>OX383933.1:5012500-10012500 GCA_947532085.1 Elegia similella
ATGTCGAACATTTAATAGAAAATAACATCAACCATGAAATAAGGTCATTAAAATCAAAATATACTTTACAAGTTATTGGCTCTTGTGCTTTTAGTTTACAACTGGATACTTTCAAAAACAAAGAAGATGAATTTAGTATCATGGCCAAAAGGATATTCAATCCATCGACGTTCTCAAGAGTGATGATTATGTTGGATATGATAATCCCTGGAATACGGAAACTATTCAATACAGCCTCTGATTTACAGAATTTCTTTTTAGATCTCGTAGCAAAAGTTATTAAACAAAGAGAAAATGAACCAATGAAACGTAAAGACTTTATGGACCTTATGATTGAACTAAGGGAACAAGGAAAAATCAGTCGGAAGAGTGAGCATGGTATATCAGAATTGGAAATTGACGATGGATTGATAGCCGCGCAAGCGGTGGTGTTTTGCGCCACTGGATTCGAGATGTCGTCTGCGACAATGTCATTTATGATTCACGAACTTGCATTAAACCAAGATATACAAAATAAAGTTTACGAAGAAATATGCAATGTAAGCGCAAAACATAATGGAAAAATCAATTACGAATCCATTAAGGAGATGACTTATTTAGAAATGGTATTTGCCGAGACTTTAAGGAAGCAATCGGTGGCAGGTCTCCTGATCCGTAAATCGTTGACTGACTATGTTCTGCGTGGTACCAATGTGACTATTCCTAAAGGCACGCCAGTTTTGGTGTCTGTTTCTGGACTACATCGAGATAAAAAATATTACGACCAACCCGATATATTTGATCCCGAACATTTCTCCACGGAAAAGAAAGCGGTTCGCCCACCTTGCACATATCTACCATTTGGAGAAGGCCCTCGTAATTGTATTGGTAAGTTCGAATATGTTTATACAGCGTGATTTTGAACTCCCTAGCTATATTGAAATCTGGGAATCAGAATCCGTTATAGAATACAGAATTGTAAGAAAAAAAGGTAAAAAACGAAAAAATAAATGTAACCTTTCATAGAAATTCGTCCAGCTGATCGGCGACTTTGTATGGGAAACCTAATTTTTTTTTTTCAGGTTTCCCCTTCTTTTCTTGCAATTCTGTGTTCCATAAGGGATTCTGATTCCCAGATTTCAATAAAGCTAGGGGGTTCAAAATCACATTGTACGTGTATGGTTAGATAGGATGTACTAAAACCAACAACAACTTTTACGTTGAAGAGTCCTAAAGCTATGAATTTATTTATATATTTAAAAATTATACATATTAAAATACTTTATATTTCTAGGCATGCGCTTCGCGATGGTACAGTCGCTTATAGGAATGGCTGCTTTCCTCAGAAAATTCAGAGTGGAACCGAGTACTAAGACAAAAACGTCACTGGACTACAAGCCTACAGCTATAACTTTAGAGAGCAGTGATGGAATATGGGTAAAAATAACGAAACGTTAACGTTACTAAAAGTATAGATCGTAATAATAAGTATTAAATATATAGCATTCATTCTTTGTTTCTTCATTTATTTAACCGCCAAGCCTTCTAAAATACTTCTGAATAATATTTGGTACAAAATAGAATGTTTCATTACCGAATAATAGTTCGATAGTACGTTAAAGGCCATCCATAAATGACGTTACACTAATTTTATCATTTCTAGACCCCTCCTTTCTAGTGAGACGTCACATTTTTTATAATAATAATAATACTTTTATTTCAGATTTACATCCATATCAAATCTAGGAAACCAAAAACACCTCAGTATCAAAAATACGATGAAGCTAATTTAATACTTAGTACCTGGGCGATCGAGCTTTGCTCGGTTATTACTATTTATTGTAATAGGTGATAATCTACATAAACCTAAAAATTTAAATCAAACACTTTTTTTTTAAACTTGTCTAAAAACAATAGAATTATAATATATATATATATATATATATATATATATATATATATATATATATATATATATATAATATAGTTTAAGCCATCGATAAATTACCAGAATACGTTAAATTTGATTACTGATTCTTTTTTCTTATAGATACACTGAAAAAACTTATTAACAAAAACTGTTTAGCTATTGTGAATATAGCATAACTGAGTTTACTCGTAAACAAAGTCAGTTTAAATGCAAGCAATACGCTTGAGTTACATCGAATAAAACGAGTTATGCTATTTAAGTTAGGCTATCCTTTTCAAAACTGTTCAGTGAATAGTTACCAGTAACTGGTCAGGTAGTTCTCAACACGAATATTTAGATTATAAGTAAACAAACTGTTCTTAATTATTTACACGACCGTTTTGTCGCCAGCAACACAATTGTTTTACTATATTTTATGTTATTTGCAGTATACAGAATTTGTTATTAAACAGCAATTTAGAAGTTATTATTTACATAAACAAATGATGCATATGACAAAACTGTTACCGCACGCCCCGCCCACTCCAGCATTTATTCCTGTTTTGTGCATTCGTTTTCTGCGCCACATGTCATCCGCCATTTTTTTCTTGAATCCACCATAAGGTGTTATTGTTCATCAAGACCAAAGAATTACTTACTCATTAAAGATTGCTCTAGCGTCTCATCAAGTTACCAATTTATGTTTTTGTTAAGTAAAAGAGTTGTGAAATTAAAACGCACGGACATGGAACCATCAGAGGAGGCACCCGAAAAATTTACCATCGCCGACTATATTATATCTTGGGGCCTTGAAATATACATTGTTAAGTTCAATCAGGCGGAGTATATTTGGTAAGTTACAAAGTTTTATACTACTTTCCTCAATTGTTTGTTGTCTTGTAAAGCATTATATGAACATAGTCATACTTTATTTTATTTTACAGATATTAAAAGACTGAAACGAAATGTATCCTAAGTCTGGGAAATTTGTTAAAAATTGGTTATTAATATGGCCCAAACACATTGAAATGACAAAGATGAAAGGTTTGCTTAGTGACACTTATGGTAAGCATATTTCTTTCTATTTTCAACCCTTAATGCAAGAAGGAAGGGTGTAATTATTTTGACGTATCATCTATGGATGTGTGTATTTCTATGTGATCATAATCTCTAAATCTTATAGACTACTTTGGATACTTGCAGTTTCTTTATTTATCGAAAGCTAGGAATTCCTCCCGAGGAGTATTATTAGCTATGTTTGGCTATTATGGATAAAGTCATCTCCGATATTTAACTTTATAGAGTTATGCTCGTTTTTATTTAATTTAATATAATAGTTATTTGATTTGAGTATGTTCACTAATATAGGTTTTTGGTAATTTACAATCAAGTGATAATTGGTTTTAAATAAATCTATTTTTTCTTTTCGTTGAATGAATATAAAAGTATACTTTTACAAACGAGATTATTACAACTATTTGATTCACATTTTATTTTGCAGAATATAATGAAGAAGCTCTAGATATGGCTGCTTTGACCAGTCTGCCATTTCTGATGAGCACATTAAATGCGACGTCAACAAAAAAAAATCGGAAAAGCAATGGCGACTTTCAAAACAAGAAGTGTTATGTTATTAAGAAGTGAAGTGTTGTGTGATGGTTTTATTTGTTAACAATCCAGCTGAAACAGCAGAAACAATCACCAGAAGACGTGATAAGCTAATGAGTCTTCAGCTGCAACCATTTATAACTGTTAGAACATCCAAAATATCCATCACGGTGAGGTATATTATTGTTAATAATATTTCATAATGTACATTATTGTTAATAATATACATTATGAAAGCTGTGGAGGCTTGTTTAAAAGTGATATTTGTCCTCAATACTGAGTATCCCAAAAAGTCTTGCCATGTGCGGCAATTTATGCAGAGAGGATTTTTTTAAATAAATCAAATTACGATTGCGAGTGCAGTTTATAACCTACCATAAATATTTTAAATTTATATTATTTTAGTTGTTTTAATAATATAAATAACGTTGTTAATTATATTTAATTGTTTTAATTATAATTTCTGTTAACCAAAATTATTGTAAAAGCCAGTTCTTTCTTCTTTTCAAAGTAGTCCTTAAAATCTTGTTTCCTTCTGTTGTAGATATTCTCCAAGAAATAGGTATATGATGCTCAGATATTGTTTATATTGGAAGAAAATTGTTATTTTGTTGAGATTTCGATCTTTATTTCTGGGTGATACTTGTTCAGTATCAGTGGCTGGAGTTAGGGTTTCTGGGATTTAAGTGACCACTGAGTCGCGGTTTATAATAATTTTGGTTAAAATTTGAACCCTTAATACACTTATAGTAACGTCACAGTGTGGTTAAAAATAACAAAAGAGTTAGGTAATATATAACACCTTCGAGAGGTTTTGCTTACACAAAAGATTGGTTACCAGTAAAGGAACAGCTTAAGCTATTAATAAGTAAATACTATCTCTAATAGTAACAAAATGTTTTATTAAAATTAATCACAATGCTTAGCATAAACCTACAAAAACTTTAGCTATATTTAACCAAATTGTTTGACAGTGAATAACAAACGATGTTGTCTATTCCTAATAAAATCATTTTGCTGCTTACAACTTTCAATAGACTTGAATAATACAAAATAGTTTTGTTATATGCTACAAATATGTGGTCAGGGGGTGTCATTCTCAACTGCCTGTCCGGTGGTAGAAGATATGACTTCGGGTACGCGCGCCCGGCTCCCCGAGCTGCTGCTTGCTCATCCTCAACTCATCCGAGTGAGCAGTATCCCATCAACCTTCTCCCGCTCCCCTATCCCAATAATATCCTACCCTTCCCACGCTTAAAAGTGGTTTCGATGGGCAGCAGCATCGGAACCTAGATTAGCCAAATAACTGTGCTCACCAACCCGTTTGCCAAGCGTGGTGAGTATGGCAAAAACCCCTCATGAAGATGGATAACGCACCAAGGCCCCCAGTCCCCGGCGGCCCCGCTATTCCTGACTACGGTAGCGGTCATGGTAACGGCGGGGCAGGGGGTGCGAAAAATCTCCGGAAGAGATCCGGCTACCACCCCAAACAGAGACTGGCCCTGGTGACACACAATATCCGCACAATGAGGTTGGACGAGAAGGTCGAGGAAGTGGAAGAGGAAATGAGTAGGTTACGATGGGACATAGTTGGGTTGTCTGAAGTCCGAAGAGGGAGAGGGCACGACAACCCTGAAGTCTGGTAACCTACTCTATCACCGGGAGGGTGACTTTAAGAAGTCACAGCATGTTGTCGGATTTCTCGTCCACAGGTCCCTCATCAACAACGTCATAACTATCGAAAGTGTTTCCAGCAGGGTAATATACCTGATACTCAGAGTATCTAAAAGATACTCGTTGAAGGTAATACAGGTATATATGCCGACCGGGAAACACTCAGATGAAGAGGTGGAAGTAGTGTATGAGGACATTCGTAGGCTTCGGAAACCTATTTCACGATTGTTATGGGGGACTTCAACGCAATACTGGGCAAGCGACGCGATGGAGAGTCCAGAGTCGGGCAGTTTGGATATGGGGAACGGAACGACAGGGGTCATAGGTTGGCTGATTTTCTGGAGGAAGAGGGACTCTTTGCGATGAACTCTTTCTTCAAGAAGCCACCTAATAGAAAATGGACCTGGATGGGTCCCAGCAGAAAGGACCAACCCGCTGTCAAAAATGAGATAGACTTCATCATGTCGACGAGGAGAGAGATATTCAACGATGTCTCTGTGATCAATAGGATTAAGATCGGTAGTGATCACCGAATCGTGCGAGGCATCGTGAATATCAATATCAGACGAGAGAGGACTCGCTTGATGAAGTCTACGCTCCGACCATCAACGACCCATATCCAAAATGTCGACAGTTTCCAACTGGAACTCTCAAATCGCTTCGATTGCCTGAAGGATTGCGTTTCAGTGGACGAGTTAAATAATGGGTTTGTACAGACTGTCCAGGAGGTGGGATCGAAGTTCTTTAGGTCCCGCCCCAAACACAAGCCTCAAAAGATCTTACCCCAGACCCTGAACTTAATGGCTACGCAACGATCCGCTGCAGACCTCCGATGACGCGGACGTGCATCGGCAGCTCAATAGACCGATCATCATGAAATTTTGCATACACGTTATCTGGGGTACGGAGAAGGACATAGAGTACATTTTATCCTGGGAAAAAGTGCTGTTCCCGAGGGATTGCCATTGACGCGGGCGGAGCCGCGGGTGAAAGCTAGTAGTATTATATAATTCCTCTAAGATAAAATTGAAGGTCTAATCCCAGGCACGCAAATATCTCATAGTTACAAAATTAAATGTCCTTTAACTTTGGTGGTGGGTGTACATATCTGATATAGAGGAATTTCAAAATAGGTGTGCTCCTAAATTGTTTACAGCTATTACGGAAAGGGACAGGACATTGAGATTCCTAGGGCGATGTTAGTTAACTGTTTGTTATGTGGGTTAGTCATTACAGCTGCGAAGATAAATATAAGGCTGCAAATCTACCAAAGCTGTGCTAGGTAGCGTAGCAGTGCCAACATTCGTTAAGGCCAACGCTGAATTTTTAGAGGTCTAGAACTGCTACTAGTCCTTTAAAAATAGAGGCAGTCCATTTCATAATACGTTTTTTTTTTGAAGTATTTAATGAAAAATATTTTATAAAAAATATTTTAGTAAAAAATAATTTAAAGTTTACGGTACAGCGTCTAGTTTTGCCGAACATTTTCGTCAAAAGTGGCCATTTTTGGCAATGACTAAGTAAATTCAATTCAATTCAATTTATTTGTTTTAAATAGCTAATAATATGCTATAAAGCTTCACGTTCATACTTAAAACTGTTAACTGAAGTTAATTTAATATTGAAAAGGGCATTTTTTATATCTAAGGCATTATTAAGATGTGTCGTTAGACAAAGGCCCAATAGGACCTTACAATTACAATTTTTAATGTTTCAAATATTTTTTTTACAAATGGGAGCCCAGTGCTGTCCCCAATTTGAAATAAATTTTTAAAATATATTATGTAGAAATAAAATATAATATATAAGATCCCGTGATTTTTTAGAAATACATAGATAAACTATATAGTTCTTAAATATTGAATCTCAAATTCTCAATATGTTTGCATGCATATAATCTATAAAATATATTATTTATAACTCCATCTCATGACAACTACCGTCATTATTGCTTAATTTCATTGTATATAAAATCTTCCTAGTAGCCCCTCTAGAAGACTTAAACGAGTACCTATATTTTATCATTTTGCAAAAAACTCATTCTGGAAAATGTTTATTGGGAAACGACTAGAAGTAAGTTGTACAAAGCGAGGAGAATGAAGCGCTGTTGTTTGTATCTTTCTTTCCGGTTAGTTACCGTATATCTTTGGTGGAACAGTAACCTATATGCAAACAATTTCACATTGGTATAATAAAGTAAAATTAAGGACGTACCTATTTAAAGCCATATCTTCAGTTTCCATGATTATTTGATTAAGAATAATAATATCACGTCTTGTACGAACTGATTCTCATCCCATCCCATCTCTCTCTTTAAAAAACATCTTAAATACATTTTATTCGTTGCGTTGTGAAAAGAACTACAAAAAATAAACAAGTGAAGCAAATAGGTAC
Organism: Elegia similella; assembly: GCA_947532085.1. Classification (NCBI taxonomy): domain Eukaryota; kingdom Metazoa; phylum Arthropoda; class Insecta; order Lepidoptera; family Pyralidae; genus Elegia; species Elegia similella. Next base: position 5,020,065 of record OX383933.1, read on the forward strand.
ATCATCATATCAATACTAATAAATCTGTAAGGGTTGGTCATGGAGTAAGTTACTTTGTTTTCAGGGATATCGTGTTTATTAGCTCTATACATGATATTGAGTCTAAATTGACGATTTTTAGATATTTTAAAGGAAAAAACTTCTTTTGCGACGTTCTGCGCTTTTTGGGATGGGTAAAAAATGTTAAACTCGCATCAGAAAACGTGACCTGATCGAAAATTCGTAAGACGGACACGTGACCTGAGACTGCCGGCGCGGCGTAGGACAGGAAGTAATATCCCCCCCTCAAAAAATCTGCCGCGCGGAGATTTTACTTCACTCTCGAAGTGCAACCCGTTGTTTTTGAAGTGAAAGTAACTTCAACGGCATTGTGCACTTTGTGGGATGGATAAAAATGTTAAATTCGCGTCAGGACACGTGACCTGATCGAAAATTCGTAAGACAGTCTATCTTACGAATTTTCGATCAAGTGATACTTTCTACCGTGCGGAGTTTTCACTTCTGCCGGTACTCCCGGAGTGCGGGTTGCTTTTATTTTCTGCACTTATGTATGTATGTTCCTCCATAACTCTATAATCAGATTTTTATGAAACTTAGTAGATAAACATTTAGACATGACTCACGATGGGGTACCTACTTTTTTTTTTCGTGTGATAAGACGTGGCCCCCATACAAACATATAACATTTGTAATGTACGCGAACGAAGTCGCGGGCACAACAATCTATACTATCTATACTAATATTATAAAGCTGAAGAGTTTGTTTGTTTGTTTGAACGCGCTAATCTCAGGAACTACTGGTTCAAATTAATAAATAAATATATACGGACAAATCACACAGATTGAGCTAGCCCCAAAGTAAGTTCGAGACTTGTGTTATGGGACACTAACTCTACGATACTATATTTTATAACAAATACATATATAGATAAACATCCAAGACCCAGGCCAATCTGAAAAAGATCATTTTCCATCTTGACCTGGCCGGGGATCGAACCCGGTCACTCCGTGTCGCAGGCAGGCGTGTTGACCGCTGCGCCACGGAGCTAGTTAAATTGGAATATTTTTTCCGTAATATTTATTTATTTATTGAGGAAGGCTTTAGGCTATAAAACATCACGCTGCGACCAATAGGAGCGAAGCATCAATAAAAAATGTTTTGGAAACGGGGAAAAATGATTGATCTTTACTAATAAAAAAACGAATTAATCATAATAACAGAAATTGCCGCGGACGAAGTCGCGGGCAACAGCTAGTTATATAATAAAACAAAAACTCTTTTAGATATAAAATGTATAAAGTCACATATTTTTAGACGTTTGAAATTGCTCCGCTTATACAGCGTGATTTTAAACTCCCTAGCTATATTGAAATCTGGGAATCAGAATACCTTATGGAATACAGAATTGTAAGAAAAAAAGGTAAAAAACGAAAAAATAAATTTAACCTTTCAGTGAAATTCGGCCAGCTGATCGGCGACTTTGTATGGGAAACCTAATTTTCTTTTTCGTATTTCACCTTTTTTTCTTGCATTTCTGTGTTCCATTAGGGATTTTATTCCCAGATTTCAATAAAGCTATACCGAAGACATCCCGGACATCAGCCTGTACGAGATTAGGATTGCCCTCAAACAGCTTAAGAACAACAAGGCGCCGGGCGAGGACGGAATTACAGCAGAGCTTCTGAAAGCGGGCGGTATGCCGGTGCTGAAAGTCCTTCAGAGGCTCTTTAATTCCGTCCTGTTCGAGGGCATTACGCCAGAGGCGTGGAACGGGGGTGTGGTGGTTTTGTTCTTCAAAAAGGGTGATAATTCTCTACTGAAGAACGACAGACCCATCACACTCCTGAGCCACGTCTATAAGCTGTTTTCGAGGGTGATCACGAATCGTCTCACGAACAGGCTCGATGCCTTCCAGCCTCCCGAACAAGCCGGTTTCCGAAAAGGCTACAGTACCATAGACCACATCCATACGCTGCGGCAGGTTATACAGAAGACCAGAGAGTATAACCGGCCATTATGCTTAGCGTTTGTGGACTATGAGAAAGCCTTTGATTCGATCGAAGTATGGGCCGTGCTTCAGTCCCTTCAGCGATGCCGCATCGACCATCGGTATATCGAAGTGTTGAAGTGCTTATACAGAAACGCCAGTATGTCAGTTCGAGTACAGGAGCAGAACACGAGGGCTATACCATTGCAGCGAGGCGTAAGACAGGGAGACGTGATATCTCCGAAACTGTTTACCGCTGCTCTGGAGGATGCCTTCAAGCTCCTGGAATGGGAAGGACTTGGCATCAACATCAATGGCGAGTATATCACTCACCTTCGATTTGCTGATGACATCGTTGTTATGGCGGAGACGCTGGAGGACTTAAGTACTATGCTCAATGACCTCAACGGAGTTTCCCAACAAGCGGGCCTTAAAATGAACATGGACAAGACGAAAATAATGGCGAATGTCCATGTTGTGCCTTCACCAGTATCTGTTGGGAACTCCATCCTTGAAGCTGTGGACCAATATGTCTACTTGGGTCATTTGATCCAGGTTGGAAGTTCCAGCTTTGAGGACGAGGTCTTTCGTCGAATCCGACTCGGCTGGGCAGCGTTCGGGAAGCTCCGTGGTGTCTTCTCGTCCAAAATACCTCAGTGCCTAAAGACGAAAGTCTATAATCAATGTGTGTTACCTGTGATGACTTACGGGTCCGAAACGTGGTCCCTTACTATGGGCCTCATAAGAAAGCTCAAAGTCGCTCAAAGAGCTATGGAGAGAGCTATGCTCGGTGTTTCTCTGCGAGATCGAATGAGAAACGAGGAGATTCGTAAGAGAACGAAGGTCACCGACATAGCTCAGCGGATTAGCTCTTTGAAGTGGCAGTGGGCGGGGCACATAGCGCGTAGAACCGATGGCCGATGGGGCAGAAGGGTTCTCGATTGGCGACCGCGTATCGGCAAGCGCAGCGTCGGACATCCACCAACCAGATGGTCGGATGACCTCACTAAGGTCGCAGGAAGACGCTTGATGCAGGCCGCTTTCAACCGGTCGTATTGAAAATCCTTGGGGGAGGCCTATGTCCAGCAGTGGACTTCTTGCGGCTGATATGATGATGATGATGATGATGAATAAAGCTAGGTGGTTCAAAATCATGTTGTATTACAGCAGAGGTACTAATGTTGATATTATTACATGTCTCAATAACTTCACTTTCAGTTCACTGGATTGTTAAGTTTGCCGTCGAGACTGGAAATTCACTTCCAATTACATGTAAGTTTTATTTTCCGTGTTTCGCGCGTATTTCGTATGTTTGTTACCTCGGATCTTCCGAATGGGTAAATGTATTTCGACAGTTAAAATAACGTTAGGTTAATTTAAAACTCCAACTGTCTTTAGATGGGTATTTAAAAAAGCCAGCCAAGTGCTAGTCGGACCCCCGCACGAAAGTTTCCGTAACATTGTATAATAACGGCAAAAATCATGTCTGTTATATGGGATTACTTTTATAATTTATTTTTCCGGTACTTTCCAATCGGGTTGTATTTGACAGTTAAGTTTAGATTCATTTCATAAACCCGAGATGTGTGTTTAAAAAAGAGTAGTTGGGTGTTTTAATTTTTGAAATAACACTATTTGTTAACCTTAGTTTTAATCGTTTAGAATCTTCAAGCCATAAATATAAAGGTTTTTCATTAATATGGCAAAAGCAGGCTTTCATTTCATTTCATTTTATTTCATTTCATAGCAGATACTAATCAGCATGTTGAATTAAAATTAATTGAAGTGATTGAAATATGATGTGTTAAGTATTACTGTGATCATGAATCATATTTAGATTTGTCGCTCTCTCTCTCTCTCTCTCTTAACATTGATCGTGCTCAATGACTACGTCGCGTTTTACTTAACAAGATTATGTATAATTTTTTTTAAAGCTACCTACTTAATTTTTTTTATCTTGTCCAAAATCAAAACGTTTATTCAGGAAATAGGCCTTTGCAGGCACTTTTTCACGTCAAATCACATTTTTAAGAATCTAATTTAGTCATATTTATATTATTACTCAATGTGCAAAAGCTACAGACTACTAGCGTTTCGGAACCGACCACTGCAGAGAAGAAACGCCAAAAGAAACTCTTTTCAACAGTATTGGTCGCCTAATCGCCTGAAGGGCTTTTTTATTTTATCATCTAATTTCTTTATTTATCTTTTTTTTTTCATTTCTAATTATGATTACCAAAGGCAAAGATATGGTCTAAGATCGAGCGAGCTCACCCAGAAGAAGTCTAACTTTAAAAAGATTCAGGTTATATGCGCTCGGAAATACAGACGCAAGCAATTAATTCCAATCCTTAGCTGTGCGCATTAGTTTAACATTAGTCAAATATACCACCCCGGACCGTAAGTACCCGGATCAAAGGTCCCCATGACACTGGCGGCGTTGCCTCTTTGAATGGCAACGGAAATCCTTTGAACCAGATACCATCCGGAGTGGTGGTAATTCAAATAGCAAATTATAAGTAATCTTATTTAAAATAACGTATACAAAGATTCATAATCCCATCTAAAGATGAGAGTTTTAAATCAACACTCTCAAGTTTGTGCTATCCGTGAAAGCTCAGTTTCAGAGCTTTTCACTGATTGTTGTTTAATAATGCAGCGCGGAAAGTTTCGGAGGTATACACCCTAATGTTGATTTTATTGCAGCCGTCAGAAACTTCGCTCCCAGTTCGCTGGTTTGTTAAGGCTGCCATTGAGATTGAAATTATTCTTCCAATTGCATATTAAAGAGTTTAATTGTCGTTTTAAATGAACGATTTTTAATTAAACTGCATAAAACATACAACATTTTTTTTTGTTTTTTTTTTGTTTATCATCATCACTCCAAACTATACAATTTAAAATAAACATATGTCAGAATTTAGAATGGGTATCTCTTGAATAGGCATGTAACATCCTCGTCTTCATCGTCACTTACCATCAGGTGAGATGGGAGAAAAATGCCTACTTCAATAATTAGAAAAACACATTAAAATACTTACATAAAAACAAAAAGAAACACATTTTATAGCCCGCCCTTTAGCGTCTCTGGTGCAAAGGTGCCCAAAATATTAGCTGCATTGCCACGCTGGATGGCTATGGCCATCCTTTGCACCAAGAACGAGCCAGAGCGAGAGTCTTTTCGGCTATGGGGTGGCCTATCTCCCTAACTAGACGCTTAGCGTCTTATCCCCAGCTACCCATTGTCTCTACGGCTAGGATATAATAATTTACTTTTATATCATTGAATTCAACTTGAGGTTTGATGTTCATCATCATTTCGAGTAGGTGTCACGGTCAATCGACTATGCACACCCTGATGTCAGAGTTCTTCGGAACTGCCTCTCGGCCTCTGACGTGGTTCTTTTAACGACTACCAGATGGCAGCTGGGACTACCGGCTTAGCGTGCCTTCCGAAGCACGGTATCATTTTTATTATCAGACAATCAGGTGATTCAAGCCTGCAATGTCCTAACCAAACTGGAAACAACTAAACAAAGTATGCTTCCGGTGGGAATCGAACCCACGACCCCCGGGTCAACAGGCAAACGCCTTAACCACTGGACCACGGAGGCTGTTAAATTGTTAAAAGGTTTGATGTTCACATTATTATACGTTCGTCGGGATTGCCGACTATGGTTTGGGACTCGTTCACCGCACGTCCTGCACTCGCCTTGAAAATTATTCCAAAATTATCTGCAATCTCGACAAAATAGCACGGAGTAAAATAGTAACGGAGACCCGTTTTTATACCTGTTTTAGCCTGCTTTTGTGTCCCACTGAAAAGAATAGAACTGCTGGGCAAAGGCCTCCCCTTTTTGTTTCCAAGTGTCCCTGACAAGGGCTACAGTCTGCCAATCGTTCATGTGTGCGTCCATGTCATCGCGCCATCTCCTCCTAGGTCTGCCTCTTCCTCGGCGGCCGACTGGTGACCACGTAGTTGCAGCCCTGGCCCACCGGTCCTGTCGCATACGGTAAACGTGTCCCTCCCAGTCCCATTTCAGCTGTTCTGACCGATATCTTCACACCGATGTCTTATCTATTTAATTTTCTTTTTGAAATGTAAACTTCTTTAGCGGCGTTGTGCATGCGATGCGTAAAAAATGTTAACTCATCAGGACACGTGATCTGATCGAAAATAAGTAAGATGGACACGTGACCCGAGACCGCCGACGCGGCGTAGGAGTGGAAGTAATAATATCTCCACTCTCTTTCTACTTCTGCCTGCACTCCCAGAGTGTAACCCGTTTTTATCTTTCAGTCTTGAACTAATAATCTTGTAAAAGAATTTACCTTAAGGTGATACCACTGTAAATAAGGTCGTTCTGAACCTTATTTATCTCGCAAAATACTTTAATTAGGAGTTTCAAATCTAAGTAATATGATTTTTGACTATTTCATCTCCAAAAATTGAAGATGAAAACACGTTTTGATAAAATTTTCTCGATAGAAATATTTTTTGAAAAATGGTCTTCGTTCGCAGAGTTTTTGTTATTGTAGCTCAAATGCGACGAATGAAATAATGATTTTTAGACTAAAAGATAGGTTATTAGTAATTCATCAAAATGTAAATATGAAAATACAATTAACCGGTCTAATTTTATATAAAATAGAAATAACGAATTTGGCGCTTACGTTTTTTTCTTTGAGCGACTCGAGACTATCTCCTATCTCATCATTCACGGGCTAAACCGCCAAGCGCTATCCCTTGCGCGCACTTGATCAGTCCTTTACCGAGCGAAGGTACCAAACATTTGAGGCCTCGCCTTAAGGTATATCCAACAAACTTTCCAATTTTACATCCAACTTCACAATATAACACATCATTTCTTTGACGTGTCAATCGACGCCATCTTTCCATCACTCCAAACTTGGAGGCACTTGGGAAGACTTTAGCAATTATGTGGTTCAATAGCCAATAATTCTGTTCATCAAAATTTTGCGTCTTATTACTGTGTGTTAAGGTTTACATTCGAACTAAAATTTCCCGATTCTTTCCCGAGTTATCACAGAGTAATTTGTATCTTAATGATATGGTGATAGAGTTAAAACTTAATTGGATTTTTGAGATGTTGTTTATTCGCGCCTACACACATGCAATATTTAACTTTGTACGAAGTTAATCTTTACTTAATTTGCAAACTTTGTCTCCGAGACGATCGTTAATACTTCGGGCTATAAATAATGAAGAATCTTTGGATTCATTAGAAGGCAGGCGATAAGGGTTATAATTCGATCATAAAATTTCACATGCACACCGGAGGTTCCCGGTTCAACCGGTTTAATCCCAGGTCAGATCAATATGAAAAAATATATTTTTATGATTGACCTGGGTCTTGGATATTTGTATGTATTAGACCGTCGTCCCAACGTCATTTTCTGATGTTTTTTTTTATGTTATAGGACGGCGAACGAGCAAGCGGGTCACCTGATGGTAAGTGATCACCGCCGCCCATGGACAACTGCAACACCAGGGTGTGGCAGGTGCGTTGTCGGCCTTTCAAGGAGTTGGGGGAAGGATGGGCCTCTGGCACTCTCACTCACCGATCGAAGCATATAAGATAGTGTTTGAGGACTATAACATACAACGTGATTTTGAACCCCCTAGCTATATTGAAATCTGGGAATCAGTATCCCTAATGGAACACAGAATTGCAAGAATAAAAGGTGAAAAACGAAAAAGAAAATTAGGTTTCCCATACAAAGTCGCCGATCAGCTGGACTAATTTCTATAAAAAGTTAAATTATTTTTTTCGTATTTTACCTTTTTTTCTTACAATTCTGTATTCCATTAGGGACTCTGATTCCCAGATTTCAATATAGCTAGGGGGTTCAAAATCACGCTATATACATAGGCCGGCAATGCACTTGTTACAACCCGGGTTTTGCATTTGTGATCACTTACCATCAGGTCACTCGCTTGATTATTTGCCGTCTTACGTCATTAAAAAATGCGCTGGGAATTCTTTTCTGCTTCAGGGAAGGAGTCATGGTATCTATATATGTATCGAGTACATAATACAAGTATGTTAAGGAAAAACTGGCGTAAATAGCGCAATAATAAACTCGGGAAGGCGCGAACAACTTAAATTTGAATTCCCTCCCTTGATGTCTGCAATTTCCCTCACTTCCCATTTTCCTTATTGTGTTCATCAATGTCGAGTATTTTTCTCATTACAGAATTCATTATAAATTTAAGATTACTAAACAAATCGATATTGCTAACTTCTTGTTCACGGAAACATAGGCTTTAGAAAACAAGTATGACCAAATAAGACTTCACACTTATATAACACAGTTTCAAATCTCAGATAGTGTAATCTCAGAGGGCGAATAGATGGAAAATTGAATCAAAATAGATAGGGGTTGCTAGCCGCATCACATAAAACATACAACATTTTTTTGTTTTTTTTTTGTTTATTATAATCACTCCAAAGTATACAATTTAAAATAAACATATGTCAGAATTTAGAATGGGTATCTCTTGAATAGGCATGTAATTAACATCCTCGTCTTCATCGTCACTTACCATCAGGTGAGATGGGAGAAAAATGCCTACTTCAATAATTAGAAAAACACATTAAAATACTTACATAAAAACAAAAAGAAACACATTTTATAGCCCGCCCTTTAGCGTCTCTGGTGCAAAGGTGCCCAAAATATTAGCTGCATTGCCACGCTGGATGGCTATGGCCATCCTTTGCACCAAGAACGAGCCAGAGCGAGAGTCTTTTCGGCTATGGGGTGGCCTATCTCCCTAACTAGACGCTTAGCGTCTTATCCCCAGCTACCCATTGTCTCTACGGCTAGGATATAATAATTTACTTTTATATCATGGAATTCAACTTGAGGTTTGATGTTCATCATCATTTCGAGTAGGTGTCACGGTCAATAGACCATGCACACCCTGATGTCAGAGTTCTTCGGAACTGCCTCTCGGCCTCTGACGTGGTTCTTTTAACGACTACCAGATGGCAGCTGGGACCACCGGCTTAGCGTGCCTTCCGAAGCACGGTATCATTTTTATTATCAGACAATCGGGTGATTCAAGCCTGCAATGTCCTAACCAAACTGGAAACAACTAAACAAAGTATGCTTCCGGTGGGAATCGAACCCACGACCCCCGGGTCAACAGGCAAACGCCTTAACCACTGGACCACGGAGGCTGTTGAATTGTTAAAAGGTTTGATGTTCACATTATTATACGTTCGTCGGGATTGCCGACTATGGTTTGGGACTCGTTCACCGCACGTCCTGCACTCGCCTTGAAAATTATTCCAAAATTATCGGCAATCTCGACAAAATAGCACGTAAAGGAGACCCGTTTTTATACCTGTTTTAGCCTGCTTTTGTGTCCCACTGAAAAGAATAGAACTGCTGGGCAAAGGCCTCCCCTTTTTGTTTCCAAGTGTCCCTGACAAGGGCTACAGTCTGCCAATCGTTCATGTGCGCGTCCATGTCATCGCGCCATCTCCTCCTAGGTCTGCCTCTTCCTCGGCGGCCGACTGGTGACCACGTAGTTGCAGCCCTGGCCCACCGGTCCTGTCGCATACGGTAAACGTGTCCCTCCCAGTCCCATTTCAGCTGTTCTGACCGATATCTTCACACCGATGTCTTATCTATTTAATTTTCTTTTTGAAATGTAAACTTCTTTAGCGGCGTTGTGCATGCGATGCGTAAAAAATGTTAACTCATCAGGACACGTGATCTGATCGAAAATAAGTAAGACGGACACGTGACCCGAGACCGCCGACGCGGCGTTGGAGTGGAAGTAATAATATCTCCACTCTCTTTCTACTTCTGCCTGCACTCCCAGAGTGTAACCCGTTTTTATCTTTCAGTCTTGAACTAATAATCTTGTAAAAGAATTTACCTTAAGGTGATACCACTGTAAATAAGGTCGTTCTGAACCTTATTTATCTCGCAAAATACTTTAATTAGGAGTTTCAAATCTAAGTAATATGATTTTTGACTATTTCATCTCCAAAAATTGAAGATGAAAACACGTTTTGATAAAATTTTCTCGATAGAAATATTTTTTGAAAAATGGTCTTCGTTCGCAGAGTTTTTGTTATTGTAGCTCAAATGCGACGAATGAAATAATGATTTTTAGACTAAAAGATAGGTTATTAGTAATTCATCAAAATGTAAATATGAAAATACAATTAACCGGTCTAATTTTATATAAAATAGAAATAACGAATTTGGCGCTTACGTTTTTTTCTTTGAGCGACTCGAGACTATCTCCTATCTCATCATTCTCGGGCTAAACCGCCAAGCGCTATCCCTTGCGCGCACTTGATCAGTCCTTTACCGAGCGAAGGTACCAAACATTTGAGGCCTCGCCTTAAGGTATATCCAACAAACTTTCCAATTTTACATCCAACTTCACAATATAACACATCATTTCTTTGACGTGTCAATCGACGCCATCTTTCCATCACTCCAAACTTGGAGGCACTTGGGAAGACTTCAGCAATTATGTGGTTCAATAGCCAATAATTCTGTTCATCAAAATTTTGCGTCTTATTACTGTGTGTTAAGGTTTACATTCGAACTAAAATTTCCCGATTCTTTCCCGAGTTATCACAGAGTAATTTGTATCTTAATGATATGGTGATAGAGTTAAAACTTAATTGGATTTTTGAGATGTTGTTTATTCGCGCCTACACACATGCAATATTTAACTTTGTACGAAGTTAATCTTTACTTAATTTGCAAACTTTGTCTCCGAGACGATCGTTAATACTTCGGGCTATAAATAATGAAGAATCTTTGGATTCATTAGAAGGCAGGCGATAAGGGTTATAATTCGATCATAAAATTTCACATGCACACCGGAGGTTCCCGGTTCAACCGGTTTAATCCCAGGTCAGATCAATATGAAAAAATATATTTTTATGATTGACCTGGGTCTTGGATATTTGTATGTATTAGACCGTCGTCCCAACGTCATTTTCTGATGTTTTTTTTTATGTTATAGGACGGCGAACGAGCAAGCGGGTCACCTGATGGTAAGTGATCACCGCCGCCCATGGACAACTGCAACACCAGGGTGTGGCAGGTGCGTTGTCGGCCTTTCAAGGAGTTGGGGGAAGGATGGGCCTCTGGCACTCTCACTCACCGATCGAAGCATATAAGATAGTGTTTGAGGACTATAACATACAACGTGATTTTGAACCCCCTAGCTATATTGAATTCTGGGAATCAGTATCCCTAATGGAACACAGAATTGCAAGAATAAAAGGTGAAAAACGAAAAAGAAAATTAGGTTTCCCATACAAAGTCGCCGATCAGCTGGACTAATTTCTATGAAAAGTTAAATTATTTTTTTCGTATTTTACCTTTTTTTCTTACAATTCTGTATTCCGTTAGGGACTCTGATTGCCAGATTTCAATATAGCTAGGGGGTTCAAAATCACGCTATATACATAGGCCGGCAATGCACTTGTTACAACCCGGGTTTTGCATTTGTGATCACGTACCATCAGGTAACTCGCTTGATTATTTGCCGTCTTACGTCATTAAAAAATGCGCTGGGAATTCTTTTCTGCTTCAGGGAAGGAGTCATGGTATCTATATATGTATCGAGTACATAATACAAGTATGTTAAGGAAAAACTGGCGTAAATAGCGCAATAATAAACTCGGGAAGGCGCGAACAACTTAAATTTGAATTCCCTCCCTTGATGTCTGCAATTTCCCTCACTTCCCATTTTCCTTATTGTGTTCATCAATGTCGAGTATTTTTCTCATTACAGAATTCATTATAAATTTAAGATTACTAAACAAATCGATATTGCTAACTTCTTGTTCACGGAAACATAGGCTTTAGAAAACAAGTATGACCAAATAAGACTTCACACTTATATAACACAGTTTCAAATCTCAGATAGTGTAATCTCAGAGGGCGAATAGATGGAAAATTGAATCAAAATAGATAGGGGTTGCTAGCCGCATCGCCTATTAACATATTTCCTTAGATTTTCGCCCAATACCTCACCTGGTTTATACGATCTGCGCGGAAACAGAAGCAGCTAGTACTTTCTATATTTTTTTCTTTTCTCCCAGACCAGCATGGAAGATAATGGTCTTAGGCGCTGTCTACACCGTAAAGGATAATAACGTGATACTATGTATGTATGATTGTTACTAAAAATTCACGGGAAATACCTAGTAAATCTAGAAAAGGTAAGAAAATGTGTTTAACATGACTCTTATTCAACAGTTATCCCCCCGGTTGGTTCTCCTAATTTATTGGCCCCAGATGTAACTTCTTCACTTCGTAAATCAACTTGAGGGAATTTAGTAAAACTACGTATTGTTTCTCGGCAGTTTATGAGGCGTTTATTTTCTCTTCTAGGTATATTTTTGTTAGTAATTTGTTTTGTTTAGGTAAGATTTATTATAAATCCTTTGATCGGCTATATGGCTTGCCCCTGAGAAACGTTTTCGTACAGTGCTTTGAACAGAAATCTAATAAAATAAAGTTAATAAACTTTTCTGGTAAATATGTAAAAAAGCTATTTAATTTTTACATTTCTAGCTTTTTTTTTTTGGATGGACTATGTAGCTAGCTCCAAGTGAGCTTTCGCTACTTCACCGGATGTTTGAGGCGTGGGCAGAGTGTCCTCAACCTTTATAGACAACATCAACCCAGGAGGGACGGACCTCGGCTTTGGGCATTGCCTGTGTGCGCACGGCTTGGAAAGACAGCAAACTCTCATATTGCCTGATGAGCCGCGTATCCGTGCAATGTGCATGCAAACCTGAAGGGCCAATCTGAGAATCAATGACAAAAGCCTTTGGTGAGCGGCAACTCTTATCTTTTGCCATATGGGCCGAAAGGGAACTTCTGGCGTGTATTTAGTTATTACCTGCTCAAGGTTCTATTTCTAGCTTGGTCAAATCCTGTTACTTCTCTCACTGATTATATTTACGTTTTAACACATCTTAAAGTTACGTCAGTAAGTTAGTAAAAGATACTTAAAGCACCAAAAATATATTTTAACTAGCTTTTGCCTGCGGCTCCGCCCTTGTCAATGTCGATCCCTCAGGAATAGTACTTTTTCCCGGAATAAAAGGTAGCCAATGTCCTTCTCCGTACTCCAGAGAACTTGTATGCAAAATTTCATGTTGATCGGTTTAGTAAATACAGCGTGAAAGCGTAATAAACAAACAAACTCACTTTCGCATTTATAATATTAATAAGGATAAGGATTAAAAAAAAGAGTAAATAAATATATTCCTAAAGAAACAATGTAGAATGTTTAGGTAGCTTTCTTACGCTACGCTTTTTCTAAGTTCTTCAATTGTAGCGGCAGAAAATGTAGCTCACAGTTTATGGGTTTAAAAAAACGCAAGCCTTACTAATATTATAAATGCGAAAGTGAGTTTGTTTGTTTGTTTATTTGTTTGTTTGTTTGTTACGCTTTCACGCCGTAACTACTGAACCGATCATCATGAAATTTTGTATACAAGTTCTCTGGAGTACAGAGAAGGACATGGGCTACCTTTTATCCCGGGAAAAAGTACTATTCCCGAGGGATCGACATTAACGCGGGCGGAGCCGCGGGCGAAAGCTAGTTTATTATAAAGAACCAGATTTCACGTACGTGAGATAAATTTAAATAATACATTATGTGTACAAAACAAAGCTAGTAAAACGAGTGTGTTAAAGTCTATACTTTGTTAGTTAGTTAAATCTGTTACATAATTACTCGTAAACGAGCGTTATTGAATTTTGCAAGACTTTCCCACATTTCTTTTGACGCATAGAAGCATTTTTGCTGTAGTTACTCCTTGATGTTTTAAAAACAAGAATAGTCTTTCTTAGATCAAAATATTTAATAAGTTACCTGGCGAAATTAATAATATATACTGGGTGGCGCAAAAGTACTGGCACTAAAGAAAATACTTTTATTTTTTTTATATGACATTTTCTGTCATTCTGTTTTTGAAAATTGTGTAGTGAACAAATGTAAAATACACTGAAAATAAACATGGACCGTTTTACTCCCCAAGAACGTGGAATAATTGTGTCAATGTTCTTACGGAATAATTCATCAGTGATAAGAACACAACGTGAATTTCGTCGACGATTTCACCACCGTCCGGCACCGATTGGTCGCACAATTCGACGCTTTGCCACACGCCTTGAAGCAACTGGCTCAACATTGGATAGACCTAAGTCTGGGAGACCAAGAACAGGCCGTTCAGCTGAAAATATCGATGCTGTGCGCGAAGATGTGGAAGAGTGTCCAGAAACATCAACGAGGCGACGTGCCACGCAATTGGGCATTTCCAGACGGACCCTGCAGCGTATTTTGGTGAAAGACTTAAAGATGTTCCCGTATAAAACTCAAATGACTCATCAGCTGCTGCCTGCTGACCACCGAGCTCGTCTAGATTACTGCCAGCGCGTCATAAACCTCAACCTTGAAGAGGATGATTTTCCTTCAAAATTGGTTATGAGTGACGAAGCGCATTTCCATCTCTCAGGGCATGTCAATAAGCAGAATACTCGGTTCTGGGGCACTGATAATCCGCGCATTATTCAAGAAACACCTCTACACCCACTAAAAGTTACTGTATGGTGTGGCATCTGTGTTGACAGAGTGATCGGACCCTATTTTTTCGAAGACGCTGGAGGCAATGCGATAACTGTCACTGGAGAACGCTACAGAACCATGTTACGAGAGTTTTTGATACCCAGTTTGGACGAATTGGGGCTGGAGCACATCTGGTTTCAACAAGACGGCGCTACGGCACACACAGCGCGCGACACTATGGACTTAGTGAGGGACGCTTTTCCAGGCCGAGTTATCTCTCGTTTTGGCGATTTGCCTTGGCCTGCAAGATCACCCGATCTGACCAGTCCAGACTTCTTTCTTTGGGGTTTTTTGAAATCTCGGGTGTATGTGAACAAGCCACAGACTCTCGCAGCTCTAAAAGAAAACATTCGTCAAGAAATAACGAACATATCGCAGGAAGTGTTACGGCAAGTTATGCAAAATGTCATAAATAGGGCTCAAATGTGTATCAACTCTGGAGGTCACCATTTAAAAGACATCATCTTTAAATCCTAATGGTACGAAATTTAATGGCACAAATATACATTTAAAAAAACCTAAATCTAGTTTTCTAATTTAGAAAAAATGTTATAGCTGAACCAAATAGGGTCTTTACTTTTGCGCCACCCAGTACAATGTTAAACTATTTAAACGAAAACTTTTCTGTTGGCTTGTAGAAAAATGTTTTTATAGTGTAAGCGATTATCTGGAAAATCGAAATTAAACTATAGTATTATTTAAAAATATAGAATTATATAATGTTATTAAGTATAGAATTAGCTGACCATAAAATGTGACATAATATGTATAAAATATAAATTTCGTAATTTAATTTGCTTGACATTATTATACTTAATTTATATTGACAAATATTACTGTCTGTTGCATGTCAAAATTACTAATGTGTGATACCTTAATTTTATACAATCTACCTATTGTACAACGTTTATAGCAATTAAGTATATCATTCATCATTCATATCATTCATTCATTCATATCATTCATTTATAGTAGGTTAAGTTTGTGTGATCGTTTAGTGAAAGGTAGATGAATTATATTTGAGAGAATTTTCCAGATAACCATACATTTATGAAAGTTATGAAGTTGATTCAAATTAAGTACTTTTTAAACTAATTCACTAAATACGGTTTTATCGCAATTATTTTATTTTTATCACACCTAAGGTTATCAATAAATGTTTTAGGCGGAAATTTTGCATTTTTCTTATAACTTAGTCTACCTACGACCATGAAAACAGGGATCATTCTTAGTAGGTCCATCGGCAATTAGTTGCTTGAAACTACTGTTACTTTTGGCGAGCTCCGTGGTGCAGTGGTTAACATGCCAGCCTGTGACACGAGAGTGCCCAGGTTCGATCCCCGGCCAGGTCAAGTTTGAAAATTATCTTTTTCAGATTGGCCTGGGTCTTGGACGTTTATCTATATATGTATTTGTTATAAAATATAGTATCGTTGAGTTAGTATCCCATAACACAAGTCTCGAACTTATTTTGGGGTTAGCTCAATCTGTGTGATTTGTCCGTATATATTTAATTAATTTATTAATAACTATTTGCCGATGATGAACTACTGAGAATGATTCGAAAACAGTTAAGTTTTCGAAAAGTTAGGTGTAAAAATAATGAAATAAATGCGATGAAGGTATAAGGTGATTTAATTACAAGGTGTTTCAATCACATAATGTCTAGATTAATCTTTTATATAAAAAACTGATTTTAAGCGAACTGAAATTAATCGAACCAACTTTGATGAAATTTAAATGGGATCGATTTGAAAGCATACTCATTAAAAGAAATAATTTTTAAAATTGTTTCGTAAATTATTTTATTTTTTTATTTCATGCTGGTCTACGAGAAAAAAAAAACCTAGAATGTGCCAGCTGCTTCTCTTCCCGCGCAGATCGTAAAAGCCGATCGAAGGACTGGGCTAAAATCTACGGAATCTTGTTAATAGGCGATGCAGATAGCAACTCATCACTATTTTGATTCCGTTTTCCATCTACACGCCCTCCAACATGCTTAATGTGGCCATAAGGTCTTAAATATCTAGGCTATGTCTACCCCGCAAGGGAAAAAGACGTGATACTATCTATGTTATTTATTTCATAACTGACTCTATCTTAACAGTTAACCACCAATACGATAAACAAGCACCCTAATAATTCCTTATCCTTACTAATATTATAAATGCGAAAGTGAGTTTGTTTGTTTGTTTATTTGTTTGTTTGTTTGTTACGCTTTCACGCCGTAACTACTGAACCGATCATCATGAAATTTTGCATACAAGTTCTCTGGAGTACGGAGAAGGACATAGGCTACCTTTTATCCCGGGAAAAAGTACTATTCCCGAGGGATCAACACTGACGCGGGCGGAGCCGCGGGCGAAATCTATTATTATTATAATTGTAAGACAATACAAACAATATCGTTCTTGTAAACTCGCTCTAGGAACAAGAAAAGACGCAGTTATACGCGTTATGAACATGAACTCGCTTTTAAGCATCCTAATTGTGTTTTAAGCATCCTAATTGTACAGTGGCGCAGTGGT
This sequence comes from Elegia similella, assembly GCA_947532085.1. Lineage (NCBI taxonomy): Eukaryota > Metazoa > Arthropoda > Insecta > Lepidoptera > Pyralidae > Elegia > Elegia similella. The sequence continues at coordinate 5,037,230 of OX383933.1, forward strand.
TACCACGCCAGTCTGCGACACGGAGTGCCCGGGTTCGATCCCCGGCCAGGTCAAGATGAAAAATGATCTTTTTCAGATTGGCCTGGGTCTTGGATGTGTATAGATAAACATCCAACATGTATATAGTATTGTTGAGTTAGTATCCCATAACACAAGTCTCGAACTTACCTTGGGGCTAGCTCAATTTGTGTGATGTGTCCATACGGACACATCACACAAATTGAGCTATGATGATAAATTTATGTGTATATATTAATTTATCATCATCATCATCATCAGGTCCTTCTTAGTCTTCACTACAGAAGCACGACCCTCTCTGTACTACTAGAGCCATACAGGGCCAGAGCAGACAGAGGTTTTGGCCTACACTCTCCACGCTGGCCAGACGGGTTGGAAAGGTCTCACATGTTTATAAGCTTTGTTTAGCTTGTATTTCCTAAGTCGCCTTCTATGACATCCACGGGAAGACTATTGGAGTGGTCCTATTCTACACTGCCGGATACCACACGTACATATTAATTTATATTTATTATTATGTATTAATAATATAGCACACACACACCCAGTTTATTGTACTTGAATGTTCAAAACTCATTGGATACGTTCACAAATTTTCCACCTCACGAGTCAAAGCCATTTTTTGCGAAACTCTGTTTTTCTTCAAGGCGTTTAAAAGATTTTTCATGTTCTCTTTCAAATATTATTTATGGTGTTTGCTTGTTTACAAAAACGTGTATTTCTTTGAAGTACTTCGCTTTTGTTTTGTGAAATAAATTGAATTTGTTTCTTTGTTTACGCGATTACAATAAAATACGTTTTCGCACCATTTCATTTGTGTTGTAACAGGTACACGCGACGGTAAATATTTAGTTTTATATTTTATCAATAGAAAACCAAATTTTTCCAGACTTTGTATATTATACATTCATATTGCGTTATATCTATCTATAATTTAAGAACTGTGTTCTTGTCGGTGGAGTACTCTCCATGTCTCTCGGTTCTCAGCCATTCTTTTCACCTCTCCATATGACACAACTCCAGCCTATATTATTTATTATTATTATTTATATTTATTTAAATAAATAATTGCGTTATATATACGGTGAAATTTTTATCGTTTTGGACCCTTAAAGAAGTGACTCAGACCATGAAAATGAACAACTTTTCCTATGGGAACAAAGCTAAAAACTCAAAAAAAAATTTGACATACTCATAATAATTGGCCGGGCGGCGGGACTCTTTTGTATAGAAATGACGAATGTTTTTTTGAGTTCCCAGCATTGGTCCTAGAAAAAAAGTTGTTAATATTGATGGTCTGAGTCACCTCTTTAAGGGTCCAAAACGATCGAAATTTCATCTGGTATATTGGGTTATATACCAGGTGTTACAAAACGACGAAATAATAATTAAGGGGTATGATCAGTTCAAAATATTAAACAACTTGCCCTATGGGACAAACTTCGAAACATGATAAGAAAAAATCGACCTCCGATACAAAATAAGCAATCAGCTGGTCAACTCTCTATGAATGTCAAAACTTTTTTTTGGCTATCGATATATGTTCCCTGGGGATAGTTCTTTAATATCATGGACTGATTATGCCCCTTAAATATTATTTCGTAGTTTTGTAGCACCCGGTATAATAGGCGATGCGTCTAGCAACCCATCACTATTTTGATTCCGTTTTTCACCTAATGCTAACCAAAATGCTAAAGGTTGCCTTCAGGTCTTATATGCCAAGGCTCTGTCTACCCCGCAAGGAAAAAAGATGTGATACTATGTATGTATGTTGGGTTTGTTAACATATTTTTGGGACTAATTTAACGTCATGCCAAAGGAAAATCATTCTGTGATTTTTTTTTTTAAATTTATTTATCCGTAAATCACATACAGGTTTTTATAATTTCATTATCGCCAAACTGTAAAACAGTTTGTTGGCGAAGACAATGACTGTACTGTGATGCGTGCATGGAGCGGTATAGTGACTACTCAATGTAGGAAATTAAGTTCATCATAAATAACAATGTATATAAAGCTCACCTTCTATCTACAGGCTAAAATTGCCACAAACACACAAATTAGTAATACAAGTGATCATAAATCTAAGTAAATAAACACAAGAACAGTAATTTGTGTTCTGCAGCAAGACAAAAATAACTCAGCGATTATTTTGCACTTAAGTACAAAAACACTGATTTTCAAATTATCGCCGTCAAATATAAGATAATACAAATAAATATGCGATATACGTGTGGGAATAGACACAAATAAATAATGAAATGCATTTATAGTCATATATATATTGTGCTTCCGACGCTGCTACTCCTCGGAAGTATTTTTAAGGCGCTGTGCATCAGAAGAATACCTTAAAACGTCTATTTTTTCGTCGCGCAGTTAGCCTTATTTTTCATGGAATACTAGCATGAAAAAAATATAAGTACAGTACAAAGATCAAAGTACATGGCTACATCAAAATATTTCCAAAAAATATTTAAAACCAAGCTAAATAAAAAAGCAAAAAAAATTATCCAAAAAAAGTTTCGTCGCGAACCACTTGATATTTTCAGCGACAATTATCAACTTTTTTACGTCAATTAAAAGTAGGTATAACTAAATGAGCAAGATATATACCTAGAAAAATACAATATTTGGTTATGATTATTGAATTATTAAATTAAAAGTGAAAATTAACACGGAAATGGCAGACACGAGTTTGAAATGAGACTATTGACAGGCAACCGGTATCGCCACTTTCAACCGCTACAAATGTTTAAGGAATACAGCGCCTTAAGCTGTGAAAGGATAGTTTTTATTTGATCTGAGAAGGGAATGGAGTTATGGGATACTACTTTTCCCGATGAATGGGGTAAAAGCAATCAGCAGCTTCAGAGGCCGGGTACGCGTCATCATCATCATCATCTCAGCCGCAAGAAGTCCACTGCTGGACATAGGCCTCCCCCAAGGATTTCCAATATGACCGGTTGGAAGCGGCCTGCATCCAGCGTCTTCCTGCGACCTTGGTTAGGTCGTCCGAGCACCTGGTCAGTGGGTGTCCAACGCTGCGCTTGCCGGTACGTGGTCGCCATTCGAACACCTTTCTGCCCCATCGGCCAGCGGTTCTTCGAGCTATGTGCCCCGCCCACTGCCACTTCAAAGAGCTAACCCGCTGAGCTATGTCGGTGACCTTTGTTCTTCTACGGATCTCCTCGTTTCTGATTCGATCTCGCAGAGAAACACCGAGCTATGGTCGCTCAAAGAGCTATGGAGAGGGCTATCCTCTCCATAGCTCTTTGAGCGACCTTGAGCTTTCTTTATATTTATGTTTTTTTTTCTAATATATGTCAAAAATTAGGAAATGCAAGACATGTAAATAATATATTTTATCTATTTCCTCGTACCCATTTAAAACAATTAAGGCAATTAAATTTGTTAAAAGTAAGTTAAATATTCAGCCCTCTTATTACATGCAGTCCCGCACTCGATCTCAGGGAGAGGGATGCCTGAAAAACAGCGTTATGCTCGGACCTTATTCCGGGCTAACAAAAGCTGAGGCATTCCTTTGCCATACATTACAAAAATCGACCTAAATTGTACGTCCTCATTGTTTAAAAATGTTTTTGTAAAAGTGGTTTGTTTTGGCAATAAATTACTTTTTTATTTATTTATTTATTTTACTTTCTTATGAGGCCCATAGTAAACGACCATGTTTTGGACCCGTAAGTCATCACTGGCAACACACATTGGTCGAATACTTTCGACTTGAGGCACTGAGGTATTTTGGCCGAGAAGACACTTCGGAGCTTCCCGAATGGGGATGACACCCCTGACCATAGTAATAAACATTTTATTTTATGTTCAATCCACTTTCAAGTTATTTTAGTCATTTGTTTCACTCTGCAACAACGCCTGCTTACTAAAACAAACAGCTTTATCTGCAAGCTAATTCGGCTCGTGAGATACGGCTAATATGCAATTTTCTCTGCAGTATATAAAGGAACACGTCCAGGTGCCAAACTTAGTCGATTTCTATGCAAATTCTCCACCTGACGCTGCTGTATGCCTTAATTTAAACATTTGGGTTTCTTACGTGGTAGTTTTATTTATTTTAGAAATTTTAATAAGTAATTATCAACTATAAACATGATAAAATTACATTTAATTGTTAATGACTTATGCAAAAAAAATATACCTAGTTATGCAAAAAAATATACAGAAATAGTTTTTTTTAGTTCATTCATATAGCACACCAAACAGATTACAAACAAAAACAAAAAAAAGTGTACTCAGTTTGAGCCGATCCAGTTTGTAACCTTAAAGCAGGCGTGTCTAAATGCTCAATTATTTGTCAAGTTACAAAAAAATGCTATGGACACTCTATACAGTAAAAAACAATAATTATACAGCGTGTAAATTGACCCTCGACTGGTTTATGGTTGAGTCATCCCGTTACGGGATAGCGGGGTGACTCGGCCCATAAATATGAACAACTTTTCCTATGGGAACATTACTACGAACTCAAAAAACATCGACATTCCCATACAAACTGAAATGCCGAACTTTTTGAGTTCCCAGCATTAGTCCCAAAAAGTTGTTCATTTTGATGGTCTGAGTCACCACTTTAAGGGAACGTCGAGGCTACATTGACACGCTGTATAGTAAAATTTAAAGAACGGAAGAAGAAAAATCTGAAAAAGTGACATGGTTCAAATTATTATATCGATTATATATTCGACTAGCTCCGTGGCGCAGCGGTCAACACGCCAGCCTGCGACACGGAGTGAGCTGGTTCGATCCCCGGCCAGGTCAAGATGGAAAATGATCTTTTCAGATTGGCCTGGGTCTTGGATGTGTATCTATATATGTATTTGTTATAAAATATAGTATCGTTGAGTTCGTATCCCATAACACAAGTCTCGAACTTACTTTGGGGCTAGCTCAATCTGTGTGATATGTCCGTATATTATATAAACAATTCGCGCGTCGCCTCCTCCTTGTTTTGACGAAATATCTCGAGATGAATGGGCATGAAATGAGTTTCAAAATTATATATCGTAAACTCCGCGTCTCAAATTAGAGGGCTTGGCATACAAAGTAGCTCTGAATTATACTGTCACTCGCGATGTTGTGCTAAGGTTATTTTTCTCAAGATTCCAAGAAAATCCTTACTCCTTACTAATATTATTAACACGAAAGTTTGTGAGTATATATGGATGTTTGTTACTCAATTACGTCAAAACGGCTGAACGAAATTTTGCACACAGATGAGATATTACCTCATACATATTATCACGTCTACCTATTGTCATGATTCTTTAGACTTTCGCCCATTCCTTTGGCTGGCTGCTATGTATACCTCAATAACACTTAAGCTACTTTTTATCCTGGAAAAAGTTACAGTTCCCGCGGGATCCACATTACCGTGTGCAGAGCCGCGGGGGATAGCTAGTATTAAGATAAATAGGACGGTTTTATTATGTTTTTACCTCGGAGGGTAAGGTATTTAAGAAAAAGCTTAAAATCGAAAAAGAATGGTTTCTCATACAAAGTCGAAGATCAGCTGGACAAATTTCAATGGAAGGTAAATTTTTTTTTGTTGTTTTTTTCGTTTTTTCTTGCAATTCTGTATTCCATTAGGGAATCTGATAAATTTGTTTTAGCAAGTGTCCTAAAACAGATAATAAAAAAGATAGTGCCTTAAAATTAATTATATTTTTTTTAAATTTAAAGTCTATTACTTAATAGACTTTAAATTTGGCTTGGCCTTTACACTTGTAAAGGCCAAGCAATTTTTAGGATTCCGTACCCAAAGGGTAAAAACGGGACCATATTATTATGGCTCCGCTGTCTGTCTGTATGTTTGTCTGTCGTCCGTCTGTCAACAGGCACGTTGGCACGATCTGTCTTTTGACTCATCAATCGCGAGAAACGCAGACACAATTGATTATCTATTGTTATGTTTCCCTATTGGGGCGTTCGGTTAATACCTAACATACTGAGAAATAAATTTTTTCCTAAGATAATTAACCGGTCAACTACCGAACGCCCCAATCGGGAAACATAACAATAGACAATCAATTGTGTCTGCGTATCTCGCGATTGATGAGTTAAGCAGTGACTTTCTTAAAGATAAATCTCTTATTATGCCTCCGATTGTTGTATATGTACGGGTTATGTACACATAAGAAGAAGTGTAAGTTGATGTTGTAGGTGGTATGGGAATGGTTGATCGAAAAGCTTTGTAATGGTAACAAAGAAACGTTTATTGCGTCAAACACAAATAAACCTCAAGTTTAAGAATAATTAGGTGTAGAAAATAGATCTTAAATTAAGAGTAAATGGTTAAGGTAATAATAATTAAAATAATAGTAAAATAGTATGAGCACACGCGACGAGAACTAAATGGTTTACTCAGTACTCGCGAATGGGAAGAAGGTGGATGGTGTACTAACTAAGAATCGAATTAAAATTAAATTTGGGCGCGGCGTCAATATGCTGACGGTGCCGCCGCGCCCCCCGCGTAGTCGATGTACGTAAACTGTACAGTATAGGTACATGAGTTTTCGTTTTAGTAGGCTAGAACCTCCTTCAACGACGGGAGTTACGTCAGATTTCACTAAGTATTAACTTCTTTATGCTTGCAACCTACGGCGTGGTTCCGGCCTAATCAAGAAATTTATACTTCTTCACCAAATGCCACTAGTTTTTATTCCTTGAGCAAATATCGCAGTATCCTGATTGTGCCAAATGTCACTTGCCAAGTTTTTACGGCGCACTGACTGCTGTTACAAATTAAAAATACAGATGCGACACTGCAATGGCCGGGTTGTTTCCTGTGAAGAATAAACTATTCAAACATTTATTATCGGAAGAGATAGAGTAGTTTATTCTTGTTCTATAGATCTTAAAAGAAACAAACATTCACGCTAATCACGTCTTTTTCCCTTATGAGATAGAAGCCTTAATAACATTTCTTTTCTGCGTGGAAGACAAAACTGAAGAGTTTATTTTCTCTTCTTTTAGGCCAGTATTGATAAGAAATTTCACAATTCAGAGATGCAAAATCATACGCCATCTTATTTTTAGTTGACGTCATTTAATGTACAGCCGCGTTAATAACGAATAGTATAAATATGGGCTTCCAAGCAATATGTGTAGCTGAAACACGCTCAGATATATTCAAATTTTCGTAGTAAATAATAATAGTATGAAGCATAATAGTGTGTTACTCCTATAAGGATATTGGAAAACAGTGGAAGAGACTAGCACAGGACTGCAGAAAATGGCGTAAAAAAGGAAGGCAGCAGTGGACTGATATGGCCTGGAAATGAATGAGTAAGAATATTTACCGTGAAAATTGTACGAGTAGTATGCGAGTTTTTGATATTTTGGCCCAGTTATAACCAGGATCACGAAAGAATGATATCTTCATAATGATACATGTAACTAAACTGAAATAAAAACTCTTAAATCTTATTAATGACAGAAAGCCCTTTATGTTTCAAATCAATATTCTGTAACGGTCTATATTTTTTACTGTGGGAAAGGAGTTGGCACGTAATTGAAAAAGACTTGGAAGTTTTTCGGCGTTTGTAGTTCCACAAACGAGGGCTGAAATTATTTCGCCGGTGTCTTATTTAGTTGTGTGTGTAGAGTAAGTAGCTCTAGCATCCTTACTAATATTATAAATGCGAAAGTGAGTTTGTTGGTTGGTTTGTTACGCTTTCACGCCGTAACTACTGAACCGATCATCATGAAATTTTGTATACATGTTCTCTGGAGTACGGAGAAGGACAAAGGCTACCTTTTGTCTCGGTAAAAAGTACTATTCCCGAGGGATCAACATTAATGCGGGCGGAGCCGCGGGCGAATGCTAGTAATATTATAAATGTGAAAGTGAGTTTGTTTATTTGTTACACTTTCACGCTGTAAGTGCTGAACCGATCATCATGAAATTTTGCATACAAGTTCTCTGGAGCACGGAGAAGGACATAGGCTACCTTCTATCCCGGGAAAAAGTACTGTTCCCGAGGGATTGACATTGACGCGGTCGGAGCCGCGGGCGAAAGCTAGTAATATTATAAATGCGAAAGTGAGTTTGTTTATTTGTTACGCTTTCACGCTGTAACTACTGTACCGGTCATCATGAAATTTTGTATACAAGTTCTCTGAAGTACGGAGAAGGACAAAGGCTACCTTTTGTCCCGGGAAAAAGTACTATTCTCGAGAGATCGACATTAATGCGGGCGGAGCCGCGGGCGAAAGCTAATTTTCCTATATAATTATGTTTAGTAATTTCATAGATAAAAAATGTGGTAATTTGTTGTGATGATTGTTATATACATATTCATCATCATCATCATTACATTCACATAAAGTCCATTGCTGGACATGGGCCTCTCCCAAAGATTTTTCTTTCCATTGGAGGACATTGCCATACTCACCACGCTTGGCAGGCGGGTAGGCGAGCACAGTCTCTTTGACTTCGTGTGCTTTCGATGCTGCTGCCCATGGCAAGCATTTTGAAGCTGAGGAAGGATAGGAATTTGTTGAATTTGGGAAGGGAATTTCGACGGACTGCACGGTTTTTGTTTTGGATTGTTTTGCAAATTGCTTCTAGTGGACTTTATAATGTGAAATCGGTGTAATTTGGTGTTATAAATGTCCATGTTTATGAACAATGTGTGGAATAACTAAAATGAAGTGTCATGGTGCGGCTGTAGTGAGATTTACATAGCGGGCTGGTGGTCGCTCGCCTTACTGCTACTGCGTCTATGATCAAACCAGTGGATTCGTGGGAATTGTTGCCAGGGGCTCCATTGAATCACCGAAATGAATTACACCATCATTTTGTTGATAACACGTAGAAAATATGAAGGGCTAAAAGGCACAGAAAGCCAAATGCCGTGAAACAAATATGAAGAAAAAAGGAAGGGAATGAAAGGTATTGGGATACTACTCACTCGGATAAATGGGGGAAAAGTAGGTAGCAGCTCGGGGGGACGGGTGCGCGTATCTGATGCCACACCTGCTACCACAGGTCAGGCAGTTGAGGATAGTACCCCAGACCACTATACATATTCATATTTGTTTACATAAGAGAGACTAAGAGACCTTTCCAACCCGTCTGGCCAGCGTGGAGAGTCTAGGCCAAGTCCTCTGGCTGCTCTGGCCAAATATGGCCCTAGTAGTACAGAGAGGGTCGTGCTCCTGTAGTGGAGACTAAAAAGGACCTGATGATGATGAATTGCTTACATGTAAGACATAATATAAAGATGTTACTGGTATACCTGAACGACTGCCATCAATGACGACGGCCGGGACCAACGGCTTAACGTGACTTCCGAAGCACTGAGGAGCTCGAGATATTTTTATGCCATTTGGGCTCGCCCATTTCAACGGAGACTGCGCTTGAGGTTGTTTTACATGAGTTAGTGCTAATAATACTCACAACTACTCGGATTAGTGGACCATTTGGTCTTGTGTGTCACTTTTTGAATGCCCGCTGAGAGGTACCCATCCATTCTGTCGCTTTTTTGGCCCAAGTAGGCTAGTGGTCTCTTGATGCATCCCACACACATAAGAGTTTCCCTGCCTTTCTCTTTATACATTTCTAAAATTAATAAAAATTCAAAAATTACTTATATATAAACTTGAACATAGAAAAAAAACTAAAGGAAGTCACCGAGCGGGATTCGAATCCGTAATACTCGTTTCTTGCCGTCCGCGTCTTAACCCGCTGGACCAGAGGGACAGTGGCCGGCAGGACGAAATTAGCGACCATATTCTGCGTGGAAAGAAAAACGCATGAAAACTCGAAAACACGCGTTTTCCCAAATATAAGACTAATGTAGATCGTTTGTTACCCCCAACATCCTACGAACTACATACCAAATTTCAGCGAAACCGTTAGAGCCGTTTCCGAGATCATAGAACAAAGTTATATGTAAATAGATATACAACAATTGCTCGTTTAAAGGTATAAGATATGAAGGAACATATCACTCATATTGAGCTAGCCCCTTACCTACAATAAGTTGTGAACTTATGTCGTAGGATAGTAACTCAACGTTTTGGTTTGCCAGGTCTGGATTGTCGCAAACTTGGCCAAATCTACCAAATGTTAACATACAATTCTTAAAACATTAAAATTCACGCACTTCTTAGTAACACGGTTATTCAAAAATAATCCAGAATTTCCACTGAATTTCACGACTTCCTATTAAAAGAGCGTATTTTTAGAGCTTGAACTTTTGTTTTCGTGGTATTGTTAGAAAACAATTAGAGGGATCTTTTATTTTGTTGTATTGTTAAAGGAAAGTTATTATTCGTTGACAGTGTCCGATAGCCTTTGTTTCTGATTGAATACAGATACTCTGTGACACACGGGTGATAAGTTAAGACAACAGCAAAAAGGAGCACAATGGCGGTACCTATTAGTATTCGCTCACGAGACACCCTCAGTCTACGGAGAGATGTTGGCTCTCTATGTGTATTTACCGTCTATACTATGGAGAATGTTCTGAATATCTTTTTGAACTGGTGCCACCGTCACCTTTCTACCACCGCACCGCTCGCCACAGGAATAAAGTCGATCCCCACATCCTTCACGCTTGGATCTCTAAAAATGTCAGAGCGTCACGTGGTTTTTTCCTCGTACAGCAGGATTGTGGAACGGACTCCCTTCCGAGGTTTTCTCTGTGTGCTATAACTTGGGGTCCTTCAAAAGGCGTGTTTACAGGTATCTTAAGAGTCAGCAACGCATCAGCACCTCCTCCGGTGTTGCAGATGTCCATGGGCGACGGTGACCACTTCCCATCAGGTGGCTCGTCTGCTCGTTTGCCGTCAAATATACATAAAAAAAACGCATATTAAGTAACCCTGGATGTAATTACAACTTGGATTGGAGGTAACAAGTAAAAATATTTCGACTCCATCGTACTTTGGAAGGCACTTTAGGGCACGGTCTAAGTTATCATTGTATGTAACAGTCATTGAACTACTAGTAAGTCAGATACCTGACGGCAAGTTGAAAATCTAACACCATATTTGTCAAATTAAACATAATCTAGAATAGAATCCAGGACTTCTGGTGTGCCTGGCATGATAATCTGTAAGCTACAGAGGTCGACATCTTCGAGAAGACATCATCATCATCATCTCAGCCCGTCTTCCGCCCACTGCTGAGCATAGGCCTCTCTTCGTTTCCGCCATCCGTCTCGATCCTGTGCTGATCTCATCCAGGAGCGACCCGCGATTTTGACTATATCGTCAACCCATCTCATCGAAGGACGTCCGACGCTTCTTTCCCCGGTTCTAGGCCACCACTCGGTTACGTTCTTGCTCCATCTTCCATCACTCCGTCTGGCCAGGTGTCCTGCCCAGTTCCATTTAAGGTTCATAACCGTTTCTCCGATATCCCGTAGTTTAGTACGTTGTCGAATTACGGTGTTTGGAACACGATCTAGTAACTTGATGCCGAGCATGGCTCGCTCCATGGCTCTCTGTGCGACTCTTAATTTGTACACAGTCTCCTTCGTGAGCGTCCATGTCTCAGCACCATAAGTCATAGTAGGCAGAACACATTGGTTGTATAAGCGGGTCTTCAAGCATTGGGGAGTGTCGCGTGATTTGAATATGTCGTCCAGCCTATTAAATGCCGCCCAGCCTAATTGTATTCTCCTATCGATCTCCTTATTTTTATTACGCATCTTGTTTAAATTATTTTGCCTTTTCTTCCTATTCTTCCTGTTTTCTATTGTTCCTAAGGATAAATGATGCCCAAGGTAGACATACTGATTGACCCTCTCTAGCATCTCACCTGCAACTGAAACAGTTGGATTCAAGATGCTAGAGATGTTCGACATTACCTTCGTTTTGGACATATTCATCCTTAGGCCTGTTTTCATAGACGCCTCGTGTAGATCTTGTAACATTTTTTGGAGATCCTCTAGGTTATCTGCATCCGCCTAAACGTAGTAATTCAACGGTTATTCCATCGTCACCTGGGGCCTTGTCTGATTTCATATCAGACAATGCCTTAATTATTTCAGATGGTAAAAAAGTTGGTATGTTATCCAGGTCCTGATGAGGTATCGGTAGAGCTCTAATATCTACCCCATACGATTGCGTATCAATGGATTTCGAAGTATATAGGTTCTTGTAAAACTCTTCAACCACCGTGATGATCTGATTTCGATCTGTTATAACTTTATCATCTGCATCTTTTAATTTAAATATTTGTTTAGTACTAGGTTTTAATTTTCTTCTAAATACCTTCGGTCCTTTATGAGCTTTAATAACGTTATTTATAAGTGTAGTGTTGTTTTCTCTCAAGTCCTTTCTAATCGCCTTACGTATATTTTTGTTAATTAAATTTAGGTTCCGATTATCGACAATAGTGTGTTGTTTCATCTGCCTTCTTTGCTCCATTAAAAGAACCGTTTCAGGTTTTATTTTTTGTTGTTTTTTGTGCGATTTTGGTATAATTTTGTCCGCAGTCTTGGCAATAGCATCACAAAGACGTTTATTGATCTGATCAACGTCCAAATTTGACTCGAGGAGCCCATCGAATTGATTACAAATTTTAACTTGAAAGGGATCCTGTAACGAAGAAAAATCACCTTTGGAAGGAAAACTTTTATGAGATATCATTTTTGTTCTTTCTTGTCTTAGGTTGAATTTAAATGTTGCTCTCACCATACGATGGCTACTACCGGTTTTAAAATATGACAGGACTGAAACATCTGTAACAATATATAATATCATACTTATTATCTATGTACTGTCTCTCTCTCTCTTTCTCTCTCTGTAATCCTAGATGTTTTATTTTCTCTCTTTTCATAGGGATTGGGGCCCAATTCTGCAAAGAAGTTGTACATCTAATTGTACAACTTCTTTGCAGAATTGGACGAATCAACATAATTTTCTAGTGTTCCTCTATTTTTATTTACCTTTCGTTTTTGTATTTTTTTTTTATTTATCTGTTATTATGTATTGGGTTTGGGAACCGGTTTGGTAAAGAGTTTGACAATATTTGTTATTCTAATTAGTGTTTTTATTACATGTTTACCAAATTGGCCCAAATTCGTTTATCTTGTATTCCTTTTTCTTCTTTGGTTTTCTATTTTTGTTTTATCTTTTGTGTTTGAAGTACTTTTACTTAACCCTCGTATTGTTATTTTTATGTGCGTTTATTGATTTATTGCCTATACATACACATTTCAATGTCAACAACTGGCGAATAATATAGGATATTTGTCGATTAATTAGGTATAAGTATTTTAGTTTAAGTAAGTAGTTTATTGGTTATATTATAATATCATACAAGTAGGTATATTTATGTAGTAAAATGTCTGATGTACTTAGCGAAAACTCTGACATCGAATACTTTTCTTTCTGTTCTTCTTCTTCTGGATGTTTACTCAGTGCCTGTAGTGATGACTCCGATGAGACGTCACTAAATGAAAATCTTAAGGTCACCTTCTCCTCTTTGAAGTCTAATTTTAATGTGGTTCACATTAACGCTCAAAGCTTACCCGGTCACTACGCTGATTTTCTGGCATCCTTTACATCTCTTCAAGTCCATGCTATTCTTATTTCTGAAAGCGCTCTCAAGCCCTCACTTCCTTCAGCACTGTATCCTCTTCCAGGTTATTGTCTCTATAGAAATGATCGTTCATATCTTGTAGCACGTTCTGACGGCGGATCCAGGGTTGTAGGTTTTGGTGGAGTGGCCATATATTTGCGGAGTGATATTCCTGCTCAAATCATCTCGCAATCAGTTTCTGTCCCTCAGTCACCTGAACATTTATTTATTAGCATTAATCTTAATGGCTTGAGAATCCTCCTAGGTGTATATTATAGTCCGTCTCTTCACATAAATTTTTTTAACTCATTTGAATCAATTTTGTCCGATTTGCGATGTCAATTTGATCACTTAATTATTATGGGAGACTTTAACACTTGTCTTATCAAGAACGACTCGCGTTCCAAAACCTTTCTTTCTCTCTTATACTCTCTGGATCTACATATTCTTCCCCTTTCAGCAACTCATTTCCCACACAACGGACCGCCCTCTTTGTTAGACCTCATCATTACCTCTTCTCCTGATTTGACTTCAAATCATGGCCAATTTAGGGCACCCGCTTTTTCTGCCCATGATCTCATTTTTTCCTCTTTTAAACTAAGGACTTCTCGACCTAAACATAAATTTGTATTGCGGAGGAATTTTGGTGCCATTGATTGGCAACTGTTCGAAGCTGATATTCGTGGAGTGAACTGGGATCGTATTATTACAGTACCTGACGTTGACACAAAAGTGGAGGCATTTAATTCCATTTTATTATCCATCTATGATAAATACGCCCCGCTGGAACAAGTCAGAGTTAAACATTTACCTGCTCCATGGCTCACTTCTGACATCAAAAAGCTCATGTCCAAACGGGATAAAGCTAAAATAAATTTTAGGCGTTATCAGACTGAGTCATACCGTGAAAAATACATCCAACTTCGTAATGTGTGCAATAAGAAGTGTAGGGAAGCCAAGCGGAAACACATTCATGACAATGTTGACAATTGTACTCCGAGTAAGCTTTGGAAATTTTTGAATGGGATTGGGATTGGCAAACAGTCTTCAGATGCTAGGTCCGGTTTAAATGTCGACGATTTAAATAAATTCTTTTGCGCTTCTCCTTCATTGCTCTCGGATAATGTTAAACAAACAACTCTGCTTGAACTCTCTGTTAAGCCTAAGCCAGATTGTCCTACTTTTCATATGGACTTGGTGACGGTTGATGATGTGGTTGCGATTATTGACAGTCTTAAATCGAATGCAGTCGGCAGCGATGATATCTCCCTTTCTATGTTAAAGCCCATTGCTACGTTGATCGCCCCAATATTGGTTGATATTATCAATTGCTCAATTATATCTGGTGTTTTCCCTGATTCTTGGAAATATGCTCACGTCGTACCTGTACCTAAAAAATCGAATCCCTCCTCTCCTTCCCATTTCCGTCCCATATCAATTCTACCCGTATTGTCCAAAATCATCGAGCACTTTGTCCATAAATGTTTAACAAAGCACCTCAACCAGTACAATTTATTGAATTTGCACCAATCAGGTTTTCGAGCAGGACATAGCACTACTACTGCTCTTGTGAAAATTACAGATGACATTCGCTTAAACATTGAGAATAAAGACCTTACTCTCTTGGTGCTGCTGGATTTCACAAACGCTTTCAATACCGTAGATTTTGATATTCTTCTTGGCATTCTTGAATCCTTAAATTTCTCTGCATCGTCCCTCTCCTGGTTTCATTCGTACCTTGTCGATCGTCATCAGCTGGTAAAAATCGATCAGTGTAAATCTGACTGGTGTGAATTGGCTGCTGGTGTTCCTCAGGGTGGAATATTATCTCCTGTCCTCTTTTCTATTTTCATCGACAGCATAACAACTTCTCTCTTATCTTCATTTCATTTGTATGCTGACGATCTGCAGATTTATTCGGCCGCCCCTCTTAATAATTTCAATCTCGCTGTGCGCACTATCAACTCAGATCTTGCTGCTATAGCAGCTTGGTCTCGTAATTTCGGGCTTAAAATCAATGCAGAAAAATCTCAAGCAATCGTCATAGGCAGTCCATATTTTATAACTAAATTTAAGACTCTCTCCTTTCCTAATGTCGTTCTTGATGGTAATATTATTCCTTTATCTCCTACAGTGAAAAATTTAGGCATTATTTTTGATGAGACTCTTTCCTGGTCGCCTCAAATCAATGAGGTGAGTCGTAAGATGTTTGTGGCTCTTCATTCTTTAAGACGACTGCAAAATTTTCTGCCCACAAAAACGAAAGTGCTCCTTGCTCACTCCTTATTGACTCCTTTGCTAAATTATGCAGACGTAGCATATTTGGACCCAACTGAAATTCTCCTTGACAAGCTGGAACGCCTGCAAAATCAATGCATTAGATTTATTTTTGGACTGCGTAAACATGACCACATCTCAGAATTCCGTAAAAAACTTAGCTGGTTGCCGATTAGGATAAAAAGGAATGTTCATATTCTTTCTCTTCTTTTTAATGTTCTATATAACCCTTCCTTCCCCATCTATCTTCGTTCAAAGTTTTCTTTCAGGCAAATTGACTGTCGGTTGCGGGCATCAGGCATCCCAAAATTAAACATTCCATCGCATGTTTCGCTAACTTACTCCAAGTCGTTTGCAGTTGTAGCTGCTAGACTCTGGAACTCACTGCCAACTGATGTAGTGATAGCATCATCATTAAATTCCTTTAAAAGTAAATTATTAAGAATTTCTCTTGTTACTTCAGACATTTGATTACTAGTAGACTTTTTTTTTTTTTTTTTTTTTCGTTATAGATAATTAAATAGTTGTATAAATATGTATTTTTAAATTATGTATTTATTGTATATATATATATTTGGGTATTTATATGTAAATGTATTCTGTTGTTAGATGTATTATTCATGGCTAGATTTATCCTTATTAATTGTACATGCTTCTGCCCCATAATTGAGTAAATTTCCTCTAACTTATTCGCCGGTTGACTGGAAGAGATCCCATCTTGGGATAAGTCCGCCCTTGTAGACTGATCTTTCTTTACTGTATTTATTATAGCTTATTTCTTGTACAATAAAGATATCACAAACAAACAAACAAACAATATATTTATGGGAACTTATTACATAGTCAATTTCATTATTAATTTCACCACCTGGTCTCACCCATGTCCACTTCCTGGATGGGCGCTTTTTAAAGAAGGTGTTCATAGCATAGAAGCGATTTTTTTCCAGAAAGTTTACTAGGGTTTGCCCCCTATTATTTCGTTTACCTAGACCAAAGCTACCTATAGAGTTTTCATTTACAAGCGGGGAGCCTATTTTTGAATTAAAATCTCCTATTAATGTAGAGTAATGACACGGAAAATCATCAAGGGCCTTCTGTATTTCTTCGTATAATAATTCTACTTCCTCGTCTGGGTGTGTAGACGTAGGAGCGTATACCTGTATAATTTTCAAAGAGTATCGTTTATTTAACTGTATAATTTGTAAAGCAAACTCTGGCGGAAATACTTTTTATGTTTTTTATCTTCGGTACTATTCTTTTGTGTATGAGAAATCCTACACCACCATATGAGGAATCCTCGTGACCGCGGTGGAAAAATAAATGACCTTTATTGGTTATGCTAAGGTCTTCGCCCTTTCTTCTGATTTCTGAGAGTCCTATTACATCCCAGTTGATAATCTCCGTTTCCATTTGGAATTCGTAGAAGCGTTCGTCCGTTCGCAACGTCTCGGCGTTGTAAGACGCCAAGGTCAGGGTCATTATGTTATGGCAGCCTGGTCTAACCCAGGGATTCTTCGCACCCTCTGCCCCGCCGTTACCGAGACCGCTGCCGTGATCTGGAATAGCGGGGCCGCTGGGGACTGAGGGCCTTGGTTCTGGCGTACTTATCATTTAGACGAAGAGGAGTTAGCCGTAAAACGCCACGCTGGTAAGTGCGTCTTGGCGAGTTTTTCCTGCGAGAAGACATATGTAGGGAAAATCCAAAAATGTATTTATGTTTATCTGTAATCTCATTATCGCCTTCTTCTTCTTCTTTTCGCACCAAAATGGTTATAATTGAAACTTTTTCTTATACAGTCTTTGACCAGTAGGTGGCCACAGCGACTCCTTTGTCGTTTGCCTTATTTAGATCTACGACTGTGCAGGTGGAAGGACAGTCATAAGGTGAGTCATCGATTGCGAGACGTCGCAATCGCAATGGTCATTGCTGGAGAAACCCCACTTAGTCCGGCTCTCTCGGCATCTACCCACGCCAGCTCGGAGTCTGTTGAGGGACTTCCAAACCACCCAGGGGAGATCGCTTCCTGGTGGGAGTTGCTCTGCAGGTGGAAGTTCGGAAGGGGCGGGCGGGTACTTGCTTTTCCATAGTGCCAGTCGCGCTTTTGGGGCCTCTCTGGGATGTAGATTGGGCTGCCTAAGAAAGCTGTTTCGACTTTTCAGACGCGAGGATGGTGGTGTTTGTCCGTAAAGCAGGTGTCTATCATCGTGTGTTTGTTTAAATTTCTCCACCACGCAAGCGATGCTGCGCCTTACACACGGTGGTGCTATGCCTGACAAAGTGTACAGATGACAAAGAGGTGTGAGTTTCAGATTACCAGTGATGACTCGGCAAGAGGCATTTAGGGCTACATCGACCTGTTTGGCATGTGCAGAGCGTGCCCAGACAGGGCTTGCGTACTCGCCAGCGGAGTGGCATAGAGCCAGACAGGTTGTCCGGAGTACATGTGGAGATGCTCCCCAGTGGGTGGTAGTGAGATGGCGTAGAATATTGTTCCGTGAACAAACTTTGGACTTCAGATGGTAACAATTTTCTCTAAATGTCAAGGACCGGTCCAAAGTCACGCCCAGGTATTTTGGCGTAGAGTTGTGTTTAATGTCTACGCCGTCCCAAGAAATCCTCAATTTTCTACTGGCCTCCTGGTTACGCAAGTGGAAGACACAGGACTCGGTCTTCGCCAGATTTGGCCGCAAAGAGTTGTTTTTATAATATACCGAGAGTTGATCCAGAGCGTTCGACAGGTTCCTTTCTATTTCTTTAAAGCTTCTGGATTGAGACGTTAAAGCCAGATCGTCGGCATAGATGTAGCGACTAGTTCCTTGGAGGCATGGCTGGTCATCCGTGTATATATTAAACAGAGTAGGTGCAAGGACACTACCCTGAGGAAAACCATTCCTGCTGTTTCGCCATCTGCTCTTTTGGGAGTGCAGGAGAACCTGAAAACGGCGGTTCCGTAGCATTTCCCCTAGAACATTCACAAATTGTTTGTCATTTGTGTGCGCGGCCACCTTTTCAAGCAGAGTTCTGATATTTACAGTATCGTAAGCAGCACTAAGGTCAACAAAAACTGCACCTGTTACCAATTTCTGCTCAAATCCGTCCTCAATATGCTGCGTCAGATTGAGTACCTGCCCACAGCAGGATTTTCCAGGGCGGAAGCCAGCCTGGTCGGGTATTAATTGAGGGTCGATTGTCTTTGTCAGTCGGTCTAGTAGTAGTCGTTCAAACAGTTTATATGTGTGGCACAGAAGTGAGATAGGACGGAAGTTTTTGGGGTCGTTAGGCATTTTAGGTATTCTAGCGTTGTTAAGGCAGTGATTGAACATCTGCTGGAGCCAGGAAAGTGCTGTTGGACCTAAATTTTTCAACTGCTCCACGCAGATCTGATCCACTCCTGCTGCTTTACCGCATTTAAGGTTTTTTACGGCTGTGCTTAAGTCGTCGGAAGAGATTGGTTGACTGATTCCTCTGTACGTGTTCGAGTTGTCTGTTGATGCCATTTTAAGTTGTTTAGGTCGGACGCATTTATGGGGTGATTTTCCGTTCAGGAGCAGTTGATGGGCAATCTGATTGGCAGTCACAGATCCAGGTTTAACAGCGGCTGGAGGATCAGAGGTGAGTTTACGTAGAGTACTCCAAGCTTTTTTGCTGTTGTGGGTCATATCCAAAGATTCTACCAGGTCAACCCACTTCTGCTGTCGGTTTTCGGAAAGTTGAGTCATGAGCTCGTCAGCTGTAAATGCCGTAGCCTCTGAATAGGGATCTTCTGTAAACTGGGTTGCATACCTAGCCAATAGGTCAGCAGAACCTTTAGTTAGGCCCGGGATGTACGCGGTGCTACAGCCACGTGGAATATATTGACGAGATGCTTTCCATATCACGTTAACAAATGTGTCATAGTTTTCTGGTGTAAGTAAAACGTTTCGCAGGTTTTCATCGACTGCGGCTGCATACTTTTCCCAGTCTGCCTTTTCATTATCGCCGAATTAACTAAACCACATCTGACAAATCATATAATATGATAGATATCGTTATAAACGTCTAGCTAGATTCTACGCTTGTAATGTACTGTTATGAGATATCATTTTTGTATTTTATTGGTGTCTGTATGCGTTTTGAAGGCCCTGACTCCAAACATTCTTTTGAGTCAGATATTAGTAATGTTTTACTTGTTTAGGTAGAAATGAAGGGGACTTCCTTCAAGCCGGGTAATACTATATTTTTTTTAAAACCTGATGGTAAGCGACCAGCGCTGCCCATGGACAACTGCAACACCAGGGTGTAACAGGAGCGTTGCCGGCCTTTCAAGGAGTTGGGGAAAGGACATGGGGTGAGGAAATGGGGGAAGGATGGGCCTCCGGCTCTCTCACTCACCGAACGAAGCATAGTACAAATGCTGCAGCTAGCTCTCAATGTGTCAACCAGAACGTGATACCCATGAGTCACATTTTCCATTAATAGGATCAGATGTAATTTCCCCGTATTTTGTACCTATTTTCTGTTACACTGTCCCGACTGAAATGGATACCTCGTCTTTGTCTATCGTGTTTTCTTTGTTATTACACTATATTTTGATTAATTGACAGCAATTTTAGTACAGCTGCATTGTTTTGTAGATGTTTTTAATATGATGTGTCTGATGTATTATAATTATAATTATAATTACTCATGCTAACAGCATTGCAGCCATATTGTTTTGAAAGATGAGATATTTTATCTTTTCATTTATAACTCATTTAAGTCCTTTTTTATAATGATCAATATCAGCATGTATTAGGTAGAGGCAGAGTGGTTTTATTTCAGTCTGAAAATCAAACACGTCCTCAATGTAAGCTGAACGTAATACCCGTGAGTCACATTTCCCATTAATAGGATCAGATGTAATTTTCTCGTATTTTGTATCTATTTTCATCGACAATTAATGTGCTGTTACATTGTCACGACTGAAATGGATACCTCGTCTTTGTCTCTCGTGTTTTCTTTGTTATTACACTTTGCTTTGATTAATTGATAGTCTACATATATCAGCATAGTTCTATAGATGTCTTCAATGTTATTAATGTCTGTATTATATCTGTTAATTACTTTTGGTAATGGCATTGCAGCTTTATTATTCTGAAGGAGAATGTTTTTATTTTGCTATTTAAAGCTCCTTAAATCCTTTTAATAATTATTTTTAGATTTTAAAGTAATGCTCGTTAAGATCATAAATCTAGCTTTTGCTTCGAATTTAATAAAATAGATTTCTTATAAGCGTTTTAGAAGCTAATATTTTAAATAAGTACATATTGTAAGATAGATAAAGGTGACCAGTGATTTATTTATTTTAATCAATACAAATCTATTATTTATTGAAACCATTTTTAATCATATACTTAATTTGCTAAAATGAAAATAAGATGGACAGGCTTGGTATCTTAATCTACTATGTACACTAGACGTAAATATCCTTGACATAGTCACAAAGGGGTGACTTAAACCGTCAATAAGATCAAATCATAATTTTTTTTAAATTGAAAAAACATACTTTGTCATGGAAATTGCCTGGCCAGCTGAACACCTATGTAAGGATTTTTTATGGAGAAATGTTTAAAGGCTCTTTGAAAAAAAAAAATACGGGTTGTAGTTTTTTTTTTTTCCAAAAAAACAGCTCTTATTACTTCCTCTCCTACTTTTGATCAGCTCACATGTCCTGACGCGAGTTTAACATTATTTACCTATCCCAACAACTGCACAACGCAACTAAAGAACTTTTCACTTCAAAAATCTTCATTCTGATGTGCCAAGTCACTCGTTCTAGGCAACGTCTCGTGGATAAATTTACACCCTGTATAACGGACCTCTTACTTATGTAATTATGAAATACTAGATATCACGCGTATATGTCGCCGTGCGGTATCCGGCAGAGTAGAATAGGATCACTCCAAGTCGTGGATGTCGTAGAAGGCGACTTAGGAAATACAAGCTAAACAAAGCTTATAAACATCTCTGAGACCTCTCCAACCCATCTGGCCAGCGAGGAGAGTGTAGGCCAAGTCCTCTGGCTGCTCTCGTAGTTCAGAGAGGGTCGTACTCCTATAGTGGAGACTAAAAAGACCTGATGATGATGATGATGAGATATCACACGCGGCACCACTGGCTTATTCTTTTCACGAGCTATCAAATAAAGGTTTAAGGGATAAGGGATCTACATTTGTTAATCTTTCAGCGCTTTTTGGTATGATATTATAGTTTGGGACGAGAAGAAGTACAAAGTACCTTACTTTGTACTTCTTCTGGTCCCAAACTATAATCATCATCATCGCAGCCGTTAAAAGTCCACTGCTGAATAAATAACTCTCCCAAGGACTCTTCGTTCCATTGGAGGATATTGCCATACTCGCCACGCTTGGCAGGCGGGTTGGCAAACTTCTTGTGCTTCCAACGCTGCTGCCCGTCAGAACTGTTTTGAAGCTGAGGAACAATAGAAAATTGTTGGATTTACGGAGGGAAGAAGGTATTAAGGTACTACTTACTCGGAGGAATGGAAACGCATGAAGCTCGGGAGGTCGGGCGCGAGTACCCGATGCCATACCTGCAACTACCGGACAGGCAGCTGAGGATTTCAACCCTGACCTTACTAGCTCCGTGGCGCAGCGGTCAACACGCCTGCCTGCGACACGGAGTGACCGGGTTCGATCCCCGGCCAGGTCAAGATGGAAAATGATCTTTTTCAGATTGGCTCTTGGATGTGTATCTATATATGTATTTGTTATAAAATATAGTATCGTTGAGTTAGTATCCCATAACACAAGTCTTGAACTTACTTTGGGGCTAGCTCAAGCTGTGTGATTTGTCCGTATATATATATTTATTTATTTATATTTACTAACCCAAACTATCACCACCAAATTTAATTGAAAAGAAATCAGTCGCTGAAGCATGAAAAGGTAATACAAGCTAAACAAAGCTCATAAACATAAAGGAGACCTCTCCAACCCGTTTGGTCAACGAGGAGAGTGTAGGCCATATCCTCTGTCTGCTCTGGCCAAGTATGGCTCTGGTAGTACAGAGAGGGCTGCTCCTGCAGTGAAGATTAAAAGACCTGATGATGATGACTTTAATACAGTATTATCGCGTATATTACATTATTTTTACACCTGACGTTTCGAAAACTTTACAGTTTTCGTGGTAGACTAAGTTGACATTTGTCTTCTGTGTTATAAGAAATATATAAAAACTACCGCCTACTATATTCGCGATGAAACCATATTAAAGTGACTTTATTTTAATAAGTATATTCTACAGTTAAGTGAATAAAAATTCAAACACATAACCAAAGCAGCTTAGTGAAAAAATAAAAATGCAAATCATAGTGTGGAAAAAGCTACGTTTATAGTTAGCGTATGAAAACGATTACCCGCTGGTTTCATTGCGGAAAACAAAGAAAATCTAGGTTAAAGTCGCCTTATCTGAACACTGAGCTGCTCATAGCTTGACTAAGTCACTTGGTATATATACATACTTTCACACGCAAATTTTTGTTAGAAAAATATTTGCAATTTTAACCGACTTTTTGGACCTATTATCATCATCATCATCATCATCAGGTCTTTTTAGTCTCCACTGCAGGAGCATGACCCTCTCTGTACTACCGGAGCCACACCTGGCAAGAGCAGACAGAGGATTTGGCCTACACTCCCCTGGGCTGGAAGGGTTGGACCTATCGATTCCGATCTATGTTTTTTTAATGTCTGTTACTGCATTATTTCGTCATTTCAAAAATATTTTTAGGGTTACGTACCTCAAAAGGAAAAAAAATGAACCCTTTCTTGGTTACGTTACTAGTTTGTCCATTTGTCTGTCTGTCTGTCAAGACCCTTTTTCTCAGGAACGCGTGGAGGTATCAAGCTCAAATTCATAGCAAATGCTTAGGTCTACTGTCCCTTGGAGCTGTGAATATATCAAACTTCGAAGCCAACGCATTCAAAAGATACAGCTGGTTATGCCGCAAATTTTCGTGTTTTTTCGACATTCGCAAGGGAATCAAAACCTACAGGGTACTTCGGTAAGACCAGTGCAGGTTTTATTGGTAGAAATCTTATCGCTTTGGACCCTTAAAGGGGTGATTCAGCCTTTGATAAACTTTTCCTACGAGACCAATAATGGGAACTCAAAAAAATAATGAACATCTCGTCAATGTGTACGGGAGTGTCAAAAAAGAATTTAAGTTCCCAGCATTAGTCCGATAGGAAATGTTGTTCTTTTCGACGGGCTGAATCACCACTTTAAAAGTCCAAAACAATCAAAAACTTCACCGTGTACATATACACTTGCTGTCGCCCGCAGCTTCGCTCGCGTCAACGTCGTTCCCTTGGGAATATTTTTCCGGGACGAAAGGTAACCACAAAATAAAATGCATGACATTGAAAATTATAACCAAATAAGCACTATATGGTTTCACACAAGATCAAATGTGCGATTATTGGTTTAAAAAAATAAGTCGACATAAATATTGTGATTTTATGATTGATAGAATAGTTGATGCATGAAAGCGACATAGAAAAACCGACCACTGGGTCGGCTCTTATATTTCGCATCAGTTTTTTAAGTAGCATGTGAGAATTAAAAACACCGGCCAAGTGCGAGCCGGACACGCGTACGAAGGACGTACCGTTATCTATAAAAACGGCAAAAAGTCATGTCTGTTGTATGGGAGCCCCCCATCAATATTAATTTTAGGTTTATTTAATAATTTATTTTTAAAAGTGGATATATTCTGTAAATATTTTAGCAAAAACAAGCAAAAAATTATTGTATGGGAGCCCCCTTAAATATGTATTTTATAATATATGTTGTTATAGCGGCATAGAAGTACATCATCTGTGAAAATGTTAACTGTCTCACTATCACTGTTCAATTTTCATGAGATACAGCCTGGTGACAGACCGATGATTTCACCAATGCTTTCAACACCGTCGACATTGACATCCTATTAGCTATTCTCTATCATTACAAAGTCTCCTCCTCGGTAGTTGAGTGGTTTTCTAGTTATCTTCGTGGACGTCGGCAACAGGTTCGCAGCGGTCAGGACACGTCCGATTGGTGCAACGTTGAAGCCGGCGTTCCACAAGGCGGAATCTTGTCTCCTATTTTATTCTCAATTTTTATTAATCTCCTAACAAATTGCCTTAGCTGTTCATACCATCTGTACGCTGATGACTTGCAGCTTTATACGCAGATAGACGCAGAAGATGTGAATTCTGCGATTTTAAAGCTAAATAATGACTTAATGGGTGTTATGGAATGGTCTAAAAATTATGGGGTTAAAGTAAATCCAAAAAAATGTCAAGCAATAATTGTTGGTAGTATTAGGCAGCTTAATAGGATTGATATGAGTGCTGTAATGCCTATCGTGTATGATGGATGCAATATACCATTCAGCAACGAGGTGAAAAATCTTGGTCTTTGGATTGACAAGACTTTGTCATGGACAACTCACATTGCGGAAGTTAGCAGGAAAGTGTTCGCTAGTCTTCATTACTTGCAGCATCTGAAATATTTTCTTTCTTCTAAGACCAAGACTATGCTAGCGCAAACATTAATTCTCCCCATAATTGATTACGCTGATGTGTGTTACCTGGACATAACTGAAGAACAACTAAACAAAATAGAACGTCTTTTAAATTATTGTATTAGGTTTATTTTCTGTTTGCGTAAATTTGACCATGTTTCCGAATTTCGTTCTCAGCTTAACTGGCTACCAATCCGTCAACGCAGGAGTCTACATATTCTTTGTCAACTATTTAATGTTCTCAATAATCCCAAATGCCCTGAATATCTAAAATCACGCTTCCAACTTTTAAGTTCTACTCACGAAAGGCTCCTGCGTTCCTCTAACACCCTAACCCTTGCTACCCCCTCTCACCGTACAGGTTTTTTCCATAATTCTTTCTCTGTAACTGCTGTACGACTCTGGAATGCGCTCCCTGTTTCCGTTAGAGACGCCCCTAGCCGTGAATCCTTTAAAATTAGAGTTCTCAGGTATTTCCACGAACGCCTGAAGAGTCAAGCTTGATTGCCAACATGACTTATTATTATAGTGTTGTATGTATTTATTTTTTGTATATTATATATATATTGTATAGTATCGTATGTACCTATCATAAATATATATATTTATAATTAGTCTTATCCTAACACTTTCTTTATTTTGGTTCTACACCCACATAAAACTCTCTGAACAACCCAAAGGTTTGACTGGTAGAGAATGCTGTTTAGCGTTAAGTCCACCTTTTGTACTTGTTACATTTTGTATGTGTGTACAATAAAGCATAAATAAATAAATAAATACAAAACCTTAAATAAGAGGATTTTTTAAAAAGTTCTTGGTATTACTGCAAATTCACGTCTCATGTGAGCTGCATAAGGGTGTGTTAACTTAACTCTTAAGAGCCCGACATATGCCAGGCGGCGTGGCGATACAAACGCGGATGGTCTAAACGCGTTGGCTACTTTGGATATTTTCGTTTTTTAGGAATATTCAAGAGTTATTCGAAAAAGAAAAACATATGATGGCTGCCTTATCTGTAATGCAATAATAATCAAAAGTTTCAAGGTTAATTTTAATGTATTTGGTGAATAATGCTATATACCGAGTAAATTAGACGTGATTTGGAGGCAAGTTTGCAATTTTTTTCTATCGAGAAAATTTAACGCAATCGTGTTTTTGAGTCATATAGTTACCAGAGTTAGTCCTGAACTTTGCTGCATTTTTATTTCAACTTGAGTATTTAATTATTATTGATATAACAGTCAATCATGCAAAGCAGTGTGAGGTAGTACGGGCCCTTAAGTAAAAGTTAAGTGCGAAAGATGAAAGTCCTGAGGCGCAAAAGAATGCAGGCGCGAATTAATCGAGGTGTAAAGAGCTAAGGCACGAATGAACTGAGGCGCGAAAAGCTTAGACGCGATCCAAATATCATAATTCTAGGTCACCAGGAAGACTTATATGCGAGCTTTTCGACGGAATTCAACAGCGTTTTTAATTACGTTGTATAAGTTAGAAGGTTGAAGGACATAGGCGACCTTTTATCCCGGGAAAAAGTATTATTCCCGAGGAATCGACATTGACGCGGGCGGAGCCGCGGGCGAAATCTAGTTTGGTATAAAAATAAAAATAAAATCTAAAAATCGTCGATTTAGTCAATATCATATTGACTAAATTGTCGATTTTTAGATTTTTTCTGTATGTATGGGATAAGTTTAACTTAAACGAATTAACAAAATTTTATAAAACTTAGTGGATAAAAATTTAGACATACAGGACACACAGGATAGGCTAGTAAATATTTTCCTCCGGTTATGATAAGACCCCCATACGCGAACGGAGTAGCAGGCACAGCTAGTATTTAATAATAGGCTAGTTTCCTGGGTCATAATAATTACATTACAATTAGTCCGTCAGTTAGTTAAACAAAAAATATTGGACACATATTTTTTCTTTTGTCAAATAAACAATAAATAATAAAGATAAAGCGCGTCAAAGTTCAGGAGTGGGGGCACATGACGTCAAAGTTTGCTAAAAATTGTAGCAAACTATGACGTCACACGGAACTTCAAAAGGCTACTTTATAATTTTTTGTTTAATCGACAAAAGAAAAAATACGTAACCAATATTTTTTGACTATCTAACTGACGGACTAATTATATTTTTTTAGGAAACTAGCCTCATTGCTTTTGCATCAAATCATCTCTTAATTAAATGGCATGTATCGTATCAGGTTTATGTATTCAAGCAAATAAAATGACACAAAGCAATCATTTCATCTCAATAGACTTTATATCGTGCAATACGAAAATAATTTATCCACACAATAAAACGGTTGGTGCGTGGGCACCCTATTATAGTAAGTACAAGGGATACAACGGACAAAAAGGGTGGTCACAGGCGAAATTACATTTGCCTTGTCACTGTGGATAAATGCTTGGGACTAGAACGTAGTCGGGCTGATTTAAATTGACAAAAAATATAAAAATAAGTTTAAAATTAGTAATTATAATAACCATGGTAATTCAGAATCTTACTTAATAACTTTAGGGATTTATTTGAGAGTACTTCAATGGTGGGTTTAAATGAATGCATAGATGAATGTTAAGTGTTTGAGTTTAAAATGGGTACATTAAGAATTTTTGGGCATGTTAGTACGTCGAAATCAATATAGTGATGATTGTGTAGTGATGGATAAGTTTAAAATTAGTAATTATAATAACCATGGTAATTCAGAATCTTACTTAATAACTTTAGGGATTTATTTGAGAGTACTTCAATGGTGGGTTTAAATGAATGCATAGATGAATGTTAAGTGTTTGAGTTTAAAATGGGTACATTAAGTATTTTTGGGCATGTTAGTACGTCGAAATCAATATAGTGATGGTACTTTCGGATGAATCGCATATTAACACGATTTTTCATAATACATATTGATAAGACTACTTGTAAATTTAACCTTCAAGTTTAATGCTTATAAAAGCATTTATATGCTTTAAATTATTAATTAACATATACTTTTATTATTCTCAACATTTATTTATAGATAAATTTATTCATCGCTTTTATGTATACATAATATATATGTATACAGGTGTCTCAACAAGATTAGTGATTATCAATTATTTAAGTAAGAATATTGTAATCTAAAGGTTAGAGAAAAATTATATCATTTTTTAAGCAAACAAAAATTGCATTTATTGATTTTCAAAAAGTACCATATTGGACAAAGAAATCAAACCTGCTCAATTTACGAAAAAACTTTGTTTGAAGGATTTTTATTGCTTAAATGAAATCGGCAGACCTGAGAATGATTGTAAGATGATTTATAAAAAAAGGCTGTAATGAGACGATTTAACCTTTTTTATCAATCTCTGATAAGTGATAAATTCTACCTAGTGACCCATCTATCCTGTATAAAGGGCAATGCCGGTTATTGGCGTCTTTTTTTTTTCGCGCGGCCACTGACCGAACCTTGTTTTTCTTGTAGACAATAGCATACTAAACAAAACTTATTATTACATATATACCTCTAAACTCAGTCCGAACTGAGTTATTTGGGTTTAAAATTCTTAAATAATCATGTATTTTATTTGGCAATTTTTATCATAATCGCGAGTTTAAATGAAAATATGCAATAAAACAATTATCTTTGAACATTTTTATTATTACTTTACTCCTTTGAGGCCGGCCCCCACCATCTGCACACCTTGTTTGAGTTTAGTTGTATTGGTGAGTCATCTTTCATTTTGCGAACAAAGCAGATAAAAGCCTACTATACACAGATATATAGTATCCCTACCCTTCCCCCGCCTCCTCTCTGCCAACCCTGCGCACTACAGTGCAGGTATGTACTGCCCATTCTCTCTTTTCACAATACATTCAAAAATAAATTGCCAGTTAATTTTTAAGTGTATTTATTTAATAATTCCCAACTCTTATAACTATTACAGTATATGGTATAACTCGCAACCAATTTTTTTTATATTTTTTGGTTGTTATAGTATGAATAGCATAAAAGAGGTTAACAATAGATTCGTTTTACCTATAATAATATTTGTTTGATTTTAGTCATGACACAAAAACTACAGGTAAAAAACATATACATACATTGATCGAGTAGGTACATTTATTTGTAAAACATCAGGTTTACCTACATAATAAGGTTATTGTAACAATAATATAGGTGTGGTGACATACAGCACAAAAGAAGATGTGAACAGGGAAATAAGTATCTCCCCCATGCTAAGTACTATAATACTGACATGACGTGGGAACAGCAGCCAAGCGTTCGTTTGCCGATAATGCAGCTGCAGTAATGGGCGCATATAGCTTGCCTGCCTCCCATACCACCTTCTATTAAAATATACGTATAATAAATTCGAGATTGTCTATACCTTGATTGTATTCGCGCCCTTAGCAACCATGGATTTGTGACTGTAATATTATGTTCTTCGAGACTTTCTAAGTCCATATCTCTACATACTTCTATTCTCCGTAATAACTACGAGCTTGTTTGATTTGATAAGTTCCCAAGGAATAAATAATTATCTCGTCCATACTAATAACAGGAAAGTCATGGACTATGTGATTAAGATCCTCTGCTGTATTCGTCAGGAACACTGCTCTTCTTGCGTTTATATTTTTATTAATGATATAATCGCCTAGATAGTTCTCAGTTTCTGCGGTCGCTTCTATTGCTAATAATATTGCTTCAACCAATCTATGATCAGTCAGAGGACGCCCGAAGGCATATAATACTGTAATATTTATAACTTCTTCCCAAAAAATCTATCAGGAATGGATGTTGTTGGAAGCACTGCGCAGTCAAATCTTCTTGTACTGTTATTACTTCTACTTATACTTCGAAGACAAGCAATGCACTGTCTACGATCCATCTTTGTACAAACGCACATACAATATTGGCAATCAGAGTCCGTAATACACAAGTCGATTCATTACACAGGGGGAATATCAGTAAGGTCCATATAACAAGCCAATCCACAAAGGTAAAATATCAATGTCGGAGTCAATTAAACAGGCCAAGTCCTCGTTTGATCACTCCTATATAAAAACTGGAATTACATACGCGTACGACACGAAGACAGAAAGGTGAGTGAAATTGAATCTTTCCAAACGCTTGCTTTCACGAAGAAAGAGACAATCAAATCTGAGATTGCACCTGTGAAAGCAGGTGGGGGAAGGGATTAGCGCAAGAACACTAGCTACATGTGTACCCACGGATAGATCTGCTTTGTTCGCATAATGACCGTTGACTCACCAGTACCACTAAACTCGCCGAACAACGTTTGCTGTTGGTGGGGAAGGCCGCAAATGGGTAAAGTGATAATAAAAAAGTCCAAAGATAATGTTTCATTGCATATTTCAATTAACCTGCCACTTTTTTGACGAAAATTGCCTTCTTAAATATATGATTTTTACTGATTTCAAACTCAAATAACTCAGCTCGGACTGAGTTTAGAGGTATATGTTTCATATTACGTTTTGTTTATTATGCTATTATCTATAATAAAAACAGGGTTAGGTCAGTGGCCGCGCGAAAAAAAAAAGACGCCACTTCCCATAGTCGAATCGGCATTGTCCTTTAAAAACATAGTTTCCTCAATACAATTTATTTTAAATTATTACAGAACGCAATTCTTAAGTTTTCAACTTAAGAATTTTGTAATTGCCAATGCAAACTAACGAAATGGGAGATCCATAGAGGGCGGAGATTTCTGCCACCTCGAGGTAACTATTTTCCTATGATAATGCCTATGGAACAGGATGTAACGGAACAATAACATTTCATAAGGGTCCGGTCCAGAAAAGCTGGTATGTATTAAGATAATGAAATGTTTCTAAATGTTAAATTTTGTTGTGGTAGAGCGAAGCTACCGGCAAAATTCATTTTTGCTAGTAGCATGCATGGGCCGGCTCGTCCGGGGAAGTACCATACTCTCACAGAAAATCGACATTTGAGGTTACCGCTTTACCGCTTCTATGCTTCGTTCGGTGAGTGAGAGAGCCAGAGGCCCATCCTTGTCCCTGTTCCTCCATTTTTCCCTACTCCCAATGTCCTCCCCCAACTCTTTGAAAGGCCGGCAATGCTCCTGTCACACTCTGATGTTGCAGTTGACCATGGGCAGCGTTAATCGCTTACCATCAGGTGACTCGCTTGCTCGTTTAGCCGCCCTATAATATATATATTTTTTTTATGTTATAGGACTACAAACGAGCAAGCGAGCCACCTGATGGAAAGTGATCACCGCTGAACATGGACATCTGCTACACCAGGGTGTGACAGCAGCGATGATGGCCTCGATGAGTTGGGGGAGGACATGGGGGTGGGGGGAAGGATGGGCCTCTGCTTCTCTGACTCACCGAACGAAGCATAGAAGCGGTAAGCTTTATTCAAACGTCATTTTTTTTGTGAGAGTGTGGTGCTTCCCTGGACAAGTGGATCCATTCATGCTATTAGCTAAAAAATATTTTATCGGTAGCTTGACTCTACCGTGACTTAACAACTACCCTGTCCAATGAGTCATATATGATTCATTTCAATTGTTTTACTATTGTGTCTCATTTTATGGATAATATTAAACGGTTTGTTTTTCATAAACAATTATCTATACTAATATCATACGGAGGAATCATGGTTTGCGAGTTTGTAATGATATTGATTTGAACTGATTTTAAACATAATTTTACCTATAGAAAGCTACATTATCAATGGGTAACATAGTATCTAATACACGCGGATTAACGCACAAAAATAGCTAGTAATAATAAAACTACTCGTAGGAGAAAGAACATTACCTTGCGGCACGCCATAACTAAATTCACTTAAAGATATTCATAGCTAGCCAATTTTAGATGCACAAAAGTTAGAACTACTTTTAACTCAACTAAGACATATTTGTTATACATATTGAATTGACATAATGAAAGAACCTATAAGACTATTGAAGTCAACCAAGTCAAAAGCATTACTAACAGCAACATATATTTCCTGTAATCGAATCTTTTCTATCTGCAATTAATATCCCTGTGGCGCGGTCTCATTGTCTCTATAATGGATACAAGTGTCTTTGTGTCGTCCATTTGTTCTTTTGCCGATACAAAATGCAGGACACAAAGAGATTAATTGATTCACGTATTGTTTCGTTGGGTGTTGTTTTAATGCCAACCAGCTTCGGCCACGGTTTCTTAAAAGAAGTGGCAATCTTTTAGGCACTCTACCGGAAGGCAATGATCTGCGTGACATTTTTTATTTATAGATAACTTTTATTTAGTGTACATATTATACAGTTATAATTGACATTGCATGTATAGTAATTATTAGAACATTGTAAAGAAATGCGAATGTATTGCTTACTTTATCTTTGTCATTTTGTCATGGAATCAGGTCTTGGCTTTTTCTTTCGATTTAATCATCGGCACTTATCAATCGCCCAATCCGTATTTCATAAATGATATTAAGCATTACTAAGTTTTTATCTCTATACATACATAATTATATATTTTAAATATTACCAGAAATATTTCTTACTTTGTATGTATTCATACATAAACCATTTCGAGGTTATTCTCTACATGCATTAAAAAAAGTGTGAAAATCATTTCTAAAATAAGACTCTACAGATAGACAAATGTACTGCTGATCAGTCTGGATGTTGCTAATTAATAAATGTAAATAAGGTATATACATTAAAATGGAATTTTAATATCTCGTATGAGTGTTGATACACACGAAAAATACTAGGTACTTCTTTTATCTTCGAGAGAAAAGAGAAAATATATTTCATAGAATAAGATTAAAAATATAAATGAACCATGTCCGAGCATATATCTTAACTATTTGTTTGATTTTGTGTTTGTTAGTGACCAACGCTGGTGCCACATTATTCAAGCTGTCTAAAAGGCTACTGACATAGTTTTATGACTGCCAATCTATGATGACAGCCAGGACCAACTTTATGATGTTAACCAGGCTTAACGTGCTTTTCGAAGCAGGCAAGTTGAGCCACGATATAACAACTGTAAACAAAAGATCTAATGAAACAATTTCAAACAAAAAAAAATTAATCATATATTTTCGATTTTAATATTAAACCAAGCATTGTAATGCTATTAATATAATTAATTGAGAAAGCTTTCTCCACTTTAATCAACTTTCAATTCATCTGATATGAATTAAGTTGGATACCACACTTCTAAATAGTGGGTAGTAATGGAGATTACGCATGCTTCGAATGCGTGTACCTATAATATGTGATGAACAAATTCGCCGCGGTGATTTGAAACAACGGCAGCTCAGTGGTTGAGAGCATCGACGGGCTAGATGTCGAAGGTTGTAGGTTCAAATCCTACCTGTGGCGAAATTTTTTCATCACATATTTTCGATTTTAATTTCAAACATGACTAAAAAATGCAGAACACAAATTAAAATGCAGTATTTATAAATCCTACTACAGTGCAGATTATACAGCGAAATAAACTCTGCGCTTTTTCCAAACAAATTGATACAAAAATAGGCCACATTTTTATCTGGCGCGAAATATTTTGCATATTTTGCTCGGCCGTAACCACTGTGGTCTCGATTTTATTCGTGCAAAGGGAAAAAGTTCATATGTAATTTAAGTTGTTTGTATTTACTTGTGATTTGCATGACTTACTCGATTCATCTTTTTATTTTTCTACTAGCTTTCGCCCGCGGCTGCGCCCGCGTCAATGTCGATCCCTCGGGCATAGTACTTTTTCCCGGGATAAAAGGTTACCTATGTCCTTCTCCGCACTCCAGAGAACTTGTATGCAAAATTTAATGATGATCGGTTCAGTAGTTACGGCGTGAAAGCGTAACAAACAAACAAACAAATTAACAAACAAACAAACTCACTTTCGCATTTATAATATTAGTAAGGATAAAGATTATATTAGGTTTCCCAAAACTTACTCTTCATTTATAAAGTACTAGCAATTGCCTGCGACTTCGGTCCGGCAATTTTATTATTATGATTAATTATTTTTTTTATTAATATAGATGAATAATTTTTCCCCGTTTCCAAAACATTTTTATTGATGCTTCGCTGCTATTGGTCTCAGCGTAATGTTTTATAGCCTAAAGCCTTCCTTAATAAATAGACTATCCAACACAAAAAGATTTTTCCAATTTGAACCAGTAGTTCCTGATATAAGCGCGTTCAAACAAACAAATTCTTCAGCTTTATAATATTAGTATAGATATAGATTTTGGCAAATACTTCGTTTCGAACTAAATCCGTAAATCTTGCCTTTGGCAATCATTGGTTCGATCGTATTAAATCCACACATCATCATCATCATCAGGTCCTTTTTAGTCTTCACTACAGGAGCACGACCCTCTCTGTACTACTAGGGCCATACTTGGCCAGAGCAGCCAGAGGACTTGGCCTACACTCTCCACGCTGGCCAGACGGGTTGGAGAGGTCTCTTAGATGTTTATAAGCTTTGTTTAGCTTGTATTTCCTAAGTCGCCTTCTACGACATCCACGGGAAGACTTGGAGTGGTCCTATTCTACTCTGCCGGATACCACACGGCTAAAATCCACACAGATCCATACTAATCCATCCATACTATCCATACTTCCATACTAATATTATAAATGCGAAAGTAACTCTGTCTCTCTATCTGTATGTCTATGTGTCTTCTTTTCACGCTTCAACCAATAAACCAATTTGGATAAAATTTGGTATGGAGGTAGTTTGAGGCCCGAGGAAGGATATAGAGTACCTTTCATTCCGGGAAAGCACATTTCAACTCCAAATCAAATACTATTTTTGGTCCACTGAGTTTTCATAGATGAGACGTAAGCACCGTGATTTCCGATAGGATGTCCTATTTCTTTTTATCATAAAAATATGTCGTGCACATTTCAATTTAAAAATTCCAATTTTCCATCTCGATTCGTGACCATTGCGGTCGTTTCCGCAATCGCGGACTGTACAAATTATAGTTTGCTTTAATACAAGAGCAGATGGCGTAAACTCTTATTAAATTAAGAAATAAAATATGATGAAAAAATATTAAACGGGCAGGAATATGAACCAGCGACCTGAAGTCTATGTACGACTTTAAGTCCGCCTTCGCCGGGACTGGCATATTCTCACTCTTCTGTATTCTGTCCTTTTTATCCCTACTTATCCTGTCTACTTGAAAGACCGCTTTGTTTTTCTCAATAATGTAAATGACCGTCCCCAACGCAGTTCTAGAAACCTAATGTTACAAATTCCAAGTCACACGACAAAAATGTATTCTCGTTCCTTTACAGTCCAAGCTGCGCGGCTCTGGAATACACTTCCTGTTTCTATCCGATGTGCTCATACTCTTGGTAGCTTCAAAAATCAGGTCAAATCACATTTCCTGTCACTATAATGTTCCTTTTGATTATCCTTTGGACATCACGCTCTCCACCTTAATGTGTATGTCATATGTAGGTATTTAGTGTATATATTATATTATATATATTAATAGTATATATAAGAAATATGTATCTATTTTATAAGTATATATTTATTTTATTATTAGTTTTTAATCCTTCTTATATTGTCTTATTTATTTATTGATTTTACTTATTTGTCGTACTTCTTCAGATTTTGTTTTAATTAATTTCCTGGTATTGGCACCACTGTCATTTTTTACTATTTTGTTATCCAATTCATAAGGTTGCCTGTAAGAGATTGCATTAGCGATAAGGCCGCCTATTGTGCATCTTGTATTTTATATATTATATTTTTCTTTTTGTATTTTCTGGTGCAATAAAGTGTTATATTATTATTATTATATTATTATTATTAAGTCGTAAGTTCAAATCCCGCTCGGTTGATATTTTTTTAGCATATTTTATTTCTTCATTTAATAAGAGTATATCAAAATAGCATTGTGAATGCAAAAATATAACACTTAAAAAGATGGTGGAAAGTCAAGTTTATAGTCTAAACAGCACAAAGAGAAAGAGGGATCTTTCTCTTTCGAAAGTCGGAACGATTCAGCTTTAGACCATACGAATCAATATGACCCGTAGCACGAAAAAACACAAAAAAGGAGAGATGTTTTTACGTCATCTTTTCTTTGTATGGGAAAAAAATGTTCTGAAACTTATCGTGTGTGGTATGTAATGAAAGGGCATATTAAGCCGATTCTAAAAATATATCACATCATAATATTTTAATCACCTGTTTTAAATAAAAGTAAAAATAATTTTCAAAGCATACCAAGTTTGGGCTCCTCCAGATATAATATTGTTTAATCATTATTTATAAAATACTAGCTTTCGCCCGCGGCTCCGCCCGCGTCAATGTCGATCCCTCGGGAATAGTACATTTTCCCGGGATAAAAGGTAGCCTATGTCCTTCTCCGTACTCCAGAGAACTTGTATGCAAAATTTCATGATTATCGGTTCAGTATTAACGGCGTGAAAGCGTAACAAACAAACAAACAAACTCACTTTCGCATTTATAATATTAGTAAGGATACCTTAAATGATATGAAATATAGGCGATATATATGTATATATATTTTCTATATTTCTTAGAAAAGCAATTTAGAAAATATTTACATTTAGTATTTTTTTTTTATTATTTTTATTAAGCTTCGCGAGATATAAAAATAGAAGACGAAAATCGAAACGTATTATAG
Organism: Elegia similella; assembly: GCA_947532085.1. Lineage (NCBI taxonomy): Eukaryota > Metazoa > Arthropoda > Insecta > Lepidoptera > Pyralidae > Elegia > Elegia similella. The sequence goes on from OX383933.1 coordinate 5,074,296, forward strand.
GAGCCCCAATTTATAACGAGGCTTTTCCTTCACAATGCAAACATAAGCAAACGAAAAAATTTTAAATGTCATGTGGTTTACTATCTAAAATAAGCACACACATGGTACTACATCTACGAATAAGTAATAAGCACTAATTTGTAGCGCTAAATATACTTACATTTTGCTTCTTTGTGCCAAAATTTACCTATGTCATGCGCTCGACACATCTATGGAAATTTTACAATTATTTTCCAAACTAGTAACCTACTCGTAGTACATTTAGCGACAGAGATACCTTGCCAGGCCCTGTATCTATATCTTGCATTTTCTCTTAATCTCTTAAACTATAAATAACTAGCTTTCGCCCGCGGCTCCGCCCGCGTCAATGTCAATCCCTCGGGAATAGTATTTTTTCCCGGGATAAAAGGTAGCCTATGTCCTTCTCCGCACTCCAGAGAACTTGTATGCAAAATTTCATGATGATTGGTTCAGTAGTTACGGCGTTAAAGCGTAACAAATAAACAAACAAACTCACTTTCGCATTTATAATATTAGTAAAAAATATATACACAACGATTTTAATGAAGCCTTTCTTAATATACATTTTCACGTTTATATTTTTTATAGTTTAAGAGAAAATTCAAGATAAAGATGCAGGGCCTGGCAAGGTATCTCTGTCGCTGACTGTACTACATCTACGAATAAGTAATAAGCACTCATTCGTAGCGCTAAATATACTTATATTTTGCTTCTTTGTGCCAAAATTTACGTATGTCATGCGCTCGACACATCTATGGAAATTTTACAATTATCCTCCAAACTAGTAACCTACTCGCAGTACTAACACCTGTAAGCTGACATAGTTGTACAATACGCTGTCGCCTATCACTCAAACCACTGACATGTCACAGAAGGCAGGGCATCCGTTGCATTGTCCGCACTCCGCCGGCAATAGCCAGTTATAACCGGTCATAATTACTCTAAAGCTTAGTTTCCATTAACATGTGACTGAAATGTCAGTTTTATTGTTGAAGTGGAAAGCGGGATTTACTATAAAATTGTTATAGAATAGAATAGAATAGAATAGCATTTTTTATTTGCTAGAATACAGAATTTAAAAGGGTGTTAAATATAATTACACAGTACATGTATTCAGCCACGATAAGGGGCGTGCAAATATTTAGTCTTATATAATTCATAAAATCATAATTATACAAATAGAATAAATAAAAATTAATAAAAAAATAATAATACATGACATAATACATGAATATATTTATCATGACATATAAAATTCATATATTCTTTCACATTATAAAAACATTCTAATCGTGCCCTACCTTGCAAATTCTGAATCTCTTTGGGAAGTTTATTATTTATAGTTATGCACATGTTGTAAACATTTTTGTCATATATGTTACTTCTAGATGTGGGTTTATACAACAGGTTACTATATTGACTAAGCTGTTGTCTCGTATGCATATGAATGCGTTGAGTAAAGAAGTCAGGGTGATTTTTAACAAAGATACATATGTCACGTATATACATTGAGGCCAAAGGAAGAATCTTGAGTTGTTTACAGGAATCCAAGAACCACGTATTGCAACTTGCACGGATACATTTCTTCTGTTTCTTTAAATCTTTCCTCGTGCCTAAAGGAAGAGCCGTCGTATCTCAGAGTTGCAAGTGGTGCAGCGCATCCGGGTGCCAGGTATTATAGGGCGTCGGAAAGGTCAAATTTAGTCCTCTTCTACCTGCTGGAAGTACCCCGCACCTCCGCCGATAGGGCGCTATCAAAAGATTATAGAGGGCACCGAACCTACTGACTTATGACGGGGAATTTCATTCCCCCGTCTTGCGTAGTGAAGTATATATCACGGATAACGGACATAATGGTGTTTTATTCACACTCCCGTTATCAAGTCGCTCGTTAGCCAGTGGTCGATGAAATAATCTTTGACAATGAGATGCTTCGTAAGTCTTAATTTCATGCACATGAAAATTGAAACGAAATAATGTCGTTGCGCGAATAATTTTTAATTTGAAATATGCAAAGCAGACGGTTTTTTTTTTTTATTAACATTTTTGATATTTTATAGATGAAAAAATTACAAACAAATGAAAAATTTGTTTTCTTTCCCTGCAATATACGTCATCGACAAAATGAGGGTTTTCTTAAGAGGGTACTGCACAAAATTGCAAAATTGATGTGTTTTCAAATCACTAGTATACGCTGAATTAATTAAATACATCAAAAGTATTTATATAGTTTAGGAAACAGATCCATATGAAATTTAAAAATGATATTATCCGCGTATGTTATGATATCTAAAAATATTTTTCTTAGAAATCTTTGTAATTTTTACGTCTAAAGCAATAATTCTCATATGACAATATTTATATTTACATCTCAGAGGTCTCCTCCTTCCTTATTTTATTTATAAAAATATAAATATAAAAATATTAATACTTTCCATCTTTTTTCCTAATGACTCTGCGCAGCCTACACGTTTTTCGTTCGCGCGGCACCCGCTTAAACGATAATAAATAATATGTCAGCTCACCTTACACCTCTTTTAATTAAGGCAGTGGTTATCAACTAAGACACGCACTGTAGATAGCAGTTATTTCACTATATTACAGTGGGCATAACAAAGGCAGTTGGCATAACGAGATCGTTTAGAATAATGTGGTGCCATAACTGCTACATAGATGCATTAGAAATAGGTACATCATTAACCCACTTCACGCGGCTTTAAACAATGAAACTGAAACTACAGCTTTATTTCAAAGGCTAATGGAAAGTAAAGTACAAAATAATTATTAATAAGTATGGGCATAACGTTCGAACAATGCCTTGGACTAGATGATTTTTTCTTTTAAACTTTCGCTCTGCATATTTAATAAATGCATTAACGGGAATTAGCGCGAACATACCGTTTATGAGCTGAAATGAAATAGAATTTTATTCTAATTATGTATCTCTTTTTGAACGTCATATTATTATTTTTAATATTTGCAAAATCGATAATCTACTAGCGTTTCGGAACGACCGCTGCTGAGAAGAATACGCCGAAAGAAACTCAGTCCAGTTTTGGTCTCTACGTTCCTGAAGGGCTACGCTTTCACATATTTATAACAAATTGAATTATTTTACCTTAATTGGCCGAGTTCCAAAGAACTCTGACACCAGGGTGTGCATGGTCGATTGACATAACACCTACTCGAAATGATGATGATGAATAATACATATCCATATCAAATTACAGCTCAACTTAATACTATAAGTAGCTAGAGAGTTCGATGAGGGGGACGTAAAGCTGCCAATCTCAAATTTTCGAGCGACGTGGTAGCATCCAGGACACCAGAAACTTACGCCGCTCTTTTATGGGGGACACATAGCATTGGATAAACCTATGGTGCAATCTATGTAACATTACTGAATCAAATCAAATATAGTGGTTGGAATCATATCTGACACGAACATGATTATTCAAATCGATTACTACCTAATATTAATGAAGAAAGGTATTGTGAGTAAGCGTAGATACTAGTGGATTATTTATTTAGTGAATGAAATAAAGAAATAGAGAGAGGAAGTAATGGCAAACCATAATTGCTGCAAAAATATTATTAAGTTATTGTATAGCTTCTATCGCGGGCCTTGAGCGTGGAGACCGAATCCAGAAATTCCGTAATGAAAAAACCTAACACCCTCCACTCCGACCGGCACAGCGGTGATACTTTGACTTGGGTGTCGCGACAGGCTCGACGGAGTAACTGTTAGAGTGTTACAGTAACGGAGTTAGTAAGTTAAGTCAACTTAAGTTAAGTTACAGTTACTGTTACAGTAAGTTAGTTAACAGTGAGTTACAGTAACGGACCAACCCTACTAAGACACAAGTCTGCGTGTTTTCCGCTAAGAAGACCCAATTTAACATAGCACCGAAGTTCCGGGACACCTCTTTTACCATTTCTAAGAGTATTGGGATCCTTGGCGTCAATAATACGAAGGAGGTCCAATTCCGGAGTCATATGGAAGGTAAAGCCAAAATGACTTCTAAAAAACTTGGGGTGCTCAATAGAGCGAGGCAGTACTTTACTCCGGGTCATAGACTTTTGTTATATAAAGCTCAAGTCCGGCCCCACATGGAGTACTGCTCTCATATCTGGTCTGGTGCACCTCAATACCAACTCCTTCCTCTTGATTCCATCCAACGCCGGGCAATTCGTATTATCGACGATCCCACACTCACAGACGATTTAGACACCCTCGGTCTACGGAGAGACGTTGGCTCTGTGTGTATTTTACCGTCTATACTATGGGGAGTGTTCTGAAGAACTTTTTGAGTTGGTGCTACCGTCACCTTTCTACCACCGCACCGCTCGCCACAGGAGTAAAGTCCATCCCCACATCCTTGACACTTGGGTCTCCAAAAATGTCAGAGCGTCACGTGGTTTTTTTCCTCGTACAGCAAGATTGTGGAATGGACTCCCTCCCGAGGTTTTCCCTGTGTGCTATGACTTGAGGTCCTTCAAAAGGCGTGTTTACCTTAAGAGTCGGCAACGCATCAGCAGCTCCTCTGGTGTTGCAGATGTCCATGGGCGACGGTGACCACTTTCCATCAGGTGGCTCGTCTGCTCGTTTGCCGTCGGATATACATAAAAAAAACGGAGTTACTGCATAAACAAAATAAATAAATAATTATAATTGCATAAGCTGATAAAAATGCTATGCAATAGCTTAACCGCGGCAGTTCCCGAGTGCCACACGTCTTTTTTATTTTATTTATTTATTTTATAGTCGCATTTTACAATTCATACAATGTTAAAGTGACAGTTCACAGCAATCCTGGCCACCATCCGTGAAAGGGGCCATCATTTTGCAACTTTTTTTTATTCTTTAGTTGTGGTAGAGCCACGCTACCGACAAAAGTAATTTTTGCTAGTAGCATGAATGGGCCGGCTCGTCCGGGGAAGTACCACACTCTCACAGAAAATCGACGTTTAAGTAGAAGTTTTATCGCTTCTATGCTTCGTTTGGTGAGTGAGAGAGCCGGAAGCCCGTCCTTCCCTCATTTCGTCCCCACGTGTCCTTTCCCCAACTCCTTTTAAGGCCGTGTTGCAGTTGTCCATGGCCAGCGCTGATCGCTTACCATCAGGTGACTCGCTTGCTCGTTTGCTACCCTATAACAAAAAAAAAAATATTCTTTTAAATATTACGTAGGCAGCGAAAGGGGGGCGGGGGGTCTGGACTAGGTTTATTTTTGGTTGACATGGGGGACGGGAGGGTTTGCACGGTGATGACGTCAGCAACAATTCGCAAAATAAACAGATATATTTTGTGAACATTATGACAATGGTAACGTAAGCTTGGGGGGAAGGGGAAAGAGCTTTACCTACTTTTGCTGACAAGGGGGAGGAAGGGGTCAAAAATAGCTGATATATTGCTTACGTAATACTTGAACGGTCCCAAAAATAGTCAATTTGTGGCTTTCTTATTTCACAATGAAAACGTAGAATGTGGCAGTTGTGTCTCTTCCCGCGCAGACCGAAGAAGCCGGTCAAAGGAATGGGTGAAAATCTAAAGAATCATGACAATAGGCGATGCGGCTTGGTAGCCGCATCGCTCATTGTCATGATTCTTTAGATTTCTTTAGAGTGAACACGCTAAACGTGGCCTTTCGATCTTATGACTGTCTACCCCGTAAGGGATAAAGATGAGATAATAGTACAATGATAACGATAAAAGCATAACTATTACATATCAAAGAGACGCCTCGTAATCCAATTTAGAGACGAAGCGAAAAAAACATCCGAAACCAAACGGCACGCCGCAAAATAATGCTAGTTATCCCAAAGAAACCTAACAAACACAAAAAGAAGACTCTACCAAAAGCTTCCTAAGGACGACAAGCCGTATATCGTCATCTTACTAAATTAATCACGTAAATTAACTACCCATATAAATGGGTACCCGCAATATACCTGTTAATGTCTACAGGAAAAGCCCCATTTATAACAATACAAGTGAGAAAATTCATCTCCCTAAGGAACGGTGACAGAGGCATAGTCCCTTACCCAATAAATTAGAATCTGCAGATCAAAACATATACAAAACTAAAAAGCTTGTTAACAACTTTGTTTATTTACGTATAGAGTCGAAAATCGAGTAGCTAGCGAGTTTTAATCACAGTTCCTACAGACACTATTGGGTATTTAGAAAGTTCCCATTGGATTTTCGACTCTATTGTCCAGTCAAGAAGGTTTGTCAATTTATAGTTTGCGAATTTTCCCTTGGGCGCAATTGTTAGTTCGGAAAGCGTATAAATTAAAAAATGTTTTCATTGTATGAACTATCCTGATTTATAAGGCTGTGAGGAAGTTTGAGAACAGTTTTGTTTACTTTTTATTGGGATTGGAGATAACTTCTTTTTAAGGTTCCATACCCAAAGGGTAAAAACGAGACCGTATTAATATGGCTTCGCTGTCTGTATCTATACTTTCTTGCGACGTGCCATGTGGTTTCGGATATGCTTATCGCGTCTCTTTTGTTGGTATTTATCAGAGAAAAGATCTGTAGGAGAAATGTACAAATTTCTCCTACACAGATCTTTTCTCCCCCCTTAAGGGGTAAAGATTTGTGGCGGTGAAATGGACAAAATTCCCCCCCACCTGAAGAGGTAAAATAGGAGGGTAAGTTTTAAATATAATTTTTCTCATTTCTAGGGGGGTGTAAAGTTTGTATGGAAATGTTATATATCTTTACGATTACAATTAAAAGATCTGTGTAGGTTAACTCTGTCTGAAACATCGGTTCAATGGTTTTTCGCGCTTCAACCATTGAACCGATGTGGATGAAATTTTGTATGGAGGTAGTTTAAGGCCCGGGAAAGGACATAGGTTACCTTTAATTTCGAGAAAATCTACTGTTCCCGAGGGATCGACATTAACGCGTGCGGATCCGCGGGCAACAGCTAGTCTGCAATAAATCTTATAGACTTTGCCTATACCGTAGTAAAAACGATGCAAGTATATAATAAAATTCATTATCAATTCCCAACCCTTCAAGAGCGTAAGTTAAAACAATTCTTTAAAACTCTGAAGGGTCTTAAATGAACTTACGTAGTTAACGCGATAAAACGTTATAAAGTGATTAAAAGTTAAGGGATTTGTCTTAGAGTTTGAAATTTTAAGAGGCGGGTGATATATTTTAGAACTTAAAATATGCTTTGGGGCAGCTTCTTCGTGCTTCGTGTATTTACAACATTGACTGCCAGAATTGCAGACACAAAAGTATTCCAATTTGTTCATCATCAGATGACGACGCGAAATGACTTCATCATTCCAGCCGTAAATGTCCACAGCTGGTCAAAGGCCTCTCGCAAATATTCTTCTTTCCATGGGAGGATATTGCCATAATCACTACGCTTGGCAGGCAGGTTGGCGAGCGCAGTTTAGAGGGTTATTTGTCCTTCCGATGCTACTACCCATCAGAAGCATTTTTTATCAGTGGATAGGGATTTATTGGATTTGGAAAAGAAATGAAGGTAGAAAAAACAAGTAGTAGAAGAAGCAAGTAGTAGAAGAAGCTGCTAGTAGAAGAAGCTGGGAAGGCGCACGTACCCGGCGCCATACCTGCAATAACTGGATAGACAGTTGAGGATGACACCCTTGACCGAATGTTTTTGAATGGCTTTTTTTAGACTGACGTAGTGCATTTTAGTTCGTTGTTTTTTAGGGTTTCGATAAGGTATCAAAAGAAACCCTAGGTACTACTTAATCTCTGATGGCTGCACGCATTACGCAACACGTAAAACAGAGACAAGGAAGAAAAAACAGTTCATTTCTCTTTTTTGGCGAGTGGAGAGTATAATAAAATTGGAGAGAAATCGTATGACATAGCATTTTGTAATCTAATTAGCTTACAATATTGGGTTATTTTGCTGCCCAAAAAATTATATATTTTGAAAGAAAATGATTCTATAGAAGATATATAAATATCTTAAGTGGCAACGCAGAAACACTATCTCTCTGTCATCGTCATCATCATCATAGGCTTGAATCACCTGATTGTCTGATAATAAAGATGATTCCGTGCTTCGGAAGGCACGTTAAGCCGGTGGTCCCGGCTGCCATCTGGTAGTCGTTAAAGGAACCACGTCAGAGGCCGAGAGGCGGTTTCGAAGAACTCTGACACCAGGGTGTGCATGGTCGATTGACCGTAACACCTACTCGAAATGATGATGATCATCATCATATGAACCGTAAGAAGTCCACTGCTAGATATAAGCCAAGGATTTCCCAAACCACCGGTTGGAAGTGGCATGCATCCAGCCTCTTCTTGCGACCTTAGTCAGGTCATCCAGCCATCTGCCATTTTGCGCCATTTCGCGCTCTCGCTCGCGCACGCCTAATTTGAGCTCCCGTGTTAATAATCATTAGAATTAGTTAAATTCGTTTTTTTCTGTCAAAGTTTGTGTTAGTTCGTTCCTGAAGTGTTCCACAATATAACTCAAGAAAGAAACTTGTGACAATAGTGCTCTAAAACAGTGATTATTCAAAAAACATTTCGGTAATCAGCCATAAATTCTAACAAACTGGTGCCGTGTCAAGTGTGTGACTCATTTGTTTTGACCGTAACCGCTTTATTAGTCATCGACATCCGAACAAACTACAAGAGCAAGGAAGTGCCTACTAATTTTCGCACTGCTTACAAAGCGGCGCTGGTCCAGAGGTATCACAGGTCGGCTTGCGTCAAGAGATACCCGAGTTCGAATCAGCACTTCGGCACTATTATTTTTTATCAATTTTAATTTTTTATTCGCGATTTTATTTTCGCAATCTCCTTTTTCTTTCTGTTTTGGTCATTAATTGTTGGCCATAATTTTTTTTTTCTTAGTTATCATGGCACTAAATAACTGTGCTGGCTGTAAACAAAAAATTGAAGCAAATGATGCTTTCATCAGATGCTCCGTTTGTAGCAACGACTATGATCTGATATGTGCTGGGTTAACAGAAGAGGCATATATTGCGCTACCAACTGAGGCAAAGAATTTATGGTTATGTGTTATCTGCCAAAGTAAAATTCCAAAGAAGGACAATTCTTCAACACCAGTGCGCTTAACACCAAGTGTAGTAATTACTACAGGCCGAAACGTCACCGAATCACCTGTATGTGAAATAGATAATGTAACTTTGCGGCGTAGCCAGCGAAACCTCCCTAAATGCTGTTGCCCAAGCCTTAGCGGCATACGCGATGTCATACGTGAAGAACTGCAATTGGCCTTAAATAATATCACCCATAGCATTTCTAAAGAAGTTTCAAATCAAGTGAGTGCTTTTGAGGATAAATTGTATAGGGCATTAGAGGATAAAGTTTGCAGAGACAACATCAAATATAAGGAAAATGCCTCTATTGGCTTGATTCAGCAAACTACGAGTGAACTGCAGGATTTGCGGTCATCAGAAATGACTCCGGATATCACGTTCTGCAGCTCTTCTAACGTTACTGATGCTGAAAACAAACATCGCACTAAGAAAATCAAAATCAACAATGATACAAAAATCAACAGAAAGGATTCCAATAGAGTAACAACTGATGAATCGTCTCTTTGTTCTCATAATTTACCTACTTTCACCTCACCGATAACTAAAGCAAATGACACCATCATGACAAGTGTACCCACCATACTCAGCGACTCTGTCCATTTAGATGCCTCTACCGTTGCACCTATCTCTGCCACCCAAGAAGGCTCAGTGCATATGAGTGGCTCAATTGTCAGAGCATGTGATGAAGACTGGACAGACGTAAAGCGTAAGCGTAACATGTCGTCTAAGCAAAATGTGCTGCGTGGTTCGGCGCCTCCTGGTAAGATGACTTTGCAGGCAGCTGAGAGACGTAGTTATCTTCACCTTTACTACGTCAAACCGGGAACTACTGAGGCGCAGGTTCGTGCCCATTTAATTTCTATTAGTGAGAGTGACGACTGCTCTGTGGAAGCTCTTAAAGCTAGAGGCAACTATGCTTCATTTAAACTGTGTGTGCCGGCAAGGGCGGCCGATAAAATTATGCTTGCGGAAAATTGGCCTAGGGACATCTGTATTAAACCCTGGAGACAGCCCTTTCGTGGCAGGAAGGAAAATCAGAAATAAATGTATTAAAATTTATTACCAGAATGTCCGAGGTCTGAGATCTAAGACATCGACTTTTCATAATAACATGTATTTGTGTGATTGTGAATTTATTGTATTAACGGAAACTTTTCTTATGACTTCTGTATTTAATGCTGAGTTATTTCCACCGGGGTTTGCTGTTGTACGCAAAGACCGTTGTAGTGGAGAAGCAGGGTGGGGCGGAGTTTTATTGGCTGCGCGAGATTGTTTTAATTTGCAAACGATAGTAAACATTGATGGCCTATCTGATGACAAAGAATTGTTGGTAGTATCTGTTACTTACAAATCTCTAAAATTTATCTGTTGTGTTGTGTATCTCCCTCCTAATTATTCTGAAGAAAGGTATTTGAATGTACTGAGTTGCCTAGAAAATATAGTTTGCATGTATGCCAATTGTGATGTACTGATTTTGGGAGACTTTAATCTAAATTCTTGCACGGTACGTGTAAAAAATCAATTTCTAATTTTTAAAGAGTTCTGTAATTTAAATCAGCATAATGTAATTTATAACGAATTTGGCATTATGTTGGACTTAGTGTTGAGCGAGCATGATCCCGAACATGTTAAGGTTACTAGTGCTTACGACCATCTGGTGCCGATGGACGTGCTCCATCCACCGTTAGAAATTAAGGTCAAATTACGTTGCGTGAATGAAAAAGTCTATGAACCTCCATCTGACTCGCTGCCGAATTCCGAACCACAGTGGAACTTTTTCAAAGCTGACTTCCATGGTTTATACTCTGCCTTATCGGAGTTGGACTGGACAGATATCCTGAATATCTCCGAAGTTGACTTAGCAGTGGATTTGTTTTATGGCAAAATAAATAAGTGTTTCGAATCATATGTACCTTTAAAAAACACATCTCATGGCGTAAAACGATACGAATACCCAACTTGGTATACATCAGAAATTATTAGAAATATTAAAATCAAATATAACTACTTAAAACAATACAAAGTTGATGGAAGCGAATTTAAAAGAGAAATGTTTAAATTTTATAGAAGTCGAGTGAAACAGCTTATTAAAGAAGCTCATAAAAATCATATGAATACCACCCAGGCAGCATTAATTGATAATCCATCAAAGTTTTGGCTGTATATCAAAAACAAAAGGAAAAACCGACAAAGTTGCATGAATTACACCTACAAGGGACGTGTTTTGACTGGACAGACAGCTGCTGATGGATTTGCCGAGTATTTCAGTTCTGTGTATCGTTCTGAAGTTCCCAGGCTCGATGCGGATGAGGCTGAGCGGAATACTTCTGGCTCTATCAGCTCTCATAATGTGGGCGTCACTGGAGTGGATTATAAAGATCTAGTTCAGGCTGTAAAAAGATTAAAACCACATTCATCTCCTGGTCCTGATAATATTCCTCCTTATATTGTTAAAGATTGCCTTGAGGTACTAAAGGCTCCGCTTTTGTATATTTATAATCTTTCGCTGAATACGTCCACCTTTCCGAGCATCTGGAAAATAAGCAACGTTACCCCGGTACATAAAGCTGGTGCTGCTAATGAGGTCACTAACTTCCGGCCTATTGCGGTTATGTCGGTATTCGACAAAATATTTGAAAGAATAATTGACGCTCACTTACGTCGTCAGATTGACATCTGGTTAGATGAGTCGCAGCATGGGTTTCGTGGAGGCCGATGTACAAGTACCAATCTTACGAATCTCGTAGATTATATAAGTTCAGAAATGGGAAAAGGCAGACAAGTAGATGCTACATATTTTGATTACCAAAAGGCATTTGACTTGGTTGATAACGATGTACTCTTGTATAAGTGCTCTACCATTGGATTCAACCCTGGACTCCTGAAATTTTGCGCCAGCTATCTTTCTAACCGTTCGCAACGAGTAAAACTTGGGAAATATGTATCAATGAGCTATTACACAAGGTCTGGTGTAAGTCAGGGAAGCACGTTAGGACCCACGTTGTTCCTTATACTGATCAATGATCTTCCTACGACGGTTAAATCAGCTAAGTGTCTTATGTTCGCTGATGATCTGAAATTATTTCTTGGAGTGAGTTGTGTCGCTGACACTGTAAGACTGCAAAAAGATATTGATGCAATAGCAGCGTGGAGTCGGACCAACAACCTTTATTTCAACGTAGGAAAATGTAAATCTATAACTTTCAGTCGGTCTGCCTCACCTGTACGTGCTACCTACTATCTTAATGGCACGGCTATAGAGCGGGTCTCTGAGATTCACGACTTGGGAGTTATAATCAACAGTGAACTAAATTTTCATGATCACATCATAAGTATATGTAAGGAAGCTTCCCGAGCATTAGGTTTTATCTTAAGAATGGCATCTGATTTTGAGGACAATAAGGTTGCAATAACGCTGTACAATGCTTACGTTAGAAGCAAATTGGAATACGGTGCTATAATTTGGGATCCATATGAAAGTACTTATGCTCTCTTGATAGAAAAGATCCAGCGTAAATTTGCAAGATGGTTATACAAAAGGAACTACGGATATTATCCATACCTGTATCCATCTATGTTCGTTGTGGGCATGGTAGGTCTAAATACACTCATATTCCGTAGGAAAATGCTGGTTCTAGTTCACTATTACTTGTTACTAAATAACAAAGTGAACAACAAAGCTGCGCTGGAACAAGTAGAGTTGCGCGTCCCTATGCGGTGGAATCGAGGGGGAGGTGCTGAGGTAGCGCCCCGACGTCGTCCGCGATTATTCACTCCTCCGGTTGTTCGGGCCGACTATGCCAGAAATGCTCCAACTTGGCGAGCCCTACAGTTGCTCGGGGACATGCTCGTTAAACAGAATGAAACTGACATTTTTAATGACTCTTTTAATGTATTTTTTAATAATTTGCTGACTTACTTAAATTCAATCAATTTTATTATATAATTTTTGACCTTCTATATATATATATATATATATATATATATATGTATTGATAATTGTAATGTTTGAATATGTATTTGTATTATTTTATGATTCTCTTTGTGATACTAACCCTACCTCTTAAGTGATTATTGCATCTGATTACTAACATGACTATCTACCATGCAGATGTTTTGGATTTATGTCTGTAAATCTGTGTGTGTTTTTATGAATAAATGAATAAATGAATAAATCTGATTGTAGGGTGTCCCATGCTGCGCTTGCTGGTTCGTGGTCGCCATGTCACACCTTTCTCCCATAGGCTATCGGTTCTGCACGCTATGTCACTGTGCCGATCGTTCATCTCACTGGCCAACCGTTCATGGTAACTGATGGGTAGATTCAAAGAATCATTGACTTTGATTTGTTAATATCCTTGACGCAGTGTACGACCAATCAGAACGATATATGGAGAAACTAGGTATATTACGTTTTAGTGGTATTTTTATGGTATAAGACGGCAAACGAGCAAGCGAGTTACCTGGTGGTAAGCGATCAGCGCTGCCCAGGAGCGTTGCCAGCCTTTCACGGAGTTGGTGAGAACATGGAGGAAGGGGGGCAGGATGGGCCTCCAGCTGTCTCTCTCACCGAATAAAGCATAGAAACGGTAAATCCTCTACTCAAACATCGAATTTCTGTGAGAGTGTGGTACTTCCCCGGACGAGCCGGCCCATTCGTGCTAGCAAAAATGATTTTTTCTAGTAGCCTGGCTGTACCATTACAAAATTAACGTTTCTTTACCTTTTAGTATATTCTTTTTCATTTAAGCGTGTTCCCGATTACATCCTCAGATAAGGTTTGAATGACGTTTGGGGCGATAGAAGGACAGAAGTAAACACATTGCTTATTCTAGCTTAACTCAGTGTTTTCTTTTTTTTTAGAATAAGTATATGGGGACATCACACTGTGGGGCTTTATTTTAACTTCAACAGCCTCCGTGGTCCAGTGGTTAAGGCGTTTGCCTGTTGACCCGGGCGTCGTGGGTTCGATTCCCACCGGAAGCATACTTTGTTTAGTTGTTTCCAGTTTGGTTAGGACATTGCATGCGTGAATCACCTGATTGTCTGATAATAAAGATGATTCCGTGCTTCGGAAGACACGTTAAGCCGGTGGTCCTGGTTGCCATCTGGTAGTCGTTAAAGGAACCACGTCAGATACCGAGAGGCGGTTCCAAAGAACTCTGACACCAGGGTGTGCATGGTCAATTGATCGTGACACCTACTCGAAATGATGATGACTACATGGTGGGGCTACGAGTAACTCAATATTAGCCTAGTAAGTTGTGAACTTGTGTCATAGGATACTAACTCAACGATACTATATTTTACTATAGATACATATATAGATAAACATCCAATACCCAAGTCAATCTGAAAAGGCTCGTTTTCCATCTTGACCTGACCGGGGATCGAATGCAAATCTCTGCGATATCACTTAGCCACAGAAGTCGTATTTATTCATATAGTAGTGACAGACATTGCTGGTCTGGAAAAAAAGAAAAAACGTAGAATATGCCAGCTACCTCTCTTCCCGCAAAGATCGTAAAAGCCGATCAAGGGATTGGGCTAAAATTTAAACTGCGGAATCGTGGCAATAGTCGATGCGGCTAGCAACCCATCACTATTTGATTCCGTTTTCCATCTTCACGCCCTCCAATATGCTAAATGTGGTCATAAGGTCTTAAAGACCCAGGCTCTGTCTACCCCGCAAGGGAAATAGACGTGATACTATGTGTGTAGTAGTGAGCCACAGAAGTCGAAAATTCATTCTTGTTAAATTAGTGTAAAAATATACTTTGTTATAAATACAATCCTACTGGGCAGACTGTTAACGATAACTGGTGGGGAGATTCGAAGAATCCTCGTCATTTAATTTCCCAATATCCTGGCGTATCGTTCAGTGTGTTAACCCGATACATCGCTCAGATTCAAACGGGATTCATTCGATGCAGGAATCCATTTTACAAGCTTTTATTTAACTTGCAATGTATGTATGAAACTGTTTGTTCGGGTGGAATCTTGCAACTCAATTTTGAAGCATATATCTTCCACCGATTGATCTGAAATGTTGTACAATTTTTTAGTTTGGATGACAATGCATGATTAGCTGTGCGACGTCTTTCTAAACCCAACAAGGCGGAACACCCAAGATGGCGGACTAGTTTTGATGAACCCCACAAATAACTAGAAATTATATTGACGTACATAAAACATACATACTTAATATCACGTCTTTATCCCTTACACCCACAGTGCCCACAGTGCATCCAGACAAACCCTCGTGGTTTTTGAATGACATTTGAATGAAATCTTTTATATAATGTTTTGAGTTAAAATATATATATACTAGCTGACACCCGCGACTTCGTCCGCGGTAAGTTCTTTTACTATGATTAATTATATTTTTTATTAGTATAGATGAATAATTTTCCCCCGTTTTCAAAACATTTTTTATTGATGCTTCGCCCTACAGCGTGATGTTTATAGCCTAAAGCCTTCCTCAATAAAGGGACTATCCAACACAAAAAGAATTTTCCAATTTGAACCAGTAGTACCTGAGATTAGCGCGTTCAAACAAACAAACTCTTTAGCTCTATAATATTAGTATAGATATGAATCGTAAGAGTTTTGTAAGGATCGCGTAGCAAGTGTAAATCCTGTAATCTGCCTACTCCCATGAATGGGGATGATAATACGTAATTGCTAGTTACTTTTTGGTATCGGAAAAAACAAATCCCATTGTGCAAATCGTTAACGGTAACTGATGGGGAGATTCAAAGAATTCTCGACACTTTAATTTGCCAATATCCTCGACGCAGCACTCAGTCAGTCACAGCGATATATCGCGCAAACGAGATTCGTTCGAAGTAGGGTTCCGTGCTCACAGCCCATTTTTTTTTCAGACAATTTATTTATTCTGGGCCACCTCTGACTAGTTGGATACTTCCAACTCTATCAAGTCTTTGGCAACTTCATCCTTTCAACGATATCTTGGACGCCCCACTGGACGGCGCCCGGAAGGTTGACCAGGTTGACCTGGTCAGAGGTGGCACAGAATGTCGGAGGCCAAGATCCTTTTCGGGTCGCTGAGCCAGCGAAGTAAGTAAGTAATTTATTTATTCGTTATCTCATGGTGGGGCTACGAGTAACTCAATATTAGCCTAGTAAGTTGTGAACTTGTGTCATAGGATACTAACTCAACGATACTATATTTTACTATAGATACATATATAGATAAACATCCAATACCCAAGTCAATCTGAAAAGGCTCGTTTTCCATCTTGACCTGACCGGGGATCGAATGCAAATCTCTGCGATATCTTTTAGCCACAGAAGTCGTATTTATTCATATAGTAGTGACAGACATTGCTGGTCTGGAAAAAGAGAAAAAAACGTAGAATATGCCAGCTACCTCTCTTCCCGCAAAGATCGTAAAAGCCGATCAAGGGATTGGGCTAAAATTTAAACTGCGGAATCGTGGCAATAGTCGATGCGGCTAGCAACCCATCACTATTTGATTCCGTTTTCCATCTTCACGCCCTCCAATATGCTAAATGTGGTCATAAGGTCTTAAAGACCCAGGCTCTGTCTACCCCGCAAGGGAAATAGACGTGATACTATGTGTGTAGTAGTGAGCCACAGAAGTCGAAAATTCATTCTTGTTAAATTAGTGTAAAAATATACTTTGTTATAAATACAATCCTACTGGGCAGACTGTTAACGATAACTGGTGGGGAGATTCGAAGAATCCTCGTCATTTAATTTCCCAATATCCTGGCGTATCGTTCAGTGTGTTAACCCGATACATCGCTCAGATTCAAACGGGATTCATTCGATGCAGGAATCCATTTTACAAGCTTTTATTTAACTTGCAATGTATGTATGAAACTGTTTGTTCGGGTGGAATCTTGCAACTCAATTTTGAAGCATATATCTTCCACCGATTGATCTGAAATGTTGTACAATTTTTTAGTTTGGATGACAATGCATGATTAGCTGTGCGACGTCTTTCTAAACCCAACAAGGCGGAACACCCAAGATGGCGGACTAGTTTTGATGAACCCCACAAATAACTAGAAATTATATTGACGTACATAAAACATACATACTTAATATCACGTCTTTATCCCTTACACCCACAGTGCCCACAGTGCATCCAGACAAACCCTCGTGGTTTTTGAATGACATTTGAATGAAATCTTTTATATAATGTTTTGAGTTAAAATATATATATACTAGCTGACACCCGCGACTTCGTCCGCGGTAAGTTCTTTTACTATGATTAATTATATTTTTTATTAGTATAGATGAATAATTTTCCCCCGTTTTCAAAACATTTTTTATTGATGCTTCGCCCTACAGCGTGATGTTTATAGCCTAAAGCCTTCCTCAATAAAGGGACTATCCAACACAAAAAGAATTTTCCAATTTGAACCAGTAGTACCTGAGATTAGCGCGTTCAAACAAACAAACTCTTTAGCTCTATAATATTAGTATAGATATGAATCGTAAGAGTTTTGTAAGGATCGCGTAGCAAGTGTAAATCCTGTAATCTGCCTACTCCCATGAATGGGGATGATAATACGTAATTGCTAGTTACTTTTTGGTATCGGAAAAAACAAATCCCATTGTGCAAATCGTTAACGGTAACTGATGGGGAGATTCAAAGAATTCTCGACACTTTAATTTGCCAATATCCTCGACGCAGCACTCAGTCAGTCACAGCGATATATCGCGCAAACGAGATTCGTTCGAAGTAGGGTTCCGTGCTCACAGCCCATTTTTTTTTCAGACAATTTATTTATTCTGTGCCACCTCTGACTAGTTGGATACTTCCAACTCTATCAAGTCTTTGGCAACTTCATCCTTCCAACGATATCTTGGACGCCCCACTGGACGGCGCCCGGAAGGTTGACCAGGTTGACCTGGTCAGAGGTGGCACAGAATGTCGGAGGCCAAGATCCTTTTCGGGTCGCTGAGCCAGCGAAGTAAGTAAGTAATTTATTTATTCGTTATCTCCAAACAAATAATCTTAAATTAAACTAGGTACTTATAAATAAATCTAACTATATTCATACTAAAAACTAAAATAATAAGAATTTAAATCTAAAAATCTAAACTAAGGTGTTGCTCGTGTGGCATAGTGCCAAGAACACTAGCTGCATTCCCCCGCTGAACAGCAATTGCAATTCTTTACGCGAGGAAAGCCAGCTCTCTTGTCACCTGCGGCTTCTACAAGCGGTGTAGAATATCAGGATTTTTTTTGTGAAATCTTTTTTATCTTCGTTGTCCACTTTTTTGGATCGGTAAAAACATTAAGCTCGCGTCAGTATACGTGATATGATCGAAAATTCGTAA
This sequence comes from Elegia similella, assembly GCA_947532085.1. Taxonomy (NCBI): domain Eukaryota; kingdom Metazoa; phylum Arthropoda; class Insecta; order Lepidoptera; family Pyralidae; genus Elegia; species Elegia similella. The sequence continues at coordinate 5,092,728 of OX383933.1, forward strand.
GAGGGATACGTGACGTGAGACCGCCAGCGTGGCGTAGGAGAGGAAGTTTTACCCCTTTCCTGACGATAAGACTCGAAGAATTCTTTGATACGCCTTGTAGTCCGATACAATCAGGAATATTCTATTGTTCAGGTAAGATTAATTTAAAGAATCCTAACCTATATAATCGCAAATGTATTGCATTATAAGAGATTAACTAGATGCAGGATTAGTATTATAAATATTAGATTAATTTAAAGAATCCTAACCTATATGATCGCGAATGTATTGCATTTAAAAGAGATTAACTAGATGCAGGATTATGTTTAATAAATTTTAGGTTAACGTTGTTTTTGGTCTCCAGGCGTTTGCCTGTAGACCCGGGGATTGTGGGTTCAATACTTTGTTTAGTTGTTTCCAGTTTAATTAGGACATTGCAGGCTTGAATCACCTGATTTTCTGATAATAAAGATGATTCCGTTCTTCGGAAGGCACGTTAAGCCGTTGGTCCCGGCTGCATTCTGGTAGTCGTTAAAGAAACCACGCCAGAGGCCGAGAGGCGATTCCGAAGAACTCTGACACCAGGTTGCGCATAGTCGATTGACCGTGACACCTACACGAAATGATGATGATGATAAACATTGATTTTTAAACAGCAGCTATAAAATTCAGCGAGTGAAGTGTGTTTTCTGATTTCCATTGTGATCCAGAAGCTAAGGAGGGGTGAATTTCAGAAACTTACCAGCCAGGTGGTTGAATAATCTAAGGTCACAAGGTAAGGCCACTTTTAACCAGTATTTTTCAAAATTCTCAGGAAAGGCCACCAACTGTGAACTTCTCGCGGATGAGATGACGATTGTAAAAAAGTTTGTTATGGTTTATATGATTAAGTATTTATAAGCAACTAGCTTTCGCCCGCGGCTCCGCCCGCGTCAATGTCGATCCCTCGGGAATAGTACTTTTCCCGGGATAAAAGGTAGCCTATGTCCTTCTCTGTACTCCAAAGAACTTGTATGCAAAATTTTATGATGATCGGTTCAGTAGTTACGGCGTGAAAGTGTAACAAACAAACAAACAAACCCACTTTCGCATTTACAATATTAGTAAGGATAAGGAAAGGATACAGTATTATTTTACGGCAAAAAGTTTTTTTTGTATGTAATAACTTATTAAAAATAAGTTATCACATACACAAAAACTGTTTGCCGTAAAATAATACTATATTGCTTATCAATACTTAATCATATAAGCCATAACAAACCTTGGCAAAAAACAAGTTTTTCACCAACCCTATCAATTCTTTATTACAAAACAAATCACATGGGCTCGTAAACAAAATATTCAAACAAATAGAAAATTTTATGATCCTTTGGAGTATCACCTCTGGATATCTATCAAGCTGTATAAAACCTCAAATTTACTGCAACGTAAATACTGGTAACGCAATCTCTGACGTAATTTGAACCAGGTAACAAAAAAAGGTTCATCTCTGATTTCATTTGAACCAGGTAACAAAAAGAGGTTATTCAATCGCTCTTGAATTTTTAGAGTATTAATTCTATTGCGCCGATAGTAAAAGGCTATTAAGGGAATGGGCGTTAAGCTTTTTAATAAAACACATGGCCACCTATAAATTTCTCTAATAACTGTTGATCATAAGACATTTGTTGTGAATACATGGGAAAACTCATAATTCATAATTCGTTTATTTTTGTCAGACATTGGTATACAAATAGGTGTTAGTATTGATTATATAGTGCGCCATGCTGCGCCGTCAGGCATACAAAATTTGACTGTTAGTAACTTTAACAATTACAATATAGGTACAGTTACGTCACAAATTCACAAAGTGTTTAGTGTCACTTTAAAAATAATTTAATCGATGGTAGTTATTTATGTCATTGATTTTTGCATTAAAATTAAATGTGATTAAAATTGTCAGACAGGTATTCATCCACACTATAATAAGTTCTGTCAATTAGAAATTGGAACAATAGTCGTTTGAAGGTATATATTTCTTTGCTAATAAAATGCTGCTAATACTTAGAGCAGTATACTTTACCAATATCAGCAGTATTTAGGGTACTGCAGAAATTTCAAGTTGCCTACAGGTATCTGACATAGCTTAACGACTGCCTACAATGAAGACGATGATGATGATGATGATGAGCCGGATGACAATGATTGACACTGACATTTTCATAAGTCAGGTCACACAGGTAGTATTTCGTTAATATTTGCCGACTATAGTTTGCGACTCGAGACTATTTTATAACAACAAATACAAAAAAGAACAGAATATAATAAATATTTAAGGGGGCTCTCATACAACAGACATGATTTTAATAGATAATGGTACGGAACCCTTTGTGCACAAGTTCGACTCGCACTTGGCCGGTTTTTATATAAACTACCCGTTATAAATGCCACGCATACTGACACGTAAACATATCAGTATTTATAGTAAACTAGCTTTCGCCCGCGGCTCCGCCCGCGTCAATGTCGATCCCTCGGGAATAGTACTTTTTCACGGGATAAAAGGTAGCCTATGTCCTTCTCCGTACTCCAGAGTACTTGTATGCAAAATTTCATGATGATCGGTTCAGTAGTTACGGCGTGAAAGCGTAACAAACAAACAAACAAACAAACAAATAAACAAACAAACAAACTCACTTTCGCATTTATAATATTATAGTAAGGAAGTAAGGATATAGTAAGGATATAGTAAGGATAGTAAGGATATAGTAAGGATAGTAAGGATAAGGATTAACATTAAAAAAAATAACGGGTTGAGCTCCGGGAGTGGCGGCAGAAGTCAAAACTTGTCTTTGCGGCGGTCTTAGGTCACGTGTCCGTCTTTGGAATATTCCATCAGGTCACGTGTCCTGGCGCGAGTTTAACATTTTTTACCCATCCAAAAAAGTGCACAACGCAGTTAAAGAAATTTTAACTTCAAAAACTTCATGGGTACCTGCAACCACCAACAATTCACTCAACAACAATTGAAATACTGAAATTTATTTATTCATGCACCATAACAGTAAAATATACATACGGTTATCCGCTACAGGCTTCGTCAAAATGTCACAGAGGATATCAGCATCATGCTTCGTCAAATGGTAACAGAGAGTCATCAGCAACATGCTTCGTCAAGTGTTCACAATGAATCATCAGCAATATGCTTCGTCATCATCATTTCGAGTAGGTGTCACAGTCAATCGACCATGCACACCCTGGTGTCAGAGTTCTTCGGAACCGCCTCTCGGCCTTTGACGTGGTTCCTTTAACGACTACCAGATGGGAGCCGGGACCACCGGCTTAACGTGCCTTCCGAAGCACGGAATCATCTTTATTATCAGACAATCAGGTGATTCAAGCCTGCAATGTCCTAACCAAACTGGAAACAACTTAACAAAGTATGCTTCCGGTGGGAATCGAACCCACGACCCCCGGGTCAACAGGCAAACGCCTTAACCACTGGACCACGGAGGCTGTTATATGCTTCGTCAAAAAGATAGAGAAAATATCCACGGAACGTTTCGTCAAAAAATACTGAATGGGTTGAATGATCCAATGGTATTACCAAAAACATGGTATTCAATAAATCAAATATTACGAAAGAGACCTTCACTGTAAATAAAGGATGATTCCGAATGGACGCGCATGTTTTTGCACAGAAAGTTGGTAAACTATCGGGTAGATATCATTGAGTCGATGTTCAACTTGTTACGTGAACGCGAAAAGTTGCGAAGTTATTCTTTGTTATTACTTTACTCAATATGTCTCTGTGAATATTGTCATGTTATGTTATTGATTTTACATACATACTATCACATTTTTTCCTTTCCCTTTGTGGGGTAGACAGAGCCTACGTCTTATGGCCACATTTAGCATGCTTGTTTGTTATTGATTTTGCTTTTATAAATAATACTTAAGATGAATGGGACTCAGCACGAACTTATTTATTTATTTCTTTCCGCCGATATTTCAATGGAGTTACATCTATTGTGGTCGCAGCGAGACTCATCCAAAATTGTATGTATTATTATTATTTTTTATTATTCTCTTTGATTTTTATCTATTTTGGGTATTTATACATTGTTTTACTTTGAAACCATTATGGTCAGGGGTGTCATAAGATAAGGGGTATTATCCTCAACGGCTTGACTAGTGGTTGCAGGTACATCATCAGGTACGTGAGCTCGACCACCCGAGCTGTTACTTTTCCCCCATTCATCTGAGTGAGAGGTATCCCAACTCCTTTATCCCCTTCCCAAATCCAACAATTCCTCTCCTACCCCAGCTTGAAAATGCTTTCGATGGGCAGCAGAATTGAAAACATAAGAAACTGCCCTCGCCAACCCGCCTGCCAAGCGTGGTGAGTATGGCAATATGTTCCCATATAAAAGGCGTGTTTACAGGTATCTTAAGAGTCGGCAACGCATCAGCACCTCCTCTGGTGTTGCAGATGCCCATGGGCGATGGTGTCTACTTTCCATCGGGTGGCTCGTCTGCTCGTTTGCCATTAAAACATGAATAAAAATATTGGGAGAACCCGTTGTTACCTCTTCATCGGATCGTTCAACCAGTTGCACTTTCCTGTTCCGTTGGAGCCCCAGGCCACTATTGCAAAACATCCATGCTGTTTTATGATTTTTTAAAGTTTTGCGACTGCCACCGGTCTGATGCCAATCCTTGACTAGGAGGAGATTTCCAGAATCTCAAAATATCTCCATCAAATTCATTTTAGCATTTTAACTTGAAAAGATTCCAAGGACTTCGGATTTATTTTACAAGTTATATAGAAGAAACATAGTATTGCATATCCGCCCAAGAATATTCAAAAACGTTGCCGATATAATATTCTAGCTAGTAGTTAGGGTAATTCTAGTTTTTAGTGTTATTTTCACTGCTTGTTTTTGTTTCGTGTGTGTAAGTGGCCATCACTGGTGTCAGATTTTTCAAACTGCCTAAAGGCATCTGACATAGCTTAACGAGTGTCTTCCGAAGCACGGAGGAGCTCAAGATATTTTTTATTTTAGCTAAAAATAATAAAAAAAATTATAAATAAATTTACAATACCAGTGTATGAAAACTTCACATTGAAAACTACGCGTCTTATATCTTTTTTGAAGCTACAATAAACAGAAGAACAATAATAAACAAATCAGGAGCAGTGTTTCAATAAATCTGAATAACTCTTCTATAAGTCTGTCGAACTATGCGGATAAAGCGGCGGGAAAATTGGATGCCAAAATCGTGTTGCAGTTTTGATACAGATTATTGAATGAATAAATGAATGAATGATTATATTCTTTATTGCACCATTATATAAAATTAGATACATGAAGGAAATAAAACACAAATAATGATTACAAACGCGGACTTATCGCAATATGCAATCTCTTCCAGCCAACCTCATACCATAGAGTACGAAGCCAAACGATATATTAACATAAATACATAACAAATAATAATAATGACAATAAAACATATATTAACTACATACATATAAATATTATATAGATTATTGCATTTTTATTACTCTACAAGCATTAAAGCTACAACTCTACTCTACTTGCATTAAAGGAGACAAGGAAACCATGTTCTCTCATGCAAGCGTGGTTTAAGTCGAGCTGAATTTGTAGGCACTTACAAAATCCACTACTGATATGTTGAGTTATTGAAAATTCTATTCTCTTTTTTTTTTATTAAGTAGTAAAGTAGGCATTTGTCTCCCATCTCACCTGATGGTAAGTGACGATGAAGACGAGGATGTTACATGCCTATTCAAGAGATACCCATTTATTCTACTTTTGAATGTCCCGGGATTGTACTTGTCTGGGAATATAAACGCAGGCAATTCATTCCACACCTTCGCTACTCGAACCAAAAAGGAACTGTCAAAGCGTTTAGTTCGACTCTTTGGCATTCCAACGATAAAAGGGGGAAATTTTTGTCTGCGTCTCGCAGTCCGATGGAGGAATGGTGAGGGTTCTACTAGCTCAAAGAGCGCTTTCGATATTTAATTTCTCTTATCCAAATTATGCATATCTCATTCAGAGCTACGTACAATAAACTGGAAGCTCAATAATAAACAAATCAAGAGAAGCAATGTTATAATAAATCCGAATAGCTCTTCACGTCTCTCAAACTATGCAGGTGATACAATGCTGCATACGTATTGCAACTTGCTGACTCTTTCTTCTCTACTTGGGAAAGTTTTTAATATCATCATCATTTCGTGTAGGTGACACGGTCAATCGACCATGCACAACCTGGTGTCAGAGTTCTTAGGAACCGTCTCTCGGCCTCTTACGTGGTTCCTTTAACGACTACTAGATTGCAGGCGTTTTTAGTATCATATTGATTATTTATGAACTTTGTTCCTATCGGGGGAGTAATTTTCAAACTCAGCTTATCCTTAGACATCCGTTTGATATCATTGTACGACATGTCCTTTGCCTTTTCTTTAATCAGTCAGTGTATGCTTCTATTTCTTCGCTTTCTCATCCTTGTTGATTTTACCTTCTATGATCATGTCGACCATCGTCATATTCGTTTGGGGCTACAAATGAGCTCAGGGAGGGGAGAATAGGGAACCAATTCGTGCGCGCCTGCCTTGAGACCGCGGAAAAGGTCCAGGGCGTCTCCCACCTCCAAGGAAGCTTCTGGATCCGGCCGAACGAGGGCGTTCGAAGAAGATATAAATGTAAGTTAGTTTAAGATATTTTAATTTAGATTATTAGTAGGTTAGGAGGTCCCTAGACCTTTATCTAGGGTGGTAGCATAGCTGCGTAGTTTGTTTGTATGTAAGTTTGTTTTTCCCCTTGAAGTGGTAACCGTTTGTTGGGCTGAGCCACCCACAGAGTAACATAGTTTAATAAGTATTCTCTGGTAGCAGAGCGTAATTTGTTTGTATGTATGTTTGGTTTGTCCCATTGCCGGGGTAACAGTGTTCGGGCTGACACCCCGCGCAGGGTAACTTTAGTTTCTATTCAACAACTGACTTAAAGAAGGAGATGAGGTATGAAATATTATTTTAATGTTTGTCCGCTCAGAACTTTGTCATTTTTGAACCATCGTATCATGTCTTTTTCCCTTGCGGGGTAGACTTACTCACGTCTTTAAGACCTAAAAGCCACGTTTAGCGTTAGATGAAAAATTGAATCAAAATAGTGATGGGTAGCTAGCCGCATCGCCTACTAACATGATTCGTCACACTTGCGCATACCCTTGATGACAATATCATGGACCGATTAAAAAAAATCGTGTTTGATAAGTTATGCTTTCAAGTTGGTCGCGTTTAAATTTTATTCAGTTTTATTGTATTCTAGCTATTCGGATTTATTGTAATATGGTTCAGTAGTGTGATTGCAATCAGTTTTTTTACATGAAAGAATATCTAGTTTACTCTTTCCATTGTAATCCTAAGCAGTGACATCAATTATACGAAGAACATTTAACATTCAGCTAGTAGAATGCCCCATTCTACGAGGACAATACGTGTAGGAACACAATAATAAACAAATCAGGAATAGTGTTTCAATAAACCGTAATAGCTCTTATATACGTCAGTCAAACTATGCGGATGAACCGGGCACTGATGTAAATGCCGCATTCGCGGTGAGGTTTTAATACTCGGCTAGCTCCGTGGCGCAGCGGTCAACACGCCAGCCTGCGACCCGAGAGTGCACGGGTTCGATCCCCGGCCAGGTCAAGATGGAAAATGATCTTTTTCAGATTGGCCTGGGTCTTGGATGTGTATCTATATATGTATTTGTTATAAAATATAGTATCGTTGAGTTAGTATCCCATAACACAAGTCTCGAACTTACTTTGGGGCTAGCTCACTCTGTGTGATTTGTCCGTATATATTTATTTTATTTTTAATTTTATTATTTATTTCGTTTATGTATAAGTTGACTTAGAAAGAAGTGAGAACTGAAACACACGTTGAAATGCGTCCCTAAGTAATAAAATACTTTTAATATTATTTATTTATATTATATTATAGCATTAAGGAGTATATGGACGGAAAATATCGAATTAATATGTAATTTTTTTTTATTGTTTAATTTGAATTTATTATGTTAAGACTGTAAGTAGGTACATTACATTGTTCTTATAATATTGGCACGCCTGCATGCGGGTTGGTTACATTTGACTTGTCTATGTAAATCATGCAAATAAATGATTCTATTCTATTATAAAATATGTATTTTATATTGCTAGCGACGCCTCTATCTACCTAGATAGATGGACGTATCCATTAAACGATTGCATCTAGTTAGTAGTCCAGTAGTAGCAGCTGTGGCATCGGGCACGCGCGGCTGGCCTCCCGAGCTAGTACTTGCTTTACAATTCATCCGAGTGAGTAGCCAATATCTTTCTTCTGTTCCCAAGTCCAACAATTTTCTTTCCTTTCCTATCTAAAAATGCATCCGATGGTCAGCAGCACCAGGAGCACAAAAAACAAAGAACAACATGCCTGTGGATGAAGATACCACCGCGCCGACGGCGCATTGACACCGCTGCATCAGTCATCCAGTGACCATGGCTGGTGCAACCTGGTCGAAACGTCTGGAGAAAAACGGTATGTTCGCGTTAATGCATTTAGTTAATATGCAGCGCGAAAGTTTAAAAGTATTTATTTGTTGTTAAATTCATATTGAATTCAGTTTCATCAATGGGAGTGCGGACCGATCTCCGTCTGTCTGTTCCGTGGACACTTAAATTATCGCGCTGTTTTTTAACTGTCGCTCAGATCGTCCAGAAGAGAATCAAATAAAACTGGCTGCTTTTTTACCTGACTGACCTACCCAATAGGAAGGTAATGTTTTTCGCGCCTATAAATGTTAGTATGTTTGTTTTATTGTCGTCTCCTGTAGCCTAAATGGCTTGGCCGATTTTGAAGTGAGAGTTATCATTAGATTCGTATTCTTCTCCGGAGTGTCATAAGCACGGAGGTCATAAGCTATGTGACGTTGGCAAAAAAATTATATGGCGGACGTAAAGACGTTTTTGTTTATTAAAATAACCCACTTGTTTTCTCTTTTTTTGTTCATAATTTTCTGCCACTACAGTATGTAAGCTTGTTTGTATGGTCTAAATGTTAAAATAACATAGAACCGCTTTCTGACATATAACTGAGCTAAAATATTGCTTGACCTCTAAACCACCAAGCGGGCCAATGTGGCCGCATAAAAATAGAAAATCCATTGTGTCTGCGTTTCTCACGCGAGAGGTTCAATATTATGATTAATACATGACAGGTATGGCTAAATAATAATTAGGCCCAATCGGGCTTATGGTCCTAGCAAGCATGTATGTACGTATTGCTCGTCCTGCAATTTTTATAATACTCTTGCAGCTTAAAGCTAAAGGCCTTATTAACAGCGAAACATCCAGCCAAACGTGGTTAGGATGGCATTTTCCTTCCATAGAAAGAAGAATCCTTTAGTAAGGGCTTTATCCAGCAAAATCTTTAAAGCTGTAATGATGAAGATGGCGATTATCTGTGGTTTGATGTATTGGTGATTATAAGCAGCATTTTATCGCAATCGAAGAGTAGTATCTTGTATGTATGGGACCCCATTTTAATTATATCAATTTTATTTTATTACTTAGACCTCAAACAGATAATAGGCTAGTTTCCTAAAAAAATATAATTAGTCCGTCAGTTAGTAATAAAAAAAATATTGGGTACGTATTTTTTCTTTTGTCGATTGAATATAAAATGATAAAGATATAGCCCTTTCATAGACGTCATAGTTTGCTACACTTTTTAGCAAACTTTGACGTCACACGCCCCCACTCCTGAACTTTGACGCGCTTTATCTTTTCCATTTATTGTTTAATTGTCAAAAGAAAAAATACGTGTCAAATATTTTTTGATTATCTAAGTGACGGACTAATTGTAATGTTATTATTTTGACCCAGGAAACTAGCCTATTTAAAACAATATTGTACGTGCTAAATAGAGTGTCTTTCATGCTGTTCTGGGAGAAAAGAAAAAACCAGCTGGCTCTCTTCCCGCGCAGATCGTAAAAGTCGATCGAGGGAATGGGTAAAATCTGTCTAATCATGTCAATAGACGATGCGGCTAGCAACCCATCACTATTTGATTCCGTTTTCCATCTACACGCCCTCCAACATGCTAGATGTTGCCATAAGGTCGTATAGATCTAGGCTCTGTCTACCCCGTAAGGGAAAAAGACGTGATACTAAAAACAGTTCGGTCTACTTTATAAGAGAGGTCGCAAAGAAGATGCGTATTAATACATCAGAGTCCACATACACAAAACCTAGATTTTCTAATTAAATATTGAACGATAGCACGGAACCCTTAGTGTGTTAATGCGAGTTACACTTGGCCATTTTTTTACACAGTATAGTTTAGATTTTTTTTATATTTTTTAACTAATCCCCTCCTCCTAACTTTACTATCAATTTAAAAATTCCAGATGCTTAGAGTTTACCATAAGAATGCTCGGCTCCATAAATGCATCTTTTAACTCCATGATATATCGCTAAAAGTTAAGTAAACATTCTCCAAATATTCGAACAAAAATTCCTTGAAACTAAATTACAATTTAATAAGGTGATAAATCACCAGCTTATAAAAGAATGCATACGTTACACATACTTATATGTTGGGTTGTATTCCAAAAACTTAAATTGCAAACTTTGGCTTCCATGTATATTTACAAATTGGCGTTCTTTGTAAAATCGAATCCGAGTCTATTCAAGCGTACGCGTGACATCTATCCGAGATGAACTAGAGATTTAGATAAAATCGTTTTACCTAAAGTTCCAAAAACATCTCTATATCAGAACAATAGTTTTGCTATATGCGGAAAGATATATTATGCCATATTGTTATTCTGGGAGTTCTTGGCGGGAATTTCGGCGGTCTCCACGGTTTTTGTTTTGGATTGTTTAACCAATTGTTTCTAGTGGAGTTTATAAGGTGAAATCGCTGTAATTTGGTGTTAGAGATGCCCATGTTTATGAACAATGTGTGGAATTACTGAAATAAAGTGTCAAGGTGCGTCTGTAGTGAGATTAACATAGCGCTGGTGGTCGCTCGCCTTACTGCGACGTCCATGATCAAACCAGTGGATTCGTAGGCATTGTCTCCAGGAATCAACGAAGCTCCGTTGAATCAACGAAATGAAGTACACCATCATTCCGTTATTAACACGAAAAATATGAAGGGCTAAAAGGCATAGAAAGCCAAATGCCGTAAAACAAATATGAAAAAGAATGCCAATGCCAAATAGTTGTCCATGTTCATGAAAAATGTGTACAATAACTAAAAAAAATCATAACCCTCCTTTTTGATTTACCGTAGTCGGGTAATAAAGTGTCATGGTGCGGCTGTAGTAAGATTTACTTAGCGGGCTGGTGTTTGCTCGCCTGGCTGCATCGTATATGATCAATATATATCAAAGAAAAAAAAAATGTTATTCTTTTGTTTTCTTCTTCTGCATCATATACCTAGTGTGTTCGGAGGAGCCCGATAGCTCAGCGGTCCTTAGCATTATTAGCGGTCACGAATGTTAAGCATCCCCGGGCTCAGGCATCACTGGGATGGGTGACCGCATTCGTGCATCGGAAGGCACGTTAAGCCGTTAGTCCCGGCTGTCATCATTGATGGCAGTTGTGACGCTGTCAGATGAAAGGCAGCTTAAAAAAAATTTGACACCAGTGCTGGCTGCCATTTACACACATGAAATATAAATAGTGTGTTTGGATTATTTTTCTATCCAATATGACAATGTTGCCACTTTAAGATCGTTTCTGAAAATGATAGTCCATTGAATTGTTACATTTTTAGGGCTTGAATCATATCTATATTAATATTATAAAGCTGAAGACTTTGTTTCAATCTCAGGAACTACTGGTTCAAATTGAAAAATTTTTCTTATGTTGGATTGTCCATTTATTGAGGAAGGCTTTAGGCTATAAAACATCACGCTGTGACCAATAAAAATTGTTTTGAAAGCGGGGAAAAATTATTCATTAATCATAATAACAGAAATTGCCACGGACGAAGTCGCGGGCAACAGCTAGTCTTAAAATATAGGCTACGGTAATCACTTTCCATCAAGAGGGCCGTATGCCTGTTTGCCTACTAAGTAGTATAAAAAAAATATATAATAATACATTTTAATAAAACTTCAAACTCCTTGAAATATCGCCTTAAGATTAGAAAACATTATCCAAAAAAAAATTACAATCTGCCAAAATTGATAAGGCGGTATAACACAAGATATTTGAAGAAAAATGCGTGGAATTATCAAAGGATAAGCATCTTTGGCATCCTCGGTTGTAAAACCAACGGTATGCTTAACATCCCTGGTTAATCATAGACAAATTCAATAAAAAAGAATCAGCGAGTCGAATTCTTTTTTAACCGACTTCAAAAAAAAACCGAGGAGGTTATTAATCCTGCTTTTTTTTATTTATATTTGACGGCAAACGAGCAGACGAGCCACCTGATGGAAAGTAGGCACCGACGCCCATGGACATCTGCAACACCAGAGGCGGTGCTGATGCGTTGCCGACTGTTAAGATACTTGTAAACACGCCTTTTGAAAGACCCCAAGTCATAGAAGACAGGGAAAACCTTCGGGAGTCCATTCCACAATCCTGTTGTATGTATTTTTTTTATTATTTGTTACCGCATTTCCCCGTCATTTGACCTCTCAACCCCCAAGCGGGCCAATCGGTCCGCATAACAATAGAAAATCAATTGTCTGCGTTTCTCGCGGTGGACGGGTTAAAACAGATTTAAAAAAATATTATTGAAGTGAAAACTTCGGTGTTGTACACTTTTTGGGATGGGTAAAAAAAGATGAAATCGCGTCAGGACACGTGACCTAATCGAAAATCTGTAAGACCTGAGACCGCCAGTGCGGCGTAATATCTCCCTCTTTCTACCGCGCGTAGTTTTCACTTCTGCCAGTACTCCCGGAGCGCAACCCGTTGTTTTTTTTTTTGTTTGAAAGATTATGCTTTCATATCAGTCTCATTTAAATTTCATCAACATCTGTAATTTTAATAAAGTCGTTTTTAGGGTTCCGTACCTCAAAAGGATCACTTTATTGTCTGTCCGTCGGTCTGTCTGTCAAAACCCTTTATCTCAGGAACTCATGGAGATATCTGAAACTTATATCAAATACTCAGGCCTTTGCAAAAATCAAACTCTTTCTCGCAAGACTAAGCAAACGCAATCAAAAGATATGTCGCAAATATTCGAATTAATGTCCTAAATTTTAGAAATCAATCACAACGAATCAAATCCAATCACATCCTTGAAATATTAAAAGAACATATTTCTTGCTACTAAATAACAATCTATTCTTGATAATGTGGTAAATCACAAGATTTTATAAGAAAAATGCGTAATGTCATCGAAGAAAAAGCGGGTTACGGCGAAGGCTGGGCGGCTTGCAAATTTGCCCAAAAGGCGCTTTCATTATTACGGACCGTGTCATATAATATACGAATACACGCGAATCCGCCATCATGCTTCCTTTACTTTGGTTTAGTTTCGAAATATAATAACGGTTGTTTCACGTTTATTACATTGTAATTACACCTTACATTTTGACGACTTTACAGTTTTCATGTTTGCGAGTAGTTTACCTAGGTACGGCCTACCTAATCTTATCACTATTTTGTTCAGGCAAAATTGAGAATGTCTAGACACGCGCCAAGTTCAAGTCAAGAACTGGTGTGTAACACTACTATATAAATGGGAAATATAATTATACTGGACATGTTGCCTTGTGGATGTCAAAAAAACACGAAAATTTGCAGTATATCCTGTATCTTTTGATTGCGTTGGCTTAGAAGTTTGATTTTTTAACAGCTCTAAGGGACAGTAGACCTGAGTATTTGATACAGATTTCAGCTTGATACCTTTACGCGTTTTTGAGTAAAAGGTTCTTGACAGACAGACGGACTACCATTGAAGACTTTTCAAGAAATCGATATACACATAAAAAATAAAAGTTTAAGATCGATAGATGAAGTTGATAAAAAGGCAAGTGTCAATGCCATGGATGATAAAATTTTATTTTGGCTTTATTTTTTTCACTAGGGCTATAATTGACACTTGACTTTATCAACGCCATCTAGTCCGAAAAATAGTAATTATCTTTTATTTTATATGTCACTTTGAAAACTCCTCATAGCAGGTCACGTATCCTGCGAGTAAATATTTTTTACCCATCCCAAAGAGAGCACAACGCCGCTAAAGAAACTTTAACTTCAATAAAAACAATAAAACTGTACTACTACTATCATCATCATATCAGCCGCAAGAAGCCCACTGCTGGATATAGGCCTCCCCCAAGCATTTCCAATACGACCGGTTGGAAGCGGCCTGCATCCAGCGTCTTCCTGCGATCTTAGTCAGGTCGTCCGACCATCTGGTCGGAACTTTTCTGTCCCATCTGCCATCGGTTCTGCGCGCTATGTGCCCCGCCCACTGCCACTTCAAAGAGCTAATCAACTGAGCTATGTCGGTGACCTTTGTTCTTCTACGAATCTCCTCGTTTCTGATTCAATCTCGTAGAGAAACACCGAGCATAGCCCTCTCCATAGCTCTTTGAGCGACCTTGAGCTTTCTTATGAGGCCCATAGTAAGGAACCACGTTTACCGTGTGGGATCACTACTACTATATACTAAACCATTCTCAAAACAAAACGCAGCACAGAACAGGTGGCACGAATAATTTAATAATTCATAAAGGCCCGGTGAAATATCATCGGAATTGTACCTGTATTCTTATTGCATTAGCGATTATTTTCCTCTGCGCCGTACGGACATTCCCGTGGTCTCGTATTGTGTTGGTGCTATCATTTAGATTTATAGCGTTATCTGTTAATAGGCAGTGCTCGTAATAAACTGTTATTATGTTATCTGTGAATTTTCATTTGTATTCTTTGTGAATTTGGTTTTTTAGATTGGTACTTTGAATTGCTGTACTTTGTACATACATCAATCGAACGACCCCTGTGGCCTAGCTGCTATCATGCTAGGCTGCCACACCGGAGGTCTCGGATTCGATTATCGGTCAGGACAAGATGGTAAATGAACTTTTTCATGCTGCGAACTCAACAAATTTTTCGATCGGCAATTTGTATGAACATGTCGAAGTTCCCAGCATTGGTTCCATTGGAAAAGTTGTTCATTTTCACGGGCTGATTTGATGGTTTGAGGGACAGCGGTGATTAACCTAACATCCTGTATTATCATCATTTCGTGTAGGTGACACGGTCAATCGAGCATGCACGGGGTGTGCATGCTCGATCTCCGGTGTCAGAGTTTTTTCGGAAATGCCTTTCAGCCTCTGACGTGGTTCCTTTAACGACTACCAGGTGGCAGCCGGGACCAACGGCTTAACATGCCTTCCAAAGTACGGAAACATCTTCATTATCAGAAAATCAGGTGTTTCAAGCTTGCAATGTCTTAACCAAACTGGAAACAACTAAACAAAGTATGCTTCCCGTGGGAATCGAACCAACGACCCCCGGGTCTACAGGCAAACGCTTTAACCACTGGACCACGGAGGCAGTCAAAAAGTTATTCATTTTCTAGGGGCTGATTGCAGTTTGAGGGACAAGGGTATAGGGGACAAGGATAGCCCTAACATCCTGTATATTATCCCTTACATTTTACGTGATCTTTAGTTGTGGTAGAGCCACGCTTCCGGCAAAATTCATTTTTGCTTTTGCCGGTGAATGGGATCGGCGAGAAAAAAAAAGTAAGAATTATTTACAACTAGCTTTCGCCCGCGGCTCCGCCCGCGTCAATGTCGATCCCTCGGGAATAGTACTTTTTCTCGGGATAAAAGTTAGCCTATGTCCTTCTCCGCACTCCAGGGAACTTGTATGCAAAATTTCATAATGATCGGTTCAGTAGTTATGGCGTGAAAGCGTAACAAACATACAAACAAACTCACTTTCGTATTTATAATATTAGTAAGGATAGATGATGTGACCGTCTTGTCTGGTCATAGGTGTGCATTGTCTGGATGTCAAAAGTCTCAGTAAAAAAGTAGTCTTTTGTCGTGTTCCATGTCATTTTGTCAGTCTATTTTGCTCGTCGAGTCATAGAGCAAAACAGGTCCGTCATTGTGCCTGAAAGGAGTCTAGAACGCCCCAACAGCCGGTATGCTTCGTTCTGTGAGTTAGAGACCCAGAGGCCTATTCTTCTCCCATTTCCTAACCCCATATCCTCCCCGAACTCCATTGAAAGGCTGGCAACGCTCCTGACACACCCTTTGGTTTAGTTGTCAATGGGCAGCGGTGGTCGCAAACCAACAGGTGACTCAATTGCTCGTTTGCCGTCACATACCATAAAAAAATACGTTGCAGACAACATTAAACCCTAAGGCCACTTTCATCATCTCCTTCCTCTCCAATACCCATTTATTTCAGTTGTAGAGTCAGCCAATGAGATACCTGACCCCGCCATCTACCTATATCTCGAATTTTCACTTAAACAAAAAATAATATTAACATGAAAATATATATTTACAAAGATTTTAATTAAGACTTTCTGAATATACATTTTCATTTTAATATTACTTTTGGTTTAAGAGAAAATTCAAGATATAGGTAGATGGCGGGATCAGGTATCTTGTTGGCTGACGATACATGGGCAGCGGTGATCGCTTACCATCAGGTGACTCACAAGCTCGTTTGCCATCCCACATCATAAAAATAAACATGGCAGACAAAGCCTAGTCAATTGATCATGCAGTAGGTGATACGGCCAATCGACCATGCACACCCTGGTGTCAGAGTTCTTCGGAACCACCTCTCGGCCTTTGACGTGGTTCCTTTAACGACTACCAGATGGCATCCGGGACCAACGGCTAAACGTGTCGTCCTAAGCACGTAATCATCTTTATTATCAAATAATCAGGTGATTCAAGCCTGCAATACCCTAAACAAACTGGAAAAAATTAAAAGAGTATGCTTCCCGTGGGAATCGAACCCACGACCCCCGGGTCTACAGGCAAACCACTGGACCACGTCGACAGTCCACCCTATCTAACCTAAGAAAGAACTTCGTTCCAAAAAATAAATGGTATTTTCACGAACTATCAACGGATCTTTTATCAAAAAATGATCCTCAGTATTAAAGAGGTTTTTCGTAACCTTTTGTTAAGATAAGCAAACGATGCTTATTGGATTTCCACAAGAACCAATTGATAGAGGATGATCGAGTATTACGTGTGTTTGGGTGAGTGAGCGGTATTGTTTAGGTACATTTAGAGGGTAAAACTAGAATATGTTGTTAAATATGAATAAAAATAATAAATGAAAGCTTCGATTAAGCGCAAAAAACTAGAACAACATACAAAAGTGAAATTTCATTCTGTCCATAATCTATACATATAATAAAACAGTAAAAATGTTTTGTCTGTACAATTTTTGACTGAAATGGATAGAGGGACACTTAAAAAGAATAAAAGAAAGCAAAAAAAAATTTCGTCTGTCTGTCCGTCTGTCTGTCTGTCTGTCTGTCTGTCTGTCTGTCTGTCTGTCTGTATGTATGATCACGATTATCTCCGAAAATACTGAACCGATTTACTTCAAACTTTCACCAAATGCTTTGTTTTAACTCAGCAAAACATCTTAAGTTTGTTTCATCAAAATCGGTTCATTAAAAAAAAAGTTATCGTCATTTTAATGAACTCAAGGCATTAGTTTGTCTGCAAATATACACGGTGAATTTTTTATCGTTTTGGACCCTTAAAGGGGTGACTCAGACCATCAAAATGAACAACTTTTCCGATGGGAACAATGCTGGGAACTCAAAAAAAAACCGCCTTTTCCATACAAAAGAGTCCCGCCGCCCGGCCAGTTTGTATGGGACGGAATGTCGAATTTTTTTTTGAGTTTCCAGCATTGTTCCCATAGAAAAAGTTGTTCATATTGATGACCTGAGTCACCCCTTTAAGGGTCCAAAACGATCAAAATTTCACCGTGTATAGCACTTAAATAGTAAGTGATTAAATAATAAGTGACATAAGAAAATTTGAATACAAAGTCAATTCATCATCAGCATGCATTATACCTATCCATACTAATATTATAATTGCGAAAGTAACTCAGTCTGTCTGTCTGTGTTCTTTTCACGCTTCAACCATTGAACCAATTTGGATGAAGTTTGAGACCCGGGAAAGGACATAGGGTACCTTTTGTTCCGGGAAATTCTACTGTTCCTGAGGGATGGACACTAACGGCGGCGGCGTAGCCGCGGGCAAACGGCAAACTAACCGAAACTGCTGCGCCTAGAAACTTGAAATTTGGTACAGGGGTTTTTTTAATGATGTGAGTGAGCGCTAAGAAAGTATTTTTATGAAATTTAACTTTTAAAGGGGTAAAATTTATATGGAATTTTCTCATTTCTGGACTTAGAAGTATGAAAGTAGGTATATAAAAAGTCCTCGATTAAAATTAAAAAAGATGTGTGTAGGTAAATGAAATTTGCATAATTCCCCCTTAAGGGATAAAATGGGGGAGGGTGGGTGGTATAAACTTTGTATGGAAATTTTCTCATTTCTGGACTTAGACGTGTGGAAATAAGTACCTATATAAGTTCTAGGTTACAATTAAAAATATCTGTGTAGGTAAAATGCACGATATTTACCCCTGAAGGGGTAAAATAGCGGGGTAAAGATAGTATAGGAATTTACTCATTTCTAGACTTAGAAGTATGAAAATAGGTAAATAAATTCACGATATCAATTGAAAAAGATCTATGTAGGTCAACTGGAAAAAAAACCCCTAGAAGGGGGTAAAGTTTGTTTGGAAATTGGAAATTTTCTCATTTCTGGACTATGAAGTATGAAAATAAATAGGTATGTAAGTTCTCCATTACAATTAAAGATATATGTGGGTGAAATGGACGAAATTCACTCTTAAAGGGGTAAAATGGGAGGGTAAAGGTTTTATGGAAATATTCTCATTTCCGGACTTAGTAGTATAAATAATATCCATACTTCCATACTAATACTAATATTATAAATGCGAAAGTCGTTTTTTTAAGCTTCAACCATTGAACTGATTTGGATGAAATTTGATATGGAGGCGTGAGGCCCGGGGAAGGACATAGGGTATGTTTGATTCCGGGAAATTCTACTGTTCCCGAGGGATCGACACTAACGCGGGCGGAGCCGCGGGCAACAGCTAGTTATTTATAAGTAGACTAGCTGTTGCCCGCAACTTCGTCCGCGGCAATTTCTGTTATTATAATTAATTAGTATAGATGAATAATTTTCCCCCGTTTGCAAAACATTTTTTATTGATGCTTTGCTCTTATTGGTCGCAGCGTGACGTTGTATAGCCTTAAGCCTTCCTCAATAAATGAACTATCCAACACAAA
This sequence comes from Elegia similella, assembly GCA_947532085.1. Lineage (NCBI taxonomy): Eukaryota > Metazoa > Arthropoda > Insecta > Lepidoptera > Pyralidae > Elegia > Elegia similella. The sequence goes on from OX383933.1 coordinate 5,112,124, forward strand.
AATAATTTTCCAATTTGAAGCAGTAGTTCCTGAGATTAGCGCATTCAAACAAACAAACTCTTCAGCTTTATAATATTAGTAAAGATATTGTTTACAAGCACGTAAAGCCGTTGGTCTCGGCTGCCATCTGTTAGTCGTTAAAGGAACCACGTCAAAGACCGAGAGGAGGTTCCGAAGAACTCTGACACCAGGGTGTGCATGGTCGATTGGCCGTATCACCTACTCGAAATGATGATGATGAGGTTAGATAGGTAGGTTGGGTGATTTCCTAGAATGCGTCACGTAATAGTGCTATATCGAAAGTCACTGATACTCGTATTCATCATCATCAGGTCCTTTTTAGTCTCCACTACAGGAGCACGACTCTCTCTGTACTACTAGGGCCATACTTGGCCAGAGCAGCCAGAGGACTTGGCCTACACTCTCCACGCTGGCCAGACGGGTTGGAGAGGTGTCTTAGATGTTTATAAGCTTTGTTTAGCTTGTATTTCCTAAGTCGCCTTCTACGACATCCACGGGAAGACTTGGAGTGGTCCTATTCTGCTCTGCCGGATACCACACGTCTAATACTCGTATTAACAATTTACATACATACATAGTATCACGTCGTTTTCCTTTGCTATAAGACCTTGTCTATAAGACCCCAAAGGCCATGTTTAACATGTTGGTGGGCGTTATGAGAAAAACAGAATCAAAATAGTGATGGGTTGCTAGATCGCCTATTAACATGATTCCAAGGAATCTTGTCCGTTCCCAGATCTGCGCGGGAAGAGAAGCAGCTGGTACATTCTACGTTTTTTCTTTTCTCTCAGACCAACATGTAAGAGAATTAACAATTTGATTATGATATCACTAGCCATGACGAGGGATTATTTATAAATTATTTGTGATGTCAGTGACTGCAATGACAAAATCAACTATAAATTATCAATAAACCTATTAATGTTTGGATTTTCTAGAAATAAAATATCTTAGCACAAATATCTTACATCAAAATGATTATTTTTATCTTATATATTCGAAAAACAAAGAAGGCTGTCTGTATACAGGGTCTAAAATGCGTATTTATCCACGAAAGACTAAAAAAAATATTATTAACCTGTCAAGAGTATTAGTCCCGTGGGAATAAAAAAAATATTATTTTTCTTTTAAAGGGTGATGGAAAACGGAATGTGTCTTCTCGGCAATCATCATCATCATCATCAGGTCTTTTTAGTCTCCACTGCAGGAGCATGACCCTCTCTGCACTACCGGAGCCATACTTGGCCAGAGCAGACAGAGGATTAAGCCTACACTCTCCTCGCTGACCAGACGGGTTGCTCTTCAACCCGTCTGGTCAGCGAGGAGAGTTCTCATTGATGTTTATGAGCTTTGTTTAGCTTGTATTTCCTAAGTCGCCTCTTATGACATCCATGGTAAGACTTGGAGTGGTCCTATTCTACTCTGCCGGAAACCACACGGCTACACAAATACATCATACAACATAATACTTTTACTTCAGGCAACATACTCCGAATCCCTCGCTTCACTCAGAAGTCTTCTTTAGAATCCCTCCTTATGCTAGACTCCATCGCGTTCCGCTTTGGATTCAAAAGATTGCCCTCACCAAAAAGTATTCTGGCTAACGTAATACTTTTCAGTGAGGGCAATATTCAAATCAGGGCCAAAACAATATTTATAATCGAGGGCAAAATTTAAATTTTGATCTGTGTGTTACAATATTTCAAATCGAGGGCATAATTTAAATTTTGTTCTTTGCGTTACAATATTTCAAATCGAGGGCATAATTTAAATTTTGATCTGTGCGTTACAATATTTCAAATCGAGGGCATAATTTAAATTTTGATCTTTGCGTTACAATCTCCTATTTTTCAGATTGCCCTCATCAAAAAGTATTATGGCTAACATAATACTTTTCAGTGAGGGCAATATTCAAATCAGGGGCAACCCAATATTCCAAATCGAGGGCAAAATTTAAATTTTGATCTGTGCGTTACAATATTTCAAATCGAGGGCATAATTTAAATTTTGATCTGTGCGTTACAATATTTCAAATCGTAGGCATAATTTAAATTTTGATCTTTGAGTTACAATCTCCTATTTTTCAGATTGCCCTCATCAAAAAGTATTATGGCTAACATAATACTTTTCAGTGAGGGCAATATTCAAATCAGGGGCAAAACAATATTTCAAATCGAGGGCAAAATTTAAATTTTGATCTTTGCGTTACAATCTCCTATTTTTCAGATTGCCCTCATCAAAAAGTATTACGGCTAATATAATACTTTTCAGTGAGGGAAATATTCAAATCAGGGGAAAACAATATTTCAAATCGAGGGCAAAATTTAAATTTTGATCTTTGCGTTACAATCTCCTATTTTTCAGATTGCCCTCACCAAAAACATAATACTTTCCTGTGAGGGCAATATTTCGAATCGAGGGCAAAATGAAAATTGTGGTCTTTGCTTTACAATCAACTATTTTTCTTATAAGACCCAGTTTGAGTTCCCATCTTTGGTCCCATAGGAAAAGTTGTTCATTTAGACGGACTGATTTGACGGTTTAAGAGCCCGCCATATGCCAGGCGGCGTAGCGGTACAAACGCGGATGGTCGAAACGCGTTGGCTACTTTGGATATTTTCGTTTTTTAGGAATATTCAAGGGTTATTCGAAAAAGAAAAACATACTCGTATGATGGCTGCCTTATCTGTAATGCAATAAAAATCAAAATTTTCAAGGTTAATTTTAATGTATTTGGTGAATAATGCTATATACCGAGTAAATTAGACGTGATTTGGAGGCAACATTGCAATTTTTTTCTATCGAGAAAATTTAACGCAATCGTGTTTTTGAGTCAGATAGTTACTAGAGTTAGTCCTGAACTTTGCTGCATTTTTATTTTAACTTGAGTATTTAATTATTATTGATATTACAGTCAATCATGCAAAGCAGTGTGAGGTAGCACGGGCCCTTAAGGGATTATTTACCAAAACCTGTATAAATATTGTTTAAACATTAATCATCTCGAATATAAATCATATTTTCTTATTCTATCTCAGTTTGCCGGCGTTTTCTTTTAATGAGTTTTCAAATGAATCACAAGTTACTTCCTCAGCGAAAGGTATATTTCCACGGCCAGAGATATCTAAATTACAAAACTATTTAAGTGCTGTACTTGAGTATTGCTATTCTATTACAAATTTGCATACAAATGCAGTATTGAAATTTAAATGAGTAGAAATGACTAATTTATTTTAAAACAATATTCTTCTTTTCGTGTCGATGGCTTAAGGGATTAGATTTTGTCTCTCCAGTATGTGGTGACTCTGACACCACTCTCGGATGCAGTGTAGAGATCCTCTTTGGTGCAACTGGTGGGGCACAGAGGGCACGAAAGGAGGTGCAACATGGTCTGGTCATCGCGACCACACTGACACTGCACTTCCGCCTGTTGGATAAAGCCCCATTTAGCCAGGTTATGTCGGCATCGACCTACCCCAGTGCGGAGGCGATTAAGGCACTTCCATGTAGTCCAAGGAAGCTGGGATCCTGGAGGCAGCTCCTCACATGGCGGAACGAAATTTGTTGGAGTTGGGAATTGTTTACGCCAGAGTTCAATGCGAGAGGATTTTGGATTTGGATTTAAAACAATAAATTAATGCGACAGCGGTGTCATATAGACAGGGGTGATAGTCAACTACCTGTCCAGTGTTTGCAGGTATGGCATCGGATACGCGCGCCCGGCCTACCGAGCTGCTATATCTTTTTCTCGCATTTTTCTAAAATCAAAAAATCAAAATCAAAACGTTTTTTCAGAGAATAGGCCTTTGCAGGCACTTTTTCACATCAAATCACATTTTAAAGGATCTAATTTAGTCATATTTATATTATTTATTTTATGTTTATTACTTAATGTGCAAAAGCTACAGACTACTAGCGTTCGGACCGACCACTGCAGAGAAGAAACGCCAAAAGAAACTCTTTTCAACAGTATTGGTCGCCTACTCGCCTGAAGGGCTTTTTTATTTTATCATCTCTCTTTATCATTTATAATCTAATTTATTTTTTTTCATTTTATGATTACAATTTTTATTATATAGGTACATTATTATTTTTTGGAACATATTATGTTAGCGATCGAGTGTACAATGATAATATTTTACATTTATACACAGTAGTCTCAAAGAGGCCGAGCAGACCTGTCCCCCCTAGCAGCACCCGTTCACGAGTTGACGCATGGATCAGCCATCGTTGAACTCAACCATATTAGAGGGAATTCAATGACCCGACACACGACGCCACCACTAGTTTGAACATTTGAGTGAGCATGACTTACTCGAGCTCGAAGACTTTGTCAAAAGTCTAAGAGAGTAGTATCCGGCTCTCAAGCTTCTTATGAGGTTAACCAAACTCTTTCGATTTGACATAGCAGTTATAATGATGTCTTTTCAAAAGACCAATCTAAGTTTAAGATAGATGGCGTTAATAAAAAGGCGTATGTCATTGTCATGGATGATAAAATTTTATCCCTGTTTTATCCTGACTTTATTTTTTACGCCATCTAGTCCTAAAAAGAGTACTTTTTAAATAACACTTTAAAAATCCATCATTAAAATTTGAGAGAATTGAGAAAAAACGCTAAACGATCGCGTTTCTTATATGGCACCCCTCTTTATTTTTATTTTTTGATACCGGCAATAGATTTTAAGTATCTATTAGGGGTTAAAAGATACAGCCATATAACAGACGGACGGACATTGGACGCATCTATCTCTCTTCCATCGCTATCACGTAAAATAATAGACTTTACAGGCAAGCAATTTGTTTCATTGAAATAACTTCGATCGCAAATCGTTCTCAAACTTGAAATGTAACTATCGCGCGTAGCTTTGCATATGTCGGTAAGAACATAGGCCCGATGCCACCATGTTTGTTGAAGGGGTTAATCTTCAAACGGAACACCTTTGTTGACGAAGCATGTTTGCATACCCGCTGCCAATCTAATGAAACGGCTTCAGAATAGTAGATACATAGGAATATATACTACTAGCTTTCACCCAGGGCTCGGCCCGCGTCAATGTCGATCCCTCGGGAATAGTACTTTTTCCCGGGATAAAAGGTAGCCTATATCCTTCTCCGTACTTCAGAGAACTTGTATGCAAAATTACATGATGGTCGGTTCAGTAATTACGGCGTGAAAGCGTAACAAACAAACAAACAAACTTAATTTCGCATTTATATTATTACTAGCTTTCGCCCGCGGCTCCGCCCGCGTTAATGTCGATCCCTCGGGAATAGTACTTTTTCCCAGGATAAAAGGTAGCCTATGTCCTTCTCCGTACTCCAGAGAACTTGTATGCAAAATTTCATGATGATCGGTTCAGTTGTTACGGCGTGAAAGCGTAACAAATAAACAAACAAACAAACTCACTTTCGCATTTATAATATTAGTAAGGATAAGGATACTAAGGATAAGGACTAAGGATAAGCTTTTGCAGATAACGTGTCCTGACGCGAGTTTAATTTTTTTTAGTAATCCCAAAAAGTTCACGACGCCGCTAAAGAAGTTTACTTATCAAAGTTAAAAAAAACCCGGCCAAGTGCGAGTCGGACTCGCGCACGAAGGGTTCCGTACCGTTATCTATAAAAACGGCGAAAAAAATATTTTATTCTACTTTTTAGTATTTGTTGTTATAGCGGCAACAGAAATACATCATATGTGAAAATTTCAACTGTCTAACTATCACGGCATAAATAAAGATGGCATCGTACGGCGAGCTACACCTGCCCCCTAGAATCAAACAACATGTTGACCACGACCACTCTGCCAAGAGTGATACGGATAAGAAGAAGAAGAAACTATCACGGTTCGTGAGATACAGCCAGGTGACAGACAGTCAGACAGACAGACGGACAACGGAGCGATACAAAAGGGTCCCATTTTCACCCTTTGGGAATGAAACACCAAAAAATACAGCCACCTGACAGACGTATGGACAGTGGATGCTCATTATTAGGGTCCCGTTGTTGACAAACTTTGGGTACGGAAACCTAAAGAGCACATGCAATTAAGCAGCCAAACAATTTTTTATTTTCACCAGCACCCTGATTTAGCAATATTTCATCGTGAGCAAAATAACAAACATAATTACAAAACGGACCCTTGGAATGACGTCGAGCGTGTTTTTACAGTAACAGATTAAAAATGGCTAAAAATAACCGTCTGTCATAAAGTGGGAGTGTAAAGAATTTACATTTTATAAGGATAAAGTATTTTTTCTTTTTATTCTTGACTAGCGTCCGAGTCGCTAGTCAAGAATAAAAAGAAAAAATACTTTGCTTAAAAAAAACCGGTTTTGCACATGCAATGTACGTAAACCTCACTCTTGAATCACTCTAATTCTTAAAAAAAAAACTGCATCAAAATCCGTTGCGTAGTTTTAAAGTCTAAGCATACATAGAGACAGAAGACAGCACGAAGCGACTTCTTTTTATACTATGTAGTGATTACTTATTTATTAATATAACTAGCAGTGCTCGCGACTTCGTTCGCGTAAATTTAATGGTATGTTTGTATGGGGGGCATGTCTTATCATGACAGGAGAAAAAAATAAGTAGTAATCCTGTGTCCTGTACGCCTAAATGTATATCTATCAAGTTACAAACAATTCCGTTTATTCGTATAAGAGTTATGGAGGAACATACATACATGTATATACATACATACAGAAAAAAATCTAAAAAATCTCAATTTAGTTTCAGTATCATGTATAGAGCTTTTAAACACGATATTTCTGAAAACATAGTAACTTACACCATGACCGACCCTCAATATTTTAAACAACTGATCTCAATGATTACTTAAGATTATTGATGTCTCAATACATGACTATATGTCACATATACGAAATGTTAAGAGGGTACTGCACGAAATTGTGAAAACTGACGTGTTTTCAAATCACTAGTAGTACTATGCGCTGAATTAATTAAATACATCAAAAGTATTTGTATAATTAAGGTCTATCCCTGAACAAGATTGTTTAAGAAGATCGCCCCTCGTTGGAATTAGATACAGATACATATGAAAATTAAAAATGATATATATATGTTAAGATATCTAAAAACATTTTTCTTCGGAAACTTCGTAATTTATACATCTACAACAATAATTCTCACATGACAAGATTTATATTTACACCTCGGTCGCCCCCTTTCTTATTTTTTTAATAAAAATATGAATATGAAAATATTAAGACTTTATCTTTTTTCCTAACCGCCTAATGGTTCTGCGTAGCCTAATAATGATGGCTTGCGCAGTAGCGACGTTTTTCGTTCGCGCGGCACCCGCTTTAGAGCCCACCATATGCCAGGCGGCGTGGCGATACAAACGCGGATGGTGTAAACGCGTTGGCTACTTTGGATATTTTCGTTTTTTAGGAATATTCAAGGGTTATTCAAAAAAGAAAAACATATGATGTCTGCCTTATCTGTAATGCAATAATAATCAAAAGTTTCAAGGTTAATTTTAATGTATTTGGTGAATAATGCTATATACCGAGTAAATTAGACGTGATTTGGAGGCAACTTTGCAATTTTTTTCTATCGAGAAAATTTAACGCAATCGTGTTTTTGAGTCATATAGTTACCAGAGTTAGTCCTAAACTTTGCTGCATTTTTATTTCAACTTGAGTATTTAATTATTATTGATATAACAGTCAATCATGCAAAGCAGTGTGAGGTAGTACGGGCCCTTAAGATATCTAGAAAATTTGAGATCGCGCTTCGTGGAACCTACAAAAAATTAACCTATATATTTTAAGTAAACAGGGTTAATTGAAAACAATTTTGTTGGTTATTGAATGTAAGTTACTGTGATTCCTTATGGAAGTACCTACAATTCGCGGTGGAAATATATTTTTCATTTCACAACCGGTACTGCCTTACCGACAAATTTGTTAAGTAGTAGTATAATACGGCCGATTAAGAAAGAGATTGGATTTTATGTGCATGTCACTCTTACCACAGTGTAAGTATATCGCGAGAAAGAGAAGCGATGCGTTAGTTTTTAATACGGCGTTTATCCTGTTGAATCGGTATCGTCATAATATTACAGACAGTCGCTGACAGGCCGTCAAATAAACGCTTAAATAAAGGTGTCTCATATAATCCTAATGACTGCCATCAATGATGACAACCGGAACCAACGGCTTAACGTTATTTCTGAAGTACAGAGGAGCTTTAGATTTTTTATGCTACTTGCGGTTACCCATCCTATTGGGACTCTGCCCGCGGTTGCTTAACATGCATAAGCGTAAATAATGCTCACTGGACTATCGGGCTCGTTTATCTAATATTTATGTAAAATTTATGCTATACATGTAAGCAAATAAATTGACACGTACGCAAATATGTTTAAGGCACGAATCTGTTGGAATTTCTTTGCAATAAAAATAAATTTAAACCAAAATTTTGGTGCAAATAAACGTACCGCGACTAAACTTATCTATATTTATTACGAATAAAAACACATGTCAAACAAATACATACAGTCTTGTTTAACATATATTTTTATTCAGTTACCAAAAACCAAATATTTACAGACATAAACAAAAACCTTTCCAATGTTTGAATTGATTATTTTTTTGTTTTTGTCCGAAAAGGTCGAATATAAATGAAGGTCGAATGAAAAAAAAATAAAGCCAACGACTAATCAAGTGGAGTAACCCTTATTACAGAGGTTTAATTGGTAAAAGTAGCTTTTGATTCATTTGTTTGGATAAACAATTACTGCTTTTGATGCTCATTTATCATCATCATCATTTCGAGTAGGTGTCACGGTCAATCGACCATGCACATCCAGGTCCAGAGTTCTTCGGGACTGCCTCTCGGCCTCTGACGTGGTTCCTTTAACGAATACCAGATGGCAGCCAGGACCAACGGCTTACCGTGTCTTCCAAAGCACGGAATCATCTTAATTATTAGACAATCAGGTGATTCAAGCCTGCAATGTCCTAACCAAACTGAAAAAAACAACTAAAAAAGTATGCTTCCCGTGGTAATCGAACCCACGACCCCCGGGTCTACAGGCCAACCACTAGACCACGAAGGCAGTTAGTAGCTCTAATGCTTAGGAGTAGGCCCACCATAATTAAGAAGAGCTAAACCAGTACGCAGAAGAGCATAGGGCTCATTTTCATTTTGCTTTTCGCTTAATTTTATTGTGTTATCACTTTCGAAGTGCAATCAAATTACATATCAAATCAAATTCAAAACGTTTATTCAGAGAATAGGCCTTTGCACGTTTTTCAAATCAAATCACTTGTTAGAGAAACTAATTTAGTAATATTTATATTATTAATTAATGTGCAAGTCCGAAACGCTAGTAATACAGACTACTAGCGTTTCGGAACCGACCACTGCAGAGAAGAAACGCCAAAAGAAACTCTTTTCAACAGTATCGGTCACCTACTCGCCTGAATGGCTTTTTAATTTTCATAAAATTGGATTCCGGCTCTCTCACTCACCGAACGAAGCATAGAAGCGGTAAAGCTTCTACTCAGACGTCGATTGTCTGTGAGAGTGTGGTACTTCCCCGGACGAGCCGGCCCATTCACACTACTAACAAAAATTAATTTTGCTGGTGACTTGGCTCTACCACAACATAAAATAGGTGTATATTTTTTATGAAAAGATAAAGTACTATTAGTACAAACAACACCAAACATTTGCCTAGTTTTATTATTCGCCCACGCTAGCTTTATATTTTGTACTATAGTGCAGCGAGGGAACGATCGGCCAGGGTGTCAGTGTTGTTCAAGTTTGACCGGGAAGCTAATGCTAACCGGCCGGGGGTCCGGGACAGGGATCTCAAACCGGGACAGTCCTGGTCAAACCGGGATATATGACTAGCTCCGTGGCGCAGCGGTCAACACGCCAGCCTGCGACACGGAGTGACCGGGTTCGATCCCCGGCCAGGTCAAGATGGAAAATGATCTTTTTCAGATTGGCCTGGGTCTTGGATGTGTATCTATATATGTATTTGTTATAAAATATAGTATCGTTGAGTTAGTATCCCATAACACAAGTCTCGAACTTACTTTGGGGCTAGCTCAATCTGTGTGATTTGTCCATATATATATTTATTTATATTTATGGTAAGCCTACTTAGGAGGCTTTGAAATATTACAAACTAGCTGTTGCTCGCGACTTCGTCCGCGGCAATTTCTGTTATAATTATTAATTAGTATGGATGAATAATTTTAATTAATGAAGGTCGGAGGTCGCTGGTAGTGGCTGGATGAGGAAAGCGGGAGATCGTGCACTGTGGCGTGCCCTTGGGGAGGCCTACGTCCAGCAGTGGACTGCAATAGGCTGATTGATGATGATGATTGATGAATAATTTTTACCGTTTTCAAAAGAATTTTATTGATGCTTCGCTCCCATTGGTCGCAGCGTGATGTTTTATAGCATAAAGCCTTCCTCAATAAACGGACTATCTAACACAAAAATAATTTTCCAATTTGAAACAGTAGTTCCTAAGATTAGCGCGTTCAAACAAACTCTTCAGCTTTATAATATTCATCATCATCATCATCATCAGGTCTTTTTAGTCTCCACTACAGGAGCAGGACCCTCTCTGTACTACTCCATACTTGGCCAGAGCAGCCAGAGGATTTGGCCTACACTCTCCACGCTGGCCAGACGGGTTGGAGAGGTCTCATAGATGTTTATAAGCTTTATTTAGATTGTATTTCCTAAGTCGCCTTGTACGACATCCACGGGAAGACTTGGAGTGGTCCTATTCTACTCTGCCGTAAACCACACGGCTAATATTAGTATAGATAAATATTATTTCGATACTTACCTGTAGAATTTATTATAAAATTAAATTGAGCATCTTTAATACTTTTATGACGAGATAACGTCTTATAAATCGATGAACGCCGGCTGCACGCACGAAAAAGTGTCACGTTCGGCCTAAGCGTTCGGTTTGTGACGTATCTATCTCTCTTCTAGTATTCGCAACAGCCTCCGTGGTCCAGTGGTTAAGGCGTTTGCCTGTTGACCCGGGGGTCGTGGGTTCGATTCCCACTGGAAGCATACTTTGTTTAGTTGTTTCCAGTTTGGTTAGGACATTGCAGGCTTGAATCACCTGATTGTTTGATAATAAAGATGATTCCGTGCTTCGGAAGGCACGTTAAGCCGGTGGTCCCGGCTGCCATCTGGTAGTCGTTAAAAGAACCACGTCAGAGGCCGAGGGGCGGTTCCGAAGAACTCTGACACCAGGGTGTGCATGGTCGATTGACCGTGACACCTACTCGAAATGATGATTCTAGTGTTTGGCTTAAGACTAAGACGCATCTATTTCTCTTCCACCATTATCACGTAAAATTATCGTCTGTAAACCGACTTTACTAAGGATATAATTATTTATTTATAATAATGGATATGGAAGAAACACAGCATTATGGAAGGCTTTAATTTCGTATGGATTTACATCTGAGCAAGAGACGAGAAAAGATGTAGATTAATCAAATTTATTCAATTTAGAAAAAAACCAGTGAAGTGCGTGTCGGACGCGCGCACGTAGGGTTCCGTACCGTTATCCTTATCCTTATCCTTATCCTTATCCTTATCCTTATCCTTATCCTTATCCTTATCCTTATCCTTATCCTTATCCTTATCCTTATCCTTATCCTTATCCTTATCCTTATCCTTATCCTTATCCTTATCCTTATCCTTATCCTTATCCTTATCCTTATCCTTATCCTTATCCTTATCCTTATCCTTATCCTTATCCTTATCCTTATCCTTATCCTTATCCTTATCCTTATCCTTATCCTTATCCTTATCCTTATCCTTATCCTTATCCTTATCCTTATCCTTATCCTTATCCTTATCCTTATCCTTATCCTTATCCTTATCCTTATCCTTATCCTTATCCTTATCCTTATCCTTATCCTTATCCTTATCCTTATCCTTATCCTTATCCTTATCCTTATCCTTATCCTTATCCTTATCCTTATCCTTATCCTTATCCTTATCCTTATCCTTATCCTTATCCTTATCCTTATCCTTATCCTTATCCTTATCCTTATCCTTATCCTTATCCTTATCCTTATCCTTATCCTTATCCTTATCCTTATCCTTATCCTTATCCTTATCCTTATCCTTATCCTTATCCTTATCCTTATCCTTATCCTTATCCTTATCCTTATCCTTATCCTTATCCTTATCCTTATCCTTATCCTTATCCTTATCCTTATCCTTATCCTTATCCTTATCCTTATCCTTATCCTTATCCTTATCCTTATCCTTATCCTTATCCTTATCCTTACTAATATTATAAATGCGAAAGTGAGTTTGTTTGTTTATTTGTTTGTTTGTTACGCTTTCACGCCGTAAATACTGAACCGATCATCATGAAATTTTGCATACAAGTTCTCTGGAGTGCGGAGAAGGACATAGGCTACCTTTTATCCCGGGAAAAAGGACTATTCCCGAGGGATTGACATTGACGCGGGCGGAGCCGCGGGCGAAAGCTAGTTTATAATAAGTTGAAAGTAATTAAAAAAAAATTTATTATATGATGTAACAAAAAATTTTTACTTTTCGCAAATTTTCCTTTATCTTTGCTATACGACGTTGCTTCATACCAAATTTCAAGATTCTGAGTTCACGGGAAGTACCCTGTAGGTTTTGATTTCCATGCGAATGTCGAAAAAACACAAAAATTTGCGGCATAAACGGCTGTATCTTTTGATTGCGTTGGTTTAGAAGTTTGAAATTTTCACAGCTCAAAGGGACAGTAGATCTGAGTATTTGATATGAATTTTAGCTTGATATCTCTACGCGTTCCTGAGAAAAAGGTTCTTGACAGACGGACAGACAGACGGACAACCGAGTGATCATATAACGGTTCCTTTTTACCTGTTGAGGTACGGAACCCTAAAAAATAACTAACAAAAAGTGGATTATTTCAATAATTAAAAAACTCCGACTGCCCTTCTGACAGTTGACGTCCGCCATATAGATTTCTGCTAATATCACATAGCCTATGACACTCCGGCAAAGAATACGAATCTTATGATACCTTACACTTCAAAATCGGTCAAGCCGTTTAGGCTCCAGGAGATGACAATTGAACAGATATACCTACATACATATGCGCGAAAAACATTACCCTCCTTGGGTGGGTCAGTCAGGTCTGATTTGATATATACGTTTTTTTTTTTGTTCGTTTTATACCCTTTTATCTGCCAAATGTAAAAACTATGAATTACATTACTGATATCGTCTAAAACATGCATAAAGCCCAAACAAAAATCTTTGATTTCTTCTAACACCTAGTAAACGACGATAGACACCTAAAATAATCAACTATCCGTAGCACTCGCTACGGCGTAGACGAACTACGATCTTCGTAGCACGTACTGCGGCTAAACCAACTTTACTTGCAAAATGAAAACTAGAAACAAAACACATAAAACTTTGCTCGAGCGTCGTGCTAGAGCGAGACGGAGAATACTTAAACTTGGATCAGAAAGAGACGGAAACATGGAACGTGTTACCAATTTATATGCGGTAATAGACAGGAATCTATGGGTTTTACATATGTATTTAATTGAATTGTACCTGGGAAACTGAATACTAGAAGTAAACTGCGTATACTTTTAATGTTTTGACGTGATTTTGTCTTATAAATCGATGAACGCTAGCTGTATGCACGAAAAAGTTCACGTTCCGTGTGCAAGCGAGAGCGCTGAACAAGCGATATAGAGGCACGATCGGCCTAAGCGTTCGACTTCTGACGTTGTCACAATATTCGTCCGTTAACCGACTTTAGAGGCAACATAATGTCTTCATATTTTTCGTTAGATATAATTTCTTTTAACATATGTGATTTCTAGATAAGTAAATGAAATTAAATATTTATTTTCAAGGATCATCATACATATATAAATTCCCGCCTTTTACAGAAGGCATGCAAAAATTATATTAGAAGGAAGTTAAATATTATTAGTCAATACAGATTTAATTAGCATACAAAAATTCTTACTACTAAATACAATTCATGTCAAATATTCGTGTATGTCATAATAGCATTTATCAATAGGCTAGTTTCCTAGGTCGTAATAATAACATAACAATTAGTCCGTCAGTTAGATAATCAAAAAATATTGCACACATATTTTTTCTTTTGTCAAATAAACAATAAGTAATAAAGATAAAGCGCGTCAAAGTTCAGGAGTGGGGGCTCGTGACGTCAAAGTTTGCTAAAAATTGTAGCAAACTATGACGTCACACGGAACTTCAAAGGGCTATATCTTTATCATTTTTTGTTTAATCGACAAAAGAAAAAATACGTGTCCAATATTTTTTGGATATCTAATTGACGGACGTATTATATTTTTTTAGGAAACTAGCCTATTAACCATTTATGCAATTTATGTTCAAATTGTTTAAAACTAAGCATCTTTAGATCGACTGGCAGTTTATTATATTTTTTATTGACATAAGGTAACAATGTGCATCAAATATAGTGCTCTATCTGTAGATAGGGCGCAACAGTAGCGTAGGATCTCTTGGTCTTAGTCTCTGATTTACGACTTTGATATCGAAGAAATCTGAATGTGTCTTAACAAAACAACAGCACTGATATATGTATAAACCAGTCAGAGTTAATAAATTAAGTTTCTTAAATAATGATGTAATTCTTTTGAGAAATAAATTCTGTAACCTTATATTATTATTTTTAAGATGGAAAATGATATTTTTCAGATTGGTCTGGGTCTTGAATAAATAATAAATAAATAAATATCTACGGACAAATCACACAGATTGAGCTAGTCCCAAAGTAAGTTCGAGACTTGTGTTATGGGATACTAACTCAACGATACTATATTTTATAACAAATACCCTCTTCGCCTGTAGGCTTATCAGTGAGCAGACGTGTCGCTGATAATGCTCCAAACGTCACACAGCGGAATAGCAACAAGCGCCAGCGCCGCGATAGTATCGACAAATCCGAAGATAAATGTGAACCCGGCAAATCATTACTAGAACTGATCTCTGCGCAAAATGCAAAGCTAGAAACTATTATGATAACCATGAAAGAAATGCAGAGTCAGATGGCTGAAGTAAAAAGTACAGCTGACTTTATGTCAGCTAAATACGATGAGCTTTTGGGCAAATGTGAATACCTGGAAGAGGAGCGTAGGGCCGACAAGGCGTACATTAAATTGCTAGAAAATAGGATAGAGAATATAGATCGCGCCAGTAAATTAGCATGCATAGAAATTAAAAATATTCCTCAAAACAAGGGCGAAACTAAAAACGATATCTGCAAATCGATTCAAAATATTTGCAAAACTATAAACGTCCCAGTACAAAGAGAGGATATAAAAAATACTTACAGATTAGGCCATAATAAACAAATTATCACAGAATTCACTACTATTTCAAAAAAGGAAGAGATTATTACAGCGGTAAAAAAATTCAACAGAACAGATAACTCTAATAAATTGAATACTTCACATTTACATATTGAAGGACCACCTCAACCAATCTACGTGACAGAATTTCTTACATTTAAAAGCAAAAAGTTGTACGCTACGGCAAGAGACCTAGCCAGAACACACCGATACATATACTGTTGGACATCACAGGGCACGGTCTTCCTACGCAAAACAGAAGGATCACCAGTTATACGAATTAACGACGAAAGTGACTATAGCCGCTTAGAAACAAGACTATTTTCAAACAGTGATACTAAAGTAATTATGATTAGACTTAAGTTATTTTTATACCCATACCAATATCTTATCCTCGGTTGCACTTTTTTATATCCTCACCTACCGCTTTGTGCTATATCTATCGGTCTCACGAGCCAGGCTTTCCTTGCATGCAAAATTCGCTAATGAAAACGAAGAAATTTTAATGGAAATTGATAATACCGATAACATTCCATGTACGTTGGTTACAACTCCATCTGAAACTTCCCGCCTTCTTGCGTCTACCTTTGATAAAGTGAGTGCTCTGACTGTAATAACAGTGAATATAAGGAGTATAAATAAAAACTATGACAGATTTTTAACCTTTATTACTGATCTAAATATTTCTGTTGATATTATAGTATTAACAGAGTGTTGGACGAGCTCAGAAATTGCTCTTCCATCCCTCAGCGACTACAAAACTTTCCGTACCAAAAAAAGCATCAACCAAAATGATGGAGTTGTGGCCTACGTAAAAAACGATATACCTGTTACATGTTCTGAACCGTATATAAAAGAGGGCAGCTGTCTATTACTAAAACTAGCCCAAGATTGCACACTTCTCTGTTCGTATAGATCACCCTCGTTTAAGATCCCAACTAATTACATTAATTCTGTGGATGGAATATTGCGTGGCATTAAAACAAGAAACGTCATTCTAACAGGTGACATAAATATTAATATCCTTCCCGGTTATGACGACATCCATACATTGCACTACTTAAGTATGATGGCAACCTACGGTCTCGTAGCAGGTGTTGACAAACCGACTAGAAAATCTAGATGCATAGACCATTTCATGATTAAAAGTGATTACAAAGCGCAAACATTTGTCTACAATGAATTTACCGACCATTCACCAATTCTCTTAGTGCTAGAAAAGGTACTCATAAATAAACAAGAGTTCCGTGCATTCAAAATTAAAGTAGACTATGATAACATTGGCATAATACTTAAAGAACATGACTGGTCTAACGTATATAGTTCTGCCGATGCAGATGCCGCTACTAATGAACTTGTCACAACTTTACAAAAGGCTATAACAGAAAACACCTCAAAAACAGAAATACCTAAAAAAGTCAGACCCCTTAAGCCATGGATTACGAGAGGGCTAGTAAAATGTATGCGTAAAAGAAACAACTTGTATAAAAAATTAGTAAAACAACCAAACAATGAACATCGCCGTTTTGAATACATCAACTACCGGAATACCTGCACCAAAATTATTAAAAATTCTAAAAAGATATACTATCAAAAAATACTCCTAAAGTCAAAAGGTAATACTAAACAAACATGGAAGGTTATCAAGGAATTATGCAATATTACTAAATCTAAGACTACATGCGAGGAATTGCTATCAGTTAAAGATAATCCAGTGGATGCATTGACTGAAGTCAACTCCTATTTTACATCTGTGGGCAAAAGTTTGGCAGACCAAACCATCTTTAAACTAGGCACAACAGAAGAAGATCTAGTAAGCAACTTAAAAACACAGAATACTTCAATAAAATCGATGTTCCTTATTCCCACAGATCCATTAGAAATTAAAGAAATCATTCTTAAACTAAAAATAGACTCGGCTCCAGGTATGGACAAAATACCAGTCATAGCCCTGAAAATGTTTTGTGAATTACTAATATATCCCATAGCCTATGTCTTCAACCTAAGCTTATCAACTGGTAAGTTCCCAAAGCAATTTAAAACTGCAGTAGTCTGTCCTATTTTTAAAAGTGGTGATAAAAGAGAACCATCTAACTACAGACCCATATCACTATTGTCAACCCTATCAAAACTTATCGAAAAAGTAGTCAATAAAAGACTGGTGAATTATCTTGAAAGTTCAAAATTAATTGCGCCGAACCAATATGGATTTAGGAAAAATAAATTGACAGAGGGCGCCCTGCTTAGGCTAACTTTGTCTATTTGTGCCCACCTTGACAAAGGCGAGCGATGTTTGGGTGTTTTCCTGGACTTTCAAAAAGCCTTCGACACGGTATCTATTCCGATTCTCCTGAAATGTCTGGAAGGTGCCGGTATCAGAGGAATCGTGCTGTCTTGGTTCGGGGATTACCTGACACATAGATATCAATACGTAAGAGTCAAAGAGCATGAAAGCTTAGGCGCGGAGTGCATTTATGGCGTTCCACAGGGCAGCGCTCTTGGTCCCACTCTGTTTTTAATGTACATTGACGGCCTATGTAGACAGGCGATCCCCGGAGCAGAATTGCTTATGTTTGCCGACGATACAGCGGTAATATTCCATGACAAGACATGGTCTGGAGTTAAGGCCTTAGCAGAAACTGGACTTGCCAAAATAACTTCTTGGTTAGAAAACCATCTCCTGACACTCAACACCTCAAAATCGAACTTCATTTGCTTTTCTAAGACATCAATTACAAGTCCAGACCCTAATTTTCAAGTTGCAATACACACGTTCCCATGCAATCGTGTCAAAACTCACGCCCACACTATTAGTCCATGCGAAAACTGCTCTTGTTCTTTTCTTTCACGAGTCAAGTACGCACAAGCTAATGTCCTATCCGTTCGAAAACTTTTTATCTACACAAGTCTTGCCAGGTTCCATAAACTGACAGTCTCTATACTTCCACACACTACAAAGCGTGTCCAGCGATGTCCAATACCAAAGATAAAATCCATCTTTGCCCGCAGATTCTATGATTACATTGCTCCCAGGTTATACAACAAACTTTTACAGACAGCCAAAGACCTCAAAAAATGTAGCATAACTCATTCAAAAAAATCCTTTTAGATTGGTTAAACAAGGTGACTTACGATGAGACTGAAGACCTATTCAATGTTTACACCTAACATACATGAAATATTTTTTTTTTTTTTTATAAAGTGCAATGCGAGAGATTGAAGTAGTATTAAGTTCCACTCATTTAATTTATATACATATTTAATAATATTTAAACACTTCTCTTATATACTTATGGATTGTTCTCTTTTTTATTTAATTCTACTCAATGTATTTGAATTGAATACTATTTATCTAATTTTGAATTTATTATTGTGTTTAAGTTTTAATTAATAATTATTTTTATGCAAAATCAACTTAATTATATTAGGGGTTTTTTAAATCGGCTTCTATTAAATTAAAGAGGAAGAAAATTTGTAACATTTTAACTAGTTAGTAAGATTACTGAGATTGTCTACTGGGAAAGAGCCTGACTCCCATACCACAGGGAAACCTACCGTGGGTGTCAGACCAACAAAATTATGTAACACTGCTTACTAATAAACGAATTTCATTTCATTTCAATACATATATAGATAAACATCAAGACCCAGGCCAATCTGTGAAAGATCATTTTCCATCATGACCTGGCCGGGGATCGAACCCGGTCACTCCGTGTAGTGTGAATGTTTACCTATACATGTATTTGTTATAAAATATAGTATCGTTGAGTTAGTATTTCATAACACAAGTCTCAAACTTACTTTGGGGTTAGCTCAATCTGTGTGATTTGACTTATTTACTTATTTTTATATCATATACCTACAAATAAGTAATATCATATATATTTCTACTACAAACACGTTCATTGAAACCTTAAAAAAGTACTAACTCATTCATAAAAAGCTATTGACGTCAACAAGAGCAATAAAAAAGCTATAAAAAGTGATAAAATCTACGAATCTTCTTCGTAACAATATGTGAATGTACTTTGCTAAGAGTCCTTATTATAGTTTTAACTATAAAACACTATAGTAGCAAAATGTTAGAAAAAAACTATTATTAATAATAATAATAAAAAATCTTTATTGCACCGTTTAAAATGGAATAAACAAAGGAATACAATATTACCTTCTTAAAAATAAAGAAAACAGCAGTTTTTGAACGCTAGTATATATATCATTATTAATCTATTAGATTATGAACAAAATGAGTCTGTTTATTATATTTTATATGTAGAACGTATCCCAAAAGAGGTTTTATTTCATTATTAAAAATGGGACTCAAACTTCCCATACTAGGTAAACGCCTTGCTACAAAGCTCCCACGTAGCATTTACGTCGGACGAACGCACTACACAGCGTAGAACAGCTACGAGCGTAGCATATTCTACGCTCGTAGCCGATCTACGCTTGGGCGTTTTTCTCTAATACAGAATTTATAACGTAGAATCTAACATATATTATTTAATATTAAGATAATAATAGTATTATATACGGTCTTAGATGTTTATCTACAATATATTTATTTATTCTTATCACGCGGTTTGCACGGGTAGATACTAGTGATGTGCCGAAGAGAAATATTTTGTTCCCATGAATTCCTTCTTAAGGAATATCGCGGAAAATGTCCAATAATTCTCGAGAATTTCTCTGACTTGAGAAAAAGAAGAAGAAATTCTCAAAAAAAATTTCTGACCCGTTCTCACAGTTGTCGAAAGTGTTAAGCATGGCACAATACTAGATACAGGTATTTAATTCTATAGCCTATGTTCGTCAAGGATAGTGCAGGATTCTAATGGTGAAAGAATGTTGGAATCAGCCTAGTAGTTTCGGACCTAGTATTTATCACAAACAAACGATCAAAATGTTCTAATATTAGTTAATATATAGATTTTAACACTTTAATATGTGATGACATTAGTATTTAAAATACATAATTAAAAATATTTAAAATCACAGTTTTATTACTAATTGACTTTTCTCATTTTCTGTCAGCCCTTTGAGCGTCAACGTGCTAACGGCAAATTATGTAATGTTATTAGCCGTTTGATGTTATTGACAAGTAACAAGTTTATGGCTGAGAGTGAACCACTGAATAAATTAGAATTAGTGGTAACAAACCGTTAAGATTAAGGAGAAAACACCTTGTTTCTATTATATTGATGAGTTTCTTCAAAGCTACGTTATTCAAACAAATTATTACTAAATTGAAACAAAACAAAATGTATAAAAGCTTATTATTATTTAAAAATAGAGTGATTACGTTAGACGACCGTTAGGAACGAAATTATAAATCCTAACGTTTTTTCTTAAAAATATAATCACTAATTATTCAAATAAATAATTAATTAAATATAGACGGGCAAATCACATAGATATAACTAGCCTCCCTGTACGTTGTGAACTTGTATCGTAGGATACTAACTCAAAGATTCTATATTTTATAAAAGGTACATACCTATTATAGATAAACATCCAACACCCAGGCCAATCTGAAAAAGATAATTTTTTATCTGGTCCTGACTTGGGGTCGAACCCGGAACCCTGCGGTTATGCTTGGTAATGGTATCGACCATTGAGCCACATAAAGTCACGGATGTCATCCTCAGGGGTACACGCACCCGGCCTCCTGACCTGCTACTTGTTTTTCCCCCATTCATCCGAGAGATTACCATCCCAATACCTATCATCCCTTCCCAAATACAAAAAATCCTGTCCTACCCCATCTTCAAAATGGGCATCTTCAATGGGCTGCAGCGTCGTAAGTTCAAGAAGCTAAAGAAACTGCGCTCGCCAACCTGCCTGCCAAGCGTGGTGAGCATGGCAATATCCTCCCATAGGACGAAGAATCCATAGTAGAGGCTCTTGTCCAGCAGTAGAATTTTTGCGGCTGTTTATGGTGATGACGATGATTGACCCACATAGGTCGTTAAAATAGGATGTGAGATGTAGACATTACACTTTTATTTTTGGTTGGTGAGTTAAAACGATCAACAGATAGTACAGGCTCGGATCACTAGAGTGGTTCAATTTAATTTCGGCACGGTCCGACCATTTGTGACTGTAGTAATTTTGTTCATTATCTGTTTCATTTTAATGTTTCAATAGTTGGTAGATATTCGTGTGTTGGGTACTTGCCGATGCTAGTGTCGGATTTTTTAAGCTGTTCAGCACTTAAATGCATGAATATTTTGTTAAAAAAGCTTATTTTATAGATACTATATGATTCCAACATTTCGAAAAAAACTTGGATTTTTTTTCTAAATACTTAAATGTCTAAAACAAAAAAAAATTGAAAAAACGCCCCGCTCTTATGATTATTTTTCATTTGAATTAATACGAAATATTTTTTTAGATTATTAAAATTTATATAATTACGAATCTATTTCAGTTTCTACAATTACAGTAGCACAAATAAAAGGTTTTTTTTTTACAAAAGGTTGCGTTCCCGAATCTAGAGAGGTTCCCGCCAAAACATAGGAACATTTTGTCCTAAAAATATATGTCCTTTTTTTTTTATTAAAAACATATATAATGTATGTTGTAAATAAAAAAATCTTATTTTATATATTATTAAGAAAAATCATATTATTTCACCTTTCTACCACCGCACCGCCCGCCACAAGAGTAAAGTCCCTCCCCACATTCTTGACACTTAAGTCTCCAAAAATGTCACGTGTTTTTTCCCTCGCACAGCAGGATTATGGAATGGGCTCCCTCCCGAGGTTTGCCCTATGTGCTATGACTTGGGGTCCTTCAAAAGGCGTGTTTAAATGGTGTTGAAGATGTCCAAGGGCGACGGTGACCACTTTCCATCAAATGGCTCGTCTGCTCGTTTGCCGTCAAACATACACTAAAAAACTTAATCATCATCATCATCATCATCATATCAGCCGCAAGATGCGATGTCCAATGCGACCGGTTGGAAGCGGCCTGCATCCAGCGTCTTTCTGCGATTAGTCAGGTCATCCGACCATCTGGTTGGTGGATGTCTGACGCTGCGCTTGCCGATACGTGATCACCATTCAAGAACCCTTCTGCCCCATCGGCCATTGGTTCTACGCGCTATGTGCCCACTGCCACTTCAAAGAACTAATCCGCTGAGCTGTGTCAGTGACCTTCGTTCTCTTACGTATCTCCTCGTAAGAAAAATTAAGTGTACTTAATTTTAGCATTTCGAAAGTATAACAAAATCATTGAAGTCGTTTGATTTAAAATGCAAAATGAAAACAGCTGATATATTACGAATTCCATCTTAGAACGTAATTTTCCACGTAACATTTACATTGCTAAATGAAAATGTAAGGAATTACATATAAAGTCGTTTTTATTTCAAACATAATAACAAACATTTTTTTTATTTTCTTAAAACAAATTTTAAGAAATGAAGCAATATTTTTTCTTTATCTCTGTTTACATTTAATGCTTTTTAAGTAACACACACTTGTGTTAGAACACCCCACCCCCTTTACAGATTAATAAATAAATATTATAAAGATACTTATATGTAATTTTACACACAGAAGAAAAAGCATGCAATGTGATATTTAAGAAATATAATTATATAAGAACAATTTTACTAATTTCAATTTAGATTATATAAATTTGTAATAAATTAAAAAATCAAATACATTGCGAAATATGTCTAGTATAATACAATGGGTAGAGAAATTAATAAACATTCGTAAGACCGCATACATCTATATCTATACATATGTATATATACACTAATGTACCTGTAATAAATTACAAAGTTTAGACCAAAAATAAACCATGATTTTTTTTTTTAATTTTAATAGAACTCATTTCAAACTGTCTATAAAAATCATTTAAATAAGGCGTCCTTTATGTATCACTCATTACTTAGACCGCTGTAAATCAAAAATGCTTTAAGTGAAAATCATAAAAATATAACCAGTTCTAGACGTATTAGTACCTACACATAATGCGAGTACTTATGATATCTATTGTAATAGTGTTTCGATAAAGCTCTCTTCCATGCTGGTCTGGGAGAAATGAAAAAACATAGAATGTACCAGCTGCTTCTCTTCTCGCGCAGATCGTAAAAACCGATCGAGGGAATGGGTAAAATCTGAGGAATCATGTTAATAGGCGATGCGGCTAGCAACCCATCACTATTATGATTCCGTTTTTCTACCTAATACGCACCAACATGCTAAATGTGGCCGTTAGGTCTTATAGACCTAGGATTCGTCTAGACCGCAATGGAAAAAGACGTGATAATATGTATGTATGAAGCTCGCGTACATGTTATTCTAACTAAAACGCTAATTCTTAAATCTGAGAGATTAGTGTGGTATACTACGTGTCTAACTGATAGCTATTTGTTTTAATATCTGCCTACATCACTTTAAAGTACGTACGTCATAAAACCGTAATAGGTGCCTACAGCGCATAATCCCTCGCCATTTCAGTAGCACGTGGACACTACATTAGAACGCTTTATCAACTCAAAAGAACAATGTTGGCTAACCGTTCTCTCTCAGCCGAATTTTTCTCCAAAACTCCGAGCTTCGTATTTATTATCAACAGTTTTGCGCGCGCCTTCACCCACCCCAGTTCGCTTCGGACCGCCGAACCGACTGCACGTCAGTTCGAAACGAACCTCGTTGTACATAACACCGATAACACCCATACGTAAATTGACGACTCGATTATTTGATATTTGAATTCGCGTTCGACTTTTTTTGAAACTTTTTTTTCAGTGGCCAGTGTTTTATGAGTTTTTTTGAGGAAGACGTAAATAATGTGTTGCATGACAGAAGTGGGGTAGTGACTGATGTTATCACTTATCACCTGTGATGATAAAATGATCATCAGATACTCGAGGCGGCTTTGAACGTGCAAAGGCCAGGTAACGTATTAGAAATTATTTTTAGATTAAATCTTTATCATATTTTCTTCTGAACGGAAAGTTGGTTATGAAAAAGAAAATATTGATAATGAGAAATTAAAAAACTTATTTTAAGTTTCTATTCTGCTCTTATTTAAAAATATTATAACGATACAGCTATTATTTTGAAGACTTTGGTTGTACAAAAAAATTCGCAAAAATGTTCATTGTTAAATTTTCAACAAAAGGAAAATATGGGAAAAATACAGTAATCATAAAATTTATTTTTAAGGAACTCATTTTATGTACAGGTATAGTGTAAAAAGCATGAAAGATGTTAGACAGAATAAAACTAAGGTAAAGCTTTCGATATAGCTTTATCTTAGATAAAGCTTTTGTTAATCCTGGGGGAGGCCTATGTCCAGCAGTGGACTTCTTACGACTGATGATGATGAATGCTTTCGTTCAACAGCTTTCCGTTTGTCTTTACTTTTTTTAACGTTCAGATATCACAAACATTATTTTAATTTTTTCGGTATGCTGGCTGATTATCTACATATCATAATATATAAAAAAGACGATTGTTAAAAATAGTTTATTACTGCGGTGGCTAGCAAAAGAGACATTGCAGGACGAAACTGAGAATATCGTACGAGGCCAAGCCTCATTGCGGCCAAGGCCTGTATAGTACCTTTTTAAAATATCGAGTGGAAATTTATACAAAGTACTACAAAATTTTACTTATAAAACACATTCATCCAAAATGTTAATTTTTTATTTTATTTGTAAGCCAGTTCGAGTTTTTAATAAATCCTTTGAAAAGTTACATCTGTGGTAGCATTATTTTGGAGCCAATCATTCGTTCCATATTTAAACACGACAGATAGGAGTTTTTAAAGTAATTGTGATTGCCACTAAAACACGTCAGAAAAGATTTTCTTAGATACTTTTGTAACGTGTATTTGGCCAGTAAATATCGATTAATCTCAAATAAGATTGTCGAGATAATGTTCGAATTTCCAATCATGTTTGAGAAAATTTGGTACTGTATAACAAGCCTTTAGTATGAACAAAATAAATCCTGCAGAATTTGCTATCTGAGCTTTTGTATATACGGTTTTCATATATACGGTCGAATTGAGTAACCTCCTCCTTTTTTTTTTGAAGTCGGTTAAAAATATATCCTGCAGAATTTGCTATCTGAGCTTTTTATATTACGTTTTATATCACCAACCTCGCCAGCTGATAGCATTACATGCGAAAAAGGTGTGCTTCCTTGATGCGTAGGGTACAGGCCAGTCCCGACAGCATCCTGAAATTGTAGCCAGCAGACTGGACTGCCCATATGTAAATCACTGTGGATGGAGAAAATAAACATTTATTATTATAATTATTATTATGTTGTCTCTTAAGTAACCACGGGCCGAAGCCCGGTCTTTTGAGGCTTGCATGGGGACACATGTCCAACATGTAGAGGCCTTGTGAGACGTTTGCTATAAAATGGGGTGGGGCACTATCCAGGTCATGACAGTAAACACACTATAGAAATGTGCTCACAGACAATCCCCAGAAGGTGCAAACCTATTGATATAAAGGAACACTACTCTTAGGGCTATTGGGATGAATGGCTAATGGTTAGTATCTGGGCTATGGGAATAACTATGGCACCTGCCTGACCAATGTTGATACACACGGAAAAATAGGCAGGTGGTGACTCGCCGACTCAGTCAATGGGCCCCAGAAACGGCTCCACGACGCAAAAATGTGCAGCAAAGGGGCAACATTAGTTGAGCGGCTAAAGGGTGGAGAGGTGTCACTGGACTTTAAACGTACGATCACTTGCATCCTTAGAGGGTCCCATCACGCACGCCCACTCGCCACTTATGTTTCACATCCACCCTTTGAGCATATAGCTCTCGCGACTCCACTCTGACCGGCCGATTAAGGCAAGTCAGAGGTAGGGGCTCCTGTTACCTCTTCGGTGTCCACTCCGATCGGCCATCTAAGGCAAGTCGGAGGCGAGGAACAGGGGCCTCCCCTGGGAGCACTCAGGTCCGTGGGGTCGCTACTCCCCAACAGCTCGCCACAAGCTGCCCTGCGGGCTTATTATTATTATTATTATTATTATTACTGTTGTGCCATCTCACATGGGACGGTACAGCAGTGATTGGCAATAAATATTGTTACTAACAATAGGTCAAGATTAATTGTACTAGTAACAAAGATGGACAGAAAGTCTGAATAAATATTGATAATTATTATATTATTGCATTGTTATTCGATTTACATACCTAACGTATGCAACATTTCAGCACAATTGAACGTCGAGAAATACTTCAATTTTATTTCTTAAATTTACTACGCTTATACAGCGGGGGAAAAAAAAAGTGACCCCTCCTCCTTCTTCGTCTTTTCCCTATTTGGGGTCGGCTCCGAATGTCAACTCTCTCCAAATTTTTCTATTATCCACCATGACGGCAGTAGCTCCTCGTTCTTACATGCCATTGCTTACACATTCTCTCCACGACTTTTGAAGTTACATTGAAGTGGAACATCGTTTTTGCCAGATGATCGGCACCCCTCCTCTCGACATTGCCATACCAGTCAAACGATGGCTCTTTATTTTATCCACTCATCATCATTTCGTGTAGGTGACACGGTCAATCGACCTTGCTCACCCTGGTGTCAGAGTTTACCCGAACCGCCTCTCGGTCTCTGACGTGGTACTTCAAGGCTTCCTCTTAAATGTGACCCCCTCTACAATTTAAAATCTATTGTTAAAGGAGTCCGTTTTGTATACCCCGAATGTACATTGTAGTAAGACACAGTACAACTACATTATGTAAAAGCCTGCTTCGTTACAAGTACGATTTAAGCATATTTTTTCTTAAAAGCCGCAAGTACTTAACGCTTTCATACATGTAGTATAAAAAACCGGCCAAGTTTGAGTCAGTATTATACATGAAGGGTTTCGTACCACCATAAAATAATTTATTAACTACAAAAACTTTTAAAAACCTTCTTTGTATCGGATCCTTTAAATTTTCATTTTTGATTTTGTATTTATTGTTGTTATAGCGGCCATAGTACACATTCTAGTTTAGGCTCCAGTCCACTCTCCATGTTATTGTCAAAGACTAAGTGGAAATGTAATTTTTTGTAAAAAGTAATAAAAAAAAATCTTTGAAAGTTCAAGTGTCTACTTATTCCGGTTCAATAGATCCTGTGACAAACGGGCAGATGAACCGATAGTAGAGGCTTAGTAATAGGGTCCAACTTTTGCCTTTGGGTACGAAAAACAAAAGAAATTACCTGCAAAACTAAACACCTGATTAGTAACTGATTCGAGACTACAATGGTGCCTACAAAAGATTGATTTGATGCTTGTTCACTAAAAATTAATAAATAAAATAATATCAATAAACAAAATAATGTCAGTAATGCTTTTAGAATGTTGTTGGGGCCACGACGACATTGCAGGGCATCTGGTATGTTCGCGGAAGCACGCACAGAAATGGCTTAGCGGCAATATTGCGTAAACGTTGTGCGTAGTGTTGTGCCGTGTTGAATCCTCTGATATTATTGGAAATTTTCCGCAAATTTCCGTGAGAAGAAATTCATGAAAACAGAGAATTTATCTCAGGCACATCACTAGTTATGCGTTGCTTCTAAATCGAACACGAGCAAGCCCAGAATTTTGTATTTTGTTTTACTTACACTCTATGGACCCTGTCCGAATAAATTTGTTATTATGGTCATCAGTTGTTATTATTAATAATAATTAATAACTCTTCCCAATATTAAACACGAATTTTCATTAAAGATTTTTAAGTTTTTCATTCAGTTACAAATATATTGAATTTTTTTAAAACTTACCTCGATTATGCTAAGTTTTTTATTAACTTAATTAGAAATATATAGGAACATATCACACAAATTGAGCTAGCCCCACAGTTCGTTATGAACTTGTGTCGTAGGATACTTACTCAACGATATTTTAGATATCTACGAGTATAATAACATATTCTAACTAAAATTACCATTTTTCATTAGTAACTATTTAAATAACTAATTGGAAAACAATGCAACTTCTGAAAAATAATTGTAATTTTATAAACTATATAATTTCGACACTCTTTTTTGACAATTATTTTATATTTAAAATTAGGCATTAAAAATAAGTCCCTATGTAGTCAAATATCCGTTTAAAATATCCTATAACAGCTCGAAATATTCGACATTCTGGAATCAAAGTAAACATTTTAATTAGCTGAAAATTAATACAACTACTAACAAATAAGTCAGTGTCAGTGTGTGTGTCAGTTTAAGAATTATAAGTTCGACATATTTTTGACATCTTATAAATCGATGAACGGCTGCACGCATGAAAATGTGTCATGTTCCGTGTGCAAGCGAGAGCGCGGAACAAGCGAAAGAGAGGCATGATTGACCTAAGCGATCGGCTTGTTACGCCTTTTCCACTGTTATCGCGTAAAATTATCATCTGTAAACCGATTTTATACACAACAATTTTTTCGCCCATTTAATATTTGTATTAAGCATAAACTCAAAACGTTCTAAATATTAAAAGATCCGTTTTAAATGACCAGCCCGAAATATTCGACATTTTGAAATGAACTCACGAAGCTCCGTTTACTAAATAATTATCGGAGACAGAATCTAAAAGATTTAAAAATGGATCCCATTAATCTTCTATCAAACGGCTATTAATT
Organism: Elegia similella; assembly: GCA_947532085.1. Taxonomy (NCBI): domain Eukaryota; kingdom Metazoa; phylum Arthropoda; class Insecta; order Lepidoptera; family Pyralidae; genus Elegia; species Elegia similella. The sequence continues at coordinate 5,141,184 of OX383933.1, forward strand.
AAAATAATTGAAGATCGAGAAGCGAAGAAATTAGCGAAAAAGAGAGGCTGAAAGGTTTAGAAGTAAAATGGAATTTAACTACTTACTTATCCGGGCTTTGCATAGGTTTTGTAAACTTTAAGGTACACTTTTTGGTGTCAAGTCAAAGTCAAAGATTTTTATTCAAAATTGGACTTTTTGAACGTCATATTTGTATTTCTTATATTTCGTTTAATTTATGCAAAATCAAAATATTACAAGCGTTTCGGAACGACCACTGGTAAGAAGAATACGCCGAAAAACTCAAGCCAGACTTGGTCCCTATGTGCCTGAAGGGCTCAGATTACATCGTTTACATATATTATATTATTAAATAAATTCATATTAATTGCCAAGCATTTTTATCAATTATATAACCAGCAATGTAGTAATAAGCCTTTTTTACTAACTGGTCTTTTACAGTCGCTTTAAACTTAAGTATAGGCAGACCTAATATACTCGTAGTGTGAATATAATTTTATTTTATTAAGTACACATACGGACAATTTACAATGTTGCAACAGATTTTCAAAGATATACATAATTTATTTAAAAGGATCAAGTAAATGTCCAAAATTTGTGTACATAGCATGATCTACATAAGAAAGCCCATAACAGTTATATTATAATATTTAAACAAGATTTTTAGCGAAATATTAAGAGTTATAATAACCTACTATTGCTCTTTCTATAGTAATTAATATATCGACTGTAAAAGTGTTAAGATTTTCAATTGATCCGTATGTAGGTAGTTTAAAAATCATATATAGAAGTATATATATAGTATATAATAGAAGTGGACCAATACTGGGCCGATAGAATTGAACATAAAATCCATCAATACGATAAATATTTGAATTTTCCCAAAAATTTGTGTCATAACACCTTTGACCACTTTTCTCATATATCTGTGCATGTAAACCAAATTAGATGTACAATTTTATCAAATTTTAGTATGGACTTTTGCAGGTGACCATACAAAAACAGCCTTATGAATTTGTAGTTCTACTTCATAATAGAAGACTTGTCCCTGACATCCAATAACGAGATCGTCACGAGTGATGGATAGATCCGTGTTATAAGCTGTCGCGATGATAGATAACAGATTAGACCAGTCAATACCGACATCAAATATTCTCGCGCATTATACATTAAAAAGTTAAATGATTAATAGTGTTACCATGTTATATACATAACCTAGAGATATTTTTATGAGTGTTTTTATTTTGCATTCACAATGCTATTTTTGATATATTCTTAACTAGCTGTTGCCCGCGGCTCCGCCCGCGTTATTGTCGATCCCTCGGGAACAGTAGAATTTCCCGGAAATAAACATACCCTATGTCCTTCCCCGGGCCTCAAACTACCTCCATACCAAATTTCATCCAAATCAGTTCAATAGTTGTAGCGTAAAAAGACGACAGACAGACAGACAGACAGACAGACAGACAGAGTTACTTTCGCATTTATAATATTAGTATGGATATGGTGAAAAAACGTCACGCGGACGGGACTTGAACCGGCGACCTAGGTCTATGTACGACCTATGCTCTGCCATCTGAGCTACTGCACAATTTAAATTTTTTCACCATATTTTTCTTAATTTATATCAAAATAGCATTGTGAATGCAAAATAAAACACATAAAAGTATTGCATGACTTCCTACATATTAGTTGGTTTTCAAATTCATTGTAAAATGAATTGAATCAAATACCTCACTTGTAAAAGCCGGGTAGTTGTTGTAAGGGGAAATGGGATATGGTGGAGAATTTCAGCGCCGAGATTGAATTGTGCGGTAGCTCAGATCGCATAGCATAGGTCGTACATAGAACTAGGTCGACGGTTCAAGTCCTGCCCGCATAAAGTTTTTTCACCATATTTTATTTCTTAATTTATTAAGAGCTAAACTGAGAAAATTTGGTGTCTATCCCCACCCAGCATTATTTAAGGCTTATTATACCCGTCAGTTAACAAATACATTTAAATAATGGATTTACAAATATATTTTGTTTTTGTGTTTTTTTACATTTATAAAAAATAAAATATATCTAATAATTAGAGTATATCAGAATAGCATTGAAAATGCACAAAAAAATACTTATAAAAATGTTGTATGGCTTCCTTTATTCCTATATATTAGTTGATTTTCAAGTTCATTGTAAAAAGAGTTGAATATTTGATTCACCTCACTTTTGAAAGTGTGGTTGGGTTATATGATGCAAGTCTTAAATGCGTATAATTTTTACTCAAGGTAATATATTACGAACACAAATGAAGGATCGTTATAGCTTTATAATAGAAACGATATCCCTGATATCCAATAACTGGATCGTCAAGGGTGATGGATATAATCGTGTTATCAGCTGTCGCGATGATAGATGACGGCGTAGGCCAGTATGGATATGACACTTCGCCTAGGCCCTCGCTCAGCCCTAGGATTTTTTAGGTTTGTTTAGGTATTCTTGGCGGAAAATTCGGCGGACCGCTCGGATTTATTATTTACTAGCTTTCGCCCGCGGCTCCGCCCGCTTCAATGTCGATCCCTCGGGAACAGTACTTTTTCCCGGGATAAAAAGTAGCCTTTGTCCTTCTCGGAACTCCAGAGAACTTGTATGCATAATTTCATGATGATCGGTTCAGTAGTTACGGCGTGAAAGCATAACAAACAAACAAACAAATAAACAAACTCACTTTCGCATTTATACAGCGTGATTTTGAACCCCCTAGCTATATTGAAATCTTGGAATCAGAATCCCTAATGGAATACAGAATTGCCAGAAAAAAAAGGTAAAAACCGATAAAAAAATTTACTTTCTTTAGAAATTCGTCCAGCTGAACGGCGGTAATTGGTATGGGAAACCCTATTTTTTTTTCGATTTTCAGCTTTTTTTCTTGCAGTTCTATATTTCATTTTAGGGTTTCTTATTCTAAGATTTCAATAAAGCTAGGAGGTTCAAAATCACGTTGTAATATTAGTAAGGATAAGGATTTCATTGTAACACATGTTTGACAAATAAATAATCTTTATCTCTGTTTTTGAATTGTTTGTAAATTGCTCTTGTGAACTTCATAATATGAAAACGGTGTAATTTGGTGTTATAAATGGTGTGTATGGTTATTACCTATTTGGTGTTAAAAATCTATGTTCATGAACAATGTGTGAAGTAACTAAATTAAACTGTGGTGCGGCTGTTATGATTTTTACTGAACTATATATATTTTTTTTAATTTTGAATAGGCTTTCTCTTGACCTTAGACTAACCCAGAGGGTAAAGACAAGATCTACGATGGAGCGAGCTCGCCTAGAAGATGCCTGTTCACTCTATATGCCGTTGCCCGTTTTGCTTTTAATGATCAAACCAGTGGTTTCGTTTGAATTGTACAGCCTCCGTGGTCCAGTGGTTAAGGCGTTTGCCTGTTGACCCGGGGGTCGTGGGTTCGATTCCCACCGGAAGCTTACTTTGTTTAGTTGTTTCCAGTTTGGTTAGGACATTGCAGGCTTGAATCACCTGACTGTCTGATAATAAAGATGATTCCGTGCTTCGGAAGGCACGTTAAGCCGGTGGTCCCGGCTGCCATCTGGTTGTCGTTAAAGGAACCACGTCAGAGGCGAGAGGCGGTTCCGAAGAACTCTGACACCAGGGTGTGCATGGTTGATTGACCGTGACACCTACTCGAAATGATGATGATGATGATGCTAAAATATTGCTTGACTTGATTCCATAATATTGGCATCCAATTTATACATGTGTGCAAAATTTCAGCACAAGCGGTAACCGTAACTCTCAAGATTTGATAACACACACACCGGGACAGGTGAAACTAAATAAAAGCTTGTAAAAATACAACTTAAGAATTCATTAAAATAAAAGTGGCCAAGTGTGACTTGAATTCACACACACAAAGGTTACGTACTCTAATTGAACATTTAATTACAAAACACATTTCTAGGTGACCCTGATGAACAAAGTACGCATGAATAAATATATAGGGACAAACCACACACAATGAAACCTCATCCAGGCGACCTCTCTTGTGAGGTTAACCAATACCTTGTTAAGGTTTGACGTCTCAGTAATAAAGTACCTGGGCGACCGAGCTTTGCTCAGTTATTACTATTTAATGTAATATGATGGTGTTTAGGTGATAATCTATATATAATGTGGTTTAGGAACCAATCTATTATAATTATGAAATTAAAGCCAAATTGTGTTGTTCTGAAAAGAGGTTATGTTTATTAGACATTTCATTGCAAACAACCTTACAATATACTCTTCGGAATAATATAATTAAATAGAATATCTTACCTGAAAAGAGAAACAACATTTTATGCTAATTATTTCACTAAACTATTTTAATATCTTAGATCTTAGAGTAATCTTTTTATGACATGCACAATCCTCATAGTTATTGTTCTGAGCATAGACATACCTCTATGGTTCTGAGCTTATTGTTCTGAGGTTCTGAGGCACAATCACTGACCATACCATAGACAAACATCAGAACTGTCATTATGGAAGACCCAATTTTAATTCATATGGGAGACCTAAATACTAATTGAAATGGTATTATGAAAGACCCAACTTACATATTGATAAGAGTAATATGGAAGACCTACCTTACATATTCAAAAATAACAAGGTAACCTAACGAAGCTACAAAGAGCTTCGTATACATACATTAACTTAAAAAGTAAAATGTGAACTGACAAATATTGCGATGTGGCTAGCAACCCATCACCATTTTCGTTTTCCACCTTGCGTCACAAACATGCTAAACGAGGCTTTTGGGTCTCAAAAAGCTGGGTTCTGTTTACCCCGTAAATGAAAAAGACGTGATAGTATGTAAGTAAGTTTTATGAATTCAGATATCAATCTTACAGCTCTTTTGTATGAACAGATCAAGTCATATAAAATACATTTTCCGCGACCTAATAGTATGTTGATATTTGTAATTCAACATCAATTTCTGTCTATGTCGGTCTGGTTTTTAAAACATTTTGATGTAACCATTTATTTTGATCTTTGAACTGTACTTTAAATTTTTTTCATGCTAGTATTCCATAAAAAATAAGGCTAACTGCGCAACGAAAAAATACACATTTTAAGGCATTCTTCTGATGCACAGCACTTTAAGTCAACGTGAACTAAGTCGCAGGTAAAAGCTAGTAGGTAATAAATGTTTCAGCACTAATGTATTTGTACGTCTTCGTTTCTCAGCCAAGAAGCTATTTCCATCGATATGAATCCATTAATTTTGGCTGCATTTATGATGAATCGGTATAACAAATCGTAATCGTGCAAATATGCAGGATACAGCTTTTCTAGTTTGTGTTATTTTAGTAAATTGTGATGCAAGAGCTTGCTCTATAGCGCAATATATGATATAGAGCTATATTTGATTGAATTGAGCCTTATCTTCTTACTCTTGAGTAAGAGCGGCCGGCAACGAATCGGCGAGCAGATTTAGTGACATATAATTTTAAAGTTTATCGCCATGACTTTAATATGTACATGGCATCGCTTAAGAAACTTGAAAAAGCCGCGCGGCCGCTGGCGGCGCCACGAGCCAAATACTCCCGCGCAGCGGCGGCCTGCCTGCGGCCACCCTCCATGGATTTAGATTTGAAATCACAGCATTTATCTTAACATTAGATCAGGGAGTGGACTGGTATCGCGAGTGCAGCCGAACTTTTTTGCCTCGCTGGAGATAAACAGAACTATGCTGAGCTGACTGCCAACCTTCACTAGTTGAAGATAAATTTTCTTCTTCTTCCAATAGTAGGCACTATAAAATTTATCTTTGATTAAAAAACAAATGTAATGTAGTTTTATTATCTGTTTGTCACGTGACCATAAACGCCGCCATGTTTCCTCGTGAGTGACGTCAGTGGAAGTGGAAGTGGGGGAGAAGGATGGGCCTCTGGCTCTCTCGCTCCCCGACCGAAGCATAGAAGCGGTAAAGCGCCTATTCAACCGTCGATTTTTTATGAGAGTGTGGTACTTCTCCGGACAAGCCGGCGCATTTATGCAAGCAAAGATGAATTTTGCCGGTAGCGTGGCTCTAGCACGGCTGCATATAAAGCTTATATCAAAATTCTGAGACAAATATTTTAAGTGTTTTTATTTTGCATTCTAAATGCTATTTTGATATATCTTGTTATATATGGAGGACTAACCCGAATGTTTTTAAAAAAAGACAAAGGAGTCTGTTCAAGACGTGAGTTTATTGAAGACTGCCTTAATTACAGTTACAAAATGATCTTAATAATAAATCTAAGAACTAATTCTTATCTCTACGGATGAGCGACGCCGGGCTCAGACATAACATCCCATTTGCTGGATCAGCGGGGCTCACCCACGTAGCCCTGCGCTCTCAACACATTGTGATAGAGCTAGGAGTGCCTAGAGCTGACATAACTACCTACTCTTAATAAATTAAGAAATAAATATAGTGGATTTTTTTCGCCCGCATGAAATTTTTTCACCATATTTTATTTCTTAATTTATTAAGAGTATTCTCGGACAAACTTCAATTGTACAAGTATAATCCGAAAGCGTTAAAAGCTATTCATTGGGAGCGACGGAAATGTTAAGTGTCATCGATAGGTGACATTACAATGTCTCCAAGATGTTTATACTATTACATCTAATTCTCGTACTTCGTGAATGGAATATTGATTATAATGGATTCTGGTAAATGTTTCGAGTTACCTACTTTGTTCTTTAGCTGTCAGTATTCAAATTGAATCAAAGCATGTATCTTTGATAAAAAAAAATAAATGTAGTTTTATTATCTGCATGTCACGTGAGCATAAACGCCGCCATGTTTTCTCGTGAGTGACGTCAGTGGAATTGGGGGAGAAGGATGGGTCTCCGGCTGTTTGGCTCCCCGAATGAAGCATAGAAGCGATAAAGCGTCTACGCAACCGTCGATTTTCTATGAGAGTGTGGTACTTCCCCGGACGAGTCGGCCCATTCATGCAAGCAAAAATGAATTTTGCTGGTAGCGTGGCTCTACCACAGCTAAATATAAAGCTTATATCAAAATTCTGAGACAAACGTCAATTATATAATCTTGGCGAGCTCTGTGGCGCAGTGGATAACATGCCAGCCTGCGGCACGAGGGTGCCCGGGTTTGATACCCGGTCAGGTCATGATGGAAAATGATATTTTTTAGATTGACCTGGGACTTGGATGTTTATCTATATAAGTATCTATTACAAAATTTTGTGTCGTTAAGTTAGTATCCTAGTAGCTCAAATTGTGTGATATGTATCTATATATTTATTTCTAGCAAAAAAATAGTTTGCCGGTAGCGTGGCTCTACCACAGCTGAATATAAAGCTTATATCAAAATTCTGAGACAAACTTCAATTGTATAATCCGAAAGCGTTAAAAGCTATTCATTGGGAGCGACGGAAATGTTAAGTGTCATCGTTATGTTCACAACTTTAGACATTACAATGTCTCCAAGATGTTTATACTATTACATCTAATTCTCGTACTTCGTGAATGGAATATTGATTTTAATGGATTCTGGTAAATGATTCAAGTTACCTACTTTGTTATTTAGCTGACATAGTATTCAAATTGAAATCACAGCATTTATCTTTAGTAAAAAAATAAAATGAAGTTTTATTATCTGTATATCTGTATGTACGTGACCATAAACGCCGCCATGTTTTCTCGTGAGTGACGTCAGTGGAAGTGGGGGAGAAGAATGGGCCTCCGGCTCTTTCGCTCCCCGAACGAAGCATAGAAGCAGTAAAGCGTCTACTCAACCATCGATTCTGTTAAATGTTACGAGTTACTCTTCAATCAAATGATCAAATATAATGGTAGATACACAGTCTCATACAAAATGAAGCCTTAATACTGTCCTCGACTCAAAACATCTTGCATACTTACACACAACGACAAAAACGGTACATACTGAAAGTATTACTCCATCTTTGTATTTTTTACTTTTAATGCGTAGTTTTTGCATCTTTTTACTTTACTTTCGTCATCGCGAGACGTGTGAGTGCTAGCGCGATTCATTGAAACTGTGGACAAAACAGCTCCGAAACTCGATTAGTGCTGTGTTTTGCCGGTGCCACTTTTCGAGCTCAAATCGTGTATCTAACATTATATTTGATCGAAGGAGTTAACTCTTTTGCCTCTTATTAACTGCCTCCGTGGTCCAGTGGTTAAGGCGTTTGCCTGAACCCGGGGGTCGTGGGTTCGATTCCCACGGGAAGCATTCTTTGTTTAGTTGTTTCCAGTTTGGTTAGGATGATTGCAGGCTTGAATCAACTGATTGTCTGATAATAAAGATGAATCCGTGCTTAGGAAGGCACTTTAAGCGGTTGGTCCCAGCTGCCATCTGGTAGTCGTTAAAGGATTCACGTCAGAGGCCGTAAGGCGCTTCCGAAGAACGCTGACACCATTATTGACCGTGTCTTCTACACGAAATGATGATGAAATTGCTTTTCCGCTGTAATCCTTATCCTTACTATCCTTCATCATCATCATCATCATCAACCTATACTAGTCCACTGCTGGACATAGGTCTCTCCCATGGCATACTATCCTTACTTCCTTACTAATATTATAAATGCGAAAGTGAGTTTGTTTGTTTGTTTATTTGTTTGTTTGTTTGTTTGTTACGCTTTCACGCCGTAACTACTGAACCGATTATCATGAAATTGTGCATACAAGTTCTCTGGAGTACGGAGAAGGACATAGGCTACCTTTTATCCCGGGAAAAAGTACTATTCCCGAGGGATCGACATTGACGCGGGCGGAGCCGCGGGCGAAAGCTAGTATTATTTATAAAGCTTCCTCGTTATTGTTACGTCATGATTGACATTAATAGTGGCTGCTGTGTTGACGCCCAGTCACAAAGTACATTACGGTCCCCAGTTCCAATTTTGTTATTATAGCGGCAACAGAAATCACCATTATCTATAAAAACGACAAAAAATTATGTCTTTTGTATGGAGCCCCCTTAAATATTTATTTTATTTTAATTTTATTAACAGAAGTACATAATCTGCGAAAATTTTAATTATTTAGTTATCACAGTTCATTAGTACAGCCTGGTGACAGACGGACAGACGGACACACAGACAGACGAACAGCGGAGCCATATTAATAGGGTCCCGTCTTTACCCTTTGGGTACGGAACCCTAAAAATAATGATATAAAAAAAAGTTCGTTTCGCCTAAATTTCACCGCAATTTGTATTTTGAAACCTATCAAGCCTTTACAAACATTGCTTATAAACAAATACATTGCTTATGTAATTATGAAATAATATTTGTATTTCACTTATATATATTATAGACTCAAATATAACGTCAATATCATTTTGATTGGCCAATAAGTACGACCTTGTACGAGGACTTATGTACTCTAATATTTTGCTTTGAACAGCTCAATGGCCCAGTGAACGTAAGCGTTGTTAGCGCTTACGCATGTAAAGCAACCCCGGCCACGGTCCCTATTGGGATGGATGACCACAACTGGCAAAAAAAATCTCGAGCTCCTCCGTGCTTCAGAAGGCATTACGTCGTTGGTTCCGGTTGCCATTATTGATGGCAGTCGTTAATAAATAAATTAAATAAATATATTTGGACAAATCACACTGATTGAGCTAGCCCTAAAGTAAGTTCGAGACTTGTGTAATGGGATACTAACTCAACGATACTATACTTTATAACATTTTTTAAAATAAAAAAAAAAAACCTAATATCTGTTACAAGTGTAATGCCACTTTTTCTAAAAAGATTTTTTTACCTAATTATGACAGAAGCTGATAAGCGGTGTAGTGCAGATACTAAAAATACCTAGACAAATGTCACTACACTATTTCTTCAAAAAATCTCATCATCATCATCATCATATCAGCCGCAAAAAGTCCACTGCTGGACAAAAGGCTCTCCCAAAGATTTCCAAAATGACCAGTTGGAGGCGGCTTGCATCCAGCGTTTCTCTGCGACTTTGGTCAGGTTGTCCGACCACCTGGTGGGTATCCAATGCTGCACTTGCCGGTACGTGGTCGCCATTCGAGAACCTCTTCGCCTCATCGGCCATCGATTCTACGCCCTATGTGCCTAAAAAAGTATTTATCTTATTTATTATTTTATCAAATCTGTTAGTCTTATCATTCATAAATACGAAGCTTATAAAACCGGAGAAAAGACTCAAAGAGAAATGTTTTCTCAGAAATGCTAAAAATATGTCACGAGGTAAGTACTCAAGACTTCGGAATACTACGAGATTAAGCGTATTCTTTGAAATCGATACGTTTGTCGTGCACAAATGTTCAGAACTTGGGGGCAGAGTAGTTTAATACAGATACCCTATCTTATTCAAGCATGTAGCTCTTACTACACAAGCGCCGAAATCAGACAAAAGAATACAAAATGGTCCCACCATTACGTCATTGCATGACGTCACATCATACACATTCCCTACTCGCCTATTCTCCTGTCTCCCATACTACAATACAGCCAGTGACTCTGCGTAGGGAGCATCACGAAAAAGCTGTACGAGTCTGGGATTCTTCGGCGTCGCGCCTCTCTAACTTGCCTTGAAAATGGTCTCCTCACAGGAGCCTAAAACTTTATAGAGCAATCCCGACAAAATAGCACACCTTTTAACAACCCTTTTTCTTTTAATAAAAATATACCGTACTTGGAGAACCACGACCTACCAATTTGCTCACAATTGACACACTTGATCTATTTTTTTTTTAATTTATCTTATTTCTAAAAAGCTTAAGCTCTGTAGTAATTCTCATTTGTGCTTCGGGGGATAAAAATATACCAATGTCAGCGTCGTGTTTCTATGAGGAAATGACATCGATTAAATATCAACGCTCTTGTTAGTTTACGAAAAAAATATCGACCACAAAAACGTTCTAAAATATGTCACCAAAGCTGATTATATTTTTGATGTGCTTTATGAGGCATATTTTATATGATGGAAAAAATAACTTAAAATGGAAAAAATATAATATTGCTTTGTTTTTCGTATTTTTAATTAAATTTAAATTTACCAACCCACTACCAAAACAATCTAGTTTCGGCCATAATAAATTAACTTTGATTACCAAGAAAATGACAAACTGAGATTAGACTATTCTGGATATTCCTTAATTTCATATTTAATGGCAAAGCTGTAAACTTTAACTTTATTTATGTCAATCTTTGTATATTTGTTTTGGTAAAAGCAATTTACCGCGAGCATTTCTATATTTACTGAGGGTCTAAAAATAAAATATGATTAAAAATTTCCATGCGGGCTACGTTGAGGTTTGAACACGCGGTAGCTCATATAACAGAGCATAGGTTGTACAGAGACCTATGCTCTGCCATATGAGCTAAGAGAAAATGAAACAAAAAATGATAAAGAAAAAGCGCGTCATAGTTCTTGAGCGGCTTGTAATGTGAAAATTTGCTAAAAACTGTGACGCAACACAGAAATTAAATGATTTGTATTTTATTTTTTGGTTAATTAACAAAAAAAAATACGTGTAATTTTAATGATTATCTAACTGACGGACTAATTATTAACACTTTAAAAGTTTCGCGCTGCATATTTACTAAATGCATTAGCGGAAACGTCTGGACAAAAACGGTGTTCGTACTAATCATATATTTTATGGCCGTGTGGTCTATGGTCCAACAAAGCTCATAAACATCAATGAGACCTCTTCAACCCGTCTAGCCAGCGAGGAGAGTGTAGGCCAAAACCTCTGTTTGCTCTGGCCAAGTACGGCTCCGGTAGTACAGAGAGGGTCATGTTCCTGCAGTGGAGTTTAAAAAGACCTGATGATGATAATGATATATTTTAGGAAACTAGCCTATTCTATTGGTTGTAGATCAAGTAAACAACCCAAAGATATGAAATTGTTATTTATTACATAGATCAAACTCAACAAGGCAATTATTATTATTTTTAGTTAAAAAAGTCTATAGTGCGTTTAATCTTTAAGCAACGCCATCTACATTATGAATGTGAAATTATACAAATGAAGAAGCGAATAGGTTTTTTAAAACAAACCCCCTCTCGCTTCCGCTTTGGTGAAAAAGGCGCACTGATTAAGATAGATGCATCACAAGCCGAACGATTAAGAGTTCCTTAACAGGCCAATTATTTAAAGTGAGTCCCAAGAAAAGGGAAATCGCTACAGCCGAAATGGTGGAAGAGTGGTGGTAGCTCCACCGTGCCAACCATTCCGGTAATATGGCTTGAAGAGAGCAATCATGTGGTTTTTAGCGGGTCTGAGTCCCGCATAACTGTTTTGTATCCCCGTAGCAGATCAGTATGCATAACGCATTTTCCACATGAAAAAAAAAGCCGTGTCTCTATCGCCTGTTCCGCGCTCTCGCTTGCAATCGGAACGCGACCATTTTTCGTGCATGCAGCCGGCGTTCATCGATTTATAAGACGTTATTACGTCCAAAAAAGCTCTTTAATGTTATGGTACTATTTGTAGTATTTGATCACGTTACTCGCAATTGTATTTTTTATGTCGTCGTAGAGAGCAGTTCGAATTATCGACGCGTACAATAATCCTGATAACATGAGCTGTCTGCTAAACTACAATGCTGGTTATAATACATGACAAGCATTCATACGCGATACGATCGACTCATATCGAGAGGAAAATGTTGACACGACTCGTGTTTACACCTGTGTCTAACCTAACATACCAAGTCACTGGTGTGAATATTTTCCAAGCTGCCTTAACCTATCTGACGTAGGTTATGGTCTATCATTTTATTACTACAAATGGCAAGAACAGCTTTACGCGCCTTCTAAGAATAGAACAGCTTAAGATAATTTGATGCGGCATTGTGGTATTTCTTCCATGTTTAAACCATGCCATAAGTTGCTTAACACTGTAAGTGTTTATTATATCTACAGTATTTGATCTTGAATGTACCCGCAATCGTAGTATTTTATGTTAACGTAGAGAACAGTTCGAATTATCGACGCGTACAATAATCCTGATAACATGAGCTGTCTGCTAAACTACAATGCTGGTTGTAATACATGACAAGCATTCATAGGGGATACGATCGACTCGTATCTAGAGGAAGTTGTTGACACTTAACCCTGGTTATGCCAAAGTTGTTGAATTAACTAAGCCTATAAATAGTTAAATCACACGTTAGTTAGATCTTCAGTATCAGTTGATCTTGAATGTACCCGTAATCGCAGTCATTTACGTTGATGTAGAGAGCAGTTCGTATTTATCGAAGCGTACAATAATCCTGATAACATGAGCTGTCTGCCAAGCTACAATGGTGATTATGATATACTAGCTTTCGCCCGCGGCTCCACCCGCGTCTATGTCGATCCCACGGGAATAGTACTTTTTCCCGGGATAAAAGGTAGCCTATGTCCTTCTCCACACTCCAGAGAACTTGTATGCAAAATTTCATGATAATCGATTCAGTAGTTACGGCGTGAAAGCGTAACAAACAAACAAACAAACAAACAAATAAACAAACAAACAAACAAACAAACTCACTTTCGCATTTATAATATTAGTAAGGATAAGGATAATACAAGCATTCGTAGGCGATACGATCGACTTCTATTGATAGGAAAATGTTGATAACTAATGTTTTACCGAAATCTGTGAATTGCTTAAGCTATTTACATGAAAACTCTTTCAAAAATTGTAATGACTGTTTATGTCAAAATAAAGAGAAAAAAAAGCATAGAGCAGCTTAAGATTTGTATGCTATATTGTGGTAATTCTTTCATGTATGAACCATGCTCTGAGTTGCTTAATATTTGTTAATGTTGTGTTTTTTGAACCGACTTCTGTCTGCCTTCTGCTCCTGAACAGGAGGAGGTTCTCAATTCGTCGGATGTTTTTTTATGTATGTTACTCGCTTTCTCGAAGACGCCTGGACCGATTTAAGCAATTCTATTTTTTTCATCATCATCATCGTCAGGTCCTTTTTAGTATCCACTACAGGAGCACGACTCTACTACAGGAGCACGACTCTCTTTGTACTACTAGGGCCATACTTGGCCAAAGCAGCCAGAGGACTTGGCCTACACTCTCCACGCTAGACGGGTTGGAGAGGTTTTCTCAGATGTTTATAAGCTTTGTTTAGCTTGTATTTCCTAAGTCGTCTTCTACGACATCCACGGGAAGACTTGGAGTGGTCCTATTCTACTCTGCCGAATACCATACGGCCAAATAATTCTTTTTTTTTATATCTACAGTATTTGATCATTAAAACACATCAGAGTCTTTATAGTTGACGTAGAGAGCAACTCGTATTATCGACGCGTACAATAATCCTGATAACATGAGCTGTCTGACAAGCATTCATACGAAATAGGAGATAGGATCGACTCGTATTGACAGGAAAATGTTGACACTTAACTCGTATTCTGCCGTAATATATAATTTTTATGTATTTAGTTTTGCTTATTTGTTATTGAACCGTGTGGTATCCAGCAGAGAAGAATAGGACCACTCCGAGTCTTCCCGTGGATGTCGTAGAAGGCGACTTAGTAAATACAAGCTAAACAATGCTTATAAACATCTGTGAGACCTCTCCAACCCGTCTGGCCAGCGTGGAGACTGTCAAGTCCTCTGACTGCTCTGGCCATGTATGGCCCTAGTAGTACAGAGAGGGTCGTGCTCCTGTAGTGGAGTCTAAAAAAGACCTGATGATGATGTTATTAAACCAGGTCAGGAGTGCCATCATCTGCCTCTGCGATGGTTACAGGTGTGGACCCGGGTATGCACGCCCGACCTCCCGAGCTGCTTCTTGCATTTCCTCCATGCATCCGAGTGAGTAGTATCCCAATACCTTCATTCTCTTCCCAGGTCCAACAAGTTCCTATCCTTCCCCAGCTTAAAATTATTTCTTTGGCAGCAGCGTCAAAAGCACAAGAAGCCAAAGAAACTGCGCTCGCCAATCCAACCGCCAAGTGTGGTGAGTATGGCAAAATCCTCCCATAAAACGAAGTATCCTTTGCCTTTGTCCAGCAGTGGACTGTTTACGACTGTAATGATGATGATGATTCTTGTTAAAGTGGCAATAAAATACACATTTTGGGAAAGATTCAAGTCTCCATCTATTAAAGATACAAATATAGAGCCCTTTAACAGACTGTTATTAACATAAACAATATACTTGATACGTCATTCACATATAAATAATATACTTGATAACATCAAACTATAATGATAGTAACACTTGTCAAGTATTCACACGTTCGTCAAATAAACAGAGGAGATAGGATCGATTGTATTATTGAGAGGCGTTTGTTGACACTGCACTCCCGTGTTTTAAGAAGGTCACTGAGTTGATAAATTACACAGGTAAAGTTTACAAGGTCTATACAAAGATTGTAGATTATGAATAAATAAATAAGTATAAGTTATATAGTCAATATAACAATATTATATTTTATAAAAACTAGCTTTTACCCGCGGCTCCGCCCGCGTTAATGTCGATAACAGAAGGTTAATAACATAAACAATATACTTGATACGTCATTCACATATAAATAATATACTTGATAACATCAAACTATACTGATAGTAAGACTTGTCAAGTATTCACACGTTCGTCAAATAAACAGAGGAGATAGGATCGATTGTATTATTGAGAGGCGTTTGTTGACACTGCACTCCCGTGTTTTAAGAAGGTCACTGAGTTGATAAATTACACAGGTAAAGTTTGCAAGGTCTATACAAAGATTGTAGATTATGAATAAATAAATAAGTATAAGTTATATAGTCAATATAACTCAACAATATTATATTTTATAAAAACTAGCTTTCACCCGCGGCTCCGCCCGCGTTAATGTCGATAACAGAAGGTTATTAACATAAACAATATACTTGATACGTCATTCACATATAAATAATATACTTGATAACATCAAACTATAATGATAGTAACACTTGTCAAGTATTCACACGTTCGTCAAATAAACAGAGGAGATAGGATCGATTGTATTATTAAGAGGCGTTTGTTGACACTGCACTCCCGTGTTTTAACAAGGTCACTGAGTTGATAAATTACATAGGTAAAGTTTGCAAGGTCTAAACAAAGTTGAAAGATGAATAATTAAATATATAACTCAACAATATTATATTTTATAAAAACTAGCTTTCGCCCGCGGCTCCGCCCGCGTCAATGTCGATCCCTCGGGAATAGTAGCCTATGTCCTTCTTCGTACTCCAGAGAACTTGCAAACAAAATTTCATGATGCTCGGTTCAGTAGCTACGGCGTGAAAGTGTTATAAACAAACGAACAAATAAACTCATTTTCGCATTTATAATGTTACTAGCTTTCGCCCGCGGCTCCACCCGCGTCAATGTCGATCGCTCGGGAATAGTACTTTTCCCGGGATAAAAGGTAACCTATGTATTGTATTATCACCGTGTATTGTATTGTCATCCGATATACACATGCATGCAAATTTTCTGCTCAATTGGTAACCGGGAAATGGATCAAATTTAACTAGCGAGATTTGATTACAGACAGACATCGGGACAGGTGAAACTAAATAAAAGCTTGTAAGAAAAGAAACATTCATAAAACTGAATAAATACATCACACAACTCGTAAAGTTTATCTGCTACTTATTACAAAAAACGTAAATTTGAACAAAAGCTTTCCAGAGAACTTGCATGCGAAATTTCATGATGCTCGGTTCAGTAGCTACGGCGTGAAAGTGTTATAAACAAACGAACAAATAAACTCACTTTCGCATTTATAATATTAGTAAGGAAAGTAAGGAATAAGGAAGTAAGGATACCAAACTAACTTTTTAGTCTCTGATATAGCATAATGATATTATTATTTTAATTCAAACTATAAACTAAAATCATACTTAAAAATTCAATAAAAACAAACATTAAATTATACAAAAAATGGCATTTAAATCGCTTCGGTCGGCGGGTAGGGTGCCCAAAAGGCTGGCGGAATTTCCTCGCTGGATGGCCAAACTCAATCTGTGGCCAAATTGCGAGGCAGCCCTTTGGTCACCGGAAATGTCGATTAAGCATGTGGAGATCTCCTTAAAGATCTATCGGGCCTCCACACCCCAATTCCCTAATATATGGACTGGATTTCTATGGACAACGATGACAATTATAATCAGGTGTCGCATGTACTCGTCTGCCCGCTTAACTTGCATTTTTTTTGGAGAAACATGCAATTTTTGGAGAATAAAAAAACATGTTCTAAGGTTTTTTTTGTCCTCCAAAAATTGCATGTTTGTGACAAGCTTTTATTATTAACGAATGTACACTGTAAAGTGCTTTCCAAGTCAAATCTAATGAGCCCAAACTCGATGGCCACCTTCCGACTCGTTCAGCAGACCAGCGCAACGATTCCATTATATTGTATTGTCATACGATGTACATATGCATGGAAATTTTCTGCTCAATTGGCAGCCGGGAAATAGATTAAATTTCACTTGCAAGATTTGATTACAGACAGACTACGGGACAGGTGAAACTAAATAAAAGCGTGTAAGAAAAGAAACATTCATAAAACTGAATGAATACATCACAGAAATCGTAAAGTTTATCTCCACTGCTACTTATTACAAAAAATATAAATTTGAACAAAAGCTTCATAGTACAACTATCTACGAGTTCAATTTACGTTATAGCACCTTATAGTACAATGTCGATGATAAGCAAATAGATACACAAAAATCTGACTTCTTCATTCATGCTGGTCTAGGAGAAAAGAAAGAACGTAGAATAACTTTTCAGACTCGCCATGGATAAGACACATTTAAAGAAATAGGATTTACTTTTTGGATTTTGTTTTATTAGTAAAATTTTTGTAATTTTTGCACCGAATAAATAATTTTCTTTTTTCTTTATTTATTTCTAAAGAGCTGACGGCCAACCTTTAGTCATGAAGCGGCACTTAAAGAAGAACCAGCTGCTTCTCTTCCCGCGCAGTTTGTAAATACCAATCGAAGGAATGGGTTAAATCTGTGGAAACGTGTTAATAAGCGATGCGGCTAGCAACGCTTCGCTATTTTGATTCCATTTTTCACCTAATGCCCACTAGCATGCTAAACGTGGCCTGTAGGTCTTAAAGACCTAGGCACTGTCTACCCCGCAAGGGAAAAAACGAGATACTAAGTATGTATGTAAAAATCTAACGCTATCTACAGATATTTAATACATGCGACTTTCACCTTTATAAAGAGAGATATCAAAATGATTGAATACACACAAATCATAAAAATTATCTTCACTGCTATTTTATTAAATGCGAGTGTCATAAATTTGAACTAAAACTTTACAATCTAACAACTTTTGATGAGTTTAGTTTTCGAGATAAGAGGCACACTCGTTGACATCGCACTAAAATGAGTGCGACGTTAATGAGTGATACCATTAATTAAAACGTCAGCTCTTAGACTGCGATCTTACGTCCTATTTAACACATATTTGTGTCTTATGCTAAAAAGCCACAACAAAAAAGCAAAAAATATTTTAGTTTCCTATATCAAGTAGATATGAAGTAATTAAAACATTAAACAGGTGAAATTTAATTCATTAGCAAATATTTAAGAAGTGACTTAGACCACAAATCTGAACAACTTTCATTATGGAATCAACTTCGACATCGTGAAAAAATTATCTGCTCATTTTATTATGCTCTCATACAAAAGTGGAATATCTACTTCGCCAAAATCTATGGAACAGCTGTTTTTTTTTTTGCTATTTCGTAGTTGGTCCCATGATGAAAGTTATTCAGATTCATGGTCTGAATCACTCCTTCATCATCATCATCAGGTCATTCTTAGTCTCCACTAGAGGAGCACGACCCTCTCTGTACCACTAGAGCCATACTTGGCCAGAGCAGCCAGAGGACTTGGCCTACACTCTCCACGCTGGCCAGACGGGTTGGAGAGGTCTCACAGATGTTTAAAAGCTTTGTTTAGCTTGTATTTCCTAAGTCGCCTTCTACGACATCCACGGGAAGACTTGGAGTGGTACTATTCTACTCTGCCGGATACCACTCGGCTAAGTCACTCCTTAAACGTGTGCTAATGAATTTAATTTCACGCTGTATTTAAGCTACTAATATTATTGTATATGCAAAAGTTTGTATGTTCAGATTACGCCAAAACTTTTGAACGGATTATGACAAAATTTTACACCCATAGCATTTTAGCACCCAGCTAAATTAAAATTAACAAAAGCTACATTTCATCCTGGAGAAAGTTCTGTTCCAGAATCAGGCCATTCACGCGAGCGGAGCTGCAGGTGACACCTAGTCTAACTATATAAATCTTCTAAATATTCCAATGTTTATAGCAAGGAATATAAACTCGTTTTGACGAGTTTAGTTTACAAGATAAGGTATTTCAGTGCGATGTTAATGGCCTGCCATAGGCCAGGCGGCGTGGCGGTACAAACGCGGATGGTCTAAACGCGTTGGCTACATTTTGGATATTTTCGTTTTTAAAGAATATTCCAGGGTTATTAAAAAAAATCACATGATGGCTGTCTTATCTGTAATGCAATTATAATCAAAAGTTTTCTTCATTCATTTTAATGTATTTGGTAAATACTGCTGTATACCGAGTAAATTAGACGTGATTTGGAGGCAACTTAGCAATTTTTTTCTATCGAGAAAATTTTACGCAACCGTATTTTTGAGTAAGATCGTTACCAGAGTTAGTCCTGAACTTTACTGCATTTTTATTTTAACTGAAGTATTTCATTATTATTGATATTACAGACAATCATGCAAAGCAGTGTGAGGAAAACGAGCGCTTAATGAGCGAGTTGAGATCATTCTTGTCGGCTCTCTGTCTGCAATAATAAAAACTGTTAAGATAGACTAGCTTTAAGCTGCGACTTTGTATGCATATAAAACAGCTGATTTTCCCCGTTGATAATATATTATATTATCAACGGGTAAAATCAGCTGTTTTCTTTTATTGAAGAAAGATTATTCTTTTATAGAAGAAAGAATAAAAACAAGAATTTCTCATTGTACTATTATAACCCTCCTAAAATAGTAATATCAGTGAAAATATTACCTTAATAGTAAAAGTCTTTGTTTTTATATTCGAGATATAAATATTATTGTCACATTTTTGGGCGAGTATATTACAGCGCCTTGATAAGAACTGACAGATGTGACGTCACTGTTATATCTATGATATGTGAAGTTTTATCGGCAGCTTAATTGGTAAACCACTGGTCGTACAGTCATGAGCATTGATATGTATACTCATCGGTCCTTAAGTCAATGTCATAAGGTCTAATATGCAATACAATGGTGTATATATGTATATCATTGCTCGTGACTGTAGACCGAATCACTAGTTCGAATCCTAAGTCGTATGTCAGAATAACACGTACTTTGTTGCTGTCGAAGGTTACTATATAATTATGTCGACTTAATCGATAGACTACGTTCAGTTTTATAAGTAGAGAAAAAATATAAAACCTGATTAGTAAGATAAGTATAAAAACCTCAAATGAATTATAAACATTATCTTCACTGCCATTTAATTTATCGCAAGTTATTTAAAATTAAACTTAACTTTTGACGAGTTTAGTTTATGAGATAAGAGGCGTTTCAGTGCGATGTTAATGAATGAGTTGAGACCATTAATTTAAACGTCAGCTCTCATACTCCAATCTTTAAAATTGTAAAGTTAATGCCTTACGGGGTAGAAAGAGCCCAAGTCTATTAGACCTAATGAGTATATTTAGCACTAGTAGTGCCTGCGACTTCGTTCGCGTACATTTTATGTTATGTTTGTATGGGGGCCAAGTCTTATCAGGACAGGGAAAAAAATATAAGTAGCCTATCGTGTGCCCTGTATGCCTAAATGCATATCTACCAAGTTTAATAAAATTCAGTTAATTCGTTTAAGAGTTATGGAAATCTAAAAATCGTCAATTTAGTTTCAGTATCATGTATAGAGCTTCATCATCATCATTATCATCAGTTCTTTTTTAGTCTCCGCTACAGGAGCACGACCCTCTCTGTACTACTAGAGCTATCCTTGGCCAGAGCAGTCAGAGGACTTGGCCTACACTCTCCACGCTGACGGGTTGGAGAGGTCTCACAGATGTTTATAAGCTTTCTTTAGTTTGTTTTCCTAGATCGTCTTCTACGACATCCATGGGAAGACTTGGAGTGGTCCTATTCTACTCTGCCGGATACCACATGGCTTAGACTAGAGCTTATAAACACGATATCTCTGAAAACAAAGTAACTTACTCCATGACCAACCCTTACAGATTTATTATTAGTATTGATGTCTAGGTTATGCATATCATGTGGATCAAGGGAACTCTTTTTACGGGCTATGTCTCCGCTGATTAGACCATACATCATTTGAGCCGTTAATGTCCACTGCTGGATAAAGGCCCAAGGATTTTTCGTTCCATGGCTATTGCCCGCAAATGGGTTGGTGAGCGCAGTTTATTTGGCTTATATCGGTTCTGACGCTGCTGCCCATCGAAACCATTTCTAAGCGAGGGAAGGGTAGGAGTTTACAGATGGTTGGGAAATGGGATAATGGTATTTGGAATACTACTCAGATCATCCCATGCTGGTCTGGGAGAGACGTTTTTTATTTTCTCCCAGAACAGCATAATTATAACTATTATAATAAGTGAGTTTGTTTCTTTGTTATGCTTTTACGCCGTAACTACTGAACCGATCATCATGAAATTTTGCATTCAAGTTCTCTGGAGCAGTTTATTTGGCTTATATCGGTTCTGACGCTGCTGCCCATCGAAATCATTACTAAGCAAGGGAAGGGTAGGAGTTAACAGACGGTTGGGAAATGGGATAATGGTATTTGGAATACTACTCAGATCATCCCATGCTAGTCTGGGAGAAACGTTTTTTATTTTCTCCCAGAACAGCATAATTATACCTATTATAATAAGTGAGTTTGTTTCTTTGTTATGCTTTTACGCCGTAACTACTGAACCGACCATCATGAAATTTTGCAATTAAGTTGTCTGGAGTACGGAGAAGGACATACGCTACGTTTTATCCCGGAAAAAAGTACTATTCCCGAGGGATCGATATTGAAGCGGGTGGAGTTGCGGGCGAAAGCTAGTTAAATATATATTCATAACACATATTCACTATGTTGAAATCCCACGTACCTATTAACTGTGTAACAAATCACAATGAACATTATGTGAAGGACCTTTTGCCCGACACAGTAATCAAAGTCACGGACATTACTAGCTTATTACGAGTGCTATTGGACTTGTCAGCAATCATATTGATTACTGCTATTTATGGAAATAAGGAGCATACATACATGTGAGAACGCAACTAGAAAACCCTCAAATAAGGACGAGGATCTACATCTGGAGATCTGCCGAACATGCATATATATATATTTTTCTGTCTATCTATAATTTAAGAAATGTGTTCTTGACGGTGGAGTACTCTCCATGTCTCTCGGTTCTCAGCCAATCTCTTCACCTCTCCATATGACGCAATTCCAGCTTTTTCCTTTATCTCATTAAAATATGCTCTTCTTGGTCTTCCTTTCCCTCTCCTTGCCTCAATTTTTCCCTTTATAATATTTTTCATAATTTTTTCATTAAACTAAACATAAAAAAACGGCACGTCAGTGAAAAAAACACATTGGTAGACCAAAAACTCTTTGAGTTCCTGGGCGATTGGCATCATGGTGCAATGGTACCCATTTATTTAGGTAGGGGTGACAATTTAATTTGTATAAATAAATATTTCAAATTTTCACCATCATCATTATCAGCTGAACAAAAGACTCTCCCAAGAATTCTTTGTTCCATGGGAGGATATTGCCATACTCACCTCGCTTAGCAGGCGGGTTGGCGAGCGCAGTTTCTTTGGATACTTGTACTTCCGATACTGCTGCCTATCTGAAGCTTACTTAAGCTAGGAAAGGATAGAAATGAATTGGATTTGGAAAGGGAATGAAGGTGGATACTAGTTGGGAAAGCAAGTAGCAGCTCCAGAGGCCAGGCGCGCGTACCATACCTGCAACCATGGGACAGGCAGTTCAGGATGACACAGGCAGATCAGGATGATAATTATTATGTGTAGTAGAGCCATGCTTCTGCCAAAATTAATTTTTGCTAATAGCACGAATGGGCCGGGTCGTCCGGTGAAGTACCACACACTCAAAGAAAATCGACGTTTGAGTAAAACTTCACCGCTTCTATGCTTCGTTCGGTGAGTGAGAGAGCCGGAGGCCCAACCTTCCCCCCTCCCCCATTTCCTCCACCCCATCCATCCCATGTCCTTCCTCCAACTCCTTGAGGCCGGCAACGCTTCTGTTACACCCTGGTGTTGCAGTTGTCCATAGGCAGCACTGATCGCTTTCCATCAGGTGACTCGCATGCTCGTTTGCCGTCGTATAAAATAAAAAAAAAGACACCCCAGCCGTAACATGGCACGCGCGACAACGTTTATCGACTATCGCCATCTCGTTTTCCGTGATATTAAAGAGCGAGATATGAATAGTTTATCGCGCGATATAAACGGCGTCGCGGACGCAATGCTACGAGCGCTGATCATAATAAATACCAAACCATTAGATATGTATTGATAAAGAAATTAATATTAACTTTCACATCTCGTTAGTCTGTCAGATCCAGATATTTGGCTCATCATTACCATTAATTTATATAAATAAATATATACGGACAAATCACACAGATTGAGCTAGCCCCAAAGTAAGTTCGAGACTTGTGTTATGGGATACTAACTCAACGATAATATATTATATAACTATATACATATATAGATACACATCCAAGACCCAGGCCAATCTGAAAAAGATCATTTTCCAGCTTGACCTGGCCGGGGATCTCGTGTCGCGGGCTGGCGTGTAGATCGCTGCGCCACGGAGCTAGCCAATCATTATTCTGTCAAATCCAGATATTTGGTTCATCATTACCATTAATTTATATGAAGTCAAACTTTCCTAACTTTTGGCATAAATTAATAAAAGTGTTTTAGATATTCCGTATGATTTACACAGACATACAGACATCATTTGAAGGCACCATTACCATATTTGAGGAGGGTCGGAGGTTGTTTTGGAGGTCAGCGCTGGGACTAGATTTATTAGTACTTTTATTATGATGAAGATAAGATATGATTTATTTTGTTTCTTGTTAGGATGTTAGGTAATTAAGTAAATATAGGAACATAGCTAGAGCTAGCCCCACAGTTAGTTGTGAACTTGTGTCGTAGGATACTAACTCAAATAGAACTCAACGATATTATATTTTATGATAGATACTTCAAAAACATTAAAATCTTAGACCCGGGGCAATCTAAAAAATATCATTATCCACCATGGTCAGGGACCTAACCTAAGACCCTACGATTTAAAGGCACTTCCGATAACCACTAAGCCATAGAGGCCGTCAAAGGTGTTCATATAAAAACTAAGTAGGTAATTATATATTTTTATTGCATTTTTTTAATTAATCAGATTATACATACATAGGTAATTTAATAAAATCCTGGGACCAAATAAAATAAAAATTGCCACAATTAGATGGCACCTATGTGTGATACCGTACGTAGCCGTGTAGTATCCGGCAGAGTACAATAGGACCACTCCAAGTCTTCCCATGGATGTCGTAGAAGGCGACTTAGGAAATACAAGCTAAACAAAGCTTATAAACATCTAAGACACCTCTCCAACCCGTCTGGCCAGCATGGAGAGTGTAGGCCAAGTCCTCTGGCTGCTCTGGCCAAGTATGGCCCTAGTAGTACAGAGAGGGTCGTGCTCCTGTAGTGGAGACTAAAAAGGACCTGATGATGATGATGATGATGTGTGATACCTTTAAGTTGCTTGAAAACTGACAGCAGTTATGGTATTAAACATTTAAAAAAAAAAACAACGGGTTGCACTCGGGGAGTGCCGGCAGAAGTGAAAACTTGCGACGGACTCAAGTCACGTGTCCGTTTAACGAATTTTCGATCAGGTCACGTGTCCTGACGCGAGTTTAACGTTTTTTACCCATCCCAAAAAGTGTACAACGCCGCTAAACAAGTTTTTACATCAAAAAAATACTGCCATCAATGATAACAGCCGGAACCAACGGCTTAACATTGCGCACACCCGTGACGTCAACATGAGTTCCAACGGAAGATCAGCGCTGGCTTTATCGCCAGCAAATGCTGAGTTGGGACCTATTTGGGAACGGACACGGTGCTGGTAAAATTTGCACCTAAGTTTTATTTAATATTATGTATATGTTTCTTAAATTTTACTTTGTACTGTGTATATTTCTCAAATAAAATAATTCATTCTTTCATTCAACATGTCTACCGAAGCATGAAGAATTTCGAGATATTTTTATGCAACTTGTGGTTGGGTGAACGAAAGTAAAGTAAAAAAAAAGTTACCTAAATTCATTCATTAATTTCGAGTAGGTGTCACGGTCAATCGACCATGCACACCCTGGTGTCAGAGTTCTTCGGAACCGCCTCTCGGCCTCTGACGTGGTTCCTTTAACGACTACCAGATGGCAGCCGGGACCACCGGCTTAACGTGCCTTCCGAAGCACGGAATCATCTTTATTATCAAACAATCAGGTGATTCAAGCCTGCAATGTCCTAACCAAACTGGAAACAACTAAACAAAGTATGCTTCCGGTGGGAATCGAACCCACGACCCCCGGGCCAACAGGCAAGCGCCTTAACCACTGGACCACGGAGGCTGTTACCCAAATAATATTTTTGTATATTTTATAGTAATACAAAGAGAAAATTATGTATCAATATATAATATTTATGCATGATTCTAACATGTACCCTAAAAACATTATCTACACAATTTTTTCTAGACAGTTTCCCTATAATATCGCTCGCTTAACTCGTCCATAAATCTCTTCCTATTGATTGAATGTTACACATAAAAATATTTGACATAAATTCCCACCTAAACAACAACAGATTTCAGCCCACTCAACTACAATAAACAGGGAATAAAGTAAATTTATGATATCATAACTATTATTACGTTCTCATTGATTCGGAACTCCCAAACTTATATAATAACAAGTCTCGAGACTTCGTTAATAACAATATTGTCTTGTTTTGAATCTATCGTTAGGAGAGTTTTGGCATGCGCCACTACTAGGTTATTTATTTTGCACTTTAGGAGTTTTTCTTTTGATTTTCATAAAGGAAAAAATATATATTATAATTACTCAAGACCAATAGGTAAATAACCCATAATTTACTCTTATATAAAATTTTATATTTTGTTAATTTTTATAAATATATTTTTCGTCATACTATGAAAAGAGCATGCAAATTATAAAAAAAAAAAAAAACTTAAAATCTTTCAGATGTAAAAGTTATAAAGTTTTAAACGCACTGCTGAATTACCTTTTGAGAAGTTACATGCAATCATTTTGATTATTATTTTTACATTTTTATACGTATTAAAAATGATCTTACCTACAAACTTTAAAGGCATACGAGGCAATGGGTCATTCGTTGCTTGTCATTCGAACGATCAACATCTAGGTTTCACTGCCTGAAGATGCCTCGTGTAGAGGCGAAACACGTGTCGCGAGCACGACGGCTGACATAGCTGCAGCCTCAACGGATGCAGCAGTATCGACCAGGGTTGCATGCATTAACTATTGGTGACGGGCATAAAGGGACTAACAGTAGTGGGTGGGCGCTGGCCAGCAATAGTTTGCATGAACTAACTGGTGGCGGAAGCACGCAAAGTAAATTGTCTCAAAGTAAATGTAGCTTTGACTTCCGCAAAGTAACACCTGAATCTATTAACTAACTTTAATAAAAATCCAAGGTCCAAGTCCATCTGAAAAAGATCGTTTTTTCATCATGACCTGACCGGAGATCGAACCAGGGCACTCTCGTGTCGCAGGCTGGCGTGTTGACCGCTGCGCCACGGAGCTCGCCAAAAGAAACAACAACATATAAATAAAGATTTAGAAAAGTCGGTCAACCGAGCAGCGTGGTGACATTCATCCATCCAAGTCCACTGGACACATTGACGAACGACTTATCCGCCACAGTTTAAGGTCACTTAGCTCTATCTCTAACAGGTGGTCAGATGAAGGCTGGTTTATTCCAGCTGGGACTTTGAACGGGACTATTACTATCTCACTACTGACTTACAATCAAATCATATGAAAAATATTTTTTAAAAATACATAAACACATAAATATGTAGTGACAAATCGTTTTCCATATTGATTTGACCGGGGACTTGTAATACTATTTAATCAAATTAGGGTACATGAATCTGTTTTTGAACATTGTATATTTGTTGTATGCGCGAAGCTTCTTTGCTTTATTTCCTTGAAATTTTGTGCAGGTACGGAAACTACTTCGAATATTTTTATTTCATTTCATAAACCAAAATACTCGACTGTTCCTTTCAGGCAATATGTTCCGCCATGTTGATTTTTGCTAACACCATATAGTATATAATAATCCGGAGAAGAGTACGAATGTAATGACTCCCTCAAAATTGGTCAAGTCGTTATAGCTACAAGAGCTCACAATGGAATAGACATATTTATTATTACTTAATACCACATACATACATACAAACAAAAAAATCAGGAATTTCGTATTACTGATGCCAACCAGACAAATTGCTGGAACGAAATGTATTGCGATGGCTGGAGATATAGAGGAATGTCACAGACAAAAGGAGGATTATAGAAAGCTGCAGGTTATAGAAAGCTCATAATTATCATGATGATGATGGCAACCGTCTTTGGGTAACTCCAAAATAACAGACGAATATCTGTAAAAATTTAGCAAAATTATTGGCTCCAACAACATACAGAGTCTCATGTGTAGCAGACTAGCGTAAAAAAATAAATAAATAAATATATATGGACTAATCTAATGTGCTAGCCCCAAAGATAGTTCGACACTTGTTTTACGGGATACTAACTCAACGATACGATATTTTATAAGAAATACATATATATACCCGCGATGAGAGTGTAGGTCAAATCCTCTGTCTGTTCTGGCCAAATATGGCTCCGGTATGCTCCTACTGTGGAGAATAAAAAGACCTGATGATGATGACATATATAGATAAACATCCAAGACCCAGGCCCTTGCATCTGCAAAAGATCATTTTCCATCTTGACCTGACCAGGGATCGAACCCGGGAATTCCAATGTGGTAGCCTGACATGTTGACCACTAGGCCACAGAGCTCGTCAAACTATTAAAAGGATGGAAGAAAAGATACTCATCATCATCATTTCGTGTAGGTGTCACGGTCAAGCGACCATGCACACTCTGGTTTCAGAGTTCTTCGGAACAGCCTCTCGGCCTCTGACGTGGTTCCTTTAACGACTACCAGATGGCAGCCGGAACCAATGGCTTAACGTGCCTTCCGAAGCACGGAATCATCTTAATTATCAGACAATCAGATGATTCAAGCCTGCTATGTCCTTACCAAACTGGAAGCAACTAAACAAAGTATGCTTCCCGTGGGAATCGAACCCATGACCCCAGGGTCTACAGGCAAACGCCTTAACCACTGGACCACGGAGGCAGTTATAGAAAGCAGAAAAGATACTAAAAAAGTAAAAATATTAAAAATTTCGTATCTGCAAAGGGAGCAAGCTCGGCTTTGTATAAAATATGGCCTCTATCCTAGCCTGTATTTATAGGCCTGCGTCTGCTGGCTCGTGAAAGCAGGCTGAAGGTGAAATCTATTGTTCAGGGATCTAACACTTTTTGTGGGATTTTATATGAAGGGAAATAACTAAAGAAATAAGATATAGTGGAAAAATTGTCTGTGTGAATTTTTGTCACTATAATCTTATATAAGAACTAGCTTTTGCCCGCGGCTTCACTGGCGTTAAGAAGTATAGAAGTTTCATACAAACTTTTATCCCCTATTTTATCCCTTTGGGGGTAGAATTGATCAAAATCCTTTCTTAGCGGATGCCTATGTCATCACGACGTCATACATCACTATGTCAGGCAGTCAGTCACATTTGAGTTATATATATTTAGATATAAGAATAGAATAAACTTTATGTTTGAATAGCATTGTCATCATCATCATCGTTTATGCCATTAGAAGCCCACTAGACAAAGGCCTCTCCCAAACATTCTTCGTTCCATGGGAGGATATTCCCATACTGGCCACGCTTGGCAGGGGGGTTAGCGAGCGCAGTTTCTTTGGCTTCTTGTGCTTCCGACGTTGCTGCCCATCCAAAGCATTTGTTGGGGAAGCAGCAGTGGACCTCTCGCGATTGATATGATGATGATGATCGGCTTAAGCTAAAATAGCCGGCCGCCTGCCTGATGCCAACCTTATTTGGATAGCTGGAGAGCCCTAAACAATCACCTGTAAAGATTTAGTGCTCTCAAAAAAAATAAAAAAAATAGTGATACCTTTATTTAAATTATCCATAAATAAATAATTTTGAAACAAATTAATGTTTTAAAATTTACACAATAATTGACATTGCTGGAACAAATATCCATCAGTGGAATTGGTATATTCCATAGAGGGTTTGCCACTGACTTTTAACTGCTAGATACTACATTCAATGCATCCAGGGGTACGATTTTTAAAATTTCGCTGTCGCAAACGAGCGGTTTTTCTATACAAAAATCGTTCGAAGGCGAGTTGTCATAGGTTCAAAAATAATACCCCTGGTTGCACAATTAGTGAGAACACAACAAACGAGAGAGTAAGTGAGACTAAATTGTGAACTTCAAAAACAAAACAAACATTATGTCAATTTGTTTTTTTTTTTACATAACTGCGAGATAGTTATGAAGTAGAGGGGGGCCGCGCGTGAGGGTCAGCCCTCAGTGCTTTGAGGGAAGCGAAACCGCCGTGTTGCCACCCCTAACACCCGCCCTGATGATGGTCTTTGTAACAGACTGAAACTAGTTGGCGATTCCAACTGAATAAACATGAGTGAAACCGTGTTTTATAATAAACTAGTTTTCGCCCGCGGCTCCGCCCGCATCAATGTCGATCCCTCGGGAATACTACTATTTATATACCCGGGATAAAACGTAGCCTATGTCTTTCTCCGTACTCCAGAGATCCAGAGATCGGTTCAGTAGTTACGGCATGAAAGCGTAACAAACAAACAAACTTACTTTCACATTTATAATATTTGTTAGGATTAGGATACTATATCACTATTGGACACGTAGATAACTCGATATACAGTAGAACTACGGATGTCTGATTAACAATTCTTAGCATAAAATGTCAATGGCTTCATCCAACTTCAATGCGGCCTCTCTAGAGATTAAAGCCTGTACAATCATCTACTTGCATATTAGTTAATGTAGGTTTTCTTGGTGCTGATTGAAAATAAAAAATTAAAATAAATTAAATATCTACGTTTATTTCAGGTTACAGAACCCATAAAAGCACAAACAAATTAATAAATATAAGTTATATATACACAAAATACAATAAAATACTTATAACTATAATGTCCTACCCAGCACTGCTGCTTAGATGTTTATTACAGCAATGAAAATGTATAGTGATATAAGCTGTGCCTTTAGGGAGTTTCTTAGTATCATTATCATCATCATCAGGTCTTTTTAGTCTCCACTGCAGGAGAATGACGCTCTCTGTACTGTACTCCTTTACATATATAATATATATTAATTTTAATAGCATTACAATGCTCGCTTTAATATTAAAATTAAAAAACCAAAACAATGCACAAGTAACGACAATCAATCAAAATATCAACAGAACTATAATATTTGTTTAAAAAGTACGCCTTCAATTTCTCTTTAATAAGTTTAAGACTTTCCACATTTTTATCTCGTCCGGCAGCTTGTTGTAAGCTTTGAAAGCTTGATATTGTACATATGCTCCATAATTTTTAAGCTCGGCACTATAATATATTCACAGTTTTTAAGAAACTCGCAAACATATATTTAACTTATTTTAGAAGTCAGCTAAAAGGAAAGGCATTCAATCAACTGTGTGTGAATGAATACAAACGGTTCCCTATTTTTCTTCATAAAATCTTATGTTATAATTTAACATGGCATACTTTTATTTATCCTAATAATAGTTACGCTCAATATTAATTTTTAAAGCATGACTACTGTAAGCATAATACTTGTTAAGCATACTATTCTAAAGCCCAAATATGCTTGCGCATGATATTAAAATTTAAGCATAATATTTATATTGCATTATTCGCCGCATATTTAACTTCTGATAAAACATTATTACATAAATTTACTCGTTTCTGACGATTCGTTTTCTGATGTGGTCGCAGTTCTAGCCCAACCTACCCTACTTTTTTTGGAAGCGATTATACGGTTAGCAATTATAACTTGATATTTTTTTGAATAAAATGATACCATGGAAAAATACACACACTGGATCTCAAACTCTATTATGCCTTTTGATCTTTATGCCTTAAAACTATTAGACAAATAAACAATATGCCTTACGATTACAACTTTATGCCAATTAAAATTAAGGCAAAAAATATTAGCCTGAATAATATTTGTGCCAAAAAACAATTATGTCAAAACATGATTATGACAAAAAATATGCGTACCTCCATTTCGTTATGTAAAATTAAATTAAGACAAAAATGTTAGCTGAAACAAAAGGATACGATGCAAACATACTTACACAAGAATCCCTTCAGACTTCATCGACATGGGTGACAATCAAAATAAAAACCCGCTTACATTCTAAGATCTTTAACAAAAATTACTGAAAAACAGATGCCAACTTCGCCTTGACCTTTCTTCCTTTATTTAATTCAACTAATATTATAAATGCGAAAGTGAGTTTGTTTGTTTGTTTATTTGTTTGTTTGTTTGTTTGTTTGTTTGTTTGTTACGCTTTCACGTCGTAACTACTGAAACGATCATCATGAAATTTTGCATACAAGTTCTCTGGAGTACGGAGAATAGGCTACCTTTTATCCCGGGAAAAACAACTATTCCCGAGGGATCGACATTAACGCGGGCGGAGCCGCGGGCGAAAGCTAGTATTATATATTTTTGTGGTAAGTAAAGTAAGATTTCAGATGTTAAGAGCATGAACGAAGAACGTGAGTTCTGCGGAAGCCATTAGGCTGCGTAAAAAAAAATGTTAATATTTTCATGTTTATATTTTTTAAATTTCATATTATTTGAATTTAATATTTTATAAAAATAACTAAGAAAAGGTAATTGTAATAATTATATCTCGCAGGTCCCCCTGCGATATATAAATATAAATATTTTCGTGTGAGAATTATTGCTTCAGACGTAAAATTTACAATGT
Source organism: Elegia similella (assembly GCA_947532085.1). NCBI lineage: Eukaryota > Metazoa > Arthropoda > Insecta > Lepidoptera > Pyralidae > Elegia > Elegia similella. Next base: position 5,173,515 of record OX383933.1, read on the forward strand.
TTTCAAAAGAAAATGTTTTTAGATATCATAACACATATGTATCGTTTTTTGAATTTCATATGTACTTGTTCCAAATTCCAACAAGACAGTGCTTTTCTCATCTACTGCAAGCAACAACCTCAACTATACAAATAATTTTGATGTATTTAATTAATCCAGCTAATTGTGCTAGTGATTTAAAAAAACGTTATATTCCACAATTTCGTGCAGTACCTTCCAGTTACCTACCACTCATTAATACATCAGCTTATAATGTGTCTTTTGTCATATTTTTATTGTAAACTAGCGACCCATCCCGGCTTCGCATTGATAGATCATGTTCATCATCATCATCATCATCAGGTCTTTTTAGTTCCCACTGCAGGAGCATTACCCTCTCTGTACTACCGGATATACCATACTTGGCCAGAGCAGACAGAGGATTGGTAGATATAGGTATTTAATTCTACAGCCTATTTTAATCAAAGATAATGTAGAATTCTTATGGTGAAATAATTTTTCAAATCAGTCCAGTAGTTTGAAATCCTATTTAATGCAAACAAACAAACAGATGAACAATCAAATATTTCCTGTTTATAATAATAGTGTAAAAGTATAGACTACAGGAGGTAAGTTTGCTCATGATTTTTTTTACCGAAAGATTATCATCCTAATCCTAATCCTAACGAATATTATAAATGCGAAAATGAGTTTGTTTATTTGCTTGTTTCTTACGCTTTCACGTTATAACTACTGAACCGATCATCACGAAATTTTGCATATACGTTATCTGGGGTACGGAGAAGGACATAGGGTACTCTTCCCGAGGGATCGACAATGACGCGGGCGGAGCCGCGGGCGGAAGCTAGTGTAATATATATCGAAGTAACATTTGCACGTGGTTCCACTGGTGGTAATACCTCGAGACCAACTACCTGGATGAAAGGTGCTCTATCAACTTTCACGGGCCACAGACTATCTTCATACCATATTACATCCAAATTGGTTCAGTGGTTGAAGGGATAACAGACAGACAAACAAAGTTACTTTCGCATTCAAAATATTGGTAATACAAACTTTGAGGCATAACTCAGAAATAAGATTCTAGTTTTCTTTCAATATTGGTGAAAACTTGACTATATATATATATATATATATATACTTCTGTAAATCTTTTTATTTTGTGTCAAAATCCACTCCATTTTTAACCGACCTCCCAAATGAGGATTATGTTTTCTCTCGTACATTTTGTTTGCTAAGCCAGTATATTGGCAAGCGGATAAATATACTGCGTAGAGGACGGAAACTGATATAATGAAGTATGAATAATATGGGCAGAGAAACGCAAACACAATCGATTTTTATTGTTATGCTGCCCGATCGGGCCGCTTGGTGCTTGAGAGATCAAAATATAACTGTTTAACTTATATTAGAGGCCTTTGTCCAGCAGTGGAAAAAAAAAGTTACAAAAAATAACTGGTTGTCTGTAAAGTCGGTTTTTGGATAATAATTTTACGTGATAACGATGGAAGAGAGGTACATGCGTCACAAGACACACGCTTAAGCCGATCTTGCCTCTTTATCGCTTGTTCCGTGCTCTCGCTTGCACACGGAACGTAACATATTCGTGCGTGCAGCCGGCGTTTAAAAATTTATAAGACGTTATTACGTCAAAAAATTTTTGCTTCTGTAAATTTTTTATATCATTATTCTATCTAAAATATTTTGGTCAAACCGCATAATAAAAAAACCGGCCTAGTGACAACGAGTCGGACTCGCGCACGACGGGTTCCGTACCGTTATCTATAAAAACGGCTAAAAAAAATCATGTCTTTTGTATGGGAGCCCCGCTTTAATATTAATTTTATTGTTATTTCATTATTTATTTATGAAGTGAATATTATAACCTAATATTCTGTGAATATTTCAAGCGTCTACCTGTTGCCGTTATCAATATCGTGCAAAAAGAACACGTTTGCTGTATGGGAGCCCCTTAAATATTTATTTTATTCAATATTTTAGTATTTGTTGTTATAGCGGAAATACATCATCTGTGAAAATTTCATCTGTCTAGCTATCGTGGTTCATGAGATACAGCCTGGTGTCAGATGGACAGACAGACAGACAAACGGACAGCGGAGCGAAATTAATAGGGTCCCGTTTTTACCCTTTAGGTACGGAAGCCTAAAAACTACCATTAAAACACCATTTTGTAACCAAAAGCCTTAAGGAATAAGCTACCTTATAAAATTCCCTTATACCATTCTCTGGAAGTTTATATTTACTCATGCACAAAACCGTTGAATGAGAGTGAGTGAGTGAGAGCTATACGTACGAGTATTTTATGACCCCCTAGTGGTTCCCTTTCCAAGTCCAAAAGCAGGTCCCGGCCTAATATTTATTAAGCTAACAGTTATTTATTTCGTCGACCTTATTGTCCTCGGAAGAGCAGATTGGGGTTGTAAAATTAAGCCCAATTAAATGAACGTCGTGCTTGTTAATTGCCTAGATTTATTTTGATTTTACTTTTATATAAATAAATATAAACATATACGGACAAATCACACAGATTGAGCCCCAAAGTAAGTTCGAGACTTGTGTTATGGGATACTAGCTCAACGATACTATATTTTATAACAAATACATATATAGATACACATCCAAGACCCAGGCCGATCTGAAATTTCATTTTAGCCGTGTGGTTTCCGGCAGAGTAGAATAGGACCACTCCAAGTCTTCCCATGGATGTCGTAAGAGGCGACTTAGGAAATACAAGCTAAAAAAAGCTCTAAACATCAATGAGACCTCTTCAACCCGTCTGGCTAGCGAGGAGAGTGTAGGCCAAATCCTCTGTCTGCTCTGGCCAAGTATGGCTCCGGTAGACCAGAGAGGATCGTGCTCCTGTAGTGGAGAATAAAAAGGACCTGATGATGTTGTTGTTATATCATCATTATCATTTCAGTCATAAGAAGTCCACTGCTGGACAAAGATCTGCTAATGGGAGGATATTACCATGGTCACCATTCTTGGAAAGCGGATCGCCGTTTGTTTGGCTTTTGTGCTTCCGATGCTGCTGCCAATCGGAAGCATTTTTAAACTGGGGAAGGATGGAAATTGTTGGATCTAGGAAGGAAAGGAAAGCATTGGGATACTCACTCGGATGAATGGGGAAAAAGTAAGCAGCAGCTCGGGAAGCTGGGCGCGCGTACGATACTATGCCTGCAACCACCGAACTGGCATTTGGGATGAAACCCCTAACGATTTTGTGTATACCGCGAGTAAATTCACCATCGGCATTACAGATGGCAACAGCCTCCGTGGTCCAGTGGTTAAGGCGTTTGCCTGTTGACCCGGCGGTCGTGGCTTCGATTCCCACCGGAAGCATACTTTGTTTAGTTGTTTCCAGTTTGGTTAGGACATTGCAGGCTTGAATCACCTGATTGTCTGATAATAAAGATGATTCCGTGCTTCGGAAGGCACGTTAAGCCGGTGGTCCCGGCTGCCATCTGGTAGTCGTTAATGGAACCATGTCAGAGGCCGAGAGGCGGTTCCGAAGAACTCTGACACCAGGGTGTGCATGGTCGATTGACCGTGACATCTACTCGAAAAATGATGATGATTACGGATGGCTCGGATACTTTTATGAGACTGTCGATTTGAGTTTTAAATTTATTTATTTTGCTTGTAGCAACAAAAAGTATAACTAGCATTGTGAGATAAAATTAGGACTATTCCTATCTAATTACATAAATACATACATATTATCACGCCGGTTTCCCATGGGGGTAGGCAGAGAGTAGGGACCTCCACTTGCTACGATCTTTACAAACCTCTCTCGCTTCGTCTACATCCATCACTATCTTCATGCATGCTCGTCGGTTTCAGGTACTCCTAACTTGCCCTTTGGCAATAACGTCCGGTCACGGTATGTGCGTCGAGGCCTATCTAATTGCTTTGTTTATTAGTAAATCTGTGGGAAAGAAATAACATTTCCTTCACAAGTTATTGAAACTTGTTGATCAAGCTAGAGCGAAGCGAGAACGAAGCAATAGTGAAGCGTCTCAGCTTGCGCGAAAATTATTTCTTATGTCCATCTATTTTTTTTTACAGGTCAAATTTCCCAAGTGATTCTTGTAAAATATTCCATGCAGTTTCGATTTTTGGGATTTGTTTTTTTGAATTAGATAGAATTGGCACAAAAAACCTCAGCACCAGAACACCAGAGCTATGGCGGTTGGGATCATTGTGAAAAGACTAGCAAGTAGGACAGCTCACAAAGCTACTAATTTAAATTTCTTTTTTCGGTTTCTAACATTATTTTTACATTTACTTTGAGACAATTTACTTTGCTTGCTTCCGCCACCAGAAAATTATTGCTGGCCAGTGCCCACCCACGAACCCACGAACAAAGTTTGCATGAACTAACTGGTGGCGGAAGCACGCAAAGTAAATTGTCTCAAAGTAAATGTAGCTTTGGCTTCCGCAAAATAACACCTGAATCTATTAACTATTATTTTTACACCTAACGTTTCGAAAACATTTTCTGGTGTGGTACATAGAGCCACGCTACGGGCAAAATTCATTTTTGCTAGTAGCATGCATGGGCCGGCTCGTCCGGGGAAGTACCACACTCTCACAGAAAATCGACGTTTGAGTAGAAGCTTTACCGCTTCTATGCTTCGTTCGGTGAGTGAGACAGCCGGAGGCCCATCCTTCTCCCCCTTCCCCTATGTGCTCCATTTTTCCCTACTCCCAATGTCCTCCCCCCAACTCCTTGAAAGGCCGGCAATGCTCCTGTCAAACTCTGGTGTTGCAGTTGTCCATGGGCAGCGTTAATCGCTTGCCATCAGGTGACTCGCTTGCTCGTTTGCCGACCTATAACAACAAAAAAAAATTTACAGTTTTCTTGTTAGTAGGTAGACTAAATACTAGTCATGTAGATACGAGTAATATCAAATAGAAAACAAAGAGTACGCACTACGTACACACACTAGGACATTAGCCTAGAAAAATATTTATTGCCCGCCTCACGATCACGTTCCAGTAATTGCCTGGTTCCGTATCGCGCTGTTGGCTTAGAAAATAGTTTCTGACAGTGATGTACTGGTGGGGAATCTAAATGTTTTTACATAAGCGTAATAACCATTTCATAAATCACTATTTTTGTGATAAGCTATTATTCAGACAGTATAGTGCTTGCCAAGACAATTAAAATGAGCCCAAAAATTAACATGTTTTCTAAAAAAATTTGTCCGTCCACTAGATTATTAAAAAAATATTGGCCACATATTTTTTGTTTTGTCAATCAAAAAAAAATTTATAAAGATATAGCCCGTTAAAGTTCTGCGTGACGTCACTGACCGGTACAATTTTTACCGGCCTGTTGCATCATGAGCCCCTATTTCTGAACTTTGATGCGTTTTATCTTTATAATCTTTTGTTTGATTGAAAAAAGAAAACATACGTATCTAATATTTTTAAAAGGTATTTTGTTTTTTTAGGGAAAAAAGAAGCCTATTGGTTTATTTATCTTCTTTAGTTTAGGCGTTCTCATGGCCATATCAATAATAATGAAATACTCAAATTTTGAAATAAAAATGCAGCAAAGTTCAGGACAAACTCTGGTAACTATCTTACTCAAAAACACGATTGCGTAAAATTTTCTCGATAGAAAAAAAAATGCCAATTTGCCTCCAAATCACGTCTAATTTACTCGGTATACAGCAGTATGTACTAAATACATTAAAATTAACCTTGAAACTCTTGATTATAATTGCATTACAGATAAGGCAGCCATCATGTATTTTTATTTTTCCAATAACCCTTGAATATTCTTAAAAAACGAAAACATCCAAAGTAGCCAACGCGTTTAGACCATCCGCGTTTGTATCGCCACGCCGCCTGGACTATGGCGGGCCCTTGACCTTAAAAAAAACGAGCCTCTGTTTTCTTGAAAGGTCGGCAATGCTCTTATATTGCAGTTGTCCATGGGCAACCGTTAATTATCATCATCAGGTCTTTTTAGTCTCCACTGCAGGAGCATGACCCTCTCTGTACTACCGGAGCCATACTTGGCCAGAGCAGACAGAGGATTTGCCTACACTCTCCTCGCTGGCCAGACGGGTTGGAGAGAGCAACGGTTATCACTTACTATCAGGTGGCACTCTTGCTCGTTTGCCGTCCCATAACATAAAAAAACTGGCCAAGCGCGTGTCGGACTCGCGCACAAAGGGTTTCGTATATTATATATAATAAGTTTGAAATTATTGAATACTAGCTGTTGCCCGCGGCTCCGCCCGCGTTAGTGTCGATCCCTCGGGAACAGTAGATTTTCCCGGAATCAAACATACCCTATGGCCTTCCTCCTCAGGCCTCACACCTCCATACTAAATTTCATCCAAATCAGTTCAATAGTTGAAGCGTAAAAAAACGACAGACAGAGTTACTTTCGCATTTATAATATTAGTATTAGTATGGAAGTATGGATATTATTTATACTTCTAAGTCCAGATATGAGAAAAATTCCATAAAACCTTTACCCTCCCATTTTACCTCTTTAGGAGTGAATTTTGTCCATTTCACCCACATATATGTTTTTTAATTGAAATCGAGAACTTACATACCTTTTTATTTTCATACTACATAGTCCAGAAATGAGAAAATTTTCAATTTCCAAACAAACTTTCCCCTTCTGGGGGATTTTTTCCAGTTGACCTACACAGATCTTTTTCAATTGTAATCGTGAATTTATTTACCTATTTTCATACTTCTAAGTCTAGAAATGAGTAAATTCCTATACATTCTTTACCCCGCTATTTTACCCCTTCAGGGGAAAATATCGTCCATTTTACCTACACAGATATTTTTAATTGTAACCTAGAACTTATATACTTATTTTCATACGTCTAAGTCCAAAAATGAGAAAATTTCCATACAAAGTTTATTCCACCCACCACAAATTTCATCTACCTACACACATCTTTTTTAATTTTAATCGAGAACTTATATACCTACTTTCATACTTCTAAGTCCAGAAATGAGAAAATTCCATATAAATTTTACCCCTTTAGAAGTTAATTTCTTAATATCCTTTCTTAGCGCTCACTCACATCATTAAAAGAACCCCTGTACCAAATTTCAAGTTTCTAGGCGCAGCAGTTTCGGTTGGTTTGCCGTTTGCCCGCGGCTACGCCGCCGCCGTTAGTGTCCATCCCTCACGAACAGTTTGGACCCTTAAAGGGGTGACTCAGGTCATCAATACAAACAACTTTTTCTATGGGACCAATGCTGGGAACTCAAAAAAAATTCGTCATTTCCATAAAAAAGAGTCCCGCCGCCCGGCCAGTTTGTATGGGAATGTCGATTTTTTTTGAGTTCCCAGCATTGTTCCCATAGGAAAAGGTATTCATTTTGATGGTCTGAGTCACCCCTTTAAGGGTCCAAAACGATAAAAAATTCACCGTGTATATTTGCAGTCAAACTAATGCCTTGAGTTCATTCAAATGACGATAACTTTTTTTTTAATGAACCGATTTTGATGAAACAAACTTAAGATGTTTTGCTGAGTTAAAACAAAGCAATTGGTGAAAGTGTGAAGTAAATCGGTTCAGTATTTTCGGAGATAATCGTGATCATACATACAGACAGACAGACAGACAGACAGACAGACAGACAGACAAGAAATTCGAAAAATTTTTTTTTGCTTTCTATTATTCTTTTTAAGTGTCCCTCTATCCATTTCAGTCAAAAATTCTAAATATACAGACAAAATATTTTTACTGTTTTATTATATGTTTAGATGATGTAACTCAAAATTAATGCTTTTCGCAATTTTTCCTAAATCTGTGCTATAAGACGTTGCTTCGCAACAAATTTCAAATTCTGAATTCACGGGAAGTACTCTGTAGGTTTTGATTCCCTTGCGAATGTCGACAAAATATTAAAAATATTTTTATTATTATGATGTAACTAAAAATGTATGCTTTTTGCAATTTTTCCTTTATCTGTGCTCTAAGACGTTGCTATGTACCAAATTTTAAGATTCTGAGTTCATGGGATGTACCATATCATATATTAAAAATATTTTTTAATAATTTTTAAATTATTATAGATAATGGTAAGGAACCCTTCGTGCGCGAGTCCGACTCACATTTAGCTGGTTTTTCGAGTAATGAGCTGCTTATTTTTTTCATTTTATATAACTTGTAGCTAATGTTTATTTATGTTGTTACAGGTACAAAAATCACGACGGAGACTTTCTAAAACACAGGTGTACACACAAAACTTTAAATATATTACAAAGTTAAGTTTAAGCGTTCGAAAAAAATTTAATCCCTCAAATACTTTAACCATTAATATTCAAAAACGTCTACGGATAGATAGAATCCTATCTATCCGTAGACAGAGAAATGTTTTTGAACGACAAAGTTTGAAAGCGACGATAAAATAAGAAATAGTTTGTACGTTCGCTTGGTTTCTTCATAATAATGGCGCAAGAAGTTCAGCAAATAACAAAGAAGGCGCTGATAATACAGATAAGTCTTATTTTTCAATTTCTTCCTCACCTTGTCTCATGTAAGTTTTTTCCATATTGCACTATTTTTTGCTATTTCTTTCTTTAACTTCTTTTCCCCATATCCTCCTTCACTTCGCACCTCAGTTCATTCGCACCTCAATTCATTCGTGCCTTAGGCTTGAATTCGCTCGCACCTCAGCACTTCACACCTAAATTACACACTCTTTTTCCCAGCATTGGTCCCGTAGGGAAAGTTGTTCATTTTGACGGGCTCAGTCACCTTTTCACGTGAACATCGTTGGCTATGTTACACGCTGTATAAATATAAATATATATTATTGTAATTGCCATAAAATACGTTGCAATTGATACAAAACACAATATATTTCGTAGGGATTGCCGACTATAGTTTCGGACTCGTGAGAAGCCCATTTCTCTTTGAAACTGGGCGCCTGACGAGTCCGAAACTCGTATCTTCATAACTCACAAACATGACATGTGGTATATCGTTAGATGTGTCTTGATCTTCAACTGATCAAAGGCTTTATGACGTCACACCGCATCAAAAATGGAGCTCTCTACAAGAGTCGTGCACTTAAATAGAGTTTATTGAAATATATTGTTAGACTAGCTCCGTGGCGCAGCGGTCAACACGCCAGCCTGCGACACGGAGTGACCGGTTTCGATCCCCGGCCAGGTCAAGATGGAAAATGATCTTTTTCAGATTGGCCTGGGTCTTGGATGTGTATCTATATATGTATTTGTTATAAAATATAGTATCGTTGAGTTAGTATCCCATAACACAAGTCTCGAACTTACTTTGGGGCTAGCTCAATCTGTGTGATTTGTCCGTATATATTTATTTTTATTTTATTGTGTTTTGTATCAATTGCGACGTATATTATACGCTCGACGGTAGGTCCCGAACTAACTGCTCTCGACGCGCGGCTCGCGCCGCCCTTGTGGAGGGAACCAGCAGGTCGGCGGCAGAACCCTGGTTATGAATAGTTACGGAGTTATGGTGAATTTTTTATCGTTTTGGACCCTTAAAAGGGTGACTCAGACCATCAATATGAACAACTTTTTCTATGGGACCAATGCTGGGAGCTTAAAAAATAAATTCGTCATTTCCATACAAAAGAGTTCCGCCGCCCGGCTTGTTTGTATGGGAATGTCGAATTTTATTTTGAGTTCCCAGCATTGTTCCCATTGTTGTGAAAAGTTGTTCATTTTAATGGTCTGAGTAACCCCTTTAAAGGTTCAAAACGATAAAAAAGTCACCATGTATTTATTATATGTTTAAAGATTACTTATTCGTAGGTTATTAGTTATAATGCTGTCGTATAATTATGATGAACTGGCTTTGGATTTTTATTTTCTTATGTATCTTATTTATTTTATTATATTATAATGCTATTTATTTTTGTTTTTTTTTTGCTATATATTTGCAGGCAATATTAGTCCTTGACTTCATTCATGATGATAACTTTTTTTTAATGTGCCGATTTTGATAAATAAGACTTTTAATTGTTTTGCTGGTTTACAAGCAATTGGTGATAGTTTTAAGTAAAATAATTCAGTACTTTCGGAGATACGCGTGATCGATACAGATAAAAAATCTTTGATTTTGCTTTCTACTATTCTTTTTACGGTTCCCTCTATCCATTTCAGTCAAAAATTCTAAATATACAATCAAAATAGTTTTTCTTTTTATTTTATGTATATAATAATAGAAGAAAAAATGCGTGTCCAATATATTTCAATAATCTGCCAGACGGACTAATAAATTTGAAAGGGACAAAATATATTTTTTTAAAACATGCCCATCACCTATCCAAAAATGACATTCCGCTTTGATCCCACTGTATCCCTCAGTTCTTGAACACTGACGGAGATAAACGATGCACTGACATGTGTGAGCTTTTTTTCTTCAAACGTGAGCTTTTTATAGCCGACTTGAAGCAAAATAATGGGGTTCTCAACTCTTACAAGATGTTATTTTATATACATAGCCATTATGAAAAAAATTGAAGTAGTAATTTTACGTAGTAATGGTAAAAGAGGGAATTTTAGTTCAAAAAAAAAAGAGAGATAGATGAATCACAAGCCAAATGCCAATCGTGCCTCTCTATCGCTTGTTCCTCGCTCTCGCTTGAATACGGAACGTGACACTTTGCCGTGCGTGCAGCCGGCGTTCGTCGATTTATAAGATGTTATCAAGTCAAAAAACTATGGTTTAGTGTGAAAAAGAAAAAAAGAATGCGTAGAACTTTATTTTTCTTGCATATTTTATCGCGTTATTAGTATAGTATATGTCCTATTTAGATCTAAAAGCTATATAGTTTTAAAAATTTGTCATTTTGTTTTTGCAGAAAGGATAAAACAAACGTACAATAATCTGAAAAATAACACATTTATCAATCATTACAATAGGCTAGTTTCCTGGGTCAAAATAATAACATTACAATTAGTCCGTCAGTTAGATAATCATAAAATAATGGACACGTAATTTTTCTTTTGTCAATTAAACAATAAATGGAAAAGATAAAGCGCGTCAAAGTTTGCTAAAAAGTGTAGCAAACTATGACGTCACACGGAATTTCAAAGGGCTATATCTTTATAATTTTTTATTAAATCGATAAAAGAAAAAATACGTATCCAATATTTTTTTTAAATCTAACTGACGGACTAATTATATTTTTTTTAGGAAACTAGCCTATTGTCGTATTAGACTACTTACTATCTTTTGCCTGCTGCTCTGCCCGCTTTAATATCGATCCTTCGGGAACAGTAGAATTTCCTGGAATGAGTGGCACCCTATGTCCTTCCCCGGGCCTCAAACTACCTCCATACGAAATTTCCTCCAAATCGGTTTAATGAAGCATGAAAACGTGACAGACAGATTACTTTCGCATTTACATATAATATTATTACTATGGATATGGATTTATACGATACTAGCTTTCACCCGCGGCTCCGACCGCGTAATGTCGATCCCTCGGGAACAGTACTTTTTCTCGGGATAAAATGTACCCTATATCCTTTGCCGTAACCCAGATAACGTGTATGCAAAATTTCATGATGATCGGTTCAGTAGTTACAACGTGAAAGCGTAACAAACAAACAAACTCACTTTTGCATTTATAATATTAGTTAGGATTAGGATTACTTCCGAATTTTAAAAAACCCGAATACCAAGAAGTTTTACATCGTAAAATACTTCATAGAAAAATGTAAAACTTGAATACAGTCTCAAAATATTGCTAATAATGTCTTCTCAAAGGTTACATCCTAATCCCATCTCTTTAAAGAGTAACGTCTTAATTATCCGAAAATGACAATCCAGTTTGATCCCACTCCATCCCTTCGTTCCTTCACACTGACAAAGATAAACGACGCATATGTGAGCTTTCCTTGTTCAAAGTTAGAGCTTTTTACACGAATGCCCAAAAATAGTGTGTAATGTCTTCAGGGTTCATAGAGGGAAGTACGAGTATGTTTCTTTGATAATCAATCAATCTTTTCTTTATATTCGAGAACAATGATATTCATAAGTATTTCTTGTTTTCAAAATTCTTTAGAATTTTCAAATATGATGATACACACACGCTCGATCGCTTACATAACGTGTTTCACAAAATAATGTAATGAAAGCCGAAGGCCCATCCTTCCCCCATTTCCTCCCCCCATGTCCTTCCACCAACTCCTTGAAAGGCCGGCAACGCTCCTGCTACACCTTGGTGTTGCAGTTGTCCATGGACAGCGCTCATCGCTTACCATCAGGTGACTCGCTTGTTTGTCGTCATATTACATTTAAAAAATGTAAATGGAAATTGTATATAACATGAAATCAAAAAAAAAATATATAAAATATTATACAAAGGCAAGTAGGCGACCAATACTGTTGAAAAGAGTTTTTTTCGGCGTCTTCTTTTCTGCAGTGGTCTTTTCCGAAACGCTAGTAGTTTGTAGCTTTTAAACAATAATTAATAATTTGAATATAATTTAATAATAATTATTTAAAATGTGAATTGACGTGAAAATGTACCTGTGAAGGCCTATTTTTGAATGAAGATTTGAATCTTTGATACTTGATTAGATTTGGTTGAATGGGGTGTTGTACCAGATTAACAAGACTTTTGTCCAGAATTTCTAAATGACCAACTAGAATAATTATAACAAATTTCTCTCACGTATCGTTAGTCGGTATCGCCTACAAGTTTCAGCCAACTCAAATGAATAGGCTAATGTAGTTGTGAATGAACCACGCTACCAGCATAATTAATTTTTGCAGTAGCATGAATGGTCCAGCTCGTCCGAGGAAGTACCACACTCTCACAGAAAATCGACGTTTGAGTAGAAGCTTAACCGCTTCTGTGATTCATTTGGTGAGGGTGAAGCCGGAAGCCCATTATATAAATATATAGGAACAAATCACACTAATTAAGCTACGAGTAGCCCCACACTTAGTTGTGAACTTGTTTTGGGGGATACTAACCCAAAGATATTATATTTATATACTAGCTTTCGCCCGCGGCTCCGCCCGCATCAATGTCGATCCCTCGGGAATAGTACTTTTGTCCCGAGATAAAAGGTAGCCTATGTCCTTCTCCGTACTTCAGAAAACTTGTATGCAAAATTTCATGATGATCGGTTCAGTACTTACGGCGTGAAAGCATAACAAATAAACAAACTCACTTTCGCATTTATAATATTAGTAAGTTAGTAAGGATGAACATCCAAGACCCAAGCCAATCTCTGACCGGGGATCGAACTCGAGACCCTGCGATTTAAAGGCGCTTGTGGAACCACTGAGCTACAGAGGTCGTCAATATATCATTATTATCATGATCATTACGCTTCAAACACGTATCGCCTATTATATAAAAAGAGCTAATGATATATTTCAAATTTGACCCGATGCCAAATAGCTTCAGTTTTAGGTTAATGGTTTGGGAATAGCAATTAAGTTTTATGATCATTAAATCGATATGAAAAACATAGATATTTAAACAATTTAATTCAGAAATAAATAAATATATACGGACAAATCACACAGATTGAGCTAGCCCCAAAGTAAGTTCAAGACTTATGTTATGGGATACTCAACGATACTATATTTTATAACAAATACATATATAGATAAACATCCAAGACCCAGGCCAATCTGAAAAAGATCATTTTCCATCTTGACCTGGCCGGGGATCGAACCCGGTCACTCCGTGTCGCAGGCAGGCGTGTTGACCTCTGCGCCACGGAGCTAGTCTAGAAAGGATAAACCAATACTAAATAAGGTTGATTTACTCAACAGCCGCCGTGGTCCAGTGATTAAGGCGTTTGCCTGTTGCCCCGGGGGTCGTAAAATCGTAAAATAAAGGATTTGTATTTGTATTTGTGGGTTCGATTCCCACCGGAAGCATACTTTGTTTAGTTGTTTCCAGTTTGGTTAGGACATTGCAGGCTTGAATCACCTAATTGTCTGATAATAAAGATGATTCCATGCTTCGGAAGGCACGTTAAGCCGGTGGTCCCGGCTGCCATCTGGTAGTCGTTAAAGGAACCACATCAGAGGCCGAGAGGCGGTTCCGAAGAACTCTGACACCACGGGTGTGCATGGTCGATTGACCGTGACACCTACTCGAAATGATGATGATGACTCATTAAAAAAACAAGGATTTGCTAAAATAATCAAATTACTATAAATATAATAACGAAAAAAAACATACCCATCCCATAAGTTTCCTAACGCTCTTGAGAAACTGATTCGATGCCTAAAAAGTGACAGTCACGATCTGGTCTTCATCATCATCATCATCATCATCATCAACCTATACTAGTCCACTGCTGGACATAGGTCTCTCCCATGGCACGCCACTGAGCTCGGTCTTGAGCTTTTCTTTTCCAATCACTGCCAGCAACCTTCCGTATATCGTCGCTCCATCTAGCCCACGGGCGTCCTACACTACGTTTGCCAAGACGCGGTCTCCACTCAAGTACTCGTTTTCCCCAGCGGTCATCGGTTCTGCGGCATATATGACCAGCAGATCTGGTCTTAGATGATCGAAATAAGCGCGACTTTTGGTTGGTAATCAACAATTATTTTTAGAAATACAGTTTTAGAGTTTCTTAACTTGATCTGATATGGTGAGAGATGTCATCTCCAACTACCTGTCCGGTGGCTGCAGGTATGGAATCGTTTACGCGCGCCTTGCTTTTCTGTTATTCATCCGAGTCATTTGTATACCATTATCTTAATTCCCTTGGAAAGCAAAATAAACTCTCATCCTTCTCCAGCTTGAAAATGTTTCTAATGGGCAGCAGTATTGGAAGCGCAAGACGCCAAATAAAACTGCGCTCGCCAACCCGCTAGCCAAGCGTGATGAGAATGGCAATATCCACCCATGGAACGAGCATCCTTGGGAGAGGCCTTTGTGCAGCAATGGACTACTTACGACTAAAGTGATAATATAAATATTATAATATAAAATATTATAAAATAAAATATCATACCTATAAACCTACGAATAAAATAAACATATAATAAATACATGGTGAATTTTTTATCGTTTTGAACATTTAAAGGGGTAACTTAGACCATTAAAATGAACAACTTTTCACAACAATGGGAACAATGCTTGGAAAAAAAATTCGACATTCCCATACAAACTAGCCGGGCGGCGGAACTCTTTTGTATGGAAATGACGAATATTTTTTTTTTAGTTCCCAGCATTGGTCCCATAGAAAAAGTTGTTCATATTGATGGTCTGAGGCACCCTTTTAAGGTTCCAAAACGATAAAAATTTCACCATAACTCCGTAACTATTCATAACCAGGGTTCTGCCACCGACCTGCTGGTTCCCTCTCCACAAGGGCGGCGCGAGCCGCGCGTCGAGAGCAGTTAGTTCGGGACCCACCGTCGAGCGTATAATACGTCGCAATTGATACAAATAATAAATAAATATACACGAACAAATCACACAGATTGAGCTAGCCCCAAAGTAAGTTCGAGACTTGTGTTATGGGATACTAACTCAACGATACTATATTTTATAACAAATACATATATATAGATACACATTCAAGACCCAGGCCAATCTGAAAAAGATCATTTTCCATCTTGACCTGGCCGGGGATCGAACCCGGTCACTCCGTGTCGCAGGCTGGCGTGTTGACCGCTGCGCCACGGAGATAATGAAATGATGATCTGAAGAATGAAATAATTGGTGGTAGCCCCATTCATTTTAACCCCGAAACGACACAGGAAACAAGTATGCTTTACCTGACCTTTATATGACGTCATATAAAATAGGAACGAAATTTGCTACACAAAGGGCTCATCTTTTTACTGAAAAACAAAAACATATTCTACGTATTATAATCATACGTAAGTAATGTTTTGAAATAACCTAAAACGATTGCAGAATTACGTGTCATGCTTTTCGATCTGATAAGTGGTGTCAATTTGTCGGACACCGCACGCAATTTGTTCCTAATTTGCGGTTTAACTATACGCTAGAACGACACATTACCCTACGCACTGAAAACACTAGAATTTATAAGCATAGCATATTGGGGGAAAATATTTAAGGTAAAACAAATATTATTTACTAGCTATCGCCCGCGACTCCGCCCGCGTCAATATCGATCCCTCGGGAATAGTACTTTTTCCCGGGCTAAAAGGTAGCCTATGTCCTTCTCCGTACTCCAGAGAACTTGTATGCAAATTTCATGATGATCGGTTCAGTAGTTACGGCGTGAAAGCGTAACAAACAAACAAACTCACTTTCGCATTTATAATATTAGTAAGGATGATGTCAATATGTATTGTTATTTGCTTTAACATTTACGTTTCTGCAAGATCCATTCTTAGTAAGATTGTGGGCCTACAGATAGTTTAAACAATTTATTGTAATAAATATATAAGTATCTATAATACTTAAAATAACAGTAATAATTTAAAAAAATTAAAAACTTAAACTAAAACTAACTATAAAAAAAGTTAAAACTATAAAGAAAAATCAAACCTAACAGTAAAAACAAAAAACTTAAAGATTAAAAAATGTCTCGCAAATCACTGCCCTGTGGAAGTGTGCCCAAAAGGCTGGCAGCATTGCAATGCTTATTCTTTGTGCAAAGAAATGCCAGCCCTTTGGTCATTGGACACCTCTACAGTCTTTTGCTCACAAATTTAAACATTTTGTGAGCTGAGGGCCCCCACAGCCCCAACGTTGTAATATAGGAACTTGTTACACTAATTCACCTAGCCTCACACTGAAATTTCGTAATACTATTTCATATATACAAATTTAAATACAAACATCCAAGACCCAGGCCTATTCAGTTTCCCACCTTGACCTAACCGGAGATTGAACCAGAGACCCCAATTAAATGCAAAGAATATAGTAGATATAGAGTCATGCTTTTAGTCTGATTAGTGGTGTCAATTTGACGGACGCCGCAGACCAATTTGTTCCAAATTTGCGGTTTTATTATATGCATGACGACATATCACACTGATCACTGAGTAAGATACTCGTACAATTTATAAACAGAGCAATATTCTTTTTTGGAAAAAAGGTAAAATAGCGTATTTGATCCACACAGAGCACTTTTAAGATAACCTAGACTTTACTATGACTAGACTATATACCTAGACTAGACCTAGACCGAGAGTGCCCGGGTTCGATCACCGGCCAAGTCAAGATGGAAAATGATCCTTTTCAGATTGACCTGGGTCTTGGATGTGTATCTATATATGTGTTTGTTATAAAATATAGTATCGTTGGGTTAGTATCCCATAACACAAGTCTCGAACTTACTTTGGGGCTAGCTCAATCTGTGTGATTTTTCCGTATATATTTATATTTATTATATTTAATTTAGGAGAATCTACATATTTAAGACTTCAGCATTGCTTGCGATAAGCATTAAGTATATTACAATTTTCAAAACCCTATTATAATTGAATAAAAATAATGTCTAAATTCACAAAATAATGTATATTACATGCTTTTCGATCTGATTACGAGTGTCAATTTGATGGACGCTGCAGACCAATTTGTTCCAAGCTTGCGGTTTTACTATACGCATGACGACACATTTCCCTTAACACTGAGTACGATAGAATTTATAAACAAAGCAAAATTCTTTAAGCACAAAAGGTATATAATAGCGTGTTAGCTCCACATAGAATACTCTTAAAATAAAATACATAGACGGTTCATAATAAAAGCCAATGTAGGAGATCTACATAATTAAGGTTTTAGCATTGCTCGTGATCAGCATTCTGGATATTACAATTTCAAAAACCTTATTTTAGTTGAATGAAAATAACGTCTAAATGCACAAAATAATGTATGTTACTCTCTGAGTACATTACCCTGAGTACTTTTGCTCTGTTTTTAAATTCTATCGTACTCATTCATTCATTTCGAGTAGGTGTCACGGTCAATCGACCATGCACACCCTGGTGTCAGAGTTCTTTGGAACCGCCTCTCGGCCTCTGACGTGGTTCCTTTAACGACTACCAGATGGCAGCCGGGACCACCGGCTTAACGTGCCTTCCGAAGCACGGAATCATCTTTATTATCAGACAATCAGGTGATTCAAGCCTGCAATGTCCTAACCAAACTGGAAACAACTAAACAAAGTATGCTTCCGGTGGGAATCGAACCCACGACCCCCGGGTCAACAGGCAAACGCCTTAACCACTGGACCACGGAGGCTGTCTATCGTACTGATAGAATTTAAAAACAGAGCAAAATTTTTCTTTGGAAAAAAATGTACAGAATCTCGTATTTGATCCACGCTGAGTACTTTTAAAATAATATACCTAGATAGTTAAAAAATTTAAAAGCTAATTTAGGAGAATCTACATATTTAATGCTTTCGACTTGGTTGCGATCAGCATTCTTCATATTACTAATTTTCAAAACCTTATTATATTTGAATGAAAATAACGTGTGAATTACAAAATAAGGTACAGTCGGCACATGTTTATTGATCTGATAAGTAGTGTCAATTTATCAGACACCACAGGTATTTTGTACTAAATTTGCAGTTTAACTATACGCTATGAGCTATGACACATTCATCATCATCATTTCGAGTAGGTGTCACGGTCAATCGACCATGCACACCCTGGTGTCAGAGTTCTTCGGAACCATTACCATATGACACATTACCCTACACATTGAATATAATAGAATTATATACTATTTTATAGTCATTTCTCCTCCTTCTCATTATCATAGCGTTCTCCCGGTTGCATCCTCGGCGTTTCAGTGTACCAACAGCCTCCGTGGTCCAGTGCTTAAGGCGTTTGCCTGTAGACCCGGGTTTCGTGGGTTCGATTCCCACGGGAAGCGTACATTGTTTAGTTGTTTCCCGTTTGGTTAGGACATTGCAGGCTTGAATCACCTGATTGACTGGTAATAAAGATAATTTCGTGCTTCGGAAGGCACGTTAAGCCGTTGGTCCCGACTGCCATCAGGTAGTCCTTAAAGGAACCACGTCAGAGGCCGAGAGGCGATTCCTAAGAACTCTGACACCAAGGTGTGCATGGTCGATTGACCGTGACACCTACACGAAATGGTGATGATGATCCTCAGTGTTGTATCTCGGCACCCCCTTTTATGATAAAATTTATGCTGTGACATTTAGCGAAAAGTTTTACTACCGGCAGCCTACCTGTTGCCTACTTGCCTTGGGTAATTACTACTTTAGTACTAACTTTAATAGTGTATAGTAGCTATTATAAAATATATTATTGTTGCTCCCATAACACAAGTTAACAACTTACTAAGCTAGCTCAATATGTATACAATATATTAAATAACTAAACTTTTTATTTTTAAAAAATTTAAATAAACAGGACTGCCTTCTCAAAAAGTATAGTCTCTGCCACTTGAGAGGCAGATTCAAATCGTCGCTTAAATCCGTGGTGGCATTTAAAAGTTATAATGGAATAAAAAAACTCAAAATATATATTTACATAAATATAAAACTCGAAAAATAATACACCCACTTTTGGCATAAATGGTGATGAAATAAAATTACCGAAATATAATAATTCAAGTACAAATTAATATAACGGAAACTTATATTATATACAACTTAAATTTAAAATAACTTAACTTATGCTACAACTAAAAATAAATAAAAATTAATATATATATTTACAAATAAAATAGTCCGGGTAGTACCCGAAGGCTGACAGCAGCGCCACGTTGGATGGCAATGCTGATCTCTTGGCCAAGGTAAAGACCAGCCTTCTGGTCACGGGTCACCTCGATCAATTTATGGGCAATGGTGCCGAACAGCTTATGGGCTGATGGCCACGGTCCTAAAGTTTCGACCCCAAACGGCTCAAATATATTCACAAAACATTGAAATAGTATAGGTATATGCTTTTCGGAATGATTAGGAGTGTCAATTTGACGGACACCACAGACCAATTTAGCCCTAATTTGCGGTTCTATTATGCGTTACTGACGTCACATTGCCCACAAACTGAATACGCTATTTTGGCAATGACTCAAAAAGCGTGATACAATGTGTGATATATATTATGTAATACATGTTTGAAGCATAATATTACGTATAAGTCTCACTTCAGACCGCATTAAAATGTAATATATAAAAATTAAATTAAATTTCTGTTATTTCAGAAAATAATTAACAATTCCATATTTTGAGCATTATTTAATTAAAGGATACCAAATTTTATCTAAATTAACAAAAAAACATTCATAATCGGCTTGATTCCTAAAAAATATTTAATTAGTCCGGTAGTTAGATAATCAAAAAATATTAGACACGCATATTTTCTTTTGACAATTATACAAAAATTTATAAAGTTAATGGACTATTGTGTGACGTCAATAGTCAATAGTCAAATATTTTATCCATTGTAAGATATTTTAAATACCATTTGGTGAATGTTAACTTAAATTAAATAACACATTATTATTTAAAACATTATTAATGATGACGTCAATTACTTACTTAGAGTTAAGTTTACGCCGCTTCCAAGGCGGAGTGCAGAAGAAACGGCAACAAACTACACAGCGCATTTTCTCCAAATGACACCAACTTACAATCTACGACATACTTAGAACTAAATGTGTGGACTTGAGCTTACGTTGTTATGTCATAAAATAAAATTCAATTTGTAATATGAAATATACGTCACAGATTGCTACGTTTTTGAGAAACTTTGACGTCACAAACACTCACT
This sequence comes from Elegia similella, assembly GCA_947532085.1. Classification (NCBI taxonomy): domain Eukaryota; kingdom Metazoa; phylum Arthropoda; class Insecta; order Lepidoptera; family Pyralidae; genus Elegia; species Elegia similella. Next base: position 5,194,247 of record OX383933.1, read on the forward strand.
CATGAACTTTGATGCGCTTTATCTTCATTATTTTTTGTTTAATTGACTAAAGTAAAAGTACGCGTTTTTGTTTAATTGACTAAATTTTGATTTAGATTATCTGATGGACTAATTTTAATATTATAACTTAGACCTAGAAAACTAGCCTATAATAATACTGGGATTCCAGTTTAGATAAGTATAACCTACACATTAACAAAAAAGTAATAATGTTAATTTGGCGTTGACACTCATAGTTAGTTCGCAAGACGATCTATCCAAAGTGGTACATATCCTTATTATTTATACAATAAATACGAACAACTTTCATTATAGAACCAATCTTGTGAATAGCTCTTCGTGAGCGAATCGGACACACACATATAATTATTAACTCTATAAGTAATTATCTTTTATAATTACAACATTGCGAAAAAGAGGACCCACGGAACTTATTTATAAATTCTGACTCTGTAATAAAAATTCTAATAATTCTCCATTAAAATTATGCCAATATTTCAAAAAGAGCCTGACCTCATTGCCAGTCAATATTGACATCGGACTAATATAGTCCGAGATCTAACAGAAGGATTTTCCACTCGCCTTTTATTTTATCAAAATTGTCTTTTGAGGGAAATGACGAAACTTTTCCACTTAAATGCTCATTTACATGCTAAACGTGCCCTTTGGGTTTTGGCCCTAAGCTCTGTCTACCCCGTAAGTTAAAAGACGTGATAATATGTATGTACGTATGTTATCTTATAGTCTATGTTTACAGGATTACATACAAGGAGTTTATGAATTATGCATAATTAAACCATACTGTCCAATAATTTTAATCTCAAATGACGATATTGAAAAATATGAATATATTTATTTATTTTTATTAATGCGAAAAAAAATAGCACTACGTTGCATAACACTTCGTTTTATTTGTAGTCGTAAATAAAAATAAGCCGAATAAGATGGTCCTGTGAGTAGGATTAAATAAAATAAAACTTAGGGTATAATTTTTTCTCTCTTCCATGCTGGTCTGGGAGAAAAGAAAAAAACGTAGAATGTTCCAGCTGTTTCTCTTCCCGCGCAGACCGTAAAAGGGGTTTAATTATTTTTTTTTAATTTAAGTCTAATTGAGCAACATACTTTTTGTACAATACAAAACACTGAAATAATATATTTTTTTTTATAAAACGGCCCGTTTTATATTATTTTAAAAAAACGGCAAATAGCCGTTGATCAAAACATGGAACAAAAAAATTGTCTCAAATAAAAAATACAGGTAAAAGTGCGGTTGGATCTTAGACTAATAGCAGCTCCTAAAATTCCAAATCACTCTCCTGGAATATGCTAATAGACTTCATAAATACATTAATTTTAGACCGGATTTCTGAAAATCGACGGGAAAGTTTCTGAAGAAAAATACATTCTCTGAATTAATAATTAATGATTGATTTTCTTATAATAATGACACTTTTATTTTTACCTGAAATTGATGTAACTCCAAAGACCGCAACAATAATTACTTTAATTATATTATAATACACGATAAATATAAATGAGTATACAAAATTTCAGCTCGATCTTTCTATGATTTTACATGTTATCCCTCCACGACTTTTGGCCTTCCCTTTCCAAGTTTCCATCCTGTTACATTGAAGTGTAACATGTGTTGTGGTTTTTGGATTTTTTAATAGTTTACTCAGGGGGTATACCATCTTTTCTGAAATCGGCAAAGACTCACATCATATGGCATGCCCTACCTTCTCAATTAGTAAAAGGGTTCACGGCCAAGACTCACATTACGTGTACAATATGAGCTGATAAAACAAGGTCAGAAGTTGTAACTGTTCAAAGATTTATTCAGAAAATCTTCCATGTTGTTGCATATTTTAACAATAACTTTGGATTTTCAAAAGCTGACTACTAGCGTTTCGGAACTGACTACTCATCATCGCAGCCACAGGAAGTCCACTGCTGGACTTAGGCCTCCCCCAAGGATTTCCAATACGACCGGTTAGCATCGGCCTACATCCAGCATCTTCCTTCAACCTTAGTCAGCTCGTCCGACCACCTGATCGGTGGGTTTCCAACGCTGCCCTTGCCGGTACATGGTCGCCATTTGAGAACCTTTCTGCCCCATCGGCTATCGGTTCTACGTGCTATGTGCCACACTCACTGGCACTTAAAAGAGCTAATCCGCTGAGCTATGTCAGTAACTTTCGTTCTACTACGAACCTCCTCGTTTCTGGCTCGATCTTCCAAAGAAACACCAAGCATCGCCCTCTCTATAGCTCTTTGAGCGACCTTGAGCTTTCTTATGAGGCCTACAGTAAGGGACCCGTAAGTCATCACTGGTATTATACATTGATTATAGACTTTCATCTTTAGCCACTGTGGTATTTTGGACGAGAAGACACTGCGAACCTTCCCGAACGCTGCTCAGCCAAGTCGGATTCGTTGAAAAAAGCCTCGAAGCTGGAACCTTCAACTTGGATAAATTGTCCCAGGCAGTAGCCTTGTCCTTATAATAATATTATTCCCTATCTGCAGTAGCAGATAGGGAATAATATTATTATAAGGACAAGGCTGCCCATCAATAGAGGTCATGTAAAAATAGCTCTGTTTGCCCCTACTGTTGTTTTCCTTCAACCGTTGTGATGTGATTGTGTACTTAGTTGTTATCAAAGGTTAAGAATAAAGCGTGTATATATATATATATATTTCCCATATTCCCTTCAAAGGGTGACTCAGCCCGTTAAAATGAAGAACTTTTACTTTGAGACCCATGCTGGAGAACTCAAAATAAATTGACATTTTCATACAGAAGTGTTCAGCTGGCCCAGAAATGCGTATGAAAATCTAGATTTTTTTGCATTTTGTTCTTTCACAGATGAGTAAATGAGGAAAAGGTACGGTAGGGATCCTACCGTACCTTTACCTCATCTGAAAGCTTCCCCACTATACTCTACTGTGACGCGTCGAAGACCAAAGATGAACTATTATATGATTTTGTTATGACTTTTTAATGCTGGTCTGGAAGAAAAGAAAAACGTAGAAGCTGGCTTCCCGTTCAGATCGTAAAACCAATCGAGGGAATGGGGGAAAGTCTGAGGAATCATATTAGTTGGCAATCCTGCTAACAACCTACTATTTTGTTCCATTTTTCACCTGTAAAACGAAAATATATATTAATTAATTAATTAATTAATTAATTAAATAATTAATTAATTAAATAATTATTTTAATAATTAATTAATTAAATAATTAATTAATTAATATTAATTCGTACCACCTGTAGGTGGAAAACGAAAGGTGACTTTTAGATCTTGTAGATCTGAGCTTTGCCTTCCCCGCAAGGAAACAAGACACGTCTTGTACTACTTCACGAAGTATGTATACTATTTGGTGAAAATCATTGGGGCTCCGTACCTGTCGCCAACCCTTCATGCCCTACCCTCTCAATCAGTGAAAGGGTCCACGGCCAAGACACACATTAAGTGTACAATATGAGCTGATAACACAAGGTCAGTCCTATCCCCGTAGACAAGCCTGACCATCGACTAGAGGTCACGTAAAAATAGGTCTGATCGCTCAGCTAATACCTTGGCAGAGAGGACGATGCCTTCTTTTTGACGCAACATGTGTAAGTACCTATGCGGCGTCCTATCTCACTAATACTGGCCCGATCGGCTGGGGAATAAGGCGAGGATGGCGGCTATGCAAAAAATTTTTGCAACTAATTACGAGTTTGTGCCGCTCGCCGTTGAGACAGCGGGGCTATTATGCCCAGAGGCTAAAACTTTTATTGGGGAGATTGGTCGCCGGTTAAGGGGCTTAGGATATGACAAGCGCCCCGGGTGGTAACGGGTTTAAAGAATTTTCATAGCTATTCAGAAGGAAAACGCAGCTAGCATTATGGGAACCTTTGCGCCAGGTACGATTCGGCGGCGGTATTTTTGATTAATTTATGTATGTGTGTGTGTGTGTGTGTGTGTGTGTGTGTGTGTGTGTGTGTGTGTGTGTATGTATGTGTGTGTGTTTCTTTTTGTGTTTTTCTTATGATGTAATATTTTAATGTATATTGGATTAAATAAAAAAAATAAGAAGGTACAGCCTGCCAACACCATACAAAAATATTGGCCCAACTTAAGGCCTATTAAAAGCACGTACAAAGTAAAGTACCTAGCAAGCATGCCGGCAGGCAGTGGCAGTTAGTTCCGCTAACTGCCAGTATGGGTGGTGGTGAGGGCGCTGCAGTGCAATTGTTAATTCTACTGTTCCCGAGGGATCAATATTAACGCGAGCAATAGCTAGTATTACAATATACGGGTCGCATTGATAGCCTTCTTTTTATCTGTTTTCTTCTTCCTCTTATTATATATTATATATATATATATATATATATATAATATATATATATATATATATATATATATAATAGGTAACTTAAAATGTACGCTTAGTTGTTGCAGGAACTTTTGCTCATACTAAATTATTCACTTATTTATTAGCCCCATTTCCTATTCGTCTTATAAATCACTTATATTGTCTAAGCAAGTTAAATATATTTCAATGGAATCTTCGGATAAGTAAATTTACTTCAACCTTTTGCTCAATAAAACTTGCCCTTTGACCTTTTTATTGACACAAACAGAACGGCTTACTTGATACAGTCTTAGGATGTGTATTTCGGTTCTAAGAAATGTAAATGCTATGATAAATAATCTGTTTTAGTAATCCTTTCTGTGAATATACGTCACTAAAGTAAAATCTATAACCACATCCTTGACACTTGGGTCTTCAAAAATGTCAGAGCGTCACGTGGTTCAGTAGGCAGTACAGCAGGATTGTAGAATGGACTCCCTCTCGAGGTTTTCCCTGTTTTTTTTTGACTTGGGGTCCTTCAAAAGGCGTGTTTACAGGTATCTTAAGAGTCGGCAACGCATCAGCACCTCCTCTTGTGTTGCAGATGTCCATGGGCGACGGTGATCACTTTCCATCAGGTGGCTTGTCTGCTCGTTTGCCGTCAAATATACATAAGAAAAAAAATACGTTTTTACTATAATTTTCAAGTGAGATACGGTCACCAAAAGTCCATACATAGACTAAAAGTGGAAATTGATTGCACTGACTGTCAGGGGAAGCATAAATATTTAGCAATATCATGAACCTTATGCCACATACATTAGGTTGAAACTGCTGTAAATTTAAATAGTCTCCGTAGCTATACGACTTTTTAGACAAATTCCATATGGACTTTTGCAGTTGACCCTACCTAACAATATAGTGGTAAGGACAAAAATCAATGATATCTGCTGAAAAATAGTGTTATTTTTATCTGTTACAATTTTGAAATACGTCTCATTAATAAATAATAATTGTATAGCGAGTAAATTAACTCTCAATATTCCCTGGAATGAACATTTTTTCACATGGGACCAATGCTGGGAACTGAACAGCTTTTTCGACGTTTTCATAGAAAACTTTTTGGTTGCCTGGCGATCTGCCTGATTTTTTTTTATAATATTGATAAACTGCTCTTTTTTCATAAATAAAGTTGTTCATATTGATGAACTGAGTCAGTTCTTAAAGAAAATTTTGATTATGACGATAAATTTACACGTTGTGTAGAGACAAACCACACAGATTGAGCCAGTCTCACAGTAAGTTGTGAACTTGTGTACTAGCTCAACGATATGACAATAATAATACATATATTAATGAGATTACATTTGTGGTACATAGATACGCTCAGAACGAAATAATTCACGAATTTATTCCCCCCATTTCCCATTTGTCTCATACATATATCACTTACCTACAATCTTAACAAGCAAATGAATATTTCAATGGAATGCTCGGATCGGTATAAGTAAATTTACTTCATCCTTCTGCTCAATAAAACTCGACCTTTGACCTTTTTATTGACACAAAAACACAACGACTTATTTAATACACTCTTAGGATTTATACGCTTCAGAAATAGATACTTATTTTGGGTACAAGAAATATAGGTGCCATGATAAATAAAATGATAAAGTATCGGTTAAGTGAACCTATCTGTGGATATATGTTTCTTATATTTTTTTGTTACCGAGGTAGGCCGAGAAAGCGTTGGATAGATGATTTAGATGCTTTTCAAAAAGACTGGTCGAGGTTAACATCAGAAAGGGACAAGTGGAAAGAGATGAGGGAGACCTTTGCCCAGCAGTGGGAAAATAAGGTTTTTAAAAAATACAACGGGTTGCACTCCGGGTGTACCGGCAGAAGTGAAAACTTGCGAAAACGTTACAGCAGGAGCAGGCATACATTTTCGCCGCGCAGTAGAAAGAGAGGGGGATATTACTTCCTCTCCGGCGGTCTCAGGTCACGTGTCTGTCTTACGAATTTTCAATCAGCTCACGTGTCCTGACGCGAGTTTTACATTTTTTACCCATCCCAAAAACTGCACAATGCCGCTATAGAAGTTTTCACTTCAAAATTAAAGAAAAAATTGATCAATTGACAGAGGCGTCCGATACCTAATATTGCTCTTTTCAAGCTTCCTGAGGCTACATTACATTAACATTATTAAGACAAAATAGGAGGGCCGTATTTCTATACAAGCGTAGTCCCCTGATTTCTCGCCGGAAGTACCAGTAGAGAAATAATTTTTTTACAAAAAAAATCTATGGGTATACGAGCATGTCCCTATGTTTTATTTTTTATTAATTTATATACCTTAATTAATTTATTTAAAGAGATATGGACAAAAACCTGAGAAATTGAAATAAAATTTTCATAGTTTTTAAACATTAAGATAACATATTTGACGCAATTATATTAGAAAAATAAATTATAAAAACACAGTCATAGCTTATTTTAAATTTTTAGTGAAAAAAATTAGATCATATAGGTTTTGGAGAATAAATCAGGGGACTACAAAGCGTTAATTTTGTGTAATTTTAAGGCGATACCATTATAAATAAGGTCGTTCTGAACCTTATTTATCTCGCAAAATACTTAAATTAGGAGTTTCAAATCTAAGTAATATGATTTTTGACTATTTCATCTCCAAAAGTGTAAGATGAAAACACGTTTTGATAAAATTTTCTCGATAGAAATATTTTTTGAAAAATGGTCTTCTTTCGCAGAGTTTTTGTTATTGTAGCTCAAATGCAACGAATGACATAATGATTTTTAGACTAAAAGATAGGATATTAGTAATTCATCAAAATGTAAATATGAAAATACAATTAACTGGTCTGATTTTATTTAAAATAGAAATAACGAATTTGGCGCTTACGTTTTTTTCTTTGAGCGACTCGAGACTATCTCCTATCTCATCATTCACGGGCTAAACCGCCAAGCGCTATCCCTTGCGCCCACTTGATCAGTCTGCGTACGCCGTTGCCGAGCGTTGGTACCAAACATTTGAGGCCTCGTCTTAACAGGTATTTTCGGTCCGCTGCAGTTGTCTCTATCGCACTCTGCGGGTGTTGTTTGGGCACACAGTGCGACAGCAATAGGTTTTACAAACTTTAATACCTATTTTTCAATAACAAGATAATCAAAAAACACGTATTTGTAAAACCTATATTCATTTATATCATTTATATTTTCAAAGCTTAGTGCCTACTAGCGATGTTTTCAGGATCAAGCATACCTAGATGTAAAAATAAATGTGTCTTGCGTGGGGATTTTTGAATTTAGTAAACAAATAAATATATATAATATAGACAAATCACACAGATTGAGGTAACCCCAAGGTAAGTTCGAGACTTGTGTTATGGGATACTAACTCAACGATACTATATTTTATAACAAATACATATATAGATAAACATCCAAGACCCAGGCCAATCTGAAAAATATAATTTTCCATCTTGACCTGGCCGGGGTTCAAACCCGGGCACTCCGTGTCGCAGGCTGGCGTGTTAACCACTGCGCCACGGAGCTGTAAGAATTTATATGCAAACAACGGCCTTTTGTTATATCATCATCATTTCATGTAGGTGACAGACACGGTAAATCGACCATGAACACCCTGGTGTCAGAGTTCTTTTGTTATAACAAATAGTAAATTCGAACAACAGTTTATTAAGTTGTATCGTATCTTCGTATTGTTTTCGATCCATCGGATCGAAATGTTATATGGCAATGCAAGTTTTATTCGCTTGATTACATGATTTTTCAAGCTTCTATTTTCTTATATAAACCACTGTATTGATCCAATTATAAGAATGATTTATCAGGCGATGTCAAAAAAACCTATTTTTTTCTTTCTTCGAAAACAAGATTTATAATAATATTTTAAAACGTACGTACTACGTATGTAATACTAGCTTTTGCTCTTGCGGCTCCGCCCGCGTTAATGTCGAACCTCGGGAACAGTACAATTTCCCGGAATGAAACCCTATGTCCTTCCCCGAAGCGGCGAGCTCTATATATTAATTTGTTATAAAATATAGTATCGTTGAGTTAGTATCCCATAACACAAGTCTCGAACTTACTTTGGGGCTAGTTCAATTTGTGTGATTTGTCTGTATATATTTTTTTTTTCCTCGGGTCTTACACTACCTCCATACGAAATATCATCCAAAGTCATGGTTCGTAAAGCGTGAAAACATGACAGGCAGAGTTACTTAAAGATTAACATAACAAAACAGTCTAAAAACACTTCTAACATAAAACACGGAAACGCAAATAAAAGCTGCTAAAAAGCCAAGTTTCTCTTTAAACTGTTCTCGAAAAAGTGTTGCACAATAAACATATTCTTGAAAAAGGCACGGATAAGTATGTAATTGTCGGAGATAAACGCTGAGGGCTGGTGTCACTAGGGCTGGCACCTTATGTAAATAAAAATGAAACCGCTGAATATATAGATAGTTTCAAGTATGACGATTATGAATTTTAAGTCGTGGTAGAGCCACGCTACCCGCAAAATGAATTGCTAATAGCATGAATGGGCCGGCTCGTCTGGGGAAGTGCCACACTTTCACAGAAATCAACGTCTGAGTAGAAGCTTTATCGCTTCTTTGCTTCGATCGGTGAGTGAGGTTACATTTGTGGCCATCCTTCCATAAAAATTACCTTTACCTTAACTCGAACGGTATAAATTTGGTATAAATAATCATATGGACGTGCATATCATCATCATCATCAGGTCCTTTTTAGTCTCCACTACAGGAGCACGACCCTCTCTGTACTACTAGGGCCATACTTATAGAGTTACTTTAACATTTAAATATTAGTATGGAAGTATAGATTAACATAACAGAACATTCGAAAATCACTTCTAACATAAAACACGTAAACGCAAATAAAAGCTGCTAAAAAGCCAAGTTTCTTTTCAAACTGTTCTCGACTGGACTGGACGTGCATATACAGTGTGTAAATTGACCCTCAACGTTCCCATTACGGGATGACTCAGCCCATCAATACGAACAACTTTTTCAATGGGAACAATGCTGGAAACTCAAAAAAAAAAATCGACATTCCCATATAAACTGGTCGGGCGTGAGAGCTCTTTTTTAAGAAAATGCTGAAATTTGTTGTGAGTTCCCAGCATTGGTCCTGTAGCTTTTTTGGGAACCCCTTTCTCGTCGTCATCATCATCAGTGGCTGATATTGCGCGTACGTGAAAAGAGCTCACTGTGTCAAACTCTGACCTTATATAACTTAAATAATAATAGTCAATCACGAAAGCCGCAATGTATTTTGAAGTACGCCGCAGTTTGTCAAATGTGAGCAAGTAGCCAGCATGTCGCCACAAAGATACACAGGACTTACATACTTGATACAGAAAACCTCATTATGGGTCTTGTTTTCTTCTTGTTTGGGATCATTAAAATTGTACAAGACAGAAAATAAGCCCATTTCTATGTCAGCTGAGAATTTGTTCTCGGGCTAGATTAGAATCGGGCTCATTGGCTTTGACTTTCGGACTCATCATTTTTGACATAATTAAATTCCTCCTAATAAATATAAATAAATATACACGGACAAATCACAAATTGAGCTAGCCCCAAGGTAAGTTCGAGACTTGTGTTATGGGATACTAACTCAACGGTACTATATTTTATAATGAATACATATATAGATAAACATCCAAGACCCAGGCCAATCTGAAAAAGATCATTTTCCATCTTGACCTGGCCGGGGATCGAACCCGGGCACTCCGTGTCGCAGGCTGGCGTGTTGACCACTGCGCCACGGAGCTCGCCATACCTAATATTTCTAAGAAATATGTTTCGTTTCATACTAATAACATTGGCCTTCATTTCAACGCGGATTTCGGTTTTCTTCTCTTGTTCAATTTTTACCCTGTAACATTTTATTTTTAAAAGTCTTTTTGCCTTTTGCTGTCGACAACAGAACAGATAGCCATTGTAATACTAAATACGTGTTTTTTTCTCATTCCCGCCAACCCTACTCGCGACAAGTTGACACTTTAACAAGGTCGAGTGTGTAGCTACTACTGAATTACTTATATGCAAATGAGATGATGTTCCGCATTTTATAAAAAGTATAGTCAGAATTATATTATAATACAAACTTTTTTGAAATGAAACAGAAATCCGTTGTGCAAAATTGTGAAAATTGTTCCTTATTCTATTACAATTGATCTAATTTTGAAGTGAAAACTTATTTGGCGGCTTTGTGCACTTTTTGGAATGGATAAAAAATGTTAAACTCGCATCAGGACATGTGACCTGATTGAAAATTCGTAAGACGGACACGTGACTTGAAACCGCCGGCGCGGCTTAGGACATGAAGTAATATTCCCCTATCTTTCTACCGCGTGGCGAAAATATAAATTGTCATGTTTGTGTACGATAGCGCAATAAATGAATATTGTATTTAACCACATAAATGATCACCATCATCATCATCATCATCAGGTCTTTTTAGTCTTTACTGCAGGAGCATGACCCTCTATGTACTACCCGAGCCATACTTGGCCAGAGCAGACAGAGGATTTGGCCTATACTCTCCTCGCTGGCCAGACGGGTTGGAGAGGTCTCATTGATGTCTAAGAGCTTTGTTTAGCTTGTATTTCCTAAGTCGCCTCTTACAACCTCCATGGGAAGACTAGGAGTGGTCCTATTCTACTCTGCCAGAAACCACACGGTTGTTTTTAAACTACTCGTAGTTTAAAGCCTTGCTAATGTTTGATTTTAAAACTGCTACGACTATTCAAAAACAACAAGAAAATATTCATTTAGTAGAAAAATTAAACAAGATCTAATTCGGAGAAAGCGGCAGTTGTTACCACTTACCACAATACCATTTAAAATACCACTCGCAACACTAGACATTTACATTAAGTGCACTTAAATAACTGAAGGTACTTGTAACCCTATGCTTTCGTAGTACGGTTGGCGTTAGAAGCTTTTGAATTTTACGAGAAAAGGTCGTTTTATATATCTTAGTTTTATGTTATAAATAAATATATACGGACAAATCACACAGATTGAGCTAGCCCCAAGGTAAGTTCGAGACTTGTGTTATGGGATACTAACTCAACGATACTATATTTTAAAACAAATACATAGATAGATAAACATCCAAGACCAAGGCCAATCTGAAAAAGATAATTTTCCATCTTGACCTGGCCGGGGATCGAACCCGGGCACTCCGTGTCGCAGGCTGGCGTGTTAACCACTGCGATGTATGTATTTGTAGTGCAATATATGTATTTGTAATAAAATATAGTACCTCTCTGTACTACTAGAGCCATACTTGGCCAGAGCAGCCAGAGGACTAGGCCTACACTCTCCACGCTGGCCAGACGGGTTGGAGTTTGTCTCAGAGATGTTTAAAAGCTTTGTTTAGCTTGTATTTCCTAAGTCGCCTTCTACTACATCCACGGGAAGACTTGGAGTGATCCTATTCTACTCTGCCGGATACCACACTGTGTTTGAAAATGTTTATGTCAATTGTTGCATTTTTGACTATTTACTTAAACGCTGTGAAATTATAAACTCCTTGAGAAGTACTTCAGGGTATGACTTCGTCGTAAACCAATTCCAAATCAATATTATACGCGATAACTCGGCGTGGAATCCACCAGGACACTTAACGAGATCCCCATTTTACATTTTATGAATCATCAAACTCGGCTTTACGGCCACTCGTAAAGTACGCTTGTTTTGTAATATGTCTATTGTGGAGATTCTAACAAGAGATAGACGGTTAAAATGGTTTAGACCCTTTTTTAACACCAGCTATTAAAGATGTAACTAATTAAAAAAATACTTTCATCTGGAATAAAAGAAAAAAACCGGCCAAGTGCGAGTCAGACTCGCGAACTAAGGGTTCCGTACCGTTATCTATAAAAACGGCAAAAAATCATGTCTGTTGTATGGGAGCCCCCCTTTAATTAAAATTCATTTAATTTTATTATTTATTTTGAAATGGAATATTTAATTAAATATTCTGTGTTTCCGTTATCAATATCGAGTAAAACCAAGCAAAAAAATCACGTCTGTTGTATGGGAGCCTCCTTAAATATTTATTGTTTGCTGTGTTTCTGCGTTTCTTTTTCTTATATAATTTGCCCAAATTTGTTTTCTTGATGTTTGAACACAACGGAAATTCGTACCAATTTTTCATTTTTGAAGGTTCTCATATCTCTTTAAATAATACAATTATGAAAAATTTTTAACATACGGATTTTATTCGTAAAAAATCATTACTCTATTGGTACTATCCGGTGCGGAATCAGGGGACTACTCTTGTATGGAAACACGGCCCTTGAGCACCATGCTTAGTATGCTTTTGAACACATTAACTAAGTTGGAGTGATCCTCTTCAAGATCGGAAATATCGGAATAGCGAACTTGGCATGGGTGAATGGGAGGCAAAGTTTAAGTACCCGGTTTCATAGTTGTTATGTTACCAATTGGTAAAATTTTTAATAGGACGCTAATCAATTCAACTATTATGGCAGATAAACATGCGAACTTTACGTTAAGAAGTGGCCGGCATCTGTAAGCCCTGGGTTCAAGTCACGGGATAGCAAGTGAATCTGTTTTATTTATTTTTAATTTTTATTTCAGGATTCTAAGTTTATTCAGTGTTTTCAATTATTTACAACTAGAGTAGTAATAGTACAACAATTAGAGTATAATACGCAGTATCATGCTTTAAACCAAAAAAATATTTTTCATATTTTGATTTTTGTTCCTTAGGGAAAGTTGTTCAATTTTACTCCCAACTCGAAAAAACAAACACTCAAAAAAGTCTAATGACATTTTTGATTTTTTTCCAAATAGCTGTGCTATGAGTTTTTTTAAGTTTAGGACCCCCATATATCCGCCATTTTTTAAAATTCCGAAAACTGGCACGACTAAAAAATTCTATATAATTACCGAACCAGCTCACAAAATTTCATGAGAATCGGTTGAGAAATGCGACCTGTAGGCGAGAACAGACAAACAGACAGACAGACGGACAAAATAATTTTGGGCCAGTGGAAACTGAGACGCTTCGCTCGCTCGGTCAATAACGGTTTATCGGAACCTACGATTCAGTGCCATCAGCTGGCGGCAAGTCATTTTCAGAAAACCCTAATGGCATTCAAATTGTCTTTTCATTATTTTCACCCGTATTATGTGGTAAATTTTACTGTAATGTTTAGTTTGCGATGTCATCATCATCATCATCATCAGGTCTTTTTAGTCTCCACTGCAGGAGCATGATTCTAATTGATGTTTCGGATTTGTTTAGCCTGTGTATTACCCAAGTTTAGCCGTGTGGTTTCCGGCAGAGTAGAATAGGACCATTCCTAGTCTTCCCATGAAGGTCGTAAGAGGTTACTTAGGAAATTGGGATGTCAGATGCTTTGAAACAGCTTGAAAAATCTGACACCAGTGTTGACCATTTATACACACAAACACAAAGCAAACGGGAGGAAGAATCCGAGTACAGTTCTCTGAATTGGAAGCTTAATTTTGTGAGGTTTGACCTATTCTTAATATTTGGAGTTCGAGTTGGGAATTGATATAAATAAGTCAAAAAATTGGTTTCATTTGTAGATATATATAGAGATACGCTATACGTGTTGTAATTAAAAGCAATGAGGTCAGAAACCGTATAATATCTGGTATCGCAAGAAAGGAAACTAAAATAACTCCTTTTCCGTAATGAGGCTGAAAATGACCGATTTCCAATTAAGACATAAATGGACATGGACAGTTATTATCCTATTTCGGGAGGAAGGCGTTGGGATTAGGGTCCTTAGCCGGATCATTACAAGGGTGTTTGTTGATTTGCTGTTCCAAATATAGACGGAGTTGAATTAATTGTGATAGATAGATAGAATGTCTTAGTTTGACGTTATTTTAGCCGATTGAAGTCATGTTGAGTCAAAAAAGGGATGGAAGAAAGAGAATTGTTGTAACAGAGATGCGAATGTTGAGATGGATGTATGGAGTACAAGAATGGATAAAATACGGAATGAGTATACATGGTGACATTTTTATCGTTTTGGACCCTTAAAGGGGTGGCTTAGACTATCAAAATGAACAACTTTTCCTATGGGAACAATGCGGGGAAAAAAATTCGACATTCCCATACAAACTGGCCGGGCGGCGGAACTCTTTTGTATGGAATTGACGATTTTTTTTGAGTTCCCAGAATTGGCTCCATAGAAAGCGTTGTTCTTATTGATGGTCTGAGTCACCCCTCTAAGGGTCCAAAACGATCAAAATTTCACCATGTATAAGGGGAAGTATGAAATTCGTGCCAGTAACAGAAAAGCTATGGAACTCTTCTTATAACCACCGGATAGGGAATACCCTATCCGGTAGTTGCATGTATGGCATCACATGCTCATACCAACTCAGTCTATGGCTATGGAGCCATAGACTGAGTTAGTATAAGCATGTGATGAGGAGAGAAGAAAGTTATATCACAGGGAAGGCACTGGAAAAGAAAACATAGATGGATTGTATCCAGGAGAGTATGAACCAGAAAGGAGCAAAAGCTATGGTTGGAGAGAACTGACAATCTGCGCCGACCCCACATGAGAAAGTAGGATAAGGTTACAGGAAGACGAAGGTGTTGTGTGACAAAGTGAAATTATTTAGGGATCTCTTTCATTTTTTGCATCTCTTACAAAAGGGTTCCACGGCAAAAAATGTTTACGAACCGCTGTTCTATGAAATCTTGAAGCAGCCGTCTTGTTCACATTACACCATTTGAATTGCTGAGCTCTGATTTCATAGAGATAAATTAAAAAAGTATTTATTTTCTCCAAAAAGACAACAAAACACATGCATATTTTTTACAAGAAGTTGTTGGAGACTGGTGTCTGTTGAAGGCTAGGCCTGTGTAACAGTACACCAGTGCTCTCACATCTGGATGTGACTAATAATAATAAAATATTTCATTATAATAACAAAAGACATAAATGTTTATTTGTTTAAATCGAAATACATGATTCTAAAAGCTTATATTTTATCACTTACAAGCTACGCGTAGATGAATTAATATTTCCCATAATTGTGACATCATATATGGCTGCATAAAATATAGAAACTAGAGAAGTGTAATAGTTTAAGTGTGAGATTGTCGAATGGGTATAAATAGGTTCTAGTATGTAAGTCGAATGTATAATGTACTATTTTATTGGTCTTCATTTAAATGTGAGCAGTAGATTCTCAGTTTCGTCATAATTAAGAGAGAGCAAATAATTGAAAATGGATCTTTTACAAGAGAAGGATGAGAGAGATATCAAGAATATTTTTGAGTGGAGTTTATTATACAAGAAGGGACCTGTGAAGCAAAGGAATCTGTGTGTAAATTCTGTTGAGAAGCTAGTGGAGGTAGCCACCAGGTGGTTGCGTCTTAAAGAGTTTGGATTGTAAGGAGTGTTAGCATGTTGTTGTAAAATAGTTTGCATAATGTATAGTTGACGGACTGATAAAACTTCGCAAAATTGGTATAATTCAGATGTGGGATATAAAAATGGCTTGAAGGTACAGACTTTGAGCAGGGCTCTCTGTGCTCTTTCAAGTTTTATTAGAACGGATTTGCAGGCTCCACCCCAGGAGGTTATACAATAGGTAAGTAAAGACTGTCCCAAAGCAAGATACGCCATTTTAACAATATTTGGGGATGCCACATGTCGTAGTGATGAATTTAATAAAATAAGCAAGATGAAAATATCGTGTTTTATTTGAGAGAGATACCACCACAGACAATATAAAACCTCTACAATACCAGTGATGTTCCTAAGTACCTATAAGTGTTGTGCCAATCGACAAAGAACGGGCTAAAATTTATAATTACAACACTCTTACCAAATTGCAGCCCTTCTTATACAATAAGAAATAATTGAGATCAATATTAGGCACAACATGTTATCTCGCATAGCATGCAAATATCAAAAATAAGTACCTACTCTTACCTAACAGTAGCTCTACCAACAGAAATTCTATAAGTGTAAACAAAGTCAAAATAATTAATTTAGTTTCAGTACACCTATCTTCCTTCTTAGATACTGAAATCTATCTCTAGGTAAAGCTTTGGTAAATAAATCAGCATATTGCTCTTTTGTACAAACATACTCTAAATCTATATGACTATCTGCATATTTCTCTTTTATAAAGTTATATTTCACATCTATATGTTTGCACCGTTTGTGATAGTCTACATTTTTAATCAAACATATTGCACTTTGATTGTCTATGTGCAAAGTCACCGAGTCTTGATGAAACGCACTTATGTCCATCAATAATTGTTTCAACCACATAGCCTCTTTTGTGGTAGCGCAGGCCGCCATAAACTCGGCCTCCGTAGTGGATAAAGCAACACTTTGCTGATGTTGTGTTGCCCAAGTTATAGCACCACTATTTTTTACAAAGACATATCCGGTTAACGAACGCCGGGTGCATATATCTTTAGCATAATCTGCATCACTATATGCTTGAACTATATTGTTATCCGATGATGTATAACATATACCATAATATTTTGTTTCTTTTAGGTATTTCATAATTTTCTTGACAACGCTCCAGTGGGTATGATCATAACTATTAAGATATCTACTCACCAGGCTGACGCCATACATAATGTCAGGTCTGCTTACAATAGCCAGATGCATCAAAGAACCAACAGCTTCTCTGTACTGAATATTCTTATCTGGCGCAGCTGGGCTCTTCTCCAAAGTAGTATGAGGGTCAACTGGAATGACGTTAGAATTAGCATTCTGCATATTAAACTTACATAAAAGTTTCTCAATATAGTTCGCTTGGTGAATAAAAATACACCCTTTGGACTTCTCAATCTGTAGTCCAACAAAATTCTTTGGTTCACATTGTTTTATTTCAAAATTCCGTCTCAATTCACACATGACAATATCTAAAGACTCTCTTGAGCTTGACAGTAGAAGCCCATCATCAACATATAACAGCAGGTATACTATGTTATTGTTCACAGTACTAAAATAAACACATTTATCGGCATGACTATTTTTGAAACCAAATTTCTTGAGCAAGCTGTCAAATTTGTGATTCCAACACCGAGGTGCTTGCTTAAGACCATAGAGTGAACGATTGAGTTTACATACCAGATTTGACGTCGCTTCCAAACCTTCCGGTGGTATCATGTAGATGTCCTCTTTTATGTCTCCATATAAGAAAGCTGTTTTCACGTCGAACTGGACCATCTCTAGGTTATGTTGAGCAACTTCTGAAAGTAAAACTCTAACAGAATCGTATCTCACTGTTGGCGAAAATGTTTCAGTATAGTCTACTCCTTGTTTCTGTGAGCAGCCTTTAGCACACAATCTTGACTTAAATAGCGGGCCAGATGGCAAGTCTTTTATTCTGAAGACCCATTTACAGCCAATTATCCGCACTCCTGGTGGTTTCTCCACTAGTTCCCAAGTCTTGTTTTGCTCATGTGACAACTACTCATCCTTGATCGATAGCTTCCATTTTTCTGAATACACATTGTCTGTAGATACTGCTTCACTATATGTCTGAGGAACGTCCTGTTGATCTGAAATATCATCTGTGCATATGTAACTATTACCTTCTTTGTTCTTTTTACTTTGTGATCTTGTTGTTACACTTGACTTACATTCTTTCAAATCTATTTCCTTCTCTGGCTCATATAAAGATCCCTCATCAGAATGAAATGACTCATCACTAGTTTCATTCTGTTCAGATGATTCTAAAGTAGATTCGTTTCCCAACCATTCGTCGTTTACATTGAAAGCAATGTTTCTTAGTTTATGAGCAGTAGTCATGATTTTATTGACATAATCCTCAATATTTTGGCAGCCATCCAGGGTTGTGGTGATCAGTTCCCTCAACAGTCCGACTCGACGGGTCAGTCCTTTGTCATCGAAAGCTTTGGCTAGATTATCCCAGACCTCTTTTGCCGATTTAGCTTCTTGAATGTGGACGTAGTTGATGGGATCGACTAGTAAAATTATTTTTGACTTAGCTTTAGTATCCTTTTTCTTGTCAACTACTTCATCTGACGTCGGCTCAACGCAGTCCCACAGTTCTTCATGCTCGAGGTAAGTTTGCACGGCAAATTTCCAGGTTGGATAATTACTTCTTCCGGTCAGCTTTTCTATTATCGCCAATGTATTATTTGAAGACATATTTGCTGATGAAGATGCTTTCTGGACACGACACGCACGGATTTTCACTTTTGTTTTTTTATCAAATTTTAGTGAAATTATTTTATTTTTAGTTATTTCGACTCCCAACTAGTTAGAGTTGAAAAACCAGGCGCAACTGGGCCCATAACCTGATGAATTTAATAAAATAAGCAAGATGAAAATATCGTGTTTTATTTGAGAGAGATACCACCACAGACAATATAAAACCTCTACAATACCAGTGATGTTCCTAAGTACCTATAAGTGTTGTGCCAATCGACAAAGAACGGGCTAAAATTTATAATTACAACACGTAGTCTTTTGAAAATATAAATCAATTTGCGAATTCTTCCAGCCGTAACATTAATATGTGGACTGAAGTTTAAATTTTGATCTATAGTGATCCCTAGATATTTTACAGAAGTAGAAGGAACTAAAGGACTGCAAGAACAATTGGAATTATAATTTTGATGAGAGTGGGCTATAATAGATAAGTTTGCTAGGATATTTCTATGGGAGACTAAATTGTAAATGGAGAAGTTTACAAGTTGGGTTTTGTTAATATTAAGTGTTAGAAGGTTAAGCTGGAGCCACCTGGAAACAGCGTCCATTCCAATTTGAGCATGGCGGTATGTCTCTTCCCAGGTTTTGGCAAAAAATAAGAGGGCTGTATCATCTGCATACGATATTATTTTACAGTTAGAGATATTCAGTGAAAAGAGGTCATTAATATAGACGAGGAATAGGGTAGGGCCCAAAATACTACCCTGAGGAACTCCATATTGAATGGGAAGATCAGAGCTTAGTTTTTTATTTATAGACACACATTGAGATCGATCCGCTAAATAGCTTTCGAATAGTTTCAGTTGAGTACCTCTTACACCCATAGCCTCAAGCTTCAATAGGAGGATAGGGATCGAAACAGTGTCAAAGGCCTTAGCGAAATCCAAAAACATGCCAACGCACTTATTCCCACTGTCCAGGTTCCGAACAATAGTATCCGTCAAGTCATGAACAGCATCATTTGTTGATCTTCCTGAGCGGAATCCATATTGATTGGGAGAGAGAATGGAGTGCGACTCAAGGTAGGATTTAAGCCGAATATTAATGAGGCGTTCTAAAATTTTAGAGAGGGCTGGGAGGATGGATATCGGTCGGTAGTTCTTCGGCAAATTTTTTCACCATTTTTGTGGATGGGATGAATTAGGGCTTTCTTGAAAGCGGAGGGGAAAATACCCGAGGTTAATGATATATTGCAGATATGTGTGATGAGGGGGATCAATACATTTTTATATCGTTTTATAAATGCCGTCGAAAGATTATCCCATCCAACTGCACAATCATCTCTTAATGAATCTATAATATTACGCACTTCTTCTGTAGTGGTATCAAGAAGAACAAATGAACCAGGGAATGAACGGCTCTGATAATTATGGGAGGCTGAAGGAGGAGGAGAAGAGGCATTCTGTTTACTGATGTTTTCTGCGAGTGATTTACCGACATTGACAAAGTAAGAATTTACATAATCTAGGGAAATTTCAGGAGTGGGCTTACAGAAAAGTAGTTCATTGGCCGTGGAAGGTGACTTCTCTAAGTTTGTTATATTTTTGATAGCTTTCCATAGTGACTTCGAGTTATTACCTGCTTTTTTAATAGACTCTTTATCGTACGCACTTTTTACTGATTTTATAGTGGAGTTACAGAATGAGCGATATCTTAAATAAGTTATGCGAAACGTCTCATTGGAGGGATCTTTTATGTGTTTTTTATATAGATTATTCCTGTTACGAATACACCTTAGCAGTCCAGGAGTGATCCATGGCTTTAGTATCCTACGACGACGCGCAAGGACAGATGTAGTAGAATGTAGGGAGATAAGGTACTGGAGAGTATCGATTAGGAAATTACTTGCAAAATCTGGGTCAGTGGAGTTGAGTACGGGGGAGAAATCAGCATTTAGTAGGGAATGAGATAGATTTAGGTGGTCCACTCGGGTGGTTGGAGGATTGGGCGAAACGATTTTATTAGTATTTATAGCCAATAAGACAGAGTAGTGGTCAGTTATTGAAGTCTTAATAACAAACGCTAAGATATCGCGTCACACTCGTTTTATTGCAAAAATTGTCTTCGTTTGTATTTCACAGACTCGCTCGAGCTTCACTGAGTTTTTTTAGAAATGAATATAATTTTTGTAAGTACTGTGGGTTAAATGTTGTTGGAATATTTTTGTGGATATAAAAATGAGTGAAAATAAGTTAAATGACAACATTAGTTCAATTTTCATGCGGTTAGCTTTGTCCCTTAAAATAATAAATTGTTTAGGACTCAGTTTCGTTTTTTGCATCTCTTACAAAAGGGTTCCACGGCAAAATGAGTTTTATGAAATCCTGAACCAGCCTTCCTTGTTTACAATACACCATTTGAATTGCTAAGCTCTGATTTCACAGAGATATCGCGACACACTCGTTTTATTGCAAAAAATGTCTTCGTTTGTATTTCACAGACTCGCTCGAGCATCACCGAGTTTTTTTAGAAATGAAAATAATTTTTGTAAGCAATGTGGGTTATATGTTGTTGGAATATTTTTGTGGATATAAAAATGTGTGAAAATAAGTTAAATGATAACATTGGTTCAATTTTCATGCGGTTTGATTTGTACCTTTTAAAAACAATAACTTGTTTAGGGATCCGTTTCATTTTTTGCATCTCTTACAAAAGGGTTCCACGGCAAAATGAGTTATATGAAATCCTGAAGCAGCCTTCCTTGTTCACAATACAGCATTTGAATTGCTAAGCTCCGATTTCACAGAGATATCGCGTCACACTCGTTTTATTGCAAAAATTGTCTTCGTTTGTATTTCACAGACTAGCTCGAGCATCACCGAGTTTAGCAGCCAGAGGACTTAGCCTACACTCTCCACGCTGGCCAGACGGGTTGGAAAGGTCTCTTAGATGTTTATAAGCTTTGTTTAGCTTGTATTTCCTAAGTCGCCTTCTACGACATCCACGGGAAGACTTGTAGTGGTCCTATTCTACTCTGCCGTATACCACACGGCTAACTCTGCTCCACTATCACATATTGTATCTTGAACTGATTAACATCATTTCGAGTAGGTCTCACGGTCAATCGACCATGCACACCCTGGTGTCAGAGTTCATCGGAACCGCCTCTCGGCCTCTGACGTTTAGAACTGATAATAGTGATAATATAAAAATTGTCATAACTAGTAGTTCGCTGCGAACGTGGACCTCGCGATTATTTAATTTTCCTGATAATTTCGTGAGATAGCCACTATTTTACTGATTTTTATAAGCATGTTGTCATAGTGCTATTGTTTAGATGACTTCAAAAGCACTCTTTTTATTTTACTCACCACGACTTATTTTAAATTAACATACAATGAACACGATGTTTCTTGTACTAATAGTTAACATTCATTTCTATCATAACAAATAAACTACGAGCAATGTTAAACCCCTTTTTTATTACTGTTGCAAGAATAGTTAAAATAGTTTTTCCCTTGCAATCCCTTAATGTACGAGTAGAATTTCATCTAATTTAATATGACCAAATCAAAACCGGGTTTTAATACAACATCTGTGAGGCGTTTAGCTCTCGATAGTGCAACGTGTAGATGAAGAGCTGAGTTGCACTATCGAGCAAAATTTTTAAATTCACTAAGTGACAAATAAATGTAACAGTTTCGTCATATCTGAAAGACTATGGTTATTAACGGAATCACAACATTGGAATTTTATAAAAATAATTTTCATACCAAATATTCCACAGGCGTTTTTGAGTGTTTGAAAATGTCAATAGGCCTGCGACTTCAAGGAATAGAAATATAAAACGCCAGATATCCGGGTGACTGAACTTCGGTCGGCATGATAATGAAGACATATGTGTTTTGCTTTCTAAACCTATACAGTGTTATTATAAAACAAGGACTAAAGTTAGTACCAGGTTTAAGCCGGGGTCCAAGTCCAGTACTAAGGAAAATCGTATTATAAAACGAGGTTTATCGTTTAAGCCATAGATGATCCTAGGTCTAAAGATAAACCTACAATTCCCTAGTTTGACTCTAGTACTAACTTATTTTGTTACCAACAAATAGGTCTTATTTAACCAAAAAAAATGCCTTGATGCTAAAATCTATGTCAAATACTATTACCCTATTCGCAATGAGCAAAAACCTGGAAAATGCGAAGAAATGAATAAAACCAATACATATAATTATGCAAAAATATTTTAATTATTTGCATTTTAACATATCAAAACATTTAATTAGATTATTTTCAACGCTTTTGTCGTCATTTATATTTCACAACCGCCACAAAACAATTACTTTTAGGAACCTTAATTTCATATTAGGAAAAAATAGTTTGTACAAATATAAACAATTTTTTACACCATATTCACTTTTACTTCTACTTTTAAATAAATAAATAAATAAATAAATAAATAATACTTTATTCACGTAAATTTTATCTCACAGCAACTATAAAACAATTACTTTCGAGACACTGCACTGTTAATTCATTAAATAAAAATATATTTTTTACAATCAGATTTGTAAACAAACTTTGAGGTTACTTTGGAACAAATTCAATTTGTTGCGCGCGCACACGCGTTCCGTTTCAGGTTTATAAAATTATTAAATCGTTTTGTATAAAGTATGATTTTTTTATCTGACCACTGAATATATCGTTTATGACATAAATAAACATGTTTCTCCATTTCAATTTTATTATTTTTAGTTTTATACTAGATTCAAACAATAAATTTTATTATTTATTTTAATATTAGTGAAGATCGGAACGTAGTAGTAGCATACTGAACGAATGATTGAATGAATCCTGCTTCCGTTAGATCATCCAGAGATCGTCTCAGGTCTAAGTTAGTCTTGACTTAGTTCACTTTTTGTAATGAAACAAAGTTTAATTTGCTGAACCTAGGTTGATCCATCGCTAGTCCGGACTAAGGTAGACCAGGTTAAAACCTGGGTTTTGCCGTTTTTTTATAATAACACTGATATGGTTTTGATGTGTACCCGTCAATGTTTAATTGTTTTTAGCCCTGATAGACATATTACCCCCGTTTCTTCGCTTGAGCTTTATACTTATAAATTTTTGGTTTTCATATGTGTCAATTTTCTGGTTTGTTTTGTCCGGACAAGCCCCCAGCTCATTTTTCATTTGGCTTTTGTTTTTGTTTCTCTCGCAGAGTGCTGCACTCCCATACTCCTCTTTCTATTCTTCGACTTTACCTTCCAAATATGGTTTTCGTACGTTTGGATTCTACATCTGTAAGTACATATATTTCGCCCACCGAACCCCATTTCTTTGTCTTTATTGTGTCTGTTTTGCGGAATTATTTGTTTCTTCTTACACTACTTTTTTCATTCATTTTTATTGTTTCGTATAGGGTAAAAACGGGACCCTATTAATCGCTCCACTGTCCGTCCGTCTATTTGTTTGTCTCTCCGTCCGTATCTCACCAGTATATGTATCTCATGAACCGTGATAGTTAGACAGCTGAAATTTTCACAGATGATGTATTTCTGTTACCGCTATAACCGGAAATACTAAAAAATAGAATAACATAAATATTTAAGGAGGCTTTTGCTTGTTTTTGCATTATATTATATATTGATAACGGCAACAGGTAGACGATTGAAATATTCATAGAATATGTAGTTATATATATATATATATATATATATATATATATATATATACCCTAAAAATAAATAATTAAATAAAAAAATAATAATATTAAAGTGGGGCTCCCATGCATCAGACATGATTATTTTGCCGTTTTTATAGATAACGGTACGGAAACCTTCGTGCGCGAGCCAACTTGCATTTGGCCGGTTTTTTTACCAGCTTTTATTGTGAAAGGATTGAAACTGTAAAATGTTGAAAACGGGATGTTCATCATTAAATTGCTCGTCATCTTCAAATCAGATCAGTGATTTTTTATAATTATCTTCCTCTACCATAAAGTTAAGTACAATGCGAAATTGCAGTTAAATTGGTTGTAAATAACTGCTTTAATTTTTGGTTGCAGGCTTAAACCCGAACACACATAAATACACACTTAAAATTAAAGATAAATAAAAACTTATTAAAATATCCCTGCGCATTTTTGGACCTCTGTCTCCATCTGTTGGAGAAATTTGGAACTAACAAGAATTTATTATGGAAATTTTCATGGACTGGTATTTTTCTGTTCTAAAGGAACAAAATATTGTAAATTAAAAATAAGAAAGTCACTGGGAATTTAACTTGGAACAGACAGCGAAAGAAATATTTCCAATCATTGAAATATCAAATTTTCTTGCGCGGCTCGAAGTCTAATCTTTTCGATCGGGTAACTACCGTACTGCGACTGAGCCAACCATTCGATAAGTATAGAGGAGAAAGTACCGTTCTAGTTTATAATTGTTCATGTTTGTTAGTAAATTTAAATTTAATACACAGAGCATGGATAAAGCAGGCTTCAACGAAATACCGCCGCCACCTAGCGGCGGCTGTGGTTACCGTCAAAATTAAAATTTATTTCAGCGCCATCTTGTAACATATTCAGCCTAAACGTCATTTTCAATTTTCATTTCTCGAAATTCTTACACATTTATTTAAATCTCGTAAACGGCTGAACCGATTTTGATGCCCAGCGAACTTGAAAATTGTATTTATAAGACCTATATACATTGTAAATTTCATCTTAATAGGAGCATTGGTTCTAAAGTTATCGTGGAACAAATATACATACATACATACAAAAAATGTCTTTTCGCCCCAACTTGAATTGAAGACCTCGCTCGCTTCGCTCGCTCGGTCAAAAAGAAACCTACATAATATTGCTTTCTTCATAAATCCATTTGAATTGCTAAGCTCAGTTTTCTCACAGATCCCGTGTCACACTCGTTTTATTATAAAAATGTCTTCGTTTGTATTTCACAGACTCGCTCGAGCTTCAACGAGTTTTATGCGAATGAATATCATTTTTGTAAGTGATGTAGGTGAAAATGTAGTAAGAATATTTTGCTACCTGTTTACCTTTGATCCACCGACACGATAAGAAGAAGAAGACCTGTTTACAGGTCTGGAACTCTGTTTTAATATTCTGATGTTTTGTAGGTTATACTTAAATAGTGATTTTATAACGTCACGCATCTATGTAACATTATTATAATGTACTAGCTCTTGCCCGCGACTTCGTCCGCGGCAATTCAGTTTTTTTTTGATTAGTATAGATAAATAATGTTTCCCCGTTTTCAAAACAATTTTGATTGATGCATCGCTCCTATTGATCGCAGCGTGATGTATTATAGCTTAAAACCTTCATTAATAAATGGACTATCCAATACAAAAATAATTTTCCAATTTGAACCAGTAGTTCCTGAGATTAGCGCGTTCAAATAAACAAACAAACTCTTCAGCTTTATAACATTAGTATATAGATTTGTATATGGTTTTTGAGGTGAGGTGAGGTGAGCGTCTGAACGCACGAAAATTAGTCACGTTCCGTGTACAAGCGACAGCGCGGGTCAAAGAGATAAAGAGCCATGCACGATCGGCCTAAGCGTTCGACTCATCATCATTTCGTCTCGATGACACGGCCAATCGACTATGCACGCCCTGGTGTATTCGAAACCGCCTCTCGGCCTCTGACGTGGTTCCTTTAACGACTACCAGATGGCAGCCGGGACCAACGACTTAACGTGCCTTTTGAAGCACGGGATCATCTCTACATAAAATCAGGTCATTCACCTGCAATGTGCTAACCAAACTGGATGCTTCCCATGGTAATCGAACCACGACCTTCGAGTCTGCAGGAAAACGCCATAACCACTGGACCAAGGAGGCAGTTAGTCTGATTCTTCTTACAGCGTAAGCCACAGAGATAAGTTTATTGGAAAGTTTAGATATATGAGCGCCCCAGTAGTTTCGAGTACAGTAATTCCTAACGTTGTATGAGCAACCAAATCAACTTTTTGACTATAAATTTGTATATCAACAGAAGCCTGCCTTTGTCGATCTGCGTGAAGAATCGTTTTAATGCCACATTTTTATATTACAAACTTATTTTATTACATAGAACAAAAACTACATATACTACCGCATAAAAGAAACAGCACTTATTTGGTAGAAAGATATTCTCTATGCAATAAAGTAGCCTATACATTTCCGAATACTATCCGCCGTATAGCCGCTTTAGTTTTAAAGGTACTTAACGTAGCGAAGAACTATTAAAAACCACTCAAACAGGCGCTTTTTCGTTTTGTTTTCGCTATTTATCTGCTCGACTGTAGTAAAACAGATAAAAGAAATATTTTACGCCTGTTACAAATAACACGTTTGACTTGTCCGTTAGTTGTACGATGTAAGATTTAATTAATAGTTTTAAAAATAGTGTATATTGACTCGAATTAATAAGGAAATTTACAAAAAAAATAACAGCAATGGAAAATCACAATAATATTTGCCTAGGCAAAAGGGGAAGCATTAATAAAAGGAACCTATACATTTTAAATACTATCCCTAATCGTTTGAGCATTAATAATTAAATGCTTCCTTAATGGCCTAGCCTATCTAGTAGGTGGTAGTATCTAGTAGTAGGTTAGTAATAATCTGGTTCGATTCCCACCGAAAGCATACTTTGTTTAGTTGTTTCCAGTTTGGTTAGGACATTGCAGGCTTGAATCACCTGATTGTCTGATAATAAAGATGATTCCGTGCTTCGGAAGGCACGTTAAGCCGGTGGTCCCGGCTGCCATCTGGTAGTCGTTAAAGGAACCACGTCAGAGGCCGAGAGGCGGTTTCGAAGAACTCTGACACCAGGGTGTGCATGGTCGATTGACCGTGTCACCTACACGAAATGATGATGATTAATAATCTAGTACTCGCAAATGTGTAGGCTATATAGACTATCCCTAGTATTTTGAGTTTTAAAGGTACAGTCAGGGGCAGAGATTCCTGACCAGGCCCTCTACCTATATCTTGAATTTTCTCTTAAACTATAAATAATATTAACTTGAAAAATTATATTAAGAAAGCCTTCATTATAATCTCTCTGTACATATATTTTCATGCTAGCTTTCGCCCGCGGCTCCGCCTGCATCAATGTCGATCCCTCGGGAAAACACAAAACAAATAAACAAATGAAAAAATGAACACATGAACAAATGAACAAATGAACAAATGAACAAATGAACAAATGAACAAATGAACAAATGAACAAATGAACAAACGAACAAACGAACAAACGAACAAATGAACAAATGAACAAATGAACAAATGAACAAATGAACAAATGAACAAATGAACAAATGAACAAATGAACAAATGAACAAATGAAAAAAATGAACAAATGAACAAATGAACAAATGAACAAATGAACAAATGAACAAATGAACAAATGAACAATTGAACAAATGAACAAATGAACAAATGAACAAATGAACAAATGAACAAATGAACAAATGAACAAATGAACAAATGAACAAATGAACAAATGAACAAATGAACAAATGAACAAATGAACAAATGAACAAATAAACAAATGAACAAATGAACAAATGAACAAATGAACAAATGAACAAATGAACAAATGAACAAATGAACAAATGAACAAATGAACAAATGAACAAATGAACAAATGAACAAATGAACAAATGAACAAATGAACAAATGAACAAATGAACAAATGAACAAATGAACAAATGAACAAATGAACAAATAAACAATGAACAAATGAACAAATGAACAAATAAACAATTAAACAAATAAACAAACAAACTCACTTTCGCATTTATAATATTAGTTAGGACTAGCTGTTGCCCGCGGCTCCGCCCGCGTTAATGTCGTTCCCTTGGGAACAGTAGAAATGATAAAAATTCCATACAAACCCCTGCGCCTTTGCTTTTTCCCCGTAAGGGGGAATTTAATACATTTCACCTGCATAGATCTTTAGCCCTTAAGGAGGGGATTTTGCCCATTTCACCTACACAGATATTTTTTTATTGTAATAGAGAACTTCTTATTGTCATATTTATAAGTAAATAAAAAAATCCATACAAACTTTACCCCACCTATTCTACCCCTTCAAGGGGAAATTTCGACCATTTTAACTACACAGATCTTTTTAATTTCAACGTAAACATATATACTTATTTTTATACTTCTATGTCCAGAAATGAGAAAATTTCCATACAATCCCCCCCCCACCCCCCCCCCCTTTATCCCTTAAGGGAGAAATTTTGTACATTTCACCTACACAGATCTATTTTAATTGTAACCTAGAACGTTACTTATTTTCATACCTCTAAGTCTGGAAATGGAAAAATTCCATACAAACTTTACCCCCTATTTACCCCTTCAAGGGAGAATGTGGTCTGGTTCACCTAAACAGATCTTTTTGATTTTAATTGAGAACTTGCGTACCTACTTTCAAACTTCTAAGTCCAGAAATGAGAAAATTCCATAAAACTTCAACCCCTTTGATTTTCTAAAAATCCTTTCTTAGTGCTCATTTACATCATAAAAAGAATCCCTGTGCCAAATTTCAAGTTTCTGCGCACAGTAGTTTCGGCTGTGCGTTGATATATAAGTCAGGTTTGCCTTTGGCCCGCAGCTCCGCCCGCATAAGTGTCGATTTCTCAGGAACAGTAGAATTATTAGTTGAACCCGGAATACATTAGTTCATGACTTTCAATGAAACACCTTAATATTAAATTTCAATTAAATAACTTCAAAAACGGAAAGTTTCATACTAACTTTGCATCCCCGTTATATCCCCTTAAGGGATGATTTTTGAGAATAATATTTTACTCGTGTTTCATGCCTTTTAGTAAAGAACCTTCATGCTGAGTTTCATTCGACTAACTTAAAAAATGGCAAAGTTTCATGCTTACCATGCACCCCTATTTTACCCCCTTAAGGGATGATTTTTGAGTAAAATATTTTACTCGTGTTTCATACCTTTCAGTA
Source organism: Elegia similella (assembly GCA_947532085.1). Lineage (NCBI taxonomy): Eukaryota > Metazoa > Arthropoda > Insecta > Lepidoptera > Pyralidae > Elegia > Elegia similella. The sequence goes on from OX383933.1 coordinate 5,223,825, forward strand.
AAGAACCTTCATGCTGAATTTCATTCGAATAACTTCAAAAACAACAAAGTTTCATACTAACTTTGCAACCCGTTTTTCCCCCTAAGGAGATGAATTTCCAAAAATCCTTTTTTTAGTGCTTCCCTACGTTATAAAAGGAACCCCTGTGCAAAATTTTAAGTTCCTAACCCTTATAGTTTAGGCCCTGCGTTGATATGTCAGTCAGTCAGCTTCTCCTTTTTTTTTAGTATGGATTACTATGGATAGTATGGATAGGTATAATGCTGTCGTATAATGATGATGAATTTTGACTTTGGATTTTAATTTTCTTATGTCACTTATTATTTTATTTTATTTTTGCTATATGTTTGCAGGCAAACTCATGCCTTGAGTTCATTCAAATGACGATAACTTTTTTTTTAATGAACCGATTTTGATGAAACAAACTTTAAATGTTTTACTGAGTTAAAACAAAGCAATTGGTGAAAGTTTGAAGTAAATCGGTTCAGTATTTTCGGAGATAATCGTGATCATACATACAGACAGACAGACAGACAGACAGACAGACAGACAGACAGACAAGAAATTCCAAAAAAATTTTTTTGCTTTCTATTATTCTTTTTAAGTGTCCCTCTATCCATATCAGTCAAAAATTCGAAATGTACAGACAAAATAATTTTACTGTTTTATTATATGTATAGATTAGGAAGAGAAAAATCAAGATATAGGTTGAGGGCCTGGTCAGGTATCTCTGTCCCTGACTACATAACATTGCGGAGAACTATTAAAAAGTACTCAAAACGAGCGGTTTTCCGTTTTGGTTTTTGCTATTTATGTGCTCCGCTGCAGTACAACGGCTAAACAAAATATTTAACGCCTGTTACAAACAATGCATTTGGTGTGCTCGTTAAAGTTCCACCAATGGGTTATGTTTTTAAAAACAGTGTATGTTAATATGTAAATAAGTATGTATTGTAAAAACTTACAAAAATGTAACAACAACAAAAATCACTAGAATATTTGCCTAGGCAATTAAGGTACCATTAATAAATGTATCTTATAGATATCTGAATATTATCTTTACTCGTTTTAGTTTAAAAGGTACTAACGTAGCGGAGAACTAATTAAATCAATTCAAACGAGAACTTTTTCGTTTGTTTTCGCTATTTATCTGCTCTGCTGTAGTAAAACAGATAAACGAAATATTAAACGCCTGTTACAAATAACATACTACATACATACATACATATTTTTCCCTTACGGGGTAGTCAGAGCCCTGGTCTTTATGACCTAAAAGCTACATTTAGCATGTTGGCGGGCGTTAGTTGGAAAACGGATCCAAAATAATGATGGGTTGCTAGCCGCATCGCCTATTGCCTTTATTCCTCAGATTTTACCCATTCCCTCGATCGGCTTTTACGATTTGCACGGGAGGAGAAGCAGCTGGTACACTCTACGTTTTTTCTTTTGTCTCAGACCAGCATGGAAGTTACAAAGAACGCGTTTGACTTGCACGATAAATTTCCACTAGTTCAATGAGTAGTTTTACAGTTACAAAAGTACATGTTATTTCAGAAAATAAAAACCCGACTGCCTCCCTTTTTTAACACCAACAAATCTAACGATACCTTAAATGTCGCGATCCAATGATTTATAATAACTTACAAAAAATTCACAGTAAAGACAAAAACAAACCATTGTTTGTCTAGGCAATTAAGAAATAATTAATAGAAGTAGATTGGCTAGGTCATTAAGGAAGCATTAATTATAGTAACTTATACATTTGCGAGTACTATCCCTAGTCGTTTGAGTTTTAAAGGTACCTAACATTGCGGGGAACAATTAAAAACTACCCAAACGAGCGCTTTTCTGTTTTGTTTTCGCTATTTATCTGCTCCACTGCAGTGAACAGCTAAACATAATATTAACCGCCTGTTACGAACAATGCGTTTGTTGTGCCCGTTAAAGTCCTGCCAATGTATTGTTTCGTTTTTAAAATATAGTGTATGTTGATTCCAGTAATCTGTGAAAACTTGCAAAAATTGACAGCAACGTAAAATCACAAGCATATTTGCCTAGGCAATAAATGAAGCATTAATTAAAGTAGCCTATAATTTCCGAATTTTATAAATAGTGCATAGAACTATTGAAAACTATTCAAAAGGGCGCCTTTCTGTTTGTTTGATGTGGCCAGCAACCCATTTTGATTCCATTTTCCACCTTCACGCCAGCCAACATACTAAACATGACTATTAGGTCTCATAAATCTAAGCTCTGTCTACCTCGTAAGGTAAAATGACGGTATATGTTTGAAGATTTTAGAATGTTTTTAATTTTATATAAGGCCATACGTGATCCAGTTTTGTGCAAAGTTTCATAATCGGTCTTCCAAGAATATCTGTAATGTATACCTACGCCAGTTTAGAATGTTATTGATTAAAATATGTTAATAATAAAATTAACAAATTAGTAATTTTGCGTGCCATACACAAGTCTTTAAAAGTGAGGGTTAACCCTGATTACGTTTCTCATATACAAAATGCGACAACCCTAATTCTAGCTTTACACTGCAAATTCAGCAAACGTGAACAATGTCCACCCAAAAGCATAAATTCAAACTCCGAATATCCATTCCGGCCCAAATTAGCCACATCGACTTGGAAAGCGACCAATCACAGCGCATAATTTGAAAATCGAACAAAACTCGGTTGCGGGCCGTTATTCATTTAAAGAGGTAAGGAGAGATAAAAGACACGCCTGGTCCCCCTTTCGCCCTCTTTTATAGCCTGGAGGGGGTATGACCTAGAAAGTGGTGAGAGATGCATTTTTTGCATTCCGCGAGGCTGCCTACCGACTTTTATTGCGCTCATTAGTAGAGCTTTATATTCTCTGTCTGTTTAATATGAACTGCGCATAAACTTGCTACGTTTCATCTTAATTTATTTTTTTTAGTGGTGCGTTTAATTTCGCTAAAAATGGCGATTCAGTGACTAAATTAAATCTACGGTAGGAGTCTATCCTATACTTATTTAATAAAGAGATATATTTTAGATAAACTTAAAAACTACTGAATATCTCAAAAACATACTTGTTTTTCCACTATCTGTAATCAAATTATCTGACATTCTATATGAACTATAGCGTAGATTATCCAAACAGAAAAAGTATATTTTGCATTTTTGTGTCACAAACATGCAAAAAGCTTTTATTATAAACGAATCCACACTGTAAAGAGCTCATAGTTGTATATCTGTTTAATTTAAGAGTTCCTATGGCCACCTTCTGACTCCATCATCAGACCAGCGCAACGATTCCATAATATTGTATTGTCATCCGATTTATACATGGATACAAAATTTCAGCTCAATCGGCAACCGGTAAGTGGATCTAATTTAACTTGCAAAATTTGATTGTAGACAAACATCAGGACGGGTTAATAATAATAATAATAATAATAATTTATTTCAGATCACATCCATAAATTTTAAATTTTAAAAATCAACACCAAAATCTTATCTATTGGTGCCAAGATGGATACCCATCCAGTGTTTAAGAATGGGATTGTCCATCTTGGCACTTAATGTGTTTAGTATGCTGCTGCCACTCTTCCGGCAACGACGCATCATGGAGGCTGTTCGCTTTCTTATGATGGCGTAAAAGTCGTCAGTACCCGCTTCGGCAAACATTCCTGACGTCTCAGCAGCATCCTAAAGCTATTATTATATTGGACGCGTAGGGCATTGTAAACCTTTTTCGTATAGTTGTTAATACTAACTGCCTCCGTGGTCCAGTGGTTTGTTTGTTTGGAAAGCTTTATTGTACTTAAAAAGAAAGAGAATATACAAAACAGAAAAAAAAAACGATAAATATACAACGGCGGACTTATCCCATTAAGGGATCTCTTCCAGTCAACCGGCAAGTAATTGAGAGGAATGTTAAACATTTACATATTTCGGTAGAAGTAAAGTACAAAATATATAAATTTACCTACAATATTACAAAACACATAATGCATACTACATAAATACATATACTCACAACATAAATATATAAATACATATATCATACTTACTACAGTGAAAACGCCTTATCCACTAAACTTGAGCCAATCAGGCTCAAGTTTAGTGGTTAAGGCGTTTACCTGTAGAGCCGGGGGTCGTGGGTTCGATTCTCACAGGAAGCATACTATAAATAGACAAAAGACGTAAACAGGATATAACAATAATATGAAATGATAAAAAGATCATCATAATTTCAAGTAGGTGCACACCCTGGTGTCAGAGTTCTTTAGAACTGACTCTCGGCCTCTGACGTGGTTTCTTTAACGACTACCAGATGGCAGTCGGGACCAACGGCTTAACGTGCCTTCCGAAGCACGGAATCATCTTTATCAGATCTTCAGATGATTCAAGTCTGCAAATAGGGCGTGAAGGCGTAACAAATAAACAAACAAACTCACTTTCGCATTTATAATATCATTTAGGATTAGGACTCGTAATGAACGAGGGCAAATTTTATCATCCATTATTAAAATGGCGCCCGCTACGCCGTTTATATCGCGCGCTAAGCTATCCTCATCTTGCTCTTTAATATAACGGAAAAAAAATGGCGATAGTCGTTATACATTGTCGAGCGTACCATGCTACGGAGGCTACACTATTTTTTTTACATTGTGAGGCATATTTCTTATGCATTATTAATATTAGCCGTGTGGTATCCGGCAGAGTAGAATAGACCACTCCAAGACTTCCCGTGGATGTCGTAGAAGGCGACTTAGGAAATACAAGCTAAACAAAGCTTATAAACATCTAAAAAACTTGTAAACTTCTGTCGTGGGATACTAACTCAACGATACTATATTTTAATATAACTTGTATAGATAAACATGGTGTCCCAGGTCAATCTGAAAAAGATAGTTTTCCATCATGACCTGACTGGGGATCGAACCCGGGAACCCTTGTGTCTCAGGCTGGCGTATTAACCACAGCATCATTGAGCCTGCCAATTTATAAAACATATACAAAATACATAAAAAACATTAATAAAGTATAATCTGAAAATGGACAAACAAAACTCAATAACTACTAATTTGTCATTTTACTAGATACCGTCTCCATTCATTTAGATCCCAGAACTGTATGTGTACTAAAATGAAATATTTTTTAACAAAAACTTAAGAACTGCCTTCATCATCATCATCATTTCGAGTAGGTGTCACGGTCAATCGACCATGCACACCCTGGTGTCAGAGTTCTTCGGAACCGCCTCTCGGCCTCTGACGTGATTCCTATAACGACTACTAGATGGCAGCCGGGACCGCCGGCTTAACCTGCCTTCCGAAGCACGGAATTATCTTTGTTATCAGACAATCAGGTGATTTAAGCCTGCAATGTCCTAACCAACCTGGAAACAACTAAACAAAGTATGTTCCAATTGGGAATCGAACCCATGACCCAGGCAAACGCCTTAACCACTGGACCACAGAAAGAACTGCCTTAATAACCTACGATATTGTAAGCAGTACAAAACAGATTAATGTAAGTATCTATTTCTTGGAAGCTAAATATTAAATTATGTTCACATAAACCCTGATCCACACGTCACTCATTGTCTTTGATGTTACTCATCATCGAAAATACATTGCCGCATATATCCCGAATTACCTCCTATTAAGAGAAATTAGTAGGGTCGTATATCCATACAAGCGTAGTCCCCTGATTCCTCGCCAGATAGTACCAGTAGAGCAATGATTTTTTATGTAAAATAATCTATGGGTATATTATCATGTCCCTGGGTTTATTTATTTTTTTCATAATTGAATTATTTTAACCTGATAAATTGGTAAGAATTTCCGTTGTGGTCAAACATCAAGAAAACAAATATGACGCGATTTTATTAGAAAAAGGAAACATAGACACACAGCCATACCATATTTTAAGTTTTTATTGAAAAATAAATTAAATCGGTTAAGTTTCGTAGAAGAAATCCGGAGGCTACGAAGCGTTAATTTTGTGTACTTTTCATAGGTATTTTCGGTCCGAGCTGCAGTTGTCTCTATTGCACTCTGCGAGGGTTGTTTGGGCTCGGCGCAACAGCAATAGATTTTACAAAAACCAATTTTTTATTCTCTAGAGCTTAGTGTTTCCTTTTAAAACTAAGTAGCAAGCTAACAAACTCAGTTCTAACACAGATCAAAGCGGACAAGAGAGGGACACAATACTTGAGCGAGTAAATATACAGAATGAGTCGGGTTACACGCACTCTATACGTAAAATAGTGTTATAGGAACAAGATTTACTACTCGCTGAAATTGTGTAGGTAGTACTATCTAGAACTAATTTACATAAGTTTTGCTGCTCGTTATAGCTTCTTAACAATGCATCATTATAATGCATTAACTACCTCCATGATCCAGTGGTTAAGGCGTTTGCCTGTAGACCCGGGGGTCGTGGGTTTGATTCCCACGGGAAGCATACTTTGTTTATTTGTTTCCAGTTTGGTTAGGACATTGCAGGCTTGAATTGCCTGATTGTCTGATAATAAAGATGATTCCGTGCTTCGGAAGGCACGTTAAGCGGTTGGTCCCGACTGCCATCTGGTAGTCGTTAAAGGAAGCACGTCAGAGGCCGATAGGCGGTTCCGAAGAACTTTGACACCAGGGTGTGTATGGTCGATTAACTGTGGCACCTACTCAAACTGAATAAATGAATGAATTATAATACATTAAGGACCTCTGTGGCTTGCTTCAGTGCCTTTGAATCGCAGGACAAAGGGTTCGATTACCAACCAAGTCATAATAAAAAACTATATTTTACAGATAAGCCCGGGGTGGGATGTTAATTAGTATAAGTATCTAAAATACAGTATTGTTGAGTTAGTATCTCACTACACAAGTTCATAAAAATAATGTGTGGGTGTAGCTAAAGCTGTATGATTGTTATATGCTTCTATATAAGGTTTATTTAAATTAAACGTAAATATTCTAAGTGCTGTCACCCATAGGCTAAAAATAAACTTTGGAAGCAAAATAAAAAAAATCGACACGCTAGTTTTCGAGATGTCTGGCCCTAAACATTTAGAAAAATAGACGAAAAGACAACCCATGACAAAAAAAATAACACTTTCTTGGCGAACAACTTTTTACTATTATCTACTATGGATACTATGTCACTGACATCGACAATCAAAATAGACTATATTCCCAGACAAGTACAGTCCCGGGACATTCAAAAGTAGAATAAATAGGATCTCTTGGATAGGTATGTAACATCCTCGTCTTCATCGTCACTTACCATCAGGTGAGCCGTGGGTGAGATGCGAGACAACGCCTAGTTCAATACTTAATTAAAAAATCTGATTAATCGATTTATAAAAAAAAAATTTATAAAATTATAGTAATTTTTTTTTACTTGTTTTAAAAACCTAAAACATACTAGCGTATCGATTTCTAAAATGTTGCTAATAAAGCAGTAGTTGGCAATGGATACCAGCCCTTAAAATATTTGTTTACATTTATATTACTTAATTACTAGACCGTTACTTCCTATTAACTAAGTAGCAAGCTAACCAACTCGGTTCTAACTCATCACCTTGATGGTGAACGGGTAAGGCAAATAAAACTTGAGCGAGTAAATATGTATACAGAAAGACGCGGGTTGTGCGTACTGTTAGGACAGCAGCCAGTGGGTCCTTTTTAAATAAACAATTTTTAATTGCTACGGAAAGAACTAATTTATTACCACAAACTGGCAAAATACACTTAACGATACAATACCTGGACGACCGAGTTTTGCTCGTTTATTACTATTTATTGTAATATGGTGGTGTTTAGGTGATAATCTACATAAACCTAAAAAGTAAAATCAAACATTAACTACATTTTTTAAACTTTTACAAAAGGAATAAAAATTAAAAAAATATATAAACTTAGATAAATATAAAAAAAAGATAAAAAAAATTCATCGAGCGGGATTCGAACCCGTAACACTCGTTCTGCATGGAAAGAAAAACGCATGAAAACTCGAAAACACGCGTTTTTCCAAACATAAGAATAATCGAGATCGATTGTTTACCCGCGAAAACCCCCTTAAATTTCAGTGAAATCGTTAGAGCCGTTTCCAAGATCATAGAAACAAATTTATATACATACATATAAACAATATAAATAAATATACAAGAATTGTTCGTATAAAGGTACAAGATAGGTGTTTACGGCACCGATGTTACTGGATGACTGACTAAATCGGAATGAAAAATAGTTTTTTATAATACTAGCTTTCGCCCGCGGCTCCGCAAGTTTCAATGTTGATCCCTCGGGAATAGTACTTTTCCCCGGGATAAAAGGTAGCCTATGTCCTTTTCCGTACTCCAGAGAACTTGTATGCAAAATTTCATGATGATTGGTTCAGTAGTTACGGCGTGAAAGCGTAACAAACAAACAAACTAACAAACAAACTCACTTTCGCATTTATAATATTAGTAAGGATAGTAAATAGTAATAGTAAGGATAGTAAGGATAAGGATTAAAATCATGGAAAGAAAGAAAGAAAGAAAGAAAAAATATATATATTGATATATCAAAATATATTTTAATATATCGAAATGGAGGCTTTACTCAGCACTTAGGCTTTTAATTTACAGTTTCCAATCACAAACTATCGATAAACTTCAATGATCAGCTCGATTCCAATTGATATTGAAATGCGGTGAACGCAATCCGTCTTGTTTTATAACGAGGACTAACTTTAGTTCCTGGTTTAAACCATTATCCGACCAAAATAAGTAGACACTTGATCCATTATAACCACCCGTGATAACCACTAACGCTCACTCGCAGTGTTGCCATCATGCAAACTCGATTCCACATAATTTGAAACTTGACATTTCAATATCTTACAATTTTATTTTAATGTAGCAACACTAATAACAGTTTATGGGCGACTCAATCTGCGACATATAAGTCTTTTTTGCATTTTGTCGAATGTTTAACAGGCGATTATATTTATCTGGAAACATATTTCAGCTAATCATCTATGAGTCATTTAGAATAAAATACCTTTCAATAAAACTAAGCAATACGCATAGAGATAAGATTGAACCAACAAATTCAAACACACATCAAAGAGGTCGGGCGAGGATGAAACTCTCGGCAAATAAAATTCCAGTGAGCAAATACACGCAAGAGGCGAGATGAGATGACACGCACTTGAAGAAACGTACTTGATACGTTAAAAATAAATATCTCCACAGCCTAGCGGTGTATAGCAAATAACTTCAGATGTAAGTTAGTATCAGTGTTGTCCAAAAACGGGAGATATGTTCTTTAGTCATTGAGCGACAGTATTATTATCTTTGACTTGCCGACTTCTAAATGCCTAGTATCGTACGTTTTTGACGCGAATACTTAGTTGGCTGTAAAGTATCTTAACTTAAGTGCTCTTCCTAAAGTTCTCAATCTTTGTATGAAATGGACATATCATCATTACTATATAATTAGGCCCCTAAGTGCTCTTCCTAAAGCTTCTAAATCTTCATATGAAATTGATAACATCATTACTATATTATTAGCCCTCTTGAGATTTAGTAGCAAGCTAGCTCTCTAAATGTCCTCCCCCATCTCCTTAAAAGGCCGATAATTTATAAGTGTAACAATCGCGAAAACATTAGAAAATTATTAATACGGTTTTTACTTCCAATAAATTAAGTATCGAGCTTAGAAACTTAAACACACAGTTTAAGGTTTAAACAGAATTACTCAACAAATAAAATTCCATTAAGCATCATACAAAAAGCAAGTTGACATGGATTTTACAAGCTTGCTGCATAGTTGAATTTAGTTATAAAAGATGCGAGACTTCCTATTATTTAACCAACTTTTCCTTAAACCAACTTCTGTTACTTGTTAAGCATTGTAGTGGACACAAATTTTGCTGGTCCTTAGCTTATTCTTTAGATAAAGCTCATACTTCTAAGATATTTCTAGCTAACTATCTATCCGTTGGTCCCGGCTGCCATCTGGTAGTCGTTAAAGGAACCACGTCAGAATCCGAGAGGCGGTTTCGAAGAACTCTGACACCAGGGTGTGCATGGTCAATTGATCATGACATCTACTCGAAATTAATGATCTAGCTAATCATCCATTGCAATTTAACCCTAGAACCACAACATACTATGTTCATTATTAAGGCTTACCTTCTATAAACTAAGTAGCGGGTACAAACTTTGAAATACACAAAAGTGTATGCGCAAGGATGAAACACTCGACAAATAAAACTCCAGTTTGCAAATACATACAAAAGGAGAGTTGACACCCATTTCAAAAGCTTTTCTATTTTTTATTATTTTTTTTGTCTCACTGCTGTACAAAGGTCTCCCCCATTTCCTTTCAAACATCCCTATTTTGTGCCACTTCAGACCATTTCTTCCTTTCAAAAGCTTAGTACAAAAAGAGATGAGAATTTAAACTGCTTTACTCCAGTGTCTCTCGCCTGCTTGCTTGTTAAACTTATCCTTAATCAAAACTCACATCTGTAAAATGTCTCCAGCGTATCATCCATGTATAATTTGAAATTAATTGTTACTACCATTAAATAAAGTAGCGAGCTAACAAACTCTCAAATATACATTAAAGTGGACGGGCGAAGTTGGAAGCAGGATGGCACACTTGACAAATAATATTCCAGTGAGTTAAAACATACAAAAGGCTAGTTACACTTAGGAAGCTTAATAGTTTGCTAAATGCAAAACTTCCCAATATTTTAAACTGCCTTACTCCAGTGTTTCTTACTGGCTTTATTTGCATTGTAAAGGCTGCTTTCGTTTGTTTCGTCGTTAGCTTATCCTTTAGCTAGAGATTCTCCTAAGATATCTCTTGCTAATCATCAATGTGTAATTTAAAATTCATTGAGGGTGTAACTTTACACAAACTAAGTAGCGAGCTAAAAGACTCTCAAACACACATAAAAGTGATTTTTTGAGGATAGAACAATCGGCAAATAAAATTCCAGTGAGCAAATACGTACAAAGGTCGAGATGATACGCACTTTACAAGCTTAGCACTGTTATATGCGATACACAACTTCCTAATAATATGTTGTATTTAATTGCATTTGCATTTATTTGCATTTAAACTCCAGTGTTTCTTACTGGATTTATTTGCATTGAAGTGAAGGCTGCTTTTTTCTCATCACCATCCCTTAAACCACAGGTACACAGCTAGAAATATAATCAAGTGAAACCATTTCGACTTCAAAAGAAAAAGAAGCTAAAGCTCATTCTTCGAAGATGTATCTAGCTTATCATCCATGTGTAATTTAAAATTAATAAAGCGTAACCTTACACAAACGTAGTAGCGGGGTAACAAACTCTCAAACACATATAAGAGTAGATTTGCGAGTATGGAAAACTCCGCAAATAAAATTTCAGTGAGCAAATACGTACAGACCAGTTGATACGCACTTTACAAGCTTGGTACAGACGCGATGCAAGACTTCCTAACATTTTAAGCTGCCTTATATTTTAACCTCCACTGACTCGTGCTGGATTTATTTGCATTGTAATGAAGAGGCTCCTTTTGCTCGTCCCTAAGCTAAACCTCAGAAATAAATAAATAAAATAAAAAGCCATTTATTACCATACTTTAAGTAATACACATCATTCAAAATTTACAAAATTAGAGATAGATTTTACAGCATTATTTAAGATGTCTCTGGCTAATGCATATGTAATTAAGAATTAATTATTAGGCGTGACCTTCCATAAACTCAGTAGCGGGCTAACAAACTTAAACACACATCAAAGTGGACGGGCGAGGACGGAACACTCAGCAAATAATACTCGAGAGAGCAAATATACATCGAGGTGTCAAACACTCTTGGTTCAAGCTTGGTTCAGTTGTAAAATAAAGTCTTTGTAATGTTTTCGCTACTGTTACATTAAAATTTTATCACTTAAGAGGAAACACTGCGCTCGAGAGAATTGAAAAATATGCTGTCGCGCTGTGTGCCACACAATCCCTGCAGAGTGCGATAGAGACAACGGCAGCTCTGACTGAAAATAGCTATGAAAATTACATAAAATTAACGCTTCGTAGTCCCCTGATTTCTTCTCCAAAACGTAACCGATTTCATTTCCTTTTCCATATAAAATTTGAAATAAGCTATGGTTGTGTTTCTATGTTTTCTTTTTCTAAATAATCGCGTCGAATTTCTTTTCTTGATGTTTGAACACAACGGAAAATCTTACAAATTTTGCAGGTTTTCAAAAACCTACAAATAAATACTGCTGCGACACGAGAGTGCCCGGGTTCGATCCCCAGCCAGGTCAAGATGGAAAATTATCTTTTTCAGATTGGCCTGGGTCTTGGATGTGTATCTATATATGTATTTGTTATAAAATATAGTATCGTCCATCCCATAACACAAGTCTCGAACTTACTTTGGGGCTAGCTCAATCTGTGCGATTTGTCCGTATATATTTATTTATTATTATATTATTGCTACACATTTAAATTTAATCACCTAATACGGTTTTATCTGCGGTCGCTTCCAAAAGTCCATATAGAACTATCTATTTAAAAAGGAAAGTAATTAGTTGGGCTGCTAAATAATTATTTGGGCAGAGAAAGCATTTAAATAAGCTTTGGCTAGAAAGCCAAAGCTTATCCAAATGTTTTCTGGAACGACTGAGGGCAGAAAAGAAGTTAGGTTCAGGTTATGATCAGGTAACAAAAATACGAATATTCTGCTAACCGTTTAATTAACACTTATTTAATAACAGCAAATACATCAAGATGTTACGCAATTTAGAGCTTAGCTTCGTTTCAAAAGAAAGTCTTGATAATGTTTTCGCTATTGCATTGCACACATTTCAATCACTTTATACGGTCTTACCTACATGACTGTAAAAATAACTGGTATTTTTTTTAAATTCAATTTAAGCATGACATTTGAATATACCAATATATACTTAGTCCACAAACCTAGTTCCTAAGGTTTTCAAAAATTGTGAGTTGACGTCTTTTGGAGAAAATGCGATTTGCAGTTTGTTACCGCTTCTTCTGCACTCCGGTTTGAAGCAGCATTAAACTTAGCCAGTGAATTTTTGACGTCTCAAATTAGAGAAGTAAAAATATGACAATTAATAAGTGTTCAAAGAAACCTATCATGAATAAAAGTTTTGAATGGAATTCAATTGAATTAACTATCCTTACTAATATTATAAATGCGAAAGTGAGTAATTTTTCAAAATGTTAGGTATACATTATTATTACTCCTAACGTTGACATGCAGAGCCGACCCCAAATAGGGAAAAGGCGAGGAAGATGATGATGATGATGATGAAACAGCGAATCCTACATATATAATATGTACACTACATATACTCATGCATGTATACAAACACATAGCATCATTCCGGCCATGCCTATCTGGAAAAAAGAAAAAGGTAAATGTACCAGCTGCTTCTCTGTCCGCATAGATCGTAACGCGAAAGTCGATCGTGGAAATGGGGGATAATCTGAGGAATTATTTGAGTAGGCGGCTAGCAACTCATCACTATTTTGATTTCGTTTTCTACCTAATGTGCTAAGGGTGGCTTTAAAGTCTTAAAGATATATCTACTCCGCAAGGGAAAAAGACGCGATAGTATGTTCATAGCAGCCAAGTCTATAATTCTCCTTTTGGACTTGCCGCAGTCGGGTAAAATGAGGCTCAAAATCAATGAACACAAAAGTGTCACGTGCATGAAAGGGCGTGGAACAAGCGATAGAGAGGCAAGATCGGCCTAAGTGTTTGGCTTGTGACGCTCAATCTGTTTTCCACCGTTAACACGTAAAATTATGGTCCATAAACCGACTTTACAGACAACCATTTTATATAAATAAATAAATATATACGGAAAAATCACACAGATTGAGCTAGCCCCAAAGTAAGTTCGAGACTTATGTTATGGGATACTAACTCAACGATACTATTACATATATAGATACACATCCAAGACCCAGGCCAATCTGAAAAAGATCATTTTCCATCTTGACCTGGCCGGGGATCGAACCCGGGCACACTCGTGTCGCAGACAGGCGTGTTGACCGCTGCGCCACGGAGCTAGCCAATATATTTAGCGTTGTATATTCCCTATTTGAGTATTGCTACTACATCAACACGATGTATGTCTTCGAGGCTTTGGGTAAATCTGTATTTACTCTTGTAACAGCGATACATACGCGCGAGCGAGATGGGTAACGATTTACATACGAAATTAATTAAAACACCACAAAATCGGTTCGTGCCGGGACGCTCTAATGAGAGCTATGTCTTAAGACGCGTGTTCACCGTATACATTTTGACATGAGATCCTATTTTTAACCGACTTCACAAAATAAAAGAAGTATGTTTGTTACCTCAAAACTGCGTCATTTATAAACCGGTTTAAAAAAAATATTTTTTTTTTGGGTGAAAGAATATGCTTTCAATTTTTTTTTATGATATGGGATGGCTAACGAGCAAGCAAGTCACCTGATGACAAGCAATCAGCGCTGCCCATGGACAACTGCAACACCCAGATGTAACAGGAGCGTTGCCAGCCTTTGAAGGAGTTGGAAGGACGGACCTCTGGCTCTCTCACTCACCAAACGAAGTACAGAAGCGGTAAAGCTTCTACTCAAACGTCGATTTTCTGTGAGAGTGTGGTACTTCCCCGGGCGAGCAAGATTCATGCAACTAACAAATACTACTTTTGTCGTTAGCGTGGCTCTACAAAACTGATAATTGGTCCCATTTTAATTCCATCAAATTCGGTTAAGTACTTTAATTGAAGTCGGTTTTTTTTCTATGAAAGATCATTAATACTAAAGACTGTGAACTGCCTGATAAACTCAAACAGTCTTTCCTTTTATGGCTTATTTTTTACTAGTGGTACGCCCCGGCTTCGCATGGGTAGATATAGGTATTCAATTCTATAGCCATGTTTATTAAGGACAATGTAGGATTCTATGATGAATTTTTTTTTTCAAATTGGTCATATCGTTTTGGAGCCTATTTACTTAATGCAAAAAATCAAATCTTTCCTCTTTAGAATAGTGGTGTAGATCACAGCAAACTCACAATATTTTTACGCGCCACCAAAACCATCTTAAGGCGATACCACTGTAAATGAGGTCGTTCTGAACCTTATTTATCTCGCAAAATACTTTAATTAGGAGTTTCAAATCTAAGTAATATGATTTTTGACTATTTCATCTCCAAAATTGTAAGATGGAAACACGTTTTGATAAAATTTTCTCGATAGAAATATTTTTTGAAAAATGGTCTTCGTTCGCAGAGTTTTTGTTATTGTAGCTCAAATGCGACGAATGAAATAATGATTTTTAGACTAAAAGATAGGTTATTAGTAATTCATCAAAATGTAAATATGAAAATACAATTAACCGGTCTGATTTTATATAAAATAGAAATAATGAATTTGGCGCTTACGTTTTTTTCTTTGAGCGGCTCGAGACTATCTCCTGTCTCATCATTCACGGGCTAAACCGCCAAGTGCTATCCCTTGCGCGCACTTGATCAGTCTGCGTACGCCTTTGCCGAGCGATGGTACCAAACATTTCAGGCCTCGTCTAACTAAAATCGTTCTCAAATCTCGTTCTGTCACTGTCTAGACAATTGTCTTGGTAGGTAATTACCTACCAAGACAAAAATAGCCCTAGAATTTGAGTAGTAATTTTGTAAATTTAAATTGAATAGTTATGTTTTTAGTATTCGGGGTAAGTCTTATAAGTCAGTAGCCGCCATTTTAAAAAGTTCTTAAAAACTCACTCGAACATAAATTCTATTTAACTTGCTCATAAAATTTCACAGGAAACGTTTTAGTTTTAGAATCCTTCAGCAGTTGACCAATTACTAAGGGATTCTAAAACTTTTTGATTAAAACTAACGTGGTCCGCACTGATACTCTCATTATCAGTGCGGATCGCGACATTGGGCGCGCGTCTCGATCCACATTCACCCTGAGGAAGGCCTCCAAATGAGGTCGAAACATGTCGGCCAGTAGTGACTTCGTACGGGAGTATCTCGATGTTACATATTTTAATAATGATTCTAAAACTAAACCTGGTCTGGTATGTACGCATTGTTAGCAAATCAAAAATTAATTTGAAGATTTCGGAATCTACCTGCGCCCCACATCCTGTAAAAGCGCCATTATATGGCGGACATGACGAAAAAGGCCTGTGTAACATTTTATTTTATGCCATTGGTTTGAAAAGGAATGCGGTTTCAAGGTAAGTATTGTACAGAGAGGGTCGTGCTCCTGTAGTGGAGACTAAAAAGGACCTGATGATGATGATGATGATTGTATTACCCTGAGTGTCTTAACACCTGCACACGCGAGGGCCTATACAATGCCAATGATAACGCTGTCTCAGTGGCAGAGTTCTGGTCAACACAAATTTAATTCACCCGAGTCGACACGATAAGAAGAAGAAATAAAAGCTCCAAGTGAACTCGCGCCCTTAAAATTGTAATGCGTCTTACATTTACTGGTAAATAAATTATTAATACGCTTCGACATGGAAAGGCACATGTTTAGTTATTAGCGGCAATTTCCCCCTCTGGCAATATTGTATCTTGGAATAAGGATCTTAAGACAGTTTTTTTTTCATCACATATTTTCAAATTTGATAATTTACCGAGCATTCAATTCTGATAATCATTAAGTAATAGTACATTACTGCAGAGGCCGGGAAGTAAGGGATTGCCGGTCGAGTAGAGTTTTCAAGGCCGAGCGTCAGCGAGGCCTTGGCAATAAATACGAGTCCGGCAAGCCGATTCCCGGCAAAGGCATGTATTGTGCTTTTCTCAATAAATGCGAGGAAATAATGAAAGACGTACTACTGGGAATAAATGAGTATAATATAAAAAAACGATAATAGTATGTACATTTATATTTTCATATTTGTTTTACGGCATTTGGTATTCTACGCCTTTTCCTTCATATTTTTCAACGTTTTATCAAAGAAATGATGGTATTATTCATTTCGTTGATTCGACGGAGCTCCTGGCGACAATTCCCACGAATCCTCTGGTTTGATCATAGACTATGCAGTAACGCGAGCGACGACCAGCCCGCTATGTAAATCTCTAAATCCGCACCATGACACTTTAGTTAGTCCACACCACACATTGTTCATAAACATAGCCATTTAACACCAAATTACACCAATTTTCCGTTTATAAGCAAACTGCAAAGTAATCCAAAACAACAACCTTGCTTGCAGTAAAATATATAATAGAACATCCCCGCGTTATTTTCTTTTTTAATTTCAATTGTCATTTCGTGCTAAGGAAACAAAGCCCATACAGCCCAGGCATATTTTACCCAAAAAATGTAATACCGTAAAAATCTGCTTTCCCGCGTTTTTTCTTTTATTATTGGCATATTTTTGTGTGATTTTACCGACATTTTAATTAAATTATTTTCATATTCATATACTTATATGCTCGATGAGTGCATTCTTTTATAATATGGTAGCCATTGGCTGTATGACAAGTTAGATAGTACAAGTTACATAGATTAATTAAAAAGTTTTGAGCAGCGGCCAGGAATGAATTTTCATACTTACTTTCCTGGCCTAGGCCGGTAAAGTAGTGCACCAGCCAAGAATTACAAACTTCGTGGCTTCATTTTACTACAATAATGCCTACATTTCCGAGCATGTTTGAGAAAAATAAAATAAATAAGAAACTGAAATGCATTAGTACACAGATACGCACACACACTCACACACCAAAGGTCCCATACCACCATCATCATCATCATCAGGTCTTTTTAGTCTCCACTACAGGAGCACGACCCATACCACCGTACATTATATAATGCTCCGATGTATAAGAACGCTTACAACCTCTTCCAAGTAACCTCTCTTAAGTGGTTAACATTCCTTGGACCACATGGAGGTGCCTTAATCGCCGCCGCACTGGGGTAGGTCGATGCCGACATAACCTGGCTAAATGAGGCTTTATCCAACAGGCGAAAGTGCAGTGCCAGTGTGGTCACGATGACCAGACCATGTTGCACCTCCTTTCGTGCCCTCTGTGCCCCATCAGCTGCACCAAAGAGGATCTGTACACTGCATCCGAGAGTGATGTCAGAGTCGCCACATACTGGAGAGACAAAATCTAATCCCTTGAGCCATCGACATGAAAAGAAGAAGAAGTGGTTAACCGAACTCTTTTGAGCCCGAACACTAATTTCTTAACTATCTGAGGTTTGTTGTCTCCATCCTTATCCTTATCCTTACTAATATTATAAATGCGACAGTGAGTTTGTTTGTTTGTTTGTTACGCTTTCACGCCGTAACTACTAAACCGATCATCATGAAATTTTGCATACAAGTTCTCTGGAGTGTGGAGAAGGACATAGGCTACCTTTTATTCCGGGAAAAAAGACTGTTCCCGAGGGATCGACATTGACGCGGGCGGAGCTGCGGGCGAAAGCTAGTAATAAATAAAGCAGCAACTTGGACAGAATCAAGCAAAAACGCTAAAAGAACAAGCTTCTTTTATAGATGGGGTTCTATTATGCCCTTAATGGTTTATTTTATTTTCTTTTTATTATTTGTTGTCATGGTGGCAATAGGTAGCTACTCTTTTATTCTATTCTGTATACATTTCAAGTCTCTAACTATTACAGTTCAATAGATACAGCCATCTCGTCTACTATATCTATCGTAAATTTTATCGCCCAATTGACCTTCTAAAACTGTATGGGAAAAAAGTTTCTTTTTTACTATTTTGTGATCCACATTCGGAGATAGATTAAAAGATATCAGAACACCCTTGCAATATAGATTTAAATATTGCAAGGGTGTTCAAAATAAACGTGTATACTGATTACGTCCTTATTACTTAGTTAAATACAGAGCTTAAGGATGATATCTTTAGACTTTACAAATAGAGTTCTGATTTTTTTTTAAATTTTCATTTGACGGTAAACGTGCAGACGAGCCACCTGATGGAAAGTAGTCACCGTCGCCCATGGACATCTGCTACACCAGAGGAGGTGCTGATGCGTTGCCTACTCTAAAGATACCTGTAAACATGCCTTTTGAAAGACCCAAAGTCATAGCACACAGGGAAACCCCTGGGTGGGAGTCCATTTCACAATCTTGCTGTACAAGGAAAAGACCACGTGACGCTCTGGGGTTATAGACAAATCTCGCCTTTTTTACAATGCATTTACCTTTTAGGCTGATTTCACAGTGACGCGTTTGAACAGCGCCATCCAGACGCGCGCATTTGCAATGACCCTAGATAGTAGTCTCCTTTCATAGTTACGCATTTGAACCGCACCGCTCGGAAAACGCGCGCCGCCAGCTAGCGCTGCGAAGCACACAAATAATAATCAATTTGCAATGTTTTACAATGTCGCTGTTGCACTCTTTTCCATAGAAAATACACAACTTATCCTGTTATTATATTTGTCCTAATGATGACTATATGCAATTGTAAGTTACAAAGAAATGCGCGTTACTAAAACTCCTTTTACAGCACACTTCAGTCAAATGCGCGCTGTTGAAACGCGGTGGTCAACAACGCGTCTTGCCAGGGTCACTCTGAAACAGTCTTAAACTGACACCACAACTATGTAAACACATTAGGACGCAAAAATAGGTTAGTTTGACAACATGGTCCCTCACTTTTCTATAAAGTCCTTTAGGTTAGGTTATCTTGTCATTTATCATACATAGTTTTTGCTCTAGCAAAATTTGTCTGTGCCTATCTCGCAGGGGAAAAACGTGCTTCTATTTTTTAACGTACGTAGGTCCATTCAGTCAGGCTGCTTTTGGAGGGAGTCCAAGTCCTTGAGTGTACTCGACGGCCAACTTTTTTTAATGGAGAATACTGAATGCCCGACTTAACAGTATTAAAACGATTATGATTAAAATACAGTTATTATGTACTAGCTTTCGCCCGCGGCTCCACCCGCGTCATAGTCGATCCCTCGGGAATAGTACTTTTTCCCGGGATAAAACGTAGCCTATGTCCTTCTCCGTACTCCAGAGAACTTGTATGCAAAATTTCATGATGATCGGTTTAGTAGTTACGACGTGAAAGCGTAAAAAACAAACAAACTCTTATATTAATATTATACTAGCTTTCGCCCGCGGCTCCTCCCGCGTTAATGTCGATCCCTCGGGAATAGTCCTTTTTCCCGGGATAAAAAATAGCCTATGTCCTTGTCCGTACTCCAGAGAACTTGTATGCAAAATTTCATGATGATCGGTTTAGTAGTTACGGCGTGAAAGCGTAACAAACAAACAAACAAATAAACAAACAAACAAACTCTTATCTCTCTAATCTTATATTATATGAGGATTATATTGTTTGGAGCCGTAAACAGCGTGTAACATAACCAACATAGTTCCCGTGAAGGGGTGACTCAGTCCGTCAAAATGAACAACTTATAATATGGGACCAATGTTGTGAACTCCAATTTTTTTACCTTTTCATAATTAATTGCAAGGCCGGCCGAACACTTGTATTAGTATCAATTTGTTTTTGAGTTCCCAGCATTAGTCCTACAGTAAAAGTTGTTCATTTTGACGGGCAGTCATCCCTTCACGGGAACTTCGTTGGTTATGTTACACGCTGTATATTTAATCTGAAATTTTAAACAGAAACATTATTTAAACAAAGTTATTAAGGTTATAAAGAGGCGACTTTGACATTGATGTTGATCATCAACATATCAGCCGCAAGAAGTCCACTGCTGGACATAGACCTCTCCCAAAGATTTCCAAAATTACCTGTTGGAATCAACTTGCAGCCAGCGTTACCCTGCAATAATTTTTGCGAGACTTGGCTCTGTCTACCCTGCTAGTGCTAAAGACGTATTACTATTTTGTATATAAGTTAATTCAGTGAGTTTGTTGTTGGAGGGAGACCAAGTCCTCGACTGTACTCGATTTTGCCACACAATTAACCTGTAATCTTGGAAATGTAGTTCTAACTTTTGCGAGACTTGGCTCTGTCTATCCTGCCACTGCTAAAGATGTAATACTATTTTGTATATAAGTCCATTCAGTGAGGTTGTTGTTGGAGGGATGCCAAGTCCTCGAGAGTACTCGACGCTGCCAACGTTTTATTAATGGCGAATGCTTAATGCCTGACTTTACAGTATTTAAACGATTATGATTTAAATTATTATTAATTTAGGGTGAGGAGATTTAATTCGTGTTACCGCAAAAGTCTAACACCAGGGTATGCATGGTTGATTGACCGTGTCACCTACACATAATGATGATGATGAGCGCAAAAGTTGTGCCCCCGTATTATATCGGCTGCAATTTGGTAAAAACACGAGCTGATGAAATCAATACGATTCGGCGATTAACTAAACGTGGCCTTTTGGTCTTAAAGACCTAATGTATCAAAGTTAGTTCTCGTTTTATAATAAAACGCCATCAGTGTTATTATAAATAAACTGCAAAACCCAGATTTAAACCAGGTTTAGCATCAATTTTTTTTGGTGAAACATGACCTATTTGTTGGTAACAAAATAAGTTAGTACTAGAGTTAAACTAGGGAATTGTAGGTTTATCTTTAGACCTAGGATCATCTATGAGTTAAACGATAAACCTCGTTTTATAATACGATTTTCCTTAGTACTTGACTTGGACCCCGGCTTAAATCTGGTACTAACTTTAGTCTTTGTTTTATGATAACACTACATGTGTTTACTGTTGGTTTACGGCTTTTCTCTAATAAGTTTGACATCAATAGTACGAATATGACAGTGACCAACCTCGATCGTAACTTATCTGAATCGCGTTCGACACTTCGCCGTCATGCACTGAGCACTCGACTGAGCGGCTGAATACTCATTCAATGTCAAGTATCGCCGAGTGAGACATGTGTAACCCTTGTCAATACGCGGACCCCAAAGTTATTAAACATGGTTTAGAATAACCATTGGCTGTCACTCTTTGATGCTGTGTTACACAAACGGTTTGATGGAAACGGTATAGGTTCCTATTGGATACATATATACATACATATTATCGCGTCCAGAGCCATAAGACCAAAAGGCCACGTTTAGCGTGTTGGTGGGCGTAAAGGTGGAAAACGAAATCAAAATAGTGATGGGTTCCTAGCCGCATCAGCCGCATGATTCTTTAGATTTTCGCCCATTCCGATAACCGGCTTCTACGGTCTGCGCGGGAAGAGGAGCAACTGGCATATTCTACGTTTTTTTTCTTTTTTTCCAGACCAGCATCGAAGATTCCTATTGGATATTCGCACATGTAGTTTGCGTGGATAGTACGGGAGCCCATGATGCTAAATGTACTCGTATAATTACTCAAACGTCGCTGGAATTTAAAGATCAGGTGGTAAAAGAAAAACGGTTATATAATATTTTGAATTTTCAACTATTTTAATGCCCCTCCGTTGAATGATGAAAAACAGGCCAAGTGCGAGTCGGACTCGCGTACGAAGGGTTCTGTACCATTATCTAACGTCTAAAAACGAGCCCACATAAGACGGTAGTAATTGAAGAAAGATTTATAAAGTTCTACTTCCACCACGAGTAGAGGCAAGCGCTGGTAACAAGATTTCGTAGGTATATTACCTACTTTGATTCCCGAGCGCAATAGGTGTTAAACGGCCTCCTAACGTTCCGCCAAGCGCCGCGCGCTGTTGAATGTAAACACATTGCTATTACTTTAGGTATTATTTTTATTAAAGCTGCTATAATTTTATATTTACTTGACTTTAAGTGGTTCGAAAATTTATATTCAGTAGTTGTTTTACGTAACCAATATCTATCTTATTTGAAATTTTACTTTGCCGAGTACATTAAAATTTATAAGTTGGTCAACTATAACTCTTTAATTTATAAACTCCACTTAGGTCTGATAGTTATCCTTTAAATTTCGTTATATATACTACTGCCGTGAATTTTTTCACGTGTTCATATACAACTATTTAGTAGATAGAGGGGGGGGGGGGACACTGGACTCTAACAAAAATTTGGACTATAAAACCAAACCAAATATTTCGGAAACGGATAAGTAAATCGAAAAATAATGTTCACAAGCAAATTTACTCCCCTTTTTTCTGACAGACGGCGAAACGATAAGCGGACGGACAGACGGACAGACATGGCGAAACGATAAGGGTTCCTTGTTCGGAACCCTAAAAAAGGGGGTTTCAAAAATTTTAAACAAAAATAATTGTTGTGTTAAAATAATCGGGAGTGTCTAATTAATTTATGTTGGCTTTATAATATGCCAAACAATGTGTATAGCAATAATCTGCCGGTTTGACCATGACAAATGAAAGTGCAGACAAAAATGTCGAAAAAAACACCAATGTATCCTGTAATGATGTTAACGTGGTTGGCTCTTTTTTGCTTCATCATAGTCGGCCTATCGTAGCCCATTTTTGATAGAACGGGTTCGATGCAGCGATCGGCGATGTGGTGACCCGTATCCGTCTCGCTCTCTCTCATCCGAGCGTGTTCCATCCTCAGCTGGAGTGCTTTGTTGCCCGGGGTCTGTTTTCCAGCTCTTTCTTCTCCACTTTGCACGGTCTTCGGCATCATTGTGAGACCATTGGCTCACATATCCTCCCTAACGACATCCAGCCAGCACTTCTTGGGTTCCCTTCTGCCGGGGCTCGGCGAAGGCGTGTCCGAGGTATTAATCAAAATCCCAAAATTCCGTCTTGGGCTCCCTAACTAAACAATATTGTTCCTATTGGATGTTCGCACAAATAGTTAGCAGGGATAGCTTGTCATACATACAAACGTGTATAAGGTTTCATCCATACTCAACTGTGATCTGTTCTGAGACCAGGTACCGCCAAACATATGTGGACGATTTAAGAGTGCGTAATTTAGATGTGAAAGACAAGGTGCGAAGTGCTGAGGCGCAAAATAACGCAGGTACGAAGTGCCGGGATGCGTTCTTCACGCCTGGTTTCTCACCTCAGTTCATTCTCGCCTTAGCTCTTCGCACCTCAGTTCATTCACACCTAAATTTAACACTGGTTAATTGTGTTTACTGTTTTTGTGTCTGGAATCGGCCTCAAGGTATTTGACTTAGTTAATGACTTCCATGTAATAATATTTACTGGGGCCGATGGCTTAACGTGCCTTCTGGAGCAAAAAAAAGCGTAAAATATTTTTATTTATTATAGTCACGATTCAAATATAAACACCAGGGTTGCTAGATATGAAAAATGACTCATAAGATTTACTATAAACAACTTTCAAGGTTAAATATTAATTTTAAAATGCATGAACTACTGGATGCATTTTCTTGTGCCTTCACATTGGAATGCGTATTTTTGTATACTCATTTCAGTGTATAAAATAGTTTTCAACATAATATTACACTATTTTGCAGCTTTTATAAACTAAAACAAATAGATAGAGAAACTAACAAGTAATGTCCGCCGTCAAAACAAACTTACAGCCATTCACTTCAGGTGCCATACATTTGGATGTAAATTGCGAGTCTAGACAAGACAGAGACATTATGTAGCACTAATTTGCTCCAAACATAATGGCTAGTGTTAGGAGCGTATTTTAACGATGTATGCCCTGGGCATTTTAAATCAAATTCGCCCCCGCTCATTCTTAAAATGAAATTCAGCGGGTAATTATATTAAGCAATAGGTAAGCTACTAGTCACTGTACCTGATTTTCCATCCATATTGATTTTGAAGATACTTGCTAAATCTGCCCTTTGGTCTTGCAAAACACATCTCCGCTTACTCTGACGATCTGATGTTTTAAGCACTTATAGGCAAATTCAGACGTAGGTTTCATCTATAAAGCTCAATAAAACAGGTTTCTAGATCAAAAAAAAAAAAAATATTGTAAGGACTGCCAGTAGAAATAAAAATTCTAAATATGGAGTATCGCGTCACAAGCATGACCCGCATTTCGGTAACGTGAACCCATAAGTACAAAAATCGCTTAAAGCTGCTAAAAAAGTTTTCACTTCTCAAATCACATACCGTCAAATTAACGGGGCTGCAACCATTTTCCTTTGAAAGCTTTTAAATGTAGCGGCAAGCTTATCAAACCCTCAGTATTAATCGCGGAACACCTTCAGGGTAGCGCTTATCAACACACTTTCAGTCGCTTTCAAAATCTTTAGGTGCCGGCTTATTAATAGAGATACCATTTCAACCACTTAGTATTCACTCTCGATGCAATCAGTGCTTTTGATAGATAACTTTGTGTACAATTCGTGAAGCACCATATTCTAATATAGGCTAATATTAGAATATGGTGCTTCACAATCTTCAAATAGAAATAAAACACGACAGCCTTCGAAAAAGAATTATAACCTAACACTTACAATATAACAAGGAAAATATAATGATAACTCACTATATAAATCTGTTCAGATATTTAAAAGTCATGTTACATACATACTTATATTCATGAATCTAGATAACATAACAATCTTTTTCTGGGAAGTCGTATAAAAACTATGGTAAGATTTTCTCGTATGCATGCCAAATGGTTTTACAACTAAGGATGCCAAAGACATTGTTTGATTGTTGTTCGTGTGTTATATTTGGTGTCATATGACACACGAACAACAACACTGGTGTCATATTTTAAGCTGCCTAAAGGCATCTAACTAGGTGACCGCCGGCTTAACGTGCCTTGTAAACCACGCCACGGAGAAGCCTAAACTCTTTTTATGCCACTTGTGGTCACTCATCGCCGGGTGACTTAACACGCGTAAGCAATTATGATGCTTGCACTCACGGGGCCATGGGACTCCTCAACACTGCAAATCGGTAAAAAAAGCTAACCTTAGTATTCAAAGGCACGCAGGTGGGAATGCAAAAGAAAATACGCCCCTCGTCCGAGTGTTATATACGAAGAGCGGAGAATAAACAAGCCTGAGAGTTAATAAAAGGATGTAAAATACACTATACAGTAAAATCGATGAAGGAAATGGGTGTTAACTTAGAGATATTAATTAATAGGCAATGGGTTAGCCACTACTATCACTATTTCTGAAACCAGTTCTTGATTTTTATTATAAGTATTTCATAAAACGTAATCTTTTTGGCCTTGCGAATTAAGGTTCTATCTTATAAAAAGGATAATATGCACCGCCCCCATAGTTTTGTCGCCCGGGGCAAAGTCATTTTGCCCTATTGTACATACGCCTCTAGTGTCGTCCAATTTACAGCTGACATTCTACTCGAAATAACTGACAAATTAAACTCGACAAATTACTGTGAGACTTCTAGATAGTTTGTAAAGGTGAAATCGCTTTTTTCCCATATCGATATTTTCCCAGCATTGTTCTCATAGGAAAATTTGTTCATATTGATGAGCTAAGTGACCCCCTTAAGGGAACGTTGAGGGTCAATTTTCACGCTGTATATTTTAAATTCACACAACGCTTCACTGGCGTCATATACAGGCTCGTGTATGTAGGGGATTGCATTTCCTTTGCACGATATTCACAAACATGGAGTCAGCGGCTGGAAAGTTCCATTACGATCCTGGATATCACTTCTTTTATATCTTCATATATCCAATTCATACATATGTATGTATGGATAGGATATATATAGATATAAAAGAAGTTGAACAACCAAACAAATATTGTTATGTATGTACATAGCATCACATCTTTTTCAAGACAGATCCTAGCTCTATAAGACCCAAAGGCCACGTTTAGCATGTTGGTGGGCATTAGGTGCAAACCTAAATCAAAACAGTGATGGCTTGCTAGCCGCATCGTGATTATCGTGATATGCAAAACTACTGCCTACAATATTTATTAATAACGTTTTTTTATTTAATTATTTAATTTTTATGTGTAACAATTACGAAATCATTCGTTTCACCCTTATTGTTCTGAGGTTTCACCTGTCCCGATGTTAGTCTGTAATCAAATCTTGCAAGTCAAATTTGATCCATTTCCTGATTACTGATTGAGCTGAAATTTTGCAAACATGTGTAAATTGGATGGCAATACAATATTATGGAATCGTTGCGTTGGTTTGATGCTGAAGTCGGAAGGTGGCCATAGGAACTCTTAAACTTAATAAGCTACACCAATCGTATTTGAGGTATTTGATTTGTCTTTTTGGAAAACACTTTACAAAGTGGATTCGTTTGTTTGCAACAAACAAAGCATGTCAAAAATTTAGTTTTTGAAGAAAAAAAAAACTAATTTCTATAATGGCAGCAGAGAGCAATTATCTGTATGGAAATAGCATTATTGTTAAAAATATCTTGTATAAAATTGGTAGCAATGTAAACTATTTCTACAAATTCCCAGAAAACATATAGTCTTGTTTGAAAATACAAAATTTTATATTCAAGCCGTTTGATTGGTAAAGTTTTGTAGATGCCTACATTTTATTAACATGTCAGTGAAGCAAGATATTTTGTTTATCAAATTTCACACCTACACTTCGTTGAAAATTGATAGACTCGGATACAAAAATGTCTTAAGAGCCCGCCATATGCCAGGCGGCGTGGCGATACAAACGCGGATGGTCTAAACGCGTTGGCTACTTTAGATATTTTCGTTTTTTAGGAATATTCAAGGGTTATTCGAAAAAGAAAAACATATGATGGCTGCCTTATCTGTAATGCAATAATAATCAAAAGTTTCAAGGTTAATTTTAATGTATTTGGTGAATAATACTATATACCGAGTAAATTAGACGTGATTTGGAGGCAACTTTGCAATTTTTTTCTATCGAGAAAATTTAACGCAATCGTGTTTTTGAGTCACATAGTTACCAGAGTTAGTCCTGAACTTTGCTGCATTTTTATTTCAACTTGAGTATTTAATTATTATTGATATAACAGTCAATCATGCAAAGCAGTGTGAGATAGTACGGACCCTTAAATACTCAATTACCTGACTCAACGGATTTCCATAGCCATACAAAGGTAATGCAGCGAGTGTCATGGGAACCTTTAAGGCGGGTACAATTCGGGGTGGCATCTTTGATTAGTTCTTTTAAGATTTTTATCATATGCATGCACAATATTGTTTGTTTATAATATCTCTATTGTACGAGAAAAAACACAGAACATAAAACATAGTATAAACGGAAATTAAACATACAATGGCGGACTTATCCCTTAAAGGGATCTCTACCAGGATCCAAGGGATCTCAATATTTGTTTGTTTCTTCAATAAACTACAAAGTCAATGCACCGGAGAAGATTCCCTATGTGTGAAAAAAAAGTCATAACATACCTAAGTCTTGATTAAATAGCAATATTAAACATCTTAGGTTGTTCACTTTACCAGTAATGATAATAAAATGTGACTTTGAATGACTTTAGACAGTCAGTGACTTGGCCATTGTTCTTATTTGATTGATGGTGTTAATAAAACTTTTATTGTTTAGGCATTTTCATTATACGTTTTTAATTTATTTTGGAGACAGAACGACAGACGGAATTTCGAGGCGAAGGACCCAAAACCCACTTTGAATATTATTAGATGGGCAAAAACGGTAATAAATTTCAGCCTGTTGAGATATGACATTCTTCATTATCGTCATGCTGTGCTCTGCTTTATTATCATAACTGCCTTCGTGGTCCAGTGGTTAAGGCGTTTGCCTGTAGACCCGGGGTCGTCGGTTCGATTCCCACGGGAAGCATACTATGCTTAGTTGTTTCCAGTTTGGTTAGGACTTTATAGGCTTGAATCACCTGATTGTCTGATAATTAAGATGCTTCCGTGCTTTGGATGGCACGTTAAGCCGTTGGTCCCGGCTGTCATCTGGTAGTCGTTAAAATAACCACGTCAGAGGCCACGAGGTGGTCCCGAACAACTCTGACACCAGGGTGTGCATGGTCGACTGACCGTGTCATCTACTCGAAATGATGATGATTATCATCATCTCAGCCGTATACTATCCACTACTGGACAAAGGCCTAGGCGGCGGCCAGGCGCCTGCCTAGCTTGGTGATTATGGCAATATCCTCCCAAGGAACGAAGAGTCCGTGGGAGAGGCCCATGTCCAGCGCTAAACTTCTTGTGGCTGGAATGCTGATGATGACGATCGAATCATCATCATCATCATATCGACCGCAAGAAGTCCACTGCTGGACATAGGCCTCCCCCAAGGATTTCCAATACGACCGGTTGGAAGCGGCCTGCATCCAGCGTCTTACTGCGACCTTAGTCAGGTCATCCGACCACCTGGTCGGTGGGTGTCCGATGCTGCGCTTGCCTGTACGTGGTCGCCATTCGAGAACCCTTCTGCCCCATCGGCCATCGGTTGTACTCGCTATGTTTATATATTATGACGATCGAATACAACAGTCTTTTATAGGTTCAAGCATCATTAATAACATACAACAGACAATAACATTAAATCTCATTGTATTATCCGCAAACACACGATTTTACAGCCTAATGCCTATCCCCATTCACTGACAAAGGAAATAATTGTTCGCACGTTTCAAATCGAGATGATTACGTGATATCGGCGCGAGATCGTAACGAGATCTTTCCAACTGCTGACTCTATATTTGTGAATATATCAGCAGTATGGCGATTTTGAACTGGCAAGGAATGGTTTCTCTTTAAGAACTTGCACACATTTTTTTTCTTGTGATATGGAAATGCTCCCAAAAACAGGCACATCATTAAAAAAATTAAAGGAGTAGGTGTAGCCCTTTTTGATTTTTGTTTTAATACTCAATTGAAAGTAAAACAGAAATACCAACAGTAGCCGTCATAAAATGCATAGACTATACATAAATAAAAACAAAGCACATCTCGTAGCTGCGCTCTCGTATTTGCTGGAAAAATATTCTGCAATCTTTAATATTAGTGCTTCAGCGTGTACTGCGGAGTCACGAACGCCATTCACGCAGTTTACTTGTTATAATGGTGCCTGGCTACCGTGGAATTTCAAATGAACTCGGAATTCATATTGCTTTGGATTGTACATTGTTTTAATAAATTTACTTTGCAAGAAGAAATAAGAATTGTATTGTGTAGTTGTGTGTCAACTAAACATAAATCACATTTTAAATCTCGCTCTCGTATTTTCTGGAAAAATATAATATATTTCCCCATCTTTAATGTTAACGCTTCAGCGTGTACTGCGGAGTCACAACCGCCATTCACAAGTTTACTTGTTATAATGGTCCCTGGCTACCGAGGGATTTCAAATGAACTCGGAATTCATATCGTTTTGCATTGTACATTGTTTTAATATATTTACTTTGCAAGAAGAAATAAGAATTGTACACAACTAAACATAAATCACATTTTAAAGTTACACTCCCGTATTTTCTGGAAAGATATAAAATATATTTCCCCATCTTTAATTTTAATGCTTCAGCGTGTACTGCGGAGTCACAACCGCCACTCACAAGTTTACTTGTTATAATGGTGCCTGGCTACCGAGGGATTTCAAATTAACTCGGAATGTACATCGTTTTGGATTGTACATTGTTTTAATATATTTACTTTGCAAGAAGGAATAAGAATTGTACACAACTACACATAAATTACATTTTGAAGCTGCCGCTCTCGTATTTTCTGGAAAAATATAATATATTTCCCCATCTTTAATGTAAGTGCTTCAGCATGTACTGCGGAGTCACAACCGCCATTCACAAAGTTTACTTGTTATAATGGTGCCTGGCTACCGAGGGATTTCAAATGAACTCGGAATGCACATCATTTTGGATTGTACATTTTTATGATATATTTCGTGATAATATACTTTGTGAAAATAAACAAGGACTATACACAAATATAAATAAAACGTATCACGTGGCTATGCTCTTGTTTTTGCCAGTAATATATAAAATATTCCGCCAACTTGAATGTTAATCATTAAGCGTGTATTGTGGAGTCACGACCGCCATTCATCCTATTTACTCGTTATAATGAGCCTGGGTACTGAGGGTAGAGGATTCCAAATAAACTCGAAATGAACATTGCTTTTGTACATTGTTTTAATATATTTACTTTGCAAGAAGAAATAAGAATTGTACACAAATAAACATAAATCACATCTTGAAGCTACGCTCTCGTAATTTCTGGAAAAGCATAATATATTCCGCCATCTTTAATGTTAGTGCTTCAGCGTGTACTGCGGAGTCAGCGTGTATTGTGTAGTCACAACCACCATTCACCCTGTTTACTCGTTATAATGAGCTTGGCTCCTGAGGGTCTCTACCCTCAGGAGCCAGGCTCATTATAACGAGTAAAGTAAAGTTCCAAATAAGCTCTAAATGAACATCGTTTTTGTACATTGTTTTAATATTTTCACTTTATAATAAGGACTAAATACAAATAAACATAAATCACATCTTGAGGCTAGGTTCTCGTATTTTCTGGAACAATACAATATATTCCGCCATCTTTAATGTTTGTACTTTAGCGTATATTGTGGAGTCACGACCGCCATTGACGTAGTTTACTTGTTATTATGTGCCCTGGGTACCGAGGGATTCAAATACAGAATTGAAATAAACTCAGAATGAACACCGATTTGGATTGTTCGTTGTTTTAATTGACCGAGCGAGCGAAGCGAGCGAGGTCTTCAATTCAAGTTGGGGCGAAAAGACATTTTTTGTATGTATGTATGTATGTTTGTTCCACGATAACTTTAGAACCAATGCTCCAATTAAGATGAAATTTACAATGTATATAGGTCTTATAAATACAATTTTCAAGTTCGCTGGGCATCAAAATCGGTTCAGCCGTTTACGAGATATTTAAATAAATGTTAAAGAATTTCGAGAAATGAAAATTGAAAATGACGTTTAGGCTGAATATGTTACAAGATGGCGCTGAAATAAATTTTAATTTTGACGGTAACCACAGCCGCCGCTAGGTGGCGGCGGTATTTCGTTGAAGCCTGCTTTATCCATGCTCTGTGTATTAAATTTAAATTTACTAACAAAACATGAACAATTATAAACTAGAACGGTACTTTCTCCTCTATACTTATCGAATGGTTGGCTCAGTCGCAGTACGGTAGTTACACGATCGAAAAGATTAGACTTCGAGCCGC
This sequence comes from Elegia similella, assembly GCA_947532085.1. NCBI lineage: Eukaryota > Metazoa > Arthropoda > Insecta > Lepidoptera > Pyralidae > Elegia > Elegia similella. The sequence continues at coordinate 5,255,855 of OX383933.1, forward strand.
GCAAGAAAATTTGATTTTTCAATGATTGGAAATATTTCTTTCGCTGTCTGTTCCAAGTTAATTCCAAGTGACTTTCTTATTTTTAATTTACAATATTTTGTTCCTTTAGAACAGAAAAATACCAGTCCATGAAAATTTCCATAATAAATTCTTGTTAGTTCCAAATTTCTCCAACAGATGGAGACAGAGGTCCAAAAATGCGCAGGGATATTTTAATAAGTTTTTAATCATCTTTAATTTTAAGTGTGTATATGTTTGTTCGGGTTTAAGCCTGCAACCAAAAATTAAAGCAGTTATTTACAACCAATTTAACTGCAATTTCGCATTGTACTTAACTTTATGGTAGAGGAAGATAATTATAAAAAATCACTGATCTGATTTGAAGATGACGAGCTATTTAATGATGAACATCCCGTTTTCAACATTTTACAGTTTCAATCCTTTCACAATAAAAGCTGGTAAAAAAACCGGCCAAGTGCAAGTTGGCTCGCGCACGAAGGTTTCCGTACCGTTATAAAACGGCAAAAAAATCATGTCTGATGCATGGGAGCCCCACTTTAATATTATTATTTTTTATTTAATTATTTATTTTTAGGGGATATATATATATATAACTACATATTCTATGAATATTTCAATCGTCTACCTGTTGCCGTTATCAATATATATAATATAATGCAAAAACAAGCAAAAACATCACGTTTTTTGTATAGGAGCCTCCTTAAATATTTATGTTATTCTATTTTTTAGTATTTCCTGTTATAGCGGCATCAGAAATACATCATCTGTGAAAATTTCAGCTGTCTAACTATCACGGTTCATGAGATACATATACTGGTGAGATACGGACGGAGAGACAGACAAATAGACAGACGAACAGTGGAGCGATTAATAGGGTCCCGTTTTTACCCTATACGAAACAATAAAAATGAATGAAAAAAGTAGTGTAAGAAGAAACAAATAATTCCGCAAAACAGACACAATAAAGACAAAGAAATGGGGTTAGGTGGGCGAAATATAAGTACAGATGTAGAATCCAAACGTACGAAAACTATATTTGGAAGGTAAAGCCGAAGCATAGAAAGAGGAGTATGGGAGTGCAGCACTCTGCGAGAGAAACAAAAACAAAAGCCAAATGAAAAATGAGCTGGGGGCTTGTCCGGACAAAACAAACCAGAAAATTGATACATATGAAAACCAAAAATGTATAAGTATAAAGCTCAAGCGAAGACACGGGGGTAATGTGTCTATCGGGGCTAAAAACAATTAAACATTGACGGGTACACATCAAAACCATATAGGTTTAGAAAGCAAAACACATATGTCTTCATTATCATGCCGACCGAAGCTCAGTCACCCGGATATCTGGCGTTTTCATAGAGATAATATAATCCTGACGGCGTTTTATATTTCTATTCCTTGAAGTCGCAGGCCTATTGACATTTTCAAACACTCAAAAACGCCTGTGGAATATTTGGTATGAAAATTATTTTTATAAAATTCCAATGTTGTGATTCCGTTAATAACCATAGTCTTTTAGATATGACGAAACTGTTACATTTATTTGTACCTTAGTGAATTTAAAATTTTTTCTCGATAGTGCAACGCAGCTCTTCATCTACACGTTGCACTATCGAGACCTAAACGCCTCACAGATGTTGTATTAAAACCCGGTTTTGATTTGGTCATATTTAATTAGATGAAATTCTACTCGTACATTTAGGGATTGCAAGGGAAAAACTATTTTTAACTATTCTTGCAACAGTAATAAAAAAGGGGTTTAACATTGCTCGTAGTTTATTTGTTTGGATAGAAATGAATGTAAACTATTAGTACAAGAAACATCGTGTTCATTGTATGTTAATTTAAAATAAGTCGTGGTGAGTAAAATAAAAAGAGTGCTTTTGAAGTCATCTAAACAATAGCACTATGACAACATGCTTATCAAAATCAGTAAAATAGTGGCTATCTCACGAAATTATCAGGAAAATTAAATAATCGCGAGGTCCACGTTCGCAGCGAACTACTAGTATATTTATGATGAGAAACGCATCTTCATTATTATACATATTATTCACTCTTCATTAAACCTAATTATACAAGGTCCAAAACCACGTATAGCGTGTTGATGATTTTTTATTGACTAGGTATATAAATATAAATAAAATATAAATATATACGGACAAATCACACAGATTGAGCTAGCCCCAAAGTAAGTTCAAAACTTGTGTTATGGGATACTAACTCAACGATACTGTATTTTATAACAAATACATATATAGATACACATCCAAGACCCAGGCCAATCTGAAAAAGATCATTTTCCATCTTGACCTGGCCGGGGATCGAAACCGGTCACTCCGTGTCGCAGGCAGGCGTGTTGACCGCTGCGCCACGGAGCTAGTCATCATATGACTCTGTCTGCATAGATAGGTACCATGCACAACGACAATAAAGCGCGCGAAGCATTTTTCAGTTAATTTGCTCTGCTTTTAGAAACAATGCATTGAAGAAAGGAATTGTTGCTATAAAATTATAAAATTGACCGAGCATGTCTTCTTGAAAATTAAGACAAATATTATGAGCAAGTTTTGTGGTGCTCATTAGTATACATGCTAGTCGGATAGTTATTTTGCTATGACAATGAGTATTTTCTACATGCGCTTTAGTGAAGTCAGTATTTTTGTACCTAAATAAATTTGTTTGTATCGCATCATATGAGAAAGAGAAGAGAAAGTAATATCATGCTGATATATATTTTTTTAATTAACTGCAGTACTAGTTTTGTAAAACATTTAGTCATTTATAGTGAAGTAATTTATTTAATGTAAAAAAGCATATAAATTATGAAAATATATTGATATGCGATTATTTATTTGATGTGCAATTAATAATATTGCCTATGTAAATATATCTCCAAGTGAGCTTTCGCTACTTCACCAGGCGTTTGAGGTGAGAGCGAGAGAGTGGTGCCTGCAATCTTTATAGGAAACATCCAATTGGCGAATATAGGAAAACATCAGCAAAGGTTGCATCGAGGAGCCCGGTGGACAGTCGGTGTGAGCTTTATTAGCGCTTACATATGGTAAGAAACCTCGAGCGCGATTCCTAATCGGATGGGTGACTGCAAGAGGCATAAAAATTGCTCGAGCTTTTCCGTACTTTGGAAGGCACGTTAAGCTGTTGCTCTCGGCCATCGTCATTGATGGCAGTCGTTAAGCTATGCCTTTAGGCAGCTTGAAAAATCTGACACCAGTTTTGGCCACTTACATACTCGAAAAACAAAACTAACAGTGGGTGTAAAGTAAAAACGGAATCAAAATAGTAATAGCAGGGTAGGAAAATCATAAAGATCGACCCGTAGCCCTGATCATAAGTATCTTTTTTATACTATCTTAGGGAACGCAAAAAGAAATTCTTACGAGTAGACTCTTTTTGCTCCTGCAGTGGAATCTAAAAGACCTGAAGATGAAGATGATGAAGATGAAACTCTTTTTATCATACATAATATCCTTCCATGCTGTTCTGGGAGAAAACAAAAAACGTAGAATGTACCAGCTGCTTCTCTTCCCGCGCAGACCGTAGAAGCCTGTCAAGGGAACGGGCGAAAATCTTAAGAATCATGACAATAGGCGATGCGGCTAGCAATCCATCACTATTTTGATTCCGTTTTCCACCTTAACGCCCACCAACACGCTAAACGTGGCCTTTGGGTATTACGACCTTAGGCTCTGTTTACCCCGTAAGGGATAATGACGTGATAATATGTAATATGTATTGTAATAAAAATAATGATAGTTTCCCGCAAAAGCTTATAATACAGACTTGACACAAATATAGTCCACATAGTACTCAACGGTATGAAGAAGACATCTTAATGAAATTCTAGGATATTAATTTCCTTTCTTTGCAAACATAATAATACTGGATTTCGAGCTTAACCTATGTAATAGGCAGTATAATTAAAATTACGAGGAAAATATCCTTATTTTCTAAAAGGTCTGTGTCGGTGAAATGGGCAAAATTCCCCCCTAAAGGGGTAAAATTGGGGTTAAGGTATGTATATATAGAGACAGACGGACAGCGGAGCCATATTTTCAATTACCAACTATCATGGTTAATGAGTTAATGATACAGCCTGGTGACAGACGGACAGACGGACAGCGGAGCGAAATTTATAGGGTCCCATTTTTAGGGTTCCGTACCGTACGTATTTAAAGGGTACAAACGGGACCCTATTAATTTCGCTCCGCTGTCCGTCTGTCTGTCTGTCACCAGGCTGTATCTCATTAACCCATGATAGTCAGACGGTTGAAATTTTCACAGATGATGTATTTCTGTTGCCGCTATAACAACAAATACTAAATAATATAATTACATTAATATTTAAGGGGGCTCCCATACAACAAACGTGATTTATTTGCTTGTTTTTGCTCGTTATTGATAACGGCAACAGTAGACTCTTAAAATATCCACAGAATATTTAGTTATACGTTTACTTTAAAAATAAACAATTACATAAAAATAAAATTAATATTAAAGGAGCTCCCAAAGACATTAATTCTTTGCCGTTTTCATAGATAACGGTGCGGAACCCTTCGTGCGCGAGTCCGACTCGAACTTGGCCGGTTTTACCCTTTGTGTACGTAACCCTGAAAACAACCGAACTGATAACCTCCTTTTTTGAAGTCGGTTATCAATAATAACAAATGTTAGAAACGAAGACACTACAATGGAGAAAAGTATTCCCTCTGCGTCTTAAAATTCCTTTCATCGCTTGATACGAATGTCCCCAAAGCGCTGCTTCTATAATGGTTTGTAAGATAACCAAGACCAAGTCTATCCGCAGGGACCAAGATAGAATACAATATTCTGTATTCAACAAGCGCACTCAAATATATACTGTTTTAACCCATTTTTAGTCTGTTTGGGTAAATGGTTTGGGGTAAATGGTTTGCAGTACACCCACAACAAACAGCCTCCGTGATCCAGTGGTTAAGGCGTTTGCCTGTTGACCCGGGGGTCGTAGGGTCGATTCCCACCGGAAGCATACTTTGTTTAGTTGTTTCCAGTTTGGTTAGGACATTGCAGGCTTAGATCACCTTATTGTCTGATAATAAAGATGATTCCGTGCTTCGGAAGGCACGTTAACGGTAGTCGTTAAAGGTACCACGTCAGAGGCCGAGAGGCGGTTCCGAAGAACTCTGACACCAGGGTGTGCATGGTTGATTGACCGTGACACCTACTCGAAATGATGATGATGAGTACACCCACAAGAGATTTTGGAAAGTAAATGATAATAATAAAATTATGGCACAGGGCAGCTTGTGGAGCCGCAGGGCAGCTTGTGGCGAGCTGTTGGTGAGTAACGACACCACGGACCCGAGTGCTCCAGAGAGTCGGTCAGAGCCCTCGCCCCCGACGTGTCTTCATCGGTCGGGGTAGAAACCCAAGAGGGCTCACAGGACTCTCGGCTCTGGCTTGCCTTAGTTGGCCGTCCAGAGAGGAGTCGTGAGAGCTGTTGCTCCAGGGGTGGAAGTGTTAAAGGGCATAACGCCGCGAGTAACTACGGAGAAAGCGCAGCACACCTCTCGACACCCCTGAGTCGCCCACACCGGTGTTGCCCTTTTTGCCGGCATTAATCGTCGGCTAGTTTGAGGGGCCCAGCTAGTGGGCAGCAAGCCACCACCTGCCAATTGTAGTCAGTTATCATGATTATGGCAGGTGCACGTCCCTTTGCAATAACCCAGCATAAGTCCATCCAAATCTCAATCCCATAAACCCATTAATTTCCTTCTTAAAATGCAATAGCTCCTCCTCCGGCCAAGACCTGTTCAAGGGCATATCACACATTGGTATTTCTAGGAACGGGTTCTGGCTGGAGACCAACATTACATCAACTTCTCCAAAGGGCCTCTACGTGTTGGGTCCATATCCCCACGCAAGCCTCTAAAAAAACCGGGGTAACACCCGTGAAAAAAGAGAGATACAAATTATGTAATATGTGTGCCTAATGACATACGATCGATAGGCCCAGAAAGTCACTCTATGGTTCTCTGATGGAAGTAGGCGAAGGGGTAGACCACGAACGAGATGGCGGGAAGACATCAAAAAGTTCTTGGTGAACTGGCGGTTAATGATATGTCGTCGGGTACACGCGCCAGGGCTCCCAAACTACTACTTACTCATCCCTTATTCATCCAAGTAAGTAGTATCCCAATAGATTTCTCCTCTCTCGAAATCTAACAAATATCCATCCATCCCTAGGTTTTAAACACTTCCGATAGACAGCAGCATCGGAAGTGCAAGAAGCCGAAAAACTGTTAGCCAACCCGCCTGCCAAGCGTGCTGAATATGGCAACACCCCTCTGGGGAAGGCCCATGTCCAGCAGTGGACTTTTATGGCTGTAATGACGATGTATTTTATTTCAAACTGAAATGAACAACAAAATGAATAATACGTTTTTTATTAGTATAATGCAGCATGATGTTTTATAGCCTAAAGCCTTCCTCAATAAAGAACTATCCAATACAAAAAGAATTTTCTAATTTGAACCAGTAAACAAACAAACAAACTCTTCAGCGTTATAATATTAGTATAGATTATGTACCTATCTGGTATTAATTTCTATTTCTTTCTTTCTAGGTACGTTGGAGCGCAATCTATATCTTCTGTAGCCACAAGACGTCATTCTAGAGGATTTTCTAAATAACTGGTAAAGGAGTAGAAGTCCCGTAGCATAAGAGACTAACCAGTAACCGGGAAATGTCAATTTTCATCCCCGCTGGACTTGTAAGTACGATACACGTCTGAAATAGTTTTTCTTGTCAGTAAGTGGCCAACACTGATGTCAGGTTCTTCAAGCTGCCTAAAGACATTTTTCAAGCTGCCTCTGTAGGCACGTTTGTGTTGGGCATCCTCGCTTTCCTGTGTAAGCGAGGATGTTCTAAACAAACGTGGCGCCGCACTGTCATAGTTGAGGCAAAGAAGCTGGGATGCACTTGGAGTGAAACTAAAAATGCTGCGTCGGATAGAACCAGATTTCGCCAACTTGTATCTGCCCTTTGCCTCGACACGGGGTACATAGGAAGCCAAGAAGAAGAAAGACATCTGACATAGCTAAACGACAGCGGGGACCAACCCCTTAACGTGCCTTCCGAAGCACGAAGGAGATCGCTATTTTTATGACACTTACGGTCACCCATCACAGTGGAGACTGCGCCAGTGTTGCTTAACATGCGTTAGCGTTTTTAATGCACACGACCACTGGGTCATTGACCTCTGAGATTGTAATCCAAATTAACTTTCCTTCTTATTTGGGAGTTTTCTTCGTTGCAACCTCAGCAATGATGTGTCCGACCTCGGGGACCACTTCATTCATTCAGCGCTCATGTTGTGATGTCATTGGCGAATTTTTTTACGGCCGGCTGCCTACCTAAACTCAATCCTTCTTGTGTATTATCCAATCGTCTCTTATTTGTCTTTTTAATAACCTTTATCTCTTCCATGCTGGTTTAGGAGAAAAGAAAAAACGTAGAACGTAATAGCTGCTTCTCTCTCCGCGCAAACCGTAAAAGCCAATCGAGGGAATGGGCAGATCTGAGGAATCATGTTATTAGGCGATGCGGCTAGCAACCCATCACTATTTTAATTCCGTTTTCCACTTAATAATGCCCAACCAACACCAACATGCTAAACGTGGCCTTAAGGTCTTATAGACCTATAGGCTCTGTCTACCCCGCAAGGGAAAAAGATGGGATACTATGTATGTATAACCTTTTTTATCCCCCTGCTGGGCAAAGGTCTCTCATATCTTTCTCCACTTGTCCCTGTCTGATGATAACCTAGACCAGTCTTTTTGAAAAGCATCTAAATCATCTCTCCAGCGCTTTTCAGGTAACCAATCTGTTGTTATTATATCCTCTTATAAGTTTCTCAATTATAATTTTAAAATCCAAATGTCTATAAAACATAGAAATATTAATTTGAAGTACTCATACCAGGTTTATCCAGCGTGTATTCAATTCACCCTCGATATTCCATGACTTAACCCGTCAACGTAAAACAAATTTTCTTACGGGACGTGGGACAAATGTGTTGAACTCAAAAAGAAATTAGACTTTTTGACAGCCGGGTAATTTGTATGGGAATGTCGAAATTTTTTGGGTCTCCAGCATTAGTTCTTGAAATGTTGTTAAAATTGACGGGCTGAGTGATCCCTTCGAAAGAATGTCAGTGTTCAATTTACATGCTGAATAGTAAAATAAAAATAAAAAAAATAGTTTGAAATGAAATGAAATGATTTATTTCGCTTCATTTCATTTCAAACTATTTTTTTTACTGTACTCCGGGAGTGTCGGCAGAAGTGAAAACTCTAGCCTTTTGATCTATCAAATCGAATTGGCTCACCATTTACATCCCTTAGAATTCGATTTGATAGATCAAAAGGCTAGAGAAGTGAAAACTCCGCGCGGTAGAAAGAGAGGGGATTTTGCTCTCTCTCCTAAGCCGCGCCGGCAATTTCAGATCACGTGTCCGTCATACGAATTTTCGATCAGGTCACGTATCCTGTCGCGGTTTTAACATTTTTTACCCATTTCAAAAAGTGCACGACGCGGCTAGAGTAGTTATTACTATAAAAAATTAAATAAAGTTATAACTTGAAATACTGATATCAGTTTTATACACTAAAATCCAAAAGTATTATGAAAACAGAGTGCATTTTCACAATAAATCTGGAAAACTGAACCGACGTTGCTATCTACAAAAATAGAAGATGCATTATTCAGCTGCACTCCGTTATAAAATAAATATGGTTACAGACGCGACACTTGATAAAAATGTACTGATTTACAGTCATCATAATTTCGTGCAGGTGACACGGTTAATAAATATAAATATATACGGACAAATCACACAGATTAAGCTAGCCCCAAGGTAAGTTCGAGACTTGTGTTATGGGATACTAACTCAACGATACTATATTTTATAACAAATACATATATAGATAAACATCCAAGACCCAGGCCAATCTGAAAAAGATCATTTTCCATCTTGACCTGGCCGGGGATCGAACCCGGGCACTCCATGTTGCAGTCTGGCGTGTTAACCACTGCGCCACGGAGCTGTCGCTGTTGTTAATCGATCATGCACAGCCTGATGTCAGAGTTCTTCCGAACCGCCTCTCGGCCTCTAACGTGGTTCCTTTAACGACTATCAGCCAGGACGTTGGTCCTGGCTGCCATCTGTTATTCTGTGCTTTGGAAGGCATGTTAAGCCGTGGGCTTAACGTGCCTTCCGAAACACAGAATCTTCTAAATTATCAGACAATCAGGTGATTCAGGCCTGCAATGTCCTTACCAATCTAGAAACAACTAAACAAAGTATGCTTTCAGTGGGAATCGAACTCACGACCTTCGGGTCTACAGGCAAACGCCTGTACCACTGGACCACAGAGGCAGTTCACTTCTTATTTGGGTGAACTAAACTGTATATTTTTACTGATTTACAGTGCATAATATATACTTATTTTAGAAGTGTTTCGAAATTATAAATATGTCCATAAATTTGAAAACAAAAAACTCAAAACGTTTTAAATAAACTGAATAAACAATGACTACAAAACTACAAAGTTTTTTTTTGTTGTCGCACGCGAATTAAAACATAATTTCAGTCGTAAGAAATCTACTGATTCACAAAGGTCCCTTCTAAGGATTATTCGTTACCTGGAAGAGTATTGCCATAATCACCACGTTAGGCAAACGGGTTGGCGAGCGCTGTTTCTCCGACTTCTTGCTGCTCATCGAAAGCATTTATAGGTTTCCGTACCTCAAAAGGCAAAAACAGAACCTTTATAGCATCACTTAGTTGTTCGTCTGCCTGTCTATCAGGACTCTTTTTCTCAGGAACTCATAAAGGTTTCAAGCTGAAATTCATTTTAAATACTCAAGTCTATTGTCCCTTAGAGCTGTTCAAAAATCAATTTTCTAAGCCAACGCAATCAAAAGATACAAGCTGTATATTATAAAAAACACGAAAATTTGCGGCATAACCAGCTGGTTATGCCGCAATTTTCGTGTTTTTTCGACATTCGCAAGGGAATCAAATCTACAAGGTACTTCCCATGAACTCAGAATCTTGAAATTTGGTACGAAGCAAAGTCTTATAGTACAGATAAAGGAAAAATTGAGAAAAGAATTATTTTTTAGTTACATCGTATAATAAAAATATTTTTTTAAATAATTTTAATATATCATGTACGGAATCCTTCGTGCGGGAGTCCGACTCGCACTTGGCCGGTTTTTTAAGCTGTGGAAGGAAAGAAATTTGGTAGAATTTGGAACGGAAGGAAGGTAGATACTATTCACTCGGGTCGATGAGGAAAACTCAGTAGAGGCCGGGCGCCCATTCCTGATGCCATAACTGCAACCACAAGTTAAGCATCTAAGGATTACACCCCTGACCCAGCGATTTCTAGCGACTTAAATGTTCCATTCTATTTCGAACTAACTTCTATTGACTCTTAACCCTTTGACCGCGAACGTCGAATAATGCCGACAAACATTTTCATAGAAAATGTATGCAGGATTTATCCGACTATTGTGAACGTGAATATAGACAAAGGGTCAATAGAAATTATATTTTTATGTGTTTTATTTTGCATTCACAATGCTATTTTGATATACTCTTAATAAAATAAGAAATAAAATATGGTGAATAAATTTCATGCGGGCGGGACTTGAAGCAGCGTCTATGTACGACCTAGACCTACTATCGACTTACGCCTAAATCGCAAGTCGTAAGTTTATTTTGCATTCACAATGCTACGTCGATATACATAGCATTGTGAATGCAAAATAAAACACATATAAAAATATAACTTCTTGACCCTTTGACTACATTCACGTTGACAATAGTCATTGGTATAAAAAGAGAAGTAAAATCTTGGATTATCCATCTGTATCTTCCATATTTGGTCCGCTTTCGGTTACATATCAAGCTATCGCGGTGAGTTTGAATATTTCCCGGTCTCTTGTTGACGTATGTGGGTAAGTCGTGGATCCCACGGGCTGCACTTATTCTACCTTAAAAGCTACTACAGTAAATTTATCGTCGGTATTCCTTTAAAGGAGTGATTCAACCCGTCAGCATTAATAACTTTTCCTATAGGGCCAATACTGAATGATAAAAAAAATCGTATTTAGTACAAAAGTGTTTAGCCGGCCAGTCTTGTTAATATATTTTTCGCGTTCTCAGAAATGGTCCCATAGGAAAGAACATTCATATTGATGGACTGAGTCGCCCCTTTAAGAGAATTTTTGGGGTAAATTGACACGCTGTATATACAAGTTTATATTATGAAACCTCATAAACATCAATGAGAACTCTCAAACCTGTCTGACCAGCTAGGAGAGTATAGGCCAAATCCTCTGTCTGCTCTGGCCAAGTATGGCTCCGATAGAACAAAGAGGGTCATGCTCCTGCACTGGAGACTGAAAAGACCTTATGATGATGATAATGACTATGAAACCTATACAAGTATCTACTTCTGAATAAAAGCCGTTCCTTGTCACCTATATAATTTATAAGAAGCCCTCCTCAATATATCGTATGAAGAAACAGACGATTTATTTACAGTTTTATCATAAGTATTATGAACTCTATTTGTACTATTATCTCTCTATTTGTAAGAATATTGCCCGGTATTTTGTTTACGTATGTAAGAAAAGGCTATGTAAATCTAGAAAGAATAAAGAGTAAATTTTTCATGTCCTATCCATCTGTAACTTGTATATTTAGTGACTCAGCTCTCGGTTACGCATTATTCTATCGCGGTGGGTTTAATTATTGCTCAGTTCCTTATTGACGTATGTAAGGAAAGGCTATATAAGTCTAGAAAGAATATAGAGTAAATTTTACAAGTGCTATCCATCTATAACATCAATACTTAGTGACTTCGCTTTCCGTTACGCATTATGTTATCACGGTTGGTTTGAATATTGCCCGGTTTCTTGTTGAAGTATGTAAGAAAAGGCTATATAAATCTAGAAAGAATAAAGAGTAATTTTTTCATGGACTATCCATCTATAACTTCTATATTTTGTGACTCAGATTTCGGTTACGCCATATTATGCTATCGTGGTTGGTTTGAATATTTCCCGGTCTCTTGTTGATGTATATCAGAAAAGAATCCCATTAGCTGTGTGGATTTCGAGATCATACCAGTGTATGTGAAAAGCAATATCGTCAACAAACATGTCATCGTTTAGTGAATAAATACATACATACATACATGGTATCACGTCTTTTTCCCTTGAGGGGTAGACAGAGCCTAGGTCCATAAGACCTTATGGCCACATTTAGCATGTTGGGGGGCGTGTAGATAGAAAACGGAATTAAAATAGTGATGGGTTGCTAGCCGCATCGCCTATTGACATAATTCTGCAGATTTCAGCCCAATCCCTCGATCGGCTTTTACGATCTGCGCGGGAAGAGAAGCAGCTGGCACATTCTACGTTTTTTCTTTTCTTCCAGACCAGCTTGGAAGACTTAGAAGATCTTAGAAGAAGTGAATAAATATACAACAAATATAAAATAAATAAATATATACGGACAAATCAAACAGATTGAGCTAGCCCCAAAGTAAGTTCGAAACTTGTGTTATGGGATACTAACTCGACGATACTATATTTTATAACAAATACATTTATACATATACATCCAAGACCCAGGCCAATCTGAAAAAGATCATTTTCCATCTTGACCTGGCCTTCCATCGAACCTGATCACTCCGTGTCGCAGGCTGGCGTGTTGACCGCTGCGCCACGGAGCTAGTCAATATATATACGATATGTCACAAGCCGAACGCTTAGGCCGATCGTACGTCTCCATCGCTTAATCCGGGCTCTCGCTTGCACGGAACGTGACACTTTTAAGTACGTGCAACCGGCGTTCATCGATTTATAACATAGGCTATTCATCTGTAACCAATGTATTTAGTGACTCCGCTTTTGGTTACACATTGTGCTACCATACGTCAGCAAGAGACTGGGAAATAACCTACTAGTTATTTCCCAGTCTCTTGTTGACGTATGGGTCGTGAGTCAAGCGCGGATTCCACAGCGCATGCATAAATATTTAGTGTTTTTCCGAATGTAATTATTGAAAAATGCACATGAAAAGAACTCGTTTCTGGTGTTGTCCGTTTTGTTCAAAAATATCGTAATTTTTCTATTCCTTTTCTAACTTATGGAAATTTATCCTTATCGTTACTTATCCTTACTATCCTTACTAATATTATAAATGCGAAAGTGAGTTTGTTTATTTGTTTGTTTATTTGTTACGCTTTCACGCCGTAACTACTGAACCGATCATCATGAAATTTTGCATACAAGTTCTCTGGAGTACCGAGAAGGACATAGGCTTTTTATCCCGGGAAAAAGTACTATTCCCGAGGGATCGACATTGACGCGGGCAGAGCCGCGGGCGAAAACTAGTCCTTACTAATATTATAAATGCGAAAGTGAGTTTGTTTGTTACGCTTTCACGCCGTAACTACTGAACCGATCATCATGAAATTTTGCATACTAGCTCTTTGGAGTACGGAAAAGGACATAGCCTACCTTTTATCCCGGGAACCCTTAGTGTTCCCGAGGGATCGACATTGACGCGAACGGAGGGCGAAAGGTAGTAATGCATAAAATTAAGCTTTCTGTTATCCGTAAATACATGCAAAATTTAACTTTTGTTGAATTTATCAAACCTGAAATGATACTAAAAACGTGAGTATGAAAAATTCAATTTTTTAATGATCAATAAATGTTTGTTTTTAAGTTTAATTTTAGTTTATAGTTTTAGTTGAAAAAGTTAAATTAAATCTATAAACACATCAAATTAAATAAAAGTTGGATGCCAAATCGCTGTAGTCTGCTGGCAGGGTGCCCAAAAGGCTGGCGGTTATCCTCGCTGGATGGCAAGACTCAGTCTTTGACCAAAATGCGCGCCTGCTCTTAGGGCACCGGAAACGTCGATTAGGCGTGCGGAGATCTCTTTGAAAAGCTCGGCCCTCGCACCCCAAGGCCCTAAAGTCTCCACGGCGAAGGGCACAAATATACGCGGTGAAATTTTGATCGTTCTAAACCCTGAAAGTGATTTAGCCCGTTGATATAAACAACTCTTCCTATGGGACCAATTCTGAAATCAAAACATTTTTTGACGTTCCCATACAAATTGACCGGGCGGCCGATTTTTTTTGTATAGAACTGCCCATTTTTTTTGAGTTCCCAGTTTTGACCCCATACGAAAAGTTATTCGTATCGATGGGCTGAATCACCCCTTTTAGGATCCAGAACGTTAAAAACTTCACCGTGAATAAGGCTCGCTTCGAGCAGCATAAGTTTTAAAAATAAAGAATCATCGCTCCTATACCCCGCATATGTCTGATTTGGCCAATTTGCGGACAATTACAGTGAGTGCCAAAGCCGCGAAGGTAAATGGATAAAGCCATTCACATTCTTGCCCCGAGTGACTCCGGCTCTTGATTTCCTTGATTTTCCCAATTTCCTCACAATTATTTTAAGTGCTTTCATGTTGCTCTTAGTATATTTGATTAAACTGTATTTTTTACGAAGCTTGTTGCGGATTTTTACGAAACTTGTTGCGTTGTTGCGTGTCCATGTAATTTCATCATCATCATCAGGTCCTTTTTAGTCTCCACTACAGGAGCACGACCCTCTCTGTACTTCTCATGTCCATGTAATTTATCATTCATTAAATATATATACATATTATTATTTATTTATGTTTTGCCTAAATGATAACAATGGATGATGTTTACGTGAGTATTACACATGCAACATATACAGCGTGTAAATGTACCTTCGACATTTACTTAAAGGGGTGACTCAGCCCATCAATATGAACAACTTTTCCTAAGTGACCAATGCTGGGAACTCAAAAAAATTTCGTCATTTCCATACAAAAGAGTTCCGCCGCCCGGCCAGTTTGTATGGGAAGGTCGAATTTTTTTTGAATTCCTAACATTGTTCTTAGTATTTCCCTGTTTTTAGGGTTCCGTTTCTCAAAAGCTGAAAAGGAACACATATAGGATCACTCGGTTGTTCGTCTGTTTGTCTTTCTGTCACGTCTATTTTTGGTTTTTAATGTTTTCGCGATTGTTGCACATTTAAATAAAATCACTTTAATACGGTATTATCGCGTATATTACATTATTTTTACAGCGTTTCGAAAACATTACAGTTTTCATGGTCGCAGGTAGTCAATTGCCAACTTAGTCTACTTGCGATCATGAAAAGTGGAAAGTTTTTGAAACGTTACGTGTAAAAATAATGTAAATAATATACATATGTATGTATGTATATTTGTCCGCGTGTATAAAACTATAAGTTATTATTTAGACTAGCTCCGTGGCGCAGCGGTCAACACGCCAGCCTGCGACACGGAGTGACCGGGTTCGATCCCCGGCCAGGTCAAGATGGAAAATGATCTTTTTCAGATTGGCCTGGGTCTTGGATGTGTATCTATATATGTATTTGTTATAAAATATAGTATCGTTGAGTTAGTATCCCATAACACAAGTCTTAGCCGTGTGGTATCCGGCAGAGTAGAATAGGAACACTCCAAGTCTTCCCGTGGATGTCGTAGAAGGCGACTTAGGAAATTCAAGCTAAACAAAGCTTATAAACATCTAAGAGACCTCTCCAACCCGTCTGGCCAGCGTGGAGAGTGTAGGCCAAGTCCTCTGGCTGCTCTGGCCAAGTATGGCCCTAGTAGTACAGAGAGGGTCGTGCTCCTGCAGTGGAGACTAAAAAGGACCTGAATATGATATGATATGATGAACACAAGTCTCGAACTTACTTTGGGGCTAGCTCAATCTGTGTGATTTGTCCGTATATATTTATTTTATTATTTAAATTTTTATATAAATAAATTTAGCACACATTTATCAGCCGAAGTAACATTTACAACAACTGTGCAATTCTGACAATATCACATACATACGGGGCGAATCAAGAACCTCCTTTTATTAAAGTCGGTTAACACAATCCTATATTAATTTATCTTTCATGCGGTCGGTGTTGACGTGAAGGCAATTTAATTGCTACTTGTGTACATTTCATATCTGTGCAATGTTATCCCTTTGTGTATTGCTTTAAAGAGGGTCTGTAAGACAGTAGACAATACACGTGTTGAAATTGTTCCACGTGCGTAATGTCGGATAGGTTACTATATATACGGTATATTTATAAGTCGTTTTTATAATAACAAGCCTTCATTTTCCTTAACATTTACCAAAAAAATTAAATTACTTTTTTCTAATATCTCATCAAGTTAAGGCCCTCTGGGTATAGGCCTCCATGCTTTTCTATCTTTTGCTTTTCATTTCTAGTTCTTTCCGGCAGTTTTTTGTATGTCATCGAGCCACCGTTCGTTTGTGCTTCTTCTATGGTTCTTAGAACCTGTCCATGTTGTGACTCTCTTTATCCATCTGTCATTTGATGCCTGTGCTACATGGCCCGCCCACTTCCACTTCAAGTGTTGAGGGTGCTAGAGAGCATCTATAATTTTTGTCTCATTCCGAGTGTTTGCGAAATTTTGCCTATCTCTCAGTTCGATATTTAGCATGCTCCTTTCTATTGAACGCTTGCATGTTTTAAATTTGGTTTTGATTTTGTTTTGTTGTTGAATATCCATGAACCAAGCAGCGGTAAAGTTCCTACTCAAATGTCGATTTTCTTTGAGAGTGCGGTACTTCCAGAGCCCCCATTAATGCTACTAGCAAAAATGAATTTGGTCGGAAGCGTGGCTCTACCACGATTAAACACAAATTACTTCAGCTATAAGGACTTCCCTAAAATACTCCAGAAATTGTTTCAAGTGAGTTTTAACATTCCTGTTCCTATGTAGTAAAAAATTATAACAACTTTTTATATAACGCCAACAATTTAGAAGTATCATAAAACACGGGGAAATTTCCTATTAAAATATTTACATAAATATACATAGGCCTCCAAGGATTCCCAATATGACCGACTGAAATCTAGGACCGAAATATCTTAATTCAATTAAACTTCTATTTATTCAAACACAAATACTTCAGAAATAAGGACTTCCCTGAAACGCTCCAGAAATTGTTTCGAGCGAGTTTTAACATTCCTGTTCCTATGTTGTAAAAAATTATAACAACTTTTTTATAACGCCAACAATTTAGAAGTATTATAAAACACGGGGAAATTTCCTATTAAAATATTTAAATAAAATGTATTATGCGAAGCAGTTGCTTTTAGATATTCGAGCTTAATTTAGAAATTGTAAACTTGCTTTGCTGGTGACTATGCTCGCGCTATTTAAACTTACACGAGATACATTCATTAAGAATCATGGTATTACTCACGTTTTATTCGTCGAATTTTCCGACTAGTTTTGGTCTGTTTCGAAGACCATCATTAGGGCGAGTGTTAGGGGTGGCAGCACGATGGGTTTGTTTCCCTTAATAGATTATTTGACAATATATAGTCAATAGATTACTTATAGCGATAAAGAAAACGCTCTTTATCGTTTATCCCAACTTTTATAAAATCTAGGACCGATATGATTATCATCATCATCATAGGCCTCCCCAAGGATTCCCAATATGACCGACTGAAATCTAGGACCGAACTATCTTAATTCAATTATACTTGTGTTTGAATGAATAGATTCAAACACAAATACTTCAGATATAAGGACTTCCCTGAAACGCTCCAGAAATTGTTTCAAGCGAGTTTTAACATTCCTATGTTGTAAAAAATTATAACAACTTTTTTATCACGCCTACAATTTAGAAGTATCATAAAACACGGGGAAATTTCCTATTAAAATATTTACATAAAATGTATTATGCGAAGCAGCTGCTTTTAGATATTCGAGCTTAATTTAAAAAAATCTATACTTGCTGTAAATATAGGTAATTTAAACTTACGCAAGGTACATTTACTATAGGATCACGGTTTTACTCGCGTTTTATTCGTCGTGTTGCCTCTAACTCTCTCCCTAATGACGGTCTTCAGAAACGTGAGTAAAACTGTGGTATTATAGTACTGTTTACGCCCTATATCTTCTTCTTCTTCCATGACTGTTTATCCCATTTCATTTGGGGTCAGCCCTCCTCGTACGCTTTCGCCACAAGACGACTTTGTGCTGTCTCTGTTTTGACGTCTGTCATCTTAAGGTCTTTCCCAATAGTACGGCTCCATATAGTAGGAGGCCGGTCAGTGCCTCGTTTTCCGTTTGGTATTTGCATCACCACTCTTGTCATGTGATCCTCGTCCCTTCTCATGACGTGACCGTACCATTTCAAGCGATTTTCACGCAGTTTCTCCTCTATTTTGGCAACCTTGGAAGATCTCCTTATGTGGTCGTTTTGAACCTTGTCCAACCTTGTCACTCCTCCCGCCCAGCGTAGCATTCTCATTTCCGTGGTGTGAAGCTTTTGCTCCTCTTCTTTTCTCATCGGCCAGCATTCAGAACCATACAATAGGGCTGGTCGTATTGCCTGCTTACGCCCTATATGAGACGTTGAAATAAAAGAGTGGACTATGAATCTAAAAACTGTTTTATTTTACTAATTAGACCAAAATTAGGGGGACTAGGAAGGCGCGTCGTTCTTGGGTGGAGTTCCTAAGATGTGTGTGTCTCTGTCTAGTGGGGGCTCTGCCAGACTGCCCGTGCCCACCGCCTTCCGTGATGACGTCGTAGGTCCCTCCTTACGTGCGTAGATGGCTCCGCGACAGGTATACCTTTACTAAAGTAATATATATACTCGATACTCAATGTGTTATTGGTTCCTTAATGATAAATAAGATGTTTAATTTAATTTGAACCAATTAAGGACCCTTACGGGTGCTACAATAGGAGCTTATACATTAAGTATTTCATGTATATGTAACAACCTCTTGCCCTTGGCTTTGATTGCATTATTATTACCCTTCGGAAGGATAAAAGGCACCCGTTATGCCCTTAATCCTGGAAAAAGCAACTGCTCTACATTTTCAATACTCTTGAAAATGCTTGCAGATTTTTTTAAATAATTAGGTATATCACTAATTAAGGCATAAAACTGTAACAAAACAAACAAATAGACACCTACTATTTGAACATTATACTTAATATAAGTTCGGCATGTTAAAACATTGTAAAGATTGATCAAACTCCATCCAGTAGTTTTTGAGTGAAGGAGTAACAGACGTTCATCTATCATCGAAACTTTTATATTTATAATAACGACGTCTTCCAACAAAAAGTCCCTTCTATCTTTGACAGCTGATAGCGGTCATATTATTGAAGCTATGTGTGTCAAGTTGCCTGTCAGTCATAATAAATAACTTATTTTGGCCTAACTCGTATGATAGGGACATCAATGAGATGTATTTCCAACAGGATGGCGTTACGTGTCGCACAGCGTATGCCACATTGGATATTCTGAACGAGCACCGATGTGAACTGACCACCGAGGTTTTTTTTATGATATAGTACGCCGAACGAGCAAGCCAGTCACCTGATAGCAAGCGATCATCGGTGCCCATAGACAACTGCTACACCAGAGTATGGCAGGAGCGTTGCCGGCCTTTCAAGGATATGGGGGAAGGATGGGCCTCCTGCTCTCTCACTCACCGAACGAAGCATAGAAGCGGTAAAGCTTTTACTCAAACTCGATATTCTGTGAGAGTGTGGTACTTCCCTGGACGAGCCAGCTCATACGTGCTACTATAAAAAAATTGTCCAAGATATTACGATTTAAGCCAGTTAGACTTTTTGTCGCGGAGTTTTTTAAGTCGCAGGACTATTATTATTATTTGCGAATGGATCATTTGACTGCAACAAAAGGAAAACCAATAAAATGAGAATGGCAGCCTGTGGATTTGACAACCTCTCCATCAGACTCATGCATCCTACGGATGCCGCCCTCAATAAATAAAATGGGACAGTGGTCAGTAAGATGGACTATACTCTGAATTTCGCCGCAGGAGCGCCTAGGATCTTTAGCAAAATTCCACTATTCGCAGGGCTATTCGAATAAGATACAAACTAAAGTGGCCCTCGATGTCAACAAAACCCATGCCATCGGTCAAATGTTGCCGGCTGATTTATGTGGCAGGATATTTTGGATGCGCGCCACCCAAAGAAGCCCTGGCGGATATTTGAACGATGATACATGCATATTATAAACCTCTAAGCTGCATTAGAATCTCAGAATCCGAATCCCGAATGGAATACAGAATTGTAAAAAAAAAGGTAAATAAAAAAATACTTTTACTATACTTTTTGTTTTATGTTTATATTTTCTTTTTAATTTTGATTTCGCTTTTCACCTACACGCCCACCAACATCCTAAACGTGGCTTTTAGACATAGCCTTTTTTTTAATCTATGCTTTTAGATCTTATATACCTGGTCTGTCTGCGCCCGATGATTTATATTTTTCGAAATGGCGGAAATTTGCACATAGGAACTCAGCGCCCGTTAAGGTCTAAAGTAAGGGAATAACCAATGAGAGTTCTGGTCTGGGGTGTCATCTTCGGTAGTTTCAGGCAGGTATAGCATCGGGTACGCGCTCCCGACCTCCTGACCTGAGCTGCTACTTCACAAGAAGCTAAAAAAATTGCGTTAGCCTACCCTCCTACCAAGCCTGGTGAGAATGGCAATATGGGGGATATTGGGGAGATATTGCCATGGAACGAATAATCCTTAGGAGAGGCCCTTGTCCAGCAGTGGACTTTTTGTGGCTGTAATGATAATGATGATTGTGAGTTCATAGCGATAACACTCGCAAGGTCTTCAACTTACATAGCCACAAGTATTAAAAAATAAAAATATTTTTTTATGTAGCCAATAAAAAAATATACTCGTTAGTCTCATTCTGATTAAAATAATGAAAAGAGGATTATAATGCTATAAATTTAAAATGATTCCAATAAATGCAAATTGTATGCTGCAGCAAAATAAATTAGAAATAGGTATTTTTCGCTGCTTAATATTATTGGTACAAAAGTTATAGGCATAAAAGTAGGTAAAGGTATTGAATTTATGTTTTTTTGAGATATTTTTGAATCGATGTACCAAACAAGATTATCTTTTTATTTACAAGCCCGGCTTCACACGTTTGTGATAAGTTATATAAACCTTCCTCTTGAATAACTGTACTTATTAAAAAAAGGCCTCAAAATCCGTTGCGTAGTTTTAAAGATCTAAGCATACATAGGGACAGACAACGAGATGCGACTTTGTTTTATACTATGTAGTGAAGTGATTTATTAGTGATCGCCATCTCAATACTGGGCAAAAGCCTCTCTCTCACTCTAGTTTTTCCTAGTTTACGCCATTTTTTTATTTGTTTAGTTCTTCATATTAGCGCGTGTGGGGCCGACCAGACAAAATATACTTTCAGTTATTTCCTATCGCTTCTATATTTCAAGAATTTGATATTCTTATTTTTCTTTCTTTCTTTTTTGGTATCCGTCTATTGCTTATTCACAGATAATCTTATTAATAAGCGTTAAAGTATGTTTTAAGTATCAATCTTCTTGTGAATTTATGAACTAAATATACTCACCATAACAGCAAATTAAATAAACTTTTAAAATAATTACCCTCCTTTTGGGTATAGTCGGATGACTAACTAACTAACAGTTGGATAACTGACCCACCAAGAAGTAGGGTAATAATTTTACCCAAAAAGTAGGTATTTCAGAATCCGGTGCATAACAAAGTATTAAAGTGATTACTCATTTGTTATAAAATTTGATCCACAAGAAGTCGCCTACATTACAAATGTAATAATAGTTAAAATTGACATTTGAAAAAAAATACTCATCCTTTAGGATATAAGTTTTTAATTATTTTTTTTGGAGGAAACACTTCGTTAAGTTCTTTTGAATGCTTTTTTAACGAGAACTGACCCAATCCTATTTGGGACCGGAAACGAATTGATAGAGAACAGTTAGTCTCAGCCTGTTTTAGGCAAGAATCAAAACACAATACGAAAAAAAATTGTGAGCCGTCGCGGGACGGATGACAGATGTGAAATATTAAAATTATTTTGTACATACATACATACTATCTTTATAGCATGGTAAAACGAATGCGACTCTTCGCCACGGCAAAAATTGGTCTAAACCGCCGCTATAATGAGGGGTTTTTAGTGACATTTAAAAAAAAAAAAAAATTACTATTTTTCGGACTAGATGACGTTAATGAAGTCGGTCAAATAAAGCCCTAGTGAAAAAGTATAAAATTTTATCATTCATGACATTGACACTTGCATATTTATTAACGCCATCTAGCTAACTTAAACCTATATTTTTTTATTGCTCTTCTGAAAAGTCTACATAGTTTCACATAAAAAAAACTGTTTGCTCTCCTGGAGTGCCGGTAGTAGTGAAAACTCGCCTTTGCGGTGGTCCCAGGTCACGTGTCCTGACGTGGACATTTTTTACCCATCCCAAAAAGTGCACAATGCCGCTAAAGAAGTTTTTACTTCAATAAACAACATATAATACTAGCTTTTGCCCGCGGCTCCGCCCGCGTTTATTTCGATCCCTCGGAAACAACAAAATTTTACGAAAGGTACCCTTTGTTTTTCCCCGGATCTCAAACTACCTCCATACCAAATTATATCCAAATTGGTTCCATTGTTGAATAGTAAAGAGGTGATAGACGGACAGAGTTACTTTCGCATTTATAATATTAGTATGGAAGTATGGATATGGATGTCATATCCTAACTTAGAATGTCCGTGGTGTAAAAACACGCTCGACAAAAGTTTATTTAATAAGATAACCAAAGTAAGAAAGTTTCAAACTTGTCCGATACTTTTCCTGCAGTTTGCAACACTAGTTTAGTTTGCAACTTCCTTCGTTACATTTCTTTGCTGAGCGTACAAGGATGAAGTTAGTTTGCCAAACTCATTCGAGCGTGTTAGAATCATCATCATCATATCAGCCGTAAGATGATGATTATATTAATCACATCTTTATCCCTTTAGACAAAGTTTTTAACTAGTGGTTTTGCGAGAACAGTAGACCTCGCGAGCCCTTACAACCAACATCCACATTTGCCCTCCAGTGCTCTAAAATATATCTGTTACTGATATGCTAATTGACTAAAGGAGGATTTCCTTCAGTTACTATTTCCCAATCCCCGCTGCTCTTAATTAGGTACCAGAGGAAACGGAAATTTAAACCTACATTCCCTTTACCAGAAGACCCGACCAGACCCTTTTTTAAGAGGAAACACTAAGCTCGAGAGAATTGAAAAATAGATATTTATAATATCTATTGCTGTCGCGCCCAAACAAACCCCGCAGAGTGCGATAGAGATAACTGCAGCTCGGCCGGAAAATACTTATAAAAATTACACAAAATTAACGCTTCGTAGTCTGATTTCTAGCTCCGTGGCGCAGCGGTCAACACGCCAGCCTGCGCGTGTTCGATCCCCGGCCAGGTCAAGATGGAAAATGATCTTTTTCAGATTGGCCTGGGTCTTGGATGTGTATCTATATATGTATTTGTTATAAAATATAGTATCGTTGAGTTAGTATCCCATAACACAAGTCTCGAACTTACTTTGGGGCTAGCTCAATCTGTGTGATTTGTCCGTATATATTTATTAATTTTATTATTTCTTCTCCAAAACTTAACCGATTTAATTTCTTTTTACATTAAAAATTGAAAATAAGCTATGGCTGTGTTTCTGCGTTTCTTTTTCTTATATAATTGCCCAAATTTGTTTTCTTGATGTTTGAACACAACGGACATTCGCAACTCACACAAAATTTTAACATACGAATTTTTTTAGTAAAAAATCATTACTCTATTGGTACTATCCGGTGAGGAATCAGGAGACTACTCTTGTATGGAAACACGGCCCTTGAGCATGATGACCCAGCATTCTTCCCATAAGAAAAGTTGTTCATTTTGATGGTCTGAGTCACCCCTTTAAGAGTCCAAAACGATAAAAATTTACCATGTATACTACACGTGTACAAAAGCAACTTTTTCAATTAGGTTAGATTGTTCCTTTTGTTCATTTTTAATATCATCCAGAGTAATCTAGACTGAAGATGCGACCTGAAAAATATGAAAAAATCCATTTCAATTTTGGCCTAATCAAAATTCAATTTTCAGTTCACTTTTGAGCAAAGCGTTTGTGTCAACGCGATATTACGCCCAATATATCATCCATTTTAAATTTTCTTTCACACAATTTTTCATCTTCGAAAATTTAAAAACTGTTTTGTTAAACTTATAATTTTTCTCAAACATACTTGAGGTTTCATATTAAATATCTTTTCATACGCGTACAAGCGACGCAAAAAGAAGTTTAGTCGCTATATATGTGATGTGTCTATCAGTCTGTGTCACTGTAGCTCTTTAATGGGAATACTGATAAAAATGCATTTTTTTAAAATATGTAACAGATTTTAAAGGTTCAGGTTTTAAAATAACAGGAAATTTGGAAGGTACTGCACGAAATTGCGGAACTTGACGTGCATTGAATTAGAAAAACTATGGAAGCAGCATTGCTCTCAAAAACTGACAACACTCAAAGTATATCAAAGCAGGCGGGGCTTAAAAAGTATATCTTTTCGCGAACTAGTCTGCCACGCGCTCCGTGACGGAAGGACGCGTCGATAAAAGCATTTAACGACATATTTTTTTGTGAATATCGGCGAAATCTTAACGAATTAAGATAAAAATGACTTCTTGTGTAGTAAAGTGGTGCAGGAAAGACGGAAAAGTGGAGTAACTTATCATAGCGAGCGAGGCGAGATGCTGTCGCGAGCGATGTCTACCTACCTCCGCTATGTTGACACCATAGCTTTCATCAGAAATATTGGCACCGCCTCGTGACCTTGACGCGGCCAATCGCAAACTATCTTCGTCTATGAGTGCGTAAGTTTTGTTGTGTGTTTTCAAATTACTAGTAGGTACAATGCGCTGAATTAATCAAATACTACAAAATTATTTGTATAGTTTAGGTCGATTTAAACACAAGATCACCGACTTGTTGGAATTTTAAATAGATACATATAAAATTTACTCTTTGTTGCGCAAAATAAGACATATCAACTGCCGTTTATGATTTTCTGAAAGTAGATTCATCATCATCAGGTCTTTTTAGTCTCCACTACAAGAGCACGACCCTCTCTGTACTACTAGAGCCATACTTGGCCAGAGCAGCCAGAGGACTTGGCCTACACTATCCACGCTGGCCAGACGGGTTGGAGAGGTCTCATAGATGTTTATAAACTTTGTTTAGCTTGTATGTCCTAAGTCGCCTTCTACGATATCCACGGGAAGACTTGGAGTGGTCCTATTCTACTCTGCTGGATACCACACGGCGGGAAAGTAGATTAACCACGCGTTCTGGTTAGAAATGAATTTGTCTTTTTTCTAATCATGGCATAAAAGCCATCAGTCCGCGCAAGTGCGAACATGCCAGATGCACTACAGGGGCGGGAGCCCCATCAACACTCTGAACCCGTTATTATATTGTTATGCGATAATATTCTGATATCTATGATTTGATGTAAGGAACCCTAAAAAGTAACATAAATTGCGTCGTGACAAAATTAAACCGAATTTTATTTTTAAGTACCGGACCGCACTTAAAGCTGGCCAGTCGGGTGTAATTGTGATGATTTACGTAGAAATAACACATTATATGGTTGGGAGTACATACAAACATGTACATTATGTACGCGAACTCAGCATCTGGCTGAAATGCGTTAGGTCACACGTTCTGAATTTGAATTGCGTAGGTAATTAAAAAGTTTTAATTATATACTGTTATTTAACTTGCAATATATGTATCCCATCAAAAACATTCTGTAAAATCTAGCCAAGTCTCGATGGAGCTGCTTGTTTATCTCTAAAAAGTAATTAAATCTAGACAAAGTCGTGCCAAGTCTAAGGTTCCTTACTGCGATTTCTTTATTATTATAGTTAATGTTGTGTGACTTGGCCGTTGCAGGGTACACAAGTGTACAAACCAGGTGCTCCATGACACCATTGCACCAATCTGTCGCCAGAACCGCTACCCATTGACGATGGAAAATTGCCACTTGGAAAACGTTGATTGATGCTGAATGCATGTGTTGCACAATCAACAACAGCCTAAACTGAGACACTAGCGTCCGGGGGCACTACCGTAACTCTACGTAATGTAACTATGTTTGTTCGGGTGGAATCTTACAACTCAATTTTGAAGCAGACATCTTTCACCGATTAAGCTGAAATGTTGTAAACTCTTTTAGTATGGTTGAAAATGCATAGCTAACTGTGTGACGTCATTCTAAATCCAATAAGGCGAAACACCCAAGATGGCGGATTAACTACTTTTGATGTGCTCCGACAGTATGAATATCAAATTAAAGGGTCCGCTAAAAAGTACTCTAAACGTAAAGTGATGCTCGACTTGGCGGTGGCAATGCCGTGCCCCCAGATGTATTTATATACGCTTGTTTTTAAAAAGTTTTTTTATTTATTAGAAAATTCTAGTTCATATTATTTATTGCAGGATACCTAGACCTTTTATATCGATGCGATGACAAACCACTCCATAATTTCCTGCCAAATTAGTCGTTGTGTGCGATTCTTTCCACACAGTGACATCGACAAAACCCTAGCTCTTAAATATCAAACAGAGAAGTGTTTATTTTGTGTGCATCTCAGTATTTTTGGTGTGAGATTTGAATATTTTGTTTGCAAAAAGGTGATTTTCAGTTATAGGATTACATTTATTTTGTGTGCAAATTTTGTGCGCACACAAAATAAATGTAATCAAGTCAGTATTTTTGGTGCGACTTTTGAATATTTAGATGGAAAAAAGGCTATTTATAGTTCTAGGATTAAACACCCTATGTTCATGAGTCACAAATATGCAGAAAGGGAAATACATATAGTTTAGAAATAACAGAGAAAATAAAAAAAACCGGAACCCTAAAAACATCCAAAAACTTGCAAAGATATTGAGTCATAGAACTAGAGTGTTAGAGTCAAGCCATAAGTATTCAAATTAGCACTAATTACATATCAACGTGACAAAACATGCATTCTTCAAAACATGATCCTTTTAGAAACAATGTTTCTAGAAACTGCCATTCATCCCAGACTATTTGTACAAAAACAAAGTACAATTTGCGAAAGTTCCGCGACATCAATATGTTACGTCAAAAACTTTTGAGTAACCCATCAGCGTGAGTAAGGGCTTGTCATATTTGCAGAGGGTTATTTTTGTTCCTCCCCTCATATACTATTACAGCGTGTTACTTAACCCTTGAAGGGGTGACTCAGCCCGTCAAAATAAACAACTCTTCCTATAGGACCAATGTTGAAATTATATTTTTGACGTAACTGCCTTTTAACTGCCTCCGTGGTCCATTGGTTAAGGCGTTTGCCTGTAGACCCGGGGGTCGTGGGTTCGATTCCCACGGGAAGCAATACTTTGTTAAGTTGTTTCCAGTTTGGTTAGGACATTGCAGGCTTGAATCACTTGATCGTCTGATAATAGAGATGATTCCGTGCTTCGGAAGGCACGTTACTCCCGCCAGCCGTCGGTCCCGGCTGCCATCTGGTAGTCGTTAAAGGAACCACGTCAGAGGCCGAGAGGCGGTTTCGAAGAACTCTGACACCAGGGTGTGCATGGTCGATTGACCGTGTTACCTACACGGAATGATGATGACTTTTAGTATGTACCGTTTTTGTCGTTGTTTGTAAGTATGCATGATGTTTTGACTCGGGGCCATTATTAAGGCTTTATTTTGTATAAGACTGTGTATCTCCCATTATATTTGATCGAAGTTACATAATTTTAACGAGGTGGCTAATTCTCAATATACGAAAAAATATTTCAGCATAAAATAATATTAGATGAACCAGTCAACGTCAGATTAAACACAAAATCCTTTGATAAGGACCTTTTGTGTAATTATCACGTGTCATGTAGATGACAGCGGTTTAAGTATAAGTAAGTATATAATCTTTAGAATTTTCAGGGTTCCGTACTCAAAGAGTAAAACCAGCCGGCTTATTTGCTAACTCAGTGTACAACGTTTTTATAGTCACTTCAAAATACATTGCGGCTTTCGTATGTTTGACTATTTTTATTTAAGACTAGCTTTCGCCCGCGGCTCCGCCCGCGTCAATGTCGATCCCTCGGGAATAGTACTTTTTCCTGGGATTAAAGGTAGCCTATGTCCTTCTCCGTACTCCAGAGAACTTGTATGCAAAATTT
This sequence comes from Elegia similella, assembly GCA_947532085.1. Lineage (NCBI taxonomy): Eukaryota > Metazoa > Arthropoda > Insecta > Lepidoptera > Pyralidae > Elegia > Elegia similella. Next base: position 5,284,148 of record OX383933.1, read on the forward strand.
CATGATGATCGGTTCAGTAGTTACGACGTGAAAGCGTAACAAACAAACAAACAAACAAATAAACAAACAAACTCACTTTCGCATTTATAATATTAGTAAGGACTAGTAAGGATAAGGATATATAAACGTAATGTATTTTGAAGTGTCTATAAAAACGTTGTACACTAAGTTAGCAAATAGGCCAGAAGGACCTTATTACTTAGCCTCCAATGTCCATCCGCATGTCAAGGGCTGTATCTTCCCAACTAATAAATAAACAATGAATTTTCAAAAAATATTTATTATGTATTGCCACTATATCAACAATTTTTTTGTGCCTGTGATTCTGAGAGATGTGTGTGTTGATTTATTGCTGAGACCTGAGAGAAAGATGGCAGTTATGTGTCATAGACTATAAAAAATACAAAAATGTTGCCAGTAATAATCCGAATTAAAGTTATTATTTTATAATAATAAAGCACGAATACTCGCATAGTGGATGCCGGGCTCCAGTGCATAATAGCTGAGCTGATGTAATTAGGATAGGCATTAGGCTGATTTCAGAGTGGCGCGTTTGAACAACGCCGTCCAAACGCACGCGCTTGCAATAACACTAGATAGTAGTCTCCTTTCATAGTTATGCAGTTGAAGCGCACCGCTCGAGAAACGCGCGCCGTATCTGCTAGCGCTGCCGAAGCGCGCTCGATAATCAATTTGCAATATTTTACGACGTTGCTATTGCACTCTTTTTAATAGGAAATACACAGCTAATCCAGTTATTATATTTATCCTAATTATGACGATGGCGATTCTTACTTGGAGAACAAAATGGAGAGAACTGACATACTGTGTCGACCCCATATAAATAAGTGGGATAAGGTAAAAGAAGTAGAAGAGTGACGACTTTACACAACTGTACATTGCAATGAAAGGCGCGATACTAAAATTCGTTTCACAGCATTTCACATAATCGTGGTAGGCCACGCTACCGGCAAAATGAATTGCTAGTAGCATGAATGGGCCGGCTCGTCCGGTAAAGTACCACACTCTCACAGAAAATCGACGTCTGAGTAAAAGCTTTACCGCTTCTATGCTTCGTTCGGTGAGTGAGAGAGTTCTCCCTCCCATACCCATTTCTTCCCCTAACTCCTTGAAAGGCCAACAACGCACCCGTCACACCTTGATGTTGCAGTTGTCCATGGGCAGCGGTGTTCACTTACCATCAGGTGGCCCGCTTGCTCGTTTGCCGTCCTATAACATAAAAAAACAGCGCACGGTTAAGTGCGCGCTCTTGAAATGTGCTGGTCAACGGCGCGTCTCACTGGCGTCTCTCTGAAATCAGCCTTAGATGAGAACGAGAAAGAGAGTGTGCGGCCTTAAGTATTCAACAAAATACGTTGACCTATTTCCCTTTGATGGTATCGCCATGCCGCACAATCTCGCTGTAGTCGGCCTAATCGCCACGCCGACTACTTTTGAAGAAGCTCTTCAAAGCGTCAGCTCCCGGCCTATACTGACATGTCATATGATAAGCGGACAAAAGAGTGGATATCAGGGGTTTTTGCTTGGCTTAACCATTTTGGTTTTAGTTTTTATTAATAATCCCAGCGGTAATCCTGCAGTGTTTATGTTCAATTTTAATTCATTTATTACTAGCTTTCGCCCGCGGCTCCGCCCGCGTCAATGTCGATCCCTCGTGAATAGTACTTTTTCGCGGGATAAAAGGTAGCCTATGTCCTTCTCCGTACTCCAGAGAACTTGTATGCAAAATTTCATGATGATCGGTTAAGTAGTTACGGCGTGAAAGCGTCACTTTCGCATTTATAATATTAGTAAGGACTAGCTGATGCCCGCGATTATGTTCGCGTGGACTTTATGACTCCGCAAAAAATGCTAATCAGGCTAAACAACTTTTGTTAAGGCGTCATTTTTATATTTCTTATAGTTTAGCTGGACCTGCTGGCCTTATAGTTGGTCTGCATCAGGTGTTCCTGTTTTCAAAATAAATTACTATATACTACAATTATACCTTATATGTTGCTCAGGCTTGATGGCTATACAATGAAAAAAGTTTCATTCATATCCGACCAGTATTTCCGGAAATCATCATTTTTTTGTAAATATATTCAATGTACAGACACATTTTTTTACTCTTTTATTATGTGTATTGATAGACAGTTACCCAAAGTCATTGGCTGAAGCGTCCGGTTAATCCCTCCTTCTGCCACCAAAGAAGGGTTTCATTTCCGATTTATTCATTGGTTTTGATGCAAAATTCAGTATTGTTTATATCGGTGAGACAACCTATGTATTGAATTTATAACAAAACTAGCCAGAAATTTTATGCACGATTCAAATAAATCCGCAAGTGAAAAAACAGCGTCAAACTAAAATATGAATATTGCAATCAACCGTATTTACAAACACAAAACGAAAAATTGCACCAATAAATTTAATCCAATTCAAAAATGGAACAGCAATTTGAACGTTCGAATTAGTGCTGTATAAAACCGCCAGTCGATCGAACGAATAGGATTCGATAAAATGCTCTAAATATGTTGCCGAGTTCACAACGAGCTTAGAACCACGCACGTACGAGTGCCTAGAGTTCGTTAAAAGTAGTTTTATTTTGTTCAATTCAATTCAAAACGTTTATTTAATATAATATTGGTTTCTTCTAACACTTATTTATTGTCATAATTTTCTTCGCAACAATTGTTGACGTCACAAATTTACTTAAGGCGAAGTTGTAGTTATTGTTGTTTAAAACTCATCATCATTTCGAGTAGGTGTCACGGTCAATCGATCATGCACACCCTGGTGTCAGAGTCCGCCTCTCGGCCTCTGACGTGGTTCCTTTAACGACTACCAGATGGCGGCCGGGATCACCGGCTTAAAGTGCCTTCCGAAGCACGAAATCATCTTTATTATCAGACAATCAGGTGATTCAAGCCTGCAATGTCCTAACCAAACTGGAAACAACTAAACAAAGTATGTTAACAGGCAAACGCCTTAACCACTGGACCACGAAGGCTGTTGTTTAAAACTAAAACGTGGTTTTAGAAATCATGAATCGTAGTGGTTTTGACGTGATAACATGTTATTATTTGATGAACAAAGGGTGCATGCACAAAAAATGTCACGTTCCGGAGCAGCAGCAGCAGTAGCAGTAGGAGTAATATCTATCACGCATCTATCTCTTACCGTTATCACGTAAAATTATCGTCCGACCGTTATAAACCGACTTTACAGACAATCATTTTTTTTTATATTCAACCATGGAGCTTGTCATGCTCGGCATCAAATTGCAAGACCGAGATAGCAATACTGAGATCCGACGTCGAACAAAACTTCTCGACTCACTCTAGGCATACAACTTCAAAATTGAACTGGGCATGACACTTGACTAAAATAAAGATAGTATGTGGCAATATAGATATCAGAAAATTATGTTGGTGACTTAGGCAGATTGCTGTAAAATAACTGGATTGCGATGGCTCGAGAGGAATGGCGCAGACAAAAGGAGGCTTATACTCAGCAGTGGGTCTTAGATAGCTGATAATGATGTTGATGATGATTAGGTAATCTGAACCGCCACTAGGCCTCTGACGTGGTCCCTTTAACGACTATCAGAATGCAGCTGGAACCAACGGCTTAACGTGGCTTCCAAAGCACGGAATCATCTTTATTATCAAAATAAGTCAAATCAAATCATATTTATTTGCTGTGAAAGAGGTTACATAAGGTGTTTGTTACAATTTAAGATCATACTTTTAACCTATCTAGGCATGCAAATATTAACAATTCATAAAGTTAATTACATATTCAAAATTAATAATATTCATTTCTATTTTCAATTCATCACCATTATTATGTCATCTTAATTTGAATACATTTGTCATTTTCAAATATATGTGTCATATCATAACTACTTAAGCCTCCAATATTCTAAGTGAACAAAATAAGAGCCATCGTTTGAAATGGTAAGGCCATAAGTCCTCCTTCATTGAAGGTTGGCAGATGATGCATCGGCACTCTTACCACATAAGAATTGAAATTCGCTTTGTATGCGAGACTGTAGACGTTCATCGGTAAAGGCGAAGACAAAGAAGAAGAGTATTTTGATATTTTCATGAAGACTATTGAGAGGTCGCTTTGATAGGACTTGCGAAGGCTACAGACAACAGAGTCACTAGTAATTTCAGTTACGATTTATAAGCGTATGCGTACAATTCCGAAATATAATATTGTAACACAAATTCGATATGTTTCTAAGCTCTTTGATTCACCATTCGAATTCAACCGACGAATAATAGCAGGCATTAATCTCATGAGCGAGAAATCGCACATTTATGGTAATACGTGGCTGAGACGTATTTTGTAAAGGTTAAACTTACACTGGTTGTATTATTAATAAAAGATATATATGAAAAAAGATCCATTTGATATAGGGATTGCACAAAATGTATCGATATGTCGACATACATTGTAGGGTTAAAACATTTGGACGATAGGGTCTGGGTGCAAAGAAAAAACGTAGAATGTACTAGCTGCTTGTCTTCCCGCGCACATTATGAAAGACGATTGAGGGAATGAACAAATATCTGAAAAATCATGTTAGTAGTCGATGCGGCTAGACCCATCCCTATTTTCATTCCGTTGTCTACCTTAACGCTCGCCGATATGCTAAATATCTTTACATTTCATAAAGCTAAGCTCTGTCTACCTCAGAAGGAAAAAAGACGTCTGGGTGCGAGAGGTCTCTTGAAAGAGATCTCTCCACGGCTCATTGCCACCGCTGGTGATAAGAAAAGCTGGCTGCTTTTTGCACTGCGCATAAGTATTATTAATAAATAAATTGCTATCATCGACATTATTTCAGCCGTTAGAAGCCCACTAATAGACAAAGACCATTGCCTCGGATCCTTCGTTCCATGGGAGGATATTGCCATACTCACCATGCCTGGCCGGCGGGTTAGTGAGCGTACTTTCTTTGGCTTCGTGTAGTTCCGACGCTGCTGCCCATCTGGAGTATTTTAGGCTGGGAATGGATAGAATTTTGTTGGATTTGGGAAGACAATGAAGGTATTGGGATACTTCTCACTCAAATGAGTGGATTAAGATCAAGTAGCAGCTCGGGAGCTCTTGTACGCGTACAAGATGCCATAACTGCAACCACCGGACAGGCAGTTGGAAATGCAATGCAAGTTATAGACAACTAGCTTTCGCCCGCGGCTTCGCCCGCGTTAATGTCGGTCCCTCGAGAATAGTACTTTTTCCCGGGATAAAAGGTAGCCTATGTCCTTCTCCGTATTCCAGAGAACTTGTGTACGCAAAATTAAATGGTGATCGGTTTAGTAGTTACGGCGTGAAAGCGTAACAAACAGCCAAACAAACTCACTTTCGCATTTATAATATTAAGGATTAGTAAGGATTATTTGCCCACCGAGAATTGAAGCCTGAGCCATCATGTCACAGATATTAATCTTCTAAGTACGTTTGATCTTTGTTTTTCGTGTGTGTAAGTGGTCAACACTGGTGACAGATTTTCAGCCTAAAGGCACCTGACATAGCTTAATGATTCCCATCAATCAGTGACAGCCTGGACCAACAGTTTAACGTGCCTTCAAAAGCACGGAGGACTCGTGATACTTTATGCCACTTACGATCACCCATCTAACCATGCGTGTGCGCAAATAATGACACATCACTCACATTCAAAAGTAGAATAAATGGGTATCTCTTGGATAGGCATGTAACATCCTCGTCTTCATCGTCACTTACCATCAGGTGAGATGGGAGACAAATGCCTAATTCAATATTTAGTAAAAAAAAAAAAAAAAAAAAAAAAAAAAAACATCACGCCCACTGGACCATCGGTTAAGTTTTGGAGAAGAAAACAGACTACGAAGCGTTAACTTTGTGTAATTTTCATAGGTATTTTCGGTCCGAGCTGCAGTTATCTCTATCGCACTCTGTAGTGTTTGTTTGGGCACACAGCGTGACAGCAATAGATTTTACAAATACCTATTTTTCAATGCTCTCTAGCGCAGTGTTTCCTCTTAAGTAGTCAAAAGTGTAATTTACGTGAAATAAAAGTCGAAAAAAGCCGACGTGTGTATTCTACCGTTTAAAGTGAGAAGTCCTAGAGAAATTACTTACTTACTGGTAAATCGAAAAATATATTAGTGTTCGATCAAATATAATAGATTAAAGTAAAGTATTGTTGTAGTATGCTTGAAATGAGACGATGCTGGTTTTAATAGAAATCACGCGTGATAAGATGACACTTCTAATGTGTTTGTTGTTCTGGGTTGTGACACGGTGGTTTCTTAAAGCACTCAGAGCTTTTAAAAAAAAAAAAAATTATTTAGGTAAATTGTATACAATTCATAGACAGATGTTGGAGCCTACTTTTAAGTAATAGAATACTTGTACCAGCAGGCTTCGTTCTTCCATACCAATTCTTATAATTAATCTACCTATAGCAAAGTATATTTGGAACATTAAACTAAGAACTAAAATTACAAACTAGAAAAATTTCAATGATTTGGAATAATTTTTGTATGTACTTACATATTATGTGTGTATTAGTGTGAGTGTATGAGGGTGTGTGTGTGTATATATGTATGTGTGTGTGTGTGTGTGTGTGTGCTTTTATTTCTTTATATTTTCTCGCACAACTTTGAATGCTATTATTAAGTACGTACGTATAATTTAATAAAACGCACAATTGTGAATGGGGCGCTCAAGAGTATATTTTCAACTCCCATTTGTTGTTCCAACAACATTCATTATTCGTTTGCATTGTTTCAGGAGGGCGAGCGACAGGAGTGCTAACATGAATGCTACGCAAATACTACGCGGGTTCAATGACTCCAGCCGTGAGTACCCGTTTTATTTTTTTACGCTTTCAACAGTTTTATTAATTATGAAGTGAAAACTTCTTTAGCGTTGTGCCCTTTTTGGAATGGCTAAAAAATCTTTAACTCGCGTCAAGATACGTGACCTGATCAAAAATTCGTAAGACGGACAAATGACGCGCAGCGTTGGAAAGAAAGAAACATCACCGTCTCTTTCTACCGCGCAGATTTTTCACTTCTGCCGGTACTGCCGGAGTGCAACCCGTTGTTAAATAGGCTTACTCTTGACCTTAGACTAAACAGAGGGTAAAGACTTGGCGAACGACAGGAGTGCTAACATGAATGCTACGCAAATACTACGCGGGTTCAATGACTCCAGCCGTGAGTACACGTTTTATTTTGTTACGCTTTCAACAGTTTTTTTTATTTATGAAGTGAAAACTTCTTTAGCGTTGTGCCCTTTTTGGAATGGCTAAAAAATCTTTAACTCGCGTCAAGATACGTGACCTGATCAAAAATTCGTAAGACGGACAAATGACGCGCAGCGTTGGAAAGAATGAAACATCACCGTCTCTTTCTACCGCGCAGATTTTTCACTTCCACCGGTACTGCCGGAGTGCAACCCGTTGTTAAATAGGCTTACTCTTGACCTTAGACTAAACAGAGGGTAAAGACTTGGCGAACGACAGGAGTGCTAACATGAATGCTACGCAAATACTATGCGGGTTCAATGACTCCAGCCGTGAGTACACGTTTTATTTTGTTACGCTTTCAACAGTTTTTTTTTATTTATGAAGTGAAAACTTCTTTAGCGTTGTGCCCTTTTTGGAATGGCTAAAAAATCTTTAACTCGCGTCAAGATACGTGACCTGATCAAAAATTCGTAAGACGGACAAATGACGCGTAGCGTTGGAAAGAAAGAAACATCACCGTCTCTTTCTACCGCGCAGATTTTTCACTTCTGCCGGTACTGCCGGAGTGCAACCCGTTGTTAAATAGGCTTACTCTTGACCTTAGACTAAACAGAGGGTAAAGACTTGGCGAACGACAGGAGTGCTAACATGAATGCTACGCAAATACTACGCGGGTTCAATGACTCCAGCCGTTAGTACCCGTTTTATTTTGTTACGCTTTCAACAGTTTTTTTTTTATTCATGAAGTGAAAACTTCTTTAGCGTTGTGCACTTTTTGGGATGGATAAAAAATATTTCTAACTCGCGTCAGGATACGTGACCTGATCGAAAATTCGTAAGACGGACAAATGACGCGCGGCGCCGGCGTAGGACAGGAATAGATATCCCCTTCTCTTTCCACCGCGCGTAGTCGTTTTTGTTTTTTGTGTGTTTACACAGTTCGTATACATATAAGCATTTCTTAGGCAAGTGTGCGTGAGCTATCGCATATTTATGCCAATGTAAACCTTATTGGCTGTAACAGTTATGAACACTTATGAAGCGGTATTTTTGAAAACAGATTGAATGTATTACATTTTCTTTCTGTTTACGTTTAAAACAGAAATAAAAAACAGTTTTCAAAACACTATATTAGGATACCGGTAAAGCCCCTTCTTATTAGAAACATAAACTTGTGATATTACAGAAATATATCAAGATAGAACGGGGATGCTAGGATTTTGCCAAGGAAACACGAGTGTCAGTTTTTGCATAAGCCGAGCCGTCAATTTGACGTCATTACTAGCGAATAGTAATGTAACATGCACAGAAATAAATCGCGTCATAATGATAAACAGTTTTTACAGTTAACAACCGCAGAATAAAGCATGTGTTCATGTCGGGACGTGCGCGCTGACTGATGAACGTTTAACGAATCTTGCACGATCGTGCAAGATTGAGACACGCGTGTACCGCCCGCTTGGCCGTTCTATCTTGATATATTTCTGTGTGTATGCTTTTCTATAATACATATCGTCACGTTACCACATTACACAGAGAAAGGACGATAATATTCGAAAATGAGCAGATTTTGGGTGTACTATTAATATCATATTTCAAAAGTGATACAATGTCATTCACTCACGACCGGACCTTTTCTAGTGAAGCCTATCCAAACACATTATGTCTGTTAGTTCGTACGTCTAGACTCGGTATCATTAGGAATGGATTTTAAGTACTTCTAAGTACTTCAATACACTCGAGAGCACTAAGAGTAGATTAAATAAGTTTTATTTATAATGTGAAGGGTTACACTAAAAAAATCTGCCATGTGCGAGTCGGACTCGCTTTCGAAGGGTTCCGTAACATTATCTATACAATATTAGATACTATACAAGATGTTAGCTGTAGGCTGATTTGTTGGTTTTAGGGACAAATGTAATAACCCAATCATTCCGTATTACAAACTTTTTTAGTTGCACGTTTTAATGTAACGTTTAACGTTTGGGATAAAAAAGAAAATAAATATGACGTGAAGAGAATAAATAACCCAAGCCATAATTTATTGCCACACTGTGTACATATATGTTCAGCAAGCAAAAAAATAAATATGACGTGAAGATAATAATTAACAAGCCACAATTTTATTCTACCCAGTGCACATTATCTTCAGCAAGCAAAAAAAAAATATGACGTGAAGAGAATAAATAAAATAAGCTACAATTTTATTCTACGCAGTGCACATAAAATCTTTAGCAAGCAAAAAAATAAATATGACGTGAAGAGAATAAATAACACAAGCCACAATTTTATGCCACGCAGTGTACATTATCTTCAGAAAGCAAAAAAATAAATTTGACGTGAAGAGAATAAATAACACAAGCCACAATTTTATGCCACGCAGTGTACATATGTATATCTTCACTTAATAAAGCTTTCGAAATGGCCATTTAAGACTATCTCCCGGCGAGGTGGAACAAAAAATAAATATGACATGAAGTGAATGAATAAGACGAGGCACAATTTTATGCCACGCAGAGTACAATGTACATATATCTTCACTTAGTAAAGCTCTCGAAATGGCCGTTTGAGAATGTCTCCGGGCGAGGTGTTTGCGTCACACCTAAAATTATGTTATTCATGAACTTCAAGTTTGAGGAGACTTGCGACAGACGCTGGTACTAAAAATGAGTATTAAGAATAGGTAGCCGAAATTATATTGAGATTTCTTTCACATTTTCTTCCATGGTGGTCTGGTAGAAACTAAAAAACATAGAATGTACCAGCTGCTTCTCTTTCCGCGCAGACCGTAAAAACTGGTCGACAAATGGGCGAAAATCTAAAGAATCATATCAATAAGTATACTTAATTTAAAGTCTTTATTATATTGTATTTGCTGATCAGCCTTACTTCAGAAAACGGACAGTAGAATCTATGTTCAGCCAACAGAACTTGACACAGTGAGCTCTTTTCACGTACGCGCAATATCAGCCACTGATGATGATGAAGACAGAAAAGGGGTTCCCAGAAAAACTAGTGGAATCATCAATGCAGAAGATCAGCAACCCCCATCAACCCCAGCACTGTCACAGAGAGCACAGCGAGCCGCGGACCGCGCTGCCCGCGCCGCCCACGCATGCCGCGTCGCTCGTCACTACTGTCAGTGCGAATCGGGACGACTCCGTGCGCGCCTCTCGGTTCACATTCGCACTGAGGAAGACCTCCGGATGAGGTTGAAACATCTCAGCCTGTAGCTGACTTCGTACGTGAGTAACCCGTAATTCACATATAAATAATGCTGGTCATCCTTTATAAAATAAATAAATAAATAAGCGATGCAGCTAGCAAACAATCATTATTTTGATTCTGTTTTCCACCTTTACCGCCCAACACGCTAAACGTGGCCTATAGGTCTTTTTTTGTGGATTTTTTTGTGGTACAGAAACTTTCATGTCAGCATCCGGCTCGCACTTGTCTGGTTATAATTTCCTCTGTGCTAAAATTCGAATAAAATACTACTTCTTTTTGCAAAAGCATTTTATTCTACCTTAGTGGAACTTAAGTTAAAATGTTACGTCACACCTACTAATTCGAGGTTCAATTGTCAAGCCCATCACAAATGTAGCTATAATATACATGGTAATTTTTTTTATCGTTTTGGACCCTTAAAGGGTGACTCAGTCTATCAATATGAACAACTTTTTCTATGGGACCAAAGATGGGAAATCAAAAAAAATTCCGCCCCCCGGCCAGTTTGTATGGGAATGTCGAATTTTTTTTTGAGTTCCCAGCATTGTTCCCATAGGAAAAGTTGTTCTTTTTGATGGTCTGAGTCACTCCTTTAAGGGTCCAAAACGATAAAAAATTCACCATGTATATTATAGCAAAATACTATTACGATATATTTTCCATAGAAATCTTCGAACGACCACAGACGTAGCTTTAATATATATTTTTACTAGCTTTCGCCCACGGCTCCGCCCGCGTCAATGTCGATCCCTCGGGAATAGTACTTTTTCCCGGGATAAAAGGTAGCCTATGTCCTTCTCCGTACTCCAGAGAACTTGTATGCAGAATTTCATGATAATCGGTTCAGTAGTTACGGCGTGAAAGCGTAACAAACAAACAAACAAATAAACAAACAAATTCACTTTCGCATTTATAATATTAAGTAAGGATAAGGATTACGTCACCAAAATATGACCGATACAGCAAGTCGTCTTAATAGCAGATATAATGAGGGTGAAAATATAATGCTATACATAATATTAAAGCGAGCGTTTGTAAACAGAAAACGCCGTTTGTAAAACGCGAAATCATACAATTTGCCTGCGACATAGCTACCGTGTATGGTGACTCACATAATATAATATACAGTACAATATATTCATATATATTATAGCTACGTCTGTGATGGGTTTCAATTCAAGTGTGGAAAAATAATTATACTCATTTAGTAATGTGCGTGTTTATGTTTTAGTGTGGTATACGTAAGTTTATTTTTGTTTGTCCCACGAGACGTAAGTTAGTAGGCTCGCAAGTTGGAGTGTCTGTGTCACACCCAAATTTATATTATTAATGAACTTGTGAGTTTGAGAAGTCTTGTGACGGACACTGGTACAAAAGATGAGTTTCAAGAGTAGCCAACATAATTTGGTATTACGTAGAGTGGATTAAAAAGTAAGTTTTGGTATTATTTTTGTTACATAACTTTTATTTACATATATACATTTTTGATTATTTTACATATTTAAATCGCTCTTTATTAATTTTATTATATACAAGTGTTTAAGCGTGGACTGTGTATTATTTAATTATATATTAATTATATATAATCTTTTATTCGAATTTATGCTGCTTTATTATGAAATACAAGTTAAATTATGTTAAAAAAGTAATAATAAAAAGAAAATTGCATAAAATACAGTTTTCGCAACTTAATCCATTTTAAGTTCTTCAAGTGAAATATCTACATTCTGACAACCATATTTTTCACTCTTTGTCATACGTCTCACAGAGTTTTATAATAATATTTTTTTTTATTTCCAGTAATTAAATTACAACATCAATCACAACTGTGACTTCCACACTAGGCGTTGCCTGTTGTCGTGGTAGTCTCGAAAATGATACAATCCCGGTAGGCGATAGGCTTAAGAATTATATCCCTAAAAATAACAATGTGATGTGTGTGTCTGAGCATGTGTGTGCTTGTGTGAGGGGAAGGTGTGTGCGCGCGCGCGTGTGTGTGTATGTGTGTGTGTGTGTGTGTGTGTGTGTATGTTAGAATATTGGGGTGAATGAATGAATGTGGAGGATTTAATTGTTTATGTAGAGTGTTAGACATAAAGTTTAGGCAAAGTTTATAAGACCGCCTAAACCATGGGTAACACTGTATCACATCAGCCTAAATCTATCTTTATATTATTATGACGATGCATTTATTTAGTAAAAACAGTAGATTCATTTTTATTCAATTTTTTTTAGTCGTCGAAGACAGACGTTTGCGCCGGTTTAAGTTCCGCTACAATTTTTAAAAGCTTTTTTGTTTATTAATGAGTATTTTTGTAGTAAAAACTTCTTTAGCGGCGTAGTGCACTTTTTGGGATAGGTAAAAAATTGTAAAACTTGCGTGGGGACACGTGATCTGATCGAAAATTCGTAAGACGGACACGTGACCTGAGACCGCCAGTGCGGTGAAGGAGAGGAAGTAATAGCCCCTCTCTTTCTACTGTGCGGCGAAAATGTATGCCTGTTCCTGCTGTAACGTTAATTTCAAGTCTTCACTTCTGCCAGCACTCCCGGAAGGCAACCCGTTGTTTTTTTTTATATAACTCAATCAATCGTCGTAATATATTCAGATCTTGCGTTACATGAACGAGTACATCCGAGACTTAATTGGAAAGGCAACGACGTGACAGAGATCCTAAAAATCATGATATGAAAATATTTACATAGAATAAAAACAAAATGTAGTTATATCTACATTTTGTGTCGTCTTCGCGAAAGAGAAATAGTTATTTTATTCTAGGTCTTTTTTTTCTTTTTACAAAGAATCTTAAAGATTTCATAAATGCAGGGAAGCCAGATTAACCTTTAATATTTTCGTTATTCCATTAGAATTATACCCAGCCTTAGCAATTTAGACTTTTGTAATGCAAATTAACATATATTAGGAAAAACGGTATCAAAGTTTTTCGAGCGGAAAATATGCGGCGCGCTCTACAGTTTTCGCATTCCACTAGGAAATTGAATTTCAGACGAGAACGTGAACTTATTTGTTGAAGATTTTCTCTAAAAAATATACGTGTTCCGTTAAATTCCTCGTTTCATATACCATCCTGAATCATCCTATATCGGATTCGAAGAGAGGGACGCCGCTATACGAGCGATACGATTGGAGATATCTCGTATCGTGTTTAACGTATAGCGGCGTCCCTCCCATCGGATCCTAAACTCAGGATGGTTTAATAGGCGCCATACATACTAGCTCCGTGGTGCAGCGGTCAACACGCCAGCCTGCGACACGGAGTGACCGGGTTCGATCCCCGGCCAGGTCAAGATGAAAAATGATCTTTTTCAGATTGGCCTGGGTCTTGGATGTGTATCTATATATGTATTTGTTATAAAATATAGTATCGTTGAGTTAGTATCCCATAACACAAGTCTCGAACTTACTTTGGGGCTAGCTCAATCTGTGTGATTTGTCCGTATATATTTATTTATTTATATTTATACATCCCTTCTCCCGAGAAAACAACAATACCCCGAGCCAAGCCGTGGGCGAAATGACAAAGTTCGAAATTCAGTAATAAAAGACTTGAGAATTTCAAATCGATTAAAATCTAATGGACATAAAACAAGTATTTATTCGAAATATCTTTCTATACAGCATGATTTTATACCTCCTAGCTAAAATGTAGGAATCAGAATCCCAGGAAAGAACAAAGGTAAAAATCGAAAAGAATCATTTGACCTTCCATATAAATTTGTCCAGCTGATCAGCGACTTTGTATGGGAAACCTAATTTTTATTTTTTGCAATCAGCTTATTTTCTTGCAATTCTGTATTCCATTTCCAGAAATTCTGATATCAAGATTTCAATAAAGCTAAGAGGTTCAAAATCAAATTGTATTATTCAAGTAAAACCCCAAACAGGCAAGTTAACAGTCGATTACATACTTTTACGCGAAAATATTACCTTATCTCCCAACTATGAGCCGTTCAAATAAATCGTACCAACATCGAGAGGTACTTAGAGGCCATCAGAACAGCCAAAGACGTGACTGGAGTATGAACCCTTTCAGGAAATATGGCGGCTTAATGTCGTTTTAATATGAAACCTGAAATATGGTGGTCATTTTGTGTTTGAGCCCTAATATAATAAGCGGAAAGGCTCTGATAACAATATATTTAGTGAGCATTATTTTTATTAGACGATCAGGGGTATTTTCTTTAACTGCCTGTCGGGTAGTTAAAGCTGTGCATAAAGGACTCCCGAGCTACAACTTCTATTCTCTCATTCATCTGAATGAGTAGTACTCCAAGACCTTCTTTCTCTTCCCAAATCAAATTTATTCCTGTACGAGCTAACTCGTACATTTTTCTAAAAATAAGTTTTTGATATTTTGGCTATATTGATTACGTCGCGCTGCGTTTCGCCAACGCAGCGCATACTATTGTATGTTGTCTTTACAAGTAATACGCAATAAATCCGTGTGCATTATACACCCGAAGGTGTTGGTCTTTATCATTTTTCTACAATACCCTTTTTTATCATTATCAGTTCTATAAAGTGTAGTCTAACCCTACATTTTTTTTTTGGTCCTTCGATTTTAAGAACTTTCGACCTTTGTGAATTTGCGTTGGTTACTCAAGTTTTGAGACCACGTGCGGTTTCAAATGACAATCACGTTGTGCGAGCTAGGACAGTGTGGAAAGTGAACAGCATACGTTTAACAAACTGTCTTTATCTGTATCATCTGTAGAGCCTGGTGGCTCTAATACCCTATATCATCACCCTTGTGGACCGGAAGGCTCGCAAGGAAGCGAGTGTTGGAGCGTTACATCGCAGACGGTGAGACGCCCGACGGATTTATCAAGTAAGACTGTTCCTTATCATTACATAGCTCTTCTGCATTTATCATGGATAGTACATAAAAAGCTTCCGATGGGCAGCAGCGTCGGAAGTACAAGAAGCCAAAGAAAGAGCGCTCACCATCCGCTGAGGCTGCAGCAATATCGGCCGTCGTGCTCGCGACACGTGTTTCCCCTCTACACGAAGCAATTTCAGGCAGTGAAACTTAGATGTTGATCGTTTGAATGACAAATACGAATGACTTGAAATAATTAACTGCAAACGTCCATAAATCGAATTGGTTTTGATTTCCCATCACGAAATTTTGTCTTTGACATCACAGTAGGTGCAAAAATTCGGCATGCTTGGTTTTGATACAAATCGTGATACATGCGTCATTTATGTACAATATATATGTGATCATAATATTACCATATCTTCCAAACATGAGTTGTTCAAATAAATGGTATCGCATTCGAGAGGTACTTATAGGCCATCAGAGCAGCCGAGGACGTAACTGGAATGTAAATTATTACAGGAAATATAGCTGTTTAATGTCATTTGAATATGAAACTTGAATTATGGTCTTTTTCTGTTTCAGGCACTAATAAATAAGTTGATTGGCCGTGTGGTTTCCGGCAGAGTAGAATAGGACCACTCCTAGTCTTTCCATGGAGGTTGTAAGAGGCGACTTAGGAAAAACAAGCTAAACAAAGCTCAAAAACATCAATGAGACCTCTACCCGTCTGGTCAGCGAGGAGAGTGTAGGCTAAATCCCCTGTCTGCTCTGCTCAAGTATGACTCCGGTAGTATAGAGAGGGTCATGCTCCTGCAGTGGAGATTAAAAAGACCTGCGGGGCTATTTACTAAAATTGTTAGTCACTGTGGCTATCAAACTTGGGTTGTCAACCGAGCTTTGATCGCCACAGTGGATATCATGAAATCGGTACTCCGTAACTGTTCTCACGGTAGTGGCTATCGACGGAAATGAAGTGACTATAAGTATTTTCAGGTTGGCAGCTCTTTTTTTCTATCGACGTTATAACAGACAAAATTGAGGTGATATTCTCAAACTTTAATGCAGTTGTTCTGCTGCGCCGCTAGAGGGAACACAGTTCCGAGTTTAACCGACTAAATCAAACCTGTTTTTCATTCCTATAAATACTTAATGTTAGGTGAATTTTTGATTTGACTACGTTATAGGTAATACTTTGGCGGTAAATTTAATTGTAATGTGCAAGATAAAATAAAAGTTAGATATCTCGGTTATGCGTGCGAGTGTTTTATATTCTTTTGTTTTATCAATATTTTTATAGATTACTGTGCCACTCAGAAGAATGCTCTCACTACGAAGGGTTCCATACCAGTATCTACTAAAAAGGCAATAAAATCATGTCTGTTATATGGGATCCCCCTTTTAATATTTATTTTATTCTATTTTTTAGTATTTGTTGTTAAAGCGACAACAGAATTACATCATCTGTGAAAATTTCAATTGTCGAACTATCACGGTTCATGAGATACAGCCTGGTGATAGACGGACGGATAGACAGATAGACAGCGGAGCGATATTAATATTGTCCTGTTTTTACCCTTTGGGTGTGGAACCCTAAAATGAGAGACATGCGCCGCGTTGAAATGTGCAGCTGTAAAATATACTTTGTCTGTATTATATCTTAACGGAGTAGATAGACAGAACCAAGTATTAGGTACCTATGTCATTTAAATTATTTATTAAGCTCCGTATCTCAGGCTACTGGAATAACTTCGGAATTAAGTATGTAGCTACTTACTCGTACTTAATTATATTTAAGCATAAGTTTTCAAATATGAATACTGTTCTTATTTGAAAACTTCTCATAGGGATTCTACAACATACTTTGCGTCTAAAATGGAGATGGGCAGGCCACATCGCCAGATTAAATGAAAAAAGAAGGGCAGTTGCAACTACAAAATGGACTGGACCTATAAGTAAAAGACCCAAAGGAAGACCAAAGCAGGGTTGGGCTGATGAAGATTGCAGGAACAAACTGGATGAAAAATGCTAAGCATAGAGAAAGATGGAAGATGAGGCTTCTATAATATTTATATTTATAATATTTAATTCTATAAGGATCCATACAAAAATAAAACCTCATTAATAACTTTTATATGTAAAGTTAACATTTTATTTTGGAAATAAACAAAGCTTATTATTATATAGGGATTCTTGCATATAGCTTAACACTATACTTTATATTTATTTATTTAATATAGGCACATTTACAACAGTTACATACAGGTATTATTTTTAAAACACTTTGCACACAGTTTGGTTGATATATACATGCCAATTAATAGCATACACAACATTCTCTAGGTATATCAATTCGCTACCGTTATTAGCAATAATAATGAAAATGAATTATACATATCAAAGAATAAAAAGGAAATAATATATATATTGAATCAGTAAAACAGCAAGTTATAAATAGTTTTAGCTTTCGATTAATTGTTTATCTATAAAGTGTTCCAGCATTTTAGATTACTTTTATTTCACAAGACGACACTAGTATAAATAAATAATAAGCCATTTTTATTCTGAATTTTCTAGTTGCATTATACATAGTTTTCTAAATTAAGTATGTCGAGCAATTCAGTGTGCTACCCTTCTCCAGTGATGGCCAGCTGTGAGTTTCAAGTCGTCTGTCCATCTCACTTGTTGGCGTCCTCTATTTTGTTTTCCCTCTCTGGGGTACCATTCTGAGACAGTTGTGCTCCACTTATTTTGCTTGTCGCTGATCATGTGGCCGGTCCATCTCCATTTCAATTGGTTGATACGTCTAAGAATATCAGCTACTTTGGTTTTTACTCTTATTATGCTGCTTCTTACTTTGTCTTGTTTCCTTATTCCTGTCATGCTTCTCTCCATGGCTCTCTGGCATCGTTCCAGCTTTTCTCTATGAGGAATAGTGAGTGTCCATGTTTCGCATCCATAAGTAATAACTGGGAGTATGCAGGTATTGAAATCTTTTCTTGTTATTGTCATGCTTAGTTCCTTTGACTTCATGATTTCTCTCAGTCCAGTTTGCGGAATACACTCTCTAGAACTGCTACGAATACTTTTGGTGATAGGGGGTCTCCTTGTTTTAGGCCCCTCAGAATATTGAACTCTTTACCTATGGTTTCCAGTTGTATTCTAGATTTGCTATTCAAGTATATGTTCTTGATGATCTTAATGTATATTGAGGGAAGCCCTTGATGTTCTAGGCTCTCCCATACTGCTTTGTGGTATACACAGTCGAAGGCTTTTGAGTAGTCAATGAATGCCATATATAAGGGTTTCCTGTATTGCTTGTATTTCTCTACTATTTGCTTTGTTGTGTGTATATGGTCCAAGTTCGAGACATTTCTTCTGAGACGACACTAGTATCGACGACCAATTTATCTGAGATTAACCACCGTATCCATATACTTTGTGAAGAGGCTCAAAACCACAGATATTAATTCAAAACGAATATTGGATTAACCTACTAATCGTAATGGTAGTCACATAATCTACTTCACAACAAAAACAACCACCAATTTTATTTTGGCGTATAATAGTGTATATCAGTAAAACACTGCTCTCGACCCGTTGCTATAAAATCCTGTTTGATAGATCAAGTGAGGATTGATTTGATAGCCATTTCAGTTACGGAGTGCAAAACAAAGCTTATCGATACGAAATCAAATGTCAAACTATAGGTGGAGTTGCTATCCTCGAGAATTTCGGTTGGACACTGACGTTAGTGAGTACAAAAATTGAAATCTGACAGCCATTTGATGGCAACTCATCAAATTGATAGGCTTCGACACCCGTCATTCGAGTTAGTAAATAGCCCCGCTGATGATGAAGTATTGGGATCCTGGACAGGAAAGGCGGTGAATATAATAACAGCACATTGTGGATTATTATAAAATACAAGGTATTTCCTTAACCACTTGATTACAGCAATACTTTTGGGTTTCATTCTTTAAGATGGTGCTATCGAAGTCGAAATAAGCGTGATGATACTTAGGTACTCCGAAGCGAGTCATTAATGATCATTTATTGGCTTGAATTTTAAAAAGTATTTTATCTCCTTTACTATAATAATCGTTTATTTAGCCAAAAATAACATTAAGAGTACAGTTTCATAGGACACAAAACAATGTTATCAGTCATCGAACCACCCGGCAACAGTCCATCCCCGAACTAGACGTCATCGGTCTGTGTCTCGGAGACAGCTTGCCGCCAGGGTGACCAAAGTGACAGGAAATTATGATATTTATTAATTAGGTAATAATTACAGAATTGACCTACTTGTACATAATATATTATTTACATTGGCAGAGTGAAGTGGTTTACATATTATCGAATGTACACCACTATCGAACAAATCGAACAAACCGTTACCTATATAGTATCAACATATATATAGGTAACGGTTTGTTCGATATTACAAAATACTAAGTATTCATAATATATCACTTTTTACACATAACTCGTGTAAAAAAATCAGTCAGATAAATAAAATACCTTTGTGAAAAATATTACCATATCTCCCAAACATGAACTCTAAAATAAATCGTATCGAATTCGAGAGGTAGGTACTTAAAGGCCATCAGAGCAGCCAAGGACGTGACTGGAGTGTGAACCCTTTCAAGAAATATTGAGGTTAAATGTCGTTTTAATTTGAAACCTGAAATGTGGTAGTCTTTTCTGCGTAAGCCCTAATAAGTAAGTTGGGATCCCGGACTGAAAAGGCGGTGAAAATAACAACAACACATTGTACATTTTTATTAAATACTAGCTGTTGCCCGCTACTTCGTCCGCGGCAATTTCTGTTATCTATACTAATATTACAAAGCTGAAGACTTTGTTTGTTTGAACGCGCTAATATCAGGAACTACTGGTTCAAATTAGAAAATTGTTTTTGTATTGGACAGTCCATTTATTGAGGAAGGCTTTAGGTTATATACCATCACGCTGCGACCAATAGGAGCGAAGCATTAATAAAAAATGTTTTAAAAACGGGGGAAATTATTCATCCTTATCCTTACTTATATTATAAATGCGAAAGTGAGTTTGTTTGTTTATTACGCTTTCACGCCGTAACTACTGAACCGATCATCATGAAATTTTGCATACAAGTTCTCCGTATACTATTCCCGAGGGACCGACATTGACGCGGGTGGAGCCGCGGGCGAAAGCTAGTCTATAATAAAAAAGAAAACTAATTAATCATAATAATAGATAATGCCGCGGAAAAATTTGCGAGCAACAGCTAGTAATATAATATTATAAAGCTAAAGAGTTTGTGTGTTTGTTTGAACGCGCTAATCTCAGGAATTACTAGTTCAAATTGAAAAATTCTTTTTGTGTTGGATAGTCCATTTATTAAGGAAGGCTTTAGGCTATAAAACATCACGTTGCGACCAATAGGAGCGAAGCATCAATAAAAATGTTTTGAAAACGGGGGAAAATTATCGATCTTTAGGTACTAATAAAAAAACTAATTAATCATAATAACAGAAATTGCCGCGGACGAAGTCGCAAGCACCAGCTAGTAAGGTATATAGATGAATAATTTTCCCCCGTTATCAAAACATTTGTTATTGATGCTTCGCTCCGATCGATGTTTTATAGCCTAAAGCCTTCCTCAATAAATGGACTATCCAACACAAAAATAATTTTCCAATTTGAACCAGGAGTTCCTGAGATTAGCGCGTTCAAACAAACAAACTCTTCAGCTTTATAAATATAAGTATATACTAGGTAGGTGTACCCTAAATCATATCATCAAAATAACAACAAGTATTCGCAATACATCGCTCTATAAACGTAACTCTACTAAAAATCCAAGTCAGATTAATAAGATACCTTTGCAAAAATTATTACCAAATCTCCCAAACATGAGCTGTTCAAATAAATCGTATCGAATTCGAGAAGTACTTGAAAGCCATCAGAGCAGCCAAGGACGTAACTGAAGTATGAACCCTTTCAGGAAATATTGTGGTTTTAATATGAAACCTGAAATATGGTGGTATTTTTTGTGTACGCCCTAATAAGTAAGTTGGGATCCCGGACTGAAAAGGCAGTTATATCAACAACACATTGTGTATTTTTATGAAATAATAGGTATGTATATCCTAAACCTAGTACATATAGTACCGATTTTAGTTGTGGTAGTGCCACGCTACCGGCAAAATTCATTTTTGCTAGTAGCATGAATGGGCCGGCTCGTCCGGGGAAGTACCACACTCTCACAGAAAATCGACGTTTGAGTAGAAGCTTTACCGCTTCTATGCTTCGTTCGGTGAGTGAGAGAGCCGGAGACCCATCCTTCCCCCATTTCCTCCCCCCAAATCCTTTTTCCAACTCTTTTGAAGGCCGGCAACGCTCCTGTTACACCCTGGTGTTGCAGTTGTCCATGGGCGGCGCTGGTCGCTTACCATCAGGTGACTCGCTTGCTCGTTTGCCGTCCTATACCTTAAAAAACAAATATCATCAAAATAATAACAAGTAATGAAATGAAATGAAATGAAATGATTTATTAATTTACATGAAACATGGTTAAGTTAAGTATTCGCAATATATCGTTCTTTATACATAACTCGAGTAAAAAACCAAGACAGATTAATAAGAAACCTTTGCAAAAATTATTACCATATCTCCCAAATATGAGCTGTTCAAATAAATCGTATCGAACTGGAAAGGTGCTTGTAGGTCATGCATCCAGGGACTGACATGAGCATGTACCCTTTCAAGAAATATTGCGGCTTAATGTCGTTTTAATATAAAACTTTAATTATGGTGGTTATTTTCTAACTTCGATCAAATATAGTGGTAGATACACAGTCTCATACAAAATGAAGCCTAATGACCCCGAGCCAAAACATCATGCATACTTACAAACAACAACAAAAACGGTAAGTACATACTGAAAGTATGACAATATAACTTTCTTTTTCACTTTTGACGCGTAGTTTTTGCATCTTTTCACTGATCTTCGTCATCGCGAGACGTGTGAGTGCTAGCGCGGTTTATTGAATCTGTGGACAAAACAGCTCCTACACTCGATTAGAGCGCTGTTTTGCCGGTGCCACTTTTCGAGCGCGAATTGTGTATTTCGCGCTGTGATCCGATCGCGGACGTGAAAGGCAGTAAAAACACATTTGGTGTACAGTATTATTATTTAAAAGATCTGATTACCATTTAAACCATGTGATTTAAGCCATCTGATTACAGAAATACTTTTAGGTGACAGTTTCTTTAGGGGCTGTTGATGTAGTAATAATCGTGAGGACATTAAATTTAAAATAATGCAAGACATTAACGATCATAATATTACCATATGTTTAAAACCTGAGATAAATATTTCAGGTTTGAAAGATATGGCAATATTAATAATAAGTAAATCATATCGCCGTACGGTTTCCGGCAGAGTAGAATAGGACGACTCCTAGTCTTCCCATGGAGGTCGTAAGAGGCGACTTAGGAAATACAAGCTAAACAAAGCCCATAAACATCAATGAGACCTCTCCAACCCGTCTGTCCAGCGAGGAGAGTGTAAGCCAAATCCTCTGTCTGCTCTGGCCAAGTATGGCTCCGGTAGTATAGAGAGGGTCATACTCCTGCAGTGGAGACTAAAAAGACTTGATAATGATGATGATGAAATCGTATCGAACTCGAATGGTACGTGAGTAAAGTATGAACTATTATAAAAAATATACGAGCTTAATGTTGTTTTAATATGAACCTTAAAATATGGTAGTCATTTGCTGTTTTGGGGTCTAATTAGTAGATTAATAAATATAAATATTTGTCTACTGTTGTTTCTGGAAATCTTTTTCTATTTTAGGTACTAATAAGTAAGGATCCCGGACTTGAAAGAGAGTGAGAAAAAAACTATTAGATTCCATTATTACGAAGTACTGCAGCCTAAACCTTCTGATTACAGAACTACTTTTGCGTGATATTTTCTTAAGGGGTTTTGTGCGATACTTAAGCGGCGATGTTGTCGATGTCGATATATGCGTGTTGATACTTAGGTGCCATAAACCGAGTCATTTATGTTTATTTATTGGCTCGTATTTCATAAAGTATAGTTCGTATTATAGTCGTGATAGAGCTACGTTACCGGAAAAATGAATTGCTGGTAGCATAAATGGGCCGGCTCGTCCAGGGAAGTAGCACACTCTCACAGAAAATCGACGTCTGAGTAGAAGCTTTACCGCTTCTATGCTTCGATCGGTGAGTGAAAGGGCCGGAGGCCCATCCTTCCCCCTCCCCTCCCCATTTCCTTCCCCCAACTCCTTGAAAGGCCGACAACGCACCTGCCACTCCCTGGTGTTGCCGTCGTCCATGGGCGGCGGTGGTAACTTACCATCGGGTGACCCGCTTGCTCGTTTGCCGTCCTATAACATAAAAAAAGTATCAAAGACGATATCTTAATTCGATACAAATCATCATAATAACAACATGTATACTCAGCATAACTTAAAACCTCCGGTGTCGCAGCCTGGCATGATCACGACTAAGCCACAGAGCTCGTCAAAATGAAAATGAGTCTATACTGACTAACGAAATAAGCCCGTCGTAACTTTTGTAGCCGTGTGGTATCCGGCAGAGTAGAATAGGAGTACTCCAAGTCTTCCCGTGGATGTCGTAGAAGGCGACTCAGGAAATACAAGCTAAACAAAGCTTATAAACATCTAAGAGACCTCTCCAACCCGTCTGGCCAGCGTGGAGAGTGTAGGCCAAGTCCTCTGGCTGCTCTGGCCAAGTATGGCCCTAAATAGACTAAAAAGGACCTGATGATGATGATGATACTCAGCATACCCAGACACAATAAAATACATTTTCAAAAAAATATTATCAGATCTCCCAAACATGAGCCGTTCAAATAGATCGTATCGAACGCGAGAGGTATTTAAAGACAATCAGAGCAGCCAGGGACGTGACGTGAGTATGAACCCTTTCAGGAAATATTGCGGCTTAATGTCGTTTTAATATGAAACTTGAAATATGGTGGCATTTAGCTAATTTGGGGTCAAATTAGAAGATTAATAAATATATATTTGTCTACTGTTGTTTCTGGAGGTCCTTTTCTGTTTTAAGTACTAATAAGTCAGTTGGGATCCCGGCTTAAAAGAGAGTGAAATAAAAAACAATTAGTAAAAGTACTGTAGCCTAAACCTTCTGATTAACTGAGAACTACTTTTGCATGATATTTTCTTAAGAGACGTTGTACGACAATTAATCGGCGATGTTGTCGATGTCAAAACAGGTAAATAACACGAAGTGATTTATTAATGAGAGGCAGAATAGAATAGGACCACTCCTAGACTTCCCATTAAGTCTCTGGTAGTACAGAGAGGGTATAGCTCCTGCAGTGGAGACTAAAAAGACCAGATGATGATGATGATGATAGACTTCCCATAGAGGTCGTAAGAGGCGACTCAGGAAATACAAACTAAGCAAAGCTCATAAACATCAATGAGACTTCTCCAACCCGTCTGGGCAGCGAGGAGAGCGTAGGCCGAATCCTCTGTCTGCTCTGGCCACGTATGCTATATCCGGTAGTACTGAGAGGGTCATGCTCCTACAGTAGAGACTAAAATGACCTGATAATGATGAGTTATTTATGATAATTTTCTGGCATATATTAAATACTAGCTTTCGCCCGCGGCTCCGCCCGTGTCAATGTCGATCCCTCGAGAAAAGTACTTTTTCCCGGGATAAAAGGTAGCCTATGTCCTTCTCCATATTCTGTATGTATGCAAAATTTCATGATGATCGGTTCAGTAGTTACGGTGTGAAAGCGTAACAAACAAACAAACAAACTCACTTCCGCATTTATAATATTAGTAAGGATAATACGATATAATGCTTTGATACATTTCAACAAAATAACAAGTATTCACGATAAAGGTATCACTCTTCTTACATTACTCGAATAAAAAAACCCAGACAGATATATTTAACCTTTCAAAAAATATAACCGTATCTCCGAAACATGAGCTGTTCAAATAAATCGTATCGAACTTGAGAGGTAGGTACTTAATGACCATCAGAGCAGCCAGGACGTGACTGAAGTGTGAACCCTTTCAGGAAATATGGCGGCGTAATGTAATTTTAATATGAATTTTGAAATATGGTAACATTTTACTGTTTTGGGGTCTAATTAGTAGGTTCATAACAACAATCCTTTTTAGAAAACTTTCTGTCCACTTTTCCGAAAGGATATGATTGGAGCGACATTAGTTTTCTGAAATGCTCATGGTTTTAAGCTATGATGACATTTAGATACTATTGAGTACTTCATCTTAAACATTTATATAGAAAATAGGCATGATCAAGCAAATTTTTCAAAAAATTTACATATTATATATATGTTTCAAAACTGACCACACCAGAACGCCAAAGAAACACTTTTTAACGATTGCTCGCCTACTCCTCTGATGTGCTTTGTACGTAATTTTATATTTTTCTTTCTTTTTTTTCAAAACAGATAATATAAAACAGAGTGGTTTCAAAGAAGCCGAGCAGACCAATTAGATGATCATGCGTCGGTTCATCGGTTTGCCTACATATATATAACTCAAAGGTGACTGACTGACTGACATAGTGATCTATAAACGCACAGCCCAAACCACTGGATGGATCGGGCAGAAATTTGGCATGCAGGTAAATGTTATGACATAGGCATTCGCTAAGAAAGGATTTTGATCAATTCTACCCCCAAGGGGATAAAATAGGGTATGAAGCTAAACGCGAGCGAAGCCGCGGGCAAAAGCTAGTATTTTATAAAACAGTATTGATCGCCTATTCGTCTAAAGTGCTTTGTACGGTATTTCATACGTTCCTTTCTTTTCTTCTTTCTTTTTTTTTCTTTGATTTCATATAATATACGATTTCAGTGTACATAATTTTGTTAAATATGTAAAGCTAGACGCTGGATGCAGGCCGCTTCTAACCGGTCGTATTGGAGTCCTTGGGGGCGGCCTATGTCCAGCAGTTAGCTTCTTGTGGCTGATATGATATAATCTATAATCAAAAAAAATTGACTAGCTCCGTGGCGCAGCGGTCAACACGCCTGCCTGCGACACGGAGTGACCGGGTTCGATCCCCGGCCAGGTCAAGATGGAAAATGATCTTTTTCAGATTGGCCTGGGTCTTGGATGTGTATCTATATATGTATTTGTTATAAAATATAGTATCGTTGAGTTAGTATCCCATAACACAAGTCTCGAACTTACTTTGGGGCTAGCTCAATCTGTGTGATTTGTCTATATATATTTATTAATTTATTTATTTATAAGTAAAATATAATGCTAACGATCGAGTTGCACCTCAATAATATAGTCTTTCATATAAAAAAACCGACTACAATTAAACTGCTTAACTGAATTTGACAAAATTTAAATGGGATCCATTTAAAAGCATACGCTTTCAAACATATTTTTTTTAATCTTTACATAACTGACGGAGTTATCCGTCAACAAACATTTTAAAAAATTGTTTGTCGGTTTACGGACTATAATTTTACATGATAACGGTGGAAGAGATATAGATGCGTCAAAAGCCGATTGTGCTTCTCTTTCGCTTGTTCCACTCTCGCTTGCACACGGAACGTGATACTTTTTCGTGCGTGCAGCCGGTGTTCATCGAAGTATAAAAAGTTATCATGTCAAAAATACAACCGAATTTATAATCTCCTCTTTTTTTTAAGTCAAGTAAAAAAAAATTAACCCTTTGACCGCGAACGTCGGATAAATCCGACATACTGTTTTTCAAAACATTTTTTATTGATGCTTTGCTCCTATTGGTCGCAGCGCGATGTTTTATAGCCTAAAGCCTTCCTCGATAAATGGACTATCCAACACAAAAATAATTTTCCAATTTGAACCAGTAGTTCCTGAGATTAGCGCGTTCAAACAAACAAACAATCAAACAAACAAATGAACTCTTCAGCTTTATAATATTAGTATAGATAAATTGTATCGAATGCTCGAGGTACTTAAGGGTCAGTTACGTGACTGGACTCGGTACCCTTTCAGCGGCTTAATGTCGTTTTAATATGAAACCTAAAATATGGTGACCCTTTGCTGTTTTAGGCGTTAATAAGAAGGTTGGGATCATATTTTATGCCCTTTTATTTGCTTTATTCAAAAAATTCAAAAGATAAGAAGCGAACACATAAGAGAAAAGACAAAGTTAATAGGTGCTCTCAAATATACTAGCAGAAATGACGCTGGGCAGGCCAAATAGCAAGATATACAAACAAAAGATGGACAACAACAAAATGGAAAGGAACAATAGGAAAAAGAAGAATTGGCCGTCTAAAAAACAGATAGAGCGACGAAATAAAAATAAAAAGATTTTGTACAAAAAATAGCAATGGTTATATTAACATGTCCCAATGTTTAAATTTTTTTCATAATTGACATTTTTTAAGAGATATAAATAAATAAATAAAATATATACGGACAAATCACACAGATTGAGCTAGCCCCAAAGTAAGTTCGAGACTTGTGTTATGGGATACTAACTCAACGATACTATATTTTAAGACAAATACATATATAGATACACATCCAAGACCCAGGCCAATCAGAAAAAGATCATTTTCCATCTTGACCTGGCCGGGGATCGAACCCGGTCACTCCGTGTCGCAGGCGGGCGTGTTGAAATCTTCAATAACCTGAAAAATTGGTAAGAATTTCCGTTGTCAGTTTCGGAAGGCATGTTAAGCCGTTGGTCCCGGCTGCCATCTGGTAGTCTTTAAGGGAACCACGTCAGAACTCTGACACCAAGGTGTGCAAGGTCGATTGACCGTGACACCTACACGAAATGATGATGATGAGTGTTCAAACATCAATAAAACAAATTCGACGAGATTATATTAGAAAAAGAAAACACAGTAAGTAAAGTATATTTAATATTATTATAAAATAGTATTGTTCATAAAATAAACTATTAATTAAAGCACGAGGCTGAGATTGCCCCATGGCTCATCTCGGCTGCCGGTGATAAGAGGGCTGCTTTTTCGCGCAACTGATTAGCATAGCTATTTAATGTCGGAACGCAGCCAGCGACTTATTTCATCATTCTTAGCATCATGCCGCAAGGGCTAGATTTCGAAGATATCTGATTTTATTTAGTGCTTTATTTTCAACTTTTTTTATTTTCCTCTTTCATATAAATATGTATTTATTTAGTTTTAATCACAGTTGTAACTATCACAAATTAGTTGATACATGTACATCTACACTAATATTTAAAGAGGAAAGATTTGAATGTGTGTTTGTATTGTATAGGCTCCGAAACTACTAGATCAATTTGAAAAATTCTTTCACCATATCCTAGATTATCCCTGATGAAGGTAGGCTATAGAATAAATACTTGTATCTTACCCGTGCAAAACAGGGGCCAGTCGCTAGTATATTATAAATGTAAAATAAAATTAAGCAATAAATGTCGTAAACAAATAGTACGGCCTTGTCATGCGGCGACCACCTGAGCACATGAGTTGAAACGTGCTTGAGATGAGTGAGCACCCCAGAGGCCCTGGAAGACCCACACTTACTCGGATGGGGCTTGTCAAAAGGCATATGAAAGATGCCCAAATACCGCCGCTGACGACCCGGGATAGAAAATCCTGGCGGTGCCATATTAGGTGAGCCGACCTCAAGTAAATGGAATAAGGCTAGGCGAAAGAAGAAGTAAAATAAAATTAAGCATTAGTTACATACATACATACATATTATCACGCCTTTTTCCCGTGGGGGTAGGCAGAGACTAGGGACTTCTCTTGCTTCGTCTACATCCATCACTCTCTTCATGCATGCTCGGTTTCGGGTACTCCTAACTTGCCCTTTGGCAAGAACGTCTGTAATCTGGTCACGGTATGTCGTCGAGGCCGGCCCTGACCAACGCTTCCAGTCACATCTAAAGTATAAAATTTCTTTGTAAGTCTTCTTTCATCCATCCTTTCTACATGTCTAAACCACCTTTTCAATTATTGTCATGTCTCCTCTTTAATTCTCACCCGATCTATACATATTTTTTAGGGTTCCATACCTCAAAAGAAAAAAACGGAACCCTTATAGGATCACTCAGTTGTCCGTCTGTCTTTCTGTCCGTCTGTATATCTGTCTGTCTGTCAAGACCTTTATTCTCAGGAACGCGTAGAGGTATAAGCTGAAATTCATATCAAATACTCAGGTCTGCTGACCATTGCAGTTGTGAAAAAATCTAAATTCTAAGCCAACGTAATCAAAAGATACAGCTGGTTATATCGCAAATTTTCATAGATTTTCGAAATTCGCAAGGGAATCAGAACCTACAGGGTACTTCCCGTAAACTCAGAACCTAAAAATTTCGTTCGAAGTAACGTCTTATAGCACAGATAAAGAAAAAATTGCGAAAAGCATAAATTTTGAGTTACATCATATAAAAATAATATGTTTAATAATTTCAATAGTATTATATAGTACACTACTATAGTAGCCTTAGTGCGCGAGTCCGACTCGCACTTGGCCGGTTTTTTTATTATACAGATTATTAACCTTACTTATTACAAAGACTGGCCACCAAAGCTCAGGATAGAGAAGAGAGGAAAGCAGATGGGCCTCTGCCCAGCTGTGGGATTTAATGGGCTATCAGTAGTAGTAGATTATTATCCCGACTATCATAGACATATAACTTTAACTATAAAGTCAAAGTCAAAGTCAAAGTCAAAGATTTTTATTCAAAATTGGATACATGTATCTCTTTTTGAACGTCATATTTTTATTTCTTATATATTTTTTTATATATGCAAAATTGAAATACTACTAGCGTTTCGGAACGACCACTGGTGAGAAGAATACGCCGAAAGAAACTTAATCCAGCCTTGGTCCCTACGTGCCTGAAGGGCTCTGAATACATTGTTAACATTAAATACAATTTTTCATACTATAGATTAATTTTAACATTTAATAATTGTTAACATTAAATAAATTTATATAAATTTCCATGCATTTTTATCAGTAATATAATCATCAATGCAGTAATAAGCCTTTTTTATTAACTGGTTTTTTACAATCGTTTTGAACTTAAGTAAAGGCAGACCTAATATTTCTGCAGGAATTTTATTATAGAAGCGTACTCCTAAACCCAAAAATGAATTCATAGTTTTCTGCAATCGCAATACTGGTGTAGCTAATTTATTTTTATTTCTCGTGTTTCGGTCATGGATATCACTATTTTTCTTATATAAATCAAGATTATAGCGCACAAACATAATATTCGCAAATATGTACTGAGAAGGTAAAGTTAAAATATTTATATCTTTAAACAATTCTCTAAGAGATTCTCTAGCACCAAGTTTATATATAGATCTAATAGCGCGTTTCTGCAGGACAAATATGGTGTTTACTTCTGCAGCGTTACCCCATAGTAAAATCGCATAAGACATAACACTATGAAAGTAACTGAAATATACCAAACGCGCAGTATCAACATCAGTCAGTTGTCTAATTCTCCTGACAGCATAAGCTGCAGAACTAAGTTTACCCGCTAACGTAGTAATATGGGCACCCGATTGAAGCCCGGCATCAAGAGTTATTCCAAGAAATGTTGTTTTATCAGTTAAATCTAGTGGTTCATTATCCATTACTATTTGTGTTGGAATTTTTGTAACATTTGGTAAGCAAAATTTAATACATTTCGTTTTCTTAGCGTTCAACAATAGATTGTTCGCTGTGAACCAATCCAACACTTGAGCTAAAGTACTATTAACCACGTCAAAAGAATTAGTTTGTCTATCAATTTTGAAGACAAGAGAAGTGTCATCGGCAAATAGTACAGCCTTACATGTATTGACACAGTAAGGTAGGTCATTGATGTAAATGAGGAATAACAGAGGCCCTAGGATAGAGCCCTGGGGTACGCCCATCTTAACCGATGATCCGGAGGATCGTACCCTATCTAAACTAACTTTTTGAGTTCGGCCACTTAAATAAGATTCAAGTAAATCGCGAGATTTACCTTTTATTCCATAGTGCTCCAGCTTGGAGAGAAGGGTATTGTGGTCTACGCAATCAAAGGCTTTGGAAAGATCACAAAAAACACCAATAGCATTTTGTTTTCCCTCCCAAGCATCATATATGTATTTCAACAGAGCTACACCCGCGTCTGTAGTTGACCGACCCTTTGTAAATCCATACTGTTCACGATGGAAAAGGCTATTTATGTTAAAAAAAGCTAATAACTGATTAAAAATCATTTTTTCAAATATTTTACTAAAAGCTGGCAGAATAGAAATGGGACGGTAATTAGTGGGATCATTTTTATCGCCAGATTTGTACAAAGGAATGACTTTACTTAACTTCATCAAGTCAGGAAATGTCCCAGTATCTACACACTTATTAAATACAGAAGCTAAATATGGTGCAATTGCTTTAATGATGTTACTAATGACAGCTACAGAGATATCCCACAAATCTCCAGTTTTCTTATTGTTCAAACTCTTAAATGTATCAATGATTATTTGAGGTGTTACATAAAAGAAGTAAAGGTAGTTTTCTTAACTTTACATTGACGCAGTTACTAGTCTGCAAACTTTTATTTTTCCCATTCCGTAACGCCTGAAGAAGTACTAATGAATCTTGAACAAGTTTCCGCTATCATATGCTATTGTTTCAATACGTTCTATTTTAGAACCGACTTCAAAAATTTGAAGATATCAATTCGGTTTTTTGGCTAGCTCCGTGGCGCAGCGGTCAACACGCCAGCCTGCGACACGAGAGTTCCTGGGTTCGATCCCCGGCCAGGTCAAGATGGAAAATGATCTTTTTCAGATTGGCCTGCACTTCGGATGTGTATCTATATATGTATTTGTTATAAAATATAGTATCTTTGAGTTAGTATCCCATAACACAAGTCTCGAACTTAATTTGGGGCTAGCTCAATCTGTGTGATTTGTCCGTATGTTTATATTTATAAAAAAAATCGGTTGTATTTTTATTTTTTTCCATGGATCTCAGAATCCTAGGGAGAGGCCTTTGTCCAGTAGTGGACTTCTTACGACTGTAATGATGATGACTGATGATAATTCTTTGTCAACAGATGAAGTCACGTACCCCACGACGTCAGAATGGTTCGAAGGCAATTGCTCGTGGGTCGATGCAGTGTCGTGGGGCTGCAACGGCACCAACGCGGGCAATGCCACCACCAGTGACGTCACGTCGCTCGTCCTCATGGCGGTCACCTCGGTCGTCTTGGCGCTCATCATCTTGGCTACTATCGTCGGTGAGTCTAGATTTAAGAGTTATTTATAGTGAGAGGGTGTCGAGTCGAGAGAGAGCCAATTCCGTCGCGATTTCCATCACGTCGCTTGTTTTTATGGCGGTCATCTCGATCGAAATACAATTAAGCTTTACAAACAAACAAACAGGTGGCTTCAGGTCAGCTGGCTGTAAAATTCAAATCATATCACAGTAAGAATAACTTACATGCTGTCATTTAACCGTGTGGTTTCCGGCAGAGTAGAATAGGACCACTCCAAGTCTTCCCGTGGATATCGTAGAAGGCGACTTAGGAAATACAAGCTAAACAAAGCTTATAAACATCTAAGAGACCTCTCCAACCCGTCTGGCCAGCGTGGAGAGTGTAGGCCAAGTCCTCTAGCTGCTCTAGCTGAGTATGGCCCTAGTAGTACAGAGAGAGTCATGCTCCTGTAGTGGAAACTAAAAAGAACCTGATGATGATGATGATGTCGTAAATACACTCTCTATTTTCATTTATTGCTTCAATTACGTAAGCGCAAAATGCATTCTATTAGGCAATACAGCTTCAAAGCCACTTTGCCATTTTATTGTAATATTTCTGACAGATTTCTATGCTTCTGAAGCTGAAATGTTACTAATGCTGCTTACTAAAGTCGAAGCTAGGAAAGCTTAAGCCTCCGCTCCACTGATCTCTTCACCCTAACATCAATATGCTAACAACAGATTTCGCACCCGACTCGGCTTGAACATCGAGTAGATCGACACTGTGTTTATCGATTCAACTCGAGTTACTGTACTAGTAGAGTTTGCCAACATTTTATTGGTTGTGGATGAGTGCACTTG
Source organism: Elegia similella (assembly GCA_947532085.1). Taxonomy (NCBI): domain Eukaryota; kingdom Metazoa; phylum Arthropoda; class Insecta; order Lepidoptera; family Pyralidae; genus Elegia; species Elegia similella. Next base: position 5,317,579 of record OX383933.1, read on the forward strand.
TGTGCACTATTCACACATTTACTGAAAATACTATAGGCGATTATTTGATACTTTTTTGAAGTGCGCACTTTTTGGGATGGGCAAAAACGTAAATCTCGCGTCAGTTAATTTAATCGAAAATTAGCCGTGTGGTTTCCGGCAGAGTAGAATAGGACCACTCCAAGTCTTCCCGTGGACGTCGTAGAAGGCGACTAAGGAAATACAAAAAAGCTTATAAACATCTATGAGACCTCTCCAACCCGTCTGGGCAGCGTGGAGAGTGTAGGCCAAGTCCTCTTGCTGGCTGGAGGCCAAGTATGGCCCTAGTAGTACAGAGAGGGTCGTGCTCCTGTAGTTGAGACTAAAAAGGACCTGATGATGATGATGTGATCTGAGACCGCCGGCGCGGCGTAGAAGAGGAAGTAATATCCCCCTTTATTTCTACCGCGCGGAGGTTTCACTTCTGCCTGCACTCCCGAAGTGCAACTTGTTGTTTTTTGTCCACGAACACACTGTTTGCAGATGTTTCAAGTTACGTAAAGGCTATCCGATATAGTCTAACGTCTGCTATCTATGCTGACCAACGGCTTAACGAGCCTTCCGAAGCACGGAGGAGCTAGAAATATCTTTCGCGTCCGGTACTCGGTTACTATAGCCAGGGGTGTTATCCTCAACTTAACCTCAACAGCACAACTTAACATCAACTTTAACAGCCTCCGTGGTCCAGTAGTTAAGGCGTTTGCCTGTTGACCCGGAGGTCGTGGGTTCGATTCCCACCGGAAGCATACTTTGTTTAGTTGTTTCCAGTTCGGTTAGGACATTGCAGGCTTGAATCACCTGATTGTCTGATAATAAAGATGATTCCGGGCTTCGGAAGGCACGTTAAGCCGGTGGTCCCGGCTGCCATCTGGTAGTCGTTAAAGGAACCACGTCAGAGGCCGAGAGGCGGTTCCGAAGAACTCTGACACCAGGGTGTGCATGGTCGATTGACCGTGACACCTACTCGAAGTGATGATGATGACCTCAAAAGCTTGTCCGGTGGTTGCAGGTATGGCATCGGAAACGCACGCTCGGCCTCCCGAACTGCTACTTGCTTTTTTCCATTCATCCGAGTAGTATCCTCTTCCTTAATCCACTTTTCCCAGCTTCAAAAGCTTTCGATGGGCAGCAGCGTCGGAATACCCCAGAAAGCCAAAGAAACTGCGCTCGCCAACCCGCCTGCCAAGCGTGGTGAGTATGGCAATATCCTCCCATGGAACCGAGAATCCTTAGGAGAGACCTTTGTCCAGTACTGGAGTTTTTACGACTGTAATGATGATAACATGGTTACTATCCTTATCCTTACTGATATTATAAATGCGAAAGTGAGCATGGAACCAAGAATCCTTAGGCGAGGTCTTTGTCCAGATACTGAACTTCTTACGGCTGGAATGATGATAACTTGGTTACTATCCTTATCCTTACTGATATTATAAATGCGAAAGTGAGTTTGTTTGTTTGTTTGTTACGCTTTCCGTCGTAACTACTCAACCGATCATCGTGAAATTTTGCAAAGCTAGTTCCGTGTAACTTTTATTTTGTGCATACAATCTTAGGCAAGCGGATTCGAATCCAATTATTTCACAAAATTAACTGTCCAGCGATCCCCACTCCCTACACACGGGAACACACCCAATTACCAATCGATCGAGTGCGTTCAAATCAATAGTCGAAACGCTCGGAGCATATTACCTAACTTGTCCTTGAAGGGGTGATTAAGCCCGTCGATATAAACAACCTTTCCTATGAAACCAATGTTGGAAACTCAAAAATATTTTGACATTTCCATACAAAAGTGTTCGTCCGCCCAGTCATCATACATGGTGGAATACCAAAGATGGAGGACTAGCTATTTTGGATGCATTCTGACAATATGGATATCAAATTAAAGAGCTTGCTAAAAAAACTTGAATATAATAAAAACATAAGTGATGTTTTTATAATTTTTTTAACTTCGTCTTATATTTATATATCAACTAGCTTCCGCCTGCGGCTCCGCCCGCGTCAATGTCAATGCCTCGAAAATAGTACTTTTTTAGGGATAAATGGTAGCCTATCTCCTTCTCCGTACTCCAGAGAACTTGTATGCAAAATTTCATGATGATCGGTTCAGTAGTTACGGCGTAAAAGCGTAACAAACTCACTTTCGCATTTATAATATTAGTAAAGATAAGGATATAAGATAAGGTTTCCGCTTTCACGACGGTTTCTATTGTGAAGGCAGCATGCTGCGTAGAGCTATTAAACATGAGCGTGGCCTGACTGAATGGCCTGCTTGGTTCAACGGTCGCTCACAATAATAGGAACGGAGGTATCTGAAGCGAAGTACACACACTTGACACGTATTGTGTGGGTAGAATTTCGATAGTGTAACTACAGCACAAATTACAATGCAAACTAACCAGTCTTGTGTGATATTGAAGAGGCTAGGCTTTTGTCATGCTTTTGTCTGTTTCAGTAACCTTATCTATTATATAAAAGAGAGCTAGATAGTCCAGTGGCTAAAATTATTGGCGCTTACGTATACGTTACGAATGAATGTGAAATTAAAATTTTATTAAGTGGTATTGAAAAAATTGTAAATTTCAAAGGGCATGTAAGGTTAATAAATGTTTTGTGTTGAAAGAAACGTATTGTGTGTGAGAGAAACAGAACGATTGACAAATTACCCTTGAGTGAAAGAGTAAACTTATTATTACTTATTATTAGATAATTAAGATAAGTATTAGGTAGGAAAGAGACGCAATATACGTGTGAACCTCAGAACAATAAGTGTGAATCAAGGACGTTATAGTAGAAGGACTGAGTTCTCATAGTAATAATTGGAGCAGAAAGCGAAGACAAACTTGGGAATTCTATCTCGCTCTAAAGTAGGGTGACCAACTATAGAATAGATTTCTCGGACATGAAGTACTTAGATAAAGCCAAGTGGGTGGTACACGCGTTTTTCAATCTTGTACGATCGTACGAGATTCGTTAAACGTTCATTCAGTCAGCGCGCACGTCCCAACTTGAACATATGCTTTATTAAGCGGTATTTAATTATAAAAACAAAAGTATGAAAGTAAATAGGTCGAAACAAGGTATTTTTTCCATGGATCAATACTTTGTTTTAACTAAAATCGTGATTTAACAACAACAACAAAAAATAAAATAATAATCTACCACGATTTTCAATATAAAACGACAATACGACTAATTCACATCCAAAGGGGTTCCAAAGCTCGTTCCAAGGAGAACGCGCCATGTAAATTCAATTGCGTGATAGCAACACGAAAGCTGCGTAGCACTCGAACTGATATTATCGATAATATTTAATAGTTAATATAATTATCTCAGATTTTTTAGGGTGCTCCCATGTGTTGATTAAAATATTTATCAGTAACTATTATGGAATGCATGTTACGAAAAGAATTCGAACTTTGGCATACAAAAAGTTAAAATACATCAGAAGTCGCGTTTTGATGTACATGAATGAAAGGCAAGCCAATCGACAAATACAAATGACTGTTTATCGAAATAACGCATTTCTGTGGATGTCACATTACTATTTCGCTCATCATCATCATCATTTCGAGTAGGTGTCACGGTCAATCGACCATGCACACCCTGGTGTCAGAGTTCTTCGAAACCGCCTCTCAGCCTCTGACGTGGTTCCTTTAACGACTACCAGATGGCAGCCGGAACCAACGACAAACTTCGCAAGTAATGACGTAATGGTGGTGGCGTGGCTTATGCAAAAACTGACAAACGCGTTCCCTTTGCAAAGTCCACGCGTAGCCATTCTATCCTGATATATTTCTATGGTAGGTACCTATGTCGGTGTCATTGGTAAGACCCATGCTATGATCATTTATGCTGATCACTTTTGACAAATAGCAACTGTAGAAGGGAATAGCAACAGTAGAGATGTTCATAGTACGCCTGATGGATCGAAACTTTATTCTATAACTAGCTGTTACCCGCGGCTTCACCAGCGTTAATGTCGATCCCTCGGTAACAGTAGAATTTCCCGGAATGAAAGGTAACCTGTGTTCTTCCTCGAGCCCCAAACTACCTCCATATCAAATTTCATCCAAATCGGTTCTATGGTTGAAGCGTGAACATTCGAAAGACAGACAGATAGTTTTCACCTACACAGATCTTTTTTAAATGTATACTAGAACTTATATACGTATTTTAATAATTCTAAATACAGAAATGAGAAAGATTCCATACAAACTTTACCCCCCCTATTTTTAGTTTAGTCACGATCCCTCGGGAACAGTAGAATTTCTTCCCCGGGCCTGCAACTACCTCCATACCAAAATTCTTCCAAATAGGTTCAATGGTTGATACGTGAAAAGAAGACAGACAGACAGAGTTACTTTCGCATTTATAATATTAGTATGGAAGTATGGATTTCATGGACGAAGTACCTATAAGTACACATTACTGATAAATCCGATTCAACAAACTCGGCAGATAAGATGGACACCCTGGCCAAGGCACAACATTTACTAACTGAATACGGTTATGTTATTTACCTGTGAAAGGATAATGCACAATGCAGTGCACTGTCGCTTCGATCTCTTGAAACAACAAGTTATATTATTTTACTCTTTCAGTCTGCTTAAAAAAATCGAAGGCTGCGGGATTTCTTAATAATATGGCGGCAATGTTGAGATCGTACTAGGGTTGCTAGACTAAATTTAAATTTAATACTATATTAAAATTGCTCTTTTATTATCGATAAGAGAAAATTTTGAATTAACTGTAAACATACATACATACATACATTATATGATCAAGTTAACAGTGGAAACTTTGCTGACATCTGTATTAGTAATTAAGATTTATTAAACTGTATAAGGCTGTTGTTTGTTTCCCAAATAAATAAATAAATAAATACAGTTTAGTTAATAAAATAAAATTATTCCATGTAAAATAAAACAGGAATTATTTCATTATTAATTAAATATTTCTGTTTTGCTTTACTACCATTTTCTTCCATTATTTACATTTTTATGCAATGGCAAGTGTGCGAGAGAGATACCATCTCGAGGTATTTCCGTCTCACTTTACCCTAGAGTTTTTTGCACAGCATTATGCTCTCAATTCTTTAAGCCTTAAGGGTTAATATCGTATATCAAAATCTGAAACAGTTCTATCAGGGTACTAAGGAAACCACTTACTATATAGATGGTGTGAATGAAATTCGAGTTGTTTCATTTCTAAGTTGTTTCATTTACATTATTATCCTAGGCTAAGAAATCAAACAGAACTTACTTAGACATAATATTTTTTCTTTTAGCCAATATTAATATAACTTCACCAAAGTGCACTCATGTAATCTAACAAAGTTAGAGCAAACTCTACTATTATTTTTTTAAATAAATAAGTATATACGGACAAATCACACAGATTGAGCTAGCCCCAAATTAAGTTCGAGACTTGTGTTATGAAATACTAACTCAACGATACTATATTTTATAACAAATACATATATAGATAAACATCCAAGACCCAGGCCAATCTGAAAAAGATCATTTTCCATCTTGACCTGGCTGGGGATCGAACCCGGTCACTCCGTGTCGCAGGCTGGCGTGTTGACCGCTGCGCCACGGAGCTAGTCAATAATAAAAATACAAGAACCGAATGAAACATTTTCTGCGAAACATAATTCTATGATACTTCTGTCCGCAAAATAATATTAGACCCAATATCACATATGCATCCAAGTGCAGTCATCTAAAACTTACGAATTTGCGGCAAACTCAACTCGCTTCTTATGTCGAGTTAAATCGATAACTAGCGTCTATCCTAAAACTACTGGATTTAGTTGTCGAGAGTGAAATCTGAGAGGTCGAAGATAATTCTAGCGATGCACATCTGTGAATGAAGTTGACAGAATATTGCATAGTCAGCGAATCGAACTGTAAGTAATATTATTTAAAAAGTATTATTTATTTCCTAGGGCCATTCATTTCATAATGATCACTAAATACAGAACTATTTCAGTTCAGCTAAATAATTCATGGAACTTGTGTAAAAATCTAAGAAACTTTTCATAGAAGCAAGTATCTCAAACTAACATAGTTGGCGACAAACTTTACTAGTTTCTCAAGTCGAGTCGAATCGATAACCACTGTGTCGATCGTAGGATGTAAGCCAAATCTATTGCATAATCTGTTGCTAGTGGAAATAGATACATAAAGGCAGAGTCTTCAGTGTTGGATGGGTTAGTGACATTAAGAACAACAAATGTTGATTATCAGCATCATCAGGTCTTTTTAGTCTCCACTACAGGAGCATGACCCTCTCTGTACTGCCGGAGCCATACTTGGTCAGAGCAGAAGATTTGGCCTACACTCTCCTCGCTGGCAAGACGGGTTGGAGAGGTCTCATTGATGTTTATGAACTTTGTTTAGCTTGTATTTCCTAAGTCGCCTCTTACGACCTCCATGGGAAGACTAGGACTGGTCCTATTCTACTCTGCCGGAAACCAAACGGCTACAAAAGTTACGACGGGCTTAGTTCGTTAGTTAGTATGGACTCATCTTAATTTTGACGAGCTCTGTGGCTTAGGGTGATCATGCCAGGCTGCGACACTGGAGGTTTTGGGTTTGATCCCCGGTTAAATCAAGATGGATAATTATCTTTTTCAGGTTGGCCAGGGCTTGTATGTTTATCTATGTAGGTGTTTGTTATAAAATATAATATCGCTGAGTTAGTACCCATAAGACAAGTCTCGAACTTACTTCGGGGCTAGCTCAATCTGTATGGAGCTAAAATGGAATATCATTGCTTGTGACTGTACGTACATTATCTTTTCCGTGCTATTCTGGGAAAAAAGAAAAAACTTAGAATTTACTAGCTGCTTCTCTTTCCACGCAGAACGTAAAAGCTGATCGACGAATGGCTATCTGAGGAATCGTTAGTAGGCGATACGGCTAGCAACCCATAACAATTTTAATTCTAATTCTTCCGTTTTCCACCCACACCCATCATACTAAACGTGGTTTTTAGGGCTTAAAATCTAGGACTATCTCTACCCCATACGGGAAAAGGACGTGATATTATGTATGTATGTACATATGTGATAGATGAGTACACTCACACATAATAAAATTCATTGAAACATTTTTCTGTGAAATATTTTTCATTCAAGTATATATAATGATTAAAAAAAATACAAGAACCAAATATTCTACGAAACATTCTCTGTGGATCAAAATTCTATTGAAATTTTGTCTACTAAATAATACACACTCATCTAAAACTTACAAAGTTGATGGCAACTACCCCCACTAGCTTATAAACTCGAGTCGAATCGATAACTACAGTGTCGATGTACTCGATGTTCAAGTCGAGTTGAGTGCGAAATCTGTTGTTAGCATATTGATATTACAGTGAAGAGATAATAATAATAATATAACACATTATTGTAAGAGATATTGAGAGATCAGTGGAGCGGATAGGCACATTACAGCATTAGAAGCGCAGAAATTAGGATTATGCTTCGATGAAATATAATTCAACATACGACATTAGAACCTTTGAAAAAGTGTCTATGTTTTCTTAAAAGGCCGGCAACGTTCTTGTAACACCCCGGGTATGACAGTTATCTATGGGCGGTGGTGATCGCTTACCATCAGGTGACCCGCTTGCTCGTCTGCCGTCCTAGGTATGTTCTTAAAAAAAACCTTGTTTCACATAATCGATTGTGAGAAATTTCAGTGGCCTTGATAAAACTCTATATCTCAGTGGATGTACATATTTAGATCTTACGCTTTTAAAGCAACCCAATTTTTTTATATCAAAAATTTTATTTTCGGTGCAAACTTTTATTACGAGCAAGTGCTTGCCAAGACAAATCAAATGAGCCCAAACACGATAGGTTTATCTTCTTTATTTTAGAATTGCCTATAGCCTTCCAACTCCATCATCAGATCAGGTCTTTGGTACCATAATATATGCAATATTATGGTACCAAAGACCTGATCTGATGATGGATGTTATCCAACTTGCTTAAAAATATTGCTCAATAAAATGTATGCTTCAAAATTAAGTTGAGAGATTTGACAAAAACAACCAAGACAGATACATATATTGCAATTTAAATAAAAACTTGTATGTAATAATAAAAACATCATGCTCAACGCTCGTACCAAGCTTATAAATACTTTAAAGTTTGACCAACTCAGCTGGCTTAACAGCTTTAGTCGAATCAATAACTTCAGTACCCTTCGAACTTCTCGACTTACAAACATATGAAGCGCATCGCAAGCTAAAGCTGCGTTTTGAGAGGATGTAGTGGGGCAACGGAGCAAGGAGTGGGGCGTCTAAGTAAAACGAGGTATGAGTAGAACTAAAACATTATTAATATTTTTTGTATATTTATATTTATATTTATATATATTTTTTTTTTTACTAAATATTGTATTAGGCATTTGTCTCCCATCTCACCTGATGGTAGATATAAAAACTATATACTAGTAGCTGTTGCCCGCGGCTCCATCCGCGTATTTGTCGATCCCACGGGAACAGTAGAATTTCTCCGAATGAAAGTTACCCTATGACCTTCCCTGGGCCACAAACAATGTAAGTAAATTGTTTGAGGCCCTTTGAGGCTAAGGCCCTTTCATACTTCTAAGTCTAGAAATCCATATAAACTTCACCCCCCTTCGGGGTTCAATTTCTAAAACTCCTTTTTTAGTGCTCAATTACATTATAAACAGAGAGATAGAACAGAAGTATTTTCCGGAATTAAAGGAACCCTATGACTTTCCCTGGGATTCAAACTACCTCCATACCAAATTTCGTCCAAATCGGTTCAATGGTTGAAGCGTGAAAAAAAGACAGACAGAGTTAATTTCGTATTTATAATATAAGTGTGGATATAAGACACTCATTGGCACTACGTATTCGCTTTTTAACAAATCATATCCCACATAAATATAAAAAAATATTTCTTCAAATAAGTGGACCCAGATAGGCACAGGAGCATAAATGGATGAACTCTAGAAGAACTGCAGTTTCTTAAGGCTGTTAAAGGTTAAACTTTAAAATCTAAACAAACAAAGAATACGGCCCTCAATGTCGCATTTTTTGCAAACTTGTATCGATGCGGTAAAGATACTCGTATCTTGTTGATCAGTCATGAAGCAAGCAGCAATATTTTTACCTTGAAAATCGACATTACTCCCACCACCCTCTTTCCTTTGGTAAATAAATAAAACAGCAAGTTAGCATTTAAAGTATTCAAAATTATACAAAGCATAACTTTTTTTTTAAATATAAATTACTACTTCTAAAACTGCGTTTCTTACCTAATCATCACAGATTACAGCATAAAGGTCGCCGCACACTTATCAACTCGTAAACGAAACGGAAACTAACGGCACAGCAAGTAAAAACTAGTTGTACGCGAGCTCTGATTCACTACAATTGAGAATGCAACGGGAAGTACGCTCGAATTAGTAGTATTTTTATTATTTAGTAGTATTTTTTCGAAATGTATAAATCATGATTGTACTGTACTAAACACATGTACACCCGGGGTATCTTTTTCAAATTTAATTGATAGCATTGACAGTAGTAATATAGATGAAAACACAACAATATTAATATTGTTTGGTGAAAGTTCCTCTGTTACAAAAAGGAACATAAAGCAAAGTATTGACATTTTAAATAATTTGAATTTAAAAACTAGGTGTAAGTTTATGATAAGTGCTTTTCCGTATTCGGAATCACTTGATAAAGACAGAAATATACACATACATAATTTAAATGTACATATGTACAACATGGCCCGTTGTCATGGCGATTTTATTTTCTATTTAGATTTAAATAAGTTTATATCTAGGTTTAAGTTGACACAAGATACTATGTATCTTCCATTACATTTTAAGCGAAAAATAGCTTCACTTGTAGCTTTTAATTTACTTAGTCCTGTAAAAAGTAGTAAAACTGCTATGTCTTTTGACATAGGTAAATCTAATAGTAACGTTCAAGGTAGTATTATACCTGTAATATATAACTCTCACTCTGATTTAAACTGAGTGATAAGACAACAGTCAAGGCCAAAGAATTAAATATCATTCACCAGAACATTCAAGGCTTGACTAGCAAATTATTACAATTAGAATTATTCTTAAATCATATAGATTTACATGTAGTATGCCTTACTGAACATTTTCTACAGCCCCATCAGCAACAATTTAATATAGATAATTATTCAGTGGCAAGCTCATATACCAGAAAGACTAAAGAGAAAGGAGGCAGTTTAATTTTAACGCGAAACAATGTCAAATGTAGAGAACGCAAAGATATCGTCAGTCTTTCGGTAGAATGTAATGTTGAATTGTCATGTATTGAACTTGAGGAATCTATTATAGTATGCGTATACAGACCCCCTAAGTCAAATTATAATACTTTGGAATTAGTAATTGAAGATATTTTGAGGAAACTATCCTGTAGTCCCAAAAATATCATAGTGTGCGGTGACTTTAATGTTGATTTATTAGTAACTACAACTGAAAGTGTTGGCTTGTTGAATGTATTTAAGTCGTTTAATTTATTTAATTTATTTTTAGAACCAACTAGAGTTAATGGTGATTCTGCAACATGTATAGATAATATTTTCTGCAATTGTAGTGCTCTTGATAAATACATAATTAAAAATCTCACTTCTGATCATTTTGGTCAGTTTGTCAAATTAGTAAATCAAGTAGAGGTAGACTTACCAAAGATAACGTATAGACCTATAACCAAAGGCAAAATCAAGGTATTCAAGGAAAATATATCAGAAAAAATGCCCCTAATCGAAGAAACGAGAGATGATCCGGATGCCCTTTACAATAAAATGTTTAATGTCATAGAAACTGAATTCAATAATGCCTTCCAAGTTAAAACTTGTACCAGACGTAATCGTAAAAAAATTAGTGAATGGGCTACTACAGGTATCTACATCAGTAGAAATAGGATATACGAATTACTGGCTATGAAGGCATATAACCAGGATCCTGAATTTATTAACTATGTTAGAAATTATTCAAAAGTTTTTAAAAAGGTATGTATGCATGCCAAATCATTATATACTAGAAATACTATCTTAAATTCTCAAGATAAAATAAAGACAACATGGAAAATTATTAACACAGAAACTGGTAAGAATAAACAGCGTGACAATAAAGTAGAATTAAAAATAAATAATAATGTTCTCAGCAGTAAGGCAGACGTTGCCCAATATTTTGAGGACTTTTTCACTAACATTCCCATAAACACCACTGCCTCCTTATGTTCATCGACAGATGAATCTAAAAAATTATTAACAAGTTGTATACCCGAATGTAAAAATAATTTAATATTTCAACATGTGACTCCGCTCACAATCATTGATACATTTAAAAGCTTAAATAATAAAAAAACTGGAGATTTGTGGGACATCTCGGTATCCGTCATAAGTAATATCATTAATGTAATAGCACCTTACTTAGCTTCTATTTTTAATAAATGTTTAGATACCGGTACTTTTCCAGCCTTGATGAAGCTGAGTAAAGTTATACCATTATATAAATCAGGGGATAAAAGTAATCCCACAAACTACCGGCCTATTTCCATTCTACCAGTTCTCAGTAAAATATTTGAAAAATTGATTTTCAATCAATTATTGTCTTTTTTTAATAAAAATGATCATTTTCATAGTGAACAGTATGGATTTACTAAGGGTCGGTCAACAACTGACGCGGGTGTAGCTCTTTTAAAACATATCTATGAAGCTTGGGAGGGAAAACAGAATGCTATTGGTGCTTTTTGTGATCTTTCTAAAGCATTTGACTGCGTAGATCACAATACCCTTATATCCAAGCTGAAACACTATGGAATCAAAGGTAAATCTCTCGACTTAATCAAATCGTACTCGAGTAGCCGAATTCAAAAAGTTAGTTTAGATGGGGTTCAATCTTCCGGATCATGTATTAGGATGGGTGTACCTCAGGGCTCTATCCTAGGGCCTCTTCTGTTCCTTATATACATTAATGATTTACCGTACTATATTAACACATGCAAGGCTGTACTATTTGCCGATGATACATCTCTCATCTTCCGAGTAGATAGGAATACTGACTCTTCTGACGAGGTTAATAGTACATTAGCTCAAGTGTTGGACTGGTTTACTGCGAACAATCTTTTGTTGAACGCTAGTAAAACTAAATGTATTAAATTTTGCTTACCAAATGTTGCAAAAGTTTCAACAAGTATAGTCGTCAATAATGAAACAGTAGGATTGGTAGACAAAGCAACTTTTCTTGGAATAACTGTTGATGCTGGGCTTCAATGGGGTGCCCATATTGAAAAATTGGCAGGGAAACTTAGCTCTGCGGCTTACGCGGTTAGGAGGATAAGACAACTAACTGATGTTGATACTGCGCGTTTGGTATATTTTAGTTACTTTCATAGTCTTATGTCGTATGGAATATTACTATGGGGAAACGCTGCAGATGTAAATACCATATTTGTTCTACAGAAACGCGCTATTAGATCAATATATAAATTAGGCGCCAGAGAATCTCTTAGAGAGTTATTCAAAAATATTAATATTCTGACACTCCCTTCACAGTATATCTTTTCTAATATTATGTTTGTGCGCCATAACATTCATTTATATAAAAAAAACTGTGATATACATAGCAGAAACACTAGAAATAAAAATAAATTATTTACACCAGCATTGCGATTGCAGAAAACTATGGATTCTTTTTTGGGTCTTGGAGTACGCTTCTATAATAGAATTCCCGCAGAAATATTAGGTCTGCCATTAATTCAATTTAAAACGGCTGTAAAAAATCATTTACTTAAAAGGGCTTATTATTGTATAAAAGATTATTTATTCGATAAAAATGCTTGGTAATAATTTAAATGTATATTTTAATGTAGTTAAATTTAATTTTTGTAAAATATATTGTTATATTCGAGCCCTTCAGGCACATAGAGACCAAGACTGGACTGAGTTTCTTTCGGCGTATTCTTCTCAGCAGTGGTCATTCCGAAACGCTAGTAGTTTTTCGATTTTACAAACAAAAGAAAGAAAAATAAACAACAAAAACATATGACGTTCAAAAAGCGATACATGTATCCTACTTTGAATAAAAATTATTCATTTTCATTTTCATTTTCGAATCGACTTCCTGGCGGCAATTTAACTTCGCGATGTTCATTATTTGCTTACATACGGTTCAAGCAAAAGGTGAAGTTAGAGTGCTTTCACACTACGTCCGATCCGTATCCGTTAATACGATCCGGCGTGGTTGTAAAACTATTTGTACGGTAGTTTACGCACTCCGATTACCGTCATCCGATTTTACTCTGAATCGCCATTTCGGATAAGATTGACGGACCGAAGTTGCCATAGTATTTATGGCTACCTCTGTGACGCAGTAGTTAACAGGCCAGCCTGCGACACAAGGGCCCCGGGTTCGATCCCCGGTCAGGTCAAGATGGAAAATGATCTTTTCCAGATTGGCCTGGGTCTTGGATGTTTATCTATACCTATATGTATTATCAACGCATCGGCGCGAGCGCTTCGCGCGGAGAGACGGGCGGCGCGGGCGGCGAACCTCAGGGCTCGAGGGACTGCCGTGTCGCGAACGCGACGTCCCTGACACTCGTCCTGAAGATGGCCATCTGAATTGGCTGAAACTTGTCGGCGATACCGACTAACGATACGTGAGTGAAACCGTTTGTTATAATATAAAATATATATGTATTTGTTATAAAATATAGTATCGTTGAGTTAGTATCCCATAACACAAGTTTCGAACTTATTTTGGGGCTAGCTCAATCTGTGTGATTTGTCCGTATAAATTTATTTATTTAGTATGAACACTGAGGTGAGGGATTTATGCGTTAATTGAATTATCGTTGCTTCCTTACTAATATTATAAATCCTTATGCATATTAAGTAACCCTGGGCGCTTAAGGAGTTGGGGGAGAAAATGGGGGAGGGGGAGCTTCTACTCAATCGATGATTTTCCGTAAGAGTGTGATACTTCCCCGGACGAGCCGTCCTATTCTTGCTACTAGCAAAAATTAATTTTAACGGTATCGTGTCTCTACCACGACTCAAAACTGAATGCAAAATATAGAAGTTGATGCACTATATCCATTAATCTGTTTCGCCGAATAAGTCGGTCCATTCATCAAAACGGCTCTGAGCCAAACCACACATGCTAATTAGGGGCTAAATCTAATGCAGTTGGTACTGTAGACATACCAAAAGGCTTTATAAAATTATTAGCTCTCGCCCGCAGCTTCATTGCCTCACGAAAAGTACTTATTCCGGGATGAAAGGTAGCCTATCTCCTACTCCATACTCCAGAGAACTTATATGCAAAATTTCATGATGATCGGTTCAGTAGTTACGGCGTGAAAGCCATGAGTGCGGAAAAGGACATAGGCTACCTTTTATCCTGGGAAAAAGTACTATTCCCGAGGGATCGACATGGACGCGGGGGGAGCCGCGGGCGAAAGCTAGTTTCATTGTAATTACTGTTAGTTCGTTTGCGTCAATTGATTCGGAATCGAGGCAGCAAATGTAGGAGAGTAACATTTCTATAGAATTATTATTCATAGCTCGGGAACAAACCACAATCAATCGGTTAAAAACTTTATAAACACAAAATTGACACACTAAAAATCCACTACTCTGTGGCCCCGAGCAAGTCACTCCATATATCAGACCGGCTCTAAGCCAAACTGCAGATGCTAATTGGAGGCTGCTTAAATCTAATGCAGTTGACATAGATGTAATAAGAGGCTTTATAAAGTGACATAAACTATAAAAATGCCCTATACTCGTAAAATAGTTAACACATTCAATAATACAATAATCTGTGTCTCCGAGCATTTCACTCCATTTATCAGAGCAGCTCTGCGCCAAGCCACAGGCTAGATGGAGGCTGCTTTATATCTGCTATTTAAGTCTAATGCAGTTGATATAAATGTAATAAAAGGCTTTATACAGTGTCATCTGAATAAAAATGCCCTCTACTCGTAAAATAGTTAACACACTCAATAATACGTTAATCTGAGTCTCCGAGCATTTCACTTTTATCATAGCGGCTCTGGGCCAAGCCACAGATGCTAATTGGAGGCTGCCTTATGCTATTTAAGTCTAATGCAGTTGATATAGATTTAAAAATAGGCTTTATAAAATGACATAAACAATAAAATGCCCTCTACTCGTAAAATAGTTAACACACTCAATAATACATTAATCTGTGTCTCCGAGCATTTCACTCCATTTATCATAGCGGCTCTCAGATGCTTATTAGAGGCTGCCTTATATTTACTAAAAAAGTTAGAATAATGCAGTTGATATAGATTGATTATGAGGCTTTATACAGTGATATAAACAATAAAAATGCCCTCTACTCGTTAAACAGTTAACACACTCATAATACATTAATCTGTGTCTCCGAGCATTTCACTCAATTTATCGGTGCAGCTCTGAGCCAAGCCACAGATGCTAATTGGAGGTTGCTTTATATCTGATATTTAAGTCTAATGCAGTTGATATAAATGTAATAAAAGGCTTTATACAGTGTCATATGAATAAAAATGCCCTCTACTCGTAAAATAGTTAACACACTCAATAATACGTTAATCTGAGTCTCCGAGCATTTCACTTTTATCATAGCGGCTCTGGGCCAAGCCACAGATGCTAATTGGAGGCTGCCTTATGCTATTTAAGTCTAATGCAGTTGATATAGATTTAAAAAT
Source organism: Elegia similella (assembly GCA_947532085.1). NCBI lineage: Eukaryota > Metazoa > Arthropoda > Insecta > Lepidoptera > Pyralidae > Elegia > Elegia similella. The sequence continues at coordinate 5,333,359 of OX383933.1, forward strand.
AGGCTTTATAAAATGACATAAACAATAAAATGCCCTCTACTCGTAAAATAGTTAACACACTCAATAATACATTAATCTGTGTCTCCGAGCATTTCACTCCATTTATCATAGCGGCTCTGAGCCAAGCCACAGATGCTTATTAGAGGCTGCCTTATATTTACTAAAAAAGTTAGAATAATGCAGTTGATATAGATTGATTATGAGGCTTTATACAGTGATATAAACAATAAAAATGCCCTCTACTCGTTAAACAGTTAACACACTCATAATACATTAATCTGTGTCTCCGAGCATTTCACTCAATTTATCGGTGCAGCTCTGAGCCAAGCCACAGATGCTAATTGGAGGTTGCTTTATATCTGATATTTAAGTCTAATGCAGTTGATATAAATGTAATAAAAGGCTTTATACAGTGTCATATGAATAAAAATGCCCTCTACTCGTAAAATAGTTAACACAGTCAATAATACAATAATCTGTGTCTCCGAGCATTGCACTCCATTTATCATAACGGCTCTGCAACCAAGCTACATATGCTAATTTAAGGCTGCCTTATATCTGCTATTTAAGTCTAATGCAGTTGATATAGATTTAATCAGAGGCTTTAGAAAGTGACATCCTAATCCTAATATTATAAATGCGAAAGTGAGTTTACTTGTTTGTTTGTTTATTTGTTACGCTTTAACGTTGTAACTACTGAACTGATCATCATTAAATTTGGCATACACGTTATTTGGGGTACGGAGAAGGACATAAGGTACATTTTATCCCGGTAAAAGTACTGTTCCCGAGCTGCGGGCGAAAGCTAGTAAACAATAAAAAGGCTACTCGTAAAATAGTTGACACATTTGATAATACATTAGTCTATGTCCCCAAGCCAGTCGGTCCATTTATCACGGTAGCTCTGAGCCAAACCACACATGCTAATCAGAGGCCGCCGAGTGACTGCTATCTCAATCTACTACTACTGATGTCTACAGTTGATAGATACAATGGACATACTGAAAGCCGTTAAAACACAAATTATATTTATTTATTTATTTAATCTTTATTGTACAAATACAATGTAAACGCACAATAGGTGGACTTAATTCTAAAAGCATTATCTGACAGTCAACCTTTGGGTTATGCAGAGAATTTTATGTGGGTTTAAAATAAAAAATAAAAAATCTTACGTTGGTAGGTAACAATGAAATTTTAAACATATAAACACCATTTATTTATTGACACACAACACAGATTATAACATATCGTAACAAAATTGTTGCTCTAATAAAACACTTGTCATTATCCTAAATATGCGTGTACGGCATGATAATTTGTAAGCAACAACAGTTTTGTAATTAATCAATACTAATTATTAAATCTGTAAAGGTTGGTCATGGAGTAAGTTACTTTGTTTTCACAGATATCGTGTTTATAAGCTCCAATACATTATATTGAAACTAAATTGAATAACGAATTAAATTCAGTTAACGAATTAACTGAATTTTATGAAACTTGATAGATAAATATTTTATAAAACGTGATAGATAAACAAGGACACAGGATATGCTACATAATTTTTTTCACTTTTGTTTAGTTTAGAAATAGTAATATACCCGAACGGAGTAGCGGGCAAAGCTAGTTTACAATAAAAAGGCTACTCGTAAAATAGTTGACACACTCGATAATACATTAGTCTATGTCCCCAAGCCAGTCGGTCCATTTATCACGGTAGCTCTGAGCCAAACCACACATGCTAATCAGAGGCCGCCGAGTGGCTGCTATCTCAATCTACTACTACTGATGTCTACAGTTGATAGATACAATTGACATACTGAAAGCCGTTAAAACACAAATGATATTTATTTATTGACATACAACACAGATTATAACATATAGTAACAAAATTGTTGCTCCAATAAAACACTTGTCATTATCCTAAATATGCGTGTACGGCATGATAATTTGTAAGCAATAACAGTTTTGTAATTAATCAATACTAATTATTAAATCTGTAAAGGTTGGTCATGGAGTAAGTTACTTTGTTTTCACAGATATCGTGTTTATAAGCTCCAATACATTATATTGAAACTAAATTGAATAACGAATTAAATTCAGTTAACGAATTAACTGAATTTTATGAAACTTGATAGATAAATATTTTATAAAACGTGATAGATAAACAAGGACACAGGATATGCTACATAATTTTTTTCACTTTTGTTTAGTTTAGAAATAGTAATATACCCGAACGGAGTAGCGGGCAAAGCTAGTTTACAATAAAAAGGCTACTCGTAAAATAGTTGACACACTCGATAATACATTAGTCTATGTCCCCAAGCCAGTCGGTCCATTTATCACGGTAGCTCTGAGCCAAACCACACATGCTAATCAGAGGCCGCCGAGTGGCTGCTATCTCAATCTACTACTACTGATGTCTACAGTTGATAGATACAATTGACATACTGAAAGCCGTTAAAACACAAATGATATTTATTTATTGACATACAACACAGATTATAACATATAGTAAAAAAATTGTTGCTCCAATAAAACACTTGTCATTATCCTAAATATGCGTGTACGGCATGATAATTTGTAAGCAATAACAGTTTTGTAATTAATCAATACTAATTATAAATCTATGGTAAAGTATGGCCCTAGTAGTACAAAGAGGGTCGTGCTCCTGTAGTGGAGACTAAAAAGGACCTGATGATGATGATGATGAATTATAAATCTGTAAAGGTTGGTCATGGAGTAAGTTACTTTGTTTTTACAGATATCGTGTTTATAAGCTCCAATACATTATATTGAAACTAAATTGATGATTTTTAGAATGTTGACTAACTACTTAAACAAATTAAATAACGAATTAAATTCAGATAACGAATTAACTGAATTTTATGAAACTTGATAGATAAATATTTTATGAAACATGATAGATGAACAAGGACACAGGATAGGCTACATATTTTTTTTCATTTTTGTTTAGTTTAGAAATAGTAATATACCCGAACTATAGTTTACAATAAAAAGGCTACTCGTAAAATAGTTGACACACTCGATAATACATTACTCTATGTCCCCAAGCCAGTCGGTCCATTTATCACGGTAGCTCTGAGCCAAACCACACATACTAATTAGAGGCCGCCGAGTAGCTGCTATCTCAATCTAGTACTACTGATGTCTACGGTTGATACAGTGGACATACTAAAAGCCGTTAAAACACATAAATTATTATTTATTTATTGACCATTGAATTAGAAAAACTATAAACTCTCATACAACTAACGATTCAATATCAGTCACAAACTTAACTCAAATCACAACGAAAAACTTACGCACTCATAGACGAAGCTAGCTTGCGATTCGCTGCGTCAAGGTCACGGGGCGGTGTCAAGATCTCTAATGAACGCTATGATGTCATCATAGCGGAGGTAGGTAGGCACCGCTCGCGACAGCAGGTCGCTATGAAAATTTACTCCAGTGTCACTTTTCCGTCTTTCCTTGTAGTAAAGTGGTGCGTTTCCTGCACCACTTTACTACACAATAAGTAATTTTTTTCTTAATTCGTTAAGATTTTGCCGATGTTCACAAAATACATCGACATGTATTTTGTCTTGTCTATAAAAGCATTTAACGACTTAAATGCTTTTATAGACGCGTCCTTCCGTCACGGAGCGCGCAGACTAGTTCGCGAACAGATATACTTTTTAAGCCCCTCCCGCTTTGATCTTCTTTGCGTGGTGTCAGTTTTTGAGCGCAATGCTGCTTCCATAGTTTTTCTAATCCAATGTTATTGACACACAAAACAGATGATTATAACATATAACTTTTTTTAAGCCGTTTGGGCTAGAGACTATGGGTCCGTGGGGCTTTTCAGCCTCATAAATTATTTAAAACCATAAATTTGCACAACGCATTAGCATTGCCATCCAACGTGGCAATGCGGCCAGCCTTTTAGGCACTCTACCGCAAGGCAATGATCTGCGTGACATTTTTTATTTATAAATAACTTTTATTTAGTGTACTTATTGTACAGGTATACTTAGTTCTAGTTGTAAGTTAGTATTAATTTTTAAGTTGAAACTTACTAACAAAAAAGCGGATTATACTTTGTTTTTATCCAAAAAAAAAGCAAGCAATGCTATGCTGCCCATGGACAACTGCAACACCTGGGTTTTAAGGAGTTAGAGAAATATGTGGGGGAGGAAATGAAGGTGAGGAAGATGGGCCTCCATCTCTCTTACTTACCGAACGAAGCTTAGAAGCGGTAAAGCTTTTACTCAAACGTCGATTTTCTGTGAGAGTAATACATTTTTTAACATTTGACCGTGAATAACTTATGATTATGACGCAGAAACGAGATTATATGAGACTTTTGAGATTCAAAGATTCAAAGATTTATTCAGAAAATAGGCTTTTTCAGGCACTTTTTCACGTTAATTCACATTTTAAATAATACTTATTATATTATATTCAAATTATTAATTATTGTTCAAAAGCTACAAACTACTAGCGTTTCGGAACCGACCACTGCAGAGAAGAAGACGCCGAAAGTAACTCTTTTCAACAGTATTGGTCGCCTACTTGCCTGAAGGGCTTTGTACGATATTTAATATTTCTATCTTTTTTTTTTATCTGATGTCATGTCATATACAATTTTAATTTACATATTTTTGCGGACCACGTTATGTTAGCGATCGAGCGTGCAACAACAACAGATATGAGACAACTTTAAGAACACCAAAATCAAGGTGTACACGAGTTTCCGGCTTTCTATCTTACATTCTGGGTGAACCCTAATCTGACTGGATTAGGGGATGTAACCAGGAAATGACGAGAAGAAAACACTAATTAAATGAATGAAATACAGGTTTGTGTAATATACAGAATTGTGTAAAAAACAAAGTATGTCAAATACAAAAGTGTGTAAAATACAAAATTGCAACGCCTGCTAAACCAATTTTCAGTCAGCTACACGCCAGCTAGCGTTTCAAAACAAATAACGGAATTCACTGAAATATGTAACATTCTCTTTTTACCAAGTTAATAAAATACAGCAACGGGCTCCATCAAAACGAATTCCATGTGTTGTTACACAAGAAAATACCAATTTGGACGGCAGCCAGCGTTCTCCAAATGTCCGTTTGATTAGAAAAAAGTTGTTTGGAATTCTCCGCTGATATTGGAGAACGCGTATATGACACGTTGGCTTAGTTCTAACTTTTCAGCGGATTTCAAAGCCAGGTTTTTAACGAGCGGCCGTCGTTTCCACCATCGACGTATTTGTTCTACTTTGAACAAACATATCACGTCTTTTTCCCTTGCAGGGTTGAAAACCTCTGGTCTATAAGACCTAAAAGCCACGATTAGTATGTTAGTGGACGTGTAGTTAGTATTCCACTTTGTTGTTTGTAGAAATCAAACACAAAGTGGAATACACAAACTCTTCAGCTTTATAATATTAGTATAGATTGGGTATCTATACTTATATATAGAGTTTGTTTGTTTGAACGCGCTAATCTCAGGAACTAGTGGTTCAAATTGGAAAATTGTTTTTGTGTTGGATAGTCAATTTATTGAGGAAGGCTTTAGGCTATAAAACATCACGCTGCGACCAATAGGAGCGAAGCATCAATAAAAATGTTTTGAAAACGAAGGAAAATTATTCATCTATACTAATTAATCATAGTAACAGTAATTGCCGCGGACGAACTCGCGGGCAACAGCTAGTAAAAGATTAACTTTTATCTATCAGATCTTCCATGCTCGTCTGGGAGAAAAGGAAAAACGTAAAATGTCTCAGCTGCTTCTCTTCCCGCTCAGATCGTAAAAGCCGATCGAGGCGATGGGCGAAAATGTGAGGAATCGTGTCAATAATAGGCGATGCGGCTAGCAACCCATCACTATTTTGATTTCATTTCCACCTACCATATTCCGACCTTCCAACATGCTGAATGTGGCTATAAAGTCTTGTAGACCTGGGCTCTGTCTACCTCGCAAGGGAAAGAGACAAGTATGTATGTTTTATTTATTATGAAAAAAGTACACAAGGTAATATTTTATGTAAAAAAACGACTTCAAACAAACTACAGGACCGGTTTGATGAAATTTAATAGGGAATTTGGGACCAATTTATTTTTAAATATCTTCATAAATGACAGAGCCATGTGTTAAAAAATACAAAAAAAATATATTTGATAAACTCCTCTTTTTTTTAAGTTGGTGAAAAATTAATTAAAATGGCGCCTAAGAATCTAACAACGAAGAATGCCTTGCAAAGTGTTAAAATGCCAGATTGAAGGTGTCTAGATCTAAATAATCAGAAGAGGATGCATCGTCAAATGGGCGTACAACAGAACGAGACAATTAAATAATACTGCAACGAGTACTTGCTCACCCAACATTATTATAGCACATTTATATCCGTCTCCATTTTACTTTAATAGGCTAGTTTCCTAAAAATAAATAATTAGTCCGTCAGTTAGATATTCAAAAACTATTGGACACGTATTTTTTCTTTTGTCGATTAAACAAAAAATGATAAAGATTCCCTTTGAAATTCCGTGTGACGTCATAGTTTGCTACAATTTTTAGCAAACTTTGAAGTCACGAGCCCCCACTCCTGAACTTTGACGCGCTTTATCTCTATTATTTATTGTTTATTTGACAAAAGCAAAAATACGTGTCCAATATTTTTTGATTATCTAACTGACGGACTAATTGTTATGTTATTCTTACGACCCAGGAAACTAGACTATTATATATATGAAGTTAGAGAGTAACGAAGGGGCCAAATCATATAAAAGTCTTACCCTCTTATTCATAAAAATTAGCAAACTTTTCTTAAACCTATTTTAGTTAAAATATGTTTTGCCCTTATCCCTCTCTGCAACGATTGGCATGGAAAGAACGAGACAAAACATATTTTAACTAAAATAGGTTTAATAAGCGTTTGTTATTTTTTATGAATAAGAGTGTTAGGAGTTGCAATTAAAAAGCTCATGTTTTTATATTATTGTGGCCTTTCTCTTCTATATAACAACTTATAGCAACAAATAAACCATGATCACAAGATTAAAATTATACCTAAAGCACTAGATTATTTTTTATAGTGTTTGATTAAAACAATAATTATATTCTAGGTATTTCTTGATCTACATACAATTCTTACTATGCCATTGACTGCCGACTTTAAAATGTGACTGAAACCTTTTGTTACGATTGGAATGAAATCTATTTCAAGATAACTTATGAAGCATTAGCATTGTCATCTCACAGACGCTTCCAAGGCTGGGATCCTTGGAAGTCCCACGTCTACTTTGAACTAGATTGGACATTCTTCAAAACTCCTGACGGCAATCTAACTTTCCTTTATTCATTATTAGCTTTTCTGCGGACTTTATCTCCGCAAAATATATACAATGTGTTTGGTCTTAAACAAGCAATGATTTACATGGTGAAATTTTGATCGTTTTGGACCCTTAAAAGGGTGACTCAGACTATCAATATGAACAAATTATTCTATGGGACCAATGCTGGGAACTCAAAAAAAATTTTGTCATTTCCATACTAAAGAGTTCTGCCGCCCTTCTGCCGCTACATCAACAAGAACGTTGCTCTAAATGATGATGATACTTATCATCAGACTTTAGTATATGAGAGTAAACGTACTGGACAGAAGTTTAGTTTCAGATTTCATACTCATCCTATATGAAATCTGAAACTACCGGTGTAAAGTACAATTGAAACTTTAAAGTATCATATCGTAATATGTTCTATTGTTGGAACCCAGTCAGCTTTGTCAGAAATTATTAGAAAGTTAAGTCTTCAAACGCCTTTTGTGCGGCTCTTTGAAGCCTGACATGCTGGCGGCTTACATCAAAAAGCAATGTTCTGAGGTACTTCACTTATATGATCCAGTAGTTAGCGGTAATATTTTGACGAGCTTTGTGGCCTAATGGTCATCAAGCCAGGCTGTCACATCGAAGTTCTCGGGTTCGATCCCTGGTCAGGGCAAGATGGAAAAATGATCTTTTTCAAATTAGCCTGGGTCTTGGATGCTATTTAAATATATTTGTTATAAGAAATAGTATCATTGAGTTAATATCCCATAACACAAGTCTCGAACTTATCTTGGGGCTATTTATACTAATAGAGCGGGGTAACGAAGTTGGATAAGATCCGCAATGAGTAATATGTGAGGAGGAGTTTGAAGGTAGCACCTATAATGGAGAAGGTTGCCGGTTCAAGTCCCGCCCGCTTGAAACTTTTTCACCATATTTTATTTCTTAATTTAATAAGAAAAAAAATAGACAATTAAATAAATGTTGCGAGGTCCAAGTTCGCGGCAAACTGTTAGTTATCTACACTAATATTATGAAGAGGGAAGATATGACTGTTTGTTTGTTTACATTAAATATGCTCCAGAACTACTGGACCATTTTGAAACATTCTTTAACCATTAAAATCCTACATTATCTCTGATCAACATAGACAATTGAATTAAATACCTATATCTATCCGTGCCGTTAAGCCGTGTAGAATAGGACCACTCCAAGTCTTCCCATGAATGTTAGAAGAGGCCACTTAGGAAATACAAGCTAAACAAACCTCTTAAACATCAATGAGACCCTCCAACCCGTCTGGCCAGCGAGGAGAGTAGCCAAATCCTCTGTCTGCTCTGGCCAAGTATGGTTCCGGTAGTACAGAGAGGGTCATGCTCCTGCAGTGGAGACTAAAAAGACCTAATGATGATGTTGATGATGATCTATCCGTGCGAAGCCGGGGCGACCGCTAGTTTGAAATTAAAAAGTATGGTCGTTGGTAAGATTCGAACCTGCAAACCAAAGATATCTGAATTATAGATGCTCTCTAATCCAAGAACGGTCACCACTTCGAAATTCTTTCACCATACATTAGGCTACATTTATTTGAATTTATTCCATTACTACCCGCTATTATTAATATTTATCATATAATTTCCGTTTAGTAATTTTCACTAACCATACCGGATAGATTACTGCTTAATCTATAGCAGTAATATATACATAAGTGAAAACAACGTTGTATTTATATAGCTTATGTTATATAATAATCCTATCCGAAGGTTACACGTGCTCAATAGAATCCACATAGTATATCAAATAAATTTTCGCCGTTCTGGAGTGCGATTTTTGGAACGATCGGCCGTAACGAATGCGAATCATCAAACGCGGCAGGCGTGTCTTAATTGGCCTATTTTAAAAAAAATATGTCAGTCATAGAATACGCTGTCGCTGAATAATAGAATCATGTTTCAATGAAAGTAATAGTGCTAATACCGAAAAGCCCATTTCAATTAGGTTCAATGGGCATGTTTTCTAAAAAAATACATTTGTGAATAATTAGTCCGTCTGGTAGATTGCGTACAATAAAGCGCTTAAGTTATACATAGTAACACCCGCCTGGCTCCCCCAGTCGACTCGATAGCCACAGTGTGATGTAGGATCACTCGGTGCAGATACATAACAATTCGAGTGCGAAATCTGTTGTTAATGGGTCAAGTGGGCAACGGAGGAACTCGTAATTCAACCCGTTGAGTTGGTCTACATCTGGCACGGAATTACACTTTCCTATGTTTTCTATTTATTCAATACTAGCTTTCGCCCGCGGCTCCGCCCGCATCAATGTCGATCCCTCGGGAATAATAGTTTTTCCCGGGATAAAAGGTAGCATATGTCCTTCTCCGTACTCCAGAGAACTTGTATGCAAAATTTCATGATGATCGGGTCAGTAGTTACGGGGTGAAAGCGTAACAAACAAACTCACTTTCGCATTTATAATTAAGTAAAGATAAAGATAAGGATACAAAATGTTAAGTTTAAAATAAATCATTAATAAGAAATAGGTAAGCCAATAAATATTTATTTATTATTTGGTCAATAAATAAATGTATTTATTGGCTTAAACATGTTGTTTTGTACCTGAAATATAATCAGAGCACGTGGTTATACACTATTTAGTAATCTGTGGTAATACTGTGTTGATTATCACATCTATAACGGTAAGTGGTCTATGGTTCATACAATAAGCGAAAAGAAAACTTTACTGGCGGGAATATTTGGTGTCAAAATATTTTTTGAAAGATTAGACCATCGCGTTATCCCAACGCGGTTTTATGGTATATAAGTTAGTGTTTGGGGACTAAATATATAGATGGGCACTTCATAGAGTTATAGAAGTGTGTAAATTTCAAAATTTGGTAAAAATCTTTATAGGACTGATTGTGTTAAAATTCTTTATAAGCACGATCGGCAGTATAGTTACGAGCAGTTTAGATCGATAATATGCAATATGTAAAGATAACCCTGAACATAATTTCCTTTGTGACCGATGCTGGGAACGAAATGAGTGCGGAGCTTTAATAGCGGGAATTTTTGGTGTTGAAACAATCTTCTGGAAGTTTTCAATAAAAGCTTTAAACCTAACTAGAACTCGTATTTCTAGTACTATTACAGTGACATCTGGAGTACCGCAGGGAAGTCATTTGGGACCCTTACTCTTTGTTCTTTTCATTAATGATCTGATTGAGAAACTTTCCTGCCCATGCCTTCTCTACGCAGATGACCTAAAAATTTTTACAGTCATCGAGGATGACACCGATGCGTCTCAGCTTCAAGCTGATTTATGCAAACTATCCGACTGGTGCCGTGAAAACTACATGCAACTCAATGTAGACAAGTGCTTTGTCATAACTTTTACAAGAAAGTTTAATGTAAGCACTTATGACTATGCCTTGGAAGGTAAAACTCTTGATCGCAAGCAAGTTGCCAAAGATCTTGGTATTCTATTTGATAGTAAGTTATCCTTTCATGAGCATTACGACTATATCATTGAGCGCAGCTCACGATTGCTAGGTTTCATCTGCCGAATAACAAAGGATCTAAAAAGAACCAACAGCTTCATTCTTCTGTTTAACTTACTCATACGAAGCATTCTTGAATATAATTGTGCTATTTGGTCCCCATTCTATAAAATCCATAGCAATCGTATTGATAGTATTCAAAGACGATTCTTGAAGATCCTCAGCTATAGACAGGGTATAGGCCGAACTCTCTCGTCTTATAAAGAACGTTTGGAATACTTTCATCTTGTTTCTCTTAAAACACGTCGTGAATGCATCAACTTAGTGCTTCTCTATAAAATTATACACGGTCTCCTAGTATCTCCTCCCCTTCTTTCTTTACTTAACTTCAATACTCGTTTTAGAACCCGTAATCGTAACTATAATGCTTTTAGTCTTCAAGTTTACACTAATAACACCTCATTTTATAATCCTCTGGTTAGAATGTGTCGCCAATACAACGAAATTCTTGATTCCGATAGGGACATAGATATATACTCCTTTTCCCTAAATAAGTTTAGGCGGCAAATTATGAATCATTTATCTGATGATTAATATTGTAATTAAAAAGGTGCATTACTGTTACTTTAAATTTTAATTTAAGTACATTTAGTTTCTATCAAAATCTCTAGCGAAATTCGTTTAACTCTTATAGACCTTCATTGTATTTAATCTTTTTAGGCATACATACTGTAGGATTGCAATTTAGATCAGCGCTATGTATTGAAATATTACCTGTTGTACTCAAGATTGTAATCTGTTTTGTGTGCTAATAATAAATAAATAAATAAATATTTATTACAAAGCTAAATAGAATTTGTATTTATACTGTGGAATACAAGACAATAACAATACAGTGTGTGTTGTCGTAATTATCTTGCGTAAAACAAGCGTCTTCAAAGTAAGTGATCTATGGTCTACACGATTAATTGAAATAAAGCGACGAAATGACGAGAACGGAGCCTTAATAGCAAGATTTTTTGGTGTTAAAACAATATCTGGAAGATTGCAATAAAATTAGCTACAAACCTAACTAGAACTTGTATTTATTACAAACCTAATTAGAATTTGAATTTATAATGTAATCTAAAAGTGTAAGTAACTTCTAAAAGTGTGGAATACAAGACAATAACAATAGAGTGTGTGTTGTCGTAATTATCCTGCGCTAAACACGCGTCTACAAAGTAAGTGATCTATGGTCCACACGATTAATTGATATAAAGCGACGAAATGACGAGAACGGAGCCTTAATAGCGGGAATTTTTGGTGTTAAAACATTTTCTGGAAGATTCCCGCCAACTTTTCCTTTGTATAAAATGACGCGGCAGCTCTTAAAGTTGCCAAATACTTTGTGGTGTGTTTAAGGCGTGTAGCGTTTTTTTAGTTTGAAGTTTGAAGGTCTGGGTAAATGGAGCGATTTTGCGTGGCGTTGTATCAGGTAAGAAATAAACTTTATTGTACTTTTTCTTGATAGTCGATTAATCAATGTCAATTGTACTAGGTTTAAATATATCCTCGAACTTTTAGGAGGCGATTCAGCCCATCTACATGAACAACTTTTTGTATGTAACTTATATTGGGAATACGTAAAAAAATCGTCATTTTCATTAAAATTGCCTATCGGATGAAAGTTATGCATGGATATATATATTTTTTTTGAAGTGCCCGTCTTGGGTCTCATAGGAAAGCTGGTCATTGCATTGGGAGGGATAAATGGCTAATGTTTTGTATCTGGGCTATGGGAATAACTATGGCACCTGCCTGACCAATAAATATATAGGGACATATCACACAAATTGAGCTAGCCCCACAGCCCCGTAGGATACTAAATCAATACTATATTTTATAATAGATACTTATATAGATAAACATCCAATGACCCAGGTCAATCTGAAAAAGATCGTTTTCCATCGTGACCTGACCGGGGATCGAATTCGGGCACCCTCGAGTCGCAGGCTGGCATGATGACAACTGCGCCACGGAGCTTACCAATGTTGATACACACAGATAAAATAGGCAGGTAACGACTCGCCGACTCAGTCAATAGGCTCCAGAAATGGCTGCGCGACGCAAAAATGTGCAGCAAAGTGGTAACATTGGTTGAGCGGCTAATGGGTGGAGAGGTGTCACTGGACTTTAAACTTACAGTCGGACAGAGATACCTGACCATGCACTCTACCTATATCTTGAATTTTCTCTTTAATTATAAATAATATTAACATGAAAATGTATATAAAGAAAGATTATAATGAAGACTTCCTTAATATAAGTTTTCATGTTAATCTATACTAATATTATAAAGCTGAAGAGTTTGTTTGTTTGAACGCGCTAATCTCTGTAACTACTGGTTCAAATTGAAAAATCCTTTTTTTGTTGAATAGTCCATTTATTGAGGAAGGCTAAAAAACATCACAATGCGACTAATAGGAGCGAAGCATCAATAAAAAATATCTTGAAAAGGGGGAAAAATTATTCATCTATACTAATTAATAATCATAATAACAGAAATTGCCGCGGACGAAGTCGCGGGCAACAGCTAGTATTATTTATAGTTTAAGAGAAAATTCAAGATATAGGCAGAGGGCCTGGTCATGTATCTCTGTCCCTGACTGTACGATCATCCATAGAGTGTCCCATCATACACGCCTACTCGCCACTTACGTTTCATATTCACCCTTTGAGCATATAGCTCTCGCGACTCTACTCTGACTGGCCGGTTAAGGCAAGCCAGAGGTAGGGGTTCCAGTGACCTCTTTGGTTTTCACTCCAATCGGCAATCTAAGGCAAGGCGGAGGCGAGATACAGGGTCCTCCCCTGGGAGCACTCAGGTCCGTGGAGTCACTATTCACCAACAGCTCGCCACAAGCTGTTTATTATTATTATTTATCTGGAATGAATTGACAGTTTATTTCAATTTTTTTATTTGTCCCTACGATCATGAAGGTATTGAATTTCAAGTCATACACAGGATGGAAACACGCCAGTCTGCGACACGAGGGCCCCGAGTTCGATCTCCGGTCAGGTCAAGATGGAAAATGATCTTTTTCAGATCGGCCTGGGTCTTGGATTTTATCTATACATGGTGAAATTTTTATAGTTTTGGACCCTTAAAGGGGTGACTCAGACCATCAAAATGAACAACTTTTCCTATGGGACCAATGCTGGAAACTAAAAAAGAAATCGACACTCTTTTGTATGGAAATGACGAAATTTTTTAGAGTTCCCATAGAAAAAGTTGTTCATATTGATGGTCTGAGTCACCTCTTTAAGGGTCCAAAACGATCAAAATTTCACCGTTTATATGTATTTGTTATAAAATATAGTGTCGTTAAGTCAGATTCCCATAACACAAGTCTCGAACTTACTTTGGGGCTAGCTCAATCAAAGATTGAGCTAGCCCCAATTGATTTGTCCGTATATATTTATTTAATATTTATTATTTAGTGTCATCCTCACCATGCTATTTGGATGCATTTTATTTCATTAGAGATCGATTCCCAAAATCGGGTTAATGATGTGAAATACATGTTAAAGCCTACGCAAGGTTATTTGGCACAGCCGGTAGGCTTGTAATGACACGGAACGCGTGTTATTTTTATCGACATTGGTGCGTTATCCGGAAAACCGGTTATCCGGAGTATTTCCTGATCGGGAATGTATTGGTGTTTTTGACAAAATCTTTATACATACATTGTATCAGACACGACTTTTCCCTTGCGGGGTAGCCAGAGCCTACGGCGACAGTTAAGCTGGGAACCACAGGAATTTGTTAAATTTGGGAAGGAAATGGAAATGGGGAAAAGCATGTAGCAGCTCCGGAGCCATACCTGCAACCGCCGGACCGGCAGTTGAGGGTGACACCCCGACCATTGATACCCCTGACCATATCATTACATATTTAAAGTAAATTTAAAGGACGATGCTATATACTCTCCATACCAGTCCCTATATTTTAGGAAAAGTCAAAGTCAAAGATTTTTATTCAAAATTGGATACATGTATCTCTTTTTGAACGTCATATTTTTATTTCTTATATATTTTTTAATATATGCAAAATTGAAATACTACTAGCGTTTCGGAACGACCACTGGTGAGAAGAATACGCCGAAAGGACCACTCTAAGTATTCCCGTGGATGTCGTAGAAGGCGACTTAGGAAATACAAGCTAAACAAAGCTTATAAACATCTGTGAGACCTCTCCAACCCGTCTGGCTCTAGTAGTACAGAGAGGGTCGTGCTCCTGTAGTAGAGACTAAAAAAGACCTGATGATGTCATCATCATGATGATGATGATGATGATAATAAAATATGATGACTTATTCCGTATTGTTTTAAAAGATATACCGAAACAATGATGTTACTTAGCATCAAGACAATAACATTGTTAATAACAAGACAACAAAATTAACACAGACTTCAAAAAGCGCTTTAATTAAAGCGATTTCATGGAGATAAGAGAAGTTTAATGCATTTAATTTTAAAAGCTCGCGGGCAGTTTAGTCGTAACTCATTTAGTTGGCCGTTAACGTTTAAAATTTATGCACCGGAAGTAGTTTGTTGATAAAACTAGTTTTTGGTATATTGTTAAATCATCAGATACTTCATACGCTTGCGTTTTTATAAAGCTTACATTTAATAAAAACCGGCCAAGTGCGAGTCGCACGAAGGGTTCCGTACCATTATATATAAATACTGCAAAAAAATGATGTCTGTTGTATGGGAGCCCCCGTTTAATATTAATTTTATATTTATTTTTAAAGAATATTTTAAGTGTCTACCTGTTGTCGTTATCAATATCGAGCAAAACCAAGAAAAAATATCACGTTTGTTGTATGGAAGATATTAAATATTTATTTTATTCTATGTTTTACTGTTTGTTAGTTAAAGCGGCAAAAGAAATACATCATCTGTAAAAATTTCAACTGTCTGAGCCATTAACAGAGTATACAGAGCTAAGCAAGCGCGGAAGAAAGATCCACTCAAAACATACTGTAGGCAACTTTTTTTTTTAACTAAGGTGTGTGGATGAACTTCCTATTGATGGCGTGAGGTTCTTTGAAATAAAGTGGCCTTTGTATTATGTCAAACAATTCCTCGGCGCACAGGTCAAAAAGATTTACCACACCTGTGTTAGAATTGACTTTGTAACACTATAGTTCTTTAAATATAATAAATATCAAATCATATAATTTATACCAAAATACTTTTATTAATTAATATCGTTGAAAATGATAATTAATAACAATGATTTTTGACATTGTAAATTATAATTGCCCTTCATGTGATCGTTAACAAACTAAAATGTAAACAACCCTACCACAACACGATTTGTATGGTGAGATCATTTTTGAATTGATAGTTGAAGGAAAATAGACTACGACAATGGAGACTTTGCGGTTTTATTAATTTAAATTAAGGTTATTTTTTTTTTTTTCTAAATATTGGATTAGGCATTTGTCTCCCATCTCACCTGATGGTAATGAGATTTATAATGAGATTTCTAAGTAATATATGATATGGTGATTCCATCCGTAGAAGAACAAAAGTCACCGACATAGCTCAGCGGATTAGTTATTTGAAGTGGCAGTGGGCGGGCACATAGCGCGTAGAACCGATGGCCGATGGGGCAGAAAGGTTCTGGAATGGTGACCACGTACCGGCAAGCGCAGCGTCGGACACCCACCGACCAGGTGGTCGGACGACCTGACAAAGGTAAAGGTCGCAGGGAGGCGCTGGATGCAGGCCGCTTCCAACCGGTCATTCTGGAAATCATTGGGGGAGGCCTATGTCCAGCAGTGGACTTCTTGCGGCTGATATGATAATGATGATGATGATTCCATCACCTATAGCGCTTCAAAAATTTACTTAAACGCATACAGTTTCTCTTCAAATTCAAACCACTATGAACAAGTCTAACAAACTATAAATCCTTGTTAAAAAGGGTCCTCAAATATTAATAATGGATAGTTCTAATATATTCCGAACACGGCGACCATTATGTCCCGAGATTATGGATTTGAGGTCAGCCGGATTATTGACCTCAGAACAGTGGCGTATTAGCCATATAGCAGTGTAACTTCAGGCCTCGTGCTTTAAGGGGGCGCATGACTGTACAAAAAAAAAGTAAATAAATGAACTAGCTGCTCTTTTACCGCGTTATTTATTACCTACATATGACACCCGCTAAAATGTAGCTTTCTATAAGGCATCATATTTGACGTTTCATACTAACTAGAGTTGCACTGCAACTATATTTAATAAGTATTCATAGTATTAATAACAATAAAATGCAGTTTATTTTATTACATTCATTCTAATTATTACAATTCGTTCCAACAATTATGCGTCACATCTTTTTGACGGTTCAAAAATCATTGTTATTAATTATAATTTTTAACAATATTAATAAATAAAAGTATTTTGGTATAAATTATATGATTTGATATAATGTATTGGTATTTTATATCAATCAGTGTACCATTTATTATATTTATAAAGAACTATGGTGTTAAAAAGTCAATTACCACATTCTAAATAGTGTAGTTAATAAGCGATAGACCTACTGCCATCTAAGAATAAATTTTGGAACTAAGCAGGTCAGAGCTTTTGCTAGACCGCATGCCGCTGGGTGAGATTTTATTCCTGTAGAATTTTAATATTCATGCTATAAGTCTAGATTTTTCAACATCACTTGAGTAATCTTTGAGTTTATCACACATTTCGAACAAACACCCTATCTAATCTCTCCTCTACATAATTAAGTTCAGACCAGTATAGGAAGACAAGCCCGCAATAAAAAGAATTTTGTTTGTAAACATATATCTAATCGCGCTTCTATTATAAAGCCAAGCGAGTAAGCCTAGCTAACTACAAGACTCAAAGACCCCTTAATGTGATGATGAGCGTGTAGATGGAAAGAGGAATGGAAATATTAAGGGTGCTTGCCGCATCGCCTATTAGATAAAGTTTTTCACAGTTTGTTTGGAACTCAAACAAACGTGGAAGTAAGTAATAAATTATCTATAATCAAAGGTTTTTCCGATTTTAATTGGCAAAAGCCGTTCAAGATACTATCATTCATTCATATCATTTCAACAAAAGGGTAGGTATTGTTTCCTATATTCACAGGATCCGCGGGAAAGCTAGCTTACTTACCTCTTTTTGCAATAGGCACCTTATTAAATTCAAGCGCCCCCTGTTCTCATTTGTAACGGGTCGCGCGTTGGCTAGATCCGACACTGCCTCAAAATTAATTCCAACTTCTTGTTACCCAGATTACCGAGTCAAAGACAAAACTAACTTCGGTAACCTAACTGGAAATTGAACTTATACATAAGTCATTAAACGTCCCGACTGTCACTTGGTAACCGACTATTGAAAAACGATTGTCTTCGATTCAAGCAGTTAAAGTGTTAACTTGAATAAATATACATCATCATTATTATTGCAGTCGTAAAGAAGTCCACTGGACTAAGGCTTCTCCCATGGATTCTTTGTTCAATAAATAAATAAATAAATAAATATATACGGACAAATGACACAGATTGAGCTAGCCCCAAAGTAAGTTCGAGACTTGTAATGTGTTATGGGATACTAATTCAACGATACTATATTTTATAACAAATACATATATAGATAAACATCCACGACCCAGGCCAATCTGAAAAAGATCATTTTCCATCTTGACCGGAACAGTTTGTATCATCATCATCATCAGGTCTTTTTAGTCTCCACTGCCAGTTTGTATGGGAAATTCGTTGTTTTTGCTTTTTGAGTTCCAAGCATTGGTCCCATATTAAAAGTTGTTCATATCGACGCACTGTATCACCCCTTTAAAGATCCATAGCGATAAAAATTTCACCATGTAAAATCCGCCTTATTATGAGAAAATAAAATCAGTATTCACGAGAAATATCTTATTTAAGATGTCAAATATATTTTTGGCTTAAATTAAAACTATATCTTTCGGTTTTACTTGATTTTACCAAGTTTACGCTAATGCCATCTAGTGACGGGTGGAAAAGTCAGTAACTTTTGCACTGCGGCGCCCTCTCTGCCGCCCATAGTAGCAGTTAGTGGAACTAACTACGATAGCCTGCCGTCAACCGGACTGCTTCTTTTAATAGGCCTTAAGTTGGGTCAATATTTTTGTATGTGGTTGAAAATCTATACGTTAGTATTATATTATATGAATTTTCAGCAATAAAATATATATAAGTATAAAGTACCTTCATCAAGTTCCTCTCCTCCTCCAGGTCTTTTTAGTCTTCACTGCAGGAGCATATGACCCTCTCTGTACTCCGGTAGTTAGTCTCCACTGCAGGAGCTTGCAGCAGAGAGGGTTCTCTGTACTACCAGAGCCATACTTGGCCAGAGCAGACAGAGGATTTGGCCTACTCTCTCCTCGCTGGCCAGACGTGTTGGAGAGGTCTCAATGATGTTTATGAGCTTTGTTTAGCTTGTATTTCCTAAGTCGCCTCTTACGACATCCTTGGGAACAACTTGGAGTGGTCCTATTCTACTCTGCCGGAAACCACACGGCTCATCAAGTTCATCGAACCCTAATCCTCAGTATGCTCACCCTTAAGCTTTAAAACAAGGGTCACTTAGCTCCCTTTAATTAAAAATAACTCAATAAAACTTCCCGATTGAGGGCTTCTTTATGGAGTATTTAAAAGTTTGGGCCAAGTCTGTTACAACTTGCGAAGGTCGGGTTTAAGCTGCTCTAGTTACTACGGAAACTTTGTCTCAAGACATTTTTAGACGGGAACGAGAACAACGATCTGTTACTTCACTCTTATCTTAATCCCTTGAGAGATAGACAGGTCCCACGGCTGTAAGACTTTATAGCTAAGTTCAGCATGATTGTGGACGTGCGGGGGCAAAACGAAACCAAACAGTAGGGGATTGCTTTCCGCATTTCCCATTGACACGACTTATTAGATTTTTGCCTATTCCATCTCCTGCTTTTCAAAACCTGTGCATGAAGTGAAGCTAGTATTTTTGTTTTAATGTCAAGTCATGTCGGCCTATAGCTAACTACGTACATGAGTAACCTGTGAATCGCATATTAATAATGCTAGTTAATTTGGTATTTTTCTTTTCTGACAGACAAGCAGTTGATTAATAGATTTTTTTTTATGTTCTGCAAGGCTTTGTATGCATACTCGTAAACCTACTACAGAACGACAAATGCATGTACTCTTATTAAATTAAGAAAATAAAATATGGTGAAAAAAATTTTAAGCAGACGGGATTTGAACCAGCGACCTTAAGTCTATGTACGACTTACGCTGTCAAGCGTCTAGAGCGTACCTTCTCCGCACTCCAGAGAACTTGTATGCAAAATTTCATGATGATCGGTTCAGTAGTTACGGCGTGAAAGCGTAACAAACAAATAAACAAACTCAGTTTCGCATTTATAATATTAGTAAGGATAAGGATAAGGATAATATTAAATATTAGTAAGGTTATTTGTAAGGATAAGGATATGCTTTATATCATAATAACATGCCGATTAGCTAACTACTCTGTGTAACACCTAACATCAACTGATTAACAATAAAAAGCAACTTGTTCCATTTTATAATGATTTTATCAAAAACGCCTATATTATTGATCAAGGAATACCCCGCATAACCGATTGTACGATAACGCAGAAATATCGATAAAATTAACGCGTTCCACTTTGTATTTGCAATGATTAAATATTAAAAATCGAAAATATGCGATGAAAAAATTCGCTACAGGTAGGTATTGAACCAAACCTTCGACATCTGGCCTGTCGATGCTCTCAATCACTGAGCTGCCGTAGCTTCGAATCCTACCTGTAGCAAATTGTTTCATCACATATTTTCGATTTTAATATTAAACTGAGCATTGTAATGCTATATAATTAATTGATTAGATAAATACATGGCATGATGGTACTTGCGTCACATAAATCATAATTGCACTAGCAACGGCTGCAGGATGTAAGGTGTTACACTGGGTAGTTATACCCAGTGTTACACTGGGTAGTTATACCCAGTGTAACACCTTACCTTATCAACTGATTTACGATAAAAAGCAACTTGTTCCTTTTTACAATGATTTTATCAAAAACGCTTATTTTTGATCAAGGAACACCCCGCATAACCGATTTTATGGATAACGCAGAAATATCGATAAAAATAACGCGTTCCGTGTCATTACAAGCCTACCGGCTGCGCCAAACAACCTTGAGGCTTTAACATCTTTCTCACATCATTAACCCGATTTTGGCATGTCAACCTCCTAAGAATGAAATGCATCAATGTATTTTTACACTTTTTATTTGCAATGATTAAATAAATATTAAAATCGAAAATATGTGATGAAAAATTTAACGATATAAGCAACGATGAGGATAAAAAATATAAATATTTATTTATTAGCCCTATCGTATGATATAATTTTCAATTAATTTGTACCTGTTTAAACCATACTTATTATTAACTTAGACTGTGTCTACCCCGTAAGGGATACAGTATTCCTCTGTGACATTTTGACGAAGCATGTTGCGGATGACCGTATGTATATTTAACTTTTATGGTGCATGAATAAAACAATTTACAGTATTTAGATATACCTAGGTATTTACCAAAAGATCAAACGGAAAAGAAATGTGTTCTATTTT
This sequence comes from Elegia similella, assembly GCA_947532085.1. Lineage (NCBI taxonomy): Eukaryota > Metazoa > Arthropoda > Insecta > Lepidoptera > Pyralidae > Elegia > Elegia similella. The sequence goes on from OX383933.1 coordinate 5,354,889, forward strand.
CGAAATACATTTAAATAGTTTTCTTAACTATTGTCGAAGTTCCTTTGAATTGTATTCTATTTTCAAAAGCTAATTTATTTGCTGAATCGATAACCACATTTAATTGGCATCGATTTACCATTGACCAAATTGAAAGGTTCTTGTAATTGAATGATCGAATCTATATAAATCTTACGAAGGCATCCCTTCTCCTTTTATGGGCACTAAGACGTTATTTACTGCCCTATAGAGCTAAGAAGGCATAAAGTTTTACAATATTTCGGCTACTTTTTCAGTAAAAGCTGTGTCAGAGAGCAATGACGCAGCATGCAAGGGTAAAAAAATAAGAAATATTTTTGTTTATACAAGCTTTTATTAAACTTGTGACCGTAGTAACCGCACCCGCAGTGACTCGAACCCAAATAAACATACAAAGAATATGCCACATATTACACAACTGGAACTAACAGTTTTTGATGGTAGAGTCAGATATGGTGTGTAAAACTCGCAATCCCGACGAAATAGCACATGACATGAGTGACCTGAATTTTTATGCGTAATAATAAGATACCATATAATGAGGATCAGTAAAGTTGTAGCAAATTCAATAGGACTAATATCCACATTATTCTTCATGACATTACAATGATATATCTTTTTGAATTATCCAAATCGGACCATTACTTACGAAGATATTAATAATAAACATCATGCCGTTCCTGCCGCGAAAAGGCATTGCACGCCAGTGCGTGTGACGTCACTGTGACGGACCGAGCGCGGTCGGCAGTCGGCACTCATAAAGCGATCATTCGACTGAGCGACGACGACGCGGTTCGTCGCTATATTTAACAATTTATTGAAATAAAGTCTTGTTAGAGTGCAATTTTTATAATATTTACGTATAAAACATACTTATTATGGGAACTAATAAAGATAACAAAGCAAAAAAAGATTTTTTCTTTTTACTCTTGATTGCTTTATACACAATCTTGTAAATTAACTAAATCACATGCTATTGTTACAATATTATCAAAAAAAAAGTATGAAATATGGACATATGCGTGAGGTCCGATCATTTTATAGTCTTTCAACTTCCATATGCTTCTTTCAACGAGAACTCTTATCGTTTATATCAGCGATCGTTTTTGTTTGCAAAACTTCTTCTGCTGTAGGTGTTGGGTTGGAATTGTCCGTACTTAAAACTCATTAAAACTGTTCTATTTCTTATCTTTTCTTAAAATCAGGTCTATAATTTTTAGGGTTCCGTACCTCAAAAGGGAAAAACGGAACCCTATAAGGGTTCCATTTCGTCACTTGGTTATCCGTCTGTCTGTCTGTCAAGACCCTTTTTCCCAGGAACGTAGGAGCGTAGAGGTATCAAGCTGAAATTCATATCAAATATTCAGTTTATGCCGCAAATTTTCGAAGCCAACGCAATCTAAAGATACAGCTGGTTGTGCCGTAAATTTTCGTGTTTTTTCGATTTCGCAAGGGAGTTCCCTAGTAGGCAATACCTACTAGGGAACTTCCCATGAACTCAGAATCTTAAAATTTGGTACAAAGCAACGTCTTTTAGCACAGATAATGGAAAAATTGCGAAAAACATACATTTTAAGCTACATCATATAACAAAAATATTTTAATAATCTTTCGACATTCGCAAGGGAATCAAAACTTCAGGGTACTTCCCGTGAAATCAGAACCTTAAGAGACTTTAAACTTATACGTGCGCAAGGCCAACTCGCACTTCGCCGGTTTTTTTTAAAAGCTTTTGAAATTCAAACTAATGAGGCAAAACTCCCTTCTTCAGTTAAACTTTACGTAATTTTCCATGTCTTATTCCACCTGAAATATATAAATATAAAATAATACCATATTTTAATCGGCCTCACATTTTTGTATGAAAATGTCGATATTGTTTTCTAGTCCAATCCTGGGTCCCATACGTTGTTCATTTAGACGGGTTGATTTAATGGTTTTAGGTACAACGGTGTTCACCCTTACATCCTGTATTAACTTATTTGCTTACAACAATCAGGCATAGCTGGGGCAGATACCTACATATTATATCATTCATTATTTGCTTGTTACTCCAGTACGTCCCTGTGTCATTGTTTTGACCTTGGAATATTACATAGAAATGGAAACGGAAGTATGGGAAGGTAAGTAGGTTTGTCCACCAAACTAGAAAGAAATAAGTAGGTATGTTTTTATTATTACATCCGCCTTATAAAAAGATAATACAAAGGTACTAACTTATTTCCATATCAACTTAATAAAAGGTAAGAATAGTTATGTAGGTACTTACATCGAAATGATATTCACAACATTATCTACTCGCCGGGGTAGAGGGTGGAGTCTTATAATCATCCCTTTTTACAACAGAATATAATTTTAAATTGTATTCCGTTGTAAAAAGAGATGATATAAAATTCACACATAACTTCGTGAAAAATTATTAATTTTTCCAGAAGTTTTGTGTCTTTCGGCACGTTAAAAGATAGTTTTTCTGGCGTTTTAAAAGAATTGTTTGTATAGTTCGGCACTATACAATATTTGTACATAGTTAAATAGATAAATTAGACATAAATAATTTGTTTTAAAGTCGCAATTACCACGAAAACACTGCGCGCCTTGTCACTGCCAACGGGCAACTAGCGGCGTCCGTCACAGTGACGTCACAGCCACCGCGCCGGCCGGTCAGTGAATTTTGTTAGTAATTTGGTCATAACTTCGTCAATTTTTATCGTAGAACAATAATTTTTACACTGTATGTTATGGATTTCATAGCTCTATAATCCTGCATTCTCAACTAAAAACTTTACTGATCCTCATTATATATGGTTGTTTAGATCAAATCTTGTATCTGTACCCAAGACCCAGGTCATCATCTGAAAAATATGTTTTTCATCTTGACCTGACCCGGGATCGAACCTAGGACCTACGCTGTGATAGCCTGTCATGATGATCTCTAGACCACAGACGTCGTTCGTTATGCAACAGCATATTTAAACTGAGAAGGTACCTACTATCTTTAGTCTCATTTTGTAATAAGACGGGGTAGGTTTATAAAGAAAATAAACTTATCTCGCCTTATTTAAAAAAAACTGGATTTTTTTTTATTTAAACCTAGTCTGCCTTAGATCAGACTAGTGATGGTTCAACTTAGATTTAACATATAAAACTGGCAAAATTTTAGTTAAAACCTAGTCTGCCTTAGATCAGACTATTGATGGTTAAACTTAGATTTAACATATTAAATACTGATTTACAAAACTGTACCAAGACAAATCGACTTACATCTGAGAGGATCTTTGGATGATCTACCCTGGAAGTAGGATTCATTCAATCGTTCGTTCAGCTACTTTACCATTTTGATCTTCACTAATATTATAATTAATCTTATTTTTTTGTTAAAAGTAGTATAAAAATAAAAATTAAAGTCATGTTTATTTTCTACATTGATGATAGGCTCAAAGGTCAGTCACATAATTTATTTCATAATTGATATTTTATAAGAAACGATTAACTTACTTTACAAACCTGAAAAGAAATGCGTGTACGCGTGCAACAAATTGTCATGGTAAAGCTACCTTGCGTATGCTAAATATAAAGGTTCTTAAAGAAATAAGCGCAATGAAAGAAAAACTCATAAACCTATATTTTTTATTCTTCTATAACTCAAATATCAGGACGTAGAAAAATTTCATTGAAAAAGAACCCATTTGTATTAAGTGTTCTTTTTCGATGAAATTTTCCTACGTCATTAATTTATTTTGCATCCAAAACCCCACACTATCTGACTCCTAATTACTCGGACAAGTAGAATTATTTAAAAAAGTCTGCCTTTTAGACAGCTAACGACTGCCATATTCTTTTTTTGCTGACAATATAAAGCCTTTGAAACTCAAGGAAGAAAATTAATTTAATTACACCTCACACTTTAAAATTGCTATGGCCGTTTGAACTACAGAAGTAAAGAAAAGCACAGACTTACATGAATACATACGCGCAGAAAACTTAACCCTCCTTCTGTTTCTGGGTCAGTTGGGTAAAAACCATAATCTGAAACACCAAGTGCCTCGAGTTTAGCTGACCTAGCCTATACGACCCTTTCCAAAGTTTGCATACAACAGCTGACCAGCAAAATGGTCGGGCTCATACGGCTTCAACAAGTTCTGACCTTTACCGTTGTCCTAGATCCCTGATAGGGGTTTAAATTTGCTGCAAATTAGTCTGCAATATTTGTACTTGAATTAGGTACGTACTTGTACTTGATTTTATATTAATGACCAAATTTGCGTACTTTTTTCATTACTTCCCATTATTTGGAAACGTGGTTTCAACTTTATTCTTTGTGCAATATAGATACTAATATGGGGCAGTAAATTACATATACAATATTAAAAGACACCGCATAAAAATCCGTCGCTTAGTTTTAAGGGTACGCTAGTCAGCTGTTTCGCCATACAAATTCTGTAGGGTGATGACTCCGTTGTTCAGTATCGTCTGTTTAAAGTTTTTAATTCTATCGATTTGTCTTGTCGTTATCTTTGCTTGTATGAAATCATAATTTTAAAATGATAAGTACTTTAAAAGTTATGTGTCTCAAAACATTCCGTTTCAACACGTAATTTTAACGCAACTTTGGGCACAATTAAATACCGGAAGGAGTATAAAATCTCTAAAACAAAATGCGTACAAGCATAGTTTGGTTATTAAAAAATTTAAATAACCTTACTTTTAATTAAAATATTCAGCTGTTTTATCACAAGAACACTTCTCCCAAACGCATACTTATAAATTTTTAGACGCCCGTTTCAACAATTGCTTGCGCAAGTGTGCGATAAGCCGGATACGACACACTAGACTGTAGTTCCGATGTGCGTATAAATCGGTGTAAATAGTTCCGCACTGTTCATAACCGAGTCTATCGCTTTCTCAGCGAAAAAGCATGCAAATTAGCCACGTGCGTCGACAAGTTCGAGTTCCGAACTAGCTCATCCTTAAAGTTCTAAGCATACATCCCTACAGACAGACAGTGAAAAGCGACTTTGTTTTATTATTATGTAGTGTTTGTGTGAGGCTATATTGACCGTGTTGGACCGACAAGTTTCAGCTAATTCAGAAGGCCGTCTGCAGAGAAAACGGCAATAACGACTAATACGTGAGAAAACAGTTGGTTGTAATAGTAATAATGTCACGAACAAACACACCTTATTATAAGAGTTACGCGTGATTCCCACGTAACTTTTATAATATTGTGTTTTGCTCCTCATTCAACCTCCGACAATAACTCTATTTCCATACATACGGATGGAATGTTAGCGAAATCGAACGCAAAGAGAAATTTTCATACAAAATTTTGGTATAAATATGCTATATAAAGGGTATGTGCAGAGTGTTCTGTGCAGCCTTAACTCCGACGCCGCCTTGTACTTGTGTAGTTAAGTGGAGTACGGCCAGTAAACTGCACAAGTACTGAAATTTTAATAATAGTAATAATATCAACTTTGTAATGATGCTGCTTTGAACGCCATGTCAAAGAGACAAAAGCTCCTAAATAAATAAAAATAACTCAATTTCCCAGACCCATCGATCAAATATTAAATCTAAGTCCTTAAACTCCAGACTTAATAAACGGTACACACACGCCTAACTTGAAGAGCTGCCGCGTCATTTTATAATAATAATAATAATAATAATTTATTTCAGATCTCTTCCATAAATTTTAAATTTAAAAAATCAACACCAAAATCTTATCTATTGGTGCCAAGATGGGTACCCATCCAGTGTTTAAGAATGGGATTGTCCATCTTGGCACTTAATGTGTTTAGTATGCTGCTGCCACTCTCCCGGCAGCGACGCATCATGGAGGCTGTTCGCTTTCTTATGATGGCGTAAAAGTCGTCAGTACCCGCTTCGGCAAACATTCCTGACGCGCTGCAGTATCGGGAAAGTCTCAGCAGCATCCTAAGGCTATTAATATATTGGACGCGTAGGGCATTGTAAACCTTTTTCGTATAGTTGACCCACAGGCTGCACGTGTAAAAAGTTTGGCAGTAAGTTTTAAATAACGCTATTTTCACTTCCCTTGTACACCGTGCAAACCTGCGTGCCAACATATTACTTCTGACTGCCAACGCCCTACGCTCCCGTTCGATGTCCACATCGTCACACAAGTCATCTGTGACGATATGGCCTAAGTACTTAAACTGCGTCACACGGCCAAGAGCTACTCCACCGAGCGTGACGGGCGGCACTTGCGATGGGCTCGTACGCCCCGCCCGAAATACCAGCAACTCACTCTTTATTACATTGTATCTCAGGCCGTGCGACTCAGCATAAGTCTCACATATTTTGGTCAGCTTTCTAAGTGAGCTGATTGACGGACCCAGCAACACCATGTCATCTGCGTAACTTATATTATTGATCATGGTGCCGTCAATTGAACATCCAACCATGGTGTTGCTGAGCTCGACAATCAGGTCATTTATATATAAATTAAAAAGAGTGGGGGAGGTTAGACCACCTTGCCTCACCCCACACCCCAATCTATACATATCCGAGTAGGAGTCAGCCCACCTTACATGATTGCATTGATTGTTGTACCAATATTTAAAAACACTAGTAACATCTGTAGGTAAATCAAGGCAATCTAACTTGGACCACAATTTATCATAGCTTACCAGTTCAAAAGCCTTAGAAAAATCCAAAAAGGCAGCATAGACCGGTGTATTACGATCTGTGTAGTACTTAACAGTCTGCTTGAGCGTTAAAATGGCACTCTCTGTTGACAGTCCCGCTCTAAAACCAAATTGGCCGTCATGTAGCTGTACATACTTATGGAGGTGCCGCTCAAGCAGACCGTCAAGGACCTTAGCAATTATAGTTGCCAACGAGATAGGACGGTAATTTGAACAATCAGATGTGTCACCAGTCTTGTTTTTAACTATTGGCACAACAATCGTTTTCATGAGGTCCAAAGGTAGGTATGAGTGTCGCAAACATATTTTAAAAAACATTGCAAGAACTCTGCTAATATGAGCCCCACCATGCACCAGGTGTTCGACACTGAGGCCATCGTATCCCGGAGACTTCCCTCGTGTCATTTTATTAATAATTGTTGACACCTCTTTTGCTGAAATTTGAATAGGAGTCCCGGAAGCACGAGACCCAGCCGTGAGCACCGGTTGAGCGCTCGACTGTAACGGCGACTTCACCTCAAAGTGTTCTCTAAAGAGATCAGCTATTTGTTGAGGATCGTTCGCCCCGCCAACAGACACAGGGACGCTCGGTCTAGGATTCAGCTTATTAGTTTGTTTCCAAAATGATTTAAACTTTTTATCTCTATGACATGACGCAATTATATCCATCTTTATTTGTTCCCTATTATCTTGACAAAACTTTAATTTATTTTTAAAATTTTTTGCTGTCTCTCATTTCACTATATATTGGACCCGCGGCAGGCTTGCCACACGAGACCCACATTTGAAACTTATCCCGAGCCTCCCTGTGCGATTCAGCGACGTGCTTATTCCAACCGATCACGTGGTGTTTTCTCTTTTTACTTTGATTGCTGCTGGATATTGCAGCCTGTCGTAATACTCTAGTGATCTTTGAATACATCCTATCAATAACGGGCATATGTTTCACATTCTCACACATTCCATCACAGCATGTACTGAATTCGCTAGGAAAGTCTATGTCCCTTAAATATTTATTACAATATTCAGTATATTTAGTAATCTGTGCTGTACAACGCTCACCCCAAAGTACTTTATTACAACGCTGCTCTGGCTGCACTAGCTTGGGTTGAATCAGCTCCAGATTATACTCAATTTCCAAAGGAAGATGGTCCGACCAGAACACGTCATAGTGTACTTTTACGTTTGTTATAGAGTGTCTACTAGCATCTGTAGCTAGGCAATGGTCTAACCAACGCCTGGAGCCACTAGCGTCACATACAAAAGTATACGTATTCGAGTCGTACGCCAACATATCTATATCTACACATGACCACGTTTGTTCAGCACAAAAATCCAGCATTTCCTTTTCAAATGGCTCGCCTGGGTGGGCATTAAAATCCCCTAAAATTACAACTGATTCTATATTAAGAGTCTCAATATGCGCTGCTATCTCACTCATACACTCACAGAACTCGACTAGATTGTCACTGCAGTCAGTAGGCATGTACACGCAAAACACTAATAACTGTCGACCATCGGAAACTGTGATATTAACACCTGAGATCCGCGCACTACTACACTGTATTAACGAGACTGAACGAAACACATTCTTCTTCCATAGAATCGCAACGCCTCCATACGGACGGCCACGCAGTAAGCCAGCAGACGTGTCCACTGCGGACTTCCCGGTGTAGCTAAAGTCACGATCTATATCCCCGAGTATAGGTATCTCGCTCGGTAATAGCCAAGTCTCCTGCAATAGCACTATTGGAGCTTGTTTACAAAGAGATCTAATGCACTCTGTTGATCTCTTTAAACCTTTACAGTTAAAACTTATTATTTTTGTACCCATAATTCTGTAAATATGTATAATAATAATATATAAATCTGTGTAAATAAATTTATTTTTTCTTTTTCTTATCAGTGGTCAGAGGTTCGTCTCTGCTTTTATCAGAATATTTGTAATTCACAAACTGTCTAAACAATACCCCTTCCGGCCATAGATTTTCATTCATAAAAACTGATAGTTTACTTTTAGGTATCAAAAAGGTGTAGGATTCGTAGGCCTTTTCTTTTTTCATTTTTATTTTCTGTGGTTTTACTGCAAGCTGTGTCTTATTTAAAATATAGGTAGCTATGTCCTGCTCCGTTGTACCTTTGTCTACACGATACACATAAAAAGGTATTTCAATTTCTGCTGCCCTAAACTTTCCTTCGGGTGCAACACTAGCCTTTCCTTTATTTCCTATAAACCTATTCCTCAATCTCTTTTTCTGCATAAGAATCCATCCTTCGTCTTTCTTTTCTTCCTTCCATTCACCTTTATCAGCCAAAACTGCAGCTATCGAACGACGCGTCGAGTTCAAAACACAACAGCTGTCGAGGCCTTCCTGGACAGTATCCGTATCTAATACATTATTAGCGGACGTACCTGTACATCGCTCGTGTTCGCATGCCTCACTGCCATTATGCGCTTGCGACGGTATCTCTGTGCCTGGCGAAACCGCCGTGCAGGCCTCCACGCGGCCTGGACTCGCCCCCGGCGCACAGCTGATGTTCTGTGCGGGTGCGACAGAGACCACCTTATGGCTCCCAGCGCTAGTTGTGAATGAGAGGGGTAACACCTGACCTTGTAGTTCATTGCCCGCTGTTGTTTTTAAGCCCGATGGAAGGTAGATTTGATTATCGTGTTTGTTTACTAATGCGGTAGACGGATCGTTATTATTTATTAAAGAAACCTCCGGTACATGGCAAATTCCCATCGGCCCACTATTGCATATAAAACTAGATTCATTCAGAAGGCATGCACCTCTTTTCGCATTGACATTGATTCCAAAGTTATTAGTATGGGAATCATCCAATGGACCTGTGGTAATATTAAGTCTCAACGCTTCAACCTGCGAAACAGTGGCATAATTTTCTTTTACATATTTTATGTCCGATTGCAGCCTCACTATATCCTTTAATAATCTCGTCACGTCAATGTGATCAAAATTAACGGGTGGCAATTTTTGCAGGTCTTTTGCCACAAAGATAGGTATAATTTCAGGATCAGTTACCTTGAAACAGTCGATTATATCCTCCATATCCCTCCCAGACTTGCCTTTATTCTTACGCACTATCATGCGCTTGCTGTTTGGGATAGATTGAAACAGCAACTCCTTCGCCCTGGTAATATCCTCCTCGGAGAAAGCAGACGTGCAAATCTGGATGAGGCTCACATTGTCCATTACATCAATTTTATTTTGTATAAATGAAAGAACTTCACTTATCACAATGTTACACTGGTTACATTTAACTATGTTCATCGTACTTTTAGACGCCATAACAGCAGATCTAAAACGTTCGCCGCGTTCACACGACCTCGCGTTACCGAGGAGTTTATACAAAGGAAAAGTTGACGGGAATTTTCCAGAAAATGTTTTAACACCGAAAATCCCCGCTATTAAGGCTCCGTTCACGTCATTTCGTCGTTTAATATCAATTAATCGTGTGAACCATAGATCACATAATGTCAGACACAAGATAATCACGACCACGTTTTATATTACACGGCTACCCGTCTAAATAAAACGCATAAACATTAGGACAAAAACCAAAAAAAAAGTCAAGTTAATATTTGGAAAGTAAACGTTGGTAGAAATCTTCTAGAAAACGTAATAACACCATAAATTCCCGCTATTAAGGCTCCGTTTACGTCCTTTCGTCGCTTTATATCAATTAATCGTGTGAACCATAGATCACACAATGTCATACAAAAGAATGGCTACGCTCTATATTACATGGCTACCCGTTAAAATAAAACGCATAGCATTAGCAAATAAAACCAAAGGAAAAGCCAAGCTAATATTTAAAAAGGAAAAGTTGGCACAAATCTTCCAGAAAACGTTTTAACACCATAAACTCCCGATAATGAGGCTCTGTGCACGTCATTTCGTGGCTTTATATATAACCATATATCACATAATGTCATACACAAGACAATCACGACCATACTCTATATCACATTGCGGCATTAGAGCATAGAACCTAAGAAAAAACCTAGCTAATAGTTGGAAAGGAAAACTTGACGGAAATCTTCTAGAAATTGATTTGACACAAAAAAATCCCGCTAACAAGGATCCTTTCACGTCGCTTCGTCGCTTCATATACCTAAATTAATCCTGTGAACCACTGATCACTTATCGTCATGGATATTTAAAATGCGACCACATGGGCATGACTCTTTATTCATGTCAATAAATAAATTATGGATAGACTCAGGCATTGCTTTGCGAAACTAAAAGTTAAATGCAAATCAAATAAAAAAAAAGAAGTTTGCTATGTTTGCTTCTGCCACCAATTAATAAATAGCCAGAATACAAAAACCCTGAAACAGAAAAAAAAATAAACTCTGAAAATACTCGTACTAATGTTTTCTAATGTTTTCGTGATTATTACACATTTAAATGAAATCACTTAATATCGTGACATTAGTCTATCGGCGAACACGAAAACTGTAGAGTTTTTGAAGCGTTAGGTGTAAAAATAATGTAAGGAACGTAATTAAACCGTATCAAATGATGTAATTTGAATAAATACTCGGTTCCCGAAAATTTTTGAATACCGAATACCCGCTATTAAAGCCATGTTCGCCTCATTTCATCGCTTTATTAATTGTATGTAATAAAAAGATTTTTTAATGTATAGACTTAAGTTATAGACACTATCATCTCGCCAATCATCATCATTTCGTGTAGGTGACACGGTTAATCGACCATGCACAACCTGGTGTCAGTTCTTCGGAACCGCCTCTGGGCCTCTGACGTGGTTCCTCAGATGTCGTTAACGTGGCTTTCGAAGCACGGAATCATCTTCATTATCGGACAATCAGGTGATTCAAGCATGCAAAGTCCTAACCTAACTTAACAAAGTATGCTTTCCGTGGGAATCAAACCCACGACCCCCGGGTATACAGGCAAACTCCTTAACCACTGGACCACGGAGGCAGTTAATTAAATCTCGCCAATAAATCCTGTATTGTCATTTCTGTTTATATTACCTCATTAAAACTAATAAGCACACAAAACTACTTTACTTTACTATTAGCTAAAGTGGGTGAAATCTTCACGATTTTTTTTTATACCGAAAGTGCCCGCTATTAAGGCTTCGGTTATGTCATTTCATCACATAACAGATCACTTAACGTCGTAATATGTCGATCACGATAACAAAGGGTCCACTCCTCTGGATAAAATCTCTGACTAGAAACATGATAGGCTAGTTTTCTGGGTCAGAGAAATAATATCACCATTCCCCATGACGAGAACCTTGTGAAGGCCGAGAAGGACAAACTTACCAAGTACCTCTCTTTGCCAGTGGTCATTGGGAGCTCCATACCAATATATCTATCTGGGTCAGTTGTTCCAAGTTGGAAGTTCCAGCTTAAAGGATGAGGTATTTCGACGAATCCGACTCGGCTGGGCAGCGTTCGGGAAGCTCCTTAGTGTCTTCTCGTCTAAAATACCTCAGAGCCTAAAGCCGAAAGTATTCGTTCAATGTGTGTTACCAGTGATGACTTACGGGTCCGAAACGTGGTCCTTTACTAGGCCTCATAAGAAAGCTCAAGGTCGCTCAAAGAGCTATGGAGAGGGCTATGCTCAGTGTTTCTCTGCGAGATCGAATCAAAAACGATGAGATCCATAGAAGAACAAAGGTCACCGTCATAGCTCAGGATTAGCTCTTTGAAGTGGCAGTGGGCAGGGCACATAGTGCGAAGAACCAATGGCCGATGGTGCAAAAAGGTGCTCGAATGGTGACCACGTACCGGCAAGCGCAGCGTTGGACACCCACCGACCAGGTGGACGGACGACCTAACCAAGGTCGCAGGAAGACGCTGGATGCAGGACGCTTCCAGCCAGTTATATTGGAAATCATTGGGCGAGGCCTATGTCCTGTGTGATAGCTGCGGATATGGCACCGGGTACGCGCACCCGACCTCTCGAGGTGCTGCTACCTTTTCTTTCTTTCGTCCGAGTGAGTAGTATCCCAATACCTTTATTCCATTCCCAACAAATTTTAATTCCCATCCTACCCCAGATTAAAAATACTTCTGCTGGGTAGGTGCGATGGAAGCACGAGAAGCCAAAGAAACCGCGCTCACCAACCCGCCTACCAAGCGTGGTTAGTATAGCAATATATATATTTTTTTAATAAATAAATATATACGGACAAATCACACAGATTGAGCTAGCCCCAAGGCAAGTTCGAGACTTGTGTTATGGGATACTAACTCAACGATACTATATTTTATAACAAATACATATATATATATAAACATCCAAGACCCAGGCCAATGTGAAAAAGATCATTTTCAATCTTGACCTGGCCGGGGATCGAACCCGGGCACTCCGTGTCGCAGGCTGGCGTGTTAACCACTGCGCCACGGAGCTGTCTAAATATCCTCCCATGGAACGAAGAATCCTTGGGAGAGGCCTTTATCCATCAGTGGACTTCTTATGGCTGGAATGGTGATGAAAATGATGAACACGTAAAACATAAATTCAATCTATGAATCAGTTCAATGAAACTTTAAATGCAAACCTTTGTAATGAAACTTCTATTTTACAAAACAATTCCGTAAAGTTATCTTTCAAAAAGTAAAACTTTTAACGAATTCACTTGGCAGTTAAAAGGCACGTTAGTTCGTCTAGTTACCCTGTAGTTATCCGCCCTCGAGTTTGTCTTCACCGGTTAACGGGAAACTTACTCTATTTACGTTAAAAGATTGCCGGAAGCCAAAGAGCTTAGTAGCCAATGGAGATTATTTTCCTTTTTTTTATTTTCTATAGTATCAGTTATACATAATGAATTTTTTATCGTTTTGGACCCTTAAAGGGGTGATTATGCCCGTCGATATGAACAACTTTTACTACGGGAACAATGCTGGGAACTATAAAAAAAATTCGACATTCCCATACAAACTGGGCCGGGCGGCGGGACTCTTTTGTATAGAAATGCCGAAATTTTTTTTTGTGTTCCCTGCATTCCTACCATAGAAAAAGTTGTTCATATTGATGGTCTGAGTCACCCCTTTAAGGGTCCAAAACGATAAAAATTTCACCATGTAAAGTGATGACTTATTTTAATTATTGTTAGTCTTAATTGCGTTATGAGTGATACGATTTAATCGGTTCTACAGTGTACTTGAGTCTTACTTTTCTTATTAATAAATAGCTAGGTACTGATTACTTAATGATCGCGCTTTTTTGATTTCTTTATAATATATATAAAAGCTATTGCTCTGCCAAAACACTTAAATTATCATTTAAACTCAGAAAAAAAAACAATGATTGTTACGATACCTCGCCCATCCAAATAATCTCAAAACATATATGCATCCATCCATCCATTATTTTCCCATACGGGATAAATAGAACACAGGTCTATAAAATCTAAAAGCCTCGCCATGTTGCTGGGTAAAATAGCATCTGCATAGCCTACTAAAATATTTCCTCTTTTTCGTCCATTCCTTCGATCGATTTGAAGGTCAGCGCGACCTGAACAAAAACTCCTTTTTTTGTTAAGTTTCTTCTTTATTTTCTTCTTTTTGATTTGAAAGCAAAGCCTCCGTTTTGGTAAGTTAGCTCAAACTCCATAAGATCCTCAACTCCCCGCTGCAAGCCGAAGCTCAAATTATTTTAGTTGATGTTAAGCGTTCGATGGCAAGTGGGCGAAAACAGGTGTAGTGTGTACTCGTGGAACTTCGCTGTGTTAACACGTAGCTTTGGTGGAACAGGTATTTTTGGTGAATCCTTATCAAATCAAATAAATCCCATTCTTCTTCAGTTTAAAAAAATACGAGCAGAAGCGTCAGGAACATAGAGACTGCGCTCGCCAACTCACCTGCCAAGCGTGGTGTATACGCAGAAATCCTCCCATGGTACGAAAAATTTATGGGAGAGGCATATGTCCAGCAGTAGACTCCTTTATTTATGACATAGGTCTGCAAACGAGCAAGCGGGTCACCAGATGGTAAGTGATCACCGCTGCCCATGAACATCTGCAATACCTGGGGTGAGACAAGAGCATTGCCGGCCCTTCAAGAAGAGCCGACAACTGAACGGAAGAGCTTCCAAAAGAGAGGCAACATATATTGTTCAGTTTATACTCTTCCAAAAGAAACTAAACATCAATATTTAATCTTAAAAATCAAATTAAAACTATTTTGTACAGGGAATCAACTCAAGTAGGTATATAATTTTGTTAAAACGATTGATATTTATAATTAAAAAGTGACAAGTCAGCCCCTCTTCGATTGCTGCGCCCGTAAGGGTCCTTAATTGCTTCTGTACCATTGTAAAAAAAAATATAAATAAAGTATTAAAGTATTGAAGAGCTCTTACTCGTTTTTTGAAGTTTCCAATGTCGTATCGATTCGGGAATAGCCCCAGGAAGTTCATTCAACAATTGCGTCGTGCGTGTTAGAAAGTTTTATTTAAACGTACGGTGGTTGACTATCAGTTATATAACTGTTGAAATTATGTACATCTTACATTCAAGGTAATTCAGCTTTGCTACGTTGATATATCGCTTCTGTGTTTACTGTCTATCTATCCTCAGGTCTTTTTAGTCGCCACTGCAGGAACATGACCCTCTCTGTACTACCGGAACTATACTTGGCCAGAGCAGAAATAGGATTTGGCTTACACTCTCCTCGCTGGCCAGACGGGTTGGAGAGGTCTCATTGATGTTTACGAGCTTTTTTTAACTTGTAGCCTCTTACGACATCCATGGGAAGACTTGGTCTGCGTTTACTAGTTTGAACGAAATTATTTTATTTTCTAACCACCGCTTGTTTAGTAAGCGCACTCACATTTCAACATACTTATTATATATTTTTTTTTAATTTCTCATTATAAGTGAATGTAAGTCCTGATCCTGAGAAATGAAGATATAAAATTTAAAAATGATGACCGAATATTTTTTCTTTGCAGGTAATGTGTTCGTGATCGCTGCTATCATAATCGAGAGGAACCTTCAGAATGTGGCCAACTACCTGGTCGCGTCGCTGGCGGTCGCCGATCTCATGGTGGCGTGTCTCGTGATGCCCCTCGGCGCGGTCTACGAGGTAAGTTATTTTCTTTATGTTATTATTGAAAAAAAAAACAGCCATGTACGAGTGGTACGCGGAACCCACTCAGAAACCCTAGTGGAATCCGTACCACTGTACGACATCCACCACGTCTCTTGTGTAGGGACCCTGATCTATGAAAAAACGCGAGTAAACAGAGTAAATAAAAAAATATAATAGGGCCAAATAACACACAGTAAAAGCTCTTTTATTCGATCTGTCTTGTGAGGGTAATTGACAAATTTTTTTCTTGCCTTTACAGTTTCTTATATTTTAATAAAATAACAAAAGTCTGAAAATACATAAAATTTGGCTGTATGGATTAGATCCCTTTGCCTTCCTATAGAGAACGCAAAGTGAGAGGCTAAGGGATAAGGAAAAAAATAATAATACATAATTTATCTATGATTTGTTGTCTCAATAAGTCCCAATAATCAGCACAATTGAAAAAATGTAGAAAAGCACCAAAAATATGTTACTACTTGTACCTTTTTTTAATATTTGTTGATATAAGATCAAAAGATATACCCATTCTGTAAAAAAAGTTTCTACGTATTATCGGGTTAAAAGATACATAGGATCCCGATAGGATCTCCTTTACCCTTTAAGTACGGAACCCTAAAACAAATTACCAACAAATAAGTGATTCACGTAGCGTGGAATGTGACCCGGAAATGCGTGACAATATTTATTCGGTTCCATTGACCACATTTTATTCGCCCACAGACAAAGGCATGAAATTTACGAAATGAAACTGGAAACAAACTTTTGATGCGACACCTGCGGTCGGAGAAAAATTGAGAGGCGGTAATTCAGAAAAGAATTCTGCTTATAACATTCGACCGAAATAAAAGAACAAAGAGAGACGCATTTTTTTTTTAAATCTATGTAAAAGAAGGATTTTATAATTTTTCTTTGTTTTATAAATTAATGCCATAGATTTAAAAAGCGGATACTTCATACTTCTATGATTAATGCATATTTTAAATCAATGCATTTTATATAGGCGTGAGTGATGATTGACTGTAAGCTTTCAAGAGAATCATAACAGTTTACACCTTTGTGGGCGAGATGTAAATGTGGCCGGCCGTATATACCTACCATACGTATGTGCAAGGCGATCACCGCAATCCTATTTTCCACAGTTGTTAATAAAAGAAAATCTTGTTAAAGTTCTATTTTATAAGTGTTTATTTTTCATTCACAATGCTATTTTGATATACTCTTATTAAATTAAGAAATAAAATATGTCCGTCTTATTGACTAGCTCCGTGGCGCAGCGGTCAACACGCCAGCCTGCGACACGGAGTGACCGGGTTCGATCCCCGGCCAGGTCAAGATGGAAAATGATCTTTTTCAGATTGGCCTGGGTCTTGGATGTGTATCTATATATGTATTTGTTATAAAATATAGTATCGTTGAGTTAGTATCCCATAACACAAGTCTCGAACTTACTTTGGGGCTAGCTCAATCTGTGTGATTTGTCCGTATATATTTATTTATAGAATATTGAAAAATATTATATACGTATTTTTTTTTCAATTAAACAAAAGATGATAAATATAAAGCGCATTAACGTTCAGGAGTGGAGGCTCATGACACAACAGGCCGGTAAAAAGTGTACCGGCCAGTGACGTCACGCGGAACTTTAACAGACTATATATTTATTAGTGTTTGTTTGATTAAAAAAAGAAAAAAAAACGTATCTAATATTTTGTGATATTCTATAACATGGTTTAATTTTTTTAATGTATCTTTTTTCTTTTTGATAATAGACAGACCGACAGAGTAACTTTCGCATCCTTACTAATATTTTAATGCGAAAGTGAGTTTGTTTGTTTGTTTGTTTGTTTGTTTATTTGTTTGTTTGTTTGTTTGTTTGTTTGTTTGTTTGTTTGTAACGCTTTCACGTAGTAACTACTGAACCGATCATCATGAAAATTTGCATACAAGTTCTCTGGAGTACGGAGAAAGACATAGGCTACCTTTTATCCCGGGAAAAAGGACTATCCCCGAGGGATTGACATTGACGCGGGCGGAGCCGCGGGCGAAAGCTAGTTTATTATATTTGTATGGATTGTATAATGATAGGTATATAATCATCAATTTTAAATTAATATTCGTCTACAATTATACTAATTTGTAGACAATACCAAACAAAATTGCCTAAATGATTATGATTATTAGGCAAATCACTGTTTGTGAAAGTCATAAAATCCTCTTTTCCGCCTGGGGTTGCTTTTAGCAAAAAAAAACTTTACTAGAGTGATTACTGTTACTCAGTTTACTCCAGTCGCGCATGTATTACGTCAAAAGTTTGTTACGAGCTTTATTTAATGAAATTCAGGCCTCCATGGGCGAATAAAATGTGGCCAACTAAATAAAAAATATCACGCATTTCCGTGTCACATTCCATACTTCCTGAAACTGCGTTTGTTAATTCATATTTAAATTCATCCTCATCCTAACTTATAACTATCCTTATCCTTACTAATATTATAAATGCAAAAGTGAGTTTGTTTGTTTGTTTATTAGTTTGTTACGCTTTCAGGCCGTAACTACTGAACCGATCATCATGAAATTTTACATACAAGTTCTCTGGAGTACGGAGAAGGACATAGGCTACCTTTCATCTCGGAAAAAAGTACTATTCCCGAGGGATCGACATTGACGCGGGCGGAGCCGCGGGCGAAAGCTAGTAATATTACAAATGCAAAAGTGAGTTTGTTTGTCACGCTTTCACGTTGTAACTACTGAACCGATCATCATGAAATTTTGCATGCACGTTACCTGAGGTACGGAGAAGGACTTAGAGTACATTTTTCAACATCCCGGGAAAAAGTACTGTTCCCGGGGGATCGACAAAGACGCGGGCGGGCGAAAGCTAGTATTCAATACCATAGATTTAAAAATGGCGTATTTTTAATACAATCATTCATTTTAACCCAATAAAAGAAAATCTACAATTACTGTACCGTCAGTAGGCATACATTCTGCTTTGGACAAGTACTAATGAAGTGGCATTCCACTGGACATGCTGCTAGAGACAGCTGTTAAATTCTTTTGTCGTCTTACAATAGAAGTTGTGCAATCAATTTGAAATATTTTTCTCAGCTGTCGCGATTTGCGCGCTTGCTTTGCCTTGTATTTGACAGACCTAAGCACTTCTGTCTTGTTTATTTTAAAAATTGAAAATGTTCGTATGTTTAGTTCTGTCTGTCTCTCTGTCTTTCTCAGGCATGCGTATTCGTATTCAGCTGAAATTCATATCAAATACTCAGGTGTACTGTCCATTGAAGCTGTGAAAAAAACAAACTTCTAAGCCAACGCAAACAAAAGATACAGCCGTTTATACCATAAATTGGGAATCAAAACCTTCAGGGTATTTCCCGTGAACTCAGAATCTTATAATTAGAAAAAGAACTTTTTGATACATGCGTATTTGAAGCTAAATTGAAAGAAAATATAGATTTTTTAAGATAAAAAATACAAGATGTTGCTAACTGACATAGTTTCAAATTTTATTATTATGTACCTCTATTTTCATTAATTTAAACATGTGCCTCTATGTTTAAAAATATATTTACGAACGAAGATCAACCCTATATTTATGCATTCTTTCAATCATTTGAACTTTTAGCCAAACTTCTTAATTGCCATAGTTTTCTGATTGAAAAGTTTCTTCGTTATCAAAAATATCAAAGTTGTTGGATGTTCAGAAAGTTCTTGAAAATACAAGAGATTACGACGGTCCCGATAGCCATAAAAAGGGCAGAAACTTAGACGCTTCGTCAAAGATTATCCAATCGTTCTTTGATAATAAATATTATTTATGTGGATATTATGGAAGTATACCTGGGCATACCCTGAGGCACTTTGTCAAATATTAGTTATTAGTTGTAACGAAGAAAAAATTTTCGTCATTTTTCTTTCATGTTTATATATTACTAGCTTTCGTCCGCGGCTCCGCCTGCGTCAATGTCGATCCCTCGGGAATAGTACTTTTTCGGGATAAAAGGTAGCCTATGTCCTTCTTCGTACTCTAGACTACTTGTATTCAAAATTTCACGATGCTCGGTTCAGTAGTTACGGCGTGAAAGCGTAACAAAACAACAAACTCACTTTCATAATTAAGTATATAAACGGGACTTAGCAACGAGACTCGTTGCGACCACTATGGATGTAACTCCATTGAAACGTCAACGGAAACAAATAATAAAAAGGTTCGTGCTAAGTCCCATTTATATACATAAGTATGGGTTTAGAGCGTTAAAGTTAAAAAAAAAAACTCACATTCGCATTTATAATATAAGTAAGGATTGTTTAGTGGTTTACTACATTAGAAACGAATATTTTCACGATCTCTGTTGCGCAAGTGTCTTTAAATTGCAGGGTTCTGGGTTCGATTCCCAGTCAGGTTAAGATAGAAAATGATCTTTTATCTTTTTCAATCTGTGTAATTTGTTCCTATATATTTATTATTATTTAAGCTGCCTTAAACATACACAACCAAAAGTGGAAATAAAGTTTAAATATAGATACTTTATTCCACTAAAGTATATAAACTTTATTCCCACTTTTGGTTTGATTACCCAAAAGATTGCTGGCTGGATGTCGTTGGGGAGGCCACTGCAAGCTTTTAGGCAATGCATATGCAAGCCAATGGTCTCATAATCAAGGATGCCGGAAGAGTGGAGAAGAAAGAGCCGGAAAGCGGACTCCTGGCTCCAAAATACTCCAGCTGAGGGTGCAACCGGGAACAAGCTCGGATAAGAGAGAGAGAGAGAGCCTAACATGGTATTATTATGGTGATATATTTCTATAACTATACACAATTTTCCCAAAAACGGCCAGTTTTGGAAAAATATCAAGAAACACTTCACGTTCGCACGTTAAACAATAACTAATAATAATTAGCAGCAAAAATAAAAATTAGGAAACGTTTATTAAACCTATTTTAGTTAAAATATGTTTTGTCCTTGTCCCTCTCTGCAACGATTGGCATGAAAAGAACGAGACAAAACATATTTTAACTAAAATAGGTTTAACAAATGTTTGTTAATTTTTATGAATAAGATAAATATTTTAAAGTGTAAGTGCCTCGCAATATAAAATTTCAAATGCTATCTCCGTTTTCTTTCAAATAATTAATTTCAAACGGCAGCACTGGACCCTGAAAAATTGAAAAGAAAATAAAATGTCTTAATCTAAAAATTCAAAAATGGAGAAGTTTTGTCGCTTAGTATAATTTTTAAACAATGTTTTTATTCATCGATTTGATCAGGTTAAAGACTTGGTGTTTTTTTTTTTTGACCGAGCGAGCGAAGCGTCTCAGTTTCCACTGGCCCAAAATTCTTTTGTCCGTCTGTCTGTCTGTCTGTCTGTTCTCGCTTACAGGTCGCATTTCTCAACCGATTCTCATGAAATTTTGTGAGCAGGTTTGGTAATTATATAGAATTTTTTTGTCGTGCCAGTTTTTCGAAATTTTAAAAAATGGCGGTAATATGGGGGTCCGAAACTTAAAAAAACTCATAGCTCTATTTGGAAAAAAAATCAAAAATGTCATTAGACTTTTTTGTTCCTCTCATTAAGACGCAACTTTTTTGTACGATAAACTTGAACGTGTTTATAGTCGGCAATTTGCCCAAAAGTTGTCTGAAATCGATTTTCTGTATAAATATACTGAAAATCTCACGTACTTCAACTTCTTTCATAAATATGAAAGAAGTTGAAGTACGTAAAGTGGGAGAGGGAGTGAAATTGAACAACTTTCCCTAAGGAACAAAAATCAAAATATTTTTTGGATTAAAGCATGATACTGCGTTTTATAATTGAAAACACTGCTGAATAAACTTAGAATCCTGAAATAAAAATTAAAAATAAATAAAATTTAAAATAAGCTATAGCCCGAAGCTAGCCCGGGTTCAAGTCACAGGATAGCATGTGAATCTTCACATGCTATCCTGTGACTTGAACCCGGGGCTTATAGATGCCGGCCACTTCTTAACGTAAAGTTCGCATGTTTGTCCGCCATAATAGTTGAAAATTAGCGTCCGGGTACTTAAACTTTGCCTCCTATTCACCCATGCCAAGTTCGCTATTCCGATATTTCCGATCTTGAAGAGGATCACTCCAACTTAGTTAATGTGTACAGAAGCATACTAAACTTGAGCACCAGCTCAAGGGCCGTGTTTCCATACAAGAGTAATCACCTGATTCCTCGCCAAATAGTACCGATAGAGCAATGATTTTTTACAAAAAAAATCCGAATGTTAAATTTTTTTCATAATTGAATTATTTAAAGAGTTATGAACCTTCAAAAACATGAAAAATTGGTATAAATTTCCGTTGTGTTCAAACATCAAGAAAACGAATTTAGGCAATAATATAAGAAAAAGAAACACAGAAACACAGCCATAGCTTATTTTAAATTTTTGATGTAAAAAGAAATTAAATCAGAGGACTACGAAGCGTTAATTTTGTGTAATTTTTATACGTATTTTCCGGCCGAGCTGCAGTTATCTCTATCGCACTCTGCGGGGTTTGTTTGGGCACGCGGCGCGACAGCAATATATATTAAAAATATCTATTTTTCAATTCTCTCGAGCTTAGTGTTTCCTCTTAAAAAAGGGTTTGGTCGGGTCTTCTGGTAAGGGGAATGTAGGTTTAAATTTCCGTTTCCTCTGGTACCTAATTAAGAGCAGCGGGGATAGGGAAATAGTAACTGAAGGAAATAATCCTTTAGTCAATTAGCATATCAGTAACAGATATATTTTAGAGCACTAGAGGGCAAATGTGGATGTTGGTTGTAAGGGCTCGCGAGGTCTACTGTTCTCGCAGAACCACTAGTTTGTAAATTGGTAGATTGCCACAAGCACATTTAAAAGTACCTTCTCGTAGCCGTTTTGTGGTCGTAAATAGATATGTTTTCAGTCCCACGTATATTTTCACGTGGAAAAAAGGACCAGATTCATTAATTCAGCCACATACGGCCCCTCATTTAACAAGATACATCAAGCAATACATCAATGTACCAGAAACAAAAGCTTTGTTAAATTTATCAGGAGCTTAATTTTTGAACTGGTAGAACGGTTCTGCGTCTGTTTGTGACGTCACCACTCGGTTCGTATTCAAATGAGAATAAAATTAACGTGTGACTCTGTTTTTATGTATTATTGAACCGCGCGGACAGTTCTAATGGTACGAGTAGTTTCTATAACTTACTGCTATAATACAAAGAAGTTAATTGGGAAATAAAAAGTTGTTCTTGGTGGTTCTTGATGCTAGTAGAAGACACCCAATTGGAACCCGATGGGACCCGTTATGACCAATGGGAACGATGTGAATAATGGGACTGATGGGACCGATACGACCGATGGGATCCGAGGGAACCCGATAAAACCTGACTGAACCCAATGGGAACCATTGGTACCCGATTTCACTCGATGGTACCTGATGCCGATGGAACTCAATGGTAAATGTTAGTACCGGATGGAACTCAGATGGTTTTTGAAGGTAGCAGATTGTACGCGTCTTTAAGTCCGAGTCATCTCGTGCGACCATTTGAAAAACTATTCCGATTGATGGTTCAAAAATAGAACCATTTGAGATTTACCATGCAGTAGCTTGAAAACAATTGGCGATTCGATTCTACCATTTCAAAAATAGCACTCCAGACCTTTATGAAAGCGTTCGACTTATACGTACACATGTAGATTAACCTTGCGGCTTTGTTCACGTGGAAAGTAATTTTGAAATTAAATACTTTCTCCATTTTAAATTATTTTAGTGGGATTTTTAACAAATAAAAGTTAAGTTACAACTTCAACAGGTTTCAATCAATTCAATAGTTTTAGCGTAACGTAAACAAATAGATAAACGGATATTATTTATCTACAAAAATAAATAAATAATCCGACGACTCTCAACAGTCCGGATTAAGCACTAGCTAACGGTGGTTTAGCCATGTAGTTTCCGGCAGTGTAGAATAGGACCGCTCCAAGTCGTAATAATCGTATAGATGTCGTAAGAGGCGAGGTAGGATAAACAAAGCTCATAAACATTAATGAGATCTCTCCAACCCGTCTGGCCAGCGAGGAGAGTGTAAGCTAAATCCTCTGTCTACTCTGGCCAGCTATGGCTCTGGTAGTACAGAGAGGGTCATGCTCCTGCAGTGGAGACTAAAAAAGACCTGATGATGATGATGATGATGATGAACGGTGGTTCTCTTGGAAATAATCACAAAATTTAATTTATGAATCTAGACTGCGTAGAAAAGAGATTATTTATTTATTTATATAAAGTTTTTTTTTCTTTGTTATTTTACCATCAGGGGTAATTATTTTTTGAACCAGGGATCCACGGATAATAGGCTAGTTTTCTAAAAAAATATAATTAGTCCGTCAGTTAGATATTCAAAAAATATTGGGCACGTATTTTTTCTTTTGTCGATTAAACAAAAAATTATAAAGATATAGCCCTTTGAAGTTCCGTGTGACGTCATAGTTTGCTACAATTTTTAGCAAACTTTGACGTCACCAGCCCTGAACACTCCTGAACTTCGACGCGCTATAACTTTATTATTTATTGTTTATTTGACAAAAGAAAAAATACGTGTCCAATATTTTTCGATTATCTAACTGACGGACTAATTGTTATGTTATTATTACGACCCAGGAAACTAGCCTATTGTGGTCCATGTGAGTGCCCGCAGTCGTCCGCAAAGCCATTCTATTTATATATAATTATTTTTTTGTCGACATATTAATACAAGCAAGGGTTCACCGCTTCCGTTAATTATAAAAACAAGCCCCCAAATTTGCGAGTCCACAAAACCGCCTTAAATTCCTGAATTAAATGAATATGTGTTGTGTCCTTCCGGCTCCATCATCAGACAAGCTAATCCGAATTATACACGAATGTTAAATTTCAACACAATCGGTTAAGGCTGAAGCTTATGATACAACAAGATTTTGTACAAAAAATATCATCATCAAGAAGTGGACTTCTGTTCAGTTCGTTTCCCTTCGACCCTGGTCAGGTCGTCCGACTACCTGGTAGGTGGGTATCCGTCACTGCACTGATTACATTTCATTTTTACTAAGGTGCCATAAACTAAAAAAAATTACATATTCTTTTGACACATTTTTTTAGATTTTGTAATATGTCACGTGTGATAATGTTGAAATGATTGGATTCACTTGTGAGAATTGTGGCAGCCGGTTGCTTAACTTCTGATGAAGTAATATTTTTATGAAGTTGAAAGATAACATTGAAAGCTTTACTACACAGGAACAAACTTCTGTTATATCTACAATGTAGGTCACACTCGTCCCCTCGTGTAAAACTAGTGTTATCGACGCAGTTGATATCACATCTGATAATGGTGTAGTTATTGGATTTACTTGTGGCCCATAGAAGTGTTGGCTTGATGTCGTTGGGGAGGATATGCGTGCCATGGCCTCATTACCAAGGATGCCGAAGATCGTGCGATGTGGAGAAGGAAAAGCCGGAAAAAAGGACCCCGGGTTCTGAAGCACCCAAGCTAAAGATGCAACCGGGAACACGCTCAGATGAGAGAGATTGGATTTACTTGTGGGAATTGATGTAGTTAGTTGATTAACTCTCTGATATATCTGATAGCCTCAAAGGCGTGCGTGAATAAATGAATGAATAAATTCTTTATTGCACCAACTAAAAAGTACTTAAAAAAAAAAATTTAAACAAGCCGGTACAAAGGCGGGCTTATCGCTTAAAGCGATTTCTTCCAGCCAACCTTTGGCTATACAGAAATTAAAAAAAAAAAAATTTGGGTGTTGGTGCAGTGTAGCGAAAATATAATAATAAAAATGCAATAAAAACTTTCAATAAAAATAACACACATACACATATAATAGACAAAACCAATACATCTACATACACATTTAAAGATATGATATGATATGTAAAAGAAGTAAATATATTTTCTAAACACTGGACAGATAATGTAACATGACTAGTTATTTAAATTTCTTAGCCGTCTGAGCTTTACGGATGTCGAGTGGCAAAGCATTCCTTGCGTGCTTAATGATTAAAACTCAACAGCCCATTGTTAACATTGATCTTGTAACATGGATACAAATTAATTAACATATGACGCTCAAAATCAAATAAAAACTTGTATACAAAGAATCGTCTATTAATGACGATAATGAAATGTAAAAGTTGACACATTTGTTACGGTGATAACGTCGGTTGAACGAAATTGTATGAACAGAAAGATTCAGCAGCAAGTTTCATTCATTCAGGTAACACAAAATTTATCGTGGTATTCCCGGGCAGAAGGATAACTTTATGGAAGGGGCCAAACGGCAAGAGAAATCGTGACAGACCGGCAGAGTAATAGCTTGACGAAATTTAAAAAGTAGCGGGAAAAAATTGGATTGAAAAAGCAAGTGACAGATCTAAATGGAGGAAAGTGGAGGAGGCCTTTACTCTAAAGAGGTCCATAATAAATTACAATCAAAAATAATTATGAGTTAAATTTGAGATTTATTAATTAAATTTAAATTGCTTTGTATAAATTGATTCACTAATTATAAAAATACTAGCTTTCCCACGCGGCTCCGCCCGCGTCAATGTCGATTCCTCGGGAATAGTTCTTTTTCCCGGGATAAAAGGTAGTCTATGTCCTTCTCCGTACTCCAGAGAACTTGTATGCAAAATTTCATGATGATCGGTTCGGTATAACTACTGATTTGTTTGTTTGTTACGCTTTCACGCCGTAACCGGCGTGAAAGCGTGACAAACAAACAAACTCAATTTCGCATTTATAATATTATTAAGGATAGGATCATATAATTATATATATAAATAGTAATATGTGATGAGAGAATTCGACGCGGTGATTCGAAGTCACGGTGGTGTAATGGTAACACACTTAGGGCGTTAACCTAAGGGACGTGGGTTCGAATCCTACCTGTGGCCGAGTTCTTTTTCATCACATATTTTCAATTTTAAAAACAATTTAAGATAGTTAGGATCGTTCATTATAAAAATATAGTTCATCATCATCTTCATTTCGAGTAGGTGGCACGATCAATCGACCATGCATACCCTGGTGTCAGAGTTCTTCGGAACCACCTTTCGGCCATTGACGTGGTTCCTTTAACGACTACCAGATGGCAGCGGGAACCAACAGCTTAACGTGCCTTCTGAAGCATGGAATCATCTTTATTATCAGACAAACAGGTGATTCAAGCCTGCAATGTCCTAACCAAACTGGAAACAACTAAACAAAGTATGCTTCCCGTGGGAATCAAACCCACGACCCCCGGGTCTACAGGCAAACGCCTTAACCACTGAACCACGGAGGCAGTTGCAAAATATAGTTGATTTTATATATAGCATGCTCTAATATTTGTAATATTTTTTTTTATTAAGGAAATAAAAGGCTCAATTAATTTTATTATTATTATTCACAGGCAGAAGGCCAATTGACGATTTTACGTCTGATAATAGAGAAGTTATTGGATGGGAAATGACAAAGTTAATTAACTCCCTGGTGGAATATTTTGTGAGACAAGTATTCAAGTTGAAAATTCCGTATTTTTTACAACCATTTATTTAACTTGCAATGTATGTATAAAACTATGTTCGTTCGGGTGGAATCTTGTAACTCAATTTTGACGCAAATACCTTCTACCAAATGTATTATCGTTTAGTTAGGACGACGATGCGTGGTAAGTTGTGTGACGTCATTCTTAATCCAACATGGCGGAACACCCAAGAACCCAAGATGGCTGGCTACCTGTTTTGGATGCACTCCGACAGTATAGGTATCAAATTAAAGGGCATGCTGAAAATAATTCGAAAAATAAAGTAATTTACATAAAAGCTTGTTTTTAAAGTTTTTTACTTTTAATTTTTGATTCAGCTATAACGTTGAATAAAATAGAAAAAAAAATAGAATAAAATAAGTATTTAAGGGTTCTCCCAAACAACAAACTTTTTTTTGCTTGTTTTTTCGATATTGATAACACATTTACATAAATCGCCTATACATATAACGTAAACCAGTCAAAACTAACATCACCTTATCATACGCATGTAATCAATATCTGATTCATCTCGACAAACTGCAACTCACTTGAGATAGTTCGTCCGATAAGTACGTAAATCAAAAACAGGTTATCAAGACAAGGCACAGCCAAAGAATATATATTTTTCTTATTTATTTGAAAAGAATACAAAAAACATCATAAATCTAAACAATGTAACATAATCTCATTCGAGATTTACCGTACATCATTAATGAAATTAAAAAAGTATTCAAATTAATAAGAATACATCATTAAATGAAATTAAAAAATTATCAAAATTAATAATAATAATTATCACAAGCAGGCCGCTTCCAACCGGTCGTATTGGAAATCCTTGGGGGAGGCCTATGTCCAGCAGTGGACTTCTTGCGGCTGATATGATAATGATATATATATATATATACACCAGCACAGCGTAGTACCCCTGTAGCTAGTAGGTTAAGTACACTTATGACGCCTCGTAAAGAAATGAGTGCTATAAACTCAGCAATTGCAGATGTCACGGTGCTAAGTGGAAGGTGCTGGCGATCGATAGCCGAGTTCAAAAGCGAATTTAAGCTGAAAGGATAGAAATTTGTTGAATTTCTATCCTTTCAGCTTAAATTCGCTTTCGAACTCGCATTCGGATGAATAAGGAAAACGCAAGTATTGGCTTCGTGGCGCAGTCAACACGCCAGCCTGCGACACGTTGGTACCTGGATTCGATCCCCGGTCCGGTCAAGATGGAAAACGATGTATTTCCGATTGACCTGGGTCTTGGATATTTATCTATATAAGTACCTATAATATAATATAGTATCGTTGAGTTAGTATCCCACGGCACAAGTTCACAACTAAATGTGGGGCTACCTCGATTTGTGTGATATGTCCCTATATATTTATTTATTTGATGTATTGATTTTTTTGTTTGGCAGGTGAGCCAGGGCTGGATCCTGGGGCCGGAACTCTGTGATATGTGGACTTCCAGCGACGTTCTCTGCAGCTCCGCTTCCATCCTTCACCTCGTCGCTATAGCTACTGACAGGTGAGTTATAAGAGCCCTAGTTATACGAGTACATCAGTTTAGATGGCGGTAATCTAATTCCATTAATATATTTATTTATTTATTATATACATATTTTCCCAATCTTGTATAATTTATTGTTATTGTTCTCATCTTTGTAATGTATATTTTATATATTTATAGATATATACGTAGAGGTATACGTAATTTAATTCTTACAGTATTATAATAATAATAATCATCATCATCATCATTTCGAGTAGGTGCCACGGTCAATCGACCATGCACACCCTGGTGTCAGAGTTCTTCGAAACCGCCTCTCGGCCTCTAACGTGGTTCCTTTAACGACTACCAGATGGCAGCCGGGACCACCGGCTTAACGTGCCTTCCGAATAATAATAATAATCATTTATTTTCAAGTAACATAGACTCATATTGTTAGTAGTGTGTATGTAATAATTTATTTTACATAATATTTATGCATCCTATTTGCCGTGTGGTTTCCGGTAGAATAGGACCATGTGGATGTCGTAGAAGCGACTTAGATGAAACAAGCTAAACAAAGCTATCAAACATCAAATATGACCTCTCCAACCCGTCTGGCCAGCGAGGAGAGTGTAGGCCAAATTCTCTGTCTGTTCTGGCCAAATATGCTCTGATAGTACAGAGAGGGTCGTTCTCCTGTAGTGGATACTAAAAAGACCTGATGATGATGATATAATATACATGGTGAAATTTTTATCGTTTTGGACCCTTAAAGGAGTAACTCAGACCATCAATATGAACAACTTTTTCTATGGGACCAATGCTGGGACACATTTCGTCATTTTCATACAAAAGAGTTCCGCTGCCCGGCCAGATTGTATGGAAATGTCGATTTTTTTTTTATTTACCAGCATTGTTCCCATAGGAAACGTTGTTCATTTTGATGGTCTGAGTCACCCCTTTAAGGGTCCAAAAAGATAAAAATTTCACGATGTTGCACCGCTCTCAATTCATGATTTAAATTATTCCTGCCTAGAAGAAATTGCATATTGTGAAGTCCGCCTTTGTACCCGATATTTTTCTATTTTTAGCTTTTTGCTTCTTCTATTGGTACGTTTTGTTATAATGGTGCAGTAAAGTGTATATTCATTCATTCATTCATTCATCTCATATGAATATCACTCATGTTCTCACTCAGGCTCTAAGTATAGCAAGTTAAGCTGGGATAATTTCTATAAGACACTTCTCAAGTAGCGCGTTTAAGTACATTCTACACAATCGACTCACGTTTGAACGTGGACGGAATATATGAACCCCTAGTAAGAATACAGGATGAAATTGAATTCATTCCAAACGTTTATGGACCACGAATCTCAATAACTTTCATCAAGGGACCAACAAGACAATTGATTAACAAGACTTAAAAAACTGCGGGAAACTCAAATGAGTTTCCCGCAGTTTTTTTGTTTATATTTACTTGTTAATGACTATATGCCGTCATAGCCGTGTGGTATCCGGCAGAGTAGAATAGGACCACTCCAAGTCTTCCCGTGGATGTCGTAGAAGGCGACTTAGGAAATACAAGCTAAACAAAGCTTATAAACATCTAAGAGACCTCTCCAACCCGTCTGGCCAGCGTGGAGAGTGTAGGCCAAGTCCTCTGGCTGCTCTGGCCAAGTATGGCTCTAGTAGTACAGAGAGGGTCGTGTTCCTGCAGTGGAGACTAAAAAGACCTGATGATGAATGAATGAAGGGACCAACTCCGAAAATGCAAAAAAATAAATCAGCTGTTCCATACATTTAGCCAAGTAGATATTTCACTTTTGTATGAAAGAGAAGATAATTTTTTCACGATATTGAAGTTGGTCCCATAGTGAAAGTTGTTCAGATTCATGGTCTGAGTCACTCCTCAAACGTTTGCTAATGCAACCGAAAACTATTTTTTTTTCAGTTCCCAGCATTGGTGTCTTAAGAAAAAATCGTAGGGCCGTATTTCCATACAAGTATAGTCCTCTGATTCCTCGCCGGATAGTACCAGTAGAGCAATGATTTTTTACCAAAAATATCTATGGATATGAGTAGCATGTCCCTTTGTTTTAATTTTTTTCATAATTGAATTATTTAAAGAGATATGAACCTTCAAAAACCTGAAAAATTGGTAAGAATTTCCGTTGTGTTCAAACATCAAGAAAACAATTCGACGCGATTATATTAGAAAAAGAAAACATATAAACACAGCCATAGTTTATTTTAATTTTTTTATGAAAAAACAAATTAAATTGGTTAAGTTTTGGATAAGAAAACAGAGGACGCGTTACTTTTGTGTAATTTTAATAGGTATTTTCGGTCCGAGCTGCAGTTGTCTCTATCGCACTCTGCAAGGGTTCTTTGGGCACACAGCGCGACAGCAATAGATTTTACAAATACCTATTTTTCAATTCTCTCGAGAGCAGTATTTCCTCTTAATCGTAGCACTAGATATGTACATTTATTTGCCAGGTTGCTCCTTCAAGTATGCTTCGATATTATATTAAGGCGATACCACTGTAAATAAGGTCGTTCTGAACCTTATTTATCTCGCAAAATACTTAAATTAGGAGTTTTAAATCTAAGTAATATGATTTTTGACTATTTCATCTCCAAAATTTGAAGATGAAAACACGTTTTGATAAAATTTTCTCGATAGAAATATTTTTGAAAAATGGTCTTCGTTCGCAGAGCTTTTGTTATTGTAGCTCAAATGCGACGAATGAAATAGTGATTTTTAGACTAAAAGATAGGTTATTAGTAATTCATCAAAATGTAAATATGAAAATACAATTAACCGGTCTGATTTTATATAAAATAGAAATAACGAATTTGGCGCTTACGTTTTTTTCTTTGAGCGACTCGAGACTATCTCCTATCTCATCATTCACGGGCTAAACCGCCAAGCGCTATCCCTTGCGCGCACTTGATCAGTCCTTTGCCGAGCGATGGTACCAAACATTTGAGTCCTCGTCTTAACACGCTATTTGCGTAACAGCACACTATTACTTGTTTAGCTGAGCAAGTTTCATCTACCCATGTGGCAATAGTGCTACATCGTAGATAATTGCTACGGCGTAGGCATTTGCTACGAACTTCGTAGGTCATATCAAACACAATGCGAGTCAAATCATTAATTATGTTAACTCGTGTTGCGGATAGCGGAGTTTTTTTATCATATTGTTTTTATTGAAGGAACAAATCCTTAACCCACGATGCAAAAAAGGGTGTTATAAATTTGCAGCTATGTGTGTCTGTGTCGCCGTAGCTCTAAAATGGGTAAACACATATAAATGCGATTTTTTTTTAGTTGAAAGCAGGAGTTCTAGTCAAACATATCACAGCCCAGTCGTTTAGAAGATATAAGATAGATAAACATTTCCGTGTCGGAGACTGATTAACGTTTTTAAAATTACATAACTTGTTTTCTTAAAAAAGTTCCGCTATATAGTGGAGGAATTAAATTATGTCTAAATTATTTTCTCCCAAATCCAAACAAGTATTTAAAAAAATCTAGTCTCCAATTTATTACAAATATATTTTCTTGCTTTCAGATATTGGGCTGTGACAGATGTGGACTATATCCATATACGTAACGAAAAGAGAATCTTCACGATGATATTCCTGGTGTGGGGCGCAGCACTTGTGGTCTCTCTTGCGCCGCAGCTGGGCTGGAAAGACCCCGATTACCTTGCGAGAATCACCCAACAGCAAAAGTGCCTCGTAAGTCAAGACTTAGCGTACCAGATATTCGCCACAATGTCCACTTTCTACGTACCACTCGCTGTCATCCTCATCCTGTACTGGAAGATCTTCCAGACAGCTAGAAGACGGATCCGCAGGAGACGAGAACCTCCCCCTCCTCGCCCTACCTCAGCTGATGGTGCTCAGCCATCTGGAAGACAAGTGCAATCAGCCAGGGATAGGCGGTTCGTCAAGAAAAGATTCCTAAACTTGAAGAAATGTAACCAACGCACGCGTACTGAAACTCTAGCTGCTGCGTTGCTATTAACTGAAGGACAGAGCACTTCGACTGTGGATACGTTGGACGAAGAGCCTCGCACAACGGCGTTCACGATCAATGAAAAGGTACCACAAGTATCAGTATCGCCAGAGAAGTCTTCCTCGACTGTCACGAATGGGTCGAAACCTGAGCGGTCTATCGTATCTGCTCCTACTCATAGAGAGAAGAAGGAGTCTTTAGAAGCGAAGAGAGAAAGGAAAGCAGCCAAGACACTAGCTATCATCACGGGCGCCTTTGTATTCTGTTGGTTGCCGTTCTTCGTCATGGCGCTGGTGATGCCGATCTGCGAGACATGTGTTATCAGTGATTACCTCGCTAGCTTCTTCCTCTGGCTCGGCTACTTCAACTCGACGCTCAATCCCGTGATCTATACAATATTTAGCCCCGACTTTCGCCAAGCGTTCGCCCGCATCCTTTTCGGCACGCATCGGCGCGGTCGCAATAAAAAATTCTAACGAAGATGCCCTTACTATGTATATAATTAAGTCCGAAGGCGGACTAATGGACTATGTTATTCCCCTACTTGTATCATATTTCAGCTTTTCTGTATGTTATACATACTCAACGTTAGTAGTGAGTGTAAATACGTTTAGTCGAAGAGTTGTAAATAATATAAGAGCATATACATATGATAGATGATGTTGAGAATTGTTTTTTTTACGCATTATAGTCTATGAAGCCGCGAGGAGTCGTCCAAGAGTCCAGGGCGACGCCCCGCCTGCTTTTGTGTTGTTTTCGGTGACATTACGAAATAAATATTTAAATTTAATCGCAGTTCAGTACTTTTATTACTAACTTCCTATTATAATAATGTTTGGTAGAAATACTTATTTTTACTGTAGGTAAATAAGCAAAAACATATATGGGTACCAATCACATAAATAAAGCGAGCCCCAAAATAAGTTGTGAACTTGTGTCGTAAGATACTATTATATAGATAAATATTCAAGACCCAGGCCAAATCTGAAAGAGATCGTTTTTCATCACGACCTGGCCAGAGATAGGCACCTCTGAGCCACAGAGGTAAGTATTCATTCATCACTATCATAATTCCAGCCGTAAAAGTCCACTGCTGGACAAAGGCCTCCCCTTTATTCGTTCCATGGTAGGATATCGCCATACTCACCACGGTTGGCTGACGGTTTGGCGAGCGCAATTCTTTGACTTTTTGAGCTTCCGACGTTGTTGGCCATCGGACGCATTTTTAAGCTAAGGAAGGATATAAATTTGCTAGATTTGGGAAGAGAATGAAGGTATAAATAAATATATACGGACAAATCACACAGGTTGAGCTAGCCCCAAAGTAAGTTCGAGATTTGTGTTATGGAATACTAGCTCAAAGATACTATATTTTATAACAAATACATATATAGATAAACATCCAAGACCCAGGCCAATCTGAAAAAGATCATTTTCCATCTTGACCTGGCCGGGGATCGAACCCGGGCACCCCATGTCGCAGGCTGGCGTGTTGACCGCTGCGCCACGGAGCTCGCCAATAGGAGCAGGAGCCGTTTATAATGGGATACTCAGATGAATGGTGAAAAGGAAGTAACAGCTCGGAAGGCCAAGCGTGCGTACCAGATGCCATACCTGCAACCGGACTAGCAGTTGAGGATCTAAGTATGGATAAATAAGATTAAATCGTAATCCGCTCCTTTAAAGCCCAATCATACTTCCTTGCCATCCGTATTTTCGCCCGCGCGCGGATTTGGTCCGCGTGCAGGTTGCTCGCATCTGCTTTCAGTGATATATTTTTACTGTGACGCGGGTCGCACGCATGTACTCCACAAAAAATAGTTTAAGAATGAAAATAGTTATGAAGAATAAAAATATTTTTTCTTGTAAACGATAAAGCGATTATTACGTTTTTAACGTTTATCTTTGTGCACGAGTTTAGTCACTGGGGGGGGGGACTGCAGCAACAAACTCAATCTTTGTCCTGCGTATGGCCAGAAGCGTGTATCACCCACACGCGGACAGGATCCGCGGGCGATAAAACGCATGACAGGATAATCCCCTTTTAATTCAATAACTGATGAGAGTACCGTAGTTCATTATACACAACAAGATATCTCCATTCGTGTCTAATATGCGGCGTCCCTCTCGTCTGAAGTCACTTAAGTGTGACTTGTAATACAGTCAGTCACATTAAGTAACTGTATTAAAAAAAATACATATACATACTTTTTGCATCCGATTCAAAGTGAGAATGAAATTCAAAGTTACACAAGATAACTGTACTCGTAAAGTAATATTTTACATAAAGTTTCTACAATTCCTCATCTTCTATACCTAACCTACCTACGCACAAAAATAAAAGACAAAAAAATACAAGAGCTTTTAGTAAATCGTCCATCATCTGTAATATACATGACCTTTTATTTAAAGCCGTATCCATCACGGCTTATCGTAAAGGGACCTGCATGCTGTCAACATAAGGAAAAATGACCCTTTGAGGATTTTCGCTTCTTATTGTGTTACCTTCTTTTGTATTTAGGTACATATGTACTTTAGCCATGTGGTATCCGGCAGAGTAGAATAGGACCACTCCAAGTCTTCCCGTGGATGTCGTAGAAGGCGACTTAGGAAATACAAGCTAAACAAAGCTTATAAGTCTTAAATGTCCAACCCGTCTGGCCAGCGTGGAGAGTGTAGGCCAAGTCCTCTGGCTGCTCTGGCCAAGTATGGCCCTAGTGGTACAGAGAGGGTCGTGCTCCTGTAGTGGAGACTAAAAAGGACCTGACGATGATGATGATGACATATGTACTTTATGACATCTGGCTATAAAGTGAGTTTTAATTCATTTGTGGTGAGAGTGCCGACCCACCATTTAGAAATCCTCATGAAAGAGGGCTTCTGGCCGCAGGGAGTCGTGTATTGGAAGTTCCGAGGACGGCTGCCTGCTGATACCCCGCGCCTCACGTCGCCGACTCTACGTCATCATCATCATCATCATCATCATCATATCAGCCGCAAGAAGTCCACTGCTGGACATAGGCCTCCCCCAAGGATTTCCAATACGACCGGTTGAAAGCGGCCTGCATCCAGCGTCTTCCTGCGACCTTAGTGAGGTCATCCGACCATCTGGTTGGTGGATGTCCGACGCTGCGCTTGCCGATACGCGATCGCAATTCGAGAACCCTTCTGCCCCATCGGCCATCGGTTCTACGCACTATGTGCCCCGCCCACTGCCACTTCAAAGAGCTAATCCGCTATGTCGGTGATCTTCGTTCTCTTACGAATCTCCTCGTTTCTGATTCGATCTCGCAGAGAAACACCGAGCATAGCTCTCTCCATAGCTCTTTGAGCGACTTTGAGCTTTCTTATGAGGCCCATAGTAAGGGACCACGTTTCGGACCCGTAAGTCATCACTGGTAACACACATTGATTATAGACTTTCGTCTTTAGGCACTGAGGTATTTTAGACGAGAAGACACCACGGAGCTTCCCGAACGCTGCCCAGCCGAGTCGGATTCGACGAAAGACCTCGTCCTCAAAGCTGGAACTTCCAACCTGGATCAAATGACCCAAGTAGACATATTGGTCCACAGCTTCAAGGATGGACTTCCCAACAGATACTGGTGAAGGCACAACATGGACATTCGACATTATTTTCGTCTTGTACATGTTCATTTTAAGGCCCACTTGTTGGGAAACTCCGTTGAGGTCATTGAGCATAGTACTTAAGTCCTCCAGCGTCTCCGCCATAACAACGATGTCATCAGCGACTCTACGTGAAAACTAGTTTTTTATAATTTATTTTCGTATGTATGTTACTCTGTGAGGTATATATATTTATGGGCCCATGTAATGTTTTACTCGGTGCCTCAAATAAATAAATATTATTATATGTATTCTATATTATATAAAAGGCAAACCTCGTGGCAAACCTGACTCACTGAGATATATATCAACGCACAGGTGAAACTACTGTACCTATAAAATTTGGTACAGGCGTTTCATGATGTAAGTGAGCACTAAGAAATGAGTTTTAGAAGTTCAACCACTAAAAGGTTGAAATAGGGGATGAAGTTTATATAGAATTTTCTTATTTCCGGACTTAGAAGTATGAAAACAGGTAGGTATATAAGTTATTCCGAATTATATCCTATAATTTTTTATTGTAATTGACAATCAAAAATGATAGGATTTAATTCCCCCGTAAAAATGGGAGAGGGTCTGAAGATTGTATAGAAATTTTCTTATTGCTGGACTTAGCAGTATGAATTATATAAATTAGTATATATTATATAAATGATCTGCGTAGGCAAATAAAGAGGAAGTATGTAGCTTTGTACTTATTAGGGGGGGGGAGTTTCGATAGGACTTCCTTATGTCTAGACTTGAAAATATGACTAGTTACAATTTAAAATGGCATTACTTTGCTATAATATTATAATAGGGGTAAAAATTAAAACTTAAACACACGCGGACGAAGTCGCGGGCAAAAGCTAGTATACTTATATTTATTAATATATTCATTACTTATTATATACATACAATAAAATACATCAATAATATAATACATGCACAAAAATACACAGTAAGGGTGTTGCGATATAATATAATAGTAATAATAATATTTCATTTATTTCAGGCAATAGTATTGTACTTTCATAATTATGTACAATACCAGAGAACCATATTATAAATACCGTACAGACTAACATACATAAACTTCAAAAAATAAATACCTTATAACTAACATACATTTTAAATATCCTATCCTATATCTAAAAAAAGATAATGCTTACTTAGTTAATATTAGAAATAATAACAATTCGGCCACAAAATAATAATCATTTGTTAAATACATAGCTATGTATGGATGTTTATCTATATATGTATTTGTTATAAAATATAGTATCGTTGTGTTAGTATCCCATAACACAAGTCTCGAACTTACTTTGGGGCTAACTCAATCTGTGTGATTTGTCCGTATATATTTATTTTATTTAT
Source organism: Elegia similella (assembly GCA_947532085.1). Classification (NCBI taxonomy): domain Eukaryota; kingdom Metazoa; phylum Arthropoda; class Insecta; order Lepidoptera; family Pyralidae; genus Elegia; species Elegia similella. Next base: position 5,392,750 of record OX383933.1, read on the forward strand.
TTATTTACTAGCTTTCACCCGCGGCTCCGCCCGCGTCATTGTCGATCCCTCGGAAATGGTACTTTTTCCCGGGATAAAAGCCTATGTCCTTCTTCGTACTCCAGAGAACTTGTATGCAAAATTTCTTGATGATCCATTCAGTAGTTACGGCGTGAAGAACGAACAAACAAATAAACATACAAACAAACAAACTCACTTTCGCATTTATAATATTAGTAAGGATAAGGATAAGTATAGCTGTTGCATATTTCTATCTTCTAAGAATTCGTTATCTGCATAATAATATACTCTTATACTAACTAGATTTATTAAATATCATAATATAAAATATAATGAGACTGCATTTATCGTAGCAAACACAGTTGGGATATTGGCAAGAATAACACCATATTATCGAGAGACAAGAAAGAGATTTTTCGAAGTAAATCGCCCATCGGCGGTAATATGTGCGATATTTTATTTTTATTCCATACGCATCTATCACAGTTATCGATGGAGGACCTACGTGCTGTCAACATAAGAGAAAAGGCGTCGTTTGAGAGCTTTCGTTTCTTATTATTTTTCCTACTGTATATTTAGGTATACGGCCAAGTCATGATTAAAAACGTTCTTTTACAGATTGGCCTGGGTCTTCGATGTTTACCAATAAAATATATATTATAACTACATATTAATATGTTAAATAGCTATGATATATATATATATATATATTTAACTATAACGAAATATATATATATATATATATATATATATATACGGACAAATGACAAAGATTGATTTAGCCCCAAGGTAAGTCCGAGACTTGTGTTATGGGATACTAACTCAACGATACTATATTTTATAACAAATACATATATACATAAACATCCAAGAGCCAGGCCAATCAGAAAAAGATCATTTTCCATCTTGAACTGACCGGGGATCGAACCCGGGCTCCCTCGTGTCGCAGGCTGGCGTGGTAACCACTGCGCCATGGAGCTCGCCAAATACCCTGTATAGCGTAAGTTCCATATCCACCACCTTCTCTGAAATTTAAGAGCTTGACTCTTGCTGGTATTATTTTTGTTTTTCGTGTGTGTATGTGCCCAACACTGGTGTCAGATTTTTCAAAATACCTAAAGATATCTGACATAGCTTAAGCACTGCCATCAATGATCACAGCCGGGACCAGCGGCTTGACTTGCTTTCCGAAGCACGGAAGAACTCGAGATATTTTTACGCCACATGTGGTCACCCATCCTAGTGGGGACTGCGCCCAGGGTTGCTTGACATGCTTAAATGTCATTACCACTGGGCCAGCGGGCTCCTAATTGTCGGTGTCATGGAAAGTACTTGACACACACGATGACTATTCATCATCATCATCATTATCATCATCATTTCAGCCGCAAGATGTCTACTGCTGAACATAGGCCTCCCCCAAGGATTTCCAATACGACCGGTTGAAAGCGGCCTACATCCAACGCCTTCCTGCAACCTTAGTTAGGCCATCCGACCATCTGGTTGGTGGATGTCCGACTTTTCATGTAGGAAATAATAGAGTTTCCTTTGCCTTCCCCATTTCACTCACTAGTGTGCAGGTGGCACCACAATATTGTTTTTCGACGGAAGTACGTAGAGGTAACTTAATAAACTACGAAACCAAAAAAGACCAATCTTACGTAAGAAGATGGTCCATAGTAAACAAAATATGAAAGATCTTTTATTTTTATTTCATCTACATCTATCACGTCTAATCGATTTAGGACCTGCGTGCTGTCAACGTGAAGAAAATGCCACGTCAAATATATTTAAAACAACCTTTTCAATAGATTAAGCGTGAGTTTTCGACATGTAAGAGCAATTTTCACGTCCGGAAACCAAGAAAAGACGTTGCCATAGTGAGTAATACGAACGAGCTTTTATTCTCATTTCATCCTCATCTATCACGTCTAATAGATGTAGGACCTGTGTGCTGTCAACATATGTGAAAAGCCCACGTAAAGTATAATTAGAACTACCATTTCATTTGATTTAGCGTAAATATTCGTCATATAAGTGCTATTTTCATACATTAGGAAACCTAGAAAAGATATAGGTATGTATTTTATTTTACTTATTTAAACTTTATTGCATAATAAAAAGTACAAACAGGTGGACTTAATGCCATAAGGCATTCTCTGCCAGTCAAACCTTGAGACCAATCCGAGATATATGATGGGTGGTTCGATAAAGTGTTGATAGATAATTTAAATAAATATTATATGATTATAATTAAATATGTAAATGTTTATTTAAATAAATACATATACTTACAAAAAATATAAACTGACATACATAACGATAAAGATATAGTCATAGTCAGTAGTACGAAAGATATTTTAATTGTAATTTATCCACATCTATCACGTGTTATCGATTTAGGACCTGCGTGCTGTCAACGCAAAGAAAAGGCCACGTCAAATATATTTAGAATTACCATTTCAATATATTAGGCGTAAGTAATCGACATGTAAGCACTATTTTCACACACTTGAAAGCCAAAAAAAGATGTACACGTAGTCAACAATATTAACGAGCTTTTATTCTCACTTCATTATTATCTATCATGTAAAATTGACGTAGAATTTACGTGCCTTTAACACACAAATAAAAACCACGTAAAGTGTCGTTTGAACTAATATTTCATTTGATTAAAACGTAAGTAGATTTAAGTGCTATTTTCACACATTAGGAAACCAAGAAAAGACATAGTCATAGTCAGTAATACGAACGATCTTTTATTTTTATATCGTCCACATCCATCACGTCTTATCGATGCGAGGACCTGCGCGCTGTCAACGATGGAAAAGGGTCCCTCGCGCCTTCACTTGCCATAATTCAGAGTCGTTGGCAGATGTACTTTGATTTCAATCAGTGTTTTTATAAAACAGGGACTAAAGATAGTACTCGGTTTAAACTATTGGCCACCTAAAACAAATTGACAATGCCAGCTGAGAAAAGATCAAAGTGTTAAGTGTCGACTTATTTTGGTCGGATTATAATTAAACCAGTTAATGGAGTAAGTTCTCGATTTATTAAGACGGTATGTGTTTTTTTTTTCTATTTTTATTAGGAGTAAAATTTGTATTTTTATGACATTTTAGTCTATTATATATCTTCCGCAACTAAGTTAGTTGTGTAAATACAGAAATTTAAAGTACAAAATAGATGCTTAGTCGGAAATGGTACTTATTACTTGCATTGATTTAGTTGTTACAAAAAACACGACTACCTTGGCAAAATCTTTATAGCCTATGTCATTTTATAATGTATACGGATTCTAATGATACTACAAACGTCCGAATCTCTTATCACCATTTAGAATTTTGGTAACCAAGTAGAATTTTGGAAGAAATTTAGTGGTGAAATAAAAACTCACAAACATACTTACATATATACCTACGTACATGAACTTGAAAAACAATACACTCCTTTTTGACAGTCGTGTAATCTAATGTTGATAATCCTAACATGAGTAACATAGATCTGAAAGGGAGCACCATTCTTAAAGAAATTCAAGTTTGGTTCAATATACAAGATATAATTAACTAGCTTTCGCCCGCGGATCCGCCCGCGTCAATGTCGATCCCTCGGGAATACTTTTTTCCGGGATAAAAGTCCTTCTCCGTACTCCAGAGAACTTGTATGCAAAATTTCATGATGATCGGTTCAGTAGTTACGGCGTGAAAGCGTAACAAACAAACAAATAAACAAACAAACAAACAAACAAACAAACAAACAAACAAACAAACAAACAAACAAACAAACAAACAAACAAACAAACAAACAAACAAACAAACAAACAAACAAACAAACAAACAAACAAACAAACAAACAAACAAACTCACTTTCGCATTTATAATATTAAGTAAGGATAAGGATTCCATCGCCACAAGAGAACACACTAAAACTTCAGATGAAAACGTACCAGCTACAAAATACCCACACTTCTTCCAAAATCGATGTTACACCCACACCCCCCAATCAACTTAAGTTTCTGAAGAAATTTCATCAATCAGCAACCCTATGTTAATTCATTTAAATTTGCCTACATACCCAACTTGAGAATTCTTGGTTCATATTTCGTTATGGTATAAGCAGCCGGTTATAGCACTAAAAGCGACATGGGCCAGATTTATTTGACGCCCTATACAATAATAATTAAAGCAATGAAATCTCGCTATGTCGCCTCCACTGCGCCGTGTAGTACCCGTCAGAGTAGAATAGGACCACTCCAAGTCCTCCCATGGATGTCGTAGAAGGCGACTTAGGAAATCCAAGCTAAATAAAGCTTATAAACATCTAAGAGACCTCTCCAACCCGTCTGGCCAGCGTGGAGAGTGTAGGCCAAGTCCTCTGGCTGCTCTGGCCGTAAGTACGGCTCTAGTAGTACAGAGAGGGTCGTGCTCCTGTAGTGGAAACTAAAAAGACCTGATGATGATGTCGCCTCCACAAGGCAGGAAGGAAAAACCAAAGAAATGCTGGCTTGATGTTGCTAAGGATGATATACGTACTCTCAACCAATGAAGCCGGAAAGAAGCAGACCCTGTGCTTAAGCATTTGAACTGATAGATGATAGAGAGAGGGCAATATGTGGCATATAAATATTATATTTTGTTCCGGGACTAACGCAATTCCTCTTAATAAGGAACATCGATAGTTGAATACTTAAGGTTATCTTATTTTTTACTCAATATGGTTATTGAGAAAATTCTCCATGTGGCCTTTAGGTCTTATATACTTGGGCTTTGTCTGCCCCGCAAGTGAAAAAGACGTGATACATTGCATCTGGTGAATACACTTTACCTTTATTGCATCATTTTATTTAGTGTGCTACTGGAAATGAAATTGGGATGATTTTAACTTATTATTTAATTATGTCTAAAAAAATACAAGCGCATCGTTTCTCGAAGTTACCCTGCATTGCAATTTTAAATGATAGGTTTTTGCATAAAACTATTTTATATATTGATTTCCATTTCAAAAACATATCTCGTTCTTCCTGCTGCCTGACGCCCTTTAATTTATTATGCCCCGGTCTAACATCCTACAACGCGCTACACTGATGCCATACTTCGCTGTATATACGTATACGTAGTACGGAGTTAATTAATAATTTGTGCAAATATGGGCATGAAGGGCTTTGTAAATGTTACCGTCAAAACTCCAAAGTGATCCGGGGGAGTTTTATTTGTTTGTAGTAACCTATAAAAGGCGGCTTTCAATTTAATATGTACGCGGATTCAAGAAAGATATTCAGAAAGTGTATGTTCAGTCGTGGTAGAGCCACGCTACCGGCAAAAATCATTTTTGCTAGGAGCATGAATGGGCCGACTCGACGGGGAAGTACCACATTCTCACAGATAATCGTTTGACAAAAAGCTTTACCGCTTCTATGCATCTTCCGGTAAGTGAGAGAGCCGGAGGCCCATCCTTACGGCTTAAAGTCATCATTGATGATAGTCGTAAAGGTATGGCTGATGCCTTAAGGCACACGAAAAACAAGCTAACAGTACTAGGGTGTAACGACCGGACCCCTCACACTTCCGGATAAAGAGGCCCACGAAATCCCCTAGGGTGATACGAAGTCATTCTGTTCTATGCAGAAAGATTGGATAGTGGATTCCCCCCTCCCCCCCCCCCCCCCTCATTACATCTAGGAACGCGCTTAAATGGGAGACTATTTAAAATTAACTATATGATTTTTTTAAACAAAGTATCTATATTAATTCATGTCCTTGTTCTGAAATTTCTGATACATTTACCGCAAATCCAATATGAAACTTTCACTGCCACTCACAAACGCGTTGAACTAAATTCCAGGAAGCGACGTTATAAAAGTTACATTACTAGTTCCCATAATTACTCATCATCCCCAGTTTCTAGTTCTTATAAATAAAAAAGTATCTTATAAGATCTAAATTATTGCTAAATATACAAATAAAACTACGTCTTCTTAAAATGCCACATGCAATGCAACATGTTTTAATGTGAACAAAGAGAGAAGGATAAATATTACCCTTTTAGGGTTTACTAGGCCTCCGGTATCGGCCCGCCTGACTTTTACAGACCTCTATCCTTATTACACTCGTATTACGGATACAGCTCTTGACTCCAGAAATTTAAAATTTTCACTGTTTGTAATATGTATAGCAACTATTTTAATTAGCCTTTTATTGTGCCCCACCGCTGAGCAAGTGCCTCCACTTCCTTTCTCCTCTGATCCCTATCTAATGCAGCCTGGTGCCAATTCACCAAAACCTTTTCGATGTCATCCCGCCATCTGGTCCGCGCCAATATAACCACAATTACAAACAACAAAATAATACGAAAACTTAAAGGAGGTCCCATACAAGAAGCGTATGTACTGTCGATTTTGTCAAGGGCTATAACGTCACATGTTACATTAGCCATGTGATTTCCGGCGGAGTAGAATAGGACCACTCCTAGTCTTCCCATGGAGGTCGTAAGAGGCGACTTAGGAAATACAAGCTAAACAAAGCTCATACACATCAATGAGACCCCTCCAACCCGTCTGGCCAGCGAGGAGAGTGTAGGCCAAATCCTCTGTCTGCTCTGGTCAAGTATAGCTTCGGTAGTATAGAGAAGGTCATGCTCCTGCAGTGGAGACTAAAAAGACCTGATCATGATGATGATAACGCCACAGATAATTAAGAAAATAGTGTTCGTGTAATAAAGAATTTGGTTTGCCTTACAGAGAGATCACATTGACGAGATTTCATGCGTCAGGATCTGCATACAAAAAAAAACGTTGTATTTGTGGCATTTTAATAGTTAAATATTGTGAGGTAGCAACACCTTACAATACTTAATTACAAAGTAAAAAAAAAAATAGCCAATACAGTTAACAGATAATGCAACCAGCACACTTCCACTGCATATCAAATTGTCGTCTCCATTTATAGAATTCAACGTTCTGAGTTAGAGCTTCATACAAAGTTACAAACCTGCCAAGTGCTATTGCAAATCCTTAGCATAACCCGATTTTACTATCGAATTATACCCAATTGGTTCCTGTACGTGGCCTGATTAGTTTAATATATTCAATATTGTCTGAACATTATATCTAAGAAACATACCGATAACCCACTTATTGATACGCAAACTAAATAACAACGCTTACTATACACATTGTTACAGGGGTATTATGCTCAAAGAGAATGTTCGATCCATAATTGTAAACACCTTATTCAATAAGTGGAGGCGGAAAGTTTTCGTAGCTAGCATCTGATCTATTTCATCAATAAATTAGAAGGCACTAATAAAAAAACCGGCCAAGTGCAAGTCAGACTCGCGCACGAAAGGTTATCCGTACCGTTATCTAGAAAAACGGCAAAAAAAATCATGTCTGTTGTATGGGAGCCCTCCTTTAATATTAATTTTATCATTATCATCAGGTCCTTTTTTGTCTCCACTACAGGAGCACGTTCCTCTCTGTACTACTAGAGCCATACTTGGCCAGAGCAGCCAGAGGGCTTGGTCTATACTCTCCACGCTGGGCAGAGGGGTTGGAGAGGTCTCACAGATGTTCAAAAGCTTTGTTTAGCTTGTGTTTCCTAAGTCGCCTTCTATGACACCCACGGGAAGACTTGGAGTGGTCATATTCTATCTACTCTGCCGGATACCACACGGCTAATATATTAATTTTATTTATTACTAGCTTTTTCTATATACTAGCCATTTCATTTCTAGCTTTCGTTCGCGGCGCCGCCTGCGTCAATGTCGATTCCTCGGGAATAGTAGCCTATGTCCTTCTCCGTACTCCAGAGAACTTGTATGCAAAATTTCATGATGATCGGTTCAGTAGTTACGGCGTGAAAGCGTAACAAACAAACAAACAAACAAACAAACAAATAAACAAACAAACAAACTCACTTTCGCATTTATAGTATTAGTAAGGATAAGGATAAGGATAAGGATTTGTTTTTAAAGTGTATATATAACTAAATATTCTGTGAATATGTCAAGCGTGAACTTCTGCAAACCGTCAAAAAGCAAAAAGTTGCATATTTAGGGCATTTGCTAAGGCACGACAGATACGAGCTGCTGGCCAGACGGGTCTGGCCAGCGAGGAGAGTGTGGGCCAAACCCTCTGTCTGCTCTGGCCAAATATGGCTCCCGTAGTACACAGAGAGTCATGCTCCTGCAGTGGAGACTAAAAATCCTGCAATGTAGGATTCTAATGGTGTAAGAATTATTAATATTAGTCCAGTAGTTTTGGAGCCTAGTCAATGCAAACAAACAAATCTTTATTCTTTATAAAATAAATATATACGGACAAATCACAAAGATTAAGCTAGCCCCAAAGTAAGTTCGAGGCTTCTGTTATGGGATACTCACTCAACGATACTATATTTTATAACAAATACATATAGATAAACATCCAAGACCCAGGCCAATCTGAAAAAGATCATTTTCCATCTTGACCTGACCGGGGATCGAACCCGGGCACCCTCGTGTCGCAGGCTGGCGTATTAAACACTGCGCAACGGAGTTCGCCCACCCATTTATAATATTAGTGTAGAAGTGTATAAAGGTATAATCCCATCTCCCTTTTATTAAAAGTCACAAAAGAAAACAAACAGCATCTCATTCACCGAAACTATCAATGAATTACAGAAAAGGCCGACCCAATCTCGTACTCCATAAAATAAAAAGCATGCTGTATTTTACTTGCTCATAAAAACCTAGCTTGACGCGATAAAGGACTTTTTGTCGAGAGGGACAAAGGCTATAATCGAATACATTGCGGATAGTGGAATCAGTTGTCAGGGGTTATTACGGCTACGGGCCGAGTTTCTGCCACAATTTATTTTTTTCTCCGTCCGTCTAGTGACAACAGATGGGGTCCTTAGGGAGAGGGAATTTTGCATGCGATAAGCGTTTTCCTTATTTATCCTTCGCAATACTTTTTAAGATTTAGAAACTGTTCGGACTAAAGCTCTGGGGACTTAAGGCAGTATTCTTTGTTTAAATTTGAAAAGAGAATTGTATATTAAGGGCCCGTACTACCTCACACTGCTTTGCATGATTGACTGTTATATCAATAATAATTAAATACTCAAGTTGAAATAAAACTCAGCAAAGTTCAGGACTAACTCTGGTAACTATCTGACTCAAAAAACCGATGGCGTTAAATTTTCTTGATAGAAAAAAATTGCAAAGTTGTCTCTAAATCACGTCTAATTTACTCGGTATATAGCATTATTCACCAAATACATTAAAATTAACCTTGAAACTGTTGATTATAATTGCCCTACAGATAAGGCAGCCATCATATGTTTTTCTTTTTCGAATAACCCTTGAATATTCCTAAAAAACGAAAATATCCAAAGTAGCCAACGCGTTTAGACCATCCGCGTTTGTATCGCCACGCCGCCTGGCATATGGCGGGCTCTTAATTGAAACATCTTTCATCAATAATGCTTACTGCATTATACTGCACTACCTGTATTCAATACAAATATCAATATTTAAAGGCAGAGAGAGGCTTTTGTCCAATATTTGTATATCGATTTAGATTAAGAACGAAGAATCTTCGTATGGGACCAATGCTGGAAACTCAAAAAAAAGGACAGTTCCATGCAAAAATGTTCGGCCGTCCGGTTAATTTGTATGGGAACGTCAAAAAAAATGTCTTCCCAGCATTGGTCCCAAAGGAAAAGTTGTTCATATCGACGGGCTGAATCACCCCTTTTAAGGGTCCAGAACGATCAAAATTTCACTATGTATATACTGATTTTGATATTTACTTACTCATTACGCTTAGCAGGCGGGTTAACGAGCGCAGTTTCTGTTGCTTCTTACGCTTCCGATCCTGCTGCCTTTTGGAGGCATTTTTAAGCTGGAAAAGTATACGAATTTGTTGAATTTGGGAAAGAAATGAAGGTGTTGATATACTACTCACTAGGCTGAAGGGGTGGAAGCAAGTAGAAGCTCGGTAGCCGGGCGCGCATAGTGCGTACCCGATGCCATACCTGGTACCACCGAAGAAACAGTTTAGGAAATCATCATCAGGTATTTTTAGTCTCCACTGCAGGAGCATGACCCTATCTGTACTACCGGAGCCATAATTGGCCAGAGCAGATAGAGGATTTGGCCTACACTCTCCTCGCTGGCCAGACGGGTTGGAGAGGTCTTATTGGTGTTTATGAGCTTTGTTTAGCTTATATTCCCTAAGTTTCCTCTTACGACCTCCATGGGAAGACTAGGAATAGTCCTATTCTACTCTGCCGGAAACCACACGACAGTTGAGAAAATACCCTGACCTAAAAAAATACATAGAAATACTAAACTTCGAACGATTAGGTTATATATTATAGAATATTAGATAAGATTCGTGGAAGCCTTGGACTGAAAATGTTCAGCAAAGAGGGCGTTGTGGTGTTGGTCGGAAACCGGAATAGTGATGAGTTGCTAGCCGCATCCCCTACTAACATGATTCGTCAGATTTTCATCCATTCCCTCGGCTTTAACGATCTGCGCGAGAGGAAAAGCAGCTAGTACATTCTTCGTTTTTTCTACTCTCTGACCAGCTTGGAAGATTTTAATCTCTCTTCAACAAACTCGCTGTCCCCGACCGTACATCGACGCTACCTATTTCTCAGACTGTCAGGCCTTGGAAAATGTATAAAACGTATGACCATTCAACGACGGGGAGCTTCAGGCGTCTTGTTTCAAGTTATATTCACGATTTGGTTGACATTTTGGGTTTTTTTTTATTTATAGTTTTCACGCGTTACGTATTTCATCATCATCAGGTCCTTTTTAGTCTCCACTACAGAAACACGACCCTCTCTGTACTACTAGGGCCATACTTGGCCAGAGCAGCCAGAGGACGTGGCCTACACTCTCCACGCTGGCCAGACGGGTTGGAGAGGTCTGTCAGATGTTTACAAGCTTTGTTTAGCTTGTATTTCCTAAGTCGCCTTCTACGACATCCACGGGACGACTTGGAGTGGTCCTATTCTACTCTGCCGGGTACCACACAGCTACGTTACGTATTTAGCCAGTATCAATAAATGAGTTTTCCCGCGCTTTTTCTAAGTCTTGTTATCAATGAAACGATGTTGTAGTTCATTTCATTGATTCTACGAAGCTCCTGGCCACAATTCCCACGAATCCACTGGCTTGATCACAGACGACGCAACGAGGCGAGGCGGATAACCACTGCCCCACTAAGTAACTAACACCTGTCTGACCCTCACACTTCCACCCACACATACATATACAGACACAAATCTTACACTAACACCTACCTGTGCTTTAGATTAAACAATATGTAACTTTTTACACCCATTTTACACTCTATGTAAGACTCAGTGATCCGAGGGAGGGGCCTAGTCACTTGTGGCACAGGTTCCAATAGGAACCTATTTCAAGGACTAGTCTCCAAACAAAGAGAACAAGTCGCAACAAATTGTACAACTATAGTTCTTAGGACCCATACTTTTAAGGCTTACCTTTGTTAAAGAGAAAATAAACAATATTATTATTATTATTATTATTTATTAAACTAAGTAAATATCACTACTTCCACATTGAACAGTTTATTTCAGTTATTTCACACATTGTTCATAAACATGGGGATTTATAATACCAAATCACACCGATTTCACATTATAAAGTCCACTAGAAACAATTTACAAAACACAAGCCATGCAGTCCGCCGAAATTCCCGCCAAGAGCTCCGACATTTGGGTTATATGGAAAACTGTTTACATAGATACCTCACTATTAACAACAGGCAAACGCCTTAACCACTGGACCACGGAGGTAGTTGTAATAGGCATAATGTCGCCCCGCTTTTTATCCTAGATAAAAGTTTTATCGCCAAAAGAAAGACGAGCTTACTCTTCCATGACATAACACAGCAGAATCTTCCATGCTGATCTGGGAGAAAAGAAAAAACATAGAATGAACCAGCTGCTTCTGTTCCCGCGCAGACCGTAGAAGCCGGTAAAGGGAATGGGCGAAAATCCAAAGAATCATGACTATAGGTGATGCGGCTAGCAACCCATCACTATTTTGATTCCGTTTTCCACCTTTACGCCCACCAACACGCTAAACCTGAGCATTCGGTATATGACTTTAGGCTTTGTCTACCCCGTAAGGGATAAAGACGTGATAATATGTATGGAGAAAGGCGAGCGGAACCACAGACGACAACGAGTATAATAGAGTTCAAGTCTACTCTAGTTAGTTACAAATGATAGGGATCGCATGTCTCTTTAATATTGATGTCACGGCAATTTACCGTGACCTAGAGCTGATATGTTACTAGGGATATAGTTGTGTATGTTTGTGCGTTGCAATTTTACACTACTAAACGTAAAAGTCTCTTTTTTAGGGTTCCGAACAAGGAACCCTTATAGTTTCGCCATGTCTGTCCGTTTGTTTTTTTTTTTTTATTTTATTTTGAATAGGCTTGCTCCTGACCTTAGACTAACCCAGAGGGTAAAGACAAGATCTACGATGGAGCGAGCTTGCCTTGCCGTCTGTCCGTCCGCGGTTTACTCGGAGACAATAAGCACGATAATACCGAAAGCTTACTAATTCCCCTCATCTAACTTTATATCTTCCTCTGTTTCTTCTTCTTTTTTATTTATTTTAATGTCTATTTTAGTTACTTGGCACCCATATAAATCTCACTTTATTTTTATTTTTTATATTTGTTTTTGTAAATTGTTAAGTTAAATTTTATTATTTAGTTTTAGTGCTGTATTTTATACATTTGTTTGTTACACATCGCAATCACGGGGAACCCCTATGCGATGTGTATTTTTTTTTTGGGACGTAGCTACTACAGTGTGAGAGCACTGGAGTACTTTAACTCAGGTTTCTACCTTCAACAGGCTCCAGCCTCCTACAATCTGTATTGGCAACCAGCCCATATATTCTGGCATTTAATGTAATTGTATTGTGTGGAGGAAATAAATTACTTTTTACTTAATTATATACGTTTATGAACTTTAGGTACTCTAAGCTTTGTCAATTATACGTTTATGAGGAGTGACAATAAACAGTAGTCTAAAAAGAAATAAATTGAAAGAAAGTCACTATAGAGCTGTAATTTGGTATGGATATGTATATTAATCATGCCGAAAAAACAGTAAAATAAAATAGTGATTTTTTTTATTGTATCTCCTATACTAGTAAAAAGGGAAGTCAATTTTTTCGCGGCTACCCCAACGTGTGGGGTGTTGTTGAATAGGTATTTTAAAAATATTGTGAGCTTCTGAATATCATTTTTCGATTTAAATAACCGTTTCGGAAATATTTGGTTTTATAGTCCAAATTTTTTTTGAGTCCAGTGTCCCCTACGGTAGTAGTATATATATAATGAAGTTTAAAGGAAAACTATCAGAGGTAAGTAGAGTTTATAAATCATCATCATCATTTCGAGTAGGTATCACGGTCAATCGACCATGCACACCCTGGTGTCAGAGTTCTTCGGAACCGCCTCTCGGCCTCTGACGTGGTTCCTTTAACGACTACCAGATGGCAGCCGGGACCACCGGCTTAACGTGCCTTCCGAAGCACGGAATCTTCTTTATTATCGGACAATCAGGTGATTCAAGCCTGCAATGTCCTAACCAGACTGGAAACAACTAAACAAAGTATGCTTCCGGTGGGAATCGAACCCACGACCCCCGGGTCAACAGGCAAACGCCTTAACCACTGGACCACGGAGGCTGTCATAGTATATAAATTAAAGAGTTATAATCGACCAACTTATAAATGTACTCGGTAAAGTAAAATTTCATACAAAATGAATTAAAAATTAGTTAAGACTAATGTTAATTACGTAAAACAACTACTGAATATAAATTTTCGAACCACGTAAAGTCAAGTAAATATGAAATCATAGCAGTTTTAATAATAATAATACCAAAAATAATACCAATGTGTTTACGTTCAACAGCGCGCGGCGCTCGGGAATCAAAGTACCAGCTTGTTACCAGCGCTTGCCTCTACTCGTGGTGGTACTCAAATGGATAATATTTTTTTCTAATTTCCCTTGTGAAGTAAGACTTTATAAATCTTTCTTCAGTTACCACCGTCTTATGTGGGCTCGTTTTTAGTAGTTTTCATGGGGAAACCCCACAATTGTTTTTTCTATTTTTGTGTGAACACTCTGGTGTTGCAGTTTTCCATGGGCAACGTTGATCGCTTATCATCAGGTGACTCGCTTGCTCGTTTGCCGCCCTACATAAAAAAAAAAACCCTAAAAAGACCTGATTAAAAAGCTGATCGTTATTTTCAAATAAAAATACTTTGATATAGTACCTAATAGTACTAGGCTATCATAAAATGTGAATAGTAAATACTTCCCTAAATTTCCTGGATTTAATGTACCGTGACGATTGATGATGGATGAGCACCCATCAACGCGGCAAGCGTCACAATAATTAGGTGCATTTGACGCAACTGATTGCATTTCAAATACCGGGAAATCATGACGATTTCATGATTCGATGATTAATCATTACTATTTTAACAGATGTATGTCTGTTCGTTGATTATTCTCTTTGTTTGGGGATTTCGCGAAAACTACTGCAGTGGTAGAAGGTAGAAACAATAAAACATGTTTAAATTCTTAGTACCTGGGCGACCGAGCTTCGCTCTGTTATTACTGTTTATTGTAATATGGTAGTGTTTAGGGGATAATCTTTATTTATGAGAAATATATATTGTTACATATCTCAAACATTATATTTTTTTTAAACTTGTCTAAAAACAATAAACATTATATAAACTTGAACATATAAAAAAAACAATATTAAGTCACCGAGCGGGATTCGGACCCGTAACACTCGTTTCTTGCCATCACCGCTCAGCCGGAGCAGACGAACAGTGGCCGGCATGACGAAATTAGCGACCATATTCTGCGTGAAAAGAAAAACGCGTGAAATCTCGAAAACACGCGTTTTCCCAAACATAAGACTCGATAACCAAACATGAAACTCTACTCGAGATCGATTGTTTACCCCCGAAAACCCCCATTTACCAAATTTCATCGAAATCGTTAGAGCCGTTTCCGAGATCATATTTTCAATCAATCAATCAATAATCATTTATTCAGACAATTTAAAACAGTCCATTTTGGTTAGTAAACATTGCACTTATACCTATGTTAGTACCTGGAGCCTCATTATTAATTAATATTATTAATATATTATATTACTTTTATTTCACAAGACAACACTAGTATCGACGACCAACTTAACACAGAGAGCACTTAATATATATATTCTTTTATTAAATTTAGGTTTTAATATTGACGCTGTGCGGGAGAAATTGGTATGTGCATAGAAATAAATTTATATACATAAAATATACAAGAATTGCTCGTTTAAAGGTATAAGATATATGTATATTGACAAATCACTCAGATTGAGTTTGCCCCAAAGCAAGTTTGAGCCTTGTATAGTGGGATACTAACTTAACGATACTATATTTTATAACAAATATAATAAATAAATATCTAGGTATATTTATTCAAGAATGTTTATCTAAGACCCAGGCCAATCTGGAAAAGATCAATTTCGTCGTAGGAAGCCGTAGAATTTTTTTTTCGATTTTCAGCTTTTTTTTTCTTGTAATTTTATATTTTATTACGGATTCTAATTCCAGGACTTTATTATTATATCTCAGATTGGCCCTTCAGGCTTGCATGCACGTATACGCGGCACATCTGGTAATATGAGGGTTTGCTGTCTCTCCAAGCCTTAAGCACACAGGCAACGCCCAAAGCCGATGTCCGTCCCTCCTCGGGGCCCTTTGGTGATGTTATTTATATAGGCTGAGGGCACTCTGCCCTCGCCTCAAACGCCCGGTGAAGTAGCGAAAGCTCACGTGGAGCTAGCTACATAGTCCTTCAAAAAAAATAAAGAAAAAGGATTTCAATATAGTTCAGAAGTTCAAATCACAAGGTATGTGGCAATAAATAGCTTATTTTATTTTTTTATTTAATATTGGCATATCGTTTTTGGATATACATACAATCCTGCCCGAGTAACAATACAAACTGACCTCTTTAGAGCAAGTTCAAAGGTCAGTGCGTCCATTACTCCGGACTCGGCCTGTTGATGAATTATGTATATCAATATAGATACTATGTTGTTATTTCGGTGTTAGACTTAGAATATGTGATACTATCGACCCGGCTTACATGTAAACCTTCCTCTTAAATGGCTCTATCTATTGCTGAAAACTGCATTAAAATAAATAAATATATAAGGACATATGACACAGATTGAGCTAGCCCCAAGGTAAGTTCGAGACTTGTGTTATGGGATACTAACTCAACGATATATATTTTATAACGAATACTTATATAGATAAACATCCAAGACCCAGGCCAATTTGAAAAAGATCATTTTCCATCTTGACCTGGCCGGGGATCGAACCCGGGCACTCCGTGTCGCAGGCTGGCGTGTTAACCACTGCGCCACGGACCTGATAATCCGTTCAGTATTTATCTAACGATAATGAGCAGTGATAGCCCCTTTCACACGTGTTTTGTTTTGTTTTTGCTTTATTTGGGAAAACAAACAGTAGTACAATTTAATATATATTATAAAAAAAAATAGTTACTTAATAAATTTATACAACTATACCGTAATCCACAGTTTACAAATATTATTTAAGTACGCATCGCAACAATACTTTATTCTCAACCATCACTTACATTATCATCATCATTTCGAGTAGGTGTCACGGTCAATCAACCATGCACACCCTGGTGTCAGAATTCTTAGGAACCGCCTCTCGGCCTCTGACGTGGTTCCTTTAACGACTACCAGTTGGCAGCTGGGACCACCGGCTTAACGTGCCTTCCGAAGCACGGAATCATCTTTATTATCAGACAATCAGGTGATTCAAGCCTGCAATGTCGTAACTAAACTGGAAACAACTAAACAAAGTATGCTTCCGGTGGGAATCGAACCCACGACCCCCGGGTCAACAGGCAAACGCCTTACCACTGGACCACGGAGGCTATACAGACAACATTTTTTTTTGTCCAAAACACTGTTACAAAATGATATAAAATATACAATACATATGTACAACAATATAATAACTATATACCTATACAAACAACTTCCATTTCAACACCACGATTAATGTAATGCAAAACGTTATTTTAACTTCAAGAATAGACCGCCTTTTTACACTGAAAGAGAACCACTGTATTCTCAAGTTAAGCCTTATTGCAAAGTATATAAAAACCGTATCTATTTCTCCTACAAAAACTAAAGAAAACAACCAAATCCAGAGGCTTAATTAATTTTGCCAGTTCGTTTACACTAAAGATAAAATCGGATAAGTACAGTTTTTGTTGACTGTACTCATAACTTTTGTTTACCTTTCATTTCTTCGTGACAACTTTATGTAGCGCTCGATATGTTTTGAGTAGAGATGATCGAAATACGAAAAAGCGTATTTTCGGCTGAATCTTAAACTGTTTGATAAAGTTATGCTTACCTAAATATTTAGTCGAATATTCACAAACTAGTCTAGTCTTTACTAAAAAGTATAGTCTTAGACCAAGACCATCTCTTCCCCCAGACCAGCATGGAAGACATGATGGTCTGCAGGAAGAGATGATCCTGGTCTTTAGATTTTTATGAAGCTAGAATATGTCTACCCCGTAAGAAATAAAGCTAAGTCTATCTAGCTAATCTATAAATTCAAATATACCTTTATAAAAGCAACTTATTACAATTATAGGTACTACGATGCCTACAGAAAGATACAAAAAGCTATTTTAACATCAATAAAAACCGTCTTATCAAACGTAAAGAAGGCCCCACCGAAAACTCAAGTTAAGCTTTATTGCAAAATTTATAAAACCGTATTTCTCCCACAAAAACTAAAGAAAACAGCCAAATCCCGAGGCTTAAGTAATTTTCCCAGTTCGTTTACTCTAAAGATAAAATTCACATAAGTACAGTTTTTGTTGACTGTACAAATATCTTTGGTTTACTTTTCATTTCTTCGTGACATTTTGAGTGTAGCGCTCGAGATGTTTTGGGTAGGGATGATCAAAATAAGAAAAAGCGCAATTTTGTCTGAAACTTACACTCTTAGATAAAGTTATTATCACTGAAATATAAGTCCTTATACTCCGTCACCAAGCTAGTGTTTTTTTTTTATGTTATAGGACGGCAAACGAGCAAGCGGGTCACCTGATGGAAAGTGATCACCGCTGCCCATAGACAACTGCAACATCAGGGTGTGACAGGTGCGTTGTCGGCTTTTCAAGGAGTTGGGGGAAGGAAATGGGGAGGGGAAAGGGAAGGATGGGCCTCCGGCTCTCTCACTCACCGAACGAAGCATAGAAGCGGTAAAGCTTCTACTCAGACGTCGATTTTCTGTGAGCGTGTGGAACTTCCCCGGACGAGCCGGCCCATTCATGCTACTAGCAATTCATTTTGCCGGTAGCGTGGCTCTACCACGACCAGTCTAGGCTTTGCAAAAAAATAATGTTTTAGTTTCTTTCATACTCCTCTGGGAGAATCGAAAAATGGTTTTGGTATTTAAACTCCATAAAACTAGAATATGTCTAACCCGTAAGAGATAAGGCTGTGATTATTATCTATATATCCAAATACATAAAAGCACCTCACTTCAAACCACACAAAGTAATACAAAAGGTTTATTTAACATCAACAAAAGAACGTCTTATTTAACCTCAAGTTAAGCATTATTGTAAATTTCGCTGGGTCGTTTAGTATTACAAAGTAAATAAAAAATCCGAGACGTCTCTTCAACCCGTCTGGCCAGCGTGGAGAGTGTAGGCCAAGTCCTCTGGCTGCTCTGGCCAAGTATGGCTCTAGTAGTACAGAGAGGGTCGTGCTCCTGTAGTGGAGATTGAAAAGACCTGATGATGATAATGATGATAAAATAAAAAATACTGTTTCTTTGTTTGTTATGGAAGTAATCCTTACCATTACAAACAAACTCGTCAACCCGCTTGCCAAACGTGGTGAGTATGGCAGAGGCGGCGTAAGGTATGGGGGGGGGGGGTGTGGGCCATTACCGACGGCCTCGCGCCCGAAGGGGCCTCGGGCATAATGTAGACGAGCTTTTTTTGAAGAGCCACCAGGTAAAAGAACACCTTCTTTGAAAAAAATAATTTTAGAGGCAATCGTAAAAATTGAAATAAATTCGTAATTAAATAAATTTTCATAATCTGAAAAAAAATATTAAAATTAAATAAAATCATAAGAGGGGGCGCTTTTTCTATATATTTTTTTTTTATTAACATTATAGAAAAAACAGTAACAATTTTTTTTCAATTATTATTTTTGAAATGTTGGTCTCATATTATAGTATCTATAAAATAAGCTCTTTTTTTTTTAAACCAAAAATTCATGCAATAAATTTTCTTAAATGCATGAAATTTTGGCAAAAACCTCTCTTCTATACCCTATCTCGTGACTGGGTTTGCGCCGCCACTGATGGCAATAGGCATAGTTCGTACAGAGACCCATATTTTATTTTTTTAATTTAATTAGAGTATGTTTTATTGTGTTCGTTTGCCTTCACTCTCTAACTCATAAACCTAAACGATTTTAAATATTCCATCACTTATTTAAGCAGCCAAAATTTATAAGATTAAAGTCACTAGAAAAACTAGAAATCCTTTAGTCTTTAAGTTTGAAATATTCCAATACCAGCCAATACTTGTTCTCACACCTTTGACGAAACACTCTTTTGTGCTCAGCAATATTTCGCGACTAGTTTTGCTTTAGTTTATTATTTGTTAGATACACGTCCAGTAAAAGATATACTGCATTTGAGTAAAAACTATGCTTTGATTGTCATTTGACTCATGTAATTGTTGATCATCATCATTTCGAGTAGGTGTCACGGTTTTCTTGCATGCAGTCAGCGTTCATTAATTTATTACACTTTATCACGGCAAAATCCGACACCAGTATTAGTCACATACACACACGAGCAACAAACAAAAAACAATTTGGTCTAAATGATAGAAGGGGAAAAATCATTACAACATGAAGTGTCAATTACTAGTAATCATCAATTAACATGCTATGAAAACTGTTTGATTGGGCCCCGACACGTAATGAGAGTGAAATTGTCTAGTTCAATGTGTTGGTGTAGAGCCGCGATTATTATTATTATTATACACGAGAGACCGAGAGACATACGAAGTTTTCCAACACACCCTGTACAACATTAGCTGTACAAAAAACAATAGAAAAAACCGACCAAGTGCGAGTGGGACTCGCGCACGAAGGGTTCCGTGCCATCCTTATCCTTACTAATATTATAAATGCGAAAGTGAGTTTGTTTGTTTGTTTGTTACACTTTCACGCCGTAACTACTGAACCGATCATCATGAAATTTTGCACACAAGTTCTCTGGAGTACGGAGAAGGACATAAGCTACCTTTTATCCCGGGAAAAAGTACTATTCCCGAGGGATCGACATTGACGCGGGCGGAGCCACGGGCGAAAGCTAGTTATCTATAAAAACGGCAAAAAAAATCTGTTGTATGGGAGCCCTTAACTATTCGTTTTATTGTAGTTAAATTATTTATTTTTAAGGTAAATATGTAACAAAATATTCTATGAATATTTCAAGCGTCTGTTGCAGTTATCAATATCGAGCTAGTTATCATAAATGAGCAAAAAATCACGTTTGTTGTATAGGATCCCCCTAAAATATTTATTTTATTCTATGTTTTTAGTATTTGTCGTTACAGCGGCATCAGAAATACATAATCTGTGAAAATTTCAACTCTCTATCTATTCATAGATACAGCTTGGTGACAGACGGACGGACGGACAGACAGACAGGCAGACGGACAGCGGAGCCATATTGATGACTAGCTCCGTGGCGCAGCGGTCAACACGCCAGCCTGCGACACGGAGTGACCGGGTTCGATCCCCGGTCAGGTCAAGATGGAAAATGATCTTTTTCAGATTGGCCTGGGTCTTGGATGTTTATCTATATATGTATTTGTTATAAAATATAGTATCGTTGAGTTAGTATCCCATAACACAAGTCTCGAACTTACTTTGGGGCTAGCTCAATCTGTGTGATTTGTCCGTATATATTTATTTATTTATATTACTTGGGTCCCGTTTTTACCCTTTGGGTACGGAAACCAAAAATAAACAATTTACCTGCTTTTGGACGGATACATCGTAATGGCGAGACATTAGCATGTTTATTTCGTTCCCTCTTTTTGTGAATGTTTCTGTTATTTTTATTAAAATTAGTAATTAAAATAAATATATATAATAAAACAAAGGTTTGCACTCCAGGAGTGCAGGCAGACGTGAAAACTCCGCGCGGTAGAATGAGAGGGGGATAATATTTCAGGACAGACAGACAGACAGCGGAGCGATATTAGGAACCCTAAAAAGTCCCGGGCGGGAATATGTTTGGGTGTAAGTGAGACATAAATAGTCTAACAAGTCGTCAAGCTATGTTAGATGGCCTTTATCAGTTTAATAATTAATACATAGTATCACGTCTCTTTCCCTAGCGGGATAGACAGAGCCGTGTGGTACCCAGCAGAGTAGAATAGGACCACTCCAAGTCTTCCCGTAGATGTCGTCGGCGACTTAGGAAATACAAGCTAAATAAAGCTTATAAACATTTGACAGACCTCTCCAACCCGTCTGGCCAGCGTGGAGAGTGTAGGCCAAGTCCTCTGGCTGCTCTGGCCAAGTATGGCTCTAGTAGTACAGAGAGGGTCGTGCTCCTGTAGTGGAGACTTTAAAGACCTGATGATGATGATAGACAGAGCCTAGGTCTATAAGACCTTATGGCCACATCTAGCATTTTGGAGGGCGTGTAGATGGAAAACGAAATTATATAGTGATGGGTCGCTAGCCGCATCACCTATTGACAGAATTCCGCAGATTTTAGCCCAATCCCTCGATCGGCTTCTACGGTCTACGCGGGAAGAGAAGCATCTGGCACATTCTACGTTTTTTCTTTTCTCCCACACCAGCATGGAACAAAAATTAATAGTATATACTTATATAGTATAGCATATTACTGTGCGCAAACCTAACGCCACGAATTTCGCTCTTTCCACAGAACATTTACAATTGAACAGCACGAAAGTACATAAAATCCTTTGTGTATTATTGCCTAGAAAATGTCGTTGGCAGAACTGAATAATAAAAGAAAATACACAGTTGTCGCAAAATACTGAATAATAAAAGAAAATACACAGTTGTTGCAAAATACAGCAACTACAATATGCTTTTCCTAAAAAAATAATTAGTCCGTCTTGTAGATTATCGAAAAATATTAGATACGTAGTTTTTCTTTTTTAATCTAACAAAATATGATAAAGATAAAGCGCATCAAAGAGAGTGGGGCTCATGACACAACAGGCCGGTAAAAACTGTACCGGCTAGTGACGTCACGCGTAACTTTAACGGGCTATATCTTTATAAATTTCTGTATGACTGACAAAAGAAAAAATACGTGTCAATATTTTGCAATAATCTATCAGACGGACTAATTATTTTGACAAGTATTTTTATTAAAACATGCCAATTTTGCTTAAGGGGCGTATCAAGGTACTGGGGGTGCTAAAAGAGAATGAAAACTTCGAAAGAAACTTACACTACTTAGTTTTAAATAGACATCTCCGTGGCGCAGTCGTTAACACGCCAGCCTGCGACACGGAGTGCCAGGGTTCGATCCCCGGCCAGGTCAAGATGGAAAATGATCTTTTTCAGATTGGCCTGGGTCTTGGATGTATATCTGTATATGTATTTGTTATAAAATATAGTATCGTTGAGTTAGTATCCCATAACACAAGTCTCGAACTTACTTTGGGGCCAGCTCTATCTGTCATTTGTCCGTATTTTTTTTTTTTTTTTTTTATTTCGAGCCATCATGTGTCCCACTGCTGGGCAAAGGCCTCCCTCCACTTCTTCCATTCAGTCCGGTCCTGCGTTATTTCCTTCCAATCATTCTTAAATTTATCCAGCTCATCGCGCCATCGCATTTTTGGTCTACCGAGTCTTCGAGTATTGGTAGGGATCCAGCCGGAGGTGACCTTTGCCCAGAAATCATTTGGCCTGCGATATATGTGGCCAGCCCAGTCCCATTTCAACTTTGCGGCCTTCAGAGCTACATCTTCGATTCCTGTTCGGGAGCGTAGTTCAGTGTTACGGATTTTGTCTATTTATTATTTATTAAAGCTGATTACTGATCTATGTCTTATTCTGATATGATAATACTAGATTACTGATCTAGATCGGGAATGTCATTCTCAACTGCCTGTCCGGTGGTTGCAGATATGGCATCGAGTACGCGCGCCCAGCCTACCAAGCTGCTACTTGCTTTTCTCCCATTCATCCGAGTGATCAGTATCCCAAAACCTTCATTAGACACAACAAATCTCGACTTTGGAATGCTTTCCCCGTTGAAATAAAAGAAACTTCAACAAAATTTTCTTTCAAAAGACAGGTTCACTCTCACCTTCTTGATTCCTTATCTCCTTAGAACCCCGTCAGTATTTTTTTTTCTATATTCATCATTGGTATGTATATTGTATTTATATGTAAGTTTATGTATATATTGCATATATATGTATTTATTTACTTTACTGTCGTTTATGTGTATGTATAGGAATATATTATTTGTACTAAATAGATCACTTTTTGCGCCATACAATTTTTTTCTCTGAAATTCCCTATGGTTGACTGGGAGATAATGCTTATAGCATTAAGTCCGCCAATTGTAACAAATTTTATTTGGAACAATAAAGTTTATTAAATAAAATTAAATAAAAAACAAATTCCTTTCCTTCCCCAGCTTAAAAATGCCTTTGATGGGCAGCAGCGTCGTCCATTTTTACACATTAGGTACGGATCCCTAAAAATTTATATAAGTGTCTTTTTTACACAATAATCGTTACATAAAAGTTTCTAATTGGATTGAGAGAGTTAAAAACGATCAATAGAGGCAGGTTATCGGTTTAATTTTGCTCCGTTATTGAAAATACACTAAAATTTACGCGAGCCAAGCCGCGGGTAACAGCTAGTGTAAATATATAACCTTACTCAATGTAAGTAAGATCAAGTTTTGTTCACACTTAGGAAAAATAACAATAAAAGGAAAAATAGATTTTATATAAATTAAAACGTCTTCCTACTTTTATGACATTAATTTAATCTAGCTCTCATCATATGCTAATAAAAATATATAATCGTATCCCAAATTACTTAAAACATATAAAAAACCCTACCCTATTGAACAAACAACTTAAAAATTCCTAGTCATCATCATTTTGTATAGGTGACACGGTCAATCGACCATGCACACCCTGGTGTCAGAAATCTTCGAAACCGCCTCTCGGCCTCTCACGTGGTTCCTTTAACGGCTACGGTAGCCGGGTCCAACGGCTTAACGTGCCTTCCGAAGCACGAAAATTCCTTGTAGATAAATGCTATTACAGCATATCTGAATTATTTTATGACAAACTCGGTTATCGAAGGGGATTTGATTTCTCTACATGATTATGAATTGAATTATTATGAAACTTTGAATTATTATAAAACTTTGGATTATTATTATGAAAATTTAAATCATTATGAAACTGAATTATTACGATGTATTTTATTAATTTATAAGTAAAAAGGCAACTAGTCACCTCTTACATTTGCTGTGCCCTTACAGGGCATCACTTGTACCTTTAAATCATTTACGAGTATAAGACTTGTATTAACTTGTGACTTGCAATAAAAATCTGAATCTAAATCCGAAAAAAGTAAGATATTTACTCCATGATAGCGTAGCTCGCCTGACCACAACATGCAAGGAAAAACAAAGTGAATTTTGAACAAAGTCTCGTTCCAATGCGGAAATGGAAACATCCCTAACGATCTTCGGCAGGAACTCTCCGAAGCGCGTCCATAGCCAACTAGAGATAACTGATTTCGATCGCCATGACTCGTGTATAGCATACGTAGCTAAGAACCAAATGGAGAATCAAGTTAAAAATAATACCTACAAATACAACGTGATTTTGAACCCCCTAGCTATATTGAAATCTGGGAATCAGAATCTCTAATGGAACACATAATTGCAAGAAAATAAGGTGAAAAACGAAAAATAAAATTAGGTTTCCCATACAAAGTCGCCGATCAGCTGGACATTTCTATGAAAGGTTAAATTTATTTTTTCAACTTTTACCTTTTTTTCCTACAATTCTGTGTTTCATTAGGGATTCTGATTCCCAGATTTCAATATAGCTGGGGGGTTCATAATCACGCTGTATTAATCTAACTCCGGAACTTGATGGCAATGGCCAAGTTAAGCAACCCCAAGCGAGGTGCGTACTTGATTTGGTGATCATTAGCACAGTATGAATATAACGAGTAAATACTAATATCATCATCATCATCATCAGGTCTCTTTAGTCTCCACTGCAGGAGCATGACCCTCTCTATACTACCGGAGCCATACTTGGCCAAAGCAGACAGAGGATTTGACCTACACCCTCCTTGCTGGCCAGAAGGGTTGGAGAGGTCTCATTGATGTTTATAAGCTTTATTTAGCTTGTATTGCCTAAGTCGCCTGTTAAGACATCCATGGGAAGATTTGCAGTGGTCCTATTCTACTCTGCTTGAAACCACACGGCATTTATTAATATGGCTAGCTCCGTGGCGCAGCGGTCAACACGCCAGCCTGCGACACAAGAGTGTCGAGTGGTTCGATCCCCGGCCAGGTCAAGATGGAAAATGATCTTTTTCAGATTAGCCTGGGTCTTGGATGTTTATCTATATATGTATATGTTATAAAATATAGTATCGTTGAGTTAGTATCCCATAACACAAGTCTCGAACTTACTTTGGGGCTAGCTCAATCTGTGTGATTTGTCCGTATATATTTATATTTAAAAAAAATAAAAAGAAAAAAAATATATACAGAACGGAAACCCGCATCGTCCCCCGCAATATGGCCTCCCCACACCTCTCTCCCGTTATCGGGTGTTTCGTTTGCTTTTGAAAACAGGGTCTGTTACTGTTGCTAGTCGCACGTTACGCGACATCTCTTATAGATACGTTAGTACTCCGTGGTTAGTACTTTAATTAATTCTGTGGTGGCAACCCTGTTAACTCACACATTGACGTAAAGTTTCGTTTATAGTAATATTAGGCATAAATGTGGCCACAAGGTCTTATACACCTAGGTTCTGTCTACCCCTCAAGGGAAAAAGACGTAATACTATGTATGTGTGTATTAATGTTACTCCGCTTGTATGAAGCGCCATACCTGTGTGTCATTGGTATGAAAATAACTGGAACCGCTCCATGCTTTGGAATGCAAGTTATGGCGTTAGTCCCCGTTGTTATCATTCGTTTAAACAGAAATGATGGTGCAACTCACTCGGCAGTGAAATACTTTATTTTATAACAAATACATATAGAAATAAAATTTCCAAGACCCAAGCCAATCTGATAAAGATCATTTTCCATGTTGACCTCACCGGTTATCGAACTCGGGACCTCCAGTATCCTGACATCATGCATGACCACTAGACCACAGACTTTCAAAATTAAAAAGTGCGTGTAACTTTGACTTCCGCTAAGTAATACCTGAATCAAAACTTACTCCATTTTTTATTAGCTCCATGAGATGGATCCAGAGGATTTTATCGTCGATGCCTTAATTGGTGGAGCTTTTGAGGTTCTAACCTATTCGAATATCGCTCTGCTCTGGCGATTCTATTTTTGGCTCTTGCCAACTTTTACCTTTTGCTCGTATCTTTGAGAGCTGAATGTAAAACCGACAGTTTTTGTTATACACATGGCAAAAAAATATCAGATGTATAGCTTTTTCCAGAACGACCACTATCACCTGAACTTTTGCCAGAGGAAAGAAATAGGTGACGCCATGACGCGTTTACAAAACACAATTTCATGTGAAAATATATTGTACATCGTAACATATTTTAAATGTCATTTGGTGATCGTTAACTTTTATTACAAAAGTATTGTACACGATTATATTTTATTTATATGTGAATTACGGGTTACTCACGTACGAAGTCAGCTACAGGCCGACATGTTTCAACCTCATCCGGAGGTCTTCCTCAGGGCGAATGTGAACCGAGACGCGCGCACGGAGTCGTCCCGATTCGCACTGACACTAGTGACGAGCGACGCGGCATGCGTGGGCGGCGCGGGCAGTGCGGTCCGCGGCTCGCTGTGCTCTCTGTGACAGTGCTGGGGTTGATGGGAGTTGCTGATGTTCTGCATTGATGATTCCCGTAGCTTTTCTGGGAACCCCATTTCCGTCTTCATCATCATCAGTGGCTGACATTGCGCGTACGTGAAAAAAGCTCACTGTGTCAAGTTCTGTTGGCCGATTATATTTTCCTGTTAAATGCCACTTTCAAAGTAAGTCTCAGTACAAGAGCAGATGAAGTGGCAACCAACGATACTCTAAGAAACGTCAAATTACATTTAGAAACGCACACATTTTTTGTTGTACTACAGCTCGGAATTTCTTAAATCGGTCCAGGCAATAAAGGCAGTTCAAATAAGGCAATTTTGATTTGTATTTGGGCCTTGGACGAATAAACCACTTTGGGCCCACGAATGTATGGAACGGTAGCATTTTCCTTTAAAGTCTCCTTAAAATGATTTTTATGAGTGTTTTATTTTTCACTAGCTTACGCCCGCGGCTCCGCCCGCGTCAATGTCGATCCCTCGGGAATAGTACTTTTTCCCGGGATAAACGGTAGCCTATGTTCTTCTACGTACTCCAGAGAACTTGTATGCAAAATTTCATGATGATCGCTTTAGTAGTTACGGCGTGCGTAACAAACAAACAAACTAACTTTCGCATTTATAATATTAGTATCAAACTATCAAAATAGCATTGTAAATGAAAAAATTACAATGCTATTTTGATATACTCTTATAAATATAAGAAATACCTACAAAAAAATTTTCAGGCGGGCGGGGTTTGAACCTGTGACCTAAGGTCGTACATAGACCTAAGGTCAAACTCGGCCCGCGTGGAACTGTATCTCCTTAACATTATTTTAAAGCTAGTTGCTTACTGTTCATGCAAGTTCATCTATGACATAGTGTGACATTAAAATACATGTTCTTCACTAACAAATATGTTTTGTTATGAAACCAGGAATGTAGAAATCACAAGTCATAAATGTTATGTTACTGTAGAATATGCAACATAGTCGTATAACACCCGTATATCATTCGCACACACATATACGATGCACAAACAACTTTTATTGTTATAGAGTGAGTGCGGAAGCTCTACGAAGAATTGTTTTGTTATTGTACCTACTCTGAATAGTGGGTATAGATTCTGTTTACCAACATAGTAACCTTATTTGTATATACTTAGGCCCACGGATGTATGGAACAGTTGCATTTTCCTCTGTCTCCTCTCCATTCTTAAGCTAGATGCTAATTGTTCATGCAAGTTCATAAATAAATAAATAAATAAATAATAATAATAAATATATACGGACAAATCACACAGATTGAGCTAGCCCCAAGGTAAGTTCGAGACTTATGGTATGGGATACTAACTCAACGATAATATATTTTATAACAAATACATATATAGATAAACATCCAAGACCCAGGCCAATCTGAAAAATATCATTTTCCATCTTGACCTGGCCGGGGATCGAACCCGGGCACTCCGTGTCGCAGGCTGGCGTGTTAACCACTGCGCCACGGAGCTGTCACGCAAGCTGTCATGTATTCAACAACATTATTCTCTATTATCTGTTCTATTATCTATTCAACAAATTTATATTGTTATGGAACCAGGAATATAGAAATCACATACGTCGTTTATGTTCCCGTAGAATATGCAACATAGTCGTATAACAGGCGTATATCTTTCGCACGCACATATACGATGCACAAACAACTTTTATTGTTACAGAGTGAGTGCGGAAGCTCTACGAAGAATTGTTTTGTTATTGTACCTACTCTATATATAATAGTTGACGTCAATTACATATTACACAAAAAACACAATTTCATGAACTAGTGAGTGTAGATTGTGTTTACCAACATGGAAAACTTATTAAGGCTTAACAATATAAGGTAATAATAAATAAAGAATAATTATATACGCACAAATCACACAGATTGAGCTAGCCACAAAGTAAGTTTGAGACTTATGTTATGGGATACTAACTCAACAATACTATATTATCTATAACAAATACATATATAGATAAACATCCAAGACCCAGGCCAATCTGAAAAAGATCATTTTCCATCTTGACCTGACCGGGGATGGACCCCGCCCACGTGTGGCATGCAGGCTGGCGTGTTAACCGCTGCGCTACGGAGCTCGCCATAATAATAATAATAAGCTAAATAAAATAAGATAATATAACAACACAGGCTTTAACAATGGAAAATTAAAAAACGCGCCGGACCGGTCAAAGAAATATAGTCGTTATCACTCGAGTTGATGCAAGTGTAAAGTTTCTAATGACATCAGATTACTCTTCTTCCTCTTTATCCTTCTCCCACTATTATGTGGGGTCGACACAGCACGTCAATCTCTTTGATTTTGCTCTGTCACTTGTCAAGTTTTCTGTTACGCTCTTCCTATCCATATCCTGTTTGAGACATTCAATCCAGCGTTTCTTTCCCAGATAGCTTTCCCAGGACCACCACTACCATCTGAACTTTTCCCAGATTTCTTTGATGCGTGCTTCGTCGTCTTCCCGTCGCGTCTTCGATGCAAATTGTGGGTCGTCAAAGTAGGGGTTACTTTGACTTTTTGAGGTTATTGCAATACTCGCCACGCTTGGCAGGCGGGTTAGTGGTTCCGACGCTGCTGCTTATCGGAAGAATTTTTAAGCTGGGGAAGGATAGGATATTGTTGGATTTGGGAAGAGAATTAAGGTACTGAGATAATACTGACTCAGATGTAACGGGAAAGAAAATAGCAGCTTGGGAGGTCGGGCGCACATCTCCGATGACATACCTGCAACCACTGGACAAGCAGTTGAGAATGACCCCATAACCATAACCAAACCAGAATTGTTACGCAGTATTTTTCCTCCGTACTAGAATTAAAATAAAAACGTTCTTTGAAAAGTCTCTCCAGTAATTCTATTATGGCGCAATATTATATTTTATTTTGTAGAAGTCTTTTCAATTTCGAGTGCTGTCAAAGCCTTAAGTAAATTGTACGTGATCTATTATTTAGAAATAAAAAAATATTGCGAATATTTTTTACGAAAAAATGCCAAATACTATCAAAAGTTAGTTATTTCCATTATAACGAAGTATTTGTAGAAGTGAAAGTCTGGCCTCTAATTCTCCAAATAATATCGCGGACCTTGAGTGCTATTTTTAAAATAACGCCGTTCGTAAACGAGTGATTTTTCCATACAAAAACCATAGCTTGACTAGCTCCGTGGCGCAGCGGTCAACACGCTTCGATCCCCGGCCAGGACAAGATGGAAAATGATCTTTTTCAGATTGGCCTGGGTCTTGGATGTGTATCTATATATGTATTTGTTATAAAATATAGTATCGTTGAGTTAGTATCCCATAACACAAGTCTCGAACTTACTTTGGGGCTAGCTCAATCTGTGTGATTTCTCCGTATATATTTATTTATTATTTATTTATTTAAAAAACCGCTCGAAGACGAGTGGTCATACTTTCAATACTTTCAAAATAGTACTCCTTGTTGTTAACATGACGCTTGTGTACGACCATATATGGTCACTTCAAAATCAACACGAAAGCTTCTTTAGCGGCGTTGTGCACTTTTTGGGATGGGTCAGGACACGTGACCTGATAGAAAATTCGTAAGACGGACACGTGACCTGAGACCGCCAGCGCGACATAGGAGAGGCAGTAATATCCCCCTCTATTTCTACGGCGCGGATTTTTCACTCCTGCCGGCGCTCCCAGAGTGCACTCCGGTGTTTTTTTTTATGGTATAGAACAGCAAACAGGCAAGCGAGTCACCTGATGGTAAGCGATCAGCGCTGCCCATGGACAACTGCAACACCAGGGTGTAACAGGAACTCTTTGAAAGGCCGGCAACGCTCCTGGCGTTGCCGGCCTTTCAAAGAGTTGGGGGAAGGACATGGTCAGAGAAAATGGGGTAAGAAAATTATAACTATAGTAAATTAAACGTCCCCGGGCAGGTTTTTATATTTTTGTACGGGTTTTAAATTATGCTAAACATGAACAGATAAGTCACTCCGATGGTACGCCACAGAGTTAATACTATTATTTATTCTTTGGCGAACTCCGTGGCGCAGTGGTTAACACTGTGTGTGTGGAAAACTATCTTTTTTGGATTGACCTGGGTCTTGGATGTTTATCTATGTAAGTATCTATTATAAAATATAGTATCGTTGAGTTAGTATCCTACGACACGTTCAAGTTCATATCTTAGGGCTAGCTCAATTTGTGTGATATGTCCATATATATTTATATTTGTTCTGTGACTGAGCTCGGTCTTGGGCTTTTCTTCTCCAATCACTACCATTAAGCTTACGTATATCGTCGCTCCATCTAGCCCAAGAGCGGCCTACATTACATTATGGGAGAGATGTATGTCCAGCAGTGGATGAGTGTAGGTTGATGATGATGATGATGATGATGAACAGATAAGGAATCATCATATTTTTCTTTAAGCGGGTGTCGCGCGAACGAATAACGTCGCTACGGCGCAAGCCATTAGGGTGCGCAGAACCATTAGGCAATTAGGAAAAAAGATGAAAAGTCTAAATATTTTTATAAAAAAAACAAGAAAGGGGGCGACCTCCGAGATGTTAATATACATATTGTCAAGAGAGAATTATTGCTTTACACGTAAAAATTACAAAGCTTTCGAAGAAAAATGTCTTTAGATATCATAACTATATCATTTTTAAAATTAATATGTACCTATCTGTTTCAAATTCCAAAAGGGGGCGCTCTTGTTCAAGGATCGACCTAAATTATACAAATACTTTAAATGTATTTAATTAATTCAACGCATAGTACTAGTGATTTGTAAACAAGTCAATTTTCACATTTTCGTGCAGTACCGTCTTAATTTTAAAGATATCATTAAAAGCAATAGATTTGAGATGAAATCGCACGGAAATCCTGGCCGTGTCAGAAAAATACTTATTCCAAAACAATGGCACGGATGAATTTCGATAAGAAAAAACTCCAATCGTTTTCTTTTCATTAAAAAAACGAGAACTCGACAATCTGAAACTTGTCAACTTGTACATAATTTGACATTTTTCATTGTTCACTTGGAAAAACACTTCTAATTATATTGCAGCTTTTATTGCTCTTAAAATAAGGGTGGAAATTGTGAAGCTAAGAAGTTTTGGGTAGAAAATATGATGTAGCCTCCTTGTCATTCATTATTTCGCTGTCACATCGTAATTACAAATCTGTATTTCCAGAATCTGTTTATTTATGCAAATTATATTGTAACATCCATAGATTTAAAAAAAAATACGTCACTGTCCCAAACATATTATAAAAGTGCTAGGCGGGGATTTCAGCGGAGTGCACGGCTTTTGTTTTGGATTGTTTTGCAAATTGTTTCTACTGGACTTTACAATGTGTATTCGGTGTAATTTGGTGTTATAAATGCTAATGTTTATGAACAAACTGTGGAATAACTAAAATAAAGTGTCATGGTGCGGCTGTAGTGAGATTTACTTAGCGGGCTGGTGTTTGCTCGCCTCGTTGCGTCGTTTATGCTCAAGCCAGTGGATTCGTGGGGATTGTCGCCAGACTCCGCCGTAATCAGCGAAATGAATTACACCATCATTTCATTTATACACAAGCAAGAATAACTTGAAAAATAACTTAACATTGGCTGAATAAGCTTCGAATAAATTTTGAGGGCCAAATAAAAGAAAAGAAAAAAAAGCACATATAATAAGAGTTCTAGGCGGGAATCTTAGCGGAATGCACGGCTCCGTGGCGCAGTGGTTAACACGCCAGCCTGCGACAAGAGGGTGCCCGGGTTCGATCCCCGGCCAGATCAAGATGGAAAATGATCTTTTTCAGATTGGCCTGGGTCTTGGATGTTTATCTATATATGTATTTGTTATAAGATAAAGTATCGTTGACTTAGTATCCCATAACACAAGTCTCGAACTTACTTTGGGGCTAGCTCAATCTGTGTGATTTGTTCGTATATATTTATTTAATTTTAATTAATTTATGTATAATTAGGCATTTAATATGATGATTTAATAATGATGACCACGACCGCTCTGGCAAGAGTGTACCGACTAAGAAGAAGGCATTTAACGCAGTTTTCAGCCATTGATAGAATGATTCAAGAGAAAGGTTTATATAATACTAGCTTTCGCCCGCGGCTCCGCCCGCGTCAATGTCGATCCCTCGGGAATAGTACTTTTTCCCGGGATAAAAGGTAGCCTATGTCCTTCTCCGTACTCCAGAGGACTTGTATGCAAAATTTCATGACGATCGGTTCAGTAGTTACAACGTGAAAGCGTAACAAACAAACAAACAAACAAATAAACAAACTCACTTTCGCATTTATAATATTAGTAAGGATAAGGATGTAAAGAAAAGCCTGTCCGATCCTTGAAGGGATGATTGAGCCCATCGATATGAACATCTTTTCCTATTAGACCAATACTGAGAATTCAAAATATTCTTTTAACGTTCCCATACAAATTGATTGAGCGGCCAAACATTTTTGTTTGAAATAGTCCATTTTTTTCCCAGTTCCCAGCTTTAATCTCATAAGAAAAGTTGTTCATTTCGACGGGCTGATTCACCCTTTCAAGGATCGGACAGGGTTTTGTTTCATTATAGTATGTATAATTTTTGTCATGGCTCAGAAACATCCGCCAGTGGACTGGAATTAAATCGGTGGAACAACTGTTTAGACTCGCCATGGACAACACACGATTTAAAGAGCTGACGGCCAACCTTCAGTGATGAAGCGGCACTTAAAGAAGAAGATGTTAATTTACTGCCCCATATTAGTAACATTGCACCCGTTTTAAGCCGGGGTGGTTTATTAGTGAATTATAAACAATAGATTTGAATTCAGAACTTTCAGAAGAACTCGTATAAATACTGCGCACTAAAAAAGTTATTAAAAACTGTAATAAAATGGATTATCGATTGAGTAGTGATAGAGCTTATAATTTCTCGAAACATAAAATCCTATTGATTGAATTTGAACGGTCATTATTTATAATCAACTGTTTTCCTTTTACCATAACTGCCTTTTATGGCATTGACAACTGACAATGACATTTACATCTCGGCAAGAAATAGAAACGATCGAGCGAAAATATTTTATAGAAAAAGAAAACATTAGAAAATTTTTAGCCGTGGTAGATTCAAGTTACCAGCTAAATTTATTTTTGCTAGTAACATGATTGGGCTGGTTCGTCCGGGAGTTCGGGGCAGTACCACACTCTCACAGAAAATAGACGTTTGAGTAGAAGCTTTACCGCTTCTATGCTTAGTTCGGTGCGTGACAGAGTCTGATTACGTAATATATTATGTTAAATCACCGTTATCTCTCAAACCATCAAATCAGGCCGTCAAAATGAACAACTTTTCATACAGGAACAATGCTGGGAACACGAAAAAAAATGGTAGGTCGCAAAGTCGGTTTAGGGACGATAATTTTACGTGTAACGTTGGAAGAGAGAAAGATGCGTCACAAGCTGAACGCTTAGGCCGATCGTGCCTTTCTATCGCTTGTTCCGCGCTCTCGCTTGCACACAGAACGTGACATTTTTTCGTACATGCAGCCGGCGTCCGTCGATATATATGACGTTATCACGTCAAAGAGGAGCCCGATGACCCAGTGGGCGTAAGCATTATTAGCGCTTACGCAGGCTAAGCAACCCCAGGCGTGGTCCCCACTTGGATGGGTGACCGCAAGTGGCATAAAAATATCTGGAGCTCCTACGTGCTTTGGAAGGCGTGTTAAGCCGTTGGTCCCGGCCGTCTACATTGATGGCAGTCGTTAAGCTATGTCAGATGCCTTTAGGTTCTCAAATCTGCCACCAGTGTTGGCCACTTGCACGCACGAAAAACAAAATCAACGTCAAAGAATTCGAAATTTTCATACAAATTGCTGGACCGGTCCGTTCGACCGGCCCAGCAATATGTATAAAAATGACGAAAAAAAATTTGAGTTCCCAGCATTGGTCCCATAATAAACAACGCTATAAATAAACAACTACCCAGCTAATAAATTAACATTAATGGGGATCCAGGCAATGTCGTAACTCCAAACCTTTCAATACAGGCTGCGAGAGTATTAAGTGGTATCAGGTGCTGGCTCCATTCATTGCCAATTCTCGAGCCCTTCGGAGACATGTTTGAACAGCGCCCTAAAGATCGTATTGAACCCTTATTTTAGGCATCGTTGTTTACAGTAATAGGCTAGTTGCCTAAAAAAATTAAATTAGTCCGTCAGTTAGATATTCAAAAAATATTGGACAGGTTTTTTTTCTTTCGTCGATTAAACAAAAAATGATAAAGATATAGCCCTTTGAATTTCCGTGTGACGTCATAGTTTGCTAGAATTTTTAGCAAACTTTGACGTCACAAGCCCCCACTCCTGAACTTCGACGCGCTATAACTTTATTATTTATTGTTTATTTGACAAAAGAAAAAATACGTGTCCAATATTTTTTGATTATCTAACTGACGGACTAATTGTTATGTTATTATTACGACCCAGGAAACTAGCCTATTCCACTTGTTTCGAAGTTATAAGTTATACAGGCTGACTGGTAAATCACATTACATACTTATGGGCATCCTAACTAATATTATAAATGCGAAAGTGAGTTTGTTTGTTTGTTACGCTTTCACGCCGTATCTACTGAACCGATCAGCATGAAATTTTGCATACAAGTTCTCTGGAGTACGGAGAAGGACATAGGCTACCTTTTATCCCGGGAAAAACTTTTCCCGAGGGATCGACATTGACGCGGGCGGAGCCGCGGGCGAAAGCTAGTAATAAATAATGATTACACAATGTTAAAAAAACCTATTAAGTTCGAGTCGGACTCGAGCACTAAGGGTTCCGTACATTATATATAATAAGTTTGATATTATTAAAAAAAATTATATGATGTAACTCAAAATTATGATTTTCGCAATTTTTCCTGTATCTTTGCTATAAGACGTTGCTTCGTACCAAATTTCAAGATTCTGAGGTCACGGGAAGTACCCTGTAGGTTTTGATTCCCTTGCGAATGTCGAAAAAACAAGAAAAATTGCGACATAACCAGCTGTATCTTTTGATTGCGTTGGCTCAAAAGCTTAATTTTTGCAAGGGACAGCAGACTCAGGTCTGCTGTCCCTTGCAAAAATTAAGCTTCTTTAAATACTCAGGTATTTGACATGAATTTCAGCTTGATACCTCTACGTGTACCTGAGAAAAATGGTCTAGACAGACTGGCGGACAGACAGACAGACGGACAACCGAGTGTCCGCGGCCGACACGAAAACAGGTACGCGCGCTTTGATTAGAGCGAGTGTTCCCACGTCTTGTTTTTATAGGATAATTTGGTCAACTTTTAAGCCCCTATTTTTTTATTTAATTCAAACTAGAATCAAGTACTGAGTGCCCCCTTTCAATATGTAACGTGATTTACCAGTCACCCTGTATAGAACTACTAGCTTTCGCCCGCGGCTCCGCCCGCGTCAATTTCGATCCCTCGGGAATAGTACTTTTTCCCGTAATTAAAGGTAGCCTATGTCCTTCTCCATACTCCACAGAACATGTATGCAAAATTTCTTGATGATCGGTTCAATAGTTACAGCGTGAAAGCGTAACAAACAAACAAACTCACTTTCGCTTTTATAATATTAGTAAGGATTTGGTCAACTTTTAAGCCCCTATTTTTTTATTTATTTCGAACGAGAATCAAGTAATGAGTGCCCCCTACTGCGCAAGCCATTAATTAGGCTGCGCAGAACCATAAGGCGATTATGAAAAAAGATGTAAAGTCTTATATTTTCATATTTATATTTTTATAAAAAAATAAAAATATTTTTATAAAAAAATATATATGTATATTGTCGTGTGAGTATTATTGTTTTAGACGTAAAAATTACAAAGGTTTCGAAGAAAAATGGTTTTTAGATATCATAACATATATATATATGTGGGATGAATGAATGATGTGAAACGGAACGGTGACAGGAAGTAGGAGAAAGGAAGTGTGCGTGAGAGAGAGAGGAGATGAATGGCGGAGCTCGAGACTGAGATTTGACCGCGTAGACGTTAGTTTTGGAAAATTGTAAAACCAATAAATAAAGAAGAAGTTTTTGCCTGAATTTGGATTATTTCAATTTACCGCCACTCCCACAATTGGGGGCTCGTCCGGGATCCAAGAAAAACGTGAAGACGTGCGAGTTACCGTGCGGCGACGTACACGACGGTTGGATTTGACGCTATCCGACGCGGCGCACGCGGTACACTTTTTGAAGAGTTCGAGGTTTTACGACGGTGAACCTGCAGAACATGGCGAAGGATTTGCAAACCGATAACGACGATGTGAGTTTGCTGGTTCGGAGTAGCGGTATGTTGCACCTATCCGAGGGTCTCGTCCCGCGGTTCAACGGGCAAGATAAAACGTATCCAGCGGCGAAATGGGTTCAAGACGTGGAAGATAACGGTCAAATCTTCGGATGGACGCCAGTTCAGCAGCTGCTGATAGCAAGACGATCATTAAGCGGTAGTG
This sequence comes from Elegia similella, assembly GCA_947532085.1. Lineage (NCBI taxonomy): Eukaryota > Metazoa > Arthropoda > Insecta > Lepidoptera > Pyralidae > Elegia > Elegia similella. The sequence continues at coordinate 5,430,551 of OX383933.1, forward strand.
CAGAGCTGTGGTTGCGATCCGAAAAAACATTCAGAACATGGGAGGAGCTCAAGACGAACATCCTAAAGGAGTTTCCCGACACTATAGACGCTAAAACGATACACGAAATGATGAGTGCAAGAACAAAGAAAAATAATGAATCGTGTTTGGACTATTTGTTCGTTATGAAAGAGATGGGAAAACGCGGCAAAATCCCTGATTACGTCGCTATTAAATATATTGTGCAAGGCATAAAAGACGATGAAGTGAACAAAATTATGCTGTATGGTGTCACCAGTTACAACGAGTTAAAGGAGAAATTAAAGATCTACGAGCAACTTAAAGAAAACCGGTCGGCGCAAGAAAATAAGCACACAGCGAAGCGCAATAGCAGTCGAGTCATGCGATTTATGAGGTGTTATAGCTGTGGAGAACAAAATCATGCATCCGCTGATTGCCCGCATCGAGACAAAGGATTGAAGTGTTTTCGGTGTAGTGAGTTCGGCCATATTGCATCCAAGTGCACGAAGTTCGCGCAAGGACGAGGCGAAACATCAACTTCACACCGAACTAGTGATGGGAACGCGTCCGAAAATATCGCAGGAAGCGGGTCGAGGAAGTGGCCGAGAAACGATGACAGGGGCGCTACGGTCGCGAAACGGAACTTTGTCGGGCATAGTAACATCACTACCCAGGAGTTTACGAGTGGTGACGCGGGTGGCAGCACTGACAACGGGATGACGGAAAACCGACATGGCGGCGATACCGGCAATTTTGCTGTGTTAGATGTAAACAAACAATCAGAGTGTCGTGTTAAGAGTAATAAGCCGATGAAAATGGTGAAGATATTACGCGGTAATGGTGTAAATGCGTTAATTGATTCGGGAAGTGAAGTAAATTTAATGTCGTCCGAGTATTATGAACAGATTGGTTCCCCGAATTATGTAAACAAAAACATAACCTTAACCGGCTTGGGACAGTCGAAAGTGAGTTCGATGGGACAATTCTCGGTGGATATCGAAATTGATGATTGTGTTTATAACAATGTAACATTTCACATAATACCTGGTTATTGTATACCTGTGAGTGTAATATTGGGGCATGAGTTTTTGCGAAATGTGTTGATGGTTATGAGAGATGGATCTGTGTGTCTGATGCCTGATGATTGGTTGTGTAAGGTGAATTGTTTTCCATGTGTTTCTGATTCCGTAGGTCCGGTGTCAGATCCTGAAATAATGGACAAAGTAGTCAAGTTGGTGGAAAACTACAAGCCATGTCAAACCAAGGAAGCACCTATAGAACTAAGGATTACCATGAAGGATGACATCCCGATCTCTCAACGTCCTCGACGGCTTGCACCCAAAGAACAAAGAGAGGTAAACTTACAAATTGAAGAATGGTTAAAAGATGGCATTATCCAGGTGAGTTACTCTGAGTATTCTAGTCCCATTGTTCTCGTACGCAAAAAGGATGGTAGTCTCCGCATATGTGTAGATTACAGGAAGATCAATGAAAAAATGGTTAAAGACGAGTATCCACTGCCAATAATAGACGAGCTTATTGATACATTGGCAGGTGTTAAGATTTTTACTGCACTTGATTTGAAAAATGGTTATTTTAATTTAAAAGTACATAAAGACTCTGTTAAGTATACCTCATTTGTAGTTTCGACGGCACAATATGAGTTTCTGCGTGCTCCATTTGGATTAGCGACTTGTCCGAAGGTTTTCATGAGATTTATTACAGCAATTTTCAGAGATTTTATAGCAGATGGTATTGTAATTATATTCATCGACGACTTGTTGATTTCAGCACAAGACGAGCATGAGGCTCTTGAACGATTAAAGTTGGTACTAGATAGAGCAGCTGAGTATGGATTAACTATAAATTGGAAAAAATCACAGTTGATGGTGAGAAGGGTGGAGTATTTAGGCCATGTCATAGAAGACGGAAAAGTCATACCATCCCTAGGAAAAACGGAGGCAGTTCTTAAATTTCCTGAACCCAAGAATTGTAAGCAACTACAAAGTTTCATTGGACTGTGTTCATATTTCAGGAAGTATATTGAAAACTTTGCTCAGATTGCTAGACCATTGACTGATATGCTCAAGAAAGATGTCCAATTTGAATTTAATGAAGAACATAGAGAGGTATTCAAGTTATTAAAAGAAAAGTTGTCTAGCAGGCCAGTGTTAAAGATTTTTGAAATTGGAGCTGAAACGGAGTTACACACTGATGCTTCTAGTGCCGCATATGCAGCAATACTCATGCAAAAAGATGGTGATGGAGAATTGCACCCTGTGCACTATATGAGCAGGCGGACATCTGATGCAGAGAGTCGCTACACCAGTTATGAACTGGAAGTGTTGGCAGTGATAGAGGGCATTAAGAAATTTCGACATTATCTTTATGGCCAGCGCTTCAAGATAATAACAGACTGCCGAGCATTTCAGATGACTATCAATAAGAAAGATTTAGCTTTATCTACCAGAGTTGCAAGATGGATTCTCTTCTTACAGGACTATGAGTTCACTGTGGAGCATCGTGAAGGCACTAAAATGAGACATGTTGATGCCTTGAGCCGTAATCCGATCATAGCGTTGGTAACTACAAATCTGCACAGTGATCTGCGCCGTGCCCAAGGAACTGATGACGGACTAAGAGCTATTTTGCAGATTCTCAATGAGGGAAAACCCTATAAAGATTTCAGCTTGAGGAATGGACTAGTCTGCAAAGGTATTGAACAAAGTTTTGTGGTTCCCCATGCTATGGAGATTGAAATCATAAAAAGAGCTCATGAGAATGGACACTTTTCAAAGAAGAAAACAATGGAGTTAATAAGTAAAGATTACTACATTTCAAAGTTGGAGAAGAAAATTGAGGATTTTATTTCTACTTGTATTCCTTGTTTGTTGGCAACCCGTAAAGAGGGGAAACAAGAAGGTTGGTTGAACCCTATTGAAAAAATAGATGTACCTCTGCATACATTACATTTGGACCATGTGGGCCCATTGACAGAAACTAAGAAACAGTATAATCATATCCTTACTATGGTGGATGGTTTTACAAAGTTTGTGTGGTTGTTTCCAACAAGAAGTACATCTACACAGGAGGTTTTGAATAAGATCAGCATACATCAACAGACGTTCGGTAACCCTAGAAGCAGGGCTTGTTACCGGTACCAAATTCCCATTATAAGTACCGGTAAGTACCGGTATTACTATTCTGTTAAAATTTTAACAGTAATATGAGGTACCGGTAATCTAGTATTTAACGGTAATAATATTGTTAACAGTTAACGGTAATTTTACCGCTACTTGTTACCGGTACCAAATTCACATTATAAGTACCGGTAAGTACCGGTACCTCTATTCTGTCAAATTTTAACGGTATTAAAATTGCGTTAATTTTACCGGTACCTACGCATTGTTGCCGTCTACCGCATGGGACTCGCTCGACTGTAAAAGTGCCGCCCTATTGTGGGCCCCCGCCTCACGCCGCACATGCACAACACGGCAACGACACACATTAACGAAATGATAATTCCCAATACGAGTACCGGTACTAAGTACCGGTACTGTTTACCGGTATTTGGTACAGGTACTTCTTTCAATTACCGGTACCGTCGTTTTATTGAGGTACCGGTACCAATCCAATTACCGGTACCGTTGTATTATAGAGGTACCGGTACTTGATTTTTACCGTTACCAAATGTACCGGTACCAAACCAATTACCGGTACTGTCGTTTCATAGAGGTACCGGTAATGGATTTTTACCGGTATTCCAACCCCTGCCTAGAAGGATTATCACAGATAGGGGTACTGCATTCACAAGTACTGATTTCAGACAGTATTGTGAACAAGAAAATATTGAACATGTGCAGATAACAACGGGGGTTCCGAGAGGAAACGGTCAAGTCGAGCGAATACATAGAATAATTCTACCAGTATTAACTAAACTTGCTATAGAACAGCCTGCACTATGGTACAGACATATTGGCAAAGTTCAGAAAGCTTTAAATAGCACCTACCAACGAAGTATAAAAACAACACCTTTTGAAATGCTAATTGGAACAAAGATGAATACAAAAGAAGATATACATTTACTGGACGTATTGGCAGAAGAAGAAAGGAATTATTTTAATCAAAACAGAGAGGAGCTTCGAAAAAATGCCAAGAGTCAAATTTTAGAATTGCAAGAAGAAAATAAACGAGCATTTAATAAAAATAGGAAAGAAAGTTTCAAGTATAAGGAGAATGATCTTGTAGCTATCAAGAGAACACAGTTTGGCCCAGGGCTTAAACTTAAACCTAAATACCTAGGCCCATACCGGGTGACAAAGGTGAAGCGTAAAGATAGGTATGACGTGGAGAAAGTGGATGGTACCACCGAAGGGCCCAACAAAACTTCGAGTTCTGCGGATCAGATGAAACCATGGCCAGAGTCAGGCGAGGATTAGAAGTTATCTATGTTTAAGGTAAATGGTAATATTTATAAAGCGAAGAATGAAAGACGATGAGTGAGTTCATGAAAATGCCCCAATGTTACTTTTATTTATGTTTATTTAATGTCTGAGGTCAGACGTAAGCAGGACGGCCGAGTGTGGGATGAATGAATGATGTGAAACGGAACGGTGACAGGAAGTAGGAGAAAGGAAGTGTGCGTGAGAGAGAGAGGAGATGAATGGCGGAGCTCGAGACTGAGATTTGACCGCGTAGACGTTAGTTTTGGAAAATTGTAAAACCAATAAATAAAGAAGAAGTTTTTGCCTGAATTTGGATTATTTCAATTTACCGCCACTCCCACATATATATCGTGTCTTAACTATCTGTTTCAAATTCCAACAAGGGGGCGATCTTTTTCAATGATCGATCTAAATTATACAAATGCTTTTGATTTGTTTAATTACTTCAGCGCATAGTACCAGTGATTTGAAAACACGTCAATTTTCACAATTTCGTAAACTTAAGACAAAAAAATCCACGCGAGCAGGATTTGAACCTGTGACCTTAGGTTCAAAGCCTGCCCACTTGGATGTTTTTACCATATCTCATTTCTTAATTTAATAACAATATTTTTAAATAAAATCACTTTAATACGGTATATCGCGTATATTACATTACTAGCTGTGCCCGCGACTTCGTCCGCGCATGCATTTCGTGTTTAGACTGTTTTTTATACTGTATAAGTACACAACATCTCTCAATAAATATTTACAAAATTTCTTCTAAAACAATATTACCTACATTTCATGTGCATCAGTAAGTATAAACAGGCTTTACGCACTGCTTACGCATGACAAAGATACGTAAAGCTGCCCGTGAGAGAAACAGGACTTTCGCAGATCCACACTAACGCGACTCATAGTCTGTCCATGAGCTTTATAGACATGCAAAAACTCACACTTATTGAGAATTGCTCACGTTTAAACCGAAACGGATTGTTATCTATACTTTATACTATAAAGCTGAAGAGTTTGTGTGTTTGAACGCGCTAATCTCAAGAACTACTAGTTCAAATTGAAAAATTATTTTTGTGTTGGATAGTCCATTTATTGAGGAAGGCTTTAGGGTATAAAACATCACGCTGCGACCAATAGTAGCGAAGCATCAATAAAAAATGTTGTGAAAATGGGGAAAAATTATTCATCTATACTAATTAATCTATACTAATATTATAAAGCTGAAGAGTTTGTTTGTTTGTTTAAACGCGCTAATCTCAGAAACTACTGGTTCAAATTGGAAAATTCTTTTTGTGTTGGATAGTCCATTTATTAAGGAAGGCTTTAGGCTATAAACATCACGCTGCGACCAATAGAAGCGATATCAATAAAAAATGTTTTGAAAACGGGGGAAATTATTCATATATTAAAAAAAAAAACTAATTAATCATAATAACAGAAATTGCCGCGGACGAAGTCGCGGGCAACAGCTAGTCATATAATAACAGAAATTGCCGCGGACGAAGTCGCGGGCAACAGCTAGTTTGGGATAAGCGGCATTCGTGGAATGAAAACACGCTCTCCTGCAGCAAATCCTGATAATTTGTGTCTCTTTTACATTCCTTGAAGCGATGTAAAAGACTTTACATTTGATAATATGTGCCGGAAGACCAAGTGTGGGCAAAGAATTACAAACCATTAATAACAGTATAGGAAATGCAAGCTAAACAAAGCTTATAAACATCTAAGACACCTCTCCAACCCGTCTGGCCAGCGTGGAGAGTGTAGGCCAAGTCCTCTGGCTGCTCTGGCCAAGTATGGCCCTAGTAGTACAGAGAGGGTCGTGCTCCTGTAGTGGAGACTAAAAAGGACCTGATGATGATGATGATGAATAACAGTATATCATAAGAGTTTTTAATTATCAAGTTAACATGTGTTTTCATTTGTTAAGTTAATTACGTAAGCGCACTTTATTAAGGTCTAGTTTCTTAAGACAAACCACATTAATTTGTGTCGGACAACATACTACGTAATCCGACATACGAGAATGTTCCGTGGTTGGTGTAATATTTTTCTGTAGAGACACCATAAATAAGTTAGTATTAGGACTACTCGTATTAGGGAAATTTAACAGCCTCCGTGGTCCAGTGGTTAAGGCGTTTGCCTGTTGACCCGGGGGTCGTGGGTTCGATTCCCACCGGAAGCATACTTTGTTTAGTTGTTTCCAGTTTGGTTAGGACATTGCAGGCTTGAATCACCTGATTGTCTGTTAATAAAGATGATTCCGTGCTTCGGAAGGCACGTTAAGCCAGTTGTCCCGGCTGCCATCTGGTAGTCGTAAAAGGAACCACGTCAGAGGCCGAGAGGCGGTTCCGAAGAACTCTGACACCAGGGTGTGCATGGTCGATTGACCGTGACACCTACTCGAAATGATGATGAGGGAAATAATTTTTTTTTAGAAACGTTATAAATAAATACGTTTTATTTTGGCGAGCTCCGTGGCGCAGTGGTTAACACGCCAGCCTGCGTTACAAGGGCCCCGGGTTCGATCCCCGTTCAAGTCAAGATGGAAAATAATCAGATTCAGATTGGCCTGGGTTTTTCAGATTGGGATGTTTATCTATATATGTATTTGTAATAAAATATAGTATCGTTGAGTTAGTATCCCATAACACAAGTTTCGAACTTACTTTGGCTTTTTACTCAATCTGTGTGATTTTTCCGTAGGTATATATTTATTTATTATATAACCTGACCTCGTCATCCGTGAATATTGCATGCGGTATTTTGAAGCCCGGGTCCACTTTTATGTTCGCTTTTTCCCATTTTCATATAATCCTATCTTATTCCAATCCTCATCCCAGTTTATGTGGGGGTCGGGACAACATGGAAACTTTTTTAAGCTGTACCTCCGTGGTCCAGTGGTTAAGGCGTTTGCCTGTAGACCCGGGGGTCGTGGGTTCGATTCCCACCGGAAGCATACTTTGTTTAGTTGTTTCCAGTTTGGTTAGGACATTGCAGGCTTGATTCTCCTGATTGTCTGTTAATAAAGATGATTCCGAGCTTCAGAAGGCACGTTAAGCCGTTGGTCCCGGCTGCCATCTGGTAGTCGTTAAAGGAATCACGTCAGAGGCCGAGAGGCGGTTCTGAAGAACTCTGACACCAGGGTGTGCATGGTCGATTGACCGTGACACCTACTCGAAATGATGATGATGATGATCATCCATGCATTGAAAAGTTTCGGCTTATTTTTACGACTGGCCGCCTGCCTAACGTCGACCCTCCTTGGGGACGCTTTCGTTGCACGGGATGTACGTGCATGTCCTTTTAGTCGCCTCTGACGACATCCGTAGGACCGAATGGAATGCCACTGTTTTCTAGGCCGGAAACCACATGGCATAATATCCTTTATCAAGCCTTAGTATAACCTACTAATTTTATGAATGCAAGTTTGTATTGCGGCGAGTTCCGAGGCGCAGTGGTTAACACGCCGCCAGTCTGCGACACGAGGGTGCCCGGATTCGATTCTCGGTCAGGTTATGATGGAAAACGATATTTTTCAGATTAATCTGGGTCTTGGATGTTTATCTATATACTTATCTATTATAAAATATAGTATCATTGAGTTAGTATCCTACGACACAAGTTCACAACTTACTGTGGGGCTAGCTCAATTTGTGTGTAATGTCTCTATATATTTATACTTGTATGTATGTTTAGATGTTTGTAACTTAATCACGCCAAAATGGCTGAACAGATTTTATCGAAATTTTGCTTATAGCTAGGTTAATACCTGAAAATATAGGCAATCATTCATCCCGGAAAAAGTACTGTTCCCGCGTTGTACGGGATCGACACTAACGCGAACGGAGCTGCGGGCAACATCTAGTTTTCTAATATTATAAATACAGAAGTGAGTTTGTTTTTTGAACCGATCATTTTGAAATTTTGCAGACGTGTTGTCCGCGGTACGGAGTAGGATATAGGCTATCTTATATCCCGGAAAAAGGTACTGATCTCGGGGTCCGACGTTATCCTGACTTATTTCCACTTCTGGTAACCCTTCTGGCTGCAACAACAGTTTGTTATAAAGTGGAACGGTTGCATGCAGTTGAACAGATAAAAATGTTGGCGAACTCTGGTTTGCTGCATTCTGTGAAACACACTCTAACCTAATAGCAAACAGAGCTACAGGATAGCTTTTGTTTACGTATTCTCAGTTAAGTTCAAATTTCCAAGATAGGAGAAAAGAAATATAAATATAAATAAATATATACGGACAAATCACACAGAATGAGCTAGCCCCAAAGTAAGTTCGAGACTTGTGTTATGGGATACTAACTCAACGATACTATATTTTATAACAAATACATTTATAGATACACATCCAAGACCCAGGCCAATCTGAATAAGATCATTTTCCATCTTGACCTGGCCGGGATCGAACCCGGTCACTCCGTGTCGCAGGCTGGTGTATTGACCGCTGCGCCACGGAGCTAGTCGAAAAAACCGGTCAAGTGCGAGTCGGACTTGCGCATGAAGGGTTTCGTACCATTATCTATAATAAGTTTACGAAATCTTATACTTTTAAACGAGCAATTCAATAAATTAAGAAATAAAATATGGTGAAAAAATTTCATGCGGGCAGGACTTGAACCAGGGACCTAGGTCTATGTACGACCTATGCTCTGCCATTTGACTTACCACACAATTCAGTCTCGGCGCCGAAACTCTCCACCATATCCCATTTCCCTTTATACGTATTAAGGCTTACGTCACCTACACAACTACCCGACTTTTACAAGTGAGGTATTTGATTCAACTCATTTTACAATGAATTTGAAACTCAACTAATATGTAGGAAGCCATGCAATATTTTAATAAGTGTTTTATTTTGCATTCACAATGCTATTTTGATATCTTCTTAATATATTAAGAAATAAAATATGGTGAAAAAAAATTCATGCAAGCGGGACTTGCATATTAGTTGATTAAAAATCTAACCCCAGTTGAAATTAAGACCAAGCTATCTTATGCAGAAGAGACTTCACTGCTAATATTTCTACAGGAACACTGTGAAAGCATGAAATCGTTTAAAGTTCGCAAACTAGAATAACAAGACGCGACAAAGACCTGTATAGTGAGATGAATTGCATTTTAAATGCGTCGGTGCTTTCAGACGTAAGGGCGTGACCCTTTACAAGCGATTAATTTAATAAAAATTAAGTTAACGTCCACCAAAAGGTATTTAAAATATCTTACCATGAATAAAATATGTGACTACTGATTATTGTCTAATTGGCTGTCGGTAAAGTCTACTTACAGACGATCATTTTACGTGATAGCAATGGAAGAGAGATAGATGCGTCACAAGCCGAACGCTGTTATCACATGAAAAAGTATTTTAACTAAGCTCGTTACTTAAGTTGATTTGAATTATTATCAACTCCTGCTTATATTAGTGTTCAATAGGCTTGTTTCCTAAAAAAATACCATTTAAAAAAATTAGTCCGGCTTATTGATTATCGAAAAATATTAGATACGTATTTTTTCTTTTTTCAATCAAACAAAAGATGATAAAGATAAAGCGCATCAAAGTTCAGGAGTGGGGGCGTATGACGCAATAGGCCAGTAAGTATACCGGCCAGTGACGTCACGCGGAACTTTGATGGGCTATATCTTTATCAATTTTTGTTTGATTGACAAAAGAAAAAATACGTGTCCAATATTTTTCAATAATCTACCAGACGGACTTATTATTTGAAATGGTATTTTGTAGAAAACAAGCCTATTGCCAGATTATAATGATTGATATTAGTCGTATAATTCCTGATTTGGCAAAATGGCACTAAGTCTAAAGAACTAATTCGCGCAAAAGACAAAAGGACTAAATATATTATGATATTAATATATAGTTATAGGATCAACCAGAACAATAGCCAAAAGCTTACTCAGATACTGCATTTCAATATGCATAAATATACAGATACTACAGAAACAGGCAGCTATACATACTTCCATACTATCTAAAGTTTTGGGGAACACCATTTTCGTAGAGAGGAATCCTGATTCTCCTTGGCCTTAAGGGTCTCGAGGCGGGAGATCAGGCGTTAAAAATACCGACATTAAAAGTCGAGATGAAAGAAATTTCAACAACTCATAATATCTTAAAGTAGAAATGATCTCTATTGTAATTTATATAAAATAAAAAGTAATCTATTTTCGTCTCCAGCTGTTACTGGCTCCCCGCCCGAAATTTCCTTTCGTTTCATTGTAATTTGAGCCAGCTCTCAAGTCCTTGCAGAGGTTCAAATTGTTACAAACGGCATACAGTCCCTTTAATCCCGCTGTATCTACGAATAAACTTGTCTCGGCCTGTTTTCTTTGGTGATTTAATTAAACTAGGGCTGAGCGTCCACCAATTAAAAACAGAAAGGATTCTGTTTGTGATAATTTTAGTGGATTCGCTTTGGCTGAACAGCTAGTTGATGAAATAATGTATTTGATAAATTGAAGATAGCTTCTATTTTCTAGAGTAATTCTCGTTTGATCCTTATTGATTGTAGAAAGGATGGATGAAAGAAGACTTACAAAGAATTTTTATACTTTATATGTGTCAACGTACAACGTTTTGATAGTCACTTCAAAATACATTGTGGGTTTAGTATGATTAACTATTTTTATTTAAGATACATAAAACGTAATGTATTTTGTAATGACTATTAAAACGTTGTACAGTGAACTCAGTGTACAACGCAATACCGCAATCTGCCATCACCCATATAGTATACTTACTTGGCAAAAATGTCCGCAATCTATGTGCCTATTTGCTAGTTAGCAAATAGGCAGATAAAAAAAAATAAGCCGTGTGGTATCCGGCAGAGTAGAATAGGACCACTCCAAGTCTTCCCGTGGATGTCGTAGAACTTAGGAAATACAAGCTAAACAAAGGTTATAAACATCTAAGAGACCTCTCCAACCCGTCTGGCCAGCGTGGAGAGTGTAGGCCAAGTCCTCTGGCTGCTCTAGCCAAGTATGGCTCTAGTAGTACAGAGAGGGTCGTGCTCCTGTAGTGGAGACTAAAAAGGACCTGATGATGATGATGATGAAATAGGCAGATAGATTGCGGAAATTTTTGCCAAAAGGCAAGTTAGAAGTACCCGAAACCGACGAGTATTTGGAAACGGAATAAAGGTATAGGGATACCACTCGCTCGGATGATTGGGGGAAAACCAAGTAGTAGCTCGGGAAACCGGGCGCGCGCACCCAATGTCATATCTGCAACCGCTGGACAGGTAGTTGGGATGATACCACTGACCATATCATTGTATGAAAGACATGTTTTTCAGAAAATAGCAACATCTGTTTTAGATAGAAATGATTTTACAAGATATAAGACTAAGATGAATGTCAAGTAGGATAGTGCGTAAATTCCTACAAGATGATTCCCCCATCCAAACAGAGACAAGCAATGAGGCTTACTTGGTCGCAGACCCGTAAGTTTCAGAGTGTTACCGAATGTAAAAATTCGAGAAAATAAATGTATACATGTAAATAATAATAATCGTTTATTTCAGGCAACGAGTAAAACATTACATAGGCCCATAAATATATATATCTTACAGAGTAACATACATACAAAAATATATCTTTAAAAAAAAAAAACTAGTATTCCCGTAGAGTCGGCGACGTGAGGCGCGGGATATCAGCAGGCAGCCGTCCTCGGAACTTCCGATAAACGACTCCCTGCGGCCAGAAGTCCTCCTTCATGAAGGTCTCTAGATGGTGGGTCGGCACTCTCACCACAAATGAATTAAAGCTCACTTTATGGCGAGAAGCCAACTGTTCGTCCCTCAATGTGAATTTGGACTTCTGCAGCACGTAGTCTACGACGTCCTCTACCCTCGTAGACCAATGCGGGACACATACAGCTGCGTCGTCTTCACTTCGGGACGCAACAGCAGGGTCGGTTCATGCGGTGCATTGCCGTGGTGGTTACGGCTGGTGGGCTTCTTTTTTCTCCGCTCTTCTTTAACGAAGCCCTCCTTGTCGCACTGGTCCCTTCGAGAACCCGATTCAACAGGCATGCGAGAGCTTGCCTGTTTTTTCCCCTTTGTGACGGGCCGCTGCGGTGACGCAGCAGCCTGGGCGGCGGCTACGGCTGCGTAGGCACGTGTCGGGGTTGACGTGCTCGGCAGTGACGTCGACTCCTCGCGGAGGGAAGAGCGGGCGGCGGGGCGCGGGGCATCTTGAACGATGTCGACAGCTGGCGGTGAGTTCTCCAATTTCGCCGACTCAAAACTTAAATTAAAACATTCCGTAAAATAAGTTAAATTATTGGCCACAAAACTATGCTCTTTGCAACAAAATTAGATATGAATACTAGGGCATATTGCATTCAACTCTAGGTCTGAAAGACCATTTGCTACTGTATACTACATGGGTGGATCCAGAGGAATGGTCGTTAGGGTCAGAAAAAATCGTTTTTCACCTTGACTTGGCCGGAGATTGAATCCTGAGAGGGACAAAAGCGGTACCGCTACGCCACTGAGGCTGCTAAGCAATTGATGATTTTAATGAAGAACAATAATATATGGAAGGAATAAAATTAGAAATTACAGGCAGTAAAAAGGCCGTGGAAAGGCTAATGATTTAGCTTACAGCTCTAGTCGCGGAAGACACTGAAAACGTATAAATATGACGCATTTTTTAAATCTATTAGGAACATAGATACACAACTTGCCTTTTTAACTTACAAAAAGGAAAAATCATTTTGACAACGCGAAGTAAATCTTTCAACGTAAACATAAACAGACTCAACATAAATATTTATTTTCATATTAATTGTTAAAAGAAAATCTTTTACAGTTAAATTTTTTTGCTAGGGTACCTAGCACACATCTCAGCCAAATATACGAATATATAATTATAGTGTTATTTTAGTTGTATCTAACCACGAGACAAACGATTTAATGATCAAATTTGATTAAAAATGTGGAAAATGTTATGCCTAGGAAAGGAAAATCATTATGATCATATGGCATAAAGAAAATCTAGATTTTTGAATCGTGATAAAAATAAGCGTATATATAATAATTATTACGAATGGCAAATATTTTTAACACCTGTCAATATAATATACAATAACCTTGCAATGCATGTTAAAATGAGATCGAGATTCTGGCACACCGTATATCTCAGGTTTTTATCAAAACTCCATGCTTAGACATGCAATTGGTACGCACTCCGCATGTGTAAAGTACGTTACCAAAACTTAAATTTAGAAAATGGAGTTACCAGCCGAGTGCAACATAGCTGGTTGCTCCCTTAATGGACAAGTCATGTTAGAAACTCTGCGAATCAAAAAAATAGTAATTGATTACAAGTACTTACAAGTGTTCAGACAACGTGGCAAACCTATTTAAAATCTTTTTTCTGCGCCACGGAGCTAGTCAAATCTTTTAGACATCATTCGTAAATGTGTTTTTGGGCATCAATGTAGTTAACCGATTCGATACGGATGGCACGAAAGCGCGACAGTCAGAAGTTTAATTGAAAATGGACGCTTCACTGCATTGAATCGGTTAAATAAATGTAGTTCTATTATTATACGGAACCCTTGTACAGCGTGATTTTTAACCCCCTAGCTATATTGAAATCTGGGAATCAGAATTCCTAATGGAATACAGAATTGTAAAAAAAAAAAGGTAAAAAAGGAAAAAAAAATTTAACCTTTCATAGAAATTCGTCCAGCTGATCGGCAACTTTGTATGGGAAACCTAATTTTCTTTTTCGTTTTTTACCTTTTTTCTTACAATTCTGTGTTCCATTTGAGATTCTGATTCCCAGATTTCAATAAAGCTAGGGGTTCAAAATCACGTTGTATAAGAAGCCTTTACTTCAAATAATTCTATACAAAAATCTGGTTGTGTGTAAAGTCGATTTACGGACGATAATTTAGAGTAGAGAGATAATTGCGTCACAAGCCGAACGCTTAGGCCGATCTATCGCTTGTTCCACGCTCTCGCTTGCACATGGAGCGAGACACTTTTTCCTGCATGCAGCCGGCGTTCATCGATTTATAAGACGTCATCTCGTCAAAAAAGAACTAAGGCATACAAGGACCAATCAGCCCTATATTGTTCCCCCTTCCCAAACTGAAACGCTGGATCCGCCCTCAACAAACACAGAGTGCTCTCATATTTACACTAGCGACGGCAAGTATATTACGGTGCATGGTTGCAAACAATTATGAATGCAGCTAAGTCCCAACAAGTCGTAATGTTCAGATATTAATTTCTGGAAACAAGGATGGGTAAGGCTGTGGTCATAAAGAAAATCGTATGTTACTATTATAAGTGCTTTCTCTATAATAAATCAATTTAGTATCCATTGAGCGGTGATGTGAGTGGTGACAGCGTTAGAATTGTGACGCGGACGATACACAGTCAGATATTAAGGTACCCGACCAGGCCTATATCTTAAGTATAAAATATCTTGAATATCCGGGCATGTGAGAAATCGGAGGAGACAATGAGACATATTTTGGATCTCTGTGACTCGTTGGCTGGTCAGCGTTTAGACCTCTTAGGATTAGCTTATCGTGAGCTAGAGGACTACAGGCACTATGGGTGATGTTCTGAAGCTCATGCAGTCCTTCTTCGGAATACACCGTGTGGGTGAGTAAGGCATGGGGTACAAAATAACCCAAAGGTTAGCTTCCGATCCTGAATCGGCCCCATCAAAGATAAGATAAAACAAGATAGGCACCAGAAATAACACCTAAATATTTGATAGGCAGTCCCAGACTTGTGGGGTCGGGACAACATGTAAGTTTTTTTTCAATTTTGCTCTATCTTGAACCATTTCTTTCGTTACCTTCTTTCTCCCCATATCCTCCTTCACACACTCATTCATTTTTTCTTTGGCCTACCTCTACTCTGATTCCCTACTTTTATATCCAACACCTTCTTAGTTATAGGCAGAAAATATGCAGAAAAAGAGGATACACTCTGAATAAATTAAGAAATAAAATATGGTGAAAAAAATTCATGCGGACGGGACTTGAACTGGCGACCTAGGTCTATGTACGATTAATTTATTAAGAGTATATCAAAATAGCATATTGAATGCAAAATAAAACACTTATAAAAAAAGAGGATACAGCCTTCAAAAACATACAAAAGAACTACACCAGTCTGTCTTCACCCTACACAGCCAACTTTGCCATTAGAAGAAGCTCCACAATAACCAGACCAAGATAGAGGCATTCAGTTCAAGACTAAACTACAATTTCCTACAGATGATCAATCACTTAGTTACTATTGCATCTATGCAGTTCTAACTCCACAACTACAATTTTACTATCTAATACATTACCGCGTCACCTCAGAGTTTTTCAGGACATTGTTAAGTGAATACGCATTGGATGTTGGATTTTGAAATAAAGTGGCTGTGAATTAAAGTTTGTGAGATTTCGTGGTAGGAGTCTAAAGAAGCGTGCATAGGGTTGATGTATAGCAAGTGCCTTGGTCAACTAAATGTTTATTTTGTAGATTACGTCAGGTTCAAACGCTGTGGCCGCCAGGGATTGCATTTTGTTGCATAGGTATTACGGCATATACTGAGGCATTAACCGGGTGACCCTGATATAGAGGCAGACGTAATAATCGTGTCATAAATTTTTGTATCTAGATTTAGTTGATATTAGCAAAGATATTATGATAATACAGGAATAGATATTATCTGGCAACACGCGCTCCTAAAAAGCCCTTCAGGTGAATAGGCGACCAATACTGTTAAAAATAGTTTTCTTTCGGCGTTTCTTCTCTGCTCTACTTCTTTCTTCTCTACTCTTTTATGCTGCTCTAGGAGACAGCCCGGCCAGGTCAGACTTGACAGCCTCCGTGGTACAGTGGTTAAGGCGTTTGCCTGTTGACCCGGGGGTCGTGGGTTCGATTCCCACCGGAAGCATACTTTGTTTAGTTGTTTCCAGTTTGGTTAGGACATTGCAGGCTTGAATCACCTGATTGTCTGATAATAAAGATGATTCCGTGCTTCGGAAGGCACGTTAAGCCGGTGGTCCCGGCTGCCATCTGGTAGTCGTTAAAGGAATCTCGTCAGAGGCCGAGAGGCGGTTCCGCAGAACTCTGACACTAGGGTGTGCATGGTCGATTGACCGTGACACCTACTCGAAATGATGAGGAGAAAAGAAAAACGTAGAATGTACCACTGCTGCTTTTCTTCCCGCGCAGATCGTAAAAGCCGAACGAGGGAACGGGCAAAGTTCCGTGGAATCATGTTAATAGGCGATACAGCTAGCAACCCATCACTATTTTGATTCCGTTTTTCAACTAATGCCCGCCAACATGCTAAACGTGGCCTTCGGGCCTTATAGACCTAGGCTCTGTCTATCCCGCTAGGGAAAAAGACGTGATACTATGTATGTATGTTTCTTCTCTAGACTAGCTCCGTGGCGCAGCGGTCAACACGCCTGCCTGCGACACGGAGTGACCGGGTTCGATCCCCGGCCAGGTCAAGATGGAAAATGATCTTTTTCACATTGGCCTGGGTCTTGGATGTTTATCTATATATGTATTTGTTATAAAATATAGTATCGTTGAGTTAGTATCCCATAACACAAGTTTTGAACTTACTTTGGGGCTAGCTCAATCTGTGTGATTTGTCCGTATATATTTATTTATTTATTTATTATTCTCTGCACTGCCAGTGATCGGTAGCTTTTGAACATTAATTCATATATAAAATATGTACCATATGTCCTTCTCCGTCCGGTGGGAAAAAAGCTGTCGTTGTTCCGATTTATAAGTCTGGTAACAAATACCAAGTCAATAACTATAGACCTATCTCATTATTACCTTCGATTTCCAAGATTCTAGAGAAAATAATTAACTATCTGGAAAAATACAACTTTTTATCGAAAATGCAGTTTGGATTTAGGTCTCAGTTATCAACAGCGGATGCTGTACATAACCTTATTGAATATCTTGTACAGGAACTCGATAGTGGCAATCAAACCCTAGGAATATTCCTTGACCTTGCCAAAGCTTTTGACACAATTTCCATTCCCATACTATTGCACAAGCTTGAAAACTTAGGTATAAGAGGAAATGAGCTTAAACTCTTCACTAATTATTTTAATGAAAGGTCCCAATGTGTGAAAATTGACAACATACTTAGTTCTGATCAGGATAATACTTGTTTTGGAATTCCCCAGGGAACTATATTAGGCCCGACCTTGTTCTTAATATACATAAACGACCTGTGTAACATGAACATAGAAGGGGGGAAAATAATTTCTTATGCCGACGACACAGCAATCCTGTTCTCTGCTAAGTCATTGGATGAAGTTTTAAAAAATGCACAACAAGGTTTTAATTTTGTAAATAACTGGCTTCGACAACATCTGCTAACTTTAAACACTGATAAAACTAGCTTCATTCGATTTTCCATGCGTAATGTGCCATCATCGCATACCAACCTGAATATTTATGCACATCACTGCAGAAACCCTGTAGCTAACTCGTGCGACTGCCCAAACATTACCAAAACCGATAAAATAAAATACCTTGGTATTGTTATTGACAACACTCTTTGTTTCAAGCAACATACAGAGATTTTAAATGGCAGAATACGTAAGTTAATATTTGTATTCAAAAAACTACGATCCATCGTGGACTCAAAAATAATCAGACAAGTTTACTTTGCCTTATGCCAATCATTACTAACTTACTGCATTACGTCATGGGGAGGTATGGCCAAAACATCACTGCTAACCATAGAGAGGGCACAGCGAGCCGTCCTTAAAGTCTCAACTTTCCGCCCTTTCCTTTTTCCCACTGACCTTCTCAATAAATCCTGTAAGGTACTAACAGTTAGGCAATTATTTATATTAAACACAGTACTAAAACAACACGCCGCACTGCCATACAGCACTGTACTTACTAATAAAAGACGGAAAGATATTGTTTGCATTAATAATATAAAACATACCTTTTCTTCTAGATTTTTCTTATTCCTTGGTCCCCTTCTTTACAATAGGCTTAATAAAAAACTTGGTTTTTATCCTTGTTCTTTCGGTATGACGAAAAGAATACTGCAAGAAGCCCTCCTCAATATGTCGTATGAAGAAACAGAGGATTTATTAACAGTTATATCATAATTATTATGAATATTTATCTTTTATTACTTTTAAATGTATTTTTTAACTTTGTATTCAACATTATTTTCTTTTTGAAATTGTTTATTTTGTTAGTTTATGTCTAGTAATTAAAGCCTGAAACACAGGGTGTTTTTCACCTTAGCTCAGGCAAAACTTTGTTTGTACCTATTAATGTATGTTTATATTGTGATATGTTACCACCTAAGAAATTTAATAAAGATTTTATATTATATATATTATATCCGTACCCCAGATAACGTGTTTGCAAAATTTCATGATGATCGATTCAGTAGTAACAACAAAGCGTAACAAACAAACAAACTCACTTTTAGGATACTAAATTAGATCATTTAAAATGTGATTTGACGTGAAAAAGTACTAAGCAAAGGCCTATTTTCAGAATAAACGTTTTGATTTTGATACAATTTCAGGCTCTTCAGGAAATAAAAAGCCTAGTTTAACCGATTGTCATCTTAAGGTATATTTATTTAAACTTTATTGTACAAATAAAACAAATGTCTACAAATGGACTTAATGCCATATGGCATTCTCTGCCAGTCGACTAGAGATGCCACGAATATTCGGCAACTATTCGGTATTCGGCAAATCGGCCACTTTTTTTTGCTATTCGGTGTTCGGCCGAAAATGGTTATTCATTCGGCCGAATACCGAATAGCAATTTCTTTTTTTTTTTATTATATCTGTTTTCCCGCGCCTTCGTCCGCGTAAATTATAGTTATTTATCGAACGAACCGTGATATTTCTTATGGTAATGGATCACATTAAATGTCATATTTTAGTATACAGTACGTAACATAAGATGCACAAAAGATCAACAAATAAAACAGGTTGTGGCACGACAGTGACCTAATCACAAATGAAACAAAACTGCAAACAAACAACAAAACAAAAGCTAACAAACGTATTACTGTATTACTTCAGCGATGCAAGTTTAAACTCGTACAGTGTCGAGTCGTGATAATCGCCCGCGGAAAGTACTAAGTGTGGCCGAATATTCGGCTGCCGAATGTTCGGCGCTTCGGCCAAGAGCCTCGCCGAATATTCGCTATTCGACCAAATAACTATTCGTGGAAACTCTACAGTCGACCATAGGACCAAACAGAGAAAATATTTAATTATTTAATAGCACAATATGTTTTCCGAAACATGCTGTTCCTTGATATATTTTATGCCAGTTAGCTACGCATTTATGGTTATTGATCCATGTGCAAACCACGCTCGAAGTTACTTAACCTACATAAAATCTATCAACTACCACGCCCCTTGGACAATCAACTTATTATTAAAATATATTTCGTGCGGATCGGGACATCGGGCGCGCGTCTTAATCTTCATTGGCCCTTAGGAACTCCAGGTAGAGTCGAAACTTGTCGGCTAGTAGCTGACTCCGTACGTTAGTAACCCGTCGTTACATATTTTAATAATGTTCATATATCACGTTAGATTTAATCAAAAATCAACCTATTCATAAAACTCAACAAATTTCAGTCATCATCATCATTTAGTGTAGCTGTCACGGTCAATCGACCATGCGCACCCTGGTATCAGAGTTCTTCGGAACCGCCACTCGCCCTCTGACGTGGTTCCTTTTACGACTAACAGTTGGCAGCCGGGACCAACGGCTTAACGTGCCTTTCAAAGCTGGGAATCATCTTTATTATCTATTAATTTTAATCGATTCATTTCAATCGGGATACTTCTGAATTCAAGCGATGAACAAGATATCACTTGTTCATCGCTTGAATTCAGAAGTATGAATCGAGTTCGTCGAAAAGAAAAATACTAAAAATTATTTTGAATTATGAACTCAAATATCATTCTGAAAATTTCCGTGACCAAATAGGTCAGGGAAGTCATCCTCAACTACCTGGCTGGTGGTTGGCAGTTTGGCATCAAGCACACGCGCCTGGCCTTCCCGAGCTACTTGCTTTTTCACCATTATTCCAAGCCTTCATTCCCTTCCTAAATGCAACGAATTTCTATCTTTCCCCAGCTTTAAAATGCTTTCGATGGGCAGCAGCGTCTACTTCTAAATATCAAGATTGTAGAGAAGAATAAAGAATTTTGAATTGAATTGAATTTTGAAAATAAAAATGGGAGGGTTTTGCCTAGCCTAGCAGCAAATGAGAAAGTGTCTGTTACTTTTCACAGTTCAACCACTGAACCGATATTGATGAAATTTGGTATGCAGGCAGTTTCAGGCTCGCGAAAGCCCATATTACCTACTTCCGGGATGTATAGTAATTCAAGGTAGTCTTCCAGGGATATAGGTACCTACTCTACGCGAGCGCATCCACAAGCAATAGCTATAATAATAATATAATACAGTAATGAAAATTTGTTTTTCTACGAGTAATGAAAATAAAGGCTCCACAAATGTACTCGATTGATGTGCACGACCCTCTCTGTACTACTAGGGCCATACTTGGCCAGAGCAGCCAGAGGACTTGGCCTACACTCTCCACGCTGGCCAGACGGGTTGGAGAGGTCTCTTAGATGTTTATAAGCTTTGTTTAGCTTGTATTTCCTAAGTCGCCTTCTACGACATCCACGGAAAGACTTGGAGTGGTCCTATTCTACTCTGCCAGATACCACTCGATTGATAGTAAATCGTAATCGCATGAAGTGCTCATGTGATTTTAATCGATTCGTATATATATGTGCTCGATACAGGTTGTGTGTCGGGTCGTCGAGTTCCCTCTAATATGGTTGAGCTCAGCGATGGCTGATCCATGCGTCAACTCGTGAACGGGTGCTGCCAGGGGGGACAGGTCTGCTCGGCCTCTTTGAGACTTCTATCTATCTTTGAGACTTTTATCATACGAGTATCTGTAGTTGTTGCACGCTCGATCGCTAACATAACGTGTTAACATAACATGACATCAGAAAAAAAAAGAAATGATAAAAATATTAAATATCATACAAAGCCTTTCAGGCAAGTAGGCGACCAATACTGTTGAAAAGAGTTTCTTTCGGCGTCTTCTTCTCTGCAGTGGTCGGTTCCGAAACGCTAGTAGTTTGTAGCTTTTGAACATTAATTAATAATTTGAATATAATATAATAAGTATTATTTAAAATGTGAATTGACGTGAAAAAGTGCCTGAAAAGGCCTATTTTCTGAATAATTCTTTAAATCTTTGAATCTTTGACAGGTAGCGCGTAGCGATCAACGAGAAATAAATGCCTGGCGGGGTGATGGGATCTTCTACAGAAGTGTTAATGCGATCTCATATTTATGTTACTAACTTACATAACATTCACACTGAAACTGTCTATCATCTGTCTACAGAAAAAAAAAGTAGTCTTTCCAGAAGATTTACACTAACGTGTGCGGAACTGTAGGCGAAAGCTGCTATACAATCTTCTACGAGTTAATTAGTTCTAGTTTTAGGGCGAAATGATATGAGTATAATAAAAATAAAGGCTCTACGAATCTACTCGATTGATGGTTAATCGCAATCGGACAGAGATGTGATTTTAATCGATTCGTATATATCTGTGTTCGATACAGGCAACGCCTTGCGATTAACGAGAAATAAATGCCGGGCGGGGTTGATGGGATCTTCTACGGAAGTGTTAATGCGATCTCATATTTATGTAAGTGTTACTAACTTACATAACATTCACACTGAAACTGTCACACTTACGTACACATTCACATGTGCGCAACTGCAGGCAAAAGCTAGCACATAAAGGGCATAAAGATGTAAAGATGATGTAAATATGCATAAAGATCGCAATCACACAAAATGCTTATATGTATTTAATCAATTAGTTTATTCGTTCGATACAATTATTAACGAGCAAGAACTGCCTGGAATTATGGAATTTTCTACGGAAGAGTAATGCGATCTCATATTGATGTTGGTATTACTTACAGAACTTAAGAGACTGTTCACACTGACACTGTTTATCATCTGCCACCAAAAAAAATTCGATTATCTACCCAGTTACACTCACGTAAGCGGAACTGTGGGCGAAAGCTAGCTATATTATCTTCTACGATGAAAATAAAAGCTCGACGAATCTACTCGATTGATGGTTAATCGCAATCGGACGAAGTGCTCATGTGATTTTAATCGATTCATTCCGATCCGCGCGCTCGATATCTCATACATTGCTAGCCGCGGGGGAGATAGAATGGCGGAAGTGTAAATCTATCTCATGTTGATGTCAGTGAAGCTTACTTACATGTAAGAAAGCGTTTGTATTGCTTTTTGACGTAGTAACGTGACGTTAAAAATCGATAAACGCCCGAAAAAGTGTCACGTTATGTCTGAATAATTATTTTTAATAATATTGGATCCAATTAATTATATTAATAGCATTACATTTTGCTCGGTTTAATATTAAAATCTTTCGTGTGCAAGCGTGAGCGCGGAACGAGCGATAGAGGCAAGATCGGCCTAAACGTTCGGTTTGTGACGCATTTATCTCTCTTCCACCGTGACGTCACGTAAAATTATCGTTGTAAATCGACTTTACAATCAATTTATTTTTTTCTCTTTCCCTAATAGTACGTCAGTATTATTATTGTACTAGCATTATGTCCTTCTCCGTACTCCAGAGAACTTGTATGCAAAATTTCATGATGATCGGTTCAGTAGTTACGGCGTGAAAGCGTAACAAACAAATAAACAAACAAACAAACTCACTTTCGCATTTATAATATCAGTGAGGATAAGTATAAGGATAAGGATATTACAGACAATCATGCAAAGCAGTGTGGGGTAGTACGAGCCCTTAAGCGATTTTAATCGATTTATTCCTATTTGCGTTCGATACAGGCAGCAGCTATAAACGAGAAACGAATGCCTGGCGGGACTGATGGAATTTGGCGGAAGGGTGAATGGATCCCACATCGATATCGGGGACTAACTTACAGGAAATGAGTGTGCGTCAATACTGTTGCCGTTTTTTTAACGCGATAACGTCTTATAAATCAATGAACGCTGCACGCAAGAAAATGTGTCACGTTCCGTGTGCAAGCGAGAGCACGGAACAAGCGATCATCATCATCATCAGGTCCTTTTCAGTCTCCACTACAGGAGCATGACCCTCTCTGTACTACTAGGGCCATACTTGGCCAGAGCAGCCAGAGGACTTGGCCTACACTCTCCACGCTGGCCAGACGGGTTGGAGAGGTGTCTTAGATGTTTATAAGCTTTGTTTAGCTTGTATTTCCTAAGTCGCCTTCTACGACATCCACGGGAAGACTTGGAGTGGTCCTATTCTACTCTGCCGGATACCACACGGCTAAAACAAGCGATAGAGAGACACAATCGAACTGAACGTTCGGCTTTTGACGCATCTATCTCTCTTCCACCGTTACCACGTAAAATTATGGTCCGTCATCGTCTCTTCCATGCTGGTCTGGGAGAAAAGAAAAAACGTAGAATGTGCCAGCTGCTTCTCTTACCGCTCAGATCGTAAAGGCCGCTCGAGGGATTGGGCTATCTTCTGAATCATGTCAATAAGCGATGCGGCTAGCAACCCATTACTATTTGATTCCGTTTCTATCTACACGCCCTCCAACGTGCTAAATGTGCCATATGGTCTTAAAGACCTAGGCTCTTTCTACCCCGCAAGGGGAAAAGACGTGATACTTTGTATGTATAATGTCTTAAAAATCGATAAACGCCAGATGCACCCACGAAAAAGTGTCACGTTCCGTGTGCAAGCTAGAGCGCGGAACAAGCGATAGAGGGGCACGATCGGTCTAAGCATTCGCCTTTTGACGCATCTATCTTTCTTCCACCGTTATTCTTATACTATCCTTATACTAATATTATAAATGCGAAAGTGAGTATGTTTGTTTGTTTGTTTGTTTGTTAGTTTGTTTGTTTGTTTGTTTGTTTGTTTGTTTGTTTGTTACGCTTTCACGCCGTAACTACTGAACCGATCATCATGAAATTTTGTATACAAGTTCTCTGGAGTACGGAGAAGGACATAGGCTACCTTTTATCCCGGGAAAAAGTACTATTCTCGAGGGATCGACATTGACGCGGGCGGAGCCGCGGGCGAAAGCTAGTAATGTATAATTTTCGTCCGTAAACCGACTTTAGAGAAAACCAATTTTTTTAAACTAGCTTTCTGTGTCCCGCTATTGGGCTATATATATATATATAAAGGGCTATATATATATAAAGTGTGTATATTTTATTTATACTATAATATATACTTTGGAAAAACATAGCAGTCTATACCTTAACAACCGCATATAATGTAAAACCTATAATAAACATATAAATCACTCGCGTTAGTGTCTATCCCTGGGGACAGTAGTTAGATAGCATAGCAATTATTCTATTTATATAAATATATTATATATTTTGCTATGCTATCTAACTACTGTTCCCAGGGATAGACACTAACGCGAGTGAGTGAGTTTTCGCGCGGCGAAAGCTAGTGTTTTTTTTATGTTATAGGGCGGCAAACGAGCAAGCGAGTCACTTGATGGTAAGCGACCAGCGCTGCCCATGGACAACTGCAACACTAGGGTGTAACAGGAGCGTTGCCGGCCTTTCAAGGAGTTGGGGAAAGAACATGGGGGACGGATGGGCCTCCGGCTCTTTCACTCACCGAACGAATCATAGAAGCGGTGAAGCTCCCACTCAGACGTCGATTTTCTGTGAGAGTGTGGTACTTCCCCGGACGAGCCGGCCCATTCATGCTACTAGTAAAAATGAATTTTGCCGATAGCGTGGCTCTACCACAACCTAAATGTTTACACATATAACGTGTATTAAAATTTGAATATGCGCTATGTTTCGAGAATGCTGCGCTTGTCTGGTGAAGTCACTAAATTTTACAAAATTAAAAATTAATATATACGGGGAACCTTTAAAGTGGCTGAAATACAGCATAAAATGCGAGAAAATCGGCTCCGTTGGTATGGTCACGTAATGCGACGTAGTCCTGACCACATGACGAGACAGGTGTTGGCAATTGACGAGGGAAAGCGAGGCAGAGGATGAACCCCAACCACCTGGATAAGGACTGTACAATCAGATATGAAGGCATTGGGGATAACACCGGAATTGGCATAAAACCGTCAAGTTTGGAGGAAATTTATCAGGAGGGCTGACCCTACTTAGGACACAAGCCAGGAGATTGATTGCTATGTTTCGAGGGCAAGGGTGACACTCACACATACATAAATCCTTATTCAAATGCAGACCGTCTGCACCGGACAACGGAATAATGTATTTGACGCACAAGTGATTTAGTTCGCGGGCCGCGTCGCTATAGGTACATCTGGTATAAAATAAAAATTGTAAAATAAAAAAAGGTGACTAGTAAATCCCGCTCAACCTTCCGGGCGCCGTCCAGTGGGGCGTCCAAGATATCGTTGGAAGGATGAAGTCGCCAAAGACTTGAAAGAGTTGGAAGTATCCGACTGGTCAGAGGTGGCACAGAATAGGGAACAATGGCGCTCTTTAATGTCGGAGGCCAAGATCCACTTCGGGTCGCTGAGCCAGCGAAGTAAGTAAGTAAATCCCGTTACATATTGAAAGGCACTCAGTACTTGATTCTAGTTCGAAATAAATAAAAAAATAGGGGCTTAAAAGTTGACCAAATTATTCTATAAAAACAAGATGTGAGAACACTCGCGCTGATCAAAGCGCGCGTACCTGTTTTCGTGTCGGCCGCGGACCGTCTAGCTGGATGCGCGTAGCGAGCGCGATTCCGAGACTTTGCGGACTAATTTGATTAAATTTTTCTTTGTAATTAATAAGTATTTTGTTGGTTTTATATATTTCAGCGTTACGTGTGATCATTATTTATTATGTCCTTAAGTATGTAATGTGATTTACCAGTCAGGCTGTAGTTCTTCAGCAGGGTATTGTTACCTTTTTTGAGGAACAGAACCAGCACACCCTGTTCCACACCACTGACGTTACGCTCTTAAACAAAGCAGAATTAAAAGCGTCTGAAGGACTTTCTGTACGGGTGTTTCGCCCGCTTTCTGAAGCTCTATTGTGATTCCATCCTCACCCAACACCTAGTTATTTTTAAGCCGTTTGAGTGCAATCGGGTGCAGGCTGATGGGCACCCAAGTCCATCCAGGTCCATTTATTGTGAGGCGGCTTCTTGAAAAAAGAGTTCGTCACGTAGAGACCCTCATCCTCCAAAAAATCGGCCGGTCTATGATCCATTCTTCTTTCTATATCCAAATCGTCCCACTCTGAACTCTCCGTCGCTCCGCTCCGTAAAATAGACTTCTGAAGCGTGTTTAGCCCTACGAATATGCTCATGCACCACTTCCGCCTTCTCATCTGTGTGTTTTCCGGTTGGCATATATAAATATATACGGACAAATCACACAGATTGAGCTAGCCCCAAAGTAAGTTCGAAACTTGTGTTATGGGATACTAACTTAACGATACTATATTTTATAACAAATACATATATAGATAAACATCCAAGACCCAGATCAATCTCAAAAAGAACATTTTCCATCTTTTTTTCATTTCCATCCGAAACTGAAAAATAAAATCAGCTGTTCCATAGATTTGGGCCAAGTAGATATTCCACTTTTGTATGAAAGAGCAGATATTTTTTTTACGATGTCGAAGTTGGTCCCATAATGAAAGTTGTTCAGATTCGTGGTCAAAGTCACTCTTTAAAAGTTTGCTAATGAATTCAATTTCATCCTGTATATTGTATATGTGCATTCCGAGAACGCAGTGCGAAACAATTCTTTTCGTTTTACATCCTCTCGTGCCTTATCTATTTCTATAGAGATCAGTGAACTATAGATTTCCATTGCAAAAATAGCGGGCAGGCGGCTCGCAAAATAATTATCTGTTATTTTCAAAGCTCGCGGTTTTGCTTTCTTACTTCCTTTGTTAACGCTTTGTACTGTTATTTATTCGCGGAATTCTGCGTTTCCTAAATTTGTGTAAATTGTTAGGCTTTGCTTCGGTTTCGAGCTCTGTTTATGGAGATTGTCTTGGCCGAATAATTTGGTTGGTTCCAAGTTATTTGTGATTGTTTTTCATTCTGCGGTTGAGTACTGAGATAGGTACTTGATTGGGAAATAAAATTGTAATACTAAGTGAACCGTGAAGGTGGTTTCTGGCATCGGGTCCACGCGCCTGGTCTCCCCGAGCTGCTGCTTTATCATCATCATAATCATCAGGTCTTTTTAGTCTCCACTGCAGGATCATGACCCTCTCAGTACTACCGGAGCTATACTTGGCCAGAGCAGACGGAGGATTTGGCCTACACTCTCCTCGCTGGCCAGAAGGGTTGGAGAGGTCTCACTGATGTTTATGAGCTTTGTTTAGCTTGTATTTCCTAAGTCGCCTCTTACGACCTCCACGGGAAGACTAGGAGTGGTCCTATTCTACTCTGCCGAAAACCACACGACTAAAGCTGCTGCTTGCTTTATCCGAATACCTTCATTCCCTTCTTAAATTCAACAAATTCCTTCCCCCCGGCAGCACCCGTTCACGAGTTGACGCATGGATCAGCCATCGCTAAGCTCAACCATATTAAAGGGGAACTCAACGACCCGACACACAACGCCGCCACCGGTTTGAACATTACCAGATGCCATACCTGAAACCATCGGCCATGCAGTTAAGGATGACACCCTTGACCTACATTCTAAATCGGAGTGGTCCTATTAAAACCACATGGCACAACTCAAGGTCATATTTATTTATTTGACACTTTATTGCACACATAAAGAACAGTAAATTATTCAAAAAAAATAATGTAACATAAAATAATACTAATTAACTAATAATAATTGAAACTACTTAAAAATATAATTATTTACAAATTATACAGTCCTTGCAAACCGTCATTCTGCGGCAACGTGCCCAAAAGGCTGGCAGCATTGCCACGTTGGATGGCAATGCTTATCCTTTGAGCCAGGTAATTGCCAGCCTTTTGGTCGCGGGATACCTCGATCAAGAACAGTAATAAAAACAATGGGCATAAAAAGATATAAGTATAAAAGGCGGCCTTATCGCAATAGCAATCTCTTCCAGGCAACCTTAGGGTAGTTGGAAAAAAGACATCAACAAACAGGCAAGGTGCAAAGATGTAGAGGAACAAGTTTATGAACAACAGAAATATATAACTATAAAAATAAAATATATACATAAATTATATATATATATAAAGTCATACCGAAGTCATCAGCAGATATCAATATCAGCAGATAATAATATTGACTCAGTGCCCGTACGTCTTATAGTATCAATCAAGATAATGCTAATAGTATTAGCTCGGACATATTGACCTTTTGTTAAGCCTTAATTAATCGTATTGTAACGGAGATCTGGTAAAAGCAAACTGGAGTTAGTAGGTTTGTTCTTAAAATAAATGTAATAATATCAATCAAATATCTCGCTTTTTAAACAAACCCCAAAAGGTAACCTCTTGTTACAAACGGAAATCTTCGAGAACCAAAACTGTTTTATTTTTCTTAAGTGTAAAAATAAATTAACAATGATTTGTAAATTTTAAATTTGTTGGTTTAAAATAGTATTAAAACTTACGCGAGATTTTATTACAAAACCACGGTTTCACGTGAGTGAAAACTGAAAAAACGTGAGTTTATTAGTTTTCGAGTTTTCTGTTATTATAAATAAATAGTTTTTTTTTTAATAGTATAGATGAATAATAATTTTTCCCCTTTTTAAAACATTTTGTATTGATGCTTTTCTCCTATTGGTCGCAAGCCTAAAGCCTTCCTCAATAAATGGACTATCCAACACAAAAAGAATGTTCCAATTTGAACCAGTAGTTCCTGAGATTAACGCGTTCAAACAAACAAACTCTTCAGCTTTATAATATTAGTAAGTATAGTATAGATATAGATTAACAAATTCCCAAAGTAAAACGTCAAAAATTGTAATCTTCCAAAGACAAAAAGCGTCGCATTTAATTTTCACTGCTTCTTCTTCTTCTTTTCCAGTCAAAATAGCTATATATATAATAAATGTTATATGAAGTTAGACCAAAATTTGGCCACTTCACTCCAACAAGCAAATTGAGCGCTGGCAATAACAAGACTGCAAAAGATTTTATTCTTTATATCATTACAATAAAGTGCAAATTGAATTGTGTTTATACACCCAGTGTCAGTCCAGCATTAGCTATTCCTTTTGAGATCCCGTGGGTCTCAGCTCACTCCATAAACTATTAATATCAACGTCAGATTAACAAGTTAGCCTCAATTATTCATAATATAACAGCGTTACCTCATAGGAAATGATTATTGCTGCATCACCGTCACCGTGTCCCTACCCTACGGACACAAGATGTAATGCGATAATCCAGACTCTGTATACTAGGGTGATTTTTAATTACCTGGCATTGTTTTGGTGTTGGAATCGGGATCCCTGATAGAATATAGACCTGCAGGAAAAAAGGTAAAATATATTCACATAATATTTAGTTGTATACTAGCTGTTGCCCGCGACTTCGTCCGCGGCAATTTCTGTTATTATGATTAATTAGTTTTTTTCCTAAATTTTCCACCGTTTCAAAATATTTTTTATTGATGCTTCGCTCCTATTGGTCGCAGCGTGATGTTTTATAGCCTAAAGCTTTGGTCGCAGCGTGATATTAAATAACTGAGATTAGCGCGTTCAAACAAACAAACAAACTCTTCAGCTTGATAATATTAGTATAGATTAACTTTAAAAATAATTAATTAAATAAGAATAAAATTAATACTAAAAGGGGGCTCCCATACAACAGACATGATTTTTTTGCCGTTTTTATATATAACGGTACGGAACTCTACAGGTACAGAAAAAAAACTGGTCAGCCGGTAAAATCCGCCTCGCACTTGACCGGCTTTTTTTTCTTGCGGATGTATATTCTATTAGGGATTCTGATTGCAACATTGAATTGTTGACAGGTAATTCAAGTCACCTGTATACCATCCAACCATTATGTATCATCTATGCTACGTCAATAGGCTAGTTTCCTAAAAAAATATACTTAGTCCGTCAGTTAGATATTCAAAAAATATTGTACACGTATTTTTGAAGTTCCGTGTGACGTCATAGTTTGCTACAATTTTTAGCAAACTTTGACGTCATCAGCCCCCACTCCTGAACTTTGACGCGCTTTATCTTTATTATTTATTGTTTATTTGACAAAAGAAAAAATACGTGTTCAATATTTTTGATTATTTAACTGACGGACTAATTGTTGTGTTATTATTACGACCCAGGAAACTAGCCTATTATCACTTGGTCTAAATTGAATCCTCTCATAACGTCTCTAATGGCGGGTGGTGGATGGATGGTGGCGAGTCAGGCAACCACCCGGGGCCTCGCACATACGAATCAAAAAGCAACGAAAACTCGTCATAGATGTATTATAAAATATGTAAAGAAAACTCCTTCCATGCTGGTCTGGGAGAAAAGAAAAAACGTAGAATGTGCCAGCTGCTTCTCTTCCCGCGCAGATCGTTAAAACCGATCAAGGGAATGGGTAAAATCTGAGAAATCATGTTAATAGGCGATGCGGCTATCAACCCATCACTATTTTGATTTCGTTTTCCACCTAATGCCCACTAACAAGCTAAACGTGGCATTCAGGTCTTATAGATCTAGGCTCTGTCTACCTCGCAAGGGAAAAAGACGTGATACTATATATGTATGTATGTAAAAAAAACTCTGTCCGATCCTTGAAGGGGTGACTTAGCCCGCCGATATGAACAACTTTTCCTATGTGATCAAAGCTGGGAACTCAAACTGACTAGCTCCGTGGCGCAGCGGTCAACACGCCAGCCTGCGACACGGAGTGACCGGGTTCGATCCCCGGCCAGGTCAAGATGGAAAATGATCTTTTTAGATTGGCCTGGGTCTTGGATGTGTATCTATATATGTATTTGTTATAAAATATAGTATCGTTGAGTTAGTATCCCATAACACAAGTCTCGAACTTACTTTGGGGCTAGCTCAATCTGTGTGATTTGTCCGTATATATTTATTTATTTATTTTATTTATATGAATGGTTATTCATATCGACAGGCTGAATGACCCCTTCAAAATAATTAGTTGGGCAGCAGATTTTACAATTGGGCCAGCAGAGAAAACATTAGGATAAGCTTTGGCTTTCCACCTGGAACGACTGAGAGCAGAAAAGAAGTCAGGTTCAGATTATTTCTTTTAATGACCACCCGGAATGACTGAGGGCAGAAAAGAAGTTTTGCTGACCATAAATTTCTGCCCAACTAGCTATTTTAGCTGACCGATTACATTTTTATGCTAACAAAAATACGAATATTCTCCTAACCGTTTAAATAACACCCGTTCTCATTACATATTGTATAGAGGTGAAAGGGACGCCTTTCATAATACAAAGTCAGTTAGGGCAGGTCATGTGACTCGCCACACTACATGCTTTATTACTGCATACGCCAACAATATAATTAGAAAATTAATTGTTTTAACCATTTAAAGACCCCGTGGCTTAATGGAGCTGCAAGTGCCTTTGAATCGGAACGTCCCGAGTCCGATTCCCAGCCAGGTCTTAATAGAAAACAATCTTTTTTAGATTGGCTAGGGTCTTGAAAGTTATATTTAAGTATATATCTTCTATCTAATCTAAATATATATAACTCAAATCTACATATAACGGGTGGCGCAAAAGTACTGGCACTAAAGAAAATACTTTTATTTTTTTTATATGACATTTTCTGTCATTCTGTTTTTGAAAATTGTGTAGTGAACAAATGTAAAATACACTGAAAATAAACATGGACCGTTTTACTCCCCAAGAACGTGGAATAATTGTGTGAGGGACGCTTTTCCAGGCCGAGTTATCTCTCGTTTTGGCGATTTGCCTTGGCCTGCAAGATCACCCGATCTGACCAGTCCAGACTTCTTTCTTTGGGGTTTTTTGAAATCTCGGGTGTATGTGAACAAGCCACAGACTCTCGCAGCTCTAAAAGAAAACATTCGTCAAGAAATAACGAACATATCGCAGGAAGTGTTACGGCAAGTTATGCAAAATGTCATAAATAGGGCTCAAATGTGTATCAACTCTGGAGGTCACCATTTAAAAGACATCATCTTTAAATCCTAATGGTACGAAATTTAATGGCACAAATATACATTTAAAAAAACCTAAATCTAGTTTTCTAATTTAGAAAAAATGTTATAGCTGAACCAAATAGGGTCTTTACTTTTGCGCCACCCGTTATATAACTCAAAGGTGACTAACTGACATAGTGATCTATCAACGCACAGCCCAAACCACTAGACGGATCGGACTGAAATTTAGCATACAGGTAGATGTTATGACGTAGGCATCCGTTAAGAAAGGCTTGTGATCAATTCTATCCCCAAAGGGATAAAATAGGGGATGAAAGTTTGTATGAAACTATGTCAATTTTAAACCGATCGGGCTTAGACTTTGCATGCATAAAGCTATTATGACGTAGGATTTTGATAAATTCCACCCCTAAGGGGATATAATAGATGATGAAAGTTTGTATAAATCTTCTTAGATTCCCGAGGGATCGATATAAACGCGGGCGAAGCCGCGGGCAACAGCTAGTTGTAACATAAAGTATCTTACGACACAAGTTCACAGCTTACACTGGGGCAACCTCACTCTATATGATTTGTCCCTATAATATTTATCTATATATCTATGTACACAAAAGATTAATGAAGAATCCTTTCATCATACATACTTAAATCTTTAAAATTATATTTCGAATACAAATGCGAAGTAGTAATTCGTTTCTGGATACAGGATTACAACACAATTATTCTAATTGTCTAACCATCAGATTTTGCAAGTTTGACTAGCTCAACTTGTAATATTTACGACGTCAGACAGATCTGTGTCACAGCAGCACCACAAAACAACGGGAGGGCAGAAGCAAAGCTTTATAATGTCCACTTGCTGAACCCAACTATTTTATTTTTAACCCAATAATTATTTTTAACCCATTAATTATTTTTAACCCATTAATTCTTTTTAACCCATTAATTATATTACTTCTTGCTTAACCCATTGATTCATCATCATCATCATCAGGTCCTTTTTAGTCTCCACTACAGGAGCACGACCCTCTCTGAACTACTAGGGCCATACTTGGCCAGAGCAGCCAGAGGACTTGGCCTACACTCTCCACGCTGGCCAGACGGATTGGAGAGGTCTCTTAGATGTTTATAAGCTTTGTTTAGCTTGTATTTCCTAAGTCGCCTTCTACGACATCCACGGGAAGACTTGGAGTGGTCCTATTCTACTCTACCGGAAACCACACGGCTAATTGAAATCAAATTGTCAGTGTCTATTATTATTGAACGAGTAATGTTTGCAGCAAATTACTTTAGACATAATTTTATAGTAAAACTGAGTACAGGCGACAACGCGCGCTCAAACGCATACCTATAACAAAATAATTTACGTCCGTTACGCAAAAGACGTTCCAGCAGTGAATTGTGCAGTGAAAGCAAAAAGTGGTATCTCACTTAAATTGATTTTTAAATAGCATTAATTGTAAATCAATTTTAATAATATACCGAGCATTAAAATTGAAAATATGTGATGAAAAAGAACTCGGCCACAGGTAGGATTCGAACCCACGTCCCTTAGGTTTACGCTCTAAGTTCAATACCATTACACCGCCATGACTTCGAATCACCGGGTCGAATTCGCTCATCACATTTACCCCGTAGGGTATACGCATTTAAAGCATGCGTGCTTCTTCAATACTAAGACTATTTCAGTAGTGTGGTATTCTACTTCATTTATATCTATCTCAAATTATGTGGTATCTTAAAGTACTGTGTGGTTAAATGAACGCCTGCCTAGAATACATCAAAGGTGTGGTCGAGCCCATGCAGCCGCTTGGAAGGCGAAGAGAGATCCTTCGTCCACTAGACAATAATCCCGTATTATCCCTCAAATAACCCATAAGATACAGTTCAAGCAAGCCCAAATTCGCGCAACCATAAAATCTTTAATAGTTCTATAATTAAGCTTGACTTCTGTACTATTAGTATTCTGTAACACAGTGCTGAATAGAACCGAGGATCGCGCATTAATCGAATAATATCTGCTGCGAGGCAGGCCTCGCTGGTTGAATTAATTGAACGCCCCATTTCAATTTGGACACGAGTTTTATTCATAGCTGTGTATCAAAGACAATGGTGGCAGATTTAATAAACAGTGAAGAAGTGAAGGTAAGATTCTGATATTTCCAGCTATAAAATTAAAAATAAAATGGCGCCAGCCGTGACCTTGTAGAGAGTGTTTAAAGCTTAGTTGCAACCCCGTGTGATCTAATTAATATTGAGTGAGTTTAATTATTAAAAGTAAAAAAGCTTTTTACATCACTTTATTTTTCGTGTTATTTTCAGCGAGCCTTTCAATTTGATACCCATATTGTCGGACCCATAGTGCATCAAAAATAGCTAGTCCGCCATCTTGGGTTTTCCGCCATGTTGTTTTGGAATGACGTCACACAGCCAACATGCATTGTCATCCAAAATTAAACAAGTATACAACATTTCAGCTCAATCGGTGGAAGATATCTGCTTCAAAATTGAGATGCAAGTTTCCACCCGAACAAACATAGTTACATACATACATTGAAAGTTAAATAAGAGCTTGTAATAATACCAGCTGTCACACGCGTCTATGCTCGCGCTATTGTCGATCCTGCGAAAACAGTTTTTTTTTTCGAGGTGAAAGATAGCCCATGTGTTAATCCAGGTCCTATCCCCACCTGTGTGCAAAATTTCGTCAAGATCCATTCAGCAGCTTTGACGTGGTCGAGTAACAAACATTCAAACAAAAGTTTGTAGGAGTGTCAGTAGGATTTAAACTTACCAGAGATAAGTTCATTACAGACTAACGTTGTTACTCGCATTTAATTCGTCTTTAGTTTAGTTTTAGACCGAAACTAGTCGGCAAATCCGACGAATAAAACGTGAGTAAAACTATGATTTTAAGTAATAATGAATATTGAGTTTTGAGCCTAGTAGATTTTTACTACATCTATTTATCATATGTTTGGTAAGGAACACTAGGGAATCGTTTTCTTGAATTCTCTAAATAATTCATAAATCAATAAGTTTTTAAGAAATTTTATTTATGTATTTAATTTATAACAGATAAATCCTCTGTCTGTTCTGGTCAAGTATGGCTCCGGTAGTACAGAGAGGGTCATGCTCCTGCAGTGGAGACTAAAAAGATCTGATGATGATGATGATAAAATAAAAAGACGAATCAATTTGGAATGTAATTTAAGAAAGCAAATAAAAAAGCATGAAGTATTATATAAATATAAATAACACCTTTGTGCTTAAAAAACAGAAATGTATCCTAATTTAATTTGAAACTATATTCAGAAACTATGTAACAGGCTAAAAGTAACTTAAGAAAGTAAAATTCAACGTTTTTGCCTTCAGCGTGCCATTGATATCTTATTATTGTAGATACATCATTCGTATTATGTCTAGTTAATTACAAAGATTTTATCAGAAGCGGTTGCAACTACTGCTGTTTGCGCGCTGGGGTTACAATAACACGAATTATATAATACAAGTCAGTTTATTAATTATTTAATACTTAGTGTACCTAATACTTAATCAATTATGAAGTTAATTTATAAGATACGTATAAGGTAAAGGTATAAATGGCGTGAAAAGATTACTTCAGGGTCGGCAACGTGCGAGTGGCACCCCTGGTGTTGCAGGCGTCCATAGGCTACGGTAACCGCTTTCCATCAGGTGGGCCGTATGCCTGTTTGCCTACTTAGTAGTATATAAAAAAAGGTATAATATCAAATTAAGTTGTACACGAGACAAATTATTCTTTAGTAATGTTTAGCAAAATAAATACAAAACAATAAAAAAGCTAATCAATTTTAAATTATAGATTGAAGTTAAGTCGTCTATAAGTACTGAAGTTACTATAAATAGCTTATGAAATTTCTAATTAGTTCCAACCTATCAAGACCTGGCAACTTTAAAGTGTGTCGTATCTCCCTTTCCTACCATGTCCCTTAATGCATCCCGAGCGACCTGCAATGTCTTGACTAGCTCCGTGGCGCAGCGGTCAACACGCCAGCCTGCGACACGGAGTGACCGGGTTCGATCCTCGGCCAGGTCTAGATGGAAAATGATCTTTTTCAGATTGGCCTGGGTCTTGAATGTTAATCTATATATGTATTTGTTATAAAATATAGTATCGTTGAGTTAGTATCCCATAACACAAGTCTCGAACTTACCTTGGGGCTAGCTCAATCTGTGTGATTTGTCCGTAAAAAAAAAATGCTTAGGACTTCGAGGCTTGCATTCGGGTACAACGCAATCAACTCAAGTCACAGAATAAGTACTAGTATTTACGTACAGAAGTCGCACTCTGCAAAGGTATTCAAAGAAATATCAGCTCAATATAGTTAGCGATACAGTGTAATTTAGCTCGCGTCAGAACGCAGCACCTTTTAGTTTTGATACCTACAGCAAGCCCATTTTATTCTTATAGCTTTGAGCATACGATTCATAATTCGTGGAAGTCGGTGAACAAATATGTCCAAACGCACGTCGTTCCTACCGGATTTGTTTGGATATCACCTTCGAAGGTGTCGTCATGAGTAGATATGTTTTCGATACCCACACGGGGAGTGAGATAGGCCTGCCCAAGTAGATGTCTACTTGGTTTGGTGTATCTATAGATATTTACACCACGCCAGCCTGCAGGCTGGCGTGGTGACCGTGTTGACACAGAGTGACCGGGTTCGATCCCCGGCCAGGTCAAGATGGAAAATTATCTTTTTCAGATTGGCCTGGGTCTTGGATGTGTATCTACCTATATATGTATTTGTTAAAAAATATAGTATCGTTGAGTTAGTATCCCATAACACAAGTCTCGAACTTACTTTGGGGCTAGCTCAATCTGTGTGATTTGTCCGTATATATTTATTTATTATTATTTATTTAATAAAGATGATTCCGTGCTTCGGAAGGCACGTTAAGCCTGGCTGCTACCTGGTAGTCGTTAAAGGAACCAAGTCAGAGGCCGAGAGGCGGTCCCGAAGAACTCTGACACCAGGGTGTTCATGGTCGATTGACCGTGAAACCTACACGAAATGATGATGATGAATGCAAATAAAATATCTTTCTATGATTGTTTTTCCTCTCCAAGAACATTAAGCAAGCACTTCTTGGGTTTTCCCCATCTGCCGGAGCCCGGCGAAGGCATATAATTTGCCGGTTTTCGCATAACGTGACCGTAGTAGGTAGGCGGCTCTCTTGTAGCTTGACCTCGCAAAATCGACATGACTTTCTTTCTATATTAAGCTAAATATGCCTTTTGCATTCAAGCACGCAAACCTCTGTTATTAGACAAATAATAATTATTGTCTTAATAACGGGCCGTTAGATATTCATAAGTACAAGTCCGCTGTGACCTTGCCAGCCTGGGCACTGAACTTGTGTCTTAGGGCGACTGACGACACTTGCCTCATTATTATTAATTTTATTACATTATTCGATCCCCGGTCAGGTCAAGATGGAAAATGATCTTTTTCAGATTGGCCTGGGTCTTGGGTGTTTATCTATATATGTATTTGTTATGAAATATAGTATCGTTGAGTTAGTATCCCATAACACAAGTCCCGAACTTACTTTGGGGCTAGCTCAATATTTCGATTTGTCCGTATCTATTTATTTATTATTCTTAATTTAATTATTGTTAAATAAATGTCCAGTAATTTCCACGAATGTCACAAAATAATATAAAATGACTACCCTATGTTAACTATTGTTCAAAATTTAAAATGCCCTGGACTGTGTAGAATCTGTTCATTAAGCCTCATTCCTCAAACGCACACTCACACAAACGCTTTTTAAACAATATCTAAACTTTCCTCTTTATAATAATAGTGTAGATATGTATGCATCGATATGGCTCAGGGTGATCTATTTAGTTTATCGAAAAACTCCAAAATACCTATGAGGAAATCAGAAAAACTAGTCAATTTATTGATTAATTAAATTGCCTGTTTTCTTAAAATAATAATAAGCAACCGAGCGAAGTAAGCAAAATCGAAACTACAAAAACAATACAGTTCAATTAACATTTACGAGCGTAAGGGAATCAAAATATATATTTAGCTAATATTTAGACTTATAAAAAAATATTGTAAATATATAATCTTTCATATAAAAAAACCGACTTCAAACAAACTACTGTACCGATTTTGATGAAATTTAAAAGCATACCTTTTTGAATATATTTTTTTAATCGTTAATAAATGGCGGAGTTTTGAGGTAACAACCATAAAAAATCCTCTGTCTGCTCTGGCCAAGTATGGATCCGGTAGTACAGAGAGGGTCATGCTCCTGCAGTGGAGACTAAAAAGACCTGATGATGATGATGATGATGAAACATAAAAAAAGAAATAAGAAACATACAACCTAACTGAAAGCCTCCTCCTTTTTTTGAAATCTGTTTAAAACAAATAAAAGAACTCGTATCAGATTTGATCAAAATGTCAGATTTTTTTTATTCTTTTGCTAACTTTTTGTAAATTGTATAATGCGAAAATTAAGCTTACTGTTGTCCGTAAATACATGCAAAATTTCACTTTAGTTAAATTTATCAAACCCAAAATGAAACTAAAAACGTGTGTATGAAAAAATCAACTTACTCAAAATTCTCTAAAGAAAACGTTTTTTTTTCAATTTCATAGGTACGAGTAAACACCCAATAAGATATGAATGAAATAAAACAAATTTATGGGGCGGTTATAAAGATATTGTGTAACGCTCTATTATAATAAAAGTGAAATAACTTTCCCACAATATAAATATTTAGATTTATTTCCAAAATAACTGGATTATCTCCGTTCGATATATCAACTAAAAATATTCAATTCTGTCGAAGCTTTTTCGTTTACTTTACCTCACACCCACCACAAAGGCAGAGTTAAATCGAGCGAGAACCCAAGCCCAGGGGCGTATTTACCCTAACCAAGAGAGCTATAGTCCGGGGCAACAACTTAAGACTCGGTCTGGTGGAAATTTAGCTTTGTAAGCAAAAAATTCAATCTATGGAAATTTAAATTTTAATTAATATATCTGTAAATTAAGTCAATACAAGACTTCATATATGAATTATGAAGAATGTAACAACGGGTTATTCACGTACGAAGTCAGCTACTGGCCGACATGTTTCGACCTCAACCGGATAAGTCTTCCTCAGGGCGAATGTGGATCGAGATTCGAGACGCGCATCCGATGTCCCGATCCGCACTGATACTAGCAATCGCGCGCAGCGCGGGCGGCCGCCCGCTGCGCCCGCTGTGACAGTACGGTGGTTAGTGGGGGTTGCTCCACATCGAGTAGAGTGTTTCGAATACTGTTTTTAATTTATATTTCAAAAGTAAACACAAAGAAAATGTAACACTTTGAATCTGTTTCAAAAATACCGAGAAGTGTTAATAACTGTTACAGATAATAAGGATTACATTGGCATAGGCTCTTAGCCTATGGATAATCATGTTATTTTTGGAGGCTAAATTTGTTGCTCCAATTTAATGACTAGCCCTGGGCCTCAAACTTAGAATACGCCCCACCACGACGCCGAATAGAAACTGATTTTCTGAAATTCTGAAAGTATTCCCTTAGGCTCTGCGATATCCGGAATGGGTCCTGGATTCCACCAAAGTAAGGGATACAAATAAATGAAACTTTTCCCTATGAATTACAACATTTCCCAATTTCCCAGTATTGGGTTTTCGTTTGGATAAACTGTGATTTTTCCCCGCTCGGTAATGGACTAGTGAATTTATTATATGTGCCAAAACACGGCGTGATCCTTATCCTTACTACGAGTTTGTTTGTTTGTTTATTTGTTTGATTGTTTGTTACGCTTTCACGCCGTAACTACTAAATCGATTATCATGAAATTTTGCATACAAGTTCTCTGGAGTACGGAGAAGGACATAGGCTACCTTTTATCCCAGGAAAAAGTACTATTCCCGAGGGATCGACATTGTCGCGGGCGGAGCCGCGGGCGAAAGCTAGTATAAAATATTATTTAAAAAGCTTTTATTGAACTTGCAGCGTATGTAACTATCTTTGTTCGGGTCAAATCTTGCAACTCAATTTTGTAGCAGATATCTTCCACGAATTGAGCTCAAATTTTATACACTCGTTTAGTTTGGATGACAATGCATGGTAAGCTGTATGGCGGCATTCTAAATCTGACATGGCGGAAGACCCAATATGGCAGAAAAGCTATTTTTGATGCACCTCGACAATATGGATATCAAATTGAAGGACTAAATGAAAATAAAAAAGAAAATTAAAATGAATATTTTTTATTCAAAATAGGATACATGTATCACTTTTTGAACGTCATATGTTTCTGTTGTTTTTTTTTTTCTTTTTTTTATGTTTGTAAAATCGAACAACTACTAGAAATAACTCGAAACATAAAGTTATGTAAATAAAAGCTTGTTTT
Organism: Elegia similella; assembly: GCA_947532085.1. NCBI lineage: Eukaryota > Metazoa > Arthropoda > Insecta > Lepidoptera > Pyralidae > Elegia > Elegia similella. Next base: position 5,471,649 of record OX383933.1, read on the forward strand.
TAAAAAGTTTTAACTTATTTAGGTTGATGACATGCAACGTATAGAAATTGATGGAGTGTGTTGATCCAATTATGTTTAACTTGTTTTTGCCTGCGACTTCACCCCGCGTGTTTAATTTTATAAGGCAATAAGTGCAATATGGCAAGTTATGATTTATTTATCATACTCACAATATGTGGTTGTTTAAGCCCAAGCAAAGAAATTGTTTAAATCCTATGGATTTACTTTGAGAAAAAGAGAGGAGAGTATAAAAAAGAATACGCAGATTACTAGAGCAAAAGCTCAAAAGGGCATCATCATTATCATTTCGAGTAGGTGTCACGGTCAATCGACCATGCACAGCCTGGTGTCAGAGTTCTTCGAAACCGCCTGTCGGCCTCTGACGTGGTTCCTTTAACGACGACCAGATGGCAACCGGAACAACAGCTTAACGTGCCTTCCAAAGCACGGAATCATCTTTATTATCAGACAATCAGGTGATTCAAGCCTGCAATGTCCTAACCAAGCTGGAAGCAACTAAACAAAGTATGCTACCCGTGTGAATCGAACCCACGACCCCCGGGTCTACAGGCACACGCCTTAATCACTGGACCAAGGAGGCAATGAGCTCATAAGGTTTAATCCATTCATTATTTTCGGAAATAAGATAGATGGGAGAGGGAGGGAGTTAAAAAAGTGTGAAAGCGTGTGATAACGGGGGAGACAAGTTTTGTGACGTCACATATAAATCTGTTCACCAGTGGTTTTCTAAGGTAAACTAACACAGTCTAGATTATAAAGTTAACCTATTAAATCTTTACTAAATAAATAAATAAATATATACGGACAAAGCACACAGATTGAGCAAGCCCCAAAGTAAGTTCGAGACTTGTGTTATGGGATACTAACTCAACGATACTATATTTTATAACCATATATAGATACACATCCAAGACCCAGGCCAATCTGAAAAAGATCATTTTCCATCTTGACCTGACCGGGGTTCGAACCCGGAGCCCTCGTGTCGCTAATGTTACATAATACTAATATTATAAATGCGAAAGTGAGTTTGTTTGTTTGTTACGCTTTCACGTAGTAACCTAATGAACCGATCATCATGACATTTTGCATACAAGTTCTCTGGAGTGCAGAAAAGGACATAGGCTATCTTTTATTCCGGGTAACAGTACTACTCCCGAGGGATCGACATTGACGCGGCCGGAGCCGCGGGCAAAAGCTAGTAAAAGATAAAGCCCAAATTCATTTATTTATATTAGTTCACCAACAGTCGATATAATATTTTATGCTTCGATGTAACATACAAACAATTCTAATTTCTTGATCAATTAAAGGTAAACCCAGCATGCTATGGGGCACAATCCGTATTTAAGAATTTAACAATGCCAATAATTTATTACGTGCAAAACATTTTACAAAAACCGGCCAAGTGCGAGTCGGACTCCCGCACGAAGGGTTCCGTACCGTTATCTATGAAAGCGGCAAAAAAATCATGTCTTTTGTATGGGATATTCCCCTTACATATACCCTTTAATATTCATTTTATTTTGTTTTTATTTTATTTTTTATAGTGACTATATAACTTAATATTCTGTGTCTACTTGTTGCCGTTATCAATAACGAGCAAAAACAAGCAAAAAATCACGTTTGTTGTATGGGAGCCCCCTTAAATATTTATTTAATTCTATTTTTTTAGTATGTGTTGTTATAGCGGCAACAGAAATACATCATCTGTGAAAATTTCAACTGTCTTACTATCACCGTTCATGAGATACAGCCTGGTGACGGACAGACAGACGGACAGAGGAGCGAAATTAATAGGGTCCCGTTTTTACCCTTTGGGTACGAAACCCTGAAAACAGCTAGATAAATTTTCAGAGAAACTGCACAACCCACACACACATCCTTTATCGGTTGTTACTATCTGTGAAATAAAGAACCTGGAATATTCTACGTTTTTCCTTGTGTTTTTCTACCTACTTAATCTCGTATCCACAAGGAGTATATTTATTAAACAAGAACCCAACAAGGCGCGCCGTTTTTCAGTGATCATACATATTAGACGAACCTTTATGTAAGTAACTTTATAGCACCATAACTTCTAGACTCATGCGTAAATTTGGATGTATGAGAGATGTGACAGCTCCGTGGCGCAGTGGTTAACACGCCAGCCTGCGACACGGAGTGCCCGGGTTCGATCCCAGGCCAGGTCAAGATGGAAAATGATCTTTTTCAGATTGGCCTTTATCTATATATTTATTTGTTGTAAAATATAGTATCGTTGAGTTAGTATCCCATAACACAAGTCTTGAACTTACTTTGGGGCTAGCTCAATCTGTGTGATTTGTCCGTATATATTTATATTTATTATTATTATTTATTAAACAAGAACCTAACAAGGCGTGCCGTTTTTCAGTGATCATACATATTAGATGAACCTCTATGTAAGTAACTTTATAGCACCATAAATTCTAGACTCATGCGTAAATTTGGATGTATGAGATATGTATCTTAATAACGTCTATATACGAAATAATACTCGCAAAATTTCTTTGCTTAGTAGGGCATTTTTTTTATTTCTTTACGAGTAATATGCCACCTGTATGTATGTATCATATAACTTACTTACTTCCTGGGCGCTACAACCCTTTGTGGTTCTTGGCCTCCTCTACGATTTTCTTCCATTTCGCTCTGTCTCTGGCCTCCCGTCTTTAAGATGTTTTCTTGCCGAGTCTCTTCAGGTTCCTCTAGACAATCCTTCCACCGCTTACTGGGGCTTCCCCGGGGTCTATTTTGTAGTGGGGTCCATTTATATATGTTCTTGGGAGCTCTGGTGTCATCCATTCTTTCCAGATGGCCTGCCCATATTTTTTTTTCAGCCCATACAACGAAAGCTGAATTTTTAAAATTAAATTGGGCTAAACCTTACGTGTGGGGTATCGTTGAAAAGGTCTTTAAAAATGCAACAAAAACTGAAACTTTGTAAATCAAACCCCCCCGTCTTGATTTTTTAATATATCAGTATAACCAAGCCATGGTATTATTGATTATTTTACCCAAAGAGTTTTCTTCACGTGTGTACAATATCATCAGGTCTTTTTAGTCTCCACTGCAGGAGCATGACCCTCTCCGTATTACCAGAGCCATACTTGGCCAGAGCAGACAGAGGATTTGGCCTGCACTCTCCTGGCTGGCCAGACGGGTTTGGAGAGGTCTCATTGATATTTATGAGCTTTGTTTAGCTTGTATTTCCTAAGTCGCCTATTACGAGTTACGACATCCATGGGAAGACTTGGAGTGGACCACACGGCTATGTACAATATACTAGTAGTTCGCTGTGAACGTGGACCTCGCGATTATTTAATTTTCCTGATAATTTCGTGAGATAGCCACTATTTTACTGATTTTGATAAGCATGTTGTCATAGTGCTATTGTTTAGATGACTTCAAAAGCACTCTTTTTATTTTACTCACCACGACTTATTTTAAATTAACATACAATGAACACGATGTTTCTTGTACTAATAGTTAACATTCATTTCTATCCAAACAAATAAACTACGAGCAATGTTAAACCCCTTTTTTATTACTGTTGCAAGAATAGTTAAAAATAGTTTTTCCCTTGCAATCCCTAAATGTACGAGTAGAATTTCATCTAATTAAATATGACCAAATCAAAACCGGGTTTTAATACAACATCTGTGAGGCGTTTAGGTCTCGATAGTGCAACGTGTAGAGAAGAGCTGCGTTGCACTATCGAGAAAAAATTTTAAATTCACTAAGGGACAAATAAATGTAACAGTTTCGTCATATCTGAAAGACTATGGTTATTAACGGAATCACAACATTGGAATTTTATAAAAATAATTTTCATACCAAATATTCCACAGGCGTTTTTGAGTGTTTGAAAATGTCAATAGGCCTGCGACTTCAAGGAATAGAAATATATAACGCCGTCAGGATTATATTATCTCTATGAAAACGCCAGATATCCGGGTGACTGAGCTTCGGTCGGCATGATAATGAAGACATATGTGTTTTGCTTTCTAAACCTATATGGTTTTGATGTGTACCCGTCAATGTTTAATTGTTTTTAGCCCCGATAGACACATTACCCCCGCGTCTTCGCTTGAGCTTTATACTTATAAATTTTTGGTTTTCATATGTATCAATTTTCTGGTTTGTTTTGTCCGGACAAGCCCCCAGCTCATTTTTCATTTGGCTTTTGTTTTTGTTTCTCTCGCAGAGTGCTGCACTCCCATACTCCTCTTTCTATGCTTCGGCTTTACCTTCCAAATATAGTTTTCGTACGTTTGGATTCTACATCTGTACTTATATTTCGCCCACCGAACCCCATTTCTTTATCTTTATTGTGTCTGTTTTGCGGAATTATTTGTTTCTTCTTACACTACTTTTTTCATTCATTTTTATTGTTTCGTATAGGGTAAAAACGGGACCCTATTAATCGCTCCACTGTCCGTCTGTCTATTTGTCTGTCTCTCCGTCCGTATCTCACCAGTATATGTATCTCATGAACCGTGATAGTTAGACAGCTGAAATTTTCACAGATGATGTATTTCTGATGCCGCTATAATAGGAAATACTAAAAAATAGAATAACATAAATATTTAAGGAGGCTCCTATACAAAAAAAGTGATGTTTTTGCTTGTTTTTGCATTATATTATATATTGATAACGGCAACAGGTAGACGATTGAAATATTCATAGAATATGTAGTTATGTAACACGACGATAGCTTCTGCCACTCGATCATAGATGGCGCTACGGGTATCAAAACTGATAAATTGAATCAAACCAGCTAAGTTGAACACGCCCACCACTAGATGGCGCTAATCTGTTTTCTCGAATCCTGCAACGCGCTATCATAGTTTTTTTCGAATATTATGACCTCGGGTTTGTAAAATTGTATTGGCATTCTTCCTTCGGTTACGTACTTGGTAGATGTGAACATATCTCTTGGGCCTTCTACTAAGCGTTAAATCGAAACTGAAGAAATCGGACAGCTGGTTGATTGAACGTATACACGGTCGCAACCATCTGGCCCCTTTCCGAAATCCCACTTGTACGCTGTAAATACAAGAAAATAATACACTGCTGCTGCCATCTGTACCACCCTGTGTGTCATTTCATACCACACTCTGCGATCCGCTTACATTTGGCGCCCAACGTGGGGCTCGAAGATTGAAAATTTCTCGAAAATAAGCGAGTCCTTGACGCGCCTCACCAAGAAAGGAGTAGTCTGGAAGTGGGGTGACGAACAAAAAACGCTTTCGAAACGCTTAAAGGATGTCTTACCTCTGCACCAATATTAAGGCAAGCTGATGCAAGCAAACCTTACATTATAAAAACAGATGCGAGTTGCTACGCACTCGGGGCAGTTTTGGTGCAGGGGGAGGGTGCAGAAGAACACCCTGTTGAATATGCGAGTCGGTTGCTAATTCCGGCAGAGCGAAACTACACAACAACTGAGCGGGAGGCACTCGCAGTTGTTTGGGCCCTTACAAAGTTCAGAGGGTATATTGAAGGGGTGCCTGTCACAGTAGTCACCGATCACCAGGCCTTAAAGTGGCTCATGAGTTTGAAGACGTCAACTGGTAGACTCGCACGATGGGCTCTTCTGATTTAGTCATTTGATATAACTGTAAAATATATGCCTGGCAGGACAAATGTTGTCGCGGATGCCCTATCCCGGCCAAACTGCAAGGAAGATACTACAAGCTCTTGTGGAATCTGCAGCGTGATGGTCGACATGCCAACCAAGAGTCCTGCTAGCGTCCGCGTCGAACAGCTGAAAGACGAACATATTTCTAAAGTCCTTCAAGCTCTTGAGTCAGAAGGCAGTGAAAATGCAATCTATTGGAGTAATAAGGAATATATAATGAACAATGGGCTCCTATATCGTTACACTTCTGACGAAACGAGAGAAGAAGCTCAGCTAGTTGTACCAGAACATGAATATGGCCTAAGTCACCGTATTTTACTGATCCTCTCGTCGGGACGTCTTCGGGATCAGAGGGGGAGATTGTAACACGACGATAGCTTCTGCCACTCGATCATAGATGGCGCTACGGGTATCAAAACTGATAAATTGAATCAAACCAGCTAAGTTGAACACGCCCACCACTAGATGGCGCTAATCTGTTTTCTCAAATCCTGCAACGCGCTATCATAGTTTTTTCGAATATTATGACCTCGGGTTTGTAAAATTGTATTGGCATTCTTCCTTCGGTTACGTACTTGGTAGATGTGAACATATCTCTTGGGCCTTCTACTAAGCGTTAAATCGAAACTGAAGAAATCGGACAGCTGGTTGATTGAACGTATACACGGTCGCAACCATCTGGCCCCTTTCCGAAATCCCACTTGTACGCTGTAAATACAAGAAAATAATACACTGCTGCTGCCATCTGTACCACCCTGTGTGTCATTTCATACCACACTCTGCGATCCGCTTACAGTTATATATATATATATCCCCTAAAAATAAATAATTAAAATAAAAATTAATAATATTAAAGTGGGGCTCCCATGCATCAGACATGATTTTTTTGCCGTTTTTATAGATAACGGTACGGAAACCTTCGTGCGCGAGCCAACTTGCACTTGGCCGGTTTTTTTACCAGCTTTTATTGTGAAAGGATTGAAACTGTAAAATGTTGAAAACGGGATGTTCATCATTAAATAGCTCGTCATCTTCAAATCAGATCAGTGATTTTTTATAATTATCTTCTTCTACCATAAAGTTAAGTACAATGCGAAATTGCAGTTAAATTGGTTGTAAATAGCTGCTTTAATTTTTGGTTGCAGGCTTAAACCCGAACAAACATATACACACTTAAAATTAAAGATGATTAAAAACTTATTAAAATATCCCTGCGCATTTTTGGACCTCTGTCTCCATCTGTTGGAGAAATTTGGAACTAACAAGAATTTATTATGGAAATTTTCATGGACTGGTATTTTTCTGTTCTAAAGGAACAAAATATTGTAAATTAAAAATAAGAAAGTCTCTTGGAATTTAACTTGGAACAGACAGCGAAAGAAATATTTCCAATCATTGAAAAATCAAATTTTCTTGCGCGGCTCGAAGTCTAATCTTTTCGATCGTGTAACTACCGTACTGCGACTGAGCCAACCATTCGATAAGTATAGAGGAGAAAGTACCGTTCTAGTTTATAATTGTTCATGTTTTGTTAGTAAATTTAAATTTAATACACAGAGCATGGATAAAGCAGGCTTCAACGAAATACCGCCGCCACCTAGCGGCGGCTGTGGTTACCGTCAAAATTAAAATTTATTTCAGCGCCATCTTGTAACATATTCAGCCTAAACGTCATTTTCAATTTTCATTTTTTATTTAAATATCTCGTAAACGGCTAAACCGATTTTGATGCCCAGCGAACTTGAAAATTGTATTTATAAGACCTATATACATTGTAAATTTCATCTTAATTGGAGCATTGGTTCTAAAGTTATCGTGGAACAAACATTTATTTATTTATTTATTTATTTATTTATTTATTTATTTATTTATTTATTTATTTATTTATTTATTTATTTATACATACAAAACATACATACATACAAAAAATGTCTTTTCGCCCCAACTTGAATTAAAGACCTCGCTCGCTTCGCTCGCTCGGTCAATTATATTTAACTTTTTCAGTGGGATCAGTTAACAAGGAAAAAATAATAAAATTAATTATTTTGTCAACTCATCCCGCGGTATAAGTTTGGAACGGCCTTAGTTGACAAAAGGGCCCTTGTATCGATACGATTTTATAAAGCGTTTCAAAACCATCTAATTACATTACAAACATGTGTACAGAATACAAGTAAATTTTCATCCCAATGCTGAATAGAAATAACTACTAAATATAAAAGCTAAAATGACTGTAATCTCCGTTAAATCTTAAGAGAAGGTTCACACTGATGTGAGTGGTATGTACGAGTTGCATAAATTCAAAACATAATGTAAAATAATTTATTTGCACAAAACAGGGTATATGAGATATTTTGCTATTTTGTAATTGCATGCAAATGTTAGCACATAGATAAGATACATAATTATCAAATTAGAATTGCTTACTAAATTAAATTTACAATTCTTTGTTCCAATGTCATATTATTAGTTATTGTCATTTAACAATTCTTTTATTCAGGAAAAACTAAAACAAGAGTAGTCTATTTTTAAATACTAGCTTTCGCCCGCGGCTCCGCCCGCGTCAGTATCGATCCCTCGGGAACAGTACCTTTTTTCTGAGATAAAAGGTAGCCTATGTCCTTCTCCGTACTCCAGAGAATTTGTATGCAAAATTTCATGATGACCGGGTCAGTTCTTACGGCGTGAAAGCGTAACAAACAAACAAACTCATTTTCGCATTTATAATATTAGTAAGGATAGCATCGTTCAGTTAGCACATAACATAAGTCTCGAACTTACTTTGGGGCTAGCTCAATCTGTGTAATTTGTCCCGTTATATTTATTATTTTAATATCTTCGTAAGTCTTTCTGTGTATCGCCATGTTCATTAGTCAGTCAACTCGACTAATGTGCCCATGCTGACTCCACCGCCGGTCAATGCGAGGATTACTGAATACTCTTTGCTTACTTAATTACAGCTTAAACGGTTTTCTCAGGATCAATGTTCAATTGAACAACCGTATTAACTTACAAATAAATGGTGGAACACCCCAGGGAGCTTTTGCAGTTGCTTTTAGACGACCAAATTAAGTTTCAAAAGCTATTTTAAGAAGTAAATTTCGTTAGAACTCACAGATTTGGCTTGCAGGGGTAGACAGAGCCTAGATCTATAAGACCTTATGGCCACATTTGGTATATTGGACGGCGTGTAGATGGATAACGGAATCAAATAGTGATGCGTTGCTAACCGCATCGCCTATTGGCATACTTCCGCAGAATTTAGCCCAATCCCTCGATCGGCTTTTACGATCTGCGCGGGAAGAGAAGCAGCTGGTACAGTCAGCCAACGAGATACCTGACGCCGCCATCTATCTATATCTTGAATTATCTCTTATACTAAAAATAATATTAACATGAAATTGTATGTTTAGAAAGTCTTAATTAAAATCTCTGAATATATATTTTCATGTTAATATTATTTTTAGTTTAATAGAAAATTAAAGATATAGATAGATGGCGGGGTCAGGTATCTCATTGGCGGACTGTACATAAAAACGTTATAGTTATAAGATTACGGGTAATGGGTACTTCTGGGGGGCAGGTTCAAAGATTGAATATGCTCCCAAACTAGCGCGCCGATTTGGTTTCTTCTCTGCAGTGGCCGGTTCCGAGACGCTAGTAGTTTGTAAGATTAAAGTGAATAAGTTTAATTTGAAATCTAATAAAGACTACTTTTATTAGACATGGGTTTTGTCTTCGGCGCCAGGAAAAATACGTGAAAGTATGTATTTTAATAAAATACCTTTATTTTAGTTTTATATATAGATAAGCCGTGTAGTATCCGGCAGAGTAGAATAGGACTACAAGTCTTCCCGTGGATGTCGTAGAAGGCGACTTAGGAAATACAAGCTAAACTAAGCTTTTAAACATCTGTGAGACCTTTCCAACCCGTCTGGCCAGCGTGGAGAGTGTAGGCCAAGTCCTCTGGCTGCTCTGGCCAAGTATGGCTCTAGTAGTACAGAGAGGGTCGGGCTCCTGTAGTGGAGACTAAAAAGGACCTGATGATGATGATAATATAGATAAAGATGTGAAGGCTCGGCCGTCCCGACGCTCTAGCCGAGTTCTCACATAAATAGGAAGGGAGAGCACAAGACGAACACAGAACACAACTGATAACTTTATTATAATGTTTGCTTTACAACTTGAATAAATTATTATCAGAGACTTATGCTCTAGGATATGGTAGTAAACTCCAAAGATATTAATAGACTGAGATGTTAACAGGTTGAAAGGTGGTAGCAGACTGAAGAATGTGATGAGAGAGAGAGAAAGCAATCTAAAAATGGAATGAAATTTGAATTAAAAATGAAATTTGAATTAAAATAAAGAATGAAAAATGGACAGGATGAGAGAAATGAGGTTGGATGAGATGCAGCATGCAGTGGCATGCTGCAACGTTACAATACCGGGGGGGCCGGGGTAAAAAAAAAAGTTTTTTTTTTAATAATAATATAGTAAATAATAAAAAATAAGTAAATAAAAATAATGATAATTGTGTGATAAATTTTGGTGTAAGAATGGAAATGTATAATGAGTATTTACATAAAAACAGTTTCTCCTTTCATTCATCGATCAATTATTATTATTCTGCAAACATTCATCTTCTGACATAGTCTTTATGTCTTTAAGACAAACGCTTACACTTGAGAAAATAAAATACTATACAAATATTTTCTCCTTCTCAAAGTTCAAGAAGGAGGTAATTGATAAACTTGCCCTCGATGACCCAGTCCAGTCCTCTTTGAGTCAACTAACTTTAAGGACGTAATCTTTACTGATAAAGCTTTTCTCCTTAAAATAACTGACTCCAATGAAGAAATGAGATCAGGGGCAGGAGTATATCCGGAGCCATCTAGAAAGACAAAGATCTAAAAGCCTGACAGAAAAGAAGAGCCGATTCGACATCTATCGAGACCTTCAAAAGGAAAACTGCTCAAGCTAATCTCAGCAGTGAAAACGATTCAGAAACAGAGAGCGAGGCATTAGCAATAAGTCCACAAGAAACAACAACGGACCGCAGCAATGCCCCTACTTGTTTCAAGATCACATGAGGAAGAGCCAAGCGAACACTCAGTCGAAGAGGATGATCCCTACATCAGAGCAGAATATATACAAGAAGAGGAATCCTAATTCCATTGGAAGTTTCCTAACATACCTAGGGAACGCTGCCCAAGAACCCTCTTTGTATGGACACTCCGTCCAATTTACATAAATAGCCTATATAACACGAACCCTGAGGCCTTTCCTGCCAGTTGGGATACTCTTAAGAACAAAGATCCGATTCAGGCTTGGTATTCCTTTAATCAAACTTATATTAAGTATGCGAACGAACATTGGAAATCTCAAGGACTCCACATTGATGCTGCAGAAACCGCAGTGGACTTCTATAATGTTCAAGACTTAAAATGCGAGATTATAAAGACCATCAAAGAGAGTATACCATCAACATCTGCTAGCTCTAGGGAACAATCAACTGAACAATCTCCATCCGGAGCCATCTAGAAAGAAAGATCTAAAAGCCTGATAGAAAAGAAGAGCCGATTCGACATCTATCGAGACCTTCAAAAGGAAAACTCTGCTCAAGCTAATCTCAGCAGTGAAAACGATTCAGAAACAGAGCGAGGCATTAGCAATAAGTCCATAAGAAACAACACAACGGACCGCAGCAATGCCCCTACTTGTTTCAAGATCACATGAGGAAGAGCCAAGCGAACACTCAGTCGAAGAGGATGATCCCTACATCAGAGCAGAATATATACAAGAGGAATCCGAATTCCATAGGAAGTTTCTAACATACCTAGGGAACGCTGCCCAAGAACCCTCTTTGTATGGACACTCCGTAAATAGCCTATATAACACGAACCCTGAGGCCTTTCCTGCCAGTTGGGATACTCTTAAGAACAAAGATCCGATTCAGGCTTGGTATTCCTTTAATCAAACATATTAAGTATGCGAACGAACATTGGAAATCTCAAGGACTCCACATTGATGCTGCAGAAACCGCAGTGGACTTCTATAATGTTCAAGACTTAAAATGCGAGATTATAAAGACCATCAAAGAGAGTATACCATCAACATCTGCTAGCTCTAGGGAACAATCAACTCCTCTGAACAATGTTGCTGGACTCATGACCAAGAATACTCAGAGGATTGAAGAACTCCACAGATGCCTAATATCAGAGCTCACCAAAATCAAAGGGAGAGATCTGTCCACCAGCCCCGGTCCCGAGAGAACAGCCTAGATTGATAGATTCAGTTCAGAAGAAGGATAGCACAGATGATGAAGACTGGATTTTTTAAGAAACCAAAACCTCCTCCGGACCAGCAGATCAGCAATCAGACACCACGAAGAACCATGAAAAAAAAACGGTGTGCGTATAGCCTTAAAAGTAACGTGTGTAAATAGCCTATTGTCTATTGATATAAAAAGAAACTAATTTAAAATTTTGGCAGTGTCAATAAAATAAATGTTGACAGTGTCAAAATATAAATCAAGGAACAATGTAAATAAAGAAAATGTTCAAAGGATAGTAATGAAAATATAATAAAATAAATTAAGTAAATATTTATTCCATATAACGAGAAAAATAAAATATAACTACGTAAGTATATAATATTAATGTAGTTGGTGAATGTGAAGTGTGTTTCGATATCCTGAAGTCGGCCTCGGAAGCCTAAGGATATCTGACTAACTACGTGAGGCCAATACTATAGGATATTCTCCTATAGCTAGCTGTATAGTATAGGATTCTAAAACAAAGGATAACCAGTTTGGTTTAAACCCAGAGTTTCAGTCACCTGTGTAACTGCACAAAGGCAGCTTGATTGTATTTATGCTGTATATGTGTGTTATAATGTGTATGTTAAGTGTACTGTTAGTGTATTTATTGTAAAGAGAATAACGTAAAAGTGTGATAAATTATAATAAATAACAAAATCTATATATTACAGGAATATCTGGAATAAAATTAAAGATAGAAGAGCTCACCTGGATTCGAGACCGAGAAAGATGAAATGTGGAAATGAAGAGAAGTAGATGAAGTGATGATGGAGCTGTAGGGATATTATTTTTAATAAATTTTATTAAATACAATTGTTTAAAAAAAATAAATGGAATTTTCTTGAACCGACGCTGGTAGATGGAGACGCTGGCAGACGGAGACGCTGGCAGACGGAGACGCTAGCACAGAGATGCTAGCACGCAGCACTGCAATCCAGGGGCCAGGTAGCGTAGGCAGGCAAAAAATAAATGGAATTTTCTTGAACCGACGCTGGTAGATGGAGACGCTGGCAGACGGAGACGCTGGCAGACGGAGACGCTAGCACAGAGATGCTAGCACGCAGCACTGCAATCCAGGGGCCAGGTAGCGTAGGCAGGCAGCAGGTAGCACTGGCACGCAGTACTGCAATCCAGTAGCAGTAAGAGGCGGGTACCAGTGTACTCCAGTAGAGCAATCCAGGGCGTAGATATTACAACACGGGCGCCAATGTGAGGGCTCGGCCGTCCCGACGCTCTAGCCGAGTTCTCACATAAATAGGAAGGGAGAGCACAAGACGAACACACAGAACACAACTGATAACTTTATTATAATGTTTGCTTTACAACTTGAATAAATTATTATCAGAGACTTATGCTCTAGGATATGGTAGTAAACTCAAAGATATTAATAGACTGAGATGTTAACAGGTTGAAAGGTGGTAGCAGACTGAAGAATGTGATGAGAGAGAGAGAAAGCAATCTAAAAATGGAATGAAATATGAATTAAAAATGAAATTTGAAATAAAAATAAAGAATGAAAAATGGACAGGATGAGAGAAATGAGGTTGGATGAGATGCAGCATGCAGGTGGCATGCTGCAACGTTACAAAGATATTCATAGAAAAGAGACATTGCGAGAATATGACATATTAAGAAGAGACGCAAACGATACTAAGCCGATTATTTTAGTAAAGAGAAGGCTTAAAACTATTCTTGTTACCAGTTCAAAAGTGAGGCGATAAATCTACAAACATTTTCACAGTAGAAATAAAAGCGGATTTTAAAATAATGTTTCCAAAGCCACAACCGGCTTTGGAACTCGTTGAACTAAAGTTTTGGAGACTCGTCGAGTTCGTTTCTAATAAGTACTTTTGCAAGCAAATATTTGATATTGTTTTCTGGATATTCTTGAGTCTCTTTTGTAGGTATTTTGCGATCGAAATGGAACGAATTCTGTGGTTTCTTTTGTATTGTATCTTCAGATGCTAACAAGAGCGAAATGGCCCCTTTCGCTCTTGTTAACCTCTTTATTGTTACCCCTAAATCAGATCAAAACTAACAAATTACTTGAAGTACAGCTGCCAGCCTTCTGGGCACGCTACCGCGAGAACGATTTACCCGGACTATTTTATTTGTAAATATATATTAATTTTTATTTATTTTTAGTAGTAGCATTAGTTTAAATATTTTATATTTAAATTGTATATATATTGTATCTATTCTGAAATAAAATTTACTTGAAGTACATAATTTTTGTGTTAATTCTCATTATTTTGGACTAGCTGTTGCCCGCGACTTCGTCCGCGGAAATTTTTGTTATAAGGTATAGATGAATAATTTTCCCCATTTTCAAAACATTTTTTATTGATGCTTCGCTCCTATAGGTCGCATCGTGATGTTTTATAGCCTAAAGCCTTCCTCAATAAATGGACTATCCAACACAAAAAGAATTTTTCTATTTGAACCAGTAGTTCCTGAGATTAGCGCGTTCAAACAAACAAAAAAACAAACTCTTCAGCTTTATAATATTAGTATAGATTTGTCCAATTAAAAGTGTTGATTACAGTTAAACTGTTTGTTCCGATGGTATGGTCAGGGGTGTCATCCTTTACTGCCTGTCTGGTAGTTGCAGGTATGGCATCGGGAACGCGCGCGCGGCTTCCCAAGCTGCTACTATTTTTACCTCATTCATCCAAGTAAGGCGCCACACACACGAGCAGCACTTTGCTGCCGACCACCGTAAAGCAAGCTGTCGACGCAGCAAACTGCAGCTGTCGACATAGGATTTGCGTCGCAGCGGCAGCTTCAACTTCGCTCGCTCGCAGCTCGCAGCTAGCCGCGGCATGCTACAGCGTGCCTAGCGCGCAATGTTTCGTCAATCGAATATAAATAGACCAAGCGCACACAGTATATAAATGGCTAACAACGTAGTAACCTTCCTTTTGAATCACTGTATCTATTAAAGAAAACCGTATCAAAATCCGTAGCGTAGTTTTAAAGATCTAAGCATACATAGTCACAGACAGACAGCAGGAAGCGACGGGAAGCGTATTGTTTTACTATAAAGCAGGATTTTGAACCTCCTAGTTATATAAAAATCTCGGAATCAGAATCCCTAATAGATGACGAAAAAAGACGAAAGAAGACGAAAAAAAAACAACAAACAAACAACATTTGACCTACTGTTACCATAGAAATTCGTCCAATTGATGAGCGCCTTGTACGGGAAACCTATTTTTATCGCAATCAGATGTTTTTCTTGCATTTCTAATTACGTGATTCCAAATATCTAGGAGGTTCAAAATCACGTTGTAAAGTGATTTAATTACTCACCACAAATATATGGAACACACTAAGTATATTATTGATAAGGTACATGCACCGGTTTGTGGAAGACTGGTGTCTGAGCTAGATTAATAAATAACCTGTATTCCCTCTGTAATACAGGTTATTTATTAATCTAGCTCACCTATAAGACCCTAAAAAAGAAAAAGACCATTCTAAACATTTATAAATCTAGCCACTTACGACTCGAAAGAAGAAGAATTCCGACACTTTCTGTGACTGTTTCATTACGTAAGTCATTTTATTATTTACATTGTGTTTACTGTACCAAAGAAAAATAAGCCTACGCTTGCCCTTTGGCCTTTCGCAGTATGACTGTTATTTTTAGATCCCCGCTAAGGCTGCGTTTCCACCAATAATGCGCGAGATACTGGCGCGATGCTAAGATGTGTGCGAGGCTGTGCAACAAATTTTGTCCAATTCCTTGGCTTCTACGGTCTATGCAGGTAGTAAAGCAGTATTCTTAATTAAATTTTCGCGATTTAAACACATCATTATGCATAGAAACGGGACTTAACACGAACCTTTTTAGTATTTGTTTCCGTTGACGTTTCTCTTACATACATCGTCGTCACAAAAAGGTTCGTGCTAAATCCTATTTATATACATAGCTCGTACATTCTACGTATTTTATATTCTAGACCAATATGGAAAAGTCCATCATTAAATATGACTCTGCAAAGAGCCCACTATGCACTATTGGTACATGTACAGCGATCACCAGATTTCCATCAGTATTCGTATATATAGATATTATTACGTCTTTATTCCTTACGGGGTATAAAGCCCAGGGCCATAAGACCCAAAGGCTATGTTTAGCATGTTGATCAATCCAATAGTATAGCAAATGTGTAAAATATTCACACAGATGTGGTGTGCGAACCACACATCTTTGTTGGAACACAGCCTTGGTGTCAATGTCAGTTCTACCAAAGATGTAGAGTGCGAACTCCACATCTTTGGTGGACACACAGACTTAGTATCAATGTCAGTTCTACCAAAGATGTAGAGTGCGAACTCCACATCTTTGGTGGACACACAGTCTTAGTATTAATGTCAGTTCTACCAAAGATGTGGAGTGCGAACCCTCATCTTTGGTGGACACACAGGCTTAGTATCAATGTCAGTTCTATCAAAGATGTGGAGTGCGAACCCTCATCTTTGGTGGACACACAGGCTTAGTATCAATGTCAGTTCTACGAAAGATGTGAAGTGCGAACTACACATCTTTGGTGCAAACACAGCCTTAGTGTCAATGTCAGTTCTACCAAAGATGTAGAGTGCGAACTCCACATCTTTAGTGGACACACAGCCTTAGTATCAATGTCGGGTGATCGACTGACTGCCAATCGTGCATTATGAAATAAGTTCCCAAAGCAAATAATTAAATAAAGCGAGCCTCGTGCATTTGTGTTGGCTATAAATATATGGACTAGCTCCGTGGCGCAGCGGTCAACACGCCAGCCTGCGACACGGAGTGACCGGGTTCGATCCCCGGCCAGGTCAAGATGGAAAATGATCTTTTTCAGATTGGCCTGGGTCTTGGATGTTTATCTATATATGTATTTGTTATAAAATATAGTATCGTTGAGTTAGTATCCCATAACACAAGTATCGAACTTACTTTGGGGCTAGCTCAATCTGTGTGATTTGTCCGTATATATTTATTTATTTATTTAGTAAAGATTTAATAGGATATAAAATATTGGGTAAAAATAGGATATAATAGGATATAAATATTGAATATCTTATAGAAATAAATATATATGGTATGGACAAGTCAAACAGATTGAGCTAGCCCCAAAGTAAGTTAGAGACGTCTGTTATTGGATACTAACTCAACGATATTATATTTTATAACAAATACATATATAGATAAACATCCAAGACCCAGGCCAATCTGAAAAAGATCATTTTTCATCTTGACTTGACCGGGGATCGAACCCGGGGCCCTCGTGTCGCAGGCTGACGTGTTAACCACTGCGTGGAGTTTGCCGAATAAATTTCCTTATTTCCTGGCATTTTCACGTTTGTGTGATCAAAGAGGCTAGAGAACTCTAAAATATTATTATATTCATATTTATAACGCTTTTACACCTTGACTAATGAACTAATCATATGAAATTATATACTCGTCTCGGTTTACTAGGTAAATGAAAATTAAAATAAAGAAATCACTGAGCCAGAGGATCTTGTAACTACGAGTACTTATTTATATATATACTAATATTATAAAGCTGAAGAGTTTGTTTGTTTGTTTATTTGTTTGTTTGTTTGTTTGTTTGTTTGAACGCGTTAATCTCTGGAACTACTGGTTCGAATTGAAAAATTCTTTTTGTGTCGGATAGACCATTTATTGAGGAAGGCTTTAGGCTATAAAACATCACGCTACGACCAATAGGAGCGAAGCATCAATAAAAAATGTTTTGGAAACGGGGAAAATTATTCATCTATACAAATAAAAAACGAATGAATCATTATAAAAGAAATTGCCGCGAACGAAGTCGCGGGCAACGGCTAGTTAGAAATAAATAAGGACAGATTGAGCCAGCTTCACAGTAAGTTGAAGTAGGCATTTTTCTCCCATCTCACCTGATGGTAAGTGACGATGAAGACGAGGATGGAATACTAACTCAACGATACTATAATAGATACATATACACGGTGAAATTTTGATCGTTTTGGATCCTTTAAGGGGTGATTCAGCCCGTCGATATGAACAACTTTTCCTATGGGACCAATGCTGGGAACTCAAAAAAAATGATCAGTTCCATACAAAAAAAATCCAAACGTCAAAAAAAAATTGTGTTCCCAGCATTGGTCGCATAGGAAAAGTTGTTTATATCGACGGGCTGAATCACCCCTTTAAGGGTCCAGAAGGATCAAAATTTCACCATGTATAGATAAACATTATAGGTACGTTACTAACACAAAGTCCGTTACTAAGTACAAATGATTACTCACGCTTTCAGGGAAGCCTTCACACGCGACCTTTCGATCTCGACTTATCCTTAATTACCGGGTGCTACCGAGGCTTCAGTTGCGTAATGAGATGTTTTCGTGGTAACATAACGTTATTCAGAAGATAATGGGAAACTTGCATTTACTTTTCGTTGTTGAAAGATTTTTTATCCTATTTTAGTATCCCACAGTTGGTACATCTGATGCGAAGAGATGAGAGCCGAATAAGATCAAAACAGATCAGATCAAAAGATATTAAATAATTGTTTTTTCCAGTTTAGCAAATATGAGCCTTATACATATGGGTTCTTAGAGGTAATTCTTTACATATGGAGGGATGAGAGAACAATGCTAGCGCGGGATCGTAGTCAACATAGATGTAAAAAAAAAATTGCGTCCAAGCATGCTGGCCGCTGGCCGCTCCTTAGGCAAGCGGGGTTTGCTGGGGTTTGCAAGCGGCGAGGGGGGTTTCGTCACATTTCAAATATCGAAGAACTCGGAACAACTAGCGACATCTAGTTAAAAGCGCCTGAATCTAGCTGGCGTAACTTTGAAACGGCTGTAAAAAATCAGAGCCATTCAGGCACGCAGGGACCATATCTGGATTGAGTTTTTTTTAGCGTTTTCGAATAAGTAATAAAAAAATAAGAAATCGACTTTGGCTTCGATGGACGGACTCGCGCAAAAACTACTGCACAGAATGTGATTAAACTTAACGTTGTTAAACTAATACACCATAATAGCATATTGCCTATAATTTTCTAGAAAAAGCCAGTCTTCCATAATTTCCATACAAATATATTTTCCCACAAATGAAATGCTCGTCGGACAAGAACTCAATTTTGTCGGAATCATGCGAATTTATTTATAGATAATCAACCCGTGGAGGGGGGGGAAGGAACCCCCCCCCCCCCCCCGCCCCCCGGTTGCAGATGATGAATAAGGCGGTGCTTCATTTAATGGCTGTATTAATATTAAACTATCGACCTGAACCCTGGCTTCGCACGGGTGCAATGTGGCCTTCAAGCAGTTCGGGGGAGGACATTGGGAATAGGACATAGGGCCATTCCCCCTATGTCCTACCCCCAGGCGGGAGCATGGACCTCCGGCTCTCTCACTCACTGAAACACTGAATTATGAATTAATGTATGAATGAATGTTTGTTAGTCCGTAATGCAAAAACTGAATAGATTTTGAAACTTTTGAATTTTATAGCTTATACATCAGAATAGCAAATAAGCTAATAAATACGCGGATGACGTCGCAGTAAAAATCTACGTTTATAAATATGAAAGTTTGTGAATATATTTGTTACTCTTTCACGCGAAAGCTACTTGATAGGTTCATAAGATTTTACAGTTAGATACTTCGATCAAATATAATGGTAGATACACGATTCGCTCGAAAAGTGGCACCGGCAAAACAGCGCACTAATCGAGTTTCGGAGCTGTTTTGTCCACAGTTTCAATAAACCGCGCCAGCACTCACACTCACACCTCCCGCAATGACGAAGGTACAGTAAAAAGATGCAAAAACTACGCATCAAAAGTAAAAAGAAAAGATGAAATTATACTTTCAGTATGAACCGTTTTTGTCGTTGTTTGTAAGTATGCATGATGTTTTGACTCGAGGACATTATTAAGGCTTAATTTTGTATGAGACAGTGTATTTACCATTATACTTGATCGAAGGTGATATAATTTATAGTTACGAATAATGTTTATAGATACAATAGAATAGCACATTACTGCTTTATCTTAATATATAAAATAAAATCGGTTTTGTTCGATCACTTATTACTTAAGAATGGGTGAACCGAGTTTTATAATCTTTGATTTGTTGGTTTTGTTATCACCTCATAGCAGAATAACTATTTAAATAAAATAAATATTTACGACAAAAAATAATAGCGAAACAAAGTTCGCCGAGACAGCTGGTATTATTGTAAATGTGAAAGTAACTCTGTCTGTGTGTCTGTTACCACTTCACGCTTCAACAATTAAAACACTTGCGATGAAAATTGTCATAGAGGTAGTTTTAGATCCGGGAAAGGATATAGAGTACCTTTCATCCCAGAAAAATGTACAGTTCCCAAGAGATTTACATTAATCCGTCAGTTACGGGTTTTTTCGATAAAAATTGTTTAGCAATGGATGAGCTGCCCAATTGGGCTTCTTCGTCCTTGACGGGTTAACGCGAGTGAAGCTGCAGGCAAATTCTAGGTTATAAATTACGCAGAATAATCGCAGGTAAAAGCTTTCATAATTTAGTACAAATATGTTTTTCCACAAACGCTTGTTGGACAAGAACTCAAGATGGTCGAAATCAGGTACGTAATTAAATTGTAATCAACCCGAGGAGGGGGAGCCAGGAGAGGGGGTACAGATGATCAATGAGCCGGTGCTTCATTAACAGCTGTATTTATATTTAATGATAAATGGCGGTTTCAAAACAGCTCCGTGCCGTAACTGCCTCTGTGGTGCAGTGGTTAAGGCGTTTGCCTGTAGACCCGGGGGTTATGGGTTCGATTCCCACGGGAAGCATACTTTGTTTAGATGTTTCCAATTTGGTTAGGACATTGCAGGCTTGAGTCACCTGATTGTCTGATAATAAAGATGATTCCGTGCTTCGGAAGGCACGTTAAGCCGTTGTTGCTGTCATCTGCTGCCATCTGGTAGTAGTTAAAGGAACCACGTCAGAGGCCGAGAGGCGGTTCCGATAAAAACAGGGTGTGCATGGTCAATTGACCGTGAATATTCGACCTACTACTCGAAATGAATGAATGAATACGGCTGATTTGGATAAATCTAGGCATTTATTTTACAGTATTATACATGGGGAAATTCGTTTTGGACCCTTAAAGGGATGACTAAGACCATCAATATGAACAACTTTTTCTATGGGACCAATTCAGGGAACTCAAAAAAAAAGGATTCCGCCGCCCGGCCAGCTGGTATGTGAATGTTGAATTGTTTTTTGAGTGCCCAGCATTGGCCCATAGGAAAAGTTGTTCATTTTGATGGTCTGAGTCACCCCTTTAAGGATCCAAAACGATAAAAAGTTCACCATGTATATACAGTTTGACTAGCTTTCACCGGCGTCTCCGCCTGCATCAATGTCGATCCATCAGGAACAGCATATTAAAATGTCCTTCTCCGTACCCCAGACAACGGGTATGCATTTCATGACGATCGAATCAGTAGATAGGGCGTGAAGGCCATGACAAACAAACAAACTCACTTTCATATATTCTCAATTACTACCTACTTTTAATTTAACTAGTATAACTACTGCATACAACTATTTTAAGGACGCTCGATGTTGAATGCCAAATCTAATGCCAAAAAAATGTTCAAATCTAATATAAGGTTTTTAATACACTGTAGCAAATAAGATTTTGTAATGATTTTGTAAAGTTTGATTAAATAAATAAATATTAAATTAGTTAGGATTAGTATTAATACAGCCATTAATATTACTTGCTCGCTTTTTGTGTGTGTTAGTGGCCAACACTCGTATTAGATTTTTCAAGCTGCCTTAAGGTGACAGCCAGGACCAACCCCGTTAATACTATAAATTCATACAAACATACTATCACGTTTTTGTCCCTTGCGGGGTAGACAGAGCCTAGGTCTTGAAGACTACTATTAATACTGCTTACTAATATTATACCTAGTATTGGGTTAGTTGTAGACTTTGAAACTCTAGTAATAAATATACATATAAGTATACATTTTATCACGTATTTATCCCTAACAGGATAGTTAGAGCCTGAGCCAATCTTTTTCTTATTTTCGAGTGGTTATAGTTATGTTATAAATATAAAAAAAAGGAACAAATTGAGCTAGCCCTACAGTAAGTTGTGAACTTGTGTGTTAGGATATTAGCTCAACGATACTATATTTTACAATAGATATTTGTACAGATAAACATCCAAAACCCAGGTCAATCCGAAAAAGATCGTTTTCCATCTTGACCTGGCCGGGGATCATACCCGGGAGCCTCGTGTCACTGGCTGGCGTGTTAACCACTGAGGCCCCGGAGTTTATTTACTTAATGTTAATATTATTTTGTTAATTAATATTAATTAATGGTGGCCACAGTGATACGTTTGTCGATCGCCTAATTTAGATCTTTAATTGTGTAGGTGGAGGGATAATTAGGACACGTCATTAGGGGAGCCATAGATTGAATGGCGGCGCTGTCACAAAGGTGATTGTTGGTCAAAGCCCTCGTTTAGTCAGTGTTGGTGGGCGGAAAATATGAAAAACGGGATCAAAATAGCGATGGGTTGCTAGCCGCATCACCTAAAGACATGATCTTTAGATTTTCGCCTATACCCTTGACCAGCTTCTACGGTCTGCGCGAGTAGAGAAGCAGCTGGTACATTCTATGTTTTGCTTTTCTCCCAGGGAATCGAGCCCACGACCCGGGGGTCGTGGGTTTGATTGCCACGGATTACAGGCAACGCCTTAACCACTGGACCACGGAGGCATTCATTTGGATTGTTGAAAACAAGTTAGATAAAATATCTCGAGCCCCTCTGAAAACCGCCATTGATCCCGTTGTACAGTGCAGGCCTTGGTGTTAGCCATACACCGTACATGACGGGATGTAGATTGTAGGTTGTAGATTTTGGTGTGGAGATACAAGATGACGTCACGTAGAAAGTCGTTTATTTCTCTCGATGTTACATGTTGATAACTGGGTGTGACGGATCCTTTCTCGATGGCAGCTTAGCAGTATCTCGACCGCCGCTGGATAGTAACTTGGCTACTGTTCGATAGTATCTCAATTTGTTATTATATTTGATTCTAATTATAGTATAAAAGAAAATATATAAAGCCAGTGTGAATGGAAATAATGTTCAGGGTCGACCTCGTCGAACGTACTGCGATCAGATTGCAGACGTTCTTAAAAAAGAAGCTGTTATTAAGCCGAAACCGTAGAGCATGTATGAGGAAAGTAATGAGTTAGACGAAGCTAGAGATATATGTCAGGATCGAAGCAAGTGGAGATCCATAGTCTCTGCCTGCCCCCATGGGAAACAGGCGTGATAATATGTATGTATGTATGTAAATAGAGCTGACACATGACCTACATGATGTAGGCCACGGGTCGCCCAAATGTGCGAGGTAAGCTCGTACACCCATTTTCTTGTATGTTAGGAGTCGTTAACTGTCTTTAGTCAGCTTGAGAAATCTAAAATTAGTAATCAATTTACAAGTAATAAGCGAACAATAGCACAAGTATTTTCACCAATTAAATGCTCGTCATTCGGGAACTCAGTCGGTCGGCTTCAGGTGCTTAATTAAATTGTAATCAAACCGGAGAGGGAAAGAAAGGAGGGGAGCTATCAGATGATGGATGAGGAGGTATTTCGTTAACAGCTGTATTTATATTGAACTAGCTTTCGCCCGCAGCTCCGCCCGCGTCAATGTCGATCTCTCGGGAATAGTACTTTTTCCCGGAATAAAAGGTAGCCTATGTCCTTCTCCGTACTCCAGAGAACTTCTATGCAAAATTTCATGATAATCGGTTCAGTAGTTACGGCGTGAAAGCGTAACAAACAAACTCACTTTCGCATTTATAATATTAAGTAAGGATAAGGATGGCTAGCTTTCGTCCGTGGCTTTTCTCGCGTTTACGTCGTTTCCTCGGGAACAGAACTCTTTCTTAGATAAAAGGTAGACTTTGTCCTTTACTGTTTCACAAACTTCGGGTTCGCAAAGTTGTATTATAATCGGTTCAGTAGTTACAAATAAACAAAGTAACTCACTTTCGCATTTATAATATTAGCTAGCATTACTCTTTGTACACGTGCAGGCTTTGGACACATTATACGCAAGTAGCATACAGGGCTTTGCGCACTCAATATAACAATGATCTTAAAGTAATGTTGGGGGTGAGCTGCCCTTGTAGTGCTTCAGGGATGATGGCAGACGCTGAAGTTGACAGTCTGTCACCCATGATAAGAAAGCGCACGGCATCCTTGATTTACCTGGTGCGGAGCAGCACGAACATTCTTATAAAAAAACGGTTGCGGCTAGATTGGACGACGACAGTGCTATCATGCAGCACTGGACTCGCGTTCACCTAGTTAAAGACACGAAACCGTCAGTAAATTTTAATTTAGATATGGTACTAACATAATTATAAGTTTACTCTGTTACTAACACTTTAGGCCTTAGGTAAAGCCTGAAATGAATTATTATTATTTATTTAATTTTATTAGGATCGTCCTCTGGCTGCTCTGGCCAAGTATGGCTCTAGTAGTACAGTCATGTCATGCTCCTGTAGTGGAGACTAAAAAGGGCCTGATGATGATGATGATGATGATTAGGATCGTTACCTATAACTTTAAATATCGTCATCATCATGTTGGCCTTTCTGTCATCCAATCTTGGATATAGGCCTTTTCCCTCTTCTTACATTCTTGGCGATCTTGTGTCTGGCTCATCCATGCTCGACCTCCGTGTCATTGGATATCGTCCGCCCAAGGTTGTGGTAGTCTGCCACGGCCTCTGGTGATTTCTCTGGGTCTCCATTCAAGGACACGTCTTGTCCAGCCCCTCTGGTCCATTCTTGCAATGTGTCCTGCCCACAACAACTTTTCTTCGCTATTACAGCCATGACGTCTTTAACTTTGTTTTTACTTAGGATCCACTCGTTTCGCTTGCGGCCCCACACGGTGACCCCAAGTATTGCTCCATGTCTCTCTGTGCTACTCGGAACTTATTGGCTGACTTCTGTGGAAGCGTCACGGTTTCTGTACCAAGGTGAGCACAGACAGAAACTTGAAATACACTTTATTTATAATACAATATAATATTTATAATATATTAAAACAAAAATTATACGGAAAAATCATACAGTTCAGCACACCGCGTGCAAGCGAGGGCGCGAAACCAACGATAGAGACGCACGATCGGCCTAACCGTTTATTTTTTTTTTTGTGTACAATATGACTAAGCTGTATAGGCTATGTTTCCTTAGCACTTATTGACAATTGAAAAAAAAAAAAAAAAAAACGCGGGAAAGCAGACTTTTTCGGTATTACATTTTCTGCGTAAAATATGACTGGGCCCATACAGGGCTATGTTTCCTTAGCACTAATTGACAATTGAAAATTTAAAAATGAAAATAACGCAGGAATGTAGGAACTATTAGAGTTTCGGTGGACTGCACGGTTTTTGTTTACGATTGTTTTGAAGATTGCTTCTAATGAATTTTATAATGTAACATAGGTGTAATTTGGGGACATGAAAGGGAGGCTTTTGCCCAGCTGGCATTTTATGTAAAAATATTTACATAAAATGGCAGACAATTTTAAACCATAATACTATAATATTTATGGTTATATATATAATATAATTAAACTTTAATAAAATAAATCTTCCAACTCGTCGCATCGAGGCAACGTGCCCAATATACTGGCAGCATTTACGCGCTGTATATCATACCCATAGTTTTAAATATAAGTACTCATCTACGGGTTTCTTTACAAAGTTCAGGTCAAGGCCATTTTAGGCATTTTTTAATAAAAGAGATAAGCAAGCTCAGTAGCTAATCAAAATAATCCAAGAGGCGTGAATTCCCGCGCTGGCCGGCAGACACCATGAATTGCAAATAGCCGCCGCTTTTCCGCGCGTATTAGTGTTTAAATTATGCGGACTAACCGTGTTCCGCAAGTTTGTCCGGGTTCACGCGGTAATTGATGCGGAGAGGTTAGCCAAATTTTCAGGAGAGTATTTGTTTAATTATATGAAAGTTTTATAAATCGATGAACGCCGGCTGCACGAAAAATGTCACGTTCCGCGTGCGAGCGAGGACGCGGAAAAAGCGATAGAGAGGCACGATCGGCCTAAGCTTTTAGCTTGTGACACATCTATTCCTCTTCCACCACTTAAAATTATCACATAAAATTTAAAGACCGTAAACCGTCTTTTAAAAAAATACTACTTATTTGCCTAAATGTAAATAAATCAGTTGGCCGATAGGAAAATGTCTACAATAGAAAATATTTAATTTAGTATTTAAAAACAAGTCTAAGCTAAGAAAAACATACAGTCCACATGACAAGCGTAAACAGTTAGAATTCGACTGCTAGACAAAGGATTCTTTGTTCCATGGGAGGATATTGCCATACTCACCGCAATTCTTGACATCAATATAAACTTAATAATTAATCAAATTATAATGACATTTTACACATAATCATCATCATCATCATCAGGTCCTTTTTAGTCTCCACTACAGGAGCTCGACCCTCTCTGTACTACTAGGGCCATACTTGGCCAGAGCAGCCAGAGGACTTGGCCTACACTCTCCACGCTGGCCAGACGGGTTGGAGAGGTCTCTTAGATGTTTATAAGCTTTGTTTAGCTTGTATTTCCTAAGTCGCCTTCTACGACATCCACGGGAAGACTTGGAGTGGTCCTATTCTACTCTCCCGGATACCACACGGCTAGTACACATAATACTTACAAATAATTCTGACGAATGTTTTGGTTTTTATTTTATAAATTATTACTAATAAATTTTTGCATGCCTGACTGTAAAGAGGCGGGAAATCATCATTGCATGTATAACCCTAGCAAATAAATAATTTCATATCATTTAAATTTAAAACTTTTCTAATTAATTTTGTATACCAAATACACGAGCAGCCTGTGGGTTAGTTACACGCAATAGATAGACATACAGCACCTTGCGCGTACAGTAGGTACAACAATGTGTTCAGAATGTTGTTGCACGCAAAAGACATACAGCACCTTGCGCGTACAGTAGGTACAACAATGTGTTCAGAATGTTGTTGCACGCAAAAGACATACAGCGCCTTGCGCGTACAGTACAACAATGTGTTCAGGATGTTGTTGCGGCTGCCTCGTTTCTGCAGCGCATCTGCGATGTTTGCTGAAGCTCTTACTGATGACTTCTATGCTTGGACGAATCTTCTATGCTATAGACGCAAACGAGTGTCGAACTTTATAAAACAGACTGCGGGACAGCACCAACAACATCCTGCAGGCATTATGTGCAAAATATGAGAGCACACTCCATTTGTTCTGGAGTAGTATTGTAATTGGTGCAGTATAGATACTGCGCGTTTGGTATATTTTAGTTACTTTCATAGTGTTATGTCTTATGCGATTTTACTATGGGGTAACGCTGCAGAAGTAAACACCATATTTGTCCTGCAGAAACGCGCTATTAGATCTATATATAAACTTGGTGCTAGAGAATCTCTCAGAGAATTGTTTAAAGATATAAATATTTTAACTTTACCTTCTCAGTACATATTTGCGAATATTATGTTTGTGCGCTATAATCTTGATTTATATAAGAAAAATAGTGATATCCATGACCGAAACACGAGAAATAAAAATAAATTAGCTACACCAGTATTGCGATTGCAGAAAACTATGAATTCATTTTTGGGTCTAGGAGTACGCTTCTATAATAAAATTCCTGCAGAAATATTAGGTCTGCCTTTATTTAAGTTCAAAACGATTGTAAAAAACCAGTTAATAAAAAAGGCTTATTACTGCATTAATGATTATATAACTGATAAAAATGCGTGGAAATTTATATAAATTTATTTAATATTAACAATTATTAAATGTTAAAATTAATCTATAGTATGAAAAATTGTGTTTAATGTTAACAAAGTATTCAGAGCCCTCTAGGCACGTAGGGACCAAGTCTGGATTGAGTTTCTTTCGGCGTATTCTTCTCACCAGTGGTCGTTCCGAAACGCTAGTAGTATTTCAATTTTGCATATATTAAAAAATATATAAGAAATAAAAATATGACGTTCAAAAAGAGATACATGTATCCAATTTTGAATAAAATTCTTTGACTTTGACTTTGACTTTGACTTTAGTGAATATTACCTACCAACGTATTTTAAGTTTAAATTGTTACTAACTCTGACTGAACTCACTAAAATGGATCAAAGTTATCTAAATAAAAAATCTCTTTTTTTTGTTGGTAGTCAAGTTGACGAGCGCGGCTTCTTGTGTTTTCGACGCTGCTTCGACGCCATCGGAAGATTTTTAAGCTGGGGAATGATGGGATTTTTTTGGATTTGGAAGGAAATTAAGGTCAGATACTCACTCGGATACCTACATGAGCAAGCAGCACCTCGGGAAGACGGTCGCCCGTACCCGATGACATACCTGCCAAGTAGGATATGATGACACATCTGGCCTGAAACAGTATTTAATCTGCCTAAAAATGACCCTAAACATAATTCAGTTTCAATGAAGATAATTTAATATGCACCCTCTTAGTTTCCACCAACCCTTTAGTAACGCTAATACGAGATTTATCACTCCAAAAAATACCAACACTTATAAAAAAACATCCAATATCGTAGCCGTGTAGTATCCGGCAGAGTAGAATAGGACCACTCCAAGTCTTCCCATGGATGTCGTAGAAGGCGACTTAGGAAATACAAGCTAAACAAAGCTTATAAACATCAAAGACACCTCTCCAACCCGTCTGGCCAGCGTGGAGAGTGTAGGCCAAGTCCTTTGGCTGCTCTGGCCAAGTATGGCCCTAGTAGTACAGAGAGGGCCGTGCTCCTGTAGTGGAGACTAAAAAGGACCTGATGATGATGATGATCGTAGACCGTTTTTTAATTGTGGTAGAGCCACGCTACCGGCAAAATGAATGGCTAGTAGCATGAATGGGCCGGCTCGTCCGAGGAAGTACTACACTCTCACAGAAAATTGACGTCTGAGTAGGAGCTTTACCACTTCTATGCTTCGTTCGGTAAGTGAGAGAGCCAGAGGCCTATTCTTCCCCCTCCTCTTCCCATATCCTTTCCCCAAGTCCTTGAAAGGCCGACAACGCATCTGTCACACCCTGGTGTTGCAGTTCTCCATGGGCAGCGGTGATCACTTACCATCAGGTGAACCCGCTTGCTAGTTTGCCGTCTCTATATAATAAAAAAAAAACCGGCAAAGTGCGAGTCGGAGTCGCGCACAAAGGGTTCCGTATTGTTATCTATAAAAACGGCAAAAAAATCATGTCTGTTGTATGGGACCCCCCTTTAATATTTATTTTATTTTTAATTAATTATTTATATTTAAAGTACCGTTATCAATATCGAGAGCTTGTTTAGCATGTACTTCTTAAGTCACCTCTTACGACCTCCATGGGAAGACTAGGAGTGGTTCTATTCTACTCTGCCGGAAACCTCAAACCACACGGCTATAATTTACGTACATACGTTTACCATTGGTCCCCCGGCTGTCACCATTGATGGCAGTCGTTAAGCTATGTCAGTGTTGGCCACTTACACACACGAAAAATAAAACAAAGAAAATAAAAAATGCCATGCAGACCCATACCCATTCAAACGTGCTACAATAACCTACTTATAACTTGTTATATCTTTAATTTTTACTTAGATCCCTAAAGGAAATTTCTGCACCGTCATCATTCCAAAAGAATAAACTGCGTGCGAAGCCCCGCCCAATACAAATTTGTCCCACCGCTTTCGCATTTCTATTTAATTAATTTTGATGGATATGGCCGGTCATTTCTGCTGACGTCAGCACTACGCTCGAGTACTATTAGCGTAGCCCGATTTGATGCGGAAACACGCAATTTTAACCAACTTGAGAATAGAAAGTGTTCTCATTTATTTCAAACATTATTTTTTAATCGTGGTAGAGCCTCGCTACCGATCGTTTGCCGTCCTATAACATAAAAAAAACAATAACATGATAGTCCTATATATATATAACTAGGTAATATTATTAAAACTTACGCTCGATATCATATTTATATCCAGAAGACCGAGTGATCATCTGATGGCCGCGCCGGGAAGTCCTTGACACTCACTCTGAAGATGGCCTACTGACTAAGCTGAAACTGTCGGCATTTTGCTGATTGAAAATACGTGAGTTGAACCTTTTTTTTTACATATAAAAGACAATGCTAGGTCTTTCTCTGTGAGATCCAATCAGCAACTTCGTAGAAGAACAAAGTTAAATTCGTAGGAGATCCGTAGAAGAACAAAGGTTACAGATATAGCTCACTGGATTAGCTCTTTGAATTAGGAGTAGGCAGAGCACATAGCGCGTAGAATCGATAGCCGATGGAGCAGAAAGGTTCTGGAATGGCGACCACGTACCGGCAAGGGCAGTGTTGGACACCCACCAACCTGATGGTCGGACGACTTAACTTAAGTCTGAGGAAGGCGTTGGATGTAGACGGCTTTCAACTAGTCATACTGGAAATCCTGGCAGGGGGAGGCCTATGTCCAGCAGTAAATTTCTTGCAGCTGAAATGCTGGATGAAAGATATTCCTTTCTTCACTCGAGGACAAATTCTGTTTAATACTTTACTCAGCAATTTATCACAGCACAAAACTCAATAGCTGAATGTCTGTAGTCGTACTCATAGTTACACATACACGGAACGTGACACTTATTCGTGCATGCAGCCGGCGTTCATCGATTTATAAGTAAGACGTTATCGCGTCAATAAATTTCAGCTGCCAAATACATAAAAGAAATGCCAAGTTCTCTCTCTTTCAAACCAATCTCCTTAAATTAAATACTATTGTTTGACTTATTAAATCAACAGAAAGTTCTTAGAAACTGGGACTCGCAAAAGTAATAAAGGTCATATTATAACGAACTTAGCATCGACAATCCGACTTAATAGTACAGGCAGAAATAAGGGCTTATTTACCAAAGTCTAGAGGCTCCTATCTCAGGGCTGTGGTCATCAGGGGTAGATTTTAGGGCCGCGGTACACTGGATTGGCATGGGATGTCCTCGAAATCGACGCGTCATTTCAAAATAACCTCTGCGTAAAAAAGTTCATCATCATCACGACAGCCACAAAAAGTCCACTACTGGACAAAGGCCTCTCTCCAAGATACTTTGTTCCACGAAAGAATGCAAAATCTCAAATGTTTTGACATACATTTCAGGTTTTGCATGCCTAGATAGGTTAAAAGTGATACCTTCTATTTGAACCAACTATATATTATTGTACCACTTTTTCTGCTAATAAATAATCATTAATTCATTCATTCAATATTACCATTTTCACCACACTTGGCAGGCGGGTTGGCGAGCGCAGTTTCTTTGGCTTCTTGTGCTTCCAACGCTGCTGCCATCGGAAGCAATTAAAGGTGGGGAAGGGTAGGAATTTGTTCAATATGGAAAAGGAATGAAGGTATCGGGATACTACTCATTTGGAAAAAGCAAGACGCAGTATACCTCATCATCATCATCATGATGATGATGCAGTATACCTGTAACCTGTAAACACGGCTTTTGAAGGACCCCAAATCATAGTACACAGGGAAAACCTCGTGAGGGCGGGAGCCCATTCCACAATCCTGCTGTACAGTCAGCCAAGGAGATACCTGACCCCGCCATCTACCTATATCTTGAATTTTCTCTTAAACTAAAAGTAATATTAACATGAAAAATCAGGAAGGCTTCATTAAAATCTTTCTAAATATTTATTTCCATGTTAATATTATTTTTAGTTAAGGAGAAAATTCAAGATATAGGTACATGGCAGGGTCAGGTATCTCCTTGGCTGACTGTACGTCGGAAAAGAACACCAATAATAATCCTTGTTAGTGAAGCTCTTAGTTAAAAAAATACATTATTGTAGAGTGCTTCATTTTAACACGGGTCTTGAGAGTCTCGTTATTACGTTCGGGACTTAAGAGCTTACATTTTAGCAAAAAAGCAGACATTGGACTCGATATTGCTAATTATGAATGTAACTAATAATTGAAATAGAGACCGACTTATAATACTCAAACATCTGATAACAACTGGGGCGCGTCGTTAGTTTCTGTATAATTTTAAATTAATAATTTCTTGCCCGTTTCAAAAATTTTTTTCTTGGATTTAATCTCAAACTTCCATGCTTGTCTGAGAAAACAATTAAAAACGTATAATGTACCAGCTGCTCCTCTTCCCGCGCAGATCGTAACAGCCGATCGAGGGAATAGGCGAAAATCTGCGGAATCATTTTAGTATGCGATGCGGCTAGCAACCCATCACTATTGTGATTCCGTTTTCCACCTAATGCCCCAACATGCTAAACGAGGCTTATAATAATAATAATAATAAAGGGCAGCTTGTGGCGAGCTGTTGGGGAGTAGCGACCCCACGGACCTGAGTGCTCCCAGGGGAGGCCCCTGTTCCTCGCCTCCGACTTGCCTTAGATGGTTGATCGGAGTGGACACCGAAGAGGTAACAGGAACCCCTACCTCTGACTTGCCTTAATCGGCCGGTCAGAGTGGAGTCGCGAGAGCTATGCTCAAAGGGTGGATGTGAAACATAAGTGGCGAGTGGGCGTGCGTGATGGGACCCTCTAAGGATGCAAGTGATCGTACGTTTAAAGTCCAGTGACACCTCTCTACCCTTTAGCCGCTCAACTAATGTTGCCCCTTTGCTGCACATTTTTGCGTCGTGCAGCCGTTTCTGGGGCCCATTGACTGAGTCGGCGAGTCACCACCTGCCTATTTTTCCGTGTGTATCAACATTGGTCAGGCAGGTGCCATAGTTATTCCCATAGCCCAGATACTAACCATTAGCCATTCATCCCAATAGCCCTAAGAGTAGTGTTCCTTTATATCAATAGGTTTGCACCTTCTGGGGATTGTCTGTGAGCACATTTCTATAGTGTGTTTACTGTCATGACCTGGATAGTGCCCCACCCCATTTTATAGCAAACGTCTCACAAGGCCTCTACATGTTGGACATGTGTCCCCATGCAAGCCTCAAAAGACCGGGCTTCGGCCCGTGGTTACTTAAGAGACAACATAATAATAATAGGTAATAATAATAATTTGTTTATTTCAAGCACAATACAGACCCATATCATATCATAAAATAAAATTTTAATATTCGGATTCGAAAATTTCAATTCAGGTCTTTAACAACTGGGCTTTGTCAAGGGAAAAAGACGTGATAGTTGTATGTATATATTAATCTCAAATTTTCGTAATTGCCGTTGCCCTAAAAGGCCACATAAAGCCTTTATTAATTAAAAGTTTTGTTTTAAGAAGCCTTACAGAAGCGTTGTTCTGCCGTAGCTTCGGCCTGGGCCTTTTAGGGATTTTGCATTTTTATAAGTGTTCCCTTAATTGTATTTGCGATTCTATTAGCAGCCCAAAATAATCCTGTCTGCGAATTAACGCTGTGGCCTGCAAACACCATGAATTGCAAATGGCATCCTCTTTTCCTGGCAGATTAGTGTTTAAATTATGGTAATACTGACGCGAGCTAGCTGGATTCCGCGCCATTTTTTTTAAATCATTGGTTTTCCTCGAGTTTTTGGATATCCGCGGTAATTAGCGGAGGGATTGGGGAAAATTTTTGGGTAAGTTCTTTAGTCCCGGCAAATTTCTTGTCGCTATTAGTTTTTGTCGTAAATACTTCTTACATTTTAATAGTTTTTCTGCCATTCGGGGTGGTAACCAAACCAATAAAAATATGTTCACCTGTAATAATTAAAGTTAAAAAACCTGAATTTTTATGGCAATACTTCATCATCATCATCATCAGGTCCTTTTTAGTCTCCACTACAGGAGCACGACCCTCTCTGTACTACTAGGGACATACTTGGCCAGAGCAGCCAGAGGACTTGGCCTACACTCTCCACGCTGGCCAGACGGATTGGAGAGGTCTCTTAGATGTTTATAAGCTTTGTTTAGCTTGTATTTCCTAAGTCGCCTTCTACGACATCCACGGGAAGACTTGGAGTGGTCTTATTCTACTCTGACGGATACCACACGGCTAAATATTACTTCATCGTATCGCTTTTAATAATAATAATAATAATAATAATATATGTTTATTTTCTCTTTAACAAAGATAAGCCTTAAAAGTATGGGTCCTAAAAACTATGGTTGTACAATTTGTTGCGACTTGTTCTCTTTGTTTGGAGACTAGTCCTTGAAATAGGTTCCTATTGGAACCTGTGCCACAAGTGACTAGGCCCCTCCCTCGGATCACTGAGTCTTACATACAGTGTAGAATAGGTATAAAAAGTTACATATTGTTTAATCTAAGTTGGGGAGCACAGGTAGGTGTTAGTGTAACATTTGTGTCTGTATATGTGTGTGTGGGTGGAAGTGTGAGGGTCAGACAGGTGTTAGTGTTGTGTTTGAGTGTATGAATGTGTAGAGTGTAGAGAATGAAAGTCAGTTTTAGTTTCGTTAGCGTCAAGTTAGTTGTGGGAAGAGTGAGTGTCAGTGAGTAGGTGATTGTAGTATCAGTCAGTAAGAGCGTGAACGAGATCAGAAACGGCGGTCAGGGACAACTAATCGGACGCGGGTGCATCCAATGGGCAGCAGCGTCGGAAGCACAAGAAGCCAAAGAAATTGCGCTCGCCAACTCGCCTGCCAATCGTGGTATGGCAATATCCTCCCATGGAAGTATCTTTGGGAGAGTCCTTTGTCCAGTAGTGGACTTTTTACGTTTGTAATGATGATGATGGACCGGGAGCGGGCTAATAGTAATAATAAATATAAATAAATATATACGGACAAATCACACAGATTGAGCTAGCCCCAAAGTAAGTTCGAGACTTGTGTTATGGGATACTAACTCAACGATACTATATTTTATAACAAATACATATAAAGATACACATCCAAGACCCAGACCAATCTGAAAAAGATCATTTACCATCTTGACCTGGCCGGGGATCGAACCCGGGCACTCTCGTGTCGCAGGCTGGCGTGTTGACCGCTGCGCCACGGAAGTAGCCAAAATAGTATATTCTTGCTTAGAGTAAAATATGTACTTAGCAGCAACCTATATTTATTCTCGAGGGAGCCTTACATAGAGAACGCGTCCCCAGGTGGCGGATAGGGGGAACTCACTGGAGCACTTCGAGGTACTCCGGAGGGTTAGAGGGAAATAAAATACCTCTCTCGGACCAAACAGGCATCAGATAGGGCACCTCTGACAGTCGGAGTAGTGATCTACTGGTAAACAGAATAAGGGCGGGATGCTGTTTGTTTCAAAATGGCGGAACTCCATTAATCTACTAGCCCTGACTAGCAAGGATTACTGCCCACGCACCAACTCGCATGGCCAGCGCACCTCCCAGAATAAATTTGGAAAGTAAGATTCATAGACCCTGAGTTCCCGGCGTCCAGGGAACCCATTACGGCAACGGTGGGAAAAGGGCTTTGGCCAGTGGAAACTAGTAAATTACTAATAATTATTTACTAGTTTACTTATTTTTTTAATTTACTTAAGTTGTTCAATATACCACAGACAATATATTATAGTGTCTGTGTTCAATGCAGACAGTTCAGACAGGCGGGACAGGTCTGCTCGGCCTCTTTTAGACTTATATCTTTTATCTTATCTGTTGTTGTTGCACGCACGCTCGATCGCTAATATAATGTGTTCCAAACTATGTAAATTGAAATTGTATATAGTATGACATAAGAAAAAAAAGAAAGGATAAAAATATAAAATATCATACAAAACCCTTTAGGCAAGTAGGCGACCAATACTGTTGAAAAGAGTTTCTTTCGGCGTCTTCTTCTCGGCAGTGGTCGGTACCGAAACGCTAGTAGTTTGTAGCTTATAAATAATTTGAATATAATTTAATGAGTGTTACCTATTTAAAATAAGAATTAAAGGGAAAAAGTGCCTGAAAAGGCCTGTTTTCTGAATAAATCTTTGAACAGTATTATCACTTTTAATCTCGGTGAGATTTGAAATGAACACGGAGAATTGATGTTTCTTGAAGCTTTTATTATAAGCGATTGTATCTAACGGTATAAATAAGATGTTATTTTTAAATCAACACTGCGTCGTAGAGGGTCTACGATCTTTT
The DNA here is from genome assembly GCA_947532085.1 of Elegia similella. NCBI lineage: Eukaryota > Metazoa > Arthropoda > Insecta > Lepidoptera > Pyralidae > Elegia > Elegia similella. The sequence continues at coordinate 5,507,789 of OX383933.1, forward strand.
TTTATAATCTTGAAATAAAATTTCTGTATAATCTTGAAGTAAAGTCACATATCACGGTTTTACTTTTTAGGTTAACAGCCTCCGTGGTCCAGTGGTTAAGGCGTTTGCCTGTTGACCCGGGGGTCGTGGGTTCGATTCCCACCGGAAGCATACTTTGTTTAGTTGTTTCCAGTTTGGTTAGGACATTGCAGGCTTGAATCACCTGATTGTCTGATAATAAAGATGATTCCGTGCTTCGGAAGGCACGTTAAGCCGGTGGTCCCGGTTGCCATCTGGTAGTTAAAGGAACCACGCCGAGAGGCGGTTCCGAAGAACTCTGACACCAGGGTGTGCATGGTCGATTGACCGTGACACCTACTCGAAATGATGATGACGGTTTTACTCAAATTATATTCGTCGGGTTCCGGACCATCATCGGGACGAGAATGGTCAGGGGTGTCATCCTCAACTACCTTTCCGGTGGTTGCAGGTATAACATAGGGTACGCGCGACCGACCTCTCAAGCTGCTACTTGCTTTTTCCCATTAATCCGAGTGAGTAGTATCCTACTACCTTCATTCTCTACCCAGCTCCAAATTCCTATCCTTCCCCAGCTTAAAATGCTTTCTATGGGCAGCAACGTCGGAAACACAAGAAGCCTAAGAAACTAGAAGCCCAAGAAACGAGATTGCAAAAAGCAACCCTGAATTTGATATTTTCAACCCTAAGATTCAATGTTATAAAAAAATTATCAGGGATATTCTGTATAATACTTATGTTTAACACCTAAATAACTGTATGTATTTCAAAATTGATCTATATTTATTTTATTTTGTTATACTTTTGTCTACCTATGCCTATATGTCGTCCGATACTTCTTAAGCGATTTTCTTTTAGCCACACATGTTTTGGATGGCAACTAGATTCACAATCTTGTGTATTTTTTGTATATTCTTGTATGTGGTGTTATCTGTTTTGTGTGTTAATAAAATAAAATAAATAAATAAACAAACTGCGCTCGCCAACCTGCCAAGCGTGGTGAGTATGGCAATATCCTCCCATGGAACGAAGTTTCCTTGGGAGAGGCCTTTGTCCAGCAGACATTGCTTATTTACGGCTGTCATGATGATGATTATGATCGGGGTGAGTGTTAGGGGTTTCGCCTCCACGTGTACAAAAGTGTCACGTTCCATGTGCAAGTGAAAGCGCGGAACAAGCGATAGAGGCACGATCGGCCTAAGCGTTTGGCTTGTGACGCATCTATCTCTCTTCCACCGTTATCATGTAAAATTATCGTCCGTAAACTGACTTTACAAACAACTTCTTTTTACTATGAAAGGTTATTCTTCAATATTTTTTTAATAACAAAACAGCTGACATGTGTTAGCCGTGTGGTTTCCGGCAGAGTAGAATAGGGCCACTCCAAGTCTTCCCGTGGATTTCGTAGAAGGCGACTTAGGAAATACAAGCTAAACAAAGCTTATCAACATCTAAGAGACCTCTCCAATCCGTCTGGCCAGCGTGGAGAGTGTATGCCAAGACCTCTGGCTGCTCTGGCCAAGTATGGCCCTAGTAGTACAGAGAGGGTCGTGCTCCTGTAGTGGAGACTAAAAATGACCTGATGATAATGACATGTGTCCCACAATGGCCGCGAGCCGACCATATATGCAATGCTTGGACGAATATTCGTCCAAGATGCAATGTAAGCAGATGCAGAAATAATGTTAAGATAGAAAGAAAAATAAGAAAGAAAAACATTATTCGGCAAAAAAATAATAGCAACAATAAGATAATGAGAAATACTTAAGAACTATACCTACAAAAGTTAATTGCTGAAAAAGCAGCCAGCTCAGCTTTATGCTTATGCTGTGGTTTACACAGCACTGATTTTCAGCTGGTACCATATTTGGTAGATACACAAGGACCTCATGTAATATAAGCACTCCACAAACACGTTTCATAATTTAATAAGTATTATTAATCAACTAACAAAAAGCCAAGCAAAGTTATATGTCTCCAAATAATCAGTTTACTCAAGTATGTTAATTTCTTGACTTTATGTGAGCATCTAATGAACTTTAATTAAATTACAACTAATAAGTATAGCACTTTCTTTAAGTAGTTGAGCGAGTTTGAATATAATCGAATCTTTACTAATATTTCCTTATTTCCTTACTAATATTATAAATGCGAAAGTGAGTTTGTTTGTTTGTTACGCTTTCACGCCGTAACTACTGAACCGATCTTCATGAAATTTTGCATACACGTACTCTGGAGTACGGAGAAGGACATAGGCTACCTTTTATCCCGGGAAAAAGTACTATTCCCGAGGGATCGACATTGACGCGGGCGGAGCCGCGGGCGAAAGCTAGTATAAAATATTTATATTCTACAATATGTAGAGAAAACCCTGTCCGATCTTTAAAGGGGTGATTCAGCCCGTCGATATGAACAACTTTTCCTATGGGATCAAAAAAATGGATATTTCCTAACAAAAATGTTCTGCTGCCCGGTCAATTTGTATGGAAACGCCAAAAAACTTTGTGTTCCAAAATTTTGATTGTCTATTGTTAAAACCGTCTTTACCTATTTTAGTTTCATTTTTTCTTTCTTAAATCGAAAAAAAAACAATACAGATTCGGCTGCCGTTAGCTTACGGTTGCGTCATTACACTATTCAAATATGTAACATATGTTCTATCTATTAAGGTCCAATTTCCTTTAATTCATGTAACATTGTTTTATAGCTATAAGCTTGTTTTATATCTATTTAACAAATAAACATATGTGTAGGCACTATTTATAAGGGTTTTTGCTGAATTAAGCCCATTTTTAACTGACTTCAAAAAAAGAGGCTATCAATTCGGTTGTATGTTTTTTTTTTTAAATTTGTTACCTCAGAACTCCGTCATTTATATACCGACTACCTTTCGCCCGCGGCTTAATGTCGATCCCTCGGGAACATTTTCCCGGGATAAAATGTACCCTATGTAAGGACATTATCTGGGGTACGGAGAAGGCTCCGTACCCCAGATAACGTGTGTGCAAAATTTCATGATGATCGGTTCAGTAGTTACAATGTGAAAGCGTAACAAACAAACAAACTCACTTTTGCATTTATAATATTAGCATGGACTTTAAAAATTATTTGTTTGAAAGGATTTGCCTTAAAGTTGCTCTCATTTAAATTTCAATACTGTTCAATAGAATCGAATCAGTAGTTTTGATTGTAGTCGATGTTTTTGAAAGATTATTTAGATATTTTGTAATTCAGATATTTGCATAGGTGCCCCTGACCCTATTATGAAACCTACCAGTCTATTTCACGCCCACGATTATGTGCTGTAAGCACATTCACACCTAAGAGCCACACACGATATCCTTACTAATATTAAAAATGTGAAAGTGAGTTTGTTTGTTTGTTTGTTTGTTTGTTACCTATGATGGAAGTGGTAAAATTTTTGGGTGTACATATTGACAATCTACTCAATTGGAAACATGAGCTAAAGGACATAGAATCGAAAATAAGCTCAGCCTGTTATGTACTTAGAAGTTTAAGGGACGAAGTTGATATTGAACATTTAAAATTAGTGTATTATGCTTTGATAGAGTCGAGATTTAGATATAGTATATTATTTTGGGGATCTAGTTATGGATATAATGTGCAAAAGGCTTTTGTTATACAAAAAAGGGCTATTAGAATTATGACCCGTATACGACAACAGGAATCGTGTAAAGACAAATTTATCGAACTAGGTATATTGACAATCCCAAGACTATATATTCTAGTGCTGCTGTCACATTTTGCAAAACATATTAATGACTTTGAAACAAGAGAAGATCGACAGTTAAGAGAAAGCAGTAGGAGGAAAGACTTTTTAACAACAACAGTACCAAAGTTGGAGATTGTCAAACATAGCGCTCAATACTCGGCCAAAAAATTTTTCAATAAATTACCAATTGATATCAAAGATTTGTTATATACTCGACAGTTTGAAAAAAGATTAAAGTCATACCTTCTGGGAAAATGCTATTATAGTACCGAAGATTTCTTAAATGGCAGATAGAGTTATGTATATTTGAACTTATTATGGCTTGAATAGCCATAATAAGTTTAATACGATGTAAATTAATATGTGAATTATTAAATTATATTGTAGTATTAGATAGATTATATTAGAAGATAAGGTAGATATAAGTTAATTTATAATTTCGATACAATGTATAATTGTTTATGAAATAAATGAATATGAATATAATATGAATACGCTTTCACGCCCTAACTACCGAACCGATCATCATTAAATTTTGCATACAAGTTCTCTGGAGTACGGAGAAGGACATAGGCTACCTTTTATCCCGGGAAAAAGTACTATTCCCGAGGGATCGACATTGACGCGGGCGGAGCCGCGGGCGAAAGCTAGTTAAACATAAAGCTAAATATTGCTGACGCAACGCATGCAAGTTATATGGAACAACACCCATTTGCAGTGTGTTGTCAGGGCTGTGACTATAAAATGTCGAAAATACAAGCCTGAATACATACCGTGTGATTTTTAAACTCTGAACTATATTGAAATCCTGAAATCAGAATCCCTAATGTGCTGTACACGTTTATATATATATTAAATGTAGTGGTTGCGAACCGGCCGCGCGCCCGCACTACCCTCTGAGCAGGCGCGGCGAGCGGACGTGTCGCAGGCGCATTAAACGATATTTATTGTTTCATTGGGTTTATCCTACACAACTACTTGCGTAGGTACGTGCAGACAGCACAAAACTGGCGACGAGGAAAAAGAACGTGAGTGAACAATGATATTTTACACGACTACAATACGTAAAGTTGATGTTATCTGTATGGGTACGGGAAATTCGCAATTTAGGCGGGAGGGTCGTTGCATATCGATAAATAAAATAATTTCACAAAAGCTTAAAAATAAAAAAATACAAAAAAAAAAGAAGAAGAAATATTTTACCGTAGTAAAGTAGCTATTTACCTGAATTTATTTATTAACGGTACCAATTACGTACTTATTATAATTAATAGAATGTTGTAATGTATTTTATTGTCTACAATAATATGGCGTCTACTTTGTTAACGTATCCATATCGATAACAAAAGGTTTGCCTACGTAAGATTCACGGGGTTTACCCGCAAATATAGTCGTGAAATTATGCTATACATACCAATATACGTTGTTCCATTGGTGTATAGTCGGTAACGCTATAATTTGCTTGCTGGTTTTGACCCTACTGAGATAAACATAATGTACCTACCTTCCGTGTGAAGTTCTCTAGTTTGATAAATAATATTTAGTAAAATCGTCAACCAAATTTTATTTTTCTCCTCGTTTAATAGTTATTAACTTGATTTTAGTCAAAAAGTAAATAGTACATACTACATACGGAATAGTTAGACTTTGCAGAAATTGAGACCATCTAAGTAGCTAGTACCTACTTTATCTAATGTTTAGGTTCTGCAAGCTATTGGCAAATACCGATTATGCATACAACAAAATGTGCCTGTATGTATTAGCCTAGTCGGGATAACAATCCGACCGAGTAAGTACACCGTACAACGAACGAGTGAAAACTCGTCAAGTTTACGTAAACTGACATTCGATGTTTTATACGTTCTAAAACTCCACGGTTCTAAATGTCAGTTTATGCTATTCTCGTTCCAAATTTAAACGGAGATTGCTTCCAAAATAATAAAAGTAACTCTATAAAATGCGATTCACAACATAAATATCCAAACGTACATATACTACTATATAATTCATTTATTTATGTACTTTAAAATGATAACTTTAGATTTAAATAAATGCATAAATTATCAGTAAATCCATACAAAAAAAATATTGAACAGTAAATTATGAAAAATACTACCTAACAGATCGTTCCACAACGTCGTCCCAGCTACCGCCTATGGAGACTTTTGACTGTGAAGGTGACTCAAGTTTATTAGGCCATCGTTTTCATAAGTGGAAACGCACTTAAAACATTTCTAGACTGCTGAAACAGGAACTAGGTGAAAATATTTTTAAGTTCTTGATTAGGTTACGTCACCAAAGCTCTTAATGCAATGTCGCGCACAAAGATGGCGAGCTCATCGATCAATTAATCTGAAAATGTCAGTTACTTAAAAAAATGTTTAGTTACTAGGCATCAAATTATTTTGGAAGCAAACTCGATTGAAACTGTCAAAAGGCAATGGCAAGGATTTCAAGGAAATTCCAGCCTGGATGTAAACAAAATTGGAACAAAGACCAAAAATGGCAGTATACGGTGTACTAGATGTGCAAGTTGTCATGACAACAATACTGAACAATGCGTGGCAAAAGATAAAACCTGCACGAAGTGTGGGTATAAAAGCTATTTCAGAAATCAATTTCAAAAACGATGCCTTACGCTAATAAATCACCCAATGCTAAAAATCTAAACTAAGTTGTCCTATATCTAAAGCATTGAATGAAACCACAACAACTACCTTTAACTCAATATTAACTATGTGTTCCACAAAGATGATGACGTCTCAGGTGGGGGGTGATAAAGTAAAAGCTCAGACTCGGGTAATAAAACAAATATGATTGATGATAACACCTGGAACTATTTAAAATCAAACGCGGTTGAACCAGCAAACCCGCAGGAAGGTTTATATGGATATAGTTTCAAAGACCCGGTAAAGGTACTTGGGCTCATTTGAAGCTAATGGGCCTCAAAAAACAGTCTGCCAAATTTTAGAGCATAAAGTTGGTACACGAAATCTGTTGGAATAAAGAAACTGCCATGAGACTTGAACTGAATGATTGAACTTTATTGCGGTAAATGTTACAATTGATGGATTAAAAAAGAAAGAAAGTAGTAATTTCTGACATGCAACCATATAAATTTCAATTCAATATTATAATGTTGATAACGTTGTACAAATCTAATATGCAATTATATTTAGTATCGGTAATCGGTACTTATATAATTTATTAATTTAATATACTTATATTAGTAATAATTTATTTATTTCAGGCAATAGCATTGTACTTACAATTTTGTACAATTCCAGAGGCCTGTATTATAAATACCATAAAAATAACATACGTCATATATAATTCATATCCTAATTTACACGTAGTGTCGGCGGTGTGACGCACGTATTATCATTGCAATCAGTGATTTAATATTGTTACTGGTAAGGTAATCTTTTCTTTGATACTATAAAAGCATTTAATTCCTAATCAATTGAACAACTTCCTTTTAAACAATTTAGAATTTGATATTACCATAATTTCACACGGTAGAGTATTAAATGTTTTATAGCCATAGCACACTATACAAGGATGTCTTAATTGTTGAGATTTCGTCTAGAATTCCTACTTTGCAAGTCACCTTTCGTTTGAATAGTCCGGATGTGATTTCAAAAGTAAACACATTTTAACTTCTGGAATAAAGGTTTAAACCTTGTTAACGGCGACACATTGAAAATTGCACGAATACACTGTCTTGTAAGACAAATCTTTAACGGTTTGAAATGTTTCTCCACAAAGATAAATCATATCGTAGTCGGGCTGCCACATAGGTAACCAACCATGGCAGGCTAATATTGCCGTTTTTCTACCTTTCGTTAACGCTTCCAGTGCTTAGACCAAGAGCAATTGTTATCTAAATCAATTGCCTAAAAATGTGTTTGTATTTGTTTACTCGATGTTTTGTCCACCATGTTTATGTTTATATCGCATTGTTTTTACTACGTATATTGTTACGTACGTAAAGTTGCATAAATTTGGTTCTTCATTAACTTGTAAATTATTGAATGTCAGACAATTTACCAAGACACTTGCGGTTTCACAAAAACAAAACGTTTATTCAGAAAATAAGCCTTTACAGGCACACAATTAAAATAATGATATTTACTGAAATACATCAAATTTATTAATTAATAAATTCAAAAGCTGCACATACTACTAACGTTTCCGAACGGACCACTGCAGAGAACCACGAAAAAAAAAAAGCTCTTTAACAATATTGGTTGACTATTTGACCCTACAATCTGGGATTTTAATTGGTCACTCAATAACAGTTAGATCACAGAACAATTGTCTTAAATAAAATATATTCTACACTGCACACTGTTGGAATCACCACATCTCATAAAATTTCCAAGTATTTTTCTTTATTCATCCGGCCGCCGAATTCTACCAGCTCCCCTGGGCCCATTGAAGACATCTGTCCCCAATTACCTGCAAAACAATAATACGATCAGTTACCTAATAATCTACACTGCGTAATACACGAGGTATTAAATATTATTATTATTTTACTTAACTATTTAATAAATATTTTTACCTAATGTTATCCTGCCACTGTTCTCAAAGGCAAATTATTTTGATGGCTATACGCTGGCCATGTCTTCTCCGCAATATTTTTCTGCCATCATCATCAGACTTAAAACTTTTTTCATCAGAATAAAATACGATCTCGTTCTTGTTAAATGTTTCCTCACTGTTTCAATTGCAGTTGATCGAGTCTTCTTAAATCTCCGAATCCACAAACGGACGGTGTTTCTCTGTAAGAGATATATTTATCTTAGACATTTATCACAAACCCTATGTTTTATGGAACAAAAAATAGTGTGACAATTAAGTAAGTATATTAAATACTTATAATTTCTACTTACCGCGATACCTAACTCTCTAGATATAGATACTTTAAATACTGTGGTTGTCTTCACAATACACTATTAGCTTTCACAAAATCTGCTATATGAGATGAAACGGGATGCCTAATAACTGGTGGGGTTTGGATCACTACACAGTAATTGCAGTATCTTGAATGTAATTGTGACGCGAGTGAACAATATTTTTGATTAGTTGGTATCAGGTATAAATAAATCTGATAGATTACCCTCAATTTATTTGTTAAAGCAATGCGTTGCAGTTGGTGACAATGATGTCATAGCAGTAGAAATAGATAGCCAATTTCGCCCGAGATGGCATATCGTCGGTTGGCGTATTGAGATGAGCGCTAGCTTCTCAAGTCGTAGGTCCATGGTTCGAATCGAACTTTACGTAGGATTGTTTTTGATTCTTTCTTGTTCTTACCATTGATGATTACTTGAATTATTAGCTAAGCTTATTAGAAATACAAAATTTGCAACTGAGCAGGTTATCAGAAACAAGTTTATACTAGCAGTTGTCTGTCTACTTGCCAAAAATCACGGTAGGTGGCGCTTCACAGCAAAGTGTGAATTTACGTTTTAAAAGTCAGGGGGTCAGGTATCTGCTTGGCCGGCCGTTTGTTTAACTGAGACACGAGACACGAGTAAAGTTTGTACTTAAGTCAATTTAGACAAAGAGGTTATACTAAATTAATAAATATGCGCATAAGTGATATGTGATCTGATCTAACATGGTAAGTGAAATGACAAATAGACTTGAACAAAAGCTTTAAAATGGGGGTCACCCTCTCCCATATTAAAATTCATTTAATGCCATAGGTTTACATATTCATTCTTATACTATTATCGAAGCAAAGTTATTCACATAGCACTATTTGACACTACACATTTAAAAAAATATAATACTATGATTAAAAAAAAGTTGAGAGATGTAAATTGTTACTTATTAAGTAACATGTTGGTTCTCTCTACAGAAGATTAATCATAGTTTGAATTAAGTAGGCAGGTATTTATTTCACTGTTAAATTTTTTTGATGTAATAAAGTAATTACAAATTTAAAATGCTTTTTATTAACAGTAATTAGCTCGGTAACATTATGTTAAAACAACCAAAATTACACCAACATCACAATACGAAGTTGGTGATATTTGTAAAAAATAAAAAGCTTTGGAGGATTTGAACCTGTTTCCTCATAAACACACTAACTATTAAACCGTAGTGCCTACCACTTGCGCCACATCTAACTATTGAAGTATCTTTGAAATAAGCGTATCGTATGCTAGGGCTTGTTTTATTTATCAAAAATCGAATAGATGGCATTAGTCATCAAGGGTATCAGATTTCTGCTTATTAACCTTATTTGTTCATTCACAATTCAATAGATGGCACTAGTCGCAAAGGATATTACACTTGTATATTTTTATCTTTGGGTTTAAACCACGGATGGTTCTTTAGTTTGCGAAAAATGGCGCTGTTGTAGGGGGTCAGATATCTCCTTGGCTGACTGTACAATTATTAATATTTTTTTTTTTTTCATGTGAATCGTGATGAACACTGTCCAGCCCTGCTCTGCTCACGAGAAGATCGTAGCCGCTGACTAGTATAAAAGAACAAGACTACAAACAGCAGCTCTTCAAGGATTCGAAAGTGATGCAGCTTCTTCGTAGATTGGAAAAGGCAGATTTAAACTAGTACGTACTTGTACTACTAGAAAAGCAGGTAAGGCCTTTCGAGGCTATTCCGTTACTTTAAGGAGTGTAGGAACCTAGAAGTAACAAATTTTGTTTTGCCACATCAAATTATAACGCTAAGTCTTCCGTAATACTTGAGTTACACTTACTTTGAGTACTAGATATTTTCGAATAAGGCAAACAGTTTTTGCTGTTATAAACATCGAACATCATAAGAATCAATTAATAAATTCTTCAACTGAAGGTAGTATCAGTAGTTGCAATATTTGCTGATATAGAACGATTGCTTGTACCGTTTTAATTATACTTGTCTGATGTATATATATAATACATCTAGTTATAAATCGGCAGACAATAGAAGTTCCTTAATTTCAAGAAATTGAAGAAACTTTTTATAAGCACTACGTTGCTTATTTGATGAGTTTTGAAATATTATTCTATTTTGACATATAAGAGAATTGGAAATTTATTTTTCATACAATGGTATTGTGATAACTACCACTTAGGTGAGTTATTGTTTTGGCAGTGGTTTTGGCAAAAGTATAGAAATTACGTAGTGATGTTTTCAATATGAATCAAAATGAAGCCTTATCTCGGAAGCCATATGAACTGCAGCCCAAATTTATAACTTGGATGTTTTGGTATTTTTTGGGACTTACAAGTAATTCTTTGTTCTATCGTTTGTTTTATAAAGTATTTTGAAATATTATTATTACTTAAAAAAAAATCAACGGTTTTAGACGTTACAATATTAAATTAGTTTTTACCGTTTTATATTATGTGTGAGTTATATATAACTCACACATAATATAAAACGGTAAATAACTAGTTTTTGACCAGTATATTCAAAGTATACTTTGAATATACTGGTCAAAAACTAGTACTTGTAAATTTATCGCGGGTCAGATTGGTTTTAAATTATATTTGCAAGATACAGCTGTGTTCCGATTTAAAACAAAAATGCAGTGCGTCGTATTTCATCTTTAGAATCGTAGATAGGGAATATATTTTTCATTTTTCAATGATTATTATCTCAGCATATATCATGCTAAATGTGGCTATAAAGTCTTATGGACTTAGGCTCTGTCTATCCCGAAAGGGAAACAGATTTATTTAGTTAAACAAACTTTACAGAAATCTTTACAGAATTTTATCTGCTATAGTGTAATAAACCTTTTATTAAATTTGAATATCCAACGTAATAGTTTTACGAGTATGTAAGTAATATTAATTGAATTAAATGTAGGTAGTATTTGAGGCAGCTACTTGCCGGGGTAATAAACTAAAAAAGGTCAGGTATTTAGTGAAGTTAGGTGATAACAGTTGTGAGCAAATATTCCGGTATCACACGGAGTGGTTTTGCTAAAATGGCCCGTAGCTTATCACATATGAAATGAATGTGTTTAGTCCATTTTAGTCTTCGGTCAATTATTAAGCTAAGATATTTGTTGTTGTACTAATTCTACCGTGGTACAGATACTTATTTTGTTTTGAATAGAGAAATATAAAATAAATGATATTCCTATTCTTTCATTGGTTTCATTTCTAACACACGCAATCGCGGCCCATCAGGCAATATGAGAGTTTGCTACCTCTCCAAGCCTTGCGCACACAGGCAACGCCCAAAGCCGAAGTTCGTCCCTCCTGGGGACCCTTTGGCGATCTTATAGGCTGAAAACGCCAGGTGAAGTAGCGAAAGTTCACTTGGAGCTATCTAGTCAACTCAAAAAAAAATCCTTGATTATATTTTTGTCAAATTACTATGACACATCAGCCGGCCTAATATCTAATTCAGTTTACAACATTTTGAGTCACTTCAAAATACATTGCAGCTTTCGTGTGATTGACTATTTTTCAACCGACTTTGGGAGCAGCCCCAGCAAAACAGCCTCCGTGGTCCAGTGGTTAAGGCGTTTGCCTGTTGACCCGGGGGTCATGGGTTCGATTCCCACCGGAAGCATACTTTGTTTAGTTGTTTCCAGTTTGGTTAGGACATTGCAGGCTTGAATCACCTGATTGTCTGATAATAAAAATGATTCCGTGCTTCGGAAGGCACGTTAAGCCGGTGGTCCCGGCTGCCATTTGGTAGTCGTTAAACGAACCACGTCAGAGGCCGAGAGGCGGTTCCGATGAACTCTGACACCAGGATGTGCATGGTCGATTGACCGTGATACCTACTCGAAATGATGATGACCGACTTTAAAAATGGGGAGGTTATCAGTTCGGTTCCAAAACGGAACCCTTATAGAATCACTCGGTTGTCCGTCTGTCTGTCTGTCAAGATCCTTTTTACAGGAACGCGTAGAGGTATCAAGCTGAAATTCATATCAAATACTCAAAGCTACTGTCCCTTGGAGCTATAAAAAAGCCAACGCAATCAATAGACACAGCAGGTTAATCCGCAAATTTTCGTGTTTTTTCGACATTCGCAAGCAATGAAAACCTATAGGGTACTTCCCATGAACCCAGAATCTTGAAATTTGGTACGAAGCAACGTCTTATAGCACAAATAAAGGAAAATAGCGAAAAGCATAAAATTTTAGTTACATCATAATCTATATATATAAAAGGAGAAGCTGACTGACTGACTGACATATCAACGCAGGGCCTAAATTATAAGGGTTAGAAACTTGAAATTTGGCACAGGGGTTCCTTTTGTAACGTAGGGAAGCACTAAGAAAGGATTTTTGGAAATAGATATATATAAAAGGAGAAGCTGACTGACTAACTGACTGACTGACATATCAACGCAGGGCCCAAACAAAGGGTTAGAAACTTGAAATTTGGCACAGGGGTTCCTTTTGTAACGTAGGGGAGTACTAAGAAAGGATTTTTGGAAATTCATCCCCTAAAGGGGTAAAACGGGGGTGCAAAGTTAGTATGAAACTTTGCTGTTTTTGAAGTTATGCAAATGAAATTCAGCACGAAGGTTCTTTGCTGAAAGGCATGAAACATGAGTAAAATATAAAAGGAGAAGCTGACTGACTGACTGACTGACTGACATATCAACGCAGGGCCTAAACTATAAGGGTTAGAAACTTGAAATTTGGCACAGGGGTTCCTTTTGTAACGTAGGGGAGCACTAAGAAAGGATTTTTTGAAATTCATCCCCTAAAGGGGTAAAACGGGGGTGCAAAGTTAGTATGAAACTTTGCTGTTTTTGAAGTTATACAAATGAAATTCAGCACGAAGGTTCTTTGCTGAAAGGCATGAAACATGAGTAAAATATTTTTTCAAAATTCATCCCTTAGGGGGTTAAACAGGGGTGCAAAGTTAGACCTGTTTTTGAAGTAATTCAAATGAAATACAGCATGAAGGTTTTTTACTGAAAGGCATGAAACATGAGTAAAATATTTTTTCAAAATTATTATATTACTAGCTTTTGCCCGCGGCTCCGTCCGCTTCAATGTCGATCCCTCGGTAACAGTCGTTCTTCCCGTGTATGTCCTTTTCCGTACCCCAGATAACGTGTATACAAAATTTCATGATGATTGGTTCAGTAGTTACAACGTGAAAGCGTAACAAACAAACATACAAACAAATAAACAAACAAACTCACTTTCGCATTTATAATATTATTTATGATTTTAAACTTATTATTGATACATGGTACGGAACACGTCGTGGACCAGTCCGACTCGCAATTGCCCGGTTTTTTTCTTGCAATTTTGTGTTATATTAGGGATCCTGATTTTGAGTTATAGATATAGCTCAGAGGTTTAACACCATGTTGTATGTATACTTTCTGCTATTTGTGCAATGATAAATAAACCAGAGAGCGCCATTTCATATTATTTTAAACAAACGTGCTGGCAAGGATCATAATTTTACCTTTTTGCGCTTTGACAAATGTTAACGATACAGCGTGTAAATGTACCCTCGCGGTTCCTTGAAAGGGGTGACTCAAACTACCAATATGAACAAAATTTCGCCATTTTCATACTAAAGAGTTCTGCCGCCCGACCAGTTTGTATGGGAATGTCGAATTTTTTTGAGTTCTCAACATTGGTCCCATAGGAAAAGTTGTTCTTATTGATGGGCTGAGTTACCCCGTTAAGGGAACGTCGAGGGTCAATTTACATGCTGTATACAGGATGTCATGCTCCTGTAGTGGAGACTAAAAAGACCTGATGATGATGATGATACAGGTGATTTTTATTTACCTGGCAACATTTCTATGTTGGAATCAGAATTCCTAATAGAATGTACATCCGCAAGAAAAAAAAATTAATTTATGAAAAAAAAATTAGACTTTCCATAGAAATGATATGTTATAACAATGTTACTTACTTCACTCACATACATGAACTCAAACTTACTCACCTTTTTTTCGGTAGTCTATCTATATATAAATAATAATAAGTAATAAATAAATACGGACAAATCACACAGATTGAGCTAGCCCCAAAGTAAGTTCGAGACTTGTGTTATGGAATACTAACTCAACGATACTTTATTTTATAACAAATACATTTATAGATACACATCCAAGACCCAGGCCGATCTGAAAAAGATCATTTTTCATCTTGACTTGGCCGGGGATCGAACCCGGTCACTCCGTGTCGCAGGCTGGCGTGTTGACCGCTGCGCCACGGAGCTAGTCATATATATATATCCTTTCTGGCAGTAATAGTAACAAGAACCGAGAAATATAAAAGTTGTTGCAATATAACTGTGATTCATTTGTGGCAAACGGCGATCCCGAGGCGGCGCGGAGTCGCTGATCAAATATTAAATACTGCTAGTATGTGACCAGCACCACCGCTTAGTCTTTGAACTTGGCAAACTTTGCATCTTTTTATTTTATATTACTAATATTATAAAGCTGAAGAGTTTGTTTCTTTGAACGCGCTAATCAGTTTTTTCTTAGGATAGATGAATAATTTTCCCCCGTTTTCAAAACATTTTTTATTGATGTTCCGCTCCTATTCATCGCAGCGTGATGTTTTATAGCCTAAAGCCTTCCTCAATAAAGGGGCCAGCAAACACAAAAAAAAAATCCAATTTGAACCAGTATTTCCTGAGATTAGCGCGTTCCAACAAACAAACAAACTCTTCAGCTTTATAATATTAGTATAGATTTACGAGTAGGTGTGATATAATAAAGTCCCCACAGCTTCTAGAACTCCACAAACTAATATATATGTTTCACATGATACCTCTCTCTCAAACAAGAACTTACGTCAACAATCTTCGTAGCTTCAAGAACTCTGTTAACTACTACACAATGAGGATCCGTAAAGTTTTTAGTTGAGAATGCAGGATTATAGAGCTAAGAAATCCATAACATACAGTGCAAAAATTATTATTCTACGATAAAAATTTACGAAGTTATGACCAAATTACTAGCAAAATTCACTGACCGGCCGGCGCGGTGGCTGTGACGTCACTGTGACGTACGCCGCTAGTTGCCCGTTGGCAGTGACAAGGCGCGCAGTGTTTTTGTGGTAATTGCGACTTTAAAACAAATTATTTATGTCTCATTTATCTTTTTAACTATGTACAAATATTGTATAGTGCCGAACTATACAAACACTTCTTTTAAAACGCCAGAAAAACTATCTTTTAACGTGCCGAAAGACACAAAACTTCTGGAAAATTAATAATTTTTCACGAAGTTTTGTGTGAATTTTATATCATCTCTTTTTACAACGGAATACAATTTAAAATTGTATTCCGTTGTAAAAAGGGATAATTATAAGACTCCACCCTCTACCCAGGCTAGTAGACATTGTTGTGAATATAATTTCGATGTAAGTACAACAAAGTAAGTAAAACCTTTATTAAAAACTTTTATTAAGTTGATATGGAAATAAGTTAGTACCTATGTATTTTCTTTTTATAAGCGAGATGTATTAATAAAAACATACCTACTTATTTCTTTCTAGTTTGGTGGACAAACCTACTTACCTTCCAATACTTCCGTATCCATTTCTATGTAATATTCCAAGGTCAAAACAATGACACAGGGGCGTACTGGAGTAAAAAGCAAATAGTGAATGATATAATATGTATCTGCCCCAGCTATGCCTGATTGTTGTAAGCAAATAAGTTAATACAGGATGTAAGGGTGAACACCGTTGTATCTAAAACCATTAAATCAGCCCGTCTTAATAAACAACGTATAGGACCCAAGATTGGACTAGAAAACAATATCGACATTTTCATACAAAAATGTGAGGCCGATTAATAAACAACGTATGGGACCCAAGATTGGACTAGAAAACAATATCGACATTTTCATACAAAAATGTGAGGCCGATTAAAATATGGTATTATTTTATATTTCAGGTGGAAAAAGACATGGAAAATTACGTTAAGTTTAACTGAAGAAGGGAGTTTTGCCTCATTACTTTGAATGTCAAAAGCTTTAAAAAAACCGGCGAAGTGCGAGTTGGCCTTGCGCACGTATAAGTTTGAAGTTATATAATATAATATAAATATTTTTATTATATGATGTAACTAAAAATGTATGCATTTCGCAATTTTTTCATTATCTGTGTTATAAGACGTTGCTTAGTACCAAAATCTAAGATTATGATTTCACGGAAAGTACCCTGAAGTTTTGATTCCCTTGCGAATGTCGAAAGATTATTAAAAGTATATTTCTTATATGATATAGCTTAAAATGTATGTTTTTCGCAATTTTTCCATTATCTGTGCTAAAAGACGTTGCTTCGTACCAAATTTTAAGATTCTGAGTTCATGGGAAGTTCCCTAGTAGGTATTGATTCCCTGCGAATATCGAAAAAACACGAATATTTGCGGCACAACAAGCTGTATCTTTAGTTTGCGTTGGCTTCGAAAATTTGCGGCATGAACGGTTTGATTTTTTCATAGTTCCAAGGGACAGTAGACCTGAATATTTGATATGAATTTCAGCTTGATCCCTCTACGCTCCAAGGTTCCTGAGAAAAAGGGTCTTGAAAGACAGACAGACGGATAACCAAGTGATGAAATGGAACCCTTATAGGGTTCCGTTTTTTCCTTGTAAGGTACGGAACCCTAAAAATTATAGTACTGATTTTAAGAAAAGATAAGAAATAGAACAGTTTTAAAGAGTTTTAAGTATGGACAGTTCCAACCTAAAACCTACAGCAGAAGAAGTTTTGCAAACAAAAACGATCGCTGATATAAGCGATAAGAGTTCTCGTTGAAAGAAGCATATGGAAGTTGAAAGACTATAAATTGATCGGACCTCACGCATGGACATATGCGCATATTTCATACATTTTTTTTGATAATATTGTAACAATAGCATGTTATTTAGTTAATTTACAAGATTGACTATATAGCAATAAAGAGTAAAAATAATTCTTTCTTTGCTTTGTTTTCTTAATTAGTTCCCATAATAATTACGTTTTATACGTAAATATTACAAAAATTACACTTTAACACTTTATTTCAATAAATTGTTAAATATAACGACGAACTGCGTCGCCCCGTCGCTCAGTCGAATGATCGCTCTATGAGTGCCGTCTGCCGACCGCGCTCGGTCCGTCACAGTGACGTCACACGCACCGGCGTGCAATGCCTTTTCGCGGCAGGAACGGCATGATGTTTATTATTAATATCTTCGTAAGTAATGGTCCGATTTGAATAATTCAAAAAGATATATCATTGTAATGTCATAAAGAATAATATGGATATAAGTCCTATTGAATTTGCTATAACTTTACTGATCCTCATTAACAGCAACGCTGGCATCTTTTATATCCTCTAAATTCCACATACGTAATCGCACTGCGCTGATATAACTCTCTCAATAGTCAATAGTCAAATATTTTATTCATCGTAAGATATTTTAAATATCATTTGGTGAACGTTAACTTAAATAACACATTATTATTAACAACAATATTATTGTTGACGTCAATAACTTACTTAGAGCTAAGTTTACGCCGCTTCCAAGGCGGAGTGCAGAAGAAGCGGCAACAAAATGCACAGCGCATTTTCTCTCTCGAAGAGGTCTTTCAAACAAGTGCATACCTACATACTTAAGTAAAAAATCTACATAGCTTGTAGATCTATAACAGCAAGCCACAAATGTGGTTGACATATGCACTTTTTAAAAGAAGGGTGAATCGGCGCACTATGCATGATGATTATTTATAAAAGGTTCATTTAAATTAAGCTCAAAAAATGACAAAAAAATGCTATAGTAGCAAATTCCAGGAAATCGACACGCTAGTTTTTATTTTTTTGTTCTCACGCAATTTTTTTATTAACATCGATAAATCGGCTGTGTTGGCTGTTGACGTCACAGTGACTTAGTATACACAGATAGTAAAAAGTTGTTTGCCAAGAAAGCGTTTTTATGTACACAGGGTGTTTTTTTCGTCTGTCTTTCTAAATGTTAGCCCTTAAAATATTGAGAAATGGGTGAATCGGTTTATTAATTTTTTTAAAGAAGTGCTTAAGTCAACCACATTTGTAACTTCTAGAGTTCTGCAGACTAGAACAAAATTACATGCAATTTGAGTTAATTTACAACAACGTTGGCATTCGTTGCTTGTCTATCGACCAACATCTAGATGTTGGTTGGTTCATTGCCAGAAGATGCCTTGTGTAGAATGATGTCTACATGCACAATCGTACACTGTGCGCCTCTTTACCGCTCTCGAAGAATGTGAGTTACAATAAAGTTCTCAAGTCAACAATCTTTGTAGCTTCTAGAGCTCCGCAAACTAGTACAAAATTAACAGCTACGCTGCCGTCTTGTAATGCCCTCTAAATTTCCACATGCACAATCGCACTGCGCCGCATTACGGGGAATAACATGGCTCATGAATACAGAAAGGTTCATTTGCGAACGGTTGTTGAAAAAGCTCATAAAGTTAGGTTTGAGTTTTTCGAGATTGATCTTTTACTTCCGAATGTACCAATGAAACTCAGGCTACAAGAGAAACGCAATTTTTTGACGTGATAACCTTTTATAAATCGAAGACCACCAGTTGCACGCACGAAAAATTTCACGTTCCTGACCAGCAGCAGCCGTAGTAGTAGTTTCTATCATCTATCTCTCACTCTCACTATCATTATGTAAAATTATCGTCCATAAACCGAATTTATAGACAACCAATTTTTTAATCTATGGTCTGTAGTTTGGCTTAAGCATTTGACTTGACGCAGCACGCAGTCGACTGTCAAGGCCTGCCCTGAGGACCTGTCACATGCATTGAAGATTACCTGCTTCCAAGAAAGGATGCCACTGAATTTAGGTTATTTGATATCAGATGAATAAGATATTGTAAGGGTTTTTAGGTTGTGCCCAAGAATTCTTTATGAAATGACAAACTGTACCAGTCGACCTCGTCAAATTGAACTCTGATGATGTAGCTTTAGGTTGGTTTGCGTTTATAATAATAAATATATTTATAACTCGAAATGATGATTAAAATAGATAATATTAAACTGTGAAAACAGTTGTAGGCAAAATCCTCTGTCTGCTCTGGCCAAGTATGGCTCCGGTAGCACAGAGAGGGTCATGCTCCTGCAGTGGAGCCTAAAAAGACCTGATGATGATGATATACAAATTTACACGAGGAGAAACAAAAGGGTTGAAAAATAAAGTCAATCTAGACAAAATTTAAATACCTTCGAAATCCTGCCCACGGGACATGGTGGCAAGAACGCTAGCTACATTCCCCCGTCGGATAGCTATGCTTACAACCTCCCAACGGATTACCGTTGGAAAGCAACAAGCCCTCTTATGACCGCAACCAAGATAAGTCGTCGGGGCAAACTCACGGCATCCATAACTATCTCGGTGTTAAAGAAACAGTTTAAAATTTATTCTCTTGTAAGCCCAGTCAATCCATTAAACTTTAACCGACATTCCACGCTAGAGGTAATATATTTAAACAAACACGTTATACAGGCTGTACGGATTTATAGTAAATCGCTGACTTAAGGAAGGTCGTGTCGGGTTTTCAGGATTGGTCCTGTTCTTTCATTTGTTGTGTGAACTGCGGCGTTCTCTAATAAATAGGCCTCGTTTTACACATACATGGGGTATTTAAATCTCATTTCTGTTTATTTAATGCCTACCGTTTTGTGTTAAAATAGGCAATTTTCGTATATCAATACATATAATAAAAGAGTTAAAAAAAAGAGCATTGAATATATTTACAAAAAAAAATATATAGGGCGATGGAGACATACTAATAGAATAAGAATTTAAAAAAAATGGCTGTTTGTTTGTCTGTTTATACACGCTAATCTCCGGAAATACTGGACGGATTCCAATACAACTTTTCATTGTATAGCTATCAAGCCTGAGCAACATATAGGGTATAATTTATTTTGAAAAGTGGAACACCTGATGCAGAACTATAACGGTCCAGCTAAACTATAAGAAATATAAAAACATTTTCTGCGGAGTCATAAAGTCCACGCGAACGAAGTCGCAGGCATCAGCAAGTCAAAAATAAATTATAAAATTATCCTTCCTAACTAATAGTATAAATTCGAAAGTGAGTTTGTTTGTTACGCTTTCACGCCGTAATTACTGAACCGATCATCATGAAATTCTGCTTCCGTTGTCTGGGATACGGAGAAGGACATAGAGTATATTTTAAAAAGTATTCCCGAGTGATCGACATTGACGCGAGCGGAGCCGCGGGCGAAAGCTAATGTTATTTATAAAGTTCTCTTCCATGCTGGTCTGGGAGAAAAGAAAAAACGTACAATGTACCAGCTGCTTGTCTACCCGCGCAGATCGTAAAAACCCATCGAGGGAATGGGTAAAATCTGTGTGGAGTGGCGATGTGGCTAGCAACCCATCCTATATTGATTCCGTTTTCCACCTAACGCCAGCCTAAGCTAATAACAACCAAAGGCCACGATTAGCGTATTGATGAAAAACGGAATCAAAATAGTGATGGGTTGGTAGCCGCATCATGATTCCTAAGATTTTCGCCCAAACATTTCATTTTCTATACCTAAGTAAATTTAAAAAAATAAAAATATTTTATGAAATTGAGCTCTATGCCGGTAAATTGCGAAATCCCTGTAAAATACCTTAAGAGCCCGCCATATGCCAGGCGGCGTGGCGATACAAACGCGGATGGTCTAAACGCGTTGGCTACTTTAGATATTTTCGTTTTTTAGGAATATTCAAGGGTTATACGAAAAATAAAAACATATGATGGCTGCCTTATCTGTAATGCAATAATAATCAAAAGTTTCAAGGTTAATTTTAATGTATGTGGTGAATAATGCTATATACCGAGTAAATTAGACGTGATTTGGAGGCAACTTTGCAGTTTTTTTCTATCGAGAAAATTTAACGCAATCGTGTTTTTGAGTCATATAGTTACCAGAGTTAGTCCTGAACTTTGCTGCATTTTTATTTCAACTTGAGTATTTAATTATTATTGATATAACAGTCAATCATGCAAAGCAGTGTGAGGTAGTACGGGCCCTTAATAAAAATGTTTTCAGCTTCCAAATAGGGCAAATCAAACTACAATCGAAAGAAGACTTTGTATGCCGTTGTTATGACAAACGGAGCGCAGCATTGTCAAGGAATAATATGTACTGAAAACCGCGTCTTTTGCGCGCTATCTTGCTTATTCAACGCTTTCAGGATCTTCGTTGCGAGCTCCGTGCGCAGTGGTCAATACGCAAGCCTGCGACCTTCAAACCCCAGTCAGGTTATAATGGAAAACGATCCTTTTCAGGTTGACGGGTCTTGGATGTTAAAGGGGTGATTCAGCCCGTCGATATGAACAATTTTTCCTATGGGACCAAAGGTGGGAACTCAAAAAAAAATCGGCAGTTCCATACAAAAAAAAATTCGGACGCTCGGTCAATTTGTATAATATATATTGTAATTTTGAGCTCCCAGCATTGGTCTCATAGGAAAAGTTGTTTATATCAACGGGCTGAATCATCCCTTTAAGGGTCCAGAACGATCAAAATTTCACAGTGTATAAAAGTATCTATTATAAAATATAGTATCGTTGAGTTAGTATGCTACGACACAAGTTCACAACTTACTGTGGGGCGAGCTCAATTGGTGTGATATGTCCCTATATATTAATTTATTTATTGACCACTCAACCACCAAGCGGGCCGATCGGGCCACGTCACAATAGAAAACTCATTGTATCTGCGCTTGATGTGAATACGCGTCCGATTTTATGATTCGACCTACCGACAAACGGACTATGTTACCGTTTTAGGGATGTTGTCCCTAGACCTACGAATAAGCCCTAGACCTACGGGTATTAAATTGTCTATGGGAACTTCTCTTTCGTATAATCTTCTTTTGCAGAAAAACTAGTGAAATGTGAAGAAGATGAAGCCATACACGAAGATCTTTTTCAGTTTGAAGCGTTGTGAAAATTGTAAAGAAGACTACAAAACCATTCTGATATTGTGCATTATGTACTAATATTCCATTTGACTAGCTCCGTGGCGCAGCGGCCAACACGCCAGCCTGCGACACGGAGTGACCGGGTTCGATCCCCGGCCAGGTCAAGATAGAAAATGATCTTTTTCAGATTGGCCTGGGTCTTGGATGTGTAACTATATATGTATTTGTTATAAATTATAGCATCGTTGAGTTAGTATCCCATAACACAAGTCTCGAACTTACTTTGGGGCTAGCTCAATCTGTGTGATTTGTCCGTAAATATTTATTTATTTTAAAATTTAAGTTTTTAAGCGATATCAAGAGATTTTTTCATTGCAATTTCTCTAAATTCTTGGAATTCTTTTATGCAGATTAAGGGAGTTTCTTATTTTTATAAAGGTGCTATACTGAAATTGGATGCGAATCATCATCATATCAGCCGCAAGAAGTCCACTGCTGGACATAGGCCTCCCCCAAGGATTTCCAATACGACCGGTTGGAAGCGGCCTGCATCCAGCGTCTTCCTGCGACCTTAGTCAGGTCGTCCGACCATCTGGTCGGTGGGTGTCCGACGCTGCGCTTGCCGGTACGTGGTCGCCATTCGAGAACCTTTCTGCCCCATCGGCCATCGGTTCTGCGCGCTATGTGCCCCGCCCACTGCCACTTCAAAGAGCTAATCCGCTGAGCTATGTCGGTGACCTTTGTTCTTCTACGGATCTCCTCATTTCTGATTCGATCTCGCAGAGAAACACCGAGCATAGCCCTCTCCATAGCTCTTTGAGCGACCTTGAGCTTTCTTATGAGGCCCATAGTAAGGGACCACGTTTCGGACCCGTAAGTCATCACTGGTAACACACATTGATTATAGACTTTCGTCTTCAGGCACTGAGGTATTTTGGACGAGAAGACATGGCGGAGCTTCCCGAACGCTGCCCAGCCGAGTCGGATTCGTCGAAACACCTCGTCCTCGAAGCTGGAACTGCCAACCTGGATCAATTGACCCAAGTAGACATATTGGTCCACAGCTTCAAGGACGGAGTTCCCAACAAATACCGGTGAAGGCACAACATGGACATTCGACATTATTTTCGTCTTGTCCATGTTCATTGTAAGGCCCACCTGTTGGGAAACTCCATTGAGGTCATTGAGCATGGTACTTAAGTCCTCCAGCGTCTCCGCCATAACAACGATGTCATCGGCAAATCGAAGGTGAGTGATATACTCGCCATTGATGTTGATGCCAAGTCCTTCCCATTCCAGGAGCTTGAAAGCATCCTCCAGAGCAGCGGTGAACAGTTTCGGAGATATGACGTCTCCCTGTCTCACACCACGCTGCAATGGTATAGCCTTCGTGCTCTGCTCCTGTACTCGAACTGACATGGTGGCGTTGCTGTATAAGCACTTCAACACTTCGATATACCGATGGTCGATGCGGCATCGCTGGAGGGACTGAAGCACGGCCCATGTTTCGACCGAATCAAAGGCTTTCTCATAGTCCACAAACGCTAAGCATAATGGCCGGTTATACTCTCTGGTCTTCTGTATAACCTGCCGCAGCGTATGGATGTGGTCTATGGTACTGTAGCCTTTTCGGAAACCGGCTCGTTCGGGAGGCTGGAAAGCATCGAGCCTGTTCGTGAGACGATTCGTGATCACCCTCGAAAACAGCTTATAGACGTGGCTCAGGAGTGTGATAGGTCTATAGTTCTTCAGTAGAGTATTATCACCCTTTTTGAAGAACAAAACCACCACACCCCCGTTCCACGCCTCCGGCGTAATGCCCTCGAACAGAACGGAATTAAAGAGCCTCTGAAGGACTTTCAGTACCGGCGTTCCGCCCGCTTTCAGAAGCTCTGCTGTAATTCCGTCCTCGCCCGGCGCCTTGTTGTTCTTTAGCTGTTTGAGGGCAATCCTAATCTCGTACAGGCTGATGTCCGGGATGTCTTCGGTATAGTGACGGGTTAGCTTGGCTCTCGGATCTTTGGCCAAGCTGACAATGGGTTTGGCTATTGAGGTGTAAAGCTGCCCATAAAACCTCTCGATCTCTCCCAGCACCTCGGCCTTTGTCGACGCCACGCTGCCGTCCTCCGTCTTCAGCTTCGTTAATCGACTTTGCCCAATAGACTCCACTCTTGCGAACACTTTGGAGCCCTTATTTTGCTCTATCGTCTCCTTAATACGCTCGGTATTGAAGGAGCGAATGTCGTGTCGCAAGGACTTTTGGATTCGTCTATTGAGCTGCCGATGCATATTTGCGTCTTCGGAGGTCTGCAGCGGCGTGGAGCGTCGCGCGGCCATCAACTCCTGGGTGTGGGGCGAGATCTTTTGAGGTTTGTATTTGGGGCGGGACCTAAAAAACTTTGATCCCACCGCTTGGACAGTTTCCACAAACCCATTGTTTAGCTCGTCCACTGTAACGCAATCCTTCAGGCAATCAAAGCGATTTGAGAGTTCCAGTTGGAAATTGTCGACATTCTGGATATGGATCGGTGATGGTCGGAGCGTAGACTTCATCAAGCGAGTCCTCTCTCGTCTGAGATTGATATTCACGATGCCTCTCACGATTCGGTGATCGCTACCGGTTTTAATCCTATTGATCACAGAGACATCGTTGAATATTTCTCTCCTCGTCGACAAGATGAAGTCTATCTCGTTTTTGACAGGGGGTTGGTCTCTTCTGCTGGGGCCCATCCAAGTCCATTTTCTATGAGGCGGCTTCTGGAAAAAAGAGTTCATCGCATAGAGTCCCTCTTCTTCCAGGAAATCAGCCAGCCTATGGCCCCTGTCATTCCGTTCTCCATATCCAAATTGTCCCACTCTGGACTCTCCATCGCTCCGCTTACCAAGTATTGCGTTGAAGTCCCCCATAACAATCGTAAAATAGGTTTCGGAAGCGTGTATGGCCCTACTAATGTCCTCATACACCACTTCCACCTCTTCATCTGAGTGTTTCCCGGTCGGCATATATACCTGTACTACCTTCAACAAGTATCTTTTAGATACTCTGAGTATCAGGTATATTACCCTGCTGGAAACACTTTCGATGGTTACAACGTTGTTGATGAGGGACTTGTGGACGAGAAACCCGACACCATGCTGTGACTTTTTAAAGTCACCCTCCCGGTGATAGAGTAGGTTACCAGACTTCAGGGTTGTCGTGCCCTCTCCCTCTCTTCGGACTTCAGACAGACCCACTATGTCCCATCGTAACCTACTCATCTCCTCTTCCACTTCCTCGACCTTCTCGTCCAGCCTCATTGTGCGAATGTTGTGTGTTACCAGGGCCAGTCTCTGTTGGGGGTGGTAGCCGGATCTCTTCCGGAGATTCTTCGCACCCCCTGCCCCGCCGTTACCGTGACCGCTACCGGAGTCAGGAATAGCGGGGCCGCCGGGGACTGGGGGCCTTGGCATATTTTCCATAACCATGGGGGGTTTTTGCCATACTCACCACGCTTGGCAAACGGGTTGGTGAGCGCAGTTTATTCGGCTTAATGGGTTCCGGTGCTGCTGCCCATCGAAACCACTTTAAGCTTGGGAAAGGAAGGAATTTATTAGGCTGAGGGAACGGGAAAGGGTATTTGGGATGCTACTTGCTCGGAAGGATTGGGGATAACAAAGTAGCAGCTCGGGGAGGCCGGGCGCGCGTACCCGATGTCATACGTATAATCACCGGACTGGCAATTAAGTATGACACCCCTGGCCATGGATGCGAATCGGACGACTTAAATGGATACCTGATTCTTGCGGGGTCCATTGCTGCCCGCATTTGCATAAAAGAAAACGGAAATAGGTACCTATTATTTAAAGTTGTGTTTTGCGCCCTTACCTACTTTCTTAGGCTTGAAGAATTCAGGTAACAAATATTTGCACATATCCTTACACATTGATCGAGGAAAAAGGCGAAAAGCTGACGAATTATGTTAGCAGGCGATGCGGCTAGCAACCCATCACTATTTTGATTCCGTTTACCATGTATCAGCCTCCGTGGTCCAGTGGTTAATGCGTTTGCTTGTTGACCCGGGGGTCGTGGGTTCGATTCCCACCGGAAGCATACTTTGTTTAGTTGGTTCCAGTTTCGTTAGGACATTGCAGGCTTGAATCACCTGATTGTCTGATAATAAAGATGATTCCGTGCTTCGGAAGGCACGTTAAGCCGGTGGTCCCGGCTGCCATCTGGTAGTCGTTAAAGGAACCACGTCAGAGGCCGAGAGGCGGTCCCGAAGAACTCTGACACCAGGGTCATCATCATTTCGAGTAGGTGTCACGGTCAATCGACCATGCACACCCTGGTGTGCATGGTCGATTGACCGTGTACACGAAATGATGGTTACAGAAAATCGACGTTTAAGTAGGAGCTTTACCGCTGCTATGCTTTGTTCGGTGAGTGAGAGAGCCGGAGGCCCATCCTTTTCCCATTTCCTCCCCCCCATGTCCTTTCCCCAACTCCTTGAAAGGCCGGCAACGCTCCTGTTACACCCTAGTGTTGCAGTTGTCCATGGGCAGCGCTGGTCGCTTACAATCAGGTAACTTGCTTGCTCGTTTGCCGTCATATAACATTAAAAAAACAAGGCGGAAGGTAAATTTTTATTTGAATTTGAGACTTTAGGATGGTACTTTATAATCCGATCGAAGTCCGAGGCAAAAGTAAGAATCTACAACTAATAACATTTGCGCGAAAATTTATGGAGATCTCTTTGCCCGAAATGAAAATATGTAATGACACTCAAACGAAAATGTACTGCGCACCCTGTCTGCCTACTGATGAAGTAATAAATATGGAATAGTAGAAATAAGGACTAGGATTCAGACGAGATGGAATACTTAATACGCGACCTTGGCACATTTCGTCGCAGCAGAAATTAGACCCTACAAAAACAATGAGCGAATCGCACACTGCCAGCAAAATTAAATTTTGAAGCACACCCTTATAAAACATTTACGTTGTGTTGTGGCCCAAGCTGTGGGCTGTAGCGGCACCATGACCGACTAAAGCCGGTGTGCAAGGGCGGCCTAAGGAAACACTAGGAAGGCTGAAAAACCCACGCTGAAAGTACACTATCTAGCACAGCAACACTAGCAACTTAGATAGAGTCGAGATTATTAAAATACTAGCTTTCGCCCGCGGCTTCGCCCGCGGCTCCGCCCGCGTCAATGTCGATCCCTCGGGAACAGTACTTTTTCCCGGGATAAAAGGTAGCCTATGTCCTTCTGCGCACTCCAGAGAACTTGTATGCAAAATTTTAATGATGATCGGTTCAGTAGTTACGGCGTGAAAGCATAACAAACAAACAAACAAATAAACAAACAAACAAACTCACTTTCGCATTTATAATATTAAGGAAGTAAGGAAGTAACAACGGGTTATTCACGTACGAAGTTAGCTACTAGCCGTCATTTTTCGACCTCATCCGGAGGTCTTCCTCAGGGCGAATGTGGATTGAGACCGTTGTTTCATATTTTAATAATGTCTATATCTCACGTTAGTTTTAATCAAAGAATCGAGATTGTCGCCAAAAAAATCTCCATGAGCTGATAAAAATGTTGAACAGGTCATCCAAGCAGTGTGAAAACCTGTATATTTTTTACGACATGTGGTGACCACCCCGGCCAGAGGTGAATGGGATTACCCCGAACTACACATTCTGAATAGTAAATGGTCAGGTCAGTGGTGCTTTACCCCATTCATCCGAGTAAGTAGTATTCCAAAACCATCATTTTCTTCCGAAATTCAACAAATTCCTATTCTTTCCCAGCTTAATAATGCTTCCGATGGGCAGCAGCGTCGGAAGCAAAACCAGCCAAAGAAACTGCGCTCGCCAACCCAAGTCTGCCAAGTCTGGTGAGTATGGCAATATCCTCCCAATGATAAAAATTATACATTCTGTAAAAAAAAATCTAGTCTACCTATTACGGTTCAAAAGAAAATGTAATGTATGTGACGAACCGTGTTGGCACCGTTTCGGTACGAAACCCTAAAAAACTGAATCTATGTAAGTGAATGTTACTTACAACCTCAATCGCTCGTAGCTTACACCACTGCGCATAATCCGGTCGCCTGCGACGCAAAGACAAAAGTTTCTTATTCCAAAGTGTTAAAGTTGAAATTTAATCCGGCGCGTTGTGATCGTTTGATCTTCCATTTGCTTGTATGTACCAGCTGAAATGTTGTTCTTGCCGATCGATGCTGAGCTCGGTGGGCAATTATTTATGTCCAATGCAATTTATCGCCATGCCTTCGAAGGGGTTGACGGGGAGATGTATCCCATGTATTTGTTCAATGAGCTTGTGTTTAAGGTTGCAGCTGTATGTAGGTAATGCTTTGGAGGCTTGGGACCGATTTGTCTTTTGTTTTAATTGACTATGTAGCTAGCTCAAAGTGAGCTTTTGCTCTTCACCGAGCTTTTGAGGCGAGGGCAAAGTGCCCTCAGCATATTTAGACAACATTCCAAAGGGCCCCAGGAGGGACCAACCTATTGGCTTAGGGCGTTGTCTGTGTGCGCAAGGCTTGAAGAGAAGCAATCTCATAGTGACCAATGGGCCACGATTAGTCTGAAGGGCCAATCTAAGAATCTTTGGCAAAAGCGTTTGGAGAGCAGTTTTTTTTTATTTTTTTTTTAAATAACGCGATTTCATAATGTCATTGTGAAATGGATAGTAAGCGATTACAATCACACGTGACCACGCCGGGTATCGAACCCGTGTCGCATCACTGACGGGGTGGACAGAGCCTAGGGCTACATTTAGCGTACCTATTAGTGGACGTATAGGTGGAAGACGAACCCAAAATAGTAATGTGTATAACATTTTTGTGTCCGTTACGCCAGCCAGATTTTGTTGAAAATTGTCGAAAATCGACATTGTAGTGCAGTAGATAATTAGATATAGAGCTTCTGTAAATGGTAAGCTAATTTTTAAATTTGGTAAGCGTATACTTTTTTAATTATTTGATAAAAACAGTTCCGGCTAGCGTAACGTTACCGTAGCCAGATCTTTTTTTGTTTAACGGGAATTTTGAAATAAAAGTTATGTAAATAATTAGATATCAATTTGGTATAAATGGTACAACTTAAATTGTATTTGTATTTGCTATGGTTGCGAAGATATTTGAAATCCTGCTGGAGTAACGGTTTGCCCAATTGCTGTATCTTGGAATTGACTAAGCAGATGATGATGATTTTTGCACAGGACATCTGGCTAATTAGTTATAGTTTATAGCGCAATAAAGGAATTCACAGTAATTAACCGTTTAGAAGTTATTTTCATTAAATAGAAATATGCTTTAATAGGTCCTAGCACTTCCAATAAGCGCTCCAAAGACTAACTTTAAACGTTATTATATAGTGAAATA
Organism: Elegia similella; assembly: GCA_947532085.1. Classification (NCBI taxonomy): domain Eukaryota; kingdom Metazoa; phylum Arthropoda; class Insecta; order Lepidoptera; family Pyralidae; genus Elegia; species Elegia similella. The sequence goes on from OX383933.1 coordinate 5,537,839, forward strand.
CTGTCTATAAATGGTACCAAAGTTTCATTAGTATCCTATACGTAATTAAAAAGTTATGATGAATCTTAGATTTGATCCGGCCATGGCGCGCGGCGGAGTTATTTAACGACCGATTAACCGAGTTTCCTGTACGAGTGGTCACAGAATCTTTTGTAAATAATTAGATATACATGTCAATTTAATACCTAATAAATTTCAGACTTGTAGATTTATTAATTAACGAAATAATTGAAAAAATGATGTTCGCGTGGTTACCCGACCAAATCTAGAATGTTATGAAAAAGCGGCCGCGCCATACATTATACCAACCTTCTTAAACTTACTAGATAATTTCATACTCGTACGTGTTTTGTACAGACGAGCTACATAAGTGATATAATAAAACTTAGTTATAACTAATATTATATTAATATATAATAAACATTTTTGTATCTTTAGATAGAATACTGTTGACTAGCTCCGTGGCGCAGCGGTCAACATGCCAGCCTGCGACACGGAGTGACCGGGTTCGATCCCCGGCCGCGTATTGCCAAACTGTATACTGAGCCAGACACCCATAGTCTGTACTGAACTACGTCGTGCTCATTAAAATCACAAACAAATTGGAGCAAAGTACATACGAGCTCAGAGCAGTCTGAGACGGTATGGACTTTGCTCGCTTGTATGTAAAGCAAACTGTGACACGCAAATATCTTTAACTAACTATACAACGTGTTTCGTAATTTCCCGTTACTTTTTTATGCTTTTGCGATTTTTAGGTATCCTATCCGTGAAACTGAACAACTTTCCCCAAAAAGCATACCCTATGTGAAGTAATTTAAGTTTAGCCGTTGTAAGTATGACTAAAAATTAATTCGAACTGTAACAACTATAAAGAGTGAAAAAAAGCTATAAATGTGTCCACTTCAGTATTTATTAAGTTTCAAAGAAAGATGCACTGACATAACAAATTGTACCTATTTTTAATTTCAGTGTAGGTAATAATAACTCAATTAAGTCCATATTCTATTATAAGTGATCGATAACAAATTAAATTAATTAAAAACTCAATTAACAATAGATGGCGTCACACCACGCCTTTTGTGCTTTAATTCCCTATCGATTTTTTATTTGTTAATAATCGGAAAGAGCAAAATAAAATTTATATGTTAAAAATATCAGTAAATATGCCAACTGTTTTTCTACCAGCATACTCGTACCGCAAACTAGCCAAGTGTTAATTTTATTCAAATTATTAAGGCTTACACCGATCTATAAAAAACAGTTTTAAAGTCGGTTTATTTTTTTTAAATAACTCTATTTTTACACTTTATTTAATAAACACGTGCGTAATTGCTAATAAAGTCACGACCACTGTCCAAAAAAAGGAGTCAAGGTCGCAAGCGGCGCAAGTTTAAGAAGGCGAGGCATGTCTACATTCGAATGCATTTTGTTCTAAATTATCATACCATTACATACTACACCAGACGCTGGAAAGTATGGATATCTGGAATCGTATGTATTTTGCTCAAGTATTTTAAAGCAAAATGTATTTTGATTCAGACACTCTCTGAATAGGTATACAGTTTGCTCTTCAACTACAAAGGCAAACTGCGATCGAACTCAGAGCAACCCTGGTCTGGGTTAGTATACAGTTTGGCAATATGCTCCCCGGCCAGGTCAAAATGGAAAATGATCTTTTTCAGATTGGCCTGGATTTTGGATGTGTATCTATATATGTATTTGTTATAAAATATAGTATCGTTGAGTTAGTATCCCATAACACAAGTCTCGAACTTACTTTGGGGCTAGCTAAATCTGAGTGATTTGTCCGAAAAAAAAAATCGAAAATAATAATACGTAGGTAATAGAACATATAGAGGACCTAACTGTGTAGATAATGTTTATCATATAAAGATATTAACTAAGGTAAGTAAGTTTATAAATTAGCTTCAAAAATAATCACAGGTTTTTTCTTATGGACCAATATGCAACGTCGCATGCTTATCTAAAATTAAAAAGAAAGAATTTATAAATACCTATATCTTTTTTATGTTATCGTTCCGAATAAGTTAAAGTAAAATACTTGTAGTCATATATAAAGTTTTATTGTATTAAATCACAGATCAACAATAATAAAATGTAATAACATCACAGTGTAGTATGTACTTACATATTTTATCTGCAGTAAGTATCTACTTCCTATTGCTTTCTGTAATCTGATTAAAAAATCACAAATGTCTTAGACTAGCTGTTGCCCGCGACTTCGTTCGCGGCAATTTCCGTTAGTATGATTAATTAGTATAGATGAATAATTTTCCCCGTTTTCAAAACATTTTTTATTGATGCTTGGCACCTATTAGTCGCAGCGTGATGTTTTATATGCTCAATAAATGGACTATCCAACACAAAAAGAATTTTCCAATTTGAACCAGTAGTTCCTGAGATTAGCGCGTTCAAACAAACAAATTCTTCAGCTTTATAATATTATTAGTATAGATAAAGATAGCCGTATTCTTAAATTACGTTTTTAGTATAATTACAATAATACAATATTATAAATAAACGACATAACAATGCAGTTTACTTCTTAGGATGGGTACTTTTTGAAACAGTACAAGCTAAAGCTTTGTTTTATAGTAAACACTAGCTTTCGCCCGCAGCTCCGCCCGCGTTAATGTCGATCCCACGGGAATAGTACTTTTTCCCGGGATAAAAGGTAGTCTATGTCCTTCTCTGTACTCCAGAGAACCTGTATACAAAATTTCATAGAGATCAGTTCAGTAATTACGGCGTGAAAGCGTAACAAACAAACAAACTCACTTTCGCATTTATAATATTAGTAAGGATAACGCAGATTAACTACGAGTAAATTATCAAGATGCTTCCACTACTAACTGCTAAGCTGTAACTGGTAGCTAGTAGCTATTTTAAAATAAATGTACCTACTTTGTAAAAATAGCTCGTCTGTACAAACCGCGTATGTATTATCCTGTAAGTTTTAGAAGGTTGGTATAATGTATTGCGCGGCCGCTTTTTTATAACATTCTAGATTTGGTCGGGCAACCACGCTAACATTATTTTTTTCAATTATTTCGTTAATTAATTAATCTACAGGTCTGAAATTTAGCAGGTATTAAATTGACATGTATATCTAATTATTTACAAAAGATTTAGTGACCACTCGTACAGGAAACTACGTACGGTTAATCGGTCGTTAAATAACTCCGCCGCGCGCCATGGCCGGATCAAATCGAAGATTCATCATAACTTTTTAATTACGTATAGGATACTAATGAAACTTTGGTACCATTTATAGACAGTATTTCACTATATAATAACGTTTAAAGTTAGTCTTTGGAGCGCTTATTGGAAGTGCTAGGACCTATTAAAGCATATTTCCTTTTAAACGGTTAATTACTGTGAATTCCTTTATTGCGCTATAAACTATAACTAATTAGCCAGATGTCCTGTGCAAAAATCATCATCATCTGCTTAGTCAATTCCAAGATACAGCAATTGGGCAAACCGTTACTCCAGCAGGATTTCAAATATCTTCGCAACCATAGCAAATACAAATACAATTTAAGTTGTACCATTTATACCAAATTGATATCTAATTATTTACATAACTTTTATTTCAAAATTCCCGTTAAACAAAAAAAGATCTGGCTACGGTAACGTTACGCTAGCCGGAACAGTTTTTATCAAATAATTAAAAAAGTATACGCTTACCAAATTTAAAAATTAGCTTACCATTTACAGAAGCTCTATATCTAACTATCTATTGCACTTCAATGTCGATTTTCGACAATTTTCAACAAAATCTGGCTGGAATAACGGACACAAAATTTTTTGTATATGTGAACGTTTATTTCCATCAGTAATTATTTTATAACGTGAACTCGAGACGCACATCATTACAGTAAATTCTTGAGACAAAGTACCAAGTTTTAATCTAGATTTCTCGATGTATATCGCTTAAGAAAAAGAAGCCAAGAAAAATATTCCCGAGATTGAATCTAATATTATGTACTTCAAAACCACATATTATATTCAGGTCTAAAACTTAAACTCAAAATTCTTTATTGAAAAGATGACTAATTTTATTGTGTTGTGTTTGTGTCTAGTATTCATTTAAATTTTAAATAACTTCTTGTATGTGATCTAAGACACTTAAAGTTAGGGATGTCATAATCAATTGTCTGTCCAGTGTTTGCACGGTGGTTGTATCGGGGACGCGCGTCAGTCTTCCTTTCCCCTTTTCATCTGAGTGGATAGTATCCTAATGCCTTCAGTCCCTTCCCAAAATCCCAAAAATCCCTTCCCTAATTCCCAAGTCCTATCCTTCCCCAGCTTAAAAACGCTTGCGATGGGCAGCAGCTTTGGAAGCACAAAGAGCCAAATAATGTATGGCATTATCCTCCCATTGAACGAGGAGTCCTCGGGAGAGACCTATGTCCAGAAGTGGACTTCTTACGGCTGGAATGATGATCTAAAAAATAAAAAAAAAAGTGTTTTGTGTAAATCACAGAAATATCTTGAAATGGTTTTGAGTTTAAGGCACCTTAGTAAAAATGTAATGTTGTCAATTCCACAATACAAAGTGTAAATGTACCCTCAATTTCCATCAATATTAACAACTTTTCCTATGGAAACAATGCTGGGAACTCAAAAAATCTACATTCCTATACAAACTTACCGAGAAGCAAAACTGTTTTGTATGGAAATGGCAATTTTTTTTTCATTAGCATTATTTCCATAGATTCTTTGCATTAGCTCCATAGAAAAAGTTGTTCATATTGATGGTCTAAGTCACCCCTTTATGGGAACGTCAAGGGTACATTTACACGCTGTATATATTCTTCTGAGCTGTATTATACACAATAGCTATGTCATTAGTAACTTCTTTAAAAATGTCTCCCGTGTATCCCATATTTATTACTATTTAAAAGGATGATAATCAACTAGAATTCTTCAAAATAAAAGTATATTCTCGTATTTAGCAAAATATTTATTCATAGAAAACTTAACTAATACATAAATTGATTTCGTCTGTGTTTTCACGCCTTACAACTAATTATCACAGCAAGTGCAAATAAAACCTTTTTACTAACATTCCCAACATTGTACTACAATAGGTTATTTTACTCTCAAAATACATTTAAATTTTTGTATGACCTCGATTGTCAACTGATATTTTTCCCTCAAAATAATATCACTTTCTGCATATTTGCGTCAAAGCAGCAGCCGCCGTAACAAAAAATGTATGCTTTTCGCAATTTTTCCTTTATCTGTGCTATAAGTAAGACGTTGCTTCATACCAAATTTCAATATTCTGAGTTCACGGGAAGTACCCTGTAGGTTTTGATTCCCTTGCGAATGTCGAAAAAACACGAAAATTTGCGACATAAACGGCTTTATCTTTTGATTGCGAAGGCTTAAAAATAAGATTTTTTCATAGCTCTAAGGGACAGCATACCTGAGTATTCGATATTAATTTTAGCTTGATACCTTAACGCGTTCCTGAGAAATAGGGTCTTGACAGACTGACATACAGACAGACGGACAACCGAGTGATCCTATAAGGGTTCCTTTTACCTTTTGAGATACGGAACCCTAAAAATGAAGAAACAATATAGATGTACATTTACTTTGAGATAATTTACTTTGACTTCCGCAAACTAACACTACAATTGTAGTTCTTGTTTAGTTAAAGTAAAAAAAATACTCTTCTAGGCGCTATTTAAAGTGTATTCGATCGGCACATCTCTAAATACAGCTGCTTTTATTTAAATACGAATGTTCAGAATCAAATGAATAATAATAAATAAATATATAGGGGAAATTTCACAGATTGAGCTAGCCCCAAAGTAAGTTGTCAATTTGTGTCGTGGGATACTAACTGAACGGTACTATATTTTGAGACCACCTTTTGTTCATCTTTTTTAAACTGTGCAAAAAATATTTTTTTTTTATTACTTATGAGTTATGATAATAAATGAATTAGGCATTTGTCTCCGAGCTCGCCTGATGCTACGTGACGATAAAGACGAGAATGGTACATACATCCAATAGATACCCATTTTATTTACGTATGTAGATAAACAACCAAGAACCAGGCCAATCTGAAAAAAACGTTTTCCATCATGACGTGGGCGAGGACCAGACAGACAGAAACAAATAAATATATATATTTTATACTGACAAATCACACAGATAAAACAACAGGCATGCAATAGTAAACTAGTTTTGCTACAATTTAAAAGAAAAAATATACATACATTTAGTGCGAATTTTAGCCCTATAGCCTATTATTATATATTATATTTCTGCAATTTTCAAATATAGTAACGAAATTTTTGAAAAAACTGATGTTAGTATCTTATCTTATCTTCGATGGGGCCGATTCAGAATCGGTAGCACGTCTAACCTTTGGGTTATTCTGTAGTTTGTTAGTATCTTTTCGTCAAATATGTGTTAATAGTAAAACAATGTCAGATTTTGAGGATAAAAAGTCTACATTATTCAACCTTTTTGGATGGATATTAAACACAGATTACAAATTACAATTCAATAGCATGTTCAATTCAGAATAAAAACAACGCGTACTATCATTCACACTCCTATTAAAAACGCCGGAAAATAAACTCTCCTATTAAAAATGCACTATTTTAAGTATTGATTATTAATAAATTATTAAAAAAAATTAACTGTGACAATACAATTTTCACAAAATTTTATATCTTTGAAGAAGCACTATCTTTTTAACAATATCTAAGGACTTCGATATGGTCAATGTTAAATATATACCGGGTGTTACAAAACTATGAAATAATATTTACGGGGCATAATCAGTCCATAATATAGGTGTTTAACCTTTCTTCATGAGACAAACTTCAAAAGATGAAAAGAAAAATTGGATCTCCGATACAAAAAAAAAAACAATCAGCTGATCGACTTTCTACGGAAGGTCAAAACGTTTTTTAGTCTTTTGATGTATATTCCCTGGGGATAGTTATTTAATATCATGGACTGATCGAGCCCCTTAAATATTATTTCGTAGTTTTGTGACACCCGGTATATTATCTACTAGAATTTGATTAATAAAATATACCGCGTTCGACAGCATTTACTGTTGACTCAGGCCGTCAATACGAACGACTCCTACGGGTACATCGTCATTATTTTAGGAACTATTATCTTGTCCGTGGATTATTTTCCATCTTTCTCGATCCTCCGCTATCTCCTTCACCTCTCTTTACGATACAACTTTGGCCTTCTATTTTACTTCATCTATGAAAGTCCTCTTCGGTCTTCTCTACGGGTATGGAACTCAAAATAATAACAATCGTCCATACAAATTGTCTGGCTGTCTAAACGCATTTGTGTGGGAATGTAATTTTTTTCGAATTCCCAGCTTTGGTCACATAGCAAAAGTTGTTCGTATTAATAAACTGAGTCACCCCTACATTGATATCTCAAGGGTACACTACACTTGTTAAATGCAGAAACAGTAGATACATTAGTGTTTAAAAGTACGCACGGTTCGCGAAAGGGGCAGATCTATGCGAACATGACACAACTCACACCCACCATTTGCATACAAGCAATTAGAAACCGCTTTGCATATTTAACTTTTTACCGTGCAACCTACATCAGTAACAGTTAAATTGTTAAGTCACTTTAAAAGCTTTACAATTTGAATTTAATGGCGGCAGAAAACAACTTTAAATGCAAGTGTAGCCTATCCAAAGTGTCCATTATAAGTTGACAGTAAATCTTATTCCTTTAACCGAGCAATTCTTGTATATTTATATATTAATATGTATATACATTTATTTCTATGATCTCGGAAACGGCTATAACGATTTCGCTCAAATTTGGTACATGAGGGTTTTCGGGGATAAACAATCGATCTAGATTAGTCTTATGTTTGGGAAAACGCGTGTTTTCGAGTTTTCATGGGTTTTTCTTTTCACGTAGAACATGGTCACTAATTTCGTCTTGCAGGCCACTGACCGTCTGGTCTAGCGGACGGCAAGAAACGAGTTACGGGTTCGAATCCCGCTCGGTGACTTACTCTTTTTTATATGTTCAATTTTATATTTTTAAATTTTCTTGTTTTTAGACAAGTTTGAAAAATTTTGTTGATGTTTGAGATAACAATATATATTTCTCATAAATATAGATTATTACCTAAACACCACCATATTACAACAAATAGTAATAACCGAGCGAAGCTCGATCGCCCAAGTACTGAACACCTAATTACTAAAAGATTCGTAGCTAGTTTTTTTTTAAGTGAACTATGTCCTTAAGTATTTTGACTTTCACATTGTTATACTTTTAAAAGAGTTAGCTACGAATTATATGATTTATTTGAATGTTGGACGGGCCGAAAAAATAACAAAATAAAAACAAAAGATTTAATACTTTTTAAAGGCGATTTTTTGAAGGCTTTTTAGTAAACATAGAATAAATATAAGCCTACGCAATATATTACACTATAATTAAATTGATTAAAAAAAAGTCTTAAATTAAGATACTTATAAATAATTTAAATCTCAGTTATAATTTTATTTACATGAAACAACGTTCGTAGACATTTTAACAACAGTAGGTGCTAGATAAAAACTAATGAACTATAAAAAAATACTTCTATTACATTTTTCTAACCTACCGTTTTGCCAGTCATTATATGTGTATGTTTCATTCTTGACAATCGACCAGTCATCATCATTTCTTGTAGGTGACACGGTCAAACGACCACTGATAGGTGGTATTGTCAAGAATGAAACATACACACACCTTAGCTCTTAAATATGAGAAGATTCTACAAATTGTTATGCATCTCATCAGATCTTTACACAATAGACAAGTCCTTACAATGACCTCGCAGGTAAGGCAAACGTTTAAGAAGTGACTCAGACCACGAATCTGAACAACTTTCAGTTTGGGACCAACTTTGACATCGTGAAAAAATTATCTGCTCTTTCATACAAAAGTGGAATATCTACTTGGCTAAAATCTATGAAACAGCTGTTTTTTTTATTTGCAATTTCGGAGTTGGTCCCATTAGAAAAGTTGTTCGAATTCGTGGTCTGAGTCACTCCTTAAACTTTTGTAATGAATTCAATTTCACCCTGTATATACACGGTGAAATTTTGATCGTTCTGGACCCTTAAAGCGATGATTTAGCCCGTTGATATAAACAACTTTTCCTATAGGACCAATGCTGAGAACTCAAAAATTATTTGACGTTCCCTTACAAATTAACCGGGCGACCGAAATTTTTTGTATGGAACTGCCCATTTTATTTTTTATTTCCCAACATTGGTCCCATAGGAAAAGTTGTTCATATCGATGGGGTGATTCAGCCCATCGATATGACCAACTTTTCCTATGGGACCATTCCTTCCAAGTCCTTACAATGACCTGCGAGGTCATTGTAAGGACTTGTCTATTGTGTAAAGATCTGATGAGATGCATAACAATTTGTAGAATCTTCTCTACTACATGAAACAACGTTCGTAGACATTTTAACAACAGTAGGTGCTAGATAAAAACTAATGAACTAAAAAAAAATACTTCTATTACATTTTTCTAACTTACCGTTTTGCCAGTCAATAATGACTGGCAAAACGGTAGGTATACACATATAAATGTGTTTGTTTCATTCTTGACAATCGACCACTCATCATCATTTCGTGTAGGTGACACTGTCAATGGACCATACAAATTACACACCCTGGTGTCAATCGACCACTGATAGGTGGTATTGTCAAGAATGAAACATACACACACCTTAGCTCTTAAATATGAGAAGATTCTACAAATTGTTATGCATCTCATCAGATCTTTACACAATAGACAAGTCCTTACAATGACCTCGCAGGTAAGGCAAACGTTTCAGGAGTGACTCAGACCGCGAATCTGAACAACTTTCATTTTGGGACCAACTTCGACATCGTGAAAAAATTATCTGCCCTTTCATACAAAAGTGGATTATCTACTTGGCTAAAACCTATGGAACAGCAGATATTTTTTGCAATTTCGGTGTTGGTCCCATAAGGAAAGTTGTTCAGATTCGTGGTCTGAGTCACTCTTTAAACTTTTGCTAATGAATTCAATTTCACCCTGTATATATATATATACATATATATATTCCCCGAAACTTACATTCATCTCAAAAGCGTCGTATCGTCTCTCACACGTCTTGCCCTCTAGTTGCGAGCCGAGTGCGTCACCTTGGTAGTGGTCCGTAATTGTATGATGAAGGGACCTTCCTGTCCCGGATAGAAAGTGGACACGGTGAGGATGTACCGCCCGGCGGGGAGGCTGGGCAGGTCGAGAACTGCATAGCCAGATCTGTACCAGAGAAATAAGACTTCTTTGAATAAATATATTTTTGTCTTTTATTTTGCATTCACAATGCTATTTTTGATATACTCTTATTAAATATATTCTTTTAAGAACAATGGTCAAGTGCGAGTCGGATTCACAAACACACTAAAGGTTCAAATATTTAAATATTTATTCAGAAAAAGGGACGTTCTCAGGCACTTTTACACGTCAATTCACATTTTAAATAACACAAATTGACTAATATTTAAATTCTTAATTATTGTTTAAAAACTACAAACTATTAGCGTTTTAGAACCGACCATTGCAGAGAAGAAAACGCCTCGCCGAGCAGACCTGTCCCCCCCGGCAGCACCCGTTCACGAGTTGACGCATGGATATGGATCATACAAAGCCCTTCAGGCAAGTGGGCGACCAATACCGTTGAAAAGAGTTTCTTTCGGCGTCTTCTTCTCTGCAGTGGTCGGTTCCGAAACGCTAGTAGTTTGTAGCTTTTGAACAATAATTAATAATTTGAATATAATATAATAAGTATTATTTAAAATGTGAATTGACGTGAAAAAATGCCTGAAAAGGCCTATTTTCTGAATAAATCTTTGAATATTCAATCTTTGAATCCATACTTCCATACTAATTTTATAAATACGAAAATACTGTCAGTATTAAATCAAAAAATTACGTTTATTTAGAAAATATGCCTTTGCAGGCACTGTTGTACTTGAAAACATAAATAAAAATAGTGTTCAAAATACTCTAGTTCTCTCTAGTCTCTACTTGGATACCTTGGATACTTGGAGGAAAATCGATGCCTTAGAAATGTGGTGCTGGCGACGACTTCTCAGAATAAGTTGGACTGCCCACCGCACTAACATCTCCATAATAAAGGAATTTAGGATCAAGAAAAGGCTCTCGTCGATTGAGCAGTCACGAATCCTTTAATTCTTCGGCCATGTTAAATAAATATAAATATATACGGACAAATCACACAGATTGAGCTAGCCCCTAAGTAAGTTCGAGACTTGTGTTATGGGATACTAACTCAACGATACTATATTTTATAACAAATACATATCGTCGTTGCAAACCTAAAACCTCTTAAGTGCAATTTTAGACTTTTCGAGAAAAGTGAAAAAAACATGCTAGTGAAAAATTTACTTAGGACTGATCTTATCTTTTTAATGGAATATGATATAAAACTTAAACACAAAATACGGAAAATAATAATTTCAGTTATAATTGTTATTAGAATTCAAGATATAGCAGTTTTAGTAAAAAAGTGTGCACATAAGACATTTTAATTGCCATTTTTTAGTACATAAGAGATTTTACATGTGAATCAATTAAAATTATATCATAATTTTACACCTTTATTAACGGCCAGGAATATTAAAAGTCATGGAGAAGTGTTGTGTTCCATATACTTATGTCTTATGTGTTTCGACGTATTCCGTTGAAAATCAAAATCTCTTATGTGCACTATCGTCACTTAAGAGATTTTGTACAACTTCTTCTTCTTTTTCCTTGCCTTATCCCTTTTATTTGGGGTCGGCTCTCCTCGTCCTTAGGCGCCAGGATAATCTATCCTGGGTTGTCCGTGTGTATAGCTGAGCCCGTTCCATGTCTTTGGATACGGTTGTCCACCATGTAGCCAAAGGGCGTCCTCTGCCTTTTCTCCTCTCCGGGATCGCCAAGGCCTTCTTTGCCGGGTGCTCTTCGTCCCTCCTCATCACATGTCCGAACCAGCGCATACGTCTTTCTGACAACTTATCACCTATGTGCGCAACCTTGAAGGAGCCTCTGATATACTTGTTGTTTATCTTATCCAGCCTGGTCACGCCAGCCGACCATCGCAACATTTTCATTTCATTGACGTGCAGTTTGTTTTCGTGCGTCTGTTTCATCGCCCAACATTCTGATAGCCGTTTTGTAAACTTTGCCCTTCAGGTTTACTGGCATGCTGTTGTCGCAGAGTACTCCTGATAGATTTCTCCATCGTAACCATGCTGCATTGACTCTATGCGCTACATCTAAGTCTATTTCGGCGTTCTCAGAGAGTATCGATCCAAGATACTTGAAGTGGGTGACTTTGGGCAATGGTTGACCATCAATGTAAATATCGGTGTCGGGCGCTATCTCATCACCAAAACTGCATCTCATATATTCATTCTTGCTGCGACTGATACGAAGGCCGTGGTTTTCAAGCGCTTGTTGCCATTTTCGGAGAGTGTTCTGCATCTGGTTCGCAGATTTATCTACCAGTACAACATCGTACAACATCATCCGCGTACAGTAAGCACCAGGGTAGTGGGGATTGGATGGCCTTTGTTAGGTAGTCCATTATTAGGTTGAACAGGAAAGGACTAAGTGCCGATCCCTGATGCACTCCCACTTTCACTTCAAACGGTTTACTTAACCCCGCTGGTCCTCTTACCTGAGTACTGATGTTTTCATACATATCTTGTACTAGTTCGATATAGTGTTCAGGGATTCCTTGCGCCCTCATGGCCTGCCAGACTAATTTGCGCGGTACTCTATCAAACGCTTTTTCTAGATCTATGAATACTAAGTGGAGGTCTTCTTTATTGTTTCGGTGTTTCTCTAGTAATATTCTCAAGGTTTGGATTGCGTCTGTTGTGGATTTTCCTGGTGCGAATCCACATTGATTGTTGGATATGTTTGTAAGTTCACCAAATCGATGGTTAAGGACTCGTTCCCAGATTTTGAGCGTATGGGAGGTAAGTTTAACACCTCTGTAATTACTGCAGCTACTTACATCTCCCTTATTTTTATAAAAGGGCACCAGGTAACTATGGCGCCAAGCTTTGGGGATTTTTCCGGACTTGAGTATTGCATTAAAGATCTTGGTTAACCATTTTACTGCTGTTAGACCCAGTAGCTTCCACAGATCAGCAGGTATATTATCTGGTCCCACAGATTTATGATTTTTCATTTTCTTCAGGGCCTCTGCAACCTCTTCAGGCTCGATGTTCTTCAGCGGTCCAGCTATTCCTGGGATAGCTTTTAAGGGTTGGCTTGGAAATTCTTCATTCAATAAATGTTGGTAGTATCGGTGCCATCGGTCATTGATATTCTTATCATCGGTTAGTAGTTGTCCGTTTTCGTCTTTGATGTATTTGTTAACTTTAATATCTAAACTGGTTTTATGGCGTTGTTTTGCCAGCTTAAATATTTCTCGATCGTTTGTAGCACTTTCAAGCCTATTATATAAGATTTCCATTGCACCCTGTCTTTGCTGACCTACTGTACGTTTGGCGCATTTCTTAGCAGCTTTATACAGCATATGGTCCTCGTCTGTATTTGAGGTCTGCCATTGTCTAAAGCACTCTTTTTTGTCCCTTAGGGATTTCTTAACTTCTTCATTCCACCATGAAGGGTCTTTCTCAATGTTAAGCTTCCCCTTTGATTTTCCAAGGGTTTCTTCTGCCGCTTTCAGACATAGTTTCTCGAATCTAGACCACATTTCTTCGGCTGTGCTGTCACTGTTGTTGCTATCCATATCTTCAATCAGTATGTTTCGCACTTTTCGTATCATTTCAGCCCCTTTTTCGGTGTTTAGTAGGTGCCATTTGATCTTTGGTGTTTTTAGGAAGTTACGTTTTATGGGTTTAGGTAACCTTATGCAGCTGACCAAGATTCTATGTTGTGCTGTTAGTGAATCTCCTGGTATTACTTTACAATCTCTGCAGGTTTTTAGTGTTGTCCTATTAGTAAGAATGAAAACTATTTGAGAATGCTTATTTCCACTTTTGTACGTGATGAGATGTTCCGGCTTTTTGATGAAGTATGTATTAACTATTGCGAAATTATGTCTTGTACAGAATTCCAATATCCGCTCGCCATCCTTGTTGCTGGTTCCATATCCAAACCCCCCATGTATTTCCTTGTATGCGGCGCTATGCTCTCCCACGTGTCCATTTAAGTCGCCTCCAATGTATTTATTTTCCGTTTGTGGCATCGTATTCAGAAGATGCTCAAAGTCATCCCAGAAGGCGTCCTTTTCGGTAATACTGCTACCCGATTGTGGTGCGTAAGCTGATATTATATTCAAAGGTGGTTGGTTATCTAGAGCTATTTTTACTGCTATAAGTCTGTCACTTTTTCTCTCTACGTTTATAATGCGCCGTTTGAGTTTTTCGTCAAGTACGATGCCTACTCCATTATTTGTGTTAGTCGATCCATGGTAAAGAAGTTGGTATCCGAGTCCCAGGTCCCTGGACTTCGATCCCTTCCATTTTGTCTCTTGCAGGCAGCATATGTTAATATTCCGTGCCTGCAGTATTTTCACTAGTTCTTGGCTTCTACCTGTGAGGGTGCCCAGATTCCACGTGGCTAGTCTAAATTTGTCGTCGCTTACGGGGCACGCCCTAATATGATCTTCTTTGTTCGCACGTTTCGCATCCTTAGCACTTACGTCGCTTCTGGGGTACGCCCTAGCTGTATTCACTCTCTTTCTATTGCCTTTTATCATATTTGTACGAGGAGAAATGGTTTTGACTTTATGTTTTACGGCCGGTTGTCACCTGACGCCAAGGCTGTAGCTTACTGTAAGTTGAGGGCGCCGCCGTTGACCCTTTTTGAGGATTCTTCCGCCACCATCCCTTCTGGGTGCTCCAGCCTAAACACCCAGCACTGCACAAACCTCGCCTCCAAATAAGTTGGAGAAGCCTTATGCAGGGGTTTGATTACGGAGTATCCTTCTCCGGCCTGTTGGTCCGCGGGAGCTATTTGATTTCACTCCTACCCTTTAGAAGACACTTGCTAGTCACCTGAAAGGGGTCCCCCTATCCGCCACCTGGGGACGCGCTCTCTAGGGGTGAGGCTCCCCCGAGAACCTACACACCGTCAAACGTAGATCTTCTCAGATAATTTAACGAGAATGATGATGTCGTAGAGGATATTCATGTTACTTCAATTGGAATACTAATTCCTTTACAAGCTTACCTACAAATCAAAGTGTGAATTTAGTTTACGATGGTAGCGTAGGCGATCTCGTGATAGTATTGAGTTAATGACCATTTTCACGCAAATTGCTGAACTCCTTACCGAATCACATTGATGGACAATCGCCTGAGTCGATATTTCCTTCTGCTGAGGTGACTTTGATGATTAGCTACAGTATTATTCTTCGAAACCTAGATATTCAAGTGTTACTAAAGAATTACTAGGTGAAGAAGATATTTATGATGCACAATTAACCCTATCCCCGATTAAGCAACCCGGTTGTACCACTAAACTTTAAATTTTTAGTCCCTGTCCTTTATTCTTATATTATTGAAAATATCTTTTGCGTATTAAGAATGTTTTTGCGTAAATAACGATAGCGAAATTGCAAATGTCTCGTAAAAAATGCAATTATTTACGCGCCAAATGCACAAATCGTACTTATAATTTATTCTTGACCGAGATCACAACAAGTGGTGTTATTCACCTGTTTTACTCCCGCATCATACCGTGACCTATTGCGCTTTCACTCTAATTATGATACATAAGAAAATAACCTTATTAATAATACAATAGGTCTCATAAATAAATGAAGAATTAAGTGATTTACAGTATTACGTGACTCACATAAGAGTTATTATCTACAATATTTTTCAAATATTTGTTGTACAAAATCTCATAAGTGACGATATTGCACATAAGAGATTTTGATTTTCAACGGAATACGTCGAAACACTTAAGACATATTCATTTTGACTTGTAACTTTAAATTCTGTAGAGATATTCACATAAGAGGTTTTAGATTTGCAACGACGAATATAGATACACATCCAAGACCCAGGCCAATCTGAAAAAGATCATTTTCCATTTTGACCTGGCCGGGGATTGAACCCGGTCACTCCGTGTCGCCAAAGCTAGTTAAAGCTAGTTTAATTTAATAAATCCAAGTAATATGAACAAATGAACGATTTTGTAAAGTCTGCAATTAAATTTTCACATACAAACGTATTATCACGTCTTTATCTCTTACGGGGTAGACAGAGCCTGAGGTCATAAGACCGAAAGGACGACACGTTTAGCGTGTTGGTGTGGGCGTAAAGGTGACAATGGAATCAAAATAGTGATCGGTTGCTAGCTGCATCGCCTATAAGTCATGATTCCTTAGATTTTCGGGTTCGATCCCTGGCGTGTTGACCGCTGCGCCACGGAGCTAGTCAATGTTACCCGCAAAGAAAACTCTATAGAGCGTTTGGTGATTCAGGGCCGCATTGAAGGCAAGCGTTCACGCGGTCGGTCTCCAACGAGTGGCTAGATGTTGTCAAAGCTGTAACACAGTGCCCAGCAACAGAATGCTCTAAAAAAGCCGCAGGCAGAGATACGTGGAGAAGGATCGCAACAGTAGCGGCCATAGACGAGCAACCCAATCCGTAATCACGACTACTCTGTCAAGAGTGTACGACTAAGTACATATTTGTTACGCTACCCTGTAGCTTTCTTACCTATCTTCTCGAATGCCGGTTGACTGGAAGAAATCCCTTTTTGGGATAAGTCCGCCATTGTACTTGTTTAGTTTTTAAGAATTGCATTTTGTTATTTACCTTTTTTATGTGCAATAAAGAGTTTACATACATACATACTAAGAAGAGAATACAGGTAAAGTCCTTGCAGATAGTTACTGCACCAATACTGGAAGTAGCTGCACCAGAACTGGAATACTGGAAGCACCAATACATACCTGTAAGCTCCAGAAGACTCCCTGAGGAACGGCGCAGTGATGCTAGGGTCGTCTAACGCGTCCACAGTGACATCAATGCCAATGTTGTACTGCTTCGGACCTCTCAGCTCCACAACCATGGCGCCCGCGTCAGGCAGGCTGACGGTGAACTTGGGGTTGTTGGGGTACGTCTGTCTGTGGTTCTCGCACCCACCAGCATTGCGGCCTGACCATTCGCCTTGAATCTACGAAAGAAATACTCTACTTAAAAGAGGTTGCAACAAAGTTGTTAACCTTTTTATTATGGTCTTACCTTCGGTCATGTATAAAAAACTAAATACACAGTCACATACAAAAATAACACTTCATTCTGTACAAAAACGTTTATTTAATATACATAAGTGTCCAAATGACACACTTATGTACACTTATTAACTGTCATATATTTTCAACTGAGAATTGTTGACTTCAGTAATTTACTTATGACTAAGTTTAATGCCGCTTCTAAAGCGAAGTGCAGAAGAAGCGGCAACAAACTACACAGCGCATTTTGTCCAATCGACGTCAACTACGACGTCTTTTATTTTATCTTAAAAACTAGTTATGTGGACTGAGAATTAGAGTTACTTAATAATAGATATTGTTTCAATGCAAAAACAACCTTACTTGCATGCTATAAAGTCAAATTTCGAAAGCTGATCTTCGTCAGCTTACGAAATTCAAAATTCAGAACCCAAATGTCTAATAGACGCTTATTTGGTTAGGTCGCTTTTTTATCACGGATTGTGAATCTAGTTTTATACTCTACTAGCTTTTGCCCGCGGCTCAGCCCGCGTCTATTTCGATCCCTCGGTAACAGTACTTTTTCCCGGGATAAAAGGTAGCCTATGTCCTTCTCCGTACTTCAGAGAACTTGTATGCAAAATTTCATGATGATCATCTCAGTAGTTACGGCGTGAAAGCGTAACAAACAAACGAAACGCACTTTCGCATTTATATATTACTAGCTTTCGCCCGCGGCTCCGCCCGCGTTAATGTCGATCCCTCGGAAATAGTTCTTTTTCCCGTGATAAAAGGTAGCCTATGTCCTTCTCCGTACTCCAGAGAACTTGTTTGCAAAATTTCATAATAATCGGTTAAGTAGTTACGGCGTGAAAGCGTAACAAACAAACAAATAAACAAACAAACAAACTCACTTTCGCATTTATAATATTAGTAAGGATCCAGTTTTCTAGTTCTATATTCAATTGTAGGGCCCCATATCCTAAAAGGAAAGGAGTGGTTCCGTTTAAGATAAATGGCGCAACTTGTACAAGACAAATTCCGTATGCAGCAGCGTCGGAAGCACAAGTAGCCATAAAAACCGTGATAGCGAACCCGCCTGCCAAGCGTGGTGGGTATGGCAATATCTTCCCATGAAACGAAGAATCCTTGGGAGAACTTCACTCATCAGTGGACTTCTAACGGCTGGAATTATGAATTAAGATGATTGTGCTTAACTAAACTTGTCACTGTAGTAAGTATGATATTTTGTACTTTACTTCTACCAAAATATGTAAATGTTTAACTTTCCTCTCAATCACTCGGCGGTTGACTGGAAGAGATCCCTTCATGGGATAAGTCCGCCGCTGAATATTTATTTTTTCCGTTTTTTATATTCTCTTTCTGTTTAAGTACAGTCAGCCAAGGAGATACCTGACCCTGCCATCTACCTATATCTTGAATTTTCTCCTTAACTATAAATAATATTAACATGAAAATATATATTTAGAAAGATTTTAAATAAGACTTTCTGAATATACATTTTCATGTTAATATTACTTTTAGTTTAAGAGAAAATTCAGGTATGACTAGCTCCGTGGCGCAGCGGTCAACACGCCAGCCTGCGACACGGAGTGCCCGGGTTCGATCCCCGGCCAGGTCAAGATGGAAAATGATCTTTTTCAGATTGGCCTGGGTCTTGGATGTTTATCTATATATGTATTTGTTATAAAATATAGTATCGTTGAGTTAGTATCCCATAACACAAGTCTCGAACTTACTTTGGGGCTAGCTCAATCTGTGTGATTTGTCCGTATATATTTATTTATTTAGGTGTCTCCTTGGCTGACTGTACAATAAAGCTTTACTAACAAACTTACTGTCACGCTGTAAGGATAGGACTCAAGTTTGTGCAGCGCGAAGGGGCAGGTCGCGTACGCACGTAGAGTGTACAAGATCGTGCGTGATTTCTCATATTGCGACATCACTAGTGTGTAGCGGTCCGCACTATTGTCGCCGACGATAATTTTGCAGAGGTAATGCGGGCTGTTGATTGGCACGCCGTCGATGTATGGCGGCGGTTCTTCTGCAAGCAGAAAATAGCATTGTGTAGTATAGGATTAACTTTGGTTTTCGTGTGTTGTAACTGCCAACACTGGTGTCAGATTTTTTAAGCTACCTAAAGGCATCTGACATAGCTTACGACTACCATCAATGTCAGCCGGGACCAACGGCTTAAAGTGCCTTCCGACGCACGGAGGAGCTCTAGATATATTTATGCCACTTGCGGTCACCCGTCACAGTGGGGACTGTACCCATGGTTGCTTAACATGTGTAAGCGCTTTTAATGCTCACGACCATTGGGCTCTTCAGTATTAACCTAAGTACCTAAAAGGTATGTAAATGTAGGTAACTTAATCAATAAAGAAGTCTAACATCAATCGTCGTTTGAGTAAGTCGCCTCCTCTCACTACATGGCGACCCTGCCAAATAATTATGCTAAATGAAATTAATTGTATTGTTTTTGTTCCATATACATAATTTGTATTTTAAACTTTTATGTAAGGGAAAAAAAAAATTATACAAAGAAGGGAGGTATAGTGTAGTATTAGCCTAAGTAGCTATAAGGTAAATGTATACAACTTAATCAATAAAAGAGTCTAACATCACTCGTCGTTTGACAAAGTCGCCTCCACTCATTACAATTCGAACTATGACAGTGGTATTAGTTAGAGGTATAGGAGTGGTCTAATACTGGACTAATAAAATTTGAAATAAATTCAGTCCATCGATACGATAAGAAAAAGACCACGTTGAACGCGCGGTCATATTGTTACATTAGACGGTTACTATAGGGTTGAATATAGAACCGCAATGAACGCGAAGGTAGTGTATCTGACAAATTATATAATGTAGAATCGTCATATTGACTCTCACAAAGTTTTAAATACTCAAATATAATAACGCTTTAAAGTCAAGTTTAACGAATTCGATGCGGGTGGCACGTAGGCGTCTTATTACGCCAGAAGTTTGGTGAAAATGGACGCAGCATTTAATCGGTTAACAATGGATTTAATACAAATTAATGCACAACATATCTTGTGCTCATGTTTCAATCATCATCATCAGGTCTTTTTAGTCTCCAATGCAGGAGCATGACATGACCCTCTCTGTACTACCGGATATACCATACTTGGCCAGAGCAGACAGAGAATTTGGCCTACACTCTCCTCGCTGGCCAGGTTGGAGAGGTCTCATTGATGTTTCTGAGCTTTGTTTAGCTTGTATTTCCTAAGTCGCCTCTTACGACCTCCATGGGAAGACTAGGAGTGGTCCTATTCTACTCTGCCGGAAACCACACGGCTAATGTTTCAATACTTACGTCTATAATACACCCTCCTGCCATTATTCTTATAGACTAGCAGCGTGATGTACTCCTTGTTGTCCCTGAAGTCGTCTATCTGCGTGATGTGCCGGGTCAGAAGCAGCCATACAGCGCCTTTGCCCTGAACGTGCAGAGAAAACTGTGGGTTCTCGCCCACTGTGTAGATATCCTTAACCGGCCCGCTGCCAGCATCCCATTTTCTACAAAACAATGACATTATTGTAGGAACTATCTATACTAATATTATAAAGCTGAAGAGTTTGTTTGTTTGTTTGAACGCGCTAATCTCAGGAACTACTGGTTCAAATTGATAAATTCTTTTTGTGTTGGATAGTCCATTTATTGAGGAAGGATTTAGGCTATAAAACATCACGCTGCTACCAATAGGAGCGAAGCATCAATAAAAAATGTTTTGAAAACGGGGGAAAATTATTCATCTATACCTTGGACGAATAAACCACTGGACGCGAAATCAAAGAAAAATGTATGAAAACTTGTTCAACCGATACTGGGGGGACGGGAGGTAATGACAGCATAGAACCGAACAAATATGAAACATACTTACCTCTTGCGACATGCGTCTATATCTAAAATTTTTAATTTATTCGTGTTATGTCAGATGTCATAGACAGTGTTGTTACAAAGTCGACAGACGACAAATTGAATGAATGATTGGTTTAAAGCATCGCAAAAATATGTAACTGGCTATGCTCAATTTTTTATAGATATGCTCAGCTCAGTTACCTATGCTGTTTATTGAAAGAAATAATGTTTTTTAGGTACACAATACAACTATTATGATTTTTAAGGTATCTTGCCCTACAGCGGGCATTTTACGTAACACGGCGATTGTTTCAAATCTAAATCAAAATTTAATTTGAAAAATAAAACGAATTTGGCAAGGACACATTTAATGATAATAATCACTGTCATTTTCGTATTTCAACCACCTACTCTTTTTAGGATTCCGGCCTTCAAAATGTATCTCCTTTTGAATCACACACACAATCTACAGAACACTAGGTTTCAAGTTGAAAATAATATTACATATTTAGGAATAGTAGAAGCGCTAGTGGTTCAGGTGTCTTAGAATTCGAACCGTAACGAATTCAACCGAACGGTCCCGGGTTCAAACCGCGCCCGGCTTGAACTGTATCTCTGAGTTTGTAATAAAATCTGAGTCAAGTACCAATTTCATCGACCGATTCCTGCTTCTGATGAAGGAAAACATCGTGAACACAAGTAGATTTTTTGGTAGTAACCATGTGAAATGGAGAAGGCAAACCATTCAATTATTTCCTGGTCAAAATAGTCACTGTGTCAAATTCTTTACATACAATGACACCGTCAAGGCCTAGCTCTTAAATATTAGAGAGAATGTGAACATAAAAGCTTTATTTGGAAAACAAAAATTCGTTCATTAAAGGGTTAAACTGTTTTTCAGAATATATTTGTTTATTTCAGGTTTGTTTATTTACGCTACAAATTTGATCGTGTTTAGTAGGTATCCATGTTTTATCTCTTTGGACAGCTGCAACCCACTTCCTTTTTCTTGATGGATTAGTAGGAAATCTGAAATTTACGAGTTTTATTATGTAACTCGAATAAGAAGTAGGCTTTCCACGGAGTTAAAAACTAAAAATTAAGTTACAGAGCACAATATTTATTATAAACTATGGTAGAAAAAACTCTTTGTGCAAATAGTACTATGTGAACAGAACCTATAATAAAACGAATGGATTTTAACGTTTTGGGTGTTTCTCGATTACTTTCTCGAGATTCGTGTGATCGACGTCCCTAACTATGTATCTTACATATTAGCTGACCCCGGACTATAGGAAAAACAATCGGATGGTGATTAAGTGTATTTGAACATGGAAAGTTAATAAATGGAGCCTTTTGATCAGATATGAATTTGCAGGCTCTATCTCCACTGTTATGGATAAATACGTGAACCTTCATGTGTATTTATTTGCCCTTAGAGAACTAGTACCTGGGCGACCGTGCTTCGTTCGGTTATTACTATTTGTTGTAATATGGTGGTGTTTAGGTCAATCTATATTTATGATAAATATATATTTTTATCTCAAACATTAAAAAATTATAAATAACAAATAAAAAAAAGTAAGTCAAACGCGGGATTCGAACCCGTAACTCGTTTCTTGTTTCCGAGATTATAGAAATAAATTTATATAAATATATAAATAAATATATAAGAATTGCTCGTTTAAAGGTATAAGATATAAAGGCATTTTAGCACACGGAGACTAGCTCCGTGGCGCAGCGGTCAACACGCCTGTCTGCGACACGGAGTGACCGGGTTCGATTCCCGGCCAGGTCAAGATGGAAAATGATCTTTTTTAGATTGGCCTGGGTCTTGAATGTGTATCTATATGTATTTGTTATAAAATATAGTATCGTTGAGTTACTATCCCATCACACGAGTCTCGAACTTACTTTGGGGCTAGCTCAATCTGTGTGATTTGTCCGTATATATATTTATTTATATTTATTTCCAAACAGTAAAGCCGTAGAGGTAAATTACTTAGTTTATGAGAAAAACATACAAAAGCCACTTTTTAATATCGTCTTGTCTACTCCGTAAATAATAAAGAAGTGATTCTGTCACTTTGCTTACTGAAACTAACAACCAACAAATACAATTACAAATTACGAGAAAAGGGAAATAGATACTAATTGTATTATAAAAGTTTTCAACACTGGTTTGTGATAAATCTTAATAGGAACTGGTTATTTACGGATATTTATACATTTTGAGTATTTATTTAAAATGGCTATTTATCCGCCGCCCATAATACGTTTGTCATTCCTATCGATATCATTCATCGACACGTTCATCGATATATGCAAGCTCTAAATGAAAGGAATGAACTGAAGAATTAGTGAACGAATGTAACAATGACAGAATTAATCCGACTCATTAGAGTATGACAACATTCTGGTTGACTTGCAGTTTGAACCAAGGATTTTTTAAATGGACGTATTATTCGGTCTGATGATTACGCATTTAATTAAATTTACAAGAAAATACTAAGAAATATTGGACAAAATGTGCTTACTGGTGAAAAGAAATGTTGTTCGTGCGATTACACAGCAATACCACACACTTCACCCTTTTTTACGCGATGTTTTGCCTTGAGTCTCTGAAGTCACACTGACGTAGCGTGTTGTTTAACAAAGAACTATTTCATGGTACCCAGCTAGAGGGGTAAGGAGTCAAATGTCATAATTTCGCGTCCAGTGGTTTATTCGTCCAAGATCTATACGAATAAAAAACGAATTAATCATAATAACAGAAATTGCCGCGGACGAAGTCGCGGGCAAGAGCTAATCCTTACTAATATTAAAAATGCGAAAGTGAGTTTGTTTGTTTGTTCGTTTGTTACGCTTTCACGCCGTAACTTCTGAACCAATCATCATAAAATTTTGCATACAAGTTCTCTGGAGTACGGAGAAGGACATAGGCTACCTTTTATCCCGGGAAAAATAACTATTCCCGAGGGATCGACATTGACGCGGGCGGAGCCGCGGGCGAAAGCTCGTATGATATAAATGCCTAAAAAACTGGAATGCATGTGCTGAATACTGGAATATTTGTGGTCAGGGGTGCCCAATTGCCTGTTCGAAGGTTGCAGGTATGGTATCAGGTATGCGCGGCCGACCTCCCGAGCTGCTACTGGTTTTCCCCTTTCATCCAAGTGAGAAGTATCCCAATACTTTCATCCCCGCCCCAAATCCAACCAATCCCCAGCTTTAAAATGCTTTCGAGGGGCACCCGCGTCGGAAGCACAAGAAGCCAAGGAAACTGTGCTCGCCAACCCGCCTGCCAAGCGTGGTGAGTATGGCAATATGCTAAAATAGAACGAACAATTCTTGGGAGAGGCTTATGTATGAACTTATTGCAGCTGGACTCATGATGACTGGAATATTTGAGGCACTGTGAGTGGGCAGGACAGAAGATGCGTTCGAGTATGAGCGAGTCGGAACATATATGTGAGCGAAACGAAAACTATTAGTCGTTCCACTGGAATTCCGGACTTTTATCCCCCCGGGGGAATTTTAGCTGCCCGCGGATCCAACAGAACGCTTGGTTTATTTGAACAGGTCCGGCTTCCAATCCAAGTAGAACACGTCGAAGAAGTTGAGTATGCTAGCTTCGTCTATCCAGAAGACCCCAATGTGTTACAGCGCGGCTCTGTCAGCGTCGTAATTAAGGAGTTACCGTAGTTTTGGCATCCAATGATCACTATCCAGCTCTAAGTATGTTGTGTACTATTATAACGTGACATCACATGTAATGAGAACTTACTGATGAGTGCAGAAGGTGTATTTGAACAAATCTGGCTTCCAATTCAGATAGAACACGTCGAAGAAGTTGAGTATATGGAGTACTGGAGTAGTCTTTCCAGATGACCACAATATCTTACTGCGCGGCACTGTCAAAGAAGTAGTTGAGAGACCCCGTAGTTTTGGCGTCCAGCGAGCATTGTTTGACTCTGAGCAGTTGGTGTCATATTATGACGTAAAGTCACATAAATATATACGGACAAATCTAGCTAGCCCCAAAGTAAGTTCGAGACTTGTGTTATTGGATACTAACTCAACGATACTATATTTTATAACAAATATATACAGATATACATCCAAGACCCAAGCCAATCTGAAAAAGATCATTTTCCATCTTGACCTGGCCGGGGATCGAACCCGGGCACTCTAGTGTCGCAGGCTGGCGTGTTGACCGCTGCGCCACGGAGCTAGCCAAAATAATAAGTACTTACTGATGAGTGCAGAAGGTGTATTTGAACAGGCCCGGCTTCCAATTCAAGTAGTACACGTCAAAGAGGTTGAGTATGCTAGCGTAGTCTATCCAGAAGACCCTAATGTCTTACTGGGCGGCACTGTCAGGGTTGTACATAGTTGAGGAGTCCCCGTAGAGTTGATGTCCAGAGCTCTAAGTAGTTGCTGTTCTAATATAACGTGACGTCACATATTATGAGAACTTACTGATGAGTACAGAAGGTGTATTTGAACAGGTTTGCCCTCCAATTCAAGTAGAATACGTCGAAGAAGTTGAGTATGCTAGCGTCGTCTATCCAGAAGACCCCAATGTCTTACTGCGCGGCTCTGTCAGGGTCGTAGTTGAGGAGTCACCGCAGTTTTGGAATCCAGTGATCACTATCCAGATCTAAGTGGTTGCTTTATTATTATAACGAGACATCACATATAATGAAAACTTACTGATGAGTACAGAAGGTGTATTTGAACAGTTCGGCTTCCAATTCAAGTAGAACACGTAGAAGAAGTTGAGTATGCTAGCGTAGTCTATCCAGAAGACCCTAATGACTTACTGGGCGGCACTGTCAGGGTCACATGCTGATGAGTGCAGAAGGTGTATTTCAATAGGTCCCGCTTCCAGTTTAAGTAGAACACGTCGAAGAAGTTGAGCATGCTAGCGTAGTCTATCCAGAAGACCCCAATGTCTTACTGCGCGGCTCTGTCAGGGTCGTAGTTGAGGAGTCACCGCAGTTTTGGAATCCAGTGATCACTATCCAGATCTAAGTGGTTGCTTTATTATTATAACGAGACATCACATATAATGAAAACTTACTGATGAGTACAGAAGGTGTATTTGAACAGTTCGGCTTCCAATTCAAGTAGAACACGTAGAAGAAGTTGAGTATGCTAGCGTAGTCTATCCAGAAGACCCTAATGACTTACTGGGCGGCACTGTCAGGGTCGTAGTTCAAGAGGCCCTGTAAGGTTGGCGTCCAGTGATCACTGTCCAAATCTGGGTAGTTTCTGTACTATTATAACGTGACGTCACATATCATGATAACTTACTGATGAGTGCAGAAGGTGTATTTCAATAGGTCCCGCTTCCAGTTTAAGTAGAACACGTCGAAGAAGTTGAGCATGCTAGCGTAGTCTATCCAGAAGACCCCAATGTCTTACTGGGCGGCACTGTCAGGGTTGTACATAGTTGAGGAGTCCCCGTAGTGTTGATGTCCAGAGCTCTGAGTAGTTGCTGTTCTAATATAACGTGACGTCACATATCATGAGAACTTACTGATGAGTGCAGAAGGTGTATTTGAACAAGTCCGGCTTCCAATTCAAGTAGAACACGTCGAAGAAGTTGAGTATGCTAGCGTAGTCTATCCAGAAGACTCCATTGTCGTACTGTGCGGCACTGTCGGGGTCATAGTTGAGAAGGCCCCGTAAGGCCGGCGTCCAATGCGCGCTGTCCAGCTCTGAGTAATTGCCGCGCCAGCGAAGGTGGGACCAGGGGTTCTTTAGCTTTAAGAGTTTCACGCCCTACAAATTAAATACTATCTTACATTTCGACTTCAAAAATTGTTTTAACTACTTATAAAATATTTTTTTAATAAAATGTAGAGGAGCCTAATGGCCCAGTGGACGTGAGCATTAAAAGCGCTTACGCGTGATAAGCAACCCTGGGCGTAGTCCCCACTGTGATTGGTAACCGCAAGTGGCATAAAAATATCTCGTGCTCTTCCGTGCTTCCAAAGGCACGTTAAGCCATCGGTCCCGGCTGTCATCATCGATGGCTGTCGTTAAGCTATGTCATATGCCTATAGGTAGCTTAAAGAATCTGACACCAGTGTTGGGCACCTACACACACGAAAAACAAATGCAAAAATTAAACAATTACAGAACACTTGTAACATGCCAAAAATATAGCCATGTTACTCGAGGTACTGTAGGGATTAAATAAATATATACAGACAATCACACAGATTGAGCTAGCCCCAAAATAAGTTCGAGACTTGTGTTATGGTTCATACTAACTCAACGATACTATATACAGGGTGGCGCAAAAGTAAAGACCCTATTTGGTTCAGCTATAACATTTTTTCTAAATTAGAAAACTAGATTTAGGTTTTTTTAAATGTATATTTGTGCCATTAAATTTCGTACCATTAGGATTTAAAGATGATGTCTTTTAAATGGTGACCTCCAGAGTTGATACACATTTGAGCCCTATTTATGACATTTTGCATAACTTGCCGTAACACTTCCTGCGATATGTTCGTTATTTCTTGACGAATGTTTTCTTTTAGAGCTGCGAGAGTCTGTGGCTTGTTCACATACACCCGAGATTTCAAAAAACCCCAAAGAAAGAAGTCTGGACTGGTCAGATCGGGTGATCTTGCATGAAATCGTCGACGAAATTCACGTTGTGTTCTTATCACTGATGAATTATTCCGTAAGAACATTGACACAATTATTCCACGTTCTTGGGGAGTAAAACGGTCCATGTTTATTTTCAGTGTATTTTACATTTGTTCACTACACAATTTTCAAAAACAGAATGACAGAAAATGTCATATAAAAAAAATAAAAGTATTTTCTTTAGTGCCCGTACTTTTGCGCCACCCGTTATTATAACAAATACATATATAGATAAACATCCAAGACCCAGGCCAATCTGAAAAAGATCATTTTCCATCTTGACCTGACCGGGGGTCGAACCCGGGGCCCACGAGTCGCAGGCTGGCGATTCTTAAAATACATACATCATACATAATCAATATCTTATATACCCTTAAAGCCCAATATATATTTAAAAAAAATGTCTAATATTATACAGAAAATCAAAAAAATGAAGCAGACGAAAAAAGCAGTTTGGTGTTTTTTTAAAGATAGCCAACTCAAAAATTTCAACTTACGTTAGCCAATCTGACATCCAATACGGCGTATGCATGAGTTGCTACCAATCCAGTCCGTTCTGCGTCCGCATCGGACAGCGGACCCGTCGCAACAGTCGCTAATACATCCCCTGTAGCTAGATGTTTCCGGATTTTCTCATATAATACGTCCGCGTTGAAATCCGGCTCGTCGTTCCGGATGGCGCATCGTTCCGGGATCCAGCCCGTTAACGCGTGGAGGTCTATATTCTGTTAAAGATTAACCGTAATTTTGGACAAGTAAGCATTTCGACTGTTGTATGGAATCTTAAGCTTTCATACAATAATTGTCACATTTATTTTGGAAAAATGTAGAATTTATGTATATAGAAAAGAATGCTTAATTTTTGTTATCACGTCTTTTTTCCTTACGGGGTAGACAGAGCCCTAGGTCTTTAAGACCTATAAGCTAACTTTAGCATGTTGGTGTTAGGCGGAAAATGGAATCAAAATAGTGATAGGTTGGTATCCGCATCGCCTACTAATATGATCGTCAGATTTGCCCATTCCCTCGATCGGCGGCATGTTTTTAGTTTTAATTGACATAAGTAGATATATTTGTAGATAAAGAACCAAAGTATCAGCCAGTTAAAAAAAATAAGTATTTTGCTTTATGTACTAAAATATATAAAAGGGATTCCGAAAAGTACCATACATAGTATCACGTCTATTTCCCTTGTGGGGTAGACAGAGCTTAGGTCTATAAGACCCTATGACCACATTTAGCATGTTGTAGGGCGTGTAGATGGAAAATGGAATCCAAATAGTGATGGGTTGCTAGCCGCATCGCCTATTGACATGATTTTGCAGATTTTAGCCCAATCCCTCAATAGGCTTTTACGATCTGCGCAGGAAGAGAAGCAGCTGGCACATTCTACGGTTTTTCTTTTCACCCAGACCAGCATGGAAAGATATTCGAAGCGTGCGGCAACTATCCGGATTTTGCCCCAAAACTTACACTGTTAGAACCAGGAAAGTCGTAACCGCCCATCACTTTCATATAAGCTTTCTCCAACATCGACACCCAGAACTCATTCTTGTTGCTTGAGTACGAACATAGCAATCGGCCGTAGCGACTGAAAGGCAGACGGTCATCGATTATAACCTGAAAAAATATTTTAAAATATTGAATTTCAATACCATTGCCGCAAGATGACCACGATTTCTTCATCAAGATGAAACAAAGACGAAATGGTAGTCATCTCATAAAACCAAACCAACAAACACTCATAAAAAAAATACGAAAAACATAGTTCTTTAAAATTGGGTAACACCTTTCACATGCGATTTGTTTCATACTCATCGCATAGATGGCGCCATAGGTTTAACAACTATGTGTCCACCACTGAATTAGAAAAACTATGGAAGCAGCATTGCGCTCATAAACATACACCACACAAAGAAGATCAAAGCGGGCGGGGCTTAAAAAGTATATCTTTTCGCGAACTAGTCTGCCACGCGCTCCGTGACGGAAGGACGCGTCGATAAAAGCATTTAACGACATATTTTTTGTAAACGTCGGCGAAATCCTAACGAATTAAGAAAAATGTCTTCTTGTGTAGTAAAGTAGTGCAGGAAACGCAAGGAAAGACGGAAAAGTGACACTGGAGTAACTTATCATAGCGAGCGAGGAAAACTGCTGGCCTACCTACCTCCGCTATGTTGACACCATAGCGTTCATTAGATAATGTTGACACCGCCCCGTGACCTTGACACGGCCAATCGCAACTACCTTCGTCTATGAGTGCGTAAGTTTTTCGTTGTACAAAGTTTTGATAGTCCCTTCAAAATACATTGCGGCTTTCGCATGATTGATTATTTATATTTAATATATATAAAACATAATGGATTTTGAAATAACTATCAAAACGTTGTACACTGAATTGGCAAATAAGCCGGCTGGTCCACAATATCAGTGAAATAACGAACTTACATAACTACTACATAAGATTCGAAATCCAAAAACAACTCGGTGCTGTCTCGCTCATAATACTCGTACTGCGCGGCGCCCCAGCGAACTCCAGACATGGCGCGAACGCATCAGCCAATAGCAGACGGATATTAATGCGCCATAATTTTTTTTTATTGTAAAATATCTATATGTAACTTATAAAAGTGGTAGTACTGTACGCATGTAAAGCAATCCCGGGCGAGGTGCCCACCGGGATGGGTGATCACAAGTGGCACAAACATTCTACAGCTCCTTCGTGCTTAGAAAGGCATGTTAAGCCGTCCCGGCTGGTTTGATTGAATGGTCGTTAAGCTATGTCAGATGCTTATAGGCAATTTGAATAATCTGACCAGTGTTTACCACTAACACAGACGAAAAGCATAGTTGGTCCACCTGCGCCCGAAGCATGGCGCCCGCGACGCCGTTTATATCGCGCGATAAACTATCCATATCTCGCTCTTTGATATTACGGAAAACAAGATGGCGACAAGTTTATCGACTATCGATAAACTTGCCGCGTGCCATGCTACGGAGGCTGTTAAAAAATACCTTTCTCCTGACGCCATTTAGGTGTAATTTGACCATGTATTTGCCAAACGGGTTGTACACCGGCTGGTTATTTTTGTTCCGCGGGTAGATTATGTTCGTGATGATCTTCTTGCGGTCGGGAAACCGCCTCTCATATAAGGCACTGACGGCTAGCGACGCCACAAACGAACAGTCGGACACTATCTGAAAAAATATGAACACTAAACACTATTACGTAATTTATGGCCAGGAGTCAGAAGTGTCATATGAACAGGGGTGTCTTCTTCAACTACCTGTCCGGTGGTCACAGGTGTAACGTTGCAGCATGCCACCTGCATGCTGCATCTCGTCCAACCTCATTTCTCTCATCCTGTCCATTTTTCATTCCTTATTTTAATTCAAATTTTATTTTTAATTCAAATTTCATTCCATTCCATTCTAATTTTAGATTACTTTCTCTCTTTCTCATCACTCATTCTTCAGTCTGCTACCATCTTTCAGTCTACTACTATCTCTTGGAGCATAACAGTCTCTCTTATTAATTTATTGAAGTTGTAACAATAAAGTTATTCTCTGTGTTCTGTGTGTCGAGTCTTGTGATCTCCCTTCTCAATCTATGTGAGAACTCGGCTAGAGCGCCGGGATAGTCGAGAGTCGAGCCCTCACACAGGTATGAGCGCCCGGCGTTGGGTACGAGCGCCCGGCGTCCCGAGTTCTGTTAAATAGCAACTCTTTATTTTAACAGTAAACATATTTGGAGACTGTGTATCAGGCAGCTTTCCAGCATTCCACAGTCTAACTGTGGCTGAGATCTTCATTTCAGCCGTAAAATCCACTGCTGTACAAAAACCTCTTCCTAGGATTCTTTGTTCTCCCCAGGATATTGCCATACTCATCACTAGCTCCGTGGCGCAGCGGTCAACACGCCAGCCTGCGACACGGAGTGACCGGGTTCAATCCCCGGCCAGGTCAAGATGGAAAATGATCTTATTCAGATTGACCTGGGTCTTGGATGTGTATCTATATATGTATATGTTATAAAATATAGTATCGTTGAGTTAGTATCCCATAACACAAGTCTCGAACTTACTTTGGGGCTAGCTCAATCTGTGTGATTTGTCCGTATATATATTTATATTTATTTATTTATTTATTTATTTATCACGCTCGGCAGGCGGTTTGGCGAGCGCAGTTTCTTTGGATTCTTGTGCTTACGGCGCTGCTGCCCATCGGAATCATTTTTAAGAGGGGAAAGCATAGGAATTAATTGAATTTAGGAAGGGAGCTCAGTGGCGTGCCATGGGAGAGACATATGTCCAGCAGTGGACGAGTGTAAGTTGATGATGATTTAGACTAGCTCCGTGGCGCAGCGGTCAACACGCCTGCCTGCGACACGGAGTGACCGGGTTCGATCCCCGGCCAGGTCAAGATGGAAAATGATCTTTTTCAGATTGGCCTGGGTCTTGGATGTGTATCTGTTGAGTTAGTATCCCATAACACAAGTCCCGAACTTACTTTGGGGCTAGCTCAATCTGTGTGATTTGTCCGTATATATGTATATGTCCGTATATATGATGAGGAAGGGAGTTAGGGTACTGGGAGTGAGTAGTAACTTACTAGGATGAATGGGGGGCAAGCAAGTAGCAGATGGGGAGGCCGGGCGCGCGAACCCGATGCCATACTTGCAACCACTGAGCAGTTGAGGATGAAAGATAAAAAAATACTAGATAATCACTGTCTCTGACCTCAAATGACAGCCTCCGTGGTCCAGTGGTTAAGGCGTTTGCCTGTTGACCCAGGGGTCGTGGGTTCGATTCCCGGAAGCATACTTTGTTTAGTTGTTTCCAGTTTGGTTAGGACATTGCAGGCTTGAATCCCCTGATTGTCTGATAATAAAGATGATTCCGTGCTTCGGAAGGCACGTTAAGCCGGTGGTCCCGGCTGCCATCTGGTAGTCGTTAAAGGAACCACGTCAGAGGCCGAGAGGCGGTTCCGAAGAACTCTGACACCAGGGTGTGCATGGTCGATTGACCGTGACACCTACTCGAAATGATGATGGTGACCTCAAATACAATAGTTAAAATGAACTTACAGTTTGTTTGATACTGAAGCAATCGATATAGTCATTGACAATCAACTTCGGATCACTACATATCTCGTGCGGCCGAATCCAACAGTCGAACTCTTTTTGCTGCTTCGCTGACAACTTGAGCTCACTCGCTCTATCTTCAAATGGTATGGCGTACTGGAACCTGTTGAAGGGGGTAACATGAGAAACAAATTATAAGGATTTTGACGTGATAACGTCTTATCATTGAATTAGAAAATGGAAGCAGCATTGCGCTCAAAAACGACACCACACAAAGTAGATCAAAGCGGGCGAAGCTTAAAAAGTATATCTTTTCGCGAACTAGTCTGTCACGCGCTCCGTGACGGAAGGACGCGTCGATAAAAGCATTTAACGACATTTTTTTTTGTGAACATCGGCGAAATCTTAACTTATTAAGAAAAAATACTTTTTGTGTAGGAAAGTAGTGCAGGAAACGTAAGGAAAGACGGAAAAGTGACACTGGAGTAACTTATCATAGCGAGCGAGGCGAGCTGCTGTCGCGAGCGGTGTCTGCCTACCTCCGGTACGTTGACACCATAGCGTTCATTACATATGTTGACACCGCCCCGTGACCTTGACGCGGCCAATCGCAAACTATTTTCGTCTATGAGTGCGTAAGTTTTTCGTTGTGATTTAAGTTAAGTTTGTTTGCCTAAATGGGACTGATATTTAATCGTTAGTTGTATGAGAGTTACACTTCCATAGTTTTTCTAATTCAATGCGTCTTATAAATCGAAGAACGCTGGCTGCACGCACGTAAAGGTGTCACGTTCCGCGTGCAACCGAGAGCGCGGAACAAGCGATAGGCTTGTTACGCATCTATCTCTCTTCCATCGTTATCACGTAAAATTATCGTCCGTAAACCCGTAAACAGACAACCGATTTTCACATCTGTGAAGTAATGCATGCCATTTGCTGTATTTACGGTTTCAAACTTACAAATAATTGCGTACTTTAATTTGGTAAAAAAAAAAATGTGACTTCACCAGGTTATGGGCACAGTGCATTTACTTTTTCAACAAAACTTGTGCCTTTTCCCTTTTGATATGAATAATACAACATATCTAAACCTTAGTGCAATGAACGCATAACATTTTTAGTTTTATAAACAATATGGATTCAAAATAAATATAGGCCATTTGTAAATCAGTGCGAGTAATATTTATAATACCTCTCAGATAGATCCACATCCATAAATGGGAAGAAAGTGTTGTTATTTATATTTGAGGTCATCCGAAGAACTTCTTTCTCTTCTTCCGTGTACGCGTATTTGCCAGTCACTTTTAAATTAACACTTTGATCTCTTTGTAAACTTGCTTTGGTTGGGGTTACCGCTGTGGAGAGAAATAAAAATAAAGTTCTTACATAGTATCACGTCTTTTTCCCTTGCGGGGTAGACAGAGCCTAGGTCTCATCATCATCATCATATCAGCCACAAGAAGTCCACTGCTGGACATAGGCTTCCCCCAAGGATTTCCAATGCGACCGGTTGGAAGCGGCCTGCATCCAGCGTCTTCCTGCTACCTTAGTCAGGTCGTCCGACCATCTGGTCGGTGGATGTCCGACGCTGCGCTTGCCGGTACGTGGTCGCCATTCGAAAACCCTTCTGCCCCATCGGCCATCGATTCTACGAGCTATGTGCCCCGCCCACTGCCACTTCAAAGAGCTAATCCGCTGAGCTATGTCGGTGGCCTTTGTCCTCTTACGAATCTCCTCGTTTCTGATTCGATCTCGCAGAGAAACACCGAGCATAGCCCTCCCCTTAGCTCTTTGAGCGACTTTGAGCTTTCTTATGAGGCCCATAGTAAGGGACCACGTTTCGGACCCGTAAGTCATCACTGGTAACACACATTGATTATAGACTTTTGTCTTGAGGCACTGAGGTATTTTGGACGAGAAGACACTGCGGAGCTTCCCGAACGCTGCCCAGCCGAGTCGGATTCGTCGAAAGACCTCGTCCTCAAAGCTGGAACTTCCAACCTGGATCAACTGACCCAAGTAGACATATTGGTCCACAGCTTCATGGATGGAGCTCCCAACAGATATCGGTGCAGGCACGACATGGACATTCGACATTATTTTTGTCTTGTCCATGTTCATTTTAAGGCCCACTTGTTGGGAAACTCCATTGAGGTCATTGAGCATGGTACTTAAGTCCTCCAGCGTCTCCGCCATAACAACGATGTCATCGGTAAATCGAAGGTGAATGATATACTCGCCATTGATGTTGATGCCAAGTCCTTCCCATTCCAGGAGCTTGAAGGCATCCTCCAGAGCAGCGGTAAACAGTTTCGGAGATATGACGTCTCCCTGTCTCACACCTCGCTGCAATGGTATAGCCTTCGTGCTCTGCTCCTGTACTCGGACTGACATGGTGGCGTTGCTGTATAAGCACTTCAACACTTCGATATACCGATGGTCGATGCGGCATCGCTGGAGGGACTGAAGCACGGCCCATGTTTCGACCGAATCAAAGGCTTTCTCATAGTCCACAAACGCTAAGCATCGTGGCCGGTTATACTCTCTGGTCTTCTGTATAACCTGCCGCAGCGTATGGATGTGGTCTATGGTACTGTAGCCTTTTCGGAAACCGGCTTGTTCGGGAGGCTGGAAAGCATCGAGCCTGTTCGTAAGACGATTCGTGATCACCCTCGAAAACAGCTTATGCCTAGCCTAGGTCTATAAGACCTTATTACCACATTTAGCATGTTGAAGGGCGTGTAGATGGAAAACGGAATAAAATAGTGATAGGTTGCTAGCCATGACATGATTCCGCAGATTTTAGCCCAAACCCCTCGATCGGATTTTACGATCAGCGCGGGAAGAGAAGCAGCTTTCTACGTTTTTTGTTTTTTCCCAGACCAGCATGGAAGAGTTAGAAGTTCTTCACGTTTTTTATCACTTACGGAACAGACAAAGACCATGTTTGGCGTGATAGCGTGATGGCGCATGGCGGGCGTGCAGGTGGAAAAGGGTCCTTGGTTCGATCCTCGGTCAGTTGATGCATAATGGATTTTTTTTTTTAAATTGACCTGGGTCTTGGATGTTTATCCAAGGCCCGGTCCGGAACCTCAGTACAGGAACCCCGGTACCAAATTTCAAGTTTCAAGGTACAGTAGTTTCGGCTGTGAGTTAGTATCCCACGACACAAGTTCACAACTTACTGTGGGGCCAGCTCAATCTGTCTGATTCGTACTTATACATTTATTTTTAAATATGCGATATCATCAGTGCGGGCTTTTACGACTTGCGCCCGTCATGGTTCACTTTTGCTCTAAAGGAGACCTCTGGATGAGGTCGAAACATGTCGGTCTATAGCTGAGTTCATAGTAAGTAACCTATATTACACAAATTAAAATGACTCTGTTAATAAAATATCTAGGTGTGGATGATGATTTTGATTACCAATCTTACCTGGCCTCTTTGGTTCATTGATTGATAAATTGCTAAATTTGATTCCTTTCAACTCTTCTGCTCTGTCTAAAGCTCTTTTCGCCAATGAGTTACATTCGTCTTTTTTGTCTGAATCTTGCATTTTCTGTGGATCATACATCATCATTATTTTATCATCACTACAGCCGTAAAAAGTCCTCTGCTAAACTAAAGTCTCTCCCAAGGATTCCTTCTTCATTTCATGGGAGGACATTGCCATACCCACCATGCTTAGCAGTCGGGTTGGTGAGTGAGTTTCTTAGGCTTCTTGTGTTTGCGACGCTGCTGATCATCGGAAGCATTTTTAAGCTTGGGGAAGGATTGGAATTTTTTCATCATCAGGTCCTTTTTAGTCTCCACTACAGGAGCACGACCCTCTCTGTACTACTAGGGCCATACTTGGCCAGAGCAGCCAGAGGACTTGGCCTACACTCTCCACGCTGGCCAGACGGGTTGGAGAGGTGTCTTAGATGTTTATAAGCTTTGTTTAGCTTGTATTTCCTAAGTCGCCTTCTACGACATCCACGGGAAGACTTGGAGTGGTTCTATTCTACTCTGCCGGATACCACACGGCTAATTGGAATTTTTTGCATACTACTAACTCGGATGAATGGGGATGAAAAGCAAGTAGCAGCTCGGGAGGCCGGGCCCGTACCCGATGCCATACCTTTAATCACCGGACAGGTTGAGGATGACACCCTTGACCAAAATTAATGACTTATTCATTCCCAATAAATTATTACTAAAACCAATAATTTATACCTAAAACTAAAAGACAGGGTAAAACTGACAAAAATTAGAAATAGAACAAAAGTAATAGGAATCACTCACACAATAAGGAAAATGAAATGGAAATGGACAGGTCACATGATTAGAGAAGTGGACGGAGAGAATAACACCATGGTACCCGAGAGAAGGAAAAAGGAAAAGAGGGAGACAATTTAGGAGATGGGAGGATGAGATAAAAGAGGTGGCAGGGAAGACGTGGCCAAGTAGGGCAAGGAACAGAGAGAGTTGGAAACTCCTGGAGGAGGCTTATGTCGGAAAAGACAATCTAGGGAAAGAGTGAATATTTAAAAAACATAACAGTATTGATTGTTAACCTAGAAGTAAGCTATAAATAAATAAATAAATTATTGGCACTAAAGATAAAATATAAATGACTATAGTAAACTAAGGCGCCCATTAAACCATCCATTTCGGATCCGATGGGAGGGATGCTGCTATATGTTAAACACAATACAAGATATCTCCAATCGTATCGCACGTATAGCAGCGTCCCTCTCATCAGATTCAGGATGCGAATCAGGATGGTATAATACCCCTTGAAATTTAAAACCTTACAACAGCTAATTCGACGGCCTGCATATACATATTCAACGCCAAGTCTTTGTGACCCGCTTCGTCTGCATCGAGGGCCTGCTGCATCAGGAAGTGGAACTGCTGAAGCATCCTCTCGCTCTCTGCTTGCTGGGTCCTGTCTGGAGCAAAATTTAGTTATAACTATACTAATAAGTTAAAAGTAAAAAACTTTTCAACAAGCTTTCATAGGTACATCACTGGATTTTTCGAGGTATTTTCAGCCAGCCCTTTAATTTGATATCCATATTGTCGAATAGTTCATTATAAAAAATAGATGTTAGCTGATTCTCTGACCTACCCAATAAGCACAAAGAATTTCATAAAAATGGGTCCAGCTGTTGCGGAGGAGTTTGGTAACAAACAATGCAGCACGAGAATTTTATACATAAGATTAATAATTCTTGTATGTTGACGAGTTGGTTACTAGACAAGATATTTGTAAATAATTATGCAAAGAATGCAATTTTGTCAGCCAAACTTGGATTCAGGCAAGCTGCTTGCTGTTTTTTAAAATAAATATCAAATGTTGGGATAGGCATATATCATTCATATCAACATCATTCTAATTTTGTGGCAATTTACAATGTTAGTTTGAATTGATAACATTATAATAGCAGTCTTTATTGAGTCTTATGAGTATAGTAGAGGATTCTTTCATATTACTAAGTGCCGCTCTACACTGGATTGGCATGGGATTGTATCGGAACAGTGCATCATTTCAAAACTAGCTATTATAACCTTTATGTCTAGTGATATAAGATGACCAGACCTGCGAGCACGCGTCTGACCGAGTTTTGAAATGACGCGTCGCTTCAGATGCCATCCCATGCCAATATAGTGTAGCGCGGCCATTATACTTTTATTGAATCATTCATTCCTATAGCCAAAAAGGCTTAAAGACCTGGGTTCTGTCTACCCTGTAAGGGAAAAGATGTGTGAGAGTGTCCGGGAAAGTATTAATTTGTATATAATACTTTTTGCACTATTTCAACAAAGATAAAATGTACTTTCAGGACCCACGAATTTCAGGTGACGGGTTTACGGGTTACAGGTCTCTACGTTATATTATTATTTTACAATCTACAGTCAATCTTTTATACATAACCACGCAATTGAAAATAGAAACCAGTTTATTAACGACTTAGGCACACAGATAATACGGACAAACCGCTATGCAAGCAATGACTCACATAGTAGTGAAGATTATGGTCTGATTATGACTAAGAAGCAATTTAAATTCACCTTTCTGGGCTTCAAGTGCCGTGGCCCTTTCGAGACATTCCCTGACTTTGTTCCGATAGCTGAGCGTTCTTTCTGTAGGCACTGCGTTCTGGGATAAAGCCCTATCCAAAAACCTAGCTGCTTTTCTATAGCACAGGACAGCTTTGTCCGTATCCTTCATCTGATCGAAACGGATGGCAAGAGTCAGTGCCTCCATGGCGTCCGAGAGATCACTCATCATGAAATCAAAATATATGTTTCAGCTAAAAACACGGAGAATCAAATGTTAAAATTTAAATGCACATGCATGACTCATGTAAAACTGGTAAAAACAACAAACTCGACTGAAAACAGTTTTGATTTTTAGTTTGACTTCTGTGACATGACATTTCAAGTTTGACTTTGACAATAATCATATGTTGGTTAATTTTCTTGCTATGAAAACTATTGCGAACAGCCGATCTCCTAGGCCATTTTGTTTTATGCCTTAACTTGGAGTACTATTATTGAAAGTATGACACTCGTTTTCGAGCGATTTTTGTATGGGAAAGTCACTCGTTTACGAATAGCATCATTTCAAATAGCACTCCAGGAGTTCTTGGCGGGAAATTCGGCGGACTGCACGGTTTCTAATTTTGGATTGTTTTGCAAATTGCTTGTAGTGGACTTCATAATGTGAAATTAGTGTAATTTAGTGTTATAAAAGCCCATGTTTATAAATAATGTATGGAATAACTAAAATAAAGTGTCATGGTGCGGCTGTAGTGAGATTTACATAGCGGGCTAGTGGTCGCTCGCCTTACTGCGACGTCTATGATCAAACCTGTGGATTAGTGGGAATTGTCGCCAGGGTCTCCATTGAATTAAGAACTGTTTATAAAACGATAGACCACCATCACATTCACCAGGATCGCAAGAAAAAACTGCCTTAACGCAACGAAAAACCAAGATAAGTGACAAAATATCCACCCGAAAACATATATATTGTTTAATTACATATACAAACAAGTCACTTCAATTCACAATTAACGAAATGAATTACACCACCATTTTGTTGATTGATAACACGTAGAAAAATGTGAAGGGCTAAAAGGTATAGAAAACCAAATGCCGTAAAACAAATATGAAAAAAAAAATGTCTATCAAATGTCAGTGCAGTGAATCAAGTTAAAGTTGTCGTTTTTGATTTCGTCGGACGAGTTTTTTATAAAATTAGCTTGCTTTGTGCTTTTATTAAATTATTATAAAATCCTTATAATACTGTGTCATTCATTCTTTTATAAACTAAATTGTTTTAGTATCAATTTAAATTAAAACTCAAAGAAAATGAGCGGAGACGTGCTAGCAACTGCGGGAGCCGATATTCGCGATAATTTGGTAAATTATTCTATTTTATTAATAATTTATTTAGATAAATTGTTTTACTCTAATGTATGTCTTATTTTACATCTTAAAACGTAATCATTTTACCACATGAAGTCACAATAGTTGAGTTTGACCTTCGCACTCTTTCACAATACAAATCGCTTAAACCTATTAGAATAATTTACAATAGTTTCGGCGAATCGAGTGCACAATTGTATAGGTACTATTCGAAACACATATTTTTTATGGTGGCACTAAATAGAGCCTTTTTTTGTTTAAAGTCCAAAGTAAAAACAATGATTATTCATGGCTTTGTTCTTATAAGCAACATGTAGATCTAGTTAATTAACATACATCTCATTGTAAATATAGCAAGTATGTTTTACATTAAAAGTAGAGATTAATTAAATGGACTGAATTCTATCACCAGTCAGTAGTTAAGCTTCAATCGGTCATGTTCCAATTATCATTAGGCAAAACAGGCAAACTGATAAGATATCAGACTGTCTAGAAGTGGTAGCTGTATTTAGGAATTTTAAGTGAATTATCAAGATCACAATGAGAGAGTAGCATTTTATATTAAGAATTTAGAATAGAAATAACAATATAGAAAGATGATTATTTCCTAAAATAAATTACACAGAAATTCTATATTATCTATATGAAAATATAGAGAGAATAGTAACATTAATTATACTTCTCATTCAAGTATTCTGTAATTTGTGAATTTCACGCTTTAAACATAATTTTAATGGTAATAATATTACAAATATATTAATATTGACTCTTAAATTTTGATGATAAAGATAGCATATCTTTATCATCAAAATTTAAGAGCATTGCTCTTGTTGGTTAAGCTACCTTCATCTTTCTATCTCCTACCAGCTTTTTGACTTCTTGGTATGAAACCACTCCCACTTTCTCATGCCTGGGTCTTCCTCTCCCCCTTTTTGCATCTATAATAGGCTAGTTTCATGTGTGGAAATAAGAGTAATTAGACCATCAGTTAAATAATCAAAAAATAATAGATATTTAATCTTCTTTTGGCAATTAAATAATTAAGATGAAGTGCATCAAAGCAAAGTTCATAGATGGGGCTTGTGACATCCCAGGTTGTAAAAAATGAAGCCGTGTGGTATCCGGCAGACTAGAATAGTACCACTCCAAGTCTTCCCATGGATGTCGTAAAAGGCGACTTAGGAAATACAAGCTAAACAAAGCTTATAACATCTGTGAGACCTGTCCAACCCATCTGGCCAGTGTGGAGAGTGTAGGCCAAGTCCTCTGACTGCTCTGGCCAAGTATGGCTCTAGTAGTACAGAGAGGGTCGTGCTCCTGTAGTGGAGACTAAAAACGACCTGATGATGATGAAGCGCATCAAAGCAAAGTTCATAGATGGGGCTTGTGACATCACAGTTTGTTAAAAATGATAGCAAACTGTGACATCACACAGAATTTTAATGTTATGACCCTTTCAACATCCATGGCACGCTAAAATGCCAATGGGTCTCCTAGAAAATAAATTGTAATGCGATCTTGAGACGTAATTGACAAAATAATGTCCAATGTTTTTGATTATCTAACTGAATAGAGGCTTTTTAGGAAACAAGCCTATTTTCTCCATAAATTTGTTGTAGCGTAAAATGTCCCAACCTATTACCTCTTCCATTTTTTTATTAGTATCCAAAAGACGTCTCTTTTCCCCTACTTTATTTATTCAGAACCTTATAATTTGTTTAACAACCCTTTCATTTAATCTTTTCTATTCTAGTACTACTCTATTTTTAGGGATCCAGTGCTGCCACTAATTGAAATTATTATTTGAAGGTAAACAGAGATATTATTTAAAGTTCAGAATTTCTAGGCCATAAATAACTCTCCAAACTTTTTTATGAACAGTTTATAGTTTAAAGAAAGGATTATTCGCACGCATAAGAATTATTCTATTCTTAGCATTTTAGCCAAAAGTGACAGTTGAAGCAACTTTTACTACAAATAATTTTTTTTTTTTACTTTTTGAGCATTCTCTCTCAATCAACCTTGAGAAGAAAAGCAGATAAAAAATTGGGTAATATATACATAAATAATAAATATAAATAATAATACAATAAGTATAATAAATGACAACCTACAGTTGATGCTCAATGAGTTAGACAGGGAAAGTCGCAAAGTGGGATTAGTCATGAACTTGGAAAAAACAAAAGGTATGACAAATGGAAAACAGGAACAACCAATTTACATCAATAATACAGTTATCGAATATGTAAAAGAATACATCTATTTGGGGCAAATAATCTCACCAAATGATCTTACCTCCAAAGAGATAGAAAGGCGCATTGGACATGCATGGAAAAGATACTGGAGCTTAAAGGAGATAATGAAAAACGCAGAAATGAGCATGAGTGTCAAACGGAAGCTCTTCAACACTTGTATTATGCCAGTTCTCACATATGGCTGCCAAACCTGGGCACTCACAAAAGTCCACACAAAAAAATTAGAGGTTTGTCAAAACGCAATGGAAAGAAGTATGTTAGGAAAGAAAAAATCAGATAGAATAAGAATATCAACCATAAAGAAACAAACTAATTTAAAAGATGTCATAATCACAACAAAAAAACAAAAGTGGAATTGGACGGGACACATTGTTAGAGGCATAGAAAAATGGAGCAAAACTATTAACTACTGGTATCCCAGAGGAAAGTTAAGGAAACGTGGCAGACCATACAAACGATGGGCAGATGAGATAGCGGCAGTGGCGGGCAGACTGTGGACCAGGGTAGCTCAAAAAAGAGAGACATGGAGAGAGCTTGGAGAGGCCTTTGCCATAAGGCAAACAGATAATAACATAAAAATCAAAACTGTATAAAAATTTAAGTATATTTATATCTGAATAAAAGGCTATTATTATATAAGTATAATAAATATATACAAACAACATATGTATAACATACACAAATTAGAAATAGGCTTTAGTTGGTATCTATAAATGCAGACTTGAGCATTCTCCTGCGTGCGACTGCAGGATAGCAGAACAAACTTGTGTAATTTTGCTAAAGAGTAGCCACATCGTTTCCCCAGAGGACTGAGCAAACTTCACTCCTTAACTCCGAGAACTGAGGAATGGCTGAAGATTTTAAATTAAATATAGGATTCTTGCAGAAAACCTGCCATATAAAATGATGATGATGAGTATTAGACATGAAACAGATATCTGGCCTATTCGGCCTTGTTGCCACTATCAGGCTAAATTCCAGATAGTACATTTCAGAAAATTCTCATTATCTTATACAAGGAAAATCATACTACAATAGGTTATGGACACTGTTTATTTATATAATCCTATGAATCACTTATTCGTAGATATAATCGCAACAACAAGTAGCAAATTGTGGTGAATAAATACAATATTTTCTGCATTTTAATATTAATTTTGTATTACCACCCATACAACATTGATTTTTTTGCTGTTTTTGTAGATCGGAACCATTCGTGCGCGAGTCTGACTTGCACTTGGCCAGTTTTTTTATTCACTAGTAGGCGCCATTATTTAGTAAGGTCCCGAAATCATCATCATCATTTCGTGTAGGTGACACGGTCAATGGACCATGCACACCTTGGTGTCAGAGTTCTTCGGAACTTCCTCTCGGCCTCTGACGTGGTTCCTTTAACGACTACCAGATGGCAGCCGGGACCATCAGCTTAACGTGCCTTCCTAAGCACGGAATCATCTTTATTACCAGACAACCAAGTGATTCAAGCCTGCAATGTCCTAACCAACCAAACTGGAAACAACTAAACAAAGTATGCTTCCCGTGGGAATTGAACCCACAAACCCCAGATCTACAGGCAAACGCCTTAACCACTGGACCACGGAGGCAGTTGGTCCCGAAATTAAGGCTTGGAAACAAAGTTTACATTTCAATCATATTTACTTAATGGCTTTTTCTATATAAAGTTATACATTTTTATTAATTTAAACAAGCATTTAAACACCACAAGAAATATATAAACTAAGAAATGGCTTCAAAAATTTCGATAAAGCTTTGTATATAGGGTGTTTTTTTTTATCTAGGAAAACACGTTTTTTCTTCTAAATCTTGGTTTCCTAGGTATCCTTACTTCCTTTCCTTACTAATATTATAAATGCGAAAGTGAGTTTGTTTGCTTGTTACGCTTTCACGCCGTAACTACTGAACCGATCATCATGAAATTTGGCAAAAAGGGTCTAGCGGGCCAAGCGATCAAGAGGTGCCCCCGATGACGGATTTGGTCATTCTTTCAGGTGGTGTAGGTACTAGCAGGGTCTATATGGATATTATAATTTTTTT
The DNA here is from genome assembly GCA_947532085.1 of Elegia similella. Classification (NCBI taxonomy): domain Eukaryota; kingdom Metazoa; phylum Arthropoda; class Insecta; order Lepidoptera; family Pyralidae; genus Elegia; species Elegia similella. Next base: position 5,582,529 of record OX383933.1, read on the forward strand.
GTAGGTAGGTACAGCGATAAGTTTAAAAAATTTTTACAAAAAAGAATAATTTGTCTTTTTTTAATGAAATGTAAGGACGGGATGCCAATGAAAAATATGCATTTTGTGTGGTCGTTCCGAAACGCTAGTAGTATTTAAATTTTGCATATATTAAAAAATAAATAAGAAATAAAAATATGACGTTCAAAAAGAGATACATGTATCCAATTTTGAATAAAAATCTTTGACTTTGACTTTGACCTACTCGAAATGATGATGATGACTATCAAATAGAATTTTGTTTGGTTAATCTTAACTTTAAAAGTATACTCAATATGACACTGTTAATAATACTCTATTTTACATCCTTATCCTTATCCGTACTAATATTATAAATGCGAAAGTGAGTTTGTTTGTTTGTTTATTTGTTTGTTTGTTTGTTACGCTTTCACGCCGTAACTGCTGAATCGAATATCATGAAATTTTGCATACAAGTTCTCTGGAGTGCGAAGAAGGACATAGGCTACCTTTTATCCCGGGAAAAAGTACTATTCCCGAGGGATCGACATTGACGCGGGCGGAGCCGCGAGCGAAAGCTAGTTATCCTATATAACTAGAAAACAAAAAAAATCGAGGACTGATATTAAGCATAGAGTGTTCTTAGACCCTGCCAGTACACCAAATCTTATTCAAAACTGATATTTGAATTTTATGAAATTTTATATTGACACACAAGCCCTTTCACAATGCCATCAACCTTTCCAGGTCACAACAGCAGTGAAATTCTTGACAAACCCCAATGTCCAGAGATGTACCTTGGAAAGCAAAGAACGGTTCCTTCGTAGCAAAGGATTGACTGACTTAGAAATACAAAAGGCAATAGAGAAATGCGGGGAAATCATGGACATACCGTCTATGACTTCGGAACTCATGTTCTTCCATCACTCTAGGAGGTCCTGGTTCAGAGACAATATTCTACCACTGATTCTCTATGGGGGATTTGCCTATGGCTGTTACTGGTTTTATAAAGTGAGTATTCCTTATATTATTTATTAAGCACCTGGGCGACCGAGCTTCGCTCGGTTATTACTTTTTGTTCTGTTATGGTGGTGTTAAGGTAATAATCTATATTTATGATAAACATATATTGTTATCTCAAACATAACAACTTTTTTTTCAACATGTCTTATAACAATAAAAATTTAAAAATATATATATGAAATTGAGCATATAAAAAATAAGTAACTGAGCGGGATTCGAAATTCGAACCCGTAACTCGTGTCTTGCCGTCCGCGTCGTAAGCCGCTGGACCAGACGGACAGTGGCCGGCAAATCGAAATTAGCGACCATATTCCGCGTGAAAAGAAAAACGTATGAAAACTCGAAAACACGCGTTTTACCAAATATAAAACTAATCTAATGTACTCTTGTGTAAATATGTGGCTAACGGTGTTGATTTTACAGTTAACTACTTTTATATGTCATACTGTATAACTATTGTATTGTAAAATTGTTTGTTGTTCCTAATAAACTAAAAAAAGAAATGCAGTAGAGCAGTTGCTATTATAGACCATTTATCAGAAAAGGTGTCAAAAATCAGCGTTGGCTTTACGAATTATAATTTAATAAAAGATAAAAAAGATATTTTCTAAATTTTACAAAAAAAATCTATGCTCCAAGCAAATAAAAATAGTACCAAAAAACTAATTTTTTTTTTATTTTTTTTTTCGTTTATTATTATAGGTAAAGAAACAGCGATACAATATCTTTAATATATATGCTATACAAGTACACAATTAAAGCCAAATTATGTTTACACAGTTAATAATAAAAAATATATAAGTTGTGTTGATTTTTATAATAGATTATATGAGAATAATTATAATGAACTTTAAAGAATGGGGATAACATCCTTGTTGTTTTTATGCATTTTCCCGATTTCGATTTTAGTTTCATGCTTAGATAAATAAAATATATCTAATTTAGAATATTTGTTGTAACTGTTTGACATTCGACACAGTACAGAGTTTTGAGAGTAGTTCGCGTGAGGCACGTGTAGTAATAGCGTGTGACGTGTGCGGAACGACGGAACTCTGAGGTAATATTTTCTCATACAATATCTCACTGTAGACAAAACTAAAGATGGCCAGGTCAAAGGTCACAGGTCTGCAAAAAATATAAACAATGATAGGTGGCCATCGGCCTTTATAATAAGCCTACTGATTATGCTTGCTTATGCGCCGATTAAATCATCCTGAATTCAGTCACTGACGAAACCCCGCCGCTATACGTTTGATACGTTTGGAGATATCTCGTATCGTGTTTCACGTATAGCGGCGTCCCTCTCATCAGATCCGATATTCAGAAAGGTACAATACTCCCTTTAGCCTCATTATAATATTTAGGCCTAGACGTTTCCCGCTTCTTGGTCCACGTGGGTTTCAGTTTTATCACATAGTCTATCCGGGGCCGTCCTCTAACCCTCAGACCCCGGGTTCTGAAGCACGTTGGGTGAAGATGTAGCCGGGAACTGGGAAACCGCGAACAAGCTTGAATGCTAGAGACATCAATAGTTATCGCTGTATACTCCCAATAATGAGGTTTGTAGAAAAAATTATGATATGGATCATGCAATTTCCGTATGGATCCTTATTACCTGATTTTCAAATTCATTGTAAAATGAATTTTGGCGCCGATATTTAATAATGCAGTAGCTCAGATGGCAGAGCAGAGTGTAGGTCGTACATAGACCTAAGTCGCTGGTTCAAGTCCCGCACGCATGGATTTTTTTCACCATATTTTATTTCTTAATTTATTAAGAGTATCAAAATAGCATTAAGATGATTCCGTGCTTGGGAAGGCACGTTAAGCCGTTGGTCCCTGCTTCCATCTGGTAGTCGTTAAAGGAACCACGTCAGAGGCCGAGAGGCGGTCCCGAAGAACTCTGACACCAGGGTGTGCATGGTGTGCATGGTTGATTGTCCGAGTCACCTACTCGAAATGATAATGATGGCCGTGTGGGATGCCCGTGCCGTTATACGGGCTCTATCCGGAGTCCGGAGCCTGTTGGTTTGCGTCACAGTATAATGATGTTCTAGCACCTCACATGTCTGATCCGCTGAGCGAAAGCGACACTGAGCAGCCGATGGACCAACATAAGCTTAGCCACCATATTGTAATGCTGAGTGTTGATATTGTCCCAAGTGGATTAAAATGCGCGTTGTTATGCGCCAGCCGCTGCGTTAAATTTCATAATCCTTCCGGCCTATTTGCTAACTCAGTGTATAACGTTTTGATAGTCACTTCAAAATACATTGCGGCTTTCGTATCATTGTCTATTTTTGTCTATACTTCTATACTAATATTATAAAGCTGAAGAGTTTGTTTGAGTCTACTGGTTTTTATTTATTTATTTAACTTCTTTACAAAATGTAAAAGGCGGACTTAAAGCCAGAGGCTTTATCTACCAGTCAACCCACAAGTGGTGCCGAAAAAGGAGAATATTGGAAGTTGGTGCAAGAAAGTATACTTTAAACAAAACTAAATTATACTGTACCCTAATAATATTTATAAACATACATATCAAGACTACATACATATTAAAGTATAATATATAATACATAAACTACATATACGAGGGGGGGTCAAAAAGTTCGCGGAATGGAGGGGTTAGCGGGGGTTGGGGGACCTGCCGCAGGTAGTAACTAATGAGCAACTCTTTGTGAGTATATATGCCAAGTTTGAACCCGATTGTGTCAAAGTCTTTCTCTCCGGGAAAGCATACCGCGGTCTGGCGGTGCTTGTGAAGAGGAGTATCGTCCATCAGGCCATACCAGTTAAAGAGTTCCAGTCACTGTACGCGCTTGGCGTTCTGCTCAGCATCGCTGGCCAGGAGCTGAGGGTGTTCGCAGTATACGCCCCACCGAAGCCGCACAAACTCAATGAAGAAGAGGTCCGCGCTCTGCTGCGAGCGCCCACGCCGACTATACTGGCCGGCGACCTGAACACCAAGCACACGCACTGGAACTCTACCAGGGACAGCCGTGAGGGACGAGCTCTGCTGCAATGCGCCATAGACCACCACTTCGACGTGATGGGCCCGGACGAGCCGACGCACTACGACCAGTTCGGGAACGGCGACGTCCTCGATGTGGTGGTCTGCAAGCACATCACAACACCGCCAGAACAAATGGTCTCACTGGAGCTACCCTCAGACCACAGACCGGTACTTCTTGCCCTTCAAGAAACACCGGCCAGGGTCTCGCTGACAAGAAGACGCCGCAAGACGGACTGGGCCGCATTCCAGGCCTCCGTCAACGACTCTTGCCCACGAATGCCAGTCTCCACCACTGCTGAGGTTGAAGAGGCAGCGGGCGCGCTCACCCACTGCATCCGCAGCGCCCTGGACTCCTCGACGAGCGACGTGCCGATTCAGGGGAAACAGCCCCCACTTCCGGCCGCCCTGAAACACCTGATCGAGGAGAAGAGGAGGCTGCGGAGACGGTGGCAGCAAACTCGCTGCCCTGTCATGCGCCAGGACCTCAACAGACTGGTGGAGAGGGTCAAGGACGCCCTTGAAGAGGAAGCAGCCAGATCGTGGGAGAGCCATCTCCTCACTGTGGGCGATCACGTCCCCTCCGTGCATCGCCTCTGCCGACAGCTGTCGCGCGAGCCCCAACCCGTGCGGCCGCTGCTCGGCCCGGACGGCCTCCCACGATTTAAAGCCCAGGACCGCGCCGACATCCTGGTGCAGCACTTGGAGCGTCAATTTACGCCGAACGCCGCCACCGACCTGGAACACAACGCCATGGTCGAGAACAACGTGCGAGAGTACCTCGCAGCGCCGCTAGCAGCCGATGAGGATCCCATCGTCGTCTCGCCGGGCCAGGTGCAGCGGGTGATCTGCCGCTTGAAGCCCAGGAAAGCCCCGGGCAAGGACCGTATCACGAACGAGGCGCTCCGCCATCTGCCGCCGCGAGCCATCGCAGCAGCGACGCGCCTCTTCAACGGGATACTTCGCTCGGGACACTTCCCTTCGATCTGGAAGGACGCCCGGGTCATCATGCTGCCCAAGCCGGGCAAGGATGCGAGACGACCCGAGAACCATCGGCCCATCGCGCTGCTGAGCAAGCTCTCGCAGTTGTTTGAACGACTAGTGCTCCGGCACATTGCTCCGCACATCACACCCCGTGCGGAGCAATTTGGCTTCAGGCCGGAGCACTCGACGACGCTCCAGGTGGCAAGGATGCTGCACAGGATGTCGGAGAGCGCCAACAAGAAGGAGTACGTGGCTGCCGTACTCCTCGACTTCGCCATGGCGTTCGACAGAGTGTGGCACGAGGGGCTAGTGCACAAGCTGTCGACGTCAACTATGCCCAGAAGACTGGTCAGGACCGTGGCCTCCTTCCTGCAAGACAGAAGAGTCCACGTGGCGGTTGAAGACGCCGTGTCGGAGGCGCGACCCGTCAGAGCGGGAGTGCCGCAAGGAAGCTGCCTCTCGCCGGCCTGTTATGCCTGGTTCACTGACGACATCCCAGTCGTCGGTCAGGTAGAGCTGGCGCTGTATGCGGACGACGCGGCATACTACGTGTCGTCCATGAACCCGCTGCACGCCTGCAAAAAGCTGCAGCCCACCCTCGACGCTCTACCTGACTGGCTCTCCAAATGGAGACTGTCAGTGAACGTCAGCAAGACACAGGCCATTCTGACGGGTGGCCGTCATCAACCGCCTCCTCTGCAGTTACTCGGCGAGCCAGTGCCGTGGCAGCCGCACGTCAAGTACCTGGGGGTCACAATCGACAGGAGATTGACGCTGAAGCCGCACGTCGATGATGTCGTGGCGAAGGTGAAACTGGCCAGGGCGAAGCTGCGGGGAGTCCTGTCCTCGCGCTTGCCCCTGAAGACGAAGCTCGGGATCTATAAGACTTACATTAGATCCCGCCTCACGTACGCGGCCCCGGCATGGTACGCGTACTGCTCGGAGTCTAACAAGAAGAGGCTCCGCGCACAAGAAAACCTCAGTCTCCGAGCAGTCGCCGGGGCCCCACGCTACGTGAGGAACGCGACGATATTCAGGGACTTGAAGATGGAAGGACTCGACGCCTTCATCGCTCGCCTGGCCAGACAGCTATATGCAAGTGCGGACGCGTCGGCGCATGCCCACCTTCGTGGCATTGCGCCCTTACACGCCCGCCCGCCCGACCGCCGCACTAAGCCTTCACCCCGCAACGCCATCACCGACGCCGCCGCTCCTGTGGACGCGTCGGTCGACTCTCCGTGACCCCCAAGGACACAACAGGGAAAACCGCAGGCCGCCACGGCCACCCCAACGACCTGCCCATAGTTATGGGCAGCGACGAAGTCACTGCAGAGGACAAAGTCCTGACCAGTCGCCTCACCGCCTCTCAACAGAGGAGGTAGAGAAGGCCATTGCTGCTGCTGATTGTGTCAATAACTTTTGACCTGTCGTCGATCAAACAAGTGAATCCGGAAGAAAAACTTGAACATGGAAAAAATCGAGTTTCGTGCCGTCATAAAGTTCCTCACTAAGCAAGGAAAACCACCTCAGAAAATTTTGGAAGAAATGTCATAAGTATACGGGGACTCTTGCCCTGGGAAAACCATGGTGTACAAGTGGAATAGCCTTTTCAAGCAAGGCAGAGAGTCTCTTGAAGACGACCCTCGCTCAGGACGGCCAATTGAGGCCACCACCTCAAACATCGTTGAAAAAGTGGAGAATCTTATACTGGAGGATACTCGTTTGAAGAAGAAACAACTTGCAGAAATGATTGGAGTATCACCTACAACCATTTTAAATATTCTACACGACAATCTTGGGATGTCAAAAGTCAGCGCAACATGGGTGCCAAGAATGCTCACACCACCACAGAAACAGCTGCGCGTCGAGTATTCAAAGGAGTTTTTAGACCTCTGTAGCGCCGACAAGGAAGGAATTTTTGCAAGACTTGTTACTGCAGATGAAACTTGGGTTCATCATTATGAGCCTGAGTCGAAGCAAGAGTCTATGCAGTGGCATAAAAAGGGTCAGCCCCCCCCTAAGAAATACAGGGTGACACAATCGGCTGGAAAAATCATGGCAACTGTTTTTTGGGATACAGAGGGTATTTTACTAATAGATTATAAAGATAAGGGTGTTTCTATAACGGGAGAATACTACGCTAATCTACTGAGACAAATAAAAGAAGCAATCAAGGAGAAAAGGCGGGGAAAGTTGACAAAAGGTGTGCTGCTTTAGCATGACAACGCACCGGTACACAAGAGCCGCGTTGCGATGGCTGCCCTTCATCACTGTGGCTTCGAAATGTTAAACCATCCTCCCTATAGTCCAGACTTAGCCCCCTGTGATTATTTTTTATTTCCCAAATTAAAAAAAGAGCTTCGTGGGAAGAAATTTTCCGACGATGAAGAAGTCAAGTCGGCGATTTCGGCCTATTTTGAGGACAAAGACAAATCATTTTTTTTCGACGGTATTAATAAGTTAATAGAGAGATCTGAAAAATGTATTCGACTTAAGGGGGAATATATTGAAAAAGAAAAATAGTACAGTATTTTATTTCACCTCCCTTCCCCTCCGTTCCGCGAACTTTTTGACCCCCCCTCGTATATAATTTATATTCTATCTGATTGTTTTTGAAGAAAATGAGCGCGTACTGCACTCTTAAAAGCTTGTTGAGTTAGACTGGTTCAAATTGGAAAATTATTTTTGTGTTGAATATTACATTTATTGAGGTAGGCTTTAGGCTATAAAACATCACGCTGCGACCAATAGGAGCGAAGTATCAATAAAAAATGTTTTGAAAACGGGGGAAAATTATGAATTAATCATAATAACAGAAATTGTCGCGGACGAAGTCGCAACAGCTAGTTTAAGATAAACTTAATGTATTTTGAAGTGACTGTCAAAACGTTGCACACTGTGTTAGCATATTGGCCGGCTGATCATCAGTGCCTTCTCCATGATCTTCACGTTTCACATATGAAATTGTTTGTTGTAAATACAGAAAAGACATTTTATAATTTCAGAACTGCATTCGTCACCTGCTCTTCGTGGAAGAGCCTAAACGGAAATCTACAGCGGACTGTATTGACGAATTGCGAAAGTCACTAGATATATTGAACGCCAACGTCTCCTCTCTGCGGGGAGAGATGCAAACTTCTGTTCAGCAGAACGCTCTTCGTTCGCAATTAGACAACATTAAATCCGATATTGCTTCTGTTAAAGGCATATTACTTAATAGGTAAGTGTCATAGAGACAACGGCGCTTACGCATGTTAAGCAGCAATGTGCGTGGTTCCCTATGAGATGGGTAACCTTAAGTGGGATAAATACGTCTCGCGTTTATACGCGTTTTGGAAGGCACTTTAAGCCGTTGTTTCCGGTTGTCATCTATAGCTTAAAGACTGTTTTAAGCTGGGTCAGATACCTTCAAGATTGCTACAAAAATACAAACAACATTTAGATAAACATCAGAATAACTATAATATGTTTAGCTATCATTAAAATCTGCATGCAGAAGTAACAATTCAATAGATATTTTTAATGCCAACGTCTCTTCTCTACGAAGAGAGATCTAGCTTCCGTGCAGCAGAACGCTCTTCGCTCGCAATTAGACAACATTAAATCCGATATTGCTTCTGTTAAAGGCATATTACTCAATAGGTAAGTGTCATAGAGACAACGGCGCTTACGCATGTTAAGCAGCAATGTGCGTGGTTGCTACTGAGATGTGTGAGCTTAAGTGGGATAAATACATCTTGAGTTTCTACGTGTTTCGGAAGGCACTTTAAGCCGTTGTTTCCGGTTGTCATCTATAGCTTAAAGACTGTTTTAAGCTAGGTCAGATACCTTAAAGATTGCTACAAAAATACAAACAACATTTAGATAAACATCAGAATAAATATAATATGTTTAGCTATCATTAAAATCTGCATGCAGAAGTAACAATTCAATAGATATTTTTAATGCCAACGTCTCTTCTCTACGAAGAGAGATCTAGCTTCCGTGCAGCAGAACGCTCTTCGTTCGCAATTAGACAACATTAAATCCGACATTGCTTCTGTTAAAGGCATATTACTCAATAGGTAAGTGTCATAGAGACAACGGCGCTTACGCATGTTAAGTAGCAATGTGCGTGGTTCCCACTGAGGTGGGTGAGCTTAAGTGGCATAAATACATCTCGAGTTTCTATGTGGCTCGGTAGACACGTTAAGCCGTTGTTTCCGGTTGTCATCTTTAGCTTAAAGACTGTTTCAAGCTAGGTCAGATGCCTTAAAGGTTGCTACAAAAATATAAATAACATTAAGATAAGACATCAGAATAACCTTCACCAAAATCCATCTGCATGGAGAATAAAGATGATTTCGTGCTTCGGAAGGCCCGTTAAGCCGTTGGTCCCGGCTGCCATCTGGTAGTCGTTAAGAAAACACGTCAGAGGCGGTCCTGGAGAACTCTGACACCAGGATGTGCATGGTCGATTGACCGTGTCACCTACACGAAATGAATGAATGAATGCATGGAGAAGTAACAAATCAATAGATATTTTTAATGCCAATGTTTCTTCTCTGTAGGGAGAGATCTAAATCAAAAGATAGATAGATAATATCTTTATTCACCATCTAAAACATAAAATTCACATTGACATAATACAGGTGAAATAGGTGAAATTGAATTCATTAGCAAACGTTTAACGAGTTACTCAGACCACGAATCTGAACAACATTCATTAGGGGACCAACGCGACATTTAAAAAAAAAAACTACCTTTGTGATGGGGGAAAAGCAAGTAGCAGGTCGGGAAGCCGGCTCTCTTATTATTTGATATGACTAGCTCCGTGGCGCAGCGGTCAACACGCTAGCCTGCGACACGGAGTGACCGGGTTCGATCCCCGGCCAGGTCAAGATGGAAAATGATCTTTTTCAGATTGGCCTGGGTCTTGGATGTGTATCTATATATGTATTTGTTATAAAATATAGAATAGTGAACTATATATTAGTATCCCATTACACAAGTCTCGAACTTACTTTGGGGCTAGCTCACTCTTTGTGATTTGTCCGTATAATTATGCCAGTAGCGTGGCTCTACCACGACTTAAAAAATGGGTGGTAAGTTCGAATTAATATTTATTAGCCGACTTTAATTGTGTATATAAACATATATTCTGTTTAATCAATTATAGGAACCAATTCCCAACGCTCAAGACGCGGACGGATCCCCCATCAATACCGGCGTGGCAGCAACAGTCCGAGGAAGCCACCTCCACCGAAGCCAACCCTAACGAAAAGAAGAAGACTCATAGAAGCCGCAGCCAACGCTCCGAATCCGGAGGCTCGAACTCCAGTGAGGGCGAGCAAGCTACGAAGAACAGCGACAGCAGCCTGGAAATCATGTGAGTTATAAATAAATAAATATATACTGACAAATCACACAGATTGAGCTAGCCCCAAAGTAAATTCGAGACTTGTGTTATGGGATACTAACTCAACGATACAATATTTTATAACAAATACATATATAGATAAACATCCAAGACCCAGGCCAATCTGAAAAAGATCATTTTCCATCTTGACCTGGCCGGGGATCGAACCCGGTCACTCCGTGTCGCAGGCTGGCGTGTTGACCGCTGCGCCACGGAGCTAGTCGAGTTATCATCATCATCATATCAACCAACAGGCCGGCATTCAACATTTCCCTGTCAATTGTTGTGGGATTAGAAGAAGTAACAGCGTGTCGAATTAATAATCAGTACCTGAGCGGTTATTACTATTTGTTGTAATATGGTGGTGTTTAGGTGTTAATCTATATTTATTAGAAATATATATTGTTATCTCAAACATGAACTACATTTTTTTATACTTGTCTAAAAACAATAAAAATAAAAAAATTGAAAATATAAAAAAAAATTTAATGCACCGAGCGGGATTCAAACCCGTAACTCGTTTCTTGCCTTCCGCGTTTTAAGCCGCTGTACCAGACGGACAGTGGCCGGTAGCACGAAATAAGCGAACATATTCTGCGTGAAAAGAAAAACGCATAAAAACTCGAAAACACGCGTTTTACCAAACTTATGACTAAGCTAGATCGATTGTTTACCCCCGAAAACCGCCATTACCAAATTTCAGCGAAATCGTTAGAGCCGTTTCCGAGATCATAGAAATAAATTTATATACTTATAAATAAATATACAAGAATTGCTCGTTTAAAGGTACAAGATTTACTTAAATTGTCGTCTGCAATAATTATTGCGTCTTACATTTTTTGACATCTTCTGTGACACTCTAATCACAGACTAAACATAATTCTACCGTAATATGTAAAGAGTATTTAATCATAGATAAAAACAAAACTAAATATTAAAACCTCTTCCCACACGGCCGTCCTGACTTGATCGTTGTTTTGCTTTTCGTGTGTGTAAGTGGCCAACACTGGTGCCAGATTTTTCAAGCTGCCCAAAGGCATCTCGCATAGCTGCCATCAATGATGACAGTCAGGACCAACGGCTTAACGTACCTTCCGAAGCATAAAGGAGCTAGAGATATTTTCATGCCACTTGCGGTTACCCATCCAAGTGGAGACCGCGCTCGGGGTTGCTTAACATGCGTAAACGCTAATAATGCTCAAGCCCATTGGGCCAACAGGCTCTTGCTTGATAGTTGGATCTGCTTGTTATTATACAGACCCTATAGTACCAAGTTTAAGTCGCCTCGGCATTGTTCGATGCAAAACATCCTTACTAATATTATAAATGCGAAAGTGAGTTTGTTTTTTTTTTTTCTTTGTTTGTTTGTTTGTTACGCTTTCACGCCGTAACTACTGAACCGATCATCATGAAATTTTGTATACAAGTTCTCTGGAGTACAGAGAAGGACATAGGCTATCTTTTATCCCGGGAAAAAGTACTATTCCCGAGAGATCGACATTAACGCGGGCGGAGCCGCGGGCGAAAGCTAGTGCCTTATAAAAAGACTTTCAGCGTGCGAATAAAACAAGCATGTACCTAATATAAAATACTGCCTACCAGATCTTCTTTTTTTTTTAAATAATGTACTGGTCGGTGTAACTGTTTAAAAATATGATTCTACCTTTTTGGTCATAGATATTTTCGGAACAATATTTGTGTTCGCAGTTCAAACTAACAGCCTCCATGGTCCAGTGGTTAAGGCGTTTGCCTGTTGACCCGGGGGTCGTGGGTTCGATTCCCACCAGAAGCATACTTTGTTTAGTTGTTTCCAGTTTGGTTAGGACATTGCAGGCGTGAATCACCTGATTGTCTGATACTATAGATGATTCCGTGCTTCGGAAGGCACGTTAAGCCGGTGGTCCCGGCTGCCATCTGGTAGTCATTAAAGGAACCACGTCAGGGGCCGAGAGGCGGTTCCAAAGAACTCTGACACCAGGGTGTGCATGGTCGATTGACCGTGACACCTACTCGAAATGATGATGATGATGATCCCTTGGAAATAAAAAGTATTTTAGTTTAGACCCTGTTATCGGGCAGCCGTTCTTTGTTTTTTGAATAGATGAGGTGAAAAGAATATTTAACAATATTTGGCGTCCGAGGCCGACCGCGGTTCGGATACGTACTGTACTGTCGTCCCGTCCCGTACTCGTTGCCTAACGTTGTTCTTAAACATTCTGTGGCCTAATGATTTTGTAGTAAAGCCACGCTTCCGGCAAAATTTATTTTTGCTAGAACCATGAATGGACCGGCTCGTCCGGGGAAGTACCACAGTCTCACAGAAAATCGACGATTGAGAAGAAGCTTTTTCACTATTATGCTTCGTTCGGTGAGTGAGAGAGCTGGAGGCCCACCCTTCTCCCCATTTCCTTCCACCAAATCCTTGCTCCAACTCCTTGAAAGGCCGGCAACGCTCCTGTTACATTCTGGTGTTGCAGTTGTCCATGGGCAGCGCAGATCGCTTACCATCAGGTGACTCGCTTGCTCGTTTGCCGTCCTATAACATAAAAAAAAAGAATTAAGTCAATATGTTTGTCATCAGGGACATGCCATCAAAAGTTGAGTTGAATGAAAAGTCTGAGGAGCCAATGAGTGCTTATATGATGTGGCTAGCAAGCGGCGCCAGAGAACAAATACGAGCCGAAAATCCCAATCTAACGGAGATAGAAGCATGCAAATTAGGAGGCGATATATGGAAATCAATGGATCAAAGTGAATGGCGTGAAAAAGCCGCAAGAGCTAAAATGCAATATATCCAGGATCTAGAAGAATATATTAGGTAGGATAAGGACAATTTTTACACAATTTTTAAAACTATATACCTGGGAATGGTTTGGCCCCAAAATTTATTTCCTTTCTTTGTCTCTACAAACCGTCAAAATAGGTAGTTTTTAATATAATCTTTGGCTCTGACCCAAATATAAACACCCCATATTGTCGATCTTATGGCCCCTAAACTTATTGTTAATAGATTCGGGTTTACTTTGCGGACTAAACTTATTTTCTTCTACTCAAGATGTCTATTTAATGATTTTTTATTTTGCTTAATATGCGGTCACAGCTACTACTCCCTTAAACAAGTCCCTTATTAATAAAAAAAAAATAACAAACTAATTATATTACTTCACAATGCTCGGTTTAATATTAAAATCGAAAATATGTGATGAAAAAATTTCGCCACAAGTAGGATTTGAACTCACAAACCTTCGACATTACAAATATAATTATTGCATAAACAAATACAAATACTACATATTCTGCTAAAAAACAATTCAACTTAATCAATACTAAAATTATAAATGCGAAAGTGAGTTTGTTTGTTTGTTTGTTTGTTTGTTACGCTTTCACGCCGTAACTACTGAACCGATCATCATGAAATTTTGCATACAAGTTCTCTGAAGTGCGGAGAAGGACATAGGCTACCTTTTATCCCGGGAAAAAGTACTATTCCTTAGGGATCGACATTGACGCGGGCGGAGCCGCGGGCGAAAGCTAGTATTAAATATAAAAAAAAAATTACATAATTAATAAAACTTAAAAATGAAAAAATTATAAATAACTTACAACAATGTTTTCGATTTTAATATTCAACCGAGCTGTGTAATCCAATTATAATTAATTGATAAAGCTTTCTCCACTTTAATCAACTTCCAATTAATCTGATATGAATTAAGTTGGATACCACACTTCTAAATAGTGGGTAGTGTAGTAATGGATATTACGCATGCTTCGAATATAATGTGATGAACAAATTCGCCGCGGTAATTTGAAGCTACGGCAGCTCAGTGAAACGAGCATCGACGGGCCATATGTCGAAGGTTTGTGAGTTCAAATCCTACCTGTGGCGAAATTCATTCATCACATATTTTCGATTTTTATTAAAATAACAAACGTTAAAAAACCCTTTTAGGTAGTTACAATATGTTACATTTCAAATATTTCGTAATTTAAATATTTTTAAATTCTTACGCTGCTGACGAATCACGAATTGACCTCCTGTAATGTCTATACTTAAATAAAATTTTAAGCAAATAGAATTTAAGCAAAAAAATATGGTAAAAATAAATATAGCCGTGTGGTATCCGGCAGAGTAGAATAGGACCACTCTAAGTCTTCCCGTGGATGTCGTAGCAGGCGACTTAGGAAATACAAGCTAAACAAAGCTTAAAAACATCTAAGAGACCTCTCCAATCGGTCTGGCCAGCGTGAAGAGTGTAGGCCAAGTCCTCTGGCTGCTCTGGCCAAGTATGGCCCTAGTAGTACAGAGAGGGTCGTGCTCCTGTAGTGGAGACTAAAAAGGACCTGATGATGATGATGATGATGATGAAATAAATATAACTTTTGCCATCAGGAACCTACCGTCAAACTTTAATACCATGGAAAAACCCAAGCGTCCTATGAATGCCTTCGCGCTTTGGCTGAACAGTGGCGGTCGAGAAAATGTGAAGGCTGACAACCCTGGCCGGAAGATTACCGAAATAGCCCAAATAGGAGGAGAATTATGGGCGTCGATGGACAAAAAGGAATGGGAGGAAAGGGCTTCCATTGCACAAATGCAATACATAAAAGATTTAAAAGAATATATTAGAAAGGCTGTGTCGGATTAAAAATCGACCATCTTAGACCGTCTCATTCCAACGTGATTTTCTGATCATCATCATTTCGTGTAGGTGTTACCGGTCAATCGACCACATATACCCTTGTGTCAGAGTTGTTCGAAACCGCCTGTCGGCCTCTGACGTGATTCCTTTAACGACTACCAGATGGCAGCCGGGACCAACGACTTAACGTGCCTTCCGAAGCACGGAATCATCTTTGTTATCAGACAATCAGGTGATTCAAGCCTGCAATGTCCTAACCAGACTGGAAACAACTAAACAAAGTATGCTTCCCGTGGGAATCGAACCCACGACCCGGGTCTACAGGCAATCGCCTTAACCACTGGACCACAGAGGCAGTTAACTTTTCTGATGTACCTATAAGTTGTGTTTGGGGACTATATGCATGGGAACTTCATTGTTGAACATATCTGTTTTTTTTACATTCGGTTAGGACTAGAGATGGGCAATCCACCCACCCGGGTTTAAACCCAGTTGGGTAAAAACCGGGTGTTTTAGGTGTTTTGGGTTTAAACCCAATAAGCACCCAATTTTTTGGGTTTTTACGATTTTTTACCTTAATTATGCTACTTCTTGACCTGACTAAGCTGGTGCAGTGGACTACAGTTCCAACCCTTTAGGTCCAATTGGTCAACTTCCCTCCCATATTTACGTTTTTGTTTTATGCCCTCATCAAATAATATTTTTTGCGATAGAGCGAGGCGACATGACCAGAGGATAAAATAAACGGGTATTTTGGACTGTTAATAGCTCAATAATTTACATATTGTCGCGAAGCTCCCAGAATGGAATAGTCTAGAACTTATTCGAACACCGTCTGTCGCGCTCATAAATCTTATATCTTGCTCACACATATGTATTCTAGGTTAGCGGGAGTACACACTACCGAATATTCTGGCAGTCGGAACCGAAACTATATGAAATTAGAGACAAAACTATTATGAGGGTACGGAAGGGGCCACCGTCATTCAGTTGACCGCGAGTATTCGAAGCGAACGATTCCAATACGAGTGCGAGTAATAACAGTGACCGCAAGGCCACGAGTACGCGCGTCGTGCAGCTGCGACAGGCTTCAGAGGCAGCCGCACACGGCAGAGGCAAGCGCCAGCGCCAAGGTGTTCACGAGAAAGGGCGGCAAGGAAAGTGGACGTATTCAGATCAAAGAATAATACATTAATTTTTTGAATAATACAATTACTAATTGTTTTGACCGTGTTTTGAAGGATTCATTTATGATACATGCTTTTTAACCGACTTCAAAAATTGAAAACGATGTTCTACAGTTTGAATGTTTTCTTACTGACTGGTTGGTAGCTTTTGGGTAAGGAATTTGAGGATCTTGAAAATGACGTCAGTCTTGGAATCCAAGATGGCGGACGCGACTTGTCATAAAAAATCGACATGGGTGTCGTTGTCTAGGTATTTTGAGGTGTAGATCTCGCAAAATGACGTCAGTTTTAGAATACAAGATGGCGGACCCGAATTTGTTATAAAAAATCGACATGGGTTTCGTTTTCTAGGTTTTTTGGGTGTAGATCTCAAAAATGATGTCAGTTTAGGAATCCAAGATGGCGTACGTGACTTGTCATAAAAAATCGACATGGGTGACGTTTCTATGTTTCTTGGGAAGAAGATCTTGAAAATAATGTCAGTTTTGTAATACAAGATGGCAGGGCTTTGCAAGGACCTTATTCATCATGGGTGTTAATCCCTTAGTTTTTTGGGGTGTAAATAACGTAATTTTCGAGGAAGTATAGGAAACAACACCCATGATGATTTATCATAAAATGTCGTCATCTTTGATTCCAAAACTGATTTTATAATCTAGATCTACACCACTAAAAACCTAAAAAATTACACAAGTAGATTTTTCATGATAAGCCACCATCCGCCATCTTAGATTCCAAAACTGACATCAATTTCGACATCTACATCCTAAAAAATGTAGAAAACGACACCGATGTCGATTTTTCATGAAAAAATGCCTCCGCACTCTTAGTTACCAAAATCGACGTCATTTTCAAGATCTACACCCCAAAAAGCCTTAGAAATAACATATATGTATTTTTTTCATGACAAGTCACGTCCGCCATCTTGGATTCGAAAACTGACATCATTTTCGAGATCTACACCCCAAAAAACGTAAAAAAGAACACGCATGTCGATTTTTCATCAAAACTCGCGTCCGCCATCTTGAATTCCAAAACTGACGTCATTTTCGAGATTTTCACCCTAAAAACCTAGGAAACGACACGAGTGTCGATTTTTCATGACAAGTCGCGTATGCTATCTAAGATTCCAAAAATGACGTCATTTTCAAGATCTACACCCCAAAAAGCCTTAGAAATAACATCCATGTAATTTTTTCATGACAAGTCACGTCCGCCATCTTGGATTCGAAAACTGACATCATTTTCGAGATCTACACCACAAAAAACGTAAAAAAGAACACGCATGTCGATTTTTCATCAAAACTCGCGTCCGCCATCTTGAATTCCAAAACTGACGTCAGTTTCGAGATTTTCACCCTAAAAACCTAGGAAACGACACCAGTGTCGATTTTTCATGACAAGTCGCGTATGCTATCTAAGATTCCGAAATTGACGTCATTTTCAAGATCTACACCCCAAAAAGCCTTAGAAATAACATTCATGTAAATTTTTCATGACAAGTCACGTCCGCCATCTTGAATTCCAAAACTGACGTCAGTTTCGAGATTTTCACCCTAAAAACCTAGGAAACGACACCAGTGTCGATTTTTCATGACAAGTCGCGTATGCTATCTAAGATTCCAAAATTGACGTCATTTTCAAGATCTACACCCCAAAAAGCCTTAGAAATAACATTCATATAAAATTTTTCATGACATGTCACGTCCGCCGTCTTGGATTCGAAAACTGACATCATTTTCGAGATCTACACCCCAAAAAACGTAAAAAAGAACACGCATGTCGATTTTTCATCAAAACTCGCGCCCGCCATCTTGAATTCCAAAACTGACGTCAGTTTCGAGATTTTCACCCTAAAAACCTAGGAAACGACACCAGTGTCGATTTCTAGGTTTTTATGACGTTTTTTCTGTAACTACCAATGTCGTCGCTCGGGTGGAGCGACAACAAAGGGTATATTTTTTTTAGGTTAAATGGTATAAGAATTAAAACGATAAATAATGCCTCGAGACATTCTGAAGTCATTGTGGAATAACATGCTCCTGTACATATTTTAATACAAACATAATCTCTAAAAACAACAATACACTCCTTTTTTGAAGTCGTGTAAAAAGAAAACTATCAAAAACTCAAATTTCAATACCTACATAAGAAAATAAAATAATATCATTTTACACCTTAAAATTATTTATTCTTCTAATTACGTCCACCGACACTACTAAGTCATTGCCGCACTCGTTCTAACATAAGGTCTGACACAGCATGCCGTCTCTTTCTACTTTGGCGCAAAGCTTCTAAAATATTTACGGCAAGCAAAAGACCAACATGTTGGTCAACTGCAACATGAAAACACAGAACTAATTATTTTCATTTCGGTTTTTATTAATAGTAAACATTTAAAAATTTCCTAAAATTTAATTAAGTACGTACGTAATATTTCTTTAAATTATTTTAACGTACAGCAAGGTACAATTGATCATTACAATTTAATAAAAATATATTTTTCATATGTTACTAACGTTTTTGACAAATAAAGTAAACACCCAATTTTTTGGGTGTTTATGGGTGTTTAAGGGTGTTTATTGGGTTTTTACCAAAGCACCGGGTTTAAACCCGGTGCTTTGCCCATCTCTAGTTAGGACGCATTTAGGAGTTATGGAAGTTTGAAAAGTTCAAGCAGTTTGGTTCAATTTCTATGACGGTTTCAAGAAGAACTTGACCACTAGGCCACAGCTGACTGCCACATATAAAACTATTTGCTTTCGCCCGCGGCTCCGCCCGCGTCAATGTCGATCCCTCGGGAACAGTACTTTTTAAAAAGTAGCCTATGTCCTTCTTCGTACTCCAGGGAACTTGTGTGCAAAATTTCATGATGATCGGTTCAGTAGTTACGGCGTGAAAGCGTAACAAACAAACAAACAAACTCACTTTCGCATTTATAATATTAGTTAGTATGTCAAAAATCGGTCTATACTGCTCAGAAAATACTGCTGAACGAATGAGCTAATAAACAATTTTAACACAATTTTGGAATTTTATAACTTCTATACGCTTCCTAACCGGATGTAAGAAATTGCAATCAAAATCAAAAATCAAAACGTTTATTCAGAAAATAGGCCTTTGCAGGCCCTTTTTCACGTCAAATCACATTTTAAAGGGTCTAATTTAGTCATATTTATATTATTAATTAATGTGCAAAAGCTACAGACTACTAGCGTTTCGGAACAGACCGCTGCAGAGAAGAAACGCCAAAAGAAACTCTTCAACAGTATTGGTCACCCAATGATGTGCACTGCACATCCATAAATTATTGTCTCTAAACACTATCCTATACATCAGAAAATCGCGTGGGAAGACGGTCTATCTCCTAATCCTTGTACATATATCTATTCTTTTAATATATTTATAGACCAGTACTTTTCTGTTTGTCTATATGTAACTTTGTAATAATACCGTATTTTTTAAACGAATGCTTGTTTTATTCTCGTAACCTATAGACAAGTCGATCACGCAGGAGCTTGATGGCCCAGTAAACCAATTTTAGCAATTACGCATTTAGCATGCGTATGCGCATTAGCCACCCCGGCCGTGGTTTCAAGATTTATGTCCACAAATAGCATAAAAATAACTCGGCTTCCCCGTTCTTCGGAAGGTGAATGTCGAAAGGCATAGCTCATCTGACACCAGTGTTGGCCAAAATCAAAAAATCTAAATCAAAACGTTTATTCAGAAAATAGGCCTTTGCAGGCACTTTTTCACGTCAAATCACATTTTAAAGGATATAATTTAGTCATATTTAAGTATATTATTACTTAATGTGCAAAAGCTACAGACTACTAGCGTTTCGGAACCGACCACTGCAGAGAAGAAACGCCAAAAGAAACTCTTTTCAACAGTATTGGTCGCCTACTCGCCTGCAGGGCTTTTTTATTTTATCATCTATCTTTATATTTTATCATCTAATTTCTTCATTTATCATTTTTTTTTTCATTTTATGAATTTATTATATAATTACCACTTACACACACGCAAAACATATTCACTCGATTCCAATTTCATAAAAACATCCCTTCGCCCGCTTTGTTTAAAAACCAAAGTTTCACAAACAAACAACTAGATGGCGCTGGTAGTAAGTTAGAACGCGCTATGGTTTTCTTTTGGTGAAAATATATGAGGATTGTGAACCTAATTTTTATTTGCTAATATTATAATGCGAATTTAAAAGGACATAGGCCTTTCCTTTTCTGTTTTTGTATTGCTTCCGGCGTGGAAACGCTCCGGAGGTATAATAAACTTTGAATGACAATCGTACAGGGATCTGACTGACTAAATGAGGAGATCCTCCATGGCCCAGTTGATATGCGCAGTATTACCGCTCACGCTTGTAATACAGTAATACCCCTTCAAAACTGCATGACATTATAAAATGCTCTAGGAAACTATACAATGCGGTCCCGGGTGACTTGCACCCGGGATAGGCCCTCCTGGCACGCTTTCGGCCCATAAGGCAAAACAGCAGAGTTACTGCTCTCCAAAGGCTTTTGCCATAGATAGATTGGCCCTTTAGGCTATGCATGCACGTAATCGCGGCTCATCAGGCAATATACAATACAATACAAGAACGCTTTATTGCACCAAAATAAAATAAAAATACAAAGGAACACAAAAAAATATGATATACAACCGGCGCGGCGGCGGCCTTATCACTTAAAGCGATCTCTTCCAGGCAACCTTATGATAGAGAGAATTCATTATTAGAGTTTACTGTCTTTCCAAGCCTTGCGCACGCAGGCAACGCCCAATGCCGAGGTCCGTCCCTCCTGGGGGCCCTTTGGTGATGGACTGAGGGCACTCTGCCCTCGCCTCAAACGCTCGGTGAAGTAGCAAAAGCTCACTTGGAGCTAGCTACATAGTCAATTAAAAAAAACTATAAAGCTATGTCATAAACAGGGTCTTGAAACCATCCCCGGGCGTGGCCCCCACTGGGTACAAGTGGCACAAAAATATCTAGAGTCCCTCCATGTTTCGGAAGCACGTTGAGCCGTTAGTCCCGGCTCTTTATCACACAACGTAGGTAATGTGATGAAAAAGGTTCACATCTGCGATGGTTCTAGAGGTGCATTTGTATGACATTATTTTCATGTTTATCTGCCGGCCCTAAATGCTATATTTAAGAAATAATACTTAATATTTTTAAATATTTCATAGAATAAAATTACAAAACAATAGTGTATACTTATTATATGATACAGCCTTAGGTACTGTAAGTTGTAAACCTCTGTCGTAAGATATTCACTCAACATTATATTGTATAATAGATATATAAAGCTCAGGCCAATCTGAAAAATGTCGTTTTACATCTTGACCAGACCGGGGTTCGTACCCGGGACCAATTTATGACGTTATCACGTTAAAAACGGCAGCCCTCATTAAAACTGATTTCAATATAGGTTTCGAACGACAAAGTGTAAAAATAAAACTTTCTTTTCCAGAACATGAAGATCCTGCCATCATCAGATCATCACCAGCACCACACAGAGATAGAGCAACTATTTAAAGCTGTGTTCAGATTAGGCGATTCAACGATTCATCAATTAGACGTTCACTGCCAGGGGATGAACGCACGGGCAGGGTTGTATTGGTACTAAGCATTGAATTAGAAAAACTATGGAAGCAGCATTGCGCTCAAAAACTGACATCACGCAAAGTATATCAAAGTGGGCGGGGCTTAAAAAGTATATCTTTTCGCGTACTAATCTGCCTCGCGCTCCGTGACGGAAAGACGCGTCGATAAAAGCATTTAATGTCATATTTTTTGTAAATATCGGTGAAATCTTAACGAATTAAGATAAAAATGTCTCCTTGTGTCTTGTGTAGTAAAGTGGTGCAGGAAACGCAAGGAAAGACGGAAAAGTGACACTGGAGTAACTTATCATAGCGAGCGAGGCGAGCTGCTGTCGCGAGCGATGTCTACCTACCTCCACTATGTTAACACCATAGCGTTCATTAGAAATCTTGGCACCGCCTCGTGACCTTGACGCAGCCAATCGCAAACTATCTTCGTCTATGAGTGCGTAAGTTTTTCGTTGTGATTTTAATTTAGTTTGTTTGCGTAAATGGGACTGATAATGAATCGTTAGTTGTATGAGAGTTACGCTTCCATAGTTTTTCTAATTCAATGGCCAAGTCGCTTTTTGGCTGTGGACATAATATATTTTGAAACTTTTAAGACTCTGTTTTCGGTATCTTGTGGTGTATCAACATTGCTATGAGACATTATCTAACACTGTAGCGAGCTCCATGGCGATGTATGATGTAGTAGCTGTGCCTGCGACTCCGTTTGCGTATACATCATGTTTGTATGCGGTCCACGTCTTATTATAAATGGAGAAAAAAAGTACGCTTAAATGTTTATCTACCAAGTTTCATAAAATTCAGTTAAATGGTATAAGAGTTATGGAGGAACATACATACGTACATACAGAAAAAATCGAAAAACGTTCAATTTAGTTTCAGTGTCATGTATAGAGCTTTTAAACACGATATTTCTAAACAAAGTAACCTGCTCCACTATCAACCCATACAGATTTATTATTAGTATTAATTATATTGATAAGAAATCGTCGTCATACCTACCTGACACTGTTTCTTTGTAAATGGTTTCACTACAGGTTTCACAATAACTAGGTTAATAAATAAAAAAACCGGCCAAGTGCGAGTCGGACTCGCGCACTAAGGGTTCCGTACCGTTATCTATAAAAACGGCAAAAAAAACATGTCTATTGTATGGGAAAATTATTATTAAATATGATTTTTATTTAATTATTTATTTTTAAAGAGAACATATAACTAAATATTCTGTAAATATTTCAAGCGTCTACCTGTTGCCGTTATCAATATCGAGCAGAAACAAGCAAAAAATCACGTTTGTTGTATGGGAGCCCCCTTAAATATTGATTTTATTCTATGTTTAAGTATTTGTTGTTATAGCGGCGACAGAAATACATCATCTGTGAAAATTTCAACTGTCTTACTATCACGGTTCATGATATACAGCCTGGTGACAGACGAACAGACAGACAGCGGAGCGATATTAATAGGGTCCCGTTTTTACCCTTTGGGTACGGAACTCTAAAAAATCGTGTACCATGTATTCGAAGACAAGGGTAATGAAGTCATTTTGATTAAGACGTATTGAAGAAAAAGCTTAACACTTTCCCCACTCGCCTGTAGATGTAAATCTGTTGTTTCTGTCTGGTTGAGTATGTAAATGTCTTAAAAATCGTCGACACGTTTGATATAACACGCATTGTCTAATTCTGTTAATTGGTATAAATGTTATGGAGGAACATACATACAAACGTACGTACAGGATTTTGCAACTTATCATCCATGGCTGAGAATCCTGCGCGACTGGTTCGGCCGCAGTACAACCTCGCTGTTCCGTGTAGCGGGTTCAAAAGTAAAAATCGCCATGATGCTGTCCAACCTCCGATAGGAGAGGAACGCGAAGAAGAAGTCTAATTCTGTCAAATTTCCAAATTGTAAAAAAGACTATTTAGAGCATAATTATCATAATCATCATATCAGCCGCAACAAGTCCACTGCTGGACATAGGCCTCCCCAAGGATTTCCAATACGACCGGTTGGAAGCGGCTGCATCCAGCGTCTTCCTGCGACCTTAGTCAGGTCGTCCGACCATCTGGTTGGTGGATGTTTCAGCCATTCGAGAACCCTTCTGCCGCATCGGCCATCGGTTCTACGCGCTATGTGCCCCGCCCACTGCCACTTCAAAGAGCTAATCCGCTGAGCTATGTCGGTGGCCTTTGTTCTCTTACGAATCTCCTCGTTTCTGTTTCGATCTCGCAGTTAAACACCGAGCTAGATCGGCTCGCTAGCTAGGGCATATTCATCCCCTCCTCCGTTCCCTCTATTATATTTACAGATTTGATTCAAATCTTAATTTGATCCAATTCCCGGATAGCAATACAATATTATGGAATCGTTGCGCTGGTCTGATGATCGAGTCGGAAGGTGGCCATAGGAACTCTTCATCTAAACAAGATACACACCAATCGTGTTTGGACGTATTTGATTTGTCTTTAAAGCACTTTAAAGTGTGGATTCGTTTAGGTATAATAAAAGATTGTTACAAAAATTATTTTGTTGCAAAAATAACTTGTTTGCTTGCTTTGCTTGCTCTTAAATGCGTTTGAGTATTTTGTATAATCTGACATCAATATTGACTCTAATTACAAAAGACAAAATTATGTTTAAGCTTGACGAGAGAAAAGACAATAGGCTAGTTTCCTAAAAAAATAAAATTAGTCCGTCAGTTAGATATTCAAAATATATTGGACACGTATTTTTTCCTTTGTCGATTAAACAAAAATGATAAAGATATAGCCCTTTGAAGTTCCGTGAGACGTCATAGTTTGCTAAAATTTTTAGCCAACTTTGACGTCACGAGCCCCCTCTGCTGAACTTCGACGCGCTTTATCTTTATTATTTATTGTTTATTTGACAAAAGAAAAAATACGTGTCCAATATTTTTTGATTATTTAACTGACGGACTTATTGTTATGTTATTATTACGACCCAGGAAACTAGCCTATAATACGATAATTTTACCATGGTTGTAAAGAACTTATGTAAACAATATGATGGTGTAATTTACGCCGTTGATTCGACGGAGCCCCTGGTGACAACTCACGAATCCACTGGTTTCATCATGACGACATAGTAAGACGGGCAACCACCAGCCCGCTAAGTAAATCTCATACAGCCGCACCATGAGTTTTTTTTTTTCATAAACATGGGCATTTATAACACTAAATTACACTGATGTCACATCATAAAGTCCACTAAAATCAATTAGCATAACAATCCAAAACAGACCGTGCGGTCCGCCGATATTTCCGCCAAGAACTTAACCATCGTTTGATCATCCAATTGACGACCCCTTACTGACACTAACAAAAATAGTAGGGTAAATATTTTATTTTGTATTATATTTGTATAATTTAATTTGCCAAATAATACTAGATGTTATGGTGATTAGGAAATCAAGGTTTTGTATATATAGGTTAATTTAATTTATTGTTATTGCCACTTTAGGTAAATTTTAACGTTCAACGGCAGCGGCATATCATTTCATACAAAATGCGCGGCATTTGCCGCTTGCCGCTGCCGCTGACCGTCAATATTTACCTTTAGGCGTTTTGTTTCGGGTTTTATGTCTTGTAATACAACACGGCCATGTGATGACAGATGACAAACATTATTTATAATCCCTACCCCACTTTTGCCGACCGAAACCCGCGATCGCATACATACTACCTCGTATACGTCTCTTTTCCTTGCGGGGTAGACAGAGCCCAGGTCTTTAAGACTTAAAGCTACTTCGCTTGCCACCCGGGCATGGGCTCCGGCTAACCCCTCCCCATGGATCGGGGCCGGGGAGTTTGCTTGATGATGACGTCAGCAACATTTTACAAAATAAACATGTTAATCAAAAATAGCTGATAATGTTGATATTGCTAACGTAATACTTAAACGGCCCCCTGCAGTGAAAATTCACCTTCAACTTGTTTTGCAGGTTTAAATTCGTTTGTCTATCTAACTATCATCAAGTCTTTTTAGTCTCCACTGCAGGAGCATGACCCTCTCTGTACTACTGGAGCCATACTTGGCCAGAGCAGATAGAGGGTTTAGCCTACCTCCTCGGTAGCCAGACGGGTTGGAAAGGTCTCATTGATGTTTATAAGCTTTGTTTAGCTTGTATTTCCTAAGTCGCCTCTTACGACCTCCATGGGAAGACTTGGAGTGGTCCTATTCTAGTCTGCCGGATACCACACGGCTAGTTAAATTCGTTTGATAAGTGTGTACTTACTTGACTCTTAACCCTATATAACTTATCTTGAATATCGGATTCGATGGGAAAGACGCCGCTACGTTAGACACGATACAAGATATCTCCAATCGTTTCGCACGTATAGCAGCGTCCCTCTTATCGAATCCGATTCAGGATGTGATTCAGGATGGTATAATACTCTTCAACTGAAGAGAGGGACGCTGCAATACGTTAGACACGAATGGAGATATCTCCAATCGTATCGCACGTATTGCGGCAACCGTCAGGATGGTAGGTATACCTGCTTAATACCCACTTCAGTCGAGGGCGGATCACGGTATGCGCAGACGGGTGGGGTTGTTATTACCAAAGTAGACGCGTCCGTGTTGTATATCTTTTTAACTTTGTATAAATAAAAATTTAATATTAATATTAGAATTATATGTATTGTATTAGAACATCTATGTGCTATAGATATTCTAATACATCTTTCATATACTATTGCATACTTCAAAGAATCTGTTGTAATTTTGAAGAATGTGTGTGTTTTAGTAGTTTTTGAAGGATATGCGAATAGCATACAGAATATAAATATCGTGTATACGTTGTGATAAATAAACCAATGACATTGATTATATCGTTTTATTAACAACTAACTAGCGCCCGCGACTTCGCTCGCGTCAGCATCATTCTGTCGCTGCCTCGGGAACAGTACTTTTTTCGGGATGAAAGGAAGCCTATGCCCTTGTCCGTACTCCAGAGCACTTGTATGCAAAATTTCATGATGATCGGCTTAGTAGTTAAGGCGTGAAAGCGTAACTTTCGCAATTATAATATTAAATAGCTTTCGCCCGCGTTAATGTCCATCCCTCGGGATCAGTCCTTTTTCTCGGGATAAAATGTACCCTATGTCCTACTCCGTACCCCAGATAACGTGTATGCAAAATTTCATGATGACCGGTTCAGTAGTTACGACGTGAAAGCGTAACAAACAAACTCACTTTCGCATTTATAATATTAGTAGGGATAAGGACCTTTCCTGTAGACAATCTTCTAGAAGATTGTCTACAGTCTTTCAGTATAGTTCAGAGGTTCAAAATCACGAGTACGTATATAATATAGACCGTCGCCAGGTTAAAATGTGGATTAATTTTCACCATATGTATCTTATTTCTTTATATAATTACACAAAATAGTCCTTTCTTACAACATTGTAAATGTTTAAAACCCTTAAAATCGACTGTTATGTAGGGTCATCTGCAAAAGTTCAAATAGAAGTTGCGTAAAAGTGTGTAACTACGGATACTATTTAAAAAAAACCGGCCAAGTGCGAGTCGGACTCGCGCACGAAAGGTTCCGTGCATTATATTTAATTCGTTTGAATTTTTATAACTATTTTTATTATATGACTAGCTTTCGCCCGCGGCTCCGCCCGCGTCAATGTCGATCCTTCGGGCATAGTACTTTGTCCCGGGATAAACGGTAGCCTATGTCCTTCTCCGTACTCCAGAGAACTTGTATGCAAAATTTCATGATGATCGGTTCAGTAGTTACGGCGTAAAAGCGTAACAAACAAACAATCAAACAAACTCACTTTCGCATTTATAATATTAGTAAGGATAAGGATAAGGATGTGAGTGATGTGCCTTAAAATTAATGCTTTTCGCAATTTTTCCTTTGCCTGTACTATAAGACGTTGCTTTGTACCAAATTTCAAGATTCCGATTTCACGGGAAGAACCCGATCGGTTTTGATTGCCGAGCGTCGAAAAATTATTAAAAATATTTCTATTATATGATGATGAACTAAAAATGTATGCTTTTCGCAATTTTTCCTTTATCTGTGCTATAAGATATTCCTACGTACCAAATTTCAAGATTCTATAGGTAGAGAAGTATCGAATAGGTTTTGATTCTCTTGCGAATGAAAATTGGCGGCATAACCAGCTGGTTATGCCGCCAATTTCCAAAGATACAGCTGTATCTTTTGATTTCATTGGCTCAGAAGTTTGATTTTTTCACAGCTCCAAAGGACAGTAGACCTGCGTATTTTATATGAATTTCAGCTTGATACCTCTACTCGTTCCTGAGAAAAAGGATCATGACAGACCGCCAGACAGACGGACAACCAAGTGATCTTATAAGGGTTCCGTTTCTTCCTTTTGAGGTACGGAAGCCTAAAAAGCAGCAATTTCAATTTTATATATCTGGCATAAGGTACTGGGTGGCGCAAAAGTACTGGCACTAAAGAAAATACTTTTATTTTTTTTATATGACATTTTCTGTCATTCTGTTTTTGAAAATTGTGTAGTGAACAAATGTAAAATACACTGAAAATAAACATGGACCGTTTTACTCCCCAAGAACGTGGAATAATTGTGTCAATGTTCTTACGGAATAATTCATCAGTGATAAGAACACAACGTGAATTTCGTCGACGATTTCACCACCGTCCGGCACCGATTGGTCGCACAATTCGACGCTTTGCCACACGCCTTGAAGCAACTGGCTCAACATTGGATAGACCTAAGACTGGGAGACCAAGAACAGGCCGTTCAGCTGAAAATATCGATGCTGTGCGCGAAGATGTGGAAGAGTGTCCAGAAACATCAACGAGGCGACGTGCCACGCAATTGGGCATTTCCAGACGGACCCTGCAGCGTATTTTGGTGAAAGACTTAAAGATGTTCCCGTATAAAACTCAAATGACTCATCAGCTGCTGCCTGCTGACCACCGAGCTCGTCTAGATTACTGCCAGCGCGTCATAAACCTCAACCTTGAAGAGGATGATTTTCCTTCAAAATTGGTTATGAGTGACGAAGCGCATTTCCATCTCTCAGGGCATGTCAATAAGCAGAATACTCGGTTCTGGGGCACTGATAATCCGCGCATTATTCAAGAAACACCTCTACACCCACTAAAAGTTACTGTATGGTGTGGCATCTGTGTTGACAGAGTGATCGGACCCTATTTTTTCGAAGACGCTGGAGGCAATGCGATAACTGTCACTGGAGAACGCTACAGAACCATGTTACGAGAGTTTTTGATACCCAGTTTGGACGAATTGGGGCTGGAGCACATCTGGTTTCAACAAGACGGCGCTACGGCACACACAGCGCGCGACACTATGGACTTAGTGAGGGACGCTTTTCCAGGCCGAGTTATCTCTCGTTTTGGCGATTTGCCTTGGCCTGCAAGATCACCCGATCTGACCAGTCCAGACTTCTTTCTTTGGGGTTTTTTGAAATCTCGGGTGTATGTGAACAAGCCACAGACTCTCGCAGCTCTAAAAGAAAACATTCGTCAAGAAATAACGAACATATCGCAGGAAGTGTTACGGCAAGTTATGCAAAATGTCATAAATAGGGCTCAAATGTGTATCAACTCTGGAGGTCACCATTTAAAAGACATCATCTTTAAATCCTAATGGTACGAAATTTAATGGCACAAATATACATTTAAAAAAACCTAAATCTAGTTTTCTAATTTAGAAAAAATGTTATAGCTGAACCAAATAGGGTCTTTACTTTTGCGCCACCCAGTATATGATATTGCTAAATATACTTGTGTTGGCATCAATACAAAGCACAAGCACGTCCGTCGTCTTCGAAGTCCACCCGAGAAGAGAGCGAGGCAGGCCAATCGTCACTCCTACGTCATCTCTCTTCTTCTTCATAAACTTGACCGCTACAGCTAAGAGGTCTGCACCAGACATAGAGGTTCCAATGCTAACACTTGTATATATGTCCCTTTTGCAGGTGACCGTAACTAATAACTTTTATAAACTACATGAGTCCAGTCTAGACCCTTCCCGTGCTAGTGGTGTTGGCTAAGTGCGATTTTACAACGTGTTGCCTCTTTGGGGCCCTTTGCAAAGACATCACGCGGTAATGTGTGGTAAGCAGTGGAGTGTAGCCCATGACCTTAAAATAAAAACAACCTCATCATCATCATCGTCATCATCAGGTCTTTTTAGTCTCCACTGCAGGAGCACGACCCTCTCTGTACTACCGGAGCCATACTTGGCCAGAGCAGACAGAGGATTTGGCCAATTCATTTGGCCTCATTGATGTTAATGAGCTTTGTTTTGCTTGTATTTCCTAAGTCGCCTCTTACGACCTACATGGCAAGACTAGGAGTAGTCCTATTCTACTCTGCCGGAAACCACACGGCTAAAACAAGCTGATATCATTATATTGCATTATCAGCCGATTTACAATACATAGTATCACGTCTTTATCCTTTCAAGGCACACAGAGCCTACAAGGTGTATAAGACCTGAAAGCCACGTTTAGTATGCTGGTGGATAATGGGTCGAAAACGGAATCAAAATAGTGATGTTCCTAGCTGCATCGCCTATTAACATGGTCCTGATTTTATCCATCCCCTCGATCGGCTTGTATGATCTGCGCGGGAAGAGAAGCAGCTGGTATATTCTATGTTTGGATTTTTTTTTTATGTTATAGGGCGGCTAACGAGCAAGCGAGTCACCTGATGGTAAGCGATCATTGCCCATGGACAACTGCAACACCAGGGTGTGACAGGAGCGTTGCCGCCTTGAATGGAGTTGGGGAAAAGAAATGGGGGAAGGATGGGCCTCCGGCTCTCTCACTCACCGAACGAAGCATAGAAGCGGTAAAGCTCCTACTCAAACGTCGTTTCTGTGAGAATGTGGTACTTCCCCGGACGAGCCTGCCCATTCATGCTACTAGTAAAAATGAATTTTGCCGGTAGCGTGGCTCTACCACAACTAAGCAATTGAATATGGATAGATGCCGTCATCACTCATCACATTACTATTCATCATCATCATCATCATCAGGTCCTTTTTAGTCTCCACTACAGGAGCACGACCCTCTCTGTACTACTAGGGCCATACTTGACCAGAGCAGCCAGAGGACTTGGCCTACACTCTCCACGCTGGCCAGACGGGTTGGAGAGGTGTCTTAGATGTTTATAAGCTTTGTTTAGCTTGTATTTCCTAAGTCGCCTTCTACGACATCCACGGGAAGACTTGGAGTGGTCCTATTCTACTCTGCCGGATACCACACGGCTACATTACTATTAGTTAGTGGTATTACCCACCGTAAGGGGTACGGCGGGTGTGTAGAGGATAGAGGATGTTTGAAATCACTCCACCAACAAGATCCAGGCTCTTAAATAGGAAGATGGCATCATAATGTGATATACAACGTGATTTTGAACCTTCTAGCTATATTGGAATCTCGAAATCATTATTTCTAATGGAATACAGAATTACATAAAAAAAAAGCCGATTGCAATTCTTTTATTCAATTATTGAATTATATATTGGCGGTGCCAAGATTTCTAATAATAAATATATACGGACAAATCACACAGATTGAGCTAGCCCTAAAGTAAGTTCGAGACTTGTGTAATGGGATACTAACTCAACGATACTATAATTTATAACAAATACATATATAGATATACATCCAAGATCCAGGCCAATCTGAAAAAGATCATATTCCATCTTGACCTGGCCGGGGATCGAACCCGGGGCCCTCGTGTCGCAGGCTGGCGTGTTAACCACTGCGCCACGGTGCTCGCACATGCTAGCAATAAGCAAAATAGATTTAAGGATATGTTTATTATTAAAGATCTTATGTACTCTATTTTATGTGAATAAATTATCATTATCATTAAAAAAATAAGGTTTCCCATACAAAGTCGCCGATCAGCTGGACGAATTTCTATGGAAGGTCAAATGTTTTTTTTTTTTCTTTTTTTATCTTTTTTTCTTGCAATTCTGTATTCCATTGGGGATTCTGATTCAAGCGGGCGAGATTTGAACCGTCTTTGTACGACTTACGCTCTAGTATTTTATTGTCCTTGGCTCTGCCAACTGAGCCACCGCTTTATTCTACCTCGTCGCCAAAATTCCTCACCATATCCAATTCCCCATAAACGTATTAAGGCTTACGTCACCCAACACAGCTACCCGACTTTTGCAAGTGAGATATTTGATTCAACTGATTTTACAATGAATTTGAAATTCAACTAATAGGTATGTAGGAAACCATACAATATATTTTTGTGTTTCATTTTGCATTCACAACGCTGTTTTGATATCTTAAATACGGTGAAAAAATTTTAAGCGGGCGGGATTTGCAAAATAGAACACAAAAATATATCCTTCTTAGCTAGAAGGTTCAAAAATTACGCTGTATTATGTACCTACCTTATTGTATTAGGTACCTACCTTAGCAAAGTATCTCATACATTTATTCCTGACTGCGTAGTGGGAACTGTTGAGAGATAACTTTTTAACTGATCGTTGGGTCTGCTCCATCCACTCGTCTATCACCTGTTACAGAGCATAGAATTTTTAATTAAATTTCGTCGCATTTATTACATCATTATTATCTACACCTTAGGTTTCGTAAACTTGGAAAATGGGACCAATTCGAAAATATACCTACCCCATTAATGACGGCATTTCTAAACCGATTTAAAAATCATGTTAGGTAGGTATATTTGAACGGTTAGGTTAAATTTGGATATGAAAGATTAATATCAATTAGTTATGTCCATATTTAAAAAGAAATCTGTTTGGGGGCCATTTAAATATTATGTAGGCAGTGAAAAGGGGGTCTAGTCTTGGCTTATTGTTGATGTCATGGAGGGCGGGTTTACGTAGTGATGACATTATTTCTATTTTTTATGGCATACAGTGGCGGATTTACCAATAGGCTAAGTAGGCTGGAGCCTAGGGCGGCAGATTTAGAGGGGCGGCAAATTTAGCCCAAATAATAAATAAAAAACTTATAATTTTATGTCATGGACGTATAAAAATCGTCCATGTTTTATGTATATATAATCCGTATATAAAAGATTACTAAACGCACTGTAAAATATAGGTACTTATGCGATCATGAATTTTAAAAATATTCCAATTGCGTTTCAATATTAATTTCAATTTCGTAACTT
Organism: Elegia similella; assembly: GCA_947532085.1. Lineage (NCBI taxonomy): Eukaryota > Metazoa > Arthropoda > Insecta > Lepidoptera > Pyralidae > Elegia > Elegia similella. The sequence goes on from OX383933.1 coordinate 5,615,575, forward strand.
TAACCCTAATTATAAAAATGATATTTAACGTGTAATATGTTTCAACATTTAAATATTTATTTTCTACTAGGTACGTATGTATTTGCGTAGTAGTTTTTGGGTTGCGGCTCGAAAAGCGAACGAACACAGAAATAGATATTTCTGTGGGAACGAATGACATGACCGTTCGCTCTGGACGAATTGACAGCACGAGCCACAAACGCGTCCGCTCCGCGTGCGGGAACCGATGTTGGCGAGAGAGATAGATAGAGAGCGGAGCGGCCAGCGGCAAACAAAAACAAATGAAAAGTCACTTCGGTCGGTAGGTAGTAGGGGCGGCAAAAATTGAATAGCCTACTAGCGGCTAATTTGTAAATCCGCCACTGATGGCATAGGACGGCCAACGAAGGCAAGCAAGCTAGTCACCTGACCTGATGGTAGATTCATCGCTGCCCTTGGACAACTCTTACCGTTAGCAACATTTCGTAAAATAATGTAGTCAAAATTATTCTTTTGTATACTTAAATTGTGCTTGGGGAAGGGGGAAGAGCTTTTCTCATGCTGAAAGGTGGGGTTGGAGGGACGGGTAATAATAGCTGATATTTGTTTTGGGGCCCCTTGTCAGCAATTAGGTAAGGCAGAATTATATTTCGAAATCACTATATAGCTAAGCTCCGCCTCCAAACCGGGCGTTGGAGGCGAGGATAGAGTGCCTCAACCTATATAGACAACATAAACTAATCGGAGTTACATTTAAGGCAAAGAAAGCTGATTACCTTTATTGGTGGCTTTTTAGCGATGTGTGCGACCAAGAAATTCATGGCAATGTCTTCGCAGTTCTTGAGATTGTCGACCATGTCACGTATAGGCTGTGGCAAGATGCGCCAGTACGCCCAGTAGTAGTACCGGTGGATGAATGCTGCGCCCGTGAGCACCAAGCGGACTTCGCAGTAGCGATTGCTAGTTTACAGATTTTTAATTAGAATTGATAAGGTAGAACGCAGTTCTTTATGGCTCGTCATGAATAGGGATCCTGTTAAAGCGTCATGTAACAGTATAGATACTGTTACATTACTATAGCCGGCATTCATGTAATGCAGAAGTAGTACCGGTGGATGAACTCTGCGCCCGTGAGCACCATGCGGACTTCGCATTAGCGATTGCTAGTTCACAAATTTTAAATTAGAATTGATTAGGTAGAACGCAGTTTTTTATGGCTCGTCATGTACAGGGATCCTGTTAAAGCGTCATGTAACAGTATCTACTATAGCCGGCATTCATGAAATGCAGAAGTAGTACCGGTGGATGAACGCTGCGCCCGTGAGCACCATGCGGACTTCCCAGTAGCGATTGCTAGTTCACAGATTTTTAATTAGAATTGATTAGGTAGAACGCAGTTGTTTATGGCTCGTCATGTACAGGGATCCTGTTAAAGCGTTATGTAACAGTATCTACTATAGCCGGCATTCATGAAATGCAGAAGTAGTACCGGTGGATGAACTCTACGTCCGTGAGCACCATGCGGACTTCGCATTAGCGATTGCTAGTTCACAGATTTTAAATTAGAATTGATTAGGTAGAACGCAGTTCTTTATGGCTCGTCATGAACAGGGATCCTGTTAAAGCGTGTAACAGTATCTACTATAGCCGGCATTCATGAAATGCAGAAGTAGTACCGGTGGATGGTAGGTAGAACGCTTTGCCGCTTTTGAGCACCATGCGGACTTCGCAGTAGCGATTGCTAGTTCACAGATTTTTAATTAGAATTGATTAGAACGCAGTTCTTCATAGCTCGTCATGTACAGTGAAAGTGATCCCTGTTAAAGCGTCATGTAATACTATAGCTAGCTACTATAGCCAGCATGCATGAAGAGCAGAAGGAGCCTAAGTACCTACCGGTGGATGAACCTGCGCCCGTGAGCACCATGCGGACTTCGCAGTAGCGATTACTTGTTCACAGATTTTTTTATTAGAAGGCAGTTCTTCATGACTCATGTACCTACAGCGATCCCCGTTAAAGCATCATGTAACAGTACCTTAGCCAGGATGTATGAAATGCAGAAGGAGTAACAGTGAATGAACACTGTGCGCGTGAGCATCATGCGGAATTCGCAGTAGCGATTGCTAGTTCACATTTTTTTTATTATAGAATAGAATAGAATATTTTTTTATTATAACACTTGGACACACACAAAGCAATATAAAATAAAATTATTGAAAAGTACAAATAAAAGTTCAGTGCCATCAGTGTTACAAAAGGTGACGGCTCAGCGTTACGCTGGACTAGGGATACCCTAATCCAGCACTGATTTTCAGCCGTCACCTTCTGAGGCATCACGGAAACAAGCACTATACGACACACACACAAAAAAAAAAAAAAAATATATATATATATATAAAACTAAATTAAACAAAACAAGTGTACACAAAAACAAAGATATCGATTAAACGCATAGAATAATAAATAGAATAGAAAGAACAAGTATAATAAATAAACATTTGAAACTACCACCTGCACTAACTACTATAACCCCCCTTGACATCGCCGCAATCGGTTAATAAGTTTTATTAGAACACAGTCCTATAAGGCTCGTGTACTTTTTGTGTTTTATTTTGCATTCACAATGCTATTTTGATATACTCATAAATTAAGAAATAAAATATGGTGAAAAAATTCCATGCAGGTGGGGCTTGAACCAGCGATTTTAGGTCGTACATAGTCCTAAGACGTTGGTTCAAGCCCCGCCTGCATGAAACTTTTTCACCATATTTTATTTCTTAATGTAATAAGAATAGAACGCAGTTCTTCCCCGTAAAAGTATCATGAAGTGCAGAAGTAGTATAAACCTTGCGCCTGTGAGCACCATGCGGACTTCTTGGCAGAAGCTATTGCTACGTCATCTTTTTTATTAGAATCTATTTGTTATTCATAGTCAAATATACATTGAAGTAGTTAGGTATATAATAAATATATACGGACAAATCACACAGATTGAGCTAGCCCCAAAGTAAGTTCAAGACTGGTGTTATGGGATATTAACTCAACGATACTATATTTTATAACAAATACATATATAGATACACATCCAAGACCCAGGCCAATCTGAAAAAGATCATTTTCCATCTTGACCTGGCTGGGGATCGAACCCGGTCACTCCGTGTCGCAGGCTGGCGTGTTGACCGCTGCGCCACGGAGCTAGTCAAACGTTATATGCGTTACTGTCAATAAATTGCAAGATCTAATTACTGATTCATCTCATAAAGAAAAACTTGGGACAAGTAATAAACCATCGCTAGAAAACTGGCTATCAAATAAAAAAAAAACGGAGTAGGCTACCCGGGAAAAAGTACTATTCCCGAGGGATCGAAATTGACGCGGGCGGAGCCGCCGGCGAAAGCTAGTATAATGTATTTATCTTACGTTAGTTTTGATGATATAACATCTAAATCGGTTCACCTGTTTAAGAGCTACGGTACGACAGACAGAAAAACACCCTTTATTTTCGACGGGGGTTAAAAACACACCTTGTTTTCTCATCAGCTGTAGAATATCGGAATCTTTTTTTCTTTCCGGAATCCCATTGAATGTTTCGCCCAAAAAATCCCACAATTTGATCTCGATGTTGACGCCATACCCTATAAAACGAATAAAATATTAATTTTCTCTAACATGCTCGGAAATGTAGGCATTGCTACCCCATTATAAAATAAATTAAAAGCAAACAAAATATTTTTGCTTTTAATTTATTTATTTTTTATTTTTTTTTTCATTTTTTTTTTTTTTTAAATTTATTTTTTAGTTATTAGGGTTCGCCCAGGTGCCCTGAGGTGGTACGTTCACGTCACGAGATCATATTACACCCCGATGCCACTCAGTCGTCGACACGGCCTCACCTTGACTTGGGTGTTTGGCAGAATGCGCCACTTATTTCACCTTGGAGCTTACTTATGTCTGACGAAGTTCCGAGTTTGATTTTGGAGTTGTCCTTCTCCTAGACAGGTTGCACGCCAATGCTGATGACGCCCATTTCGCCAAATTACACAAATTAAACTTATTTCAGCTTGGACCTTACTTTTCAATTTACTCTCAATGAGAGAGAATGAATTCGATACCCATATTGCAGAAGTGCATTAAAAATAACTATTCCTCTATCTTAGATGATCCGCCATATTGGATTTAGAATGGCGTTTCATTATTTTTCAAGTCACTCTCAACCATCCCTTTCATTTGATACCCATATTGTAGAAGTGCATTAAAAATAACTACTCCGCCATCTTGGATGGTCCGCTATATTGGATTTAGAATGATGCCACATTTTTTTTGAGTTACTCTCAACAAGCCCTGTCATCTGATACCCATATTGTAGAAGTGCATTAAAAATAACTACTCCGCCATCTTGGATGGTCCGCCATATTGGATTTAGAATGACGGCACATTTTTTTTCGAGTTACTCTCAACTATCCCTTTCATTTGATATATTGTAGAAATCCATTAAAAATAACTACTTCGCCATCTTAGATGGTCCGCCATATTGGATTTAGAATGACGCCACATTTTTTTTTCGAGTTGCTCTCAACAAGCCTTTTCATTTGATATCCATATTGTAGAAATGCATTAAAAATAACTATTCCGCCATCTTGGATGGTCCGCCATATTGAATATAGAATGATGTCACACACCATATCGTGCATTGTCATCCAAACTAAACGTGTATACAAAATTTCAGCTCAATCGGTTTAAGATATCTACTTCAAAATTGAGTTCAAATATTTTTTTTAACTTGCATACATAAATTGCAAGTTACATACTTAAAATCTTTTAAAAATGCACTCTTCAAGCATTTCACAACATATGAATATGACAATAATTTTATTAAAATGTTGGTATAAATGAAATCACACAAAAACATCCTTATGTTTCGTTGCGAAAGAAAAAATAAATATCTATGGTATAAGTAATTTTTTTTGTGTAAAATATGACTGGGCTATGTTTCCTTAGCACTTATTGACAATTGAAAATAAAAAGAAAATACGCGAGAATATTAATTAATTGCTTTATTATTTTTTAGGGTTCCACACCCAAAGGGTAAAAACGGGACTCTATTAATTAATATCGATCCGCTATCCGTCTGTCTGTCCGTCTGTCACCAGGCTGTATCTCATGAACCGTGATAGTTAGACAGTTGAAATTTTTACAGATGATATATGTCTGTTGCCGCTATAACAACAAATACCTACAAAAAAATAGAATAAAATAAATATTTAAGGGGGCTCCCATACAACAACGTGATTTCTTTTTGCTTGTTTTTGCTGGATATTGATGACGGCAACAGGTAGACGCATTAAATATTCACAGAATATTTAGGTATATATTCACTTTAAAAATAAATAATAAAATATAAATAAAATGAATATTAAAAGGGGGGCTTCCATACAAAAGACATGATTTTTTTGCCGTTTTATAGATAACGGTACCCTTCGTGCGCGAGTCCGACTCGCACTTGGCCAGTTTTTTTTATATTATAGTAATTTTTTCCAGTATCACGTCTTTCATTATTTCCGCACATTTATTGAGAGTTTTGTAAGGATCGTAGGAAGTCAGCCTCTGCCTTACCCACTACAGGAGCACTACCCTCCCTGTACTACTAGGGCTATACTTGGCCAGAGCAGCCAGAGGACTTGGCCTACACTCTCCACGCTGGCCAGACGGGTTGGAGAGGTGTCTTAGATGTTTATAAGCTTTGTTTAGCTTGTATTTCCTAAGTCGTCTACGACATCCACGGGAAGACTTGGACTGGTCCTATTCTACTCTGCCGGATACCACACGGCGTGATAATATGTATGTACGTATTTCATCAAATAGAAATATTTTCATGATGGCATGGTATAATGAGAAGTGAATAAAATACGGTTCCATAGGTCGAAGAAATTAAAAATATATAGGGGCAAATCACACATATTGAGCTCCTGTAGTTGTGAGCTTGTGGGCAGGGCTGTCTTAATTCGGGGGTCACCTGGGGATGCAAGGGGTATAGGGCACCGGAAAGGTCGAAAATTTCATCCCGCGTTTTCCCTCGACCCAGGTTAGGTCGTCCGACCACCTGGTCGATGGTTTTCCAATGCTGCGCATGCCGATACACACTAGTTACAAATAAATTTAGCAAGGTACTAAGTCGAGTCTTACTTGAAAGCCAATTTTATCCGTTTGGGGTTAGGAGCAGAGTCATCATCCAAGCTCAATACAGCCTCGGTCTCTATCATGTCGTACGGTACAAAGCGGTTGTTTATGGAGTTTTGAGATGCTTGCACCACAACGATAGGGACTATAGAGGGCCAATCCTCACGGTTCGGCTTGGAAGGATCGTTGCAGACCACCAAAATCTGTTATAAGTGAAATTAATGCTGGTAATATTTCTGGAAGCAGTCGGAGAATCTAAAAACTGCTATATAGATCTACATTGGTATCATCATCATCATCAGGTCCTTTTTAGTCTCCACTACAGGAGCACGACCCTATCTGTACTACTAGAGCCATACTTGGCCAGAGCAGCCAGAGGACATAATGTAGGGTATACATTGGTATACACTAAATTTTTTTTCTTTTCGAATTTCATTTGTTCGAAAACGGTACGACGAAGTTTTAAATGCCAAATAGCTTCTTTACCATATTTTCTGCTTCTATAAACTTAATAAACATATTTTTCTTCTTCTAGAACAACTGTCGACCGAAAATCAAAACATAAAATTTTATTTTGATAGATGTTTTGGTAAGATACCTAATTTCATTTTCTAGAAGAATAATAACGATAGAATTAACTTTTCCATGTTATTATTTACACAGATTTTCAATAACTACTTATACTGACGACAAATTAAAAAAGTTTAGAAGAAAATAAAAATAATTGGCACTAAATAACAAGACGGGAATGGGGGGCGAAGCCCCCCGGACAAGGGTGCTCGGGGACGTAGCTCCCGCCACAACAAAACAACTTGTCCACGATGGGTAGGTTAGGTTCGTTAGGTTATCTTGTGATCAAAACATCACTCAAACAAAGGGCGAAATAATAAAGACCCCAAAACAACTTTGTCGTGGAAAAACGGTTAGGTTTGTTAGGTTTCCTTTTGAAAATAAAACACGGTAGGTGTTTTTATCTAATGATTGAAATATAAACAACATTTAATTTAATTAATAATAATTTTGAACATGCAAAATATGTATATACCAATATTAAAAGTAATTCACGTAATAAGTTTATAACGATTACTAGCTGGTAGGTATGCAGAATAAATGATAGCATTTTTATTAAATTAATTTTGATATTTCTTTAAATTTTTTATCATTTGAAAAGCTGTCTATTAATAATATGGAAATCATTTTTTTGTTAAAAAAAACATATAGCAATAGTATCTGCGGATTAACGTTGCTTTGCAAACTTGCAATACAAAATTATATACTAAGCTTTAAAAATATTGCTATCAAAAATCGGAATTTCAACAATATGGCAATTGAATTTTCGGTCAAATGAAACTATAGAAACAAAAAATTACAAAAGGTTTTTGGTGTTTTAAAATTCGTACAATAACCTATTTGTTCCGTTCTAAACGTTTTGTTTCCTAATTATTTAAATTTCGCGCATCTTACCGATCAAACGTAATGTCCAATCACATCGCTTTTTTGAGACGGTGCAAATGACACTATTTAGACAATGAAAACGCGTGGATTGCCTCCGCGCATGCGCAGTACTGTACTAACTTGCGTTACAACAGCGCCATAATGGCAAATCGAAGAAGCTTCGCTGCTCTGCCACGAACGCCTACGCACCGTTTTTCGAAGTGATCGTATCAAAATTAACGTTTTCTGCTTTTCAAGATTCCATTGTGCCCAATCTAGTGTTATCGTGAGTGGTGGTGTACTCCCGAACTGCATACATCGTAATTAACCGGCCGGCTCGTATCTAAGGACATTTTTTAACGAAGAACCTCCTTCGCGTAGAAGCCAGCAAGCATTTGCCGCTACGTGGAAAGTACTTGTGCATGGTATTTTCATTGACTGATTGTCGTTGTACCGTCTTTTACCGGCGAATATCCCCTGGATGTTCGATCCAGAGTGGGGAACAGACATTACTTTCAACCATCGCGTTTGTTCCGCCACACTATTCTTGTTTATGATAGGTAACCTCTACATTCGAACCAAACAGTCTCAAAAAGGTATACTTACATTCTTCGATCAAATATAATGGTAGATACCTACACAGTCTCATACATGAATGAGGCCAAATGAAGCCTTAATAATGTCCCCGAGTCACCCACGTGTGAGTGCTAGCGCGGTTCATTGAAACTGTGGCCAAAACAGCTCCGAAAGTCGATTAGTGCGCTTACCACTTTTCGAAGGTTACCTACACATATCCTATGTACTGAATCTTAAAATTCCTACTTTTATTCGTTACTTTTGTTAATTTTGCATTCCTCTAATCGGAAGCTCGAGATATGGACAGTTGCCATAATAAGAGGATACCTATTCCTTGTATGCTTTTTTTAAATTGGCAAAAAAGCTGTTACCTTCAGTTTGTATAAGTTTTTTTACACAATCACCATTAAAGTTAGAAATAATTATTTAATAAATTATTACATTATTGGCGCTACAGTGTGCAGTACTTTGAAGACCAAACCCTAACAGATTCGATACTTAAGATAGAAAACAAATAATAAGGTAATTACCTTATTCAAATAACGTAGCTGGGAAACTTCATGTATGACTTTATTCAACATGTCCTTCCTATTGTAAGTCAGGATTACAACAGTAAACTGTTCCACAGGCCAATCACCAGCTTGAGGTTTACACGATTCATGGAATCGCTTCGCCACCGATATGTTTAGATATCGCGCTTCAGGCGTAAGTATAGGATCCCAAGGTAACTGCGGGTACAGGGCAAAGGGATCTCCCCACAAATTCCACTGTTCATAAGCATTTAACAGGCCAACTGTAAAATTTCGATTATAGGGGTTTGAATTCATATCAGATGATGTATGCCTATGGGCGACATCGGGGAAGGAAAATTCAAATTTGGAAACATTTTTGAATTTTGGCAGTTCTGGTGCAATATTCAGTCTGGTACGGATAATTGCTAACAAGGAGTCCACGCTGGCCTGCACTGTACCAAAATATCTTTCCCATAACATGCGACCCTGTTTCCGGAACGCAAGGATATCTTCATCAGCCATACTTTCTAATAGGAACTTTAACTCGGTGGCGCGAGCTGCTGACAGAGAAATTACCGCTTTACGCCAGTCCAAAACTTCTTCGAAAGGCAACCGTATCCTGTCGCCACCAAGTATGACGGGGATTGCTCCTGATTCCAGAGCCTCGTAAAGTCTTATTTGTAACAGATTCGTTGAAGCGTAGGTGTAGTCTGACGGGGCTAGTATGAGCGTAAAAGTAGACTGTTGCAAATGTTTTAGTCTACTCGCACGTTTTAAACATAATGGCCAGTCGTCAATCCCGTTTTCAGACAGTGTATCAACATATTTACAATTGAAAAAAAGCTCAAATTTATTAACTCCAATCCATTTGAAATCTTGTAAAATTTTCACGAGCCTCTTACGCTCTGCATTGTGCGTTGTTCTTTTTGAAAATAGTCTGCCCTTAAAGCTGAAACACAAAAGCGGTGAAAAGTATATCGTCTAGGTACCTAAACAAAAAAGTGATGTGTACATTCAAGAATCATAAATTGAATCAGAGATAATATTACTGTGCACCGTCAAATCTTTTAATACGGAATATCTTTTGAATATGCAAAAATTACTCGTAACTTAACTTGTGCTGTGTTGTATAGATACTATTTTAACGTGGACTGAATAGGTAGATATAATTTACTCCATTTTCTTTTTCTTAAGCATAGCAAATCCCTATTACTAACCAACTTTATGAGTCTAGGCATTTTGCCATACCTACTCCGACGCTGGTCTTCCGGAGACACCGGCCAATCGAGAAGTACTACTGCGCGTTGCAACGACATGTCGAACCGTGCACATATTAATTTAACATATAGATAAAAACAGGTGGATTGGTACCGTACCATAATCTAACGTCTAAAAACGAGCCCACATAAGATGGTGGTGATACTGAAGAAAGATTTATAAAATCCTTCTTAACAAGGGAAATTAGAAAAATATTCTCCATTTGAGCCTGAGTACCTACTTTTATTCCCGAGCGCAATAGGTACCAAGCGGCCTCCTATCGTTCCGCCAAGCGCCGCGTGCTGTCGAACGTGGGTAGATATTATTATTAAAGCTGCTATGATTTTATATTAACCTAACTTTACGTGGTTCGAAAATTTATATTCAGTATTTGTTTTACGTAACTAATAACCATCTTCACTAATTTTTAATTGAATTTGTGTGATATTTTTCTTTTTTTTTTTAATTTTATTTTTCTACTTTTTTTGCAATGGTTCATATTCATATATATCCATACCAAATTACAGCTGTCAAGTACTTATAGTCTCTGATTAAAACCGCGGACGGACAGTCATTGCGGAACTATAAGGGTTCGTTACTACGGAACCCTAAAAATGGAAAACCATTATCTACTGCTTTTCACGGATATTTTTGTGTCTTTATGTAGGGAAATCACGAATCGATGCCCACCACCGCCTGTCCATGTATGTGTAGACCTAACAGAAAGTCTTCCACCAGGTAATAACCTCCGTTGGCTTTTGTGAAAAACAATTAACCGCCTTCGCGCCACAACGCACTCAGATTGGCAGATGCCAGCAGTCATCGCCGGATTTCCCATAGGCAAATAGGCAACTGCCTGCGCATCAGTCAGTATAAAGGGGTCGGGCCACTCTTAGAGGGGCCACAGTCGGACAATACAGTCGCGTAGTACGAGGAATGACAATGTCAACGTCACGAATTCAGACAAAAATTAACCTAAAGCAAAGAATACATACGCTACACGTGCCTAAAGGAAAATTTCGTCAACTACGTCAGAACAATGTTTGGCCTGGTGGTCTATACGTTGGACTGTGAAGCAATAGGCCCCAGGTACAAATCACAGTCACGTATAATGCTTTTGCAATTTTAAAGGAAGTTCTAGATAATTCTAGATGAAATGGAAAGGAAAATACGGGACAGAAAATGAGTGAGAGAGAAGGCGATAGAAAATTAATTAATTGAATTTGGAACATTGATGCGATTTTGTTTGAATTCGGGGGACATATAAGCAGTACAAGGCGCGGCCGAAGGCAGTTTAGTTTGGAAGTTAAATCCGGAGGAAGAAGAGAAGAAAAAGAGTAACCTAGTAGTGAGAAAAGTGAAGTGTTCAGTGCAACGGAAATCCGCGCGAGTGACAGTGTAGTGACGGTTCCGCGCGTGAGTGACAGTGCAGTGACGGTATCGCGCGTGAATGAAAGTGAGGACCTCAAGATGTGTTTATGTGAAACCCCTATCCTCGGATATCCTGACATGGAAGGCAAGTTTATTATGGACACTGACGCAAGTAACATCGGAATTGGAGGTGTTCTATCTCAGCAGAAAGGCGAGTAGGAAGTTGTAATCGTCTACTTCAGCAAATCCCTATCAAGGCCGGAGAGAAATTACTGCGTAACTCGCAGAGAATTGTTGGCCGTGGTAAAGACATTGCAGCATGTCAAAAAATATTTGCTCGGCCGCAAATTTCTGGTAAGGACTGATCACGCTGCATTGAAATGGTTATTGGAATTTAAAAATCCTGAAGGGCAGGTAGCCAGGTGGATTGAGCTTCTCCAAGAGTATGAGTTTGAAATTGAACATCGAGGAGGGAAGAGTCATGGCAACGCGGATGCCCTGTCTCGAAGACCTTGCTGGGAGGATTGCAAACATTGCAATCGACAGGAAGAGAAGGAAAACGTAAACATCAGACTAATACGTACTGATTCCATAGATGAAAATTGGACTAACGACGCCATGAAAAAGGCTCAGAAAGACGATAAAGACTTTCAACCACTATTAAATTGGCTAAGTAGTGGAACTGCTAAGCCGAAATGGTCAGAAGTGGCCAAATACAGTACGGCTGCAAAGAGTCTTTGGGCGCAATGGGACAGCCTACTCTACACGATGGACTACTCTACCGGAAATGGGAAAGTCCTCAAGGTAAAGATTGCCATCTACAATTGGTTGACCCAGAGCGAAGATAAGCGAGATTTTAAAAACTTTTCATGATGGTTCTTCGGGCGGACACCTGGGAATAAGAAGAACTCTCACAAAAATTAAAGAACGTTTCTACTGGTTACATTGCCGAGATGATGTAGAAGACTGGTGCCGTAAATGCCAGAGTTGTTCAACTGTTAAGGGACCCCAGACAAGAAGTAGAGGAGTTTTGAAGTTGTATTATGTTGGAGCTCCTTGGGAACGGGTAGCTCTTGATATAGCCGGACCGTTTCCAATGACGAATGCTGGCAACCGGTACATTTTGGTAGTTATGGACTACTTCACGAAATGGCCCGAAGCATTTGCACTACCTAATCAGGAGGCTACTACCGTAGCGACAACGCTTGTTAACGAAGTATTCTGTAGATTTGGTATGCCATTGGAGATGCATAGTGATCAGGGACGAAACTTTGAGTCACAAGTATTCCGAGAAGTCTGTGAAATCATGAGAATTCATAAGACTCGGAAGACGCCGTATCACCCTCAGTCAGATGGAATGGTTGAGAGATTTAACCAAACATTAGAACGGCATCTGGCAAAAGTAGTGGGACGAACATATTGCGCTATTCCTCCTAGCTAACAGGACTGCGGTACATGAGACCACTACAGTCACTCCAGCGTATGCTAATTTTGGAAGATAATTGAGATTGCCAGCTATACGCCAAAAGGAGTGACCGACTACGCTAATGATCTTCGAACTAAGATGGTTGACGTCTATGAGCAAATTAGAGAGGCTGCGTACAAAGCTAGCGAACGGATGAAGACTCGCTACGATTGAAGAACTAACGGTCCCAGCTTCGAGGAAGGAACCCTGGTTTGGCTTCATAACCCGGTGAGGCGAAAAGGAAAATCTCCAAAGCTACATCCAAGCTGGGAAGGACCTTACAAAATAGTCACCAGAATTAACGACGTCACCTTCCGGATTCAGCGTAATCCTCGCAGTCCTCCAAAAATAGTTCATGTGGATCGATTGGCACGTTACTATGGAAGCAATAATGATCGGGACGATCATGTCTTGAGAGGGGGCAGTGTCGCGTAGTACGAGGAATGACAATGTCAACGTCACGAATTTAAACGAAAAAGAATTCACCTAAAGGAAAATTTCGTCGTACGAGGAATGACAATGTCAACTACGTCATAACAATGTTTGGCCTGGCGGTCTTTACGTTAGATTGTGAAGCGATAGACCCCAGGTTCAAATCACAGTCACGTATAATGTTTTTTGAAATTTTAAAGGAAGTTTCTAGATAATTCTAGACGAAATGGAAAGGAAAATACGGGACAGAAAATGAGTGAGAGAGAAGGCGATAGAAAATTTATTAATTGAATTTGGAACATTGATGCGATTTTGTTTGAATTCGGGGGGTATATAAGCAGTACAAGGCGCGGCCGAAGGCAGTTTAGTTTGGAAGTTGAATCCGGAGGAAGAAGAGAAGAAAAAGAGTAACCTAGTAGTGAAAAAAGAGAAGAAGTAGTGAGCAAAAGTGAAGTGTTCAGTGCAGTGGAAATCCGCGCGAGTGACAGTGTAGTGACGGTTCCGCGCGTGAGTGACAGTGCAGTGACGGTATCGCGCGTGAGTGACAGTGCAGTGACGGTATCGCACGTGAGTGACATTGCAGTGACGGTATCGCGCGTGAGTGACACTGCGGTGACGGTATCGCGCGTGACAGTGCAGTGACAATATCGCGCGTGACAGTGCAGTGACGTACCGCGCGCGTGAAGTGACATTTCGCGTACAAACCAGTGCAGTGACTAGGACGCTGTCAATTGTGTGCACCTTGGACTATCAATAAAGGCACTATTCCATAGGATTGCCGTTTCCTTTCCTATCCCCTACCCACTCTCGTAACAATACTTAAATGTCACGTAGTGCGACATAGACTGACACAACGAATCTTAAGAAATAGGCTTGCAAAAAAGGTGTAAAATGATTACCATATTACCTGAGTAGAAATTTCCTTCTAGCTAATTTCATAGGTATAGCTGAAGACCACATAGGGATCAAACCTCGAGAAGCTGGGATGACGACGTCGAAGCCTGGGCGGAACTGCTTGTGTGTGAACATTGTCTGGGCTATCATTGCAGATCCAGTCAATTTCGTAAATGAATTATAACCTAAGTTAAGCAGCAGGTGGTTTTGTCCGTCACGGCCCCAGTAGGGCAAAGTGTTTAGTGTTGCTTCCTTTATCAATTTGTATGATTGCGCTCTGCAAATACAGAGTATTTTAACAAAACAACTCTTAAAGTATTGATAAGTAGATCATGGTGCCGGTACCTACGATTGTTGCAAGTATGACTTGGGGTACGCGCGCCCGGCCTCCCGAGCTACTACTTGCTTTTCACCCATTCATCCAAATAAGAAGTATCCCAATACTTACATTTCCTTCCCGATTCCAACAGGTTCCTATCCTTCCCCCGTTTAAAAATGCTTTCGATGGACTGCAACGTTAGAAGCACAAGAAGCGCTCGTCAAACAGCCTGCCAAGCGTTGTGAGTATGGCAATATCCTCCAATGGAACGAAGCATCCTTGAGAGAGGCATTTATCCAGTTGACTTCTTTTGGCTGAATTATAATGAAAGTATAGATAGATAAATATGCCAAGAACCAGGAGCCCCGAATCCTCATTTTTCCTCGGGTGGAAGAGGTGCAGTGCACCCGAGCATTGGGTAGCTCGAAAAGGGTCGTCTGTCGGGCCCCAGGACGATAGATCGATGGGAAAGCCGCCAAAAATGGGGCAAACTGCGTGTTTCGATTCAACTCCTGGCGTTAAGTAGCGCGTAGCCTAGAACACAGACAGAAGCGTCGCCCATTTGCATATTCGCCACCCGGGCGCCCATAGTAATTAGATTATGCAAAAGACGGCGCTCTTCCTACACTTCAATTGCCTCGGGGCCCCAAGTTGTCCTAAGGAGACCAGTAGCGGAGTTACCAGCAGGCTGAATAGTGCTGGATATTATGACATCAGGTTGACGAATTCGATAATATTTACCTAATTGGCTTAGGGGGCCGACATTGTACTGTTTAATACTAAGGTATAGCTTGATATTGATAAATAACCTATAACTTACAAATCAGTTTCATATTGATTCTCATAAGGAATTTCGGCAATGACAATGAATAGGCAGGCTTCTTCCGGGTCTGAAGTAATGTAGTTATTTACACTCAACATTTCCCTTATTGGTGCTGTGATACCGTCTATGTCATTAGAAATTACGTCAAGATCATATAAATATATTGGAAATCTGCCCGTGAGCGGGCAACGTGAGTAATTGAAGCATGAAAACATTCTGCAATTGGTGTCAGAAATGGGATTTGATGACGTTTTATGGCTTGTTGTCAAAGCTTTTTTTTTTGAAAGTGTTGAATGAGATCTTGTCGCAGGCACTTTTGAGGTTGATTTAACGTGAGGATTCTGTGTGCTTGGTATAATTTTCACCTTAGTAGTCTGTGCGCTTGGTATAGTACTTGGCTTACTTGGCATAACTTGTGCAGTCTTATTAGGTCTTGTAAATGGTATAAGTATATCATCTTGTGAACTTGATGCCTGTTAATCATAAATATTTTAAAGCAGCCCTTTTTTATAAATATTTGCTATAGAAAATAATTCGGCTTTTTAACCTACTTCAAAAAACGGAGGTGGTTATCAATTCGGTTGTATGTTTTTTTTTTATACTTTTTTTTATTGTTACCTCATAACTACGTCATCTATAAAACAATTTGAAAAAAAAAAGAAAGGATATGCTTCCAGGTTGGTCCCATTCCCATTTTAATTTCATCAAATTCGGTTTAGTAGTTTGTTTGAACTTTTCGATTGAAGAAGTCTTTTTTTTTATATGAAAAAATATTGTTTTAAATTATACATGACTTTTTACCGTTTTTTTTTTTTCATTTCAAGCCGTTAACTGTCCCACTGCTGGGCAAAGGCCTCCCTCCATTTCTTCCATTCTGTGGAAGACTCCGTTCTTCCAGAAGTGAAAACTTGAACATTAATGTTACAGAAGGAGCAGGCATACATGTTCGCCGCGCGATAGAAAGAGATATTACTTTCTCTCCTACGCCGCGCCGGCGGTCTCAGGTCACGTGTCCGAATTTTCAATCAGGTCACGTGTCCTGACGCGAGTTTAACAATTTTTACCCATGCCAAAAAGTGCACAAAGCCCTGCACAAGAAGTTTTCACTTCAAAAATTTGACTTTTTTGCCATTTTCATAGATAACGGTACGGAACCCTTCGTGCGCGAGTCACGCACTTGGCCGCTTTTTTTTTTCATTTCCAGCTTTCGTTCATGTTGGTGTTTCTCGTTAAATGCAGAATATTAAATGTAGTTATACGAGTATTGAGAAACTGTTATTTTGAAAATATAAATATAACATTACGCAAATAAAAGAATCGCGGAATGTCGATTGTAAATTGACCACTCGTCGTCGAATTTTCACGATAGGCTCATGTTTTTCTTACGATTTTGTATTATGGTTTCAAGATTAAAATATAGTTCGGAGGTTCAAGATCAACCTATAAAGGCTGCGGTCAGATCAGGATCTGTGAGCGACTACCCCGTTATATTTTTAATAACAGTTTGCCTTTCGTTTGATGACTTATGACATGACATAAAATAATAAATAAATAAATATATACGGACAAATCACACAGATTGAGCTAGCCCCAAGGTAAGTTCGAGACTTGTGTTATGGGATACTAACTCAACGATACTATATTTTATAACAAATACATATATAGATAAACATCCAAGACCCAGGCTAATCTGAAAAAGATCATTTTCCATCTTGACCTGGCCGGGGATCGAACCCGGTCACTCAGTGTTGCAGGCTGGCGTGTGGACCGCTGCGCCACGGAGCTAGTCATGACATGACTCGCAGCGATCCGGTCACTGGTAAAGTACAGACAGCTTCGATCAACGATACCAACACAGACAGCTACAGAGAAACCTGACCCCCTCTCAGTATAGTGTCACTAACTGAAAGGGGGTTCTCTGCAGCCGTTTGTATATTCGATAAGTCTTCATTACATGCATAGATTTAAAAAAATTCGTCTCTACATGCAAACTGAAGTCGGTTTCACATTGTATGTCAATCTGAACGGAGCCCCCGTATGATCTTCACATAACTTCACTTACCATAAACACATCCATAGTATTATAATAATATGCCAATAACAATACGGTTAATAATATAACAATAATTAACACGCGGCAATATTTACTATGGGACAAGACATGCGTATTACTTATTTTTACGGAGTCATACTCGAATATATTTCTTTGTTTGTTCCTTTTTGAATTGGTCTTTGGTGCTCGCAAGTTATCCGAGTTACTTTGATAGTACCACTCCATTGAAGTCCTGGTGTATATTATATTTAAAACTCACTATATAAACCACGGATTTAAACCTACTCAAAATTTAAGAAAAAAGGGCCAACACGACAACGCAAATTCAATGTTTTTCGAATACGGGTCGGTCCGGGTGGGATTTGAACTGGTTTGAACCTAGGCTAGGACCCTTCGCTTATAGGCCACGAATTTAGACCACTGAGCCACTGCCACTTCTTAAGCGCCTATATCCTAAATTCAGTCACTGTCGAGACGGACGCCGCAGTACGTTAGACGGGAATGGAAATATGTCCAACAGTCTCACGTATTGCGGCGTCCCTCTCATCTTTGATAGTTTAATAGACGCTTTAAGACGTAGCATAGGCGTATGTATGTTTGTCTGTCTTAATATTTTATTTAACACTTATGTACAATGTCCAAATCCTCTCAATCCCTAAACTTTATTCAATGTTCGATTTATCCCCAATTTTATATCCTTACAGTTAATGCTTAGATACTTTTAGACGTTGTTTAAACGATTTGTTGCTTTAAGTAGCCAATCAATTAGTTAATAGGTAGGTAAGTAATTAATTTTTAATTACGAGGAACATTTTTACGATTAGAAGTTGATTGGTTTATGTTGGTATAAAGACTGAGGTGGACACTACTAATGAGAGGTAGCTACACCATGCCCACCGAATTTAAAAGTGTAGGTCCGAGGCAGTTTAAGGCCGAGGGCCCCTCGGGCTAGTCATGTCATTCACGTAAGTCTTATGTCCCTATGCCGATGAGTTACTTTCTGCTAATGACTGCAAAAGGGCCATCTATAAATTCATCATCATACACCAATTTCATTATTATTTATTTTATAAATAATACATGATAAATAAATCGACGGTAAGGTACGGCTCGACTCTACACGCACCCTTTGACTTTTAGTTTGTACTCCCTAGCCCACCTTGGTTTACCGTCATAAGAGGACATCTTTTAGCCTATATTGAAAAAAAAACTCGGTTTGACCCATAGGATTATCTTATCTCTATGGTTTGACCCAGGATTATCTTATCTCTATGGTTTGACCAAGTTTCATCTTTATAGTAAGTGGTTTCCTTATACTATAACGTCCTTGCCAAGTTTACGCAAATGACGAATTGAGTGACTGACATTATGGGTGGGTGGCAGCACTGTCACTGCCGCCCATAGTCGCAGCTGTAGCCATTTAGTGAAACTAAAAAGTCGCTACCCTATTATAACCTGAGCTAAGCGGAGAAAGACGAGATTTGCATCTTTACACTTTATTATTTACTTAATTCTAACTTTTTTTATTTGAGTAGGTCATTAAATAAGCGGATCTTAGTGGAAATAAATAACACAGCGTGTTAAAAAATTTGATCATCACATCTTCATTCCTTGACTGACGGGGCTCCTATGACCCCACTTCATTTTTATTTCCTTTTATTACATTTTAGGTGATGAGATACAATCCGCTGCTCATTACACCCTGCACTGCGAACATTTCAGGGTACAACTAGCCTTTATTTAGTACTAGCTTTCGCTCGCGGCTCCGCCCGCGTTAATGTCGATCCCTCGGGAATAGTACTTTTTCCCGAGATAAAAGGTAGCCTATGTCCTTCTCCGTACTCCAGAGAACTTGTATGCAAAATTTCATGATGATCGGTTCAGTAGTTAAGGCGTGAAAGCGTAACAAACAAACACACAAACAAACAAACAAATAAACAAACAAACTCACTTTCGCATTTATAATATTAGTAAGGATAAGGATAAGGATGTCTGTTGTGTCTATGTAATTTTTTTCATAAGTGCAAAAATAGATTATAGTGGAAGACTTATTTACCTTAAGAGCGCACCAATGCGACCCGGCTGAAGCCATTTCGCACCCCGCGCCCCGCGCGAAAGCAGGATAGATCTAATGACCGTAACGCGTAAAAAATTAGAAGAAGATAGTGGGTAGGCACAAGCGGGTGTCCTAGAATTAACGGGCGTAAGCGCCAAATCACTTAATTGTTATTTAAAATAAAAGTACGAGGTTAATGAGTAAAAAAACTTGGCCAGAATTTAGAACTAGTTATTGCTAAGCTAGGAAACTAAAAATCATTTCTAAAGACCTTAGGGTTTCGCCGTTCTGACCACAAACATCAAATAAAGGGGCTATGTTTGCAAAATAAAAGTATCGAGGTTTTTGTTATTAATCGTGTTTTCAGGTTTGACAGTTTTAAGAAAATATGTTGAAGTTTTATATATAATAAATAACAGGCATGTAGTCGTTATAGATATAGACATCTAGACGAATGTTCATTGACAAGTTTCGCATTCGTGCCCTCTTAAATGAATTTAGTATTTAAATATTAGCTTTTAACAGCATCTTTGAAGTGAAAACTTCTTTATTTTCTTTAATGTTAAACTCGCGTCAAGACACGTGACCTGAGACCGCTGGCGCGGCGTAGGAGAGGAGAAGTAATATCATCATCATCAGGTCCTTTTTAGTCTCCACTACAGGAGCACGACCCTCTCTGTACTACTAGGGCCATACTTGGCCAGAGCAGTTAGAGGACTTGGCCTACACTCTCCACGCTGGCCAGACGGGTTGGAGAGGTGTCTTAGATGTTTATAAGCTTTGTTTAGCTTTTCCTAAGTCGCCTTCTACGACATCCACGGGAAGACTTGGAGTGGTCCTATTCTACTCTGCCGGATACCACACGGCTTAGAAGTAATATACCCCCTCTCTTTCTACCGAGCGTAGTTTTCACTTCTGCCGGCACTCCCGCAGTGCAACCCGTTGTTTTATTTTTATTTCATACCTCTATCTTTATGGCACTTTCAGTCTTTAATTACAAGTTGTATGCTCTACCTCTTTTACGTCGTGGTAGAGCCACGCTACCGGCAAAATATATTGCTAGTAGCATGAATGGGCCGGCTCGTCCGGGGAAGTACCACACTCTCACAGAAAATCGACGTCTGAGTAGAAGCTTTACCGCTTCTATGCTTCGTCCGGTGAGTGAAAGCCGGAGGCCCATCGTTCCCTATCCCCTCCCCATTTCCTTACCCCCACTCCTTGAAAGGCCGACAACGCACCTCTAACACCCTGGTGTTGCAGTTGTCCATGGGCAGCGGTGATCACTTCCCATCAGGTGACCCGCTTGCTCGATTGCCGTCCTATAGCATAAAAAAAACCGCTACAACAGGAAGTTCACCCCCTTCAAGGTGTCTGTCTAAGGAACCGTACGACTTCGACTGTTAAGTCAGAATTTGAAGTTATGTGTTTGTCTGGATCCGTGAAATCATTTTTTGGCGTCATACAAGCATAAGGCGCCATAGAAGTCATTCCTTCATCTGCATACAAGTATGAAGATGAAGGAATGACGCCCGGTGTTTCTTGACATGCGGGGCTAATAATAACCAATCCCGCTTGGCCATCGCAATCCAAATAAAATACTGATTACATAATATGTATGACTTTATTACAAAAATACATCACAAGGTACATATTGAGCTTAATAATTGAAGTTCCTGTATTATGATAGAACACACTTCAACAGTTGGTTGAGATCAACAATAGATATCCTAATCTAAGAGGCTAAATAACTGGACTCTCGCCGTCTTACTACAAAACGATGTCACAAATGTTCATACCGTTGCATACTATTTTCAGCTTTGTTAAGAGTGTGATACGGTTTATATTTAATGTTTAATATACTTAATTAAAATTGAAAATATGTGATGAAAAAGAAATTTTCAATTTTAATAATATACTGAGCATTGTAATGCTATTTAAAAAACAATTTAAGTGTTTAATATACTGTTAGACATCATTTTATAGTGAGATAGTCAGTATTAAAATATATATTACATATTACCTTTTGAAAGTATAACTCGTGTAATTTTATTAAACATACAGGTTTATTACTACATGCACCAAATAAAATAGAATGGAAAGTATAGGCCTAGCGCTTAACTGAGTCTGTTCCTGCGGCAGGGGGGGCGGGGCTCGGAAGGGTTTGTTTATGTACAGTCGCCTGCAAAAGTCCATAAAGAAGTTGCGTAAGTCGTGTGTTGCTACGGATACTATTTAAAAATAACAGCAATGTCAACCTTATTAATGTGGCATAAGGTTCATAATATTGGCAAATATATATGCCTTCTTATTCAGTGCAATCGATTTTCACCTTAAGGCTATGTATGGACTTTTGCAGGTAACCGTGCGTCAAATAACGCTTGACTTCAGTCGGGTGTATAGCGAGACAATACGGACACGTCACATGTCACCCCTCCCGCGCCGCTCCCATACCTCAGGAACAGACTCAGTTAAGCGTTAGGCCTATTAGTGGATAATATTCATTCTGAAAATTACACTATCAAAATAATTATTATTATTTAGACTGAAGAATTTTACTCGACTGTCGGATTTACAAATCGAGGCTGCTAACCCCCCTTTCTGTCTTATTGCCCCAGTACGTTTGGAGATATCTTCACTCGTGTCTAGCGTGTTGCGGCGTCCCTCTTGTCTGTGGCCATAAAAGACTATATCACTCGCGCGTTACTTGAGTTTCATATGTTTTATTCTATGTTTCTAACCGTAAGTCAACGTACTGTAGTTAATTGCCTCATATATTTATATAATGCGCATTAATCATCTGTCTGAACACGGACTTTGACATCGTACCAACATTTCTTTTTCTCTGCTCGGTAGCCTCAATTTGTAAATAAAACAGTCGAGGGTTTTATTATCAACACGGAAAATATACATTACACCCACAAATAAAGATTGTTATATGGCACATCCAAGAAGAAGTATTAAAACGAAGGAATGTTCAAGTAATCTCTACTGCGGCGACGTATTGCCAATACTGCTCCTTAATTTTGCAAAATAATGAGAGATATATGCGCAGTGGTTGGTTCTCATAACCATCTATGTCAATCGAGTATGAATATAGGCGTTAAAAATTTGTTAGAAGTATTAAAACGAAGGAATGTTCAAGTAATCTCTACTGCGGCGACGTATTGCCAATACTGCTCCTTAATTTTGCAAAATAATGAGAGATATATGCGCAGTGGTTGGTTCTCATAACCATCTATGTCAATCGAGTATGAATATAGGCGTTAAAAATTTGTTTTTTTTTTCCCTTCGTTTGGAAGTAGCGTATATATGCAGAAGCGCGATTGAGAGGCGACACAATGACGCGTACCGTACTTGCCTAATAGCAATCGATGAAATGAGGGCTAACGTTTTTTGCTTACTAGTTGGCGCCACTGTTAACGTCCCGAAACACGCGTGGAAACAAAGTTTAATCTTAATAGTATTAAATGCCTTTTTATAAACTGTTTAATCTTACTACTTTAAACAGGCTATTATACATCTAAACATATTTTAATTCAAGAAAAGGTTCCAACAATTTTGATGAAATTCAGTACATACGTGTTTTGGGGCAAAAAAAACAATATATCTGGGTCTCATATCTAGGAAAATAAGATTTTCCGTCTATAGCTCAATTTTCCAGGGATGAGATCTATTAAATATCAATTCGGATACATTATGCAACACTTGCGCTTGTAGCGGGAAATTTACACGTGATATCATTCCTGCCTCATCCTGAGAAGGTCAATCAAAGTTCTGTTGGAAGGCAACTTTCTCTTGTCTACCTACTTTCTTTTTTATCTCTATACTTTTTTTCGTAATTATAACTCTTTCAATTCGCCTGTCTTTTACAATTACAGTTAAAGTAATCATAGGATACAGTATTAAACAATACATGCTTTAGAGCGACTTCTTACTGTCCGATCCATATCCTAAAAAAGCTATGTACGAAGAAGCTAAAGCCTTACCCTCTTATTCATAAAAATTAGCAAACGTTTATTAAACCTAGTTAAAATATGTTTAGTCGCGTTCTTTCCATGCCAATCGTTGCAGAGAGGGATAAGGACAAAACATATTTTAACTAAAATAGGTTTAATAAACGTCTTTTAAGAGGGTAACACTGTTTACTATGTTTTATTACTGTTACTGAATTCAGCAAAGTGTGATATGTATGTTTTACGTTACGACTATATTTATGTAAAACAATACGACTTAGATCGAGCTCTGTCATCAGATTTTTTACGAATACGGACCGGGTAGGGTATGGAATCGTTCGAACACGAAATACTAAACCCTTGCAAGGGGATGTGACGTCATAAGTTTATCGTTACAAATACAAGACACATCAGTGAAGTACAACTAAACGTATAAGTTAGAGTTGTCTACCGAAATTACCGCCAACTTATAAGCGACGGACGACATTAGAGGTTGGATCGAATGATAACACATGCACCTTATAATGTGGCTCTTCATTGGGGTGACAATATTAAACAAGGTAATCATAGACACGAAACGAAGAATATGGAATGCCTAATCAAAATTTAAGGATTACAATTTTTTTGCCGGTTTCTTATACATCTTTGCAACAACTCCTTTGAAGTACGAGTAACTTGTTAACATCTTTCCGTATCAATAAACACAAGGAATATTTTAAAGCAAACTGGATGAAATTTAATCACAAGGTACAAATTAAGGGTGAAGATAACCTCGGGAACGCATATAGTTAGTACCTAGTGACACCAAAATTCCGAAAAGTTTAGAAAAGTACAATTGACCAGTCCAGGTATATTTTAGTTATTCATGCCATTAGGTCAAGATTAAAGTTTAAAATTAACAGCTGTATTCTCAAAAAAACCAAATCTACTTACCACAGATTAATACCTAATACTAGACTATAACAGTGCTATTAAGAAGCTCATAAGTATATTACAAATTGATCATGCTCTTCTGAATTTAGTTTAATACCTACAATAGCACTGTTATGGTTAAGTTAATTTTCATTTTATGAAAACGGCAGAAATACAGAATTCACAAAACCATTTATTTTTCGTATGTCGGTATATATTAAAACTTTTATATTAAGAACGATGCAACACAATGCGTTGTTGCGACGTTTGGTCGGTGGCCTTACGTCGTTTTACATACGAGTATTATACGTAACATCTTTTAAAACCTGTGACTTGCAATAAAGTATATGAATATAAGTTATGTGCAGATTAGGCACTAACTGTGTGTGGCTGACAGTTTGCCTTCCTGACGTCCCATATTTATTTTAAATTACGTTTTTACACGGCGCTCACTGCCCGCAGTTTGCTTGCCGTCTTTTTGTAAGCCGGCGGCTCGTAACGCCGTTTTATGGTATGCTATATGCCCCTGTTAGCGGCGCAGCAACGCAAAGCTGGCTTAGGGCGTTGTTTACGATTGTTCCGAAACAAACAGTCATTTGTATGATATAACCTTGTGAATTAAGTAAAATCCGACGATCCGGATATATCCGACGTTGGCGGTCAAAGGGTTAAAATGGTTATATTAGCCAGTTTCTGAAATACTGTCTTCACACAACAATTTAAACAAAATATATATTTTTATAGTTTATGTTTGCAAATTGTTCTCGTCTATCTAACTAGAAAATTATATATCACTATTCTTATACATTACTTACTTACGAAGACATTTCTGTTTTTGTTAGGAACAATCGTTCACAGCTACATCTACAATTGCGACAAAATCTTAGCTTTGCGTGGCCATTCCAATTATGATCCCCTCAACATGCAAAAAACGCGTTGTAACGACATGCTGTAGCGGAATACGACCACATCGGACAAGGGGTAGTTTAGTAGCCAGTTCACTAACCCATGCCCTTGAAAAGCAAACGCTCATTGAATGTCGGTCAAAGACCGATAACGACGCAAAGGCCGTTTGGCACTATAGCCGGCTTTCGACTGCAGCGTACGAACACTACGTCCAGGGAAGTCAACCTTACTTCGTTACTAACATGGGCTGTATAAATGTCTTCATAATTTTGTAAACATGGCTTAAAGCGAAGTTTGAATCATTGAATTATGACACCTAGAAGGAGTAATAAAATTTTCAACTGCCGCTTGTTAGCTTGTGTGCGTAACCGATGCATCAATACAATGACTGATAACCACACATCCGTAGTATTTTAGTACAGCGGATCACGTTTGGTAAGTAATGTAGGACAAATGGCCTACTTCGAATGGCTTCTCTTGTCGTGCCTCGATTATCACTCTATGGAAGCATGGCCGTGAATGTCAGTGTGTTGAAACCTACACGATGAAACGCTCGTGAGGCATCGCTCTTACTTAAATATTTTAAGACTATTCATTTCAATAAAACAAGACAGAGCGAGAATTTGAAAGTAAAATATATTCTATTTTCTCAGTTTCAATCTTCGAACAAAGATATGTTTTTCTATACTTATACTTTAGACAGGGTAGAAACATACACGATAGATATAACCGTAAAATATCTTAAAAATATAAACATTTTTTTTTGTTCTTTTAGCATTATGTTACATCAAACCATGCAAATCTGTTAAATGAAAGTTAATATCTCATAACGTTTTTTAATCATTTAACAATTATAGCGTCCCGGTCGCATGGAGATTAAATATTGATATAAACATACTAATTAAACATTTTCTTCCCCTTTTTTTACCAAATTTCTCTTTAATAATAAACAAATTTGCAGAAAATTCTATGGCCTACCCAAAACAGTTTTATTTCGTTGGTTCCAACAACAAGATGTACAGTACATACTCATTATACTATTATTTATTTTAACTAGTCATTAAAGGAAATCTTTTTACACCGCGGTATCGCGTTTTTTCCTCCTTTAGTAAAGTATAGTTAAACTATAGACAAAAATGAACATGAAACTTTTAAACCAGGTTTATCGATCCTATAACTTCACGCTAACGACCCATTATGGACAAAAATAATCATCAAACTTTTAAACCAGGTTTATCGATCATATAACTTCACGCTAACAACCTTTGTAGTCATAAGAATATTTAATCCCCTTAAAACGAGTCGTATCAAAAATTACACCAATATCTTCTTTTCGAACGAATTCTTTTCGCATCTAACTATAACATCGTCTACGTTACCATTCAACAGTTTCTTAGCTCTGGTCAAATCTTCTAAAAAGCACTTACCTTTCTCTGTCCGTAGCAGTTGTTTCCTTGGTATCAAATCTTTAGATAGATAGCCAATCATTTTATTCCAATCATTTAGTAAGTAAAACGTCTTGCAATGTTTAGTTTCTATCGGTAACGCTGCGTTAGAATGTTCAAAACGTACGTTAGAAATGTGTTTGGAACATCGTCTCGAGCGTATAGCTTTAACCATAGACAAAAGAAGGATATCGACGTTGCGATGCGCGGGAATAATCTGTTTTTCGTAAATATTGCCGTATTGGTTATATTCTTCGGTGGGGCCGACTATGTATAAGATGTGGGAGGCTAGGGAGAACACTTCCTGTGCCCAGATGAAGGGGTCCCGGTGGTTGGTGTTGTTTATGTCTGCATCGTACATGACGTCATATCCGTACTCGGCGCGGAGGTAGCTGACGAAGGAGGCTACACACTCCGCGTGCAGGCGGTTGCCGTTCGGGTATATCACTAGCACTTTGGTTGGGGGAGGGATCTCGTTGTCTGAAATAGAAAAAAATATTTTCGCAATTATTTAACTTAACTAATTATCTTTGAGAGTTAAAGCAAATACGAAAACGAATTTATAATAAAACAATTTTTTTTCGAGGTAACATAAAAGAAATATTTTAATCGTACAAATGCATCCTAATGCATTGAATGTTAATGTTCACTGTCTAGTTATTATCACTAGAAAAACTATAAGAGTGAAGGGGAATGAAACAGTAGGGAAGTGAGAACGATTCAGGGTCCTTCGTCGGAGAGGAACAAAAAAGGGGGCGTGGAGAAAAGCAGAAGAACAAAAAGAATAGGAAGAGAGAAGAAGGAAAAAGATAGAGGCTTACTGCTAACGGGATCTGTAGTGTTTGCAATCATTGCACCATTATTTCCGGAAAAGAGAAAGGGGGAAAATATAGAGGCCTTCCACTAGCGGGTCTGTAGTCTGCACCAATTTTTCCGGAAGAGAGAAAGGGGAAAAAGATAAGGGCCTACCGCTAGCTGTGTTTTCACCAATATTTCCGGAAGAGAGTTAGGGGAAAAGACTAAGGCTTACCGCTAGCGAGTCTGTAGTCCTTGCACCAATATTTCCTGATGACGCGAAGAACGATGTAGTACGCGAACAAGGAAGCCACGATCAGTGCCGTCACGCTTGCGATGCAAATGTTGAGGGTCTTGTGCTCGTCGGTCGCTGGAACAGTTTACAATTTAACTGAACACTCCATCTCTCAAGATTACTACTAAAACTCTCAAGATTACTACTAAAACTCTAAAGATTACTACTAAAACTCTAAAGATTACTACTAAAACTCTGAAGATTACTACTAAAACTCTAAAGATTGCTACTAAAACTCTCAAGATTACTACTAAAACTCTAAAGATTATTACTAAAACAGCACCAGCATCTAACATGCACAGGATGCATACTCAAGGAGGGTTGGCCGGCCGTAAAACTTGCCAAATCTTTTTTAACTGCTGTGATGATCCCACGTAATAGTAGTAAAGAGGAAGAAGAAAATTGTAATTTGGTAACTAGCCCTTAAATGCGTAATATCGTTTTTAAACAACATTAACTTCAACCGCACCCCCCTCGCTCCTGACGTGGTTACTTTTTAATGACTTCCAGATGGCAGCCGGTATCAACGGCTTAACGTGCCTTCCGAAGCACGGAGTCATCTTTATTATCAGATAATCGGGTGATACAAGCCTGCAATGTCCTGACCAAACTAGAAACAACTAAATAAAGTATGCTTCCCGTGGTAATCCCCGGGTCTACAGGCATACGCCTTAACCAATGGACCACGGAGGCAGTTATATTGTCTATACTTAAGGTTAAATCGGCCCAGAGCATTGATAAGAATACAGCTAGACTACAAAACACACATCCAAATAAATGATAACAAGATATTCATGACGAAGTATATACGTGCCCGGGTACGAATATAATCAGCTATGTTTATTGTATAATGAAGAGGTAATACTTTGTTTTATTTGTGAGTCACAGCCTTATCAATATGTAGCATGACAATATGCAACAACATATTTACTGCGCGTCGTATTATTTATATTATAATGTTATTGTTATCTTATACCTTTGAACGAGCAATTCTCGTATATTTATTTATATGAATGTATATAAATTTATTTCTACAATCTCGGAAACAGCTCTAACGATTTCGCTGAAATGTGGTATATGTGGGTTTTTGGGGGTAAACAATCGATCTAGATTAGTCTTATGTTTGGGAAAACGCGTGTTTTCGAGTTTTCATGCGTTTTTCTTTCTTAGCAGAATATGGTCGCTAATTTCTGCCTGCCGGCCACTGTCCGTCTGTTCAAGCGGTTTAAGACGCGGACGGCAAGAAACGAGTGCTACTTATGTTTTTGTTCAAGTTTATACATTTTTTTCTAATCTTTATTTTTTTAGACAAGTTTAAAAAAATGTGATTAATGTTTGAGATAACAATATATATTACTCATTAGGATCACTGAAATCAAACACCTGATCTACACAGAAATCGATTGTAAATAATAATAATTGTCAGTTCGCATTTTACTTTTTAAGTTTATGTAGATTATCCTAAACACCACCGTATTACAATAAATAGTAATTACCGAGCAAAGCTCGGTCGCCCAGTATCTTTTGCTTGCGTTGGCTTCGAAGTTTGATTTTTTCACAGTTCTAAGGAACAGTAGACCTGAGTATTTGATATGAATTTCAGCTTGATACCTCTACGCGTTCCTGAGATAAGTCTTGACAGACAGACGGACAACAAAGTGATCCTATAAGGGTTCCGTTTTCTCCTTTTGCGGACGGTTTACGCAACCCTAAAAATTTAAATAAGAATGCCTCAGTTTGTCAGTCATGAGCATTGATACATATACAATACAATTGTATTCATTTTAGAC
Source organism: Elegia similella (assembly GCA_947532085.1). Taxonomy (NCBI): domain Eukaryota; kingdom Metazoa; phylum Arthropoda; class Insecta; order Lepidoptera; family Pyralidae; genus Elegia; species Elegia similella. The sequence goes on from OX383933.1 coordinate 5,645,020, forward strand.
CTTATCACGTTGACTTAAGAACCGATGTGAATGCACATCAATGCTCATGACATGACTGTACCTAAGCCACGAACCTAAGTAATGTTAACGGTATTTTTCATATGTCTGTTCGCACCAATAAACAATATTAGTTTTCCTTATTATTTCAAGAAACCATGTTATCTGAAAGGTCAAATACTCACTGATTTTAATCTTAGGGCTGGCATATCTATGGCCTAGTGGTCATTATGCCAGACTCCCATATTGGAACTCCCGGGTTCGATCCCCGGTCAGGTGAAGATAGAAAATGGTCTTTTTCAGATTAGCCTGTGTCTTGGATGTTTAACTATATATGTGTTTGTTATAAAATATATAGTATCGTCACAGAATAAGTACTAGTACTAATGTACAGAAATCGCAGTCTTCAAATGTACCTATTCAAAGAAATATCGACTCAATGTAGTAAGCGATACGGTGTAATTTAGCTCGCGTCAGAACGCAGCACCTTTTAGTTAAGATACCTACAGCAAGCCAATTTTGTACTTATAGCTCTGAACATACGATTCACATATGACCAAACGCGCCTCGTTCTACCGGATTTATTCGGTTTTCCCCTTCGAAGGGGTCGCCGCGCATAGGTATGTTTTCGATACCGACACGGAGAGTGAGTTGAGTTAGTATCCCATAACACAAGTCTCGAACTTATTTTGAGGCTAGCTCAATCTGTAATCCTTACTAATATAATAAACTAGCTTTCGCCCGCGGCTCCGCCCGCGTCAATGCCGATCCCTCGGGAATAGTATTTTTTCCCGGGATAAAAGGTAGCCTATGTCCTTCTCCGTACTCCAGAGAACTTGTATGCAAAATTTCATAATGATCGGTTAAGTAGTTACGGCGTGAAAGCGTAACAAACAAACAAACTAACAAACAAACAAACAAACAAATAAACAAACAAACAAACTTACTTTCGCATTTATAATATTAGTTAGGATTAGGATTAGGATAGTAAGGATTAGTAAGGATGCGAAAGTGAGTTTGTTTGTTACGCTTTCACGCCGTAACTACTGAACCGTTCATCATGAAATTTTGCATACAAGTTCTCTGGAGTACGGAGAAGGACAAAGGCTACCTTTTATCCCGGGAAAAGTACTATTCCCGAGGGATCGACATTGACTGGGCGGAGCCGCGGGCGACAGCTAGTTTGTCATATTTATTTATTAAAATACTCACTGATCTCAATCTTAGGGCTGGCCACCGCTTGGCAAACGACCTCCTTTCCAGAACACAGCTCATGCAACGGCGTCACCACGAAGTAATGCAGCCCAGGACTTGTCGTGTAACAGTAGTCATACGTCACTTCCTCATTCCGGTCTTTGACTAACAGATTCGCCGTTTTGACGATCTTTTCGACGCAATTTTCGGCGTTCTTCAGGCAGCCTTTACGGATGTCCACCTTGTATCCCTTGATCGTCACTTGCGGAGGCGGCGGCATGATGCGGAGACGGAGCCCGCTCGGTAGTATCTCTATGTAGAGGAATGGCTTCCATTCTTCTTTTGATACTGTTGTACCTGTGAAAGAAAGATATTATGGGAACTGTTAACAAAGCAGGTGAGGGGTCTTATCCTTACCTGCTTGGCCGGTGGTTGGAGGTATGGCATCGGGTATGAGCAATATATATATATATATATATATATATATATATATATATATATATATATATATATATATATATATATATATATATATACGGACAAATCACACAGATTGAGCTAGCCCCAAAGTAAGTTCAAGACTTGTGTTATGGGATACTAACTCAACGATACTATATTTTATAACAAATACATATATAGATAAACATCCAAGACCCAGGCCAATCTGAAAAAGATCATTTTCCATCTTGACCTGGCCGGGGATCGAACCCGGTCACTCCGTGTCGCAGGCAGGCGTGTTGACCGCTGCGCCACGGAGCTAGTCATCCGTTATTAAAATACTAAATCCAATAAATTCCTAATTTTTATAATGGTTTCTGATGTCATGTAAACTACTGTATAGTTCTTAAAACACAAAGACAAATGTCAACTTAGTCTACCTGCGACCATGAGAACTAGTGTTCGAAACGTTAGGTGTAAAAATAATGTAATATACGCAATAATACCGTATTAAAGTGATTTTATTTAAATCGTGATTTTTATTCTTTTCCAGTTTAAAAATGCTTCTGATGGGCAGAAGCGTCAGAAGAACAAGCCAAAGAAACTGCACTCGCTAACCCACCTGCAAAGTATGGTGAGTATGGCAATATCCTCCCATGGAACAAAAATGCTTCATCATCATCATCATCAGGTCCTTTTTAGTCTCAACTACAGGAGCACGACCCTCTCTGTACTACTAGGGCCATACTTGGCCAGAGCAGCCAGAGGACTTGGCCTACACTCCTAAATGATTAGGAGAGGCATTTGTCCAGATGTGGACTCTAGCGGCTGGAATGATTTATTTATTTATTTATTTTTGCTTCGGCAACATGGGACGCTCTTGGCGGCATGGGCTTCTGGCTTCATCGGAGTAGGTCCTCAAGGACCTGGCAATCTACGCAATGCATTTGCACACATCGGACTTGGTCGCATGTAGACAACTTGCCCCCACCCAAGCATGTCGTACAACGCAACGGTGATGAACAAAAATGATGATGATGATGATGATGTAATCAAAGCAGGTGAAGGGTGTCTCTCTCAACTGCTTGGTCGATAGTTGCAGGTATGGCATCGGGTTCTCAAGCTGCTATTTACTTTTACTCTATTCGAGCTAGTATCCCAATTACCTTTACAAATCCAACAAATTGCTATCCTTTTCCAGTTTAAAAATGCTTCCGATGGGCAGAAGCGTCAGAAGCACAAGCCAAAGAAACTGCGCTCGCTAACCCGCCTGACTACAGTAATATCCTCCCATGGAATGAAGAATCCTTGGAGGCCTTTATCCAGCAATGAACTCCTTTCGACTGAAACGATAATAATGGTGGCATACTTACTCAACATTTGCATGTTGGGAATGTTGAAGAAATATTGTCCCCGGTTCGTGCTAGAATCATCAGATGCTTCAAAGTCCAAATAGTGACTGGTTCCATTGTAGTCTCCATCAGTTACGGACCAGTAACAGTCGTAGTACAGCACTGAGCGGTCGTCTATGCGCGCGTCGTTTGAAATGGCGATATTCCGGCAGTGGTAACTGTCTGGCCGGTTTGGGTTGTGGAAACGGAACTTCATGGCTGGAAAATCAAATAATTTAAGAGGGTCCCGCGCGAACGAAATATGGCGCTACTGCGCAAGCCATTAGGCCGCGCAGAACCATTCGGCGATTAGGAAAAAAGATGAAAGTCTTAATATTTTCATATTTATATCTTTATAAAAAAATAAGAAAGGGGGCGACCTCCAAGACGTACATATAAATATTGTCATGTGAAAATTATTGTTTTAGACGTAAAAATTACGAAGTTTTCGAAGAAAAATGCTTTTAGATATCATACCATATATATATATATATATATATCATTTTTAAGTTTCATATGTATCTGTTTGAAATTCCAACAAGGGGGCGATCTTATTCAAGGATTGATCTAAATTATACAAATACTTTTGATGTATTTAATTAATTCAACGCATAGTACTAGTGATTTCAAGCTAGGATTTGACTAGCTCCGTGGCGCATCGTCAACACGCCAGCCTGCGACACGGAGTGACCGGGTTCGATCCCCGGCCAGGTCAAGATGGAAAATGATCTTTTCCAGATTGGCCTGGGTCTTGGATGTGTATCTATATATGTATTTGTTATAAAATATAGTATCGTTGAGTTAGTATCCCTTATCACATGTCTCGAACTTACTTTGGGGCTAGCTCAATCTGTGTGATTTGTCCGTATATATTTATTTATTATTATTATTATTTAAAAACACGTAAATTTTCACAATTTCGTGTAGTACTGTTTTAAAAACGGCAACAGGTAGACGCTTGAAATAATCACAGAATATTTAGTTATATGTGTATTCACTTCAAAAATAAATAATGAAATTAAAATAAATTTAGGGCGCTCCCAAACAGCACACGTGAAACTACGGAACCCTTGGTGCGCAAGTCCAACTCGCACTTGGCCGGTTTTTTCTTTTCTTCTAGACCAGCATGGAAGAAACATTACATTATATTATGTAAGAGAATATTCTAGATTTAATCTATTTCGTAACGTTTAACAATCAACAGAATTAGCCGTGTAGTTTCAGGCAGAGTAGAATAGGACCACTCCTAGTCTTCCCATGGAGGTCGTAAGAGGCGACTTAGGAAATACAAGCTAAACAAAGCTCATAAACATCAATGAGATCTCTCCAACCCTGGCCAGCGAGGAGAGTGTAGGCCAAATCCTCTGTCTGCTCTGGCCAAGTATGGCTCCAGTAGTACAGAGAGGGTCATGCTCCTGCAGTGGAGACTAAAAAGACCTGATGATGATGAAACAATCAACGCTATGATTAATTACATGCTTGGCTAAATATAGATCCATGTTTTCATACTATGTTTGCGTATTTTGATTAGATAATAAGATATAAGTGCAGTTTCTTTGTGTATACAATTGCAACGAACTGTCACTTAGTCCGGCTTAGTACTTTTGATCCTCCTTTTTACCCGACTGACCTATACAGAAGGCAGGTAATGTTTTTCGCGCGTATGTCTGTTCCATTGCCATCACCTGTAGCCTAAACAGCTTGACCGATTTTGTAGTGCAAGGTATCATTTGATTCGTATTCTTCCCCGGCCAGTCATAGGTTATGTGACGTTACCAAAAAATAATATGGCGGACGTAAACTGTCAAAAAGGCAGTCAGGTTTTTTTTAATTTTCAAAGAATCCTCTCGTTATAAACTGAGCATTTTCTTGGTTGCATCCTCAGCTCTGTAACGTCGGAGCCCGGGGTCCGCTTTTATGACAGTATGCATGCTGTGATATAATCTGGTATCTACCATGCTGGTCTGGGAGAAAAGAAAAAATGTAGAATGTGCCAGCTGCTTCTCTTCCCGCGCAGATCGTAAAATCCGATCGAGAGAATGAGCGTCAGTAGGCGATGCGGCTAGCAACCCATCACTACTTTGATTCCGTTTTCCATCTACATGACCTCCAACATGCTAAATGGCCATAAGTCTTATAGACCTAGGCTCTAGCTACCCCGCAAGGGAAAAAGACGTGATACTATGTATTTATGTATATAATTTGGTGAACGTTTTTATGGTCAGTGGTGTCATCCTAAACTGCTTGGCTGGTGATTGCAGGTATGATATTTTTTTTATTATTATTATAAAAAAAAAAAATGCCTTTTAGCCCTTCATATTTTACTACGTATCAACGAAATGGTGGTGTAATTCATTTCGTTGATCCAATGGAGCCCCTGGCGACAATTCCCACGAATCCACTGGTTTGATCATAGACGCAGTAGCAGTTAGGCGAGCGACCACCTGCCCGCTATGTAAATTTCACTACAGCCGCACCATGATACTTTATTTTAGTTATTCCACACATTGTTCATAAACATGGGCATTTATAACACCAAATTACACCGATTTCACATTATAAAGTCCACTAGAAGCAATTTGCAAAACTATCCAAAACAAAAACCGTGCAGTCCGCCAAAATTCCCGCCAAGAACTCCTGCAGGTATGACATAGAGTACGCGCGCCCGGCCTTCCGAACTGCTACTTACTTTTCCCCCATTCATCCGAGTGACAAGTATCCCAATATCTCCATTCCCTTTCCAAATCTGACTAGCTCCGTGGCGCAGCGGTCAACACGCCTGCCTGCGACACGGAGTGACCGGGTTCGATCCCCGGCCAGGTCAAGATGGAAAATGATCTTTTTCAGATTGGCCTGGGTCTTGGATGTGTATCTATATATGTATTTGTTATAAAATATAGTATCGTTGAGTTAGTATCCCATAACACAAGTCTCGAACTTACTTTGGGGCTAGCTCAATCTGTGTGATTTGTCCGTATATATCGATATCGATATCGAAATCCAACAAATTCCTTACTATACCTACCCAGCTTAAAAATGCTTCCAATGGACAGCAGCGTCAGAAGCACAAGAAGTCAAAGAAATTGCGCACGCCAACCCGCCTGCCAAGCGTGGTGAGTATGGCAATATCCTCCCATGGAATGAAGACTCCTTGGGAGAGGCCTTTGTCCAGCAGTGGACTCTTTGTAGTTGTAATGATGATGATGAACACAGCAATACAAAGTAGTGGTCATACCGCTCCATTACAATTTTTTTTTCTGTTTGAACAACTCAATTAGTTGTGAGATAAAACAAATTAACTACTACTAAACTAACCTACTTTCATAATTGATTTGAAAACCACTGAGTTTGATACGGATTCTTAGTAATTTCAATAAAAACAAGACCACAAATTTTCTAACATCAAGGCTACATTGCAACATAAGTCGGGTTTGTTCGAAAACTTATAATTAAGAACGAGCGAGCAATCCTAACTAATATTATAAATGCGAAAGTGAGTTTGTTTGTTTGTTTGTTTGTTTGTTACGCTTTCATTCCGTAACTACTGAACCGATCATAATGAAATTTTGCATACAAGTTCTCTGGAGTACGGAGAAGGACATAGGCTACCTTTTATCCCGGGAAAAGATACTATTCCCGAGGGATCGACATTGACGCGGGCGGAGCTGCGGGCGAAAGCTAGTTCTTTATAATCTTGGATTTGTATGTTTTGTTATCATATCACCCCGAATAGCAAAATAACTATTAAAATATAAGATATTTAATATGAAAATCTGAAGTTTGTTTTTTTGTTTGAACGCGCTTATCTCAAGAACTACTGATTCAAATTAGAAAATTCTTTTTGTGTTGGATAGTCCATTTAAAGAGGAAGGCTTTAGGCTATAAAACATCACGCTGCGACCAATAGGAGCGAAGCATCAATAAAAAAATGATTTAAATTCGTGGGAAAATTATTTATCTATACTAATATCATAATAACAGAAATTGCCGCGGACGAAGTCGTGGGCAACAGCTAGTAACTTAATGAAAAAAATGTATACTCACTCTTCCACTTAATACTAGTGAATGTAATATTCAATACTGTGAAATTCAGGCTCCTCCCATGGTTGTCCAGGATGTAGGGTCTAAGGCTAACGCCACCGATGTCCGTGTTGAAAGGCTTGTCAGCTTTGAACGACTCGAAGCTCATTTGACGGCATTCCGAATTGCTTAGTGATTTGGACACGAGAACTTTGCACACATCGGAGTCAGTTGCGTCGTCTGGTTCCGTCAACTGGAATAGAAAGATACTTTTACAAAAGTATAATAGAACAAAATGGAGGTTTGCTCACACAATTTAAAACTAAAATACCTACCTATACAGTTAACTTTTTATCGAGTTAACTTTACCTTGTTTTCATAATTAGTGAAATCAATTCATCATCATTTCGCGTAGGTGACACGGTCAATCGGTCAATCAATCACACCCTGGTGTCAGAGTTCTTCGGAACCGCCTCTCGGCCTTTGACGTGGTTCCTTTAACGACTGCCAGATGGCAGCCGGGATCAACAGCTTAACGTGCCTTCCGAAGCACGGAATCATCTTAATTAACCGGTATTTAGGTGATTCAATCCTGCAATGTCCTAACCAAACTGAAAACAACTAGACAAAGTATGCTTAGCGTGGGAATCGAACCCACGACCCCCGGGTCTACATGCAAACGCCTTAACCACTGGACCACGGAGGCAGTTAATCATATAGTATATTAGTGAAATCAATTAAAAATCACAGTAATAAATAAAACGCATCTTGTTATCTTTAAGATCTGATAGTATCTGATTTTATGAAGGCAGTAATATAAATTGGCTAATTTTTAATAGCTGGTTGTCTGCCTGAGGCCAATCCCTCAGAAAGCACCCAATGATAAATAAATAAATATATACGGACAAATCACACAGATGGAGCTAGCCCCAAAGTAAGTTCGAAACTTGTGTTATGGGATACTAACTCAACAATACTATATTTTATAACAAATACATATATAGATGAACATCCAAGACCCAGGCCAATCGGGCCTTGGCCTGACCGGGATCGAACCCGGGCCCTTGTGTCGCAGGCTGGCGTGTTAACCACTGTGCCACGGAGCTTGTCATACATAAATATTAATTATTATTAAATAACCCTCTTCCTATCTTTATAGTCAGGTTAATAGATGTTAAATCATCAAAATTCAACATTCTGAATATCTTTCACATAAATAAAAAACCGACTTAAATCAAACTACTGAACCGATTATGATAAAATTTATAAGGAAACAACTTGAAACCATACCTTTTCAAACAAAAAAGATTTTTTAAATTGATTAATTAATGACAGAGTTCTGAAGGGAGGGACAGTAGACCTGAGTATTTGATATGAATTTCAGCTTGATACCTCCATGCATTCCTGAGAAAAAAGGTCTTGGCAGACAGACAGACAGACAACAAAGTGATTCTATAAGGGTTCCGTTTTTTCCTTTATATGTACGGAACTCTAAAGAACATCCAAGCAACAAACATACATACAACCAAATTGATCTCTGTTTTTTTAATCTGTTAAAAATATCTTCCACTAGACATCAGTTAAAAAAATATAGCAGCTCAGTATTAAATGCAAATTGAAATGCATCATATTTATAAATAATTCAGCAACACTATTGATTTGTTAAATAGAATATTTATTGTTCCCTACTTCCTCAATTATAATACCTACCTGTTTATGCTATATGGTAGTATTACAAATATAAGTATCCTTATCCTTACTAATATTATAAATGCAAAAGTGAGTTTGTTCGTTACATTTTCACGCCGTAACTATTGAACCAATCATCATGAAATTTTGCGTACAAGTTCTCTGGAGTACAGAGAAGGACATAGACAACGCGGGGGGAGCCGCTGGCGAAAGTTATTTTTTGCATAAAACGTAATTTTTAGCTATGTACGTAAGTATTTAAGTTTCAACTGTTTACTTACTTGAAACTACTAATTAATTGAAGGTTTATCATTAACTAGCTTTCGCTCGCGGCTCCGCCCGCTTCAATGTCGATCCCTCGGGAACTTTTTCCCGGGATAAAATGTACCCTTATGTCCTTTTCTGTACCCCAGATAACGTGTATGCAAAATTTATTGAAGATCGGTTCAGAAGTTACGACGTGAAAGCGTAACAAACAAACAAACAAACTCAGTTTCGCATTTATAATAAAATATTAGTTAGGATTATGAAGAAACATGATAAACTGAGAAATTCCACACTGGTATTGTTACAGTTTTGGTGCTATTGCTATGATCTTTATTTTTATGTGCAAATACGAAATAAAAGGTAAAAATAATCAGATGTCTTGAAGAAGAATAAAAAAACTGATATAAATAGGCCGCACAACACAAAATGTACACTATAGATATTAAAACTCTTTTGTAAAATTTTACTGGTTTTAACTCTTCCATGCTGGTCTGGGAGAAAATAAAACATGTAGAATATACCGGCTGCTTCTCTTCCCACACAAATTGTTAAAGCCGATTGAAGGAATGGGCAAAATCTGAGAAATCATGTTAATAGGCGATGCGACTAGCAACCCATCATTATTTTAATTCGATTTTCCACCTAATACCCACCAACATGCTAAATGTGGCCTTTAGGTCTTATTAGACATATCACATCTCGACCCCACAAGGGAAAAAGACATGACACTATGTATGTATGTTAATGGTTTTAAAGGCATCAAGGCTAAGAATGCTACCAGAACAATGCTTGGATGCGGAAGCAAGAGTGTGTGCGGTTGGCCCTCAGACATTTTAGGACCAGTCTTGGAGTCAATTTATTGTACAGTTAGGCTGGTCCTTGACATCTCTATGCCATATTTTTATAAGTGTTTTTAATTTGCATTCACAATGCTATTTTGATATACTCTTTGGCAGAGTGTAGGTCGTACATAGACCTAGGTCTCTGGTTCAAGCACCGCATTAAATTTTTTCAATTTAATTTCTTAATTTAGTAAAATTGCCAGTGACATATGGTATAAATTTAAAAGTAAGTTAAAGCGGTGCTCTAGACTTCTTTCAGATATTAGGGTTTGATACAATTTGTAGAATCCCAAAAAGCACAGCCAGCCTATTTGCTAACTGTTGACAACTGCGGTATACAATGTTTTGATGATCACTTAGACCTCCATTACGGCTTTATATCTTAGTTAAAAATAGTCAATCATACAAAAGCCGTAATGCATTTTCAAGTGACTATCAAAACATTGTTTTAACAACGCAGTTGTCACAAGTTAGCAGATAGACCTGCTGATCAAGAGGTCTATTTTTTTTATTCTAATTATTTTTTCAAGGCTTTGGTACACTTAGTGTGACTATGACAGCCTCATGGGGGTCCTCTAATAAAAAATCATCTAAGATCTATTATAAACCTCCATAATAGCTATGATTGTGCTGAATGTGACAATGGACTGCTCAATACTACATTCAGCATTCCATTCTCCATAGGTACCTCAGCCCAGAATCTCTCCCATAGGGCACCGTACTGACCACATTCCAAAAAGACGTGTAGCAAGTATTCCTCCTTATGACAAAAACTACATAGGTCTGATTGGGTCACATGCATCAATAACAAAAATTTGTTAACTGGAACATGGCCAGACCTCACCCTGAATGCAGAGACCAAAAGTTCCCTACAGAGACTAGCACAGTCAAACCAAGGCACCAGATTAGGTGAGTTTTGGATTGTCCTGTACCAAACACCTTTTAGAGATCTGTTATCTTTAAGAGGTCTATTTGTTGATAAAAATTTTCTTTATGTAATAAAAAAGAAATACATTGATGATAATGTCTAATGAAGCAAACTTATATTTAAAAACAATGATAAAGCAAATACAGTTTATATATTACCAAAGGCAAATAGACCAATCAATAATGAAATCAAGGCCAAACTTATGCTTTATGTATTACAATAACAACAAAAATTACAATGTTGTTGTTTTAGAATAGCATTATACACTTGTTTTGAATTTTATTCGATATTACTTTACATATTGTCATGAACACATTATTTTTCCATTAACCAGAACCGAGGTAACAATGTTTTCAATATGGAAAATCAATATGTGTACCTATTGACGTAATTGCTTTAATAGCACAATAAAGTCATGAAAATTAGAAATGCTCACCTGGGTACTACAACTGAGCGTCTTCGTGATATTATCTTTACACTTATCCTGGTTATTTCCAGCAACTAAACTCGCAGAACTGGACAAAATAAACCCATAACAAAACAACAATCGCCACATGATTAAGCACTGATTAGGGGCACAAATCACAACTAAAATATGATCATGACGACGAAATATTAGGAAAACATTTCCTGCTGAATGTTTTCCATCTAATAAACCGAAAAATAAACAGAAAACGCAATTTCAACACTCGATATCACGAAATTACTCCAATGAACTGTCAAATATATTCTATAGAATACCATCCACAGATAGCAACTGTCTAGTTCTGCTGGCATAGAGTATTAAATGTTAAAGTTTGAGTTGTTTACAATATATGACAACATACTTCAAATCTTAGTAAGTCATATTTGAATGTGCTTGACCAAAGAGTTTAGCAGTAAGTATAAAGGAGGTATTACTCCTTAACATCCGGCTTCGTTTTTAAGCCAGACATCTTGCTCAATTCAGCGATTCTGGGTCCATAAAGTGGCTTTGTCAGCATATCTGCAAGTTGTCTTGATGCTGGCACCTTGCTCACGCTGAGAACATCAAGATTAACACACTCTCTAATAAAGAACGATCTAATTCTAATGTGTTTCGTTCTCTGGTGGAATTCATAAGGTGGATGTTTGGCTAGTCTTATTGCCGATTCATTATCAATGTATAAATTTGCCAAACATTCTTTATCTGTTATGTCTTTCAGTATTCTCTTTAACCAAATTATTTCACGGGCAGTTTCACTAGCAGCTACTATCTCCGCTTCTGTTGATGAGATCGCAACAGTAGCTTGTCTTTTACTCTGCCAAGAAATTGGTCCTCCAGCAAATAGACACAACATGCCAGTGGTAGAGCGGCCTGTGCTGTAATCACCGCCGTGATCAGCATCACTGTAGCTCTCTAGGCCGGGAGCTTTGTCACATTCGTAAAGAATTGCTTTGTCCATAGTTCCTTTTAGATAGCGCAAAATTCGTTTGGCGGTTTGGATATCTTCATTGGACGGATTTTCTAGATTTCGTGATACGACACTAATAGCATAGGCTATATCTGGCCTTGTCCCAGTCATAAGATAAGCCAATGCTCCCACTGCTTGACGATAGGGGAAAGATGCAGAAGTCTCCGTCTCTTCTTTGTTATCAGACTTTAGGGTTGGTGTTGCAACGGCTTTACAATTCTCCATGCCAAATCTTTCTAATACACGTTTGGTGTAAGCTTTCTGATGAACGAAGATAGAGCCATCTGTCTTCCTCTCTATTTCCATTCCTAGGAAATAGTTGGCTGGCTTGGTCATTATTTTAAAACGCTTTTCCAGCTCTTCAATAAACGTTTTTGTTTCGTTTTCGCTTGAAGATGCAAATAAACCATCATCAACATACAAGGCGAGAACGATTTTATTTTTGCCTCTCTTCCGAATAAACAGACACGGATCCGCTTTGCTTTGTTTAAAGCCAATTTCTACAATGTAATCTGTAATACATCTATTCCAGCATAGCGGCGCCTGCTTTAATCCGTACAGGCTCTTTTTCAGCTTGAAAACTTGCTTTGGATTCGTTGCATAGCCTTCTGGAGGTTTCATAAAAATCTCCTCGTTTAATTTACCATATAAGAAGGCAGTCGATACGTCAAACTGTGACAGGGACATCTTTTCTTTGGCTGCAACACTTATAAGCGCTCTTATGGTGCTGCTTCTTGCCACAGGGCTAAAAGTTTCGTAAAAGTCAATTCCTTCTTTTTGTGAATATCCCTTGATGACTAATCTGGCCTTATACTTGTCTATAGTACCATCAGGGTTCGTTTTGATTTTAAATATCCATTTGCAAGGAATATTTTTTCTTCCTTTTGGCAATTCTCCAAGCTCCCAAGTTTGGTTGTCTTTGAGGGATTTAATTTCGCTGTTAATTGCCTCTTGCCATTTATCCCTATCTACACTATTCATAGCTTCCTTGTAGCTTTTTGGTTCAACAGTATTCAATGTCACATTGATGTTGCAGATTTGATCTCTGTATCGACTTGGAGGTCTAAGAGTATTCCTGTTTCTCAGAGTCATTTGGCCTTCTCGCTCTATTTCATTTGCAGACAGACCACGGTTTTCGGCAGATTCTGCTTCTTCATCATGAGACTCCACAGTTTCATACTGCTCAGACTCATTCTCTGTCTCAATTTGCTCTGATTGAATATCTTCTACTCTCTGGACTTCTTGCTCTACACATGCTTGCTCATCGACTTCGTTAGATAGCGATGGTGGATTTGGAGTAGATGCTTGTCCATCTTGATCATAAGTATTATCTTGCTGTACAATATCAGTTGATTTGGCTTCTAGATCTGGTAGCTCGAATATAGGATTTTTGTTGGTAGACGTTGAAGGTTGTGAACTGTGATTATCATAATTCTCGCCATTAAAGCCTTGTAGTGGGGTTTCTTCAAACGTTACATCTCTGGATCTAATTAACTTGTGATTGACTTTATCCCAAATTCTGTAGCCTTCATCGCCTTCATAGCCAATCAATATTCCTTTTTGAGCTTTCTTATCAAGCTTCTTACGGTTGGGTTTAGGAATATGGGCATAGCATTTGCAGCCAATGATTCTCAGGTGTTTGATACCAGGTTTCTTTCCATGCCATAACTCATAGGGTGATTTTCCTTTTACGCTTGATGTACCGGTGCGATTTAGGATAAACGCCGCTGTGTTAATGAGTTCTGCCCAAAGACCTTGTGGTATCTCCTCGTGAGCGTGCATCATTGCTCGTGCTGCTTCAACTACGGTCCTATTCTCTCTTTCCACGCATCCGGCTTGTTCGTGCGTGTGAGGCATTGTCAGTCTCTGTCTTATGCCATGTGCTGTTAGGATTTTCCGAAATTGTTCGTTATCAAACTCGCCTCCATTATCGTTTAATATTTCTTTGACAGTGTGTCCTGCAACTCTGGCTTGTGCTAGCATTTGCTCAAGCTTCATCCATGCCTCAGATTTCTGCTTTAGGAAATATATGCATCGATAGTGAGTGTAGTCGTCTTTGAACATCAGGAAATATCGAAACTTCTGGATTGAATATGCGAAAGGGCCGCATATGTCAGCATGGATCAGTTCTCCTGGTTTGGATGCTCTTATCCTTATGCCAAACTGTTGTTTGTGAGCCTTTCCATAAACACATCCTTCGCATAGATCTGACTTGCTGTCCTCTACTTTTAGTCCGAATTCTTTTTCAATGAGCTGTTTGACATGTCTTTTATTTTGATGAGCTAGCCTTTCATGATATACTTGTAGTGGATTTGTCAATACCACATTGACATCTGGTTTAGGCATCAGGGAACTGAGGTTAAGTTTGTACAGTCCGCCATTTCTTTGTCTTTTTCCGACCAGTCTTATGGTTCCAGCTACTTTCAAAGTACACGTGTCTGGCGTCGACTCAAAGACTGTATTGTACTCATGATCATGTGCGGCAAGAACAGAAAAGAGATTCATCTTTATGCCAGGGACGTACCAAACATCTTTAAGTGTAATTTGCTCTCGTCTTCCACAAACATCAGCTTCTACACGGATATTTCCTTTTCCAAGTGCTTCAATGGTCTGACCATTCGCTGCTGTGACTGTGTGTTGGCCCTTGAAGTGCTCAAAAGTCTCAAAGAGGTCACCCCTATTCGTAACATGGCTAGTTGCACCATTGTCTACGAACCAGTGTTCTTTGTCTGCAACTATGTTGTTCAAGGCTAAGACGGGTAAGGTTAGATTTACTGAAGTCGCCTCTTTAGGGGGTCTTCCATCAGCAATCCATTTCTTGCATTGTTTTACTCGATGTCCGCTCAATCCACAATATTTGCATTTCCATTCTTTTTCTTGTTTCTTTTTGCCTTTTATAGTTTTCACAAAAAATGCTTCTGATGTGCTTGCAGTCTCAGGTTTGTTCATCAGGGATTTTTCATGGGCACATAGCTGAGTAGTAAGACTATCAACCGTTCTGTCTTTCTTTGTCATAAGTAGCCAACTTGATTTAAAGGCGAAATATTCTGTCGGTAAAGTGTCCAAAATCTTGCAGATCCAGAGCATGTCTGGTAATTTTGAATCTATATGGCTGTTCAATTCATGCCAAATATTCTTTAACGCAGAAGTATGACTTGCCATATCATGTTCAGGTTCCTTTGTGTAACTAAAGAATCGTAGACACAGATCATAGCTTTTATCTTCACTACTCTCTCCATATAATCTATTTAGTTCTTCCCATACCTCTCGTAAACTTGTCAGACGCATGACATGATTTAATATTTCATCTGTCATGTTGGTCGTGATGAGAACTAAGACAGCACTATCAATATTCGTGAATTCTTGTAAATCTTTTTCAAACTTTGTTTTTACGACAGAATCGGCGTCTGCCGATGGTTGTTGTGGTCTACATCTCCTACCTTTAATAACTTCCAAGGCTCCAGGGATGGCCTTTATCACAACCAGTATTCTATACTTCCATGACTTGAAGTTTTTCGAATCCAGGTGTCCTATCTGCACCCTCGATGCTTCTACGATCGCCCTATCCATAGCGGTAGACAACTGGCACAGATTTCACCGTATGAATTTTCGTGTTTTGTTATTCACAAATTTTATGTAAAATTCTTTCCTAGAATTACACCTCGCGTCAATGAATTATATTTTAATATTTGTTACGCTCTGCTACCATGTTAAAGTTTGAGTTGTTTACAATATATGACAACATACTTCAAATCTTAGTAAGTCATATTTGAATGTGCTTGACCAAAGAGTTTAGCAGTAAGTATAAAGGAGGTATTACTCCTTAACATTAAAATACTGGACTGGGCTGGGGGAAGTCCGAATCCGAAGCCCTACATGCAACCCAACAAAAAAAACAGCCAAGTGCGAGTTCGATTCGCGCATGAAGGGTTCCGTACCGTTATCTATAAAAACGGAAAAAAAATCATGGAATTATCTCTATGGTCTGTTGTATGAGAGGCCCCCTTTAATATTAATTTTATTTTTATTTATTTTTAAAGGTAGGTGTGCTTTCTCTTTATAATTTTCTCTTTTTTGTATAGTTAGGGTTAGTTTTAGTTTTTATTTTTTTTAGTTATTACTCTTATTTTACGTATTATAATATGTAACTGGCTACGAATAAGTTAGGTAACTGGAAACAACTAAACAAAGTATGCATCCCGTGCTCAGACCAACTATGTTTGTTGTTCTGAGTTCCCGTGGTAATCGAACGACCCCCGGGTCTACGCCATAACCACTGGACCACAGAGGCAGTTCAAGTGAAGCTATATTAATTTATGATGGTACGATACTTAGCGAGTTCTTTTGTAATTTTTTTTGGCACTGAAAACGAGACAATCAAAGTCACCAAAAATTGAAATGAATATTTTTTATTCAAAATAAGATACATGTATCGCTTTTTGAACGTCATAATGTTTCTGTTATTTATTTTTCTTTCTTTTATGTTTGCAAAATCGAAAAACTATTTATTATTTATTTATTATTATTCCGTTTTTACCCTTTGGGTACGGAACCCTAAAAACGATAAGACAAATAGTACATTGCTATGTTATAAGCTCAGAGTTATAAGTTATAGAACATAGATTTAAAAAAAAAATGCTTCATACTTCTATGAATAGAATAATCTACGGAACCGCTTACTAAATAGATGAGAATAATATAGAATAATATAGATTGATGACACTGACACATGTCGAAAAATACGACGGGCTAAAATTTGTAGAAAGCTAAATGAGTGCCGTACTGAAACAAATAGAAAAAAGTAAATGTCATCGGTCATCGTGACATTTGAAGAAGTGAAGTATTGTATTGACTGACAACCTTTGTATTTCGCTATTCAAGAAACATGATAAATTAAATCAAAATACAGATTGTTAGTAATTAAAATGAAGCAATCTTTAAATAAATCTTAAACTAGTGCAACAAATCTACGTAACATGGACATATAAATTTAAGAATAGACCGGTTTAAATAACAACAGAGATGACGGTAAGTTATTTATCATTTTATTGAATCAATTTATGCTCTTATCTGCTCTATTTATTAAATATCCGACGCGTTATCAAAGAACTGGGGCCTACATCCTCTACAGCTTCATTGCACTGTGCGTATTTGTTTTAGTATCTGTATCGTTCAAGTCAGTAAGTAGGTTCGCAAATTTTAGGTACAGTATAAAAAGGTAATAATTTGAAGAAAAAACCAGGTTGAAAAAGTCAATACAAAGAGCCTTGGATCTTTTCTGTATTTCAAAGTATTTAGGTAAACGATACAAATATTAAATTATATTAAATATTATTTTTTTATCAACATTTACTGCCACAGCGATTCTAAGCTACCAATGCCGTTGATGTATCCAGTACATTCTGGTGGCTGGATATGTATCAATCGGGCAGATAGCTCTGTAAGCAATGTGGGGAGTTTAGAATGAATTTCTTGTCATGAATTTACTTAACCCTTTGACTGAGAACGTCGGACAAATCCAACATACATTTTCTATGTAAATATTTGTCAGATTTATCCAACGTTAACTAATTTCTTATTACCTACATAAATACGAAGTAAATAATTTTACTAAAGAAGGTGTAATGGTTTTGTATTTTTAAAATTAGCATACTTTTGGTGAATGATTTTGAGCTATCACGGTTACAATGTCACTAGGGGACTTACCGTGTTGTGTGCGAAGAAAGAGGTTAGACTGATGCGGTTTCCCTTGACAGTTTTAACAACCACCACAGATATTCAGTCAGTCTGTGAAGATGGCAGCAGCAATTGCAATATGTTTTAGTTAAAGTTAAGTACAGTAGTATCACATTTATTTTATTATTGTCATCTCGGCATTGTTCAATGGTGCAAAATACCGATGACTCATTCGAATGAAAACCTCATCAAAAACAAATTTATTTCTACTACATAAGATTTGAAATCCAAAAACAGGACTTGTGCTGTCTCGCTGATAAAACTTGTATGGCTCGGTGCTGTAGCAAACTCCAGACATGGCGCACACGCATCAGCCAATAGCAGACTGATATTTTTGCACTACAGTACATTGGTGTAATTTATAAAAGTGTTAGTACTGTGGTATTTTTTGTGGTACATTTACTAATTAAATAGTGTAAATAATACTATTCCTACAATCCTAATTTTGTAGTACCAAATTGTTGGTAAAAGTTTAGGCATATAGTTATAATGTCAATTCCAGTGGCATAACTACTTTGTCCCGTGGCAAATTCATACAACGGGCCCATGAGAGTTTGAGTTCAGCTTCGGCGGCTTCTTGCTGGTTTAGCTTTGACCCTTCCCACTCTTTTATTTCTGTCCGGGGCCCCCTAGGACCCCATTTTGCCAGCATTGCCAACCTGTAGTTAAGCCACTGGTCATTTCTTTATCTTGAAATTTTAACAAGAATCCTGTGCAGTAATTTGACAGGTATTGATACTCAGTATATTGTAAAAAAAAACATATTACAGATAACACAGGCATATGCAAATGTAGTAAGGTAATTGGATATCTCTAAAAAAATATCACTTTGCCTAATATAGAGTTTTTTATAGTTATGATCCATTATTTTCAAAATGTTTTATTTACTTCATCGAATCAGTGTTCATTATTTTTAACATTATGTTTTGTGTCTAGGCCAGATTTTGTTCCCTCCTAATAAAGGTCCCTTGTCTATGAGCTGGGTAAAAAACAAACAAGATAAAATTATATATATATGTTACTGTAAAAGCCCGTATTTTGGTAAATCTTAGGTTTTAAAAGTAAATCTTAGGATTACAGACACGAATTGGTAAATGTAAGAGATTATAAGAGACGATTTTTTTGAGCTTTTACCATAAAAATTTAGTACATGTAAGGTTTTACCACTGACGGTTGGTAAATCTTGGTTTTGGGTATCAAATACGTAATATGCAACTCTTTATAATTTATTTCGATTAACTATTAGTGACTAATTGGGTGAGTTTTCAATAGCTTAGCACGAATTTGTAATTTTTGTTGTTTGGATGTAATAAGCTCGCTTTGCTCTTCTTCATATTATGATTTTTAGACGTAGTATATATTTTTATACAAAATAGGACTTAAATAGCATTATTTTAGGTTAGTATTTGAGGGTTTCTCCCTAAACTGACTGAAACTGTTTGTAATAATAAATATTTTACTTTTTCAACACAGTGCTATTGTGGCATTTACAATTGCAAAGTAATACTGATGACTTGCAAGTGCATTTCTTCTAAAAGCATTTTTGAGACAGTTTGATTATTGTCCTCCAGTCAACGACAGTTTTCCGACAACTTCTCGTAGACTCACTTCTTTATCAATTTTTTCTATATTTTTAAAATATCAGAGGGGGTTCTGCCCACAAATACAAGAAGATGCGCGAGTACGAGACGATACGCCGAACACGTATTCCATGTCTTATTCGACATATACCATGCGATTGATGTAAATCCTAAGATTTACCAAGTGAATAGTAGTAAAAGTTCGAACCGCTAAGCTATTCGGACTTTTACCATTAAGAGTTGGTAAATCTTAGGTTTTACTCGAAATTCTTAGAATTTACCGTAGTTCGGGGTTTTACAGTAACATATATTAAAACATTCTTGCTAAGGAATTAGTATTAAAAAGTAATAATTGTTCTAGCAGTTTTTATTAAAGACCCTTAAAATTCTTGAATTGAATTCTCTCTACCTTAATTATTTTTATCAGCAATCTCTTTCAAGTAAAGCACAGCACTCAACTAACAATACGAAGTTTTATGGAAAATTTTATTGCTTCGTGATTTCTCTAATTGCCTTTAACGAACAACTATTATTTCTTTACATTGCACACTAAGTGAGAGTTTCACAAACACCTGTTACAGAAAACACCCATAAATTAGTTTATATAAAATGTGTGTCTACAAGCTCCACAATACAGACGTCACTCTAAAGAATCACCATTGAGATCTATTCACAAACATCAAAAGTAAAAGGCAACTTTTATTTAATGTAATGCTAAAGAAAGATCTAATGCCAATTTGTTTTCTAGCCGGTATGCTATTATTTTTTTATGATCCATGAAAATTCAATTTTAATTAGTTTGTGATCCGTACCGTCTATCAGTAGTACTAGTTAGTATTACAGTGTATTGCATTCGAGCAGTTATAAGTGATTTATCGTGCGATGACCAAAAATGATGTATGTGATGTTACAAATTTAAAAAAACAATGTAAAACTCATGTTTTGATTTGTTACATTTATGTATGTGTACACAATTTTGACATGTTTTAATCCTTGTAAGATAATTTTTTTAAAAATCCATTCGTAATCTCCGTGTGATGCCTTTCGTCCTACTTTTAATTGATTAGTATGTTTATTCGAACTTGAAAATAGATTAAATAATAAAGGCTAAGACACGAAGTTGCCTTTTTTGCGAAAATGAGGCTGTAGGTACATATATCTGTCTGTTTATGAATGTGTTTGTTTATGAATATGTCGTTATCAATGGATGCTTTTGTGATATAAAAAATTATGGTAAGTTGTAGCATTTAAACCAGAAGAGTGAGGGTCGCTGTAATGATGAAAAGGTGTAAAGATTGAGCCGAAAAAAAATTTATACTCGCTACACTTTACACAGATTTATGTGACCTAAACATGACATGTTTGTAAATAAAAAATGTATATGGGACACTTTGGGGTCACAAATGATAAAATTAAATAAAAATGTTTTGCAGACTGCACTGCACCATGACATGTCAAATGAAAGGGCTTGTTGTTAGGAACTTAAGGCGCTGTATCCCTTAACCGTTTGTAGCGGATATCGCGCAATATTTTATATATTTTGGTCATACCTATCGTCAGTCCCAGTTTAAATCCGTGTCTGCCATTTTCGTGTTAATTTTCACTTTTAATTTAATAATTCAATAACTATAACCAAATATTGTATTTTTTGTAGGTATCCATCTTGCTCATTTAGTTATACTTTTTATAGACGTATAAAAGTTGGTAGTTGTCGCTGAAAATATCAAGAAATTCGCGACGAAAATTTTTCTGGATATAGCTATTTTGATATTTTATTTAGATAGGTTTTAAATATTTTTTTGAACATATTTTTATGTAACCATTTATTTTGATGTTTGAACTGTATATCATATTTTTTTCATGCTAGTATTCTTTGAAAAATAAGGCTAACTGCGCGACGAAAAAATACACGTTTTACGGTATTCTTCTGATGCACAGCGCCTTAAATAGGATATTTTTTCCGTGATTTCATGATTCATAGCGTTCAACAAAAATAGACACAAACTGACCATTGTACCATTCCGTACCTTATCTCTGAAACCAGAGGATTGAAAATATATAAAAAAAAAATACTTGAAAAATATGTATGGTTTTATTATGGGGGGTACAATTGGGGTTCATATGAGAAAATTTAATTTATCGTACGGAGTCTCTCCGCGAGTTTGATTTACAAGAGCCCTGTTCTTCTTAACCGACTTAAAAAAAAGGAGGGCGTTATTTATTCGGTTGTATTTTTTTACGTTTGTTACCACATCACTCTGTAACTTATGATATGAACCAATTTTTAAAATATTTTTTTTGTTTTAAAGGTTAAATAGTCCCCGTTGAATTCTTTTTTTTATATGAAAGATTATTTATATTATTATCTTAAAACAAAAAAAAAACATGAATTATGCATGTGGGCGTCACATAGAGATAAGGTACGAAACATACTCACATATCAAATTAATTCCAATTCAATCACATTTTCACGTCAGCTGGTCGTCGCTTAACTAATTCTAATTGTTTGGCTGGGCACCAATCAATTCTGATTTCACGCCTAATCGTATAGTCTGAAATCAGCAGTCAATGTCGTAGTTCGAATGAATTGGTAGTCACATGTGCAACTGCATAAATGTCTAATAGTACTCGTATCTTCTGTGTGAATCGTGTGAACTATTGTCGATGAATATTATGTTATTATGTTTAATAGTATATGGAAGTAGCGTATTGTGTGTTAAGATTGCAAAAACATCATGGCCTATTGCAATATCGCGTGTGAACTTTCCGCTAGGGGTGATAGTGTAGCGTTAGGTATCCGAAAAGATATTTAAATATGTAATATTTACATACTTTTTCCATTTCGATTTTTATATTTTTTGTTTTTCACTTATTTTTTTAATTGTGAATCCCTCATACAATACAAACTCCCGCATGTGATCTCAGGGAGAGGGGGTGCCTGAAAAACACCGTTACCACCACGTAGGTACCTACGTGGTAAGGTAACACAAGCTGAGGCATTCCTTTGCCAATTTGCCATTTATATTTAGAAGATTGCAATTTTTATGTTTATTATAAGCAAAGGCAATAAATTTTTAATTTTTAATTATTTTTACTATTAGTCCTATTAAATATAGGACTAATTAAATATCCTATATTTATTTATTATTTTTTACCTGGATAAACGAAATTACGACGTAAACATTTCATAGATATGACCTAGCTGCATCGATTTTTGCCCCCGAAACCCGAAATCATACGATTTTAAAATTGTTATAAGTTTCATTAAAATCGTAGAAGCCATTTCTTAGAATATTTTTTATGTGTTAGAATTGTTCGTCTAAACTTTAAAGTTATGAATAAGGTTTAATAAATAGACAAAAGTATTAAATATGATTAAAATGTAAACTTTGGTTGCGGCTAGCTCCGTGGCGCAGCGGTCAACACGCCAGCCTTCGACACGAGAGTGCCCGGGTTCGATCCCCGGCCAGGTCAAGATGGAAAATGATCTTTTTCAGATTGGCCTGGGTCTTGGATGTGTATCTATATATGTATTTGTTATAAAATATAGTATCGTTGATTAAGTATCCCATAACACAAGTCTCGAACTTACTTTGGGGCTAGCTCAATCTGTGTGATTTGTCCGTATATACATATTTATATTTATATATTTATAATTAATAAACAACGTATTTGTCATCGCCATTATACTCAAGCTTACACAAAATGAATGACGTTATTTACATTGATATGCTTCAACACTATACAGATGAGAAGACATCTTAGCACTGCAATAGACAATGGACCAAAGGCATCCCACACGCGCCAAACCAAACAAAAAACAAAATGTGTGTACACATATCTAAATTTTCAGATCAATACAATGGGCATTGGCTTTTATAGCATCTGTAGTCATTTACTGTGTGGTCTTGAGACGAATCGTGTGATAAGCCTAACAGTATTAACATAGTAACAATGTTGGAAATATTATTTATATTGTTGTATTATTTGTTTTTAATTTATAACGCGTATGCAGTCGAAACGAAACGCGTCAAAAAGTTCGACTCGATATGCTGAAAGTAATGTTATTTTTTATTTAATTATTGAAAAGTTGGTAAGTGTATAATAAATATTCATAAGGCAACGCCAGAATTAGACACAGATTCGTTATTTATTAATGTTAAATGAAAATATAATTTAATATTGGTCTTATTATATGACTAAGAAAATAATAGTTATAATAGAACTTAAGAAAAACATAACAATTTTTTTAATGGTATTAATAAATAAATAATGATGAATATAAAAGAAAAACTTTTTTGATAAATTACATTCACAAAATATCGTGCGTAATACTAGAAATAAATATTGTTTAAAATTATTATTTTTAATTATCCCAATAAAGTTTTAAGTAGAAAACGCTCACTAATAACTAAACAGAATGCAGAATTTGTAAATAATCTTATCTATTACGTTAAGTTCTCATAACGATGTATGCGTATGTTATCATAATAAAATATTATATGCGCATTGTCACCGCGCTAAATTCTGACTCAATATTTTAGCAAATATCGTTCGGGGAACACAAACTGTTGGCTTATTCGCGGATTTGTCGCGCGAACACACGCGTCACGTGAAAAAAAAGTTTTTTTTTTTTATACTATTGTACGTACAGGCAGAAACTCGGGTGATGGGTCGGCGTTTTGTTCTAACATTGGTGATCGGGATATCAGCTGGATTTAGTGTCGCATACATATTCTTAACATCGACAGGACACAGCAGGGATATGGTATATTCGCCGTACAGGTAATTTTTAAATTGGCGCCAAAATTTCTGAGCACTTTTCTGCATGCGGCTTTGAATTGTGTGCATGTCTTTATCTCTGCTAGCATGTGTGCTATGTTATAATATCGTCAATCAAATTAACTTAAACTATTTGAAGGGTCAGTTTAATCCATGATACTGAATAACATAGGCATAGTATGGAAACTGCAATTTTACCCACATACTGCACTATATTACTGCCAAAACAAAGACGTAAATAGTTTCTGTTAATTTGTTTCGACTCTGTATGTATTAAAATAATATGTATGTCATGCGTAAACTTAAAATGCGCTGATGGTAATGACCTCATTATAAAAAAATGCGCTCCTGTAACATTTTTTTTTATTTAACTCATGCCATCATTTCTTATAAATTTAATTTTAAAATGCCGTTGTATATGATTGAATATAATCATTTTTAGAAAGGAAAGCCCGAGTATCCGGATACTTTTAAGTATATAGTTATTTATATCTGAATTTCCATATTCTTAACATAAGGAAGGAAAACAATATTAATCTATACATATAATAAAACAGTAAAATTATTTTGTCTGTACATGAACATGAAATGGAATGGATAGAGGGACACTTAAAAAGAATAATAGAAAGCAAAAAAAAATTTTTGGAATTTCTTGTCTGTCTGTCTGTCTGTCTGTCTGTATGTATGATCACGATTATCTCCGAAAATACTGAACCGATTTACTTCAAACTTTCACCAATTGCTTTGTTTTAACTCAGTTTAACATTTAAAGTTTGTTTCATCAAAATCGGTTCATTAAAAAAATAGTTATCGTCATTTGAATGAACTCAAGGCATGAGTTTGCCTACAAACATATAGCAAAAATAAAATAAAATAATAAGTGACATAAGAAAATTAAAATCCAAAGTCAATTCATCATCATTATACGACAGCATTATACCTATCCATACTATCCATAGTAATCCATACTAAAAAAAAAGAAGAAGCTGAATGACTGACATATCAACGCAGGGCCTAAACTATAAGGGTTAGGAACTTGAAATTTTGCACAGGGGTTCCTTTTATAACGTAAGGGAGCATTAAGAAAGGATTTTTGGAAATTCATCTCCTTAGGGGGGAAAACGGGTTGCAAAGTTAGTATGAAACTTTGTTGTTTTTGAAGTTATTCGAATGATATTCAGCATGAAGGTTCTTTACTGAAAGGTATGAAACACGAGTTAAATATTTTACTCAAAAATCATCCCTTAAGGGGGTAAAATAGGGGTGCAAAGTAAGCATGAAACTCAACTATTTTTGAAGTTAGTCGAATGAAATCCAGCATGAAGGTTCTTTACTAAAAGGCATGAAACACGAGTAAAATATTTTTCTCAAATTCATCCCTTAAGGGGATATAACGGGGATGCAAAGTTAGTATGAAACTTTCCGTTTTTGAAGTTATTCAATTGAAATTCAATATTAAGGTGTTTCATTGAAAGTCATAAACTAATGTATTCCGGGTAATTCTACTGTTCCTGAGAAATCGACACTTACGCGGGCGGAGCCGCGGGCCAAAGGCAAACCTGACTTATATATCAACGCACAGCCGAAACTACGGTGCGCAGAAACTTGAAATTAGGCACAGGGATTCTTTTTATGATGTAAATGAGCACTAAGAAAGGATTTTTAGAAAATCAAAGGGGTTGAAGTTTTACGGAATTTTCTCATTTCTGGGCTTAGAAGTTTGAAAGTAGGTGCGCAAGTTCTCAATTAAAATTAAAAAAGATCTGTTTAGGTGAACCAGACAACATTCTCCCTTGAAGGGGTAAATAGGGGGTAAAGTTTGTATGGAAATTTTCCATTTCTAGACTTAGAGGTATGAAAATAAGTATATACGTTCTAGGTTACAATTAAAAAAATCTGTGTAGGTGAAATGTACAAAATTTCCCCCTTAAGGGATAAAGGGGGGAGGGGATTGTATGGAAATTTTCTCATTTCTGGACATAGAAGTATAAAAATAAGTATATATGTTTACATTACAACTAAAAAGATCTGTGTAGTTAAAATGGTCGAAATTTCCCCTTGAAGGGGTAGAATAGGTGGGGTAAAGTTTGTATTGACTTTTTTTATTTACTTAGAAATATGACAATAAGAAGTTCTCCATTACAATAAAAAAATATCTGTGTAGGTGAAATGGGCAAAGTCCCCTCCATAAGGGTTAAAGATCTATGCAGGTGAAATGTATTAAATTCCCCCATAAGGGGAAAAAGCAAAGGGGCAGGGGTTTGTATGGAATTTTTATCATTTCTACTGTTCCCAAGGGAACGACATTAACGCGGGCGGAGCCGCGGGCAACAGCTAGTATACTTATATAATAATTAATGATTTATTTGTTATTCAAATAATTACTGAGTTACGTTTAGCCTATACTTTTGCTTTACGTATAACAGGTATACCGGGTAAAGGATTATTAAACTGACCTTTTTAACAAAAGTACAAAATTAGCATATGGAATTAATAAACTGGGTTAAAACTAAGCCTTATACCAGCTAGTCTTGAGAAATTGCGCAGCCGAACTATCTCCTGTTCTAACTCGCCTGTATCGTCTTTGTTTTTGGACCGGAATCGTACTTAAAGCGTGGTAACTCGCCAACATCCAACCCGTACCCAAGAAGGGTAGTCGTGCCGACCCTGCAAACTTTCGCCCAATTGCGATCACCTCTATTCTCTGCAAAGTAATGGAGTTTGTTGTAAACAAGCGTCTGCTGGCATACCTTGAAGATAATGATATTCTCAGTGACCGTACGGATTCTGCCAGCGCCGTTCTACTGGGGATCTTGTGTATGCCACGCATCTTTGGGGTGAAGCCCAAAGAAATCAAAGATGTCAACCAAAAGTCAATATAATGTAAGGTCGCCTGCAAAAGCCCATATAGAAGTTGCGTAAAAAGTCGTGTGTAGCTACGGATACTATTTAAAAATAACAGCAATTTCAACCATATACATGTGGCATAAGGTTCACGATATTGTCAATTATATATGCCTTCCTAAACAGTGCAATCCATATTCACCTTAAGACTATGTATGGACTTTTGCAGGTGACCGTACAATAATATGTAATAGAAATAAGCATTCAGGTCCGGAAAGTTGAATTTGCCAAAGTTGAATTCGCAAAATATTGAATCCCAAAATGTTGAATTTGCAATAAGTTGAATTTCCCATCAAATGCACCACAATTTGCTAAAAGCAGGATCCCAAAACATTGAAAATATGAAAAACTAGCTTTCGCCCGCGGCTCCGCCCGCGTTAATGTCGATCCCTCGGGAATAGTACTTTTTCCCGGAATAAAAGGTAGCCTATATCCTTCTCCTTAATCCAGTGAACTTGTATGCAAAATTTCATGATGATCAGTTCAGTAGTCACGGCGTGAAAGCGTAACAAACAAATAAACAAACAAACAAACTCACTTTTGCATTTATAATATTAGTAAGGATATATAATATGACATGTACTCGTATTGGCTCTAGCTGCTCAGGCTAAGTATTACTCTAGTAGAACAGAGAGGGTCGTGCTCCTGTAGTGGAGACTAAAAAGGACCTAATGATGATGATGATGTACTCGTTTTGTAGTTCAGAAGGATTTTTACGTGAGGGACAAAAAATGATAAAAATTAATAATTTTTGTTCAAAATAGGATACATTGAACGTCATCTGTTTTTTATTCGAATATCTACTATAATAAAATCGAAAAACTACTACCGTTTCGGAATTACCACTGCTAAGAAGAATACGCAGTCCAGTCTTGTCTCTACGTGCCTATTTTACAATAGTAAGATTAAATTGTTTACATTAACATAGACATTAAAATTATTTCCAAGCATTTTTATCAAATAAATAATCATATACCCTTATAGGGTTACTCGTGCGTGTGTCTGTTCGACAGTCACATCACAACCAATTGCTCCGATATACTTTTAGTATACCTACTAATAGAGTTGTGACCTAAATATGCACTATAGAGTCCCCGCATGCTACAGACTATTTATTTATCGTATTTTATAAGATGTAAGCAAGTGTGTACATTAAACCGATCGCTATCGGTTGTATCTTCCTACTGATTAAGACCCCGAATCGATCGATAGAAAGTCTGCAGTGTGCGGGTTTAAAGGCACATTTGGGGGTCATCAATCGAAAAAAAAAAAGTTTGCAAACCGTACCGTGTGGCTTGTTAAATGAAGGAATTGATGCGATAATCTCAAATATACCTTTTCAATAATTTAAAATATATACCTAGCTTTAAGCTATTCAACATAATCTCAAACGTGTGGTCATTTTACTGATAGGATAGAAATCTATACTCATATTGATCGACACGCATACCGCACGAGACCTTACCTCATTCTCCAAAAATCTACATCCGCATAGGGTTACCCGTTAGGGATTTGAAAAATCCTGGCAAAAAGCCGGACATTTCGATAAAAGTCCGTACTTTTTTGGAAACATTAACTTAGTTTAGTTCAGTGCTATGGTAAGCATGGTAGGCAGGCAGACGCTCGCATTGCGAGGGGGGTAGGATGCGGGATGCGGGCGGGGATTGTTCGCCTTGTTTTGCCTGGCGGCCCAAACAAAGCTCATAAACATCAATGAGACCTCTTCAACCCGTCTGGCCAGCGAGGAGGGGGTAGGCTTAAACCTCTGTCTTCTCTGGCCAAGTACGGCTCAGGTAGTACAGAGAGGGTCATGCTCCTGCAGTGGAGAATCGAGTTCAAAGAAATCGGTTACAAACAAAAGTCACAAACAAGCAAGCATACAGGTGAAGCTAATAAAAAGCGTGTAATAAAATAGCAAACAAATTTGTCAATATTGATACAATAATGGCACATTCTTTCTTACCTGTTCGCATAACAAATTTGTAACAGCATTTTTAGGCCGAATGGTATCGTATTATTCAAATATTGGCATTTCAATATTGTATCATATAGTGTTTCAGTTAAAATATCAAATTATGACAATGTTTGGTAAATACGCGTACATAATATCACGTCTTTGATAATATGTATATTTCCCTTACGGGGTAGACAGAGTCTAAGGCTGTAAGAACCACAGAGGTCTCGTTAAGCTTGTTGGTGGAAAACTGAATCTCAATAATGATGGGTTGGTATTTGCCTTAGCAATTTTAGTCGTGGTAGAGCCACGCTACGCGCAGTACGAACTGCTAGTAGCATGAATGGGCCGGTTCTTCCGGAGAAGTACCACACTCTCACAGAAAATCGACGTCTGAGTAGAAGCTTTACCGCTTCTATGCTTCGTTCGGTGAGTGAGAGACCCGGAGGCCCATCCTTCCCTCTCCCCTACTCATTGCCTTCACCCAACTCTTTAAAAGGCCGACAACGCACCTGTCACACGCTGGTGTTTCAAACGCACGGTGAAGTAGCGAAAGCTCACTTGGAGCTAGCTACATAGTCCTTCTAAAAAAAAACCTGTCACACCCTGGTGTTGCAGTTGTCCACGGGCAGCGGTGATCACTTACCATCAGGTGACCCGCTTGCTCGTTTGCTGTCCTATAAAATATAAAGAGGAGGTGCCGTAAGTAATATTTTCTATGAAACAATGCGTGGCATTTACAGGGGCTATTAGCTGTCTCACTCTACTTGCTCCGTGTCTCACTCCCTCCTTTATATCTACCTAGTGGCGAATAGCCCAACTACCTAGTATGTTCGATGTTGATCCCTACTGACATCTAGTGTCGGTTAGCTAAGTAATTAGGGTTGGCAACCAGACTGTTAAAAACAGTATTATACTGTTTTTGCTAGTTAATACTTTTTACTGTTCTATTAAAAGAGAGTTTACAAAATACTGTTTTCACGACCGCTGGTAAAACTACGGTAAAAACACACGCATGGTTATAACAAAAATTATAAATTTTGCACAAATTAATATGTCTTTAAAAATAATTTTAATAACAGACTATTGTTTTGTATAGAATAGTTTTGTACCTGTTGTACCTTGTGTACCTTTGTACTTGCTCCGTGCTCACTCCCCGTGTCGGTATCGACGCCTTCGAAGGGGAAAACCGAACAAATCCGATACCTAGGAACGACGCGCGTTTGGTCATATGTGTTCACCGAATTCAACGAATTATAAATCGTTTGTTCAGTGCTATAAGTCTAAAATTGGCTTGCAGTAGTAGGTAGGTATCTAAACAAAATGGTGCTGCGTTCTGACGCGAGCTAAATGACACCGTATCGCTAACTACATTGAGTTAATATTTCTTTGAATACCTTTGCAGAGTGCCACTTCTGGTACTATTACTTATTCTGTGGCAGTTCCACTTAACTGCCACGGCTGCCACTATCGGTGGTGGCGATGGCGCTGCAGTGCAGTAGATGGCGTTAGTAGGCTAACGCCATCTACTGCGCTGCAGCGCCAACTTGGTAAAACTAGGAAATGATTATTATCCGAAATATATTTCATTTTAAATAAGATATATTACTTATCTCAGGTATACAGCACTATTTTCTCAAAATAGGCCGGGAACATAGTTGTTAATAAACATGTGGCGCCATCTTTGTACCATTGTTGAAAAACAATCGTACCGTAAAGGAGTTGAAACCACATGTTTTGTTACTAAAATATGTAACAACTATAGAAGGCTTTTTAACTAGTTGGCAGCAAATTGCCCCGGATCGGGAAGTGTAAAAGCAGAAAGGGCTCAACAGTGGGACACAACAGACATATAAAAAAATAAAAAAAATGTAACAACAATATGCTCACGTACGAAGTCAGCTACTGGCCGACATGTTTCGACCTCATCCAGCCAAACATGTCGGCCACAGACTTCGTACGTAAGTAACCCGTTGTTACATATTTTAATAATGTCTATTTCTTACTAAGTTTTAATAAAAATCACATGTTTTATTGTTATAAACAATCCGCGTACTTTAGAGTTGTATAGTACTTTTACGCTAGCGGTTCGTTGTTGTAACGTTGTACACGCGTTTAGTATAAACGGAACCCTAAAAATCGTAACTTTTTGTGCGGTCACCCATTACAAAATAGTACCTACTTAGGCGTACGTCACCATAGAAGTAAATATGTTTTGTACTTCACGGTAATTATGCGTGACACAGCGGGTGCATGATAAAGGCATTATTTATGTGCATGTAAAATGTAAACATACAGTAATAGCCAGGACTCATGAGACCAAAATACTGTATACAGGCTAAGTGGTATCTAACGCATAACCTCCTAAAGGTGACTAAGGTACATCAAGATTAACTACGTTTGTTCTATGACTTTTTGTAATTCGATATTTGCTTCTTTCATACAAAAAAAAATGCAGTTTTGCAATTCTACCCGTTTTAACTCTATGGAAATCAGCGCTATGAGGTAATAATAGTAGGTACCTACGCTCATGTGGCACGCGGCCGGCTGCATTGACTTAACGTTTAATAGAAATCCACATTAAAATTTATGTACCTATGTAAAATCTTACTATGTATTGCATGTAGGTAAAAGTCATAGAACAAACGTTGTTAGTCATAATGTACCTAAGTCGTCTTTACTTTACCAAGTTTTGCGTTAGTTAACTATAACCCTGTATAATATAATACAAGAGCAAGCTCAAACCAAATACTATCATGACGTAGGTAGGTAGCTGTTTCAATTAAAATTCATTGCCGTTCGAAAATGAGAATGCCGCCGGTTGAATGGAAAACATTAAAGTATACACAAAGCATAAAGCATAAATATAAAAATATTATAATACGGACAAATCACACAAATTGAGCTAGTCCCACCCAAAGTAAGTTCAAGACTTGTGTTATGTGTTACTAACTTAACGATACCTTATTTTATAACAAATACATAGATAAACGTCCAAGACCCAGGTAAATCTGAAAAAGAGCATTTTCCATCTTGACCTGACCGGGGATTGAACCCGGTCGCCCTCGTGTCGTGTTAACCACTGCGCCGCGAAGCTCGCTATTTCAAATCACAATAAGATTAAATAGATTTATTCTCTTTGGCTAGTTACAATTTGGAGTTGAAATTTTGATTAGATATTTTTAGCGCTATTTTAAAGTATGTTTGTCGTTTTATATTTTATTTATGATACGTTTGGTTTTTAATCTACATATTAAGGTAAAGGGAAAGAAGTGCCCCGATTGGATGAGTGTCTCTTAACACTATTATTGGATATTAGCAACGGGCTTAGTCCCATAATTTTCCTTTCGCAAAATGTCCCCTAGTCGTAAAACGTCTATTTCTCATAATTTCCTTTACGCAGATTGTGTCTGCCGCAGAATGTCTCTCACGCAAAATGTCGATTTTCAAAGCAAAATATTTTTTAAAAGTTATAGTGTAAACAAAATAAAATGTCACACACAGCAATGTCTCACATTCTGCGAAAGAGGCATTTCGCGAAATAGACATAGTGAGCAAGAGACGTTTTACGACTTCTGAGCCTAGCAACGATATCCTAAGTGAAACCGAAGAAATGCCCTAAACAGTCAGTATGGCGCACTGATCCGCTTTTACTCGATCATTCGCAACCAGCCGGCCTATTTGCTAACTCAGTGACCAACGTTTTGATAGTCACTTCAATATACATTGCGGGTTTCCTATGATTGACTATTTTTATTAAAGATATACAAAATGTAATGTACTTTGAAATGACTATAAAAACGTTGTACACTGAGTTAGCAAATAGGCCGGCTGAGCGTTCAATAATAGCTTGGGGTACTATTTTTGAAAGAAAAAAATCGCTCGTTTACGAACGACGTCATTTTAAAAATAGCACTCCGGGTGCACTGCTCCCAATGGCGGGTCACCCCCTTTACCTTATCATTTGCACGATTTACAGCTTTATCATAGGAAGCATGGCTATTTTAGAGATTCATTCTATGCTCATCATTTAATACAGCAAGGTTTTTATTTTGATTTACATTTATTGCTTTAATTCTAAGAAATAGCAATCAATAGAATTTGTAATTAGATCAGCGGTCGGCAACGTTTTGGCAAGCAAGGGCCACATAGTGTCAACTTGATATAAATTAGTCGTGTGGTTTCCGGCAGAGTAGAATAGGACCACTCCAAGCATGGATGTCGTAAGAGGCGACATAGGAAATACAAGCTAAACAAAGGTCATAAACATCGATGAGACCTCTCCAACCCGTCTGGCCAGCGAGGAGAGTGTAGGCCAAATCCTCAGTCTGCTCTGGCCAAGTATGGCTCCAGTAGTACAGACGGTCATGCTCCTGCAGTGAAGACTAAAAAGACCTGATGATGATGATGATGGATATAAAGGCGGGCCACGATTTTAACTCATCAATCGCAAGAAACGCAGACACAATTGATTATCTATTGTTATGTTGCCCGATCGGGGCGCTTGGTGGTTGAGTGGTATAATGTAATTAGCTACTGAGCAAACCCTGTCAATTCGTCAAATCACACGGCAAGATACCATAAAACTTAACAAGATCATTAATTTCACAAAAAGAGGTTTTGAGAGCCTCATTATACTGGAGATCAGTCACATTCATTTATAAATGACTCGGTACGTCCGCGGGCCGCGCCTTGCCGGCCGCTGAATAGGAATGTTTTGTAAAAGAAGATTTAAAAAAAAAAATTACTCCGTTTGGTAAATTATTGAAAGTAATTGGACACGTATTTTTTCTTTTGTCAATCAAACTAAAATTGATAAAGATATAGCCCGTTAAAGTTCCGTGTGACATCACTAACCGGTACGCTTTTTACCGGCCTGTTGCGTCATGAGCCCCCACTCTCTTTATCATCTTTTGTTTGATTTAAAAAAGACAAAATACGACAAGTTACTTTAAATAGTATTTTTTAGGAAACAAGCCTATTACATAATTAAGTTCTTGAGAAGTTCTTGAGCAGGCCACTTGCAATACATAAATTCGTTATTAGTAAACTATTACAAGGCTTGTCCAGCAGTGGACGGATATACAATTTTTTATACTTTCGCGGTTTAAATTTAAACACATGATTATGTATATAAACCGGACGGACGGGATGGGAACGGAAACGAGTCTTGTTGCGGCTACGATGGATGTTCCATTGAAACGTCAACGGAAACAAATAAAAAGTTTCGTGCTAAGTCCCATTTATGTACATAATTAGTGGACATGGTTGATGTAAGGTTGTTTTACTAGAACATATGGAATTTGTAAAGTTATAATTAAGAGCCAGGCCACTTTCGCGGCACGGCGCGTTGCCGTTTACCACAATGGCACCATGCCGGCTGATGGCGCCGATCAGTAACTAAATGTACGAGGGGTTTTCAAAGTGACATTTAACTTTTTATTTTACTAGATGGCGTTGATGCCAATGTCAAAGAAGGCGCTAGTAAAAAAATCGATTAAAAGCGGCAATGGACATCATGCCTTTATAAAAATAAAAAACTCCTAGATCTGCATGATTTAATTTAGAAAGATTTCAATGAAAATACCTCTAGATATCCCTTTTAAACATCAATATATGGTAGGTAACAGATATGTCAAATTAATTTGAAACCTAGTTAAATCGAGGTCAATTTTTGTGGTAGATTTTTGTCTAATATACAGAGTAATTTTTAATTACTTGGCTGGCAGTGTTATCCTGTTGGAATCGGAATCCCTAATAGAATATAGACCTGCAGAAAAATAATGTAAAAATTATTTAAAAAAACTAAACCTCTTGTATTTACCGATCAGCTGGTCAAATTTCTATGGTGTCTAAATTTTTGTTTTCATAAATTGCCCTTTTTTTTTCTTGTGGATGTATATTCTATTAGGGATTCTGATTCCAACAATGAAATGTTGTCAGGTAATTAAAAATCAGTATTCTGGTAAAAATTAGTAGTCAGGAAGTATACAGGTGATTGTAAATCTACAATCGACATTCTCTTAAAGAGCCTTAAAGGGCGATTTAGTGCGTCGGGCCTTTAACATTTTCATACATATTTGTCGTCTGACTGAACAGTATGGATCCATTAAATAAAATCAAGTTCCCAGCAGTGGTCCCAAAGGAAAAGTTTTTCATATTGACAGACTGAATCTTCCTATAGGGGAATATCGATGGTAAATTTACACCTGTATACAAGTTACTTGAAAAACACTAATATCCTCGCAGCAGTTGACTGCTAACATCATAAGCAACAACGTTTGTTCTACGACTCTTGTTCGTTTGTTACATTTTATAAAAAAAATATATATTGATAAATATCATACAAAAAAAAATCCTGTTGACTGTTAACAACTACACGCATCGCAAAGAAAGATTACGCGCGCGAGCGTCGTCCTTTATGCAACATAGACTTACAAATATCACGACAGGACATTAAAAACTAATTTTTATTTAAGTTATTAAGTTATGTTACAACTTGTAGAACAAACGTTATTGTTTATAATGTCATGTATCTCGTCTTGCGAGATTATCAGTGTTTTACCAATAACCCTGTACAACGTGATTTTGAACCCCCTAGCTATATTGAAATCTGGGAATCAGAATCCCTAATGGAACACAGAATTGCAAGAAAAAAAGGTAAAAAACGAAAAAGAAAATTAGGTTTCCCATACAAAGTCGCCGATCAGCTGGACGGATTTCTATGAAAGGTTAAATTTATTTTTTCGTTTTTTACCCTTTTTTCTTACAATTCTGTATTCCATTAGGGATTCTGATTCCCAGATTTCAATATAGCTAGGGGGTTCAAAATCACGCTGTATATTAGACGAAAACGCTACCACGAAATAGGACCTCAATTTAAAATAGTTGCACGGGTTTGCAAAATCATTTGACGGATCTGTGGTTCCATTCTCCATTTTAGTTCCATTCCACGACTTATTCTGCCATTTTTGATTACTATTATTGTTACCGTCAAAATACAATAAAGTTGATATTTTTCAGAGAATCAGCAAGAGACCTAGAGAAACACCCTATTTCTTCCCTAATCGAACATGGGAGTGACGAACCGGCACATAAGAACGAAGATAGGTCTGTTGCCGATGAACTGGCGAAGAAAGTCAGGGTGTTGTGCTGGGTGATGACACAACCCAAAAACCATCACAGGAAAGCCAAACATGTGAAGGCGACGTGGGGCAAACGTTGTAACAAACTGGTCTTCATGAGCACAGAGGAAGGTGAGTTATCTGTAAAGTGGTCCGTATTTCTATTGGCTAGCTCCGTGGCGCAGTGGTCAACACGCCAGCCTGCGACACGGGGTGCCCGGGTTCGAACCCCGGTCAGGTCAAGATGGAAAATGATCTTTTTCAGATTGGCCTGGGATGTTTATCTATATATGTATTTGTTATAAAATATAGTATCGTTGAGTTAGTATCCCATAACACAAGTCTCGAACTTACTTTGGGGCTAACTCAATCTGTGTGATTTATTTAATTTGCGACATGTTTTTTACTCATAAATTAAAAGATACATGAAATGTCTCAAGCAGTTGTAAATTTGTCAGTTTTTCAGTCGCGTGCGAACCATTTAGTAAAGACGTGTGTGTATGTATCCTAACTTATCCGTTATCTTATACAGAGTAAGTGGTATCTAACGCATAACCTCTTCAAGGTGACTAAGGTACATCAAGATTAACAACGTTTGTTCTATGACTTTTTGTAATTCGATGTTTGCTTTTTTCATACAAAAATAAAATAAAATGCAGATTTGCAATTCTACCCGTTGTAACTCTATGGCAATCAGCGCTATGAGGTAATAATAGTAGGTACCTACGCTCACGTGACACGTGGCACGCGGCCGGCTGCATAGACTTAACGTTTGATAGAAATCCACATTAAAGTTTATATCTGTAAAATCTTAGTATGTATTGCGCTTAGGTAAAAGTCATAGAACAAACGTTGTTATTCATGATGTACCTAAGTCGTCTTTAGCAGGTTTTGCGTTAGTTTACTATAGTCCTGTATAATACTATAATAATTTCCAAGTTTTTATAATATTATAAATGCGAAAGTGAGTTTGTTTGTTACGCTTTCACGTTGTAAAACTGAACCGATCATCATGAAATTTTGCATACACGTTATCTGGGGTACGGAGAAGGACATAGGGTGCATTTTATCCCGGGAAAAACTGCTACTAACGCGGGCGGAGCCGCGGGCGAATGCTTAATTTATAATTTAATTTGGTCAAGTCGTTTCGCAGGAGTTTAGTTACAAACACTTTGACACGAGAATTTAATACGAACTTCATACCGGCTCTTTTTTGGGTAATCGGGTATAAAGTAGCCTAGGTAGTTAATCCAAGGTGTCAGCTATGATATATAAATGGTGTAACAAATCCGACTTTATTTTATGTATATAGAAGATACCGTTATTTCATATGTAGTAAAAAAATATATAACCGGACAAATCACACAGATTGAGCCAGCCCCTACGAATAAGTTATTTGTAGGCCAGCCCCAAAGTAAGTTCGAGACTTGTGTTATGGGATACTAACTCAACAATACTATATTTTATAACAAATACATATATGGATACACATCCAAAACCCAGGCCAATCTGACCATGGAATCAAACCCGGGACTTCCGATGTGACAGCCTGATGAACTAGGAGCTACTCAGAGCTTATTAAAATAATCAAATAAATATATAACGACACTAGCAGCGCCCGCGACTTCGTTCGCGTACATTTTATGTTATGTTTGTATGGGAGCCAAGTCTTATCATGCATGACAGGAGAAAAAAAAGTAGGCTATCCTGTGTCCCGTACGCCTAAATGTATATCTACCAAGTTTCATAAAATTCATGTAATTCGTTTAAGAGTTATGGTGGAACATACATACATACAGAAAAAAATCTAAAAATCATCAGTATCATTTATAGAGCTTATAAACACGATATCTCTGAAAACAAACTAACTTACTCCATGACCAACCCTTACAGATTTATTATTAGTATTGATATTGATATCACACAAATTGAGCTACCCCACAGTAACTTGTGAACTTGTGTCGTAGGATACAATCTCAACGATATTAAAAATGATTGCACAATAATTTAATTATTGATCTTCATCATCAGGTCTTTTTTAGTCTCCACTACAGGAGCACGACCCTCTCTGTACTACTAGAGCCATACCCTTAGCCAGAGCAGACTGGCCTACACTCTCCACGCTGACCAGACGGGTTGGAGAGGTCCCACAGATGTTTATAAGCTTGTTTAGCTTGTATTTCCTAAGTTGCCTTCTACGACATCCACGGGAAGACTTGGAGTGGTCCTATTCTACTCTGCCGGATACCACACGGCTCATTATAATTATTGATCTTATAACCTTCAATTGCAGATGAATCGTTGCCTTCAGTAAAGCTCCCAGTACAAGAAGGTCGGGAATACCTATGGGCGAAGACGAAAGAAGCCTTCCGCTATGTGTACGAGAAACATCGAAGAGATGCAGACTGGTTTCTCAAAGCTGATGATGACACGTAAGTATCTGTTTTAGTGTTAATAGTCTTTTCTTACAACTATGCTGCAATTCTATCATAACTGCACTACATATCCAGCACAAAGCGGAACTTTACTGCTCTAGAGCAGAAAAAATGTATGGAAATCCTACTGTTTAGTTTTTATTTTTAATCGCGTGACCATATGTGTCACTTGTCTAAAAAAAGGTTGGCCAACCTGACGGCCGTATGGAGTAGCCTGTGAAGTGACATTGCCTGGGCTAAAAAAATACTGGCCAGAAAGAAAAAAGACGGGCATGTAAACAAAAAAAAAATTCACTGATTGTAATTTAACTTCAGTTTTATTTTTACACACCTACTTTTCTTGTAGTAGTTAAAAGAAAAGTAGATTATGCACCTCGCATTAAGTAATTTATATTGCACTTGAGCTTTTTAAAGCCCTCGCTGGCGCTCGGGCTTCAAATAAGCACTCGGTGCAATAATAAATTACTTTCTGCTTGGTGCAACAATCTACTATTATTTGTTTACTGCAAAAAACAAAGTTTCTTTGTTTAAACAAGCTTATATTTATTTTCCATCTATCCAAAAAATGTTTATGTGATGAGACGCGTGGTAAGACACGTTACGAGGACATTGGAGATGAAAATGAATGGAATCAGAAGACCTACGAAGAGATGGATGGACTGTTTAAAAGAAAGTTTGCAAAAGAAAGGTGTATCAAGAGAGATGCAGATAATCATCGGGACAGGCGAAACTAAATAAAAGCTTGTAAAAATATCTTGTAGGTATGGCAACGGTTATGCGCGCCCGGCCTTCAATATATTTAAAAAAATGCAAAATATAAAAAAAAAATGTAAAGCCTAGCAAAATAAAATACGAAAAAAGCCATACCCAGAAATAGTTTTGTCGCGAATTACTTCAAATTTTCAGCGACAACTACCAACTTTTTACGTCTATAAAAATTATAACTAAATGAGCTAAATGGATATTTAAAAAAATACAATATTAAAGAAGTATGGATTTTCTTTAATACGGGTAAACTTAAAAAAAAATAATAATATGTGTATTTTTCAGTTATGTGGTAGTCGAAAATCTCCGTTATATGCTGGCCGACTACAACCCCACCTTACCTATTTACTTCGGATGTCGCTTCAAACCTTTTACGAAGCAGGTTCGTAAACTATTTACCATTTTTTACAAAATAGTACAATTACTCTTTATAACTGAAACGAAATTTATTTGAGCTTTAAAAAATCTGCTTTAAAGCTTCATTATAGAATACTAACTTTCGCCCTCGGCTCCGCCCGCGTCAATGTCGATCCCTCGGGAATAGTACTTTTTCCCGGGATAAAAGATATCCTATGTCCTTCTCCGTACTCCAGAGAACTTGTATGCAAAATTTCATGGCAAAAAAATGTAATTGGTCAGTTAAAATAGCTAGTTGGGCAGCAACTTGTGGTCAGCTAACTTATTTTCTGCCCTCAGTCGTTCCGGGTGGTCATAAATAAAACTAACTTAACCTAACTTCTTTTCTGCTCTCAGTCGTACCAAGTGCAATACCAAAGCTTATCCAAATGTGTTCTCTGCTGCCCTAATTGACCATGTGACAAAAAAGTATATTGCTGAAACAAAAAACGTTTCTAGATTTGCCCTTATATATAGTTCGAGAAAAATAGTTTAAAAATTTTTAAATATATGTTTAGGGAGAAAAAAAAATATACAAAACCTTTCTTTGGCGATGGCATTGACATTAACATTTTGTTTAAATGAATACCGGATATGTGAAGTTCAAGCATCAATGTACATACAGCCTTATGGGTACGTCACTTCCGGCAAATTAATTATTTTTTTTTTACATTTTTATTTTAATAATTACGCAATTTTTTTTTATTAACTTATACTGTCTCACTGCTGGGCAAAGGTCTCCCCCATTTCCTTCCAAACATCCCTACTTAAAAAAATCAATATTTAAAATATCTAAAATATACGGGTCCTCCCTTTTTTCGCTGTCTATTTGAAAAACAAATATAAAAGGTCATCAAATTTTTTGTCAATTGTATAATCATGCTATTTTGCGGCACGACAATTTACTTTCCATTTTTATATTAAACACGTGGGACTTTCACGTGTCAGGAAGCGGCCTAGTTGAACGGCGCAAGCAAATGTAAGTTTTAAAAAGTTATAAGCTTGGAAACATTCGTTGGGTGTACGACACCCCACGCGCCCAATTGAGGGTGAAGCTGTTTCAGATGCCATTAGGCAGCCCTCGCTCGTGGAAACGAGCGATCTAAACCGCTCGTTGCAATAATTCGTCAACTAACGATTCAAAATTAGGCTGTTAGGAAACGCTCGTTTCAAGTCACAAGTTCAAAATAGTACCCCTGAACGTAACAATTCAAAATTTAAAAAAATTATATTATGGGAGATTATAGTATTGAAGTAAAAGTATACGTGTATTATC
This sequence comes from Elegia similella, assembly GCA_947532085.1. Classification (NCBI taxonomy): domain Eukaryota; kingdom Metazoa; phylum Arthropoda; class Insecta; order Lepidoptera; family Pyralidae; genus Elegia; species Elegia similella. The sequence goes on from OX383933.1 coordinate 5,686,171, forward strand.
ACATCCATAAATTTTAAATTTAAAAACAATACAAAATAAAAATCAGCACAAAATATCTTATCTATTGGTGCCAAGATGGACACTCATCCAGTGTTTAATGGGATTGTCCATCTTGGCACTTAATGTGTTTAGTATGCTGCTGCCACTCTTCCGGCAGCGAGGCATCATGGAGGCTGTTCGCTTTCTTATGATGGCGTAAAAGTCGTCAGTACCCGCTTCGGCAAACATTCCTGACGTCTCAGCAGCATCCTAAAGCTATTATTATATTGGACGCGTAGGGCATTGTAAACCTTTTTCGTATAGTTGACCCACAGGCTGCACGTGTAAAAAGTTTGGCAGTAAGTTTTAAATAACGCTATTTTCACTTCCCTTGTACACCGTGCAAACCTGCGTCTCAACATTTACTTCTGACTGCCAACGCCCTACGCTCCCTTTCGATGTCCATATCGTCACACGTATTAGGTGCGTCGCTCTTCATTGGGATTGTAATACAATAAATATTTAATTACAGCATTATATAGAAAAAAATTGAGCCTTATTAATAACATTAATAATAAAGTACTTCCTACATATTTGGCTAGCTCCGAGGCGCAGCGGTCAACACGCCAGCCTGCGACACCAGAGTGCCCGGGTTCAATCCCCGGCCTGGTCAAGATGGAAAATGATCTTTTTCAGATTGGCCTGGGTCTAGGATGTGTATCTATATATGTATTTGTTATAAAATATAGTATCGTTGAGTTAGTATGTCTCGAACTTACTTTGGGGCTAGCTCAATCTGTGTGATTTGTCCGTATATATTTATTTACTTTATTTACTATATACTGCCTTATTATAAAACGAGGACTAACTGTGATAGTGCCTGGTTTAAACCATTATCCGACCAAAATAAGACGACACTTATAACTTTGATGATTGGTCAACTGTCATTGTCAATTTGTTTTGAACGGGTTATTGTTTTAACCAGGTAGGTACATTCATTCATTTATAATATAATATTCACGTCCACGATACGTCACGTCGATTATTTCCTATAAGATTTTAGTAGAGCAGATGTTTATGTATAGTTCAACCTTATAACTATAGGGCTACATGAGCGGCGGAGCAGGCTACGTGCTAAGCCGAGAAGCGCTGGAGAAGTTCGTGAACCAAGCGCTCCCGTCGCCACACCTCTGTAAGGCCAGCGAGCACGGCGCAGAGGACGCGGAGATGGGTGAGTCGACATAGGCTATTCACCTGACGGAGATATGATCGAAATCAAATCAAAAATCAAAACGTTTATACAGAAAACAGCCTCCGTGGTCCAGTGGTTAAGGCGTTTGCCTGTTGACCCGGGGGTCGTGGGTTCGATTCCCACCGGAAGCATACTTTGTTTAGTTGTTTCCAGTTTGGTTAGGACATTGCAGGCTTGAATCACCTGATTGTCTAATAATAAAGATGATTCCGTGCTTCGGAAGGCACGTTAAGCCGGTGGTCCTGGCTGCCATCTGGTAGTCGTCAAGGAACCACGTCAGAGGCCGAGAGGCGGTTCCGAAGAACTCTGACACCAGGGTGTGCATGGTCGATTGACCGTGACACCTACTCGAAATGATGATGACAGAAAATAGGCCTTTGTAGGCATCACATTTTAAAGGAACTAATTTAGTCATATTTATATTATTAATTTTTGTGCAAAAGCTACAGACTACTAGCGCGATAAGGTGTATATGTTACGGCTAATAGGCGAAGTGCGGATACACCTAGTTCTAGCCGGGTACAACTAGGTGCAGCCGGTAGGTGTATCCTACCTATTCTTGGTTAGAACTAGGTAAAGCCTTCATCATAGTGGCTAGAACCAGGTGCAGCCTATCTACTGCTAGTATATACTATCAAGTGACCATCCCATAGTCCGATTTTAGCCCATTGGATTTTTATACATATATTGAGGCTCTCTCTCCCACTGGGCACTCTGGGCAAGTGCCCAGGGCCCCGCGATCGCTAAGCCCTCAGTAGCTGTCAATAGCAATATTATTTCCGATAATAATATATCAAACGAAACGAAAATCTCAAACGATAATGACTAAAATGCAATGCAAAAGTAAATACCAAAAGGATTCGGACAGCTCCGTGGCGCAGTGGTTAACACGCCAGCCTGCGACACGGAGTGCCCGGGTTCGATCTCCGGCCAAGTCAAGATGGAAAATGATCTTTTTCAGATTGACCTGGGTCTTGGATGTTTATCTATATATGTATTTGTTATAAAATATAGTATCGTTGAGTTAGTATGCCATAACACAAGTCTCGAACTTACTTTGGGGCTAGCTCAATCTGTGTGATTTGTTTTGAAAGAAACATTGTTGATGAAAATTCTCCATAAGAAACAAACCACGTAAAGTTAAAAAAATATAAAATCAGAGCAATAATAATAATAAAAGTAATCATAAGTAATATCATTCGTACGAAATCTTATGGAATTTATTTTACTAGACCGATTTTAATATCAGAACTAATTAACTAACGCGATAATACTAGTGTTTATCGTTACTCTTGTGATCAGTTCTTTTTTAAATAGTGAATTGTTAAGGTATATAAACTATAATGTGCCCAGGGCCCTAAAAGGTTAAAGACGGCCTTGTATCCTTATCCTTACTAATATTATAAATGCGAAAGTGAGTTTGTTTGTTTGTTACGCTTTCACGCCGTAACTACTGAACCTATCATCATGAAATTTTGCATACAAGTTCTTTGGAGTACGGAGAAGGGCGAAGGCACTTTTATCCCGGGAAAAAGTACTATTCCCGAGGGATCGACATTGACGCGGGCAGAGCCGTGGGCAAAAGCTAGTAATTAATAAAGTAGACTCCTGAGTGAAGCTAGGGATTCAGGGTATGTTTCCCGTAAGTATAAGTATTGTTACGTGGTCAGGGTTCAGGATTTGGAGTAAAATACTAAACTCTTCAGAGGGAATTTATTCACTACGGAATCCCAACACTGACTGGTCTTCCAACACGTCGAATATCCAAAACGCAAAGCACTCGTAGTCCTGGTCCGTTGCTGTGGTCGTAGAAATTATCACTTATCAGTCGCACACAAATCACTCTTATTAGTATCGCTCGCTAAGAACACTCGCGGTCAACTAATTAACGATCGCCACGTCCGCTCCCTTATATACTGACTTATGGGTCTCTAGAAAGTTCCATATACTTCCGGTCCCGACGGCCGACAACCAAAACATTCCAGAATATTCGAGTATATGTATGAGCGGGATTGAATACATATGTGTGTGCAGGATGGAAGATGTATGAGCGCGACAGACGATGTTCGGAAAAGTTCTAGACTATTCTGTTCTGGGAGCTTCGCGACACTGCCCCCTTCTTAGAGACGCTCGTCCCGAGCGTCACTGTTGCTGCCATGATAACGTGCTAAGCGGTCCACATGCACCACTTTGAATGCTCCTCTTGGTTGTCGTTGAATGCGAGTCGTTCATGCGGGTGATCACCTTATATGGCCCTTCCCATCTCGTTTGCAGCTTTGGAGATTTTCCTTTGCGGCGTATTGGGTTGTGAAGCCACACTAAAGCTCCTTCTTCATAGCCATTCGTATTTGCTCTTCGGTCGTATCTAGTTTTCATGTTCTCACTTGCTTGCAGCCCGTTTTCCCGAACTAGGTCATATACATCTCGCATTCTTTCCCGGAGATTCGAGACATAATCTGTCACAGTGTGAGAAACTTCTGGTCGTCTTCCCGTTAGCAAATCTACCGGTAACCGAAGTTCTCTGCCAAAATTTATAAAAGCTGGGGTCACTCTTGTGCTTTCGTGTTCTGAAGTCCGGTAAGCGAGGAGAAATAGCGGAATGTACTTGTCCCAGTCTCTTTGATGGTTATCAACCGATTTCGCCAAATGCCTCTCCAGCGTCTGGTTAAAGCGTTCCACCATGCCATCTGACTGAGGATGATACGGTGTGGTCCTTGTTTTGTGTATTCCTAAAATCTTACAGATTTCTTGAAATATTTGTGATTCGAAGTTCCGTCCTTGATCGGAGTGGATTTCCAAGGGCACACCGAACCGGCATATCACTTCCTCAACTAATTTGGAGGCTACTGTTGTAGCTTCCTGGTTAGGTATGGCAAATACTTCAGGCCACTTGGTGAAGTAATCCATTACCACTATGAAGTATTTATTTCCCGACTGAGTTATAGGAAATGGTCCTGCCACATCAACTGCAATGCGTTCCCAGGGTGCACCAACGTTGTAGAGCTTGAGGTTACTGCGATTTCTTGTTGATCTGGCCCTTTCACAGCAACTTTCATATGGTACATTTGCGACACCAATCCTCCACGTCTTCTCGACAGTTGAGCCAGTAGAACCTTTCTCGTATCTTTGTTAATGTTCTCTTGACGCCAAGATGTCCGCCAGACACCCCATCGTGGACTTCACGAAGATCGTCTTTTACTTTAGCTCTTGGAACAACTACTTATAGGTGAAACTCTTTGCCATTTGGTTTTTCCCATTTACGGTAAAGTATTCCGTCCTCCAAGACAAAACTGTCCCATTGAGCCCAGTAAGCTTTGGTGATTGGGCTTGTAGGTGCAACTTCTACCCATTTAGGATTTTCTGCTCCGCGTTCCTTCCATGCAATAACAAGCCTTATGTCTTCATCATCCTCCTGAGCTTCTCTGAAGATCGCGTCATCCCATGGTCCCGGCGGACTCGTCCTTGTTAATTTCACAGCGATTTCTGTAGACTCCTTCTTGAAAGCGCGTCAGCATTTCCATGTGACTTTCCACTGCGATGTTCAGTAACAAAGTCGAACTCTTGGAGTTGTTCAATCTAACGAGCAACTTGACCTTCCGGGTTTTTAAACTGAAGCAACCACTTCAAAGCAGTATGATCAGTTCTCAGTTTAAACTTTCTGCCGATGAGATACTTGTTGAAATGATGCAGTGTTTTAACCACAGCTAAGAGTTCTTTTCGTGTAACGCAGTAGTTCCTCTCAGGCCTTGACAAAGATTTACTGAAGTAAGCTATTACAACTTCTGCGTCACCTTGTTTCTGAGATAACACTCCACCAATAGCTGTGTTACTTGCATCTGTGTCAACGATGAATTGACCATCAGTCTGTGGATATCCCAAAATTGGAGTTTTACATAAACTTTCCTTCAATTTTTGGAAGGAATTCTCGCAAGTCTCGTCCCAGAAGAAAGGTCGTTTGTCTTCTGTCAAACGATGTAAAGGTTTGGCAACCTCTGAGAATCCTTTGACAAATCTCCTGTAGTATGAGCACAGTCCCATGAAGGCTCGCACCTCTGTCTTGTCCTTCGGGGTAGGCCACTTTTGCACTGCTTCAACTTTATCAGGATCGGTTTGTACACCCTCACTGCTAATTACGTGACCGAGGTAGTTTACTTTGTTCCTGAATAGATGACATTTCTTTGAGTTCAGTTTTAAGTTTTCTCCCCGTATCTTCCTTAGGACTTTCTCTAGATTCCGCAAATGATCATCAAAGTCTCTGCCCATGATGATGACATCATCCAAATATACTAAGCAGGCATCTCCTACTAGTCCAGCTAGTACACACTCCATAAGTCGCTCAAAAGTAGCCGGCGCGTTGCATAATCCGAAGGGCATAACATTGAACTGCCATAAACCTTTGCCAGTTGAGAATGCGGTCTTTTCTTTATCCGCTGGGTGTATTTCTACCTGCCAGTAGCCAGATTTTAGGTCCAAAGTAGAGAACCATCGCATTCCACTTAGAGTATCCAAGGTGTCATCAATTCGGGGCAACGGATAACTGTCCTTCTTAGTGATCTCGTTTAGTCGTCGATAATCTACACAAAACCGTGTACTGCCATCTTTCTTCTTAACTAGAACCACAGGAGAACACCAAGGACTTGCAGATGGTTCTATAACTTTATTTCTCTTCATGCCCTCTAACATTTCTGCAACTTCTTTCTCCTTAGCAACCGGTATTCGTCTTGCTCGCTGACGAATAGGTCTTTCGCTTTCAGTGTCAATCCTGTGCTGAACTAATGAAGTTCTTCCAAGATCTTCTTCTTTCGAAGAGAAGACATCAGCAAAACGCCACAGTGACTTCTTTGCGTCCGAGTATTGTCTTTCAGAAGATCAATAATTGTAGAGTTATTCGCGATGTTAGGTGACACTGAGCTCAGCTTTGATTGACACTTTCTCATCCACACAACTTCTTCGCATTTTCCCACAGTATCTCCTTCATTGAGGCTAACCTCATGGAAATCTAGGTTAACCACTCTAACCACTGCAGTATCGCTTCCACGCACTAAGGTTCTTGCTGTTTCTTGCTGTTAGGAGTCCTCTCGCAGTTGGTTTGTGTAATGTGTCCTCAATCAAAACAAATCTCTTTGCCTCTGTTTTCTTAGCCGTCGTGGGCAGTCTCACCATTATTTGAGCCTGTGTTCGTCCAGGAATAACAATTTTGTTAAGGCAGGTTACTTTTCCAGTGGAAGCTCTAAGAATGAAGATTTCTTCATTACCACACTTGAAAACACCATTCGTGATATCAATTCCACAATTATATTTCTTCATAAAATCTAGGCCCAGTATGCAGTCATCAATGATTTCAGCTACGATAACATTGTGAGTATAGGGTGTCTCTCCCACGTACATCGTAACTGCCATTTCTCCTACGACAGGTATTGGCTGGCCAGAAGCAGAAAGAAGCATCAACTGTCGGTTGATGTTCTTGCGTCCCCTTGCCGCTTTCACTAGATGTGGCTTAACTATAGTCCTAGATGCACCTGCGTCTACTGTCATCCTGCAGTTTTTCCCATCCACTGAACCACATATTGCCAGACAATTTTCATTGCTTGCCTGTGAGATGATTATTGCTGGGGCTTCTTCTGAGCCAGCCAGTACCCGCCCCTTAGTCCTGGCTGTTACTGGTTTCCCTGCTTCTTTGAAGGAGAGATCATAAACTGATTGCTTAGGTCTTCCTTAATCTCTTTCTTGATCTCTTCTTTAAGCTGTTCCCTGAGCTCTTCCTTTAACTGTTTCTTTTTGCGGCAATTGAGCTGTAAATGGCCTCTTTCACCACAATTCCAGCACATAGGTCCAGTTCCATTATCCTTCTTTGAAGGGGCCTTAACCGCCTTGACTACCTCGCTCATCTCGTTAATTTCTCTCAATTTATGAACTTGCACATCTTGTCTTACCGCTTCCATTTCAAGGGCGTGTGCAAGGGCATCTTTTAGCGAGGTGTGATGTTGGAGCTTTACTGTAGCCCTTACCTCTGAATTCTTAATTCCATCCACGAAGGCTTGCAGTAGATTTTTCTCCACTATCCGGGGGTCTTCTGAGGGAAACGCTTTCCTTACGAGCCTCTCGATCTCTAATGCCCACTGTTGTAACCCCTCGCCTGAGCGCTGGACTCTGTCGCGAAGCTGGGCTCGGAATACGTGCTCTAAGTGGCGTTCTCCGTACCTTGCTTCAAGAGCCTCCAACAAGTCCTTGAAGTCACTACCTGAGTTATGTAGTGCTTCTAATACTGTCAAAGCGGAGCCCTTCAGTGCAACGGTGAGGGCTGTCAGGCTCTGTTCATTAGTCCATCCATTTGCTGCGGCAACAGTTTGAAACTGCTGTTTATACGCGGCCCAGGAAGTAGTACCGTCGTAAGATGGCACTTTCACCTTGGGTCCAGGTGCATAAGCAACAGCGTCGCTCGACGTGACTTTCACGCCTACTGTCTCCAGACGCAGCACTTTCTTCTCTAGTCCGGAGAAGTTTGTTTCCAGACCTGTCACGCGATTATCTACCAAAGTCTCCAAATCCGTCACTCGGTTCTCTACCAAATCCACATCCTTACGGATCTGGTCCACCACGTTGCTGACTTTGCTGACAGCTGCTAATACCATTCGTTGGTCCTCACTCATGTGATGCAGCTTTTCCTTTTGTTAATTCTGCAAACGTAGCTGCTCATCCCTTGTGCGCTTTTGTTCCTCCTTAAGTTCCACATTGATGCGTTGCAGTTTACTCTGGTTCTCATTTATGCACTGCAACATTTGCATCAAGCTACCAAAATCAAAAGATGCTTGAGTGGGAACCTGGTGAGAGGGGCTAGGGAACGTGGCTTGATGATGGGCGGCTGGCATCTGTTGGGCGGCGGCAATCTCTTAGGAGGCCGTAACTTCTTGGGTGGCTATGACGGCTTCGGTGGTTGCGACGTTTTGGGCGGCTGGCCTGTCTTGGGCGGCTGCCATGTCTTGGGCGGCTGCCATGTCCTGGGCGGCTGCCATGTCTTGGGCGGCAGCCATGTCCTGGGCGGCTGTCATGTCTTGGGCGGTTGCGACCTCTGGGGCTACGGGCGGCAGTTGCTCGGCTGCGATGTTTTGGGCGGCTGGCGCATGTTGAGCGAATGCAACTTGGGCGGCTGCTGCGGTAGCCTCCATTGCACGTTGAGCCCGGGTCCTGACGCCTTCCTTATCTTCTTCGTCCCACGGCAACACTGGCATTTCCAAATCCCACACTTCTGACACCAAATGTTACGTGGTTAGGGTTCAGGATTTGGAGTAAAACACCAAACTCTTCAGAGGGAATTTATTCACTACGGAATCCCAACACTGACTGGTCTTCCAACACGTCGAATATCCAAAACGCAAAGCACTCGTAGTCCTGGTCCGTTGCTGTGGTCGTAGAAATTATCACTTATCAGTCGCACACAAATCACTCTTATTAGTATCGGTCGCTAAGAACACTCGCGGTCAACTAATTAACGATCGCCACGTCCGCTCCATTATATACTGACTTATGGGTCTCTAGAAAGTTCCATATACTTCCGGTCCCGACGGCCGACAACCAAAACATTCCAGAATATTCGAGTATATGTATGAGCGGGATAGAATATATATGTGTGAGCAGGATGGAAGATGTATGAGCGCGACAGACGATGTTCGGAAAAGTTCTAGACTATTCTGTTCTGGGAGCTTCGCGACAGTATTAAGTTAGTCCCGAGATGTCACATTCTGCTTTTTATCTCCCTCTATGAGAAAAACAAAATTTGTGTTTTCATTCCCATGAGACTAAAAAAGTTTAAATTGGACAAAAACGTATTTTAGACCGTGTATACGGGCCACCGCGCTTTGTTTTTTGAATAGATGAGATGAAAACAATTATACCACCGGATGGTCGGGATTGACAAGGGATCTTCGCGGAGCCCTGGCGTACTCGAGAATGGTTGGTCATCATCATCATTTCGAGTAGGTGTCACGGCCAATCGACAATGCACACCCTGGTGTCAGAGTTCTTCGGAACCGAATAGAATAGAAAATAGAAAAGAAAAAAAAATATAATAGTATGTATATAAATATATACGGACAAATCACACAGATTGAGCTAGCCCCAAGGTAAGTTCGAGACTTGTGTTATGGGATACTAACTCAACGATACTATATTTTATAACAAATACATATATAGATCATAAACATCCAAGACCCAGGCCAATCTGAAAAAGATCATTTTCCATCTTGACCTGGCCGGGGATCGAACCCGGGCACTCCGTGTCGCAGGCTGGCGTGGTAACCACTGCGCCACGGAGCTGTCAATATATGAGTATGGATTAGATTTTGATTTATATTTAATGATTCCAGGCAAATGCTTGGACAACATAGGTGTGGTGGCAATGGACTCACGTGACAATCTAAAACGCGGTAGATTCTTCCCGTTCGTGCCGCACGACCATTTGTTTCCTAATAAGGATAAAGATTTTTGGTACTGGCATTATATCTACTATCCTACGGAAGACGTGAGTATGCAATACACTTTGTTATACATATCTTTATCTTTATATATAAACAAAGTGGGGTTTGTTGGAACACTTATAATAGGCTAGTTTCCTGGGTCAATATAATAACATCACAATTAGTCCGTCAGTTAGATAATCAAAAAATATTGGACACGTATTTTTTCTTTTGTCAAATAACCAATAAATGGAAAAGATAAAGCGCGTCAAAGTTCATGAGTGACGTCTTGTGACGTCAAAGTGTAGCAAACTATGACGTCACACGGAATTTCAAAAGGCTATCATCATCAGGTCCTTTTTAGTCTACCACTACAGGAGCACGACTCTCTCTGTACTACTATGGCCATACTTGGCCAGAGCAGACAGAGGACTTGGCCTACACTCTCCACGCTGGCCAGACGGGTTGGAGAGGTCTCTTAGATGTTTATAAGCTTTGTTTAGCTTGTATTTCCTAAGTCGCCTTCTACGACATCCACGGGAAGACTTGGAGTGGTCCTATTCTACTCTGCCGGAAACCATATCTTTATCATTTTTTAATCAATCAACTAAAGAAAAAATACGTATCCAATATTTTTGAATTACTAACTGACGGGCTAATTATATTATTTTAGGAAGCTAGCCTATTATAATTTAAGAACGGGTGAAATTGTTATAATCTTTAATTTGTTTGTTTTCTTATCACCCCGAATAGCAGAATAGCTATTACAATATACTTTTATTAAATTAAGAAATAAATATGGTGAAAAATTTCAAGCGGACGGGAAAAAAAAATGATTACCAAATTAAAAAAATTGGTAAAAAAAATTTTTTTTTTCGCCCTCTTGAAATTTTTACACCATATTTTATTTCTTAATTTAATAAGAGTAACTATATCGAAATAGCATTTAATCATCGCGAACGGAGTCGCGGGAACAGCTTATAAAGGTCCTAAACATCTTTGTTCCAAAAATCGATTATCTGTTATCTGTCTCCAGGGTCTAGACTGCTGCTCAGACCACGCCATCTCCTTCCACTACGTGTCTCCCGACCTCATGTACGTCATGGACTACCTCATCTACCACCTTCGGCCATACGGCATCAGCTTCGGCGCCGGCGACCTGCCCAAAATACTCAAAAACTACACCAAAGAACTCACCACCAACTGATTACACTAGTTTAGGCGTTAAGCGAGGTAGGTGAACCTATTCAAATAACGATCGTTAAAGTTGTAGCCCACTTATACTCCGCTCCAACCCGAAATATAAAATATCATTCAAATATAGGCCTTGCGTCGTTTCCTTTAGATATATTTTGTATTGGTAGAAAAATTAGCAGTTTTGCTCGGTAGTTGACGCCTCGATGGTTACGCGTTGGAAACAAGCGATCTGTGTCCGCACGATGACTGCTAGCAGTCGCCTCGGCGAATTGTGAATGTAATGTGAGGTATGTTATCTGTAAAAAAATATTTTTAAGATAATTAGTCCTTCTGGTAGATTATTAAAAAGTATTGGACACGTATTTTTTCTTTTGACAATCAAATAAAAATTGATAAAGATATAGCCCGTTAAAGTTCCGCGTGACGTCACTATCCGGTACACTTTTTACCGGCCTGTTGCGTCATGAGCCCACTCCTGAACTTTGATGCGCTTTATCTTTATCACCTTTTGTTTGATTGAAAATATAAAAAATACGTATCTAATATTTTTCGTTAATCTATAAGACGGACTAATTATTTAAAATGATATAAATAGTGAAATTTTGATCGTACCGGACCCTTCAGTCCTTCAATATGAACAACTTTTCCTATGGAACCGAACCTTGTAACTAAAAAAAAAATGGTCAGTTCCATACAAAATCATTCTGGGCGCCCGGTTAATTTGTAGGGGAACGTCAAAAAAAATTTTGAGTTCTCAGCATTGGTCCCACAGGAAAAGTTGTTCATACTGACGGACTGAATCACCTCTTTAGGCTCCATTACGGTCAAGATTTCACCGTGTATTTTTTTTGAAAAACAATCCTATTGAGACATACCTAGCCAAAAATATAAGTTGCTCGAATGCGATCTTTGTCTATCGCGAAAAGTGAGAGCGGTGCTAGCTATTGGTGCGTGGACCGCGAGCAGTCGCATTAGTTTAGGGTGGTGTTGAGGCAGAGTCGTGTAAGTGAGCTATGACCTTTAGTCCTCCTATGTAGGTACAATCTACAGTGACACGGTCACTGGCGATGATGGAGACACGTAAAGAGCTAAAGGTTCCGCTAATATTTTATTTATTTATTTTTAGATAGGAGGAGGCATGACGTCATGACTAATCAAATATGGATTAAAAGTCAAAACATTGTGGAACGAAACCAAAGAGGTTACAACCAACTCAATCTTCAATAGACTAGCTTTTGCCCGCAATCGTGTAAAAAAAAACTATTTCTTGTAAAGAAATATTTTTACAATAAAATATAGTTGTAAATAAAGTTAATAATCGTTCAAGATGATATTAGATCTGAATAAATTTCTTTATTAGACTGATTTCTTATAATCTGTGCTACTGTCAAACTACATATAAAGTTAGGAAGGGATCGCTTCAGCGAAGATGTTTGTGTAAGAAATAAAAGTAACGTGACATTGAAGGCGCATTTAATAGCAAAAATATTTGATCAAGTGAAAAAAAGCATATTTAATTATATTGGGTGCATATCTTCCGTTTAATTATTCCGTGACACCTGACCGTCGTCAGCTTTCGAAATTCGACTTTATGGCATGAAAGTAGGGTTGGTTTTGCATTGATGTAGGTTTATAACGTAACAATATCTGCTATAAATAATTAATAAATAAATAAATAAATATATACTGACAGGTCACACAGATTGAGCTAGCCCCAAAGTAAGTTCGAGACTTGTGTTATGGGATACTAACTCAACGATACTATATTTTATAATAAATACATATATAGATACACATCCAAGACCCAGGCCAATCTGAAAAAGATCATTTTCCATCATGACCTGGCCGGGGATCGAACCCGGTCACTCCGTGTCGCAGGCTGGCGTGTTGACCGCTGCGCCACGGAGCTAGTCAAAATTTAATTGTAGATATCATGAAGTGTCATTCTTGTATGTGGCTGTGTCTAGTTTTTTTTATGCATGATCGAAGCCTACGATCTGCTCGTTTCCTAAAAAAGAAAACCATTTAAAATAATTAGTCCATCGAAAAATATTTGATACGTATTTTTTATATTTTCAATCAAATAAAAGATGATAAAGATAAGGCGCAGTCTACCTCTATTTCGTCTCCCTCCTTCTGGATACCACCTCGTGACAACATGGGCCCAGCGATCCGGGTGCATACGGCAAACGTACGCGATGGAGTGATGATATGCGGAGGTTTGATGCAGAATGGTCGGAAATGGCTCGGGATAGGAATTACTGGAGGGAAGTGGGGGAGGCCTTTGCCCAGCAGTGGGACAATATAGGTGAATTAAAAAAAAAAAAAAAGATAAGGCGCATCAAAGTTCAGGAGTGGGGGCTCATGATGCAACAGGCCGGTAAAAAGTGTACCGGTCAGTGACGTCACGCGGAACTTTATCAATTTTCGTTTTATTGACAAAAGAAAAAAATCGTGTTCAATATTTTTCAGTAATCTACCAGACGGACTAATTATTTTAAATGTATTTTTTTAGAAACCATGCCCATTAAGCAAAACACATAAAATAATGTTAAATTAGAAACCACGCGTTTTAAAATACATAGAAAGAAATAAGTACATAGAAGTAGAGCACGGTAAAAAAATGGTCTAAAGGAGGTCCTTTACAAAAAATGTGTTTTTATATTATAAGTGGTAGGGACCTTCCATGCTAGTCTGACTCGGGCTTGGTCAGCTTTTTAGAGATATTGGAAATTGTGTGTGATATTCATTAATTTGATTAGTGTAGAACTTGCAATCAGGCTATTAATGAATATTTATTTTTTAATTTTTAAATACGCTCGCGTATACCTAACAACAGGCTTATGACGTCATGTCGAAATCAAAATCTATATTAAATATTATCAAGCAGTTTTTTTATACAATAAATAAAATACGAAATATTCGTTGATAGTCGTTTATTAATACTTGCCATAATGTAGTCTTAGAGGTAATAAATATAATTATTTATTATTAATTATATATATATAAAACATAATTATAATAATTATATAAATGTATAAAATTATTTTTATGTCACAAGGCCTACGTTCTACTTTTCTAGTATTTTGCAATATTTGCATTTGGCACTTGGCGAAAAAAAAACAAATTGGCTTATCTGTAGAACGCAGCCCATGAATTATCTATACAACTTGTTCATGAAAAAGCGCAAAACCTGTTTTTTTTTTCTTTTCTATTTGGCCATCAAACTTCATTCAGAAGATTATTATAGCCAGTACCTAGTTAATCTTCGAGTTATTCTTGTGTATCAACGAAATGATGGTGTAATTCATTTCGCTGATTTGACGGAGCCCCTGGCGACAATTTCCACGAATCTATCTATTAGATTGATCATATACGACGCAGCAAGGCGAGCAAACACTAGCCCGCTAAGTAAATCTCACTACAACCGCACCATGACACTTAATTTATTTATTCCACACATTGTTTATAAACATGAGCATCTATAACACCAAATTACACCGACTACACATTATCCACTAGAAATAATTTGCAAAACAATCCAAATCAAAAACAGAATTCCCAACCTGAAATTTGTTTGTTCAGAGTTGAGAGTAGAATCGATTCCACTAATAAAATGTACGCAATGTTTGTAAATAATCCGCGGAAATTAAATTTAATAATTAATATAATTCTTTTATTTAGGCCCTATATGGGACGTTTCTAACGTAACTTCTACGACGTATCTAATACTGGTTTATTTTATACTAATTAGGCCAAAATTAGAGGGACTTAAGAAGGTGCGTCGTTCTTGGGTGGAGTTCAGCCCACCGCCGTCCGTGATGACGTCGTAGGTCCCTCCTCCCGCGCGTCTCCACCCGTGCGTAGATAGTTCTGCGACACTTTTATATTAAAAAAAAAGTTAGGGTGTTTTGCGCTTTTTCATTAACAGGTTGTATATATTTGTAATAAAACTTAGTCCAAAAAGTCATGCTAAGCCGAAACTCTTGCCTGTATAATTATGTGCAATACATATACTAGTGAAGTATACTGATCGTCGGAGAATAATTTGCAATTGTTATGAGGATTTTACCATATACGGGGTGGTAAAAAAATCAGTCAATGATAAAATAAAAATCCAGCTACTAGCTGGATAAGATGCTATGGAACTCTCTTTTAAAAATGTGTTTAAAGTTTTTAAATACGTAGAAATTTAAATTAAGTAAATCTTATATAAAATTATACAAATCTAGCTACTTGTTTATTTAAACGTTTAGGTTACAGGTAAATTTTTATATGTTTAAAAATTACAGTTTGCCTATTTCTAGGCTAGAAATAAGTGATAAATAAGTGTAACTATCTCCCTTTATTTAAATATTTTCATGATATTATTATATATCTTTTAGAAATCAGGGTAATTTAAGCATTTATTTTATAGTTATTTATTTGTACATTTTGAGAGTTTGAAGTATATACATGGTGATTTTTGAACCCCGTGGCAATACTTGAATGAATCAGAATCCCTAATAGAATATGTATCCGCAAAAAATGTCTATTATAAAAAAAATACTCCATAGAAACATAGAAATTTGACCAGCTCATCGGTGATTTGTTTTAGGAGTTTCAAACATTTAATTTAATTTTTACTCTGGCTCTATTGATTCTGATTCAGTCATTAAAATATTGCCAGGGAGTTCAAAATCACCCTGTATAATTTATGCGTAACATTCAATGTACAGTACACAATTAGAAGCTACTTTTGACATTTCTCATTACATGTTGGTATTTCTAGAAAACTGTAAGGTTGTTTGACGTAAAATTTATTTTTCATACAAAATTGTTTTAAGCGTCAATCAATTGTTTTTTAACTTTTATATGTATATCACTTCCATACTAAAATGAACTGTCAAAAGCGGTTTCTTATTGCGGCCATACAGCAAGTCAGAAAGGGAATACCAAGACTCTAAGGCAAGAAGAATTACTTTTCTTAGAGCCCATTTACCTTTAAAGTAGCCTAGCTTAGATAAACTAAATAAATTTAATTGAATGAATGAGTAGCATTTTGCTAAAAACGGCCAGTTTTGGCGAATATGCTAAGAAAAGCTCGCACGTTCTCGTTTCAAACCTCCCATCAATAAATATTGTTGCGATTTGTCACATGACACATTGAAATAAAATTCATTTCGCATAAGTGTCGTGAAACACTTGGAATACATAAAAAAAGGGTGTAAGTACACTTAGCCGATTCTAGCATGCATAATTAATTAATAAATACCTCAAATTCTACATTATGTTTTTTTTTTAATACAAATTCCAATTAGACAGTACATCGGTGAAGTCAGTTCAATAATGAAGGATCTCATCATTAGGAATCATCAGGAAATATGTAAAAAAATATAATGTCATTATATATTTTATTTCATTAGTTCATAAAATAGTTTAAAGGGTTATATTATATAGGGCCTCGCAAGACACAATTTTATAATTTATAAATTATTTGAAAGAAAACGGAGACTTGTATGGCGAGGCCCTAGATAACCCTTCAAACTCCATATTTTATGAACTATTATTTACAGTTTAACACTTTGCAGGCCACTAAACGAGACACAATAGAAGTTTTATTGTTATAACGACTATAACCGGGCAGTGTCCGGAACAGAGCTAAAGTGGGAACGTAAAGGTTTAGCATTTTTACCAATATTTGTTCTGTACATTGCTTTCCACGCAATGCCGACAAAAGCCTTGTGCTTAAATATATAAATGGGTAACGTGTTTCGTCAGTTCTGGATTATATCTCCTACTGGAACCCTTTTGTCTTGATATGCCCTGTCTGACTAACTTCCAATATATTGATTTATGATCGTAGGTCAAAAATTGTATAAAGTAGTAATAAGTAGTATGTAGTGACACTGAAATCTGCTGTAGTAAAACTATTTGCATAATAAGTTCTTATTACATGTAGAGAATATGTATAATACTAAATATTACGAACGGCGCGATAAAAGACAGTTAAGTACCGCCGTCTTGGTTTACTTAGTATCTATGAGCCACTGCTCATAGTGCGGCACCAATCACATCACAATGCGCGATATAAACTTTATCGATGTCTTATTGACGGTGCGAAGACGTGGGTCTTATATTTTATATTAGGGAAAGTTTCTAAATGTACTGATCAATACAAATAACGCTACATGGTTAGATTTTAGTACAATGAACTTAACAAGCTGTTTTGCAATTTTATTTACACTTCATATTTTATCGAGATGAAGGAATTTAATATAGTACCACAATATTTTATTTCGACTTTGGGGGGGGGGACCTATATTGCTCATCGCACTACTCACACACTACAAACAACTCGCTTATTTAACCTATTTTAGTTAAAATATATTTTTTGCCTTTTTCGCTCTCTTCAATTTTTGACATTGAAAGAACGAGAGAAAACATATTTTAACTAAAATAGCTTTAATAATTGTATGTTACTTTTATGAATAAAGGGGAAATAAATAAAATAAACTTATTTGTATTGATGAGTACATAAACGTTAAAGATCTTCGTAATATATTTAACCAATGATGTTTTGCACTAAGTCAACTAGTTTTAAGTAATGAATTTATTACCAAAGAATCTCGTGTAATAGGAGTAATAAAAAGTAAAATATTATCGGCTCTAATTAATATAAGTTACCGCATTTAATATTAGGTACAATCTAGTCTAAGGTTCTAAGGAATCCATTCCAAAAGTTTTCACTACATGATAGTAGGATTATTAAGGTCAGAAGTGAAATAATGTCATTGGAACTACCTTATTTTAAACTTTTTATAACAATTCTTGACAATGTTATTTGGGCGCAAATAACCTTTTTTATTTAGATAGTAGAAATCTTTCAAGTCGTTAGTGAAAGTATGAGTGTAACTAATGAGTCAAACGAAATTAATGAGTGAAATTGTCTACTATCTAAATAAAATACAGAGATATAAAATAGGAAAAATTATCAAGATTTATTAAACGTATATAAAACAAAATCAAATGACATAAATATGTAACAGAGAACAGTTGTCCGATTCTTAATAAGACTTAAGGAAAAATTTTTTTTTTTGCAGATAACAACAAAAATGCATGTTACGTTTAATAAATACTTTTAACGGCTTGATTTTGAACACCCTGGCCATACAAAACAAAAAGAAAAATAGACGTTCAAAAACAGATACATGTATCCTATTTTTGAACAAAATTTTCAGATCCTATTTTTGAACAAACAATTCTTCAGATTTGACTTTATACTTTAATCGAAATCAGGTTTACTAGTAGAGTACTAAATCCTATGGTCTAATCGTTCTAGAAGTAGTCAATACTTCAAAAATTCAAAATCCCGACTGCCCTTCCTTATTTTCAACCTTACGATATCTTTGCTTTCAAAATCCATCTTATATATAGCCGAATACGAGGTAGAAACAAAATTACAAACATACAAAATGCAAACCCTAACGCGCAAAACATAACTCTTCTTAGAAGTCGGATAAAAAGATTAAAATCTAAGCAAATTCATCATCTTCCATAGTAATACTACCAGCCTATTGGTGCATTACTGTGCGAGGTGCAAAATTATTTTGGATTTTCATCTTTTTTTTAACTTAAGTCATCCTTATTTGCCAGGGGGTTCAAATTCAACCTGTATAATTTGTAGTATGTAGGTTTTTATATCACAAAAAAAGTCACATTATTTTTTTATTTCATTTCAAAAACAAAATTGTATTAATACATGTATATTCCAAACCCAAAAAAATATTACGAATATTGATTTGCAATGTTTGTTACTATAAGTTATTTATTGAGTGCATTTTAAATATTGTTTCATTATGTATGACATATTTTGTATAAATATACATTCGTATTGATTTATTTGCTCAATTTGTTAATAATCCCAATAAATGCTGTGATGTGATATTTTGTTTTCTTCGATGAACCCTTTCTAAAATGTTTACAAATAATTAATGTTAAATTGAGACGCGTATACATTATTCTTAGTTTGTTGGTTTGTTTTTGGTGTGTAAGTGTCCAAAACTGGTGTCAAGTTTTTAAGCTGCCTTTAGGCATCTGACATAGCTTAACGACTGCCTACAATGATAAAAGCCGTGACAAACGGCTTAACGTGTCTTAGTTAGTTGATAATATGGCTCAAATATAATATCCTATATTTTTTTTTTCAAAAGAGCAATAAATAATAACAGTTGATGTTAGATAGATGGCGTTGATCAAAAGGCAAGTGTCAATGTCAAAGATGATAAAATTTTATTCTGACTTTATTTTTTTCACTAGTTAAAAGAGGCTAGGGTCAAATAAGACCTCAAGAAGAATTTGTTCTGAGAATAAGACACGACTTCATCAACGCCATCTAGTCCGAAATATAGTAATTATCTTTTTTTTAAATGTATCTTTAAAAACTGCTCATTAGATCAAAAGTATCTTTAATTCAAGGAGCTTTATTCTCTTACTAATGGGTTTTCTATTGTAACGTGACCCGATCGGCCCGCTTGGTGGTTGAGAGGTCAAAAAAAAAGTTATTATTATCATCCCCTTTTCTTCTTACTTTTGTAGTTGTTATTCTGCCCAAAATTCTTCCTAGAACATTATTTTCGTTCACAGACAATTTAAGACAATACGATTTTTATTTTTATCAAAAGCACTGTCCGTTGAATTCAGAAATGTTTTATTTTCGACTACCTTTTTTAGCACTTTCAGGATGAAAGGTATATGTCCTTCCGCGGGCCTCAAATACCTTCTAAATTTTATTGGTTTAATAGTTGAAGCGCGAAGTGCTGACAGACGAGAGTTACTTTCGCATGTATATTAGCATTGAATTAGAAAAACTATGAAAGCAGCATTGCGCTCAAAAACTGACACCACGCAAAGTAGCTCAAAGCGGGCGGGGCTTAAAAGTAGATTTTTTTGCGAACTAGTCTGCCGCGCACTCCGTGACGGAAAGATGCGTCGATGAAAGCATTTTTTTTTCGTGTCATCCTTGCACAGGGGCCATGCTAATCTTCTCTATATCGTTCCAATTTTAGTATATGTACTGCCGAAGCAAGTACACACATTTAACGACATATTTTTGTGAACTTAGGCGAAATCTTTACGAATTAAGAAAAAAACGACTCCTTGTGTAGTATAGTGGTGCATGAAACGCAAGAAAAGACGGAAAAGTGAACTGGAGTAACTCATCATTGGTGAGTAAAATATTTTTCGCTATGTTGACACCTTAGCGTTCATTAGATATGTTGACACCGCCGCGTGTCCTTGACGCGGCCAATTGCACACTAGCTTCGTCTATGAGTGCGTAAGTTTTTCGTTGTGATTTGAGTTAAGATAGTTTGCGTAAATGGGACTGATATTAAATCGTTAGTTGTATGAGAGTTACGCTTCCATATTTTTTTAATAATGCTGTTATAGGCTTGTCTCATAAAAAATACCATTTAAAATAATTTGTCCGTCTTATAGACTATCGAAAAATATTACACATATATTTTTCTTTTTTCAATCAAACAAAAGATAATAAAGATAAAGCGCAATCAAGTTCAAGAGTGGCGTCTCATGACGCAACAGGCCGGTAAAAAGTGTACCGGTCAGTCACGTCACGCGGAAATTTAACGGGTATCAATCTTTAATTATAAAAAAATATCTTTATCAATCTTTGTTTGATTGATAAAAGAAAAAAAATAGGTGTCCAATATTTTTCAATAATATACTAAGTAATTATTTCAAAAAGTCTTTTTTTTAAACATGCCCATTATAAAGATTATCATATGCATGACGGCGCAGCATGACGCACTGTGTAACACTTAACATCTTGTTATAAATGTATATTACCCATGTCTGACAAAAATAAATGAATTATGATTAATGCATCGAACGAAATCGAACCTCAATAAATTATAAATAAAAATGCTGTTTTTTGTCAGTATGCTTCACGTTATCGTCGTAATATCCTTTTATATTCGCTATATATGTTGACTCGCTTGGATTATCAGTAACATTTTTTTTCATGCCAACTTTGTTATGTAATATTAATTTGAATTGATTTCTTCTAAGCTGTATTAATTTGTTCAATTTACTTTGAGTTTTTGGTATATTTGTATCAAAGTTTATACCAAATGGTCTTAGTTGATAGATGAGGTAGTCTACAACATACATCAAGTGCGGGCTGACGTCATCGAAGGATACAGCGAAGTCTGAATAGCGGTCTGATCTCTGAAATAAAAATACTTTATTAGTTCTCGTATCTCAACATTCAACTTCGTTTGCGTACATTTTGTGTAATGTTGATATTGATTAGGACCCGTATACCAATTACAATTATCAATTTTCATACTGCTAAGTACAGAAATGAGAAAATTTCCATACAAACTTTATCCCAAATTTCAAACCCTTTAAGAGGGAATTTTGACCATTTCACCTACATAGATCGTGAAATTATATACCTATTTTCATACTTATGAGACCAGCCGGCCTATTTGCTAACTCAGTGTACAACGTTTTGATAGTCATTTCAAAGTTCATTACGTTTTGTATATCTTTAATAAAAATAGTCAATCATAGGAAACCCGCAATGTATTTTGAAGTTACTATCAAAACGTTGGTCACTGAGTTAGCAAATAGGCCGGCAGAAATGTGAAAATTTCCATACAATCATTACCATATTTTTTACCCCTTTGGGGAAGAATTTTGACCATTTTACCTACACAGATCTTTATTGATTGTAATCAAGAACTTATACATGGTGAAATTTTTATCGTTTTGGACCCTTAAAGGGGTGACTCAGACCATAAATATGAACAACTTCTTCTATGGGACCAATGCTCAAACTCAAAAAAAATTTCGTCATTTCCTAATAAAAGAGATCCGCTGCCTGGCCAGTTTGTATGGGAATGTCGTTTTTTTTTAGTTCGCAACATTGTTCCCATAGGAAAAGTTGTTCATTTTGATAGTCTGAGTCACCCCTTTAAGGGTCCAAATATATTGTATCGCGTTTTAAGCGCGCTTGAATCGGACTAACGCAAAAATCGACATCTACGGCGCCGTAAACGCGCCTTTGTTTAAAATACGACGTGTGGTGAGGGCCTAAACGTCCATATTCAAATTTCAAAATCAATAAAAACAATGTCATCTTCGTGTTATTTATGTATAATGTCAGTATTTTCATCACTCCGTATTTTCGTCTCACTCATTCACGATCACGATAAGGATATATGCAAGAAGGTAAACTAGGAAGTCAAAAATGAATGAAGGAACTTTTACAGACTCTACATTTCGTAAACTTGTATGGCAGGCACTTCGAGTCCAAAATGTACCGAAACACTACGTCCAGATTATTCAGGATATGTACTACGGTGTTAGCACAAGAGTTCGAAGTCTAGCAGGTTTAAGCAAGGCTTTTGAGGTCAAAGTAGGCGTCCATCAGGGTTCTGCGCTAAGCCCCTTACTTTTTAATCTGGTGATGGACTACCTCACTAAGGACATACCCGCACCATTGCCGTGGACCATGCTGTATGCAGACGACATTGTACTAGCCGCAAATACTGCGCAACACCTGCAGGAACTCCTCAATACTTGGACAGAGTCTCTGGAGAGATACGGCCTGCGTGTTAGTAGGAGCAAAACCGAATATATGAAATGCCCCTTCAGTGGAAACACAAAGGATGAAACTATGCACATTGGTACAACAGCTATTCCAACAGTGTCGAAATTCAAATATCTAGGCTCCATGCTAACACCAGATGCAAATATAGATGATGACGTCACTCACCGCCTAAATGTTGCGTGGCAAAAATGGAGAACGCTCACAGGAGTACTGTGTGATCCTCGTATGCCCGTGAAAGTGAAAGGCAAAGTATACAAGACTGCAGTTCGCCCGGCGCTACTGTACGGATCCGAATGCTGGACAGTGAAGAGAAACCACGAGCAAAAGGTACATGTCAACGAGATGAAGATGCTGAGATGGGCGGGAGGTGTGACTCGACTCGATAAAGTGCGCAACGAATATATAAGAGACAGCTTTAAAGTCACACCAATCACACAGAAACTCCCTGAAAACCGCCTCAGATGGCTGCATGTTAAAAGAAGAAATAAAGACCATGTGGTACAGATTGCACTAGATCTGCCTGAGAAGAAGAAAGGTAGAGGCCGCCCGCCATTAACCTGGTGATCTAAAATACAAAAAGACCTCAAAGAAGCCCATTTGCCCGAAAAGACAATCCAGGATAGATTAACCTGGCGCAGAAGAGTGAGGAGACCCGACCTCAAATAATGGGAAAAGGGCAGGACAAAGAAGAAGAAAATATGGCGCAAAAAATTTCATGCGGGCAGGACTTGAACCAGCGACCTAGCTCCTAAAAAAAAAACAAAAAATCGCCTCACCTACAATTCAGAAGGCGCTAGAAGTCGCTAAATATTTATTTATTTGTCGCTAATCAGCCATAAAATCTCCCTTTTTTTTTGTCGGTGTGAAAATGCCTTCGCACTCTGCGCGGGACAGCAGAGTGGGTGAGAGGGACTCGAACCCACTAAAAACACCCCGGTGTCATCGCCTACCGCGTATGGCCGAGACTGTGGGCTATTCTCGCCCATGGTCTCAGCGCGGCGGCCGCTACCTCGGCGGCCTCGGCACGACACGCTCAACGAACGCCCTCTCCTTTACGAGAGGATCGGAGCGGCCAGCAAGACTACTCTCTACCTGCGACGGTAAAGGCACACGTGACATTCACACGCCTTTCAACTCGGTGCCATAAAATCCCCTCAACACTGACAACACTGCGGATGACGTCATCGGAAAAAATACCGGGGTACTATTTTTGAGTGTGACACTCGTCTTCGAGTGATTTTTATATGGAAAAATCGCTCGTTTACGGCGTCATTTCAAAAATAGTACTCCCGGTCTCCGGCATAGAAATGCTGATGCAATGCAGGCAGTGCCATAGAAATCGATACAAAGCAACAAAGACTGCGTCCGGCTGGCCGTTCAATTCAATCACGTTCATCATCATGGCAACGCTGACCGTGTGAAATATCGACAACTCGCAAAACTAGGTGCAATAATCACGGGAAATATCTCGATATGTTTCAATTATTATGGTTTCCGTTTTAGGATTATCTTATCTCTATGGTTTTAGGTTTCCGCTGAGGGTTTCCGTAATTCCGTAAGACCAAATGACAAAACAGAATCCTTGTATGATAACTTGTGTGTCTGTTTATCTGTCACAATCGATTTGTTCCAAATCTATTACCGATATGACCGATAAAGTTGAATTTGACACCCTTTAGATATCTGTGACTCAAAAACGTATCTACATATTACGTAAAAAAATATGTGAATATATTATTTTAAACAGAATAAATAAACCTCAATGTGTAATCTTTAATTATTGTAGACTTATAATATAACAGATGCGGCACCAGCGAAGTAGGGGACGAGTTTCTACAACACGATGTCGTACCTACTGTGCATCCGGGCACGTTACGTACGATGCCGTGTCGTCAATTTTTTTTGCTCGTCGTAGATTTCTACAATACGAATCAAAATAGTGATGGGTTGCTCAAACAAGAGTCATGGATTGCTAGACGCACTGCCCATTGACATCATTTCGCCCATTCCTTCAATCGGCTTTTACGGATTGCGCGGGACGAGAAGCAGCTGGTAAGTAGATACATCATTAATCATCATCACTTCAGCCACAAGAAGTCCGATGCTGGCCTCTTCTAGGGATTCCCATAGTGATCGATTGGAGGCCTGCTGCATTGCCGATGGGGCTTTCTGCCCCATCGGCAATCGCCTCTGCACGCTATGTGACCTGCCGGCCTATTTGCTAACTCAGTGACCAACGTTTTGATAGTCACTTTAAAATACATTGTGGGTTTCCTATGATTGACTATTTTTTATTAAAGATATACAAAACGTAATGTACCTACTTTGATATTACTATCAAAACGTTGTACACTGAGTTAGCAAATAGGCCGGCTGGCCACTGTCACTTTTAGGATCTAATCTTCTCAGATATATCGGTGACTTGTGCGAATCTCCTCATTCCTGATTCGGGCAGAGAAACACCGAGCATAGCTGGTGAGTACAGTCGGGGGCAGATAAAACTGACCCCTCTGACAACAGAATTTAAATTGTAGAGTCACATGCTATCTACAACAGGAATACGTGAAATAAAAATAAATTAGGGACACCAACTTTGCGATTACAGAAAACAATGAATTCATTTTTGGGACTTAGTATACCTACGCTTCTATAATAGAATCCTGCAGAAATATTGGCTCTGCCATTAGTTAAGTTTAAGACTGCTCTTAAAATCAAATACTTAAAAATACCTACTATTGTATTAATGACTATCTAACAGATAAACTCCATGGATGTAATACATTCAATAAATTGTTAATTTCAATATACATCAGTAATAAATGTAAAATAATTCAAATTGTTATAAATATGTGAAAGCGTAGCACTTCAGGCAAGTAGGGACCAATACTGGACTGAGTTTCTTTCGGCGTATTCTTCTCAGCAGTGGTCGTTCCGAAACGCGAGCAGTTTATCGATTTTGCAAATATTAAAAATAATAATATGACGTTAATAAACGCATACATGATATCCAAATATGAATAAAATTCTATTTCATTTCATTATATTTATCTGCTCCCGACTGTACCTACGTTTAACGTTTTTTCTCTGTCAGATTTGAATGGATATAATAGGTCATCATCATCATTTCGAGTAGGTGTCACGGTCAATCGACCATGCACACCCTGGTGTCAGAGTTCTTCGGAACCGCCTCTCGGCCTCTGACGTGTTCCTTTAACGACTTATTCGTTGCTTGTCATTCGAACGATCAACATCTAGGTTTCACTGCCTGAAGATGCCTCGTGTAGAGGCGAAACACGTGTCGCGAGCATGACGGCCGACATTGCTGCAGCATCAACGGATGCAGCAGTATCGGCCAAGGTTGCATGCATCAACTATTGGTGGCGGGCATTAAGGCACTAATAGTAGTGGGTGGGCGCTGGCCAGCAATAGTATGCATGAACTGACTGGTAGCGGAAGCACGCAAAGTAAATTGTCTCAAAGTAAATGTAGCTTTGACTTCCGCAAAGTAACACCTGAATCTATTAACTACCTTTAACGACTACCAGATGGCAGCCGGGACCACCGGCTTAACGTGCTTTCCGAAGCTCGTTATCATCTTTATTATAAGACAATCAGATGACTTAAGCCTGCAATGTCCTAACCAAACTGGAAACAACTAAACAAAGTATGCTTCCGGTGGGAATCGAACCCACGACCCCCGGGTCAACAGGCAAACGCCTTAACCACTGGACCACGGAGGCTGTTATGTTAAGAGTAGCAGAACAATGCCAAGACAATAATATAGTAATCTCACCTTATAGTCCTTTCTGTAAGGGTTTGCTGGCAGCATCCGTTCGCGATTCAAAAAGTCCGTGGATTCCATTCGTTTAAGGCCGACACTGTCTAAACACCAAGCTGAAATAAAATAAAAAAATCAGCTCCGTTTCGCAATTGGAAGAGAAGTTATCATAAATAAACTGCCTTGTCCAATAGACGAAGAGACAAAATACTTTGTCTCTTCGCTAGTTGAAGTCTGGCAAGCTGTAACAATGTATAGTACGTACGATTTTTTTTTTTAAAGAAAAATATATTTTCGGTTCTTTTTTCTGAAATTATAGCCTATGTCACTCGGGATAAGACAAGGGATAGTGTATTCTAACGATACCTCACAATTCCAATAAATTCATCTGTTCAGGCATTTAGATATTATGGTGGAATTGATAATAAAAACTCCTTTTCATCTCATCTAGTCAAAAAACAAAGAATGGTTGCCCGAAAGAAGAGTCTAAGCTACGTTTATATTAAAAAGCTAAAAAGCTTTTGAATTTCGAACATAAATATTGTTCCACAAATTACCGTGACTAAAAGTTTTTGAACAGTTCCACTGGCCGGGTACATAATTAAAATTAAAAACTAAAAACGAAAACTGATGCGTGTTTTGTTCGCATGCTGAAAGTGCTTTATCATATCAGGCATTTTTTATGAAGAAGAATAGTTTTGAAAATACAATATATACAATTCATAAACAACGTTTGTTCTACGACTTTTTATGATCCTTACTAATATTATAAAAGCGAAAGTGAGTTTGTTTGTTACGCTTTTACGCCGTAACTACTGAACCGATCATCATGAAATTTTGCATACAAGTTCTTTGGCGTATGGAGAAGGACATTTATCCCTTTTATCCCGGGAAGAAGTACTATTCCCGAGGGCTCGACATTGACGCGGGCGGAGCCGCGGGCGAAAGCTAGTTTGTTATATTTTACTTTCATACAAAAATTAATATTAGTTTTAAGAAGATACCTCCTGCACGAAATTGTGGAATTTGACGTATTTTTATAAATCACTAGTACAATTCGCTAGATTAATTTAATACATCAAAATTATTTGTATAGTTTAAGAAAGATTAATACTTATTTACATAGAAAATATTTCTTAAATTTATTCATTGTTGACTCGTCATTTACTCGCCGATGTGAGCTGACATGTTGACTTAGTCGAGTGATATAATTTTAACAAACAATTAATTTTAAAACTGTGAGTGACCTACTCTAGATTCCGTGCGCTGTTACTGTGTCAGACGTTATAAGTGTAACTAAATAAACAATTAATTTCTTCCATATGAAGTTAGTGAATGAAGTAAATACCTAGCTATTGATTATGGACGGTAGTCCATTTAACCGCAGCGGACTAACGCGCCGTAGTCCTCCGCCCACACCCTCAAGCCAACCCCCCGAGCCCAGATGCAGTCATCGAGATGATGATCCTCCGGAAATAGTAAGCACGCCCGAAATTCAGGGGTGGCTGAGCTCCATAGAGCAGTGCCTTCAGGAGGTATGTGCCATATCGTCCGAAGTAAAATTAAATACTGAACAAAAGCTGAGGATCAGTAATCTATGCCGTAAGGTAGGAAATGGCACAGCGCAAATGGCTGTTCAGTACCAGTCCTTAAAACAAAAGGCTATCCAAACACATAGTACTGTCCAAATCTTAAAAGAAAAAAATGACCTGCAGCAGCAGCTCCAAGAACTACAGCAGAGCATCAAGGAGACCAGTACCTCTAAGTCACAAGCAGGACCAGTTTCGTTTGCGGACATGGTAAAGAATAGTGCTCAAAAATATATTCAGCCCACCAAAACTCGCTCTGTAGCAATTTACCCTACAGATAAGTTGAAGTCTAGTGAGGAGACTAAATCATTAGTCCAAAATTTATACGGCCTGAAGAAATGAAGCTTCATGTTAGAGGTCTGCGTATGACAAGAAATGGCGGTGTTATCATCAGCACCGATACCAAAGCGGATATTGAAAAACTGAAAAAATCTACACAACACATCCTCCGGACTCACTGTGGACGAACCTCATAAACGAAAGCCCAAAATAATTTTTATAGGAGTGCCCTCGAATATGCAGGAGAATGATGTTTTCAATTGACTATGCAACCAAAACCTATCCGACAAACTCTAAGATATGTCACTAGAGTCATTCCTATCATCTGTCAAGCTAAGCCATAAGTCAGGAAAGAAAGACGCAGACTCTTGTAATTACGTCATCGAAGTTCCGGCATTCATCCGTAAGGCCTTAATTACGCAAGAAAGGGTTTTTTTAAACTGGTCGTCCTGCCCGGTGAGAGACTTTACACTTGTTACTAGGTGCTTTAAATGCCAGCAATACGGCCATGCGGCTAAGTCGTGCAGAGCCCAATCAAACACGTGCGGTCATTGTGGTGAAGTAGGTCACGCAACAAATGACTGCTCCAAGAAGGCCGAATCGCCAAAATGTGCGACTTGTATGCACTTCAAAAAGACACACAATCACAAAACCGGCGATTCTGAGTGTCCAGCTAAAATCATGGCAGAGAAAAGGTATATAAATTCGATAGATTATGAAGGCGCCTAAGAGCGCCACTTCTCATATTACTAAGGTCTCTACTATCTTACACAACAAAAAGTATCAGATTAATTAAGTATTACATAGTTAGTTTAAATAAGAAATTGCAATCTCGGAGACATTTATTACCGAATTAGACAACTTCTCGATATACCAGTCACAGGTATGCGATATCGAAAGCTGCAACCAGCAGCTATCATCCTATAAACCAAATAATTCTTTGATGTTACTTAACCAAAATATTTGTAGTATTTCAAAAAATATTTCACAAATTGTCTTACTTATGACCAGATTGAACACACACCTAGATATTATTGTCCTCACAGAGTGTTGGCTCTCAACTAATACCAACATACAAATACCTTACCTAGATGGTTATTCGTATTATAGTAGCATAAACAACTGCTTACAAAATGACGGAGTCGTAGTATATGTAAATAAAGCGGTCTCAAATGTCGTTTCTATGTCTCATACATTGTTTGATTGCAACAGTGTTGTATTAAAAATAGGCCATCATACTGCAATCATAGCCATATACGTTCTCCAACTTACAAACACATTTCAAACCTTTTTAGACTCTCTAGAGATAATTCTATCTGAACTTCGCTCTTTTAAAAATATTATTGTTGTAGGTGACCTAAACATATATATTGCGAACGACAGTGTGGACGATCGTAGCCCTGATTATTTAAATCTTTTAGCATATCATGAACTACTTCCCACTCACAATCTTCCTACACGCATTAATTCGTGTCTCGATCACATGATTTTTAAGTCCAAACTACCTGCTAAGTGCTTAGTAATCGATACCGTCATTACTGACCATGCTCCAGTTTTACTTGCTATGTCAACAATAAAAAGCCTTAGCACTCGTAAACATCACAAACTACGAATTGATTATTCTATACTTGCTACGAAGATTGAACTAAATGATTTCTCCCCAATTTTTTATTCCAACGACCCTAACTTTGCAGCGTCATACTTTATAGATTCCATAAATAATTGTATCCAAGCAAGCTCAAAAATTAACAACAACTCTTGTCGTAAACGTACCCTTAAACCATGGATTACTCCAGGTTTACTAAGGTGTATACGACATCGAGACAATATGCATAAAAAACTTAAATGAATGCCCGAGAATTCTGTACTTAAACTTACCTATATACGCTACCGTAATTACGTTTGCAACCTAATAAAAAAGCTCAAACGAACGTATGAGAAAGAAGAGTTAGCCAAAGCTGGTTTAAATACAAAAAAACTATGGGAGGTAATCCGTAAAGTAACTAATACTAACAAACAGGATAATAAATCTGAATGCCTTCTCTCTATTAAACCCACACCGTTGGAGTCTGTAAACAGCGTCAATGAGTATTTCTCAAAAATTGGGTCATCATTGGCAAATAAAATCAAACATAAACCAATTAATCCAATTCTTCTTTAAACTGTTCGTTGCTTAAAATTAAATTCCTTTGTCCTAAATACCACCGATGAGCATGAAATTTACAGCATTATTGACACTTTGAAAACTGATGCCGCTCCAGGATGGGATAACATAACTACAAAAATTTTAAAAATGTACAAAACTCTTTTATCTCCCGCCATCGCCCATATTTGTAATCTATGAATAAGCAGTGGCGTCTTTCCGACAGTATTTAAAACGGCTGTAGTCCATCCTATTCATAAATCAGGAGAAAATAATGTCATTGACAATTACCGTCCTATTTCTATATTATCAGCAATATCCAAAATTCTAGAACGTATTGTCGGCAAAAGTTTTACCAATTATCTCGAGAAAAATTCCCTTCTTTCGGATAATCAATTTGGTTTTCGCCCGGGCAGGTCTACTGCTCAAGCAGTAAATACTCTTGTTGACGAAGCAGTTAAAGCACTCGATTCTAATGAAAACTGCCTCGTCATTTATTTAGACCTCAGCAAAGCATTTGACACTGTTTTTATTCCCCTTCTCATTTCAAAATTAGCCAATATTGGCATCAGAGATACACAGTTACAGTTTTTCAGGGACTACTTATTGGGCCGCATTGGATTTTGGGGTCCCTCAAGGAAGTATTTTGGGTCCCATTTTATTTCTGTTGTATGTGAACGACCTGTGCAACTTATCTCTGCAAAACTGTAAAGTTGTATCCTTCGCTGATGACACGGCTTTAATATTTAAGGGCCAAACATGGAAAGACACCTTTAATTCCGCTCAACTGGGGCTAAACCTTGTCAAAAAATGGCTAGATTCAAATTTTTTGACATCAAATGTCAGTAAAACTAAGTACATGGCCTTTAGTATAAGAAATGCAAATCTTCCTGACTCCAATACATGTCAATTCTATGCCCATGCCTTTACGTCTTCAGATTGCAATAATGGCAGTTGTAACTTTCCTACATTAGAAATGACCACCACTACTAAATATCTAGGAGTTTTAATTGACTCAAACCTTAATTTCTCCCTACATATTACCCAACTTTCTGCCTTAATCAGAAAACTTCTGTACATTTTTAAAAAATTACGGTTTATTGCGGACAATAATATTCTCCGAATAACATATTTGGCTCTTTGCCAATCGATTATCGCCTATTGCATAACGTCTTGGGGTGGTGCATCAAAATCACATCTGCTCGTTGCTGAAAGGGCACAAAGAGCCGTCCTAAAAGTATGCACATTCAAGCCATATAGGTACCCTACATAAGACCTATATAGGGATTGCCAGGTATTGACAGTGCGGCAGCTCTTTATCCTCTCGACAATTATGCAGCAGCATTCACAACTCCCTTTCAACCCTCAACTACTAACAAGAAATAATAGACTAACATATCCCCTCCCTGTGTTCAATACTGAGTTCATAAAGAGATTCTTTTGTTTTTTAGGACCATATTTATATAAAAAAATAAATTCCAATGTTTTCATATATGCACTCAATAATTATAATTACAAAAAAGTTATCACCGAATTTTTGCAAAACCTGTCGTATGACCAGACTGAGAGCCTTTTGCAAATTGTAACCTAAGCTTAAGCTATATTTATGATGTAATAGGCACCTGCACTTCTTACTAATTTTAAAATTATCGTTACAACATTTATTAAGTAGTATTTTTTCCCCTGCGTTTTTGCTAGATTTATTTATTGTGTTTTTGTTATTGTTATAGTAATCATGATTTACATTGTATAGTTTAATTGTTAAATGATCCTAGAATTAATGTCAAGTCCTGGTGACCCGTAATACAGGTTTTTTACAGAAACCTAGTATGGGCGCCAGTTCTCCATAATATGTTTATAGTTAGTCCTTTTATAATAATTTTTACATTTCGCAGTTATATTGTACATGTCATAGTTATAGGATGAGAAAAATAAAAGTTATTTATTATTATATTATTATTATTCATAAAATATAAATATTAAAATGAAAATATTCATTTGCAGAGCTCCTCCTTTGGTCAAAGTTTTACTAGGACTTCTCAATTTATACGTTAGAATAGCATATGTCGGCATTTTTCGATTGTTTTTCACTTAAATCTCACTTTTTGTTCTTTTGACGATCGAGAGACTAATTACTTAGGTGATTCGCGGGGTCAAGTGAGCTGAGCGAGCGCATTGTCGGCCCCCTTGCCATTTCTAATGTATTTTAGTTGTGGTGTGGTAAAGCCACGCTACCGGCAAAATTCATTTTTCTAGTAGCATGAATGGGCCGGCTCGTCCGGGGAAGTACCACACTCTTACAGAAAATCGACGTTTGAGTAGGAGCTTTACCGCTTCTATGCTTCGTTCGGTGAGTGAGAGAGCCGGAGGCCCATCCCCCTTTTCCACCCCCCATGTCCTTTCCCCAACTCCTTGAAAGGCCAGTAACGCTCCTGTTACACCCTGGTGTTGCAGATGTCCATGGGCAGTGCTAGTCGATTACCACCAGGTGACTCGCTTGCTCGTTTGCCGCCCTATAACATAAAAAAAAATGTTGTTCTGTGGGCAACATGCTCAGGATAACCTCGTGCGTGTCCGAAGGCAGCACAGCTTAGGATGCAATGCCGGAATAGGCTCAGTTGAGAGAGATAGAGAGAATGAGATGAATATAATATTTACTTACCAGTAATATCGCCTTGACTAGAGATTTGATTACAAAAAGGATAGTTAGTGAGGTCCATTGACACAAGGCGCCGAAGCGCATTCCTACTAATCACCATTTTTATTCCCTGCAAAAAAATAAACTTGATAATTACGTGCAGAGCGTAGCGTGGGAAGTGGTATGGGTCAGTTGTAAGAGCGTTGTGGTAGAGCCACGCTACCGGCAAACCTCATTTTTGCTAGTAGCATGAATGGGCTGGCTCGTCCGGAGAAGTACCACACTCTCACAGAAAATCGTCGTTTGAGTAGAAGCTTTACCGCTTCTATGCTTCGTTCGGCGAGTGAGAGAGGCGGAGGCCCATCCCATTTGTTAAACCAGCAATTGGTTACACCAGTTTCTGGTTACTAGTATTGTATTGTGAAAGGGTAAGTTTTAAAGAAACCGCCAAAAGGAACGGAGAAACGCAAGGAAAGATAGCTATCGCTATGCCAGGGTTTCTCAAACTTATGGCTCCACGTAGCCCTTTTAAACATCTAGATGACATCTAACCCCCACTATACCTAACCCCGGGAAAATAACATAATTGGCTGTTGGAGACACTAAAGCTTTTTAATTACAATTTTAGTAAAAGGTACGTAAATCTTCTCGCGAACTACCGTCGATTGGCGAACCCAATGTTCGAGAACCCCACTTTGAGAAACCCTGCGCTATGTAATAGCATTCTTTTATCGTTACGCGCACTTTATCAATTGCTCAGATCATTCCATAGGCTCCTTTCATTCTTTTCTTCAACTGATCTCCTAAATTACACGGTTCTCTCACTCGTACACTCAACTATGACCATTGACCTTGTGAGTTCGCTGTGAAAAACTTACTGTCTACAACTCATAGAGCTACTCATAGATATCAGAATATACATGTCTGTGGAGCTTCTAGTCATTGTCAAATGAGGGGTGAAAAAGTTGTTCAAATTACTTCCTTCCTCTTTATCCTTCTCCCACTATTATGTGGGGTCGGCACAGCACGTCAATCTCTTCCATTTTGCTCTGTCGCTCGTCAAACCCTCTGTTACGCCCTTCTTATCCATATCCTATTTGACGCACTCAATCCAGCGTTTTTTTGATCTTCCCCTACTTGTTCAAATTAATATTTTCTAATTTTCTTAATAAAGTATATATTATTATATATCTTTAGTATATTATTTTTAGTATATTATCTTTCTTAAAAAAATGTAGTTTTTAAGTTAGTTTATATTATTCGTAAATGTTAGATTTAAATATATATATATATATTAAATTGTGTAGTTCTAATCTAATTAACTAGGCAGACATTTATTTGTGTTACCTCCCATCCGGCGGATGGCATGAAATAGATGTTATCCATTGAATCATGCTCAGACAACATTAATCTGAGGTTTTCGATCAAAATGTACCTGAAAAGGAATAAACTTTCATAAAACATTCATTTGTTAAAAAGCATTATTAGTTATTACAATATTTACAATAGTCAATTAGCTATAAGATTAGGTCAGATACATTTAAAACCCGCCCTGTAACGTTTCTGGCGCAAAGTTGCCTCAAATGCTGGCTGCATGGCCGCGCCGAATCTCAGCGCCGAATAGACCTCTAATAAAACGAGTGAATTTCGCTAACAGACTGTTTTTTATTTCAAAA
Source organism: Elegia similella (assembly GCA_947532085.1). NCBI lineage: Eukaryota > Metazoa > Arthropoda > Insecta > Lepidoptera > Pyralidae > Elegia > Elegia similella. The sequence goes on from OX383933.1 coordinate 5,720,772, forward strand.
GTAAGTATAGACAATCATACTATTATTTTTTAAAAAGATGAAGAAGTTGACATTGTACCATAAGTGTCCATAAACAATAAAGTATTTACACTGCACTATAGATGGCATTACTAAACTACAGTAACAAAATACAAATGCGAAATACTTTTATTTTGATACATTATTATAACATGGACATCCTTTGCACTAAAAACGTGACAGAGCGAGAGTCATGGGGACTCTCGCTCTGTCACGTTTTTAGTGCAAAGGATAAAGAGGAAGTCTTTAATAAACTTGAAATTAAACATTCGGACACACCTGAGAGTAGGTCTATACGGATTAACTCACCCTCCGAAACTATAGACGAACCGTTGGCATGTGCTTGATATTGCTAAAACGCGGCATGCATGCGGAACTTGTGTTGGTGTATCGGCGAATTCCTCATCAACTCTATACGGATTTACTCACCCTCCGGAACTATAGACGAACCAATCGGCATTTGCTTGATATTGCTTAAACGCGGCATGCATGCGGAACTTGTGTTGGTGTATCGGCGAATTTCTCATCGACTCTATACGGATTAACTCACCCTCCGGAACTATAGACGAACCGTTGGCATGTGCTTGATATTGCTTAAACGCGGCATGCATGCGGAACTTGTGTTGGTGTATCGGCGAATTTCTCATCGACTCTATACGGATTAACTCACCCTCCGGAACTATAGACGAACCGTTGGCATGTGCTTGATATTGCTTAAACGCGGCATGCAAGCGGAACTTGTGTTGGTGTATCGGCGAATTTCTCATTGACTCTATACGGATTAACTCACCTTCCGGAACTATAGACGAACCAATCGGCATGTGCTTGATATTGCTTAAACGCGGCATGCAAGCGGAACTTGTGTTGGTGTATCGGCGAATTTCTCATCGACTCTATATGGATTAACTCACCCTCCGGAACTATACACGAACCAATCGGCATGTGCTTGATATTGCTTAAACGCGGCATGCATGCGGAACTTGTGTTGGTGTATCGGCGAATTTCTCATCGACTCTATACGGATTAACTCACCCTCCGGAACTATAGACGAACCAATCGGCATTTGCTTGATATTGCTTAAACGCGGCATGCATGCGGAACTTGTGTTGGTGTATCGGCGAACTTCTCATCGACTCTATACGGATTAACTCACCTTCCGGAACTATAGACGAACCAATCGGCATGTGCTTGTTATTGCTTAAACGCGGCATGCATGCGGAACTTGTGTTGGTGTATCGGCGAATTTCTCATCGACTCTATACGGATTAACTCACCCTCCGGAACTATAGACGAACCAATCGGCATGTGCTTGATATTGCTTAAACGCGGCATGCATGCGGAACTTGTGTTGGTGTATCGGCGAATTTCTCATCGACTCTATACGGATTTACTCACCCTCCGGAACTATAGACGAACCGTTTACATGTGCTTGATATTGCTAAAACGCGGCATGCATGTGGAACTTGTGTTGGTGTATCGGCGAATTTCTCATCGACTCTATACGGATTAACTCACCCTCCGGAACTATAGACGAACCAATCGGCATGTGCTTGATATTGCTTAAACGCGGCATGCATGCGGAACTTGTGTTGGTGTATCGGCGAATTTCTCATCGACTCTATACGGATTAACTCACCCTCCGGAACTATAGACGAACCGTTGGCATGTGCTTGATATTGCTTAAACGCGGCATGCATGCGGAACTTGTGTTGGTGTATCGGCGAATTTCTCATCGACTCTATACGGATTTACTCACCCTCCGGAACTATAGACAAACCGTTGGCATGTGCTTGATATTGCTTAAACGCGGCATGCAAGCGGAACTTGTGTTGGTGTATCGGCGAATTTCTCATTGACTCTATACGGATTAACTCACCTTCCGGAACTATAGACGAACCAATCGGCATGTGCTTGATATTGCTTAAACGCGGCATGCAAGCGGAACTTGTGTTGGTGTATCGGCGAATTTCTCATCGACTCTATATGGATTAACTCACCCTCCGGAACTATACACGAACCAATCGGCATGTGCTTGATATTGCTTAAACGCGGCATGCATGCGAAACTTGTGTTGGTGTATCGGCGAATTTCTCATCGACTCTATACGGATTAACTCACCCTCCGGAACTATAGACGAACCAATCGGCATGTGCTTGATATTGCTTAAACGCGGCATGCAAGCGGAACTTGTGTTGGTGTATCGGCGAATTTCTCATCGACCTTATACGGATTAACTCACCCTCCGGAACTATAGACGAACCAATCGGCATGTGCTTGATATTGCTTAAACGCGGCATGCAAGCGGAACTTGTGTTGGTGTATCGGCGAATTTCTCATCGACTCTATACGGATTTACTCACCCTCCGGAACTATAGACGAACCAATCGACATGTCTTTGATATTTCTTATACGCAGCATGCATGCGGAACTTGTGTTGGTGTATCGGCGAATTTCTCATCGACTCTGTAAAACGGTATCGAATCGATGTTGAGAATAGTTGACATTAACGTTGCCAACTCTAAAAATCAAATAGCCGAACACACCCGTCAAAAAAGCCGGACTTTTGGCTCCCAAAACCGGACATTTAGAAAAAATAAGGATTTCTGACAAAAATATGAAATAAAACACGTACAGGATGAAATTGAATTCACTAACAACGGACGGGCCAGACGCAGTAAAATTTGGCCGGACAAGAAGTCTGAAATCCTAACACTGTCCGGCATTTTCCGGACAGATAGCAACGCTACTCGTGATTATACAAAACATGTTTCAGATGTAACTGATATCTAAAATTAAGAAACTTTGAGGAGTCCGATGGCCTAGTAGACGTGAGTAAAATTATTACTTACGCATGTTAAGCAATCCTGGTCTGGTCGCAAGTCCCCAACCGAGGGGGTCCACCCAAGGGGGGACCCCCTTGGATGGGTGACCGCGAGTGGCATAAAAATATCTGGAAGGCACGTTAAGCCGTTAGTTCCGGCTGTCATCACCGATGGTGCCTTAGGCAGCTTGAAAAATCTGACACCACTTACACACACGAAAAAAGCAATTAAGAACACTTATAATTTGATATCGATTTGAGAAGTTACTCTAATCACCTATAATGATCCTTTAAAGTTGTGTGGGAACCTTTTTTAAAGTATGAAAATCTCAAAATACAGTCTTAAATGGTTAATAACGTAATCCACAAATTTTATAGCATCTTATATTTCTGAACCCACCATACAATAAATATTTAATACTAGCTATTGCCCACGGCTCCGCCCGCGTTTATATCAATCCCGTAGGAATATAGTACAATTTCCCGGAATGAAAGGCCCTTATATTAGTATGAAAGTATGGATAGCAACTTAGATAATAAGTTTTTGTATATTGTATTTTCCCCTACAATCATCGTCCGTTTCTTCTCTAGTGATGTTTTTTTCGCACATGTTTTGGATGACAGGCAACTAGTTTCACTATTTTATGTATTTTTGTTGTTATCTGTTTTGTGTAATCATGAACATAGGAATCCATTGCGTTAATAAAAAAAAAATAATCAAAAAAGTTCACACGCCGAGAGTTCTTGGCGGGAATTTCGGCGGACTGTACGGCTTTTGTTTTGCATTGTTTTGCAAATTGTTCCTAGTGGACTTTATAATGTGAAATCGGTGTAATTTGGTGTTATAAATACCCATGTTTATGAACAAAGTGTGGAAAACTAAAATAAAGTGTCATGATGCGGCTGTAGTGAGATTTACTTAGCGGGCTGGTGTTTGCTCGCCTCATTGCATCGTTTATGGATCAAGCCAGTGGATTCGTGGGCATTGTCACCAGGGGCGCCGTCGAAATCAGCGAAATGAATTACACCGTCATTTCGTTAATATACAAGCAAGAAAGACTGGAAAAATAACTAGACAGTGGCTAAAATTAGCTTCTGAATGAAGTTTGGTGGCCAAATAGGATAAAAGAAAAAAAGTTCACACGCTACCCGTACAAAGAGCTTGCTCGTGACGTCATTTATAGGCATTTCAGCAAAACGTTTACTAAACGTCCAAAAATATGTGACTTTAGAACTTAAATAAATATAAATAAATATATACTTTTTATTTATAACAAATACATATATAGATAAACATCCAAGACCCAGGCCAATTTGAAAAAGATCATTTTCCATCTTGACCTGGCCGGGGATCGAACCCGGGCACTCCGTGTCGTAGGCTGGCGTGTTAACCACTGCGCCACGGAGCTGTCAACTTTCAACTTTTACAAGGGTATTTTGAGTAGTAATATGTTATTTTGGAAGGGCTTTTGCAAGTTTTTAGCAACACGCATATTATCTTCATATTTCACCTTCATGGTCAGGGGTGTCATCCTCGACTGCCTGTCCGGTGGTTCGACTAGCTCCGTGGCGCAGTGGTCAACACGCTAGCCTGCGACTCGTAGTGACCGGGTTCGATCCCCGGCCAGGTCAAGATGGAAAATGATCTTTTTCAGATTGGCCTGGGTCTTGGATGTTTATCTATATATGTATTTGTTATAGAATATAGTATCGTTGAGTTAGTATCCCATAACACAAGTCTCGAACTTACTTTGGGGCTTGCTCAATCTGTGTGATTCGTCCGCATATATTTATTTATTTATCCTCAACTGCCTGTCCGGTGGTTGCAATATGTACGCGCGCCCGGCCTCCCGAGCTGCTTTTTATTCCAATTCATCGGAGTGAGTAGTATAACTTAATTTCCTTCCAAAATCCAACAAATTCCTATCCTTCCCCAGCTTAAAAACGGTTGGTTTGGATGGTTTTGTGACTCAAGTTCTTATAGTCGACTCGAGCACGTGCTCTGACGACTCGTGCTCGACTCGACTCCGACTTATAAATCTCTTAGTCTAACAAGTATGCAAAATTAGTCAAGTTTTGCAAATGTAGCCTCTCCGGCTCGAGATTTTTTCAACACTATTTGTAACTGACTTCTTTGAACTCGATTTTGACCGGTCGATTTTAAGAGCCCGCCATATGCCAGGCGGCGTGGCGGTACAAACGCGGATGGTCTAAACGCGTTTGCTACTTTGGATATTTTCGTTTTTTAGGAATATTCCAGGGTTATTCGAAAAAGAAAAACATATGATGGCTGCCTTATCTGTAATGCAATAATAATCAAAAGTTTCAAGGTTAATTTTAATGTATTTGGTGAATAATGCTATATACCGAGTAAATTTGACGTGATTTGGAGGCAACTTTGCAATTTTTTTCTATAGAGAAAATTTAACGCAATCGTGTTTTGGAGTCAGATAGTTACCAGAGTTACCTAGTCCTGAACTTTGCTGCATTTTTATTTCAACTTGAGTATTTAATTATTATTGATATAACAGTCAATCATGCAAAGCAGTGTGAGGTAGTACGGGCCCACTTATCACGGACCGATGACAATACATAATTTGAAAAAAGCATGTTTTTTTTAGTTTTTTAAATCTATATATTTATTTTATACTCACTATCCAGGTCACTGACGAACCCAAGTTCATTACACCTGTCCCCCCAAGTGTTTTTTATAGCCTCGATTAATTTATTGTTGTTATCAAGGGACGTTGTTAACAAGCACACCACCCTAACTTTCCTCGCCATAGCGTCTGCCACGGTTTTATTTGCATCGTGAACGAGATGTTCAATGGATCTGGAAGTGCAAGGTCTACATTTAATATACACATAATACACATTCGCTAATCCCTCTCATTCTCTCTTGGGGCCTTACAGAAGGGCGACCACGTATGGGCAGCAGCCTATTGCTATTAGATTCACGTTTCTTTTCCACTGACATGCTAAAAGTGTCGTTTGGGTCGCACAGAAAACAAAGACATTAGAAATGGCAAGGGGGCGTGGCACAGGCGCCGACACCGCGCACGATCTGCTCACTTGAATCACCTAAGTAGTTTGTCCCGCGAGCGTCAAAGGAACAAAAGTGAGATCTAGGTACGTAAAAAATATTTCGAAAAATATCGACGTGTGCTATTCTAACGTTTAAAGTGAGAAGTTCTAGTGAAACTTTGACCAAAGGAGGAGTTTCTACTCAATTGAGCTGAGTTAGTATCTAGTAGGTATGCTTGAAATGAGGCGACGCTGGTTTTAGTAGAAGAGAGATTTACGTGAAAAAAAAATCGAAATATATCGACGTGTGCTATTCTAACGTGTAAAGTGAGAAGTCCTAGTGAAACTTTGAGCAAAGGAGGAGTTCATACTCAATTGAGATGAGTTAGTATCTAGTAGGTATGCTTGAAATGAGGCGACGCTGGTTTTAGTAGAAGTGAGATTTACGTGAAAAAAAAAAACGAAAAATATCGACGTGTGCTATTCTAACGTGTAAAGTGAGAAGTCCTAGTGAAACTTTGAGCAAAGGAGGAGTTCCTACTCAATTGTGCTGCGTTAGTACGCAGCACAATTGAGTATAAATAAATAAATATATACGGACAAATCACACAGATTGAGCTAGCCCCAAGGTAAGTTCGAAACTTGTGTTATGGGATACTAACTCAACGATACTATATTTTATAACAAATACATATATAGATAAACATCCAAGACCCAGGCCAATCTGAAAAAGATCATTTTCCATCTTGGCCTTTCCGGGGATCAAACCCGGGCACTCCGTGTCGCAGGCTGGCGTGTTAACCACTGCGCCACGGAGCTGTCGAAGTAGGAACTCCTCCTTTGCTAATCTTGTATGCTTGAAATGAGGCGACGCTGGTTTTCATAGAAATCACGCGTGATAACACTTCTTGTTCTGTGGGCTTATGGAATTATCTGTCTATTCCATAAGGGGAGATTTGAAAATACGTATGTATTTAAAGTATAAAGAACAAAAAAAATCTTACATTACGTTTAATCCCATTGAAAGGGTGAAAATTCCCAGCACGAGGCGATCCATTCACCAAGACTGCACTGCACTGCCACAAAAATCACAATTAAGAGGGTAGGTTGGTAACGAAAACAATTGTTTTTTGTGTTTAACAGAAGTAGAGAAAAGGCTACATAAAAAAAATCTTGAATGGATAATCTGTCAGAGCCGAGCTCAGTCTGTTCAAAATCCTTACTAATATTATAAATGCGAAAGTGAGTTTGTTGGTTTGTTTGGTTTGTTCGCTTTCACGCCGTAACTACTGAACCGATCATCATGAAATTTTGCATACAAGTTCTCTGGAGTACGGAGAAGGACATAGGCTACCTTTTATCCCGGGAAAAAGTACTATTCCCGAGGGATCGACATTAACGCGGGCGGAGCCGCGGGCGAAAGCTAGTTCTATATATAGGAAGTATCATCATCATCAGGTCCTTCTTAGTCTCCACTGCAGGAGCATGACCCTCTTTTTATTTACTAAATGTTTGATTAGGCATTTGTCTCCCATCTCACCTGATAAGTGACGTTATTTAGTCCCTCTGTACTACTAGAGCCATACTTGGTCAGAGCAGACAGAGGACTTAGCCTACACTCTCCACGCTGCCAGACGGGTTGGAGAGGTCTCACAGATGTTTATAGGCTTTGTTTAGCTTGTATTTCCTAAGTCACCTTCTACGACATCCACGAGAAGACTTGGAGTGGTCCTATTCTACTTGCCGGATACCACACGGCTACACGGCTATAGGAAGTTTAAACAGCGTGAATTTGAACTACATATATTAAAATCCTGCAATCGTCCCTAATGGAAAACAGAATTGCAAGAAAAAACGGTAAAAATTGAAAAAAATTGACCTTTCATAGAAATTCGCTCAGCTGATCGGCGACTTTGTATGGGAAGCCAAATTTTTTACCATTGAAGAAAAAATACTACATACCTTGCTAAAGAAAAACTGAATTTAATCAAGTGAAAGTTTTGGAAAATAAACACGGTATTTTTTTGAACTGCTTCAATAAAACACAAATATGCCAGCATCTGTTAACCATTTACCTTAGTTATTAAAATAACAATCAACCCAATTTCTCTCAACGTAAAAAAAACAAACAACTTTATAAATTTTGTTTATGAAGGTACTCGTAGCTACTATTTTTAAGACAATTTTTCTCGTATGAAATTTCTTTGTTTTAATGCACTAAAGTTCAATATTTCAGATGACCAACCAGTCACCACAACGACAAGAATAAGATAGATTACTCTATTGTAAAGCTCCCAAGAATGTCTTAGTTAAGTATAACAATTTTATTTTAATAACAAGACAAGATAGGTACGATTGTTATTTGTGAAGTATAATACATGCGGTGAGTGACGTATCTCTGAGAAATAACCTGATGACCTTTATACAGCGTGTAACTTAATAGGAAACACTAAACTCAAGATAATTAAAAAATAGGTATTCGTAAAATCTAAAAAAAAAAAAAAAACTGTTGCTGTCGCGCCGCGTGCCCAAACAACGCCCGTAGAATGCAATAGGGACAAATGCAGCTCGGACCAAAAATACCTATTAGGTAAACAAAATTAACGCTTTGTAGTCCCCGGATATTTCTTCTCCAAAACTAATCTAATTTAATTTCTTTTTTCATTAAAAATTTAAAATAAGCTATGGCTATGTTTTCTTAATCTAATATAATCGTGTCAATTTTGTTTTCTTGATGTTTGAACACAACGGAAATTCTTACCAATCTTTCAGGTTTTAACCAACAACGTTCCCGTGAAGGGGTGACTCAGCCCGTCAAAATGAACAATTTTTCCTATGGGACCATTTTGACGGGCTAAGTCACCTCTTTACGGGAAAGTCGTTTGTTAAGTTACATGCTGTATAATCCTTCTATCTAGGGGCGCGCCCCGGCTTCGCCCGGGTAGATATATAGGTATTTGGAATTTTGGTATTTTGTTTACACCCTCGGTTACATTATCGAAGTTTTTATACGGGACCCCTTACCGTTTATATTTATATTTAATTCACCATGAAACTAACTACGTACCTATACCTACTTATGTATTTCCCGCGACTGCATACGCGCATAACCCCATTATTCATAAAAATATACAAATGTTGAACATATAGGGATATTAAGAGCCCAAGAAATCGTGACTTGATGTCGTTAGGGTTGATACGCTTGCCAATGGTCTCCCAACCATATACCGAACATCGTGCGAAGCGAAGATAAAGTAGTAGAACCAATTTCGATTTTGCATATATTAAAAAAATATAAATAAAAAGACGTTCAAAAAGAGATTCATGTATCCAATTTTGAATAAAAATCTTTGACTTTGACTTTTAAAGACGGAAAGTGGACTCCGGTTCGGAGCTTGGGGTCCGCTTGCACTCCAGCTGAGAATGCAACCGGGAACACGCTCTGATGAGAGAGAGACAGAGTGAGAGAGTTTGGGGAGCCTATTTTAGGCCAGCCTCACAGCCGGAATTCAGTCTGATTAGTGGGACACCGCAGTACGTAAGGGTCGCTACATACATATTCGGCCCGGGCCCGGCATAGTCGGTTCGGCAGTATTTGCCGAACAGCAAAAATTAACCGAAGCAATTTGTTCGGCTTGCCGTTCGGGTAGTACATTCGGTTCGATATATCATTCGATTCGACAGTATTTGCCAAACAGCAAGGCCGAACCGAAGCAATTACTACCCTAGTTCGGCTTGTGCCGTTTGGGTAGTTCCTTCGGGGCCGATCGGTTTCATTCAGGCGTCTCTCTCCTAGCAGCATACCAGTGATGACTTACGGGTCCGAAACATGGTCCTTTACTATAAGCTTCATAACAAAGCTCTGAGATGGCTATGCTCAGTGTTTCTCTACGAGATCAGAAACGAGGAGATTTGTAGAAGAACAAGGGTCACCGACATAGCTCAAGTGGCAGTGGGCGGGGCACATATCGCGTAGGCTGTGCATAGGTAGGCTGAAGGGTTCTAAAATGGCGATTACGTAGGCACTGGCAAGCGCAGCGTCGGACACCCACCGATCAGATGGTCGGACGACCTGACGAAGGTCGCATGAAGATGCTGGATGCAGGCCGCTTCCAACCGGTCGCATTGGAAATCCTTTGGGGAAGCCTATGTCGAGCAGCGGACTTTTTGCGACTGATATGGTGATGATGAAGATTTAATTTTACCGCCTGTTGTGTCTATTAATGCCGACTGAGAAAACCGAGTGGTTTGTGATTTCCGAGTATCTATCCAACCATATTCACAGATAATGTGTGAATCCCTGTGTGTAGCAACCCTTATTGTCCCCGTTATGATTTTTTAGGGTTCCGTACCCAAAAGGTAAAAACGGGACCCTATTAATTTCGCTCCGCTGTTTGTCTGTCTGTCTTTCTGTCCGTCTGTCACCAGGCTGTATCTCATGAACCGTGATAGTTAGACAGTTGAAATTTTCACAGATGAATTATTTCTGTTGCCGCTATAACAACAAATACTAAAAAATAGAATAAAATAGATATGTAAGGGGGCTCCCATACAACAATCGTGATTTTTTGCTTGTTTTTGCTCGATATTGATAACGGCAACAGGCTTGAATATATTCACTTTAAAAATTTATAAATAAATAAACATAAAATTAATATTAAAGGGGGGCTCCCATACAACAGACATGATTTTTTTGCCGTTTTTATAGATATCGTTACAGAACCCTTCGTGCGCGAGTCCGACTCGCACTTGGCCGGTTTTTCTTTAATGTCCAGAACATTCGCAGAGCCCTTACAGAAGCTTTGCGGTGCCCTTACACAAACTTCGCGGTACCCTGGGGCACGGTGGCGCACACTTTGAGAATGGTCGGGCAAGATGATCTTGTTAGAGTTTGGTAAGTATATCCCAAGAGTTAATTTTAGATTATTTCTGTTTGGCAGAACTTAAATATAAAGAAGTGGTTAAGCCACTATATATTTATTTTTTCTGATCGCGTCCAATCTCTAGACACGGGTTGATATAATGTAATAGAATCATTTTGACTTTAATTCCTGTAAAAATTTTGTACAGATTTTTCATAGTAAATTATAAAATAATAAAGTTATACCAGCTCTATTAATACAATCTAGCAACATCTATTGTCAAAAGTATTAAACATTTGCGTAACATTATCATAACGAGAAGGGAGATTTTATACAAATACAGAATGCCGTTTCACAATAACGTAGGTAATACCCGCTAAGTCGTTGACGTAGACGAAGGAGACTAAACGGTCTGTGTAGAGAGAATGTTTCGATTGATAAATCTTAGTGTAGTGATTTTGATTATAGGTATGCTACCGTAAGTAAAACATTTTTTTGGTACAAATTTTTAACTCTCTCCTTTTCTGAAAGTATACGAGTACGATGGCATAAATCATTCCGGCTTGCTTGACTATCAGTTTGTCATCGGAGCTGCTGAGGATATAATAAGCATGCTCACTTTTAAATGATCTTTACATGTTCCCTGTAATATGTTCCGTGTTACATTGTTCCCTGTTACATTGTTCCCTGTTACATGTTTCCTGTAACATGTTGCCTGTAACATGTTCCCTATTACATGTTCCCTGTAATATGCTCCCTGTTACATATTTACCTCACTGTGCAAAAATCAATATGGAAATGCGTCGATTAAGTATATCTATAATGATTTTAGTCAATGTATTTTGGTTTGTTCACTTATTGTGGTTATGTTTGTTTGTCTTGCTTGATGCATCTGCTTACTATTTCGTTTGTTTTCAGAGAATCGACATTGAACAAGATAACTCTAGATGAAGACTTCTATTCAAATCCCCTTCCCAACCGCCCAAATCATTACAATCCTGATCTTACGGTACGGCTCTTCTCAAAGCTAGCAGTTGGTGATAATACTCAAGCAAATAAAAACAAGGAATTACGCAAAATCTCCGTTTTTGATTTCCCAATGCCGTCAAAGTATGACGAAGACGACGATAATCGAAAAAAATCTGTTCAAGGCCTCACCATACCAGAAGGGGATAATGAAGCACAGACAAAACAGGGATTATACCGTATATCTATTTCCAATCCCTCAGTCCAATCGAAGCATGACGAAGATGTAGAGAGTAAAGAAATACCCGTTCAGGGCCTTTCTATACCGATAGATGCCGCTAATGAAATATTTCCAAAAACAGATTTATATCGTATCTCTGTTCTCGGTTCTTCAAGCCAATTGAAGCATGAAGAAAACGGGCGGAATAAAGAAATATCGGTCACGAAACCTTCTATGCCAGTAAATGCGGTTAATAAAGTAAATACAAAAACTGGTTTAAGCCGAATTTCTGTTTTTGATTCCACATTCCAAGCAAATCATGAAAAATCTGATGAGAGTATAGAATCAGGCCTCTCTATACCGATAAATATTGTTTATAAAGCAAATCCGGAGAAAGACTTACACCGTATTTCGGTTTTTGATTCTTCATTTGTGCCCAATAGTAAAGAAGAAGAAGAGACTGGCGGTCTAAAGCATAAATTAATTTCTAAGGCTATTTTTGCTCGAACACCAGTCAAAATTAAAAAGGATCAAAATAGAAACAAAAGATTACGTCGTATTTCTGTTTTCGATGAAACTTGCGATTCAAAGAGTTCGGAAACTGAAGAGAAATATAAACATAAACGTGATCTGTCAAATCGTTCGACAGAATCCCGGCGGCTCTCTGATTTTGACACCATCTTTAGAAAAATATGAAGAAGCTTAAAAAATGGAGTTCTACTCTAAGACTGATTGTGATCGCAGCCAAACTTCATAAGGACATATAAACGTTCAAGCAGATCTAGAAAAGGGCCTTTTTATTTTTAGATAGTTTTTGGGTCTCTCTCGTCTCGAGTCATGCTAAACCCAGTTTCCTTTTAAATCATTTAAAATGTACAAGGGTATTCATTTGAGGGTTACCTCAAAAGGAATAAAACGGAACCCTTATAGGATCACTTAGTTGTCCGTCTGTCTGTCTGTCAAGACTCTTTTTCTCAGGAACGCGTAGAGGTATCAAGACTATTAAGCCGAAATTCATATCAAATACTCAGGTCTAATGTCCCTTGGAGCTGTGAAAAAAATCAAACTTCTAAGCTAACACAATGTTTAGATATGGCTGGTTAAGCCTAATATAATTTTCGTGTTTTTTCGACATTCGCATAGGAATCAAAACCTACCGGGTACTTCCCATGAACTCAGTATCTTGTTTGGTACGAAGCAACGCCTTATAGCACAGGTAAAGGCGAAATTGCGATAAGCATACATCTTTAGTTACATCATATAATAAAAATAATTTTAATAATTTTTTGACACTCGCAAGGGATTCAAAACCTACAGGGTACTTCCCGTGAACTCAGAATCTTGAAATTTGGTTTACACATAAAGGAAACATTGCGAAAAGCATTAATTTTGAGTTACATCATATAATAAAAATATTTTTAATAATTTCAAAACTTATTATATATAATGTACGGAACCCTTCGTGCGCGAGTCCGACTCGCACTTGGCCGGTTTTTTTATCGATTTGGAGAAAAAATGAAACTGAAACATCACTTCTTCCATGCTGTAAAGTTAAGTACTAGCTGCTAGTAGGATGTTAATTTTGATCCCTGATAACAAAATAATAGTAGCAAAAGCCACATACAATATGTGTAATATGGTATAAAGGTGATTAATATTAGGCAAGATAAATTTAGAGGATCTTTTCTATCCCATTCCCCTTCCCGATCTTCCTCCATATATATAACCCTTATATTAGGTTTCTGAAAAACCTTACCACGCAAGCAAATAATATTAATAATATCAAATATATTCCTGTTTTTGATTCTTCATACCCATCAAAACACGAAAAATTCCAGGATAGCAAATAAGGATAGATATTCCAGATGAACACCGTATCTCTGTTTTTGACCCTCCAAAGATTGCATGAAGAAGTTAAGAAAAGTAAAGATATATCCCTTGAAGACCTTTCTTCACCAAAGGCTATTAATAATGTGAATCCAGATGTACATATATCAACATCGTAAGTCAGTTTTGTTCCTTTCCCCTACCGAGAACAAGAAAAATAAGCAGACAAGAATATGAAGCAGGCGAAGAAGGAGACTTGAAACAGAAGAGAAGTGTAGTCTGAAACAGAAATTTATCTCTTGTACTATTTTCGTTCATAGTCGTAACATACAAAACAATAACTAAAACAAAATAAAGAATTCATCGTATTTCTGTCTTTGATTCCTTTATCTTGTTAAAGAACAATTAATTTATAGCTCGCCATAGTATGTATGTCAACGTTTAGAAGCCAATGTATAGAAATACTCAATACAAATAACTTCAGGATCTGATGTTTAAAATCCTTATTACAAATTACATTGTTGAAAAGCAAAAAATACAAAATACTTATTAATATGCAGTAATGTACAATATAGCCTTTACAAAATATCTGGAATACGAAATGTATCATACTTTTAATTAAGTATTTCAGATATCAAATACAAATAACTTTCTGGGATGGTATCTAAAATACTAGATACAAAATACGTATCTTTCAAGTACTTTTAAAGATAAAACTTTTGTAACTTTTTTTTGTTTGTACTTTTGTAAGAAAACTACATTTTATTGAATGCAAGTTTAGTTTTTTAGGGTTCCGTACCCAAAGGGTAAAAACGGGACCCTATTAATATCGCTCCGCTGTCCGTCTGTCTGTCTGTCTGTCTGTCCGTCTGTCACCAGGCTGTATCTCATGAACGGTGATAGTTAGACAGTTAAATTTCACAGATTATGTATTTCTGTTGCCGCTATAACAACAAATACTAAAAAATAAAATAAAATAAATATTTAAGGGAGCCCCCCTTAAATATATACTTTATTTTAAATTAAATATTTATTTTACTTTTCTTGCTGTTGGTCTTAACTTGGGCCTTGAGTCCAATCCTTGAGTTGCCTTGCTCAGATCTTCGGTAGTTCAGTTCGTTTCCATAAATGTACAGCATTTCCTGTAGTTCTGCTGATGTGGAAGCAAAAAGGATAATTTCATCTGCGAATTCCAGATTTTTAAGTCATTTCGTGCCTATGAGTTTTTTTGTAACAGATAATAGACGCGAAAAATTTGACTAATGGTTTCTGTGTAAATGAGTATATCCATCCATCACACCTGTATCCCTCACAGGATAGGCAGAGGGTAGACACATCAACGAGAGAAGTGATTATGAGAAATTTAGCTTCTCCTATTACCTTGTAGGTGCGCAGAAACGGATTCGAAGAACTGAGAACATCTAGAGGGCTGACTCTCCTATATTCCGGCAAGGAGAACTTAGATGACAAACACGAATACGGTGTGGGACTTCTCCTTGCTGATGACGTGAAGAAAAGCCTTTTAGATTGGAAACCGATCTCGGACAGAATAATTACTGCGCGCTTTAATTCGAGGGTACGCAAGATCACCATTAGACAGTGTTATGCACCAACAAACTTGGCAGATGAGGAAATTAAGGATGAATTCTACAGCGCACTCTTAAACACCTTGAACAGTATACGCAAGCAAGACATAGTCATCGTAATGGGGGACCTCAATGCACAGGTGGGCAGTGATAACACTGGGTGCGAAAGACACATGGGTAAACATGGCCTTGGAGAGCAAAACGACAATGGACAACGATTCGTCGAGGTTTGCCAGAATTACGATCTTGTCATCGGTGGGACACTGTTCTCACACAAGGATGTCCACAAATACTCTTGGACAGCACCCGACAGCATCTTAAGAACACAGATTGACCATCTTGCTATCAGCTGCAAATGGCGAACATCGCTGCTAGACGTCCACAATAAACGGGGGCAGATATTGATAGCGACCACATGATGATGGTTGCCGAACTGCGCCTCAAAGTTGCAACTGCGCGGAAACCAGCTGGCGTAAGCAGGGTGGGGCGGAGATTTGACGTGGGAAAATTGGCCTACCCTGGCATGCGTAATAGATTTGCAATAGAACTCCGGAATCGTTTCTCGAGTCTCCAAGTTGACGAAGACGCCACTATAGACAAGGAGTGGCATCACATAAAAATGGTCTATCAAGAAACAAGCTCAGTCGTCTAAGGACATAAAAACACCAAGCGGGACGATTGGATCTCCGATTCTACATGGGACCTTATCCAGTCGCGGAAAGATCTGCACGTTGAAATTTTAGGAGCTTCAAGTGACACTGAACGAACCAATCTAAGGGAACAGTACCGACAGACACGAAGACGCATATACCGCAGTGCCCGAAGAGATAGAAGGCGATGGGCTGACGGCTTAGCTGATCGTGCACAAACAGCTGCCGAAACTGGCAACCTGAGAGAGCTATACAGTGCTACCAAAACCCTGGCTGGAAACAAAACTACCAGTAAGAAGCCCTTACGAGACAGAGAAGGTAAGCTCATTGCAACCTCTGAAGGACAGTTAGAACGTTGGCGTGAGCGCTTTGAAGAGGTCTTTTGCAAGACTAACACAGCCCTACCAGTCACACCAGCAACCATTACACCGCCACAGTTGTTGGTCATTGACACATCCCCACCTACTCGAGACGAAGTTCAAGCTGCCATTATTTCTCTTAAGAGTGGTAAAGCGCCAGGACTCGACCTTGTTACAGCAGAAATGCTTAAAGCTGACTCACAGACCGCTGTCGAGGTCATAACACCACTCTTAGAGAAAATTTGGATAGCCGAAGAGTTTCCTGACGATTGGAACAAGGGAGTGCTGATAACCGTCCCAAAGAAGGGTGATCTTAGCCAGTGCAGTAACTGGAGGGGCATCACACTGCTTTCTGTGCCATCTAAAGTCTTCTGCAAAATCCTTCTGAGCAGAATATCGAAGGCAGTTGAACCCATTCTTCGCCGTGAACAAGCTGGATTCCGCCCCAATCGTTCCTGTACAGACCAAATTAACACATTGAGGATCATAATTGAAGAAGCATCAGAATGGCAACGTGAGGTTTTCTTCACGTTTGTCGATTTCAAAAAAGCTTTCGATACTGTACATTGGCCTAGTATTTGGTCTCGTCTGGATGAAATAGGAGTCCCGCCGAAAATTAGGGATCTGCTCAAAGCCGTCTACAAGAAATACTCCTGCAGGGTAACTCACGACGGTTTGTTATCAGCAGACATCCCAGTTCACGCAGGTGTTAGACAAGGCTGTCTGCTGTCGCCCCTGCTTTTCCTCATCGTGCTGGATGGTGTGCTGCATCAAGTGAACGACGGCAAGCGACGTGGCATAGAGTGGGGGTTGACAGACCAGTTGGACGACCTAGACTACGCTGATGACATCTGTCTCCTTAGACACAAGCACGGTGATATGCAAGCTAAACTGGATGACCTCCAGCGTGAAGCGGGAAAAGTGGGCCTTAAAGTCAACGCGCGGAAGAGACAAGAGATGCGTATAAAAGGAAAGAACCTGCTGCCGTTAACGCTTGGCACAGAACAAATTCAGCGCGTGCAACGGTTTATGTACCTGGGGAGCATAGTGTCGCAATGTGGACGAACAGAAGAGGACATCACTTCTAGAATTGCTAAAGCTCGAGCCACTTTTGCGCAACTCCGCCCCATATGGCGGTCTAGGAAGCTTACTCGCAGAGTAAAACTCAAAATCTTTCGCTCCAATGTAAAAACCGTTCTGCTATATGGGTGCGAAACGTGGAAGGTGACCAAAGGCATCACGCAGCAGATCCAAGTCTGCATCAACCGCTGCCTTCGTCAGATATTGGGTATCTTTTGGCCTGAAAAGATATCCAATGAACGTCTGTGGCAGTTTTGCGGCGAGACACCGATCGGTCACCAGATAGCGCGTCGTAAATGGATATGGATTGGCCACACGCTCAGGAGGGAGCCTTCTCACATTCCGAGACAGGCTTTGGAATGGACTCCTCAAGGAAAGAGGAAGCGTGGTCGACCAAAGCAGACCTGGCGGCGATCGGTAGCGGCGGGGATGAGGACAATCGGGCTGCCTTGGCCCGAAGTAAAGCGCGTTGCTCAAGACAGAACGAGATGGAGAAGCACTGTAGCGGCCCTCTGCCCCACCTAGGGGACATAGGAAAATAAGTCAGTAAGTCATTACCTTGTAGGCACCTAAACATTTAGATGAAATTAACCGAAAACATTCACAATTATTACCAATTACATTAACCATTATTAAAATATGTATCATATTTTAATAATGTCTAATATCTCATCATGAGATTCTCATATATAAAAAAATACATTTACCATGTGATTTAAGTAAAAAAAAATCACTTTTTAAATCTTTGTTAATTTAGCAACCATGTCTGGATGTCTCGAAGTTCGCGCTCACCACTGCCCGCACCCCGCTCGGCTAGATAGGCAGCAGCACCATGCGATGTGGGCATCATCGGAGTGCGGGAGGGGGTAGTCAAAGATAAAAAATAAATATACTAGTGGTTCTGCGAGAACAGTAGACCTCGCGAGCCCTTACAACCAACATCAACATTTGCCCCCAGTGCTCTAAAATATATCTGTTACTGATATGCTAATTGACTAAAGGATGATTTCCTTCAGTTACTATTTCCCAATCCCCGCTGCTCTTAATTAGGTACCAGAGGAAACGGAAATTTAAACCTACATTACTACTACTACTCTTACCAGAAGACCCGACCAGACCCTTTTTAAGAGGAAACACTTAGCTCGAGAGAATTTAAAAAATAGGTATTTATAATATCTATTGCTGTCGAGCCGCGTGCCCAAACAAACCCCGCAGAGTGCGATAGAGATAACTGCAGTTCGCCGAAAAATACATACCTATAAAAAGTATACAAAATAAACGCTTCGTAGTCCTCTGATTTCTTCTCCAAAACTAAACCGATTTAATTTCTTTTTACTTTAAAAATTTAAAATAAGCTATGGCTGTGTTTCTGTGTTTTCTTTTTCTTATATAATTGCCCAAATTTGTTTTCTTGCTATTTGAACACAACGGAAATTCATACCAATTTTTCATGTTTTTGAAGGTTCATATCTCTTTAAATAATTCAATTATGAAAAAATTTAAATTTACGGATTTTTTAAAGTACAAAATCATTGCTCGATTGGTACTGTCCGGCGAGGAATCAGGGGACTACTCTTGTATGGAAACACGGCCCTTGAGCACCATGTTTAATATGCTTTTGTACACATTAACTAAGTTGGAGTGATCGGAAATATCGGAATAGCGAACTTGGCAAAGTTTAAGTACCCGGTTTCATAGTTGTTACCAATTGGTCAAAATTTTAATAGGACGCTAATTTCAACTACTATGACAGACAAACATGCGAATTTTACGTAAAGAAGTGGCCGGCACTTATAAGGCCCAGGTTCAAGTCACAGGATAGCATGTGACTTGAACTATCTTTTTTATTTATTTTTATTTCAGGATTCTATGTTTATTCAATCTTGTGTTTTCAATCATAAAAGTAATTCGCAGTATCATGCTTTTAGCCAAAAATCATATTTCATATTTTGATTTATGTTCCTTAGGGAAAGTTGTTCAATTTCACTCCCTCTCCCACTTCACGTACTTCAACTTCTTTCATTTCAATTTATATTTAACTTTTGTACTACATATAGTCTGTGGGGTTGAGCAATATGGGAGTGAAGTTTATTTCTGTGTAATCTACTCATAAAGCCCTTTTATTTGATACTGCACATGGTACAATATGTTTATATAAAAAAAACATTTTTTCTCTGACGTCGGTGACGTCACAGTTACTACGCACCATTTTCATACTTATCGTACCATAGATTTGTATTTACGACATCATACTGAATGCACTGAAAGTTTGCCAAGAGTGTATTTTTTTTTTTTTGTTAAATCACTATATCTACCCGAGCGAAGCCGGGGCGGGCTGCTAGTAATAAATAAAACAATGATCCTTAATGTTTTAGAATATAAAATACTAGCAGCCCGCCGTCCGCCCGCCCGTAATAAATAAAACAATGATCCTTAATGTTTTAGAATATAAAATACTAGCAGCCCGCCCCGGCTTCGCTCGGGTAGATATAGTAATTTAACGAAAAAATAAAAATAATAATTTTAATACACGCTTGGCAAACTTTCCGTGGTTAGCGCACTTGATCAATTTTGCTTTTGATAAACAAACAATGTTATAACAACAACCTACAAATAGTTACACATGCAGACACATAAAACACGTAAAATTTATAACACCCTATAATAATGGTTAATGTAATTGGTAATAATAATGTTTTCGGTTAATATCAATTATATGTTTAGGTACCTACTTAAGTAATAGGAGAAGCTAAATTTCTCATAATCACTTCTCTCGTTGTTGTGTCTACCCTCTGCCTACCCTGTGATGATATAGGTGTGATGGATGGATATACTCATTTACACAGAAACCATTAGCCAAATTTTTCGCGTCTATTATCTGTTGCAAAAAAACTCGTAGGCACGAAAAGACTTAAAAATCTGGAATTCAAAAACTGAACTACCAAATATCTGAGCAAGGCAACTCTTGGGATTGGACTCAAGGCCCAAGTTAAGACCAACAGCAAGAAAAGTAAGAAATGAACTATGTCGATGAGTATATCTATTTGGGCCAGCTAGTTTCCTTCAGTAATAGGCAGGAAAAAGAAAGAAATCGCCCCATAGAGGTAGATAAGGCCTGGAGGAGCTACTGGTCCATGAAATAACTTATGAAGGGAAACTTTCCATTGTCACCAGATCGTAAACTCATCACCAAGTGTATATTGCCCATCCTAGCTTACGGAAAAATTGGTCATCAACTGAGGAATAGAATTCCTAAGTCAAGACTTACCAGAGAGAGTGAAGCATGCTAGGTGTCACCAGGCTGGATAGAGTTCCAAACACCAGTAGATCACACTAAAACATTGTTGATGAGGAGCATAAAGCCGTAAAGTTGAAATGGGATTGGGCTGTTCTTTTGCCGAATTTTTCTGGACCAATGGGCCACTTTAATTAGGAAGTGGACTCCTGACGATGATTACAGGAAACGTGGTAGGCTTAGAAAACGTTTGTGTGATGATATAAAGAAATTTGAAAAGAAATGGTTAGGTGTAGCCCTGCAATGGGACAGAATACGTTAGAAAAAAATCTCTGTTGCCGATAAAACCATTTGTCCATCATCAACACCGCAATTGAGAGTTTTGAGTCATGAACTCAATTGCGGTGTTGATTTTCTAAGATAGCAATTGCTACTTAACCTTTGTTATTAGAAGCAAATCATAGGAAAGAATCATTGAATCCCGGATTGCAATTGATTTTTAGGGTTCCATACTCAAAGGGTAAAAACGGAACCCTTATTTAATATCGCTCCGCTGTCCTTCTGTCTGTCTCTCACCAAGCTGTATCTCATGATCCGTGATAGTTAGACAGTTGTCATTTTTACAGATGATGTATTTCTGTTGCCGCTATAACAACAAATACTAAAATATAGAATAAAATTAATATATAAGGGGGCTCCCATAGAACAGACATTATTATTTGCGGTTTTTTTATATTACGGAACCCTTCATGCGCGAGTCCGACTCGCACTTGGCCGGTTTCTTCTTTTCTCCCAGACCAGCCGGCCTATTTGCTAACTCAGTGTACAACGTTTTGATAGTCACTTCAAAATACATTGCGGGTTTCCTATGATTGACTATGTTTATTAAAGATATATAAAATGTAATGTACTTTGAAATGACTATTAAAACGTTGTACACTGAGTTAGCAAATAGGCCGGCAGCATGGTTTGACTAAATAAACAACCAAAATCATCTGTTCGGGAACTATGATGCCGCAGTTTCCTTAAATTTCAATTTTAATATTTATTACACTCATGATAACTGTTGAATGGTATGTCCGATTTAAATAATTCAATAAGTAATTTACAGGTACTGATATAGCCTTGAATTCAAAATGATTTATTTTGATCAGGATTCATACCAATGTACTAATATTGTGGCCTCGTTTGTATCGGTGTTGCTATTGTATATTTTAACATGAAAAAGTAGTTATTGAGACGTAACTGTAATAGTTAACCATATGCTGCCGCGGACTTTTTTGTAGACATTGATGCCCTCTATAAAACTGTAGTTCATCACTTTGCTCTATTGTCAATAGTTTTCGCAGCGTACGCGATAGAAGGATTTTTCTTGCTATTTTTTTCACACCTTGGGTTACATTATCGAAGTTTTCACACAAATCCCTAACTTTTTTGAAAATATTCTATAGCCTATGTTCATTAGGGATAATTAAGGAGTCTAATGGTGAAAGAATTATTCAAATCGGCCCAGTACTTTCGGAGCCTATTCAATTCAAACAAACAATCAAAACTCTTCTCTTTATAATATTAGTGTAGATGTAGATAGCCCATTATAACTTGCTGATAGTTTAATGTATATTATATAGAAATTGATATTAGAACGTTTGAGTTGTTGATTAAAGAACTTAATGAAGACACATAATATTTTTCGGTATGCATAAGTACAACGCCTGCTTTTATTTATTTTTTAACTAAGTATACATAGACATTTAAACTAAGCTTTGTATAATTACTTTTCAGCATTACTTCTATCGAATTCTGTAATTGGCCTTACATATTCTATAGGTTCCTATTGATAAGTACCAATTAGTAACGCTGTAGAATTCCATAAATAAATAAATATTTATTTGACATTTAATTTTTTATTTTTGTTTGCTTTATGTAAATTTATATTATTTGACATTTTATATAAATGTAATAATTTTATAGCGTTATTTCTATTTTTAAATCAACTTAATGATTAATAATATTATTGTATGTCCATGCAGGCAGTACACAGTGATACTCACATTGTTAAATTATATTATCATTTTTCACCTGTGTTCACAATAAAGATATTTTGTTTGTTTTTTGTATTTTGTTTGTTTAATTTTCTATGACTGAAAGAAGTTTTTATAGGTTCAGTAGTTATTCAGTTTATCCATTACAAACTTCGATCAACAATACCAACTTATTGGTTGGTATTGTTGATCAAAGATTATAAACAAAAACACATTCAAATCTTTCCTCTTTATAATATTAGTCTAGAAGACATACAAGTACTTTCGAGATGTATGATACACCTCGGACAGACGTAGCGTTCGGCCCATAAGGCAAAAGATGTGAGTTGCTGTTCTCCAAAGGCTTTTGCCATTGATTCTCAGATTGTCCCTTCAGGCTTGCATGCACGTATACGCGGCCCATCAGGCAATATGAGAGTTCGCTGTCTCTCCAAGCCTTGCACACACAGGCAACGCCCAAAGCCGAGGTCCGTCCCTCCTGGGGGCCCTTGGTGATGTTGTTGTCTAAAAGGTTGAGGGCACTCTGCCCTCGCCTCAAACGCCCGGTGAAGTAGCGAAAGCTCACTTGGAGCTAGTTACATAGTCCTTCCAAAAAAAAAAACCTCGGGCAGACTTTTTTATACCAGTAATAAGTAACTGTTTCCCAAGGATCAAGTTGGCCAGTCCTTATTTCTATTTTCTTTCTTTTTTTTTTATTAATTTAACCATTTTGCAACACATAGATATTGTATCTTTCAAACTTTGACTGTCCTTCACGAATCTTTATTAAAAAGTTAATGATTTTATTGAATAGAATTTGTATTATCATTAAACAAAATGCGAGTAACAGTAGCTCCTTGCTCCTTAAATATTATCTAAAAACATCTATTGTAAATTATAAAAACATTTGTCAAATATTATCATACAGAGAAGGGAGACAGAATGCTGTTTTCACAATAATGTAGTAACCCCTAGTCGTTACTCTAATTGTGCTGGTTAGTGTAGTGGTGGAATATGTTTTTATATTACAAACGGTTATTAAAAAAAAGATGTGTCGATTGATGTATCTTAGTGCAGTAATTTTAGTAATAGAAATGCTACAGTAAGTCACTCTTTGTGAAAATTTTAAATTAAATTGTGATGCTGCGCAGATCGGAATGCGTTTGTTTTTTGTTCTTTTTATTTGTTTGTTTCCGTTTTTTTTAATTAAGTGCTTTATGGAAATTATATTGTTGCAAATGACGGGCTTGCGATTTTGCCATAAGTTATACCTTGTATGATTTCTATGAGATGAAGTTGTCGTGGCTCAATTTTATTAACAATTCTTAATTATTTCATTCGATTTTTGGTAAAGAAAAGTAGCCCTTTACAACAGTTATTCAGTATGATTTATACTATATATATTAACGGTTATTGAATGATAACCGTAGATGATAATTTACGTGTTGCTTCATAGTGTTAGGTATATTAAAAGTTTAATATATGGATCAAATATATGTAGAAGTATATTTGTTTCAGAATAGCAACATTGGGAAAAGTAAAATTAGAAGAGCTTTTCTATCCTATCCACCTTCTAGGCCATCCTACATATAATCCCATTCCCAAACAAAGTATAGAGGACACTACTCGTATCTCCAATTCTAAGCTAACGTATTTTAAAAATCTTTTAACTAATGAAAAAAAGGTACCAAACCTAGTTTCTGTTTTTGATTCCCCCATCCCAGCAAATGGCGAATCAGGCATGGAAGATAAAACAACACCCATTCAAGATCTCACCTTGAACGCAATATCAACTAATGATGATCGATCAAATCAAAACAAAAAATCACACCGAATTACCGTTTTTGATCCCTCAGTCCCGACAGAGTATGAAGCAGACCAGGAAAATAAAAAAATACGGGTGCAGGGCCTTACTATGGATACCGATGACAATCAATCGAATGGAAACAAAGAATCATATAGAATTTCTCCGTATAGAATTTTACCGTCAAGGTATGACAAAGATAAAAGTCGTAGAAAAGTATTTGTTCAAGGACTTACCATAAATACCATACCAGGTGGTAATAAGCAAGCCTATCCCAAACCGAAATCACACCGCATCACTGTTTTGGATGCCTCAGTCAAACGAAAGCAAGAAGAAGTTGAGGAAAGTAAAGAAATACCTCTTCAAGGCCTCTCTATACCAATAAAGGATTTTAATGAAATAAATGAAGATAAAGATTTACATCATGTGTCGATTATCGATTCTTCGCCCTTACCGGGAATTGAACAACAAGGACAAAAAGAAGGGGCAGAAGACGAAGACGAAAAAGATCAAAATGAAGAAGACAGAGAACAGCAAAATGAAAAAAAGAAGGAAAGTATAGAAGAAGAATTTGTCTCTATAACTTCTACTTGTACCTCACAAGGTAATGCTCAAGAAAATCGAAATACAGGATTACAACGTATTTCTGTTTTCGATTCCAATATCTTGTCAAATGATGACGAGGAATATAAGGTAATTCGTCCAGATACTGTACAAAAATATAAATATGAACCGCCAAATCGGAGAAAGGAATTTCATCGCATCTCTGTTTTTGACTCCACGCCTTTCTACCACGTGTCTGATCATGACATAGACCAAACTTTATTAAGAAGTGTAAATACTCCGGAAAATCCAGAAATAGCACTCAAACACACATTCGATTTACCCTCGTCAAATAATGAAACTTATAAATTATACGACGAAGACATCTCCCCTAAGCTTGTTACTGTAAATACCTCTACTGGTCCAGAAAATAAAGCACGGAAAAATAGAAAAAAAACGTTACACAAAAAGGGATTGCGGAAAAAAACATTGAAAAAGAAGATAAAGTATGATGATGACTTAGCACATACAGGTGACGACTCAACTGTGGCTAACGAATTGGCGAGAAGCGTCAGGGTGCTCTGCTGGGTTATGACGCACCCTGCTAACCACCTTAACAAAGCTTTATCCGTGAAGGCGACTTGGGGAAAGAGATGTAACATTTTGCTTTTCATGAGCACGAAAGAAGGTTAGTTTTAACTTTTAAATGATATTAAATACAAAGTAAGAACTGAAAGGTGCTTCTTCTTCTCTTCTCTTCCCTTCTTTTATCATCTTCTTTCTTATCTTTTACGAGCTCACTACTTGTCCTTTTTTAGGTCGTTTAATTAAAATACGCTTTTAAGCAAACGGCGCGGCGGCGTTGCTCGATTTACGGCGACCAGCCGGCCTATTTGCTAACTCAATGACCAACGTTTTGATAGTCACTTCAAAATACATTGCTGGTTTCCTATGCTTGATTTTTTTTTATTAAAGACTAGATTTCGCCCGCGGCTCCACCCGCGTCAATGTCGATCCCTCGGGAATAGTACTTTTTCCCGGAATAAAAGGTAGCATATGTCCTTCTCCGTACTCCAGAGAACTTGTATGCAAAATTTCATGATGATCGGTTCAGTAGTTACGGCGTGAAAGCGTAACAAACAAACAAACAAACAAACAGACAAACAGACAAACAGACAAACAGACAAACAGACAAACAGACAAACAGACAAACAGACAAACAGACAAACAGACAAACAGACAAACAGACAAACAGACAAACAGACAAACAGACAAACAGACAAACAGACAAACAGACAAACAGACAAACAGACAAACAGACAAACAGACAAACAGACAAACAGACAAACAGACAAACAGACAAACAGACAAACAGACAAACAGACAAACAGACAAACAGACAAACAGACAAACAGACAAACAGACAAACAGACAAACAGACAAACAGACAAACAGACAAACAGACAAACAGACAAACAGACAAACAGACAAACAGACAAACAGACAAACAGACAAACAGACAAACAGACAAACAGACAAACAGACAAACAGACAAACAGACAAACAGACAAACAGACAAACAGACAAACAGACAAACAGACAAACAGACAAACAGACAAACAGACAAACAGACAAACAGACAAACAGACAAACAGACAAACAGACAAACAGACAAACAGACAAACAGACAAACAGACAAACAGACAAACAGACAAACAGACAAACAGACAAACAGACAAACAGACAAACAGACAAACAGACAAACAGACAAACAGACAAACAGACAAACAGACAAACAGACAAACAGACAAACAGACAAACAGACAAACAGACAAACAGACAAACAGACAAACAGACAAACAGACAAACAGACAAACAGACAAACAGACAAACAGACAAACAGACAAACAGACAAACAGACAAACAGACAAACAGACAAACAGACAAACAGACAAACAGACAAACAGACAAACAGACAAACAGACAAACAGACAAACAGACAAACAGACAAACAGACAAACAGACAAACAGACAAACAGACAAACAGACAAACAGACAAACAGACAAACAGACAAACAGACAAACAGACAAACAGACAAACAGACAAACAGACAAACAGACAAACAGACAAACAGACAAACAGACAAACAGACAAACAGACAAACAGACAAACAGACAAAC
Source organism: Elegia similella (assembly GCA_947532085.1). Taxonomy (NCBI): domain Eukaryota; kingdom Metazoa; phylum Arthropoda; class Insecta; order Lepidoptera; family Pyralidae; genus Elegia; species Elegia similella. The sequence goes on from OX383933.1 coordinate 5,747,969, forward strand.
AGACAAACAGACAAACAGACAAACAGACAAACAGACAAACAGACAAACAGACAAACAGACAAACAGACAAACAGACAAACAGACAAACAGACAAACAGACAAACAGACAAACAGACAAACAGACAAACAGACAAACAGACAAACAGACAAACAGACAAACAGACAAACAGACAAACAGACAAACAGACAAACAGACAAACAGACAAACAGACAAACAGACAAACAGACAAACAGACAAACAGACAAACAGACAAACAGACAAACAGACAAACAGACAAACAGACAAACAGACAAACAGACAAACAGACAAACAGACAAACAGACAAACAGACAAACAGACAAACAGACAAACTTCGCTCGCTTGTCACTCGCGTCCGTAGGCTTTACCCCCGATTCCCTGCACGTGACCCTGGGTGGTGCTAAAGAGTGACACCTTTCCGGTGGTAGGCTCAGGCCGTGGCTGGTAACCACCCTCAGGGTAAAACCAGGATGCCAAGCGTTCGCGCGTTCCACCCTGCATGCCCTGAGTAGCCGTCAGAAGAGTGGGTCTTCGCAGTTGCGCCTGTCGGCGTACCGTTTTCGGACTCATTGTGTTGTTGCGCGCGGCGTCTAGTTTCGGAGGGCAGCGGGATCCGGAGCAACGGTTGTCCGCTGGCCGCCCGCCGATAGTTGGGAGCCCAATTGCAGACTAGCCAGCTGTGAAAGGCTGCTCCGCCATCGCGCGCATAATCCTAAGGTTGCTCCTGTCGGGCCGGTTGGCATCCGGACGAGAGGCCTCGACAGGTGGCCTTGGGGGGGTCCGGGCGTCCCCGCGGTCTCCGCGCTAGATTTTCTCACCGCGCAGCAGCACTGTGACTTCCTATGGAGACTGGCTGGTGCCTCGCGTAACTGCCACTCTTCGCCTTTCTTCCCTCTTGCCTCTTGACCAATCTAAAATGAGTAAAAGAAATAGAAAACTGAGGATTCGTCAGCGGATGCACAGCCTCTCGTTAAAAGTGCACCTCACTAACATTCGAGGTCTGCACTCCAATCTCGTCCCAGTCCACCACCATCTTGAAACTGCAAGGCCGCATCTGCTTTTGCTTACGGAGACGCAAATTAAAACTCCTGCTGATACATCTTATCTTCACTACCCTGGATACGTCCTGGAGCACAATTTTCGGTCAAATGCAGGAGTTTGTTTCTTTGTGCGCGATGACATCTGCTGCAAGCGTCTCCGTAACTTGGAGAACCCCGCCTTTTCGTCGATCTGGGTGCTCGTGGACACCGGCACAGAGAAAATAGTCTATGTCGGTGTCTACCGATCTTATAGCGGTGACCAGGAGACGACGAGGCTGTTTCAGTACCTAAGTGAGGCTGCTGATGTGGCCCAACAAAGGTACCCTGCCGCGCAAACAGTTTTTCTGGGAGACTTTAATGCCCACCACGAGCAGTGGTTGTTCCCATACAAAAAGACAGACCATGCTGGTAGAGAGGCGTACAAGTTCGCCTTGTCCTTTAACTTTTCCCAGCTGGTTGACCAGGCGACTCGGATACCTGACGTTGAGAGCCACACAGCCAATTGCTTGGACCTTCTGCTGACCACTGAACCTGACCGATACCAAGTAGCAGTCTCAGCTCCCCTTGGGAGTTCTGACCACTGTATGGTGAAGTCCGTTTTTTTATGTCCCCCATCCGACTCCAGCCCTAGAGGCACTAGACGGGTGTGGCGATACAGGTCAGCAGATTGGGATGAAATGCGACATTTCCTAGCATCTTACCCATGGCTAAAAGTGTGTTTTTCTTCTGACGATCCGTCGAGCTGTGCAAGTGCTATTGCCGAGGTTATCGGTTTGCCGATGGAATACTATATTCCATTCTCGGATCGACCCTCTGGTTTCAAGGCTGAGTCCTGGTTCAATGCTGACTGTTTGAAAGCTGAGGCCATTAAACAGTCAGCATATCAGGTGTGGTCCGACGTTAGAAGTTGCAAAGCTCCGGATACGCAAAAAAAGAAGAAAGCTTTTAACTTTGCGGCCAAGTCCTGCAAGAAAGCGCTAAAAAAGGCTCGCTTTGACCACATAGGCAGAGTCGGAACCAAACTTGCTTCACACCCCTCGAGGAGTAAAGCATTTTGGTCTCTGGCCAAGTGCGTTGAAGCTATCTTTTGCCGCTCCTCACTTCCTCCTGCAGAAACCTGACGGAACACTAGCACACACGGCGGTAGAGAAAGCAAATTTACTTGCGTCTCTATTTGCTGAAAACTCTTGTCTGAATGCAGGTAATCAAACACCTCCCCAGTTAACACCTTGCGAATGTAAAATGTCAGAAATTCGCATTCACCAAAAGGAGGTTCTCAAAATTCTACGCAACCTTGACGTTAACAAAGCCAGTGGTCCCGACGGTATACCTGCTATTGTCTTACGTAATTGCGCAGCCGAATTGTCACCTGTCCTGACTCGCCTATATCGTCTTTCTTTTCGGACTGGAAATGTACCTAAAGCGTGGAAACTCGCCAACGTTCAACCCATACCCAAGAAAGGTAGTCGTGCCGACCCTGCAAACTATCGCCCAATCGCGATCACCTCCATTCTCTGCAAGGTAATGGAGCGTGCTATAAACAAGCGCCTGCTGGCATACCTTGAAGATAATGATCTTCTCAGCGACCGGCAATACGGATTCCGCCAGTGCCGGTCTACGGGGGATCTTCTTGTGTATGCCACGCATCTTTGGAGTGAGGCCCTTGAAAAACATGGTGAAGCACTTGCTGTCTCACTTGACATTTCAAAGGCATATGACAGGGTTTGGCATGAGGGTCTTATGGCGAAACATCCAACCTACGGTATCCCCGCCAGTCTTTGTGCTTGGATTTCAGATTTCCTGAGAGAACGGTCTATTCGAGTAGTTGTTGACGGCTGCTCATCGAACCTATTGGCTATTAATGCTGGGGTACCTCAAGGATCTGTTCTTTCCGCGACGCTTTTCTTGCTACACATTAACGATCTGTTAAAACCAGGAATTATTGGGTACGCAGACGATAGCACCGTTACGGAAAGATATTTTTCAAGTGCAAGGGCTAAAAGAACAGAAATCGATGATCTTAGAGAGGCAATGGTGGACCGCACCAATCTTACTCTGCTGTCTCCGATTGGGGCGATGCCAATCTTGTAAGATTTAATGCCTCGAAGACACAGGCATGTCTTTTCACCGCAAAGAAGAGCCCATTCAACTTGGCTCCTACTTTTCGAAATGTTCCTGTTCCCGTCACAAATCATCTCGAACTTCTTGGTATTGACCTATCCTCCAACCTTAACTTCGGTAGCTATATCGAATCCAGGGCTAAGACTGCTTCAAAAAAACTGGGCATCCTCTCCAAGGTCCAACAGTATTTTTCTTCAGGCCAGCTATTGAGCCTTTACACAGCTCAAGTCCGCTCCTGTATGGAGTATTGTTCCCATCTGTGGGATGGATCCGCCCGCTACCAGCTCGAAGCCCTGGAAGCTATCGACAGACGTGCCAGAAGACTCGTCGATGATGAGATGCTTACGGTAAAGCGACTCCAGAGCCTTAAACACCGCCGATTAGTAGCTAGTCTGAGTGTCTTTTACAGACTGCATTTCGGTGAGTGCGCACAGGAACTGCACGATCTAATTCTCCCTGCACCATTCCATCTTCGGACGACACGGCGTGGACAGGGATTCCATCCATATGTGGTCGATATTGCTGCTCATCGCACCTCTAGATTCGCCTCCTCCTTCATTTTGCGAACCGCGAAGGAATGGAATTCCCTTCCTGCGTCGCTGTTTCCCGACTCGTACAATTTAGGGATTTTCAAGGCAAGAGTGAATAGGCATTATTTGAGTTTGCGTGTACCACCCTAGACCTCATCGTTGTTTCCCATCAGGCAAGATGGAGGTCAAACGCACTAAAATTTTATGATAAAAAAAAAAATAAAAAGACTATTAAAACGTTGTACACTGAGTTAGCAAATAGGCCGACCAGCACGGCCGGTGCCGAAGAGATGTGCCTATAAATACATTTGAGAAGCCACTTGGCTTGGCATATGCTTTGTGCACCAAACACAGGCACCAAACTATTAAATTTGGCAAAAGAACATATTCTTTTTAACGAAATAGAAAATATGTTCTAATCCTTGGTGTAAAATTTCAACAGCATCTGGTCCCCATTCAAAAGGCATATTGCAAAACAGGCTAGGTCACGAACACTTCCCTAAACATCAGAAAAAATATCAAAAACCGATTAAGACCATCATTTATTTGTTTCGTCGTGTTCTTATTAGTGTACAAAAATACATTTAAAACCGCTAAATATCGTATAATGGCGATACTGTCATGGCGCCTATCCATTCAGTATGTTCGGAAATTATGATACAATAAATCTGATACATGCTCGATATTTTCATTATATTTTAGAAAATTAATTATAGTAAAAGTTCCAAACACATGGTACACGCAAAAATTATTGTAGCACAAAAATATACAAGTTTTTATCTATATAACACATAAATAGATGAATCCTTACTTTCTTACTAATATTATAAATGCGAAAGTGAGTTTGTTTCTTTGTTTATTTGTTTGTTTGTTTGTTACGCTTTCACGCCGTAACTACTGAACCGATCATCATGAAATTTTGCATACAAGTTCTATGGAGTGCGGAGATGGACATAGGCTACCTTTTATCCCGGGAAAAAGTACTATTCCCGAGGGATCAACAATGACGCGGGCGGAGCCGGGGGCGAAAGCTAGTAATCTAGAAATATCGACATTGATCTATTCACTACAAGCGTAATGAAAGCCAAGCGGATACTTTATGAGCATTTGCTCCAGTAATGTAATGGCTAGATTATTTCTTTCCCCGATAATGTACTTACATTACATATAAATTTTCTTTCATAAATGCACTAGCATTTATTTAAGAAAGAAAATTTATATGTTCCAATTAACATTTTTGATAATTGTACACTGACCTCTTGTAGCTGTTTTATAATAGTATGATGTTATTGTTTTCTTTTTAGTAGCGTTTTAATGTTCAACTTTTTGTTAACATATAGTTATTTCTATTGGTGAGGAGCTATAATTGGTTATATTGTTGTTATACTTGTTATTTATTGTGATATTTTTTGTAGCTGTTGGTCTTCCTATGTAAATAAAATAAAATAATAAATAATTCTTCCGCGCAGGCACATATGTAATAAAAATAATGTAGGATTATCTTATCTCTATGTAAAAATACATTTTTGAACGTACCGGAAATCGGTCCTGTCAAATGAAGCAAGTCAACGTCACTCGCAGTACCTGTGAATGTCAGGTCAGTTGACATAATAGGTGTCGACCATTTTGGCGGAATTTCGCCTCTACACGAAGCATCTTCAGGCAGTGAAACCTAGATGTTGATCGTTCGAATGACAAGCAACGAACGACCAGGGTTGCATTCATCAACTATTGGGTCATTCGTTGCTTGTCATTCGAACGATCAACTTTCACTGCCTGAAGATGCCTCGTGTAGAGGCGAAACACGTGTCGAGAGCACGACGGCCGACATTGCTGCAGCCTCAACGCATGTAGCAGTATCGACCTCTATGCATCAACTATTGGTGGCGGGCATGAAGGGACTAACAGTAGTGGGTGGGCGCTGGCCAGCAATAGTTTGCATGAACTAACTGGTGGCGGAAGCACGCAAAGTAAATTGTCTCAAAGTAAATGTAGCTTTGACTTCGGCAAAGTAACACCTGAATCTATTAATTATATAAAAAGATTTTTCAAATCGGTTCATAAGTTTGAGTTATGAGGTAATTATCATTAAAAACAATCGCATTGAGAACCTCCACATTTTTATGAAGTCGGTTAAAAAAGCAAAGTCAAAACTTATACTTATAAGTACCTACCTATACAGCGTGATTTTGCATCTATGAACTACTTATATTAAAATCCTGGAATTCCTATAGGATTTTTTAAAAAAATGTTTAAATTCATTCGCCCAGCTGATCGGCGGCTTTGTATGGGAGGTGTAATTTTATTTTCCGTTTTTTACCTTTGTTCGTTCTATTAGGGATTCTGATACCAGGATTTAAATATACGTAGTTCATAGGTGCAAAATCACGCTATATGCTGTGGAAAGATCGACTACGAGTGCGACACCAATTCAGCCCAACCCGTAAGATTCGGCGAGGCCGAACGTTCGGTAGATTTTATGCCGGAACCTGTCCTAAAACTGTCGCAGAAACTCGATTTTTCTACCGAAACTTGCTGAAACTAAATAATTACTAGTACTTACGTACAGAAGTCGCACTCTGCAAAGATATTCAAAGAAACATCAACTCAATGTAGTTAGCGATACGGTGTAATTTAGAACAGAACGCAGTACCTTTTAGCTTAGATACCTACAGCAAGCAATTTTATACTTATAGCTCTGAACAAAAGATTCATAATTCGTTGAAGTCGGTAAACACATGTGACCAAACGCGCGTCGTTCCTACAGGATTTGTATGGTTTTCCAAGGGTTTTCCCCTTCGAAGAGGTCGTCGCGCGTAGGTATGTTTTCGATGCCCACATGGGCAGTGAGACAGGCCTGCCTTCCGACCGAAGGCAGTCCTGTCTCACCGCCCATGTGGGTTCTTCAAGGTTTAGTAACTCGACTCTTTTTTTTAGACTCATTTTTGCCGACGGTGAAATTGCCTGTCTTAGAAGGTTACAAATACATCTGGGGCAAGACAAAGGCAGCATTCCAGTATGTCCATAAACACCATTTGCACGACGCGGAATGGTTCCTCAAAGCCGATGATGACACGTGAGTCCAGCACTATTTAAACGACTGTCCAAAAAGAGAGTATTCATTTCAGAGTTTATGTACTCGTACGTAGTTTCGACGAGTTCTGTAGCCTTAGTGGTCAGCATGCCAGGCTGCCACTCCGTAGGTCCTGGGTTCTATCCCCGGTCAGGTCAAAATGTAAAATGATCTTTTTCAGATTGGCCTGGGTCTTGGATGTTTATCTATATTTTATATATAATATAGTATCATTGAGTTAGTATTTGTATTGCCGAGTGGTATCCGGCAGAGTAGAATAGGACCACTCCAAGTCTTTCCGTGGATGTCGTAGAAGGCGACTTAGGAAATACAAGCTAAACAAAGCTTATAAACATCTATGAGACCTCTCCAACCCGTCTGGCCAGCGTGGGAGTGTAGGCCAAGCCCTCTGACAGGTCTGGCCAAGTATGGCTCCAGTAGTACAGAGAGGGTCATGCTCCTGCAGTGGAGACTAAAAAAGACCTGATGAAGAAGAAGAAGAGTTAGTATCCCATAACACAAGTCCCGAACTTACTTTGGGGCTAGCTAAATCTGTGTGATTTTTCCTTTCCGTATATACAACGTAGTCCCGTATATTTATTTAAGTGATTTTTTTCATCGTCATCATCACAGCCGTAGAAAATCCTCTGCCAAGGCCCAAGGATTCTTCGTTCCTTCGAGGATACTGCCATTTTCACCACCCTTGGCAGGCGGGTTGGCGAGCGCAGTTTCTTTTGGCTTCTTTTGCTTTCGATGCTGCTGCCTATCGGAAGCATTTATAAGCTGGGGAAATATAAGAATTTGTTGGATTTGGGAAGGGAATTAAGGCTACTACTCAGTCGGTTTAATGAGGGTCAGCAGGCCTGGCGCGAACCCGATGTCTTTTAACCACCGGCCAAGCAGTTGAGGATGAAAACCCTTTTTTTACGTGTGGAAAGACCTTCGTCTTGTCTATCCGGCCACGGGAAGCCGGACAGGTATGTGGGACTTGAACCCACTAAAACCACACGCTAAACCGCTTAATGCAGCCGTGTGCTTCTTATTGCTCCACAGCCCTAGCGCGGCGGCTGCTATTTCGCAGCCCACCTAGCTCCGGTACCCTCTCAAATGAGAGGAATAGGAGCAGACCTCGGCCAGCACATCTGGTCCTAACGAGAAGACGTCTTATTGACACCAGGGACGTCTCAATTCAAAGGGCTGTCTATCGAACGACGGAATCCCGTTTCCGCCGCTCAATCAGCCCTCAGTTTGGCCTCTGTTAACCATAGGTAACAGAGGCCCACCAATTTTCGGCCGCAGAGGACAGGGAGAGCGGCGCACTTTATCACCGACACTCCTCTTCCCCTGCGGCCCCACCGATGCCGTGCCAAGCGCCACGGCCGCGGAGATACAGCATGTATATTAACTACTGACATTCCCTTCAAGGCATGATGCAGCCTGTCAAAAGTAACCACTTTTCCTGTAGCAGCAATGTCGGTAACTTATTAAAATTTCGACGTTTTCATACTAATTTCCGTATCAACTAAACGCTTTTGTATGAAAATCTCGAAAAATTTAATGAGTCCCATAGGAAAAGTGTCAACTAGCGTCATCCCGCGCTACCAGCGTCACCTTTTTGTGGTCTTAATTGGGTATGACTGGCAAACACTATAGCTGTCAATGTGTCCGGATTTCTTGAAGGGGTTTGTAAAAACGAGGCTCACAGAGGACCCGAAAATTTTGACAACACTCGACAGGTTTTTCCTTCTGTTTTTGCAAATACAACACTAAATCAAACAAGCACAGTTTCATATGATACATATCCCACGCGGAACTTACACCGATCAAGACACCATACAAAAAAAACGGGTGTAGTATCACTGAACGACCGGGGATGTGCAACCTCCGAAACCCCTTCAAGTAAATGTTGGGCGTTAATTTACACGCTGTATATTTTTGGATTGTTTGTTTGTTGTTCATGTGTGTAAGTGGCCTACACTGGTCAGGATTTTTCCAGCTGCCTAAACCCATGTGACATAGCTTAACGACTGCCATCAATGACGACAGCTGGGACCAACTGCTTAACCTGCCTTCCGAAGCACGGAGCAGTGGGGACTGCGCCCGGAGTTACTTAACGTGCATAAACGATTAATAATGCTCAAACCCGTCTGGCCGGCGAGGAGAGTGTAGGCCAAATCCTCTGTCTGCTCTGGCCAAGTATGACTCCGGTAGAACAGAGAGGGTCATGCTCCTGCAATGGAGATTCAAAAGACCTGATGATGATGATGAAGAACACTGGACCAGGGCAGATCGGGCTTTTGGCTTGTAATTTCAAATTTGTTGATATGAACTTTTTTCCTTCTAGCTACGTGATAGTTGAAAACCTCCGATACATGTTAGCCGGCTACAACACTAGTGATCCCATTTACTTTGGGTTTAGATTCAAAGCGAGCTTTTGCCCTATACAGGTATGTATTAAGCTTTATATGATAATCTGTGAGTGTGTGTAAGTCTGGGAAAAAAACTGCGTATATTTTGTGGAGTTCTATCCGATGCGTAATGATGCAAATTAATTTGTAATTAATTAATGAAGTTTTCTTTTTTCTTTTTATATATTAAAAATGCCTTTATTCAGGCTGACTGGTAAATCACGTGTCATACTTAAGGACAAAAATAACAATCACACTTATCCTACCAACAAAATACTTATTAATTACAAAGAAAAACTTAATTAAATTAGTCCGCAAAGTCTCGGAATGTTTGGAAACCGTACGCTCGCTACGCGCGCGCATCCAGTTATAGTATACGGACAAATCACATATGGGTGGTCCCAGAAGTAGCCGACCTGGCATAAATATAGCAATACTAGCTGAAAATATAAAAAAGAAAACAAAAGTTTGGATCTTATGGCGCGTTAATTTGAAAAAAGAATAAGCTACGTCCTTTTATTTATATTTCACACCAATAAATAGAGATTGCTCTGAGTGATTTTGCAAACATGGACAAAATTGGTCTCCGATACGTGATACAATACTTTCATTTTAACGGTGTAAATCCAACCGATATTAAAGTCGAGCTGGATTCTACTCTGGGAAAGTCTGCTCCTTCATTTACAACTGTAAAATATTGGATTGCTGAGTTTTAAAGAGGTCGCACCAGCTGCGAAGACGAACATCGCAACGGTCGGCCAAATGAAATGACTATACCGGAAATGGTGACAAAAATTCACAAAATAGTATTAAAAGACCGTAGATTAAAAGTGCGTGAGTTAGCAGATATGGTAGGCATATTAAAAAGTGCTATATCGCAATTTAACTGAAAAATTAGGCATGAGAAAGCTGTGCGCAAGATGGGTGCCGCGATTGCTCACCATTGAAAAAAAGCAGCGTCGTGAGGATGTTTCAATCCAGTGTTTGGAGAAATTTCAACGGAATAAAGCCGAATTTTTACAACGATTCATAACGACGGACAAAACATGGGTCCACAAATACAGCCCTATGACGAAAGAACAATCTAAATAATGGACTGAAAAGGGAGCACCGGCTCCAAAGAAGGCGAAGTCAGTTCCATCTGCTGACAAGGTCATAGCGTCAGTATTCTGGATGCGAATGGTATAATTTTTATTGATTATCTTCAAAAAGGCAATACCATCAACGGGGAGTATTACGCGAAATTTTGCAGCGTTTGAGTAATGAAATTAAGATAAAACGACCGCATTTAGTGAAAAAGAAAGTGTTGTTTCATCAGGACAATGCACCAACTCACACGTCCACTATTGCAATGGCTAAAATTAATGACTTGAAGTTCGAATTGCTTCCTCATGCACCTTATCCGCCAGACCTAGCTCCCTCTGATTATTTTCTGTATTCAAACTTAAAAAAGTGGCTCGCCGGTAAAAGATTTGCCAATAATGAAGAGGTAGAGTGTGCTTGTGATGGCTATTTTGAGGAACTTGATACAGACCACTATAAACAGGGTATTGAAGCTATGGAACATTGTTGGGAAAAGTGTATTGCGTTAAAAGAAGACTATATTGAGAAATAAATATTGATTTTTCTAATTATTTTGTGTACTCTTTGTTAGGCCGGCTACTTCTGGGACCGCCCTCGTAGATTGAACTAGCCCCATGGTAAGTTCGACATTTGTGTTATGGGATACTAACTCAACGATACTATATTTTGTAACAAATACATATATAGATAAACATCCAAGACCCAGGCCAATCTTGGAAAAGATCATTTTCCATCTTGACCTGACCGGGGATCGAACCTGGGGCACCCTCGTGTCGTAGGCTGGCGTGTTAACCACTGCGCCACGGAGCTGTGAGCAGTTAGACGACGGCGATGGATCGCGGCCGGCATTCAACAGGTACGGGCGCTTTGATTAGCGTGAGTGGACACTCACGCTAATCAAAGCAAGCTTCTTGTTTTCATGGATAATTTTGTCAGCTTTTAAGCCCCTTTTTTTATATATTTGGAACGAGAATCGAGTACTGAGTGCCCCCTATGTAACGTGATTTACCAGTCAGCCTGTATAGCTATATGCGATATAACTGAACTGAAGATATTATATTTGATAACAACTTTATTACATACATGAAAGTAAAAAAAAAAACTTTCTAACTGATATTGTAAATATATTAATAGCCTACCTGGTAGGAAGACTATATAGTTATTTATAAAAATATAAAGATAGCTATTGCATATTTTCAAAAGACATGATTCGTAATTTTGTAACTACTAGTAACTTATTCTGTGGCGTTACTTTAGTATTATAATATTTTTGTGATTCGTCGTTCCACTTGTTGATCAACTTGAGAGATAGATAGCTCCAATGGTTTATACCAGAGACTTGGAGAAATAGACTTAAAATTGTTTCTGAATTTTATTATCAAGGTTTCTAAGAATTACCTAACCTTCGGCAACTTTTTAGCACTCCCAAAAATGATTTCCAATCTATACATATAATAAAACAGTAAAAATATTTTGTCTGTACATTTAGAATTTTTGACTGAAATGGATAGAGGGACACTTAAAAAGAATAATAGAAATGAAAATTTTTTTTTTCGAATTTCTTGTCTGTCTGTCTGTCTGTCTGTATGTATGATCACGATTATCTCCGAAAATACTGAACCGATTTAACTCAAACTTTTACCAATTGCTTTGTTTTAACTCAGCAAAACATTTAAAGTTTGTTTCATCAAAATCTGTTCATTAAAAAAAAGTTATCGTCATTTGAATGAACTCAAGGCCTGAGTTTGCCTGCATACATATAGCAAATGAAATAAAATAAAATTATCAGTGACATAAGAAAATTAAAATCCAAAGTCAATTCATCATCATTATACGACAGCATTATACCTATCCATACTATCTATAGTAATCCATATTAAAAAAAAGGCGAGGCTGACTGACTGACATATCAACGCAGGGCCTAAACTATAAGGGTTAGGAACTTGAAATTTTGCACAGGGGTTCCTTTTTTATCGTAGGGGAGCACTAAGAAAGGATTTTTGGAAATTCATCTTCTAAGGGGGTAAAGCGGGTTGCAAATTTAGTATGAAACATTGTAGTTTTTTTTAAGTTATTCGAATTAAATTCAGCATTAAGGTTCTTTACTGAAAGGTATGAAACACGAGTAAAATATTTAACTCAAAAATCATCCCTTAAGGGGGTAAAATAGGGGTGCAAAGTAAGCATGAAACTTTGCCATTTTTGAAGTTAGTCGAATGAAAGTCAGCATGAAGGTTCTTTACTGAAAGGCATGAAACAGGAGTAAAATTATTTCTCAAAAATCATCCCTTAATATAACGGGGATGCAAAGTTTCCGTTTGTGAAGGTATTCAATTGAAATTAAATATTAAGGTGTTTCATTGAAAGTCATGAACGAATGTATTCCGGGTAATTCTACTGTTCCTGACAAATCGACACTTACGCGAGCGGGTCGCGGGCCAAAGGCAAACCTGACTTATATATCAACGCACAGCCGAAACTGTGCCCAGAAATTTGAAATTTGGCACAGGGATTCTTTTTATGATGTAAATGAGCACTAGGAAAGGATTTTTAGAAAATCAAAGTGGGTGAAGTTTTATGGAATTTTCTCATTTCTGGACTTAAAAGTTTGTAGTATGTACACAAGTTCTCAATTAAAATTAAAAAAGATCTGTTTAGGTGAACCACACAACATTCTCCCTCGAAGGGGTAATTAGGGGGGGGGGGGGGGTTAGGTTAAAGTTCTTATAGAATTTTTCCATTTCTAGACTTAGAATATAAAAATAGGTATGTAATTTCTCGATTACAATAAAAAAGATCTGTGTAGGTGAAATGTATAAAATCCCCTCCTTTAGGAGCAACATGCGGGGAGGGGGGGTTTAAGTTTTTATGGACATTTCTCATTTCTGGACGTTCTGGATTACAATTAAAAAGATATATGTAGGTAAAACCGACGAAATTTTCGCCTGAAGGGATAAAATAGGGGAGTAAAGTTAGTGTGGATATTTTTCATTTCTAGACTTAGAAGTATGAAAATAAGTATATACGTTCTAGATTACAATTACAAAAGATCTGTGTAGGTGAAATGTACAAAACTCCCCCCTTAGGTGATAAAAGGGGGGGGGTATATATATGTTTACATTACAATTAAAAAGACCTGTGTAGTTAAAATGGACAAAATTTCCCCTTGAAGGGGTAAAATAGGTGGGGTAAAGTTTGTATGGTTTTTTTTACTTTCTTAGAAATATGACAATAAGAAGTTCTCCATTACAATAAAAAAATATCTGTGTTGGTGAAATGGGCAAAATCCCCTACTTAAGGGCTAAAGATCTATGCAGATGAAATGTATTAAATTCCCCCTTAAGGGGAAAATGCAGATGGGGAGGGGTTGGTATGGAATTTTTATTATTTCTACTATTCCCAAGGGAACGACATTAACGCGGGCGGAGCCGCGGGCAACAGCTAGTATAACATAAAACCCGAATATCGGAGATATCCCCGAATTTAGAAGAACAACAAGTCACTCCTTTCTCTTTTGTATTCCGTCCTGTTCACAGTGGCGTAACTATACCATTTGAGGCCCGCGGCAAATTCATCAATGGGCCATGAGAGCTTCAGTTTAGCTTCGGCGGCTTCTTGTACCCCCCTGCCCAGGGGCTCGAGACATATAGCCAGCACTGCCATCCTGTAGTTACGCCACAGCCTGATCAATCTTTGTACTCTTCGTTACCTAAAGGCAGTGATGTACAAGATACCCTATCTGGAATACAAAGTGTAAGATACTTTTAAATTAAGTATTTCAGATATCAGATACAAATAACTTTCTGGGATTGTATCTAAAATACTAGATACAAAATGTGTATCTTTCAAATACTTTTTAAAGATAAAATATTTTTGTAGACAACCACATTTTATTGAATGTAAGTTCATTTTTTAGGACGAATTATTTACCAATAAAGCGGAGAAATGAAATACAGAAGATTATACTTTAATTTTTATCAACTAAAATAAACGTAAGTAAAGTAAACTAAAAGTTATCATCATTTTTGCAAAATATTTTTTTTATTATATGTCTAAAATCATTTATTCGAAACTACGTACCGAACCCATTCAAAGATGTCAATTATTTTATTCGATGTAATGAATTAACTTTTGAAATCAAATATTTCTCATACGTGCAATGCGGAGCAATAAGGGACTTCAAGTAAATATACAATATTGTTGGCGTATTTGACACGTTATCCATAGCTTCACGAAGCCTGTAAGGAAATTGGTACAAAACAGGAATGTCATACATTCATAATGGAAACATTAATGTACTAATAAAACAGTAGTATTTTGCAAGGCAGCACTGAAGACGTAAATTTGTGAATGTTGTACCAAACGGGTTCATTTTATTACGAAACTGTTAATTAAAAGAGCGATTCTATCGGCTGCGATGTGCTTTAATAAAAAAAAATTAAAAATAATCATTTATTTCAGGTTACAATGACCCATAGTAACAAATAGAATGATAGTCGCTCGAAAATTTAAATTACAACAATATATTAATGATAGCCGATGATGACAATTGTAGAAAGAAAGAGTCGGCATCTGTCATCTATCAATTTGGTCTTAGACTAAAGTTTCAAAGTTCAACAGCGCATCCCGTTTTATCTATGGCGACATTTAAAATTAATATCATCATAAAATCTAGTCACATTTTATGAATTAATGCCTATGCATTAACGCTATGCATTAAATAAAGATATAAAATACGTATTTTTATCTTGTATTTCAATACCTTATGTTTGGTATCTTACCGTCAGTATTTTGTAAATACTATGTTTGTTAAAATACTTTCAGTAATATATAGATATTACTAAAAGTATTTTAACAAACTTAGTATATACTTTAAAATATTTTCAGTAATATATAGATACATGTTTGTTAAAATACTTTCAGTAATATCCATATATTATATAGTATTTATATATATTATATATATTACATAGTATTTACAAAATACTGACGGTAAGATACCAAACAAAAGGTATTGAAATACAAGATAAAAGTACGTATTTTATATCTTGTATCTGTATCTCAGATACTTGTGTCATAAATAAGTCACATTTCTGCCTGAAGGAACTTTTCAATTTTCTCAGTGTGATTATATGCAAAATACGTAGTTATACCTCCCTCTCCTGGTTGAGCTTAGCGATGGTTGATCCATGCGTCAACTCGTGAACAGGTGCTGCCGGGGGGGACAGGTCTGCTCGGCCTCTTTGGGACTTCTATCTATCTTTGAGACTTTTATCATATCTGTTGTTGTTGCACGCTCGATCGCTAACATAACTTGTTCCACAAAAATATGTAAATTGAAATTGTATATAACATGACATCAGAAGAAAAAAGAAAAGATAAAAATATTAAATATCATACAAAGCCCTTCAGGCAAGTAGGCGACCAATACTGTTGAAAAGAGAAGAAACTCTTTTCAACAGTATTGGTCGCCTACTTGCCTGAAGGGCGTCGGCGTCTTCTTCTCTGCAGTGGTCGGTTCCGAAACGCTAGTAGTTTGTAGCTTTTGAACAATAATTTTAATATAATATAATGAGTATTATTGAAAATGTGAATTGACGTGAAAAAGTGCCTGAAAAGGCCTATTTTCTGAATAAATCTTTGAATCTTGAATCTCTTGCTAGACAGAGATTCAAGATTCAAAGATTTATTCCCTTCTCACTTCTCCAATTTCAATTCCCATTCCTTCACTGATCAGGCTGTTCCCTTGTGGAATGCTTTGCACCTACTCGTAGATATCCGTAAGGCTCAGTCGCACTCATCTTTTAACTCATCAAGCGCGAATGGATTTTCTATTTGTTATGCGGCCCGCTCGGGCCGCTTGGTGGTTGAGAGGTCAAAAATCAAGTAAACGCTCATTATCTTTCTTTAGTTGAAAACTTGAAACAAGTTTTTTTGCAAAACTTGAATTTTTGTGACAAGCTTTTATTGTAAACGAATCCACACTGTAAAGTGCTTTTCAAGACAAATCAAATGAGCCTAAACATGATTTAAGAGTTCCTATGGCCACCTTCCGACTACATCATCAGACCAGCGCAACTAAGACTCATATTCTCACATCAGCATTTTCACAACCTATTAATTTTTCACGTTGTCATTGCTGTATTGTTATATATTTGCTATAAAGGGACTGTATAATCAATATATAAAATATAATTTACAATTCTTTTTAGATTTTTGTTTGTTGTTTCGGGTCAGGGCTACACGAGCGGCGGAGCAGGCTACGTCCTCAGCAGGAAAGCGCTCCACCGCTTCGTTAAACAAGCGCTGCCGTCGCCTAATCTGTGTAAAGAAGAGGACACTGGCGCCGAAGACGCAGAGATGGGTGAGTCAGAGTCATGACAGTCATTTCCTGTTGGTCAGGGCTCTGGACCCCGGCCTCCAACGCCCTTCAGCCACACTGTTGACACTCCCTGAACGTGAGAGTTTGGGTACCGGTGACCTTGAGTCGGGACGTGTAAGCGCTAGGGTTGATACCATTCACTACTCAATTCTTGCCTGCCGGTGTGAGCCATATGAGAGACTCAAACACAACATAGACAGCCCTCGACCAAGGCAGTTGGCAAGACAGTTCACGACGGCCCGTTTCACGCCCCGCGCACCTCTTGATGCCCCCGCGAACATCCAGACACCAACACAATTTTTTTTCCTGTTCTCTTTTTTTTTTCGCTTTACCTTTATTAGTCACTCTTATTTACCTCTAGACTTAATGAAAACAGTTGTTGTGCCCATTGTGAAGAACAGAACGGGAGATATTTCCAATAAGGAAAATTATAGGCCTATATCGTTGGCGACCATTATTGCCAAGGTACTGGATGGTTTGCTTGATACATGTTTACAAAAATACCTAAACTTGCATGATGCCCAGTTTGGTTTTTAGCCCGGGCTATCCACTGAATGTGCGATACTAACTCTCAAGCATACCATCCAGTACTATACGGAGCGTAAGACACCGGTGTACGCCTGTTTCCTTGATTTGTCTAGGGCTTTCGATCTTGTGTCCTATGACAAGTTGTGGGCAAAGCTGGGGGACAGAGGGGTGCCGGTGGAGGTTCTTAATATTTTTAAATATTGGTACAATGGTCAGACCAACTTCGTGAGATGGGCCAACTGTTTGTCGGACCCATATGTGTTGGAATGTGGGTTGAGACAGGGTGGGTTGACCTCGCCCAAACTTTTCAACGTATATGTAGATAACCTTATCGCTGAGCTGAGCAACACCCGTGCTGGCTGTAGTATAGGGGGCGTAAGCATAAATAACCTTAGCTACGCTGACGATATGGTGTTGCTGAGCCCAACGGTAGGCGGTCTAAGACAATTGTTGGCCATATGTGAGAGGTACGCTATCAAACATGGTTTGACATATAATGTAAATAAATGTGAGTACATAGTTTTTAAGGCCGCCGGTAAATGCCCAGAAGCTATACCAGATATAACATTAAACGGAGTGTGCATAAAACGTGTAAATAAATTTAAATATCTTGGTCATTTCCTTACCGACGACCTTAAAGATGATGTAGACATCGATAGAGAGCGCAGAGCCCTCTCAGTGAGAGGTAATATGCTTACCCGCAGATTTTCCAGATGTACTGAGAAAGTCAAACTGACACTATTTAAGGCTTACTGTCAGACTTTCTACATTGGAAATCTGTGGGTTACAAGGTCTGTGGGTATATACCAAAAGACCGCTGGACGTTCTGCGTGTTCAGTACAACAACGTTTTCAGAATGCTGTTGGGGCTGCCTCGCTTCTGTAGTGCATCAGGGATGTTTGCGCACTACCACACTGATGGCTTCCATGCGATAATTCGCAAAAAAACCGCATCCCTGATCAACAGAGTGAGGGGTAGTCGCAACATCATTCTGAAAACAGTGGCTGAAAATTGGACCTCTCCATTATGGAAGTCCTTGATAAGTAGAGTAATTTATATAATTATGTAATTTATATTATTATTAATTAATTATAGACAGAAAATTGAATTAATATTATTAATAATTGTATCGAGCGACGACTGTTAAATGTGACTTAAAATATGGGCCAAGTAGCCTGAAATAAACAAATTTTATTTTATTTTATTTATTTTTATATTGTATATAGTTAGTTTTAATCAGTGTAATTTTAAAAATAAATATTTTTGACTATGTACGCCAATAAAAAACTAGTAAATGCTTGACATAACTTCAATATCAGCCGACCCGGCAGATAATTTTCTTTCCTACTGTTATGTGAGAGAGGTTACTGGATTTTTATAATCTGAGACCATGTTTGTGCAGGTAAATGTTTGGAGCGCGTACACGTTAGACTTATGGATTCCAGGGACGCCTACAAACGGCACCGCTTTTTCCCGTTTCTCCCGCACGGCCACGTCGATGTAAGGTTCAGCGCCGATTATTGGTACTGGAAGATGATTTATTATCCAATTAACACAGTAAGTGTTGACTAAGTAATACTTTTTCAGACCTTCTTCAACTGATTTATTACCCAGCCAAAAAAAAAACACACATACGTAAACACTTACTAACATTATTTTTATACTGGACTATATGTAACAAATTAATTTCGTGCCCGCGCCGCCGGCCAGTCTGATGCGCCAGAGATTGTAAATGTTATATATGCATTCACAAAATTCACCAAATTCATTTATCACATTCATACTACTCTGTCAAGAAAGTACTGGGAAACAATCAATAATACACAAAATTAAATCCAATTTTTTTTATCACCTTCAAAGTATGCTCCTTCAGAAGCGATACACTAAAGTACGCGAACGAACACAGAAATAGATTTCTGTGTGCACAAATAATCCAATAATCAAAACATTATTATAAACGCTTTTTCCGGAATTGAGTACTCGCCGCGTATCCTCTGTTATGTCTTCTACCAAATTTAAACTGGTGCCACGAAGCAGTAATTTGAGTTTAGGAAATATAAAAAAGTCGCATGGAGCCATATCTGGTGAATAAGGTGGTAACTCGATGATATTTGTTGAGATTTTGGTCAGAAATTCGTTCACAATGATGACCTTGTGTGAAGGTGCATTATCGTGGTGTAAAATCCAAGATTTCCGCATCACAAATTCCGTACTGTGAATGTCATTTTCTTTAATTAAACCACCAATAATTCTACCATATGGTTCTTTATAATACCCCGTGTTTATTTTTAATTGTGATGAGTGAGTGATTTTCGCTTTTATATATACATAGTACATAGATTTTTTTTTCTTTCTAGGGTCGAGACTGCTGCTCAGAATACGCTATAAGTTTCCACTACGTAAATGAACACTACATGTACGCGTTGGAATACTTAATATACCACCTGAGACCCTACGGCATCTCCTATAACTTTAAAAAAAAATACATTGTTAATCATAATCATAATAATCATAATCATTCATTTGACAAAAATATAGTAAATGCAGGTCTTACAATTGAAGTATAGGTACAACGTATGAACCTCAAATCAGGCATGCAAATAATAAGTGAGTCACAAAGGGGTTAGTGAAACATTTGAATTTTTAATTTAAGTTAAAACAATGTAATACACAATACGTTAAAATAATAATGGTCAAACGATGATTTACGTATGTAAATATTATAGTTTACTGAGTCTTAGATAAATATATATATTCATTTGCAAAATAAAAACAGTGTTCAACTTACCATCCCGTCAATTTAGTTTTAAAATCTGTACCTTGTAATAATTAGAAGTCATTAGGTAGCACATTGTAAAGCGTTATACACATATTATACACGTTTCTTTTGTAAATATCTTTGTGGCACATGGGCTGGTACAGTTTACATTATAATATTTCTAGTTTTTCTTGAATTTACCTCACTTCGTATTTGCCAATACTCTGTGTAAGAAATCGATATGTAAACACAAGGCAGTGGCAGAATATTTAATTTCTTAAAAAGCGGTTTGCAGCTGTCATCTATCCAGGCGTTACATATTGCCCGAATACACTTTTTCTGTACTTTGAATGCCCCATCTATATCAACTGAATTTCCCCATATTATAAGTCCGCAACTAAGAACAGATCCGACGTAACCATGGTATGCCATTACCGAGGTTTCTGTAGACACAGCCTGTCTTCGTCGTTTCAGTGCAAAGCCAAAACGGTTTAATTTATTACAGACTTGTTCGATGTGTGTCTTCGAATTCAAATGGCTATCTACTGTTATACCTAAGAATTTGATTTCGTTAACTTTTTCAATGGCATGGTTATAATAATTTATTTTTAGGGGAGTTTGGTTAGAATTATAGGACGAGAATTGCATGAATCTGCATTTAACCGTAAGCTGTTTACATCGATTGCGTTATAAAGCGCTTTATTTGTATTACTTTTGTATGTTTCATTATCCTCACATTTAACAATTATTGTTATATCATCCGCAAATAACACACATTTTCATGAGGTAGAATTAGGGAGGTCATTAATAGAAAGTAAAAATAATAAGGGTCCCAGAATACTTCCTTGGGGAACACTTTTGTTACAGATTTTATATACAGATCTGTATGGCATTTTAGTGGGAACATTACCAGATTGATCAAATCTTACTATTTCTCTACATTGTGGTCTGTCTATTAAATAGTTTTCGATCCAATCAAATGCTTTACCCCTACCATTATATCAAGTTTATATAATAACTTAACATGATCAACAAGGTCCAAAGCCTTGCTCATGTCAAGATACGTTGACATAACAGGAACAGAAGTTTTATAGAATAGAATAGAATAGCTTTTTTTACGAATATGGTTATTACAAAAGGTCTTAAGTACTAAGTGGTCACACATATTCTACCGCAATTAAGACGGCGTGTAAATATTATGGTTATATGGTCATTGAAGTTAATAAATTAATTACATTTCAAAAGCTGATTTAAATTACAATTACCAATAAAGTTATAAAATTGTCAAAAACAATATTAGTCAAAATAAAAATAATTAAAAAAAATTGTAATGTCATACTTATAGTATTATGTCAATTTGTCTTGTAGGAACGCATTTACTGTGTAATAATAGCATTTGTCTGATAAAATATCAAATAATTCTTTTTTAAATTTACGCAAATTATATGTATCAAATCTATTAGGTAAATTATTATATACACGGATAGCCATTATATAAGCGTTTTTTTGAAATACACAGAGCTTTTGCATGGGAACTTGTAATTTGTGTATATGTCTTGTTCGGGTACCAGGGATATAACTTTTTTTGGGGAATAAATAAGGGTATTTTACAACAAACAAGCACATTTCATCGATATATAAATTTGGAAGTGTAAGTATATTTAACTTTTTAAACAGCGGTTTTCATGTATCGGTAAAATAGGCACCGCAAATTGCTCTTATGCATCGTTTTTGTAATTTGAAAACTCTTTCTACATCGACAGAGTTACCCCACATGACGAAACAATATCGTAAAACCGACGACACATATTCATGGTAGGCAGTTAGTGCCGCTTTGATTCCTATGGTGTCCTTTATTCTTTTTAGTGCGTAAATAAATCTGTCAAGCTTTTTTATTGTTTGCTCTATATGCATGTCCCATTTTAGATGCTTGTCGAGATGTAAGCCTAAAAATATTGAGTTGTCAACTTGTTCTATTGTTGTATTATTATAAGAAATATTTAATTATTATAATACAGGAAGAATTAATAATATTTATTATTAATACTTCCTATATATATTATAATTAATAATATTTTTTATGAATTCAAAACATGCCAGTGTAGTTGAACTTCCTTTACGAAAACCGTATTGACTAGAGTGGAACACGTTATATTTATCTATAAATTGTATAAGTCTCTTATATAGTGGTTTTTCGAACACTTTTGATAAAATGGAAGGTAAACGTCATTTGCAATGTGATAACTTGCATCGCTTTTCGTTGTGACCCGGCCGTAAACAATTTAAACAGACCTTAAATTCTTTCGCTTTTTTAATACGTTCTTCAATAGACAAACCTCTGAATGTTTCACAGCTATATAAGAAATGATGCTGTTTACATATGGGACATGTAATTTTATTTTGTGATTGTGATTTGTTATTGTTGGAATTCGTATTTGATTGATTAGTTGCAATAATGAATGATTTTGATTTCTGTGTCCCTATTTGTGTTTTAATTTTTTGTGAATTATTATCTTCAATTGTTTCGAGTAAATCAGCACGATTACTAAGGAATGTACAGAACTGAGATAACGTGGGTGACTGTGATAAGGTATTTCGGTGTTCTTCCCACAGCCTATTGGTATTTGAGTCGAGCTTATTTGCTATTAAATATATAATAAGGGTGTCCCAATGCTCGATGGGTTCCTTTAAAATTTTTAAAGCTCGAATGTTTTTGTTCATTGCGTCAATTAAACGACGTAAAGATTTACTTGACTCACTTATGATAGTATCAGCATTAAATAAAGCTTTCAAATGATTATTGATAAGAAGGCGGCTGTTATCATAACGGTCGCATAACAAATGCCAAGCAGATTGATAATTCTCGCTATTAAAATCAATTATTTACAATTATTTCTGAGGCATCACCTTTTAACGACGCCCTCAAATAGTGGAACTTATTTATGTCATCGATATTACTGCTATGTATTAATGATTGGAAAGTGTCCGTGAACTCAAGCCAGCTCTGATAGTCACCATCAAACCGAGGAAGGTCAATTTTGGGCAGACGTACAAAATTATTAAGTCTGTTACCACCTTGCGTTGAAGCCGCGGAGCCCGCAACCCCGTCACACTCCTCGAATCTTTCGGTAGACGCCCGGCGTCGCGGCGGCGTCAGGAGACAGCGCGCTCTCGCCACCAAGGTATGGTAATCATCCTCGAACTGCACCCGCGAAGCGAACGCATCATCCGGCTTATCGGTTATCATCTCCAATTCAGTCTGTAATTCATCGTAGTGGGCGTATAAGGCATCAAATTTAGAAAGTCGGCCTTCTAATATAAATCTAAAATAACTAAGTAAGCAGTAAGTATAACGATTTGTAAGCTTACTTAGCGTAAAAAGGTAATAGAAGTAGTGCTATTAAAAGAAAGCATTCACCGAAACTAACACGGTGAGTAAATTTATATTAAATGTAAATTTAATTTGCTAGGAAAGAAGGCGCATCAAATGACGGGATGCAAATAGGCAGCAAACCCACAGCGAACAAAGGCCTAGCAATGACCGGTTGACCTTGAGTGCACTGATAACGCGCCCGGTATACCTGGCCGTAAGATACGTGAATACAAATAATCGGTTATTGCATCTCACAACAATATCGATTAAACACTAAATATTGGCTAGTAGTGCTTAAAGCTATAATAAGGCGAAAGATGACGTGTTTAAAGGAAAGATATGATAGAATAGTTGTTGGGCACGAAATTTGAGATAAAATGGAAGGAAAAGGAACGAACTCACTCAGTCTGTGTCCTGTTTATCCTTTCGTGACTCCCAGTGTATACCAAGACCGGTTTATGTTGTATGAAGTGATGCACTTGAAGATTCCACGTATGACGTTGCAATCCGATCGTCATCCACAATATCCTCAAAATCCTTTGTTAGACGGTGGTAAGGACCATGTTGGGGATCCTTCGTGTGGTGATAAATCAAATGGACTGTATATATACTTGAACTGCTGGTTATTTAATATCAATTTTAAGGAAATATGGTGACTACAGCTTTACTACATATGTAGAATAAATGTGCACACGCCGGTGGTTAGAGGGCAAGTAAAGGTCCGCGGCCCGCGCGGACTTCGGCAGCTTTCGGGTGTCTCCGGAGGATCCCTCATCGTACGCGAACGATAGATAGGCGCGAACAGACTCCCGGGGTTGAAGAGTTTCTTCAATAAATTGGCAGAGGACAGATGTTATTGTAGGCCCGCCGAATGGTTCCTCGTCGCGTTGCTATCTCGGCGACTCTTGCTACGCCATCCACTCCTGGATAAGTCCGGATGATGCGTCCGAGCAACCATACAAGGGGAGGTTGCGTCTTCTCTTTGATTAAGACTAATGTTACATCTTGAAACATCAGAACTTTCTTCGACTTTTCAAGACCCCATGCCGCCGTTTCAAAACAATGTAGCTTTAACTTCAAATATAGAAGCGCATGCTATTTTGCTTTCCACAGCTTTGGTGAGAGTCGTCGCTTCCGACGGCCGACAACAACAAGCTCGACTTTTATTGGATAGCGGTAGTACTGCCAATTTCTGTACCAATGCCTTTTGTGATCGCCTTGGGTTGCCGCGACGTGATGCGTACTCCACGATTACAGGTATTAACAATCAAGCATGTTTTGGTGCACAATCTTGTCAACTTACAATTGAGTCGTTGCATAGTAATTTTAAAGTAGGTATAGAGTGTCTTATTTTACCGCAAATTACCAATGCCTTACCTTCACATACAGTCAACTTAAGCAGCATTCCTCTTCCTATGGGACTGCAATTGGCTGATCCTACTTTCAATGTTTCCTCGGGCATCGATATTCTTGCCGGTGCCGAGGTCTTTTGGAACATTGTTCTTACTAATTCTTGTATTGATTTAGGCAAAAAGCAACCAAAATTATGCAATACAAGATTAGGCTGGATAATGCCCAGTAGCAGATCTTCTGAAAACATTCTCCCAACATTCTTCTTATTTTTCAAATTCTTCTTCTCTTTCTCCTGAGGCACTTTTAAAAACAAAGGAGCATCCCGACCTCACACGTTTTTGGGAGCTAGACACTGTATCCCCACAACATGCGTTATCCATAGAAGAGCGCGCTTGTGAAAATAGTTTCATTGAGACTAAAAAACGTGACGTCGATGGTCGGTTCATAGTAAATATTCCCCTTAAAGAAAGTGAAAAGTCAAAAGTCAAAGATTTTTATTCAAAATTGGATACATGTATCTCTTTTTGAACGTAATATTTTTATTTCTTATATTTGTTTAATTTATGCAAAATCGAAATACTACTAGCGTTTCGCAACGACCACTGGTGAGAAGAATACGCCGAAAGAAACTCAGTCCAGACTTGGTCCCTATGTGCCTGAAGGGCTCCGATTACATTGTTTACATATATTATATCATCAAATAAATTTATATTAATTGCCAAGCATTTTTATCAATTATATAATCAGCAATGCAATACTATGCTTTTTTTACTAATTGGTATTTTACAGTCGCTTTAAACTTAAGTATAGGCAGACCTAATATTTCCGGAAAGAGTGACCGGACGTACTCGGCAACTTATACTACATGGCCAAGCGTAGGTTTCTCTCTTTGGAAAAAAGCTGCAACGTGAGCCTCACTTCAAACAACTTTATTGTGACTTCATGGCCGAGTATATCTCTCTTCAACATATGTCTGATAAAGTTGAAAAATCAGAATTTGAATATATTTTACCACATCATGGAGTGCTGCGGGACTCCAGTACCACTACCAAACTGCGTACAGTTTTCGATGCATCCGCAGTCACAACCACTGGCAAGTCCTTCAACGACATCCAGTTGATCAGCCCTACTGTACAAGATGATCTTCTTTCCATTCTCTTACGCTTCCGCCAGCATAAATATGTTGTGACGTTAGTTAATCCCAGTCAGCGCCCTCTTCAGCGCATACTATGGCGCTTTAATCAAGCAGACCCATTAAAAGTTTACACTTTGAATACAGTCACATATGGCACGGCATCAGCCCCTTTTTTAGCGACCAGATGTCTGGTCCAGCTAGCTAATGAGTGTAAAGACAATGCTGTTCAAAGGGTTATAGCCCACGATTTTTGGGTTGACGATTTATTATCAGGATCTGATTCAATTCAAGAAACTATTCATTTAGGCCAAGGCGTCATTTATATATTAAGCTCAGCAAAATTTAACTTACGTAAATTTCATTCAAACAATTTAGAAATATTAAAATCTTTATATCAAAACAACAGTACAAATGATAAAGTCGATTTAAGTATAAACGAAATGTCAAAAACATTAGGAGTTCATTGGCAATGCTCTTCTGATAGCATTTAATTTTCTATAAATATTCCAAATAATGCAAAAATTAATAAACGACACATATTATCAGTAATCTCACAAATCTTTGACCCCTTAGGTTTAGTATGTCCTTGTATCGTTAAAGCGAAATTACTTATGCAGCGACTATGGATAGATAAATGTTCATGGGATGATACAGTGTCTATCGAAATTCAAAAATCATGGATCGATTTCATTCAGAAATTACCTTTTTTGAATGAGATTCAGATTCCTAGATGGGTCACGTGTGATTCACGCACAGAAGTACAACTCCACATCTTCTCCGATGCATCTGAACGGGCATACGGCGCAGTCGCTTATGTGCGATCTTCAGATGGAGAAAATGTCAAGGTACAGTTGTTGTGCTCAAAAAATCGGGTTGCGCCTATTAAGCCGACTACGGTACCCCGCTTAGAACTATGTGGGGCTCTCTTGGGTACAAGGTTGTGCACTAAAATACTTGATTCCTTTACGCTACGTTTTGTCAAAATTTATTTTTGGTGTGACTCAACCATAGTTCTAGGTTGGCTCTCTATGTCTACAAGTCAATTGAAACCTTTTGTTCGCAATCGTGTTAACGAAATTCAAGAGAGTACATCAAATCATATATGGAGCTACGTACCATCGTGCGACAACCCGGCTGATATCGTGTCACGGGGCCTTGAGCCTGACGTTCTCAAGGAATGCTCGTTATGGTGGACAGGGCCTTTCTTTTTACAATTACTTAATAGCCAATGGCCTAAACAACCTTTTTATAATAATTTTAATTTACCGGAAGTAGCATGTCACTTAAGTCAAAACAACACAAACACAATTCAAAATAGTTCTACGTCTAGTATTATAAACAAATTAATACACAAAAAATCTAATTTAAGTAACTTAAAAAGAATAGGTTCCTATATTTACAGACTTTAATATAATTTAAAAAATAAGACAAACAGAGTAAAGGGTCCGCTTTCGTCTAATGAACTTGAAAAAGCTTTAATTTGCATATTGCTTACCGCTCAACAGGAAATGTTTCCTATTGAGCATTCAATTTTAAAGTCAAACAAACCATTACCTAACAAAAATAGGTTGCTTTCCTTAAGTCCCTTTTTGGATTCTGACGGCCTCATCCGCGTGGGCGGAAGGCTTGATAATTCGCCTTACAACTTCAATACCAAGCATCCCATTTTATTATGCAGTAAGCATCATTTAACGAAACTACTGTTTCAATTTCAGCACGAGAAGACTCTTAATGCAGGGCCACTACTCCTCTTAGCCGCTATTAAGCAAAAATACTGGCCTCTTGGCGGCCGTAACCTATCCAGGAGCATAGTCAGGCGATGCATGAAGTGATTTCGCAACAAAGCTAGGAATGTACAGCCTGAAATGGCGCAGCTTCCGACTTCTAGAACTTCTTTGGAGTTTCCCTTTCTTAATTGTAGTGTTGATTACGCCGGGCCAGTCCTGATAGCGGACCGCAAGGGCAGGGGGTGCAAACTTCTTAAGTCTTACCTATGCATTTTCGTCTGTCTTTCAGTAAAGGCCGTTCATCTTGAGCTCGTTACCGACCTCACAAAAGATGGTTACATGGCAGCCGTAACTCGTTTCATTTCGCGTCGTGGTAAGCCGCGTAGTATTTTATCCGACAACGGGACTAACTTTGTGGGCGCTAGCAATGACTTACGTTCCTTTCTTGAAAGTCAAGGTAGTGATCTCTCGGCTTCAATGGCGGACGAAGGCATCAAATTTATATTCGTCCCCCCTTTTACGCCTCACTTCAACGGCCTAGCTGAAGCGGCGGTCCGAGCACTAAACAGCTTTTGCGAAAGTTATTGCAGCTCACACATTTCGTTTACGAGGAAATGGCTACGTGCTTGGCTAGAATAGAGGCAGTTCTAAATTCACGCCCCCTCACTCCTCTTTCGTCTAATCCTTCCGACTTTACCGCCCTTACACCTTCTCACTTCCTCATAGGGCGACCACTCACATCTGTTCCACAAGAGCAAGTAACAGAAGCAAACCTAACCAGACTAGACCGATATAAACGGATTCTGTATATTCAACAGCACTTCTGGCACAGATTTAATGTCGAGTATGTTCACTTGCTGCAGCAGAAAACGAAGTGGCACCGATCGAAGGGAGATTTGGAGGAAGGCACATTAGTCTTAATCAAAGAGAAGACGCAACCTCCCCTTGTATGGTTGCTCGGACGCATCATCCGGACTTATCCAGGAGTAGATGGCGTAGCAAGAGTCGCCGAGATAGCAACGCGACGAGGAACCATTCGGCGGGCCTACAATAACATCAGTCCTCTGCCAATTTATTGAAGAAACTCTTCAACCCCGGGAGTCTGTTCGCGCCTATTATCATTCGCGTACGATGAGGGATCCTCCGGAGACACCCGAAAGCTGCTGAAGTCCGCGCGGGCCGCGGACCTTTACTTGCCCTCTAACCACCGGCGTGTGCACATTTATTTCTACATATGTAGTAAAGCTGTAGTCACCATATTTCCTTAAAATTGATATTAAATAACCAGCAGTTCAAGTATATATACAGTCCATTTGATTTATCACCACACGAAGGATCCCCAACAGTAATGGGTCTAAAGTTATTAATGTCTTCTTTATTACCCTTGTTAAACAGGGGTTTAACAATACACATTTTAAGTTGATCAGGAAATATGCCCTGATTAAATGAAAGATTTATTAAAAAGCAAGCACTCCACTTATGTATAGAGCACTCAATTTAAGAATTTCAGTGACAATGCCATCATAGCCGCTACACTTACTATTTTTTAAAGTTAAAATTATTTTCTGAATTTCAGCGTCATCAGCCGGTTTTAAGAATATTGTTTTTGGATTATTATTAGTCAAATAAGTTTTATATGTCACATTATGTTTATAATTAAATTGCTCATTGTTCCTTAGATCTAAAAAATAATTGTTAAATGTATTTCATATATCATGCGGATCGGAGATTAAGTTATTATAGAATTTTAAGTTATTAATGTCATTGGTAGATACATTATTAGAAATATTTGATGAGATAGCATTCCAAATAGCTTTGCATTTGTTTTTACTATTTTGAATATATTTTTGGTTATTTAATTTTCGAGCAGTAGCCACACATTTTTTTAACATATTATTGTATGTTTTGATTCTGTTTTATGTGTTTGATTATTTGCATGCCTTCTAATTCAGTATTTGTGGTGCAGTAATCGTTTAGTCTTACACGATATTTTATTCCTTTTTTAATCCATTTGTGGTTAATTACACGATCCGTGATTTCGACTTTAATTGTGGGCAAACACGAATTATAAAACAAACACAAAATGTCATAAAACTCATTAAAAGCTAGCTTGAAGTCAGTTGCAGCTAAAATATCAGAAAAGGATAAGGCTGACATACATTGTAGGAATTTTTGTATATTATAAATGCTATAGTCACGTTTGTATTGAAACCAGAGGTAAATTTTGTTTGTTTTTAATTTTAAAAGTTAGGGTTTGAGCCATTTCATGGTCTGAGATATCAAGATAATGAACCCCAGGTATTGTTAATTTTATGTTGCTCGCAATTTGGTCAATACAAGAATTCTTTCTAGTTGGAACCATAATATGAACTGATAAACCATAATTGTGTAAAATACTTAATAAATCTCTAGAGGACCAGTCACTTTTTAATAAGTCGAAATTCCAATCACCACACAATACAATTTTCTTATTCTTAAATTTTGAAGTTAGTCGATGCAGTAATTTATCCAGACTGTTTAAAAATAAGTTTATAATTTATTTTCCACGATCAGGTATTCTATAAATATTAATGACAATGAGACCCATTTCAAATATCTCCATGTCACAGCATTCAAAGTAAAATTTAATTAAATCTGAAATGAATTTAAAGGTCTTGCATCGAAATGCTTCCTGGTCAAGATGCATGTTCCCCCACGGCTTTTATCAGAGCGGCAATAAGAGGATATCAAATTCAAATCATCAATTTTTATATTTGCTTCTGAACCTTGTTTTACATTCACATAAGGCAATATCTAATAAATCTAGTTTATTATTAATACTTTCCATATTCTGATTAAATATTGTTGAAAAGTCTTTACGATTAGGAACGAATAGAAAGCTTACGTGCATTATCTGCATTTAAATTGCTCACAATACCACATAGGCTAATCTAGAGTAGTAAGTTGACACACATGATGGGCCCAGCCGTATACAACCGAATTCCCACAGAAATCCTAAAAACGACCAGCATAGTCACATTTAAATTAAAACTAAAGCGGTGGCTCATTAACAAATCTCTATACAGTATCGAGGAATTCATGCACACGCCTTAATAATAAATATATTATGTATGAGTGATAGATAATGCTTTTAGTTTGGTAATTTTTAAACATTTGACTTATTTAACGACGTATTTATTAATGTGACATAATTCTGATAGTATTTTTTTTTTGTTTTCCATTTTCATTAATTGATCACTTGTTTATTATTTTATTTAAAATGTAATGTAATATGTAATGTAATGTGTAATGTTGTTATGTCTATATTCAAGACCTACTATAAAAGATCTAATTAATGTTTGACGTGTAAAAATTATTATGAATAAATGAGTATTTGAGTATTTGTATTCTGGAATGTTCTTCTGAGAAATATGAGTTAAACACTGCTTTTTAGAAAAGTAATAAGGTATGGTTCCCTTTTTTGCTCAAACACTAGAGTTTGGCTGGCTTTGCAAAGTAGTTTTTACTTGTGAAGTAGGTAATACCCGCTAAGTCGTTGACGTAGACGAAGCAAAATAAACGGTCTCTGTAGAGAGAATGTTTCGATTGATAAATCTTAGTGTATTGATTTTGATTATAGGAATGCTACCGTAAGTAAAACATTTTTTAGGTACAAATTTTTAACTCTCTCTTTTTCTGAAAGTATACAATGACATAAATCTTTACGCCTTGCTTGACTATCAGTTTGTCATCGGAGCTGCTGAGGATATAATAAGCATGCTCACTTTAACATGATCTCTGTTACATGTTCCCTGTAATATGTTCCCTGTTACATTGTTCCCTGTTACATGTTCCCTGTAACATGTTGCCTGTAACATGATTCCTATTACATGTTCCCTGTAATATGCTTCCTGTTACATATATACCTCACTGTGCAAAAATCAATATGGAAATACGTCGATTAAGTATATCTATAATGAATGTAGTCAATGTATTTTGGTTTGTTCACTTATTGTGGTAATGTTTGTTAGTCTTGCTTGATGCATCTGCTTGCTATTTCGTTTGTTTTTCAGGTAATCGACATTGATTAAGATAAATCTAGATGAATTCTTCGATTCAAATCCCGTTCCCAACCGTCCAAATCATTACAATCCTGATCTTAGGGTACGCCTCTTCTCAAAGATAGCAGTTAGTGATAATACTCAAGCAAATAAAAACAAGGAATTACGCAAAATCTCCGTTTTTGATTTCCCAATGGCGTCAAAGCATGGCGAAGACGACGATAATCGAAAAAAATCCGTTCAAGGTCTCACCATACCAGAAGGGGATAATGAAGCACAGACAAAACAGGAATTATACCGTATATCTATTTCCAATCCCTCAGTCCAATGGAAGCATGACGAAGATGTAGAGAGTAAAGAAATACCCGCTCAGGGCCTTTCTATACCGATAGATGCCGCTAATGAAATATTTCCAAAAACAGATTTATATCGTATCTCTGTTCTCGGTTCTTCAAGCCAATTGAAGCATGAAGAAAACGTGCGGAGTAAAGAAATATCCGTCAAGAAACCTTCTATGCCAGTAAATGCGGTTAATAAAGTAAATACAAAAACTGGTTTAAGCCGAATTTCTGTTTTTGATTACACATTCCAAGCAAATCATGAAAAATCTGATGAGAGTATAGAATCAGGCCTCTCTATACCGATAAATATTGTTTATAAAGCAAATCCGGAGAAAGACTTACACCGTATTTCGGTTTTTGATTCTTCATTTGTGCCCAATAGTGAAGGAGAAGAAGAGACTAGCGGTCCAAAGCATAAATAAATTTCTAAGGCTATTTTTGCTCGAACGCCAGTCAAAATTAAAAGAGAAACAAGTGGCGCTAGTGTCACGTAAACATTGAGTCCCGTTATAATAAATTAAAAAAAATAGTATCAAGTGATTTATAGCACCTTAATCTTTACGTGTGTGTTAATTAAGTAATAATTAGAACGGTTAAGTGTTATCTACCTAAAATTTAAGACAGAACTAAAGTTATGAACAAATAT
The DNA here is from genome assembly GCA_947532085.1 of Elegia similella. Lineage (NCBI taxonomy): Eukaryota > Metazoa > Arthropoda > Insecta > Lepidoptera > Pyralidae > Elegia > Elegia similella. Next base: position 5,780,526 of record OX383933.1, read on the forward strand.
GTGTCTTCAGCTACGACTTGTGATTTAAAACTCGAATACAAATAATATTAAGTGAAGTGCATAGGGAAGACATGGAAAATCCCAAACACTATTAAGATAAGTGGAAATTAAATACTTAAGTGATTAAATTTAACGAAAATATTAAATAATTCACCTTTTGACCGTTGACCAAAATTTGAATTAGACGAGTATACAAATTCAACACTGTGATTTGGACTCTAACAGAGACGATATAAAACCCATTCTACTAATTTCATCTAACAACGCCATCTATCGCCGAGAGGAACTAATCCTTCATACATGGACATCTGTCCTAATTAAGCCAAACTAATAAAAAGACCACATATCTAACGCCATCTCTGGACGAGTAGCTAAACTGCAATCATGACTACCAATAGAGGGCGCACCACAGGCACAGACTTAAACCGGTCGATTAATAAAATATTTTTTTGTACTAAATGCAAGAAACCGATTAAAAATAAGCAAGTTCTAAAATGTTTTAATTGTAATTGTACATATGATATAGAGTGCACGGAGGTTTCCTCAAAAAGATTCATGCTTATGACAAAATCTAACAAAGATAACTGCCGGAACGGAAATGCCGAGATTGTTATCAATTACCTAAACAAATAACTAGCGTACAACCAAGTTCCTCAAAAATAGTCTCCAAGCCACAAGAGATAACAACAGATTCAAATGAAACACTTAATGCATCAAGAAACTTTATAACAATCAGGAAAAACAAAAGAACAGGCTCTAACAACTCTTTGAATTTATCTTTTTGTTCAGTAACATCAGAAAATTCAATTGACAATATATCGAGAAGCTTGCCCGATATTAACATTTATAATATGGACATTGAACATTTAACAGAAGAAAACTTAAAACTAAAGACTGAACTTAAAACTGCTCATAAAGAAATCGACAATCTAACATTAGAAAATAACCATTTTAAAAAGCTTACACATGACCAGCAACAAAAAATTAACCAGCTTAAGGAGATCTGCTATGGAGCATCGCCTATAACTAAAGATTCTGCAGCTAAAAAAAGAAAAACGAAAAGACTCCCCATAAGTCAATTGGAAACGAGTTTAATAGATCAAGAGAAAATAGATTGCGACACAGTTAAAACCGACGACTCAGCGGGAATGCCAACGACATATCACGAGATTAAAAACCAGGAAAAACAGGCTTCAACTACAAAGGTGAACACAAAAAAACAACCAAAAAAGGAAGATGGAAAAATATACATTAGAGGCGGAAACCAATGCGTGGGATTAGCAGAAAAACTCATCCACTTCAGGACCAATAACAAATATGGCACCTACAGTATATCGTCCGTGACAAAACCGTATGCATCTACAGAAGAAATATTAAAAAATATGAAAGATATACAAGACTCACCACAAAACTATTTGATATTGAGTGTAGGTGAAAATGACACGAATCCTTATAAAGTAATTGTCGAAATAGCATCAGCTTTAAAAAGGCTCCAATTTATCAATATCATTGTTCTTAGTACAAGTAAAAACAGTTATATAAACTTTAAGGAGTTAAACAGAAATATCCTAAATGTGTGTAAAACTATTCCTCATTGTAACTTTGTAAACAATTCCAGTGAAAGCCTGTAAAATGATAAAGATATCTATGTAAACTACATTTGTCAAAAAATTAATTTTATCATAGATTCAGATAATTATAAAAATAAATATCTATCACCTAAAGGGTTGAGGGAAATTCTAAAGTCAATTAACAGCACAAACATATTGTGCAAATCTATCAGCCCCAAAAAAGGGACAATACCGTACTATTTTCAAGTTGTTCCATCGAAACCCCGTGACATTAATGCTACTCAAAACACGCCGACAAAAATCTCAATGCCTAAGCCAGGAACTATTCCTTTTTATTTCAAACAGAAAAATCAACGTAAAACCGTAAACCCCTCTAAATCTGTAACCGATATAACTTCAACTTCAAAGTCCACCGCTACTGACATCCCTAATGATTTTTTTCGTGACCAAGAATAATTTGTTTGACAAAAGCGTCAATGCTTACTTAACACACAATATAACCTTATTTCACTGTAACATAGCAGGCGTTTTAAATAAAACTTATGAATTACAATTAGCATTAGATGAATTACAAATAGAAATAAAAGACATTCATATTATATGCCTCACTGAAACGTTCATGAAACAGGGCTCCGAAGCAAATCTACACCTCCCGGGCTACAAACTAGCAAATTATTACTCGAGAGCTCACCATAAACGCGGTGGCTCTTGCATTCTTGTTAAAAATCAACTTGATTACATACCTATAAATTATACTGCACAATTTAACTGTGATTATGTCTTTGAAAGTTGCGGAATTGATATTCCCCAATTGAACCTCATTATTCTCTGCATTTACCGGACACCAGATTCTGAAATCCAAGTATTTTTTGAAAGACTGAATAATGTCCTGGAGTTCGTTTCGCGGAGAAATAAAAAACATATTCTGGTCTGTGGAGACTGGAATATTAATGTCTTAAGACCAACGACTCAAACAAATAAACTCAAGGCAATACTTAATAACTACAATATAAATATGCATATTATGGTTCCCACAAGGAAGCTAGCATGTTTAGATCAGATTGCCACAAATATTGACTCGCCTGACATTACTGGTAGAGTTCATAATCTTTCCCTATCTGACCATGATAAAGGCCAATCGGTGTCTTTTCATATCCCTGAAACGAAGAAACTACCACGGACGCAAGCTTCCAAGAGCTACTACTTTGAAAAAAAAAGGGACTTTAGTGAGGACAATATCAATAAGTTTAGCGAATGCATAGGATCTCTATCCTTTCAAGAAGTTTTAAACGAAAAGGATTGCAATAAATCATTTGAATTGTTTCATCAGAATCTTATTCTGTTTTTTAACTTATGCTTCCCAATACTACGAATTAAAAAAACAATAAAACCTTTTAAAAATAAGTGGATTACTAAAGGCTTAAAAAAATGTTTCGTTAAAAAAAGGATTCTCTACTATAACTTTCTATTAGACCCGAGTAATAAAAAGCAAAAAAAGAATCAATACCTGACTTATTCTAAGATACTTAAGAGGTGCATACATAAATCACATCAAATAAATAATAAAAAGTTTATGTTACTGTCAAAAAATAAATGCAAAGCGGCCTGGAACATCATCAAAAATAAACCAACAGAACAGCGGCACATTAAAACCATCCATACAAAAGGAGGCAAAGAATCATGTCCAACAAAAATCTGTGAAATATTCAATGAATACTTTATAAATATAACGCGAGAAAACAAAGCTGACGTAAATAGTACCAAAAACCACACTAAATCTACAATCAACAATGTAACAAATAGCATATTTCTGTCTCCATTAGATTCCAACGACGTTCTCAAAATTATTAAATCATTAAAGGACACAAGTTCTACAGGTAATGATGAACTTAGTACAAAAATACTTAAAAAATGTGCAATCCATATAGCTACACCACTATGCTATATTATAAATCGCTCATTCGAGCTAGGTGTATTCCCGAGCGCTTTGAAAACGTCTAAAGTAATACCATTGCTAAAAAAGGGAGACCCTAGTGACATGAACAATTATAGACCAATAACGCTAGTACCCATTCTATCTAAAATATTTGAAATAGCCATGCGCGACAAATTGTATGACTATATAGAAAAATTTGGGATCCTAGATCCTAATCAATTTGGTTTCAGGAAAGGCAAGTCAACGACATTAGCATGTTTCTCCTTGGTCAATGAAATCTTGGAAGCATTAGACAACAAAATGACAATAGTAGGGCTTTTTTTGGACATGTCAAAAGCTTTCGATTGCGTTTGCCATGACAAATTATTAGAAAAGCTCCAAAAATACGGAATCAGAGGAAACGCATATGAATGGATTAAAAGCTACCTTTCGGACCGACAGCAATACACAGAAATAAATAAAATACATAAACTGGACAAAGAAAGATTTAGGTCGTCACTGAAATGCAATAGGAGAAGAGGAGTTCCGCAGGGTTCCTGTCTCTCTCCTTTGCTCTTCCTCTTGTATATTAATGATCTCCCTAAGGCCTTAACTCAAAAATGCATTCTGTTTGCTGACGACACTACTATATTAATTAAATGCGAAAATAAGCAAGATATAGATGCGGTTATAAACTTAGAATTAATTAATATTGACAAGTGGTTACAACAAAATAAATTAAATATAAATATTGAAAAGACAAACTTAATAAACTTTCAGCCGTACAATAATATACCTAAAGAAATTAAGGTTCATTATTTAAATGCAAGAATTAGTCAAGTGGAAAATTGTAAATTCCTAGGTATTACAATTGACAAAAATCTAAATTGGAAGGAACACATCAATATTCTTTGTCAAAAACTTGATCGATTTGTATTTGTATTGCGTCGGTTGCAAAAAACATCCTCAAAAGAGATAGCATTAATGGCGTACCACGGGTACATTGCCTCTCTTTTGCGATATGGCCTAATTATCTGGGGCAACTCCGTAGAGATGCAAAAAGCTTTTATAGTACAAAAGAAGTGCATAAGGGCCATATACGGAGCAGATCATCTCGACCATTGCAAACCATTATTTCAAAAGGCTAAAATTCTTCCCCTGCCATCCCTGTACGTATTCGAGATATGCTTGTTTGTGAAAAGGAACCCTCAACTCTTCCCTTTACATGATAGTGTATTAAATAAAAGTAATGGAAGGGATCCAACCAAATTATATGTACCGAAACGTAGATTACAACTTTATAGCAACAATGTTAAGGCTATGGCAGTTAAATTGTATAATGCGCTGCCACGGGATATTAGAGAAATCCCTAATTTTAACAAATTTAAATGTATTCTGTCTAAATGGCTTCTTGACAAATGCTACTATGCAATTGATGAAATGTTGTGACATATTAAATTATTATTGTACTTTAAACAGAACTGACTTATCGCCTGAATATTTCTAGCCATTCAATTCATTTTTCTTGTATAAATTCCTACGCCATTTATGGTAGAATATGTTTGCACTAATTTAATTGTTAACATCTTGACTTTATGTTGTAACACCATATTCTAAGGAATAAATAAATATTATTATTATTATTATTATAAGATCAAAATAGAAACAAAGGATTACGTCGTATTTCTGTTTTCGATGAAACTAGCGATTCAAAGAGTTCGGAAACTGAAGATAAATATAAACATAAACGTGATCTGTTAAATCGTTTGACAGAATTCCGGCGGCTCTCTGATTTTGACACCATCTTTAGGAAAATATGAATAAGCTTAAAAAAATGGAGTTCTACTCCAAGGCTGATTGTGATCGCAGTCAAACTTCATAAGGACATATAAACGTTCAAGCAGATCTAGAAAAGGGCCTTTTCATTTTTAGATTTATCGTCGCTAAATAATTAGTAAATATAGACCGTTTTAGGGTTAGTCATGCTAAACCCAGTTTCCTTTTAAATCATTTAAAATGTACAAGGCCGTACATTTTGAGGGTTACCTCAAAAGGAATAAAACGGAACCCTTATAGGATCACTTGGTTGTCCGTCTGTCTGTCTGTCAAGACTCTTTTTCTCAGGAACGCGTAGAGGTATCAAGACTATTAAGCCGAAATTCATATCAAATACTCAGGTCTACTGTCCCTTGGAGCTGTGAAAAAATCAATCATCTAAGCCAACACAATCAATAGATACGGCTGCTGGTTATGCCGCAATATTTCGTGTTTTTTCGACATTCGCAAGGGAATCAAAACAAAATACTGAGTTCACTCAGTATTTTGTTTGGTACGAAGCGACGTCTTATAGTAATTTAGCAATTTATTATTTTGTATTGTATTATGGGTCAAAAAGTTACCCGAAATAAATGAATTTTAATTTAATTTAATTTAATTTTATAGCACAGATAAAGGGGAAATTGCGATATAAGCATACATCTTTAGTTACATTATATAATAAAAATAATTTTAATTTTTGATACTCGCAAGGGATTCAAAACCTACAGGGTACTGCCCGTGAACTCAGAATCTTGAAATTTAGTACAAAGCGACGTCTTACACATAAAGGAAACATTGCGAAAAGCATCATATAATAAAAATATTTTTAATAATTTCAAACTTATTATATACTAGCTGTTGCCCGCGGCTCCGCCCGCGTTAGTGTCGATCCCTCGGGAACAGTAGAATTTCCCGGAATCAAACATACCCTATGTCCTTCCTCGGGCCTCACACCTCCATAGCAAATTTCATCCAAATCAGTTAAGATCAATGGTGGAAGCGTAAAAATACGACAGACAGAGTTACTTTCGCATTTACAATATTAGTATTAGTATGGATATTATTTATACTTCTAATTCCAGAAATGAGAAAATTTCCATAAAAACTTTACCCTCCCATTTAACCCCTTTAGGAGTGAATTTTGTCCATTTCACCCACATATATGTTTTTTTAATTGTAATCGAGAACTTATACCTATTTATTTTCATACTTCGTAGTCCAGAAATGAGAAATTTCCAAACAAACTTTACCCCCCTTCTGGGGGATTTTTTTCCAGTTGACCTACACAGATCTTTTTCAATTGTAATCGTGAATTTATTTACGTATTTTCATACTTCTATCTAAGTCTAGAAATAAGTAAATTCCTATACAATCTTTACCCCGCTATTTTACCCCTTTAGGGGAAAATATCGTCCATCTTACCTACACAGATATTGTAACCTAGAACTTATATACTTATTTTCATACGTCTAAGTCCAGAAATGAGAAAATTTCCATACAAAGTTTATACCACCTACCCACCCCCATTTTACCCCACAAGGGGGGAATATTGCAAATTTCATCTACCTACACACATCTTTTTTAATTTTAATCGAGAAATTATATACCTACTTTCATACTTCTAAGTCCAGAAATGAGAAAATTCCATATAAATTTTACCCCTTTAGAAGTTAAATTTCTTAAAAATCCTTTCTTAGCGCTCACGCACATCATTAAAATAACCCCAAATTTCAAGTTTCTAGGCGCAGCAGTTTTGGTTGGTTTGCCGTTTGCCCGTGTTAGAAATGAAACCAATGAAAGAATAGGAATATCATTTATTTTATATTTCTCTATTCAAAACTTCTCTTATTATTTCTTTTAAATCAAAGCTAAATTTACCAGAGTTTCAAAACAACCACTGTCCAGGAAGAAACTCCCAAGAAACCTGTTAAACAGTGTCGGTTGCCTACTCGCCGTAAGGGCTTTTATTTGTACAATCACATTTTAATTATTACCTTTGAATACACAAGAAATTATTACAAAAGTTATTATGTACACACAAATTAGTCACCATTACACATCCAATAAATACCATCTAAGACCACAGTTGTTACTACAACATAGTAACAGAAATATCAAAATATTCTATTATCGAAATGAATTAAAACAAAGACAAATAAAATACTTAACTCAACTGTTCTCAGTCACTGCACCATCAAGACTGACTTACAATTGCGAATCACTGCTTATATAAGCTGCTTCACCCGCCATCTTGGGTGTTGTCGTCGTCATCGTAAATCGATTCAGTAACCAACATTTAATTAATCAATTACAATAAGTTAAAAGTATTGCCACAAATGTTTTAAGGTAAGTATTAATTATGTTTACAAGAAATATTAGATGATATTCATAAATAGAATAGATTAAGTAAACCGGAAGTGATACCAGATTTAAAAGGTAACTGATCGAAATGATCAGTAAATATTATAATCTATCACGGCCATACTGAAATTGCTTCGTTCCCCGAAGCATTAAAAAAAAAAAAAAACATTCAAATTGCTTTCTATACATTATGTTAATCTTGTACCAATTGATATAATGCAACTTTGTGTACATTTTATTTAAAAAAAAAAACAATTATTTTGACATCGCTCGGCCGCCAGACTGACAATCTTATAAAAATATTTCAATTCCATTTGGCCAAATGACGTAACAAATCATCAGTAATAATTTTCGAAACAAAAATATAACCGGTATTTAGTTTTCACTATCATCATCATCATTTCGAGTAGGTGTCACGGTCAATCGACCATGCACACCCTGGTGTCAGAGTTCTTCGCAACCACCTCTCGGCCTCTGACGTGGTTCCTTTTACGACTACCAGTTTTCACTATGACATCAATGCCTTATTTTAGATGTTGCTTAAAGATATGATTAGAAAGGCACATTAATAAAAGCAAAGTTTCTAACAATTAAACAATCTAACCAAATCAATTATGCATTTTTTTAAAAGTAGGTAATCGGGATGGTTAAGTTACGCTTACATCAACATCTTTCTATTACACTTTTAAAGGCTCGAAAATATTTTAGTATTATGCAATTATCAATTTATCCATTAATTTGACAAAATATCACATGCTTTGGAATATAATGATCACCTGATACCATTATATCATTATAATGTAACACAGTCATTCCAACTGTACTTCGCTACCGAAGTACAAAATGCTTCTTATTTTAGGCGAACATATCTCAGTTGTTCAGTTCAATTATAATTCCAGTAGTTTATATTTTGTCATATTATTACACATCAGTTAAATTGATATTCAATCTTATATAAAATTTATAAGTCAATTTACTATTTTCTCGCTTTCAATATATGGTGATCGCAATTATCTCGTACTCATATACTATGACAATATTAATATCTTTTCTTCCACATTTAAGAATCAGTATAACAAATTATACACTCTGCTACAAGTAGGGAATCAGTAAGCATAATCGTCTTTCACATTATGCTTTGTCTCATCTTTGACTGTAGGAGACCATTAACACAATCATCTTTTACAATATTACAGTTTCATCTTTCATAGTAGGATATCAGTAAACACAATCATCTATAAACTTTATTACTGCCTCACCTTTAACAGTACATCAGTAAGCACAATCATATATTTTAATCTATGATACTGTCTCGCTTTTCACAGTAGCAGACTAGTAAGCAAAACCATCTTATACTCTTTGCTACCGTCGCACCTTTAACAGTAGGGGATCAGTAAGCACAATCATTTTTAAGCTATGCTTCTGTCTTTCTTTTCACAGTAGCAGACTAGAAAGCTTAACCATGTTATACACTTTGCTACTGTCTCACCTTTTACATTAAGGAACCAGAAAGAAACTTCTTAGGTATCGCATTATTTAACATTATATGTCTGAACTTAATGTACTTCTTATACCATATGTACAAACTATGTAAACAAAAGAGATGCAATAAATCGGTACCATCTTTACGATTGTTTTTGTCAAGTAACCACCAATGTACACCACTAACAGTCATTAAAGGACCATACTTCAACATGTACCAATTTATATCATACTTGTCATAAGTCTCAATATTCTTAATATTTACACCATATTGTAACCGTCAGCTCAAACAATGGTTACTCTTATTATTATTACAAGTTGCTTAACCCTCTAGAAAAGACCTTCACATCATATAATAATGTGTCAATATCAACAGAACTTTTACATTGGTAATCAAATATATCAAATATTGCAAATTTATTTGTTCCTTATTTAAATATCAGACTTCACATTATCTCCACAGTTCTTATAAATAAACCCTTTAAGAATACCATAAAAAATCTCCACACGTCCTCCACATTAGCTTTATTAAGTAATAGTTACTCTTAAATGTTCCACAATATCCCGGGCCGGCCTGGTCAATTTATATTTAGTTACAAAATACAAGATTTCAATATGATATACAAAACAACTTCATCAAAACGCAGTATAATCATAATTTTATCCGCAAAAGGCTTTTTTTTTATATTTTATACCAAATATTACTCAATTCAGATTTAAAATAATTTATAAGAGTTGATAAACTAGTTTTAATGTAAACAGCTGTACACTTTACTCCAATTTATCTCCAAAATTATATTAAAATCTGATGAAGATAACAAAATAAGTATCTGTACCACGGTAGAATTAGTACAACAACAAATAATGGACTAAACACATTCATTTCATATGTGATAAGCTACGGGCCATTTTAGCAAAACCACTCCGTGTGATACCGGAATATTTGCTCACAATTGTTATCACCTAACTTCACTAAATACCTGACCTTTTTTAGTTTATTACCCCGGCAAGTAGCTGGCTCAAATACTACCTACATTTAATTCAATTAATATTACTTACATACTCGTAAAACTATTACGTTGGACATTCAAATTTAATAAAAGGTTTTTTATAGCAGATAAAATTCTGTAAAGTTTGTTTAACTAAATAAATCTGTTTCCCTTGCGGGATAGACAGAGCCTAAGTCCATAAGACTTTATAGCCACATTTAGCATGATATATGCTGAGATAATAATCATTGAAAAATGAAAAATATATTCCCTATCTACGATTCTAAAGATGAAATACGACGCACTGCATTTTTGTTTTAAATAGGAACACAGCTGTATCTTGCAAATATAATCTAAAACCAATCTGCCCCGCGATAAATTTACATGTACTGGTTTTTGACCAGTATATTCAAAGTATATAACTCACACATAATATAAAACGGTAAAAACTAATTTAATAATGTATGTAAGTTATAATAATATTTCAAAATACTTTATAAAACAAACGATAGAACAAAGAATTACTTGTAAGTCCCAAAAAAATACCAAAACATCCAAGTTATAAATTTGGGCTGCAGTTCATATGGCTTCCGTGATAAGGCTTCAGATTCATATTGAAAACATCACTACGTAATTTCTATACTTTTTGCCAAAACCACTGCCAAAACAATAACCCACCTAAGTGGTAGTTATCACTATACCATTGTATGAAAAATAAATTTCCAATTCTAATCTTATATGTCAAAATAGAATAATATTCTAAAACTCATCAAATAAGCAACGTAGTGCTTATAAAAAAAATCTTCAATTTCTTGAATTTAAGAAACTTTAATTTTCTGCCGATTTATAACTAGATGTACTATATATATACATCAGACAAGTATAATTAAAACGGTACAGGCAAACGTTCTATATCAGCAAATATTGCAACTACTAATACTACCTTCAGTTTTTTTTTTGCTCCAATATGAAGAACTTATTAATTGATTCTTATGATGTTCGATGTTTATAACAGCAAAAACTGTTTATAATAATAATAATAATAATAATAATATTTTATTCATAAATTGGTGTTACATAAACTCTGTAGTTGATTGGAGCCTCCTTTTAAGCATTATGCCTGTGCCAGGAGACCCCGCTCTTCCATAACCATAACAGTTGTTTGTTGTATTACATTCTTATTCTATAAAAGTATGAACATGCCAATATTTAACAAAATCACCAAACTACATAAATAACCTAGCACTAAAAATTGTCTGTCTGTCATGTATGTCTTGTATGTCTGTCTGTCTGTCTGTTTGTTTTTATTTATTAGTATTCGCAATCTTTACTAAAATTTAAATTTTGACCTATTGTATTAATTTTTCAATTTCCTCATAACTAAGGGGTTTCAACCATTCCTGCACCTTTTCTTTACATTGATTATATGTCATGGGATATATGTGTAGTTGTCTGTTAATTTTATTATACAAAATGGATGAGCGTTTTACATATTGTATACTTGCAAATAGTGATTTAGTTGTCGGGACCTTTGCCACTATATCTTTCCGCCTTTTATTTTGTAAGTGTATATCGTACGGTAAAGATTTATGTTTTTTTAGTATTATGTGTAGCAAATATAATTTCCTAACAGTTAGTAGACCAGTCGTTTTATATAATTGATCTGTAGGAGATCTGTTGTTTTTGAAGTTTGCTACTTTTATTAATGCTCGCTGAGCACGTTCCACCGTCAAGAACTTAGTTTTTAAAGCTCCTCCCCAGACGGGAATACAATAAATTAGCACGGATTGTACCAAAGCAATATATATTTTTGTAAGAAGACTATTTGACATAGTGTTGTTTATTTCAGTTTTTGGAATCACATGTCTTAGTGTCCTAAAAATCCAAATTAACTTCCTTATTCTACCTGCCAATTGTTCCAAGTGCGGGTACCATGACAACCTTTGATCCAGTATAACTCCCAGGTATTTAGTACATGAAACTTTATCTATTTTAGGGCAATTACATTTTTTGTTTTTTGTATCCTCGCACATATGTATTTTTATTTGAAAGTCACTTTTAGGTTGCGTGCGGTTATTTATTGTAAAACATATGTAGTTGGTTTTCGATGTATTTAAGGTCAGTAGGTTGGCACTTAACCACTTTGCCACTCGAATCATTCCCTGCTCGGCAGTGTTTTTAATATTTAACCAAGATTTACCAGTAAAGACGATTGCTGTATCGTCAGCATATGAGAAGATGTTTGCTTGATTAATTTTCATATTACAGAGATCGTTAAGATATAGAAGAAATAATGTAGGGCCTAATACACTGCCTTGCGGGACACCATACGATATTTCTGCGTCTTCACTGGTAAACTCGTCTAGCTTAACCTTCTGTTTCCTTTCAGTGAGATAATCCTTGAACAACGATAGTGCCACTCCTCTGATTCCAGCTTTTTCTATTTTTTCTACTAGGATGGGAATAGAGACCGTATCAAACGCTTTTTTAAGATCTAAAAAGAAACATAGGCATTTATTTCCCTTATCAAGTTCCTCTGACAGTAGAGAGGTAAGGGCTGTTACTACATCCTGGGTTGATTTTCCTTGTCTGAACCCAAATTGGGAAGGAGATAATATGTTGAATTTATTTAAGTAATTGATCAATCGGTTATTTAAAAGTTTTTCTATGATTTTTGATATTGCCGGTAGGACAGATATAGGTCTATAATTACTTAAATCATCTTTATCCCCTCCCTTGTGGACTGGCGTAATTATAGAACGTTTGAGAAGGTTAGGAAAAATACCATGTTTGAAACAAAGGCCAAGTTTGAAACAAAAGCCAAATGAGCAATTATGGGATTAATTTCATTTTTAACATGTTTTAAATATTTAGTAGTAACATTATCCCACCCGGGAGCACTATCAGTTCTAAGGCTCATTAAAATACTGTTAACTTCTTCTACATCAGTTTCTAGGAGAACAAAGGACTGCGGTTGGGACGGTATCTCGCTTAGAAATGCTTTATTATTTTCATTTTTACGTGGGGTAATCTTCTGGGCAAGGTCTTTACCAATATTTGCAAAATAATTATTGATTACATTCGCGGCTTCTATAGGTGTAGGTTTAATGTTTATTAATTCTTTATTTTGTTTTTTATTTAAATTTGTGTACGTTATATTTTTTATATTTTTCCATAGTAGTTTATTGTTTTCCGTAGATTTAGCAATTAATTCCCTTTCATAATTTCTTTTTAATCTTTTTATTAAGTTATTGCAATAGTTTCTATATCGCGTATAAGTAATTTTTTTCGTTTCATTATGCGGATCATTTTTCAATTCTTTTTGTAACTTATTGCGATTTTTAATGCACCGTAGAATGCCAGGGGTAATCCATGGCTTCAATATTCGTTTGCTTTTAGGAATATGCCTGATGTTGGTATTAATTTTAATGGAGTTGCTTAATTTTTCTATCAAACATTCGGTCACTAGAACAGGGTCATCACAAAAAAGTAGTTCAGATAAATGTTGATCTTGTAAATACCTTAAAGCCTTATCAAAATCAATCGTTGTAGTAGATTTAGACACCGGTTCAACGTATTTTTGTTTAGACAAAGTTAAAAATATTGACAAATGATCTGTAACTGTACTATGTAAGATGGCAATGAATGCTGAAGTTCTTTTTTTATTTAACTTTAACATAAAATGATCCAGGCAGTTTTTACCTCTAGTGGGCAATGTGTGTCCAGGCAGTATCCCCAAAGTTGCTAATGTATTAAGGTAACTTATTCTATTATTATATTCATATGATTTTTCTGTGTCTCTAGCTATCAAATTAATATTTATGTCTCCCGTAATAATAATACTTCTTTGTGTCTTTATTGTCTCTAGGTGCGCGTTTAATGAGTTAATAAATTTTTCTGCATATTTATTTGACGGGGAGCGGTAAATGCACAGAACTATGTTATTTAATATTTCTACCTGAAGACACGATGCTTCAGAGAGCTTTATTTCTTTGACACTAGAGACAAGAGTTTTTTTGACATAAACCACCACCCCGTCGTTTTGGTTTAATTGATTAGTGGTTGCAAAGGGATTATAATTTTTAAGTTGTGGCAGTGGCTTATCGGGGGTAAGTCGACACTCAGTAAGGACAATTAGATCTACATCAAAAGTGAGAAAGCCCAGGTTTACTATAAAGTCATCAAAGTTGTAATATATACTCCTTATATTCTGGGTCATCAAAGTGAAGTCATTTTTTTTTACACATATGTTTTTTGGTACATCGCAAAAGTTACATTCGATACTCCTTGCAACAGATAAATTGTCTATATCATTTAATGTTTGTGTCGTATCATCCATTATCGAGAGTAAAGGCATAGATACAGTGTATACATGTAGGTGTTTTGTAAGGTAAATCGAGTTTTTCTAAGGGGGTAACATTATGAATTGAGAAGGATGGTTTAACTGCAAATAAGGTCGTATAGGTCAACTGATAATTTGGCTCAGGGGGAAAACTTATGTAGTTAATATAATTGAATATTAGTACAATAATAATTATTGTATGTAGTGTGGGGTAATTTATCGTATTACAGTAAACGAAGAAAATGAATAAACACAGATTTAAATATAAACCAATGTTTCTAATACATGCAGAAGGTAGATAGCAAAATGTAATAAAAAATAGTCATTTGTTATTCCTTATGTCTTGAATCTGTAATTCATTTTTAATTTGAATTATAGGAGAGTTTGCCTTATTCGAAAATATCTAGTACTCAAAGTAAGTGTAACTCAAGTATTACGGAAGACTTAGCGTTATAATTTGATGTGGCAAAACAAAATTTGTTACTTCTAGGTTCCTTCACTTCTTTAAGTAACGGAATAGCCTCGAAAGGCCTTACCTGCTTTTCTAGTAGTACAAGTACGTACTAGTTTAAATCTGCCTTTTGCAATCTACGAAGAAGCTGCATCACTTTCGAATCCTTGAAGAGCTGCTGTTCGTAGTCTTGTTCTTTTATACTAGTCAGCGGCTACGATCTTCTCGTGAGCAGAGCAGGGCTGGACGGTGTTCATCACGATTCACATGAAAAACAAAAAATAAATATATTAATAATTGTACACGGAATCGTGTTACCCACTTCTGATGTTAGAAATGAAACCAATGAAAGAATAGGAATATCATTTATTTTATATTTCTCTATTCAAAACTTCTCTTATTATTTCTTTTAAATCAAAGCTAAATTTACCAGAGTTTCAAAACAACCACTGTCCAGGAAGAAACTCCCAAGAAACCTGTTAAACAGTGTCGGTTGCCTACTCGCCGTAAGGGCCTTTATTTGTACAATCACATTTTAATTATTACCTTTGAATACACAAGAAATTATTACAAAAGTTATTATGTACACACAAATTAGTCACCATTACACATCCAATAAATACCATCTAAGACCACAGTTGTTACTACAACATAGTAACAGAAATATCAAAATATTCTATTATCGAAATGAATTAAAACAAAGACAAATAAAATACTTAACTCAACTGTTCTCAGTCACTGCACCATCAAGACTGACTTACAATTGCGAATCACTGCTTATATAAGCTGCTTCACCCGCCATCTTGGGTGTTGTCGTCGTCATCGTAAATCGATTCAGTAACCAACATTTAATTAATCAATTACAATAAGTTAAAAGTATTGCCACAAATGTTTTAAGGTAAGTATTAATTATGTTTACAAGAAATATTAGATGATATTCATAAATAGAATAGATTAAGTAAACCGGAAGTGATACCAGATTTAAAAGGTAACTGATCGAAATGATCAGTAAATATTATAATCTATCATCCGCGACTACGCCGCCGCCGTTAGTGTCCATCCCTCAGGGACAGTTTGGACCCTTAAAGGGGTGACTCAGGTCATCAATATGAACAACTTTTTCCATGGGACCAAAGCTGGGAACTCGAAAAAAAATTCGTTATTTCCATAATAAAAGAGTCCCGCCGGCCAGTTTGTATGGGAATGTCGAATTTTTTTTTGAGTTCCCAGCATTGTTCCCATAGGAAAAGTTGTTAATTTTGATGGTCTGAGTCACCCCTTTAAGGGTCCAAAACCATAAAAAATTCACCGTGTATATTTGCAGGCAAACTAATGCCTTGAGTTCATTCAAATGACGATAACTTTTTTTTTAATGAACCGATTTTGATGAAACAAACTTTAGATGTTTTGTTGAGTTAAAACAAAGCAATTGGTGAAAGTTTGAAGTAAATCGGTTCAGTATTTTCGGAGATAATCGTGATCATACAGACAGACAGGCAAACAGACAAAAAATTCGTAAATTTTTTTTTGCTTTCTATTATTCTTTTTAAGTGTCCCTCTATCTATTTCAGTCAAAAATTCTAAATGTACAGACAAAATATTTTTACTGTTTTATTATATGTATATAGATAATATACGGAACCCTTCGTGCGCGAGTCCGACTCGCACTTGGCCGGTTTTTTTATCGATTTGGAGAAAAAATGAAACTGAAACATCACTACTTCCATGCTGGTTTGTATAGTACTAGCTGCTATTAGGATGTTAATTTTGATCCCCTGATAACAAAATAATAATAGCAAAAGCCACATACAATTTGGTATAAAGGTGATTAATATTAGGCAAGATAAATTTAGAGGATCTTTTCTATCCCATTCCCCTTCCCGATCTTCCTCCATATATATAACCCTTATAATAGGTTTCTGAAAAACCTCCTTACCACGCAAGCAAATAATATTAATAATATCAAACATATTCCTGTTTTTGATTCTTCATACCCATCAAATCACGAAAAATTTCAGGATAGCAAAGAAGGATAGATATTCCAGATGAACACCGTATCTCTGTTTTTGACCCTCCAAAGATTGCATGAAGAAGTTAAGAAAAGTAAAGATATATCCCTTGAAGACCTTTCTTTACCAAAGGCTAAATATTATTAATGTGAATGCAGATGTACATATATCAACATCGTAAGTCGGTTTTGTTCCTTTCCCCTACCGAGAACAAGAAAAATAAGCAGACAAGAATACAATGCAGGCGAAGAAGCAGACTTGAAACAGAAGAGAAGAGTAATTTAAAACAGAAATTTATCTCTTGTACTATTTTTGTTCATAGTCGTAACATACAAAACAATAATTAAAACAAAATAAAGAATACATCGTATTTCTGTCTTTGATTCCTTTATCTTGTCAAAGAACAATTAATTGACCGAGCGAGCGAAGCGAGCGAAGCGTCTCAGTTTCCACTGGCCCAAAATTCTTTTGTCCGTCTGTCTGTCTGTTTGTCTGTCTGTCTGTCTGTTCTCGCCTACAGGTCGCATTTCTTAACCGATTGTCATGAAATTTTGTAAGTAGGTTCGGTAAATATATAGAATTTTTTTGTCGTACCAGTTTTTATAATTTTAAAAAATGGCGGAAATAAGGGGTTCCGAAACTTAAAAAAACTTATGGCACAGCTATTTGAAAAAAAAATTCAATTATGTCATTAGACTTTTTTGTTATTCTCATTAAGACGCAACTTTTTTGTCTGAACAACTTTTTTATACGATAAACTTGAACGTGTTTATAGACGGCAATTTGCCCAAAAGTTTTCTGAAATCAATTTTCTGTATATTTTTTTGTACTGGGTGGCGCAAAAGTACTGGCACTAAAGAAAATACTTTTATTTTTTTTATATGACATTTTCTGTCATTCTGTTTTTGAAAATTGTGTAGTGAACAAATGTAAAATACACTGAAAATAAACATGGACCGTTTTACTCCCCAAGAACGTGGAATACACTATGGACTTAGTGAGGGACGCTTTTCCAGGCCGAGTTATCTCTCGTTTTGGCGATTTGCCTTGGCCTGCAAGATCACCCGATCTGACCAGTCCAGACTTCTTTCTTTGGGGTTTTTTGAAATCTCGGGTGTATGTGAACAAGCCACAGACTCTCGCAGCTCTAAAAGAAAACATTCGTCAAGAAATAACGAACATATCGCAGGAAGTGTTACGGCAAGTTATGCAAAATGTCATAAATAGGGCTCAAATGTGTATCAACTCTGGAGGTCACCATTTAAAAGACATCATCTTTAAATCCTAATGGTACGAAATTTAATGGCACAAATATACATTTAAAAAAACCTAAATCTAGTTTTCTAATTTAGAAAAAATGTTATAGCTGAACCAAATAGGGTCTTTACTTTTGCGCCACCCAGTATTAGTGCATTCAGTATGATGTCGTAAATACAAATCTATGGTATGATAAGTATGAAAATGGTGCGTAGTAACTGTGACGTCACCGACGTCAGAGAAAATATGTTTTTTATATAAACATATTGTACCATGTGCAGTATCAAATAAAAGGGCTTTATGAGTAGATTACACAGAAATAAACTTCACTCCCATATTGCTCAACCCCACAGACTATACGTAGTACAAAAGTTAAATATAAATTGAAATGAAAGAAGTTGAAGTACGTGAAGTGGGAGAGGGAGTGAAAATGAACAACTTTCCCTAAGGAACATAAATCAAAATATGAAATATATTTTATGGCTAAAAGCATGATACTGCGAATTACTTTTATGATTGAAAACACAAGATTGAATAAACATAGAATCCTGAAATAAAAAAGATTCATATGCTATCCTGTGACTTGAACCTGGGCCTTATAGGTGCCGGCCACTTCTTTACGTAAAATTCGCATGTTTGTCTGTCATAGTAGTTGAAATTAGCGTCCTATTAAAATTTTGACCAATTGGTAACAACTATGAACCCGGGTACTTAAACTTTGCCTCCCATTCACCCATGCCAAGTTCGCTATTCCGATATTTCCGATCACTCCAACTTAGTTAATGTGTACAAAAGCATATTAAACATGTTGCTCAAGGGCCGTGTTTCCATACAAGAGTAGTCCCCTGATTCCTCGCCGGACAGTACCAATCGAGCAATGATTTTGTACTAAAAAAATCCGTACGTTTAAATTTTTTCATAATTGAATTATTTAAAGAGATATGAACCTTCAAAAACATGAAAAATTGGTATGAATTTCCGTTGTGTTCAAACATCAAGAAAACAAATTTGGGCAATTATATAAAAAAAAGAAAACACAGAAACACAGCCATAGCTTATTTTAAATTTTTAATGTAAAAAGAAATTAAATCGGTTAAGTTTTAGAGAAGAAATCAGAGGACTACGAAGCGTTAATTTTGTATACTTTTTATAGGTATGTATTTTTCGGCCGAGCTGCAGTTATCTCTATCGCACTCTGCGGGGTTTGTTTGGGCACACGGCTCGACAGCTATAGATATTATAAATACCTATTTTTTAAATTCTCTCCAGGTAAGTGTTTCCTCTTAAAAAGGGTCTGGTCGGGTCTTCTGGTAAGAGTAGTAGTAGTAATGTAGGTTTAAATTTCCGTTTCCTCTGGTACCTAATTAAGAGCAGCGGGGATTGGGAAATAGTAACTGAAGGAAATCATCCTTTAGTCAATTAGCATATCAGTAACAGATATATTTTAGAGCACTGGGGGCAAATGTTGATGTTGGTTGTAAGGGCTCGCGAGGTCGACTGTTCTCGCAGAACCACTAGTTTATAGCTCGCCATAGTATGTATGTCAACGTTTAGAAGCCAATGTGTCAGAAATACTCAATACAAATAACTTCAGGATCTGATGTTTAAAATCCTTATTACAAATTACATTGTTGAAAAGCAAAAAATACAAAATACTTATTAATATGCAGTAATGTACAATATACCCTTTACAAAATATCTGGAATACGAAATGTAAGATACTTTTAATTAAGTATTTCAGATATCAAATACAAATAACTTTCTGGGATGGTATCTAAAATACTAGATACAAAATACGTATCTTTCAAGTACTTTTAAAGATAAAACTTTTGTAACTTTTTGTTTGTTTGTACTTTTGTAAGAAAACTACATTTTATTGAATGCAAGTTTAGTTTTTTAGGGTTCCGTACCCAAAGGGTAAAAACGGGACCCTATTAATATCCGTCCGTCTGTCTGTCTGTCTGTCTGTCCGTCTGTCACCAGGCTGTATCTCATAAACGGTGATAGTTAGACAGTTGAAATTTCACAGATGATGTATTTCTGTTGCCGCTATAACAACAAATACTAAAAAATAGAACCCTTAAAAATATACTTTATTTTAAATTAAATATTTATTTTACTTTTCTTGCTGTTGTTCTTATATTGGGCCTTGAGTCCAATCCTAAGAGTTGCCTTGCTCAGATCTTCGGTAGTTCAGTTCGTTCACATAAATGTACAGCATTTCCTGTAGTTCTGCTGATGTGGAAGCAAAAAGGATAATTTCATCTGCGAATTCCAGATTTTTAAGTCATTTCGTGCCTATGAGTTTTTTTGCAACAGATAATAGACGCTAAAAATTTGACTAAGGGTTTCTGTGTAAATGAGTATATCCATCCATCACACCTGTATCCCTCACAGGATAGGCAGAGGGTAGACATATCAACGAGAGAAGTGATTATGAGAAATTTAGCTTCTCCTATTACCTTGTAGGCACCTAAACATTTAGATGAAATTAACCGAAAACATTCACAATTATTACCAATTACATTAACAATTATTAAAATATTATACATATTTTAATAATGTCTAATATCTCATCATGAGATTCTCATATATAAAAAAAAAATACATTAACCATATGATTTAAGTAAAAAAAATCACTTTTTAAATCTTTGTTAATTCAGCAACCATGTCTGGATGTCTCGAAGTTCGCGCTAACCACTGCCCGTACCCCGCTCGGCTAGATAGGCAGCAGCACCATGCGATGTGGGCGTCATCGGAGTGCGGGAGGGGGTAGTCAATGTTAAAAAATAAATTTATTACAAGCTAAATTACCTTTATAATATAACATATTTTTTATAAAGCCCTGATACAAAAAGAGGGGTGTTATAAATTTTACGTGTTTTATTTGTTAATAAAAACCCCGGCTTCGCTCGGGTAGATATAGTGATTTAACGAAAAAATAAAAATAATAATTTTAATACACGCTTGGCAAACTTTCCGTGCTTAGCGCACTCGATCAAGTTTGCTTTTGATAAACAAACAAAGTTATAACAACAACCTACAAATAGTTACACATGACGGCGCGACGTCATCGTACTGTTGTAAACAACACGTGCAACGGATCGGTCGCTCGATATCGCCGTCCCCACCTCCCCACTACTCGACTTGTTTGTGCGCGGATGTAAAACGTAGACAGAGCGAGTTGGTGGCAGGCTTGCATGTACGCATAGGTACGCGGCCCATCAGGCAATATGAGAGTTTGCTGTCTCTCCAAGCCTTGCGCACACAGGCAACGCCCAAAGTCGAGGTCCGTCCCTCCTGGGGGCCCTTTGGTGATGTTGTCTATAAAGGTTGAGGGCACTCTGCTCTCGCCTCAAACGCCCGGTGAAGTAGCGAAAGCTCACTTGGAGCTAGCTACATAGTCATTTCAAAAAACAAAAAAAAGTTGGTGGCAGTCTTGACTCGACCGTGGTCCGTTGCACATGTTGTAGAAACACCTAGGGTAGTTAATTATTGTGCCAAGACTTTGTTACTGATTATTCATTGCAATTCTGAAAATAAATTTGATTGAGAGGAAATCTATCTTTTGATTGTAATGTCCGATCCTGGCCTCCTGCCTTCATCAGAAGTGCCGGATCCACCTCCACAACAAACTTCGGCCAATGTGGAAGGCAATCTTTTCTTATCGATGTTCTCTTCTGGCATGGAAGCCATTCTTCAAAAAATCGCTGATAGTATGCCACGCTCATCTCCGAGAAAATCACAAATCAAGCTGATGCCTTTTGATCCTGATGCTGCGGAATCCGTCATAGTAAACTGGTGTTCACTAAGCGATATGATAATAACAGAAAAGGGACTAGAGGGAGTTGATTTGATTTTAGCATTATCTCATGCCCTGAAGGGGCGCGCTGGACTTTGCCTTAGCAAGATTCCAACTAACAATATTTCTTGGATTTCCATTAAGGAGATGTTGACTTCAAAATTTTGCAAACCCATGATGATGCAAGATTATTTTGACCAAGTTATTAAGTTCCAAATAAAAAGTATGGAAGGTCCAGCTGAAGCGGGAATGCGGCTATGGCAACTAATAGAGAAAATTTCTGATGCAAAAATGCCAGAAAACGTTGTGACCGGTTTTGCCATATCAGTTTTGTCCCAGTGTGATGACAAAATTCGCTGTGAACTTAATTCCGTTGTTATTAACGACAAACACCAACTTTTCCGCACCTTACGCAGCTTTACATTAAAGAGAAGAGTTGATGAGCCACCTACATCTGACAATGATGTCAAAAAGTCCCGTCCTTCGTCATTTTTTCGTGGAAATTGCAACTTTTGTGGAAAATTAGGAGATCGGGGTCAAAACTGCAGGGGAAAACAATATTACCTTTCTAAAAAACCGACTGTTTCAGCCAACAATATGGATCCAGCAAAGCCACCCACTTCTGACGCCACCTGTTTCCTGTGCAACGCGCGTAGCCATATTGCTACTGCTTTTCCAAAGCGTTGGAAGAAGAAAGAAGGTGCAATAGCGACCTCGGCAGCAAGCAGATCAATTTATGCTCCAAGGTGGCGCGCGGTATGTTACAAATAAGTAATTTACAATTACCTTTTGTATTCGACTCTGGTTCAGAATGTAGTCTTATTAGGCAAAGTTACAGTGATCTGCTCAAGGACGATAGGCTTCATGACAAAGTAATTTTAAAAGGAGTAGGACCTAATAGCGTAAACTGCTCTTTACAAGTCAAATGTCCAACTATAGTACAGGGATTCCAGTTTGACGTTATTTACCACGTACTTCCTGACCCTTGTTTGAGCGAAGAAGTTTTGCTAGGTCGTGACATCCTAGAACAAGGGATTTCTGTTGAAATCAATAACGATAACTTTTTTTTTTTTTTATTTAACTTCATACACAATACAGTGTAAAGGCGGACTTAAAGCCAAAGGCTTTTTCTGCCAGTCAACCAACTGGGTGATGTCGAGAATTGTTGGGGTAGTGCAAAATTTTGATGTTAAAAAATTAAATGAAAAGAAAAAAAAGAAAAAACTTTATAACAACATTAATAATAAAATAAAACTAAACAATCAAGAATAATAAACTACATAGAATATACACGCTAGTATATATTATTATAATAAATAAACTACATACATATTATGAACAATCTGACAGGCCTTGTAGAAAATGAGCTTTCACTCTATTCTTAAATGTCAAACGAGTTTGAGCCTTCCTAATATCTACCGGTAGGGCATTCCATAATTTTATGGCACGAACAGTAAAAGAATTCTCAAAGAACCCACTCCGATAAACTGGCGTGTGAAGGAGGAGATTGCTTGAAGAGCGAAGTTCTCTGAAGTGGGTGTCACCCAAAAATCGAAATTTAGTCTTGAGATATGACGGAGTAGCGGGTTCAAAAAGGATTGAAAAGAGGGTAGTAAGAATATGAAAATTACGCCGTTGACGTATTGGCAACCATTGGAGTTGGGAGCGATAAGCAGACACATGATCATACTTACGTAATCTGAAGATAAAGCGAAGACAGTTGTTGAGGAGACGGTCGAGTTTGTTTAACAGATCACTTCTCAGGTCCGAGGAACACACGTCAGCATAGTCAATGATAGGTAATATCAAAGCATTTACCAACATAGTTTTTGTAATATCAGGGAGGAAGTTTTTTAATTTATACAGAGAGCGAAGTGCACCCGTTACCTTTTTAGAGATGATAGTGATTTGAGTGTCCCATCGAAAGTGAGTATCTATGTGCAATCCCAGGTCTTTAATGCTAGTACTGAATGGTACAACAGTGCCCTCGAAACAGACAGAAGGCTGAGAATCTAAATCTATGCGTCGGACATAGTATGGACTACCAACTTAATGTTTTCTAAATCAAAAAGTGTTTTAAGCGTTGAAGAATCCTTTCTTATAGCTTCGGTTGATACAGATTTAAAGGGACTTGTCCCTTATAAAGAAAAATTAATTAAGTTACTGAGCAAATATTCTCAAAATTTTATTCAAAATCTTCCTACCACTCGTGTTTTAACTGGTGAACTTAAAATTGAACTGGTCGATCCGAATAAAACTGAATCTGCAGATAGTCAAAAATAAGTTCAAGAGTTGTTAGATGCTAATATAATTCGTGAGAGCTGTTCCCCTTTTGCAAGCCCGATTTTGTTAGTAAAGAAGATAGATGGTTCTGATCGTATGTGCGTGGATTACCGAGAACTTAATAGTAACACAAAGCCAGATAGTTATCCTCTTCCATTAATAAATGATCAAATAGATAAACTGCATGGAGCTCACTACTTCTCTAGTATAGATATGGCCTCTGGTTTTCACTAAATTAAAGTTAATGAGGAATCAATTGAGAAAACTGCGTTTGTTACGCCAACAGCGCAGTTTGAATGGTTAACTATGCTATTAGGTCTTAGGAATGCTCCTCAAGTGTTCCAAAGAGCTATTAATACTGCACTTAAGCCTCTAAATGACAGTAAAGTTTTGGTATATATGGACGACGTACTTTCCGCATCAGAAACGATAGAAGAAGGGTTGGTCCGCCTGGACAAATTACTAGATACCTTATCCAAAGCTGGGTTTTCGTTAAACTTCAAAAAATGTTCTTTTATGAAACAACAGACCGAATATTTAGGGTATGTAATATCAGCTGGTGAAATTAGACCAAATCCTCGAAAAGTTGAAGCTTTAAAAAATGACCCTACTCCAAAAACTGTCAAACAAGTTCGACAATTCATCGGTCTAGCTACCTATTTTCGGCAATTTATCCGTAATTTCTCTAAAATTATGAAACCTTTATATCCTTTGACAGCAGGAAAAGGTAGCATTTCTTGGACCCCAGAACATGAAAAAATTCATGCAGAAATAGTTAACCGTCTCATCACAGAGCCTGTTTTGAAAATTTTTGACCCCACGTTACCTATAGAACTTCACACTGATGCAAGTAGTGATGGATATGGTGCAGTCCTAATTCAAAAGTTTAACCATTTACCTCATGTCGTTGCCTATTTTAGCCATTATTTTAGCCATAAAACCACTGATGCAGAAAGTCGTTACCATTCATATGAAATAGAAACGCTAGCTGTGGTAAAATCTGTTGAACATTTCAGACATTATCTGTTTGGCCGGAAATTTGAAGTTTTTACTGATTGCAAGGCATTAAAAGCATCCCACTCAAAAAAAGATGTGACTCCGAGAGTTCATAGGTGGTGGGCGATCTTGCAGTCTTACGATTTTGACATAATATATAAGGAGGGTAAGTCAATGGCTCACGCAGATTTTCTGTCCCGAAACCCAGTAGTTAATAGCGCTTATGAGCTACAGAATTCAAAAATAGTGAATCTATCTGAATGAGAAAAGGGATGGCTATCGGTTAAACAGTTACGTGACTCTGAAATTGCAGATATTATTTCTAAATTACGATCAAATGAATTACCTTCGGACGTTGCACGCACTTACGATATTAGAGATGGAATTCTATACCGGAAAATCGAACGTAGCAAGAACACAAAATGGCTTCCCATTCTTCCAAGATCACTAATCTGGTATCTAATTAATCTTGTACATAGTGAAGTAAAACATCTTGGCTACGAAAAAACACTTGATAAACTATACGATCTCTATTGGTTCCAAAATATGTCAAAATACGTGAAAAAATTCGTCGATTCTTGTGTTACATGTAAAGCTTCCAAAGGCCCGTCCGGTGCTCAACAAGTACGTTTGCATCCCATCCCCAAATTGGCTATTCCATGGCATACTATCCACCTATGACCTTCTGTGAGGGTGGTTAAGCTGCAATAAGTTCGTTGGCACCTGCGAACTCTCACCAGTGGCTCCAAGAAGCTGTAGCACGCAGCGGCCACACCCTGGTAAACCACGTCGACTCGTGGGCTAAACTGGTTCGAGAGGACTTTTGTGCCTAGGTACAAGGGTTTGTGCGGTTACTCCCCGTAATGTGCATCAAGTCTGTCTCGGTAGTGATGGCAACCCACCGCTGATCAGTGTTGCCGTTCGACAAAAATAAAATGCACTAGACCCTTGTCAAAATTGCGCTAAATCTTGCGAAAATACGACATCTCAAATGCACTAGATTCCGCTAAACAATTTACTATAAGAAATTGATAAAAAAGGTAGGTATTAAAAAAAACTATGAAATAAAGGTACACAATATATGTTTTTTATTACTTACTTAGGTAAAATCAACTAAATTCAATAATTCGGCGATGAATAATGCCAGTTTTCCTTCTGCTTTTCGGGATCTACTTAAGTTTTCTTTCGATTCCACATCAAAACATATTTTCAGATTTTTGGATACAGCTTCACATTTATTTTTATGTTTTTTGGATGACGCATGCCTTCGCAAATCAGCAATTTTGGCAAACACTTCTACATGGCACATCGAACAAAATGCTATTGTATGATCGGTACTTACGGGTCTTAACCAATTTTTAAATTCTTTTGCTCCCACTCTGATCTATACTTTTGGCTATAAGCCTTCTTCTTAAGTGGCACCTCCATTTAGTTTTAGTTTTCTTTTACACTTCTTGAAACAAAAACAAATATGACGAAACTTCAATCAAGAAATATAGTTTACTCATAGACATACCTATCTTATCTCTATGAGTTTACTTGAGTTTACTCTAATAAGACGAATATCAAAGCGAGACGGCTGCATAATACCTTACTGAGTGAGGGAGATAAAACTATCGGTCTGTCAAGTCGGGAAATACCTGAAACGAAACAACTCGCATACTTTTATTTCTCTATGGTTTTAGGCGTCATAGGGGTGCTATTTTTGAAATTTAACCGGTCATAGACGAACGAATATATTAAGAACGAACATAGATGAAAGAAAATCTTTGTGCTACAAATTTCATTAATAATTTTTAGTGCGTAACTAATTTTGAGTTTTGCGCTAGATTACACTAGATATTATTTAGCGCGTAATAAAGAGAAAAATTACGCTGAAGACTATAGAATTGCACTAGATCTAGCGCCAAATGCGCTAAAACGGCAACACTGCCGCTGATAAGCAACTGATGTTGGCTGAGCTGGTGAGACAGCAAGGCATTGTGGAAGGCTTAAGGCGACAATAGGAGTCAGAGTTATTGTCGGCTAGACACTGCATCCTGCTCTCCACCGGTCGTACCGGTTTACCGTTCCATCGGATACTGGAGAGAAAGGACGAGAGAGTGCTTCTGTGTTGGCGCGAACACTTGAGCACTTAAATATTTCCTGCGCATATGACTGGCTTTGCTTCAAGGACTCCGGAATTGAAAAAGTCCTGCGGCGATGGGTAGAGGTAGAGAGGTCTGGTTGTGATGCTAACTGGGCTTTGTCTGATACCTGCACGTAGGCGGCTTAGGGAGAGTGGTCGCTCTCGCACTGCATTGGGGTGATAGTGTGGCTCGGCAGCACCCTCTGCGACGAAGCAGCTCTATTTAGAGAGGCACTGCTTCCCGGGGAGGGGACTAGAAAAGGTGTCCCAAACAAATGCTCACCCTACTACTAATATGGGAGGTAGTAACCACGGCTGCCTGTGCATTCATTTACTCGTGGTCGACGCCGCGATAAGAAAAATTATAATATCAAAATCCTGGCTTTGACATTCGGTGCATGGAATGTTCGCACCCTCTTGGATAGACCAAATAATTTATGCCCGGAACGCAAAACTGCCATCGTTGCTAGAGAACTGAAGCGTTATAATGTAGATGTAGCTGCACTTAGTGAGACACACTTAGCGGATGAAGGAGAGTTGGTAGAACACGGTGGTGGTTACAAGTTTTACTGGAAGGGGACAGCAGCAAACGAACCCAGACGATCTGGTGTTGGCTTTGCTATAAGAACTGAATTAGCCTCCAAACTTAACGAGTGTCCTGTTGGAGTGTCTGATCGTATAACCACCTTACGACTGCAGTTACAAAATAAAAACTATTTAAATATCATCAGTGTCTATGCTCCAACACTTGATAAGCCTGATGAAGTAAAAGACAGATTTTATGAAGAACTGACACAAGTTTTAACAAAAGTTCCATCAAGGGAGCAATTATTAGTGTTGGGTGACTTTAACGCCAGAGTAGGAAAGGATTACGAGGCGTGGCCTCAAGTACTTGGTAGGCATGGTGTTGGTAAAATGAATGACAATGGTCTTTTGTTACTAAGTATGTGTACTCAATTTAATCTGAGTATTACCAACACAATGTTCAGGCTTCCCACCAAATATAAAACAACATGGATGCACCCTAGGTCCAAACATTGGCACCTCATAGATTATTCAATAGTCCGGCATCGAGATCTAGCCCAAGTACAAGTAACTAGAGTAATGCGCGGGGCAAACTGTTGGTCTGATCACCGACTTCTGATAACTAAGTTAAAACTGAAACTTCACCTCCCCCGACGTATCAATGGAACCAAACCTGTTAATCTCAATTTGGAAAAACTTCAAAATCAGGTGACACAAGAAAAAATTTCTCAGGCCGTAAGCAGTTCTATTAATAGCAGTACCATTAATGATAATGATGTAAGATCAGACTGGAAATACTTGACTTCCCAGATAATGACAACAGCTCAGGATACGCTCGGCTTTAAAACCAAAGCACATAGAGACTGGTTCGATGGGAATAATGTTGAACATTGTAGTGCGCTTGAAAAACATCGCCTTGTGCTTCAACAGAACAATGCCGACCAAATGTAGAGAAGCACCATAGAACTTAGGAAACTCACTCGTAAGATCAAAGATAAGTGGTGGGAAGAGAGGGCTAATTACATGCAGATGTTGTCTGACTCAAATCGGTTAGGTGAGTTCTTTGGTGAAGTGCGAACGTTGATTGGCTCCCAGTATCAGGTAAAAGTCCCCTTAAAATCTTCGGATGGTACACTCATTTCAAATAGAGATGAGGTCTTGAAATCCTGGGCTGATCACTTTATGGCACTCCTAAATGTTGATCGCTCTGCTGACATTGAGTATATTGAAGCTCTGCCCCAACATCCTGTTGACAATACACTGGATAAGGAACTTTCACTAGAAGAAATAATCACAGCTATCAAACAACAGAAAAATAAAAAGGCCGTTGGTTTAGACCAGATTCCAGGAGAACTCTTTAAACATGGCGGAGAGGAGTTGCATCGCTGTATATTACAATTATTTTTGCGTATGTGGGAAGAAAAACTTGTACCCACTGACTTCACAATATCTAAAATCTGCGCCCTATACAAGAACAAAGGTAGCCGCTCTGATTGCAACTCCTATAGAGGAATATCGCTACTCTCAGTTCCTGGAAAAATATTTGCTAGAGTGCTTCTAAACCGCCTCCAAAATCTATCAGAGAATATCCTTCCCCAGGCCCAATTTGGGTTTCGACCCAACAGGGGCACCTGTGAGGCTATTTTTTGCATCAGGCAGTTACAAGAAAAGTGTAAAGAACAATCCCAACGTTTGTGTTTCTGTTTCGTAGATCTGGAGAAAGCCTTTGATAGTGTGCCTCGAGAAGCTCTATGGACTGTACTACAGAAACTGGGTTGTACTCAAAAATTTGTAAGGATGCTGAGACTACTCCATGACAATATGACTTGTTGTGTATCATTTAACGGTGAACAGTCGGAATTTTTCTCTGTTACCTGCGGAGTAAAACAGGGTTAAAACACAACCTACACCTAGTCTTTTTGCTTTATATTTTGCAGTAGTAGTAGCTGATGCCCTAAAAAATAACGAACACGGCATACGCATCCGATACCGGACTGATGGTACGCTCTTTAATCTGGCTAGATTAAAAGCACGGACAAAAGTGTCCTTTGATGTGATCACCGAAGTCATGTACGCTGATGACTTGTGTTTTGTGTCGGAGTCTCCGGAAGGCCTGCAAGAGATGGTGACAAATCTTGATCAGTCATGTCGTAGATTCGGACTTAAAATAAGCATAACTAAAACGGAAGTTATGACTGTGGGCTCTTTCGATCATGTTCCTCTAGATATACGACTCGACGGTATCCCTCTCAAGCACGTGGGAAAGTTTAAATGTCTTGGCAGTACCGTAACATCTAAGGGGGATCTGGATTCGGAGATCAACAGCCGAGTTGGTGCTGCTTCGGCAGCATTTGGTAGACTCCGAAGACAGGTATTCCGGTCATACGACTTGCAAGTAAGCACCAAGGTCAAAGTGTACATGGCAATAGTTTTCCCAACCTTTTTATACTCGGCCGAAACTTGGACTTTATATCGCAAGCACATAAAAACTCTAGACAGATACCACCTTAAATGTCTCCGCGATATACTGAACATCAAATGGTCCAATCGCATTAGAAACACTGAAGTGTTGCGTCGGGCCGGAGTCCACGGCATTGAGGCCTACCTGATGCGACGTCAGCTGCGTTGGAGTGGACATGTAGTGAGGATGTCCGCCGATAGGATGGTAAAACGCGTCTTCTTTTCTGAACTGAAGGACGGCAAGCGGAAACAAGGCGGCCAATTCCTCAGATACAAAGACGTTCAGAAGAGGCACATGAAAAGATGCGATATAGACCAGTCGCGATGGGAAGGTGTTGCGGCTCGAAGAACAGAGTGGAGAAGTACAGTGCAGCATAGCGTCGACTTGTTTGAAGACCGAAGGAGGCATGAACTCGACACTAAAAGAGATACTAGTAAGAGCAGACCACCCTCCACTATCACTTTTACGTTGGCGGTACCTTGACGTGTCCTCATTGTGCACGTAAATTTACGGCAAAAATAGGATACATAAGCCATATAAGGACGCACGACAGAACATGATTTTTAAGACATTGCCAGTCACCGAAGCCAAAATACGGCCAGGGAGACATTATTATTATTACTATTTCAGTAAATAGTGACACTGAGTCTGCAGGTAGTGAAACAATGAGTGCTGACTCACATACTTTAACTGTCCATGAGGGCTGTCGATTGAGTAGATCGCGTACCTCATCAGTGGAATGTGCTGAACCAGAATCAATTAATGTCGTAACAAATGCAAATTAAAATTAGGCAAATTAAAGATTGTTATATCCGGACCAGTATTTTAAACTGAAGGGATCCTGAAGGGTCTTATATGACCGGACCAGGTAGTTGTAATCCTGAAGGGTCTTATATGACCGGACCAGGCAATTCAAATACTGAAGGGTCAGTAGACCGGACCAGTAAATTTGAATTTTGAAGGGTCAATGGAACGTACCAGTAAATTTGAATTCTGAAGGGTCAATAGACCGGACCAGATTATTCATAAAGAGTGTATGGCAGGATGACCGAACTCTTTGTTTTTGTTCTTTTCTTCTCAGATACTTCCCTATGATGTGTGCGTAGGAGGACGTACGCATGTCAGCATGGCCGTGACGGCGCGACGTCATCGTACCGTTGTAAACAACACGTGCAACGGATCGGTCGCTCGATATCGCCAACCCCACCTCCCCACTACTCGACTTGTTTGTGCGCGGATATAAAACGTAGACAGAGCGAGTTGGAGGCAGTCTTGACTCGACCGTGGTCCGTATCACATGTTGTAGAAACACCTAGGGTAGTTAATTATTGTGCCAAGACTTTGTAACTGATTATGCATTGCAATTCTGAAAATAAATTTGATTGAGAGGAAATCTATCTTTTGATTGAAATGTCCGATCCTGGCCTCCTGCCTTCACACATGCAGACACATAAAACACGTAAAATTTATAACCCCCTATAATAATGGTTAATGTAATTGGTAATAATAATGTTTTCGGTTAATTTCAATTATATGTTTAGGTACCTACTTAAGTAATAGGAGAAGCTAAATTTCTCATAATCACTTCTCTCGTTGTTGTGTCTACCCTCTGCCTACCCTATGATGATATAGGTGTGATGGATGGATATTCTCATTTACACAGAAACCATTAGCCAAATTTTTCGCGTCTATTATCTGTTGCAAAAAAACTCGTAGGCACGAAAAGACTTAAAAATCTGGAATTCGCAGATGAAATTGTCCTTTTTGCTTCCACATCAGCAGAACTACAGGACATGCTGTGTGAACAAACTGAACTACCGAAGATCTGAGCAAGGCAACTCTTGGGATTGGACTCAAGGCCCAAGTTAAGACCAATAGCAAGAAAAGTAAGAAATGAACTATGTCGATGAGTATATATATTTGGGCCAGCTAGTTTCCTTCAGTAATAGGCAGGAAAACGAAAGAAATCGCCGTATAGAGGTAGATAAGGCCTGGAGGAGCTACTGGTCCATAAAATAACTTATGAAGGGAAACTTTCCATTGTCACCAGATCGTAAACTCATTACCATGTGCCCATCCTAACTTACGGAAAAATTGGTCATCGACTGAGGAATAGGATTCCTAAGTCAAGACTTACCAGAGAGAGTGAAGCATCCTAGGTGTTACCAGGCTGGATAGAGTTCCTAACACCAGTAGATCACACTAAAACTGGCATTGTTGATGAGGGGCATAAAGCCGTAAAGTTGAAATGGGATTGGGCTGTTCTTTTGCCGAATTTTTCCGGACCAATGGGCCACTTTAATTAGGAAGTGGACTCCTGATGATGATAACAGGAAACGTGGTAGGCTTAGAAAACGTTTGTGTGATGATATAAAGAAATTTGAAAAGAAATGGTCAGGGTTAGCCCAGCAATGGGTCAGAATACGTTAGAAAAAAATCTCTGTTGCCGATAAAACCATTTGTCCATTATCAACACCGCAATTGAGAGTTTTGAGTCATAAACTCAATTGCGGTGTTGATTCTCCAAGATAGCAATTGCTACTTATCCTTTGTTATTAGAAAAAAATCCTAGGGAAGAATCATTGAATCCGGGATTGCAATTGATTTTTAGGGTTCCATACTCAAAGGGTAAAAACGGAACCCTTATTTAATATCGCTCCGCTGTCCTTCTGTCTGTCTCTCACCAGGCTGTATCTCATGAACCGTGATAGTTAGACAGTTGACATTTTTACAGATGATGTATTTCTGTTGCCGCTATAACAACAAATACTAAAATATAGGATAAAATTAATATATAAGGGGGCTACCATAGAACAGACATTATTATTTGCGGTTTTTTTCTAGTACGGAACCCTTCATGCGCGAGTCCGACTCGCACTTGGCCGGTTTCTTCTTTTATCCCAGACCAGCCGGCCTAACTTTGCTAACTCAGTGACCAACGTTTTGATAGTCACTTCAAAATACATTGCGGGTTTCCTATGATTGACTATGTTTATAAAAGATATTATGTAATGTACTTTGAAATGACTATTAAAACGTTGTACACTGAGTTAGCAAATAGGCCGGCAGCATGGTTTGACTAAATAAACAATCAAAATCATCTGTTCGGGAACTATGATGCCGCAGTTTCCTTAAATTTCAATTTTAATATTCATTACACTCATGATAACTGTTGAATGGTATGTCTGATTTGAATAATTCAAAAAGTAATTTACAGGTACTGATATAGCCTTGAATTCAAAATGATTTATTTTGATAAGGATTCATACCAAGGTACGAATATTGTGGCCTCGTTTGTATCGGTGTTGCTATTGTATATTTTAACATGAAAAAGTAGTTATTGAGACGTAACTATAATAGTTAACCATATGCTGCCGCGGACTTTTTTGTAGACTTTGTTGTTTTCCGCAGCGTACGCGATAGAAGGATTTTTCTTGCTATTTTTTTCACACCTTGGGTTACATTATCGAAGTTTTCACACGGATCCCTAACTTTTTTGAAAATATTCTATAGCCTATGTTCATCAGGGATAATTAAGGAGTCTAATGGTGAGAGGGCGCTAGTGTGCTCATGTCAACATCGACTCTGTGTTTACTTATAAAATTAAAATAGTAAATAGCCGCGACAGTCTATAAATTGAGTGCATTTCTGTGAAATTGATCCCGATAATCGAGAAAAAAGTGTTATTTGCAATCAAGACACCCAGATAGAACAAAAAATTACGAAAATATCTGCAAGACCGTTACTTAAGTGCAAGTAATAACACAAAGGACATCTGGTTACAATAAGCAACAGCAGGTCAGTCTTGACATCTTACTATTGAAAAAAGTGCTGAAAAAAGGGTTTTGTAGTTTCAAAATTATAATCTTTTTTTGGATATTTTTGAAGAAAGGTATCTTAACAAATGTTTTTAATAGAATTATGCAGCACCATCTAGCCACGAAGGCTGAAACTATCAAACACTTCAGAAGTATCGCCATCTATCGACAAGTGGCCAAAGTAACTAGTAAAATCAATCAGCCTTGAATCAGGCAAGCATCTTGTTTCACAAGCATCAGAAGCTGATCTGTTCTCATTTTGTGCTTTCATCCCAGTATCTGTCGATAGAGTGCGCCACTTGCATGTAAACAAAGATGGAAAATATATTGACTGCACTGAAACAAATACAGGAAGATCTTTTAAGCCAGAAACAAGATATGAGAGATATGGAAGAACGCATAAAACAAGATATTAACAAGCACACGGATGAGAAGTTCGACAACATAGAAGAAAAAACAAAACACTTAGAAAAAAAGTTAGATCTCCAACAGAAAAGTATTAATTATTTAGAAAAAGAAATAAGAAAGAAAAATATAGTATTTTTTGGCATTGACGAAACGGAGCACTGCTACGACGACTTGCAAAATATTATCTTGGACATCATAAGAAAGCACATGAAAATACAATGCTTGAAAGAGGAAATTGAAGCGGTAAGAAGAATAGGCAAAAAAAATGGGAATATAAGACCGGTAGTGGTGACTCTTACTACCTTGGGAAGAAAAATAGAATTGTTTAAAAACAAGAAACTACTCCAAAATTCATCCTGGTACATTAAGGCAGACTATCCACCGAGGTCTTACAAATAAGAAAGGAATTAAAAGATGTGCTAATCAGAGCAAGGGAGGCTGGAGAAAAGGTGACTCTTCGTTATGACAAAATAATTACACTGAAGGAAAGCAGACCTCCGAACCACTACACCACGGGAAAAAGGTCGAACAAAAGACACATGTCGGAATCACCCATAAAAGGTATAGAAGACTCAGCAAGGTCTGACAACAGCACGAAACCTACTTCAAAGAAGAACAAAGGCGACATCACATCGTATATGCGACACACAATCTCCGAAAAATCACCGCCTTCAACAGTTTCTCCAAAAAACTTGCATTAGGTAGTAGCACCCTCTATCCACGCAACTCTCAAAATCCTCCAATTCGGCTGGTCACCGCGGAGGAACCTGACCAAAACCCCCCAAAGCATTTAAATTGTCAACGACAACATATGTATGTAGCTAGCTTTAACGTCAGAACACTACTACATGACAGTAGGTTAACTGAATTGCTTAACGCCTTAAAACCTATAAAATGGGATATTATTGGTCTATCTGAAATACGAAGAGGTACAGGAAAAATTGAAGAATACGCGCAATACATTTTTTATCACTCAACTGGGACCAGAGGACATAATAGTGTTGGTTTTCTAAAAAAAAAATATCTTAAAAATAACATCGTAAGCTTGAGAGCAGTTTCAGACAGGGTAGCTGCCCTTGAAATAAAATTGCCAGACAACAAGCAATGGTCGATTCTTCAAGTATACTCACCTACTGAACAATCTTCAAACGATGACCTAAAAGAGTTCTACCAGTCCATAGAAAGTGCTCTAGAACTCCTAGACAAGAAAAACTATCCCAGGTGAAGAAAATATATTTGGTATATCCACATGGGGAGAAAGAAGTCCTCACGGATTCAGACTGGTGGAATTTGCATTAGAACACAAGCTTAAAATAGTAATAGTAAATAGTAAATAAATAGTTCTCCGGATGGTAATACGTTTAACGAAATCGACTATATACTAACAAATCAACCTATTGACATGCATAACTTTGACATAATAAATAATTTAAATTTTGAATCGGACCACAGAATGATAAGATGTAAACTACACTTAAACTCAAAACGTAAAAGACAACTTATTCAAGCAAACCCGTGTACAAGAAATATGGCAACATTTTCGCGCGAGGATGGAAAGTACTGGGAGGATAATATAACTTTAGCAGTTACTAAAACACCTGACATCCAGACACAATACAATATTTTTTTAAGCGAAATTAAAAAACTTCTGTCACGTATTCCAAAACACAAACAACATAAAATGATTATATTAGTACAGAAACTCGGCAATTACTGCAGCAAAGGAAAATGCTATAAAAAGAAAAGAGAACACGAGATATAAAAGCAAAGATAACTAAAATAAGCAAAGAAATAAACAGATACATCACTAAAGAGAAGCATACACATAGACAGAAAGTGTTAGAATTTTTTATAGAAAAAACAGGAGCTGTCCGTAAAGCATTCAAAGAACTGAGAGAAAAAAAGGAAAGGCAATAAAACTGCAAAATAGATCTGGGAATATCATATCGAAGCGCCCAAACATGATAACCGAAGCAACAATTTTTTACAGGGAGCTCTACACTTCAGGCTATGAAAGATACCCTGCATTAACTACCCTTTATGCTAGCCACTTCGATGAAATGCCAAAAGACATCTTAAAATCAGAAATAGGGTATGCTATTAAAACTCAGAAAAGCGACAAAGTACTTGGAGAAGATAACGTCACAAATGAATTTCTGAAATCTTACAACGAAACTCTGCAACAACCTCTTCAAATTTTGTTTAACAACATCCTCGACAGCGAAAAAGTACCTGAACAATGGGCAAACTCAACCATTATTTTACTGCCTAAAAAGGGAGACAAAAATGACCTAAATAATTATTGGCCTATAAGTATAATGACTAACTTTTATAAAAAAAAAATTCTCCAAGATAATATTGAATAGAATAACCAAGACTCTAGAAGACAACCAGCAACAAGAACAAGCAGGCTTTGTTGGTAATTCCAACATGTACATAATAAATATTTGTTATCTGTGTGCTTATATTCTTGTACACTGGCAACTCTTGCCTAATTTCTAGTTGTCAGCTATCCCTATTTAGTTTGTGTTGTCAGCCATCTTCCGGCCAAATATATCGTTCTTGTCTCCGAATTATTCTATGTACGGTGTTTAGTTGTGATAACTACAAATAAAAGTGTTAAAGTGCTACGGGTGTTTATTTACCAGCCCTGCAAGCAAGCAAACCCATAGTCCACTGCCAATATACAGCTCACACTTGCACATGGTCCTTCATATGGTGTGCCCCGAGTGCCACATGCGAAGAAAAAATCACAGCTCGACAGCACCGTCGATTCAAGCATAGAAGAGACAGAAAGAAGACAATTCAAAACGAAAACCATTCAAGCTCATATTGGTCATCAAAATCGTGGTTCATACGTGCCAAGGAATTACGTCATCAATCAAGCATTCGGAAGTCCCTCCAACTATTTCCGTAACGACAAACACCCGCGCGATTCGCCTATTCAAATTTGCGCGCTTTCAACTCTGCGTGCACGATATTCAATCACGGTGAAGAATAGTGAAGTCTAGTCAAGCGGTTGTTCGCCATTGGTTGTATAGTTTCTGTGCCATTCCGCCGCGGCGCTGATCGTTGTGGAACCAGACATACGACAAGCAACTCGGATCTTGCGCTCCAGAATCTACGACTCCCATTGGTGTATCATCGCTCCCGCCGCTGCGACTACGCCGCGATTTCAGCGGCGATTACATTACCCTATTTATCGGGCCGATCCGTCGGGACACTAACTGCCGATATTTAGGGCCTTGCGTTTACACTTGCACTAGATCGCCTCCCTAACTCAGTTGGCCGCCGCCCGTGTAGCTGTAAGGATGTCTCCTGCCTGTCTCTTCCAAGTAGGAAAAATTGGAAAATTCGACCATCTTATAAATTTAGTGACATCATATCAGAAACAAGACACATTATTTAGAGAAAGTGTCAGTGCTAAACAACGATTAGCTGTAACGGTCAGATTTTTAGCTACGGGAAATTCATATCATGACCTTAAATACAACATGCTGGGCTATCTATAGATGTCTAAAACACTATACGTATGTAATATAATATAACTAATATTTTAAATGCGAAAGTGAGTTTGTTTGTTTGTTACGCTTTCACGTTGTAACTACTGAACCGATCATCATGAAATTTTGCATACATGTTATCTGGGGTACGGAGAAGGACATAGGGTACAATTTATCCCGGAAAAAAGTACTGTTCCCGAGGGATCGATATTGACGCGGGCGGAGCCGCGGGCGAAAGCTAATGTAATATAAGTAAAATATGTATGTAATGTAAGTAAAAGTCAAATTGTCTTTTTACTCATATACGAAGCATAAAAGAGGGTTATGATTTAGACCGGTATGTATGTATGTTCATCTGTTGCTCTACGTTAACGTCTCTCACAAATAAATATCAGAATTTGACGATTGAGTTATCGTTAGTTGTCAGCTGGTCATAGGCTCTGTAAAGTCATGAAAAATTTAATGTGACGCCTTGTAGTGTAGGCACATTCCAAAAGTATATAATAATATAATATGTAAACAGAACGTCTGCTCGCATCAAGCGCCGCGCGGCTACTGAGCTCCCTTACTCACTGACAGCGATCACACCACCCGATTTACGCACTAACTAGGGAGTTAGTGCGATCGGGTTGCCACGATTGCCCTAAATCGGGACACTAACTCACTAACTGCGATTAGACTTCCCGATTTAGGGTCCCTATCTGAGATCGGGCCCGAGAAATTGGGTAATGTAATCGCGGCTTTCGTGCTCCTACTCTATAGTATATACGTAGTATCTCTTAGTAGTTTGTGGTTTGTGATAGTACCGCGTCACGTATAATTTCTGGGCTCCATTTTGTCGTGTTTGTGGCTTCGTACATAAAAATTAAATCTAAGTGTTAGCAAGTGTAATTTTAGTTGTAAAAATGTCGGAATCTGACAAAATATCGTTGTCTGCACTACTGCGAAAAAGAAATGCGTTGAAAGGTGCGCTTACTAAACATTTAAGCTAACTTCTTTAAATTTTTCTTTTTAGTTGTAAAATCTTAGCCCTCATATGTCTCCCGCATAACATCTCAGGGAGAGGGGGTGCCTGAAAATCAGCGCTACCTGAGACGCCTGTCTCTGGCAGCACAAGCTGAGGCATTCCTTTGCCAACATTAAATTAGGTACTTAAGCTGCTAAATATGTTTATAAGCAATTTTATAAATTGTAAATAATATGTACCTGGCATGTGTATGGCAATAAATGGCTTATTATTATTATTATTATTATTATTATTATTTTAGTGAATTCCAAAATGTGGACGTTAGCAGCGAAGCCCTTCTTGTAAAGGAAGAGCGTCTGCGAACAACGTTTGAAAAATTCGATGCTATTAATTTGGAAATTTGTGCCGCAGATCCCGATGCCGGCGACTCCGAAGTCGAGGAAAAGTATTTGAATGTTATCACAAACATCAAAAAGTTAATGTCCAAGACCCCTTCAACGCAGTTCTCAAATTCAAAGTCTTGTAAGCTACCTCTTCTATCTGTACCTACCTTTACAGGCAAGTATTCTGAATTCAAAACGTTTATTAATCTTTTTGACGCCTTAATTCACAAAAACAGTTCCTTAGAAGACGTACAAAAATTGTTTTACCTTCGTAGTTTTTTAGAAAAGGAACCACTAGATCTCATTAAAAACCTTCCCTTAGTGTCTGAAAGTTACACCGAGGCAAAAACTATTTTAGATGATCGATACAATAACGCATTTAAAATAACAAATGATCACATTTCCATACTGTTAGATATGCCTCCTCTTCACAAATCAACTGCTCCAAACATGCGTCAATTTCTGTCTACGATCAAGCAGCAGTTGGCTGCCATAAGAAATTTAGGCCATGATATTAGCTCATGGGACCCTATACTTGTTTGCATTCTGACAAGAAAGCTGGATGTGATTTGCAGCAGAGAATACCAGTTATCTAGTGACAACGAACAACCAACTGTCAATTCTCTAATACATTTTTTAGATAAAAGAGCGCTTGCCCTTGAAAATGCGGAGCGACAGGTGCAACCTTCATCGAGTGCTAAAACTGCTAACATGACAGTTATGAAGACATTGCATCGCCACCAGTCTGCATATTATGTAAGTCTGCTCATAAATTATTTAACTGCCAACAGTTCAAAGCAATGTCGTCTGATGAACGACTAAAATTTGTCACAGATAAAAAGCTTTGCCAAATCTGCCTCAACTGTCACACAAAAAAATTTAGATATTTCTTCAAATGTGACAGTTGCAAACAACGGCACAATACCTTGCTTCATCAAGACAAGGTTCAGTCGCCAATAACCTTATTTCTAAATCTAATTCTGAGCAGGTACTTCTTCCCACTGCCCGAGTAAAATTTGAAGCAAGCGATGGTAGAATTTTTCATGTCAAAATTCTTCTCGACAGCGGTTCGCAGGTAAATTTTGCTACTAGTGAGCTAGTGAAGCTTTTAAAATTAAAGCCCAAGAAAATATTAACACCAGTCATTGGTATTGGTAGCACCACTAGCCACGTCACCGAAAGTGTTAACATACAGCTTCATTCTCTCAAAACAGACTTTAAGATCTCAGTGACATGTTATGTAATGGACAAAATTACTTCTAGGTTGCCCCAAACCAAGGGTGATGTAGAAAGGCTCAATCTGCCCATTGATATGCCACTCGCAGATGAGGATTTCAATATTCCAAGTGCCATACATCTGTTACTTGGCGCTGATGCATTTTTCCAGGTGCTGCTACCGCCTGAGCATCGTGGTAACCACGGCTTGGTGCAGGATCAGTGCAGCTCCAGCCCTTCAGCTTCACTACCAGTACTCCGCACTCAATTTGGATTTGTAATCGCTGGCTCTGTGCCTACAGCCTTGCATACACAACCGGTAACCTCTTTTTTTTGCAAAAAATGTGACAACACTTTAAATAACACACTTTCTCAATTCTGGAAAACTGAAAGCGTTCCAGAATTTTTTCCTGAGAGCTTACCAGAGTATGAAGCATGTGAGAAAATATTCTGTGACACATTTTCTTTAGACACAAAAAATAAAAGGTTTCAAGTTGCCTTACCGCTCAAGCTACCATTAGAGATAGTCAACAAAACTCTTGGTCATTCATACAACTTAGCTCTGAAAAGATTTTATAATTAAGAGGTTAGGTTTCAAAAAGATTCTCAGCTCCACAAGCTTTATAGTGAATTTATTCATAACTATATACAACAAGGCCATGGTACAGTCATCAATATCAATCAGTATGATCTCTCTACTGATCCTGTTTATTTTTTGGCCCACCATCCCGTGCTCAGACTTGACAAAAAGACAACCAAGTGTCGGGTGGTATTCGATGGGTCAATGAAAACAGTAATAAAGTTTCACTGAATGACTTGCAGTTGAATGGTCCTATAGTCCAAAGGGAATTAGTTGATATTTTATTGTTGTTTAGAGTTGACAATTTTATCTTTGTAACAGATATAAAAGGTATGTTTAGAGAAGTTTTGTTGGATCCTAAATATAGATCATTACAAAAAATCCTTTGGAGGGACACCCCCAAGGATAATATCCAATGCATACAGTTAAATACAGTAACATATGGTCTCAAAAGCTCATCTTATCTAGCGACACGTTGTTTAAAAGAATTATCAGATAGGTTAAAAAATGAATACCCATTAGCTGCCTTTATTATTGAGAACTGTATGTATGTTGATGATGCCCTTGTCTCACAAAGTACTCCAGAACTATTAATTGAGTCAAAAAGACAACTTTGCGAGCTTTTAGAAATTGGTGGTTTCCATTTACACAAATGGTATTCTAACTGCCCTCAATTATTAAATAATATTCCTAAGTCACATCAGAATTTCGATGACATAGAATTAGAGAAAAATAATGCTTATTTTAAAACTCTTGGAGTTAACTACAATGTTAAGGCTGATTCGTTCATGCTTTCATCACCTAGTTTTAATGCTTCCATGCCTGTTTCCAAGCGTGAAATATTAAGCTTTATTGGCAAATTTTATGACCCATTGGGTTTTGCCGGTCCTGTTTTTGTAAAGGCCAAGATTATAATGCAAGGGCTTTGGAAAGCGCAGGTTGACTGGGATAAGCAACCAGCTGATGACTTACTTGATAAATGGCGTGAATTTTATAATAGCTTGCTTACTATGCCGTCAATAACCACACCAAGATATGTAAATTTAAGCACCGCACGTTCTATTCAGATAATAGGTTTTGCTGATGCTGCTAGTTGTGCCGCCCATGGTTGCTGCGTTTATCTGAGAGTTATTGATTACTCAGGTAGTGTGAAAGTGTCTTTACTTATCTCAAAATCACGTGTAAATCCGTCAAAAAATTGTCTGACTACACCCAGACTTGAACTTAATGCTGCGGTATTGCTTGCAAAAGTAGCAGTTAGAGTATATAATACCTTGCAGCTTAAATTAAATATGAATGATGTGATTTTATATTCGGATTCTCAAATAGTGTTAGGTTGGATCAAAACAAACATAACAAAGCTTGACGCTTATGTTGCAAATAGAGTCAAGACAATTTCACAGCTGACACATTCTTATACATGGGCTTACATAAACTCTGAGGATAACCCTGCAGACTGCCTGAGCAGAGGCATTTTGCCTATTGAGCTGCCTAATCATCCTTTATGGTGGCGAGGCCCAGCCTTTATTAACACAAGCGAGTATGACGCCAAAAATTTGCCTAAGTTGTCTGTTTCTAGTACTCCACCTGAGGTCCAGGCCAGCTCCGCATCTTCAAGTGCAATGCTCTGTACGGTTTCAAATGATCAATCTTTATGTTTAGATTTCCTCAATAAGTATTCAAATATTAACAAAATGCAACGTATATTAGCATACATCCAACGTTTTGTTCAGAATGCAAAGAATAAAGGTGTCAAAAATAGGTTGAAATGGTTGTCAAGTGAGGAGTTAAATGATTCATTATTGTTAATTATTAAATATGAACAACAAATACATTTTAAAAATGATATTTCTGAATTAAAATGTAATAATAAAATTGTAAAAGGTAATTTAAAGCCATTGTGGCCATTTATTGATGACAAAGGTCTAGTTAGAATAGGTGGGCGTTTAGAGAACTCATCAATTCCATATACTCAAAAACATCCAGTAGTTTTGCCTCGAGATTCTCGCGTTACACGATTAATTATTGAAAGCGAGCATGTAAAAGGTCTCCAAGCTGGCCCTAGACTGCTTTTGTCAACAATAAATCAAAGATTTTGGATTGTACATGGCGTTAGAGAAATAAAGAAAGTTATTCACAAGTGTATTATATGTTTTAAGTTAAAAGCTGCTGCAGCTAAACAATTAATGGGCTCCCTGCCAAGTGACAGAGTAAGTGTATGTTGTCGACCCTATCAGAAGGTTGGTTTAGATTATGCGGGTCCAATCTTAGTCAAGCAATCTAGGATTAGAAAAGCCGTTCAATCAAAGGCATATGTCTGTGTCTTCGTGTGTTTTGCCACTAAGGCAATACACTTAGAATTGGCATCTAATTTAAATACGGACACATTCCTGGCTTGCTTGAAAAGATTCATTTCACGCAGAGGCCTGCCCACAGACATTTACTGTGACAATGCATCTACTTTCATATGTGCTAACAGCCAATTACATGAATTGTATAAATTACAAAATTCTAAAGATTGTCAACAGGAAATTCATACGTTTTCATCCCAGAATAACATCAAGTTCCATTTTTTACCGGCCTACAGCCCAACGTTCGCAGGCTTGGCTGAGTCGGGAGTAAAAAG
Source organism: Elegia similella (assembly GCA_947532085.1). Classification (NCBI taxonomy): domain Eukaryota; kingdom Metazoa; phylum Arthropoda; class Insecta; order Lepidoptera; family Pyralidae; genus Elegia; species Elegia similella. The sequence goes on from OX383933.1 coordinate 5,824,416, forward strand.
TATGAAGTTCCATTTGAAACGAGTAGTCCAAAAGGCACTGCTAACATATGAAGAATTAAATACTGTGTTATGTCAAATAGAGGCCATATTGAATAGTAGACCACTCATGCCATTGTCCACTGACGTAAATGATTTTTCATTCCTTACTCCAGGGCATTTTATCATAGGGACTCCTTTGAATAGCTACCCAGAATCTAATGTATCAAATGCACCCCCTGATAACTTAAAATTCTGGAAATTGTGTTGTAGTATGAGAAATTCGTTTTGGAAGGTCTGGAGTAAAAATTATTTATGTATGCTGCAGTCACGTCCTAAGTGGCGAGACCCACAGCCTAATGTTAAGATAGGTTCATTAGTGATACTAAAAGAAAATGACACTGCGCCCATGTATTGGCCTATGGCCAGAGTCACGAAGATTCACCCTGGCTCTGACAATAAAGTCAGGGTAGTCGAAGTAAAGACTGCAAATGGTAGAACTCACAAAAGAGCAGTTGTAAAAATTTGTGTTTTGCCTATCGAGGCTGGTAGTGATGCATGATAGGGTTTTTTTTATATTTCACTTTGTTTATTTTTATTGTCTTTAAGTCCTTTAGTATAATAGTGGATATTGTATGAGGATAAACACAACTTCATTGTTATTAGTAAATAAAAGTACTGAGCCTGCTTGTAAAATTGTTTATTATAACGTTAGATGTAACAATCATCTGTCTGTTATTCATTATTGTAATTTTTGCTTTATGCATAAATTTCTTCGGTTATCACGCAACTTACAAACTTGTATTTGTATTGAATTAAAGTAAATGTAATACTAACTTAAAAATTTATTTGCCATTCTTTTCATGTGCTCTTTGATGTTGTTGAAATAGTTTATACATAGTTGATGCTTTAGCCCAACTTAATGTTGTGTATTGTTATTGTGTAATAATGCTCAGAACAATTAATGTAACAACTTTTAAAGTGCCTGAATAGTTTGATAGTCTGTTTCATAGACATACCTTAGACTTTCAAAATGAAAATGAGTAGTACGTCATTATACGGCTTCACTGTGCTTTAGAAAGAGAGATAAGACTGCTGACAGCAGGCCCATTTTTAATGACATTTGACATTACCTGGGCACAACAAGGCCCGCTCAATTTGAAAAGGAAATTATTTTACCTAAAATATAAATAATCTTTTAACTTACACAATAAAATTAGGTAAATACCAACATGGTGTCTTGTGCGGTTGTCGAGTGCACTACACTACAACCCGTAGGAATAATCCTAGCAAATATACATTTCATCAGTAAGTATACATTTTTGTCACCGGTATAATTTCGGTAAAAAACTCGAACAGTTTTGATTTCTACTAGGATAGTATTGTTAAGTATGCTTCATAATTGATAGGAAAATGAAAACATTTAAACATAAACGAGAATTAGCGAAAATATTATGTAAAGAAAGTTCGCACACGTTTACACTAGTGCTTGAAGTTATTCATATTTTATCGACATCGACAATAGTTTCGATTGCACTCACTGAAATATTGTTACTTGATATTTTACCCGACTGCGTCCGGAGCAGGTTTATTGTAGCTTTCACGTACTTATATGTATGGTATGCTATTTCACTCTTCCATACTGTTCAGACAGAAAAGAATAAAACGTAGAATGAACCGACTGCTTCTCTTCCAAAAAAATCTTGTAAAAGCCGATCTAGGAAATGGGCAAAAATCTGATAAATTATATTAGTAGGAGATGCAGCTAGCAACCCATCAATATTTTGATTCCGTGCTGAACATGGCTTTTGGGTTAGACCTGTCTACCTCGCGAGGGAATAAAAATGTAATAGTACGGATGTATCTATACATTTTATGGTACGCTCCATAGCCCAAACTAACATAATTTTTTGTGTTTTATTTATTGCATTACAGTTTTTAATAAGAGCAGAGCTATTATAGCATCATTAGCATACTTTGAGTACGATGACCAATTTGTTAAATATTGCATTGTTGTAAATTGCTATGAATAACAAGTGTCATGGTTGTATTATTTCTTTTAATTTTTAACTTGCCCATTGAAGTTATTCCAAAATTAACGTCATCATCATCATCATCACCTCAGCCACAAAAAGTCCTTTGCTGGACATAGGCCTTCTCCAAGGATTTCCAGTACTATAATTGGAAAGGTCAACTCAGGTCGTCAGACCACCTGGTCTGTGGGTGTCCAACGCTGCGCTTGCTGGTACATGGTTGCCATTCGAGAACCTTTCTATTGCATAGGCCGTCCGTCTACTTCACGTAACGATATCTAACAAAAGTGTGCTCAAAAGTATTTTCAGCTAGATGCTTACATCGCCGTATATTTTTTTAGAATCTATTTGTTATGCATGTTTCTTATTCTTGCAGACTCGCGGGTGAAACTATTCATATAAAAAATTCACATAAAAAAATCATACAGCTAATCTTTAATAAACATCATAGAGTTTATTCAGGTACGACTAACTAAACAAATTATGTTTAGAATAGCCTGAGCCTGTATATCAGGTGTGAAATATGTTTGTATACTTATGGTTTATTTTTCATAAAATATTTTGATATGCATTCATAGTGAAAATGTACGTATTATATATCCTCGGTGGGGTCATTTAGTCTGTGCACATGACAAATTTTCTCTATAGGAGCAATACTAGTTAAAATACATTGCTAAATCTATTGATTGTCTGGTTAAATTATTATCTTTTTATCTATTATTATTATATATTATTAGCTGACCATTCAAAAATGGGCTGATTTGTTACCCGAGTTCAAAAAAGGACGAATACTACGAATACATACGACTACGAATTCGGCCGTATGCCTTTTTTAATCGCATGACTGTTTGTGTCCCTTGGACGAATTAACTACTGGACGCGAAATTAAAGAAAAATGTATGAAAACTTGTTCAACCAATACTGGGGGGACGGGAGGTAATGACAACATAGAACCGAACAAATATGAAACATACTTACCTCCTGCGACATGCGTCTATATTTAAAATTTTAAATTTATTAGTTTTATGTCAGATGTCATAGACAGTGTTGTTACAAAGTCGATAGTCGACAAATTGAATGAATGATCGGTTTAAAGTATCGCAAAAATATGTAACGAGCCTTGCTCAATTTTTATAAACATAGTCAGCTCAGTTACCTATGCTGTTTATTAAAAGAAATAATGTTTTTTAGGTACTCAAAACAACAATTATGATTTTTAAGATATCTTGCCCTACAACGGGCATTTTACGTAATACGGCGATTGTTTCAAATCAAAATTTTATTTGAAAAATAAAACGAATTTGACAATGACACATTTAATGACAATAGTCACTTTCATTTTCGTATTTCAACCACCTACTGTTTTTAGGATTCCGGCCTTCAGAATATATCTCCTTTTAAATCACACACAAAATCTACAGAACACTAGGTTTCAAGTTAAAAATTATATTACATATTAAGGACTAGTAGAAGCGCTAATGGTTCAGTTTTCTTAAAATTCGAACCATAACAAATAAAACCGAAAGGTCCCGGGTTCAAACCCCGCCCGGCCCGAACTGTATCTCTGAGTTTTTAGTAAAATCTGAGTCAAGTACGGCCATTTTCATGGACCAATACTTGCTTTTGATGAAGGAAAACATCGTGAGGCACCATGAACACTAGTGGATTTTTTGCTAGTACCCATGTAAAATGGAGAAGGCAAACCACTCCATTATTTTCTGGTCAAAATAGTCACTGTGTCAATTAACAGCTGCAACCCACTTTCTTTTTCTTGATGGATCAGTAGGAAATCTGAAATTTACGATTTTTATTATGGAACTCGAATAAGAAGTAGGTTAAAACGGAGTTAAAAACTAAAAATGAAGTACATACTGATAAATAATCGTTTTAAAATAAATATTTATTATAAACTACGATAGAAAACTCTCTTTGTGCAAATAGTATTATGTGAACAGAACCTATAATAAAACGAACGGATATTAACGTTTTGGATGTTTCTCGATTACTTTCTCGAGATTCGTGTGATCGACGTCCCAAACTATGTATCTTACATATAAGCTGACCTCGGACTATAGTAAAAACAATCGGATGGTAATTAAATGTATTTGAACATAGAAAGTTAATACATAGGGCCTTTTGATCAGATATGAATTTGCAGGCTTTATCTCCACTGTTATGGATAAATACATAAACCTTCATGTGTATTTATTTGCCCTTAGAGAACTAGTACCTGGGCGACCGAACTTTGCTCGGTTATTACTATTTGTTGTAATATGGTGGTGTTAAGGTGAATCTATATTTATGATAAATATATATTGTTATCTCAAACATTAACTACATTTTTTTTTATACTTGTCCAAAAACAATAAAAATTTAAAAATTATAAATAAAATTTAAAATACAAAAAATAAGTAAGTCGCGGAGCGGGATTCGAACCCGTAACTCGTTTCTTGCCGTCCACGCCTTAAGCCGCTGGACCAGATGGAGAGTGGCAGGCAAGACGAAATTAGCGACCATATTCTGCGTAAAATGGAAATCGCATGAAAAATCGAAATCACGCATTTTCCCAAACATAAGACTAATCAAGATCGATTGTTTACCCCCGAAAACCCTCATATACCCAATTTCAGCGAAATCGTTAGAGCCGATTCCGAGATCATAGAAATAATCAGAAACCATCATAGAAATAAATTTATATACTTTATGAGAAAAACATACAAAACGTGGCTTTTTAATATCGTAAAGCTAGGTCTTGTCTACTCCGTAAATAATAAAGAGGTGATTCTGTCTCTTTACTTACTGAAACCAAGTTGGTTGTTAGTTTCAGTAAGTAAAGAGACAGAATCACCTCTTCAACAAATATAATTACAAATAATGAGAAAAGTGAAACTGGTTATTTATGGATATTTATACATTTTGAGTATTTACTTAAACTGGCTATTTATCCGCCGCCCGTAATAAGATTGCATTCCTATCGATATCATTCATCGACACGTTCATCGATAGGTGCAAGCTCTAAATGAATGGAATGAACTAAAGAATTAGTGAACGAATGTAACAATGACAGAATTAATCCGACTCGTTAGAGTATGACAACATTCTGGTTGACTTCCAGTTTAATCAAGGATTTTTTAAGTGGACGTATTATTCGGTCTGATGATTACGCATTTAATTAAATTCACTAGAAAATACTAAGTAATATTGGACAAAATGTGCTTACTGGTGAAAAGAAATGTTGTTTGTGCGACTACTGTAATTTTTACACTGCAATACCGCACACTTCACCATTTTTTACGCAATGTTTTGCCTTGAGTTTCTGAAGTCACACTGACGTAGCCTGTTGTTTAACATAGAAATATTTCATAGTACCGTGATAGAGGGGTAAGGAGTCAAATGTCATAATTTCGCGTCCAGTGGTTAATTCGTCCAAGTTGTGTCCTCATAACCGCATAAATCTTTTTTTATATAAAACGGTATACTTTCAAGTTTGTTCATTTAAATTTTATCAAAATAAGTTCTGTAGTTTGATTGAAGTCGGTTTTTTGTATGAAAAATATTTAAACTATTATTTATGTGTCAATAAAGAAATGAAAAAGGTATCTATGTTTTATTTGCTGTGTTTCAATGTAAATAAATTTATAGAAGTTCATTGCCTTTTACTCTTTGTGAAGTTTCTCTTCGGAAAATGTATATATCCCTGTAAAACTGTATAATTTTGCTTCTTTTCTCAATGGGAAGGTTTAATGATTTGACTATCGATACATTGACATACACCAGGTACATTTTAGCCAAACACTACTGAATACATATGCAAAATCACACCCACAACTGCATTTCAAAATCGGTCTCGTTTGACAGCATCCGTTTGGATCTCTATCCGTCAGGATTATATTATCTCTATGGTCTGTTTATTGCCGTGTAATACTTAAAGTCAGTTTAACATGTAGATCTTATATCAATGTACCTATGTTTTTTCGTTCCTTGCCCGGCAGTATGTTGGTAATTCCAACATTTACATAATAAATATTTGTTATCTGTGTGCTTATATTCTTGTACACTGGCAACTCTTGCCTAATTTCTAGTTGTCAGCCATCTTCCGGCCAAATATATCGTTCTTGTCTCCGAATTATTCTATGTACGGTGTTTAGTTGTGATAACTACAAATAAAAGTGTTAAAGTGCTACGGGTGTTTATTTACCAGCCCTACAAGCAAGCAAACCCACAGTCCACTGCCAATATACAGCTCACACTTGCACAGGCTTCCGTAAACAATTCTCAACGATGGACCATATTCAGTTAGTTACACAATTAATAGAAAAGGCAAAAGAATATAACAAAATACTCTATATGTGCTTCATAGATTACAAGAAAGCTTTCGATTCTGTAGATCACGAGGCTATTTGGAAAGCTCTAGCAGCACAAGGAATCCACGCAAAATACATTAATCTGCTTCGTGACCTCTATTCTAAATGTAAAGCTAAAATCAAGCTAGAGAAAGAGGGATCAGAGTTCCCTATAAGCAAAGGCGTTAGGCAAGGAGATCCTCTTTCTCCGAAAATATTTACAGCAGCACTTGAATCAGTATTTCGAAATCTAAACTGGAAGGATAGAGGAGTCAATATAAATGGAGAATACCTGACTCACTTGTGTTTTGCGGACGATATTGTCATTTTCGCAGAAAGTGCCTCCGACCTGGAGTACATGGCAAACGAACTGGTTAGAGAAAGTAAAAAGATTGGTCTGTTTTTAAATTCAGCAAAGACTAAAATATTAACTAATAGTATATTGCAAGATGTCAAAGTCGATGGTCAACTGATCGAGTATGTCCCAGAATATATATACTTAGGACAGTTAATATCATTTAATAACTGCACTGAAAATGAGGTACTGAGACGAATTGCGTTGGCATGGAGAAAATACTGGAGCCTAAAAGAAATAATGAAAAATAAAGACGTAGTTATCACAATTAAAAGAAAATTATACGAAGTTGCCATTTTACCCAGCATAACTTACGGATGCCAAACCTGGTCATTACGTCAACAAGATGAGAAAAGACTTGCTGTCTGCCAAAGGAGAATAGAGAGAAGCATGCTTGGCATAAATATTTCTGACAAAATTTCAAACAAGAAAATTAGAGCAAAATCTAGATTAACAGACGTCAAGTATCGAATTAGACAACTCAAATGGAAGTGGGCGGGACTCATTTACAGGATGAAAAACACAAGACCAACGAAAGCAGTCACAGAATGGATTCCCCGCAATTGCAAAAGAAGTAGAGGTAGGCCATTAATGAGATGGCGCGATATTTTCAGGAAAAGGGCGGGACCATACTGGGTACAAAATACCAGAGAACGAGAGAACTGGAGGGCTTTGGGGGAGGCCTACGCCAAGGAGGCGACTACTACCTATGAAAGTACGTAAAAACATTAAGGATTTTCCGAACGTGAATTAAAATAAATATATAAATTAATAATACAATGTAATTTGACGAAATAATCTAATTTAACGAAGTAATCTAATTTGACCAATGAACTAATATGACGAATAATCTAATTTGACGAAGAAATCTAATTTGACAAAAATATTTGACTAATTAATTAATTTATAAATGTAATTCAATTTATGACTACAGAATTTATCATATTTTTTACTACACCAATTTGTAAGATTCTTTGAAATATATTAATTTAAAAAAAATGCTAATAATTCGTCTCCAGGAGTGAAAACAACATTGTACTAATTTTGAGGTAGTAGAATAAATGGCTTTTTTATTTTTATTTATTTTATTTTATTTAATGGTGAAAGAATTATTCAAATCGGCCCAGTACTTTCGGAGCCTATTCAATTCAAACAAACAATCAATCAAAACTCTTCTCTTTATAATATTAGTGTAGATAGCCCATATAACTTGCTGATAGTTTAATGTATATTATATAGAAATTGATATTAGAACGTTTGAGTTGTTGATTAAAGAACTTAATGAAGACACATAATATTTTTCGGTATGTACCAGTAATAAGTATCCATTTCCCAAGGATCAAGTTGGCCAGTCCTTATTTCTATTCTCTTTCTTTTTTTTATTAATTTAACCATTTCGCAACACGTAGATATTGTATCTATCAAACTTTGACTGTCCTTCACGTATCACGAATAGAGTTTGTATCATCATAAAACAATATGCGAGTAGCAGTAGCTCCTTGCTCCTTAAATATTATCTAGAAACATCTATTGTAAATTATATAAACATTTGTCAAATATTATCATACAGAGAAGGGAGACAGAATGCTGTTTTCACAATAATGTAGTAGCCCCTAGTCGTTACTCTAATTGTGCTGATTAGTGTAGTGGTGGAATATGTTTTTACATTACAAACGGTTATTAAAAAAGAGATGTGTCGATTGATGTATCTTAGTGCAGTGATTTTAGTAATAGAAATGCTACAGTAAGTCACTTTTTGTGAAAATTTTAAATTAAATTGTGATGCTGCGCAGATCGGAATGCATTCGCTTTTTGTTCTTTTTATTTGTTTGTTTCCGGTTTTTTTAATTATGTGCTTTATGGAAATTATATTGTTGCAATTGACGGGCTTACGACTTTGCCATAAGTTATACCTTGTATGATTTCTATGAGATGAAGTTGTCGTGGCTCAATTTTATTAACAATTCTTAATTATTTCATTCGATTTTTGGTAAAGAAAAGTAGCCCTTTACAACAGTTATTCAGTATGATTCATAGTGTTAGGTATATTAAAAGTTTAATATATGGATCAAAAGATATAAATTTTATTATATTAAGAAATAAAATGAGTATTTATAATATCCATTATCTAGAACTAAAATAATAATAAAAAAAAAAATAACCTACTTAAAAATATATATTTACAAATCGTACAGTCCCTCCAGATGCTCACCTCTGGGCATCGTGCCCAAAAGGCTGGCAGCATTGCCTAATTGAATGGCAATGCTGATACGCTGAGCTAGGTAATTTCCAGCCCTTTGGTCACGAGATACCTCAATAAGCCTTTTAGCCAAGAAACTAAAAAGCTTATGCGCTGATGGACCCCACCACGGAGTACATACAGAGTGGAGACGGCGTTAGCTACTGTGCACTGTGATTCCAACTAGGTCCTGACGTCATCACGTTAACATCGAGAGTAGGCGTGGCCTATTAGTCTGCTGTTGTAGCTGTCAATGTTCGTACGTGGTTCGTTCTGTGCACACAGTGAGATTTTCGGACTTTTCTTGTTTTTTACGAAGAAAATCATGAAGTGTTGCATTATATCATGTAAAAACTACTCAGATAAACGTTCAGATGCTATGGAAGGAATCACATTTCATTTGTAAGTATATTTATTGGTAATTTACTTAAATTATTCTAGAAAAATCTTTTGGCGACGTTCCGTGCTACTCATCGTTAGATGGCACCACTTTGCGTAATGGGACGTAAGAACTATAAAAATATACTAAAGCTAATTATCGTAATAAATAATAACCATAAGTACTGAAATTAGTTCTAAATTTATACCTAAAGACTTTTACCTTGACAAAAAGATTATGTTTATGTAGTTTCATAATTCTCTTTTCAGCAATACGCCACCTGTCGTCAACGTTGAATAATAGTGAACGTCAAGATGACGGGACTCCGCCCGGTTTTGCGAATATGATGTGACTAGTATGTAGTACCATATTAGTGCTATTTTATACTTACATAATAAAATTTTATTATGGAGGTTAGGCTCTGCCTACCCCGTAAGGGAAAAAGACGTGATAATATGTATGTAGTTTTTAACATTTTGGTTTTGCACTTAATTTTTAGGCAAAGGTAAATTAAAACAAATTCAGTGTAGAATAACCTCCATAATAAAACTGTCAAACAAACGCCTAAGCAAATTGTAAGAGCAGTATAATGCTACTTGGCTTTGTAATTCACTTTTTCCTCAGGAGCTTATTCGTTTATTTATTTATTTATTTGTCAAACATGTGTTACAATGTGTTAAATAATATAAAAGTAGGAATCAACATGTTTACCGTTAGGGTGTACAAATATTGAATCAGATGAGCTACTGTTAGTACCACATAAAATAAACAATAAATAATATTAAATTACAAAATAAGTCAATATATGTACAATAAGCATAAAAAAATATCATTAAAATAATTAATTTTCATTAAAAAACGCACTAATATCATAGTAACACTTCTGGTTTAGGAATGATTTCAGTTTTTTCTTAAATAAATTTACATTTAATGTTTTATATTCCTTAGGGATTTTATTATAAATTTTCGGAGCCATACAAATAACACTCTTCTGGAGCAGAGCTGTTTTTGATTGATGTAGACAAAGTCTATCGCCATTTCTTCTGTTTCTTGCTCACACATCCGATAAACGTTTGAATAAATGGGGATTATTTTGAACAAATACAGCTATCTCAAATATATACAACGATGGCAGTGTTAGTATTTTATATTGTTTAAAATAAGATTGACAGCTATCAGTGCTTTGTAGACCAAACATAGAGCGGATACACCGTTTTTGCATTATAAAAACCAATTTTTTTTCTGTAGAATTTCCCCAGAAAAATCGTTGAAAATATTTTTTATTTTTACAATTGAAATTATTCTTTTACAAGATAAAAAACCATCGGAACTTTGTCGTACTATATCGTATTAAAGTTTGGTGAGTTCGGCTTACGACGACGGCATGTGTTTTTTAAGAACTGAATTGTGGTCCCGCCATTTTGATATCATAATAGCGGGACCACTTTCTTTGTTGAATATCTTGAAATCATTTGAGTGTACAATTTTATTATAGCACGTATGTAAGTATAAAATAGCAATAATATGGTACTTCATCATAGTTACATCATATTCACAAAACCGGGCGGGGTCCCGTCATCTTGACGTTCACGAATAATAGCCATTATACATGGCAAAATGTCTAGGGTTGCCAACCACCTAGTTTTCGCTAGTTAATACTTTTTACTGTTTTATCAAAAGACATTATACAAAATACTGTTTTCTCAACCGCTGATAAAACTACGATTGGATTTTGAAATTTTATAGAAAGTTACATGGAAGATAAGAGAATAATTTCTGAGCACCCCGAGAGCGTTTTTCATCAAAGAAACCTACTTTCAGTGAACTTATTGCATTTAAATGTATAATAAAACTGTAAATTATATGTGATCTAGATTTCCATCCAGCGATATTTTTAAGAAACAGTAGATTTCAAAAGTAAATAGAAATAACTGGACTCCGACTAAATATACAAAGATCTGTTCTTCCCATTTTAACGATGAAGATTTCATAGTGGCAAGTAATGGCTTTAGAAAATTAAAATAGGGTACATTGCCTTCCTTAAATCTAGATTTATCTGTAAGTTTATTTTCGGTTTGTATTATTAGTTACCGTTATCTTTAGGGACTGCTAATTTCATACTCGTATGTCTATATTATATTTTGTTGTAGCTTAAAAGTCATGCGATCGATGTAATTTCTTGATAAGATCAACGATCAACAAAAGATCAATCCACCAGTTTGTATATTTTTTTGACATGTGGGTCGAGCATGTGGGTCAAAAAAATATACAAACTTGTGGCGGCGTCGAAGGCAGGCTAGTACTACTACTAGCTCAAGTCACCTCTAGTATGGCTAAGTTTTGGGTGGCCCGTGCGTCAACTCGTATGCTGCCTGGATTTTGACTACTCTTTTACATGATATGGTCACTGACACTATGGTTTTATTATGGAATTTGATTAATTATCTATGACAAAAAACAGAAAGGAAATAATTTACATAAAACATATTGATTCTTATTACTTAGTATGGCCCTAGTAGTACAGAGAGGGTCGTGCTCCTGTAGTGGAGACTAAAAAGGACCTGATGATGATGATGATGATATTGATTCTTTGTTTTTGTGGCTGTGAAGATGTAGTCTCCAAATAAACGATTGCTTTGAACAGGTACAGAACTACACTATATACAACAATATTGTTATTAAAATTATTTTTGAAGAAATATTAATTTGTGCAAAATGTTAAATTTATATGTTTCTAATTATAGTTTTACCAGCAGTCGTGAAAACAGTGTTTTGCAAACTCTCTTATAATAGAACAGTAAAAAGCATTAACTAGCAAGAACAGTATTATACTATTTTTAACAGTCTGGTTGGCAACCCTAATTACTTAGCTATCCGACACTAGATGTCAGTAGGTGTTAGGGACATCTAGTGACGGATAGATAAACTAAAAAGAAAGATCAACATCGAACTTATTAAGTAGTTGAGCTATTCGCCGCTAGATGGATATAAAGGAGGGAGTGAGACAGAGCAAGTAGAGTGAGACAGATAATACTCCCCTCACCCCCTGTAAGTGCCACGCATTGTTTCATAGAAAATATTCCTTAGGGCAACTCCTCTTCGTTTCTACTCCGTGGACCCCACGGACCCAATGTTTCTACCCCAAAAGGCTCAAATATGTAGTTACCTCCGATACCTACATATTTGCGTCTTTTAAGGGTTTCTGCTCCAGCAGCGGCTGTGCCTGCCTTCGACTTGGTACTTTGGAGATGAGATGGCGCCAGTGTGTCGACGCAAGTAGCGTCCCATACCAGCGGTCGCCCCAATCTCCAGGGTACCAAAGTCATTCCATCTGGTCTCTTGCCATCATCCCGTGTCAGGCCGTTTGGTTCTAAAACGGCAGGAACGTGAATGCTGGCAAGAGCACGGTAGATAATATTATTTAGGGCAGCATGACGCCCCAAACGGCCGGCACTTCTGGAACATGAGAGTCCGTGATGCCCAAAAGCATCAACGGTAACCCCACAGGGGCATAAATGAGGGACTGTAAATTTTGCGCCTAAGCGGAGTGCTGCTGCAAAACGAAAAGTGTCATCATGCAACAAAGTACCCAAGTTTGCGGATGGTAGTGCCTGCAACCAAAGCCCAGATTCCCATTCTGCAGATGCTAATAGGCGGGCGCGCTCTGCAGAGCTACAAGACGTTTTTAGTAAGTTATCTTGAGCAATTCGGCAGAGCGGCCCATCCCATAGCTTCTGCGATGACGGAATATCAGGAAATTTAGAATTTGGAACAAGAGCTCGCCAAGCGTCTAAGGCCTCCGTGGCATTGCAAATTGAAGTCACGTTATTCTTCAGAATTTTTTTAAATAACGCTTCAATGCTATGCACAGAGGACAAAAACGCCGGGAGAGCAACATTGGATATTTTTCTGATTCCTAAACCTCCGTACTTGATAGGTAAGGAGGCTTGGTCCCAGACACGTTCACTAAAATCAATATTTAAAATGGCGGAAAGACAATTTTGAACGAATGCGTCTAACTTGTGGAGAAGTTGTGGATGTTTCCACAGATGACTACAACGGAGGTTGTAGGTGAAATTCGGAACGAACAGGCAGTGTCGAATAATAATGAAAGCGAAATGTGGTTGAATATTTATCAGACGATCATAAGCTGTCTGAAATTTTTTAATTTTAACATCTATAAAATGAGAAAATGATTCATCGTAAATAGGAGAGCCAAGAAGATGAAGTGAGGTTTTATCTAAAATTTTGATACCTGGACAAACTGCATTAAAATCATCAAAAACTTTTTCTTTTTCTGTACATGAGCCTGAAATAAATAATTCGCATTTACTAAAATTTAGATCTAAGCCAATGTTGTGGAGGCTGTTGGTGAGGACCTGAAAGTCATCAAAGACGGTTTGGGCCCTTGAAACCAAACAGCCATCGTCCAAATACCATGTATTGAGTTTAGAATTTAGCTGCTGAATGATAGGATGAATGACGAGGCTAAACACTGCCGGTCCGAGTGGGTCGCCTTGCTGACAACCAACACAAGATAGTAAAAGATTGTTCTTATACATTAATTTTGAATTTTCACTATAACATTGCCAAATATATTTATAAATAGCCGGAACTTTATGTTTTACTTCAGCCAGCAAAGCAGCCCTATCCACAGAGTTAAAGGCATTCTTCACATCCACCTTCAACAATACCTCTGCTTCCCGATTATTTAAAAAGGCCCTTAAAGAGTGGACGGCGGCTTCACAGCCACCCTTAGAGCCAAAACCTAATTGGTGGGGTTGGAAGTAATCTCTAAGAGTGGCTGTAATGGCCTTACAGCATACTTTGGACGTGAGACGTCGGTACGATGTCCCAACAGCTATGGGTCTAATGCCACCGTCCTTTTTCTTCAAGGCACAAAGATTGGCGCCATAAAGAGTGTCCGTGATGCTTGGGACTACATTCCCGGCAAGCATTAAGTTTACAAGAGCCGTAATGTCCTTCAGAAGCTCTGACCCGGCGTTCCCGCAGTCGCCCCCAATTAAGTCCTTTAAATGCTGGGGAGACAGACCATCAAGACCGCCAGCCGAACCACTTCTGAAAGACATTATTGCCCCGACTACATCCTCTATAGATGCAATCAGCGGGCTCTCTGTGACATCAGGTGGATCAGGAAGGTTTAGATTGCCTGAAGATGGGTGCTTGTCACGCAGAGCAGACAGAGTCTCTGGGGTGTCTGGCGCAATAGCATCGTCGGAGAACAGAATTCTAGCTGCCCCTCTGATATCACCCTCGCTTATCTTTGATTCCACATATTGAGAAAAGGATCTTTTGATTTTGGAATTTTGATTCGAAGTGTTAGTTATGGATGTTGATTCATTACAATTATATTTGATTTTGGATGCTAAAGAGTTATGGCCTGCCGAATCCTTTTTCCCAACATGCAGAATTCTGTAGGGGAAAGTAAGTAAATGCTCCCAAGATTCATGGGTGTTGTGAGAAATAACATTTTTAATACATTTAGATAAAGTTTGAGCTACACAAATGCGTGCGCTCTTAGGGATTCTTTTAACTAATGGTTTTGAATTCTTAAAAGTGGAAAGCTGTTGATGGAGTGGTAGAGGAGGTGCTGATGTCGAGGTTATTTGTGGTGTTACTGCTACCGTATGGTTCGTCAAAAGAGGCCCACCAGAAGGGTTTTTATGGGCGCGAGCTAAATGGATTTTAAGGCCTCTTTGACCCTTAAAAAATCGGAGTTGGGAGCACTTATCGCACCGAATTAAGTTCCCCGACGAAGAACTTGGATCTGTGTCATTGCATGATGAACTCGCACTTTCACCTGACAACATGAAACTTTCTTAAATAAATACTTTTACGAAAGCTTTTGATACATTATAGCGGCATTGGATAAATAGTTATAAAATAAAATCACTGTAAATAAATAAACTTCTGTCACTTCTTGACACCGTTGAACTGGCTAGGCGCATGCGAAAAATACGAGTCGCCTTGGAGACGCCTGGTTTCGACCAATGGCAGCAAGAGTACGTCCGTGTCAAGACTTGTTACCTGGGACACCGTTTGACGGGTGGCTTTGGCGTCTATGTCTCACGACAAAAATCAAAACAAATTTTTCATGCACAATAACTGCTTTCTACGCGCTTGAATAGGGCTGCCAACACTTGCACCTATGTAATGCTTCTCTATAAGGCGGCTGAGCCATACTTTGTGGGAACAGGGCTTGTTGGCATTTTAAAACAATATTTTCTTTGCGGAGGGGTTATTGAATCTGTCAATCTGGTATTTTAAAACTGAATATCCAAATATATGGAGATTGGATCAAATATATGTATAAGTATATTTGTTTCAGAATAGCAACATTGGGAAAAGTAAAATTAGAAGAGCTTTTCTATCCTATCCACCTTCTAGGCCATCCTACATATAATCCCATTCCCAAACAAAGTATAGAGGACACTACTCGTATCTCCAATTCTAAGCTAACGTATTTTAAAAATCTTTTAACTAATGAAAAAAAGGTACCAAACCTAGTTTCTGTTTTTGATTCCCCCATCCCAGCAAATGGCGAATCAGGCATTGAAGATAAAACAACACCCATTCAAGATCTCACCTTGAACGCAATATCAACTAATGATGATCGATCAAATCAAAACAAAGAATCACACCGAATTACCGTTTTTGATCCCTCAGTCCCGACAGAGTATGAAGCAGACCAGAAAAATAAAAAAATACGGGTGCAAGGCCTTACTATGGATACCGATGACAATCATTCGAATGGAAACAAAGAATCATATAGAATTTCTCCGTATAGAATTTTACCGTCAAGGTATGACAAAGATAAAAGTCGTAGAAAAGTATTTGTTCAAGGACTCACCATAAATACCATACCAGGTGGTAATAAGCAAGCCTATCCCAAACCAAAATCATACCGCATCTCTGTTTTGGATGCCTCAGTCAAACGAAAGCAAGAAGAAGTTGAGGAAAGTAAAGAAATACCTCTTCAAGGCCTTTCTATACCAATAAAGGATTTGAATGAAATAAATGAAGATATAGATTTACATCATGTGTCGATTATCGATTCTTCGCCCTTCCCGAGAATTGAACAACAAGACCAAAAAGAAGGGGCAGAAGACGAAGACGAAAAATATCAAAATGAAGAAGACAGAAAACAGCAAAATGAAAAAAAGAAGGAAAGTAAAGAAGAAGAATTTGTCTCTATAACGTCTACTCGTACCTCACAAGGTAATGCTAAAGAAAATCAAAATACAGGATTACAACGTATTTCTGTTTTCGATTCCAATATCTTGTCAAATGATGACGAGGAACATGAGGTAATTCGTCCAGATACTGTACAAAAATATAAATATGAACCGCCAAATCGGAGAAAGGAATTTCATCGCATCTCTGTTTTTGACTCCACGCCTTTCTACCACGTGTCTGATCATGACATAGACCAAACTTTATTAGGAAGTGTAAATACTCCGGAAAATCCAGAAATAGCACTCAAACACACATTCGATTTTTCCTCGTCAAATAATGAAACTTATCAATTATACGACGAAGACATCTCCCCTAAGCTTGTTACTGTAAATACCTCTACTGGTCCAGAAAATAAAGCACGGAAAAATAGAGAAAAAACGTTACACAAAAAGGGATTGCGGATAAAAACATTGAAAAAGAATATAAAGTATGATGATGACTTAGCACATACAGGTGACGACTCAACTGTGGCTAACGAATTGGCGAGAAGCGTCAGGGTGCTCTGCTGGGTTATGACGTACCCTGCTAACCACCTTAACATAGCTTTATCCGTGAAGGCGACTTGGGGAAAGAGATGTAACATTTTGCTTTTCATGAGCACGGAAGAAGGTTAGTTTTAACTTTTAAATGATATTAAATACAAAGTAAGAACTGAAAGGTGCTTCTTCTTCTCTTCTCTTTCCTTCTTTTATGATCTTCTTTCTTATCTTTTACGAGCTCACTACTTGTCCTTTTTTAGGTCGTTTAATTAAAAAATTTTTTTCAGCAAACGGCGCGGCGGCGTTGCTCCATTTACGGCGACCAGCCGGCCTATTTGCTAACTCAATGACCAACGTTTTGATAGTCACTTCAAAATACATTGCTGGTTTCCTATGATTGATTATTTATAATAAAGACTAGCTTTCGCCCGCGGCTCCGCCCGCGTCAATGTCGATCCCTCTGGAATAGTACTTTTTCCCGGAATAAAAGGTAGCCTATGTCCTTCTCCGTACTCCAGAGAACTTGTATGCAAAATTTCATGATGATCGGTTCAGTAGTTACGGCGTGAAAGCGTAACAAACAAACAAACAAACGAACGAACGAACGAACGAACGAGAGAGACATATTCTTTTTAACGAAATAGAAAATATTTTCTAATCCTTGGTGTAAAATTTCAACATCTGGTCCCCATTCAAAAGGCATATTGCAAAACAGGCTAGGTCACGAACACTTCCATTAACATCAGAAAAAATTTCAAAAACCGATTAAGACCATCATTTATTTGTTTCGTCGTGTTTTTATTAGTCTACAAAAATACATTTAAAATCGCTAAATATCGTATAATGGCGATACTGTCATGGCGCCTATCCATTCATTATGTTCGGAAATTATGATACAATAAATCTGATACATGCTCGATATTTTCATTATATTTTAGAAAATTAATTTTAATATAAGTTCCAAACACTTGGTACACGCAAAAATTATTGTAACACAAAAATATATATGTTTATATCTATATAACACATAAATAGATGAATAATAAATAATTCTTCCGCGCAGGCATGTATGTAAAAAAAATACATTTTTGAACGTACCGGAAATCGGTCCTGTCAAATGAAGCAAGTCAACGTCACTCGCAGTACCTGTCAATGTCAGGTCAGTTGACATAATAGGTGTCGACCATTTTGGCGGAACTCACATAATCGACATTACGATATTTTGATCCAAATCATAGACATTATCTTATCTCTATGATCCAAATCATAGACATACCTTAGACTTTCAAAATGAAAATGAGTAGTACGTCATTATACGGCTTCACGGTGCTTTTGAAAGAGAGATAAGACTATTGACAGCAGGCCCATTTTTGATGACATTTGACATTACGTGTGCCCAACTAGGTCCGCTGGATTTCAAAAAGAAAATATTTTATCAAAAATATTGATAATCTTTTATCGTACAACATAAAATAAGGTAAATACTAACATGATGTGTTGTGCGGTTGTCGAGTGCACTACAACTGGTAGGGATAATCCTAGCAAACATTCATTTCATCAGTAAGTATACATTTTTGTAACCGGTTTAATTTTGGTAAAAAACTGAAACAATTCTGATTTCTACTAGGATAGTATTGTTAAGTATGCTTTTTTTTTTATGTATATCCGACGGCAAACGAGCAGACGAGCCACCTGATGGAAAGTGGTCACCGTCGCCCATGGACATCTGCAACACCAGAGGAGCTGCTGATGCGTTGCCGACTCTTAAGATACCTGTAAACACGCCTTTTGAAGGACCTCAAGTCATAGCACACAGGGAAAACCTCGGGAGGGAGTCCATTCCACAATCTTGCTGTACGAGGAAAAAAACCACGTGACGCTCTGACATTTTTGGAGACCCAAGTGTCAAGGATGTGGGGATGGACTTTACTCCTGTGGCGAGCGGTGCGGTGGTAGAAAGGTGACGGTGGCACCAATTCAAAAAGTTCTTCAGAACACTCCCCATAGTATAGACGGTAAAATACACACAGAGAGCCAACGTCTCTCCGTAGACCGAGGTTGTCTAAATCGTCTGTGAGTGGGGATCGTCGATAATACGAATTGCCCGGCGTTGGATGGAATCAAGAGGAAGGAGTTGGTATTGAGGTGCACCAGACCCGATATGAGAGCAGTACTCCATGTGGGGCCGGACTTGAGCTTTATATAACAAAAGTCTATGACCCGGAGTGAAGTACTGCCTCGCTCTATTGAGCACCCCAAGTTTTTTAGAAGCCATTTTGGCTTTACCTTCCAGATGACTCCGGAATTGGACCTCCTTCGTAATATCGACGCCAAGGATCCCAATACTCTTAGAAATGGTAAGAGAGGTGTCCCGAAACTTCGGTGCTATGTTAAATGGGGTCTTCTTAGCGGAAAACACGCAGACTTGTGTCTTAGTAGGGTTGAATTGAACTAGGTTTAGTTTACCCCATTCAGAGACCTGTTCCAGAGAGGTCTCAATGTCAGACACAAGTCTCTTTCTGTTCTCCTCCACCTGTGTTTGAGGGATATTTGCACGACCTGCATAATATGCATCACCCGTACTGTCGTCTGCATAGCAATGGATGCTACTAGTGTTAAGCATGTCGTTGATGTGCAAAAGAAACAGCGTAGGTGATAAAACAGATCCTTGGGGGACGCCAGCATTGATGGGCATGATATCGGAGCATAATCCGTCTACAACGACCTGAATGCTTCGCCCAGATAAGAAACTAGCGACCCACAAGCATAGTCCCTCAGGAAGCCCGAAAGATGGTAACTTCGCGAGAAGAGCCTTATGCCAGACCCGGTCAAAAGCCTTTGTGACATCTAGACTAAATGCCAGTGCTTCTCCCTTGCTCTCGATGGCGGCTGCCCATCGGTGCGTTAAGTACACAAGAAGATCACCAGCACTACGCCCGTGGCGGAACCCGTATTGACGGTCACTAATTAGCTGATGATCTTCAAGGTAACCAAGGAGCTGGATGTTTATCACACGCTCCATCACCTTAGAGAGCAGGGAGGTTATCGCAATAGGCCGATAGTTAGACGGGTCTGTGCGGTCACCCTTTTTAGGAATAGGGTGAACGTAGGCTACTTTCCACGAAGACGGGACTTTTCTTGAGGTGTAAGACAGCGAGAATAGGCGTGCTAACACCGGAGCCAACTCAGGTGCACATGTTTTGAGCACAATTGCTGGAATGCCATCAGGCCCGCTGGACTTCCTGACGTCGAGGGAAAACAGAGCACGTCGCACTGCACTTTGAGTGAAGCGAATTTCCCGCATTGAGTGCTCGCATCGCGGTAAAAAGGGCGGCGATGCTCCTCCGTCGTCAAGGGTAGAATTTGACGCAAAGAGAGTAGCCAAGAGATCGGCCTTCTCTTTTGCGGAGTGAGCCAGCGAGTCCTGACGATTGTGCAGAGATGGAAGTGAAGGGCGACAGAAATTCCCCTGCGCTGCCTTAGCAAGAGACCAGAATTCTCTACTCCCGGAGGGATAGCCAACCAGTCTCCTACCAATGCGCGCAGTGTGCGCAAACTTTGCTGCAGTGATCTGCTTCTTGTAGGCTCTTGAAGCTGCGTTGAACCGCTTCTTCAAATCAGAAGTATTACGATCCTTGACATTTCGCGCAGCAACCCAGGCTTCGTAGGCTTCGCGCTTGAGGTGGGCGGCACGCAAAGACGAGCAACGAAACCAAGGTTGAGACCGCCCTCCGATACGAACCGCCGAGCTGGGAATGTAGCACTCCATGCCCAGCAGTATCGCTTCGGCGACAGCTTTCGCACAAATGTCAGGATTTTCTGATGAGAAGCACAACCGTCTCCAATGGTAGGATGCATAAAACTCTCGCAATCCATCCCAATCTGCTGACCTATAATGCCACACACGACGCATACCAGGTGGTCTGGATTGCGTGGTCTGACCGGATGGAACCACAGCACGTACCAGGCAATGATCCGAAGTTCCTAGAGGGGCATCACGGAATACCTGGTAATCGTTTGGATGTGAGGTCAGCAGAAGATCCAACAAAGCAGGGTTGTGTCCTTCAATATCAGGTATTCTGGTAGGACCATCAACTAACTGGTTGAGGTCATTTGTTACAGCAAAGTTGTATGCAGCCTTCCCAGCGTAGTCGGTCTTCAGTGATCCTAGCCACTCAAAGTGGTGAGCGTTGAAGTCCCCTAGGATCACTACCTCCGCCGATGGGTGCTGCTGGAGAATTTCGTCTATGCCTTTCTGTACATGCCCGAGAAGTCGGTCTGTTTCGGCATCACCGCTATGGGACCTGTAAAGGCACGCATAGAACCGGATGCGGTCACCGTGATCTACGCGCGCCCATAACAATGACAGGTTTCTGTCTTCAAGGCTGCTGAGACGTCGACAACATACATCCTCCCGTACGTACATACACACCCCAGCATTGGGCATAAACTTGTGCTCCAAGCTGAAACCGGGATACAAGAGATATGTGACGTCGGTCGGAGAGGATATTTGTGTCTCAGTCAGAAAAATTAGAGCCGGCTTAGTCGTCTCCAAGTGATGATGGACGACATTGAGATTGGAATGCATTCCTCTGACGTTGAAGAAGTCCACATTGAATGTGGAAGGGGGTGCCGCTGTAAAAACATGTTTTCTATTTTTTGATCTTGCCATAAAAAAGGTGGTTAACAGGGAAAAAATTGAGGATTGCCGTAGTTACGACAGTTACATAGGCAAAGTTAAGGAATGATGGCCCGCAATGAATGACCAGTGAGGTGCGCTGCTGGCACGGGGGACGGAAGGGCCCCCGATCCAACACAATGATCAGCCGCCGTGTTCCACTCCGGTCTCCCAGGCCGGCACGACGACCAATCACGAGCTTTTGACACTGGCGGCAGGACAGCCTCCCTAGCCGGGACAGCCAGGGTTCGGGTCCTCTACGTACCAGCGGGCGGCCAGCGGACAACCGTTTCATCGGGTCTTCCTGGCCCCCGCGCCAACGTCGCACCCCCAATCAGACAGTGCAAGACTCCAGCCCCTAAGGGACCATAAACTGTCGAAACTACGGGAATCGGGAATGGGGATTGGCTCTCACGCGCAACCGTCGAAACACACCCAACGGTGCTTTACGATAGATTTCGGCATGAGGGTGGTCGCCAGCCAGTCGGACCCCACGAGGTCCTACCACCGAGGATGTCGGGTATTTTATGCTTCTTAATCGATAGGAAAACTAAAACATTCAAACATAAATAAGGATTAGCGAAAATATTATGTAAAGAAAGTTCGCACACGTTTACACTAGTGCTTGAAGTTATTCATATTTTATCGACATCGACAAAAGTTACGATTGCACGCACTGAAATATTGTTACTTAATATTTTACCAGACTGCGTCCGGAGCAGGTTTATTGTGGCTTTCACGTACTGGTAACGCGAGCAAAGTCTCAATTTAATAACGCAATAAAAAACTTAATGTTCTTATGTACATGTTTCCTACGCCGCTTTATCAATGTTTTTATGTTGGTTGTCCTGTCTGTTGTGGAAGCGTGGGGGAGGAACGATGGCGCGGAGCCACCTCGCCCTGACACTGCTGTCTATGAACCTTGACCAAAAGGTTGTTTTTTGACCAGTCGCGCGCACCTGCATATATGTAAATGTGCATTATTCATTGTGATTCTAATTTGGGAACACACGCCGCCCATTGACGCTGGAGCTTTGTGAATCCATTTTATTTGTGAAAATGGGATAAGGACTCGCAATTCTTTGTGTAAAGACTGACATGTGTATTGTTCACCAACACCCTCCTGAAGAAGTCCTGACGGTGGATAGCAGCTACGTGGACGTGCATCGGATGTGGAAACGACATTCAGGTCAGTCCTCATATTAACATTGATAGCGGTTCTCATCATATCCTTTTTTACACGCAGTAAGATACCTTTAGGCATCTTCATTCTTTGGGAGCATATCCCACCAGGTGGTAGCTATTTACACGCTAACCTACCATAAGTTTGGTCCTTTCGAGTCTGGATAACATCCAGCTTAAAAATTCCCGCTATTTTTGCGTATTTTACGCACAAAAAACGCATTTTCTCAGCGCCGCCATATTCATTGGCTAACGCTTATTTTACGCCCCATTACCCAGTAGTTTGGTTTATAAGCTAAGATAATATCCCAGCTTATAAACTCGCTTATTTCACGTAATTTTACGTATAAAACGCAATTTAGCAGTGCCGTCGTAAACACCGGCCGACGCCCATTTTTGCATTCCATACTGTTGAATACAGTATTGTCAGTAAATACATACAATATATTGATGCAAATAGCTTTGCATAATTGGTTATAATCTAGTTGGTTAAAACTAACTTATCGCTGCTTCTTAACTTGTAGTTTTTTCGCCCGTACCAAGCACCGCCTACCCTCAGATTTTCGATATCAAGATTTTAAGTCGCAATTATGACGGAAAAATCAGGAGATAGCGAAGTTAGGATGACTTTGTTAGTCAGTAAGAGGGACGCATTATTTCAACGTGTTAATCGTTTGTATGATGCATCGAAGAAGATTGTTTCGTACGATTTGTCGTTAAGAAGTAATGAAAATTTTATGTCTGAATCAGAAATGTTAGATGATTGGCGCAATAAGTTTGAATCTATTGTAGATGAAATAAATAAATTAAAATTGAGTTCAAGACCTATCGGGGTCCCAGAATACGCCTGTCTGGACGCATTTGAAGATTTATATTCGCGGATTAAACGAACTCGAAATAAGATAAGCGAGAGCTTGAAGCAGAGTTCACACACTGCGAGTGACTCAAACAAGTCAGTAGTGAAATTAGAACATTTAGTGATTCCGAGTTTTGACGGTCGCCCAGAAAATTGGAATGTTTTTTATCAGTCATTTAAGACTAATATTCATTTGAATCAACAATTGTCTGACTCGCAGCGCGTGCAGTATTTGATTGCCAAATTGACTCAGGACGCTTTAAAATTCACTGCAGGTATTGTTTCCAGTGGAGAAACGTATCAAAGCTTGGTTAAAAAATACCATGATAAACGTGCCCTAGGTACATTTTATTTAAATAATATTTTAAACTTAAAAAATTGCTCGCATAGTGCGAACGCACTTGACTCATTTATAAGTAAATTTTCCGCATCATTTTCGGCACTTAAAGAATTAGACATACCTGATCTGACAGACTTTGTTATGCTACAATGCGCTTTAAGAAAAATGGATGCTCAAAGTATTCAATCATTTGAATTATCTGTTCGGGATGAAAAGATACCAACAACGCAACAGCTGATCTCCTTTGTACAAGATCAGGCTAAAATATTGGAGCGCTCCAACCCTCGTTACTCATCATATATGAATAAGCAACCCGTAACCAAAACCCGTGATCAGATGTCACATACCTATAAGACGTTTATGACCGGTACTAATGTACATACAGGTTGTAGCTTATGCGCTAAAAGTGATCATAGACATTTATACGATTGCCCACAGTTTAAGAGTATGCGAGATGCTAAAACTCGATACGATTATATCAAATCGAAGCGCGGGTGCGTTAATTGTTTGAGTACCCTACATACGCTACCGGATTGTAAAAGTACTTCGGTTTGTTTCTGTCAGAAAAAACATCATAAGTTGTTGCACTTTGCAAATAACAATAATCATAATTTGAAATCACGCGCGAATGTAGGCACCGAAGCCGTTGAGCATTCGTCACAGTCGACAACCGCGACTTCATGCGCAGCCGTATCTGTCGATCGGCCCGCTTTGGAACATAATAATATTCAAACGTTTTCTATCACTACTATGCTTCGCGAGAATACAATTATGAACGCAGATACGTCGTCTCAGTCGTATGCTACTAGTTATAAGGGTGATATTATTTTATCGACCGCTCAAGTTTATGTATGCCCTAAAGATGGTATTAATAAAAAATATATCGTTCGTTGTTTGATTGACAGCGCGTCACAGAATAATTTAATAACAACGGAATGTTGCCGCTCGCTTAATTTACCAATAACGCCTTTAAGTAATTCTTTTGTTAAGGGTGTTGGTTCGAATTCTAGTCCTATATTAGGCTATGTTTATTTAAATATTGAGTCTCGTGTCTATCCAGATAAGAAATATGCTATTCATGCATTGGTAGTAAAATGTATCACGGATCAATTACCCTCGCGATTTATCGATTGTCGAGAATTCGACACGCGCAATCTGCACCTGGCGGATTTAAGTTGGAATATTCCTGGAGATTTTAATTTAGTTCTGGGTGCTCAGCTTTTCCCGTATATATACTTAGGTGATAGGGCAGATTGTGGACCGCGCGCGCCGCCGGCAATTCTCACCACGCTCGGTTATGTATTTATGGGCGAATGCCCACGTAAAGATGTTTTGCCCGCAGCTTCGTCTTTTACCGCGCTAGCACTAAATGATTTAGTGCAGAAGTTTTGGGAACTCGAAGAAGTGCCCACAAAACACTTGTTGTCTCCTGAAGAAACAGAGTGTGAAAATATTTTCGCTTCGACCGTGAGTCGCGATGATTCCGGTCGTTATACTGTCGCTTTACCCTTCAGCAGGGACCCTGCTGAACTTGGCAACTCGTATGCCACCGCTTACCGCCGCTTTATTTCGCTCGAACGTAAATTACGTCAAACGCCCTTACTACGCGAGAATTACAATAAAGTAATTCAAGATTATATCGATAATGGGTATCTTAGCCCCGTCGATGTGTCTGATTTGACCTCTGATGGTTATTATATACCTCACCACGCCGTGGTACGCCCTGATAAGCCGTTACCGCGTATTGTCTTGGACGCAAGTGCCAAAACGCATACTGGATTTTCACTTAATGATATTTTACACATCGGCCCAAATCTACAGGCTGATTTATTTGTATTGTTATTGAATTTTAGGATGTTTCCTATCGCCATAATCGCAGATATAAAGCAGCACTATTTACGTATAGGCGTTCTGCCGCAACAGCGTAAATACCTACGCATTTTATTTAGGTTCAATGAATCGGAACAAATAAAAACCCACGAAAATTTCAACTCTCGCTCGCCTTGAACTTTGTGCTATTTTACTCATGTCAAAGTTGATAAAAATTGTACGAGATACATTCGTTGAACGCATGACCATAGTGGACATATACGCATTTTCGGATTCCACGATAGCTTTATCGTGGGTTCATTTTTGCCCGCATAGATGGTCAATCTTTGTTAGTAACAGAGTAGCCCAGTGCCAAGAAAATTTAGACGCTAAACATTTTTATCACATAGCTGGTGCTATTAACCCAAGCGATTGTCTTTCTCGTGATATGTTGCCATCGCAACTTTTGTCTCACGATCTGTGGTGGAACGGCCCTCCTTGGATTCGCGACCCGCCTGAAAAATGGCCTATTAATCCGTTCGCTCCCGCTAATTGTAATGATTTGCCTGAACATAAGGCTAATGTCATGGCTGTCACAACGCATATAGAGGAACCACTCTTGTGTACATTGGCACAACGAGTTTCTTCTTGGGAAAAATTGCTACGCATTATAGCCTATGTACTTAAATTCGCTAAACCTAAACTAAAAATCAATCCTATATCTGTAGCAGGATTAGCAGCTGCTGAAAAGGCACTAATTCTTGCTGTTCAATCAGTGCATTTTGCTGAAGATATCAAGCTGCTCAAAGCTGAGAAATTACCTTCAAAGAAACTGCAAAACTTGGCAGTATTCTTAGACGCTGAAGGAATCTTACGTATAGGAGGAAGACTTTCTGGGTCGATGCTTCCGTATGAAGCTAAACATCCAATTTTACTTCCAAAACGCGATCATATTGTCGATCTAATAATTCAACATTCTCATGTTTTCAACTGTCACGCTGGACCTGGACTTCTTATGTCAATTATAAGACAGCGCTACTGGATATTAGATGCCAGAACAGTCATTAGGTCTAAGTGTCGGAAATGTAACACTTGTTTCAAGTTGAACCCTACGCATCCCACGCCTATAATGTCTGCATTGCCGTGGTACCGCGTGACAGAGACAGCGAAAGCTTTTGTTCATACTGCTTGCGATTATGCTGGACCTGTACGCATTACCCTTTCGCGTCGCAGAGGTCAACATGCTCAAAAGGCATACATTGTACCTTTTATTTGTATGGTGACAAAGGGTATCTATCTGGACTTAGTCACAAGTCTGACATCCGACAGTTTTTTAAACGCATTCAAGCGCTTTATTTCCCGCCGCGGTCCAGTGTTTTGCTTATATTCCGATAATGCTACAACTTTTATTGGTGCCAAGGCACAATTGGATGAGCTTTATAGTTTTTTGACAAGTTCAACCTTCAAAAACGCACTGTCTAATGAGCTTTTGTCTCGAAAGATAGATTGGAAAACAATTCCACCCCGATCCCCTACATTCGGGGGAATTTGGGAGGGGAATATAAAAAGTATGAAAACGCATTTATACAGGGTCATTGGAAACCAGTTGCTCACTTATGAAGAACTAGTGACAGTGCTAGCGCAAGTTGAGTGTATCTTAAATTCTCGGCCTTTGAGTGTCATTTCTTCTGATCCACACCCTGAAGTTTTAACTCCCGCGCACTTTCTAATGTCCACTCCACTGCAGTATTTGCCTGCCACTGATCTCTCAGATCAGCGCTATAGTTTATTGGAACGCAAAAAATTGCTCGACCATATGGTTCAATCCTTTTGGAAAAAGTGGCACCTTGAATATCTGCATACGTTACAAGTCAGACAAAAATGGGCTACACCAGACAAGCCTGTAGAGATAGGAACAGTGGTTCTATTAGAACAGGAAAACTCAGCTTCATTGACTTGGCCATTAGGAATAATTACTCATGTCTACAAGGGTACAGATAACGTCGTTCGAGTAGCGACCGTTAAAACGCAGAATGGCACTTATAAACGCGCTGTTACCAAATTATATCCTATTCCATCACAATAAATTCATTTAACTCTTTACGCATTTAGTATAATTTTAATTTAGGTAGCTATAATTTGAATTAATTCGCTATATATCTCCTGATTTACCATGTAATTTATTTTTGTTTTGAGACATCTTGCGACGTTTCAAGGCGGGGTGCATGGTAACGCGAGCAAAGTCTCAATTTAATAACGCAATAAAAAACTTAATGTTCTTATGTACATGTTTCCTACGCCGCTTTATCAATGTTTTTATGTTGGTTGTCCTGTCTGTTGTGGAAGCGTGGGGGGAGGAACGATGGCGCGGAGCCACCTCGCCCTGACACTGCTGTCTATGAACCTTGACCGATAAGGTTTTTTTTTTGACCAGTCGCGCGCACCTGCATATATGTAAATGTGCATTATTCATTGTGATTCTAATTTGGGAACACACGCCGCCCATTGACGCTGGAGCTTTGTGAATCCATTTTATTTGTGAAAAAGGGATAAGGACTCGCAATCCTTTGTGTAAAGACTGACACGTGTATTGTTCACCAACACCCTCCTGAAAAAGTCCTGACGGTGGATAGCAGCTACGTGGACGTGCATCGGATGTGGAAACGACATTCAGGTCAGTCCTCATATTAACATTGATAGCGGTTCTCATCATATCCTTTTTTACACGCAGTGAAGATACCTTTAGGCATCTTCTTTCTTTGGGAGCATATCCCACCAGGTGGTAGCTATTTACACGCTAACCTACCACGTACTTATATGTATGGCAAGCTATATCACTCTTCCATACTGCTCAGGTAGAAAAGAATAAAACGTAAAATGAACCAGCTGCTTCTCTTCCAAAAAATCTTGTAAAAGCCGATCGAGGAAATAGACAAAAATCTGATAAATCATATTAGTAGGGGATGCGGCTAGCAACCCATCAATATTTCAATTCCGTGCTGAACGTCGCTTTTAGGTTAGACGTGGGGGCTCTGTCTACCTTGCGAGGGTATAAAATATGATAGTATGGCTGTATCTATGTATTTTATGGCACGCTCCATAGTCCAAACTAACATAACTGTTTGTGTTTTATTTATTGCTTAACAGTTTTTAAAAATATTTTTACATTCCACATTACCATAGAGCTAGTAGAGCATCATTAGCATACTTTGAGTACGATTACCAATTTGGTCAATATTGCGTTTATTAAAATGGCTATGAATAACAAGTGTCATGGTTCTATTATTTCTTTGCCCATTGAAGTTAATCCAAAATTAACGTCATCATCATCACCTCAGCCACAAAAGTCCTCTGCTGCACATAGGCCTTCTCCAAGAATTTCTAATACTATAATTAGAAAGGTCAACACAGGTCGTCAGACCACCTGGTCGGCTCTTGCCGGTACGTGGTTGCAATTCGAGAGCCTTTCTATCCCATCGGCCGTCCGTTCTACGCGCTATATGCTCCTCCCACTGCCACTTCACGTAACGATATCTAACAAAAGTGTGCTTATGAGTATTTTCAGCTAGATGCTTACATCGCCAGTTTTTCTTTTTTCGAATCTATTTGTTATGCATGTTTCTTATTCTTGCAGAATCGCGGGTGAAACTTTTCACATGGACATTAAATCATACATCGAATCTTTAAACACAGTAAGCTAAATAATAAACATCATAGAGTTTATTTAGTACGACTAACTAAACAAATGCTGTTCAGAGTAGCCTGTATATCAGGTGTCAAATATGTTTGTATGCTTATGGTTTATTTTTCGTAAAATGTTTTGATATATGTACGCATTATTTATCCTTGGTGGGTTCTCTTAGTCTGTGCATATGACAAACTTTCCCTATAGGAGCAATACTGGTTAAAATATATTGCAAAAACTATTGATTTTCTCCTTATATTATTATCAGCTATTATTATTAAATATTATTAGCTAACCATTCAAAAACGGGCTGATTTGTTACCCGACTTCACAAAAGGAGGAGGTTATGAATTCGGCTGTACGCTCTTTTAACCGCATAACTGTTTGTGATTTGTTTGTTGCATTACTCCGTCTAATTTTAAAATCTTTTTGTTTTATTTCAAACGGCATACTTTCAAATTATTTCCATTTAAATTTTATCAAAATAAGTTCTGTAGTTTGATTGTAGTTTGATTAGTTATTTTTTTATATGTAAGATTATAATTATACTATTATTTATGTATCAATGAAGAAATGAAAAAGGTATGCATTGTTTTATTTGCTGTAATTTAGTGTAAATAATTTATTTATAGAAGTTCATTGCCTTTTATTCAATGTAAAGTTTTCCCAAAGTGTAATATCTTTTCTAGACTGTATAATTTTGCTTCTTTTCTGAAATGGAAGTTATAATGATTTGAATATCGATACATGGACATACACCAGGTAAATTTGAGCCAAACACTATTGAATACATATGCAAAACTCACACCCACAACTGCATTTCAAAATCGGTCTCGTTTGACAGCATCCGTTCGGGTCTCTATCCGTCAGGATTATCATATCTCTATGATCCAAATGTACCATAGAAAGACTACAAATTTATCGGATTTACTTTCTAGGCATTATCAATGCCCCAAAAATGAAAATTTTAGGTAGGTGTTCCATGACCTAGCCGGCTCCCCATACATTTGTGCAACAACTCCTTTACCTTCTGACCATGTTAGTCCCTTGCATCTGCTATTTATTGGCTGGTAAATTGATTTGTAAGCACGATTAAAATATATATATATATATATATATATATATATATATATATATATATATATATATATATATATATATATATATATATATTAAATGTGCTAGCTAAGCCAAGAAACCATTCGCTGAACTCACACTTTCACGGGCCACATTGAATGAGTTATAAAATAATCTTGGTATGAAGAACCGAATTTAATCAAACTACTGAACCGATTTTGAAAATTTTAATGGAAACAATTAAAGAAGAAAAACGTACCCTCTGAAATATAAAAAGATTCATTTATTTTGAGACAATTTACTTTGCGTGCTTCCGCCACCAGTTAGTTCATGCGAACTATTGCTGGCCAGCGCCCACCCACTACTGTTAGTCCCTTCATGCCCGCCACCAATAGTTGATGCATGCAACCCTGGTCGTTACTGCTCCATCCGTTGAGGCTGCAGCAATGTCGACCGTCGTGCTCGCGACACGTGTTTCGCCTCTACACGAGGCATCTTCAGGCAGAGAAACCTAGATGTTGATCGTTCGAATGACAAGCAACGAACGACCAGGGTTGCATGCATCAACTATTGGTGGCGGGCATGAAGGGACTAACAGTAGTGGGTGGGCGCTGGCCAGCAATAGTTTGCATGAACTAACTGGTGGCGGAAGCACGCAAAGTAAATTGTCTCAAAGTAAATGTAGCTTTGACTTCGGCAAAGTAACACCTGAATCTATTAATTATATAAAAAGATTTTTCAAATCGGTTCATAAGTGACTGAGTTATGAGGTAATTATCAATTAAAAACAATCTCATTGAGAACCTCCACATTTTTATGAAGTCGGTTAAAAAAGCAACGTCAAAACTCTTAAAGTACCTACCTATACAGCGTGATTTTACACCTATGAACTACTTATATTAAAATCCTGGAATTTCTATAGAAAATTTAAAAAAAAATTTAAATTCATTCGCCCAGCTGATCGGCGGCTTTGTATGGGAGGTGTAATTTTATTTTCCGTTTTTTACCTTTGTTCGTTCTATTAGGGATTCTGATACCAGGATTTTAACACGTTCACTGCGGTTCACCCACAATTGGCCCGACGCTGTGTCAAATTCATGTGCGCGCGAACAAAACTGGTCTCTTCTCGCTTGTGCGGAACAGGTTTTAAGGGCATTTTTACGAGTATGACAGAGACAAATATAGTTTTGGATTTGTGACTTAAAATGTAAAAATATAGGCAGTTTACTTACTCGTCGGACCATTTTCGACCTCCGCCGCATAGGACTTAAAAAAAGTTATCTCAGTGCGGGAGCGGGCCTATTTCGGAGGATGACCGATGGCGACCTGTTGCCGCACTGTGCAGATGCGTACGCGTTGAGCCGTCAGTAGTGTTGTGCAGTCACGGGAGGAGAACGTGCTCGCGCTCGACAGTTTCGTACAAGTTTAATTCATTACAATGTCGCATCGTAAAAATAAATTAACACTAGAAAATGTTAGTGATAATGAAGAAGAATACAAAAAGCCTAAACTGTCTTGCTCTGAGCTACCCTGCCCTGCCCTTACTTGACTGGCTTGTATTATGTGGACTGTGGAGTAGGAATATGATTATCACTTAAATCTTAATTTGCTAAGTCACTAACATCTTGTGCTTGAGAATGAGGCACGTATTTAAGCACAAGCTTATTAAAAAATTGTTACAGATAACACCGGAAAAATAAAAACCTCTGGGCACATTCTGGAAAATGGCTCAAAAAGAAGAAATTGTGCACAGTGCTACAATAAGCTAAGAATGACACTGACTTCCTCATAAGCAAAAAAAAGTAAAAAAAATTAAAACAGTCTGTGTCAAATGTAATCAGTCTCTTTGCGTAAACATGTTACAAAGATAAACAAATATAATTTTTTGATACTTTCGTGCTAAGCTTTTATTATTTTTTTATTCGGTCAAATTAATTGCATTTTTTGAATTCAGTACCTACCACGATATTTTATGGGTTTAGTGTTCCCGATATTTCGATAGTGTTATAAACACTTAGTAACGTGTCTAGACTCGGTTACCAATAATATCGTAGTGAGAACTCGTTAAAGAAAGTTTCATCTTGATTTTGTGTTTTTAATTACTATGTTTAGTGCTTATTAGATTTTTACTAGGTATCTATTTTAATATAATTTTAATAACTCGATATTTTGTTTTCTTCACTACCCCATCACTACAAAAATTACACTTAGGTGCGGTATCGGGCCTTGTCGGACCTGACATTTTCGATTGCTAATTTCTCATTTTCTGTTTGGAGAATCCAGGGGCGGGGACAATGTTTAGACAACTAATTCATGACAATTCGAAAACCATAAAAAAATAAAATATTCTATAGGGATTGGCTGAGATAACAGAGCTTTAATACCCCTCAGAGTTGTCAGGTCGAAAAGGCCCGCTACGCACAGTAAGAAAGTCAAGTGGGGGCTGTTTTGGACTGCCACCGCACCAGCTGAAAGTCACTGTTTTATTTTACGCAGTTAACGTGTTACGTAGTTCATAGGTGCAAAATCACGCTATATGCTGTGGAAAGATCGACTACGAGTGCGACACCAATTCAGCCCAACCCGTAAGATTCGGCGAGGCCGAACGTTCGATAGATTTTATGCCGGAACCTGTCCTAAAACTGCCGCAGAAACTCGATTTTTCTACCGAAACTTGCTGAAACCGAACCTTTGGCACAGAATAATTACTAGTACTTACGTACAGAAGTCGCACTCTGCAAAGATATTCAAAGAAACATCAACTCAATGTAGTTAGCGATACGGTGTTATTTAGAACAGAACGCAGTACCTTTTAGCTTAGATACCTACAGCAAGCAATTTTATACTTATAGCTCTGAACAAAAGATTCATAATTCGTTGAAGTCGGTAAACACATGTGACCAAACGCGCGTCGTTCCTACAGGATTTGTATGGTTTTCCAAGGGTTTTTCCCTTCGAAAAGGTTGTCGCGCGTAGGTATGTTTTCGATGCCCATATGGGCAGTGAGACAGGCCTGCCTTCCAACCGAAGGCAGGCCTGTCTCACTGCACATGTGGGTTCTTTAAGGTTAAGTAACTCGACTCTTTTTTTTAGACTCATTTCTGCCGGCGGTGAAATTGCCTGTCTTAGAAGGTTACAATTACATCTGGGGCAAGACAAAGGCAGCATTCCAGTATGTCCATAAACACCATTTGCACGACGCGGAATGGTTCCTCAAAGCCGATGATGACACGTGAGTCCAGCACTATTTAAACGACTGTCCAAAAAGAGAGTATTCATTTCAGAGTTTATGTACTCGTACGTAGTTTCGACGAGCTCTGTAGCCTTAGTGGTCAGCATGCCAGGCTGCCACTCCGTAGGTCCTGGGTTCTATCCCCGGTCAGGTCAAAATGTAAAATGATCTTTTTCAGATTGGCCTGGGTCTTGGATGTTTATCTATATCTTATATATAATATAGTAAATAGAGTTAGTATTTGTATTGCCGAGTAGTATCCGGCAGAGTAGAATAGGACCACTCCAAGTCTTCCCGTGGATGTCGTAAAAGGCGACTTAGGAAATACAAGCTAAACAAAGCTTATAAACATCCATGAGACCTCTCCAACCCGTCTGGCCAGCGTGGAGAGTGTAGGCCAAGCCCTCTGACAGCTATGGCCAAGTATGGCTCCAGTAGAGAGGGTCATGCTCCTGCAGTGGAGACTAAAAAAGACCTTATGAAGAAGAAGAAGAAGAGTTAGTATCCCATAACACAAGTCCCGAACTTACTTTGGGGCTAGCTAATACTGTGTGATTTGTCCTTTCCGTATATACAGCGTAGTCCCGTATATTTATTTAAGTGATTTTTTTCATCGTCATTATCATAGCCGTAAAAATCCAGTGCCAAGGCCCAAGGCGTCTTCGAGGGAGGATACTGTCATTTTCACCACCCTTCGCAGGCGGGTTGGCGAACGCAGTTTCTTTTGGCTTCTTATGCTTTCGATGCTGCTGCCTATCGGAAGCATTTTTAAGCTGGGGAAATATAAGAATTTGTTGGATTTGGGAAGGAAATGAAGGCTACTACTCAGTCGGTTGAATGAGGGTCAGCAGGCCTGGCGCGAACCCGATGTCTTTTAACCACCGGCCAAGCAGTTGAGGATGAAAACCCTTTGTTTACGCGTGGAAAGACCTTCGTCTTGTCTATCCGGCCACGGGAAGCCGGACAGGTATGTGGGACTTGAACCCACTAAAACCACACGCTAAACCGCTTAATGCAGCCGTGTGCTTCTTATTGCTCCACAACCCTAGCGTGGCGGCTGCTATTTCGCAGCCCACCTAGCTCCGGTACCCTCTCAAATGAGAGGAATAGGAGCAGACCTCGGCCAGCACATCTGGCCCTAACGAGAAGACGTCTTATTGACACCAGGGACGTCTCAATTCAGAGGGCTGTCTATCGAACGACGGAATCCCGTTTCCGCCGCTCAATCAGCCCTCAGTTTGGCCTCTGTTAACCATAGGTAACAGAGGCCCACCAATTTTCGGCCGCAGAGGACAGGGAGAGCGGTGCACCTGATCACCGACACTCCTCTTCCCCTGCGGCCCCACCGATGCCGTGCCAAGCGCCACGACCGCGGAGATACAGCATGTATATTAACTACTGACATTCCCTTCAAGGCATGATAATAATAATTGTAGTCAGTTATCATGATTATGGCAGATGCACGTCCCTTTGCAATAACCCAGCATAAGTCCACCCAAATCTCAATCCCATAAACCCATTATTTTCCTTTTTAAAATGCAATAGTTCCTCCTCCGGCCAAGACCTGTTCAAGGGCATATCACACATTGGTATTTCTAGGAACGGGTTCTGGCTAGAGACCAACATTACATCAACTTCTCCAAAGGGCCTCTACGTGTTGGATCTATATCCCCACGCAAGCCTCTCAAAGAACCGGGGTAACACCCGTGAAAAAAGAGAGATACAAATAATAATAATAAAGCCTTTATTAACAATCAATCAATATGACATTCGCATTACATACATTTCCATTTAGTTACTTCGAACAATTTATTATAATTATGTTTGTATTAATATTATAATTTCCTATTAAACTAAATAATAACATTCAATTATCGATTATTAGACACTGGCAATTAAACTAGTGTTTCTGATTGTCTTGCTTTTCAGCATAGGCCTCCCCTAGAAACTTCCATAATTCTCTGTCTTGTGCCTTCCTTGTCCATGTCGCTCCTGCTACTTTTTTGATATCGTCCTCCCATCTGCAATATGGTCTGCCCTTTCTCCTTTTGTTGTATCTTGGACACCACTCTGTCAAGTCTTTTGCCCACTTATCTAGTTTGGTTCTCATCAGATGGCCTGCCCACCTCCATTTTAATTTTTTGATAGTATATGTAACATCTGTGACTTTTGTATGTTTTCTTATAGTTTTTATTTTTACTTTGTCTTTTCTTCGTATATTTAGCATACTTCGTTCCATACCATGCTGGCATGTCTCCAACTTTTTGTATTCTTTGCTTGTTAAACTCCAAGTTTGGCACCCGTAGGTCATGCTAGGTATTATGCAGCTGTTGAATACTGTTCTCTTAGCTTTTTGTGGTAACTCAGGATTTTTCATAAATTCTTTTAAAGACCAATAACGTTTCCACGCTATGTTTATTCTGTTCTCGATTTCTTTTTTTGATATGTCTTTTGAGGAGATAATCTGTCCCAGATATGTATACTCTACCACATACTCTATAGGGCCTTTTTGGGTTCTAATTGGAACTTTCTCTCTATTTGTCATTAATTTAGTTTTCTCAATATTCATTAGTAGTCCCACCTTTTCGCTTTCATACACAAGTTGTTCAATCATTACCTGTAGCTTGCATGGGTCTTCATTTATTAGTATAAGATCGTCTGCAAACCTTAAATGATTTAGTAGTGCACCATTGATTTTGATACCATATCTTGACCACTCGAGGTTTCTGAATATGAGTTCGAGAACTGCAGAAAATAATTTAGGTGAGAGTGGGTCTCCCTGCCTTACTCCTCGTTCTATAGGAAAGTATTTACCTGTATTCTCGGTCCGAATGTTTGCACTCATGTTTTTGTAGATATTTTCTATTAGGCGAATATATTTGGAATTGACTCCTTGCATTCTTAAGGCCTCCCATATTTTGCAATGTTTTATTGAATCAAATGCTTTGTTATAGTCTATGAAAGCCAAGTAGTAAGATATGTTATATTCGTTACATTTTTGTAAGGTTTGTTTTATATTATTAATGTGGTCTAGAGTAGAAAAATCTTTACGAAACCTGGCTTGTTCCTTTGGCTGATTTTCATCTAAAGTTCTCGTTATTCTGTCTAAAAGTATTTTGGAAAATATTTTGTATATGTTTGACATCATGGAAATTGGTCTGTAGTTACTAATATTGTCCTTGTTTCCTGTTTTATGGAGCAAAATAATAGTTGATGATGACCATTGTTGTGGCAGAACCTCACTGCTGAGAATTTCATTAAAGATATCTGTGAGTATTGGTAGGATAATTTCACATGTGCCTATAAAGAGTTCGTTAGAAATATTATCTTCACCAGAGGCCTTGTTTTTTTTCAGTGATTTTATAGCTTTTATAATTTCTTCTCTCATGAAAATAGGTACTGATTCTTCTTTATAAATCTCTTCTATTGCTGATGGGGATTTTGGTTGCGATCTGGTATCACTATAAAGTTCTCGGTAGAATTCTGTTGCTGCTTCTATTATATCATTTCTGCTTGTTTTACTCTTGTTGTTTTTATGGTGTGTTATTTTATGTATCCAACTTTTGTTTTCTTCCAAGTCTTTCCAAGCTTTTTTGACACCTCCAGAGGTCTTTATGTATGAATCGAAGGTATTGTTTCTTATTTCTTTCCTGTATTTTCTTATACTGAGAGTAATTTCCTTGCTTATTTTGGTTATATCGCTTTTTATGTTTTTTCTATCTTGCCACATTAACATCCTTTCCTTGATGAGTCGCCTTGCATCAGGGCCTAGATTATCTCTGGTATTTTTGTTTGTGATGGCATCAATTTCTGCTTTTTTCAGTTGATTTTCCAATTCATTATACTTGTTCTGGACTCCTTGCAATTTGTTTATACTGCATAGTGAGTTTTTGAGTGTTTCAAAGACATTATTTGGAATTGGTAGTAGTAATGGTTGTTTACTACCTTGTAAGTGTTTTCGGGACCAGGTATGTTTCGATGTTTGAATATGTGCTCGTAGTAGTCTGTGGTCTGAGTTATAGTTAAAGCGATTAACAACTTCCACATTTGAGAATATTTTTGGTTTGTTTGTGGTTATGAAGTCACTTTCGTTTCTTGTCCCGTCAGGTGATTCCCATGTCCATTTTCTATTATATTTTCTTTTATAGTAACTGTTCATAATGTGCAACTTGTTTTCTAAAGCAAAGTTTACTAGACGGTGGCCATTGTTGTTTCTCTTTTTACCTGTT
Source organism: Elegia similella (assembly GCA_947532085.1). NCBI lineage: Eukaryota > Metazoa > Arthropoda > Insecta > Lepidoptera > Pyralidae > Elegia > Elegia similella. Next base: position 5,862,565 of record OX383933.1, read on the forward strand.
GTATATGGTCCCATAATAATATCTTCGTTTTTCTTTCTGGTACTAATTTGGCTGTTGAAGTCTCCCATTACAATAACAAAAGAGTTGGACAAGTTATCCATAGTTGACTGGAGACTCTCATAAAATTCGTTTTTCGTGTTCTCATCTGCAAGCTCAGTGGGAGCGTATATTTGCACAATTGACACAGGTTTTGTGTGGCAAGGCATGATGCAGCCTATCAAAAGTAACCACTTTTCCTATGTGTTAATGTGTCCGGATTTCTTGAAGGGTTTTGTAAAAACGAGGCTCACAGAGGACCCGAAAATTTTTACAACACTCGACAGGTTTTTCCTTCTGTTTTTGCAAATACAACACTTAATCAAACAACCACAGTTTCATATGATACATATCCCACGCGGAACTAACACCGATCAAGACACCATACAAAAAAACGGGTGTAGCATCATTGAACGACCGGGGATGTGCACCCTCCAAAACCCCATCAAGTAAATGTTGGGCGTTAATTTACACGCTGTATATTTTTGGATTGTTTGTTTGTTATTCATGTATGTAAGTGGCCAACACTGGTCAGGATTTTTCCAGCTGCCTAAACCCATGTGATATAGCTTAACGACCTCGCAGGCCGTCAGCTGTGGGTCTGACACCTGTTCCGGCGCCGCCGCACCCTCGCCGTGCAGCCAGTAGCTGCCGGCGTCCCGGCCGCCGCTCCGCGCCGCTGCCGGGCGGCCTCGCCAGCGCCCGCTTGTGCCCGCACCGCGACCTCCCCCGGCTCGTCGACCCCCGCGTTCCCATCTGCCGCCGTCATCGCTTCCGCCGTCACCGCGAAGCTGATTCTTTGCAGTTCCCGCCACATCCAGTCTTGCCCGTTTCTCGGGACACATTCTCCGTAAATGTCCTACCTTCCTACAACTGCTACACTCGAAATTTTTGTACTTGCAGTCCTCCGTTCGATGGCCGTTTGTTCCGCACGCCATACATTTGAAAACACCTTGAACTTTATTTACTGGGACTGAAGGCTTAGTATCGCGATCCACCGCACAAGCATTTTTTTCTGCCGCTTCTAATGACGTTGCTAATTTGAATGCCCTGCGATATGTGATACTATCATCCTCTGCGAACAATCGCTGGCGCGTCGTTTCACTTATTGTGCCACAAACTAATTGATCGCGCAAATTCTCTTCTAATGTGGTCTTAAAATCGCAATCCTTCGCGAGCTTCTTGAGTTCGGCTACGTAATCGGCGATTGATTCTGTTTCTACCTGCCGCCGTTGTCGAAACTTGTACCGCTCGGCCAATATTGATGGTTTTGGCTGCAAATGGTCTTTCATAAGAGAAATAGCTTCATCATAAGACAATGTTGATGGTTTCTTGGGACTTGCTAACGTCGACAACAGCAGATAAGCCTCTTCGCCCATCACCGCTATTAATGTGGGTAACTTTGCACTGTCCTTCACATCGTTCGCGAGAAAATACATATCTAGTCTTTCACTGTAACTAACCCAGTTCCCGGATTTCACGTCAAACTCCTGTATTTTCCCCACTCCCATTTTTATGCACTTATTTTCAATTTTACGTACGATTCGTTACCGCCTCGTCGCCACTGATAAATAATAGACGGCGTGCGGTCGGTAGCTCATTTATTGCAAGACTGAGATACACTGATACCGACAAGGACACTAGACATACCAGAAATAAGCCCGCATTTCGCGATTACTTTACTTAGATTTTGCCTATTCGTACCAAAATTGACTTACGTGCTTCGCTGCTGCCCCTTATGGAAATTCCAAAACCTGTTATCACCCCTAGATGACCTCATAAGGTCCAATTTGGAATCAATTTTGAATATTCAGCTCAGCGAACAGTCCTGGACTCAGGCATCCCTACCCATCCGCCATAGCGGTTTAGGGATCCGCAAAATTTCTGATACCTGCTTTTTTGTCTTCCGTCCATAGGTCTACCAGTCTCATCGGCAAAATCTTACGGGTCTGTCCCACAAACTATGAGATTGCTAGCATGGAGGAAGCCAAAAACGCATGGTTTATTGCTTGTCCAAGTACAGACCCCCCTATTTTACCAAAATCCCAAAGGAGCTGGGACGAGCATTATCTGCAAATTAAAATACGAATCTCTCTTGAGTGGCAATTCAGATGCGGAACGAGCGAGACTGTTGGCGTCGGGTACCAGGGAATCCGGTGGTTGGTTGTATGCCCACCCTTCGCCAAACACTGGCACCTTCCTGGAGCCCGATACTCTACGCCTCGCTGTGTGTCTCCGGCTTGGGGTCCGTATCTGTGCTCCACACATGTGCCCTTGCGGTAGCCAAGTGGAGCAGCTGGAGCACAACGGTTTGTCTTGCCAGAAGACTGCCGGCCGCTTTTCTAGACTTGCAACACTCAACGACATCATACGCCGGTCTCTTGCCACGGTCAACGTGCCCGCTTTACTCGAGCCAACCGGCATAGCCAGAGACGATGGCAACGGACCTGACGCATACCGTCAGGTCCGTTGCCATCGTCTTTGGTTTCGTGGAGGCTGGGAAGGGTTCTAGTGTGGGATGCTACCTGTGTAGACACGCTGGCCCCTTCCCACCTTCGTGGATCCAGCAAGCAAGCGGGGGCTGCAGCAGAAGCAGCCGAAAACGGGAGTAGAGACCCTTGGTCCGTGGGGCCCTAGCGCCCATTCACTAGTAAAAGAGCTGGGTAAGAGGCTCGCTGAAATTACAGGGGACCGAAGAGCTGGCAGTTTCCTCGCACAGCGCATTAGCGTTGCGATTCAGCGAGGAAATGCTGCCAGCATCCTCGGGACAATGCCGGATTCCCCAAATTTTTTAGATATTTTAAGTTAGTTTAGTTAGTTTTAATTTTATAATAAGTTTTTAGATTAAGTTTTAGTATTTATTTATAAATGTAACCTTATTCTGGAATAATTATATTTCAAATGACTAATTAAAAAAAAAAATATATAATTTTATTTCAAATTTGTTGATATGAACTTTTTTCCTTCTAGCTACGTGATAGTTGAAAACCTCCGATACATGTTAGCCGGCTACAACACTAGTGATCCCATTTACTTCGGGTTTAGATTCAAAGCGAGCTTTTGCCCTAGACAGGTATGTATTAAGCTTTATATGATAATCGGTCTGGGAAAAGAACTGCGTATATTTTGTGGAGTTCTATCCGATGCGTAATAATGCGATTCATTTGTAATTAATTAATGAAGTTTTCTTTTTTCTTTTTATATATTAAAAAATGCCTTTATTCAGGCTGACTGGTTAATCACGTGTCACACTTGAGGACAAAAATAACAATCACACTTATCCTACCAACAAAATACTTATTAATTACAAAGAAAAACTTAATTAAATTAGTCCGCAAAGTCTCGGAATGTTTGGAAACCGTACGCTCGCTACGCGCGCATGATAGATTATAATATTTACTGATCATTTCGATCAGTTACCTTTAAAATCTTGTATCACTTCCGGTTTACCTAATCTATTTTATTTATGAATATTATGTAATATTTCTTGTAAACATAATTAATACTTACTTTAAAACATTTGTGGTAATACTTTTAACTTGTTGTAATTGATTACTTTAAATGTCGGTTACTGAATCGATCTACGATGACAACACCCAAGATGGCGGGTGAAACAGCTTATATAAGCAGTGATTTGCAATTGTAAATCAGTCTTGGTGGTGCAGTCGCTGAGAACAGTCGAGTTAAGTATTTCATTTGTCTTTGTTTTCATTCATTTCGATATTGGAATATTTTGATATTTCTGTTACTATGTTGTAGTAATAACTGTGGTCGTAGATGGTATTTATTATATGTGTAATGGTGACTATTTTGTGTACATAATAACGTTTGTAATAATTTCTTGTGTATTCAAAAGTAATAACGAAAATGTGATCGTACAGATAAAAGCCCTTAAGGCGAGTAGGCAACCGACACTTTTTAACAGGTTTCTTGGAGCTTCTTCCTGGCAGTGGTTGTTTTGAAGCTCCGGTAAATTTAGCTATGATTTAAAAGAAATAATAAGAGATGTTTTGAATAGAGAAATATGAAATAAAGGATATTCCTATTCTTTCATTAGTTTCATTTCTAACATCAGAAGTGGGATAATAATTTTTTTGTTTTTCATGTGAATCGTGATGAACACCGTCCAGCCCTGCTCTGCTCACGAAAAGATCGTTGCCGCTGACTAGTATAAAAGAACAAGCTAACGAACAGCAGCTCTTCAAGGATTCGAAAGTGATGCAGCTTCCTGGACGTCGGTGTCGGCCGCTGGGGGTGCATCTAGGGCTTGTACTGGGCCCTGGGTAATCTCTTGGGGCGCCGTTGCTTCTCGGCGGCGGCGTCGGGGGTCGCGCTGGGACAGTCCTTGGGGGCGTGCTGGGGTTGCAAACGTTCCTTGGGAGGGGGCGGCATGTCCTTCTGTTCTCGGCGGCTATGCGGCGGGCTTGAGAGTGCCCGGGGTTTCTTTGCTGTTGTGGCTTCGTCCTCGCGGCCACGTCTCTTGAGACCCATTTTCGGGGGTATCGCGGGCGGCAGTTGGGTCAGGCATCCAGTGAACGCCCTCTCCAGTGCCGCTCGGTCCTCGTCCAAGGGCGGATTGCCCTGGTTCTCGGCGGTGATGATGCGCAGGTACAGCGCCATCCACCGCTGCAGGCCGTCCGAAAGGATGCCGGATCGGATGATGCAGCTCAAGACGACGCAATCTCGGTCGAATTGTCCTTTCGGGGACAATGCAGGGCTGGGCGGCGCTGCGCCTGCCTCCTGCTGGGGTGTCCGGGGCGCGCTGTGCGTTCCCGGGGCGTCAGAAAGCGGTCGAGCGGAAGACGCCGCCTCCGTCTCCGAATCGGGGTGCTCCATACTGGAGCGAAGAAGCGCTCAGGCGGGTAGCCACCTGACGCAGCCCGTCTGGACCGCGGCTTGGCCTACCTCTCCCCCCCTTTCCCTGGTGAGACCCGCTGGTGGGAGGCCAGGTACTAAGGAGATCAAGGCAAACGAAGCGCAGTCCCGGAATAGAGAGATCAGGTGGTCCCCGCCAACGCTTTGTGAGTAAAGCGCTGGGCGCTCTGCTCGCGACGGCTAATAAATATTAGCCGGCGAGAAGGCTGGTGGTTTTGGTGGGCTCGTACGTTACTTCACTAAGAAAACTTCGATAGCTAGGCTAACTCCAATTGACACAATCGGGTTCAAACTTGGCATATATACTCACAAAGAGTTGCTCATTAGTTACTACCTGCGGCAGGTCCTCCACCGCCCGCTAACCCTTCCATTCCGCGAACTTTTTGACCCCCCCTCGTATGTGTTCGTTTGTAATTTTATACACATTGTTGTACCTATCGTTTAAAATGTCCCTGGCTTCGTTGTAGCTCTCTGACACTAATGGCAAATTTTTGATCAAATCATATGGCTCATCTTTTACAAAACTACGTAAATAAAATAATTTTTGAATGGGTTCTAAAGCATTGTTACGGTGAATTAAAGCATCAAATAGGCCTATAAACGATTTATACTGAGAGTACATACCAGTAAAATCAGGAACATCAATTTTCGGTAGCCGAGCCAAGCTAGCATTGTCCGGCTAAAGCGAGAGCTGTGAAAGGTTATGATCGTCCGACAAGCTTTTAATGATAGTTAGAGTTTCAATGAACTTAGATTCGACCAAATCAAAATCATCGGCCTCCGGGTCGATGGTGCAAATCCCCAGGTTGAGTGCCTCATACCTCTCGAAAGAGGCACGGAGCCGTTCCTCCCTTATTAATAATGCCTGCCTCGAGATTGGAATTGGAGCGGCATCCTTATAATCTTGAAAGAAGTTAAAGTGTTTGGTCAAAGCCCCCTTCACAGAAGCGCGTTGCCTCAACAGCGTAGTCATGGTTTTGTTAGTAACGGCAGTTTCGGCCGTATCACTGCTTTCCGACATTTTACTTTTTCTTTAAATCAATTTGAACTAGTACAACTATTACTAATATTACTATTACAAACACAATAAACTAAAATTGTTTGGATCGTAGCGTCGTAACACCACATAATGGCTGCTCGCTCGTCTCGGTCGTGCCCACGCGTCGTCGAGGTGAGATGGCGCAGTGAGGCCCCCTAGCAGGAATTCGTAGAACCTCCAATGGGGTAATTTAGCGCGCTGCACACTAGCGTTCTGGAAGCGTACAAATCTTGATGCAGTGGCAATTTGTGGAACTACCAATGTCGCGTTGACCAATTAGAGGAATTTAGCGCCTTGGCGCGCTGCACACTAGCGCTCTGGCGGCGTACAAATCTTGATGCAGCGTAAAGCGGCGATTACATTATCCAATTTATCGGGCCCGATCTCAGTTAGGGACCCTAAATCGGGAAGTCTAATCGCAGTTAGTGAGTTAGTCCCGATTTAGGGCAATCGTGGCTACCCGATCGCACTAACTCCCTAGTTAGGGCGTAAATCGGATGGTGTGATCGCTGTTAGTGAGTTAGGGAGCTCAGTAGCCGCGCGGCGTTTGATGCGAGCGGGCGTTCTGTTTACATATTTTTGGAATGTGCCTACACTACAAGGCGTCACATTAAATTTTTCATGATTTTACAGAGCCTATGACCAGCTGACAACTAACGATAACTCAATCGTCAAATTCTGATATTTATTTGTGAGAGACGTTATGAGCAACATCATCATCATTTTGAGAAGGTGTCACGGTCAATCGACTATGCACACCCTGGTGTCAGAGTTCTTCGGAACCGCCTCTCGGCCTCTGACGTGGTTCCTTTAACGACTACCAGATGGCAGCCGGGACCACCGGCTTAACGTGCCTTCCGAAGCACGGAATCATCTTTGTTATGAGCAACAGATAAACATACATACATACCGGTCAAAATCATAACCCTCGTTTATGCTTCGAATATGGGTAAAAAGACAATTTGTCTTTTACTTACATTACATACATATAGTGTTTTAGACATCTAAAGATAGCTCAGCATGTTGTATAAGGTCATGATATGAATTTCCCGTCGCAAAAAATCTGACCGTTACAGCTAATCGTTGTTTAGCACTGACACTTTCTCTAAATAATGTGTCTTGTTTCTGATAATATGTGACAAAATTTATAAGATAGTCGAATTTTCCAATTTTTGGTACTTGGAAGTCACAGGCAGGAGCCATCCTTACAGCTACACGTGCGGCTGCCAACTGAGTTAGGGAGGCGATCTAGTGCAAGTGTAAACGCAATGCCCTTAATATCGGCGGTTAGTGTCCCGATGGATCGGGCCGATAAATTGGGTAGTGTAATCGCCGCTTCAATTTGTGGAACTACCTATGTCGCGTAGACCAATAAGAGAACACGAGATGCGGGCGGATGTGTCCACATAGCCAACAGCTTGACCCGATTTGAAGACGGCGGCTTCCGTCTTCGCAAATAAAATGCAATCAAAAAACAACTTATAATATGATGTGATTGCCGGTATGCTTGAAACGGATGCACTTGCTATGGTTACCGACAGAAATAAAGATGACAGCGAAAAATACACGTTCGGCGGCTTCTGCTTTGGAGTCCCGGAGTTGCGTAATCCCTCGTTATCACGCGTTGGCGGCAAACAATGAGTCCAGGCGGCACCACAAAAAAACTGTCCTGCACGAATATTTACACTCCCGGCACACTCCTTTGAAGGACCATGATTAAAATTGGGCTAAAATTGATTGGTTGACTGTATAATTTAGGGCTGGTGATAAATAAAATAGGTCCGGAGGTGAAAGTACGTGTATTCGCTGCGGCCATTAAGTCGGAACAGGAAACAGTTGTTACATAGACAATACAGATCAAATAACATGTTGGTGTTGCCAACAATCTGTCATCTATCAATTTGGTCTTAGACTAAAGTTTCAAAGTTCAACGGCGCATCCCGTTTTATCTATGGTGAAATTTAAAATTAATATCATCACAAAATCTAGTCACATTTTGTGAATTAATGCATAGATATTACTAAAAGTATTTTAACAAACATAGTATTTACAAAATACTGACGGTAAGATACCAAACAAAAGGTATTGAAATACAAGATAAAAGTACTTATTGTATATCTTGTATCTGTATTTCAGATACTTGTATCATAAATAAGTCACATCTCTGCCTAAAGGAACTTTTCAATTTTCTCAGTGCGATTATTGCAATATAGGTAGTAATACCTCCCTCTCCTGGTTGAGCTCAGCGATGGCTGATCCATGCGTCAACTCGTAAACAGGTGCTGCCGGGGGGGACAGGTCTGCTCAGCCTCTTTGAGACTTCTATATATCTTTGAGACTTTTATCATATCTGTTGTTGTTGCACGCTCGATCGCTAACATAACTTGTTCCACAAAAATATGTAAATTGAAATTGTATATACTCGTAACATCAGAAGAAAAAAGAAAAGATAAAAATATTAAATATCATACAAAGCCCTTCAGGCAAGTAGGCGACCAATACTGTTGAAAAGAGTTTCTTTCGGCGTCTTCTTCTCTGCAGTGGTCGGTTCCGAAACGCTAGTAGTTTGTAGCTATGTATTGTTATATATTTGCTATGTATTGTTATATATTTGCTATATAGGGACTATATAATCAATATTTAAAATATAATCTACAATTCTTTTTAGATTTTTGTTTGTTGTTTCGGGTCAGGGCTACACGAGCGGCGGAGCAGGCTACGTCCTCAGCAGGAAAGCGCTCGACCGCTTCGTTAAAGAAGCGCTGCCGTCGCCTTATCTGTGTAAAGAAGAGGACACTGGCTACGAAGACGCGGAGATGGGTGAGTCAGAGTCATGACAGTCATTTCCTGTTGGTCAGGGCTCTGGACCCCGGCCTCCAACGCCCTTCAGCCACACTGTTGACACTCCCTGAACGTGACAGTTTGGGTACCGGTGACCTTGAGTCGGGGCGTGTAAGCGCTAGGGTTGACACCATTCACTACTCACTTCTTGCCTGCCGGTGTAAGCCATACGAGAGACTCAAACACAACATAGAGAGCCCTCGACCAAGACAGTTGGCAAGGCAGTTCACGACGGCCCGTTCCACGCCCCGCGCGCCTCTTGATGTCCCCGCGAACATCCAGACACCAACACAATTATTTTTTCTTGTTCTCTTTATTTTCTCTTCACGTTTATATACGGACAAATCACACAGATTGAGCTAACCCCAAAGTAAGTTCGAGACTTGTGTTATGGGATACTAACTCAACGATACTATATTTTATAACGAATACAAATATAGATAAACATCCAAGACCCAGGCCAATCTGAAAAAGATCATTTTCCATCTTGACCTGGCCGGGGATCGAACCCGGTCACTCCGTGTCACAGTCTGGCGTGTTGACCATTGCGCCACGGAGCTAGTCTATATTGTATATAGTTAGTTTTAATCAGAGTAATTTTAAAAATAAATATTTTTTACTATGTGCGCCAATAAAAAACTAGTAAATGCTTGATATTACTTCAATATCAGCCGACCCGGCAGATAATTTTCTTTCCCACTGTTATGTGAGAGGGGTTACTGGATTTTTATAATCTGAGACCACGTTTGTGCAGGAAAATGTTTGGAGCGCGTAGACGTTAAGCTTATGGATTCCAGGGACGCCTACAAACGGCACCGCTTTTTCCCGTTTCCGCCGCACGGCCACGTCGATGTGAGGGTCAGCGCCAATAATTGGTACTGGAAGATGATTTATTATCCAATTAACACAGTAAGTGTTGACTAAGTAATACTTTTTCAGACCTTCTTCAACTGATTTATTACCTAGCCAAAAAAAACCTCACATACGTAAACACTTACTAACATTATATACTGGACTATATGTAACAAATTAATATCGTGCCCGCGCCGCCGGCCAGTCTGATGCGCCAGAGATTGTAAATGCATTCACAAAATTCGACAAATTCATTTGTCACATTCATACTACTCTGTCAAGAAAGTACTGGGAAACAATCAATAATACACAAAGTTAAATCCAATTTTTTTTTATCAACTTCAAAGTATGCTCCTTCAGAAGCGATACACTAATCAAAACATTATTATAAACGCTTTTTCCGGAATTGAGTACTCGCCGCGTATCCTCTGTTATGTATTCTACCAAATGGAAACTGGTGCTACGAAGCAGTAATTTGAGTTAAGGGAAAATAAAAAAGTCGCATGGAGCTATATCTGGTGAATAAGGTGGTTGCTCGATGATATTTGTTGAGATTTTGGTCAGAAATTCGTTCACAATGATGACCTTGTGCAAAGGTGCATTATCGTGGTGTAAAATCCAAGATTTCCGCATCACAAATTCCGTACTGTGAATGTCATTTTCTTCAATTAAACCACCAATAATTATACCATATGGTTCTTTATAATACCCCGTGTTTATCTTTAATCGTGATGAGTGAGTGATTTTCGCTTTTATATATACATAGTACATAGATTTGTTTTTCTTTCTAGGGTCGAGACTGCTGCTCAGATTACGCTATAAGTTTCCACTACGTAGATGAACCCTACATGTACGCGTTGGAGTACTTAATATACCACCTGAGACCCTTCGGCATCTCCTATAACTTTAAAAAAAATTACAATGTTAATCATAATCATAATAATCATAATCATTCATTTGACAAAAATACAGTAAATTACAATTGAAGTATAGGTACAATGTATGAACCTGAAATCAGGCATGCAAATAATAAGTGAGTCACAAGAAGGGTTAGTGAAACATTTGAATTTTTAATTTAAGTTAAAACAATGTAATACACAATACGTTAAAATAATAATGGTCAAACGATGATTTACGTATGTAAATATTATAGTTTACTGAGTCTTACAGAAATGTATATATTCATTTACAGAATAAAAACCGTGTTCAAATACCCATCCTGTCAATTTAGTTTTAAAAGCTGTACCTTGTAACAATTTGAAGTCATTAGGCAGCACATTGTAAAGCGTTATACACATATTATACACATTTCTTTTTAAAATATCTTTGTGGCACATGGGCACAGTTTATACAGTTAGTTCATTACAATATTTCTAGTTTTTCTTGAATTTACCTCACTTAGTTTTTGGCAATACTCTGTGTAAGTAATCGATACATAAACACAAGGCAGTGGCAGAATATTTAATTTCTTAAAAAGCGGTTTGCAGCTGTCATCTATCAAGGCGTTACATATTGCCCGAATACGCTTTTTCTGTACTTTGAATGCCCCGTCTATATCAACTGAATTTCCTCAAATTATAAGTCTGTAACTAAGAACAGATCCGACGTAACCATGGTATGCCATTACCGAGGTTTCTGTAGACACAGTCTGTCTTAGTCGTTTCAGTGCAAAGCCAAAACGGTTTAATTTATTACAGACTTGTTCGATGTGTGTCTTCCAATTCAAATGGCTATCTACTGTTATACCTAAGAATTTGATTTCGTTAACTTTTTCAATGGCATGGTTATAATAATTTATTTTTAGGGGAGTTTGATTAGAATTATAGGACGAGAATTGCATGAATTTGGTTTTATCTGCATTTAACCGTAAACTGTTTACATCGATTGCGTTATAAAGCGCTTTATTTGTATTACTTTTGTAGGTTTCATTATCCTCACATTTAACAATTATTGTTATATTATCCGCAAATAACACACATTTTTATGAGGTAGAATTAGGGAGGTCATTAATAGAAAGTAAAAAAAATAAGGGTCCCAGAAAACTTCCTTGGGGAACACCTTTGTTACAGATTTTATATTCAGATCTGTATGACATTTTAGTGGGAACATTACCAGATTGATAAAATCTTACTATTTCTGTACATTGTGGTCTGTCTATTTAATAGTTTTCGATCCAATCAAATGCTTTACCCCTACCATTATATCAAGTTTATATAATAACTTAACATGATCAAAAAGGTCCAAAGCCTTGCTCATGTCAAGATACGTGGACATAACAGGAACAGAAGTATAGAATAGAATAGAATAGCTTTATTTACGAATATGGTTATTACAAAAGGTCTTAAGTACTAAGTGGTCACACATATTCTACCGCAATTAAGACGGCGTGTAAATATTATGGTTATATGGGCATTGAAGTTAATAAATTAATCACATTTCAAAAGCTGATTTAAATTACAATTACCAATAAAGTTATAAAATAGTCAAAAACAATATTAGTCGAAATAAAAATTATAAAAAAAATTGTAACGTCATACTTATATTATTATGTCAATTGGTCTTGTAGGAACGCATTTACTGTGTCTGATAAATAATAGCATTTGTCTGATAAAATATCAAATAGGGTTAAACAAGGAGTAACTGGCCACTTAAGCGTTTTTTTCCACTTCAAATATTTCTTTGTCCTAATAGTATTGATGTATATTTTTTTTTATAACATCATTCAATGAATTGTTTATTTCTATGTAATTTCTGGTGAAAAGAAAATTAATTAGAACAGCCTAAGTTTTTTTATAATTTTTTAAGAAAAATAGGTCCTATTTTATTAGTAACTGGCCACAGAAATTCAATAACTGGCTAGTACCTAACTACTAACTGGCTTCATGAAAAAACATTATCTTTGGATATGAAAAATATATTAAAAACTAAATTTTAAAGCATAATAATAATTAATATTTGTTAGCGACGTGTCAAAAATTGATAACAATTCATTTTAGATTAAGGAAAATTAGAACTAAATTTCCTATTAGATTAAATTAGTGCTTGTATAGGTGCTAGGTTTCCTAAGTTAGTGCTTGTAAGAAAGACCTAAGTCTTCTATTTTGTCTAAATTTAAAGCTATAGAGCTTATTGTATCAAAGAAGTAGCGAATAATAGGGTAGGGTATTGAAGCAATAGCTTAACGAATACCTATGAAGGTTTTTTGTAAATAACTTTATTATTTATTGGTCTTTTTTGATGAAACAAACTGTAAAATGTAAAGAAATTATTACTCTATAAGTAAAAAATAAGACTCATGTCAAAACTAAATGCCAACATACTGAAAAAAGGAAAAAACAGTCACTTTTTCTTAGAAAGAGATAGAACTATAAGATAAAAGGAGACACATAGAAAACAGTAACGTGTGCAAAAGTCCAAAGTTCAGTTAGTGCCGTGTGCCATTTCTCGGCTTCCTGATTGGTAGAAATTCCCAGCTAAAATCATATAAATTGGACGACGCACAGTATGACGGCATTCAGTTCACTACCAGCAGTCCAGCAGTACTAGTAAGAAGAATAAAGGAACAATCAAGAAGTAATAGTGCTTTTATTATCAAGAAGTCTTGAAGCAAGAAATCCCTGCTGGGAAAAGGCCTCCAGTACTAGGCATCCCTCGTCTAGCCTGCTGGCCCGACCCCTCTCTTCATACAGTCCTACTAGGCAGTACGGACGCTTCCAGGCAGAAATTCTGCTACCACCGACGCCGCTATCGCCGACGCCGCCGACGCCACTACCTACCTAGCCGCTACCTGGCGGCCGACGCTCCGCTACCTAGCCGCTACCCGGTGACCACTGCCCTACTACTCTGCTGAAGCGTTACCTACTGCCAGCCCCCGATTATTATATTAGTATGATAATTAATATTGATAATGTTTCTATCAATATTAATTATCATACTATCTCATTTTCATATTAATAATTATTTGTAATATATTTATACAGAAAAAAATATTTTGGAGATCAGTTATCATTTTTATTTTTTTCAGTTATCATTGGAAGATAGTTTATGTAGATATTTCTATGATAAGCTCTAAAAACTACCTACTTAATGAATTTATAAAGAACGTAAAGTTTCTTAATATTGGTTCTCGGTCTTACTCCAGATAGGGGTTTAAAAAAGCCGTGATTTTGAGCTGACTTGACTATACGGTTAACGATCTTTATGTTGTCTTAAAACAAATTTATATTTATTACATAATTTTTCTTTTGCTTTTCTTTCTTTGCGAAGTCTATTTCTGATCTGTGTTGACCTCTTTTTCTCAGTGTTTATTCAACTGTTTCGCTTTTTGAACTTATTAATTAAAGGCAATTTTCATGATACCCATTTTCTTTGTCGCTTTAATGATAAGGCTTCAAAAAAACTTTTTGGTTAGCATGAGGAAGCCTCCGTTTTGCTACTTCTCTCTTATCTTTCCTTAAGTTTTTACTTCCTTCATTAAGAATCGTGTTAGTTTCTGTTTCTTCCAGTAAAATTACATTATAAATTTCATAAAATTTAGTCTCAACCTATTGATATTTTGTTCTTTTGTATGGCGCCTTACCTTTTTATTCTTTCGACTACAGAGACGCCTGTATAAGTAATCAATTGTGTAGCGTTATCAAAAGTATACTGCTTTTTTTGACATGCTTTAACTTCATGTATCAAAGTTTCAAAGAAAAAAATCTCATTCAGTAACTGGCCACCTTACTGGCCACCTATGCCAGTTTTTGATAAATGATGATAAAAATTCCTGATATTTTTTTATACGGTTTTATGTAAATAAGAGTAGTTTTTAATCAAATTCCGTCATTGACTATTTTATCAGTAACTGGCATAGGCGGCCAGAAACTGAAATCTTGCATTTTTTTTTTGAGTTACTGGCCACCCCCTCTATCTCAGCTTTTAATATATCTAAATTAGATTAAATATCAAATAACTGTCGCTTACTGCTTGAACTTCTATAATGTTACAACTCGCACACTAAATTTGCCTTAATTAATCAGAAATTATTTTTTTTTACCACAACCCTCCTTAACGTTTTAACAAGAATACACCTTACACGTCGAAAGACAAACGACAAGCGACAAAAAATTACCGCCAACTTTGGCGCCAGTATAATGGAAATTATTTGTACTAAAATGACAGCTAGATAACTACGGAGTTCGAAATTAAATAAATAGATAGCGTATTGTTAACAAATCTCTTATTCTAACTGAAATTAGTATAGAGTGGCCAGTTATTGCAGGTGGCCAGTTACACCTCGTTTTACCCTAATTCTTTTTTAAATTTACGCAAATTAAGTATATGTATGAAATCTATTAGTTAAATTATTATAAACACGGATAGCCATTACATAAGCGTTTTTTTGAAATACACAGAGCTTTTGCATGGGAACTTGTAATTTGTTTATATGTCTTGTTGGGGTACCAGGGATATCACTTTTTTTGGGGAATAAATAAGGGTATTTTACAACAAACAAGCACATTTCATAGATATTTAAACTTGGAAGTGTAAGTATATTTAATTTTTTAAACAGCGGTTTACATGTATCGGTAAAATAGGCACCACAAATTGCTCTTATACATCGTTTTTGTAATTTGAAAACTCTTTCTACATCGACAGAGTTACCCCACATGACTTAACAATATCGTAAAACCGACGACACATATCCATGGTAGGCAGTTAGTGCCGCTTTGATTCCTATGGTGTCCTTTATTCTTTTTAGTGCGTGAATAAATCTGTCAAGCTTTTTTATTGTCTGCTCTATATGTTGTCCCATTTTAGATGCTTGTCGAGATGTAAGCCTAAAAATATTGAGTTGTCAACTTGTTCTATTGTTGTATTATTATAAGAAATATTTAATTATTATAATACAGGAAGTATTGATAATATTTATTATGTATACTGTACCTGTAATATTTTTTATGAATTCTAAACATGCCAGTGTAGTTGAACTTCCTTTACGAAAACCGTATTGACTAGAGTGCAACACGTTATATTTATCTAGAAATTGTAAAAGTCTCTTATATAGTGGTTTTTCGAACACTTTTGATAAAATGGAAGGTAAAGTAATGGGTCTAAAGTTATTAATGTCTTCTTTATTACCCTTGTTAAACAGGGGTTTAACAATACACATTTTAAGTTGATCAGGAAATATGCCCTGATTAAATGAAAGATTTATTAAAAAGCAAGCACTCCACTTATGTATAGAGCACTCAATTTAAGAATTTCAGTGACAATGCCATCATAGCCGCTACACTTACTATTTTTTAAAGATAAAATTATTTTCTGAATTTCAGCGTCATCAACCGGTTTTAAGAATATTGTTTTTGGATTATTATTAGTCAAATAAGTTTTATATGTCACATCATGTTTCTTATTAAATTGCTCATTGTTCCTTAAATCTAAAAAAATATTGTCAAATGTATTACATATATCATGCGGATTGGAGATTAAGTTATTATAGAATTTTAAGTTATTAATGTCATTGGAAGATACATTATTAGAAATATTTGATGAGATAGCATTCCAAATAGCTTTGCATTTGTTTTTACTATTTTGAATATATTTTTGGTTATTTAATTTTTTATATTTAATTTCGAGCAGTAGCCACACATTTTTTTTAACATATTATTGTATGTTTTGATTCTGTTTTATGTGTTTGATTATTTGCATGCCTTCTAATTCTGTATTTGTGGTGCAGTAATCGTTTAGTCTTACACGATATTTTGATTCCTATTTTAATCCATTTGTGGTTAATTACACGATCCGTGATTTCGACTTTAAATGTGGGCAAACACGAATTATAAAACAAACACAAAATGTCATAAAACTCATTAAAAGCTAGCTTGAAGTCAGTTGCAGCTAAAATATCCGAAAAGGATAAGGCTAACATACATTAGAAATTTTTGTACATTATAAATGCTATAGTCACGTTTGTATTGAAACCAGAGGTAAATTTTGTTTGTTTTTAATTTTAAAAGTTGGGGTTTCAGCCATTTCATGGTCTGAGATATCAAGATAATGAACCCCAGGTATTGTTAATTTTATGTTGCTCGCAATTTGGTCAATACAAGAATTCTCTCTAGTTGGAACCATTATATGAACTGATAAACCATAATTGTGTGAAATACTTAATAAATCTCTAGAGGACCAGTCACTTTTTAATAAGTCGAAATTCCAATCACCACACAATACAATTTTCTTATTCTTAAATTTTGAAGTTAGTCGATGCAGTTATTTATCCAGACTGTTTAAAAATAAGTTTATAATTTATTTTCTACGATCAGGTATTCTATAAATATTAATGACAATGAGACCCATTTCAAATATCTCCATGTCACAGCATTCAAAGTAAAGTTTAATTATAAATTCTGAAATTAATTTCATAGGTCTTGCATCGAAATGCTTCCTGGTCAAGATGCATGTTCCCCCACGGCTTTTATCAGAGCGGCAATAAGAGGATATCAAATTCAAATCATCAATTTTTATATTTGCTTCTGAACCTTGTTTTACATAGGTTTTACTTAAACAAATGATGTCAACCTGCTTGCCGCTGTTTTGTAATTCACATAAGGCAATATCTAATAAATCTAGTTTATTATTAATACTTTCCATATTCTGATTAAATATTTTTAAAAAGTCTTTACGATTAGGGACGAAAAGAAAGCTTACGTGCATTATCTGCATTAAAACCTTCTGGAATGTTCTTCTGAGAAATATGATTTGAACACTGCTTTTTAAAAAAGTAATAAGGTATGGTTCCCTTTTTTGCTCTAAAACAAGAGTTTGGCTGGCTTTGCAAAGTAGTTTTTACTTGTGAAGTAGGTAATACCCGCTAAGTCGTTGACGTAGACGAAGGAGAATAAACGGTCTCTGTAGAGAGAATGTTTTGATTGATAAATCTTAGTGTAGTGATTTTGATTATAGGAATGCTACCGTAAGTAAAACATTTTTTAGGTACAAATTTTTAACTCTCTCTTTTTCTGAAAGTATACAATGACATAAATCATAACGGCTTGCTTGACTATCAGTTTGTTATCGGAGCTGCTGAGGATATAATAAGCATGCTCACTTTCACATGATCTCTGTTACATGTTCCCTGCAATATGTTCCCTGTTACATTGTTCCCTGTTACATGTTCCCTGTAACATGTTGCCTGTAACATGTTTCCTATTACATGTTCCTTGTAATATGCTCCCTGTTACATATTTACCTCACTGTGCAAAAATCAATATGGAAATGCGTCGATTAAGTATATCTATAATGATTTTAGTCAATGTATTTTGGTTTGTTCACTTATTGTGGTTATGTTTGTTAGTCTTGCTTGATGCATCTGCTTGCTATTTCGTTTGTTTTCAGATAATCGACATTGAACAAGATAAATCTAGATGAATTCTTCTATTCAAATCCCGGTCCCACAAAAGAAAGCTTACGTGCATTATCTGCATTAAAACCTTCTGGAATGTTCTTCTGAGAAATATGATTTGAACACTGCTTTTTAAAAAAGTAATAAGGTATGGTTCCCTTTTTTGCTCTAAAACAAGAGGTTGGCTGGCTTTGCAAAGTAGTTTTTACTTGTGAAGTAGGTAATACCCGCTAAGTCGTTGACGTAGACGAAGGAGAATAAACGGTCTCTGTAGAGAGAATGTTTTGATTGATAAATCTTAGTGTAGTGATTTTGATTATAGGAATGCTACCGTAAGTAAAACATTTTTTAGGTACAAATTTTTAACTCTCTCTTTTTTTGAAAGTATACAATGACATAAATCATAACGGCTTGCTTGACTATCAGTTTGTTATCAGAGCTGCTGAGGATATAATAAGCATGCTCACTTTCACATGATCTCTGTTACATGTTCCCTGCAATATGTTCCCTGTTACATTGTTCCCTGTTACATGTTCCCTGTAACATGTTGCCTGTAACATGTTTCCTATTACATGTTCCCTGTAATATGCTCCCTGTTACATATTTACCTCACTGTGCAAAAATCAATATGGAAATGCGTCGATTAAGTATATCTATAATGATTTTAGTCAATGTATTTTGGTATGTTCACTTATTGTGGTTATGTTTGTTAGTCTTGCTTGATGCATCTGCTTGCTATTTCGTTTGTTTTCAGATAATCGACATTGAACAAGATAAATCTAGATGAATTCTTCTATTCAAATCCCGTTCCCAACCGTCCAAATCATTACAATCCTGATCTTACGGTACGCCTCTTCTCATAGATAGCAGTTGGTGATAATACTCAAGCAAATAAAAACAAGGAATTACGCAAAATCTGAGTTTTTGATTTCCCAATGGCGTCAAAGCATGGCGAAGACGACGATAATCGAAAAAAATCCGTTCAAGGTCTCACCATACCAGAAGGGGATAATGAAGCACAGACAAAACAGGAATTATACTGTATATCTATTTCCAATCCCTCAGTCCAATGGAAGCATGACGAAGATGTAGAGAGAAAAGAAATACCCGCTCAGGGCCTTTCTATGCCGATAGATGCCGCTAATGAAATATTTCCAAAAACAGATTTATATCGTATCTCTGTTCTCGGTTCTTGAAGCCAATCGAAGCCTAAAGAAAACGTGCGGAGTAAAGAAATACCCGTCAAGAAACCTTCTATGCCAGTAAATGCGGTTAAAAAGTGGTTTAAGTCGAATTTCTGTTTTTGATTCCACATTCCAAGCAAATCATGAAAAATCTTATGAGAGTATAGAATCAGGCCTCTCTATACCGATAAATATTGTTTATAAAGCAAATCCGGAGAAAGACTTACACCGTATTTCGGTTTTTGATTCTTGATTTGTGCCCAATATTGAAGGAGAAGAAGAGACTGGCGGTCCAAAGCATAAATTATTTTCTAAGGCTATTTTTGCTCGAACACCAGTCAAAATTAAAAAAGATCAAAATAGAAACAAAGGATTACGTCGTATTTCTGTTTTCGATGAAACTAACGATTCAAAGAGTTCGGTAACTGAAGATAAATATAAACATAAACGTGATCTGTCAAATCGTTCGACAGAATTCCGGCGGCTCTCTGATTTTGGCACCATCTTTAGAAAAATATGAAGAAGCTTAAAAAAATGGAGTTCTACTCAAAGGCTGATTGTGATCGCAGTCAAACTTCATAAGGACATATAAACGTTCAAGCAAATCTACAAAAGGGCCTTTTTATTTTTAGATTTATCGTCGCTAAATAATTAGTAAATATAGACCTTTTTGGATTAGTCATGCTAAACCCAGTTTCCTTTTAAATCATTTAAAATGTACAAGGCCGTTCATTTTAAGGGTTACCTCAAAAGGAATAAAACGGAACCCTTATACGATCACTTGGTTGTCCGTCTGTCTGTCAAGACTCTTTTTCTCAGGAACGCGTAGAGGTATCAAGACAATAAGCCGAAATTCATATCAAATACTCAGGTCTACTGTCCCTTGGAGCTGTGAAAAAATCAATCATCTAAGCCAACACAATCAATAGATACGGCTGGTAATGCCGCAATTTTTCGTGTTTTTTCGACATTCGCAAGGGAATCAAAACAAAATACTGAGTTCACGGGAAGTACCCTACAGGGTACTTCCCGTGAACTCAGTATTTCGTTTGGTACGAAGCAACGTCTTATAGCACAGATAAAGGGAAAATTGCGATATAAGCATACATCTTTAGTTACATCATATAATAAAAATAATTTTAATAATTTTTTGATACTCGCAAGGGATTCAAAACCTACAGGGTACTTCCCGTTAACTCAGAATCTTGAAATTTGGTTTACACATAAAGGAAACATTGCGAAAAGAATAAATTTTGAGTTACATCATATATTAAAAATATTTTTAATAATATCAATCTTATTATATATATAATGTACGAAAGAAAGTACTAGCTGCTATTAGGATGTTAATTTTGATCCCCTGATAACAAAATAATAGTAGCAAAAGCCACATACAATTTGGTATAAAGGTGATTAATATTAGGCAAGATAAATTTAGAGGATCTTTTCTATCCCATTCCCCTTCCCGATCTTCCTCCATATATATAACCCTTATATTAGTTTTCTGAAAAACCTTCTTACCACGCAAGCATATAATATTAATAATATCAAATATATTCCTGTTTTTGATTCTTCATACCCATCAAAACACGAAAAATTTCAGGATAGCAAAGAAGGATAGATATTCCAGATGAACACCGTATCTCTGTTTTTGACCCTCCAAAGATTGCATGAAGAAGTTAAGAAAAGTAAAGATATATCCCTTGAAGACCTTTCTTTACCAAAGGCTATTATTAATGTGAATGCAGATGTACATATATCAACATCGTAAGTCGGTTTTGTTCCTTTCCCCTACCGAGAACAAGAAAAATAAGCAGACAAGAATATAATGCAGGCGAAGAAGCAGACTTGAAACAGAAGAGAAGAGTAATCTAAAACAGAAATTTATCTCTTGTACTATTTTTGTTCATAGTCGTAACATACAAAACAATAATTAAAACAAAATAAAGAATACATCGTATTTCTGTCTTTGATTCCTTTATCTTGTCAAAGAACAATTAATTTATAGCTCGCCATAGTATGTATGTCAACGTTTAGAAGCCAATGTATCAGAAATACTCAATACAAATAACTTCAGGGTCTGATGTTTAAAATCCTTATTACAAATTACATTGTTGAAAAGCAAAAAATACAAAATACTTATTAATATGCAGTAATGTATAATATACCCTTTACAAAATATCTGGAATACGAAATGTAAGATACTTTTAATTATTTCAGATATCCAATACAAATAACTTTCTGGGATGGTATCTAAAATACTAGATACAAAATACGTATCTTTCAAGTACTTTTAAAGATAAAACTTTTGTAACTTTTTGTTTGTTTGTACTTTTGTAAGAAAACTACATTTTATTGAATGCAAGTTTAGTTTTTTAGGGTTCCGTACCCAAAGAGTAAAGCTCCGCTGTCCGTCTGTCTGTCTGTCTGTCCGTCTGTCACCAGGCTGTATCTCATGAACGGTGATAGTTAGACAGTTAAAATTTCACAGATGATGTATTTCTGTTGCCGCTATAACAACAAATTCTAAAAAATAAAATAAAATAAATATTTAAGGGAGCCCCCCTTAAATATATAATTTATTTTAAATTAAATATTTATTTTACTTTTCTTGCTGTTGGTCTTAACTTGGGCCTTGAGTCCAATCCCAAGAGTTGCCTTGCAGATATTCGGTAGTTCAGTTCGTTCACATGAATGTACAGCATTTCCTGTAGTTCTGCTGATGTGGAAGCAAAAAGGATAATTTCATCTTTGAATTCCAGATTTTCAAGCGAAAAATTTTACTAATGGTTTCTGTGTAAATGAGTATATCCATCCATCATACCTGTATCCCTCACAGGATAGGCAGAGGGTAGACATATCAACGAGAGAAGTGATTATGAGAAATTTAGCTTCTCCTATTACCTTGTAGGCACCTAAACATTTAGAAATTAACCAAAAACATTTACAATTATTACCAATTACATTAACCATTATTAAAATATGATACATATTTTAATAATTAAAATTGAAAATATGTGATGAAAAAGAACTCGGCCACAGGTAGGATTCGAACCCACGTCCCTTAGGTAAACGCCCTAAGTGTGATACCATTACACCACCGTGACTTCGAATCACCGCGTCGAATTCTCTCATCACATATTACCCCGTAAGGTATACGCATTTCAAGCATGCGTACTTCTTCAATACTACCCACTATTTAGTAGTGTGGTATTCTACTTCATTCATATCCGATGAATAGAAAGTTGATTAAATTGAAGAAAGCTTTTTACTTACTTAAATTGTTTTTAAATAGCATTACAATGCTCGCATTAAATCACAATCACATATTTTCAATTTTAATAATATACCGAGCATTGTAATGCTATTTAAAAACAATATTACTTGCTGATAGTTTAATGTATATTAAATAGAAATTGATATCTATATGACATTAAATTTTTTTTTTTATTGCTTTATGTAAATTTATATTATTTGACAATTTATATGAATGTAATAATTTTATAGCATTATTTCTATTTTTAAATCAACTTAATAATTTATTCATATTATTGTATGTCCATGCCGGGCCGTACACAGTGATACTCACATCGTTAAATTATATTATCCATAGCTTTCGCCCGCGGCTCCGCCCGCGTCGATGTCGATCCCTCGGGAATAGTACTTTTTCCCGGGATAAAAGCTAAGCGTAGCCTATGTCCTTCTCTGTACTCCAGAGAACTTGTATGCGAAATTTCATGATGATCGGTTCAGTAGTTATGGCGTGAAAGCGTAACAAACAAACAAACAAACTCACTTTCGCATTTATAATATTCGTAAGGATTAGGATTTTACACCTGTGTTTACAATAAAGATATTTTGTTTGTTTTTTGTATTTTGTTTGTTTTACTATCTATGAGTGAAAGAAGTTTTTAAATCGATCCAGTAGTTATTCAGTTTATCCATTACAAACTTCGATCAACAATACCAACTGGTCGGTTGGTATTATTGATCAAAGATTATAAACAAAAACACATTCAAATATTTCCTCTTTATACTATTAGTCTAGAAGACATACAAGTACGTTCGAGATGTATGATACACCTCGGACAGACGTAGCTTTCGGCCCATAAGGCAAAAGATGAGAGTTGCTGCTCTCCAAAGGCTTTTGCCTTTGATTCTCAGATTGTCCCTTTAGGCTTGCATGCACGTATACGCGGTCCATCAGGCAATATGAGAGTTTGCTGTCTCTCCAAGCCTTGCACACACAGGCAACGCCCAAAGCCGAGGTCCGTCCCTCCTGGGGGCCCTTTGGTGAGGTTGAGGGCTCTCTCTGCCCTTGCCTCAAACGCCCGGTGAAGTAGCGAAAACTCACTTGGAGCTTAGCTACATATATCCTTCAAAAAAAAAAAAACCTCGGACAGACTTTTTTTATACCAATATTATGTAACCGTTTCCCAAGGATCAAGTTGGTTAGTCCTTATTTATATTCTCTTTTTTTTTATTAATTTAACCTTTTTGCAACACGTAGATATTGTATCTTACAAACTTTGACTGTCTTTCACGTATCCTTATTAAAAATTTAATGATTTAATTGAATAGAGTTTGTATCATCATAAAACAAAATGTAGTAACAGTCCTTGCTCCTTAAATATTATCTAGAAACATCTATTGTAAATTATATAAACATTTGTAAAACATTATCATACAGAGAAGGGAGACAGAATGCTGTTTTCACAATAATGTAGTAGCCCCTAGTCGTTACTCTAATTGTGCTGGTTAGTGTAGTGGTGGAATATGTTTTTATATTACAAACGGTATTTAAAAAAGAGATGTGTCGGTTGATGTATCTTAGTGCAGTGATTTTAGTAATAGAAATGCTACAGTAAGTCACTTTTTGTGAAAAATTCAAATTAAATTGTGATGCTGCGCAGATCGGAATGCGTTCGCTTTTTGTTCTTTTTATTTGTTTGTTTCCGTTTTTTTAAATTAAGTCCTTTATGGAAATTATATTGTTGCAATTGACGGGCTTGCGACTTTGCCATAAGTTATACCTTGTATGATTTCTATGAGATGAAGTTGTCGTAGCTCAATTTTATTAACAATTCTTAATTATTTCATTCGATTTTTGGTAAAGAAAAGTTGCCCTTTACAACAGTTATTCAGTATGATTTATACTATATACTATAAACGGTTATTGAATGATTACCGTAGATGATAATTTACGTGTTGCTTCATAGTGTTAGGTATATTAAAAGTTTAATATATGGATCAAATATACAGCGTGATTTTGAACCCCCTAGCTTTATTGAAATCTGGGAATCAGAATCCATGATGGAATACAGAATTATAAGAAAAAAAGGTAAAAAACGAAAAATAAATTTAACTTTTCATAGAAATTCGTCCAACTGATCGGCGACTTTGTATGGGGAACCTAATTTTCTTTTTCGTATTTTACCTTTTTTTCTTGGCGTTCTGTGTTCCATTAGGGATTCTAATTCCCAGATTCCAATATAGCTAGGGGGTTCAAAATCACGTTGTATGTATAAGTATATTTGTTTCAGAATAGCAACATTGGGAAAAGTAAAATTAGAAGAGCTTTTCTATCCTATCCACCTTCTAGGCCATCCTACATATCATCCCATTCCCAAACAAAGTATAGAGGACACTACTCGTATCTCCAATTCTAAGCTAACGTATTTTAAAAATCTTTTAACTAATGAAAAAGAAGTACCAAACCTAGTTTCTGTTTTTGATTCCCCCATCCCAGAAAATGGCGAATCAGGCATGGAAGATGAAACAACACCCATTCAAGATCTCACCTTGAACGCAATATCAACTAATGATGATCGATCAAATCAAAACAAAGAATCACACCGAATTACCGTTTTTGATCCCTCAGTCCCGACAGAGTATGAAGCAGACCAGGAAAATAAAAAAATACGGGTGCAGGGCCTTACTATGGATACCGATGACAATCAATCGAATGGAAACAAAGAATCATATAGAATTTTTCCGTATAGAATTTTACCGTCAAGGTATGACAAAGATAAAAGTCGTAGAAAAGTATTTGTTCAAGGACTTACCATAAATACCATACCAGGTGGTAATAAGCAAGCCTATCTCAAACCGAAATCACACCGCATCTCTGTTTTGAATGCCTCAGTCAAACGAAAGCAAGAAGAAGTTGAGGAAAGTAAAGAAATACCTCTTCAAGGCCTTTCTATACCAATAAAGGATTTTAATGAAATAAATGAAGATATAGATTTACATCATGTATCGATTATCAAATCTTCGCCCTTACTGAGAATTGAACAACAAGGACAAAAAGAAGGGGCAGAAAACGAAGACGAAAAAGTTCAAAATGAAGAAGACAGAGAACAGCAAAATGAAAAAAAGGAAAGTATAGAAGAAGATTTTGTCTCTATGACTTCTACTCGTACCTCACAAGGTAATACTCAAGAAAATCGAAATACAGGATTACAACGTATTTCTGTTTTCGATTCCAATATCTTGTCAAATGATGACGAGGAACATGAGGTAATTCGTCCAGATACTATACAAAAATATAAATATGAACCGCCAAATCGGAGAAAGGAATTTCATCGCATCTCTGTTTTTGACTCCACGCCTTTCTACCACGTGTCTGATCATGACATAGACCAAACTTTATTAGGAAGTGTAAATACTCCGGAAAATCCAGAAATAGGACTCAAACACACATTCGATTTACCCTCGTCAAATAATGAAACTTATAAATTATACGACGAAGACATCTCCCCTAAGCTTGTTACTGTAAATACCTCAACTGGTCCAGAAAATAAAGCACGGAAAAATAGAGAAAAAACGTTACACAAAAAGGGATTGCGGATAAAAACATTGAAAAAGAAGATAAAGTATAATGATGACTTAGCACATACAGGTGACGACTCAACTGTGGCTAACGAATTGGCGAGAAGCGTCAGGGTGCTCTGCTGGGTTATGACGCACCCTGCTAACCACCTTAACAAAGCTTTATCCGTGAAGTTGACTTGGGGAAAGAGATGTAACATTTTGCTTTTCATGAGCACGGAAGAAGGTTAGTTTTAACTTTTTAATGATATTAAATACAAAGTAAGAACTGAATGGTGCTTCTTCTTCTCTTCCCTTCTTTTATAATCTCCTTTCTTATCTTTTACGAGCTCACTACTTGTCCTTTTTTAGGTCGGTTAATTAAAATACGCTTTTCACCAAACGGCGCGGCGGCGTTGCTCCATTTACGGCGACCAGCCGGCCTACGAATATTTGCTAACTCAGTGACCAACGTTTTGATAGTCACTTCAAAATACATTTTTTATGAAGTCGGTTAAAAAGCAACGTCAAAACTCATACCTATAAGTACCTACCTACACAGCGTGATTTTGCACCTATGAACTACTTATATTAAAATCCTGGAATTTCTATAGGAATTTTAAAAAAATGTTTAAATACATTCGCCTAGCTGATCGGCGGCTTTGTATGGGAGGTGTAATTTTATTTTCCGTTTTTTACCTTTGTTCGTTCTATTAGGGATTCTGATACCAGGATTTTAATATAAGTAGTTCATAGGTGCAAAATCACGCTATATGCTGTGGAAAGATCGACTACTGGCCCAACCCGTAAGATTCGGCGAGGCCGAACGTTCGGTAGATTTTATGCTGGAACCTGTCCTAAAACTGTCGCAGAAACTCGATTTTTCTACCGAAACTTGCTGAAACCGAACCTTCAGCACAGAATAATTACTAGTACTTACGTACAGAAGTCGCACTTTGCAAAGATATTCAAAGAAACATCAACTCAATGTAGTTAGCGATACGGTGTAATTTAGAACAGAACGCAGCACCTTTTAGCTTAGATACCTACAGCAAGCAATTTTATACTTATAGCTCTGAACAAAAGATTCATAATTCGTTAAAGTCGGTGAACACATGTGACCAAACGCGCGTCGTTCCTACAAGATTTATATGGTTTTCCAAGGGTTTTCCCTTTCGAAGAGGTCGTCGCGCGTAGGTATGTTTTCGATGCCCACATGGGCAGTGAGACAGGCCTGCCTTTGGTCGGAAGGCAGGCCTGTCTCACTGCCCATGTGGGTTCTTTAAGGTTTAGTAACTCGACTCTTTTTTTTAGACTCATTTCTGCCGGCGGTGAAATTGCCTGTCTTAGAAGGTTACCATTACATCTGGGGCAAGACAAAGGCAGCATTCCAGTATGTCCATAAACACCATTTCCACGACGCGGAATGGTTCCTCAAAGCCGATGATGACACGTGAGTCCAGCACTATTTAAACGACTGTCCAAAAAGAGAGTATTTATTTCAGAGTTTATGTACTCGTACGTAGTTTCGACGAGCTCTGTAGCCTTAGTGGTCAGCATGCCAGGCTGCCACTCCGTAGGTCCTGGGTTCTATCCCCGGTCAGGTCAAAATGATATTTTTCTTCTTGATGTGGGTCTTGGATGTTTATCTTTATTTTATATATAATATAGTATCATTGAGTTAGTATTTGTATTGCCGTGTGGTATCCGGCAGAGTAGAATAGGACCACTCCAAGTCTCTCCGTGGATGTCGTAGAAGGCGACTTAGGAAATACAAGCTAAACAAAGCTTATAAACATCTATGAGAGCTCTCCAACCCGTCTGGCCAGCGTGGAGAGTGTAGGCCAAGCCCTCTGACAGCTCTGGCCAAGTACGGCTCCAGTAGTACAGAGAGGGTCATGCTCCTGCAGTGGAGACTAAAAAAGACCTGATGAAGAAGAAAAGTAAGTTTCCCATAACACAAGTCCCGAACTTACTTTGGGGCCAGCTAAATCTGTGTGATTTGTCCTTTCCGTATATACAGCGTAGTCCCGTATATTTAATTAAGTGATTTTTTTCATCGTCATCATCACAGCCGTAGAAAACCCTCTGCCAAGGCCCAAGGATTCTTCAAGGGAGGATACTGCCATTTTCACCACCCTTAGCAGGCGGGTTGGCGAGTGCAGTTTCTTTTGGCTTCTTATGCTTCCGATGCTGCTGCCTATCGAAAGCATTTTTAAGCTGGGGAAATATAAGAATTTATTGGATTTGGGAAGGGAATTAAGGCTACTACTCAGTCGGTTGAATGAGGGTCAGCAGGCCTGGCGCGAACCCGATGTCTTTCAACCACCGGCCAAGCAGTTGAGGATGACAACCCTTTTTTACACGTGTGGAAAGACCTTCGTCTTGTCTGTCCGGCCACGGGAAGCCGGACAGGTATGTGGGACTTGAACCTACTAAAACCACACGCTAAACCGCTTAATGCAGCCGTGTGCTTCTTATTGCTCCATAGCCCTAGCGCGGCGGCTGCTATTTCGCAGCCCACCTAGCTCCGGTACCCTCTCAAATGAGAGGAATAGGAGCAGACCTCGGCCAGCACATCTGGCCTTAACGAGTAGACGTCTTATTGACACCAGGGACGTATCAATTCAGAGGGCTGTCTATCGAAAGACGGAATCCCGTTTCCGCCGCTCAATCAGCCCTCAGTTTGGCCTCTGTTAACCATAGGTAACAGAGGCCCACCAATTTTCGGCCGCAGAGGTCAGGGAGAGCGGCGCACCTTATCGCCGACACTCCTCTTCCCCTGCGGCCCCACCGATGCCGTGCCAAGTGCCACGGCCGCGGAGATACAGCATGTATATTAACTACTGACATTCCCTTTAAGGGGTGATGCAGCCTGTCAAAAGAAACGCTTTTGTATGAAAATGTCGAAAAATTTAATGAGTCCCATAGGAAAAGTGTCAACTAGCGTCATCCCGCGCTACCAGCGTCACCTTTTTGTGGTTTTAATTAGGTATGACTGGCAAACACTATAGCTGTCAATGTGTCCGGATTTCTTGAAGGGGTTTGTAAAAACGAGGCTCACAGAGGACCCGAAAATTTTGACAACACTCGACAGGTTTTTCCTTCTGTTTTTGCAAATACAACACTTAATCAAACAAACACAGTTTCATATGATACATATCCCACGCGGAACTTAGACCGATCAAGACACCATACAAAAAAAAACGGGTGTAGCATCACTGAACGTCCGGGGATGTGCAACCTCCGAAACCCCATCAAGTAAATGTTGGGCGTTAATTTACACGCTGTATATTTTTGGATTGTTTGTTTGTTGTTCATGTGTATAAGTGGCCTACACTGGGATTTTTCCAGCTGCCTAAAGCCATGTGACATAGCTTAACGACTGCCATCAATGATGACAGCCGGGACCAACAGCATAACCTTCCGAAGCATGGAGCAGTGGGGACTGCGCCCGGAGTTACTTAACGTGCATAAACGATTAATAATGCTCAAACCTGTCTGGCCAGCAAGGAGAATGTAGGCCAAATCCTCTGTCTGTTCTGGCCAAGTATGACTCCGGTAGTACAGAGAGGGTCATGCTCCTGCAGTGGAGACTCAAAAGACCTGATGATGATGATGAAGAACACATGACCATCGGGCTTTTGGCTTGTAATTTCAAATTTGTTGATATGAACTTTTTTCCTTCTAGCTACGTTATAGTTGAAAACCTCCGATACATGTTAGCCGGCTACAATACTGATGATCCCAATTACTTTGGGTTTAGATTCAAAGCGAGCTTTTGCCCTATACAGGTATGTATTAAGCTTTATATGATAATCGGTCTGGGAAAAAAACTGCGTATATTTTGTGGAGTTCTATCCGATGCGTAATAATGCGATTCATTTGTAATTAATTAATTAAGTTTTCTTTTTTCTTTTTATATATTAAAAAATGACTTTATTCAGGCTGACTGGTAAATCACGTGTCATACTTAAGGACAAAAATAACAATCACACTTATCCTACCAACAAAATACTTATTAATTACAAAGAAAAACTTAAATAAATTAGTCCGCAAAGTCTCGGAATGTTTGGAAACCGTACGCTCGCTACGCGCGCGCATCCAGTTATAAATAAATAAATAAATATATAGTATACGTACAAATCACACAGATTGAGCTAGCCCCATGGTAAGTTCGACACTTGTGTTATGGGATACTAACTCAACGATACTATATTTTATAACAAATACATATATAGATAAACATCCAAGACCCAGGCCAATCTGGAAAAGATCATTTTCCATCTTGACCTGACCGGGGATCGAACCCGGGCACCCTCGTGTCGTAGGCTGGCGTGTGAACCACTGCGCCACGGCGCTGTGAGCAGTTAGACGACGGCGATGGATCGCGGCCGGCATTTCAACAGGTACGGGCGCTTTGATTAGCGTGAGTGTCCAAGCTTCTTGTTTTCATGGATAATTTTGTCAGCTTTTAAGCCCCTTTTTTATATATTTGGAACGAGAATCGAGTACTGAGTACCCCCTATGTAACGTGATTTACCAGTCAGCCTGTATAGCTTTATGCGATATAACCGAACTGAAGATAATAAATTTGATAACAACTTTATTACATACATCAAAGTAAAAAAAACTTTCTAACTGTTATTGTAAATATATTTATATCCTACCTGGGAGGAAGACTATATACTTATTTATAAAAATATAAAGATAGCTATTGCATATTTTCAAAAGACATGATTCGTAATTTGGTAACTACTAGTAACTTATTCTGTGGCGTTACTTTAGTATTATAATATTTTTATGATTCATCGTTCCACTTGTTGATCAACTTGAGAGATAGATAGCGCCAATGGTTTTTACCAGAGACTTGGAGAAATAGACGAATTTTATAATCAAGGTTTCTAAGAATTACCTAACCTTCTGCAACTTTTTAACACTTCCAAAAATGATTTCCAATGTATGTTACATTAGCCCGAATACCGGAGATAACCCCGAATTTAGAAGAACAACAAGTCACTCCTTTCTCTTTTGTATTCCGTCCTGTTCACAGTGGCGTAACTATACCATTTGAGGCCCGCGGCAAATTCATCAATGGGCCATGAGAGCTTCAGTTCAGCTTCGGCGGCTTCTTGTACCCCCCTGCCCAGGAGCTCGAGACATATAGCCAGCATTGCCATCCTGTAGTTACGCCACAGCCTGATCAATCTTTGTACTCTTCGTTACCTAAAGGCAGTGATGTACAAGATACCCTATCTGGAATACAAAGTGTAAGATACTTTTAAATTAAGTATTTCAGATATCAGATACAAATAACTTTCTGGGATGGTATCTAAAATACTAGATACAAAATGTGTATCTTTCAAATACTTTTTAAAGATAAAATATTTTTGTAGACAACCACATTTTATTGAATGTAAGTTTATTTTAGACAAATTATTTACGAATAAAGCAGAGAAATGAAATACAGAAAGTTATATTTTAATTTTAATCAACTAAAATAAACGTAAGTAAAGTAAAAGTTATCATCATTTTTGCAAAATATTTTTTTTATTATATGTCTAAAATCATTTATTCGAAACTAGGTACCGAACCCATTCAAAGATGTCAATTATTTTATTCGATGTAATGAATTAACTTTTGAAATCAAATATTTCTCATACGTGCAATGCGGAGCAATAAGGGACTTCAAGTAAATATACATTATTGTTGGCGTATTTGACACGGTATCTATAGCTTCACGAAGCCTGTAAGGAAATTGGTACAAAAGAGGAATGTCATACATTCATAATGGAAACATTAATGTACTAATAAAACAGTAGTATTCGCATGGCAGCACTGATGACGTGAATTTGTGAATGTTGTACCAAACGGGTTCATTTAACATATCTATCTCTATGTTCCATTTTATTACGAAACTGTTAATTAAAAGAGCGATTCTATCGGCTGCGCTTTATAGATAGCCGATGATGAAACTTGTAGAAAGAAAGAGTCGTCATCTGTCATCTATCAATTTGGTCTTAGACTAAAGTTTCAAAGTTCAACGGCGCATCGCGTATAATATCATCATAAAATCTAGTCACATTTTGTGAATTAATGCATAGATATTACTAAAAGTATTTTAACAAACATAGTATTTACAAAATACTGACGGTAAGATACCAAACAAAAGGTATTGAAATACAAGATAAAAGTACGTATTTTATATCTTGTATCTGTATTTCAGATACTTGTATCATAAATAAGTCACATCTCTGCCTAAAGGAACTTTTCAATTTTCTCAGTGTGATTATTGCAAAATACGTAGTTATACCTCCCTCTCCTGGTTGAGCTCAGCGATGGCTGATCCATGCGTCAACTCGTGAACGGGTGCTGCCGGGGGGGACAGGTCAGCTCGGCCTCTTTGAGATTTCTATCTATCATTGAGACTTTTATCATATCTGTTGTTGTTGCACGCTCGATCGCTAACATAACTTGTTCCACAAAAATATGTAAATTGAAATTGTATATAACATGACATCAGAAGAAAAAAGAAAAGATAAAAATATTAAATATCATACAAAGCCCTTCAGGCAAGTAGGCGACCAATACTGTTGAAAAGAGTTTCTTTCGGCGTCTTCTTCTCTGCAGTGGTCGATTCCGAAACGCTAGTAGTTTGTAGCTTTTGAACAATAATTTTAATATAATATAAGGTAGGTATTTTAATATAATATAAGGTAGGTCTTTGTAGTTCTGATGGTAAAAGACCAGATGGCTTAACGTTAGTACCCTGGAAGCACGGAAAATGCATCGTCTGGAATGCTACCTGTGTGAGCACTGTTGCTGCCAGCCATTTAACCCGTACCATGGGTATGGCAGCAGCCGCAGCCGAGGACGCTGCGGATAGGAAGCGGCCAAAGTACGCGGCTATGGAGCCACATTATCGTTTTGTCCCCATAGCTGTTGAGACCATGGGCTGCTGAGGAACGGACGCAAAGGGTCTAATCAATGAAATCGGGCATCGCATATCGGAAAACGGCGGAGACTCTCGATCTACCTCGTTTCTGGTGCAACGGATGTCCATTGCAATTCAGCGCGGTAATGCCGCTAGCGTTTTGGGCACTTTTACACCAGAAACGCTGAGAGGCGGGTTTAATTTTAAATAGAATTATGTATATATGTTTTAGGGCTTAAGGAATGACGTGTTTTTGTGACAAAATTGTGATTTGACATATTGATTTGTATTATGTAAAATTTTATAGGATTTGTTTTAATATTTGTAAATTGACATTTAAATAAATTTTAATCCATTAGATATATAATATAATAAGTATTATTGAAAATGTGAATTGACGTGAAAAAGTGCCTGAAAAGGCCTATTTTCTGAATAAATCTTTGAATCTCGAATCTCTGTCTCGCCCTTCTCACTTCTCCAATTTCAATTCCCATTCATTCACTGATCAGGCTGTTCCCTTGTGGAATGCTTTGCACATAGATATCCGTAAGGCTCAATCGCTCTCATCTTTTAACTCATCAAGCGCGAGAAACGTAGACACAATGGATTTTCTATTTGTTATGCGGCCCGCTCGGGCCGCTTGGTGGTTGAGAGGTCAAAAATCAGGTAAACGCTCATTATCTTTCTTTAGTTGAAAACCTGTGAAACATGGCTCTTTGCAAAAAAATTTTGAGACAAGCTTTTATTGTAAACGAGAAAAGAGTGCCTATGGCCACCTTCCGACTACATCATCAGACCAGCGCAACTAAGACTCATATTCTCACATCAGCATTTTCACAACCTATTAATTTTTCACGTTGTCATTGCTGTATTGTTATATATTTGCTATATAGGGACTATATCATCAATACCTAAATAAAATATAATCTACAATTCTTTTTAGATTTTTGTTTGTTGTTTCGGGTCAGGGCTACACGAGCGGCGGAGCAGGCTACGTCCTCAGCAGGAAAGCGCTCGACCGCTTCGTTAAACAAGCGCTGCCGTCGCCTTATCTGTGTAAAGAAGAGGACACTGGCGCCGAAGACGCGGAGATGGGTGAGTCAGAGTCATGACAGTCATTTCCTGTTGGTCAGGGCTCTAGACCCCGGCCTCCAACGCCCTTCAGTCACACTGTTGACACTCCCTGAACGTGAGAGTTGGGGTACCGGTGACCTTGAGTCGGGGCGTGTAAGCGCTAGGGTTGATCCACTGAACACTACTCGCTTCTTGCCTACCGGTGTGAGCCATACGAGAGACTCAAACACAACATAGACAGCCCTCGACCACGGCAGTTGGCAAGGCAGTTCACGACGGCCCGTTCCACGCCCCGCGCGCCTCTTGATGGCCCCGCGAACATCCGGACACCAACACATTTTCTTTTTCTCTTTTTTTTCGCTTCACGTTTATATTGTATATAGTTAGTTTTAATCAGAGTAATTTTAAAAATAAATATTTTTTACTATGTACGCCAATAAAAAACTAGTAAATGCTTGACATAACTTCAATATAAGCCGACCCGGCAGATAATTTTCTTTCCCACTGTTATGTGAGAGGGGTTACTGGATTTTTATAATCTGAGACCACGTTTGTGCAGGTAAATGTTTGGAGCGCGTAGGCGTTAAACTTATGGATTCCAGGGACGCCTACAAACGGCACCGCTTTTTCCCGTTTCTGCCGCACGACCACGTCAACGTAAGGGTCAGCGCCGATTATTGGTACTGGAAGATGATTTATTATCCAATTAATACAGTAAGTGTTGACTAAGTAATACTTTTTCAAACCTTCTTTAACTGATTTATTACCCAGCCAAAAAAAAAAACTCACATACGTAAACACTTACTAACATTATATACTGGACTATATGTAACAAATTAATTTCGTGCCCGCGCCGCCGGCCAGTCTGATGCGCCAGAGATTGTAAATGCATTCACCAAATTCATTTATCACATTCATACTACTCTATCAAGAAAGTACTGGGAAACAATCAATAATACACAAAATTAAATCCAATTTTTTTTATCACCTTCAAAGTATGCTCCTTCACAAGCGATACACTAAAGTACGCGAACGAACACAGAAATATATTTCAATGAATAATCCAATAATCAAAACATTATTATAAACGCTTTTTCCGGAATTGAGTACTCGCCGCGTATCCTCTGTTATGTCTTCTAATGGAACCTGGTGCCACGAAGCAGTAATTTGAGTTTAGGAAAAATAAAAAAGTATCATGGAGCCATATTTGGTGAATAAGGTGGTTGCTCGATGATATTTGTTGAGATTTTGGTCAGAAATTCGTTCACAATGATGACCTTGTGCAAAGGTGCATTATCTTGGTGTAAAATCCAAGATTTCCGCTTCACAAATACCGTACTGTGAATGTCATTTTCTTTAATTAAACCACCAATAATTATACCATATGGTTCTTTATAATACCCCGTGTTTATCTTTAATCGTGATGAGTGATTTTCGCTTTTATATATACATAGTACATAGATTTGTTTTCTTTCTAGGGTCGAGACTGCTGCTCAGAATACGCTATAAGTTTCCACTACGTAGCTGAACCCTACATGTACGTGTTGGAGTACTTAATATACCACCTGAGACCCTACGGCATCTCCTATAACTTTAATATAAATTACAATGTTAATCATAATCATTCATTTGACAAAAATACAGTAAAAGCAGGTCTTAAATTTAAAGTATAAGTACAATGTATTAACCTGAAATCAGGAATGCAAATAATAAGTGAGTTACAAGAAGGGTTAGTGAAACATTTGAATTCATAATTTAAGTTAAAACAATGTAACACACAATACGTCAAAATAATAATGGTCAAATGATGATTTACGATATATATATATTATAGTTTACTGAGTCTTACAGAAATGTACATATTCATTTACAGAATAAAAACAGGGCCCTAAGTCTCATAATTTAACCCAAACGTCATGATATTAGCAGACTAACGCAATGCAACTCACAAACTATTGAAAATTGGTAGTCTGCAAAATCCAATGACGCGTCGGTGATCGGTGGTCCGTCAGTGGTGGGTGAATTGAACGTGGTGTTTACATATTCAAAAAAATATTGTATAGTAGTGTTTCCATTTATTTAAACTAAATTTATTCAAATTCTAGAACGAGGACCTTCTTTGTGGTCTGTTCGAACTATGAACATTAACACAGTTATATACCTACTTGTTTCTGGATTGAGATTACAAAACGGGATTGAATATAACCCAAGCTGTGTGGTTTGTGTGGTCCTTTTTTATATTAATCTGTAAGTAGAATGTTGCGCCCTCAACAGTGTTTGTTAAGAGCTCCAACTTGAAGCTGTTGACCAATATATTTATCTGGGTCTATTGATCCCGGTTGGAAGTTCCAGCTCCAAGGACGATGTCTCTCGACGAATCCGACTCTGCTGGACAGCGTTTGGAAAGCTGCGCAGTGTCTTCTCATCCAAAATATCTCAGTGCCTACAGTTGAAAGTATTTGACCAATGTGTGTAAGTGATGACTTACGGGTCCGTAACGTATTCCCTTACTCCCTACAAATATTTTAACAAATTAGATATATTTCCCTTCATAATATAGAAATATTTCCTTAAAATACGTGAATACGAGTACATAGTCGATGATTTGAATTGTTTCACCTTAACACATGTATACCATTTTCTTCTCTTCGGTCTTTTCTTAGGGAACACCCCCTTTGTATCTTGAAGGGCTTAGTCACCCTAGAATTCTACGATTGAAGTTGGGAAACAAGTTACTTTTAAAGTCATGAATAATAAATAGAGCTTTTCTAACATGCTCCCTGATGCTACGATTTTTTTTTATGCCTAGTTTGAATCATGCTTCTTTGTATTGTTTTGGTTTTCATATGGCATCCTGCCTGCAAAATGCAGCATCAGAGTTTGACCGTCCTAGGAGAAACATCCAAAAGTTTTATATGAAAACGTTGAAATTCTGGTCATGGAAAATTTCCATATTTTAGCCAATCTTAGCTCGTAGAACACAACAACTTCTACATCATAGCACATTTGCAAGTCGCTGGAGAGCCCGTAGACTACTCCTCCTCATCTCACGGGCCGTTTATATTAATATTTTTCCAACGATTTTATTAAATATTTACAAAACCAAGCTAAAGGATTCGGCCCAACGTTTAAAAGTCAATTAATCAGATGTCAGTTTAATTAAAAGTCAAAATAATGTCAGAATTAGCAGACTAGCAAATATTTTTGCAAATGGCGTCCTCAATTTTCTCTCAATGGTGCCATTGGAATAAAAAATAGCGGACTAGCAAAAGTTTTCAATGGCTGTCACTGAGCGGCCACCCAGACGACCCACAATCGATTATTGTAAATACGGGACTTGCAGCCCAGTGTTCAAATAACCATCCCGTCAATTTAGTTTTAAAAGCTGTACCTTCTAATAATTTGAAGTCATTAGGCAGCACATTGTAAAGCGTTATACACATATTATACACGTTTCTTTTGTAAATATCTTTGTGGCACATGGGCTGGTACAGTTTATTCATTATAATATTTCTAGTTTTTCTTGAATTTACCTCAATTCGTTTTTGGCAATACTCTGTGTAAGTATTTACAAAGACACAGATATCTCTGTGTGTTTGTAAATATCGATATGTAAACACAAGGCAGTGGCAGAATATTTAATTTCTTAAAAAGCGGTTTGCAGCTGGCTGTCATCTATTCAGGCGTTACATATTTCCCGAATACACTTTTTCTGTACTTTGAATACCCCGTCTATATCAACTGAATTTGAATATATTACAAAACGTAAAACTTACGTATTTTTAGTCGGAAAAATGCCGACAGTTTCAGCCTAGTCTAGTAGGCCATCCTCAGGGCGAGTGTCAAGGACGTCCCGGCGCAGTCGTCAGCTGATCACTGAGGAGGTCGCCCGCGCTGCGCGTCTCTCCGCGCGGCGCGCTCGCGCCGATTCGTTGGATTGGGGGTCAAACGCCTCCGAAGACGTCGTGGCTGGTATTCCATCGTCATCATCAGTTTCCGGTAGATCAGGGACGCTTGAGTGCAACGAGCTGACCGTATCGACACCTCGTAACTGGATGTTATCCGTCTTCAGGCATGCTTGAAGAATTGGTTTCCAAGTAGGAGGTAAAGTCCAGCGGCCATCCCGGTTGAAATTTGGACGGCGAAAAATTTCTATTGCCTCTCTTACATTGCGCGGGCGGGACAAACGCCTTCTCTCTGTTTAAAATTTTGCATTTGTCGAAGCGTATATAATGCGCTACGATTTTTTTCAATTCAGGCACGTAGGGACCAAGTCTGGATTGAGTTTCTTTCGGCGTATTCTTCTCACCAGTGGTCGTTCCGAAACGCTAGTAGTAATTCAATTTTGCATTTATTAAAAAATATATAAGAAATAAAAATATGACGTTCAAAAAGAGATACATGTATCCAATTTCGAATAAAAATCTTTGACTTTGACTTTGACTTTGACTTTGACTTTGACTACGTCCGACTCTAAGGCGTGCTCGGCAATAGCAGATCCATTCTTGTCCAGTTTCTTCAAGCTGCGTATGTGTTTGGTCAGTCTCGTATTCACGTTGCGCCCTGTTTCACCGATGTAGCTTTTGCCGCATTCGCATGGAATCATGTATATGCCTAGTACACTCAGTGGATCACTATCCTTCGGAGAGCGCATTAAATTCCTTAGTTTTGTCAAGAGCCGGAAAATGGTTTTGATACAATATCGCCGACGTAGTAAATAACCAATCTTGTCTGTAATACCCTTGACAAACGGTAGGAATACTAGCGCTCTATGCATGGAAGACGGGCGCTTTCTTGCGTTTTTGCTGACTCGGAGGCTCTGTTTCCAGCTGTAGCCGTTTGATTCCAGCACTTGCCTCACATGAGTTAGTTCGGCATGTATGTGTTGAGGGTCACATAAACGCAAAGCTCTGTTTATCAGTGTGCGCGCAATGGAAGCTAAGTGGCCGGGTGGTGGTGTGAGTCAGACCTTAAGTATCGATCGGTGTGTGTTGGCTTTCGGTAAACCGTATGCGTGAGATTTCCGTTGGATTGTCGCATGACCAATACATCAAGGAACGCCGTCCTTTTCCTGCTCGGTGGTAAAAGTAATCTTAGGATGTATGTTATTCAGATGAGCCAAAAGAGGTTCGAGTCTCTTACGTAAAAACTGCGAGCTACGTAAGAAACTCGACACATTTTATTGAGCTGTTGGAGGATGTTAAGCTAGCCGACGAAGAATTAATGGTCAGTTCGACGTCACTTCTTTGTTTACTAATGTACCGGTAGAGGACACACTCAAAATTATTAAAAACATGGTTATTAACACAGATTTACCTACCGAGTACATAGGTATTATCGTCTGCTCGTTTGCCGTCGGATATACATAAAAAAAAAAAAAAGTACTGTCTGAACAGCGGTTTCTTTGTTTAGCGTGGTGAACACTACCTGCAGATTGATGGTGTTGCGATGGGTTCTCCAATTGCACCAGTGGTAGCAAACATCTTCATGGAGTGATTTGAAGACAAAGCACTAAGCACAACTACGGAAAAACCAAGATATTGGTGGCGGTATGTAGATGACGTGTTCGCAATTTTGCACAAAAACAGTGTTGTACCTCTTTTGGCTCATCTGAATAACATACATCCTAAGATTAAGCCTATTATAATATAAATGAATTCCTTGATGACAAAGTATAATCTTATAATAATATAGTTCTATAATAAAATTTAAATCAATAAAACTATTGACATTTTATATACAAAAACTAATTGAAATAATAATTTAAATTCTACTAATTCTATAATGAAACTATTGTCATCATCCTTAATTTTGGGTTAAAAGCTTAAAACTGTAAATAAAATAATGAAACAATATAAAAAAAAATGACAAACTAATCAAATTAATAATAATAATAACAAACACAATTCATAAAAATAAAATAAAAAGATAAATTTTGGTATATACATATATTTAAAAATATGGTCCTTATCCTTATAAACTTACACAATAAAATAAAATAAAATCTCATCTTAAATTTAGTGATGTAGTACTTTTTACTAATTGTAATAATTAGTGGGTACTCCTATTAATCTATGTGCGTCCTCCTCTAATCTAATATTGCTGTGCCCGACAGGGTCCATATATGGTCTTACTTTGTAATTTGTCATCCTATGTCTATATGGTTTGCAATAAATATTGAGTATTGAGTATTGAGATTACTTTTACCACCGAGCAGGACAAGGACGGCGCTCTAGCGTTCCTTGATGTATTGGTCATGCGACAATCCAACGGAAATCTCACGCATACGGTTTACCGAAAGCCAACACACACCGATCGATACTTAAGGTCTGACTCACACCACCATCCGGCCACTTAGATTCCATTCCGCGCACGCTGATAAACAGAGCTTTGCGTTTATGTGACCCTCAACACATACATGCCGAACTAACTCATGTAAGGCAAGTGCTGGAATTATACGGCTTCAGCTGTAAACAGAGCCTCCGAGTCAGCGAAAACGTAAGAGAGCGCCCATCTACCGTGGATAGAGCGCTAGTATTCCTACCGTTTGTCAAGGGTATAACAGACAAGATTGGTCATTTACTACGCCGGCGATATTGTATCAAAACCATTTTCCGGCCCTTGACAAAACTAAGGAATTTAATGCGCTCTCCGAAGGATAGTGATCCACTGAGTGTACCAGGCGTATACATGGTTCCATGCGAATGCGGCAAAAGCTACATTGGTGAAACAGGGCGCAACGTGAATACAAGACTGACCGAACACATACGCAGCTTGAAGAAACTGGACAAGAATGGATCTGCTATTGCCGAGCACGCCTTAGAGTCGGACGTAGCGCATTATATACGCTTCGACAAATGCAAAATTTTAAACAGAGAGAAGGCGTTTGTCCCGCGCAAAGTAAGAGAGGCAATAGAAATTTTTCGCCGTCCAAATTTCAACCGGGATAGCGGCTGGACTTTACCTCCTACTTGGAAACCAATTCTTCAAGCGTGCCTGAAGACGGATAAATCCAGTTACGAGGTGTCGATACGGTCAGCTTGTTGCACTCAAGCGTCCCTGATCTACCGGAAACGGAACGGTTTTGTAATATATTAAAATTATATCTCGCGTTAGTTTTAATAATATTATATCAACTGAATTTCACCAAATTATAAGTCCGCAACTAAGAACAGATCCGACGCAACCATGGTATGCCATTACCGAGGTTTCTTTAGAAACAGTCTGTCTTAGACATTTCAGTGCAAAGCCATAACGGTTTAATTTATTACAGACTTGTTCGATGTGTTTCTTCCAATTCAAATGGCTATCTACTGTTATACCTAAGAATTTGATTTCGTCAACTTTTTCAATGGCATGGTTATAATAATTTATTTTAGGAGAGTTTGGTTAGAATTATAGGACGAGAATTGCATGAATTTGTTTTTATCTGCATTTAACCGTAAGCTGTTTATATCGATTGCGTTATAAAGCGCTTTATTTGTATTACTTTTGTATGTTTCATTATCCTCACATTTAACAATTCTTGTTATATCATCCGCAAATAACACACATTTTTATGAGGTAGGATTAGGGAGGCTATTAATAGAAAGTAAAAATAATAAGGGTCCCAGAATACTTCCTTGGGGAACACCTTTGTAACAGATTTTATATTCAGATCTGTATGACTTTTTAGTGGGAACATTACCAGATTGATCAAATCTTACTATTTCTGTACATTGTGGTCTGTCTATCAAATAGTTTTCGATCCAATCAAATGTTTTACCCCTTATACCATTATGATCAAGTTTA
Organism: Elegia similella; assembly: GCA_947532085.1. Lineage (NCBI taxonomy): Eukaryota > Metazoa > Arthropoda > Insecta > Lepidoptera > Pyralidae > Elegia > Elegia similella. The sequence continues at coordinate 5,904,387 of OX383933.1, forward strand.
TATTATAACTTAACATGATCAACAAGGTCCAAAGCCTTGCTCATGTCAAGATACATGGACATAACAGGAACAGAAGTTTTATAATTAATACTTCCTGTAATATTTTTTATGAATTCAAAACATGTCAGTGTAGTTGAACTTCCTTTACGAAAACCATATTGACTAGAGTGCAACACGTTATATTTATCTAGAAATTGTATAAGTCTCTTATATAGTGGTTTATCGAACAATTTAAATAAAATGGAAGGTAAAGTAATGGGTCTAAAGTTATTAATGTCTTCTTTATTACCCTTGTTAAACAGGGGTTTAACAATACACATTTTAAGTTGATCAGGAAATATGCCATGATTAAATGAAAGATTTATTAAAAAGCAAGCACTCGACTTATGTATAGAGCACTCAATTTAAGAATTTCAGTGACAATGCCATCATAGCCGCTACACTTACTATTTTTTAAAGATAAAATTATTTTCTGAATTTCAGCGTCATCAACCGGTTTTAAGAATATTGTTTTTGGATTATTATTAGTCAAATAAGTTTTATATGTCACATTATGTTTATTATTAAATTGCTCATTGTTCCTTAAATCTAAAAAATAATTGTTAAATGTATTACATATATCATGCGGATTGGAGATTAAGTTATTATAGAAATTTAAGTTATTAATGTCATTGGTAGATACATTATTAGAAATATTTGATGAGATAGCACTCCAAATAGCTTTGCATTTGTTTTTACTATTTTGAATATATTTTTGGTTATTTAATTTTTTATATTTAATTTCGAGCAGTAGCCACACATTTTTTTAACATATTATTGTATGTTTTGATTCTGTTTTATGTGTTTGATTATTTGCATGCCTTCTAATTCTGTATTTGTGGTGCAGTAATCGTTTAGTCTTACACGATATTTTGATTCCTTTTTTAATCCATTTGTGGTTAATTACACGATCCGTGATTTCGACTTTAAATGTGGGCAAACACGAATTATAAAACAAACACAAAATGTCATAAAACTCATTAAAAGCTAGCTTGAAGTCAGTTGCAGCTAAAATATCAGAAAAGGATAAGGCTAACATACATTGTAGAAATTTTTGTACATTATAAATGCTATAGTCACGTTTGTATTGAAACCAGAGGTAAATTTTGTTTGTTTTTAATTTTAAAAGTTAGTGTTTGAGCCATTTCATGGTCTGAGATATCAAGATAATGAACCCCAGGTATTGTTAATTTTATGTTGCTCGCAATTTGGTCAATACAAGAATTCTTTCTAGTTGGAACCATTATATGAACTGATAAACCATAATTGTGTGAAATCCTTATCCTTACTAATTTAAACATTAAAACATTATAAATGTGAAAGTGAGTTTGTTTATTTGTTAGTTTGTTTGTTTGTTACGCTTTCACGCCGTAACTACTGAACCGATCATCATGAAATTTTGCATACAAGTTCTCTGGAGTGTGGAGAAGGACATAGGCTACCTTTTATCCCGGGAAAAAGTACTATTCCCGAGGGATCGACATTGACGCGAGCGGAGCCGCGGGCGAAAGCTAGTACTTAATAAATCTCTAGAGGACCAGTCACTTTTTAATAAGTCGAAATTCCAATCACCACACAATACAATTTTCTTATTCTTAAATTTTGAAGTTAGTCGATGCAGTAATTTATTCAGACTGTTTAAAAATAAGTTTATAATTTATTTTCTACGATCAGGTATTCTATAAATATTAAAGACAATGAGACCCATTTCAAATATCTCCATGCCACAGCATTCAAAGTAAAGTTTAATTATTAATGAAAAACTGTAAATTTAGATGAATTAGTATATTTGAAGTGAAAAAAACATGGATAGCACAGCAGACGCGTAACGAGGGAAGGGTCGCGGAATTGGCGGGAACCAATGACGTTGACATTGACATCTGGTGTGGTGGGTGCGTTTCATTTCAACATCCTCCCAAACGCACCAAACCCATCTTAAGGGAACAGCGCTCCAGTTTTGGTTGAGACGTCCCCTTGGTCAGCACATCAGCAGCCATCTGACTTGTGTCCACATACTTGGTAGAGCCACCAAGTGTGGCTGAAATTCTTCTTCCACTTGTTTTAACCACATTGCCTTCTGAGTGCAAGTCGATAGTGACATGTACTCTGCCTCGGTTGTCGACAGAGCAACCGTTGGTTGCCGGCGGGAGCTCCACGAAATTGCACCACCTTGATGTATGAATACGAATCCAGTACAGGATCTTCTATCATCTTCATTGCTGCCCCAATCTGCATCACAGTAACCAAATAATTGCTTGTCATCTCTTACATAAGTTAAAGTTAGGTTTTCAGTATATTTTAAATATCTTAAAACTCTTTTGAGGGCATGCCAATGTACTTCATCTGGCTTACAGTTGAATCTGCTAAGAACATTCACTATGTAAGATATATCAGGCCGTGTCCCTTGTGATAAATATAGTAGGCATCCTACTAATTCCTGATATGGACATTTATATGCCTCATCTTTGTCAGTCTTTATAAATTTAGTTTTGGGATCTACAGGTGTCTTTACACCTTTACAGTGTGCCATCCCAAATTTTTCTAAAACTTCTTGAATATATATGTTCTGATCTATGCAGTCGTTGTTCGCAATGTCTAAAGTGTTAAAATGTTCGTCTTGCAACATTGTGATAAATGAAGTGCTAGCTTTCATATCGAATAAAATTGAAGTGATGGATGAAGAAAGTCTTAGTCGTTTATGTGCTACAGGTTTTTCGGAAAGTGATATAAAGATTGCTAAGGATCTTTTATTTGAATCCATATCAACGACAAAAAGAAAAAAGATAAGGAAGAGACAAGGAAAGACCCTACGGGATATCGACGATATTGTATGCGTTCTCAAGGAATTGCGCCCAGAAGAAATACCCGTATTTGTCGCCAGAGACCTGCACAAGTTGCCCCCTGTGACCTTTGATCATGTTGATGTGACCCGGTTATTGAAGGACAATTTGAAGATGCGATACGACATAGACTATGTGATGGAGGAGTATGGTACCAAAAGGCAACTGGAGGAATTAAAATTAGAGATTGAGAATCTTAAAAAAGCGTCCATTGTTAATAACTTCCAAAATAAAGTTAACATTAAACGGGGGGCGTGTTTAGTGGATAGTTTTGAATATGACAGTGGCCCCATGGGGTTGCCTCCAGTTCATAATGAGCAAGACATATCGAGTAATCATCATCTTTCGCCAAAAAACGCCAACAATTACCGCTCAATAATCGACGGTAGCATAAAAACACAAACACCATCGCAAACATTAAGTGAATCGGGGGATGAGAACGTCGCCCGATCAGCTGACAAACCGGTAGCGACCCGCGACACCTGCACCGCAGTGATTACTCAGATATGCCTACCGCCCGAGTCCGAGCCGCCGCGACACACTGCCGGCCCGATCGTTTCCGAATTGCATGCAACAAAAACACTACCATTATCAGGATATGTGCAGGATAGCGAGTCGAGGGCAAAAGAGGAGAAGTGGAAGGTGGTGCAAAATAGAAAGCGTAATCGTTTTGCGGCTAACAGAGGAAGTGCCGTGGTCGGTGATAGTACTAACTTTAAGGCAGCCACTACTAAGGTTGCCATTTATATTTACAACGTTTCGAAGGCAACGACAGTGGGCGATATTACTAACTATGTACAGAAAAAGGCAAACATTGCCGTGACGTTAGTAAAAATGACTATGAAAGTAATGAAGGATTATGATGCCTACAAAGTTTTCGTTCCCAAGCAAGACCTAGATATGTTCCTGAAAAATGATTTTTGGCCTGAGGGAATTGCATATCGACGTTTTATCGATTTTAGTGGAATGAAAGGGGGCATAACTGGGTTATCGAGTAAAAATCTACAAAAATAATGACTGTTACAACTACAACTAAAATGATTAGCTTTAACTGCAAAAACATAGTGCGATCAGTAGATTGTGTGAGGTCCCTGTGCCTTAATGCCGATATAGTTGCACTTCAAGAAACTTGGCTACTGCCGCATGACATTCAGTACCTGGGTACCATCGATGACAACTTCGCGTTCACAGGCAACTCTGCCGTGGACACATCCGCTGGTGTGCTGAGAGGGCGACCGTATGGTGGAGTTGCTTTGTTATGGCGGAAAGCGGTATTTACGTGTGTATCGGTGTTACCGTGTAGGAGTGTGCGCCTCGCGGCTATTAAAATTACACAGGACGAGCGTTCGTTTGTGATAGTTTCAGTGTATATGCCAACTGACTGTAAAGAAAATTTAGTGGAATTTACGGAATGCTTAGGGGAAATTAACGCCATTGTTGAAAGTAATGATGTGGAAACAGTGTTTGTTCTAGGCGACTTCAACGCGCATCCCGGTGAGTCATTTTCCACAGAACTATTAAACTTTTGTAATGAACAGACGTGGTCGTGTATTGACATGGAGTTATTACCAAGTGATACCTACACATTTGTGAGTGACGTGCACGGGTGTCGGAGGTGGCTAGACCACTGCGTGGTGACGGCTGCGGCCCGAGCGACCGTACTGAATGTGTCAGTAATTTATGGTGTATATTGGTCTGACCACATCCCATTGTCAATAGAGTGTAATTTAGATGCGATTAAGCCTAAAAAGTTGTACTCAAATACTCCACGGAATACAGTAAAATGGGGTGAGAGAGATAGTTGTCAGATAGATAGATATCGTGAATGTTGTAATTCAAAACTTAAAGATATAAATTTGCCATCCGAATTTATAGATTGCGCTGACAAATCGTGTTCCGATACAAATCATAAATTAGTAATTGACAGCTTGTATAGCAAAATTGTTTGTATTCTTTCGGAGGCTGCAGATGTAAGCTATAAAGGCGCCAGCAATAACAAGAAATTTAAGTGCGTACCTGGCTGGAATAAACATGTCAGTAGCGCTCATAGGGAGGCTCGGTCTTGGTATCAGACATGGTTAACGTATGGTAAACCTAGTGCGGGATATATTCATACAAAAATGTGTGAATCAAGAAAATCTTTCAAGGCTAAGTTAAAGTTCTGCCAAGACAATGAAAAACAAATTAAACTTGATATAATTGCTCAATATCACACCAAAAAGCAGTTTGGAAAATTTTGGAAAAGTACTAACAGTCTAAACCCTGCGCCGACTCTTCCTGTGAGCGTGGCTGGTATGAGTGACCCACGTGATATCGCAAATATTTTTCAGCGTCACTTTCAGGTGCAGTCAAACCTCAGTCCGCTGACTCAGAGGCGCGATGCTGAGAGCTGTTATGAACCAGGTCAACATGTGCATTTTACTGCGAAGGAGATATCCGCGATTATAAACAAAATGGAGAGAGGCAAGTCCCCTGGACATGACAGACTCAGCATCGAGCACCTGAAGCACGCGGGAGTGCATCTCCCAAGGGTACTGGCCTTGCTGTTTAATTTGTGTATTAGTCATTGTCACTTGCCCAACGATCTAATGTATACAGTTGTCGTGCCTATTATGAAAAATAGAACTGGCGATGCCTCAGATCTGAAGAACTATAGGCCTATCTCACTCGCCACTGTAATAGCCAAAGTATTGGACAGTTTGCTTGACAAACATTTGGGAGCGCACATTGAGTTGCATGACAATCAATTTGGCTTCAGGCCTAGCCTGTCTACAGAAAGTGCGATCCTATGTCTCAAGCAAACTGTACAGTATTATACGAAGAGAAACACACCAGTTTTTGCCTGTTTCCTGGACTACTCACAAGCGTTTGATTCAATCGCGTATGATGTACTCTGGGAAACAATGGCTAATGACACAACGCTGCCTCGGGATATTGTATCAATATTTAAATATTGGTACGGTAATCAGAGGAACAGTGTTAGGTGGGCAGGCGTACACTCGGACGTATACAGGTTGGAGTGCGGAGTGAGGCAGGGGGGGTTGACCTCGCCCAAGCTGTTCAATCTGTATATGAACCGACTAGTTGGGGAGCTCAACAGCACCAATATAGGTTGTCACATAGATGGCGTTTGTATTAACAATATTAGTTATGCAGACGACATGGTGCTGTTGAGCCCTTCTCTTGGTGCATTGCAGAGGCTGATACACATTTGTGAGGTGTATGCAGGTTCTCATGGGCTCAGATATAATGCCAGAAAAAGCGAGTTTTTAATATTCAAATCTGGGTCTAAAACTTACTCCACACCGCCTGTAAGTCTGTGTGGCACCAATTTGATAAAAGTGGATAAGTTTAAGTATCTGGGCCACTGGGTGACCGAAACGTTAAGTGACAACACTGATATTGAACGGGAGCGCAGAGCGATGGCTGTGCGGTGTAATATGCTGGCCCGCAGATTTGCACGATGTAGCAAAGAAGTAAAACTGACACTTTTTAAAGCTTACTGCCAGTCCTTCTACACGTGCAGTCTGTGGGCTGACTATTCGCGGCGCACATACAGCGCTTTGCGCGTTCAATACAATGATGCGTTCAGAATATTGTTTGGGCTGCCGCGTTTTTGTAGCGCGTCAACAATGTTTGCCGCCGCCAATACAGACTGCTTTTATGCAATTATTAGAAAGAGGTGTGCGGCACTATTAAGTCGCCTACGTGGTAGCTCAAATAGTATTCTGCGCGTGTTAACTGACAGATGGGACTCGCCACTACTGGGCCACTGGATGCGACTTCATACTGAGGTGAATGTACAGATACCTGTGGCCAGTGGATGGCGACCTTGCTGTGAGTAATGTATTGTTGTTTTGTTGTGTGATGTGTGTTATACGTGTTTCTTGTTACTAACATTAGATTAAGTACATCTGTCATTACTAACATAATATGGATTATGTCCGAAATAAAGATTATTATTATTATTATTATTATTATTATTATGCTCAAAGATCCCTTTAGTCTGTCTCGGCACACATTCCATCCTAAACAATACTTTAAATCTCCCAAATCTTTCATTTCAAATTTATCCAATAATTTTCCTTTTATGAATTTCTTTGTTTCTTTAGAACTGGTAAATAAAATTAAGTCGTCTACATATACCGCTAAGAATGTTATATCGGTTTCATTCTGTACTCTATAATAAATGCAGGGATCAAGTAACGACTGTTTAAGACCTATTTCTTTTAGTGCACAATCCAACTTTTTATTCCACTGTCTACTTGCTTGTTTTAATCCATAAAGTGATTTTTTCAATAAACATACTTGGGTTTTATTTTCTTCAAAGTTAGGAGGTTGACACATGTATATTTCTTCCTCTATATCTCCTTGAAGAAAAGCACATACAGCATCCATTTGGTCAATGTCCAAATCATACTTAACTGCTAAAGAGAGTAAGTATCTCAGGGATGTATATCTGATTACCGGAGAATATACTTCATTATAGTCAATACCTTTCTTTTGAGCACAACCTTTGATAACAAGCCTTGCCTTGTATTTAACTATCTGCCCTTTCTCATTTTTTTTTCTTTTAAAAACCCATTTACAAGATATTTTCTTCTTCTGAGATGGTAAATCACATAGAACCCAAGTATTATTCTTCCTTAAAGACAAAAATTCCTCCTTCATAGCTTCTTGCCATTTCTGAGATTCTTCTCCAGATAATGCCTCTTCAAGGGTCAATGGATCTTCAATTATTGACATACAAGCATACTCAGTCCCATCAACATCATCTTTGACATGACCTAATCGGTTACCACGTGGTCTCAGGTTTATGTGACATGGGGAGTCGGTGAGGGTACAATCTGTGCTAGGTATGTAGGTAGCATCATGATCTTCAATGGTATCCCTTGTAGAGTCAAAACTTTCATCTGTGGTGACAGTAGAATTGCGACTGTCATCAGCTGCAGGGCTGGAGGGTTCATCGATCTGATTAGCAGGCTCGTCTAATGGCACCTGTAATACATTAGTACTAAGCTGTATATTGGGCAAAAATATGTTTTGATTTTCATGACAGGTTTCAATAAAAATGACATTTCTGCTCTTAGTAATTTTCCTTGTTCGTGGATCCATCAGTCTATATCCTTTAGTATTCTCGCAATATCCCAGAAAGATCATTTCGGTTGATTTTGGATCCCACTTTTGCCTCTTTTCTTTCGGCACATGCACCATGGCCTTACAGCCAAAAATTCTTAAATGAGAAATGTTTGGTTTGGTACCTGTCAATTTCTCCAGAGGTGTCATGTAGTTAAGAAATCGAGTCGGAGAACGGTTAATTACGTGAGCTGCTGTCTCCACTGCCTCTGCCCAATAGCTCTTCGGTAGTCCAGCGTCAAACAGCATGCATCTAGCTCGCTCTACGAGGCTGCGGTTCATTCTCTCTGCGAGGCCATTTTGCTCTGGTGTAAACGGATTAGTTGTTTAATGCTTTATACCATGACCTGCCAAAAAATCATTAAATTGTTTATTTAAATATTCTAGGCCATTATCAGTACGAAGTATTTTTATTTTTCTTTCAAATTGATTTTCTATTTCATTCTTATAAATTTCAAAAACTTCCTTTATATTCATTTTATGTTTCAGGAAATAAACATTGACTTTTCTTGAGTAATCATCCACAAAAGTGATAAAATACCTAGCACCAACCATAGATAGTGTTTCCATGGGTCCACACAGATCTGAGTGGATGATTTTTAAAGCAGCATTAGCCCTTGTGCCAGTGTTATTAAATGGAAATCTGCATTGTTTTCCTTTTAAACATGTAATGCAATTGTTACCACTTTCCTTACTATTAATAAATTTAACACCTTCAGTACATAGTGGCAATCTATTTACATCATTATAATTCAGATGGGCCATTCTCCTGTGCCATATGTCCAAACTGTGACCATCAGAGGTAGCAAATGCATTCACTTTAAATGTATTTAACTTATACATGTTATTAGTCAGTCTCGCCGTTGCTACTATTTCTTTATTTTTATTAAATATTTCACAGCCATAGTTATTGAAAATTACTTGACATCCATTTCTTGACAGTTGACTAACTGATAACAGGTTGGCACTCAATTGTGGAACATATAAAATGTCTCTTACCTGGATATGGTTTACTTTACCATCTGTAGTCAGGAGGTCCAAATTAACATTGCCTATCTTCTGCACCATGATGGATGTGTTGTTGGCAACTATTATATTTTCTATCGGAGGTGCCCGAACATCATACATGCCATCAGAACTGTTTGTCATATGTGATGATGCTCCTGAATCCACATACCAGTCCACATTGTTTATATTTCCATGTGCCGCTGAAAAAACTGCTGCAAAACCTTTGTCCTCATTTTTCTTCTTCATATTACAAGATTTACTTATATGCCCATACTTATTACAATTGTAGCAACGGGGACCACTGCCTTTGTTATTCTTAAAATTACTTTTGGGATGACTTTTAATATGCTTTGTGTAAAGAACGGAGACATTTGTATCTTTGACTTCTTGCAGTAATTTAGTTTTAATGGAATCTGTGCTTATTTTTACACCCGAGCTCTCGAGTCCCATTATCATTGGCTTGTACTGGTCAGGCAACCCAGCTAACATTAATGTGCCTAGCCATTCATCATCAACATTAAATCCAATATTTCTCAACTTGTGAGCAGTGGTTACTATTTTATTTACATACTCTTCGCGCAGCTATCCAAAGTAGTGTTTACTAAATCTCGGAGTAACCCAACTTTTCTTGTCAAACCTGAGTCTTCAAATGCATTCTGTAGATTTGCCCATACCTCCTGAGAAGTCTTTGCATCTTGAACATGTATATAATTTACCGGGTCCACGAGCAATATGATCTTTGACTTTGCTTTGAGGTCGCGCTTCGGATCTACTTGACTTTTTTCGACAGTCACCACGCATTCCCAGAGATCTTCGTGTTGCAAATATGTCTGCACGGTGAATTTCCATGTGCTATAATTCTCCCTTCCTAGGAGTTTATCGATATGGATATTGGACAAAGCCATATTTCAGTACAATGAGATTGCAGTTTTTTTTTTGTCCACCTAAAAATCAAGAAACACTCCGCGGAACTAATTTTTTCTCACAGATTTACTGTTTACTACCCTAAACTGCCCTAAAATATGGGATCTGGGCCCATAACCTAATGAAAAACTGTAAATTTAGATGAATTAGTTTATTTGAAGTGAAAAAAACATGGATAGCACAGCAGACGCGTAACGAGGGAAGGGTCGCGGAATTGGCGGGAACCAATGACGTTGACATTGACATCTGGTGTGGTGGGTGCGTTCCATTTCAACAATTATAAATTCTGAAATTAATTTCAAAGGTCTTGCATCGAAATGCTTCCTGGTCAAGATGCATGTTCCCCCACGGCTTTTATCAGAGCGGCAATAAGATGATATCAAATTCAAATCATCAATTTTTATATTTGCTTCTGAACCTTGTTTTACATAGGTTTTACTTAAACAAATGATGTCAACCTGCTTGCCGCTGTTTTGTAATTCACATAAGGCAATATCTAATAAATCTAGTTTATTATTAATACCTTCCATATCCTGATTAAATATTGTTAAAAAGTCTTTACGATTAGGGACGAAAAGAAAGCTTACGTGCATTATCTGCATTTAAACCTTCTGGAATGTTCTTCTGAGAAATATGAGTTGAACACTGCTTTTTAGAAAAGTAATAAGGTATGGTTCCCTTTTTTGCTCTAACACTAGAGTTTGGCTGGCTTTGCAAAGTAGTTTTTACTTCTGAAGTAACTATTTTGTTTTTTAAATTCGGAAATGTTAAAAATTGCCTTTTGTGTTCTGTAAAGTCCACTTTTAAGTTTATTTGATTACATAGATATTTTAAATAGTCATATTTACTTAAATAATTAGAATTAATTTTTATGTCAATATATTATTCATATGAGAATCATACCAGAATTTCAATTTGTTATTTATCATATGTTTATTTAAATAAGGATTGCATTTGACTGGTGCAATATACATGGTGGCATCTCTCATTGCATGCACAGACACACATAAATTATACCGCAAAACATGAAGATTTTGGTCATTCCTACCTATACCTGAAATTACTACATCATCTTTTTCCAAATGATTCTGCAACTCCAGGCAGTATTCAATGATTTAATAAAAAACAGATTTTCTAACACAATGACATTCAATTGACAACATTTCATTTCGAAATATTCCTTTGATTTACACGAAACACATATTTTTAGATTATTTAGTTCAGTAATAAATAGAAATATTTTACGCCATCTAACGCGCGCCATGTTGCGCTAGATGGCGTTAGTATCGAAAATTTCAGTAATAGCAATAGCAGCGGTCATTAAGCCGAATCAATGAGTAGGTATCTAGCGTTTGAGATTTTATTATTAAGTTTTTCCCTATATAATATTAATTTTGTGGGAGAACTGCTGATGTAGAAATCTTATAGAGATTAAATAAATCAATTTTTAATGATATTGAAGCATCTTATTTATTTTTCTCATAAATAGAGAAAAACAGTCAAAGTTTGGTAGTTTTATTGGCACCCGTAAGTAAATTACCATCAGTTTAAATTAACACATGTTAAACAGGTGTTAAATATTACATTTATGAAGTATATACCTACTTAAATCTTGTAAGAAGTAGCTACGGTAACCGCTAATTTATCGCCTGTGTTACGATTTTCTATAATCATAAACAAATTACATTATACAGTAGAACACTTACATGAATAACTTACGGGTTCTCCCGCATTTTGGTACACAACGATATTTTTCAGAAACACTAGCTATTTTTGTTTTTCAGCCATTGTTTAGCGTGGCCAATACAGTTCAAATCGTAGAGCAAATCAGGGTCCAGAATTTCAAGCGTAGGTCAAACAAATTAGGCGAGGTCTTCGAAGTCAGGGTATAAATTTATTTGACATTGACACTTGGCTGAGCAGTGATTTTTTAATGACATTATGTTAATATGATCCTATCTTATAATTTTTATATTCATTTATTACTGTTAGTAAAAGTTTAATTAACATGACCACTGCTTGTTAATTTCGTTAAAATATTACAAAATATAGTAATAGCGCCATCTACTGCTAAATGGACCAACTATTTTGTCTAAACAATTCTAAGAATGAAAAAGTATACGGAGTATTAAGAATCTACTTCACAAAATGACATTATCAAGCTGCCATTAAATATGCGTGCAAAGTAAATAATATATTCACCCTCTAATTGTGGCTGCGAAAAATATTATTTTCGATGTATTTTCACCAATGTTTTAAAGTATATAAAATGAAAAAAATATGTATTCCTTCGTTTGTGAAGTATTATCGAAATAAAATCAATAATTTACTAATAAAAATTGAAATGTTGTCAATTGTATTTGTATTATTTAGAACTAATTGTAAGATCATATTTCAATAAGCTTAAATACTTACTGTACCTTGGCTTTACATATTAATAATCCTCTAAGATTTATTTAAAAAACTAGTTAGAATAGAGACACAAGATGAAAGGAGGGCACGTGAGACTTCGAGGCGAAAAGATATTAAGCAAGAGATAATGCCAAAACTTAATATTGGACAACATTGTGATACGTGCCACGCTATCCGAATATTCAATAAGCTGTCTACAGAAAGCCTGCAAATGTGCAAAAGCACTCGCCGTCTCCATTTGTTTAAAGCTACTTTGAAGTGCTTCTTATTGGAGAAATGCTACTATAATACAGATGATATTTTCACTGACAAAAATATAGGGTAGTAACATTATACAAGGTCCATTTTAATTAAGCGCAAATATTTTAAGGGCTGGGTTCCATAGGTCAAGGAAAGGCTTTAGTAGTAAATTTTAAGAAATCGACAAGATAGTTTTTTTTATTTTTTCATACAAAATATTTTTTTTTTATTAAATTCGATAAATCAGCTGTTTTGATCGTCGAGATCAGTGACCTAGTATGCATAGTAGATAATAGTAAAAAGTTGTTGGCCAAGAAAGTGTTTATTTGCATACAGGGTTTTTTTTTAACATTTAAAATTTAAATGTTCAGGTCCAGATATCTCAAAAACTAGCGTGCCGATCTTTTTTATTTTGCTTCTTAAGCATTTTTCTAGCTTATGGGAGTCAGCTTTGAAAATATTTGCGCTTCATTTAAATTGATTATATACTTAGATATTTTTCTGCTGTTTTAGTTTAAGTTTATTTTGTTTTCAAACCATTGCCTTTAAATATTAGTTATTTTGGAATTATGTGTATTTTATTGATTATTAACTCTTTTATTAATGTAAACATTCAGACATAATGAATTTTGTAATTGAATAAATCTGTGCTCTCAGTGAAAATTGTTATAAGTCGAAAATTGTTGTTTTGAGATAATCTAGCTTAAAGTTTCAAAAAATTATTACACTAATTCTAAACCATCGAAACGAATTCAAATTTTTAATATTAATAGATAATAATGATATCTACTTTTTAGTCTAAAAAATAATATTGTAAATCATGTAATTTTTCAGATATAACAAAAAATGTAAAGATGTATCGTTTGACACCAAGAAAATAGGTATAAATTTTAGTGTTTATTGCTATAAAATTATTAGTAACTTTTTACACATGCTCAAAATCTTTGGTGCAAAATGATACATCAAAATTAAATTGGAACACATACCTACTTAAAAAGCAATAATAAAAAACTTCCAGAAGAAAACTCACTAAGTTCATCATCATTTATTCTCTGGTGAGGTCAATTTTATAATCATGACTTATAACAGTATACACCATTAAATTCAACAAAAAATAATGTGAATATTGATATGTTTTAAGTGTAAAGTGGTACAACTATTAAGGCAATGATGTGTAAAATGATATTAATAGAAAGCACAAATAAAAATAATTTATATTTTTCCTTTGGAATTGTGAAATTTATTAAACGGGTGCGTATTGTTTGATATATTAAAAAATTCTATATTTTCATTTCAATAGAGTTCAAAAGATTTAATGTTTACTTGACATAATTATTACCGATTATATTCTTAAAAGCTATAATATACATAAAGTTTTCAATTTAAAAAGCATAAACCCATTATTTATAACGTTTATGAACACTAAATATCACCTGTTATACAACTTGTGTAGTATACATGCCAAAATGTATACCATTCAAAAAGTATACTATTTAAAATAAATATCAATCAAAATCGATTCTTATACATACAAAATGCGCGCGCATTTTGTATGTATAAGAATTAATTAACCTCACAGGATTACAAAAAAAAACTATAACTAACAAAAAAAATATAACAATATTTTATTGTATGTAAATATTAGGACAAAGTATAAAATAAATAATAAAAAAATAACTTTTACAATATTTTATTGTATGTAAATATTACGACAAAGTAGGTTTTAAAGAAATAAAAAAAATTGTGATACATACAAAATGCGCGCGCATTTTGTATGTATCACAATTTTTTTCAAGTTAAAAAGATAACTAACTCTATTTTTTGTATATAATAATAATGTATTACAATTATTTTTAATAATACCTAATTTATCTTATTTTTTTTAAACTTATATTAGAGGCCATAGCTCGAAGAAATTCACACTCGAAATATTCAGATTTTCGTTAAATATATTGCAGTCTTTCTTTTTGTTTTAATATTATTTTAACACTACATTATAACTACTTTAAGTAAAATAAGTATACGATATCTTCGCCAATTGTGAACCGATTTTGATGTTTCTTTTATTATATGAAAACCTTTACTACCAAGTCAGTCCCATTTTAATTTGGTGAAGATATAATGAAGAACTTTGGAAATATGGAAGAAACTCCTAACATAAAATTGAATTCGGTTTTTTTTTTTAATTTTAATTTTTACTTATGTATTGAGATTCTTCTACCAATTAATTCGTATAACAAATGATTATTATCCGTAATAATATGTATATATAACGTTTATTATACATAACAACTAATCGATTTTTTAAATTTTATAATAATAAAACGGTATTATAAAGGTTTGATATGTTAAATAATTGTTATAATAAAAGATTTTAGGTTTTTTAAACTTATTTCTGTCGATTTTTATCTTACTTGATAATTATACTGACCAAAATTATGTATTTCGTTGATATATATCTTAAAAGATATATATTTTGTGTTTATATGTTATATTACTTACCCTTATTAAACTTATGCCAGAATCTTTTTTTAATATTATAAGCACATTCTTGATTTATACTAATTATTAAAAATAAAACAGTTAAAGAACAAATTAAATATTTATTTGTATTTAAATGACTTAGTAATGAATAAGGCAACAGTTTTCTTTATATTTAAGTAAATGCAAATGTTGCACACGATTAATATTCCTAATTATCACGAAGTATTCATATCAAAACTATAACATCTATACATATAATAAAACAGTAAAAATATTTTGTCTGTACATTTAGAATTTTTGACTGAAATGGATAGAGGGACACTTAAAAAGAATAATAGAAAGCAAAAAAAATTTTTTCGAATTTTTTGTCTGTCTGTCTGTCTGTCTGTATTTATGATCACGATTATCTCCGAAAATACTGAACCGATTTACTTAAAACTTTCACCTGTTGCTTTGTTTTAACTCAGCAAAACATCTAAAGTTTTTTTCATCAAAATCGGTTCATTAAAAAAAAAGTTATCGTCATTTGAATGAACTCAAGGCATTAGTTTGCCTGCAAATATACACAGTGAATTTTTTATCGTTTTGGACGTTTAAAGGAGTGACTCAGACCATCAAAATGAACAACTTTTCCTATGGGAACAATGCTGGGAACTCAAAAAAAAATCGACATTCCCATACAAACTGGCCGGGCGGCGGGACTCTTTTTTATGGAAATGACGAATTTTTTTTGAGTTCCCAGCATTTGTCCCATAGAAAAAGTTGTTCATATTGATGACCTGAGTCACCCCTTTGAGGGGCCAAACTGTTCCTGGAATGGACACTAACGGCGGCGGCGTAGCCGCGGGCAAACGGCAAACCAACCGAAACTGCTGCGCCTAGAAACTTGAAATTTGGTACAGGGGTTCTTTTAATGATGTGAGTGAGCCGTAAGAAAGGATTTTTAAGAAATTTAACTTTTAAAGGCGTAAAATTTATATGGAATTTTCTCCTTTCTGGACTTAGAAGTATGAAAGTAGGTATATAAGTTCTCGATTAAAATTAAAAAAGATGTGTGTAGGTAGATGAAATTTGCAAAATTCCCCTCTTAAGGGGTAAAATGGGGGTGGGTGGGTGGTATAAACTTTGTATGGAAATTTTCTCATTTCTGGACTTAGACGTATGAAAATAAGTATATAAGTTTAAGGTTACAATTAAAAATATCTGTGTAGGTAAAATAGACGACATTTTCCCCTGAAGGGGTAAAATAGCGGGGTAAAGATTGTATAGGAATTTACTTATTTCTAGACTTAGAAGTATGAAATTAGGTAAATAAATTCACGATTCAATTGAAAAAGATCTGTGTAGGTCAACTAGAAAAAAATCCCCCAGAAGTAAAGTTTTTTTGGAAATTTTCTGATTTCTGGACTATGGAGTATGAAAATAAATAGGTATGTAAGTTTTCGATTACAACTAAAAAACATATATGTGGGTGAAATGGACAAAATTCACTCCTAAAGGGGTAAAATGGGAAGGTAAAGGTTTTATGGAATTTTTCTCATTTCTGGACTTAGAAGTATAAATAATATCCATACTTCCATACTAATACTAATATTATAAATGCGAAAGTAACTCTGTCTGTCGTTTTTTTACGCTTCAACCATTGAACTGATTTGGATGAAATTTGGTATGGAGGTGTGAGGCCCGAGGAAGGACATAGTGTATGTTTGATTCCGGTAAATTCTACTGTTCCCGAGGGATCGACAATAACGCGGGCGGAGCCGCGGGCAACAGCTAGTAATAAATAAAATAACAATAATATCATCATCATATCAGCCGCAAAAAGTCCACTACTGGACATAGGCCTCCCCCCAAGGAATTTCAATACGACTAGTTGGATGCGCCCTGCATCCAGAGTCCTCCTGCGACCTTAGTCAGGTCACCCGACCTTCTGGTCGGTGGATGTCCGACGCTGCGCTTGCCGGTACGTGGTCGCCATTCGAGAACACTTCTGCTCCATCGGCCATCGCTTTTACGCGCTATGTGAACCGCCCAATGCCACTGTTAACGCCCAACACTAGTGCAGAGCGGATGCCTTCCCCCGCGGGGTTCGGGCGGGAGGCGCCAAAACGGAAGCGGCTCGCTGGGCGACGCGCGATCATTCCGCCGATGACATTAGCTACGCAAGCAGTGTGTGCGTGCGCAGTATTCATTCAAACATTTCAAATTTTGTAACCAGTTTTCTATTATCTCAATAGTGAAGTTGTGTATACCAAAAGGGCGGTTTCATTTCGATCACCCAGCCACCTAGCATCGAGCCTGCACAAGATTCGAGCCGGATTCTCCAAAGCAGCGAGCAAGCCGCCATTACATGCAAGCGGCGCATGGCGGCGTGGTGCACAGTTACCAAGCGTGGTACCCAGTTACCATTCAATACAAAAGGAGGATAAGTGTGGTAAATCTGGGAGGCCAGATCGAGTTTAAAAACCAAGAAAGTAAAAAAAAAAAGTAAAAATGTTGTTTATTTTCTCCAACATAAAAGTAAAGTACATATATTTATATAGTTATGTTGGAGACTGGTGCCTGTATAAGGCAATGCCTGTGTCACAGTGCACCAGTGCTCTCACAGCTGGATGATATAATAGGGTATGTATACCCATTAACTATCTTAGCACTTACATATACAAAAAATGAGATACACTTAAAGTTATAAAATGTATTTAATACTAATAATGCGAAAATAACTATCTGTCTGTCATCCCTACACGCCACAATCGTTAAACCAATAAGGATGAGATTTGGTATGGCGGTATTTTGTGGTCCGGGGAAGGAAAGGGTACGTTACACTTCGGAAAATTACACTGCTCCCGAGGGATCGACATTAACGCGGGCGGGGGCGCGGGCAGTAGCTATTGGGAATAAAATTATCAACACGGGTTCAAGAAAGAGGAGCAGCATTTTGTGAGTTCGTTCCAATCAATCACCTTTTTCCCTGTGGCCTACATACGCACGCAATGATGACGTATAAGGCAATTTTTTCAAACTCTTTTTCTCATCTATTTCTTTTTGTTCAATTTTTCATATTGTTTTGAATTCATAATATGCAACTTCAACTATACCCTTTATCATTATTTCTTTGAAACTTCCATACTCATGTCATGACCTCATGGCATGACCTCATGGACATAACCTAACTAAATTTAGTAATCATTGCCTCTATTTGTGCCAACTGAGTGAAATTTCATAAAGCTAGGGTGTAAGGCAACGGCTTAGCGAACAAATTGAAAGCTTTTGGAAATTTCCAGAACCCAGCATTGAGATGTGCACGCGTCGGCACGAGTGACGTCATTGCACGCGGCGGGCGCTGTTTCCGTTACAGCGGGCGTGTCTGGCTGGGGCCTGACTGCTAGCTTGTGTGTGCCTTGCTTGCTGCACTGGACTTAACCTTCGAGTTTCATCTTGCACCCGCTTTAAAATTTACGTAACATTTTAATTATAGTTTTTCATTTTTGAGTCAGTAACTTGCATTTTACACATTGCGCGTGTACATTCTATTCCAGCTGGTCAGATTTTGATTGCATTGTGTTTCCTGCATCTTGTTGTTAGTTTCAAATCCATAAACCATGTCAATGGATCTCAAGTCACTGAAGAAGACTCGAGCTTCTATAAAATCAAAGCTTACCATTTTCAGAAACTATTTAGACTCATTATTGCCTAGTAAGGAATTAAACAAAGTGCAAATTCATGAATTAGAGTTTAGATTAACAAAGATAAAGGATTTATATTGTGAATTTGACTCGGCACAAAGTGAAATAGAAAGTTTTCTATGTGAAAGTTGTCTGAAATTCCAGGTGATGAGGAGTTTAAGGAGCGAGAAAACTTTGAGAATTCTTACTATGGGACAGTGGCTACAGCGCAGGAGCTACTAGATCAAGTCACCACTTCTGACGACGACGCCTGCTCGGGGACAGGTTCTTGTGGTAATACCGTACAACCAGGTTAGCCAAACATAAAATTACCTATTATTCATTTACCTACCTTTGGTGGACGCTGTCAGGATTGGCTCGAATATCGCGATACATATTCTTCTCTTATACATAACAACGTTTCTATTCCCAAGATCCATAAGTTTAATTACTTAAGAGCCTCATTGAAGGGTGATGCCGCAACTATTATACAGTCACTAGATTTTTCTGTTGAGAATTATGATATTGCATGGGGTTTACTTTGTGATAGGTATAATAACAAAAGAATTTTTATTAACAATCACATTAAGGCATTATTCAATGCAGAGCCTATACAAAAGAAATCGGCCAAGGCAATCCGTGCCATAATGGATACAGTTAATAAAAATTTGCGTGCTGTAAGGTCATTAGGCTTACCTGTTGACCACTGGGATACTCTCATAATACACATGATCTCAAGTAAACTAGACACAGCTACTTTTCGTGATTGGGAGATTTTTTGTAATACATTAAAGGAAACTCCCACATTAGAGGAATTCAATGAGTTTTTGAAGGGTAGATCAAATTTGCTTCAAAAAATGGAAGAATCACACTCAAAGCCACATAGACAAGGTGATACAACATCAACTCGTGCCAAAACATTTGTAGCAACACCAACAGCTAAATATCATTGTCCTGTATGCAAAAACAGCCATTCTATTTATCAGTGCTTCAAATTTAAGGCCATGCCAATCGAGGATCGCATTGATCTAGTAAACAAATTTAGGTTATGTAGGAATTGTTTGCGTTATGAACACAAGAATAGTGTATGTAAGCTAGGGAATTGCAAGTTGTGTTCTCAGCGTCATAATAGTCTCTTGCACCTTGATAAACCCTCTAAGATTTCAAATTCTACAGACTGTGTTGTCCTTCCTACATCAAAAACCTCTGAAACAACACAGACAACTGTGCAGAAATCAGAAGTTTCACAACCTATTGCACTCTCATCAATGCATACACAAACCCAAGTGCTACTTTCTACAGCTATCATTAACATTGTTGATGCAACGGGTTGCATGCATCCAATCCGAGCATTACTCGACAATGGAAGTACGTCCAGTTTTCTGACAGAATCCGTAGTGCATAAACTAAACATTCCATGTTATTCTACATCGGTTTCAGTCCAAGGTATTAATAAACAATTATCAAAAATAACAAAAAGGTGTGATGTAACAATATGTTCTCGCACAAAGGGTGGTTACACAGCCAATGTTGACTGTTTTGTTGTAAACCATATAACTCAATGTATCCCAGCAAATAAAGTCAATTGTAAATCATTCACTATTCCCCAGCACATCCACCTCGCAGATCCAACATACAACATTCCAGCAGAGGTGCAGATGTTGCTTGGTGCAGACCTCTTTTGGGAGGTATTGATGAACAATCAAATACACTTAGGCCGAGGAGCCCCAACTCTCGTTGAAACAACACTTGGGTGGCTTGTCTCAGGCTCCATACAAGTATCAAATTCACATAACCACTACAAGGCTGACCTTACTAGCTATAAAACAGTCCACTGCAATTTTTCTAATGACATAGAGCGTCAATTAAATCAATTTTTTGATTTAGAGTCATTTTCCACCACTCAACAAATCCCATCAAAGGATGAGAGTGAATGTGAAAGAATATTTAAAGAGACGACCGTTCGTCAATCAGATGGTCGGTTTGTAGTGACAATCCCTTTTAAGGAGCCACCTGATTGCTTGGGTGACTCAAAATCTCAAGCTTTGCAACGTTTTCATTCATTAGAAAATAAATTTAAACGAAATCCAGAATTTAGACAAAAATACGTTGAATTCATGACGGAATATGAGACCTTAGGTCACATGTCAGAGAACAAAGAAATTTCAAATAATAAATTACAATATTTTTTGCCACATTATGGCATATTACGAGAAGATAGTTTAACAACTAAACTTCGCTCAGTTTTTGATGCTTCAAGCGTCACATCCTCTGGTAAGTCACTGAACCAGATTCAATATGTAGGTTTACCTGTCCAAGACGATCTCTTAAGTATTTTACTTCGATTTCGTCAACACAAGTTTGTAGTTACATCTGATATTGAAAAAATGTACAGACAGATATTAGTGGTAGAAAATCAGCGAAACTTGCAGCAAATATTTTGGAGATCAGATCCCGATCAAGAGATAAAACAATATAAACTCAATACAGTCACATATGGGACAGCATCGGCTCCCTTTTTAGCAACTAGATGTCTTGTAGAGTTAGGGAATACGTGTCAAGATCATGATGTAAGTGAAACAATCTTGCATGACTATTTTGTTGACGATTTGGTTACAGGAAATCAGAATAAGGACACTCTAGTGCATGTGTGTAAGGGAGTAATTCAGCAATTAAATACTGCACATTTTAATTTAAGAAAGTGGCGATCCAACTGTCCAGAGTTGCTCAATGAAATTGTTGGCACAAACAGTAATGATAGCTTGATTAAATTAAACGATGATGAACACGCAAAAACATTAGGTTTACTCTGGTCTTGTAAAAGAGACACATTATTATTTTCATCCATTGACACACATTTACACAACCAAACCATTAATAAACGTTTAATCTTGTCGATAATTGCACAGATATTTGACTAATCCATGTATGCTACAGGCAAAACTAATTTTACAATCACTTTGGGCAAATAATATTTCATGGGATGAAAAGGTTCCAGTAGATATCGAGTTACAATGGAAATCATTTATTCATTCATTATCAGCAATAAATAATTTAGAGATTCCTCGAAGAGTACTGTGTGATTCTTTTGTCAGGATAGAACTACACATATTTAGCGATGCAAGTATCAGTGGCTACTCGGCCTGTGTTTATTAAAGATCTGTTTCAGAAAATGACGATATTACTGTTCGATTGCTAACAGCTAAGAGCAGGGTGTCACCCATAAAACAAAAAATGACTATGCCTAGGCTAGAGTTATGTGGGGCTCTGTTGGGAACACAGCTTGCAAAGAAGGTTATAGAATCGTCCAGACTCACTATCAATTCACAATACTTTTGGTGTGATTCTACCATAGTATTAGGCTGGATAAAAACATGCAAAAAAGATTTAAAGCAGTTTGTTTATAATAGGGTCAATGCAATAACACAACATTCTCAACCTAACATGTGGTATTATGTTCCTACAGCTCTAAATCCAGCTGACATAGGTTCTCAAGGCATGACTGCTGAACGCCTACAACAGTCACCGTTATGGTGGGAAGGACCCCATTTTTTACATCAAACTGAGATACAGTGGCCAGTCCAACCTCAGGACATTAATTCTAAAAATTTACCTGAAATCAAGGCCTCTTGTTACATGTAAGTCAATGATTTTCAAGAGACCGATTTTACAGAAAGGTTTTCTAATTTTGGAAAACTTCAAAGAATCACAGCATACTTGCACAAATTCATTTACAATTGTCGCAACCCATCTAACCGAAACAAAAATTCACTCACATTATTAGAATTAAATTTGGCTAGTGAAACTTTGTGTAAATTTGTACAAAGAAAAATGTTTCAAGAACAATACATTTCCTTAAAATCAAAGGGCAATTTACCAGTAAAGGATAAGTTGCTTAATTTGAATCCTTTTGTTGATAAGGCAGGCCTCTTGCGAGTGGGAGGCAGGTTATCAAACTCGAATTATGATTATGATACAAAACATCCAATTTTATTACATGCTTCGCATCACATAACTAAATTGTTAGTTAAACACCATCATAAGATTCTCCTACATGCGGGGCCACAACTTTTATTAGCTACTCTTCGTCGTAAGTATTGGATTGTAAATGGTCGCAAGCTTACTAGGAAGGTCACCCATGATTGTATAGTATGTTGCAGGTATTCAGGTAGGTCTTTTCAACCCATAATGGGCAATTTAACTGAACAAAGATTAGAAGCTGAGTATCCATTCAGTAATTGTTCTGTAGACTATGCCGGACCAATCCTGATTGCTAACAAAAAGGGTAGAGGATGTAGACTGAACAAGGCCTACATTTGCATATTTGTATGCTTGGCAATACGAGCGGTTCACATAAAGCTTGTCACCGAGCTGACGTCACAGGGTTTCCTCGCTGCCTTGGATAGATTCATTGCACGTAGGGGTAAACCAACTACAATACTATCTGATAATGGTACTAATTTTGTAGGAGCTTGTAATGAATTGGCACAGTTCATGAAGAAGTCTAGTGATAGCATTGCATCTTTAGCAGGTGAACGCAATGTAACTTTCAAATTCTGTCTTGCCTATAGTCCTCATTTTAATGGGTTAGCTGAAGGTTCAGTCAAGTCGGTGAAGCATCACCTCAGGCGGGTTTTAGGGCTGGCACATTCAGATTATGAGGAAATGCACACTCTGTTGACACAAATAGAGGCAATTTTAAATTCAAGGCCTATAACGCCTCTCTCATCAGACCCTAATGATTTAATTCCCCTCACTCCTGCACATTTCTTGATTGGACGGCCACTTACCATGCTTCCTACTCCTCAGGTGGA
Organism: Elegia similella; assembly: GCA_947532085.1. Taxonomy (NCBI): domain Eukaryota; kingdom Metazoa; phylum Arthropoda; class Insecta; order Lepidoptera; family Pyralidae; genus Elegia; species Elegia similella. The sequence goes on from OX383933.1 coordinate 5,927,949, forward strand.
ACCAAAGGAAATTTGCACACTGACTAGATACAAGCGTATTCAAGCGTTAAAGACCCATTTTTGGAATCGCTATTATATTGAGTACATTTCAGAACTTCAAAAACGCAATAAATGGATGAAAACCAAAAGTGAACCATTGATAAATGACATGGTTCTGGTGAAGGACGACCGCATGCCTCCCAGCAGATGGCAGCTTGGCCGTGTCATCGCAGTCTTCCCTGGCACTGATGGCACCAATCGAGTGGCAGACATCCGGACCACATCAGGAACCCTAAGGAGGGCCTTCAACCGTCTGTGTCCCCTTCCAAGATTGGACCAGTCCCTGTTCCAAGGGGGGCAGCCTGTTAACGCCCAACACTAGTGCAGAGCGGATGCCTTTCCCCGCGGGGTTCGGGCGGGAGGCGCCAAAACGGAAGCGGCTCGCTGGGCGACGCGCGATCATTCCACCGATGACATTAGCTACGCAAGCAGTGTGTGCGTGCGCAGTATTCATTCAAACATTTCAAATTTTGTAACCAGTTTTCTATTATCTCAATAGTGAAGTTGTGTATACCAAAAGGGCGGTTTCATTTCGATCACCCAGCCACCCAGCATCGAGCCTGCACAGCCACTATAAAGAGCTAATCCGCTGAGCTATTTCGGTGATCTTTTCTTCTCTTACGAATCTCCTCGTTTCTGATTCAATCTCGCAGAGAAACACCGAGCACATCTCCCTCCATATCTCTTTGAGTGACTTTGAGCTTTCTTATGAGGTCCACAGTAAGAAACCACGTTTCGGACCCGTAAGTCATTACTGGTAACACACATTGATAGACTTGTCTTAAGGCACTGAGGTATTTTGGATGAGAAGACACTGCGGAGCTTCCCGAACGCTGCCCAGCCGAGTCGGATTCGTCGAAAGACCTCGTCCTCAAAGCTGGAAGTTCCAACCTGGATCAATTGACCCAAGTAGACATATTGGCCCAAAGCTTCAAGGATGGAGTTCCCAAAAGATACTGGTGAAGGCACAACATGGACATTAGACATTTTTTCATCTTGTCCATGTTTAAGGCCCATTGTTTAGAAACTCCATTGAGGTCATTTAGTATATTACTTAAGTCCTCCAGCATCTCCGCCATAACAACGATGTCATCAGCAAATCTGAGATTTTGAGCCTTTGATGTTAATGCTAAGTCCTTCCCATTTCAGGAGCATCCTCCAGAGCAGCGGTGAACAGTTTCGGAGATATCACGTCTCCCTGTCTCACGCCTCTCTGTAATAGTATAGCCTTCGTGCTCTGCTCCTGTACTCAAACTGACATGGTGGTGTTTCTGTATAAGCACTTCAACACTTTGATATACCAATGGTCGATGCGGTATCTCTGGAGGGACTGAATACGGTCCATGTTTTGATCAAATCAATGGCTTTCTCATAGTCCACAAACGATAAGCATAATGACCGGTTATACTCTCTGGTCTTCTGTATAACCTGCCGCAGTATGGATGTGGTCTATAATGCCTTTTCGGCAACCGGCTTGTTTGGGAGGCTAGAAAGCATTGAGCCTGTTCGTGAGACGATTTGTAATCACGCTCGAAAACAGCTTATAGACCTGGCTGGAGTGTAAGGGATCTTCAGTAGAGTATTTTCACCATTTTTGAAGAACAAAACCACCACACCTCTGACTTAAAACCCTCGAGCAAAACGGAATTAAAAGCTTCTGAAACTTTCCGTACCAGCGTTCCGCCCGCTTTCAAGAGCTCTGCTATGATTCCGTCTTCGCCCGACACCTTGTTGTTTTTGAGCTGTTTAAGGGCAATCCTAATCTCGTACAGGCTGATGTCCATGATATCTTCGGTATAGTGTCGGGATAGCTTGGCTCTCGGATCTTTGGCCATGCTGACAATAAGTTTGGTTAATGAGGTATAAAGCTGCATAAAACCTCTCAATCTCTCCCAGCACCTCGGCCTTGGTCGACGCCACACTGCCGTCCTCCGTCTTCAGACGGAGGACGGCAGTGAGTGGCTTTGTTAATCGACCTTACCGAATAGACTCCACCCTTGCAAACACTTTGGAGCCCTTATTCTGGTCTATCGTCTCCTTAATACGCTCGGTATTAAAGGAGCGCAAGTCGTGTTGCAAGGATTTTTGGTTTTGTCTATTGAGCTGCCGTTGCACGTTTGCATCTTCGGAGGTCTGCAGCGGCGTGGACTGTCGCGCAGCCATCAACTTTTGGGTCTGTGGCGAGATCTTTTGAGGTTTGTGTTTCGGGCGGGACCTCAAAAACTTTGATCCAACCGCTTGGACAGTTTCTACGAACCGATTGTTTAACTCGTCAACTGTACCGCAATCCTGCAGACAATGGAAGCGATAGGTTGAAAACTGTCGACATTTTGGATATGGGCCGGTGACGGTCGGAGCGTAAACTTCATCAAGCGAGTCCTCTCTCGTCTGTGATTGATATTCATGATGCCTCTGACGATTCAGTGATCACTACCAATTTTAATCCTATTGATCACAGAGACATCGTTCAATATCTCTTTCCTCGTCAAAGTTTATATTTAGATTTATAATAAAGGTTTAAGTATCAAACAAAACAGTTTACAAAATAGTGATCGGTTGCTATTGAAGTTTTTTAGGATTTCGACCATTCCCTCTATCGGCTTTTGAGGTCACAGGATTACACATGATGAAGATAATTTATATGGAGGATTATTTTTCCATGATCACAAACCAGCGGGAAAAAAGAACAATTTATTTTCTTTACGCTACAGTACCTAATTCTATTGAAAACTGATACTTATTATAATTCAATTGGTATTGTCATTTTGTAAGATTATTTACTGTTTTGTAAATAATGTTACAAAATGTCACATAGCTTTGTGTAAAATGTTACAAATCTATACTTACGCGAGACATTTTTATGTAGTTCGGTACACGCTGCCCTGACTGATGCCTCTTCTACACTAAATCCAAGGACGAAGGTGTGCGAGGTTTACCACTCTATGTTCTCTTTCACGCATTGCAGGAATCTAATCGCCCTATCTTCTTCTAAAGAGCGATGATTACGAAGTCAGGAAAAATTTTTGATACAAGTCATACTTAGTAATTTGATTTTAGCGAAAAATTATGTGTGTAATGGTACAACTTGACAAATAGCATTTGCCACAAATATCATAAAATAAAAATTGTTCGTGTAAATTGATATAAATGGAATAATATCATTTTACACAATGATTCAGTGTATGCAAATTTTCTAATTCATGTTATTAGTTGAGATGTACCCTTTTTCACCACTTTATTCTACAAAAAAAGCAACGTGTCAAGTACTATATGTAAACTTAGATCAGTATTCACGAATTTACATCAAATTTTTATCATTGTGTAAAATAAGTCAAAATAAGTTACATCATTTTACACGTCCAAAAATAAAATTCCAGGTCAGTTCATTTTGTTTCAAATACAATTATATCAAAAAACACAAAAAATCGCATCGAAAATCTGAAAAAACAGTCACTAAACAGTAACATTATGCACACAAAAAAACTTTGGCATTTTAAGCCCTAGGAACATGGCGATAAGACAGAACAATAGCATTTTTTTTGCTGAATCTAGCAATGTAAAATCATCAAAAGCGATATATATCGACTTATAACAATTTTCACTGAAGGCACAGAAATGAACTATGATCACATCACAACTCACTTATTCCTTTACCTAATCCCACTGTTTCATGTGGGGTCGGCACAGTAGTCAGCTCCCTCCATTTTGTTCTTTCGCCTACGATAGCCTTTGTCACGTATTTAACGCAATAAATGCTGCCAACGCTTTTGTTATTTTACCTTATTCCTTCTTAAAAATTTATTTACTTCTTTTACATATTATGTCTTATCTTTAAATATGTATGTATATGTATTGATTTTGGCTATTATATGTTTATGTGTGTTATTTTTATCGAAAGTTTTTATTTCATTTTTATTATTATTTTTTCGCTACACTGCACCAACACCCAACTATTTTTTAAATTTCTGAATAGCCAAAGGTTGGCTGGAAGAAATTGCTTAAGCGATAAGCCCGCCTTTGTACCGGCTTGTTTATTTTTTTTATTTTTTGGATAAGTACTTTTAGGTTGGTGCAATAAAGAGTTTATTCATTCATTCTTATTCGCACGTTGCGAGCTTTTAGTAATTTATATACAGTGTACAACTAAACGTCGGTCTGTCCGGGTGCATTCTAACAATCAACAATTAACTTACATTTAACTCATTAACATTTTGAATTGTGAAAATTACTTGCGAACATTTGTGTAAATTTTTAACTACTACCTTATGTACTTTTGTGTAACTTTAATGTTACATAATAAATGATTTTATTTAAAGATTTTTTTTTTATGAAAAAAAATTAGAAGCAAATACAGCAATATCCTAGCTGGATAACGCCATCATCTGCGTAAAATTGACTTATTTTAAATTGAAAAATGACAGTGCTACTAAAACAGCAATATCCTTCTTAAAAAGTAGTTCAAAATTGTATTGTTCAGTGCAGAAATAGCCTAATAAAATCCAAAACTGTCAAAGTGAAAAAAGCAGCAATGGCCCAACTAGCCAATCACAGAGCGTTAAACAATATGGCGAAAACCGTCGTTAGTAGCAATGACAGCAATTATAAGCAGCAATATCCCTAAGTAGAAGATTGAAATACAGAAACATCCTACTACTCGTATCAACTAAAGGATGATTTCCTTCAGTCACTATTTCCCAAGCGCCGCTGCTCTTATTTAGGTGGGTTCTATCTACCAGAGGAAACGGAAATTTAAATCTACACTTTCTCAATACCAGACCCCTTTTTAATACGTAAACACTGAGCACCATGTTTGTATGCATTTGTACGCAATTTACTAAGTTGGTAAGTAATCGTAATCATGATCGGAAATATCGGAATAGCGCACTTGACATGGGTCAATGGGAAGCAAAGTTGAAATACCCGGTTTCATAGTTGTTACCACGTTTTTACCGTATGGTCAAACAAAATAATCGCATATGGCATCCCTACCAGCCTCGTCCATTTATCTACAGTTATAGTCAGAACGTCAGGAACCCCTCCAATCCATAATACCCCATGGTTATGTGAATATGATATGACTACCGTAAAGTAATCAAGAACTTGCGATATGTAGATAACTACAGTGGTCATTGCTAACAGTGAAGAGGATTTTCAGAAAATAGTGAACAGGGTTGCGTTATGCAGTAGGAATGCGAGGCTAAATATGAACGTCAAGAAACCACGTTCACGGTAATTACAAATGAGCCTAAACAGGTTTCTATTCTCGTAAATAACCAACCTCTGGAGAGAGTCATCAAATCTAAATACCTTGGATCGTAGGTAACTAAGTCGTGCGATAGAAATTCGGACCAGAATAAAAACAGCCCGATAAGCCTTTGAGAGAATGAAGAAGGTATTATGCAGACGAGAACTTTCCATCAAACTGCGAACAAGGATGCTTCAATATTATGTCTGGCCTCTTGTTTTGTATGGTTGTGAAGCATATACCCTAGAAGAAGACCGCCGAAAGAAAATAGAAGCGTTTGAAATGTGGTGTTATCGCAGAATGGTAGGCATAAGTTGGACGGACCGCATGACAAATATTGATTTTTTAAAACGCATAGGCAATAATGTGGAACTTGTTAGGACCATTAAAACAAAAAAGTAGCATATCTTGATCACACCTTGAGAAATCCACAATATTATCTTCTCCAGATCATCATGATGGGAAAAATTGCTGGAAAGCACAGAGTGGGAAAACGCAAAATGTTATAGCTAAGAGACATCCGCCAATGGCCTGGAATTAAATCTTTAATTGAAGAGAGATTGTATTATCATAAAACACTACGCAAGTAACAGTAGCTTCTTGCTCCTTAAATATTATCTAGAAACATCTATTGTAAATTATATAAACATTTGTCAAGCATTATTATACAGAGAAGAAATCATTATCATAGAGAGATACAACTATTCAGACAGAATGCTGTTTTCACAATAATGTAATAGCCCCTAGTCTTGTTACTCTAATTGTGTTGGTTAGTGTAGTGGTGGAATATGTTTTTAAATTACAAACGTTTATTAAAATGGAAATGTTTTGATTGATGTATCTTAGTGCAGTGATTTTAGTAATAGAAATGCTACAGTAAGTCACTTTTTTGAAAATTTTAAATTCAATTGTGATGCTGCGCAGATCGGAATGCGTTCGCTTTTTGTTCTTTTTATTTGTTTGTTTCCGTTTTTTTAATTAAGCCCTTTATGGAATTTATATTGTTGTAATTGACGGGCTTGCGACTTTGCCATAAGTTATACTTTGTATGATTTCTATGAGATGAAGTTGTTGTGGCTCAATTTTATTAACAATTCTTAATTACTTCATTCGATTTATGGTAAAGAAAAGTTGCCCTTTACAACAGTTATTCAGTATGATTTATACTATATACTATAAATGGTTATTTAATAACTACCGTAGATGATAATTTACGTGTTGCTTCCTAGTATTAGGTATATCAAAAGTTTAATATATGGATCAAATATATGTATAAGTATATTTGTTTCAGAATAGCAACATTGGGAAAGGTAAATTTAGAAGAGCTTTTCTATCCTATCCACCTTCTAGGCCATCCTACATATAATCCCATTCCCAAAGAAAGTATAGAGGACACTACTAGTATCTCCAATTCTAAGCTAACGTATCTTAAAAATCTTTTAACTAATGAAAAAGAAGTACCAAACCTAGTTTCTGTTTTTGATTCCCCCATCCCAGCAAATGACGAATCAGGCATGGAAGATGAAATAATACCCATTCAAGACCTAACCTTGAACGCAATATCAACTTATGATGATCGATCAAATCAAAATCAAGAATTACATCGAATTACCGTTTTTGATCCCTCAGTCCCGACAGAGTATGAAGCAGACCAGGAAAGTAAAGAAATACGGGTGCAGGGCCTTACTATGGATACCGATGACAATCAATCAAATGGAAACAAAGAATCAAATAGAATTTCTCCGTATAGAATTTTACCGTCAAGGTATGACAAAGATAAAAATCGTAGAAAAGTATTCGTTCAAGGACTCACCATAAATACTATTCCAGGTGGTAATGAGCAAGCCTATCCCAAACCGAAATCACACCGAATCTCTGTTTTGGATGCCTCAGTCAAACGAAAGCAAGAAGAAGTTGAGGAAAGTAAAGAAATACCCCTTCAAGGCCTCTCTATACCAATAAATGAACAACAAGGACAAAAAGAAGGGGCAGAAGACGAAGACGAAAAAGATCAAAATGAAGAAGACAGAGAACAGCAAAATGAAAAAAAGAAGGAAAGTAGAGAAGAAGAATTTGTCTCTATGACTTCTACTCGTACCTCACAAGGCAATGCTCAAGAACATCAAAATACAGGATTACAACGTATTTCTGTTTTCGATTCCAATATATTGTCAAATGATGACGAGGAACATGAGGTAACTCGTCCAAAAACCGTACAAAAATATAAATATGAACCGCCAAATCGGAGAAGGGAATTTCGTCGCATTTCTGTTTTTGACTCCACGCCTTTCTACCACGTGTCTTATCATGACATAGACCAAACTTTATTAGGATATACTCCGGAAAATCCAGAAATAGGACTCAAACACACATTCGATTTATCCTCGTCAAATAAAAAAACTTATCAATTATACGACGAAGACATCTCCCCTAAGCTTGTTACTGTAAATACCTCTACTGGTCCAGAAAATAAAGCACGGAAAAATAGAAAAAAAACGTTACACAAAAAGAGATTGCGGAAAAAAACATTGAAAAAGAAGATAAAGTATAATGATACAGGTGACGACTCAACTGTGGCTAACGAATTGGCGAGAAGCGTCAGGGTGCTCTGCTGGGTTATGACGTACCCTGAAAACCACCTCGGGCAAGCTATAAAAGTCAAGGCGACTTGGGGAAGGAGATGTAACATTTTGCTTTTCATGAGCACGGAAGAAGGTTAGTTGTAACTTTTAAATGATATTTAATACAAAGTAGGAACTAAAAGTTGCTTTTTCTTCTCTTCTCTTCCCTTCTTTTGTGATCTACTTTTTTATCTTTTACTTTTTTTAGGCCGATCAAAATACGCTTTTCACCAAACGGCGCGGCGGCTTTGCGCCGTTTACGGCGACCGGCACTGCCGGCGCCGTAGATATGTGGCCATGCCCATAAATACGTTTGAGACACTTGGCTTGGCATTTGCTTTGTGCACCAAACACAGGCACCAAAATATTAAATTTGGCTCAGGTACCTACATATTCTTTTTGACGAAATAGAAAATATTTTCTAATCCTTGGTATAAAATTTCAACAGCATCTGGTCCACATTCAAAACTACCTTTTGACCATGTTAGTCCCTTGCATCTACTATTTATTGGCCGGTAAATTGATGTTAAGCACGATTAAAAAAATATATATATTAAATGTGCTAGCTAAGCCAAGAAACCATTCGCTGAACTCACACTTTCACGGGCCACATTGAATGAGTTATAAAATAATCTTTGGTATGAAAAACCGAATTTAAACAAAATTTTAATGGAAACAATTATAGAAGAAAAGCGAACCCTCTAAAATATAAAAAGATTTTTCAAATCGGTTCATGTTACAGAGTTATGATGTAATTATCATTAAAAAACAATCGCATTGAGAAACCGCATTTTTATGAATTCGGTTAAAATGCAACGTCAAAACTCATACTTATAAGTACCTACCTATACAGCGTGATTTTGCATCTATGAACTACCTATATTAAAATCCTGGAATTACTATAGGAATTTTAAAAAATGTTTGAATTCATTCGCCCAGATTGGCGGCTTTGTATGGGAGGTGTAATTTTATTTTCTGTTTTTTACCTTTGTTTGTTCTATTAGGGATTCTGATACCAGGATTTTAATATACGTAGTTCAAAGGTGCAAAATCACGCTATATGCTGTGGAAAGATCGACTACGAGTGTGTCGCGACGCGACGCCAATTCAGCCCAACCCGTAAAATTCGGCGAGGCCGAACGTTCGGTCGATTTTATGCCGCAACCTGTCCGAAAACTGTCGCAGAAACTTGATTTTTCTACCGAAACTTGCTGAAACCGAACCTTCAGCACAGAATAATTACTAGTACTTATGTACAGAAGTCACATTCTGCAAAGATATTCAAAGAAACATCAACTCAATGTAGTTAGCGATACGGTGTAATTTAGAACAGAACGCAGCACCTTTTAGCTTAGATACCTACAGCAAGCAATTTTATTCTTATAGCTCTGAACAAAAGATTCATAATTCGTTGAAGTCGGTGAACACATGTGACCAAACGCGCGTCGTTCCTACAGGATTTGTATAGTTTTCCAAGGCTTTTCCCTTTCGAAGGGGTCGTCGCGTGTAGGTATGTTTTCGATGCCCACAAGGGCAGTGAGCTAGGGCATGCATTTCGAAATTTCAAAACTTCGTAATTTCGGACTATATTTGCATGCCATGTAATTTCGAAATTTGCACCTTTAGTTTCGAAATTTCGAAATCAAAAGTCAAAAAAGTCAAAATTCAAAGATATTTATTCAAAATTGGATACATGTACTTTTTGAACGTCATATTTGTATTTGTTATATTTTGTTTAATTTTTGCAAAATCGAAATACTACAGCGTTTCGGAATGACCACTGGTGAGAAGAATACGCCGAAAGAAACTCAAACCAGACTTAGTCCCTATGTGCCTGAAGGGCTCCGATCACATTGTTTATTATTAATTATATATTAATTGCCAAGCATTTTTATTAATTATATAATCAGCATGCAGTAATAAGCCTTTTTTACTAACTGATTTTTTACAGTCGTTTTAAACTTAAGAATATTTCTGCAGGAATTTTATTATAGAAGCGTACTCCTAGCCTAGACCCGGAAATGAATCCATAGTTTTCTACAATCGCAAAACTGGTATAGCTAATTTATTTTTATTTTTCATGTTTCGATCATGAATATCACTATTTTTATATATAAATCTAGATTATGGCGCACAAATATAATATTCGCAAATAAGTACTGAGAAGGTAATGTTAAAATATTAATATCTTTAAACATTTCTCTAAGAGATTCTCTAGCACAAAGGTTATATATAGATCTGATAGCGCGTTTTAGCAGTACAAATATGGTGTTTACTTCTGCAGCGTTACCCTGTAATAAAATCCCGTAAGACATAACACTAAGAAAGTAACTGAAATATACTAAACGTGCAGTATCAACATCGGTCAGTTGTCTAATTCACCTAACAGCATAAGCTGCAGAACTAAGTTTACCCGCTAACGTATAACATGGGCATCCCATTGAAGCCCGGCATCAAGAGTTATTCCAAGAAATTTTATTTTATCTGTTAAATCTAGTGGTTCATTATCCATTATTATTCGTGTAGGAATTTTTTTAACATTTGGTAAGCAAAATTTAATATATTTCCTTTTCTTAACGTTTAACAATAGATTGTTCGCTGTGAACCAATTAAACACCTGAACTAAAGTACTATTATTCACGTCAAAAGAATCAGTTTGTCTATTAATTTTAAAGACAAGAAAAGTTTCATCGGCAAATAGTACAGCCTTACATGTATTGACACAGTAAGGTAGGTCAATTATGTAAATGAGGAATAACATAGGCCCTAGTATAGAGCCCTGGGGTACGCCCATCTTAATCGATGATCCGGAGGATTGAACCCTATCTAAACTAACGTTTTGAGCTCGCTCACTTAAATAAAATTCAATTAAATCGCAAAATTTATCTTTTAATCCATAGTGCGCCAGCTTCGAGAGAAGGGTATTGTGGTCTGCGCAATCAAAGGCTTTGGAAAGATCACAAAAAATACCAATAGCATTTTGTTTTTCGTCCCAAGCATCATTTAAGTATTTCAACAGAGCTACACCCACGTCTGTAGTTGACCGACCCTTTGTGAATCCATACTGTTCACGATGGAAAAGACTACTATTGTTAAAAAAAGCTAATAACTGACTAAAAATAATCTTTTCAAATATTTTACTAAGCGCTGGCAGATTAGAAATGAAATTAGTGGGATCATTTTTATCGTCAGATTTGTACAACGGAATTACTTTACCGCATTTCTCTCTAGTCAACCGATTCTGTCCCGTAAAAGGAAGCATGACAGCTTATGCTGCCTTGCGATATTTAGAAGAGCGACTTAATACCTTCGGTTTAGATCTTCACAAAGACATAACGTGCATCTGGACTGATGGTGCTAGTGTTATGGCCAAAATGGGTAGGTGCTATGATGGCTTGCACTAACTTTGTATGGCCCATGGCATATAAAGTTGGTGCAAGCCATTCTGTTTGTAAAGAACGTCTAAAGCTGACATTTATAACTGTGAGTTGTAGACGTTCTTTACAAACAGAAGAAACATACATTAGAAAAGTCAGTATCAGCCAAAGGAACAACTTAAGAAGATGAAAAGGAAGTAGAAAAAGATTATCAGACAGGTGGGACAGAAATTTCGAAATTTATGAAACTAATGAACCAAATTTCATAAGCCAGTTTCGAAACCGAAAATCTATGAAACTGCATGCCCTAAGTGAGACATGCCTGCCTTCGGTCGGACTTTAATGTTTAGTAACTCAACTCTTTTTTTTAGACTCATTTCTGCCGGCGGTGAAATTGCCTGTCGTAGAAGGTTACGGTCGCATCTGGGGCAAGACAAAGGCAGCATTCCAGTTTGTCCATAAACACTATTTGCACGACGCGGAATGGTTCCTCAAGGCCGATGATGACACGTGAGTCCAGCACTATTTAAACGACTGTCCAAAAAGAGACTATTCATTTTAGGGTTAATGAACTCGTACTGTCTCGTACGTAGTTTCGACGAGCTCTATAGCCTTAGTGGTCAGCATGCCAGGCTGCCACTCCGTAGGCCCTAGGTTCTATCCCCAGTCAGGTCAAAATGTAATTTGATCTTTTTCAGATTGGCCTGGGTCTTGGATGTTTATTTACTTGGATGTTTACTTACTTTGGAGCTAGCTCAATCTGTGTGATTTGTCCTTTCCGTATATACAGCGTAGTTCCGTATAATGTGTTTTTTTTTCATCGTCATCATCACAGCCGTAGAAAGTCCTCTGCAAGACAAAGGCCCAAGGATTCTTCGTTCCTTGGGAGGATATTGCCATTCTCACCACCCTTAGCAGGCGGGCTGGCAAGCGCAGTTTCTTTTGGCTTCTTGTGCTTCCGATGCTAGTGCGTATCGGAAGCATTATTAAGCTGGGGAAAGATAACAATTTGTTGGATTTGGAAAGGCAATGAAGGATACTACTACTACTAGTCGGTTGAATGAGGGTCAGCAGGCCTGGCGCAAACCCAATGCCTTTCAACCACCAGCGCAGCAGTTGAATACCTTCGTCTTGTCTTTCCGGCCACGGGAAGCGTCCGGCTTCCCGTGGGATTTGAATTTTAAGGTATGTGGGACTTGAACCTACTAAAATCACACGGTGTCAACCATACGCTAAACCGCATAATGCGGCACTGTGCTTCTTAATGCTCCACAGTCCCAGAATGAATGGGAGCGGACCTCGGCCAGCCCATTTGACCCTAACGGGTAGACGTTTTATTGACACGGAATCCCGTTTCCGCCGCTCAATCAGCCCTCAGTTTGGCCTCCTTGGCCTGTAAACCATAGGTAACAGAGGCCCACCAATTGTCGGCCGTAGAGGGCAGGGAGAGCGGCGCACCTTATCACCGACACTCCTCTTCCCCTGCGGCCCCACCGATGCCGTGCCAAGCGCCACGGCCGCGCTTGGTCACGGAGGACAGGGAGAACGCACACCTTATCACCGGCACTCCTCTTCCCCCGCGATCCCTACCACGACTGTGAGTGTAGGGAGATTTCACTGCCTTCACCCACAGTCAGGCCACTCAAAATGAGCGGTCCCACCTGTATTTTTTAAAGAGGTTGTCTACCTCTTTGTAAAGCAACTCCGAAGAGGGTGCGCGAACCCTCCTGGAGCGACTTCCGCCCGGTTCCGCTTCAGAGGGTGGCAAAGCCGCGGTCACTGAGTCAGCTGAGCCCCCCATCGCGACAAGATGAGAATTAATGATTCAGCGATGTATATTAACCACTGACATTCCCGGGGGGTGATGCAGCCTGTCAAAATTAACCACTTTTCCTATGGCAGCAATGTCGGGAACTTACTAAAATTTCGACGTTTTCATAATAATTTCTGGATCAGCTAAACACTTTTGTATGAAAATCGGTCGGACTGGCGAACACTTTGTAGCTGTCGCTGTGACCGGATTTCCTGAAAAGTTTTGTAAAAACGGCCTCGAAAATTTTGACAACACTCGATAGGTTTTTCCTTGCTACGAGACGTGTGATTTTGCAAATACAACACAACAAAGACAAACACAGTTTCATATCCCACGCAGAACTTACACCGATCGAGACACCATACAAAAAGACCGGGATTTGCAACCTCCGAAACCCCATCAAGTAAATGTTGGGCGTTAATTTACACGCTGTATATTTTTGGATTGTTTGTTTTTTGTTCATGTGTGTAAGTGGCCAACACTGGTCAGGATTTTTCCAGCTGCTTAAAGCCATGTGATATAGCTTAACGACTGCCATCAATGATGACAGCCGGGCTTAACCTGCCTTCCGAAGCACGGAGCAGTGGGGACTGCGCCCGGAGTTACTTAACGTGCATAAACGATTAATAATGCTCAAACCCGTTTGGCCAGCGAGGAGAATGTAGGCCAAATCCTCTGTCTGCTCTGGCCAAGTATGACTCCGGTAGTACATAGAGGGTCATGCTCCTGCAGTGGAGACTCAAAAGACTTGATGATGATGATGAAGAACACTGGACCATCGGGCTTTTGGCTTGTAATTTCAAATTGATAAACTTTTTTCCTTCTAGCTACGTGATAGTTGAAAACCTCCGATACATGTTAGCCGGCTACAACACTAGTGATCCCATTTACTTTGGGTTTAGATTCAAAGCGAGCGTTTGCCCTATACAGGTATGTATTAAGCTTTATATGATAATCGGTCTGGGAAAAAAACTGCGTATATTTTGTGTAGTTCTATCCACGGAGTAACTACAGAAAGTTATTTTAAAATAACCATATATATAATATATAAATATATATATAATCTTACAAATACTTTTTAAAAATAAAATACTTTTGTAGAAAACCACATTTTATTGTATGTAAGTTTATTTTTTGGCATGAATTATTTACGAATAAAGCAGAGAATTAATTGCAGAAAATTAAACTTTAAATCCACAAAAAATAAAAGTTTGTACCTAAGAGTTTTCATTCATTTTTGCTAAATTAATTTTTAATTATAGTTATGTCTAAAATCATTTATTCGAAACTAGGTTCTGGACCTATTCAAAGATGTAAATTATTTTTTTCGGTGATACCTATGTACTGGATTAATTTTCGAAATCAAATCAAATACTTCTCATACATGCAAAGCGGAGCAATACGGGACTTCAACTAAACAAAAATTATTGTTGGCGTATTTGACACTGTTTCTATACGATAGTTAAGAGAGGATCAAAATAGTCTATCCCAACAAAAGCATATCTAGCTTCACGAAGCCCGTAAGGAAATGGCACAAAACAGAAACAGGAATGCCATAAATTCATAATGGAAACATTAAATGTACTAATAAAACAGTAGTATTCGTAATGGCAGCACTGAAGACGTGAATTTGTGAATGTTGTACCAAACGGGTTCATTTTATTACGAAACTGTTAATTAAAAGAGCGATTCTATCGGCTGCGATGGTCTTTATAGATAGCCGATGATGACACTCGAAGAAAGAAAGAGTCGTCATCTGTCATCTATCAATTTAGTCTTAGACTAAAGTTTCAAAGTTCAACGCATTCCGTTTTATCTACGGTGACATTTTAAATTAAAATACCATAAAATCTTGTCACATTTTGTGAATTAATGCATAGATATTACTAAAAGTATTTCAACAAACAAAATCAGCCAAATGCAAACAAACATAGTATTTACAAAATACTCAGATACCAAACAAAAGGTATTTAAATACAATATAAAAGTACGTATTTTATATCCTGTATCTGTATTTCAGATACTTGTACGTGAAACGTAGACACAATGGATTTTCTATTTGTTATGCGGCCCGCCCGGGCCGCTTGGTGGTTGAGAGGTCAAAAATCAAGTAAACGTATTCATTATCTTTCTTTAGTTGAAAACCTGAACCATTGTTTTTTTGCAAAAATTTTTGAGACTAGCTTTTATTGTAAACGAATCCACACTGTTAAGTGCTTTTCAAGACAAATTTAAATAAGCCTAAACACGATTTAAGAGTTCCTATGGCCACCTTCCGACGCCATCATCAGACCAGCGCAACTAAGACTCATATTAGCATTTTCACAACCTTTTAATTTTTCACGTTGTCATTGCTGTATTGTTTTCTTTGATTATATAATCATCAATATAGGGACTATATGTATAGTCAATATATAAAATATAATCTACAATTCTTTCTAACAGTTTTATTTGTTGTTTCGGGTCAGGGCTACACGAGCGGCGGAGCAGGCTACGTCCTCAGCAGGAAAGCGCTCGACCGCTTCGTTAAACAGGCGCTGCCGTCGCCTAATCTGTGTAGTGATGAGGACACTGGCCTCGAAGACGCGGAAATGGGTGAGTCAGAGTCATGACAGTCATTTCCTGTTGGTCAGGGCTCTGGACCCCGGCCTCCAACGCCCTTCAGCCACACTGTTGACACTCCCTGAACGTGAGAGTTCGGGTACCGGTGACCTTGAGTCGGGACGTGTAAGCGCTAGGGTTGATCCACTGAACACTACTCACTTCTTGCCTGCCGGTGCGAGCCGTACGAGAGACTCAAACACAACACAGATAGCCCTCGACCAAAGCAATTGGAAAGGCAGTTGGCGACGGGCCGTTCCACGCCCCGCGCGCCTCTTGATGCCCCCGCGCACATCCAGACACCAACACATAGCAGCTTGCGATTTTACTTGCACACATGCTTAAGTGTTGATCCTTTTCGCGTAGTGTATATATTATTTGTCTCCTTTGGCCTTAGCTGAGGATTCAAGGCTCTGTTGAGGAGAAGGTCGGTCACCCAGAGTGTTCAAATCTACACTTTCCTAAGAGTGGTTCTCATACACCTCTACATGTACACATAGTATTGTAACGTTCCCAATATTCTCAGAAGTACAATCACGATTATATAAAGCACATCATAGTAATGCCATTTATTATAACAAACATCACCAACATATTGAATGTAATAAAGGTGATATTGTTTGGAAAAGCAATTATCCTATTAGTTATTCAAGCAAACACTTTTGTGCTAAATTTGCACCAAAATTGATTAAATGTTCCATTGCAAATAAAGTCTCTCCTTTAGTATAAGACCTTATTGATTTAAACAATAAAGATTTGAACGTTGGCACATTAAAGATATCAAACCAATTCCCAAATTAAAAAATTAACTTTCTTCTGATGTTTTAAAATATAACATCTTATATCATTAAAATATCCCTTCTTTATTATTTTTTTTTATCTTACTTTCAAAAACTTCTTCTTTTACTTTCTTATTTGATAATATAATACTTTATTACCACTTTATATTCTCAATTTCTTTTATTCACCTCCATTATTTTTTTTGGTTCCATTACTTATTGACGGACGTCAACTCCAATTTTGATCATCTTTTCTTATAACTTATTTTATCTTCTTCACTCTTTATTCTTTGCAGTCATATATTGACCTGCAATTATTTTCCGTATATCCTTAAGTGCGGTTGATCACACTTTAAATAAGCCTTGATCGTATATCCTTAACACACTCTAAATAAGCCTTGATCGTATATCTTAATTAGCATAAATACGTGCTCTCTCTATATCGTGTACGCGATAATACGCGAATACATTTAAAAAACTTGTAAATAATATCATCGTGCGGTCGTAGTAACACGTTAAATAAGCCTAATGCTTACATCAATATAGCGTTTGGTAACTAAAAAAATAAGCCGACACTGATCGAAAACGGTTTCTTGAGAAAATATTTTTATATTAATTTATTTTCTCAAAAATTTGTAAGCGTTTTTATGTCTTAAGACTTATAGACCATGTCAGAAGATGAATGTTTGGAGAATTATTGATCGATGAATGAAAGGAGAAACTGTTTTTATGTAAATACACATTATACATTTCCATTCTTACACCAAAATTTATCACACATTTATCATTATTTTTATTTAATTAATTTTTATTTTATTATAACTTCGCTTTACAACTTCAATAAATTAATAACAGAGACTTATGCTCCAAGATATGGTAGTAGACTCAAAATTGTTAGTAGACTGAAAGATGTTAACAGACTGAAAGGTGGTGCAGACTGAAGAATGAGTGATGAAAGAGAGAGAAAGTAATCTAAAGATGGAATGGAATGGAATGAAATTTGAATTAAAATAAGGAATGAAAAATGGACAGGATGAGAGAAATGAGGTTGGATGAGATGCAGCATGCAGGTGGCATGCTGCAACATTACAGAATCATGTCCTTTTCCCTTGCGGGGTAGACAGAGCCCAGTTCATTAAGCCTAAAAGCCGTGTTTTGCATGTTAGGTGTTAGATGGAAAACGGAATCAAAACTCAAAATAGTGACGAGTTGCTAGCCGCATCAACTACTTACATAATTCCTCAGATGTTCGACAATCCCCTCGATCGGCTTTAAGAGAAGCACATATAAGAGAAGCACATAGGTACATTCCACTTTTTTCTTTTCTCCCAGACCACCATGGAAGATTTCCATACCTTTCTGCCATATTGATATGTTCTACATTCTCCCAAATTTATTGACTTTAGGAGAACACTTATCTTCAATGGGGCCGATTAAGAATCGAAGGCACGTCTAACCTTCGGGTTATTTTGTACGTACTGGTACCTTGCTCAACCACACGGTGATTTCTGAAGAAGGACTGCATGAGCTTCAGAATATCGTGCGTTCCTAGTGCTTAGAGTATGTAGTTCTCTAGCTCAGGATAATCCGATCTGAAGAGGTCCAAACGCTTACCAGCCAACGAGTCACAGGGACACACAATGTGTCTCAGTCATCATCATCATCTCAGCCGCAAGAAGTCCACTGCTAGACATAGGTCTCCCCTAAGGATTTCCAATATCACCGGTTGGAAACGGCCAGCATCCAGCGTCTCATTGACTCCTTTGATTCCTCATCATCATCATTTCGAGTAGGTGTCACGGTCAATCGACCATGCACACCCTGTCTTCAGAGTTCTTCGGAACCGCCTCTCGGCCCCTGACGTGGTTCCTTTAACGACTACCAGATGGCAGCCGGGACCACCGGCTTAACGTGCCTTCCGAAGCACGGAATCATCTTTATTATCAGACAATCAGGTGATTCACGCCTGCAATGTCCTAACCACACTGGACTGGAAACAACTAACCAAAGTATGCTTCCGGTGGGAATCGAACCCACGACCCCCGGGTCAACAGGCAAACGCCTTAACAGAGGCAGTTTGATTCCTCACACGCGCTATACATAGTGGGCTTTGGACAATTTTCAGTTTCAATGTGGCTTTTATTCACAAAATGTGTGGTCAGAGCTCCTACTAGAAGATAAGTATGTTATACTAGCTTTCGCCCGCGGCTCCGCCCGCGTCAATGTCGAACCCTCGGGAATAGTACTTTTTTTCCCGGGATAAAAGGTAGCCAATGTCCTTCTCCATACTCCAGAGAACTTGTATGCAAAATTTCATGATGATCGGTTCAGTAGTTACTGCGTGAAAGCGTAACAAACAAACAAACTCACTTTCGCATTTATAATATTAGTAAGGATATAGTACATAATAGCGCCATTTAATGATATATGGACCAACTATTGAAAAAGTATATACGGAGTGTTAAGACTGCTTCACAGAATGACATTATCAAGCCGCATTTATTTTAAACTAGCTTTCGCCCGCGGCTCCACCCGCGTCAATGTCGATCCCTCGGGAATAGTACTTTTTCCCGGGATGAAAGGTAGCCTATCTCCTTCTCCATACTCCAGAGAACTTGTATGCAAAATTTCATAATGATCGGTTCAGTAGTTACGGCGTGAAAGCGTAACAATCAAATAAACAAACAAACTCACTTTCGCATTTATAATATTAGTAAGGATGTGTGTGCAAAAGCAAATTATATTATTCAGCCTCTAACTATGGCTGCGAAAAAAATATATTTTAATTTTTTTTTTACCAATGTTTTAAAGTATAAAAAATAAAAATATACATGGTGAAATTTTGATCGTTTTGGAACCTTAAAGTAGTGACTCAGAGCATCAATATGAACAACTTTTTCAATGGGTCCAATGCTAGGAACTCAAAAAAAATTCGTCATTTCCATATATTTGTGCCGTTTGGCGTAGAGTCGTTAGGACCTTGGGGACCCAGCGCGAGAAGTTTCTTAAAAGAGTTTGCCCCACGGCTCATGTCGGCTGCCGGTAATAAATAAATAAATAAATATATACGGACAAATCACACAGATTGAGGTAGCCTCAAAGTAAGTTCGAGACTTGTGTTATGGGATACTAACTCAAAGATACTATATTTTATAACAAATACATATATAGATACACATCCAAGACCCAGGCCAATCTGAAAAAGATCATTTTCCATCTTGACTTGGCCAGGGATCGAACCCGGTCACTCCATGTCGCAGGCTGGCGTGTTGACCGCTGCGCCACGGAGCTAGTAATAAGAGGGCTGGCTGCTTTTTCGCCCAACAGATTAGCATAGCTATCCAACGGGGGAACGCAGCCACTTGCCACCATGCCACACGGGCACGATTTCGAAGTAATTTTTTACTATTGCTCTTTTCACTTCATGTTTATATTGTATATAGTTAGTTATAATCACTTTAATTTTAAAAATAAATATTTTTTACTATGTACGCCAATAAAAAACTAGTATATTCTTGACATAACTTCAATATCAGCCGACCCGGCAGATAATTTTCTTCCCCCCTGTTATATGTGAGAGAGGTTACTGGATTTTTATAATCTGAGACCACGTTTATGCAGGTAAATGTTTGGAGAACGTAGGCGTTAGAGTCGTGGATTCCAGGGACGTCTACCAACGAAACCGCTTCTTCCCGTTTCCGCCGCACGACCACGTCGATGCACATTTTAACGCCAGTCATTGGTACTGGAAGATGATGACTTATCCAATGAACACAGTAAGTGTTGACTAAGTAATACTTTTTCAGACCTTCTTAACTGATTTATTATCCAGCCAAAAAAAAAACCTCTCTTATGTAAATACTTACTAACATTATATACTGGACTATGAAAACAATCTTTTTATCGCTACAATCTGATAAGTATATGTGACAAATCAATTTCATGCCCGCCGATTCACGACCTTGCCGCTCTGAGCGGCAGCGAGGCGCGGGGCGCCGGGAGGTGTGATTAAAACTGGGAAAATCTTTGACAACGCCACGAGCCGCCGCTTACAGCGAAAACGCGCGCGATTTTCACGGAGCGAATCGCTGCGGCGCGGCGGCGCGCTGTGCGGCGAGCGGGGGGAACTCGTGGTGTGAAATCCACGATTTCCGCATCACAATTTCCGTACTGTGAAAGTGTGAATGACATTTTATCAATTAAACCACCAATAATTATACCATATATATATATATATATATCCAGCCGTTTTCGGTTACAGCGACTGCTTAGGACTCAATTTTGATTAGAGCCTGGTTCTAAAGCTCTTTGATGTGCTTTGTAGTGGCTTATGTAGCCAATCTTAGCAGAGAACGTGCGCAAACATTAAATCACACGTCAGCACACCATCTACATAGTTATAAGTAAATTGCAGCACGAGGGCGTAACTTACGGTCATCTCTTTTTTGATCAAGGGCGGATCTTCGTGTCTCTTCAAAGTCACTGACCTTTCTGTTTAATAAGTTCCGCCACTCTGCTCGCTGTCCTGCCATGGCCTCCCAATGAGAGACTTCAATATCGCATCCTTTCAAGTGCCTTTTAAGAAAATCTTTGTATCTGAGGTACTTGCCGCCGCGTTTTCGCTTACCATTTTTGAGTTCTGAAAAGAATATGCGCTTTGCCACTCGCTCATCCGCCATTCGAGACACATGTCCGCTCCACCGAAGCTGTCGTCGCATGAGATACGCCTCGATGCCACCAACGTTAGCTTGACGCAACATTTCGGAGTTCCGCACACGATCGTACCAACGGATATTCAAAATTTTTCGTAAACATTTGAGGTGGAATTGGTCGAGGGTGCGGATATGATGGCGGTACACACACCAAGTCTCTGAGGAGTATAGCAGATTGGGTATGACTATCGCCATGTATACCGATATCTTAGTTTCTAGTTTAAAGTCATGTGAACGGAAGACCTTGTGACTCAGCTTGCCAAATGCTGCAGCAGCAGCTCCAATACGAGAGTTAATCTCTGACTCAAGGTCGCACTTAGATAAAATAGTGCTCCCCAGGTATCGGAATGTGTCGACTTGGTTCAGTACCTCATCACCAAGTTTTATGGCCAGCTGGCCATGAACAAGCGAGCCCGAAGACATCACTTCTGTTTTCCTGACATTCACTTTAAGGCCAAACTTTAGACATGACTCGATGAATTCAGACATAAGTTGTTGAAGGTCACCCGGGGATTCTGTAACGAAACATAGATCATCAGCATACATAATCTCTGTTACTAAAGCGTACGACACTTTTGTTTCGACACGGAGGCGACCAAGATTAAACAATCCTCTGTCTGTACGAAAACGGATGTGGACTCCCTCTGATGCCATGTATGTAACTTCTCTTACAACTATCGCAAAGTACTATGCAAATAGCGTTGGCGCCAAAACACAACCCTGCTTAACCCCACATGTAACGGGGAAAAAGTCTGATTGCTCGCCATCAACCGTGACACAACAAGTCATACCGTCATGTATAAGTCTGATGAGCCTTATAAACTTTTCCGTGCATCCAATCTTCTCCAGAACCAACCAAAGTGCTTCACGGGGCACACTGTCAAATGCCTTCTCTAGGTCAACAAAGCACAAAGACAAATTGCGACCTTGTTCTCGACTCTTTTCTTGTAGTTGACGGATAGAGAAAATAGCTTCGCAGGTACCCCGGTGAGGGCGGAAGCCAAACCGGGTCTCTGGGAGAATATTTTCTGACAGAGGCATCAGGCGGTTAAGTAATACTTGGGCAAAGATCTTTCCAGGAGCTGTAAGTAGTGAAATACTGCGATAAGAGTTACAATCGGAGCGGTCTCCCTTATTCTTATACAGAGCAATGATACGAGATATTTTAAAATCAGCTGGGACTTGCTCTTCAACCCACATATAACAAAACAATTTCCATACAAGAATGTGCAACTCGTCGCCACCGTATTTCAGCAGCTCAATGGGTATCGAATCAATGCCAACCGCCCAGTTATTTTGTTGCTGCATGAGGGCAGTAGTGACCTCCCCCAAAGTCAATGGCATTTCTAACTCGTTGTATATCTGTTGCACCGGTAAGGTTTTGATATGCTGCAAATCCACTGGTCGGTCGACATTAAGCATGATGTTAAAATGCTCTGACCTCTTCAGCACATCCTCCTTACTCGTCAGGAGGCTCTCGCCATCAGCCGACTTCAGTGGTACTCTGGCGTGATGAGAGTGGCCTATTATTTTACGTACCTCACAGTAGAATTCTCCGAGTTGATTGGTATCTGATAGCCATTGCATGTGTCGAGATTTCTCCTGCCACCATGACTCTTTTGTTTGTCGACATAATTTGCGTAGTTCTTGACCACTCGTATTAACACCCAAACTTCCTGGCTTGTACCGTGCGATTTTCGCAGTTGTTTTCGGTGACTCTCAATCGCTGCTTTTAAGATCGCATCGCTTTCATCAAACCAGTCCTCATTTTTACGGACCTTTACACCTAAAGTAGTTGTGGCAGAGTCTAAAAGGTGAGAAACGAGAGCCTGCCAAGCAGTACCAGTATCATCGGTATCAAAGGTCTGAGTTGGTACTGCAAGGGTTTCAATGTATTTATCTCTGAAATGTCGATCTTTTAATCTTTCTACATTTAGACATGCCAGCTTTGAGATCCGAGATCTACGAGGAGGGCGGAGTATAAGTTTCAATTTGCTGATGATTAAACGGTGGTCAGTCCAACAATTTGCATCGCGCAAAGCGCGCGTTACTTGCACTTCAGATATATCACATTGCCTAACAATTGCGTAGTCAATCAGATGCCAGTGTCTAGACCTTGGATGCATCCATGTCGTCTTGTGCTTTGCAGGCAATCGAAACATGGTGTTAGCTGCAAGATGGAATTCAGCACATAAACTGAGTAACAAACGCCCGTTACTATTCATTTTACCAACACCATGGCGCCCGAGAACCTTGGACCAAAGTTCGAAATCCCGCCTAATTCTTGCATTAAAATCTTTTCCGTAGGATGTATGCGTGTTAGACAATGTGACAGTTCCTCATAAAATTTTTCCTTGATATCATCAGACGCCTAATAGTAGGTGCATACACGCTTAGGATATTTAAATCTGTTATTTCCTAGATGAAGCCGTAACGTGATTAGACGGTCGGATATATTGATGTGATATTCCGCTAATCGCCTTGCTATAATTGTTTTGATCGCAAAACCTACTCCTGACCGTCTAGCCTCAGATGAAGGTGTGCCTTTCCAAAAGAAAGTGTAGCCGCCGCCACGCTCTACTAGCTCTCCTTCGTCAGCAAGATGTGTTTCACTGATAGCAGCAACATCTATATTGAAGTGACGAAGTTCTCGCGCTACTATAGCAGATTTACTTTCAGGACATGCATTGGATTCGCGATCAAGGAGCGTTCGCACATTCTAGGCGCCGAAAATCATATTAAATGTTTTTATAGTTCTATTTGCATTTTTCTTGTTCAAAACGACCACGTGTTAGAAGATGCGGAGGCAGCCGTGGTAACTACCATCCCTTAAAAACAGGGTGAACATTTCTTTTAGGCACCTTTTCTAGCCCCCTCCCCGGCTGAGCAGGGAAAGCAGTGCCTCCCTAAATTGCCGAGTCCCCACTGTCAACCCTAATGCAGCAGGAAAACAACCACGGTGTTTCTACCACACCCCCAAGGCCGCCTACGTGCAGGAATCAGACAAAACCCAGTGAGCATCACACCGAGCCTCTCTACCTCAACCCATCGCCGTAGGTCTTTAGCACGTCCAGAGTCCATTATTCAGAAGCAGTCAGGTACGCAGGAATATTTAGGTGCACAGCATTTGCGCAGATGCATGTGCACACGCACGTCCTCTCCTCCCTGTGCCCAGTGAAACGGAAAACCGCTACGACTGGAGGAAGTATCAGATGATGTGTTTGGCCGATGGTCTCTATTGCCCTCTACCATCGCCCTAGGCCATCCACAATTGCCTTGCTACCTCGCTGAATCCACCAAAGCCCAATGCATATCTGCGATGGGTTGCCTTCATCACCGAAGTAGACTTTATGCATTATGTGGGAGGGTTCCACTGCAACTTGATCACCGGAGTGTCAAGCCCCTCTGCCAGGTTTAGCCCGCGAGCCGACGCGGTTTGCCGGGGTGTGGCCGCTGCATGCATAGCAGCTACTTGGAGCCACTGGAGAGAGATATAAGAAATTAACGATTTTAATTGATCCTTCCGCTGAAAGCCGACTGAAAGGAATAGACGCGAATCACTCACTACACCCCAATTTAATCAATTATACCATATGGTTCTTTATAATACCCCGTGTTTTTATCTTTGATAGTGATGAGTGAGTGATTTTCGCTTTTGTATATATATATATATATATGGATTACAGAGATTTGTTTTTCTTTCTAGGGTCGAGACTGCTGCTCAGAATACGCTATAAGTTTCCACCACCTAAATGAATCCTACATGTACGCGATGGAGTACTTAATATACAACCTGAGACCCTACGGCATCTCCTATGACTATAAAAAAATTACAATGTTAATAAAAAACAGATAAGTAGGTAGTTATTTCTAACACAATGATACATTCAATTGACAACATTTCATTTAATTTCGAAATATTCCTTTTATTTACACGAAACACATTTTATAAGATATATTTACGCCATCTAGCGCACGCCATGTTCCGCTAGATGGCATTAGAATCGAAAATTTCAGTAATAGCATTAGCAGCGGTCATTAAGCCGAATCTACGAGTAGGTATCCGGCGTTTTAAATTTTATTATCAAGTTTTTCTCTATATAATATAATAATATATAATATTAATGATGTGGGAGAACTGCTGATGTAGAAATCTTATAGAGATCAAAATAAATCAATTTTTAGTGACATTGAAGCATCTTATTTATTTTTCTCATATATATTAATAATCCTCTAAGATTTATTTAAAAAACTAGATAGCATAGAGACACAAGATGAAAGGAGAGCACGTGAGACTTCGAGGCGAAAAGATCTTAAGCAAGAGATAATGCCAAAACTTAATATTGCACAACATTGTGATACGTGCCACGCTATCCGAATATTCAATAAGCTGCCTACAGAAAGTCTGCAAAAGTTGAAAAGCATTCGCCGACTTCATTTGTTTAAAGCTACTTCTTGGAGAAATGCTACTATAATACAGATGATTTCTTCACTGACAAAAACAAAGGATAGTGACATTATATAGATATTTTTCTGCTGTTTTAGTTTGTTTATTTTGTTTTCAAATCATTGACTTTAGATATTATTTTAAAAATAAGTGTATTTTATTGATTATTAAGTCTTTTATTAATGTAAACATTTAGACATAATGAATTTTATAATTGAATAAATATAGATAAATTTATTAAAATATAGGTAGTGGTGTTAAATCTATACAGAAATTAAATATATATATACTAGAACAAATAACCTAAAACTAAAAACCTAAAATATAAAAACTAAAATATATTATTAAAAGGAGTCCCTTTAGGCAAGGTTCCGAAGATACTGGCAGCATTTCCCCTTTGAATAGCTAGACTAATTCTTTGTCCGAGGTAGCTGTCAGCTCTTCGGTCTCCTGTGATGTTGACTAACCTTTTTCCAATTTCCTTAAAAAGCCTTATAGTGCACATCGACACCGAATGGGACAAAATCATATTCGGAGCCTAGACCTCTGTATTTGCAAACTTTAGCTTTTTCAAGAAAGCGTGTCTGAACAGGTTGCATCCCATACCAGCACCCGGCCCATTTTCCATGGAATCAAACTCATACCATCCGGTCTCTTGCCATCGTCTCTTGCAATACCAGTCTGCTCAAGTAGACTTGGCACGTTGACGGTGGCAAGGGACCGGCGTATGATATCGTTTAGTGCGGCATGTCTCGAGAAGCGGCCTGCACTTTTTTGGCATGACAGTCCGTGATGTCCTAGCTTGTCGACATCACTGCCACAGGGACATTTATGAGGAGCACAGACCGGAACCCCAAGCCGTAGCCAGGTTGCGATTCGGAGCGTGTCAGGCTCAAGAAAATTTCCTGTATTTAACGTAGGGTATGCGTGAAGCCAGTAGCTGGCCTCATGCGTACCCACGGCCAAAAGCCTAGCACGCGCCGAGCCTGTACTACAGCTTAAAAGATTGTCATACGTTAATTTGCAATGAATGTCGTCCCAGCTCCTCTGAGAATTTGGAGAAACTGGAAAATTTTGACCTGGGCATGCAATTAAGAAAGCGTTTCTAGCTTCTTCCAAGCCAGCAATCTCAAAGTTTGAAGGGGATGCCCTTAAAATTTTACTTATGAGATTTGCTGAACTATGGACAGAAGATGTTGAGTTGGATAACCTAAAAGGTAAAGGGAATTATGTACTGTCAACTATTTTAATATTTGGAGCCAAAATATAAAATTTTTGTTTTACGTCATTTAAATTTTAGTCACAGTTATTTATAAAAAGTTCACATTTGCTAAAATTAAGCTCCAAACCAATGGCTTCAAATTTATTTTTGATTAAATAAAAGGACTGAGAATACAGTATCCACATCACCTCCTAGGGTTCCGTCGTCCAAATACCAAACGTTGAATTAAGAATTTAAATTTTTGATTCTCGGATTTATGGCCTAACTAAAAATTGCAGGCCCAAGGGGATCACCCTGTTGACAACCTACTTCCGAGGATAGTTCATTAGAATGATATAACAATTTTGTTGGGTCAGCGTAACTGAGAAGAAGATTATTGTATATTTCCGGTATATGTTGTTTTATTTACGTCAGCAGGGTATCCCTATTTACCGAATTGAAAGCATTTTTGACATCAATTTTGAGCAACACGTCAGGCTGTCCGTCAGTTAGGAAAGAGCGTAAAGCATGGACGGCTGCCTCACACCCTCTCCTTTTACACCAAAGCCTAACTGTACGGGTTCAAATTCCGAATTTAATTTTGGTAAAATATGTCGAACAGCTATTTTGGAGGCCAGACGTCGTAGTATTGATCCAACAGCAATTGGTCTCACCCCTCCGTCCTTTTTGGTAAGGGCAATGAGGTTCGCGCCGAAAAGAATAGGAACAATTTCTGGATTGATATTACCGGAAAACATAAAGTTGTTTAATTTAGTGATCGAATTTACAAGTTGCTCGCCTGCATCGCCCACAGAATGCGATGTTAATTCTTTCAAATGTTGGGGTGAGATTCCATCCAAACCTGCAGCCGAACCTGGTTTAAAAGATAAAATGGCATCAACATCTTTGCTTTGAATTTGAAGGCATGCTTGCCCTGCTGTTGGTGGGTCGAGAAAATATGGGTTTATTGGAACTGGAGGATGTTTTGTCCGTAAGGCCTGAAGGGTGTCAGGGGTATCTGGTGATAGCACGTCGTTGGAGAACAAAAGACGAGCGGCACCTTTGAGATCTCCGTCACAAATTTTGCTTTCGATGAGTTTCTTGCGATTGCGAGGGGCATCATGTTTGATTAGAGGTGCGGGAAAAGGTGAGGAGCATACAGCACAGTTATTTTTAATCTTTTGTGTCAAGGATAAATTCGGTTCATCAGTTTTTAGTACATGTAGTGTGCTATATGAAAATAAAAATAGGTTCTGCCAGTCTTGAGTGCTTATGTAACATTTCTGGATTAATTGTGACAAATGTGTAGCAACGGTTATTCGAGCTCCTCGAGGGATTCTTTTAATATGGGTATACTATTTTTCAAATCGTTAAGGTATGCGCGGAAAGGAGTTGGATCGTTGGCTACATTAGTAGGCGCACTCGGAATAATGGGATGGATGTCTAAAGGTGAACTGTTTTGGCTAATACATTTCCTGTGTGTTTTAGTAGTGTGTATGTTGAGGCCTTTCAATGATTTGTTGCACTGAGTACATGTATCGGTCGCGTTCGACGTGCCATCACAAGATTGGGTCACGGACTGCATTCACAACAGTTAAAAACATTCACAAAAAATAATAACTTGAAACAAATTTAAAAACATAATAAAGTAACTTAAAATGTACACTAAAAACTGACTAGCTCCGTGGCGCAGCGGTCAACACGCCTGCCTGCGACACAGAGTAACCGGGTTCGATCCCCGGCCAGGTCAAGATGGAAAATGATCTTTTTCAGATTGGCCTGGGTCTTGGATGTGTATCTATATATGTATTTGTTTTGTTATAAAATATAGTATCGTTGAGTTAATATCCCATAACACAAGTCTCGAACTTACTTTGGGGCTAGCTCAATCTGTGTGATTTGTCCGTATATAATAAACAAAAAAACACAAAAAACAGTCAAAATCTTGTTCTGAGGTCAAAATCAAAATATGACGGCTGCTTGTATAGGTAACAAGACGCATGCGTCGTTACGATGCGTCACAGGATAGTCTTGCAATTGGACGCTGCAGCGGAAGAGACTTAGCGACGCATATGGTCGCTAGGACAACCGATGGCGGCCTTAGCAACCGCGTCTTGAAATTATCACACGGTGATCAGAAGTTTTTAAAGACTGAACAGGCACTGTGGTGGGAACAATAATAAAATCTCCATGCGCACATATAAAATATCTTGGTAAATTTTTATATGCAGATCTGAGCCGTCAGGAAATTAGTGACCTGAGCCTGCTTGTCACTTTTTTACTTTGCCTTTTTTACTATGATCACATCACAATTCACTTCTTCCCTTACCTTATCCAGCCTTATCCCACTTTCAGGGTTCCGTACCTCAAAAGGAAAAAAACGGAACCCTTATAGGATCACTCGGTTGTCTGTCTGTCCGTCTGTCACAGCCAATTTACTCCGAATCTACTGGACCGATTAAGTTGAAATTTAGTACACTTATAGATTAATGTCAAATACATCAAATACATTTTAAGATTGGGGGCACTTTTGGGGGTCACATTCAGAATATTTCTAATCTCTGAAACTACTGATTTTTGAAAAAGAAAAAGTAATATAAGTTAGATTACAGGCAAACCTATGAGAAATATATATATATATATATATATATATGTAGATATCTATATATATATATATATATATATATATATATATATATATATATATATATATATATATATATATATATATATATATATATATTGTCCTCCTTTCGGCCGTTGTTGATCAGGCCGAAATCCGATATAATTGTTGATCAACCTTTACCCGCCTCTAACTCTGAAAGTTTTGGGTCTATCGTGCTCTTTCTGCTATATATGAATTCTCCTAGTTACGACACTTTGCTTAATTGTGCCGTAAAGTCTTATACTCGACATAAATTATTACGATAATTATTGATCTATTAACCGCCTTTTTTCATGTACTGAGGATACTTTTGTTGATCGAATATATACCGCGTTTGATCAATATTTGCTGCGAATTATTGCTTTCGAGCAACGCGGCGGCAGAGCGGCAACGTCGCAAAAAACGAAATGGCAGTATGTTAAAGTGAGATAGAAAGTGTGCCCGTGCAGTCGGTGTATTTCGTTGGATGACGTGTTTTTAAGGAAATAAAATTTCGTATTTTTGTTTAGGAGACGGACGACATAAGTATGTAAGAACTTATTTTACTTTTATATTCCATACTACCAGTATCCATATCCAGACTAATATTATAAATGCGAAAGTAACTCTGTCATTTGTCTATCTGTCTGTCTTCATAGACACTTCATCTGTCTTCATTTAGAAAATTTCCATACAAACTTCCCCCTGAACGGATAAAACAGGGGGGAAGTTTGTATGGAAATTTTCACATTTCTATTTATTTATTTAATAACGCTACAGCAGTACTTTCTACACTTGGAAGTATGCAAAAAGGTGTATAAGTTCTCGATTACAATTAAAAAAGATTATGTAGGGGAAACTGGGCCAAATTCAACCCTAAAGCCACGAAGGGTAAAATGGTTTGAAGGCGAGGGCAAAGGCCGAGCCGTTGAGGATTCAGCACGACCCCCCTTCTACCCCAAGTGTGCTGCAGTGCCGCCGCAGGCCGAACTGCTGAACACTATTGCTGCCAGGCCGCAGGCCGAGCTCCAAGGCGAATGCGAAGATCGAGCCGTTGAGGATTCAGCACGACCCCTTCCTCCTAACTCCCCACCCCCCACGACCAAGTGAGCTGCAGTGAGGCCGCAGGCCGAACTGCCGGACACTTGGGACTGAAGGCCGAGCTCCAAGGTGAGGGTGAACCCCGAGCCGTTGAGGATTCAGTATGACTCCCCCCTCCCGATGAGGTGAGTGAGGCGAAGATTATATGAATAATACGTTTATTATTGCACATTGCACAGGTGAACAAAGTTGCAGCAATGTCGGTTCTGTGAAAGCTGACTACCTGGTGATAGTATAGAAACATCAAATACATTGTCATTTGTTATAATATCTGTATGACTAAAGAAAGAAACCGGCCAAGTGCGAGTCGGACTCGTGCACTAAGGGTTCCGAACCATTATCTATAAAAACGGTAAAAAAAATGTCTGTTGTTTGGGAGCCCCCCTTAAATATTAAGTTTATATAAATTTAACTAGCTGTTGCCCGCGGCTCCGCCCGCGTTAATGTCGTTCCCTTGGGAACAGTAGAAATGATAAAAATTCCATACAAACCCCTGCCCCTTTGCTTTTTCCCCTTAAGGGGGAATTTAATACATTTCACCTGCATAGATCTTTAGCCCTTAAGGAGGGGATTTTGCCCATTTCACCTACACATAATTTTTTTATTGTAATGTAGAACTTCTTATTGTCATATTTCTAAGTAAATAAAAAAAATCCATACAAACTTTACCCCACCTATTCTACCCCTTTAAGGAAAAATTCGACCGTTTTAACTACACAGATCTTTTTAATTGTAATGTAAACATATATACTTATTTTTATACTTCTATGTCCAGAAATGAGAAATTTTCCATACAATCCCCCCCCCCCCCCTTTATCCCTTAGGGGGGAAATTTTGTACATTTCACCTACACAAATCTTTTTTAATTGTAACCTAGAACGTATATACTTATTTTCATACCTCTAAGTCTAGAAATGGAAAAATTCCATACAAACTTTACCCCCTATTTACCCCTTCAAGGGAGAATGTTATCTGGTTCACCTAAACAGATCTTTTTTAATTTTAATTGAGATCTTGCGTACCTACTTTCAAACTTCTAAGTCCAGAAATGAGAAAATTCCATAAAACTTCAACCCCTTAGATTTTCTAAAAATCCTTTCTTAGTGCTCATTTACATCATAAAAAGAATCCCTGTGCCAAATTTCAAGTTTCTGCGCACAGTAGTTTCGGCTGTGCGTTGATATATAAGTCAGGTTTGCCTTTGGCCCGCGGCTCCGCCCGCGTAAGTGTCGATTTCTCAGGAACAGTAAAATTACCCGGAATACATTAGTTTATGACTTTCAATGAAACACCTTAATATTGAATTTCAATTGAATAACTTCAAAAACGGAAGGTTTCATACTAACTTTGCATCCCCGTTATATCCCCTTAAGGGATGATTTTTGAGAAAAATATTTTACTCGTGTTATGCCCTTTAGTAAGGAACCTTCATGCTGAATTTCATTCGACTAACTTCAAAAATGAAAAGTTTCATGCTTACTCTGCACCCCTATTTTACCCCCTTAAGGGATGATTTTTGAGTAAAATATTTTACTCGTGTTTCATACCTTTCAGTAAAGAACCTTCATGCTGAATTTAATTCGAATAACTTCAAAAACAACAAAGATTCATACTAACTTTGCAACCCGTTTTTCCCCCTAAGGAGATGAATTTCCAAAAATCCGTTCTTAGTGCTCCCCTACGTTATAAAAGGAACCCCTGTGCAAAATTTCAAGTTCCTAACCCTTAAAGTTTAGGCCCTGCGTTGATATGTCAGCCAGTCAGTCAGCTTCTCCTTTTTTTTTAGTATGGATTACTATGGATAGTATGGATATGTATAATGCTGTCGTATAATGATGATGAATTGACTTTGGATTTTAATTTTCTTATGTCACTTATTATTTTATTTTATTTTTGCTATATGTCTGCAGGGAAACTCATGCCTTGAGTTCATTCAAATGACGATACCTTTTTTTGTAATGAACCGATTTTGATAAAACAAACTTTAAATGTTAAACTGAGTTAAAACAAAGCAATAAGTGAAAGTTTGAAGTAAATCGGTTCAGTATTTTCGGAGATAATCGTGATCATACATACAGACAGACAGACAGACAGACAGACAGACAGACAGACAAGAAATTCCAAAAAAATTTTTTTGCTTTCTATTATTCTTTTTAAGTGTCCCTCTATCCATTTCAGTCAAAAATTCGAAATGTACAGACAAAATAATTTTACTGTTTTATTATATGTATAGATTATTTATTTTTGAAGTGAATATATAACTTAATATTCCGTAAATATTTCAAGCCTCAACATATTGCCGTTATCAATATCAAGCAAAACCGAGCAAAAAAATCACGTTTGTTGTATGGGAGCCACCTTAAATATTTATTTTATTCTGATTTTAGTATTTTTAGGGTTCCGTACCTCAAAAGGTTAAAAGGAACCCTTAAAGGATCACTAGGTTGTCCGTCTATCTGTCGCTCTGTCAAGCCCCTTTTCCTCACGAACGCGTTGAGGTATCAAGCTAAAATTCATACCAAATACTCACGTCTACTGTCCCTTGAAGCTGTAAAAAAATCTAACTTCTAAGCCAACGCAATCAAAAGATACAGCCGCTTATGCCGCAAATTTTCGTGTTTTTCGAACTCGCAAGGGAATCAAAACCTACAGGGTACTTCCCGTAAACTCAGAATCTTGGAATTTGGTATGAAGCAACATCATAAAGCACAGATAAAGAAAAAATTGCGAAAAGTATACATTTTTTGTAACATCATGTAATCATTATATTATTAAATATTAATGCCGCAAATTTTCAACATTCGTAAGGGAATCAAAATCTATAGGGTACTTCCCGTGAACTCAGAATCTTAAAATTTGGTGCAGAGCAACGTCGTTAAGCACAAGTAAAAAAAAATTGCGAAAAGTGTTAATATTTATTTACAACATATAATAAAAATATTTTAAATAATTAAATTTTAGCTTATTATAGATAATGGTACGGAACCCTACGTGTGCGTGTCCGAGTCGCACTTGATCGGTTTTTTTTTTGTTATAGCGGCAACAGATATACATCGTCTGTAAAAATTTCACACTGGCTAATATCACGGTTCATGAGATACAGTCTGGTAACAGACGGACGGACGGCAGACAGACAGACGGGCTACGGAGCCATATTAATAGGGTCCTGTTTTTACTCTTTGGGTACGGAACCCTTAAAAGGGTACATATCAATAACATCATATTAGGACCGACTGTTCAATTCTGCCATTTGAAAAAGTCATCAGAGAGATGTGATGACGCATTGATGTATCCTTATCCTTACTAGTATTATAAATGTGAAAGTAAGTTTGTTTGTTTATTTATTTGTTTGTTTCTTTGTTACGCTTTCACGCCGTCACTACTGAACCGATCATCATGAAATTTTGCATACAAGTTCTCTGGAGTACGGAGAAGGACAAAGGCTACCTTTTATCCCGGGAAAAAGTACTATTCCCGAGGGATTGACATTCACGCAGGCGGAGCCGCGGGCGATAGCTAGTTTTCTATAAACTTGCGTCTGCGGCAGGTACCTGACTGTACGTCAAAATATTTATCTACCAATATTCATATAATGAACTGAATTCGTTAAAGAGTTATGGAGAACATACATATATGCATACAAAAAAATCTGAAAATCGTCAATTTAGTTTCAGTGTCATGTATAGAGCTTATAAACACATTATCTCTGAAAACAAAGTAACTTACTTCATGACCGACCCTTACAGGTTATTTATTAGTAGTGATATAATAGTTATAGGATTATAGGAAGGTACTTTAATCTTACCACAAAAAGGTATTAAAGTGACGTCATTACTTCGTAATTGTAGTAAATAATGTGTTTTACTTCGTTAATTAAGTAATTGTTATGACCTACCTGTCTTAGGTAGCTTGTTTTAGATTTTCCTTTAATTAAATGATTGATTACTCGTGTTATCTATCATTCATCGTTCATACCATAGGTAGGAAGGTAGCATCGATACACAGTCCTCATAGAAAAAAAAACACTTGCGTACTTTGTAAATAGTTGTAAATCAATACATACAATATGTAAAGAAAACCCTGTCCGATCCTTGAAGGGATTCTCGATCCTAATGCAGCCCGTTGATATGAACAACTTTTCAACTATGGAACTAATGAATGCCGAGACAGTCGTTGGCGAGTTACATACTTTACTCCAAATTAAACTTAGCATCGTTAGGACACTGTTGTAACACTGGTAAAGCAAGACGCAGCTGGGGCGGCCGGCTGCGCGTACCCAATGCCATTACTTCGACTACCGGATAGGCAGTTGAGGATGACACCTCTTACCTCCATTGTTTATCAGGCTAAAAACCGCATTAATTGTTGATCTACCTTTACCGGCCTCTCTCTTAGGAATTGTTAAGTTTAATGCAAAGAGAATTTATATGTTGCATCAGTCCTCGACGGGTCGGGGTTTGCCCTAGCCTCGTGGCCCAAGTGTTCGGAATTTCGGCCAGTGACCTTACTGCAGCACACTTGGGAGAAGAGTGGGGGTGGGGTCATGCTGAATCTTCAATGGCTCGGGGTTCACCCTCGCCTTGGAGCTCGGCCTGGGGCCTCGTGGTCCAAGTGTTCGGAATTTCGGCCTGCGAACTTATTACAGCACACCTAGGGGGGAAGTGGGGGAGGGGTCGTGCTGAATCCTCAACGGCTCGGGGTTCACCCTCGCCTTGGAGCTAGGCCTGTGGCCTCGCGGCCCTAGTGTTCGGTAGTTCAGCCTGCGGTCTCACTGCAGCACACTTTCGCCTTGGAGCTCGCGGCCAAAGTGTTTGGCATTTCGGCCTACGGCCTCACTGCAACACACTTGGGGGGGGGGGGGGGAGCGGGGGTCGTGCTGGATCCTCAACGGTTCGGGGATTACCCTCGCCTTGGAGCTCGGCCAACGGTCTTGTGGCCCTAGTGTTCGGCAGTTCAGCCTGCGGTCTCATTCCAGCACGCTTTGGGGAGGGGGGGGGGGGATGTTCGTGCTAAATCCTCAACGACATGGGCTTTGCCCTCGCCTTGGAGCTCGGTCTACAGGCTTGCGGCCCAAGTGTTCGGCATTTCGGCCTACGGCCTCACTGCAACACACTGGGGGGAGTGGAAGTCGTGCTGAATCCTTAATGGCTCGGGGTTTACCCTCGCCTTAGAGCTCGGCCTGCGGCCTCGCGGCTCTAGTGTTTCAGCACACTTGGGGGAAGGGGGCTTACAACCCCCTACATGTTGGCAGAAAAATCCACCCCCCCCCACTCCTGTGGGGGGACAGGCTACTTCAATTTATGATAAGATATGGCCTCATAACATAATTACCTAATTAGTAATGTACGCGAACGAAATCGCGGGCACTGCTAGTATTCTATAATTTTAATAAATAGGTAACTACAGAATAGATGACTTAGGTCGTCCCATCACAGCTGTTTAACTAACAGTTGTGATGCGATCTAGAGCGAAGTGGCAATAGCGCACAATGGACTCAGCCAACTCAGCTGTTCAATTCTGCCATTTGAAAAATTCATAAGAGAGATGTGATGACGCATTGATGTATCCTTATCCTTACTAATATTATAAATGCGAAAGTGAGTTTTTTTGTTTATTTATTTGTTTGTTTGTTTGTTACGCTTTTACGCCGTAACTAATGAACTGATCATCATGAAATTTTGCACACAAGTTCTCTGGTGTACGGAGAAGGACATAGGCCACCTTTTATCCCGGGAAAAGTACTATTCCCAAGGGATCGACATTAACGCGGGTGGAGCCGCGGGCGATAGCTAGTTTTCTATAAACTTGCGTCTGTGACAGGTACCTGACTGTACGTCAAAATATTTATCTACCAATATTCATATAATGAACTGAATTCGTTAAAGAGTTATGGAGGAACATACATAGATGCATACAAAAAAAAACTAAAAATCGTCAATTTAGTTTCAGTGTCATGTATAAAGCTTATAAACACGATATCTCTGAAAACAAAGTAACTTACTCCATGACCGACCCTTACAGGTTATTTATTAGTAGTGATATAATAGTTATAGTATTATAGGTAGGTACTTAAATCTTACCACAAAAATGTATTAAAGTGACTTCATTACTTCGTAATTGTAGTAAATAATGTGTTTTACTTCGTTAATTAAGTAATTGTTATGACCTACCTGTCTTAGGTAGCTTGTTTTAGATTTCCCTTTAATTAAATGATTGATTACTCGTGTTATCTATCATTCATCCTTCGTACCATAGGAAGGAAGGTAGTAGGAAGGTGGGTATCAAACCCAATCCTCATAAAAAAAAAACACACTTGCATACTTTATAAATAGTAGTGTCCGATCCTTGAAGGCATTCTCGATCATAATTCAGCCCGTTGATATGAACAACTTTTCAACTATGGGACCATTGAATGCCGAGACAGTCGTTGGCGAGTTACATACTTTACTCCAAATTAAACATAGCATCGTTAGGAATAGAATTCATATGTAGCAAAAGTTGCAACATATGAATTCTCTTTGCTTTAAACTGAACACTTCCTAAATAAGAGGCCGGTACAGGTGGATCAAAAATTAATGCGGATTTCAGCCTGATCAATAATGGAGGCAAGCGGTGTCATCCTCAACTGTATATCCGGTAGTTGAAGTAATGGCATCGGGTACGCGCACCCGGCCGCCCGAGCTGCTTCTTGCTTTACCAGTGTTACTAGTATCCCAATACCTTTATATCCTTCCTTAATCCAATAAATTCGTATCCTTCCCCAGCTAAAAATTACTTCCGTTGGGTAGCAGCGTCGGACGCACAAGAAGCCAAAGAAACTGTGTTCGCAATCTCGTCTGCCAAGCATGGTGAGTATGCCAATATCCTCCCATTGAACGAATAAGTATCCTTGGGAGAGGCCTTCATCCAGCAATAGACTATTTGCTGCTGTATTGATGAATGATGATAATGAACAATAGCCGAAAGGAGGACAACACAGGAAAGGCTACTTCTGATTTTAGTATTTTTTTGTTACAGCAACAACAAAAATACATCATCTGTGAAAATTACAACTGTCTAACTATCACGGTTCATGAGATACAGCCCGGTGATACACGGACGGATAGACGGACGGAAAGCGGAGCCATATTAATCGTTCGATACACTTCGATTTTGCAAAGAAAATATTTTTGTAACTATTTCTCTTTAGCCATGTCAAGAAAGAGATCAAATATTTTGCAATTTTAAAAGCAGCAAAAAGATTGGGAATTATTTGATCCCAAGATCACTCAAGAGAAGGTCGCTCAAAGAGCAATGGAGAGGGCTATGCTCGGTGTTTCTCTGCGAGACAAAATCAGAAATGAGGAGATCCGTAGAAGAACGAAAGTTACCGACATAGCTCAGCGGATTAGCTCTTTGAAGTGGCAGTGGGCGGGGCACATAGCACGTAGCACCGATGGGGCAAAGAGGTTCTCGAACGGTGACCACGTACCGGCAAGCGAAGCGTCGAACACCCACCTACCAGGTGGTCGGACGACCTGAACAAGGACGCAGGGAAACGCTGGATGCAGGCCGCTTCCAACCGGTAATTTTGGAAATCATTGGGAGAGGCCTATGTCCAGCAATGGTCTTCTTGCGGCTGATATGATGATGATGATGAGATGCCAAGAATGTCAGGCAAGGCTTGATGCTGGTTGAGAACATCAGGCTGCATCTCGCTTAGCGGAATCCTATGCTACTCGCGAAGCTCACCTGAGCGCTGATTGTGAGCGTCATACGTCATCTCGCGATTCAGAAATTTACGTACAACGGGAATCACGCCGTATGCTGTCATAAAAGGCGATCTTTGCTAACAATCCATTCATAGATAATATATAACACTATCTATTATCTATGCTGTGATAAAAGGGAATCTTTGCGAACAATCCATCTAAAATAAATAGGTATATAGTATATTCTGTAGGCGTGTTATATTTGATTGCTAGCTGATGCCTGCGACTTCGTTCGCGTGGACTGACGTTCATGATCAGTACTCTGTAGTGCACTCTAAAACAAGTGAGGAACGTGGATCGCAACTGAGACTTAGACGAGGTTGAGCATATACCTACGGCAAGAAGTCAATCGCACATCACGTTCATCACTGGTCTCTAGATACCTAGACGTAGACGTGTTAATACGTTGAGAACTCAGGCGTGATTCTCGAATTATGTAAATTTCTGAATCGCGAGATGACGTATGACGCTCACGATCAGCGCTCAGATGTGCTTCGCAAGTCGAAGAGGATTATGCTGAGCGAGATGCAGCCTGATGTTCTCGATCAGCATTAAGTCTTGTCTGAAATTTTTGGGATCTAATCATTCCCAATCTTTTTGCTGCTTTTAAAATTGCAAAAGATTTAATCTCTTTCTTGACATGGCTAAAGAGAAATAGTTAAAAAATATTTTCTTTGCAAAATCGAAGTGTATTGAACGATTAATATGGCTCCGCTATCCGTCCGTCTGTCTGTCCGTCCATCCGTACGTTTGTCAACAGGCTGTATCTGATGTACCGTGATAGTTAGATAGTTGAAATTTTCACAGATGATATATTTCTGTTGCCGCTATAATAAAATAAATATTAAAATCAGAAGTGGCCGTTCCTGTGTTGTCCTCATTTCGGCCATTGTTCATCATCATCATTCATCAATACAGCAGCAAATAGTGCATTGCTGGACAAAGGCCTCTTCAAAGGATACTTATTCGTTCCATGGAAGGATATTACCATACTCACCATGATTGGCAGGCGAGATGGCGAGCGCAATTTCTTTGGCTTAAAATGAAATGAAATGAAATGATTTATTAATTTACATGAAACATGGTTAAAATGTGACAAACAAAAAACTTCTTGTGCGTCCGACGCTGCTGCCCTTTGGAAGTAATTTTAAGCTGGAGAAGGATAGGAATTTGTTGGATTAGGAAGGGAATAAAGGAATTGGGATACTACTAACATTGATAAAGCAAGATGCAGCTCGGGCGGCCGGGTGCGCGTTCCCGATGCCATTACTTCGACTACTGGATAGGCAGTTGAGAACGACAACTCTTACCTCCATTGTTGATCAGGCTGAAATCCGCATTAAATATTGATCCTCCTTTACCAGCCTCTTACTTAGGAAGTGTCGAGTTTAAATTTTGCTACATGTAAATTCTCTTTCTAACGATGCTTTGTTTAATTAGGAGTAAAGTATGAACTCGCCAACGACTGTCACGGCATTCATTGGTCCCATAGTTGAAAAGTTGTTCATATCAACGGGCTGCATTAGGATCGAGAACCCCTTTAAGGATCGGACAGGGTTTTCTTTACATATTGTATGTATTGATTTACTACTATTTACAAAGTTTGCAAGTATTTTTTTTCTATGAGGACTGTGTATCAATGCTACCTTCCTACCTATGGTATGAACGATGAATGATAGATAACACGAGTAATCAATCATTTAATTAAAAGAAAATCTAAAACAAGCTACCTAAGACAGGTCGTAACAATTAATTAACGAAGTTAAACACATATTTACTAAACACATATAAACACACAATTACGAACTAATGATGACACTTTAATACCTTTATGGTAGTATTGATTAGCTGGTAAGATTAAAGTACCAACCTATAATCCTATAGCTATTATATAACTACTAATGATAAATCTGTAAGGGTCGGTCATGGACTAAGTTACTTTGTTTTTCGAGATATCGTGTTTATAAGCTCTATGACATGAAACTAAATAGACGAATTTTAGATTTTTTTGTATACATGTATGAATGTATGTTTATCCATAACTGTTACACAAATAAGTTCATTAAATGAAACTTGGTAGATAAACATTTCGATGTACAGTCGGGTACCTGTCGCAGACGCAAGTTCATAGAAAATACATCAACGCGTCATCACTTTCTCTGATGATTTTTTCGAATGACAGAATTGAACAGTCGGTCCAAATATTATGTAATTGGATATGTATACTTTTTAGGGTTCCGTTATTAAAGGGTAAAAACGGGACCCTATTAATATGGCTCCGCTGTCCGTCCGTCTGTCCGTCCGTCCGTCTGTTACCAGACTGTTTCTCATGAATCGTGATAGTTAGCCAGTTAAAATTTTTACAAATGATGTATTTCTGTTGCCACTATAACAAAAAAAATTCAGAAAAAAATAAATTTTTAAGGTGGCTCCTATACAACAAACGTGTTTTTTTTTGCTCATTATTGCTCGATATTGATACTGGCAATATGTAGACGTTGAAATATTCACAGAATATTTAATTATATATTAATTTCAAAAATAAATAATTAAATTGATATAAAATTTATATTTAAGGGGGGCTCCCATACAACAGAGATACTTTTTTTGCCATTTTTATAGTTAATGGTACAGAACCCTTAGTGCACCAGTCCGACTCGCACTTGGCCGGTTTTTTTCTATAGTCATACAGATATTATAACAAATGACAATGTATTTGATGTTTCTGTCACTAGGAAGTCAGCTTTCAAAGAACCGATATTGCTGCAACTTTGTTCACCTGTGCAACGTGCAATAATAAGCGTATTATTCATAATACTTTATCTTGTATCTCATGAACCGTGATAGTTAGACAGTTGAAATTTTCACAGATGATGTATTTCTGTTGCCACTATAACAAAAAATACTAAATTCAGAAGTAGCCTTTCCTGTGTTGTCCTCCTTTCGGCCATTGTTCATCATCATCATTCATCAATACAACAGCAAATAGTCCATTGCAAGACCTCTCCCAAGGATACTTATACGTTCCATGGGAGGGTATTGCCATACTCATCATGCTTGGCAGGCGAGATGGCGAGTGTAGTTTCTTTGGCTTCTTGTGCGTCTGACGCTGCTGCCCATCGAAAGCAATTTTAAGCTGGAGAAGGATAGGAATTTGATGGATTAAGGAAGGGAATAAAGGTATTGGGATACTACTAACACTGGTAAAGCAAGACGCAGCTCGGGCGGCCGGGTGCGCGTACCCAATGCCATTACTTCGACTACCGGATAGGCAGTTGAGGATGACACTTCTTACCTCCATTGTTGATCAGGCTGAAATCCGCATTAATTGTTGATCCACCTTTACCGGCCTCTTACTTAGGAAGTGTTGACATTAAAGCGAAGAGTATTCATATGTTGCAAATTTTGCTACATGTCATACATACATCGTCACAGATCGTAAGCCGATCAAGGGATTGGGATAAAATCTTTAGAATCATGTTAATAGGCGATGCGGCTAGCAACCCATCACTCATTTGACAACTAATTTGATTCCGTTTTCCACCTAATGCCCACCAACATGCTAAACGTGGCCTTCAGGTCCTAAAACTCAGGCTCTGTCTACCCTGCAAGGGCAAAAGACGTGATACTAAAAATCGTCAATTTAGTTTCAGTATCATGTATAGAGCTTATAAACACAATATCTCTGAAAACCAAGTAACTTACGCCATGACCAACCCTTACAGATTTATTATTATTACTAGCTGTCCCGACGAACGTTGTTTCGCTATAAGATAAACACTCTTTAAAACAATCTTATCTTTTAATTTGGACCAAATTACAGATAGTTATAAAGTTTGTTCAAAATCTAAAAAATTTGTAGTTTTGGAGTTTATCCCGAACATACATCGTGACACTAGATTGTTATATACAAGAATTTCTCGTATATGCTATACTTTATTTACTAATCTTTCCAAGTCATTGTATGTCCTCTGTAAACTTTATTATTATTATTTCGAGCTCTTTTTTATGTTTTTCTTTCCCAATTTTTACCCATGACCAAGGCCAAGTGCAAATGAAAATAAAAAGGAAATGTCTATTTCTGTATGAATTTTATTATTATTATTTGTATCTCTTTTTAAGTCATGGGACATGCCCCCAGTCCTTTGAGAATGAGCTGAATGAGCTTGCGTGGGAATATAGATCCAACACTAAGAGGCCCTTTGGAGAAGTTGATGTAATGTGTGACTCCAGCCAGAACCCGTTCCTGGAAATAGTAATATATAATATGTTCTTAAACAGGTCTTGGCCGGAGGAGAAACAATTGCATTTTAAAGAAAAAATACTGGGTTATGTTATTGAAATGTGGTTGGACTTGTGTTGGGTTATTGCAAAGGGCCGGACACCTGCCATAATCATTAGCGATTGTGCTGAATCCTTAAAGGCTCAGGCTATGCCCTCGCCTTGGAGATCGGCCTGCGGCCTCGCGGCCCAAATGTTTGGCAGTTCGGCCTGCAGCCTCACTGCAGCATACTTGGGGGAGGGAGTGGAGGGGGGGATCGTGCTGAATCCTCAACGGCTCACGCTATGCTCTCGCCTTAGAACACGGTCTGCGGCCTCACGGCCCAAGTGTTCGGTAGTTCGACCTGCGGCCTCACTACAGCACACTCAGGGGAGTGGGGGGGGGGGGGTATTTCTGAATCCTCAATGGCTCAGGCTGTCCCCTCACCTTGGAGCTCGGTCTGCGGCCCAAGTGTTCGGCAGTTCGACCTGCGGTCTCATTGCAGCACACTTAGGGGAATGGTTTCTAAATCCTCAACGGCTCAGGCTATGCCCTCGCCTTGAAACTCGGTCTGCGGCCACGCGGCCCAAGTCTTTGGCAGTTCGGCCTGCGGCCTCAATGCATCACACTTGGGGGAGTGGGGGGAGGGGGGGGGGTTCGTGCTGAATCCTCAGCGGCTCGGGCTCCGCTCTTCCGCTCTGAGCTCAGCCTGCGAGCTCGCGGCCCAAGTCTTTGGCAGTTCGGCCTGCGGCCTCACTGCAGTACACTTGGGGGGTGGGGGGAGAGGGGGTCGTGCTGAATCCTCAACGGCTCAGGCTATGCCCTCGCTTTGGAACTCGGTCTGCGGCCACGCGGCCCAAGTCTTTGGCAGTTCGGCCTGCGGCCTCAATGCATCACACTTGGGGGAGTGGGGGGAGGGGGGGGGGGGGGTCGTGTTGAATCCTCAACAGCTCAGGCTATGCCCTCGCCTTGGAGCTCGGTCTGCGGCCTCGCGATCTAAGTGTTCGGCAGTTCGACCTGCGGTCTCCTTGCAGCACACTTAGGGGAATGGGGGGGGATTTCTGAATCCTCAGTAGCTCAGGCTGTCCCCTAGCCTTGGAGCTCAGTCTGCGGCCTCGCGGCCCGAATGTTCGGCAGTTCGGCCGGCGGCCTAAATGCAGCACCATGGGGGGGGGGGGGGGGGAGCGGGGGAGGGGGATCGTTCTGAATCTCATCGGCTCAGGCTATGCCCTCGCCTTGGAGCTCGTTCTGCGGCCTTGCGGCCCAAGTGTCTGGCAGGTTGGCCTGCGGCCTCATTGTAGCACACTTGGGGGGGGGGGGGGGGTCGTGCTGAATCCTCAGCGACTCGGGCTCCGCTCTGAGCTCGTCCTGCGGGCTCGCGGCAGCACACTTGGGGGAGTGGAAGGGGGGGGGGGGGGGGAGTCGGCTTTGCCCTCGACACTCCGAACGGTTCGGGCTGCGCCCTCACCCCGAAGCTCATAACTTTTTGCCTCCATACAAACATAACATAATTAATTAGTAAGTACGCGAACGGAGTCGCGGGCACTGCTTGCATTCTATAATCCTAATAGATAGGTAACTACAGAATAGATGACAGGTCGTTCCATCACAGCTGTTTAGCGAACAGTTGTGATGCGATCTAGAGCGAAGTGGCAACAGCGCACAATGGACTCAGCCAATCGTAGAGCAGGAAGCCTCTCATTGGCCCATTTGAATCAGATCAATAATTGACGGAGTGGAATTGTATAAAAAAGTTCAATTTTCTGCCGCCAGAGGGCTGGCAATTATTGATCTAATCTGAGATCGGATTGCTCACAATGTACGCAAAATCCAGCATTAGATCAATAAATGCTGTCCTGATCAACAATTGCCAACTGATCAATAATTAACTGATGCCACGAGACGGTCGATCAACAAATGTCGAGTGGAGATATATATATATATATATAAATAAATATATAATATACGGACAAATCACACAGATTGAGCTAGCCCCAAAGTA
Source organism: Elegia similella (assembly GCA_947532085.1). NCBI lineage: Eukaryota > Metazoa > Arthropoda > Insecta > Lepidoptera > Pyralidae > Elegia > Elegia similella. Next base: position 5,972,543 of record OX383933.1, read on the forward strand.
AGTTGTGATTTGTGTTATGGGATACTAACTCAACGATACTATATTATATAACAAATACATATATAGATAAACATCCAAGACCCAGGCCAATCTGAAAAAGATCATTTTCCATCTTGACCTGGCCGGGGATCGAACCCGGGCACTCTCGTGTCGCAGGCTGGCGTGATAACCATTGCGCCACGGAGCTGTCTGCCTACCTATGTCGGTGACCTTTGTTCTTCTACGGATCTCCTTGTTTCTGTTCCTTGTCGCAAAGAAACACCAAGCATAGCCCTTTCCATAGCTCTTTGAGTCCCACCACTTTGCTTCTGAATCCCACCAGTTAATTACCGCTCCATTCTGATTATTTATAACTTTATTCTGGAGGCGTCATATAAATAATATATTTAATTATTTTTTTGACTTGAAGTCTTATAAATCGATGTACGTTGGTTAGACACACGAAAAATGTCACATTCCGCGTGTCAGCGAGACCGCGGAACAAGCGATAGAGAGGAACGATCGGCCCAAGCGTTCGGCTTGTGACGCCTCTAGTCTCTTCCACCGTTATGACGTGAAATTATCGTCAGTAAACCAACTTTCATCATCATCATCATCAGGTCTTTTTAGTCTCCACTATAGGAGCACGACCCTCTCTGTACTACTAAAGCCATACTTGGCCAGAGCACTCAGAGGACTTGGCCTACACTCTCCACGCTGGCCAGACTGGTTGGAGAGGTCTCGGAGATGTTTTTATGCTTTGTTTAACTTTTATTTCCTAAGTCGCATTCTACGACATCCACGGGAAGACTTCGAGTGGTCCTATTCTACTCTGCCGTATAGTAGTACCACACGGCGCAAGAAGTCAACTTTGCAGGCAACCAAATTTTTTTTAAGTACGAATAATTCAAAAATTACGCCTAGTTGAGTGATTTTGAGAGGTTTTTTCACCCTTTCCTCAAACATATCTCCGCCCATTTAACTTTATTTGTCTTAAATTGAATCCTACCAGCTGTTTGCCCATTCTATTCCGTTTTACGTATTTGTTTATAACTTTATTCTGTTGGCGCCATAAAAATTCAATCTGGAAATTGCTTGGAGCCCACGCCATAAAGTCTGAATGGTGTTTCCGTGCAATCAGAAGTGGAATAAAAAATTTATCAACGGTAAATGCGAACGTCTTATTGCCGCCTTGAGACCATGTTTTTGGGTGTATTACGTATGATGAGGTCTGTGGCCTAATGTTCATTATTGGTTGCCACACCGGAGGTTCCGGGTTCGATCCCCGGTCAGGTCAAGATGGAAAATCGTCTTTTTCAGATTGGCCTGTGTCTTGGATGTTATATAAATGTATTTGTTATAAAATATAGTATCCTTGAGTTAGTATCCCATAACACAAGTCTGGAACTTACTTTGAGACTAGCTCAATCTGTGTGCTTTGTCCATATAGGTATAATTATTCATCATCAACATCATCATAATTATTTATTAACAACGTAGAATTGAACTGTGTAAATAGATAAAAAAACTACCTATCCCTGTGTAATATTATAGCTTTACCCACGGCTCCACCCGCGCAAATGTAGATTCCTCTAAAACAGTTATTTTTCGAGATTAAAGGTATACTATGACCTTTCCCGGGCGGCTTCAAGCTGCCTTCACACCAAATTTGATTGAAATCGGTTCAGTGGTCGAAGCGTGAAGAGGTAACAGACAGAGTTACTTTAGCATTTATAATATTAATATGGATGGATATCAGTACAGATGGATACTTGAATAAATTGTGATAATTTAATTCTGGGTCGCAAAACCATAACAAAGATGTAAATATTTAAAATAGATGTGAAAACCCCCACATTACAGGTAACTAGGTCATTACCTGAAGAAACCTTAGAGTATCTACTGATTTAATTTCAGTCTCATTTTCTATAAATGTTTTATGCAGGAAATGAAATGAAATAAAATTTTATTCAAATTTGAATATCATGTATGTTTGAACGTCATATTAATTTTAATATTTGCAAAATCGATAAATTACAAGCGTTTCGGAATGACCATTGCTGTGAAGAATACGCTGAAAAAAATATATTACTCAGTCCAGTATTGATCCCTACGTGCCTGCTACGCTTTCACACATTTATAACAAATCGAAATATTTTACATTAATTACTGATGTATACTGATTAACAATTTATTGAATGTATTACTTCCAATGTGCGTGTGCTCTGAGGGCCAATCTCTCAAAATTCTTTGAAAACATGCTCAGGATCTTTCACAATTTTTTGGGAATGTTAGTGAACATTCCCAAATAATTGTGGACCAGATTTTGTGAAAATCAAATAAGCGAGTTATGGAATTTAAAGTTGGACCCTCAGTCCACACATAGAGGATTGAGGGTCCACTTGTACCGGATAAACTAAGGGCACTAAGGAAAAAGTCTTTATGCCAAAATGTAAGATAAAGTCAAACAAAAATTGTAGAAACAAAATATTAAATAATAAATAAATAAATATATACGGACAAATAATATTATAGCAAAACATTGTATTATTTTCTATATCTCCGTTCAAAATGGACCCTCACGTGGAAATTTAATTATTTTTATATGTATAACTTATTTTTATATAACCTTGTTTATTTAATAGCATCTTGTTAGCAAGTTTCGCATATCGAGGGGTGTAGTTTTCAATCAATCTCATCTAGTTTACTCTTACCGTATCGAGTAACGTTGTACTCTCTCTATAGTCGCTTTATCGCAAAATGGAAAATTGAGATTTGAGATACCAAATCAAGATCATCATCATCATCAGGTCTTTTTAGATTCCAGTGCAGGAGCGTGACCCTCTCTGTACTACTGGATATACCATACTTGGCTAGAGTAGACAGAGAACTTGGCCTACACTCTCCTCGCTGGCCAGACGGGTTGGAGAGGTCTCATTGATGTTTATGAGCTTTGTTTCGCTTGTATTTCCTAAGTCGCCTCTTACGACCTCCTGGAAAGACTAGGAGTGGTCCTATTCTACTCTGCCGGAAACCACACGGCCAAATCAAGATAGTTGATCGATTTATTTGATTCGAAAATAACAACTTTGGGCATGATATTCTAAAATAAAGTATAATGATTTAATGAAATCCCTGTGTGAAGAAAAACAGTTTTTGTGGAAAGATATGTACAATATAGCACCCAATGTAGTCTAATGGTCCTCAAAATATATTGCGTACCTATATTTGACAGCTCCGTGGCGCAGTGGTTAACACGCCATCCTGCGACACGGAGTGCCCGGGTTCGATCCCCGGCCAGGTCAAGATGTAAATGATCTTTTTCAGATTGGCCTGGGTCTTGGATGTTTATCTATATATGTATTTGTTATAAAATATAGTATCGTTGAGTTAGTATCCCATAACACAAGTCTCGAACTTACCTCGGGGCTAGCTCAATCTGTGTGATTTGTCCGTATATATTTATTTACTATTATTACGTCTTTTCCCCAGCGGGGAAGATAGAGCCTAGGTCTATAATAATAATATATGGTCATTATTCCCATAGTCGTATCTACCAACGGTCTTACAGCGAAGTGTCAACCAATAATCTCAAAAGGCTCTCGCTGGATGGCTGAATTAATTTTATATTTTACTTAAGGGCCCGTACTACCTCACACTGCTTTGCAAGATTGACTGTTATATCAATAATAATTAAATACTCAAGTTGAAATAAAAATGCAGCAAAGTTCAGGACTAACTCTGGTAACTATATGACTCAAAAACACGATTGCGTTAAATTTTCTCGATAAAAAAAAAATGCAATGTTGCCTCCAAATCACGTCTAATTTACTCGGTATATAGCATTATTCACCAAATACATTAAAATTAACCTTGAAACTTTTGATTATTATTGCATTACAGATAAGGCAGCCATCATATGTTTTTCTTTTTCGAATAACCATTGAATATTCCTAAAAAACGAAAATATCCAAAGTAGCCAACGCGATTAGACCATCCGCGTTTGTATGGCCACGCCGCCTGGCATATGTCGGGCTCTTAAAATGTAAATATAAAAAATTAAGAATTTAAATGAAAAAAGAGATAATAATAAATCTTTTATTTTTATGTATTTGTATTTCGTGAGTTTAGGCCATCACTGGTATCAGACGTTTTCAGCTGCCTAAGGGCTTGTATCGAAACTTTCGAATCCGGTTAAATATATCCGGTTAATAATACAACCAGATTCGATAGCACAAAATACCTTCCGAAGCATAGAGGGCCAAACAGAACAAGCGATCGGCTTAGCGTTCAGCTTATGACGCATCTATCTCTCTTCGTCAGCCGACTTTGTACTACAATTTTTTTATCAAGGCAGCAGTAGAACGGATCGACAATGTCAATACGTACAATCATCATTTCGAGTAGGTGTCACGGTCAATCGACCATGCACACCCTGCTGTCAGAGTTCTTCGGAACCGCCTCTCGGCCTCTGACGTGGTTCCTTTAACGACTACCAGATGCCAGCCGGGACCAACGGCTTAACGTGCCTTCCGAAGCACGGAATCATCTTAATTATCAGACAATCAGGTGATTCAAGCCTGCAATGTCCTAACCAAACTGGAAACAACTAAACAAAGTATGCTTCCGGTGGGAATCGAACCCACGACCCCCGGGTTAACAGGCAAACGCCTTAACCACTGGACCACGGAGGCTTTTAATACGTACAATGAAATATGGATACTCATACAGTAAGACGCAAGGGGATGAAACCCGGCGAGCGGTCTGCAATAAACTTCACAAAGGGGTTCGACGCGATTTGTTTGAACCCGAAACCCGAGCCGCTGACGACGAGACTCTGCCTCGTTTTTCTATTTCTCGCTGTACGTGATTTCACCGAGTGTTAGATCAATGTTTGAAAAATATCCTGTTTCGTAGTTTTGCCCGCGTATAACTCCGCAATAAACAGTTGCCAAATGACAGAGTAATCAGTATTAAATTATTTTGGTCGGATAATGGTTTAAGCCACCTGGTTTACCATTATCTACCTGCTGCATTGTCTACCAAAATAAGCCACCTTTTAACTTTGGTACCTACCGAAGTTAAAAGGTTAGTCTTCGTTTTATAATTAGACGAATATGTCTAAATAAACTGTCCTTCTCCTAGTGTCCATACCTCTCTATTTTGTGGTACACATACCATAAAAGAAAAATTGATAAAGCTTATTATTTTTTAACCAATAAAAACCGGCCAATGCAAATCGAACTCGCACACGAAGGGTTCCGTACCATTATACCCGTACCTTAATAAGTTTAAAATTATTAAAAAATATTTTTATTATAAACGATCTAACTAAAAATGTATGCTTTTCGCAATTATTCCTTTATCTGTGCAATCAGATGTTGTTTCGTACCAAATTTCAAGAGTTCACGGGAGGTACCTTGTAGGTTTGATTCCCTTGTGAGTGTCGAAAATTTGCGCCACTAAACGGCTGTATCTTTTATCTAATAGAATATATATTTTTACAGCTCCACACAACAAAGTGGTCCTATAAGTGTTCCGTTTTTTCTATTTTGATGTACGGAACCCTAAAAATAAATCGACTGACTCCTGGTGACGTACTACATATTGCGTCCCATGTAAACTGATAAGTGCGGGACCCTAATAAAAGCGAATGTTCGCACTTCCAAGACCGATCGTTACTGTTACCGAGAACTTTTCGCGCCAATAGCTTCTGCTCGGACATGTACCGACATAGAAATAAACACCCCGGGATCTGAAACATCACAGTTAAAGATGTTACCGGTTTTTGTCGATCTTTGGTACCTCCAATAAAATAGCTTTTGGTCCCATTATCAAAAAAGCTCATGCAAATGCAGACAGGTTTTAATTTTCTGAAAATTAAAACCTGTCTGCATTTGTCCAATATAAACTTGTTGACAATCATCGCAAGTTAATTTATATATAACGGATTTTTTATCTGATTGAATTTTGTCTTTAGTATTACAAAGTGATTTTAATGTTTTGTTTGTTTTGAGAGCGATATGAATATTGTTTTTTCTAAATATCTTAGCTATTTTATCTGTAATTTTACCGTAATAAGATAAACTCGCTGCATATCTTTGCGTTTTATCTTGTGGGACCGCATACAAAAGGTATTTAACGGTGTTCTGTTTCCTTTTCAATATTATTTTATCAACGATTTTCTTACTATATCCATTCGATATAGCAATTTGATAAATAATTTGGAGTTCTTTTTTGTAATTTTTCTCATTTAAAAGAACCGTCATAAGTCGATGTATCATCGATCGATATGCAGCGAGTTTATGTTGCCATGGGTGGTTAGATGACGCGGGGATTGTTGTATCGGTGTGTGTTGGTTTACGATATATTGAAAATTCATGTTTTGTTTTGTTTCTCGCAATCGTTAAATCCAGAAAGTTTATACTATTATTTTGTTCTATTTCTGTGGTGAATTTTATTTTAGGATGAATTTTATTTAAATTAGAAACAAATAAATCTAATTGTCGATTTGTGCCTGTCCAACATATAAGAATGTCGTCGACATATCTATAGTAATAAAATATATTATTAGATTTTCCTATAATATGTTGTTGTTCGTAATTATTCATAAATAAGTCTGCCATAAGTGGACTTAAAGGGGAACCCATAGCTAACCCATTATTTTGGGTATAATATTTACTATCAAATTGGAAATAGTTTTGTGTCATACATAGTCTTGTCAGTCGTATGATGTCTTCCGTCTCTCCAGGGTGTATTCTTTTCATTTCTAGTTCTAATTTTAAAATATTTAAACAATCTTCATATGGTACGTTGGTAAATAAACTTTCTACATCTAAAGAAATAATTTTGAATTTATCGGAATTTTAAGGGTTTTGATATTATCTATTAATTGCAGACTATTTTTAGGGTCAAAATTTATCTTTTCCCGAATATAATAATTGAGGAACTTGGCCAGCTCATATGTTGGGGCTCCAATGTAGGAAACTACTGGTCTCACTGGTACATTATCTTTATGTGTTTTTGGTTGTCCGTATAACATTGGAGCATGAGTGTTCATCGGTATTATTTTTGATTTTAAATATGAATTATCTGGGAAGATAAATTTTGAGCTATTAACTGTTAATTTAAGCTGAGCTAAATATTTGTTTGTTGGATCGTGACTTATGTTTTGGAATTCTTCTTTCTCTAAAATATCGTTTACTTTTGAAATATACTGATTGCGATCTATAATTACGATTGTATAACCTTTATCGGCTTTTGTAAGTACAATATTGTTGGTATCAAGTTTTAGTTGGACAGACACAAATGTTTTGTTTTCTTTTATGGACAAATTTGAAATATAATTATATTTAGAATTAGCCGATTTAATGTTTTGAGCAATTAAATGTTTAAAAAAGTTGTATTTTTTATTTCTAATTATTGCAACTTCCGCGTCAACTGCTAATGTTTCTAAAGATTTTTGGGATAATTTTGGTGTTATACTATACTTAAGTCCCTTTTCTAATAAAGAGTTTTCTTCTTGGGTAAAATGAGTATGGGAGGTTTTTAACTCTAGGATAAAATGTATGTGAATTTAAAGTTGTATTATTATTATCACTATTTTTAATTGACCTTTGCTCTGAAATAAGGCGCGATAATTTATTGTTTTGTGTCAAGTATTTAGAGTGAATAGAATTAGAGGCGAGTTCTCTAGCCTTTTGATCTATCAAATCGAATTCTATGGGATGTAAATGGTGAGCCAATTCAGTATGTAGTATTTTAAGATGTGACTTTAAATTATCTCTAACTGTAAACCAACGACGTGACTCTTCATTAAGCCAGGTGGTCTGGGCTTTCTGGATTGCTTTATGAGCTGCTAGGGAGTCTGAATTATAGAAATATATTTTGGAATAACCTTATTTTGTTTACATTGTTGGTTAAACCAAAGGTTTTGAACAGCAATACGATGTAATTTTGTCAGTTTGACGTAAAACTTCACCTGATCAGCTATACCTGCTGTTCTAAGATAGTTAATAGATTCAGGTGTTACTTTGCGGAAGTCAAAGTTACATTTACTTTGAGACAATTTACTTTGCGTGCTTCCGCCACCAGTTAGTTCATGCAAACTATTGCTGGCCAGCGCCCACCCACTACTGTTAGTCCCTTCATACCCGCCACCAATAGTTGATGCATGCAACCCTGGTCGATACTGCTGCATCCGTTGAGGCTGCAGCAATGTCGGCCGTCGTGCTCGCGACACGTGTTTCGCCTCTACACGAGGCATCTTCAGTCAGTGAAACCTAGATGTTGATCGTTCGAATGACAAGCAACGAATGACAAAAATTACGCCGTATTGCCGCCTTTTATACTATCTGGGAGGGGGGAGGGGATTGATCGTAATTTTGGTTTTGTATTGAAAATATATTTAATAATGGGGAATTATTCCAATCTATTTGTTTATTTATCAAAGTTATATTTGATCTTTTATGTTTATTGATTTCTAATTGCTCCCATATACTCATTTTTATTCCCTTTTCCGCTGTATGTAATATTTTGTATGTGTGATTATTTAATAATGTGTGATTATTTTCCAATAGATGTTCTGCAATGCCCATGTTGCGCTGTCCCCGGTTTATGTTGGGAACCTTTAAAATTCTAGAATAATATGTCTATCTGGGTTAGCTGATCCAGGCAGGCAGTTCCGGCGTCAAGGAGTTCCAGCTTTTCCGTACGCTGGCCAGCTGAATCAGATTCGTCAAAAGACCTCGTTTCCATGAATCTGATTCGGCAGCGTTTGGGAAACTTCGGTCTATCTTTTCGACACGAATATCTCAGTGCCTAAAGACAGAAGTATTTATCAGTGTGTGTGGCTTACGGGTACGAAACACGGTTCCTTGCCATGTGCCTTATAAGAAAGCTCCAGAGCACCCAAAGGCTATGCTCTGTGTCTGACAAGACCACATCAGAAATGAGGCGATCCGTAGAAGAACAAAAGTCACCAACAAAGCTCAGCGGATAAGCTCTTTGAAGGCAAAAGCGCGTAGAATCGATGGCCAATGGGGTAAAAGGTTCTCTAAAAGCGACCACGTACCGGCAAGCACAGCGTCGGTTACCCGCCGACCAGGTGGTCAGACGACCTGAAACCCTCGCAAAAAAACGCTGGATGCTGGTCGCTTCCAACCGTCACTCTAGAAATCTTCGGGAGACGTCTATGTCCAGCAGTTGATTTCTTGCGGCTGATTATGAATGATGAACAGTTAAATAGATATTTTTTCTCGGGCTTTAAAAATCACATTTTGTATACTGCAGGTTACTGTAAGAATCCTGTATATTTAATTTTAAATTCTTAAGCCATCCCTCAGGTCTCGGGGTTAAGGAATGAAGTTCGCTCAGTCCTCCTGGGGAAACGATGTAGTGTACATCAGCATCTCTCATCTCAGCCGCAAGAAGTCACTGCTGGAAATAGGCCTCCCCCAAGGATTTCCAATATGACCGGTTGGAAGCGGCCTGCATCCAGCTTCTTCCTATGATTTTGGTTAGGTCGTCCGACCACCTGGTTGGCGAGTGCCCAACGCTGCGCATTCGATTGCCTTTCTGTCCCAACGGCCATCGGTTCTTCGCGCTTTGTAGTGTACACTCTTCGACAATATGCCACAAAGTTTGGTCTCCTGTCCCAAACACTTTAAAAATATCCGTTGGGTTATAGTTCACCAAGATATGCGAGTTCACCTTTTGATACGAGTACGCCGAATCACTAACAAAGTTGTTTGTTTGAGTGTAATCGGAAATATTCATCACAACAGTCGCATTCCAGTTATTGACTCACAAAACAAGTAATTCATTGTTTTTATACATTTCGGGAGTCGCAATCTGCTCTTTAAACGTGATTAAGGCTTTTGACGGTTTCGTCTTGCTAAGGATTACAGCTAAATTTTGTCAAACAAATTATTTGATTGTTTCTATAATGTTTCCATAATGTAACCATGCTCTTGTGCGGTAAGTACATACATTAAAAGTCTTTAGAAGCTAAATTTTAAAATCTGTTACGGTAACGATAAACAGTATTGTAACTCTGGCCTGTCCTTGAATAAAAAGCCTGCGGCCGCGCGGTACATAAACACGCGCCCGGGCTGCCCACATCTAAGTATTTAAATTTCACCTGTCTACTTCTAGTGTTATTAAAATTACAGAAACTCAACTCTAAAAACATCAATACGTTTGTAGTCCCTACGGTTAAATTACCATACCACGGGCACCATAGACAATGAAGAATGTTAACTCATTTCAATTTTTAGCTTTTTATATTCTCTACAGAAAATTAAAAATTCCTGTGCAAGAATTATTTCGATACGTCAATTAGTTCCCGAGTTATAGAATTGTAAACATAGGCGCATGACTAGAGTTTCAACCGGCCGGCGCTCGCTGCGTGTGACGTCACACTACAACGGCAGCGCAGTACGTTGCGCGCTCCGGTACGGTTTACTAGGAGATTTAAGCAAATATTATTTGAAATGTCAAACCCAAATACAAGAAAGTCATGTGTTGTGCCAAAATGTAAGAACACAACCACCAATTCATTGGATAAGATATTTTTTGTAGTTCCAAAAGACTTAAAAATGCGAAAAAAATGGATAATAGCTATGAAGAGGTTGGATCCATTTGGAACTAACAGCACAGTATATTGTTGTGAAGATCATTTTGACACAAGTACAATGACAATCTATTACATTAACACTAACTATAATAATATGTAGTTTGCCGTAGGTAAGTACCCGCTTGTAGATTTTTTTTGTATAAATATGTACCTAAATATGTAGGTATGTTCTTTAAAAACAACGGGTTGCACTCTGGGAGTGCCGGCAGAAGTAAAAACTTAAACATATCTATCGTGCATTTTTGAATAATTTGGAATGTCACGTGTCCGTCTTATGAATTTTCGATCAGGCCACGTGTCCTGGAGCGAATTTAATATTTTTTACCCATCCCAAAAAGTGCACAACGCTGCTAACGCAGGTTTTTTTTTTTTAATACGGACAAATGACACAGATTGAACTAAGTTTTAGCTTTTTGCAACTCATAGTAATTAGCTATTTGCAATAACTAAATGTTATGATATTTTATTAAGTAGCTTAGCTATTTGCAATAACTAAATGTTATGATATTAAATAGGTACTTAATAAATAACACAACAATATTTATCCATTAAAAATTAAATACCCAATATTACATGTCTGAGATTAAACAGAACATAAAAGATTTGGTAGGTTAAGTAGGTTTAAGCTGCGGCTGCGTGCGAGGTTAAGTTAGGTACCTAGGTACAGGTAAGTAGGTAGGCAAGGCACTTTGTAAACGAAATAATGAATGTTTACCTACATTCGATTTTGGCAAATAATAAGGTTATTTTACTTTTCATTTTTACTCCTCGCATTTCGGCAGCAACAAAATCACTATTTTTTGCAACATAGTGGGCCACCATCAGTCCATCAATTTGTGGTAGGTTATCCGATTGCCCTTTCTTAAATCCTTTATCCACGGTTTTGAATGAATATACCACAAAATATTATGAAAGTAACAGTAGTAGCAAAGACGAAACAAAACACAATCCACTAGCGCAAAATACCTAGGTGCAACTGCGGCCGCGCAATAATTAGTACCTACTACCCACTGAGCGGGCGCCCATAAGGCAAAAGATGAGAGTTGCTGCTCTCTAAAGGCTTTTGCCATTGTTTCTCAGATTGGCCCTTCAGGTTTGCATGCACGCATACGCGGCCCATCAGGCAATACGAGAGTTTGCTGTCTCTCCAAGCCTTGCGCACACAGGCAACGCCCAAAGCCGAGGTCCGTCCCTCCTGGGGGCCCTTTGGTGATGTTGTCTATAAAGGTTGAGGGCACTCTGCCCTCGCCTCAAACGCCCGGTGAAGTAGCAAAAGCTCACTTGGAGGTAGCTAAACAGTCATTTCCAAAAAAAAAAAAAAAAAAAACTGAGCGGGCGGAAGAGCGTTGTACTGTGACGTCACGCAGGGCGGTGCGTCCGCGCGGTAAATTTAATATTTACGGGAATTTTAGACGGCTGTAAAATCTTAACTAATTGGTCTTTTGAAATGAAACAAAAACTAGAATATTTGTAAACTTAAAATCTTTACTGTGACAAAGTTTCAAGTGATTTTGCATACCCATTAACATCCTTCATTGCAATTCTGATTCATTAGGGATTCTGATTCCCAGATTTCAATATAGCTAAGAGGTTCAAAATCTTCCTGTATGTTCCTATTTAGCTGTTCGTTTTGTTTTTGTTATTATGAATCGTAAAATTGATATTGGATTTAGCAGACTGAGCCAAATAGATGTTGACCTAGTGAGATAAATTAAGATGAGTCAGACTCCAATCATCCAATGATTGGATAAGTACACATGTGAGTCAGGGTCACTTGCGTATGAAACTAAAGGGCTTCAAACCGTCAGTACAATGATAAAGGAAAGTAAACCAAAGACAATATAAGAGCCAGCGCACACTGGGGACAATACAGTCTTCGGTCGCACGCACCTTAGTTCATTCGCGCCTTAGCTCTTTACACCTTAGTCTTTTGAACCTAAATTAGGTACACACTCAGGCTTACTAAGTAGTTGACCTAGTTTAATTCATGAAACATGGTAAACCTCAATATAAAATGTTAGGGAATATTAAAAATAAATATTAGCGTTTGTGATCTTATTATATTATGCATTACAACAGCATTGTAAATGAAAACAAAACACTTATAAAAACACTAGCTGTTGCCCGCGGCTCCGCCGCCGTTTGTGTCGATCTCACGGGAACAGTAGAATTTTATGGAATTAAAGATACTCTATATCCTTCCGAGCATTAAACTATGCATACCAAATTTAATCGAAATTAGTTCAATGGTTAAAGCGTGAAAAGAAGACGGACAAACAGACAGAGTTACTTTCGCATTTATAATATTAGTATAGATTAGTGCTTCTAGCATAAGTAGTACTTATTCTGTGTTTTTGGTTCTTGATTCCCTATTTTTGCGGTTGTAGCTTCTGTTAGATAAAGTTAATTGTTTATATGAACAACCGCTACATTTAGGATCCACATAAAAAATAATATGTTAAACTTAGTTTGATACTTTATTTCTATATGATCTGGAAGAAGACCAACATACGAAATATAGCTTCTCTTAGCTACCACTGTGGCGATCATAGTGGTGGCAACCAGGAATAGAGGTTATTTATCTTACACGACAGTCATCGAATAGTTACTTCATTGTACGACGGCCATTGATATCATATTTGACCCATTGATGAACCATATACACTATGCGCTATTTATTAAACGAAAGTGTGTAAACTGTAGATATGTAGTTTATCAGTATTTAACAAGGTTGGCACGATTTCAATCAAAATAATATTTAGTTTATCTTTTGGAGCGAAAATATATCTATCTATACATTATATCGATCGCCCGGTAATTGAAAATAAGGTAGCTTCAATTTAACCAAACCACTAACAATAGATGTTTTATAATATTTAATATGCTATCTCATTTTCAAAATATATTTCAAAATGTTTGAACAACCTCGACAGATAACTGGTATTTTTAATTCCTCTAAAGACATCGCTATCTGCTAAAAAAAGATATTAAAATTTAACGAAAAATATTTGCCTCAGAACTGCAGCCGCCATTATTGTCAATCGTTGCGTCAGAACGAAAGTGTATACCTACTTCGAAGGTTAGCCTTATTGATGTGCTTTAGAATCAGTGAATTTAAAGCTACTTATCTCAAGTACCTAACAAATTTACAATGCAAAGATATCCCAACATTTCACTGCAGTTCTTAAACAATAACCTTTTTTAGCTCGACTGACGTCACTCGCAAGAAAACATGGCGGTCGCCGTTTTTGGTAACGTGATATTTAGACAATAAAGCTATGATTTTGATTTTAGAATTAAACGAATGCTTTGATTTTAAAACAAAAATGTGTAATATTTGTACCTATGATTAGAACTTTTTAAATAACATAATATATTAATTATTTTTGATAGACGAAAATGGTCTATTCCTACTTCTCATTGAGGATGATCCCAGGTGCTTCGGAACCCGGAGCTATAAAAACAATATCAAAAAATCTCTTTCAGTATGCATTTTAAAAATCAATAGTTGGTTTTCGTGTGTGTAAGCGGCCATCACACATGTCAGATTTTGCAAGATGCCTTAAGGCATCTGGCAAAGCTTAAGAACGGCTTAACTTGTCTTCTTAAGAATGGAAAAACTCGAGATATTTTTATGCCACTTGTGTGTAAATTATCGTATCGAGTAGCTTTTCTTTTTTTTTATGATATACGGTAAACGAGCAAGCAGGTCACCTGATGATAAGCGATCACCGCTGCCCATAGACAACTGCAACACCTGGGGTGTGCCATGGGTAGCTTTTTTTTCTTCTCTTCTATTTGGCCCTCAAAGTTCATTCACAAGCTTATTTTAGCCAGTGTCTAGTTATTTTTAGAGTTATTGTTGCTTGTGTATCAACAAAATGATGCTGTGAATAATTTCGCTGATTTCGATGGAGACCCCTGGCGACAATTTCCACGAATCCACTGGCTTGATCATAAACGACGCAACAAGGCGAGCAAACACTAGCCCGCTAAGTAAATCTCACTACAACCGCACCATGACACTTTATTTTAGTTATTCCACTTTGTTCATAAACATGGGTATTTATAACACCAAATTACACCAATTTCACATTATAAAGTCCACTAGAAACAATTTGCAAAACAATCTAAAACAAAAGCCGTGCAGTTCGCCGAAATTCCCGCCAAGCCATTGGTTGCTTAAGCGTTATCAATGCATACGTCTAGGCTTCGATCACCAATACCAACCGTCTAGGCCATTTAATTATTTCGTAAGTACGGTGTAGCAACCCTGTGAAATCATAAACAAATTGATCATCAGAGCATCTGCTGTCGCGGTTAGTAAGCCTACTACTGGCTGACTGGTCACTGGTATATAGGCAAGTTAAGTGATATACAACGTGATTTTAAATCTCCTAGCTATATTGGTATATCAGAATCCCTAATGAAATAAAGAATTACGAGAAAAAAGCAGAAACTCGAAAAAGTAATTAGACTTCCCATATAAAGTCGCCGATCAGCTGGACGAACTTCTATGGAAGATTAAAATTATATATTTCGTTTTTTACCTTATTTCTTGCAATTTTGTATTCAATTAGGGATTCTGATTCCAGGATTTCAATATAGTTCATAGGTTTAAAATAACACTATATGTTACAAGTTAAGTGACGATTGGTTCCATTTTGAAGTGATGTTTATCGTAGTCAGTACATCATACTCATGTTTGCGCTCTATTTAGTCATAAAAGTTATGTTATCTTAAGGTAAGGTCACTTCAATTTTATCGCAATTTCTTAATGTTTTATATCTTATATTTTTTACCTTTGATATTTTGTAATGAACTTAATAATTCTAACTAATTTAAAAGTATGACCAAATAGACCCTTTATGCGTGAAGGTTTTTGTTTTATTGATTTATTTACTAACTTTTTCCGTCGACTTTGTAAGCTATAATATTGTAAAACTATAGCTTTTGCATACGATTGCGCCCTTGGGAACAGTAGAATCTCCCGAACTGAAAGGTACCTTATGTCCTTTCCTGGGCCTCAAACTACCTACATACCAAATTTCATCAAAATCGGTTCAATACTTGAAACGTGAAAAAAAGACAGACAGACAGAGTTACTTTCGCATTTATTTTAACACCATAACAAATAAGATCAAAAATAATACAATAACAGAAGTTATGAGGAGAAAAAAAAAGAAAAAATGTAATAATGGAACGCAACCGATCCTACAAAAGTCAAAGTCAACGATTTTGACAATTGCACTGGTATTCTTAGGTGACAGAAATAGTCTTTTACAATATAATTTATACCGGTTGGTGGTATTTAGAAATAAAAGTAAACGTGATACATATCTACAGAATAGCTCACAATTAAAAATTATTGGAGTACCGCAATAGCAGGAAACTCGGTTACCTAAGCTTACATAAACGCCTGCATGGAGCGAAACAAAATGAACTTATCACAACTTATCACGTTCACACATTATTCGTATTTAAGTAATTAGATCTTGTATGTATTAAAAAACCGGCCTAGTACGAGTTTGACTCGCGCACATAGGGTTGCGTACCATTATCTATAATAAGTTTAAAATTATCTATACATATAATAAAACAGTAAAAATATTTTGTCTGTACACTTAGAATTTTTGACTGAAATGGATAGAGGGACACTTAATAAGAATAATAGAAAGCTAAAAAAAAATTTTCGAATTTCTTGTCTGTCTGTCTGTCGTCTGTCTGTCTGTATGTATGATCACGATTATCTCCGAAAATACTGAACCGATTTACTTCAAACTTTCACCAATTGCTTTGTTTTAACTCAGCAAAACATCTAAAGTTTGTTTCATCAAAATCGGTTCATTAAAAAAAAAGTTTTCGTCATTTGAATGTACTCAAGGCATGAGTTTGCCTGCAAACATATAGCAAAAATAAAAATGGGTTAGGAACTTGAAATTTTGCACAGGGGTTCCTTTTATAACATAGGGGAGCACTAAGAAAGGATTTTTGGAAATTCATCCCCTAAGGGGGTAAAACGGGTTGCAAAGTTAGTATGAAACTTTGTCGTTTTTGAAATTATTCGAATGAAATTCAGCATGAAGGCTCTTTACTGAAAGGTATGAAACACGAGTAAAATATTTTATTCAAAAATCATCCCTTAAGGGGGCAAAACAGGGGTGCAAAGTAAGCATTAAACTTTGCCATTTTTGAAGTTAGTCGAATGAAATTCAGCATAAAGGTTCTTTACTGAATTGCATGAAAAACGAGTAAAATATTTTTCTCAAAAATCATCCCTTAAGGGGGTATAACGGGGTTGCAAAGTTAGTATGAAACTTTCCGTTTTTGAAGTTATTCAATTGAAATTCAATATTAAGGTGTTTCATTGAAAGTCATGAACTAATGTATTCCGGGTAATTCTACTGTTCCTGAGAAATCGACACTTACGCGGGCGGAGCCGCGGGCCAAAGGCAAACCTGACTTATATATCAACGCACAGCCGAAACTACTGTGCCCAGAAAATTGAAATTAGGTACAGGGATTCTTTTTATGATGTAAATGAGCACTAAGAAAGGATTTTTAGAAAATCTAAGGGGGTGAAGTTTTATGGAGTTTTTCCATTTCTAGACTTAGAATATACAAATAGGTAAGTATGTAAGTTCTCGATTACAATTTAAAAAGATCTTTGTAGGTGAAATGTACAAAATTCCCCCCTTAAGGGATAAAGGGGAGGGGGGGGGTTTGTATGGAAATTTTCTCATTTCTGGACATAGAAGTATAAAAATAAGTATATATGTTTACATTACAATTAAAAAGATATGTGAAGTTAAAATGGACGAAATTTCCCCTTGAAGAGGTAAAATAGGTGGGATAAAGTTTGTATGGATTTTTTTTATTTACTTAGAAATATGACAATAAGAAGTTCTCCATTACAATAAAAAAATATCTGTGTAGGTGAAATTTATTAAATTCCCCCTTAAGGGGAAAAACAGAGGGAGAGGGGTTTGTATGGATTTTTTATTATTTCTACTGTTCCCAAGGGAACGACATTAACGCGGGCGGAGCCGCGGGCGACAGCTAGTTAAAAATATTTTTATTGTATGATTGCAATTTTTCCTTTATATGGCATGCTGCTCCTTCGTACCAAATTTCAAGATTCTGAGTTCAGGGAAGTGCCCTGTAGGTTTTGATTCCCTAGCGAATGTCGAAAATTTGCGGCATGGAATGGAAGGCGCACAGATATTGTCTGTGGAAAGGGAAGGGAATGAAAGGTATTAGGATACTACTCACTCGGAAGAATGGGGGAAAAGCAAGTAGCAGCTCAGGAGGGCACGCGTACCCGATGCCATACCCGCAACCACCGGATAGGCAGTTAAGTATGACAATCTCCGGGGTCCAATTTGAATTAAAAAGATATAACAATATTATAATTTTCTATACTTATCGTACTTTTTATTTCAGTGGAATCAAATAAAATGTTAAAAACAATAGTACTATTCTGTTGCCTATGTAGTTCAGTATACGTGATTTCTACTGACTCCAGCAAAAACAAGTCCCAAGAACAATTGACACAGGGACCTCCTGAACAAAAGGAAAAGAATAAGTACATACTAATATGGTCACACGCAGACTATGCTCCTTTTAGCGGGTTAGGAGAAGGCCAGACAACCTTCATCAGACGAAACTGTCCAGTCACCAACTGTTACGTCACTACAAACAGGAGCCTTTTGAATGGTGACATTACAAACTTCGATGTGATAGCCTTCATGGGGCGAAAACTTGAACCTAATAATTTGCCAAAGAAACGTTCGCCAAACCAAAGATACCTATTTGTCAACCTGGAGAGCAGTCCTAACTATCCAGTAAAGAATCCTATTTTCGATGGTTTTTTCAATTGGACAGCTACGTTTAAACTTGATTCCGATATACCTATACCTTACGTTCATATCAAAGATAAGGAGGGAAATACAATTGGACCAAAGAAAAACATGGATTAGTCGGCAGTTCTTAACGATACAGAAGACGTAACAGATTATCAATTTTTTAAAACTAAAGCTGCAGCCATTTTTGTTTCAAACTGCAGATCGAAAAAAAGAAAACGTGTATATGACAATTTGCACAAAGAATTGAGGAAATATCATCTTTTCGTTGATGTTTATGGTTACTGTGGAAGTTTAAAATGTCCGAGAGATAAATCTTATGAATGTGATAAAATATTGGAGGCTCAATATTATTTTTATTTGGCGTTTGAGAATTCTTTCGACGAGGATTATGTAACGGAAAAATTACTGAGACCTTTAGAGTTCAACGTTGTACCTGTTGTGTTCGGAGGCGCTAACTATAGCAGGTGAGACCATACTTACTTAGTCAAACTTAACTTAATAAATTACGGCTTGTACCTAGGCTAATACTTTATCCTTATCCTTACTAATATTATGCAAAAGAGAGTTTGTTTATTACGCTTTCACGCCATAGCTACTAAACCGATCATCATGAAAATGCATACAAGGTCACTGGATTACGGAGAATGACATACTTTTATCCCGGAAAAAGTACGGTTCCTGTGTTCCTGAGGGAACGACGTTGACGCCATCGAAGCTGCGGGCAAAAGCCAGTTTTCTATAATTCAATAAATCTTTATTCATCTAATAATTAAATGGACTGAATAAAAGACTTTCCTACCGTTTAAACTGAACTGTGTTTGTTGAAGTATATTACAAAATCCTGGTTGTGTCC
The DNA here is from genome assembly GCA_947532085.1 of Elegia similella. Classification (NCBI taxonomy): domain Eukaryota; kingdom Metazoa; phylum Arthropoda; class Insecta; order Lepidoptera; family Pyralidae; genus Elegia; species Elegia similella. Next base: position 5,991,876 of record OX383933.1, read on the forward strand.
TGTCATGCGTGTCCACAAGAAAATTGATATTTTGGACCACATAAACAAATTGGGAAGTATTCAGATATCAGTGCCAGCGAATTAGTGTTAAATGATGTCCAAAAGGTGTAGGCCAAGACCTCTGACTGCTCTGGTCAAGAATGGCTCTAGTGGTACAGAGAGGGTCGTGCTCCTGTAGTGGAGACTAAAAAAGACCTGATGATGATGATGTCCAAAAGATCAATTTTCTTGAGGACACTTTGCAGCTATCAAGCGATACCAAAAATATTCTAAGAGTAGCCTTACTCATGAATACTATTACAATAAATCTATTTTTGCAGGTTTCTGCCACCAGGATCTTATCTGAACGCAAGAGATCTCTCCTCCAAAGCACTAGCCAAAACCATGTCGGAACTGATACTCTCTCCAGAGAGCTACAAACAGTACTTCAAGTGGCAAAGGTACTATACCTACCTGAACCAGGTCGCGGGATACAGGGAAAGTATATGCAGCATCTGCGCCAAAGTAAACGATCCCAGTTTGTTGGCGACTCCTAAAGTCTATCACAAATTTAGGAAATGGTGGAATGGAAACTAAATTATTGGCGAACGAGAATAACATGGATTATCCTCTGTGACTAGGATGATTTATAAATAGTTTTTATACCAAAGGTCTACAAATAACAAGAAATTAATTTAATATTAAATAAGTCGTAATTACTTTGAGATAATTTACTTTGCGTGCTTCCGCCACCAGTGCATGCAAACTATTGCTGACCAGCGCCCACCCACTATACAGCTGCATCCGTTGAGGCAGTATTATATGTATGCATGTGTCGACCAGGGTTGCATGCATCAACTATTGGTGGCGAGCATGGAGGGACTAACAGTATTGGGTGGGCGCGGGCCAGCAATAGTTTGCATGAACTAACTGCTGGTTGAAGCACACAAAGTAAATTATATCGATAGTTAAACTCTGTAGCGGCGTTTTGCACTTTTTGGAATGGGTAAAAAAAAGTAAAACGCGCGTCAGGACACATGGCCTGCTCGAAAATTCGTAAAACGGACACGTGACATTTCAAAATATTCAAAAATGTCCAAATTTTCGCTTCTTTTTTTTTTTTATTAAAGGCATTCTATGAAGTTTAAAGTTTATCTTTGGCTCAATAATCCGATCTTTGGTGATGATCCATTTGTATAAATAATAATAAATATCTTAATCAATCCTAACAATCTTACTTTATAGTATAAATGTACATATTACTTTATGTTTATATCGTAATGTTCATGTAAGAGTTTTAAATAATGACAATAGCGATAAGGACTATAAAATATATTTTTTATGTAACAAGGTTGTAAGTTCTTTTTTAGTCCACTTGATTGAGACAAGTGATTTTAAACAATCGTTTATATTAGAGTATTTGTTTTGTTTCTTATTTATATTATTTATAATGAGGAGGACAAATCGTTTAAGGTTTTTGTACATCTTTTATATAATTTAAGATTATGTGTTTGTTGATGAATAAATAAATAAAAAAAAAATACTATGCTGATTACTTTTCTACCCAACCGATCAATTGGTGTGAGTGAGCGGTGAGATAAGTATTATAAATAAAAATAGCCAGAAGCAATTCCACGAAAGATAACTGTATTGCCAGTGATTTTACAATAATATTGGGAGGTGTGAGGGGAGGAAGGGGCGGGTAGGGTGCTTCCAATGCTCATTTCTCAGGTTCGACTTCAGTATTGATATTGCTGGATATTACGCCCGAAAGCTAGCTCTGACAGCTACAGAGATAACAACGTTTAGAATTTCCTTTATTCGAAAATAAATAGACAAAAAAATGGTTATCTGTTAAGTTGGTTTACGGACAATAATTTTATGGATAACGGTGGAAGACAGATAGATGATGATAATGATGATGATGAGGATGATGATGTTGACGGAACGTGACATTTTTTCGCGCATGCAGCCGGTGTGCATCTATTTATAAGACGTTATCACCCCAAAAATATTAGCTACATTATTCTACGCCAGTGGTGCTATATATCCCGTGATGAATAAAAAGATGGTGTATGTTTACGTAAATAATAATAATAATAATAATAAAATTTATAATAATAATAAAGTATCCATTATACCTCTAGTTATATCAACCACTGGGGTACCCAAATATATATTTAGACGCCTTGAACAGATAGGTCTGCCGAAATTCACTTACGTAACTCTACAAAAAGCCGCCATATTAAACTTAGCGATTTGGACAGTCACTCGACAACACCCTCTCCGTTTGGTTCAATAGAATCACCCAGTTCATCACCATACCTTTTCCAATCATCCTCTCGATCAAGCACCGCTTCTCCCATGTCTGTGGATGTTGTGCAAGAGGCTCACGCTATTGACCCTGCACCCGCCACAGACACAAACCGTACGCGCAAAAGATGGTCCGAAGACATGAATAAATTTATCTGGCGTACGTACCTAAGTGCAACTAAATTAAATACAAGTAAAATTTATTTAGACCACCTTTATAGTGAATTTACCCAAAAGTACCCCCAAATGCAGGCATCAAAACAAAGGCTTGGAGATCAATGCAGAGCAATATTAAGAAATAAACTACTCCCCCAAGACGTTTTAGATCAAATTAAAGAAGATGTAGCCACCCATTTGCAGGAAACACTAAACACACACACACATCACACACCATTAACACAGTCACATAATAGTCACCAGCCAGAGGCAAGAAAAAGGCGTCGATGGACAAATGAATACAATGAGTCAATAATAAGAAATTATTACAAAATCACAGAGCTAGGTAATAACAAAACAGCATATCGACAACCACTACATCAATCAATTATTGCCGAATTCCCAGAACTAGCAGAAGTAAGTGAACAAAGAGTATTAGACCAACTCAGAGTAGTTCTAAATAATAAACTAATTAACGATCAAAGACTTAAAGAAATACGTGACGAAGTTTCAAATGATATTGGTGTAAACCGAAACATACAGGAAAGTGAAATTAATTTCACAGCGCCATTAGTACCAGACAACGACTTGAATACTGAAACCCAATCAGTTGTCTCAAATTCATTCCCACAACAGTCACACTCACACAGCCAATCAATACAACTCGACCATACCGAATTGTTCTCGACATTAGAAAATTTAAGAGAAACCCAAATAAATAACGAAAATACTATATTTGAATCCAACATCATTCAAGAAACATTTAGATCAGCTTTAGATAAGTTTAAAAATACTAATCCTACCACGCGGCCTTTCATACCCAGACAAAAGCCTTCCAAAAAACTTTCAAGCATCATACATTCTATTAACACACAAATTCTTCCAAATCATGTTTCAGCAGACCTTGACTTTGTCACTACTCATACAATAGTTTACTGTGCCGCGTATACGGCAGCTAGTTGCAATGGAACAAAAATAAGGGATAGTTACATTAATAATACAGTAAATAGAAATAAGAAAAGAGTACCGGCTTGGCAGAAAAGACTTGAAAAGAAAATAAAAGATATCAGAAGAGATCTCGCTAGGATGACAGAATATATGAGAGGAATAAGAAGTAGTAGATTAACATCCCTAGTTGATTCAATAAAAAACAAATATCGCTTACACTCGCAACATGAACTACCTAATAATACAGATCAGGAATACCTTGACACAATTAAACAAAAACTAAATGCAGCAACCAGCAGACTTAAACGATATCTTAATTGCACGCTCCGAAAAGTACAAAACACACAATTTGCGAACAATGAAAAACAATTCTACAGAACCCTTTCAGCAGAAGCTCAACAAACAACACCTACACAAGACTCCACTCCATCACTATCAGGTGCGGATCTACATAGCTTCTGGTCCGAAATCTGGGCAAATCCAGTATGCCACAATGCAGATGCAGTATGGCTAGATAACTATCGTAGCTTTACCGACACTATAATGCCTATGCAATTTGAATATATACCGGTAGAAATATTTGTAAAAGTCCTACAAAAAGCCCAAAACTGGAAGGCACCTGGTAGTGATCGGCTGCATAACTACTGGTACAAGAAATTTACTACATTACATCCCATTCTCCATAACCATATCAACGACTTCATACAAACACCTCATAAAATGCCACACTTCATCACTCAGGGTGTTACCTACATGATACCAAAGGATACTGACCATCAAAATCCAGCTAAATACCGGCCCATCACTTGTTTGCAAACCATTTACAAAATACTCTCAGGGTGTATCGCAGAAGTCATAAGTCAACATACCACAAGTAATAATATACTTTGTGAGGAACAAAAAGGATGCCGTAAAGGCAGCTACGGATGTAAAGAGCAACTTATTATAGATTCGGTTTGTATGAAACAGGCAATAACTAAGAAAAAAGATATAAGTACCATGTACATCGACTATAAAAAAGCTTTTGACTCGGTGCCTCACACCTGGCTCCTCTTCGTACTGGAACACTACAAAATTCATCCCAAATTAATAAACTTTTTAGAAAACTCGATGCAACATTGGGCAACAGTGTTAAAAACGACAGGCCCTTCACCCATAGAAACACCGCAGATCCGGATACGGCGAGGTATTTTCCAGGGTGACGCACTGAGTCCTCTTTGGTTCTGTTTAGCACTAAACCCTCTCTCATATATGTTAAACAACACTGATCATGGATACACCATCACAGCACCAAACAATCAAACCAAACTCACACATCTTCTATACATGGATGACATAAAGCTATATAGTAACACAGTCCAATCATTACATCATCTCGCAGATCTCACCCAAATATTCTCAAACGATATACATATGGAGTTTGGGATTGATAAATGTAAAACATTCTCAGTTGTGTGCGGAGAGATAACAGCTCATAGTTATACTTTACAGACGGGAGACATTATCGACCCTTTAGAACCCCACACTTTCTATAAATATTTAGGATTCCAACAAGCGCGTCAGATCAACCAAGACCACACAAAAGCAGAGCTTAAAAAGAAATTTAGACACAGGCTCAATATTTTATTCCGTTCCCAACTTAATTCCCGTAACTTAAGTAAATCAATAAATAGCTACGCAATCCCAATTCTGACATACTCTTTTAGTGTCATTAATTGGACTCAGGGTCATTTACTTAACTTGCAGCGTATTGTAAATACATTACTAACATCCCACAGGAAACACCATCCAAGATCTTGTGTACAAAGGCTAACTTTACCGAGAGATGAGGGAGGTCAAGGCATCATTGACATTACCAATCTACACGACAAGCAGATTAAGTCATTACGACAATACTTTCATTCGCGTTCAGCTAATTCCACACTTTATGAAATAATCGTATGTTCAGACAAAAACCTCACTCCTATCAATCTAGCAAACCACAATCCACTACAAAAAGAACGTATCACAGAGGCAAAAGAGAAAATTGCGTCATGGAAGCAGAAGTCTCTCCATGGACGACATCGACACGACTTGGAGCAGCCTTATGTCGACAAACAAGCGTCGAACGCATGGCTGTGTCGTGGCGATCTCTTCCCTGAGACAGAAGCTTTCATGATGGCAATCCAAGACCAGGTTATGGACACACGCAACTACCAAAAATATATAATCCGTGCACCAAACCTTCTCTCTGACATTTGTAGACATTGTCAGGCCGGTTCAGAAACAATACAGCATATAACATCTGCATGCAAAGCTCTCGCACAGTCTGAATATAAACACCGCCACGACCAGGTGGCTTCCATTATTCACCAACACCTTGCACACAAACACCATTTCATTCCAAAAAAAACCCCATATTATAAATATAAGCCAGAAACTATACATGACAATAATTACTACAGAATTTACTGGGACAGAACAATCATCACAGACAAAACCATACATTTCAATAGACCAGATATCACACTCCATGACCATGACAAGACAAACAAAACTGCATTCCTCATCGACATAGCCATTCCGAACACACATAATATTCAATCCACTATATCCCAAAAACTTACCAAATATCAGGATCTGGCAATTGAACTAAAACGTCAATGGAGAGTAGAAACAGTGCATATAGTTCCTATTGTCATATCTTCAACTGGAGTCATACCAAAAAGTTTACAAAAGAGCCTAGATATTATAGACGTTAGTAAAAACACGCTGTATCTCCTTCAAAAAGCTGTAATTCTGAACACCTGCCGCCTTACTAGAAAATTTCTAACAACATCTTCTATTTCATCTGCTTCTACTACAATCACATAATTTCCTCTAAGCACGCTTTGGCTACGGCCCGCGTGTTTAGGTATACCCCTTATGAAAGGGAGAGAAAAATGCTCTGGATATAATAATAATAATAATAATAATTTAATATAATAATAATAATAATATAATAATATAATTTATAATAATATAATAATAACATAAGCTGTGCGATCCGTACGGCACAGAACTGGAAAAGTCCTGGGCCGGATGGATTGCACAACTTATGGATAAAGTGGATTCGAAGCTCACACGGGCGCTTAGCGACACAATTTCAACAAGCCCTCGATCTTGGTTCTCTTCCAGCTTTCTTAACTACAGGACACACCTTCCTGCTCTACAAGTCCGGTAGTACCACGGATCCTAAAAACTTCAGACCCATAACATGCTTACCAACATTGTACAAGCTACTTACATCCATTTTGAGAGCGAAGATCAATACGCACATCGATGCGAACAAGATCATGGCACCCTCTCAAAATGGATGTAGGATTGGGTCCCGTGGTACTAAAGAGCTTCTCCTCATGGACATGACCATTTGCAAGCAAGTCCAACGGAACAAGGCAGCCCTCTCTACTGCATGGATTGACTATAAAAAGGCCTATGATTCGGTGCCTCATTCATGGTTGGAGAGGATCTTAGAGTTGTACAAAGTTGATGCAACTTTAAGAACTTTTCTCAGCGTGTGTATGAGACAGTGGACCACAGTCCTTCGTCAACCAGGTGGTGGAGATGGTCTCTTGGATCCGATGGACTTTATAAGGATAGAGCGAGGTATTTTCCAGGGTGACAGTTTGAGTCCCTTGTGGTTTTGCCTAGCTCTGAATCCTCTCAGCACCCTGCTGAGTGATTCGGGGCTGGGCTGCCGCCTTCGAGGAGACGGGGGGATAATTTCCCACCTGTTATACATGGATGACTTGAAATTGTTTGCACCGAAACGTCCTGACCTGGTGAAGTTACTAAAAATCACAGAAGATTTCAGTAATTCCATCAGGATGGAGTTCGGTGTAGATAAGTGTGCCGTTATGCATGTTCAACGGGGGAAAATTGTAAATTCAACAAATTTGCAACTTTCTGAGATAATGTCTCTCAGGTCTCTTTCGGAGTCAGAAACTTACAAGTATCTTGGTATGTCACAGTCTCTGAGTATTGAGGATGGGGACATCAAACAGGCGGTAAAGGAGCGTTTTTTTGGCGTCTGACAAAAGTGCTTAAAAGTCTTTTGTCAGGGGGCAATAAGGTGCGCGCATTCAACGCTTGGGTGATGCCCCTCCTCACATACTCCTTTGGCATACTAAGATGGACACAAACTGAGTTAGACGCTCTGGATAGGAGAGTCCGTCAACAGCTCACAATGCATCGCATGCTTCACCCACGCTCATCAGTTATGAGACTGTACATTCCACGTAAGTGGAGTGGAGGTCGTGGCTTTTTAAACGCCAAGACTCTTCATAACCGTGAGGTGTGCAGTCTTAGGGATTACTTCCTTAACAATGAGTGTGGGTTGCACCGCGACATTGTAGTTGTAGATAGGAGTCTCACGCCGCTCTCCTTGGCAAACGAGAACTGGCGTAGACCATCCGTGCTGAGCACCGAAGACCGCAAGAACATATGGAAGAGTAAGGAGCTCCACGGGCGGTTCTACCGGGCCTTAACAGGGCCTGATGTAGATCTGCTCGCGTCGGTAAACTGGCTACGGTTCGGCGACCTCTTCGGGGAAACCGAGGGTTTTGTTTGTGCAATTGCAGACGAAGTCATGATGACGAACAATTACCGGAAATATATCCTGAAGGACGGTACGGTCGACATCTGTCGGGCATGCCGCCGTCCCGGTGAGTCACTCAGACATATTATTTCCGGTTGTTCTCATCTGGCCAACGGTGAGTACTTGCACAGACATAACCTTGTAGCCAGAATTATCCATCAGCAACTCGCTCTTCGATATGGTCTTGTGGAATCCGAGGTACCGTACTATAAGTACACGCCGGCGCTAGTTCTCGAAAATGGTCATGCCACGCTCTACTGGGATCGATCTGTTATTACGGACAGGACTATTGTTGCCAATAAGCCTGATATCGTGTTGACAGATCGATCGACGCGCCAGGCAATGCTCATCGATATCACCATCCCGCATGACGAGAACCTCGTGAAAGCCGAGAAGGAAAAACTCAGCAAGTACCTTGACTTAGCTCACGAGGTGACCGCTATGTGGGATGTGGATTCGACGATCATTGTCCCGATAGTTGTATCTGCAAACGGCCTTATAGCGAAGAGTCTCGACCAACACCTTAAGAGACTCTCGCTGGATGGCTGGATCAAGGGCCAGATACAGAAGGCAGCACTCCTGGACACGTCACGCATAGTCAGGAGGTTTCTTTCTCTGCAGCCTTAACCGCCGGTAGCTTGAGCCTTGCCCCGCTGCTGGCGGCGAGCTAGGTTTAGGTTTTATAATGTTTTTATGTTTTGTATCATATTTTTATATTTTACTTTTTATACAAATATTATAAAACTTACACCTAAGATTAAAGTTAAATAAAGTGAATAATAATAATATTTGTAAGTTTCCTCCTCGCGGAGGAGGAAACTTACAAATATCTTGGTATGTCACAGTGTTTGAGTATTGTGGATGGGGACATAAAGCAGGCGATGAAAGAGCGTTTCTTTTGTCGACTGACAAAAGTACTTAAAAGTCTTTTGTCAGGTGGTAATAAGGCACGCGCTTTCAATGCCTGGGTAATGCCCCTACTCACTTACTCCTTTGGCATACTAAGATGGACCCAAACTGAGTTAGATGCCCTGGATAGGAAGGTCCGTCAACAGCTGACAGCGCATCGCATGCTTCACCCACGCTCATCCGTTATGAGACTGTACATCCCACGTAAGTGTGGAGGTCGTGGATTTTTTAACACCAAGACTCTCCATAACCGCGAGGTGTACAGTCTTAGGGATTATTTCCTTAAAAATGAGTGTGGGATGCATCGCGACGTTGTTGCAGTAGATAGGAGCTTTACACCGCTCTCCTTAGCAAGCGAGAACTGGCACAGACCAACGGTGCTGAGCACCGAAGACCGCAGGGACATATGGAAGAGCAAGGAGCTGCACGGGCGGTTCTACCGGGCCTTAACAGGGCCTGATGTAGATCTGCTCGCGTCGGTAAACTGGCTACGATTTGGAGTGTGGATTTTCTTTGGAGAAATTTAATTCTTTTAAAAAAGTTATTGCGTGATGAGCTAATTGTGTGTATTCTTCGATAGATATTGGGTATTATTTTTAAACAAGGCGGAAATGTTGCAACCCGATATTTTATTATGACAACCAGGTACCAGCCAGCAAATTGAAATCGCTGTTTTGTAATATTAAAAGCAAAACTGAACAACTATTCCCTAGGACCATGAAACAAATTACCAAAATAAAATGAACTTTCCATTATGACCCCATAGTAGCGATTGAAGATTTTAGAGTCAAGTATGTTTGTTCGTCCCTAACACTATTTATGTAACATTAGACTATTTGATCACTAGTGATTAGTGCTCTTGCACAGTAACCTGGCGAGTTTAGATTTGTGATGGGTACCTTGTTTTACCCTTGTTTTGTTTTTATCTTTATCTTTAGTACTTTAAGTTCCAATCAAGTTGCAGTTGTCATCATTTACTACAACGAATTTTAAAGAAATATATATGTAACTGTAAGTTACCTGTATGGTATACACCTGGTTCAGTGTTGGAGAGGCTGGTAATCTGTCATACAGGTCTTCCTAGTACAGACACCAGTTTCTCACATAGATCCATTTTTGTATCTACATGGTGCACCTTATTTTGTTAGTATATTACTATTACTTCTATGTGAGAGAAAAATAATAAAGATTATTATTATTTGTATCTCTCTTTTTTCACGGGTGTTACCCCGGTTTTTTTAGAGGCTTGCGTGGGGATATGGATCCAACACGTAGAGGCCCTTTGGAGAAGTTGATGTAATGTTGGTCTCCAGCCAGAACCCGTTCCTAGAAATACCAATGTGTGATATGCCCTTGAACAAGTCTTGGCCGGAGGAGGAGCTATTGCATTTTAAGAAGGAAATTAATGGGTTTATGGGATTGAGATTTGGGTGGACTTATGCTGGGTTATTGCAAAGGGACGTGCACCTGCCATAATCATGATAACTGACTACAATTGGCAGGTGGTGGCTTGCTGCCCACTAGATGGGCCCCTCAAACTAGCCGACGATTAATGCCGGCAAAAAGGGCAACACCGGTGTGGGCGACTCAGGGGTGTCGAGAGGTGTGCTGCGCTTTCTCCGTAGTTACTCGCGGCGTTATGCCCTTTAACACTTCCACCCCTGGAGCAACAGCTCTCACGACTCCTCTCTGGACGGCCAACTAAGGCAAGCCAGAGCCGAGAGTCCTGTGAGCCCTCTTGGGTTTCTACCCCGACCGATGAAGACACGTCGGGGGCGAGGGCTCTGTCCGACTCTCTGGAGCACTCGGGTCCGTGGTGTCGTTACTCACCAACAGCTCGCCACAAGCTGCCCTGCGGCTTTATTATTATTATTATTATTATTTACGTAAACATACACCATCTTTTTATTCATCACGGGATATATAGCACCACTGGCGTAGAATAATGTAGCTAATATTTTTGGGGTGATAACGTCTTATAAATAGATGCACACCGGCTGCATGCGCGAAAAAATGTCACGTTCCGTCAACATCATCATCCTCATCATCATCATTATCATCATCCGTTATCCATAAAATTATTGTCCGTAAACCAACTTAACAGATAACCATTTTTTTGTCTATTTATTTTCGAATAAAGGAAATTCTAAACGTTGTTATCTCTGTAGCTGTCAGAGCTAGCTTTCGGGCGTAATATCCAGCAATATCAATACTGAAGTCGAACCTGAGAAATGAGCATTGGAAGCACCCTACCCGCCCCTTCCTCCCCTCACACCTCCCAATATTATTGTAAAATCACTGGCAATACAGTTATCTTTCGTGGAATTGCTTCTGGCTATTTTTATTTATAATACTTATCTCACCGCTCACTCACACCAATTGATTGGTTGGGTAGAAAAGTAATCAGCATAGTATTTTTTTTTTTATTTATTTATTCATCAACAAACACATAATCTTAAATTATATAAAAGATGTACAAAAACCTTAAACGATTTGTCCTCCTCATTATAAATAATATAAATAAGAAACAAAACAAATACTCTAATATAAACGATTGTTTAAAATCACTTGTCTCAATCAAGTGGACTAAAAAAGAACTTACAACCTTGTTACATAAAAAATATATTTTATAGTCCTTATCGCTATTGTCATTATTTAAAACTCTTACATAAACATTACGATATAAACATAAAGTAATATGTACATTTATACTATAAAGTAAGATTGTTAAGATTGATTAAGATATTTATTATTATTTATACAAATGGATCATCACCAAAGATCGGATTATTGAGCCAAAGATAAACTTTAAACTTCATAGAATGCCTTTAATAAAAAAAAAAGAAGCGAAAATTTGGACATTTTTGAATATTTTGAAATGTCACGTGTCCGTTTTACGAATTTTCGAGCAGGCCATGTGTCCTGACGCGTGTTTTACATTTTTTTACCCATTCCAAAAAGTGCAAAACGCCGCTAAAGAGTTTAACTATCGATATAATTTACTTTGTGTGCTTCAACTAGCAGTTAGTTCATGCAAACTATTGCTGGCCCGCGCCCACCCAATACTGTTAGTCCCTCCATGCTCGCCACCAATAGTTGATGCATGCAACCCTGGTCGACACATGCATACATATAATACTGCCTCAACGGATGCAGCTGTATAGTGGGTGGGCGCTGGTCAGCAATAGTTTGCATGCACTGGTGGCGGAAGCACGCAAAGTAAATTATCTCAAAGTAATTACGACTTATTTAATATTAAATTAAGTTCTTGTTATTTGTAGACCTTTGGTATAAAAAATATAGTTAATAGACTCAGGTGTTACTTTGCGGAAGTCAAAGCTACATTTACTTTGAGACAATTTACTTTGCGTGCTTCCGCCTGTTTAAAATGATAATTGTGGAAAAGACTGTATAAATTAGGTGCTGGTAAATAAAAGGTCCGGAGGTGTTTCGTTACGTGTATTCGCCATCAACGATAGAAGCGGAAGAAGAGTACAAAATGTTCACAGATTAAAAATAGAAATATAGCATAGACAATATTAAAAAGTTTTAACTAAAATGTTAGAGTTACTAACATACTGCCTATCTGAGAAAAGACAAGATGAACAACATTGTACCTAACTTTTAAATTATGTTGAGCAAAATAAAGTATTTAAATTAACAATAACAGTTGACTCCTATTGCTTCGAACAACTATACAAAATAATAGAATAGCAAAGTTGTTTATGCAACTTGTTATATTTTGATACAGAAATACAATGTTTTTAAGCTCAACAAAATATCTTAAAATTAAAGCTATACATGTATGCAATTTCAAACAGCTATCTGTTATCAAAATAAGCACAAGTTAGCTATGGAATGTAAACAGATAAAAGTTATAAAAGGATTATGTACCTATTCAGTATCTACGACTTATGTGAATTATACAGTAAATAAACCATAACCAATCTAAAACTTAATTCAAGCATGCTGTTATCAGCATACTGCCACTCAACAAAGATAACATCTACATTAACTTCGTGAATTGTTAACTTATAATACGTATGTATGTAAGTACTCACTATGTAAACTTATCAATTAGAAAACATAACAAAATTACATACAACATTAAAGTTCCATTACAAAAAATTACAAAATTATTGTATTGGAAGAGGGCAAATTTTTACAATCGAACGCCTATGAGTATGCCCATTAGCAGTTTTTACTTCTACAACTCTTACTTTATTGTCTGCGCCAGGGAATACATTAATGACTCTGGCCATTGGCCAATACATGGGAGCAGAATTATCATCTTTTAAAATTACTAGAGACCCTACTGTTACATTAGGTTGTGCACTAGTCCACTTGTTACGTGTTTGTAAAATATTAAGATAATGTTTGTGCCACACTTTCCAAAATGAATTTTTGATATGAGTACACACTCTCCAAAATTGTAGCCTATCATGACAAACCTCTACATCCTGTTCTGGATACATGTTTAAAGCAGATCCTATAATAAAATGTCCAGGAGTAAGATAAGCATAGTCCGTTACATCATTTGATAAAGGTAAGAGAGGTCTACTATTCAATATTGATTCAATTTGACACAGTACAGTATTAATTTCCTCATATGTTAGAGAAGTATTTTGAATTACACGTTTCAAATGAAATTTCATGCTTTTAACGCCAGCTTCAGCTAAACCTGCGAATATGGGGCTGTAACAGGGTAAGAAATGGAACTTAATATTTTGCTGGGATGAAAAGTCATGAACTTTCTTTTGATGTATTTTACAATTTTGAAGATTATACAATTCAGTTAATTTGGTACTAGCACTTTTAAACGTTGACGCATTATCACAATAAATATCACTTGGAATACCTCTACGCGCTATGAATCGTTTAAGACAGGCCAAAAATGTGTCTGTTTTTAAATCAGAAGCCAATTCGATATGTATGGCTTTGGTGACAAAGCATACAAATATACATACATAAGTTTTAGTCTGTAAAGGTTTTCTAATACGGCTTTGTTTGATAAATATAGGCCCTGCGTAGTCACAACCAATTTTTTGATATGGCCGAGTAGACATATTTACTCTGTCATAGGGCAATGCACCCATAAGTTGTTTAGCTGCATTAGCTTTCAATCTGAAACAGGTAATGCACTTATGAGTGACCTTTTTAATTTCTCTTAAACCATGCACTATCCAAAATTTCTGATTGAGAACTGAAAGTACCAGTCTTGGCCCAGCATGGAGACTTTTTAAATGCTCATTTTGAATTATCAAATGTGTTATACGAGAATCTTTAGGCAAAATGACTTGATGTTTCTGACTAAATGGAATAGAAGCGTTTTCTAACCTACCACCTACTCTGAGCAATCCATTGGCATCTATAAATGGATACAATGATTTATAGTTACCTTTAACAGATCTACTTAATCTTAAGTCACGAAAAACATCTTGCAAATATTTTTGCTGTTCACATTTTACAATAAGTAATAATGAATTGTTTAATTCTGCGCTACTTAAATAATTTAATTTATTTTTGTGGGATCCAGCTCTCGCATTATGAATAAATCGCGAAATGTAAGCCAATACACGTTTCATTTTATTAATATCTGCGAATTTATCTAGAAAATCTAAACATAAAACTTGATCAGTTGTCACAGTACAAACCAGAGTGCTTGAAAATGCAGAGGCCACCTTAACTTCAGGTAGTTCGCAGGGAACAGGTAAGTCTGTTACTAAGTCCTGGGTATACTCACTACTATGAAGAGCCTTAGGGCCTGTCCACCACAACGGGTGACGGTGTAACTCGTGCGGCAAAACTCCCCTGCTTAAACAGTCTGCAGGATTTTCGTCTGTACTTACATATGACCATGACCAGTTAGGATCATCTGTGAGCTGAACAATTACCTTAACTCTATTAGCCACATATGAATTAAGCATGTTTATATTTGTTTTTATCCAAGCTAAAGCAATCTGAGAATCAGAGTACAGAATAACCTTTTCAATATTTAACTTAAGTTTTAACATGCTATGCACTCTGGAAGCTAGCCTAGCTAGTAACACTGTAGCATTTAACTCGACTCTCGGTATAGTGAGATTTTTGTCTAAGCCTTTAACGCGTGATTTTGAACAAAGCAGAGTAACCTTGACCTCTTCAGAAGAATCTGTTACTCTTAAATACAAACAGCATCCATAACCAGCATTGCTAGCGTCTGCAAACCCTATCAACTGAGCTGATTGTGCGTTTCTTAAATTAACAAAGCGTGGAATGTGCACTGGTTGCATTTCATGCAGGCTAGTATAAAACTCTGTCCAGGTGTTAAGCTGATTTTCAGGTGGTATCTCATCCCAAGATAGTTGAGCTTGCCATAGTGATTGCATAATTAGTTTGGCTTTCAAAACCACAGGACCAGCTAGTCCAAGTGGATCATAAAATTTCCCTATAAAGCTTAAAATGCTACGTTTTGTGGTAGGCATTTCATTGTTAGTGTTAGGACAGGATATCATGAATGTGTCAGAATTGACATTATAATTAATACCTAATGTTTTTAAATAAGTGTTGTCCTTTTGTAACTCCACATTATCAAAATGTTGTTGACTCTCAGGAATGCTATTTAATAATTGAGGGCAATTAGAATACCATTTATGCAATATAAATCCACCCTTATTTAAGAGATTACACAACTGATCTTTTGATTCCATTAATCGTTCAGGAGAACTTTCAGAGACAAGTGCATCATCTACAAAAATCGAATTTTCAATTATAGATGCAGCCAAAGGAAATTCCTGCCCATACCTATTTGCTAATTCTTTAAGACATCTTGTAGCTAAGTAGGAGGAGCTTTTAAGTCCATATGTTACAGTATTCAATTGTAAACATTGTATATTATCTTGTGGATTGTCTCTCCAAAGAATATTTTGCAGGGTTCTATGTTCAGGGTTAAGAGATATTTGTCTAAACATTGATTGAATATCAGTAACAAAAATATATTCATCAATTCTGAATAATATTAAAATATCAAACAGTTCATTTTGAACCACTGCACCATTCAGAAGCATATCATTTAAAGAAACTTTTTTATTTGTCTTCATAGACCCATCAAAAACAACCCGGCACTTAGTTGTTCTTTTATCTAACCTAAGTACAGGATGATGTGCTAAAAAGTATACTGCATCCTTATCCAAGTTATACTGACTGATATCAATAATGGTACAATGACCTTGTTGCAAATAGTCATGTATAAAATCTTTATATAATTTATAAACTAAAGGATCCTTACAAAGTCTTTTTTCTAAATTTAAGAACCTATTTAATGCAAAATTAAATGAATTTCCCAGGTTTTCATGAATAGACTCCAACGGTAACTTTAGTGGAAGTGATACCTCAAACTTTTCATTTTGAGTGTCCAATTTGACGGTATCAGTGAATAGCTTTTCACAAGTATCATGTTCTGACAAGGCCTCTGAGTAATACTCAGGTATACTTTCAGTTTTAAAGAACTGAGATAAAGTGTCATTCAATGAGCTGTCACAAGTTTGACAAAATAAAGATGTTACTTGTTTTGACCCTTGAGTGGCTGGCAGAGACCCAGCAATAACAGCACCGAAGTGAGTGTGAAGCACAGGAACCACTGATGCACTGCTGCAGGCATCCCCTGGCGCAGCTTCATGACGACACTGACGCTCAGGCGGCACCAACAGCTGGAAAAATACGTCAGCTCCCAATAAAATGTGAATCACACTTGGCATGTTGAAGTCTTTGTCCGCCAGCTCTATATTAGGAGGCAATAAGTAGTTATCTACAGTTATCTTCGATTGAGGAAGTTTTCCAGTAATATTTTGTAATAAATAACAAGTGACAGAAATATTAAAGTTACTAATGAGCGACTGCAGTTTTACATTGACACGCTCCTTAATGTTACTTGTGGTATTGCCAATTCCAACAATAGGTGTATTTACTGGGGATGGCTGTAAACCTAACAATTTAACTAACTTAGAGGTTATAAATGAAACCTGTGAGCCGCTATCCAGTATAGCCTTTACATGATATTCTGTTCCATTGCTCGCAATGATTTTGACTCGAGCAGTTGGAAGAAGTACTTGCCTGGTACTTGATTCTGTAAATAATGTGACTGGAGATTGAACATTTTCTTGATGAAGTAACTTGTTGTGTTTCTCCTTACATTTGTCGCATTTAAAGAAGAATTTACACTTTTTACTATGCTTGTTAAGACATATTTTGCAAATTTTGTTATCTGTAACAAATTGAAGTCTGCGAGAAGCAGATAAAAGTTGAAATTCTGGGCAAGAAAATAATCTGTGGGGTAACTTACACAACTCGCAGGCTGTAGAAGACTTCATGGAAGTGTTGCCCGGTTTCCCCTTAACAGTTGCCACGTGAGAGGCTTTAGAAGCCTGCACCTGCTGCCTTTCTGCATTTTCAAGTGCTAAAGCTCGCTTTTCTAGAAAAATAATGAGCGAATTGACAGTGGGTTCTTCATCCCTAACAAGCTGAAATTCGCGATTACAAAGAATATCCAGTTTTCTAGTTATAATACAGAGGATAACTGGATCCCACAATAATACATTATGGCCCAAGTTTTTAAGGGCAGCAAGCTGCTGTTTTATAACAGATACATATTGCCTGATATTGGATGCCGTAGACTTTACAATAGGAGAAATGTCCAATAATGTACCTATATGTTCATTTGTTATTTTGTAAACATTATTGTATCTTTCAATTAAAATGTTCCTAGCGTCGACATAGCTTTCCGGCACCAATGGCAAATTTTTTATTAAATGTAATGGTTCACCTTCAAGAAAACTACGTAAGTAAAATAGCCTTTGAATGTCTTCTAGCGCATTATTGCGGTGAATTAAGGCATCAAACAATCCTATGAATGGCTTATAATCTGAGTACTTACCGGAAAAATTTGGTACGTCTATTTTAGGTAGCCGTGAGGCATTTTCAGGTTTGGCAGGCAAGCAAGGCGGTTGCGAAGGCGTACACTGCTGAATCAGGCATTTCAATGACGCTAAAGAGTCTATGTACTTCGACTCCACCAATTCCGAGTCATCAGCTTCCGGATCAAGGCTGCATATTTCGAGGTTGAGATCCTCGAAACGTTCAAAGGACGAGCGAAGCCTTTCCTCCCGAATTAAAAGCGCCTCCATAGTTGAGGTCTGCGCCTTCGCTTCTTGTATAAATTTGAAGTGTTTGGTGAGTAACCCCTTCACAACGCCACGCTGCCTGGTTAGCGCGGCTAAGTTTGACGCAACTACGGTATCGTCAGTTTCACTAGAAGACATTTTTACAAACTATCACTACTATTACACCTTAAAATAGTGAACATAAAATGAAATAAAACTAATTTTCCGTCACAAAAAACGAAATTAAGCGAAGTGACAATCAAAATGGCCGAACTCCGCTCCGAATGAACTTGCGTTGGTCGTAGTGTTGCGCCTACGATTTCCTGTGTTGGTGGCGCCGCTCTTCTGCTGCGGCGAGGGCTTGAACTAGTATTTCCACCAATGTCGTTGTTTCCCGCGCAGCACAATAGCGCTCCAATGTTGGAGCGGAGAGTAGCGGAACTTTTCGGGCAGAGGTGGGAGCTTACAGCCAAGATGGCGGGCGGATAGCGCAGCACACTAGCGCCAAGGTGACGTACAATTGGCGCAGTGGTGAGTAGCAGAACTACTTGACGCAGTGGTAGGAGTTCCAAGCGGAGATGACGTCCTTCGTGCGTGCAGCACACTAGCGCTGCAACCGATGCGGTGTCGAGTAGCGGTAACTTGCACTACAGCGCTACCACGTAGTAAATTTGTTGCAGCGGCGAGTAGGAGAACTACTCGCGGATGTGGAATGTGGATGCACACTTGATAAAGATGGCTTCCGGCACAGCAAAATTGGAAATTGATAAATTCTCTAAATGATAATAATTTCCAATATCAATACTTGCTGTGCTCAAAATTATTGATAACAGGAATACACTGTCGATCGGTGGTTTCAGTTGCTCCGTCCCAGAGATCGCACTTTCGCGCCTAAACGCAAGCGGCAACTTTAAAGTCTGGTCGGCGAAAATCTTCAACTGTCCTAAACGATAAAGCACAAAACACTCGCGGCACCTCACCTTTGAAGGACCATGTTAAAAATAGTAATTGTGGAAAAGACTGTATAAATTAGGTGCTGGTAAATAAAAGGTCCGGAGGTGTTTCGTTACGTGTATTCGCCATCAACGATAGAAGCGGAAGAAAAGTACAAAATGTTCACAGATTAAAAATAGAAATATAGCATAGACAATATTAAAAAGTTTTAACTAAAATGTTAGAGTTACTAACACCGCCACCAGTTAGTTCATGCAAACTATTGCTGGCCAGCGCCCACCCACTACTGTTAGTCCCTTCATACCCGCCACCAATAGTTGATGCATGCAACCCTGGTCGATACTGCTGCATCCGTTGAGGCTGCAGCAATGTCGGCCGTCGTGCTCGCGACACGTGTTTCGCCTCTACACGAGGCATCTTCAGGCAGTGAACCCTACATGTTGATCCTTCGAATGACAAGCAACGAATGACAAAAATTACGCCGTATTGCCGCCTTTTATACTATCTGGGAGGGGGGAGGGGATTGATCGTTATTTTGGTTTTGTATTGAAAATATATTTAATAATGGGGAATTATTCAAATCTATTTGTTTATTTATCAAAGTAATATTTGACCTTTTATGTTTATTTATTTCTAATTGCTCCCATATACTCATTTTTAATCCCTTCTCCGCTGTATGTAATATTTTGTATGTGTGATTATTTAATAATGTGTGATTATTTTCTAATAGATGTTCTGCAAAATGTGATCGTTCGGGGTGATTATTTTTAACGCGTTGATATATTCGTTATAACGAATTTTAAAATTACGTCCTGTTTGTCCAATATAAACTTGTTGACAATCATCGCAAGTTAATTTATATATACCGGATTTTTTATCTGATTGAATTTTGTCTTTAGTATTACAAAGTGATTTTAATGTTTTGTTTGTTTTGAGAGCAATATGAATATTGTTTTTTCTAAATATCTTAGCTATTTTATCTGTAATTTTACCGTAATAAGATAAACTCGCTGCATATCTTTGCGTTGTATCTTGTGGGACCGCATATAAAAGGTCTTTAATGGTGTTCTGTTTCCTTTTCAATATTATTTTATCAACGATTTTCTTACTATATCCATTCGATATAGCAATTTGATAAATAATTTGCAGTTCTTTTTTGTAATTTTTCTCATTTATTTATCAAATTGCTATATCGAATGGATATAGTAAGAAAATCGTTGATAAAATAATATTGAAAAGGAAACAGAACACCATTAAAGACCTTTTATATGCGGTCCCACAAGATAAAACGCAAAGATATGCAGCGAGTTTATCTTATTACGGTAAAATTACAGATAAAATAGCTAAGATATTTAGAAAAAACAATATTCATATTGCTCTCAAAACAAACAAAACATTAAAATCACTTTGTAATACTAAAGACAAAATTCAATCAGATAAAAAATCCGGTATATATAAATTAACTTGCGATGATTGTCAACAAGTTTATATTGGACAAACAGGACGTAATTTTAAAATTCGTTATAACGAACATATCAACGCGTTTAAAAATAATCACCCCGATCGATCACATTTTGCAGAACATCTATTAGAAAATAATCACACATTATTAAATAATCGCACATACAAAATATTACATACAGCGGAGAAGGGATTAAAAATGAGTATATGGGAGCAATTAGAAATAAATAAACATAAAAGGTCAAATATTACTTTGATAAATAAACAAATAGATTTGAATAATTCCCCATTATTAAATATATTTTCAATACAAAACCAAAATAACGATCAATCCCCTCCCCCCTCCCAGATAGTATAAAAGGCGGCAATACGGTAATTTTTGTCATTCGTTGCTTGTCATTCGAAGGATCAACATCTAGGGTTCACTGCCTGAAGATGCCTCGTGTAGAGGCGAAACACGTGTCGCGAGCACGACGGCTGACATTGCTGCAGCCTCAACGGATGCAGCAGTATCGACCAGGGTTGCATGCATCAACTATTGGTGGCGGGTATGAAGGGACTAACAGTAGTGGGTGGGCGCTGGCCAGCAATAGTTTGCATGAACTAACTGGTGGCGGAAGCACGCAAAGTAAATTGTCTCAAAGTAAATATAAAAAATATTTATAAATCATCCTAGTCACAGAGGATAATCCATGTTATTCTCGTTCGCCAATGATTTAGTGTCCATTGCACCATTTCCTAAATTTGTGATAGACTTTAGGAGTCGCCAACAAACTGGGATCGTTTACTTTGGCGCAGATGCTGCATATACTTTCCCTGTATCCCGCGGCCTGGTTCAGGTAGGTATAGTACCTTTGCCACTTGAAGTACTGTTTGGAGCTCTCTGGAGAGAGTATCAGTTTCGACATGGTTTTGGCTAGTGCTTTGGAGGAGAGATCTCTTGCGTTCAGATAAGATCCTGGTGGCAGAAACCTGCAAAAATAGATTTATTGTAATAGTATTCATGAGTAAGGCTACTCTTAGAATATTTTTGGTATCGCTTGATAGTTGCAAAGTGTCCTCAAGAAAATTGATCTTTTGGACATCATTTAACACTAATTCGCTGGCACTGATATCTGAATACTTCCCAATTTGTTTATGTGGTTTAAAATATCAATTTTCTTGTAGACACGCATGACAGGATTTTGTAATATACTTCAACAAACACAGTTCAGTTTAAACGGTAGGAAAGTCTTTTATTCAGCCCATTTAATTATTAGATGAATAAAGATTTATTGAATTATAGAAAACTGGCTTTTGCCCGCAGCTTCGATGGCGTCAACGTCGTTCCCTCAGGAACACAGGAACCGTACTTTTTCCGGGATAAAAGTATGTCATTCTCTGTAATCCAGTGACCTTGTATGCATTTTCTTTTCAGATACTATCGATAGTAAAGTTGTTAGAGGCGATAATAGTATCGATACTATCGATAGTATCGATAGCATAGCGACTATCAAGGATTAATACTATCAATACTATTGCAAATCATCAATAGTATTACCACATTTTGCACTATCGATAGTATCGATACTATCGATCGTATCGATACTATCGATGGTCCTATCGATATCCTTCCTGATTTTCGAGGTCAACTATCGATAGTGGAACAATCGATAGTTGGACAACACTAGAACTCTGACACCAGGGTGTGCATGGTTGATTGACCGTGTCAACTACTCGAAATGATGTTGAATATAATTCTAACGTATAGACTGCCTCATACAAAAATATTGGCCCAACTTAAGGCCTGTTAAAAGCAGCAGACTGCTTAACGTGGTAGTTAGTTCCACTAACTGCCACTATGGGCGGCGGAGAGGGCGCTGCAATGCAAAAGATACAGACTTTTCCACCCGCCACTAGATGGTGTTAGCCTAAACTTGGTAAAACCATGTAAAACTGAAGATATTGTTTTAATATAATCCAAAATTGATTTTTCATCTGAAATAAGATATTTCTCGTGAATACTGATTTTATTTTCTCATAATATGGTAGATATACCTATAGATGTAAATAAACCTTTGGCGCCATCTATGTGATGAGCCTGACAAAAATCGTACGCAATAGGCGTTGGGACCACATGGTAATATAGCTCATCATACAAAGAGTACTTTGCTGCGCCGTGCTGTTCGGCTTTGCTGCAGATCAGTGCTGTTCCATGCAGTATTTTCTCTTTAGCTTGGTAGTATTACTATAGACTTTTACCTCTGAATTTAGAGGTAGTGGATGAATATACCTAACCGCTCCGACGTTTCTTTTTTTCCCGCCTAACGTCCATGGCCACTTTAGTTGCCAGTACCGAGCACGCTCGTTCAACAATTTTTGACCCGTAGAGTAAAAATACAATCTAAACGAAACTAGACCCATTCAGCCAAAGCTGTATTGAAGAGATTTCTTTGCTAATGACTTTAAAAAATTTAAAAACATATCAAAATAATCTGTGCTGTCAGCTCACTCCTTACATTGTTGTGTTCGTGCATGCATATTTTCACAAAAAATCCACATAAAGTCCCTATACTTTATGTGGATTTTTTGTGAAAATATGTGGTAATTACTTTTGTTTTTATTAAAATTATAAATGAAAATAATCTTCAGAATGTGTGCTTAAAGATTTCATACATATAATATGTACTTCGTTATTTTTTACGATGTTCTTTTCATTTCAAAAATCTTGTTTTGAAATTGTTGTTTTGTGATTCTTGTGTGTTCAACATATTCTTGCTAAATAAACCTGAACAATTACATTATTTTACCACTATAGTTATTATCTACGTTCTATATAGAGTATGTTCATTTTTTTCGGCTTATGTAGAGGTTATTGTTCGTAAGATAAATATTGTTAAAAATTTCGCACCGTTTGCGAATTTTTTTTGCGCTCGCCGGGACGTTTAGGTGTCAGACGATGCGAGCGGGCGGACGTCTGAGTTATAAGGTTGAGGTTGGATTTTGTTTATGACACTAGTTATGTAGGCTATAAAGGCCTTACGAATAGAAATCCGAGCGCCACCTCATCGCTCCACGTAATTAAGATAGAGATAAGATTAGACCTAAGAAACCATTGTAAGTGAGTTCCAATAAAGATTTCGTACGTAGCACACGCTTTTTAAAAACAGCTCCCCGCATCGCCCCAACGTATCTGGCGCAGTCTTGTGGATAGTCGTAAGGGTTAAGCTTTCAGGAGTGCATAAACCTCTGTACCGGTCCGGTCACCCTACTTCTAGAACCTACCGCGATCGGGAACGCCGTAGCCGTTTTTCACGTCACGTACGAGATCAAGAACTCGGCGCAGGAGCAGATGCAGCTGTACTGGGGGTAAGTCAACCTTGTTGTTACTCAGTATCCTGTGTTTTTCCTGTCCCTTAGCCCTTAAGGCCGTATAGTGTTTACTCACATAGGTCTCTAGCACATATAACTTTGTGCAACCCAAACTAGCACATACAACTTTGTGCGCCCCTCAGGCACATTAAACTTTGTGCGCCCCTCAGGCATATTAAATTCTGTGCACCCTTATAGGACCTGCTTAAAGTCACATTAAAATAATGGCTCAACAAGGCATGGACCTGAAGAATTTAGCGGCAGCGGCCGCAGCGGCTGAAACAGCAGCGATTCAGCAGCCGATAAATTATGAGTTATTAAATAAAATAATTCCAACTTATGATGGGAAAACAAAAACCCTCAATTTATATTTACGTAGTGTGGAGAGCATTTTAGCCACATACAGTTTAGAAGAAAACAACCCAGTGGTGGTATGTTTAATAAGAAATAAAATAATAGGTAAAGCTCAAGAGGCTATATCTTTAGAAGTTGATATCGAAAACTGGGCTAGCATTAAGCTCGCGTTAGTTAGTAGATTTGGGGAGCATTGAAATGAAGTACAACTCCTTCAGGAAATGATGCGCCTTAATAAAACTAGGAATGAAACATGTGAATCATTCGGGAGAAAAATAAGAGATATTCTTGACGCATTGTGTGGGGTAGGACCCGCGTTAAAGGATAGCAGATACTACCAGTCGATAGCAATCGATACTTTTATCGATAACTTAGATTATAATATTGGATTAGGAGTCAGGTTACACCATCCGAAAACTTTAGAATCGGCTATTGCAATTGCAAGGCAAGAAGAAAGTAGATGCAAGCCAGGGGAGGCTAAAACAACATTACCTGTTTCTAACTTTAAGCCACGGTTTCCCACGACGTCATCTAATGAGAAACCTACGAGTACCTATGCGAGTACTAAACCCTCGCCTAACTTAACGCAATTTAAGCCCAAGCCGTACTTTCAAAATAAAGTACATATGACAAACGTAGACTTAGAGGAAGCCTATGACCAGCAGGATGAGGTAGAAAATCCCCAGGATTTTCCCGAGGTGGAACCGGAATCAGAAATAACATAGTCCATCATTTACCAGATTACGACTATATCATAGACAGGTTACCATTTATATACATTAAGGAACTAGGAGGTAAATTTCTCATAGATACAGGTGCGACCCAGTCTCTTATCGGTTCCCATATAACATCGGACTCCAGGTTCTCGAGTTACATCCGCAACGAACCATTTAAGATAACGACCGCCCACGGCGAGTCACACCTTAACAAGGTGATTACGTTACCACTTCCTATGATACTAGGAACCGACATATCACATACCTTTTTAATATTTGACTTCGATACGGATTACAAAGGATTAATAGGGAGCGATTTATTAAAATTACTTGGATGTCGTATAGACTATAACAAAGAAAAGCTATACACAAATACCACTGAAATTAATTTGAAATTCGATAATTTAACTATTAAAAGAAGGTTAAACTCAAATAGTTTAATAAATTTTGCTGACATAGATAGTGAAACAGATACGGAATTAAAGCATAACTTAAAGCGAATCAGGACAGATCATTTAAATTCGGAAGAAAAGAGGGAAATTGAAAAGCTTTGTTTTCAATAATGAGACATATTTTATTCGGAAAATATGCCGTTAACTTTTACGCACTCAGTTAAACACTCATTAAGGTTAACTGATAATACACCTATTTATGTTAAAAACTATAGACGCCCTCCATGCCAGCAGGAAGAAATTCAAAAACAAGTAAATAGTCTATTAAAAAAGGGTATAATTAGAGAAAGTGTTTCCCCATGGTCTAGCCCAGTGCATCTAGTACCTAAAAAGGCTGATGCATCCGGTAAAGTGAAATGGAGACTTGTAGTGGACTTTAGAAAGTTAAATGACAAAACCATAGAAGATAAATATCCTATACCAAACATTAGCGACATTTTAGATAAGCTAGGACGTGCTCAGTACTTTTCAACCATTGATCTAGCATCTGGTTATCATCAGGTCCAGATGGATTCAGCTGATATTGAGAAGGTAGCCTTTACAACCGACTCTCATTATGAATACCTTAGAATGCCTTTTGGTCTGAAGAACGCACCCAGCACCTTCCAGAGGCTCATGAACAACATTTTAAGAGACCTCTTGTCAGATACCTGTATAGTATATTTGGACGATATCTTAGTCTATTCTACGTCACTGCAGGACCACATAAGTAAATTAAAACGAGTCTTCCAAAGATTAAAAGATCATAATTTTAAAATACATTTAGATAAGTCCGAATTCCTAAAAAAGGAAGTTAGTTATCTAGGACATAAGTTAACGCAAGAAGGCTTGAAACCCAACCAAGATAAAATCGAAGCCATTAAAGTATTTCCCATACCAACTACCCAGAAGGAAATTAAGTCATTCCTTGGCCTTTTAGGATATTACAGGAAGTTTATCCCTGATTTCGCTAAGTTAACGAAACCATTAACAAAATGCCTGAAAAAGAACGCTAAAGTTATTCATACGCCCGAATTCAAAGAAGCTTATGAGATAGGTAAAGAAATACTTTGTAACGCCCCCGTACTACAATACCCTGACTTCGAAAAGCCGTTTATCTTAACGACCGATGCCTCTGACGTAGCAATTGGAGCGGTCTTATCACAAGGCACTGTAGGCTCTGATAAGCCCGTAGCATACGCGTCACGCACGCTCTCAGGCACCGAAACTAGGTACGCAACTATAGAAAAAGAATTACTAGCCATAATCTGGGCTATTAAATACTTCCGGCCTTATTTATATGGTCGCAAGTTTACCATATATACCATAAGCCCCGTACTTGGTTAATGTCTCTTAAAGACCCTAACTCAAAGCTAACGCAATGGCGTTTACGCTTAGAGGAGTACGATTATCAGATAGAATATAAAAAGGGCAAATATAATACAAACGCCGACGCTTTATCGCGTATAAAAATAAATGCAATAGATACTATACAACCTAGTACCTCAAAAAATACTGAAAACTTAAGTTTAATAGAGGAAATAGACTCGTTAGCCGTGCAGCCACCACCAGCTGACTCTTTACCGCCTCTTAATAGCCCTTTACAGACTGATAACAGCCCGCATACACCTCTTCATGACGTAGACATTCGTAACTTACTCGACATGCCTACGACACCTGTTGACATCACCGCACCTGACGTCACAGTAACCCCCGACGCAATGACACATGATGACGTCACGCCACCGGACTCCGCGCCCGAAGGCGAGATGCCCGTATGTCCAGACGCAATAGATAAACAGCTCAAGCAGTTTCATATTAGAAACTCCCCTGGCACTACATATAGAGTAGAAGATAAGTCAAAAGGAAATTTTGTTATAAAAAACGTGTATATACCTGTGAATAACACAGAACAGGAAATAATAAACTTTTTAAGAGAACACACCATTGCAGACAGAAAGTTCTATTGTTACTTTTATAACGAAGAACTATGCCCGTTATTTTGCAAAGTAATTAAGTCCGTTTTTGATAACAATCGCGGTCCTAAATTATATAGATGTTTAACTAGACTTACCTTAGTACATAATGTAGAGGACCAAAATAGGTTAATTAAGCTATATCATGAAGGTAAAAACTTACATAGAGGTATACAAGAAACTTATAAGAGTTTACGTAAAAACTATCATTGGCCTAATATACTAACCACTATACAAAGATACATAAACAAATGCGAGATATGCTTAAAGGCTAAATATGAAAGAAATCCTCTGAAAACCTAGCTTTAACAGAAACGCCTACCAAACCTATGGAACATATGTTTATGGACTTATACTCATCTGATAGCACGACCTTTCTCACTATCATTGATAACTTTACGAAGTACGCGCAAGCTATCATGTTACAGGCTAACACGAGCATTCATATCGCAGACGCTCTGTTACAGTTGTTTGCTATTATTGGTGTACCTCATAAAATAACAACAGACTCAGACCATAAATTCGATAATGACATAATTAAGGAAATGTGTGCTATGCATAAGGTAAACATACATTTTACGACGCCTTACAATCCAAATTCAAATTCCCCTATAGAAAGATTTCACTCCACATTAGGAGAACTCATTAGACTTCAGAAAATAACAGATAAAAGTGATATTAGTGTACTAATGCGGAATGCCATAATCGCCTATAATAACTCAATACATTCAGCTACCGGGTTTACGCCTTTTGAATTATTATACGGTCATACAAATAGCCGTAACCCTTTAGAGTTATTTTATACACAGGAGTTCTATCAGGATTATGTACAAAAACACAAAATTCAGATGGAAACAGCTCAGAAACTAGTAGCTACTAAGCTATCAATTGAGAAAGAGAAAGTCATAAATAAGGCTAATAAAAGCAGTGAGGTTATCCCTTTTAAGGTGGGAGACCAAGTATTTAAACAAGTGGCAAAAACAGCTCGTAGCAAGAAGACTGAACCTCGCTACTTGCCTAATTATATTGTAAGGACAATATAATTAGGCTACATCCTAACAATGTGGTAGAAATTATTGGAAAACATGTGAACTCCAAGTCGATAAGAGTACATACTCGATTATTAAGACGACCCTCTCACGTTACAGAGTCGTCACCTGGCTCTGTGTCGCCGGCGCCGCCCGCGCGCAGTCCGAGCCCGAGCCCGTAGTACAGCCGGTACACAACGAGGACGGCTTGTTAGTTATAAAGGAAGCTCAAATATTACATAGGATAGATACTTATAATCTTATATGTAGTTATAATACAACTTACTTATATAGCATATTTAAGGATTTTACTAGGTTATATTCTAAGTTAGTATTGATAGAAAACTCACGTCATACTTATCAGGAACGATACGTACATAGAGAACAAATTAAGTATATGATACAAAGTATAGAAAATAAGTTCTTTTATATACTCCCGAGAAGCATAGTAAGGTTTAAGAGAGGCCTTATTAACGGTTTAGGTACAGTAATTAAGGCAATTAGCGGTAATTTGGATGAAAATGATGCTCAGCGTTTCGAGAACGAAATAGATAAGTTAAGAAAGAATACATATATACTTTCAGATAATCAGAAAAATAGTATAAGTCTCATGAAAAACTACATAGATAGCTATAACGAAGCGTTGTTTAAAATACAAAATAATTTAGATATGTTAGCAGTAAACTTAGATAACATAAATAAAAACATATCATCACTGGCAACGCGTGTAGACATATTACATATCCACATTCAGTTAGAGAATGGCCTTCAACAGCTGTATGATAAGGTTACTATGCTCGAAACCGCGATTACATTTGCATCTATTGGTACCATGCACCCTGCTATCATTCAGCCCATGTACTTACTTACAGAGTTAATACAAATTGAAAAAGAGTATAAACTACCCTTAGCCGCTAGACGTGAAAACATGCATCTTTTAGAGAATAGTATTAGTGTTAAAGCCTATAGTACTTTAGAGTCACTTACCTTTGTCTTAGAGATACCTATTGTGAGTCTAAATACATATGACCTTTTGCACCTGTACTCTATACCTAACAATAAAAATCTTACCCGTATTCCAAAATCACCCTTCCTTATACTGGGTAACGATGAGTATACTTACCCCCACGAGCCCTGCCGCTACATCACCGATGAGCTGCGCCTCTGCAATCACCTGCAACTGGATAAGATCGACAACACTCGAGACTGTATAGTGAAGACCATACGTCACGCATCCGGAGCCAGCTGCGAGCTAGCTAATGTTTTGCTGCCCGCCGTGAAAATCCAGCAGATCCATGAAAACACCTGGCTTGTCGTCATTCGAAACCAGGAGATCCTGAAGACAACCTGCGGCATCAATGAAAAGTACCAACGGATCCAAGGGACATATCTACTTACCACCCCTCAGAGATGTAAATTCAACATCAATGGACGGATATTGCAGACTCACCATAGCACCATATCCCTGAAGGAAACCATCCCCTTACCACGGATAGAAATGCCAAGTGAAAATGTTACTCTCAGGAAAATTCAGCTCGAACACATAGAGCTCGATAAACTTCACACCCTGGCCTCACAAGTGGAGTCTTCATGGAAGCCACCCCAAGACCTAGGCAACAATATTAGTACCACCCCTAGTTGGGCCTCCATCATCGCCCTGATAGTGATGACATCATGCATTGCATTCTATGTATATAAAACAAGAAGTGCATTCAAGTGCATTCGCAGGCCACAGCAGAGCACCAGGCAGTTGGAACTACAGGAAGTCCCGCGTCCCCAGTCGGAGTTGCGCACGTCACCAGCCTCGCTACAGCGCGCCCCGCACGCCGTGCGACCCTCGTGCGAACCAACCCCGACCGCACGCGCTCCTCTGGGAAGGGAGGAGTTATGTAGGCTATAAAGGCCTTACGAATAGAAATCCGAGCGCTACCTCATCGCTCCACGTAATTAAGATAGAGATAAGATTAGACCTAAGAAACCATTGTAAGTGAGTTCCAATAAAGATTTCGTACGTAGCACACGCTTTTTAAAAACAGCTCCCCGCATCGCCCCAACGTATCTCACTATAAGTTAAAAAGGTTTGCCACTATAGTATATCGCACATAAGTTTTCGAAAACGCTAACGCAATTAATTTCAAAAACACCAATAAAAAGTCAACCTCACTCAAACTACTGAACCGATTGTGATGAAATTTCAATGGGACCAACATACCCGCTCAAACATTTTTTTTGTAATCGGTTCCTTAATGACGAAGTTCTCAGTTCTGAGGTAACAAACGTTAAAAAGAAACATACAACCGAATTGATAACCGCCTCCTTTGTTTTTAAGTTTCGTAAAAAAGGTACGAATATGCTTGTTTCCTAAAAAAAATGCATTTTAAATAATAAGTCCGTCGTATAGATTGTGGAAAAATATTCTATACGTATTTTTTCTTATTTCAATCAAACAAAAGATGAGCAAGATAAAGCGCATCAAAGTTCAGGAGTGGGGGCTCATCGCAACAGGCCGGTAAAAAGTGTACCCGACAGTGACGTCACGCGGAACTTTAACGGGTTATATCTTTATAAATTTTTGTTTCATTGAAAAAAGGAAAAACACGTATCTATAAGACGGACTAATTTTTTTTTTTAGTAATACAGCTTTATTCACAATACAGCTTTTACAAATTACAATTTTAATAATTATTTTAAATGCTATTTTTTTTTAGGAAACAAGGCTATTTCAAAACTTTTTTAAGTTGGAGGTTTCAATGTTTCTTACCTCCATAATTCCACTGAGCCCCAGGGCTCGATAATGACGTCACTGAGCGATAGCACTCCCCGTTCGCTCCCGGAAGATTTTTATCGACAACACGTACATGTACAAGGGGGTATACATAGAGATAAGCGCGCTTTGGCATGCTAATAGATAGGGGGGCACCGTTGGCGAAAAATGTACATAGGGGTAAGTAGTATAAGTATTCTTAAGTCGAGTATAGTCTTACAAATCCATCAAACAAATTTCAAACCTGTGAAACATACATATATAGTATCACGTCTTTTTCCTATATTCTGTTATTTAGTATTTGTTGTTATGGCGGCAACAGAAATACATTATCTGTTAAACATTAATTTGTCTAACTATCACGGTTAATGAGATACAGCCTGATGACAGACGGACAGCGGAGCCAAGCCATTAATAGGGTTCTGTACTCTTTGGGTACTCTTCGGGTACGGAACCCTAAAAAGTCAAAGATAGAGGGTGGACTCTATAAAAAATGCATAAACAAGTTACTAAAGGCAGTGAATTATTTATTACATTTAGTACCCCGAATCTGAAAAAGTAAACCTCCATACTGAAGGGTATACAACGTGAAAGGGACATACCCGTAACAAATCTATGAAATATGACTAGCTCCGTGGCGCAGCGGTCAACAGGCCAGCCTGTGACACGGAGTGACCGGGTTCGATTCCCGGCCAGGTCAAGATGGAAAATGATCTTTTTCAGATTGGCCTGGGTCTTGGATGTTTATCTATATATGTATTTGTTATAAAATATAGTATCGTTGAGTTAGTATCCCATAACACAAGTCTCGAACTTACTTTGGGGCTAGCTCAATCTGTGTGATTTGTCCGTATATATTTATTTATAAATCGAACCATGGTCTATACTAGATCATTATAGTGTAACGAAATTAAAATAACAGCCAAAAAACAAAGAAGAAATTCTTTATTTCCATACAGAAGTGTGCAGCTGCCGGGTTATTTGTATGGAAATGTCGAATTTTATTTTGGTTTCTCAACTATTATTTTAATTTCTTTATAATTTAGTGATCTAGCCCGTGGTTCGATTTATTACGGGTATGTCCCTTCTTCTACGTTGTATATACATATCTTAACTTCAGTCTAAACTATGTATCCTCAATATTACTGCTAAGTGACGTAGGGAGGGCCCGCCTGAGATCTTGATCTATGTAGCAATTCATTTCATTTCATTTCAAGCCGTTAACTGTCCCACTGCTGGGCAAAAGCCTCCCTCCATTTCTTCCATTCTGTTCGGTCTTCGGCTAGATTATTCCAGTTCTTTTGGAATTTGTCGAGTTCGCCTCGCCATCGCATTCTCGGCTTACCAGGTCTTCTTCTCGAAGTTGGGACCCAGTAAGTGGTGGTCTTTGCCCAGGAGTCGTAGCAATATTGCTACAAAACTGTTACGGTTGACCTGTGCAAGGGCGGAACCAGCTTTGGTGCCAGGGGGTCACAGAGTCCTGATCAAGTCACAAGAAGTTATAATTTAATTTTTATAATCATAGATTCAAAAAAGTATACATACATACATAGTACCGCGTCTTTTTCTGTTGCGGGTAGCTAGAGCCTAGGTTTATAAGACTTTATGGTTATATTTAGCATGTTGGATTGAGAACGCAATCAAAATAGAGATAGATTGCTAGCCGCATCGCCTATTGACGACTTTCGACTTTTACGAACTGGGCGGGAAGAGAAGCAGCTGGCACATTCTAAGTTTTTTCCATTCTAGCAACCAGCATGGAAAGAATACACAAACAATCAAATTTTTCCTCCAATCTCTCATAATATTAGTGTAGGTAGATACAATACTTGAGGAGGAACAAAAGCACTTATAAATAATAATATAAATAAATAAATATATACGGACAAATCACACAGATTGAGCTAGCCCCAAAGTAAGTCCGAGACTTGTGTTATGTTATGGGATACTAACTCAACAATACTATATTTTATAACAAATACATATATAGATACACATCCAAGACCCAGGCCAATCTGAAAAAGATCATTTTCATCTTGACCTGGCCGGGGATCGAACCCGGTCACTCCGTGTCGCAGACTGGCGTGTTGACCGCTGCGCCACGGAGCTAGTCAATAACTTATAGGTACATACAACTCTTATTTACCAGGCTAACCATGTAACCATGTCCATGTAAACGAGACTGTTTGCCATCGGGGAGAGAAGGGCGATTTTAAACTGTGCCTTTTTCTGAATAAGAGGTAAGTAATTCCCCGAGCCTTAAGCTATCTCCATACCAATTTTCATCTAAATCGGTTCAGTGGTGAAGAGCGAAGTGGTGAAGGAAGAAGGAAAATTTATAATGGAAGTATGGATGTGAATGGTATGGATTTCGAATGTAGCTTGCAATTGGGTAAATAATTTTTTAAATCAGTTCAATATTTTTTGAGTTTATCCATTATAAACTGACAATCAGATCTTCTCTCTTAATAATATTAGTTAGATAAATAAAAACAATCAATGATATCATCAGCCTTTATTAATGAGTACAAAAAGTATAAACAAACAAATTACATTTTTTGATAACATATACATTTTAAGACAATTGATAATAATCTTTCTCATAAAAAAACAGACTTCAACCGAACTTAGTAACTGATAAAATTTTAATGAGTATAACTAAAATAAAAACCTAAATACAAAAAAAAACCTCTAATAATGAGATTTTGGAATTCTGATACACCATAAATCTCACTTGTTTTATCTACTTACTTATTATACAGGGTAATTTTGAATTACATGACAAGAAAAAAAATATGAAAAGTAACAGACTTTCCATACGAATTTGACCAGCTGATCGGTGAATTTGTCTGGAAGGCTCAATTTATATTCATCATTTTTACCTTCTCTTTCCGGCAGGTCTATATTCTATTAGGGATTCCAATTCTAACACCAAAACACTGTCAGGTAATTAAAAATCAACCTGTATA
This sequence comes from Elegia similella, assembly GCA_947532085.1. NCBI lineage: Eukaryota > Metazoa > Arthropoda > Insecta > Lepidoptera > Pyralidae > Elegia > Elegia similella. The sequence goes on from OX383933.1 coordinate 6,025,937, forward strand.
CATGGTGAAATTTTAATCGTTTTGGACCCTTAATGGGGTGACTCAGACCATCAAAATGAACAACTTTTCCTATGAGAACAATGCTGGGAACTCAAAAAAATTTGACATTCCCATACAAACTGGCCAGGCGGCGGCACTATTTTGTATGGAAATTACGAATTTTTTTTGAGTTCTTAGCATTGGTCCCATAGAAAAAGTTGTTTATATTGATGGTGCTTTGCATCGCAAACCCTTCTTTAAAACTAAATAATATCCTTAGTGTTATTTTAGTCGAGTCGAGACAACAGTTTTAAAAACGTAGAAAATATTGTGCCTTCGGTTCTCAACATACGAAGGGAACATTAAATCGGTAAGTAAAATATGATAGGCATGAAGAAATACTTAATTTTGGCATTGTGATAAAAATAAGCATAAATAAAATATGTATTAACAAATTGATTAATGGGATTGTATTTTTAACACGAACACGACTAAAATACCAAAACCTTTAAAATTTATGTTAAAATGTGTTTAAATGTATATTAAAATTAAAATTATTAGAGAGATTTTGAGATTCTGAGATTTTGATACGCCGTAAATCTCATTTGTTTTATCTGCATACTTATTATACTGCGAGTAAATATACACTCGACATTCTCTTAAAGAGGCGACTGGGCTCATCAATATGAGCAACTTTTTCTATGGGACCAATGCTAAGAACTTAAAAAATAATTTGCCATTTCCATACAAAAGAGTTAAGCCGCCCGGTCAGTTTGTATGAGAATATCGAAGAGACGGCAAGAAACTCGTCAATGTCTGTTTTCACAGTTTACACCAGGGCTTGTTACGGTAACCCAATTCACATTATAAGTACCGATAATTCCATTCTGTTACAATTTTAACGGTTATTATGGGTATCGGTATTTTGGTAACATAACGATATAATATTGTTAAAAATTAACGTTAATTTTACCGGTACCTACGCCTTGTTGCCATCCCGCATGAAAATCGACTTTTCTTTGTTTACAACATTTTCGGCCCTCATCTAGCGCTGCACAACACAAAACGGCAACGCTGCGCATGTGCTATCACTTTTCGTTTGTTTTTCGTGTGTGTAACATTGGTGTCAGATTTTTCAAGCTGCCTAAAGGTATCTGGCATAGCTTAACGACTGCCATCATCGATGACATCAATAAATTATGAAATCAGTAATTGCCGATTCTACCGAGTACCAAGGTTCCAAATACCGGTAAAATTTTACCAAACAATCGTTACCACGCATAACGATACTCATGGGATTAACGTTACCTAATTTAACGGCACTAATCCATTTCCGGTACTGTAGTTTCATAGAGGTACCGGGACTGGATTTTATCGGTATTCCAACCCCTGGTTTGCACCACACCCGATGAACATGACTGCCTATTTGACAGACTGAGTTTAAGTAATTAATAAGAACTATCATTATTCCACCACCTTCTAAATTTATCGTGAACTTTATTTTTTTCTATCATTGTTTTATTATTCATTGCAGCACATATTTTGCATATGTTATCGTTCAGTACTGGATTGTGATATGTGTAGTATTTCGTCCACCAGAAGTATTGCAGATACCTTTCATGGGAACCCATCGCATACAAGATGGCATTAGCTAGTTCCGGCGAAGTCATGTTAGTAGCATCCAAATATGATCCAGGGGGCAGAAATCTGAAAAAGTGATAGTTATCGTTAAAATTAAAAATATGTGATGACAAAGAACTCGGCCACAGGTAGGATTCGAACCACGTCAACAAAAATTTATAAAGATATAGCCCGTTAAAGTTCCGCGTGACGTCACTATCCGGTACAGTTTTTACCGGCCTGTTGCGTCATGTTCCCCCACTCCTGAACTTTGATGCGCTTGATATTTATCACCTTTTGTTTGATTGAAAAAAGAAAAAATACGTATCTAATATTTTTCGATACCCTATAAGACGGACTAATTGTATTTTTTAGGAAACAAGCCTATTTTAGAAAGCTTTTTACTTACTTAAATTGTTTTTAAATAGCATTACAATGCTCGGTATATTATTGAAATTGAAAATATGCGATGAAAAAGAACTCGGTCACAAGTAGGATTCGAACCACGTCCCTTAGGTTATCGCCCTAAGTGTGATACCATTATACCACCACGAATGACCGTTCGATAGTTATCGTTTTAAGGTATTTCAAAGGAGGAAGATATGAACTTACAGTATACAGCGTGTAACATAACCACGACGTTCCCGTGAAGGGATAACTCAGCCCGTGAAATGAACAACTTTTCATGACCAACGTTGGGAACTCAATAAAATGTACATTTACGTATCGTGTTCGGCTGGCCCAGCTATTAAATAAATAAATATAAATATATACGGACAAATCACACAGATTGAGCTAGCCCCAAAGTAAGTTCGAGACTTGTGTTATGGGATACTAACTCAACGATACTATATTTTATAAAAAATACATATATAGATACACATCCAAGACCCAGGCCAATCTGAAAAAGATCATTTTCCATCTTGACCTGGCCGGGGATCGAACCCGGTCACTCCGTGTCGCAGGCTGGCGTGTTGACCGCTGCGCTACGGAGCTAAACTTTATTAATATGAAAATGTCAAAAAAAACGTTGAGTTCCCAGTCATATAGGAAAAGGTTTTCATGTTGACGGGCTGATATCTGTATATCTGTGATTCAATGTTATTAACAAAGTTTTCACATCTAAAGGTAAACCTTGAACGTCGTTGATTATGTTACACGCTGTATACATATATCACGTCTTTTCCCCCAACGGAGAAGACAGAGCCCAGGTCTTTAACGTCTAAAAGCCACTTTTACCATGTTGGTTGGCATTAGACTGAAAACAGAATCAAAATAGTGATGGGTTACTAGCCTACTAATATGATTCATCACATTTTCGCCCATTCCCTCGATCGGCTGGTACAATCTGCGCTGAGAATCTGCAGACCAGTATGGAAGAAACTCTATAATATATCCCATTTATAACCGACTTCAGAAAAAGCAGAAGTTTATCAATTAGGTTTTTTTTTTTTATGTTCATTACCTCAGATCGCTGTCATATATGAACCGATTTTAAAAAATATTTTATCTTTAATAGAATATACTTTCAAATCAGTCCCATTTAAAATTCATCAAAATCAGTTCAGTTGAAACCGGTTTATGAACGTTTATTATACTCCGTGACGCAGTGGTTAACACGCCAGCCTGCGACACGCGGGTTTGATCCCGGTCAGGTCATGATGGAAAACGATCTTTTTCAGATTGACCTGGGTCAAAGAATATCCTGGGTCTTGGATGTTTATCTATACATATAAGTATCTATTATAATATATAGTATCGAAGAGTTAGTATCCTACGACACAAGTTCGCAAACTTACTGTGGAGCTAGCTTAATTTGTGTAATACATATGTATATATTTATTTATTTTTGTCGTGAAACGTCTTGAGGTACCATGTCAGAAAACCGAACCGTAACAAATTGGTCTATATCGTCTGACATTAATAACTACAAAACTATTCACCGTAGAAACATGATTTTAGTGACATTATTTAGCGTATATAGTCAGCTTCTTGCTAAGACCTTGAGTTTGCATCGCGACATCTGGTTCCCTTTAAATCTTTAACACTAAAAGCCACTCGCTGATATAGACGTTTCACGTTGAAACCAACGGCCGTGTGAACCGACACAGCCCAACCCGATTTTTATACTCACCTACTGTAAATGGCGCCTCCATACACCACAGGAACAACATAATTCTGTACAGCTGTTAGTAATTTTTCCGTCACGTAGTCGATATCGAAAGAATTCTCAAACGACAAGTAAAAAAAGTATTTCTTCATTAGCATTTCATTGCATAACGTTGCGCTCTCCTTCGGACACTTGTAAGGGCCACATGAACCAAACACATCAACCTCTAAGTTGTACGTTTTCAATGCATACTTTATTTCTGCTATCGCTTCTTCTCTAGCGCTTAAAGATCGACAATTAGAATAAAATATTGCTACTGCTTCAGTTTTCTGTTTCATTAGGCCAGGTGGAAGCACTTCCTCGTCGACTGGGACTTCGGGAACCCACTCCATATTTATTTTAGGACCCACTATGTTACCCTCTTTATCTCTAATCTGTATGTAGGGTACAGGGATATCAGAATCAAGCCTATAAGTCGCAGTCCAATTAAAGTAGCCATCAAAATACTTTGCTTCCACAGGATAGTTATTGCTGCTCTCCATGTTAAAATATATATATCTTTGATGAACTGCTCGCAATGTAGGCAGATCACCTTCAAATGCTTCTCGTCCCATGAAAGCTATGAATTCAAACCTTCGAATATCCTTGAAGAATGTCCTGTTTGCGGTCACGAAGCAGTTCATAACTGGACAGCCGAGTCGAATAAACTCATCTTGTCCGTCGTCCATTTCGTAAAACGGTAGAAATTGATTGCTCGGCCATAGCAAAACGTATTTCAATTTCTCGCAAAATCTTTAGGCCCACCAGCCCACTATCCCAAGGCTGCCTGTCTTACCTTGACTATATTTATAGGCCTGGAATAACTTGATGTAAATCTGAAGCTTCCCATTCGTTTTAAACCAAGCGATACAAGCAATACCAACTAAACAGAATAAGTATAAATCCTTCAATTTCATTCTTCGGATCTGGAATTAAAATATTTTACATCTATCACGTCTTTTTCTATTACGGGACAGACAGAGCACAGGACTATAAAACCCAAAAGTTACGTTAAGCATGCTGGTGGATTAGAATTTCCTGGAATTAAAGGTACCCGATGTCCTTTCCCACTCCTCAAACTACCGCCATACCAAATTTCATCCAAATAAGTTTAGTGGTTGAAAGGTGAAAAGAAGACAGATAGACAGAGTTACTTGTCTGTAACACTGTCTATCTGTCTTCTTTTAGTCCCTGGAGTAGCTGACATCCTGGATAAACATATTATAGACAATTTTTTACCCGACTACCTAAAAAAGATGCGGTACGAAGTTCTCCGGGTCAGCTAGTATTGGAGCTCTTTGATTGCATCAGGTGGAGAACGGAATAAAAAACAGTATAGCGAACGGCAAACCGGCTTGGCGTGCACGTCCATAAAATACGCAGATATTGAAAAAAAAAAATTTTTTTACGAAAACGACAACTGAAGGCAACTAACTGACTTGAGTCATAGACTCAAGACTCGGGATGCTTTTAGCGCACGCGCGGAACGGCGAGTCGGTGGCACAGAGGTTGGTGGCGGTACATCCATGAAGCTATAGTATACCTAAAGGGGTACATCCATCCCAGTGTTCCCCGCTATAACAGCGATGATTTCCTATCGGCATCCTACTTCATCAGAGATTTTAGCCTATACCCTTAATCGGCTTTTACTAAGTCACTCGATAAGTTTTGAGAAGCTCGTAATTTAAAAATGGAACGCATCTGCATTATATATTTTTAAAAAGCGAATTTATTTAAAAATAGAATGCATGTAGCCAGATGGCTTTAAAAAAAAAAGATGTGCCAGTCATTTTACTACGACGCTTCCGCGTTTTTCTTTGCAACGATGGAGCTTAACCGCGAACATTTGCGTGCTATAATCTTTTATGATTATAAATTTGGTTTAACTGAACAACTTGGCCTTTAACGATTACTATCAGCGTTAGGGGAGTCTGCTCCATCTCGAGCAACAGTTTTTAGATGGTTCAGTGAATTTAAAAGGGGTAAAACCAACCTCGAAGATGACCCTAGAAGTGGTCGCCCACAAACGGCAGTAACTGCAAAAAATGTGTGGACCACCGAAATGATGGTGCGAGAAGACCCACGAATTACTTACTCGGACATCGAGAAGATTCTTGGCGTTAGTTCGGGGAGTGTTAATGTTATTTTACATCAGCATCTAGGAGTGAGGAAGCTTTGTTGTCGTTGGATTCCTTTTTGTTTGCGTTTGCTCTCAGACACTGAAAAATAGGCCCGTGTGGACTGGTGCCGCGAAATGCGTCTACGTTTTGAAAATGGATCATCAAGACGTGTATCGGAAATCGTCACAGGCGATGAAACGTGGATTTACCAATATGATCCAGAAAATAAGAGACAGTCGTCAGTATGGGTCTTTTCAGAAGAAATGTTACCGACAAAACTGCAAAGACCTCGTAACGTTAGTAAAAACATGGTGGCCAGTTTTTTTTCTTGCAGCGGGCATGTGTCGAGAATAATGTTGGAAAATCATAGATCTGTTAACTCGGAATGGCATACAACAGTAGCATTGCCAAAAGTTTTACAAGCTCTGCGAGAGAGGAGACCGGATTGAGATGGACCGGGTTTCGGGGAATCATGCTGCATCACGACAACGCTTCGTCACATACGTCCCTCAGAACAAAGGCGTTTCTTGCAGAATCCAGTGTTGAAACCTTGCCCCATCCACCGTACAGTCTTGATTTGGCTCGCTGCGATTTCTTTTTGGTCCCCATAATCAAAGAAAAAATTAAAGGGAATTTTTTTTCGTGCGCCGAAGTGGCCGTGGCCGCCTACGAAGTCGGAATTTCTGACCTATCGGATCAAGATTGGCAAAAGTGTTTTAATAGTTGATTTATGCGAATGGAACTTTGCATAGATAATGAAGGAGAGTATTTCGAAAAGATGTGAAATAAATATTGTTAATATCTTGTATATTTTTTTCTTATCTCAAAACTTATCGAGTTACCCACGTAAATCGATTTTTCGCCCCAAAACCTATGGGTACTTAATTTTTTCTTTGTCAATTTCTGTTAATATATATTATACAATAATCGTTTATTTAAAGTAATGAGGTTACAGTTCAAGTAGACGAAGGCATTAAATATCATTAAAATGTAAAATTTGTTTTCAGGCGTGTATTAAAAAGCTGTTTCGAAACCTTACTCAACAGTGGCGCCAACTAGTGAGCAAAAAACGGTAGCCTTCATTAATGTGTTTTCTTAATATTTATATTCGAGTAATAACCCAATGTTAACTATTTTTGGTAAACAAAATTTAGGTATCACCTGTACTTCATTACTAACATTGTTGAAACTACGAACTACTTAAACGCTGAAAAAAAAAAACAAAAAAATTGCACTACTGGTTTTTTTCTTTACATTACCGTATTAATTTGGCTTCACTCGTGGTTAATACACTGCTTTATGAATTTAAAATCGGTGTATTAAGGACGAACAGGTCGCGAGCTCGAACTCACTGGCGGACGCGGCCAAAAAGCACGTTGCTTCACCTAGCATTGTGTCCTACAGAGATAGTATCAGTGATGAGCACACAGAAATATGGATGAGCAGTTAGACGCTATATTATCTACACGCATATGCCGAGTCGCACGCACACAAACCCTACCGAACGCGTGAAAAATTGCAAAACGTCCTTTGGAAAATGGGGTTTTATGAAAAAACTACTGTATAAATTAATTATAAATAAAGTTAATTGAAATCTTCGATAATTGAACTTTTATCGGTACGGTTTTTGTTTTCGATATATTATACTTCTTTTATTACTTATTTACGCCCAAAGTTGTATTAAAATTAGTCAGAAAAGCTAAAGTTTGTTGGCTCATAACTTCTTAATGGCTTTTTATTTTACTAATCTGTTACCGTACAGACAAAATGAATAATGAGACAAAACGGTATCATTAAACTTTGGATGTACAATGTCAAACAATGGAGTACAGCCCCCCTCGAAATTTGTATGGGCAAAGTATCGACTCGTTCAGCCTTAAGAATTAATTTATGTCACGATGTGTTAAAAATATAATTATGATATGCTATAATAAAAATGCTTAAATAATGAGGTTTTTTTATTTACACCATCTCATTAAACCATTATCAACAATAACATCGTTTAAGGCTTTATTATAATCTAACAATATAACGTGTAAATGTTCTCTCGACATCCAATCATTCCCTCAGCCAGTCAATATTTACAACTCTCAAGTGTTCAGTCGCCTAGGAAATTTCTATAGGAATATCTAAACTTTCTTTTGAGTCCCTAGCATGCATCTAGCATCATACGTTGTTCATATTTTCATATGTTTATATCAAAGGTTGTTCATATTGACGGGCTGAGTCACCCCTTTAAGGGGATGTCAAGGGTAATTTAACACGCTGTATACAGGGAGCAATTGTATTCAATAGCATCCATGTAACTTATTGGTGTACTCATGCAAAGGATATTTATAAGTAGGATAAACCTTCAATTAGGGCTGTAATTAAAAGTACCGAAAATGAAAATAAAACAAGTATCAATGATAGGCTAGTTTCCTAAAAAAATAAAATTAGTCCGTCAGTTTATTGTTTATTTGACAAAAGAAAAAATACGTGTCCAATATTTTTTGATTATTTAACTGACGGACTAATTGTTTTGTTATTATTACGACCCAGGAAACTAGCCTATTGCGGTCGCCTACAATCAAAAACTGGCAATGCGACGGGCTTACGCTACGCATAATACGGTATGAATTGAATGAATTAATTTAATTGAATTTATTTTTTGAAGTTTTTGGTAATTCAGTTCATGGTTTTTATCTAGAGTAATGGCCTTTACTAGAGCGCTTGAGGTACTTTTAGATAATGTTTTATTTTAATTTGCTTAAAATTAGTCTTAAATTACTTTGATTCATGGGCCTATCCAAAATTGAAAAGGATGCTAAAGATTTCGAATACACCCTGTATATACATATTTAAGTATTAATATAAGTACTAACATTATAAAAATAAAATAAAAAATATATAACATAAAATAATTATTTACAAAATTTTTAATGGTATGCAGATACTTTACGTTACAAAAAAAACAGTTTCCAAAACTGAATCAAAATTTCAAAACGACGGAGTAGCGTTTCGCCGTTCGTAAACGAGTGACTTTTTCATACAAAAATAGCTCGACAACACATGACTTTCAAAAATAGGATCTACTCACTGCCCCGGTGATGAGACAGTTAGGAAAAATTGACCCTGGACACCAAAGCACCACAGCCTACTGGGCATGGATGGGAAAAACGCTCAGAGAAAGAACAGAAGAAACATCAAATTAGATTTTTTTTTTTAAATATGTTCATATTACATAAATGTGGAGTCTTCGTCATTATCAGGTCTTTTTAGTCTCCACTGCAGGAGCATGACCCTCTTTGTACTACCAGAGCCATAGTTGGCCAGAGCAGACAGAGGATTTAGCCTACACTCTCCTCGCTGGCGAGACGGGTAGGAGAAGTCTCATTGATGTTTATCAAATCTAGCGGTGAAAGGATTCGGATGTTTTCACTCACTACGAACACAGTCTTTTGAAAAACGTAGTTGGAATTTCACTTACGTCGACTATCAGTACTTATAAGCCGATATGGACTCGAAATGTGTATTGAAATGACGCTGACTGGGTATGTACTCGTATCAGCGTTTACGCCGATAACTTCTTCCAAGCTTACATAATCAAATTCGACACGATTGAAAACATATGAACTGATATATTTTATTATTATTTTCTAGGTATATAGGTATATTTTTTTTTCTCCAACATTAACTTTTTGATATTTATCTTTGCTTATTAATATATCTGTTACGGTAAACTTGATTAATTGAAAATTATTAATAATTTTATAACATTATTAATAATAACCTCGTGTTTTGTTAAATGTGAATAAACAATTGAAATTAATTACTTTTGCTAGTTATTATTAATAATTCACTACACACATTGGTAAAAGTTATAAAATAAAATAAAAACCCAAAATTTTTAGTCCGGCAGGTATTTATTTATAACTAGCTGTTGCTCGCGACTTCATCCGCGGCAGTTTCTGTTATTATGATTAATTAGTTTTTTTATAAGTATGATATAAATAATTTTCCCCGGTTTTCAAAACATTTTTTATTGATGCTTCGCTCCTATTGGTCGCAGCGTGATGTTTTATAGCCTAAAGCCTTCCTCGATAAATGAACTATCCAACACAAAAGAATTTTCCAATTTGAACTAGTAGTTCCTGAGATTCCCGCGTTCAAACAAACAAAGTCTTCAGCTTTATAATATTAGTATTAGATATGATATGACACACAGTGTTGGTCTCAGATCACACAAACAAGGGTAGGTCTTGTACTTGTGGGTCGTTTTTTGGGTTTTTTGGGGTCTTGATCACGATAATTACCTCAGTTATGTAATCTAAGATGGCGGGCACGACTTATCAAGATAAACCAACATGAGTGTCGTTTTCTAGGTTTAAGAGGTGTAAAAAAAAAAAAAAAAAATATATACGGACAAATCACACAGATTGAGCTAGCCCCAAAGTAAGTTCGAGACTTGTGTTATGGGATACTAACTCAACGATACTATATTTTATAACAAATACATATATAGATACACATCCAAGACCCAAGCCAATCTGAAAAAGATCATTTTCCATCTTGACCTGGCCGGGGATCGAACCCGGTCACTCCGAGTCGCAGGCTGGCATGCTGACCGCTGCGCCACGGAGCTAGTCAATCTCGAAAATGACGTCAGTTAGGTAATCTAAGATGGCGGATGCGACTTTTCATTATAAATCGACATGAGTGTCAATTTATAGGTTTTTTCGGTGTAGATCTGGAATATTACATCAGTTTTAGAATCCAAGAAGGCAAATCTTCGCGTGGCCTCACACATCCCGCACGCCGCCCCGCCACCCCTGCCCGCACCTCTGTTGCCCAATCGAGAAAAAAACCAGCAGTGTACGTTTATTTTTATCGGTAGTTATTACATTTATCGGTACTAAGGTTACATTATTAATAATCACCGACAAATGTGAATAATTTCTCACTTTTACCTCTACATTCGGTAATTATTAATAATGATAGACAATTATTAATAATTTTTGATTTATCACTCTAACCGTAACATATCCATTTATATCCCCGCTCAAGGTAAAGATAGTTTATATAATTTTATTTATAAATTAAATTATTGGTTTAAAAACAAGTTCTGTATGAAATAAGTCGGATGTTAGGTTAATTACTTTTTCATTTCTCATACTCGGAAAGTAGTGTTGTTTTGATCTGATTATTGGGTGGAAAATGCTGCTTCCCTCCATAGAGACGGAAAAACTCATACAAATTACTTCCCACCTAAGGGCTGAATGAACTTTAAAAATAGAACTGCTGTCAGCTGTGAAGAGATTTATGTAAAAAAAAACTAGTTAAAAAAATGCTGTGGCTATGTGACTTTCTAAACAGCCAGTGTGAACTTAGCGCAAACTTCTTTGAGCGGAATAAACCGCTACAATTACGCGGTAAGTTCCATAGGTAATATTTTAAAAGTCGACATAATAGGTACTACTAATATTATTATATATTATATTATAAATAAATAGTTACGATAAACAACTAGTTTTATTTTCCTCATATTCGAAATGAAAAGTAGAGTGTTTAACACGCAAAAGAATCAATTCCTACTCGGACTATAGCTGCGCTCGGGCGTCTAGTCTAAATACCTCGGGAATTGATTCTTTCGACCCTCTTATAACAATCTACTATTATTAGAAGCATTTAGGAATTTCAAATCTAAACTTTAACGCATATCAGTTATCACAGTTTTGCATAAGATACATTTATTTATGATGTATTTTTTAACAAAAGAAAGTAAAAAAGGTTTTTTAGCAATAACACCTGTTTCGTTGTTTCTTTGAAAAGATGGGGTCTCGTAACCGGGAGTTGTGATAAAGATTTTTTATTTATTTATAAGTATTATTCAACTAGCTGTCGCCCGCAGCTCCACTCGTATTAATGTTGATCCCGCGGGAACAGTACCAAATTATAAAAACCTATTATCGGCAGATGTAATAAAATCCCACATATTTATTTTTAGTTACAAGTATAAAATACAAAATGAAACCATAATAGATGCAATATTATTTCTCAATATATCTTAATGATAAAACTAACAAATCATATCTTGAAACAAAACATTTAAACTTACCAAGACAAATAATAACATTTCTTTCTTACTTTCTTAAATCATAGTAAAAATAAAACACAACTACATATTTTCTAGTAAATTCAATGCTCAAGCCATAAACGTTCTTATAGGCTTATTGATTAGCTCAACAGCTGATATGAGAAATTTTAATGAACAATTAATGGTTTAATTTTATGTTTTCCAATACTATGGAACGTAAAACACATTTCCAGCTATAAATAAGTCCCGCCACATACTTACGATTTCAGACACGTAATTCAGACTCAACTTTACTATTTATCAACTAGGCGAAATTACTAACCCGTTTTTAGGGTTCCGTAGTAAGGAACCCTTATAGTTTCGCCACGTCTGTCCGTCCGTGGTTTTACTTAGAGACTATAAGTACTAGAACGCTGTAATTTGGTATGGATATGTATTACGAGTATCTATACAAAATTACAACTTAATTTTTTTTCAAGATTTTATTTTACTACTGAGACGGAGACAACTCGGATACAACTTTTTTCCGCCATTTTGTTTTTGCGGTTATAAGTAACACTGCGGATGGACAGACATGGCGAAACTATTAGGGTTCCTTGTTTACTACGCAACCCTAAAAAGGACCTTTGTCGACTAGGTAGGTATTTTTATCACTCATGTGGATATTTATGGGAGGACTTTCCCTAACAGTTGCCAACAGTGACGGCGCAAGATCTAAGTTGGTCGTAGACATGTTTCGCGAGACTATGTGGCTCTTTATCGCAAATTGTAGGCCCAAAAAAGCTCGCGACATTATGCGCGAGGCCCTTTGAGCGCGAGGCCGGCAATGGCCCCCATAGCCTACGCCTTACGCCGCCTCTGGTTGCCAATGGCCAATACGAATAGTTTAAACGGGTAGGTATCTACCACAGAACAAAAAACACATTAGAAGTGTTATTACGCGTGATTTCTATGAAAACCAGCGCGCCTCATCTCAAGCAGACCTCTAACGCAACACAATTGAGTAGAAACTTTTTGTTTTATTTTGCATTCACTCTCTTACTCACTTAAGAAATATAGTGAAAAAAATTTTTTTTTTCTTGCGGACTTTAACCTGCGACCTAGATCTTCGTACGACCTACGCTCTACCATCTGAGCTACCGCACAATTCAATCTCGGCGCCGAAATTCTCCACCATATCCCCCTATACGTATTTTACTTTAAAATGTTTTCACCATATTTTATTTCTTAATTTATTAAGAGTAACTCCTACTTTGGTCAAAGTTTCACTAAGACTTCTCACTTTACACGTTATAATAGCACACGTCAGCATTTTTCGATTTTTTTTTGACGTATAGGGTAAAATAGTGAAATACGCCCTTTCAGCAAATATGCCCCACTTGCAATAGAAAGCACATTGAATTATCAAATAAGGTAATTACGGCACCAGTCGATAGATGGCAGTGGTACTAGAATTCGTCAATGCAAGTAGCCGCGCTTTGTTTGTTGTCGAGAAAAAAAATTAAAATCTTTGATAAAACGGTTTGGATTGTAACACGACTTATGTGAGTGAGTATTGTTATATATTTTTAACATATTCAAGATATATTTTTAAAGGAGTGTAAACGATTTAAGTGTTTAGTAGATTCATAACCTTCGCAATACAGCCGGAAATTTTTGCAAATTTAAACCAGTTGTAGGTACTAAGCGCCGGGGCATATTTGCCCTCGTTTTATGAAATATGCCCTGATTTTATAGGTAAAAAATGGCACAATTTTTGATGGCCTTTATATAGTTTTTCAGATAAAATATGGGTAGGTGCTACCAAAGTAAGACTTCCAGAGGATCGTGGACAGCTGAAGCTCTAGATGAGACGATATCAAAGGTCTCCAGTAAAGAATTAGGAATCATCCAAGCAAGCTCCCTGCTTGCTTGGATGATTCCTAATTCTTAGTATGGCATTCCTAGTCGGATACCTAGAAGACATCTTACATCAGGCAAAGGGCCATTAGGTAGATGTCCGGAGCTATGTACAACAATGTGTGCAACAAATATGGCCAGTATTATTTGCGGCAACAAAATAAGTAGTATTTTTTGCAGGAATGTGTTGATTATATTTTGTTATTATTATTATTTTTAATATTTTTCATATGGGGCATTTTTCCCAGACTCCTTGGGGAAAATGCCCTTTTCTAAAGTTTAGAAAAAAATGTATAAGTCGAAAAATAACTAGAATTCCTAGCTGAATGACCAAATAATAAGAGGCTGATTAATTAAAGAAACAGATGGTACCAAAAAATAAATATATTTTTCATTATAAATATGTTTTATTTAACGTAATAAAAAAGTGGGGCGTATTTAACCAGTTTACCCTATCTTACTTTTGTTGCTTCGACGATCGCGTACCAAACTACTGTGATTCAAGTGAGCCCTTGCCATTTCTAATGTCTTTGTTGTTCTGTGGTATCTATATATACCTATTCGGAAACATAATTCTGAACTACGAATCGAAAACCGTGTTCTAAACTGAAAGTATGCGGCAAGACTAAACAGGTAATCATTCAACAATCATTACTGCATCAATTTTACTTCTGAATACACGTACTGCTTTATAATGTAAGTACATTTATAATATAAACTAATAAATTACATAACATTGTATTATGATAACAATTAACTATTAAATTATAATGAGGTAAGTAATCAAGTAATTTTAATAGTTTTGTTTAATACATAACTAATTTTATGTTATGAATTTTGCTAAAGAAATATATTATTTTTAACCACTCATTAATCTTTGTCAGTGGCATCATAACAATGATAATCTTACACAAAATAAAGTTTATACTTATATATTTTGTATATAAGTTTATAGTTATTCCAATTTAGGTTCCACTTAAAAGGTATGCAAAACGTGTTAATCTTATCTATCTAATTCTTTGTTTTTCGTGTGTGTGTAAGTGGCCAACATTGGTGTCAGATTTTTCAACCTGCCTAAAGTCATCTGACATAGCTTAACGACTGCCATCAATGAAGACAGCCGGGACCAACGGTGGAATAGCTCGATAATTGTTTGTACCACTTGCGGTCACCAATCACAGTGGGTACTGCGCCCAGGGTTGCCTAACCTACGAAAGCGCTATTAATGCTCACGACCACTGGGCCATAGGGCTCCTCAATCTATCTAATTCTTTACATAGACAGGTCAGCTTGGAAACATTATTACCTACATGGTAAATAAAAAATGTTTGTTAAAACTTAAAACTAATACTAAAAATGACGTAAAGTAACTTAAATGAAATATTTTTTATTTGTTCTCTCACATAGAAATAGAGATAATATACAGAGGTATGGCATTCAATAATCTATCTACGGGCAAGGCTGCTTTCTGTGCTAGGAAAACCTGTATAACAGGTGTATATTAAAAACTAGTATGTATCTACTTCTTAATTGAGTAAGGAACTGAAATTCATATACTTATCACAATTGTGTATACAGGTAGGTACTATCCATATAATACCTACCTGTACCTCACCCATGTGAGGAATGAAGAAAGGGTAACATGCCAGTGGGGTTAATTAAATGCGATCCACAAATAAAGATACATATTACAAAATATTTTCAACTATAAGATTAGGTATGTACGAAAAGTTTCGGTAGTAATAACTATTATAGTATTTTTAATAAAAAAAAAAAACACAAATATGATTTTGATGAAATTTAAATGTGGCCACGTTCCAATTATAATTAGCAGCTCCAATTATAATTCTTTTTTCAAATCGGTTCATATAAATTACGGAATTGAACATGCAGTCGGATTGAGAACTTCCTTTTTACGAAATCGGTTGAAAATTAAAGGGAGTTCATTTCAGGTACTTTGATGTACAGTCAGCCAACGAGATACCTGACCCAGCCATCTACCTATATCTTAAATTTTCTCTTAAACTAAAAGTAATATTAAATTGAAAATGTATATTCAGAAAGTGATCATTAAGATCTTTCTGAATATATATTTTCATGTTAATATTAATTTTAGTTTATGAGAAAATTCAAAATATAGGTAGATAGCGGGGTCAGGTATCTCGTTGTCTGACTGTACAAGGCCAAATCACAACCCAACTATTATAGCGTTAGAAAGAAAGAGATCATCAAAGGCCTCATTCTTCTTCTTATCGTGTCGACTCGGGCGAATAAAATTTGTGTTGACCAGAACTCTGCCACTGACACAGCGTTATCAGTGACATTGTATAGGTCTTCGCGTGTGCAGGTGGTAGGACACGCAGGGCAGGACAACAAGTGTACCACGGTCTGAGGAGTAGCACCACATGGGCAAGAAATATCAGAGCTGTAACCCCACTTGTTCATGTTCTCCTTGCTTCGGCCGACTTGGGTCCGGAGTCTGTTCAAGGACTTCCATGTCGCCCAAGGTAGATCATGACCAGGGGGGAGATGCTCTGATAGCGGGATGATAGACGCTGTTGGATATCTCTCCTTCCATATATTAAGCCTTGATTTGGAGACTAGGCCTCATTAAAATATAAATAATAATATTAAATTCACTGTTGTTTTACACATACCATTATACACCATAAGATTTTATTCCTTTTTCTTCATAAATAATTGTTTTAATGGAAATAGATACATACATTACACCACTAGTCAGGAAGATGTTTTAAGCAGAAAGAAAATTACAATACAATACGTAAGTACAATACAGTTCTGCACAATGTAGAAAAAACGATGATTTCGTAACGACAGAAACGACGCGATATAAAATACGTTATTGGGTAGGTCTACCAAATTTTTCATACGGGCTAACTGGAAG
Organism: Elegia similella; assembly: GCA_947532085.1. Lineage (NCBI taxonomy): Eukaryota > Metazoa > Arthropoda > Insecta > Lepidoptera > Pyralidae > Elegia > Elegia similella. Next base: position 6,042,685 of record OX383933.1, read on the forward strand.
CCACTGGATCCAAATTTTTCAACTATACTTCAGAATGACTTCAAGTCATTCGTTGACTTACTGGCTCTCATAAATGATTAACTCACAAAAGTGCGCGTTCAACTGGACGGTAACATATGCAGAAAACTAGTGATCTCAAAGCGCGTTTTAGGCTCAAATTTCAGTGTCACGCGTTTGAACAGCGCCGTCCAGACGCGCGCGCTTGTAGTTACAATAGTACCTAGTCTCCTTTTATAGTTAGGCGGTAGAAACGCTTTAGAAATTGCCTTAGCTTTCATGTATGTACTTATGTACAGGCTTTTATTCAGCCCGTATGACAAAATTGGGTGGAACGAATATCTTTTTCGCGTAGTTTCTTCAGTTACAAAATTATTATTGTTTCTTTCTACATTGTGCAGCACTCAAACTGAACCAGCCAACCGGCAGCGCGCATTAAATGCGTAACAATCTCACTATGTGCATAACATGCAAATCAAAATAATACAAAAGCATGACGCGCGTTGAGCGATTATCTCTAAACCTAAAGGCAACAGATATACGACGCTGATATCTTGTTCATTACTCTGAACCCTCTGAACGAGTCTCCCAGCTCTCATTTTCGATAACGCAGATATAGATTTCTATGATATGGTTTATGTATAACTTATAATTTTTTTTATAAATTAATAATAATACCTACTTCAAAAAACGCACATTATTACTTAGTCCGAAACCTGTAAGTACATAAAAAATAACAGCAACAACAACACTAACAGTTGTAGCTTTCATCTTATATCTATCCTGGAAAAAGGCAAATTCTAGGAGTCGGATCTAAATTCAATTGGATAACATTGATACTCTATATACTCTCCATATGTGTAACATTGCCCATAGCTCGGTCTTCGCAATACTGGCATGAAACGAATAAACCTGCCAGAAAACGTCCTTTATGACACGGTATCATCACCAACACTAGCACCTTTTCTTATAATCTGGATTCCACCATCTTCTGAAATCCTTGTACACGCTCTTTGCGATGAATGAGCTGTTATGAAGAGCAGCGCACAGGTTACATACGCTCTCTTGACTCTCAGGGTTGTGGAAGGTGTAATAATTCTTCCATCTAAAAAATTGTTGGTACAGCTCCCTAGAATTAATCAGGTCAACCATCGTAGCAGCTAGCTGTTCCGGCGACTGACCCCTGCCGTCCAAGTAAGAATCAGGGGGAAGAAACCTGGAAAGAGTAGAAAAATCGTCGGATTATTTGCACCCAATAGAGCTTCCTTGACTTCGCACAGGAATATGACATATCCAATACTACCACAGAACATAGAAAGACATTTGAATTAAGTAGTAGTATTGAATTGACTATGTAGCTCCAAGTGAGCTTTTGCTACCTACTTCACCGGGCGTTTGAGGCAAGAACAGAGTGCCTTCAGCTTATGTAGACAGCATCATCAAAGGGCCCCCAGGAGGGTCGGACCTCGGCTTTGGGTGTTGCCTGTGTGCGCAAGCTTGGAGAGACAGCAGACTCTCATATTGCCTGAAAGAGCCGCGATTATGTGCACGCATAAAACTGACGAGCCAATCTGAGAAACTATGGCAAAAGCCTTTGGAGAGAAACAACTCTCACGTTTTGCCTTATGGGCCGTAAGCTACGTTAAAAACCATAAATTGAAGTTTTCTACCTATTAAGTAGACAAACAAGTCTAAATGAATTCTTGTTTTGCAAGTAATAACACACAAGAAAGCATTTTTCGATTATTTAGTCACCGCTTTTTACAGTGCTTACAGTGTGGGGAGTTCTTAAATTACTAAGGCTGATTTCACAGTCACGCGTTTGGCTAGCGCCGACCGCACGTGCGCGCTTACAATTATACTAGCTAGTAGTTGCGTTTTATAGTCACGCAGTTCAAACGCACCGTTCGTGAGACGCGCGCGGCCGCGCCGTCAGCCAGCGCTGCCGAAGCGCGTGCTCAATAATCAATTTGCAATTTTTTTACAACTTCGCTGTTGCTCTATTTTCCATAGAAAATAAACAACTAATCCTGTTATTATATTTGTCAACGAAATGCGCGTTACCAAAACTCGTTTCACAGTGCACGCCACACCAGTCAAGCGCGCGCTTTTGAAACGCGCTGGTCAACGGAGCCGGTCGCTGGCGTCACTCTAAAATCAGCCTAAATAACGAGATCGGGCGTTTTGGTAGAAGTATGAGCGTATGATCACACTTGTGGCGAGCCCGCCCAGCCCGCATGGCCGATCTAATGTCTTTCTGTGTTCTCTGAATACTACGACCACGATTTTTATAGATAATCAGATTTGCAAAATTGTTTCAGTAGTTTTTAAAGATTATCTCTTCGAACATAAATATTCGATTTGACATAACTATGCTCGGGGTCAGATGATTGTTGAGTTTAACCCAGTGACCACACTAATTGGACACAGATAAACTGGGGAAACATACTTTATTATTGGGTTCGAGTGCCACACTACCACTCCCCATTCCGGTTTCTCCCACTCGTCTTTGCAAAAAGGGATTCCTAAATTATGGAATACATAACGTAATATCCTTTAACTCTTTGAACGCGAAAGTCAGATGATTCCGACATACACTTTCTATGAAAATGTTTGTCGGATTTATCCGACGTTCGCGGTCAAAGGGTTAATAGAGCGTAAAAAGATTGCAAATCTGTTATCCAGGTGCTCAAGCTTTCTATTAAACGGAAAGCATTTAGACTTGTTTGTCTACTTAATATATTACCTGGAGTAGTTAGCTCCTCCATACACTATTGGCACAACATCATGGCGTAGCGCAGTAAGCACCTTCTCCGTCACATAATCTTCAGAAAACGAATTTTCTAGAGCTAGATAAAAAAAATAGTCCCTCTTTAACATACTATAACACTCTGATTGCCGATCCCTTGGGCATTTCAGGGTCCCACAGGTCCCGTAAATATCTACGTTCAGTCCATATGGGGCAAGGGCATCCTGCAATTTCTTAACAAACTCATCTCTGCCAGTGAGACACAAACCACGCCGCCGCTTTACTCTTATTCTGTACATAAGGCAACTCTTCATCGTCGATGTCAGTCATATTCTCCCATTCCATATCTTTCCTTGGACCCACAACTTCGCCATTTTTATTTCTAATCATAATGTATTCAAAAGGTATATCAGAATCTAGTTTGTATGTGGCAGTCCAGTTGAAGAAGTTGTCGTACATCTCAGGGCATACGGGAATATTATCTGCCGACTCCATGTTAAAGAATATGTATTTCTGACTGGGCGATCTTTGCTTGGGTAGGTTCCATGAGTATAGGTTTAGCAGATTACGGCCGTTAAACCCTATTGCATGAAACTTGGTGACGTCACCACCGAAAAAGTTCCTGTCAGCAGTGACGTAGCAATTTATCATCGAACAATTCTTTTTGATGAAAGCTCTCTGCCCCTTTTCCAGAGAGTAGAATGGGGCATAATCTTCAGGTGTCCATAGCAAAATATACTTAATATGTTTCGATAATTTGTTTGGCGGGCGGTAGACTTCATAGAATCTGAAGTCAGTAGCGACATTTTCCAAAGCTTCATTCACCAAATCGTCGTCGGTATAATAATGATTGTCACGTCTCACAATTCCAATCCAATGGATTGTAAAACCGAAACTTAGGAAACTGATCACAAATAAAATTCGGACAGAGAATATGTGCTTTAGGACATTGACGGGGACTGCGATGAGGTTGATGACACGAGGTATCGCTGAGGCTTCATGTTCGGGCCTTGGTGGAGGTTTACTGGGCGACCGAAGTAGCAGCCAGGGTGAAACCTGAAATCAAAAACGTTCGTTAGAACCGAGGAACTTGCTTACTACTTACTTCTAAAACAAATGGTTTTTCATATCGAATATTATATCAACGGTTTTTGTTATAAACATCCAAATCTCATAATTCTAGGTCAATATACAGTATTATGGATTATGCCGGTAGGTAGCCATCGTCGTGAAGACCCAATATGAGGTCTGTCAAAACTGTAGAATATTGAGGAGGTACCGACAAATTAAGATTATTTCTGCAGAATAACTTAAAATTTTGCATGGAATTCTCGAAACAACAATTTAAATTTATTATATATACAACAAAGATAGAAAAAACATAATCGCTAAAACTAAACCTACCAGAAAAACCCTAAATTGGTGACATAACGATCATAAAAATATATCATGACTTAAGCTAATCGAATAGCCCTCCCCGGAGAGTACCTGGCTCGAAAGTGCCCATCACACCGGCCGCGTTACCACGCTGGATGGCCAGTGAAATGTGTTGAGACAGGTACGCTCCAGAGCGGGGGTCACAACCATTCTCACGGAGGCGTCGTCCTAGCTCTCTGACAAAAAGTTTGCCCTCGACACACCAGGGACCACCCGTTTCCACTGCGAAAGGCACAAAAATGTACTGGGAAAGTTCCGAATATTTACGGTGTTTTTGTTTGGCCGCCTGTTCTGCGGCAGACCCCGCGTTCTGTGTAGTTAATGGGGAATGCGATGCTGCGAAAGTGCTGACGCAAGTGGCGTCCCACAATAGGCAACGACCTCTCTCCCAGGGCGTCAAAGTCAGGCCATCCGGGCGTTTTCCGTCTATTCGACTTAAACCTGGAGGTTCGAGAACGCATGGTATGTTGGCTGAAACCAAAGCTCTCCGGATGATATTGTTGAGAGCATGGTGTCTTGGAAATCGGCCAGCACACTTTGAGCAGCTGAGACCATGGTATCCGCTTGTGTCAACATTTACACCGCATGGGCAACGGTGTGGTTCACAAATTTTGCACCCTAGCCTTAAAGCTACTGCAACCCGTAACGTGTTATTGTCCAAATGTGTACCTAGTTGAGGTGAGGGCAAAGCTTGGAGCCAGGCGCCCGACTCTGGGCAAGATGCAGCCTTTAAACGAGCGGTATCTAAACCTGTCGAAGATTCGTACAATTCTGACAAAAAGAGCTGTGAACATAAATCATCCCATGCCTTTTGGGAATTAAGATTTTCAGGTGGCTGGATGTTAGGACACATAGTTCTCCATGCCTCCAAAGCATCGTTCTGTAGGGGAATACTAGGTCTTGTACCTTGTAGATGAAGAATATTAGTAACAAGATCAGCAACCCCATACGAAGACGCAAGGAATGCAGGCAGACCCACGGTCTGAATGCTCCTTATACCTAAACCGCCGTACCTGACTGGTAAAGCAGCTTGCTGAAACTGACGGTCTTCTAAATTAATATTTATAATTTTCTCCAATGTGGCCCTTATAGCGCAATCTAAAGCCAAGACGGCATCAGGGAAGAGCCAAGTGGGAGTAGTCCGAATAAGATAAGTCAATTTGGGTAGTGAAAAACAGGCACGAAACAGAATCAGAGCTACGTGGGCTGAGAGGTTCGCAAGGCAATCCTGTACTCGCAAAAGCATTTGTAGCTTAGAATCTAAAGCGGCCGGGGTGGCTACTGGAAAAAGTGGAGCACCTAGGAGTTCAAAAGTGTTTTGGTTAAGGTGTCGTACGTTTGGAAGAAGATGATCAAACAAACTAAAGTATTCTTTGGCGCTCTCTCCACAAGGGAAAATTTCACACTTAGAATAGTTCACTTTTAAACCTATCTGCTCTAAGCCCGTTAAGAGAGTTCTAACATCAGCCGCTACGGATTCCGCGGATCCTCCAATCGAAGCATCGTCAAGGTACCAAATATTTAAAGGTGACTTTAAAGAGGTTATTAAACTTTGGATCGATAGGCTAAAGATGAGTGGACCCAGCGGATCTCCCTGCTGAGCTCCTACTTGGGATGGAATTTTATAGTTGTTATAATATAAGTTGGTTGGCTCTGCATAACATTGGTGTAGAAAAGGATGCAAAGAAGGTACTAGATCTTTTACCTGTGATATAATGATATCCCTTTCTACACTGTTGAAAGCATTTTTGAGGTCAAGCTTGACGATCACACAATCCTCGTTAGTGGGGTCCATAGCAAAAGCTCTTGTGGCGTGGATTGCGGCCTCACACCCTAAGGGAGTCCCAAAGCCTAGTTGGTGAGGTTGCAGATAAGCGGCCATCGTAGTACAAACAGCTCTGCAGGCAAGCTTGGCCACAAGGCGGCGGATAGTGCAACCAACTGCTATGGGCCTTATTCCGCCATCTTTTTTCTTGAGTGCACAAAGTGCTGCGCCATATAAAAAAGGTGTAACTTCGTGGTTAAGTAAACCCTTAAGAAGGAAATTGCACAAACGTGTTAGGGCTTCCAACAACCGAGGGCCGTTATTGCCAGCAGATGGTGAAGTGAGTTCTTTCAAATGCTGTGGACGTAGTCCATCTGGACCTGATGCAGAAGAGGAGTGAAAAGAATGAATTACTGTAATTATATCATCAACTGTTACATTGAGAGGACAGGGAATGTTGTCAGGGGTAAAAGTGGGAATTGAGAGTGGACGCGACGGCAAAGGGTGTTTTTCTCTGAGTGAAGCAACTGTGTCTTCGTTATTTGGTGCAATTTTGCAGTCTGACACCAGAAGACGTGCTGCTCCGCCTAAATCACCTTCGTTTACTTTGGCCTCTACTCTTTTATAAAGGTTAAAGGGTTGACTGCGTAAACATTCCTCTAGTGGTTCGAGACACTCATTCTCTATGTTTTTTTTTACTTTGGAGGTCAAAGAAGTGCTCCCGTTCTCTGATGGTACCCTTAGCGCAGTCAGAGGGAACGACAATAACCTGAACCATGAGGATTTGCTATTGTTTTCTAAACTGTCATCTATTAGTTCAACAAGTTTTCCAGCAGCCAGGCTTCTGGCTCCCTTAGGGACATGTTTAAGTATGCGGACCGAGCTTTTTAATTCCAGAAGATTGTCCAGGTCAATCTGATTACTGTTAGTATGTGAAAAATGAATACCTCTGCTGTCAGGCCTGGGTTGGGAAGAAACTTCATCGCGAGCGATATCTTTGTGAATTCGGCTTATGTGAGTATTTAAACGCACATAGAGCCGAGTAGATCCGGGACAGTGCGGGCATGCGACGCCTACGTTAGCATTTGTGGTTGCCATCTACATCCAACGATAAAAGGAATAGGTATACACATAAATAATTAAAAGTAAGATAGTAAGTAATTAATTAAAAACTATATAATTAACAGGCAATTTTGTATATAAAAATCAAATAACACTAAGAAAAAAGTCAGTTGAATATATATTTTAAAAGAAATAAGGGTTTGAAGAACAAGTATGAGTCCGAGCCAGCTTCGAGTATGTCCAAAACTTGAAATTGAGCACCGTGTGGGTGTTGAGTGGTGCAAACGCCGCGGCAGCAACGCTTATCCGTAAAAATCTTCCCTTCACTGCCCCACAAGCACGAATGCTACTGATTTCTAGAGTATTCAGCTGGGAATTATAAATACTTCTTAGAAACACTCATTCCTTGAATTCTTCGAGTTAAAGTGGGTGCTTTCCGTCAGCAAAATCGCGAGCTTGGGCAACCATCACCAGCACGGATAGTATTCGGATCGAATCTTGCACTTTTGAAACCGAATGATTAGTTAAAAATTGGATAATGGAAAACTTTGGTTACTATATAACGTAAATTAAGTGTAATAAACAGGATAAGCTCATTATATTTTAAATTATTTAATAACAACAATTCAATTTAATTTTATTTATTTGTAAAATGTATGTATTACAAAAGTTGATAACCTTATCTTACGAGTGCCAATACAAATTGCCTTACAGAGTTGTGCAAATTTAACACTATAGTTTCAATATTTGTCAACTTATTAATTACATATTTATCATATATTTGGCGAGCTCCGTGGCGCAGTGGTTAACACGCCAGCCTGCGACACGAGGGCCACGGGTTCGATCCCCGGTCAGGTCAAGATAGAAAATGTATTTTTTTTTTAGATTGGCCTGGTTCTTGGATGTTTATCTATATATGTATTTGTTATAAAATATAGTATCGTTGAATTAGTATCCCATAGAACAAGTCTCGAACTTACTTTGGGGCTAGCTCAATCTGTGTGATATGTCCGTATTATTGTTATTATATCAGTCAAAAAGTCTTCTATGCCGTAGTAACATTTGTCAATTGGAATTTTATTTTATTTATTTTTAAAAAGCTTATTGTTTAACTCACTCAATGTGTCCGGTAATTTGTTGTACAGTGTTGGACCTATGATAGTTCTATCATATGTAGCCATATTAAAATTCTATTGAGACAGTATTTGAAATGTATTTCTAGTAGCTCTGGGCAATGAGCAATTAGACTAAACTTACTCATGAGAATATGATTAATATATACACATGCTTCTAAAATTTATTTATTTATTTCGAGCCATCATGTGTCCCACTGCTGGGCAAAGGCCTACCTCCACTTCTTCCATTCAGTGCTTCTAAAATAAATAGGGAATAATTTATTAGTTTCTTAAGTTTTTGAAAATAAGGTACACAGCTATCCCTTTGCTTTGCTGAACGAATCTAATAATACCTCGCACTTCACCTTTCAAAATCGGTCAAGCCGCTTAAGCTACAGGAGACGACAATGGAAAAGACATACATACGCGCGGAAAACATTACCCTCCTTCTGGGTAGGTCAGTCGGGTAAAAATCCAAAAAAATGTAATACTTCTACGGAGCTTCTGGCCTTTGATCAAAAAACTAAAAAAAAGAAAGAATTTAGAAAAATTGAAGTATACTCGTACACATCATTTCATTTTCAACCGACTTCAAAAAAAGCAGGAGTTTCTCAATTCGGTTGTATTTTTATTTTATTGTTTGTTACCTCTAAATCCATAACATCATTTATGAACCGATTCATAATATTATTTTTTTTTTTATTTGAAAGGCATACTTTCCCCGTGTTATCCGGCAGAGTAGAATTTGCATGCTGCGACTTTATATGCTGCAATGTGTAACTCATATTTACAAAAAATTTGGTAAGCGCTCAGAGGTTTAGTCGTCGGGTAATTTGTGCAGCTTATAAAAATATCAAATTTTGACGGTCTTATCAACGCGATTTTCTGATGTATAAGATAGTGTTTGGAGACTATAATATATAAATTAAATTAAATATATTTTTTTTCCACAAAGCAAGCACAGTCACTGACGGATATGGATGGGCACTTCATTGGCGATCATAATTATCCAAGTTCTTACATCCGGTTAGGAAGCGATAGGTAGGAGTAATGGGAATTTAAAATTACGAAATTTGTCAAAATAAAATTCGGATGGTGCTGTGTCGGTACAAAAGGCCTTTTAGCGAGTGGACTATATACGCTAAATAATGTCACAAAAATCATATTTCTACGATAAATAGTTTTGTAGTTATTAATGTCAGACGATATAGACCAATTCGTTAGGTACCTACGGTTCGGTTGTTTGACATGGTACCCCGTGTATAGTATCGATTTTATAGACGTTTTACGTCCAAAACATGTAGGGTGATTGAGTTCAAATTCCTTATAAACATGATCAGTAGTTACTCTGAACAGTTTAGAGCAGTTTCTGTCACGGTTCTAAGAAGCCCTAACATCGTCACAGATGGTTGCCAGATGTCCACAATTCATATATGTTAGGGGATGCCCTATGGTATAAGAGTTCACCCTAACAATAATGTCTTATGATATTTGAGAATGGTTCGTTTGGCGGTTGGTTAATCACACACCCGAATTGGTTAATATAATATTTAATTTACACACTGCACTAATACACTAAACTTCACAACTAAATGGTTCATTAAATGGTTAAAATACTGAATATAAAATGGTAAAATCACTACTGGTTATAATTATGGGTAAAATGGTATGAATACGCGGTAAATGGTTGTCGCCGATCGGCTGGTAGTTGCGTACTAACTTCGATTTGGATATAATTCGACTTATTGAATTATGCTGATCGCGCGACATACATAATAATGGTGAATTTCAACTGTTCGATTGCGTAGCCTCGAACATGCTCCCGAGCAGGAGATGACAGCATCTCATTTAAGAACAATACATCTCTACTTACTACCATAAAAAAAAAGAAACTTAAATATTCAAAAAGCAACCACTTAAAAGCCTTAATGAAATAAAAATAATGTTAGTCTAAAATAAAAAAAAGGTAAAATATAAAAATGGTTAAAGATAAAAAATGTGTAAAAATATTAAAATTTAAGTTCCTAAACCATCGTGTCCTCAACAGTAAAAATTGCATTTTTTGTAACAATCTTTGCGTATGTGTTTTCACTTTGTTCGTTTTTATTCACATCACGCCTGAAACTCGGCCACCGGCTGGCTAAATTCTCGGTAAAGGACTTTGAACTATCGTCTGGTTTATGAATGTTTATCTGGCTCGGGCTAGCTGCACTAGACACTTGATAGTTCATAATTGGTCTCGGCGGTGGCGTTGGTCGCCCCGGCTCTGCTGGTGCTGAAGTTGGGCGGGGATCGGCCATGGTCCTTGGACTACGGCGGCATCGTCCGCTCTTCCACAGCCAGGCGAAAGCTGCACCCAAAGCTGCAGCAACGATGACGTAGCTTATGACGTAATGGTGCACGTCGTGAAAAGATAATACCTCATCCGGTACGTTGGTATTTTTTAAATCATGAATCTGGTGACCGATTTTATTGAAAGATAAAGTCAACTCCTTGTCTTCTGGTAAACTCTCATTGGACGGCATCTTAACGTTGATAATATGGTTTATTTGATCTATTTTTGGAACAAATATACCTGGAGTGGTATTCAGCGAATTTGAATTATGTACCAGCGAATGCAAAACAAAGTCTTTTCCTTTGACTATGCATTTTTGCGCCATGTTAATGACACCTGAGTTAGTCAGCTGGTGCATTCAAATTTGATCGTTACATATGATTTTAATAGCATAAACGTCGCAGCAAAAATAAAGGTATTGTGACGTATGATGTAATTCTATCCACTGGTTAGTGCATGTTGTCGTCTGTAGTTTACACTGCCCATCTGGTTGGCTCTTCATGCAAAAAGTTTCGTCATTTTCTATTGACATGATCGGTTTCAGTATTTGGCACATGTATGTATCTCCATGGGGTACACACGTGTTCAAATCATTGGTGGTGATGACGAAGAAGTAATCTTTCTTAAAATTTACTGCAACATGCTCGGATATTGGTATAATATTAACCATATGGTTATTAATTTGGTGAGGAAGGGGTAAAACTTTGTACATCTGAAAACTCTCTCTGTTGACAAGTGGGAATGTGATTTCAAATATTATATAATTTTGGGTGACTCTTGCTTTCACTTTTAATAGTTTGTATATAAGTGGCAAGTCAGTATCAAAGTTGCTGATTGGCAAGGTGAGATCCGCCATGAGATGACTGTAAATGGTTTGGAGCTCCGTCTTGAGAAGTTGTGGTGGTAATAAATGTAAGCTTATTAGGCCATGAGAAATATCTGTAATGGTGTCGAGTATGGTGCTTTGTACCCTCTTTATACCTTGCAACAAATTATTGGCGGCCATGGCAGAAAGAGTGAAATCTTGTATGTATGATATATTCTGAAGTTCTCCTTTGAATGTGTTCTCATTTTCTTCTAAAGCCATTATTTTCTTGGTTATCAATTTATAGTGCTGATCTACTGTATCCTTCATTTGTTTCATTAAATTAAATTCCGATTCAATAACAGACGTCTGGTTCTTCCATAGACTGACTAAATGGTTTTGGTTACTTTTTATAGTCTCGATATCTTTAGCATACTGTTCGGCGAAACGGGAATCAAGTACTCCAAATAAATCGTTCGCTAGGTAACCGACACCGTTGATAAGGCCGCGGCGCCGACGCCGTCTAGCGTGAACGTTAAAATGCTGCGTTAACAAAAGCTCATTGTAGTATTTTAATTCCAGGTAGTCGTGACGTAGCTGGGATGTTATCATGTTACATGGTGATTGTTTATTAATGGTTGTACAAAGTTTATCTAAATAGTTACTTATTCTGGTATATGTTGCTATGCCTCCCCAATATGGTACCATGTCGTAATATACGACTAAATTCCACTTATCTCTTATCAACTGTATTTTGGAAATAGGGTCGAAATACAGCGTTTGGTTACTAGGTAATTCGTAGAGGCTATAGGATGATGCATTAATTGGCGAAATTATAAATGTCATAAAAAATAGTAACGCAGTGGTTATGGTGGTTAGGGTGGGTATTTTTCTTCGACGTCGTCGTATTTCTTCTGGTTTAATTTCGTCCTGAATTTGGTCTGGTTCGTTGCTTGGCTTTGGTATTAATTCTGGTTCTGGTTTACGTTCTGGTTTTGACTGCTGGTTATTTTGTGGTATTGGTAATACGGATAACTTAATTACTGGTCGTTTAAGAAATCCATTTTTGGTTTTTAGCGTGACAACTCGGACTAAGCCGTCATCGCCCGGGTGCGTTTCCACTACGCGCCCCATCGCCCACTTCCTGGCTGGTAAGTTGTCATCCTGTATTAAAACTAAGTCTCCGACTTTAATATTTTCGTGCACATGCATCCACTTGGTTCTAGCAGATAGTTGGGACAAGTATTCGGCTTTCCATCTGACCCATAGGTCCTGAAATATTTTGTTGGTGAGATGCCATCTGGTTCTAGCATCGGTTTCCGTCTCTATCACTGTTAATCCGGACCGACCTGATAAGAAGTGTGCTGGTGTTAAAAATTCAAGGTCTTCTGGATCTTCAGATAACGCACAGAGAGGACGAGAATTTAGGCAACCCTCGAGTTTAGTTAGGAGGGTCGTGTACTCTTCAAAAGTCAGTTTTTGATGTCCGACGACTCTCTTGAGATGATGCTTGAGGCTCCGTACTGCCCGTTCCCAAATTCCACCCGCATTTGGATATACTGGGGGGTTGAAATGCCATTCGATACCCATTTCATTCACTTCTGATAAGAAATTATTGCTGAAAACTTGTCTTAGATGTTCGTGCTCTTCCTGTAACATTCTGTTTGCTCCAACAAAGTTGGTGCCATTGTCACTGTAAATGTGACGTGGTGATCCTCTTCTGGCTGCCATTCTGGTCAAGGCGGCTAGAAACGCTGAGCTGCTGAGGTCTGATACTAGTTCGATATGTACAGCTTTGGTAACCATACATACAAAAATTGTGATGTAGCCCTTGGTAGTTTTTATTCCGCGTCCTTTGTTGGCCTTTACTTGCACGAACCCGGTTAAATCAACTCCACAATGGTGAAATGGTTTTTCAGGATTTATTCTACACGCCGGAAGGTCGCCCATAAGTTGGTATTGTTTAATAGGGTCCTGTTTCTTGCAAGTAACACACTGTCTACAGAATTTCTTGGTAGCCATATACCCGCTGATTATCCAGTATCTTTGTCTGATTTGGGCCAAAGTAAGTCGCGCTCCTCCGTGGTAGGTCAACTCGTGTGCTTCTTGAATCACAAGTGTTGTAAGACGATGGTTGTGAGGCAATATAATAGGGTGTTTCATCTCAATATTTATCTGAGCGTTGCGCAGCCTTCCCCGTACACGTATGATACCGAATTCATCTATAAACGGGTTCAAATTTAAAAGATTACTTTTCGAATGCACTCTACCGTGTTTACATAAGTAATCTATGTCGCGCTCGAATATAATTTGTTGCATGGTTTTAATAATCAGCTGTTTTGCGCGACGCAGCTCGTGTAATGTGAGGTAGGGTTGATGCACTTGTTTTTTGAAAGTAAGCAATCTTAGTATCCATGCAATGACGCGTGTTATTTTATTTATAGAACTGAATTTATTTAATAACATTTCAATGATGTTTGTTTCGGATGACTGTTTTTGGATGGTAACAGCATTAAATATGGCCAAACTATTTGGTTTCGCTTCTAAAGTGGTGTCATATCGGTTATCTTCTTTTGTAATTGGTTTTTCGTATGTTTTCAGCCACTTTGGTCCGTGCCACCAAAGCTCATGGTTTTTAAGTTGACTTGTGGTTAATCCGCGACTCGCGCAGTCCGCAGGGTTGTCACTCGTGTTGACATATTTCCAACACTCGGATGGTATTATTTTAGTTATTTGTTTTACTCTGTTAGATACAAAGATTTTCCAGCGTGCCGGATCTCCTTGTATCCAACCTAAAACTGCTGTAGAGTCCGTCCAGCAACACAGATCAATGTCACAATTTTTTGGTATACAGCTTCTTACTTTGTTTAGAAGTTGAGATAAGAGTAGGGCTGCCATCAACTCTAGTTTTGGTGTAGAAATGATTTTGTTAATTGGTGATAGTCGAGCTTTTCCTGCTACTAAATTAATGGTTTTTTGACCTTCATTGGTGACCTTGATATATATTACACATGCGTAGGCCTTGTTTGACGCATCGCAAAAGCCATGTAATTCAATTTTTTGGTTCCTTTCCCTTAATCCTAACCATCTCTTCACTTCAATAGTTTTTATGTCTCCTAATTCTCCTCTTAAAATTTTCCAATTCTTGGTTATTTCTTCTGGCAATGCTTCATCCCAATCCAGTTTGGTAAGCCATACCTTTTGGAAAAGCAGCTTCATGGTTGTACTAAGAGGGGTTAACCATCCTAGTGGGTCATATAATTTCGAGATGTCTGAGAGTAAGCTTCGTTTGGTTGGTTTCGATTTACATTTTGGTTCTATTTTGGTATCGAAAATGAAAATATCTTTGAGTGGGTTCCATCCTAAACCCAAAGTCTTGGTTGATTCGGATTGTTTAAATTCGTACGTCTGTTGGTTGCATTGATCTTTATCTAATCCTTCTAAAAGTTTTGGATCGTTAGCTGTCCATTTTCGCAAATTAAATCCTGCGGATTGTAATATTTTCATGAGATCGTTTCTTAATTGAATACAGGCGGAAATAGAATAATTTCCTCCACAATAATCGTCCATGTAAAACGATTCCTCCAAACATTTCGCAGCTTCGGGATAGAGCTGTCTTTCATCTTTAGCAAGCTGTCGTAAACACATCATTGCCAAAAATGGTGCTGGTTTAGTACCGTACGTCACTGTTGTTAACTGAAATGATTGAAGTGGTTGTTGAGGGCTATCTCTCCATAATATTTTTTGGTAATTTTGATCGTCAGGATGTACTAATATGGCTCTAAACATTTTCTCGATATCACTGACGTAGACGTACTGGTACTGTCTCCACGTAAGGATGATCTTTTGGAGATCCTGTTGAAGGTTAGGACCCTTGTGTAAGATGTCATTCAATCTGACTCCTGTTGACGACTTTGCAGATGCATTGAAGACTACTCTGAGTTTGGTAGTGGTTGATTCAGGCCGAATTACTCCATGGTGTGGTAGGTAACACTCTGGTACGGTGTTTGTGGTTGATGGTGTCATATGGTTTAAATTATAATATTCATTCATAAATTGTTGGTATGCTGTTTTCAGTTCAATATTGTTTTCTAATTTTCTCTCTAGACTGCGAAACTGGGCCAGCGCTAATGGTTTGGTTTTTCCTAATTTTTCTATTTGGTCCGATTTAAAAGGAAGTCTTACTTCATACCTTCCATCTTCGAGCCTTCTTGTGGTTGATTGAAAATAGTTTAAACACTCTTCATCTTCCGCACACATGTCACTGGTTTGGTTGGTTATTTCCTCAGTCTCCCAAAATCTTTTTAGGTCGTCTATGTTGTTAAGTACGACGTTACAGTGGTATGACATGCTAATAGAGCCGCATAGCAACCACCCTAACTTTGTCTGTTGCGCTATTGGTAGATCTTCGCTATCTCCTCGTAAAATTCCTTCTAGCATGATTTTACTATAAACTTCTGCACCAAGAAGAATGTCAATGGGACGACTGAGGTTGAAATCTGGGTCTGCCAAATTCATATTTTGAATGTAAGGCCATTCTGGTTTTGTGAATGTCTTATTTGGTAAATTTTTTATTAAGCTATTCATAATTAAACAATTGACGTCCAGAGTAAAATCATTGTAATTGGATGACAGCTGGATATTCATCGCTCCTTTACATTGGCTTTCCCTTTCCCCGATGCCAAATATTCTGCCTTTACATTTGGTTCTTTTTAATCCTAATGTCTGCGCGGCGTGTTCGCTAATTAAGCTAAGTTGACTACCCTGGTCGATTAAACTCCTCATGGTGTGCTTAGTACCATCCACTCCAGTCACTTTGATCATAGCCGTGGCTAGTAAAATTTCTGTGATGTTGTTCGAAGATACATGCGACGACGATCTTATATTTTCCCTTAGGCCGTTAGGGGTTGTAACCATATGCTTAGGGGTTGGTTTGGGATTCATTTTTGCTTTCGTAAGTGCCTCGTGTAACAACGTATTATGACTACCGTTGCACTTACGACATCTCTTTGTTGAGTGACACGGTTTATTAAAATGGCAGATCATGCAATTCGTGCAATAATTAAATTGATTAATTATTTTCAATTTTTGCTCATCCGATAGTTGCAAAAATTCTCTGCAAGCCCAAAGTCCATGCTCGGCGTTGCATTTTGCGCAGTTTATTGACCTAGATATATGCATCGATTTTGAAAATGGTTTTAAGTTATGGCCTTTGTTATAATTTTGATTTATGGTATGGTTAAAATTACTTTTTTGGTATGAGATATTACTCTGATTAAAAGATTGAGGCTGTATGGTTATTTTTTGGTTCGATGGTTCTTGTTTGCGACGCGAAGCTTCTAGAATGGTAAATTTGCTCTCAAGAAAATCTAAAAATTCCTGAAGCACTGGTAATTCTCGGGGATTTTTCACTGACTCCATGTATTCGGCGAACGATTCTCCATCCAATTTTTGGGCTAATATATGCACTAGCAGGGGGTCCCAAGTCGTTATATCTACTCCTAGGTTAGTTATCGCATGGAGAGTTTCCTTGGTGACGTCATGCAACCTTTTAATTATATTTAACGACTGGTGCTGCATATTGGGAAGACCAAATAAAGTGTTGATATGAGATGCAAATATAAGTTTTTTGTTATTGAATCGATGGTTTAAAATATCCCAACACACATCGTAATTATCGGAACTTATAAGCAGGTGTTGAATAAGACGTTCGGCCTCTCCGGTTACATGACCCTTTAAAAATTGCATTTTCTGAGCTTTTGACAACGACGTGTTCTTGTGAATGGTCTCGGTAAACAAATCTTTGAAAGAAGTCCAATATAAGTAACTGCCGCCGAAAACTGGTAAAGAGACCTCAGGCGTTGATTTCATACGGTGCATTTCGGACCACATCTTGGTATTTATAGCCTTCTTCAAATCATTAAACATTTTTTCATGTTTGGTAAATTCGGACTGGTACCACAAATTCTCTTCAATTTTCTCGCCTTCTATTTCCCAATGATATTTATCTATGACGTTCCATCGCGATTGAAGATTTTTCAGAGCGTCCTCTAACTCCCATTTATCTTGCATCTGGTCTATATCTATGTTGGTCAACGTACGCATAAACGCTCTAAAGTTGATGTTCTGCTTTTTTAACATTTCGTTCATCTTGGTAGCTCCGGAGGAGGACGATGAGGTTGACTGCTGCTGAGGAACTATTACAGTATTCGACGTAGATGTGCCTGGTTCGGATGGTGGTTGATTTGGAGGAAGAATTGGTGTAGACGTTCCTGGATCAGCTTCAGGCTTTTTGCCTGGACTCACACTTCGTTGTCTTTGGCGTACTGGTAAGGGCCTTAATGCTGACGATAGCTTCTGCATAGTATCCTCAATTAACGATTTAATTGTTAAGTACAACTCTTCAGTCGTTTCATTACAACTCTTTTTAAAATAAAAATGGTCAAAGTCTGCCAATTCACACATTCTTATGTGATTGGACTGATAATCAGTCCAGTAAGCTTCCAACATCTGCAACTTTCGCTTACAGTAGTCCATGGTTTTCCTATCTGCTCCATCTTTCTTGAAGTTGGTGAGAAATTTCTTGAGCTCTTCATAAATTTCAGTCTGGTTGAGAAAATAGTTTTCCATATTGCTGGCCATGGTAATTAATCAAATAAAAACAATTGAAAAAAAGCTTGTAGTATGAAGAAATGGTTTGATCTGACCTTATTTCCGTAGTTTCAGCTTACTCTGGTACAGCAACTAACTGCAATCTAATTTGGTAGGCACTGGTTTACACGAACTTCGAAAAACGCATATAACGTATCACTCGCGAGACGAAGTCCTTTTTCCTCGAAGGACCATATGTTAGGGGATGCCCTATGGTATAAGAGTTCACCCTAACAATAATGTCTTATGATATTTGAGAATGGTTCGTTTGGCGGTTGGTTAATCACACACCCGAATTGGTTAATATAATATTTAATTTACACACTGCACTAATACACTAAACTTCACAACTAAATGGTTCATTAAATGGTTAAAATACTGAATATAAAATGGTAAAATCACTACTGGTTATAATTATGGGTAAAATGGTATGAATACGCGGTAAATGGTTGTCGCCGATCGGCTGGTAGTTGCGTACTAACTTCGATTTGGATATAATTCGACTTATTGAATTATGCTGATCGCGCGACATACATAATAATGGTGAATTTCAACTGTTCGATTGCGTAGCCTCGAACAATATATTTGATAATGTAATGAAACCATATTCAGGAGTTTAGATTTTACAGTCATTCATACCCTTTTTTTCCATTTCTTGAGAAGCTTTCTCAAGATATGAATTTTATATGTGGCAGTCAGCCTTGGCCGTGACACAGTGGTCAAGTGATTCCTGAAACCGTCACAGAAATTGACCCAAACTGCTCAGAATAGTACTGACAATCGTGCTTTATATAAAGAATTTTAACACAATCACTCCTACATATTTTTTATGATTTTCAAAATTATAACTCCTACGCTTCTTAACGGATGTAAGAAATTGTATTTATTTTCACCAATGAAGAGCTCATCCATATACATATTATATGGTCTCTAAACACTATCATAAACATCAGAAAATTGCGATGGGACGACGGTGAAATTTAGATGCGCAAAATGGGGTATTATTTGGATTTATGGAGAGGATGTGTTTAATTGACTGATTTTTTAATAGCATTATATGTTCCACGGCTAGGCAAAAGCCTCCTCTTCTATTGTCTACCTAGTTCTATGTATTGCTATGTCTTGCCCTATTGAATGCCAGCAACACATCTTTTGCTATCTCGTTTTTGGATTCACTCTTCAACGCTTGCCATCAAGTTTTGTACTTGTGTCAACGGACGCCTGACAACATCATGGGTACCATGGATATGATCAAGCGTGCCATTATTTCAGGGATCATACGGAATGACAATCGTCAAATGAAAATATATAAATGTAATATCATCATTTCGAGTAGGTGTCACGTTCAATCGACCATGCACACCCTGATGTCAGGGTTCTTCGGAACCGTCTCTCTAACGTGGTTCCTTTAACGACTACCAGATGGCAGCCGGGACCCACGGCTTAACGTGCCTTCCGAAGCACGAAATCATCTTTATTATCAGACAATCAGGTGATTCATGCCTGCAATGTCCTAACCAAACTGGAAACAACTAAACAAAGTATGCTTCCCGTGGGAATCGAACCCACGACCCGTCTACAGGCAAACGCCTTAACCGCTGGACCACGGAGGTATAAAATGTAATACAATATCAATAGATAAGTTTTTATTTGAATGGTGTCATGTTATAGGTATCGTGTCATGCGCCTGTGCTTGTTCCGCCCACTTTTACCGTTTATTGTAGAATTTTCAATATACATGCAATCCAACTAGTTATTTTGCTAACCATGTTTTTAATATTTTGTTATATTATAATTATTTAACCATGTTGTTAAAGTTTTAACCTTTGCCGATGACACGGCACTTTTCTTCAGTGGGGACACATGGGAGGAAACATTTCGTAAGGCCCAAAACGGTCTACTCTTAACAAACAAGTGGCTAACAAACAACATTTTATCACTAAATACTAATAAAACTAAATATATACCTTTTGCCCTAAAAACTAATTTTCTACCGTCTCCCACCTACACATTAACTGCCCACGTATGCAACCAAAATACCCTGAAATGTAGATGTCCCCAACTAGAAAGGGCGGGCGGGATTCCTCAAATATCTCGGAGTCATCATAGACCAAACCCTCTCTTTCAAACCACACTTGGAGTCCTTGACTACGAGATTACGCAAATTGATCTTCATCTTTAAAGCCCTGAGGCACATATCAGATCGGAGGGTTATTAAGATGGTGTACAACGCTCTATGCCAGTCCCTTGTCAACTATTGCATCACCTCATGGGGAGGGGTCGCGCAAACGAACCTCCTAGAAGTCGAAAGAGCTCAAAGGTCCATCCTCAAGGTAGCGGCTGGCCTCCCTTTCCTTTATCCTACCGCTGAGTTATATAAACTTTGGGACGTACTTACCGTAAGACAGTCATACATTTTGTATACCACACTTAATCAGCACTCCCAACTACGGTATGAACCGACTAGGTTTAAAGACAAGCGACAAAAAAGATCAGTTTGCCTAATCCCCCCTTTCAAAACCGCTACTGCTTCCTCCTTCTTTTGCTATCTTGGCCCATTCCTCTATAACAAACTAAATAGACAATTAAATATATACCCCCTCCATAAATATAGTTGTAAAAAATCCATCACAATCTACCTCAAAACACTAGACTATACAGACACAGAAAACCTTCTTCATCCAAATCTCTAATCGCAATCGCCCCCTATAATGCTATTCTTACCTTATGTCTATACATAGTCTTGTACAAATATGCAGTATCTCCTCTCACACAAACACACGAACACAAACACATGAACACAAACCCAAGAACACAAACACATTAACACAAACCAACACATGACACCAAGTCCAAAACGGTCAACGTAACGCGATATATAGATAATAGTTATTATAATAGATAGGCAACTCTTACAATAAATGTTAATATATACTTATATAATATACATAAGACACTGTAACGTCTGCACAATCTACAAACAAGTAAACCGAGAGAGGGGCCTAGTTACCTGTAGCACAGGTCCATCCGGACCTATTTCAGGGACTAGTCTCTCACAAAGTCTGCTTTGTTATGTAATGTTATACTATAACTATACTATGACATATTAGTATATAAGGGCATATTGTGAAGATAAAAAAAAACGTTCTTTATTATTATTATTAAATATGTGTACTGTACTGATTAAATACATTTTACATGCAGGTCTGGAACAAAAGAAAAAACGTAGAATGTACCAGCTGCATCTCGTATCGTGCAGATTGTCTTTGCCGGTCCTATGCTTCGTTCGGTAAGTAAGAGAGCTGGAGGCCCATCCTTCCTCCCCTAACCCATATTTCTTTCCTCCCACCTACATGAAAGGTCGGTAACGCTCCTGTCACACCCTTGTGTTGCAGTTGTCCATGGGCAGCGGTGATTACTAACCATAAGGTGACCCGCTTGCTTGTTTGCCGTCCTATATAATAAAAAAAGCGGCTAAGTGCGAGTCGGACTCGCCCATAAGGGTGCTATAGCAGCAAGAAACATAGTATAAAATTCTTGTTATATGTGAGTTGATTGAATGATAGGTGAATTGCTGTTTACGATTTATGACGTACTAGCTTTTGCCCGCGGCTCCGCCCTCGTCAATGTCGATCCCTCGGGAATAGTACTTTTTCCCGGGATAAAAGGTAGCCTATGTCCTTCTCCGTACTCCAAAGAACTTGTATGCAAAAATTCATGATGATCGGTTCAGCAGTTACGGCGTGAAAGCTTAACAAACAAACAAACAAACAAACAAACAAACTCACTTTCGCATTTATAATATTTGTAAGGATTAAAAATAAACTACTTACTAGATCTCGTTCAAACCAATTTTCGGTGGTAGTTTGCATAGAAATGTACATTATATATTTTTTTAAGTTTTATCATTATCTTATTTTAGAAGTTACAGGGACACACATTTTACCACTTTGGAAATGTCTCTCGCGCAAACTATGTTAGTTTAAAAAAAAAAAATGATATTTCATTTTTGATGACCTATCTCTAAACAACCCACACGGGGTTGTCTATGGATAGGTCTTCAAAAATGAAATATCATTTTTTTTTCTAAACTAACCTACCTAGGTTCAGGTTTAGGTTCAGGCGCGCCTTAAGTTTATATGCCAAATAATATCATCCTAGTTTTAATAAAATGTTTTTTAATAAAATTTTACTTTACCTTCATCTAAGTTGTAATAAAATCAACCCGTAACAAATACATAACAATAGTTAGCGAAGTTATTTTGCTGCACAAAAATGATTAGGCGTAATAGTTTAGTGTGCTTTCGTTTTTTGGAAAATATAATAATATTTGAAAGAAATTGCCAATTTCTGTTATCTATACATATAATCTATACATGTAATAAAACAGTAAAATTATTTTGTCTGTACATTTCGAATTTTTGGCTGAAATGGATAGAGGGACACGTAAAAAGAATAATAGAAAGCAAAAAATTTTTTTTTTAATTTCTTGTCTGTCTGTCTGTCTGTCTGTCTGTCTGTCTGTCTGTCTGTATGTATGATCACGATTATCTCCGAAAATACTGAACAGATTTACTTCAAACTTTCACGAATTGCTTTGTTTTAACTCAGTTTAACATTTAAAGTTTGTTTCATCAAAATCGGTTCATTAAAAAAAAAGTTATCGTCATTTGAATGAACTCAAGGCATGAGTTTGCCTGCAAACATATAGCAAAAATAAAATAAAATAATAAGTGACATAAGAAAATTAAAATCCAAAGTCAATTCATCATCATTATACGACAGCATTGTACCTATCCATAGTAATCCATACTAAAAAAAAAGGAGAAGCTGACTGACTGACTGACATATTAACGCAGGGCCTAAACTATAAGGGTTAGGAACTTGAAATTTTGCACAGGGGTTCCTTTTATAACGTAGGGGAGCACTAAGAAAGGATTTTTGGAAATTCATCTCCTTAGGGGGAAAAACGGGTTGCAAAGTTAGTATGAAACTTTGTTGTTTTTGAAGTTATTCGAATGAAATTCAGCATGAAGGTTCTTTACTGAAAGGTATGAAACACGAGTAAAATATTTTACTCAAAAATCATCCCTTAAGGGGGTAAAATAGGGGTGCAAAGTAAGCATGAAACTTTGCCATTTTTGAAGTTAGTCGAATGAAATTCAGCATGAAGGTTCTTTACTAAAAGGCATGAAACACGAGTAAAATATTTTTCTCAAAAATCATCCCTTAAGGGGATATAACGGGGATGCAAAGTTAGTATGAAACTTTCCGTTTTTGAAGTTATTCAATTGAAATTCAATATTAAGGTGTTTCATTGAAAGTCATGAACTAATGTATTCCGGGTAATTCTACTGTTCCTGAGAAATCGACACTAATGCGGGCGGAGCTGCGGGCCAAAGGCAAACCTGACTTATATGTCAACGCACAGCCGAAACTACTGTGCGCAGAAACTTGAAATTTGGCACAGGGATTCTTTTTATGATGTAAATGAGCACTAAGAAAGGATTTTTAGAAAATCAAAGGGGTTGAAGTTTTATGGAATTTTCTCATTTCTGGACTTAGAAGTTTGAAAGTAGGTACGGGAGTTCTCAATTAAAATTAAAAAAGATCTGTTTAGGTGAACCAGACAACATTCTCCCTTGAAGGGGGAAATAGGGGGTAAAGTTTGTATGGAATTTTTCCATTTCTAGACTTAGAGATATGAAAATAAGTATATACGTTCTAGGTTACAATTAAAAAAGATCTGTGTAGGTGAAATGTACAAAATTTCCCCCTTAAGGGATAAAGGGGGGGGGGGGGGGTCGATTGTATGGAAATTTTCTCATTTCTGGACATAGAAGTATAAAAATAAGTATATATGTTTACATTACAATTAAAAAGATCTGTGTAGTTAAAATGGTCGAAATTTCCCCTTGAAGGGGTAGAATAGGTGGGGTAAAGTTTGTATGGATTTTTTTTTATTTACTTAGAAATATGACAATAAGAAGTTCTCCATTACTTTAAAAAAATATCTGTGTAGGTGAAATGGGCAAAATCCCCTCCTTAAGGGCTAAAGATCAATGCAGGTAAAATGTATTAAATTCTATTAAATTTTAAAAATTAAATTAGGGGAAGAAGCAAAGGGGCAGGGGTTTGTATGGAATTTTTATCATTTCTACTGTTCCCAAGGGAACGACATTAACGCGGGCGGAGCCGCGGGCAACAGCTAGTTATCAATAATTAGGTTTTTTCTTAGTATAGATGAATAATTTTCCCCGTTTTTAAAACATTTTTTATTGATGCTTCTTTCTTCTTCTTCTTTTTTATTAATCCTCTGTCTGCTCTGGCCAAGTATGGCTCCGGTAGTACAGAGAGGGTCATGCTCCTGCAGTGGAGACTAAAAGACCTGATGATGATGATGATGATGACTGATGCTTCGCTCCTATTGGACGCAACGTGATGTTTTATAGCCTAAAGCCTTCCTCAGTAAATGGACTTTCCTACACAAAAATAATTTTCTACTTTGAACCTGTAGTTCCTGAGATTAGCGCGTTCAAACAAACAAACAAACTCTTCAGCTATATAATACTAGTATAGGTAAATAAATACCTGTATACGGACAAATAACACAGACTACAATCTGTGTCTAGTATATAGCTCATGAGCTAGCCCCAAAGACTTGTGTTATGGGATACTAACTCATCGATACTATATTTTATAACAAATACATATATAGATAAACATCCAAGACCCAAGCCAATCTGAAAAAGATAATTTTCCATCTTGACGTGTCGCAGGCTGGCGTGTTGACCACTGCGCCACGGAGCTCGCTGTTTAGGAAGCATTTGCCCTAACTTAGTCACAGCTGGTTTCCATTACCATATGTCTAAAATTTATGTGTAACTAGCTTTCGCCCGCGGCTCCGCCCGCGTCAATATCGATGATCCCTCGGGAATAGGGCTTTTCCCGGGATAAAAGCCTATATCCCTCTGCGTACTCCAGAGAACTTGTATGCAAAATTTCATAATGATCGGTTCAGTAGTTACGGCGTGAAAGCGTAACAAACAAACAAACAGACAAACTCACTTTCGGATATAGTAAGGAAGTAAAGATAAGGATGAAACCACTTCTAAATTCAGGAGTTAGGACTCCGTTTATACAGTAATTTAAAGCCTTTCTTTCTCACATATCTTACGAAACTTACCCAAGATACCTATGAAGTCTTATACCTACCTATGTGGCAGTCAGCCGTGACCCAGTGGTCAAATGCTTCTTAAAACCGTGAAAGAAGTCGGCCTAAACTGCTCAGAACAATACTGCCGATCGTACTTATAAAATACTAGCTTTCGCCCGCGGCTCCGCCCGCGTTAATGTCGATCCCTCGGGAATAGTACTATTCCCGGGATAAAAGGTAGCCTATATCCTTCTCTGTACTCCAGACTTGTATGCAAAATTTCATGATGATCGGTTCAGTAGTTACGGCGTGAAAGCGTTACACACAAACAAATAAACAAACAAACAAACTCACTTTCGCACTTATAATATTAGTAAGGATTTTAACACAATCACTCCAAAATTTTCAACAAATGTTCAACTTCCATACCTTCTATAAGCTTCCTAACCGGATGTAAGAATTTGTATATTTGTGTTCACCAATGAAGTAGGTACCCATCCATTAATTATAGCCCTCACACACTATCTTATGAACTTATCCATCAGAAAATCGCGTTGGGACGATGGTCTTTAAGATGCGTTGTTACGCATCTTAAAGACCATCGTCCCAACGCACATCGTCACAACGACCATCGTCCCTGACAGTTAGGTATTTGTTAACCCCTGAAGTAACAGGCTGGCAGTAATCATTGACAGCCCGGCTTTTTCAAAATAAATATACCGGGTGAAATTGGATTCATTAGCATACGTTTAAGGAGTCACTCAGACCACGAATCTGAACAACTTTCATTATGCCAACCATATACCAACTCCGAAATTGCAAAAAAAAATTTGCAGATGTTCCATAGATTTTTACCTATATTCCACTTTTGTATGAAAGCGCAGATATTCTTTTCACGATGTCGAAGTTGTTCCCATAATGGAAGTTGTTCAGATTTGTGGTCTGAGTCACTCCTTAAAAGTTTGCTAATGAATTCAATTTCATCGTATATAATCAAGATAAAAAATATCCCACTGCGCGGTTATCAACCAAAGAGTCACAAAATACCACAAGAATTGTACTCATTGAATCTTATCTCTTTTCTATGCATTGAAATTATAAACATAAATACTTATATTCATATATTCGTTATATATATATATACTGGGTGGCGCAAAAGTACTGGCACTAAAGAAAATACTTTTATTTTTTTTATATGACATTTTCTGTCATTCTGTTTTTGAAAATTGTGTAGTGAACAAATGTAAAATACACTGAAAATAAACATGGACCGTTTTACTCCCCAAGAACGTGGAATACACTATGGACTTAGTGAGGGACGCTTTTCCAGGCCGAGTTATCTCTCGTTTTGGCGATTTGCCTTGGCCTGCAAGATCACCCGATCTGACCAGTCCAGACTTCTTTCTTTGGGGTTTTTTGAAATCTCGGGTGTATGTGAACAAGCCACAGACTCTCGCAGCTCTAAAAGAAAACATTCGTCAAGAAATAACGAACATATCGCAGGAAGTGTTACGGCAAGTTATGCAAAATGTCATAAATAGGGCTCAAATGTGTATCAACTCTGGAGGTCACCATTTAAAAGACATCATCTTTAAATCCTAATGGTACGAAATTTAATGGCACAAATATACATTTAAAAAAACCTAAATCTAGTTTTCTAATTTAGAAAAAATGTTATAGATGAACCAAATAGGGTCTTTACTTTTGCGCCACCCAGTATATATATATATATATGTCGGAGGGGGTTCCGGGACGGTCAGCGAATCTTCGATATTACCCGATTTTGACATGGCGGATACTCGAAATAATACGCACAAATGATCAATCACAACTTGTATTCGATAATCACAATAATTTGGCAACTATTAACAGGTTGATTAGGCAGATAATAATCGATTACTTTTGAAAACGCGGCAAGTTCAATACAGCGTGGCGCACCGATCGCTCTGGAAATCAAACTGAATTCCAAAATGGACGCTTGGTTCCACCACCCACGCCCCCTTCCACATGCCATCGCTGTATCGACCTTACCCAAGCAACCGCTTGACGTTTTCAGATAATACAGTTGAGAACTAACAGATGGCGCAGTTATTTATTAACAGTTTCTTAATACAATGACAGGTGGCGCCACAATGGCACCATTGTGACAAGTACAGACGTAAATCGAAAGATGGCGTTGCGGTCTTGTAGTAAAGTACGCAGGTCCATGGCGCCACTGTGCTGTCACTCCGACACGGCCATTCTGACCTCTCACACGTCCCCGTGGGAGGCATCTGTGGACAAAAAAATGGGAACAGTAAACCTTTTCCACTCGGCCTTCCTGACCACAAGGTCAGGCGTAAACACTATCGCTAATTACATCGTTACTAGTTAGCAAATAACATTTTGTTTTGTCATAAATCAAGGGAATAACGAAATCATTACTAAGCAAAACTCAAATCTCCAATTACTGTCAATACATTACAACTTCATCTCAATATCACATGAGTGTACAGTGCTCTAACTTCGTCTCAGTTGCCTCCATCCAGCAACCTCTACACACACATCAGATGGATATCTCCCTCCAATATCCATCTCACATAAACTTATCGCCTCCATCCAGCGATTTCAGCGACCACTTACACCCCCAAGCCAAACGCACGCCACTCACAGTCGTGGCCGCACTGCGACGGGAAATCAGGCCCGATTTTACGCCTACGCCTACGAATAACTGGAGGTGCAAGTAGTCTGAGCCAAAGACACACATTCTTACAATCAACAACAACACAAAGGAACGTCAATGAGTTTTGCTTATTCCAGATTTAAGAGCTTGTAGATGGTCCAGCCCCATCTGTATTAGTCATAGTTATTTGATCATTAAATTCATGGTCAAGGTTCGAGTCACTATCTGAGTCAATATCATTTAAGTGGTCACTGTCGGGCATTTTTCTAAGTCTGTCGTGTGCGTATTTGTAAGTCCTGTTAGAGTTAAGTGCCTTTAAAATGTAACGATCTCCATCCAACACTTCTGTTACTTTAAATGGACCCTTGTATTTGGGATCGAGCTTTGTTTGATTCCTTTCCTCGTTCTTTAGAAGAACAAAATCACCCACTAAAAAAGGTTGAACTTTGGCCTTGGTTGTTCCTTATCTATTGCAGAGCCTAATGTTTAGAGGTCTTGCAACTTTACCTATTAGAAGTTCTAATGGACTTGCCTTCGCGATACGGTGTGTGGTACAATTTAAAGCTAGCTGCACATCAGGAAGTGCGTCTTGCCATGACTGGTTGCTGGTTTCCGCCGCAGTCAGCATATTCTTCAGGGTACTCATAGTACGCTCCACCTGACCATTTGCTCGGGAACTCCCTGTTGCTATCAGATGCAGCTGGATATGGTTAGTCTCGCAATAGTCTTTAAAATCTCTACTCGCAAAGCAGCGGCCTTGATCAGCTATAAGACGAGTGGAAGCCCCAAACAATGACACACTTGCTTTGACAGCCTTGATACCACTAGCTGTATCAATGTTGTGCGTATGGTGAAGAAGCACGTATTTGGTGAAAGCGTCAATTAAGACTATGATATACTCCTTCCTAGCGTTCTTTCCGCTTAACTTACCAGTAGCGTCGATATGGACCGTATGCCACGGAACGGCTATTTTTGGTATAGGATGCATATTAGCTTGTATCTTACCGGAATGGGACTTGGAGACTCGGCAGGTAATACAATTCTAAATACAATTCGCGATTCGCGCGGCACTGCCGCCGCCCGTCAACACTATGGGCTCTAAAAAACTCGTGGTGAGCGAACTTCTGGCGTTCCTGGATAAGCAGCTGGATTGCATGGACGAAGTCAGTGTAATTCAGATCTGTACCAGCAATTGGCGAGAGGAAGAGATACGAAGTGCGAAGGTGCTTCTTTATGAGTCGCTTGACATGAGCGAACGTATGCCGTCTCGACGGAGAGATGAGAAGGGAGAGAAGAGTCTTCAGGACATAATAAACCTGTTCAAGTCGACCGATCCGGAAGAGTGGCCCGTGGCGTTCGTATGTAAGGACCTACACCGCCTTCCGCCGGTTACATTTGACCATGTCGACGTCACTCGGTTGTTAAAAGATATTACAACGTTGAAGTCCAACCTGGCCGATTTGCAGTTGAAGTTCGAGGCATCAAAAACTACCATCGATGATTTACGAGCGGAATTAGTTGAATTAAAAACCAACAAGTCTGTAAGTAGGTCACCCGATGCCTCAAACGTCAACACGTGTCGCGGTGCACTCGATGCATCGCAGTCAAGTTTCGCGTCAGCG
The DNA here is from genome assembly GCA_947532085.1 of Elegia similella. Taxonomy (NCBI): domain Eukaryota; kingdom Metazoa; phylum Arthropoda; class Insecta; order Lepidoptera; family Pyralidae; genus Elegia; species Elegia similella. Next base: position 6,072,041 of record OX383933.1, read on the forward strand.
AAATTGGATTCATCGCCGGTCATCGCCGTCGAACGACTTGCGTCACCCCGCCCCGCACCTCGAACAGCCCCCGCGGTGACGAATGTAAGCACGCCAACGCCTCGTGCTTACGCGACTGCTGCAAGCCAACCTCCCAAAATTCAGCGGTCATCTCAACTTGAAGAGTCGCACCCGGCAAAGGTGGTGGCTCTAGAACCAGCTCCTAAGGGAGTTGTGGACAATGAGGGCTTCACCAAAGTAATACGGAAGCGGAAGAAGCCCCAAAGTAGAAATAAGTGCGGTACTGCACTCAGCGGTCCCAACATGTTGCTGCGTGCAGCCGTACCGACGACTTTACTGTACGTGTCCCGCCTCCATTACTCTACAAAGAGTGAAGATCTGGTGGAGTACATAAAAGTGAAGACGAAGTTAACCTTGAGGGTCGTAAAGTTGGAATCGCGTCACAACGTGAATTTCAACTCATATGTGGTGCGAGTTCCAACTGCTCAGATGGAGACCTTCACTGAAGAAGATTTCTGGCCGAAGGGTGTCGTCTTTCGGCGTTTTCGCGGGAGGCTACCCGACACCCCATCACCGTGTAGTGCGTCACAGACAATACGTACGATGTAGTGAAATAAGTTTTTTTTTTTATATAATATATATATATGTTAGTCTTTAAGGTATATATAATATGGGCCATATTTTTGTAAAAAAAAATTGTAGTTGCCTGAATTAAATGATTTATTATTATTATATTATTATAAACAAACTTTCTGACGTATTTTGACATGTTGTCAAACCAGCATAGATCGTACACCTTCTCCAGCGTTTTTTCCCAACCCAAGTGTAACAAGCCGCCGTGAACATTATTGATGACGGACCATCTGAATGATCGAGGTACTATTGGCAAGCAACGCGTCTTACCGCGTCTTTGAATTTTGCGATGGAGAACACCCGATCGGATTTCATACGTCTTGGCCACATCAGTGGGCAGTTTTTCTTCTTTCAGTTCAGACATAAGTTTTGAAATCTCAACATCCTTCTGTTGCTCTGCTACCAACCAATTACCAGTAAGCTCTAAGATATTAACTTGCTTTGACTCTACCTTCTCAACAACGTTGCAATTGCTATTGGTCGGCAACGGGTTCCTGGAGAAGAAATCGGCATGGGACATTTGCTTACCGCTTCGATGAACTATGTCAAAGTCAAACCCCTGTAAAAATGCCCACCAACGATGCACACGCGGCATCAGGTCGAGTTTCTTCCTGGTGGATTGAAGAGAGCTGCAGTCTGTGACTACGACAAATTTGCGCCCATGCAGAAAATGCCGGAAATGCTTGACCGCATTCACAACCGCAAGAGTCTCCAACTCGTAGGAGTGATAGTTTGACTCTCCGGCCATTGTGCGCTTGCTGAAATAAGCTACAGGATGTCGCTTACCTTCCTTCACTTGGATCAGCACAGCACCGTACCCAATTGAACTGGCGTCAGTGTGCAGTTCCGTTGTAAGGGCTGGATCGTAGATCATGAGAACCGGTTCATTGGTCAGTACAGAAATAATCTGTTGCCTGATAGCCTCATGGTCAGGCTTCCACTCTACTTTGCCATTTCCCGTAGTCAAAGCATATAGGGGTGCCATAATCTGCGAAAACTTTGGCACAAACTGTCGGAAGTACGAGGCGAGTCCGATGAACTGGCGTAGCTGCGTGACCGTTTTCGGTGGTGGCAAGGCGGTTAGTGAGTCCACCTTACGAGTGTTTGGGCAAATTTGCCCCTGGCTTACCTCAAACCCAAGGTACTCTACCTTTTGCTTCAAAAATGTGCATTTTTTGGGATTTAATGAGAAACCCTTTTGCGCCAGAACAGTAAGTACAGCCTGCAGCCTGTCCAGGGCTTCTTCAGCATCTCTTGCAACGATGAGTACATCATCCATGTAAACTACAACGTAGATATTCACAAGATCCCAAGAGCGTGAATAAGAGCTCGCTGAAAAATTGAGGGTGCATTGCGAAGTCCGAAGGGCATGGTCAAATATTCAAACTGACCGTCAGCCGTAACAAACGCTGTACGTTCTATGGACTCTTCCTCAATGGGATCTGGTGAAAACCAGACGCTAAGTCTAAGGTCGAAAAAACATGCCCCCCATGCAATCGAGCTATCTGATCCGAGATAAGCGGCAGAGGAAAGCGGTCCGGCACAGTATTATCGTTTAATTCGCGATAATCCACGCACATTCTGTCACTGCCATCCTTTTTCTTGACTAAATGAATAGGGCTTGCGAACGGCGATGAACTATGTAGAACCACACCTGCCTTAAGTAATTCATCAATCTTAGTCCTCACGATCTGACGCTCATCAGGACTCAACCTATATGGACGTCGGTTAACTGTTTTATGGGGGTCCTTCAAACGTATTTGCATTGGTTCTGTCTGGGCAGGGGACGTAGGCAGTTATAAAGCATCGTTCAAATAATTTTAAAAGTTCTATCAAACGGGGTCTTAAATCAAGTGGGCAATCAGTGTCAATCTGGTTAAAGTCAATATTAATGTCTGTGACAACATTACATGATTGGACAACTCGAATCTTTTCAAATTTTAACTTATCAGTTGACATTTGAACAACCATACCCAGCGCTAAAACTTCGCGTCCAATCATGATATCATGTCGTAAACAAAAGTCTGGTAACACGTGTAGAAGTATCTCAAATGTAATAGCGTCAATCTCTACTGTTGTCAAAACCTGCATAGTCGAGGTAACAGAAGTCTGTCCAATACCCATCATAGTGACATTGTCATGGATTCGCTTACCACTGAATCTACACGCAACAGATTCTTTTACAAATGAACTTTCTGCCCCAGAATCATAGTAAAATGAAAATAGCTCACCAGAGTGACGCAATGATCCGGCAGGTGCGCTCACGATGCATAGGTCGACTCGCTTTTCTTTCGTTGAGCTCGCTCCGGGGATAGTGTTTCCTTCCTTGCTGGTCCGCTCCGGGCAGTGAGAGGCGTAGTGCCCTTGCCCTCGGCACTGGAAGCACGTGACACCGCGACTCTCCGATCTCGTATTAGACTGGTTTGCAGCACTCTGCTTGGTCTGATGCTGTTCTATTGATTGCTTAGAATCCTTCTTGGCATAGCAGTGGATGGATTTGTGTCCCACCTTTCCACAATTAAAACATTTCAAAGCTGCAGTAATACCGGTAAGACGACTTCTCTTTGTTTCAGGTCCTTCTCGCTCCCTGGTAGAAGGCATTTGTCTTTTTAGGAATGACACTGCTTTCAATTCATTTTGCAACTCATTTCGAGTTTTGATATCGGTCGTAAACGAAAGCCTCTGGACACGCGGTTCGAATTTTGAAACATGGGCTACGACAGTGGCAACGGCTATCTCTTCTACACTGAGCCCCTTCCATTTTGACATAACTGAAGTCATGAGCGTAGCAGCAAAAGCTGCCAGGCATTCGTTTTCTTTCGGTTTCTTGCCACTTAAGTTAATAAGACACGAAGCACCAGTTTCTGGGCAATCATACCTCGCTATGAACAGTTCCTTGAACTCGTGCCAGGTCATGCCAACGAAAGACACGGTAGACAGCCAGGTTGAAGCTTCACCTTTTAATGCTCGGCTTAAGGCAATCATTAAAGCTGGGCCTTGACGGTTTTTATCAGTCACGCACATATCCGCGGTATTAATCCAAGCACGAGCGTCGACGTCACTTTTCTCTGGGTCAAATTTAGGAAAATGAATTTGCTCACTTTCACTGGATGACGTAGGCACCTTCATTGCTTGAAGTAACGCTTGAAAATTACAATTTTGTTGCTCGAGCAATAACAGCCATTTGTCGTCATCATTTCTGCCACTATTTGAAGAACGACCTTCTTCGACACAGTTTTTCTCATGTGTGGCGTGATCTACGCATCCCAATTCTGATGTCGGAGGGGGTTCCGGGACGGTCAGCGAATCTTCGATATTACCCGATTTTGACATGGCGGATACTCGAAATAATACGCACAAATGATCAATCACAACTTGTATTCGATAATCACAATAATTTGGCAACTATTAACAGGTTGATTAGGCAGATAATAATCGATTACTTTTGAAAACGCGGCAAGTTCGATACAGCGTGGCGCACCGATCGCTCTGGAAATCAAACTGAATTTCAAAATGGACGCTTGGTTCCACCACCCACGTCCCCCTTCCACATGCCATCGCTGTATCGACCTTACCCAAGCAACCGCTTGACGTTTTCAGATAATACAGTTGAGAACTAACAGATGGCGCAGTTATTTATTAACAGTTTCTTAATACAATGACAGGTGGCGCCACAATGGCACCATTGTGACAAGTACAGACGTAAATCGAAAGATGGCGTTGCGGTCTTGTAGTAAAGTACGCAGGTCCATGGCGCCACTGTGCTGTCACTCCGACATATATATATATATATATATTTCTCATAGGTTTTCCTGTAATCTATGGGTAAAAACCTATATTACATATTTTTTTCAAAAATCAGTAGTTTCAGAGATTAGGTAGGGGAAATGGTCATTTTTCTTCTATTTCGTTGAATAACTTTAAAACTACATTGTTTAGAGTTATAAAAGTTTAGAGTTATAAATAATTAAGTTCGTCAAAACAAGCCCTTTTTGAAAAATATTCTGAATGTGACCCCCAAAAGTGCCCCCAATCTTAAAATGTATTTGATGTCGCAACATATACGTATTTGGATTACATTAATCTATAAGTGTACTAAATTTCAACTTAATCGGTCCAGTAGATTCGGAGTAAATTGGCTGTGACAGACGGACAGACAGACAACCGAGTGATCCTATAAGGGTTCCGTTTTTTCCTTTTGAGGTACGGAACCCTGAAAGTGGGATAAGGCTGGATAAGGTAAGGGAAGAAATGAATTTTGATGTGATCATAGTAAAAAAGGTAAAGTAAAAAAGTGACAAGCAGGCTCAGGTCACTTAAGCCAGTTTAATTTCCTGATGGCTCACCTGCATATAAAAATTTACCAAGATATTTCATATGTGCGCATGGAGATTTTATTATTGTTCCCACCACAGTGCCTGTTCAGTCTTTAAAAACTTCTGATCACCGTGTGATAATTTCAAGACGCGGTTGCTAAGGCCGCCATCGGTTGTCCTAGCGACCACATGCGTCGCTAAGTTTCTTCCGCTGCAGCGTCTAATTGTAAGACTATCCTGTGACGCACGTCAAAATTTTCCAGTTTCTCCAAATTCTCAGAAGAGCTGGGACGACATTCATTGCAAATTGACGTATGACAATCTTTTAAGCTGTAGTACAGGTTCGGCGCGTGCTAGGCTTTTGGCCGTGGGTACGCATGAGGCCGGCTACTGGCTTCACGCATACCCTACGTCAAATACAGGAAATTTTCTTGAGCCTGACGCGCTCCGAATTGCAACCTGTCTACGGCTTGGGGTTCCGGTCTGTGCCCCTCATAAATGTCCCTGTGGCAGTGATGTCGACAAGCTAGGACATCACGGACTGTCATGCCAAAAAAGTGCAGGCCGCTTCTCGAGACATGCCGCACTTAACGATATCATACGCCGGTCCCTTGCCACCGACAACGTGCCAAGTCTACTTGAGCCGACTGGTATTGCAAGAGACGATGGCAAGAGACTGGATGGTATGAGTTTGATTCCATGGAAGATGGGCCGGGTGCTGGTATGGGATGCAACCTGTTCAGACACGCTTGCCCCTTCCCATCTACATGGAACCAACAACAGAGCTGGTGCGGCTTGTGAAGCGGCTGAAAAAGCTAAAGTTTGCAAATACCCCTGTATTTGCAAACTTTAGCTTTTTCAGCTACACAGCAGCACAACTCTAGCTTTCTAGGCTCCGAATATGATTTTGTCCCATTCGGTGTCGATGTGCACTATAAGGCTTTTTAAGGAAATAGCAAAAAGGTTAGTCGACATCACAGGAGACCGAAGAGCTGGCAGCTACCTCGGACAAAGAATTAGTCTAGCTATTCAAAGGGGAAATGCTGCCAGTATCTTCGGAACCTTGCCTAAAGGGACTCCTTTTAATAATATATTTTAGATTATATATTTTAGGTTTTTAGTTTTAGGTTATTTGTTCTAGTATATATATTTAATTTCTGTGTAGATTTAACACCACTATATTTTAATAAATTTATCTATATAATTATCTACATTTATTTAATTATAAAATTCATTATGTCTGAATGTTTACATTAATAAAAGACAATAATCAATAAAATACACTTATTTTCAAAATAATGATTTGAAAACAAAATAAACTTAAACTAAAACAGCAGAAAAATATCTATATAATGTGACTATCCTTTATTTTTGTCAGTGAAGAAATCATCTGTATTATAGTAGCATTTCTCCAAGAAGTAGCTTTAAACAAATGAAGTCGGCGAATGCTTTTCAACTTTTGCAGAATTTCTGTAGGCAGCTTATTGAATATTCGGATAGCGTGGCTAGAGATTGCAATCCGGATACTTCGAAATCCGAAAAACACTGAAAAATCCGGATTTTCAAGCTTTATATAAATCCGGATTTCAGTATCAAAATCCGGTTTTTTCGAATTTTTGTTTTAAGTATAGCTTACCATCTTAATTTTACAACCAGCACACAAATTCGCACAAAAGTTTAGGCTATGACTTAAGGGATTTTTGATTGAAAACACTAGACTACACGGACAGTTAATCGATGATTATCAAAACATTATAAAGAAAGTCCGGGCGTTGGTGAAGACATTTAAATTCACTGACAATGGATGACATGCTTCAGAAATATGCAAAGAGTTAGGTCTTGTTTTGGACTGTAAAACGCGATGGTATATTCTAGCTACAATGATGGAACGTATCTCAAAGCTGAACTCAAGTGTACAAAAAGCATTAATCGATATTAATCTAACAGGCCGCGGTATCGTCACCAAACCCCTTACTAGTTCGGAAACCGTGTGCAAATCTGACCTTAACCTGCACCTACTTAGCTTTAAGGAACAACTTGATCGCCAACATTCTATTGTCAAAACTAGCAGTGCCTTACTCTACAGCAGCAGCCGTCGACTTCAGGCAGCAGGGCTGATTTACCTGCATGATTATATGCAGAAGTGGACATTTTTAAAAAGGTTGTAGGGAAATTTCAAAAAGGTTTGAAAGACGTTGCTAGCCGTTCCGCCGATTAATCTGGAACCAGAAAGTGCCATTTCCACGGTTGGAATATTCTGCAATAAATTAAGACAACGGTATTAATGAAGAAACACAACGCTTTTACATGTTTTTAAGGTACCGCTTCATGAAAAAAATGAAATCTTTATTGTTATTTACTGTTAGGTAGATTACCATTTATTTTACTTTTTCATTGTGTATATACATAGTGTATCAATATTTAAAATACGAAGTTTTTCGTTTAAAAATATCAATTCTATATATTTAAAGATTTTATTGTACTTTACATGTAGCAAATATAGCATTATGAATTTGACTTACAAAACGTGATTTTTGATAAAATTTTATGAAATTGTCATTGTCAAAATGTGAATTTTAAAATCTGAAATACAGGCCTTATTTAAAACTTTTATATTTTAAGAATTCGGTCGTCGGTTATTTCAAGACCTCTAATTCGACAGATTTTTCATGTGATAACTAAATATTTTATTTGTTTTGTTTTCTTTTCAACTTTATCGTAAATGTTAGTGAATTGTAAATTTTAAATAAGCTAAACTAGAAATGATAAAAAATAAAATTAAAGCTTCGAAAAATTCGGACTATCCGGATTTTGCAATCCCTAAGCGTGGCACGTATCACAATGTTGTGCAATATTAAGTTTTGGCATTATCTCTTGCTTAAGATCTTTTCGCCTCGAAGTCTCACGTGCCTCACGTGCTCTCCTTTCATCTTGTGTCTCTATGCTATCTAGTTTTTTAAATAAATCTTAGAGGATTATTAATATATATGAGAAAAATAAATAAGATGCTTCAATGTCACTAAAAATTGATTTATTTTGATCTCTTATAAGATTTCTACATCAGCAGTTCTCCCACATCATTAATATTATATATTATTATATTATATAGGGAAAAACTTGATAATAAAATTTAAAACGCCGGATACCTACTCGTTGATTCGGTTTAATGACCGCTGCTAATGCTATTACTGAAATTTTCGATGCTAACGCCATCTAGCGGAACATGGCGTGCGCTAGATGGCGTAAAATATTTCTATTAAAGAATCTTATAAAATGTGTTTCGTGTAAATCAAAGGAATATTTCAAATGAAATGAAATGTTGTCAATTGAATGTATCATTGTGTTAGAAATAACTACCTACTTATCTGTTTTTTTATTAACATTGTAAATTTTTTTATAGTCATAGGAGATGCCGTATGGTCTCAGGTTGTATATTAAGTACTCCATCGCGTACATGTAGGATTCATTTAGGTAGTGGAAACTTATAGCGTATTCTGAGCAGCAGTCTCGACCCTAGAAAGAAAAACGAATCTCTGTAATCTATATATATTATATATACAAAAGCGAAAATCACTCACTCATCACGATCAAAGATAAAAACACGGGGTATTATAAAGAACCATATGGTATAATTATTGGTGGTTTAATTGATAAAATGTCATTCACACATTCACAGTACGGAAATTGTGTTGGAGAAAACTAGGTGTGGTAGAAAATAAAATATCTTAGGAAAAACGTTTGCACTGTTTATTGTTCAAGTACATTTCTTGAAGTGACAGTTGCTTTCATAATTTTAAATTAAACTATTCATAAAGAACACACATACCTAGTCAACAGTTTAGATAACTGAAAGAAGGTATATTACAACACCCCCCCTTAATCTAAACTGGGTAAAAATAATCATCAGTAGAAAAAAAAACAATCAATGAAAGAATAAAAATCAGAGATACAAACACAGATGTAAAAACACGTTCAACGAACAACTTATGTTAAACCCATAGACTTCAAACATTTGTTATGCGCTTCTCGTCCTAAAGGTTTTGTTAGTATATCTGCCGACATATCACTAGATCTAAGATACCCTAAATTAATCAAATTTTGTGATACCTTTTCTCGTATAAAGTGATATTTTGTATCGATATGTTTTGTTCTACTATGATGAATAGGATTTTTCGCCAAGGCCTGTGCGCTCTGGCTGTCACTATATATTAAAATACGTTCCTGAGTAGAACCTTACCTCCTTAATAAAGCGACCTAAATATATGGCCTCTTTTGCGGCATCTGTTAAAGCCATATACTCGGCTTCGGCAGACGATCGAGCCACAGTAGGCTGTTTTCTAGATGCCCAAGAGACAGGTCCTCCAGCTAGCTGAAAATGGTACCCAGTATACGACCTTCTACTTTGTGTGCAGTTGGCCCAATCTGCATCTGTAAAACCATAAAGAGGTTCTGCTGATTTCTTATAAATAATGGAAACATCAATCGTTTCCTTTAAATATTGAAGGACACGTTTAGCAGCATCCCAGTGAGCCTTACCATAAGATGTATTAAATTGGCTTAGATAGCTAGTCGTAAACGCATCGTAAATGTCCGGCCGACTGTTAACAGCTAAAAACATCAAACTACCTATTAGGTTTTGATAAGTATAATTCTCACCATTATTTGGAACGTTCTCCAACTTCCCAACAAGAGGAGTACTTTTTCCTTTACAATTCGACATATCATATATTGCCAATAAATTCTTTATAAATGTTCGTTGATTTAATACTATTTTATCCTTTTCCTGATAAATATTAATTTCCAAATAGTAATTCAACGGTCCAAGATCTTTTATTGTAAAATAATTTTCCAAGTCATTTTTAACAGTGTCAAAACACAAATCATTTTTATAAAAGACTATAACGTCATCGAGGTATATGGCCAGCAAAATAGTTTCTGAACCAAAAAGTTATTTTAAAAACACAAGGCTCCGATGGTATTTTAGTGAAACCAATTTTTAACAAAGTTTCACACCACTTTTTATACCATGCCCTTGGTGCTTGTTTGAGTCCGTACAAAGACTTCTGTAACAAACAAACCTTATTCTCTTGTCCTTTGACAGCAAATCCTTGAGGTTGAGCCATATAAATTTCCTCGGAGAGGTCTCCATTCAGGTCTCAACATCTAGGTGCCTCATCTTAAGGTCAAGATTTGCAGCGAGTGCAATTAGAGTTCGTAAAGACGAATGCCGGATCACGGGCGCAAATGTCTCTGTGTAGTCAACATCCGCTACCTGACTATACCCTTTGACAACAAGTCTTGCCTTATATTTGACAATATTGCCTTGTGCATCAGTCTTTATCTTATAAACCCACTTGCACTGAACCAACCTTTTGTCTGGTTTGTCCACTAACCTCCATGTTTTCAACTTCATATGTGAATCGTATTCACTTTGCATTGCTGCATGCCATTTTGGAGCATCATCAGATTTAATTGCTTCGTAATAACTTTGCGGTTCTGCGAAACTATCGGCAACTAAATAATATAAAAATCAGGTGTTTTTTTTATCCTCAATGGATATCTGCGCTCAGAAGCATCTGAATTTTCTTCCAAACGTGGTATCGGAGCATCTGAAATATCTTCTAAACGTGGTGTCAGAACACCTTCCCCCCTTAGTGGACATGCCGAAGACAAATCAGTGTCGTAGAAAATTTCAATGTTTTCAGTTGAAGTGCCAGGCAAAGAACTTTGGTCAACCTCCCTATTGACAACTTCCCTATTCACTATATCTGATATATGCGACCTATCTTGCGTCTCCTTAGATAAAGTTAAAATAGAATCTAAGTTGTTGTTGGCCATCTCAGGTTCTTTAGAAAACTTCAAACTACAAAAACAATTTTCAAAAAATACAATATCCCTAGCCTTAACTAATCTTCTCGGGTACTGAGCATCCCTAACTAAATAATTATTTACAGTGTCAGTATACCCTACAAAAATGTGTTCTTTGGCTTTCATGTCAAACTTCTTCCTATGACAAGAAGGAACATGAACAAGAGCTCGACATCCAAACACCTTCAAATGAGCCAAATTCGGTTAGGTGTTGTACCACCTCTCAAAAGGTGTCAATGAATGACCTAGAGCTCGATGTGGTGAACGATTTTTTTAATAAACTGCAGTTTGTACTGCATCCTCCCAGTAAGTCTTTGACAAGGAGCTGCCAGCTAACATGCTGCGTGCTTTTTCTACCACCGAACGAATAGTTCGCTCTCCCAGGCCATTCTGCTGTGAGCAAAATGCCACACTGGTTTGATGTACAGTACCACAGGATGCAAAAACACTAGCAAGTTCTTTGTTGACAAATTCAGTTCCATTGTCAGATCTTACCTTTTTGATTTTGGCTTCTGTTTGACGTTCCACTAATAAACGAAAAGATTCGAACTTTTCTTTTACTTTGTCCTTTGAAGCCAAAAAATAAACAAAAATCATACGGGAAAAATCGTCAACTAGTATTAAACCATATTTATTGCCTTGGAAGGAAACCTCAGACATCGGTCCAAACAGATCACAATGTACTAACTCAAGCAGTGAAGTACCTTTGTCATACGTGATGCTTTTGAACGATTTCCTCGCTTGCTTCCCTTCCACACATGCAATACAGCTCTTCTTATCTACAACCTTATAATCTATACCTACATTACCTTTTTTCAAAATGTCCATACCGATGCGGCATAAGTGACCCAAGCGCCTATGCCACAGCTCATAACTAGACATAGAATCTTCTGTGTGTACATCATAAGCCACCGGATTGCAAGGAGTATTAGTTGTACAGTCTAATTTGTACAGCCCTTTGCTAACAGAGCCAGTCAGAATAGGTTCTCCTGTGAAAGAAAAGGTATCACTTCTAAACAGTTTACACCCATCCCTATTAAATAAAAATGAGAAACCCTTTTCGTCACACTTATTTACAGATAACAGATTCGTTTTTAATTGAGGTATATATACAACGTTACTAATACTATTTACAGTAGACCCAGTAGAAATAGAAATATCCCCTAAACCTAAACAACTAACTTTTTCGCCGTTAGCCACCGTCACACTTACAGAATCCTTTGGCTTGAGATTCAGAAACCAATCTCTTCTTGATGTCATGTGCTGCGACGCTCCAGAATCTATATACCAGGTATTCAAAGAGTCAGTGTCTCCTAATCCAAGAGCCAGTAGGGATTCTTCTGTATCCTTCTTGGTCTTTTTCTATGGACAATCTGGTCTCTTATGGCCTGGTTGCTTGCAATCATAGCAAACAATTGCCTTCTTCACCTTCTTAGGTTTAGCTTTAGCAACCGTGCGTAAAGCGGGTATAGACTCTTCTGTCTTGGCCATTTCGCTTAGAAGTCTACTTTTAACTAGATCCGTTGTAACTTCCATGTTACTATTTTCGAGGGCCATCACTAATGGATCGTATTTTGGCGTTAAGCCTCCAAGTAGTATAACCGCTAACGAGCTGTCTTCTATTGTCTTGCCTATATCAGCTAGGTCAAGAGCTGTACTCATTACAGCGTGAATATACTTCTCAATGTTGTCATACTCGTCAAGTCTTATTCTATACAGCTTTCGTTCCAAAGCCAGCCGTCTTCCCAAACTTCTGTCCTCAAAAGCATTCTGCAAGGCTTTCCATGCCTCTACAGCAGTTTTTGATGTTCGGACGTGGACAATAGCTGCTTCTTCTAGAGTAAGACAAATTTTCGTCAATGCCTTTCTTTCGTTTTTCATCTTCTGCGCGGTAGGAGTAATATCATCCTCAGGGTAACCCTCTATGGTTTCCCATAAATCTTCATGGAGATGATATTTTTTTATTTTAAATCGCCACAGAGGATAATCTTCACGATTTCTTAGAATGAACGAAGGCATCGTGTGTGCACCACTCGATTTTCTGGTGAAATCTCCGAAAGACATTCTTACGAAAAAAAATATATTATTTATCCCATTCAAAAAATTTTTAAAGATAAACAAACCTTCTCGACACGGTTGTTGGCAAATATTTCTTCAATCACACAATTCTTTCGAACACTAACACTTTAAAACGATGCTTTGTAATGATTTACGCCTTTTTAAATGAATGTCACTAGATTTTACCTACCAACTTTTACTGAAATCTTTATTTTCGATTATGGCGTTTATTACGAGGTTATAATTTGTACTCTTTTTCTGTATAAATGACAATGTCAACCTGACTGCATGAACAAATAAATGAAATTATTTTGCCAGTGTCATTTCCTCCGACATAAATATTGTAACTTATTGTAACCGATTTGCCAAAAAGGAGTAACGAGTTTCATGAAATATTTATTAACTTGTTATTTTATACCGAGTTTATTTGTATATTATAGTATAGTATTTTTTCACTGTTTCTTTGTTAATTCGATAGACCAATGTGAGACCAATGTGCATATTGATAAAGATATTTGAAGATGGGAATAATTCTAGGTAAAAAATGATTTTGTTTTCTAATGTAGGTACGGTACTTGAAATTATGTTTTTGATAGTTTTCAACCGACTAAAAAAAAGGAAATTATCAATTCGTATGTTTTTTTTTTTAATGTTTGTTCGTACCTCAAAACTCCGTCATTTATGAAACGATTTTAATAATTCTTTTTTTGTTTGAATGGGGTTGAAGTTGAAGTTTCTTGCTAAATATACAAAAAAAGATGTGAGAACTTGCGTTGCTTTTATGGAAAAATGACGCAACACTGACTTTTTTTTAAATTTTCCGCGAAATTTACCTGTCAGTTGCACAGATTGCCTATAAGTTGTCAAAGCATTGTTTACAATTAATTTTTTTTTTAATGGAATATAGTTTATATGTACCTTACAACAGCCGCAAATATTTTTGTTTTTCGTCTTTAAACAAATATAATATTTCCTTTATTCCACTCGTGTTCGGGCTGATAACGTGTTGGAGAAAACTAGAAGGTGTGGTAGAAAATATAATATCTTAGGAAAAACGTTTGCACTGTTTATTGTTCAAGTACATTTCTTGAAGTGACAGTTGCTTTCATAATTTTAAATTAAACTATTCATAAAGAACACACATACATACCTAGTCAACAGTTTAAATAACTGAAAGAAGGTATATTACAACAAATTGTGATGCGGAAATCGTGGATTTCACACACGAGTTCCCCCCGCTCGCCGCACAGCGCGCCGCCGCAGCGATTCGCTCCGTGAAAATCGCACGCGATTTCGCTGTAAGCGGCGGCTCGTGGCGTGGTCAAAGATCTTCCCAGTTTTGATCACACCTCCCGGCGCCCCTCGCCTCGCTGCCGCTCAGAGCGGCAAGGTCGTGAATCGGCCGTAAGGCTGGCCGGCGGCGCGGGCATGTAATTGATTTGTCACATATACTTATCAGATTGTAGCGATGAAAAGATTATTTTCATAGTCCAGTATATAATGTTAGTAAGTATTTACATAAGAGAGGTTTTTTTTGGCTGGGTAATAAATCAGTTGAAGAAGGTCTGAAAAAGTATTACTTAGTCAACACTTACTGCGTTCATTGGATAAGTCATCGACTTCCACCGATCACTGGCGTTGAAATGTGCATCGACGAGGTCGTGCGGCGGTAACGGGAAGAAGCGGTTTCGTTGGTAGACGTCCCTGGAATCCACGACTCTAACGCCTACGTTCTCCAAACATTTACCTGCATAAACGTGGTCTCAGATTATAAAAATCCAGTAACCTCTCTCACATATAACAGGGGGGAAGAAAATTATCTGCCGGGTCGGCTGATATTGAAGTTATGTCAAGAATATACTAGTTTTTTTATTGGCGTACATAGTAAAAAATATTTATTTTTAAAATTAAAGTGATTAAAACTAACTATATACAATATAAACATGAAGTGAAAAGAGCACTAGTAAAAAATTACTTCGAAATCTTGCCCGTGTGGCATGGTGGCAAGAACGCTGGCTGCGTTCCCCCGTTGGATAGCTATGCTAATCTGTTGGGCGAAAAAGCAGCCAGCCCTCTTATTAACGGCAGCCGACATGAGCCGTGGGGCAAACTCTTTTAAGAAACTTCTCACGCTGGGTCCCCAAGGTCCTAACATCTCTACGCCAAACGGCACAAATATATAATCCTTGGTTGGTGGTATGGCTTCGGGTACAGACGCCGGCCTCCCAAGTTGCTACTTGCTTTTCCCACATTCATCCAAGTGAGTAGTACTAGTACCCCGATACCTTCATTCTCTTACCAAATCAAAAAAAATCCTAGCCTGCCCCAGCTTAAAAATGCTTCCGATAGGCAGCAGCGTCGAAAGCACACGAAACAAAAGTAATTGCGCTCGCCGACCCGCCTGCCAAGCGAGGTGAGTATGGCAATCTCCTCCCGTAGAACGAAGTATCCTTGAGAGATGCCTTTGTCAAGTAGTGGACTGGAATGATGATGATGATGTGAGAGGAGTGTCAACAGCCACGCTGGTTGTTGAGAATCATTCGAAAAAAATACAAATACAACTGACAACATTTCAATTTTTATAAGTTAATTATTTTTATTTTATTTCGATAGTACTTTAAAAACTAAGAAATACATACACACGGTGAATTTTTTAAGTTTTGGACCCTTAAAGGGGTGACTCAGACCATCAAAATGAACAACTTTTCCTATGAAAACAATTATGGGAATAAAAAAAAAAATTCGACATTCCCATACAAACTAGCCGGGCGGAGGGACTCTTTTGTATGGAAATGACGAAGTTTCTTTTGAGTTCCTAGCATTGGTCCCATTCAAAAAGTTGTTCATATTGATGGTCTGAGTCACTACTTTAAGGGTCCAAAACGATCAAAAATTCACCATGTATATTTTCATTTTTTATACTTTAAAACATTGGTAAAAAGAAGAAATCAATAGACTGCCACATAAAGTCTGGTTATTCATCTTGTTGTTTGTCTCTTTGTGTGAGGAAATCAACTACCTCCTTACAAAATTAATAATTTGAAGTATACAAAAACAGCTGTAATTTGCATAAATTGAGTTCTCAGCTTTAAATAACACTATAACAGAAACACATGAATAATTTTTACTTAGTAATTTAATGTATTGAATCCCTATCTGCCATTGTTGTGTGATCTCACTTCGCTTAATTTGTAAAAAGCTTAGTTGATGGTTATAACAACAAAAGTCCCTGGCACGATCATTGCGTAGTTTACCTGTTATGTTTAGAAGTTTTCGTTTTGTTGCCTAATAATTTAAATAGTAATAATAAAAAATATCCCACAAACCTACACAGTAATAAAATCTGTACCAATACTAACATATTAAAAATATTTTCAGTTGCAACCACCTCCGCATTCACGATGATGACTCGGAAGGCCACAATTAAAGACCTAACCATGAAGTTGAAGCTGGCACTAAATGAGCTAAAGGACTGCCGAGAGGAAAAATCACATCTTCTTCGTGAACGGGAGGAAACTGAAGAAGAATTTAACAAAATAATGAATAAAAATACATTAATAAAAAATGAATGCACTAGCCTTCATATACAAATTACCGAATTATTAGATGAAAATAATAAATTAAAGGAATGTTTAGCACAAACCGCGGAGTGCAGTATGGTACATGAACGGGCCCTTAGTCGCATTTCAGAGTTAGAACATAGCTTGTATGAGGCACAGAAATCTGCTCTAGAAATACAGAAACAAAAAGAGGATTAATTATGCAACAACACCCTGCATCTTTGGCTGCTCTGGCCAAGTATGGCCCTAGTAGTACAGAGAGGGTCGTGCTCCTGTAGTGGAGACTAAAGGGGACCTGATGATGATGACCCTGCATCTTTACAATGAACTCATGGAATGTGGCCCGGGTCCGGTCGTGGAGATACCTGCGACTACTCCACAGTCACAATATTTTATATTAAACTCTCATATTAAAATAAAAAAATATGTCAAAATTAACAAAATGATCAAGCGTACACAAAAAATTATTTCTAAGCAAAAAAAATGTAAAAGCCTGACTCAGTTACGTAAAGAAAAATTATGTCTTTTTAAGCAATTTAAATCATGTGAAGATGATCTTCACATGGCTAGCCGCATTTATGACACTGAGATACATGAATTACAATCACAAATATCTGAATTACATCAGTCCTTAAAAACTTTGTCTAAAAATTATAAAACATCTCAGAAACAACTAAGTGAATGTACTTTGTCAGCTAAAACAGTAGTCGAGTTAGTCCACCATGACAATGATCAGCATGACACTCTCGCACACAAACATCAGTTAGGTTGTGTGACCCCCATGGGTAAAATCTCTCACCAGGCCCCCACAAGAGAGTGTGATAGAAATATGCTCACAAAAATAAGTACTGTCAATAGTAATTTAAATAAAAAAGTAATTTGTAATAAATTGTTAGTTTATTCTGATGAACTGGGTCAAGGCTTTAGTAGCATAATCTCTAATCATTTAAACAATGACTGTACGGTTTTAAACTCTTGTACACCCGGTGCCTCTTTTTCACACCTAATTAGCAGTATCAATACTGATACTATAAATGAGGACACAACAATACTAATTTTATGTGGTGACAGTTCCTCTGTTACAAAAAGGAACTTAAAGCAAAATGTTGACAAATTGATTAGTTTAAATTTAAAAACTCGTTGTAAATTTATAATAAGTACCTTTCCGTATTCGGAATCGTTAGACAACTTTAAAAATAGACATATACATGACTTGAATGTACATTTGTACAATATGACTTGTCGTCATAGCGACTTTATTTTTTATTTAGATATTAATAAATTTATATATAAATTTAAGTTGACACAGGATACTATGTATCTTCCATTTAGTTTTAGGCGACAAATTGCTACAGTTGTAGCTTATAATATACAACATTGTGTTGCAAATTGTACGAGTACAACTGCAATCTCCAACTGTGACATAGAAAACTGTATTTCTAAAAATGTAGTAGTTAATAATAGTAAGTGTAATTTAAACTAAGAAATAAGACAACAGTCAAAGCCAAAGAATTAAATATTATTCACCAGAATATCCAAGGCCTGACTAGCAAATTATTACTTGACTTACTTGACTTATAGTCCTATGTCCCCTATCTGGGGCAGAGGGCGTCCACAAAGACTCTCCATCTCGATCTGTCCTGAGCTATGCGTTTAACTTCACTCCAGGTCTTTCCGGTTTTTTTTAATTTCGTCGAGAACGGTACGTCGCCAGGTCTGTTTAGGTCGGCCTACTTTACGTTTTCCTTGGGGATTCCACGAATTATTAGAATTAGAGTTATTTATAAATAGTAAAGATTTACATGTAGTTTGTCTAACCGAACATTTTATGCAGTCACATCAACTACAATTTAATATTGAAAACTACTCTAGGGCTAGCTCATATACCAGAAGGACAAAAGAGAAAGGAGGCAGTTTAATTCTAACGCAAAATGACTTGAAATACAAAGAACGTAAGGATGTTGTAAGTCTTTCTATAGAGTGTAGTGTTGAATTAGCATGTATCGAGTTAGAGAATTCTATTATAGTATGTGTATACAGTCCAACTGATTCAGATTATAATACATTAGAACTTGTGATTGAAGATGTTTTAAGGAAATTATGCTGTAGTCGTAAAAACGTCATAGTTTGTGGCGACTTTAATGTAGACTTACTAGTAACTACTATTGAAAGTGTAAGATTTTTAAATTTATTCAAGTCTTTTGATTTATTTAATTTATTTTTGGAGCCAACCAGAGTTCAAGGTAATTCTGCAACGTGCATAGATAATGGTTTCTGTAATTGCACTCCTGTTGACAAAGCTATTATTAAAAACCTTACCTCTGATCACTTTGGTCAGTTCGTACAATTCGCAAACCACGTCGAAGTAGATTTACAACAGATCACCTTTAGATCTATTACAAAAGACAAAATCAAAGTTTTGAAAGATAATTTATCAAAAATAATGCCCCTTATTGAGGAAACTAGGGTGTGATCCAGATATACTGTATAACAAAATGTTTAATGTTATTGAATCGGAATTTAACAATACGTTTAAAATTAAAACAAACATTAAACGTAATCGTAAAAGGTTTAGTGAATGGGCTACTCCAGGTATTTACGTCAGTAGAAATAGATTATATGAATTACTAGCCATGAAAGCCTATAATCAGAATCCTGATTTTGTTAAATTTGTTAGAAATTATTCAAAAATTTTTAAAAGGGTATGTGCGTGTGCAAAATCTTTATATACCAGACAGATTATTTTAAATTCTAGTGACAAAGTAAAAACAACGTGGAAAATTATTAATACAGAAACAGGAAAAATGAAAAAACGCGCCATTCCAATTGAATTAAAAATAGATTATAAGGTCCTCAGTACTAGCGAGGAGATTACTCAATATTTTGAAGACTTCTTTACAAATATTCCCGTGAATACTACTGCCTCCTTACTTTCATCATCTGTGGAATCTAAAAAGTTATTAACTAGTTGTATACCGGAATGTAACAGTCTTCTAATATTTGAACATGTAACCCCTCAAAAAATCATTGATACGTTCAAGACTTTGAATAATAAAAAAACTGGTGACCTGTGGGACATCTCAGTATCAGTCATAAGTAATATTATACAAATAATTGCTCCTTATTTAGCGTCTATTTTTAATAAATGTGTACAGGGACTTTTCCTGATCTAATGAAATTAAGTAAAGTTATACCGTTGTACAAATCGGGTGATAAAAATGATCCAACAAATTACCGTCCAATTTCTATTCTGCCAGCGTTAAGTAAAATATTTGAAAAGTTAATTTTTAATGAGTTACTTTCTTTTTTTAATCTAAATGGTCTATTTCATAGTGAACAATACGGATTTACGAAGGGTCGATCAACTACGGATGCGGGTGTTGCGCTTTTAAAACATATATATTGTGCTTGGGAGAGAAAACAAAATGCTATTGGTGTTTTTTGTGATCTCTCCAAAGCATTTGATTGTGTAGACCATGATAACCTGCTGTCCAAATTGGAACACTATGGGATTAAAGGTAAATCTATTGCATTAATCAAATCTTATTTGAGTAGCCGAATTCAAAAAGTTAGCGTTGATAGGGTTCAATCCTCGGGATCATCTGTTAAGATGGGCGTACCCCAGGGCTCTATACTAGGCCCCTTGTTGTTTCTTATATATATTAATGATCTGCCATACTATGTTCACACATGTAAAGCTGTACTATTTGCCGATGATACTTCTCTTATTTTCCCTGTTGATAGGACAACAGACAATTTTGACGAGGTCAATAGTACATTAGCTCAAGTATTAGAGTGGTTTACAGCAAACAATTTGCTGTTGAACGCTAAAAAGACGAAGTGTATTAAATTTTGTTTACCGAAGTTACAAAAGTACCAACACGCATTGTGGTCGAAAACGAAACGATAGATTTGGTAGATAAAACAGTATTTCTTGGGATGACAGTTGACTCGGGACTTCAATGGGGTGCCCATATCACATCCTTAGCGGGTAAACTTAGTTCTGCTGCTTACGCTGTTAGAAGAATAAGACAGTTGACTGACGTTGATACTGCGCGTTTGGTATACTTCAGCTACTTTCATAGTGTCATGTCGTATGGGATATTACTATGGGGTTACGCAGCAGAAGTTAATACCATATTCGTCCTTCAAAAACGCGCTATCAGATCTATATATAAACTAGGTGCTAGAGAATCTCTTAGAGAATTGTTTAAAAATATAAATATTTTGACATTCCCCGCGCAATACATATTTGCAAATATTATGTTTATTCGTAATAATCTTCATCTTTACGCGAAAAATAGTGATATCCACAACAGGAATACGAGAAATAAAAATAAATTAGCGACACCAACTTTGCGATTACAGAAAACAATGAATTCATTTTTGGGACTTAGTATACGCTTCTATAATAGAATTCCTAAAGAAATATTGGCTCTATCATTAGGTAAGTTTAAGACTGCTGTTAAAAATCAATTGCTTAAAAATGCCTATTATTGTATTAATGACTATTTATCAGATAAAACTCCATGGAAGTAATATATTCAATAAATTGTACATCGGTGATAACTTAATGTAAAATAATTCAATTTGATATAAATATGTGAAAGTGTAGCCCTTCAGGCACGTAGGGACCAATACTGGACTGAGTTTCTTTCGGCGTATTCTTCTCAGCAGTGGTCGTTTCGAAACGCTAGTAGCTTATCGATTTTGCAAATATTAAAAATAATAATATGACGTTCAGAAAGAGATACATGATATCCAAATTTGAATAAAATTCTATTTCATTTCATTTCATTTCATTTCATTTCAACTGAAAATCATTTTTTTCGCAGCACACACATTTAAAATAAGTGATAGCTTGATAATGTCATTCTGTGAAGCAGTCTTAACACTTCATATATACTTTTTCAATAGTTGGTCCATATATCATTAGATGGCGCTATTAAGTACTATATCCTTATCCTTACTAATATTATAAATGCGAAAGTGAGTTTGTTTGTTTGTTTATTTGGTTGTTTGTTTGTTTGTTACGCTTTCACGCCATAACTACTGAACCGATCATCATGAAATTTTGCATACAAGTTCTCTGGAGTATGGAGAAGGACATAAAAGAGAAATTTTGTAATATTATAACAAGCTGTGCTCATTTTAATTAAACTTTTATTAGTCAACTAAAAGATAAGATTGCGTAAATTCTTATTACACTAATTAATATAATTGTAAAAGCTTTGCTTAAAAAATTCAACGGGGAAGTGGAACGCATACATCATTGACTGGAGATTTTTATATTCTGAGTACGGTTTTATTAAAAACTAACAGAACGTTTAAAAAATATGTTATACTAGCTTTCGCCCGCGGCTCCGCCCGCGTCAATGTCGATCCCTCGGGAAAAGTACTTTTTCCCGGGATAAAAGTTAGCCTATGTCCTTCTCCGTACTCTAGAGAACTTGTACGCAAAATTTCATGTAGTTACGGCGTGAAAGCGTAACAAACAAACAAATAAACAAACAAACAAACTCACTTTCGCATTTATAATATTAGTAAGGAAAGGATTAGGGCCAGACTTTATTGTGATAATTTTATATTTATAGCATGTAGCGGGAGAGAAGTGGTATGCTCGACCGCCACGAAGGAAAGATCTTCCTGCTGCTTGCTGGGAAAAGTGTGCGCCCAGGGAACCGTACGGCTCCGACAATGTTCCGAAAAGAGTAAATTTATATGATCCGTAACATTGAAACTTTGTAAGCGCGTTTCTGAATGGCTCAGAGCCATCTTGGGATTAGTCTTGTAGTTATTTAAGTTGGGCCAGAAAGAGATAGACGCCCGCATGACCCGAGTGGATCTACGTAGTCCCTTGGGCTTTTTGTACCGGAATTCAAGGGCAGCGCATATGCGGCCAGTCAAAATGACATGTAAATACATGTCATTTTGACTGGCCGCATATGCGCTGCCCGTGAATTCCGTGCGCGCGCCTAAATTGTGCTCACCGCGAAATCACGAGACCCCTTCATCACCGCTGTGCTGCTGAAAGGAATCTGGTGATCACCAGGAGAAGATGAAGACCACAATTCGTAAACGAGGTAAGTGTCGTCGAGCCTGTTCAGTTACCGAATTGTAATACCTATATCCTTCTTCTTTCCCCCACCGCTAAATTACAGAAAGCGAGCTATTTACAAGCTTGCCTCCCCAATATCCATCCACGAGCTATTTACAAGCTTGCCTCCTCAAGACAGCTCCGTGGCGCAGTGGTTAACACGCCAGCCTGCGACACGGAGTGCCCGGGTTCGATCCCCGGCCAGGTCAAGATGGAAAATGATTCAGATTGGCCTGGGTCTTGGATGTTTATCTATATATGTATTTGTTATAAAATATAGTATCGTTGAGTTAGTATCCCATAACACAAGTTTCGAACTTACCTTGGGGCTAGCTCAATCTGTGTGATTTGTCCGTATATATTTATTTATACTGTTCAACATCTAAAAAATACATTTTATTTACAACAGAATAATTTACTTGGACACATTTATTACCATAGAAGGAAATTTTAGTAACAAATCGTCACTTCTATTTATCCTTCTATTGTTTGGAGTTTTGTTCTTACAGAATTTTGAAAGGTACATATCATGTTTACAAATAACCTTGTATACGGTAGTAGTTTGGGATTAGTGTCCTAGTCAACTGTAAATAATAATAAATAAATATATACGGACATATCACACAGATTGTGCTAGCCCCAAAGATTCAAGATTCAAAGATTCAAAGATTTATTCAGAAAATAGGCCTTTTAAGGCATTTTTTCACGTCAATTCACATTTTAAATAATACTCATTATATTATATTCAAATTATTAATTATTGTTCAAAAGCTACAAACTACTAGCGTTTCGGAACCGACCACTGCAGAGAAGAAACTCTTTTTAACAGTATTGGTCGCCTACTTGCCTGAAGGGCTTTGTATGATATTTAATATTTTTATCTTTTCTTTTTTTTTCTGATGTCATGTTATATACAGTTTTAATTTATATATTTTTGTGGAACACGTTATGTTAGCGATCGAGCGTACGTAAGTAAGTTCGAGACTTGTGTTAAGGGATACTAACTCAAGGATACTATATTTTTATAACAAATACAAATATAGATACACATCAAACCCAGGCCAAGGATAATAACTCAAGGATACTATATTTTTATAACAAATACATATATAGATACACATCAAACACATCCAAGACCCAGGCCAATCTGAAAAAGATCATTTTCCATCTTGACCTGGCCGGGGATCGAACCCGGTCACTCCGTGTCGCAGGCTGGCGTATTGACCGATGCGCCACGGAGCTAGCCAATGACGTTTTACTGTAAACTGTGTTTTCTGTAAAGATTGCCACGCTGCATTAAATTGATACGTAATTACTGCGTAATCTTCTAGTAGGAGCTCTGACCAGACATTTTGTAAATAAAAGTCACATTGAAACTGAAAATTGTCGAAAGCCCACTATGTATAGGGCATGTGAGGAATCAAACTGCCTCCGTGGTCCAGTGGTTAAGGCGTTTGCCTGTTGACCCGGGGGTCGTGGATTCGATTCCCACCGGAAGCATACTTTGGTTAGTTGTTTCCATTGTGGTTAGGACATTGCAGGCGTGAATCACCTGATTGTCTGATAATAAAGATGATTCCGTGCTTCGGAAGGCACGTTAAGCCGGTGGCCCCGCTGCCATCTGGTAGTCGTTAAAGGAACCACGTCAGGGGCCGAGAGGCGGTTCCGAAGAACTCTGACACTAGGGTGTGCATGGTCGATTGACCGTGACACCTACTCGAAATGATGATGATGAGGAATCAAAGGAGACACTGAGACGCTGGATGCTGGCCGTTTCCAACCGGTGATATTGGAAATCCTTAGGGGAGACCTATGTCTAGCAGTGGACTTCTTGCGGCTGAGATGATGATGATGACTGAGACACATTGTGTGTCCCTGTGACTCGTTGGCTGGTAAGCGTTTGGACCTCTTCGGATCGGATTATCCTGAGCTAGAGTACTACATACTCTAAGTACTAGGAACGCACGATATTCTGAAGGTCATGCAGTCCTTCTTCAGAAATCACCGTGTGGTTGAGCAAGGTACAAGTACGTACAAAATAACCCGAAGGTTAGACGTGCCTTCGATTCTTAATCGGCCCCATTGAAGATAAGTGTTCTCTAAAGTCAATGAATTTGGGAGAATGTAGAACATATCAATATGGCAGAAAGGTATGGAAATCTTCCATGGTGGTCTGGGAGAAAAGAAAAAAGTGGAATGTACCTATGTGCTTCTCTTATATGTGCTTCTCTTAAAGCCGATCGAGGGGATGGGCGAACATCTGAGGAATTATGTAAGTAGTTGATGCGGCTAGCAACCCGTCACTATTTTGAGTTTGATTCCGTTTTAACATGCAAAACACGGCTTTTAGGTCATGAATGAAAAAGGACATGATACTATGTGTACATGTAGAGGTGTATGACAACCACTCTTAGGCAAGTGTAGATTTGAACACTCTGGGTGACCGACCTTCTCCTCAACAGAGCCCTGAATCCTCAGCTAAGGCCAAAGGAGACAAATAATATATACACTACACGAAAAGGATCAACACTTAAGCATGTGTGAAAGTAAAATCGCTTGTTGCTATTTGTTGGTGTCTGGATGTGCGCGGGGGCATCAAGAGGCGCGCGGGGCGTGGAACGGGCCGTCGCCAACTGCCTTGCCAACTACCTTGGTCGAGGGCTGTCTGTGTTGTGTTTAAGTCTCTCGTGCGGCTCGCACCGGCAGGCAAGAAGTGAGTAGTGATTGGTATCAACCCTAGCGCTTACACGCCCCGACTCAAGGTCACCGGTACTCGAACTCTCACGTTCAGGGAGTGTCAACAGGTGTAGCTGAAGGGCGTTGGAGGCCGGGGTCCAGAGCCCTGAGCAACAGGAAATGACTGTCATGTCTCTGACTCACCCATCTCCGCGTCTTCGAAGCCAGTGTCCTCTTCTTTACACAGATTAGGCGACGGCAGCGCTTGTTTAACGAAGCGGTCGAGCGCTTTCCTGCTGAGGACGTAGCCTGCTCCGCCGCTCGTGTAGCCCTGACCCGAAACAACAAACAAAACTGTTAGAAAGAATTGTAGATTATATTTTATATATTGATTATACATATAGTCCCT
Organism: Elegia similella; assembly: GCA_947532085.1. Taxonomy (NCBI): domain Eukaryota; kingdom Metazoa; phylum Arthropoda; class Insecta; order Lepidoptera; family Pyralidae; genus Elegia; species Elegia similella. The sequence continues at coordinate 6,097,658 of OX383933.1, forward strand.
ATATTGATGATTATATAATCAAAGATAACAATACAGCAATGACAACGTGAAAAATTAAAAGGTTGTGAAAATGCTAATACGAGTCTTAGTTGCGCTGGTCTGATGATGGCGTCGGAAGGTGGCCATAGGAACTCTTAAATCGTGTTTAGGCTTATTTGATTTGTCTTGAAAAGTCTTGAAACTTTACAGTGTGGATTCGTTTACAATAAAAGCTTGTCTCAAAATTTTTTGAAACATTGGTTCAGGTTTTCAACTAAAGAAAGATAATGAATGCGTTTACTTTATTTTTGACCTCTCAACCACCAAGCGGCCCGAGCGGGCCGCATAACAAATAGAAAATCCATTGTGTCTGCGTTTCTCGCGCTTGATGAGAGCGACTGAGACTTACGGATATCTAGGTGCAAAGCATTCCACAAGGGAACAGCCTGATCAGTGAAGGAATGGTAATTGAAATTGGAGAAGTAAGGAGGGGGGGCGAGACAGTGGGACAACTACGTAATTTGCATATAATGACACTGAGAAAATGGAAAAGTTCCTTTAGTAAGTGATGTGACTTATTTATGATACAAGTATGTGAAATACAGATACAAGATATAAAATACGTACTTTTATATTGTATTTAAATACCTTTTGTTTGGTATCTGAGTATTTTGTAAATACTATGTTTGTTGACTTTAGTAATATCTATGCATTAATTCACAAAATGTGACAAGATTTTATGGTGATATTAATTTAAAATGTCACCGTAGATAAAACGGAATGCGTTGAACTTTGAAACTTTAGTCTAAGACTAAATTTATAGATGACAGATGACGAATCTTTCTTTCTACAATTGTCATCATCGGCTATCTATAAAGCGCATATATAATCACACATATATAATCGCAGCCGATAGAATCGCTCTTTTAATTAACAGTTTCGTAATAAAATGAAACATAGAGATAGATATGTTAAATGAACCCGATCGGTACAATATTCACAAATTCACGTCATCAGTGCTGCCATTACGAATACTACTGTTTTATTAGTACATTTAATGTTTCCATTATGAATTTATGACATTCCTGTTTCTGCTTTGTGCCATTTCCTTACGGGCTTCGTGAAGTTAGATATACTTATCTTGGGATAGACTATTTTGATCCTCTCTTAACTATCGTAAGAATACAGAAACAGTGTCAAATACGCCAATAATAATTTTTGTTTAGTTGAAGTCCCGTATTGCTCCGCTTTGCACGTATGAGAAGTACTTGATTTGATTTCGAAAATTAATCCAGTACATAGGTATCACCGAAAAAAATAATTTACATCTTTGAATAGGTCCAGAACCTAGTTTCGAATAAATGATTTTAGACATAACTATAATTAATAATTAATTTAGCAAAAATGAATGATAACTCTTAGGTACTAACTTTTATTTTTTGTTGATTTAAAGTTTAACTTTCTGCAATTAATTTCTCTGCTTTATTCGTAAATAATTCATGCCAAAAAATAAACTTACATGCAATAAAATGTGGTTTTCTACAAAAGTATTTTATTTTTAAAAAGTATTTGAAAGATACATATGTTGTATCTTGTATTTAAGATACCATCCCAGAATGTTATTTAAAATAACTTTCTGTAGTTGCTCCGTGGATAGAACTCCACAAAATATACGAAGTTTTTTTCCCAGACCGATTATCATATAAATCTTAATACATACCTGTATAGGGCAAAAGCTCGATTTGAATCTAAACCCAAAGTAAATGGGATCATCAGTGTTGTAGCCGGCTAACATGTATCGGAGGTTTTCAACTATCACGTAGCTAGAAAGGAAAAAGTTCATATCAACAAGTTTGAAATTACAAGCCAAACGCCCGATGGTTCAGTTGTCTTTATTATCATCAACAGGTCTTTTGAGTCTCCACTGCAGGAGCATGACCCTCTCTGTACTACCGGAGTCATACTTAGCCAGAGCAGACAGAGGATTTGGTCTACATTCTCCTCGCTGGCCAGACGGGTTTGAGCATTATATCAACTATGGAATACAGAGAAATAGAAACAATCATAAAAAAAACATGTTAAAGACGGCTACAACGCAGAAGACAAAAATACAAAACTTACCAAAACAAGACTGGATAAATAAAAATATAATAGAAAATATAAACGACAGAAATAAACTATGGCGACAGTTAAAAAAAGAACCAGAGAACGAGAACTTACAAAAATCCTACAAAGAGTAAAGCAGGAAAACCACTGTACAAATTGCCACAAGCAAGAAAATTCATTATTATGATTTATTTGAAAAATGCAAAAACAACCCGAAGGGAATGTGGAAGTTAATCAACAAGCTCTCCAGCAATAAAAACAAATCTACATGCGCTCCATCAAGTGTTGAGATTGATGGCAAGAAAATCTCTAATGGACACGAAATATGTGAGGAGTTTAATAAGTTCTTTGCCACCATTGGATCGCACCTAGCAAATCAAATCCCACAAAAATATCACAATAATTTAACATACACTTTGACAAACTTACCTAAAAAGACCACCAAAAGCTATCGGAATTTATTTCATGTACTGAAGATGAGATTTCAAAAATAATTAATAATTTTGATACAAATTGTAGTGCAGGTATTGACGGAATCTCTACAAAAACAGTTAAGGCCATTAAATACTACCTTGTCCCCAAACTAACTGAATGCGTAAATAACTGCTTACGGCACGGAATATTCCCTAATGAACTTAAAATTGCTAAAGTAACACCCATCCACAAGTCTGGCACGAAAACAGATCCCAATAATTATAGGCCTGTGTCAGTGTTACCAGTTATTTCAAAAGTATTCGAAAAGGTTATTTATAATCGTTTGGATGCATACTTAACACAAATGAATTTCCTATTCTACGACTAGCTCCGTGGCGCAGCGGTCAACACGCCTGCCTGCGACACGGAGTGACCGGGTTCGATCCCCGGCCAGGTCAAGATGGAAAATGATCTTTTTCAGATTGGCCTGGGTCTTGGATGTGTATCTATATATGTATTTGTTATAAAATATAGTATCGTTGAGTTAGTATCCCATAACACAAGTCTCGAACTTACTTTGGGGCTAGCTCAATCAGTGTGATTTGTCCGTATATATTTATTTATTTATTTATTTATTTATTCTCACGCCAATATGGTTTTCGTCAAAAGTCAAATACACTATCTGCGACAATAGATCTAGTAATTAAAATTAAAACTAACATTGACGGGAAAAATATTGGATTAGGTATATTCATAGACCTAAAAAAGGCATTTGACACAGTTAGCCATTCATTGTTACTAAAAAAAACTAAAGCATATTGGAATCACTGGAACAGCTTTAAAAATGTTCGCATCATATCTCCAAAATCGAGTACAAGTTGTCAAACTAGGTAAACATAAGAGCTCATCGTTGCCAGTACATTTTGGGGTGCCGCAAGGATCAATCCTTGGGCCGCTTTTATTCTTGGTTTATATTAATAACATCAGCACATTGTCATTACATGGAGACATCAGCCTATATGCGGATGATACATGTGTATTCTATTTTGGTCACTCGTTGGATGATATCATAAAATTAGCTCAAGAAGACCTTAACAAACTACAAAACTGGTTTCAATTTAATTTACTAACCATTAATATACATAAAACAGGTTACATAATTTTCAAACCTAAAAATAAGAAAATTCACGATTATCCTTTATTATTTATAAATAATATAAAAATTAAAGAATCGAGCGAAGAAAGATATCTCGGACTAATTAATACTCTATAGTGGACTGACATGGAAATCGCATATAAATAAATTAAGATCCAAGCTTTCGTCATTAATTGGCACACTATACGGCATGACAAAATGCATTCCTCCTAAAATCAGATATAATATATATTTTACACTTGTTAAGCCTCATTTAGATTACTTAATTGAAGTATGGGGCTCAGCATCAGAGACAATGCTGAAAGATATACAAAGATGTCAAAACAAGGTTATTAAAATTCTTTTCAACTATGACTACTTAACCCCAACTAAAAAAATATACAAAGACACCAAGCTGATGAATATGAAACAAATATATTATTACAATACTTGCATTTTAATTAAAAAAATCATTTGTAAAGAACTTCGTTCTGAATTAACTTTTCAAACTAAAAAAGATTTAGGGTTACGGCGCCTTAGAAGCTCTAATAATATTTATGTCCCAAAACCGCGAACAAATTATGGAAAAAAGAATATTAAATTCGAAGGAGCAAATATGTATAATAAATTACCATTAGAAATCAGATCATCAACTTTTAATATATTTAAAACTAAATTAAAACATTTTATCTCAAACGAGGTGAATCTGGTATAAGCTGAATCCGACCCTGTGCAACAGTGATAACACCATACTATAAAGGGTGAACGCACACTGGCTCGCAAGTGCAAAACACTAGGGAACCTTTTGCTATTTTCCAATTGTTTTATAACTATTTATTTCGTAATATATAACAACATAACTTAAAAAAGGTACTAGTTACAATTTATATTTTACTAGCTGTTGTCCGCGACTTCGTCCGCGGCAATTTCTGTTATTATGATTAATTAGTTCTTTTCTTAGTATAAATGAACAATTTTCCCCCGTTTTCAAAACATTTTTTGTTGAAGCTTCGCTCCTATTAGTCGCAGCGTAATGTTTTATAGCTTAAAGCCTTCCTCAATAAATGGACTATCCAACACAAAAAGAATTTTCCAATTTGAACCAGTAGTTCCTGAGATTGGCGCGTTCAAACAAACAAACAAACTTTTCAGCTTTATAATATTGGTATAGATGTGCCTATAATCATCATATAGGTACATATTTTCATTAAAATAAGAATATAAAACCTTGTAAAACCTTAAATAAACTACAAACACTAAAATGTATGAAATAATATAGTAATAAAAATACATATGCCTATATTTTTTTTTACTAAATATATACAAACTACGTAATACGGAAAAATACCTTAATAAACCCTTGTTCCTTCATAAACTATATACAACACAAACTAATATGTAAGTACCCAATTTCCAAATATATCTTAATCCATAATATATACCTATAAACTAAAACAGTACTGATTATTAAAATACCTTATTATAAAAAGTATAATTTTAAACTACTTAAGTATTTCTTTACCTACTTCTTATTATATAACTAGAAACATAATCTTCAAACTAACTACTTAAACAAATGCCTACAATTATATCCTTTTCCAAACTTAAAATTATAAAAAGAATATAAAATGTTCCGGGATTAAAAAAAAAATAACATAATAACTAGATTACTAAATTTGTGTCGGTCGATCGATATTGTATAAGATGTCAGTAAACGAGCACCCTAATGTTGTTTACTACAATTTGCTTAGTAGCGTACAATAGGCATAAGCACGATTTATGCGACTACCGTCTTAACTTTTAACAAATGGTTTATTTTTAATGCTCACACCAACTATGTATGTAAGATTTTAAGATTTTCTCTATAAGTGAAATGTAAATTTCTTTGAGAAATAAAGTTTCTTTAACCACATTAATCGTTTATGCACGTTAAGTAACTCCGGGCGCAGTCCCCACTGCTCCGTGCTTCGAAGGCAGGTTAAGCCCGGCTGTCATCATTGATGGCAGTCGTTAAGCTATGTCACATGGCTTTAGGCAGCTGGAAAAATCCTGACCAGTGTTGGCCATTTACACACATGATCAAAAAACAAACTATCCAATTTTTTTTTAAATATATACGGACAAATCATCGGTCGATCGGTGTAAGTTCTGCGTGGGATATGAAACATGTGAAACTGTGTTTGTCATTGTTGTGTTGTATTTGCAAAATCACACGTCTCGTAGCAAGGAAAATCCTGTCGTGTTGTCAAAATTTTCGAGACCGTTTTTACAAAAACTTTTCAGGAAATCCGATCACAGCGACAGCTACAAAGTGTTTTCCAGTCCGACCTAATTAGACCACAAAAAAGGTGACGCTGGTAGCGCGGGATGACGCTAGTGACTTTTCCTATCATTAAATTTTTCGACATTTTCATACAAAAGTGTTTAGCTGATCCAGAAATTACTATGAAAACGTCGTTCATTGTTCAAGTTCCCGACATTGCTGCCACAGGAAAAGTGGTTAATTTTGACAGGCTGCATCACCCCCCGGGAATGTCAGTGGTTAATATACATCGCAGAATCAAATTACGGTTAACATTATAACCTTTTATTAAGCTACACCGGTCCCGGTGTCTGCGTTATAGGGCATACGCCCTGGGAGCACTGGCTGGAAATTGTTTTGGCAAATTCGTGTTTTTTTCTACTTGTTACCAGGTTTTTGTTAGTTTCACTGCTAAGTTAGGATGCTAAGGTCAGGGTTGTTATCCTCGATTGGTTCTCATCCTGTCGCGATGGGGGGCTCAGCCGACTCAGTGACCGCGGCTTTGCCACCCTCTGAAGCGGAACCGGGCGGAAGTTGCTCCAGGAGGGTTCGCGTACCCTCTTCGGAGTTGCTTTACAAAGAGGTAGACAACCTGTTTAAAAAATACAGGTGGGACCGCTCATTTTGAGTGGCCTGACTGTGGGTGAAGGCAGTGAAATCTCCCTACACTCACAGTCGTGATAGGGATCGCGGGGGAAGAGGAGTGCCGGTGATAAGGTGGACGTTCTCCCTGTCCTCCGTGACCAAGCGCGGCCGTGGCGCTTGGCACGGCATCGGTGGGGCCGCAGGGGAAGAGGAGTGTCGGTGATAAGGTGCGCCGCTCTCCCTGCCCTCTACGGCCGACAATTGGTGGGCCTCTGTTACCTATGGTTAACAGGCCAAAGAGGCCAAACTGAGGGCTGATTGAGCGGCGGAAACGGGATTCCGTGTCAATAAAACGTCTACCCGTTAGGGTCAAATGGGCTGGCCGAGGTCCGCTCCCATTCATTCTGGGGCTGTGGAGCATTAAAAAGCACACTGCCGCATTATGCGGTTTAGCGTATGGTTGACACCGTGTGATTTTATTGGGTTCAAGTCCCACATACCTCAAAATTCAAATCCCACACCCGGCCATGGGAAGCCGGACGCTTCCCGTGGCCGGATAGTCAAGACGAAGGTATTCAACTGCTTCGCTGGTGGTTGAAAGGTATTGGGTTTGCGCCAGGCCTGCTAACCCTCATTCAACCGACTAGTAGTAGTAGTATCCTTCTTTTCCTTCCCAAATCCAATAAATTGTTATCTTTCCCCAGCTTAATAATGCTTCCGATACGCACTAGCATCGGAAGCACAAGAAGCCAAAAGAAACTGCGCTTACCAGCCCGCCTGCTAAGGGTGGTGAGAATGGCAATATTCTTCCAAGGAACAAAGAATCCTTGGGCCTTTGTCTAGCAGAGGACTTTCTACGGCTGTGATGATGACGATGAAAGAAAACATATTATACGGAACTACGCTGTATATACGGGAAGGACAAATCACACAGATTGAGCTACCTCCAAAGTAAGTTCGAGACTTGTGTTATGGGATACTAACTCAATGATACTATATTATATATAAAATATAGATAAACATCCAAGACCCAGGCTAATCTGAAAAAGATCAAATTACATTTTGAACTGACTGAGGATAGAACCCAGGACCTACGGAGTGGCAGCCTGGCATGCTGACCACTAAGGCTATAGAGCTCGTCGAAACTACGTACGAGTACATTAAATCTAAAATTAATACTCTCTTTTTGGACAGTCGTTTAACTAGTGCTGGACTCACGTGTCATCATCGGCCTTGAGGAACCATTCCGCGTCGTGCAAATGGTGTTTATGGACATACTGGAATGCTGCCTTTGTCTTGCCCCAGATGTGACTATATCCTTCTACGACAGGCAAACTCACCGTTGGCAGAAATGAGTCTAAAAAAAAGAGTTGAGTTACCAAACCTTAAAGTCCAACCGAAGGCAGGCCTGTCTCACTTAGGGCATGCAGTTTCATAGAGTTTCGGTTTCGAAACTGGATTATAAAATTTGGTTCATTAGTTTCAAAAATTTCGAAACTTCTGTCTCAACTGTCTGATAATCTTTTTCTACTTCCTTTTCATCTTCTAAAGTTGTTCCTTTGGCTGATACTGACTTTTCTAATGTATGTTTCTTCTGTTTGTAAAGAACGTTTACAACTGACAGTTACAACTGTCAGCTTTAGACGTTCTTTACAAACAGAATGGTTTGCACCAACTTTATATGCCATGGGCCATACAAAATTAGTGCAAGCCATCATAGCACCTATCCATTTTGGCCATAACACTAGCACCATCAGTCCAGATGCACGTTATGTCTTTGTGAAGATCTAAACCGAAGGTATTAAGTCGCTCTTCTAAATATAGCAAGGCAGCATAAGCTGTCATGCTTCCTTTTACGGGACAGAATCGGTTGGCTAGAGAGAAATGCGGTCAACCGACAAAAATGATTTTGGGACATTCCCTGACTTGATGAAGTTAAGTAAAGTAATTCCGTTGTACAAATCTGACGATAAAAATGATCCCACTTATTTCATTTCTAATCTGCCAGCGCTTAGTAAAATATTTGAAAAGATTATTTTTAGTCAGTTATTAGCTTTTTACAACAATAGTAGTCTTTTCCATCGTGAACAGTATGGATTCACAAAGGGTCGGTCAACTACAAACGTGGGTGTAGCTCTGTTGAAATACTTAAATGATGGTTGGGACGAAAAACAAAATGCTATTGGTATTTTTTGTGATCTTTCCAAAGCATTTGATTGCGCAGACCACAACTTAAAACCACACCAAACCACAGATTAAAAGATAAATCTCGCGATTTAATTAAATTTTATTTAAGTGAGCGAGCTCAAAAAGTTAGTTTAGATAGGGTTCAATCCTCCGGATTATCGATTAAGATGGGCGTACCCCAGGGCTCTATACCAGGGCCTCTGTTATTCCTCATTTACATAAATGACCTACCTTACTGTGTCAATACATGTAAGCCTGTACTATTTGCCGATGATACTTTTCTTTTCTTTAAAATTGATAGACAAACTGATTCTTGTGACGTGATTAATAGTACTTTAGTTCAGGTGTTTAACTGGTTCACAGCGAACAATCTATTGTTAAACGCTAAGAAAAGGAAATGTATTAAATTTTGCTTACCAAATGTTAAAAAAAATCCTACACGAATAATAATGGATAATGAACTACTAGATTTAACAGATAAAACAACATTTCTTGGAATAACTCTTGATGCCGGGCTTCAATGGGATGCCCATGTTATACGTTAGCGGGTAAACTTAGTTCTGCAGCTTATGCTGTTAGGTGAATTAGACAACTGACCGATGTTGATACTGCACGTTTAGTATATTTCAGTTACTTTCTTAGTGTTATGTCTTACGGGATTTTATTACAGGGTAACGCTGCAGAAGTAAACACCATATTTGTACTGCTAAAACGCGCTATCAGATCTATATAGAATCTCTTAGAGAAATGTTTAAAGATATAAATATTTTAACAGTACTTATTTGCGGATATTATATTTGTGCGCCATAATCTACATTTATATAAAAAAATAGTGATATACATGATCGAAACATGAGAAATAAAAATAAATTAGCTATACCAGTTTTGCGATTGAAAACTATAGATTCATTTCTGGGTCTAGGCTAGGAGTACGCTTCTATAATAAAATTCCTGCAGAAATATTCTTAAGTTTAAAACGACTGTAAAATATCAGTAAGTAAAAAAGGCTTATTACTGCATGCTGATTATATCCTTACTAATATTATAAATGCGAAAGTGAGTTTGTCTCTTTGTTTGTTACGCTTTCACGCCGTAACTACTGAACCGATCATCATGAAATTTGCATACAATTCTCTGGAGTACTGAGAAGGACATAGGTTACCTTTTATCCCGGGAAAAAGTACTATTCCCAAGGGATCGACATTAACGCGGGCGGAGCCGCGGGCGAAAGCTATTAATAAATAAAAATGCTTGGCAATTAATATATAATTAATAATAAACAATGTGATCGGAGCCCTTCAGGCACATAGGGACCAAGTCTGGTTTGAGTTTCTTTCGGCGTATTCTTCTCACCAGTGGTCATTCCGAAACGCTGTAGTATTTCGATTTTGCATAAATTAAACCAAATATAACAAATACAAATATGACGTTCAAAAAGTACATGTATCCAATTTTGAATAAATATCTTTGAATTTTGACTTTTTGACTTTTGATTTCGAAATTTCGAAACTAAAAGTGCAAATTTCGAAATTACATGGCATGCAAATATAGTCCGAAATTATGAAGTTTTGAAATTTCGAAATACATGCCATAGCTCACTGCCCATGTGGGCATCGAAAACATACCTACACGCGACGATCCCTTCGAAGGGGAAAACCCTTGGAAAACTATACAAATCCTGTAGGAACGACGCGCGTTTGGTCACATGTGTTTACCGACTTCAACGAATTATGAATCTTTTGTTCAGAGCTATAAGTATAAAATTGCTTGCTGTAGGTATCTAAGATAAAAGGTGCTGCGTTCTGTTCTAAATTACACCGTATCGCTAACTACATTGAGTTGATGTTTCTTTGAATATCTTTGCAGAGTGCGACTTCTGTACATAAATACTAGTAATTATTCTGTGCTGAAGGTTCAGTTTCAGCAAGTTTCGGTAGAAAAATTGAGTTTCTGCGACAGTTTTCGGACATCTTACGGGTTGGGCTGAATTGGTGTCGCACTCGTAGTCGATCTTTCCACAGCATATAGCGTGATTTTGCACCTATGAACTACGTATATTAAAATCCTGGTATCAGAATCCCTAATAGAACAAACAAAGGTAAAAAACGGAAAATAAAATTACACCTCCCATACAAAGCCGCCCATCAGCTGGGCGAATGAATTCAAACATTTTTTTAAAATTCCTATAGAAATTCCAGGATTTTAATATAGGTAGTTCATAGATGAAAAATCACGCTGTATAGGTAGGTACTTATAAGTATAAGTTTCGACGTTGCTTTTTAACCGAATTCATAAAAATGCGGAGGTTCTTAATGCGATTGTTTTTTAATGATAATTACATCATAACTCTGTCACTTATGAACCGATTTGAAAAATCTTTTTATATTTCAGATGGTACGCTTTTCTTCTTTAATTGTTTTCATTAAAATTTTGATTAAATTCGGTTTTTCATACCAAAGATTACTTTATAACTCATTCAATGTGGCCCGTGAAAGTGTGAGTTCAGCGAATGGTTTCTTGGCTTAGCTAGCACATTTAATATATATATATTTTTAATAGTGCTTAACATCAATTTACCGGCCAATAAATAGTAGATGCAAGGGACTAACATGGTCAAAAGGTAGTTTTGAATGTGGACCAGATGCTGTTGACATTTTATACCAAGGATTAGAAAATATTTTCTATTTCGTCAAAAAGAATATGTAGGTACTTGAGCCAAATTTAATAGTTTGGTGCCTGTGTTTGGTGTCTGTGTTTGGTGCCTGTGTTTGGTGCATAAAGCAAATGCCAAGCCAAGTGTCTGAAACGTATTTATGGGCATGGCCACATCTCTACGGCGCCGGCCGTGTCGGTCGCCGTAAACGGCGCAACGCCGCCGCGCCGTTTGGTGAAAAGCGTATTTTGATCGGCCTAAAAAAAGTAAAAGATAAAAAAGTAGATCATATAAGAAGGGAAGAGAAGAGAAGAAGAAGCAACTTTTAGTTCCTACTTTGTATTAAATATCATTTAAAAGTTACAACTAACCTTCTTCCGTGCTCATGAAAAGCAAAATGTTACATCTCCTTCCCCAAGTCGCCTTGACTTTTATAGCTTGCCCGAGGTGGTTTTCAGGGTACGTCATAACCCAGCAGAGCACCCTGACGCTTCTCGCCAATTCGTTAGCCACAGTTGAGTCGTCACCTGTATCATTATACTTTATCTTCTTTTTCAATGTTTTTTTCCGCAATCTCTTTTTGTGTAACGTTTTTTTTTTATTTTTCCGTGCTTTATTTTCTGGACCAGTAGAGGTATTTACAGTAACAAGCTTAGGGGAGATGTCTTCGTCGTATAATTGATAAGTTTTTTTATTTGACGAGGATAAATCGAATGTGTGTTTGAGTCCTATTTCTGTATTTTCCGGAGTATTTCCTAATAAAGTTTGGTCTATGTCATGATAAGACACGTGGTAGAAAGGCGTGGAGTCAAAAACAGAAATGCGACGAAATTCCCTTCTCCGATTTGGCGGTTCATATTTATATTTTTGTACGGTTTTTGGACGAGTTACCTCATGTTCCTCGTCATCATTTGACAATATATTGGAATCGAAAACAGAAATACGTTGTAATCCTGTATTTTGATGTTCTTGAGCATTGCCTTGTGAGGTACGAGTAGAAGTCATAGAGACAAATTCTTCTTCTCTACTTTCCTTCTTCTTTTCATTTTGCTGTTCTCTGTCCTCTTGATTTTGATCTTTTTCGTCTTCGTCTTCTGCCCCTTCTTTTTGTCCTTGTTGTTCATTTATTGGTATAGAGAGGCCTTGAAGGGGTATTTCTTTACTTTCCTCAACTTCTTCTTGCTTTCGTTTGACTGAGGCATCCAAAACAGAGATACGGTGTGATTTCGGTTTGGGATAGGCTTGCTCATTACCACCTGGTATGGTATTTATGGTGAGTCCTTGAACGAATACTTTTCTACGATTTTTATCTTTGTCATACCTTGACGGTAAAATTCTATACGGAGAAATTCTATTTGATTCTTTGTTTCCATTTGATTGATTGTCATCGGTATCCATAGTAAGGCCCTGCACCCGTATTTTTTTATTTTCCTGGTCTTCTTCATACTCTGTCGGGACTGAGGGATCAAAAACGGTAATTCGATGTAATTCTTGATTTTGATTTGATCGATCATCATAAGTTGATATTGCGTTCAAGGTAAGGTCTTGAATGGGTATTGTTTCATCTTCCATGCCTGAGTCGCCATTTGCTGGGATGGGGGAATCAAAAACAGAAACTAGGCTTGGTACTTCGTTTTCATTAGTTAAAAGATTTTTAAGATACGTTAGCTTAGAATTGGAGATACTAGTAGTGTCCTCTATACTTTCTTTGGGAATGGGATTATATGTAGGATGGCCTAGAAGGTGGATAGGATAGAAAAGCTCTTCTAAATTTACCTTTCCCAATGTTGCTATTCTGAAACAAATATACTTATACATATATTTGATCCATATATTAAACTTTTGATATACCTAATACTAGGAAGCAACACGTAAATTATCATCTACGGTAGTTATTAAATAACCATTTATAGTATATAGTATAAATCATACTGAATAACTGTTGTAAAGGGCAACTTTTCTTTACCATAAATCGAATGAAGTAATTAAGAATTGTTAATAAAATTGAGCCACAACAACTTCATCTCATAGAAATCATACAAAGTATAACTTATGGCAAAGTCGCAAGCCCGTCAATTACAACAATATAAATTCCATAAAGGGCTTAATTAAAAAAACGGACACAAACAAATAAAAAGAACAAAAAGCGAACGCATTCCGATCTGCGCAGCAACACAATTGAATTTAAAATTTTCAAAAAAGTGACTTACTGTAGCATTTCTATTACTAAAATCACTGCACTAAGATACATCAATCGAAACATTTCCATTTTAATAAACGTTTGTAATTTAAAAACATATTCCACCACTACACTAACCAGCACAATTAGAGTAACAAGACTAGGGGCTATTACATTATTGTGAAAACAGCATTCTGTCTGAATAGTTGTATCTCTCTATGATAATGTTTTCTTCTCTGTATGATAATGCTTGACCAATGTTTATATAATTTACAATAGATGTTTCTTGATAATATTTAAGGAGCAAGAAGCTACTGTTACTTGCGTAGTGTTTTATGATAATACAATCTCTATTCAATTAAAGATTTAATTCCAGTCCACTGGCGGATGTCTCTTAGCCATGACATTTTGCGTTTTCCCACTCTGCGCTTTCCAGCAATTTTTCCCATCATGTAGATCTAGAGAAGATGATATTGTGGATATCTCAAGGTGTGACCAAGATATGCGACTTTTTTTGTTTTAATGGTCCTAACAAGTTCCACTTTATTTCCTATGCGCTTTAAAAAATCAGTATTGGTCATCGGTCCGTCCAACTTATGCGTAGAATTCTGCGAAAATACCACATCTCAAACGCTTCTATTTTCTTTCCGCTGTCTTTTTCTAGGGTCTACGTTTCACAACCATACAAAACAAGAGGCCAGACATAATATTGAAGCTTCCTTGTTCGCAGTTTACTGGAAAGTTCTCGTCTGCATAATACCTTCTTCATTCTCTCAAAGGCTGATCGGGCTATTTCTATTCTGGTCCGAATTTCTATCTCACGACTTAGTTACCCACGAACCAAGGTTCTGGAGAAAGTCATCAAATATAAATAACTAACCGGTTATTTACGAGAATAGAAACATATTCACATATTCATAGCGTATTATGGATTGGTCCGGACGTTCGAACTATCACTATAGATAAAATGACAGGACTGGTAGGGATGCCATATTCGATTATTTTGACCAAACGGTAAAAAGGTTGTAACAACTATGAAACCAACGTTGTCTCCCATTCACCCATGTCAAGTGCACTATTCCGATATTTTCGATCATGATGGCGATTACTCCATCACCATGTTATTTCAAAGTAAATAAGTCTGAACTCATCCCAGCGAACACAATGAGAGCATAATGCTTGTGTAAAAGGTAATACACTTGAAGACATTTAGTCTACCCTCTTGTCCCTGAATTTAATAGACAGACATAATTTTACTGACAATTTGCCTATCCTACTATTAGGTGGGAACAGGTACTATTTACTCTCTAATGGGTATCCCTTTTGCTTTCCAAAAGAAATTAGCATACGGAGGAACCATATCCAAGTCTGGAAGACGAGTGGTACTCTGGCGGGTGGATGGATGGGGCTCGTACCAGTATACCGTAACACCAAACGCTGGGTATATTCACTATATGGTATAAATACCACCACTGACTAACACATACAATGACAATATTATTATTTGCGAATGGTTTCATGTAGACATGCAGCAAAAGATGAAATCTTAGAGGGTGAATGGAAGGCTATCAATCCATTTAACTACGTCGCTATCGGCTTTGTGTATTTTTTGAATACCACCCTCTGTAGACAGAAGCGGACAAGATTCGGTGAGGTGAGATATACTTTGAATATCTCCACAACATCAGTTTGGGTCGGTGGCAAAATTCCATCTGTGCATCAGTTCGGCGCACTTTCACTGTGAAGTCCGACATCTGTTTATTTGGGTCCAGTACTTCCGTGGAAGTTCCAAGCCCGGCACGGGGAAATTGGGGTCGGATATAAGACTCTTATTGACCACTACAGCATTTGTCCATCTATCCGACCACTCCTCCGCTGGCGTCCTTTTCTTCCGCAAGGCTCCAGATGCATTAAAGCCGAATGGTCTGCGAGATTTTAGACGCAGGTTATTTTTGGTGTTGTCCAGGTCTAGGTGAATTGGGAGTTCCGGCATTTGACACAGCTTGTCGTATTCCTTTCTTAGTGCCATCTCTCTCCGTAAATCTGGTGGTAGGAAGTGACAGAGCACTGGTAGCCAGATGATCGGTGTAGGTTGAACAGTGCCTGATATGATCCTCATGGCTGAGTTAAGTTCGGTGTCTACTAAATGTGTGTGGTGACTGCCAAACCACACAGGCGCACAGTACTCAGCAGAACTAAATACATGCGCCAGTGCAGATGTCCGCAGTGTATTAGCATTACAGCCCCAAGTAGTACATGCCAGTTTCCTGACAAGATTGCATCTAGTAGACAGTTTTTTCTTTACCTTCTCTAGATGGGGTTTAAAAGTTTAAGTGCGATCCAAAGTGACACCCAAATAAACAGGGCATGGATCATGACGCACGGGCTCACCGCAGAAAGTAAGAGTCGCTGTTTGATTAGCCAAACTGTTATTAAGTTGAAAACAACAGCTAACTGTTTTGCGCGGTTTTGGTTTTAGGCCCCAGGTTTTAAAATAACGTTGCAGGACAGCGATATCCTCTTGAACGACGACTGCGGCTTCGTTTATCGTCGAAGCTTGTGCTGTCACTGCAACATCATCGGCGTACATAAAACGGCGCCCCGCTAAATCCGGTATATCACTCAGGTATATGTTGAATAGCGTGGGAGCTAGGACTGACCCTTGTGGAACTCCATTGTTCAGGGTTTTTGTAGTGCTTAGTTTACTACCGAGGCTTACCTGGAATACGCGGTTGGAAAGTATTGACTCGAACAGTTTTAGGGTGTGGCTGCATTTGAAAATTCTTGTCAGCTTCAACAGGAGCCCCTGTTTCCAAACCGTATCAAAAGCTGAGGTGAGGTCTATGAACACACCTACAGTTTTTTGGCGTCTCTGGAATCCAGCTTCGATATGTGATGTAAGCGCCAGTACTTGATCGCAGCAACTATGATTGGAAGCCTGCCTGGTCGATAGGGACGTATTTTTCGACAATAGGGGTCATACGTGCAAGCAGTATTCTTTCATATAATTTGTAAAGAGTACATAGAAGTGAAATGGGCCTATAACATGATGGGTCATCCGGCTTCTTACTTGGTTTGAGTAGTGCGACTACTTTCGCTTTTTTCCACTCTTTGGGGAGTTTGCATTTAGCAGTTACATCCGAAAAGAATTTTGACAACCACTTTCTTGCTAAAGGCCCTAAGTAACTAAGAAAATCTGGAAGGATCTTATCAGGTCCCGGGGATTTATTGTTCTTAACATTTTTTATGGCTTCGGAAACTTCAAATATGCTAATAGGTTTGATAAGTGTCGAGTCAGGATTTCCGCTATCTAGCAATTGAGAGAGTTCATGCTTTACTTCTCTCTTGTGTACTTTTTGTAATGAAGGGGAACTATTCAATTTAAGAATTTGGGCGATCTTGTTTGGACTTGTCTGTGGGATTGCTTTAATAGGTTGCGTAGCTGCTCCTAGTTTCCGTATAGCAGACCAAGCCTTTTCGGCTTGATCTACGAAAATCCATTCCTTCAGTTGCCTCCTTCCAGCGCTGTTTCCGAGCTTGGTCCAAGTGTTCTATGAGTTGGTTAGCTAGTTGTGGGTCTTCTGTCTCTGAGGGCGCCTCGTACATATGTTTGCACTCCTCATCCCAGCCCGGGATGTAATCCTTGATGTAGCCGCGAGGAATTGATAGTTTTGCGGATTTCATAATAAGGTTTTGAAACCGTTGATAGTTAACTACGGTAGCCGGGATTCTGTTGACCGTCTTTTCAATGTAACTTTCAAAGTTAGGCCAATCGGCTTTACGAAGATTCCACCTCGGAACTGGAAAACTGCGAGTTATTGGAATTGTTGTCCCTATGGTTATTAATGATGGTCTATGCTGACTTCTTGGGAATATGGACAATATTTGGCGTCTTGCTGGTATTGGAACATGATTATCGGAACTTGAGGCAAAGCAAAGATCTGGGTTGGTTCCGGTATTCCTTGCAGATCTGAATGTCGGCTTTTCTTTTGGATCATGCAAAAGATGAAGATTATTGGCAGAGGCCCAGTCGATAAGTTGATATCCCGATTCCTCGCTTCGCGAGTATCCCCATGATGTATGCCATGAATTAAAATCCCCGGCATACACTGAAGTATTACTTGGAGGAGGTAGGGTTTCCGGTGGCCAGGAGGCTGATGGAGGTTTATAAATATTGTAGATGGCTAGGTTGCCTATTGTTACAGCGATATAGATGTCGCTTACGTTGGGGTGTGTTGTGATATTGTGTCAGAGCTGAGAATTCACATAAGTTGCTAAACCATGTTTTGAATGTAGTTTAGCCAACACAAGGTCTACACCAGGTATACTAAGACGTTGGTTAGAATTTTTACCAACGTACTCCTGAAGTAGAAGTACGTCAGCTTTATGTTTTAAGGCAAGTTCAGATAAAATTTCGATTTTAGCCTCATATATACCCTCAACATTAATTTGTATAATATTTAGCACCTCTCCAACACGCAGGTGGTCATTGCTTGGGTCTGAAGGTGTTTTCAGGCGTGTGCATTTGCTCTGACCTGGTGTGTTGCCATTATGGGATAGGGTAGATGGGATGGATGGGCCCTGAAAAGGACCGTTGGTTGGGCCTTGGGAAGGACCGCTGTGTAGGCCCTGATGAGGACCTTTTTGTCTTCGTTGTTTTTGTTTTTGTTTTTGTTTTTGCTGCATATCATGCCGGGAGGCCATCGTAAATTTTAGGGCGTTCGGCAACCGATTGTTATTCATTTAGCACCATCCAGAGAGCACATGTGGATCATTAGAAGAATTGAAAACAAAAAAACGTAGAACTGGAAAAAGAACTTTTAACAGCCGATACTGAAATTGATAAACTAGTTTTGGAAAATAGCACCCTCAAAAAGAAATTATCAAACTATGAAACTAAAATAAAATATCTAGAAAGCATATGTAAGTCCACGCCTAAAACTACTAAAAAAATTAAATCTCTCAACACGTCGGGTTTACATCAGCTACAAATACAGGAAAATCTGTACAAATCTGTAAATGACTTTGAAGCTCAATTATTATTAGAATCCAACATATCAATAAACGAAAGATCTACTAACGATATCCATTTGGAAAACAAACAAACAAGGGAAATAAAGGACGCAACGCGTAAGATATTTATATATGGAGGATTTATATGCGTCGGCCTGGCTTCATCAATCATACATTCAAGAGAAAATACACGATATGGAAAATATAAAGTCTCTTCACAGACAAAACCAGGTGCCACATGCGAAGAAATAGTTAAACAGACAAAGAGTCTGAAAGTAAACTCGAATGATATCATCATCATTAACGTTGGGGATGGCGACACAAATCCTACTAAACTATTTGTAGAATTAGGTTATTTTATGAAATTGTGATTGGCGTTAAAAGTAACATCTATCTACCTGAATGAGAAGAAACTAAATACTAAGTTAGCCATGTATTGCAAATATTTTGACAAGTGTAAATTTATTAACCCAAATGACTTAGAATACGATTATTTTTATGACAGGGATTTAATTTCAAAATTGACATATAAAATAAATATAATTATCGACACCATATATTATTATAAGAAATATTTATCATTTAATAAAAACTGCAAAAAATCCATTAATCGTTCACCAAATAAAGAAGTAAAAACAGATAAGCTCGCAAAGGGAACAATACCCTATTATTTTCAAGTCCTTAAGGATAATAAAACAACTCCTAACTCATTAAATGTTAAGAAGGAAGTTGTGCGAAAGAGAAATCTATTACCGATTATTACAGATCCAATGAAAAAACAAACAAAAGGTTTTTTCGAATCGACAAAATTCATAAAGGCAGATATTTTTCTTTGTTTCACCAAAATATAGCTGGGCTTTGACGAAAAAGGGTTACGTTTTGATATATTGTGTTTCAGTGAAACATTTATTAAATCTGGTAGCGAGGGAAACCTACATATTGCAGGGTATCGACTGGCTGCTTCCTATTCAAGAATTCAGGAGAAGAGAGGCGGCGTCTGCATTCTTTGTAAACAAGGTATTCAAACACAAGAATATCAATAAGCAAATGACTTATCCTCAGATTATGTATTTGAATGTTGTGCAGCACATATATCGACAATAAAATGTGTTGTGGTGTGTCTATACAGAATACCTTCCTCGAACATAAAACGATTCTTTCAGAAACTAAGAATGCTTCTAAATAAACTTAAATATAAAACGGAACATAAAATTATTATTACTGGTGACCTTAATATAGATACACTATGTGAAACAAATGAATCCAAGGAGCTTAAGAGTATTATGTCAAATTATAATTTCAATTTACATATAAATACTACCACGCGTAAGAAAACTTGCATAGATCATATCATTAGCAATTTTCCCGTAGCTACAAGTGGAACGTATGCTTTGCATCTATCAGACCATGACATGGCCCAAACCATTAAATTTGCATTACAAAATATAATTAAAGAACCCATATTCTATTATAGTACAAAAAGAGACTATAATACAGAAAATATTACAAAATTCCGTAAATGTATGAGCAGTTTATCATGGAGCACTGTATATGGAGAATGCGACATGAATGCTGCATTTGACAATTTCTATAAAAATTTCAAGCTCTTTTACAATCTTTGTTTTCCAATCATAAGAGTAAGTACTAAAACACAAAAAAGAGGGGCTATGAACTGGCTGACAAAGGCTTAAAGAAATCAGCTGTTACTAAACGTCGTCTACGATTTAATTTCTACAAAAACAATAACACTTCTAATAAAACAAGGTATCAAACATACGCTAAGCTGTTAAAAAAATGCATACATCACTCACAAAAGTTAGTAAACGCAAAGCATCTTTTGCACTCTAAAAATAAGTGCAAGGCAACATGGAAAATAATTAAGAATAAAGTGGGAAAGGAGTGGTCTTATTCAAATATTGATAGTTTAAAAGATAATAATGACATAACAGATAACCCTATTGACATTGCTAATACATTTAATAAACATTTTATAAATTTGACAAACAGTAAAAATTGTAATAAAAATAATAAAAGAAATACCAAATCAAACATAAATTCTAATAAAAATAGCTTATTCTTAACACCCATTGACGATTATGAAATAAAAATAATAATAAAATCATTAAAATCAACAAGGTCATGCGGATATGACGATATACAAACAGATATAGTAAAAGAGTGCATAAATGAGATTGCTTCGATACTATCATTTTTAATAAATCTCTCATTCACCATCGGAGTATTTCCCGATAAACTAAAGATATCGAAGGTAAAGCCTCTCTATAAAAAAGGTCCTAGAATATGTTGATAATTATCGTCAGACATCGTTAATATCGGTGATATCAAAAATATTTGAGAGGGCAATGCACGCGCGTCTTACACAATTCATAACAAAATATTTAATAATAAAACCACAGCAAAATGGTTTTCAAAAAGGGAAGTCGACGTCGTTGGCCTCATTTCATCTCATAAATAAAATACTTGCGTGCATGGACAAACGCGTATCAGTGACGACGATCTTCTTCGATATGAGTAAGGCGATTTCGTAGAACATACCATACTTCTTGATAAATGTGATATCTATGGCATAAGAGGTGTAGCCAACAAATGGATCAAGAGTTACTCGAGTAATAGGACACAATACGTTGAAATCTCAAAAGTAAATAACAGCAAAAAACTCAAACAATTCACATCTTCAATGGAACTAAATAGCGTCGGGGTTCCACATGGAAGTATACTGGGTCCATTACTGTTCCTACTGTACATTAACGATTTGCCGGATGTTACAAACTATGATTGTTTACTGTTTGCTGATGATGTATCTGTAATCATACCGTGTAATGATATCAAGACTTATAATCAAGACATTAATAATACTGTGCATAGAATAATAAATTGGTTAATTGATAATAATTTAAGAGCAAATCTGGCAAAGACGACATATATTCAGTTTATAAATAAAAATGGCGAAAAACGTAAGTTAAGTATAACATTTAACAGCGAAACTATTAAAGAATCCCATCAAACGAAATTTCTAGGAATCACACTAGACGATAAGTGTACTTGGGACGCACATATTCCAAATGTATGAAAAAAAATCAACGGTTTCTCATACGCATTATGGAAATTAACTAAAGTTTGTAGTAGGGAAGCTGCCATCCAAGCATATCATGGCTATGTGGGTTCTGTCCTTCGTTATGGTATACTTTTTTGGGGTAATTCATGTCATGCAGACCGTGCCCTAAAAGCTCAGAAACAATGCATAAGAGCATTATGTAATTCTGACCCGTTAACATCTTGTAGACCTTCATTTAGAGAGTTAAAAATTTTACCCCTTCCTTGTTTATACATCCTTGAGATATGTGTTTTTGTTAAAAGTAATCTAAACTTATTCAAAAAACGGAGCGATACTTACAAGAGCATTTGTAGGCATCCCAACAGACTTAATTTGCTGCCAATGACCACAGCAGTAAATAGCAACAATAGTTACCAAATGGCCGTGAAAATATATAATAGACTCGATGAAGACCTAAAATCTTTACCTTTGAATGCGTTTAAGAGAAAACTCAAATGCTGGCTTTCTACTCTATTAATGAATATTTTGACTTTTTTAATTAAATGTGTATTTAATGGACATCTTTATAGCACTGACATTGTAATTGGATTAATCAATTGTATGAAACGAATTTATTATAATTTTTTGCATGCTAGTGTCTGGTGAAATGTGAGAAACCTTCAATAAAACAATGACATCTGTACGTGTACCACATTTGACGCAAAATAAAAGATTTGTATTTTGTATTTGTATTTGGATTCAGGATTCCCACGGACGCGAATAACATTGCTCCCCAAATATTAAACTATTACCTTAAACTTCTATCCATTACCTACAGTTGTAGTTATCTATAACTCATTATAGGTCAATATAGGCTACTTACATTCTAATACTTACTATACATATCCGGAATTCAATACTATAGCTTTAAATCGCTGGTAGAGGAACATATTTATGTAGAATGAACCATGCTAGATAAGCAGTATGCTCATTTATGAAACATAATTAACCAACTCTTTATAAAATAAGGCAAATCTATTAATGTGAAATAGCAGGCAACATAAAATAACACAAAGTGCAATTTAAACAATATTTATTAGGAAAAACATAAGTGCATCTTAGGATAAAGTTATTCTTATTTATAAGTAAAAATTAGTCATACACAAGGCCGATAGCAACTTTAGGCATAGCATAAGATAGGGCTATTAGAGGGTAGTATAGAATTTCATCGTAATCATAACAGCAGTTTCCAAGATCTCTTTTAAAGTACAGCGTGATTTTGAACCCCCTAGCTATATTGAAATCTGAGAATCAGAATCCCTAATAGAATACAGAATTGTAAGAAGATAAGGTAAAAATCGAAAAAATAAATTTAACCTTTCATAGAAATTAGTCATAATAATTTTCTTTTGGTTTTTCACCTTTTTTTCTTGCAATTCTGTGTTCCATTAGGGATGTTTATAGAAGAATTTCCGGAAAATATAAAATATATATATATATATATATATTGTTCTCCTTTCGGCCGTTGTTGATCAGGCCGAAATCCGATATAATTGTTGATCAACCTTTACCCGCCTCTAACTCTGAAAGTTTTGGGTCTATCGTGCTCTTTCTGCTATATATGAATTCTCCTAGTTACGACACTTTGCTTAATTGTGCCGTAATGTCTTATACTCTTCATAAATTATTACGATAATTATTGATCTATTAACCGCCTTTTTTCATGCACTGAGGATACTTTTGTTGATCGAATATATACCGCGTTTGATCAATATTTGCTGCGAATTATTGCTTTCGAGCAACGCGGCGGCAGAGCGGCAACGTCGCAAAAAACGAAATGGAAGTATGTTAAAGTGAGATAGAAAGTGTGCCCGTGCAGTCGGTGTATTTCGTTGGATGACGTGTTTTTAAGGAAATAAAATTTCGTATTTTTAGTTTAGGAGACGGACGACATAAGTATGTAAGAACTTATTTTACTTTTATATTCCATACTACCAGTATCCATATCCAGACTAATATTATAAATGCGAAAGTAACTCTGTCATTTGTCTATCTGTCTGTCTTCATAGACACTTCATCTGTCTTCATTTAGAAAATTTCCATACAAACTTCCCCCTGAACGGATAAAACAGGGGGGGAAGTTTGTATGGAAATTTTCACATTTCTATTTATTTATTTAATAACGCTGCAGCAGTACTTTCTACACTTGGAAGTATGCAAAAAGGTGTATAAGTTCTCGATTACAATTAAAAAAGATTATGTAGGGGAAACTGGGCCAAATTCAACCCTAAAGCCACGAAGGGTAAAATGGTTAGAAGGCGAGGGCAAAGGCCGAGCCGTTGAGGATTCAGCAGGACCCCCCTTCTACCCCAAGTGTGCTGCAGTGCCGCCGCAGGCCGACTGCTGACTGCTGAACACTAGGGCTGTGAGGCCGTAGACCGAGCCCCAAGGCGAATGCGAAGCCTGAGCCATCGAGGATTCAGCAACCCCCCGGCCAAGTGTGCTGAGGCTGCAAGCCGAACTGCCAAACACTTGGGCCGCGAGTCTGTAGGCCAAGCTCCAAGGTGAGAGTGAACCCCGAGCCGTTGAGAATTCAGCACGATCCACGACCCCCCCCCCCCCCTCCCCTAAGTGTGCTGCAGTGAGGTCACAGGCCGAACTGCCGAACACTAGGGCCGCCAGGCCGCAGGCCGAGCTCCAAGGTGAATACGAAGACCGAGCCGTTAAGGATTCAGCACGACCCCTTCCTCCTAACTCCCCACCCCCCACGACCAAGTGAGCTGCAGTGAAGCCGCAGGCCGAACTGCCGGACACTTGGGACTGAAGGCCGAGCTCCAAGGTGAGGGTGAACCCCGAGCCGTTGAGGATTCAGTATGACTCCCTCCTCCCGATGAGGTGAGTGAGGCGAAGACTATATGAATAATACGTTTATTATTGCACATTGCACAGGTGAACAAAGTTGCAGCAATGTCGGTTCTGTGAAAGCTGACTACCTGGTGATAGTATAGAAACATCAAATACATTGTCATTTGTTATAATATCTGTATGACTATAGAAAGAAACCGGCCAAGTGCGTGTCGGACTCGTGCACTAAGGGTTCCGTACCATTATCTATAAAAACGGTAAAAAAAATGTCTGTTGTTTGGGAGCCCCCCCTTAAATATTAAGTTTATATTTAAATTAATATAAACTTAATATTTAAGGGGATTCTATTTATTTTTGAAGTGAATATATAACTTAATATTCCGTAAATATTTCAAGCCTCAACATATTGCCGTTATCAATACCAAGCAAAACCGAGCATAAAAATCACGTTTGTTGTATGGGAGCCACCTTAAATATTTATTTTATTCTGATTTTAGTATTTTTAGGGTTCCGTACCTCAAAAGGTTAAAAGGAACCCTTATAGGATCACTAGGTTGTCCGTCTGTCTGTCGCTCTGTCAAGCCCATTTTCCTCACGAACGCGTTGAGGTATCAAGCTAAAATTCATACCAAATACTCAAGTCTACTGTCCCTTGAAGCTGTTCGGGGATTACCCTCGCCTTGGAGCTCGGCCAACGGTCTTGTGGCCCTAGTGTTCGTCAGTTCAGCCAGCGGTCTCATTCCAGCACGCTTTATGGAGGGGGGGGGGGGGGGGGATGTTCGTGCTAAATCCTCAACGACATGGGCTTTGCCCTCGCCTTGGAGCTCGGTCTACAGGCTTGCGGCCCAAGTGTTCACACTGGGGGGAGTGGAAGTCGTGCTGAATCCTCAATAGCTCGGGGTTTACCCTCGCCTTAGAGCTCGGCCTGCGGCCTCGCGGCTCTAGTGTTACAGCACACTTGGGGGAAGGGGGCTTACAACCCCCTACATGTTGGCAGAAAAATCCCCCCCCCCCCACTCCTGTGGGGGGACAGGCTACTTCAATTTATGATAAGATATGGCCTCATAACATAATTACCTAATTAGTAATGTACGCGAACGAAGTCGCGGGCACTGCTAGTATTCTATAATTTTAATAAATAGGTAACTACAGAATAGATGACATAGGTCGTCCCATCACACCTGTTTAACTAACAGTTGTGATGCGATCTAGAGCGAAGTGGCAACAGCGCACAATGGACTCAGCCAACTCAGCTGTTCAATTCTGCCATTTAAAAAAGTCATAAGAGAGATGTGATTACGCATTGATGTATCCTTATTTTTACTAATATTATAAATGCGAAAGTGAGTTTGTTTGTTTATTTGTTTGTTTGTTTGTTACGCTTTCACGCCGTAACTACTGAACCGATCATCATGAAATTTTGCACACAAGTTCTCTGGAGTACGGAGAAGGACATAGGCTACCTTTTATCCCGGGAAAAGTACTATTCCCGAGGGATCGACATTAACGCGGTGCGGTATCAAACCCAATGCTCATAGAAAAAAAAACACTTGCATACTTTATAAATAGTAGTGTCCGATCCTTGAAGGGATTCTCGATCATAATTCAGCCCGTTGATATGAACAACTTTTCAACTATGGGACCAATGAATGCCGAGACAGTCGTTGGCGAGTTACATACTTTACTCCAAATTAAAACTAGCATCGTTAGGAATAGAATTCATATGTAGCAAAATTTGCAACATATGAATTCTCTTTGCTTTAAACTGAACACTTCCTAAGTAAGAGGCCGGTACAGGTGGATCAAAAATTAATGCGGATTTCAGCCTGATCAACAATGGAGGCAAGCGGTGTCATCCTCAACTGTATATCCGGTAGTTGAAGTAATGGCATCGGGTACGCGCACCCGGCCGCCCGAGCTGCTTCTTGCTTTACCAGTGTTAGTAGTATCCCAATACCTTGATATCCTTCCTTAATCCAATAAATTCGTATCCTTCCCCAGCTAAAAATTACTTCCGTTGGGTAGCAGCGTCGGACGCATAAGAAGCCAAAGAAACTGTGCTCGCAATCTCGTCTGCCAAGCATGGTGAGTATGCCAATATCCTCCCATTGAACGAATAAGTATCCTTGGGAGAGGCATTCATCCAGCAATAGACTATTTGCTGCTGTATTGATGAATTATGATAATGAACAATAGCCGAAAGGAGGACAACACAGGAAAGGCTACTTCTGATTTTAGTATTTTTTTGTTACAGCAACAACAAAAATACATCATCTGTGAAAATTTCAACTGTCTAACTATCACGGTTCATGAGATACAGCCCGGTGATACACGGACGGAAAGCGGAGCCATATTA
The DNA here is from genome assembly GCA_947532085.1 of Elegia similella. Classification (NCBI taxonomy): domain Eukaryota; kingdom Metazoa; phylum Arthropoda; class Insecta; order Lepidoptera; family Pyralidae; genus Elegia; species Elegia similella. The sequence continues at coordinate 6,124,487 of OX383933.1, forward strand.
ATCGTTCGATACACTTCGATTTTGCAAAGAAAATATTTTTGTAACTATTTCTCTTTAGCCATGTCAAGAAAGAGATTAAAATATTTTGCAATTTTAAAAGCAGCAAAAAGATTGGGAATCATTAGATCCCAAGATCACTAAAGAGAAGGTCGCTCAAAGAGCAATGGAGAGGGCTATGCTCGGTGTTTCTCTGCGAGACAAAATCAGAAATGAGGAGATCCGTAGAAAAACGAAAGTTACCGACATAGCTCAGCGGATTAGCTCTTTGAAGTGGCAGTGGGCGGGGCACATAGCACGTAGCACCGATGGCCGATGGGGCAAAGAGGTTCTCGAACGGTGACCACGTACCGGCAAGCGAAGCGTCGAACACCCACCTAACAGGTGGTCGGACGACCTGAACAAGGACGCAGGGAAACGCTGGATGCAGGCCGCTTCCAACCGGTAATTTTGAAAATCATTGGGAGAGGCCTATGTCCAGCAATGGACTTCTTGCGGCTGATATGATGATGATGATGATGAGATGCCAAGAATGTCAGGCAAGGCTTGATGCTGGTTGAGAACATCAGGCTGCATCTCGCTTAGCGGAATCCTATGCTACTCGCAAAGCTCACCTGAGCGCTGATTGTGAGCGTCATACGTCATCTCGCGATTCAGAAATTTACGTACAACGGGAATCACGCCGTATGCTGTCATAAAAGGCGATCTTTGCTAACAATCCATTCATAAATAATATATAACACTATCTATTATCTATGCTGTGATAAAAAGGAATCTTTGCGAACAATCCATCTAAAATAAATAGGTATATAGTATATTCTGTAGGCGTGTTATATTTGATTGCTAGCTGATGCCTGCGACTACGTTCGCGTGGACTGACGTTCATGATCAGTACTCTGTAGTGCACTCTAAAACAAGTGAGGAACGTGGATCGCAACTGAGACCTAGACGTGGTTGTGCATATACCTACGGCAAGAAGTCAATCGCACATCACGTTCATCACTGGTCTCTAGATATCTAGACGTAGACGTGTTAATACGTTGAGAAATCAGGCGTGATTCTCGAATTATGTAAATTTCTAAATCGCGAGATGACGTATGACGCTCACGATCAGCGCTCAGATGTGCTTCGCAAGTCAAAGAGGATTCTGCTGAGCGAGATGCAGCCTGATGTTCTCGATCAGCATTAAGTCTTGTCTGAAATTTTTGGGATTTAATCATTCCCAATCTTTTTGCTGCTTTTAAAATTGCAAAAGATTTAATCTCTTTCTTGACATGGCTGAAGAGAAATAGTTAAAAAATATATTCTTTGCAAAATCGAAGTATATCGAACGATTAATATGGCTCCGCTATCCGTCCGTCTGTCTGTCCGTCCATCCGTACGTTTGTCAACAGGCTGTATCTGATGTACCGTGATAGTTAGATAGTTGAAATTTTCACAGATGATATATTTCTGTTGCCGCTATAACAAAATAAATATTAAAATCAGAAGTAGCCGTTCCTGTGTTGTCCTTATTTCGGCCATTGTTCATCATCATCATTCATCAATACAGCAGCAAATAGTGCATTGCTGGACAAAGGCCTCTTCAAAGGATACTTATTCGTTCCATGGAAGGATATTACCATACTCACCATGATTGGCAGGCGAGATGGCGAGCGCAATTTCTTTGGCTTGAAATGAAATGATTTATTAATTTACATGAAACATGGTTAAAATGTGACAAACAAAAAACTTCTTGTGCGTCCGACGCTGCTGCCTATCGGAAGTAATTTTAAGCTGGAGAAGGATAGGAATTTGTTGGATTAGGAAGGGAATAAAGGAATTGGGATACTACTAACATTGATAAAGCAAGATGCAGCTTGGGCGGCCGGGTGCGCGTTCCCGATGCCATTAGTTCGATTACTGGATAGGCAGTTGAGAACGACAACTCTTACCTCCATTGTTGATCAGGCTGAAATCCGCATTAAATATTGATCCTCCTTTACCAGCCTCTTACTTAGGAAGTGTCGAGTTTAAATTTTGCTACATGTAAATTCTCTTTCTAACGATGCTTTGTTTAATTAGGAGTAAAGTATGAACTCGCCAACGACTGTCACGGCATTCATTGGTCCCATAGTTGAAAAGTTGTTCATATCAACGGGCTGCATTAGGATCGAGAACCCCTTTAAGGATCGGACAGGGTTTTCTTTACATATTGTATGTATTGATTTACTACTATTTACAAAGTATGCAAGTGTTTTTTTCTATGAGGACTGTGTATCAATTCTACCTTCCTACCTATGGTATGAACGATGAATGATAGATAACACGAGTAATCAATCATTTAATTAAAGGAAAATCTAAAACAAGCTACCTAAGACAGGTCGCAACAATTAATTAACGAAGTTAAACACATATTTACTACAATTACGAACTAATGATGACACTTTAATACCTTTATGGTAGTATTGATTAGCTGGTAAGATTAAAGTACCTACCTATAATCCTATAGCTATTATATAACTACTAATGATAAATCTGTAAGGGTCGGTCATGGACTAAGTTACTTTGTTTTTCGAGATATCGTGTTTGTAAGCTCTATGACATGAAACTAAATTGACGAATTTTAGATTTTTTTGTATACATGTATGTATGTATGTTTATCCATAACTGTTAAACAAATAAGTTAATTAAATGAAACTTGGTAGATCAACATTTCGATGTACAGTCAGGTACCTGTCGCAGACGCAAGTTCATAGAAAATACATCAACGCGTCATCACATTTCTCTAATGATTTTTTCGAATGACAGAATTGAACAGTCGGTCCAAATATTATGTAATTGGATATGTATACTTTTTAGGGTTCCGTTATTAAAGGGTAAAAACGGGACCCTATTAATATGGCTCCGCTGTCCGTCCGTCTGTCCGTCCGTCCGTCTGTTACCAGACTGTTTCTCATGAATCGTGATAGTTAGCCAGTTGAAATTTTTACAAATGATGTATTTCTGTTGCCACTATAACAAAAAAAAATTCAGAAAAAAATAAATTTTTAAGGTGGCTCCTGTACAACAAACGTGTTTCTTTTGCTCATTATTACTCGATGTTGATACTGGCAATATGTAGACGTTGAAATATTTACAGAATATTTAATTATATATTAATTTCAAAAATAAATAATTAAATTGATATAAAATTTATATTTAAGGGGGGCTCCCATACAACAGAGATACTTTTTTTGCCATTTTTATAGATAATGGTACGGAACCCGTAGTGCGCGAGTCCGACTCGCACTTGCCCGTTTTTTTTCTATAGTCATACAGATATTATAACAAGTGACAATGTATTTGATGTTGCTGTCACTAGGAAGTCAGCTTTCACAGAACCGATATTGCTGCAACTTTGTTCACCTGTGCAACGTGCAATAATAAGCGTATTATTCATAATACTTTATCTTGTATCTCATGAACCGTGATAGTTAGACAGTTGAAATTTTCACAGATGATGTATTTCTGTTGCCACTATAACAAAAAATACTAAATTCAGAAGTAGCCTTTCCTGTGTTGTCCTCCTTTCGGCCATTGTTAATCATCATCATTCATCAATACAACAGCAAATAGTCCATTGCAAGACCTCTCCCAAGGATACTTATTCGTTCCATGGGAGTGTATTGCCATACTCACCATGCTTGGCAGGCGAGATGGCGAGCGCAGTTTCTTTGGCTTCTTGTGCGTCTGACGCTGCTGCCCATCGAAAGCAATTTTAAGCTGGAGAAGGATAGGAATTTGTTGGATTAAGGAAGGGAATAAAGGTATTGGGATACTACTAACACTGGTAAAGCAAGACGCAGCTCGGGTGGCCGGGTGCGCCTACCCAATGCCCTTACTTCGACTACCGGATAGGCAGTTGAGGATGACACTTCTTACCTCCATTGTTAATCAGGCTAAAATCCGCATTAATTGTTGATCCACCTTTACCGGCCTCTTACTTAGGAAGTGTTGAGTTTAAAGCGAAGAGAATTCATATGTTGCAAATTTTGCTACATGTCATACATACATCGTCGCAGATCGTAAGCCGATCAAGGGATTGGGATAAAATCTGCAGAATCATGTTAATAGGCGATAACGACGTTCGACAGTTCGGCCGGCGGCCTAAATGCAGCACCATCCGGGGGAGGGGGGGAGCGGTCTGCTGGAACTTGGTCTGCGGCCACGCGGCCCAAGTCTTTGGCAGTTCAGCCTGCGGCCTCAATGCATCACAATTGGGGGAGTGGGGGGTGGGGGGGGGGTCGTGCTGAATCCTCAACAGCTCAGGCTGTCCCCTCGCCTTGGAGCTCAGTCTGCGGCCTCGCGGCCCAAATGTTCGGCAGTTCGGCCGGCGGCCTAAATGCAGCACCATCGGTGGGGGAGGGGAGGGGGTTCGTTCTGAATCCTCATCGGCTCAGGCTGTCCCCTCGCCTTGGAGCTCAGTCTGCGGCCTCGCGGCCCAAGTGTTCGACAGTTCGGCCGGCGGCCTAAATGCAGCATCATCGGGGGGGGGGTCGTTCTGAATTCTCATCGGCGCAGGCTATGCCCTCGCCTTGGAGCTCGGTCTGCGGCCTTGCGGCACAAGTGTCTGGCAGTTCGGCCTGCGGCCTCAATGCATCACACTTGGGGGAGTGGGGGGAGGGGGGGGGGTCGTGCTGAATCCTCAGCGGCTCGGGCTCCGCTCTGAGCTCGGCCTGCGGGCTCGCGGCCCAAGTCCCCAAGTCTTTGGCAGTTCGGCCTGCGGCCTCACTGCAGCAGACTTGGGGGAGTGGGGGGAGGGAGGGGGATTGGTCGTTCTGAATCCTCATCGGCTCAGGCTGTCCCCTCGCCTTGGAACTCGGTCTGCGGCCACGCGGCCCAAGTGTTCGACAGTTCGGCCCGCGGCCTAAATGCAGCATCATTGGGGGGGGGGGGGGGGGAGGGGGGTCGTTCTGAATTCTCATCGGCGCAGGCTATGCCCTCGCCTTGGAGCTCGGTCTGCGGCCTTGCGGCACAAGTGTCTGGCAGGTTGGCCTGCGACCTCATTGCAGCACACTTGGGGGGGGGGGGGTCGTGCTGAAACCTCAGCGGCTCGGGCTCCGCTCTGAGCTCGGCCTGCGGCTCGCTGCCCAAGTCTTTGGAAGTTCGGCCTGCGGCCTCACTGCAGCACACTTGGGGGAGTGGAAGGGGGGGGGGGAGTCGGCTTTGCCCTCGACACTCCGATCGGTTCGGGCTGCGCCCTCGCCCCGAAGCTCATAACTTATTGCCTCCATACAAACATAACATAATTAATTAGTAATGTACGCGAACGGAGTCGCGGGCACTGCTTGCATTCTATAATCCTAATAAATAGGTAACTACAGAATAGATGACAGGTCGTTCCATCACAGCTGTTTAGCTAACAGTTGTGATGCGATCTAGAGCGAAGTGGCAACAGCGCACAATGGACTCAGCCAATCGTAGAGCAGGAAGCCTCTCATTGGCCCATTTGAATCAGATCAATAATTGACGGAGTGGAATTGTATAAAAAAGTTCAATTTTCTGCCGCCAGAGGGCTGGCAATTATTGATCTAATCTGAGATCGGATTGCTCACAATGTACGCAAAATCCAGCATTAGATCAATAAATGCTGTCCTGATCAACAATTGCCAACTGATCAACAATTAACTGATGCCACGAGACGGTCGATCAACAAATGTCGAGTGTAGATATCTATATATATATATATATATATATATATATATATATATATATTTATACTATCCGGAAATTCTTCTATAAACATATCCCTAATGGAACAGAGAATTGCAAGAAAGAAAGGTGAAAAACCAAAAAGAAAATTAGGTTTCCCATACAAAGTCTCCGATCAGCTGGACTAATTTCTATGAAAGGTTAAATTTATTTTTTCGTTTTTTTATCTTATTTTCTTACAATACTGTATTTTATTAGTGATTCTGATTCCCAGATTTCAATATAGCTAGGAGGTTCAAAATCACGCTGTACTATACAAGAGATCTTGGAAACTGCTGTTATGATTACTATGAAATTCTGTATGTAGGGAGTATCGGGGGCCAGAAAACTATCTAGCCATATATCTAGGTACCATGTTTCTTAAAAAAATATAAATATATACGGACAAATCACACATATTGAGCTAGCCCCAAAGTAAGTTCGAGACTTGTGTTATGGGATACTAACTCAACGATACTATATTTTACAACAAATACATATATAGATACACATCCAAGACCCAGGCCAATCTGAAAAAGATCATTTTCCATCTTGACCTGGCCGGGGATCGAACCCGGTCACTCCGTGTCGCAGACTGGCGTGTTGACCGCTGCGCCACGGAGCTAGTCCCTGTTTTGTCCGTGTTAAACCCTGTTTTGTCCGTGTTGTATTAAAATTAAAATTATGTGCAAAATAACAAAAACGTACCTTTAAATAATTACGCCAACGAGCGATTAGAACAATAGCAAAGAATATATACGCTACACAAAAAGAAACGATACTCAAGCATGTGTGCACGTAAAAGCGCTTGCGGCTATGTGTGGGTGTCCGGATGTGCGCGGGGGCATCAAAAGGCGCGCGGGGCGGTGAACGAGCCAGCACCTCAGAAGAATAATATACATAGAAGCCGCATAAAAATAGAAACTGAAAACAGATAGTTGACACTGTATTTTTCTTATGAGCTTTCGCTTATGACAGAATGAGACAAAAACTTCAGTCAGTTTCTATTATTTTCATGGTTGTCCCGACTTGAAATGTCAATGGACTCCATTGGACTCCAATTAAATCCGACTAAATTCAAAATAACTTATTACAGTTCAACGTCTGTAATATTAGCATCTTGCCGATTTGATCGGGTTATATATCGACAAAAACATTGCGGCGGAATTGTGATGTCTGCAAATTAAATATAGGATTGTGCTAAAATTCTCACGGAAAAAAGTATTAACCGGTGTTGGGTTGGTGCGTTATCAAATGACCATTATACTAAACAATGTCTTGTGCAATGGAGCGATGTAAATCCCATTCAGGACGAACAGAAATAAATTCTGTAAAACATAATTTTCTTCGGTAAGTTTTTCAGTTAAAAGTGCATAATTAAAACCCAAAATACCTCAAAATACAACAATAATATTGTCAATTATATAACGTATTGTATAAATGACAACTTTTATAGGTATTTTGCTTAAAATTATCGTTTTTTCCTTATTTCAAATTAGGTTAGTTTTTTTTGCTAGTGATGTGGTAAAATCACGTATCTACGAGTATATCGATATTTTTTATGACGGTCTTGCTATCAGGGATATTTTTGTTAGTGTTGAGCCATGCAATAGTAATGTAACAAATTGAACCATCATGGTAATTAAACAACCAGCAAAGTGTGAGTCGGACTCGCGCACGAAGGGTTCCGTACCATCCTTACATATAATATTATAAATGTGAAAGTGAGTTTGTTTGTTACGCTTCCACGCCGTAACTTCTGAACCGATCATCATGAAATTTTGCATCATCATCATCACCATTGCACGATCTCTGGAGTACGGAAAAGAACATAGACATAAATTACATCTCAGAATAAGGTACTGTTATCGGGGATAGACATTAACGCGAGCGGAGCCGTGGGCGTAAGCTATAAAAACGCCCGAAATTTTTGTTTGTAATATTTCAACTGTCTCACTATCACGGTTCATGAGATACAGCCTGGTGACAGACAGATGGATATCGGAGTCATATTAGTAGGGTCCTGTTTTTATCCTTTGGGTACGGAACCCTAAAAAGAATCGATTTTTACTAATATGAAGAAAATTATTGTTGAAATTTTATTGCAGCTCCCTGAAGTAAAAGGATAAAAAGGTGTGGATCCGAGGAACTTTCAAGCGACATATTGGACATAAAATGTCATACATACTCGAATTTGTTCAAAATATTTTACTGCCGTGCCGATACATTAATTTCGAATATAAAATTAAATGGAAGCGATTGAAACACGATGCTTTACCTACATTTATATTTGCCGAATTATAAATCAATGGTAATAAGAAAGTTTACGGAAACGGTTTTATTATTTATATTTAAAATTATGAAAAACATTTTATTTTGGACAGTAATGAAAGTGGGTAAAGTAATCTCTTGTTTTTCTTCACCTCTTGTTTTTCTATTACCAACACTGTGAATTTTTCACAAATAACACACTGGCACTTGTTTACCCTAGTGTAAACAGTTTTATAAAATAAAAAATATCACTTCGAATTATGTGTTTCTCTTTACCTACCTGATTATGTTTCCTTTACTGACTGTTCCTCAAAGCTAGCTGGGAAAAGCTTTAGATGGTTTTGGAATATGCTGAATGGCCCATTGATCAAGTGAAAAATATATCTGACCTTATATTACCTTTTGATACATGAGCGCCCCATTGCAATTTAGAGTCTATTGTGATTCCTAAGAAGGTGGTATCATTTACAAAGTCTATTTTACCTTCAACTAGTATGTCAACGTTGGACTGCCTCACATTGGGGACTGTAAATCGAATGCATTGGGTTTTTTGCGCATTCATAGGTAAGGTAGGTAAGTAGGCACTGTTTGAATTTCGAAATAATCGAAAATATGATTGACATCATATTAGGTATTCTGCCGTTCGACCAATACTGGGTAAGGCCTAATGACCAGCAGTAGACAGTAGACGCGCGGTGGGTAATGTATGGATTTTTTTTTTACCTATTTATCAGATGAAGCCAAGCGACGCCATGCGATTAGGAGTTATTTAGGTGTATCTTGACGTAACTTTTAAAGTAAAAGCCTCTTTAGCGGCTTTGTGCACTTTTTGGGATGGGTAAAATAGAAAACTCGCGTCAGGACACGTGAATTGATCGAAAATTCGTAAGAAGGACACGGACCTGAGTATGCCGCAAAGGCGAGTTTTCACTTCTGCCGGCACTCCTGGAGTGCAAATAGTTGTTTTTTTTTTTATGAATCGTACTCATTTAACGAATCGATACAATCAGAGTAGAGTACATTTATGACTTTCTTAGGACGAAACATTTAGTCGATAAATATATTTCATCGATATAGTACAGCCCTGATCACATCAGTACCCCAGGACAACCTGCACATTTACGCAAATGGCATTGTATATGCATCTCTTTCTGATGCTTTAACAATGCCATAAGTAAAAACAGTGTAGAATATTGTATTTTGTTGTTATTTTAACACGGTTTCTATGCTTTAGTTATTGTTCTGAGGCCAGCACTAAGTGGATTATTCGAGAGCTAGAAGCGTTTGTTGTTTGCGTCTCGCGCACGTCTTGCAGCACGGGACCCTATTAATAGTCTCAATCATTTGTACACTAAATAGAAAAAAATAATTTCATTACTAATATTCATTTTACTTTAAAAATATTAAGTCATTAATCCTACGTCCTCTTTTTTCTTGTTCCGTGGTGTCAACCTTAGCGCTTACACGTTGCGATTCAAGGTCACAGAAACTCGAAGTCACACGTACAGGGAGTGTCACCGCTGTGACAATGGTTTAATGGTGGGTAGGTACTGAACTAAGCAAGGCTAGAGGTCGAGCCTCGAGAAATATATTTTATAGCTTTTTTGTACGTTTTTTTTTTTAAATTAATTACACTTTTTTTCTTTCGTGTAATTATCCTTATTCTTATCCTTACTAATATTATAAATGCGAAAGTGAATTTGTTTGTTTGTTTATTACGCTTTCACGCCGTAACTACTGAACCGATCACCATGAAATTTTGCATACAAGTTCTCTGGAATACGGAGAAGGACATACCTTTTATCCCGGAAAAAAGTACTATTCCCGAGGGATCGACATTAACGCGGGCGGAGCCGCGGGCGAAAGCTAGTTAATTGACCGAGCAAGCGAAGCGAGCGAGGTCTTCAACTCAAGTTGGGGCGAAAAGACATTTTTTGTATGTATGTATGTATATATGTATGTTTGTTCCACGATAACTTTAGAACCAATGCTCCAATTACAATGAAATTTAGAATGTATATAGGTCTTATAAATACAATTTTCAAGTTCGTTGGGCATCAAAATCGGTTCAGCAGTTTACGAGATATTTAAATAAATGTTTTTTTTAAAGTTAAAAGAATTTCGAGAATATCATTGAAACTAACGTGAGATACAAACATTATGTACTAAAAACGGGTCACTCACGTGCTATTTCGTCGGGATTGTCGACTATAGTTTCGGACTCGTCAGGAGCCCATTTTCAAGGCGAGTGCGAGACGCGCGGCGGAGGGTCCCGAACTAACTGCTCTCGACGCACCGCTCGTATCCACCAGGCTGAAGGAGCACATCAGAAGCTTGAAGAATTTGGACAGGAACGGGTCGGCCATCGCCGAACATACTCTGGAAGAGGACGTCACCCATTATATCCGGTTTGACAAGGCCAGAGTCCTTTCTAGAGAAAAGGCATTCGTTCCCCGAAAAATAAGAGAGGCCATAGAAATAAGTCGACGCCCAAATTTCAATCGGGATTTAGGTTGGACTTTACCCGCAACCTGGAAACCGATTCTTCAAGGGAATGATACTCGTAACTTAAAGCACACAGAGTCCAGTAGAGGCCGATACGATTAGCTCTTTCCACACACACGTACCGTCACCAGACACCGACGAGGAAGAAATGGGATCCACTACCTCCGTGACTACTCATCACCAGGGTCCTGCGACCGACCTGGCTATCCCCTCCAAAAGGGCGGCACGAGCCGCCGCACGAGCGGTGCGTCGAGAGCAGTTAGTTCGGGACCCTCCGCCGCGCGTCTCGCACTCGCCTTGAAAATGGGCTCCTGACGAGTCCGAAACTATAGTCGGCAATCCCGATGAAATAGCACGTGAGTGACCCGTTTTTAGTACATAATTTAGAGAAATGAAAATTGAAAATGACGTTTAGGCTGAATGTGTTTAAGGTTACCCCCCCGCCCCACGCGTCGACAGTGACACACGTATTTACGTTTACTCCGCACATTTAATTAAATTACTGTGAATATATAAACTTATATCCTATAAACTATACAGCATTGTGTTCCTCTTCAAACAAACTCTGTGATCGTGTAAATTGCTGCCCAAGTGATTCTGTGATTGTGACACTACAAGGAGATTAATATTTAAGCCGAACGGTTAATTTTGTCGTCCATACTAAAACAAAGTGCGTGCGTTGACCTTGAAAGCTCATCGGTCGGTTGTTTGCCGCCGGCGCACTGGACGATATCTTGCATACAACGCTTTATTTCGCCGGTTAATCTCAGTCATCACTAACGCAGTTGTCTAGAGCGTCGAGTTACACCTGCGAGAACCCGAGATGGAGTCAGCGCGGCCGCATCAAAATTTTTCTTTTTATTCCTGTTTTATTCATACACTCTCTTAATTTGAAGAGCGCGGGTTCGAGCCTGGATAAGAATACAAGTATACATAGTTATTTGAAAAAATATATATTTTATTATATATAATAATTTCTTTCATAACATAGTCGAGGACCTGTCCGTGTCCAACATGTCATATACGAATGACAAACTGACCTGCGCTGGGTGCTTTCACGAGATAGAGATTAAACAGTACATGTCATGCTGCCATTGTCACCAAAAATACGACCTTTTCTGTGCAAATGTTTCGGAACAACGCTACTCTAGCATGACTTTGGAGCAGAAGACCAATTGGAAATGTATGCCTTGTATCAGTAAGGAGCCAAAGTTGGACAACTCTAATACGCCGGTCCGACCATTGACTGAAGGCACCTCTATAATGCTGAGGCGTGGGGCTGCTGCACGCAGTCCTGATGAACTCAACGCGTCGGTTCAGTGTCTGAATACCACTGCACACAATGAAACCATCGAGATGTCAGATACCCAAGCAGTTTTATTGGAGTTGCGACAGTTTAGAGGAGAGTTTAGAGAAAGGATGGATGCAAATGAAAGACAAATTCAAACAATAAACGAAAACATTCTTAAATTGACATTGAGAATGGATAGTAGCGACAAACGCATGGATGGCTTTGAATCAAGACTACAGATATTAGAGCGTCAAATGGCCGAGAGACCGACGACAGAGCATAGTGATCCCGCGCTGTTAAAGTCTATACAGCAACTAAAAACAGAGTTAAATGACCGTGACCAAGAACTTCTCTCAAATGATGTCGAAATTTCGTGTGTTCCAGAATTAAAAGGGGAAAGCTTACCGCATATTGCCATTACCTTGGCCAGCAAGTTGGGAGTCACACTCACCGAAGCAGACATTGTAAGCGTATCCAGACTGGGCCCTTCACCAGAGATATCTACAACTCTCTCTGGATCTGACTCTGGATCCGTCTGGCGAGGCGAGCTATGCGTGACGAATTACTCAAAGCGGCCAGGGTGCGGCGTGGCGCTACCACTGCAGACACGGGACTGCCTCCACGGCGCTTTTACGTCAATGAGAGGCTCACTAAAATAAATCGCTACCTCTTTCGCCAAACACGTGAAGCAGCTAGTCAGTGCAACTGGCGCTTTGCCTGGACTAAAGAAGGTAAAATATACGTACGACGCAATATTGAAGCTGATTCTCCACGTGTCCGAATACGCTCAGAGGAAGACATTGTTAGGGTTTTTGGGTCTGATGTTGTTAGCTCAAATCTATACATATAATAAAACAGTAAAAATATTTTGTCTGTACATTTCGAATTTTTGACTGAAATGGATAGAGGGACGCCTAAAAAGAATAATAGAAAGCAAAAAAATTTTTTTGTAATTTCTTGTCTGTCTGTCTGTCTGTCTGTCTGTCTGTATGTATGATCACGATTATCTCCGAAAATACTGAACCGATTTACTTCAAACTTTCACCAATTGCTTTGTTTTAACTCAGCAAAACATCTAAAGTTTGTTTCATCAAAATCGGTTCATTAAAAAAAAAAGTTATCGTCATTTGAATGAACTCAAAGCATTAGTTTGCCTGCAAATATACTAGGTAAATTTTTTATCGTTTCTGACCCTTAAAGGGGTGACTCAGACCATAAAAATGAACAACTTTTCCTACGGGAACAATGCTGGGAACTCAAAACATACAAACTGGCCGGGCGGCGGGACTCTTTTTTATGGAAATGACGAATTTTTTTTTGAGTTGCCAGCATTGGTCCCATAGAAAAAGTTGTTCATATTGATGACCTGAGTCACCCCTTTAAGGGTTCAAACTGTTCCTGAGGGATGGACACTAAGGGCGGCGTCGTAGCCGCGGGCAAACGGCAAACCAACTGAAACTGCTGCGCCTAGAAACTTAAAATTTGGTACAGGGGTTCTTTTAATGATGTAAGTGAGCGCTAAGACAGGATTTTTAAGAAATTTAACTTCTAAAGGGGTAAAATTTATATGGAATTTTCTCATTTTTGGACTTAGAAGTATGAAAGTAGGTATATAAGTTCTCGATTAAAATTAAAAAAGATGTGTGTGGGTAGATGAAATTTTGGGGTGGGTGGGTGGTATAAACTTTGTATCGAAATTTTCTAATTTCTGGACTTAGACGTATGAATTTAAGTATATAAGTTCTAGGTTACTATTAAAAATATCTGTGTAGGTAAAATGGACGATATTTTCCCCTGAAGAGGTAAAATAGCGGGGTAAAGATTGTATAGGAATTTACTTATTTCTAGACTTAGAAGTATGAAAATAGGTAAATAAATTCACGATTACAATTGAAAAAGATCTGTGTAGGTCAACTGGAAAAAAATCCCCCAGAAGGGGGGGTAAAGTTTGTTCGGAAATTGGAAATTTTCTCATTTCTGGACTATGAAGTATGAAAATAAATAGGTATGTTCTCGATTACAATTAAAAAAGATATATATGGGTGAAATGGACAAAAATCACCCCTAAAGGGGTAAAATGGGAGGGTAAAGGTTTTATGGAAATTTTCTCTATTCTCTATGGAAATTATAAATGCGAAAGTAACTCTGTCTGTCGTTTTTTTACGCTTCAACCATTGAACTGATTTGGATGAAATTTGGTATGGAGGTGTGAGGCCCGAGGAAGGACATAGGGTATGTTTGATTCTGGGAAATTCTACTTCCCGAGGGATTAATTGTTCCCGAGGGATCGACACTAACGCGGGCGGAGCCGCGGGCAACAGCTAGTAAGTAATATGAGCGTTATTTCATTTTCAGGTTTTCTATTGCCTTTGGTATATTCGAAAAGCATGTATTTTTATATAGACACAATTTTAATAATTTTTAAATTTTATATAGAGCCGATTTTCATTATTTATTATAAAAATATTGCTAGCCTAGAGTGTCCATGTGGAATATTATTTGTTTTAATTATGATGGTATATCAATGTAAAACTACATATTTTATAAAACATTCACTTACATTATTTTATTGTTCAACAAAGCAAAACACTTCAAATAACGTGGACGCCAACTCAAACTTACATGCAAATAAAATAAAACAAGTTATTAAGATTTTAAATGCAATGAAAAGCTTATTTTCTTTTAAAGTATTAGATAAAATGTTGCATAACGTCATATCATACTTGCATTTTAAATTAATGTCATTTAAAATTCGATAGTGCAACAAAAATAATCCAATATGTAGATGATTTTGATATCACGACACGCGTCATTTGCGATCCCGAAAATTGTACTGATCATATAAATCGTCAAAAAGATTACTTGAAAATCTTGCACCAAAATATCCGCAGCATAAATTATAATATCAACGAACTGCACATAATATTGGCTCGTCTAAAAATTCAATGCGATATAATAGTCTTATCCGAGTGTTGGCTGTCATGTAACACAAACGCAAACTTGCCTGAACTAAATGGCTACCTTTTTCATAAAACTAATGACTATTACAACCAAAATGATGGAGTTGTAGTCTATATCAAGGATACTATAAATTGTGATGTGGAGGAACCAATATTATTAGAAGCAAACTGCCTAACTATTAAGATAAGAAATGACACTGCTATAATAGCAATATACAGACCCCCTTGCTTTAAAATAGTTAAATTTTTACACTCCCTTAACACGTTTCTTGGCCAATTGTCGTCATTTAAAAACATAATTATTATAGGAGATATTAATATTAACTTACTAGATACCGATAACGACACTTTAGCATATTTGGATATACTTTCGTTTCATGGCCTCCTTACTGCTATCAATACTAAAACCAGGGAAAATTCATGCTTGGACCACATAAATCTCAAAACCAAACAAAAGTCGTACACATTCAACCTGAATTCATCTATTACGGATCATCACACTACCGTCTGTTGTATTAAAACAATCCAGCCAAAACATGAATTGACAACACGGTAAACGAAGATAAAAGTGAATCTCGAAAGCCTGGCAATGGAATGCAGATCCCATAATTTTGATGAAGTTTACAAGGAAAACGATTTGAATACAGCCACAAACAAATTGCTCGATACAATATCACGATTGATCTCTAAACATTCAGTTAAAATATATATACCTAAAAGTAAACTTACAATAAAGCCATGGATAACAACAGGTCTATTACGTTGCATGCGCACCAGAGATAGGATGCACCAAAAATTAAGAAGTACACCAAATGACGAGTCATTGAAAATTACATATAAAAGATACAGAAATTTCTGCAACAACCTCTTAAAGCGACTTAAAAAACAATTCGAGAAAGACCAATTACTCATGAACAAAAACAACGCGAAAAAACTCTGGACGTCTATTAAAACGATAACAAATACTACCAATAGGAAAACGTTACCTATGGAACTCCTGAAATCTGAGAATGACCAAAAAAGTGCAATAAATAATATAAATGAATATTTTTCTAAAATAGGCAAACAACTGGCAGAAAATATCCCTGACGTGTCTAACAACACAAGTACGACCAAAAACCTAAATTCCTTTGTGTTGCTACCTACCGATAATGAAGAAGTAAATTCATGTATCCAACAATTAAAACGCGATTGTTCCCCAGGCTGGGATGGAATTAGTGCGGAAGTTTTACAGGCAATTTCAGAAACGATAACGCCTGTAATCACTGATTTGGTCAATCGATGCTTTACTTCAGGTGTCTTCCCAAATGCACTAAAAAGTCGATTATTCACCCTATACATAAAGCCGGAGACAGAAGTCGTGTCGGAAACTACCGACCAATTGCTATTTTAAGCACATTATCTAAAATATTTGAACGCCTCATCAATACGCGCCTGATTCAATATCTGGAAAAATACAAATTAATCTCTGACAGACAGTATGGTTTTAGATCAGGTCGGTCAACAGATGATGCAGTTCTTGAGTTCACAGACTTTGTTGTTCACAAACTAGACTCAAGAATAAAATGCTTAACAATATTCATGGACTTCACTAAGGCTTTTGATACGGTTTCTGTCCCCGGTCTAATACAAAAATTGGAACACCTTGGGATCAGAAGTACCGCACTCACACTTCTATCAGATTATCTAAAAAATCGAACTCAGTGCGTGAAAATTGGGGACATATTAAGTGATGACTTACCTGTAGAGTATGGTGTGCCACAAGGGAGTATACTTGGTCCAAAATTGTTCTTATGTTATATAAATGAACTCTGTGATATACAGCTCAAAAACTGCCGTGTTTCATCATACGCTGATGATACGACACTTACATTTTATGCGAATACATGGGAAGAGCTGTTTAACATAGCACAAATGGGATTTGATAAAGTATGCCAATGGCTAACGTCAAATAGTTTGACCCTAAATGAAGAAAAAACTAAATACATGACTTTTTCAATTCGAAACTGGGCCGAACTGTCAAAATTAACTCGCTCCATCAAGTTCCACAAATGTAATTTCCCACCCGACTCAAACTGCGATTGTCCAAATATCTCATCCACACAGACAATCAAATATCTCGGAGTATATATCGATGCAAACTTAACTTTTAAAAATCATATTCATGCTGTATCACAAAGAGTGCGAAAATTATCTTATATTTTTAAACAACTTCGCAATGTAGCTGATAAATCAATAATCAACATGGTATATGAGGCGCTGGCTAAATCCATAATGGTATATTGCATCACTACTTGGGGTGGCTGTACCAAAACCGACCTAATTGAGTTGGAAAGAGCCCAAACAATGATTTTAAAAGTAATCCTTTCCAAGCCACGCTTTTATCCTACAGCGAAGCTGTATGAACAGGCTGGTGTGTTTACTATTAGACAACTGTATATTGTATCAACGATCATGCGCAGGCATTCTACGCTCTCAGCGTAAGAGTCCTGGCAGAGACAAGAAGATGTTACGCAGTTTGTCCACTCACTCCTATGCATACAACCTTTGCACAATGTCTACAAAAATTAAATATATGGCTACAAAAATTAAACTACACAAACACGGAAAAATTAATAGAAATTAATTTAAAAAAAAAAAAACTATTATACACATAAAATAGCAAATCATATTCAAGTATCCCATATCAGTCTTCTGGTTATACTCATAATTTTATATAATGTCGAACGTGTGAGGGGGACCTGGTGACCCAAGATACAGGCTCCGGCCTAGTTTGGCGTCTCCAGAGCTCCCACAAGTTTTATATGTGAATACTGTTATTTAAATCGTACTGTACAACTTGTGGAGTTAAATAAAGACTTTTTGTATTGTATTGTATTTGTACCACAGCCGCCGCTAGGTGGCAGTATTTCGTTAAGCCTGCTTTGTCCATGCTTTGTGTATTAAATTTAAATTTATTACACAAAACATGAACAAGTATAAACTAGAACGGTACTTTCTTCTTTATACTTCGTTTATGAAATGGTTGGGTTAGTCGCAGTAGGTACGGTAGTCACCCGATCGAAAAGATTAGACTTCGAGCCGCGCAAGAAAATTTGATTTTCCAATGATTGCAAATATTTCTTTCGCTGTTTGTTTAAAGTTAAATTCCAAGTGACTCTCTTATTTTTATTTTTTTTTTAATTTACAATATTTCGTTCCTTTAGAACAGAAAAATACCAGTCCATGAAAATTTCCATAATAAATTCTTGTTAGTTCCAAATTTCTCCAACAGATGGAATCAGAGGTCCAAAAATGCGTAGGGTTATTTTAATAAGTTTTTGTTTATCTTTAATTTGATAGACTGATGATGATGAGTATGTATATGTTTGTTCGGGTTTAAGCCTGTAACCAAAAATTAAAGCAGTTATTTACAACCAATTTAACTGCAATTTCTTATTGTACTTAACATTATAAAAATCTCTGATCTGATTTGAAGATGACGAGCTATTTAATGATGAACATCCCGTTCACAACATTTTACAGATTCAATCCTTTCACAATAAAAGCTGGTAAAAAACCGGCCAAGTGCAAGTCGGACTCGCGCACAATGGTTTCCGTACCGTTATCTATAAAAACGGCAAAATAATCATGCATGGCTGATGCATGGGAGCCCACTTTAATATTAATTTTATTTTCTATAATTATATATTTTTTAAGGATATAACTACATATTCTATGATTATTTAAATCGTCTACCGGTTGCCGTTATCAATATTTCGAGCAAAAACAAGCAAAATTATCACGTTTGTGGTATGGGAGTATTTTATTCTATCTTTTAGTATTTCCTGTTATAGCGGCAACAGAAATACATCATCTGTAAAAATTTCAGCTGTCTAACTATCACGGTTACGAGAGAGATACAGCCTGGTGATAGACGGACGAACAGACAGACAGCTAGACAGACAAACGGACAGCGGAGCGATATTAATAGGGTCCCATTTTTACCCTTTGGGTACGAAACCCTAAAAGGGAATGAAAAAAATAGTGCAAGAAGAAACAAATAATTCCGCAAAACAGACACAATAAAGACAAAAAAATGGGGTTGTAGTACAGATGTAGAATTCAGACGTATGAAAACCATATTTGGAAGGTAAAGCTGAAACATAGAAAGAGGAGTATGGGAGTGCAGCACTCTGCGAGAGAAACAAAAGCCAAATGAAAAAGGAGCTGGGGGTTGTCCGGACAAAACAAGCCAGAAAATTGATACATATGAAAACGTATAAACATATGTAATATGTCTATCGGGGCTAAAAAAATTAAACATTGACAGGTATACATCAAAACCATATAGGTTTAGAAAGCAAAACACATATTATGTCTCGTTTTTAGAACCTATATTCTATCCTTACTAATATTATAAATGCGAAAGTGAGTTTGTTTGTTTGTTTGTTACGCTTTCACGCCGTAACTACTGAACCAATCATCATGAAATTTTGCATACAAGTTCTCTGGAGTACGGAGAAGTACATAGGCTACCTTTTATCCCGGGAAAAAGTACTATTCCCGAGGGATCGACATTGACGCGGGCGGAGCCGCGGGCGAAAGCTAGTATTATATATTTATTTTAATCATCATAATCATGCCGACCGAAGATCAGTCACCCGGATACTTACCTATTAAATGACCTGGCATTTTATATTTCTATTCCTTGAATTTTAAGTTTTCAAACACTCAAACACGCTTGATCTCGCTTGATATATTGATCAATATTTGGTACGAAAATTATATTTATAAAATGTCCAATGTTGTGATTCCGTTAATAACCATACTCTTTCAGATATGACGAAACTGTTACATTTATTTGTGCCTTAGTGAAATTATATTTATACGTACCTACTCAAATTTTACTCGATAGTGCAACGCAGCTCTTCAGCTACACGTTGCACTATCGAGAGCTAAACACCTTACAGATGTTGTATTGAAACCCGGTTTTGTTTTTGTCATATTAATTTTATGAAATTCTACTCGTACATTGAGGGATTGGAAGGAAAATCTATTTCAACTATTCTTGCAACAGTAATAAAAAAGGGGTTTAACGTTGTATGGTAGTTTATTTGTTTGGATAGAAATGAATGTTCACTATTAGTACAAGAAAGTAAGGATATTGTGTTCATTGTATGTTAATTTGAAATAAGTCGTGGTGAGTAAAATAAAAAGAGTGCTTTTGAAGTCATCTAAACAATAGCACTATGACAACATGCTTATCAAAATCAGTCTAATAGTGGCAAGGTCACGAAATTATCAGAAAAATTAAATAATCGCGACGTCCACGTTCGCAGCGAACTAAAGTATTATAAATGCGAAAGTGAGTTTGTTTGATTGTTACGCTTTCACGCCCTAACTACTGAACCGATCATCATGAAATTTTGCATACAAGTTCTCTGGAGTACGGAGAAAGACATAGGCTACCTTTTATCCCGAGGGATCGACATTGACGCGGGTGGAGCCGCGGGCGAAAGCTAGTTAAATAATAAAATTACGAAAAAATAACAACTTTCATAATCGTAGTTCGAATTTTCTCCAACAGGTGAACCTAGGAGTCTCGTATTAAGCAAGGAAATTACATTTTACTTTGTTTGTTTGGATATATAATCTTGCAACTGAGTTTTAAAACAGTTACATTCCAGCTGAAATTATGCCTACTTGCATAGAATATAATAAATTATTTTATTGTCTGGCAACGATTAAAATATTAAATAGCCAGCATATTAGATAGATAGATAGATAGACCTTACAGAAAATATATCTTAAAAAACGAATTATATTATACATCATAACAATGCTCGGTTTAATATTAAAATCGAAAATATTGATAAAAAAATTAGCCACAGGTAAGATTCGAACCTGGCACTCGAAGCTCTCGACCACTGAACCTCAAATTCACTGAAATTCACCTGTGGCGAATTTTTTACTACATATTTTCGATTTTAATATTAAAAAACCGGCCAAGTGCGAGTCGGACTCGCGCACGAAGGGTTCCGTATCGTTAACTATAAAAACGGCAAAAAAAACATGTCTGTTGTATGGGACCCTCTTAAATATTTATTTTATTCTATTTTTTAGTATTTGTTGTCATAGCAGCGGCACCAGAAATATATCACCTGTGAAAATTTCCGTCCGACGGACGGACGGACGGACAGACAGACGGAGAGCGGAGCGCAATTAATAGGGTCCCGTTTTTACCCTTTGGGAACGGAAAAATTAACTTACATTTAAGTCATTAACATTCCGAATTGTGAAAATTACTTGCGAACATTTGTGTAAAATTTTTAACTAGGTACTTACGTACTTTTGTGTAACATTAAATTTTAGATAATAAATGATTTTATTTAAAGTTTTATTTTATTAAACATCTTTAGAAGCAAATACAGTAATATCCAGCTTTTTTTTTAAATACCAAAAGGTGTTAGTGTCATCATCGGAAAAATTATAAACATGACAGTGCAGTGCTCCTAAAACAGCAATATCCTTTTTAAAAAGTGTATTGTTCAGTGCAGAAACAGCAAAATTCAAGCCTGTCAAAGGGAAAAAAGCAGCAATGGCCCAACTAGCCAATCACAGAGCATTAAATCAATAAATAATAATATAAATAAATATATACGGACAAATCACACAGATTGAGCTAGCCCCAAGATAAGTTCGAGACATGTGTTATGGGATACTAGCTCAACGATACTATATTTTATAACATATACATATATAAATAAACATACAAGACCCAGGCCAATCTGAAAAAGATCATTTTCCATCTCGACCTGGCCGGGGATCGAACCCGGGCACTCCATGTCGCAGGCTGGCGTGTTAACCACTGCGCCACGGAGCTGTCAATATGGCGAAAACCGTCGTTAGTAGCAATGACAGCAATTATAATCAGCAATATCCCTAAGTAGAAAATTCAAATACAGAAATAAATAAATAAATAATAATAAATAAATATATACGGACAAATCACACAGATTGAGCTAGCCCCAAAGTAAGTTCGAGACTTGTGTTATGGGATACTAACTCAACGATACTATATTTTATAACAAATACATATATAGATACACATCCAAGACCCAGGCCAATCTGAAAAAGATCATTTTCCATCTTGACCTGGCCGGGGACCGAACCCGGTCACTCGTGTCGCAGGCTGGCGTGTGGTCAACACGCCAGCCTGCGACACGGAGCTAGTCAAAACAGAAACATCCTACTATCAACTAAAGGATGATTACTTTCAGTTACTATTTCCCAATCCCCGCTGTTCTTATTTAGGTGGGTTCTATCTGCTAGAGGAAACCAAAATTTAAATCTACATTCGTCAAGACCAGACCCCTTCTTGATACGTAAACACTGAGCACCATGTTTAGTGTGCTTTTGTACACAATTTACTAAGTTGGAGTAATCGCCATGGGTGAATGGGAGACAAAGTTAGTTTCATAGTTGTTACCACGTTTTTACCGTTTGGTCAAAATAATCGCATATGGCATCCCTACCAGCCTCGTACATTTTATCTATAGTTATAGTTCGAACGTCAGGAACCCCACCAATCCATAATACGCTATGAATATGTGAATATGTTTCTATTCTCGTAGATAACCGGTTAGTTATTTATATTTGATGACTTTCTCCAGAACCTTGGTTCGTGGGTAACTAAGTCGTGAGATAGAAATTCGGACCAGAATAGAAATAGCCCGATTACCCTTTGAGAGAATGAAGAAGGTATTATGCAGACGAGAACTTTCCATCAAACTGCGAACAAGGATGCTTCAATATTATGTCTGGCCTCTTGTTTTGTATGGTTGTGAAACGTAGACCCTAGAAGAAGACCGCGGAAAGAAAATAGAAGCGTTTGAGATGTGGTATTTTCGCAGAATTCTACGCATAAGTTGGACGGACCGATGACCAATACTGATTTTTTAAAGCGCATAGGCAATAAAGTGGAACTTGTTGAACCATTAAAACAAAAAAATTCGCATATCTTGGTCACACCTTGAGAAATCCACAATATCATCTTCTCTAGATCATCATGATGGGAAAAATTGCTGGAAGGCGCAGAGTGGGAAAACGCAAAATGTCATAGCTAAGAGACATCCGCCAGTGGACTGGAATCAAATCTTTAATTGAATAGAGATTGTATTATCATAAAACACTACGCAAGTAACATACAAGTAGCTCCTTGCTCCTTAAATATTATCTAGAAACATCTATTGTAAATTATATAAATATTTTTCAAACATTATCATACAGAGAAGGGAGATACAACTATTCAGACAGAATGCTGTTTTCACAATAATGTAGTAGCCTCTAGTCTTGTTACTCTATTTGTGCTGGTTAGTGTAGTGGTGGAATATGTTTTTAAATTACAAACGGTTATTGAAAAAGAGATGTTTCGATTGATGTATCTTAGTGCAGTGATTTTAGTAATAGGAATGCTACAGTAAGTCACACGCTTTTTGGTTTTTTCTTTTGATTATTTCTGATTATTTTTGAAATGATAACGTCTTATATATCGATTAACGCCGGCTGCACGCACGAGAAATGTCACGTTCCGTTTGCAAGCGAGAGCGCGGAACAAGCGATAGAGAGGCACGATTGGTCTAAGCGTTCAGCTTGTGATGTGACGCCATCTCTTCCACCGTTATCACGTAAAATTATCGTACGTAAACCAACTTTTCAGAGAAACATTTCTTTTTCTAAGTACTTTTTGGAAATTATATTGTTGGAAATTATATGTATATGACGGGCTTGCTACTTTGCCATAAGTTATACAATCCGACTTGTGTGAGTAATTACCAAACGTAGTCAGACAAAAAAGTTTAAAATATATTTTTTATTATTTTATAATTCAAACATAAAAGATACAACAATTCTTGTACCCCGGACATTGCATCTTCATAATTTTCTTTATCTTCATTTTTACATCTGGGGGGCTACCATAACCTCTTAAAGGAGTATTATTTCAATATTACTTTTGAAATTCGTACCATGACGTATACAAATCGGTTCACTATCCATTTGCATAAAAATAATAACCATAAAATATATTGGCATATGGTAAATTAGACTAAAGATAATTATGCATAATTTTTTTATCCATAACAAATGTAGCATAATTGTCTTAATCATAAATAAAATTAGCATAATCATATTTCAGCATATCATTTTTATGCATAAATTTATAAAGGCATAATAGTATCAAATAATAATGAACATAGTCAAAATCATCTTACGCAGAATAAGTAACTCTGCTGGGGTCGCAGTTCAAACCTAACCTAACCTACTTTTCTGGTAGAAGCTCGTTTTTAATAGCGTTTCGTTTTCTGGTGGGGTCACAGTTCTAACTTAACCTAACCTAATTTTCTGGTAGCAGCTCGTTTTTAATGGTGTTTATTTTCTAGTGGGTTCACAGTTCTAACTTAACCTAACCTACTTTTGTGGTAGCAGCTCATTTTTAATAGCGTTTCGTTTTCTGGTGGGGTCATAGTTCTAACTTAACCTTACCTAATTTTCTGGTAGCAGCTCGTTTTTAATGGTGTTTATTTTCTAGTGGGTTTACAGCTCTAACTTAACCTAACCTACTTTTCTGGTAGCAGCTCATTTTTAATGGCGTTTCGTTTTGTGGTGGCGTCACAGTTCTAACTTAACCTAACCTACTTTTCTGGTAGCAGCTCGTTATTAATGGTGTTTCGTTTTCTGGTGGTTAGAATTTTTTTTAAGAAACAATATGAATATAGTTCGAAAATGGATTTTTTAAAAGCTATTGCTAATATTTTACACTTAAAATAGAATACGTTACCTACCGAATTGTTATTTATACATATGCTATATAAAATTTGCGTGAAACTCATTAAAAAACTAAAATTTCAAAATTTTTTATTATTTCATACCTATTAAACTTTAGTAAAAATATACTATTATGCGACTGTACACTATGCCTAAAAACATTGTGCAAATTATAAGTATGCATAAATATATTAGACCTAAACATAATTATTCCAAAGTACATATGCTGCTAAAAATCAATTATGCCCAAGTATAATTATGCAAAAAAAAGTATGCCCAATTCATTGTGCCAAACCATTTTAGGAATAAATACATTAAGCTAACGAAAGGGATCCCATACAAATCAATATTACTATAATGTTGTGTTATAATGTTGTCTAGCAGTTTTGGTGACGTCAGAGCAAATCATTCATTTAATTTGGTACCATGAGCTGCTACTTGACAGTTAGTAATATTTTTATTACCATAGAGATAAGATAGTTTTTACGTCAATTTTTACGATCTTATAAAAGTTGGTCGGCTGTGACCAAAACAAAACTTTTTCCTTTTGAGTAGCATAATTTTAGTGGTCTTGTACCTGTAGTATATACAAAATTAAGTTTGTGTTTTAATTGTGATGAAAGGGTGTTGAAAATAGTATTAACCCGAACAAAATACACTTAGGTATACATAAACGGTGATTGCGAAGGGCTGTAATAACCAGCTGTTTTTGTTTCCCCGCAAATCATAAAAGTGAAGTGGACGAAAATCTAAGGACTCATATGAAAACGAGATGCGGTTGTCTGTGACTATTTTTGCAGGGCAGGGTGATATCTCTGCTAGCGAAAACAATGTAATTAATAGAACTTATTTATGCAAGCTAATAAAGATCCAAATTTCCAGTATCTTAGTATTTTTATTCTTTTTTCCATTCATTATTACCTACTAGGCTTTAACTACATATTTGGATGACCGAACAGCAATCAGTGACCTTCTCCAAAAACGGTTAGTTGGTTTTAGTCTTCCTAAGTGGCCAACATTGGTGTTTCAAAGTCAAAGTCAAAGATTTTTATTCAAAATTGGATACATGTATCTCTTTTTGAACGTCATATTTGTATTTGTTATATTTGTTTAATTTATGCAAAATCGAAATACTACTAGCGTTTCGCAACGACCACTGGTGAGAAGAATACGCCGAAAGAAACTCAATCCAGACTTGGTCCCTGTGCCTGAAGGGCTCCGATTACATTGTTTACATGTATTATATCATCAAATAAATTTATATTAATTGCCAAACATTTTTATCAATTATATAATCAGCAATGCAATAATATGCCTTTTTTACTAATTGGTATTTTACAGTCGCTTTAAACTTAAGTATAGGCAGACCTAATATTTCTGCAGGAATTTTATTATAGAAGCGTACTCCTAGACCCGTTTTGACTAGCTCCGTGGCGCAGCGGTCAACACGCCTGCCTGCGACACGGAGTGACCGGGTTCGATCCCCGGCCAGGTCAAGATGGAAAATGATCTTTTCCAGATTGGCCTGGGTCTTGGATGTTTATCTATATATGTATTTGTTATAAAATATAGTATCGTTGAGTTAGTATCCCATAACACAAGTCTCGAACTTACTTTGGGGCTAGCTCAATCTGTGTGATTTGTCCGTATATATTTATATTTATTTATTTATTTAGACCCAGAAATGAATCCATAGTTTTCTGCAATCGCAAAACTGGTGTAGCTAATTTATTTTTATTTCTCGTGTTTCGATCATGAATATCACTATTTTTATTATATAAATCAAGATTATGGCGCACAAACATAATATTCGCAAATATATACTGAGAAGGTAATGTTAAAATATTTATTTCTTTAAACAATTCTCTAAGAGATTCTCTAGCACCAAGGTTATATATAGATCTGATAGCGCGTTTCTGCAGTACAAATATGGTGTTTACTTCTGCAGCGTTACCCCATAGTAAAATTCCGTAAGACATAACACTATGAAAGTAACTAAAATATACTAAACGCGCAGTATCAACATCGGTCAGTTGTCTAATTCTCCTAACAGCATAAGCTGCAGAACTAAGTTTACCCGCTAACGTAGTAACATGGGCACCCCATTGAAGCCAAGAATCAAGAGTTATTCCAAGAAATGTTGTTTTATCTGTTAAATCTAGTGGTTCATTATCCATTATTATTCGTGTAGGAATTTTTTTAACATTTGGTAAGCAAAATTTAATACATTTCGTTTTCTTAGCGTTTAATAACAGATTGTTCGCTGTAAACCAATCCAACACCTGAGCTAAAGTACTATTAACCACGTCAAAAGAATCAGTTTGTCTATCAATTTTGAAGACAAGAGAGGTATCATCGGCAAATAGTACAGCCTTACATGTATTGACACAGTAAGGTAGGTCATTGATGTAAATTAGGAATAACAGAGGCCCTAGGATAGAGCCCTGGGGTACGCCCATCTTAATCGCTGATCCGGAGGATTGAACCCTATCTAAACTAACTTTTTGAGTTCGCCCACTTAAATAAGGTTCAATTAAATCGCAAGATTTCTCTTTTATTCCATAGTGCTCCAGCTTCGAGAGAAGGGTATTGTGGTCTACGCAATCAAAGGCTTTGGAAAGATCACAAAAAATACCAATAGCATTTTGTTTTTCCTCCCAAGCATCATATATGTATTTCAACAGAGCTACACCCGCGTCTGTAGTTGACCGACCCTTTGTGAAACCATACTATTCACGATGGAAAAGACTATGATTGTTGAAAAAAGCTAATAGGTAACTGATTAAAAATAATCATGTAGCATGAAGAAAATGTATGTGCTAAACTAAATAGTTTCTCTTTTGCCCTTTCCAAACTTGCGAAAACAGCGACGAAGAGCACCGCTGTTACGGCATACTTTGGCTATGCTGAATCCGTATTGCGATATGGGCTCATAATTTGGGGAAATAGTACTGACATGCAACATGCTTTCATGGCTCAAAAAAGTGCACAAAAGCGATATGTGGAGTTACGCCTGGCACGTCATGTAGGCCTCTTTTTAGGTCCCTGAACATTTTACCATTACCAAGCCTGTACATTTATGAAATTGCTAAATTTGTAAAACTTAATTATGTCTTGTTTAAAGAGGCTATAGATGTGTTTTCTAGAAACACAAGAAATGGTGTCCGATTCCTTCGTAAAGTGTAAATAGATCTCAGTGCTAAATAAAGTCGGAACAGTGAAGACGTGCATCTTATTTATTTAAATATCATACAAACCGTTCCAATCGATATTGAACCTAAAGTATCAAACATTATATGGTACATTAAGAGCCGGATTGCATTGGAGCGGCTACCTGCGGCCGGGCGCCCGAGAACAATAGGCGACCCCAGTTCTCGGAATTCAATGGACTAGTTTACGCCGATATGCAGTTTTTATGATAGTTAAGTAATTACGTGAACCTTGTGTCTACCAGCAGAACCAAATCACTTGAATAGTTTCCTAACCGTGTCATCTAAAGAGGTTCTAGCAGCTTTAAATTCATTTCAAACCGGGTCGGCTTCTGGTTTGGACGGTTTGCGTCCCGACCATTTAAAAGAACTCGTGTCACCTTCGGCGGCAGACAACGGCACTCGTCTGTTAGAGGCTCTAACTAGACTATGCAATTTTCTCCTGAAAGGCTTAGTCAACCCACAAGTATGCCCTTACCTGTACGGTGGTTCTTTATGTGCCTTAAAAAAACGAGACGGCGGAATTAGACCAATCGCCATAGGCAACACTCTCAGACGGTTGGTTTCGAAGCTGGCATGTGGTGCTGTAAGGCATACCGCGTCTCTTTACTTGCAGCCGCATCAGCTTGGTTTTGGGACGGCAGGGGGCTGCGAGGCTGCCATACATGCAACCAGGTATTTTGCCTCGAAAAATAAATATAATAATATTGTAATATTAAAACTGGACCTAGAAAACGCATTTAATAGCATAGAAAGAGACGTAATTTTAAACGAGGTCCTTGAACAAACACCAGAACTCTTCCCTTACATTTACCAATGCTACGCGTTCCCAAGCCATCTATTCTTTGATGGAACTCCCATTACGTCCCAAGTTGGGGCGCAGCAGGGAGACCCTCTGGGGCCTCTGATTTTTAGCCTCGCCATTCACAAAGCTATTTCTAGAGCACAATCACCTCTAAACGTCTGGTATTTAGACGACGGTACCTTAGGCGGCCCTCCAGATATTGTGGCGGATGATGTGCAAAGATTGTGTGAAAATTTCAAGACACTCGGTTTACAGTTGGGAACAAGTAAGTGTGAATTATTTGTGTGTGGAGCGGAAGCTCAGACTTCTGTTCCGCGGTTAAAGGCCCAGATTCCTGGAGTGAAAATAATTGAGGTGAATAATTTTATACTTCTGAGAGCTCTTATTTTTGAGACGGCGGTCCCAAATTCAATGGAGGACAAGTTGACTTCCTTAGTTGCCTCACACGAGCGGTTAAAGGGCCTGTCATCGCATGTTGCCTTGGTCCTCCTCCGAAGTTGTCTCGCCATCCCTCGAATAATGTACTCGTACATAATTAGAACAAGCCCTACTTGGTTATGCCCTGAAGCAGTCAATCAGTTTGACAAAACACTGCAGTCAATCTTAGAAACCATATTGAATGTCAAACTAAATGAATTGCAATGGACTCAAGCCTCATTGCCGGTGCGGCACGGAGGTCTCGGAATTCGATGTTTGTCGGAAGTTTCTCTGCCGGCTTTCTTGGCGTCCTCACATGGGGTGGTCAGTTTAGTAGCTAAAATACTCAATATTAATGGTGATGGACTGATCTTACCCTATGTGAGTGATGCTCTGTCAGTATGGACCGAGAAACGCCCGATGTCATCTTTTCCTGATAGACCTGAGGTTCAGAGGCTTTGGGATGAAGTAAGAGTGGGTGTAATTACGCGCGAGTTGGAGAACCAGGTAGAGGAGGCCGAGTTGGCAAGAATTAAGGCGTCAGCTCAGCCGGAATCTGGAGCCTGGCTACACGCGGTGCCGTCCCCTCATATTTTTTTATATTTTTCATATGGGCACACTTTTAGATAATGATTCCCTGAGAGTGGCTGTGGCTTTGAGATTGGGTTGCACCGTGTGTGAGCTACATCGCTGCATTTGTGGAAAGATGGTTGAGGCTGACGGTCACCATGCGCTGGGCTGTGCGAGATGTGCTGGTCGCTTGTCCCGACATCATGCCTTTAATGATATTGTGCGTAGAGCACTGATTTCAGCCAACGTGCCATGCCAATTAGAACCGCCGGGTCTCTCGCGGACGGACGGGAAGCGTCCAGACGGTATTACACTTATACCGTGGTAGAGAGGACAATGCTTACTCTGGGACGCAACATGTGTCAGTACCTACGCAGCGTCCTATCTCACCAATACTGTCAATTCAGCGGGGGCAGCAGCGAGGGCAGCAGCTAGCTAAAAACGAACAAAATATTCAGTTTTGGCTTCTAAATATGACTTTGTCCCGTTTGCAGTCGAGACAGCGGGGCCGTGGTGCCCGGAAGCCAAAAACTTTATTGGTGAGATAGGACGGCGTCTGAGAGACCACTTTTTATGGCCATCGCTCCGGGTCGTACCTGGTTCAAAGGATTTCCATGGCTATTCAAAGAGGTAATGCAGCTAGCATCATGGGTACCTTTGAGCCGGGTACGATTAGGGGGGGGGATATTTGACTGAATTTGTTATAATTGACTTTTGTTTTTCTTTATTGTTTGTGACTAATAACTAGACTAAGTATAACTGTATAATATGTTTATGAATAAATTTATTGTGAGATTACGTGAATAACATTTGTGACTTGCTGTGTTCGTGATTTACAATTACAAACTTTCGTATTGAATTTTGAAGCTAAAAATGCCTGTAACAAGTGCTGTACAAAGTGAACTTTTAACAACTTTGGAAGATGTGGCTAATATGATACAAAAAGCTCAAACAAATATCAAGAAGTGCCCAAAACAGCGGTTAACGGAAGGTTATATAAAAGCGAGAATAAAAACCCTTGAAGACTATTGGGATACGTTCAAAGTGGCGCATAATGACCTCACGAAGTGCACATCACGTGGGCAGCGTGGAGAATTCCCATACTTTCTCAATGAAGATTTTTATAAGGTAGAAGAAATATACATTTATTTACATGCCGATTTAACCGACTTACTAACGAAGTTGGAATCACAACGGAAGACTGATCAAAATATGGATGCGTCCGTTACGTCACAGGATACACAACTATCGTTTACAAAGATGCCTCGCATAGAATTAAAAACATTTTCTGGAAGATATGAAGACTGGCCAGCGTACCAAGATTTATTTATAGCACTTGTACACAATACAAATTTAAGTAACGTGCAAAAGTTACACTATTTAAAAACCAGTGTTTCTGGTGAGGCAGAGACTTTGTTGCGGCACATACAAATAGCTGATAGCAATTATGTGCAAGCATGGGAGCTTCTTAAAGGGCGGTTTGGTAACAAAAAAATGATTGTAACCTCGCTTCTGAAGAGACTCTTTGGACAAAAAAAGGTAACCAACCAGTCGGCTAATCAAATTAAAGCGTTACTTGACACAACTACAGAATGTATTAACAGCTTGAATAATTTGAGTATAAACACCGATTCTTGGGATCCAATAATTGTATTTCTGGTGACACAGAAATTGGATACAGAGTCAATGAAGGATTGGGAAGAACATGGTTATAAAGAAAGAAGCGACGAGTTACCAAAGTGGAACGAGTTAGTCAAATTCCTCGAATCAAAGTTTCGTACGCTCGAATTAATTGCTCCAACTTCAACAGTTTCCAAAGACAAGCCACCGACCTGCAAAGCCTTTCATGTTGTTGATCAAGAACAAGAAGAAGATTTATTTCAATCAGCACATGCAAGCATGAGTTCCGAAGCCAAACATATTTCATGTGTCTATTGCAAAGGCAGCCATTACATATTTAACTGCAACGATTTTGGCAAGCAGACTGTAGAACAAAGGCAAGATTTTGTGAAACAAAACAATTTATGTTACAATTGCCTCAAGCCAAGTCATAGCGTATACAGATGTAAACAGAGAACCACATGCCGCATATGCAGGAGAAGACACCATTCCTTATTACACCATGTCGCTAAATCCGAGATTGCACGCACATCACAAGTACCAACACAACCAGATAAGCCACAATCAGCAAATCACCGACGGAACAAACGATCACAACTGCACACTTCTCCAATGAACAACCTACTGACAACAGTCACAGTAACGAAGTCTTGCTCGCTACAGCTCAAGTAGAAGTAGCCGCGAGCAATGGAGTTACATATACACTTCGTGCGTTGATTGACCAGGGATGGGAAGCTTCATTCGTGTCAGCAAAATTAGTTGAGTTATTGGGTTTGACAAGAACCAATATCAACGGGCTGGTCTCTGGAGTGGGAGAAGGAACGAAGATACCAATAAAGCATTTAGTTAACCTTTCAGTCAAGTCGCGATTTTCCAGTAAGACCATAACAGTGAAGGCGTATGTTCTAAAAACCATCTCGAACAAACTGCCTTCAAAACAAATCACGATAGAATGGCCTTAGCTCAAAACATTACCAGCTATGACACACCGGGACGAATAGACATATTGCTCGGGGCAGAAGTGTTTTGTAAAATTATAGAGGATGGATTACTTAAGATTCCGAATGGGGTAGTGGCCCAGAAAACATCTTTGGGCTGGATTCTCTCAGGTCAAAAGAAAGGCGACAATATTGGTGATCAACATAATATAATAACACTACACATGAGTATAATGGTGGCTGAAGACAATGATTTATTACGGAACTTCTGGGAGATAGAAACATATTTGTACAAAAAGAGAAAATTATTAACCAAAGAAGAAGAAAAATGTGAAGAAATTTACAAAAAGACAACCAAGAGAGAAGAAACTGGAAGGTACATTGTAAACTTACCGTTGAAACAAAATGTAGAAGGGACAATCAGATTATGTGGAGAGACAAAACAACAAGCAATAGCAAGATTCAAATCATTAGAAAGGAAGTTTACAAAATTTAAGAATTTGAAGGCAGAATACACAAAGGTAATTCAAGAATACAAAGAAATGGGCCATATGAAAGGTTCGAAGGATTGTGATGACGACAATTCAATTTATTTACCCCATCACGCCGTAATTCGCGAAGATAAGGACACAACAAAGGTTCGAGTAGTCTTCGACGCCTCTGCCAAGGGTTCGAATGGTCACTCGCTTAATGACACAATGGTGGTTGGTCCAGTTATTTAACCCGATCTGAGAAGTCTGATTATAACTTGGCGTACGCATAGAATATGCGTCGTCGGAGATATTATCAAAATGTATCGCATGATAAAAATTACTGAGGACCACACAAAACTTTAGCGTGTTTTATGGCGCGACAACCCTAATGAAGACTTCGAGAATTCCGATTTAACTACTGTCACCTTCGGTACAGCTGCAGCCCCATTTCTAGCAGTACGAACGTTAAGTCAACTAGCCGATGATGAATCACACGAATATCCACAAACTGCACAGATAATAAAAAAACTTGTTTTATATGGATGACTTAATATTTGGAAGGAATAGCGAAGTAGAAGTAAAAGCAATATGTCAAGTAATTAAAGAAATACTAAGAAGAGGCGGTTTTGAAATGCAAAAATGGTTGAGCAATTCTGATGAAGTTTTAGAATCTCTAAGAGAAGTAAATAACACAAAGGACATAATAGAAATAAAAATTGATAAGATCATAAGAATTCTCGGCATGACATGGGATAGAAAAGAAGATACATTCGAAGTAAAAGTCAAATTACCTGCTCTGAGATATCCTATTACAAAGAGATCCGTTCTATCAGATGTCGCCCGTCTATTTGATCCATTTGGATGGCTATCGCCGGTACTGATTGTAGCAAAGGTTTTAATTCAAAAATTGTGGATACGGAACTTGTAATGGGATGAGCAGCTACCAGATGATTTGAGCAATGAGTGGATAACATATAGAGAAGAACTGATACATCTGCAAAATACCACGATGGTTGAAAACTACACCAGATAATTGTAAAGAGGCAGAATTACACGGCTTTGCAGACGCATCCACTCAAGCCTATGCAGCAGTTACTTACCTAAGAGTAGTTGAAGACGATACAGTACACGTCACGATGATAGCATCTCGTACTAAAGTTGCACCCGTAAAACAAATATCAGTCCCTAAACTAGAACTTTCTGGAGCGGCACTGCTAACTGAATTAGTGGATGATCTCGTAGAACTGCTGCACATTCCAAAAGACAAAATATTTGCTTGGACCGATTCGACTGTTGTGCTGTCTTGGTTACAATCACACTCAAATCGTTGGCGAACATTTGTCGCTAACAGAGTAGCTGACATCACAAGAGTGATAGACAGATAGCAGTGGAGACACGTTCAGTCTACTGAAAACCCTGCTGACATCGCAACAAGAGGCATTAAAGCAAGCGATATAGCTAGTCATGATATATGGTGGACGGGACCAGAGTGGTT
Source organism: Elegia similella (assembly GCA_947532085.1). Taxonomy (NCBI): domain Eukaryota; kingdom Metazoa; phylum Arthropoda; class Insecta; order Lepidoptera; family Pyralidae; genus Elegia; species Elegia similella. The sequence continues at coordinate 6,158,557 of OX383933.1, forward strand.
ACATAGAAAGGAGTTACCTATTATGAAATATGACGTTCCTGACACTGATCTGGAATTGAGGGTCACTCATACAGTAACCGAAGAACAAGCAATTTGGGAAAGATTTTCAACAATTTCAAGAATGTAAAGAGTATTAGCGTATTGTAAAAGATTTATTCAGAAGAACTCGGGTGATAAATATTTGACAGTTAAGGAAATGGAAGAGATTTTGGAAGAATGCATAAGATATTATCAAAATGTAGTCTACAAAAGAGAAATTGAAGATTTGAAGAACAACAGATGTATCAGTAAGAAAAGTCGCCTCATAACGCTTTCACCCTTCTTAGATGAGAAAGGGTTGATTAGAGTTGGAGGACGTCTGCAACATGCGTCAATACCTGACATAACAAAGAATCCTATTATAAAACCAAATAGCCAACACATAACAAAACTAATAGTTAATGAAGCTCATATACGAACCCTCCACGGTGGTATCCAGCTAATGATGGTATACATACAAACCAAATATTGGGTGATTGGCTTAAAATCTGCTGTGAGAAAATGTATTCACCACTGCAAGGTATGTATAGTGGACAAGACAAGAGTTCGCCACCAGTTTATGGGCCAGCTGCCAGCACCACGCGTTAATCCCCACCGCGCATTCATCAATAGCGGCGTGGATTATGCTGGACCAATGTGGATTAGGACGTCTAAGGGAAGAGGACATCATGCGTATAATTGGTACGTGTGTTTGTTTGTCAGTATGTCGACCCGTGCCATTCATCTAGAAGCAGTCACAGATCTTACTTCACAAGCTTTTATGGCAGCATTCAGGAGATTTATTGCGCGTAGAGGCCATTGTTTAAATTTGTAGGCGCAGCAAAAGAGTTAAAATTTCAAGCTGGTAAAGACAACATAACAAAGGAAATTGCCGAACTTCTAGCTAACGATGGAACAACATGGCACTTTATACCACCGAGAATGCCAACATGTGGGGGCCTATGGGAAGCTGGAGTTCAATCAGCCAAGATACACTTAACCAGAATTAATAAGGTTACTAAGTTAACCTACGAAGAAATGGCTACCCTTTTGGCTCAGATCGAGGCATGCCTCAATTCGCGACCTCTATGCAAATTGGATAACGACACTAATACACCTCTGACGCCAGGTCACTTTCTGGTCGGCGAGCCTCTCATTAGTGTGCCTGACCAAAACTATGACGACAAACGAGTTGGCCTACTAGATAGATGGCAACTTATACAAAAAATGACCCAAGACTTCTGGTATCGATGGCAAACAGAGTATCTTCATACACTGCAACAAAGATATAAATGGCAAACGTCGGTACCGTCGCCTGCTATTGGAGATGTTGTGATTATAAAGGATGAAGATACGCCTCCTACTAAATGGTTACTAGGAAGAGTCAAACATATCCATCCTGGGGCAGATCAGTTGGTTCGAGTTGTAACAGTGCAATGCAAAGGAAATCACGAATTGAAAAGACCTTTATCTAAGCTGATATTGCTTCCTAAGGAACCAGAACTTTAGTGAAGGCTAGCCAGTCATTCTTATTACCTAAACAGAGTGTATTCATGTTGATCTTATGTCTATTTTAGAATGCATATAATATTTTTTGGGATACCGCTTTGAGATAATTAAAATAGCTCAGCACAGTTAATTTTTCATATATAAAAAATATCTTTATGGTGGGCGGATAAAATTTCCTAATTTTGCATGCTTGTAAACAAACCTAATAGTCATTAAATTTAAATTCAATTCCACATCAGTATTACAGTCCATTGTTGAGTTTGTTGACTAGTTTGTTAAGTTGTAGATTATTTTGAAGAATCGGTTATGTACTCTAATTACTGCAATGTAAAAACTACAGTTTTGGTGGGCGGTATGTCCGATTCCTTCGTAAAATGTAAATAGATCTCAGTGCTAAATAAAGTCGGAACAGTGAAGACGTGCATCTTATTTATTTTTATATATATATTATCATACAAACCATTCCAATCGATATTGAACCTAAAGTATCAAACAAATGGAAATAGGCTTGTTGTTAACATAACGCCTAGAAGTGCAAAAATACAAAAGAGTTGTTATTATATGTGCATCTTAATTTTTAACAAGATACCAGAATCCATAAAAAACACGACATTTAATAGTTTAAAAAAAAAACATAATTGGCTAAGTGAACAAGGATTTTATACAGTGCAAGAGTTTCTCAATTTCAAGCCCTGAGTAAAAATCTAAATGAGCATATTTAATTTTATTCTGATGACACCTATAATTAATTTTTAAATAATTTGACATGTATATTTTGATTAGTGGATTTGTTTTATTACGTACTCAATTAATATAACTTGACAAGAATTAAACATACATATTTGCATGCTATTGTTATGGCTGACTAGGTGTGAAACTGTTACAATTATTAACATCTTTGTATACCCTTCTCAAACGCAAATAAAATTATTCTATTCTATTCTTTGTTTTCAGAATATCATCATTGGGAAAGATACATTTAGAAGAACTTTTCTATCCTATCCGCCTTATAGGCCATCCATCATATATTCCCATTCCCATGCAAAGTAATGTGGACAGTACTCGTAACTCTAATCCTAAACTAACGTATCTTCAAACCCCTTTAACTAATAAAAAACAGGGACCAAACCGTATTTCTGTTTTTAATTCCCCCATCCCAACAAATCATGAATCAAGCCTGGAAGATAAAACAATGCCCATTCAAGGCCTCACCTTGGACACAATATCAACTGAAGATGATCGATTAAATCAAAGTAAAGATTTAAACCGACTTACCGTTTTTGATTCCTCAGTCCCGACAGAGTATGAAGCAGAACAGGAAAATAAAAAAATACGGGTGCAAGGCCTTACTATTGACACCGATGACGATCAATCAAATGAAAACAAAGAATCAAATAGAATTTCTGTTTTTGATTCCTCAATCCCGACAAGATATGACGAAGATCAAGATCGTAGAAAAGTATTAGTTCAAGGGCTCACCATAAATACCATACCAGGTGGTAATAAGCAAGCCTATCTAAAACCGAAATCACACCGTATCCCTGTTTTGGATGCCTCAGTTAAACGAAAGCAAGAAGAAGTTGAGGAACGTAAAGGAATACCCCTTCAAGGCCTCTCTATACCAATAAAGGATTTTAATGAAATTAATCCAGAAATAGATTTACATGATGTGTCGATTATCGATTCCTCGTCCCTACAGAGAAATGAACAACAAGGACAAAAAGGAGAGGCAGAAGACGAATACGAAACACATCAAAATGGAGAAGACGGAGAAGAGCAAAATGAAAAAGAGAAGGAAAGTATAGAAGAAGAATTTGTGTCCATGACTTCTACTCGTGCCTCACAAGGTAATGCTCAAGAAAATCGAAATACAGGATTACAACGTATTTCTGTTTTCGACTCCAATATTTTGTCAAAAAATAAAGAGGAAGATGAGATAACTCGTCCAGAAAACAAACAAAAATATAAATATGAACCGCCAAACCGGAGAAAGCAATTTCATCACCTCTCTGTTTTTGACTCCACTCCTTTCTACCACGTGTCCGGTCACGACATAGACCAAACTTTATTAGAAAATAGAAATACTCCGGAACATCCAGAAATAGGACTCAAACGCACATTGGATTTATCCTCATCAAATAATGAAACATATCAATTATACGACGAAGACATCTCCCCTAAGCTTGTTACTGTAAATACCTCTACTGGACCACAAAATAAAGCCCGGAAAAATCGAAAAAAAATGTTACACAAAAAGAGATTGCAGAAAAAAAAATTAAATAAGAAGAAATTACAAAAAAGTAAATTTGTATTTGATTTTGAAACAATTTTTGAGTATGATGATGACTTAGCACATGCAGGTGATGACTCCACTGTGGCTGCAGAAATGGCGAAAAGCGTCAGGGTGCTCTGCTGGGTTATGACGCACCCTGCAAACCACCGCAGGAAAGCTATACACGTGAAGGAGACATGGGGAAAGAGATGTAACATATTGCTTTTCATGAGTACGCAAGAAGGTTAGTTGTAACTTTTAAACGATATTTAATAAATAAGAACTGAATGGTGCTATCTTTTACGAGCTCACTACATAATCTGATAAAAATACGGTTTTCACCGTTTACCGGCACGGCGCCGTGTGAGGTGTGGCCAGGCTCTATGATGCCTTTAAGACCATGGACCTAGGACCGGGCGTAAGGAACGTTAAAGTAAAGCAAACTTTGGTTACATGTGTGCAGTATAGGGTGACCATTGTCATCAAAAATTACCCAATAATTAGGGTAAATAAAATGTGAGTGGTACTGATGCCTAGTAGCACTAATATTATTTTTCGATTCTTTTTTACAAAAAGTAACATCTGTATCAGGGAAGTATTATGAATTTAGTTATAATGATCCATAAGGGCAACTGTGAATCCAACGCATCTTTGAGCGACCTCAGACGTTTTGGGTAGCTGTAGCACCGACTCGATAAAAGGAATAAAAAAAATTCATTTATATTTTATAAATTTTTGATTTATTTTACATTTAATAATTTAACTAAATACCAGTGGTACATACACACATACCAAGATACCAAAGAATAATAACCAAATAAATCAACATTATCATATCAGCCGCAAGAAGTCCGCTGCTGGACGCTGCGCTTGTCTGTATGTGGTCCCCATTCGAGAACCCTTCTGCCCCATCGGACGCGCTATATGCCCATTGCCACTTCAAAGAGCTAATCCGCTGAGCTATGTCGGTGACCTTTGTTCTTCTACGAATCTCCTCATATCTGATTTCATCTCGCAGAGAAATTCCGAGCATAGTCCTCACCACCATTTTTATGAGATAGTAAGGAACCATGTTTCGAACCAGTAAGTCATCACTAGTAACAACAAATAAATATCATTCCTTGTACTTACTCTCCAATGGTAAATATAACTGGAAAATAAATAATCAAATAAATCACGGAGTAAAGATTTGAAGAGGGAATCAAAATAGTAATGGGTTGCTAGTCGCAACGCCTATTAATATGACTCTTCGGGTTCTTGCCCCTTGACCGGCTACTATGGTCTGCACCTGAAGCAGCTGGTACATTCTACGTCTTTTCTTTTTTTTATAATTTTGAGCGTTTATATTTAATATGAATCGAAAATCATACATCATAAGTAAACATCATCATAATCATAAAGTAAACATCAATCCCAAAAATACATCTAAAACAACACATTCATATAGATTTTTCTAGAAAAGTCGATTTAGTCATATTTGATCCCAAAATTGACGTCACTTTTGTGATCTACACGCCAAAATACCTCGAAAATATCACCCCTGTCTTGCATCCCAAAGGTGACATCGAGTTTGTGATGTACACCCAAAAATAACTCAAAAGCGACACACAAGTCATATTTTCAAAAAATAGTGACGGTCATCTTGAATCCCAAAAGAAAAGTGACGTCAGTTTTGTGATCTACACCCAGAACTACTCCGAAAACGTCACCCAAGTCGAATTTCCATAAATAGTGGTGATAGCCATCTTGAAAACTAAAAATGACTTCAGTTTAAAAAACGACACTTAAGTGGACTTTCCATGGAAAGTGATATCAGCCATCTTGGATTTAAAAATCATCTCACTTCATACATTTATCATCAAGACATACCTACATCGAATTTCCAAATTTATTTCGTAAATGATGAAGTTAAGACATTAAAATATATAAAAGGAAATACAACTGTAACTTCTCCTTTTTTTGAATTCGCGTAAAATATTATTTAGAAACGTACCTTTTTTTGGGCACGCGATCTTAATCAACCGGTGATATGCTCCTTTTATTGTATAAAAATCACTATTGTTGAAATGTTTGGAACAAATAAAATAATTTCTATTTTTCCTAATAATATCAATCCATTGTTTTTTACATAAGCATCACGATTGGGGAACCTTAAAAAAATATAAACAATATTAAATTTTATATTAAAAATAAAGAACAGGAATCTTGAAATCGCATTCTGGCAACACCGACAATCCGACTTAGCGCCCCGCTGTCACCGTGTCATTGACTTTTGCGGCGCAAAGAAAATTACAAAATCATGTTAATTTAATTTAAAAATGTACCCAGTTGAAACGTGTGATTAGGTTACCAACTAATTCGTACATACGAGTAACTGTGGTGTTGTTTGTGTAAATAGTGTAATTAAACAAAGAAAATATGCGATTGAGTGAAATACTCACATAGTCTCGAAAACAACAAGAAATTCGTACTTACCTATGATACGTGATACCATCCGATTTTTTGTGTATTTTACTATAATTTTTGCATTCTTACCACCCAGCTCGGCATTATTGTATCTTATTTTCAACGAATTTCAAAAGGCGCACCAACTTCGCGGTAAGTACTAGTTTGACATTTGGTAAGTTTGACATTTCGACCAGGGAAAACGTGCATCCGATGTGTGCGTGAGTTTCGTGTCACGACACGTCTGCATACATTTTGATTTGATTTTCTGCTAGATTCTCAAGGCCCTATCCTGATTATTCTTAGATCCATGTTTAGGACACTTGGTTTTGCATTTGCTTTGTGCACCAAACTATTAAATTTAAAAAAAATTGAAAATACTTTCTAAACCTTTACGTTAGTATAATCTTTATAAGTAATGGTACTAACGTAACTTCGGTAGATATATATTTTCTAAAACTAGGTGTAAAATTTCAACAGTACCCGGTCACATTTCAAACTAACTGTAAAGTTTTCTAAACGTAAGGTTTAAAAATAATGTAATATACGCGATAATACCGTATTAAAGTATTTTATTTAAATGTGTAACAATCGCGAAAACAACAGAAACCATTTACCTGTTGACTGCTCCATACAGTTTGGAAGATCGACCGAAATAGGACATTCCAAAACCGAAAACGAGCCTTCTGTTTGGATCTCACATTCGGCCAAATCTGAAACCGAAACCAAACTTAGTCAAATGTGCCATGCTGGCAATGTGCCACGGCCCCTGATCCCTAGGATCGAGGCTAGGGGCCCCGGCTAGGAGCAAAAGATTGGGGAGAGGGGGAGAGGGGGGGGGGGGGGTAAATGGTCTAGTTAAACCAAGAAACCATTCGCTGAAGTCACACTCTCACATTCACGCTGTATACTATGGATAGGCCAACTACGCGCGTGTCGCGACACCAATTCGCCCAACCCGTGAGTTTCGACGAGGCCGAAGGTTCGGCCGATTTCCTGCCGGAATCTGTCTAAAAACTGTCGCCAAAACTCGATTTTTCTACCGAAACTTGACGAAACCGAAATCGAATCTTCGGCACAGAATATTAAAATACTACTTACGCACAGAAGTCGCACTCTGCAAAGGTATTCAAAGAAATGTGAACTCAATGTAGTTAGCGATACGGTGTAATTTAGCTTGCGTCAGAACGCAATACCTTTTAGTTTAGATACACACAGCAAACAATTTTATACATATAGCTCTGAACAAAGGATTCATAATTTGTGTGTGTGAACTGTGATCAAACGCGCGTCGTTCCTACTGGATTTGTAAGCTTTCCAAGGGTTTTCGCCTTCGAAGGGGCCACCGCTCGAAGGTATGTTTTGATACCGACACGGGGAGTAAGACAGGCAAGCCTTCATTTGCCTTCGGTCGGACTTTAAGGTTTGGTAACTCGACTCTGTTTTTTTAGACTTATTTCTGCCGACGGTGAAATTGCCTGTCGTAGAAGGTTACAGTCACATCTGGGGCAAGACAAAGGCAGCATTCCAGTATGTCCATAAACACCATTTGCACGACGCGGAATGGTTCCTCAAAGCCGATGATGACACGTGAGTCCAGCACTATTCAAACGACTGTCCAAAATGTCTAAAAGAGTGTATTCATTTTAGAGTAAGTAGTTTCGACGACCTCTATAGCCTAGTGGTCTTCATGCCAAGTTGCCACTTCGTAGGTCCCGGGTTCGATCCCCGGTCAGGTCAGGTCTTTTTCATATTGGCCTGGGTCTAGGATGTTTATCTATATACTCGTATATATATTTATTTTATAAACTATAATATCTTTGAGTTAGTATCTCATAACACAAGTCTCGAACTTTGGGGCGAGCTCAGTCTGTGTGAATTGTCCGTTCCGTATATACAGCGTAATTTTGAACCTCCTAGCTATAATGAAATCTGGGAATCAGAATCCCTAATAGAATTCAGAATTGCAAGAAAGAAGGAAAAAACGAAAAAAAACAATTTGACCTTCCAAAGAAATTCGTCCAGCTGATCAGCGACTTTGTATGGGAAACCTATTTTTTTCCCATCAGCTTTTTTCTTGCAATTGTGTATTTCATTAGGGATTCTGATTCCGAGATTCCAGTATAACGTTGTATATAATATACAGCGTGATTTTGAACCTCTGAACTATACTGAAATCCTGGAATCAGAATCCCTAATGGACACAGTATTGCAAGAAAAAAGGTAGGAAACCGCTCTTGTGATTGGCGATTTCGTATGGGAAGCCTAAATTTATCTCTATGGCCTAAATATAATTTTTCGATTTTTTCTTGCAATTCTGTACTTCAATAGGGATTCTCATTCCAAGATTTCAGTATAGTTCAAAATCATGCGGTATTTACGTTTTCATCATCATCATCACAGCCGTACAAAGTCCTCTGCTAGGTAAATTTAGAGCTTGTAATTTAAAACTTGATGATTTGAACTTTTTATTTTTTAGCTACGTGATAGTTGAAAACCTGCGATACATGTTAGCCGACTACAACCCTAATGATCCGATCTACTTCGGGTTTAGATTCAAAGCGAGCTTTGGCCCTAAACAGGTACGTACTAGTATTTTTATGTGTTTATTTTGCATTCACAATGCTATTTTTATATACTCTTATAAAATTAATACTTATTGGCCGTGTGGTTCCCGGCAGAGTAGAATAGGAACACTCCTAGTCTTCCTATGGAGGTCGTAAGAGGTGACTTAGGAAATACAAGCTCATAAACATCAATGATACCCTTTGGTGATGTTGTGTAAAAGGTTGAGGGCACTGTCCGCTCGCCTCAAACGGCCGGTGAAGTAGCGAAAGCTCACGTGGAGCTAGCTACATAGCCCTTCAAAAAAAAATTCTTCAACCCGTCTGGCCAACGAGGAGAGTGTACGCCAATCCTCTGTCCGCTCTGACTGTTAAGTATGCCTTCGGTAGTACAGAGGGGGTCATGCTCCTGCAGTGGAGACTACAAATACCTGATGATTGATTAAAAAAATAGGAAAATATATGGTAAAAACAATCCTACACAACGATACGCTACCTGCTACGCTATCTCCGCTCTGCCAATTTTTTATAAAATTGTACAAAATTATACAAAAATAAATGGGGAAAATTTTATTTTATCTAGTAGATAGCGCCAATTGCAGAACTTGGAGAAATAGACTTCAATTCAATTTGTTTATTTTTATCAGATAACTTGATCCAATTTGTTAGTAATATAGTAACTTAAAAATTAGTCTTAGTACTTAGCGCGTGTAGCGTAAGGGGACCATGCTGGTGGCCATGTAGGGCCACCGGCATGGTTCCTTTCACAAGATGCCTTATTATAGGCGAGTCCTGTTTATCTGCCACAGTTTTTAGGATGGTGTTGTGACCCGACCTCAACCTCCCCACCAGCGATGCCATTTTCTTACAGATCACGGCATCAAATCCGTCCATTCTAGTCTGGGCAAACATTTCTGATGCACTACAAAACTTGGGGAGTCTCAACAACATCCTAAAAATTTTATTGTGAGTGATCTTTTGGTACTGCGGACCCACAGACCACCCGTGTAAAAACCCTGACAAAAAGCTTTAAATTAGGCGAATCTCCGGGCCAGCATGTTCCCTCTGACTGCCAACGCCCTCCGTTCCCTTTCAGTATCATCATAGTCTTGAAGGTCGTCGGTTGTCGGATGTCGGCTTACATATAGGAGAAGTATTTTTAAGAAGCCCGTGTTTAAGAGGCCCGGCCGCAAACTTCTTACAGACTCTTAACATTTCATTGATTGATCTTGGCTGGCTCCGTGGCGCAGCGGTCAACACGCCAGCCTGCGACACGAGAGTGCCCGGGTTCCATCCCCGGCCAGGTCAAGATGGAAAATGATCTTTTTCAGATTGGCCTGGGTCTTGGATGTGTACTATAATATGTATTTGTTATAAACTATAGTATTGTTGAGTTAGTATCCCATAACACAAGTCTCGAACTTACTTCGTGGCTAGCTCAATCTGTATGATTTGCCCTTATATATTTTATTTTTTATTTATTTTTATTATTACAGTCGGGCCTAACTGCGCCATGTCATCAGCACAAGATATGCTTTATAACAACACCGTCAATACTACAACCTACACGCATATTGCTAAGCCTCAGTATGAGATAATTCACATAAATATTGAAGAGTTTGGGAGATTTAATGCCCCCTGGCCCCTGTCTTACCCCGCATTCCAACCTGTATGCAACTGTGATCCCGTCGGACCATTTTACCATATTTATTTTGTTTTTATATATATATTTTTAATATATTACATATCACAGCCGGTATTTTTCTGTCGTCTATTACGTCGTCGTCGTCGTCGTTAGTCGTCTATACAGTATGTCACTACTGTATATACATTTACCTTAATATATAAGCTAGTATTAAAATAAATATAGAAGCCATTCTATTCCTGGTACCGGTCACTGTGGTTTGATTTACCTATACGCAATATCGTCCAGTTTTCTCCACATCACCTCATAAGACACACGGTCAAAGACTCTGGAAAAATCCAGCCAACAACCATACACCTGGGCTTGAGCGCAACAATCGCACTTTCCGTTGACAGATGCGGTCTGAAACTGCGCATCGTAGAGGTTTAAATATTTCTGCAATCGTGAGTCAAGCATACCATCAAACACCTTAGCAATTACTTGGCAATTACAGTTGCTAGGGAAGTCGGCCGGTTAGTTATTTCTTCTGTGCAATATATCACTACATCAAATTGTTTCTGAATTTTATCATCAAGGTTTCTAATGATTACCCATCCTTCGGCAACTATTCAGCACTCCTAATAAATTATATCCAATATGACATAAAGCCCGGACCTTCCGACTTTAGAAGAACAACAAATTACTCCTTTCTCTTTTGAATTCCGCCTGTTCAATCCTCGTTACCTAAAAGAACTTTCCAAATTTCTCAGTGAGATTAATATTCGCCACCTCTCCTGACTTCTTCAATTTATATTTCCATCATCATTTCGAGTAGGTGTCACGGTCAATCGACCATGCACACCCATTATATTCCCATGCCTTCAAGGTTCAGGCTGCTCGCTTATGAAATGTTTTGCCCCTAGTTATTCGTAAGGCTCAGTCACTCTCTTTAAAAATCAAGTAAACGCTCAATATCTTTCTTTAGTTGAAAACCTAAAACAAGTTTTTTTTACAAAAATTGCATTTCTGTGACAAGCTTTTATCCACACTGTAAGTGCTTTCCAGGGCAAATTAAATGATCCCAAACACGATTGGCGTACCTTTTCTTGTTTAAGAGTTCCTATCTCTTCGTCGGAAGAGTCGGAAGGTGGCCACCTTCCGACTCCATTGCTGCTCCATTGCGCTCCATTGCGCTCCGTTGCGCTGGTCTGATTAGCACTTTCAAAACCTATTTATTTTTCACGCTGTATATTCTTTTTAACATTTCTGTTGGTTGTTGCGGGTCAGGGCTACACGAGCGGCGGAGCAGGCTACGTCCTCAGCAGAGAAGCGCTCGACCGCTTCGTGAAAAAAGGGCTGCCGTCGGCCAATCGATGTAAAAAAGAAAACACTGGCTCCGAGGATGTGGAGATGGGTGAGTCATGCATGACACTAATTTCCTGTTCTGAAGAAGAACTTCTTACAGCCGTAAGAAGTGCACTGCTGGACAAAGGCATCTCTCTAGGATACTTCATTCCATGCCATTGCAGACCCGCCTGCTAAGCGTGGTCAGTATGGACTCACCACGCTTGGCAGGCGGGTTGGCGAGCGCAGTTTCTTTTGTTTCGAGTGCTTTCGACGCTGCTGCCCATCGGAAGCATTTTAAGCTGGGGCAGGATAGGAATTTATTTGATTTGGTAAGAGAATGAAGGTGTTGGAGTACCAGTACTACTCACTCGGATAAATGGGGGAAAAGCCAGTAGCAGCTTGGGAGGCCGGCGCGCATACCCGATGCCATACCACCAACCACCGGCCATGCAGTTGAGGATTGAAGATGACAATCGTCAGTCCTCACACAACTAGTAAATGGTTGACAAAACTTCAATATGCCAATAGCTGACCCGGCCGATAATTTTCTTCCCCCCTGTTATATGCGAAAGAGATTACTGGATTTTTTTATATTCTGAGACCACGTTTGTGCAGGTTTATGTTTGGAGCGCATAGGCGTGATACTCATGGATTCCAGGGACGCCTACCAACGAAACCGCTTCTTCCCGTTTCTGCCGCACGAACACGTCGATACACAACTCGCCTTCAGTTTGTGCCATTGGTACTGGAAGATGATTTATTATCCAATTGAAAGAGTAAGTGTTGACTTAATAATACTTTTTCCAGACCTTCTTCAACTTATTACCCTGCATACAAAATCACATACATAAATACTTAGTAATAACTGGACTATGAAAACATCCTTTTCAACGCCAGACTGATTTGTTGATCAAATTGATATATCCAAAATTGAAGGAAATTGATAGGTATCAATACCGTGCCGGCGCCGCCAGCCAGTCTGATAGCGCCAGAGATTTATTTATTTTATTTAAAAACTTTATTACAACAATGTAATTGGTGGACTTAAAGCCTAAGGCTTTATCTACTAGTCAACCAACAGGTAATGCCGAGAATAAAATATAGTAGAAGTAAGTGCAAAATAATATTATATTACATAAAAGCCATACAAAAGTGTGTTTGTATAATATAAATAAAAATACAGTGATACATAGATATATGTATATACTACATAAATATTTCATAATCATTTAATATGCGCGTACTGAATTTTTAAATGCCAGACGAATGCTGGTTGGGAGGGAGTTCCAAAGCTGCACGGTTTGCACTGCGAACGAGTTTTCGAAAAATCCACTCCAATGTTGAGGCGTATGGAGAAGGAGATTGCTAGAAGAGCGAACTTCTCTGACATGGGTGTCACAGTCACCCAGAAAAGTAAATTTGGAATTTTAATACGACGGAGTTTTCGGGTCGAAGAGGATGGAAAAAAGAGTAGTGTTTTATTTTTGTTTATTTAATCCAAATAATTCACACAAAACAATTTTCCTTATCTATAAAACCTAAAAACCATGTTAAGGTAACCATGTCTAGGCGCTGCACATTCGCACAACTAAATAAAATAATTCATAAACATCAAAGTAAGAACTATAATCCAACTATATACCGGCCGCGTTGGAACCCACTGGTTTGGTCCGTGATGATGGCAAGAGACCGGATGGAATGACTTTGGTGCCCTGGCGATTGGGGCGGCCTTTGGTATGGGATGCTACATGCGTTGATACCCTAGCGCCGTCTCATCTTCAGGTCACCGAGTCAAAGGCCGGTACAGCAGCAGCCACAGCGGAAAACCTCAAAAGGCGCAAGTATGTAGGTATCGGAAACAGCTACATATTTGAGCCTTTTGGGGTAGAAACAATGGGTCCGTGGGGTCCATCAGCCCATCGTCTCTTTGACTTTCTGTCAAAGAGACTGATTAAGGTATCCCGCGACCAAAAGGCTGGCAATTACTTGGCTCAAAGGATAACCATTGCCATCCAACGTTGCAATGCTGCCAGCCTTTTGGGCACGTTGCCGCAGAATGACGGTTTGCAGGGACTGTATAATTTGTAAATAATTATATTTTTAAGTAGTTTTAATTATTATTAGTTAATTAGTATTATTTTAAGTTGTTACTTTTAAATTGAAATAAAATTATCCCATCCCATATCATTCACAAACAAAAATCACAAACTTTAACCAAAACTATCTCATACATAAGTCACTAGAACATAACAATGTTTACACTCTGTCAAATATAGGATGATAATTTTGACAGGTCTCACTAGGGATGGGGGCAGTGTATGATCGTGTTGAACAGTAGTCGATAATCGAATAGTGACTCTATTCGAATATAAAACTTGGAATCGATAGTAACCAAAGGGCCTTGCAATAGACTGACTTATATATTTTTTCGGCGAGTCAGTATTCAGTAATGTTCTGAAAACGCAGACTTGCCGAAAAAAGCATTCACGTGTATCGGCACGATTCAAAGTAGTTTTTATGCCAGGGTTCTTATAGTCGGCGGGATGAAAAAAAATAATCAAAATTACAATTTATTTAGAATTATTCATCAATTTTTCAATTACAATACATTATTTATATCATATTACAGTTACACTGATTTATGAAATTTAATAGAAAATCAAAATAATCGGTAATCATTCCCTTCGTGAATCTTTAATTGAGTCATAGATAATTGGAAATAACTAGTTGAATAATAAAATTTCTTTAGAAGTTACCTAAATAAAAATTTTAAATGTTCGAGTTACTTAATAACAAAACAATTTTTATAGCCTTTAGTGATTTTTTATGCGCGGCACTTCCCTAAGTGGGCGTTACCCGTCAATAAAGTACGACATTACGCGTAATACATTTTTCAAAAAATAAAAACGTTTCTTTGTAGTCTTGAACTGTCAAAATTATCATCCTATATTTGACAGAGTGTAGGGTAGGTGTCAATATCGCTTGCAATATCGGTGCAACGGATCATGCGTAGTGCGCATGTGAGTATATGCAACTGATGACGTTGTCGAATGGGTAACCAATTGAGCTGAAATCGGTAAGTCGACACATTGTCGTACTTCCGTAAGCCGAAAATAAAACGGATACAATTATTTTGAAGGCGATGAAATTTATTCAGAAAATTACAGATCAGGTCCGAGTAACATACATCAGCGTAATCTGAAATAGAAAATCAGAGTGTATACTAACAGGGTTTTGATGTGAATGGGGAGAAAGTTTTTTAATTTATAAAGGGGACGGAGAGCACCAGTGACCTGAGGTAGCTGGTAACAGCTACCTCAGGTCGGAAATTCTATTGGCGATGCAAAATTAAAGACTCTTAATCGATTATTTGTCCATTATAAAAATCGCACTACACTAGATATGATGTAACTAAAACCGGCCAAGTGCGAGTCGACTCGCGCATGAAGGGTTCCGTAAATCCGTACCGTTATCCATAAAAACGGCAAAAAAATCGAATGTTGTATATGAATACAAATTTCATTTTGCGGTTTGGGGACACCTCAAATTTTAACTTTGTATTAGCTTATCTCAAGACTAGGGGGTTTAGTCTACATAGTTTCTAAGCAATTTTGTTGCATTTTAAAAGACCTTTTTAACGATACCCCACACGTTGGGGTTAGTCCAATTTCTGTTCTTTCCGTTGTATGGGAGGCGATGAAAAAAAAAATTTTTTTTCATAATTTCAGAAAACAACTTTTGGAACTTCAATATCTATCTCTCCACCAATTTTCGTGACAATCGGTACAGTAGCGGCGGAGTGCAAGCCCGGACGGACGGACGCACGGACAGACGGACGGACATGACAAAACTATAAGGGTTCCTTGTGGACTACGGAACCCTAAAAAGAGCACTATATAAAATACTAGCTTTCGCCCGCGGCTCCGCCCGCGTCAATGTCGATCCCTCGGGAATAGTACTTTTTTCCGGGATAAAAGGTAGCCTATGTCCTTCTCCGTACTCCAGAGTACTTGTATGCAAAATTTCATGAAGATCGGTTCAGTAGTTACGGCGTGAAAGCGTAACAAACAAACAAACAGACTCACTTTCGCATTTATAATATTAAGTAAGAATAAGGATAAATCACAGATGAAACTCAAACTCCGCGCCAAAATGGAAGAAAGTAGTGCCAAGTGCCAATAACCAACAACAACAAAAAAAATTTGGATCCATAAATTCCCGATGCTTTTTTGACTGAATGTATATCAGACTATGGCGTAAAAAGGGCAGTTGTATAGGTACTTCAAAAAACCGGCCAAGTGCGAATCGAACTCACGCAAGAAGGGGTCTGTACCATTATCAATAAAAACGGCAAAACAATCATGTCTGTTGTATGGGAGCCCCCCCCCCCCCCCCGTAATATTGATTTTATTTTTATTTTATTATTTATTTTTAAAGTGAATATACATATAACTAAATATTCTGTGAATATTTAAACCTGTTTCCGTTATCAGTATCGAGCAAAAACAAGCAAAAAAATTATGTTTGTTGTATGGGAGCCCCCTTAAATATTTTATTCTATTTTTTTGTATTTGTTGCTATAACGGCAACAGAAATACTCATCTGTGAAAATTTCAACTGTCTAGCTATCACGGTTCATGAGATACAGCTTGGTGACAGACGGACAGACAGACATACAGACAAACAGACAGACAGACGGACGGACAGACAGACAGACGAACAGCGGAGCCAAATTAATAGGGTTCCGTTTTCACCCTTTGGGCACGGAATCCTAAAAAAGACTCAAGTGCGAGTGAAACTCGCGTGGAGAGGTTTCTGTACTGTGAATATAATTTTCTGCAAGTAAACCACCAATATATATATATATATATATATATATATATATATATATATATAAGACCATGTGGTTCTTTATAATACCTCGTGTTTATAGATACACTAGCATTTGCCCACGGCTCCGCTCGCGTTGGTGTGTATCCCTCGGAAACAGTGGAATTTCCCGGAATGAGAGGTACCCTATGTCCTTTCCCGGGCCTCAATAAACAACCTCCATACCGAATTTCATCTAAATTGGTTTAATGGTTAAAGCGTGAAAAGAAGACAGACAGACAGAGTTACTTTCACATTTATTACTATGGATTTAAGTAGGGATTGCATACTTACAAAGTCATGGCCGACATGTTTCGAACTTATCTGGAGTGAACCAAAACGGAAGGGTTATTTACCTAAATTTATTTGTGTTTCACTCACTCAAAAAATTACGAAGTTTCATAATAATATAACTTTGCAACCCCTAATGCACACGCGGGCATGCATTTTTTTTAAATCCAATCTATCGGTTATTATTTTTTACTAACCAGTAATTCAAAAATGTCATGATTCTCGCTTCAAAAATGACGAACTCATCATCATCAGGTCCTTTTTAGTCTCCACTACAGGAGCACGACCCACTCATACAAACTTGTAAACCCTATTTCACCCCTACAGGCTTGTAATTTTTTAAATCTAATAAAGTACAAGAAAATACTTTATTATTTTCTTCTAACTACTAAAATAAATTAATATTTCATGTCTCATTTTCAAAAATTACGAAGTTTCATAAAAAGTATTTCACCCACGATTCCGTGGGTGAAATACTTTTCGGAAATTCCATTCGGAATTTCCGAAAATCCTTTCTTAGTGGACGTCTCCTTATCACAATCTACCTTCCTACCAAATTTCATCTTCATTGGCTTAGTAGCTTTCGAGATTTTGTGGTGAGTGAGTGATATGTTTTTCTTTCCAGGGTCGAGACTGCTGTTCAGAATACGCTATAAGTTTCCACTACGCAGATAAAGCTCACATGTACGCGTTGGAGTACTTCATATACCACCTGAGACCCTACGGCATCTCCTATAACACTAAAACAATTTACAATTTAAATAAAAAATAGATAAGTCGGTAGTTATTTCTAAAACAATAAGTATGCATTCCATTGACAACATTTCATTTTTATGTACTTAGTTTCCTTAACTGACAGCTCCGTGGCGCAGTGGTTAACACGCCAGCCTGCGACACGGAGTGCCCGGGTTCGATCCCCGGCCAGGTCAAGATGGAAAATGATCTTTTTCAGATTGGCCTGGGTCTTGGATGTTTATCTATATATGTATTTGTTATAAAATATAGTATCGTTGAGTTAGTATCCCATAACACAAGTCTCGAACTTACTTTGGGGCTAGCTCAATCTGTGTGATTTGTCCGTATATATTTATTTATTATTTAACTAACAACTGGACTACGCACGTTGTTACTCCAGCCACTCGTTGTGATATCTGTCTATTCCACTTTGTGTACGTAATCCTAGCAGAAAAGTGTCGAATATCAAACCCGGAGCAAATGTTTTGTGCAAAACGTCCTGCAAATGTGTATTAAAGTTTGAAATTTGTGCGTCCAGTAGTTTTTGAGAAAATCGTCAAAAACAGATTCTGTTAGGCTGACGTCAGCCTAGCAAAATTTTTATTTTATAATTAACTTAGCATAGAAACGATTCATATAATAATTAGAGCATATAACTATAAATATATACTTTGTATTGAAATATACACTTTAAAAATCTAAATATTTGCATTTTGCTTGAATTTCATGAAAATTTACCACTTTACCAGTTTAAAGATTTTGATTCAAAAAGTGTACATTTTATTAAAAAGACCTATCAAGATTGTTAACATGTTTTTAAATACCTAAACAAACAGAGTATTAGGTTATATCATCTGGGTGAACAAAGTACCTACAGTCTTTTAGTGTAATGTTTTCTGATGTTTTCGTTTCTGATAGTTCTTATAACACAAAGAAAATGTCAACTTAGTCTACCTGCGACCATGAAACTGTAAAGTTTTCGAAACGTGGCGTGTAAAAATAATGTAATATACGCGAAAATACCGTATTAAAGTGATTTTATTTAAATCTTTTAGTCTACTTTGCTCCTCTCGGAATTGGAGCACCCAGATGATGAACGGCGGTCGGCGACTCTTTTTTCCCACGCTAATGGAATTTGAACACTGTTGTCTACGATTTGAAAACAAAATATAATTTCGTTTCTGCAAAAATAATTGCTATTTTTGATTACACTGTAAAACGATTTTTTTATTAGGTGTATTAAATTAATCAATTTTGATAACGTACGTTTTACTCTCCATTCAGTTTACGAGTATTATCAAAATAAGAACGACCATGTTTCTAAGAAAATATCCACTTAAACTTTTTAAGTACTGGTTTGCGGGATATCTTATCGGCGTATTTTTAGCCGTCATTTTTGTTTCCCTGCAAACTGGTAAATTTTTGTGGTAAGTATTTAACGGCAGGAAGTTCCGTCTAGTAGGAATTAATTAGTTTTTTAGAGTTTCGTACCCAAAGGGTAAAAACGGAACCCTATTAATATGGCTCCGCTGTCCGTCTGTCGTTCTGTCTGTCTGTCCGTCTGTCACCATTTTCACAGATGATATATTTCTGTTGCCGCTATAACAACAAATACTAAAAAACAGAATAAAATTTGATACGAGATTTCATTCATTTTGATACGGCGGTAGGTTGGGGTATTCTGCGCTATCGCATAATGCAGAGGCGACTTATAAACGTGGTACTACTGTTCAGTACTCAAAGTAACATGATGTGTTGTTTAGGTACGATCCGGACACTAAAGGTAAGTGCTTTTTTATCACAAGCTGTTATTAAGTTTCGTCTGTCAAGTCATCTTGACTGTAATCAAAACTTACAAGTGAAAGTCCGTCATACCTTTGTTCGATGAAGCTGGAATGTGTAAATAAGTTGACAATTTCATACAAAAAAAACGGACAACCACAAATAAAAAATAGGGGTCAAATTTTAACCAAAAAAAAATTTTAATTACGTGTTTGACGCGGCGGCACGCGAAGATTAATTACCATAGACTTTTTAATTTGCAACAAACCAGGATTATCTTCGAGCCTTATCACACTAGCGAGTTGCGAGCGAGTTGAAAGCGGGGTCGAACTCGCTGCGAAGACTACTATAGTTTAGTGGGAAAGCAATGTTGAAGACCTTTGGGTTGGGTACAGTTTGAACTACAAACTGGAAAAACATCTTTTAAATGTGCAATTTGCGCTGTTTATCTGCCACCTTCTGTGACCAGAACAGCTTTTTTTTTTGTAAATAATTTTGTAAACAATTTGTAAATAAAGGTAATCACATTTTTGAAAAAAAATGTGACAGCGAGAATTATAATAGGTGATTTCAATTTTCGTTGCATAGACTGGGAGTTGGTGAATGAGCATACTTACACTTTACCTGGAATACCTCAGTCACTTGTAGATTTCTTTTCTAATAACAATTTGTGTCAGATTAACCGTGTAAAAAATTCTCAAGGCAAAGTTTTGGATTTAGTCGCTACGGCTGTTGAATACGTCAAAGTAGCGCAGAACAAATTTTAAGCAAGGTCAACCCTATTCATCCCCTTTACTAATTAAAATACCAACTAATTTGACCAAAAATCTTGGAATAAATAGTATTGATAATAAACTAAATTTTCATAGAGCTGACTACAGAACTATAAATAGATTATTGGAGCATATTGATTGGTCATCAAAATTAGGAAGTCTGGAAAATGTTAATGACATGGTGGAAGTCTTTCACAATGTTTTAGACGTAATAATAAACGTGAACGTGATAATAAACATTAGACGAAAATGCCGCGCACACGTTACCAATTCGCGGCAATTATGTGGTTTAGATCTCGAAAATGACTACAGTTTTGGAAACCAAGATGGCGGACGCGAGTTTTTAATGAAAAATCGACACGGGTGTCATTTTCTAGGTTTTTGGGGTGTAGATCTCGGAAATTACGTCAGTTTTAAAATCTAAGAGGGCGGACGCGACTTGTCATAAAAAATCGACATGTGTGTCGTTTCTTAGGTTTTTTTGAGGTATAGATCTCGAAAACGACTTCAGTTTTGAAAGCCAAGATGGCGGAAGCGACTTTTAATGAAAAATCGACTTGGGTGTCGTTGCCTCGATTTTTTGGGGTGTAAATCTCGAAAATGACGTCAGTTTCGAATTCCAAGATGGCGGTCGCGAGTTTTCATGAAAATCGACATGGTTGTCGTTCTCTAGGTTTTTCGGACTGCATTCTTTTTGCTGATGACGTATAATATTTTCGAGATCCAAACGCATAAATTTAAAAAAAGGCGCCCACACCTTTTTTTTGGAAGTAGTGGAAATATAATCTTTCATATAGGTAACAGAAATCGACTCTAATCAAACAACTGAACCGATTGTTATGAAATTTACATGGATCCAACTTTAAAGCTTAAAACAAAAAAGATTTTTTAAAATCGGTTCATAAATGACGAAGTTCTGATGTAGGTAAAAAACAATAAAAAAAAATACAACCAAAATTTATTACCTCCTTTTTTTTAAGACGGTCGAAAACTATTAAAAACTCAAATTTCAAGTACCGTACCTACATCAGAACACAAAATTATTTTTACTTTTTAGTTTTGCATTGAAATTTGAAACTATTACATTTCTTATCCCTGTACTTTACAAACCTTATAACCTATACCTTTAATATATTTAGAAGTAAGCAATTCTCTCTCTGTTTTTCAATACTCTGCATACCGAGCATCAACTCAAATCACAACTAAAAACTCACGCACTCATATACTAAGCTAGTTTGCGATTGACCGCGTCAAGGTCACGGGGCGGTGTCAACATATGAACGTAAACTATCCTGAATTTAGGATCTGATCGTGTCTAACGCATAGCGGCGTACGTACGTACGCCGCTATGCGTTAGACACGATACGAAATATATCCAATCGTATCGCAAGTAATGCGGCGTCCCTCTCATCGGATCCGATTCAGGATGCGATTCAGGATGGTAGAAATACTTATGGTGTCAACATAGCGGAGGTAGGTAGGCTAGCAGCTCGCCGCTACCCTACCTAAATGAAAAAATATTTTCGGCAAAGAACTAGTCTCAATCTACGCAGCTACACGCTAGTACGTAGTGCACACTACTATACTTTTGATTCATTCCCGTTTCCCCGCACACCGCACCTCCAACGACACCTACTATTATTCGTTTCTGTGCAGAGTTCCGTACCGACTACTGTATCTGTGGTGCTGTTTACGGAACCCTTCGTGCGCGAGTTCGACTCGCACTTGGCCGGTTTTATTTTTTTTTTCATGATTTAAGGTTTAAAGGAATTCTACAGCATGGAATATAAGCGCGATAACTGGATACCTTATTATGAAGATATTAAGTGGAATTATTACGCATTATGGCCGCCTGGCATGCGAGAAATGTATTGTAAGTATTATTATATTATTATCATGTATCATCATCATGAATTTTATCATGTAATGAAAGTGGGTCACTTATATAGGGTAATCCTACGGGTAATCGTTACTGGGTTCCTACGTGTACTTAGTTCCATGCTACTATAATAATAATAATAATAATAATAATAATAATAATAATAATAATAATAATCGTTTATTTCAGGCAACGAGTAAAACATTACATAGGCCCATAAATATATATACCTTACAGACTAACATACATACGAAAATATATCTTAAAAAACTAGTTTTCACGTAGAGTCGGCGACGTGAGGCGCGGGATATCAGCAGGCAGCCTTCCTCGGAACTTCCGATAAACGACTCCCTGCGGCCAGAAGTCCTCCTTCACGAAGGTCTCTAGATGGTGGGTCGGCACTCTCACCACAAATGAGTTAAAGCTCACTTTATGGCGAGAAGCCAACTGTTCGACCCTCAATGTGAATTTGGACTTCTTCAGCACGTAGTCTATGACGTCCTCTACCCTCGTAGACCAATGCAAGCGGGACACATACAGCTGCGTCGTCTTCACTTCGGGACGCAACAGCAGGGTCGGTTCGTGCGGTGCATTGCCGTGGTGGTTACGGCTGGTGGGCTTCTTTTTTCTCCGCTAAATACTATCATCAATGCTGGTTTAGGAGTAAAGAAAAAACGTAAAATGTACTAGCTGCTTCTCTTCTCGCAAAGATCGTAAAAGCCGATCGAGGGAATGGGCGAAAATCAGAATCTGCCAATAATGTTAGTACCCATGCGGCGAGCAACCCATCACATTTTGATTCTGTTTTCCATCTAACGCCCACCAACTGTTAAGCGTGACTCGGGCTCTGTCCACCCCGCAAGGAAAAAAGACGTGATCGTATGTTTTGTACTTAGTGTCTTGGCTATGTTGTTCACATTTTGTATAGGGCACTCGTACTTGCCTTGTGACCTTATAAGAACGGTTGTTGTGCCGATACTGAAATATAAAACGGGAGATTCTTCCGACCAGAACAATTATAGACCTATATCCTCCGTGCCTATATCATTGGCTACAACTATATCGAAGGTGATGGACGGTATGCTTGAGAGAAAGTTACTGGCGTCGCTTATTGGATTCAGACCGCAGCTGTCAACAGAAAATGCTATACTTTGTCTCACGCACACCGTTCGTTACTATACACGCTGTAGGACACCTATTATAGCTAGTTTTCTTGACCTATCTACAGCTTTTGATACGGTCAAGTACGATATAATTTGGGAGAAACTGGCTACTGAAACAAGTGACTTCCCTAAAGATTTGACATGTTTATATCAGTATTGGTACAACAATCAAAGAAATCAGGTGAAATGGGCCGGTGTGCTGTCTGTGGCGTATCGGCTGGAGTGCGGGGTAAGACAGGGAGGACTGACTTCTCCTGCACTCTTTAACCTCTATGTGAATATCTGATTGGTGAGCTCAGCAGTAGTGGAGTCGGCTGCTCTATCGATAAGTTGCTTCGTATTTGTAAGATGTATGCGGTGACCCATGGCCTCCGGTACAACGTTAAAAATAGTGTTACTATGGTGTTTAAATCAAAGAATAAAAATTATAAATTTCCGCCTGTCACTCTTGGAGGCACACCACTGAGAAGGGTGTCAAGTTTTAAGTACCTGGGGCACTGGGTTACCGAAAGTATGTCGGATGAGGCTGACATTGAAAGAGAGCGCAGGGCTCTAGCTATGAGAGCTAATATGCTCGCTCGTAGATTTGCACGGTGTAGTGCTGAAGTGAAACAAACTCTTTTCAGGGCTTACTATCAGTACTTCTACACCTGCAGTCTATGCCGATCCCTCGGTAACAGTAGAATTTCCCGGAATGAATCGTCCCTACGGATCTCAAACTAGCATCATACCAAATTTTATTAAAATTAGTTCAATAGTTGAAGCGTGAAGAGGTCACAGACAGACGGAGTCACTTTCGCATTTATAATATTATTAGTACTATGGATTATTGTCGAATCCGAACGGCTGCGGCAAATCAACTACACGAGCTCTGTTTTTGGAAGTTCCTTGATTGTCAAACTGTGGTTGTTTTCCTCAAACTTTCTTTCAAATATTCCACATTTATATAGATCAAATGCACATCTCAAAAGGCGAGAACAGATCAGTGGCGGACGCATTAGCTCAAAGAATACGTGTGTTCTGCATCGTGATGACTACACCCGTGTATCACAAGACCCGGACGCGGCTCATCAAGGACACTTGGGGAAGAAGATGTGACGGACTCATTTTCATGAGCACACAGGCAGGCAAGTTGACGAAATTAAACGTTATGAGCCTTTCAACAAGCAAATCCAGACATTAATTATGGCACACTAATCATGTATGTTAGCCGTGTGGTTTCCGGCACAGTAGAATAGGACCACTCCAAGTCTTCCCGTGGATGTCGTAGGAGGCGACTTAGGAAATACAATTAAACAAAGCTCATAAACATCAATGAGACCTCTCCAACCCGTCTGGCCAGCGAGGAGTGTAGGCCAAATCTTCAATACTTATAATACAAAACTACCATACTTGGCCAGAGCAGACAGAGGTCTGCTCTGGACAAATATGGTAGTATAGAGAGGGTCATGCTCCTGGAGCATGGAGACCCGAAAGACCTGATGATGATGATGATGAATCATGTATGTTGACTGCTGAGCTAACTAAGCCATACAAAATCTACTATAGGGTACTACTATAAAGAACTCCTGCCATTCTTAAGCTGAACGCAGACTTGAGCCGCACCGAATTCTTTATATGAAGTTCTAAGTATACTCTCGTGCGTGCGTGTCTATGCAAGTATGGAAGTATTGTGTGTTGTGTCAAAGAATGTACTTATTAGTACTTAGGTAAATCAACTCAAGTATGGCTCCGGTAGTACAGAGAGGTCATGCTCCTGCAGTGGAGACTAAAAAGACCTGACGATGATGATGAAATCAACTCAATGTACCGTAGGTACGGCTACGAATAAGAAGACTAGGTTGTTATAGTTGATTAGTGTATGGTGGGACGGAACCCTTAGTGTGCGTCTGGCCGATCTATTTTATGTTGAACGACAAAAATAAAACTTTTAAGTGTTTGGTAACCATTTCTTCCAGACGAATCTCTGCCTACAGTTGCCATTAATACTAGCAACGATGACCCCTGGGGCAGATTTAAGGAGGCGATCCAATACGTGAACCATCACCACGCTGATAAGGCGGACTGGTTCGTCAAAGCCACAGACGATACGTAAGAAGCAGTATTCATTTAGTTTACTCCTGCAACTCGATGGCCTAGTGGGCGCATTATTAGTGCTTACCTATGAAAATCAACTTCGGGAGTGGTTCCCACTGGGTTGGATCACCATAAGTGGCATAAAATTATCTCGATCTCCTCCGTACTTTGGAAGGCACGTTAAGCAGTTTGTCCCGGCTGTCATCATTGATGGCACTCGTTAAGTGTAGTAATGTCACTAGTGTTAAGAATAGAATATAACTTTAATTGGATAAACTTAAACTCACATATAATACACTGTTGAACATAATTGTAATATTGTGTAATGGCATACCATTACACAAAATTACAATTTAAGAAATAAATGTTTACGAGAAAACAAAACAATAAATACATAGCCTATGTGCGCTGTAGTCATCCAAAAAGGTTATAAGCTCGTGTTGTAAAAACTCGAGTCCGGGCGTCTAAATATTTTGAATCGACTGTATCTAAATCACAAGACTCGACTCATAAATAGAGACTATTGCTCGATGTGTTAGTTATACTCAAGCTCCCGTCACACTCTGTTAAATAAATAAATATAAATATATACGGACAAATCACGATTGAGCTAGCCCCAAAGTAAGTTCGAGACCTGTGTTATGGGATACTAACTCAACGATACTATATTTTATAACAAATACATATATAGATAAACATCCAAGACCCAGGCCAATCTGAAAAAGATCATTTTCCATCTTGACCTGGCCGGGGATCGAACCCGGGCACTCCGTGTCGCAGGCTGGCGTGTTAACCACTGCGCCACGGAGCTGTCGTTGTTAAACTATTGTAATCGCCTGCAAATAAATCTGAACCCCTCTCAGTAGTGTGACACTACTGAGGGGGTCAGATTTCCTGCAGCCGTCTGTACTACTGTAACATTACTACACTACGCATTATTTTAAGGTACATAATAATGGAAAACCTCAAATACATGCTGAACAACTACTCTAGTTCGGAAGCTTCGTTTTTTGGCTACATGTCCGATGGCCCTACAGTTATGGTACTTCTTATTTATTATTGCTAGTCTCTACTATTATTAAACTTGTGTCATCGTCATCTCAGCTGTAAAAAAGTCTACTGAACAAAGGCATTTGCCAAGGAGTCTTCATTCCATGGGAGGATATTGCCATACTCACCACGCTTGGCAGGCGGGTTGACGAGGGCAGTTTATTTTATTTGGCTTCTTGTGCTTCTGACGCTGCTGCTCATTGGAAGCATTTTTAAGCCGGAGAAGTAAAGCAGTATCGACCAGAGTTGCATGCATGAATAGGTGGCGGGCATGAAGGGACAAACAGCAGTGGGTGGGCGCTGGCCATCAATAGTTTGCATGGACTAACTGGTGGCAGAAGCACGCAAAGTAAATTTGACTTTCGCAAAGTAACACCTAAATCTTTTAACTTGAGGATGACACCACTGATTATAAACTACCACAGCTGAGGCAACAAAACAGAGGATGCAAATTGTCTCATTCAAGTATTTTTAGGCATTGTCGGCCAATACTCGAGTGAGACTTGTTTTAGATAGTGGTTCTTTCTGACATCTAGCGTAACTTGTAGATAATAATATTCATAGGTGTACTGTGTTTGTAGGAGCAATCAACAAAAGCTGGATATGTACTGAGCAAAGCGGCGTTGAAGGCGGTTGTCGAATGTGGTTCACGTGCGTGCAAGACTTATAGCCGCAAGGATTATCAGCTGTGTAATTATTTCATTATTTAATCGCAAAATTTGGAATCCTTACGAGTAGAGGTGGGCAAAACGACTTCATCCAAAAAGCATGTACTTATGGAAAATAGTGTGATACCTAAAATTACTCAAAGAAACACGTCAAACCCACACACTACTAAATAATGTAACAAGTAATAATAACACTACAAAATATTCTTTATACAAGCTTGTATTTACGAGTAGTTTCCTGTCCCGATATTTGTCTGTAATCTTATCTTGCGAGTTAAATTTATCCACTTCCCGGTTACCGATTGAGCTGAAATTTTGCATGCATGTGTAAATTGGATGACAATACAATATTATGAAATCGTTGCTTAGGTCTGATGATGCGTCAGAAGGTGGCTATGGGAAGTCTTAAGTTAATAAAGTACACCAATCGTGTTTGGGTTCAAACTTGTCTTGGAAAATATTTTGAGGATTAGTTTATAATAAAAGCTTGTCACAAAAAGCTAGTTTATGCAAAAAAAACTTGTTTTCAGCTGAATGTCTACGTATTCTAAAAATCAAAATAGTGGACACTCATGACACTGTTGGCCGCGCCCGGTTCTTCCCATATAATCCGTCTCGACTACACCAGGTATTATGAAATAATCGTACCACAGATATTATAATTTTACAGCAATAGATCTCATCCTGCGGCACACGCTCTGACAAAGTATTTGGCAACGTAGTTCTAAAAGTCAACGTTAGATGGCAGTAGGTCCACTGCTATTTAAATCGACTATTTACTATACCACGGCGTCGAACCGGGACCTCGAGTGCTTTGCGTATTGTATAAAAAAATATGTAAAATATCATACAAAGCCCTTCGGGCAAGTAGGCGACCAATACTGTTGAAAATAGTTTCTTTCGGCGTCTTCTTCTCTGCAGTGATCGGTTCCGAAACGCTAGTAATGTGTAGCTTTTGAACAATAATTAATAATTTGAATATTATTTAATACGTTTTATTTAAAATGTGAATTGACATGAAAGGGCCTATTTTCTGAATAAATCTTTGAATCTTTGGATATTTGACATGTAGCATGACCACTTAGGTTTTAATGTTAGGATTCCGTAGTGAAAAAAAATATTTCCGAAGAAATTGATTATTTTAATCCAAATCCTGAACCCTAACCACGTAACAGTAGATTACCACCAGTAATTTGTAAATTACTTAAAATTTATGTGAACGTCAGCTGCAAATCCGTTCATGTTTACGAAATAGCTACTAAAAACAGCTACATTCTTATTTACTTATTTCAAACAGTAAATTCAATTATGGTAGTTAAAATTAATAACAAAACTGGATGTCTATAAGTCTGTTAACAAACGATAAGTTTATGTAATGGTGGAAGAGAGATAGGTGCGTCACAAGCCGAACGCTTCCGATAGATCAACGCTTAACGCAAGGCCACGAGTACGCGCTTCGCGCGGCTGCAATGAGCGGCAGAGGCAAGCGCCAGCGGACGCCAGGTATTCATGATAACGAGCGGCGCGCTCGGGCGGCAAGGAAAGTGGACGTATTTAGATCAAATAATTATACAGAAATTTTTGGTAAATACAATAACTTATTGTTTCAAACGTGTTTTGAAGGATTCCATTATTTTAACGATGCGTGCTTTTTAACCGACTCAAAAACTGAAAATGTTCCATGTTCGACAGTACGAATGTATTTAAGCTATTGCATAGCTTATATCGCGGGCCTTGAGCGTGGAGACCGAATCCAGAAATTCCGTAACGAAAACAACCTAACACCCTCCACTCCGACCGGCACAGCGCTGATACTTTGACTTGTTAAGTTAAGTTAACTAAACTTAAGTTAAGTTACTAAGTTACAGTTACTGTTACAGTGAGTTCCAGTAACGGAGTTACTGCATAAATAAAATAAATAAATAGCTTTACCGCTGCAGTCCCCGAGTGCCACACGTCTTTTTTTTGTGAACGTTCTCCGGTTAAAATAACCGAATTTATAACCTCTTTTTATTTAAGACGGTTAAAAACTATCAAAAACTCAAATTTCATATACCGTAACCTATATCAGAAACCAAAATGATTTTTACCTAGAATAATTTCCTAAATACGTCCACCGCCACTGACTCACTACCGCTCTCATTCTAACATAAGGTCTGGCACAACATGCTGTCTCTTTCCACTTTAGCGCAAAGCTGCCGCCCTGTGTTTACTCGCATCCAGCGCCGCTCTATATTTTTTTCGTGAACGTCTTCTACCATTTGTATGACTTTGTGCGGAAACACAGGCGCCTGCCTCTGACGCGTGCGTCTGCCGCGCGTACCTCCTCGTGAACGAGCCGTTAAGCCGATCGTGCCTCTCTCCGCGCTTTCGCGTGCACGCGGAACGCGACACTTATTCGTGCATGCAGTCGGCGTTCATCGATTAATAAGACGTCAAAAAATATTCTTTAGCTTAGAACTTTTTTTCTAAAATTTATAATAAAAATTAAGTACTTACAACCAATTCTACCAAATTTTGTTCTAGTCCTTAACTGGTGCCTCAGACTACGCCATATCGTTCGACAGAATCTCTGACACCTTCCTGTACGTGATGGAATTATTCGTGTACCACCTACGGGCGTATGGGATCGTCGCTAACTATTCAGTGCCCGAGCTGTACCATGTGCCAAACAGCGAGCCGCGTGTCCTCGACGAGGTACAAAAAGAGGAAGAGGTTGACGTCCATAATATGACGGATTAACGTACAGATATAACAATTTACTTTTTTGTTGTGTAAATCTAATAATTTTAATACTTTAATTACTTTGACGACGAATTATTGTTAATCCATGCTATTCTAATTTTATTTAAACCTAGCTGTTGCCCGCGACGCGACTTCGTCCGCGGCAATTTCTATTATATTTAATTATAGATGAATAATTTTTCCCCGTTTTCAATACATTTTTTATTGATGCTTCGCTCCCATTGGTCGCAGCGTGATGTTTTATAAATAATAATAATAATCTTTATTTATTTCTCCCACAAAAGTAACTATAGACTAACGCCTTCCTCAATAAATGGACTATCCAACACAAAAAGAATTTCCAATTTGAACCAGTAGTTCCTGAGACTAGCGCGTTCAAACAAACAAACTTCTTCAGATTTATAATATTAGTATAGATCTTATTATTTCTTTACTTGTACATAACTGTTCAATTAATGTGTGATACATGTAAATGGAACTAATCGTTTTTATCACGTAAATAAATAAACAATAATATGAGCTGTATTCTTTATATCCCTCCTTTTGCTTCCATCGCAATCCAGTTCTTTCCAACAATTTGCCTTATTAGCCCAGTCATTTTAGGGGTTTCACCTCGGAATGAAAGATAATAAGCTATAAATTGGTATAAACCTTTGTTTTGTCGTTCTAAATGTTGTCTCAAAAGTCACAAATGATACCGTGTCCGCGTCTTAAGATATTGAAGGTCAAAGGTCATAAAAATTGGTTTTTTGTGAATATCTCGCTTTCTATTGCTTAAATGATATTTTTACCTATAATAAAAGTTGTAGAGTATAAAATTCTCTACAATTTTCGTTTTATGTTTTTTTTTTAATCCGATCAACCGTTTTTGAGGTAGAGCGCGAAGAGTGCGCAGCGCACAGTCATATATGGTCCAATGCAAGGTCAAGCGTGAGTTACGGTTATCAGTACGTTATATAAAGTCTATTATTTATTAAATTATTATAATTATTAAACAATGGCCATTATTTATGTACTAATTATTAATTGTAGATATTTTATTAAAAATCAGTAACTTAATTATTTATATTTAACTATTCAACTATAGTATATTATTAATTCTGGAATATATATTTTCAGTTAAAAAGACAATAAGGGGATCTATTTTATTAAATATTATATATAAATATTATAAGAATTTTTATTGGTTTTAATTATAATAAAATTGTGAATAGAAGCTAGTTATCTTCATCTTCTTCGTCGTCTTCTTCTTGTTGTGCATACCTTATTAGAGCTTTATTTAGTTATAACAGATTGTAAATTCAAAGCAGTGTGAGGTTGTACCTTGTGCCCGCCCATTCTGCACCTATCTATATCTGCGCGCCTAGGTTACGATGATTTTTTAAATTGAAATATAGATACCTACAATTGTAAGGGAGCATACCTACACGTCCTAAATTATCCTCGGTCCTAAGCATAGAAGTAGGGAACTCTGTTTGAACTAGATTCAGAACTTATAAATTATCGAAGTTCCCACAGTTGAAATCGTTGTTTTTTGACTTAACGTTATACGTACTAATGATTTGTTGCGATTTAACTCGAGTAACAATCATACATTATACCTACGATGCCAAAAATTTCATTTCTTACTTAATAATATACCTTTGATTTTTTACCGAACACGATCATTCGTGTCTGATGAATGATACAACTCGCACACTTCTATCTACGTCTCGTACTGAATGAACGACAATTTTTAGGATAGGTAGGTAGGTACCTACTTTGTTTGCAATTTTAAAATAATATTGTAGACAAAAGCCATTGATTTGATTCTAAGTAATTGCACCTAAGTGGTCAAAGGGTTTATGGTAGAACTTTTGTTTAGAATTTGGCCTTTGAGAAAATACCTTTGACGCCGGCTCCTTTTGTGTACGTTTCAATATTTCTTCCTTAGGTACCTACTATTGAGTATACCGTATTGTATATGCACAAAATGAGAAAACTACTATCGTATTTGTTTAGGATATTACAAAGTAAAACGCTTAAAAAATTTAAAAATGCTTGCATTTATTAATTTTTTAAGTATATTCTATTACAGTTGTCATGGTACTTAAGTATTCATGGTAGGTACCTGCGAAACGTTGGTAAATGAAAATGTGCAAAAGGGACTGGCCCTAAAACACAAACGAAGACAAACAATAGACGCAAATACGTATCTAGCGGCACCCCTTGAACGCAAAGGCAAATTTGTATGGACGCAGATACGCGTCGGCGGCACCTCTACAAAACTAAGAAAACGCAAATACGTAGTCGGCGGCAGCGAATGCGTAAAATATCAACAATTACTAATTAGTACATAAATAATGGCCATTGTTTAATAATTATAATAATTTAATAAATAATAGACTTTATATAACGTACTTGCATTGGACCATATATGACTGTGCGCTGCGCACTCTTCGCGCTCTACCTCAAAAACGGTTGATCGTATCAAAAAAAAAACATAAAACGAAAATTGTAGAGAATTTTATACTCTACAACTTTTATTATAGGTAAAAATATCATTTAAGCAATAGAAAGCGAGATATTCACAAAAAACCAATTTTTATGACCTTTGACCTTCAATATCTTAAGACGCGGACATGGTATCATTTGTGACTTTTGAGACAACATTTAGAACGACAAAACAAAGGTTTATACCAATTTATAGCTTATTATCTCTCATTCCGAGGTTGACCCCTTTTTTTACCTAATATGACTGGGCTATATGTCGTTGACCCACCTAGCTACTGGACGTCCAACACTACATTTCCCATTTCTGGGATACCACTCGAAGACAGCCTTACTTCACCTGCCATCGTTTAATTAAACATTTCTAAAAAGTACAGTACTTTTCTATACATATAATAAAACAATAAAAATATTTTATCTGTACATTTAGAATTTTTGACTGAAATGGATAGAGGGACACTTAAAAAGAATAATAGAAAGCAAAAAAATTTTCTCGAATTTCTTGTCTGTCTGTATGTATGATCACGATTATCTCCGAAAATACTGAACCGATTTACTTCAATTTTTCACCAATTGCTTTGTTTTAACTCAGCAAAACATTTAAAGTCTGTTTCATCAAAATCGGTTCATTAAAAAAAAAGTTATCGTCATTTGAATGAGCTCAAGGCATGAGTTTGCCTGCAAACATATAGCAAAAATATAAATTATAAGTGACATAAGAAAATTAAAATCCAAAGTCAATTCATCATCATTTACGACAGCATTATACCTATCCATACTATCCATAGTAAACCATACTAAAAAAAGGAGAAGCTGACTGACTGATTGACATATCAACGCAGGACCTAAACTATAAGGGTTAGGAACTTGAAATTTTGCACAGGGGTTCCTTTTATAACATAGGGGAGCACTAAGAAAGGATTTTTGGAAATTCATCTCCTAAGGGGGTAAAACAGGTTGCAAAGTTAGTATGAAACTTTGTCGTTTTTGAAGTTATTCGAATGAAATTCAGCATGAAAGTTCTTTACTGACAGGTATGAAACACGAGTAAAATATTTTTCTCAAAAATCATCCCTTAAGGGGGTATAACGGGGATGCAAAGTTAGTATGAAACTTTCCGTTTTTGAAGTTATTCAATTGAAATTCAATATTAAGGTGTTTCATTGAAAGTCATGAACTAATGTATTCCGAGTAATTCTACTGTTCCTGAGAAATCGACACTTACGCGGGCGGAGCCGCGGGCCAAAGGCAAACCTGACTTATATATCAACGCACAGCCGAAACTACTGTGCCCAGAAAATTACAATAAAAAAATATCTGTGTAGGTGAAATGTATTAAATTCCCCCTTAAGGGGAAAAAGCAGAGGGAGAGGGGTTTGTATGGAATTTTTATTATTTCTACTGTTCCCAAGGGAACGACATTAACAGCTAGTATTTAAATAAATCACAATTCAGAATTCTTTATAATTTATGTCTGGTCGGGTAAGTAGGATCATTCAAAGCTTATTTTAGGACTATATAAGGAAGTTCTGTGACTAACAAAATGTACACACACACAAGTTAGCATATAGGCCGGTAGGTCTATAAGTCAGGTCTAGTTCAGTTCAGTTGATTGAACTAAAGAAGTAGATCGAGATGTATATTAAAAAAAATAATTAGTGTTAGAGATTTAATTAATTTACTACAGTCAAATATTACAAACACTAAACATTTCTTGTACGAGCAGTAGTTTCAATTTAAAGATAGTCTTCATGACTAGTGACTAATGTGACATAACTTTATGGCGAATTATTTTAGGCTGGTTTCATAGTGACGCCGGCGAGACGCGCCGTTGACCAGTGCGTTTCAACAGCGCGCGCTTGTTGCAATGTACAATTGTATACTGCGTGATTTTGAACCTCTGAACTATATTGAAATCCTGGTATCATAATCCCTAATAAAATATAGAATTGCAAGAAAAAAAAGGCGGAAAAAAGTAAAAAAAAATTGGCTTACCATACAAAATCGCCGATCAGCTGGACGAATTTCTATGGGCGGTCATGTTATTTTTCGTTTTTTACTTTTTTTTTGTAATTCTGTATTTAAGCTACAATATTGTTTTGTGCCCATAGCCATAGACACCATGGGCAGCTGGGGTGTGGAAGCTAAGCACCTAATTAAAGAGTTAGGTCATCGCATAGGTGAAAAGACTGGCATATGATGTATTACTATTTAAATGACTGTCGAAATCTTTTAGTACTTTAATCGTTTCTAAACTGAAGTTACAAAAATAATTGATCGATTGAGGTTATTTCACTGTCCGGTATTATTGTTTCGTGTAATCAATATAATTCTTATGTATTTACTGCTTAATGTAAGTGAAAATAACTTTCCTCGTTATTGTGGAAGAATAAACCTTATTTCTAATTGTTTATAGCATTACTTAATGCACTGCAAACATTTCGCGGTTACCGCATTAAAACGTCAAAAGATCGTATCCGTAGATACGAGCCAGCCGGCTAATTACGATGTATACAGTTCGTGAGTACACCACCACTCACGATAACACTAGATTGAGCACAATGGAATCTTGAAAAGTAGAAAACGTTAATTTTGATACGATCACTTCAAAAACCGGTGCGAGGGCGTTCGTGACAGGGCAGCGAAGCTTCTTCGATTTGCCATTATGGCGCTGATTTAACGCCGGTTAGCACTGCGCATGCGCGGAGACAATCTACGCGTTTTCATTGGCTAAAAAGTGTCATTTGCATCGTCTCAAAAAAGCGATGTGATTGGACATTACTTTTGATCGGTAAGATGCGCGAAATTTGAATAATTGGGAAACAAAACGATCAGAACGGAACAAACTGCAATAGCCCAAAAACTGAATAGGTTTGGATTCCCCACCACTAACTTTCCTGCTACTGTCTGTGACGTCACCGGCACGCTTGGCTTCCATATAAATCGTGATATCTGCGTCATCTATGTATGTACGTACAGCATTGAATTAGAAAAAAATATGGAAGCCTAACTCTCATACAACTAACGATTCAATATCAGTCCCATTTACGCGAACAAACTTAACTCAAATCACAATGAAACACTAACGCACTCATAGACGAAGCTAGTTTGCGATTGGCCGCATCTAGGTCACGGGGCGGTGTCAACATATGAATGTAAACCATCCTGAATTTAGGATCTGATTAGAGGTACGTACGCCGCTATGCGTTAGACACGATACGAAATATACCCAATCGTATCGCAAGTATTGCGGCGTCCCTCTCATCGGATCCGATTCAGGATGGTATAAATAACCCCTTATGGTGTCAACATAGCGAAGTAGGTAGGCTAGCAGCTCGCCGCAAGCTAGCTACCCTACCCAAATAAAATATTTTTTTCGGCAAAGAGCTAGTCTCAATCTACGCAGCTACACGCTGGTACTTAGTGTACACTACTTTTCATTCATTCCCGTTTCCCCGCACACCGCACCTCCAACGACACCTATTATTCGTTCCTGCGCAGAGTTCCGTGCCGATTACTGTATCTGTGGTGCCGTGTACGGAACCCTTCGTGCGCGAGTTCGACTCGCACTTGGCCGGTTTTATTAATTTTTTTCATGATTTAAGGTGAATTCAACAGCGTGGAACGCGCATATATGCGCGATCACTGGATACCTTATATTGAAGATATTATGTGGAATGATTTCTCATTATGGGCGCCTATCACGCGCATAAATTGTAAGTATTATTACATTATTATCATGTATTATCATCATGATTATTATCATGTAATGCCTGTTAAAATTGTCAAAAGTGGGTCACTTATATTGGGTAATCCTACGGGTAATCGTTACTGGGTAAGTTCCTACTTGTACTTAGTTCCATGCATCAATGCTGGTCTAGAAGAAAAAACGTAAAATGTACCAGCTGCTTCTCTGCTCGCAAAGATCGTAAAAGCCGATCGAGGGAATGGGCGAAAATCAGAATCTGCCAATGATGTTTGTAGGCGATGCGCGGCGAGCAACCCATCACATTTTGATTCTGTTTTCCATCTAACGCCCACCAACTGTTAAGCGTGACTCGGGCCCTGTCCACCCCGCAAGGAAAAAAGACGTGATAGTATGTTTTGTACTAAGTGTCTTGGTGTCCCTGGATCTCAAACTAGCTTCATACCAAATTTTATTCAAATAAGTTCAATAGTTGAAGCGTGAAGAGTGACAGACAGACGGAGTTACTTTCGCATTTATAATATTACTAGCTGTTGCCCGCGGCTCCGCCCGCGTTAATGTCGTTCCCTTGGGAACAGTAGAAATGATAAAAATTCCATACAAACCCCTGCCCCTTTGCTTTTTCCCCTTAAGGAGGAATTTAATACATTTCACCTGCATAGATCTTTAGCCCTTAAGGAGGGGATTTTGCCCATTTCACCTACACAGATATTTTTTTATTGTAATGGAGAACTTCTTATTGTCATATTTCTTAGTAAATAAAAAAAATCCATACAAACTTTACCCCACCTATTCTACCCCTTCAAGGGGAAATTTCGACAATTTTAACTACACAGATCTTTTTAATTGTAGGTAATGTAAACATATATACTTATTTTTATACTTCTATGTCCAGAAATGAGAAAATTTCCATACAATCCCCCCCCCCCCCCCCCCCCTCTTTATCCCTTAAGGGGGAAATTTTGTACATTTCACCTACACAGATCTTTTTTAATTGTAACCTAGAACGTATATACTTATTTTCATACCTCTAAGTCTAGAAATGGAAAAATTCCATACAAACTTTACCCCCTATTTACCCCTTCAAGGGAAAATGTTGTCTGGTTCACCTAAACAGATCTTTTTTAATTTTAATTGAGAACTTGCGTACCTACTTTCAAACTTCTAAGTCCAGAAATTAGAAAATTCCATAAAACTTCAACCCCTTTGATTTTCTAAAAATCCTTTCTTAGTGCTCATTTACATCATAAAAAGAATCCCTGTGCCAAATTTCAAGTTTCTGCGCACAGTAGTTTCGGCTGTGCGTTGATATATAAGTCAGGTTTGCCTTTAGCTCGCAGCTCCGCCCGCATAAGTGTCGATTTCTCAGGAACAGTAGAATTATTAGTTGAACCCGGAATACATTAGTTCATGACTTTCAATGAAACACCTTAATATTGAATTTCAATTGAATAACTTTAAAAACGGAAAGTTTCATACTAACTTTGCATCCCCGTTATATCCCCTTAAGGGATGATTTTTGAGAAAAATGTTTTACTCGTGTTTCATGCCTTTTAGTAAAGAACCTTCATGCTGAATTTCATTCGACTAACTTCAAAAATGGCAAAGTTTCATGCTTTCTTTGCACCCCTATTTTACCCCCTTAAGGGATGATTTTTGAGTAAAATATTTTACTCGTGTTTTATACCTTTCAGTAAAGAACCTTCATGCTGAATTTCATTCGAATAACTTAAAAAACAACAAAGTTTCATACTAACTTTGCATCCGTTTTTCCCCCTAAGGAGATGAATTTCCAAAAATCCTTTCTTAGTGCTCCCCTACGTTATAAAAGGAACCCCTTTTTTTTAGTATGGATTACTATGGATAGTATGGATAGGTATAATGCTGTCGTATAATGATGATGAATTGACTTTGGATTTTAATTTTCTTATGTCACTTATTATTTTATTTTATTTTTGCTATATGTTTGCAGGCAAACTCATGCCTTGAGTTCATTCAAATGACGATAACTTTTTTTTTAATGAACCGATTTTGATGAAACAATCTTTAAATGTTAAACTGAGTTAAAACAAAGCAATTGGTGAAAGTTTGAAGTAAATCGGTTCAGTATTTTCGGAGATAATCGTGATCATACATACAGACAGACAGACAGACAGACAGACAGACAGACAGACAGACAGACAAGAAATTCCAAAAAATTTTTTTTGCTTTCCATTATTCTTTTTAAGTGTCCCTCTATCCATTTCAGTCAAAAATTCGAAATGTACAGACAAAATAATTTTACTGTTTTATTATATGTATAGATAAGTACTATGGATTATTACCGAATCCGAGCGGCTGCGGCAAATCAACTACACAAGCTCTGTCTTTGGAAGTTCCTTGATTGTCTAACTGTGGCTGTTTTCCTCAAACTTTCTTTCAAATATTCCACATTTATATAGATCAAATGCACATCTCAAAAGGCGAGAACAGATCAGTGGCGGACGCGTTAGCTCAAAGAATACGTGTGTTCTGCATGGTGATGACTAAACACGTGTATCACAAGATCCGGTCGCGGCTGATCAAGGACACTTGGGGAAGAAGATGTGAAAGACTCATTTTTATGAGCACACAGGCAGGCAAGTTGACGATTATGGCATAATAATCATGTATGTTAACCGTGTGGTTTCCAGCAGAGTAGAATAGGACCACTCCAAGTCTTCCCGTGAATGTCGTAAGAGGCGACTTAGAAAATACAATTAAACAAAGCTCATAAACATCAATGAGACCTCTCCGACCCGTCTGGCCAGCGAGGAGAGTGTAGGCCAAATCCTTTGTCTGCTTTGGCCAAGTATGGCTCCGGTAGTACAGAGAGGGTCATGCTCCTGCAGTGGAGACCGGAAAGACCTGATGGTGATGATGAATCATGTATGTTGCCTGCTGACTAAGCCATACAAAATCTACTACAGGGTACTACTATAGAGAACTCCGCTGAACGCAGACTTGAGCCGCACCGAACGCGCCGCATTCGAATTCTTTATATGAAGTTCTAAGTAGGTATACCTAGTCTCGTGCGTGCGTGTCTATGCAAGCATGGAAGTATTGTGTGTTGTGGTATAGAATAAGTACTTACTTATTAGTACTTAGGTCTACTGCTTCCGTGGTCCAGTGGTGGTTAAGGCGTTTGCCTGTAGACCCGGGGGACGTGGGTTCGATTCCCACAGGAAGCATACTTTATTTAGTTGCTTCCAGTTTGGTTAAGGCATTGCAGGCTTGAATCATCTGATTGTCTGATAATAAAGATGATTCCGTGCTTCGGAAGGCACGTTGAGCCGTTGGTCCCGGCTGCCATCCGGTAGTCGTTAAAAGAAACCACGTCAGAGGCCGAGAGGCGGTTCCGAAGAACTCTGACACCAGGGTGTGCGTGGTCGATTGACCGTGTCACCTACTCGAAATGATGATGATGAGTACTTACGTAAATCAACTCAAGTATCCGGTAGTACAGAGAGGGTCATGCTCCTGCAGTGGAGACTAATAAGGCCTGACGATGATGATGAAATCAACTCAATGTACCGTAGGTACGGCTACGAATAAGAAGACTAGGTTGTTATAGTTGATTAGTATACGGTGGGACGGAACCCTTAGTGTGCGTCTGTTAATCCGACTCGCATTAGGACGATCTATTTTATGTTGAACGACAAAAATAAAACTTTTAAAAGTTTGGTAATCGCATTTCTTTCAGACGAATCTCTGCCTGCAGTTGCCATTAATACTAGCAACGATGACCCCTGGGGCAGATTTAAGGAGGCGATCCGATACGTGCACCATCACCACGCTGATAAGGCGGACTGGTTCGTCAAAGCCACAGACGATACGTAAGAAGCAGTATTCATTTAGTTTACTCCTGCAACTCGATGGCCTAGTGGGCGCATTATTAGTGCTTACCTATGAAAATCAACTTCGGGAGTGGTTCCCACTGGGTTGGATCACCATAAGTGGCATAAAATTATCTCGATCTCCTCCGTACTTTGGAAGGCACGTTAAGCAGTTTGTCCCGGCTGTCATCATATCATTGATGGCACTCGTTAAGTGTAGTAATGTCACTAGTGTTAAGAATAGAATAGTACTTTATTTGGATAAACTTAAACTACACAAAATCACAATTTAAGAAATAAATGTTTACGAGAAAACAAAACAATAAACACATAGCCTATGTGCGCTGTAGTCATCCAAAAAGGTCATAAGCTCGTGTTGTAAAAACTCAAGTCCGGGAGTCTAAATATTTTGAATCGACTGCATCTAAATCACAAGACTTGACTCATAAATAGAGACTACTGCTCGATGTGTTAGTTATACTCAAGCTCCCGTCATACTCTGTTGTTGAACTAATGTTAACAATGTAGGTATTCACAGCCCTTCAGGCACATAGGGACCAAGTCTGGACTAGCTCCGTGGCGCAGCGGTCAACACGCCTGCCTGCGACACGGAGTGACCGGGTTCGATCCCCGGCCAGGTCAAGATAGAAAATGATCCCTTTCAGATTGAAAAGTGATCTATCTTCTAAATTTTTTATGCCAGGTGCTATATTCTGGAAATTTTGAATAATAGAATTACGATCACTTTCATTGAATTTAGCCGAAACATAGTTCAAAGTTCAAAGTTCAAAGTTCAAAGTTCAAAGTATTTATTTGCATAAATGTAGGTACAGTAAGTTGATCTTAGTTATTTTCCCAGTACATTTTACCTTAAAAAGGTGTGCAAATATGTTTAACATTATATTATATAAAATTTATCATTATTAAAAATTTAAAATTGCAAATATAATAGATTAGAATTAAAAATAAGAAAAAACAAATGCATATAAAATAGTCAATAAAATGTCAAAACTAAGTAAATAATAATAATAATAATGTCAAACAAGTAATGGTCAGTGAATTAAACAATAATAAATTTTAAGCATTTCAAAAATTTTCGTCATTATATTAACAATCTACTATCTGATAAATACTCCTGTATACTATAATAACATTTGTCAAGTTATATTTTTTGCAATTTAGATTTGAAATTTTTGCTATTTAGGTCTTTAATTGAATCTGGTAGTTTATTATATAGTCTTGGTGCTGTTACATATAATGTTCTGTCATATGCTACCATGTTAGAATTATGCTTTGGAAGTACCTGCACTTTATTTCTTGTCCCTCTTGGTCGTCTATTTTGTAGAATTTTAAACTTATTTATATTTTCCTTAACATATACACAAGCTTCCAAGATATACATACACGGCAAGGTTAATATATTTAATTTTTTGATATTGATAGAGTTCACATTTGTTCAAATTTAGGTCTAAATTTATTTTTCGGAAATGATTTAAGACTGTGATAAGGTCTTTTTTTACCGTATCTTCTTTTCCTCCTAAGCAAGCGTCATCTAGGAACCATGCATTTAATTTCGAATTTAAATTGGCAACTATGGGGTGGATTCCTAGGCTAAATAATGCAGGTCCTAGAGGGTCACCCTGTTGAACGCCTACTTCTGATGAGATAACTTTATCGCCGTAAAATAATTTTGTGGGAGAACTGTATGATTGCCAAATGTAGTTGTAAATATTGGGTGTGTGGATAGAGACCTTGTTCAATAGGGTTTTCCTATCAATGCTGTTAAAAGCATTTTTGACATCAATTTTGAGTAGTAAATCCGCCTCGTCGTCATTGGAAAGAAATGTACGAACCGAATGTACTACTGATTCACAATCTCCACGGCTTCCAAATCCTAGT
Source organism: Elegia similella (assembly GCA_947532085.1). NCBI lineage: Eukaryota > Metazoa > Arthropoda > Insecta > Lepidoptera > Pyralidae > Elegia > Elegia similella. The sequence continues at coordinate 6,200,316 of OX383933.1, forward strand.
TGGGTAGGTTCAGAAATGGACTTTAACACGCAGGATTTTTTTCTGCAAGCTAGCTTAGAAACTAATCTGCGGAGAGTACTCCCAACAGCAATAGGGCGAATTCTTCCATCTTCCTTTTTAAAGGCACAAAGGCGAGCCCCAAAAAACAGTTTCTGGAAATTTTGAGTTAGTTTCTGAAAAAATAAAATTACAAAATTTTGTTATGTCGTTCAATAATGCCCCGCCGGCGTCACCGGCGGATGCGCTGATCAGATCTTTTAGATTCTGAGGCGTAAGTCCGTCGATGCCACCTGCGGATCCGTTAGGGAACGACATAATGGCATTCCTAGTGTCTTCAATTTGGATTTCTAAAGCCGAATGAGTTGAAGCAGTATTTGGAGGCGTGGAGGTTGATACCGCTGTGGGGTGTTTGTCACGAAGGCTTTCCAGTGTATCAGAATTGTTTGGGGCTTGTGTGTCATCTGAAAACAGAATTTTAGCAGCATTTCTTAGGTCACCATCCATTACCTTATTTTCTACTATTTTAATGGTATTTTATGGTTTCTTGGGAGTGCTGGTGGTGAGGAGAGGATCATGATTGGTGGTGCAGTTTGCTTTTAAAAGAGTAGTGAGTGATTTAGTTTTGTCATTAGGGGCATGGAAAAATCTGTAAGAAAATGTTAGAAGATCCTGCCATGCTTGTGGATTATTGCTTGATTGTTTTTTTTATGCAGTTTTGTAAGGCAATGGATAGAGACCTAGCTAATGATACCCTAGGTCCTTTTGGGATTCTTTTAACAATCCGGACATTGGCATGTAAATTACAAAGATATTATTCAAAATTTGGATGGCTGTCTGTTAGTTCTGGAGAAGTGGAGGGTGGGGGATCTCTGAAAATCGTGTCGGGAGTTGAAACCTTGTGAAATTTTGATGTATGAATATTAAGGCCGCGGCGTCCTTTAAAAAGCCGACCATCGGAACACAGTGTACATTCTCTAAAATCTACGGATGAAAGCGAGCGACTGCAATGTAGCGTGGATTGTGGCGGCGGTGGCGGCGGCTGCTGGAGCGGTTGGTGTGAGGCCGGCGGAATTGTTGGAGGCTGCTCACTACGCCGCATGCTCCGTGGTGGCGGAGGCAGCCTCGATGGCGATTCCTCGTCGCTTGTAACACATGGGGCATGGTATTCATTTCTTGTCGTTGAAAACATTCCAAATAGATCGAAAAATTTGGACTTTTGACTTTTTCAATATTTATGTTAAGGGCTCCATTCATGTATAGACACTTTGTTTCTTTGCACTATGGATATGAACGATGCTGTCTTGCGACATATATAAAAAATATACTGGGTGGCGCAAAAGTAAAGACCCTATTTGGTTCAGCTATAACATTTTTTCTAAATTAGAAAACTAGATTTAGGTTTTTTTAAATGTATATTTGTGCCATTAAATTTCGTACCATTAGGATTTAAAGATGATGTCTTTTAAATGGTGACCTCCAGAGTTGATACACATTTGAGCCCTATTTATGACATTTTGCATAACTTGCCGTAACACTTCCTGCGATATGTTCGTTATTTCTTGACGAATGTTTTCTTTTAGAGCTGCGAGAGTCTGTGGCTTGTTCACATACACCCGAGATTTCAAAAAACCCCAAAGAAAGAAGTCTGGACTGGTCAGATCGGGTGATCTTGCAGGCCAAGGCAAATCGCCAAAACGAGAGATAACTCGGCCTGGAAAAGCGTCCCTCACTAAGTCCATAGTGTCGCGCGCTGTGTGTGCCGTAGCGCCGTCTTGTTGAAACCAGATGTGCTCCAGCCCCAATTCGTCCAAACTGGGTATCAAAAACTCTCGTAACATGGTTCTGTAGCGTTCTCCAGTGACAGTTATCGCATTGCCTCCAGCGTCTTCGAAAAAATAGGGTCCGATCACTCTGTCAACACAGATGCCACACCATACAGTAACTTTTAGTGGGTGTAGAGGTGTTTCTTGAATAATGCGCGGATTATCAGTGCCCCAGAACCGAGTATTCTGCTTATTGACATGCCCTGAGAGATGGAAATGCGCTTCGTCACTCATAACCAATTTTGAAGGAAAATCATCCTCTTCAAGGTTGAGGTTTATGACGCGCTGGCAGTAATCTAGACGAGCTCGGTGGTCAGCAGGCAGCAGCTGATGAGTCATTTGAGTTTTATACGGGAACATCTTTAAGTCTTTCACCAAAATACGCTGCAGGGTCCGTCTGGAAATGCCCAATTGCGTGGCACGTCGCCTCGTTGATGTTTCTGGACACTCTTCCACATCTTCGCGCACAGCATCGATATTTTCAGCTGAACGGCCTGTTCTTGGTCTCCCAGACTTAGGTCTATCCAATGTTGAGCCAGTTGCTTCAAGGCGTGTGGCAAAGCGTCGAATTGTGCGACCAATCGGTGCCGGACGGTGGTGAAATCGTCGACGAAATTCACGTTGTGTTCTTATCACTGATGAATTATTCCGTAAGAACATTGACACAATTATTCCACGTTCTTGGGGAGTAAAACGGTCCATGTTTATTTTCAGTGTATTTTACATTTGTTCACTACACAATTTTCAAAAACAGAATGACAGAAAATGTCATATAAAAAAAATAAAAGTATTTTCTTTAGTGCCAGTACTTTTGCGCCACCCAGTATAAGAAATAAAAATATGACGTTCAAATAGAGATACATGTATACAATTTTGGATAAAAATCTTTGACTCGAGTTTCGAGTCTGATTAAGGGCTGAGTCGCGCCAAAGAATAGATACACTGGTCGCGCCGAATCTGGTAAGTAGCTATGAGGGTGGTGTGAAGTGTAGTTATTTTTAAGTGTTATATTTTGCATTCACAATGCTATTTTGATACTCTTATTAAATTAAGAAATAAAATATGGTGCAAAAAATATGTCTCAGTTGGAGGAGCGTAAGTTGTACATAGACTTAAAATCGCAGGTTCAAATCCCGCCCGCTAGAAATGTTTTCACCATATTTTATTTTTTAATTTAATTAGAATGTAGTTATTTGTAGTGTACCTATAATTAATAAAAATAAACTTTTAAATGCTTTGTATAACTTGTTGTACTGGAGAGTTTGTTGAGTACCTAGAAGTTGTTTTGAGTTTGGTATTCAAACTAGAGTTGGTTCTGCGACTCAAGCTCTTAGTCGACTTGAGTTGGTGCTCTGACGACTCTCGCTCGACTCGACTCTGACTTATAAATGTCTAAGTCTACCAAAATTAGTAGTTATATATAATTATGCAAATATAGACTATAGTTTTGCAAATATAGACTCCCGGTCTCGAGTATTTTACATCACAAATGCCATGGAAATAAATCTGACCCCCTCTCAGTAGTGTGACACTACTGAGGGGGTCAGATTTCCTGCAGCCGTCTGTACTTCTGTAACATTACTACACTACGCATTATTTTAAGGTACATAATAATGGAAAACCTCAAATATAGTTCGGAAGCTTCGTTTTTTGGCTACATGTCCGATGGTCCTACAGATAAGGTACTTCTTATTTATTATCTCTAGTCTCTACTATTATTAAACTTGTGTCATCGTCATCTCAGGTGTAAAAAGTTCACTGGACAAAGGCATTTCCTAAGGAGTCTTCATTCCATGGGAGGATATTGCTATACCTACTCACCGCGCTTGGCGGGCGGCTTATTGAGCTTCTGACGCTTCTGCTTATTGGCACGTTAAGCCGGTGGTCCCGGCTGCCATCTGTTAGTTGTTAAAGGAACCACGTCAGAGGCCGAGAGGCGGTTCCGAAGAACTCTGACACCAGGGTGTGCATGGTCGATTGACCGTGACACCTACTCGAAATGATGATGATTGGAAGCATTTTTGAGATGGAGAAGCATAAGCATTTGTTGGATTTGGGAAGGAAATGATGGTACTACATTTAAAATAAAATTATATCCTTCCTTGATACAAGTCACTTGGATGAATGGGAAAAACTAATCCGATGCCATACTTGCAACCGGACAAGCAGTTGAAGATCACATTTAGTTCGAATGAAATTTTTAGGCATTGTCGGCTAATACTCGTGTTAAACAGCGCCATCTGACAGGCTTACTGTAAACTAAGGTTGAGCGCCACCTAGCGGAAGGATTTCGAATTATCTAATTTAAAGAATTCAACCTTTGGCAACATACGTAATAGTTCTCGGGATTTCCGTGGGGGCGCTTAACCGGACTATATAAAATAAGTGACCAGTGTGGCTCGCTCTCTCTCTGAAGACATTTAGCGAATTAACCTAAATAAACAGTTTTGTATTGCAATCCTCTCGCTTATTGGGCACCCCATTTTACAACTCGAGTGAGACTTGTTTTAGATAGTGGTTCTTTCTGACATCTAGCGTAACTTGTAGATAATAATATTCATAGGTGTACTGTATTTGTAGGAGCAATCAACAAAAGCTGGATATGTACTGAGCAAAGCGGCGTTAAAGGCGGTTGTCGAATGGGGTCCACGTGCGTGCAAGACTTATAGCCGCAAGGATTATCGTCTGTGTAATTATTTCATTATTTAATTGCAAAATTTGGAATCCTTACGAGTAGAGGTGGGCAAAACGACTTCATCCAAAAAGCATGTACTTATTGAAAATAGTGTGATACCTAAAATTACTAAAAAAAAACACGTCAAACCCACACACTATACTTACGTTACCAAATAATGTAATAAGTAGTAATAACACTACAAAATATTCTTTATACAAGCTTGTATTTAGTTTCCTGTCCCGATATTTGTCTGTAATCTTATCTTGCGAGTTAAATTTATCCACTTCCCGGTTACCGATTGAGCTAAAATGCATGCATGTGTAAATTGGATGACAATACAATATTGTGAAATCGTTGCGCTGGTCTGATGATGGAATAGGAAGGTGGCCATAGGAAGTCACCAATGGTGTTTGGGTTTTACAGTGAGAATTCGTTTATAATAAAAGCCTGTCACAAAAAAAATAATTTTTGCAAAAAATCTTGTTTTCAGCTGAATGTCTACGTATTCTAAAAATTAAAATAGTGGACACTCATGACACTGTTGGCCGCGCCCGGTTCTTCCCATACAATCCGCCTCGACTCCACCAGGTATTATGGAATAATTGTCAACAGATATTACAACACCACGTGAAATCAAATCTTTACCAAAACGATTATTTAAACGTAGATTAAGTAGCTGGCTTAAAGAAAAAAAAAATTTACTCCATAAATGAATTTCTTAGTAGATAAGTAGGTATATTGACAACATGAACTTTGACGAATGTGAATAACTGAATTTGAATTTAATCCATAATTAATTTTGCAAACTTTCATGAACATAAATATTATAATTATTGTGAAATATGACATACATAAATATTAATTCTGTATATTTGCATGCCACAAATTGGTAAAATATGTGCGCTTCTTTATTGTATAACATCTATATGTACCTTATTTTTTTGCAAATAAATTATTCTTATACAATTCTACAGCAATACAAAGATCTACTAATATCTGTGCAGCAATAGATCTCATCCGGCGGCACGCGCTCTGACAAAGTCTCTGCTGGCAATGTATGAATAAATGAATGAATTATTGTACACCATAAGTAGCAATTAACAAAACAAATAAATCCGCGGCCCATCAGGCAATATGAGTTTCCTGTCTCTCCAAGCCTTGCGCAACACAGGCAATGCCCAAAGCCGAGGTACGCCCCTCCTGGGGGCGATGGTGATGTTGTCTATAAAGGTTGAGGGCACTCTGCCCTCGCCTCAAACGCCCGGTGGTGGCGAAAGCTCACTTGGAGCTAGCTACATAGACATACAGAAAAAAGAAAAAATATCTATGAACAATGAAAAAGGCGGTCTTATTGCTAAGAGCTATCTCTACCAGACAACTGGTAGTACAACAAGGTACAACAGATAGACGAACGTAGTTCTAAACGTCAACGTTAGATGGCAGTTAGGTTCACTGCTAATCAAATGCTATATACCACAGCGACAAACCGGGACTCGGTTAGTCCTTGTTCTGAGAACCGGGAGCTCGAGTGCTTTGCGTATTTCAGTGTTAGGATGCCATAGTGGAAAAATTATCTCCGAAGAAATTGGTTATTTTAATCCAAATCCTGAACCCTAACCACGTAACAGTAGATTCGGCAGTCATTTGTAAATTACTTAAAATTGATGTGAACGTCAGCTGCAAATCCGTTCGTGTTTACGAAATAGCTACTAAAAACAGCTACATTCTTATTTACTTATTTCAAACAGTAAATTCAATTATGATAGTTGAAATTCATAACAAAATTGGTTGTCTGTAAGTCGGTTTACAAACGATAAGTTTACATAATGGTGGAAGAGAGACAGCTGCGTCACAAGCCGAACGCTTCCGATAGATCCCACAAGCCAAACGCTTACCGCAAGGCCTCGAGTACGCGTGTCGCGCGGCTGCGACGAGCGGCAGAGGCAAGCGCCAGCGGGCGCCAGGTGTTCACGAGAACGGGCGGTGCGCTCGGGCGGCAAGGAAAGTGGACGTATTTAGATCAAAGAATCAGTTGCCTTTTAGCCCTTCATATTTTTCTACGTGTTATCAACAAAATGGTGGTGTAATTCATTTCGTTGATTCAATGGAGCCCCTGGCGACAATTCCCACGAATCCACTGGTTTGATCATAGACGTTGCAGTAAGGCGAGCGACCGCCAGCTCGCTATGTAAATCTCACTACAGCCGCACCATAACTCTTTATTTCAGTTATCCCACACATTGTTCATAAACATGAGCATTTATAACATCAAATTACACCGATTTCACATTACAAAGTTCACTAGAGGCAATTTGCAAAACAATCCAAAACAAAAACCGTGCAGTCCGCCGAAATTCCCGCCAAGAACTCTGACGCGTGCGCCTGCCGCGCGTACTCGTGAACGAACCGTCCGATCGTGCCTCTCTAATGCTTGTTCCGCTCTCTTGCGTGCACGCAGAACGTGACATTTATTCTTGCATGCAGTCACCGTTCATCGATTCATAAGACGTTATCACGTCAAAAAATATTCTTAGGCTTAGAACTTTTTTTATGTAAAATTTATAATAAAATTTGGGAAATAATAAGTCAAAGCCACAAAATTATTTATTGGCCACGTGAGCAAACTTCTAATTTTATAACTAAGCAACGGGAAAATGACAAAGCCTCTATTTTTACACCGCCAACTAAATATTCTATAGAAAGCGTCAAATAAAGATCATTAATTATTACGACTTGTCCTTCTTATTTATACATTGCCACCTAATTTACTAACTCGGCCACGGATTTTACATTTCGTCACCATTTTCCTTTTTACAGCGTCAACACTATGTCCTTAAAAAAAATATAATTCAAGCTTCTACAGACAGCATCATTTATTATAACTTAGCATGTAAAATAATACATCATATTCTTTTATCGTGAAAAGGGTGCTAATTAAACAGGATTCTTTTTAATAGCATTATCCGCCTCTTAAAATGTATGTTGCCTTCTAAATTACTAAGTCAGCCACAATTAACGTGCATCTAAATAATACCATCTTAGCCACTAGTTATCTTCTATGTAAGCCACTCTAAATACAACTCAGCATGATGGTTATTATTTAGCATCTAAATTTGTAACTTGCATTCTAACAGTAAACTTCTAAAATACTAATATTTGTCATCAAAAAATATATTTATTTAGCTTCTATTTTTTTAACTTAGCATGTTTAAAATGTAACACCCCAAAATAAATTGATCGGCAATATTTAGCTAAAATTGTCATCAAGTAGTATATTATGGACACTAATATTACCAGTAGCTATTCGAGAGACAAAAAAAGACTTTATTTTTGAAAAAAAATATGTTTATTAATTTACCATAATTTTACTAATAGTAATAGTAGGAGAGCTGGTACAAATTTTTGGGCAAGTATTCGAAGCAAGCTGAAAAATTGTCACATACCTCTCCTATTATACCCCAAAACGGAACTGCAGACCTGACTGGTTAGTGGTAAATAGCGGGGCTAAATCAACCCCTAATTTTTTGGCAGCGTGGCAGGTGGGACTTTCTCCCACCAAAATAGTACCCTATTAAAATTTCAATCTGCCTCAAATTGATTTTTTATATTTTTTTGCAAGCATCTGGTAATGTTAAAACCCCGACTAAATCGTCTGGCTTATATTTTTTTAAACATAAAGAATTGCATATTGCCACAAATATCTATATTTTTGGTAATGAAAAAAGAATATTAAAAAAAATAGGGGTTGATTTAGTCCCGCTACTCACCAGCCAGGTCTGTAGTTCCGTGTTGAGGTACAGGTATGTGACAATTTTTCAACTTGCTTCAAATACCTACCTACCCAAAAATTGGTACTTGCTCTCCTGCCTATCGATACATGAATCACGCCATATCATGTAGTGGCTGTTTTTACGATAAAAGAATATGATGTATTATTTTACATGCTAAGTTATAATAAATGATGCTGACTGTAGAAGCTAAAATTATATTTTTTTTAGGACATAGTTTTGATGCTGTAAAAAGGAAAATGGTGACGAAATATAATATCCGTGTCCGAGTTAGTAAATTAGGTGGCAACGTATAAATAAGAAGGACAAGTCATAATAATTGATGAACTTTATTTGACGCTTTCTATAGAATATTTAGTTGGCGGTGTAAAAAAGAAGAATTAGTTTATTAGAGGCTAGGTCATTTTCCCGTTGCTTATGAAATGGGAAATAATAAATCAAGCCACAAAATTATTTATTGGCCACGTGAGCAATTTTCTAATTTCATAACTAAGCAACGGGAAAATTACATAGCCTCTAATAAACTAATTCGTCTTTTTTACACCGCCGACTAAATATTCTATAGAAAGCGTGAAATAAAGATCATCAATTATTATGACTTGTCCTTCTTATTTATACGTTGCCACCTAATTTACTAACTCGGCCACGGATTTTATATTTCGTCACCATTTTCCTTTTTACAGCATCAAAACTATGTCCTAAAAAAAATATAATTTTAGCTTCTACAGTCAGCATCATTTATTATAACTTAGCATGTAAAATAATACATCATATTATTTTATCGTAAAAACAGCCACTACATGATATGGCGTGATTCATGTATCGATAGGCAGGAGAGCTAGTACCAATTTTTGGGTAGGTAGGTATTTGAAGCAAGTTGAAAAATTGTCACATACCTGTACCTCAACACGGAACTACAGACCTGGCTGGTGAGTAGCGGGACTAAACCAACCCCTATTTTTTTTTATATTCTTTTTTCATTACCAAAAATATAGATATTTGTGGCAATATGCAATTTTTTATGTTTTATGTATAAAAAATATAAGCCCGACGATTTAGTCGGGGTTTTAACATTACCAGGTGCGTGCAAAAGAATATAAAAAATAAATTTGAGGCAGGTTGAAATTTTAATAGGGTACTATTTTGGTGGGACTTTCTACCTGCCACGCTGCCAAAAAATTAGGGGTTGATTTAGCCCCGCTATTTACCACTAACCATTCAGGTCTGCAGTTCCGTGTTGGGGTATAATGGTAGAGGTATGTGACAAGTTTTCAGCTTGCTTCAAATACTTGCCCAAAAATTTGTAACAGCTCTCCTACTATTACTATTAGTAAAATTATGGTATAAATTACTATAAACATTTTTTTTTTTTCAAAAATAAAATCTTATTTTGTCTCTCCTCAATAGCTACTGGTAATATTAGTGGCCATAATATACTATTTGATGACAATTTTAGCTAAATATTAACGATCAATTATTTTGGGATAAGTTACATTTTAAACATGCTGAGTTAAAAAAATAGAAGCTAAATAAATATATTTTTTGTTGTCAAATTTTGTATTTTAGAAGTTTACTGTTAGAATGCAAGTTACAAATTTAGATGCTAAATAATAATCATCATGCTGAGTTGTATTTAGAGTGGCTTACAAAGAAGATATCTAGTGGCTAAGATGGTATTATTTAGATGCTCATTAATTGTGGCTGACTTAGTAATTTAGAAGGCAACATACATTTTTAGAGGCGGATAATGCTATTAAAAAGAATCCTGTTTAATTAGCACCCTTATGAAATTAGAAGCTTGCTCACGTGGCCAATAAATAATTTTGTGGCTTGATTTATTATTTCCCTCGTGAAAATAGCCACATTCATGTTTCGAGGCAGGAGAACTGGTACCAATTTTTGGGTAGGTAGGTATTTGAAGCAAGTTGAAAAATTGTCACATACCTCTACCCCAACACGGAACTACAGACCTGACTGGTGAGTAGCGAGGCTAAATCAACCCCTATTTTTTTTAAATATACTTTTTTCATTATCAAAAATATAGATATTTGTGGCAATATGCAATTTTTTATGTTTTATATATAAAAAATATAAGCCAGACGATTTAGTCGGGGTTTTAAAATTACCAGACGGGTGCAAAAAAAATTTGCAAAAATATATAAAAAATCTATTTGAGGCAGGTTGAAATTTTAATAGGGTACTTTTTTGGTGGGACTTTCTACCTGCCACGCTGCCAAAAAGTTTTGGGGTTGATTTAGCCCCGCTATTTACCACTAACCAGTCAGGTCTGCAGTTCCGTATTGGGGTATAATAGAAGAGGTATGTGACAAATTTTCAGCTTGCTTCAAATACTTGCCCATTAATTTGTACCAGCTCTCCTACTATTAGTAAAATTATGATAATATAGTAAAACATTTTTTTTTTTTTAAATATTGTCTTATTTTGTCTCTCCTCAATAGATTTTGGTAATGTTAGTGGCCATAATATACTATTTGATGACAATTTCAGCTAAATATTGACGATCAATTAATTTGGGATAAGTTACAATTTAAACATGCTCCGTCTTATTATAAAACGAGGACTAACTTTAGTACCTGGTTTAAACCATTATTCGACCAAAACAAATGGACAATGACAATTGACCAAACGTCAAAATGACAAGTGTCGACTTATTTTGGTTGGATATTGGTTTAAACCAGGTACTAAAGTTAGTCCTCGTTTTATAATAAGACGGAATGAGTTCAAAAAATAGAAGCTAAATAAATATATATTTTGATGTCAAATATTAGCATTTTAGAAGTTTACTGTTAGAATGCAAGTTACAAATTTTGATGCTTAATAATAACCAACATGCTGAGTTGTATTAAGAGTGGCTTACATAGAAGATAACTAGTGGCTAAGATAGTAATAATTAGATGCTCGTTAATTGTGGCTGACTTAGTAATTTAGAAGGCAACTTACATTTTTAGAGGCGAATAATGCTGTTAAAAAGAATCATGTTTAATTAGCACCCATAAAAATTAAGTACTTATAACCAATTCTAACAAATTTTGTTCTAGTCCTTAACTGGTGCGTCAGACTACGCCATATCGTTCCACAGAATCAATGACACCTTCCTGTACGTGATGGAATTATTCGTGTACCACCTGCGGGCGTATGGGATCGTCGCTAACTATTCTGTGCCCGAGCCGTACCATGTGCCTAACAGCGAGCCGCGTGTCCTCGACGAGGTACAAAAAGAGCAAAAGGTTTAAGTAATATGACGGATTAACGGACGGATATAAACAACTTACTTTTTTTTGTGTAAATTAAATTTTAATACTTTAATTACTTTGATGACGATGTTAATCCATGTTATTCTAATTTTATTTAAAATGTTATTATTTCTTGTACATAATTGCTCAATTAATGTGTGATAAATGTAAATGGAACTAATCGTTTTTGTCACAATAAATAAATAAACAATATTAAGAACTGTTTTTCTTTATATAAAGTACAGTCATCATCATTAACTTTCTGTGGCCCACTGCTAGGTATAATAATCCAGCAGCTGAATCTTTGTTAGTTCGTTCTGTTCGACGAGACGCCCAAGTTTTTCCTCCGTCCGAATTCTCAAAGAGGTAGGTAATGAACTGCGCAGATGTAAAACATGTCGATTTGATAGGGTGTCGAAATTGTCTGTCTAACAGTAAATTTCTTATTAAAATTTTAAGATAATATGATAATAAACTCGGAAAAACAATTGTCCTACAAAATAGATGGTTTGAGTTGGAGCGTCCTCCACGCCGAATACGTCGAACTAACGAGGTCATAAAAATTATTAATCACCAGCTGATTTTTTGTATGCAGCTTAGAAAATATTAGCATAATTGAATGGCCATAAAGTCCTACAAATGTAGTGGTAGGTTTTTCTAGTCCTACGCTTGAAAGTTTTCGATTCCACGGTAACATCTTTTTCATCAATAACCGTAGGACAAAAAAACACATGTTCAGTTAGCGCATTCTTTGCCTAAATCAAAAAGCGTTCTACCAAAAAATAGGTATGAATCGCTAGTCCTACAGGAATATTGAAAATAATAATTTTTCGTAGTTGTAGTTTTGTTAACTTGGAACACATATATTTTGTAAGCACAATCAATATATTTTTTTTAATTGTATACTGTAGTTAACTCTGCCAAAGTGAAACTTAAAAATACAATTATAAATATAATTAAATACAATGTTAATCTACGGCGACATTTCATCAGTTTCGCCTCCTTGAATTATTATAATTAATTTTTTTCAATTTAAATATAAATATTAATATAATATAATCGAACCATCTATTTTGTAGGACAATTGTTTTTCCGAGTTTATTATCATATTTATATATTAGTCAATGTGGACAATTGTTTTTCCGAGTTTATTATCTTAAAATTTCAATAAGAAATTTACTGTTAGTCAGACAATTTCGACACCCTATCAAATCGACATGTTTTACATCTGCGCAGTTCATTACCTACCTCTTTGAGAATTCGGACAGAGGAAAAACTTGGGCGTCTCGTCGAACAGAACGAACTCACAAAGATTCAGCCTGTTATTAATCACTGAAAACGGGCTGCTGGACTATAAGCCTTCTTTTGCTTCCATCGCAAACCAGTTCTTTCCAACAATTTGCCTTATGTCGTCAACCCACCTAGCTACTGGACGTCCAACACTACGTTTCCCATTTCTGGGATACCACTCGGTGACAGCCTTACTTCACCTACCATCGTTCAATTAAACATTTCTAAAAAAGTACAGTACTAATCACTATTCAAAATTCTTTTCTACTCAAATTAGTTTATTTTAGAACATTAATAGGCAGTGCTGTGATTATCAAGTTACTATCAAAATATACAATAACTTAGCAAATAGGCCGGCAGGTCCAAGTTGAGGGTTAATTGATAAACTAAAGAAACAGATCGGGTATATTAAAAAAATAATTAGTGTTAGAGATTTATTTCATTTACTACAGACACTAAACATATCAAATATTACTAACACTAAACATTTATTGTACAAGCAGTAGTTTCAATTTAAAGATAGTCTTCATGACTAGTGAGTAATGTAACATAACTTTATGGCGAATTTTAGGCTGGTTTCATAGTGACGCCGGCGAGACGCGCCGTTGACCAGCGCGTTTCAACAGCGCGCACTTGCAATGTACAGTTGTATACTGCGTGATTTTGAACCTCTGAACTATATTGAAATCCTGGTATCATAATTCCTAATGAAATATAGAATTGTAAGAAAAAAGCAGAAAATAGAAAAAAAAAAATAGCTTACCATACAAAATCGCCGATCAGCTGGATAAATTTCTATGGGTGGTAAATTTTTTTTTTTCTTTTTTTCTTGTAATTTTGTATTCCGTTAGGGATTCTGATTCCAGAATTTCAATATAGTTCAGAGGTTCAAATTCATGCTGTATAGTCGTTATCATCGGGACAAATACAATTTCAAACGCGCGCGTCTGGACGCTGCTGTTCAAACGCGTCACTTTGACATCAACCTTAGCACAATAAGTTGCAGTGGGTTACAACTTTAAAAACTCAAAAATACAAATACCTATTAATATATAAATTGAAATTAAACGCTACTAATGTTTTATATATATTTTTACGTTAACCAATATATATACATAACAAAGTGGGTTTACATGTATGTACAAGACATTACTGATGCTGTGTGACGCGTGGTAGCAATTAGTTTATATATGAAGCAAACTATTCTTAATATGAAATTACGACACGCTGCGCCACTGCAAGACTATTTCCGAACAGGTGACTGCTTGAAAGTATGATTTAAAAAAAAAAACACTCCTTTTGTAAAGTCACTAAAGCCGCGGCCCGAAAATTTATACAGCGTGATTTTGAAACCCCTAGCTATACTGAAATCTGGGAATCAGAATCCCTAATGGAATACAGATTTGCAAGAAAAAAAGGTAAAAACCGAAGAAAAAAAATTGACTTTCCATAGAAATTCGTCCAGCTGATCAGCGACTTTGTATGGGAAACCCTAATTTTTTTTTTCGATTATCAGCTTTTTTTCTTGCAGTTCTATATTTCATTAGGGATTCTGATTCTGAGATTTCAATAAAGCTAGGGGGTTCAAAATCACGTTGTATACATACGGCGCGTCTCGCCGGCGTCACTCTGAAATCAGCATTATTCTCTGACCTCTAAAATTTCCGGCTGCCACAGCGCATGACTCACCCGTTTCAAAATAGCTCTCCAGTGCCGATAGTTTTTGGCCAGTTTTCGGCTAACGGTGAGCAGTTTCAGTATTACATAAATAAAATTAGTATCTTTTACTTGGGTACATATATTTTATTATACAAAAATAGTTAAATCGGTACTCAGGCAAGTCAGTGGTTAGAAACTTATTTGTAAGAACAATGCAGAGGTCTATAAAGAAACTTAACATTAACTAAAGTTTATTATATTAAAAACATGTGATTTATCAAGTCTATTACATTTCTAGAACCTAAATAAATTATTGGCACTTCTTTTAAACATATTACAGTTCAGATACTTTGTGAAATGGAAAATATCAAACTCACAATATAATCGATTTATGTCCAAGTAATTTTCCTAAATTATAACTGAGTAACCAAATGGTAAACAAGTATATAATAATAATTAAGTACAAAACTTACAAACTATATCATAGCTAAGTGACAGTAATAAAAACAAATTTTATTGTATTTAACGACAAAAATCAGATCTACATTTAGATATTAATGAATGGGACGATGTCTGCCCATCCCTTTCGCTATCATTATAAAGCGTAGGCCACACTGCCAGCGAGCGAGCGAGCGAGCAAGCTGTACGAACATATTTCCACCTCTTTTCAAACTTTGGTTGGCGTTGGCGGTCACACCGCTTACTACAGAGATACAAGCTAAACAAAGCTTATAAACATCTGTGAGACCTCTCCAACCCGCCAGCTTGGAGAGTGATGGCCAAGTCCTCTGTCTGCTCTGGCCAAGTATGGCTCTAGTAGTACAGAGAGGGTCATGCTCCTGCAGTGGAGACTAAGAAGGACCTGATGATGATGACTACAGAGATAAGCTACGTCAGCGATTGAAAATATCTGACGATTCCAACGAACCAATGCACTAAAGTAAAGTAAAGTATGAGAACAGTTGAAACGACTACTGCCGCCCTCTCACTCGCCTGTCCATAATTTTAGGTGTCAACCCTAAATTATGGACAGGCTACATAGTTTAGCTCGTCAATGATTCGCTTAATTTGCATAATTTGCCGCAACTCGCTTCGCTAGACCTCAAGCTAACTCGCTCGCTAACTGGCAGTGTGGTCCGCCTTTAAATATAAATGGCTAAACCTTTTTTGTTGATATTCACACCTAACGTGAAAACTAATAGAAACTAAAGTTTATTTTAAACAGACTATGCTGCTAGCTCCAAATGAGCGTTTGCCTAGTTTTTATTTATTTATATCAGGCAATACAAATCGCGGTTTTGAAATAGGTGCAATTCGATCATAGTAACGATCCAAAAAACGTAAGCTGTGTTTTTCTCAGTATTATTCTTTACTCCGTATCATATCTACAATTTATGTTGGCAAAAAAAGTCTGCGAGGTCTAACCTGAGCTTTGCATTTGTGTAAGTCATCACTAAAAGTAGAGTCAGACAAAAAAGTTTTAAAATATTTTTTATACATTCAAACATAAAAAAATACAACGATTATTCTAAACCGGACATTGCATCTTCATCATTTTCTTTATCTTCATTATTACTCTCGTCTGATGAGGATGATTGATTTTGACATGTCTTTATCGTTCAAGTCTTTAATAAATAACTATTTAAATTTGTTGTTTATTTTTTTTTATTATTTTTTTTCTTAATATGGCTATTTAAAGGTTTTCGTACTTTTAGTTTACTTGTATTGGCAGACATTTCAATAATAGTGATAATCAAACACAAAAATAAAATAAATAAACATGTTAGGATGCTACCAGTACAAAAGTCAGTACGCGGAGGAACCGCGTATCAGGCCGATTGCCAAAAGCAGTATAAACCGGTTTATGACATGCAAGGGACGAGCCTCGCCTTAGGCCGACATCACACCTACACTATCTATGTACACTCACACAAATGCAAAGCTCAGCTAACGCATCGCGGGCTGTGTAAAAAAACAATTGTTGGTTTGTCATCTGATATGATGACAAACCAACAATTGTTTTATTTTGTCTGATTTAGGAATGGTTCGCGTTTTTATCCCTTTATAATATTACGTGGTTTAAACGTTTATTATTTTATTTCTCATACAAAAGTACAAACATTTCAAGGCACCACCTACAAGTGATTTTATTTAAACAAGACATTTAATACTAATCTACGACTAAATACTTCTAGATACATAATACGTTTATGACATATTAAACGGATAATTTTCTTTTGTACTTTGGCTTAAAAGTCTAAACTAATGTGATGTAATAAACAATATCTACTATGATAGTGATGAAACAACCCGACTTTTTGTTGATGGTCATTTATCTATCATTATATTTGTCTATGGGTTGGACTAAGTTGAGGCAACTGGGTAGTAGTGTTTTCTATTTTATTAAACGGTATCTGATGAAAAACATATCTATGATTTTCTGTTCTCTTCAAGTCAATGGAGAGACACTTGCCGCCGGTCGCCACGCCAGCGGTCGCTCAACTTCAAACTCAACCTTAATATGAATGAAATAGTATATCAATAGGCTAGTTTCCTAAAAAAATATAATTAGGCCGTTAGTTAGATATTCAAAAAATATTGGACACGTATTTTTTCTTTCGTCGATTAAACAAAAAATGATAAAGATAAAGCCCTTTGAAGTTCCGTGTGACGTCATAGTTTGCTACAATTTTTAGCAAACTTTGACGTCACGAGCCCCCACTCCTGAACTTTGATGCGCTTTATCTTTATAATTTATTGTTTATTTGACAAAAGAAACAATACGTGTCCTATATTTTTTGATTATCTAACTGACGGACTAATTGTTATGTTATTATTACGACCCAGGAAACTAGCCTATTGTCAAGCTGAACATTTATTCAGAAATAAATATATAGCGACATATACAGAGAGCGCGTAACCAATATATTAAAATACAGTTACCGTTACTGGAAGTAATTCCGCTTTTTCCGCGCCACACTGAAAAATGAAAATATAACCACTCAATTACAATACTGAAGAACTCCTTATGAATGGGCTCGGCGGGGAAATAAACAATAATTTATTTACAACAGTGTGACCGTCTTGTCTGGTCATAACTAGTGGACTGTGGCGATGTCTAAAGTCTCCGTAAAAAAGTGGAGTCTTGTCGTGTTCTATGTCATTTTGCTCGTCGAGTCATAGAGCAAAATAGGTCCGTCATTGTGTCTGAAAGAAGTCTAGTACGCCCCAACACCTTAGTGTCAATTCAGACTAGGTAGAAAAATGCTCAAGCACTTTTTAAGTGGCAATTAAATATCATTGTTAATAGATTCAGGTGTTACTTTGCGGAAGTCAAAACTACATTTACTTTGAGACAATTTACTTTGCGTGCTTCCGCCACCAGTTCATGCAAACTATTGCTGGCCAGCGCCCACCCACTACTGTTAGTCCCTTCCACGGAGTAGATACAGAGTGGAGACAGCGTTAGCTACTGTGATTCCAACTAGGTCCTGACGTCATCACGTTAACATCGAGAGTAGGCGTGGCCTATTAGTCTGCTGTTGTAGCTGTCAATGTTCGTATGTGGTTCGTTCTGTGCACTCAGTTAGATTTTCTTCTATTCTTGTTTTTTACGAAGAAAATCATGAAGTGTTGTATTATATCATGTAAAAATTACTCCGATAAACGTTCAGATGCTATGGAAGGAATCACATTTCATTTGTAAGTATATTAATTCGTAATTTACTTAAATTATTCTAGAAAAATCTTTTGGCGACGTTCCGTGCTACTCATCGTTAGATGGCACCACTTTGCGTAATGGGACGTAAGAACTATAAAAATATATTAAAGCTAATTATCGTAATAACTAATAACCATAGGTACTGAAATTTGTTCTAAATTTATACCTAAAGACTTTTACCTTGACAAAAAGATTATGTTTATGTAGTTTCATAATTCTCTTTTCAGCAATGCGCCACCTGTCGTCAACGCTGAATAATAGCCATAAACATGGCAAAATGTCTAGGGTTGCCAACCACCTAGTTTTCGCTAGTTAATACTTTTTACTGTTTTATCAAAAGACAGTATACAAAATACTGTTTTCTCAACCGCTGGTAAAACTACGATTGGATTTTGAAATTTTATAAAAAGTTACTTGGAACTATTCAAACAAAACTGAAAATTGTACGCAACATTAAAATAAATAAGATTTTAACATTGCGAACGATTTTCATCTTTGATTGAATAGAATAAGGCTCACATTTAATTACCACTTACAAGTAATTGAGCATTTTTCTTTTCGCCACACGACCTTGAGCTGTAAAAGAGTCACTATACAAAATCTGAACTTATTACTGAGCACTTAGTGAGACAGTGAGGGAGGGGAGGCGGGTTAGGCCAGAGCCACGCTACGAAGTCATGGGTCTCAATCAATCTATCATAGGCATTACGTGGTATGATTACGCCAGATGGCGATAAACCTATAGCACGCGGTTTCTCGCCTAAAAACAAGGATAAACCGAGCACTATAGCATGTTTCTCGCTCTAATGAGGCGAGAAACCTTAACACAAAAATCTATTGTACTGGATATACTCTTCTACAATACCTCTTCGCCGCACCGATCAATAATGAGGGCTTAAGAGGTAACGTTAGGAGATTAGATAAGTATAATAAGTTAGGTAACGATTAGAAAGTTAAATAACTAGAAGAAGAGAAATAGAAAAATACGCAATAAAACGCCTGACTGTAGGAGGTAACTTACCCGGTGTCGGCTGGGGAGAAGAAGAACCCTCTGGGTTTGGTCTGCGCGTGCTGCTGAGGCGAGCCCAGCGTTGGGCACGCCCACTGGGCCCAGTAGTCCGATGGCAGCCGGAGGAGTAGCTGCATCACCTGATACATTACAAAGTATTTCAATCAATCAATCATTTATTTGCATGAATACAAGAAATACATAAAGATCTTAATATTATTAAAATGGTAAAGTATTCAACCCTTTTTGGGCGTGCAAATTGTATTAATAATAATAATAAATAAATATACGGACAAATCACACAGATTGAGCTAGCCCCAAGGTAAGTTCGAGACTTGTGTTATGGGATACTAACTCAACGATACTATATTTTATAACAAATACATATATAGATAAACATCCAAGATCCAAGCCAATCTGAAAAAGATCATTTTCCATCTTGACCTGGCCGGGGATCGAACCCGGGCACTCCGTGTCGCAGGCTGGCGTGTTAACTACTGCGCCACGGAGCTGTCAAATTAATGTCTTACTTAGTATATTTCCATTAAAATCATATCATTTATTGCAAAAAAAATCTATATGACAATGCTATTTAAAGTTAAAATATTCTTGAACACTATAAAAGCACCTTTCATTCAGCCAATTTGTTATCGTTCGTTTAAATTGCCTTCCATCTAATTTTCTCATTTTATTACTTACGCCCAGCAGTGGTACAATTGGTCACAGACTTAATACGAATACGGAAATTCCATGCTGGTCTGAGAGGAAAGACAAATGTTGAATGTGCCAGCTGCTTCTCTTCCCGCGCAGATCGTTAAAAGCCGAAAATCTACGGAATCATGAAAATAGGCGATGAGGCTAGCATTCCATCACTGTTTGATTCCGTTTTACATTTGCACGCCCTCCGGCATGCTTAATGTGGCCTGATATGATAGATTGGTGCTCTGTCTGCCCCGCGGGGGAAGAAGACGTGATACTATGTATGTATTAATACGGGATGTTAGGGTTAACACCGTTGTTCTTCAAGCCATGAAATCTGTCCATCAAAATGAACAACTTTTTCTACAAGACCAATGGGAACTCAATTTTTTTTCGATATTTTCATACAAATAGGTCTCTGTAAAACTATATCAGAAACAGGTCTTGAGAGGTGCATATCCGATCTTTAGTTATAAGCTTCTTACTTTACCCGCGGCTTCGCTCGCGAACAGTACTTTTATCTGGATGAAAGGTATCCTATATCTTTCTCTATATCATTATTACCAACGTGTGTGCAATGATTTCATGATGATCGGTTAAGTAGTTAGTAAGTTAGGGCGTGAAAGCGTAACAAACAAACTCACATTCGCATTTATAATATACACGGTGAAATTTTGATCGTTCTGGATGAAAGGGATGATTCAGCCCGTTGATATAAACAACTTTTCCTATGGGACCAATGCTGGGAACTCAAAAATTTTAATGACGTTACCATACAAATTGACCGGGCGGCCGAAATTTTTTGTATGAAAATGACAATTTTTTTTTATTTACCAGCATTGGTCCCTTAGTAAAAGTTGTTCATATTGATGGTCTGAGTCACCCCTTTAAGGGTACAAAACGATCAAAATTTTATCATGTATACTAGCTTTCGCCCGCGGTTCCGCCCGCATCAATGTCGATCCCTCGGGAACAGTATCTTATATTTCCCGGGATAAAATGTATGTCCTTCTTCATACCTCAGATAACGCGTATGCAAAATTTCATGATGATCATCATCAAAATTTAAGAGCAACGCTCTTGTCGGTGGAGCTCCCTCCATCTTGGTCTATTCTCTGCCAGTCTTTTCACATCCTGGTACGAAATCCTTTCCACTTTTTCCTTTATCTGTTTAAAATAACTGTGCCTGGGCTTTCCTCTCCCTCTTCTTCCCTCTATTTTGCCTTCTATAATAGTTTTCATAAACTGATCATGTCGCAACAAGTGTCCTATCATATTACCTCTTCGATTTTCTATCGCAGTTAAAATAGACCTTTTTTCTCCTACTCTATTTAAAACTTCTTCGTTAGTTATCCTATCTATCCAGCTAATTTTCTCCATTCATGATAAAAGGTACAGCAGTAAAGGCGTGAAATCGTAACAAACAAACTCACTTTCGCATTTATATTATTTGTTAGTATGTTTGGATATCCGACACCATAAAGAACACTCACGTTGAACATCTGCGCAGTAGCTGTGTACATCTCGGCCGCTTGCGTCATCAGCCCATAGCCCACTATGGTAGGCCCGAAGATCTTTGCCAAATTTTCTATACCCATCTCACATTCTGGACTCTCTGCGACTCTGAAAATGTAAAAAGAATGGTTATGAGAAACCCACGAGTTAGTTCGATTCCCACGGGAAGCATACTTTGTTTAGTTGTTTCCAGTTTGGTTAGGACATTGCAGGCTTGAATCACCTGATTGTCTGGTAATAAAGATGATTACGTGCTTCGGAAGGCACGTTAAGCTGTTGGTCCAGGCTGCCCTCCGGTATTCGTTACAGGTAAACGCCTTAACCACAGGACCATACGGTGGAGGAAAGATAGATGCGTCACATGCCGAACGCTTAGGCCGATCGTGCCTCTCTATCGCTTGTTCCGTGGTCTAGCTTGCACGGAACGTGACACTTTTTCGTGTGTGCAGCCGGCGTTCATCGATTTATAAGTTATTACGTCAATATATCAGTTTTTCAAAGTGATTACCACAGATATAGATGTACATAGATGACGCAAGTTTCACGATTTGTATGGAAACCAAGCGTGCGACTTTTTAACACCTACTGTAACAAGACTTATAGCAATTTTTTTTTTTTTAATGGACTTGCCTTACCTTAGGCTAGCCCAGAGGGTAAAGACAAGATCTACGATGGAGCGAGCTTGCCTAGAAGATGCTTGTTCACTCTTTATTATTAACAACCGTAAAGCGCTTTCCAAGACAAATAAAATGAGCCCAAACACAATCGATGTACCTTGTTTAGTTAAAGAATTCCTACCACCTTTCAATTCCATCATCAGACCAGCTAACAATTCCATAACATTGTATTTTCATCCGATTTAAACATGCATGCAAAATTTCAGCTCAATCGGTAACCGAGAACTGGATCAAATTTAACATGCAAGAATTGATTACAGACAAACATCAAACAGGTGAAATTAAATAAAAGCTTCTAAAAAGGTAAAAAGGACAGGAAATATGTCCTTGACTTTGGGTGTTTGCAAAAAATATGGACGTTAATTATCATGCAACAAGCATTTTTAGTTTTGACAACAGACGTGCGCGGTGATATCTGTGGTGATTACATATATTAAAGAAGAACTATAGACTTTAATATGAAAACTAGCTGTCTGTGGCCTAGTGGTCATGATGCCAGGCTGCCACTTCGGAGGGCCCAGGTTCGAAAAACTTTTGATCAGATTGGCCTAGGTCTTGGATGTTTATCTATATATGTATTTGTTATAAAATATAGTATCGTTGAGTTAGTATCCTAAAACACAAGTTTCGAACTTAAATTGGGGCTAGCTCAATCTGTGTGATTTGCCCATATAGGTATGTTTATTTTATTTACTACGAAAACCCTGCTATTACTATATTCATTAATTCTACTGTCACAGAGTAAAAATATTCCTTACTTCTGAAGATGCAGCACGAGGAACGCAAGCGTGTCCCTGTTAGGCTGTGGCAGCTGCGTCACAGCTTGCACCACGGCCGCAGTAGCATCGCTAGGCTCGGGCAGTTTAGCCGCGTTCATGAAGTCTCCCCATAGCGTGTTGGACACCAGGGGCTCCTTGAGGGAACGCAGGAAGTCTTTGATGCAGCCGCATAGTACGTGGATGTCCTCATTGGCTAGTTGTGGGGACCCGCAGCCGCGTAGGAAACGCTCCTGCGACATTCATGGGAGAAATGGATTTTTTGTTTTTTTTTTTTACTAAATACTAGCTGTTGCCCGCGACTTCGTCCGCGGCAATTTCTGTTATTATGATTAATAAGTTTTTTTATTTGTATAGATGAATAATTTTCCCCCGTTTTCAAAACATGTTTTATTGATGCTTCGCTCCTATTGGTCGCAGCGTGATGTTTTATAGCCTAAAGCCTTCCTCAATAAGTGGACTATCCAACACAATATAATTTTCCAATTTGAACCAGTAGTTCCTGAGATTAGCGCGTTCAAACAAACAAACTCTTCAGCTTTATAATATTAGTATAGATTGGATTAGGCATTTGTCTCCTATCTCATCTGATGGTAACTGACGATGAAGACGAGGATGTTACGCTCCTTCGTCCCCTCCCCACAGCAGCTAGCACCATTTGTCACTTTTATTATAGAACAATGCGGGCACCATTGTCGGGGACATGAGGGGGATAGCCTTGTAGATCTATAATCAACATACCATGAGTCACTAGAAGTACTCTATTGCGTTGATGCAGTACACCCCCTCTCTCTCAGGTTGCGTTTCCCCACCTAGTTAATGCTCAATAGCCTGCGGGTAATAGTGCAGGTACCAATGGGGGGCGACAGGGGGCATGAGGGGTGTAGTCATGGAGAGGTATAACCCACATACCTTGAGTCTCTTGACGTCTTTCTCCACGGCGCTGATACGGTATATTCCCCTCTCGCTCAGGCCCCGTTTCTCCACTTCGTTGATGCAATGTACCAAGAGCGCGGGCACCATGGGGGGCGAGCGGGGGGCGTAGTCGGCAATGCTGCCTTGTTGCTGTAATCGAAAATGAATGTTTGTTTAATCAAGTAAATTTATTTATTATAATTTTGAGTTCTTCATTAAGTCTTGAGTCTCAAAATTATTTGCATATTAACCAATTATTACGCTAAAGAGTTCTCGCTTAAACGTGTTGTGTGATGTGTCCCTATATTTTTATTAAAATTTGCTTTTAAAAAATATCGTGTTGCTCGCTGGGTCAATGAGGAAAACGCACATTTCTTTTTTCTTTGTTTTGTAGGAAAGCTCTCAAGAACAGGCATTTCAGTGAATATTCCGTTGGTAACTCAAAATCTAGCTTCATTAAATACCATAAGAAACCAATACCCAACTATGCGTTGACAGTGACTTGGTAGACAACGTTTTGATAGTCACTTCAAAATACATTGCAGCTTTCATATGATTGACTATTTTTATTTAACAAATAAAACGTAATGTATTTTGTTTGATGCGACTATCAAGACGTAGTACACTAAGTTAGCAAATAGGCCGACTGGGCTGAAGAATAATAGTAGCCTTTTTCAGCTCTCAAAAAATGTCACTATAAAAGACTGGATAACTTTAAAAATTAAACCTAAACACGTATGTTTAAAATTGAATTGTATTACCGTGTCATAAGATCGATATTAGAATCAATAATACGTAGCTTTTCTGTCCAACTTACCGTCTGCTGCGAGTGTGGCAGCATGGGCCCGGGTGGAACACAGGGCAGCGGCAACAGCGCGCGACACTCGGGATGAGTCTGCGCGCGACACGTCTCGCACTTGATGCCGGCCTTGCCGAAGCCGATGCTGTAGGACACAGAAACATTAAACAATCCACACAACAACATTAAATAACATACAATGGGCCAAATCTATAAATCAGTAATAAAACCAGTGATGCTGTATGGCTCGGAGTGTTGGCCAACGAAAGTCCAGGATGAAAAGAGACTCCACTCTGCCGAAATGCGGATGCTATGTGAGAAATATCTAGGTACTGCACTGTCTAGGGTTTACTTTAGGCGGATCACAATAAAATACTTCCATTCAGTAACATGTATAATTGCAGACAGAGAAAGCCGGCTGCAGTGGATGTGTGGTGTCACACGAAGGGACAAAGTGCGAAATGTGTATGTCAGAGGAAGTATCGAAGTGGCACCGGTAACAGAAAAAGTAAAAAGCAATAGATTGGCCTTGTTCGGTCACGGAAAGAACAGACATATTGCACAGACCCCAGGTAATGCGATAAGGTGAGGCAGATGATGAATGGGCCATGGCTGAACAAAAGTCTTTCCCGTCTCTCTATAAGCTTCATTGCTTAGCGCTATTTATGAAAGCGCGCTTTCGAAAGTATGAACCGCCTTTAAGTTAATTCCTACCCGTGACCCACTCATTCACGAAAACCCATGTCTGGCACGAGTCGCTAGACTAATAAGCTTCTTCAACTTACTAAAGAGAAAAAATAAAAAGACCCACAAAGTCAATAAAGATATTCTATTCCAGGAACGGCGAATGGCACTCGAATATGATATTTTAGGCACGTCACTGTGAGAAGTAGGTATTGTACCAATTTTTTTCTAGTAACTTAATAACGAGTTTTAATAATGTGTCATTATTATTATCCTAATACCTACTCACAAAGTTAAACTATTTAATAGCACGTCTGTGACTGCAATAAATTTTTTTTTAGAAAAATGGTGCTTTGATACTTAAAGTTTCGCCGTCCATGTTCTCTTCTATTCATGACACTAGTGGAACTCTTGATGCGCACGGCTTGTATTTTCTTACAAATTATAGTCATTAACTCAGTGCCAGACACAAGCATAGCCATATACAAAAATTTCTTAAAACCAGAAGTGTCTAGTTCTTCGTTGTTGGGACTTATACTCACGTCTTGCCACAAGGACCGCATTTTTCCCGCTTGTAGAAATTCTTGGACACGAAGTTGTGTAGTCTCGGCCTTGTTCGTGGAGATCCGCCATACTGCGCGGACACCACGCTAGGCGTGCGCTGAGGCACGCACCGCGGCGTGTCTGACACGCTGTCAGAATCTATAATAAACAAAGTAGAAATCAAGGTAATAAAAATTGGTCAGACAGAAAGCAGTGACGAGCTCAAGCATTCTATGTTCGTTGTGTTGCATTGCCTTACTTAGACTGGACAACAAAACACGCATTCAGGAGCTCAAATTTTTTACTGGTAGAAGCTTCCGCATGTATCAATTTTAAACCATTATTCCAATGGGTTTACGAATGGTCGCACGAGGCCAAAGATTTTATTCTATTTGAGTACATTATTACAATACAATACAAAAATTCTTTATTGCACCATATTAGGAATACAAAAATTATTATGTTCGTAACATCGGGTGCCATCGCATGTCGACGATTCCATCGTGAATCGGCTCAACCCTGATGAAATGTGTTCTACCATCCCAGCTCAGGAGATATTTCACTTTCAATTTTTACTATCACGTCTTTATCCCTTACGGGGAAGACAGGACCTAAGGTCATAAAACCCAAAGGCGATGTTTAGCATGTACGTGGAAAGGAATCAAGATTCTGATAGATTTCTTGCCGCATCGCCTATTGACAAGGTTTCTACGGCCTGAATGGGAAAAGAATCAGCTGGTACATTCTATGCTTTTTTCTGTTCTTCTTTGACTTGATTACATAATTTCTTTGGACTAGGTACAATAATTTCCTTACCAGTGCGCGGCGGAGCGCTGGGCGTGCAAGGAGTACGCATCTCCTTGTGCAGTTGCACGCTGTGTTTGCCAGAAATGCGGTGCGGCGATTTAGACGGCGGAGCTTCGTCGCTGCTCTCCGATATTGGTTGCTGTAAATGTTACAAATATATTATATACTAGCTTCTGCCAGTGACTTCCTTTACGAATACAGCATATAAACATTCACAGATCCCAGTGTAGGTTCTCACACGAAGATGTGTTAATGTTGGGGGACAAAGTCACTCATTCAAGGATGTACCAAGCCTAAGTGATAGTGATATTCTGACAAAGACGAAAACCAGGATGAAAAATAATATTAAGATGAAGAAAACATATATATTTATTTGTTAAACATGTGTAAACAAATAGTCACAAACATCCCAATCATTCCCAATAATAATATGAGTAGAAAATAAGATACTGTGTTTCGTACAGGCTTTGTATATATATAGTATGTATTATATATAATATTTATATTTATATGTTTATTTATATTAGTATATATTTTTAGTTGTATCTTATATTTAATGTTTCTTTTCTTTTATTTTACTCAATTTTACTGGATCATATAACTTTATGTTTACTTCATTTCTTCTCAATCCTCTAGGCACCACTAATTTTCTTGTTTTTCTTTTACCTGATGGTAGCCTGTGAGAGATTGCTTAGGCGATAAGGCCGCCAATTGTACATCAATCTTTTTGTTTACATATTTTAAATTTGTATGATACTGGTGCAATATAGTGTTTTTACTTTTACTTTACTTTGTCTATCCAAATTTTATGGATTTATGATTTATTTATACCATCCTTTTCGGTTCGCTACGTTGTTAATATTTAATAATTGACATAGGTAGAAAAGAAGATAGCACCATAGAGTTTTTTCTATAAAACAGACAACTCATAATGAAAAGTACTGAGGCGAAAAAGTGTAACTTTTTTATGATGAGCTTCATTCATATTTGTTAGGTTTGTTTTTTTTTTTTAATCTCTTAATTGCACTAAACACAAAGGACAATACAAAATGACACTAACATAATTCGTACAAAAGGTGGTTTGGTATATAAGAGGGAAGGTGAAGAAGTACAGAAATGATGAAGGTTTAGGTTAGTTATTTAAGTTACAATATTGTGTTAGTCCTAAGAATTAGGGTCACTACATACCGAGACGAGACCAGCCGCAGTGTGCGCGCTATTGAAAAGAGAGCTTAATTAATTACACATAGTGGGCACGATTCAAATGTGTTGACAAAGCAATTCGTAAATGCGCCTTACCCTGTTCTGGGTACAAATAAGTAATTCTTTGAAAACAAAATGCTTGTGCTATGGAAAACGTCCCAAAAAGTAACACATTAGTTATAAAAAAAAACTGTGTGAACGCTGTTTAATATTGTACTGAATGTTAGTTAAAAATAAAATAATAAAAACAAATTCGGACTTTTCCAAAATGTTCCAAAGAAAATTTGTAAATTTCTGACAGAAATCAGTACAACGTAACTTTTGTACTTTAATGGATGGAATACTAAATTCGCACACTTTTTATCACAAGCTCACAGCCCTCTGCGGTCCGTCGTGTCTCGGTGTGCAGCGGCCCCAAGATTAATTAAGACTTACGAAATTCTGAGGCGGTTTGAGGTCGTGATTGGTTGGCGCGCGCTCGAGAGTCAGGGTCGTGGTGGCGGTCGCAAGCACCTTCCCGCCCTGCAATTCTACCGTCTACAAAAAAATATTCGCAAAAAAAGTAAAAAGGTGCCGTTTGATTTCCTTGAATAGGATCTGTATTTTTATATCGATGTCGTCATCATGATCATCATAATTAAAAAGTCCACTACTGGACAAGGCCTCTCCCAAAAATAAATCAATCCATAGTAGGACATTGCCATACTTGCCACGGGCTCTGACAGCCTCCGTGGTCCAGTGGTTAAGGCGTTTGCCTGTTGACCCGGGGGTCGTGGGTTCGATTCCCACCGGAAGCATACTTTGTTTAGTTGTTTCCAGTTTGGTTAGGATATTGCAGGCTTGAATCACCTGATTGTCTGATAATAAAGATGATTCCGTGCTTCGGAAGGCACGTTAAGCCGGTGGTCCCGGCTGCCATCTGGTAGTCGTTAAAGGAACCACGTCAGAGGCCGAGAGGCGATTCCGAAGAACTCTGACACTAGGGTGTGCATGGTCGATTGACCGTGTCACCTACACGAAATGATGATGATGATGATGCCACGGTTGGCAAGTGGATTGGCGAGCGCAGTTTCTTTGGCTTCTTGTGCTTCCGACGGTGCAGCCCATCGGAAGCATTTTAAAAATGGGACAGGACAGGAATTTGTTGGATTTGAAAAGGGAATGCAGATATTGGGATACTATTCCATGGGTTTCCCGAGTGCCTACAACATGAATTTGACTAGCTCCGTGGCGCAGCGGTCAACACGCCAGCCTGCGACACGGAGTGACCGGGTTCGATCCCCGGCCAGGTCAAGATGGAAAATGATCTTTTTCAGATTGGCCTGGGTCTTGGATGTGTATCTATATATGTATTTGTTATAAAATATAGTATCGTTGAGTTAGTATCCCATAACACAAGTCTCGAACTTACTTTGGGGCTAGCTCAATCTGTGTGATTTGTCCGTATATATTTATTAAATAAAAAAAAATTAAAAAAAATGGAAAAATATATATTCATAAAGATTTTAATGAAGAATATACAATTGATTTTTAATATCATTCTAGTTTATGGGAAAATTCAAGATATAGGTTGCGGGCCCGGTCAGGTACCTAAGTATCTGACTGTACATTGGTGTAACTTATAAAAGTGGGAGTACTGCACTCTTATTACATTAAGAAATAAAATATGGTGAAAAAATTTCTAGGGCGGTCGTACATAGACTTAAGACGGTACTTCACGAAATAGTGAAAATTTACGTGTTTTCAAATCACTAGTACTATGCGCTGAATTAATTAAATACACCAAAAGTATTTGTATAATTTAGGGCAATCCTTCAACAAGATCGCCCCCTTGTTGGAATTTGAATAAAATACATATGAAATTTAAAAATGATATATATATGTTATGATATCTAAACACATTTATCTTCGAAAACTTTGTATTTTTACGTCTTAAACAATAATCCTCACATGACAATATTTATATTTACATCCCGGAGGTCGCCCCCTTTCTTAATTTTTTTTATAAAACTATAAATATTAAAATATTAAGACTTTTCATCTTTTTTCCTAGTCGCCTAATGGTTCTGCGCAGCCTTATGGCTTGCGCAGTAGCGACGTTTTTCGTTCGCGCGGCACCCGCTTAAGAGCCGCCTGGATCGAGAGACGAACTTCGCGGCCGACTCATGTCCGTGCGCCGTTATTGTATTGCATTTCACCTGCATGAAACGGGGCGCTAAACGAGCGAGACCGTTTAGCGCCCCGTTTCAGGACGGGGATCGGGATGGGGCACGAACGAATAAAGCCGAAACGCGCGAGTTCATTCATAAACAAGTGTTGCGTAAATGACAAGGTTTATAGTTCTGTAGTAATAAGTATGCATATGAATGTTATAATCAGATCTTGAACAAGGTTGCTTCTTCGCGACTAGTTAAAAATACTAATAAATTAAAATACTATACAAGTCGTAAAGATGAATTGGTAGATAGGCACTATGTTATAATAACTACCTTCATTACGTTACGGTCATTTGTAGATAAACCTGTAGGATAGGAAATTATTAGATTAGGGGTGTATGTTTAACCGTTACTACCACATAATTAATATAAGTACCTCTAACGTACTGTTACGTGGTTAGGGTTCAGGATTTGGAGTAAAACACCAAACTCTTCAGAGGGAATTTATTCACTACGGAATCCCAACACTGACTGGTCTTCCAACACGTCGAATATCCAAAACGCAAAGCACTCGTAGTCCTGGTCCGTTGCTGTGGTCGTTTAAATTATCACTTATCAGTTGCACACAAATCACTCGTATTAGTATAGCTCACTAAGAACACTCGCGGTAAACTGATTCACGATCGCCACGTCCGCTCCATTATATACTGACTTATGGGTCTCTAGAAAGTTCCATATACTTCCGGTCCCGACGGCCGACAACCAAAACATTCCAGAATATTCGAGTATGTGTGTGAGCGGGATAGAATACATATGTGTGAGCAGGATGGAAGATGTATGAGCGCGACCGACGATGTTCGGAAAAGTTCTAGACTATTCTGTTCTGGGAGCTTCGCGACACTGCCCCCTTCTTAGAGACGCTCGTCCCGAGCGTCACTTTTGCCGCCATGATAGCGCGCTAAGCGGTCCACATGTACCATCTCTAGTGATCCACCTGGTCGTCGTTGAATCACATATGTCACGTCACTCAATTGGGCTACTATCTTGAATGGGCCTTCCCATCTTGCTTGTGACTCTGTAGACTTTCTCCTTTGGTGTAATGGATTGAATACCCAAACTAATGCTCCTTCTCCAAAGACACTCGCCTTCATTCCCTTAGCGGTTCTCGTTGAACTGTTAAAGTCTCCCTCAGTTCGCCAATTGTAAGAGAGTCTGGAGTCATAATCGCCAATAGGGCTCACGTTAAACTTAGCCAATCCCTCAGAATTCCCGTGGAACTCGCGCTTGTCCCGGTTGCAGCGTTGTGGACACTGCTCATTCCGGGGCTCACTCAATAGTGTCAATCTGCGCCATTTACCTGCTTGACAACTATCCCCATGTTTATTTACAAGCTTATCCTTTTCTGGACAGCTAAGTTGTAGATGGCCTCTCTCACCACATTTGTAACACATGCGTCCAGTTTTATTAGTTTTCCTGGGTGTGTCTCTTATCGCTCTGACTTCCTCGACCTCGCTAATTTCTCGTCCTTTATTATGTCGCTCATCTTGCCTTACTGCTTCTACTTCAAGAGCGTGTGCAAGGGCATCTTTAAGCGAGGTATGATGTTGGAGCTTTACTGTAGCCCTTACCTCTGAATTCTTAATTCCATCCACGAAGGCTTGCAGTAGATTTTTCTCCACCATCCGGGGGTCTTCTGAGGGAAACGCTTTCCTTACGAGCCTCTCGATCTCTAGTGCCCACTGTTGTAACCCCTCGCCTGAGCGCTGGACTCTGTCGCGAAGCTGGGCTCGGAATACGTGCTCCAGGTGGCGTTCTCCGTACCTTGCTTCAAGTGCCTCTATTAAGTTTCCGAACTTACGGCCTGTGTTAGGCAGTGCCTCTAATACTGATAAAGCCGATCCTTTTAGAGCGATGGTGAGGGCTGTCAAGTTTTGCTCATCAGTCCATCCGTTTGCAGTAGCGACAGTTAGGAATTGCTGTTTGTAAGCGGCCCAAGAAGTGGTACCATCGTAAGATGGCACTTTTATCTTGGGTCCCGTTACAGCAGTGATGGGAGCGCTCGGCGTTACTGTAACGCCTACTGCCTCCAAACGTTGTATCTTCTTTTCCAATTCAGCTAGTTTCTTCTCTAGTCTGGAGAAGTTTGTTTCCAGACCTGTCACGCGATTATCCACCAAATCCACATCCTTACGGATCTGGTCCACCACGTTGCTGACAGCTGCTAATACCATTCGTTGGTCCTCACTCATATGATGCAGCTTTTCCTGCATACGCTTTTGTTCATCCCTCGAGCACTTTTGTTCATCCCGCATATTTTGTATTTCTCCATTAAGTTCCACATTGATGCGTTGCAGTTTACTCTGGTTCTCATTTATGCACTGCAATATTTGCATCAAGCTACCAAAATCAAAAGATGCTTGAGTGGGAACCTGGAAAGAGGGGCTAGGAAACGTGGCTTGATGATGGGCGGCTGGCATCTGTTGGGCGGCGGCAATCTCTTGTGAGGCCGTAACTTCCTGGGTGGCTGTGACGGCTTCGGTGGTTGCGACATTTTGGGCGGCTGCCCTGTCTTGGGCGGCTGCCATGTCTTGGGCGGCTGCCATGTCTTGGGCGGCTGCCATGTCCTGGGCGGCTGCCATGTCTTGGGCGGCTGCGACCTCTGGGGCTACGGGCGGCAGTTGCTCGGCTGCGATGTTTTGGGCGGCTGGCGCATGTCGGGCGGCTGCGGTAGCCTCCATTGCACGTTGAGCCCGGGTCCGGACGCCTTCCTTATCTTCTTCGTCCCTCGGCAACACTGGCATTTCCAAATCCCACACTTCTGACACCAAATGTTACGTGGTTAGGGTTCAGGATTTGGAGTAAAACACCAAACTCTTCAGAGGGAATTTATTCACTACGGAATCCCAACACTGACTGGTCTTCCAACACGTCGAATATCCAAAACGCAAAGCACTCGTAGTCCTGGTCCGTTGCTGTGGTCGTTTAAATTATCACTTATCAGTTGCACACAAATCACTCGTATTAGTATAGCTCACTAAGAACACTCGCGGTAAACTGATTCACGATCGCCACGTCCGCTCCATTATATACTGACTTATGGGTCTCTAGAAAGTTCCATATACTTCCGGTCCCGACGGCCGACAACCAAAACATTCCAGAATATTCGAGTATGTGTGTGAGCGGGATAGAATACATATGTGTGAGCAGGATGGAAGATGTATGAGCGCGACCGACGATGTTCGGAAAAGTTCTAGACTATTCTGTTCTGGGAGCTTCGCGACAGTACCATTACTACAGTGGATATCTTTATGTAACGTTTATTTCACCTAATTTCAGTTCATATAACCTTATTTAATAAAGACGATTTCTTGAACTACCATGATGGTTTGGGAGAAAAAAAAATGTACGTGCTGATTCACTTCCCACGCAGATGGGGAAAGCCGATTGAGTTGAGGGAATGGACAAAAAACTGGAAAATCACTGTTTATAATCGGTCTTCCACCTATATGCCCACCAACATGCTAAACGTTGTTTTTAGGTCTTATGGTACTAGGCTCTGTGTCCGTTGTGATGGAAAAAACGCGAAAGCATGTATGTATTTATTGATTCGTATTATAAGACTCATACTCGTTATCAATAAGTATTAAGTAATTTTTCGATTTTAAATATTACAAATTAACTTGGTGACAATAGACTTTCATAACATATGATATGACATAATATGTTTTGAATTCATCAATTTGAAATTAAATGTTAACATGTACTACACTTCATAAGATGGATATATATATATATATAGGAGATCCCTTGGCGACAGTAGTTTTTAGGGTTCCGTACCCAAAGGGTACCCTATTAATTTCGCTCCGCTGTCTGTCTGTCTGACTGTCTGTCTGTTTGTCACCAGGCTGTATCTCATGAACCGTGATAGTTAAACAGTTGAAATTTTCACAGATGATATATTTCTATTGCCGCTGTAACAACAAATACAAAAAAATAGAATTAAATAAATATTTAAGGGGGCTCCCATACAACAAACGTGATTTTTTTGCTTGTTTTGATTGATATTGATAACGGCAACAGGTAGACGCTTGTAATATTTACAGAATAATTAGTTTTATATTCACTTTAAAAATTAATAATTAAATAAAAATAAAATAAATATTAAAGGGGGGCTCCCATACAACAGACATGATTTTTTGCCGTATTTACAGATAACGGTACGGAACCCTTTGTGCGCGAGTCCGACTCGGACTTGGTCGGTTTTTTTAATAGATTAAATGTACCAATTTCCGTGTCTGTTTTTTTGGAATGTGGATTGATGTGGACCAAACGTGGATTTTCTGTGAGAGTGTGGTACGTCCCCGGACAAGCCGGCCCATTCATGCTACCAGCAATTCATTTTGCCGGTAACGTGGCTCTACCACGCTCAATGGATATTTTGTACATGGAAAATTTGAGAGTTGAGTAAAATGCGTACAATTTACAAACGTGGTTAATAAATAAATAAACCTACGTCCGCATTTTTCATATAAGTATTACTCGTACTAACTGAGTACTGGGACTATAAATAACGATAGAAATGTAGCCTAAAAATATGCCACGTACCTTATCGAAATTTAGCTACCCGTGCACGAGTAGTCAGGTCACTATGCCCTTCATAAATAATAAATAAATAAATATATACGGACAAATCACACAGATTGAGCTAGCCCCAAAGTAACTTCGAGACTTGTGTTATGGGATACTAACTCAACGATACTATATTTTATAACAAATACATATATAGATACACATCCAAGACCCAGGCCAATCTGAAAAAGATTATTTTCCATCTTGACCTGGCCGGGGATCGAACCCGGGCACTCTCGTGTCGCAGGCTGGCGTGTTGACCGCTGCGCCACGGAGCTAGTAGATAATGCCCTTCATTATCTACTAGTTCCTGATCGGATAAGAGACATGCTTTATCGATATGCAAGGCTATTATTATTACAACCTTTATTTACTATACGGCCCTAAGGCTCGTAACCTCGAGCAAAATTAACATTGATCACCGATCCCAATTTCACATTGTGCCGGCTGTAGGAAAGGAAACTATGTTGATAACAACTTCAATATTTTTATTTCAATTAATCTTGTTTGTTTACTATTACTTGGTACTGTAAACAAACAAGTATACTTAGTACCTAGTATATATGTAGGTCCTGCTTGGTTTTACGGAATTCCGAAAATAAATAAATTAACACCATCAGTGTGTCAAAATTACAGTTAAACTGGCCAAGTGCAAGTCGGACTCGCGCACGAAGGGTTCCGTACCGTTATGAATAAAAATGGCAATAAAAATAATGTCTGCTGTATGGGAGCCCCCCTTTAATATTAATTTTATTTTTATTTAATTATTTATTTTTAATGAGTATATATAACTTAATATTCTGTGAATATTCAAGCGTCTGCCTATTGCCGTTATCAATATCGAAAAAAACAAGAAAAAAAGTCACGTTTACTGTATAGAAGCCCCCTTAAATATTTATTTTATTCTATTTTATAGTATTTGTTGTTATGGCGGCAACAGTAATACATCATCTATGAAAATTTCAACTGTCTAGCTATCACGGTTCATGAGATACAGCCTGGTGATAGACGAACAGACAGACAGATAGACGGATAGACGGACGGACAGCGGAACAAAATTAATAGGATCCCGTTTTTACCCTTTGGGTACGGAACCCTAAAAGTATGTGTTTATATAAGGTATGTCTCTAAACTCTTTTTATTTTACTATTATTTAAAATGCCTAAACAGATTCGGACGTATTTATGGGGTAGGTATCGTTATAATCCATACACTCTCCCGAGTCCCGAGTGACATTGGCTATAATTTTTTGTCAGTGCATTTTTTATTTTTAAAAATGACATTTTTAAAATTTATACATGTAACTATGTACCTATTGTATGTTAGTTTGTATTTACCAGTACCTACCTTTGTCAATTTATTTATTCCAAAATAACTTCTAAATGCCTCCACGGATTTGGACGTTTAGGGGTATCGTCAGCTTTCATATTACCGTTACGAGTGTCATAGGCTATATTACTTTCCATGACGATCGTGTCTTTAATTTTTTAGAAAAATTTGTTGTTTGACTAAAAGTGCCAAATAAATGTAACACGTGTTCTTTTATTGAGAATTGAGTGTATAATGTTTAGGAAATTTGAAAATAAGTAAGTATAGGTACATAAACGCGTATAGAAACTAGTAAGATCACCATGCTAAGTAGATAACAGCCACCCACCTATGGACACTACTACCTATACATATATTTCAAGGAAATCTAAACAGTATACCTACGTATACTATAAATGAGTCCATTAACTAGGTACCTACGCAGATCGTATATTTATCGTCAATTTGACGAAATCACGATGATAACAATTCCAATCCGAATGCAACAAAACAGAGTTCAAAAAGAATAACCAAAACGAGGAGATTATGATAAAGATTTAAAACAGACAGATATCACACAAACCGCAATAGTAGTTACGTATACGAGTACGTCACTGTTCATCCCAGATTGATAAATACAGAATTCCTAGGAAAGAGGCGGCGCTAACGCACCCTTCCGTCCCGCCCGCCACCCGTACACCCGCGGGCCTCGCCGGTGTGGCTGAGATGCACAGAGTTTTAATAAATATTACGGCCGTGTAATTCGTTTTGAAATACGCTTTAGGAAATTAAGTTTTGTGAAAAAACGAATTCATAAACTTATGACCAGTTAAGTTATTTTAACTTATGATTAGTAAAACTATGTACGTTGTTCATTAATATTAGAATCTTCACATTGATAATGGTATTTTTTAACGTTCAAAGTTGGATTAAAAATGGTGCTAAAATACGAATGTTTAGGGGCTTATATTTTTCAAACCATTGATTTTTTTACCAAGCTGTCTATCATTGTCGATAGATTATGATGGGGTTAATCGATTTAATGATAAATTTTGAACTAACATTATCAAGTATTCTCACAATTCCCTTTGCCCGTTTGTATGGAGATTTCTGTATACAGGGCATTCTTAAGGTCGCAGGTTCAAATCTCGACCGCTTGAAATTTTTTCACCATATTTTATTTCTTAATTTAATAAGCGTATATCAAAATAGCATTGTGAATACAAAATATAATACTTAAAAATATGGTAGTACTGTACCTTGGTAGCTGAGGAGGTGGAGGAGCGTCGTTTTTTGGAGGCGGGTTGGCTTTCGCGAGCCGTCCACCCTCCACGCTGAACCCACGAGCGGCGCGTCGACGCGATCGAGATGTCCAGGTCGTCCTCCGAACGGGAGTACGACATCTCAGACAGCAGTGTACCTAGTAGGATAAGTAATAAAAAAAGTAAAAAAAACTTTATAAAAGACCGGCCAAGTGCGAGTCGGACTCGCGCATGAAGGATTCCGTAAATTATATATAAAATAAGATTGAAATTATTAAAAAAAAATGATATTTTTTTATGAAAATATTCAAAATGAATGCTTTTCGCAATTTTTTTTATTTTTTCCTGTTAGATAAGAAGACCCTGTAGGCTTTGATTCCCTTGAGAATGTCAAAAAAACACGAAAATTTGCGGCAAAACCGACTCTATCTTTTGATTGCGTTGGCTTAGAAGTTTGAGTTTTTCACAATTCCAAGGGACAGCAGACCTGAGTATTTGATATAAATTTCAGCGTGATACCTTTACGCGTTCCTGAGCGAAAGCGTCTTGACAGACAGACGGACAACCAAGTGATCCTATAAGGGTTCCGTTTTTTCCTTTTGAGGTACGGAACCCTAAATAGTCGCCCTCTGCAAGGGGTTCAATGAAATATCAACTCAATGTAGTTAGCGATACGGTGTAATTTAGCTCGCGTCAGAACGTAGCACCTTTTTTGTTAGATACCTACAGAATCCATTGCAAGCCAATTTATGGCTTTTTTTTTTTGACTTGACCATCATGGCTATTCTTACTCTCGAAGCTGCTGCACGAAAGAGAGATCGGGTACTCATGTTAATCTCTTAAATTCTTCAACCATGAGGTTTTCCTTCTTCCGGGTTTACGTTTCCCTTGAATTTTCCCTTGCATTACGAGTTGAAGAATATGGTATCTTTCCCCTCTCATAACGTGCCCAAAATACTGCAGCTTCCTTTCTTTGACTGTGCTCAGGACTTCCATCTTTTTCCTCATTCTGCGTAAGACCTCGGCATTTGTTGTGGCATCACATACCAGGTAGTATTGTCAAGATCCTGCTTATGATATTATTCTCTAGAAACCCAGAGAGCATCTTAAGGTGCCGTAAGATTTTTAATAGGTAAAAACGTCATTCATTTTAAAAAGGGACGTTAACCTATTGGGCGCCATTGACCACTTTAGTTGCAAAACGGTCGCGTGACTGAGACACCATTGACAACCAAAGTTATTACAATCTACGAAGCGCCTATTAAACATCCTGAATCCTAAGATCCTAAATTCAGTCAACGGACAGTTTAATCGCATTAAGGACGGTCGCATCCGATTTAGGATCCGTTTTCAGGACAGAATGGCTTCCGACGTCCTAAATCGGAAGCATAGGTGAATGCGTCAATACCAATTTTTTGGTTTTTTTATTATGATGGAGCCATTTCGCGACGCCTATTATCATCATCATCATCAGGTCCTTTTTAGTCTCTACTACAGGAGCACGACCCTCTCTGTACTACTAGGGCCATACTTGGCCAAAGCAGCCAGAGGACTATGGGTGTTTAATTTGCTCAACACGTCTGACTCTTGTCGCTCGTCGCTCGCATCTGATTCAGGACGCGTTCAGGACGGTGTAATCAGGAGCTCTGACGACTGAATTTCGTGTCCTAAATTGGATCCTGAATTTAGGATGGTATAATACCCCCTTTACTTCACACCCGACGTCTGGCACTAGCCTGCCCGACGCAAGGCTATAAAGGGCGTGAAGTAACGTAAACAAGCGCTGGCATGCAAAAGGTTAACCTAGTATTACCTGTAGAGTTCAACTCCGGTAAACCAGTAAGTTTAGCGTTGAGGTCTTGCTGAGCCGTGCCGTTCAAGAAGGCCAGCTTCTGCAGGGTCTCATCATTCAGTTTGGCACGGTTGTCGTTGAACAACAAGTCTCGAGCCATTTCTAGTAGCTTGCTCTGTAATTTAAAATTTATATTATGGCAAAGACTGTCATTAATTAAAATATCTACACGAAAAGAAGAACAAAGGAATAATTTATGACTTGTAGGCTTAATTACTGGTCAGTTCTTAATACATTGGAATGGTATGGATTTTTTGCAAAGGGAAGAGAGTCATATACGAGGAGGGTTATGGATATAAAAGTTACTGAGAATCATGAAGTAGAAGGAGTGTGTGAAGAAGGACATGGGGAAAAAGAAGGTAATGAAAAGGATAGCTTGAGAAAGGGAAAAATGGTAGAGACTTACATGCTGTCTCAACCCCACATAGAGTGGGATGACGTGAGAAAGAAGAGGAATAAGGCTTACTAAGATTTTACCACTGTGGAAATTATATTGTAGCTTTTATTATACTTTTACAAATTGATAAAAGTTAAAAACAATTTATTGCTGTCAGTTTTCTACACTTTGATAGAAAGTCTTCTGCTCACACACAATGGGCCCAAACAAGAGGCCTAGGTATGGAAAAATGCTCACGGAACCAGGTGAACCACGTGAAGTCTACACTTCGGTTTAAATTTTTTCTACATTTTTTACAAAAATGTTTACCCAGTAAATACCTAGAAGTAAACTATCATCATCATCAGGCCTTTTTAGTCTCCACTGCAGGAGCATGACCCTCTCTGTATTCCCAGAGCCATACTTGGCCAGAGCAAATAGAGGTTTTGGCCTACACTCTCCTCACTGGCCAGATGGGTTGGAGAGGTCTCTTTGATGTTTATGAGCTTTGTTTAGCTTGTATATCCTAAGTCGCCTCTTGCGACATCCTATGGAAGATTTGGAGTGGTCCTATTCTACTCTGCCGGAAACCACACGGAACTATAGTAAAAACAAAAGGAGATGTTACCACTGTATGATCACAGAAAAAATCTGTATGAAAGAAAGTGATTCACTGAATTGAATTAAGATAGTTGGTAAAATCAAATTAAACAAAAATTATGCAAAAATATCTTCAAAACCTCACCAATTCACTATACTTCTTGAGTACAATATTCCTTTCCCTTTTCTCTCCATCAAGTAGTTTCCGGACATGTGTAAACTTGGCCTCCCACTTCTCCAGCTTCCGGAGAGCCTCGTCCAGCTCTGTCTGGAGGCGCACGGCCTCTGCTTGGGCCGAAGCCCATTGGGAACGGACCCATTGGATCTGCTTCAAAAACGCTAGGAAGCCTGAAAGTGTATGAAAATAACATTTTGTTATGTTTTAGCCAGCCAACCATAGGGGGTCACATAACAATGGAATGGAAAGGAAATAATTATGTTTAAATGTATATTTTGTAAAGTGTATGTGGAAAAATTAAAGCTTTAATAAATAAATAAAAATGTTTTAGCCAGCTTCTAGAGAGTTTAGAGAAACGTGGTGAGAATGTTACATGTTGGCATTGACCAATGCAAAAACTTGTTCCAGTCAACAAACAAACTTGACTTAAAGTGCCAATTACAGAATTCAGTAGTTTATGTAACTAACATCTACGCAAATAACACAATACGTCAGTATCAATGCTGGGTCATAGAGTTCCAAAGGGTGCAGAAATTTTGTTGTGTTTTACTCTTAAGTTTTGATGTGATAAACATCCAAGACCCAGGTCAGTCTGGAAAAGATCATTTTTCATCTTGACCTGGGGATCGAACCCTTGTGTCCTAGGCTAGCATATTAACCACTGCGTCATAGAGCTCGCCCAGATTAAATAGATTGATCCAACAAAATGCTGTGCTGACATCCAAAGGGTGACGAAGATAGCATTAACATTCTTTCCAAACATAAGTTATAAAAGAGAGAATA
Source organism: Elegia similella (assembly GCA_947532085.1). Classification (NCBI taxonomy): domain Eukaryota; kingdom Metazoa; phylum Arthropoda; class Insecta; order Lepidoptera; family Pyralidae; genus Elegia; species Elegia similella. The sequence goes on from OX383933.1 coordinate 6,241,299, forward strand.
TTGACCAGGGCCTTATACCCTATAGCCATGGTACCATCATGGATATATAGTAAAATTTTCCCAAAATAAATGATTCTTGTAGAAAAACAAGATAAAACCACTTATAAGAGACACATCCTCGACTATTATTATACAGGCTTTATGTAAACAATCGCGTTGGCTGCAGGGTGCTGGAGATTAAAATTGAAAGGTAGCTTACCCTATGTGCTTTCTGTATTTCCAATAATAATGATTGGTTGAGTAACTAAGGCATGGAAATGGAACCAACACAACTCCATTTTGCCTTCATATTCTAGAACGGGTATTTATCAAGCGTCCCTGGTTATGCAATTTATAAATATTGGGCGGGTAGTGTACATTTTTAATAGCAAAGTTACATGGATATTGTATGATGATGCTAACGTAGAAATATTTGTTTTAGAAATAAAAGTAACAAATAACGGTAAGGAACGAAGTAATACATACATTCATCTGCTGCTCCGTCGTTAAGGACTCCGTTTAAACGATTTATATCGTCAAATTGTGCCACAAGGGACAACGCTATGTTGTACCCCGAATCTGAGTTATCCGTACTCATTGTGATGATTATATTATTTCACACACTTCAACTACTTATATTACTAAAAAGGAACTGATGATGATGATGATGAACTACTTATATTTCCACGATAAAGCTGTAAACAAATAACTTCTGTTCAACCGCACACAAACTTGAATTAAAAATTTAACGGCTCGCGGTGGCGGAACATTAGATGACATGACATGATGACAGTTGGGGTTTTGACAGCTATGGCTTCCGTCGGAAAAACAATAACCAAAATAATGATAGGTAGGTACCTCACCAAAATATTTTATGCTTTCTTCAGACATACATACATAGGTACATGTATACTCATTAAAATTAAATCAAGACATCTTATCTTTATGCTTTATATGAGATGTGCGTTTATGATTAAAAAATATAATTTTCTTATTGAAACTACCTGTATCTTAATTTTTTTCTTGTTTCTGAACGAGCATCTTGTTCCTGTTGCTGTTGCCTCATATTGGTAGAAATTTACCCCGTTATTTGGATTAATAAGACAAGAAAACGCGTTAAGGCGAGGCCTCAAATGTTTGGTACCTTCGCTCGGCAAAGGACTGATCAAGTGCGCGCAAGGGATAGCGCTTGGTGGTTTAGCCCGTGAATGATGAGATAGGAGATAGTCTCGAGTCGCTCAAAGAAAAAAAACGTAAGCGCCAAATTCGTTATTTCTATTTTATATAAAATGAGACCGGTTAATTGTATTTTCATATTTACATTTTGATGAATTACTAATAACCTATCTTTTAGTCTAAAAATCATTATTTCATTCGTCGCATTTGAGCTACAATAACAAAAACTCAGCGAACGAAGACCATTTTTCAAAAAATATTTCTATCGAGAAAGTTTTATCAAAACGTGTTTTCATCTTCAATTTTTGGAGATGAAATAGTCAAAAATCATATTACTTAGATTTTAAACCCCTAATTTAAGTATTTTGCGAGATAAATAAGGTTCAGAACGACCTTATTTACAGTGGTATCACCTTAACGCCGTTTTGAGCGCCGCCACCACACCATCGCATTTCCATCGCTTATATATCAAACCAGAGCCAAACACGGTAACAGCAATAGACCCCTTCTCTTATTTTGATAAGTGGAGTCGGATGCTTATATCATCGTGTCATAAGAAGAGATATTTCACACTACATATACAAACAAACTACTTACTTACATTACATTATTGTTTTAATTATTTGGCTAGTGGTGGGCATTGAGGTCTAAAGGGGTTCCCGAGATCTATATTGACGTTATGCGCGACATGTATCATGACTCTGATTCCATAGTTAGGACTGCTGTTGGTGACACCAAACCCTTCCCCGTCACAGTTGGAGTCCACCAAGGCTCGGTCTTAGTCCCTTCTTATTCAGTGCGATATTAGACGAAGTGTCAAACGGCATCAGAAATACACATGAGCAACCCCCGTGGCTGCTCATGTATGATGATGATATTGCACTGGCTGATGCGGACAGAGGAAGACTAGTACGACGCGCGAATACGTGGAAGGAGTCGCTTGAGAACGGCGGTCTGAAACTAAATGTGGTGTGAAGACTGAGTCTGTAATGTTGCAAGCCATATGGCTTGCAACATTACAGATCCCCTACCTGTACGCATAGGCGGAAACGTAGTCCAGCGTAAGGACCAGTTTAAATACCTGGGATCTGTACTTCACGCGTCCGGAGACATCGACGCGGCGATATCAAAGCTCGCATAACAGCAGCGTGGGCAAAGTGGCGTGAGGTGACTGGAGTCATTTGTGACCCGAAAATACCGGTTAAACTGAAAGGACAGGTCTATAAAGCCATCATTAGACCTGTCCTTTTACATGGAGGTGAAGCGTGGCCTGTGCTTGAGCGGCACAAGTGGGAGCTGCGTGTCACGGAGATGAATATGCTACGCTCGATGTGTGGAGTTTCGCGAGAGGACCGCATAAGGAACTCCCGCATTCGCGGCAGTCTCCATGTCCGTGACATAGCAGACAAGCTGCAGGAGAGCCGCCTACGCTGGTACGGTCACGTTTTGAGAAAACCGGAAAATTACAAAGGGAACAAATGTCTTGCTATGCCGCCTCCGCCGGGCCCCGGCAGAATGGGGAAACTCAAGAAGTGCTGGCTTGATGTCGTTGGGGAGGATATGTGTGCCAATGGTCTCATAACCAAGGATGCCAAAGATCGTGCGAAGTGGAGAAGAAGAAGCCGGAAAGCGGACCCCGGGCTCCGAAGCACCCCAGCTTAGGATGCAACCGGGAACACGCACAGATGAGAGAGATATATTTCTGCTGCTGCTATAACAACAAATACAAAAAAATAGAATAAAATAAGTATTCAACGGGTCTCCTATACAACAAACGTGATTTTTTTTGCTTGTTTTTGCTCGATATTTGTGACCCGAAAATACCGGTTAAACTGAAAGGACAGGTCTATAAAGCCATCATTAGACCTGTCCTTTTACATGGAAGTGAAGCGTGGCCTGTGCTTGAGCGGCACAAGAGGGAGCTGCGTGTCACGGAGATGAATATGCTGCGCTCGATGTGTGGAGTTTCGTGAGAGGACCGCATAAGGAACTCCCGCATTTGCGGCAGTCTCCATGTCCGTGACATAGCAGACAAGCTGCAGGAGAGCCGCCTACGCTGGTATGGTCACGTTTTGAGAAAACCGGAAAATTACATAGGGAACAAATGTCTTGCTATGCCGCCTCCGCCGGGCCCCGGCAGAAGGGGGAAACCCAAGAAGTGCTGGCTTGATGTCGTTGGGGAGGATATGCGTGCCAATGGTCTCATAACCAAGGATTCCAAAGATCGTGCGAAGTGGAGAAGAAGAAGCCGGAAAGCGGACCCCGGGCTCCGAAGCACCCCAGCTGAGGATGCAACCGGAAACACGCACAGATGAGAGAGATATATTTCTGCTGCTGCTATAACAACAAATACTAAAAAATAGAATAAAATAAGTATTCAACGGGTCTCCTATACAACAAACGTGATTTTTTTGCTTGTTTTTGCTCGATATTTGTGTCCCGAAAATACCGGTTAAACTGAAAGGACAGGTCTATAAAGCCATCATTAGACCTGTCCTTTTACATGGAAGTGAAGCATGGCCTGTGCTTGAGCGGCACAAGAGGGAGCTGCGTGTCACGGAGATGAATATGCTGCGCTCGATGTGTGGAGTTTCGCGAGAGGACCGCATAAGGAACTCCCGCATTCGCGGCAGTCTCCATGTCCGTGACATAGCAGACAAGCTGCAGGAGAGCCGCCTACGCTGGTACGGTCACGTTTTGAGAAAACCGGAAAATTACAAAGGGAACAAATGTCTTGCTATGCCGCCTCCGCCGGGCCCCGGCAGAAGGGGGAAACCCAAGAAGTGCTGGCTTGATGTCGTTGGGGAGGATATGCGTGCCAATGGTCTCATAACCAAGGATTCCAAAGATCGTGCGAAGTGGAGAAGAAGAAGCCGGAAAGCGGACCCCGGACTCCGAAGCACCCCAGCTGAGGATGCAACCGGGAACACGCACAGATGAGAGAGATATATTTCTGCTGCTGCTATAACAACAAATACTAAAAAATAGAATAAAATAAGTATTCAACGGGTCTCCTATACAACAAACGTGATATTTTTTGCTTGTTTTTGCTCGATATAACGGCAACAGGTAGACGCTTGAAATATTCACGGGGTATTTGTTTATATTTTCCCTTTAAAATAAATAATTAAATAAAAAAATATTAATATTAAAGAACTTTGTAGATTACTAAGACTAAAATCACGAACTGTATGTATTAGTGCTTGCAGTCAGCATGGCTCGTTTAGAACTTGTCAACTACATTAAGAATGCTGTCTCTCTTCCCGGGCAAGTAAGCGAAAACTTGAAGCATCATGTTAATGTGGCGTGTCGAACCTACACACGTCAACCTCCTTCGCAATGATAGATTCATAAGACGTCCAGAGCGCGTCAAATAGTACGCGCGCAGCAATTTCTTCTTCTGCCTCGGCTGTCAGCTCGGACGTCATAAAATTCATACATCAATATTTTTAATAATAATTTTTATATAGCAGTGTCAATATTATAAATACTGTAAATACTAAAATAAATTCATTACAAACGAAGACCTTCCTTCACTGCTATATTAATAGGCCAAGCGGCTAGCGAAGTGACACGGTAAACGAGGCCTTTGTTGTAGTATGGCATCTCTCCTCCCCGTACGGTATAAAGACGTGACAATATGTATGTAGTAAAATATATCCTTTTATATACATCAAAAATTGCAGAATTAATTTTCTCTATTTTTGGGTAAACAAGATAGAATACATGGCAACATTTATTCAACTGACATTGACAGCTGACTGAAGTTGTTTCATTTCATTGGCCGTCTGGCAGATTTCAGAGGATTTATTTGACAAAGCGCAATGACGTTCGGTTGAGGACGGTGGTTTGTTCGTGTCGGTCGCGTAGTCCAGCGAATTTTTGTGATAGTAACTGCCGCCGGCGTTCCAGCCTATTCGCCATGGCGGACGAGGAAAATAATTGTGATGATGGTGGTGGTGAAGTTCGGGTCGATATGGCCTTCCGGCTGCGAGGCCGTAAGGGTGCGCTGAAGAAGAAGAATGTTTATCTGGTGAAGGATCACAAGTTCATGCCGCGGTTCTTCAAGCAGCCCACCTTCTGCTCGCACTGCAAGGATTTCATATGGTGAGTGAGATTCCAATGAGCTTTTATTGTGATACGAGGCGCGCGAGTAATTGTAAGAAGAATTATAAATACACCATTTGTTTACAATGCGGAGGCGCTTGTAATCAGGATTGGGTATGGTGTGCCAGTTAGTGATAACACGGGTTCTGGCATAGGCATCCGTGATGCAAATTTTTACGCACTAAAGTGATTGATGTGCCTTATTTATGCAGTTATTGCATTGATGTCAGAGACCAAATTTGGATGGCACTGTGCTTTGAATAGTAATAACATATAATTTTTTGCAAGTGTTTTGTTTGTATATCAGTGCTCTTTTAAATCTGCTTAATTTTTTAAAATAATTTTACAGATAATAAAAATATTTTACTCATATGTTGTTTCCAATAAGAATCTTGTCGGAATGAAATAAACTTCAAAATTATTTCCCTAACTTATTTTGTTATAATTAAGTCTCACTTATTGCGTAAAAAAATGTAATAAAGTAATTATGCAGAATAAAGGCCTTCTCAGGCACTTTATAACACTGATTCACATTTTAAATAAAACTTATTTACTTATACTCTTATAAAATTAAGAAATAAGGTATGGTAAAAACTTGTGAATATGCTTAAAAACTCTTTTAAAATGATTAATTTACTTTTTTTAAAACTATTACTTAATTAGTGTTTTAAATCTACAAAATACGCTAGTATTTTAAAACCAACCACTGCAGAAAATAATTCCGATAGGAAGAATTTTTATCAGTACTATTTTCAAAAGGTTAATAGACAATTAAAATTTAAAGTGCTTAAAACACAAGATTGAATAAATATTATCAAGCGGAAGAAGTGAATGCTTGACCTCTGTATAAAAGTGGTGGGTTCGGAGAATACCATTACAATTTAGATGTGGTGCGTATTTGGCAAATAACCTCTAAGTATGTTCCTGTGTTCTATTGACTTCATTAAAGCTATTAAAAAATTATGCCAGACATCATAATCTCAGGCCACTTTCTGTCTACTGCTGAGCTTAGACCTGACTTTGTTTCCACCATCCATCTCAGTCCTTTGCTGCCTCGTCCAGGAGCAACCTGCTCTGTATTTATTCATATAAAAATGTATGTACACAAAAAGAAGGTTACAAGAGAAAACATTAACAATAAAAACGAGTACAAAGGCACTACTTATTTTCTATATTCGTAGTTTCTATGATTTAAGTTTACTAAAAACAGCCAAGTGTAGGTCCGCACACAAAGGGTACCATTATGAATTATTTAGCTACAAAAATGCATAAGTAATACAAAGGTATTACTAATTATAATATAAGGTATTTATAATTTATTTATTTACCTTTGTATTACTTCCTCAAAAATTAAAATAATTTTAAGTGTCTGCAAATAAATAAAATTACTAATCTCCTCTTTCTACTTATTTTTAGTTTAAAAGATACAGTGTGTGAAAGTCGGACAGACAGCAGAGGCTACGATTATGGACTTTTTACTATCATCATCATCATTTTGAGTAGTTGTCATGGTCAATCGACCATGGTGTCACAGTTCTTTGGGACCGCGTGGGTTCTGAACCCTATAAATGTAGGCAAAAGACAATGGCTTCTGTAAGCAGATTTTTTCACACACATCTGGGCATAAACTTCTCCTTCAATTTGCCAAATGGTTCTGTTGAGCCGTCTATCTTTTCCTAGGTTGTTTTGCCTCTTTTCTTTGGCCTTTAGCAATCTAAGGAGGACATGTCACTAAATATTGCATTTTATTTTAGCTTTGTAACTATGAATAAAATAATATTGTAGGCTGACCTAAAATGAAACAGATAATTTCAATGTCGTAGTGTTGCGTTGAGCAGTTCATTGTCACATTCAGCAAAATCAATGTTACTTACCTCTTATTAAGTACCAGCTGTTGCCCGCGGCTCCGACTGCGTTAGTGTCGATCCCTCGGGAATAGTAGAATTTGCCAGAATGAAAAGTACCCTATGTCCTTCCCTGGACCTCAAACTATCTGCATACCAAATTTCATCCAAAATGGTTCAATGGTTGAAGCATGAAAACAGACAGACAGAGCTACTTTCGCATTTATAATATTAGTATGGATATGGATCAAGTATACTTACCTCAAGTTCACAAATTACTGTGGGGTTAGCTCAATTTGTGTGATATGTCCCTATATATTTATTTATTTATATACTATTAATCGTATCGAGAGTTACCTAAATGAACTGCCTCCATGGCACAGTGGTTAACATGACGACGGCAACTTGCGACACGAGGGGCACCGGGTTCGATTCCTGGCGCGGGACTATATTTTCACGGGGATGAAGAGCCGGATAGCCCAGTGGTCGTAAGCATTATTAGCGATTACGCAGGTTAAGCAGGCCTTTCCATTTTTCCTTAAAAAGAAGGTAACGAAAGAGATGGCTTACCATCAGTCAGGTCAAGATGGAAAATGATCTTTTTCGGATTGGCCTGGGTCTTGGATGTGTTGATATGTATTTGTTATAAAATATAGTATCGTTGATTTAGTATCCCATAACACAAGTCTCGAATACGTTCTATCTGTGTGATTTGTCCGTATATATTTATTTAATTAAGAGTTAGACACGATACGAGATATCTCCAATCGTTTCGCACGTAAAGCGGCGTCCCTCTCATCGGATCCGATTCAGGATAGTATAATGCCCCCTTATGTAAGCGCGCTTATCAGCTCCTTAAAGAAAAAATCAACAATATTCCTATTTTTTAATGTTAAACTAATGTGAGTTTAATATTAAAATAGCAATATTGTTGATTGACATATTTTTAGTCGGAAAATGCCGACAGTTTTGTTTAATATTAAAATGATACCTCGTGTAAGTTTGAATTATATTAATATTCCTATTTACCAACCGTATTGTTACCAGACATATACGTAGGTTATATATAATTCAGTAGTTTTTTGCCAAACATTGTTATTTTTTATCGTCGTGTATTTTTTATCTCTAACCATAAAAGGAGGTATTTATGGATGTTTTTTGAAACTCATGTAGGTACCAAAAATCTACAGCTACTCCGTGGTCCTGTGGTTAAGGTGTTTGCCTGTTGACCCGGGGGTCGTGGGTTCGATTCCCACCGGAAGCATAATTTGTTTAGTTGTTTCCAGTTTGGTTAGGACATTGCAGGCTTGAATCACCTGATTGTCTTATAATAAAGATGATTCCGTGCTTCGGAAGGCACGTTAAGCCGGTGGTCCCGGCTGCCATCTGGTAGTCGTTAAAGGAACCACGTCAGAGGCCGAGAGGCAGTTCCGAAGAACTCTGACACCAGGGTGTGCATGGTCGATTGACCGCGACACCTCTCGAAATGATGATGACCAAACATCTACATAGTATCTTGTTTAGTTTAAATTTCCTATGGCCACCTTCCGACTCCATCATCAGACCAGCGCAACGATTCCATAATATTGTATTATCATCCGATTTACACATGCATGCAAAAATTCAGCTCAATCGGCAACCGGGTAGTGAATCAAATTTAACTTGCAAGATTTTAATTACAGGCAAACATCGGGGGGACATGCATACATAGCACGGAGCAGATACATAGTATCACATCTTTTTCCCGTGCGGGGCAGACAGAGCCTAGGTCTATAAAAGCTAAAGGCCACCTTTAGCATATTGGTGGGCATTAGGTGGAAAACGGAATCAAAATAGTGATGGGTTACTAGCCGCATTGTCTATTAAGGGTCCATACTACCTCACACTGCTTTGCATGATTGACTGTTATATCAATAATAATTCAATACTCAAGTTGAAATAAAAATGCAGCAAAGTTCAGGACTAACTCTGGTAACTATATGACTCAAAAACACGATTGCGTTAAATTTTCTCGATAGAAAAAAATTGCAAAGTTGCCTCCAAATCACGTCTAATTTACTCGGTATATAGTATTATTCACCAAATACATTAAAATTAACCTTGAAACTTTTGATTATTATTGCATTACAGATAAGGCAGCCATCATATGTTTTTCTTTTTCGAATAACCCTTGAATATTCCTAAAAAACGAAAATATCCAAAGTAGCCAACGCGTTTAGACCATCCGCGTTTGTATGGCCACGCCGCCTGGCATATGTCGGGCTCTTAACAAGATTCCTCAGATTTTACCCATTCCCTCGATTACGATCTGCGCGGGAAGAGAAGCAGCTGGTACATTCTAATTTTTTTTCTTTTCTCCTAAACCACCATGGAAGAGAACATGACAGGACAGGACAGGTGGAACTAAAGCTTGTAAAATGTATTGCCGTATTTGACAGGTCGGTATTTAATACCATACATAGTCGACTTAAGTGCGATCGATGGCATGTATTGCCTTTTGTAGATGACTGTACATACCTATTTAGGATTTAACACAAATCAAAACAAGACTTGTTATTACATTGTCCATGAACTCTTTAATAATACTTAATACTGCTAAATATCTTAACCACATGTTGGTACGGTGAAGCTGGTTTTTAGGGTTCCGTACCCAAATGGTAAAAACGGGACCCTATTCCATGAACCCTGATAGTAAGACAGTTGAAATTTCATCACAGATGATGTATTTCTGTTGCCGCTATAACAACAAATACAAAAAAATTTAATAAAATAAATATTTAAGGGCTCCCATACAACTAACGCTGGTTTTTGCTCGATATTGATAATGGCAACAGGTAGACACTTGAAATAATCACAGAACATTTAGTAATATATTCACTTTAAAATAAAATTTATATTACATAAAATGCTCCCATAAAACAGGCATGATTTTTTTTAGCCAATTTTATAGATAACAGTACGGAACCCGTCGTGCGCGAGTCCGACTGGCACTTGACCGGTTTTTGCATTATTTGTTCCTACAGATTAAAAAACCTACGGTAAAACCAACGTGGTTTTACCGTAGGTTTTTAATCTGTAGAGCAATTTTATTGGTAGATTGTTTTCCTGTATTGATATTGGTAATTTGTTTGTTTTTCGTGTGTGTAATTGGCAAACACTGGTGTCAGATTTTTCAAGCTGCCTATAGGCATGTGATGACAGCCGGTACTAACGGCTTAACGTGCCTTTCGAAGCACGGAGGAACTCGAGATATTTTTATGCCACCTGTGGCCACCCATCCAAGCGGGGACTGCGCCTGGGGTAGCTTAACATGCGTATGCGTTAATTATGCTCACGTCCACTACGCCATTACGCACAATTTTGGTATAATTAACTTCAAGAATTAATATTATGATTTTCTTCCATGCTGGTGTGGTTTGTCACGTTTTAATGTAGAGTATTAGAATAAATAAATATAATATAAATAAATATATACGGACAAATCACACAGATTGAGCTAGCCCCAAAGTAAGTTCGAGACTTGTGTTATGGGATACTAACTCAACGATACTATATTTTATAACAAATACATATATAGATACACATCCAAGACCCAGGCCAATCTGAAAAAGATCATTTTCCATCTTGACCTGGCCGGGGATCGAACCCGGTCACTCCGTGTCGCAGGCAGGCGTGTTGACCGCTGCGCCACGGAGCTAGTCATTCAGAAATTCGCCACATTGTTTCTTTTTCTTACACACAGTAAGAAAATCAATCAATAATTCAAATAAGACAATTTCCTAAACCAATATTAAAAATGCGAAAGTGGCGTTACCACGCGAAGAGTTAAGATATAAAAAAAGCGGCCAAGTGCGAGTCGGGCTCATCCATGAAGGGTTCCGTAGCAGCAAGTAACAATATAAAAGTTCTTGTTATATTTGAGTTGATTGAATGAAAGGTAAATTGCGGTTTACGATTTAACACGTATTAAAAATAAACTACTTACTAGATCCCGTTCAAAGTTCAAACCAATTTTTGGTGGATGTTTGTAATTTTAGTTTTAATCATTCTCTTATTTTTTTTACTAAAACTTGTTATTTTTTCTTTTTTTTTTTGTGTGTGAAAATCTTAATGCGGTCCAGAATGCATCTACTTACCAAGTTTCATCAGTATAGTTCTTATAGTTCGGAAAAAAGTGGCTGTGACATACGGACGGAGAGAGACATGACGAATCCATTAGGGTTCCGTTTCTTGCCATCTGGCTATGGAACCCTAATTACTGTTTTCTTTAGCTTGTCTTAAAAAGTGCACAAAGCCGCTAAAAAAGATTTTACTTCAAAAAAATATTCTATTGCCAATTCGCACTCCCCATGTTTCTTGTTACCGTCGCTTACCTATTCATATCTCCACGGGCTAATTTTAAACGGCTACATCTTTGAATTTATGATTTCGTGTCGCTATTTTTGTATCAGAATGGGTTACCGCTGGAATTGCGTCCAATGACAGTTCTTGGCTCGGAAAATAATTTATTGGTTCGAATATCGTGGAATAAAATAATCCAATGAACTGTAAATCAACAGATAAGATATATTTCAGAGGCGGAGGCGTTTTTAGGGTTCCCTACATCATCATCATCATCAGATCTTTTTAGTCTCCACTACAGGAACATCACCCTCTCTGTACTACCGGAGCCATACTTGGCCAGAGCAGACAAAGGATTTGGCCTCTTCTCGCTGGGTTTTACCCTTTGGGCTCCGCTGTTCGTCTGTCACCAGGCTGTATCTCATGAACCGTAATAGTTAGATAGACATAGATAGACAGTTGAAATTTTCACAGATGATGTATTTCTGTTGCCGCTATAATAGGAAATACTAAAAAATAGAATAAAATAAAAATTTAAGGAGGCTCCCATACAGCAAACGTGATTTTTTACTTGTTTTTGCTCGATATTGATAACGGCAACATGTAGACACTTGACATATTCGCAGAATATTCAACTATAGTATATTTAATTTAAAAATAAATATTTAAATAAAATGAATATTTAAAGGGACCCATACAACAGACATGTTTTTTTTTGCCGTTTTTATAGATAACGGTACGGAACCCTTCGTGCGCGAGTCCGACTCGCGCTTAGCCGGTTTTTCTAATTAGTCTTGCCACTATAATCACTTAAACAACCGTAATCATTGTACTGAGAAATTACTGATTAGATGGTCAGGGGGTGTCATGCTCAACTGCTCGTCCAGTGGTTGCAGGTATGGCATAGGCTATGCGCGCCCGACCTCCCGAGCTGCTACTTGCTTTTACCCCATTCATCCCAGTGAGTTGTATGCCGATACCTTCATTCCCTTTCCAAATCCAACAAATTCCTATCTTTCTCTAGCTTTAAAATGCTTCTGATGGGCAGCAGCGTTGGAAGCAAGAGAGCCAAAGAAACTACGCTCGCGAAGCGTGGTAAATAAATGGCAATATCCTCTCATGGAACGAAGTATCTTTGGGAGACGCCTTTGTCCAGTAGTGGCCTTTTTGCGGCTTTAATGATGATGAGAAATTTCTGTCGGCCAGATCGGCCGTGGGACAAGGGTTGCAACCCTACAACCTTGGATTTAAGTTTATACTAACCCCTCTTCATATTTAAAAAATAATATCGTTTCCTAACCCCAGGAAAATGTAACATTTCAATGGGCTATTGGGACTTATATTACTTCTGTGTTGTTGCGACAATAAATTCTTTACGTGGAATTATCAAATAAATAATAAGAAATGAACCTTAATTCATTTGTAAGTAATGCCTCATTTTTTGCAGGTTACCTTTACCGTAAGTCTTGAAGTCCTGGCTCCTGGCTCCTGATTTCTGTTACCCTGATACCTTGTCAAGCCATACCCACCACCAGCTTCTGTGCCGGTGGACAGATTGAAAATGTCACTAGAACGGTTTCTATAGAAATATCAAACTAAATTATAAATAATATGTACCCGTGGTTTCTTTAATTACCATTGCTAGTCCATCGCATCAGAGGGGAATCCTTATCCTCAGTTTGTTTTTTTTAGTGTGTGCAAGTGGCCAACACTGGTGTCAGATTTTTTAAGCTGCCTAAAGGCATAGCTGAACGACATAATTATGACTTTATGCCACATCATCAAAAATGCCTTGTTCATATCTACTTAGTTAAAAATGCCTCGTAATTTCGAGAATTTCCTGCTAAAAAACCCATTCGTATCACATTCATTATAAATCTATAAAAAAAATATAGCGTTCAAGAATGATTCAGCGTGGGAACGGGAAAAACGTCATTATCTCGGAATACTGCTGGCTACGTGATATTGTCCTTGTTTCTTATAACATGTCAGTTAATTACCTGTTTTACCTTAATAACAAGAACGTTCCTGATTTAATTATGATAATATGAATACAACCTTACTTATATAACTAACTTGCTTTCGCCCGCGGCTCCGCCCGCGTCAATGTCGATCCCTTAGGAACAGTACTTTTTCCCGGGATAAAATGTACCCTATGTCCTTCTCCGTAACCCAGATAACGTGTATGCAAAATTTCATGATGATCGGTTTAGAATTTACAACGTGAAAACGTAACAAACAAACAAACTCACTTTCGCATTTATAATATTAGTAAGGATTGCGTTTGCTTTGCTTCGAAGACTTCTGTGGCTCAGTGGTATTGCAAGTGCCTTTAAATCAGTCCCGGGTTCGATCCCCAGTCAGGTCATATATTTATTTATTTATTGCACAATTATAAAACTTAGTACAAAAGGCGGACTTAATGCCATAAGGCATTCTCTCCCAGTCAAACCTTTAGAACAAACAGAGAGTTTAAATGGGGTGGTGCGATAAAATTACAAATATTTAATTTGATATACATAGACTTCATCATATATATTCATATAAATATGAAAAATACTAAATAAATACCTGCATATATACATAACTACCATAAATATATATATATAAACACGTATAAATAAATATAGATTATATGAAAACATAAAATTTTAATATAGATATAGCATTTGATGCAAGTACCAGTAGCGACAACTAGTTTACTCATCTGACGACGTGTGTAACATATACTTAGTCATACAAATTCCTTTAGGTTCGTAAGAAAGAACGATGTTAGGTGTCTACTTTACCGCAAAAGTACCGTTAAAATATACTCATTCAATTTACCAAATACAAGTATATACAATTACTTAACCAAATAAGTTACATATTCGTACGTGTTTATATTATCTTGCTTACTTATTCTGCCATTCGCGACGCCATTTTCCTCACCATCCTGCAGGTAACAGGAAAACTCCAGCGGAATATTCAGCTAATTGGATGTGCGGAACAGATACATATCAAATGGCACGGCCTGAAATTGCTGAGTAAAATTTTTTTACTAGTCACGTCTTGTTTTGGGCACAAAGTGAATTAAAAATAAATGAAATATATGGGGACAAAATACACAGATTGAGAAGAACTTGTGTCATGAGATACTAATCATCATCATCATCATTTCGAGTAGGTGACACGGTCGGGTCAATCGACCATGCACACCCTGGTGTCAGAGTTCTTAGGAACCGCCTCTCGGCCTCTGACGTGGTTCCTTTAACGACTACCAGATGGCAGCCGGGACAAACGGCTTAACGTGCCTTCCGAAGCACGGAATCATCTTTATTATCAGACAATAAGGCCATTCAAGCCTGCTATGTCCTAACCAAACTGGAAGCAACTAAACAATGAATGTTTCCCGTGGGAATCGAACCCACGACCCCCGGGTCTACAGGCAAACGCCTTAACCACTGGACCACGGAGGCAGTATAAGATACTAAATTAACGATACTATTATCATTTCAGCCGTAAAGTCCACTGCTGGACAAAAGCCTCCCCCAAGGATAATAATTTCAAATATGTGATGAGAGAATTCGACGCGGTGATTCGAAATCACGGTGGTAGTAATGGTATCACACTTAGGGCGTAAACCTAAGGGAGGTGGTTCGAATGCTACCTGTGGCCGAGTTGTTTTTCATCACATATTTTCAATTTTAATGATTTCAAATAGATTGACGACTTACATCATTGTATGTCCTAATTTGGGCAGGACACGGCTGCACTAACACTATTGTAAGAACTTTTTTTTTACCTGTGATCCACAAGATATTTTTTTTGAAGGATTCTTAGATCCATGGGAGACTATTGCCATACTCTCCACGCTTGACAGGCGGGTTGGCGCAGGTTCTTTGTCTTCTTGTGCTTCCAACACTGCCCATAGAAAGCATTTTTAAGCTGGAAAAGGATAGGGATTGATTGCGATTGGGAACGGTCTGAAGGATACTACTCACTAGAATGAATGGGGGAGAAGCAAGTACAGCTCGGAAGGCTGGGCGCGCGTACCCGATGGCATACCTGCAACTGCAACCACCGGCCAAGCAGTCGAGGATGGAACCCCTGACCCCAACGGATTCTCGATTCGATCCCCGGCCCGGTCAAGATCATCATCATCATCATCATCAGGTCCTTTTTAGTCTCCACTACAGGAGCACGACCCTCTCTGTACTACTATGGCCATACTTGCCCAGAGCAGCCAGAGGACTTGGCCTACACTCTCCACGCTGGCCAGACGGGTTGGATAGGTGTCTTAGATGTTTATAAGCTTTGTTTAGCTTGTATTTCCTAAGTCGCCTTCTACGACATCCACGGGAAGACTTGGAGTGGTCCTATTCTACTCTGCCGGATACCACACGGCCGGTCAAGATGGGAAGCGATATTTATCAAATTGCTATGGGTCTTGAATGTTTATCTATATACGTATTTATCATAAAATATAGTATCGTTGGGTAAGCTTTGCTAATTCTTCTGGAAAAAGTTCCTATTCTATTCTCAAAACGCCGAAACAATTACAATTTCGGCGTATTCTACTCATCAGTGGTCGTTTTGAAACTACATTATAAAAATAGAAGAAATTACGAATCCGCATAAGAAAGTGTGAGTAAGGTAAGGCAAAAAGAGAAATGGTGCAGAGCCTTTTGAGAATGGAATGGGAACTTTTTCCAGAAAAATTAGGAAAACTTCTACTAGGAAAAGCTTTGCTAATTCCTCTATCCTCGCGGATAGTAAACAATGTCAATACCTTAAGGCAATCGCTTATTTTGATATCAATCAGTTGTGTTTACTGAGTATCGTAAAAGCCGATCGAGGGAATGGGCAAAAATCTGAGCAATCATGTAGATAGGCGATGCGGCCAGCAACCCATCACTATTTTGATTCCATTTCCCACCTAATGCCCACCAATATGCTAAACGTGGCCTTCAGGTCTTATAGACGGAGAGAGGGAAAAGACGTGATAGTATGTATAAATAAATAGATAAATATATACGGACAAATCACACAAATTGAGCTAGCCCCATGGTAAGTTCGAGACTTGTGTTATGGGATACTAACTCAACGATACTATATTTTAAAACAAATACATATATAGATAAACATCCAAGACCCAGGTCAATCTGAAAAAGATCATTTTCCATCTTGACCTGGCCGGGGATCGAACCCGGGCACTCCGTGTCGCAGGCTGGCGTGTTAACCACTGCGCCACGGAGCTGTCTGTATGTATAATTTTAAATTTTAGACAAGCAGTAGCGAAATTTCTCCTAGTAGACAATTTGCTTATTCTTCTAGTTGATCTAATTAGTAAATTATATAAAAACCGTTTGTTGTAATAGTAGGTACGTACTTCACCACTTTCCTGAAACAAAAGGCACTGGCCTGTAATTTTGCTTAACACCATTTCTTTTATTTTAAAGGGCAACCTACCCATTAAGTCTCATGTAAAAGTTGAGGCCAGCTAATTCCCTAATTTTCAGCAAATGTCACAGCGACCTTCGCGAGTAGATTAGGGAGACCACCCTAGTCACGAAGTACTTAATGATGGTGAAGTGACTCGCTAAATCCGGACTATCAATCTCTGTGTCCAATGAGAGATGGATTTTTTAAATGCTTATCCGATTTATGTGGAAAAACCGCTAGTAGGAACATTTTACTCATATTGAAAAAGGTAGAACTCAGACATGTTTGTTTTGCGGGAAAACTTTAGTTTCTTTTTTGAGTGTGTGACAGTTGTAAATGAAATGAAATGAAATTTATTTCGCTTCAGTGTCGTAAGAGTAGGTGAAATACATTAATTTTAGTCCGCACACTTAGCCGTTTCCAGCATGCAAAAGTAAAAGTAAAAAAAATTATGCGTAACATATGTCTAAGTATTTATAAAGCTCATGATAATTAATCAACTTACTTGTGCTTTACCTTATACAGACTTTTATTAAAAAATCTTACTTCCTAGTTCAATTGAATCTATGCTGCTAGTAATGATATCATATTACGTGCAATAAAATTAATTAATATAATATTGTGTGTTAATTAAGGTTATTAATATGAGTCAACAATGTTTACATTTTGATGTCTGAAACAAAGTTTATGTCAACATAATTACACTTTAACCAGGAGCTGTATGTCGAGTCCGACTCACACTAGTTATTTTGTTTTTATTAGGGTTCCGTGCCTCAAAAGGAAAAAACTGAACCCTTATAGGATCAGTATGTTGTCCGTCTGTCTGTCAAGACCATTTTTCTTAGGAACGCGTGGAGGTATCAAGCTGAAATTCATATCAAATACTCTGGTCTACTGTCCCTTGGGGCTGAGAAAAAATCAAACTTCTAAGCCAATGCAATCAAAAGATACAGCCATTTAAGTAAGCCGCAAATTTTCCCGTGAACTCAGAATCTTGAAATTTGGTACGAAGCAACGTCATAAAGCACAGGTAAACGAAAAATATTTTTATCACCTTATAATTTTATAATTATTATAGACTAGCCGTGTGGTTTTTGGCAGAGTACAATAGGACCACTCCCAGTCTTCCAGTGGATGTCGTAGAAGGCGACTTAGGAAATACAAGCTAAACAAAGCTCGTAAACATCAATGAGACCTCTCCAACCCGTCTGGCCAGCGAGGAGAGTGTAGGCCAAATCATCTGTCTGCTCTGGCCCAGTATGGCTCCGGTAGTACAGAGAGGGTCGTGCTCCTGCAGTGGAGCCTAAAAAGACCTGATGATGATGATGATAGACTAGCTTTCGCCCGCAGCTCCGCCCCCGTCAATGTCGAGGAATAGTGCTTTTTCCCGGGATAAAAGGTAGCCCTTGTCCTTCTCTGTACTCCAGAAAACTTGTATGCTAAATTTCATGATGATCGGTTCAGTAGTTACTCACTTTCGAATTTATAATATTAGTAAGGAGTAAGGATAGTGGTACGGAACCCTTCATGCGCGAGTCCGACTCGCACTTGGCCGGTTTTTTTATCTTACAATCAGTACATAACATATCTCAACCATCAAAAGAACAATTACGCTTGCTTCTTTGCCGATGTTTTCACCTTTTCAAAAAGTTTAATTCAGATTAACATTATCAAGTTTCGCAGTCAAGTCAGTCAGCTGACAAGCTTGTCGCCGGTTGTCAGAGAGTGTCAGAAAGCGAGATCATTTATCTGGTGCGAAAATAAATGCACCGACAAGGGGCTTAAAAATAATCCGCGCCTGTTTACTGAATCAGTCATGCCATTGTGATTGTGACGCTAATGGTTTATAGTAAGCAGCAATCTATTTGTGCGGTAATCTTCAAGCATGCATTCCAGTTTTAGGGTTCCGTATTCAAAGGGTAAAAACGGGACTCTATTAATATTGCTCCGCTGTCCCACTGTCACCAGGCTGTATCTCATGAACCGTTATAGACTGTTGAAATTTTCACAGATGTTCTATTGCCGTTATACCAACAAATACTAAAAAATAGAATAAAATAAATATTTAACGCGGCTCCCATACAACAGGCATGATGTTTTTTTTTCCGTTTTTATAGATAATGGTACGGAACCCTTCGTGCGCAAGTCGGACTCGCACTTGGCCGGTTTTCTTTTAGACGACGTGTGCTCAAGAGAAAAGTTTTCTCTTGAGTCTTGGGTTTTCTCAGAAAACCCAAGACTTTCTGTCTTATGTGAGGTAGTTATAGTTCTAGCTGCATTTTTTGTTTGTGTAGCGACTGAGCATAAAAAATTCAAATAGACAGTGGTCCGTCGGCGCCGGACAATTTTTTATGTATCTTTTATCAGTTTTCCACGCAAATGTTTTCCCATGTCATTTATGGCCCAGTTTTAAGAAGGTTATTAGTTTTATGTTTAAATTATTTATAGTTTTATCGCAACGTGTATCATGCTCTTGAATTAAATTATTGTAGTTCTTACTAAAAAATAAAGCGTAGTGATATTATTAGTTGCTTTATTTTTTAGACTCTTAGAACAACAAACTACAAATAAATCCAATTGCTTCTTGATTACGCGTACTCTAACGTAAACCGTGAGGCAATACGAGCCGAAGTGAGACATATCAAATTACAGATCGCATGTCCGCCAACGTAATCCAAGATCACACTGCATGATTCCTACACTCACGTGGTATTCTGTCAGGCTCTGTAAGGTCTGTTACTATCTTTACGCATTTATATATATTTATGACCTATATATATTATCTTTTTAACGAGTTCTGTGGCCTAGTGGTCATCAAGCCAGGTTGCCACATTGGAGTTCCCGGGTTCGATCCCCGGTCAGATCAAGATGGAAAATGATCTTTTGCAGATTGACCTGGGTCTTTGATGTTTGTCTATATAATTATGCATTTGTAATATAGTATGGTTGAGTTAGTCTAGTATCCCATAACACAAGTCTCGAACTTATTTTGGGGCTAGCTAAATCTGTGTGATTTGTCCATATATATTTTTATTTATCTATGACATGGTGCTACTGGAAATATAGTTAAACATGTCTTGTCAAAAATTAATTACATTTGAGATATTGTAATGTTGACTTAAATGAAATTATTTTCTAAACATTACGTAATCGCTATTCTAGCTAAGGCATACAGACGTCAGTGTTGCGTGACGTGTCCAGTCTACTCCTAGTCGCAAGTTCTATAAGGAACTTATTTCCTGTGGCGTTAATCTTACATTGAAATTATTAATGTAAATGAAATGTTGTATTTGCAAGGGTCATCAATAGTCATCATACATATAAATTCCCGCCTTTTACAGTAGGCATGCAAAAATTATATTAGAAGGAAGTTAAATATTATCAGTCAATACAGATTTAATTAGCATATGCAAATTCATGTTTTATTCATATCTGACTAAATACACAAATAGAACCAATGCTGAGAACTCCAATAATATTGTGCCCCATACGAATGAGGATCCGTAAAGTTTTTAGTTGAGAATGCAGGATTATAGAGCTAAAAAATCCATAACATACAGTGCAAAAATTATTGTTCTACGATAAAAATTGACGAAGTTATGACCAAATTACTAGCAAAATTCACTGGTCGGCCGGCGCGGTGGCTGTGACGTCACTGTGACAGACGCCGCTAGTTGCCCGTTGGCAGTGACAAGGCGCGCAGTGTTTTGTGTGGTAATTGCGACTTTAAAACAAATTATTCATGTCTAATTTATCTTTTTAACTATGTACAAATATTGTATAGTGCCGAACTATACAAACACTTCTTTTAAAACGCCAGAAAAACTATCTTTTAACGTGCCGAAAGACACAAAACTTCTGGAAACAATTAATAATTTTTCACGAAGTTTTGTGTGAATTTTATATCATCTCTTTTTACAACGGAATACAATTTAAAATTATATTCCGTTGTAAAAAGGGATGATTATAAGACTCCACCCTCTTCCCCGGCTAGTAGACATTGTTGTGAATATCATTTCGATGTAAGTACCTACATAACTATTCTTACCTTTTATTAAGTTGATATGGAAATAAGTTAATACCTGTGTATTATCTTTTTATAAGCCTGATGTATTAATAAAAACATACCTACTTATTTCTTTCTAGTTTGGTGGACAAACCTACTTACCTTCTAATACTTCCGTTTCCATTTTTATGTAATACTAGCATTCGCCCGCGGTACCGCCCGCGTCAATGTCAAGCCCTCGGGAATAGTACTTTTTCCCGGGATAAAAAGTAGCCTATGTCCTTCTCCGCACTCCAGAGAACTTGAATGCAAAATTTCATGATGATCGGTTAAGTAGTTACGGCGTGAAAGCGTAACAAACAAACAAACAAACTCACTTTCGCATTTATAATATTAGTAAGAATTCCAATGTCAAAACAATGCCACAGGGACGTACTGGAGTGTAAAAAGCAAAATAGTGAATGATATAATATGTATCTGCCCCAGCTATGCCTGATTGTTGTAAGCAAATAAGTTTATACAGGATGTAAGGGTGAACACCGTTGTATCTAAAACCATCCCGTCTAACGTAAAACGATATAAAATCAGCCCGTCTAAATGAACAACGTATGGGACCCAGGATTGGACTAGAAAACAATATCGACATTTTCATACAAAAATGTGAGGCCGATTAAAATATGGTATTTTTATTTTTAATAATTTGTATTTTTTATTTATATATTTTAGGTGGAGAAAGACATGGAATATTACGTTAAGTTTAACTGAAGAAGGGAGTTTTGCCTCATTAGTTTGAACGTCAAAAGCTTTAAAAAAACCGGCGAAGTGCGAGTTAGCCTTGCGCACGTATGAAGTTATTATAAATATCTTTATTATATGATGTAACTTAAAATGTTTGCATTTCGCAATTTTTTCATTAACTGTGTTATAAGACGTTGCTTCGTACCAAATTTTAAGATTCTGAGTTCATGGGAAGTTCCCTGGTAGGTATTGATTCCCTGCGAATATCGAAAAAACACGAAAATTTGCGACACAACCAGCTGTATCTTTAGATTGCGTTGGCTTCGAAAATTTGCAGCATAAACGGTTTGATTTTTTCATAGCTCCAAGGGTCAGTAGACCTAAATATTTGATATGAATTTCAGCTTGATACCTCTACCCTCATAAGAAAATGGGTCTTGACAGACAGACTGATAACAAAGTGATGAAGTGGAACCCTTATAGGGTTCCGTTTTTTCCTTTTGAGGTACGGAACCCTAAAAATTATAGACCTGATTTTAAGAAAAGATAAGAAATAGAACAGTTTTAATGAGTTTTAAGTACGGACAGTTCCAACCCAAAACCTACAGCAGAAGAAGTTTTGCAAACAAAAACGATCGCTGATATAAGCGATAAGAGTTCTCGTTGAAAGAAGCATATAGAAGTTGAAAGACTATAAAATGATCGGACCTCACGCATATGTCCATATTTCATACTTTTTTTTTGAAATATTGTAACAATAGCATGTGATTTAGTTAATTTACAAGATTGTCTATATAGCAATCAAGAGTAAAAATAAAAATTCTTTCTTTGCTTTGTTTTCTTTATTAGTTCCCATAATAATTACGTTTTATACGTAAATATTACAAAAATTACACTCTAACAACACTTTATTTCAATAAATTGTTAAATATAGCGACGAATCGCATCGTACGTCGCTCAGTCGAATGATCGCTCTAAGAGTGCCGACTGCCGACCGCGCTCGGTCCGTCACAGTGACGTCACAAGCACCGGCGTGCAATGCCTTTTCGCGGCAGGAACGGCATGATGTTTATTATTAATTTTGATGAATACCGATTTGGATAATTCAAAAAGATATATCATTGTAATGTCATGAACAATAATGTGGATATTAGTCCTATTGAATTTGCTACAACTTTACTGATCCTCATTGTCCGGCCGGCAGTCCAGGAATGTATTTTAGAGTGCCCTGCATTGGTCCCATTAGAAAAGTAGTTCACCTCGATGGGCTGAGTCGCCTATCTAAGGCTATGGCGAGGGTCAATTTACACGAGGTATGAGATTCTTCCTCGTCTTAAACTACTAAATATAATCTAACCATATGAAACGATGAAAATTAAAAAATATACAACAAGATCTTGGACTAACTCTGGTATCGGGCCGTTTGTGCTGTTTCTCTGTTGACCGGCTTAATGTTTCTTTCACGATCATCAATCCATCATTGTCAATGCTAAATGTCTATTTAAATATTGCTACAAATACCATGACGAGGGAATTTGAACTCTAAAAGTATGAGTTCAAGGTCCATCCGTTTATACGATCAGGTATGTTTGGAGTACCGTTTTACAACATACTACACATGTACATACAATCGGCGCGATGAATGAAACTGTACGTGAATTGCATTGCGTAATTATTAAGATATTGTGATATTAAAGAATCGAATTACCTTATTCAATTTGGAGTATTAATCTGTCTCTTTCAAATTCAGTCCGACAGATGCCTTTAGACAGCTTATAATATCTGACATTAGCCACGTACACACCAAAAACGAAACAATATATCACATCTAACTGCTGGTTCTCTTAGACTGTATTTTTTTATGATAAAGGGCGGCAAACGAGCTAGCGCGTTACCTGATGGTAAGTGATCACCGCTGCCCATGGACAACTGCAACACTAGGATGTGACAGGTGCTTTGTCGGCCTTTCAAGGAGTTGGGGAAGGATTTGCCTCTGGCTCTCTCACTCACCGAACGAAGCATAAAAGCGGGAAAGCTTCTACTCAGACTGTAGTACTTCCCCGGACGAGCCGGCCCATTCATGCTACAAGCAATTTATTTTGCCGGTAGCGTGGCTCTACCACGACTATAATGTTTACTTAAATGAATAAGAAGAAAATTTTACATAACCTAGCTAGGTAGTTCTACATCGTATTTTGGATATCTTATATAATTAATGGATTCTTCTAAACCTTTACCTGAACCCCTTAGCCATTATTCAAGTAGGTAGTATGTAGATTTGTATAATCAGATGTTTTCGGTCCTAGCTGCTCAAGGTGGTCCAATATGAACCGTCTCCGCTATCGTATAAAAAAAAATGTGGTTTAGCTGTGGCCGAAGGTCGAGTTGAATCCGTCAAATCGGTGAAATTTAAGGACGGGAATGAAGGACTAGGCAACTCTTCCCTGTTATCAATAACGGCAGTAAGTACCCATGTGTCGACTTTGTTTTCGTATGATTAGGGGTGTCATCCTCTGCCTGTCCGGTGGTTGCAGGTATGGTATCGGATACACGCGCCGGGCTCCCGAGCTGCTAGCTTGCTTTTCCCTCATCCATCCGAGTAAGTGGTATCCCAATACCTTCATTCCCTTTCCAAATCCAATTTATTGCTACCCTTTTCTAGCAGTCATCGTGTTAAAAAAACCTTCCGATGGGCATCAGCATCTGAAGTACAAGTAGCCAAAGAAACTGCACTCGCCAACCCGCCTGCCAAGCGTGGTTAGTATGGAAATATCCTCCTTAAGAGCCCGCCATATGCCAGGCGGCGTGGCGATACAAACGCGGATGGTCTAAACGCGTTGGCTACTTTGGATATTTTCGTTTTTTAGGAATATTCAAGGGTTATTCGAAAATCGGCAACTTTGCAATTTTTTTCTATCGAGAAAATTTAACGCAATCGTGTTTTTGAGTCAGATAGTTACCAGAGTTAGTCTTGAATTTTGCTGCATTTTTATTTCAACTTGAGTATTTAATTATTATTGATATAACAGTCAATCATGCAAAGCAGTGTGAGGTAGTACAGGCCCTTAAAGAATCAAGTGTCAGCAGTGGACTCTTTACATTTAATATGAATGAATAAACGATGAATGAATAAATGTCGACTTTGTGCATCCAAGTACAAACAGTATTATCCCACCACGCGTTTTTTTTATGTATATTTAACGGCTAACGAGCAAACGAGCCACCTGATGGAAAGTGGTCACCGTCGCCCATGACCGCAAAGTGCGAGGATTTTAACCAGTAAGATTGGCTATGGAAACCACATGAGAGCTCACGAGAGAGCCCTGACTACCTGAAGCGGTTGCCACGGCCGATATCGGTCGGACGATGATGATGATTTTCCCACAAAATTAGCATGTTCATATCTGAGTTTACATCTGAAATCAATGTTCAATTCAACCAGTGGTACCTTAATTAAGCAGAATACGATTGCGTAAGGCGTACAGATGGTCCATTGTTGTTACAGGTGCCGCTTGACGTCCGTCTGTTCTGTGGAATCCCGCTCTTTGTTATTTTAATAATAACACCCAATATAATATGGCTTTGTTCGCCTCAAAATTGTTTACATCTATGGATGAGATCATTGGATTTGTTAGCGAGATTCAGTTGTAATTAGTTGTTAAATAAAATGAATCGATTTTACATGAAAAATACAAATCTCGTGAAATCGTGAAATCACTGACATGTTTATATTTTTTTTTTTTCATATTTATTTTACGGCATTTTGCTTTCTATGCCTTTTAGCCCTTCATATTTTTCTACGTGTTATCAACGAAATGGTGGTGTAATTCATTTCGTTGATTCAATGGAGCCCCTGGCGACAATTCCCACATCCACTGGTTTGATCATAGACGCAGTAGCTAGCAGTAAGGCGAGCGACTACCAGCCCGCTATGTAAATCTCACTACAGCCGCACCATGACACTTTATTTTAGTTATTCTACACATTGTTCATAAACATGAGCATTTATAACACCAAATTACACCGATTTCACATTATAAAGTCCACTAGAAGCAATTTGCAAAACATTCCAAAACAAAAACCGTGTAGACCGCCGAAATTCCCGCCAAGAACTCCTGACACGTTTATAAGAGACGCAATTTTTTTTATCTATGTGTTTATATTCAGCTAGTTTCCAACAGTTATAAAAATTTATAGGTTTTGTTTGCAAATTACTTAAGAATCTATTGTTAAGAGAACAAATATGAGTTTTATGAGTTTTCTCACGAAATATTCAATATTTTTTTACTATTGTTATGCTTTGATTACTTGCATAAAAGGCTGAGATAGACATGTCGCAGGCATATTGTATGATTCCGCGTTTTACAAACGGCGTCGTCTTTTTACAAACGCTCGCTCTTTTGATATATGCCGAAGGCAAATTGACAACTCGTTCAATTGTTAACATTTCAACATTGATGGTTATAGTAGGGTGACTATCATAAAATACAAATTGGACAAATCACTTTATTTCAGCAATCACGTACCTATTCATGTAGGAATAACTTAAAATACATGTTTAGGCACTCAAGTAATTTAAATATTTAAGTAACAAAATCTTAGGCCCCGGGGTGTCATTCCTTATTGCCTGTCCGGCGGTTGTAGATATGGCTAAAGATACGTGTTACTTCCCGAGCTGTTGCTCACTCATCATCAAGTCATTCGAGTGAGTAGAATACCTCTATTCCGTTTCCAAATCCACCAAACTCCTGTCTTTCCCATGCCTAATCCAAAGTGCTTCTGTGGGCCGCAGCGTCGGAATCACATAAGCCAAAGTAAATGCGCTCGCCAACCTGCCTCCCAAGCATGGTGAGTATGGCAAAACCTTCCAATGGAAAACAACAAAAAGACCAGGGCCCCCAGTCTAAGGCAGCCCCGCTATTCCTGGCTCCGGTAGTGGTCACCGTAAGGCCGGGCAGGGGGTGCTAAGAATCTCAGGATACGGCTCGGCTACCACCCCCGATGACGACTGGCCCTGGTAACACACAACATCCGCATGATGAGGCTTGACAAAAAGTCGAGGAAGTGGAAGGGGAAATAAGTATGTTACGATGGGACATAGTGAGGTTGTCTGATGTCCGAAGAGAGGGAGAGGGCACGACAACCCTTAAGTCTGGTAACCTACTCTATCCCCGGGAAGGTGACATAAAAAAGTCACAGCATGGTGTCGGGTTTCTCTTCCACAGCTACCTCGTAAATAACGTCGTAACCATCGAAAGTATTTCCAGCAGGGTAATATGCCTTATACTCAGAGTATCTAAAAGATATTCGCTAAAGGTCATACAGGTGTACATGCCGACCGGGGAATACTCAGATGAAGACGTGGAAGGGGTGTATGAGGACATTAGTAGGGCCATACACGCTTCCAAGACCTGTTTTACGATGGTTTTGTGCTAATAATATTCCGCAGGAATCCTCCGAACACCATATTCCATGGACATCTTAGTGTTTTTAACGTGTCGGATAACCTCAAAACCTCTTTCCACGGCTTTTTTCTGCTCCTACTTGAGAATCGTTAAATTTTCTTACCTTATTATGATACATTTCCTAAAAACAATCCTTTTTTTGTAAAAAGTCCCTTGAACACGCAGGATTTGCACTGTTTTCATTATTTTTGTTTCACAAAATCGACGCCATTTTGATTGTTTTGATCAGCAGCGCCGCGCGTGGTAAGAAAAAGAACTAAATTCTTCAATTTGCCGCGTTATTTTGTAAACGGCGATTGAATTGTCTATCAAATATTAAGGCATATTATATACTGACAAGGCAATTCACAATTTGCCTTCGGCATATTCCAAAAGAGCGAGCGTTTGTGAACAGACGACGCCGTTTGTAAAACGCGGAATCATACAATTTGCCTGCGACAGACATATTTATGTATTCATATTTTTTTTTTGGAACAACTATATGTAGCGACGCTCAATTAGTTTTGCGTTGCAAACCTTATTGAATAATAGAAAAAAAATATCATAAAAATAACCAGCACAAACGCTTTGGCGTTTCTTTAAACTACTTACCTAGATAATAAAAGATGTTAAGGTCTATCGCAGTGGAAATTGAATCGTGATTATATATATTTATTTTATAGCTAAATACAACTGTAAAAAGTAAACAATATAAAAAGAAATTACTTAAAATAAAACTTTTTATATACATGTCGACTCGCATTCATCGCTCTCACGAAATAGTGAGCATTGCCTGACTATGTCTGAATCTGCAAATTTCTTATTTATAAAGTCGAAAGTTCTTATTACTGCAAACTTAATTGACCTTCCAGTTCCCAGCGTAGCACTTCAAGTTGGCTCAACGTTTGGACGTTATTTAATTAAACGAACAATAGCCTGTCACGTTTCTGAAGTTTGCAACGTTGTTAGAAACCTGACAATTTAAAGTTTCAATGTCCCGCCCTTGTCCTTGCGGTGGCAAACCCGCTCGTGAAAAATTAACTCCCATACATTGACTTCCAATCGCTGAAACGTATGAGGGCAAGAATATTGCGCTCTAGCTTCGATCAAATATAATGGTAGATACAAGAATCGCGCTCGAAAAGTGGCACCGGTAAAACAGCACCCTAATTGAGTTTTGGAGCTGTTTTGTCCACAGTTTCAATAAACCGCGTGAAAAAGAAAGTGAAAAAGAAAGATGGAGTGTCATACTTTCAGTATGTACCGTTTTTGTTGTTGTTTATAAGTATGCATGATGTTTTGTTTGGCTCGGGGACATTATTTAGTCTTCATTTTGAATGAGACTGTGTATCTATTTGATCGAAGCGCTCTAGTTGGTTCAGACCTGACGCGATCCAGCGATCAAGCTCTCTTAAAAGGTTGTAGGCCCGGTGTCAAAGACCCACATGCTTTGGATAGACAGGTGTCCCAATGTTGCCTACAAATATTTTATTGCCTCAATTCTACTCTATGTTAATTTCTTTATTATAAAAAGTATACTTGAATGATAATATAAACCCTAGTAAAAATATACCTACTCATATTCTGAATGAGGTTGAGGTAACGTGCCAACTGTATTGGTTCGGACTAAAACAGCCATCTTTGTATTTGTGAGGAAACCTGCACAGAAATTGAAAGGTCGCTTTGCTTTTTTCGAAACTGTAGAATCGAATATGCGTGCTCCTGTTTGTAATTTCCATCTAACGCTATAATTTACATTGATTACCTACAATTTGATTACTATTATGTTTTCTAATAATTTAGCGATTATTGCACATTTAAATTAAATCAATACGGTTTTATCGCGTTTATTACAATAAAACCGTATTAAATGATTTAATTGACATGTGTAACAATTGTGTAAATATTGTGTTATTGTGTACAGGCCGGAAACAGAATGTAATAACGCGATAAAACCGTATTGAGTGATTTAATTTAAATACCCTACCACTCTTAAAGTACTGGGTTTTGTTTGCATTAAACTCTTTTTTCAATAGTCAATCTACCTAATGTTCAACACACAGAAATACAGAGCTTATGATTGATAGTAATATAACATATAGATGCTAATTGACACCTTGAGCAAGAAATTAACAGATGCAGTGCGGCGGAGGCATGCCACAAGCGGCGCAAAGAATGCGCGCCGCATGATGGCGCCGGGCGCACTACAAAAATCGACTTTATGCTATATACTATTAAGGTTAATATGCTGTTGTTTTGACTCTGCGCCGCTTGTGGCGCGCCTCCGCCGCAGATCATCTGTTAGTTTCTTGCTTTGTATCACTAGCTTTTATCTTTTCGTTGACTGGTCTATCCTACATATAATATATACTGGTCTATGCTCAACGACCTCGTAGATTAACGACGAAATAATGCATGACTGTCGAACTTCCAGTCTTTATAAGGACTTAGTGGATAAAGTTTCGTCCAAGTTAATAAAACGAACTGGATTAGGTGGATGTTTAGCCATAAAAAGTGGAGAAGAAATAGAAAACATTGGCTGTAAATTTCTTTGGGTGATTTGAGATTTATAAGAAAACTAGCTTTCGCCCGCGGCTCCGCCCGCGTCAATGTCGATCCCTCGGGAATAGTACTTTTTCCCGGGATAAAAGGTAGCCTATGTCCTTCTCCGTACTCCAGAGAACTTGTATGCAAAATTTCATGATGATCGGTTCAGTAGTTTCGGCGTGAAAGCGTAACAAACAAATAAACAAACTCACTTTCGCATTTATAATATTAGTAAGGATAAGGAAGACAATTTTACGCCGAGTCCTGGCCAAGTGTGAAAACAGTTTTTTTTTTTAATTATAAAAGATATTTTTGAACTAGCAACTTCGACAAGGCCTTTAACAAACAAGAAATATCGTAACTCTTACATAAAATCAGTCGTTTAGGATTTTTTCTTTTTCCCCATTTGAATAACGTTGTTTTAACGGAAATGATGGATGATTTTCCTTCCTCGTACAAGTCGTATATATGTCAAATTATTCTACCTCTTCAACTTCGTAAAGTAATAAATAAATATATAGGGACATATCACACAAATTGAGATCGCCCTACAGTAAGTTGTGAACTTGTGTTGTAGGATACTAACTCAACGATACTATATTTTATAATAGTTACATCCAAGACCCAGGTCAATCTGAAAAAGATCGTTTTCCATTATGACCTGACCAAGGATCGAACCCGGGGCCCCTCGTGTCGTGTCGCAGGCTGGTGTGTTGACCACTGCGCCTCGGATTTCGCCATACTAAACACGTTCGAAGGTCTTCAATAATATAGTTAGTTTTGAAATATTGAATTTCTTTTAACTAACTATTTTCACAGAGTACAATATCTCTGTCAGAGCTATTAAATATTACAAACTTTAGTGCAGAGCTAAGATAATTATTTGATAGGGGTACCCACAAAATAATAGAGTAGTGTTTTCCAGGTTGAAATAAACAAGTTTTTTACTTTACATTGCCTGAACAGAATTGGATGTTTGGCGTGCCATTAGAATCTTTACATTGGTATGAAAGATATCAGGATACTTACCGTGGTTGTGATTTGTGAGGTTTAGATATTTCGGCCCATGTACAAGGACCATGATCTCGAAGGAACTTGTTCATAAATATGAAGGTTTAAAAAACATCACTACTTTATCCCGAGTGTTTCTTTCGACTAAGAAAATCTTAATTATGTATATAAACGGGACTTAGCACGAACCTTTTTATTATTTGTTTCTGTTGACGTTTCAAAGAGGTACATCCATCGTGGTCGCAACGAGACTAAAATAATAAGAAAATTATAGAAAAGAATAAGAAAATCTTTTACGTCCATAAATTCGTGCTACGTTTATAAGAAAATTATTCTCTTTTTACAACGAAATATAATTTGCTATAATAACTTCTATTACAAGCGCACAGCGTTCGTGTAGACTAATTTCCAAAACGCGCTTCAATTTATTTCTCATTACGTTTTGTTTGTAAATCCCAAGGAGCGGGTTTGGTGGAAACGTGAAAAGAATCATCTCTGAAA
The DNA here is from genome assembly GCA_947532085.1 of Elegia similella. Taxonomy (NCBI): domain Eukaryota; kingdom Metazoa; phylum Arthropoda; class Insecta; order Lepidoptera; family Pyralidae; genus Elegia; species Elegia similella. The sequence goes on from OX383933.1 coordinate 6,272,417, forward strand.
ATAAAACCTTTGAGGTCACATTTTATCACAACCGCAATTTATAATACGACCAAAAAAAAAACAAAACTGTGAAGTAGCTATTTTTAGAAATATTTACTTAATATTGTAAATGCGAAAATGAGTTTGTTTATAAGCTTTGACGCCGTACTACTGAACTGATTATCATTAAATTTTGCATACAAGTTTTCCGGAGTACGGAAAAGGACAATGGCTACCTTACATCCCGGAACCTTACTGTTCCCGAGGGAACGACGTTGACGCGAGCGAAACTGCGGGCGAAAGCTATTATATATATGTATTATTTGCAAATGTAAACGTGAGGCATAAAATGCTAGATTTCTTTTTTTACGGACTTTTATTTGAAAAATAAGTTTTAATACAGAGGATTAAAGCAGGGTTAAATGAAGCAGGAAGAGAGAGAATCAAGAGTTGCCATTGTAAATCAACTTATTTATCATATACAATCGTTGTTTCTTTTTTATACTGATAGATTTAAATTAGTGCTTTATGATTTAAGTTTCTTAAACACGAAGTAAAAAGTCACAGTAAGAATTATTAAGCCTAAACTTCACTCTAGCAATTAATACCTCTAGGTTCAGGCTTTCGTTCTTGAGTAGTAAACCCGTTTACATCCATCCATCATTATTGCTCTGCAATTTTATACTAAATCGTTATTTCTTCAAACAAAATGGAAGCGATTGTTGAATTTGTTACTCTAAAAAATAATGAGCCCCTCATGTACTTCACTTGGCGCCCAACATGGTACCCTTCTCGATCTCAACAGAAAAGGCGTTTACGCAGCGTTTGGCAGTACTCAAAAGAATCTACTAATTACATTCTGAAGTCGTGTACTGCCTTTGTCTTGCTAGATAATAGGTTAGTTTCCTGGGTCAAAATAATAAATACGAAATTTGTGAACTGTATAACAAACATTATAATACTATTCAATGCGACTTATTTGCTGATAGTTACATTAAGTTCAAAAAATCTGTTTCTCTAAGGGATTAAAAAGTGTTCAAAACCTTATGTTTTTGAATACTACAATAAATTTTTACTTCTTCTGTTTTTCTTTGATATAACTATTTACCATCCGTGCTGTGTACAGTCAGGGATAGATACCTGACCAGGAGTGACCAGGACCTCTACCTATATCTTGAATTTACTCTTAAACTATAAATAACAATAACATGAAAATGTATATACAGAGAGATTTTAATGAAGTCTTTCTTAATATAAATTTTCATGGTAATATTATTTATAGTTTAAGAGAAAATTCAAGATAGAGGTAGAGGGCCTGGTCAGGTATCTCTGTCCCTGACAGTAAAATCTTCATTAGTATTGCAGAATTAATAAGATGTCTAGATTTAAGTAAATTGTAACTCATATTCTGTTATCTGTGATTGTACCTTATCAAATAAAATAAAAAATAACATTACAATTAGTCCGTTTTCACATTACAATTAATCAAAACAATATCGGACACGTATTTTCTCTTTTGTCAATTAAACGATTGTCAAATAAATGATAAAGATACAGAGCAAAGTTCATGAGTGGGGGCTTGTGACGTCAAAGCTTGTTTCAAAGTGTAGCATACTATGACGTCACATGCAATTTCAAAGAGCTATATTATCTTTATCGTTTTTTGTTTAACTCTTGATGAGTTAAACAAAAAATGGGGAATGCAGACACAACTGATTATCTATTGTTATGTTGCCCGATTGAGACGCTTGGTAGTTGACCGGTTATTTTACAAAAGAAAAAATACGTAGCCAATATTTTTATTGATTATTAATATAGACGGACAAATGTTATATTTTGTAGGAATCTAGCCTATTGTCTAGAGTGTAACAGAACGAGATTTAAAAACAATTTTAGTTAAGATATTTGAGTATTCGATCGTTAGTCAGATATGTTATTGCCAGGTAAAATAGAATGATCCTTATAGTTTAAATTTTGGGCCACAACTAAGTAAATTATCGGACATCGCTGATGTTCGAATAAAGCTGCGACAGGTTTCCGCAACGATATCAATCATAGACTGGGCACCGTATAAGTTATTCTTGCACGTACTTCTTTTACGATTGTAATCCCCTTTTTATCTAAATCTACAGAAGTCACAGTAAAAGTTTATTGCTGTGTTTATTTGAGACGTAAACAACGTTCGTGTGTAAAGTCTTAATCCTCGGGAAGATCTTACACTGGAATTCACTCTGCAGTAGTTTAGAATTGTATCATTGAGCTTTTATTTTGCTCTGTGCATTGAAAGCTTACGTATGAATAGCAACCATGGAGGGGCGAGGTTATACAGCGTGATTTTGAACCTCTCAACTATAATAATTGAAATCCTAGAATCGGAATCCCTGTTGGTTGACTGGTAGATAAAACCTTTGGCTTTAAGACCGCCAATTACATTGTTGTAATTGGGTTCGATTCCCACGGGAAACATATTTTGTTTAGTTGTTTCCAGTTTGGTTAGGACATTGCAGGCTTGAATCACTTGATTGTCTGATAATAAAGCTACAGCTTAACCTGCCTGCCGGAGCACGGAATCATCTTTATTATCAGACAATCAAGTGATTCAAGCCTCATCATCATCATCATCATGTTGGTCCCGGCTGCCATCTGGTAGTCGTTAAATGAACCACGTCAGAGGTCGAGGCGGTTCCGAACTTCGATCATTAATACCAACTAGATGTCGGGTCAGCGCATAAAAAACGGCTCGGCAAATAACCCCTCACTCAAGCAGTGTGGGGCTATTTTATTTAGTTCGGTCCAAACACAGCCAACGTAACGAAGTGTCACGATGCCGCAGTGTGCACTAAAAACTTGTCGAAATAATGGCCGAAAAAAGAATTTTTCGTCCCGAGTATCTTATTTTCGGTAGGTAAATTAACTATTTTATACATTTTACATTTTAACTAATAATAAATATTTTAAATAAAAGTTGCCGATTTTCAACCACGGCAAGAAATGTTTGGCCAAGCTAGCCAACATCCGCACAAACATTTGAAGAAGCAAACAGAAACGAAACAAAACGACGTAACTCGCAATGTAATCAACGAGAAAAGTACTTTATGATTAGTGCAATAAGGTTGTTATCACAATGGATGTTCTTAGACAAAATGATTCTTCGTTTCTAAGTGACAAGTGTTATTTATTACTTTGCTAGTCTTCGTGACGAATAATCGTAAGCATAAGGTAATTGTTTTAAAAAAAGCGACTTTATTGTAAGGTGATATGGTCTGAAATATCTTGATATTAAAATGGTTTTAAAACTTTAGTCTCTGTTTATTAGTAAGTCAATGTAGATGTATAGCTATATGTTCGAGCGGACAGAATTTTGCTACGATTTTGTAGGTAATGCGTTATCTAGTTGGTATTAATGATCGAAGGTTCCGAAGAACACTGACACCAGGGTGTGCATGTTCGATTGACCGTGACACCTACTCGAAATGATGATAATGATTGTTGTTATAAAGTCTTGAATAATAAAATACAGAATTGTAGGAAAAAAGGTAAAAACTAATAAAAGAAATCAGCTGCTAGGCGACTTTGTACGGGAGATAAATTTTATTTCCCGCTTTTTACCATATTTCTTGCAAATCTAAATCCATTTAGGGATTCTGATTACAGGATTTTGTCAATATTACTTCATAGGTTCAAAATCACGCTGTAGTTTGACTGGTAACCACAAGTATACTATAACTCGTTCTGCTAGGGTACCTTCGAGATAGGATAAGATTTAGAGACTACCAATATAAGTATAATATCATCCAAAGGACGGCGCCAACGGAGAGCAGGGATGGGGGACAGCAGCCTAGGGCTCGGTATTTTCAGTTTCTTTTTAACTTATCCTCATTATTTCAGAACTGCAATGGGGCAATTATTGCTGAATGAAGGTCTCTTTTCGGCCCTTTGCACTAAGCGGTAATAACAATTACGGTGGTGTTGTTATTACCGTTTGAGTGTAAAGGTTAAATGTGTAATCAAATATGAGGCCTCCCGTCAAGGCTTTTGACACCCCACTTCTCATCTGACTGGGCTGACACCCTTGATATCATCAATCGAGAGATTTTTGAAATATCTAGGTCTTTTCTGCTTTACAGTGTAAACACATACACACACACAAACTGAACTTTAATACAACGAGGAGTAAATCCTGTATCTAGCAATGCAGACGAGATTAGTGTAAAGAAATGATCACAGCACAATTTCAAGATGGGCTGAGTCCATATCTGTTTTAATCAAGTGAAAATATAAAAGGATGTGTAAACAAGTGAGAGCTTTTTAAAACCAAGCTGCTTTGTAAAGATTTCCTTTAAGCAAACTTGAGCGTGGGCTGCGTAAAGAATCTTAGCAATGCAAACAAGAAGATTAGTGTAAAGAGAAGCATTACAGCACCAGTTTATAAAAGTAATAGCGGCTAATAAAGCGTTGCTCTCGCCCTCTGCCCTTTGTAATATTTGGGAATGGCGCACATAGCAAGCAATCTACATTTTTATGAGGGATCCAGAAGATTTTACTTTGCGGAACCCTATTTTGGTGCGATTAAAAGATACTGCTTTTGCGTAAAACGCTTCGTAATTTTAATGGCGGGGTCCAGTTGCTTTGTGTTACGTAAATAGATGCTCATTACATTAATGTTATTGAACCTATAATAGGTTTAAATCTATTACGGGTTTTAATCTGACCAAAGGCACACAATAAAGTACAAGTACTTACGTACAGAAATCGCGTTCTGCAAAGGTATTCAAAGAAATATCAACACAATATAGTTAGCAATACGGTGTAATAGGCTAGTTTCCTAAAAAAATATAATTAGTCCGTCAGTTTGATATTTAAAAAATATTGAACACGTATTTTATTGTTGGCGATTAAACAAAAAATGATAAAGATATAGCCTGTTGAAGTTCCGTGTGACGTCATAGTTTGCTACAATTTCTAGCAAACTTTGACGTCACGAACCCCCACTCCTGAACTTTGACGCGCTTTATCTTTATTATTTTTTGTTTATTTGACAAAAGAAAAAATACGTGTCCAATACTTTTTGATTATCTTACTGACGGACTAATTGTTATGTTATTATTACGAACCAGAAAACTAGCCTATTTATCTCGCATCTTAACACCACCACCTTTTAATACCTACACACCTTTTAATTTAGATACCTACAGCAAGTCAATTTTATACTTATAGTTCTGACCATACGATTCATAATTCGTTGAAGTCGGTGAGTACATATGAGAAAACACGCATCGGTTCTACCGGAGTTGTTCGGATTTCACCTTCGAAGGTGTCGTCGCGCGTAGGTATGTTTTCGATACCTACACGGGGAGTGAGACAGGCCTGCCCAAGGTCCCGTTTCGGGTTTGGCCGAACCTTCGGCCTCATCGAAACTCATGTGTTCCTGTGAATTGGTGTCGCAACACGCACGTTGAAGCTTTCGTCGTAAAGTCTGTTATAATTAAACCCCTCCGTGGTCCAGTGGTTAAGGCGTTTGCCTGTTGACCCGGGGGTCGTGGGTTCGATTCCCACCAGAAGCATACTATGTTTAGTTGTTTCCAGTTTGGTTAGGACATTGCAGGCTTGAATCACCTGATTGTCTGATAATAAAGATGATTCCGTGCTTCGGAAGCCGTTACACGTTACACGTTACGTTAAGCCCGTGGTCCCGGCTGCCATCTGGTAGTCGTTAAAGGAACCACGTCAGAGGCCGAGAGGCGGTTCCGAAGAACTCTGACACCAGAGTGTGCATGGTCGATTGACCGTGGCACCTACTCGAAATGATTATGATGATGATTAAACCCCGATTCGAGCAGAAAAGGCCATCTTTATCCGAAATAGAGCGTGTGTGAGCACCGGTCATAAAATTTGGTTTGAGGAACCACAGCAACGGTTTCTCAATGGCCTCTTTAGTCAAGTACTACCCGCTTCAAGTGAGACGTGTAGAGATGTCAAGAATACTTTCGGCATTATTCGGCATTCGCCCTTTTTGCACGATTTTTGAAATGTTGGGTCATCTCATGAGACACGATGAACTTTACAAAACAATATTGGAAAGAAAAGTAGAAGGTAGGAAAGGAAAGGGACGACCTATATAGGCATAGTTTATGGGATAGGTAAAAAAAAAAAGATTAACGCAGAAGTAAATAAATTAGCTTTAAATATGGAAGAATGGAAGTGATTGGTTATTATACAGCAGGAGCCTTTAATTACAAGAAGAGGAAGACCCAATTGCCAAGAAGGGCTGTGTTTTGAAATTTCCGGGACCTTATGTCTTTATGAGCCTCCGATATCCGTCCATCCGTCTGTCACAGGCTGTATCTATTAAAGAGAAAGAGACTTGATTTTTTTACAGATGTAATATATAGTTTATCTTTTGCCGCTTTAACAACAAATAATGAAAAGGAAATAAAATTAAACCTAAGGGCGCCAATACAAGAAACTGCTGCACCTGATTCATTACTGAGTCGTCAAACTACACATAATAAAGAAAAATAGTGTCCATGTAAGAAAGAGTAACCGCGCATGAACGTCGTTTCCATATACATTAGAGCCCACAGTGGCAGCGCAAGATCTAAGTTGGGCGTGCGCAAGACACGATTCGCGAGGCCATGTGGCTCTTTTTCGAAAAATGTAGGCTTCCCAAAAAAGATAGCTACATTATGCGCTAGGCCCCTTTGTGCGCGAGGCCGTGGGCCAAAGAGCATACCGTCTACGCCTTGCGCCGCCTTTGAGAGCCTAACAAGGAAACGTGGTTTTTTTGTCAAATATTGTACGGAACTCTTAGGTGTGTCAAAGATTCAAAGATTTATTCAGAAAATAGGCCTTTTCAGCCACTTTTTCACGTCAATTCACATTATAAATAATACTTATTATATTATATTCAAATTATTAATTATTGTTTAAAAGCTACAAACTACTAGCGTTTCGGAACCGACCACTGCAGAGAAGAAGACGCCGAAAGAAACTCTTCAACAGTATAGGTCGCCTACTTGCCTGAAGGGCTTTGTATGATATTTAATATTTTTCTTTTCTTTTTTTTCTGATGTCATGTTATATACAATTTTAATTTACATATTTTTGTGGAACACGTTATGTTAGCGATCGAGCGTGCAATAACAACAGATATGATAGAAGTCTTAAAGAGGCCGAGCAGACCTGTCCCCCCTGGCAGCACCCGTTCACGAGTTGACGCATGGATCAGCCATCGCTGAGCTCAACCATATTAGAGGGAACTCGACGACCCGACACACAACGCCGCCACCAGTTTGAACATTTTAGTGAGCATGACTTACTCGATCTCAAGCACAAAACTCGAAAACTAATTGTCGACACTCGTTGACCGCAAACATATACATGTTTTACAATTGAGAGTTGATTTTAGACAATTATACAAAATAAAATAGCAGCAACAAAAAAAGAAAACGATTATAAGTAAAATTAAAATAAAAGCGTTTAGAGAAGTCCTGCATATCACTCGAGGTCTCGACTCCAAGCATTCTTATCAACGAAATAACCATTAATGCCATAATAAGCTCTTTTCAATAATATATTTTTTGTAACGTCTTTAAACTTCGGAAATGGCAAAGCTTTAATATTGTCAGGAATTTTATTATACAAACGAATACTAAGCCCTAAGAATGTATTCATAGTTTTCTGTAGTCTAAAATGGTAGGTGAGATGGAAGACAAATGCCTAATTCAATATTTAGTAAAAAAAAAAAAAAAAAAAGCTTCATTAACTAGTTTATTTTTGTTTCTAGTATTGTATGTATGAACATGACAATTCTTAACATATTTGTGAATATTTTGATGTACGTGCAGTATATTAGCAAGAATGTATTGTGACGCAACCGTTAAAATTCCAGTTTCCTTAAATAACTCTCTAAGAGAATACCTAGCCCCTAGTTTATAAATTGATCGAATAGCACGCTTTTGCAGAACGAAAATGCTGTTGACGTTTGCACCATTTCCCCAAAGCAATATCCCGTAAGACATTATACTATGGAAATAGCTAAAGTAAACAAGACGTGCTGTTTCGACATCTGTCAGTTGTCTTATTCGCCAAACGGCGTATGCCGCGGAGCTTAGTCTACCAGCAAGAGCTGTAATATGTGGACCCCATTGTAACTTTGAGTCGAGAGTTATTCCTAGAAATTTTGTCGAGTCAACAAATTCTACCACTTCATCATTAACAACTATTTTTGTGGGCACATGCTGCACATGCATTAGGGGTACAAAATTTGACACATTTAGTTTTTTTAGCATTTAGCAGGAGATTATTAGCTGTAAACCAATCTAATACCTGAGCGAGAGTGTCATTTACATCGTCAAAATTTGTCTTCTATCTATCAACTTGAAAAACAAGTGATGTGTCATCAGCAAATAACACAGCTTTACAGGCACAGGCGTAGAATGGCAAATCATTAATATAAATGAGAAATAATAAGGGCCCCAAGATAGATCCCTGAGGAACTCCCATTTTGACAGACGTCAGTGTGACTCCCACTTGGCCGATTTTATTATAGTCAATAGTCAAATATTTTATTCGTCGTAAGATATTTTAAATATCATTTGGTGATAATAGTAGGTACTATGGTATGGCCGGCACGACAACATTTAAACTATCGCCATCTTGTCTCGTCGCGGGCGCCATGCTAACGGGTGCTGATATCAAATTTTACTGTTAAATTTCATAGCCTGCTAGTATGCCCTACTGCTGAGCAAATGCCTCAATACCCCATCGAACCCTTAAGAGCCCGCCATATGCCAGGCGGCTTGGCGATACAAACGCGGATGGTCTAAACGCGTTGGCTACTTTGGATATTTTCGTTTTTTAGGAATATTCAAGGGTTATTCGAAAAAGAAAAACATATGATGGCTGCCTTATCTGTAATGCAATAATAATCAAAAGTTACAAGGTTAATTTTAATATATTTGGTGAATAATACTATATACCGAGTAAATTAGACGTGATTTGGAGGCAACTTTGCAATTTTTTTCTATCGAGAAAATTTAACGCAATCGTGTTTTTGAGTCATATAGTTACCAGAGTTAGTCCTGAACTTTGCTGCATTTTTATTTCAACTTGAGTATTTAATTATTATTGATATAACAGTCAATCATGCAAAGCAGTGTGAGGTAGTACGGACCCTTAACCAGTGGCGTAACTATACCATTTGAAGCCCGTGGCAAAGTCATACAACGGGTCCATGAGAGTTTGAGTTCAGCTTCGTGCTGGTTTAGCTTTGACCCCCCACCCCCACCAGCCCGGTGGCAGTGCTGTCAAAATGCCAGCACTGCCATCCTGTAGTTACGCCACTGCCCCTAACCTAGTCGGCGCTTCGGCAAGAGTCATATTCGGCTTCAAAAAATTAAGGTTACATCTCTAACATGTATCAAGAAAAGATTTTATGGGATAAAATGGCCGACCTTATTTGTATTCATAGTACTTCGACCGTTATGCTCTCTTTGAAAGTTATTTATCTGTGTTCTTACACACTAATTAACATATTGTTATCTATGGAATATTTGGGTTATATTTTATTTTCGTTTTGTATTTTTTTACTGGAACGAGGGTTTATTTTGGCTTTTGTGTTGAAATTAACATAATAATACTTCTAATAAAAATACAAGCTATTGTTACAACATATTGTTATACCAAAATACAAGATAGATAATGAACGTCGACCTCCGTGGTCCAGTGGTTGGCAGCCGGGACCACCAGCTTAACGTGCCTTCACGTTAGGCTGGTGGTCCCGGCTGCCATCTGGTAGTCGTTAAAGGAATCACGTCAGAGAACGAGAGTCGGTTCCGAAGAACTCTGACACCAGGGTGTGCATGTATTAAAGGGGTACTCCCATACAACAGACATGATTTTTTTGCAATTTTTATAGATAACGGTACGGAACCCTTTGTGCGCGAGTCCGACTCGCACTTGGCCAGTTTTTTTTAATTATAATTGTTCGTCGTATTGTTTCAATATCATTTAGGCTTCTCTACAAAGACAATTTTAATTGCAAAGGAGACTCAATGAATAAGAAACGGTCTGTCCAGTTAAATAAATAGTTCTTTTAGTTAAAATGTTTAAAGTAGTAACGAACAGCCACCCACAAAGCAGCTGAATATTTTTTCTTTTTTTCGACACCATTGGAGCTTTATCTGGTATCAGCCGAGTCCAGTTTAAATTTAAAAAAAACATGACAAAGTTTTCCTTTCATTTAGGTTTCCCACCATTTCTAAAATTCCTTGAATTTCTACCTTACGTTACCTAATAACCCTATTATAATATAATAATATAGACAGCCTCCGTGGTCCAGTGGTTAAGGCGTTTGCCTGTTGACCCGGGGGTCGTGGGTTCGATTCCCACCGGAAGCATACTTTGTTTAGTTGTTTCCAGTTTGGTTAGGACATTGCAGGCCTGAATCACCTGATTGTCTGATAATAAAGATGATTCCGTGCTTCGGAAGGCACGTTAAGCCGGTGGTCCCGGCTGCCATCTGGTAGTCGTTAAAGGAACCACATGAGAGGCCGAGAGGCGGTTCCGAAGAACTCTGACACTAGGGTGTGCATGGTCGATTGACCGTGACACCTACTCGAAATGATGATGATGATAACCCTATTTTGATATTATTATTGTGCAGATCAACTAAGGATTTGATATGGTCACCACGGTACAACTGGATAATTCGTAGAGGAGAATATAGGGAACAAACGATCAGAATGTAGATTTCTTTAACGTAATAAGAAGGAATAGATCGTTGATTGAGGTACTAACGTCAATGGTGCGGTCCCAAGCGCCCCCTTGGGACCGCAGTTATATCAGGCTTACGCAGGATGAAAGGGAGTTGATTTTTCTTTACCTAGAAACCATATAGCGCTGGAACACTACATCATCCCTATATAGGCTACAGCTTTCGCCTGCGGCTCCGCTCGCGTCAATGTCGATCCCTCGGGAACAGTACGATAAAATATACCCTATGTCCTTCTCCGTACTCCAGAAAACTTGTATGCAAAATTTCATGATGATCGGTTCAGTAGTTACAGCGTGAAAGCGTAACAAACAAACTCACTTTCGTATTTATAATATTGTAAGGGTAAGGAAGTATGGGTATGGATGATTTGCTAGTAGGAAAATAAAAGTAATTCCCAAAGAGATACTACAGTCAGCCACCGAGATACTACCTATATTTTGAATTTTCTCTTAAACCAAAAATAATATTGACATGAAAATGATTCAGAAAGGTTTTAGTTAAGACTTTCTGAATATACATTTTCATGTCAATATTATTTTTAATTTAAGAGAAAATTCAAGATACTCGTATAGGCACAGAGCGGGGTCAGGTATCTAGGTGGCTGACTGTACCTTCTTCAAAAGTCAGTGAGTTTCGAAAACACCCGAAGCCCTTGGGGCAGGTCCCGCTCATCGCCTTATTCCAGTAATTAAATTACTGCAGACTTATCCTTTGTGCCTCGCTGTCAACGGCTTAGACAGCTCTCAGTCAGTGAGTTGACTGTTTATTTGTTAATTGGGTAGATGTAATTAGAAATCCATGCCAAGAGTATACATTGCTGCCGTTAGCGGACTTAGAAATGAAGTAACTTAGCTGTTTTGCTGCTTTTAAGTGTATCTTCCCTACAAAGGAGTTTATTGTGGGTTGCAAATTGACAGTTTCTTATTTACATATTATGCGTCTGCGGCTTTCGCCCGCATCAATGTCGATCCCTCGGGAACAGTACTTTTTCCCGGGATAAAATGTACACTATGTCCTTCTCCCAGACAACGGATATGCAAAATTTCAGGACAATCGGTTCTATAGATAGGGCGTGAAGGCGTAACAAAAAAGCTCACTTTCGCATTTGTAATATTAGTTAGGATTTGAGTGCGAATTTCCATACATGTTGGTTTCCTTGTAATATTTGTTTGTCCTATTCGATATAGGTTACAAGAACAATACCTTGACTTAAGAAGCAATTGGTTATTGCGGAAAAGTTATATGCTTAGCCTAGCCGTGCGGTTTCCGGCAGAGTAGAATAGGACCACTCCTAGTCTTCCCATGGAGGTCGTAAGAGGCGACTTAGGAAATACAAGCTAAACAAAGCTCATAAATCAATGACACCTCTCCAACCCGTCTGGCCAGCGAGGAGAGTGTAGCCAAATCCTCTGTCTGCTCTGGCCTAGAATGGCTTCGGTAGTACAGAGAGGGTTATGCTCCTGCAGTGGAGACCAAAAAGACCTGATGATGATGATGATGATACTGCGCATATCAATACTATGCGGCTTAACTTCAGCATAACAATGACGTAGACTCCCGGGAACTGTACTAGAATTTGCAAAGGTCGTGTTCGATATAACTACCTCAGGAGCGATGTCCATTAGTCCCAGTGAAATCCATATTTAATGAGTACGGTTCTACCGCCATACATAAAACACCAAGGGTACAGAAACATAACCAATTTTCAATTACATTTTACAGTTGAGCAGCTCAGTCATATTATATGTATAATGTTCTAATTCAATGCCGGTTCACCATCAGCATCATCAGGTCCTTTTTAGTCTCCACTACAGGAGCACGACCCTCTCTGTACTTCTAGAACCATACTTGGCCAGAGCATCCAGAGGTTTTGGCCTACACTCTCCACGCTGGCCAGACGGGTTGGAGAGGTCTTATGGATTTTTATGAGCTTTGTTTAGCTTGTATTTCATAAGTCGCCTTTTACGACATCCACGGGAAGACTCGGAGTGGTCCTATTCTACTCTGCCGGATACCACACGGCTATGCCGGTTATTTAAGTGCAAATTCAACTGTTATTTCATGGTTCGCTTTTTTGTTCTATAAGCTGGCGAAAATATTAAGAGATATAACGCTGTATTCACATCTACACGGGCGATCCGTATGGCTCAGTCGTGCCATGATACGGGCGACACGTACGGGAAGCGTCCACCGTGCTCTGAAACGAGTGTTCAGTTCGATTGAACGTGTCAGACGCGGGTGCTGCCGGCCGTTGTACGGGCACTACCCGGAGCGTGTTTATCCGCTTTACTGTGAAACGATGTTATAGCGCCTCACATGTGTGTCTGCTCCGGCTCCATACGGGCGAGCTGTACGATCGCCCGTGTAGCTGTGAATCCAGCCTTTATATTTTGATTATAAAAGCGGTTGCACACAATCAGGTCAGAATTGATGAGCTCTTTACGTTCTAACGTGTCCTCTCCTCAGTCTGATCCTCTCAAATCTGGAAAACCTCGTTGATATCATCAGAAATAGTGCCAACTGAATGAACCTGACGAGCTTGATGGCCCAGTTGACGTGCGCATTATAAGCGCTTGCGTATGTAAAGCAATCTCCACTGGGATGGGCGCCCACTGAAGCACGGAGCTCAAGACGTATATTTACGTCTTGAGCTCCGTGCTTCAGAAGGTACGTTAAGCAGTTGGTCCTGGCTAACATAATTAGATAGCGGTCGTCGTAACTGCCTCCATGGTCCAGTCTCCGTGGATTCGATTCCCACGGGAAGCATACTTTGTTTTTTCCAATTTGGTTAGGACATTGCAGGCTTGAATCACCTGATTGTCTGATAATAACGATGATTCCGTTATTTGGAAGGCACGTTAAGTCGTTGGTCCCGGCTGCCATCTGGTAGTCGTTAAAGGAACCACGTCAGAGGCCGAGAGGCGGTTCCGAAGAACTCTGACATCAGGGTGTGCATGGTCGATTGACCGTGTCACCTACAAAAAAATGATGATGATGGCGATCGGTAAGCTATGTCAGCTGCCTATGGGCATAGGCAGCTTGAAAAATCTAGCCAGTATTGGCCACTTCGTCACACAAAAAGCAAGCAAATGAACAAATTTCTGTACTGTAAGTATTTGTGGGATTGCGTCTAAATATTCCGTTTCACTAAATATCCGGAGCCGGGCGTGTTGGTTAATGGCTTTTTAAGTGGTCCAGGTGACCGTGACCTTGTCCACTCGCTGCCATTGAAGACGAATGTTAATTCCTCCACTGAGCACCAGGACCATTAGTTATCACGCTCTTTAGCAGTTAATATCCTTGACAGCTGTGGCTTTCGTATATACTCGTAAGTTATTCTTTTGTCCTTCTACTCCTTTCCCGCAACTCCACCCGTCTTCATTCTTCAGAATTCTGAACATGAGTTTATATTTAAATAATTTTTAAAAGCTTTTATATGTTCGGGTGATATTTAAACGGTTAGCAGAATATTCTTATTTTTGTTAGCAAAAAAATGTAATCGGTCAGCTAAAATAGCTAGTTGGGCAGCAACGTATGGTCAGCCAAACTTCTGTTCTGCCGTCAGTCGTTCCGGGTGGTCATTAAAAAAAAGTAACCTGAACCTAACTTCTTTTCTGCCCTCAGTCGTTCAAGGTGAAAAGCCAAAGTTTATCCAATTGTTTTCTCTGTTGCCCAAATAATTATTTAGCGGCCCAACTAATTACTTTCCGTTTAATTTTACCTGTCCCGATGTTTGTGTGTAATCAAATCTTGCAAGTTAAATTTGATCCACTTCCCAATTACCGATTGAGCTGAAATTTTGCATGCATGTGTAAATCGGATGACAATACAATATTATGGAATCGTTGCGCTGGTCTGATGGTGGAGTCGAAAGGTGGCCATAGGAACTCTTAACTCATTTGAGTCAGTCTCATTTGATTTGTCTTGGAAAGCACTTTACAGTGCGGATTTGTTTATAATAAAATCTTGTCACATAAATGTAATTTTTGCAAAAAAACATGTTTCTTTTATTGTTGAATCAGTGTGAGAGCTATCCTATGATACACAACATTTTTTAATATAGATAAATAAATATATATGGACAAAATATATACGCGAAGAATTAAAATTAAAAACCGTTTCAAGGATCTTAAAAAATATAAAACTACACGAAATCGTGCCAGAGTGGAAACCTCCGGTAACTAAATTAAAAATATAAGTTACAAAATTTCCCCACTTTCCGGGATAATGGAAAAAAGTTACGGATGAGAGCAAATTTTATCGCGGTTACCACCATTAACCTAAATTAATGTGGCCGATGGCGGTTTAAATTCTTCAAATATTAACATTAGGTCCTTTCATCCTCAAGTCAGAAATGAGTTACGTTAAATCAGATTTTTTATAGCTTTATAGCCGCTTAAATAAAATTAGCCAGAGACAATTTTTAACTTTTACAGATTATTATGAGAGAATGTGATGGTCGGGAACTCAAGAAGGGCTCTTATAACATTGTTGTAGATCCCGAGCATTCGTGACTAGGCCTATGGCATGCAGGCAAAACTTGGACGATAGTCGACTGGCGTTCAAGTTTTAAGTCGAGTTTACTTACGCACATAGATCGCGGAGCCTTATACAAAATTGTCCTGTTTATGTAAATCATGGATAGCAAGTGTTTTTTTTATTGTTTTTAAAATTTTAATGTTGTCGTTTTTCATATTTTTTTTCTTTCTCTAATTCTGATTGTTTTCTCTTCCAGGTAAGTTTCGGTCAAGTCTATAGCAGCGCTGCTATTTTTGGTGCATGTTAAATATAGTAAGTATTGCATATGGAAAAGTCACGAAGTAAGAACGCAAGAACGAAGGTGAATGATAGTAGTGCAGGCCGACTAAAAAGTAATTCGGGTTATTTTAATTTAATCCATAAGTTACGATATAGGTACCGTTATGGATCCTAACTATAATCCTTACTAATATTATAAATGCGAAAGTGAGTTTGTTTGTTTGTAACGCTTTCACGCCGTAACTATTGAACCGATCATCATGAAATTTTACATACATCAGGTGGCTCGTCTGCTCGTTTGCCGTCGGATATAAATAAAAAAAAAATACAAGTTCTCTGGAGTAAGGAGGAGGACATAGGCTACTTTTTATCCCGGGAAAAAGTACTATTCCCGAGGGATCGACATTGACGCGGGCGGAGCCGCGGGCGAAAGCTAGTAATATTATAAATGCGAAAGTGAATTAGTTTGTTTGTTTGTTACGCTTTCACGCCTTTACTACTGAAACAATCATCATGAAATTTTGCATACATATTATCTGGGGTACGGAGGAGAACATAGGGTACATTGACGCGGGCGGAGCCGCAGGCGAAAGCTAGTACAAGTATAATTAGTATAAGATAAATCGCGACTCTCAACGATATCATCTTCGAACAACGCATACAGGGCGAACACGAAGCGATAATTAAAATTTTGCTTCGAAAATATTTGCTTAACGTAATCCAAATATTGATAGACGCGAACCGACGCAAAACAAACAACCCTTTTTGGCGTAACGCCGTTTTTCTCCTTTGTGCACGTTGTTTGTGTCGACAAGAGGCATCAAGTAAACCTGATCTGGATATGTAGATGTATAAACTGAGTTTACCTTACTTATCTAATTACTTTCTGTATTCTTGATTCCGTCCAAGTCCTAGTACGTTTGTTCGTGGAATAAGTTGAAAGCATGTTTTTTTCGAAAGAGGTCCGTACAAGAGATGGTTAAAAACAATGTTACAGGTTACTTTTTACAAGATTTTTTTGCAAAAAAGCTTGTTTATGAGTGCTGACTTGAAGTAAATCGTTTAAATAGCCGATGCTATTGTAAACGACTTTTTTCAAGTCAGATTTACGCATGTTTATATTATTAATATTTTATTGTAGGTTAAAAATGGCCCAGCAAGTATGGTTATTGCAGGATTTTTGGTATTCGAAAATTACTATAAAACCTCGGATCTTTTGGCATCCGTTGTCTCGCTCGACCAATTTTGCATCAAGTGTATATTGATGATCTCTTCAGCCCCGTCCGTGACCGCCCGCCCTTGGCCTGAATATTCTGACGTATTACAATTTCAAAACAACGGGTTGCACTCCGGGAGTGCCGGCAGAAGTGAAAACTTCGCGCCGTAGAAAGAGAGGTATATTACTTCCTTTCCTACCACACCCGGCGGTCTTACGTCACGGGTCCGTCTTACGAATTTTCGATCAAGTCACGTGCCCTGACGCGAGTTTAACATTTTTTACCTATCCCCAAAAGTGCACAACGCCGCTAAAGAAGTTTTCAGTTCAAGAAATATAGCTAGTCTCACACACAATTATACTTTTTGGGGCAGTAGCGTAAATAGCATGTACAAAGTGTTGACGTACTGTTCAAAGAAAACGACTCGGAAGGTTCGAAATCATACTATGAATTAAATTTATTTGAAGTACAGTTAGTAATGAGGAACCTGACCAGGCCCTCTACATATATCTTGAATTTTCTCTTAAACTAAAAATTTATCAACATGAAAATGAAAATTCAGAAATAAACTATTATCTTTCTGAATCTATTCTGAATATATATTTTAATTAAATTTTATTTTTACTTTAAGAGAAAATTCAAGATATGGGTAGATGATCAGATATCTCGTTATCTGACTGTACCTGAAAGACTTGATTCATATATATGGTTATTTTATCGACCACCTGTTTCCACTACTTGTTGCTTATCAAATAATTCTAACTAACTGCGAATATGTAGCTACACTAATTAGATCGTTTACGGTCGAATTATATCAAATATTTTTGAACTGATTATAATTACGAAGAAAGCTCAAGGTCTCCAAAGCCCGAATCAGAAACGTGGAGATTTGTCGAAGGACAACGGTCGGTTTAAGCTGTGTCGATTGAAGCTTTTTGTGAAAATAAAACGAATAAACGAACAAAATTTACGACTGTAAGTTTAAGTATAAATAGTTAGGATTATAACGATAGTATGGTGAATAACGAAACACAATACACACATGAACCATTTCTTTGCGCTCTTGCACTTGATATAAACTTGGTTAAACAAGACTGTTCCCATTTTTTGACGCGATCATCCTTACTATTATTATAAATCCGAAAGTGAGTTTGTTTTTTTGTTTATTTGTTTGTTACGCTTTCACGCCGTAACTACTGAACCGATCATCATGAAATTTTGCATACAAGTTCTCTGAAGTACGGAGAAGGACATAGGCTACCTTTTATCCCGGGAAAAAGTACTATTCCCGAGGGATCGACATTGACGCG
This sequence comes from Elegia similella, assembly GCA_947532085.1. Classification (NCBI taxonomy): domain Eukaryota; kingdom Metazoa; phylum Arthropoda; class Insecta; order Lepidoptera; family Pyralidae; genus Elegia; species Elegia similella. The sequence continues at coordinate 6,290,458 of OX383933.1, forward strand.
GGCGGAGCCGCGGGCGAAAGCTAGTGTCATATAAATAGATGAACGCTAGCTGCACGCACGGAAAAGTATCACGTTCCGTGTGCGCGACCGCGGGACAAGCGATAGAGGCACGATCGGCCTAATCATTCCGCTTGTAACGCATCTATCTCTCTTGCACCGTTTACACGTAAAATTAACGTCCGTAAACCGAATTACAGGCAACCAATTTTTTTATAATAATTGATTTTCCAACCGGGTTTTAAACCGACATGCTATTTCGCGCTCAACGAACACTGCTGCCTTACTGTTGCATTGCACCTGCACATTTTCAAAATAACAATATTGAGAAAATTGCGTTCATTTTATTTGAAAGACCTGCTTTGAATGGCAATTTCTAGAGGTTTGGAGCTGAGCCAAGCGGCATTGTGGTGGCAGCCTTTAGTTAGAGGTTGTTAATTTTGATAGGCGGCCATGATTAATTTTGTTGTTTGGAAGTCGGTTAAAAACAAATAAACGAACAAAATTCACGACTGTAAGTTTAACTCTAGTTAAGATTATAAATTACTAGTTTTCGCCCGCGGCTCCGCCCGCGTCAATGTCGATCCCTCGGGAATAGTGCTTTTCCTATGTCCTTCTCCGCACTCTAGAGAACTTGTATGCAAAATTTCATGATGATCGGTTCAGAAGTTACGGCGTGAAAGCGTAACAAACAAAAAAAACAAACAAATAAACAAACTCACTTTCGCATTTATAATATTAGTAAGGATAAGGATAATCTTAACGTTATAATTTATAACGATATTATGGTGAATAACACATATACACCCCATCCTTATCTGCGCGCTGTTCTTAATACGAGTATTTAGTATTAATTTATTGAATTTATCTTACAAGCTAGCACATGTGACATCCAACGCTTTCAAGATTAATTAACATCAACAAAAGTATACGGTGTTCGTACGGGCTTTTGTTATGTTTTTTATAACATTTGATTTTCTAACTGGAATTTAAAATGGCTAAGTGTACATGTTATTTCACGCTCGACGAACGCTCTGGCCAAGTATAGCTCTAGTAGTACAGAGAGGGTCGTGCTCCTGTAGTGGAGACTAAAAAAGACCTGATGATGATGATGATGAACGCTGCTGCTGTATTTCATTACACCTGCACATTTTCAGAATAACAATATTGAGAAAATTGCGATCATTTTATTTGAAAGACCCGCTTTGAATGGCAATTTCTAGAGATTTGGAGTTGAGCCAAGCGGCATTGTCGTGGCAGCCTTTAGTTAAAGGTGAATGCGGTACCCCAGCTGACAAGGAGCTCCTTTTAAGAATTGAATATTTATTACTCGCAAACCATATTATTAATATTTACGCTATCTAGGTGTCAAATTGTGACAAATTCCGTTCTATATGTATAAAAAAATCATGATTCTGCGTCTTACGGTTTTAGAGATACAGAGTTTGATTAAACGTTACCGCAGCAGAAAATGAAATAACTCGAAATCCATAAGGGTGTCAATTTTAATTTTATCGGGAACATTTAAGAGCAAATTTAATCTATTTTTGTGCATACTTTTTATCCAGATAAACTGACGGGATCAAAAACAGTCGGCTGGGGTAACGTTACGCCAGCCGAATTTTATTTTCCTCATTATCTCTGAAACGGCGGGATGTCGCTTTTTTTACCTTTCGGGGACATTTACACGAAGTAATGATCTAATTATTTGCATTTATTAATTCTTAAAAGAAGCACCTAGTCGGCTGGGTAACGCATTTGATTTTCTGTGAGTGTGATACTTCCCCGGACGAACCGGCCCATACATGCTACTAGAAAAAATGCAGTTTGCCGGTAGCGTGGCTCAATCACTATTATTAGTGTCTGTAGATTATATTCCCATCTCTATACAGAAATGGTACATACTACATTAAAAAAATTACCTTTTGTCATAAAATCAACTTAAATATTAGTTGATGAAACAAAAAACTAACTTTTTCGATTGTAAATTCAAAATTCTTTACAATGAAAAGTTCTCAAAACGGGTCACTCACGTGCTATTTTGTCTGGATTACCGACTATAATTTCGGACTAGTCGGAGTCCATTCCCAAGGCGAGTTAGGGATACGTGATGCTTTCGCGCAGCGCTCCGCACGCAAACTATATAAACTATAGTCGGTAATCCCGACAAAATAGCATGAAATCGAACCGTTTTTGAAATATAATGTATTTATCTCACGTTAGTTTCAATGATTTAATTGTCTGTAGATCTTGCCGATCTTCTTTGCTACGACAGTGCGCCATCATTAAGTGTAGGTCAAATTGACACAAGCCGCCTCGTCGTGCACTATGACACATTAGAAGTGTTATCACGCGTGATTTCTATGAAAACCAGCGTCGCCTCATTTCAAGCATACAACACAATACTCTAATACGTTTTTTGATTTACCTGAGAGTAGTTTCACTAGGAATTCTAATTTTTCACGTTAGAATAGCACATGTCGGGATTTTTTCGACGTTTTTGCACGTATATTTCACTTTTGTTAATTTGACGATCGCGGGACGAACTACTTAGGTGACTCAAGTGAGCTGATTAAGCGCATTGTCGGCGTGCGTACCTCCTTGCTATTTCTAATGTCTTTGTTGTTCTGTAACACTTCTGTGATGACCGGGCATAATATTACAAGCTGTTAATGTGTTGGCATTGTCATCGCAACGCCATCGGCATCGGAACTGGGTAGCTGTGACACTATTACATGTTTTGAATAAAGGATTCTTTCGAATTATTTCAGAAGTGTAATTAACCCCTTGAGTGTTGAACAAAGAAGTTGAAATCTGGTACCAGTAGTGGTTATTTGCTTATAGTTAGAAATAGAGATTTAGTTAGTCCTGTTATAGATGAGTCTTTGTTTGATGTTAATTGGACTATCAAATTTTAATGAAGATTAACTAATTATATAACAATTTTCAAGTCTTACGACTAACAAATCTCACCTTAATAGGTACAGCCATTGAGGTGAGATCTGTAAGTCTTTAATTAAAATTCGAAAAAAAATATTCATTGCAAGAAGACCTTTAGTGTTCCACGTTTGTTTCAGTTTCATAATTTTGAACATTTTATTTGCTTTTGCAAATGTTATTACTTATAGAATCGTGCTTAAGGTTATACTGGGTGGCGCAAAAGTAAAGACCCTATTTGGTTCAGCTATAACATTTTTTCTAAATTAGAAAACTAGATTTAGGTTTTTTTAAATGTATATTTGTGCCATTAAATTTCGTACCATTAGGATTTAAAGATGATGTCTTTTAAATGGTGACCTCCAGAGTTGATACACATTTGAGCCCTATTTATGACATTTTGCATAACTTGCCGTAACACTTCCTGCGATATGTTCGTTATTTCTTGACGAATGTTTTCTTTTAGAGCTGCGAGAGTCTGTGGCTTGTTCACATACACCCGAGATTTCAAAAAACCCCAAAGAAAGAAGTCTGGACTGGTCAGATCGGGTGATCTTGCAGGCCAAGGCAAATCGCCAAAACGAGAGATAACTCGGCCTGGAAAAGCGTCCCTCACTAAGTCCATAGTGTATTCCACGTTCTTGGGGAGTAAAACGGTCCATGTTTATTTTCAGTGTATTTTACATTTGTTCACTACACAATTTTCAAAAACAGAATGACAGAAAATGTCATATAAAAAAAATAAAAGTATTTTCTTTAGTGCCAGTACTTTTGCGCCACCCAGTATATAAATTCATTTTATATGATACAAATGAAAATTATAGAATATATTAAAATCAAAAACTGAGAAGCTTTTCTGATGATATCAATGGCCGACGGTGTTGAAGTGTTATGCGTAATTAATTTTGTAATAGGGTAGTTTTCTAAAAAAATATAATTAGTCCGTCTGTTAGATATTCAAAAAATATTGGACACGTATTTTTTCTTTTGTCGATTAAACTAAAAATGATAAAGATATAGCCCTTTGAATTTCCGTGTGACGTCATAGTTTGCTACAATTTTTAGCAAACTTAGACGTCACGAGCCCCCACTCCTGAACTTTGACGCGTTTTATCTTTATTATTTATTGTTTATTTGACAAAAGAAAAAATACGTGTCCTATATTTTTTGATTATCTCACTGTCAGACTAATTATTATGTTATTATTAGGACTCAGGAAACTAGCCTATTTAAATACTTGTTTAAGGAGCGGCTCGCTTACTGCTCACACTATAGGAACACAAGATATTCGTATGTGGTGTTTTAATTCTCGCATAATCAAACTTCGACTCCTTGAATATTTTATTTAGTATGGAATTTTCTTTTATGACACAAAGAAGCGCGTGAGACAAAAATGTACCTACATGTGGGTAATCAAGAATCCCCTTGCTAGAACAGCCGGTTCTCAGGTTTTAACGAAGAGTAGTAATAAAAGCTAATTTGATAGAATCAGTTTTTTGTTGTAATAATTACTTAGTTTCTTATTATATAGGGTGTAAGACCATAATCACCATATCAATGTAATCGAGTACTTGCAATTACAAATACAAATTGTACAAATACAAACTTTTCAGTAAAGTAATTTAACACTGAATTCTTTAATTACATATTGTAATTGTTAATTTGTAGTTAATAACATTTTGCCCAACACTACCGTGTGGTTTACGGCTAGAGAATACAATCCCGAGATTCGGGATCCCGGGATCCCGACCGTTTTCTGGCCCCGAAAATCCCGGGACTGTACTTGGCTAATCTCGGGATTTTCGGGATTGCCACAAACAAGTTTAGTTTGTATTCCGTAGTCCGTTGCGCCTCGAAAATAACCTTGCCTAGATTATTTTAATACATTACGACAAAAAGCAACGCGTACAATATGTAAGTACCCACTATTTACTACACAGGTACAGTCCTAATAATATGTTTGTCGTAGAACTTAGAAGGGTCTTCCCCACTCGGAATACTTTAATACAATACTCTTAAGGTAATTCCCCAACGAACCACAACAGGGGAATCACTCGATCATCTCATATCATAATATTGTTGCGGGTATTTCACGTCGGGGATTCCCTGTACGAAAGTATAAATATGCAAATCAGGTTTTATTTTTTTCATTTATTGTTCTGTCAGTGACGGGTTACGTTACGTAGGCTACGTCATTAAAATTAAAAGTCAATTATCTGAAATTAAGTATTTCAAATGGCGGGAGACTTTGTTATACATAAAAAAGACAGTGATACGACGTCAGTGTGGAGTTATTATTTAGTTGCAAAGGACGGGATTTTAATTATTCGTGTTTTTTTTTATTTTAGCCCAATTAGAAACCACATAGTCTAATCCCGGGATAGGCCCGGGATCCCGGGAAAAGGCTTCAAAAATCCCGTAATCCCGGGATTGAAAAACATGCTCGGGATTGTATTCTCTATTTACGGCCTACAATTTCTTTCTATGAATGATGTATGAGCTAGCCAAAGAAGAAAAGTCCAGAGGAAAGAAGACAGCATATCAGGCTCCTTGCATTACAGCGATTCTGAAACCATGAGCTTGGATGACAGGAGAGCATACAATAAGATTTTCATTAAAATACTCTGGCCACAGAATAAGTAGGTACAGTACAGGTTAGGTACAGAAGCTGCGCTCTGCAAAGTATTCAAAGAAATATCAACTCAATGTAGTTAGCGATACGGTGTAATTTGGCTCGCGTCAAAACGCAGCACCTTTTATTTTAGATACCTACACCAAGCCAATTTTGTACTTATAGCTCTGAAGTCGGTAAACACATATGACGAAACGCGCGTCGTTATTACCGGATTTGTTAGGTTTTCACCTTCGAAGGTGTCGCCGCGCTTAATTATGTTTTCGATACTGACACCGTTAGCCGTGTGGTATCCGGCAGAGTAGAATAGGACCACTCCAAGTCTTCCCGTGGATGTCGTAGAAGGCAACTTAGAAAATACAAGCTAAACAAAGCTTATAAACATCTAAGAGACCTCTCCAACCCGTCTGGCCAGCGTAGAGAGTGTAGGCCAAGTCCTCTGACTGCTCTGACCAAGTATGGCTCTAATAGTACAGAGAGGGTCGTGCTCCTGTAGTGGAGACTAAAAAGGACCTGATGATGATGATACTGACACCGGTTTTAAAACAGGCCTGCGAATCTGTTGTTGGTCAGACCAACAACAGATTCACAGACGAAATACGTTATTTTCTATCGGGAAATGAATTTTTAAGTTATTTGCCTTGGACCAAAGCCAGTGTTCGTGTTTGAGGTTTGTTTGCTAGGCCTGCTTTATTAGATGCTCGGGCAGACCGCTCGTCTATGTAAGAATATTTAAGCTCATGACTATTTACAGTCGGACCTATAGGTTATGTACGTTTAAGATACGAAATAGAACTGTCACACGGGTTTCATTGTGATTTCGCCAGGTTTTTTGACGTGATAACGTCTTTTAACGATGACACGCACACGCACGAAAAAGTGTCACGTTCCGCGTGCAAGCGAGAGCTCAGAACAAGCAATAGAGCGGCACGATCGGCCTAAGCGTTTGGCTATCATCATCAGATCCTTCTTAGTCTCCACTGCAGGAGCATGACCCTCTCTGTTCTACTAGAGCCATACATGGCCAGAGCAGACAGAGGACTGGGCCTACACTCTCCACGCTGGCCTGACAGGTTGGAGAGGTCTCACAGATGTTGATAAGCTTTGTTTAGCTTGTATTTCCTAAGTCGCCTTCTACGACATCCACGGGAGACTTGGAGTGATCCTATTTTACTCTGCCGGATACCACAAGGAGTTGCTACATATATTTCTGGTGATTAAGCTGGTCATTGTCTATCATGACGCAATCACTTAACACCTTTTTGCTTCCTCGGCAGGCAATTGAAAATGAAAATGCTCCCTGTGCGCTACGTGATAGGAAAATACACTGAATCTTTTTTCCACCTTTAATATCAAAAAAAGGTTTCTCCTGCCTGAGTATAGAGTATCATTTCGTTCAGCAAGGTACAGGTCATTAGGGACATTCCTTGATTAGTCAGATGTGACGGGTTTCGTCCTTGCCCCTGTTTTGGGCTTTTGTTAACCTTCGTAATTGCAAATTTGGACCGCAGTGTTAATGTTTTAAGGGTGGATTTTGATCGCCGTCGCTTTGTGGGTTCAGGTAAGTGCCTGTTTGGTTATAATAATGGAATCTCAGCGAAAATGTAATGTAACGGGCGAAATCGGGTGTGGCCGGCCTAATATAGGGTTACCTGTGTGTATATTTATATCGAAGCGGTCCTCCACGTTTCCGAATTACTTATTACATGTGTGTCCAGTGACGTTAGTAGACAATATTGTAGAAAAAAGATTTGAGAGATATATCATCGTCCATTCAAAACCTTCAGGGAACTTAAATAAAAGACTGAAAGAGAAAGGCTTATAAGAGGCTTGACTTTTTATTCTGTTTTTTTATTACGAACTAGCTTTCGCTCGCGGCTCCGCCTGCGTCAATGTCGATCCCTCGGGAATAGTACTTTGTCCCGGGATAAAAGGTAGCCTATGTCTTTCTCCGTACTTCAGAGAACTTGTATGCAAAATTTCATAATGATCGGTTCAGTAGTTACGGCGTGAAAGCGTAACAAACAAACAAACAAGTTAGTTATCTGTTATGCACCAACGCCAATCATATGTACTTTCTCCATCTACCCTTAGGTTGAATGGAAGAAATGCGATAATTCCGCCCTTGTACCAATATAATATTTTTTTTTGTTTTCTATAATTTGTCTATTGTTTGGTGCAATAAAGTGGATTCTATTCTATTCTATACTATATTTTTAGCCGTCATTATGTCATGTCTGGGTTATAAAACTTGGGTTTTGAAGAAGCCATCACATAAACAGTAAACAGCGGACGCATATGCCAACATCAATATTGTGCCGCGAGCCCACGTGGAGACAGATAAAATTCGATTGTAATAAACTGTAGTCAAGGTAACGAAAAAAATAAAGACTCATTTCGGCGGAATGTGTTGCTGAAGCCATATAAACTTTATTCAAGGAAACGCCAAAAAATAAAGTCGAATTTCGGCGTATTATGGGTAGTTACTCATAACACTTTAAACGCCGGAATCGCAGTCACAATAGTTTTACAATTGTATGCTGGACAACGTTTTCCGACACTGCGTCTAAGGTGTTAGTATAACTCGTGCATCTCTTTAAAAATCATTAATGATTCAAAATTTCGCATAACGTACAGTTCTTAATGTTTACTTTATTCTTCTTCTTCGTTACCTTTCCCTATTAAGGGTCGATTCTGTATGTCGACTCTCTATAATTTTCTGTCCTGTACCATATCAAAACAATATTTATCCCCCCCCTTTCTCATGTCCCATCGGACACATTCAATATTTATTACATTTAATGTTTACTTTATATACATCTTTAAGCATCACAGATAAAGATGAAATCAGGAACACGCTCGAGTGTGAAGGATTTATTTGTTTGTCTCTAGTTATTACAGTATGCAAGTATCTCCTTTGTAATTTAACGACACTCAGTCTCATATTCGGCTAATAAAATCTGTTCGACTCTCGATGAAAGCGTATACGGATGTCTTTATGACGCGCAATAAACTGGATGATTTAAATTCACAATGCTTGCATAATACTGACATAATTGCGTTAAGTACATTTGCGTTAGAAATTACAGTCTTTGCTTTGTATTTTAACGAGACTTAGGCTTTGTTTACGGGGAGGTGGCGCATCGTGAGGCGCGTCCAACGGTGCGTGCTATAATACTGTCAAACATATGGCGGAGTATAGGGCCGTTTACGGAGAGGCGGAGAGGAGGAGAGGAGAGGAAAAATGACGTTTGGTTATGTGACCCACACCGCGGCCGACGCGACGTTGGACGCGGCAGTGCATGCTGCGTCGGTGGCGGAAATCAAATTTACTTGTTCAATCTAAACTCGTCCTTAGATTAATAATAATACAACTTATTTTTCGTTCGTTCGAATTACGCGTGCTCCGCGGCGTAAAATGCCACGCTACGCGCACCGCCCGTATGCACCGCGTATCCAAAAACTAAAGTATGGATGGAGCTTAATTTTCTTCCTTTAATGTACCCTACTGCTTTTATAATAGGAATGGTAGGTTACTATAGTTTAGAAACGAGACGCAATGTGACATTATTAAAAATGTTTTCAAAATTATATTGGGAATTAACTGCAATAGACAAATACTCGAGAAATTGTTGCTGTCAGTGCCAGATGAATTCATTAATAGAAGGCGTAAACCGCCTTTCTTTGCCGTGCCTTCCTCACGCACTAATCTGGGTAAGTTTGCTCCAATACCAAGAGCTTTATCTTTGTTAAATACTCTTAGTGATACATGTTCAATTGTTCGTTAGAGAAATTCACGGGTATGACCTTGTTCTATGTACCTAAATTAAAAGATGTTGCAGCGTAGTTGCATTAGGTTTAGCCTGTAATAACACGCTGTATGTGGTTAAATAAATAAATAAAATAAAAAAAAAAAATGTTTCTACGTCGCGATCGCCGCGCCGCTGCGCTGCGGTGGATGCTCACGTCTCTACGCAAACGGAAAACGTTACACGCGCCGCCCAATACGCCGCGCACCGCCACGCCTCTCCGAATTCGAAGTCTTCGGTAGTTAGGATTCAAGACCAAATAAATCGGGTCATCTCTCGATGAAAGCGTATACGGATGTTTTATGACGCGCAGTAAACTGGGTATGATATAAATTCAGGATGCTGTACTGCATAATACTGTCACTACATTTAGTACATGTGCGTTAGAAGTAAATCTCAGCGTTGAAAGTCAACGACACTCAGTCTTGCATTCGGCTAGTAAACTCTGTTCGGCTCTCGATAAAAGCGTATACGGATGTCTTTATGACGCGCAGTAAACTGGATATGATGATAAATTCACGATACTGTACTGCATGATACGTCATTACATTTAGTAAATGTGCGTTAGAACTAAATCTCTGCTTTGTAAGTCAACGACACTTACCTTGTCTTACATTCGGCTAATAACTACTGTTCGGCTCTCGATGGAAGCGTTGACGGATGGCTTTATGACGCGCAGTAAACTGGATATGATATACAAAAATTCACAATGCTGTACTGCATGATGAAGGGTCGTGCTCCTGTAGTGGAGACTAAAAAAGACCTGATGATGATGATGATGATGTACTGCATGATACAGTTATTAAATTAAGTATGTGCACCGTTCGCGTTATAACTAAACTATTGCTTTGTAAGTCACGACACTCAGTCTTACATTCGGCTAGTAAACTCTGTTCGGCTCTCGATGAAAGCGTAAGCGGATGTCTTTATGACGCGCAGTAAACAGGATATGATGATAAATTCATAATGCTGTACTGCATGATGCTGTCATTACATTTAGTACATGTACGTAATAACTTCTTTTTGTCACGATAGTTTCATGTAGAAGATATACCTGTCGGAACAAAAAGGTAGGAGAGGGTAATTACTTGGAGCCGAGGTCGTACAAGGGTAATCAAAGGTCTCATCTTCATCATTTCGTGTAGGTGTGACGGTCAATCGACCATGCACACCCTAGTGTCAGAGTTCTTCGGAACCGCCTCTCGGCCTCTGACGTGGTTCCTTTAACGACTTAAAAAGAGTTGTCTCTGATAGTAAGTTACGGCCCCGACACTCGCACACTACCTATGAGAATACAGCTTTCACTCTTTATTCTCTCTAGCCCATCTCGGCTTACCATCAGAGAAGGGGTCAGTCTATATCTTTATCAATAACGTGTCCAATATTTTTCAAGAATCTACCAGACGGACTAATTATTTAATGTTTTTTTTTTTTTTTAAGAAACCATGCCCATTCATTGTGTTCAAATAAAATGACAGTTCCTCCACTACGATCAATCGTTTAATGAATAAGAGATTGAAACCGTTATTTCTTGACATCAAATATCAATTGAGCGACTACAATGTGTAATATATTCACACCGTCACACCTATTATTTCACTTTTCTGCACACCAAACAAGTAGGTATTAGGTACGCCCGAAAAAGAGTCACATGACTAAGCTCTAACATAACGCATATACGCCTACTAAGTTCACATTCAAAAAGAAACTTAAAGACATCTTGTTAGAAAATTTGAGTTTAAATTATGATTAGAACGTAAACTTTCAATCAGCAATCAATCTGTATGGCTGCATATTAAATACTTTGCTATTGATATAATTAGATATAAAATTAGATAAGTTAATTAAGGTTAGAGTTAAAAGTGAGTGCATTGTCTTCGCCAACAAACTGTTTTACAGTTTGTCGATAATGATATTGTAAAAACCTGTATGTGATTTACGGATATATAAATAAAAAAAAAAGTACTCTATTGACACCAAATTGACACCCAAACTGGGCAATTTATCAGATATTTTCGCAACTAAAGCTGTACGTCAATCAGCCGGCAGCCCTACAAGGCAACGTTCTGCCTGTCGCACAACTGACAGTCTGCTTACTCGATTTATCGTTTACTCGATTACAGCTGTGATTTTATTGCGTAGTTGATACTGTGATTTATTATAAAGGAGACTTTATTTTGTCTTTAGTTTTATTTTTATGCTTTATTTTTACTGTTACTGTAGAAGTTTTTATTTTTATTTATGACTAGCTTTCGCCCGCGGCTACGCCCGCGTCATAGTCGATCCCTCGGGAACAGTACTTTTTCCCGGGATAAGAGGTAGCCTATGTCCTTCTCCGTACTCCAGAGAACTTGTATGCAAAATTTCATGATGATCGGTTCAGTAGTTACGGCGTGAAAGCGTAACAAACAAACAAACAAACTCACTTTCGCATTTATAATATTAGGATTAGGATATAGGACGGCAAACGAGCAAGCGAGTCACTTGATGTTAGTGATCACCGGTGCCCATGGACAACTGCAACACCAGGGTGTGATAGGAGCGTTGCCGGCCTTTCAAGGAGTCGGAGAGAGGGCATTGGGAGGCGGTACTTTTATGTACTTTGTACGGACGAGCCGGATTCATGATCTTGGATGTTTATCTATTCGTTATGAAAAATACTATGTGATTTGCCCTTTTTTTGGATATTTGTTGAATTTCTTTGAAAACATTAGATAAGTGTGTTTATAAGTTAACGTTTAAACTCTTTTCATCATATTCTATGTTTCTAAGTCTATATGCAAGCTATGCAGTTCGACGGCAGCGGCAAATGTCATGTTTTTATACGTGATAACGTCTTATAAATCGATGAACACCGGCTGCACGCACGAAAAAGTGTCACGTTCTGTGTGTAAGCGAGAGCGCGGAACAAGCGATAGATGTACGATCGGCCTAAACGTTCGGCTTGTGACGCATCTATCTCTCTTCCACCGTTACCACGTAAAATTATCCGTAAATTATTGTCCGTAAACCGACTTGACATCCAATTTTTGTATGAAATGACATGTCGCGCGGCAACAGGTGTCGTAATCATTTCATACAAAATGCGCGGCACTTGTCGCGTGCGACAAAACGCTGTGACAGCGAGTAGAGACGACAATTTGTTGTTAAGTGGATTCATCAGTTATGCTCAATTCACTCGTGATTTTATCAGACAGTTTGTTAAGGAGGCACGAGTGCGAATTAGGACGTCGAGCACAAGTTATATTGTGCTTTGAGTACGTGTTAGTGATATTTAACTGCCTCCGTGGTCCAGTGGTTAGTGTTAATGTAGTTCCCGTGGGAATCGAACCCACGACCCTCGCTCGTGGGTACGATTCCCACGGGAAGCATACTTTGTTTAGTTATTTCCAGTTTGGTTAAGACATTGCAGGTTTGATCACATGATTGTCTGATAATAAAGGTGATTCCGTGTTTCGGAAGGCACGTTAAGCCGTTGGCACAACTGCCATCTGGTAGTCGTTAAAGGCTCCAAGTCAGAGGCCGAGAGGCGGTTCCGAAGAACTCTGATTCTCAATTTAGTTTCAGTATCATGTATAGAGCTTATAAACACGATATCTCTCAAAACAAAGTAACTTACTCCATGACCAACCCTTACAGATATATTATTAGTATTGAATTACACATCACATATGCCCCGGGCATATTCTTCTGTACCTACCCTGTAACAATGTAGGTATATAAAAATATGATTATTTCATAATCTTATCATTCAAAATGTAAATTACTTTGTGTTTGTTTTGGTTAAGTTCTTTTTTTATTACGCTTTCACGCATTAATTATTCAACCGATATCCACGGAATAAAAAATTGATCGTATAACACCTAATTTAATGCCAGCCATTCCGCAGGTGAAAGCTAAGAAAGAGTATTTTACTATCCCGAATCTCGGATTTGCAACATTTTTTTATATTTCTACAACACGAGGCCCTTCCCTGACCAATATAAACATGAGCGGGAGCCCGCTGTCAGAAATTCAGCTGAAATAAAATAAATAATGGTACCTCAAGATCCCGCACACAATATGAATTCCGGGAATTGTCTCACAACAAGTCTATTTTGTAATTCAGTTGGGTGGGGCGCAAAACGTACGTTTCTCAAAATGTCGCTGCTAAAAGGTAACTTTTTCCTCGAAGTTGTAACCAGGTTCAATATTATACATATAATTATTTTTATTGGATTCACTTAAAGGAATTTTTTTATTGCCGAATTGGCATTAAGGTCCCAAGCGCCAAAGACCCCAATAGGTCTTTTGCTGTGATAAGACTTGTGAGGTCTACAGAACACAGAATTACAAGTTTTATTGTTAATGACGAAAAATAGAAAAAATACAAGACTGGCTAAAACACGAAAGAAGAACACTTTTAAAGGGAGGTACTAAAAGAACTGCTGAAGACATGATAATCAAATTTGAAATGGATTTGAAAACAATGCGAAAGTGAACCATTCATAAAACCCTTTAATGTATTTTTGGTACTACTAGACGTGGACTGAACCAATTTTTCCGTTATGACGTTTTGCGAAAGTGACATTCTGCGTCACAAGCATGTCACAAGGAGGTTGAGGTTTGAGAGCCCTCAGACTTTATTAGGCTCTTTGAACGTTACTTGATATTTTATTTACCAACTTTCATATTCAAAGTTGTAATTTCGTTTGTGCTTCAATTATGCAGTCGCGTCTTACGAATATCATTTTGTGAGGCAAACAGAATTAGTTTAAATTAGAGCATGTGTGCTAAGGAGAGGAGCGGGGTAAGGGGCTTGTAGCTGTAAAATACCGAATGAAAAAACCTTTTGCTTACACAAAATATGGTTATTAGATTTTTATTAGTATCTGCTTCTCTTCCCACGTAGACCGTAAAAGCCGAATGAGAGATTGGACTAAAATCTGTGAAAAGCACAACCTACCTATCAAACCGAATGAAAATATCAGTGAATTAACGAACTAGCTACTACATAAGATTTGAAATGCAAAAACAACTGGACTCGTGCCGTCTCGCTCACCTCATAATATTCGTACGACGCAGCGCCGCAGCGGACTCCAGACATGGCGCGACCGCATCAGCCAATTAGCGGACGGATATTTTCACGCCATGCAAAAATTCGATTTCTGCGCAGGTACATTCTTGTAGTACCCTAGTCTTCCCATGGATGGCCGGCGACTTAGGAAATACAAGCTAAACAAAGCTCATAAACATCAATCAGACCTCTCCAACTCTGGCCAGCGAGGAGAGTGTAGGCCAAATCCTATGACTGCTCTGGCAAAGTATGGTACATCCGGTAGTACAGAGAGGGTCATGCTCCTGCAGTGGAGATTAAAAAGACCCGATGATGATAATGATATCTGTACTGTAACTTCTATTATTTATTCAAAACAAGATCGTAATGCAACTAATGATGCTCTTATCCGTCGCAGAGCCGATGTTTATCGCCTGCCGCCCCGTCAGTAAATTTTGCCGATACCTGTACATGACTGTTGCAATTACAATTTGCGACTCGATCGTTCGGATGCCATCGGTAAAATTGGCATTTAAATCGTTAACATTGGCATTTAGCCGATATTATACTTGTAAATAATATAGAATCTGTTTTAATCACTTAATTAACACTGCAGGACACTAAACGAGACACAATAGAAGTTTTGTTGTTATAACGGCTATAATAATAATTTCTTTTTCTTTTCTTTATTTCAGACAACAGTAGTCCATTTTTGTTAGTAACAATATTTACTTAATCTAAGTCTTATCTACTTGTTAGTAACAAAAACTTAAAATCTAGGTGTGTTATAGTCTATAACTAAAAGTGACCGGGTCCCAAAGAGACCTTGCCGGGTCCAGTCTATAAGCCCCCAGATGAGTGGGCTATAAAAGCGGACCGCTATCGCACGCAAAAAAAAATATATTTGAATATTATTAATGAAATCAATCTATTAAATGTTGATATATTTGTAGTAGTCTTCTTTATTTATTAACATAAAAACGTTGTCAAATAACTCTTTATTCCTCATAACATTTTGTTAGCTATCAAACGAGGTTATAAAATATAATCAAACTTTTTATATTATTAATCCATCTTCCGCCGCCTCCGCGTCGTTTTAAAAAGAACATAAAAACGATCAATTGATTTTTAATTCGATAATAACATAATTTGGATCAGATAGGATCAGATAAAAAGGGCCACCAAGTTTTGACGTGATAACGTTGTCGTTGACGTCTTATAAATCGACTAGCTTTTGCCTGCGGCGTCGCTCGCGTTAAGAAGTATAGTTTCATACAAATTTTCATCCCCTATTTTATCTCCTTGGGGGTAGAATTAATCAAAATCCTTTCTTAGCGGATGCCTACGTCATAACATCTACCTGCATGCCAAATTCAGCCCGATCCGTCCAGGGGTTTGGGCTGTGCGTTGATAGATCACTATGTCAGTCAGTCAGTTACCTTTAAGTTATATATATTTAGATGAACGACGACTGCACGCACGAAAAAGTGTAACGCTGCGTGTGAACAAGCGATAGAGAGGCACGATCGGCCTAAGAGTTCGGCTTGTGAAGCATCTATCTCTCTCCTAAAATTATCGTCCGTAACCTACTTTACAGATAACCAAATAAAAAAAAATAGTCAATCTTATGAAAACCGCAATGTTTTTTGTGTGACACTTAACGTTTGTACACACATAAACACAATACGACGTCGCGTCGTAAAAATATACGACGAGCATCGTAAAAATTTAAGACGCGACATCGTAGCGTGCCACGACACACGACACGACGTCGCATAGTAGAAACTCACGATGCATTCTCGTGTCAACTGTGCAACAGTGACAGTTTTTGCAATTTTAATCTTGTATTCTTCAGATGTTTTGTCCCATAGTACAGGACGATGCTCGACTAGGGTTTTTCAATGATCGACCTCAATAGAGGTCCGCCATCTTTGAATTTCGAATAACAGCTGTCACTGTTGCGCAGTTAACACGAGAATGCATTTGAGTTTCTACTATGCGACGTCGTGTGGTGTATCGTGGCACGTTACGATGTCGCGTCTTAAATTTTTACGATGCTCGTCGTTTATTTTCACGACGCGATGTCGCGTCGTGACACGACGCTGCGTCGTTATACGACGCGACGTGGTATCGTGTTTATGTATGGGAGCCCTAAGTTAGCGAATAGGCCGGCCGGCAGATTCGGGCTGATTGGATTCCAGTATTGTTTTCTCAACAAACAGCAGATGACAGCATTTAGATACTGCGCTATCGCATGTAGTCCATTGTGCCAACTGATGCGTACGTCATTGTTTTGCGAGACAATAATAAGTTAGAAAAATATAAACAGTACTGCATTTTTCTTTGTCCGAAGCATTGTATGAACTGACAAGCGCTCCGTTCATTCTATTCATCTCTCTATGAAATATTTTTGTTTCTGGATTTGCCTTTAGTCCATTGAAATGTTAAATTTTTTGGAGTAAGCGTGCGTTTGTCCGAGGATGCAATTTTATTTTTTAGATACGAAGGGGTGAGGGGTTTAGTGTAAAATTAAACCCAAGTTTGTGGGGTTGCAACCCTTGTCCAGTGGTTAAGGCGTTGCCTGTCGACCCGGAGGTCGTGGGTTCAATTCTCACGGGATGCATACTTTGTTTAGTTGTTTCCAGTTTGGTTAGGACATTGCAGGCTTGAATCACCTGATTGTCTGATAATAAAGATGATTCCGTGCTTCGGAAGGCATGTTAAGCCTTTGGTCCTGGCTGCCATCTGGTAGTCGTTAAAGGAACCACGTCAGAGGCCGAGAGGCGGTTCCGAAGAACTCTGACACCAGGGTGTGCATGGTCGATTGACCGTGACACCTACTCTAAATAATAATGGACTACTCTAGAAATAGAGTTAGGTTAGGTTAGGTTAGGTTAGAGTTAGGTATTTCTTAACTTATTTATAGAATATTTAGTTATATATTCTCTTTAAAAATAAATAATTTAATAGAAATGGGGGCTCTCATACAACCAACATGATTTTTGTGCTGTTTTTATACATAACGGTACGGAACCCTTCTTGCGCGTGTCCGACACGCACTTGGCTTTTTTATTCTCGTAGAGGGAAATGAAAAGCAGAATGTGTTTCTCGGGACTAACATAATATTTTTACTTCGGGCAACACTGAATACCTCCGTTCACTTAGGTTTAGAATCCCTCGCTCCGCTCTGGAATCTTTGCTAGGTAAACTCCTTCTAAGTCCTTGTTCTGAGACTTCTTCGTTCCGCTCTGGATTCAAAATATTACCCTCACCAAAAATTATTATGTTAGGCGCTTGCTTGCGTCACAAATCACAATCTACTGTTTGTATTTTTGTCTTTTTTCCCTAACGACAATCGGTGGCCAAAATTAATAACGATTTTAGCCACTAAAACCATACATTCAGGGATAAATTTATTCAAATTCCTAGTTTTACCTATTGTAAAATAAGCTATATTTTAGTAAGACAGCAGATAAGAAGCGAAGTTTAAGGGCCCGTACTACCTCACACTGTTTTGCATGATTGTCTGTAATATCAAAGTAATGAAATACTCAAGTTGAAATAAAAAATGCAGCAAAGTTCAGGACTAACTCTGGTAACTATCTGACTCAAAAACACGATTTCGTTAAATTTTCTCGATAGAAAAAAATTGCAAAGTTGCCTCCAAATCACGTCTAATTTACTCGGTATACAGCATTATTCACCAAATACATTAAAATTAACCTTGAAACTTTGAATTACCTATAATTGCATTACAGTTATGGCAGCCATCATGTATTTTTCTTTTTCGAATAACCCTTTGATATTCTTAAAAAAAACGAAAATATCCAAAGTAGCCAACGCGTTTAGGCCATCCGCGTTTGTACAGCCACGCCGCCTGGCATATGGCGGGCCCTTAATATTTGTAGTAAGAAAAGTGCATAAAACCCTTTAATTAGAACTAAACATAATGTTCTTAACTTTATGCAACATTTAACTCAGATTATTCGATAAGATTGATATAAATCGTTAATATCGGCATAAACCGCTCAGGCCCGGTTAAGTATAAAGTAAGTATGGAAACTTGTAGCCGATAAGTACTTCCACAAACTTCGGTATCCCGGGTTAAGTAGGAATTCGTAAAATAATTTTCGCTCTCAACTTTCTTCGTACGATAAAGTTTCACTCGGTCCTTTTTGAGTTGAATTCTAATGAGAATGTATGTTCTAAAGTAAGGAAATATGGAAATAAAATTGTCGCCAGCTTTACAAATCGATAAACAAAGCAAAGCACTGGCTACAGATTTCAGTGTAAAGATAAGTTCAATAGACTTAAATAAACTAACAAAATATTTTAGAAACTTCTATCTCTATAAAAATAAATTAGATAAGTACTAATTATTGTGTGAAATACGAGTTACTAATATTGACGTACAAGGACAGCTATAGCACACAGATCTTCACTAAGTCAGGATTTGGAGTTAAATTTTTGAAACGCTCTTTTCAAAACGAATGCGATCCTTCAAGCTTCCACATTAGAATCTTAATTAACCCCAAATGATCGCACTAGACCACTTAGACTCAAATTTCAGGCATGCAAAATATTAATTGGCTGTGACATATACTTCATTCAATCTAAAGTAAGTTTTGTTGATGTGATGCATGCTCATTAAAGTTCGTTGTAAAAACACAAATATATATTATACATAATGATTTGTGTTTTGTAATAATAATGTCAACTTTAACAGAACAGAGAGGAGGAGGGACGATAACCGTATTCGAATGAAAAATCGACCGATCCCTTCGCTTATACTGAGTGAAGTTGTAAAATTTTTGCCTAACAAAGGATAGATCATAATCAAAGGCAGATAGATCATCTGATCTGACCTTCGAAAGAAAGGTAAGAATTTACCTACCAAAGTAAATACCTTACTCCAAAGAAGAATTATCTAAACAATAAAAAAAAACATGCCAGTTTTTCTTTTTTAATTTTAACTTGTAGCTCCTACTCGTAGCATGTTTGCCTAATGACTGTGGAATTTAGTAAATATAAGACATTTTTGTTACATCACAAGTATTCGCATGTTTTTAAAGTACTTACATTAATTAAGCAATTGTAATTTAACTCACACAGGGAGGAAATATGGATGCAAATAGTCTCTCATATGAAATTAAAACGACTTCAAACAACGCTAGAATAATGATCCGATTTTGATGAAAGGAAAATGCCCACGGCTCTATGGACCGTCGTCCCACATTAAATAATACAGTATAATAACCAAAATTATACAGAATAACGTAGTTAATAAATGAAATACAATAAAACAAAAATCATGTTTTTAAATTGTGGGGTTTTTGATAAAAAAATTAAACAAAGTTCGATTTTGAGGTTATTTTCTATGTTCGAGTGGGCTATTTTTGAACGGATGACTGTTAGATAACGTATGTTATCTGTATGGGAAAATCGCTTGAATCCAGGGGCACTATTTTTGAAACTATGACACTCGTATTCGAGCGATTTTTCCATACAAAAATCGCTAGAAGACGAGTGTTACACTTTCAAAAATGGTACCCCAGTTGTGAAAATAGCTCAGAAAAATACTACCATACTTTTTACTGTTCTGTAAATAAAGAGTAGGTCAATGATATGAAAAATACTGAATAATGACCATTGGTCTTATATAACTATCTATACATATATAACGAAGCAGAGTATCAATGTGAAAGTGTATTCGTTTGTCCTTCTTTCACGTTAAAATGAGCACATTTACGGGATTTTTGTATGATGAGCTGGAGCCTATTCTGCCATAGGCACAGATAAGTAATAGTACTAGCGTACCATAGGCTTTTTACGCGTGTGAAGCCGTGGGCATTAGCTAAGTATGATGAGGAAATACCTAAGGAGGGATGGGGTCAGCCAAGCCGTCAACCGTAAAAAGTTTTTACAGCAGTAATGGTGTCATAATATTGGTTAACCGGAAAAAACAGTCAGATGATGATGGAAGTAATAGAATTATTAATATTTAGGGATTCCGAAGACTGACTACATAGTAAAATAATATTGCAGGGGAAAGAAGAAATAGTGTTTTAATCTATTCAACATATTTATTCATAATCTTCATATAAAATGTAGCCAGACTCAATGCCTCTGAAGTAGCCATTATGTGGGCACAGCAACCCACTGTTCTTGTATCCACTAGAAAATAGCCAGCGAGTTTGGTAATGGATTTGGCACCAGAATTTATGACTCTCTGGAGCTTCTTGCAGAAGACATAGTAACATCGGCACTTTCATGAGGTTGGCTATATTGATCAACCTGAGCATGACATCTCACACTTCTGTATGCGTTAGTCCAACACTGTAGACAGGCTTCTCTAGTTGATGTACCTGGAAATCATAATAAGTTTTAATATAATTCAAGCAGTACATCTTGAAATTCACATCATAATTTTCATGTTTGAAACCGCTAGAACTAATAGACCATGAAAAAATATTTGAACATGTAACTAGTCTAATTATTGAGAAGGTTATTATTTTAAAACTCATATCTTTATTTATTTTCATTCATTTATTAAATCTTAATATATAAAACAACGGGTTTGTTCTATATATTATATCGGGTTTGTTTGAACACCCATAACTTATGAACGGTTGAACCGATTTTTATATATCAAAATAATATGTTTATACATGCTTTATGTATGTTACATACTTGTTGAATAGGTATGAGGTCCCTCTTTGAACTGCCTAAAGAAACATTATGTATTTAGACTCTCAATATTGATGTTCCACATTCAAGTCATACTTGCTGGTGGCCATATGTTCGCTGAACAAAATCACCACTTGAATAGTTTGTTATATGAAAACATTCTTCACAAATACAGCTGTCTTCAGATACCTAAAAAAAGAAATAAATAGATGAATTCATTTAGACTAAAGAGCACACTTATGTTTTTGGTGTCTCATATACATTCATATAATAAAAACAAGGCAATTACATACTCGAATGAACTATATATATTTAAGTGGAAGTAATTTACTCATAAGCCAATCATATAGGTCAACAAGAGAGTAATTCAAATAATACCTTCTAGGTACATATTTTCTTTTAGCATCTATGTATATACAGGTTATTTTTTTTTCTTATGTAGGTAGATACTTACAATTGCTGGGTTAATCCAAGAGTTTAATATAGTAAGCATAACTTCAGTAACGTCTTCAACTTGGTGCTGGAGAATGTTTTAGCAGAAGCAGAGAAACATAGGTAGTGGAAAACGTTCTCCAAATTCACAAAATAAGTATTATAACCATGGACCAAGGAATATTATAACAGAGTTTTTTAGAACTTTCTCATCAGCACTACGTTACATACTAAGATTACTTGCATTTAGTTTACTAATAATGTAAAGTTTGAAAAAACTAAACCGCCTTGAAACCGCAAATCCATTTGATTATTGACAGACATAGGTAGGCAGTTTATTTTTTAAACTCGATGTAGGTAATGGCTTCTAGCGTTTTTGCCTCCGTTTACGAAGAATGTTTAAAATACTACCTGTGCAAGCAGTTTTGTCAATGAAAGCAATACTGCTTTTGATAACAGATATTTATTATGTAGAATAATTGTATAGAATAAAAAAATCTACAGTTTAAGTTAAAAACGTACATACTTAACCAGTATTTCATAACACCGCATATTATTTTATTATCTTTCATTATCGCACATACGCTTCAGTGTCTTTGTAAACTTAGTTGAACGGAAAATATTGGTAAAAATACCAATTCAATTAAAAATTAAAACCCCACAAAGATTTTCCCCATAATTTATATATATATAAATTAAAAAATAAATTAAATTGACTAATTTTGAATTTTATTTCAAGCTCATACGCGTTATTAAGGGGGCGAAACCGGGAATGGGCAATCACCTTTAAATGGCACCCATTGTGAATCAAAATAACCTTTTAAATAAAAAAAAATACAATCGAATTTAAAACCTCCTTTTCTATAACCGGTTAAAAAAATAAAGTTTCCTAGCGAAAAACTGCGTTTTCGACGTCCATTCGCAGATAAGGTTTTGGTTTGGATTGGATTCTTAAAAAATATACGCGTGAAATTCTAAAAGTTCTCAGTAAATTAAAAGACCCTCTATCATTACAGAAATCTCATTACAACTGAAATTGTAGACGAAACGAGAATAATGATATCGTAATTAGTTCATAACTTTTAGTTTTAAAGGGCAGACTGAGAAAAAGTTAAGACAGCGCGCCAAAGGTTGTCCCAAGGAAACCTAATTAAATAAATAAAATAAAAAATACAGGGATATCACACAAATCAAGCTACAGTAGGTTGTGAACTTGTGTCGCAGGATACTAACTCAACAATACTATATTTTATAAGTATCTATACTTATATAGATAACATCGAGACCCAGGTAAATTTGAAGAAGATCATTCTCCACCATGACCTGACCGGGGGTCGAACATGAGGGTGTCGTGTCGCAGGCTGGCGTGTTAACCACTGCGCCACGGAGCTCGCCAAAATAAATATTTTATATAAATTAACTAGCTGTTGCCCACGATTTCGTCCGCGGTAATTGCTGTTATTATGATTAATTGTGTTTTTTATTAGTATAAGATAAATAATTTTCCCCCGTTTTCAAAACATTTTTTATTGATGCTTCCCTTCTATTGGTCGCAGCGTGATGTTTTATAGCCTAAAGCCTTCCTCAATAAATGGACTATCCAACACAAAAAGAATTTTCCAATTTGAACCAGTTGATCCTGAGATTAGCGCGTTCGAACAAACAAACAAACTCTTCAGCTTTATAATATTAATATAGTTATTAAATAGTCTTGGATGTTTATGTATATAAAATATAATATCATAGAATTAGTATTCTACGACATAAGTACACAACAAATTAGATATAAAATTAGATAAGTTAAATTAAGGTTAGAGTTAAAAGTGAGCAAACTGTTTTACAGTTTGGCGATAATGATATTATAAAAAACTGTATGTGATTTATGGATAAATAAATTTAAAAAAAAAGAAAAACTTACTGTTGCGCAAGCTCAATTTGTGTGATATGTCCCTTATTTATTTATTCTTTTATTCTTCTTTTCGAGTCAAAATGGTTATTTATGCTTCTCCTATACAGTTTTTGACCAATAGGTGGTTACAGCGATCACATGCATCAGCAGCAACTCCAGTCTAGATATACAAAATAGAACTCCATAGAAAATTACATATTATCGTTATTTAATAATTTTCACGCCGCGGCGTCTATTGTTTCTCTATCTGCAAGTCCTTGTTTCAGGGATCGTTAATTCTTAGCAAGTGTAAACGAAAAGTTTCAGTCTCCATTAATTTTTCAACTTCAATTGAATGGGTAGCTCCCAATCCCAGTTTTGGGCGTCCCTGCGAACTGGTGATTAAGATTAATTGTCTCTTTGTTCCCGTATTTTTCGATTCCATTTAAGTTTTTGATATGTTGCTAAAGGTTCTTCAGAAGCGTAGTTTTTACTGTCGCAGTGAAGACAGAGAGCTGTTGCAAGTTTGTCCTGTTCAAAAGTTTAACATTTACTAAAACATATAAATATGTGTTCCTTAATACATTACAAATAAAATAGAGATTCCAACGCGTCGCCGCGAGGCAGGGTGCCCAGTAAGCTGGCAGCATTGCCTCTCTGCACTGCAATGGAAATTCTTTGGGCGAAGTAACTGCCAGCTCTAGGATCACCTGTAACCTCACGGAGGCGCGCTGAAATCTTAATTTACATTACATTTACTTAATGCTTAGCCTTCATCAATTACATCTTCTATGCTGAAAAAAAAACATTGAAAGTGCCAGCTTGTCCTATAGCGTAGGCTGCAAAAGCCGGTCAAGTGAATGGGCGATAATCTAAAGAAATGTGTGGCGATGGCGATGAATTAATGAATGATTTATTTGAATAACATACACAGTACGATATTTTTTTAAGTGTTTTATTTTGCATTCACAGTCATCATCATCATCAGGTCCTTTTTAGTCTTTACTACAGGAGCACGGCCCTCTCTGTACTACTAGGGCCATGTTTGGCCAGAGCAGCCAGAGGACTTGGCCTACACTCTCCACGCTGGCCAGGCGGGTTGGAGAGGTCTCTTAGATGTTTATAAGCTTTGTTTAGCTTGTATTTCCTAGGTCGCCTTCTACGACATCCACGGGAAGACTTGGAGTGGTCCTATTCTACTCTGCCGGATACCACACGGCACCTATTTACGAGTTTTTTATATTACTATTTTGATATACTCTTATTAAATTAAGAAATAAAATATGATTTATGGAAAATATGACGTAAGCCTTAATACGACAAATAAGGGGAAATGGGATATGGTGGAGAATTTCGGCGCCGAGATTGAATTGTTCGGTAGCTCAGATGGCAGAGCATAGGTCGTACATAGACCTAGGTCGCCGGTTCAAGTCCTGCCCGTATGAAATTTTGTCATCATACTTTATTTCTTAATTTAATAACAGTATACACAGTGCGAGTTAAAGAAATATATAACATTAAATAAAATAAAATTTTCAGCACTGTGTCCGTTTTCAAGCAGGTCCCAACTCAGCGTTTGCTGGCGGTAGAGCCAGCGCTGGACTTCCGTTGGGACCTATGTCTATCGCAACAGCGATAGTAACTTATCACTATTTTGATTCCGTTTTAAACCGACACGCCAAAACACACTAATCGTGGCGTTGGGCTCTGTTTACCCCGTAAAGACGTGACTAGTATGAATTAACCTATCTATCAAACAGAAAAAAAATTGTTGTAACTAAAGTAGGTTTACGGACGATAATTTTACGTGATAACGGTGGAAGAGAGATAGATGCGTCACAAGCCTACGAATATGTAAACTTATTTGTAGTTACAAGCCGAAAGCTTAGGCCGATCGTGCGTCTCTATAGCTTGTTCCGTGCTCTCACTTGCACACGTAACGTGACACTTTTTCGTGCGTGCAGCCGTCGTTCATCGATTTATAAGACGTTATCACGTAAAAAAATCTTTACCTGTAAACCCCATTATAATTTAAACAATTACCATCAGTGAACTAACATTATGAATTCATTGAAACAGTTTCATTACCAATTTGATTTCATACAATCGCTTCATTTCCAACACAAATTTAGGCTACGAACAGTAATGAAAAGCTGGTTAATTCTCGTGAATACATAACTTGTACGAGTTATGTATTTTAATTCCATGTACCATGACCATAAATTATGGAGACTACAGATCTCATTCCACTTGCTAACTTTGCTTTTTGAGTCTGCGAACACGGGTTTGTTTCCAGTATTATTACCTATTTTCATTTATAACTTCACAATTATTAAAAATACACGTTACACGTCGGAATAAAACATAGAGCATATTATTATCTTTCAAGTAATGTAAAAATATTAAAATCAGTTAAGTATTAATCCTTACTATTACTAATATTATAAATGCGAAAGTGAGTTTGTTTGTTTGTTTGTTTGTTTGTTACGCTTTCACGCCGTAACTACTGAACCGATCATCATGAAATTTTGCATACAAGTTCTCTGGAGTGCGGAGAAAGACATAGGCTACCTTTTATCCCGGGAAAAAGTACTATTCCTGAGGGATCGATATTGATGCGGACGGAGCCGCGAGCGAAAGCTAGTCGAATTATAAAGTAAAAACGAAAGGTCCCGACGCCATCTTTGACGGCCTGTAGGGGGGTCCCCACGGCGTTTTTTTTTTTTCTACGACTCAGGGAATCCAACGACACCTATCAAAGGTATTTCCCAATTGTGCGAATAAAACTTAATTTATAGAGCAAATTTGCTCAAATCTGTTCTAGACTACATTGAGTCACCCCGCTATGAGTTACACTCACAGAAATGACCCTCAGGAGCATGGCCCTCTCTGTACTACCGTAGCCATACTTGGCCAGAGCAGACAGAGGATTTGGCGACATTTTTTTTTAATTTCGGTGTTATTAATTTCAACAAATTTTTAGCCTTGCTATTAATAAGGTTGTTTCCACGCTTGAGTCACCTTTGAATTTATGGTATTTAGATGATGCAACCACAGGTGGAAACCCTGTGGTGGTGGAGAGGGATATACAAGTTATCGTGGCAGAGTTTAGGAAGATGGGTCTTGAGTTGAATTCAGGAAAATGCGAGATATTCACCGACAACTCCGATTTACTGTCAATTGACAACCTTAAAGCGTTTCTGCCGGGTTTAAAGGTTGTAGACCGGACTAATTTATACTTGTTGGGAGCCCCAGTTTTTGCAGATGCAGTTCCTCAAGTTTTGCAGAACAAAAATGATTCACTATTAAAAACGGAGGCAGTTTTGAAAGAACTTCCCGCTCATGTGGCTTTAACGCTGTTTATCGGCTGTTTGTCTATGCCTAAGCTGACCTATTCGTTAAGAACAGCACCGGTTTGGCTTTTCCCGGCTGAAGTAATTGAAATAGACAAATCACTGAAGCATATTTTGGAGAGTATTCTAAACGTTAGTTTGGATGCTATTCAGTGGCAGCAAGCATCATTGCCAGTAAGGTACGGTGGTCTAGGGGTTCGCCGGGTACAGGATACTGGACTACCAGCTTTTTTGGCTTCTTCGCATGGGGTAAGGGGACTCGTCACTCAAATATTGTCTTTGAATGGTGATGAACTCACTTTGCCTTTTGTGGAGGAGGCATTAGCTGAATGGCGGTGTAGATACCCACTTCAAAATCCTGCGGAAGAACCTCACATTCAGAAAAAATGGGATGATATACTTTCGAAGGCCATTGTTGACGAATTGTTGAACAACAGCTCAGACGTAGACCTGGCAAGGCTTAAGGCTTCATTGTCTCCAGAGTCTGGCGTTTGGCTACATGCCCTACCGTCGCCACAAATGGGAACCCTGATGGATGACAATACGGTACGTATCGCAGCAGCTTTGCGAATAGGATGCAACATATGTGAGCCACATCGGTGTGTTTGCGGGGCTCCGGTCGATGCTAAAGGTCACCACGGACTAAGTTGTTTGAAATGTGCTGGGAGGTACCCGAGGCACCATGCCCTTAGCGATATAATCCGCAGGGCTCTGATCAGCGCAAACATTCCATGCGTATTAGAGCCACCAGGACTAAGTCGCACTGATGGAAAGCGTCCTGATGGCTTAACATTGGTTCCATGGCAGAGAGGCCGTTGTCTTCTGTGGGATGCAACGTGTGTGAGTACGTTTGCTGCATCACACTTAAAAGATACCATTCGGTCGGTAGGAGCGGCCGCCGATAATGCTGCTGGACAAAAACATATCAAATATGCTTTCCTAAAGCCGGCTTACATTTTCGTGCCAGTAGCCTTCGAGACCATGGGGGTATGGGGAACTGAGGCAAAGACTTTTATCAAAGAATTGGGACGCGGAAATGCCGCAAGTGTTATGGGAACTTTTGAGCCAGGTACGATGCGGGGCGGTCTCTTAGATTAAGGTTTTGACGAAGCATGTTGCGGATAATTTTATATGGAAAAAATTGACGATGCATGTTGCTGAATACTTATTTTGTAAATTTTGACGAAGCATGTTCTGGATATTTCGTTATGGTATATTTGACAGTCATATTTGACGAAGCTTGTGGCGGATAAATACCAGATTGTAATTATTGAATAAAGATGTAATCTTACGTAGATAATAATAATATATTAGTCTTCGATTGCCTATTTCAACAATATGACATTACTTTTTAAATTCAATTCCAACATTTAAATAAACCATTCATTCATTCATTTCGAGTAGGTGTCACGGTCAATCGACCATGCACACCCTGGTGTCAGAGTTATTCGGAACCGCCTCTCGGCCTCTGACGTGGTTCCTTTAACGACTACCAGATGGCAGCCGGGACCACCGGCTTAACGTGCCTTCCGAAGCACGGAATCATCTTTATTATCAGACAATCAGGTGATTCAAGCCTGCAATGTCCTAACCAAACTGGAAACAACTAAACAAAGTATGCTTCCGGTGGGAATCGAACCCACGACCCCCGGGTCATCAGGCAAACGCCTTAACCACTGGACCACGGAGGCTGTTATATTTAATAATAAACCAATGTATACTCAGTCCACATACCTAATTGCTAAGGTTTTCAAAAATTGTGAGCTGACGTCCTTGGAGAAAATGCGAATAAACGTTTTGAATTTGAATTTTGATCCAGCTAAACTATAAGAATATAAAAATGACGGCTTGACAAAAGTTGATGCCTGGTGAGCATTTTCTTCGGAGTCATAAAGTCTGCGCGAACGAAGTCGCGGGCATCAGCTAGTATTTAATAAATTCATTAACGGGAATTAGCGCGAACATACCGCTGGGTACGCATTGTTAATACATATATTACACGGATTTATATACTTTTTGCATAGCTTATTTTAAAAACACTCTCCCAAGGAGACACACATACATCATCATTTTTGGTGGAGTGGAGCTTTGCCTGTCAGACTAGAGCGTACATTATAATTAATCATGTGTGTCGTATCTGTTTGTGTAAAATTTATATCGCCTCAGAGTTTATATTAGAAGGAATCCGAGCATTAAATACGGGACAGTAACCGACTACTAAAGGGTCTTGAGTCGTTTCGCACCGCGATGCGAATAGCCCAAGAGTTCTTTTGTATGGGATATATTGAACCGCGGTAGGAATCATCTTAGAACTTTTTGTTATAGGTCATCTGCACCGCATTAGGGAACAAAACAATTATAGTTTTGTTACTTACAAAAATACTATTGTTTGTTTTTTTGTTACTTCCAAAACTACTATTGTTTGTTATTTTGTTACTTACAAAACTACTATAGTTTCTTATTTTGTTACAAAACTACTACCTATTGTTTGTTTTTTTTGTTACTTCCAAAACTACTATTGTTTGTTATTTTGTTACTTACAAAACTACCATACAAAAAGATCTAGGACGATTCGCATTGTGTTACAAATTGTAACACATCCCTAGTACAACTAGGCACAATACAACAGGAAAAACAAATTAAATTAACTGATAAGTTACTTATGTCAAAAGCCCGCTTAGTAACGTACTATTGCACTATGAAATTATTGTTTTTTTACTATGTAAAAAAGTTATTTATTAGCTAAGTAAAAATATATATAGATGCAAAAGGTGCTGATATACATGCACATACATTCAAAGAATCCCAAACGCTAGAGCTCGGGCACGTGCTACTTCGCCTCGTGGTACGAATCGACCCATTCCAAAAGATTAGTTGTAGTAGAGCCACGCTACCGGCAAAATTAATTTTTGCTGGTAGCATGTATGGGCCAGCTCGTCCGGGGAAGTAACACATTCTCACGGAAAACTAACGTTTGAGTAGAAGCTTCACCGCTTCTATGCTTTGTTCGGTGAGTGAGAGAGCCGGAGGCCCATCCCTCCACCGCATGTCCTTCCCCAACTCCCTAGAGGCCGGCAACGCTCCTGTCACATCCTGGTGTTACAGTTGTCCATGGACAGTGTTGATCGCTTACCATCAGGTGACTTGCTTGCTCGTTTGGTGTCCTAAATCATAAAAAAGAAATATGTATATTTGACGGCAAACGAACAGACGAGCCACCTGATGAAAATGGGTATCTCTTGAATAGGCATGTAACATTCTCGTCTTCATCGTCACTTACCATCAGGCGAGATGAGAGACAAATGCCTACTTCAATACTTAGTAAAAAAAAAGTGGTCACCATTGCCTATTGAGTAGTTAGAGTGGTGCGATTGGCAAACCGTCCCATTCAAAAGCGATACTTAGGCGACTCGCACTGCGGTATGAAACACTTGTGTTGCGAAACGACTAAAAACCCCTATTGAAATAGCGTCTAGTTCTAGTTAAAGTTTAACAACAAATAGACTGAAACTTTAGTCAAAGCGAGTTAAATACGCAGTTTTAATCATCTATTTAGCTTAAATTGTATTGGTTATTTAGGTATATGAATTAAACAAAAGTATCACTAGAAATAGTTCATGTTATTTTGCATGTTAGAGAATAAATTTATCTTTGTTTATTAATTTTTTGGGCATTAGGAGAAATGCTCTTTTTATGTAAACTAGCTTTCGCCCGCGGCTCCGCCCGCATCAATGTCGATCCCTCGGGAATAGTACTTTTTCCCGGGATAAAAGGTAGCTTATGTCCTTCTCCGTACTCCTGAGAACTTGTATGCAAAATTTCGTAATGATCGGTTCAGTAGTTACGGCGTGAAAGCCTAACAAACAAACACACTTTCGCATGTATAATATTAGTTAGGAGGATTAGGACTACTGTGTGTGCTTCATAAAGTATATACCTAAGTAACTTCCATAAGGTAACCCATGATACAATACACTATTTCCGAGCTCCTCCAAATCTTTGCACCTTGCTGGTTTTTTGGTGCCTTTTTCCAACTAACCCGAAGGTTGCCTGGAAAGGAGTGTTATTTTGTGTATAGTTTCATGCATTATGTTTTTTTTATTCATGTTATTTATGTGTGCAGTATAGTGTTTTATAAATAAGTAAATAAAGATGACCTCTGTGGTCGCTTACTGATTGAAAATAATCGATAGAAGTAGTTTGTGTGTACTTTTGGTTGTAATGGATAAACTACTAGACCTGTTTAAAAAACATCACCGATGAAAAGTTACATTATAAGCGAGTAACAAAAGCTATATATTGGTTTCGAAAAAAATTTGGAATCCGTACAAAAATTGCAATTGGGTGAATGTTGCGAGAACTAGTCTCTATAATCTAAGCGTGTTCCCGGTTACATCCTCATCTGATATGCTACGGGACCTGGGGTCCGAAACCCGGGGGTTGTCCCAGTGACCCGGATAGACTGTGTGATAAAACCAAGCAGATGAAGTGCTGGAAACAGCTAGCCAGAAATAAACTCAAAGATTTACTTCATATTGACTTGTAGTTAGTAAAGGTAATTCTATTCCAATAATGCGTATTATTATTTTGTCTATTTTACTCTCAGAAGTCCTCGTACATAAAGAAATTGATTTATCAAGTTTATATTGATGAGTGATAAGTTATCAGTGTTGGACTCGCCGATCAACTCGACTAATGTGCACGTCACTTATCCCTAATTCAAACACGACCCATGCTAGATTGAAAATAATTGAAACTCGAGAATATCAATTGAAATACTTGGAACCTCGGAAACATACGGCTCGATTGGAATTCCGCTGTCAGGAATGGAATCCCGGAATTTTGGCTCGCGCAGGTTGGATGCAGTTATTGCATTGTTGCAGTTGCAGCCCACGCCTGCTTGTTATGCTAGACACGAAGCTGTGGGCAGACAATAACTGAATTATGTAGTTGCTTATTGCCGTAGAAGCTTAAGGGTGCTTTCCACCGGAGATGTACTATGCATTTATGCTGCGAAGATGTGAAATCTACGCTACGAAAATATGTGACCGTTTCCACCAATACTAAGCTATGTGAGCTGTGCGAGGAAGATACGCTACGAAGATGCGCCACCGCAAAGTAGCTGTGAGAGTGTGTGTAGAGCAGTAACTGAATAATGTTATTGCTTGTTGCTCCAGAAGCTTGTAAGCACATACCAGATGATTCAGCTCTCCCATCTGAGGTTGTTCCTATTTACATTCTCAGCTGGAGTACTTCGGAGCCAGGCTCCGCTTTCCGGCTTTATCTTTTCCACTTCGCATGGTCTTCGGCTTGGTTGTGAGACCATTGGCACGCATATCATCACAGCAGCCAGCATTTGTTTGGTTTTCCCCTTCTACCGGTGACAGATTATTCATATCGGACGTGATAAAGAAATCCACACACTTCCTCATCATCATCATCAGGTCTTTTTAGTGTCCACTGCAGGAGCATGACCCATTTAGTCCACACACCTGCTAGAAATAATTAATTTAAGAAGAGTCTGCCAGTGTTTTTTAAATGAAACTTTATATTCTGTTGTTTTGTACATACATACATACTGTCACGTCCTTTTTCCTTGCGGGGTATACAGAGCTTAGGTCTATGAGAACTAAAAGCCACGTTAAGCATGGTGGGTGTGTTTGTGGAAAAAAGGAATCAAAATGTGATGGGTTGCTAGCCGTATCGCCTGCTAACATGATACCTCAGATTTTCGCCCATGCCCTCGATCGGCTTTTACGGTCTGCGCGGCAAGAGAACCGGCTGGTACATTCTTATCATCATCAGGTCTTTTTAGTCTCCACTGCAGGAGCATGATCCTTTCTGTACTACCATCAGGAGCCATCCTTGGCCAGAGCAGACAGAGGATTTGGCCTACACTTTCCTCGCTGGCCAGACGGGTTGGATGGTACATTCTACGTTTTTTCTTTTCTTCCAGACCAGCCAGTCATGGAAGATTTCTTTGTGTTACAGATTAATCCAATATCGCATACGTATTATGTTTAATGTGAACTGAAAGGCATTGTACAAGTTTATGGTTTTGTTCATACTTTGCGTATGCGAATAAACTTACTACCCTAGTTCTGGAGTTGGAAATAGTATTAAGAGGCTCTGCTGGATTGGTTTACAGCAAATAATCTGCTGCTAAATGCTAAAAAAACGAAATGTATCTAGTTTTGTACCCCCAATGTCACGCATGTGCCCACAAAAATAGTTGTTAATGATGAAGTGGTAGATTTTGCAGACTCGACTATATTTCTAGGAATAACTCAGCTCTTGCTGGTAGATTAAGCTCCGTGGCATACGCCGTTTGGCGAATAAGGCAACTGACAGATGTCGAAACAGCACGTCTTGCTTACTTTAGCTATTCTCATAGTATAATGTTTAAGGGCACATGTGAAAATTTCAAGTCTACTACTGACGGTTGATCAGAAAAGATAAAGTGACTCTGCGACACACGAACGGATAGACAGAATAGGCTTTGTGTCTTGTCGGTTCAGAACCTTAAAAAAATACACTTTTTTTTACACACGTAAGAAAGAGATATTTGGTATTTTCTCCCGCATCAGCCTTATACTATTGTTTGTTTTTGTTTCTCGTGTGTGTAAGTGGCCAACATACTGCTATCAATGATGACAGCCGGGACCAACGGCTCAACGTGCCTTCCGAATCACGGAGGAGCTCGAGATATTTTTATGCCACTTGCGGTCATCTACCTATTCCAGTGGGTATTGTGCAGGTTGCTTAACATGCGTAAGCGCTAATTTATGCTCTCGACCACTAGGCTATCGAGCTTCAAAAGTACTATTGTCTTAGAGTATCACGTCTTTTTACCTTGCGGGATAGACAGAGCCTAGATCTATAAGACCCGAAGGCCACGTTTAGTATGTTAGTGTGCATTAGGTGGAAAACGGAATCAAAATAGTGATGGGTTGCTAGCCGCATCGCCTATTAACATGACTCCTCGGAATGTTGCCCATTCCAACAATCTGCGCGGGAAGAAAAGCAGCTGGTACATTCTACATTTTTTCTGTTCTCCCAGACCAGCATGGAAGATAGTCTTAGAGACATAATATATAAACGGTAATCGGCAATCAGAATAACGCCATTGTAAAATATAATCGAATTTACTTAAATTGTTTTTAAATAGCATTACAATGCTCGGTATATTATTAAAATTGAAAATATGTGATGAAAAAGAACTCGGCCACAGGTAGGATTCGAACCCACGTCCCTTAGGTTAACGCCCTAAGTGTGATACCATTACACCACCGTGACTTCGAATCACCGCGTCGAATTCTCTCATCACATATTACCCCGTAGGGTATACGCATTTCAAACATGCGTACTTCTTCAATACTACCCACTATTTAGTAGTGTGGTATTCTACTTCATTCATATCCGATGAATAGAAAGTTGATTAAATTGAAGAAAGCTTTTTACTTACTTAAATTGTTTTTAAATAGCATTACAATGCTCGGTATATTATTAAAATTGAAAATATGTGATGAAAAAGAACTCGGCCACAGGTAGGATTCGAACCCACGTCCCTTAGGTTAACGCCCTAAGTGTGATACCATTACACCACCGTGACTTCGAATCACCGCGTCGAATTCTCTCATCACATATTACCCCGTAGGGTATACGCATTTCAAGCATGCGTACTTCTTCAATACTACCCACTATTTAGTAGTGTGGTATTCTACTTCATTCATATCCGATGAATAGAAAGTTGATTAAATTGAAGAAAGCTTTTTACTTACTTAAATTGTTTTTAAATAGCATTACAATGCTCGGTATATTATTAAAATTGAAAATATGTGATGAAAAAGAACTCGGCCACAGGTAGGATTCGAACCCACGTCCGTAGGGGTTAACGCCCTAAGTGTGATACCATTACACCACCGTGACTTCGAATCACCGCGTCGAATTCTCTCATCACATATTACCCCGTAGGGTATACGCATTTCAAGCATGCGTACTTCTTCAATACTACCCACTATTTAGTAGTGTGGTATTCTACTTCATTCATATCCGATGAATAGAAAGTTGATTAAGTTGAAGAAAGCTACCGAGCATTGTAATGCTATTTAAAAACAATTTAAGTAAGTAAAAAGCTTTCTTCAATTTAATCAACTTTCTATTCATCGGATATGAATGAATTAGAATACCACACTACTAAATAGTGGTCAATGAGACCTCTCCAACCCGTCTGGCCAGCGAGGAGAGTGTAGGCCAAATCCTCTGTTTGCTCTGGCCAAGTATGGCTCCTGTAGTACAGAGAGGGTCATGCTCCTGCAGTAGAGAATAAAAAGACCTGATCATGATGATGATTGATTCCCCTTTTAGGGTCCTGAACGACCGAGTGACAACACGGAACCCTTATTTTATCGCTGTGTCTGTCTGTCCATTTGTCACAAGCCAAATTGATTTAAATCTACTAGCCCAAATAAATAGAATTGTTGCGAGTATTTAAGGCGCTGTATCCCATAACCGTTTGTAGCAGACATCGCACGATATATTATATACGTGATTAAATAAGGTTAAAAATGGTGATACAGGTTGGCCTGTCACCAGTCTCATTTCAAACCCGTGTCTGCCATTTCCGTGTTAATTTTCACTTTTGATTTAATAATTCAATATTTTTTTAAGTATCTATTTTGCTCATTTAGTTATACTTTTTATAGACTTAAAAAAAGTTGGTAGTTGTCGCTGAAAATATCAAATAATTCTCGACGATATTTTTTCTGGGTATAGCTTTTTTGCTATTTTAGTTTGCTAGGTTTTAAAAAATTTTTTGTAACTATTTTGATGTAATCAATTATTTTGATCTTTGAACTGTACTTCATAATTTTTTCATGCTAGTATTCCATGAAAAATAAGACTGACTGCGCGATGAAAAAATAGACGTTTTACGGTATTCTTCTAATGCACAGCGCCTAAAGATATATTTTTTCATATATTAAAAATATACTTATCGTACTACAGATATTTATCGACTGGCGTATATTTGGTCAGTATAGCAATGTCGATGTATCTCAAAAGTGTAAAAAATATAGCTCGAATTTTCAAGCGTAAATGAGAAAAACTGAGGTTCCGCCTGAGTTTTCTATCTCGTTTACACAGGCATGCTGTGCTCCGCGCCGTGAACACAAACAGTTGGTGCAATTTTAAACTGCACTTACTCGAAAATTGCAACCAGGCTTGTTTGATTTGTGAGGTCTTTGCTAACTTAACTCCGTGGTCCAGTGGTTAAGGCGTTTGCCTATAGACCCGGGGTCGTGTTTCCGATTCTGACGGGAAGCATACTTTGTTTAGTCGTTTCCAGTTCGTTTAGGACATTGCAGGCTTGAAACAGCTAATTGTCTGATAATGAAGATGTTTCCGTGCTTGGGAAGGTACGTTAAGCCGTTGGTCCCGGTTATCATCTGGTAGTCGTTAAAGGAACCACGTCAGAGGCCGAGAGGCAGTTCCGAAGAACTCTGACACCAGGGTGTGCATGGTCCATTGACCGTGGCACCTACACGAAATGATGATGATCGAGTTTCGATTCGATTCCGTTTTTCACCTAATGTCCACCAACATGCTAAACGTGGCCTTCATGTCTTATAGACCTAGGCTCTGTCTACCCCGCAAGTAAAATCGTGATACTATTAATGATAGCCGCGGGTTTATACCGGCTATTCTTCGGCTTTCCCGGCCACATATTTATGCTTAACATCATTTCTGAAGTACATATGAGCTGCAGATATTTTACTGTATAACACCTGGATAGACTCTAATCGTTGGAAAGAAATGCTCACAAAATATATGATCGAAACACACAATGATTATTTTTGGCAGGAATGAAAGAGTGTTGTACCATTGCTTCACCATTTCACACAGTAGAAATAAATCTACTAATGTGCAGTTTTTTATTTTTTTCAACAGAAGCAGGTAGTGTGCGATAAAAACGTGGTCACCGATGGTAACCAGTGGTAATGCCACTGCTCGAGTAAAAAGTAACTAAGTCTAAGCACAGGAAAAAAAGGCACACGAAAGTCGACATAACAATTAAAACCAATTTGTTTTTTCAGTGTATCCAAAATTATATGATGATCGGTTTAGTAGTTACAACGTGAAAGCGTAACAAACAAACAAACAAACTTTGCATACAAGTTCTCTCGAGTACGGAGAAGGAAATAGGCTACCTTTTATCCCGAGAAAAAGTACTATTCCCGAGGGATCGACATCGACGCGGGCGGAGCCGCGGGCGAAACTTAGTCATTATAAACTTTATACCAGTTGAACATGACTTATAACATGACTTATAAAAAAAACATACCCTACGGAACGGACCTATGTAATTATTCGGAGAATTGTGGCGCAAAAGTTTTAACGACCGTTCAGAAATCAGACTAACTTTGACCGGAGAAAAGTGCGCTCAGCGAAGTGTAGGTTGACCAAGTTTGTTGTTTAATTTTAGGGAATAAAAAATAAATTTGTTTCTTCCACGCTGGAGTTTAATGGACATATTACGACCACAAATTAGGTTTATCCCTGTTCTTTGTCATTGACGAATTTACTTTGTGGCGAATTTATATATTTCATACAAATTGCCGGGCCGGCGGAACACTCTTATGGAAATGACGATTTTTAGAGCTCCCATTGGTCTTATAGAAAAAGTTGTTTATTTTGACGGGCTGAATCACCTCTTAAAGGTAATAATTTATACGCTAATTAACTATTTCAATAATAGTGTATAATAATAAATGAATAATATTAATATAAGAAATAATAGTGTCATGAAAGAAAAACATACTGAACGGATCTAAGTAATTAATCAAGGATAGTGGTGCAAAAGTTTAAATTGCCATTTAGACCGTTCAGACCAATTTTAAAGCGAGATAAATGCGTTCTCCGAAGCATTGATTAACCCCTCTAATAAAATTGAAATAGATAAAAAATAAATTATTTCTTTATAATGACATTTTGCCCTACAAAAAAATTAATAACCATTCAAAATTTACCAAATTTGTCGGAGAAAAGTGCGTTCGGCGAACGTTGTCTTACCACCAAATTTATTTTTATATTGCAATTTATGATAATTCATGGGCCGGTAAATTGTCCATTTACTACGATGGCACACCCAATTTACAATTTATACCAAATTTAATGGCGAAATCCTAATCATAAATGTATTTTTGTGTGAGTTTCGATTCTTTATTGCTTTATTTTTGAATGTATAATACATACATCAACCAAAAAGGGCAGTTCGGTTAGTGTTGTTTCATATTATCATAATAAGCTTACACAAAATATTTGAAAGGGCTGGATTGCGTTATGGAAATTACTGCCAGTAGTTCACCAGTCCGTGGAATATCACCCACTTGGTGACTCTACTGAGACCGTTCTCAACAGATGCGGGCGTGTTTCACTTCAGCAGTTCCTACCGATCCAATTTCGATGTGTTTTATTATAATAGTCATGAGCAGTGAATCTCTTTTTTAACCGACTTAAAAAAGGAGGAAATAGAGAGAAATTAATATTATTAGCTGTCCCGGCGAACTTCGTTTCGCTATTATTTTTAATCGTAAATATTAATTATATTTTAATATTTTCTGTTATACGTACGGGTGATAACAAAATCAACAAATCAAAGATTCACCCGTTCTTAAGTTATAACTGTTCGAACAAACCCAACTTTTATTTATATATTAGTTTTAAAGTTCTTCGGAAAGCAAGCAACGCATAAATTATTCAGGCCGTATTTATCGTTTCTAAGAACCGACTCGATGTGATTAAGTTAAATATGCATCGATTCATTGAACCCAAAGAATTGCTGGAACAGAGCGTCTTTGGTTATTTATTTTTTCTTTTTAGGTCAAGCTTATTATAATTTATCATGATGAAACAATTATTATGGACTAGATTTAGCCCGCGGCTCCGCCCGCGTTAATGTCGATCCCTCGGGAATAGTACTTTTTCTCGGGATAAAAGGTAGCTTTTCTCCGTACTCCAGAGAACTTGTATGAAAAATTTCATGAAGATCGGTTCAGTAGTTACGGCGTGAAAGCGTAACAAACAAACAAATAAACAAACAAACAAACTCACTTTCGCATTTATAATATTAGTTAGGATTACTACTGTACTGTTAGCCGTGTGGTTTCCGGCAGAGTGGAATAGGACGCACTTCTAGTCTTCCCATGAATGTCGTTAGAGGCGACTTAGGAAATACAGGCTAAACAAAGCTCATAAACATCAATGAGACCTCTCCAACCTGTCTGGCCAGCGAGGAGAGTGTAGGCCAAATCCTCTGGCTGCTCTACAAGATATTTATGGGCTAGCTACGTGGCGCAGCGGTCGACACGCCAGCCTGCGACACGAGAGTGCACGGGTTCGATCCCCGGCCAGGTCAAGATGGAAAATGATATTTCTCAGATTGGCCTGGGTCTTGGATGTGTATCTATATATATATTTGTTATAAAATATATTATAGTTGAGTTAGTATCCCATAACACAAGTCTCGAACTTACTTTGGGGCTAGCTCAATCTGTGTGATTTGTCCGTATATATTTATTTATTTATAATATAAATATCTTGTAAATTTGTTTTGTATCCGCTCTACCATCAACTTATATTTAGTTTCATGAGGTGACCATGACAGCATTACTCTCCAAATGGATTTTCATAAGCGCCTCATAAATATTCACTAAGCTCTAAAGCCATACAGTCAGGTGGTTTTAATTTACTAATTTGAATATCCAATTATTATATTTATTTATTTCGAGCCATCACGTAACATATACATACATAACATACTCTTCCATGCTGGTCTGGGAGAAAAGAAAAAAACGTAAAATATACCAGCTGCTTCTCTTCCAGATCGTCAAAGCCGATCGAGGGAATGGGTAAAATCTTAGGAATCATGTTATTAGGCGATGCGGCTAGCAGCCCATCACTATTTTGATTCCTTTTTCCATCTACACGCCCTCTAATATGTCAAATGTGGCCATAAGGTTTTATAGACCTAGGTTCTGTCTACCACGCAAGGGAAAAAGATGTGATACTATGTATGTATAAAATAAGGCTGTTTTGGATAAGTTGAATTACGGACCCCAAAAACAATATAACCACTTTCAACACAAGTAATACAAAAACACGTATCGCCTTTTCGAGTGACACACAATAATACCAGCGATACGTCCTAAATGGGGCTTTGTTTCGTCACTTAGCGGACAAAGCGGCCTTTGTCCTTTATCGCCATTAGTTGAGCCGAAAGCCTCATTTCCTGGATTGATTCTCGATCGACAGCTGTGTTCTTATTGTCAAAAAAAGTTGAATTTTTTGTGGTTGAAGTTTGAAACCGTTTGTTTCCTCGTTAAATTATAATATAGGTGGTAAAAGTGAATGATAAAAGAGAAGTACGAGTTTGTTGTCAGTTTTCAGACGTTAAAACTATCAAATCATTCAGAATTTAACATATTGTATAGCATCCGGTACACGCGTGGAGAGAGTAACGGCCTAGCTACACGGACGATAGTTACCCAACCCCATAGAAATATACAGGCTCATTATTTTTTAAATC
This sequence comes from Elegia similella, assembly GCA_947532085.1. Taxonomy (NCBI): domain Eukaryota; kingdom Metazoa; phylum Arthropoda; class Insecta; order Lepidoptera; family Pyralidae; genus Elegia; species Elegia similella. Next base: position 6,330,813 of record OX383933.1, read on the forward strand.
TGTGCCCAACCCAATAGTTTAGTCGGTTGACAAAAATCTCTACTATTGTCGTGCGCACACGTCGATTGAACAGTTGAGTCGATGCCGTGTGCGCACCCCAATAGTAGTGTATAGATTTTTGACAACTGTCTTAACTATTGGGTTGGGTAACTATCGTCAGTGTAGCTAGGCCCTAAATAAAAGTATTGGGACAAATCACACAGATTAAACTAGCCTCACTGTAAGTTGCAATTGTGTATAGATTTTTGACAACCGTCTTAACTATTGGGTTGGGTAACTATGTTTCGTGTAAATAAATATATTGGGACAAATCACACAGATTGAACTAGCCTCACTGAAAGCTGCAAACTTGTGTCGTGGAATACTAACTCATCGACACTCGATACGAACTACTTTTCATATGGAACCAATGCTGGGAACTCATAATATTATTTGACTTTCCCATACGGAGACCGGGCGGCCGAACAATTTTGTTTGAAAGTGTCGATTTTATTTTTGAGTTCCCAGCTTTGATTCAATGAGTAAAGTTGTTTATATCGACGGGATGAATCACCCTTTCAAGGATTTGACACGGTTTTCTTTACATATTGTATAGATAAACATTCAGACCAATCAGAAAAATATCGTTTTCTATCTTGACCTGACTGCTGATTTAAAAAACTTTTTGAAATGTTTGATATTGATATCAAATGAAAGGTATTCTAATGAAGTTACATATTTATGTATAAAAAATACTTTATTGATTTAGAGTTTAAGCTTTCACAAAAACATAAACGACAACTTTTAAACTACTTATCACATTAATTATAACTAACTATAAACATTTATTATTATGAAGTGAAGAATAATAAAAAAGGCATTAGAAAAAAAATATCTTCAAAGCCTTGCCCTTGTGGCATGGTGGCAAGAACGCTGGCTGCGTTCCCCCGTTGGAGAGCTATGCTAATCCGTTGGACGAAAAAGCAGCCAGCCCTCTTTTCACCGGCAGCTGAGATGAGCCATGGGGCAATCTAATAAAATAGTTTACCATCCTTCCGTAAGAATTCAAAATATAACTGCACTGAACGAACATACTGTACTGGACGTTATGTACCGTTATAATATACTATCTAATAATAAATCTGTAAGGGTCGGTCATGGCGTAAGTTACTTTTCTTCCATTTACGCTGCAATTCTATCATAACTGCACTACATATCCAGCACAAAGCGGAACTTTACTGCTCTAGAGCAGAAAAAATGTATGGAAATCCTTTACTGCACTGTTTAGTTCTTTTTTATTCGCGTGACCATAAGTGTCACTTGTCTCAAAAAAGGTTGGCCAACCCGACGGCCATATGGAGTAGCCTGTGAAGTGACATTGCCTGAGCTAAAAAAATACTGGCAAGGAAGAAAAAGAGACGGGGGACAAATTTTCACTGATTGTAATTTATCTGCAGTTTTATTTTTACATACCTACTTTTCTTGTAGTAGTTGAAAGAAAATCAGATTATGCACCTCGCATTAAGTAATTTATATGGCACTCGTGCTTTTTAAAGCCCTCGCTAACGCTCGGGCTCCAAATAAGCACTCGGTGCGATAATAAATTACTTTCTGCTTGGTGCAACAATCTACTATTGTTTTCAGAGATATCATGTTAAAATTTTCTCTAGTTATGATAAATAAATAAATATGTACGGACAAATCACACAGATTGAGCTAGCCCCAAAGTAAGTTCGACTTGTGTTATGGGATACTAACTCAACGATACTATATTTTATAACAAATACATATATATGACGGCAAGGGTGGTCCGAGCTCAGCTATCTTTATCGTTCAGGAGCGGGCGTTATACCGGGAAGTGTTGGTAATTGAAACAAACGTTGATTTAAAACAATGAAAGTATTTACTTCACGAACACTATGAATAATTTCAATAAAACACAAATCAACAAACAATGCGATACGCGACAGCTTCTACACGTGTTCACTTGGCGGCGGACGCAATCGAACTGAACGACACTCGTCCGTCCGCCCATTACGTCGTAGACTCTGTCAACGCCGCCGGGTGGGGCGCTGGCGTCTCGCATTAATAGGAAAATATGACGACAGATGGCGCTGTCGTCTGTCCGTTTCCGACATATAGATACACATCCAAGACCCAGGCCAATCTGAAAAAGATCAATTTCCATCTTGACCTGGCCGGGGATCGAACCCGGTCACCCCGTGTCGCAGGCTGGCGTGTTGACCGCTGCGCCACGGAGCTAGTCGAATGATAAGACGTGGCCCCTATATAAACGTACGCGAACGGAGTCGCGGGCACAGCTAGTAGTTATATAACTTTACCTTGTTCCAATATATAGGAAAAAAGTTATATAACCTCTAACATAAACCAGTGTTAAAGCTCTCTTTTCTCGTTGCAGGTACGTAAAACTTCACGGTCTCCGCTTTCCTCATAAAAGCGGTATTTGCATCGTAGGTACGTATGTCGTTTCTTACGTAATGACAAGCCGGAACTACTGACTCGAGATTTTCTACGTTACTACGGAAAGTGACTAGTGATGTGCCGGAGAGAAATTCTCTGTTCTCATTCATTCCTTATGACGGAAATATGCGGGAAGGTTCTAGTAATTACCGCACTTAAGAGAAAGAAGAAGATATTATCGGGAAAAATCTCCGTCCCATTCTCACAGTTCTCGAAAATTTTGAGCATTTAACAATACTAAAGGTGATTATGATTTTAGAGCTTACTACAATATTCTAAAATATATAATAATTTAAACTTTCGCGCTTTAACATATATATGTATATACATATCTATGTTAAAGCGTGAAAGTTTAAAAATATAAACGGGACCTAGCACGAACTGTTTTATTATTTGTTTCCGTTGACGTTTCAATGGGGTTACATATTAGGGTTACATCCATCATGGTTGCAAAGAGTCATTCACAAATATAAAAAAAAAGGTTCTTACTAAGTCCCGTTTATATAAATAATTACTACAATATGATGACTAAAGAACTTTCTCATTGAGTTGAAAGTCTCAATTTATTGAAAGTTTATGTACCTATTTAAGTTTAGGTTAATACCACTATTTTGTAATGATTACTAGTTGGGTTATTTTATTGGTCATATTTTAATTTTAATGGTTATTTCATTTGTTTAGCTGAGGATAATTGCTTTGGAGTTAGTTGCAAGATTTGACCGTAACATACTTACCGTGAAACCTTACGTAAATATCATCATCATCATCTCAGCCGCCGGACATAGGCCTCCCTCTCAAATATGAAACTTGTTAAAAGAACGTGTCATATAGCTCCGTAGAGCTTCGCTACGAAAATGCGGTCCTACGGAAATTGGATGCTACTTTCGTAGCACCGAATTTTCGTAGCTTCGACGCTGCGTAGCAGCACCATGTAGCGTCGTAACAGCGTAGCACTGCTCGTAGCTCTGTAAATGTTAAAAATAAAATCTGTAGTATTTTTCAAGATTCTGAAGTTAAAATGTTATAACACATTGTCTAGCATCTTAGCTGAAGATTTTTATAGGAGTTTACTTGTTTAATCATACTTTTAACCCCACGTCTTATATTTTTCTGTGTTTTATTATTAAGACTAACGACCCGATAATATATACATATAAACCTTCCTCTTGAATCACTTAACTCTATCTAGTAAAAAAAAAAACCACATCAAAATCCGTTGCGTAGTTTTAAAGATCTAAGCATATAGGGACAGTTTTAAACTATGTAATGATAGATGTATATCTAACTTAAAACAAATTAAGATTTTTATCTATGTATTGCTCGAAACATAAATAGTAAACATTCATTATGACGCATTCAAAACTAAGCTATAAATGTAGAAAACCTTACAATCTGATAATAAATTCCATTTGCAGATTCACACATAAACACGAGCCTTTGTGTACACGACGGAGATATGAATTTGTTACCATCAGCTTTACGAAGATATATGTATGTTTTTTTTTATTTACAAACACAATATATTATGTCGTGTTGTGAGAAAAAAGATCTTTACATAATATGTTAAAGTCGCTTCCGCTGTCTGTTCGCTTAGATCTTTTAAACTACTCAACAGATTTTGATGCAGTTTTCAGCAATAGATAAGTGTTTCAAGAAGAAGGTTTGTATCTACATTGCATCCGGCCGGGGTGAGTCGCTAGTCTTTAGTAAAATATAGTATTGGCGAGCGACAGAAATAAATTTCATCTTAGTTACACCTGTGTTTTTTCATGCTGGTCTGGGAGAAAAGAAAAAACGTAGAATGTACCAGCTGCTTTTCTTCCCGCGCATATCGTGAAAGCCGATCGAGGGAATGGGCAAAAATCGGAGGAATCATGTTAATAGGTAATGCGGCTAGCAACCCATCACTATTTTCATTCCGTTTTTCACGTAATGCCCACCTCAACATTCTAAACGCGGTACACAGGTCTTATAGAGCCAGGCTCTGTCTACCCCGCAAGGGAAAAGACGTGATAATATTATGTATGTACAAACACAATACTACAAAAACATATTTTAATATACGAAACCAGAATATTTCACCCGATATTTTTTTAGCGTTCAGAAACCTTTTTGTTCTGTTTCCCCGCACTCCCTTCCATTGAACCGTGAATGGCGCCTTTGTATATTTGATCTTGTATTTTCATACGGAATATATGTATAAAGGAGGACCTTGATTACCTCTGTAGCTCAGTAGTTCCGGCACCACTGAGCTACAGAGGTCCTCAAGTACCTTTAAATCGCAGGGTCTCGGGTTCGACACTCGACCAGACAAAAAAATGATCTAGGAGTATATTCCTAAGATTAGATTTAAATGTAATAATATTTTTCTATTGCCTATTGTGATGCTAGATTAAAAACTTATTTTTTTTTTGCACTCACAATGCTATTATGATACACACTAATTAAATTAAAACATTCACGCCCGCGTGGATTTTTTTTCAATATTTTATTTCTTAACTAGCTCTTGCTCGCGGCTCCGCCCGCGTCAATGTCGATCCCTCGGGAATAGTACTTTTTTCCGGGATAAAAGGTAGCCTACAAACAAACTCACTTTCGCATTTATAATATTAGTAAGGATGTTATTTATATAAGCCTTATCGCTAGTATCATTCACCCAGATTATCGTCTTCATAACATACTAAAACAAACTAGCGAATCGGACCGTTTGAATGTGATTTTATAATGATTTAAAGAAATCTTTAACATTAAAACCTACATCAGTCTTCTCTTAGAAAAACTATCCCTATAAGTTGCTTTTGGTAAATCCATGCCAAAATCTTAACATAAAGTCGCTTAGAACTTTTTTGATACAAGATAGCAAAATAGGCTGTTCTCTTCTTCTTTTTGTAAAGAACATCTCAAATACCCTGTTTTGTGCAAATAAATTAAGTACATTGATTTTTTTTTGGATTTTTTATTTGAAATCAATGTTCATACCAACAGAAAAACTATTTCATGTACAAAACTTCACACTGTGTCCACGTCAGCTGTTAACCCAACATTTCAACCGGTCCAAGCTTATGGGCGGTCTACCCATTTGTTTCCACCTGTTGGCCCGGATTACCGGCTCACCCGGACACTCCGTAAGTGGGAATAATTGTTGCTTTAAATTTATTCTGAAATAAGAATTGTATATATTGAATGATTTTAGAATTTGTCATCTAATATTTAGTATATACAATTAGATAAAAGTAATTTACAAGTACATTACGAGTATTGTATTTAAGAAGTTTCTCTGGTAGATTGTTTGAGCCTGTTTACCATACCCACCCAACATACCCATAGCAAAATTGGTTAGACTGGTACATCGCTAATCCCAACTAATCCTTACTAATATTACAAATGCGAAAGTGAGTTTGTTTGTTTGTTTGTTACGCTTCCACGCCGTAACTACTGAACCGATCATCATGAAATTTTGCGTACAAGTTCTCTGGAGTACGGAGAAGGACATAGGCTACCTTTTATCCCAAGAAAAAGGACTATTCCCGAGGGATCGACATTGACGCGGGCGTAGCCGCGGGCGAAAGCTAGTGAAATAATCCTTACTAATATTATAAATGCGAAAGTGAGTTAGTTTGTTTGTTTGTTACGCTTTCACGCCGTAACCACTGAACCGATCATCATGAAATTTTGCATACAAGTTCTCTGGAGTACGGAGAAGAACATAGGCTACCTTTTATCCCGGGAAAAAGTACTATTCCCGAGGGATCGACATTGACGCGGGCGGAGCCGCGAGCGAAAGCTAGTAAAATGATAATAAAATAAGTTTGTTAGTTTGTTACGCTTTCACGTCGTAACTACTGGACCGATCACCATCAAATTTTGCATACAAGTTCTCTGGAGGACGGAGAAGGGCATAGGCTACTGTCATCTCGGAAAAAAGTACTGCCCCCGAGTAAACGACGTTGACGCGAGCGAAGCTGCTGGCGAAGGCTATTTATCTATGAATGTTGTTACTTCTATGGATAAAAAATATATCGTATCAAGTTTTTGTAAACCAAAATTATGGTCGCGACACAAGTATACAAACTTATATAAAAGCTTAAAATATTTTACTTAATCTATACGAAGACTTACCCCTTGACATTTACGTTTATTTAATTTAAGTGGTTTAATTATTGACATTCACTTGATATGGAACATCTGGACAAATATTATTATGACATTAAAATAAAATATTATATTTATATTAAATACGTAATAATATATATTTTTCCTTTTATAATATATTACCCGTAATAAATTGTATTATACCTAAAATAGATATAGATTTTAATTCTTGTAATAAATATCCGCCTGCCGTTCCTTAGATATATTTTGCGAACCCGACAAGGTTCATGTTGTACCTATAACTGAAAATCACTGTTTATATTATATGTTAAAAATTAAGAACTGTACAATGTGAAAATGCAATAAATAAATTGAATTGAATTGAACCCCTGGACGTAGAATTGCTTCCTAGATGAAAACAGCGATAATCGTATATAACGCTATCTATAAATTCCTTCGTCAGGAGGGGTCCTGCCGCGTTCGGTTACGGACGGAAAGAAATATTGCATGCATTATTAACATGTTTTCACGTTCTTATAGGCCATAAGGTCTTATAGACCCAGGATCTGTCTACCCCGCAAGGGATAAAGACGTGATACTATACTGTGTACACAGTTCTGTGTCAGGCGCTTACGGGTCTGCCTGTGACCCGGGGAACGCTCAGGCGTACAAGTCATCATCATCATATCAGCCGCAAGAAGTCCACTGCTGGACATAGGCCTCTCCCAAGGATTTCCAATACGACCGGTTGGAAGCGGCCTGCATCCAGCGTCTTCCTGCGACCTTAGTCAGGTCGTCCGACCATCTGGTCGGTGGGTGTCCGACGCTGCGCTTGCCGGTACGTGGTCGCCATTCGAGAACCTTTCTGCCCCATCGGCCATCGGTTCTGCGCGCTATGTGCCCCGCCCACTGCCACTTCAAAGAGCTAATCCGCTGAGCTAAGTCGGTGACCTTTGTTCTTCTACGTTTCTGATTCGATCTCGCAGAGAAACACCGAGCATAGCCCTCTCCATAGCTCTTTGAGCGACCTTGAGCTTTCTTATGAGGCTCATAGGCGTACAAGTGTATGCAAGCAATTCTTTATCCGTCCCTTACCGAAAATGTGTGAATACCATACTAATATATAAGAACGAAGGTTTTTACCCGGATGCTTATCTATGGTCAAGCCATTTGTCTCAACTTGTTGTCCGGGATTACCGGACGGATTACACGGACAACTCGTTACGATAATGAATTGTTTTGGGAAGCTGCTGCTTGTAGTCTTAATTGCAAAGTTTTCGACACTTCTGGTACAAATGGTTAGTATCCCATCAGAAAAGTATATATTCTTTGTATAATCTTGTCATCATCATCATCATCTTCATCATGGTGGCCTTTCTTTCATCCAATCCTGGATATAGGCCTTTTCCCTCTTCTTCCACTCTTGGCGATCTCGTGCTCATCCTGTCTCGACCTCTGTGTCGTCGGATATCGTCCACCCAGCGTTGTGGTGGTTTGCCATAATCTTGTCACATCCTGGTATTGCAGTTGTCTATGGGCAGCGGTGATCATTTACCATCAGGTGACCCGGTTGCTCGTTGGCCGTCCTATATCATAATAAATGTTTTTTTTTTTTTTATACTACTTAGTAGGCAAACAGGCATACGGCCCACCTGATGGAAAGTGGTTACCGTAGCTTATGGACTATTTTTGAAGGGAAAACTTCTTTAGTGGCGTTGTGTACTTTTTGGGATGGGTAAATCGAAAATTCGTAAGACGTGACCTGAGACCGCCTCCGCGGCATAAGAGAGGAAGTAATATCCCCCTCTCTTTCTACCGCGCGGAGTTTACACTTCTGCCGGCACTTCCAGAGTGCAACCCGTTGCTTTTTATGTTCATAGTGAATGTCCGTCTCCACTGGGACCCTTAGTGCTGCTTGCTTCCTTAGTGAAAGCTTAAAAGAAACTAGCTGTTTACCTTCCTGTTAAATACTAGCTCCGTGGCGCAGCGGTCAACACGCCAGCCTGCGACACGGAGTGACCGGGTTCGATCCCCGGCCAGGTCAAGATGGAAAATGATCTTTTTCAGATTGGCCTGGGTCTTGGATGTGTATCTATATATGTATTTGTTATAAAATATAGTATCGTTGAGTTAGTATCCCATAACACAAGTCTCGAACTTACTTTGGGGCTAGCTCAATCTGTGTGATTTGTCCGTATATATTTATTTATTTATAATCTTTGTTTAAAAAGTGCGTTATCGTAAGTAATCCCATTATTTAGCAATCCAGCAGGTATCGCTTCGTCCTAATGCGATCGCCGCAATTTCTGTAATAAATATCTTAATTATGTCGCAAATACGGCAGCCAACATAAATGTAAGATATTCCGTATGACCGTCAGTGAGGAAACCGTGAATAGAAATAAACAGGGAATATTCAGGGGATAGAGGACGTTAATTAAGAAAGTGGCCTACATTGGAGACGGCGATAAATTGTCCACGACAGCCCATATGAGAGCCTTTGCGGCTGTCATAATGTCAACGGTCCCGTTATAGCGTGTATAATATTTATATTTTTTCTTTGTATAATAGTAGATAGGGTGAAAGAGACAGTTATTCATATATATTAATACATATATCTTAGAAACTGGCACAAATAATGCATAATAAAACCAGCCACGTGTGAGTCGGTTTTGGATGGGACCATGACGTCATATGCCTCTCTTGTAAGGGTAACCAAATTTTTAACTGCAGGGTATGGTTTCCCAATAATCTGTTTATTTCTTTTTTAATTTAAATATCAGTTTTATTGCTACTCAATTTATTGCACAAATTATTGCTTCTTCTTGAGTAGCAATAATTTGTTCGACTGCAGTGCCAATCAGTACATGTCTCACCTTCCGTCATGCCCTAACTAATGATAAAGCGATCAGCGTAGCCAAATACTGGTCAAATGAAGTATGATCAATTGAAGTCATTTCGAAAAGAAGATGAAGAAGAAGTAGCAATATTATCAACAATATACGTCTAAGAATTATAACTTCTTGTCTACACTGAAGTAGCAATATTATGAAAAATATACGTCTAAAAATCATAACTTCATGTCACACTGTAGCCAAGACTAGTGTTGGGCCGTGCTCGAAATTTTTGAGAACGGTGAGAACATGTCGGATTTTTTTCCCGAGAATTTCTTCTTATTTCTCTCAAGTGCGGGAATTATTGAGAAATTCTCGGGAATTATTGGAAATTTCTTGCAAATTTCCGTGAGAAGGAATTCATGAGAACAGACAATTTCTCTCCGGCACATCACTAGCCAAGACTAAACACACGGTACGTGGCTACGGCGTAGTGAAAACTCATACTAACCGCGTAGCCTCGTAGCAGATCGTAGCACGAGCTCTACGAATGTACGATATATCATAAAGTAATTGGTTTTATTGCACTACAGTCCATGACGTACTAGTAAAATGAGTTACTATTTGAACACAATGTGTGAAAGTATAACTTCTCATAGTTTCTTACCTATATTTGTTTACGGTGTAGCGACGCAAGTTATAAGCGTCGATGAAGCTCGTAGCTCGTGTTTTACAATATTAGTTAGTTGCCATAACATAACTCACAATGTAGTAATTAAATAACATATTTTCTCAACAATGCGTACAAAAATAATTTAATACGGTTTTATCACGTTTATTACTTTTTTTTTTTACACCTTTTCGTATACTTTACAGTTTTTATATTCCCAGGTAGTGATGTGCCGGAGAGAAATTCTCTGTTCTCATGAATTCCTTCTCACGGAAATTTGCAAGAAATTCCCAATAATTCCCGTGAATTTCTCAATAATTCACTCCATTCAATTGAGAGAAATAAGAAGATTTTCTCGGGAAAGAATTCCGACGTGTTCTGACCGTTCTCGAAAATTTCGAGCACGGCCCAACACTATTCCCAGGTAGACTAAGTTGACATTTGTCAATTGTATATTAAATTAAGTGATATTTAAATGTGTAACAATCTCTTCCACGCTGATCTGGGAGAAAATAAAAAACGTAGAATGTACCAGCTGCTTCTCTTCCCGCGCAGATTGTAAAAGCTGAACGAGGGAACGGGCAAAATTCCGTCATGTTAATAGGCGATGCGGCAAACCAACACTATTTTGATTACGTTTGTCACCTAACGCCCACCAACATGCTAAACGTGGCCTTCAGGTCTTATAGACCCAGGCTCTGTCTACCCCGCAAGGGAAAAAGACGTGATACTATGTATGTAACAATCGCGAAAACTTTAATACACATACGGTACTCGTAATGTGTAAAAAACTTCTCATTTACACATGGTTACTACGGCGTAGCAATAACTTTGCTACGCGCGTAGCCTCGTAGAACTTCGTAGCACGTGGCCTACAACGAGGACGCAATCTCGAGCATATTAATTTATAATTGCTACCTACAACAAGACCTGTATATGACAACAACTCGGCAACATCATTTGCATTTTAGGGTTCCGTTCCAAAGAGTGCCAGGGACCTTATTACTAAACCTCCGCTGCCCACACATCTGTCACAGGGTTGTACCTTTTAAACCTTAATAGGTACAAATTTGACATTTTCACTAAATGTTTAGTATATATCATTCATCACAAATTAAAAAAGGAATAAAAATAGTTTGTAAATTTGTTTTACGGATGATAATTTTACGTGATAACGGTGGAAGAGGGGTTATGACGCATCTATCTATGCGTCATAACCCGAACGCCTAGGCCGATCATGCCTCTCTATCGCTTGTCCCGCGCTCTCACTTGCACACGGAACGTGACATTTTTGTGCGTGCAGTCGGCGTTCATCGATTTATAAGATCGTATCTTGTCAAAAAATATAAATGAAAGGTGTCCAAATGAATACAAAAAACTATAATGCAAAAATGTGTATTATTGGCGTTCTATGTAGTTAAATATTATGATTTTACGAAGCCCTTCATTTGTGTATCCTACTCGCACCTGGCAGGAATTTTATTAAAAATTAATTAATAAAGGATATTTTTTATTGAATTAAGAAATAAAATATGGTGAAAAAAATTCAAGCGGTTGGGATTTGAACCTGCGACCTGAAGTTTCAGAGCCACCGCCTGTTCTAACCTCGGCGGTGAAATTCTCCACCATATCCCATTCCCTTTATACGTATTAAGGCTTACGTCACCTACACAACTACCCGACTTTTACAATTGAGGTGTTTGATTCAACTCATTCTACAATTAATTTGAAATCAACTAATATGTTTATCATACATATTAGTTGTAGAATAATTTGTGAATTTCTAAATTATTTTCAAGTACTTATAAGAAATACATCTCTTAACTTTAAAATATTTTTTATTTTACTTTTGTTTAATCGTGTTAATTTTGTTTATTCACATGCTTTGAAGATTTTAACTGTCTACTTATAAATACAACATTATATGACAGGAGGCTTACTACTCTTATAATATACTCCTTTGAGTACAGACCTTTAAAAATCTAAATATATAACGGTAAGTCTCGTTTTATTTCTTTATTTATTTCTTTATTATCACAATACTTACAGTACTTACAGTTTCCCAACGCGTACTGTGAGTTAGGGCAAATCACAAAGATATATGAGACAAACACATTACACAGATATTAACAAAAACCAATTCTTTATCGAAAAAAATATCGACGTTTGGTACATGAGCAATCAGAGCATTGTACTCAATGCTCTGATTGCTCATCACAAGGCTGTGGCACTACTGTGCCACAGCCTGACTGGTGGGCGCGTGCTGCGCGGTGTTGGAGCGCGCCGCGGCCGGCACGAGCAGCGGACGGTTACGTAACTGCTTGAACACAGACGGGGCATAAAAACGACACCTAGCCAGAGCTAATGGGTTGTCAATTTTCCCATTTAGGAGCAAATAATAATGCGTTAGTATGCCTCATTTGCGCCTAAGCTCTTAGGAGTTCAAACCTACCATTCCTGATACAAACAGAGACGGATATAAAAAAGGATAAAAACCATAAAGCTTTTTATATAACGATCGAGCAAATCTCTTCTGCACACGTTCCAGCATTAAGTTGTATTTGGCTTCGTGCGGAGACCACACTAGAGAATTATATTCCATTATTTGTTAATAATAAACGTTATGTGCTTTAATTTGGCGAGTGCCGCGCGAACGTAAAACATTGCGATTGCGCAAAACCATTATGCAATTATGTAAAAGTCTTAATATTTATAATTTTATAAAAAAATAAGAAAGGGGAAGACCTCCGAGATGTAAATATAAATATTGTCATGTGAGAATTATTGTTTTAGACGGAAAATTTACAAACATTTCAAAGAGAAATATTTTTAGATATCATAACATATATATATCGTTTTTAAATTTCATATGTGTCTGTTTCAAATTCCAACAAAGGTGCGATCTTGTGCAAGGGTCGACCTAAATTATACATATACTTTTGACGTATTTAATTAATTCAGCTCATAGTACTAGTGATTTGAATACACGTCAATTTCCGTAATTTCGCGCAGTACCGTCTTAAATAAGCTCAAAATACCATTGTTATTGTTGTTATAATAACGGCTTATAACTTCTATGGGTTTCGTGTTCAAATAAATTTATAATTACCACATAATAAGGTTGTGTGGAGTCGGTGGAGTCGAGTTAAGATGCCTATCGTAACTGGTGTTGTATTAATTTTACACGAATGCTACTTCGTGTTTATTGGATGTTTGATTTAAATGTATTAACTTATTTTTATTTATATGTTTGAAAAAGTTTTTGAGCCTATAGAGTTAGAGGTGGACTTGTGGTATGGTGCTAAGAGCATTCTCTCCCAGTCAACCTCTTAATGAATATAAGTCTAAATATTCTGTAAATATTTCGTGTACTCCTGTGGCCATTATCAATAATAATAATAATAACCGTTTATTTCAGATATGCATCCATAATTTGTTTACAAAATATTTTAAAAAGAAAAATGAAATCAAATTAAAATTAAAAATTATTTATATGTGCCAAGATGGATTCTCATCCAGTGTTTATATCAATATCGAGCATAAACGAGCAAAAAAATATCACGTTTGAGGTATGGAAGCGCCCCTAAAATATTTATTTTATTCTGTTTTTAGTACTTGTTGTAATAGCGGCAACAGAAGTACATCATCTGTGAAAACTACAACAGTATTGCAATCACGGTTCATGAGATACAGCCTGGTGACAGACAGACGGCCAGTGGAGCCCTTTGGCTCACCCAAACCGTAAAAACACAAAGCCTTAAAACGGGTATTTATAGAAATATTGGGTACGAAATCCTAAAACAAACTCATTTTCGCATTTATAATAATTAATAGTTCGGATTTCAAACTGCAATAATTATATTGTGTAGAACAACTCTACAACGATTCGATAATTCCCTTTGTGTTTATTATTTACTGAATTTAATAATTTAATTGCATTATAGTTGCACGGCAAAACGCCGCATAGGAAATTGCACCTTCTAGTATAAGTGTACAAAGCACTTAATGGCATGACACACTAAATAAATTTATATTGCCGCGAAGGAAATTTTATTTAGGTCGCTGTCACGCCGTATCGCCCCACTGAACAGTGTCCCACTCTGTGTAGATAGATCATTTCTAGCACATTTGTCTTCATTGTAGATGATGTTATAACCCTTACGGGATATACAGAGCCAAAGGCCGCAAACTATCGAGTATTGACAATATTATTAAGTGTTGTGCCTAAATACTTGAAGTCCATTCATGTTTTATTTGCCCTCTAATACAAACATAACTCCCTTTGAATTCGCTTATTCCTTTAATGTTTATAATTTACCTAATTTAATAGCGCTATTAGGTGCTCGCTGCAGGCGGCTGCATAGAAAATTGCACCTAACAGCACTGTTTATAAGCCACTTTATGGCATGACACGCGAAATAAGTTTATATCGCCGTGAAGGAAATTTTATTTAGGTCGCTGTCACGCCGTATCGCCCCACTGAACAGTCGCACTCTGTGTAGATAAATCATTTTCAACATAGATACTACAGAGTTGTGAGCCTGTTGCGAGTCTTTTTGTTACTATTTCTGACGCAAACAGTGTAAACACGCCTCTTTTGGATCTTTTTTTTATGATATATAAAAAAAGCAAGCGGGTCACCTGATGGTAAGTGATCACTGCTGCCCATGGACAACTGCAACACCAGGTTGTGACAGGTGCGTTGTCGGCCTTTCAAGGAGTTAGGGGAAGGAAATGGGGAGGGGAGGGGGAAAGATGGCCTTCAGCTCTTTCACTCACTGCGGTAAAGCTTCTACTCAAACGTCGATTTTCTGTGAGAGTGTGGTACTTCCCCGGACGAGCCGGCCCATTCATGCTACTAGCAATTAATTTTGCCGGTAGCGTGGGTCTACCACGACTATTTGTTCATTGGACATTATGGTCTCTCTTCCCTTTATTAAGGGTTTCGTACCCAAAGGGTACAAATAAGCTTCCGATGTCCGTCCGTCCGTCTGTCACAAGGCTGTATATATTGCACCGTGTTAGGTAGGTAGAGACTTAATTTTTTACAAAACGTGTATATCTATCGCCGCTATAACTACAAATAATTAAAACAATACAATATAATAATAAATAACTTTCTATCAAATTTGCTGGTAATTCAGTATTGAGATGTTAAATCGATGGAAGGTTAAATCACAGATAATTAAGATTTTTTTGCTATTTTTCCCTTTATATAGGGAAAGCAAAGGAATCTAGCACCATACAGTCAAATCTCACTTTCTTTTCTCTTTGTAGTTTTTATTCTTTATCTCTTTTTCCTCTCCCATTTTCTTATTTTGGTCATTTTAACGTTAAGCCGGTGGTCCCGGCTGCCATCTGGTAGTCGTTAAAGGAACCACGTCACAGGTCGAGAGGCGGTTCGAAGAACTCTGACACCAGGGTGTGCATGGTCGATTGACCGCGACACCTACTCGAAATGATGATGATTTTGGTCATTTATATTCTCTATCCTATATTATATTTTATGTTTGTATATATGTAGGTATATAACTTTTATATTCCTGCTATTTCGTTTCTATTTCTAATTACACCGTACCTAATATCTTTCTTTCAATTTCCCAATTACTTAAAGGTAGCCTGAAAGAGATTGCTGTGCGATAAGCCCGCCTTTTGTACATTTTTCTTTTCTGTTCTATATTTTTTTAACAATATTGTTTGAATGTGCAATAAAGTGTGAAAATAAATTAAATAAAATACAGTTAAATCTTAAGTAGTTTTGTCACTTTAAAAAACGTAAAGAAAATCACAGATCTTACATGAAGGTTTCATAGCGCGTGTGTGTGTGTGTGTGTTTTGTCTCTATAATATAGTTTTCCTCTGTATTTAAGCGTTCTTTTATAGATCAGGGTTCCCATACAATAAAATACAAGAAACATGGTCGTTGTCGTTGATTATTGTATTGATGGAACGGAACCTTTGTGTGTCTTTTAATCCGACTCGCACTTGGCCAGTTTTTTCAATATTTTTTGAGTATTAGTCGTAGTAGTTAGAGAATACTAGAACAACATCTTTTCACGTGCTTAAAATTTCCTGGTATAGCTTAAAGGCCATGGTTAAAGTCGGGGGAACACGAAAGAGCTTCCAGATATGCCACTTGCGGGTAATAATTCAAGTTTGAAACATGTCCGAGGTTGCTTAACACGCATAGACCCTAGCAATGGAAGTGGAGGAAAATTTATTTAGGTCACTGTCACGCCCGTTCGCCCTTTGAACAATGTGAGCTTATGTTTGTAACTAGATGTATGTATATATTTTTCTGACACCTATGTCATCATCATCATCATATCAGCCGCTAAAAGTTCATTGCTGGACATAGGCCTCCCCTAAGGGTTCTCGAATGGCGACCACGTACCGGCAAGCGCAGCGTCGAACACCCACCGACCAGATGGTCGGAAGACGCTGAATGCAGGCCGCTTCCAACCGGTCGTATTGGAAATCCTTGGGGGAGAAATAGGTATCTTGACCTTTAAATAAAAGTAGTAGTTCTACCAGGATATTCAGAACTTACCGTAACTCGCCAAGTTTACGATACATTGATATTTCTGGTGGTTGCAAAGGCAAGATTGTTTATAGGCATTCAGAATTTCACCAATGAGAAACACTTACATGAAAATACATACATCCTCATAAATATTTAGCCATTCCCAGGACATTCAAAAGTAGAATAAATGGGTATCTCTTGGATAGGCATGTAACATCCTCGTCTTCATCGTCAGTTACCATCAGGTGAGATGGGAGGCAAATGCCTAATCCAACATTTAGTAAAAAATAAATTCGTTTCCCCTAAAAATAGTTGCGAGAAACACCTGCCAGCCTTCCTTTTACTGCCCCTTTCCTTCAGCCGCCCTCTATTATGTAAAGTAGTCTTACGGTGCTAGCGGAGCGATGGCTCCCGGGCGTATTATTCCTTTACCTCAATTCATTTCGAAAGTACTTTTTACTTGAATTCGAAAATGGAATGATGAATTATTCGAAACCAGCTTGATTCCGCTAATTGTACTTTACCTTTTTCTCTCCCCTAAGATTATCATGATTCAATATTCAATATCATTTATTCATTTAGTACATGGTAGTTATAAAAATGTTACATTAGCAAGTGTGTCAAACATATTCTGCCAGAGTTGGCGTAGGAATTTTACATTGTATTACATTGAATATCATAATTAAGTACCTATATAAAATAGTTTTTCTTTTGTTACGAAATAAATGAATTGACCTATTTAAAATAAATTTAATGTCAAATAATAAATTAGTACAAAATAAAATATCAAACATTTGTGACGATGGGTAGCAAAAGTAACAAAAAAAATCACTCTCATTTATAATTGTTTAGCCTTGCATCTTATCCCATTGCAGGACAAAGGTTCCCCTTCCATTCTCCACTAATCCCTAACTAACGCAGCCTGCTGCCAATTTTTCAAGAATTTGATTATGTCATCTCTCGCAATCTCGTCCATGGTCTACCCCCACGCCATCCATCAGGTATACACAGGGCGACCTTCTGGGCCCATCGATCTGATCTGGATTCCACGTTATATTGGCCGAATTGACAAAGTGAGAGAGTGAGAACACTGAGCTACGCTCCAAGAGCAGAGCTGTCGGTTTAGGTGTCAAGTCGGCCAAAGTCATTTACCATAAGAAAAAAATGTAGGATCGTCCATAGATGCAGAAATGATAGATGCCATTATATGTCTTTAACCAAACCAAATTCAACATTGAAAAGTCCTGTGCAAATTACTGAAAGTCTAAAATAATTGAGAAAGATTTATAATATGACAAGATTGTCGATAATAGTAGTGACAAAAAATATTATTATCTGTGTGGCGTACCCAGTAGAACCTGAAACAAAAACATAGATTAATAACATAAACAAATGTATAAATTCATATAAATAAGGAATAGCACTTACCTTCACTGTACATTTGTAGTAACAATATTACCTTTATTAATATTGTATAATATGGTATAAACTTAAATATAAATATATTAATATACATAAATACTTATTTATATATAATGTACGAAGCGCATACATTTATTTATTATATACTTAAAATATATAGCATTGTATAGAATCACAATATAACTTAACTTTCACACTTGCATATTTATATAAACTTAATTATAGTTAAAAATACTATAAAATAATACTTACTTATTTTTGTGTAAACGATAAAAGTCGTACCGAAATCGTATGCAATAAATGTCGTTTTGTGCGCCGCGATAGAATGAACAAGTCGCGGGCGCAGACCGGTTCCTCGCTTCGGTGCGGCACGCGAGTCAGTGAGCCACACATGTTTGGAGCAGACGCACATCGCTTTGTGCTCCGCGCTGTACGCTTACGCGCTCATTCTTCTTACTGCTTGCAACTGTGCTTTTGGACAGGAAACAAATACACACTGTGAAGAACAAGACGCACGTCGCTTGGTGCTCCGCGCTGTACGCTTATGCGCTCATTCTTCTTGCTGCTTGTAACTGTGCTTTTGGACAAGAAACAAATACACACTGTGAAGAACGTAAGTGTTTTTACTTATCCACCAAAACACCACACTGGTGACCCCCTACGATAAAGAACATGGAATCGAGAGATAAAGGCAATGACGCCACGAAGGCCAACAAAAGTTACGACTCATCGAAGACTTTTACACCTCACGACATGCATTTTCGCATTTATAATAATTAATAGTTAGGATTTCAAACTGCAATAATTATATTGTGTAGAACAACTCTACTCTAACTCAACGATTCGATAATTCCCTTTGTGTTTATTATTTACTGAATTTAATAATTTAATTGCATTATAGTTGCACGGCAAAACGCTGCATAGGAAATTGCACCTTCTAGTATAAGTGTACAAAGCACTTAATGGCATGACTAGTGATGTGCCGCTGAGAATGTTCTCGCTGCTGGCAATATTGCCAGTGAGAATATTCTCAGGAAACAAGAACGCTGCCGGGAATACTCTCAACGTTCTCAACAAAATAAAATTAGTTTATATTTTATAGGTGATTTTTTAGTGTTTCTTTGCTTTATTATCTGGGCGCTGGGATTAGTTATAAACAAGGCACGAAATGTGTGTGTGAGATATTGGTGTCCTGCTCACTCTTATCGTGGCAAACGCGCGCCGCGGTCTTGAGACACGGCCGCGCGTATTAATGTACTTATGAGTTTTAAAGGCTTAACACGTGGCATTAACACTGTTGTTTTCGAATTTTAAAAATGAGTAAAAGAAGCCCTGTTTACGATCATTTTATGCATATAGAAGAAAGCGACCGTATTAAATTTAACTGTAATTACTGTGGTGAATTGTATACTAATAAAAATCAAGATTTATTCGTCACCTCGTGGTGACGCAATATTGCTGAGAAAGTTCCCGAGAATATTCTCGAGAATATAGCAAGTATTCTCGAGAATATTCTCGGGAATATTGGGAACACTGGGAATATAGCATTTTTATTGCAAATAGAGTGTATTGTTTTATACACAATTATCTGTCGACTTTATTTGATACTATTTTACTTAAGAAAGGTTGGTTGTTTCCATTATATAAAAATGATTCTCAACCGTTCTCATTTAGGAGAACGTTGCCGGGAACGCTGCCGGCAATATTCTCAGGTGGAAGAACGTTCTCGGGAACGGCACATCACTAGGCATGACACACTAAATAAATTTATATTGCCGCGAAGGAAATTTTATTTAGGTCGCTGTCACGCCGTATCGCCCCACTGAACAGTGTCCCACTCTGTGTAGATAGATCATTTTTAGCATATTTGTCTTCATTGTAGATGATGTTATAACCCTTACGGGATATACAGAGCCAAAGGCCGCAAACTATCGAGTATTGACAATATTATTAAGTGTTGTGCCTAAATACTTGAAGTCCATTCATGGTTTTATTTGCCCTCTAATACAAACATAACTTTCCTTGAATTCGCTTATTCCTTTAATGTTTATAATTTACCTAATTTAATAGCGCTATTAGGTGCTCGCTGCAGGCGGCTGCAAAGAAAATTGCACCTAACAGCACTGTTTATAAGCCACTTTATGGCATGACACGCTAAATAAGTTTATATCGCCGCGAAGGAAATTTTATTTAGGTCGCTGTCACGCCGTATCGCCCCACTGAACAGTCGCACTCTGTGTAGATAAATCATTTTCAACATAGATACTACAGAGTTGTGAGCCTGTTGCGAGTCTTTTTGTTACTATTTCTGACGCAAACAGTGTAAACACGCCTCTTTTGGATCTTTTTTTTATGATATATAAAAAAAGCAAGCGGGTCACCTGATGGTAAGTGATCACTGCTGCCCATGGACAACTGCAACACCAGGTTGTGACAGGTGCGTTGTCGGCCTTTCAAGGAGTTAGGGGAAGGAAATGGGGAGGGGAGGGGGAAAGATGGCCTTCAGCTCTTTCACTCACTGCGGTAAAGCTTCTACTCAAACGTCGATTTTCTGTGAGAGTGTGGTACTTCCCCGGACGAGCCGGCCCATTCATGCTACTAGCAATTAATTTTGCCGGTAGCGTGGGTCTACCACGACTATTTGTTCATTGGACATTATGGTCTCTCTTCTCTTTTTTAAGGGTTTCGTACCCAAAGGGTGCAAATAAGCCTCCGATGTCCGTCCGTCCGTCTGTCACAAGGCAGTGTCTATTGAACCGTTTTAGGTAAAATTTCACAGAATGTGTATATCTATCGCCGCTATAACTACAAATAATAAAAACAAAATAATATAAAAATAAATATCTTTCTATCAAATTTGCCGTTAATTCAGTATTGAGACGTTAAATCAATCGAAGGTTAAATTACAGATTGTTAAGATTTTTTGATATTTTTCCCTCATATAGGGATAGCAAAGGGATCTAGCCCATACAGTCAAATCACATTTTCTTTCCTTCTTTCCTCTTTGTAGTTTTTATTCTTTATCTCTTTTTCCACTCCCATCTTGTTATTTTGGACATTTATATTCGTGTTAGTAGTATTTGATAGAGAATACTAGAACATCTTTTCACGTGCTTAAAATTACCTGGTATAGCTTAAAAACCATATTATGGTAAAAGCCGGGGGACACGGAAGAGCCAGATATGCCACTTGCGGGTAATAATCCAAGTTTGAAACATGTCCGAGTTTGCTTAACACGCTAGCAATGGAAGGGGAGGAAATTTTATTTAGGTCATTGTCACGCCGGTTTGCCCTTTAAACAATGTAAGCTTATGTTTGTAACTAGTTGTATATATTTTTAAGACATAGGTAGCATCATCATCATATCAGCCGCAAAAAGTCCACTGCTGGACATAGGCCTCGCCTAAGGGTTCTCGAATGGCGACACCCACCGACCAGATGGTCGGATGCCCTGACTAAGGTCGGAAAACGCTGGATGCAGGCTGCTTCCAACCGGTCGTATTGGAAATCCTTGGGGGATACATAGTAGGTATTAGGTATCTTGACCTTAAAATAAAAGTAGTAGTTCTACCAGGATATTCAGAACTTACCGTAACTCGCCAAGTTTACGATACATTGATATTTCTGTTGGTTGCAAAGGCAAGATTGTTTATAGGCATTCAGAATTTAACCAATGAGAAACACTTACATGAAAATACATACATCCTCATAAATATCTAGCCATTTGTTTGCCCTAAAAATAGTTGCGAGAAACAGCTGCCAGCCTTCCTTTTACTGCCCCTTTCCTTTAGCCGCCCTCTATTATGTAAAGTAGTCTTACGGTGCTAGCGGAGCGATGGCTCCCGGGCGTATTATTCCTTTACCTCAATTCATTTCGAAAGTACTTTTTACTTGAATTCGAAAATGGAATGTTGAATTATTCGAAACCAGCTTGCCCCCTGTGGCTTCGGTCGCGTTAATGTATATTCCGCTAACTGTACTTTACCTTTTTCTCTCCCCCTAAGATAACCATGATTCAAGATTCAAGATCATTTATTCCTTTAGAATATGGTAGTTATAAAGATGTTACATTAGCAAGTGTGTCAAAAATATTCTGCCAGAGTTGGCGTAGGAATTTTACATTGTATTACATTGAATATCATAATTAAGTATATAAAAATAAATTGAATGTCAAATAATAAATTAGTACAAAATAAAATATCAAACATTTGTGACGATGGGTAGCAAAAGTAACAAAAAAAATCACTCTACTTTATAATTGTTTAGCTTTGCATCTTATCCCACTGCAGGGCAATGGTTCTCCTTCCGTTCTCCACTAATCCCTAACTAACGCAGCCTGCTGCCAATTTTTCAAGAATTTGACGATGTCATCTCTCGCAATCTCGTCCATGGTCTACCCCCACGCCGTCCATCAGGTATACACAGGGCGACCTTCTGGGCCCATCGATCTGATCTGAATTCCACGTTATATTGGCCGAATTGAGTGAGAGAGTGAGAACACTGAGCTACGCTCCAAGAGCAGAGCTGTCGGTTAAGGTGTCAAGTCGGCCAAACTCATTTATCATAAAAAAAAATGTAGGATCGTCCATAGATGCAGAAATGATAGATACCATTATGTCTTTAACCAAACCAAATTCAACATTGAAAAGCCCTGCGCAAATTACTGAAAGTCTAAAATAATTGAGAAAGATTTATAATATGACAAGATTGTCGATAATAGTAGTGACAAAAAATATTATTATCTGTATCATAATCTTTTTTAAAGATGTTTAGTCTATGGCGCATAGATTAAAAAATATTGGCTTTTATGTATAGCACTTGAAACTCGTGTTTTAATTAAGTTATCTAACCAGCCAGTTCTTCCTATTTATTTTAACGAAGAAGGTTTAAATAAATGTGTTGCCATTAAACATTAAACTCTCCTAGATTTTCCATTAATTTAAACGAAGCTGGTGCGATGACACAAACAAATGTTAGCAACGTGACGCCTTATTGCTTAGTTGAATTAAGTTGTTTTTTTTTTTTCACGCTCTTAATTAGGTAAGTAATTCTGTTTATAATAAAACGAATAGGCAGCTTGAATAATCCGATTAACGATATCTAATGGTCGCTTTCTTTAACTTCACCAAAAATAATATTTTTGATTTTACTTAACTAGCTGCGTTTGGAGTTGATTATTACTACATTAAGTCTACCTATTGTAGCTTTTAAGGCTCAATAAAGTTTTTAAATAAATAAATAAATAAATTACTATTTTGAATGCGGTGCTACATTATAGAGTCGTCTTTGCTCAGACGCCAGTATGAGATGGTTGAATGTTAAAATGAGATAATTTGAAATCAGGAATTATGGGCTAGAAAATAATATGTCAATAGCTTACCAGAATCCTCCGTCGATTTAAGTAGAACCCTGGCCAGGTATGTAAGCGCTCCTAGTTGTCGGGGAAAGGCTTGCCAATAATACCATCAATCTCCGAACACCACACTCCGAGTTCGATACGTTATTGTTCCAACAGGTTCCAACGAATATTTGAGAATCACTCACTTTGACAGTTATAGTTTTTTTTGATATGACGCAACGATAGCGTTTTGTTTAGAGTAATTTGTGATGACCAAACAACTTGTATACCGGCCGTAACACATAAACCTTAGATAACTAGGTTAGTAAGAACACGAACAACTTTATTCACAAGCCATAACCATCCGTAACACATATAATCGGTCAGTAAGGCTTCAAACGCCATATCATTTTATTCTCCTTTAGCAGCCAACTGTATCTACGTGAAATCTCTCGCTCACAAAGGCCGGGTCGTTTAGTAAGGCCGGGTCTTTTAGTCGTATTGATAAACCGCTGTGGCCTTTGACCCGGCTCAGAAGCGATCGTGTGTCATACACAAACGAAACGTTTTGCGACGATTATGGAACCCCACATTTGTTTTTATGATTGTCGTTCACTTTAGAATTCGTTTCATGGTAGTTTTTAGGGTTCCCTACCCAAAGGGTAAATACGGGACCCTATTAATTTCGCTCCGCTGTCCGTCTGTCTGTCTGTCTGTCTGTCCGTCTGTCACCAGGCTGTATCTCATGAACCGTGATAGTTAAACGGTTGAAATTTTCACAGATGATGTATTTCTGTTGCTAGTATTTGTTGTTATAGCGGCAACAGAAATACATAATCTGTGAAAATTTCAACTTTCAACATATTAATAGGGTCCTGTTTTTACCCTTTATGTACGAAACCCTAAAAAATACGTTGAACACAAGCTATATTATACACAGTGAAATTTTGATCGTTCTGGACCCTTAAAGGGATGATTCAGCCCGTTGATATAAACAACTTTTCCTATGGGACCACCAATGCTGGGAAGTCAACAGTTTTTTTGACGTTCCCATACAAATTGACCGGGCGGCTAATTTTTTTTGTATGTAACTGCCCATTATTTTTGAGTTCCCAGCATTGGTCCCATAGGAAACGTTGTTAATTTAGACGGGCTGAATCACCCCTTTAAGGATCTAGAACGATCAAAATTTCACCGTGTTTATTTATTTTATTGAAAGCTTGAAGATATACCTGTTAAATATGCGTTACATTCAAAAGAAGTTATTTTCCTATTCTTCTTCTTCAAAACCCACTAAATCCGTGTGATTTCTCCGTATATTAGGTCAATTTAAATTAAGCGCAAATATTTTAAAGGCTGACACCCATAAGGTAGAAAAATGCTTTAGTAGCAAAATAAAAAAAAAAATCGCCACATTAGTTTTCGAGATATCTGGACCTGAACAGGTAAAAAAACAGACTTCACACTTTCTTGACCAACAACTTTTTACTATTAACTACTATGGATACTAGGTCATTGACCTCGGCATTTAAAAGCTAATCGAACGATTTTAATAAAATAAAGAATTATTTTGTAAGAAAACATAAAAAAAAATTGCATTCCTAAAATTTGTTACTGAAGCATTTCTTTGACCCATGAGACCTATGGTCAAATGCTCTTATTTCATCCGACCACCTTGTTTTTGGTCTTCCTCTTTTTCTATACCCATCTGATGGGACCCAGTCAGTGAGAATATCTAATATATAAAATTCTCGTGTCACAGTTTTCGTTGCCATCATCATCATCATCATCATCATCAGGTCCTTTTTAGTCTCCACTACAGGAGCCCGACCCTCGAAACGGCTTGACCGATTTTGATGAAATTTTTTGTGGTTATCCGGTATCTATGAGAATCGGCCAACATCTATTTTTCATCCCCCTAAATGTGAGGGGTAGTCCACCCCTAAATTTAATTTTTTTATTTTTTAGAGATTATTTATATGGCAAAACAACGTTTGCCGGGTCAGCTAGTAATTGATAAGAACTGGATGGATGGATGCTACCAAAATCGAGAAAAGTGGAAAGAAAGAGGGGAGGCTTTTGCCCAGCAGTGGGACATGGAGAGCTAGAAAAAAAAATGGACTTGTATACTAATTTATATTCTCTGTTGACACAGTAGTTGACCTGATGATATAGAAAATATTACTGCGCTACTTAAATTCGGTCGCATACTTGAAAGGTAACTCCTGTACCTTTATAAAGTGATCGGTACTTGTCCGAATACCTCAATGGAACTTTACTCGTTCAGGACAGGACAATCGCCTCTCATTTGACATAATCGAATGAGACAAGTGTTGGTAAACTTGTAAGTAGTTTGAACGAGTAGAAAATACTTGGATTCCCAGAACACTGCAGGAATATTCGTGTCCGGTTTAAGTCGCCTGAGCACTTTGCGAAATACGCTTAAGTTTCTTGAAATTTATTCATTCAGTTATCTAAGTATTCTTCTCTATTTTTTTTTTTTTTTACATCTTAAGTCGTTTTGTGAATTTTATTTATAATATAATAATAAATAATTACAGATAAATTAAAAACTAAAACTAACCCTAACTATACAAAAAAGAGAAAACTATAAAGAGAAACCAAACTTAAAAGTAAAAATTTAAAGATAAAAAATGTCTCGCAAATCATTGCCCTGAGGAAGTGTGCCCAAAAGGCTGGCAGCATTGCCACGTTGTATGGCAATGCTTATTCTTTGTGCAAAGAAATTGCCAGCCCTTTGGTCATTGGACACCTCTACCAGTCTTTTGCTCACAAATTTAAACATTTTGTGAGCTGAAGGCCCCCACGGCCCCAAAGTTTCCACACCAAACGGTTCAAATATGTAGCCATCGCCTAGGCATGCATATTTGCGCCGCTTGAGGGACTCGGCGGCCGCTGCAGCCTCACCAGCCTTGGAACTCGTGCCGTGAAGGTGAGAAGATGCGACAGTGTCGACGCAAGTTGCGTCCCACACTAACGGTCGTCCCAGCCTCCAGGGCACAAGTGTCATCCCATCCGGTCTCTTGCCGTCATTCCGGGCCAGACCATTAGGTTCCAGAATGGATGGCACCTGAATCGCGACAAGAGCACGGTGAATGATGTTGTTAAGGTTGGCATGGCGTGCAATACGGCCTGCGCTCCTGGAGCAGGAGAGACCATGATGGCCCAGGCGGTCGACGGTATTACCGCAAGGGCAACGATGCGGGACATTAGTAGCAGCGCCTATTTGAAAACCACATTTGTGTTCATCATAGTGAAAAATTGCGAGTGAAGGCCAGATGTTCTATGAACCCCGTAAAAATATTTAATTTATTTATTCATTCATTTTTAAGGTTCCGTACCCAAAGGGTAAAAACGGGACCCTATTAATATCGCTCCGCTGTCTGTCCGTCTGTCATCAGGCTGTATCTCATGAACCGTGATAGTTAGACAGTTGAAATTTTTACAGATGATGTATTTCTGTTACCGCTATAATAACAAATACAAAAAAATAGAATAAAATAAATATTTAAGGGGGCTCCCATACAACAAACGTGACTTTTTTTTGCTTGTTTTTGCTCGATATTGATAACGGAAACAGGTAGACGCTTAAAATATTCACAGAATATTTAGTTATATATTCACTTTAAAAATAAAAATTAAATTCATATTAAAGGGGGGCTCCTATACATCAAACACGATTTTTTTGCAGTTTTTATAAAAACGGTACGGAACCCTTCGTGCGCGAGTCCGACTCGCACTTTGCCGGTTTTTATACTATCATTACAGGTTTAACGAATACAATAGCGTAACGCACGTGCTTACAGATGGTATACACGAAATTTAATGAAGATATTAAGTAACTGAGATAGATAAATCATTATTTCATCTATACTATACTCACAAGACCGAGACGGATGGCGGAAACAAAGAGAGGCATATGCTCGTGTGCTGCTCCGTCGCGGTACCACAGTGCTAAAGCGACTTCATTTATATATGACTAGCTGTTGCCCACGGCTCCGCCCGCGTTAGTGTCGATCCCTCGGGAACAGGAGAATTTCCCGGAATCAAACATACCCTATGTCCTTTCCTGGGCCTCAAACTACCTCCGTACCAAATTTAATCCTAATCAGTTCAATGGTTGAAGCGTAAAAAGACAACAGACGCTCCTTTCTTAGCGCTCACTCACATTATTATAAAAACCCCTGTACCAAATTTCAAGTTTCTAGGCGCAGCAGTTTCGGTTGCGTTGATATATAAGTCAGATTTGCCCGCGGCTACGTCGCCGCCGTTAGTGTCCATCCCTCAGGAACTGTAGAATTTCCCGGAATAAAAGATACCCTATGTTCTTCCCCGGGTCTCAAACTTCCCCCATACCAAATTTCATCCAAATTGGTTCAATTGTTGAAGCGTGAAAAGAAGACTATACATACATTCATAGTATCACGTCTTTTTTCCTTACGGGGTAGACAGAGCCTAGGTCTATAAGACCTGAAGGCCACGTTTAGCATGTAATTTTCCTATGTCACTTATAATATATAAGTAAGTGCTATATATTTACAGGCAAGGCAAACTCATGGCTTAAATTCATTCAAATGACGATAACTTTTTTTTTAACTAACCGTTTTTTATGAAACTAACTTTAAATGTTAATCTGAGTTAAAATAAAGCAATTGGTGAAAGTTTGAAGTAAATCGGTTCAGTATTTTCGGAGATAATCGTGATCATACATACAGACAGACAGACAGACAGACAGACAGACAGACAGACAGACAGACAGACAAAAAATTCTAAAAAAAATTTTTTGCTTTCTATTATTCTTTTTAAGTGTCCCTCTATCCATTTCAGTCAAAAATTCTAAATGTACAGACATAATATTTTTACTGTTTTATTATATGTATATATATAGATAAAAATGTCCATATAATGTACGTAATTGTACGTGAAAAAATAATAATTGTACGTTACGTATTTATTAAAAAAACTAGGTGGACGTGGTACCGCCAAAGAGCACGCTTCCCTGCGGTACCACACACATTTCTACAGAGTCTTACATAATTATCAGGATTGGTTGATGAGAAAAAAATGTTCGTTAATTGTTTATTATCATCACCAGTTTAATTCTTCTAAATATCTTACATTTATATATTTTCTTCACGATTACAATTTGAGTAAATCCTTACTAATATTATAAAAGCGAAAGTGAGTTTGTTTGTTTGTTTATTTGTTTGTTTGTTTGTAACGCTTTCACGCCGTAACTACTGAACCGATTATCATGAAATTTTGCATACAACTTCTCTGGAGTACGGAGAAGGACATAGGCTACCTTTTATTCCGGGAAAAAGTACTATTTCCGAGGGATCGACATTGACGCGGGCGGAGCCGCGGGCGAAAGCTAGTCATCTATAATAACTAAATATTTGGTTGAGCTCAGCACTATGAGGAAGATCGGCTGAGATGATGATAATGATACTACTATATTTCACGTACATTTAATTACTGTTGGCGCAGGAACATCGGAGTCGGGGAAAAATTCAAACAAAGCAAGACATTGACGTTCATTTATACTAGTTTGCTGGACTGAGCAATGAGGTTTTTAGGGTTCCGTACCCAAAGGGTAAAAACGGGACCCTATTAATTTCGCTCCGCTGTCCACATATACCACAAATATTGATTATAGCAAACATTTGTAGCATCATCATCATCAGGTCTTTTTTAGTCTCCATTGCAGGAGCAAGACCCTATCTGTACTACCGGAGCCATACTTGGCCAGAGCAGACAGAGGATTTGGCCTACACTCTCCTCGCTGGCCAGACGGGTTGGAGAGGTCTCATTACCCGTCTCATTGTTGTTTATGAGCTTTGTTTAGCTTGTATTTCCTAAGTCGCCTCTTACTACCTCCATGGGAAAACTAGGAGTGGTCCTATTCTACTCTGCCGGAAACCACACGGCTTCACAATCAGTTAAGTAGTTTTATTCAAGTCGGTTTTATTATAAAGTAGAATATCATCTATTAACTATTCAGTTCTACTCGTATCTTGTCTAGGCTTCACTTTATTAAATGTCGATGTCAAAAAGAGAGCGGTTACATTGAAAACACAGATGTTCAAACACAGCCTTTGTCGATGCGGTCGTATTTTTATCTTCCTTTTTGTTTCGTCCCTTTTCCGACTGTATTCGGTATTTTGAAAAGGTTAATTCTGTTTTGCTTTCATCTTTGTTTCTATACTTTTCATGGTAAATGTTCAATATGTGTTTAAGTTTACAAAGTTTCGGAGTAATTCAAACTTAAATAATAAATGCGGAAGTGAGTTTTGATACAAATGTTTGTTTATGCTTTAACGCCTTCATTACTAGATGAACTCGTCAGACGAGCTCTCACTCTATGGCCAAGTGGTCATCATGCCATGCTGCCACTCTGGAGATACCGGGTTCGATCCCCGGTCAGGTTAACATGAAAAATGCAGCGTTCTCTGATTGGCCTGGGTCTTGGATGGTAATCTATATAGTAATATAGTATCGTTGAGTTAGTGTCCTATAACACAAGTCTTAAACATACGATTGTACTACCTCAATTTGCGTGATTTGTCCGTATATCATCATCATCATCTCAGCCACGTTTGTCCATAATATTTATACCTAAACAGATTTTTCATGACTAATCTTCAAACCGAGATAAACCTCTGGCCTTGAGTCACCTTTACAAAGTAGATGAGGACCCGAACATAGACATGTAGTACCAAACCTGAAGGAAAAGGTACAATTTTTGATCCAATAAATTATTATATAAATAATGTAACTAACCTGGTTTGCAGTTCAAAGTCGTCGCTTTCAGCAGAACATTAAAACAACTTCCCGCCCGCGACTTCGTGAGAAAAAGTATCCTGTTTTTATAAACCAACACTCGTATTAATGTTGGCTCAAGTTTTTTCTTCTCTCAAAATCATCGGAGGAGTACTCAAGACAGTGTGACAGTTGTTTCCTTACCTCGACTGAAGAGACATACCGATTTCAACCATTGTGGTTGAGTCAAGTTGAGAAAGCCTTGAGCAAACGAATTAAACCACAGGTGTAGTATATGATATACGGACAAATCTACGTGTTATATATAAGCTATCTGTGTGCCAAACATTCAACCCAAATGTGGTTAAGAGACCTGACCTTTTCAACCCACTAACATAGACACCCTTTCTCCGAAACCACCGCCCTTGTTGAGTAGAGCAAACTTTGCCCACACAGCCAAAGTTTCGTGTAACGTAATAAGTGTCAATTTACAAGGTTACTGTAGGGGATCCAGTTTGTTGTGTTAACGAGGAGATGCCAGATAAGACAAGTACTCCTAGCACTGACAATTCAATGTAAAAATAAAATAAATTTATACGGACAAATCAAGGTCAAGATGGAAAATTATCTTTTTCAGATTGGCCTGGGTCTTAAATGTTTATCTATATGTCTTAAAATATAATATCCTTAAGTTAGTATCCCATAACATAAGTATTGAACTTAGTTTGGGGCTACCTTAATCTGTGCGATTTTTCCGTATTTATCTATTTTTACGTAATTTCAATTGATCATCATATTTATTTATTATTTTGCCGAAATTATACGTTAACATGTTTTTGGATATTAATTTGTCTTCTTTCAAATCAATCAAAATCAAGACCTATGGCGAGTACTTTATAGGTAAATAATGGCTGTCGAATCATGACATTGGCAAAAGCAGTCTATTCTACAGAACAAATTCCTTTCCTTCCCCACCTCCGATGGGCAGCAGCGTTGGAAACACAAGAAGCCAAAGAAACTGCGCTCGCCAACCCGCCTGCCAAGCGTGGTGAGTACGGCAATATCCCCCTTAGGGACGAAGCATACTTTTTCCAGCAGAGGACTTCTAACGGCTGAAGTGATGAAAATGATAGCATGAATTCGATTATGAGCGACTGTGTCTATAATTAACTCTTAATAAATTTAGAATTAAATATGGTGATTTATTATTAGATATTAATTTCATGCGGGTGGGACTTGAACCAGCGACCTAGGTCATTTTATTTCTAAATTTATTAAAAGTTTATTAAAAATAGCATTGTGAATCCTTATCCTTCCTTATTACTAACTAGCTTTCGCCCGCGGCTCCGCCCGCGTCAATGTCGATCCCTCGGGAATAGTACGTTTCCCGGGATAAAAGGTCATGGATAAAAGCCTATGTCCTTCTCCGCACTCCTGAGAACTTGTATGCAAAATTTCATGATGATCGGTTCAGTAGTTACGGCGTGAAAGCGTAACAAACAAACAAACAAACTCACTTTCGCATTTATCCTTACTTCCTTACTAATATTATAAATACGAAAGTGAGTTTGTTTGTTTGTTTATTTGTTTGTTTGTTTGTTACGCTTTCACGCCGTAACTACTGAACCGATCATCATGAAATTTTGCATACAAGTTCTCTGAAATGAGGAGAAGGACATAGGCTACATTTTATCTCGGGAAAAAGTACTATTCCCGAGGGATCGACATTGACGCGAGCGGAGCCGCGGGCGAAAGCTAGTAATATTATAAGTAAGGATAAGGATGCAAAAGTGAGTTTGTTTGTTTGTTACGCTTTCACGCCGTAACTACGGAACCGATCATCATGAAATTTTGCATACAAGTTCCTTGGAGTACGGAGAAGGACAAAGGCTACCTTTTATCCCGGGAAAAAGAACTATTCCCGAGGGATTGACATTCACGCGGGCGGAGCCGCGGCCGAAAGCTGGTGCAAAATAAAACGCATCAAAATTTTACTGGTTCTGTTAAATCTCTATTCTGAGTTTCTACTGGCTTACTTCTATTATCTTCTGTGAAACAACCGACGTCAATGCACGACAGGAGCACAAAGTTGAGGATAATGTGATAATCTACAAGCTGATTGAAGAGGATACAGTTTATTCAGTTATCAGAGTTAACTGGGTCGAAGTTGACACGGGGCTAGTGTTGCATTGGCAGAACTGTTATTATATTAAAGAAACTAATGTAACAAGGGTGAAGTGGTGGGCAAAAGATAGTAGATAATAAATTATTTACACGAAAATAACGTTTTTAGGGTTCCGTACTCAAAGGGTAAAAACGGGACCCTATTAATGTCGCTTCGCTGTCCATCTGTCACCAGGTTGTATCTCATGAACCGTGATAGTAAGACAGTTGAAATTTTCACAGATGATGTATTCCTGTTGCCGTTATAACAACAAATACTAAAAAATATTTTTTTTATTTTTTTGCCGTTTTTATAGATAATGGTACGGAACCCTTCGTGAGCGAGTCCAACTCGCACTTGGCCGGTTCTTTATGATATAGGACGGCAAACGAGCCACCTGATGATAAGCGAGCAACCCTGCCCAAGGACAACTGCAACACCAGGGTGCGACAGGAGCGTTGCCGGTTTGTCAAGGAGATTTGGGTCAGGGAAGGATGGCCTCTAGCTCTCTCACTCACCGAACGAAGCATAAAAGCTGTGAAGCTTCTACTCAAACGTCGATTATCTGTGAGAATGTGGTACTTCCCCGGACGAGCCATTCATGCTACTAGCAAAAATTAATTTTGCCGGTAGCGTGGCTCTACCACAACGTAGCAGTTGAACTTCAAACGCAAATTAATTGTAAAACAAAAAAAAATGTTCTTGTATTAGAAAGTAACATAAAGATTTCCTTCTGTATACGCTGAAATTTGTCAGTGATACCGACTTAAAATCTCTTTTGTTTAAAACCGTTGTCTTAGCAATTTAAATATAAATAATTAAAATATAACAATAAATTCCAAGACATATAGTTTCCTCTAAATGTACTAAATGGCGTAATAGGGAATTAAACTTTTCTATCGTAGAATAGATAGCTTTGGTTCGAGGTATTCAATTATAAAAAAATCTGGCATCATTAGAATCTGGCGTTTATCGAATCTGGCATTTGTAGAAACCGACATTCAAAGAATCTGGCGTTTCAAACTCGTCTGACATTTCTAGAATCTGACATTAATCAATGATATAATACCATTAATAGTATAGCTATAGCGTGTGAATATTCCGCTCAAGCCGCTTCTTCTTCTTCTTTTCGAGTCGTAATGTCTTTTAACTACAACAATTTTGCCCAGTATGTAGCCACGGCCACTGCCCTGTCGTTTGCCTCCTCTAGATCCTTTTGTATGCAGTGAATGGCGCTGATGAAGCGTGAGGTATCCGAAATGACATTTAATAGAACTTATACCTGGAAAACCAAGATTCAGACGTAAAAAAAGGGTTTTCATAGAAAAACACGTTATATGGAACCCAGCTATATCGACTTTTCGCCCCAAAAATCCCCATATATATAAAATTTCATTAAAATTGTCGGAGCCATTTCTTAGATAATTTTTATATTTACGTGTCTACAATATTCACGTGTTTAAAGTAATAGGGTTATACAGTAAATATAGAAAAAAGCATTTCATATATAAAAGCAATATAAAACCTAGTTGTCTTCTTAATTATACATATACATACATAAATACATGGCTTAACCATGTATTTATATGTATAATTAAGATCGATCAAATCGGTCATACACAGATTCAATCAAAAATAATCCATATTTTTGATACTTACTTATATACTTAATTACTTACTAATGGTTTATACTTAGTCATATCTTAATCCATACTATAATTGCGAAAGTAACTTTGTCTACCTGTCGGTCGGTCTGTCAGCTTTTCACGCTTCAACCATTGAACCGGCTGCCATCTGGTAGTCGTTAAAGGAACCACGTTAGAGGCCGAAGAACTCTGACACCAGAGTGTGCATGGTTGATTGACCGTGACACCTACTCGAAATCTCAGAACAATAACTAAAGCATAGAAACCGTGTTAAAATAACAACAAAATACAATATTCTACACTGTTTTTACTTATGGCATTGTTAAAGCATTAGAAAGAGATGCATATACAATGCCATTTGCGTAAATGTGCAGGTTGTCCTGGGGTACTGATGTGATCAGGGTTGTACTATATCGATGAAATATATTTATCGACTAAATGTTTCGTCCTAAGAAAGTCATAAATGTACTCTACTCTGATTGTATCGATTCGTTAAATGAGTACGATTCATAAAAAAAAAAAACAACTATTTGCACTCCAGGAGTGCCGGCAGAAGTGAAAACTCGCCTTTGCGGCATACTCAGGTCCGTGTCCTTCTTACGAATTTTCGATCAGTTCACGTGTCCTGACGCGAGTTTTCTATTTTACCCATCCCAAAAAGTGCACAAAGCCGCTAAAGAGGCTTTTACTTTAAAAGTTACGTCAAGATACACCTAAATAACTCCTAATCGCATGGCGCCGCTTGGCTTCATCTGATAAATAGGTAAAAAAATCCATACATTACCCACCGCGCGTCTACTGTCTACTGCTGGTCATTAGGCCTTACCCAGTATTCGATCGAACGGCAGAATACCTAATATGATGTCAATCATATTTTCGATTATTTCGAAATTCAAACAGTGCCTACTTACCTACCTTACCTATTACCTATGAATGCGCAAAAAAACCCAATGCATTCGATTTACAGTCCCCAATGTGAGGCAGTCCAACGTTGACATACTAGTTGAAGGTAAAATAGACTTTGTAAATGATACCAC
The DNA here is from genome assembly GCA_947532085.1 of Elegia similella. Taxonomy (NCBI): domain Eukaryota; kingdom Metazoa; phylum Arthropoda; class Insecta; order Lepidoptera; family Pyralidae; genus Elegia; species Elegia similella. The sequence continues at coordinate 6,365,781 of OX383933.1, forward strand.
CTTCTTAGGAATCACAATAGACTCTAAATTGCAATGGGGCGCTCATGTATCAAAAGGTAATATAAGGTCAGATATATTTTTCACTTGATCAATGGGCCATTCAGCATATTCCAAAACCATCTAAAGCTTTTCCCAGCTAGCTTTGAGGAACAGTCAGTAAAGGAAACATAATCAGGTAGGTAAAGAGAAACGCATAATTCGAAGTGATATTTTTTATTTTATAAAACTTTTACACTAGGGTAAAAAAGTGCCAGTGTGTTATTTGTGAAAAATTCACAGTGTTGGTAATAGAAAAACAAGAGGTGAAGAAAAACAAGAGATTACTTTACCCACTTTCATTACTGTCCAAAATAAAATATGTTTTTCATAATTTTAAATATAAATAATAAAACCGTTTCCGTAAACTTTCTTATTACCATTGATTTATATTTCGGCAAATATAAATGTAGGTAAAGCATCATGTTTCAATCGCTTCCATTTAATTTTATATTCGAAATTAATGTATCGGCACGGCAGTAAAATATTTTGAACAAATTCGAGTATGTATGACATTTTATGTCCAATATGTCGCTTGAAAGTTCCTCGGATCCACACCTTTTTATCCTTTTACTTCAGGGAGCTGCAATAAAATTTCAACAATAATTTTCTTCATATTAGTAAAAATCGATTCTTTTTAGGGTTCCGTACCCAAAGGATAAAAACAGGACCCTACTAATATGACTCCGATATCCATCTGTCTGTCACCAGGCTGTATCTCATGAACCGTGATAGTGAGACAGTTGAAATATTACAAACAAAAATTTCGGGCGTTTTTATAGCTTACGCCCACGGCTCCGCTCGCGTTAATGTCTATCCCTGATAACAGTACCTTATTCTGAGATGTAATTTATGTCTATGTTCTTTTCCGTACTCCAGAGATCGTGCAATGGTGATGATGATGATGCAAAATTTCATGATGATCGGTTCAGAAGTTACGGCGTGGAAGCGTAACAAACAAACTCACTTTCACATTTATAATATTATATGTAAGGATGGTACGGAACCCTTCGTGCGCGAGTCCGACTCACACTTTGCTGGTTGTTTAATTACCATGATGGTTCAATTTGTTACATTACTATTGCATGGCTCAACACTAACAAAAATATCCCTGATAGCAAGACCGTCATAAAAAATATCGATATACTCGTAGATACGTGATTTTACCACATCACTAGCAAAAAAAACTAACCTAATTTGAAATAAGGAAAAAACGATAATTTTAAGCAAAATACCTATAAAAGTTGTCATTTATACAATACGTTATATAATTGACAATATTATTGTTGTATTTTGAGGTATTTTGGGTTTTTATTATGCACTTTTAACTGAAAAACTTACCGAAGAAAATTATGTTTTACAGAATTTATTTCTGTTCGTCCTGAATGGGATTTACATCGCTCCATTGCACAAGACATTGTTTAGTATAATGGTCATTTGATAACGCACCAACCCAACACCGGTTAATACTTTTTTTCCATGAGAATTTTAGCACAATCCTATATTTAATTTGCAGACATCACAATTCCGCCGCAATGTTTTTGTCGATATATAACCCGATCAAATCGGCAAGATGCTAATATTACAGACGTTGAACTGTAATAAGTTATTTTGAATTTAGTCGGATTTAATTGGAGTCCAATGGAGTCCATTGACATTTCAAGTCGGGACAACCATGAAAATAATAGAAACTGACTGAAGTTTTTGTCTCATTCTGTCATAAGCGAAAGCTCATAAGAAAAATACCGTGTCAACTATCTGTTTTCAGTTTCTATTTTTATGCGGCTTCTATGTATATTATTCTTCTGAGCTCGAAATGATGATGACCATTGAACCAATTTGCATGTGGTAAGGAAGTAGTTTGAGGCCCGGGGAAGGACATAGGGTACCTTTTATTCCGGGAAATTCTACTGTTCCCGATAAAGTAGATCCAAATTGCATGCCACTTTTGCTTAAATTTCCATTTCACCACTCTGTAACTTATCTCTAACATAATAATAAAGGGCTCAGAATAAATTACAGAAACATTTGCTTAAGCAATAAACACGAAAATGTTAAGCGATCACGCACAACAGTAGAAACATTTGCTTTATTTCATCCTATCTTTCGTGAAAATTATTTTTTTATGAAACAACACGTTTTAATTTTAATTAGCTGTTGACCACGACTTTATCTTTCGTGACAATTATTTTTTATTAAACAAAATGTTTTATTTTTAATTAGCTGTTGACCACGACTTTATCTTTCGTGAAAAAATTTTTTTAGGGTTCCGTACCTCAAAAGGAAAATACGGAACCCTTATAGTACAGTATCTCTTGGTTGTACGTCTGTCTGTCTGTCAAGACCCTTTTTCTCAAGAACGCGTAAAGGTATCAAGCTGAAATTCATATCAAATACTCAGGTCTACTGTCCCTTGGAACTGTGAAAAAATCTAACTTCTAAACCAACGCAATCAAAACATAATATACATCATCATTATAAAGCAAAGTCGCTTCCTGCTGTATGTCTGTCCCTATGAATGCTTTGATTTTTTAAACTATGGAACGGATTCTGATGAGACTTTATTAATAGATAGAGTGATTCAAGAGGAAGGGTTATGTGTATATTTTATCGCACCAGTGCCAAAGCCGGGGCGGGTCGCTAGTACGATTATATTTTCTTATTTTTATGTCCTTTTTTCGACCACCACGACCTATTTCAGAACAGAAGCTTGTTTATCCAAAAGAACCGTTTTCACGTTGTTTGCGCGCTTCGGTTTTGTATAAAAAGAAAAAACACAGGATCAACCTCGTTAAAAACAAGCGGTTTTTATAAAACGAAAAAACACGAGAACAAATCTCGTTAAAACAAGCCGTTATTAACAACGGTTTTAGCGAATCTGGTTTTGGTTATGAACAAATAGTAGTAATGCTAGGTTGGGAATAAGGTGGGATGAACCAGGAAATAAAAAGGTTCTTCTCTTAATTTTTTTATTGCGTCTTTCGCCTTGATTCCTCACACATATTCAAGGCAAGTTCAATTCATGATAATTTTTCCGAAAGAAAAAACTTTATTACACGAAAGTTTGACCTCCTTTGCTAAATAGGCCATACTGATCGTTCTCTCGTATGGAAATAAGTAAGAAAAAAAGATAACTCAAAAAAAAATTCGGCATTTCCATACAAAAGAGTTCTGCTGCCCGGCCGATGTCTGATGTCTGATGCACAGCGCCTTAAGGCTATAGATGGACTTTTTCAGGTGACCGTGTATGAGACTATTGTATAGCTCCACTCAGATGTATACATCTGATGGATGAGGTTCAGAATCTTTCTGCTATAGGTTACGTTCTTACAGATCCAAGTCACTGTCACTTCGAACGTATCATAACAATCTTATAAGAAACCGGCCAAGTGCGAGTCGGACTCGCGCACTAAGGGTTCCGTACCATTATCTATAAATCATATCTGTTGTATGGGAGCCTCCTTAAATATTTGTTTTATTTGAATTATTTATTTTAAAGTGAATACATAACTAAATATTCTGTAAATATTTAAAGCTACCTGTTACCTTTATCAATACCGAGAAAAAGCGAGCAAAAAAATATTTCAATTTCAATTTCTTTATTCATAAACAATAAAAACATTGTATTCGAATTTTTCACACTTACATATCTAAATCTAGCACTCATTTTGTCTAAATCTTAAACAAACAAATCAATTAATTTAAATTTTATGATTTCTATTTAAGAGGGCACGAACGCGAAACCGATGTTGACATTTTAATAGATGGTCAAAAACTAGGTTTTGTCAATGATACTACTTTCCTAGGGATCACAATCGACTCAAAACTACAATGGGGCGCCCATATTTCTAAACTTTCTAATAGGCTTAGTTCCGCAGCATACGCTGTTAGAAGGATTAGACAACTGACAGATGAGTCCACTGCTAGGCTTGTATACTTTAGTTATTTTCATTGTTTAATGTCGTACGTATTACTTCTGTGGGGCGATGCAGCCGACATCCAGACTATCTTTATTCTACAAAAAAGAGCAATTCGTGCCATCTACGGCCTGGGCGCGAGGGACTCACTCAGACAGTTGTTTAAAGAAATTAATATCTTAACTGTAGCTTCACAGTATATATTCGAGAATATAATGTATGCAAGGAAAAATATTTTGTCTTTAAAAAAAGTTTGTGATTTAATAAATAGACCCTTGCGTAACAATCATAAATTATTTCTTCCGCGATATCGGCTAAGCAGAGTTAGCGAGTCGTTCATGGGAAACTGTATACGCTACTACAACAAATTGCCAAAATCGGTCCTTGATATGCCTGATAGAATATTCAAAAGTTATGTAAAACAATTACTTTGTAAAAAGGCATATTATAGGACCGAAGATTTTATTAATGATAAGAATGTTTGGCTTGAGCTTGGCGCGGACGCCTCGTAATTTTGTATTTATATGACTATAATGTGTGGTACATTCTGTACGTGATATTTTTAAAGATTACTTTTTTTATTTTAATTTTAGTTGATACTTAATTTGACATTTTTTTTTTATTTCGGTGTTATTAATTTCAATAATATGACATTATTTTTTAAATTCAATTCGAACATGACATTTATATAAACCAATGTATACTCAGTCCACATACCTAATTTCTGAGGTTTTCAAAAATTGTAAGTTGTCGTCCTTGGAGAAAATGCGCTGTGCAGTTTGTTGCCGCTTCTTCTGCACTCCGCTTTGGAAGCGGCATTAAACTTAGCCATAAGTAAATTTTTGACGTCAACAATTGTTAAGAAGTGAAATATGACAATTAATAAGTGTTCAAAGAAACCTATATTGAATAAACGTTTTGAATTTGAATTTTGAATTTGACTTGTCAATGAACATTCGTCTAGATGTCTGTATCTATAACGACTACATGCCTGTTATTTATTATATATAAAACTTCAACATATTTTCTTAAAACTGTTAAACCTGAAAACACGATTAATAACAAAAGCCTTGATACTTTTATTTTGCAAACATAGCCCCTTGATTTGATATTTGTGGTCAGAACGGCGAAACCCTAAGGTCTTAAGCAATGATTTTTAGTTTCCTAGCTGAGCAATAACTAGTTCTAAAATCTGGTAAAGTTTTTTTACTTATAAACCTCGTACTTTTACTTTAAATAACAATTATGTGATTTGGTGCTTACGCCCGTTAATTCTAGGACACCCGCTTGTGCCTACCCACTATCTTCTTCTCATTTTTTACGCGTTACGGTCATTAGATCTATCCTGCTTTCTCTTTGTAGGTCAGTCTGTGCCGACCTCATTGCGCAAGAGACGTGTGCCAATTTTTGCTGGTATTTTGTTTATTTTGTTTGTAAATATATATAAAAGTATTAATTAAGTAACTTGTAAATATAATCGTTATTTGTGTGTTATGTGAATACTTCTATTGTTCGTGTAAATATACTTTATGTGTTTTTAAAAAACTGTAAATAGTTCAATATTACGATGCGTTTAAAATAAAGTTTGTTGTATGAGAGCCCCCTTAAATATTTATTTTGTTCTGTTTTTTAGTATTTGTTGTTATAGCGGCAACCGAAATACATCATTAATGAAAATTTCAACGTCTAACTATCATGGTTCATGAGATACAGCCTGGTGACAGACAGACGGACAGCGGAGCCATATTAATACGGTCCTGTTTTTACCCTTTGGGTACGGAACGGAACCCTAAAGTGAATATAGCAAAGTCAATGCAATTTTTCTTACTAGGTTATCCAATATACTCGTTCCATTGCGACCAGTCCGAGCTGGCTTAATCCGGTAATAACTGGAATTAGTTCCCGCGCCTGATTGGATCCGCTGATTTAGAAACGCCTTCATTGGCGTGATTAATTGAAATGAATCTACAAAATAATGAGAGAAGGGATTAGAATAGTCTTGTGCTGTTGTTACCCGACAGCAAAAGATATTTCGCACGTAAATGTGTATGTATATAATATTCTTCATTATCTCGTATTATCCAACAAAGCACGTAAACATCAATGAGACCTCTCCAACCCGTCTGGCCAGCGAGGAGAGTGTATGCCAAATCCTCTGATTTCTCTGGCCAAGTATGGCTCCAGTAGTACAGATAGGGTCAAGCTCTTGCAGTGGAGACTAAAAAGACCTGTGTACTACATTTGTATATTGTAGTAAATAACAACACCAGTAGATAGGATTGTTTTTGACACATGCTACGTTTCTGCTCCCACCATATTTTTTGCCGAAACTTCGTGAATAACTTGTCCTCTGAATAGAATGTTTCGGCTAATGAACGTCTCGTTACGTGGCATTGTGAGCTCATTCAGCCAATGATGTTATGATTTATTTGCTCAACACTCTTATTATACTTTGAATACGCGTCACTCACGTGGGTTTTTTTTGCTAAATTGCAGTTGGCCTGTGTAGTACCTGACCTGATGGTCATCATCATCATTATTTCGTGTAGTGACACGGTTAACACACCCTGTTGTCAGAGGTCTTCGGAACCGCCTCTCGGCCTCTGACGTGGTTCCTTTAACGACTACCAGATGGCAGCCGGGACCAACGGCTTAAAGTGCCTTCCTAAGCACGGAATCATCTTAATTATCAGACAATCAAGTGATTCAAGCCTGCAATGTCCTAACCAAACTGGAAACAACTAAACGAAGTATGCTTCCCGTGGGAATCGAACCCACGACCCCTGGGTCTACAGGCAAACGCCTTAGCCACTGGACCAAGAGGCATTTCAGTACCTGATGGTAATTGATGCTTAAGTCGAGGATGTTACATGCCTATCCAAGAGATACCCATTAATTCTACGTTTGAATGCCCCGGGACTGTACTTGTCTGGGAATACAGACGCATGCAGTTCATTCCACATTGTTCAGATTTTGTCGGGAATGCCGGCTATAGTTTCGGACTCTTCAGGTGTCCATTTTTTGTAGTCACATATTGGTGTTACGGAATCCTTCCTCTGCATTTCCGACTAGCACTTAGCCGGTTCTGTTTAGAGTAACAATTTGATCGATTTTAATTATTAAAAGACATTACGACTCGAAAAGAAGAAGAAGAATCGATCTTGGTTTCGTTAGATACTGTGATAATAAATGGCAATTTATTATCATCATCATCAGGTCTTTTTAGTCTCCACTGCAGGAGCATGACCCTATCTGTACTACCAGAGCCATACTTGGCCAGAACATACAGAGGATTCGGCCTACACTCTCCTTGATGTTTATGAGCTTTGTTTAGCTTATCTGTCGCCTCTTACAACTTCTATGAGAAGACTTGGAGTGGTCCTATTCTACTCTGCCGGAAACCAAATGGCAATTAATACTTTTTTTTCTTCCATACTAATATTATAAATGTGAAAGTAACTCTGTCTGTCACCTTTACACGCTTCAACCGTCGAACCAATTTGGATGAAATTTGGTATGGAGGTAGTTTGTGGCCCGGTGAAGGACATAGGGTATCTTTAGTTCCGGGAAATTCTACTGTTTCCGAGGGATAAACTTTAACGCCGGCGGAGCCGCGGGCAAAAGCTAGTATTTTATATTTCCATTTTAAACTGTTGTGAATTCACCAAATCTCTAAGGTTTTGAGGCTTCTCTGCAAGTTGTAACTTAATTCCGAGTCAAAAGTCTTACGGAGATACGGATTTCGTGCTGAGCCTCATAAATCCTAGGCGGCCTATGTCGGCTTCAAGATGAAGTAAGGCTAGCTTCCACCGGAACCAAAGACTAAGTACTTACATACAGAAGTCGCCTTCTGCAAACGTATTCAAAGAAATATCAACTCAATGTAGTTAGAGATACGGTGTTATTTGGCTCGCGTCAGAACGCAGCATCTTTTAGTTTAGATATCTAACAGCAAGCCAATATTATACTTATAGCTCTGAACAAACGATTCATAATTCGTTGAAGTCGGTGAACACATGTGACCAAACGCGCGTCGTTCCTTACGGATTTGTTCGGTTTTCTTCTTGGAAGGGTCGCCACGCGTAGATTTGTTTTCGATACCGACACGCAGTGAGACAGGCCTGCCTGGAACTATTGTTCGTATCTTTTGTGAATAGTTCATAATAAACTCTACGGAAAACTTTAGTAAGACCATTTGTATGTTAAATTTAATTTAAATTTTTTTGTAATTTTTAAATCGTGGTTTAAATACTCTTTTTGACTATGGAATTATCTTATTTTATTTTCTTTATGTATGTGTATGTTCAATTTAATTTCTATTTTTTTTTAATAATGTTTAAATACTATGTGTGATAAATGTAATTGGTTAAAATCCTTTTTGTCACAATAAATAAATAAAGTATCTTGCCCGTCCTAACCTATGGAACCCAAACATGGGCATTGCCGGAAGCCATTAAGTCCAGACTCAAGATTTGCCAGAGGGCGATGGAGCGAAGTGTCCTAGGAGTCACAAGGTTGGACAGAATCCGTAATACTACACTTCGCTCAAAGACATGTATAGTCGATGTGGGACGCAAAGCCGCAAGGTTAAAATGGGATTGGGCGGGTCATGTTTGTCGTATGCACCCGGATCGCTGGGCCCATGTTGCCACGAAGTGGTATCCAGAAGGAGGGAGACGAAATAGAGGTAGACCGCGTACGCGATGGAGTGATGATATGCGAAATTAATACAAAATGGTCAGAGATGGCTCAAGATAGGAATTACTGGAGGGAAATGGGGGAGACCTTTGCCCAGCAGTGGGACTATATAGGTTGATTAAAAAAAAAAAAAAAGACCAGCCAAGTGCGAGTCATACTAAGTTCCATATACAATATTTAGTTACAATAACATGCTTCTTGTATTTGACTCTGATGTATAAGGAACGCCCTGAGGGAAGGACGCATGCGACCTCTCTTGTAAGGTAAAACAAACATTTGTTTTAGTTCAATTTGAACTTTTATAGTTTTATTGCTATATAGCTGGCGGTATCCTTATCCTTACTAATATTATAAATGCGAAAGTGAGATTGTTTATTTGTTTGTTTGTTTGTTACGCTTACACGCCGTAACTACTGAACCGATCATCATGAAATTTTGTATACAAGTTCTCTGGAGTGCGGAGAAGGACATAGGCTACCTTTTATCCCGGGAAAAAGTACTATTCCCGAGGGATCGACATTGACGCGGGTGGAGCCGCGGGCAAAAGCTAGTATTGAAATAAATACGCTGTAGTCATTATTTAATTAAACAGAGCAGTTGCATCACCGCGCCGGATTATAACTGTATCCTTGTTACGAGCTAAAATAAACTGCAATTTCAACTACACGAGACACACGACTGTGTTGTTTACTCAATTAACATACACTACACTAGTAAAATGCTGTGTTTTATCTATGCTATAAGATTATATGTTTTCTATTACATATGTACAGTCAGTATACCGAGACACAAGACCACGCTCTCTACATGTATCTTGAATTTTCTCTTAAATTACTTATCTCGGTACACTGACTGTACTATTGGGCGCATACGTATGCGCATATCCTTTGTCCAGCATAAGACTTACGGCAGTAATGATCATCATCATCAGGTCTTTTTAGTCTCCACTGCAGGAGCATAACGCTCTCTGTACTACCGGAGCCATACTTGGCCAGACCAGACAGAGGATTTGGCCTACACTCTCCTCGCAGGCCAGACGGGTTGGAGAGGTCTCATTGATGTTTAAGAGCTTTGTTTAGCTTGTATTTCCTAAGTCGTCTCTTACGACATCCATGGGAAGACTTGGAGTGGCCCTATTCTACTCTGCCAGAAACCACACGGCTAGCAGAAATGATAATTGATGATAATATTGAGATTGGTATGTTCAAAAAGCAATCTCAAATAACTGGTATTGTCGAATTTTATAGAAAAAAATTAACCTTTTTTTTAAATTTGATTCCTTTGTTCCTGACTTCATTAATTTATTTTAATTTTTTAAAGTAATAATCTTAGGTAGCAACAAAACATTTCAAAAGCGGGACAAACGCTCGGTATCTTTCACGTCGATGAGAACACTTATATTTGTGAAGTGCTCAAAAATGCTAGTAGTCTCGTATTTGTACAGCAGTCCCACGGCAGTAATAAGCACATCCTGTGACTGTGTGACACCAATGTGCTGTGAGGTGACTGACACTACGAACTATTACAAAGATTCAAAAGTTTGTAAGAAATAGAATATGAAGGCAAGCTTTTCATTGTGCCTTTTATAGGCACAATCTATTTAGTCCGACAATTAAATAATAAAAATACTGTTACAACAAACGGTTTTACGTTTTGTTGTAGTCGGTATCGCCGACAAGTTAGAGACAATCATCATCATCATCAGGTTTGTATAGTCTCCACTACAGGAGCATTTCCCATTTAGTCCACACACTTGCTAGAAATAATTAATTTAAGAAGAATATGCAAGTGTTTCTTTTTAAATGAAACTTATACTGTTGCTTTGTACATACATACATACTATCATGTCCTTTTCCCTTGCGGGGTATACAGAGCTTAGGTCTAGAGACCTAAAAGCCGCGTTAAGCATGGTGGGCGTGTTTGTGCCGCCTCGCCTACTAACATGATTCCTCAGATTGTCGCCCATGCCCTCGATCAGCTTTTACGGTCTGCGCGGGAAGAAAAGCTGGTACATTCTACGACCCTCTCTGTACTACTAGAGCCATACTTGGTCAGAGCAGCCAGAGGACTTGGCCTACACTCTCCAAGCTGGCCAAACGGGTTGGAAAGGTCTCAGTGATGCTTTGTTTAGCTTGTATTTCTTAAGTCGCCTTTTACGACATCCACGGGAAGACTTGGAGTGGTCCTATTCTACTCTGCCGGATACTATTTTATTTTTCACATACCTACTTTTCTTGTAGTAGTTGAAAGAAAAGCAGATTATGCACCTCGCATTAAGTAATTTATATTGCACTCGTGCTTCTTAAAGCCCTCGCTAACGCTCCGGCTCCAAATAAGCCGAGAACAAACTGCGGGTGTGGCCACAAAACCAGCGAAAGCAAAAGCGGTGAGTGAATCAACTTTGGAAAATACAATTGATATAGAAGATCCATGTATGATAGACCCCGTTGGAATAGAAAAAGATAACGAATGGCAACAAGTTCGACGTAGGCGAAAACGGCCAGTTATTGTAGGAACTGGCAACAATGAAAGTCATCTTAGGACCATTGACATAACTAAATATATACAAGCATGGTCATTTGTACCGGAAACGACAACCGACCAAGTATTGCAATTCTTAAATACAATTGAAAAATCTGAGGAGTACTATGTGGAAACACGAAATATTCAAACGACGAGACATGCGGCGTTTGTCATTGGTGTGCCTGAACGGTTGGCTAGTAAGATTTTCACGCCAACAGTGTGGCCACAACGTGTCAGATTCACCGAGTGGTTTCAAGCGGCCCCCCGCCCGCAGCGGGGGATGCGCAAACGCAACTCGCCGGCTCAACCCGGCTCCAGTGATAACTGAGACTTCGAAGCGAATGTGCAGTGCTATTGAGATAGGAATGACCAGTGCGAATGACCCGATTATTATCTGTCACCAAAATACTCAATCACTAAATAATAAAGTGAATAGATTAGAGGTGCTACTACAAAGTGAACTGAAATGTCATGTGTTAGGTATTACGGAACACTGGCTTACGACAGATGAGCTAAGTTGTGTGGCAATTGAAGGGTTCACTCTAATTTCGAGTTATTGTAGATTAAAGAGTGGGACTCATGGCGGATCGTGCATATTTGTGAAAAATAATGTCAAATCAATAGAATGCCCATTAATTAGAAATGCTGCTGTCGGGCCTTTCTGTGAAGCCTCAGCCGTAGAATTGCTTGACTATAATTTGATAATTGTATGTGTGTATCGAACAAACTTAGTCACATCGACAGAGTTCCTTCGTCATGTTGAGTACCTACTCGAGAAAGCCAGTGAGGTCACCAAAACAGTGTTTTTTGTAGGTGACTATAATATAGATGTATTAGGAAATAAAACACATGTTAAGCTCCTTGATGATACACTGTCGTCTCATGGTTTGCGGAATCTTGTAGACTTTCCAACACGAATAACGTCGGAGTCATCAACATGCTTGGACCATGTCTATATTGACAATGACAACTTGACAAGTGTTACAGTCTCGCCGGTGGTAACAAATATAGGTGATCACTTAGGCATTAGAGCTAGTGTTTTCTTAAATAAAGACCTCTCACGTAGTGCTTCAGAGCCATACTACCACAGGAAGAAAACGAGGAATAACTGTATGAATTTCATAGCTGCAATTAAAAGTATAGACTGGGGTGAGATATATAAACGACAAATTAAAAACGTAGATGACTTAGCAATGTCTGTGATAAATATTATTAGGAATAAGTATAACATTTGTTTTCCGATGACTAGGCTTATACGCCGTAAAAACTCGTGGGTAGATGTTGACATAAAATTAATAAAATGCATTATATTCGACTTAGTTGAGTATCAGCATAAAATTAATGACAATGGACATATATGTAAATTAATTGACCAATTACATGACAAATATAAACAGTTGACGAATGAAACTAAGATGACACATTATATGAATATGATTGATAAATCTGTAAACACAAGCAAAATGATGTGGCATCTAATTAATACTGAGACAGGCAAAGTGACAAATTCCCAAGCCAAGTTAACGGATATGGTGAGGGTTCACACAAAAAAGAAGGTTGCATCGAGTAAAGAAGTAGTTGACTTGATGAACAACAGATTTGCAGGTGCATCTGCTGCTTGCGGAGCGCCTGTAGCTGACGTGAAAATGGCTCTTGCCTTGTTAGTCTCTGCCCAGCCCCAGCCAGATTGTTGCATTAGACTAGTACCATTTGACCCTGCGGAAATCTTTCGTATAATAAAACTCAGCATACCACCCAAGCCGTCGAAAGATATATATGATATATCCATGGATCTTATTCATTTAGCTGCTGGCCCTCTATGTCATATACTTACGGTCTTGTTCAATTGTTGCATAAGAGAAGGAAGGTACCCAAATCCCTTTAAAACTGTCAAAATATGCCCTGTGTATAAAGGGAAAGGAAACAAGCAAGATATAGACAATTTTCAACCGCTATCAATTATCGCAGCAATTGCAAAAATATTTGAGTATGGGATTAGCTCACGCATCAACACTTTTTTATCCGAATTAAATATATTGTCTGATCGTCAGTACGCATACCGCAAAGGCCGATCAACGACTCAGGCTGTACGAGGTGTTGTCCAAGGTATATTAGACGCCCGTGAACGCAAACAACAGGTTGCAGTTTTCAGCTGTGACCTGTCAAAGGCGTTTGATGTGGCCAGTCATGAACTTCTAGAAAGGAAGTTAGAACATTACGGCATTGATGATAAAACATTGAAGCTGCTAATGGATCTACTTAGAGACAGGTCACAAATTGTAGTTGCCGACAATGGCTGTATAAAGTCGGACCCAATAAAAAAGGTAGAAGGTGTTGCGCAGGGATCCTCGGTATCAAATATACTATTTAGCCTTCTAATGAACGATTTACCAGCAACAATACAAGGGGCTGAAATATTTATGTACGCTGATGACGTTGTTGCAGTTGTAACAGGGCCTACGATTGAACAGCTTGAAATCAACCTTAACAACATTGCCAATCAATTGGCATACTGGTTCACTTGTAATGGTTTAGCGTTAAACAAAGCAAAAACGAAACACATCCATATTTGTTTGTCAGGCCACACGACTAGACCAATTAACATATTACTGAATAACACGCCAATTAAGCAAGTTGAATCAGCGGACATACTAGGTTTCACACTTGACAGAGCCCTTACATGGGTGCCACATATTGATAAGGTATGTAAAAAACTCAGCAAAGCATGCTTTGCATTGAGTCGCGTATCTGGACTGCTTGACTACAAAGCTACGCGCTCCTGTTACTTCGCATGTGTGCACTCGGTCTTGCAGTATGGTGCTGAATGCTGGGGTCGCTCTTCTGAATGGGAGCGTGTATTCCGCATGCAGAAGAGAGCTGTAAGAGCGATTGTCCGTGCCCCAAGATTGAGTCATGCGAAAGAATTATTTAGATCACTTAGAATTATGACATTTCCTGCAATTATTATATACCAAGTAGCGATATATGTGTACCGAAACTTACTGTCATTCCCAAAAAGAGGTGACAATAACTTGACAATGAAAACGAGGAACGCTGACAAATTGGCTTCTATTCATTGTACGCTGGAAAAATTTGGCAGGTCAACGCGTATCATGGGGCCGACAGTGTACAACTGCATACCGCAGGAGATAAAATCGGCTCAAAATGAAAAATTATTTAAATTAAAGATTAAAGACTGGCTGATAGGTCTGGCACCATACTCCTATGACGAATTCTGCCAAATGGAAAAAGGTTAGATTTCTTAAATTAATGTTATTAAATTCTAATTAATTAATTTATTTATTTTTTGATGAAATAATGTTATATTTATTATAATGTAATGAATGTATGAAAATGAAATTGACATGTAACGAATGTTATGAATATAATCAATAAACAATAAACAATAATAAGCACTCGGTGCAATAATAAATTACTTTCTGCTTGGTGCAACAATCTACTTTTATTCCAACGTTACGTCGATTCCTGAGAATTCGTGATTGGTTGGCCCTCACAACACTACAAATCTTTATTCCGGCCGCGAAAATAATTACCTTCCTATACACTATCCGTTCCATGGATAATGTTATTACGCTATATTTCAATTTCTTTTTCCTCCCTCCACAAACGAGCAATTAAGGGAAGTTCCGCAAAAGCTTTTCTGAGTCCCCAGTAACAGGAATATATAAGGATAAAGCTGGACTATTGACGAATAAATATTAGATGAACATTACTTCGAGTCCTTTTTTATTATTAAATAAATATATACGGACAAATCACACAGATTGGGCTAGCCCCAAAGTAAGTTCGAGACTTGTGTTATGGGATACTAACTCAACGATACTTTATTTTATAACAAGTACATATATAGATACACATCCAAGACCCAGGCCAATCTGATAAAGATAATTTTCCATATTGACCTGATCGGGATCGAACCCGGGGCCCTCGTGTCGCAGGCTGGCGTGTTAACCACTGCGCCACGGAGCTCGCCGATTAAAGAAAGGGATGATGCTTATTTTTTTTTATTTCCGCCTGTGTAATAAACATATATAATTTTTTATATTTTTGTCGTGATAACGTCTTATAAATCGATGAACTTCGGCTGCACGCGCATAAAAGTGTCACGTTCCGTGTGCAAGAGAGAGTGCGGAACAAGCGATAGAGAGGCACGATCGGCCTAAGCGTTTGGCTTGTGTGTGAAACATTTATCTCTCTTCCGTCGTTATCCTTATCCTTACTAATATTATAAATGCGAAAGTGAGTTTGTTTGTTTGTTTGTTTGTTTGTTACGCTTTCACGCCGTAACTACTAAACCGATCATCATGAAATTCTGCATACAAGTTCTCTGTAGTACGGAGAAAGACATAGGCTACCTTTTATCCCGGGAAAAAGTACTATTCCCGAGGGATCGACAATGACGCGGGCGGAGCCGCGGGCGAAAGCTTCACTTATAATTATCGTCCATAAATCGACCCTTTTTTTTTCACCATTTTGTTTCACAGCTTCAAGGGACCGTAATTTTATCTCATAAAACCTAATCCTTATCCTTACTAATATTATAAATGCGAAAGTGAGTTTGTTTGTTTGTTACGCTTTCACACCGTAACTACTGAACCGATCATCATGAAATTTTGCATACAAGTTCTCTGGAGTGCGGAGAAGGACATAGGCTACCTTTTATCCCGGGAAAAAATACTATTCCCGAGGGATCGACATTGACGCGGGCGGAGCCTCGGGCGAAAGCTAGTAAAACATAAAACATCTTACAAAATCTTGGACAAACATTTACAAAATCTTAGGACAAAAAATAATCCGTCTTTTTATCTTTACAGGTATGTACAACTTCCAACTACGACAGGCTGTTAAGAGCCAGATCTCTGATCTCGGCCCAACATACACGTATGTAAATTAGTAGGTATAAATCTTTGTCTCACATATATTTAGTAGATCCAGTTTAAATCCAGATATCTCCGAGATTAAGGGTCTTGAAGACATCGTAAACAAAGAGTTTTCTTAGTTGAATTATAAGATTACTTTAGTCGGTTTTCGGAGATTTAAACCATACATTCAGAAAACAAACAAGGCTTTGCCGTGATTAGAGCAAGGATATAACTCCGTGGCGCAGTGGGTAACACGCCAGCCTGCGACACGAGGGTGCCCGGGTTCGATCCCCGGTCAGGTCAACATGGAAAATTATTTTTTTCAGATTGGCCTGGGTCTTGGATGTTTATCTATATATGTATTTGTTATAAAATACAGTATCGTTGAGTTGGTATCCCATAGCACAAGTCTCGATGTAGGCTAGCTCAATCTGTGTGATTTGGCCGTATATATTCATTTATTATTTATTAACTTACAGAGTAGAGGTAGGGCAAAGTAAAAATGGATGGGGTGTGTGAAGGAGGATATGGGGTAAAAGAAGGTAATGAAAGAAACAGCTTAAGATATAGCAAAATGGAATACTTACATACTGTCCCGACCCCACTTAAAGTTGGATAAGGTGAGGAAGTAGAAGAACAAGGATACATCTTATATAATCAATGCTATACTAAGTGCCTCCGTAGTCCAGTGGTTAAGGCGTTTGCCTGTAGATCCGTTGGTCGTGGGTTCGATTCCCACGGGAAGCATACTTTGTTTAGTTATTTCCAGTTTAGTAAGTACATTGCAGGCTTGAATCACCTAATTGTCTGTTATTAAAGATGATTCTGTGCTTCGGAAGGCACATCAAGCCGTTGGCCCCGGCTGCCGTCTCGTAGTCTTTAAAGGAACCACGTTAGAGGCCGAGAGGCGGTTCCGAAGAACTCTGACACCAGGGTGTGCATGGTCGATTGACCGTGTCACCTACACGATTTGATGATGATGAATGCTAAGTTGACAACATAATCTCCAGTAAAGTTGAGAATTCAGGTATAGGGAGAAAAGGAAAATAAACATGTTGAACTAGCAATTCTCCAAAAAAATAAATTTGAAAAGACGTCACGTCACAAAAATAGTGGACGGTCAAGACGCATCTGACGATATGTCATATCATATGTCAAGTTACGTTGGGTAGTTGAGGAGATACGAGGGAGCAAACGAATGTACAGTCGGAAGTAGACAAATGTGACCCGCCTACAATTTGAATTCTGTTGTTCTTTTTTTTAGTACATACATACATACAGGTCTGTTTCCCTTGCGGGGTAGACAGAGTCTAGGTCTGTAAGACCTGAAGGCCACATTTAGCATTTGATGGGCATGAGGTGGAAAACGGAATCAAAATAGTGATGGGTTGCTAGCGGCATCGCCTATTATCATGATCCCTCAGATTTTCGATCGGCTTTTACGATCTGCGCGGGAAGAGAAGCAGCTGGCACATTAACGTTTTTTATTTTCTCCCAGACCACCGTAAAATATTTTTTTTTTTGTATTTATTGTTATAGCAGCAACAGAAACACATGATCTGTAAAAAGTACCACGGTTCGTGAGATACAGGTGGGTGACAGACGGACACACAGACAGACGGACAGCGGAGCCATATTAATAGGACCCCGTTTTTACCCTTTAGTTACGGAACCTTAAAATGGCCTTTGTTTTCATATTCAAACCTAAAACACGCGGACCATGCATAAATCAACACAATTCTATAGAGAATTCGGGCTGCAGCTCATCAATATTGAACCAATTAGCTAGGCCTAATTCCTGATTCCGAATTGATTGGAGGCCACAGAGTACGACCCGACGCTAATGAAGTCCGATGCCTACAGGCCTAGGACAACGGAAGCCTGGAACTCTATCTTTGAACTGGTAGAATCTATCCGCCATTAGTTTCGACGTCGGCACTCTGTTCGTATTCACGGTTAAATAAAATAAACGAATGGCATCAATACTGTTTCTGGCATCTATGTGGAGGACAGCTATCCTAGGTTTGCGCCAATTGCTTTCGGCAATCTGCTGGAAAGAAACATCGGAGACGCCTCGCTCGCTTTTCGCGCTCGCTCAGTCAATGAGGATTCTGGCTACCTATGTGGAGGACAGCTATCCTAGGTTTGCGCCAATTGCTTTCGGCGATCTGCTGGAAAGAAAAATCGGAGACGCCTCGCTCGCTTTTCGCGCTCGCTCAGTCAAATAGGATTCTGGCTACCTATGTGGAGGACAGCTATCCTAGGTTTGCGCCAATTGCTTTCGGCGATCTGCTGGAAAGAAAAATCGGAGACGCCTCGCTCGCTTTTCGCGCTCGCTTAGTCAATAAGGTTTCTGGCTATCTATGTGGAGGAAAGCTATCCTAGGTTTGCGCCAATTGCATTCGGCAATCTGCTGAAAAGAAAAATCGGAGCCGTCTCTCTCGATCTTCGCGCTCGCTCAGTCAATGAGGTTTCTGGCTATCTATGTGGAGGACAGCTAATCTAGTTTTGCGCCCATCACTTTCGGCGATCTGCTGGAAAGAAAAATTGGATACGCCTCGCAAGGTCTTCGCGCTTGATCGGTGAATAAGATTTCTGGCTGAGTTCTTGGCGGGAATTTCGGCAGACTGCTCGGCTTGTGTTCTGGATTGTTTTGTAAATGGTTTCTAGTGGACTTTATGATGTGAAATCGGTGTAATTTGGTGTTATAAATGCCCATGTTTATGAACAAAGTGTGGAATGACTGAAATAAAATGTCACAGTGCAGATGTAGTAAGATTTACTTAAAGGGCTGGTGGTTATCCGCCTTGCCTCGTTGCATCGTCTGTGATCAAGCCAATGGATTCGTGGGAATTGTCGCTATAAAAAGACTAAGAAAAGCGCGGGAAAACTCATTTATACTTGATACCGGCTATATACGTAAGTGTGAAAACCATAAATAAAAGAAAAAAATGTTTCTGGCCTATGTATAGAATAGCTGCCTAGGTTTAGGCCTTTTTTTTAAATGACGAAAATGCTTATGCATATCTGCTACGGGAATACAGAGGTTTGGGCCTATTACTTTTGACGATGCTGTCAATAAGCAAATTCTATGCCCTTTTGCCCTTTATGTAGTGCTTCAATGATTTCAGAAGAATATCTGTAACAAATTGTAAAATCGACGAATACTCTCTATTCGCGCCGTCAGCTCATCAATATTCGACCAATCAGCTCGCCTAATTCGTGCTTCCGAATTGATTGGAGGCCGTCAGAGTTGGACGATGATGAAGTGAGTACTACCTGTGAAACCAGGGACCGTTCACTGGCTTTGCAGTAGTACCAATTATACAGATGTTATAAACCGGCAAAATAATATTACAGGTCAAGACGAAGGTGCGAAGTCACTGTCCATGATAATACAATACATCCTAATCCTAACTATTATTATAAATGCGAAAGTGAGTTTGTTTATTTGTTTGTTTGTTTGTTTGTTACGCTTTCACGTTGTAACTACTGAACCGATCATCATGGAATTTTGCATCCACGTTATCTGGGGTACAGAGAAGGACATAGGGTACATTTTATCCCGGGAAAAAGAACTGTTCCCGAGGGATCGACTTTGACGCGGGCGGAGCCGCGGGCGAAAGCTAGTAATACATATTTGTAATAAATATCTCCCTAAACTCAATCATATGATTGACTTTTTGAAGTCAATCATATGATTGACTTTTTGAAGTCAATCATATGATTGACTTTTTGAAGTGAAAACTTATTTAGCGGCGTTGTGCACTTTTTGGGAGGGGTAAAAATGATAAACTCACGTCAGGGACACGTGGCACTGATCGAAAATTCGTAAGTCAGACACGTAACTGAGACCACCGCAAAGGAGAGTTTCCACTTCTACCGGCAATCCGTTGTTTTTTTTTCTTTTCTTTATATTTACTCAATCACATGTTTGCCTTGGGTATTTCCTTTTCTTTAAATGTTCTCGAGTAATAAGAGCTCAGAATCATGAATAAGGTTTGAGAAGGTAATGTTTTTAAAGAATCAGGTATGAGTTGGTAATGTGTTCAACGTCTCTTAATAAGAAGTATAGCGTCAGTATTTTTTGTTATCCCATGTTTCACTAGAGGTAAACATCTTCAGTTAAAGTATTTCGGTATCCCTTCGTAATTTTTTACCGGTAAAGTTTAACGGAAACAATTTAATAAAACACTAATAAAGTGAAATAGAATAGAACTTTATTTGGATAAAACTTAAACACACATTACATGGTGAAATTTTGATCGTTTTGGACCCTTAAAGAGGTGATTCAGCCCATCGATATGAACAACTTTTTCACCAATGCTGGGAACTCAAAAAAAATTTGTCATTTTCATACAAAAGAGTTTAGCCGCTCGGCCAGTTTGTAATGTCGAATTTTTTTTTGTATTCCATGCATTGTTCCCATAAGAAAAGTTGTTCATATTAATGGTCTGAGTCACCCCTTTAAGGGTCCAAAACGATAAAAATTTCACCGTGTATACCATTAAACAAAATCAAAATTTAAGTATAGGTACTCTAAATAAAAGTGATGATAAGAATTAAGAATGATAATTATTTGAAAAATTATTTAAATATTTTATGAATATTAAACGAAATCCACGTGCCAGCGATTCCTCGAACCGTCAGAGCCGAGGCGAATAACTAAATCTATTTGCCCGTGTGACTTAGCTGAAACGTTCTGCTAATCTGATGCCGGATAGACATCCGGCATCACTACATGATGCGATTAAACTTAGCCATAAGTAAATTTTTGACGTCAACAATTGTTGAGAAGTGAAATATGACAATTAATAAGTGTTCAAAGAAATCTATATTGAATAAACGTTTTGAATTTGAATTGAATTTGAATTCGATGCAAAGAATTTCCTATGGGGAAAGCTGGGAACCCAATTTTTTTTTATGTTGCGTACAAATTGGCCGGGTGGCCAACATTTTTGTTTGAAAATGTCCATTTTCATTTTGAGTTCCTAGCTTTGATCCCATAGGAAAAGTTGTTCATATCGACGAGCTGAATCAGGCTTCAAGGATGGGACAGGGTTTTCTTTACATATTGTACCTATAAACTAGTGACTCTATCAGCTGTACCTCCGCCAGTCTGAACACAGCTAACTCACAAAGGTACTCACCGCTATGGACCTCAGCGCCATGGTTACGTTCTTTGTGGCAATTCTGCCATCTTGCTCCGTGGTCCAGTGGTCTTTGCATGTAGACCCGGGGGTCATGAGTTCAATTCCCACGAGAAGCATATTTTTGTTTCCAGTTTGGTTGGGACATTGCAGGCTTGAACCTGATTGGCCTGATAATAAAGATAATTCCGTGCCTCGAAAGGCCCGTTAAGTCGTTGATCCCGGCTGCCATCTAGTCGTTAAAGGAACCACGTCAGAAGCCGAGAGGCGGTCCTGAAGAACTCTGACACCAGGGTGTGCATGGACGTTTGACCGTATCCCCTACTCGAAATGATGATGGTTGAAAAAATCTAAAAATAAAGAAAAAGAATTAATCGTTATGTCACAAACAAAGAGAAAAATCTTAATTTAACATTTTACTCACAAAATTTCACGGGAATCGGTTGAGAAATGCGACCTGTTTTGGAGAACAGCCAGACAGCGGGACATACGAATAATTTTTAACACATACAAATTAATTTTTGGTCAAGCTATACCCGCTTCGCGCTCAATAATATAAAACTTTTCCATATGTTCGTCTGTCCGCAAGTTCTGAAATAGCGAAGGCATTTTATCAGTTTTTTTCATACGACTTCTGAAAACCATGAAACGCTCTTCTTCGACGGCCTCTGTGGCCTAGTGGTGTCACACTGAAATCAACTACAATTAAATCGACAAATGACACATATATTTCAAATACAAAGTGATTTTGAACCTCCTAGCTATATTGAAATCAGGGAATCAGAATCCCTAATGGAATACAAAACTGCAAAAAAAAAAAGGGTAAATACGAAAAAAAAATTTACCATCCATAGAAATTCGTCTAACTGATACACGACTTTGTATGTGAAACCTAACTTTTTGTTTCGATTTTCAGCTTTTTTTTCTTGCAATTGTTTATTTCATTAGGGATTCTTATTCTGAGATTCCAATATAGATAGGAGGGTCAAAGTCACGTTGTATAGTAAAAACTTTTTGAAACCACCCATAATATACGCCTATACGTAGCTATGCCTTCATGGAGCGCAGGCTTTTTAAATCATTGGGCTGTATGTAACGGCATCCGCCTGTGGCCGTTGTCAGATGAAAGCACATTAAATATTAGAGGGATTAATATTTCGGGGAATACTCCCAAAATGTTACACTGAGAGATATTATCTGCCCTTGTTTAGCGTCTAATCAAAACATTTTGTATATTTAGGCTGTAAATTTCTTAGGCTTACATCTCCTCCTATACGGGGTGCTATCTAACAGTGGCAGCCCTACCACATATAATATTCCTAATACTACTACAACCATTTGACATTCCGCTGTTTTATCAATAAAATCAATGCGTGAGTTAACAATCAGGGTCTCCACCGCAGAATGAATTATACAAACGTACGTTAAGAGGGAATACTGCGCTTGAGAGAATTGAAAAATAGGTGTTTGTAAAATCTATTGCTGTCGCGCTGTGTGCCCGAACAACCCCCGGAGAGTGCGATAGAGACAACTGCGGCTCGGACCGAAAATACCTATGAAAATTACACAACATTAACGCTTCGTATTCCCCTTATTTCTTCTCCAGAACTTAACTGATTTAATTTCTTTTTTTATTAAAAATTTAAAGTAAGCTTTTCTATTATAATCGCGTTGAATATGTTTTCTTGATATTTGAACACAACGGGAATTCTTACCAATTTTTCAGGTTTTTGAAGGATCTTATCTCTTTAAATTCAATTATGAAAAAAAATCAAACATAGAGACATGCTAATATATCTACATAGATATTTTTGGTGAAAAATCATTGCTTTACTGTTACTTTCCGGCGAGGAATCAGGGGACTACGCTTGTATGTAAATACGCCCCTACGATTTCCTCTTAAGAGATAACATGCGACTAGCAACAGTAGCAGGTAACAATGTTTTTCAAAGCTATCAAACGCAGCCGAGAAGGGGGAGTGGTGCGGGCACCACATTGCGGGGGACGCTGCGGGTTACCGTTTTGTATTTTAGTACTTTAGTAGTTATTTTGGGACCCTACACTGGCTATCATTTTTTTTGTTCGCTTAATAACTTGCACTCCGGTACTGTATAAATTATTTTTCGTTTTTTTATATATTTATTACTTGTTGTTTTATAATTTTATAAAAAAAAAATTAACTTAGCTACTTTGTAGATACAATTTGTATATACCTATAGAAAAAAAGGGAATGGTCCAGGCTGAAAAACTTATAGTTCAGATGTATCTGTATCCTGCCAAGTAAACAGTCTTTATCATCCAATACGCGTCCTTGTTGGTCTGGAAGAAATAAATACATAGAATCACTATTTTATTCCTGCTTTCTACATCTACGCCACATTTAGCTTAGCAGGCGAATAAGAGTAAGTAGGAAATGTTTAATAAATAAATAAATATATACGGACAAATCATACAGATTGAGCCAGCCCCAAGGTAAGTTCGAGACTTGTGTTATGGGATACTAACTCAACGATACTATATTTTAGAACAAATACATATATAGATAAACATCCAAGACCCAGGCCAATCTGAAAAAGATCATTTTCCATCTTGACCTGGCCGGGGATCGAACCCGGGCACTCCGTGTCGCAGGCTGGCGTGTTAACCACTGCGCCACGGAGCTGTCAAATGTTTAATCCTTACTATCCTTATCCTTATTACTAATATTTTATAAGTGAAACTTTATAAGTATATATGGATGTGTGGATGTATGCAAACATTATAAACGCGAAAGTTTGTAGCAGGCGAATAAGGGACAGGAAGTAGGAAATGTTTAATATATCCTTACTATCCTTATCCTTATTACTAATCTTATAAACGCGAAAGTTTGTGAGTATGAATGGATGTATAGATGAATGGAAATATTATAAATGCGAAAGTTTGTGAGTATGTATGGATGTGTGGATGTATGGATGTTTGTTACTCTTTCACGCCAAAACGGCTGAACAGATCTTGACAAACTTTTGCATACAGATAGGTTATTACCTGGATTAACACATAGGCTACACTACTGTTCCCGAGATTGATATTAACACGGACGGAACCGCGAGCAATAGCTAGTTAAGCTATAAAGCATTAACGACACTGATCGCTCTACTCAGCTCTGATTGTATTGTCATTTATCATTGACGGATTGAGCGAGAGAATTATACTGAGAGATTAGGATTAAGAACTGTAAATAAAAGTCATGTCTTGTTTGTGTTTCCTTAATGATGAAGCTCATCCGATTGAGTGAATCGTTATTTTTCAACCTCGGGAAAGTTATATTATTATTCCTTGTAAGATTTTTCAAGAGGTCAGTGATTTTTTCTTATATAAAAACTAGCTTCCGTCCGCGGTTTCGCTCGCGTGGATGTCGGTTTTCGCGACCAAAAGTAGCCTATTTACTATTTATCCAGCATCATGATTCAAAGTATCTCCATGCCAAATTTCTGTACAGCGGTTTTAGCATGAAAAGGGGCATACGCGTTCTATTATTTGTATTTAGGAGCTCGGATATTAAATTTCATGAAAATTGGAGCAGATTTTAAATATTTTCTGTACAAACGTTCAACCCCTATTTAACACCCTTAGAGGGTGAATTCTAATAAACAATGAAACACGTAATCAATAAAATATTTTTAAGAGTTCTCAGTTTTTACCAAATCCTTGCTGATTTAAAGATTTTCCATACAAACTTTCAATCCTTATGTCTCCGCATTATTATTAAAAATTTTCAAAATCCCTTCTTAGATAAATAAAATTGGTTGTCTGTGAAGTCGGTTATTTCCATAGATATTCACTCTTTTACAAGCTTTTATTTACCTGGCAATGTATGTATGTAACTATGTTTGTTCGGGTGCAATCTTACAACTCAATTTTGAAGCTTCCACGCGAATGACACAATTTTGTATACTCGTTAAGTTTGGATGACAATGCATGGTTAGGTGCATGACGTCATTCTAAATCCAGAATGGCGGAATACTCACGATAGTGGACTAGCTATTTTTGATGCAATCCGATATGGATATCATATTAAAGGGCTCGCTGAAAATAAGTCGAAAAATAAATTAATTTACATAATAGCTTGTTTTTATCTATCTATATTTTATTATATATATTATCTACTTTAATTTACACGACAACACGCGCAAGACAATTAACGTTTTACTATTTCGATTTCCTGGAGTATTTGAAAGGAAATTTATTTAACAAGGAAATCACCGTGCAGGGTACTCTCGTTTAGAGCAGCACAATAAAACGGCATTATGTATATCCATAAAAGCTGTCAAGTTGACAAACAGCTCGACCTTTCCCAGGCATAATAAAAAGCGCTATATGAGACGGACTGGCTCCGGGCGGAAATGAAGCGGAAAAACCGGCCAAGTGCGAGTTGGACTCGCGCACGAAGGGTTCCGTACCGTTATCTATAAAAACGGCAAAAAGATTATGTCTGTTGTATGGGAGCCATTTAATATTAA
The DNA here is from genome assembly GCA_947532085.1 of Elegia similella. Classification (NCBI taxonomy): domain Eukaryota; kingdom Metazoa; phylum Arthropoda; class Insecta; order Lepidoptera; family Pyralidae; genus Elegia; species Elegia similella. The sequence goes on from OX383933.1 coordinate 6,391,487, forward strand.
TTTTTATTTTTAAGGTGAATATATAACTAAATATTCTTTGAATATTTCAAGCGTCTACCTGTTGCTGTTATCAATATCCAGCAAAAATAAGCAAAAAAAAATCACGTGTTGTATGGGAGCCCACTTAAATATTTATTTAATTCTATTTTTTAGTATTTGTTGTTATAGCGGCAACAGAAATACATCATCTGTTGAAATTACAACTGTCTAACTATCACGGTTCATGAAATACAGCCTGGTGACAGACGGACATACAGACTTACATCGGAGCGATATTAATAGGGTCCCGTTTGTACCCTTTGTGTACGGAACCCTAAAAAAGACCGCGGCGGTTCAGCCGTTACATTCAGAAGCGGTAATGCAACCGTAATCTTGTTAAGGAAGCGGTAAAGTAGGCCTTAGTTACGAATTGAGGACTTCTCTCTTATTTACAAGCTCTTATTTAGTTTCAACTATCCCGGTGTTTGACCTTTATCAAATCTTGCAAGTTAAATTTGATCCAGTCCCCGTTTACCGATTGAGCTGAAATTTTGCATGCACGTGTAAATTGGATGACAATACAATATTATGGAATCGTTGAGCTGGTCTGATGATGGAGTCAGAAGGTCATAGGAACTCAACAAGGTACCCATTCGTTATTGGGCTCATTTGTCTTGGAAAACACTTAACAGTGTGGATTCGTTTATAATAAACTAGCTTTCGCCCGCGGCTCCGCCCGCGTCAATGTCGATCCCTCGGGAATAATATTTCTTCCCGGGATAAAAGGCAACCTATGTCCTTCTCGGTACTCCAAAGAACTTGTATGCAAAATTTCATCATGATTGGTTCAGTAGTTACGGCGTGAAAGCATAACAAACAAACAAACTTACTTTCGCATTTATAATATTAGTTAGGATTAGGATAGGAAGCTATTAACAAGTTTGTTTTTCTTTGCAAAAAAAACTTATTTCTCGTAGGTATGTGTTTGTGTACAGCACTGGTATTAAGCTGCCTGATGACGGCTCAATGGCTTATTGTGTCATACTTGGTCACTAATAAAAGTCCACTACTATATACTAATACCACTTCAGGGGTTACCGAAAATGCGTAAGCGATCTACGCCTGCTTGTTCGCCGATCTTACCGACCTCTCTTATGGAAGAAAAGTTAAGCAGTTAAATATATAAATAGAGTAGGAAACTATAAAAACAAATTAATCTCAATATTTCTTTTTTTTTATTAAATAGGTTTTACTTATTAAGTATAATAAAAATCTATTATGCTGGAATTTTCTAAAACACAGCACTAAAAAAATTTTTCAAGCATATCTACGGCAAAAAGAATTCAGCAGAAACTCTGGGAATTTCCAGCCGATCCATAAAATTCTAATCAAACAATACAGCAGGCGATCTCTATCCTCCAATAACCCGCGGGACTCGTAAACCATCTCTCCTTCGCGAACAAAATACGCAAATGTTTTATTTGTTTACCCTTCTTCTTTCGGAGCCAATCGTTCTATTCCAGGGTTTCTCAAAGTGGGGTTCGCGATCGCGACAAGATTTGATGGTGGCTGCAAGACTGGCAAGCGCGCGCGACACCAATGTAGACGCGCGCGCGACTGATCCAAGATCATTCAAGCTCGCTCGCTCAAGGCACAGGGCTTATTATTTCTCATCGTATTACCTTTTATTGAAATTGTAATAAAAACATACATAGTATCACGTCTTTCTTCCCTAGCGGGGTAGACAGAACCTACGCGTATAAGACCTTATGGCCACATTTTGCATGTTGGAGGGCGAGTGGATGGAAAACGGAATGAAAATAGTGATGGGTTGCTAGCCACATCGCCATTGACATAATTCCGCAGATTGTGAGCGCAGAGAGTGATTCTCCCAGACCAGCATGGAAGAAAATAAAAAGCCTTAGTTTATCTTACAGCCAATTTTGTTATTTTCTTTTAGGGGGTGGGGGTGTTCATATCATGGGTTGTCATCTAGAAACTTTAACAGGGGTACGTGGAGCCATAACTTTGAGAAACACTGCTCTATTCAATCTGCTATATCGCTTATTGTGGAGGTTGGATCCAGAATTCATCTCATATGTTGAGTGGCAGATGGCAGATGTGGAGAACATAAATAAACATTTGATTATTTGATTTAGAATTTATGGAACCTTTTTATTTTTATTAATTTTTTGATCTTCTGTTAAGCGGGTGCCGCGAACGAAAGACGTCGCTACTGCGCAAGCCATTAGGCTGCGCAGAACCATTCGGTGATTAGGAAAAAAGATGAAAAGTCAAAGATATAAATATTTTCATATATATATATCTTTATAAAAAAAATAAGAAAGGGGGCGACCTCCGAGACGTAGGTACATATAAATATTTTCATGTGAGAATTATTGTTTTAGACGTAAAATTTACAAAGTTTTCAAAGAAAAATGCTTTTAGATATCATACCATATATATATCATTTTTAAATTTCATATTCCAACAAGGGGGTGATCTTGTTCAAGGATTGATCTAAATTATAGAAATACTTTTGATGTATTTAATTAATTCAGCGCATAGTACTAGTGATCTAAAAACACGTAAATTTTTACAATTTCGTGCAGTACCGTCTTAACTTAAAAAAAATAGTAAAAGGTGTCCCAGAGGGTTAATTGAAGACTCTAGAACATCATCCACATACATTTTTTAAATATTTGGTAACTTACAATTTTTGAAATTTTTGAAGTTTTTACGTTAATCCGTTACATACAAAGACACAAATCTTTATTCTATATTATAATATTAGTCTTGTAAATATAGAAGTCTAGATATGTCTCTAATATAAAACCAGGCTGGTTAATACTTTGGGCAACATTCAGAAAACGCCGGACTAAATATAAGGATATTCTGAAGTAATAGTAGATCACATTTTGGTAGATATTTGGGTTCGATTCCCACGGGAAGCATACTTTGTTTAGTTGTTTCCAGTTTGGTTAGGACATTGCAGGCTTGAATCACCTGATTGTCTGATAATAAAGATTACTTCGTGCTTCTGAAGGCACATTGAGCCTTTAGTCCCGGCTGCCATCTGGTAGTCCTTAAAGGAACCCCGTCAGAGGTCGAGACGCGGTTCCGAAGAACTGTGACACCAGGGCGAACATGATCGTTTGACCGTGTCACCTACATGAAATGATGATGATGACGACAAAATTTTTCATTACAAGTCTCCCGATTGTAAATCTTAAATAAAATTTATATAACAAATGCTGACCCCTGTGGCACAGTGGTAAGTGCCATTGGATCGCAGGGTCCCGGTTTCTGTCCCCGGACAGGCCATGATAGAAAACGTTCTTTTCAGATTGGCCTGGGTCTTGGATGTTTATCTTTAAATAATCTATTCATCATCATCATCATCAGGTCTCTTTTAGTCTCCACTACAGGAGCACGACCCTCTCTGTACTTCTAGAGCCATACTTGGCCAGAGCAGTCAGAGAACTTGGCCCACGCTGGCCAGACGGGTTAGAGAGGTCTCACAGATGTTTATAAGCTTTGTTTAGCTTGTATTACCTACATAAGTCGCCTTCTACGACATCCATGGGAAGAATTGGAGTGGTCCTATTCTACCCTCTAAGTATCTATTAAATCTATTACAAAATATAGTATTGTTAAGTTAGTATGTCACGGCACAAGTTACAAACTGACTGTAGAGCTTATCCAATCTGTGTCCCTATCATCATCATCATCATATCAGCCGCAAGAATTCCACTGCAGGACATAGGTCTCTTCCAAAGATTTTCAGAATGAACGGTTGAAAACGGCATGTATATCCTGTTTTTCCCTATACATACATACCTTGTATCTTGTATCTAGTGTTGGAGGGCGTGTAGATGGAAAACGGAATCAAATAGTGATGGGTTGCTAGCCGCATGGATAATTTTGTTTGTATATTTATTAATTTAAATTTAAAACTTCTAAATGCCAAATTAACGCAGGACATCAATCCTCAGATTATATTATTATGCTTAACGGTAAACGGATTTGCAAACAATTGGTTTGTGTCGATGCCAAGAGAAACGGAATGTCCAAATATACCCGTGCCCGCTGTTCCCGCTTAGGGACGTTTCGATTCGAGAGGTGGTGTTCGGGCTCATTGAATTGTAAATAAGGATATGTTCGCAACATGTTCATTAATATTTTGAACGTATTTCTATATTCTCCATCTGTTTCATCTCAACGTGTTCCCGTTGAATACTCAGATGAGGCAAGAGAGGTTTTTTTTTTTAGTAAATTTTGGATTAGGCATTTGTCTCCCATCTCACCTGATGGTAAGTGACAATGAAGACGAGGATGTCACATGCCTATCCAAGAGATACCCATTTATTCTATCTTTTTTGATTCATTTGATCTACTTTTAGTACTCGCGATAAGTACGAGTCAGATTATAATTTGTTATTTTTAGGGTTCCGTACCCAAAGGGTAAAAACGGGACCCTATTAATTTCGCTCCGCAGTCCGTCTGCCTGTCTGTCTGTCTGTTTGTCTGTCCGTCTGTCACCAAGCTGTATCTCAGGAACCGTGATAGTCACGTAGTTGAAATTTTCACAGCTCATGTATTTCTGTTGCCGCTATAACAACAAATACTAAAAAATAGAATAACATAAATATTTAAGGGCGCTCCCATACAACAAACGTGTTTTTCTTTTGTTTGTTTTTGCTTGATATTGATAACGGCAACAGGTAGACGCTTAAAATATTCACAGAATATTTAGTTATATATTCACTTCAAAAATAAATAATAAAATAAAAATAAAATTTATATAAAAGGGGGCCTCCCATACAACAGACATGATTTTATGCCGTTTTTATAGATAACGGTACGATACCCTTCGTGCGCGAGTCCGACTCGCACTTGGCCGGTTTTTTCAGTTATAATTAGTGGAAAAAGTATAACTTTCTATTTTAAAAAGAAGAGAGACAGGTTGAGTAATGTCCCAATACCTTCATTCCCTTTCCAGATTTAACTAATTCCTATCCTTCCACAGCTTTAAATGCTTTCACGGGGCAGCAGCGTTGAAAACACTAGAAGCCAAAGAAACCCGCCTTCCAAGCGTGGTAAGTATGGAATATTCTCCCATTGAACGAAGAATCCTGGGGAGAGCCCTTTGTCCAGCAGTGTCCTTCTCACGGCTGTAATTATGACTTACTAGCTTTTACCAGCGGCTCCTAACCGCGGTGATGTCGATCCCTCGAGAACAGTGGAATTTCCCGGAATTAAAGTTACCCTATGTCCTTCTCCGGGCCTCAAACTACCTCCTTACTGCATATAATTATTGGTTCAATGGTTGATGCGTGTAAAGCTGAGAGACCGACAGGCAGACAGAGTTACTTTCGCATTTGTAATATTAGTATGAATCAGTACTTACTTTGACACTACAATTATCATGAATAAATGTGTTTGGCTGAAGCTGCTTTTATCTTCTATAAATAATATAAACGTTCATGAATCAAAGCGTTCACTCAAATAGTCACTTTATCGCCAAAAGCGCTAATCCCTTTGTAGATAGACGTGAGAGAAAACTCCGCGGGGAATACTTATTTGCGACTAAACTGGACAAATGTATACAGATTAGTGTAGGGTTGTCGATGTATGCACTTTATTTATTTGTTTCATTTTGCACATTATACAGCGTGATTCATTTCATCAGACACATCCTTGTTCCGATTTGTATCTTTATTTCTTCAAAAAAGATTATTTTGTCAGATAATGTTTGACAAAATAATCTATCGTTGACAATCATAAATTATTGAACATTTCCGAGCCATTGCTTCGCGGCGGGTGACGCTGCCGCTGAAATTGGGTTATATGATACATACAACTGGACACACAGCATGGATTGTTTACCTTTTTTGAATGTGTGAGCTTTGTGTGAGGCCTGTTGCCGTTTTTATTTCAATATGCCCTAATATTATTATGTTGCCTGTATTTCTGCTAAAGATAATCAAACAGTATCTCTTGAAATAACTTTTCGTTGACAGCCTTCCATTAATGAACTGCTCCGAGACGTTAGTCCGCGACGGATGGCATTGCCGCTGGAATTGGGTTATTTGATGCAACTGGACACACAACACCATTAATTGTTGTCCGTTGTGATTTCAGACGTTTACAGATCTTCAGGCACAATTTCTTTCCGATTTGTTGTCGTCAAACAATGTGTGTCAAAATAACCTGTCGTTGACAACCCTGAATTATAGTGAACATTTCCAAGTCATTAGTCCGCGGCGAGTCTGCCGCTGGAATTGAGTTATTTGATACAACTGGACACACAACACCATTACTTGTTGTCCTTTGTACGTTTACATACAGGCACAATTTTATTACGATTTGTTGTCTTCAAACAATGTGTGACAAAATAACCTGTCGCTGACAACCCTGAATTAGTGAACATTTCCGAGCCATTGGTCCGCGGCGAATCTGCCGCTGGAATTGAGTTATTTGATACAACTGGACATACAACACACAACCGCCTGAATTGTTATCCGTTGTGTGATTTCAAACTTGTCAGTATCGTACCATCCCAAATGTTTGTTTCAGTCTGCATCTGTACAAATTTTGATCGAACACCTCTGTTATTCGACATTGCTTTGTACCATTTTACGTAAATGCGGTAGTAGGGAAATATTCAGATTGCTCGTGACCAGAATGCTGTTTCTGTGTTTAGTATGCTCGAGCAATTTGCAGCAGCATGTTGTGCTAAAATTGTACCCAACCTGACTTAACTCTGAAAATGTATTCCTGTTTCAGGAGCGGTCAACGAAATCTTATTTACTATTTTTCCTACATACATACATATTATCACGTCTTATCCCTTACGCGGTAGACAGAGCCTAAGGCCATAAGACCGAAAGGCAACGCTTAGCGTGTTGGTGAGCTTAAACGTGGAAAACGGATTCTAAAAATATATATCTGAATAAGTTAGTTTTCCATTATGACCTGGCCGGGGATCGAACCTGGGACTGGGACCCATCAAGGCACTTGCGGTACCAACGGGCTATTGAGGTCGTCAATATTAATGATTGTAAGAAAGAAAGAAAGAAAAATTATTTATTTGATATATCACAAACACGGTGAAACAATGTCACCAATTCTCAGCAATTAACATATTTGTGCCTATATCAAAATGGCCTCCTCTCAGCATAATGTTGTGGCCTTCTGACCACAACATTGTAGTATTGTTATTAATAAAAAATATGTCCTTATTGCTTAAATAAATCTTTTTATACTCATTGAATATATAAGAATTTCCTGGAGGCGCAATTGATAAATATATAGGGACATATCAAACAAATTGAGCTAGCCACTCAGTAAGTTGTAAATTTGTGTCGGATACTTACTCAACGATACTATATTTTATAATAGATACTTATATAAATAAACATCCAAGACCCAGGTCAATTTGAAAAAGATCGCTTTCCATCATGACCTGACCGGAGATCGAATCCGGGCACCCTCGTCTCGCAGGCTGGCGTATTAACCACTGCGCCACGGAGCTCGCCATTTCCAATTTCTGAACGAATGTTGTATGAAGCCTAAATATAGTTTGATCTCCCGGAGCAACGGCTTTTGCCGATTTGCGTACATTCTCAAACAATCCCACTTCCGAAATTGGAAGTGTTGTTATGATTCTCCCTCATTATAACACGTGTGTGGTGGCCCGGCCCTTGGAGAGGCTTATAAGGAGACACAGGTCTAACACGTTGAGGCACTTTGGAGAGTTTTGATGTTATGAGGTTCTCTTGACAAAACCGGCTCCGTGATATATCAATAAGTTTATATACCCATAACCAGTTTTTGGCAATGGTGGGACTATTAAAGATTTGTAGCAAAAAAAAAGAATTATTATCAAAAATATTTTTTGGTCATGTTAAATATAAAACAAATCGGGTTTATTCTATCTAACCCTAAAAATAATGGGGTTGTTGTAAATTTGCTACGCCTCTATTTTTTCAAAGTTAATTTGTCACATAATGGATTCTGATGTTTTTGCGATTGTTACACATTGAAATAAAATCACTTTAATACAGTATTATCGCGTATATTACATTATTTTTACAAAGTTTCGAAAACTTTACAGTTTCCATGGTATAGTTCTTATAACACAAAGACAAATGTCAACTTAGTCTACCTGCGACCATGAAAACTGTAAAGTTTTCGAAACGTTAGGTGTAAAAATAATGTAATATACGCGATAATACCGTATTAAAGTGATTTTATTTAAATTGACGGTACTGCACGAACTGTGAAAATTTACGTTTTTTTTAAATCACTGGTACTATGCGTTAAAATAATTAAATACATCAAAAGTATTTGCATAATTTAGATCACTCCTTGAACAAGATCGCCCCCTTGTTGGAATTTAAAACAGAAGCATATGAAATTTTAAAATGATATATATATGGTATGATATCTAAAAGCATGTTTCTTCGAAAACTCTGTAATTTTTACGTCTTAAACAATAATTCTCACATGACAATATTTATATGTACGTCTCGGAGGTCGCCCCCTTTCTTAGTTTTTTTTAAAAAGATATTAATATGAAAATATTAAGACTTTTCATCTTTTTTCCTAATCGCCAAATTGTTCTGCGTAGCCTAATGGCTTGCGCAGTAGCGACGTTTTTCATTCGCGCGGCACCCGCTTAATGTGGAGTATTGTAAATTCGTCGCAAACGGGTGAACCGATTTTTATATTCTTTGATTTGTTGTATTTGTTATCACCCCCGAATATCTTAATAACTATTAATATCGCCGGGACAGCTCGTGGTACTCATACCTACTGTTACGTCTTTATCCCTTTTGGGGTAGACAGAGCCAAATACTTTAAGACCTTTAAGCCACGTTTAGCATATTGGTGGGCATTGGGTGGTAAACGGAATCAAAAATAGTGATGAGCGCGCGGGAAAACAAGCAGCTCGTGATATATTTGTAAAACTAATGAAAAACACGGAAAAATATTACATTACATTTAGAAAAAATCAAAATAAGCATAGTATAAATAATCGGAATTCCCTGGAGCCTCGATTTCCGAACGAATATTCTATGAAGTCGGAACAACGCGATTGTTGCCTAATATTGTTTGTTCTCCGGAGAATTGGCTATTGCCGATTTGCGTACACTCGTAAATCAGCCCGCTTGCCGTGATTGGGAGTGTTGATATTTTTGTTATTAAGATCTATTTACATTACCTCCCGCTCAGATTGTAAAGGGCAATAAAGGGAGTAGGGTTAAATTAAGTAGGATTGACACCCGTGCGAAGCCGTATATAAGAAACTAACGAAAAACAAGGAAAAATATTACATTGCATTAAGAAAATCAAAATAAGCATTCTTATACAAGGTCGGAATTTCCTGAAGCCTCGATTTCCGAACGAATATTCTATGAAGTCGGAACAACGCGATTGTTGCCTAATATTGTTTGCTCTCCGGAGAATTGGCTATTGCCGATTTGCGTACACTCGTAAATCAGCCCGCTCGCCGTGATTGGGAGTATTGTTATTTTTGTTATTAAGATCTATTTCCATTACAGCGCAGACTGTAAAGGGGAATAAAGTAGGATTAAAACCAGGTTCCGTTCTTATTTATTATAATAATAATCTTTCATATAAATAAAACCGGTCAAGTGTTAGTGCGAGTTGCGCACAAAGGGTTCCGTACCATTACCTATCATAAGAATAAAATTATTTATATTTTTTTATTATATGATGTTACAACTAATTTATGCTTTTTGCAATTTTTCCTTTATCTGCTTCGTACCAAATTTCAAAATTCTGAGTTCACGGGAAGTACCCTGTAGGTTTTGATTCCCTTACAAATGTCGAAAATGTCGTAAATTTGCGGCAAAAACGTCTGTATCTTTTGAGTTTTGCGTTGGCTTAGAACTTCTTTTTTTACAGCTCCAAGGGTACGCATTTTTGTGGTATACTTTACACAGAAACCTGTAGTTCCAATGCAAGTCTAGATCTGTCATAAAATATATTTTTTTACACTTTCGAATAAAAAATAAACTTTGTTTAAATGACGGAGTAATGAGGTAACATACGTAAAAGAAAGATTGAGAGGAATGCAGAACCTCCTCCTGTTCTGATTAATTATTTTTAACTTTAGAATATTTTGTTTCGATACAATCATCAATATATTAATATTATATACTAATAAAAACCTGTGAGGGTTGGTTATGGAGTAAGTTACTTTTCAAGTACGTTTTTCTGTATGTATGAATGTATGTATGCATGTCCTCCATCACTCTGAAACAAAATAATTGAATTTAATGAAGCTTTGTTGATAAACATTTAGACGTACTTTAGGAATGGGATAAAAACATCTTAAGGCGCTGTGTCCCTTAACCGTTTGTAGCAGGGCTTGTTACCGGTACCAAATTCCCATTATAAGTACCGGTAAGTACCGGTATTACTATTCTGTTAAAATTTTAACGGTAATATGAGGTACCGGTAATCTAGTATTTAACGGTAATAATATTGTTAACAGTTAACGGTAATTTTACCGCTACTTGTTACCGGTACCAAATTCACATTATAAGTACCGGTAAGTACCGGTACCTCTATTCTGTCAAATTTTAACGGTATTAAAATTGCGTTAATTTTACCGGTACCTACGCATTGTTGCCGTCTACCGCATGGGACTCGCTCGACTGTAAAAGTGCCGCCCTATTGTGGGCCCCCGCCTCACGCCGCACATGCACAACACGGCAACGACACACATTAACGAAATGATAATTCCCAATACGAGTACCGGTACTAAGTACCGGTACTGTTTACCGGTATTTGGTACAGGTACTTCTTTCAATTACCGGTACCGTCGTTTTATTGAGGTACCGGTACCAATCCAATTACCGGTACCGTTGTATTATAGAGGTACCGGTACTTGATTTTTACCGTTACCAAATGTACCGGTACCAAACCAATTACCGGTACTGTCGTTTCATAGAGGTACCGGTAATGGATTTTTACCGGTATTCCAACCCCTGGTTTGTAGCGGTTGAAAGTGGCGATACCGGTTGGCCTGTCCGTAGTATCATTTCAAACCTGTGTCCGCGATTTCCGTGTTAATTTTCACTTTTAATTTAATAATTCAATAATTATAACCAAACATTGTATTTTTTTAGGTATCCATCTGGCTCATTTAGTTATACTTTTTATATACGTAAAAAAGTTAGTAGTTGTCGCTGAAAATATCAAGTAATTCGCGACGAAAATTTTTCTGCGTATAGCTTTTTTGCTACCATTTTATTTCGCTAGGTTTTAAATACTTTTTTGAAAATATTTTGATGTAACCATTTATTATTAACATAATTTTATAACTAACTAGAACCCGATCCGCCTGATTTTTCTTTTTTTAATACTATCAGAGTGGCTTTATTGTAGTTTTTTAGATATTTATTTAATTATCATAGTGGTTTCTAATGTTTTCGTTATTGTTACACATTGAAATTAAATCGCTCAGTACGCGTTCATCGCGTTTATTACATAATTTTTTAACATTTTTTCGTTTCGAAAGCTTTACAGTTTTCATGGTCGCAGGTAGACTAAGTTGACATTTGTCTTTGTGTTATAAGAACTATACAAAACTCCGCGTACAATATTTATTGATAACGTTCCGGATGTACGCAGTATTGGCTCACGGTGTCTGCAGGTCTTGCAGTTTTCTGATGAGCTTGAGATATTATTAAATTGATAACAGGATCCCAAGCTGGTGGTAACTGCCAACCATCCTCTCCTGAAATTAGGATGTTTCTTAATTTCAATAGCCTCACGAAGAATTCTTGGAATGTATCTATTTTCTTTTGCAAGGACTTGAGGATTATCAAAACGCAAATAGTGGTTGGGTTTGTCCAGGGCATTTTCATAGACTACAGACTTGCTTGAGCGTCTATTCTTCATGTCAGCAAAATAAACCAACTTAGTTAGACCTGTAAAATACATTATTTCTTTACAAGATGCAGGAGTATATAAAATTTACTGTGAGTGTGGTTTATCGTGCATTGGGCAAACAAAGAGAAGCATTGGTACTCCAAATAAAAGAACATTTTGCTCATCAACATATTGTTGAACCTCCTTTCGTGCCCTTTGTGGCCCACCAGCTGCACCAAGGAAGATCTTTACTGTGTAAGAATGGTGTAAGAGTTGCCACATAATGGGTGTCTCTTGATAGTCATGTTCATATCCTCGTCTTCATCGTCACTTACCATCAGGTGAGATGGGAGACAAATGCCTAAACAAATATTTTGTAAAAAAAAAATGGAGAGATAAAATTTAAAATCTTGAGCCATCGACAAGAAAAATAGAATAGTAGCTATTTAGTTTTTGGTGAAAAGTGCTTGTTTCATTCAATTATTACTCCTTTCTTGATTTATTTTTACACACTGTTAAATTTTATAGTGAGTAGGGACTTCGAGTGTTCTAAAGCAATATTTTGTTTGATTAGTAAACAATAGTAGTTTATGAGAACAGCGCAGCCAAACAATGCTACAACATCAACAGCGCTCGCCCGCATCAAATATACATCGGCGAAAGCTTGAGGGCAATATACTGTAACAGCCACTTTGTCTGCAAACTTTTAATATTCCTTATAATATTGATACTAGCCTTCGGCCGCGTCAATGTCGATCTCTCGGGAATACTTTTTCCGGGGATAAAAGGTAGCCTATGTCCTTCTCCGAACTTGTATGCAAAATTTCATGATGATCGGTTCAGTAGTTACGGCGTGAAAGCGTAATCAACAAACGAACTCACTTTCGCATTTATAATATAAGTAATTAGTAATAAAATAATAATATTAGTAATAAAGTAAGGATAAGGATTATTAAATTTATTTATCCGTGTGGTTTCCGGCAGAGTAGAAAAGGACCACTCTAAGTCTTCCTATAGATGTCGTTAGGGGCGACTTAGGAAATACAAGCTAAACAAAGCATAAAAACATCAATGAGACCTCTCCAACCCGTCTGGCCAGCGAGGAGAGTGTAGACCAAATCTTCTGTCTGCTCTGGTCAAGTATGGCTCCGGTAGTACAGAGAGGGTCATGCTCCTACAGTGGAGACTAAAAAATTCTGATGGTGATAATAATATTCCACCAACTTTTGCCCTGTCCAATAGTGTCTATGAATTAGTCGGAAACAAAACAGTATTAGTTGAATCTTAAATTATTTTTGTAGCCACAACACGAAGAGACAAACAAAATCACTACTTACGATAAGAAGAGATATTAGATGTGGCATATCATGGGCAATGTTAAAAATATGACGCATTCAAACCTATAATGTATTCAGTTTATTGTTGTAGCCACAACAAGAAGAGACAAAAAAATCTCTACTTAAAAAAAATAAGAGACAAATAATTTCGGTTTTATCATATATTCATATTTTTTCTTTTTTATAAATCAGCTATTTCGGTCCCACTGCTGGGCAAAAAAAATTATAGAACAAGGAGGAAAACAGAAGGGGAGGACCTTCTGTTTTCCTCCTTGTTCTATCATTGCTGTTTTGCCATCCCTCATTGAAAGCAAACAGCTCGTATCTCTATCTCGTTCTTGGCTTCCCCCTTGAACGCCTTCCATCAGTAGGTACCCATGACGTTATCAGACGTTCCCATCTTTCAGGGTTCATACGGCATACCTGACGCGCTCAATCCCATTTTAGCGCAGCGGACTTCTTTCCGTCGACTACTTTAGTCATGGAGCGCAGCGTATTATTCTGACATCATCATCATCAGGACTTTTTAGTCTCCACTGCAGGAGCATGACCCTCTCTGTACTACCGGAGCCATACTTGGCCAGAGCAGACATAGGATTTGGCCTACACTCTCCTCGATGGAAAGACGAGTTGGAGAGGTCTCATTGATGTTTATGAGCTTTGTTTAGCTTGTATTTTCTAAGTTGCCCCTTACGAAATCCATGGGAAGACTTGGAGTGGTCCTTTTCTACTCTGCCGGAAACCACACGACTTTTTTCTGACACGATCTTTTAATACCTAACTTCTATATTTAACGTACTAAATGATAACATTATTTTTAAAGAACCAGCTGAAAGAAACGCTCAAATAAATAGAAATAAACCGGGAATCCTCATTTATAAAATAAAATTGAGGTTTTTTTTGTGCTGCCGTTAATAGGGTTGTCGCGGTCCAGCGGCTCGCTTCAAAGGCCGCTATAAACGAGAATGACGTATGTCGAACGACATCGATTTTTATTAGCCGACTGCAAAATGATAATGTTGGTTTAATTGCACATAAACACGGTGAAATTTTTATCGTTTTGCTGGGAACTCAAATGAGTCCCAGCATTGTTCCCATAGGAAAAGTTGTTCATTTTGATGGTCTGAATCACCCCTTTAAGGGTCCAAAACGATAAAAATTTTAGCATGTATGATAAGTAAGAAGGTACACCAAATGAGATTATGGTATACCTACTAGCTTTCGCTCGCGGCTCCGCCCGCGTCAATGTCGGTCCCTCGGGATTAGTAAATTTTCCCGGGATATTTAATTTCATCAATCATAATTTCAAAATCTCATTTTAGCATACATTATTTCTTTTTTGTTTATAGGTTTAGTAGGTACTTGTTTATAAGTACTTGTCAAAAATACAATCTCAATAATATAGATGCGTCTTTTCCATATGTGATTATTTTCATGTTATGTAATTTTGTATTTTCCTCTATATGTGTGTGACTTCAGCTATAAATAAACCATTTATCTATTATTTTTAACAATATTCCAAAATCTAGTTTTTTTTCATGCTCTATCCTATCATATTTTACTTACCGATTAAATGTTATTATTATACAGGTTATTATACATACAAGAAATTTAATTCATTCGCAAACGTTTAAGGACTGACTCAGACCACGAATCTGAACAACTTTCACTATGGGAGCAACTACGACAATGCAAAAAAAAAATCTGCTGTTTCATAGAGTTTGGCCGAGTAGATATTCCACTTTTGTATGAAAGAGCAGAAATTTTTTTCACCTTGTCGAAGTTGGTAGAATAATGAAAGTTGTTCAGATTCGTAGTCTGAGTCACTCCTTACGTTTGCTAATGAATTCAATTTCACCCTGTATATGATATTATAACTTACGTATGTATGTTGAGAACCGAAGGCACAACACACCTTTTAAAACCGCTTGTCATGTTGCATGACACATAATGACACATGCAACATAATAAAATATTTATTCATTCATGAAATGAATTATTATTCATTCATTCATTATTCGAAATGAAATATTTATTTGTATCGACCCTTCTACGACATAACATTTGTTTTTTCAGTTTATATGAAAATAATAAATGTGTAAGTCTGTTTAAAAGCAAAATGTTTTTATTTCTAAGTCTGTGGGAAAAATAAAGAAAGTCTTCAGCATGGGATGTTCGCTCTCCCTTATTTCTCGGTGATGGCGACTTAACATAACGCCACTATGGTGCTACTTGTAATGAGACACGATGATACCTATATCCGGTTTTTTTATGGTATAGGACAGCAAACGAGCAGGAGAATCACGTGGTGGTAAGTGATCACCGCTGCCCATTGACAACTGCGACACCAGGGTGTGACAGAAGCGTTGCCGGCTTTCAAGGAGTTGGGGGAGGATATGGGGGAGAACATTGGAGGGTGGAAGAATAGACTTTTGGCTCTCTCACTCACCATCATCATCATTTCGAGTAGGTGTCACGGTCAATCGACCATGCACACCCTGGTGTCAGAGTTCTTTGGGACCGCTTCTCGGCCTCTGACGTGGTTCCTTTAACGACTACCAGATGGCAGCCGGGACCACCGGCTTAACGTGCCTTCCGAAGTACGGAATCATCTTTATTATCAGACAATCAGGTGATTCAAGCCTGCAATGTCCTAACCAAACTGGAAACAACTAAACAAAGTATGCTTCCGGTGGGAATCGAACCCACGACCCCCGGGTCAACAGGCAAACGCCTTAACCACTGGACCACGGAGGTTGTTAATCACCGAAAAAAGCAAAGCTTCTACTCAAAAGTCGATTTTCTGTGAGAATGTGGTACTTCCTCGCCCCATTCATGCTACTAGCATAAATGAATTTTTGCCGCTAGCGTGGCTCTACCACAACTGTAAGGGTAAATATAAATATATATTAGTGCTTCATATGTCATCCTATAGAGAGAGTAGACATACAGAGCCGACCCCAAATAGGGAAAAGGCGAGGAAGAAGAAGAAGAAGATGTCATCCTAATCCAAACTAATAAAACCGAGAATCGCACCTGGGCTTTTCGGGTGGCAGAAATCGGCCGTGTCGTTAAGGGCCGCGCTACACTGGATTGGCATGGGATGGCATTGGAAGCGACGCGTCATTTCAAAACAATTTATTATGACCTTATACCATTTAAATTAAGCGCATATATTTTAAGGGCTGGGTCTCATAGGTCAAAGTAACGCTTCAGTAGCAAATTTTAAGAAATCGACACGATTTTTTTTTTTTCATACAAAATAATTTTTTTTTATTAAAATCGATAAATCAGCTGTTTTGATCGTCGAGGTCAGTGACCTAGTATCCATAGTAGATAATAGTAAAAAGATGTTGGCCAAGAAAGTGTTTATTTGTACATAGGGTGTTTTTTCATTTTTTATTTTAAATGTTCAGGTCCAGATATCTCAAGAACTAGCGTTCCGATTTTTTTTATTTTGCTTCTGAAGCATTTTTCTAGCTTATGGGAGTCAGCCTTTAAAATATTTGCGCTTAATTTAAATTAACCTTATATAATGACGCGTCGCTTCCGATGCCATCCCATGCCAATCCAGTGTAGGGTGGTCTTATCTGTGGACCAGTTACGTAATCTAACAAATTATGTTTCTTTTTCAATATCAATCATACCATAGAGGTTTATATACTGACTTCATAAATGTAAGGGCTAAGCAACACTTACGTACCTGAATGGAATTGAATACAGTTTTTACTGTTGTTATGTCCGCTGCACTTGTAGTTTTCTACGTATTATTTTTTACTCCTCTCACTTTAATTTTTAAGGATTTGTTTGTAGAACGTAATCCCTATTTTTCCGCTTTTAGTAAAGGTTTTGGTATGCAATAAGTGTTACATTATAGTTAGTATAAAAGGCTCTATAAAATAGGAAAAAGATTTTTTTAATCTCTTCTTAAAATATTATAATAACTGTTTTAAAGAATTCGAGACGCAGTTCTGATGTACTTTTTATACCTATTCTGCTTACCTTAAAAAATTCACAACACTTCCGTAGTCTGTAGCTTTTAAGCATTAATGATTAATATAAATACTACTAAAATAGATCCTTTAAAATGTGATTTGACGTGAAAAAGTCCAAAGGCTTTATTTATGCCTTAGTAAAAAAAAAAAAAATAAGATATCTGTGGTTAAACAAATTTCACGCGGGCAGGATTTGAACCAGGATCATAGGTACCTCTACATACGACCTAAGGTAGCCGGTTTAAACCCTGCCTGCGTTGATTCACCATAATTTTATTTATTATTTTAATAAGACTCAGATGGTATCATAAGGGTTGCTAACAAACCCTTATAATCTACTTCTATTTTTAACTTTCAAAGCAGGGCTTGTTACCGGTACCAAATTCCCATTATAAGTACCGGTAAGTACCGGTATTACTATTCTGTTAAAATTTTAACGGTAATATGAGGTACCGGTAATCTAGTATTTAACGGTAATAATATTGTTAACAGTTAACGGTAATTTTACCGCTACTTGTTACCGGTACCAAATTCACATTATAAGTACCGGTAAGTACCGGTACCTCTATTCTGTCAAATTTTAACGGTATTAAAATTGCGTTAATTTTACCGGTACCTACGCATTGTTGCCGTCTACCGCATGGGACTCGCTCGACTGTAAAAGTGCCGCCCTATTGTAGGCCCCCGCCTCACGCCGCACATGCACAACACGGCAACGACACACATTAACGAAATGATAATTCCCAATACGAGTACCGGTACTAAGTACCGGTACTGTTTACCGGTATTTGGTACAGGTACTTCTTTCAATTACCGGTACCGTCGTTTTATTGAGGTACCGGTACCAATCCAATTACCGGTACCGTTGTATTATAGAGGTACCGGTACTTGATTTTTACCGTTACCAAATGTACCGGTACCAAACCAATTAACGGTACTGTCGTTTCATAGAGGTACCGGTAATGGATTTTTACCGGTATTCCAACCCCTGTTTCAAAGGCAAAAAGTTCCTGTCTGTATACGTCTACCTCATCGTCATGCCAAACGTGTTTTAGTGAGCAAGCACTCTAAATGATTGAGTTTTTGAAGAGATTGGAGTAAAACGAACCGGATGGTTTACCGGACCATCGCTCATTTTTACATCGTCGAGGTGCTATGACGTCAGAAGTATTAATTTTGAGGTCTTTTCGGGGAGAGATTTGACAAAGGTTTTGGTCATAGATATCAGAGTATTATTAGGTTAGATTAGTTCCCGGCCAAATCAGTTCGAGTACCGCTGTCCCGTTCAGTATCTTTCAAGTTTTTGCTCCAAAATGCCTTAAAAACACAATTTTATGACACTTACTTATGGTAGCTTATGCCATCATGTTTTAGACTTATAACCAGAGATCGGATATTCCAGTGCATATTTACCTAAGGTTGTGGCAGCGGCTTCTTTAAATATTGAACTCAGAATCTTGAAATTTTGTACGAAGCAACGTCTCATAGCACAGATAAAGAAAAAATTGCGAAAAGTATAATTTGTTAGTTACATCATATATTAAAAATATTTTCAATAATTTCCAACTTATTATACATAATGTACGGAACCCTTCATGCGCGAGTCCGTCTCGCACTTGACCGGTGTTTATTTTTATTTTTTTAAACTATGTAGGTCACTACATTAAAGCGAAATGTCGTAGTTTGGCATCTCTTTAGTATATTCTAAAACTAGCTGTTGCCCGCGTCTTCGTCCGCGGCAATTTCTGTTATTATGATTAATTAGTATAGATGAATAATATTTCCCCATTTTCAAAACATTTTTTATTAATGCTTCGATCCTATTGATCGCAGCGTGATATTTTATAGCCTAAAGCCTTTCTCAATAAATGGACTACCCAACACAAAAAGAATTTTCCAATTTGAACCAGTAGTTCCTGAGATTAGCGCGTTCAAACAAACAAACTCTTCAGCTTTATAATATAAGTATAGAAAAAAGTTAAACTTAAAATTAATTAAAGTAATTCTCATAGAGACAATGAAAAAGATATGGCCAGTCACCTCATTCCGAATAGGTTACGAGGCGAATTAGCACGGCGAGGCCGCACGGCTTCCGAAGCCGGGTAGATCCACTTACGAGGGTTTACCCTCGAACCACACTTAACGCTGGCTTAGGTCCGTTTGTTGATGTCGCTCAAACATTCTCTGTTAACGGGGAGGTTAAGTTGTTGTTCTTGTACGTTACAATTCGCGTCCATGTTATAAAACGGGTCCCTATCTATAAGCATAAAAAAATTAAGTCATAATGTAACATGGCAAAATGATTTTTAAGCATAACGTTCTTACGCATAATTACTTTAAGCATAATGTACCTTAGCATAATCATATTTAGGCATAATATTACAAAAGCATAATTGTATTTAAACATAAAAGCATAACCTAACCTACTTTTCTGGAAGCGATTTTTAACCTATTCTGACGTATTTTATAAATATTATACCTAATCACTAAGTCTCATAGTTATTATGTCTATGGAGATTATGCGAATCATCATTATGCCAAAACAAATAAGCCTAAATGATGACTATGCCAAATTACCCGTATGCCAAAAAACAATTATGCGTAGAAAAGGGGGTCTCTATAAAACGGTTTTGTCCTAAAGAACCCTACTTATAAGGGATTCGTCC
Source organism: Elegia similella (assembly GCA_947532085.1). Taxonomy (NCBI): domain Eukaryota; kingdom Metazoa; phylum Arthropoda; class Insecta; order Lepidoptera; family Pyralidae; genus Elegia; species Elegia similella. Next base: position 6,411,374 of record OX383933.1, read on the forward strand.
AACCTTTACACTGATAGTATTATTATTTACTAACTATCTATACTAATATTATAAAGCTGATGAGTTTGTTTGTTTGTTTGAACGCGCTAATCTCAAGAACTACTGGTTCAAATTGGAACATTCTTTTTGTGTTGGTTAGTCCATTTATTGAAGGCTTATAGGGTATAAAACATCACGCAGCGACCAATAGGAGCGAAGCGCCGCGCAGCAAGTCGCGGGCAACAGCTAGTACTTAATACGGGCTTAATACACTCGTTCAAGGACGATATTCTTAACATTGTGTTTACGTTTTTATGTAAGTACACACAGCGTGATTTTGTACCTATGAACTATATTAAAATCCTGGAATCAGAATCCCTAATTGAATACAGAATTATAAGAAAAGAGGTAAAAAAAACGAAAAATAAAATTGTACCTCCCATACAAAATTGCCGATCAGCTGGGCGCATTTCTATGGGAAGACATTTTTTTTTTCTTTTTACTTCTTTTTTTACAACGATTTAGAGAGAAACTTAGGAACAAAAACATTTTTTTTTTATACAGCGATATTATTTTGCGGAAATGCAAATAACAGTTTACTGTCAAATCTATACGAACATTCTAAAATAAAAAAAAAAAAATTGCATTCCGGGAGTGCCGGCAGAAGTGAAAATTCCGAATGGTAGAAAGAGAGTATTATCCCCTATATTACTTCCTTTCCTACGCCGCGCCGGCGGTCTCAGGTCTGTCCGTCTTACGAATTTTCGATCAGGTCACGTGTCCTGACGCGAGTTTAACATTTTTTTATTGACTAGCTCCGTGGCGCAGCGGTCAACACGCCAGCCTGCGACACCGAGTGACCGGGTTCGATCCCCGGCCAGGTCAAGATGGAAAATGATCTTTTTCAGATTGGGCTGGGTCTTGGATGTGTATCTATATATGTATTTGTTATAAAATATAGTATCGTTGAGTTAGTATCCCATAACACAAGTCTCGAACTTACTTTGAGGCTAGCTCAATCTGTGTGATTTGTCCGTATATATTTATTTATTTATTTTACCTATCCCAAAAAGTGCACTACACCGCTAAAGAAGTTTTCACTTCAAAAATGTAAGAAAATAGCCTGTCGACGGGCATTTTCGTGCCCATTTCGAGAGAGTCGTATACTTCGGACTAAAATACACTGCCTGTAAAATCTGGCTTTTTTATTTTATTATTATGTATTCTGATAAAAATATGTTCATATTAGATATTGCCAGGCTCTATACATATACAATCTTAGAGTTCAGTATAATAATACCTTCAGGACCCTGTTCGGGCTCCCGCGCTTCTGCAGCGCATCAGCCGGCCTATTTGCTAACTCAGTGTACAACGTTTTGATAGTCATTTCAAAGTTCATTACGTTTTGAATATCTTTAATAAAAATAGTCAATCATTCGAAACCCGCAAAGTATTTTGAAGTGACTATCAAAACGTTGGTCACTGAGTTAGCAAATAGGCCGGCAGGTATGTTCGCAGATGCCCATGTAAATGATTTCTATGCCATAATCTATACATATAATAAAACAGTAAAAATATTTTGTCTGTACATTTAGAATTTTTGACTGAAATAGATAGAGGGACACTTAAAAAGAACGATAGAAAGCAAAAAAATTTTTTTCGAATTTTTTGTCTGTCTCTCTGTCTGTCTGTCTGTATGTATGATCACGATTATCTCCGAAAATACTGAACCGATTTACTTCAAACTTTCACCAATTGCTTTGTTTTAACTCAGCAAAACATCTAAAGTTTGTTTCATCAAAATCGGTTCATTAAAAAAAAGTTATCGTCATTTAAATGAACTCAAAGCATTAGTTTGCCTGCAAATATACACGGAGAATTTTTTGTCGTTTTGGACCCTTAAAGGGGTGACTCAGACCATCAAAATGAACAACTTTTCCTACGGGAACAATGCTGGGAACTCAAAAAAAATTCGACATTCCCATACAAACTGGCCGGGCGGCGGGACTCTTTTTTATGGAAATGACGAATTTTTTTTTGAGTTCCCTGCATTGGTCCCATAGAAAAAGTTGTTCATATTGATGACCTGAGTCACCCCTTTAAGGGTCCAAACTGTTCCTGAGGGATGGACACTAACGGCGGCGGCGTAGCCGCGGGCAAACGGCAACCGAAACTGCTGCGCCTAGAAACTTGAAATTTGGTACAGGGTTTATACAGGGTAATGATGTGAGTGAGCGCTAAGAAAGAATTTTTAAGAAATTTTACTTCCAAAGGGGTAAATTTTTTATGGAATTTTCTCATTTTTGGACTTAGAAGTATGAAAGTAGATATATAAGTTCTGGATTAAAATTAAAAAAGATGTAGAAATTTGCAAAATTCCCCCGTTAGGGGGTAAAATGGCGGTGGGTGGGTATTATAAACGTTGTATCGAAATTTTCTCATTTCTGGACTTAGACGTATGAATTTAAGTTTATAAGTTTTAGGTTACTATTAAAAATATCTGTGTAGGTAAAATGGACGATATTTTCCCCTGAAGGGGTAAAATAGCGGGGTAAAGATTGTATAGGAATTTACTTATTTCTAGACTTAGAAGTATGAAAATAGGTAAATACATTCACGATTACAATTGAAAAAGATTTGTGTAGGTCAACTGGAAAAAAATCCCTCAGAAGGGGGGTAAACTTTGTTTGGAAATTGGAAATCTTCTCATTTCTGGACCATGAAGTATGAAAATAAATAGGTATATTCTCGATTACAATTAAAAAAGATATATGTGGGTGAAATGGACAAAATTCGCCCCTATAGGGGTAAAATGGGAGGGTAAAGGTTTTATGGAAATTTTCTCATTTCTGGACTTAGAAGTATAAATAATATCCATACTAATACTAATATTATAAATGCGAAAGTAACTCTGTTTGTCGTTTTTTTACGCTTCAACCATTGAACTGATTTGGATGAAATTTGGTATGGAGGTGTGAGGCCCGGGGAAGGACATAGGGTATGTTTGATTCCGGGAAATTCTACTGTTCCCGAGGGATCGACATTAACGCGGGCGGAGCCGCGGGCAACAGCTAGTAAGAAATAAGACTGCGGCTGCCGTGAATCGGATAAGGGGAAGTACGAATGGGATTATAGGGTATTTGCTGATAGGCTGGACTCTGACATTTTGAGTCGTTTCATAGACCTGCATGTTAGAAAAATGCGGTTGGTAAAATAAAGCTTGTCACAAAATGTAGGTATGACTAAATTAAAAATTAGAATTGTTATTATTATTTTATTTTTCTATAATTTTGATACATTTATTTATAATTTAATTAACTTACATTTTAAAAAAATATATTGTACATGTTAAGTATTTTTTGATGATATTATTTAATTTTTGATATTTATGCCTAATTATTCTTAAATTAAGTACTATTAATTATTTGTTTTTCAATTTTTTTTTCTTTATTATGGACTAATAGTTGTCCGAAAATATTTTTTTTTATTTTTTTTATTTATATATGAATTTTGGCTATAGTTGAAAGTCACGGTCGGGACAACCTAAAGGGACGACCCTTCCTTGATTTCTCATCCATTTCCTCGGCACCCGTAGACTTATTTGGGATAAAAGTTCATTAAAGACTGAGCCTTTTGCAATATTAATTAACACCTTCCTCGTTTATACTCCTTGACACAATCCATCTATCTTTTCTTATAGTTGTAGGCACACTAAAGCAGACATATTAACACACAATATTAACAAGTATACCTCTACTATATGTAGAGACATCCCTGTCCGATCCTTGAAAAGGTGATTGAGCCCGTTGATATGAACAACTTTTCCTATGGGACCGTATATATATTATTATTATTATTTTTACAATTATTTTAAAGGACGTATGCACTCTGTACTACTCTACGAGCGTCCGAGATAGCACCGTATATGGTCCCAACGGAAGACCAGTGCTGGACTTAAACATCCAGCAAATGCTGAGTTGGGTCCATGTTTGGAGAACCTTATATAGTATTTTTTATTTTTTTTGTGTCTTTGTATATAGGTAGTATAAGTGGTTTCTCCAAAAAAAGAAAATCTTTATCTTTATCTTTATCTTTATGGGACCAATGTAGGGATCACAATTTTTTTTTTTACTTTCCTATTTAAATTGAATGGGCGGCCGAACATCTTTGTTTGGAAATGTAAATTTTTTTGGATCCTTAGCTTTGATCCCATAGGAAAAGTTGTTCATATCGACGGGCTCAGTCACCCCTTCAGGGATCGGACAGGGTTTTCTCTGTCCGATCCCTGAAGATAAACTATTTTTTTTAATGTTAGCTAGCTTCCGTGGCGCAGCGGTCAACACGCCAGCCTGCGACACGACAGTGCCCGGGTTCGATCCCCGGCCAGGTCAAGATGGAAAATGATCTTTTTCAGATTGACCTGGGTCTTGGATGTGTATCTATATTTGTATTTGTTATAAAAATATAGTATCTTTGAGTTAGTATCCCGTAACACAAGTCTCGAACTTACTTGGGGCTAGCTCAATCTGTGTGATTTGTCCGTATATATTTATTTATTATTTATATATTATAATGTATATTTGACGGCAAACGAGCAAATGAACCTGATGGAAAGTGGTCACCGTCGCCCATGGACATCTGCAACACCAGAGGAGATGCTGATGCGTTGCCGACTCTTAAGATACCTGTAAACACGCCTTTTGAAGGACCTCAAGTCATAGCACACAGGGAAAACCTCGGGAGGGAGTCCATTCCACGTTCTTGCTATACGAGGAAAAAACTACATGATGCTCTGTCATTTTTGGAGACCCAAGTGTAAAGGATGTGGGGATAGACTTTACTCCTGTGGCGAGCGGTGCGGGAACTAAACACATATTGCATATTATGTTTAGTTTGTCATTGACATATTGCTTGTCTCTGAAGGAAAATTATGTAGCCGAGTGATGTTTGACTAATATCCGCCGGCGGCAATTGCTTTTATGATGAGTTCGTAAATTATACACAAACACACGCCTTGCATATCATACACTCTTATAACATGTTAGTTTAAGATTAATTCTCGGTGTTTCTCGGCAAAATCCAATCGGAAACGAGGAGATCCGAGAAGAAAGGTCACCGAAATAGCTTAGCGGGTTAGCTCTTTGAAATGGCAGTGGGCGGGGCACATAGTGCGCAGAACCAATGGGAACTCGTAGTCATAATCGTGGCCTACGAATGTCGTAGTTTCGCTACGAGTACTGAACTTTTTCGTAGCACTATTATTCCTTGTACTAGCAGTTTGTATGATATCTTTTCTGTTTCCATTTTAACGCGGTATGTAATTGGCAGTCGTTAAGCGATGTCAGAGGACTTTAGAATGCTTGAAATATCTGTCACCAGTGTTTGCCAAACACTGAACACAAAACAAATGTATTAAGAAATGTATAGAAATCGCACGGAGAAATCGCCATAGTGCTGTCCAACCTCCGATAGGAGAGGAACACGAAGAAGAAGAAGAATAGTAATTGCTGTACCTATATCGAACGTTTCGAATTTACAGTAAAATTGCTTTACTGCCTTATGTCAGTAGCTCAGCGAGTCAAATTGACACTTCATTATAAGTTTTAACAGTAATTAGTTATACTGAAGATTAAATCGAAGAATTTCAAAATAAAAAATCAATTATATTTTTTCTTTAAAAGGAACTTCATCAAATGTAACATTTACCTACGAATAATATAAACTTAAATTAAACTACTTATAAATAAGCCTAACTATATTCATACTAAAAAAACTTAGATATAAAGGATTAAAATCTATAAATCTAAACTTAAGTGTTGCCCGAGTGTCATAGTGCCAAAAACACTAGCTGCATTCCCCCGCTGAATAGCAATTGCAATTCTTTGCGCGAGAAAAGAGCTAGACCTCTTTTCACCAGCGGCGTCAATAAGCCTGGGCGCTAACCCCCCTAAGGAATTTTGATGCTAGGACCCCATGGACCTACTAATGTTTTGACACCAAGCGTAACAAACCTGTACACATTAGTAAGAGAAGCATATTTGCGCCGCTTGGCGCACTCTGCAGCCTCCTCCGCGGCTCCAGCCCTCAGGACGGTTTCCCCGAGGCGAGAAGGGGCCACCATGCCGACGCATGTTGCGTCCCACACGAAGATCAATCGAAGATCACTAACATTTATTATAATAATACATTACTTAATAAATAGACACAAAAAGGGTTTTCTTTGAGCAAATTTCTAAGCGAAGAATACTTTTTACAATAAAGTTTAACACACAATGCGATTTAGGTAAATTGAAAACATATTATGAATTATGTTTTGTTGAAAATGATGAGGGGCACTATTATTAGAAGTTTAAATGGATTTTATGAAGAATAACCAAAGTTCTTTGCAAAAGAGGTGATATAATAAAGAAACAAGTTTTTGGGAATTTATGTACTTTTGTTAAAGAATTTAACGATATACGATCGCAAAATGTTGTTTGTGAAAGTTGGCTCTGAATGTTTTGATTTTGGCTCTGTTAATAAGATAAGCCGATTATAGAGAATGATACACGTGGCACTATCCTTTTTAATATCTAAAAGGCGGTTCGATTATTGCTATTGAAAATCATCATCATTTCGAGTAGGTGCCACGGTCAGTCGACCATGAAAGAAAAATCGAAAAGAAAAAATCGAAGAATTTGACATCAGGGTGTCAAAGTTCTTCGGGACCGCCTCTCGGCCTCTGACGTGGTTCCTTCCTTTAACGACTACCAGATGGCAGCTGGGACCAACGGCTTAACGTACCTTCCGAAGCACGGAATCATCTTAATTATCAGACAATCAGGTGATTCAAGCCTGCAATGTCCTGACCAAACTGGAAACAACTAAACAAAGTATGCTTCCCGTGGGATTCGAACCCACGACCCCGGGGTCTACAGGCAAACGCCTTAACCACTGGCCCACAGAGGCAGTTAAATTGAAAATAAGAAAACTCTTTCTTCATAGACGCACGAGTTTTAGGGTCCTTTCTACAAACTTACATAAAATCTCAACAACCTAACCAGTAGTAAAGGCAAGATAACTCATAAAATACACAATCATAAAAATCAATATATAAGTCTCGAACTTACTTTGGGGCTAGCTCAATCTGTGTGATTTGTCCGTATATATTTATTTATTTATTAAAAAAAAAAATATCATCAAATGACATAAATAGTTTTAGCAGCGCTTGCCCAATAAAGGTATACGCAAATTTTTGATTTGGGTTACATTATTGCAATTTGTGTATGGATTTATTTCCCAATTATTTTGAAAATATAGCCTTTGTTAATTGCTGAGTAGTCTAGCGGTAGTTTTTTGAGTATATCCATAAAACACACAACACAAACCAATGTTTCCTTTCTTTATAATATCAGTTTAGAAGTCGAGATGTATAAGGTAAAAAATCATTTCTTTCATTGTTTTCAGGTTTACGATTAACTATGGGGCTAGCTTAATTGGTGTGATGTGTCCCTATATATTTATATTTATACTTTTTCATTCATATATAGATACATAACACATAAATATAAATACCACATAAAATCTAAGTGTATTAATTAATTAAGTTTCAATCAGATCTTACCTGTGTTTTTGTTTTATTATTTTTATTTTATTTTCTTAAGTTACTGATAATTCTGTTGTTAATGTTCTTTCTATAATTACATATTACCTACGGAAGTACTAAGTTTTTAATTCACTTTTATTATTTTACTCCGAGTGGGGGAGAGGCTGCTGTACTGAGATACAAGCTCTGCTTAGTTCAGACACCAGTCTTTCACAATCTTACATTATATAACAAATAGTTGTGTGTATGTCCTAGTTAAGTTAAGTGATAAGATAGTGGAGAACAAAGAAATAATTTTTACTTTTTAAAAATTGTATACCTGATCCCGCGCGACTCCTTCAATCTAAATTATACTTTATTCGTCCTAGCTATCGGTCGAGTATCAAAAGTTTTTTAGCCTCGAAATAGCTAGCGAGTAAGAAATAGGTCCTTCAAAGCAAAATTTGATCGTTTGTCTTCTAAAGCCCGCGAGGTCCCTCGAATTGAAATCGTCGATAATTTACCGTGAGAAGATTTACAACAGACGTTATTTCACATTATTCGGGCCGACCCAGAAGATTTACATCTTTGATTATTCAGAAAGAGAATAAACTGTCTTTTGGCGAGCTCCGTGGCGCATTGGTTAACACGCCAGCCGGCGAAACGAGGGTGCCCGATTCGATCCTCGGTCAGTTCAAGATGGAAAATGATCTTTTTCAGATTGACCTGGGTCTTGGATGTTTATCTATATTGCATTTGTTATAAAATATATCGTTGAGTTAGTATCCCATGACACAAGTCACGAACTTACTTTGGGGCTAGCTCAATCTGTGCGATTTGTCCGTATATATTTATATTTATGTATTTATTGTCTTGTATATTATCCTCCAAAGTAAAATGAGGGACATTATAAGTTTTTCTTGTATTCGTATGTATAGTTTACAAGTAAAGTGGACTACAATCGAAACCCAAAAACGAAAATTCCGGGGTCCGATGTAAGATTGTTTCTTCTTTTTGAAAATTTTGATGAATAGGACAACCAATGGTAAAAGAATTTTTTAAATCGGTCCAGTAGTTTCGGAACCTATTCAGTGCAAACAAACAAACAATCAAATCTTTCCTCTTTTTAATATAAGCGTAGAAAAGATAAGTGCAGATAAATACAACCATACTAAAGCAGCGACAGTTAGTTTCCCATTAACGAACTGCTAGTATTTAAAGCATCATAAAAAGTTTACCATCATGACTTGAACCGCGGAATTTAAGCTTTTATACGTAGCGCGGGTTCAAGTTTATTCCAACTGTAGTTAAAATGGTCGTTGTCTTGACTCTCTGAGCGCTGAATTACAAATGGACTCGACCCTCTATTTAACTTCTCCTTTGAAGAAATAATCCTGTTCTAAGCTGCAGCGAAATTAACACTAAGTAATCGACTATTCTCAACATACTGAACTGAAACTGAAAGGAAGGGAGTGACGGACGAGGTGACTGGAGATGAAAGAAATGGAAAAAGCTTACATGCTGTGCCGACCCCACATAAATAGTGGGATAAGGATAAGGTAGAAGAAGATTCTCAACATACTGAAGTGAACCACATACAAATATAGCCTAATAGATAGCCTAAACGAACGCGTGAAACATGTAGGATGCAAAAAGTTTGATAATCTTACTATGAGAATAAATTAAATGAAATTGAAAGCAACAACATTCCAGTTGATGAAACAATTTCTCTCGATGTAACGTAAAAAAGGTTTTTACTACATTTTCATAAAAGTAGTAAAAACGTAAAACTCAAAGGTCAATTACAATATGAGGCATTTAGCAAATAAAGGATTATTTTGAAATACATATTTACATAGTATCACGTCTGTTACTCTTGCGGGGTAGACAGAGCCTAGGAACGTTGCCTTCAGGTCTTCCTGAAGGCCACGTTTAGCATGTTGGTAGGCATTAGGTGGAAAACGGAATCAAAATAGTAATGGCTTGCTAGCCGCATCGCTTAATTAACATGATTCCTCAGATTTTACCCATACCCTCGATCGAATTTTACGATCTGTGCGGGTAGAGAAGAAGCTGGCACATTCTACGTTTTTTCTTTTCTCCCAGACCAGCATGCAAGTATCTTTGCTTTTACGATAATATGAAACGAAAATTGAAATGAAAGACACCGAAGTTACGGTTGAAAAAACAATTTTTCTCGATGTAACGTAAAAAGTGCCGTAAGACTTAAAGGTCACTTTTAAAAATATGAGGGACTGAGCTAATAAAGGACTTATTTTAACATTCCGTCGTATAACTCTAGTACTAGTATTCACCTCTTTGCTTTCACGATAACCAAGAGTTAGCGCATCGCGCTGTTTGGTGGTTAAGACTTGCTATTGTAAATTTAGAGGACACTCTACATTTAAAGCTGGGTTATATTGCTTTAAATATTAGGTTGACATGATTGTTAGGGTTCTGAGTCCAAAACTCTTTTTTAGGGTTCCGTAGTCCACAAGGAACCCTTATAGTTTCGTCATGTCCGTCCGTCCGTCTGGCTGTCCGTCCGTACTCCGCCCTTCTCTCCGCCCATGCAACGAAAAATGAATTTAAAAATTAAATCGGACTTACTCCAACGTGTAGGGTATCGTTGAAAAGGTCTTTCAAAATGCAACAAAAACTGCTTAGCAACTGTGTAGATCAAACCCCCTGGTCTTGAGATAATCTAATACAAAGTTTAAAAAATTTGAGGTCGTCCCTCCCCCCACAGTAACTTTAGAAATATTTCTAAAACAATTCTGAAAAAAATGTGGTATATACCTCAAAGTATGTACTTTCAATTAAAACTATAGCGGTCTCGGTATCATAGATAGTTTTTTTTATACAACTCGACCAACTTATGTAGGTACAGTCGGTCGAACAAAATGTATGGAGTCAACCGCAAAATACACATTCGACTTTTTTTGCCCTTTTTATAGATAACGGTACGGAACCCTTCATGCGCGAGTCCAACTCGCACTTGGCCGGTTTTTCCTTTGTCCTATTACTATTACTAGATATGTGCTTATTTATTACTACACTACTACATAAGTGCTTATTTATTACCGAGACGTCAAACCATTCAAAAACAATTAGTGTCATTGCAATGAAGAATTTGGGTTATCTTGTAAGATAACCATCGCATGGACGAGGGTTTTTACATGCATGCCACTGACAGATACACAAACGTACGTGTGAAACTTTTGGGATGAAAAAAGTTTGATTATCTTAACTATGAGAATAAATTAAATGAAATTGAAAGCAACAAAATCCCAGTTGAAAATACAATTTCTCTCGATGTAACGTAAAAAGGGTCGTTAAAATAGTAAAAATGTTAAACTAAAGCGCCTATTAGACTACGCGTTATTCAGCACACGGTATTCAGACTGTCTTCGAGTCTAATTAGACCGCTCGCTATTACACTAGTCTGAAAAACGCGGGCTTGCTCATTCGCACGCAAGACGTAGACGTTGGCGGTTGTCATTACAACTAAAAACAAACTACAAATTGCAGGTGCCATTGCACCTGCAATTTCTAAGCACAAAAAATTTGCCGTAGCAAAAAAACATGTTTCTTTTGTAATTCTTTATTCAAATACATAATCTTGATGATTTTTTTTGGCATAAACATGGCATCTAATGGTACAACTCTAGCATGCAGTCATGCTTAATAATAATTTACTACCGACTTAAAAATAAGGAGAGGTTAATATCAATTTGGTTGTATTTATTTTAATTTTTGTTACCTCAGAACTCCGTCATTTTTGAACCGATTTTTAAAACTGTTATTTGTTCTTTTTTTTTAAAGAGTACCTATGCTTTCAATTCGGTCCCATTAAATTTCTTCATAATCGTTTCATATGAAAGATTATTTTTCTTTACTGCGCGCCATTATTGTAAAGGTAAGGAAAAAATTTAATGGGACCAAATTGAAAGCATAGATACTCTTTAAAAAAAAGAACAAATAACAGTTTCAAAAATTGGTTTAAAAATGACGGAGTTCTGAGGTAACAAAAATTAAAATAAATACAACCAAATTGATATTAACCTCTCCTTTTTTTTAAGTCGGTAGAAAATTATTATTAAGCATGACTGCATGCTAGAGTTTTACTATGAGATGCCATGTTTATGACAAAAATAATCATCAAGATTATTTGAATAAAGAATTACAAATGAAACATGTTTTTTTGCTACGGCAAAATTGTTTTGGGCATAGAAATTGCAGGTGCCATTACAACCGCCAACGTCGACGTCTTGCGTGCGAATGAGCAAGCCCGCGTTTTTCAGTCTAGTGTAATAGCGAGCGGTCTAATTAGACTCGAAGACAGACTGAATACCGTGTGCTGAATAACGCGTAGTCTAATAGGCGCTTTAGCCTCGCCGAGCCCGATCTTGCTGACTGAATTCAGAGTAAGACACTCTTATTACACTACGCTAGTTAGACTTAGTCTGTCTGAATATCGTGTGGTGTAATATACGCTTAAGGTCACTTTCAAAAATATGAGGGACTCAGTAAATGAAGGATTTATTTTAACATTCCATCGTATAATTTTAGTATTCACCTCTTTGCTTTCATGATAATTAAAAGTTGAGTGCATCGCGCCGTTTGGTGGTTATAACTTGCTTTTGTTAATTTGGAGGACACTCTTACATTAAGACGGTACTGCACGAAATTGTGAAAATTGATGTGTTTTAAAATCACTAGTACTATGCGTTGAATTAATTGAATACATCAAAAGTATTTGTATAATTTAGATCAATCCTTTAACAAGATCGTCCCCTTGTTGGAATTTGAAAGAGATACATATGAAATGTAAAAATGATATATATCCTTTCCTTACTAACATTATAAATACGAAAGTGAGTTTGTTTGTTTGTTTATTTGTTTGTTTGTTACGCTTTCACGTCGTAACTACTGAACCGATCATCATGAAATTTTGCATACAAGTTCTCTGGAGTACGGAGAAGGACATTTTGTCCCGGGAAAAAGTACTGTTCCCGAGGGATCAACATTGACGCGGGCGGAGCCGCGGGCGAAAGCTAGTATATATATATAGTATGATATCTTAAGCATTTTTCTTCGAAATCTTTGTAATTTTTACGTCGAAAACAATAATTCTGACATGACAATATTTATATGTACAGTCAGCCAATGAGATATCTGACCCCCTACAACAGCGCTATTTTTCGCAAACTAAAGAAACATCCGTGGTTTAAACCCAAAGATAAAAATATACAAGTGTAATATCCTTTGCGACTAGTGCCATCTATTGAATTGTGAATGAACAAATAAGGTTAATAAGCAGAAATCTGATACCCTTGACGACTAATGCCATCTATTCGATTTTTGATAAATAAAACAAGCCCTAGCATACGATACGCTTATTTCAAAGATACTTCAATAGTTAGATGTGGCGCAAGTGGTAGGCACTATGGTTTAATAGTTAGTGTGATTATGAATGAACAGGTTCAAATCCTCCAAAGCTTTTTATTTTTTTACAAATATCACCAACTTCGTATTGTGATGTTGGTGTAATTTTGGTTGTTTTAACATAATGTTACCGAGCTAATTACTGTGAATAAAAAGCATTTTAAATTTTTAATTACTTTATTACATCAAAAAAATGTAACAGTGAAATAAATACCTGCCTACTTAATTCAAACTATGATTAATCTTCTGTAGAGAGAACCAACATGTTACTTAATAAGTAACAATTTACATCTCTCAACTTCTTTTTAATCATAGTATTATATTTTTTTAAATGTGTAGGGTCAAATAGTGCTATGTGAATAACTTTGCTTCGATAATAGTATAAGAATGAATATAAACCTATGGCATTAAATGAATTTTAATATGGGAGAGGGTAACCCCCATTTTGAAGCTTTTGTTTAAGTCTATTTGTCATTTCACTTACCATGTTAGATCAGATCACATATCACTTATGCGCATATTTATTAATTTAGTATAACCTTTTTGTCTAAATTGATTTAAATCAAACTTTACTCGTGTCTTGTGTCCCAGTTAAGCACTATTTGACCCTACAATCTGGGATTGTAATTGGTCACTCAATAACAGTTAGATCACAGAACAATTGTCTTAAATAAAATATATTCTACATTGCAAACTGTTGGAATCACCACATCTCATAAATTTTCCAAGTATTTTTCTTTATTCATCCGGCCGCCGAATTCTACCAGCTCCCCTGGGCCCATTGAAGACATCTGTCCCCAATAACCTGCAAAACAATAATACGATCAGTTACCTATTATTCTACACTGCGTAATACACTAGGTATTAAATATTATTATTATTTTACTTCACTATTTAATGAATATTTTTACCTAATGTTATCCTGCCACTGTTCTCAAAGGCAAATTATTTTGATGGCTATACGCTGGCCATGTCTTCTCCGCAATATTTTTCTGCCAACATCATCAGACTTAAAACTTTTTTCATCAGAATAAAATACGATCTCGTTCTTGTTGAATGTTTCCTCACTGTTTCAATTGAAATATTGTAGTGTATATGTTACGCCAGTTGACTCCGAATCCACAAACGGACGGTGTTTCTCTGTAAGAGATATATTTATCTTAGACATTTATCACAAACCCTATGTTTTACGGAACAAAAAATAGTGTGACAATTAAGTAAGTATATTAAATACTTATAATTTCTACTTACCGCGATACCTAACTCTCTAGATATAGATACTTTAAATACTGTGGTTGTCTTTACAATACAATATTAGCTTTCACAAAATCTGCTATATAAGATGAAACGGGATGCCTAATAACTGGTGGGGTTTTGGATCACTACACAGTAATCGCAGTATCTTAATTGTGACGCGAGTGAACAATATTTTTGATTAGTTGGTATCAGGTATAAATAAATCTGATAGATTACCCTCAATTTATTTGTTAAAGCAATGCGTTGCAGTTGGTGACAATGATGTCATAGCAGTAGAAATAGATAGCCAATTTCGCCCGAGACGTCATATCGTCGGTTGGCGTATTGAGATGAGCGCTAGCTTCTCAAGTCGTGGGTCCATGGTTCGAATCGAACTTTACGTAGGATTGTTTTTGATTCTTTCTTGTTCTTACCATTGATGATTACTTGAATTATTAGCTGAGATTATTAGAAATACAAAATTTGCAACTGAGCAGGTTATCAGAAACAAGTTTATACCAGCAGTTGTCTGTCTACTTGCCAAAAATCACGGTAGGTGGCGCTTCACAGCAAAGTGTGAATTTACGTTTTAAAAGTCAGGGGGTCAGGTATCTGCTTGGCCGACTGTACGTCTCGGAGGTCGCCCCTTTCCTTATTTTTTTTATCCTTACTAATCCTTACTAATATTATAAATGCGAAAGTGAGTTTGTTTGTTTGTTACGCTTTCACGCCGTAACTACTAAACCGATCATTATGAAATTTCGCATACAAGTTCTCTGGAGTACGGAGAAGGACATAGGCCTTTATACCTTTTATCCCGGGAAAAAGTACTATTCCCGAGGGATCGACATAGACGCGGGCGGAGCCGCGGGCGAGAGCTAGTTAACTATAAAAACGACCCAAAAAGTCAATTTTTAAGGGGACCGTGATGAATAAGTACCTATGAAACCTCTTCCATGCGACCTCTTGTATTGTAAAACAAATTCTTCAATCATTTGTACACTATATCATATCCCCTAAAATATTGAATTTTATTTCGTTTTTATTATTTCTTGCTTATCTATAGCCATTTTAAGACTCGAAAGAAGAACTCGAAGAGAAGTTATATCGGGAAAGGGCACATTCTGTGAACAAGTGTCTACCTATTACGATTCAAAAGATAGCCCTGTGGTAGACGGAAGAACAGCTGAACAGCTGACCTTTTTTCCTCTGAGCTACTAAGCTCAGCAGCAGCAGCTGAGCTTAGTAGCACAGAGGAGAAAGAAGAATGTGCTTCTTGATAGAACAAGAAGTTATAGCGGCAAAAGGTTATACACGTTCTGTGAACATTTCAAGTGTCTACCTATTACGATTCAAAAGGTAGCCCTGTGGTAGACGGAAGAACAGCTGAACAGCTGACCTTTTTTCATCAGGCCTATGTCCTTCTCCGTACTCCAGAGAACTTGTATGCAAAATTTCATGATGATCGGTTCAGTAGTTACGGCGTGAAAGCGTAACAAACAAACAAATAAACAAACAAACAAACTCACTTTCGCTTTTATAATATTAAGTAAGGATAAGGATATTTGGCACTGTACCATAAACCCAACTTGCACTTGGCCGATATTAAGTCCCAGAGCGCGATGGTCACAAATTCCACCCTGTTATCAGTGCTCGGGCCGGTTTGGTATGTAAAGCCCTCGAGTTCATTCCAGCGTAGGGGACAAGATAAAAGGTTACAATTAAAGTTCCAAGATAAAATATATACCAATACACGGTGAAATTTTGGTCGTTCTGGACCCTTAAAGGGGTGATTCAGCCCGTCGATATGAACAACTTTTCCTATGGGACCAATGCTGGGACGGGCTGAATCAGCCCTTTAAGGGTCAAGAACGATAAAAGTTTCACCATGTATATATTGTGAACTTGTGTTGTAGGATACTAACTCAATGATACTATATATATTTTATAATAGATATTTATATAGATAATTATCCAAGACCCAGGTCAATCTGAAAAATATCGTTTTCCATCTTATCCTGGCTGGGGATCGAACCCGGGAACCCTGGTGTCGCAGGCGTGTTAACCACTGAGCCACGGAGCTATATGAACATTTTACTATTAGCTTTCGCCCGCGACTCGACTGATTTAGATTGTCAAGCTTGAAACGTTACAGACAAATATAGTAACTCACTTGCGTATTTTATAATATATTTAGATTTAGATTAGATACGCTTTTAGCTTAAAGAAATAAGAGCATTATTTGATAGCCTGTGAATTACCAAACAGCCTTTAGCAAACGGAGTGTTAGTCTGTTCATTATTCACGCTCGAGCCGGCTATGGTAATTCCTTCAAAAAGGTGCTATGTTTACAATTTTCCCAATTCTTAACTGACGTTTCTTTTTACTTAATGGGGTCCAGAGGGCTCTTCGGTGCCATTTCTGTCATTTCCAATTTCAATTAGGCTGTTTACAGTTGTTTTTTTGTGTTTACGTTTGAATTTTTCTACTTTCCACTTTGGAGTTGATTGTTTTGAATGTTTACGTTAAATTCAGGAAAATAGAGAAATGTTTGTTTGTTTGTAAACTCTTTATTGCACATAAAAAGATATAATAATAACAAAAGGCAATTCTTAGAAACTAATGACGTACAAAGGCGGACTTATCCCAATAAGGGATTTCTTCCAGTCAACCGGTATTCGAAAATATAAGTAAGAAAACTACAGGGTAGCGTAACAAAGATCTAAATGTACAATAACACATCGTGCGAAAAAACTATATACATACATACATAAATTAAATTAGTATGCTCAAATGTCAAACGAACCAGTGTAAAATCTTTTAATACCGCGTTTAAATGACTCAACACACTTCCTTTGGTAATAAAGATGTGCAACTTCGCACATCTTTATTTCCAAAGGAAGTGTGTTCCATAGCTGGGCAGCAATTACAGTGAAAGACCTACCGTATGCTCGGGACGTATGAAGTTGTATAATCAACTTAGGAATCTTAGGATTGTTACTAGTACGTCAGCGACTATCAATTGCGCGTAATGTGAATCTTTCACGCAGGTATTTTGGAAAAGATGGATTGAAAAGGATATTGAATAGCAAGGAGAGGATGTGAACATTACGCATTGTTTTCTGTTTGGTTTCACGGTTCCGTGTGCTGACGACCCAAGACCTTTTGTTGAATATGTAATGACCTCAAAGTGCTAGACCAGACTGCACACCTATTTGTGTAATCATAAGGCATCCGCGGAAGACCAGCGTCGTAGTTCTAACCACGTTCTAACTACGACATATGCTGAGCGGAGATCTTTTTGGTACATTTATAAAATACCTGTAGACTTTTGTTAATAGTATTTAATGTTCGTTTATGTAGGAATTGATGAAATTTAATTCATAAGCAAACGTTTAAGGAGTTACTCAGACCACGAATCTGAACAACTTGCATTATAGGACCAACTTTGACATCGTGAAAAAATTTTCTGCTCTTTTATACAAAAGTGGAATATCTACTTGGCCAAAATCTATGTAACAGCTGATTTTTTTCTGCAATTTCGGAGTTGGTCCCATAGTGAAAGTTGTTCAGATTCGTGGTCTGAGTCGCCCCTTAAACGTTTGCTAATGAATTCAATTTCACCTGTATTGTTCCAAATATTAAAAAAAAACTTTCTTTCTTACACGCGGGCGCGCGGCGATTTGTACTCAAACATAATATGAAATCTTGTAGTGAGAAATAGTTTCTACTTATAAAATCTTTTCTTTAGTCTATCGCTGATCGGGTAGTCATATTAAAGTTTTTATCTAAACATCTTTGAAGTGAAAGAAGACCGTGACATAAAACATAATAGACTTTCCCAAAACCAAATCTAGATAGTTTCAAAACCTTTTGAATCTAATAATAAAAGGTTGGAAATGGTAAAGTTGGGAACGCATACAAATTGTATCTAACTTTGCGTTGTATTGGGAGGTATGCAAAACAATTTGGGGTTTATTTATAGTCCGCGGAATATTAATCGAGGCTGGTAAAACTTTTGGGAATGAGCGGTTTGTTGGGATGGAGGGTACGCAATAGTTATTCATAAGTAGTCTCTGTAAAAACTAATAAATAAATCTTTGGGTATACTCTTATTAAATTAAGAAATAAAATATAGTGAAAAATGTTTTAGACGGGCGGGATTTGAACCTGCGACCTTAAGTCGTACATAGACTTAAGGTCGCAGGTTCAAATCCAGCCCGCTTAGAAAAAAATTACCGTATTTCATTTCTTAATTTAATAAGAGTATATCAAAAACAGCATTGTGAATACAAAATATGTATAAACACTAAAAAATCTTTGGGTACTACCACGGTGGTCTGGTTAAGGCGTTTGCCTGTTGACCCGGGGGTCGTGGGTTCGATTCCCACCGGAAGCATACTTTGTTTAGTTGTTTCTAGTTTGGTTAAGATATTGCAGGCTTGAATCACCTGATTGTTTGATAATATAGATGATTCCGTGCTTCGGAAGGCACGTTAAGCCGGTGGTCCCGGCTGCCATCTGGAGTCGTTAAAGGAACCACGTCAGAGGCAGAGAGGCGGTTCCGAAGAACTCTGACACCAGGGTGTGCATGGTCGATTGACCGTGACACCTACTCGAAATGATGATGATGATAAGTAGTCTCTGTAAAAACGAATAAATAAATCCTTAGGTACTAACCTTAATAAATTAAGAAAGAAAATATTGTGAAAATGTTTTATACTGGCGGGACTTGAGCCAGCGACCTAGGTCTATGTACGACCTACGGTCTGCCAACTGAGCTACCGCATGATTCTAACGTCGGCGCCGAAATTCTCCACCATATCCCATTCTCCTTATACGTATTAAGGCTTACGTTACCTAACGCAACTACCCGATTTTTACAAGTGAGGTATTTGATTCAACTCATTTTGCAATTAATTTGAAATTAATATCAGAAACTCAGCCCTTTGCAGCTGTTAAAGTCGGCTTACGGACGATAATTTTACGTGATAATCGTGGAAGAGAGATAGATGCGTCACAAGCCTAACGCTTAGGCCGATCGTGCCTCTCTATCGCTTGTTCCGCGCTCTCGCTTACACACGGAACGTGATACTTTTTCGTGTATGCAACCGGCGTTTATCGATTTAGACGTTATCACGACAAAAATCTAAATACACGCACGAATTATTATGTCGCATATTTTACTACGAATAAGTAATAAGATATTTTGATCATTTAAGGAAATCAAAATCTGGAATTAAATTGTTATTTACTAATACGGAGAAGAAAATGAATTTCGATTTTAATATTAAACCGAGCATAGCATTACGCTATTAATATAATTAATTGAGAAAGCTTTCTCCACTTTAATCAACTTTTAATTCATCTGATATGAATTAAGTTGGATACCACACTTCTAAATAGTGGGTAGTAATGGAGATTTCGAATGCGTGTACCTATAATATGTGATGAACAAATTCGCCGCGGTGATTTGAAGCTACGGCAGCTCAGTGGTTGAGAGCATCGACGGGCTAGATGTCGAAGGTTGTAGGTTCAAATCCTACCTGTGGCGAAATTTTTTCATCACATATTTTCGATTTTTATATTAAACCGAGCATTGTAATGCTATTAATATAATTAATTAAGAAAATGAAAACTAGGATGTGTGACCGCAAGTGGCATAAAGATATCTCAAGCTCTTCCGTGCTTCGGGAGGCACGTTAAGCCGTTGGCCACTTACACACACGAAAAACAAAAACAAATCTAAGTTGTTCTTTTAATGTTGACCAAAATAATAGGCCGGATATCATTTCTAAGTAACCCAAAGTGCCTCTCATATTATGCCTTTATCCAAAAGACATAAATCCCAATATCTGGACATTCGAGTTTATCGCGGGCTCAAGAGGACCGGATAGTTCATTCTTAGATAGTGAATCAACGGTCGGAATATTTGGTCGCTTGCCTCGATACTGTCCATATTTTTTTGTTGTTCTTCTTTTCGAGTCAAAATGGTTATAAATGAAACTTTTTCTTATACAGTCTTTGACCAGTAGGTGGCCACAGCGACCAAACTTTTTTGTTGTTGACAAGAATTTGGGAAATGTTACGACGGTACAGTATTAAAAAAAACCGGCCAAGTGCAAGTCCGTACGGTTATCTATAAAAACGACAAAAAAATCATGTCTGTTGTATGGAAGCCCCCCTTTAATATTAATTTTATATTTATTTAATTATTTATTTTTAAAGGTTAATATATAACTAATATTGTGTGAATATTTCAAGCGTCTGCCTGTTGCCGTTATTAATATCGAGTAAAAACAAACAAAAAAATCACGTTTGTTGCATGGGAGCCCCCTTAAATATTTGTTTTATTCTCTTTTATAGTATTAGTTGTTATAGCTGCAACAGAAATACATCATCTGTGAAAATTTCAATTGTCTAACTATCACGGTTCATGAGATACGGTCTGGTGACGGACGGACAGACAGACCGACAGACGGACATCGGAGCGAAATTAATAGGGTCCCGTTTTTACCTTTTGGGTAGGGAACCCTAAAAAGTGACCAATTGCGAATCTGACTCGCGCAATAAATAAATAAATAAATATATACGGACAAATCACACAGATTGAGCTAGCCCTAAGGTAAGTTCGAGACTTGTGTTATGGGATACTAACTCAACGATAATATATTTTATAACAAATACATATATAGATACACATCCAAGACCCAGGCCAATCAGAAAAAGATCATTTTCCATCTTGACCTGGCCGGGGATCGAACCCGGGCACTCCGGGCGCAATAAGAGTTCCGTAGTAGAATACATAGATAAGGGATATATCTTATACTTTTAAACGAGTAATTCTTTTATATAAGTGTTTTTTTGTTTATTTTGCATTCACAATTTTTAATATACTCTTAATAAATTAAGAAATAAAATATGGCGAAAATTTTTTTGTGCGGGCGGTACTTGAACTGGCGTCTTAGGTCTACCTATGCTCTGCCATCTGAGCTACCGCACAATTCAATATCGGCGCAGAAATTCTCCACCATATCCCATTTCCCCTTATACGTATTAAGGCTTACGTCACCTACACAACTAACCGACTTTTACAAGTGAGGTATTTGATTTAACCCATTAATTTGAAAATCAACTAATATGTAGGAAGCCGTGCACTAATTTTATAAGTGTTTTATTTTGCATTCACAATGCTATTTGTAATCCAAAAGATTCATCATGTCTATACTGTCCGTCCGTATGTCTCAGCTACTTTATTCCGAAACTATTAAGATACACACATTGCAGCATTCTACTGACATTTCTAATATTTAAAAGCCACGGGAAAACTACATGCTTTATCATAAAACTATTAACATAAATTTTAACATTTTCATTAAAAATTTTAATATAAAACGATAATATACGGACCCCTCATCATCATTTCGAGTAACTGTCACGGTTAACCGACCATGCACACCCTGGTGTCAGAGTTGTTCGGAACCGCCTCTCGGCCACTGACATGGTTCCTTTAACGACTACCATCCCGGTACCGGATGCCATCTGGCAGCCGGGACCAACGGCTTAACGTGCCTTCCAAAGCACAGAATTATCCATATTATCGGTGATACGGTATTACAGGCGATTCAAGCCTGCAATGTCCTAATCAAACTGGAAACAACTAAACAAAGTATACTTCCCGTGGGAATCGAACCCACGACCCCGGGTCTACAGGCAGACGCCTTAACCACTGGACCGCGGAGGCAGTTAACGTTAACGTTAAAACAAAGTTATGGAACTCTAAAAAGAGGTTTTTGAATTTTCTATACTCCGCAGAATTGAATACTTAGCATGTACTTTTTCCGTGGCTCTTCAATTATGGAAATGTCAGTAGCATACTGCACTGCTCCCTCGGGCTCAATTATGTGCGTGGCCTAAACGAAACAGCCAAGCGGAAAATATGTACTACATAGATATATATAAATATATGTACGGATAAATCACACAGATTGAGCTAGCCCCAAAGTAAGTTCAAGACTTGTGTTATGGGATACTAACTCATCGATACTATATTTTATAACAAATACATATATAGATACACATCCAAGACCCAGGCCAATCTGAAAAAGATAATTTTTCATCTTGACCTGGCCGGGGATCGAACCCGGGCACTCTCGTGTTGCAGGCAGGCGTGTTGACCGCTGCGCCACGGAGCAAGCCATACATATATACATTCACGTCTTTTTCTTTGCGAGGTACACAGAGCCTAGGTCTATAAGGCCTTATAGCCACATTTAGCGTGTTGGAGGGCGTGTACAAATGGAAAACGGAATCAAATTAGTGATGGGTTGCTAGCCGCGTCGCCTATTGATATGATTCCGCAGAATCACCCGATCGGCTTTTACGATCTATGTATAAAAATATGTATTGTCAACATTATTTGACTTGGTAGGTGACGTTTTTTATAAAAGTTTATTAGACATAAACTCGACTTATTGTTGTTTTTAAAATTAGCACAGATTAAAGGAAAAATTGCGATAAGCATAAATTCTAAGTTACATCATATAATAAAAATAGATTTAATAACTTTTCGACACTCGCAAGGGAATCAAAACCTACAGGGCACTTCCCATGAACTCATAATCTTGAAATCTGGTAGGAAACAACATCTTATAATAACACAAATAAAGAAAAAAGCATTAATTTTGAGTTACATCATTTAATAATTAATAATTTCAAACTTATAAATATAATATAATATATGGAACCCTTCGTGCGCGAATCCGCGTCGCACTTGGCCGGTTTTGCCAAGCCAACGGTTTACATTGTATTTGTACAATTAATTGTACAAATACAATGTAAACGCATTATAGGTAGACGAAAATCTAAAAGCATTATCTGATTGACAGTCAAGCTTTGGGGGCAAGCTTTGCCGGGAATTCAAGGTCGTAAAACAAAAAAAAAAAACACCTATTGAAAATAAAATGTATATTCCTTATAATTCAGTGATGATAATGGCAAATAACCAAGCATATAAATTGCGGCATACATGTAGATAATTGGTTGTTTCACTAACAATAAGTCTATTACGCTGGGCTGCGACCTAATATTGCAAAGTACCGAAACGTGGTAAACGTAATCTAATCAAATTACTGGTATACTTTACCATAATAACAGTTACACGCATCGGTACTTTTAATAAATTAAGAAATAAAATATGATGCAAAAAAAAAAATGCATGTAAAATATGTGAAAAAAAAAATGGTTGACGTAAGCCTTAATACGTATAAGGGGAAATGAGATATAGTGGAGAATTTCGGTGCCGAAATTGAATTGTGCGGTAGCTCAGATGGCAGAGCATAGGTCGTACATAGACCTAGGTCGCCGGTTCAAGTCCCGCCCGCATGTAATTTTTTCACCATATTTTATTTCTTAATTTATTAAGAGTATATCAAAATAGCATTGTGAATGCAAAATAAAATACTTATAAAAAAGCATCGGTACTTGTTTATAGACTCATTGGTGCACACTGCCGGATATAGGGTTGCCAGGTCGTCTAACCTAAAAGCCGGACAGACCTGCAAGTTTGGCAGGACATTTGGATACAAAACACAGATAGGCCCGCCAGACCGGCCAATCATTTGGGTACAGGAGACGGGGCAGTCGACATGGTTTTGCCCCAGAGACGGGACAATTAACACCCAGCTGTATTTATTTTATTTTTCGGCGCCCATTTCTTTACTACATCGCTAAAAAAAGCCGGACAGACCGGACTCCAACTTATTTGGCCGGATACGTAACCTAAAAGCCTACCTGTTTCCGGCTTTATCTGGACACCTGGCAACCCTAGCTGGATATATAGGCCTCTCTCACGGGTTCTTCGTTCTATGGGGGGATATTTTCTGTGGATAGATACTCACCACGCTTGGCAGGCGGGTTGAAAGCATTTTTAAGCTGGGGAAGAACAAGAATTTGTTGGGCCTGGAAAGTGAATAAAGATATTGGGATACTACTTAATCGGATTAATGGGGGAAAAGCAAGCTCGGGTGACCGGGTGTGCTTTTGACGCTGACCTTTTATTCCGGGAAAACGTACTATTCCCGAGGGATCGGCATTGACGCGGGCGGAGCCGCGGACGAAAGCTAGTCTAATATTATAAATGCGAAAGTGAGTTGTTTGTTACGCCTTCACGCCCTATCTACTGAACTGTTCGTCATGAAATTTTGTATACTCTGGGATATGAAGAAGGACATAGTGTACATTTTATCACGGGAAAAAGTACTGCTCCTGAGGGATCGACATTGACGCAGGCGCAGCCGCGGATTAAGCTAGTTTATATCTAAAGCTGGGACGTGCATCCAATTACATTTACAATATGGCGTTTGCGTCGTGCGGCGAACAATTGCATTAAGAGCTTTGTACGGTCTCCCGCTGTGTTTATGTATTGTGCGGTGGGATTAATATGAATGAATATACTTATTGCATCAACACTTAAAAGTAAACAAAATAGGATAGTAGCTATTTATGGAAGGTACAAAAGTGGGATGGCTCTGAACATACTCGTTTACAAGGTCCATTTGAATTAAAGACAAATATTTTAAGGGCTATTTTAATATTTCTCATAGGTCAAAGAAATCTTTAGTATCAAATTTTAAAAAATCGGCTCTATTTTTTTTTTGTTTTCATACATTTTTTTTTATTAAAATCGTAAATCACCTGTTTTGATTGTTGACGTCAGTGACTAGTATCCATAGTAGATAGTAGTAAAAAGATATTGGCCAAGGAAGTATTTTTTTCTACACAGGGTGTTATGTCGTCTGTTTTTCTTAATGTTCAGGTCCAGATATCTCAAAAACTAGCGTGTTTTAATTTTTTTTATTTTGTTTTTAAAACATTTTTCTAGCTTTAAAATATTTGCGCTTAGTTTTAATTGACCTTATATATACTTATGCTATATAAATATACTATATATACTCACTATAGGAAAACTCATTGATATTTCGGCGTCATTGTATAGAGAAACGCATACAATGGTTATTTTTGGAAGGAATAACCGCATTTATGTACCGATTGCCATTTTGATTTCCTTTTCCACCTACTCGCCCATCACCACGTTAACTATGACCTTTGAGTCATATAGGGTCATGTCCGCCCCGTTAGAGGCAAAGACGTGATTATTATCATTAGCAGCCTGCGTATGAAGATGGCGGCCGAAGGGTTACAACCCCATAAACTTGTATTTAACTTTACACTAACCCCCCATCATATCTAAATTATAACATTGCGTCCTCTGACAATCGCAACTCCAGATATAACTTTTCAATGGACTAGTATGGCTAATTACAGTTGTTGATAAATCAGATACAAATATTTAAATTCTGTGTTCGCTGCGTCTTTTTTCAAGGGTAATAAATAAAGTAAAGTAGAGACAATCCATTTAGAATGTGTAAAGGCAGGCCTCCGGGGCTTACGCCGTCACGCGAGCTCGCATTATACCATATTTGTACGTAATACCAATGTACTCGAGCTGTTATAGCTGCGTTGGGTAATCAACCCTTTTGCCTAAAGCTTCTACTCAAACGTCGATTTTCTGTGAGAGTGTGGTACTTCCCCGGACGAGCCGGCCCATTCATGCTACTAGCAAAAATGAATCTTGCCGGTAGCATGGCTCTACCACAACTAAAAGTTTCACAACATGCGAAACAAAACTTTCAGGACAGGGCTTGATTCCTAAAAAAATGCATTTAAAATATATAGTCCGTCTTATAGATTATTGGAAAATATTAGATACGTTTTTCTTTTTTCAATCAAACAAAAACTAATTATGATATAGCCCGTTAAAGTTTCGCGTGACGTCACTGGCCGGTACAGCTTTATCTTTATCATCTCTGGCCAAGTATGGCTCCGGTAGTACAGAGAGTGAACTGCCCCCGTGGTCCAGTGGTTAAGACGTTTGCCTGTAGACCGCGTCCTGGTCCGATCGTTCACTCTTCAGATTTTCGTACCTCAGTTCATTCGCTCCTCAGTTCTTCGTGCTTCAACACTTCGCACGTTCGTCTTTCGCACTTTAAATTTAATTAAAATTAAACACGCACTTCTACGACGCTTTGCTCCATTGCTCTCTTCTTTCTTGTATCACACAGCTAAGGAAAAAACGCTCGGATATAGAGGAGGGTAACTTGCAGAAAGGAACACGATGGTCTAGTGGCCGAGAGCATTGAAATCGCTTACGCGTGTTAAGCAACTCTGGGCACAGTCCCTATTGTGCTGGGTGACCGCAAGTTACATAAAAATATCTCGAGTTCCTCCGTGCTTCGGAAGTCACGTATAGCCGTTGGTCCCGGCTGTTGTCATCTTGATGTCAGTCGGCAAGCTATAGACCTAATGATGAAGTGGCTAACACTGGTGTCAGATTTTTAAAGCTGCCTAAAAGCATCTGACACCAGTGTTAGCCAAACTGGAAACAACTAAACAAAGTATGCTTCCCGTGGGAATGGAACCGACAACCCCCGGGTCTACAGACAACCGCATTAACCACTGGACCAATGATGATGATGACTAAATCTTTATAAAGACCATGATTTGTTTTTGATAGACGAAATTGGCCTATTGTTTACGTACGATTAGTATTCGATAACTGTTGTGTTTCCGTTCTTCAACCCGTAAAGTTGCGTGTTTAAACTTTTGGGATCCCAAGTTTGCGTTCAGTTGGCGAATTCTCCAATATATTATTCTATTGACGAAGCCTGTGAGTTGGCGACATGAAAATGTTAATCATTATTCCTGGGTTTTGTTGAGGTGTGTGTTGCTAGGTTTTGGTCTTAAAAACAAAAAGCCTGATCGATCAGCCTGTTTAGCTGGAAATTTGGGTGAAAAGTCATCTTATATTTTTTTAGTAAAACATGGCAAGTAAAGCAAGGCCTAAAGATATAGCGCACCCTGTCTTGTGAGAAGGAAAAAAATGCAAATTATAGTAAGCAATTACAAAGAAATCAGTTTCGATCAAATATAATGGTAGATACACAGTCTCATACAAAATGAAGCCAAAATAATGTCCCCGAGCCAAAACATCATGCATACTTACAAACTACGACAAAAACGGTACTGAAAGTACTCTGAAAGAACTCAAGTTTAGAAACTGTGGACAAAACAGCTCCGAAACAAATCAAACGGGTATTTATTTTTTTCTTTATATTCTTACGTAATAAATATGGGGTGAGGGGGTCGCTTTATTCTTATTTTTTCTGGCATAGGGCGGAGATGGGCAAAAATCTCCATACGTTACAAACGGTCTCTTAGGCGTACAAGATATCGTGCACCCTGTTACAGCGAAGGATAAGCAGATATAAGGCTGATTTTAGAGTCACCACACGTGCGCGCTTGCAATTACACTAGATAGCAGTTGTGTTGCGTTTTATAGTCACGCAGTTCAAACGCGCCGTTCGTGAAACGTGCGCCATTGGCTAGCGCTGCCGAAGCGCGCGCTTAATAATCAATTTGCAATGTTTTACAACGTCGCTGTTGCACTCTTCTTGATAGAAAATAAACAGCTGATCCTGTTATTATATTTGTTCCAATGATGGCCGCTTCCAGCCGGTCATATTGGAAATCCTTGGGGGAGGCCTGTGTCCAGCAGTGGACATTTAGGCGGAACGCGGCCATATAAATGTAGGACGCGTGTCAGCGAGAAAGGACCCTTTACGCCCAACCATCAAGATGTATCATATTATCAAAAAGCAATAAACCAGTTTACAATGTGATGTGGTCTTGTATCTCCGCAACATCATCTGCCACCCATCAGCATCACATCTTTTCATGTATGGTGTTGGGCCTAACAACTTGCTTGCACCGTTCATGCGCTATACCAAAACTCGTTTCACAGTGTACGGCGGTCAAGCGCGCGCTGTTCAACGGCGTCACTCTGAAATCAGCCTGAGTGATTCATTGAGTGCGCCATTACCGTTTCTATTTGGCTCACGCCTTAGGCGTATACGATGTAGTATATAAATAAAGTTCAAGCGGAGACAATCCATTTAGAATGTACTAGCTGTTGCCCGCGGCTCCGCCCGCGTTAATGTCGTTCCCTTGGCAACAGTAGAAATGATAAAAATTCCATACTAACCCCTGCCCCTTTGCTTTTTCCCCGTAAGGGGGAATTTAATATATTTCATCTGCATAGATCTTTAGCCCTTTCTTTATCTTTAGCCCTATTTTGCCCATTTCACCTACACAGATATTTTTTTATTGTAATAGAGAACTTCTTATTGTCATATTTCTAAGTAAATAAAATTATCCATAAAAACTTTACCCCACCTATTCTACCCCTTCAAGGGGAAATTTCGACCATTTTAACTACACAGATCTTTTTAATTTCAACGTAAACATATATACTTATTTTTATACTTCTATGTCCAGAAATGAGAAAATTTCCATACAATCCCCCCCCCCCCCCCCCTTTATTCCTTAAGGGGGAAATTTTGTACATTTCACCTACACAGATCTTTTTTAATTGTAACCTAGAACGTATATACTTATTTTCATACCTCTAAGTCTGGAAATGGAAAAATTCCATACAAACTTTACCCCCTATTTACCCCTTCAAGGGAGAATGTTGTCTGGTTCACCTAAACAGATCTTTTTTAATTTTAATTGAGAACTTGCGTACCTACGTTCAAACTTCTAAGTCCAGAAATGAGAAAATTCCATAAAACTTCAACCCCTTTGATTTTCTAAAATTCCTTTATTAGTGCTCATAAAAAGAATCCCTGTGCCAAATTTCAACTTTCTGCGCACAGTAGTTTCGGCTGTGCGTTGATATATAAGTCAGGTTTGCCTTTGGCCCGCAGCTCCGCCCGCATAAGTGTCGATTTCTCAGGAACAGTAGAATTATTAGTTGAACCCGGAATACATTAGTTCATGACTTTCAATGAAACACCTTAATATTGAATTTCAATTGAATAACTTCAAAAACGGAAAGTTTCATACTAACTTTGCATACCCGTAATATCCCCTTAAGGGATGATTTTTGAGAATAATATTTTACTCGTGTTTCATGCCTTTTAGTAAAGAACCTTCATGCTGAATTTCATTCGACTAACTTCAAAAATGGCAAAGTTTCATGCTTACTTTGCACCCCTATTTTACCCCCTTAAGGGATGATTTTTGAGTAAAATATTTTACTCGTGTTTCATACCTTTCAGTAAAGAACCTTCATGCTGAATTTCATTCGAATAACTTCAAAAACAACAAAGTTTCATACTAACTTTGCAACCCGTTTTTCCCCCTAAGGAGATGAATTTCCAAAAATCCTTTCTTAGTGCTTCCCTACGTTATAAAAGGAACCCCTGTGCAATATTTCAAGTTCCTAACCCTTATAGTTTAGGCCCTGCGTTGATATGTCAGTCAGTCAGTCAGCTTCTCCTTTTTTTTTTAGTATGGATTACTATGGATAGTATGGATAGGTATAATGCTGTCGTATAATGATGATAATTTGACTTTGGATTTTAATTTTCTTATGTCACTTATTATTTTATTTTATTTTTGCTATATGTTTGCAGGCAAACTCATGCCTTGAGTTCATTCAAATGACGATAACTTTTTTTTTAATGAACCGATTTTGATGAAACAAACTTTAAATGTTAAACTGAGTTAAAACAAAGCAATTGGTGAAAGTTTGAAGTAAATTGGTTCAGTATTTTCGGAGATAATCGTGATCATACATACAGACAGACAGACAGACAGACAGACAAGAAATTCCAAAAAATTTTTTTTGCTTTCTATTATTCTTTTTAAGTGTCCCTCTATCCATTTCAGTCAAAAATTCGAAATGTACAGACAAAATATTTTTACTGTTTTATTATATGTATAGATGTTTTATTATATGTATAGATAAAAGCAGGCCTCCGGGGCTTACGCCGTCACGCAAGCCCGCATTATACCAAATTAGTACGTAATACCAATGTACTCGTGCGTGGTATAGCTTCGTTGGACAATATACCCTTTTATCTTTTATTTTTACGACACGGGACAAAATGTTTTGGACCGTTTTCACGAGTGCTTGATACAGCGATTATTTGTTTATTTTAAAGACTGTGAGAAAACAGACAACTTATACAACTGAGATAACTCACTGGTTATTGTTCTGAGACCAGACCCGCCTTAGTGCTGCCGCTACAAATTTTGGAACACCCTTATTGAAACTTCATTCTCCTAATAAGTAAACAGGCAAACAAAGCCGGGTTATTCCGTATTCATCCCACAAATTCTCATCCCATGTATTTTTTAATTATTTTTTTCCTCACGCATCCCCTGTAAAAGTCTGTTGATTTATTTTTAATATAATAACTTTTTTTATATGATTACGTTTATATATGACGTATGTAACGCAAAATTAATGCATTTCGCAATTTTTCCTTTATCTGTGCTATAAGACGTTGCTTCGTTCCAATTTCAAGATTCTAAGTTTACGGAAAGTACCCTGTAGGTTTTGATATCCTTTCGAGTGTCGAAAAAACACGAAAATTTGCGGCATAACCGGCTGTATCTTTTGATTGCGTTGGCTTAGAGGTTTGATTTTTTTACAGCTAAAAGAGACAGTAGACCTGAATATTTATATTTCAGCTTGATACCTCTACGCGTTCCTGAGAAAAATGGTCTTGACAGACAGACGGACAACCAAGTGATCCTATAAGGGATTTCCTAAAATATGCTACTAAAAGCTTTTCTTTGACCTACGGGTGCCAGACCTAAAAATATTTGCGCCTAATCTAAATTAATTAACTTAACCTTATACGAAACGATTAGATACAGCACAAGGCAATAAGAAATATTATGTTCATCTTGTGATTATGCTTACTTCATTCCATTCCAACCACTCATGCCATGAAATCAACGTACCGTGAATTTATAATTTTTTTGTTCACTGTTCATAAAATCTCAACAATAAAACGCACCACATGTATATTTGAATGCCATGAGTTTGTGAAAAATGCTAAGAAAACACCAGTTTCATTTGAACTCTATCATAATATATTTTCACCCTTACACGTATTCATTTAGCGTTTCGCGGATGAATTCGGGGGTCTTATATTTTGGTCTCAGATGTATATAGGCGTGGTGATAAACTCGCAAGCGTCTTGAGACCGAAAGTAAAAATTGAGCAAATAAATATGTTTGTGACGCAAAAGTGTGCGGATATGTTTGTCAAGAAGTAGAAAACATTTGCATATAGAGAACTGAAGTTGAATTCGGCTGGAGTCAACGTACCGTGAATTTATAGATATTTACAGAAAATTTATAATTTTCTGTTCATTGATCTTAAAATGTCTACAATAAAACCCATCACATGTATATTTAAATGCCAAGAGCTTGTGGAGGAGGACGATGCAAAAAGGAGTATTGTGTTTTCGGAGATCAATGTCTGAAAAGATTTGAATGTGTCAGGTATCGTTATAATTCTTGTCTAAACCAAGTTACATTGCTTTTTTGCAGGCTAGTAGTGTTTTTATTTTATTTTATTTTATTATTATTTATTATAGATAAATAATAAATAAATATATACGGACAAATCACACAAATTGAGCTAGCCCCAAAGTAAGTTCGAGACTTGTGTTATGTGATACAACAATAACAAATACTATATAGACAAACATCCAAGACCCAGGCCAATCTGAAAAAGACCATTTTCCATCTTGACCTGGCCGGGGATCGAACCCAGGCACTCTCGTGTCGCAGGCTGGCGTGTTGACCGCTGCGCCACGGAGCTAGCCAAATAGGATAGGAATAAAGTACTGTTTCCGAAGGATCGATTTCAACGCGAGCGGAGCCGCAGGCGAAAGCTAATCTTTAATACAATGAAGTCGCTTCCGCTGTCTGTTCGCTTAGATCTTTTAAACTACTCAATGGATTTTAATGCAGTTTTCAGTAATAGGTAGAGTGATTGAAGAGGAACGTTTATATGTATTAATCACCGCCCCATATTAGTATCTACATTGCACCCGAAGCCGGCGCCGGTGGCCCCTTAAAAGTCGCTAGCGTTAATTATTTGAGGATTATTTTGCTAGCTGCTCGTGTGTGTATCAGAGCAACACTGGTGTCTTCGCCACTTAACTGCCTCCAAACAACCTACTTATCCATACTTAACTGCCTCCATGGTGCAGTGGCTAAAGCATTTGCCTGTAGACCCGGGGGTCGTGAGTTCGATTCCCACAGGAAGCATACTTAGTTTAGTTGTTTCTAGTTTAGTTAGGACATTGATGGCTCATCTTAATTATCAGACAGTCAGGTGATTCACACTTGCTTGTCTGATAATTAAGATGATTCCGTGCTTCGGAAGGCACGTTTAGTCGCTGGTCCCGGCTGCCATCTGGTAGTCGTTAAAGGAACCACGTCAGAGGCAGAGAGGCGATTCCGAAGAACGCTGACACCAGGGCGTGCATGGTCGATTTACCGTGACACCTACACGAAATGATGATGATGACTTATCCATGCTGTTACCCATACCCTCGCAGCTTATAGCTGATCGAGGGTATGGGTGAAAATCTGAGATTTCAAGTTAGTAAGCGATGCGACTAGCAACCCATCACTATTTTGATTCTGTTTTCCACCTACACGCCCATTAGCCAAGGCCTTGTCTACCCCGCAAGGGACCCCGTAAAAGGACGTGATAGTATGTAATGTATGTTATACTTTTCCAAAATCTATTTCGCCTCATATGTTCAAATAAAATGTCTGTGTATTTTTTCGGTAGGCCTTCCTCGCTAACTTTTATCGGTGTTGATATTGACGGTCTTCTAACTTGGAAAACATTGTTTTGCTAACTTCACCGCGCTGAACAAACTTTATCCCTATTTGTACCACCGTTGATATATCGTTCCTTTACAAATAGACATATTTTATTAGTTTCTAGGGTTCCTCGAGAGGACAAAACGGAACTCTTATGGATCTCTTTGTTTTCCGTCTGTCAAGACTCTTTTAGGAACGTGTGGAGGTATCAAGCTGAAATTCACATCAAATACTCAGATCTACTGTTCATTGCAGCCGTGAAAAAGTCAATGTTCTAAGCAAACGCAATTCAAAAAGATACAACCATTATTAAATTAAGAAATAAAATATGGTGAAATAATTCCAAGCGTTTCAAATTCCACCAACTGAGCCACCGCCTGATTCACTACTTGGTAGAGCGTAAGTCGTACATAGATCGCTGGTTCAAATCCCGCCTGCTTGAAATTTTTTCACCATATTTTATTTCTTAATTTAATAAGAGCATAACAAAAATAGCAATTGTGAATGGAAAATAAAACACAAAAAAAAATGATACAGCCCTTTATGCCGCAAATTTTCGACATTCGCAAGGGAGTCAAAACCTACAGGGTACTTCCGTGAACAGAATTTTGTAATTTGGTATGAAGCAACATCTTAGCGTCCATATTTTACATCATATAATATTTCTTTTAATAATTTTAATGTTATTATAGATAATGGTTCAGAACCCTTCGTGCGCGAGTCCGACTCGCACTTGGCCAGTTTTACCACCTTATATGAGTTCAAAGAGGTTAGGTTACACGTCCTCGAACAAAACCGGGACGTATCGCTAGTATGCTAGAAATATATGACCACTTTCCATCAGGTGGCTCGTCTGCTCGATCGCCATCAAAAATACATAAAAAAAAACCCTGTTTTGGAAAGTATCAAAAGTAAAAAAAGACAATCTTTATTAGGTTTGGTCACAAAGGTTTACATATCCGATTAAGTACTAATAAACCCTTTGGTTCATTTATGACGTGCTTACGTGCGCTCCTCATAAAATTTATCGGTACACGATCTATTGCGTGAGAGAAAGAGACAGGAGGTTATTCAGTAGTGTATGAAAGAGAAAACGGATGTGATTTTGCTGAGAATTGCTTATGTGGGCAGTAATTGTTCGGCATTCAGTTAAAGTGTGATGAGAATAACGTTGA
The DNA here is from genome assembly GCA_947532085.1 of Elegia similella. NCBI lineage: Eukaryota > Metazoa > Arthropoda > Insecta > Lepidoptera > Pyralidae > Elegia > Elegia similella. Next base: position 6,445,538 of record OX383933.1, read on the forward strand.
AACAACTTTTGGGGTCTAATGTAAAAAGAACATTATAGATCGAAATAAAGGTTAGCCTATTATCCTTTATAGGTATTATCTATACTTCTATACTATCTATATCTATACTAATCTATACTAGTCTATATCTATACTTCTATACTTATACTTATACAAATATTATAAAGAGGAAAGATTTGTTTGTTTGACGCGAATAGGCTCCGCAACTATTAGACGGATTTGAAAAAATCTTTCACAGTTGGGAAGCTACACTATCTGCGCTGAACATTGGCTATTTTTACGCGGATGAAGTCGCGGGGAACAGCTAGTTCCTCATAAATTGAGGATATATTGCAGGAATCTATGAAACAACATTAATTGTTAACTACGCATAGGATTTAACTCTTAATTAACTTAATAATTAACTTAATTATTTATTATATAATTAACTTAATATAATTTACTTAATTAACTTAATAATTAACTAATTTTTTTTTTTTTGCGATTAATATAATTATTAAGTGTATGTTTCTTTCATTTACAGGTAAGTTCCTGCAGAAACTTCATCTTGGAGTCGAAAAATCTTGGAGTTGAAAACCTTTTGAGAGCTTATAACATATGTTAAGTATGTATTTTATATTACATTTCTACGTATTATTTTCCTCTTCGCATCTACTTACAACAATATGAGCCTGGAGCCTGTAGTGCCTTGTATAGCTTTGTTATTTTTTTTATTGAACTACAATTTGTGTCAGTTTAGGATCTCTTCTTATGTTACCTACGTATATTATATATTTTGTAATAATTTCTACGTACTTAGTTACGTAAAGGCTGAAAAATATAATCTTTCAAACATTTTATTTTAAATGATCATCATCATCAGGTCTTTTTTAGTCTCCACTACAGGAGCACGACCCTCTCTGTACTACTAGGGCCATACTTGGCCAGAGCAGCCAGAGGACTTGGCCTACACTCTCCACGCTGGCCAGACGGGTTGGAGAGGTCTCTTAGATGTTTAAGCTTTGTTTAGCTTGTATTTCCTAAGTCGCCTTCTACGACATCCACGGGAAGACTTGGAGTGGTCCTATTCTACTCTGCCGGATACCACACGGCATTTTTTTAAATGAACCGTTTTTTTTTTGGTAAATTTGGGTAGGCTATTGATAAATGATGAAGTTAGGAGGTAACAAACATAATAAAAGAATATCCTTCTTTTGAAGTCGGTTAAAAAGTAGGAGAGAACGCGGCCTGACTGACCTAACTTCTACTCGTAACGCGTAACCACTATTACTAGTGGTTCTGCGAGAACAGTAGACCTCGCGAGCCCTTACAACCAACATCCACATTTGCCCTCCAGTACTCTAAAATATATCTGTTACTGATATGCTAATTGACTAAAGGAAGGATTTCCTTCAGTTACTATTTCCCGATCCCCGCTGCTCTTAATTAGGTACCAGAGGAAACGGAAATTCAAACCTACATTCCTCTTACCAGAAGACCCGACCAGACCCTTTTTTTAAGAGGAAACACTAAGCTCGAGATAATTGAAAAATAGATATTTATAATATCTATTGCTGTCGTGCCGCGTGCCCAAACAAACCCCACAGAGTGCGATAGAGATAACTGCAGCTCGGCCGGTAAAAACCTATACAAAGTACACAAAATTAACGCTTCGTAGTCCTCTGATTTCTTTTCCAAAACTTAACCGATTTAATTTCTTTTTACATTAAAAATTTAAAATAAGCTATGGCTGTGTTTCTGCGTTTCTTTTTCTTATATAATTGCCCAAATTTGTTTTCTTGATGTTTGAACACAACGGAAATTTGTACTAATTTTTTCATGTTTTCGAAGGTTCATATCTCTTCAAATAATTCAATTATGAAAAAAATTTACATACTGATTTTTTTAAGTAAAAAATCATTACTCTATTGGTACTATCCGGCGAGGAATCAGGGAACTACTCTTGTATGGAAACACGGCCCTTGAGCACCATGTTTAGTATGCTTTTGTACACATTAGCTAAGTTGGAGTGATCCTCTTCAAGATCGGAAATATCGGAATAGCGAACTTGGCATGGGTGAATGGGAGGTTTCATAGTTGTTATGTTACGAATTGGTAAAAATTTTAATAAGCCGCTAATTTTCAACTATTATGGCAGACAAACATGCGAACTTTACGTAAAGAAGTGGCCGGCATCTATAAGCCCCGGGTTTAAGTCACAGGATAGTATGTGATTAAGTCACAGGATAGCATGTGAATCTTTTTTATTTATTTTTAATTTTATTTCAGGATTCTAAGTTTATTCAGTGTTTTCTATTATAAAAGTAATACGCAGTATCATGCTTTAAGCCAAAAAATATTTTTCATATTTTGATTTTTGTTCCTTGGGGAAAGTTGCTCAATTTCACTCCCTCTCCCACTTCACGTACTTCAACGTCTTTCATAAATATACAGAAAATCGTTTTCAGACAACTTTTGGGCAAATTGCCGACTATAAACACGTTCAAGTTTATCGTGTAAAAAAGTTGTTCAGACAAAAAAGTTGCGTCTTAATGAAAATAACAAAAAAGTCTAATGACATTTTTGATTTTTTTACCAAATACCTGTGCTATGAGTTATTTTAAGTTTCAACCCCCATATATCCGCCATTTTTTTAAATTTCGAAAAACTGGCTCGACAAAAAAATTCTATATAATTACCGAACCTGCTCACAAAATTTCATGAGAATCGGTTGAGAAATGCGACCTGTAGGCGAGAACAGACAGACAGACGGACAAAAGAATTTTGGGCCAGTGAAAACTGAGAGGCTTCGCTCGCTCGGTCACGCTCGGTCAATTATTTTACGTGTACAAAGTATGTCACTGCCGTCCATTTTGAATAATAACTCAGCTGAAAAGAAAGGCTGGTTAATCAGGTTTTCCACTTAGTGAGAGCTGAGCTAGACTTACTTGTTACTCGACCGACGAAATAAATAAATGTTTAAATACTGCGTTATAGCTTGGGTCATGCTCTCCGGCTCTCTCACTCACCGAACGAAGCTTAAAAGCGGTAAATCTTCTACTCAAACGTAGATTTTTTGTGAGAGTGTGGTACTTCCCCGGACGAGCCGGCCACTAGCAAAAATGAATTTTGCCAGTAGCGCGGCTCTACCACTACTGAAACCATTTATCGCTGTGGCATAGACGTTTCATTATTATATGTAACTTCTGGAATAAAAGGTACAGTCAGCCAACGAGATACCTTAACATGAAAATATATATTCAGAAAGATTTTAATTAAGAATTTCTGAATAAACATTTTCATGATAATATTAATTTTAGTTTAAGAGAAAATTCAAGATATAGGTAGATGGAGGGGTCGGGTATCTCGTTTGCTGATTGTACAAAATTTAAAAGACGTTTACTCCCTCGATTCCAAACAAAATTTCTTTATTATCCAAACACTTCAAATAAAAGCAGCAGAGCGTAATGCGTGCGACTTGCGCCCTACATTATTATTTCACGTGTCGGCGAAGTGTGTCGAGTCGACCTTCGGCCATTTTGAATAATAACTTAGTCGTTGAATTTTCAGCATCTCGCTGTTTTGTGGTTTGGATTAGATTATTAGATAGTTTGAGTTTGCATTTATTTTTGAGGAATCCGATGCCCCAGTGGTTGTGAGCATTAAAAACGCTTACTCATGTTAAGCAGCCCTGGGCGCAGTCCCCACTATGATGGGTGACCGCAAGAGGCATAAAAATATCATGAGCTCCTCCAGGCTTCGGAAGGCACATTAAGCCGTTGATCCCGGCTGTCATTATTGATGGCAGTCGTTAAGCTGTGTCAGATGCCTTTAGGCAGCTTAAAAAATCTGACACCAGTGCTGACCACTTAAATATACGAAAAACAAACAAGCATTTATATCTCATAATGTGCAAGCTTCAGATGTTTATTGGCTGTGGGTTTGCTTGCTTGTAGGGCTGGTAAATAAACATCCGGAACACTATAACACTTTTATTCGTAGTTATCACAACTAAACCCCGTACATAGAATAATTCGGAGACAAGAACGATATATTTGGCCGGAAGATGGCTGACAATTGAAAATTAGGCAAGAGTTGCCAGTGTACAAGAATAAACGCCCATAGATAATAAATATTTATTATGTACAATGTACAATTACCAACACATAAACATGTTACGGTGAAATGTGGATGTAAAATTAATTTATTTTATTACGTAAGTAAAGAAAACTTTTGTATATTGTGCTGAAGACTTCGATCAAAGCTGAAGGTGATTTCATGTCTGTCACGGTAGGGTAAGCATGTTTTTTAATTTCGGGACTCTTCTAGAATCTCGTGAATTTCTTTCGTTTGCGTGCATTGGCTAGACCGATAATTTCCTTTGGAAAAGTTGTTCATAATCAAAGACTGAACCTATTTGATTTGTTTCTACATTTAAAATTCCTTTCTCTGAAACTACTCAACGGATTTTAATGCAGTTTTCAGGAATAAATAAAGTGATCAACAAGTAGGTTTATATGTTTTATTTACTGGCCATCTACATCTACTACATCTAGATCTACTACATCTATCTACATAGCCCCGTGCGAAGCAAGGCGGGTCGCTAGTATTCATATAAATTTAAATCGATGGACACCCAAAAGGCGCTCTCGGAATAATTTCCACGTCTAACAATACCAACGAAAATAAGGTATTACAAGTGCGATCAATTTTTATTGCTCTTTACTTTAATTAAGATTCCTCAAAACAAATGACGACAACAGGACAAAGGATCTGAAAGTATTGCTTAAATTAGTACAGTGCCTTCCACTTAAACGCGAAGCTTAAATGATGAGAAGTATTTTACTTTTAAAGCTGTACCCACTTTGCGAGGGTTGCGTTTCTGTGACATTTCTTATTTACATTATTAAATAATTAGGTATCATCATCATCATTTCGAGTAGGTGTCACGGTCAATCGACCATGCACACCCTGGTGTCAGAGTTCTTCGGAACCGCCTCTCGGCCTCGGACGTGGTTCCTTTAACGACTACCAGATGGCAGCCGGGACCACCGGCTTAACGTGCCTTCCAAAGCACGGAATCATCTTTATTATCAAACAATCAGGTGATTCAAGTCTGCAATGTCCTAACCATACTGGAAACAACTAAACAAAATATGCTTCCGGTGGGAATCGAACCCACGACCCCCGGGTCAACAGGCAAACGCCTTAACCGATGGACCACGGAGGCTGTCAAATAATTAGGTATGCGCACATTGTATTGTAAAAAAATGTCAGATCGTCACATGGTTTTTTCCTCGTACAGCAAGATTGTGGAATGGAGTCCTCCCGAGGTTCTCCCTGTGTGCTATGACTTGAGGTCCTTCAAAAGGTGTGTTTACAGGTATCTTAAGAGTCGGCAACGCATCAGCACCTCCTCTGGTGTTGCAGATGTCCATGGGCGACGGTGACCACTTTCCATCGGGTGGCTCGTCTGCTCGTTTGCCGTCAAATATGCATAAAAAAAACATTGGAATATTAAAAAGAGCTGGTCGAAACTGGTTTTGTAAAGCAGAAACCGAGATGGATCACCAAAACTGGTGTCTGATTTTCAAGCTGCCTAAAAGCATCTGACGCGAAGCTTAAATGATGAGCAGTATTTTAGTTTTAAAGCCGTTCCTACTTTGCCAGGGTTGCTTTTCTGTAAAAAAATCTTATTTACATATAATTAAATAGTTAGGTATCAAGTCATTGGAATATTAGAAAAATTTCTGATATGATGATGATGTAGGACGGGTATGAGAATCAGTGGCGTAACTATAGGGTGGCGTCCTGGCAAAAGGCCACGGGCTCCGGGCGTCGGTCCTAAGGGACCCTGGCCAGGAGTGAAAAAGTTAAGCCAGAAAAAGCTGCTCGCTAACTTCAACTCTTATGATTCTTGTTCTGACGCTGTTGCCCATCGGGAGCAATTTTAAGCTGGACAATGATAGGACTCCGTGACTCCGTGTCGCAGGCCGGGGTGTTAACCATAACACCCCAGCCAGCGACACGGAGTGCCCGTGTTCGATCCCCGGCCAGGTCAAGATGGAAAATGATCTTTTTCAGATTAGCCTGGGTCTTAGATGTTTATCTATATATATGTATTTGTTATAAAATATAGTATCGTTGAGTTAGTATCCCATAACACAAGTCTCGAACTTACCTTGGGGTAGCTCAATCTGTGTGATTTGTCCGTATATATTTATTTATTTATATTTAAGATTTATTTAAGTTTTAGAGGTATAGAGAGTGTATGTATGAAAGATTCGTGATCCCTCACGCAAAGAGTACTATTTGAATATAAATTAAACTTTACAATCTTTATCCCTCAGGAAAGCTGGCCCATCAATAAGTTAATACACTAATATACTCTTAGTTCGATTTTGAAAAGAGCGTACGTAAAACCCAACCGTAAGTGATTACTTAAAGTAGCTGGGCGAACTTGTTGGCAGACCCTTAGTTATTCATTTGAGTGAGAACACGGGCCGTGCGCAAAATGAGAAAAAGTTACGTAAGGCAACTTTGTAATGTGTGTCGAGTAAATGTCAAACGTGATCGAAGCCGAGCGGTTTTCGGGCATTAATTTTAGAGAGGTGAAGGGGCATACGTATAGTACGTAGTAGTAGATAGTAGATTGATATTACTTTTTGGTCATCATCATCATGTCGTGTAGGTGTCACGGTCAATCGACCATGCACACCCTGGTGTCAGAGTACTTCGGAACCGCCTCTCGGCCTCTGACGTGGTTCCTTTAACGACTACCAGATGGCAGCCGGGACCACCGGCTTAACATGCCTTCCGAAGCACGGAATCATCTTTATTATCAGACAATCAGGTGATTCAAGCCTGCAATGTCCTAACCAAACTGGAAACAACTAAACAAAGTATGCTTCCGGTGGGAATCGAACCCACGACCCCCGGGTCAACAGGCAAACGCCTAAACCACTGGACCACGGAGGCTGTCAAACTTTACTTACTTTTTGGTGAAGGTATTATTTTGAATCCAGAGTTTCCACTCTGGATTCAAAATAACACCCATACCAGTGGGGACTGCTGCCGGGGTTGCTTATTAATCGTAAGCGCTAATTTTGCTCATGAGAGGGATATAGAATGCTGTTAATGATGATGATGAGGTAGGACCTGATAGGACATTGGATATTAGAATGGAACCAAAAGCCAATGAAGATCTGAGAAGAGAGGGATGGACTGTATAAAGGAAAGTATAGAAAGGGTATAAAGTTATGCCGTCTGACAAGGGAAAGTGAATACTTTGAGCGGTTTTCGGGCATTAATTTTAGAGAGGTGACGAGGCATACGTACTATAGTAGATTGTGATACAAGGGGCTAACATAATACTTTTTTGGTGAGAGTATTATTTTGAATCCAGAGTTTCCACTCTGGATTCAAAATAATTGATAGATTTTTCTAATATCGTCGACCCACCTCGCTTTCAAACAACCTCCACTTCGCTTGCGTATTATGGGCCACCATTCTGTCAGAATCCTACTCCACCTATCATCACCTCGCCTTGCCAGGTGTGCCCAACTCCACTTCAGTTCCATAACACGCTTCCCAGCATCTTAAACGTTCGTTATGTATCGGATCTCAATGTAAGGTCGATCTTGAAGTTGATGCCGAGCATTAACTCTGTGCACAACTTCTTGGGTGTGCGTACAAATCTCGGCACCGTATGTCATATTGTGCAGGGATTTACCTAATAAAAAAATAAGTTGTCTGTAAAACAAACAAAAAACCTTTTATGTAGGACTAGCTTTCGCCCGCGGCTCCGCCCGCGGCAATCCCTCGGGAATAGCACGCGGCGCGACTTCATCACAATCGATTCCGGGGATAAAAGGTAGCCTCTGTTCTTCTGCGTACTCCAGAGAACTTGTATGCAAAATTTCATGATGATAGGTTCAGTAGTTACGGCGTGAAAGCGTAACAAACAAATAAACAAACTCACTTTCGCATTTATAATATTAGTAAGGATAAGGATTTACAAATATAAATAATAGGGACATATCACACAAATTGAGTTTGCCCCTCAGTAAGTAAGACCCAGGTCAGTCTGGAAAAAGATCGTTTTCTATCATGACTTGACCGGGGATCGAACCCAGGCACCCTCGTGTCGAAGGCTGGCGTGTTGACCAAAAAAAGTATTTTTTGGTGAGCTCCGTCACTGTCCTACTGAACTCCGACTTTTGAAATATCGGCGTATCTGTATTCATAATGTTTAGGAGATAGATTTACATGGCTTAGAAAGTTTGCTCTGGCGAATTACCTAAATGAGTATGTTTGTCATCGCGATGTACGAAACTCCGAAAGTTTACTATGACGAATTACTAATTGAGAAAATTCATTATCGCGAAGTACTTACATATTATGAATAGAAAATTGAAGATATTTCCCCTTGAAGGGGTAAAATAGGGGGGTAAAGTTTGTATAGGAATTTTCTCATTTGTAGACTTAGAAGTAAGACAAACATTCTCATTTAGGTAATTCGCCAGAGCAAACTTTCTAAGCCATGTAAATCTATCTCCTATACATTATGAATACAGATACGCCGATATTTCAAAAGTCGGAGTTCAGTAGGACAGTCGAGCTCCGTGGCGCAGTGGTCATGACCGAAACCGACTGGTTTACGGACGATAGATTTACGTGATAACGGTGGAAGAGAGATAGATGCGTCACAAGCCGAACGCTTAGGCCGATGGTGCCTCTCTATCGCTTGCACACGGAACGTGACACATTTTCGTGCGTGCAGCCGGCGTTCATCGATTTATAAGAAGTTATCTCGTCAAAAATATATGCTACTAGTTTTCGCCCGCGGCTCCGCCCGAATAGTACTTTTTCCCGGGATAAAAGGTAGCCTATGTCCGTACTCCACAGAACTTGTTTGCAAAATTTCATGATGATCGGTTCAGTAGTTACGGCGTGAAAGCGTAACAAACAAACAAACTCACTTTCGCATTTATAATATTAGTAAGGATAAGGAAGGATTTTTTCCAAGGCGTCCGCTGTAGTATGGTCTATTCACGGTCTATCTGAATAGTCACATACTCGCAAGTCGTACATATTTAACTTGCAAAATGTCGCCACGGACAGACAGGTGAATTTAAAATTTAAATAAAAGCTAGTAAAAATAGAACAGTGATACAATTGTAGTCTGAACTGAAACAGTTCTGGATAATTCTTTTAAGACATCTTGAAATAATTTTCTCTTTTTATGGTTCCGTAACCAAATGGCAAAAGACGGAACCCTTTATAGATTCGTCATGTCTGTCTGTCCGTCCGCATGTCACAGCCAGAACCGCATTAGGATTTTTACACAAAAATTGAAAAAAAAAACAATAAATTATTGGGGTTCCCCATATTGAAGTTCCTTATTTTTTTTTCTCTAAACTATATATTTTGCGCGAGATACACTTCCACAGTGGTAAAAGGACTGTAACTTCTAAAATAAGAGAATGTTTAAACTAAAAAATATATATGGTTTACATAACTATGCAAACTTCACCGAAAATTGATTTAAACTAGATCTAGTAAGTAGATTTTTTATTTCTACGTCATAAATCGTAAACCTCAATTTACCTTTCAATTAATCAACTCAAATATAACAAGAACTTTTATATTATGTTACTTGCTGCTAGTACTGCTACGGAACCCTTCATGGGCCGAGTCCGACTCGCACTTGGCCGCTGAACCCGAAAAATTGGTAAAAAAATCCGTTGTGTCACATCAAGAAAAACAAATTTGACGCGATTATATTAGAAAAAGAAAACAAAGCAACACAGCCATAGCTTATTTAAAATTTTAAATGAAAAAATAAATTAAATCGATTAAGTTTTCGAGAAGAAATCAGGGGACTAAGAAGCGTTAATTTTGTGTACTTTTCATAGGTATTTTTGGCCCGAGCTGCAGTTGTCTCTATCGCACTCTGCGGGGATTGTTTGGGCACGCGGGCGCGACTTCATCACAATCGATTCAGTAGTTTGATTGAAGTCGGTTTTTTTATATGAAAGACTAGCTTTCGCCCGCGGCTCTGCCCGCGTTGATGCCGATCCCTCGGGAATAGTACTTTTTCTTGGGATAAAAGGTAGCCTATGTCCTTCTCCGTATTCCAAAGAACTTCAAAATTTCATGATGATCGGTTCAGTAGTTACGGCGTGAAAGCTTAACAAACAAACAAATAAATAAACAAACAAACAAACTCACTTTCGCATTTATAATATTAGTAAGGATAAGGATTATATTTATTTTAAAAAAAACCTCCATCGACAAGAGCACAGTATTTAAATTTTATTTTATCATCAACTTTGCTAATTATTTTTTAAATTGCTATCAAAGAATCCCTCGTTAATTCTATTACATGTCAAAACTTTAAGAACTCTAAGTGCAGTTAGAAATTCCGGAGCAAAACTGGACGAGCCGAAAAGTTTGCACTCCTTATTAAAATTTTATGAGCCCCACTTAAAATTCAGCGCAACCGGCGTTACAGTTGATTACATTAACAATTTTAAGGAAAAATCTGCTAGGCCTGTGGTGTGGCCTGAAAATTATTCAATGATGGAATTAATAATTTTATTTGTCAAACAACAAAAAATGGTTGATATGAAAATATTGATTTGTGCAAACCCCTTTTTAAAAAACTAGATATTTTACGATTGCCTAGCATAGGCTCTAATCTATGCGTACAGATATCTCTTATATATAGATATATAGATTTAAATAAAATGCGATGTCTGTACGTTTAAAAATAAAATGTAACCTAAAATCTCACCCAGAGTTTTGGTGGAAAAGAGGTGAAGTTATTCCAAGGAGAACACGAGCTATAATCATGAAAAAATTGTATCAACCTGCATGTCATACCTAAGGATATTTTTAAAAGGAATGTATATAATACTAGCTTTCGCCCGCGGCTCCGCCCGCGTCTCTGTCGATCCCTCGGGAATAGTACTTTTTCCCGGGATAAAAAGCCTATGTACTTCTCCGCACTCCAGAGAACTTGTATGCAAAATTCCATGATGATTGGGCAGTAGTTACGGCGTGAAAGCGTAACAAACAAACTCACTTTCGCATTTATAATATTAGTAAGGATGTGTATATATTTGTTAAATTATTTACCAAACTACATGAGGTAAAGCTTTTAAAGCAACATTGACTAATGCCGTACCCGCGGGATCACTACTTTTTTCCAGGATTAAAGCCTATGTGCTAGTGTTAGAGTTCTTGGGGACCGCCTCTCGGCCTCTGTCGTGGTTCCTTTAACGACTACCAGATGGCAGCCGGAACCAACAGCTAAACGTGCCATCTGAAGCACGGAATCATCTTTATTATCTACTAATCCAGGTAACCTATCTGTGTGCAAAATTTCGTCAAATTCCCTGGCATAATGTCGTAATAAGACTGCCTAAAACAATGTGGACCTGAAAGAAAGAAAGTTAAAAATGAGCTGGTCAAATTTCTATGGGAAGTTAATTTTTTCTCCTAAATCATCTTTCCTTTTTCTCTTCTTCTCTTATTTTATTTGGGCTTCTGATACTGCCATTAAAATATTACCAGATAGTTAAATCATCCTGTATTATACCAAAGGTTTACGTTTAAACGACACGATTACGACCCCACATCTATAATTCATTGCAAATAGTCTCCAGAGATCTCCAAGTCAAACTAAATAAATATATACGGACAAATCACACAGATTGAGCTAGCCCCAAAATAAGTTCGTGACTTGTGTTATGGAATACTAACTCAACCATACTATATTTTATAACAAATACATATACACATCCAAGACCCAGGCCAATCTGAAATAGATCATTTTCCATCTTGACCTGGCCGGGGATCAAACCCGGTCACTCTGTGTCGCAGGCTGGCGTGTTGACCGCTGCGCCACGGAGCAAGTCAAAACTAAAATACATATTTCTTATTCAAATACGATTAAAGAGGTCAACCCCGCCCACTATTGTCTCAGCTCAAGTACTATCGATTACCGCTATAATCCACAGAAACAAAAGTTGTCAAAGAACGAGTGGCTCGTTTCTTTTTGACAAATCATCATCATCATCATCATATCAGCCGCAAGAAGTCCACTGCTGGACATAGGCCTCCCCCAAGGATTTCCAATACGACCGGTTGGAAGCGGCCTGCATCCAGCGTCTTCCTGCGACCTTAGTCAGGTCATCCGACCATCTGGTTGGTGGATGTCCGACGCTGCGCTTGCCGATACGTGGTCGCCATTCGAGAACCCTTCTACCCCATCGGCCATCGGTTCTACGCGCTATGACAAATGAGTGAGCTGAAATTCGGCTTCAAAGAATCGCAAACTTTCAGAATATCCCACGCGATGGGCCTAGCAAATTATTTCGGAAATGCTTCTCGTGTGGGATTTATGATTTTTGACGAGATTACGTCTTATAAATCGATAAACGCCGGCTGTACGCACGAAAAAGTGTCACGTTCCGTCTGCAGACGAGAGCGCGGAACAAGCGATAGAGAGGCAGGATCTCAGTCGGCTTATGACGCATCTATCTCTCTCCCACCGCTATCACGTAAAATTATCGTCCGTAAACCGATTTTACAGCCAAAGTTTTTGTTGTAATAGCCTTCCTTGTATAGGCTAGTTTCCTAAAAAAATATAATTAGTCCGTCAGTTAGTAATTCAAAAAATATTAAATACGTTTTTTTTCTTTTGTCGATTGAATAAAAACTGATAAAGATATAGCCCTTTGAAATTCCGTGTGACGTCATAGTTTGTTACACTTTTTAGCAAACTTTGACGTCATAAGCGTCCACTCATGAACTTTGACGCGCTTTATCTTTTCCATTTATTGTTTAATTGACAAAAGAAAAAATACGTGTCCAATATTTTTTGATTGTCTAACTGACGGACTAATTGTAATGTTATTATTTTGACCCACGAAACTAGCCTATTCTCTTTAGGAAGTTCTTATGAGATCTGACCCAAAAATATATAAAAAAAAAATTAGGTATATCGCTCTTTCGACGCCAATTTTATTGCATATACAAATCCAGCACTGGTGGGATCTCAATCCACTCCAATCGCCTTACTTTATCCGTGACTGTACAGGATGTAAGTGAACACCGTTGTCCCTCGTCATCCATCAAATCAAAATAATCAACTTTTCCTACGGGACCATTTCGACATTATACAAGTTTATTAAATTTAATCCTTACTAATATTATAAATGCGAAAGTGAGTTTGTTTGTTTGTTTATTTGTTTGTTTGTTTGTTACGCTTTCACGCCGTAACTACTGAACCGATCATCATGAAATTTTGCATACAAGTTCTCTGGAGTGTGGAGAAGGACTACCTTTTATCCCGGGAAAAAGGACTATTCCCGAGGGATCGACATTAACGCGGGCGGAGCCGCGCGCGAAAGCTAGTTAAATAATAAATGTTGAATTGTATTGTATTTTGTTCTGCGTCTAGTTTTTATACTTACTAGCGGCCCACCCCGGCTTCGCTCGGGTTAGATTTAGTGACAATATAAAAAAAAATCTCACTTTGGGTACATTATCGAAGTTTTCATACGGGTCCCTAACTTTTTGAAAAAAATCTATAGCCTATGTTCATCAGGGATAATTTATTAGTCTAATGGTGAACGAATTATTTAAATCGGTTTAGTACTTTCGGAGCCTATTCAATTCAAACAAACAATTAAATCTTTCCTCTTCATAATATTAGTATAGATATCTACTTTCTATCGGACGTACGTAACAGATTTCGTATTTAATTCCACAAAAAATAAATTACAAATACATAATTTTCCTAAACTCCTTTTAAAAGATCCTGCAAGTTTAGGCACAAAGGAAAGTGATCCTTTCCGTTGTTTTAGAGAGAAAAGCCTTTGACAAAACGTGCGATAAGGCCGGACAACTAATCATCGCCCAATCTCTGGGTTATTCTCAAATCATTGCAATAACCAGCCCGATCTAACGGGGACAGTGGTGGATCTATGGCGTAACTGCCGTAATTGCACGGGGCGCCATTATTAGGGCCCCCGTAGTTTTTTTCTTTTCTTCTATTTGGCTCTCAAAAAAGCTGAAGAGTTAGTTTTGACTAGCTCCGTGGCGCAGTGGTCAACATGCCTGCGACACGGAGTGACCGGGTTCGATCCCCGGCCAGGTCAAGATGGAAAATGATCTTTTTCAGATTGGCCTGGGCCTTGGATGTGTATCTATATATGTATTTGTTATAAAATATAGTATCGTTGAGTTAGTATCCCATGACACAAGTCTCGAACTTACTTTGGGGCTATGGGTATATATTTATTTATTTATAGTTTGTTTGTTTGAACGCGCTAATCTCAGGATCTACTGGATCAAATTGAAAAATTATTTTTGTGTTGGACAGTCCATTTATTGAGGAAGGCTTTTAGGCTATAAAACATCACGCTGCGACCAATAGGAGCGAAACATCAATAAAAAATGTTTTGAAAACGGCGGAAAATTATTCATCTATACAAATAAAAAAAACTATTTAATCATAATAACAGAAATAGCCGCAGATGAAGTCGCGGGCAACAGCTAGTACCTACTAAGACTTCGAATGACTACAATGCCTGCAAAAAAAAAATTGCGTGTCTAACTCATAAAAACCTTTTCAAGCCCTTTTCAAAAATCCGTGCTATTGAACCTCTGAACTATATTGAAAACCTGGAATCAGAATCCCTAATGGAAAACAGAATTGCGAGAAAAAAGGTAAAAAAAACAAAAATAAAAAATAATACCTTAGATTAAGTTCGTCCAGCTAATCGGTGATTTTTTATGGGAATCCTAATTTTTTATTTATTAGCATCTTTTTTTCTTGCAATTCTACATTTTATTTTTTGATTCCAGGATTCCAATATACCTAGTTCAGAACTTCAAAATCACGCGGTATAGCCGTTTATTTAGCGAATATTTTATAAATCGGTACACGCTAGTATAAGGTCATTGCACGCTTGAATCATCTATTTGTTTGAATATGACGATGCCGTGCTTCGGAGGGCACGTCAAGCCGTTGGTCCCGGCTGCCATCTGGTAGTCGATAAAGGAACCACGTCAGAGGCCGAGAGGCGGTTCCGAAGAACTCTGGCACCAGGGTGCGCATGGTTGATTAACCGTGTCACCTACACGAAATGATGAGTATAACTTCTCTCCCAACATTGAGTAAATACCTTTTAAAACCTTTTTTTTTTTAATAACCTATTCTGTCCCACTGCTGGGCAAAGGTCTCTCCCATCTCCTTCCGTTTATCTCGATCCTGAGCCATATCTGACCAGTCATGCCTAAAGGCGTCGAGATCTTCCCGCCATCTTTTCCTTGGCCTGCCCCTTCGACGACGACCATCCTCAGGTATCCAACATGTCACTTTATTAGCTAATTAAAACCTTTTAAAACCTATTAAATGTTCATAGGTAAAAAAAGTAGATGTCTTAAATACTTTTTTTTATTTAAAAAGCGAAGGACATTTTTAGTTTACATTTTTACAAAGGCCTATAGTTAATGGATTTTTGAGCACTACTTTGCATAAACACGATTCACTGCCAGCTTCAGATACGAAATTTATTCATTATTATTATATTTAGGCCCTAAATTGTAAGTAAGCACGATCTATAACTCATTATAGGTCAATATGGCTACTTACATTCTAATACTTACTATACATATCCGAAATTCAATACTATATCCATAAGCCGCTGGTAGAGGAACATATTTCTGTGGAATGAACCATGCTAGATAAGCAGTATGCTCATTTATGATAAATAATTAATCAACCCTTCATAAAATAAGGCAATTCTATTAATGTGAAATAGCAGGCAACATAAAATAACACAAAGTGCAACTTAAACAATATTTATTAGGAAAAACATAAGCGCATCTTAGGATAAAGTTATTCTTATTTATAAGTAGAAATTAGTCATACACAAGGCCGATAGCAACTTTAGACTTAGCATAAGATAGGGCTAGGCTTTATCACCATAGGTTAGGTTCAAAATCACTTCATTTAAGAAGGTCCAGGGGTTACTATGATAAAACAAGGGTTACTCCACTAGATATACGTTCACGCCATATAGAATTGAACAAAGAAACAAAACTTTAATAGGGTATGTAGGTTGATAAAGTAGATTAAGAGTAATACAATATCAAAATAATCAACTTTTCCTACGGGACCATTTCGACATTATACAAGTTTATTAAATTTAATCCTTACTAATATTATAAATGCGAAAGTGAGTTTGTTTATTTGTTTGTTTGTTTGTTACGCTTTCACGCCGTAACTACTGAACCGATCATCATGAAATTTTGCATACAAGTTCTCTGGAGTGTGGAGAAGGACTACCTTTTATCCCGGGAAAAAGGACTATTCCCGAGGGATCGACATTAACGCGGGCGGAGCCGCGCGCGAAAGCTAGTTAAATAATAAATGTTGAATTGTATTGTATTTTGTTCTGCGTCTAGTTTTTATACTTACTAGCGGCCCACCCCGGCTTCGCTCGGGTTAGATTTAGTGACAACATAAAAAAAAATCTAACTTTGGGTACATTATCGAAGTTTTCATACGGGTCCCTAACTTTTTGAAAAAAATCTATAGCCTATGTTCATCAGGGATAATTTATTAGTCTAATGGTGAAAGAATTATTTAAATCGGTTTAGTACTTTCGGAGCCTATTCAATTCAAACAAACAATTAAATCTTTCCTCTTCATAATATTAGTATAGATATCTACTTTCTATCGGACGTACGTAACAGATTTCGTATTTAATTCCACAAAAAATAAATTACAAATACATAATTTTCCTAAACTCCTTTTAAAAGATCCTGCAAGTTTAGGCACAAAGGAAAGTGATCCTTTCCGTTGTTTTAGAGAGAAAAGCCTTTGACAAAACGTGCGATAAGGCCGGACAACTAATCATCGCCCAATCTCTGGGTTATTCTCAAATCATTGCAATAACCAGCCCGATCTAACGGGGACAGTGGTGGATCTAGGGCGTAACTGCCGTAATTGCACGGGGCGCCATTATTAGGGCCCCCGTAGTTTTTTTCTTTTCTTCTATTTGGCCCTCAAAAAAGCTGAAGAGTTAGTTTTGACTAGCTCCGTGGCGCAGTGGTCAACATGCCTGCGACACGGAGTGACCGGGTTCGATCCCCGGCCAGGTCAAGATGGAAAATGATCTTTTTCAGATTGGCCTGGGCCTTGGATGTGTATCTATATATGTATTTGTTATAAAATATAGTATCGTTGAGTTAGTATCCCATGACACAAGTCTCGAACTTACTTTGGGGCTATGGGTATATATTTATTTATTTATGGTTTGTTTGTTTGAACGCGCTAATCTCAGGATCTACTGGATCAAATTGAAAAATTATTTTTGTGTTGGACAGTCCATTTATTGAGGAAGGTTTTTAGGCTATAAAACATCACGCTGCGACCAATAGGAGCGAAACATCAATAAAAAATGTTTTGAAAACGGGGGAAAATTATTCATCTATACAAATAAAAAAAACTATTTAATCATAATAACAGAAATAGCCGCGGATGAAGTCGCGGGCAACAGCTAGTACCTACTAAGACTTCGAATGACTACAATGCCTGCAAAAAAAAAATTGCGTGTCTAACTCATAAAAACCTTTTCAAGCCCTTTTCAAAAATCCGTGCTATTGAACCTCTGAACTATATTGAAAACCTGGAATCAGAATCCCTAATGGAATACAGAATTGCGAGAAAAAAGGTAAAAAAACAAAAATAAAAAATAATAACTTAGATTAAGTTCGTCCAGCTAATCGGTGATTTTGTATGGGAATCCTAATTTTTTATTTATTAGCATCTTTTTTTCTTGCAATTCTACATTTTATTTTTTGATTCCAGGATTCCAATATACCTAGTTCAGAACTTCAAAATCACGCGGTATAGCCGTTTATTTAGCGAATATTTTATAAATCGGTACACGCTAGTATAAGGTCATTGCACGCTTGAATCATCTATTTGTTTGAATATGACGATGCCGTGCTTCGGAGGGCACGTCAAGCCGTTGGTCCCGGCTGCCATCTGGTAGTCGATAAAGGAACCACGTCAGAGGCCGAGAGGCGGTTCCGAAGAACTCTGGCACCAGGGTGCGCATGGTTGATTAACCGTGTCACCTACACGAAATGATGAGTATAACTTCTCTCCCAACATTGAGTAAATACCTTTTAAAACCTTTTTTTTTTTTAATAACCTATTCTGTCCCACTGCTGGGCAAAGGTCTCTCCCATCTCCTTCCATTTATCTCGATCCTGAGCCATATCTGACCAGTCATGCCTAAAGGCGTCGAGATCTTCCCGCCATCTTTTCCTTGGCCTGCCCCTTCGACGACGACCATCCTCAGGTATCCAACATGTCACTTTATTAGCTAATTAAAACCTTTTAAAACCTATTAAATGTTCATAGGTAAAAAAAGTAGATGTCTTAAATACTTTTTTTTATTTAAAAAGCGAAGGACATTTTTAGTTTACATTTTTACAAAGGCCTATAGTTAATGGATTTTTGAGCACTACTTTGCATAAACACGATTCACTGCCAGCTTCAGATACGAAATTTATTCAGGTGTATATTTAGGCCCTAAATTGTAAGTAAGCACGATCTATAACTCATTATAGGTCAATATGGCTACTTACATTCTAATACTTACTATACATATCCGAAATTCAATACTATATCCATAAGCCGCTGGTAGAGGAACATATTTCTGTGGAATGAACCATGCTAGATAAGCAGTATGCTCATTTATGATAAATAATTAATCAACCCTTCATAAAATAAGGCAATTCTATTAATGTGAAATAGCAGGCAACATAAAATAACACAAAGTGCAACTTAAACAATATTTATTAGGAAAAACATAAGCGCATCTTAGGATAAAGTTATTCTTATTTATAAGTAGAAATTAGTCATACACAAGGCCGATAGCAACTTTAGACTTAGCATAAGATAGGGCTAGGCTTTATCACCATAGGTTAGGTTCAAAATCACTTCATTTAAGAAGGTCCAGGGGTTACTATGATAAAACAAGGGTTACTCCACTAGATATACGTTCACGCCATATAGAATTGAACAAAGAAACAAAACTTTAATAGGGTATGTAGGTTGATAAAGTAGATTAAGAGTAATACAATATCAAAATAATCAACTTTTCCTACGGGACCATTTCGACATTATACAAGTTTATTAAATTTAATCCTTACTAATATTATAAATGCGAAAGTGAGTTTGTTTGTTTGTTTATTTGTTCGTTTGTTTGTTACGCTTTCACGCCGTAACTACTGAACCGATCATCATGAAATTTTGCATACAAGTTCTCTGGAGTGTGGAGAAGGACTACCTTTTATCCCGGGAAAAAGGACTATTCCCGAGGGATCGACATTAACGCGGGCGGAGCCGCGCGCGAAAGCTAGTTAAATAATAAATGTTGAATTGTATTGTATTTTGTTCTGCGTCTAGTTTTTATACTTACTAGCGGCCCACCCCGGCTTCGCTCGGGTTAGATTTAGTGACAATATAAAAAAAAATCTAACTTTGGGTACATTATCGAAGTTTTCATACGGGTCCCTAACTTTTTGAAAAAAATCTATAGCCTATGTTCATCAGGGATAATTTATTAGTCTAATGGTGAAAGAATTATTTAAATCGGTTTAGTACTTTCGGAGCCTATTCAATTCAAACAAACAATTAAATCTTTCCTCTTCATAATATTAGTATAGATATCTACTTTCTATCGGACGTACGTAACAGATTTCGTATTTAATTCCACAAAAAATAAATTACAAATACATAATTTTCCTAAACTCCTTTTAAAAGATCCTGCAAGTTTAGGCACAAAGGAAAGTGATCCTTTCCGTTGTTTTAGAGAGAAAAGCCTTTGACAAAACGTGCGATAAGGCCGGACAACTAATCATCGCCCAATCTCTGGGTTATTCTCAAATCATTGCAATAACCAGCCCGATCTAACGGGGACAGTGGTGGATCTAGGGCGTAACTGCCGTAATTGCACGGGGCGCCATTATTAGGGCCCCCGTAGTTTTTTTCTTTTCTTCTATTTGGCCCTCAAAAAAGCTGAAGAGTTAATTTTGACTAGCTCCGTGGCGCAGTGGTCAACATGCCTGCGACACGGAGTGACCGGGTTCGATCCCCGGCCAGGTCAAGATGGAAAATGATCTTTTTCAGATTGGCCTGGGCCTTGGATGTGTATCTATATATGTATTTGTTATAAAATATAGTATCGTTGAGTTAGTATCCCATGACACAAGTCTCGAACTTACTTTGGGGCTATGGGTATATATTTATTTATTTATGGTTTGTTTGTTTGAACGCGCTAATCTCAGGATCTACTGGATCAAATTGAAAAATTATTTTTGTGTTGGACAGTCCATTTATTGAGGAAGGTTTTTAGGCTATAAAACATCACGCTGCGACCAATAGGAGCGAAACATCAATAAAAAATGTTTTGAAAACGGGGGAAAATTATTCATCTATACAAATAAAAAAAACTATTTAATCATAATAACAGAAATAGCCGCGGATGAAGTCGCGGGCAACAGCTAGTACCTACTAAGACTTCGAATGACTACAATGCCTGCAAAAAAAAAATTGCGTGTCTAACTCATAAAAACCTTTTCAAGCCCTTTTCAAAAATCCGTGCTATTGAACCTCTGAACTATATTGAAAACCTGGAATCAGAATCCCTAATGGAATACAGAATTGCGAGAAAAAAGGTAAAAAAACAAAAATAAAAAATAATAACTTAGATTAAGTTCGTCCAGCTAATCGGTGATTTTGTATGGGAATCCTAATTTTTTATTTATTAGCATCTTTTTTTCTTGCAATTCTACATTTTATTTTTTGATTCCAGGATTCCAATATACCTAGTTCAGAACTTCAAAATCACGCGGTATAGCCGTTTATTTAGCGAATATTTTATAAATCGGTACACGCTAGTATAAGGTCATTGCACGCTTGAATCATCTATTTGTTTGAATATGACGATGCCGTGCTTCGGAGGGCACGTCAAGCCGTTGGTCCCGGCTGCCATCTGGTAGTCGATAAAGGAACCACGTCAGAGGCCGAGAGGCGGTTCCGAAGAACTCTGGCACCAGGGTGCGCATGGTTGATTAACCGTGTCACCTACACGAAATGATGAGTATAACTTCTCTCCCAACATTGAGTAAATACCTTTTAAAACCTTTTTTTTTTTAATAACCTATTCTGTCCCACTGCTGGGCAAAGGTCTCTCCCATCTCCTTCCGTTTATCTCGATCCTGAGCCATATCTGACCAGTCATGCCTAAAGGCGTCGAGATCTTCCCGCCATCTTTTCCTTGGCCTGTCCCTTCGACGACGACCATCCTCAGGTATCCAACATGTCACTTTATTAGCTAATTAAAACCTTTTAAAACCTATTAAATGTTCATAGGTAAAAAAAGTAGATGTATTTAATACTTTTTTTTTATTTAAAAAGCGAAGGACATTTTTACTTTACATTTTTACAAAGGCCTATAGTTAATGGATTTTTGAGCACTACTTTGCATAAACACGATTCACTGCCAGCTTCAGATACGAAATTTATTCAGGTGTATATTTAGGCCCTGAATTGTAAGTAAGCACGTTTTTGTTTAGAGTAAAAAGTTTGTTTTAAAAAAAGTGCTTGAATTTGTTGTCTCGGGATTGTTTGTGGAAGAAGCAAACATTTGTTGTTCTTCAACTTTAAGAACTTAAAGTAACAGATTAATACAACTTACTTAAAAGTATTTTACTCGACTGCCAAGGAAGGGTCATGTGTTTCGAGCCATTATGTATGTTTGAATTTTTTTTTTTTTTATTTATTTATGAAAATGTCTTTATTACTTCGTATATTTCCAACGATAGGATGGATTTCGACGTTAAAGGTATCGTTTAATTCGTCTCATGTGGCCTCAATAAAAGTAAATGGCAAATTTTTTGACGTGATGTCGTCTTATAAATCGATGAACGCCGGCTGCACGCACGAAAAAATGTCACGTTCCGTGTGCATGTGAGAGGACGGAACAAGCTATAGAGAGGCATGATCGTCCTATGCGTTCGGCTTGTGTCGCATCTATCTCCCTTCCACCGTTATTACGGAAAATTATCGTCCGTAAATCGACTTTACAGACAACCAATGTTTAAAATCAGATTGGCAATCGGGCATTTTTATTTTTGAAATGAAATTTCGTACTTGTCTTTTAAGATTTAATTTGGTTATATTTTGCGTACAGTCAAGTGAAAGGCGACTCGCACTTCATGTGTGAGGTTCCGTGTGTGTCCCAACGTTGTTCCCATAGGAAAAGTTGTTAATTTTGATGGTCTGAGTCACCCCTTTAAGGGTCCAAAACGATAAAAATTACCATGTAGAGGCATGGCTTGTCCGGCGACCACACTCTCACAGAAAATCGACGTCTGAGTAGAAGCTATCATAAAAAATGGCTTTAGAATGACAAAATGACGGGCGGATCTGGCAAATCACAGAAAACTCTCAATAATGAGAGTTTTCTCGCTTACACAGTTCTCACTTACTCAGATTCGACTGTATTTACCTTTGTTGTACTTCGTGAACCGTTCGTTATAAATGCTATTACTGTGTTCATGAACAACGGATTCAACTTGCTGACAACAAGCGGAAACTCACAAACGCCATATCTGTTGCCTATAGTTGCCTTTATCTATGCTATGTTTCGATCTAATATAATACACGATTTGCGCTCTCAAAGTGGCACCGGCAAAACAGCGAACTATTCGAGTTTCGGAGCTGTTTTGTCCACAGTTTCAATAAACCGCGACAGCACTCACACGTCTCGCGATGACGAAAGTACAGTGAAAAAATGCAAACACTACGCATTAAGAGTAAAAAAAACAAAATGGAATACTTTCAGTATTTACCGTTTTTGTCGTTGTTTGTAAGTATGCATTATGTTTTGACTCGGGGACATTATAAGGGCTTCATTTTGTATGACACTGTGTATCTACCATTAATCATTATTTTTGATCGAAGATTCTATGGCAAGTGAACCCTAAAACACTCTATACTGCGAATCAGGGCTTGTAGAACGCAAGCCTAAAAAAATAATGTTTCGCCTAAAAATATATTGAATTTTGACGAAAAATCACCGCCCTCTACTCCGTAGAATGAAAAATTGAGTTGATTGATACCAAACCGGGTCCCACGGGGCCTTCCGTGAAATATTGCGACAAATTGAGTAACATTTCAAGCCACGATGTTTCGACGTCCTTCTATATGGTTTGCGTCCATGGGATACACAACATGGGATAGGATCGCCAACATTTCGAGACGCATAAATTTGCTAGTGTATTTTCGCTCGAACGAATACGAGTAGTACTGTTTCAAGTTGCCTTAGTTTTGACAAAAAGATCTCTTTTGTAGTATATTTAGGCGAGCTCCGTGCCGCAGTGGTTAACTAACACGCCAGCCTGCGACACCAGGGTTCCCGGGTTCGATCCCCGACCAGGTCAACATGGATCTTGGATGTTTATCTATATAAGTAACTATAATAAAATATAGTATCGTTGAGTTAGTAGTACGATTATGCGACAACCTATAGTCTTACGTACACGTTTGCGTCTATAGGATACAACAAGTGATAAGACCGCCTACATTTTAAAACGCTTCACTTAGTAGTATGAATTCTCTCAAACGAATACAGCCGTTTCAAATCACTGATGTTTAGACAAAACGATCTCTTTTGTAGTGTAATTTCTCTTGACGATACCTTAGGCATGTATGTAATTGTCTTTACGGCAGTACGAGTCTCGAATACATTTTGAGAAGCTTCACTTTGATAGTGTCATTTGTCGCGAATGGAGCCATTTGAAATTGCCTTCGTTTTTTCTTTCGTTGGGTAAATTCCTATTTACTTATGCTTTTTCATGTCGTCGGAAAATTGTTTCTACGGCAGTACGAGTCGCCAAGAGTGAATTCTACTTTAAGGTACTCCCATACAAGAGATATGATCATAGATTATCAAGGATGTTATCGTGGTACACAGAGTTAAATAAACATGGAGGAATTGTGTAGTGAGGCAGAGAAGTTTGACAGGTTACACCCTTTACCCAACTACGACGAAGCCAAGAGGAGGATAGATATAAACCGGCCAAGTGCGAGTCGGACTCGCGCACGAAGGGTTCCTACCATTGTCTATACAAACGGCAAAAAAAAAACATGTCTGTTGTATTAGAGCCCGCCTTAAATATTTATTTCATTCTGGTTTTGATTATTTGTTGTTATAGCGGCACCTGTCAGTCAGGACTGTCGCTAGCCGCTGCCGACTTCGAGGCTTTTGTAGTATATTTAGGCACAGACAGTAGTATATTTTTTGCATTTACGTCATCTATTTACATCTATATTTGTAGTTAACATATGCAACATTTTTTAATGCACTTACAGACAGAAAAACGATTACTCACACTCTTTTACAATACCTTTTTACTTATACTTGGGAGGAAATAGGAGGGCCGTGTTTCCATACAAGCGTAGTCCCCTGATTCCTCGCCGGATAGTACCAGCAGAGCAATGATTTTTTTCAACAAAAAAAAAAACATTTGATATATTAGCATGTCCCTATGTTTTAATATTCTTCATTAAAGAGATATGAACCTTCAAAAACCTGAAAAATTGGTAAGAATTTTCGTTGTGTTCAAACACCAAGAAAACAAATTTGATGCGATTCCATTCGAAAAAGAAAACATGGAAACAGCCATGTCTTATTTTGAATTTTTAATGAAAAGATTAATTAAATCGGTTAAGTTTTGGAGAAGAAAGCAAAGAACTACCTACGAAGCGTTAATTTTGTGTAATTTAATTTTATATAGGTAGTTTCGGTCCGAGTGCAGTTCTCTCTATCGCACTCTACGGAGGTTGTTTGGGCACACAGCGCGACA
The DNA here is from genome assembly GCA_947532085.1 of Elegia similella. Taxonomy (NCBI): domain Eukaryota; kingdom Metazoa; phylum Arthropoda; class Insecta; order Lepidoptera; family Pyralidae; genus Elegia; species Elegia similella. Next base: position 6,470,486 of record OX383933.1, read on the forward strand.
ACAATAGATTTTACAAATACCTATTTTTCAATTCTCTCGAGCTTAGTGTTTCCTCTTAAGTAATTGTTTAATTTGTGAACCAACATAAACAATGAGAGTGGTGTTTATCCTTCAACTCATAATACCTACGCATATGAGAATAAGTATACCTAACGCTATACGCAAATTGACATCTCAATATTCCCCGCGCGTGTCACGCGTATTATTCCGTACAATTCCGTCCCCAGTTCCGGCGACGTATTCCACGTGCGCCGAATGGCCGTCATTTTCCGTGGCTCTATTAAACCACCCTCGCACACATGTCTTTCACATCATAAATTCGGAAGTCCTGATGTTTTTTGGAGCGTTTTACTTTAACCTAATTGTGTATCAAATCTCTTCGGATCATTACTATAAGTATCATTAGGTTATTAGAGATGATAGTAGACTGAGTTATGACGGAGAGAAATGATCTGAAAATGGAATGAAATGAAATTTGAAATAAAATGAGGAATGAAAGTGGACAGATGAGAAAGTAATGAGGTTGGACGTGATGCAGCATGCAGGTGGCATGCTGCAACGTTACAGTATTATCATCAAAATTCATTCATCATCAATCAACAAAATAATTAAATCGGTTTAGTTTTGGAGAAAAAAATCAGGGGACTACGCGAAGCGTTAATTTTGTGTAATTTTATATGTAGTTTCGGTCCGAGTGCAGTTCTCTCTATCGCACTCAGCGGGAATTGTTTGGGCACACAGCGCGACAACAATAGATTTTACAAATACCTATTTTTCAATTCTCTCGAGCTTAGTGTTTTCTCTTAAGTAATTGTTTAATTTGTGAACCAACATAAAAATAAGAGTGGTGTTTATCCTTCAACTCATAATACCTAGTCATATGAGAATAAGTATACCTAACGCTATACGCAAATTGACATCTCAATATTCCCCGCGCGTGTCACGCGTATTATTCCGTACAATTCCGTCGCCAGTTCCGGCGACGTATTCCACGTGCGCCGAATGGCCGTCATTTTCCGTGGCTGTATTAAACTACCCTCACACACATGTCTTACACGTCATAAATTCGTATTATGGAACGACTTTAACCTTAGTGCGTATTTAATCTCGTCGGATCATTACTATAAGTATCATTTTTTTTATTAGGTACTACCGGGAAAATTGAATTCATTAGCATACCACCACGAATTTGAAAATCTTTCATTATGGAACCAACTCCGAAATTGCAAAAAAAAATCAGCTGTTCCATAGATTTTGGCCAACTAGATATTCCACTTTTGTATGAAAGAGCAGATACTTTTTTTTACGATGTCGAAGTTGGTACCATAATGAAAGTTGTTTGATTTGTGGTCTGAGTAACTCCTTAAACGTATGCTAATGAATTCAATTTTATCCAATATAAGTGATTTTTTTTGGCTCCACGATTTTTGACTAAAATTTCACACGTTCTGTATTAACTCATCAATCGCGAGAAACGCAGACACAATTGATTATCTATTGTTATGTTTCCCGATTGGGGCGTTCGGTAGTTGACCGGTTAACTGGTTTTATCGTATGAATTCGCAGGAAGAAATTTTAAGCAATCCCCGACACGAATATCCTTCCGGCTTTTAATAAAACATATAGGTATACCGTACTTATAAAACCTGCTATGAAACAGAAAGAAACGCATACAAATCGGTTGACCCGTTCTAAGCCAAGAGCTATGGTGCCACAGACAGAACACACACACACACACATATCTAGAGGTCAAACTTATAACACCTCTGGTTGTTCGTCTTGGTTGGCTTATTTGGCTACAATGTTTGATTGTGCAAGCGAGACAGCTAACGCCTCTTAAAAAGAAAATGCTACATCCTAAATGTTCAACATAGCTTGACCTTTCATATGACACATCATACATAAGCAGAGTTGAATGTGTGAGGTTTTCTGAAGGCTCCGTGGGTGGGGCGTGGGCGATTATTCAAAGAGAGTTTTTTTCTAAAGCGTGCTGTCTACTTGTGACTTTGTTGCGGTATATAGCTCTTTGCTTCAAACCGTAATGTATGTATGTATCAATAATTATACACATAGGACAAATCACACAGATTTAGATTTTAGAGACAATTAGTTGTGAACTTGTGTCGGGGGATACTAACTATTCGGCTTTACTTTCCAATAGGCATGTTTCCTAAAAATATACTATTTAAACTAACTAAATAAAAAAAAAAATGCGTCTTATAGATTACCGAAAAATATTATAAACGATTTTTTTCTTTTTTCAATGAAACAAAAGATGATAAAGATAAAGCGCATCAAAGTTCAGGAGTGGGGCTCATGACGCAACAGGCCGGTAAAAAGTGTATCGGACCGTTACGTCACGCGGAACTTTAAAAATACGTATCTAATATTTTTCGATAATCTATAAGACGGACTAATTATTATAAACTAGCTTTCGCCCGCGGCTCCGCCCGCGTCAATGTCGGTCCCTCGGAAATAGTATTTTATCCCGGGATAAAAGGTAGCCTATGTCCTTCTCCGCACTCCAGAGAACTTGTATGCAAAATTTCATGATGATCGGTTCAGTAGTTACGGCGTGAAAGCGTAACAAACAAACAAACAACAAACAAACAAACTCACTTTCGCATTTATAATATTAGTAAGGATAAGGAAGTAAGGACTAGCTTTCGCCCGCGGCTCCGCGCGCGTTAATGTCGATCCCTCGGGAATACTACTTTTTCCCGGCATAAAAGGTAGCCTATGTCCTTCTCAGTACTCCAGAGAACTTGTATGCAAAATTTCATGATGATCGATTCAGTAGTTACGATGTGAAAGCGTAACAAACAAATAAACAAACTCACTTTCGCATTTATAATATTAGTAAGGATAAGGAAGTAAGGACTAGCTTTCGCCCGCGGCTCCGCGCGCGTTAATGTCGATCCCTCGGGAATACTACTTTTTCCCGGCATAAAAGGTAGCCTATGTCCTTCTCAGTACTCCAGAGAACTTGTATGCAAAATTTCATGATGATCGATTCAGTAGTTACGATGTGAAAGCGTAACAAACAAACAAACAAATAAACAAACTCACTTTCGCATTTATAATATTAGTAAGGATAAGGATAAAGATTGTATTTTTTTTAGGAAACATGCGTATTGGGAAGTAAAGTCGAATAGTTAGTACTCGTATCCCACGACGCAAGTTCAGTTCGCACGAAGTATAGAAGCGGTAAAGCTTCTACTCAAACGTCGATTTTTTGTGAGAGTGTGGTACTTCCCCGGACGAGCCGGCCCATTCATACTACTAGCAAAAATGAATTTTGGCGGTAACGTGGCTGTACCACAAAAACGGTTTTGAAAAAAGTCGGTTTTTATGTGAAAGGTTATCATCATCATCATCATCAGTCGCAAGAAGTACACTGCTGGACATAAGCCTCCCCCAAGGATTCATACTCATGGGGGATTTTGCCATACCACGCTTGGCAAACGAGTTGGTGAGCGCAGTTTATTTGGCTTATATCGGTTCCGACGGTGCTGCCCATCGAAACCACTTTTAAGCGTGGGAAGGGAAGGAATTTATTGTGCTAAGGGAACGGGAAAAGGTATTTGGGATGCTACTTGCTCGGAAGGATTGGGGATAAGAAGGTAGCAGCTCGGGAGGTAGGGCGCCCCGCGTACCCGATGGCATACGTGCAATCACCAGACTGGCAATTAAGTTTGACAGCCTGGCCTGGAAAGGTCTGAAAAGTAATTCCAATTTAGTATTTCGACTGAAAGTACTGACTGAAAAGTAAAAGTGAAGTAAAAACTGAGGCTGTGTCGAGTCGGGGACTCATGATCATCATCATCATTTCGTGTAGGTGACACGGTCAATCGACCATGCACACCCTGGTGTCAGAGTTCTTCGGAACCGCCTCTCGGCCTCTGACGTGGTTCCTTTAACGACTAACAGATAGCAGCCGGGACCAACGGCTTAACGTGCCTTCCGAAGCACGGAATCATCTTTATTATCAGACAATCAGGTGATTCAAGCCTGCAATGTCCTAACCAAACTGGAAACAACTAAACAAAGTATGCTCCCCGGGTATGAGTCGGGGACTTAGAACAGGGTATCAATCTTAAAAAATTTAGGTATCAGTACTAGGGATGTTACGAATATTTGTATTCGCATTCGCATAAACGAATGATTCGCATCATTTTGAAAATTCGCATCATCAATTGCATTCGCATCGAACGATGCGAATGTTTTGCGAATGCGAATCTGTGCATCTCGGTGCATGCTAGAAGTGGGCGGAAATTTGAATACTAAAGATTGTTATAATTTCATATGTTTACCTACCTACTAACTGTACCTTTATTACTATTATTATATTAATAGTAATAAAGGTACAGTTAGTATATTTATTAATAAATATTGTGATTACGTACTTATCTTTTGTAGTATTTGTTATTTTAATGATCTACCGGAATATTCGCATGACCAATATTCGCATTCGCATTCGCATTGGCGAATAAATAAATAAATATAAATAATAAATAAATATATACGGACAAATCACACAGATTGAGCTAGCCCCAAAGTAAGTTCGAAACTTGTGTTATTGGATACTAACTCAACGATACTATATTTTATAACAAATACATATATAGATAAACATCCAAGACCCAGGCCAATCTGAAAAAGATAATTTTCCAACTTGACCTGGCCGGGGATAGAACCCGGTCACTCCGTGTCGCAGGCTGGCGTGTTGACCGCTGCGCCACGGAGCTAGTCAAAATATGTTATTATATGAATGTCGAAGATATGTTATTCGTAACATCCCTGATCAGTACCAGTCCCGAAAAACATTTATAAGCAAACACTTGGCCCATTCGACAACACGGGCGCATTTCAATAACCGTCATCGCGTGATAGATGGCGCTCGTGTCCGTCAATATCGTTTGATTGATTGGGGAGGCCTGAGCAGTTTCCATGAACAACAAAACCTGTAGGCTTTTACTTGAACATTGGCTTTTTAACAGAGTGGTAGGTGAATAAAACAATCTATCTTCATCACTCTTTTTATTCTTTTAGGTTCACAAAGTCTGAATACGAGTATCAAAATACATACATAGTGTCACGTCCTTTTCCCTTGTGGGGTAGACAGAGCCTAAGTCTATAAGACCTAAGAGCCACGTTCAGCATGTTGGTGGGTGTGTAGGTGCAAAACAGAATCAAAATAGTGATGGGTTACTAGTCGCATCGCCTATTAACGTGATTCCTCAGATTTTACACATTCCCACGATCGGCTTTTACGATCTGCGCCAGAAGAGAAGTAGCTGGTACATTCTACGTTTTTTCATTTCTCCCAGACCAGCGTGGAAGAGTAGTGAATATCAAAATGAATCTGTGAATGTCCAATCCTTATCTATACATATAATAAAACAGTAAAAATATTTTGTATGTACATTTAGAATTTTTGACTGAAATGGATAGAGGGACACTTAAAAAGAATAATAGAAAGCAAAAAATTTTTTTTCGAATTTCTTGTCTGTCTGTCTGTCTGTCTGTATGTATGATCACGATTATCTCCGAAAATACTGAACCGATTTACTTTAAACTTTCACCAATTGCTTTGTTTTAACTCAGTTTAACATTTAAAGTTTGTTTCATCAAAATCGGTTCATTAAAAAAAAAGTTATCGTCATTTGAATGAACTCAAGGCATGAGTTTGCCTGCAAACATATAGCAAAAATAAAATAAAATAATAAGTGACATAAGAAAATTAAAATACAAAGTCAATTCATCATCATTATACGACAGCATTATACCTTTCCATACTATCCATAGTAATCCATACTAAAAAAAAAGGAGAAGCTGACTGACTGACTGACATATCAACGCAGGGCCTAAACTATAAGGGTTAGGAACTTGAAATTTTGCACAGGGGTTCCTTTTATAACGTAGGGAAGCACTAAGAAAGGATTTTTGGAAATTCATCTCCTTAGGGGGAAAAACGGGTTGCAAAGTTAGTATGAAACTTTGTTGTTTTTGAAGTTATTCGAATGAAATTCAGCATGAAGGTTCTTTACTGAAAGGTATGAAACACAAGTAAAATATTTTACTCAAAAATCATCCCTTACGGGGGTAAAATAGGGGTGCAAAGTAAGCATGAAACTTTGCCATTTTTGAAGTTAGTCGAATGAAATTCAGCATGAAGGTTCTTTACTAAAAGGCATGAAACACGAGTAAAATATTTTTTTCAAAAATCATCCCTTAAGGGGGTATAACGGGGATGCAAAGTTAGTATGAAACTTTTCGTTTTTGAAGTTTTTCAATTGAAATTCAATATTAAGGTGTTTCATTGAAAGTCATGAACTAATGTATTCCGGGTAATTCTACTGTTCCTGAGAAATCGACAGTTACGCGGGCGGCGCCGCGGGCCATAGGCAAACCTGACTTATATATCAACGCACAGCCGAAACTACTGTGCCCAGAAACTTGAAATTTGGCACAGGGATTCTTTTTATGATGTATATGAGCACTAAGAAAGGATTTTTAGAAAATCAAAGGGGTTGAAGTTTTATGGAATTTTCTCATTTCTGGACTTAGAAGTTTGAAAGTAGGTACGCAAGTTCTCAATTAAAATTAAAAAAGATCTGTTTAGGTGAACCAGACAACATTCTTCCTTGAAGGGGTAAATAGGGGGTAAAGTTTGTATGGAATTTTTTCATTTCTAGACTTAGAATATAAAAATAGGTATGAAAGTTCTAGATTACAATTAAAAAGATCTGTGTAGGTGAAATGTATAAATTCCCCTCCTTAAGGGGCAACATGGGGGGGAGGGGAGGCAAGTTTGTATGGACATTTTCTAATTTCTGGACGTTCTGGATTACAATTAAAAAGATGTATGTAGGTAAAACAGACGAAATTTTTGCCTGAAGGGATAAAATAGGGGAGTAAAGTTAGTATGGATTTTTTTTCATTTCTAGTCTTAGAGGTATGAAAATAAGTATATACGTTCTAGGTTACAATTAAAAAAAATCTGTGTAGGTGAAATGTATAAAATTCCCCCCTTAAGGGATAAAGGGGGGGGGGGGGGGGGGGGAATTGTATGGAAATTTTCTCATTGCTGGACATAGAAGTATAAAAATAAGTATATATGTTTACATTACAATTAAAAAGATCTGTGTAGTTAAAATGGACGAAATTTCCCCTTGTAGGGGTAAAATAGGTGGGGTAAAGTTTGTATGGATTTTTTTATTTACTTAGAAATATGACAATAAGAAGTTCTCCATTACAATAAATAAATATCTGTGTAGGTGAAATGGGCAAAATCCCTTCCTTAAGGGCTAAAGATCTATGCAGGTGAAATGTATTAAATTCCCCCTTAAGGGGAAAAAGCAAAGGGGGAGGGGTTTGTATTGCATTGTTATCATTTCTACTGTTCCCAAGGGAACGACATTAACGCGGGCGAAGCCGCGGGCAACAGCTAGTCCTTACTAATATTATAAATGCGAAAGAGAGTTTGTTTGTTTGTTAGCTTTCACGCCGTAACTACTGAACCGATCATAATAAAATTTCGCATACAGGTTCTCTGGAGTACGGAGAAGGACATAGGCTACCTTTTATCCCGGGAAAAAGTACTATTCCCGAGGGATCGACATTGACGCGGGCGGAGCCGCGGGCGAAAGCTAGTTACAAATATTTCTATGTGTTGTGTTTGTGTTTTCTCTTTAACTTTAAAACTGATAAGTTAGATAGTGAATTAACTATTTCAACGTATTGAATATGAAGATGTAAAGGATTAGGAAAAGATAAAGACCGCGTTTAAATATATTATCGGCATTTAAATGCGAATGAATTGAAGTAATTTACAGATACTACTGAGCTTTACATTGTTCGAAATTCAGGATTAAATTTGATTCTGAAAAAGTAACAACGTTATTAAGGTGAAATGCCATCCAAAGCAGATTTTTCAGGCTTTGATTACCTTTTTTGGTTTCAAAAAATTCTATTATTCAATCCCAGTGGAGACTGTTCCCAGGGTTGCCTTACATGCGTAAGCGCTGTTTATGCTCGAGACCACTGGGCCATCGAGCTTGTCTTTTCCTCCTTTTGACTGTTATGAAACCAATGATATAAAAAGGTTGTGTAAAAAAGTGATTACATAAATAAAATATGTGGATGACGAAACGATATAATAGCATTGGTGGTGATGGTCAAGTATCTATAGACCAAAATTTAATGGTAATGCAATATACAATAACTCAATCCATCCCAGAAGGGTTGCCCATAATGCTTACATGGGCGGCGCCTGCCGACCACAGACATTGTGATTAATAGATCTGTCGAAAGGTTGAGTTCGGTAGTTTTTGTTAGAACTTGTGCCGTTGCCGATTTATCACTATATCTACCTATAATGTCTAATTCTTTCTTTGAAGTTATATAAAAGTTACGTAAGATGTCATAATTATATCATAAAACAAACGGTTTGTGTCATATATTTTAGTTGGTATCGCCGACGAGTTTCAGCCTAGACAGAAGGGCATCTACAGGCTGAGCGTCTAGGACGTCGTGGCTCGGGCGACACTCTATCAGTGACGATCGCCAACACCGCGCTATGCGCCAGCCGCCTCTCCGCACGACGCGCTTTTCTTCTTTAAGACGAGGACTCAGATGTTTGGTACCTTCGCTCGGCAAAGGACTGATCAAGTGCGCGCAAGGGATAGCGCTTGGCGGTTTAGCCCGTGAATGATGAGATAGGAGATAGTCTCGAGTCGCTCAAAGAAAAAAACGTAAGCGCCAAATTCGTTATTTCTATTTTATATAAAATCAGACCGGTTAATTGTATTTTCATATTTACATTTTGATGAATTACTAATAACCTATCTTTTAGTCTAAAAATCATTATTTCATTCGTCGCATTTGAGCTACAATAACAAAAATTCTGCAAACGAAGACCATTTTTCAAAAAATATTTCTATCGAGAAAATTTTATCAAAACGTGTTTTCATCTTCAATTTTTGGAGATGAAATAGTCAAAAATCATATTACTTAGATTTGAAACTCCTAATTTAAGTATTTTGCGAGATAAATAAGGTTCAGAACGACCTTATTTACAGTGGTATCCCCTTAAGGGCCTCATCACACGGCGCATTTTTAACGCGCCGACGACGCGCTGATGACGCGCGTATATGCGCTTCAAACGAGATTCGAACGCAACCTTCTAACCTAAGCACACGGTGTGAAACACACGTCTACTGTATTGTATATTGTATCGCGTTTTAAGCGCGCTAGAATCGAACAAACGCAAAAATCTACACATACGGCGCCGTAAACGCGCGTTCCTGAAACGCGCTTCGTCAGCGCGTTTAAAATACGCCGTATGTTGAGGGCCTAAATTGAAACGGGCCTTTATAAACACTCTCAATCGCAAGTTTAACCAGAATCAATACTATATTGGAACGACGAATAAGAGCATTTTATTTGACGATTCATGGAATAGCTCGTATACCAGAGCCGACATTCTCGACACAACCCTTTTATTTTCCATAATTACGAGCGATTACGAGTAGGCAATTAGGATTGATTATCGAGTCATTTTTCAAGCCTACGATATAGGTGTACGACACATGAAACACCATATTTGTTTCAAACAATAGTGTCTTAGCACACTGATCAGTCAATTTGTTTGGTTACCTCCCATATGGCTTTTTCTTTTTATTTTTGCTATCGTAGACTTGTTTGATTTTGTAGCCTTTTAAAATGCGATGGATTTAAAATGACATAATTACTGGAAATTGAAGACAATTACTTCCAATCAATTAGGCATCCCCCCAGAAACACATTAACACAGGTGTTTATTTAATCGTCCTAACCGATCTGTGATTTATGGCCTAAGTTTTAATGTGGCGATTTGTCGCGTGATCGCGCGCGTGTTGCCGCCCTAAGTAAGGGCACACTTACATCAGCAGGTCATTAAATAATCTTTATTCCTGGGGTGTAGACGAAGGCCTGATGGCCTTTGATCTAAGGCATCGAAGAGTGCGTGTACGGATGTAAATTTTCGTTTGTCTACTGTGTCATATGACTTAGTCAACCACTAAGCGAGCGCGAAGCGTTTTCCTTCCAGCCTGGGCAAAAAGGTTTTACGAACGTCCCGCTGCTGTCCGGTTGTTACTACAATCGCATTTCTCAACAAATTCAGAGAATTTTCGTGAGACTGTTCAATTATTACAAAGAATATTTCTGTCGATTCAGTATAAGCAAGTTTTTCAAAATGGCAGGATTGGCATTGAAGTACTTGGCGGCGCTTAGGACAATTGCGAATTCGCTGTGATACGAGTTAGTCTCGTGAGGTCTTCAGCTCACAGAGCCACTAGTATTAGCACAGATAAAAAAAATAGCGTCAGTAATAGGCATAAATATTACCCAGCTTGTATGAAGCGCCATACCTGTGATTGTGGCACCGCTCAGGGCTGCGTTGAAGCTGTTATTTACAGCTCTGTCATTACGTTAAACGTTGCATAGTGCTTAAGCTCTTGTTACATAACTACTTTGCAAGTTCCCGGTGCCATCCGACTTTACTTTCGTTCAGGAAATATGGCGTTTTACCTTGACTTTCATGAAATCGTGACTTAGATTGAGACTTAAGTCAGACTTAAGTCGTACGTACATAGACTTAAGGTCGCAGGTTCAAATCCCGACCGCTTGAAATTTTTCTCCATATTTTATTTATAAATTTTAATAAAAGTATATTTATCTTTTATTCTTCTTCTTTCTTCGCAAAACCATTAGGCGATTATGTAAAAAGATGAAGTCATAATATTTTTATAAAAAAAATAAGAAAGGGGTGGGTGACCTCCGAGAAGTAAATATAAATATTGTCAAATGAGAATTGTTGTTTTAGACGTAAATCTTACAAACTTTGCGAAGAAAAATGTTTTTAGAATCATAACATACAATATATTTTTAATTTCATATGTATCTGTTTCAAATTCCAACAAGGGGCGATCTTGTGTAAGGATCGACCTAAATTATACAAATACTTTTGATGTATTTAATTAATTCAGCGCATAGTACCTATTAGTGATTTGAAAACACGTCAATTTCCACAATTTCGTGCATTACCGTCTTAATTAATTGTTTGAGATCCTTGAGAGCTTTTAATTCTTTGTGAGCATATCAAAGTACATCAAAGCGCGCAAACAAACAGCTGTTCAAAAGAGTTTGTCTGACGCCTTAAGGCGGGAAAGCCTTGTTTACGCTCATTATCCTTTGGTTCCGTACACGCTTTCTCCATTACTTACTACACGCTGCTACGATAAATATACTAAGATAATATACTGAGATTAATATGCGCTTAGTAGCTGTTCTCTTCTATTACAAATACTACCTTAACTGTATCTATACATGTATCTATTTTATGTGTAAGTCAACTTTTATATATGTATTATAGATGTATATTGTCCGCAAAAACACACAAAATGCATTCTGTACAAACCTTCGTGGCTTTTTGAATGCATTTATTTTACTATGTATTGTTATTGATAATAAATAAATAAAAAAAAAACTGCCTGCGAAACGAAGGTGCCCGGGGATCGAACCCGGTCAGGTCAAGATGGAAAACGATCCTTTTCAGATTGGCCTGGGTCTTGAATATTTATCTATACAGGTTGAAATTGAATTCATTAGCTAACGTTTAAAGAGTGACTCAGACCACGAATCTGAACAACTTTCATTATGGGACAACTTCGACATCGTGAAAAAATTATGTGCTCTTTCATACAAAAGTGGAATATCTACTTGGACAAAATCTATTTTAGAAAGAGAGGAGTAAATAGAATACATGTTAAGACTTCACTGTTAGCAACTAGTCGGTTGTATTTATTTTTCTTATGAGTCATCATCATCATCATAACAGCCGTAAAATATCCACTACTGGACAAAGGCCTCTTCCAAAGATACTTCGTTCCATGAGAGGATATTGCCATACTCACCACGCTTGGCAGGCGGGTTGGCGAGCGCAGTTTCTTTGGCTTCTGGTGCTTCCGACGCTGCTGACCATCCGAAGTATTTTAAAGCTGGGGAAGGATAGGAATTTCTTGGATTCAAAAAGGGAATGAAGGTTACGGTTCATTTAGATGATTGAGGGAAACGCAAATAGCAAAGGACCGGACGCGCGTACCCGATGCAATACCTGCAGCAACCGGACAGGCAGTTGAGCATGACACCCACAGAAATATATCAAGATAGAATGGCCAAGTTGTAGGCGGTACAGGCGTGTCTCAATCTTGCACGACGGAGCAAGATTCGTGAAACGTTCATCAGTCATCGCGCACGTCCCGACATGAACACATGCTTTATTCTGCGGTTTTTAACTGTTTAAACTGTTTATCGATATGATTTATTTCTATGCATGTCACATTACTATTTCGCTAGTAATGACGTCAAATTGGGGGCACGGCTTATGCAAAAACTGACACGCACGTTTACTTGGCGAAATCATGGCATCCCCGTTCTACCTTGATATATTTCTGTGATGACACCCCTGACAGGCAGTTGAGCATGATTCTGAGTAAGTGTATTTAACTTACTCACAAGAAAAATAAATACAACGAACTTGCTACAAAGAAAAGTCTGCGATTTATTTCAAAGAGGTGGGCGAAGCGCGCTTATTTTCTATTTGACTTGCTTGATCCTTCTTTCTCCTACTTTTTATTTATGAGTTTTCCTAAGAATTGAAACTTTATTGGTATGGAATGGTTTTATTGGAATGACTGCCTTATGTCGGATTGCAGGATTCCCTAGAATACAACACGTAACATTCCTATATTTACAGTCGAGCATTGATATGTTTATAATTGTATTTAATTTTAGTGCTTATCACATTGATTTAAGAACCGGTGCATATACATATCATGTTCGTGACTGTACGTGTACGTGTCGCACATGTGTACTCGTACATTGTGCATGTGTGCGTGCTAGCACGAACACATGTCCGATTGCACAATATAGGAACATTATTTTCGTCCTTTACATTGTTGTTGTACGAGTAACTTCTATGCGTTGGTGTCGAACGAAAGTTCGAATCTCGTCAAGGTGTTAAATGAACAACTCCTCCTATGGAAACAATGCTGAGAACTCAAAAAATAAATCGACATGCCCATATTGCCCATACAAACTGGCCGGGCGGCGCAACTCTTTTGTATGGAAATGACGAAATTTTTTTGAGTTGCCAGCATTGGTCCCATAGAAAAAGTTGTTCTTATTGATGGTCTGAGTCACCCCTTTAAGGGTCCAAAACGATCAAAATTTTACCATGTATATGTCTGACGAGATTCGAACCTTCGACACCAAAACGATCAAAGAGTATTATAATTTGGGTCTAATTTATTTTCACTTTTCTTTTTTGTATTTTTACTTTATGCAACTCATTTTCAAATCGTAACATATTCACATTGGTAAGAAAGTTTTTAATTTAAATAAATAAAACTGCAATATAAATTTGTACAGAGTCCCTGGCGACATTCCCACGAATTAATCGCCTTGCTGCGTCGTTTATGATCAAACAACCAGCACTCTTAGTAAATCTGACTACAGCCGCACCATGACACACAATGAGTTCTGCACATTGTTCATAAACATGGGCATTTATAACACCAAATTATACACCGATTTCACATCATAAAGTCCAATAGAATCAATTTGCAAAACAATCGAAAACAAAAACCGTGCAGTCCGCCGAACCGTGATTTCACGCAGAACTCCAAAAAGTTATACGCATAACGATTTGTTTTACTTTTTTTGTTTTTTACTAAATGTTGGATTAGGCATTTGTCTCCCATCTCACCAGATGGTAAGTGACGATGAAGACTTTACCTCATTAGTTTGGCTATAAAGCACTCGCAGTTTCCTACTTTATGAGTTACAAAATGGTGTATCAGAAGTCACTTTATGGTTATGGCTTCAGCCTTTTATTTTAAACACACATGACATTGTGTTTAAAATAAAAGGCTGAAGTTACTTATTTTTGTTGTAGTAAATGCTGTGTTCATCATCATCATCGTCAGGTCCTTTTTAGTCTCCACTACAGGAGCACGACCCTCTCTGTACTACTAGGGCCATACTTGGCCAGAGCAGCCAGAGGACTTGGCCTACACTCTCCTCGCTGGCCAGACGGGTTGGAGAGGTGTCTTAGATGTTTATAAGCTTTGTTTAGCTTGTATTTCCTAAGTCGCCTTTTACGTCATCCACGGGAAGACTTGGAGTGGTCCTATTCTACTCTGCCGGATACCACACGGCTATAAATGCTGTGTTCTCTAGAAGTTACCCACACGGCTATAAATGCTGTGTTCTCTAGAAGTTACCAGACAGTTTTTGATGTCATTGTTGATTTTGTATAACCCAAGACATAGATACTATAGTTATAATACTTGAATAAAATCTTCGAGTACATTTATTTTAAAAGAGCAAATTTTTTCTTGACATAGGACGGCAAACGAGCAAACGGGTCACCTGATGGTAAGCGATCACCGCTGCCCATAGACTACCGCAACACTGGGTGTCACAAGAGCGTTGCCGGCCTTTTAAGAAAACAAAGACTCGATTTTGAAGGTTCTAAAGTTGATGCAAAGTCGAATATTATTTTAGGCAACGTGATCAGGGAATAAGTTGCTGATTCCCAGACTTTCAAATATGCGTAATATTTAGCCATTTTTAAATTATTCTTCGAGCATAGAAGTAATGAAGATTATATATACTAACGATTAGTAAAAAAGTCACGACTTTATAAACTCGGAACGGCAATAAATCAAGTTGTGAGCAAACGAGTCGGTGTCTCGATACGTCGATTCGTTCCATCTCGAGCTCAATCGATTACCGGCGAAATATGTCTATTTGTCGTAAGGTAAGATCGGTTGTTGGCGGCAAAATTGAGACTCAATCGGTTTGTTCCCTTTGCTCTCGGTCGTTTGTTTATCTATTTACTTTATAAAACTACTAGCTTTTGCCCGCGGCTTCGCTCGCGTTAAGAAGTATAGAAGTTTCATTTAAACTTTCATCCCCTATTTTATCCTCTTGGGGGTAGAATTGATCAAAATCCTTCTTAGCGGATGCCTACGCTATGAAGGATTTTGATCATAATATCATAATGTCATAATAACACATAAGGTCATAAAATCTACCTGCATGCCAAATTTCAGCCCGATCTGTCCAGTGGTTTGGGCTGTGCGTTGATAGATCACTATGTCAGTCAGTCAGTCACCTTTGAGTTATATATTATCGCGTAGTACGAGGAATGACAATGTCAACGTCACGAATTCAAACGAAAAAGAACAACTACGACAGAACAATGTTTGGCCTGGTGGTCTATACGTTGGACTGTGAAGCGATAGACCCACAGGTTCAAATCACAGTCACGTATAACGTTTTTGAAATTTTAAAAGAAGTTTCTAGATAATTTTAGACTAAATGGAAAGGAAAATACGGGACAGAAAATGAGTGAGAGAGAAGGCGATAGAAAATTAATTAATTGAATTTGGAACATTGATGCGATTTTGTTTGAATTCGGGGGGTATGTAAGCAGTACAAGGCGCGGCCGAAGGCAGTTTAGTTTGGAAGTGGAATCCGACGGAAGGGAGACAGTGCAGTGACGGTATCGCGCGTAAGTGACAGTGCAGTGACGGTATCGCGCGTGAGTGACAGTGTGGTGACAATATCGCGCGTGACAGTGCAGTGACATATCGCGCGTGACAGTGCAGTGACGTTCCGCGCGCGTGAAGTGACATTTCTCATACAAACCAGTGCAGTGACTAGGACGCTGTCAATTGTGTGCACCTTCGACTATCAATAAAGGCACTATTCCGTAGGATTGCAGTTTCCTTTCCTATTCCCAACCCACTCTCGTAACAATATATTTAAGACTGGCGACTGCAATGAAATCAAATGGTGACCAAACGACTCGGTGACTCGACTCGATACGCCTCGATTCACACCATCTCGAGCTCAAACGATTACCGGCGAAATATGTCTATTCGTCTTGAGACACAGATAAATGGTAAGCAGATAATGGCCTGTCTGAATTTCAGAATCTCAAAATCGTTATTATTAACATATATTTCAAGATTTTGTGGTCATTCATTCATTTTCAGACACTTCAACCCACTGCTGGGCATAGGCATATTTTTTACGTCATTCTCTACGGTCCTGTGCTAGTCTCATCCACTGTTTTCCACGCAGCCGAACAATGTCATCTGACCAGCGGGCTGGTGGTTTACCGACTGGTTTTCTCCCCGCTCTCGGCCACCGCTCCGTAACTTTTTTGTATTATTGGTACGTGTTTTACATTGTTAGCCGTGTGGTATCCGGCAGAGTAGAATAGGACCACTCCAAGTCTTCCCATGGATGTCGTAGAAGGCGACTTAGGAAATACAAGCTAAACAAAGCTTATAAACATCTAAGAGACCTCTCCAACCCGTCTGGCCAGCGTGGAGAGTGTAGGCCAAGTCCTCTGGCTGCTCTGGCCAAGTATGGCCCTAGTAGTACAGAGAGGGTCGTGCTCCTGTAGTGGAGACTAAAAAGGACCTGATGATGATGATGATGATTACATTGGTACGGCGAACAGGTAATTTCCCATACAAACGTAATACCAAAATAATTTTCAATTCAAGAATATTTCAACATATGCTGTTATTCGGATTAAGACAGTATTTATCTAGGATCCATTCATTCTTTTATTTCAAAATATTCACCTACTTCAAAATATATGCGATTACATTTCGTACATTTTTAGGACAATAACGACGTATTTTCCGCCTATTTGTTTTGTATTACAAATTCAATCAATCATAATGTAAAAATGTGTTATAATAGAACCACAGGTTATATTGTCTAGTTGTACAATGCCATATAGAAAATGAAAATATAATAAAGTTTCATTCATCATTTTTGGTATTCGCACATACAAAATAATTTCTCAAAGTTTTTGATAAGACATATTGCTGGAGGTTCGCACGGGGGATTCACCTTGTATAGGGACATATCACACGAATTGAGCTAGCCCCACAGTAAGTTGTGAACTTGTGTCGTAGGATACTAACTCAACGATACTATATTCTATAATATATACTTATATAGATAAACATCCAGGACCTGGCTCCTGGATGTGTGTCAATCTGAAAAATATCGTTTTCCATCATGACCTGACCGGGGATCGAAAACGGGCACTCGCGTGTTGCAGGCTGGCGTGTTAACCACTGCGCCACGGAGCTCGCCAAAGACAAAGGTCTCTTTTTGTCGTGATAACGTCTTTTAAATCGATGAACGCCGGCTGCACGCACGAAAATGTGTCACGTTGCTTGTGCAAGCGAGACCGCGGAACGAGCGATAGAGAGGCACGATCGGCCTAAGCGTTTGGCTTGTGACGAATCTGTCTCTCTTCTCAGGTAAAATTATCGTCCGTAAAGGCTCCTCACAATGCCGGCGGCACAGCCGGCGGCTTTTCGCTGCGCGGCTCGCGATTGTGCCTTAAAGTATATATTTATCAGGCACATAATGGGCGCCGCACGCCGCCCGGCACACAGCGGCACTGCCGCCGGTATAGTGTGTAGGAGCCTTAATAGTTAAAGGGTTGACAGAATCCTCGACATAGTTTTCCACTAAAGGTTCTTTCTAAGTGGATCTAAACCACACCAAACAAGAACAGTCGCCAAAAGGAGCAAACCCTCAATTTCGATGATACACGTTATTTTTTGTGGAAATAGAATTTCGTTTATAATCGCATGTGTTTATTTTGATCTCCGCCTTTATTTTCTCTGAAATTCTCCAATGGAGAGGTTTCCATTACCTTTGTGTTTCGCTGTAAAATGAGCCTTTGGTTTTACAAGTCTTCTAATTAATGCTCATGTTTCTGAAATTCAGACAGGATTATAGTAAAAATATAATAGAAAGGTTAACGTTGAAAGTGAACCAGTATTTTTTATTATATTTTAATCAGAAAGTAGATTTTAGACATCATTTTGAACGAGATTTCAGTGTTTTATTATTACTAAACAAGCGTCTGCAAAGACTCAATGCCTTTGTTATTACAAGTGTTCTAATTAATGTTCATGTTTCTGAGATTCAGACACAATTATAGTAAAAAAATATAATAAAAAGGTTAAAGTTTGAAGTATTTTGTATTATATTTTAATCAGAAAGTTTATACAATATTTTGAACAAGATATCAGTGTCTTATTATTAATACTTCTTCCATGCTAGTCTGAGAGAAAAGAAAAAATCGGCCAAGTGCTAGTCAGGCTCGCTAGTGTTCCGTACCATTATCTATTAAGTTTAAAATTATTAAAAATATTTTTATTATATGATGTACCTAATAATGAATTTTTTTTCGCATTTTTCCTTTATCTGTGCTATATGATGTTGCTTCGTTCGTACCAAATTCCATAATTCTTATTTCTGAGGAAGTACCCTGTAGGTTTTGATCCCTTGCGAATGTTGAAAATCTGCAGCATAAACGGCTGTATCTTTTGATTGTGTTTGCTTAGAAGTTTGATTTGTTCACAGCTCCAAGGGACAGTAGATCTGAGTATTTGATATGAATTTCAGCTTGATACCTTTGCGCGTTCCTGAGAGAAGGAACGTAGCCGTGTGGTATCCGGCAGAGTAGAATAGGACCACTCCAAGTCTTCCCGTGGATGTCGTAGAAGGCGACTTAGGAAATACAAGCTAAACAAAGCTTATAAACATCTAAGACACCTCTCCAACCCGTCTGGCCAGCGTGGAGAGTGTAGGCCAAGTCCTCTGGCTGCTCTGGCCAAGTATGGCTCCGGTAGTACAGAGAGGGTCGTGCTCCTGTAGTGGAGACTAAAAAGGACCTGATGATGATGATGATGATGATGATGAGAGAAGGACTTGACAGACAGACGGACAACCGAGTGATCCTGTAAGAGTTCCGTTTTTTTTTCTTTTTAGGTACGGAACCCTAAAAATGCTATATTTTACAAGTACTCGGAATTTTACACAGAACAAAGTTTAGAACAAAGAAAGAACTAAATCAATTTATCACATCGTTGTCTATGTTCGTTCTATATTCTTTATTAATATACAAATTACATCATTAGCCTTTCTCCATTTGGAGTCTTCATCTATGAAAATGATTTGGAGTCTTCATCTCCATAGATGAAGACTCCAGGGCACTCTTAAGGGCCCGTACTACCTAAAACTGCTTTGCATGATTGTCTGTAATATCAATAATAATGAAATACTCAAGTTGAAATAAAAATGCAGCAAAGTTCAGGACTAGCTCTGGTAACTATCTGACTCAAAAACACGATTGCGTTAAATTTTCTCGATAGAAAAAAATTGCAAAGATGCCTCCAAATCACGTCTAATTTACCCGGTATACAGCATTATTCGCAAAATACATTAAAATTAACCTTGAAACTTTTGATTATAATTGCATTACAGATAAGGCAGCCATCATGTATTTTTCTTTTTCGAATAACCCTTGTATATTCTTAAAAAACGAAAATATCCAAAGTAGCCAACGCGTTTAGACCATCCGCGTTTGTACCGACATGCCACCTGGCCTATGGCGGGCCCTTAATACAACAGATTATCAACTAAGTCACGGGTAGGCATTAGGCACCTCGTATTTGCATACACCTGTCGCCCCATTAGAGTCAAACGTAACTAAATGAAATCACGCCGCCCACCGCTCTAGTTCCATTTGTCCTTGCGTCACTTTGCTATGTAAATTACTTGGAATGGATTCGTAGGTAAAGACGCCAAAGTTTAATGGGTGTTGTAGCAGTACAATTTTTCACAGATAAATACAATACAAGAACTGCATCAAAAAATGTTACAGAAAAATAAATACAACTTTTAACTTAAAGGCAGTTGGCGTTTTTTTTTTTATAATCCACTTGTTACATATGTTTTGGAACCATACCTTTTATAAACCTCGTAAATATTTGAAATATCGGTATCAGAATCAATACTGGGAAAAAAAAAAGAAAAACCCAATAAAAATTTTTGGGATGTCAAAAAAAAAATAACAGAGTTTTCTGCCAGGCAACCGTAAAATAGCATAAAAAAATTGGTGATCTGTCATCATCATTTTGAGTAGTTGACACGGTCAATCGACCATGCACACTCAGCCGCAAGAAGTCCACTGCTGGACATAGGCCTCCCCCAAGGATTTCCAATATGACCGGTTGGAAGCGGCCTGCATCCAGCGTCTTCCTGCGACCTTGGTTAGGTCGTCCGACCACCTTGTCGGTGGGTGTCCAACGCTGCGCTTGCCGTTACGTGGTCGCCATTCGAGCACCTTTCTGCCCCATCGGCCATCGGTTCTTCGAGCTATGTGCCCCGCCCACTGCCACTTCAAAGAGCTAATCCGCTGAGCTATGTTGGTGACCTTTGTTCTTCTACGGATATCCTCGTTTCTGATTCGATCTCGCAGAGAAACACCGAGCATAGCCCTCTCCATAGCTCTTTGAGCGACCTTGAGCTTTCTTATGAGGCCCATAGTAAACGACCACGTTTCGGACCCGTAAGTCATCACTGGCAACACACATTGGTCGAATACTTTGGACTTGAGGCACTGAGGTATTTTGGCCGAACGCTGCCCAGCCGAGTCGGATTCGTCGAAAGACCTCATCCTTGAAGCTGGAACTTCCAACCTGGATCAATTGACCCAGATAGATATATTGGTCAACAGCTTCAAGTATGGAGCTCCCAACAAGCACTGGAGAAGGCGCAACATGGACATTCGATATTATTTTCGTCTTGTCCATGTTCATTTTAAGGCCCACTTGTTGGGAAACTTCATTGAGGTCATTGAGCATGGCACTCAGATCCTCCAGCGACTCTGCCATTATAACAATGTCATCGGCAAATCGAAAGTGAGTGATATACTCGCCGTTAATATTAATGCCAAGTCCTTTCCATTCCAGCAGCTTGAAGGCATCCTCCAGAGCAGCGGTGAACAGTTTTGGAGATATCACATCTCCCTGTCTCACACCTCTCTGTAGTCGGATAGCCCTCGTACTCTGCTCCTGTACTCGGACTGACATTGTGGCGTTGTCGAAATCATCTTATTATCAGACAATCAGGTGACTCAAGCCTGCAATGTCCTAACCAAACTGGAAGCAACTAAACAAAGTATGCTTCCCGTGGGAATCGAACCCACGACCCCCGGGTCTACAGGCAAATACCTTAACCACTGGACCACGGAGGCAGATATCTGTAAAGTCGGTTAATGGACGATAATTTTACGTTATAACGGTGGAAGACACATAGATGCGTCACAAGCCGACTGCTTAGGCCGATTGTGCCTCTCTATCACTTGTTGCGCGCTCTCGCTTGCACAAGAAACGTTACACTTTTTCGTGCGTGCAGCCGGTATTCATCGATATTTATGACGTTATCACGTCAAATAAGACTTTTTCAAATCGGTTCATAAATGACGGAGTTCTGAGGTAACAAACATAAAAAAAGAACTTACAACCAAATTAATAACCGCCTCCTTTATTTGAAGTCGGTTGAAAAATTACTTGACACTCCTCTTTGAAATGATAGCAAGCGACGCCCAGTATTAAATAAATTTAAGATGCCGTCCCCCAATTCCAATTAAGCGCGAGCAAGCATTCTTCGCGTCTTCGCCACTTTAAATTCTCATACCGGAGCTTTGTTAGGATTCCGACCATTTACGTCCATTTTATACTTACGAAATAATAATACCTTTTTATTATTTTTATTTGTTTAAATAGCTTAATTTTTTTTTTAATCATTTTTATTTGTAATTTGAATTTTTAGTTTATTGCCAGTAATGTATGTTTGCGTTGTATTCATTATTTAACTTTTTGTGTAGGATTGCGATCTGGACCTGTATTATATTGAATATTATTGTTGTCTTGTTTTGGTTGCGATCTGTTTTATGTTATGTGCCGTATTAAATAAATAAATAAATTAGAGTACGGCGAAGCCAAAGGATGATTTTGGCCGCTAAAATAATACACGGAGTAATTTAGTTCGTTTTGGGCCCTTGAAGGGGTGATTTAACCAGTCGGTATGAAGAACTTTTCCTATGGGACCAATGCTATGAACTCATTTTTTTTTGACAAATTGAAGTTATTTTTCTATATATATGTAAATAGACTATATGAATATTTGCGACTCGCCCCGGCTTCGCACAAGATCAAGTATAATGGTAGATACACAGTCTCATACAAAATGAAGCCTAAATAATGTCCCCGAGCCAAAACATCATGCATACTTACAAACAACAACAAAAACGGTACATACTGAAAGTGTGACACTCCACTTTTGACGCGTAGTTTTTGCATCTTTTCACTGTACCTTCGTCATCACGAGACGTGTGAGTGCTAGCGCGGTTTATTGAAACTGTGGACAAAACAGCTCCGAAACTCGATTAGTGCGCTGTTTTTTCGAGCGCGAATTTAATTATATTTAATCGAAGAATGTACGATACGAGTACATAGCGGCTAAAATCATAACCCAAGGAGGGTTCGTAGTGTGGTTTATTGTTTTTCGTGTGTGTAAGTGGCCAACACTGATGCCAGATTTTAACCTGCCTAAAGACAGCCTCCGTGGTCCAGTGGTTAAGGCGTTTGCCTGTTGACCCGCGGGTCGTGGGTTCAATTCCCGCCGGAAGCATACTTTGTTTAGTTGTTTCCAGTTTGGTTAGGACATTGCAGGCTTGAATCACCTGATTGTCTGATAATAAAGATGATTCCGTGCTTCGGAAGGCACGTTAAGCCGGTGGTCTCGGCTGCCATCTGGTAGTCGTTAAAGGAACCACGTCAGAGGCCGAGAGGCGGTTCCGAAGAACTCTGACACCAGGGTGTGCATGGTCGATTGACCGTGACACCTACTCGAAATGATGATGATGACCTGCCTAAAGGCATCTGACATAGCTTAATGACTGCCATCAATGACGACAGACAGGATCAACGGCTTCACGTGCCTTTCGAAGCACGTAAGAGCTCGATATATATTTGTGCCACCTGCGTTCACCCATCCCAGTGGAGACCGCGCCCGTTGTTTGCTTAACATGCGTAACCGATAATAATGCTAAAGCCACTGGGCCAACGGTCTCCTCGTAGTCGGATAAAATAGTCTTAAATTGAAACAAACTGATTCAAATTGCTATAAAATATTAATTTGCAACTCAATTCATATTTCAAGAAAATAATAATGAAT
The DNA here is from genome assembly GCA_947532085.1 of Elegia similella. Classification (NCBI taxonomy): domain Eukaryota; kingdom Metazoa; phylum Arthropoda; class Insecta; order Lepidoptera; family Pyralidae; genus Elegia; species Elegia similella. Next base: position 6,493,670 of record OX383933.1, read on the forward strand.
CGAAATAATTTATCATCGCTTGATGATAAATTCTCCGTAATTAATGAATTGAGGACTCGATCAATCTTAATATTAATGATTCGAAGTTTCACTTTAATAACTTGTGCATCGTGTAATTGATGTAAAATCAATTAAGATTTCAGCTGCCGAAAATGCAGCTAAACAAAAACATGTAAAGTACGCTTGCTTAGAGTCGGCCTATATATTTGTACCAGTCGCTTTTGAGACCACGGGTGCTTGGGGTTCAGAAACTAAAGTTTTTGTCAAAGAATTGGGTCGCCGTATTGCTGAACAGACAAAAGATAATCGCTCCGTATCGTATCTTGCTCAAAGGCTGTCCATTGCAATTCAGCGAGGTAATGCGGCCAGTGTAATGGGAACCTTTGGGCCAGGAACGACCCGGGGCGGCCTTTTAGACTAAAAATTTTGACGAAGCATGTTGCGGATATATATTTATCTATGCACCTTTTTACGAAACGTTCCGTGGATATGTTCTCTATGTTTTTGACAATGCATATTGCTGATGATTCATTGTGTACACTTGACGAAGCATGTTGCTGATGACTCTCTGTGACATTTTGACGAAGCCTGTTGCGGATAACCGTATGTATATTTTACTTTTATGGTGCATGAATAAATTCATTTCTATTAAGATTTTACCCAATAAGTAAAAACTATGTTTAAAGGCAAAATAATATTGTCTGAATAAAGGTTTATATTAATGTTATTGTTACTCATATGCCTCATATGCCTGTCAGACATGGATATATAACACCTTTACACAAAATAAAATACGATCATGTCAAAGATCAATGGAGTGGAGTATTCTAAATCTCAGAAAAATAGATAAAAAAGGAGTACAGAGATCAGAAAAAGAACTAAAGTGATTGACGCCCTGACTTATTGCAAGAAACTCAAATGGAGATGGGCTGGCCACATTGCTCGTAGCACCGACAAAAGGTGGACAAAAACAGTAACAACTTGGAATGGGCCTCTAGGCAAAATTACAAGATAATCTTAAATCTTTCACGAACTTTAGGCTATCTGAAGTAGAAATCCCACATCAACGCACATCTTTGTAGCCCGAATATTACTTAGTTGTATATCCCACTGATTCCCGAAACGTCTGTGTGCGTTCGCGCGGAGATCAAATGAACACCTGTAGCTCTGCTCATGCCTTTGATCGTTTTGTTATAGGCTCACACTGCATGATACTACCTCTAAATAGAAACATATCCTTACTTCCTTACTAATATCCTTACTTCCTTACTAATATTATAAACTAGCTTTCGCCCGTGGCTCCGCCCACGTAAATGTCAGTAGTTACGGCGTGAAAGCGTAACAAACAAACAAATAAACTCACTTTCGCATTCATAATATTTGTTTACTGAACCGTACATCATGAAATTTTGCATACAAGTTCTCTGAAGTACCGAGAAGGACATAGGCTACTTTTTATCCTGGGAAAAAGTACTATTCCCGAGGGATCGACATTGACGCGGGCAAAGCCGCCGGCGAAAGCTAGTGTTATATATTTGCAGAGTTAAACTACTTCGCTTTTTCGTGCATAAGAGAAGTGTTCTGGAAACTTTTTGTGTGAAATGTAAACGCACGAAATCAGAAAAACAAAATTTTGGATGTAACTCATGAAAATCCGGCCAAGTGCGAGTCGGACTCGCGCACTAAGGGTTCCGTACCGTTATCTATAAAATCGGCAAAAAATCATGCCTGTTGTATGGGAGCCCCCTTTAATATTAATTTTATTTTTATCATCATTTCGAGTAGGTGACACGGCCAATCGACCATGAACACTCTGGTGTCAGAGTTCTTCGGAATCAGGTGATTGAAGCCTGCAATGTTCTAACCAAACTGACTTTGCAGGCTTGAGTCACCTGATTGTCTGATTCCGTGCTTCGGAAGGCACGTTAAGCCTTTAGTTCCGGCAGCGATCTGGTAATCGTTAAAGGAACCACGTCAGAGGCCGACAGGTGTTGGAATAGGGTAGAGAGTGGAGAAAGGACAATTTGAGGGGCCTGACCCTGACCGGCCAAGTGCGAGTCGGACTCGCGCACAAAGGGTTCTGTACCGTTATCTACAAAAACGGCAAAAAAATCATGCCTGTTGTATGGGAGCCCCCTTTAATATTAATTTTATTTTTTGACACGGCCAATCGACCATAAACACCCTGGTGTCAGAGTTCTTCGGAATCAGGTGATTGAAGCCTGCAATTTCCTAACCAAACTGACTTTGCAGGCTTGAATCACCTGATTGTCTGATAATTATGATGATTCCGTGCTTTGAAAGGCACGTTAAGACGAGGACTCAAATGTTTGGTACCTTCGCTCGGCAAAGGACTGATCAAGTGCGCGCAAGGGATAGCGCTTGGCGGTTTAGCCCGTGAATGATGAGATAGGAGATAGTCTCGAGTCGCTCAAAGAAAAAAACGTAAGCGCCAAATTCGTTATTTCCATTTTATATAAAATCAGACCGGTTAATTGTATTTTGATATTTAAATTTTGATGAATTACTAATAACCTATCTTTTAGTCTAAAAATCATTATTTCTTTCGTCGCATTTGAGCTACAATAACAAAAACTCTGCGAACGAAGACCATTTTTCAAAAAATGTTTCTATCGAGAAAATTTTATCAAAACGTGTTTTCATCTTCAATTTTTGGAGATGAAATAGTCAAAAATCATATTACTTAGATTTGAAACTCCTAATTTAAGTATTTTGCGAGATAAATAAGGTTCAGAACGACCTTATTTACAGTGGTATCGCCTTAAGCCGTTGGTTCCGGCTGCCATCTGGTAATCGTTAAAGGAACCACGTCAGAGGCCGAGAGACGTTGGAGTAGGGTAGAGAAGGGGCAATTTTAGAAGAGAAGATGCCAATCTTCTCTTTTTAAATTGCCCCTTCTCCACGAAGATTGGCGACCATCATGGCTATTCTTACTCCCTCAGAAGCTGCTGCACGAAAGAGAGATCGGTACTTGTGTTGGACCATTCTCTTAAATTCTGATGAATAGCTATGTGAATGGAATAGCTATGGAAGACCAAGAAGAGCATATTTGGATGAGATAAAGGAAAAGGCTGGAGTTGTGTCATATGGAGACGTGAAGAGAATAGCTGAGAACCGAGAGACAAGAACACAGTTCTTAAATTATAGATTATAGATAGATAGCTATGTGAATGCAGAAAATCCTTAAATATAAAAATTTGTTTGATAAATACAATTCGATACACGTGCAGTCGTGCACGTTACAATTACAAAGCCAGGCTGTATGCTACAAAGCTGGAAACTGTAAATAAATCTAAGTCTACACGAGGACGCCGCTTCGTACATCTTCCCGCATTCACATGTAAATCCTAGCTACGCCGCCATTACCCTTGTACAGTCAGCGAAAGAGGTATCTACCTTGCCAGGCCCTGTATCTATATCTTGAATTTTCTCTTAAACTATAAAAAATATAAACGTGAAAATTTATATTAAGAAAGGCTTCATTAAAATCTTTGTGTATATAATTTTTATCTTATTATTATTTATAGTTTAAGAGAAAATTCAAGATATAGATACTGCCTGGCAAGGTATCTCTGTCGCTGACTGTACCTGGCCTGTGTTCTACAGGGCTGTCGACATAGGTCTACAAATACATGTATAAAATTTTACACCAAGATAAATTTGTATTTATTGATTCACTGTTTTCTCGCGACTTCGTCCGCTTAAATTATAGGCTATGTTATATACATACATACATAGTATCACGTATTTTTCCCTTACGGGGTAGTCAGAGCCTAGATTTATATCTATCTCTTCGCCATGTTAAATGTGGCCATAAGGTTATCCTTATGGCCACATTTAACATGTTGGAGGGCGTGTAGATGGAAAACTGAATCAAAATAGTGATGGGTTACTAGCCGCATCGCCTATTTTCTTTTCTCCTAGACCATCATGGAAGAGGCTATAAGGTAGCCTCTTCCATGATGGTCATACGGAAACATACGGCGCTGTTCTTTATAATATTTGTATAGATTTAAATTATTGTTCTATTTAGCTTTGTCGATGTTTCTTAAACTTTATAAATATTTTATTTAAATCCTCATCATGTTTACATACTAAAACTTTTCTCCTCACTTAATAAGAACACATGTTTAAACATATTTTTTGATTGGATTTTAATGGTTTTTTTATCTGAGTATTTTATTTTATATAATTGACGTATATCATGTTTAAACTAAGAAAATATAATCGTGGATAGTTTTCTGTACGGAGCCACTGCATCTATTATAACCCGACATACAGTCACTGGCATAAATTGGTAATATAATTTTATTTATCTTTAAAAAAGAATCCCTAAAGCGGTCTATGTCGCAAAAATCGCATTTGCCTTCGTCTTTCGCTCCGTTTAGGTATCTAAGCAAAGGAAGGGACAACGGGGCCCAAAAGGGCAGGCCCTTTCTCCACGGTATCTGTATCTGGCGCCTCTCGGAGTTGAATGCAGTTTCTATGAATGCAAAGAAATTAGACATGGTGAAACAATTCCACGTTGGTAGGATATCATATTTTCTTATAAGAGTACATTATAATAGCATTGTAAATGCAAAAAAAAAACTTTTTAAAATTGCTGTTATGCCAATGCTGATTCAATGCCCAAGATCGTGCGAAGTAGAGCAGACAGAACCGGAAAAGGGACCCCTGAAACCAAAGCAGCACAGCTAAGGATGCGACCGGTAATACGTTTAAAAAAAGAAAGACAGCTTAACATACATACGTCTTTTTCCCTTGCGGGGTAGCCAACTTTACACCTTCAAATAAGACAGTAAGAACAAAAATGCTTTTTTCCAGACGTTTTGACCAGCCGGCCTAATTGCTAACTTGTGTACAACGTTTTGATAGTGACTTCAAAATACATTACGTTTAGTATATCTTAAATAAAAATAGTCAATCATACGAAAACCGCAATGTATTTTGAAATGACTATCGGAACCTTAAGTTAGCAAATAGGCTGCACCGGCGCGGCCGCGGTCACTGGCCAATGAGATCAAGTGACCACGGCCACAGTTGAAACGTTTGGAGGAAAACGGTAAGTTCGCGCTAATCCCCGTTACTGCATTTAGCAAATACTTTTTTTTTGTATACATTGTGGTTAACATCCTAGTTATATTCTTATGTATAGTTTAACAATATAACAATCATCCAATACATCAAAAAAACTAAGAAATTAAGACCGAGTAGTTATCCACAAAGAGTTAATATGTATACCCGCCGTAGTAGTAATAGTTTTACTGTATCACGGTCGGATAGTGATCCCTCATTGGCAATACGCAGCGCGAAAGTTTAAAAGTATTTATAGTAAGAGACAACCCTGCCTTCTTTCCCAACGGTATCTAGCGCTTCGAAGTTGAATGCCGATTCTATGAATGCGTCGCCTGAAAGCCATATTAACATATTTTTTCACTCCCGGCCTAAATAATTGCGGCATTAACATAAATGCTGAGCTATTCAGGATTGCGAATTCAATCGGGATGCTCGTGAGGTGCCTATTGAGGACCTTTTCAGGTTAAGATTGAAATAAATTGGCTACTGATTGAAGAGAATTGAGAGACATGCAAAATAATTTTCCTTTAATAATATCTTACTTCCATGCGTCTCTATTCAATGTCTTCTGTAGCCACTATCTGTCGTGAATGAGCGCAACGATCCTGATGCATCCTAGGAATCCTCCTAAAAATATGTATCTTACTTAAGCACAGATTATTATAAACATTGATTTCAGCGGTTATTTAAAATCATTCCTCGAATTTTTTTCATTCAAAAATTGGTTCAGGACGCATATACTAACATAAAAATTATACCATTTATTTGTCAAAGACGAGAAGGTCAGCCAGTCACTTTTATGTGTGAACTTTATGGTGGGGCTTTTTTGTGTTACGGTAGGTAACACAAAAAAGCCCCACCATAAAGTTCACACACAAGTTCATTAAAATCGAATTCATTGAATCGAAGCTACACTGTTACCTTCAATTCGATTTTAATAAGCACTAAAGGCCCGAAGAAACCGTACTGACATAAATTCCGGAAACAATATAAACTATTTTAATCACACTAAAACAATTGGTCTTGACTCCGGTGCCCTTGGCCCCGATCCTGGGTTCCGGTATAAGTCTGGAGTGACTTGAGTGCGACATAAATTATTCCGGGATTCCGAAAGACGTGAGATATGGACATTATAAAATATGTAACAACGGGTTACTCATGCTGCATACTCATATACGAAGTCAGCTACTGGCCGACATGTTTCGACCTCATCCGGAGGTTTTCCTCAGAGCGGATCGAGAGAGAATGTGGATCGAGACACGCGTCCGATGTCCCGATCCGCACTGATACTAACGATCGGAAGCGTTGGCGGCGCGGGCAGCATGTCGCCAGTAGCTGAATACATGAACAACCCATTGTTACATATTTTATAACTTGGACCATTTTAACCACTTGAGCAGAGCAGATTTTGCCCAGATCTGGCCAAGCAGTGGCGCTCGATTTAGAACATCAATGTTTTAATAATAAACGCACACTGCCCGAAAATCAATTTCTCCTGCTGTTCGGGAGGCTAGTCACGCTAAAACATTCAGACCTCACTCCGGCGCCCTTGCTCCCGACCCTGCGTCCCGGTATGAGTCTGGAGTGATTTGCGTTGAGATGCCTTCAGACGTGACCGTGATATTAAATCCATGAGATACGTGCCAACTGTGTATTGGGCATAATTTCGGTCTGCTAAACCTTACTTACGAAAACCTAAAATTATAGTCACGCCATAATTTTTGGTGCCTTTGTTCTTAGTCAAATCGTAAAACCGATTAACAGAACGGCCAAATCCTAGAGATTCAATCAGCAAAGGGGGGTGGCTATATCTATGAGTGACTGTTTGTGAATGCCGATTTCAATTTTATGATTACCATCTGGCTCCACTTTTGGCTATTATATGGCCCAAAAGTGATATGCTGTCTACCTATTTGAAAATGAAACTCTAAGATGCTGATATAAATTGTAGAAACCATTTGGACAATTTTAATCACACTAAAACATTTGGTCCTGACTTCGGCGCCCTTGGCTCCGTCCGACACTGCGACCCGATATAATTCGGGAGTGATTTGCGTGCCTCCAGATGTCTGCATACATGCCCTGCGATATTAAATCTATATAATTATGATATAGATTTAATATCGCAAGGTCCCATCTACCCCGCAAGGTATATAGACATTTCTGCATGAAGAAGCCGCACAGACATTAATTCCGGAAACAATTTGGACAATTTAATCACAATTAAACATTTGGTCCTGACTCCGGCGCCCTTGGCTCCGACCGACCCTGTGACCCGATATAAGTCGGGAGTGATTTGCGTGCCTCCAGATGTCTGCAGACATGCCCTGCGATATTAAATCTATATAAATAATTTGGACAATTAATTTAATCACACATTTGGTCCTGACTCCGGCTCTCTTGGCCCCGACACTGTAACCCGATATAAGTCGGGAGTGATTTGCGTGCGTCCAGATGTCTCCAGCCAGACGAGCCTCGCGATATTAAATCTATATAATTATAGCACGAGGTTCCATCTACCCCGCTAGGTATACAGACGTCTCTGTATTAAGAAACCGAACCAGATATAAATTCCAGAAACAATTTGGACAATTTTAATCACACTAAAATATTTGGTCCTAACTCCTGCGCCCTTGGCCCCGACCCTTCAACCCGATATAAGTCGGGAGTGATTTGCGTGCCTCCAGATGTCTCCAGGCGTGCCCCGCGATATTAAATCCCTGAGACGTGTCTACTGCATATTGGTCACGGCCATCATAGTCCATTGAATATTGGAATACTAAAATCTCAGAAGATTTTTATGCAAACTAGACAAAAAACAAGTTGTCCTTGGGCAGTGGTGATCACTTACAATCTGGTGACCCGCTAGCTCGTTTGACATCCTCACAAAAAATCTCTATCATAAAAAAAATGGTTGTCTGTGAAGTCAGTTTACGGACGGATAATTTTACGTGATAACGGTGAAAGAGAGATAGATGCGTCACAAGCCGAACGCTTAGGCCGATCGTGCGTCTATCGCTTGTTCCCCGCTCTCGCTTGCACACGGAATGTGACATTTTTTCGTGACATTCATCGATTAATAAGACGTTATCACATTATGTACCTACTGCTTTTCAATCCGCATAGATCGTAAAAGCTGATCGAGGGACTGGGCCAATCTGAGGAATAAAATAAATAAATATATACGGACAAATCACACAGATTGAGCTAGCCCCAAAGTAAGTTGGAGACTTATGGGATACAAACTCAACGATACTATATTTTATAACAAATACATATATAGATAAACATCCCAAGACCCAGGGCAATCTGAAAAAGATCATTTTCCATCTTGACCTGACCGGGGATCGAACCCGGACCCCTCGTGTCGCAGGCTGGCGTGTTAACCACTGCGCCACGGAGCTCGCCATGTAATCATGTAATTAGGCGATGCACGAATTTCGGAATAGGGATACAAAAATATTTTTTCAATTCTACAATTCAAATAATACCCATCGCCCTAATTACCTTTCGTATTTATTTATTCCGACCCTTTGGCCCTTCCTGACCTATTCAGTGTTTCAGTGCGGCCTCTCCCAACATCCCTTTGAAAACGGTGAATTACGAGATCGGTAAATATCAACATTTCGGTGAGTCAGTTTAAGAGAAAGCCTCTATTATTGGTTTTACTGACAAACAGACACAGCAGAGTTTTCAGTCTATTTTTAACCGACTGCAAAAAAGGAGGAGGTTATCAATTCGATTGTTTTTTAAATTGAAAATTCTTAAGCGGCGTTGTGCACTTTTAAGGATGCACGATGACACGTGACCTGAGACCGCCGGCGCGGCGTAGGAGAGGAAGTAATATTCCCCTTGCTTTGTACCGCCGGAGTTTTCACTTCTCCCTGCATTCCCGGAGTGCAACCCATTGTATTTTTTTAAAATGTTTGTTACCTCAGAAATTCGTCATATATGAACCGTTTAAAAAAATATTTGACAGGAGTTACCATGCTATAAGCATGGCAAACTGATGACGTAGCTGCACCTTTATACTACAGGCGCAGGGAATATGTAAGCGGCAAGTCTGCAGGTTGCACAACAGTCGGCCCAGTGCATCGAATATATTTTATTTGTATTTAATTATGTTTGAGTTTTCAAAAAATAAACATATTTTCGTAGATAAAATATCTATATTAAAAGTACAAGGTAGACCGCCTATACTTAACTCAGGGTATGCTTTTAAATTGGTCCCTTTTAAATTTCATTAAAATCGGTTCAGTAGTCTGATTGAAGTCGGTTATTTTATATGAAAGATTATCTTGCGTTATGTAAGAATGACAAGCAATAAGATATGGTTAAGAAATAAGAAGGTGACGAAGCAAGAAAATGAAGGACCAACATGGTCCGGGAAGAGTGTGTAATTTAGGTGCGAAAGACGAAGGAGCGAAGTGCTGAGGTGCGAGCGAACTTAGGCGCGAAGAGCTAAGGCGCGAATGAACTGAGGTGCGAAGAGCTGAAGTACGAATGAATTGAGGTGCGAAGAACTAAGGCGCGAATGAATCCAGGTGCGAACAGCTCAGGTTCGAATGAACTGAGGTGCGAAGGTGCAAGGTGAAGAAACAGTAGTTAGCGTTATTACAAAATTTAGATTTTTTTATATAGAAAGCGCGCGGCTCGGGATTTGCATAGGCTAGGCGGCCATCTTTTATTACCAGACTACGGCGAACGTTTTTATATAGAACAGTTCGTCCACTGAATAATATATTGAAGTGGATATGTTGATATCGTCGGACCCACTTCTCTGGCTGGAGTTGAGTAGGGCAGCAGACGTGTGACGTGTGCGAGTAATAAAATATGGTTGAGATATTAGGGTCGTTAAATAGTGTGTGGTCGAACACCTCACCTCATTCGGTTCACGGGACTATAACTTTTGGAATCGTTTTTAGTTGCAAATAAAATAATTAGGAAACATAATTTGTAAATAAACGTCACTGGGTCCACAGTGCATTAGCAGTTTGACGAACATGATCCGGGAAGAGTGTGTAATTTAGGTGCGAAAGACGAAGGTGCGCAGAGATGAGGCGTGAATGAACCCAGGGAAATGTCTAGAGCTGGTCGTCCTCGCTTGTTCTGGGTATTAGGGATCGAGCACTATCACTTTCATCAACGATATAGTTTAGAAACAGTAGTTAGAGTGATTACAATATTTTGATTTTTTATATAGAAAGCGCGCGGGGTTTGCGTAGTCTAGGCGGCCATCTTTTATTACCAGACTACGGCGAACGTTTTTATATAGAAGAGTTCGTCCACTGAATAATATATTGAAGTGGATATGTTGATATCGTCGGACCCACATCTCTGGCTGGAGTTGAGTAGGGCAGTAGACGTGTGACGTGTGTGAGTAATAAAATATGGTTGAGATATTATGGTCGTTAAATAGTGTGCGGGTGAACACCTCACCTCATTCGGTTCACGGGACTATAACTTTTAGAATAGTTTTTAGTTGCAAATAAAATAATTTGGATACATAATGTAGAATGTGCCAGCTGCTTCTCGTCCCGCGCAGATCGTAAAAGCAGATCGAGGGATTAGGCTAAAATCTGCGGAATCATGTCAATAGGCGATGCGGCTAGCAACCCATCACTATTTGATTCCGTTATCCATCTACACGCCCTCCAACATGCTAAATGTGGCCATAAGGTCTTATATACCTTGGCTCTGTCTAACCCGCAAGGGAAAAAGACGTGATACTATGTATGTATGTAGGATACATAATTTGTAAATAAACGTCACTGGGTCCACATTGCATTAGCATATTTAGGCGATAGTGACACACTAGAGAAAAAATATAAACAACACTAACATTTATTTAACAACTAGCTTTCGCCCGCGGCTCCGCTCGCGTTAATGTCGATCCCTTTTTGAATTTTTTGAATCCCTTTTTGAATTGCGTGAAGATATTTCCTCCGCGTTCGCTTCACTAGAGGATCTTTTCGATTACAAGTAAGAAAATCTTATAAAACACAATTTGTAAATAGAAGTCATTGGTTCTGCAGAGCAGAGTAGTCTATGGGCAGCAGTGATTGCTTACCATCAGGTGACCCGCTTGCTCGTTTGCCGCCCTAAAAAAACCTTGATAATCCATCAGGTTTATCAAACTTTCTCTTTCTTTGACTAGCTCCGTGGCGCAGCGGTCAACACGCCAGCCTGCGACACGGAGTGACCGGGTTGGATCCCCGGCCAGGTCAAGATGGAAAATGATCTTTTTCAGATTGGCCTGGGTCTTGGATGTGTATCTATATATGTATTTGTTATAAAATATAGTATCTTAGTTCTAAAAGCCATCTAACGATGACTTTTGGAACTAAGCTTGCCAGAGTCTTTGCACGTAACGCTGAATAAAAATCTTTTCCTGCATGGTGTAGAATTATAATACCTATCTATGCTTAAACCTTCAAATCTAAAATTCAAGTCAAGATAATCAACATTTTCGATATAATATTAACAAGGCCGTGTTCGCGTGGGCGGCATAAAGGGATAAAACAGAACACGCCCCTCCAAATATACTTGAAGCTCCGTGGCGCAGCGGTCAACATGCCAGCCTGCGACAAGGAGTGACCGGGTTCGATCCCCGGCCAGATCAAGATGGAAAATGATCTTTTTCAGATTGGCCTGGGTCTTGGATGTGTATCTATATATGTATTTGTTATAAAATATAGTATCGTTGAGTTAGTATCCTATAACACAAGTCTGGAACTTACTTTGGGGCTATCTCAATCTGTGTGATTTGTACTAGCTACATATATTTATACTAGCTCTGGCCCGCGGCTCCGCCCGCGTTAGTGTCGATCCCTCGGGAACAGTAGAATTTCCCGGAATCAAACATACCCTATGTCCTTCCTCGGGCCTTACACCTCCATACCAAATTTCATCCAAATCAGTTCAATGGTTGAAGCGTAAATAAAACGACAGACAGTTACTTTCGCATTTATAATATAGACCTACACAGATTTTCAATTGTAATTGTGAATTTATTGCGAATTTATTTACCTATTTTCATACTTCTAAGTCTACAAATAAGTAAATTCCAATACAATCTTTACCCCGCTATTTTACCCCTTCAGGGGAAAATATCGCCCATTTTACCCCTTAAGGGGGAATTTTTGCAAATTTCATCTACCTACACAAATCTTTTTTTCTACACAAGTATTTTATACCTACTTTCATACTTCTAAGTCCAGAAATAAGGAAATTCCATATAAATTTTACCCCTTTAGAAGTTAAATTTCTTAAAAATCCTTTCTTAGCGCTCACTCACATCATTATAAGAACTCCTGTACCAAATTTCAAGTTTCTAGGCGCAGCAGTTTTGGTTGGTTTGCCGTTTGCCCACGGCTACACCGCCGCCGTTAGTGTCCATCCCTCAGGAACAGTTTGGACCCTTAAAGGGGTGACTCAGGTCATCAATATGAACAATTTTTTCTATGGGACCAATGATGGGAACAAAAAAAAGATTACGTCATTTCCTTAAAAAAGAGTACCGCCGCCCGGCAAGTTTGTATGGGAATGTCGATTTTTTTTCCCAGCATTGTTCTCATAGGAAATGTTGTTCATTTTGATGGTCTGAGTCACCCCTTTAAGGGTCCAAAACGATAAAAAATTCACCAGTGTATATTTGCAGGCAAACTAATGCCTTGAGTTCATTCAAACGACGATAACTTTTTTTTAATGAACCGATTTTGATGAAACAAACTTTAGATGTTATGCTGAGTTAAAACAAAGTTTGAAGTAAATCGGTTCAGTATTTTCGGAGATAATCGTGATCATACATACAGACAGACAGACAGACAAAAAATTCAAAAAAATTTTTTTTTGCTTTCTATTATTCTTTTTAAGTGTCCCTCTATCCATTTCAGGTAAAAATTCTAAATGTACAGACAAAATATTTTTACTGTTTTATTATATGTATAGATTTATATATTCTACCATGGTGATTTTGCGAAGCTACAAGAATGGAATGGTGTCTGTCGCGATTAGGTATACATATTCCACCTTGCTCACGCATAAGTTCTATCTTGCTCACACACAGTCTCGAATATTCTAGATGTAGGCTGTGCTGTAGGGCCCGGAAGTATATAGAACTTTTTAGAAAGCCATAAGATGGAAAAAAAAATGTGCGACGAAAGAGAAAGTACGGATCAGTTGATCGCGAGTTTTCGTAAAGTTAACTTAGAGCGATACGAGTGATTATTTCTTTGCTACTGAAAATTGTGATAATTTCTTCATAGGGGTTCCCTAGCGAATATATTCCCTCCGAAGAATTTGGCGTTTTACTCTAAATCAAGAACTCTAACCACGTACCACTAGTCTCCGCCCGCGTGAACGTCGATCCCTCGGTAACAGTACTTTTCCCCGGGTCCTTCTCCGTACCGCAGACAACGGTCGTGCAAAATTTCATGACGATCCGTTCAGTAGATAGGACGTGAAAACGTTACAAACAAACTCACTTTCGCATTTATAATATCAGTGAGGATTATTGTACAAATTAAATCACTATACAATAAACAATTTTGTATAATCCTTTACCTGGAAATTAGTCTAAATAATACCCCATTTAATCCCGCGATCCTCGACGACTGTCACGTAACACCTTTATCATCATCTGGCATAATTTCTTGGCAGCGCCTCGGAATGCTCGCGCGTAATTTTTTTTACGATATTGCAAGATTAACGCCGCCGAGACGCAGCTTATTCAGCCTTTATTTTGCAACTAGCTTTCGCCCGCGGCTCCGCCCGCGTTAATGTCGATCCCTCGGGAATAGTACTTTCCCGGGATTAAAGGTAGCCTATGTCCTTCAACGTACTCCAGAGAACTTGTATGCAAAATTTCATGATGATCGGTTCAGTAGTTACGGCGTGAAAGCGTAACAAACAAACAAACTCACTTTCGCATTTATAATATTAGTAAGGATAAGGATACATTTCATCTTTATTGACGTGATAACTTGATCTTATAAATTGATGAACGCCGGCTGCACACATGAAAAAGTGTCACGTTCCGTGTGCAAGAGCGCGAAACAAGCGATGGAAAGGCACGATCGGCCTAAGCGTTCGGCTTGTGACGCATCTATCTCTCTTCCACCGTTATCACGTAAGATTGTCGTCCGTAAACCGACTATACAGGCAACCAAATTGTTTATGCTGGTTAAGGGTTAGATCAGCAAAACTAGTTTTGGTATTACTTTATTGATATTAGCGATTAACTTTTTTTTTTAAATTTCATATTTATTTATTAAGTCATAATAAAATTTTAACATAATCATAAATTTAACAATAAAAATTACAAATAAAAAAGAGACTTCAACGCCTCGCCGCAAGGCAGGGTATCCAGAAGGCTGGCAGCATTACCCCTTTGCACCGCGATAGAAATTCTTTGTGCAAAATAACTGCCTAAACCAAAAATTAAGAGAATTGTTTTGATTTTTTGAATGAAGTATTTTTTGAATGCAAAACTATGATAAGTAAACATCAATAGGTGCGTTTTATAACAATATTACTTTAATAATATAAAGTAATTTAAGTTTGTAAAAAATGAATAAACCACTGCCTAATTACGTATGTCGCTTTTACGAATTAACTGTAAAGGCCCAGGTTTTTTTAAATAAACGTTTGATTTAGTTTGAAAGATAATCGGCATATTTTCTAAAAAATACTTTTCAAAATAATTCCGTCCTATCTTGATCAATTTTATGTGATTGAAAAAAAAATACGTATCTAATCTTTTTCGATAATCTTCCAGACGGAATTATTTTAAAACTAATTATTTAAAATGATATTTTTTTAGGAAAAAAGCCTATTATAAATCAATTGATCGAGTCAATACGTTCATTATTTACAATTCAGGAGGAAATGAGGAAAACAGGATTAGGAAATGTCAAGAGGAAAATACACAATGGAAACGTGGCGTTCAACGCATAATAAGAAAATTCGGAACAGATTTTAATGATTTATAGGGATCCGTGCCTCAACAGGTAAAAAAGAACCCTTATAGGATCACTCGGTTGTCCGTCTGACTGTCTGTCGGTCGGTCTGTCAAGACCCTTTTTCTCAAGAACGCGTAGAGGTATCCAGCTAAAATTCATATCAAATACTCAGGTCTACTGTACCTTAGAGCTGTAAAAAATCAAACTCCTAAGGCAACGCAATCAAAAGATACAGCCGTTTATGCCGCAAATTTTCGTGTTTTTTCGACATTCGTAAGGGAATCAAAACCTACAGGGTACTTCCCGTGAACTTAGAATTTTAAAATTTGGTATGAAGCCACGTCTTATAGCACAGATAAAAGAAAAATTGCGAAAATTATACATTTTTTAGTTACATCATGTAATAAAAATATTTTTAATAATTTTAACTTATTTTAGAATAATGGTATGAAACCCTTCGTGCGCGAGTCCGACTCGCACTTGACCGGTTTTTTGTAACAGCCTTTGTCCAGTCTAAGAAATCCGCATTACGTAACTAAACCCTTAAAACTTTTTGTGAAACTCTTTTCAGAAATGTTGATTAAGATATGGGTTGCCATCTTCACACTTTGAAATTCAGGATTTGAAGGTAGAAATACTAGAACATTTGCGAGCAGTACCTAATTTTTAGGGATCCGTACTAAAAGGGTAAACATGGGATCCTATTAATTTAGCCCCGCTGTCCGTCTGTTTGTCTGTCTGTCTGTCCGTCCGTCTGTCACCAGGCCGTAT
This sequence comes from Elegia similella, assembly GCA_947532085.1. Taxonomy (NCBI): domain Eukaryota; kingdom Metazoa; phylum Arthropoda; class Insecta; order Lepidoptera; family Pyralidae; genus Elegia; species Elegia similella. The sequence goes on from OX383933.1 coordinate 6,509,500, forward strand.
CTCATGAACCGTGATAATCAGAAAGTTAAAAATTACACAGTTGATGTATACCTAGTGCCGCTATAACAACAAGTACTAAAAACCAGAATAAAATAAATATTTAAGGGGCTCCAATACAAGAAACGTGATTTTTTTGCTCGTTTTTGCTCGATTTTACACACACTGTTACAGGTACGACAGGATGCTAAAAATATTTACAAAATATTTTTTTTTAATAGCCTGTTGTGTCCCACTGCTGGGCAAAGGCCTCCCCTTTCTGTTTCCACACTTCCCGATCCGGGGCTATTTGCTGCCAACCAGTTAAAAAACATACAGAATATTTAGATACCTATATATTCTCTTAAAAAATCCTTATCCTTACTTCCTTACTAATATTATAAATGCGAAAGTGAGTTTGTTTGTTTGTTTGTTTGTTTGTTTGTTTGTTTGTTACGCTTTCACGCCGTGGCTACTGAACCGATCATCATGAAATTTTGCATACAAGTTCCCTGGAGTATGGAGAAGGACATAGACTTCCTTTTATCCCGGGAAAAAGTACTATTCCCGAGGGATCGACACTAACGCGGACGGAGCCGCGGGTGAAAGCTAGTAAAGATATAAATATGAAAATATTAAGCCTTCTTTTCATATTTTTTCCTAATCGCCAAATGGTTTTGCGCAGCCTTTTGGCAGCACCCGCTTAAAAGCTCGCGTTCGCGCGGCACCCGCTTAAAAGCTGGAGATATTACTACAAATGAGTTACACTGATACGCGTCCAATAAAACGTAACGTTCTGTTTTCTCTGCCAAGAATAATGTATCTTTCAACAATCCTCTGTGTGTCATGTGCAGATCATACAATAATGTAAAGCTCGATGGTATGGATATTTTTAGGCTAAATTACATTCATTTCTGTACTTTCGTAAGAAACATATATCCGTAACATAAGTTTTTATTATTAATTTTAGAACTCAATTTTATATTGTATCATTTTTAACACCTAACGTTTCGAAAACTTTAAAGTTTTCATGGTTGCAGGTAGACTAAGTTGACATTTGTCTTTTGTGTTATCAGAACTATGCAATACTACCGCCTACAATATTTTTTGATAACGTTCCGGACGTACGCAGTATTGCTAAGGAGATGCACATATTTTGCTGTTCTCTGAACAAATTCACAAGATCAGCGTATTTTGTATTATGCTATAAATAGGGCTTGCACTATCTCATTAGATTTACACCTGCAATGGGGAGTGTAAGATGGTTAAAGAATAAATAAATAAAAAGAAAACTAAAATATATGGCATTATATTTTGAAAAAGAGTCACTTACGTGCTATTTTGTCGGGATTGTCGACTAACGTTACGGACTCGTTTTTTTTTTTTTCGAGTATGTATCACGGTTAATCGACCATGCACATTGCACACTAGGGTGTGCAATGTGCATGGATGGACGTGATAATAGAACGAAGAACTCTGACACTAGGGTGTCAGACTTTTTCGGAACCGCCTCTCGGCCTCTGACGTGGTTCCTTTAACGACTACCAGATGGCAGCCGGGACCACCGGCTTAACGTGCCTTCCGAAGCACGGAATCATCTTTATTATCAGACAATCAGGTGATTCAAGCCTGCAATGTCCTAACCAAACTGGAAACAACTAAACAAACTATGCTTCCGGTGGGAATCGAACCCACGACCCTCGGGTCAACAGGCAAATGTATTTGTTTCCCGTTAGTTTCATTGACATATGATACATAGATGGATTGGGGACGTTTGTTACTTCTTCACGCAAAAACTACTGGAAGAATTTTGTTGACACTTAACTATACTATACCTTATAAATCAGAACAGCATACAAACTCATGAGCAAAAGCTGGAGAAATAATATAAATTTTGTAAAAACTGCGCTTAAAGTTGCCTCTTGACAAACTTTCTGAAAGTAATACGGGTCTAGTTTAAGCGGTGTAAAATGAACAAACCTAAAACCTCTAACTTTAAATCTCTACTTCAAACTCTTTAATGATCAACTTCTGGGAGGATTCAAATTTTCAGCAACGTTTAGACTACGTTTATATCTTACGGCTTCGCACGAGTGCAATGTATATGTCGCAGGCATATTGTATGATTCCGCGTTCAAATATTATGCATACTGACAAGGCAATTCACAATTTGCCTTCGGCATATTCCAAAAGAGCGACCGTTTGTAAAACGCGGAATCATACAAGTTGCCTGCGACATATACAGGGTTATAGTTAACTAACGCAAAACCTGCTAAAGACGACTTAGGTACATCATTACTAACAACGTTTGTTCTATGACTTTTACCTAAACGCAATACATACTAAGATTTTACACACATTAGCTTTTATGTGGATTTTTATCAAACGTTAAGTCTATGCTGCCGGCTGCGTGCCACGTGAGCGTATGTACCTACTATTATTATCTCGTAGCGCTGATTGTCATAGATTTAAGACAATTAGAATTGCAAAATTGCTTTTGAATTTTTTTTGCACGAAAACAATCAAACATCGAATTACAAAAAGTCATAGAAGAAACGTAGTTAATCTTGATGTACCTTAGTCACCTTTAGGAGGTTATGCGTTAGATACCACTTACCCTGTATATAATCTTGAATCATTCTATCTATTTAAAAAAAACCGCATCAAAATCCGTTGCGTAGTTTTAAAGATCTAAGCCTACATAGGGGCAGACAGCGTGATAGTTTTAGTTTTCCACGGCTATAATTTGAATAGTAAAAAAAATGCTAGTTGCATCAACTTCTCACTTATTTTTATGATAAAACCGGTTTAAAAACGATATTTGCATCAATCCTTCGCGATTGTTTGTTAGTTACGTAAATATTGACTTAAAACTTTTTTTTTTTTTTTTTTTTTTTACTAAATATTGAATTAGGCATTTAGCAACTTAGCAACAAAGATACTCAGTAACGAACGTAACAAAAACGAACGTAAAAAGGTTGGTTAAACAAAAATCTGATTAATAAAAAAATAACCGGCCGTATTGGAAATCCTTTGGGGAGGTCTATGGACTTCTTGTGGCTGATATCATGATGATGAATAAAATATAGTGATTTTTTGGCCGTTGTAAAATAAAGGTACAATATAGATACACCTTTTAGGACTTATGAGACTGTTTGATAGCTTTTTGAGACGTCCTCGATTGACAAAAAACGAAGCTTGCGACAAAGATACTCCGCTGAAAATTTCACTTTGAAAACTTCAAAGGGTCGTTGATATCGACGGAAAACGCCGTTGGAGTGTCTTCAGGGTATTATTGCTTTGTCCTAAATACTATTTCGTTTAAGAATCGCAATTTTAAGACTGAAATGTTTCGCAGCGATTTTAATTCACCATTTATTTTTTACTAGCTTTCGCCCGCGGCTCCGCCCGCGTTAGTGTCGATCCCTCGGGAACAGTAGAATTTCCCGGATTAAACATACCCTATGTCCTTTCCCGGTTGCCCGCGGCTACGCGGCCGCCGTTAGTGTCCATCCCTCAGGAACAGTAGAATTTCCCGGAATAAAAGGTACCCTATGTCCTTCCCCTGGTCTCAAACTACCCCCATACCAAATTTCATCCAAATTGGTTCAATGGTTGAAGCGTGAAAAAAGACGACAGACAGACAGAGTTACTTTCGCATTTATAATATCAGTATGCATAGTATGGATGGATAGGTATAATGCTGTCGTATAATGATGATGAATTGACTTTGGATTTTAATTTTCCTTTGTCACTTATTATTATTATTATTAAAAGTGCTATATATTTGCAAGGCATGAGGCCTTGAGTTCATTCAAATGACGATAACTTTTTTTTAATGAACCGATTTTGATGAAACAAACTTTAAATGTTTTGCTGAGTTAAAACAAATCAATTGGTAAAAGTTTTAAGTAAATAGGTTCAGTATTTTCGGAGATAATCGTGATCATACATACAGACAGACAGACAAAAAATACAAAGTTTTTTTTTGTTTTTTATTATTCTTTTTAAGTGTCCCCTATCCATTTCAGTCAAAAATTCTAAATGTACAGACAAAAATTTTTTTTACTGTTTTGTTATATGTATAGATGGTGGGACGGCAAACGTACAAGCGAGTCATCCGATGTTATTCAATAATTTATTTTTTTTTCAATTTATTTATTTGCTGTAAAAGTGGTACAAATAGGTGGTAGATACAAAAAAACAGCTCCTCACTCTTAACCAGATACAGGCATGCAAATATTTGAACAATCATTGCAGTCAAACTAAATTAAATTATCATTAGGTACAAACAAATCCATATCATATCAAATTTCTACTTTTACTAATACCCCTATTAGTAAAATCAACGATACTATATTTTATAACAAATACATATATAGATAAACATCCAAGACCCAGGCCAATCTGAAAAAGATCATTTTCCATCTTGACCTGGCCGGGGATCGAACCCGGGCACTACGTGTCGCAGGCTGACGTGTTAAACACTGCGCCACGGAGCTGTCAGGATTGTAGAGAGTCGTGGTCATAGCAGGCAAAACTAAAGGTAAGCGATCAGCTCTGCCCATGGAAAACTGCAACACCAGGATGTAATAGGAGCGTTGCCGGCCTTTCAAGGAGTTGGAGGAAGGACATGGTGGAAGAAAATGTAATAATCAAAGTTTTCACTTTGATAATTACATTTTTAAATTTAAGAAAATAGAGATATTGGAATAAGAATCACACATGCATGAATCCTGAAAACATTTTGATTTTATTACAAGCTTTTACATTTTAGTTTCATCTGTCCCGATGTTGGTCTGTAATTAAATCTTGCAAGTTACATTTGATCCACTTCCCGGTTACCGATTGAGCTGAAATTTTGCATGCATGTGTAAATCGGACGACAATACAATATTATGGAATCGTTGCGCTGGTCTGATGATGGAGTCGGAAGGTGGCCATAGGAACTCTTAAACTAAACAAGGTACACTAATCTTGATTGGGCTCTTTTGATTTGTCTTGGAAAGCATTTTGGAGTGTGGATTTGTTTCTGATAGAAGCTTGTCACAAAATTGCAATATGTTCAAAAAAACTTGTTTGGATGGTCGTATCAAAAATCGCTTTCAATGTGTTCTTAGCTTTAAGTTATTTTAAGACTTTTGCTAACAATTAGTGTTTTCTTGCAGGTAAGCAGTTTGAAACGCCTCGCCGCAAGTTCAGAGACCCGCTATCAGGTACCGTACAGCATAAGTAATGAGAGTATTTAAATTCCCAAATACTTGAGGTGGATTCGAGTAATTAAAGTGTAAATTTTAATAAAAAGTTCAACGTTGTACATAATGATAAAAAACAATATTGCGGATTCGAGTTTTTTTTCGTTTCTTTGTTACGTTTCTATGCGTTTTCTGAGAACATTTACCATAGTAATGTTAATTATTTATACACCATCAGAAAGTAGAGATTTCAATGAACAAAAAGCCAACCAAATTTTTTAAATATGCCGATATTTTGACGCGATAATTTTCGATTGAAAACTAGGATGCTTTTTCGATACAGAATTTCTATCCCATACCCTATTATTAAAATTAAATTTAAATACTACTGCAAAAGAATAGCAAGAGGAAAACCTCTTGCTATTCTTTTGCAGTAGTATTTTAATTTTGAACTGGTGGCTAACTCTTCTCTTACATAGCATAGTATCACGTCTTTTTCCCTTGGGGGGTAGACAGAGCCTAGGTCTATAAGACCAGAAGGCCACGTTTAGCATGTTGGTGGGCATTAGGTAAAAAACGGAATCAAAATAGAGATAAGTTGCTAGCCGCATTGCCTATTAACAAGATTCCACGGAATTTTGCCCATTCCCTCGTTCGGCTTTTACGATCTGCACGGGAAGAGCTGCAACTGATACATTCTACGTTTTTTCTTTCCTCCCAAACTAGCATGGAAGAAAACTCTTCTCTTGTCTACTGATAATCTTAAGGATTCGAGGTTATTTTCAATAATGCTCTTGATTTCTACCTATTTGCGGCGTGAGCATTTTTACCCGCGTCATATTACTTATTTCATTGGTTGAGTTTTAAATGATGTTAGTAGAGACCTGCGAAAATTTGATATGGAACTGTTGCCAGCGGCACTTGAGATTTCAGTATAAAATTTATGCACTCCGCAATATTTTGGCAGTTTTAGCTTTAATGAACCTTACGAAGTAACTCTGTATTCATTGTTTGAGTTTTACTGTGGGCGATCGCCCCAGAAACTCTGCGAGAATTCGGGGTAATTTCCGATAACATTGCGATTTTGTAGAGTAATCATGTTTTGAATTAGTTTAAGTAGCTTTTTGCGGCTTGTGTTTTTCCCTATGAACCCCGCAAAATTACTTCGTGTGACATTGGAATAAAATTTGCTCTTTAGAATCTGCTTACAACATGCAGACAACTTTAAACATTTTTATTTTTAAAACTCGAACTAAGACTACAAATAACTCACTTCTGTACAATAACTAGCTTTCGCCCGCGGCTCCTCCCGCGTCAATATCGATTCCTCGGGGAAACTTTTTCCCGGGATAAAATGTACGCTATGTTCCTTCTCCGTACCCTAGATAACGTGTATGCAAAATTTCATGATGATCGGTTCAGTATTTTTACGCTTTAATACATTCTAATTAGTCTTATAATAACTAGCAGTGGACCTACTCATCATCATTTCGAGTAGGTGTCACGGTCAATCGACCATGCACAATTGCACATCCTAGTGTCAGAGTTCTTCCGAACCGCGTCTCTGCCATTGACGTGGTTCCTTTAATAACTACCAGATGGCAGCCGGGACCAACGACTTAACGTGCCTTCCGAAGCACGGAATCATCTTTATTACCAGACTATCAGGTGATTCAAGCCTGCAATGTCTTAACCAAACTGGAAACAACAAAGTACGGGAGGCACCCGTGGGAATCGTACCCACGACCCCCGGGCAAACGCCTTAACCACTGGACCACGGAGGCAGTTTTGTGGACCTACTGCCATCTAACGATGACTTTTAGAACTAAGCTTGCCAGAGCCTTTGCACGTACCGCTGAATAAAAATCTTTTCCTGCATGGTGTAGAATTATAATACCTATCTATGCTTAAACCTTCAAATCTAAAATTCAAGTCAAGATAATCAACATTTTCGATATAATATTAACAAGGCCGTGTTCGCGTGGGCGGCACAAAGGGATAAAACAGAACACGCCCCTCCAAATATACTTGATAAGCTTCGTGGCGCAGCGGTCAACATGCCAGCCTGCGACAAGGAGTGACCGGGTTTGATCCCCGGCCAGGTCAAGATGGAAAATGATCTTTTTCAGATTGGCCTGGGTCTTGGACGTGTATCTATCTATATATGTATTTGTTATAAAATTATAGTAAATTACAGTATCTTTGAGTTAGTATCCCATAACACAAGTCTCGAACTTACTTTGGGGCTAGCTCAATCTGTGTGATTTGTCCGCATATATTTATCTTATATTTATTTATATGTATAACGCAAAGCTTTCTAAGGAATTCATCTATATCTATACTTCTATATGTACTTATACTCATATCACGTGCACGTTGCACGTGCATTTATAGGCCTTAAATTAAGACAGTATTTTTGTATGACTTTGAAGGTGTATACTCGTGGTGTATATGTTAGTATTATATTGTGTTTAGTCGTAGACAAAAGTAAACAGTGGTATGCCGCTCGTTCAAGGCGTGATGTTTGCCACAAAACCTTCGATCAGATATCGGCACCGGCAAAACAGCTCACTAATCGAGTTTCGGAGCTGATTTGTCCACAGTTTTAATAAACCGCGCTAGCACTCAGACGTTTCGCGATGACGAAGGTACAGTGATAAATTGCAAAAACTACGCGTCAAAAGTGAAAAAAAGATGGAGTTATACTTTCAGTATTTACCATTTTTGACGTTGTTTGTAAGTATGCATGATGTTTTAACTCGGGGACATTATTAAGGCTTCATTTTGTATGAGACTGTGTATCTACCATTATATTCGAAGGTTTGCACAGTATATCTAATGTGGAATGTAGTAAGCTGGTAATCCACCTCATCTCGTCTATTTTTCTATCTTGCACGTTAAAACCGTGCTTTATACAAATAATTGCGTATAGCGAACGTGAGTTTGTATATTCGTTTGTTTGTCACGCTTATTACTGAACTGATAATCATGAAATTTTACATACATTGTCGGGTACTGAAAAGGATAATAGTGAGTTCTCTCGTAAAAATTACTGCTTCTAAAAGATTCAAATGAAGGTAACCGCGTAGGAGGTAGCGTTGCCATACAAATAGCACTAATACTAGCTCTGGCGACAGCTAGTGGAAAAAACCCTCCTCATTCTGTGCAGTTTTATCTCTTAGCCGTAAAATACAATAGAAATGTTATAGCTAATATTATAAAGCCGAAGAGTTTGTTTGTTTGAACGCGCTAATCTCAGGAACTACTGGTTAAAATTGGAAAATTATTTTTGTGTTGGATAGTCCATTTATGGAGGAAGGCTTTAAGCTATAAAACATCACGCTGCGACGAAAAAATGTTTTGAAAACGGGAGAAAATGATTCATCTTAATCTAATAAAAAAAATCATGATAACAGAAATTGCCGCGGATGAAATCGCTGGCAACAGCTAGTCCTAACTAAAGTTTTTTTGTTACGCCCTATCTACTAAACCGATTGTCATGAAATTTTGCATACCCTGTGTCTGGGGTACGGAGAAGGACATGTGTACATTTTACTATTCCCGAGGGTTCGACATTTAGGCAGGCGGAGCCGTGGGTGAAAGCTAATACATTACTAAGTATAAATTGGCGTTGTCGAGGCAAAGCAAACGAACCCAAATTATAAATTCCCATACAAAATCTGAATGATAATGGCGAAATGTTTCGTACTTTTTAACATTTGTCCCATAGGAATTTCGGAGGCCGAGGTATCCATACAAGGCTATGTTGTTGGTTTTACAGCCGGTATGCCAGTCTGATAAGCGTTGAAGAAATATAAAAAGTTTACACCTATGCGAATCGTAGCACAAAAGCTACGATTGCATTGGTGCTACGCCGCTACGAGCATTGCTACGATAGATAGTGAACAGTGCTACGTCGCTCACATTGCTACGAGAAATATTCTGCGCCGATATTACGAAGCGAAAATTTCTTTAGCGGCGTTGTGCACTTTTTGTGATGGGTAAAAAATGTTAAACTCGCGTCAGGACACGTGAACTGATTGAAAATTAAAACTGCCTAAAGATGCCTCGAGTAGAGGCAAAACACGGGACACGATGGCCGATATTTGTCTCAAAGTAAATGTAGACTTCCGCAAAGTACGAGTAACACCTGAATCTATTAACACTTTCGCTGACACTGAACCAGACAGAAAAGAAATAACAATAGAATTACGTCTACAGGCGGGCAGTGTTAGTGAAAGTGTTAACTACCGGGACGGGCAGTTGAGGATGACTTGCACTTTTCAAACTGTTGTCTTATCTCCTAAACCCGTCCTATCGAAATACAAGGAGTTAGATATTTATGTTCACCAATAAAGTGTGCATTCGTGTGTGAAATTAACTAAACATTATCTTATTTATCAGAAAATCGCTCTGGGACGACGGTTTATGAAGACATTAAACCAATTTTGAAATCGTATATATGTAATGTAGAAATGGAATTATCTGGAAATACGAATTATTTTCCCATTTTTGTATCCACACGAAAAATGAAATGAAATAAAGCAGAACTATAATACTTATAAAATAATACTGAATAAATTTTATCAAACGAGCCGTATAAATTGTGGAATGTACTTTTGTTTGATCTTGTTTGTTTTGTATTTTATAGCTAATTCTATTTCTAGCATATACTGCAGGGTAAAAAGGCCTCCCTTTCATCATTCTATTTCGATCGAGAGCTATTGAAGTCCAGTCTTTTCAATAGGATTGAAGTGTGTCTTTCCATCTCTTTTTAGGCTTTTTACGCTTTTCCATTTTGTTAGATCCATATTGTGGTCGCTGTGGCCCAGAACTCGTCAGGCATGCCGCAGATATGCTCCGCCCAGTTCCACTTTTGACGGGCGGCCTTTTGTCCAACGTCAATATCTGTGTTTTGGAGCGCAGCATTGTATTCTAATACGGTCTGAAAGTTCCCAATATACTACGCTTCATGGCTCGTTGATATACCCCGAAACTGGACATCTGCTGCGGCTAAGGCTGGGAAGAATGCATACGTTCATCAGTTTTCGTTTCAGATTTATTGGTAAGTAAATAAATATTTAGGGGCATATCACACAAATTGAGTTAAACACACAGTAAGTTGTGAATTTTGTGTCGTAGAATATTAACTTAACGATACTATATTTTATAATAGATATCTACTTATATAGATAAACATTGAAGACCCAGGTCAATCTGAAAAAGATCGTTTTCCATCATGTCCTGACCGGGGAACGAACCCGGGCACCCTCGTGTTGCAGTAACTCTCATTTCATGAGCTCCTTCATTGACCAGTAGCGTTTCCAGGCATTTTCAGTGCGTCTAGCTAACTAAAGCTAATGTTTGTGTTAATTTTGTTGGTTAAAACTCGAAATGATGATGATGATTTCAATCATTTCGAGTAGGTGTCACGGTCAGGGCTTGTTACCGGTACCACATTCCCATTATAAGTACCGGTAAGTACCGGTATTACTATTCTGTTAAAATTTTAACGGTAATATGAGGTACCGGTAATCTAGTATTTAACGGTAATAATATTGTTAACAGTTAACGGTAATTTTACCGCTACTTGTTACCGGTACCAAATTCACATTATAAGTACCGGTAAGTATCGGTACCTCCATTCTGTCAAATTTTAACGGTATTAAAATTGCATTAATTTTACCGGTACCTACGCATTGTTGCCGTCTACCGCATGGGACTCGCTCGACTGTAAAAGTGCCGCCCTATTGTGGGCCCCCGCCTCACGCCGCACATGCACAACACGGCAACGACACACATTAACGAAATGATAATTCCCAATACGAGTACCGGTACTAAGTACCGGTACTGTTTACCGGTATTTGGTACAGGTACTTCTATCAGTTACCGGTACCGTCGTTTTATTGAGGTACCGGTACCAATCCAATTACCGGTACCGTTGTATTATAGAGGTACCGGTACTTGATTTTTACCGTTACCAAATGTACCGGTACCAAACCAATTACCGGTACTGTCGTTTCATAGAGGTACCGGTAATGGATTTTTACCGGTATTCCAACCCCTGGTCACGGTCAATCGACTATGCACACCCTGGTGTCAGAGTTCTTCGGAACCGCCTCTCGGCCTCTGACGTGGTTCCTTTAACGACTACCAGATGGCAGCCGGGACCAACGGCTTAACGTGCCTTCCGAAGCACGGAATCATCTTTATTTTCAGACAATCAGGTGATTCAAGCCTGCAATGTTCTAACCAAACTGGAAACAATTAAACAAAGAATGCTTCCCGTGGGAATCGAACCCACGACCCCCGGGTCTACAGGCAAACGCCTTAACCACTGGACCACGGAGGCTGTCAGTGATTGAAATAATGACATTTCACTCCCTATGGACATCGCATCAGCCCGCTGAACGTGGGACGCCTATGGTGTGCTTAAAAATTTGGCGAGCTACGTGGCGCAATGGTTAACATGGCAGCCTGCGACAAAAGGATGCCCGGGTTTGATCCCCAATCAGGTCAAGATGGAAAATGATCTTTTTCATATTTGCCTGGGTCTTGGATGTTTATCTATATGTGTATTTGGTTTAATATATAGTATCGTTTAGTTATTATCCCATAAGTCTCGAACTTACATTGGGACTAGCTCAATCTGTGTGATTTTTCCGTATATATTTTTATTTTTTTCATTCAATATTCGTCCCAACCAATTTACACTTATAGATATCTGTAAAAAAATCAGTTTCTGTGTTACACAAAATTTTTCCAAACACCGTGATAAGATTAGAGAATGATTTATTCGAATAACACGGATCTTTCTTGATCTCTGGGAAGATGAAATGATATCGCAAAGAGCAAAATTATATTTTTACATCTCTGAGAGCTTTAAATTAAAATATTCTTTTGCTTTCGCTCCTTGATGTTTATTTATTAAATTTTCTTAAAGGTTACCATGTTTTTAGTGGCGTATTTTAAAATTTTGCGCCTCAGGTTACTCGGATTTGTACCCCGGAAAAAAATGTTTGTCTGTTAAGTCAATTTACGGACGATAATTTTACGTGATGACGGTGGAAGAGAGATAGATGCGTCACAAGCCGAAAGTTTAGGTCGATCGTGCTTCTCTATCGCTTGTTCCACACTCACGCTTGCACGCGTAACGTGACACTTTTTCGTGCGTATAGCCGACGTTCATGGATTTATAAGACGTTATCAGGTCAAAAATTTAACAGCTACTTGTAACAGGTCAGTTCGCGTCAACTAGCGGCCATTCACACATAATGATATGGCAGGCTTTCTAGTCGCTCTTTTTAAGAAGCTACTAGGATTGAAAACTCCTTACTTATCTCTAAGCTAACCGTGCTCAATTTTGCTAGCTTTGTGTCGCGTTAATTGCGTCGTCGTGTGGCCCAACCTTCTAACTGACTTTTGTATACAGGCTGCCTGGTAAATCACGTTACATATTGAAAGGGGGCACTCAGAACTCGATTCTCGTTCCAAATATATATATAAAACTATATATAAATAATATACTTTTCAACAGTGTTGGTCGCCTAATTTTATGACTATTTTTCTTTTATTTTTTCCGTTTCTAGGAATGATTACAATTTTATTATATACATGTTATTTTTGGTACATATTATGTTAGCGATCGAGTGTGCAATGTTAATAAACATTATACACGATAGTCTCAAAGAGGCTGAGCAGATCTGTCCCTAGCGAACGGGTGTTCACGAGTTGACGCATAGCTCATCCATCGTTGAACTCAACCATATTAAAGGGAAGAGGACCCGAACGTCTGACGATCATATCTTGAATACCCGTTGCGGGTACTTGGCTGGATTTTCCCGTAATGTTTTCGTTAATTGACAGCTGCGCCGCCCCTTACTGCCCTATCGCCCCGGGCTATAGCGCTTGGTTTCAGAGTAAATACACCCTTGCATGTTCTATATTTTCCTGCTCAATTAGGAATTTAATATGGCTCACAGAATTTGCTTGAGGTTATTTCTACAGTTTCACTTTTGAAGCGTAATTTTGTTGTTGTCAATGTAATTTTATTTATTTCTTTATTCTAATGTTTCATTGTATTTGTTTGCTACTGTTATTTTTTAATTAGAATTTATTAAATATGTACTTAATAATTTTTTGATGACCGCTGTTATAATGAGTAACAAGGCGAGAATCTGAGAAATCATGTTAGTAGGCTATGAGGCTTGCTATTTTGATTCCGTTTTACATGTACACACCCACCAACATGCTAAACGTGATTTTTAGGTCTCACAGACCTAGGCTCTATCTACCCCGCAAAAGAAAACGACGTGATAGTATGTATTATGTACATATGTATGTAAAGTTTGGTATTGACAGAAGCTTTAATTGTATGTTACTGAATTATTTCGGCAAACAAGAATAATTTAAAAAACTTTAAAACTGTAACTAAGTGATTGATAAACACTTCACTCTCTGCCTTAACAGCTGAACCAATTTAAAAAAAACTTTCGCCTTTGTCTAAGTAGGACTATGCCTAGCCCAATTTTTTTTTTTTTTCAATCGGATTTTTCGTTTTCGAGATATGATAGATTGGCAAATATGTTTAGAAGCTGGCATGGACTAGCTTACACATACTCGTAACTGTACAATTCTTACATATACATATGGGCATTGATAACATCCTTTAATCTGAAGTTGGTTTAAAAACCAGCTCGTTTTCAACATAATATTGCCATCCATTTCAATTATTTATTATATTTATATTAATTTATTAGATTGGACCCATAGTACACAAACAGGTCCACCTGTTAAAAAAATTACAAATACTTATGTTTGATAGCCCGATCTTTTTTCAATAACTAGCGGTCCGCGCCGGCTTCACACGCATTATTTATTTAATCTATAGCCAATGTTTATCAGAAATAATGTAACCTACACCTAATGGAGACAGAATTTTTTAAATCTGTTCAGTAGTTTCGGAGCCTATTCTATACAAAGAACAATCAAACATATAAATAATTCCTCTTTATAACAATAATATTGAACAAAAATTTAAAAAAAAATTGCGTCTCTGAAATTGAACATAAATTTAAAAAACAATTGCGATTGTATTGAAGTTTAGATCAATGTAGATAGTGTTGATAAAAAAAACAACGGAGTGATCCTATAAGGGTCCCGTTTTGTCACTAGGAGGTATGGAACCCTAAAAAACCAACAATATGAGTAGTATCTATTTTATTTCCAAAAACCTAATACATAATGTTCGAGTGTTATTTTAAACGGCTAGCAGAATACTCTTTTCAAATTAAGAAATAAAATTATGGTGAAAAAATCGTACATAGACTTAAGGGTCCGTACTACCTCACACTGCTTTGCATGATTGACAGTTATATCAATAATAATTAAATACTCAAGTTGAAATAAAAATGCAGCAAAGTTCAGGACTAACTCTGGTAACTATCTGACTCAAAAACACGATTGCGTTAAATTTTCTCAATAGAAAAAAAATGCAAAGTTGCCTCCAAATCACGTCTAATTTACTCGGTATATAGCATTATTCACCAAATACATTAAAATTAACCTTGAAACTTTTGATTATTATTGCATTACAGATAAGGCAGCCATCATATGTTTTTCTTTTTCGAATACCCTTGAATATTCCTAAAAAACGAAAATATCCAAAGTAGCCAACGCGTCTAGACCATCCGCGTTTGTATCGCCACGCCGCCTGGCATATGGCGGGCTCTTAAGGTCGCTGGTTCAAATCCCGCCCACTTGGAATTCTTTCACCATATTTTATTTCTTAATTTAATAACAGTATATCAAAATAGCATTGTGAATGTAAAATAAAACACAGAAATAGGTTAGCAGAATATTCGTATTTTTGATAGCAAAAAAATGTAATCGGTCAGCTTAACTATAATAGCTAGTTGGGCAGCAACTTATGGTCAGCAAAACTTCTTTTCTGCCCTCAGTCGTTCCGGGTGGTCATAAAAAAAGAATAACCTGAACCTAACTTCTTTTCTGCCCTCAAATATATTATCTAAATGTTTTCTCTGCTTCCCCAATTGTAAAATCTTGCTGCCCAAATAATTATTTAGCGGCCCGACCAATTACTTTCCATAATGTTCTAGCAAGTTAATTCGAATAAGCGAAAGATAATCTCTCACTTCAATTTATGGGAGACCATATTGTTTTCTTAATTATAATCAGGCCATGCTTCAATTAATTTCGAGTGGTGCTAGAGATAGTATATCTTCATTAAATTCTAATGAAGCCATTCATTGGCTGAAATCTAATCATGGGTGAATAAAGCTCAGTATAATAATTCGTATGATTTCCTAGTGGTTATTATATTATATTGACTAGCTCCGTGGCGCAGCGGTCAACACGCCAGCCTGCGACACGGAGTGACCGTGTTCAATCCCCGGCCAGGTCAAGATGGAAAATGATCTTTTTCAGATTGGCCTGGGTCTTGGATGTTTATCTTTATATGTATTTGTTATAAAATATAGTATCGGTGAGTTAGTATCCCATAACACAAGTCTCGAACTTACTTTGGGGCTAGCTCAATCTGTGTGATTTGTCCGTATATATTTATTTATTTATCAACAGCGGTATTATACTAACAATAATTATTTATTATTGACGTGATCCTTATCCTTACTTCCTAATATTGTAAATGGGAAAGTAAGTTTGTTTGTTACGCTTTCACGCCGTAACTACTGAACCGATCATCATGAAATTTTGCATGCAAGTTCTCTGGAGTACGAAGAAGGACATAGGCTACCTTTTATCCCGGGAAAAAGTACTATTCCCGAGGGATCGACATTAAGCTAATAGTCTTATAAATCGATAAACGCCAGCAGCACGCACGAAAAAAGCGGCCTAGTGCGAGTCGGACTCGCCCATCAAGGGTTCCGTAGCAGCAAGTAACATAATATAAAAGTTGTTGTTATATTAGTCTCCGTGGTCCAGTGGTTAAGGCGTTTGCCTGATGACCAGGGGTTCGTGGTTCGATTCCCACCGGAAGCATACTTTGTTTAGTTGCTTCCAGTTTGGTTAGTTAGGACATTGCAGGATTTGAATCACCTGATTGTCTGATAATAAAGATGATTCCGTGCTTCGGAAGGCACGTTAAGCCGGTGGTCCCGGCTGACATCTGTTAGTCGTTAAAAGAACCACGTCAGAGGCCGAGAGGCGGTTCCGAAGAACTCTGACACTAGGGTGTGCATGGTCGATTGACCGTGTCACCTTCACGAAATGATGGTGATGAGTACTGCAGTATTTTTTATTTTATTATTTAAGCTTCTCTTTAATAAATCCCTACACACACGAACATTTTTTTACACTGGCGTAACAAAGCATTGAAAGTCGATCTCAGTTTTAAACCCCGGTGGAAAAAGAATACGTGATAAAAACCACGATGTGGCAGCGTATTTTCACAAAGGTGTCATGTTTACATACGAGAGTTTTTATGCATACATACTCATCACATCTTTATCCCTTGCGGGGTAGTCTTGGTTTGTAATTAATCCAGACGATAATAAATGTGTGATAATAATATATGTAAGTCCTAAAAGACAGAGCATTGTGATACTTTTAAATGTTACCACCATCTGACTGTTTTTGTAAATGTTACCTGTGACTCACAAATAAATTAAATAAATAAATATAAATAAATATTCTTATTCTTGGTTCGACCGAAAAGGCCAAAAATCTTTGACATTAAAGGTAAAGAAAAACAACCCCATTACGTTGCAACAGGGCAAGTGGCCTTTGTGTCAAACTGTTTTTTTTATTTATTTTTTTATATTTATTTTACGGCATTTGGCTTTCTGTGCCTTTTAGCCCTTCATATTTTCTACGTGTTATCAACGAAATGGTGGTGTAATTCATTTCGGTGATTCACTGGAGCCCTTGGCGACAATTCCCACGAATTCACTGGTTTGATCATAGACGCAGTAGCAGTAAGGCGAGCGACCACCAGCCCGCTATGTAAATCTCACTACAGCCGCACCATGACACTTCATTTTAGTTATTCCACACATTGTTCATAAACATGGACATTTATAACACCAAATTACACCGATTTCACATTATAAAGTCCACTAGAAGCAATTTGCAAAACAATCCAAAACAAAAACCGTGCAGTCCGTCGAAATTCCCGCCAAGAACTCCGTGTCAAACTGAGTTTATTACACTACATTTTCTTAAATTTTTTTTTTTTCTATTAAAAGTTTAAAAATTTCACGTGCGCGGGGTCTGAACCTGCTACCTTAGGTCTATGTAAGAGGAAATCGTAGGGCTGTCTTTCCATACAAGCGTAGTCCCCTGATTCCTCGCCAGATAGTACCAGTAGAGCAATGATTTTCACAAAAAATATCTATAGATATAGTTGCATGTCCCTATGATTTTTGTTTCCTAATTGAATTATTTTAAGAGTCCTCAAAGAATCTAAAAAATCGGTAAGAATTTCCGTTGTGTTCAAACATCAAGAAAACAAATTCGACGCGATTATATTAGAATAAGAAAACAAAGAAACACAGCCATAGCTTATTTTAATTTTTTTATGAAAAATAATTTAAATCGGTTATGTTTTGGAGTAGAAATCAGGGGACGACGAAGCGTTAATTTTGTGTAATTTTCATAGGTATTTTCGGTCCGAGCTGCAGTTGTCTCTATCGCACTCTGAGGGGGTTATTTGGGCACACAGCGCGACAGCAATAGATTTGACAAATACCTATTTTTCAATTCTCTCAAGCGCAGTGTTTCCTCTTAACAATATCATGAACCTTATGCCACATGTATAAGGTTGAAATTGCCGTTATTTTTTAATAGTATCCGTAGCTACACACGACTTTTTACACTACATATGATTGTGCAGACGGCCGTACAATTTCCACAAAGGTGTCCTGGTTAGAAGTCAGCGTTTTCATGAAATTACCGTATGATCGTTATACCGGCTGTTTCAGACCCTTGCTTATAATTACCGAGATCCCTTGGGTAGGCGAGCTTTTGCTACGATGACCCAAATTGTATGTCTGTACTCGAATATGGAGTGCTATTTTTAAAATAACGTCGTTCGTAAAGGTACGATTTATCCATACATAAATCGCTCGAAGACGAGTGTCACACTTTCAAAAATAGTACCCATGAATGACATATGTATACTTTTCCAATTGATGTTTATTAATTAATAATGGAATATCATACATATGAGACCTAAGAAAAGATAGACGGATTGTGTCAAGGAGGGTAACACGAAAGGAGTGACAAAGGCTATGTTCGGAAGGCACGTTAAGCCGTTGGTCGCGGCCGCAATTATTAATGGCAGTCGTTAAGCTATGTCAGATGCCTTCAGGCAGCTTGAAAAATGACACCAGTTTTGGGCACTTCATCATCATCATCAGGTCTTTTTAGTCTACACTGCAGGAGCATGACCCTCTCTGTACTACCGAAGCCTTACTTGCCTAGGGCGGACAGAGGATTTGGCCTACACTCTCCACGCTGGCCAAACGAGTTGGAGAGGTCTCATTGAAGTTTATGAGCTTTGTTTATATATAGCTTGTATTTCCTAAGTCGCTTCTTACGACATCCATGGGATGACTTGGAGTGGTCCTATTCTACTCTCGGAAACCACACGGCTAGTAGTTGGGCACTTACACGAAAATAACAACAACAAAGGCTATGATAGGCGACAGAACAAAATGGAGAGAACCTAACATACTGTGCCGACCTTACATGAAAAAGTGGGACAAGGAAAGAGAAGAATATGATACATACGAATATGTTGGAGCTGATTTTAACTGAATAAACTCAAAGAAAACTTTCCTTTGTTTAGTTCAATGTATAATATAAATATAAATATATACGGACTGCGATACGGTATAATTATGTGGGGCAATAGCATAGAATACACAAAAGCATTAGTGGCTCAGATAAAATGTATAAGAGTGCTATGTGGAGTACCACCTAGAACATCTTGCAGAATATTGTTTAAAAATTTAGGATTGCTGCCTCTCCCCTCACTTTATATATATGAGATATGTATGTTTGTTCAACCCAACCCGTCTGGCCAGCGTGGAGAGTGTAGGCCAAGTCCTCTGGCTGCTCTGGCCAAGTATGGCCCTAGTAGTACAGAGAGGGTCGTGCTCCTGTAGTGGAGACTAAGAAGGACCTGATGATGATGATGATGATGTTTGTTCACAAAAATATCAATCTGTTTAAGAAAGCAAGTGAGGTTAGTGGAAGAATGCAAAGAAATCCATATATGCTCGTATTAGACAGTACTCCGAAATCTGTAAAATGTGCAAATAGTCCACACAACATGTGTGTACGAATAATAAATTGCCAAATGAGTTTAAAAACCTTAACAATTATTTGTATAAAAATAAATTGAACATGTGGCCACTCCAGAAAATGTTTTTTGACGTTTTCATACAAATTGACCGATTGGTCGAAAATTTTTATATGGAACTGCCCATTTTTTTTTATTTCCCAGCATTTGTCCCATAGGAAAAGTTGTTCATATCGACGGGCTGAATCACCCCTTTAAGGATCCAGAACGATCAAAATTTCACCAGGTATACGAGAACTATTAAGTATATTAATGTTATGTATATATTGTAGGCGAGCTCCGTGGCGCAGTGGTTAACACGCCAGCGTGCTCAGTGCTCCCGGATTCGATCCCCGGCCAGGTCAAGATGGAAATTGTTCCTTTTCAGATTGACCTGTGTCTTGGATAATAAGAAGGAAGGATTGGTTTGTTTGCATTGAAACTCCGAAACTACTTGACCGATTTTAACAATTCTCTTAGAAGCCTACATCATCACTGATGAATTAAGGCTAAATAATTAAATAAGTACCTTTATCGGAGAAGCCGGGGCGGCGGTACCTTTATCGGGGTCGCTAGTGTAAGAATAAAGAAGCCATGTTGTTAAAAGGGCTACAGATAAAACAATGTTGTTATGTAAGCGCCGTCATCCAGGTAATATTGTTCTAGATAGGTAAACCTATTTTACGACAGACGGCGCGCGGCGCGTGTTACTTCTAAATGTCAAGTGTGAGCTTTTACGACTACGGATATCACTTGAACATGGGAAATAACTTTTTTCATCGCTCGTTAGGAAATTGCAAGAGGTCCTCTTTTACAGAATAGTAAATAAATAAATAAATATAAACGGACAAATCACACAGATTGAGCTAGCCCCAAAGTAAGTTCGAGACTTGTGTTATGGGATACTAACTCAACGATACTATATTTTATAACAAATACATATATAGATAAACATCCAAGACCCAGGCCAATCTGAAAAAGATCATTTTCCATCTTGACCTGGCCGGGGATCGAACCCGGTCACTCCGTGTCGCAGGCTGGCGTGTTGACCACTGCGCCACGGAGCTAGTCGAGTACAATTTATACCGATTAGTCTTTTACCACCGTTGCTGTCCGCCTAATTGCTAATATTTGAGAATGCTGTAATACGATTTGATTCGATACATTGCACTACGGCGGAAATCGATCCCGCGTACTATGCAAACGCATCACATCCGTACCAAAATAGATAAACATAGTCTGCTAATTATAACATGCATACAATGGATGCACCGCTGCTTGCATCTGCCTGGAGTGAGCAGAGATTACCGATAGATCGCGAATCGGAGGAAATCGATCCGTTGTACTATGCAACCGCATCACCTCCGTACCAAAATAGATAAACATAGTCTGTTAATTATAACGAGCATACAATGGATGCACCGCGTACTATGCAACAGCTTCACCCGGAGGTGAAGCTGTTGCATAGTACGCGGGATCGATACCAAAATAGACAAACATAGTCTGTTAATTATAACCAGCATACAATGGATGCACTGCACTGCATCTCGCATCTGCCTGCAGTAAGCCGTGATTATCGATACATTGCACTACGGCGGAAATCGATCCCGCGTACTATGCAAACGCATCACATCCGTACCAAAATAGATAAACATAGTCTGCTAATGAAAACCAGCATATAATAGTGCACCGCAGCTCGCATTTACCTGCAGTAAGCTGAGATTACCGATACGTCGCACTCCGGCGGAAATCCATACCGCGTACTATGCAACTTCATCACCTCCGTACCAAAATAGATAAACATAGTCTGCTAATTGGTTACCAGCATAAAATTGTGCATCGTAGCTCGCATATATCTACTAGCAGTAAGCCGATATTACCGACAGATCGCACTCCCGCTGAAATCGATCCCGCGCTACTATGTAACCGCCTCGGCTACATCTCGCTCCGACTTCGATCAAATATAATGGTAGATACGCAGTCTCATACAAAATGAACCCTTAATAATAGTCCCGAGTCAAAACATCACGCATACTCACAAACAACGACAAAAATGGCACATACTGAAAGTATAACTCCATCATCTTTTTTTTCATTTTTGATGCGTCTTTTTTGCATCTTTTCACTGAAACTTCGTCACCGCGAGACGTGTGAGTGCTAGCGTGGTTAATTGAAACTGTGGACAAAACAGCTCAGAAATTCGATTAGTGCTGTTTTTTCGGTGCCGCTTTTCGAGCGCGAATCGTGCATTAACGTTTTCCTGTAAGATAGCAAGATTAAACGATAACCTAGAAGGTACGAGAATATTTATAAGTCCGTATTTCGATCAAGGTATCATAAAACAATAGACGTATCAACGAAGGAGGTTTAAATCTGGACCCTACCTTTTCATTCTTAAATGGGCAAACGAACATACGAAACACCTAATGGTAAGTGTCAGTGTCGCTCATGGACATCTGTAACATCGGAATTGTTGACAGAGCGCTGCCAGAATAAAAAAGGAATTTTTACCCTTTCGTAGGGTTCAAAAAAAAATACATAAATCTTATAGGATCACTGTTGTCTGTCTGTCTGTCGGCCTATCAAGACCTTTTTCTCAGGAACGCGTAGAGGTATCAAGCTGAAATTCATGACAAATACTCTGGTCCATTGTCCCTTGGAGTTGTGAAAAAATCAAATTTCTAAGCCCACGTTATCAAACGATAGAGCCGTTTCTGCCACATATTTTCGACATTCGCAAGGGAATCAAAACCTACAGGGTACTGCCAGTGAACGCGGAATCTTGAAATTTGGTACGAAGCAACGTCTTATAGCACAGGTAAAGGAAAAATTGTATACAGATGTGTCGGTCACAGTAACAGTATCACAAGATCAATGGTTTTATCACATCTCAAAAAAAGCCCAACGCGCATAAAGACATTTTCAGTTGAAAAAATAAAAATCATAAAAAGTTCGACTGTAATTTGCACAAAAATTTTCCGCTTTCATATTACTGCCAAAAATCGGTCCTTTTTTTCGAGCCGTGGCTGTAACAACGAAAATCACTGAGCCACAATCACACATAAAAGAGAAAAACAAAAGTACACTCGCTCAAACTAGTTACAAACTATGGCACTACTGTAATCACACAAAATACCACCTTCATTCGACTGCCAAAAACGCGGTCCATTTTTTCGAGCCGTGGCTGTAACAAGGAAATCACTGAGCCACAATCGCACAGAAAAGAGAAAAAGTACACTCGCTCAAACTGCACCGCTTCTCCGATTCAAAAGTGGAACGCGCGGGTCGGGTTGTTTCGTGCCAGTTCCACGCTACAATGGTACTCGCCAGGTGAAACAACGATATAACGTACCGCTTTATTTGATTAAAAACAGTTCGAGTTATATCATAGATTATAAAATGTGCCTCATGCATTATCCATATCCATACTCCATACTAATAAATGCGAAAGTGAGTTTGTTTGTTTGTTACGCTTTCACGCCGCAACTACTGAACCGATCATCATGAAATTGCATACACGATCTCTGGAGTATGGAGAAGGACACAGGGTACCTTTCATCCTAGAATAAGGTACTGTTCCCGAGGGTTCGACGATGACGCGTGAGCCTCGAGCATAAGCTAGTGTATTATAAACGAATCCACACTGTAAAGTGTTTTCCAAGATAATCAAATGAGCCCAAACACAA
Source organism: Elegia similella (assembly GCA_947532085.1). NCBI lineage: Eukaryota > Metazoa > Arthropoda > Insecta > Lepidoptera > Pyralidae > Elegia > Elegia similella. Next base: position 6,532,680 of record OX383933.1, read on the forward strand.
TTGGTGTACCTTGTTTAGTTTAAGAGTTCCTATGATCACCTTCCGACTCCATCATCAGACCAGCGCAACGATTCCATAATATTGTATTGTCATCCGATTTACACATGCATGCAATATTTCAGCTCAATCAGTAACCGGAAAGTAGATCAAAATTTAACTCACAAGATTTAATTACAGACAAACATTGGGACAGGTGACACTCATTAAAAGCTTGTTAAAAGGCAGTCATACAAAAGCTGTAATCTATGAAGTGACGATCAAATCGTATTACAGCATTCTCAAATATTAGCAATTAGGCGGACAGCAACGATGGTAAAAGACTAATCGGTATAAATTGTACTCGACTAGCTCCGTGGCGCAGTGGTCAACACGCCAGCCTGCGACACGGAGTGACCGGGTTCGATCCCCGGCCAGGTCAAGATGGAAAATGATCTTTTTCAGATTGGCCTGGGTCTTGGATGTTTATCTATATATGTATTTGTTATAAAATATAGTATCGTTGAGTTAGTATCCCATAACACTAGTCTCGAACTTACTTTGGGGCTAGCTCAATCTGTGTGATTTGTCCGTATATATTTATTTATTTATTTACTATTCTGTAAAAGAGGACCTCTTGCAATTTCCTAACGAGCGATGAAAAAAGTTATTTCCCATGTTCAAGTGATATCCGTAGTCGTAAAAGCTCACACTTGACATTTAGAAGTAACACGCGCCGCGCGCCGTCTCTCGTAAAATAGGTTTACCTATCTAGAACAATATTACCTGGATGACGGCGCTTACATAACAACATTGTTTTATCTGTAGCCCTTTTAACAACATGGCTTCTTTATTCTTACACTAGCGACCCCGATAAAGGTACCGCCGCCCCGGCTTCTCCGATAAAGGTACTTATTTAATTATTTAGCCTTAATTCATCAGTGATGATGTAGGCTTCTAAGAGAATTGTTAAAATCGGTCAAGTAGTTTCGGAGTTTCAATGCAAACAAACCAATCCTTCCTTCTTATTATCCAAGACACAGGTCAATCTGAAAAGGAACAATTTCCATCTTGACCTGGCCGGGGATCGAATCCGGGAGCACTGAGCACGCTGGCGTGTTAACCACTGCGCCACGGAGCTCGCCTACAATATATACATAACATTAATATACTTAATAGTTCTCGTATACCTGGTGAAATTTTGATCGTTCTGGATCCTTAAAGGGGTGATTCAGCCCGTCGATATGAACAACTTTTCCTATGGGACAAATGCTGGGAAATAAAAACGAAAGGGGCAGTTCCATATAAAAATTTTCGACCAATCGGTCAATTTGTATGGAAACGTCAAAAAAATATTTGAGACCCAGCATTGGTCCTATAGAAAAAGTTGTTCATATCGATGGGCAGAATCACCCTTTAAGGGTCCATAACGATTAAAATTTCACTATATAGAGATGACATTGTAAGTATTATACATGACTAGCTCCGTGGCGCAGCGGTCAACACGCCTGCCTGCGACACGGAGTGACCGGGTTCAATCCCCGGCCAGGTCAAGATGGAAAATGATCTTTTTCAGATTGGCCTGGGTCTTGGATGTGTATCTATATATGTATTTGTTATAAAATATAGTATCGTTTAGTTAGTATCCCATAACACAAGTCTCGAACTTACTTTGGGGCTAGCTCAATCTGTGTGATTTGATAAGATAAGATAAGATAAGATTTATTTGCATTAAATAGGGTACAGAAGTGTAGCTTAGCCTACTTAGCCATTTTTACAGCATGCAATATTTTTTTTGATTACATTTCTATTTACAATACTAAATATAGGCTCTTTAATCAAATTCACAATACTTTTAGTGTCATTAATAATTACAACTTTAAATAAGTCTTAATTTAATATTATACAAAAATGTCAGAAGTACTATTATTATCAAAAATGTCATCAATTTTATAAAACATTTTCTGTAGCCGAGGCGGTTACATAGTAGCGCGGGATCGATTTCAGCGGGAGTGCGATCTGTCGGTAATATCGGCTTACTGCTAGTAGATATATGCGAGCTACGATGCACAATTTTATGCTGGTAACCAATTAGCAGACTATGTTTATCTATTTTGGTACGGAGGTGATGAAGTTGCATAGTACGCGGTATGGATTTCCGCCGGAGTGCGACGTATCGGTAATCTCAGCTTACTGCAGGTAAATGCGAGCTGCGGTGCACTATTATATGCTGGTTTTCATTAGCAGACTATGTTTATCTATTTTGGTACGGATGTGATGCGTTTGCATAGTACGCGGGATCGATTTCCGCCGTAGTGCAATGTATCGATAATCACGGCTTACTGCAGGCAGATGCGAGCTGCAGTGCAGTGCATCCATTGTATGCTGGTTATAATTAACAGACTATGTTTGTCTATTTTGGTATCGATCCCGCGTACTATGCAACAGCTTCACCTCCGGGTGAAGCTGTTGCATAGTACGCGGTGCATCCATTGTATGCTCGTTATAATTAACAGACTATGTTTATCTATTTTGGTACGGAGGTGATGCGGTTGCATAGTACAACGGATCGATTTCCTCCGATTCGCGATCTATCGGTAATCTCTGCTCACTCCAGGCAGATGCAAGCAGCGGTGCATCCATTGTATGCATGTTATAATTAGCAGACTATGTTTATCTATTTTGGTACGGATGTGATGCGTTTGCATAGTACGCGGGATCGATTTCCGCCGTAGTGCAATGTATCGATAATCACGGCTTACTGCAGGCAGATGCGAGATGCAGTGCAGTGCATCCATTGTATGCTGGTTATAATTAACAGACTATGTTTGTCTATTTTGGTATCGATCCCGCGTACTATGCAACAGCTTCACCTCCGGGTGAAGCTGTTGCATAGTACGCGGTGCATCCATTGTATGCTCGTTATAATTAACAGACTATGTTTATCTATTTTGGTACGGAGGTGATGCGGTTGCATAGTACAACGGATCGATTTCCTCCGATTCGCGATCTATCGGTAATCTCTGCTCACTCCAGGCAGATGCAAGCAGCGGTACATCCATTGTATGCATGTTATAATTAGCAGACTATGTTTATCTATTTTGGTACGGATGTGATGCGTTTGCATAGTACGCGGGATCGATTTCCGCCGTAGTGCAATGTATCGATAATCTTTGCTCACTCCAGGCAGATGCAAGCTGCGGTGCATCCATTGTATGCTCGTTATAATTAACAGACTATGTTTATCTAATTTGGTACGGAGGTGAAGCTGTTGCATAGTACGCGGCTTACTGCAGGCAGATGCGAGCTGCAGTGCATCCATTGTATGCTGGTTATAATTAACAGACTATGTTTATCTATTTTGGTATCGATCCCGCGTACTATGCAACAGCTTCACCTCCGGGTGAAGCTGTTGCATAGTACGCGGGATCGATTTCTGCTGGAGTACGATGCACCGGTAATCTCGGCTTACTCCAGGCAGATGCAAGCTGCGGTGCATCCATTGTATGCTCGTTATAATTAACAGACTATGTTCATCTATTTTGGTACGGAGCTGATGCGGTTGCATAGTACGCGGGATCGCTTTCCGCCGGAGTGCGATGTATCGGTAATCTCGGTTTAATGTAGATAGGATATGCGAGCTACGGTGCTCCATTGCATCCTGATTATAATTAGCAGACTATGTTTACCCATTTTGGTACGGAGGTTTTGCGATTGCATAGTACTATGCAATCGCAAAACCTGCAAAACGTGGGATTGGTTTCCAGCGAATGCGATCTACTGGTAATCTCGGCTTACTGCAACTATATGCAAGCTGCGGTACATCATTTTATGGTACGGGGGTGGTGCGGTTGCATAGTACGCGGGATCGATTTCCTCCGATCCGCGATCTACCGGTAATCTCAGCTTACTGCAGGCAAAAGCGAGCAGCGGGGCACCATTGTATGCTGGTTAATGATTAACAGGCTATATTTACCTATTAATAGCATTTACCCGCAAATTCCTGGGTTTACTGTAACATAAACTTGTTTTTTGTATTTTGTAAAATATGCCTTTTGGTTAAGCATTATCTCTTAAACTCTGTTATAGGGATAAGAATAGTCGTAGTAAACGTCTTTTTCATCGCTCAACACAATCTTCTATACGATCTGTTTGGACATGACATTCGGATACTGAATGGGGTTGTTTTTCAGGCTATTTTATCGATAAATCCTCCCTCCCCCCCCGTACCTCACCTTTGAAATGGCAGCCATTTTAATTTTCTTATCTCCGTGACGTCCCTTTCGCCGACAAAAATGAAGATAACTTACATATCTTCTACAATTAAATAATTAAATAATCTTCTACATACGATCAAAATCATGTCAAAATATCTCGCCCAAGTTGAGTTCTCGTATGAAATATTAATGGATTCACGCTATCCTAATGAATAATAAACTCGGTTCATTATGTTCACGTCACCCGACCTGTTGATGGTTGAGATTCCCGACTACGGTCAACAGGGATCAAAGAAGGGTGGTCATCATGATATATTATTCACCTTAAGAACACCGCCCATTTCCAGACATTCAAATGTTTTTTTTTTTTTCAAATTAAAAGTTTTGAATAACATGTCTTTTTGAGGAAATTCGTGTTTTGTTCGTATATTAGCTGGGCCTGCGACTCCGTCCGCGTAGATTTGTATGGAGACCAAGTCTTATATAACTGGAGAAAAATATGTGTGTCTTATCATAACTGGAGAAAAAAATGTGTGCTAAATGTTTATCTGGCAAGTTTTATAAAATTCAGTTAATTCGTTTAAGACTTATGGACACACAAACATATTCTTTTTTAACTTTCGCGCTTAAACACATAATTATGTATTTATACGGGACTGAGTACGAACCTTTTTATTATTTGTTTCCGTTGACTTAACAAATAATAAAAGAAATAAAATAACGGTTCGTGCTAAGTCCCGTTTATATACATAATTTTGTGTGTGTTAAAAACACACATACAGAAAAAAGCTAAAAATCGTCAATTTAGTTTCAGTATCATGTATAGAGCTTATAAACACGATATCTCTGAAAACAAAGTAACTTACTCCATGGCCAACCCTTACAGATTTAATGATAATTGCTATAGAATATATTAAATAAATAAATATTATTAAAAATATTTTTAGGGACATATCACACAAATTGAGCTAGCCCCACAGTAAGTTGTGAACTTGTGTCGTAGGATACTATATTTTTATGATAGATACTTATATAGATAAACATTCAAGACCCAGGCCAATCTGAAAAAGATCATTCCCCATCTTGACCTGGCCGGGGATCAAACCCGGGCACTCTCGTGTCGCAGACTGGCGTGTTGACCGCTGTGCCACGGAGCTTTTTTTTTTTTAAACGGACATATTTCACAGATTGAGCTAGCCCCAAAGTAAGTTCGAGACTTGTGTTATGGGATACTAACTCAACGATACTATATTTTATAAAAAATACATATATAGATACACATCCAAGACCCAGGCCAATCTGAAAAAGATCATTTTCCATCTTGACCTGGCCGGGGATCGAACCCGGGCACTCCGTGTCGCAGGCTGGCGTGTTAACCACTGCGCCACGGAGCTGTCAAAGCAGGAGCTAGCCTTTGATATTCAACTAAAAATGTATGCATAAAAAAATACGAAATAACTTTTCCCCCGAGCTAATACAACAAAAGTGGAGTGCCAATCTTCAGTTGGCTCGAGCAACTCGCAGATTTATCCAAAGCAGATTGAAAACGCTCACGACACCCGCGGGAGCCCAAATGGCCACGATTCGATATTTTTCCATTTGTCGTCAATGCGAAATATTTCCCGAGCGATACATTTATAGGAGTAAAATTTTATACAGTTTACATTTTATATCTTTACTAGCGATCCGTCCCGGCTTCGCATGGGTGCAATGCTGATACTGAAAAACAATTAAAAAACAGAGCCGTCATGATTTCTGCAATAAAACTTAATTTAGAAAATGAAACTTGCTACTAAGCAAACGAAGTTGTAGCATTGCAATGACATGAAAGTAAATTCAAATATACATTTCAGCAAATAATAAATATAGCAAAGCGTTGTTCTGAGAGCAACGGATAGGAAAACTAGAAAACTGCTGCGCAAAATGTATGTAGAACAGCAGGAACCGGGAGCGGTTATGACGCCCGAGGGAACGACGGGGTGTGCATGCTTTGCACATTGACGTACAAATGGAGAAAACAATATTAATAGTACATTACTGCAGAGGCCGGGAAGTAAGGGATTGCCGGACGAGTAGAGTTTTCAAGGCCGAGCGTCAGCGAGGCCTTGGCAATAAATACGAGTCCGGCAAGCCGATTCCCGGCAAAGGCATGTATTGTGCTTTTCTCAATAAATGCGAGGAAATAATGAAAGACGTACTACTGGGAATAAATGAGTATAATATATAAAACGATAATAGTATGTACATTTTTAATTTCATATTTGTTTTACGGCATTTGATGTTCTACGCCTTTTCCTTCGTATTTTTCAACGTTTTATCAAAGAAATTATGGTATAATTCATTTCGTTGATTCGACGGAGCTCCTGGCGACAATTCCCACGAATCCTCTGATTTGATCATAGACGGCGCAGTAACGCGAGCGCCCACCAGCCCGCTTTGTAAATCTCTAAATCCGCACCATGACACTTAAGTTAGTCCACACATTGTTCATAAACATTTATAACACCAAATTACACCGATTTTACATTATAAAGTCCACTAGAAGCAATCTGCAAAACAATCCAAAACAACAACCTTGCTTGCAGTACGCCGAAAATAAATAATAGTACATTCTCGCGTTATTTTCTTTTTTAATTTCAATTGTCATTTCGTGCTAAGGAAACATAGCCCATACAGCCTAGGCATATTTTACCCAAAAAATATAATACCGTAAAAATCTGTTTTCCCGCGTTTTTCTTTTTATTATTGGCATATTTTTGTGTGATTTTACCAACATTTTAATTAAATTATTTTCATATTCATATACTTATATGCTCGATGAGTGCATTCTTTTATAATGTGGTAGCCATTGGCTGTATGACAAGTTACATAGTACAAGTTACATAGATTAATTAAAAAGTTTTGAGCAGCGGCCAGGAATGAATTTTCATACTTACTTTCCTGGCCTAGGCCGGTAAAGTATTGCACTAGCCAAAAATTACAAACTTCGTGGCTTCATTTTACTACAATAATGCCTACATTACCGAGCATGTTTTAGAAAAAATGTTATATTTCTTTCGTCTTAATAACGTAAAAAGCAAATCAATGTGTTTGTTTTATTTATTTTACAGTAGTACAGTCAGCAAATGTATTCGGTATGCACCCATTTTGATCGTGTGCAAGTCAACATCACACTGGCGAATATGCCGTCCAATAAAAATCTTGCAACACTTGTGTGGGTAAATCAATGATTTCGTTTCATTCAACACATGCATAACCATCTAGCGACATCTAGCGACACGATACGTTTAGTGTCAAAGGATAATCAATAATTTATTAGTAAGATTTAATTAGTGTAAATTGGATTATAATTTTGGTTTTTGTAATATTATTATTTAAACATGTATGGCCCTTAGTTGACCGAAATAAAGATTTATTATTATTATTATTATTATTATAATTTCGCCGAGTTAGTCAGCAACTTGATTGGCAGAGTGTTCTAGGGAACCAACTTAAGTCATGTGAAAGTTGCTGGTTCTATTCTGCCTAATGCTTATAAATTTGTGAATAAAATATACATTTTATTCGTATGTTCTTTTTATTCGTTGTTTCGATATTTTTCAGTGTTTATTCATGTTTGAAACTAATTAGCATAAAAGGAAATGAGGTTACGTGAAAAAAAAATAGTCTTTTATTGCACAGTTTTATTTATTATTCAATTTAAATATAAGTAAGTAAGTATATAAATAACAGAACGGGATCATTTTATAGTAAAGCAACTCATTGTTAATTACTAAGTAGATTACTTCATACATAATAATAAATGGGTAATTTGAGTAACTGTCTTTTATACATAACTCTGTAAAAGTATACTGCTGAGGAATAAATACTTCTACAAAATAATTTAAACATAATATTAAATAAGTAACTTGAGTAACTGTCTTTTATACATAAGTCAGTATAGGTATAGCATACTGCTGACGAAGAAATACTTCTACAAAATAATTTAAACTGAAATATATATGTAGTCGTTTTTCCTACTGCCATGTTTATTTACATATTTATTTACCTAACTACAGAATCGGACAAGAATGGACGTAATTATCAAGCGATCTTTTATAAGCAGGTCAGCCACATGTGAGAGAATAAACATGTTAATTGACGTTACGGAAAAACGTCAATATCAATAAACATCTCTCTTTTATGTATCGACCTTTTTTTAATAAATATTTTGGAATGAAACTAAATATCTAAGATTGGAGTATAGAAAGCAAAGAAAATATTTAATAACCTATCGGTGATCCTTGACTTTTTATAATTAATTCTAACCTATCCCGCATACCTGCTACCATGTTCCAACACATATCTGTCGGCCGCTAGATCGACATGGAAGAACGTTATAGCGTTCCCCTGTTTTTCGCCACAAAATTTTACGTCCATCCTTATCCGATTTAAAAGACTTTACATCCATAAATATCAAAACATTGTTGCACCAATCGAAATTTTTATATTGTTCTGCGAATCTTAGTTTTTCACACTTATGCACATCACTAAGTAACATTTTCATAGCCGGTCTTCTACACCTTAAACCACCAGCACGCAAATGATTTCGCAATGTCTGAAGAGACACTCCCTCTACGGTTGCCGTCGAACGCGTAGTCTTGAATGGATCTTCCAAATGTGCAGCTACTATGTCACGATGACGGCGTGATGCATCAGTATAGCTGCCACCTTTTGGACCAGGCCGAACGTGGTCAATGTGCCCTGAGTCCGCATATCTATGCACCCACAATTGCACAGTTCGTCTCTGTGGAAGATATGAAACAAAATAATAATTATTATTTACTTAATTTTAGGTATAAAAACTGCGCAGTATTAACTATTACCTATAACCAAATTGGAAGTTAACAAGAAGGCTCATTCATAGTCATAATTTTCAAGTATCAATATGTAGTTAATAAAAAATACTTACCGATATCATTAAGCGCCGAGCGATTTCACTTATTGAAACATTTTGCTCATATAAAATGACTATCTCCGTCCTTTTGATTATGCTTATGTGTGTATTCTCCATGATTTTTACAAATATTATGTAATTGCTCAAAGCAGAGCTGCGTTCCTATTCGATGCTATTGAACAAGTGCACTTATAAAAAATACTCAAGACCCTCAACAAATATAAACCGAGTTGAATAATCTCTTAATCTGTGGGTAGCAATGCAAATAATTGTCAAGTTACATTAATGCTTATTTCTGACGATTTCTATGAGACAACAACAAAAAAAAATCAAACAAAAATTAAGTTATCCTAGTGAGACTCGAACTCGGGGTCAATACCATAATATAAGAATTAGTAGTCTGTTATCTTAGCCACTGGACTACCATAGCTTTAATGCCTTGTGTTGAAATAACGAATAACATTTTACTACGAAAAGTTGTTTTCTAACAAATTAAACTTGTTTATCTTAAATGACTTGGTTGAAAAGACGTGATGTGCTGGTGTGTGTTTAGATAAAAGGATTCCCACACAAATGAACCTGCGTATTATTAGGGCCGCGGCTAGAGATGTAAAGAACTCGAGTCTTTGAGTCTTAATTCGATAGACTCGGCTCAATTTTACAAGACTCGGTGTACTAACAAAACTCAGAGCCTTGAGTCGAGCCGAGCTCCAGTCCTTTCTCGAAAACTCGAGCACCAAAACAGAACTCGTATTTCAAAAAGAGCTCGAGTCTTATAAAGAAGCTGACGTCTCAATAAGAACTCGAGCCTTAAAAAGAGCTCCGAGTGTATCGAGTCTTGAGCGTATCAAGGTTGATTTATTTACAAATACATAGTTCATTTGGTAACATGCTAAATGTGGCCTTTAGGCATTGCATTATTAGGATCTGTGTACCTCAAGAGGGATAAAAACGTGACACTATTTACTATGTGGGTACTGATCCATTTTTATTGCTTGTTATTTTACGAGTATTTAAAGCTAAGAATACTAGACTTTACAAAAATAACTAAATTACTATTATATCTCACAAAAGTTACATATTTTATTCCCTGTTTATTTATAAATGAACTCCAAATGGAAAAGAACTTGAGCGCGACTCGTCGCTTAAAACGACTCGAGCGCGAATCATGTCAATATGTAGACTTAAGTGCTCTAGCCTGGGGGTCTTGTTGTAACAAGTCGAGCTGTGCAATATGTCAGCCGAGCCTACAATTTAGGACTCAAAAGACTCGAGTTCTTTACATCTCTAGCCGCGGCCATTCAGAACGCGCACATTGAAACATAATGATGCGTGTGTGCCCTGCAAACCGAATAACTTGTTCGAGTGTACATACACAGACATTTAATATTTCATATTAAATATATGTGAGTATATATGATATACCTGTTTCTCAGACTGGCCCTTCAGGTTATGCATGTACGCGTGTACGTACACGCGGCCCATCAGGCAATTTGAGAGTATGCTGTGTCTCCAAGCCTTGCGCACACAGGCAACGCCCAAAGCCGAGGTCCGTACCTGTTGGGGGCCCTTTGGTGATATAGGCTAAGGGCATTTTGCCCTCGCCTCAAACGCCCGGTGAAGTAGCGAAAACTCACTTGGAGCTTTCGCTACTTCACCTTCTTTAAGCAAAGAAATAAAATCTTTAATAGTATTATTTTTTTATGAGAATCAGAAATAAAATAAATACTGTCATGATAAAATTGCATTGGCGTTTTTTTTCTGTAGAAAACTTAACTATAAAAATGAAACGTACCCCTTAGTAGCATACAATGACATGAAAGTTTTAAACTTACCTTTCAGCAAATATAGCAAAGCGTAATTTTGAGAGCAACGGATAGGAAAACTAGAAACTGTTGCGCAAAATGTATGTAAAACAGCAGGAACCGGGAGCGCTTATGACGCCCGAGGGAACGACGGGGTTTGCATGCTATGCTTTGTACATTGAAATGAGTGAATAGAGAGAATAACTAAAAAGCAACTATACACAGCAATTTTAAATATTTTATTATATATATTTAACTAGCTGTTGCCCGCGACTTCGTCCGCGGTAATTTCTGTTATTATGATTAATTAGTACAGATGAATAATGTTCCCCGTTTTCAAAACATTTTTTATTGATGCTTCGCTCCTATTGGTCGCACCGTGATGTTTCATAGCCTAAAGCCTTCCTCAATAAATGGACTATCTAACACAAAAAGTCCAATTTGAACCAGTAGTTCCTAAGATTAGCGCGTTCAAACAAACAAACAAACTCTTCAGCTTTATAATATTAGTATAGATAATATATTAGTTATATTTTCTCAGTCTTATGTTATACAAGTCAATACATACATACATAGTATCACGTCTTTTTCCCTCGAGGGGTAGACAAGTCAATGTGTTTGTTATATAACAATGTAAGCTTAAGTCCACACATTTTGTTCTAAGTATGTCGTAGATTGTAAGTTGATGTCATTTGGAGAAAATGCGCTGTGCAGTTTGTTGCCGCTTCTTCTGCACTCCGCCTTGGAAGCGGCGTAAACTTAGCTCTAAGTAAGTTATTGACGTCAACAATAATAATGTTGTAAATAATAATGTGTAATTTAAGTTAACTATATAGGCAAGCTCCGTGGCGCAGTGGTAAACACGCTAGCCTGCGCGATACGAGGGTACCCGGGTTCGATTCCCATAAGACTTAATAGCCACATTAAGCATGTTATTGGGCTTGTAGATGGAAAACGGAAACAATATAGTTATGGGTTGCTAGCTGCATCACCTACTAACATAATTTCTTAGATTTTCGCCCATTCCCTAGATACGTATACAACTAATTAGAGATTCTGTATGAAGTAGTCATTATAAGGATGTTTTTATTTTATTTTGTTGGGATATTTACTGTATACTAATATGGACTAAGATTTCCATATGAAAAAGTCGCGTTAGTGAGTATTTATTAGAATAAATATTTACGAGAATAACGTTTCAAAACAATCTTGTAATGCTACGTAAAGTAGTACGTACCCATCGATATGGTTTGTAAGCGATGTCTTACATAATTCACTTGCATTGGATGAGCTCCGTAGCACAGTTGTTAACACGCCCGGGTTCGTTTCCCGGCCGGGTCAAGATGCAAAACTATCTCTTTCAGATTGACCTGGGTCTTGGATGTCTATCTGTCTATATAAGTATCTATTATAAAATGTAGTATCGTTGAGTTAGTTAGTATCCTACGTACGACACAACTTACTGTGAGGCTGGCTCAATTTGTCCCTATATATTAATATTTACTTATTTATTGGGGGATATGGCATATGTAATGTAAACATGTTTCTCGTGTTATTGCCTTTTTTGAGTGAATCTACCTACTGGCGTCTGCGTATTAAGTTGGGAGCACACTTTGTGTAGATAACCATTATGTCACGAATCACGAACATAATTAAACAAGGCTACGGCAGGCAGATATGGGAGTTTCGGTATGGATTTCATTAATAAATGAGCATAAATAGCTGCGCAGGTGATTTTTCATCTTCTTCATTATAATTTTAGTTTTGTTACGGCAAGGGCAACCATGGTAAGGTATCGTAATTTTAAGGTCAATTCTATTACCTACCTCTGTTTTTACTTAAATGTATAGATACTCGTATCTAGGACACTTTAGTTTAATAAGCAAGCGTTAATTCACAATCCTAACTTTTTGTTGATAGCCACCATAGCTCAATTTAAAAATTTCTTTTAACTTTAGACCGTAGTTAACGGTGTTGGTGTAACATTTAGTAATAAGCTCATTACCGTTATTTTTTATGTATTATTATAAGATTAAACGAACTTACCTAAGTGAAGTTCTATCTTAATTATACGAAGCTGCTCGTCCGAGATAAATACATTAACGTGTAGTAACGTCTCACGTACTGTGCCAATTCTTCTTCTTCTTCTTTTCTTAGTTTATGGCTCCATCGTACAGCCGAACGATGATTTTGCCAATGTCAAGGTTGGAGATGACACAACAAACTATTACAGGCAATTGATCGGTACAGGAGCTGAGTGTAACCTAAAACAAACACAACACAAATAAGTTAGTAGTAGTGTTAGTAAACTATAGCTACATAAGATCAATTGATCAGTAAGAGAAGATTAGTAAGAGAAGGTGAGACCAAACAATTAAGGAATTAGGAAAATGATAATAATGGGAAAGGGAGTGGGCAGTATATATATAATATAAGTTTATAAGTAAATATTATTATTTTTGATAAATTTAGCTAAAACATTTACAAACGAAGAAAATATTAAAGTTAGTAAGAAAGAGATATTGACTGGTCGTGGAATATTACAAGGAAGTGAGTCGTACAGAGACACAGACAACTTGGGGCATTCAAAAAAGAGGTGTTCCAGGGTACCCTCGTCCAGGCCACACTCACACAGTGAACTGTCTTTCACTCTGATTTTTGCTAGAAATACCGGAGAGCATATATGTCCTAGGCGTAATCGAATAATTGCCGATGTAGGGTGTTTATGGAGATTTCGGTATTTATAAAACCAGGGTTTTACGGGGATATCTGGTTGGATTTTAAAATAATATTTTGCTGCACGTGAGCCGTTAGAAGCCCAAAACGAATTCCAGTCCTTTTTAAGACGAGTGTGAGCGGTTAATCTGAGGTCCCGTGAAAGGCAAAATAAGTATTTGTCAGAGCCCTGTTGAATAGCGTCTTTGGCGAATGCGTCTACTGTTTCATTACCAAGTATACCAGCATGACCCGGTATCCAAGCTATGGCTACCTCAATTCCAGCCTCATGACATCTATACAAAGTGTCTCGAGTAGACAGAGAGATGGAAAAGTTGTCTTTAGCGTGAAATGGGAGCTTAACTAAATCCTGGAGGCTACTTTTAGAATCTGAAAGGATGAGAGTTTTGTTTAAGCAGTGGGTTTCTACAAACGTAGCTGCTTCTAGTAAGGCGATAGCCTCCCCAGAGAATACAGAACAATATGGTTCAAACACAGTTACTAAGCTGGTCAGAAAAGAAAGAAAGGTTGGTTAGTCTAGAAATAGAAAATCTATCTAAATTAGGGACCTATGTGTTCCTCTGACCCTTCACCCACATTCTTAGCTCCCAAAAGTAATGACGGCTATAGATTAATCTGAAATCTAACATCATCATAATAAATTTATTGAAACAGTACACTTTCAATCAGAGCCAACGTTCTCTCGTGTTCTCGTTCGATCACCGAAGTTAAGCAGCGTTGGGCGTGGTCAGTACTTGGATGGGTGAACGCCTGGGAACACCACAGGATTGGATAATCATTACATGTATATAGATGTGCAAAATTGTTGCATGGCCACAATTGATTTGAACGAGGCTTGCTTGTCAGTAACAGAAACAGAAAACTTAAAGAAATACTTATTGAGGAAAATTATTTCAAATTATTGCAGCCCAGAGGGACTTTGTACAGCCCCATTTATTTTCACAAAGAGACTCAAACCAGTGTGTACTTACTTAAGAGGGAATAATGTTTAATTATCATGTTATTTAGAGCATAACTTGATGTTTACAAAAACAAGAGGGAAATGTCAGGAAAATGTTAAATTAACAAAAGAAAGATTATCTTAAAAAAGTGTTTTCATTAAGACAAAACTTGTAAATATCAAGGATTATGTATTTTAAATTTTAGAAACCTGTCTTTGTGTTGATGAACTAAAACAGAAACAACTATTACTGTTTGATAAAATGAATAAACTTAAGTAGAAAAAGTACAACAGTATAAAAGAAAATTAGTTAACTGACAGAATCACTTTGTGAAAAATGCTCTGATATTCCTTTTTATCTGGGTATACACTAAATACATACAAACATAGTATCACGCCTTTTTCCCTTGCGGGGTAGACAGAGCCTATACTAAATTACTCAAGAAATGTAAATATTTGGCATTATTAAAGTCCAGTGGTAAAAACTTACACTGATGCATCACACACAGGTTGGAAAGCTGTTAGTGGTCAACAAAGAACATCCGGGTCGTGGTCGTACTCTGAATCTCAATACCAAATTAATTATTTGCAACTCAAAGGTGCATTCATTGGACTTTACTATTTCGCTCAACACTTACAGGATTGTGAAGTATTGTTTAGAGAAGAAAACATGATAGCAGTAGTGTATATCAATAAAACGAGAGGCACTCAATTTCTAGTATTACAAGATAAATTGAGAATGGTGTGAAGATAGCAATATTTAGATATGTGCTCTACATTAATATCAAAAATAATCTAGACAAGTCAACATAGAATGGGAACTGTCACATGGCTTTCCCTCGGTTTGTATCCAACTTT
Source organism: Elegia similella (assembly GCA_947532085.1). Lineage (NCBI taxonomy): Eukaryota > Metazoa > Arthropoda > Insecta > Lepidoptera > Pyralidae > Elegia > Elegia similella. Next base: position 6,548,148 of record OX383933.1, read on the forward strand.
GGCTATCCTGATATGGACTTGGTTGTTTCCAGAATAAATTACAAATGTAAATGTTAAGTGTCCCCTTACCCTTATATACACATAGCTTACATAGCTATTAATGCGACAAAATGTTCTGCTTCTTCAGATAAAGCTGCTGATATTTTAGTTTTTCCGTATTGGCCATCTCAAGCATTACTTCTTTTGATGTCCCTGTTAATGGGAGACCTAATTATATTTGAACCAAGTCCTAATTCACTATCATCACCTTTTATCGAGATTCAGCCGTTCTATCAACAACTTACCATGACCGCAGGGATGCTATCAGGATAGCATACACAGAAGCAACTTCAGACTAAGCAACATCAGCTTTATTACATTTGCTGTCAGCTAACTCGACCAAACAATATAATACTGCTTTAAAACCTTTGTGGAATTTCTGTAAAAGGTTTAAAATGGATTTATTTGAAGCATCTACACCTCTCGTGAGAGATTTTAAGAAGGTCATGTCACATACATCACTTATTTTAATAAGATCTGACTTACCTTTGATCATAGGACCTACGATCATAGGACCAGTAGGAGGGGATGATAGAATAAAAAAGTTTATAAAAGAGTTCTAAGCCTTCGGCCTCGCAGTGGTTGTGGATTATTTAGCCCCACAACTCACAACGAACATCTTGTTACAATTACTTACAAGGAAAGTCATTATTCTGGCATTAGTTATGGGTCCAAGGGGAAAAATAATCTCCTTATTAACTTGAAATTATATATATATATATTTTTTAATGTATTAATAAACCTCACCCATTGTTTCATCTGAAAAATGTAATAATAATGCGTAAATTTGAATAGTATAAAATGCTCAAATACATACAAGTAACTGAACTCTTGAGCAACAATGTCAAAGGTTGATTTTAACATATAAATAGCTATTATAGCGGGTTTCAACATACCACAGTAAAACTGTTGCAGCACATTATATTATTATAACTTAACAGACCTAGTTATTACCCAAAACATTACTTACTTTAGTGAAGTGATATGTATATGACACCATACTTGGTGATTGAATTTTTTATTTATATACCTACTTAGGGGTACAAGTGCTGAATAAGTTATAAAACATTCCAGTAATTACTGCAAACCACGTTTGGATTTATTAACTAAATCTACTAAGTAAATATTTTCAATAAAGTTTTTTGTTATTATTGTGATATGACATATTATTCAATGATTTCCATTACTTTTCATTCACAACCCTAACTTTAAACATCTACACGTTAATGTATTTATCGAAAGACGAGCAGCTAGTATAATTATAAGATTAAACGAACTTACCTAAGTGAAGTTCTATCTTAATTATACGAAGCTGCTCGTCCGAGATAAATACACCCATATCCCTCCCATCAATACTGAGGTATTAACCCAGTCATAGGGTTGTTCATGTATGGACATGAAGTATTGGGATATACCACTTCAGGTCCATTTATTACTACTATACAAACATAACTTCCAACGATATGACAAGTTGACAGGTATGTGTCAAACGACAGATGTCTGTGGCCTTTTGTTTTTTTTGTTTCAGCTATAAAAGACGAGTGAATTGGCACAGTACGTGAGACGTTACTACACGTTAATGTATTTATCGAAAGACGAGCAGCTAGTATAATATATTGTTATACTGTTTGTTAACCGGAAGTAAATAAATAAATAAAAAAAAAAAAACACGCTTTTACTTTTACATTACATATAGGTACATTATTATTATTTAGGTGAGGTTATGTGTCCCCGATGGGTATGTAGGCCGCCGCCGCCGGCCACTGCTGCTATCGGTGCCGGCTGCCCGCACCGAGTTACAGCGCCGCGCGCCGCTCACGCGAGCGCTGCGCACTCTCAACCTAATGGCGGAGAGCATAGACCTTTTTTCCTGTTCCTTGAGCGAGTTCACAAGAACAGCATTATTTGTGTTGTCTTACAATTATAATAATATTAATTAGGGTACTTGTTTATCGTATTGGTGGTTAACTGTTAAGATAGACTAAGTTATGAAATAAATAAATAAATAAATTATTTTTTTCTAGCAAACGAGCATGGAGATATGTATCTCTAAGAGAGTACTCCTAGATAACGAGTATGTTCAGTCAGGTACTTACAAAGATACCTGACCAGGCCCTCTACTTATATCTTAAATTTTCGATTAAACTAAGTATAATATCATATATAGTTCGCGTGTAAGCGAGAGCGCGGAACAAGCGATAGAGAGGCACGCAAGATCGGCAGCGTTCGGCTTGTGACGCATCTATCTCTATTCCACAGTTATCACATAAAATTATCGTCCGTTATCTGACTTTACAGACAACCAAGGTTTTTTATTTATTTTGTAAAAAGATTGTTGGCGCAGCAGGGACTCTAAAAGTGGAGCTGGAGCTACATTTTTTTCCCAAGGGAAAGGAAAGAGAAACTAAAACACAAATAGGCTATTCAATTCAATTCAATTCAATTTATTTGCTTTAAATAGGGTTCATACATAGGTGTTAATAGTAAAAAGTCCTTATTACCTATTTAGCTAAAATAAGCATGCAAATATTATTTAATGTAACTTATGAGATTAATTTAAATACTGTCAATCTAGTTATAATTTTTAGTAAATACATCATAATATAAAAACGAAATAAAAGAAAAATTCATGCATCGTGTCCACCATTTTAAATAGTCATTTGTAATCCAGAAATTCATTTATAGTATAAAATGTTTTATCCAGAAGCCATTTCCTTAAAGAATTTTTAAATTGATTAAATGGCAATTCTTTAAATTGTTCAGGTACATGATTGTATATTTTAATACACATTGAGTAACAATTTCTTTGAAAACGTTGTGTTTTAGGAATCGTGTCCATAATTAATTTGTTGGGGAACCTATGATTTCTGTTTGTTATGTCCTTAGCTTTTCTGAATCTACTTAAATTTCTATATACAAATATACCAACCTCCAATATATAAAGACAGGCAAGTGGAAGTATCTTTAGACATTTGAAGTACGGTCGGCACGACACGTTTGGTGCAATATTGCATATTGCACGTACACACCTTTTTTGAACCATAAATAATTTTTGATTATCAGTAGCATTGCCCCATATGAGAATACCATACCTCAAAACTGATTCAACATAGGAGGAGTATGCAGTTAAGGCTGTATTTTTGCATGATACTAAAGACAATTTGTGTAAGGCATAGACAAATCCAGCTAATTTATTGCACACCATATTTATATGTTCATGCCAAGTGAGCTTCTGGTCAACTATTATCCCTAAAAACTTTACATTTGTGACATTGTGTAGTTTATGTGTTTTATATACAACTTCAATATCTTGATTTTTGAAGTTATTGAAATTAACGACGAAAGTCTTATTTAAATTGATTTTTAAATTATTGATCTTCATCCAATTTGATAATATAGTCAATACATTGATTATGTCAGATTTATGTTGCTCTAGCGTGTCTTTTTTATTTGTTGAAACTATCACAGAAATATCATCAGCAAATAATATTATTTTACATTTAATAACGTCAGGTATATCATTAACATATATAAGGAAGAGGAGAGGGCCAAGAGTACTGCCCTGTGGAACTCCATGTTTATTCTCTTCAAAACTAGATCTGTGCTGTTGCACAGTAAATTTTTGATTCAACTGATTAATTTCTACGCACTGAACCCTATTTTCAAGGTAGGCTAGTTTCCTGGGTCGTAATAATAACATAACAATTAGTCCGTCAGTTAGATAATCAAAAAATATTGGACACGTATTTTGTCTTTTGTCAAATAAACAATAAATAATAAAGATAAAGCGCATCAAAGTTCAGGAGTGGGGGCTCGTGACGTCAAAGTTTGCTAAAAATTGTAGCAAACTATGACGTCACACGGAACTTCAAAGGGCTATATCTTTATCATATTTTGTTTAATCGACAATAGAAAAAATACGTGTCCAATATTTTTTTTAATATCTAACTGACGGACTAATTATATTTTTTTAGGAAACTTGCCTATTGTAGCGCATAAGATACATTTTCGTTCTATTTCCTTTCCGGCCGACCGCAGCTCCACTCGTGTGTATCAGTAGTCTCAGATAATCCTGTAATAATACCGAGCTAAATAGCAGTTAAGATACTGTTTATCCTTGGATTACTATATGAGGGTTAATTGGAGTATAATTTCTTCCTGTTTTCCTGTAACCTATACTTATCATGGACTGCCTCCGTTGTCCAGTGGTTAAGGCGTTTGCCTGTCGACCTGGGTCGTGGATTCGATTCCCACGGGAAGCATACTTTGTTTAGTTGTTTCCAGTTTGGTTAGGACGTTGCAGGCTAAAATCACCTAATTGTCTGATAATAAAGATGATGCCGTGCTTCGGAAGGCACGTTAAGCCGTTGGTCCCGGCTGCCATCTGGCAGTCGTTAAAGGAACCACGTCAGAGGCCGAGTGGCGGTTCCGAAGAATTCTGACACCAGAGTGTGCATGGTCTATTGACCGTGTCACCTACACGATGATGACCTACGGGTTCCAATCCAATTGTTGGGAAGTGCATGCGCATAATCATCATGCAATGGTTGCAGAACGGTAGTCTTAAGAACATAGCCAACTCTACATGGTTCATAATGCTGAAATACACGAGGGCCTGCATATCAACGACATTAAGAAAGAATTAAGGCTCTTGGCCGAAAGATACAAATCCAGACTAGCAAACCATCCATGATGATTTCTATTTTTCTAGCCTATTTGTTAATGTCGGAGGCCAAGATCCACTTCGGGTCGCTGAGCCAGCGAAGTAAGTAAGTAAGTAGTTGTATGCTATTTTGAAAGAGATAGTTTGTGCATTATCTATACTAATATTATAAAGCCGAAGAGTTTGTTTGTTTGTTTGAACGCGCTAATCCAGGAACTACTGGTTCAAATTGGAAAATTCTTTTTGTGTTGGGTAGTCCATTTATTGAGGAAGGCTTTAGGCTATAAAACATTACGCTACGACTAATAGGAGCGAAGCATCAACAAAAAATGTTTTGAAAACGAGGGAAAATTGTTCATTTATACTAAGAAAAGAACTAATTAATTATAATAACAGAAATTGCCGCGGACGAAGTCGCGGGCAACAGCTAGTTCTACTTAAATATATCATGACTGTTTCGTTAGTTGTTATGAGTGAATATGTCTGCACGGTGAGCGTGGGTAAGTGAGTATGTAAGTAAGTAAGTGATTGAGAGTGTTTTTGTGTGTGGGCAAAATGTGTATAATGTATATTATTTGCCCTTGTAGAGCTATTGCGATGTCGAAATGTTAGAATTGATTGAAAAAGTTTGCGCACAAAACTCACGGGAATACTGGGTTTTACTCTTATTCTATTTTCCGTGAATCGCGCTCGTGAAATCTGGAATGCTTTATTGTTTTTTAGGATAATAGACTATTTTACTATTTTTCAAAATATATTTTTAAATGAAATGTACGTGTATGCAAACTTTTTTCTACTTATTATCTTTTGTTGAATATTGATTTCAGTGTGTCCATAAATATTTGGTGATGATAATAAACCGGCCAAGTGCGAGTCGGACTCGCGCACGAAGGGTTCTGTACTATCTATATACATATAATAAAACAATAAAAATATTTTGTCTGTACATTTAGAATTTTCGACTGAAATGTATAGATAGTTTAAGGCCCGGGGAAGGACATAGGGTATGTTTGATTCCGGGAAAATCTACTGTTCCCGAGGGATCGAAAAAACGCGGGCGGTGCCGCGGGCAACTGCTAGTTATCTATAAAAACGAAAAAAAAAACATGTCTGTATGTGAGTCGTCCTTAAATTTGATTTAATTTTAATTTTATTACCTATTTATTTATATAACTTGATATTCTGTGAATATATCGAGCGTTTATCTGTCGTCGCTATCAGTATCGAGCAAAAACGAGCTAAAAATCACGTTTGTTGTATGAGACCCCCTATATTTATTTTATTCTGTTTTTTTTTTTGTATATCTTGTTAAGGGTCCGTACTACCTCACACTGCTTTGCATGATTTACTGTTATATCAATAATAATTAAATACTCAAGTTGAAATAAAAATGCAGCAAAGTTCAGGACTAACTCTGGTAACTATATGACTCAAAAACACGATTGCGTTAAATTTTCTTGATAGAAAAAAATTGCAAAGTTGTCTCCAAATCACGTCTAATTAACTCGGTATATAGTATTATTCACCAAATACATTAAAATTAACCTTGAAACTTATGATTATTATTGCATTACAGATAAGGCAGCCATCATATGTTTTTCTTTTTCGAATAACCCTTGAATATTCCTAAAAAACGAAAATATTCAAAGTAGCCAACGCGTTTAGACCATCCGCGTTTGTATCGCCACGCCGCCTGGCATATGGCGGGCTCTTAAAGCGGCAACAGAAATACATTATGTGTGAAAATGAACTATCACTGTTCTTGAGATTCAGCCGGGTGACAGACGGACAGACAGATAGACAGACGAACAGCGGAGTCATATTAATAGGGTTCCGTTTTTAACCTTTGGGTACGGAACCCTAAAAATCTGTCATTGAAGCTCGTCAAAGTTCGTTAAAATCGTCATGTAAATAAATAAATATATACGGACAATTCACACAGATTGAGCTAGCCCCAAAGTAAGTTCGAGACTTGTGTAATGGGATACGAACTCAACGATACTATATTTTATAACAAATACATATATAGATACACATCCAAGACCCAGGCCAATCTGAAAAAGATCATTTTCCATCTTGACCTGGCCGGGGATCGAACCCGGGCACACCGTGTCGCAGGCTGGCGTGTTGACCGCTGCGCCACGGAGCTAGTCATGTCTGAGTTTTATGGGTAATTCCTTCAATGAGTACGGTGCAAAATGAGAAGTCACACAATTAAGAGTCCCACATCAATAATAACGCATCTGAAGCGTTCACCTGTTGCGGCGCGCGCACATCGACCCGCGAATGTGGGTCGCTAGCCCAACCGTGGTCCGCTGACCCTGCCTTGCCTCAGTCAAGGTTGGATTTAGGATTATGAAATAGCGGCCTGCCCCGGCTTCGCACGGTTATAGGTATTTAATTCTATAGCCTATATTCATCAGGGATTATGTACGATTCCTAATCCTTACTAATATTATAAATGCGAAAGTGAGTTTGTTTTTTACGCTTTCACGCCGTAACTACTGACCGGATCATCATGAAATTTTGCGTACAAGTTCTCTGAAGTACGGAGAACATTGGCTACCTTTTATCCTGGGAAAAGTACTATTCCCGAGGGATCGACATTGACGCGGGCGGAGCCGCGGGCAAAAGCTAGTAGTGGAATAATTTTTCAAATCAGTCCAGTAGTTCGGAGCCTATTTGATGCAAACAAACAATTAAAACTTTTCTCTTTATAATATTAGTGTAAAAGTGTAGATGTAGAATGTAGACTAGTGTGCCCGAGACTCAGTCCTTGATAAAATGTCATGCCAAATAGACTACATCTTTACATACAGCGAGTAACATAACCGACATTCCCATGAAGGGGTGACTCAGCCCGTTCCGTTATAAAGAACAACTTTTCCTATGTGACCAAGTGTCACCAAATATACCGCGTGATTTTGAACCTCTGAACTATACTGAAATCCTGGAATCAGAATCCCTAATGGAATAAAGAATTGCTAGAAAAAAGGTAAAAAATGAAACAATAAAATTTGACCTTCCATAGAAATTCGCCCAGCTGATCGGCAATCTTTATGGGAAGCCTAAATTTTGATTATCGATTTTTACCTTTTTTCTAGCAATTCTGTATTCCATTAGGGACTCTGATTCCAGGATTTCAGTATAATTCGGTGGTTCAAAATAACGCGGTACTTTTGTAACATCTATACTTCTATACTAATATTATAAAGCTGTAGAGTTTGTTTGTTTGTTTGAACGCGCTAATCTCAGGAACTACTGGTTCAAATTGGAAAATTATTTTTGTGTTGGGTAGTCCATTTATTGAGGAAGGCTAAAGGCTATAAAACATCACGCTACGTCCAATAGGAGCGAAGCATCAATCAAAAATGTTTTGAAAACGGGGAAAAATTATTCATCTATACTAATTAATCATAACAAAAATTGCCGCGGGCGAAGTCGCGGGCAACAGCTAGTAATATTATAAAGTTGAAGAATTCGTTTGTTTGTTTGTTTGAACGCTCTAATCTCAGGAACTACTGGTTCAAATTGGAAAATTATTTTTGTGTTGGATAGTCCATTTATTGAGGAAGGCTAATGGCTATAAAACATCACGCTACGACCAATAGGAGCGAAGTATCAATAAAAAATGTTTTGAAAACTGGGGAAAAATTATTCATTTATACCAAGAAAAAACCTTATTAATCATAATAACAAATATTGCCGCGGACGAAGTCGCGGGCAACAGGTAGTCATAAATATAAGTCGTCCATGCTGGTCTGGGAGAAAAGAAAAAAACATAGAATGTAAAGTTGCTTCTCCTCCCGCGCAGATCGTAAAAGCCGATCGAGGGAATGATGGGTAAAGATCTCATCATGTCAATAGGCGATGCGGCTAGCAACCTATCACTCTTTTGATTCCGTTTTCCATCTACACGCCCTCCAACATGCTAAATGTAGCCATAACGTCTTATAGACCCAAGCTCTGTCTGCCCCGCGATACTGTATGTAGATATCAAAATGAAAAAATGAAAATGAATAATTTTTATTCAAAATAGGATACAAGTATCGCTTTTTGAACGTCATATGTTTAATTTTTCTTTCTTTTATGTTTGCAAAAGAAAATGTTTCCTGTTATTTGAACCCTATTGACAAGTGGACCTTCGAGCTGAACTTTTTTTGGGTTTAACGAAGTTTGAGGGGATCGTAGGTCAAAACAGGTCGTTAAAAGTTTCGGCTTCTATTGTTCGGCTGGCCTTAGGCAATTTTCTCGTAACACTTGTTTAGATATGCTGGTCTGGGTGAAAAGAAAAAAAAACGGGAATGGGCGTAAACCCTCAAACCCGTCTGGCCAGCGTGGAGAGTGTAGGCCAAGTCCTCTGGCTGCTCTGGCCAAGTATGGCCCTAGTAGTACAGAGAGGGTCGTGCTCCTGTAGTGGAGACTAAAAAGGACCTGATGATAATGATGGGCGTAAACCCGAGGAATTATATTAGTAGACGATGCGCTATTTTGATTCCGTTTTCCACATTACGCTCACTAACATACTAAATGTGGCTTTTAGGTGTTAAAGACTTGGGCTCTGTCTACCCCGCAAACGAAAATGACGTGTTAGTGTGTATGTATGTTACTTATTGGACATGGAAGAGCTCAAAAACTTTAGTCTTGTCATTTTTGTCCATAGTACAACTCAATTTTTTCAGTGGTATAGTTTTAGACCCACTGTGGTCTCACCATACCTCTGGCCAATGGTGTAGTGGGACCACAGTGTATCTTACAGGGATCCACTACTTAAAATCGAATGCCGTTTGATCAAATATCAATTGGTCGAAAACCTTTATTCGAATGTCTACGAAACCTATAATCCGTGAGGTCTATAGTTTGCCACATCGACGCATAAAAATCACTAACGATTAAAAGAAGTAGACGCGATTTCTCGGAATATCATCATCATCATCAGGTCTTTTTAGTCTCCACTGCAGGAGCATGACCCTCTCTGTACTACTGGAGCCATAATTGGCCAGAGCAGACAAAGGATTTGGCCTTCACTCTCCCCGCTGGCCAGATTGGTTGGAGAGGTCTTTTTGATGTTTATGAGCTTTGTTTATCTTGTATTTCCTAAGTCGCCTCTTACGACATCCACGGGAAGATTTGGAGTGGTCCTATTCTACTCAGCCGGAAACTACACGGCAAGCTCTGCCGGAAACCACACGGCAAATTGAAATATCAGATCAAATCGTTTTACTTTTTTTATCTGCTTAATAGACGGTAACTACCTCATCTATTTGCAAATTCATTGCAGAAGCTGGAGATCAAAATCAAAAAATATATTGTTAGTTTCGAGTACTGATTGTGTCGTTATCGAAATTAATATTAAACCATCTAATCAATACAAAGCTCGGCTCTGCATAATTGAACGTTGGCATGCATAGAATCCATTACGTAGAATCCTATTATATAAAATTAATTTATTCATTGCGGGTAGTCTTCAAATAAAGTAGTTCGGATTTGTTATTTAGATTGTTTAGAAGATCAGGGGTGTCATCCTCAACGGGTATGCGCGTCCGGCTTCTCTGCTACTTGCTTTTTCCCAATTCATCCGAGAAAGTAGTATCACAATACCTTATTCCCTTCCCAGATCCAACAAAGGACAATGCCGATTCGACTATGGGAAGTGGCGTCTTTTTTTTTTCGCGCGGCCACTGACCTAACCATGTTTTTATTATAGATAATAGCATAATAAACAAAACGTAATATGAAACATATACCTCTAAACTCAGTCCGAGCTGAGTTATTTGAGTTTGAAATCAGTAAAAATCATATATTTAAGAAGGCAATTTTCGTCAAAAAAGTGGCAGGTTAATTGAAATATGCAATGAAACATTATCTTTGGACTTTTTTATTATCACTTTACCCATTTGCGGCCTTCCCCACCAACAGCAAACGTTGTTCGGCGAGTTTAGTGGTACTGGTGAGTCAACGGTCATTATGCGAACAAAGCAGATCTATCCGTGGGTACACATGTAGCTAGTGTTCTTGCGCTAATTCCTTCCCCCACCTGCTTTCACAGGTGCAATCTCAGATTTGATTGTCTCTTTCTTCGTGAAAGCAAGCGTTTGGAAAGATTCAATTTCACTCACCGTTCTGTCTTCGTGTCGTACGCGTATGTAATTCCAGTTTTTATATAGGAGTGATCAAACGACGACTTGGCCTGTTTAATTGACTCCGACATTGATATTTTACCTTTGTGGATTGGCTTGTTATATGGACCTTACTGATATTCCCCCTGTGTAATGAATCGACTTGTGTATTACGGACTCTGATTGCCAATATTGTATGTGCGTTTGTACAAAGATGGATCGTAGACAGTGCATTGCTTGTCTTCGAAGTATAAGTAGAAGTAATAACAGTACAAGAAGATTTGACTGCGCAGTGCTTCCAACAACATCCATTCCTGATAGATTTTTTGGGAAGAAGTTATAAATATTACAGTATTATATGCCTTCGGGCGTCCTCTGACTGATCATAGATTGGTTGAAGCAATATTATTAGCAATAGAAGCGACCGCAGAAACTGAGAACTATCTAGGCGATTATATCATTAATAAAAATATAAACGCAAGAAGAGCAGTGTTCCTGACGAATACAGCAGAGGATCTTAATCACATAGTCCATGACTTTCCTGTTATTAGTATGGACGAGTTAATTATTTATGCCTTGGGAACTTATCAAATCAAACAAGCTCGTAGTTATTACGGAGAATAGAAGTATGTAGAGATATGGACTTAGAAAGTCTCGAAGAACATAATATTACAGTCACAAATCCATGGTTGCTAAGGGCGCAAATACAATCAAGGTATAGACAATCTCGAATTTATTATACGTATATTTTAATAGAAGGTGGTATGGGAGGCAGGCAAGCTATATGCGCCCATTACTGCAGCTGCATTATCGGCAAACGAACGCTTGGCTGCTGTTCCCACGTCATGTCAGTATTATAGTACTTAGCATGGGGGAGATACTTATTTCCCTGTTCACATCTTCTTTTGTGCTGTATGTCACCACACCTATATTATTGTTACAATAACCTTATTATGTAGGTAAACCTGATGTTTTACAAATAAATGTACCTACTCGATCAATGTATGTATATGTTTTTTACCTGTAGTTTTTGTGTCATGACTAAAATCAAACAAATATTATTATAGGTAAAACGAATCTATTGTTAACCTTTTTTATGCTATTCATACTATAACAACCAAAAAATATAAAAAAAATTGGTTGCGAGTTATACCATATACTGTAATAGTTATAAGAGTTGGGAATTATTAAATAAATACACTTAAAAATTAACTGGCAATTTATTTTTGAATGTATTGTGAAAAGAAAGAATGGGCAGTACATACCTGCACTGTAGTGCGCAGGGTTGGCAGAGAGGAGGCGGGGGAAGGGTAGGGATACTATATATCTGTGTATAGTAGGCTTTTATCTGCTTTGTTCGCAAAATGAAAGATGACTCACCAATACAACTAAACTCAAACAAGGTGTGCAGATGGTGGGGGCCGGCCTCAAAGGAGTAAAGTAATAATAAAAATGTTCAAAGATAATTGTTTTATTGCATATTTTCATTTTTTTTTTTTTTTTATTAGTATATATCAACAAAAGTATATTAAAACGTTATTTATACCTAAATCAACTTAAAAAATAATACTTACTAACAACTAGAACTAGTATAACTGTATAATATGTACACTAAATAAAAGTTATCTATAAATAAAAAATGTCACGCAGATCATTGCCTTCCGGTAGAGTGCCTAAAAGGCTGGCCGCATTGCCACGTTGGATGGCAATGCTAATGCGTTGTGCAAAAAAATTGCCAGCCCTTTGGTCACCAGATACCTCGACCAGTCGCTTATTTATGGTTTTAAATAATTTATGAGCTGAAGGGCCCCACGGACCCATAGTCTCCACCCCAAACGGCTCAAATATGTAGCCATTGCCAAGGCATGCATATTTGTGACGTTTGAGGGACTCGGCGGTGGCCGCAGCTGCGCCAGCCTTAGAACTAGTGCCATGGAGGTGGGAAGGCGCGAGTGTGTCAACACACGTGGCGTCCCACACTAATGGCCTCCCCAATCTCCAGGGCACAAGAGTCATGCCATCTGGTCTCTTGCCATTTAAACTCTCTTTTCATTTAAACTCGCGATTATGATAAAAATTGCCAAATAAAATACATGATTATTTAAGAATTTTAAACCCAAATAACTCAGTTCGGACTGAGTTTAGAGGTATATATGTAATAATAAGTTTTGTTTAGTATGCTATCGTCTACAAGAAAAACAAGGTTCGGTCAGTGGCCGCGCGAAAAAAAAAAGACGCCAATAACCGGCATTGCCCTTTATATCCTTCCTCAGCTTAAAAATGTTTCCGATGGGCAGCAGCGTCGGAAGCACAAGAAGCTAAATTAACTGCGCTTAACCCGTCTGCCAAGCGTGATGAGTGTGGCAATATCCTCCCATGGAACCAAGAATCCTTGAGACCAGTGGTCTTCTAACGGCTGGAATGATGATGATGGATTTGTTATTAACCCGTAAGATAACAAGGAAGCCAATAAAATCCGCCACACCTCATGATCACTGATATGTTCTTAGTTAATACTTTATTGCATTCCTAAATAACGTTACTAATTATTAATTTGATGAGGAATATAAAGCCTGTGTTTCCTCATATGTAAGATACTAGTCACCGTTAACCAAAACCGGTACATAATACGGTAATAATGTATGTAATTGTGTACATGACAAATAACCTGTAAAAAATATTTTGCTGGAAAAGTATATAAATTTAAATGAGACGAAATAAACTTGTTTTATCAGTGATAAGTCGTCTCTTTAATCACAGATCAATGGAGTGATATCTCCCATCCCGCGGAGTGGTCCCTTTATTAACTATTTCACTGAATACAGATTATTTCGACTATAAACCAATTCATTGCAGATACAAACGATTTTGGCCCGTATCATGTTGATTATACAGTAGCTATTGAGAGAGTGGATGCGCAGGGGTAGGCATTACGAAACAGTGATTTTGGTCCACTCATTAAAGGTACTACATTATTAATGATATTAAGTCCACTGGGCCAAATTGCAATATCTAGGAACATAATATAGATTAATAATAATGAACAAATTACTTTTAAATTTGGGTTTATCGCAAGGGCGTGTACCGAGTGCGACGATTTTTTATTATTACTATATGTTCCGCCACTAAAGTAAGTATTGTAAAAATTCACAGTTGTTTCCAGATCTGTGTTAAAAAAAGTAGGTACATTAATAAAATATCGTACATTCATAATATAATCAGCATTAATTTATATATTCAAATGTAATGAATAAAAAATAATGAATGATAATAGACAGGGGAGAGAATATAAGGTTTCGCAAATTACACCCACAATGTCAGAGGCACAAATATTTTATTCTAAAAAACCGCGTATCTAATTGTGAAATCTAATTTCACAAAACCGTTTTAAATTTAATGAATATTGAGATAGATGTTATTATTTTAGACAAATTTGAATTATGTGATTTAATGAAACTCATCATCATTTCGAGTAGGTGTCACGGTCAATCGACCTTGCACACCCTGGTGTCAGAGTTCTTCGGAACCGCCTCTCGGCCTCTGACGTGGTTCCTTTAACGACTACCAGATGGCAGCCGGGACCACCCCGGCTTAACGTGCCTTCCGAAGCACGGAATCATCTTTATTATCAGTCAATCAGGTGATTTAAGCCTGCAATGTCCTAACCAAAACTGGAAACAACTAAACAAAGTATGCTGGTGGGAAACGAACCCACGACCCCCGGGTCAACAGGCAAACGCCTTAACCACTGGACCACGGAGGCTGTTAATTTTAATGAAACTGAAATAACATGAATGTAAATGATATCATCATCATCATTTCAGCCGTTAGTAGTCCACCGCTGGACATAGGCCTTTCAACGATTTTCCGTTCCATGGAAGGATATTGCCATACTCACCACGCTTGGCAGCCGGATTGGCGACCGCAGTTTTTCTTCTTGTGCTTCCAACGCTGCTCCCATCGTAAGATTTCGAAACTAAGGAAGCATAGGAATTTCTTGGATTTGGGAAGGGAATGAAGATATAGAGATACTACTCACTCGAATGAATGGGGGAAAGCTAGTAGCAACTCGAGAGGTCGGGCGCGCGTACTCGATGCCATACATGCAACCACCAGATAGGCAGTTGAGGATGACACCCCTTGTAAATGATATAATGTACATACTTAATTATGTATATAAACGGGACTTAGCACGAACTTTTTTATTATTTGTTTCCGTTGACGTTTCAGTCTCGTTACAGTCTCGTTGCGACCACGATGGATGTAACTCCATTGAAACGTCAACGGAAACAAATAATAAAAAGGTTCGTGCTAAGTCCCGTTTATATACATAATTATGTGTTTAAAGCGCGAAAGTTTAAAAAAGAATAATGTACATACTATTTGACGCAAATTTAAAAATTAAGTAGTGAAATTCTACAGAGGTTTTCAACTAACATGTAAAAAACCTATTTAAGAAAACGGGGAGCACTCTTAGTTAAATGTATAAGTTTAAAAATTATCTGGCTTATATTGCCAGATAGCCAATAAGACTTTAAATATCCTCTTGAACATGTTTTAAACAGAGCCTCATAAATGCAACGACCATTATTGAAGGGTGTGGTAAATTATCTCCTTCGAAGCATTACTTATTCTGCCCGCGAAGTGAAGACAATACCAATAATTTGCCATAAATTTCAATTTTCATGGATAACGGTTGAAGTTTTGAGTGTGAAATGTACAATTCTCAAAATTTCCAAACAACATTTTTCAAAGAGAAATCATTATTGGTATGCTAAAGAACTAAATAGAAGGATTATTACGAAACCCCATACTTCCAAATCCGTTAAGATGTGGTGAGAAGGCAAACATATACTGGTTGAAAGAAAAAAAAAGGCGTAGAATCTACCAGCTGCTTCTCTTCGAAGTTGAGGAAATCTAAGGAAACGATTCAAAAGGCGATGTGGCTAAGAAATCTTAATTTTTTAGATCCCGTTTTACACCGATACGCCTACCAACATGCTAAACGTGGCCTATAAGTCTTATGGTCTTTGGCTCTATCCACTCCGTAAAGAATAAAGTCAAGATATGTATGTATGTATGTACACATATGTGTAAGTAAGGAAAGTTTTCGTTATTTGGTCATTCTGCGAATCGGATATTCTGCTTCTAATCCATGATATTATATGCCGTAATGCGTAATTTTATGACCGCATATCATATGATCATAAAAGCGTTAAGCGTAATGAAAGTAATGCAGAGGTAATGTGCGTGTTTATGAAAATTATCATATTATTTGATGGCTTTTCGTATACAATAAAATCTGTTTTATATTCGTCAATAAGCAGTGAAACGATCTTGTGGTTTGGTGTTCCAGGTGTATTGTTTTTAGACGAGTCAAAATAGCTATATAAATATATATATGTGGGATAACAGTTTTTGAATGAGTTGACGAACGGAAGTTGAAGCATGTTTCTAAACGATTGTGTGCAAGCGGGACGAGGAATGAGTGACGTGTATATAAATAAATATAAAATATAATAAATATATTGGGACAAATCACACAAATTGAACTAGCCCCATAGTAAGTTGTGAACTTGTTTCGTAGGATACAATTCAACGATAGTATATATTATAATAGATGCTTATAGAGATAAATGTCCAAGACTCAGGTCAATCTGAAAAATATAGATTTCCATCATGACCTGACCGGGGTCGAACCCGGGAACCCTCGTGTCACAGGCCACCAGCCTGACCACTGCGCCATGGAGCTCGACACATCATTTTGGAATACGATACGATTACGCTGGCTGCCTTTGTGTACGCAATTTCAATTCTATTTTTAAATAAACGTTTTTATCAAAATATGGAAGATTTGGAGTCACGACCCGCATCCCCTACATATTATAAATGTTATATTAAGACGGTAGTGCACGAAATTGTGAAAATTGACGTGTTTTTAAATCACTATTACTATGCGCTGAATTAATTAAATACCTACATCAAAATTATTTGTATAATTTAGATCAATCCTTTAACAAGATCGCCCCCTTGTTAGAATTTGAAACAGATACTTATGAAATTTAAAAATGATATATATGTTACGGTTAGAGTGATTATTTAAAAATTATTAATAATTGCCTATCATTATTAATAATTACCGAAAGTACAGGTAAAAGTGAGAAATTAATCACATTTGTCGGTAATTATTAATAATGTAACCTTAGTACCGATAAATGTAATAACTATCGATAAAAATAAATGTACACTGGCGATTTTTTTCTCGATCGGGCAACAGAGGTGCGGGCAGGGGTGGCGAGGCGGCGTGCGGGATGTGCGAGAGGCCACGCGAAGATTTGCCTTCTTGGATACTAAAACTGATGTAATTTTCCAAAACTACACCGAATAAAACCTAGAAATTGACACTCACGTCGATTTATAATGAAAAGTCACGTCCGACATCTTAGATTATATAGGTAACTGACGTCATTTTCGAGATATGCACCTCTACACCCCAAGAACCTAGAAAACGACACTCATGTTGGTTTATCATGAAAAGTCGCGCCCGCCATCTTGGATTACATAACTAAGGTAAAAACCCAAAAAACGACCCCTTTGCAGGTTGCAGGTTTTTCATGAAAAGTCGCGTCCGCCATCTTGGATTCCAAAAATTACATCATTTTCAAGATCTCTAACCTAAAATAGACACTTACATATTTTCATGCCTGTTCCCATGGTGGTAATCTCGAGGCCTTTTTAATCAAAGTATTAAAAAGGCCTCATCACAAGAGGCCTTCTTGATGGTGATGACGATTCTATAATTTTGCCATTTTATAATAATAGCAGGTGTCCAATCCAGGCAAACCTAGCACAAGTCCAGCTACATTTCAATCCCATAAATTTGTCTTTCATAATGCAATAGTTTCTGCTCCAGCCTAGACCTGTTCAAGGACATATCATACATTGGTATTTCCAGAAACAAGTTCTGGCTGGAGACCAACTTTACATCAACTTCTCCAAAGGGCCTCTTCATGTTGGATATATATCTCCACGCAAGCCTCCAAAGGACCGGGGTAACACCCGTGAAACCAAAGTAGATACAAATAATAACACTAATAACGTTTTATTTTAGAAATACATTTCTATAACATAGGTTAGTACCAAAAATAAGCTTATAAACTAGGGTTAGTAAAGTGAGCCAAATAAAAATATTAAAAACTAAAGTTATTTTACATTGACACGAGCAAGTCTCGAGTCAACGTGGACTCTGTTCCAGTAGCTCAAGATAGGGCAGCAATAGCGACTCCCTTTCGCTGCCGAGAGGCTGTTCTCTCACTCTTTTAACTTTGTTTATTAAGAGTACAGATTAAGAGGTGATTATTGTTGTCAGTTTCTTTAAAACAAGTACCTACCCTTGTTTGTGTGATCTGACAGACAAGCACTGTTATATGTGTCATATCTTACGAATAAGTAGTATCGTCGTCATATCATATTCTTAATAAATACCTGCTGGACTAATAACTTTGGGATTTTTTATAACTTTTACCAATGTGTGTAGTGAATTATTAATAATAACTACCAAAAGTAATTAATTTCAGTTTTTTATTCACATTTACCAAAACACGAGGTTATTATTAATAATGTTATAAAATTATTAATAATTTTCGATTAATCAAATTTACCGTAACATATATATGGTATGATATCTAAAAGCATTTTTATTCGAAAACTTTGTAATTTTTACGTCTAAAACAATAATTCTGACATGACAATATTTATATGTACGTCTCGGAGGTCGCCCCCTTTCTTATTTTTTTTATAAATATATAAATATGACAATATTTAGACTTTCATCTTTTTTCCTAATCGCCTAATGGGTCTGCGCAGCCTAATGGCTTGCGCAGTAGCAACGTTTTGTGTTCGCGCGGCACCCGCTTAACGTATTGAGGGGTTATTGACCACTTTAGTTGAAAAACGGTCGCGTGACTGAGACGCCATTGACAACTATAGTTATTAAAATTTGTACTAGCCTGGCGTCGGGGTGAAGTGACGTAAATTAGGCGACCTCGATGATCGACCACGATAATTTGCCTTAATCAAGTCCTCTACAGTGCAGGAAGGAGGATAGCTGGAGCAATTCATTATTAAAAATAATAAAAAAGTATTATTCAAATTTGGATATCATGTATCTCTTTTTAAACGTCTTTTTAGTTGTGGTAGAGCCACGCTACCGGCAAAATTCATTTTTGCAAGTAACATGAATGGGCAGGCTCGTCCGGGGAAGTACCACACTCTCACAGAAAATCGACGTTTGAGTAGGAGCTTTACCGCTTCTATGCTTCGTTCGGTGAGTAAGAGAGCCGAAGGCCCATCCTTCCCCCATTTCCTCCCCCATGTCCTTTCCCCAACTCCTTGAAAGGCCGGCAACGCTCCTGTTACACCCTGGTGTTGCAGTTGTCCATGGGCAGCGCTGGTCGCTGACCATCAGGTGACTCGCTTGCTCGTTTGCGCCCTATAACATAAAAAAAAGTTATAGTATTATTTTTAATATTTGCAAAATCGATAAACTACTAGCGTTTCGGAACGACCACTGCTGAAAAGAATACGCCGAAAGAAACAATCATTAGATGGATGATCGTCTGAATAGCGCTCAAGCTGCACAGATTGTTGCTAGAGAAACCCGGATATATCGGCATCTACTAAAACCAGCCCGAGGGCATGGAATATCGAAACGATTTTTATACCGGTATTGATACCAATATTGAAATTTCATTAAATACCGTAATACCGAAATACCGTAAAACCGGTATACCAAAATTTCGGTATTTTTTTAATACAGCTAATCACTGTTTAAATGATCCTTATAACGTTTACATTGGTAAGCCTTGTTTGCGGAAAGAAATTAAAGCTGTTTTCTACGCTGTATACCAGAAACACTGAAACCCCTAGAAACCACAAAATGAGTTATTAAAATAAAGGCAATTAAGAATACTATAAAAAATACAATATTTTATCCAATAATTATTTAAATTGTTTCATTGGCACAAACATTACGAGTACAATCAAATAGGTATTCAAATCATTCTTTCTCTCTAATGATAAGAGAACATGTAACAATCATCATCATCATCATCAGGTCTTTTTAGTCTCCACTGCAGGAGCATGACCCTCTCTGTACTACCGGAGCCCTACTTGGCCAGAGCAGTCAGAGGATTTGGCCTACACTCTCCTCGCTGGCCAGACGGGTTGGAGAGGTCTTATTGATGTTTATGAGCTTTGTTTAGCTTGCATTTCCTAAGTCGCCTCTTACGACATCCATGGGAAGACTAGGACTGGTCCTATTCTACTCTGCCGGAAACCACACGGCTACATGTAACAATAATTTCTCCTAACTCTTAGTCACAGCTTATACTATGAATATAAAGTATTGAATGGTTTCACAGCTGTGCGGGAGATCCGTACGGTTCAGCCGTGCTACCCTTCTGGTGACAGATTTTAATGAATAAGTTTTGATCTTCTCTCTCTCTCTCTCTGTATGGATTTAAATAGTCTGAAAATAAATGATTTTTATTTTATTTATTACTGTTTTTATAACCAGACCATAAATGTGTGTGTATATCATAAACTAGGTATTTTGGTGCTGTTTCTGGTGCTCTTCGAGACGTGACGCCCTAAGCAATGACAGATTTCGGGGTTAATTTTTGGCTTCTTGTGCTTTCGAAGTTGCTGCCCATCCGAAAATTTTTAAGCTTTGTAAAATAAAGTATTAGGGTCCTCTCACTCTAATGAATGGGGAAAAAAGCAAAGCTGAACTACCGGACAACTAGTAGAGAATGAAAGGGCTGATCTAATTAATTGTGTATTTAACTGGTGATAAAAAGTTTATGCTAATAATGTGTTGTTTTCTTCCAGGTAAGCAGTTCGAAACGCTCCACCGGAAGATAGCAGACGATCGTTTTCAGGTATCGTGTAGTATTATCCGTAAGTTTTAACATTCAAACAGTACTTTTTGTGCCTGAAGAAAGGTTATGTTGTTCGAATGTATGTATATATATTTGCCAGGTCCATTTTAATTAAGCGTTAATATTTAAAGGGCTGGTGGATCGACGAGCGGAAGATGAAGCATGGTCAAAGAAATGCTTTGGTAGCAAATTTCAAGAATTATATCATTGAAACTAACGTGAGATACAGACATTGTATACTAATAACGGGTCACTCACGTGCTATTTCGTCGGGATTGCCGACTATAGTTTCGGACTCGTCAGGAGCCCATTTTCAAGGCGAGTGCGAGACGCGCTGTTCTGAGTTTGGGACCCTCCGCCGCGCGTCTCGCACTCGCCTTGAAAATGGGCTCCTGACGAGTCCGAAACTATAGTCGGCAATCCCGACGAAATAGCACGTGAGTGACCCGTTATTAGTATATACATTTAAAGAAATCCACACGCTAGTTTTTGTTTTTTGTATTTTCATAGTTATCTTTAAAACAATAATTATCTTTTTTATTAAAATCGATAAATCAGCAGTTTTGACTATCGACGTCAGTGTCTTAGTATCCTTAGTAGATAATAGCAAAAAGTTGTTCGCTAAGAAAGTGTTATTTGTATACAGGATGATTTTTAGGGTGACCTTAGCGGATTGTGCCTACGTGACGGGGATCGGGGTACAAATCGAAACAATGGCGGCCACTGGCTGAGTTTCATGGGTTCTCCTCAATGTTGTCGCCTCAAATCGTGTTATGACCGGGGGAAAACACAGTTTCCGCCGCCCCTATTTTGGGTGCTTTGATGCCCCTAGAACCGCCAGAATCCGATACGTTGACTCCAGCTACCTGGGGGAGGGGCCGCTAGGTCCGGGTCCGACGCGAACGTGAAACGTAAGTTGTGGTAGAGCCACGCGACCGACAAAATCAATTTTGCTAGTAGCATGAATGGGCCGGCTCGTCCGGGGAAGAGGCACCACACTCTCACAGAAAATCGACGTTTGAGGCGAAGCCTACCGACCGAAGCATAGAAGGTTTACCGCTTATATGGTTCTTCGGTGAGTGAGAGAGCCGGAGGCCTATCCTCACCCCTAACTGTTTGCAACGCTGCCTGCGTTGCAAGGAGTCCTGTCACACTCTAGTGTTGCAGTTGTCCACGAGCAGCGTTGATCGCTTATCATCAAGTGACTTGCTTGCTCGTTTGCCGTCCTATATCATTAAAAAAGACTTTTTTTTATTTCGATCAACTAGAAAAGTAGATGAGGGCTCATCTGCTTTTCTAGTAGGGTAAAAAATGCCACTAAAAATAAGTTAAACGCAATTTTTTTAACAGGTTTGTAATAATTGATAATTATGAACAACTTCCTGAGTGGTGGTAGAGCCACGCTACCGGCAATATAAATTTTTGCTCTTAGCATGAATGGGCCGGCTCGTGCGAGGACCACACTCTCACAGAAAATCGACGTTTGAGTAGGAGCTTTACCGCTTCTATGCTTCGTTCGGTGAGTGAGAGAGCCGGAGACCCATCCTTCCCCCATTTCCTCCCCTATGTCCTTTCCCCAACTTCTTGGAAGGCCGGCAATGATCCTGTTACACCCTGGTGTTGCAGTTGTCCATGGGCAGCAAAAAAATCTTCAAACTTTCAAACTGGTTCTGGAGAAAAAAATCCTTGTATATTTTAAATTCCAAACCGTACCTGTGGGCGAGTGATAACAGGAGCGCTGTAAAACCCTGGAATAATCCAGCCTGCACGGAAGCTCTGAAAACATTTCCCATTCAAAATCCACGCTTCACATGACCGCCTTTTTGTAGAAAAATCATTGTTTGAAAGAGCACAGACTAGTTTCGGAAAAACGTTTATACTTTTTGAAAAATCCGGAAAATACAAGCAACAAAACTAAATTGCCGAGTATTGGGGCAATATCTGAACGATATATTGGATTATGTACTAAAAACAGGTCACTCATGTGATCTTTCGTCAGGATTGCCGACTATAGATTCGGGCTCTCTATCTTCGGATTAACTATAGTTGGCAAACCCGACGAAATAGCACATGATTGACCCGATTTTAGTACAGTCAGGGACAGATACCTGACCAGGCCCTCTACCTATATCTTGAATTTTCTCATAAACTATAAATAATATAAACATGAAATTAAGACGGGACTGCACGAAATTGTGAAAATTTACGTGTTTTTAAATCACTGGTACTATGCGCTGAATTAATTAAATACATCAAAAGTATATTTTAGATCAATCCTTGAACAAGATCGCCCCCTTGTTGGAATTTGAAAATAAAATTTAAAAATGCACACACAACAAACAACAAACTCACTTTATAGTAATATATAATATAGTTATAAAAAATAATGAAATTTTGGGACATTTTGCTATCAGCGGACTTTTTGCGAAACGGACGTTTTGCGCAAGGGACATTTTGCGACCAAGGGTACGTGCTTTTAACAGGCCTTAAATTGGACCAAAATTTACGTATGAGACCTCAATGAGTCCTCTTCAACCCGTCTGGCCAGCGAGGAGAGTGTAGGCCAAATCCTCTGTCTGCTCTGGCCATATATGGCTCCGGTAGTACAGGTTCATGCTCCTGCAGTGGAGACTAGAAAGACCTGATGATGATGATGATTATGTATGAGATTGGCAGTCTATACGTTGTATTATATCATCTCTGGTAGTAATTAGTAGATGATTAATACAATCAAATTAATGGGGCCTACCAATTTGAAATTTAATGATTTTAATGGCTGCGAAACTACTCTACATATTGTGACATTTATTGACCTGCTGATTGACGGAACCATTTCAATATTGCCAATAATTTCGGACGGTGAATGAATGAGTCATACGAGACAATTTTAACTCCCATTCAGTTGATAATTGAATCTACACTTCAATGCGATCAATGTAAAAAAATTTGAAAATGTCAGTTCTCATTCGGGCAAAAAAACTTCCGAATGGATTATGTTAAAATTTTGTTATGCTATGACTAATTCGTGAAACTATGGACAGGGAATAATTAATAGTTATGAATAGTTAAACTTTTCTGTCTACGCCAAATTAACATTATTACATTTTTAAATATTGTAATATCCCGCTTAAATCACGCACCCTCTCCCTCAAACACTCATTCCCTCTCTTTCTCACCTACTCCCACCCCTCTCTTACCTCAAGATGGCGTTCGGCTCCGATCAACGCAAAAGTCACGCGCACGCGCTCGCGAATATAAAAAATTCCTATAAGTACATAGGAAAATTATAACTAATAGTGGATATTCTACCGGTGGTGAAAGTGTTAGTGCCCCGAAAATCCAGTGATCGGACGTGGAGAAGACCAGCGCAAGGAACCTGGAACGGGCGCCTTCGTCCCGAGGTAATCCTTTTCGATTCCCGCCCCACCATTTTCTATTAAATATAATATTTCACTTTAAGCAATCGTAAAGCGAAATATAATATTCAATGATCACCTGACGTATCGAAAAATATGAAAAATTTAAATGATATTATTTTAAAATGGTAGGTATCTAAGGACATCAAACTAAATTTTCAAGTAGCATTACATTATGGGTATTTTTCTACTTTATATTTTACTAGCGGCCGACCCCGGCTTCGCTCGGGTAGACATAGGTATTAAAATATCCTATGTTCATCAATCTCTTCCATGCTGTTCTGGGAGAAAAGAAAAAACGTAGAATGTGTCAGCTACTTCCCTTTCCTCACAGATCGTAAAAGCCGATGCAAGGAGTGGGCTAAAATCTGCGGAACCATGTCAATAGGCTATGCGGCTAGCAACCCATCACTATTTGATTCCGTTTTTCATCTACGCGCCCTCCAACATGCTAAATGTGGCCATAAAATCTTCTAGACCTAGGCTCTGTCTACCCCGCAAGGGAAAAAGACGTGATACTATGTATTTATGTTCATCAAGATTAATATAGGTTTCTAATGGTAAAAGAATTTGTTAAATCGGTCCAGTATTTCAGAGCCTATTCAATGCAAACAAACAAACAATCAAATCTTTACTTTTTATAATATTAGTGTAGATGTAGATAATACACTTCATATCCGTCTAAGGAAAATTGTCTGTACCTCTGTGATCTCTATCAACACACATTCAGATCTCATTTCTATTTTCATCGAGAATTAAACTTACAACGCTTACTGGGATCTCCAGACTACTCGCAAGATCACACTCACGACCCAGCAATGAATATTTCATTCGTGCAATCGTTCTCGGTCTAAACTTGGTAACTTTTGGGAGCTCCAATTCAACTAATTTCGCTACTCGAGTAAACTCTGCTCCGTCAACAGCAGGCGTTGAACTTTAACAGCCCGATCAAGATAGAAAAGAGCCGAAGTTACTTACTAGCAAGCGATGACACGTCCGTTTTCAATACTGACACCAATGATGAACGTCCAATTAAGAGTCACTACCCAGCAATTAATATTTCATTAGTGCTATCGTTCTCGGTCCAAACTTAGTAACTTTGGGAGCTCCAATCCAACTAATTTCGACACTCGAGTAAACTCTGCTCCGTCAACAGCAGGCGTTGAACTTTAAATCAAGGTATAAGAGAGTCAGGATTACTTACTAGCCAGCAATGACACATCTGATTTCAATACTGACACCAGAGATGAACGTCCAATAAAGAGTCTTAACCCAGCAATGAATATTTCATTAGTGCTATCGTTCTTGGTCCAAACTTAGTAACTTTGGGAGCTCCAATCCAACCAATATCGACACTCGAGTAAACTCTGCTCCGTCAACAGCGGGCGTTGAACTTTAAATCAAGGTATAAGAGAGCCAGGATTACTTACTAGCCAGCAATGACACATCTGATTTCAATACTGACACCAGTGATGAACTCCAATTAAGAGTCACAACCCGGCAATGAATATTTCATTCGTGCTATCGTTCCCGGTCCAAACTTACTAACTTTGCGAGCTCTATACCAAGTAATTTCGCCACTCAAGTAAACTCCGCTCTGTCAACAGCAAGTGTTTAACTTCAACAGCCCGATCAAGGTATACGTGAGCCAGGATTACTTACTAGCCAGCAATGACACATCTGATTTCGATACTGACACCAATGATAAACGTCCAATTAAGAGTCATGGCCCAGCAATTAGTATTTCATTCGTGCTATCGTTCCCGGTCCAAACTTTGCTTAGTAACTTGGTAACTTTGCGAGTTCCAATCAAACTAATTTCGCCACTCGAGTTAACTCCGCTCTGTCAACAGCAGACGTTGAACTTTAACAGCCCGATCAAGGTAGAAGAGAGCCAGGATTACTTACTAGCAAGATTACACATCTTTTTTTAATACTGACACCAGTGATGAACTCCAACTCCAATTAAGAGTCACAACCCGGCAATGAATATTTCATTAGTGATATCGTTCCAAACTTAGTCTCTTTGTGAGCTCCAATTCAACTAATTTCGCCACTCGAGTAAACTCCGCTCTGTCAACAGCGCAGGCGTTGAACTTTAAAACAGCCCAATCAAGATAGAAGAGAGCCGGGATTACTTATTAGCAAGCGATGACACTTTCGTTTTCAATACTGAAACCAATGATGAACGTCCAATTAAGCGTCACGACCTAGCAATGAATATTTTATTCGCGCTTTTGCTCCCCGTCCTAACTTGGTATTTTTTGCGAGCTCCAATCCAACTAATTTCGCCACTCGAGTAAACTCTGCTCCGTCAACAGCAGGCGTTGAACTTTATGAGCCTGATCAAATTCAAAGAGAGCCGGGATTACTTACTAGCCAGCAATGACACATCTGATTTCAATACTGAAACCAAAGATGAACGTACAATTAGGGGTCACGGGCCAGCAATGAATATTTCATTAGTGCTATCGTTCTCTGTCCAAACTTAGTAACTTTGTGAGCTCCAATTCAACTAATTTCGCCACTCGAGTGAACTCCGCTCTGTCAACAGTAGGCGTTGAACTTTAACAGACTGATCAAGGTAGAAGAGAGCTAGGATTACTCACTAGCAAGATAACACATCTTTTTTTAACACTGACCACTGATAAACGTCCAATTATGTATCTCTTCCTCATCCAAGCGTTTTCTTGGTTGTATCCTCACCTGTGGTGCGTCGGAACTCAGCCTTTGCTATATTCTTCTTTTTGAGTCGAAATGGTTTCATTTGATTAAATTTACTTTGACCAGTACTTGGCTACGCTGATCGCTTTATTATTACCCTCTTTTTCAGTTTCACTTGTTTTACCAAGTTGTGATTGAGGTGCATTTAGTGGGGCAGTTAGGGTACGACAGAAGTTGTGACATGGACTGATTGGTTTAGCTATTATGATTATTAAGATAAAAATTAATGACATAATCAAATTCGTTACCAGTTAAGTTTCTTCTACGTTTGTAAAACGAATCTTCAGATTTTAAGTTTAAGTACAAGAATAGGAGAGTGTAGGCCAAATCCTCTGTCTGCTCTGGCCAAGTATGGCTCCGGTAGTACGGAGAGGGTCATGCTCATGCAGTGAAGACTAAAAAGACCTGATGATGATGATGATAAGAATAATGCTAGCTATTTAGATCTGAAATTGTCTGTCTACCCAGTAAGGAAAACAGACGTGATTATAGTGTATGTGTTACTACCTAGTACCAGATATTATGAACGTCACATGTATCAAGCTTAGAATACTCCTCTTTTTGTGGCAGGGGTTAAGCAAATTGACTTACTCCAAACTACGTACTCATACGTGCAAAATCACGACCCAGCAATGAATATTTCATTCGTGCTAACGCTCCCGATCCCAAACTTGGTAACTTTTAGCGAGCTGCAACTAATTTCGGCACTCAAATACACTCTGTCGGGATTACTACGTAGCAAACGAGGAGTAATACTGATATAATGACAACCAATCAGGTATTTTTTTTTAATAGTCTGTACTGTATGTGTAACTGCCTCCGTGGTCCAGTGGTTAAGGCGTTTGCCCGTAGACCAGGGGGTCGTGGGTTCGATTCCCACGGGAAGCATACTTTGTTTAGTTGCTTCCAGTTTGGTTAGGACATTGCAGGCTTGAATCACCTGATTGTCTGATAATTAAAATGATTCCGTGCTTCGGATGGCACGTTAAGCCGTCGGTCCCGGATGCCATTTGGTAGTCGTTAAACCACGTCAGAGGCCGAGAGGCGGTTCCAAAGAAATCTGACACCAGGGTGTGCATGGTCGATTGACCGTGACACCTACACGAAATGATGATGACTTGAGATACTACTGAGACACAGAGGTATCTCTTGGATAGGCATGTAACACCCTCGTCTTCATCGTCACTTACCATCAGGTGAGATGGGAGACAAATGCCTAATCTAACATTTAGTAAAAAAAAAGGTAGTCAAAAGTAGCTTTACACCAATCTACTCGTAAGATCACAGTCACGTCCCAGCAATAAATATTTTATTAATGCTAGCGCTCCTTGGCCCAAAAATTGGGAACTTTTTGTGAGTTACTATACTATACAACTAATTTCGACACTCGATAAACTCCGCTCTGTCAACAGCAAGCGTTAAAGTTTGACAGCTCAATCAAAGTTAAAGAAAGTCGGGATTAAACATAAAGGTGCTTCCAATAATATACGTCAAATAAAAGAGACATGCTCTTTAATTGGACATCCTTATACTTTCCTTACTAATATTAAAATGCGAAAGTGAGTTTGTTTGTTTATTTGTTTGTTACGCTTTCACGCCGTATCTACTCAACCGATCATCATGAAATTGCATACAAGTTTACTGAAATACGGAGAAGGACATAGGCTACCTTTTATCCCGGGGAAAAGTACTATTCCCGAGGGGTCGATATTGACGCGGGCGGAGCCGCGGGCGAAAGCAAGTATTTTATAAATTATGGGGGATAGATGAAAATGGATAGCTAAATATACCGTATAGAGTAGTATACCTAAATGATTTCATCATCATCGTCGTCCCAATGATTCTTCGTTCCAAGGGAGATATTGCCATACTCACTACGCTTGGCAGGTTGGCGAGCGCAGTTTCTTTGGCTTCTTGTGCGTCCGATGCTGCTGCCTATCGCAAGCATTTTGAATCTGGGGAAGAATAGGAATGTGTTGGATTTGGGAAGGGAATTAAAGGTATTCGGATACAGTCGGATGAATAGGAGAAAGGCAAGTACAGATCAAATATTTTTTAAACTTTTTGGCTGACTCTACTTTTGTTGATGACTAACACAAATGCAGCTCAGCTTAGACCTCGCAGACTACGAGTAGCAGCTCGGGAGGCCAAAGGCGCGTACCCGATGCTATTCCTGACACTCCTGACCATAACGTAAATGACCTGACCTAACCTATTATGATTAAACATAATTGTAGGATATTTAAAAGGGAAATGAACTAGGAAGACCGAGACCCAAAACGTAAATATAAAAGTGAAATAGCTAATAGAATAGGCAAAAGAGAAATAAATTTAAAAATCTCTACTGACAAGAGCACACAGTACTTAAAGTTTACGGCCACGTGTCAAAATTATAATACTATTTTTTGGGCTAGAGATTTAAGCCAAACTAAGGTCACTTCAAAGTACTCCCAACATCATGAACCAACATTGAATATTTAATTCATGCTCCATGCAAGCTCTAATCCAATCCAACTAATTTCGGCATTCGAGGAAACTCCATTCTGTCAAAAGCAATCGTCAAAGTTTGACAGTCCAATCAAAGTCTATGAACGCCGTGATTCGTACCAAGTGAGTACCTGTCGACTTTCAATAAAAACACTTACACGAATAATGAAAAGCCTTCAATGAAGTATAATGGATGTTAAACATCCTGAGCGTTTGCACTTTCTTAAAGATTATCGTCTATTTTTTCAATAAAGCCGCGCTATTTTTATAAAATTACAGCGAAAGCGGCGCGCCGTGACCTTTTTATTTCTTTGCACGGGGCGCACCTTTTAGTAGCGTTCCCGATAGCAATTAAAAATATTTAAATTTTATTCCTCGAAGCGCACCTATGATTAACTTTCGAATAGAGATAGGATACTAACTGAAACTATCGATAACAAGTAAAACACGTTATTTTATACAATTTGCAAAAACTTTATACTTATTGAGCAATTATTGGTTTACTACCCTTTTTTTAAACGTGGGTGCGCTTCGAGTAATTCGAATATTTAAATATTTTTAATTGCTATCGGGAGTGCTACTAAAAGGTGTGCTCTGAGAAATAAAGAAGGGGCGCCTCAAAACGGTCACGCTTCGAGGAATATCACATTATTATGAAATATAGTAATAATCTATGACATGTTAACTTTTACAGTGTCGCAAACGATTATACATATGCGACATGGACATAATTTTATGAGTAAGTGAAATATTCAAGAGCTCTTTAGTAAATTGATTACATGATTAATTTTTTTCCTTGCTTTTATGAAGCTAGATATTTGTAGTTTTGATATAGGAGTTTGTGACATCACTAGTGCTTAGGTTAACTTTTAAGTTCGGCTACAGCGGTAGATGTCGCCCATCTTGTCTTCACTAATATTATAAATAAAGAGGAGAGATTTGTTTGTTTGTTTGCATTTTATAGGCTCCTAAACTACTGGACCGATTTGAAAATTTCACCATTAGAATCCTACATTATTCCTGATGAACATAGGCTAGATTAAATACCTATATCTACCCCTGCTAAGACGGGGCGGGCTGCTAGTTTCTCACGGAGGCGCTTCAAGGAATACCTCAGATTAAGAGAACATTTATCTAAACTATATTTAAGGAATCTTCCCCGGATCAGTGTAAAATTTCTCCAACTGAAGATTTTGTCACGATCATTTTAGAGGCGGGACTTTTGCCATCTAGATACGTAATATTTTCGCAAAGTAATTTGAATTGAATTTCGTTTTCATATCCAACAGATGTGAAATAAACGTGTGTCGTACGTGAACCGAGTTTATTATGCATACGTTTGATGCGTAGACGTGTTTTGAAAGATTTACAGGGGAGCGGGTGCCAAGATCGCGGTGTTATTCCCGTTGTTACCACTGGTTTTTGGTCCTTTGTTTATTTTTGTGAGTGTTTATGGCGAACGCTGTCTTACTGTTAGTATTATGCTTATCATGTATCCACAT
The DNA here is from genome assembly GCA_947532085.1 of Elegia similella. NCBI lineage: Eukaryota > Metazoa > Arthropoda > Insecta > Lepidoptera > Pyralidae > Elegia > Elegia similella. The sequence continues at coordinate 6,579,039 of OX383933.1, forward strand.
ATAATATCAACAGTCTTCAGCTGCCCCAAGCTTTGAGTAGGAGGATTCACAGGTTTCCAAAAAGTAACGAATGCTATTATACGGATTACGCGTGATCTTTTCTTTGCGATGCGCGTATAATTTGTTAACATTCAACCATGAAATGTATGAAAGTAAAATCTAACAAATTATCAAAAGTCGTAGAACAAACGTTTTATTTATTTTGTATTTACAACATTTTAGCGACTTCGGAAGCCAATTATCCCATACGATACCTGGCGGCAAGTGGGGAACGATTTAATTCTCCCCATGATACTGGAGAATTCTCAGTGAGAACAAATAGTACAAACCACCGTACGATTTGGAACACGATCTTTGCATTAGCACTTTATCTAAAATATATTCGCTGTAAAATAACATAGATGCGTTTTGCGCGACTAATCTCTCACACCTTTTGTACTTACTACAAAAAGGCGAAGTCGAGCTGGCGCAGTAATAAACACGCCAGCCACGGGGTGCCCGGGTTCGATCCCCGGTCAGGTCATGATGGAAAACGATCTTTTCAGATTGACCTGGGTCTTGGATATTTATCTTTATAAGTATCTATTATAAAATGTAGTATCGTTGAATTAGTATCCTATGTCACAAGTTCACTCACAACTTATGGTGGGGCTAGCTTAATCTGTGTGATATGTCCCTATATATTTATTTATTTACTACGAATTTCTCACGAATTCGTCCGCGGATTTACATACATGTATGTATAGACTCCGTGCTATTTTCTGACTTGACGGAAGAATGCTCGACCACTATTTAAGTGGTAATTTTAAAAGGTCAACCTTATTGCATTCAATCTTTTATTATTTTTAGGGTTCCGTACCCAAAGGGTACAAACGGGGCCCTTTGAATATCGCTCCGCTGTCTGTCTGTCTGTCCGTTTGTCACCAGCAGACTGTATCTCATGAACCGTGATAGTTAGACAGTTGAAATTCATTTACAGATGATGGATTTCTGTTACCGCTATAACAACAGATACTAAAAAAATATGTATTATAAAATAAATATTTAAGGGGCTCCCATACAACAAACGTGTATTTTCTTGCTTGTTTTTGCTCGATATTGATACCGGCAACAGGTAGACGCTTGAAATATTCACAGAATATTTAGTTATATGTTCACTATAAAAATAAAATTAATATTAAAGGAGGCCACACATGATTTTTTGCTGTTTTTATAGATAACGGTACGGAACCCTTCGTGCGCGTGTCCGACTCGCACTTAGCCGGTTTTTTATACAACTAAGTAAGGAAACAGATGGCCCACCTGATGGAACGTAGCCTATGGCCGTTTGCAACACCAGAGGTGCCACTCGCGCGTTGCCGACCCTGAAGAAATCTTTTAACGCCCTTTTTGAAGAACCCCATATTGTAATTCTTGTAGTAATGGAAATGGGCAGGACAACTACTAATATAAAGCCAGAAAATAATAGACTGGAGACCATGGCTGGGCCACAGAAGCCGTGAAAAGCCAGTGGCTCGATGGAGAGATGACATCGTCAAGGCAGCGAGTACATTATGGAAAAGAAAAGCGCAAAACCGAAGTGAATGACGTGCATTAGAGGAGGCCTTTATTCTGCAGTGGATTAATTAGGCTGCTAAAGAACAAGAAGATTAACTCTTGTGGCGAATGTAGAGGTCGCCACATTAGAATGAAAACGAAATGTCTCACGGTCACGGGAGGAGCTGAATTACGCATTTTTAGCACTTTCGCATGTTGAGCAAAATTATATGAAAATGACTGAGATAGCCGATTAGCCGTGTGGTATCCGGCAGAGTAGAATAGGACCACTCCCAGTCTTCCCGTGGATGTCGTAGAAGGCGACTTAGGAAATACAAGCTAAACAAAGCTTATAAACATCTAAGAGACCTCTCCAACACGTCTGGGCAGCGAGCGTAGAGAGTGTAGGCCAAGTCCTCTGCCTGCTCTGGCCAAGTATGGCCCTAGTAGTACAGAGAGGGTCGTGTTCCTGTAGTGGAGACTAAAAAGGACCTGATAATGATGATGATGATGACTGAGACAGGATAACATACGTTCAAAAACATACAACCTCTTCGAATACCTTTATCCTTTTAAAGTAAGTTAAATTTGCTGTGAGGAGGAATAAAGAATTATTTATTTATTTAAATAGTCAGAAATGGAAAGGAAAATCGGAGCATATCGGTAGTTTGAAATGAATATGTCAATCGTCTATTCGGAGATTGGAATTCCAGCCGTTCTTATAACTTCAGTTCGCAACTCATTTCATTTGATGTCGTTCGCTGTGTTGGCACGCGAAATTATTATAGATGAACGAACTTTAAAAAAAAACATGCAACTTACGTGTTTTGTGATCCTATATATATATAATATATTATAAAATAAATGTATTACAAAACTTTTTTTTTGTGTTTGCTTAGTTAGGCAATATGTTGCTTTCAATCGAGATTATCAGCGATGTCACTCTGATGGTACATACGTATAATTCTCTTACGGGGTATACATAGCCTAGGGCCGTAAGACCTAAAGGCCACGTTAGCTTGTTTTTACGTGGAAATAGTATTGCCTTGTTCTTTTCTTTTCTCCCAGACCAGCATGGAAGCAATAAAGCTCTGATGACCTTTTAAACTTTCGTGCTTTAAACACATAATTATTTATTTTAACGGGCCTTTTATCTATTTGTTTCCGCTGACATTTCTATAGTTACATCCATCGTGGTTGCAGCGAGAATCTCGATGCGATTAATGCTGAAAAATGAAATTATATAATCGTGTTTTTACTTATGTTCTGTTATAAAAGCAGGTACAGCAGGAAATGTTACAAAGTTCACAAGTAAGACATAGTTTAGATCGCTGACATACGTCTATTTCTCTTCACTTGAGAACTCGTTACGGGGAACTTTACAATACATATTGTTATTCATTCAAACATCTTTGCCATTCCCAGGTTTTCTGCAAAACGTTTGTTCTAAAATATAATAGATAGCTCAGTCGGTAGAGCGTAAGTCTTACCGTATGTAGACTTCAGGTCGCCGGTTACAGTCCCTCGTAATTTTTTCACCATATCTTCTTTCTGAGACAGTAAGTATAGCATTGTGAATGCTTAAATAACCCCTTATAATCTACAAGTACTTCCAAATTATAATAAGTGCTTTGTTTTAATCTTAAACTAGCGATTTAGTCTATATTTTGTAATAAAATGAAATGAAATAGAATTTTATTCAAATTTGGATATCATGTATCTTTTTCTGAACGTCATATTATTATTTTTAATATTTGCAAAATCGATACGAACGTCATATTATTATTTTTAATATTTGCAAAATCGATAAGCTACTAGCGTTTCGAAACGACCACTGCTGAGAAGAATACGCCGAAATAAACTCAGAGAGTAAGCCGTACGATGTATTCTGAAACAATATAGCAGGTAATGTAACAAAGTTCGCAAGTGAGACATAGTTTGGAGCTCCGACATAGCGAAACGTCTGCTTCTCCTCACTCGAAAACTTGTTACGAGACTACGTAACTACGTTACACATATTCGCCGTCCCCAGGTTTTCTGCAAAACGTTTGTTCTAAAATATAATAGGTAGCTAAGTTGGCAGAGCGTAAGTCGTACTGTACATAGACTTCAAGTCGCCGGTTCAAGCTCTGCCCTCGTAATTTTTTCATCATATCTTATTTCTTTATCAAATAAGACTAAGAAAATATAGCTGTTGCGACTTTCTGGAAGGGTCACTGCATTCTCCGATCAACCCCAGAATCACAGCAAGGAAAAAAACAGTAAACACTAACCTGGATTCACTGGTAAACAGGATGCTGGAAAGGATTCGCCTGCGACAGGCCTCGTGGCGGCTGGCTGGGAATCTTCCTGGCTTGAACTGTATTATTTTCTTACTGCCTACACTAGTGGTACACCATCACACACGCGCGATGAAGATTTAGGGTTTTTTTCGGCCAGCGAAGCCCTTAGAGTCGTTATTTTTGGAAATTATATCAGCGCACACGGCGCGCTCAACAAGACTCGATCGCCATCTTTTTTCGACTGTTCTTTTGCGACCAATCACAGGCCGTCTCGGCGAAAAGGGAGTAGATATATGGGAAAACGGAAGCAGGACCACAGATAGGTAATTTTATTTGGGTTTTTAAAGTTAATGCTTACACATTTTCCCCCACCTGAAATCCACAAGGGTTTCACAGAGAATGCAAATTGAAAGATATAAAACAAAGGCAATAGCTGCGCACTATTGCAAGAATATCTAGAAATATTATTTTCGAAAGATAAAGTAATAAATAAGTTTTAACTAGCCTAAGGATAGTGTGTATTTATGTTTTAGTAATTTATGAAAAAATATCTTAATTAATTGGTAAGGGACAAACCTTTACTACCGGCCTACGAAAGGTCTTTCCGTTAGCAGTTCGGAAAGTAACTACTCTGATTACTTGATCAAACCAGCATGCACTTGCACAATACGTGCCAACTTCCAGAACATCGGCGGAAGATTAGGTTCGTTAACTAAGACTAAGTCATCTATTTTAATATTTGGTTCATGTAAGAACCATTTGTTCTTTTGTTGTAATGTATGAAGATAATCACGCTGCCATACGCGCCAAAATCTCTGGGTAATTTTCTTAAGCATGACCCAACGAGAGCGCGGACACGAAAAAAAACATCTAACACACTTCGACAGCACGGTACGTATCAGAAGTCTCAATCCAATTATCCAAAACTGGCGTTGAATAAGAGATTGTAAGGTTCGAGGTCCACAATGCAAATATTTTTTATGAAAATGTTTTATTATAATTTTAGATATTGGACATTGTTTAGGTAACAAAAAAGGGTGTAACGCAGATGGTGACAGATTAGCCTCATCGATGCGTTCCCCCACCCGCACGATCCCATCATCGTCCAGGAAAGGTGAAAGTTTTTGAATGGAGTTTACACATGGTTCATTATCTCGCACTCGACTGACTTCGGAAGACATATAATGATACGGACTCAATTTAACTAACACTTTGGTTGACTTCTCGAGTTCAGGACTACTGAGAAATGAAAGAATTCGAATTTGAAATAAATCTAATACACCTGCAACAATTCTTAGAATTTTTGTAAAAGAGGAATGTCTGGCAATTAAGTCTAGAAGTGGGTTTCTCACATCAATAACGTGAAGACTTTTAGTTTCTAGTGGTTTGAGCTCGGGTAAGTCTTCTTTTGGAAGTAAAACCCGTTTGTTAGGCCATTGACTAGGCAAATCCTGTAGCCAAGAAGGACCTTTCCACCACAGAGGATGGTCTATAAGCTCTGGACAGGACACTCCGCGACTACAACAGTCGGCCGGGTTATCCTTAGACGAAACATGATACCAATGATCGGTACTAATCAAATCAGTTGCTTGAATGACACGATTGGCTACATACATTTTTAACAAATGAGGGGCGGTATTAAGCCATGACAAGGTAGTGCTGCTGTCTGAATAAGCTCGAATAGAATTAATAGTTATATGGTCTTTAAGCAAATTATACATGTGCGATAGAACTTTTGCCAGAAGCACCGCTGCGCTTAGCTCGAGTCTATTTACCGTGGTAGGTTTTAAAGGAGCTACTCTAGATTTTCCAATCAGTAAACTAGTCGCAGTAGAAATTCTGGGCTCATTAGTAACCACACAAATATACACACAACAACCATAGCCTTTCAGAGAACCATCACAGAAACGTACCAAGTGTACTTCCATCGGATTGGAAGGTATAACTAACCGCGGAAGAGAATTTTTTTGTAAATCAGACAAATTGGCCGCTATTAAATGCCATTGTTTGGTTAAATGTTTTGGAATAGTCTCATCCCACGATAAATTTAACCGCCATATTTCTTGCAACAGCGATTTTGCTGCAAAGACTACTGGGCATATCCAACCGAGTGGATCGAAAATGCGAGCTACTAAAGAGAGTATGGATCTTTTAGTAAATTTGACTTCGAACGAGTCTGAAAAGGCATATGAAAAAGAATCATCAAAATGGGATTCCATCGTATCCCTAATATTTTGACAAACTCATTTCCCGATTCATCGAAGGATTTGGAACTTTGACAAAATTCAGGAGGAACATCCTTAAGAAGACAAGGATCGTTGGTAGTCCATTTACGTAGTTCAAAGTGAGCCTTTGCCAACAAAGATGTGATATCAGCCTTCAATTTGATCGCCTCTTCAAGGGAAGAGCCGCCAGTTGTGATATCGTACATAAATGTCTCCTGGGTGATAACCTGAGCTACACGACTTGAGTACTCAGAACCATGATCTTTAACAAGTTGATGAAGTGTTCGAATGGCTAAATAAGGTGAACTACTAACTCCGTACGTGACTGTCTTAAGTTCGTACTCCTTTAAGATCTCAGTTGGATCATTACGCCAAAGCACGTATTGGTAATGCCTTTCCTCGGGTCTTATCAATATTTGCCGATACATACGACGGATGTCGGCAGTAAAAACTATTTTGTGAAGTCTAAATTTTGTCACTAAATCGACAATATCCACTTGCAGCTTAGGACCCACATGAACAATATTATTGAGTGACAGATTATTCGAGGTCCGACTACTGGCATCGAAGTATACTCGTAAACGTGTCGTTGTACTATCGGGTCGTATTACACAATGGTGAGGAATACTATAACGGTCAGTAGACGAAGATTCAGCAGGCTGCATATGTCCTAGATCTTCGTACTGCTGCATAAATTCCTTATATTCCGTTTTCAACTCAGTTTGGCTGGCAAGACGCTTTTCCAAGTTGAGAAAACGGTTAAGAGCCTGATGATATGATTCTCCTAAGGCTGGAGTATCATCTTTAAGCATAATTGGTACAACATAACGACCGTCGGAGGTACGATATGTGCCATTTTTATATTTTTGTTCACATATTTCATCCTCAGGACCGGAAATTTTACATTTCGGCGGTTCTTCGGATTCCCAAAACCGTTGAACGATCTCATCGAGCGCACAAGAAGACGCGATGAGTGACGTAACGGGTGTAGCTGGAGTTTGAGCCACCACGTTTTGAAGAAACTGACCACTTATCACCCAGCCGAATACACTAGACAGTGCACATGGAAAACCAGGACCTGGGCTATAACGTGAACCAGTATATATCTGGTCAAAACAGTCTACTCCTAACAACAGATCGATCGGACCCGATTTATCAAAATCTTGGTCGGCGAGATCCAGATGTTTAAACTTTTCCTTGACAACCGACGGTAACGAAGTTGAAGGAATCATTGAAGTGATTTTAGGCAAAACCACTAATGGTATATTAAATTGGGGCGAGTCATTTGACCTAGGCACAATTGAGCCAAACGTATAACCTTTAATATTACAAACATAATTTTGACCGAGACCGGTTACATTTAAATTACACTTTTTTATATGTAAACCTAACTGTCGCACACAGCTACTTGTAATGAAAGAGTCCATTGAGCCACTATCTATGATTACACGAGCATACTGCAATGAACCATCCACTCTTCTCAACCGAACCACTGCTGAACCAATAATTTTGTTACTCATAGGTGGTGACTTTGACATGTTTGGCTAAGTTGTACAAGTAAGGGAAGTGCTCATATTGGAATTCTCAGAAGCCTTTAGGTCAATGGTATTAGATAATAAACTTTTATATTCTTCATGTAATAATGTGTAATGTTTTGAGTTACAAATGAAACACATGGACTTAGACTTACAGTCTGCACTAGTGTGACCGGGCCTTAAGCAGTTTTGACATGATTGTAACTCTTTAACTAATTGTTGTCGCTGTCCTATATCCATAGAATGTACTTTACCACAGCGATATATTGAATGATTTTCATGACAATACGCTCAGACAGCCTGATTAGGTTTATTATTATTTGAGTTCGAAGAAGTAATTAGGGAAGAATTTGATTGCCGAGAAAAATTATCTTTCTTTGTATTGTTGTGGTTTTGTTTATTTGTAGAATTGAATGACTGTAAATTACTAGGTTGACTAACCTCTAATACCTTTTTATAATTCTGTAAATAAACAATCAAATTATTAAATTTAGGAATTTCTTTGGTATTTTGTAATTCAAACCTTTTCCTAGTTTCTGTATCAAGAGGCCGTGATGCTATGTAAAATAAAAGAAATTCACTTAAATCATCAATATTTAACCCGCGCAAGGCACTAACACATTCATAAAGTGTGTTGGGTTTGATAATGATGGCCGTTGGATCGGATTTAATTTTATTATTTTTTCTAAATAAGCGGTGGCTAAAATACGTTTATTATCATACCTGTCTAGCAACGCTGCATAAACAACAGAATAATTAGCTGATGTTATAGGAACACCCTTAGCTAGTGTCAGGGCATACCCAGACAGACATGACAACAAATAGTAAAATTTCTCTGTGTCCGACAACGAAACATTATTATGCACAAGCGACGTATAACTGTCTTTAAACATCTGCCAGTTCTCTATATTACCATCAAACTTAGCTATTTGCAAAGGTAGTTTCACTTGCGAGCTGGAATGCGCATGACCTTGACACAGTTCCGAGCGCGAACTCGCACCGGCGCTTGCGTCGAGAGAATCGGCAAACTCAATAACGAAATAGTATAACTCGTCAAATGACAACAAAGCATTATTATCGATAACAAATTGAGGATTTAGTTTAAATTGCAACTGGTTTACACGATCGTTGCATTCCAAGAAATTATCACGAATTTTATCAATTCTTTTATACCTAGCTCGAAAGGATGCTAATTTAGTTTTATTTTCTTTCGTAATTTTTGCTAAGTCATAAAGTATTTGCATATTTTTAAACTCATATTCACGTTTTCCAATGGTAGACATTAATTCTCCTTCCGCCATGTTTTGGTAGGCACTAATTGTGAAAAGTACGAGTAATGTAGGTAAGTAGCAAAAGTTTAAATGGAAACTGAGTAATGGAACAGATATTCACCAAACACGTAGGTTTTAAAACTACGGACTATTACTTATAATCATAAATACACACCTCGCTGCTATTAATCAATCCTAGTTAGGTACCTAGGCTTTCCAAAATAGTTCGAAAGCCTGAGTAACAAGATAGTACCTTATGGCATACAAATCGAACGATTAAGGGATTATTACAAGGGAATTAACGAGATAAGAAGTATGTACTCGTAAGCAATAGGTATTTACTATGGTATGGCACAGGTATGGAATTCCCTGTTTGATCCGAGATTGTTAGACATATAGACAAATGCTAGGTGGGTAAGTAGCTAGTTAATTTGAATCTATAATATTGTCTATTTATGAATAAATTAGTTATCCATATTTGGGAATAACTTTAATTGAAAATATTGAAATTAAGTGGGTAAATTTGAAATAAGTACGTGAGGAATTGTCCTCACAGGAGGCACCATAAATTAATGTTGCGACTTTCTGGAAGGGTCACTGCATTCTCCGATCAACCCCAGAATCACAGCAAGGAAAAAAACAGTAAACACTAACCTGGATTCACTGGTGAACAGGATGCTGGAAAGGATTCGCCTGCGACAGGCCTCGTGGCGGCTGGCTGGGAATCTTCCTGGCTTGAACTGTATTATTTTCTTACTGCCTACACTAGTGGTACACCATCACACACGCGCGATGAAGATTTAGGGTTGTTTTCGGCCAGCGAAGCCCTTAGAGTCGTTATTTTTGGAAATTATATCAGCGCACACGGCGCGCTCAACAAGACTCGATAGCCATCTTTTTTCGACTGTTCTTTTGCGACCAATCACAGGCCGTCTCGGCGAAAAGGGAGTGGATATATGGGAAAACGAAAGCAGGATCACAGATACGTAATTTTATTTGGGTTTTTATAGTTAATGCTTACACAATAGCATAGTGAATGAATGAATGAATATTCTTTATTGCACCATTATACGAAATTTAATACGCACAGGACATAAAACACAAATAATGAGAATATAGTGAATGCTTAAATTACACCTTATAATCTATAACAATTTATTATATTATGATATGTGCTTTGTTTTAATCTAAAACTAGCAAACAATTTATTTAGTCTACATTTTGTAAGACGTCCGAAGTATTCTGAAACAGTAGAGCAGGTAATGTAACACAGTTTGCAAGTAAGGCATAGTTAAGAGCGCCGACATTGAGGAACGACTGCTTCTCTTTACTCGAGAATTCGTGACAGAAAACTATGCAATACATCTTCACCGTATCTATGTTTTCAGCATAAGTCTGTTCTAAACTACGATACTTCGTGTGAATCTAAAAAAAATGAAAAACTTATTCTGCACTTTGTAAAACTTAAGGATTCTGAAACAATACTACATATAAAATATACATTCAGATTGTTTTTTCAGTAACAGGAATTCTCTATACAAAGAAAGTAGAGCAGGTAATGTAACAAAGTTCACAAGTAAGACATAGTTCAGAGCGCCGACATAGCAAAACGTCTGCTTCTCTTCACTCGAGAACTCATTACGTCTTCGTGTTAACACTAAGTAAGTAATACATCTTCGCCTTTTACAGGTTTTCTGCAAAACCTTTGAACAAAACTAGTTTCACAATAAAACTATAGAGAGTGCCTTGTATTATAGGAAAGACCTAGTTGGAGTTGATGAAACTCGAAATAATATCTTATATCTTTTATTTAGCAGGTTACTTAACGGTAATAAAACTCTTAGGTATGTGTCGCACACTCATGATCTTTCAATGATAAGTCACACTTTCCTATCACCACCAGCTTCAGTATTATTTTCAAGTACCTACGAGTAGTTTCCCATTCGTAATTACAGTCCCATAGTACAGCAGGTTAAGAAACAAAGACATAGTTTAGCAAGCACTGACATAGCGTCTTTACTCGAGAACATGTTACGGAATACCAAGTATAAATGTTACGGCTAATAGGCGAAGTGTGGATACACCTAGTTCTAGCTGGGTAAAACTAGATGCAGCCGGGCACATGCGGTTAGACTTAGGTATATCCTACTTATCTTCGGTTAGAACTAGGTAAAGCCTTCATCAAAGTGGCTAGAACTAGGTGCAGCCGCAGACCAGTGGTTAGGTTGGGTTAGCTAGAACTAGGTGTATCCGTACTTTGCCTTTTAGCCGTTACATATATATCTAAGAATTACAGTTTATTCCAACCTATGTAGTTTTTTACTAAAAACTATATTGTGTGGGGAATAGGTAACTATTACACGGACAGGTGCTATTGGGGCTAGCCCGCACTAATAGAACTAACTACTGTTTTTTTTATCCAATTTAATAACTAGAGTGTAAGATAGCTTTCTGGAAAATACGTAATAGGATAGAAGATAAATTCATCGTGTTTGGACACATTTGACTTGTCATAAAAAATAATCTTAGTTAAAAATTTATTCCTTTTAAAAAAAAAACTTATTAAAGAAACAGTTTTTGTATTCTACTACTAGTTTACAAAGCTTCGAGTCTGTAAACTGCTCCAAGCTAATGACCTGTATACGAGCAGTCTACGTACAGTTTAATCTTAATTAACCGCCCTCCAGACCGCTTCTTCTTAATCCCTTGCAGACGTATCTACTTACTTTGTAAATTGTATACACCTCTAGCAGCTTGTAAATGAATGTCGTGGCTTGTAGTTTACTTTTAATTTAACATGTCAGGGCCGGAGCGACCTAGCTAACCGCCAATGGGCCCCGCAACGGCTAAGGGTGCGCACAGCGTCGGATTTACCCTCAGGCACCACTTAAGAGCCCGCCATAAGCCAGGCGGCGTGGCGATACAAACGCGGATGGTCTAAACGCGTTGGCTACTTTGGATATTTTCGTTTTTTCGTCATCCGTCCAACCTCATTTCGTTCTCATCCTGTTCATTTTTCAGTCCTCATTTTAATTCAAATTCCATTTTTTTATTCAAATTTCATTCCATTCCATTTTTAGATTACTTTCTCTCTCTCTCATCACTCATTCTTCAATCTACTACCTTTAAGTCTACTACCATCTCTCGGAGCATAACAGTCTCTGTTATTAATTATTGAAGTCAACATCTACATAGTTGAAGTTTTAAAGTGAAGTTGTAACAATAAAGTTATTCTCTGTGTGTTCTGTGTCGAGTCTTGTGTTCTCCCTAATGTCCTTATATGTGGGAACTCGGCTAGAGCGTCGGGACGCTCGAGCCCTCACAAGTCTTAACGGCCTGAGGCCAGTGGGCCCGAACAGTATTCTACGTCTAAAGACTGAATTTTATAGCATCTGTGCTATTACTGCTACTGACGCTTACGGACTTTTTCTATTTCAGAAAAATCCTTTCATTAAGGATCTACGAATATTACGAAAATCATGATGGATCTTTGCTTTTTAAATCACTCTAAAAGGTCTTCAATTCTGTTTACTTGTACTATAAAAGCTTCGCTTGATCGGCTTCTCGTTATTGTACATTTACTTAAGTTCGTTCCAGGTAGTCAAAAAGGGAATCGTAGGCGTAGTGGACCTAGTATTTATGTATTACTAGCTTTCGCCCGCGGCTCCGCCTTTAGGAATAAAAGGTAGCCTATGTCCTCCGTACTCCAGAGATCTTGTATGCAAAATTTCACGATGATTGGTTCAGTGGTTACGGCGTGAAAGAGTAAAAAACAAACAAACAAACTCACTTTCGCATTTATTATATTAGTAAGGATTTAGGTCGGGAAAAAAATCTTTTCATATTTTGTATGGATACTTTATGCGCCTTGATCTAAATTCCTATGGAGTTTGTATTTAACTTTTTATTTTAAAATTTGTGTTCTGTTTTCCCATTATTTAAAATAAAACTTTTAAGAATGTTTAGTATTCATTTCGTTAATCTGATTCATTTTAAAACCAGAAAAATGTTTTTACCATTTTATACTATTTTTTTAAATGCCATATTTCTAAAGGTTTCAAAACCAGTCAGATACTAGTACATACAGCATAACCGAAGATATTCTATTACTTTTTACATCCTAATCCTAACTAATATTATAAATGCGAAAGTGAGTTTGTTTGTTTGTTACGCTTTCACGTTGTAACTTTTGAACCGATCATCATAAAATTATGTATACACGTTACCTGGGGTACGGAGAAGGACATAGGGTACATTTTATCCCGGAAAAAAGGACTGTTCCCGAGGGATCGACATTAACGCGGGCGGAGCCGCGGGCGAAAGCTAGTAAAAATATAAAAAACCTTTTTCCCTGACCTAATATGTAGACAGTGTCCCTAAAATTAAAATACAACTGTACACTAAAGTCACGACTCACGAGCAAAAGTAAGTCATCATCAGGTCTTTTTAGTCTCCACTGCAGGAGCATGACTCTCTCTGTACTATCGGAGCCATACTTGGCCAGAGCAGACAGAGGATTTGGCCTACACTCTCCTCGCTGGCCAGACGGGTTGGAGAGGTCTCATTGATGTTTATGTGTTTATGAGCTTGTATTTCCTAAGTCGCCTCTTACGACCTCCATGGGAAGACTAGGAGTTGTTCTATTCTACTCTGCTGGAAACCACATGACTAATAGTAAGTATTTAATTGTATTTATTCCATTTTAGACCTTATCACATGGACTTAAAACTGACATGTTTGCATAGCAATGCTCTTATAGACGTGTAGAATAGGCTAGTTTCCTGAGTCGTAATAATAACATAACAATTAGTCCGTCAGTTAGATAATCAAAAAATATTGGACACGTATTTTTTCTTTTGTCAAATAAACAATAAATAATAAAGATAAAGCGCGTCAAAGTTCAGGAGTGGGGGCTCGTGACGTCAAAGTTTGCTAAAAATTGTAGCAAACTATGACGTCACACGGAACTTCAAAGGGCTATATCTTTATCATTTTTTGTTTAATCGACAAAAGAAAAAATACGTGTCCAATATTTTTTTAATATCTAACTGACGGACTATAATTAGTCCGTCAGTTAGATATTCAAAAAATATTGGACACGTATTTTTTTTTTAGGCAACTAGCCTATTTCTACAAACGCGAAGCAGTTGTTTTATTTCATCACATGTTAATTTATATGGTCGCTGAAACTACTTTGATGCTGTATAATCACAAACCAGCATTAATAATGTCTCGCGTGTTGTCTTTTGTAACTCCGTGACACTTTAAATTGACTGTTTTATTTTTATTGCGCAATATAGTAGCAACAATTCTAAATGTGTCTAGCAACGTCGCAACAATATTGTTGTGATGTTTTGAGAACGTTATGATATCTTTTTGAAATAGAGATTCAGTGATCTGAATTAGTGTCATACTTACATACCATACATACGTACCATACATACAAATCATACATACATACCATACATACATACCATACATAATACCATACATACATACCATACATACATACCATACATACATATCATACATACATACCATACGGACATACCATACATACATATTATCACGTCTTTATCCTTACGAGGTAGCCAGAGCCTAAAGTCATAAGACCGAAAGGCCGCGTTTAGCGTGCTGAAGGGCGTAAAGGTGGAAAACGGAATCAAAATAGAGATGGGTTGCTAGCCACATCGCCTATTGTCATGATTCTTTACATTTTCGCCCATTCCCTTGACTTATCCCTTGGCTTCTATGGTCTGCGCGGCAAGAGAAGCAGTTTGCACATTCTACGTTTTTTCTTTTCTCCTAGACCAGCATGGTAGAATTAGTCTCGACTTAAAAGATGGAAAATGGGAATGTGTTGTACGGACAATGTTTAAGATCGATATAAAATCGACTAGCTCCGTGGCGCAGCGGTCAACACGCCAGCCTGCGACACGGAGTGATCGGGTTCGATCCCCGGTCAGGTCAAGCTGGAAAATTATCTTTTTCAGATTGGCCTGGGTCTTGGATGTGTATCTATATATGTATTTGTTATAAAATATAGTATCGTTGAGTTAGTATCCCATAACACAAGTCTCGAACTTACTTTGGGGCTAGCTCAATCTGTGTGATTTGTCCGTATATATTTATATTTATTTATTTACATATTTAATATTTAACTGTATGCACTGTTGCACACAACTGTATACTCATGCAGTTGCCAAAAGAAATAAACTGGCCAAGTGCGAGTTGGACTCGCGCACGAAGGGTTCCGTACCATTCTATACTTAATAAGATTCAAATTATTAAAAATATTTTTATTATATGATATTACTAAAAAATTACGCTTTTCGCAATTTCTTTTTTATCTGTGGTACAAGACTTGTTGCTTCGTACAAGTTTCAAGATTCTGAGTTAACGGAATAAACCCTGTCGAAAATTTGCGGCATAAACCGCTATATCTTTTGATTGCGTTGGCTTAGAAGTTTAATTTCTTTACAACTCCAAGGGACAGTAGACCTGAGTATTTTATATGAATTTCAGCTTGATACCTCCACGCGTTCCTGAGAAAAAGGATCTTGAAAGACAGACGGACAACAAAGTGATCCTATAAGGACTCCGTTTTTTCCGGAACTTTAACAGACGACGACAACACCATACAGATTTTTGGTATCGCAGCGCGTGTTTTCTGCCGGGTGTCTAACCAATAATTTTGTATCTATTTGACCAATAATTTTGTATTTATTCTTTCTAAATATTAACTACTAGCTTTCGCCCGCGGCTCCGCCCGCGTTAATATCGATCCCTCGGGAATAGTACTTTTTCCCAGGATAAAAGGTAGCCTATGTCCTTTTCCGTACTTCAGAGAACTTGTATGCAAAATTTCATGATGATCGGTTCAGTAGTTACGGCGTGAAAGTGTAACAAACAAACAAACAAACAAACAAACTCACTTTTACATTTATAATATTAGTAAGGATAAGGATAACTTTTAATTATTTTTATGGCAACTAATAAACTTCTACTAAGTACGTGTGCTGTGCGTTTAACTCGACATCAACTTTTATGTTTAAATCTACATAATGTCAAGATCCTCTCAAAACATCAATCTTTAGCACTCCGCAACTTACACATCTTGGGCATCTCATAAAAGTAAACAAATCCAACAGTCGTGGTTTCGTGGTCAGGTTTCGTGGTTTAAGGGCCCGTACTACCTCACACTGCTTTGCATGATTGACTGTTATATCAATAATAATTAAATACTCAAGTTGAAATAAAAATGCAGCAAAGTTCAGGACTAACTCTGGTAACTATCTGACTCAAAAACACGATTGCGTTAAATTTTCTCGGTAGAAAAAAATTTAGTAGTAAATTAGACGTGATTTGGAGGCAAAATTGCCTCCAAATCACGTCTAATTTACTCGGTATATAGCATTATTCACCAAATAGATTAAAATTAACCTTGAAACTTTTGATTATTATTGCATTACAGATAAGGCAGCCATCATATGTTTTTCTTTTTCGAATAACCCTTGAATATTCCTAAAAAACGAAAATATCCAAAGTAGCCAACGCGTTTAGACCATCCGCGTTTGTATCGCCACGCCGCCTGGCATATGGCGGGCTCTTAAAAGCGCCACTACTTTGAAATGAGATCGAGAATAGTCAGTGTTTTATTTTTATTACGCGATAAAATAGCAAGAGAGCTTAATGTGAGCGATTCCACAACAATATTGTTGCGATGTTTCTTTTAAACAGTATGATTTCTGTGTACGCGGTTGGTCCCAATCCCAACTGTCATCATTATATGGCAGACGCATCTATATAGAAAGCAGTTTCTTCCTTGGTCAGACGTTATATATGACTGATGCATGTCTTCTTCTTTTAGAGCCTCTCCATTATCATACAAAACATACATATACTACACATATATCAATTTACAAGATGTTGCCCGCAACTTCGTCTGCGGCAATTTCTGTTATTATGATTAATTCGTTTTTTATTAGTTAAATGAATAATTTTCACCCGTTTTCAAAACATTTTTTATTGATGCTTCGCTCCTATTGGTCGCAGCGTGATGTTTTATAGCCTAAAGCCTTCCTCAATAAATGGACTATCCAGCACAATATAATTTTCCAATTTGAACCAGTAGTTCCTGAGATTAGCGCGTTCAAACAAACAATTTCTTCAGCTTTATAATATTAGTATAGAAGTATAGTTAATCTATCTGATAGTTCGTGAAGATAATGAGTGCGTACTGTACTCTTTAAAGCTAGTCGAGTTCAAGCCTTCGGGATATCCACTGGTAAAGCGTTCCAAAGCATTATGATAGTGAAATAATCCCAGCGACAAACACAAATTATTTCGATGAGCGAGTGTGTTTGTTTATTCTGTACTAGCTGTTGCCCGCGACTTCGTCCGCGGCAATTTCTGTTATTATAATTAATTTGTTTTTTTTATTAGTATAGATGAATAATTTTCCCCCGTTTTCTAAACATTTGTTATTGATGCTTCGCTCCTATTGGTCGCAGCGTGATGTTTCATAGCCTAAAGCCTTCCTCAATAAATGGACTATCCAGCACAAAATAATTTTCCAATTTGAACCAGTAGTTCCTGAGATTAGCGCGTTCAAACAAACAATTTCTCCAGCTTTATAATATTAGTATAGAAGTATAGTTAATCTATCTGATAGTTCGTAAGGATAATGAGTGCGTACTGCACTCTTCAAAGCTAGTCGAGTTTAAGCCTTCCGGATATCCACTGGTAAAGCGTTCCAAAGCATTATGATAGTGAAATAATCCCAGCGACAAACACAAATTATTTCGATGTGCGAGTGTGTTTGTTTATTCTGTATTAATAGTCGCCTGGCAGACTGCCAGTACAACTATCAGATTCAATTTATTGTCACGTCACGTCTTATGAATGAAATGTTGAACTGGCATGCTGATCTCGACACTATTGTCAGTATTGTGGGTCTTTAGTCGCACTAACAGATATTAGAACAGCAGAGCGAATCGTACCATGTATTTGATTCTAAATAGAACCATTCGCACCGCAATGGTCGGAGCGGTGCGAATGGAAATTTGTTGGATATGGAAAGGAAATCAATCTTCATTGATACTACTCACTCGAATGAATGGGGGAAAAGCAAGTAGCAGCTCGGGTGGCCGGGCACAGGCAGTTGAGGATGACATCCCTGGCCTGATGCTTCGCTCCTATTGGTCGCAGCGTGATGTTTTATAGCCTAAAGCCTTCCTCAAAAAATGGACTATCCAACACAAAAAGAATTTTTCAATTTGAACCAGTAGTTCCTGAGATTAGCGCGTTCCAAGAAACAATCAAACTCTTCAGCTTTATAATAATTACTAGCTTTCGCCCGCGGCTCCGCCCGCGTCAATGTCAATCCCTCGGGAATAGTACTTTTCCCCGGGATAAAAGGCCTATGTCCTTTTCCGTATTCCAGAGAACTTGTATGCAAAATTTCGTGATGATCGGTTCAGTAGTTACGGCGCGAAAGCGTAACAAACAAAGAAATATACAAACTCCTTTCGCATTTATAATATTAGTAAGGATTATAATATTAGTATAGATCAGTTTTAAAGTTGATTTTACGTACACGTAGTAGTAACATGGGCGCAGGGTTTTGAGAGCGCCGGTGCCGCAGTGACGCATCTTTGGAGGTGTCGCATTAGAGGGCGCTCGGCCGGCGCCCCTTAAGACCCGGCGCCCGCGTGCGCCGCACACCCTGCACTATAGGTAAAGCCGCCTCTGTGAACGTTGTAAAGACAACAACACCAACGTACTGAAAAGACTTGCAACTGAGTACTGACATAAACTAAGGATTGTTACAAATGCTGCACAGCACATAACATAAATGTGAAAGAGTCTAAAGCTCTTCAGTTACTTATTTTTATATGTAATCAATCACAGTCACATATTGAAAAATTGTATACCCATTTACTTACAATTTTATACATATTTTCTTTTATTTGATTCAAAAACTGACATGACACAATAACATACAGTAACAAAACCCTATAAAAATGCGATAATGACAGGTCTTCTTCATCGACACCACGACAGTAGTGCATGAAACACTGATATAAATTTAAATGATATCTTATTAATTATAGGTCCCTTATAGAAACAGCGAAGATTCAAGTTTCTTCGTTAACTTTACGATTAAATTTGTTTCGGCGACCTTTTTACACACTACGGACAGCGTGTTAATAGGGGCATTCTTCAATAGTAGGTGTGATCGTCGCCATCTTACCGATCGAAATCGTATGAATATACAAAGTAGCGGCGTGAGGGTAGGGCGCGCTTGGGCGACCGTCCAGGGCGCTAGATACGGAAGGGTCGCCCCCACCGAGCAAGTAAGGCACGTTAAGAGAGGCCGATGCGCAGTAAGGTCCCGGCTGTCATCATTGATGGGTGTCATTAAGCTATGTCTTTACGCTGATGACTTTAGGCAACTTGAAAAATCTGACACTTACACATGCGAAAAACAAACAACCAAGTAAGGGCAGAGGACGCAGGTCAGTGTGATTCAATCGCATTGCATCCCCCTTCCCCAATAAGATAACAATAAAATAAAAATAAAGATATTTATTTTATTTTTATTATCTATACTAATATTATAAAGCTAAAGAGTTTGTTTGTTTGTTTGTTTGTTTGTTTGAACGCGCTAATCTTAGGAACTACTGGTTCTAATTGGAAAAATATTTTTGTGTTGGATAGTCCATTTATTGAGGAAGGCTTTAGGCTATAAAACATCACGCTGCGACCAATAGGAGCGAAGCATCAATAAAAAATGTTTTGAAAACGGGGAAAAATTATTCATCTATACTAATTAATCATAATAACAGAAATTGCCGTGGACGAAGTCGCGGACAACAGCTAGTTTTTAATAAGAGGGGGCGCTCGTAGAAATTTCGCCCAGGGCGCCAGTAATGCTGACGCCGGCACTGAATATACAGACTGTCGTTGGAAGAACTGTCCTTCTGTAGCTGTTTTTAATCGCGGCACACGCTTTCAGCTTTCAAGCGCCGGATGCGTCGCTCGATACCAATCGCTTTGAATGGCGGCGTCGCGCGGCGGAGATAGTTTTGTGCGCAGACTGTAGTTAACTTCATGTTAATACGTACAATGTGTGGGCATACGCATTATTAGAGCTTACACGTGTTAAGCCAATAATAATGTAAATGCCGAAATTATCAAATATATTGTTACTTACCAACG
This sequence comes from Elegia similella, assembly GCA_947532085.1. Lineage (NCBI taxonomy): Eukaryota > Metazoa > Arthropoda > Insecta > Lepidoptera > Pyralidae > Elegia > Elegia similella. The sequence continues at coordinate 6,599,111 of OX383933.1, forward strand.
ACTTTTTAAGATGTTCATTACGTAATAACTTTTTAGCAATAAATTTTTATCACGTTACGCCTTTGACGTAGATTGAGTAAGACTTTTCTAATTTACTCCGAAACCACTTGAAGATTTCTCGATCATCATCATCATCATTAGGTCCTTTTTAGTCTCCACTACAGGAGCACGACCCTCTCTGTACTACTAGGGCCAGACTTGGCCAGAGCAGCCAGAGGACTTGGCCTACACTCTCCACGCTAGCCAGACGGGTTGGAGAGGTGTCTTAGATGTTTATAAGCTTTGTTTAGCTTGTATTTCCTAAGTCGCCTTCTACGACATCCACGGGAAGACTTGGAGTGGTCCTATTCTACTCTGCCGGATACCACACGGCTAATTTCTCGATACTCCACATAAAATACACCTACACAAAAACAATTCTAATATAACATATTATAATTGTTTTTGTGTATATTTCTAAGGTAACAATTTAGAAAAAAGTTTTATTCCGGCTTCGTCAAATACAAGTCAATGCTTCTATCCAGGAACACGAAAATTCTTCACTATAGGAAATGTAAAGAAAACCCTGTGCGATCCTTGAAGGGATGATTCAGCCCGTCGATATGAACAACTTTTCCTTTGGGATCAAACCTGGAAAGTCATGGAACGAAGAATCCTTGGGAGAGGATGTTGTCCAGTAGTGGACTTTTTACGGGTGAAATGATGATGATAACCAATAAACAAAGAATTAACTCATTAACAGCCTCCGTGGTCCAGTGGTTAAGGCGTTTGCCTGTTGACCCGGGGGTCGTGGGTTCGATTCCCACCGGAAGCATAATTTGTTTAGTTGTTTCCAGTTTGGTTAGGACATTGCAGGCTTGAATCACCTGATTGTCTGATAATAAAGATGATTCCGTTCTTCGGAAGGCACGTTAAGCCGGTGGTCCCGGCTGCCATCTGGTAGTCGTTAAAGGAACCACGTCAGAGGCCGAGAGGCGGTTCCGAAGAACTCTGACACCAGGCTGTGCATGGTCGATTGACCGTGACACCTACTCGAAATGATGATGAACTCATTTTTATTTTAGGACAGAAGTTTAGATATATGCTTCAAAATAAAGTAATGAAGAAAATAGTTTTCTTTTTAAGAATTTGGCTCGTTGCATCTGAAAAAATAACAGCGTGTGATTTGCACCAATCTCTTTTTAGAATTGCGATAAAAACGGCAAAAGCGCCTATTCGGAATAGGACAATTTGCCAGCTCAATGGTTCGAGAGGCGTGATTGGAAACCGATGGGGGCTTGCTAAGCTGAATCAGTCGCCGCTGAACAAAATCTATAAATTATAAACAATGTTTTCTTAATTGTGTCGTTTGTCCTGGCAAAAGATTTGATCGTGCAAAGGATTCGTTAGCCTTGGGCGAAATTAATTCCTATTTCACCTAAAGTTAACGGCTCTCTCCTACCTTCTAAATTAAATTTAGACTAAACAAATATGTACAGCTTTATTTTAACCAATGCCGAATTAAACTCACGAAGTACAAACATTGAAGACTTAGGCTACACAACATAATGTACGGACAAGATGTAGCTCTTGAAAAGTATCAATGAAAAGGCAAAATTGTGACAACACACTCAATACACCTTGTGTGTCAATGTATAGTATTCTATTTTTTCAGACATGCGAGTTAAACCGACTTCAACCTAACAACTGAACCGATTTTGTAAAAATGTAAACGGGACCAATTAAAAAGGGCTACTTAGTTTTATGACTAGCTTTCGCCCGCGGCTCCGCCCGCATCAATTTCGATTCCTCGGGAATAGTACTTTTTCCCGGAATAAAAGGTAGCCTATGTCCTTCTCCGTACTTCAGAGAACTTGTATGCAAACTTTCATGATGATCAGTTCAGTAGTTACGGCGTAAAAGCGTAACAAACAAACAAACTAACTTTCGCATTTATAATATTAGTAAGTAGTAAGGATTAGGGGTTTAAAAAAATTATTATTATTTTGTTAATCAGTTCTGCCGGCCTATTTGCTAACTCGTTGTACAAAGTTTTATAGCTACTTAATATATTGCGACTTTCGTATGATTGACTATTTTTATTTAACATATATATTACATATTTTGAAGTATTTATCAAAACGTTGTAGACTAAATTAGGCATGCATATGTTTAAACATAACAGTCATTTATGATCGGAATCCAAAAATTCTTTTTTGTTTCATCATCGGGTCTTTTTAGTCTCCACTACAGGAGCGCGACCCTCTCTGTACTACTAGAGCCATACTTGGCCAGAGCAGCCAGAGGACTTGGCCTACACTCTCCACGCTGGCCAGACGGGTTGGAGAGGTCTCATATATGTTTATGAGCTTTGTTTAGGTTGTATTTCGTAAGTCGCCTTCTACGACATCCACGGGAAGACTTGGAGTGGTCCTATTCTACTCTGCCGGAAACCACACGGCGCACGGCGCGTACAAAATCGGTGCAATAGATGAAGTTGGTTTTTCATCTAAAAGATTAACAATTATTTAAGATCAGTTATTAGCACGCGAAAACAAGCAAAACATTAAAGACATTGCCGCGTTAGACGATGTACAAACGTAATCACAATTGGCCCGTGTAAAGGATTTGTTAGCCTCGGGCTAAACTGCGATAACACCGACTCCACCTTCTCAGTTATAATCAGAATAAATATCCTGTTATTTGCTCGCGCTAATGCTTTCTTTTCTGTATAATATTGCAACTATTTATCTGCAAATATTGTGCCTACTAACGACTTTAGTGGGTCGGATTACCTTCGGCTTTCGGGATTCCAATCCATGGCTTGTTTCGGTATATATTCAGGACCGCTTTGGAGTGCGGTCAATCCAGTTCCACTTTCTGCGTTTGATCTGGTCGATGGTATCTGAGTTTGCTGAGGTTCCATGGTATCGTTCTTGTAGCCCGTTTTGTTGAGACTGAACCGGGGTGGTTAGTTCCGATTATTTGGTGAAGGCAACAATGGACAAAAACCTGATCTTAAAGACAGAAATATAGAGAATCTTCTTATATTTTACAACATACATTGTCATTTTAAATTCATGTTTATGTGGTTTTTGCGAGTTTCCACTTTCGGTATATACAAATTGAATAGATACCGGTATTTCAATAATTGCTCGCTTGAAAACCACAATGTGCAGTAGCGCGTTGAATAGGTTTATGGACATTTTCGAAAATTGACCTGCTATCTTATTCGCAATATGTCATAATTTAGTTTTCAATATATCTCTATTCTGCTGTTTATAGATTGCGCGCACTTACTGATTTTTTCTGAATGTGCCGCCGTCCGTAATAGTCCGTAATAATATTAATTAGTCAATGTAGCTAGATTTAGCTCTCACCTGGCGCAAGACGTATGACAACAATTCATCCCGTCTTTTCTGGCTCTATTCGAAAATAGGCCAATACTATGTCAGATACCTTGAACCAATCTTATTCTCGAACTAGCTGTTTCCCGCGACTTCGTCCGCGGCAATTTCTGTTATTATGATGAATTAGTTTTTTTTATTAGTATAAATGAATAAATTTTCCCCCGTTTTTAAAACATTTTTTATTGATGCTTCGCTCCTATTGGTCGCAGCGTGATGTTTTATAGCCTAAAGCCTTCCTCAATAATGGAATATCAAACACAAAAAGGATTTTCCGCTTTGAACCAGTAGGTTCTGAGATTAACGCGTTCAAACAAACAAACAAACTCTTCAGCTTTTTAATATTAGTATAGATAACCTCATTTTAACTTTGTATAATAAATGAAAAGCTAGTTTGTGATGCCGAAAATCCGCGATGTTCCGTAGCTGAGATTATCAACCTTCTCAATTATAAAATGTCATAACTTCTCAACATAGATCTATGAAAAACGTTTATTTGTAATCACAATTCAATGTTCTCTAGCTAAAGGTTTACTTTTAATCTGGAAATATAATCACTTTACGTACAAAAATGCTTATACGAAAAAGCTTCTAGGAATTGTATTATTATGTACTAACTATATCTACAGACCCATGCATTTTAAAAAATAAGTCATCCTTATTACTTTACTTTATTATTATTATTACTTTATTTTTATTATTATTATTACTAATATTATAAATGCGAAAGTGAGTTTGTTTGTTTGTTTATTTGTTTGTTTGTTTGTTTGTTTGTTTGTTTGTTACGCTTTCACGCCGTAACTACTGAACCGATCATCATGAAATTTTGCATACAAGTTCTCTGGAGTACGGAGAAGGACATAGGCTACCCTTTATCCCGGGAAAAAGTACTATTCCCGAGGGATCGACATTGACGCGGGCGGAACCGCGGGCGAAAGCTAGTTCATACAATAAATATGGCATTTCGCAATAGGTCTATTTGCGAATAGAGCTAATACCGACTAACACAAATAGCCAATATTATGCAGCGCGTGCAGTTTCCGAATTCAAGAGTATTGGAACGAGATTCGGCGTGGGCAGTGGCGTAGGATTGCAGGGTTTGGACAAATATTTGTAAATGGCAAACGGGTATGGTTAGGTTAGGAGAAATAATAGAATGTGTTATTTTTGCCTTATTGTCATATACTAAACTAGATATGCCACGAATATTCGGCAACTATTCGGTATTCGTCTATTCGGCCACTTTTTTTATGAATATGGTTAACTATTCGGCCGAATATTGAATAGCAATTTATTTATTATTTTTTTATTACTTGCGTTTTTCCGCGACTTCGTCCGCGTAAATTATAACCCATGTCCTTTCTAAGGCTCTAGAGTATATGTGTACCAAATTTCATTTAAATCGGTTTAGCAGTTTTGGCGTTAAATCGTGATAAACAGATTTACTTTCGTATTTATGATAAAATATAGTAAGGATTACCAAATAAATTATAAAAAAAAGAACTTAAAATATTACTCACAAAGATCTTTATTTAACAAAAAAAGAAAACTAAGTATGGCCGAATATTCGGCGCTTCGGCCCAGAACCTCGCCTAACATTCGGTATTCGGCCAAATTACTATTCGTGGCACCTCTATTCTAAACGGTGTCCTTTCGTTAAAAAGAAACCGCACAATGAATTTTATTAGTAGACTAGCGGCCCGCCTCGGCTTCGCACGGGGTAGATTTTATGCCTCTACAATAGAAAAGTCACTGTTTGGTATGGATTTTTGTCCCACGGTATTATAGGCCCATTTTTGTTCAAAGATGCGCAAGGAGACATGAAGAGACATGCTTCCTCGAATGGCGACCGATATTCAACGATGATAGCATTTTTTTGTGGTAATGGATAGATGGGTCACACAAATGTGGTGCGAACAGGACGGCGCCACTTGCCATGCACACTGCACGGGAAACATTAAATTTATTGGATGGGTTCAAGGCAGGGCTTGTTACCGGTACCAAATTCCCATTATAAGTACCGGTAAGTACCGGTACTACTATTCTGTTAAAATTTTAACGGTAATATGAGGTACCGGTAATCTTGTATTTAACGGTAATAATATTGTTAACAGTTAACGGTAATTTTACCGCTACTTGTTACCGGTACCAAATTCACATTATAAGTACCGGTAAGTACCGGTACCTCTATTCTGTCAAATTTTAACGGTATTAAAATTGCGTTAATTTTACCGGTACCTACGCATTGTTGCCGTCTACCGCATGGGACTCGCTCGACTGTAAAAGTGCCGCCCTATTGTTGGCCCCCGCCTCACGCCGCACATGCACAACACGGCAACGACACACATTAACGAAATGATAATTCCCAATACGAGTACCGGTACTAAGTACCGGTACTGTTTACCGGTATTTGGTACAGGTACTTCTTTCAATTACCGGTACCGTCGTTTTATTGAGGTACCGGTACCAATCCAATTACCGGTACCGTTGTATTATAGAGGTACCGGTACTTGATTTTTACAGTTACCAAATGTACCGGTACCAAACCAATTACCGGTACTGTCGTTTCATAGAGGTACCGGTAATGGATTTTTACCGGTATTCCAACCCCTGGTTCAAGGGCTTCGTCATCTCGCGTGGTGGCGACGTCAACTAAACACCGAGATCGTGTGACTTAAATACAGCTTTGGTTCTTTCTGTCGGGCTACGTAAAATTTCGGTACATATAAATCACAGACAATTTCTCACGATAACTCGCGTTCTTTATGAAATTTAACCTCATTTATGCGAAGATGTCATGCAAATTTGGTCCGCCAGGACACACCTCTTACACCGGAGTCACGGCGGCCATTCGGCTGAAATTATATTTCAGCCAACCCTTAGGCTCTGTCTACCCCGTTTTGTTAGTTTTTCGTGTGTGTAAGTGGCCAAGACAAGAGTGTCAGATTTTTCAAGCTGTCTTAAGGCATCTGACATAGCTTAACGATTGCCATCAAATCTGACAACAGCCGGGAGCGGAAGCACGGAGGAGCTCGAGATATATTATGCCACTTGTGGACATCCATTACAATACGGACTGCGCCCAGGATTGCTTCACATGCATAAGCGATTTCAATGCTCACGACCACTGGGCCATCGGGCTCTACCCCGTAAGGGATAAAGACGTGATAATATGTATGTAGGTATATATGATTATCATCATGCAATAAACTATAAAATAAAATAAAAGTAGTTGCAATAACATTTAAACTGCTTTTTTTTAAAATTTTATTTAAAATACTTGAATACGGTATTATCGCGTGTATTACATTATTTTAACACCTAACGTTTCGTTCGATAACTTTACAGTTTTCATAGTCGCAGGTAGACTAAGTTGACATTTGTCTTTTTTGTAACATAAGACAAATGTCAACTTAGTCTTACTATACCGTAATAAAGTATTTTATTTTAATGTGTAACAATCGCAAATACATCAGAAACCATTATTTAAATTGGTTGTTTTATAACATTTCGAAGTTCGAGCGCTCTTAATGAGAAACCCGTTACAAACTTGCGGAATTGACAAGTTGGACCCTTTGACCGCTATCATCATTGCAACAATATCATCAGCGGTTCTCAACTTTTGTGGCTCGTGGATCACTTTCCAATTTTCCATGTCTTTTATGCCCATGGAGATGACAAAGATTTGGCTAGCTCCGTGGCGCAGCGGTCAACACGCCAGCCTGCGACACGAGAGTGCCCGGCGGGTTCGATCCCCGACCAGGTCAAGATGGAAAATGATCTTTTTCAGATTGGCCTGGGTCTTGAATGTATATCTATATATGTATTTGTTATAAAATATAGTATCGTTGAGTTAGTATCCCATAAAACAAGTCTCGAACTTACTTTGGGGCTAGCTCAATATGTGTGATTTGTCCGTATATATTTATTTATTTAAAAAAAAAAGGTTACTCTGGGGTCGCACTTTATTCGTCCAAGGGTGGCACGTAGACTACAGTCTAGTATAACTAAAACGCGTTGCGTAAAATAATATTTCTAGTCCACTCCTAAGAGCTAAAGTCCCCAATGTCGTATATCAGGTCTAGTATTTACGTTCTTCATTGCGGTAGCTTTGATCTGGTACGAGCTGACGGGGTAACGAACCCATAAATTATTATATTTCGGGCATAGACGCGTCTGTTGCGTGCGAAATAATCGCACGTCTTGTGCCAGGTGAGAGCTAAGTCTATGCTAAATTGACTAATAAATATTATTACGGACGGGGCGGAACATTACCGGAATTTTGGCGTCAGTCTTAAGAAAAATTCTGTTATTGTGCGCTGTTTCGAACAAAATGTAGGCATGGGTAGCTATAGTATGGATTGCCTTCCGGTCTGATTGCGTCAGAGGATATCCGGCAAGCATCAAAATTTTCTTCCATGCTGGTCTGGGAGAAAAGAAAAACGTAGAATGTGCCAGCTGCTTCTATTCCCGCGCAGACCGTAGAAGCCGGCCGAGGGAATGAGCGAAAAATCAAAGGAATTGTTAATAGGCGATGCGGTCAGCAACCCATTACTGTTTTGATTCCGTTTTCTATGTATACACTCGCCAACAAGCTATACGTAGTCTTTTTTACTTAGGACCTTATACTCTGTCTACTCCGAAAGGGATAAAGACGAGATAATATGTATGTATCAGAATTTCGTTGTCAAATTTCGGCCTAGTGTGCTTTTAGGCCATCAGATATGTCAGAAGTCGATATTAAAATGCGGACGTTAGACTTTTTATTTTCTTATAATAAGCGACATCTATTACTCGTACAGGTTTTTGGATATGCTAACCACCAGTTGGAAGCCGCTGTCATGCCGTCGTTGTTGTGCCGGGTAGAGCAAAAAAGGAGAAAAGTCTCAAACATTGTGTTCAAAAGTCATCAAAGGAGGTTTATGCAGCTAGCCGTTACGAAATTAATGGTATTAAATGCATATCAAATATACTTTATTTTATTAATGGCCACACTGCCAGCTAGCGAGCAAAATCTATAGAATAGCTAATTTTTTTTGGGCTATTTCGGAGTTGGTCCCATAATGAAAGTTGTTCAGATCCGTGGTCTGAGTCACTCCTTAAACGTATGCTAATGAATTCAATTTCACCCTGTAGATGAAGTTCATGGTCTAAAAGTACGTCAAAAGTTACGTTTCTCCAAAAAACTTCTTGTACGACAAAAACACAGAGAAAACAGAAGGCAGTAGAATAAGAAAAGTTGTACAGAAACGCCCGCTCCATACTCACGTAGTTCCAAAGTCCTGTGAGCCATCACTAATTAATTTGGGTAATACCAAAGTGAATGAGTAAGCATACAAAATCGCTCTGCCAGTTCGTCCCACGTCCTCAAACTTCGTCGAGAGCTTAAGAACACATCTGCTAATCTTTCGATACGCCCCCATACATTAAACAAACCCAATGATGTTTCCGGTTACGGTACCTTGTTTGATTTGAAGTAATCAAGAGGAAAAATTTAATTGTTAGTTATTCGAATGTGTCCAATCTGTCTTTGTGTATTTTAAGTGTTATATTTTGCATTCACAATGCTATTTTGATATACTCTTATTAAATTAAGAAATAAAATATGGGGGTCTCGCCCGCTTGAATTTTTTTTACCATATTTAATGCTTTAATTTAATAAGCCATGCGTCAACTCGCGAACGGGTGCTGCCGGGGGGGACAGGTCTGCTCGGCCTCTTTGAGACTTCTATCTATCTTTGAGACTTTTATCATATCTGTTGTTGTTGCACGCTCGATCGCTAACATAACGTGTTTCACAAAACTATGTAAATTGAAATTGTATATAACATGACATCAGAAAAAAAATATATCATACAAAGCCCTTCAGGCAAGTAGGCGACCAATACTGTTGAAAAGAGTTTCTTTTGGCGTCTTCTTCTCTGCAGTGGTCGGTTCCGAAACGCTAGTAGTTTGTAGCTTTTGAGCAATAATTAATAATTTGAATATAATATCATAAGTATTATTTAAAATGTGAATCGACGTAAAAAGGACCTGAAAGGCTATATTCTGAATAAATTTTTGAATGTTAAGAGTACTGTTTTTTTTTTTTGTATTTGTAGTCATAGCAACGTAGTGTGTTTTTAAGCTTCCCAAAGGCAAAGGGACAGAAGTTTGGAAAGATGATTGCTAGCCTCCGGCCCAGAGAGGCACTTTAAGAAAAAGAAGATACCAGAAAGCAAAGGTAATACAAACTCGAAAAAGTGGTCTGCAATGTACTATAACCTTTAGGTTATGTCAAATAATCTCTAAGAAGCAAGAACGGCAAATGTTTAAACGTGGTAAAAGAAAAAAAAACACTACGTAAATAAAGAGATAAATTAAATACAAAGCAAGAAAGAGATTATATAGATTGCAAGAAGTGAATAGAAGAAATTAAAAAAGAGTTGCGCTCTGGGAGTGCCGGCAGAAGTGAAAACTCGTTTTTGCGGCGGTCGCAGGTCACGTCTTACGAATTGTCCTGACGCCAGTTTAAAATTTTTTACCCATCCCAAGAAGTGCACAAAGCCGCTAAAAAGTTTTCACTTAAAAAATAAGCTAGCATTAAATATAGGCATATGAAAGTTGTCCTAAAAGTTCATTAAGAGCTTAACGGATTACCGAACACATCTGCTAATCTCCGGAAAGTCCGCCCGCATACATTAAACAAATCGGATGGATACTTCCGGTTCCGTCCCTTTTGTGATTTTGCCATTAGTCCCTTTAATTTAATTACTTATTTGTAGTCGACACCAAATTAGTAGTAAATGAAAATCAGGAGTGCTATATGTTGTTTCAGAATTATCTATAAGGCGGTTATCACACTGCACCGGACATCGCTCCAAGTAGGCGACCAATACTGTTGAAAAGAATTTTTTTCGGCGTCTTCTCTGCAGGGGTCGGTTCCGAAACGCTGGTAGTTTGTTGCTTTTGAACAATAATTGATAATTTAAATATAATTTAATAAGTATTATTATAAATTTGAACTGACGTGAAAAAGTGCCTGAAAAGGCCTATTTTCTGAATAAATCTTTGAATCAGCGGCGTGCGGGGCTGCGGTTTTTAACTTTGATGGAAGAATCTTGATTCGGCAAATAAAGAGCCATCGTTTGACTTGGTATGGCCATATCTAGAGCAGGGACGCCTATCTCTTGGTTACAAAGATGCTCCGTTTCAATGTGACAGGATATAGAGAAAAGGGAGGGCCGAAAAAGTCATGGAGGAAAGTGCTGCGCACTCGACGGTACCACTCAACCAGAAGGAGATGCGATGCGGTCCGCGGAATATGCCACACTGAGTTCCACAGTATAATCAATGTGTGTTACCAGTGATGACATACAGGTCCGAAACGTGGTCCCTTACTATGGGCCTCATAAGAAAGCTCAAAGTCGCTCAAAGAGCTATGAAGAGGGCTATGCTCGGTGTGTCAGAAACGTGGAGATTCGTAATCGTCGTCGTCAAAGGCCACCGACATAGCTTACCGGATTAGCTCTTTGAAGTCGCAGTGGGCGGGGCACATAGCGCGTAGAACCGATGGCCGATGGGGCGGAAGTGTTCTCGAATGGCGACCACGTACCGGCAATCGCAGCGTTGGGCATCCACCGACCAGATGGTCGGATGACCTGACTAAGGTAACAGGAAGACGCTGGATGCAGCCCGCTTCCAACCGGTCGTATTAGAAATCCTTGAGGGAGGCCTATGTCCAGCAGTGCATACTTCTTGCAATATGATGAGTTCCACAGTACCGTGTGTGGAATGGATGTATGCATAATACTTTTATCTCGACATAAATCCGTTATGCAATTTGGAGTTATTATCGTGTGCAAAAAGGGAGGCAATGGAAGGACGCAGAACGGAAATGAATGCGGGCCGTTCGTCTCCGGACGGAGACACGGAGCAAACCGTTCGGTGCTGCGGTTCCATGCCTCCGCAGCCGCAAGCGGATGCCGTCGCTCCGTCGACCGCAGCGGCATGCGGCATGCGTTAGCATTGTGATATTAGTCTAATACATATATAAATTTAGGTCGTGGAGAAGCCACGCTACAGGATAAATGAATTGCTAGTAGCATGAATGGGACGGCTCCTCTGGGGAAGTACCACACTCTCACACAAAATCGCAGACGTCGATTCGAGTAGAAGCTTTACCGCTTCTATGCTTCGTTCGGTGAGTGAGAGAGCCGGAGGCCCATCCTTCCTCCTCCCCTCCCCATTTCCTTCCCCCAACTCCTTGAAAGGCCGACAACGCACTTTTCAAACCCTCGTGTTGCAGTTGTCCATGGGCAGCGGTAATCACTTACCATCAGGTGACCCGCTTGCTCGTTTGCCGTCCTATAACATAAAAAAACTGCATCTGTATATTTGTTTGTTTGACATGTTTTCACTCTTTAAGTACTTAATACATATTATCAATTTATTACATCTTTATTCCTTACGTGGTAGACATAACCTAAGGCCATAAGACTCGCAGATCACGTTTAGCGTGTTGATGGGCGTAAAGAAAGTGTGGAAAATTTAATGAAAACAGTGATGGGTTGCTAACCGCATGACCTATAGCGTATTGACAATTCTGTAGATAATCCCCCATTCCGTCGTTCAGCTTCTACAGTCTGCGCGGGAAGAGATGCAGCTATAATCTTCGTTTTTGACGTAAAACGTCTTTAAACGGGGGGCTCCCCGCCCCGTTTGAAGACGTGTTACGTCAAAAACCTTAAATATTTATTCACGATTTGGACGTCAACAATCACGTATGGAAATATAACAAACGTGATGTTTTTTGGTCGTTATTGCTCGATATTGATAATGGCAACAGTTAGACGCTTGAAATATTTACAGAATATTTCGTTATGTATTCACGTAAAAAAATTATTTAAAAAAATTAAATTAATATTAAAGGTGACTCCCATACAACAGACATAATTTTTTGCCATTTTTATAAAAACGGTACGGAACCCTTCCTGCGCGAGTCCGACTCGCACTTGGCCGGTTTTTTTCTTTTGTCAAGACAAGAACGGAAAAAGATACCTACTGAATCCATCTTCATGAAATATCACATACTAGCTGCTACCCGCGAATTCGTCCGCGTTAATATAGGATGGGGTTATCAATTCCAAGATCTGACTACTATACAGCGTGATTATGAACCCCCTAGCTATATTAAAAAAAGCTAGGGGGTTCAAAATCACGTTGTATAACCATAAGGAGTCTGTGGCCCATTGGTTCAGCGTGGCTGAATATTTTATTGTACAGTATATTAAAAAGATTATTGATGGAGCTAAGTACCTTCAAAGTTAAGCACACGTATGTAAAAAATAAGATATAACAAACTGTAGATCTAGATTTGGTTTAGAATACTCTATCAATTGTAACCTCTAGGTATATTATTCTTTTGTGGGTCGAGATTTTCCAAGCCGCCGCTTCCTAAGTCCTAACATAAAAGAGATCGAGCAATATCGTTGTAATATTTTAAAAGAACATTTATAGCCTACATAAAATGTATTGTAAGACATTTTCTCGCCATTGTTCCATGTTATAAAAACAGGCAAGGCGTCAATGAAGGGGGCGCGGGGTGGTGGAGTGAGGACGACAATTTTACAGACCAGTGGTCCGAGAGCCCTGATTGGGAGACCTGATGACGCCCGGTTAAACTGTATTCGATTTACTCCGATTTTATGAATAGGATAGTTTAAATAAATAGTTTTGCGCGCTCTTATCATTATTATCCATTATAAATAATAAATAAATATATAGGGACAAATCACACAAATTGAGCTAGCCCCAAGGTAAGTTCGAGACTTGTGTTATGGGATACTAACTCAACGATACTATATTTTATAATAAATACATATATAGATAAACATCCAAGACCCAGGCCAATCTGAAAAAGATCATTTTCCATCTTGATCTGGCCGGGGATCGAACCCGGGCACTCCGTGTCGCAGGCTGGCGTGTTGACCGCTGCGCCACGGAGCTGTCAAATTCATTGAACGAATGAATGGAACTACTGCAGTAAAAATCTCATTAGTTCCATTATAAAAAAAAATAATATTAAAATGCTTTAAATATTAAGAAAACAAAGAAAAACCTGTACTAATACCTTCGGATTCGCCATTGTTACACATTTTAAATTAAATCACTTATTACAGTTTTACCGCGTTTATTACATTACTAGCTTTCGCCCGCGGCTCCGCCCGCGTCAATGTCGATCCCTCGGGAATAGTACTTTTTCCTGGGATAAAAGGTAGCCTATGTCCTTCTCCGCACTCCAGAGAACTTGTATGCAAAATTTCATGATGATCAATTTAGTAGTTACGGCGTGAAAGCGGAACAAACAAACAAACAAACAAATAAACAAACAAACAAACTCACTTTCGCATTTATAATATTAGTAAGGATTATTACACCGAACGTTTCGAAAACTTTACTGTTTTCATGGTTGCAGGTAGCGTCAATGAAGAGGGTACGGCATGGTGGAGGGAGGACGATAATTTTACAGACCAGTGGTCCGAGAGCCCTGATTGGGAGATCTGATGACGTGTGGTTAAACTGTGTTCGATTTACTCCGATTTTATTAATAAATAAATATAATAATAAATAAATAAATAAATATATACGGACAAATCACACAGATTGAGCTAGCCCCAAAGTAAGTTCGAGACTTGTGTTATGGGATACTAACTCAACGATACTATATTTTATAACAAATACATATATAGATACACATCCAAGACCCAGGCCAATCTGAAAAAGATTATTTTCCATCTTGACCTGGCCGGGGATCGAACCCGGGCACTCCGTGTCACAGGCTGGCGTGTTGACCGCTGCGCCACGGAGCTAGCCATTAATAGGATAGTTTAAATTATTAAATGACTTAATACGGTTTTATCGCGGTAATTCCATTACTAGCGACCCGCCCCGGCTTTGCACGGGTGCAATGTAGGTGCAACGCATTGTATTAGTGATTTGAAAACAAGTTAATTTCCACAATTTTGCGCAGTACCGTCTTAACATTTTTTACGCCTGCGCGCGCGCCCGGGACAGTCAGTGAGAGTCTGCCCTTATGAATGCTGGTCATTTCCACCGCACTGTATGTGTACTATGTTAGCTAAGATTCCAAACTCAACCTGTACAACATTTACATTTAGTGTATTTATATTAAAGAAAATTTTAGTTAATTATTTCTAGTTTTATTCCTAGATTTACCTAGAATAGCGACAGCTATATATATATTGTACTTATGTATCTAAATCGTTTGTTTAATTTTTCTTTGTTAAAACATTCACAGGAGATATTTTCAATACTTCTTCTTACGAACCCATCCCAAAAAGTGCACAACGCCGTTAAAGAAGTTTTCACTTCAAATATCTAATAAGCTATTTTATTTTATTTTATTCACATAGGAAGACCAACAGCTACAAAAAAAATCACAATAAATAACAAGTATAACTACAATATAACCAAATATAGGTCCTCACCAATAGAATACTGGACTGAGTTTCTTTCGGCGTATTCTTCTCAGCAGTGGTCGTTTCGAAACGCTAGTAGCTTATCGATTTTGCAAATATTAAAAATAATAATATGACGTTCAGAAAGAGATACTTGATATCCAAATTTGAATAAAATTCTATTTCATTTCATTTCATTTCATTTCATTTCATTTCATTTCATTTCATTTCATTTCATTTCATTTCATTTCATTTCATTTCATTTAATTTCATTTAATTTCATTTCATTTCATTTCATTTCATTTCATTTCATTTCATTTCATTTCATTTCATTTCATTTCATTTCATTTCATTTCATTTCATTTTATTTAGAAACAATATATGTTAACAAAAAGTTGAACATTAAAACGCTACTAAAAAGAAAAGCTATGTATAACTTTGTACTTGCTCCGTGGTAAAACTACAATTCTGCACACAAATCTCTTCGCCGGTGTCACGAATTGCTTTTGAAATCTTCTTTGAATGTAATAATGCAAATTTCCTGTTGAGTTCCGACGAGCATCTCAGCAATCCTCAATCCTATCAGGAACTCGGCTCGCTCAATATTCGATGCCAGGTATACACTCAGTATACACTGAGTATATATATACATTGAAAGAGTCGATGGTAGAGTTAGACGGTAAATATACCAATGTAGTAGTTTTCCCAGATACTTGATACTCTACTAATACTGCTAGTACTGTATTAGTAGAGTGATCAACAATCTGGGAAAACTTCTCTAAAACTTTCCTTTCCCCGCTAATAGAACCCTGGGTCCAAACGATCACAGCTAAAGAAGTATTCATTAAAACGATTGCAATTTGTCATTTTTTTCGTGCTTTGTATATTCGTCGTCAGCAGGTCCTTTTAGTCTCCACTGCAGGAGCATGACCCTCTCTGTACTACCGGAGCCATACTTGGCCAGAGCAGCCAGAGGATTTGGCCTACACTCTCCTCGCTGGCTAGACGGGTTGGAGAGTCTCATTGGTGTTTATGAACTTGTATTTTCTAAGTCGCCTCTTACGACCTCCATGGGAAGACTAGGAGTGGTCCTATTCTACTCTGCCGGAAACCACACGAATATATAGGGAATGTGTGAGCATTGATATGCAAGAACGGGGAGCTATTGCCGATATGGTGGAAAATGGAAAAAAAAGCAGAGTTGACATACAGAGCCGACCACAAATAGGGATCAGCGAAGATGGAGAATAGGAAAAATCCGCAGTGTCACACACTGCAACCGCATCTCCGGGCGGAGGTGCTGTGCACTCGACGGTACCGCTCTTTATGTTTATGAGCTTTGTTTAGCATGTATTTCCTAAGTCGCCTCTTACGACATCCACGGGAAGACTTGGAGTGGTCCTATACTAAAACGGCTTTGTATATTATAAACGAAAAACCAACATAATTTGTCACTTAACTATACAAATATATATATTTCGTAAAAGAGAAGTTGGCTTTGCCCAATAACGCGACAGAACAGCCTAAGCAAAAAAACTTCACCTAACACAATACGTATAACTCTAATTCTGCACAAAAATCTACTACTTTACCTAGCAAGCAAGGTAGATTGACAAGGCTACGTATAACTACAAATTTGTATATAAATCTCTTCGCTCGTATCACGAATCGCTTTTGAAATTCCCTTTGAATGTAATAAAGCTTTCCTATTGAGTTCCGCCGAGCATCTCAGCAATCCTCAATCCGATCAGGAACTCGGCTCACTCAATATTCGATGCCAGGTGTATAGGTACTGTGTATAACACAGAGATGTAGTATTCTGATATCGATACTCAGATCCATAGGTAGAGTCGCTGGTAGGGTTAGACTGTGGAGTATTAAGTATCTACATAGTCTCGTTGCGACCACGATGGAGTTACATCCATCGTGGTCACAACGAGACTCGATTTGACCACGATGGATGTAACTCCATTGAAACGTCAACGGAAACAAATAATAAAAAGGTTCTTCTAAGTCCCGTTTATATACATAACTAGCTTTCGCCCGCGGCTCCGCCCGCGTCAATGTCGATCCCTCGGTAATAGTAGTTTTTCCCGGGATAAAAGGTAGCTTATGTCCTTCTCCGCACTCCAGAGAACTTGTATGCAAAATTTCATGATGATCGGTTCAGTAGTTACGGCGTGAAAGCGTAACAAACAAACAAACAAATAAACAAACAAACTCACTTTCGCATTTATAATAATAGTAAGGATTATGTGTTTAAAGCGCGATAGTTTAAAAAAGAATATTAAGTAACTAACTACTAAAATAAAAGGTAGTGGGTTACGTAAGCTAGCTATACTATACCACATACAGATATATGGCGAGTAGAGGGAAAGCCTTTGTTCTACATAACAGGCTAAAAAAATATTGGCAGTAATCTTTCATTAAAAAAGGCGACTTCAATTAAACTACTGAACTAATTTTGATAACATTTAAATGGGACCGCCATGCATCTCAGCAATCCTCAATCCGATCAATAACTCCGCTTACTTATGCTCGACGTCAGGTGTATTGTATACTATATATAGGATGCGGCCAGGTGAGTTAGACTTACTAACTATAGACCCGACTTAATCGAAATACAGCAATTGCAATTAGAACTCAGAATGCTGCCCAAGGTATTGACTACCACGAGCATAGATATCAAGGTAAATAGACAACAGTTTTTATAAATATTTGCAACTAGCTTTCGCCCGCGGCTCCGCCCGCGTCAATGTCGATCCCTCGGGAACAGTACTTTTTCCCGGGATAAAATGTATTTTATGTCCTTCTCCGTACCCCAGATAACGTGTATGCGAAATTTCATGATGATCGGTTCAGTAGTTACAACGTGAAAGCGTAACAAACAAACTCACTTTCGCATTGATAATATTAGTGAGGACTACCTTTGACCCGCGGGTTTGTTCGTGTAAATTATAGCCTATGTTACTTGCAGATAATATAGCTCTCTATATGTGAAACTCAGAATAGTCAACGAATTTTCAAAATCGGTAGAATAGTTTTTCAGATTGTCAATTACAAACATGACTTAAAGTCCTAGGGCCCCTAGGTGAGGCAGAGGGTTTCTACAATATTTCGACTTTGCCATCGGTCTTTGGCTAAGCGCTTTACTTCAGGCCAGGTTAGCCCCATTGTCCTCATTTCCGTTGCCACCGTGTGCCGCCAGGTCTGCTTGGGTCGGCCCACTTTCCGCTTGCCCTGGGGTATTCACTCTGGACTGAACACCCCAGCCCTGGGGCTTGCCTTTGGATGTGAGCGAGTTCTCTCCTGAGAGCATGGCTTATCCATGTCCATTTGCGGCGTATGATCTGCTTGTCAATTGGCATTTCCCGGCACGTTTCCCATTGTCGTTTGTTGGAAATCTCAGGCCAGAAAATTCCAAGTATTTGCCGCAAGCAGCGGTTGATGAAAACCTGATTGGCTGCAAGATCTCTCTAGGCTTTAGATGGACGGAGCCAAATTCTTAGGGTCCCGTTTTTTACCCTTTCAGTTTGGTTAGGGCATTGCAAGCTTGAATCACCTGATTGTCTGTTAAATAAAGATGATTCTGTGCTTCGGAAGGCACGTTAAGCCGGTGGTTCCGGCTGCCATCTGGTAGTCGTTAAAGGAACCACGTCAGAGGCCAAGAGGCGGTTCCGAAGAACTCTGACACCAGGGTGTGCTTGGTCGATTGACCGTGACACCTACTCGAAATGATGATTTACCCTTTGGGTATGGAACCCTAAAAAGGCCCTAAAAGTAGATCGATAGAATAACGTTAATAATAGCTAAGCTACGAATATGCAAATAATATCTTCCCCGGTGTCATGAATCGCTTTTAAAATTGATTTAATAATTTCTTCTTCCCATTGAGATTCCGTCGTCTCAGCAGTTCTCAATCCAATCAGGAACTCTGGCTCAATCAATACTCGATGCTAGATGTATACTACTGTATATTACGACCTTGTGGCGTTGTGGTCAGCATGCCAGGCTGTCCCACTGGTGGTCCCGGGTTCGAATTAGGTCGGCCCAGTTAGGTCAAGATGAAAAATGATCTTGTTCAGATTGATCTGGATCTTAGATGTTTATCTACACTAATCTAAATACATACATTACATACATATTATCACGTCTTTATCCCTTGTAGGATAGACAGAGCCTAAAGTCATAAGACTGAAATGCCACGTTTAGCGTGTTGGTGGGCGTAAAGGTGGAAAATGGAATCAAAAGTAGTGATGGGTTGCTAGCTGCAACGCCTATTGTCATGATACTTTAGATTTTCGATCATTCCCTCGACCGGCTTCTACGGTCTGCGCGGGAAGAGAAGCAGCTGGCACATTCTATGTTTTTTCTTTTCTCCCAGACAAGAATGCAAGAGACTACACTAGTATTATGAAGAGGAAAGATATGACTGTTTGTTTGCTCCGAAACTACTGACCGATTTGAAAATTCTGATGAAAATAAACTTTAGGATTAATACCATTACGCGTGCGAAGCCGGGGCAGGCCGCTAGTCTATATATGTATTTGTTATAAAATAAAGTAGGTATCGTTAGTTAGTATCCCGTAACACAAGTCGCGAACTTTCTTTGGGGCTCAATCTGCGTGATTTGTCCGTATATATTTATTTTTTATCTCTTTATTTACATATTTATACTGTTGAATAGGATCCGGCCACATCGGACTTAATCGAAATACAGCTATTGGAAATTGCAATTAGTGCTCAGTGTACTCCAAGTGTATTAATACCGCTGGTATAGACTTTTCATAGACATGCGCAGAGATAAAGAAAGATATCCAACGAAATCTGCAAAAGGAAGAACTTTTATATGCTTTTTGAGGCGAATATACTGCCTCAAATATAAATAAATAGTTTTGTCTGCGTCTTTGCTTGTCGCTGTTTTGGACAAAGGTAACCTATGTTTTTCACTGCGCACTTCAACTGCACTTTTAATAAATTACTTTCTGCTCAGTGCAACAATCTACTATTCCTTTTAGTATTTTAAAAAGGTAGCATCGTCGGTCGGTAAAGGTCGGTTTTTAAAAGTGATGTGTGTGGCTACAGCAACTAAACCGTCTAAAATTTGTTATCCAAAGGCGCACAGTGAGATAAGTAATGGCAAATCGGTTGATTTGCCATTTATCATAGTTTACACTAGAATTATTCGAAATAAATAAACTAGAGATTCCCTTGACAAAAATGAAATTAGTTTCTTCCAGCCCCCATCACATGGTAACAAAAATATACAATCATATACCGAATTATCTAAAGAATATAAAGAAATCTTCTATCTTCATTAAACATCTTAAATCTTTTCTCGCTAATAAATGCTACTATAGTCTATCTGAATTTTTTAACGATTATTACTTTGATTTCTCTAACAGCCAGAAAATGAATTTAATGATTGATATTTAATTAGTAAAACAGGCAACTAGTTGCCCTCAATGTTTGCTGTGCCCTAGCAGGGCGTCACCTGTACTTGTACTTCACGTATGTATTCCAACACCTATCAAACTTGTGACTTGCAATAAATATCTGAATCTGAATCTGAATCTAAAATTTTTATCGTATGCTGAAGTATACTGTTGACTGATAGTGTTGTCTATTTAGATATTTGGTCTATAATCATCAGCTTACGTGCGCTGCATAGCGGACCATTGGAATTTGAAAGGAGGGCCATTTCCGAGATATAGTTACTGGTTATTGTCACGAGCGTCTGCTTGTTGACCATCGGACTGCACACTTCAACGGATGTGGCCCACCTCAGAGGTTCTCTGTGGCCCTATCAAAGGTTTTTAATGAAGAATACGAGTACGATAGCAAAAATTGCCATATTAGAGTACAAGTAAAGAGTGAATTTAGAAGTTTTGAGTAAATGTGAAAGTTTGTGAGGGCAAATGTATATATGGGTGGATATTTGCTATTTAACGCAATAACTACGGGTCCGATTTAGATAAAATATAATGTTAATAAGGTACTGCACGAAATTGTGGAAATTGACGTATTTTTAAATCACTAGTACAATTTGCTGGATTAATTAAATACATCTAAATTATTTATATACCTAGTATTGGTCGATCCTTGCACAAGATCACCGCTCTGTTGGAATTTGAAATATATACATATGAAATTTAAAAAACGGTACCTATATGTTATGATATATGAAATGATTTTCTTCGGAAAGTAAATTTAGGTAAATTTTACGTCTAAAACAATAATTCTCTCATGAAAATTTTCATATTTACATCTCGTAGGTTACCCCCTTTTTTAATTTTTTATAAAAATACAAATATGAAAATACCTATTAAGACTTATAAATTTTACATAATCGCCTAATGATTCAATGAATGGTTTGCGCGGAACCTTCGTTTCAAGTTTTTCGTTCGCTTAAATATATCAAAATAACATTGTGAATGCAAAATTTACATTTGCAAATTAATAATTTAATTTTAAGCTTCAGTTCAATTCAATTCACAACGTTTATTCAATATAGGTTTGTTTGAACACTTATTAATTGTCATATTTGGCTTCTCAACATCTGTTGACGTCAAAAATTTACTTATGGCTAAGTTTAATGCCGCGTCCAAAGCGGAATGCAAAAGAAGCGACAACAAACTGCACAGCGCATTTTCTTCAAAAGACGTCAACTCATTTTTGAAAACCTTAGAAGCTAGGTATGTGGCTTGTACAATAGTGCTTGTTTATACATGTGTAACATGTACACCTGCCAAGCGTGGTGAGTGATCCTCCCATGGGACGTAGAATCTTTGGGAGATACTTTTGTCCAGCTGTGGACTTGTTACGGCTGTTATGTTGATAACGATGCCATATGTTAGACGTGTCATACGCAGAGCCTCTCTACCACTCAAATTCGTCGAAATCCATCACATAATTCGGCCATCAGGTTGTGACGTCACTGGAGTTATTAGCACTCGACGGACAGCCAATCTCCGCGCTTCCGATTTAGTATGATTCGGGAATAAAACAAACTAGATGAGTTTGTAGTTCTGGCGCATTTACAGACATGCTATCACGTCTTTTTCCCTTGCGGGGCAGACAGAGCATATAAGACCTAAAACCCTGGCGTGTAGGTAGAATATGGAATCAAAATAGTGATGATTGCTAGCCGAATCGTCTAATAACATGATTCCTCAGATCTCTGGCGTAGGTATTTAACGGTTCTTACCCTAGAGTTACTCAACTGCGTTCTCCTTATCATCCGAGTGGGTTTTAGGTTACATTCCCAGTTGTGATGCTCCGACCATCGACATTTTCCTATAACTCGACTGATTACGATTTTGACTTTGTCACACGGAACAAAAGATAACGTGAGACAACACATCCACGTGGCACGGACTATAAATCTGATTACGATTGTAACTTTGTAACACGGCACAAAAGATAACGTGAGACGACACATCCACCGAGCACGGTCTATAAATGTTTGTTTAGACGCAGTTGAAACGAACTTGAGGCCTATTGCTATTACTTACCATGAATTGATGTTTGACTTGTGCTTCGTCACTTTTTCAGGGTTGTGTAAACCCCAAAGGGTAGAAACGGGACCCTATTACTAAGAATCCACTGTCCATCTGTTTATCACCAAGCTGTATCTCATGAGCCGTGATAGCTAGACAGTTGAAATTACACGTACGTATAACAGATAACAGATGATGTATTTCTGTTGCCGCTATAACAATAAATACAAAAACAGACTAAAATAAATATTTAAGTGGGGCCCATCCCATACGGCAAACGTGATTTTTATAATATAGAGTCTAATATTTTATAGATAATGGTACGGTAACCTTACACGCTCTTGGCAGATTGTTGAAATATTAAAACTTAATCCATGGAAGGATATTGCCATACTCACCACGCTGAGCAGGCGGGTTGGCAAGCGCAGTTCCTTTGTCTTCTTATGATTCCGATGCTGCTGCCCATCGGAAGTATTTTTAAGCTGGGGATGGATAGGAATTTGTTAGAGCTGGGAACGAAATGAAGGTATAGGGATACTATTTACTCGAGGCCCTTGTCCAGCAGTGGACTTTTTGCGGCTGTAATGATGATGATGAAAACTAAATCTTATATTTTTATTGTTACAGGGGCTTTGGAAAACAAGGATTCCAGTGTCAAGGTAAGATATCTATTAATATAAGAAACTAGCTTTCGCCCGCGGCTCCGCCCGCGTCAATGTCGATCCCTCGGGAATAGTACTTTTTCCCGGGATAAAAGGTAGCCTATGTCCTTGTCCGCACTCCAGAGAACTTGTATGCAAAATTACATGATGATCGGTTCAGTAGTTACGGCGTGAAAGCGTAACAAACAAACAAACAAACTCACTTTCGCATTTATAATGTTAGTAAGGAAGTAAGGATATAGCTTGTAAATTTGATTATTTGGGTGTTATCCTTAACTGCTCGTCCGGTGGTTCCTGCAACCTGCAACATGGCATCTCTCTTACTCACCTTATGACGTGCCCCAACTGTCCTTCCACCTGCACAGTCGAAGATCTTAATAAGGCAAACGACAAAGGAGTCGTTGTGGCCACCTACTGGTCAAAGACTGTACAGGAAAAAGTTTCTATTATAACCATTTTGACTCGAAAAGAAGAAAAAGAAGGTATGGCATCGGGTACGCGCGCCCGGCCTCCCGACATGCTACTACCCGCGAAAGTAGTATCCCAATACCTTCATTCCCTTTCCAAATCCAACAAATTCCTTTCCTACCTCAGCTTAAAATGCTTTCGATGGACAGCGTCGGAAATGCAAGAAGCCAAAGAAACTGCACTCGCCAATCCGCCTGCCAAGCATGGTGGCAATATCCTCCCATGGACCAAAAAATCCTTGGGAGAGGCCTTTGTCCAGCAGTGGACTTCTCTGTAATGATGATGAATGAAACAAAAACGGGGTTAAAACAAATAAGAAATAAAATATGGTGAAAGCCCCGCCCGCGTGGAATTTTTTCACCATATATTATTTTTAGAATTATTTTTTATAATTTGTTACGAGTACATTTTCTTTCCACAGTATGCAGCTTCGTGGTACACAAGAGATGCCACGAGTACGTGACCTTCACGTGTCCCGGCGCAGACAAAGGGGCCGATTCAGACGTATGTATCGTTTTTATCTTTGTATCTATTGAAATAGTTATCTTTGAGATCGCAACCGTTATTAAGTCGTCTAGACTTGTAATTGCGTTCTTTTGGGGTTTTGAAAGAAACGATTTTCGTAATTTAACATTCCTAGTGTTTCGCAATCATAAGATTTCAATGTTATACTCATTTATTTGGTAAGTCATTTTATTTGTAGTGGGAGCCAAGAGTACTGATTGTACTTTAGCATTAAAATAATTAATATAATTTCTTTCTTATATCTTTTGAAATAGTTATCATTGATGCTGTTATCATTATTGTCTCGTCTCGACTTGGAATTGAGTTCTTTTGGGGTTTCAAAGGACTTATTGTAATTTTCGTAGTTTAAAACATTCCTAGTGTTTCGTCGTCATAAAATTTCAATGTTTTATAATCATGCATTTAGTAAGTCCTTTAATTTGGAGTGAAAACCAAGGAGATACTCTATATTATAGGTACTTAAGCATAAAATATTAAATTGTTGTATAATTTTCTTCATATATATACTGAAACAGCTACCTTTGAGGCTGCACTCAATGTTAAGTCGTCTAGACTTGTAATTGCGTCCTTTTGGGTTTTCAAATGACCGTTTTTGTAATTTAAATCATTTCTAGTGTTTCGCAATCATGAGATTTCAATGTTTTATAATCACGCATTTGGAAGTCCCTTAATTTGTAGCGGGAACCAAGGAGATGTATTGTACTTTAGCATAAAATATTAAATACTAGCTTTCGCCCGCGGCTCCGCCCGCGTCAATGTCGATCCCTCGGGATTAGTACTTTTTCCCGGGATAAAAGGTAGTCTATGTCCTTCTCCGTACTCCAGAGAACTTGTATGCAAAATTTCATAATGGTCGGTTCAGTAGTTACGGCGTGAAAGCGTAACAAACAAACTCACTTTCGCATTTATAATATTAGTAAGGATAATTTTCTTCTTATATCTATTGAAATAGTTATCTTTGAAGCTGCACCCAATGTTAAATCGTCTAGACTTGTAATTGCGTTCTTTTGAGGTTTTAAAGGACCGATTGTAATTTTCGTAATTTGAAACATTTATAGCGTCCGCAGCAGGGCTTGTTACCGGTACCAAATTCCCATTATAAGTACCGGTAAGTACCGGTATTACTATTCTGTTAAAATTTTAACGGTAATATGAGGTACCGGTAATCTAGTATTTAAAGGTAATAATATTGTTAACAGTTAACGGTAATTTTACCGCTACTTGTTACCGGTACCAAATTCACATTATAAGTACCGGTAAGTACCGGTACCTCTATTCTGTCAAATTTTAACGGTATTAAAATTGCGTTAATTTTACCGGTACCTACGCATTGTTGCCGTCTACCGCATGGGACTCGCTCGACTGTAAAAGTGCCGCCCTATTGTGGGCCCCCGCCTCACGCCGCACATGCACAACACGGCAACGACACACATTAACGAAATGATAATTCCCAATACGAGTACCGGTACTAAGTACCGGTACTGTTTACCGGTATTTGGTACAGGTACTTCTTTCAATTACCGGTACCGTCGTTTTATTGAGGTACCGGTACCAATCCAATTACCGGTACCGTTGTATTATAGAGGTACCGGTACTTGATTTTTACCGTTACCAAATGTACCGGTACCAAACCAATTACCGGTACTGTCGTTTCATAGAGGTACCGGTAATGGATTTTTACCGGTATTCCAACCCCTGGTCCGCAGTCATGAGATTTGAATGTTCAATCACGTATTTAGAAGTCCATGACAGGAAGGAACCATGGCGACTTATTATATTTTACATTATTAATATAATGCTAATAACGTTTTTCTCTTTAATCGAAGCAAAGTTATTGTATCCGCACCTTAAAATTATATATTTTTTGTATCCTATGGCGATGCACGCACATATATTAAATGGTGCTATATTTATTTATATAGATTCTAAATATTACTCAATATGGTGGTGGCGAGAACGCTGGTGACTTTTTTTATTAAATGTTGGATTAGGCATTTGTCTCCCATCTCACCTGATGGTAAGTGACGATGAAGAATTTTCACCGATGATTATTTATTTCGCGAAAAACAGCAGCTTTTATGACTTAATTCAATGTCACAAGCGAAGAACAATAAACATGTGTGGGTTTTACATCGTTCATGGATAAACAACCAAAAACAATATAGACGTTAATTATGTAAATTAATTAAGTAGCTAAGCAATTAAAATGTAAATTGACAACGCGGAGTCTGTATCGGTTAAGAGGAGGCGAACGTTTCTATAGGACCTTTCGCAAAAATGTTATTTCACATAATTACATATACAGGGTGAAATTGAATTCATTAGCAAACGTTTAAGGAGTGTCTCGGACCACGAATCTGAACAACTTTCATTACGGGACCAACTCCGAAACTGCAATAAATATCAGCTGTGCCATAAATTTTGGCCAAGTATTCCACCTTTGTATGAAAGAGCAGATAATTTTTTCACGATGTCGAAGTTGGTCCATAATGAAAGCTGTTCAGATTCGTGGTCTGACTCACTCTTTAAACGTTGGCTAATGAATTCAATTTCATCCTGTACAGGCGCTACAAAAAGCCACACATCGTTTACTTACATAAAAACATACAAAAATGTTCAATGAACTGTCACAGCTACACGAGTTATATATTTACTTTCCACAAGTATATTTATCATATATGAAGGGATTGCCATCTTGTCGGTATGTAATTAAAAAATAAAAACAAAGTAATTAATCCCTGTGTAAATAATTCAATACTTTATAACACATAGAAAATACAATGAGCTCAAACATTACTCGTAACTAGTGCCGTGCTCGAAATTTTCAAGAACGCTGAGAACGGGTCGGAATTTTTTCCCGAGAATTTCTTCTTTTGAATTTCTCTCAGTTGCGGTAATTATTGAGAAATTCTCGAGAATCACAAATTTCCATGAGAAGGAATTCATGAGAACACAGAATTTCTCTCCAGCAAATCACTACTTATAACGTACAACACAACTAGAGCGTAGGGCACTCGAGCAAATGCTGAAGAGTAAATATCGCAACGCTTGCAAATGCTTAATTTTCATAGCCTTCCTATTAAACTACAATAGGAACTGACTGAACCCAGAGTAACAATTGCTAATTACCACGCTGTCATCAAATAGCCACACCAGGAGGTGTGGCCTGGTTTCCGTTCTAGTTCCTACATTATGTCAACACAACGATAGTGATTTGCAAGTATTTTAATTTAAACTAAGTACAATTACGCAATACGCGACGCGCTCGCGAAGCACTCCTCTTAATGAGAATTAACTACACCTCAAATTAATTGTTTTGCATACAACACGCGTGCCTACATGACGTGCGGCTGTACTATGTACAAACGATAAGGGCGTAGCGACGACAGGGTGGAGGGAGGGAGCTGTCAACTCACCCCAGGAGGAAACTGTTTTGTGTATAATCTCGTTATCTACTTCTGTTGTAAATATTTTTACGCTCGTGCAAACGTAACAGATCGACATGGTAATCAGGATATGAGCTGAGGCACGGGGGAAGGGGACATTGCCCGTATCTCGTTATTTTGTTGCATAGTATGGCGAAATCGATTAAATTTCCCGACCGATGCACTTATTATTGTGGCTTTAGGAATAAGAACGTGACATGCCTGTAGGATGTAAATAATATTGTTAATTATTGCATATTTTCGTAAATGGGATCGGCCATCTTGCTCGCTCGATAACTTCCAGTTCCAACCAAGGTTTTCTTCTAACTGGTGTGATGGGGTCCTTCAGTACGACTCAGTGGCGGAGTATACTGATACTCCGCCATAGAGGCACTGACCTCTTGAATTTCAAAACCTGTGAGACCCGCTTGTTGGAGGCCGGGGAAATGTGCACGTTGAAATAGTCGTCGGGTTCTTCTTCAGCTGGGTTCTTCAGTTGTCTATGTCAGGCAGGATCCAACGTTGATCAAGCGACTCCTCGGGTTCCCCCGGCGGATCATTCGGGGTCATCAAATAACTTAAACTACAGAAACCGGTAAAATGATGGAATGGATTGGCATACTTTATCAATACTATAATATTATAAAGCTGAAGAGTTTGTTTGTTTGTTTGAACGCGCTAATCTCAGGAACTACTGGTTCAAATTGGAAAATTCTTTTTGTGTTGGGTAGTCCATTTATTGGGGAAGGCTTTAGGCTATAAAACATTACGCTGCGACTAATAGGAGCGAAGCATCAACAAAAAATGTTTTGAAAACGGGGGAAAATTGTTCATTTATACTAAGAAAATAACTAATTAATCATAATAACAGAAATTGCCGCGGACGAAGTCGCGGGCAACAGCTAGTTTATTATAAAACTGTTTATACATGGTGAAATTTTTATCGTTTTGGACCATTAAAGGGGTGACCCAGACCATCAAAATGAACAACTTTTCCTATGGGAAAAATGTATAGTAAGGCAATTGTACGTACTGTAGTGAGGTAGTTTGCTGATTTAGAAATATGTGTTCTGGTGTACGTGCAATGATTAACAATATTATTTACTACCTACAGGCACGTCACGTTCGTATTCCCAAACTCGCAATACGTAGCATAAAAAAACATCGATATAAATTACCTGGTACGTGATTCCACATCACTAGAAAAATGCCATGTCGACCAGTCGCGAACCTTACGTATATTCTTGATTTTTCTTCGCCGGCCCCACCTTAACAGAATACTGGCTACGCTCTTGCGACACGACTATACTTGTATACAATGTTGGTGTAATCCATTTTAATTACATTGAAAAACACGCCTTAACGGCTGATTCTCAATTAGAACAATGACGTAATAGCAAGCAACCTGTGTGCCAAACAGGACGTAAGGGTGTACCCTGTAAAAACGATAGTCTATTTTAGTGGGTGTACTTTATTTTAATTACACTGAAAAGTACGAGTTTACGGCTTAAAGCTGATTGTTAATTTAAAACAATGACGTTATTGTATACAACTCGTGTGCCTGCATGACGTGAGGGTGTGTGTACTCTACTCGGTACATTGCGGTTGTGCTCCATGTTAATTACATACATACATATTGTCACGTCTTTGTCCCCGACGGGGTAGACAGAGCCCAAGGCCATAAGACCCAAGGGCCACATTTAGCGTACCTATTACTTGACGTATAGATGGAAGACGAAATCAAAATAGTGGTGGGTTGCTAGCCGCATCGCCTATTAACATGTTTCCTTATTTTCGCAGAAGCAGCTTGTACATTCTACGTGTTTTCTTTTCTCCCAGACCAGCATGGGACTCCATGTTAATTACACGTAAAACACGAATTATGACCAATTCTAACTTTTCAAAATTTCGTTATTTTCGAAGTTAGAATAGGTACATTTGGTACATTTGTATGACACGATAAACATATGTGTGACTGTCGTGCCAATCAGTCCATGCCCTTCTGTCATGCACTTACTCCCCCACTACTTGCACGGTACAGGAACTCAATTAGGCTAATGATAAGGCGATCAGCTAAGCCAAAAACAGGTCAAAATAAATTTGATAAAATTGAACCATTTCAGTTTATGGCCCACCTTCTGTCGTGCACTTACTGCCCCACTACCTACTTGCACGGTACAAGGCCTCAATGAAGCTAATGATAAGGCGATCAGCTAAGCCAAATACTGGTCAAAAGAAATTTGATAAAATTGAACCATTTCAGTCCATGGCCCACCTTCTGTCGTACACTTACTGCCCCACTACCTACTTGCACGGTACAAGGCCTCAATGAAGCTAATGATAAGGCGATCAGCGTAGCCAAATACTGGTCAAAAGAAATTTGATAAAATTGAACCATTTCAGTCCATGGCCCACCTTCTGTCGTGCACTTACTGCCCCACTACCTACTTGCACGGACAAGGCCTCAATGAAGCTAATGATAAGGCGATCAGCAAAGCCTAATACTGGTACATATATAAAAGCCTTCTTCAATCATTACTTTTGGAGGAGGGTGATGTAACAAGGACTTATTTGATCATATTTCCTTGATGTAATCTGCTTGTGTTAAAATGAATAGAATGACAGGAAGAATTATACCAGTCTTGTCTCCCCAATAAATTCAATTTTAATGATGGCAAAGATGAACAATAGCGAAATTTTCGGTTAGCGTTAATTAATTCAATTTGAGTTGGGTTTAATAACTTGTTCTTCGCTTCATGTAACCCCCGACCCGAGTGAGAATATTCCATGCCCTCGGGATTTCTGGAGATAGAACCGGATTCATTATAATGATGGTGAAATGTAACAATATCCGAAAAATACAACGTGATTTTGAACCCCCTAGCTATATTGAAATATGGGAATCAGAATCCCTAATAGAATACAGAATTGTAAAAAAAAAAGGTAAAAAACGAAAAAATAAATTTAACCTTTCATAGAAATTCGTCCAGCTGATCGGCGACTTTGTATGGGAAACCTAATTTTCTTTTTTTGTTTTTTACCTTTTTTTCTTGCTATTCTGTGTTCCATTAGTGATTCTGATTCCCAGATTTTAATATAGCTACGGGGTTCAAAATCACGTTGTATAAAGTGTACTTGCGCTTATTTACCGGATATGAACTTATTTGACGGAATAATGGACCTTGTATAATATATTTTGTTTTTTATATAATTAAGCCAGTCAATATAGATATAAAAATTGCAAACTATACAGGGTTATAGTTAACTAACGCAAAACTTGTTAGGGACGACTTGGATATATCATGACTAGCAGCGTTTGTTCTATAACTTTCACCTAAACGCAACACATAGTAAGATTTTACATACATTAGCTTTTATGATTTTTGATTTGATTTCTATCAAACGTTAAGTCTATGCTGCCGGCCGCGTGCCACGTGAGCGTAGGTACCTACTGTTATTGCCTCGTAGCGCTGATTGCCATAGAGTTAAGAAGAGTAGAATTTGAAAATGCATTCACCATCATCATCATCAATAGCATTTATTTTTTTTGTATGAAAAAATCTAACATCCAATTACAAAAAGTCTTAGAACAACCGTAGTTCGTACCTTAGTCACCTTTGGGAGGGTATGCGTTAGATACCACTTACCCTGTATATGGCTTTCTAATGTTCCCAAGATTGTAACTCTGAAAATCTTGTCCTTCGCATATTACTTGTACATTGTAATACATGACATTCTTCGTATTTTCTGGAAAATTTTCTACGCATTTATAAAACAGACTAAATTTCCTTCCGTTTGAAAAAAATTTGAGTTCTCTTTGAGACATGGTAAGTACACCCGCAGGCTGTGGACGTTGCCATTTTTCAATCACTGTGTTCAAATAATGTAAAAAGTAAGGAATCCTACTGTTATTATAAATGTGATTGTGAAAGTTTGTATGTTTAGATGTTTGTAACTCAATCACGACAAAATGGCTCAACGGATTTTGACAAAATTTGCACACTAATAGGTTATTACCTGGATTAACTCATCATAATAAACTTATTAGAGAATAACTTCATCTCGCATAAAAGTCTTGTTCCCGCGGGCTCGACAATAACGCGATCGGAACCGCAGGAGACACCTAGTTAGTATATATATGTATACCATACTAGCTGACTATTGCAACGACGAACAAAGGCGAAGTAAAATTGTTGGTTAGCAGTAATTAATTCAATTTGAGTTGGGTTTAATAACTTGGAGCTCGGTCCGATATTTCATACAATGGTGAGGTTGTTCCGCGCC
The DNA here is from genome assembly GCA_947532085.1 of Elegia similella. Lineage (NCBI taxonomy): Eukaryota > Metazoa > Arthropoda > Insecta > Lepidoptera > Pyralidae > Elegia > Elegia similella. The sequence goes on from OX383933.1 coordinate 6,630,819, forward strand.
GTAGGGATTTATTAGAAATAGGGTCAGCCTCATTTTATGACCGTAAAAAATAGTACCGTAAAAGGGTTGGATGATAAAATGCAAATAATATATGGACGAAGGATTTATGAATGTGAGTTTGCCTTCTATATCTATTATATAACCCTTCCTATATCGGTTCTAAAAAGTCTTTCTGTTCTTTAGCTCTGTAGCTTTCTTTAACTATGTCTCAATACTACGCCAAGAAAAGCGTGTTTTTTAGCGACGATTTTCTTGTTGATCACTTTATAAATCTTTATTAGATAGGTACTATTAATGTAAATGTTGCGTAATAAACGCAAAGATTCAGCTAAACTGTAAATTAAATCACTTAATACGATTTTATCGCCTTTATTACATTATTTATACACCTAACGTTTCGAAAACTTTGCAGTTTTCATGGTCGCAGGTGGTAGACTAAGTTGACATAAGAACTATACAAAGACTACCGCCTACTATATTTATCAATAACGTTCCGGATGTGGGTCACAGTGTCTGAAGATCTTGCGGTCTTGTATAAAGCTGGAGATTTTATTAAATTGATGTCAGGATACCAACCTGGTGTGAACTGCCAACCACCCTCTCTATTAAAATTAGGATGTTATTAATTTCAATAGCCTCACGTAGCATTCTTGGAATGTGTTTTTTTTTTGTTTTTTGTAAGGACTTGAGGATTATCAAAATGCATTTAATGGTGTGGTTTATCCAGAGCAGAGTGATAAAACCGTATTTAAATGTGTAATAATAGCGAAAATATTAGTAAACATTATTCAGCTAACTTTTTTTATTAACTACGTAAAAGTTTTCATTTGCATCAAATATTAGCCTCCGAAATAAATTCAAGAAACATAATTAAAGAGTATTGAAATGCCTCTCGATCCTCGAGTTCCATTGCATTTTATTTCATGAATATTAACTTACTCTTGGTCCTGGAACACTTAATAGTTTCGCAAAAGTAATATCTGAAGTTATATGTCTTAAGAAATTAAGTTCTTGTTAGCAAATAAACATTTGGTTTTTTGTTGTTAATGAAAAAGTAATTCATTTACTTTTTCGATACATAAATTTTTTTCCGTGTTTCTTAATCGTTAGTTATATGTCAAACTTGATATTATACTTTTAATATATTAGAAGCTCTCTTAGAATCTGGTTGCACTAACGTCACACTCAAATATTTCTTAAAACTGATTCAAATAAAAACTCATTTTAGGACTATAACGATGTAGAAATATGCGTTAGTTAACTAATAAATTCTTTGAAACAACACGAAAAATCGCAATCAGAGGAGTAGAAATTGACGTTGGAAATTTCTCGGTGAGCAAACATCTCTTGGAGGTAACATTTATTGAATCCAATAAAAACTCCGGTAAAAGAAACGTTTGTGACAAGCGTTACTGGCTTTGCAACCTGTTTGTACAAAATTTCATTTTGTTCTTGCAATAAGGAACATTTTAAAAATGACCGGTCTATGCTGTCCAAAAATGTACTTTCTGTCGATATTACACACCACGAGTTCTTATTTAAATGTTTAGTAAAGAAATCGGTTTCAACTGAAACACTTTTGCTGCTGCAAAGAAAATTGATCCTTAATTTAATTAATGAATGGGGTGTTATCATAATTCATTAAGAATGCACGCAAAGGGTATGATCTACAGATTTAGCAAAGCATGCCATGTCATCTAAATACGTGATCAACAGGACACTCGCACTCGGCACAACTTCCGCAATCACACATACTCGTCCCCGACGTTCTGCGACCACTGCGGGTCGCTGCTGTACGGCCTCATCCACCAGGGCCTCAAGTGTCAAGGTACAACGCACAGGAAGACCGGCAGACGCTCTATCTTCATCTTCTAATACGCTCTCTACAATGCTTGGATCTCTAACAGCTTTATGTGTGCTCGCTTCTTTTTCAGATTTTTTGGGTGGTGGTTTATGCTAATGCTTTGTTGTTTCTGTACTTCTTGTAGAATTAAACTTAATTTTTTTGCTTTATTTAGGATTATAATTACCCGTCCGTCCTTCCTCGGAAGTTTTAACGAAATTTGAAGGGATACCGCTGCGGCTTATCCATTTTTTGTTTGATATTAATTATGATTTGTTGTTGCTAAGGCCGCCTACGCGCCCCACAAATGGAATAACTGGACCTTCCTAGCTCCAACGTTTTGTGATCATTGTGGCACGATGCTACACGGCCTCGCGCACCAAGGATATAAATGCGGAGGTATAAATATGTTAGATTGGTACACATGTGGCAATGCTGAGGAAACTAGTTCCTGGGGTGACCCTGTAGCAATATATGGAACGGATATGCCTGAAACTTCACTGGATGTGGTCATATCACTTGATATTATCCTATTAGCTGGTATTATATATGTATTATGAATAAATAAATCGGATAGCAATTGCATTTTAAAACTAAATTCATAAGGTTTATAGATTTCCAATAGTATCAAATGAAATATTGGATCACTAAATCCCTAGCACGTCCAAGAATAAATTGAAATAGTAAATCGAGCATCATCCCAGTTTAATATAGTATTACTCTATCTATGAAAGACTTTGAAAGTCAAACAAATTCAATTACCTTTTGCTCGGTGTTTGAAACTTAGCAGATTAAATGCTTATGGACCTTATTGTTGTTATATGAGAGTCTCGAGCATGAATGTCTTTTGTGTGTAGCGCTCTAGAACTGTATGACGTTAGTTTGCAAGTTTTCCAAGTGTCTTTAGCATGCGCGTATTAGTAGCTAGTTTTTAGTTGTTTGTGACGTCGCTATTGTTTTAACTTCTACAGTAAATGGAGCGTAGTGGTGATTAACAAAAGATATCGGTATCATATGTTACCCATACGTGTGCCAATGTTGGTAACGATTACGTAAATTAACAAATATACATTGGAGAAAGTATTTCTAATCAAAAGACTTAAAATTCGATTCTAGATCAACAGATGTGCAATTAAAATAGAAATAAACTTTATGGTCTGTATACCGTCGATGGCTATCTCATTTATCTTAATTGAATCATTTAGTTCGAAGTCAATTTAGATTTGAACTGAACTGTGTAATAGCACTAATGGAACGTAAAAATCGAACGAAGCAGGACATAAAATAGTCGATCTACGATCTAAACTATAATAAAACTAGACATTCAAATAGCCTACTTCTTCTCACGTTTCATGGTATCGTCATTTTGGATCAATAAAAGTGAAACGTTTGTCTTGTGATAGGTAATTAAACATATCATTTGAGAATATTTAATGGCCATATATCACAATTTACCACCAGAACAAAACCATTTACTGGTCCCAACAAACGATTTGAACTAAATACCCGAGTGCGAGTTGGATTCCCACACAGGGTTCCGTACAACAATTTAACTCCGACAACCACATTTCTTGTATGGGGATGATGTGTAAGAAGTGTGCGAGTATCAATTAAATCTGCTTATTAAGTTTGACAAAAAAACTAAGGCGAAACAAACTACTACGTTCCATATTTTTCATTTTTTAATTTTTTAATTTTAAATGTTTGCGGCAAAACGCTTTATTGAAGAGTTTTCTCAACTTAATTTATACTTCATCTTCCTAACAAGTTCTTCAAGTTGTTCGTAAAATTTAGCATGAATATCATCAACTTCGCCGTAAGTTCTCTCATCTTGTCTTACCTCTGCTGTTTTACTTTGAGCTTCAACTTATGAATTGTTAGTGTGTTTTTTGTAGTTGTTTATTAAGTTTCTTTATCTTTTCTAATATACTAGGTAGGTCATCACAGTGTGCTAATTTATTTATTTTTTTATTACGCATTTTTATCTTGACTTATTTCTGTAAGTGTTCTTCTGTATTCTTCGGTTCAGATAACATACTGGATAAAATATGAAATATTTAATTCAGTATTCCAAATGTTTGTTAATTCTAACCACTTAAACTCCGAACATTCTAACATGATTGATGACCGCCATGCTACCACTTTTTAACGCTTTCATCTTTTGTAAGTGCCCTTATTTTCGTAAATTGATAATCGCCTAACAAGTTTTCTGTACAGAGAAGCAAGTTAACATTTATTAGTGTTTCTATAGAAATGTCAAACTATGTAGTTCTGTTTTTGATAACCGGCACAGGCACCTTGTTGGGTCTATACTGGTCCATCTTAGCCTTAATTTTTTATCTTGTCCTAATATATATTTTTTCTTTAGCATGTGACATGAACGTCCACAAACGATGCGAGGAGTCGGTGCCGAATTTATGCGGGTGCGACCACACTGAGCGGCGAGGCCGCATCCAGCTTGTAGTGTCTTGTGTGGGCAACAAACTCACCGTGGAAGGTAATTGTTTACACTACGCCAAATTTAAAGTTTTTAATAGGATGATATTTTGCCAATCTATCCGTTTCTGTACAAGTAAGACTGTAAAGTGATGTGGCCGCGTCCAAGTTACTTACAGGGCCGAAGTACAGCTTGCGGTGCTTGCGTGGCAACAAACTCTCTGTAGAAGGTAATTTTTCACACTACGCAAAATTAAAGTTTTTAATAGGATTATAGTTTGTCAATCTATCAGTTTCTGCACAAGCGAGACTGTGGAGTGATGTGGTCGCCTCCAGGTTATGTACATGGCCGAAGCACAGCTTGCGGTGTCTTACGTGGGCAACAAACTCTCTGTGGATGGTAATTGTTCACAGTACGCTAAATTTAAAGATTTTAATACGATGATAGTTTGCCAATCTATCAGTTTCTGCACAAGCGAGACTGTAGAGTAACGTGGCCGCCTTCAGGTGACGTACACAACTGAAGCTCAAATTATGATGTCTTGTGTGGGCAAAAAACTCACTGTCGAAGGCAATTGTTTAGAAAGTATGCCAAACCTAATTTTCTATATAACCGTGGTACGAAAAACGGTAACGTAACAAGGACTTACTAAGGTAAAGGCTTTCTATAGATAGTACTCTTTTTTTTAAGGCAGCTTAATATCTCTGTCTCTCTGTCTAATAAAAAAGGATAAGATAATGATATAGCTAAGTAAACTACACTCCGGTTTTTTAGGTATTCCACACATTGTTCATAAATATATGGGCGTTTTAACACCAAATTACACCGAACTCTCATTATAAAGTCAACTAGAACCAATTTGCGAAACAATTCAAAACAAGAAACGTGGAGTTCGCCGAAATTCCTGCAAGAACCGACAGCAAGTTTTATCTAGCCTTTACACAAACCTGCGTTCAACAGAACTCAGACGTTTACAATGGCATACGGCGTATAGGCACTTGTGACTGATGGGTTTACAAAACAAGATTAGATTTACTTTATGACTAACTGGGAAACAACGCAAAGCAAAAGCTTCTGTTATGAACTTCTGAAATGAATGACACATATATTATGAGTGAGAGTGTTGCCACCTCTAAATATCAAAAAACCCGGACTTTTGGGCCCCAAAGACAGACATTAAGAAAAATTTAAGATTTCTGACAAAACTATCGAATAAAATATATGTTATCTTTAAAAGCCGACTTTCAAATTCCTAAGCCGGAAGCTAAAAAAGGGATTTTCGACAAAAACGAACACCATTTAGGTACAAGAAAATTTTAATTAACGTATGTGAACTTGCGTTTAATTACGTAAGTCGCGTACGAGCCGGTCGCAGTTAAATTTGGCCAGACAAGAGGTTATGAAGCCCAACTCTATCCGGCTTTATTCGGACGGATGCCAACGCTATGTGAGTAGGTTGCGCTGGTTTGTCCGGGGAAGTACCACAATCTCACAGATAATCGACGTTTTAGTAAAGCTTTAGTCACACGAGTCTGATTAAGTTTTAGTATTTTAGGATCGTAGCGGCAGAACCAGGACTTTAACCGACATCATAAAAGGAGGAGTTCTATGTTCGACTGTATTTTTTTTTCAATAATATTATAAAAATAGACGCATTGTTAAAACAATTTGTATCGATAATAGTACATCAAAGTAATCTAATAAAAAGAGCATCAAAGTAAAGTAATAAAAAGAGTTTAACGGCAAAGGAAATCACTATACTAGAAACGGTAGTGAACGCGAAAAAAAATTATAAATAGCTTCTTATCGCCATAGTTTAGTCATATAAATATACAAGAAGGTATGTACAAATCACACAGATTGAGCTAGCTCCAAAGTTAGCTCGAGACTTGTGTTATGGGATACTAACTCAACGATACCATATTTTATCACATATATAGATAAACATCTAAGACCCACGTCAATTTGAAAAAGATAATTTTCCATCTTGACCTGACCGGGGACCTCCGAGTGACAGACTGACATAATGACCACTAGGCCACAGGAGTCGTTGAACACAGAAGGTGCTCCTTCCTTAGGCCTGTACTAGGTGTTTTCCTTTAACAGGAGCTGCAATGAAAATCAGAATACAGGAGCATAAGCAATCGAATCTAAGCGAATGTATGGATTTTTTTTTACTAAATGTTGGATTAGGCATTTGTCTACTATCTCACCTAATGGTAAGTGACGACGAAGACGAGGATGTTACATGCCTATCCAAGAGATATCCATTTCTTCTACTTTTGAATGTCCCGGGACTGTACTTGTCTGGGTACTTGTCTGGGAATATAGACGCAGGCAGTTCAATCCACACCTTAGCTACTCGAACCAAAAAGGAACTATCAAAGCGTTTAGTTCGACTCTTTGGTATTCCAACGGGTGAAATTTCTGTCTGCGCCTCGTAGTCCGATGGAAGAATGGTGAGGGTTCAACTAGCTCAAAGAGTCACAGTATGTCACTTATGTTTTGAATTATATTTTCAGTAAAGCAGGGTCGAAACCTGATCCCAATGGACCCGAATGGCCTATCGGACCCGTACGTCAAGATGAAGCTGATCCCGGATTCAGACAACGTCAAGAGAAAAACAAAGACCATCCGTAGTACGCTTAACCCCGTGTGGAACGAGACTCTGAGCTTCGACCTCAAGGCTGAGGATAAGGACCGCAGGCTGCTGATTGAGGTACTGTTGTTTATACTACTGCTTTTCAATTCCTGATAGAAGATTGCGATTAATTGTTTCAAAATGCAAAACGTTTATTTAATACTAGCTTTTACTCGCGGCTTCGCTCGCGTTAAGAATTTTTTCAGCCCGATCGGTTTAAAATTGACAAAGTTTCATACTAACTTTCAACCCCTATTTTATCCCCGTAGGGGTAGAATTGTTCAAAATCCTTTCTTAGCGGATGCCTACGTAACATAATCTACCTGCATGCCAAATTTCAGCCCGATTCGTCCAGTGGTTTGGGCTGTGCGTTGATAGATCACTATGTCAGTCAGTCACTTTTGAGTTATTAATAATATAATATATATATTAAGATAGGTTTCTTTGAATACTTATTAATTGTCATATTTCACTTCTCAACAATTGTTGACGTCAAAAATTTACTTATGGCTAAGTTTAATGCCGCTTTCAAAGCGGAGTGCACAGCGCATTTTCTCCAAAAGACGTCGTCACAATTTTTGAAAATCTTAGAACCTAGGTATGTGGACTAAGTATACATTGTTTTATTTAAATAAATTTAAATTAAATTAAAAATTTGTTCATTATATTGAAATGAATAATATGTATGACATTATTATTATATTATAATATAATAATTAAATGAAACGTTTTGATAAATAATTAAAGTTCACTTCCTACTAAAACTTACGACAAATCTTTAACTTTTACATACATACATAAATTACATAGTATCACGTCTCTTACCCTTGCGGGGTAGACAGATCCTAGGTTTATAAGACCTGAAGGCCACGTTTGGCACTTATGTATTTAAAATCTACTATTCGGTACCCAACAAGGAAGTTGCAACCAATAAAATAAATACTGAGTAGTCACACAGATTGAGCTAGTCCCGCACTAAGTTGTAAGCTTGTGTCGTGAGATAATAACTCATCGATACTATAATTTATAAAAGATCTTTATATTAAGCATATTATATTATCTTTATAACCCAACATCCAGACCAATTAGGTCTTCCATCTTCGGGTTCGATCTGCCGGCCTATTTGCTAACTTAGTGTACACCGTTTTGATAGTCACTTTAAAATACATAACGTTTTTTATATCTTCAATAAAAATAGTCAAATAAACGAAAGTCGCAATGTATTATGAAGTTACTTTTAAAACGTTGTACACTAAGTTAGCAAATAGGCCGGCTGATCAAGTCGCAAAGTGCCTACCACTACCACGGAGCCACAAAGATCGTCAATGCATATCTAATAGAATATATGTTAATTAAAGCAAATATTACAATTATTTTCTGATTTAAATACCGTGTACTGTACCGCAAAGAGCCTTTCAATCGCGACCTTTAATTCGAGCCTAAACATTTCCAAAATAAAAAAAGAAATTTAACTACCCTTTCACATCATCATCATTTCGAGTAGGTGTCACGGTCAATCGACCATGCACACCCTGGTTTCAGAGTTCTTCGGAACCGCCTCTCGGCCTCTGGCGTGGTTCCTTTAACCCTTTCACATAAAATAATACATTTAATAAAAACATTAGTGATCCATATGTCCGATTTATAAATATACAAGTTAATTTATTTAATTTGTATATTATTGCCGTTTTATATTAAGATGTCATTAAGTATGTCGATAAGTGCTATTATTATTATTATTATTCCATTTTAAATACATTTTTAGATTTAATTTGTTTAGATTATTCTCTGTAGGTAGTTTGTTTGTAATTTCTTTATTGTAGTAGTCGCATCTTAGGCGCAGGTCTCCCCCATTTTTTTTTTGTTGACATCAGGGTCATTTTTGACAGTTCATTTGAGTGCACTTTGACTGATAGGCAAATATAATGATAGATACACAGTCTCATACAAAACGAAGCCTAAATAATGTCCCCGAGCGAAAACATCATGCATACTTACAAACAACAACAAAAATGGTACATACTGAAAGTATGACATTCCATCTTTCTTTTTTACTTTTGATGCGTAGTTTTTGCTTCTTTTCACTGACCTTCGTTATCCCGAGACGTGTAAGTGCTAGCCCGGTTTATTGAAACTGTGGACAAAACAGCTCCGAAGCCCGCTTGGGGCGCTGTTTTGCCGGTGCCACTTTTCGAGCGCGAATCGTGTATCTACCATTATATTTGATCGAAAGTGATAGGATTAAAATTGTCTTACTCGTCATATATTTAATTGCATTAGAGTGTTTATAGTTCATCATTCGCACGCGCGAAAAATGTAATTGGCTGATCCCCAAATCTCGTTTATTGGCAAATAGCTGTAATTATTATTCATAAGTAAGTGGTCTTGAATTGCAGGCCACAAAGTTTTAAAATTATATAATATATACATATTTGATATAACAATCAATACTGAGATATAAATAAATTAATACATGTATAAATTTAAGTTATAAAAGTTTTTTTTTTTTAAATGCCAATAAGCCATTGCGTCTAATAAAAAGAAATTATGAAATTATGTAACAGTAATCATAAGATTTATTACAATTTTGATTCAAAAACATAGAAATTGTTTTTGACCTCTCAACCACCAAGCGGCCCAATCGGACCCCATAACAATAGAAAATCCATTATGTTTGCGTTTCTCGCGCTTGATTGGATGACAATATAATAGTGGCTAAAAGTTCAATCACAATTCAAGATTGTAATAGTTACGTATATTTGAAATGTCTTCATTATAGTTTTTATGACATCACGTTTCACAATAATGGTGGCTGCCGATTCGGAGCGAATATTTATCGTCTACATTTTAGACATATTTCTTTGTAGAAAAAGATTTTATTTTGAAAAGAAAAAAAACTTGAATATTCAGTCTAGGTATACGAATGTTTTAAAATATACTTTTTTGGCAAAAAAAAAAAACTACCAAATGGTTTAATTTCAAAAAGATCTTATTAGTATCATAATCGAATTGTTTTTTGTAACTCTCCAGATTTGGGATTGGGATCGTACATCCCGCAATGACTTCATGGGCTCGCTGTCCTTCGGGATTTCGGAGCTGATGAAAGCCCCAGCCGACGGCTGGTTCAAGTTGCTCACCCAAGAAGAGGGAGAGTTTTACAACGTCCCAGTTCCTGAAGAAGGAGCAGATCTCGCTCAGCTCAAGACCCAAATGAGGGCCACCAGCGTAGGAGCGCGCAAAGCGCCCCCGCCACCTGATAGGGAAGTGCCGCATAACATGGCCGCAGCTGACGTTATTAGGGCATCAGATTTCAACTTCATTATGGTGCTCGGGAAAGGATCGTTTGGTAAGGTAAGGTGGACAAATTTCATAGATTTCGCGCCTAAACGTCTTAAAAATTTAGAAGAGATGTCTATCCCATGGTAGCTTTTATTTAAAAAATATAATTATAAATATGTATGGATCAAACACGGCTCAGTGCTCGTTCGTAAAAATGATACATCCGCCATATTTGCGGTACGTTCAGCGCAGGACATCGATAGCAAATTTAAATTGTAATTTTGGGTCACCCAATTTATTGGATTATTTCATGTTTAAAGCAAAAAGTTATGAATCTGTTTGTTTCCTAATCTATAATCTCGTATCAGAATACAACTTTCTACCATACGTTAAACTTTATTGTGTGTCAGATAGCCTTTTCCTATATATCCAAGGATTTTATGGCCTTAAATGTTTTAAACTTTATTTGGCTGTGTTCGTTGGTTTTGTCATTGTGGCTTACTTGTATTTTGTGTATAATATTCGAATAAATTTAACAAAAAATACGACAAAAAAACCTGTTCAATTTAAAATACACACCTTACCTACAGTTTATTTATCTCAATCTTTGTTAAAACCCTACTATTTAAATGTAACTACTTATATATACTTAAGATACATGTACCTGCTATTTTTCCTATTTACCTATTTGCTATGTATACCATTTTACAAACTCGCCGTAATCCTTATTTTTAGTAGTATGCGCAGGGCCCATGTAAGGTGTTATGAATCATATTTGCAGTTAATACTTATAGTAATACTGTTTAACTTGTATACAGTCGATTATGGATAGTAACAATCTATCGATATATTACCAAAACTGTCAAGGTACGAAAACTAAGCTGCATACATTATACTTAAACATCTTGTCCCATACTTACGATATCATAATTTTAACCGAGACCTGGCTTAACTCAAATATATTAGATAATGAATTCATAGATAATAGGTATCAAGTATTTCGCTCGGACCGCGATCGCCAAGCCACGGGGCGCAAGGACGGCGGGGGCGTGTTGGTGGCCGTGCTGCGCGGCCTGCTCGCGGACGACTGCACCGACTGCCCGCCCCCCGCGCGACCCTACGGAAGCGCAGACATTCCTCCACTGGTTGATCACTTAATATTGAATATACGTATAGCTAATCGTAATTGCTTATTAGCGGCAGTTTACATTCCTCCGGGACAAGGATTTGATACATACGATATACTTCCTAATAAGTTAAATAATTACTTACACAGTAACTCCTCTTACTTTATGATGGTAGGCGACTTCAATCTTCCTAAACTCAAATGGAAACGTACTGGTCCACTTCTACAACCTATCATGGATTCACATGCAACGCATTCTTGTTTATTAAATTTTATGGCGATGCATAACTGCCACCAATTAAACTATATATTAAATAACTCTAACAATATTCTAGATCTATTTATAACCAATTGCATTGAATGTTGCCTTTCTGCTTTACATCAGTCTCCCTTAGTTCCTTTGCACGCCGATCATCCCCCTTTTCACGCATTGCTCCCTACTAGTTCTACAATTATATACATGCCGCGTACGTCTCGCTTGAAATATTGCTACAGAAATGCTGACTTTGAGAAAGTATGCAATGAAATTATAGAAATAAATTGGACCGAGCTGTTTTCTACTCTTGACGCGGAACAGGCTGTTAATTGTTTCTATGAAGAAATATATAAAATTATTAAAAAATATATCCCAGTCAAGATAGTAAAACCCTCCTCATATCCCCGTTGGTTTACTTCTGAATTAATCCACTTATATAAGAAAAAAAACAAATTGTGGGTTCAAATGAAAAAGTTTAATAGCGAATCTAACTATAACATTTACTCCATATACCGCAAAAAATTCAAAGAAGCTGCTAAACGGTGTTATAATAAATACTTAAATAATCTTGAGCGTAATCTTAAGAATAATTCAAATTTATTTTGGTCATATATAAAAAATAAAAAAAATAAAACTGACATACCTAATGCTATTAACTACAAAAACGAATCCGCAAATACTCCCACTGGTATATGCAATTTATTTTCAAATTATTTTCGGTCGGTATTTGAACCGTCTTCGTTAACGGACAATTTTGATATTAACGATATTCACTTTGACAATAATAATACTCCTGACGCGTGCATTACCGATTTAATTATAGATCAGCACGAAGTTCAAAAAGTTCTTAAAAAACTAGATGCTACTAAAAGCGCAGGACTAGACGGTATTGATTCGTATTTCCTCAAAAGTACAGCTGAGGCCATCGCCAAACCACTTTGCATTCTCTTCAACAAATGTTTGCATGAAGGAGTATTTCCTAACATCTGGAAAATGGCGAGAATACATCCAGTTCACAAAGGCGGGTCCAAAAAGGATGTTGAGAATTTTAGGCCTATATCCATATTGTCTATCATGTCGAGGGTTTTCGAAGACTTGGTCCATGATACTGTTTACTGCTGTATTCAAAGCAACATCTCCCAACATCAGCATGGCTTCGTAAGACATCGCTCTACTGTTACTAACATGCTTGTATACACGACATTTTTATTTAAGTCTCTAGACGCAAATATACAGGTAGACAGTGCTTACACAGACTTCCGTAAAGCTTTCGATAGGGTGGATCATAAAATACTTCTCGAAAAAATTGCCTACAATGGTATTAGAGGTAACCTTTGGCGTTGGTTCAAGTCATACATCACAAATAGAACTCAAAAAGTAGTCATTAATACATATGAATCTGAATGTTTACTTGTTACTTCCGGGGTGCCCCAAGGATCCATTTTGGGGCCTTTGTTGTTTGTGCTTTTCATTAACGACGTTGGAGACTGCTTTAAACATTGTAATTTTCTTCTTTACGCGGATGACTTAAAAATCTACAGCGCCATTGAAGACAATAATGATCATGTCAAGTTTCAGGAGGATTTAAATCGCTTTTCATTATATTGTACTGAAAATAAACTCGAACTTAGCTTGAGCAAATGTAAAATAATCACATTTACAAAAAAAAGGCACGTCAGTCATTTTTCATATTCTGTATGTGGTTCTATCATTGAAAGAGATACCAATGTCAGGGACCTTGGAATCATTCTCGATTCAAAGCTTCACTTAGATATGCATATTGAATCCATAATCAATAAAGCTTTCAAGATGTACGGCTTTGTCATGCGGTCATCTTTAGTATTCAAACAACCAGCTACATTTCTTAGCCTGTATAAATCGCTTGTTAGATCTCAGTTAGAATACGCAGCTGCTATATGGAACCCATTTTATCAGAAGTATGCGGATGAGTTAGAGATGGTTCAAAAAAAATTCTTGCGCTGTATGCAGTTTAGGTGTGGTAAAAGACGTCTATCCTATATCGACCTCCTCAAGGAGTATAAGCTTTTAGACTTGAAATCAAGACGAACACAGCTAGAAGCGATGTTGTTGTATGACATTCTCCATAACCGATATGACTGTATCGATATTATTAATGAGATTTATCTCAAAGTTCCAACTAAAAGCAATTTGCGATCGTCTCGTTCTCTGGATCTATTCTGGACTAATACATGTCGTACTAACGCCGGACTTAGATGTCCTCTGACTCGAATGGTTATGTCATACAACAAATCGTTTCAACACCTCGACATATATGATTTAAAATATGCCTCCTATAAGAAAGGTGTATTCGAAACATTGCATAATTTAATTGACGATAATAGGTAGGTTTGGATTACAGCAGGTTTATATTTTCCTTTCCCATATATGATGCTCGAAATTATTAACTTTCATATAATTAAAACGTTTCATTGCGAATAATATAAAATGTGTATACGTTATAATCAAAATTAATAACCACTTTTTTTTTTGTATGTTATCTGCCTAGATTCTTGCTTTCCACAACTTGTAATTAACTATTTACTCAATTTGTGACCATCTCCGCTGAGTCCATAGTAATATTTAACTAGTTATAAGTTTCTTTATTGTTTTGCTACTGTGAACTTGTTTGTGGTCCATGTTAATAAATAAAAAAAAAAAAAAAAAAAAAAAAAAAAAATATATCGGAATTCTAAAATCTCCAACGTTCAGACACGTGTCGATTCAAATTTGCAGTGCATGGATATGACTGTCGGGCTGGCGTAGGACTTCCGATCTTGCAGCTTATCTTAAAGGGCGGTTCACACCGCCAACGGGCGAGAGAGGCTAGCAAGGTATGCGAGGCGAGTGAGGCGAACAAAACTTTGAGCTAAGTAATGTGGTTCAAATCGCGAGAGAGCTAGCTAGCGAGGCAAGCGAACTCGCTTCTCACGGATCTTCGGCCGCATCGCTCATATAGTTCGCTGTGTGAACCAAAGTATGAAAAAAGGTGAAACGATGTTGGCCGGCCTCGCTCGCCTCGCTAAGCTCTCTCGTATCTTCGGCCGCAACGCTCATATAGTACGCTGTATGAACCAAAGTATGAAATGATGTTCCCTCGCCTCTCTCGCCTCGCTCGCCCGCTGGCGGTGTGTACCGCCCTATAATCTCGGTACTTGTGGGAGTGCATCCCGCGAGGCACCTGCAATATCCCGGCCTAGATATTAATCTCCTATTCCACGTTTCTTAAATTTTAACGTGGGTATAAAATTAATCACGTTATACTTTTATTGAGATTATTACAGAGAAAATAAATACAATGCATACCTCATACAAATTAAAAAAAAAAAAAACAATTCGTTTTCATTAGATTTGAGAAAATACTCCCAAAAACGGGATCCCAGAATACCGAAATCTCAAATCTGAAGCCTAAGGCGGGCGCACCACAATTTTTTTACATGGTTACGTAAATTTTCAGGTAATGTTAGCAGAGCGTCGCGGCACCGATGAGTTGTACGCCATCAAAATCCTGAAGAAAGACATTATCATCCAGGATGACGACGTGGAATGCACCATGGTGGAGAAACGAGTGCTGGCACTGAGCAGCAAGCCACCCTTCCTGGTGCAGCTGCATTCCTGCTTCCAGACCATGGTAATTACTCGTACGCTCAACAAAAATAATATTCAGCAAGCAATTTTTTCATTATCATCATCATTGCAACAACCTCCGTGGTCCAGTGGTTAAGGCGTTTGCCTGTTGACCCGGGGGTCGTGGGTTCGATTCCCACTGGAAGCATACTTTGTTTAGTTGTTTCCAGTTTGGTTAGGACTGCAGGCTTGAATCACCTGATTGTCTGATAATAAAGCAGATTCCATGCTTCGGAAGGCACGTTAAGCCGGTGGTCCCGGCTGCCATCTGGTAGTCGTTAAAGGAACCACGTTAGAGGCCGAGAGGCGGTTCCGAAGAACTCTTGACACCAGGGTGTGCATGGTCGATTGACCGTGACACCTACTCGAAATGATGATGATCATCATTGCAGCCATACGAAGTCCACTGCTGGACATAGGCCTATTCTAAGGATTCTTCGTTCCATGGGATATTGCCATACTCACCACGCTTGGCAGACGGGTGACGAGCGCAGAGGCTTCTTAAAAAGACACAAGCACAAGAGTGCTTTCGACGCTGCTGCCCTTCGGAAGTATTGTTAAGCTGGGGAATTTGGGTAGGGAATAGGGAATAAAGAATTGAGATACTACTCACTCGGATGGATGGGGTAAAAGCAAGAAGCACCTCAGGAGCAGGGATGAAAATATCGATACTTTGTTAGTATCGATACTAACAAAATATCAGTAAAAATATTGATACTCAATGTTTTGGTATTTTTTATCAGGTTTTATCGATACGTTATATCGATAAAAATATTAATATTTTTATCAATACCTTATATCAATAAAAATATTAATATTTTTATCGATACCTTATATCGATAAAAATATTAATATTTTTATCAATACCTTATATCAATAAAAATATTAATATTTTTATCAATACCTTATATCGATAAAAATATTAATATTTTATTTGATAAATATATTTAATTTCTTTGTCAGTTATCTGAATCTATTTTTCGAGTGGCACGGTGTTGTTGCTCTCTGTGGTCGCTAATACACAATTATTTTGTCTGTGTAAGACTGATATAAACATCACACTCCTCCCGAAGCTATTTAGGGCTAAATTCACAGTATAATCAAAATCATTCTAAGAAACTTAGCAAAGATTGACTTATTACAACGTAGCGCATTGGTGCATTTTCATGTTCATTCATGTAATTCGAGTTCGTGTGTAGTGAGTGCAACTTACCTTTTATTAGAACAAATTAAAAACAAAGTAGTTGACTGCACTAGGGTAAAGGTAGACACCTTTTCTTTAAATGTAAAATTCAGCGCTTCTCTTCGTGTTCAAGTTTACCTTCCAAAAGTATTTTTACGTTCGCCCAGTACGTATTTATTTCAAGGATGTTAGATATCATTACCGTGATATAGGTATTAAAATAAATTACTTATTCATAAAAATCAGCTGCTACAGTTTTGATAGATAGACATACCTACCTACCTAGTTAACATCGATCAATGTCTCCCCCAGTCTCCGGCGCCCTTGCTATTCTTGACTCCAGTAGCGGTCACGGTTACAGTAACGGTGTGAAGAATCTCCGGAAGAGTTGCTGCTACCACCCCCAAACAGAGACTGATCCTGGCGATACACGACATTTGCACAATGATGCTAGACGAAAAGGTCAAGGTAGTGGAAGAAGAGACGAGTAGGTTACGATGGGACATAGTGGATCGTCTGAAATCCGAAAAGAGGGGAGGGCATGACAACCCTAAAGCCTGGTAACCTAATTTATCACCGGGAGGGTGACTTTAAAAAGTCACAGCATGGTGTCGGGTTTCTCGTTCACAAATTCCTCAGTAACAACCTCATTACCATCGAAAGTGTTTCCTGCAGGAAAATATACTTGATTTTCAGAGTATCTAAAAGAAACTCGTTGAAGGTAATTCAGGTATAAATATTTACGGACCGGAAAGCACTCAGATGAAGAGGTGGAAGTGGTGTATGAGGATATTAGTAGGGCCATACACGCTTCGGAAATCTATTTTACGATTGTTATGGGGGATTCCAATGCAATATTTGGCAAGCGGAGCGATGAAGAGGCCAGTGTGGGACAATTTGGATATGAAGAATGACGGAATGATAGGAGTCATAGGCTGGCTGATTTTCTGGAAGAAGAGGGACTCTATGCAATGAACTCTTTCTTCCAGAAGCCGCCTCATAGAAATTTACTTGGATAGGCCCAATCCTATATCAAAAAAGAGATAGACTTCATCTTGTCGACGAAGAAAGAGATATTCAACGATGTCTCTTTGATCACCGAATCTTTAGAGGCATCATGAATATCTCTTTCGTCGTCTAAAAGAGGTGGTCCCTTTGGCTGGGGCCTATCCAAGTAAATTTTATATAAGGCGGCTCTCAGACGAGAGAGGACTCGCTTGATGAAGTCTATGCTCCGACCATCTCCAGCTCATATTCAAATGTTGACAGTTTCCAACTGGTACTCTTAAATCGCTTTGATTGCCACGTAACTGTCTACTGTAACGCAATCCTTCAGAATTGCGTTACAGGGCGAGTTAAACAATGGGTTCGTAGAAACTGTCCAAGTTGTGTGGTATCAAAGTTTATCAAAATTTCTGTCCCTAGTCCCAAAAGTTATGGCCGTGCGACGATCTACGCCGCTGCAGACCTTCGAAGACGCAAACGTGCATCGAAAACTTAATAGACAAATCCGAAAATCCTTTCCTACCGAATCCGACATTCACTTCTTTAATACCAAGCGTATCACATAATAAGGGCTCCAAAGAGACGATAGAACATAATAAGGGCTCCGAAGGCTACGCAAGTTTATTGGGCAAAGTCGATTAACAAAGCTGAAGAAGAAGGACAGAAGTGTGATGTCGAAAGACCGAGGTGCGGGGAGAGATTGAGAGGTTTTGTGGACAGCTTTACACCTCAGTAGTCAAACCCATTGTCAGCTTGGCCAAAGGACCGATAGCCAAGCTCGCCGACACTATACCAACACTATACCGAAGATATCCCGGACATCACCCTGTACGAGATTACGATTGCCCTTAAACAGCTGAAGAACGAAACAAGGTCCGGCACCTTGTCCACCAGGACAGAATTACAGCAGAGCTTCTGAAAGCAGGCTAAACGACAGTGCTGAAGTTCGCCAGAGGCTTTTTAATTCCGTTCTGTTCGAGGGCATAACGCCAGAGGCGTGGAACAGAAGTGTAGTGGTTCTGTTCTTCAAAAGGGCCATAATACTCTTCTGAAGAACTATACACACATCACTTTCCTGAGTCACGTCTTTAATCTGTTTTAAGGGTGATTACGAATCGTTTTATGAACAGGATTGATATCTTGCATCCACCCGAACGAGCCGGCTTCCGAAAAGGCTACAGTACCAAAGACCACTTCCATACGCTGCGGCAGGTTTAACAGAAGACCAAGAAGTATAACCGGCCACTATGTTTAGCGTTTGTCGGCTATGAGAAGGCTTTTGATTCGATCGTAAGATGGGCTGTGTTTCAGTCTCTCCAGCGATGCCGCATAGACCATCGCTATATTGAAGTGTTGAAGTGCTTATACAGCAACGCCACCATGTCAGTCCGAGTACAGAAGCAGAAAACTCCCTATCTCACATTTCTCTGCAATGGAATAGCTCATTCTATTGCAGAAAGGTGTGAGACAGAGAGACGTAATATCTTTGAAACCGCTGCTGTAGAGGATGCCTTTGAGCTCCTGGAATAAAATGGACTTGGCATTAACATCAACAGCAAGTACTCACCTTCGATTTGCCGATTATATCGTTGTCATAGCGGAGTCACTGAAGGACTTAAGTACCATGCTCAATCGACAAATTTGCCATAATTTGAAGTAACTTGGCGCCTATTACTTCAAATTATGGTTATTAAAGTAACTAAAGTGAACATCCCAAGGAGCTATCGGAATGAGTACGTACCCGGATGGAATAAAGACAGTGAAAATTTATACCATATTACTCCAATCTTTGAACCAACATAGGAGGGAAAAGTGGGAGTCTACCGTCAACAGTATGGATTTCAAAAGGTCAAGTAGAAAGGCATTAAAGGTCCTGCATCAGCTATCAGGAAAAGAACACTTACAGAGACTAAACCTGAATATAAAGCCCGACGCTATCGCAAACCGGATGGTAGAAGTTCTAAAACTGAGAGGGACAAAATATTTACTAAACAAGTGAAGAAAACACTGAAAACCCCTAGAAGAAGTGCTCCAACAGGTCAACATCTCTCAAGACCTTTTAGTGTTGGAGAGGTTGCGGAAGGCATAAAGCTTCTAAAATACCGCAAAGCAGCAGGCCTAGATAAAATGTACAATGAATTTATTTGAGCCATGGGCCCAGAAAGTGTAGGCTGGCTTACTGCTTTCTTCAACCACATAGTTCAAAACAACTGCCTACCAAGGGAATTCAAACTGGCAAAAGTAATCGCGATCCTAAAGCCTGGCAAAACGGACGACCGACCTGAAAACTACCAACCAATTTCCCTTCTCAGTTGTACCTATAAGCTTTTGGAACGTCTCATTCTGACTAGAATAACGCCACACGTAGAAGCTGTTGTTCCGCCAGCCGCCAGAGCAGGCTGGTTTTAGAGTAGGCAGAAGCTGTACGGACCAAGTCTTAGCATTAACCACGCATATTGAAGCCGGCTTTCAAAGACAATTAATGTCCACTGCAGTTTTTGTGGACCTTACCGCTGCGTACGATACTGTTTGGAAACAAGGCCTAATATACAAGATTCTCAAAACGATTCCAAGCAGAGAAATAGCAGACATTATCATGAGCATGCTTAGTGATAGGGAATTTGAAGTTTACTTAGGAGAAGCAAAGAGCCGCAAGAGAAGACTAAACAATGGCTTGCCACAAGGCTCTGTACTAACTCCAATTCTCTTTAACCTCTACATACATGATCTGCCATCTACTAAATCCACTAAGTTTATATATGCTGATGATATAGCTCTTGTTTACCAAAGTAAAGATTTCACAACTGGAGAGGAAATATTGTCATGCGATTTAGATAAGCTAAGCAAGTATTTCAAAGCGTGGCGCCTAATTCCAAGCGTAAGCAAGACTGAAGTGGCCTGCTTCCACCTTAATAATCGTCTCGCTAACTACCACCCAGCTGTTTTCTTCAGTGGAGAGCCCCTGAAGCACAACCCTTTCCCTAAATACCTTGGTGTGACATTGGACAGAACTTTGACGTATAGGGAACATCTTCAGAAAGTGGCTGGAAAGGTAAGCACACGGATTAACATTCTTCATAAACTCTGCGGCACTACCTGGGGTGCATCTGCAGAATGCCTCCGAACATCGGCTGTAGCACTGTTTTTTTCTGCTGCTGAATACTGTAGTCCCGTGTGGCCTTAAAGCGCACATGTCCAAAAAGATACTAAACTTATGAGGCAATGCGATGTATATCAGGCACAATTTGATCTACCCCGCTTCAATGGCTCCCAGCTCTTAGTCATATTGCTCTTCCACACCTTCGCAGAATGCTAGCATTGAAGAAAGAATTTGAAAAGATACAAATGCCACAGGACCTGCCTATTCACCGGCTTCTTGGTCATCCTCCTCCCCACCGGCTCAAATCCAGGCATCCTGTTTATGTCACAGCTCAAAAACTGCGTAATTTTGATCTCGAGCAGAGTTGGAGAGATGAGTGGAGTGTGCACACTTCTGGAGCTATCCTACAAGCTATAGACCCAACAGCTATGCCAGATGGATTCGTTTCCAAACAAGCGGGCCTTAAACTGAACATAGACAAGATGAAAATATTGTCAAATATCGAATGTTGCTTCTCGGGTTTTCATTGGGAACTCCATACTTGAAGCTGTAGACCAATATATCTATCTGAGTCAGATCCAGGTTGGAAATTCCAGCTTCGACAACGAGGTTTTTCGACGAATCCGAGTCGACTGGGCAGCGTTCGAGAAGCTCTGCAGTGTCTTCTCGACCAAAATACCTAAGTGCCTCAAGACGAAAGTCAATAATCATAGTTTGTTACCAGAATTTACTTACGGGTCCGAAACGGGGTCCATTACTATGGGCCTCATAATAAAGTTCAAGGTCGCTCTAAGAGCTATGGAGAGGGCTATGCTCGGTGTTTCTTTGCGAGATCGAATCAGAAACGAGGAGATCCGTAGTTCATATTCGTAGTCTCGTTTCTTAACGTGTTTTTGTAAGGGTTCTTGGGATTCACGAGGATCTCTAGTTTTTTGGAAGAGGTAGAGACAGCAAGTTTTATTTTCCTCGAAGCAAGTTTTAAGGCAAATTATTAATGAGTACATCGTCTTCTTCCTTCTTCCTACAAATTTTTGACAGTCTGTTCATCTTGCCACTGGTGGTGACAATCGCCAACTCCCTCAAGAATTGTAGCAATTACGTGAAGCATCAATGATCTAGTCTAGAGCAATAATGTGTTATACTAACTGACCCGGTGAAAATTGTACTGCCTTTTTTTTAGATAGTCGGTTAAAAAGTAGCCTATGTGTTAATCCAGTGTGTCAGCTACTTCAATATAAAATTTAATCAAAATCAGTCCAACCGTACTTTGTTTTAGTAAATAAATATTATTATTATTATAGAACCTACTGTACCAAATATGGTACGCCCTTCCCCCTAGGCCCGCCCTACTAATGGATACTTTTTTAATATTTTTTTAAATTTTAGCCACGTACACACACACACGACACTAATCAGCTTTTGTTTAAAAAATTATATTTTTTTGCAATAATAATTATCGGCCTAAATGGGTGAATTTACCCGTAAAACATTGATCGATGGTAACTGGGTTAGGTAGCTGTACTTGTCTATCTTGCAAAACTGTAGCAGCTGATTTTAATAAAGTCGTAATTTATTTAACTACCTATATCACGGTAATGATATCTAACATCCTTGAAGTAGGTATTTATTTCAAGGATGTTAGATATCATTACCGCGTTACCTACAGCCGCCCAGTAGGTACGAGTACTTTTGGTAAGTAAACTTGAACAAGAAGAGAAAAAGGAATGTCTTGGTTATAAATGCCTACATGCAGCTACTTTACAATATTATGTTTTGATTTTAATGATGTTTGGAATATTTCTTGATTTTTTTCTAGTTATTCCACGAAACGTTCGTTCGCGACTGTTGTGTACCGAGCGCGTAGGTATGTTTCAAATTCTGATCGATTGTATGAAGACAGAATACTGTTACATCACAATGCCTATAATTATGTATATTTTAATCGAACGTCACACTGAAAAGTGGGTATCTAAGACAAAAATACTTTATTTTAGTATGAACCTTAGTAAGAACTTAATATTGTAAATATCTACAAACCTTTAAAATCTTATTGAATAAAGTACATTTGGTCGATCCATCTTCTAATATGTCAATCTTTTTGTACTACATGTTATTGTTTTTTTAAGCCCCTTTTAACATTAAAAGAAAAGACAGACAGTGTAGTCAACTACTTTGTTTTTAATTTGTTCTATTAAAAGGTAAGTTGCATTCACTACACACGAACTCGAATTAACATGAACAAACATGAAAATGCAACCAACGCGCTACGCCGTCGTTCGCTCTTCTGTCCTGTTCATTTATCCGATGTAAGCTTCGATCATTAATACCAACTAGATAACGCATTACCTACAAAATCGTAGCAAAATTCTGTCCGCTCGAACATATAGCTATACATCTACATTGACTTACTAATAAACAGAGACTAAAGTTTTAAAACCATTTTAATATCAAGATATTTCAGACCATATCACCTTACAATAAAGTCGCTTTTTTTAAAGCAATTAATTTATGCTTACGATTATTCGTCACGAAGACTAGCAAAGTAATAAATAACCCTGTCACTTAGAAACGAAGAATCATTTTGTCTAAGAACATCCATTGTGATGACAACCTTATTGCACTAATCATAAAGTACTTTTCTCTTTGATTACATTGCGAGTTACGTCGTTTTGTTTCGTTTCTGTTTACTTCTTCAAATGTTTGTGCGGATGTTGGCTAGCTTGGCCAAACATTTCTTGCCGTGGTTGAAAATCGGTAACTTTTATTCAAAATGTTTATTATTAGTCAAAAGGTAAAATGTATAAAATAGTTCATTTGCTTACCGAAAATAAGATACTCCGGACGAATAATTATTTTTTCGGCCATTATTTCGACAAGTTTTTACTAAAAACTTGTCGAAATAATGGCCTAAAAACTTTTTAGTGCACACCGGGGCATCGTGACACTTCGTTACGTTGGCTGTGTTTGGACCGAACTAAATAAAATAGCCCCTCACTGCTTGAGTGAGGGGCTATTTGCCGAGCCGTTTTTTATGCGCTGACCCGACATCTAGTTGGTATTAATGATCGAAGGATGTAAGAAAAGGAGAGCAGTTGTTATTTATGGGCATTGATGTTGTCGCACACACATATATTAAATATTGATATTAATTTCGATACTTTGGTATTAATAAAACCTATAGTTCATATTACTATAACAGAATACACTTTATTTCAATACCTAGATATTAATAAAAAGGTATCGATACTCTTCGTGTAAAGGTATCGATACTCCTCATGGTATCGATATAAATCCCTGATTTCAATACATAGATATTAATAAAAAGGTATCGATACTCCTCGTGTAAAAGTATCGATACTCCTCCATGGTATCGATATAAATCCCTGCTCAGGAGGACGGGCTCGAGTACTCGATGCCATTCATGCAACCACCGGACAGGCAGTTAAGAATGACATCCTTGACATAAGCCATTCTTTAATGTGAGCCATCTTCTGGTGCCGAAAAATTGACTCTTGCGCCAAGATAGCAATTTATTAATGACGGCGATCGGCGTGACGGTCTCTTACGCTACAATTAAGGGGATACCACTGTAAATAAGGTCGTTCTGATTCTTATTTATCTCGCAAAATACTTAAATTAGGAGTTTCAAATCTAAGTAATATGATTTTTGACTATTTCATCTCCAAAAATTGAAGATGAAAACACGTTTTGATAAAATTTTCTCGATAGAAATATTTTTTGAAAAATGGTCTTTGTTCGCAGAGTTTTTGTTATTGTAGCTCAAATGCGACGAATGAATGATGAATAGAAGATAGGTTATTAGTAATTCATCAAAATGTAAATATGAAAATACAATTAACCGGTCTGATTTTATATAAAATAGAAATAACGAATTTGGCGCTTACGTTTTTTTCTTTGAGCGACTCGAGACTATCTCCTATCTCATCATTCACGGGCTAAACCGCCAAGCGCTATCCCTTGCGCGCACTTGATCAGTCCTTTGCCGAGCGAAGGTACCAAACATTTGAGTCCTCGTCTTAAGATTGTTCCACATCTGTAGGGTGCCGATTGTTTTTACATCGCAAATTTTAAAGTTATACATTAATTATTCGTATAGCCTTAAAAACATTTATTTTCAGCATTTTTTTCATATAAAGGTAAACAGTTTTTACCTAAATGACAAAATAATCGATGGTATAAAGAAACATCTAGGTCTACCGGAGTTGTTAGTTCTCCCTTTAAAACTAGAGAAATATAGATAAATGTAACATCAAGAAATCGTATTATAAAGCCTTCTTGGCTGACTTATCTGTAATTTTGTAATTCCAGGACCGGTTGTACTTCGTAATGGAGTACGTGAACGGCGGAGATCTGATGTTCCAGATTCAACAATGTGGGAAATTCAAAGAGCCTGTGGCTGTGTAAGTTTTATTATCACACTAGCTTTTGCCCGCGTCAATGTCGATTACTCGGAAACAGTAACTTTTCCCGGGATAAAATATACCGGACTCCGGACGCCAGATAACGTGTATGCAACATTTCATGAAGATCGGTTCAGTAGTAAAGACGTAAAAGCAGAACAAATAAATATACAAAGAAACTTATTTTTGCATTTATAATATTATGTAGTTAAGATTAGGATTTACATTTAGTCCAAGTATATAACTTTTCAAAATGTTTCATATAGACATTTCTTGTTTTCATTTCTTACATTTCGCTGAATATGATTGAGAGCACTTAACTAAACGATATGTGTCAACCTATTAGGAACTTTAGTTTCCCAATACTCACCATTATGAGGCGAGTGAGGGCTAAAGCAATCACACATGAGAGCATGATAGCACACAATCTTTGGCACATTGACTTCAAACTTCAAATGTTCTTTTTACAAACTGCTGATAAAATATGAATTCAAATCCGGTTTGGATGCGGCACTACACTTAGCCATAAGTAAATTACTGACGTTAACAATTCTCGGTTGAAAATCAAACATGACAAATAATAAGTGTCCAAATGACCTATATTAAATAAGCGTATTGATTATTTTCTATTGAATTGAAAATGTGCTCTAATCTATGATTTTTATTTTTGGTTCCAGGTTTTACGCCTCCGAGATCGCCATCGGTCTATTCTTCCTCCACTCACGCGGCATTGTGTACCGAGACCTGAAACTAGACAACGTCCTTCTCGACCAAGACGGCCACATCAAGATCGCCGACTTCGGCATGTGCAAAGAGGGCATCACCGGGGACAAAACTACCAAGACTTTCTGCGGCACTCCGGACTACATCGCGCCGGAGATCATCTTATACCAGCCGTACGGGAAGTCGGTCGACTGGTGGGCGTATGGCGTCCTCTTGTATGAAATGCTGGTGGGACAGCCGCCGTTTGATGGAGAGGATGAGGAGGAATTGTTCGCAGCCATCACTGATAACAGCGTGTCATATCCGAAGACCTTGAGTAAGGTAACGTATTAAAAAGTTCTTTGTAACTAATTTATTAAACATTCAATCTGTCAGGTTTAAGGGTTACCATGTCAGTAAGGCCCGTCCCTACTGACATAGTAACCCTACTACCTACTCACTGCTGTCTTTGGGATGTTTTAATAGTAATTTAAATATCTCAGGATGTAGTCGTGTACTTCTTATATAACACCTATTTGGAGCCGCGAATATAGTTTCATTTTGTTAAACTGCTAAAGGGTAATGTTTAAGCATGTATGCACTTTGTTAAAGTTCATATTCGAGTGCCTTAATAAAATTTGGTAAAATTTGTAAAATTGACTAGCTCCGTGGCGCAGCGGTCTACACGCCAGCCTGCGACATGGAGTGACCGGGTTCGATCCCCGGCCAAGTCAAGATGGAAAATGATCTTTTTCAGATTGGCCTGGGTCTTGGGTGTGTATCTATATATGTATTTGTTATAAAATATAGTATCGTTGAGTTAGTATCCCATAACACAAGTCTCGAACTTACTTTGGGGCTAGCTCAATCTGTGTGATTTGTCCGTATATATTTATATATATTTTAAAATCCTCTCCTCTGAGTTCCTCTCTGTCTGAATTGACCCTAAGAGAAAAGCCACTCTTATGTTCTAGGAAGCAAAAGACGCGTGCAAGTCGTTCCTGAGCAAGAACCCGCAGAAGCGGCTGGGCTGCGGCGCGCGGGGTGAGGAAGACGTGCGCACGCACCCGTTCTTCAGACGCATCGACTGGGCGCGCATCGAGGCGCGCGACGTGCAGCCGCCCTTCAAACCCAAGATCGTACGTAGTGTCTTCTTCTTCTTTAAGTGCCGCTTCATCACTAAAGGTTGGCCGTCAGCTCTTTAAATAGTGTCTTGTCCATGGCGAGTTTGAACAGTTGTTCTACCGATTCAATTCGTACGTACGTAGTGAAAAGCATAGCTATTGTAATTCTACAGGAATAAATCATCATCATCATCATTACAGCTTAAAAAAGTCCACTGATGGCCTCTCCCGAGGCTTCTTCTTTTCATGGGAGGATATTGCCATACTCACCATGCTTGGCAGGCGGGTTGGCGTGCGCAGTATCTTTAGCTTCTTGTGCTTTTCACACTGCTGTTCATTGAAAGTATTTTTAAGTTGGGGAATTTGGGAAGGGAATTAAGGTATTGGGATACTACTCGTTCGGATTAATGGGGAAAAAGCAAGTAGTAGGCGAGAAGGGCCGAGCGATCCTGCCCGATACTATACCTGCAACCACTGGCAGAGCAGTTGAGGATGACACATGACAGGAATAAAATATTGTCGCGCAAAATCCCAGAGTCGAATATTCTACTTATAAAAACTCTCGTAATAATTGACCGTCCCTCTCACGCATCCCGCTCACACAGTGTTGATTATTTTATTCTGGCTATCGGTATCAGAAGTGTGTGGAACTTTTTAGAAATTTATAATACCGATATGGGAAGCGAACGGGGCTCATGTTAATTTGAGTGATTAATTTTGCGAGTGAGTTATCACTATATAACACAATTTTTTGGAGAAAGAAAGACATTTTTTACGCAGAAATTTGCTGTTTTACTCAAAATCCCGAACCCCAAGGAAAGTTACAAACTGTTCCATTCTGGGAACTTCGCAACAATACATCTGAAGTAAGTTTTATCATGCCACAAACGAAATTATTCATCATCATCATTTCGAGTACCTAGGTGTCACAGTCCATAGACCATGCACACCCTAGTGTCAGAGTTCTTCGGAACCGCCTCTCGGCCTCTGACGTGGTTCCTTTAACGACTACCAGATGGCAGCCGGCACCACCGGCTTAACGTGCCTTCCGAAGCACGGAATCATCTTTATTATCAGACAATCAGGTGATTCAAGCCTGCAATGTCCTAACCAAACTGGAAACAACTAAACAAAGTATGCTTCCGGTGGGAATCGAACCCACGACCCCCGGGTCAACAGGCAAACGCCTTAACCACTGGACCACGGAGGCTGTTAACGAAATTATGAAAAAATATTTTTGTTATTCCAGAAACATCGCAAGGACGTGTCGAACTTCGACAAGCAGTTCACGCAAGAGAAGACGGAGCTGACTCCCACCGACAAGCTGTTCATGATGAACCTCGACCAGACCGAGTTTATGGGCTTCTCGTTCCTCAACCCCGAGTTTGTGCAGCACGTGTGAACGATCGAGGTACGAATGTTCGAATCTCTTTTTTTGACGTGATCACGTCTTATCAATCGATGGCACCGGCTGCAACACATGAAAATGTCACCTTCCGGAGCAGCAGCAGCAGTAGTAGTAGTGTCTATCATCCATCTATCTCCACCAGGGCTTGTTACCGGTACCAAATTCCCATTATAAGTACCGGTAAGTACCGGTATTACTATTCTGTTAAAATTTTAACGGTAATATAGCTCCAAGTGAGTTTTCGTATGTGCGTGTGCTCTGAGGGCCACTCTCTCAGAATTCTTTGAAAACATGCTCAGAATTTAGTGAACATTCCCAAAGAATTGTGAACTTTACCGGGTTACTTCACTGGGCGTTTGAGGCGAGGGCAGAGTGTCCTCAATCTGTTTAGCAACATCATAAAGTGCCCCAGGAGGGATGGACCTTGGCTTTGGGCGTTGCCTGTGTGTGCTAGGACTGGAGAGGCAGCAAACTCTCATATTGCTTTATTCATAGATTGGCTCAGGCATGAGCATAGTCAGTACGCCCAATCTGAGAAACAATGGCAAAAACTTTTTTAAAGCAGCAACTCTCATCTTTTCCTGGTGCGCCCGAGACCTACGCTTCCAGAAGAGCTTATCCTGGGTGCAAGTCGCCTGGGTACGGTAGTAGTTCACCATAGGTAGAAATAAAATTTTGATAGGACTGATATGAATAGATCTGATAGTAGAATACCACATTTCTTAATAGTGAATAGTTTTGAAGAAATACGCATGCTTGGAATGCATATACCCACCCTACGGGGTAATATGTGACGAGAGAATTCGACGCGATGATTTAAGCTCAAGGTGGTGGGTTCTTTTTCATCACATATTTAAATTTTTAACGATATATCGTGTAAATTTTCAGCTATAATATATTCATCTCTCCGTCACGCATTTATAAATAATCTTTCATTTTTGATTCAGTGAGCAAGTGCCATCGTAGAACTAAAAAACGTGTATTTGGGAATGGCCGTTTATGACACACGTACCAACTTTTATAATTATGTGAAAAGTTTACTTCTTTTTGGGTAAAAAGTTACCATAAAAGCTATTTTTTTTGTATGCCGAATGAATTCATCATCATCATAAAAAGTCCACTGCTGGACAAGGCCTCTCCCAAGGATTCTTCGTTCCATGGGAGGATATTGCCATACCCATAACGCTTGGCAGGCGGGTTGGCAAGCTCAAGTATTTTGGCTACTTGTACTTCGCATGCTGCTGCCCATCGCAAGCATTTTTAAGCTGGGGAAGTATTCCTATGCTTCCCAGCTTAAAAATGCTTGCCAACAAATTCCTATTTGTTGGAGTTGGGAAGGGAATGAAGGTATTGGAATACAACTTACTCAGATGAATGGGGGAAAGCAACAACCGGACAGGCAGTTGAGGATGACATAAAAGAATTACAGGTATCGGCACGGAACTAGATCCAATCTGCGCATGTACACGGCACGCGGGTGCACACTACGATCTTTTTCATTCATTCTCGTTTCCCCCGCAAATCCCACCTCCAACGACACCTTTTATCGTTCCTGCGCAGCAGAGTCTAGTTCCGTGTCGATTACTATAATAAAAACTATTAATAGTCTAAGACAAGGTCTTTTTTATTTGCAGGGCTGACCACTCTTTTCGCATCATAGGAGCTGACCTAGCGCTCGAAGCCAACGCATCGGCTCGAGACGCGAATCTTACTCTTCACCTGTCGACTGTCTCTGTCACTCAAGCGGCGCAGGCCGTTTGCTATCTCGTTCATTCTCGATTACGTTCGGAAGTTATGATCTGTAAAGTATTATCTTGAATGGGAATAGGGAAAGGATTGTACAGTTAACACCCGATTGAAGGAAAAAAATCGGAGAGAAGTGCTCATTCCCGTATTTTAATGTACACTGTTACTTCTAAGTATCTCATTTTCCATCCAATACGACATGACTAAGCAATTGTATGTTAGTAACGCAATAATTTATTTATCTATCCTGCAATAATGTTGCAATTGATATCTCAACGAATTTTAAAAAGCAATATTATACGCGTGAAATTTTGTAGTTAAGTTGCCAAGCTCTCTATTTAACCTCGTTAAGTTGGCATTTCTGTTTCACTAAAGTAATGTTAATGCACTTGCATATTTGCTAAATTATTTAAGAATCTCGTTCCGTGTTAACAAAATATATCATTATCTTGGGGCCACTTGGTAGAATATTCGCTCGGCGAGATTGACGGTCAATATTATGCCTTATGTCGAAGCGGTAAGGTTTAAAAGGCATGATAGTTGACCAACGGTGACTATTTAGTTTTCATCTTAACACATATCAGTGTTGTAAATAGTGTTGTCGTGTCGTGTGGATGGCAGTTCGCTAGGAGTTATCGATATTCGTTGTTTTTATCGATAGTATTTCATAACTCACAAATTTATGAATCTCTAATTGCATTCATATTTGTTTGTATTTTATTTATTGTTGACATGGCCATTTTTGTAAGGCTAAGAATACATTGGTATCGAAATGTAAGCAATGCTCAGGCTTTTTGTGAGAACAATATTTGAATAGTTACAAATGTATTCATAGGCTTTGAATTCATGATTTAGTGTGGCCAAAGAGTATTATATTTTAAATAACAGTTTATTTAAAAAGCTGTTGCATTAAGTTTTCATTTCTATAATGACGTTAATTTATTTGTTATTGTGTTAAAATTATTTGATAGTGATTGCATTTTGTGATGATTCTATTCATGTTTGTCCGTGAGAGTGTGTTGCTGTGTGTGTGTGTGTGTGTGTTCATTAACTATTGTGTGTCGCGTGTGTGGTTGTATTGTAAATGTGTACGATGTTTTTGATCAATCGCTATTTATGGTTGTATTAGACGGACTTAGGTTGTGGTCTACCTCTCTCTCTCTCACTTATCTGATCGTGTTCCCGGTTGCATCCTCAACCAGAGTTCTTCAGATCCCGGGGTTGTCTCTACCTTTAGTATTAAAAAAATATTTGGTAATCAAAACTTTCGTGATTTTAAAGACTAAGTTAAATGACCGAGGAAAGTTATTAAAAAATACCAAAATAATACATAGAAAGTATTAAAATGTTACTTTTGCTCATAAGACTAATTTATAAACATAAACAACTAAAACAAATGGATACAATTGACAGTATAATAGTTTCCAATAACACTCACTTCGTTAGCGTACTAATCTGATATCAGTAGTACGCACTGAAGAACTATGTAATAAGGTCCTAAGTGCCGTTCTAATAACGCCATAATACGCAGCTCAAGCTGCCAGTAATCGTCTAACTAAAATAGCCTTACTAACTTAATAATATCGCTAATAAAATACATTTAAAAGTTTAACACTCTTATTAGATTAAAAGAATGTGAATTTAAAAAGAGAAAGCATTTGATTCTAAATTGAATTAATAAATGACATTTAGGTGTTTTAATTTTGTAAGTAAATTAAGTTTGGGGGTGTCATTGATGATTAAGCTTAAATTATTCGCTTTTGCTTATAAGAAGTATTAAATTACACCTCCAAACTGTTTTTCATCGTGTATTTATAATAGTCAGTGACATCGCTTCATGTTTACTAGTTAATTATTAGGTTAAACAATTCTTTATTAGAATTAAGTGTATTAATTTAAGGTAACCACGCTGGCTCATTTTCATTACACAGTTTGCTGATAATACAAATTGCGTAGTAAATTATTTGAATGACGTTTCTGCGTATTATATTGAAAGAAACAAGTTAAGCTAATTATTGAGTTATTGGCTGAATATGAAAATACACAATAACCTACAAAGCTGTTAGAGGTTTTACGGAGTTGTTTAATTGAGACACAATTTTATATCATGTTTTTTTTTATTTCTATAGAAATCTACAGAGTACAGCGCTTTGTCGATTAACATTGAGTAAATCAAGTTATCGATATCAAAAGTATCGATAGTTTGGATCAATAAGGAAAACACTAGAGGTCGTTGTCCTCAATCTCGATCATTATGATTGGCGGTTGCTAAGCGCTGTCTTAAGTGTTTTATCACAAGTTTGAAAAATTGTGTCGATTACTACAATCACTGAAATCGGAACTTAGTAAACGTAACAAAAAATATATGCTTCCACAGCATAGCACTGGCACGTTTGCTCAGAATATCGAATCGTCATTTTGCTTAGAGGGGATATTAACTTTATCTATGGTACATTTTAGTTGCCATGTATCTGGCGCTGATGTTGTACACTCGGCGATGGAATTAAAAAACATAACGGTTCTTGTTGGTTCTAAAACTGCGCCGACCGAAACACGCGGGCACTGTTTAGATATTTCTCTAGACGTGTGCTTGAACGCACACAACAGTGAGTATATGTGTGCCTTGCTGAACGTCCAATCGGATAAACACAACTCATATTTTTATGAAATTATAATGTTTAATGAAAACACAATATCTGTTAATTTTATAATTTATGTTACTGGCAATGACAGCGGTAATTTCAAAGTTTTTGACTATTGCAACAGTGTCTTAAATAAACAACCAGTCTGTAATAAATATAATAAAAAACAAAATAAATATAATTTCCAACTATTACTGCGAAAATGGGCCGGCTGTAGATTAAACGGCTGGAGAGGGAGTCAATGTAGCGAGCGCTGCTAGCGTTTCCCAAACATGCACCAACTCTTTGAAACCGCACGCCCTCCATCCTCCAAACATTGAGAATGTTATTAAGTAAGGAATGATTATTTTATATAATGCACATTTCCTAACTAACCAAAGAAAAAACATCAGTGTTAAAAGATAATAACATTGGGTTTGTACGGCCAGTTGATAAATATAAATTGAAGTTATCGGTATATTAAGTCGTATGTCGCTATCTCATTAAGGCCATGCCGGACACAAGATCAAATACAAAATAATATATACAGAATAAGGTCTACAGACGATAGTGTCCTAAATAAAGAAAAAAGATAGTACGAGATATATTGGCATAAACATTAAATTTTATAAAAAATCTGAAATATTGGTTCTTGAGAGAAATTTTTATTCAGTAACGGAATTGTTCAATATGACGCAACCAATATAATTGTCATGTATAATTGTTTTAAATGATGCATTAATGTAGAATTTAATTAACAATATATAAATTTCTACGACTTTAATTTGACTGGATAATAAGTATAGGAAATTATTGATAATTGTAAACATTTGCATGCCTCGCAGAAGGTAACGTGGCGGGACTAATGAACATGTAACATCTGTATATCCACATTTAAGCAAATAAATAAATTTAATTGAAATGGGGAAAAGATATAAACAGTAGATTGCATTATACATATATATATATAATCAACTTTTTCCAAACGTACGAAAATTTAAAATTCGCCAAAAACGTCTATTTACATAATTATAGGGAAAATATGACGCAACTACAACTGGCCGTGACCTTAATAATTTGAAAACATTAAAAAATAATTTCCTTTTACCTATAGTGTCCCTAGATAACCAACTTTAGTCATTAGAAAGGGTTTTGAATAATTATTACCTATAATAGTATTTTTTACAATTTTATTGAATTCTCAATAGAGTAAATTAATATTTTCTTGCTTTCTCTTGACCCCAAACGCAAATAAAAAGTCACTATTTACAAATAGTTTTTAAGCACATAATCGATTAACGTTAGATTAAATTTCGATACTCGCATTTCATAAGGTATTGATAAAATGTAACTCGTATCTGATTTTACAGTATTCAAAATAATATTAAAATTATTTATAATTTGCCTTATCTATGTACGTGTTTTCATCTCACTCGCTCTTTAGTCGACTTACAGTCACTTGCAAAAGTCCATAATGGCCTTAAGGTGAAAATCGATGACACTATCATGAACTTTATGCCACATATATAAGGTTGAAATTGCTGTTATTTTTAAATAGTATCCGTAGCTACACACGACATATTACGAAACCTCTATTTTGGAATTTATGGACTTTTGCAGGCAACCGTACATACTTTTTTGATTTTTTTACTGACGTAACAAAAAGAAGAGTGCCCACTGTCATTTTCAAAATCTTATAGGAAGAAGTAGTTGACATTGATTAATTGACACCTTAAACTTTAATGGTCACATATGAGTAACGGGAATCTCGGCGGACTGCACGGCTTTTGTTTTGGAATGTTTTGCAAATTGCTTCTAATAGACTTTATAATTTAAAATCAGTATAATTCGGTGCTATAAATGCCCATGTTTATGAACAATGTGTGGAATAACTAAAATAAACTATCATGGTGCGGCTGTAATGAGATTTACTTAGCGGGCTGGTGGTAGTCCGTCTCACTGCGTCGTCTATGTTCAAATCAGTGGCTTCGTGGGAATTATCGCCAAGGTCTCCGTCGAATCAACGAAATGAATTAAGTACACAATCATTTCGTTGATACACAAGGTACTCGAAGAATTAATTGCATTATATAAGCTTCAGAATGAAGTTTCACGGCCACATAATAAAATATATATATTTCAATAACCTAAAGTAGACAAGAATTTTCTTCTACTGTACAGTTTCTTTCAGTAAGTACTTTCTTTACATACATTTATTAAAACCGCTCTGCCGGTCTTCAACATCTTTTGGGAACACTGAATATAGTAGAAGAAGTTTAAAGTGTCACGAGCGGTGTCAACTACATCTAGAGTAATTTTCACCTTTACCTTCATAAGGTAAGCGATTTATTTTTCGTTTGTGTGTCATATAAGCCATTAATATGCCATATACATATATATTATAGTTTTGCTTCCCAATCTTTTTTTTATATTAAAATTCCGTAATAAATAATTACTTACCTACATTTTATTGTGATGACTGCCTATACGGAAATTATTTAAATTGTAATACGTATATTCACAATGAGTAAACTATGAGAACGACTACAATCAGTTAAGTATAGCGTTTGTAAATCCATTATCGAATTATTTCGAAGTATCAAATATATAAAATAATTATTATCAAGATACTTTGTTATGGGGGTAAACAGAGTCTCAAGATTTACTTATTACAATTTAACATTTTCCAAAATGATTAATGATTTTTCTATTGTAGCAAATTTGTTTAACTAACTTAGTGTCTGCTAGCTTACGCCTTGACATCCATAATTTACTGTGACTTGGTCAAACTAGAAGATAGGGATAAAGTTTATAAAACTTGTAGTAATGTATTTAACCTTATAATCATGTAAAAATTAAATCTCACTTGTAAATAGGCATATTCATTTCATTCTATATTTAAGACAAATTTCATTTTAGTTTTGCGTTTTTGCTTATTAGTATTTTTTTATCATTTCGATTAGTATTTCAACAGTGATCTTTGATCAGTGAATCTGTTTGGCTTCATTGAATAATCTGTATTATTATTAGGTAGTTTATGGTATGTGTTCAGTGAGAATTAGTTATTAAATATCACGATATTATTTAGTATTCTAACTAGCGTTAAAACTTAAAACGATAGATTAGTTTGTTCTTCCTAAGTCATTGTTTTCTACTTTCCTAGCTTAAAATTCGACACTGGGAAGTTTGGATTGAAATGGCATGAAACGTAGCTCCAATACAAGCGTAATTTTATATTATAGGATCAAGTTATTAATCTGTATGCTTATGTAATAAGTTTTAAATAATTTACGAGAAATGTTTAATAGATTTTAAGAAAAATATAACATTATCATATATTGTAAGACGGTACAGTCAAAAGCAAAAGTTTACTAAGCAAAAGTTATAGGTGGTAATTCGGAGAATATTTCTCGAACATCGCGTTTGCTTTTGCTATTGCCTGTTTATAGAAAAATGTTGTTGAATTTAGTCTAGCTAATTGAGAAATCGATTTATTACAATATATTTATTATAATTATTAAAGCAAGTTGCCCCAGACATTTATTACTATTTCTACATTATAAGGCGTGAGTTACGCTTGTTTGGAGCTAGATAAGTAAACAGAAGTACTACCCCGTTGGCTTTAGAGCCAAAAGTCATCGGAGTAGACTTCACCGGAAAATGTAAGGCTTTTTACTTCACCGACTCAATATTCTTTGAAAATCTCATAAAATATAGGCCTAAATATCGCCCTTTCTACATAGCGTAAGCCCGTAGTTAATACAGGTGTTAGTATACTTTTTATTAAATTTTACTAATAGTATTTGAGCGTGTTTAAAATTTTACATGACGATGTTGTCGATGCACCATCACCTGTGCCAAATGAATATGTAAATATTTTTCCATATTAATTAGTGGTATTCTATTGAATATTATGATAACCAATCATTTTGTGTAGTTATCAACAATTTATTGAAGTTTTGCCTCTTATTAGAAGTATTCATATTTGTTTTAAAGTAACCGGATACTTTTTTATTACTTTTAAACCTATTCGTATTTTTGATAAATTTTTTCGTTGACTTCTTTTTATTGTAAAAAAAATCAAATGATGTCTGAAAAAATCTTGTAGTAAGTGGCAAAATTACACGTTATCACATTTGTTATTTAATGGAGTCCTTTTTATGTAGCTTTTACCAAAATCCTTTTCGTATTTATAAGTTTTTGACTTGTAATTCAAGCTAATTATGTCAAGTTTTGGATTTTCTAGGCAGGTGATCGGACAAGTGTTTTTTAATATTTATGACTGTTTCCACGTTTGTAATTTATGTCACTTCACGTTGCAACTGTCTCTGTGATATCATCCTTTCACGAGCTACGAGGTTGATTTTTGCGCCTTAGTTCGGCTTCAAAACTTTTAAGAAACACGATATTCAGTAGAGAAAAAAGTAGGTACTAGAGAAATTTCTGGAAAATTAATCGGTCGGATAACACTTTTGACGTGACTGTACAATGGCCTGTTCATCTTAGTCTTAGGAAACAATTTATCATACGGACTCGATTTGACAAAAAATATGAATCTCTGGTCCTACAGTGTAATTTTTGTTACAAGGAGTCACTAAATGGAGCGACTTACTCGTGTAGTAAAATAGTACGTTAAGTAACGCCTCATTTCTGAAGTACCACTTAACAAATTAAAATATTTCCTTTTCGAATAACACATTTTGTTTACCCGTAAAAAAGTTTATCGATGTGCCAAAACTATACTATAAGTTAAACAAGGCGCAAACATCAGTCACGTAGATTTTTAAATATTCTAAGTGCACTTTACGTTCTCTACCGTCGCCTCTCACTAGGGTAAAGTTAATATAACATTTTGAATTTTAACCAATTATCGGTTGTGTGTGGAAATTGACCAGCTTCAGTACGAGAGTTTCTGCACACAATCATGTTTATGAGATTTTATTGCATATTCTATAATTATAGCGTAGCGCAGTATTTCGATTTGTAGTTTCATTCGTCATTTTCAAATGTAAAGTTGTCATTTGCCTCTGTTTTCGAAATATCCTGCATAATTATTCCGGATTTCAAGATACTGGAAACATAATTTCAAATTTGGATAAACAGGGGGATATTTGGAACATGTCAAAAATTGCAGTTTCCAAATTACCCCACAGGGAATGTCTTAAATTGCAATTGCTATAATATCCCATAGGAATTATTTACAGGGATATTTTGGAAATAGAGGGTCATTTGGAGGTAAGGGTCATCCCGTTCGCAGAGAACTGTTTTGATGGATCTCTGGCGAGTGTATGGAGTTTTCTCGAATGTGAATGTCGATTGTACTCAACAATATACATTTCTAATCCATTACATATTTTGTTTTATTTTGAATTTTCCTGTTTCGCACAAGTTTCGAATATACCTAACAACATAATGGCGGCTCTGATATTAGCTACGAGCGCAGATGGGCGTACGTACAGGCGTGTGCACTACACGAAGGTAACTCACACACACTAACGCTATGATGAAGTACGGTAATGGGGATTATGCTTTAAAATATTTTTTTAAATTTTATTTCAAATTATTTTGTTGCTATTGCCCGGAACCCTTTCTTGGCTTTATAAGCTGTTGGTTTACCGTAATAAATAATAAAAAAAAATACTGACAATGCTAAGGCTATTGCTGATCATTTTATTACCTATAACTCACAAACATTCACA
Organism: Elegia similella; assembly: GCA_947532085.1. NCBI lineage: Eukaryota > Metazoa > Arthropoda > Insecta > Lepidoptera > Pyralidae > Elegia > Elegia similella. Next base: position 6,669,055 of record OX383933.1, read on the forward strand.
TAACTTGAAAATAAAAGACTTCACAATTTGATGTCCTTTTCTCCACGCATAACTTGACTCAACATCTGGTTGCAAAGCGCAGCATACGGATTCAACTCGACTGCCTGAAACAGAAGAATACTATTATAAAAAAAACGAGACGTGATAGGTCTTATAATGGATTAACACCTGCATGCACGAAAAATTTCATGTTCCGAAGCTGCAGCAGAACGTTCAGTGTGCCCTACGTAAGTAACAGCTATTGGTTTATGAGTATTCGTAGAAAAAATACATTCATACATCACGTCTTTTTCCCTTACGGGGCAGACAGAGCCTAGGTTTATAAGACCTTATGGCCACATTTAGCATGTTGTAGGGCGTATAGATGGAAAACGGAATTAAAATAGTGACGGGTTAAATATCTCGATTATTTATTTGGCAAAAAAAATAAGGAATCAACATGTTTACCGTTAAGGTGTACAAATATTGTATCAGACGAGCTACTGTTTAGTCCCACATAAAATAAACAATAATTAAATTAGGATTTTCTGGCTGCATCGCCTATTGACATGATTCCGCAGATTTTAGCCCAATCCCTCGATCGTCTTTTACGATCTGTGCGGAAAGAGAAGCAGCTGTCATATTCTACTTTTTCTTTTCTCTCAGAGAGCATACGTTTAAAAAATATAATATTCGAAATTCAATCATATTTTATGCGCGGACAGGACAGGAGCGGAGAACGTTCAGTGAGCACTACGTAGGTAAGTGACAGCCACGGAGCAGTGGTAAAAGCTGTAGGTTCATGTATACTCGCAGAAAAAAAAAACTAAATTACCTGTTTCTTCGCAAAGCCACTGCCAAGTTTAGCTGCCTCAGTGAAGGCTGCGCGAGCGCAGTCGTTCGCGCCGCGCTTCCTCAACAGCACCCCGCGTTGGCAGAGGGCTAGAGCGCGCGCACGGGTTCGCTTGCCTTCAGTCAGTTGCAAAGCACGGTCGAGATCAGACATGGCATCTGTGGACATTAATAAAATTAATCTACTTACATAATCATCATCAGGTCTTTTTAGTCTCCACTACAAGAGCATGACCCTCTCTGTATTACCAGAGCCATACCTGGCCAGAGCAGACAGAGGATTTGACCTACACTCTCCTCGCTGGCCAGACGGGTTGGAGAGGTCTCATTGATGTTTATGAGCTTTGTTTAGCTTGTATTTCCTAAGTCGCCTCTTACGACATCCATGGGAAGACTTGGAGTGGTCCTATTCTACTCTGCCGGAAACCACACGGCTACGGTTTCATGGTGATATACTTACATAATATCACCATGAAACCAATCACGATGCCCAGAGATCTTGCCAAGTCGGTAAATACATATAGGCATAAGGGATTTTCTTGAAGCAATGTATCTATAGATACAAATATTGTTTTTTGCATTGTAATGTATATTATAACACGTAATGGATATTTGTTCGTTCAAGTATTTATTTCATTTTTATGACATAGGGCGGGCGAGCAAGCTCATCTGGGGTTAGACAAGAGCGTTGCCGGCTTTTTAAGAAAACCTCCTACGTAAGAAGAATATAATCTATTTTAACCTCTTCTCTTGTCATGTCAGCGAGAATAAGAATCCCTTCCCCTTCCCTTATGTAAATATAAATATAATTTTCTTTAAAAAAAAATTGCGAAATGTTGCTGACGTCATCTACTACCGTAGGCAAAGCCACCAAATGGAGGACGGGGTCCTTATGTCATCAAAAATAAGCCAACTTTCGCTGCTTAGAAGTCTAAGTATAGGATAAGACAATTAACAGATGAGGCAACTGCCGCTTCTTCTGCACTCCGCTTTGGAAGCGGCATTAAACTTAGCCATAAGTAATTTACTGACGTCAACAATTCTCAGTTTAAAAAAATGTATGACATAGGGGAGAATGGGGTAATGGGAGTCAGCGGGCAATCGGGGTCAGGTGCCTCTAAGCAAAACTAAACGTTCGATACCTAGGTAGATGACATGTTCAGCTTGCTCTGTACCCGATGCACATTGTACGAATGACTCGCGCTAGTAGCACCACGCGTTTTTGAGTGACAATTATGTTTCGTTTTTACGCCTCGCCGGTGTAAATTTTTGTCAAAACAACATTAACGGTGAGTATAGACGTTGTAGCTGTACCAAATTAATGACTATGGATAGATTTATCCTTGATATTCAAAAATTAAATAAGCATATTAGATTGCGTATAAATTTATTTTGTGTTTTTAAATTTTACAGTTAACATGCAGTATAGATTTTGGGTAATGGGAGCCAAAGAGCTCGCTAGTGATTACCATTACCCTCAAAAAAAATTCTTGTTTTTTTTCGCTTATAGATGCCGATTTTACAAGTAAAAAAAATCAAATAGGCTAGCTGATCAACTGGTGATTGCACTGGATGGCATACAGCCGAATGTAATGTCTGCGATTGTTTGACTCTGATTTCCCACATGTCTGATTCCCATTGTACTGAGGTTAGTGCAATGGGAGTCAAACTTGTTTTTTTTTAAAAAACGCGGATATATATCTAAAATTGATTCCCAAAGTGGTGAAAAGTGATATCAACTAGTAGATAAATAAGTAAAGTCTAGTATTAAACAATTTTAATAATGATATTATTTCGAAATAAGCTTTTATTTGATAGCTCGCTTAAGCGACTCCCATTACCCCTTTCTCCCCTATTAATGTCTAAATTACCTATATTAAATAAACGTTTTGAATTTGAATTTGTTAAGTAATCTAAGATTGCAGCCATTGTACTGTTATTTGTCCCGAATCGGGACTTGAGCAATGGTCTCTGAAGAAGTGAGTAGAAGATAAAAAAAATTAAGCAGGTACAGGAATCACGTCGATGGACAATGGACAGACACAATAGTATAACAATAGAAGTCTACAGGCGGGACGTCCCGGAAAGTGTTAATAAGCTTGTTACAAATACAACAAAACAAAAAACTGCAAATTGGCTCACCATCGTCTTTTTGCAACAGCCTCAACACCTGTGCTCTGTCGTTGTAAGCGGCCGCTCGATCCGGAGCCACCTCGATGCCTTTGCTCAAAGCTGATAGGGCTTCTTCCAGGTTGCCAGCTTCTGCCAAGCGGACACCTTCTGCTGACAGCCTGAACGACTCTTTGTAAGATTCCTCAGAAGGTTCTAAGAAAATAGGAATATTATTAAGGAGCCCGGTGGTCCAGCGGGTTTGTGCATTAACTTGACGTATGGTAAGCAACCCAGGGGCGGTCAACACAGGGATGGGTGACCGCAAGTGACATAAAAATATCTCAAGCTTCTCCGTGCTTCGGAAGGCACGCTGATCCTGCCATCATCGATGGCAGGATCAGCGTGAGCTATGTCAAATGCCTTTACACAACTTAAACACACAAAAAACAAACAACAACAAAAATTGAGCCGTATGCTTTAAGATAAGCTATACTCAGAACAAAACTTTCAACCATCTACAAATATTTAAAAGTTATGTTTTTATCTACCTAATTGTTTTTATTTTGTAACTTTCAAAAAATCCACGTATTTCATAGTTCAAATAGTTTGCTCTCAAATTTACAAGTTTTATTTTAAATAAAACACGAGGTTTGCAATGTGCGTATTGAATTACTTGACTAAACAAAGACTGTAATAAGTACCTACGTCTTCCTCAGGGAATGTGTCACCATCATCAACCACATCACCGATCGTCACTGTAGGATCAAAAATACTTCGCAAAACCGCTCTATCGTGTTCGCTCAAGTGTTCCAATGCTGCCATATTTAATTTTAAAAAACACAAACGTATCGCTTCTACTAGAGCTTATTACGAACTAAACTGACTTTTAACTTGTTTTTTAAGAAACGTTGGAATAGAGTGAATTAATTGACAGATTATATTGGACCCAAGATTATGTAAATTCGAACTGGTTAGGTGTGTTTACATTCCGGTAAATGCATTTAAATTTATCAGAGCGACAATCTCAATAGATATGTACTAAAATTGATATTTTTATGAGTAGCTTTAATAAGTTTTGTAACAGGATGTTTCGAAAGCAAATTGCTATTTAATCCTTGACGGTAAAAAATAGCCTTACTTGATGTTGCATCACATTGGCCAATACTAAATGTAATTTTTTTCTTTAAAGAACATCATTTTTAATCCAATTAGAATAAGTCTCCACGGCATTGTGTGTTAGAAGTTAGGAACGAAGGCCTTCCATTGGTTCTAGATGCAAATTATATAATTACATACCTACCTTGACCTAACGCAATCTAACAATCATTCCATTCTGTTTGTGTGTTACCATTTCACGCTTCATCTATCAAAGTAATTGTCGTCTTAAAAAATCTTGATTTCATGATAAAATTATTTTCTTTTTATTATAATTAAATTTAAATATGTTTAAGTAATTTTTGTGCAAGGATCAAAAACGTACTACACGTACGTTAGGGACATACCTTAAACTATAAATGCAACATTCTAAGCAAATGAAACAAGTGATAATTTTAACATTTTTAATAATAATTTTCGGTTAAAATATAATTTCATCAACTAAATTATAACTTAAACACACAAAAAACAAACAACAACAAAAATTGAACCGTATGCTTTAAGATAAGCTATACTCAGAACAAAACTTTCAACCATCTACAAATATTTAAAAGTTATGTTTTTTTCTACCTAATTGTTTTTATTTTGTAACTTTCAAAAAATCCACGTATTTCATAGTTCAAATAGTTTGCTCTCAAATTTACAAGTTTTATTTTAAATAAAACACGAGGTTTGCAATGTGCGTATTGAATTACTTGACTAAACAAAGACTGTAATAAGTACCTACGTCTTCCTCAGGGAATGTGTCACCATCATCAACCACATCCCCGATCGTCACTGTAGGATCAAAAATACTTCGCAAAACCGCTCTATCGTGTTCGCTCAAGTGTTCCAATGCTGCCATATTTAATTTTAAAAAACACAAACGTATCGCTTCTACTAGAGCTTATTACGAACTAAACTGACTTTTAACTTGTTTTTTAAGAAACGTTGGAATAGAGTGAATTAATTGACAGATTATATTGGACCCAAGATTATGTAAATTCGAACTGGTTAGGTGTGTTTACATTCCGGTAAATGCATTTAAATTTATCAGAGCGACAATCTCAATAGATATGTACTAAAATTGATATTTTTATGAGTAGCTTTAATAAGTTTTGTAACAGGATGTTTCGAAAGCAAATTGCTATTTAATCCTTGACGGTAAAAAATAGCCTTACTTGATGTTGCATCACATTGGCCAATACTAAATGTAATTTTTTTCTTTAAAGAACATCATTTTTAATCCAATTAGAATAAGTCTCCACGGCATTGTGTGTTAGAAGTTAGGAACGAAGGCCTTCCATTGGTTCTAGATGCAAATTATATAATTACATACCTACCTTGACCTAACGCAATCTAACAATCATTCCATTCTGTTTGTGTGTTACCATTTCACGCTTCATCTATCAAAGTAATTGTCGTCTTAAAAAATCTTGATTTCATGATAAAATTATTTTCTTTTTATTATAATTAAATTTAAATATGTTTAAGTAATTTTTGTGCAAGGATCAAAAACGTAGGGGAAAAGGGGGTAATGGGAGTCACTTAAGCGAGCAATCAAATAAAAGCTTATTTCGAAATAATATCGTGATTAAAATTGTTTAATAATAGACTTTACTTATTTATCTACTAGTTGTTATCACTTTTCACTACTTTGGGAATCAACTTTGGATATATTTCCGCGTTTTAAAAAAAAACAAGTTTGACTCCCATTGCACTAACCTCAGTACAATGGGAATCAGACATGTGGGAAATCAGAGTCAAACAATCGCAGACATTACATTCGGCAGTATACCATCCAGTGCAATCACCAGTTGATCAGCTAGCCTATTTGGTTTTTCTGACTTGTAATATCGGCATCTATAAGCGAAAAAACATAAGAATATTTTTTGCGGGTAATGGTAATCACTAGCAGGCCCTTTGGCTCCCATTACCCAAAACCTATACTGCATGTTAATTGTAAAATTTAATAACACAAAGTTAATTTAATCGCAATTTAATATGCTAATTTAAATTTTGAATATCAAGGATAAATCTATCCATAGTTATTAATTTGGTACAGCTACAACGTCTATACTCACCGTTAATGTTGTTTTGACGAAAATTTACACCGACGAGGCGTGAAAACGAAACATAATTGTCACTCAAAAACGCGTGGAGCTACTAGCGCGAGTCATTCGTACAATGGGCATCGGGTACAGAGCAAGCTGAACATGTCATTTACCTAGATATCGAACGTGTAGTTTTGCTTAGAGGCACCTGACCCCGATTGCCCGCTGACTCCCATTACCCCTTTCTCCCCTACTACACGTACGTTAGGGACATACCTTAAACTATAAATGCAACATTCTAAGCAAATGAAACAAGTGATAATTTTAACATTTTTAATAATAATTTTCGGTTAAAATATAATTTCATCAACTAAATTACCTATTACTTAGAAATAAAGAGAGTAACTAATTGGCTGGGCGTATAGATCCCAATATAAATAAGGCCAGACAAATCTCAGCATCATTTAGGGCGTTCACTAAGTTCAAAGGGCTCTGACAAATCCGTCTTAGAACTAATTAGATTAAATCTATTATCCGCACAAAACCTATTTACAATATCAGCTTAGAAAATGTTAAAGTTAACACATAACTTATTATGGCCGAATAATAAAATTTAATCTACTTAGTTCTGTTAATTATACTCCAGTCCGCGTTTTATTATAGATTTCTATATAAACAATCAAATCGACCGCATTTTTTTACATCTGTTAGAAAATCAGGATTTTGTATTATTGAAAGTTCATACAAAATAGTTAAAGTCTGGAAATATTTATACATTCTATTTAATCTTCTAACGATTTTAAATATGTCAGAAAACAAACATTTTGTTACATTTCGTCCCAATGCCCTTTAGTATTTGGTGTATAGACCAAATACTAAACATCAACAATCTAACGCCCAAATACTCAAAACCATCTTAAGAGTATCTTAACTAAAATCGATCGCAAATCTCGTTTTGTCACTGTCTTGACAATTACCTAGCAAGACAAAGACAGCACGAGAATTTGAGTCGTGATTAGTTAAGATGTTTTAAGAATTCAGGGTTAAGAGAGGTCGATTACTTTTTGTAGACAAAGGATAATTTGATGAAGTCTCCCAACCTTTTTTAGAATGAATCTCACAATTATTTTTGAACCTATTTTCTAGTATGTGAAGCCCTGAATGCCCTGATACTGTATTAGTTTATGTGAAACTAGTGATGTCAACTATTCGAGACTGCCTTCGCCCTTTGGTCATAGGCCTAAAGAATTAAGAGTACTTTGGCGCATCTAACACTTCTCAAAAAGGTCTACGAAGTAGGGACTGAGTTATCAATACTGAAAATTCGGAGTTTCATTCAAGTATCAACATCAATACTTTAACACCAAATTTAACCTTTAACTTAACAACTTTTACGATGAAAATTCGAGTGAGTCCACCAGAATCCCCCAGCCCGATCGCAGGGGATCCCCGTGAACTCAACAATTCACCAGGATCCCCTAGGCAAGAAAAACTCTTCATCGATATATTAAATTCAAGATACCAATAAAAAAATCGATATTTCAGACCCTACTGAGTGCCTTGACTTTACACTGATCTCACTGCAATCTCTTGGTACTTCACAAAGGCCACTTCTAAAACCATAAATACGAAAAACTAGCAGAAGCAATAAATATGTTAATTGGCACTAAACATTTGTTCACATATATGAACCGATTATTTACAAAATTTCTAGGATTAATTACCGTTTAAACGATCAAGCAAGTTTTTCTAGCAGCGTACACAATAATAGTAGATTGTGACGCAGGGGTCGAACATAATACTTTTCTGTGAGGGCAATATTTTGAATCCAGAGCGGAGCGAAGGAGTCTAGCATAGAATCCCGAGAGTATCGAAGGATTCTGAAGTAGAATCCTGAGTGAAGCGAGGTATTCAGAGTGCCCGGAGTAAAAGTATTTATGTAGTCTAGAGAAGACAAATTCTGTTTTTCATTTCTACAGGAAAAAACAATTCTAGGGTATATAAACTTATTTTAGGCCCTGTATACGGTCAACCGTTGTTTTTTGAATTTATACATGTAGGCGGTATCGCTACAAAAAAATCTCAACTCAACTTTTCTATTTGATTGGGTTTATTGCATTTCGGAGTTTGTTTCTGACGATCATCACCTCTGCGATATGTACTCGTATGTCGAGCGCTTATGTACTAGTCAAAAGCCTTTTGAACATTATAACAACAAGTGCTATAGTATAGCAACTCGTGGATATAGTGGGAATAAAGGTCAACGTACGCTATTGACTAGCAAACTGGCGATTGACATAACGTCAATTACCCGAAGTGTTATCCCAAGTGATGAGGTTATACCAAACAAATCACAACTGCCTCACCGTACGATACTTGTGGACGTAATTTAATGTCAATAATGTTCAATTTACCTATCAATAGCTTGATCGTTTAGAGAGTTGATAACGCAAAAAAATACAGTTCCACTAATTGTAAAATTACAACTTTTACACATACGTAAACCGGATTTAGCGGACACGAACCGAATAAATAAACTTAAAAATACGCTACATCTATACATCTATATACCGTGGGGATTTTCGGTCAAGTGTAAAAATATAGAATTTTCTAGTCATAAATGTAAAATTAAGGATACCCAAGTACCTAAAACTTGAAAACTGACCTTTACGTGATGTTGTCTTACCGACATCCTAGTGGTCTAGGTTTCCAACAATATATTTAGCATAAAAATGCCTCTAAAAAGACAACTATGTTATCATCAGCTTACAAGGTCCGACCGCCAGTCATTCAAATATAGTTGAAGTGTAAAATACTCTTATTAAATTAAGAAATATGATATGGAGAAAAATTTTACGCGGGCATTGGAAACAGCGACTTAGTTCGAATCATGCATGTGTACGACCAATGTTTTACCAAGACCAAGTCGCTGCTCGAATCCTGTATTTCCTGTACTTAATAGTGTAAAATAGTTAGGTCGCTCTACGCATTTACACCGCCATATTGAATCGTAATTGTTAGTTTTCGGCGCACGATTTTCAGACCTGTCCGGATTTTGAATTTGGAGTGGAAGTGTATTCCTCATAAGTATGGGTTTTATTTTTTATGGCTTACAATATTTCTAATGATGTAAGCGTCAGTACATTTTCAATTCGAAAAATAACAGTTATGATGGATACTCTATTTGATTCCTCTGGCTTAAGATTTTAAATTTCGAAGGATGCTGTAGGTCCATTTAAAAAAAAACGAGCGAATTCCTAGTTTTTTTTTTAATTTACGCCGGGAATATATTTGGATACTGGCAACTCGGATTTTTGTTTACCGAATCAAAACGTCTTTTATTTCGCACAACCGTTCTTGTCCTAAAATATAATTTCAGTTTTATGTTCTTCGCGTTACATCGATTTGTCTTTGGTAACAAATGTTACTAAATTTACTTATTTTCCGAGGCCCATTTTACATTAATACAAAATCCTTACGAGCGTTATACTTTTTTTATGAAAACGCCAGAATAAATCACATTTAAGTTATTTATTCCCTGTATCAATCCTCTTTATATCTAAATTTCCTTGTTGATGATGACTTTGAAACAACATAAAGAGTAAAGTTTCTTGCAGAAATAATGAATGGATGTTGTCTCGATTTTATCATATCATAATAAATATGCATTACATGGCCAAAGTCAAAAAGAAAATGTAGAGGTGGAAGGAATAGTTAATATATTCAAATCATTCCTTAGCAATGGCCGACTGGAACCTCTAGCCTGACAGAATTAAGTTTTCTGAAATAGCTTTTTCAATATGACAAAACAGAAATGTTGGGGTCGATGACCAGTTGGTTGACATCGGTAAATTGTTGTACAATACAGCTTATAAGATCTAACGTTTCTGGGCTAGAGCTACGTTTTATATGAAATCCTAATCTTTCGCCGCTTCCCTATCAGCTGGCGCCTCATGAATAACATGAGCCTTTTGAAGAACATTATAATTCTGAAACTAAATTACGCTCTTACCACGCTTTGTACTGTTTACACGACTTTGTTTCTGGAGACCCGCAAAACATACATTACGCGCGTTGTACTAGTAAACATTTGCAGTCGTGCATTACCTACACGCAATGAATGCGTACGGCGTTTATAGTCGGGTGCCAGTTAGGATTTCAATGCCGCACATTTACCTTTATCGTTCGCGGACAAGTATTATCCGGGCTCTAAGTCGGAACACGAACTTTATAAAGCGAATAGTTCTTTAAACGTAATGAGAGGTCAAAGACCGAGTGAACTGCGGTATTGACTCGCTAACTGTCACATATCATACTTAGTCAGCGCAAACAAGGTACAAAACCGTATAATCAGATATCCCGCTTCGTAACTTACAAATAAGGCTTGCAATTAGACGATTATTCTATATCACAATCCTCGGTTATACTATATACTTATGCTAGTGGTTGGTCGCATTAGATTTATTTTAATTATCGAATCAGAATATAAATAAGCCTGCTGTTTCGATTGATACCAAGTTGTGTCAGTTGTGTGAACTGCTGAATCAAGCCTCGCTGCCGAAATTGCATCAATGATCACGCTTGATCGATTTTTAATAGCGAAGAGTTTAAAATTAATATAAAACACTATAGGCAGATAACACAAGGCATCCCTTATTCTAAGGATAATTAAGTTCTCAAGGGATTTAAGGTGGACAAGTCGTGAAATCCTTTCCTTTTAAGCCGTTTTAAGCCCAATAGTCATATATCCGCTTTTGTTCAGCAACTTGGTTTCAATTAAATGAATGGGTATAAAAGCCCAAAGTAAGGATTATAGGACTAGAACTTCAGGCTAAGTGGTATGTTGATTTTATAACCAAAATAAATCATGGTAGGACCGTACATGCACCTCAGTCACTCTTATGTATATACAAGCTCGACTTGTGTCAATCTGGTCATATGGAGTTGTTCATTTGGTATGGAACATTATGAATGTTATTCTGTAAAAACATAGTTAACCTAGATTGGGAGTACACACAGAACCAGTTAGCAAGTCAAAAGAGATCATTGACCTTTTATTCATATGGTGCATCCACACTGATGTTGCAAAATGTTTAGTAAACATTTGTTTTCATGTCCTATAACACTGTCTAACATCATTTGTATGAGGCCAATGCATTGTGAACATGTAACAAGATGTAATGTTTGAGAATGTTGAGTAATGTCTTATACCAGCGATGTGATACCCTTACCCTATTATTCATAAAAATTAACAGACGCTTATTATGTAAGCCTATTTTAGGAAATATGTTTTGTTTCGTTCTTTCTATGTCAATCTTTGGAGAGAGGGATAAGGACACAGTTTTTATGAATAAGGGTGTTAGAGTTCACTGTGGCATGAATAATATAGGTCAACATTCTTAGTCTCTTGCTAACTGGTGCTCAGTATAGCTCCTAAATACATGTAAATGGGTATTAATGAATCAAGGTTCAAGTTTACAAGCTGAAACTATTTTAAGGACAAGTTACCTATGATGATGTTATACGCAGTTGTCGGAACGTATGGAGCATATTTACTTAAACTGAGTGATAAATCGCAAGAGCGAATAATACCACCCTCTATAAATGCGTGTTCGTACGCGTCGCGTAGGTATCATCCGCACTGTTATTATCCACACCAGTGAAGGTTGGGTACGAATATACCACGCGTTCTGGTGACGTTGCAATTTCTCTTGTTTTATAACTTATATGACCAAAAACCATCTATGCCTTGTCCTTAGTTACTTCAGTGATCTTACAAACAACAACTCACTGCAAATAAAAATGTGCATAATACAGAAACATAACTTTGAAAAACATTTTCAAAGCAAATTAAAGTATTCAATGTTGAAAGCGATTGACACAAACAGCGCTCTTGTAATAAAAACAAAATAATAGCGTTAAAAATATACAAATACCAAGTATCTTATCCTAAAAATATTCTATACAAAAACTGGATATAAAAACGTTAAATTTCCAACTCATATCAATTGTACGCACAATTTAGTAATGATTTGTAAATGTTTTAAAATTAAGAACTAATTTAAGTCCAATATTTTATGACATTTTGGTAATTTACACGAAACAGCAAGGGATTTTGCAAGCTTGAGTGGTGGTTTCGAATCTTACAAGCAGACGGCAGCACTGTATCGTATGGTCTCATTGACCACTGTCATTGGATTATATTTGACAATGAGCAACAACTGACACATTGTTGCCCAATAACAGCTTGCCAGATCAGTCAACGAATGCCTTGGTTTTTACCATACAGGACAGACCTATACAGTGTGATTTTGAACCTTTAGAGCTATATTGAAATCGTAGAACAAGAATCCCAAGTCTAATACCGAATTGGAAGAAAAAAAGGTAAAAAACGAAAATAAAAATTAGACTTTCCACAGAAATTAGCCCAGCTGATCGGCGACTTTATATGAAAAGGTCTAATTTTAATTCGATCTGCACCATTTTTCTTATGTAATTCTGTATTCAATTAGAGATTCTGATTCCGAGATTTAAATATAGCTCAGAGGATCAAAATCATGCTTAATACGTAAAAGAGAAAGTTGGAAGGGTTTCTCTTTTACGTTAGGATCGTCCTGCTCGGACGGCGTGAGACGGCGGCACCGCAATGGTAAAAGCCAAGGCATAATAGCCTCAGTGCTGCCACCACTTATTTCGGAAAACCTATTTCGTTAGCAATATGCGCATAACATCTGAATGCAAACTTTTTACTGTTAAAAGTAAAAAAAGATGAATCTAGCACAAAATAAGGAATTAAGTGCTAGTTCTTGAGCATTTCGGGATATATTCGTGAAATAACTATTTGTCATTCTTATCTGGGATAATACTCGACAGACAGTTAGTAAATAACAATACTTAAAAGAATTTTAACTCGAGAAGTCCTCAAATCAAATGTGGCTTTTTGGTCTTAAAAGACCATGGCTCTGTTTACCCTGCAAGGGAAAAGACGTGGTAGTTTGTACGTATGTTGTCCTCAAATCTATTGCCGTCTTTGTATAGGCAAGTAAAACAGAAACAGTACTAGACTTCCAAATGTCATTAGTTAAAATTCTTTAAAAGTATTCACCGAATATAATAACCGCATCAAGCTTGAAAATCTCATAATATTGTGACATTTCTCATATATATAATTAACAATTCAATTTAATTTGTAGTCCTCTTAAAAACAAGTAAAATATAGCTCTATATACATTACAATTTTGAGATCGTATTGTGTAGACTATGTACTCTCGTTTTTAAAACCACTAAAATTATTTTGAACATTTTATGCATGTTGAAAATGCTTTATTTATTAATGAGAGTGTATGATAATGATAATACAATACTTTATTTTGATCCGGTTTTCCCACTTTGCAATGCAATGCCTTCACAAGGTTGGCGAGTTATTCGTGGTTTAGTTACAGAAATAACGTGTAAGTATATCATGCATTATTTGGTATTAAGCATGCAAGTCATCCTCCTGCAGTGAAGACTAAAAAGACCTGATGATGAGGATGATTAAATTTGAAAGTCTGTACCCTTATGCCTTTTGCAATTGCTTCATTTACATTTTGAGACACTTAAAACTCATAATTTGCTTATGCAATGCGCTTAAGTCGCCTCATCGAGACAGGATCCAACAATTTGACCTTATGATAAATTTATGATTAGCTTCATACTTCATAAACCAATATCAACCTCATATACAAAAGTTGGTAAACCAGATCATTATAAACTATTTAAGGAGTTTACTCATAGTAAGTTCTTATTTACTATATTAATTATTTTACTCTATCATACAATACAAATGTTATGATTGTTCCCTGATGTGAGCACTCATAATTTTCAAATTTTATTCCACAATGTAAAAATATACATTTAAACTCATGTAATATGCTTTTTTTTAAATTGACGTGAAATTTTATATTTTAATGTTTAATTTTTAGTACAGAAATAAAGAGGATATTATATTATCCTGAATCGGATCCGATGAGAGGGACGCCGCAATACGTGCGATACGATTGAAGATATCTCGTATCGTAAGGATGGTTACGATATCCGAATATCGGATCCGATGGGAGGGACGCCGCTATACGTTAGACACGATAAGAGATATCTCCAATCGTATCACATATATTGCGGCGTCCCTCTCATCTGATCCGATTTAAGATGCGATTCAGGCTAATACCCCTTTAAGGTTTGCGCTTTTTCTTTTTGAATCATAATGACTTTGATTATAGTAATAATGTGTTAATTGCACACTAAGTTGTGATCAGTCTTGATTGAAATGGTTTTAGGGTAAACAAGAAGTTTCCACCAAAACCATTTCAATCCAGGACATCGCAACGTCCAATGTCACTCAAGAGCTGAGGAATAATAATAAAAGCTGAAGAATTTAAAATGAAATATATAGAGTTCTTGCAGTGACCTGCCAACGAAATGATGATGATGATGGGGAAACTTGTTCCTTTCCAATCTATTTAACTCTTGTTCTATCCACCTCACCATATGACAACTTAAGGGGGTAGGTATTATACCATCCTGAATATAGGTTCCGATGGGAGGGACGCCGCTGTACATTAGACACGATACAAGATATGTCCAATCGTATCGCACGTATAGCGGCGTCCCTCTCATCGGAAACGATATTCATGATTGTAAAATATTCTTTAATTTATTAACTATCCCTCCTACCTATAGCTATTTATAATGGTTAGACAGTACAATAAAGTTGGTAGACTAATCTAACATATAAAATGACTTGATTTTGACGTGATAACGTCTTATAAATTGATGAACGCCGGCTGCACGCACGAAAAATGTCACGTTCCGTGTGCAAGCAAGAGGAAGGAACAAGTGATAGAGGCATGATTGGCCTAAGAGTTCGGCTTGTGACACACTTATCTCTCTTCCACCATTATCACGTAAAATTATCGTCCGTAAACTGACTTTACAGACAACCATTTTTTACCAACACTTTAAATTGTGGAATAAAATTACACTAATGCAAAATTGGTGAAGTCAAATGGATGGAACTTACTATGTTTAGTGAACATTCACACACATACAGTACTTCAGCTGGTGCTACCTCCGTGTGAAGCCTTTGGTACCATCTGGACCTCTGGGGGTCCTTATCACAAGAACTCCTCGAGGGGGTGGGGAGGGGAAGAAGCCTGTTGGAGTGGCTCCTGGTGGAAGCCTTGCAAGTACTTTGCGATCTTGCTTGTTGCTTTTGGCATTGTCGTTGTGACAGTTTTTAGTTTTAGCACTTCCACTGTTACTGTTCTGATTGTCGTTGAGATTGTTTGCTTGGAGTTTGTCTTGCAACCTGCTGAGGCTGGAAAAGAAAAGTTACAATTTTTAGTTCTTTCTTTCTTCCCTTTCAAGCTATCAATAAGTAAAAAGACTTTAAAGAACCACTTTGGATTATGGATTGGACGAAGCATGTTGTGGATAGACTTGTGTAATTTTTTTATTGAAAGCAAAATAAACTTTATTTTGATATTAAATTTAAACATTTTAAACAATTATATTAGTATTTACTACTAAACAATTGGAGATTGTTTTCATCTCAACACCTTTAGTAAGATTAAGGGTATGAGTAAACTATAAAGATGACAATTTATTATCTTAATGAAAATTGATTGAAAAAGAGAGACCCAGTAGAAGGTATTATTAAATACAAAAGGGTGTCTATATGTAAAGTTTTCAAACTAATCTACCAAACAGATCATATTAAAACCCATTATTTAAACTGAAAAACTGCCTCTGTGGTTCAGTGGTTAAGGCCTTTGCTTGAATACCCAGGGATTGTGGATTCAATTTCACAGGAAGCATACTTTGTTTAGTTCATCCCAGTTTAGTTAGGACATTGAGGCTTGAATCTATTGATTGTCTGATAATATAGATGATTCTGTGCTTCGGAAGGCATGTTAAGCCGGTGGTCCTGGCTGCCATCTGGTGGTCATTAAAAGAACCACAACAGAAACTGAGAGGCGGCTCTGAAGAACCCTGACACTAGGGTGTGCATAGTCAATTGACCTTGTAACCTGCACAATAAAAAAACATCATTGCTATGGTCAGGGATACAGACATAAACAAAGGGTACTTTCTATTCAGAAAAATAGAAACATTCTCAAAGGTTCAACTTAAACATGAGTGAAAGAACACTTGTTATTGATTTAATTCCAGCTCAGCTTTTCAATCTTGCTGCATTGTGGCAAAAACCACTTCACACGTCATGTTTATCTTCATCACAAGCATTTCATGAATCACCGGACTGAAAACTAATAATATTTCAATATGAGCTGTTTTCATATATCTAGACATTTGTTTTCATACCTGAGTACAAACATTTGTATTATACATGAAAATATACATTCCTAATAATGTTGGGACTTGTTGATTTTCATTAAAAATAAGGTTTTGACATAAAAACACTTCATTTTTGAGATAATATGATGGATTCATGAAAGAACCTGGTGTTTAAAGATTACTATGTAGAATTATATTAAAATTGAAGGATTGGATGAAGTATACTTCATATTTATTTAGTTCGTAACAAAAAATACGAATATTGAGAGCAGTAACAGAGATGTTATCAATCAAAATTTCGCAGTGGTTATGTAAACTTTGTACTATGAATTAGAGGCTTACTTGTCGTCAATTACGTCCTCGGGACTTCGCGCTTCGCCAAGTATCCGAAGGCGGGCTTCTTCGTACTCTTTTTGCCTTTGCTCAAAGGTTTTTACGGGCCTTGAACGGCTTTCACCGTTTAGCTGACTGCTCGCCGATGACGACGGGCGCTTCAAGATACGAATAGCTGGCTCCGGCATTACGCACTGTGATCCTATGCACGCGTTTTCTTCCACAGTAACCTTGCACCCTTTTAGACTTGTGACAGGCGCGCACTCACTTGACATGAGCTTGATCTTCTGGTCTAACTAAAACAGAGAAGTTCCAGTATAAATATGTTGGAGACTAGAAGCGGCCAGGTAAGCAACGGTCAGGAACAGCATTTACAGCTACACTTACGCCAATTTCGTCCATATCCTCCCAACTTTCACATACGTCAACTTCATCTTGGGCCGCCATGTTGACTAACATATTTTTTTAATTTTCAATGTTGCTATTATTTAATTTCGCTGTAATTTTTATAGATGTAGACTGTAACTCGAATTAAATTATCGATTTATCGATACTGCTTACTTTTGGTGGTTTTTATTTGTTACTTCTCTATCTGTTCGACACTATGACGGGAATTTCGGCGGACTGCACGGGTTTTGTTTAGGATTGTTTTGCAAATTGCTTCTAGTGGACTTTATAATGTGAAATCGGTGTAATTTTGTGTTATAAATACCCATGTTTATGAACAATGTGTGGAATAACTAAAATAAAGTGTCATGGTGCGGCTGTAGTGAGATGAACATAGCGGGCTGGTGATCGCACGCCTTACTGCGTCGTCTATGATCAAACCTGTGAAGAAAGCCTAATGCCGTAAAACTAATATATAAAAAAGGCTCAGTTGGCTGTATACGTAGTAGAGGTGGGTCGTCGTCGGTTTTTTCGACAACGAGTCGCAACCGTTTTTTCAAGAACGGAAACCAGTCCTCGAAACGGTTCTCGTTCGGAACGGTTTTGGGCGGCGGACGACGACGCCGACGGCGCGGCGACGGTCTAACGAACGCAACGAATCTATAACAGTCTCCTAAATCGAACGAAATCTCGTTGCGCCAAAGTTCATTCGTTTCGGCAATGATTGCGTTGCGGACTTAAGTTTACTAGTATTAGGTATTTACTATTGTATATAATGTACTATTTACATTTATAATGTACTATTTCAATCTCTATAGGATACGCAGCAATGACCACCGCGTTGCGAACGAGACGAGACGAAACATGAAATCGCAATAGTCTCATTGTATTCTAGCTTGTATTTACATTGCAGGTAAGTTCAAATTCGCGTGAAACATTACGAGGTTTGGTTTTGCGACGAGGACTGCTTTGAAACGAAACGTAAAACGGTCGCGGACCACAAAACTGTTCTTAAAAACGGTTCGTCTTTGGAACGACCACCTCTAATACGTAGTATCCCTATCTCAGAACAATACTTTAGTTATTGTTCTGAGATCCCTATATAGTTTGTGTTGGCTGTTGGCTGGCAGCTCGCTGGCAGTCACAGTCAGTGTCAATCAAGGACGTTGTCAATGTCATAAAAATGCGAATGAACGAACATTGCGGCGAATAGAATATCCATGTGATAAGAGTTAAAAAATATGAGTTTTATATTAAATTAATACATTACCTTATAAATTATATTACCTGGCTTTGTACGTGCCACAGCCGTTATATAAAGTAGGTAAGTCAAAACACCTTGTACATAGGTTACGAGTATGATAACAATAACATAACCTACATTCTAACCTTTTTTCATTCTGAAAAGAGATGCTACAAGAACTCGTTATTTTTCAGATCATGGCTGGCACAAAACCATCTTTGGCTTCAACTCTCGCGAGTATGAACTCCATTGATCCTGATTCTTTACAATTTCTGATGTTCAGTGATGAAGATGTCAGAAAACTCAGTGTGGTCAAGATTACAAATATAAATTCCTTCGATGCAATGGGAAATCCAACGCCCGGAGGTTTGTATGACTCGCACCTTGGACCTGTCAGGGAGAGATCTGATTTTTGTGCAACTTGCGACAATCCATTATTACACTGCCCTGGTCATTTCGGACATATTGAACTTCCCATTGTAGTAGTCAACCCATTGTTCTTAAAAAGTATTTACACATTATTCCGAATCAGCTGCCTCAAATGTTTTAAAATACAAATGGATGATAAGATGAAGTTTCTTCTAAAACTGCAGCTACAACTGATTGATGCTGGTCATGTTACTGCCGCTTTGAATTTAGAGAATTACTCTGGAGAAATTTCTAAAGTTGACTCAGAGACCAGAGAATTAAAGACAAGCAAAGTCATCAGGAAATACCAGAAATTATTGAAAAAGTCAGACCCTGTGACTGATGTTTTCCACAATAAAAATACAGACAAATTAAGGTCAACGATATTAAATAATTACTTTAAATCTATTAATATTGCTAAAAGATGTGCGTACTGCCAGAATAAGCTGATAAAAGTCACAACTTCTGAAGGGAAAATTATGTACAACTTAAGTGCAGAAGGTGCTGTTGGGAAAGGATTAAAAATATTGATGCCAGATGAAATCAAGATGTACTGCTCTAGCATTGCTGAAAATGATGAAGATATTCTACGAGCCTTCCTCCCCGTTATTAACAATTCAAAGTGTGACCCAGTAAGTGATATATTTTTCATGACTCTTATTCCCGTTCTCCCTCCCTGTGTTAGGCCATGCAATGTTTTGCAGGGACAACTGACTGAACATGCACAAACAAATGTTTACAAAGCTATTTTGAATCACGCCTTCGGTGCAAGAACTGTGTTACATGTTTTTGCTGCTGAAGACCAGCAGAAAGCAGTAGATCAACTAGACACTAAGCCTAGGTACTCATATCAGAGTATAAAAGGAGCTACGCCAGCTGAAAAACTACATAATATCTGGCAAGAACTCCAAAAAAGTGTTAACAATCTACTTAGCTGTGAAGGCCAGGGATTAACCAGTTTAGGGCTTAAGCAGATTCTGGAGAAGAAAACTGGTATTATCAGAATGCACATGATGGGTAAAAGAGTTAACTTTGCTGCCCGATCAGTCATCACGCCTGACCCAAATGTAGATATTGATGAAATTGGGGTACCAGATGCATTCGCTAAAAAGCTTACATACCCGGTTCCAGTTACTGAGTGGAATGTAGATGAACTGAGAAAAATGGTTGTTAATGGCCCTAATGTACATCCAGGAGCTGAAAAACTGGAGTTAGAAAACGGCAGAACAATTAGGATTCCAGCGGATTCAATTCAAAAAAGGAAAAGTATTGCGAAACGGCTGCTCACTCCTGATGAATATAAGACATCAGGTCTTAAAACGGTTCATAGACATTTGGTGAATGGTGATATAATGATTTTAAATCGGCAGCCCTCTTTGCACAAGCCTAGTATGATGGCCCATAGAGCTAGAATTCTCAAAGGAGAGAAGACCCTCAGATTACACTATGCTAATTGCAAATCATACAATGCCGATTTTGATGGTGATGAAATGAATGCTCATTTTCCCCAAAATGAGATTGCTAGAAGCGAAGCATATAACATCATGTCTGTTCGAAAGCAATATCTCGTACCGAAAGATGGAACTCCGTTGAGTGGTTTAATTCAAGATCATGTCATATCAGGAGTAAGAATGTCTTTAAGAGGTGTATTTTTTGGAAAAGCTGATTACCAACAGTTAGTTTTCCAAGCTTTATCTAACCACAGAGGTGAAATTAAATTACTTCCTCCCACAATTCTTAAACCTAGGCAGTTATGGTCTGGTAAACAGGTTTTGTCTACAATCATTATTAACAGTATACCAAAGGGAAAATCATACCTGTCAATTACTGGTAAAGCTAAAATTAGTTGTAAAGCCTGGTTAAAAGACACTCCTAGGCCTTGGAAAGCTGGTGGAACACCCTTCACTAGCGAAAATGATATGTCAGAAGCTGAAGTTATTATAAGAAATGGAGAATTATTGTGTGGGGTGTTGGATAAAACTCACTATGGTGCAACACCTTATGGTTTGGTTCATTGTATGTATGAATTGTATGGAGGTGATAGTTCCAGTGCTCTTCTTAGCTCTTTTTCAAAAGTTTTCACCTTTTACCTGCAATGGATTGGATTTACTCTCGGTGTGAAAGATATTTTAGTTGTTGATGAATCTGATCAGAAAAGAGATGACTTTATCTGCTTAGTTCGAGATGCAGGTAGAGTTGCTGCTATAAAAGCTACGGATTTACCGATAGACACAGATGATGGTAAACTAAAAAATACTATTGGAGAAATGTACACAAAAGATCCTAAGTTTAGAGCAAATTTGGACAGGCAATACAAAACCATGCTTGATTCTTACACAAACAATATAAACAAGGTTTGTTTGTCTGAAGGTCTACTTGAGAAATTCCCCAACAATAACCTTCAGTTGATGGTCCAGTCAGGTGCTAAAGGTTCAACTGTAAATACTATGCAGATCTCTTGCTTGCTGGGTCAAATTGAGTTGGAAGGTAAAAGACCGCCGCTCATGATATCTGGACGTTCTTTGCCCAGTTTTCCTCCTTACGACATCTCCCCTAGAGCAGGCGGTTTCATTGACGGTCGGTTCATGACAGGTATACAACCACAAGAATTCTTTTTCCATTGTATGGCTGGTCGTGAAGGTCTTATCGATACTGCTGTGAAGACCAGTCGCTCAGGATATTTACAAAGATGCCTAATTAAACATTTAGAAAGTTTGAGTGTAGGTTATGATTACACTGTCCGTGATTCTGATGGTAGTGTTGTCCAGTTTGCGTACGGCGAAGATGGGCTTGATGTTCTAAAATGCCAGTACCTAAAACCAGACCAGCTTAACTTCCTTGATGAAAATTCTGGTGCTGTTATGCCAGAGTCTGCTATAAACATGCTGAAAGATGAAGCTGATCCGAAAGCTATTAAAAAATCCCAAAAATCATTAAAGAAGTGGAAAAAGAAATATGGCAGTCTTCTTCAAAAAGAGAAGAGAAGTGGTTTCGTCCAGTTTTGTGCACAAGCTAAGCAAGACATTACACTTCACGACAAACCAACAGACCGAACTAGAGATCCTTATTACTGGGAACTGGAGAAAATGTGGCGTTCTATAGACGAAGAAGACAGGAAACAATATGAGCGAAAGGCTTGTCCTGATCCGTTAACAGGCATATATTCTCCAGATTATAAGTTTGGCGTAATAACTGAACATTTAGACGGCCTAATACAAAATTATTTGAAAAACCGCAAAGTAAATATATACGGCGTCTATACTGAGAAAGAAAAGTTTGTGGAAGTAATGAACGCCAAATATTTGGCATCTATGGCAGTGCCAGGAGAACCAGTAGGTTTGTTAGCCGCTCAATCAATCGGAGAGCCTTCCACTCAGATGACACTAAACACTTTCCACTTTGCCGGTCGTGGTGACATGAACGTCACTTTGGGTATTCCGCGTCTCCGAGAAATTTTGATGACTGCGTCTGCGAAGCTTAAAACTCCTAACATGGACATTCCATTCCGAAGTGAGATTCCCGATTTACAGAAAAAAGCGGAGCGTCTACGACAGAAATTAAATAGAGTTACAGTAGCGGATGTATTAGAAAAGGTGGATGTGGAATGTGAGTTAGTGATTCGTCCAGAGAGGCAGTTGAAAACGACGATGAGGTTTACCTTCTTGCCTCACTCTCAGTACAGAACGCAGTATGCTGTAAAGCCGCCGCAGATTATAAAACATATGGAGAATACGTTTTTCGCGGAGATGTTTTCGACTGTGAGGAAGCAAGCCAAGGCTAGTGCTGGGGTGGTTTGGGCTTCGGAGAAGAAGGAGAGACGCCGCGCAGCCGCCAGTGACGATGAAGATGAGGGAGAGACTGCTCCCGCGGAAAAGGTCGACCTTGACGACAGCTCTGATGAAGAGGCTCCTAATGAAGATGATGACAATACAGATGTAAGTTTAATTGCATTGACTTTCTTTATACAATAGGTGCAACTGCTTGGCACCATCCATTCTGCTTCTTGCGACTATATCTTTTACAAATACTTTTATCAAGACAACTTAGTGTAATAAGAGGGTACTATAAAAAAGAAAAACTCCAATCTATTTGACGTTTACATTTGACCTCTATGTTTTAAAAACTACTAAACTGATTTTGATGAACTTGCACTGTTAAATGATAGGAATCAAAAAGGAATAAAAGACATCAGAATGCTTTTTTAGTTTCCGGGAAATATGCGGCGCACACGTATACAGGAAAAGTGGAATGAATGTTCAAGATTTATTTTTAAAATGCTCTTTTCGTGCAACAATACCGTTATACTCACTTAAGAAATTTAAAACATTTTATTACAGGCCAAAATTCGAAAGAAGAGAAACGAAGAACAAGAATACGAGGACCCTGAATCTGGCGAGGAAGAGAAATCTGATGATGAAGCAGATTTAGTGGACCAACCGGAAAATACCGAAGAAAAGACGATGGAAGCAGAACTCACTGCTAAAGAACTGAAGACCATGAGTGACGTTGCAAGCAGCATAAAAGAGGCCAAGAATTATTCCTACGATACCAAAAATCACATGTGGTGCGAACTAACTGTCATGTTCCCTATAGCTTTCTTACGAGTTGACCTATCTCAGGCAGTACGTGACGCGGCTATGAAATCTATCATCCACGAAGTCAAAAACATCAAACGTGCTATTACTAACAAAGAGAAAAATGTACTCTACATCAAGACAGAAGGAATTAATATCCTACAAATGTTTAAATATAATCATTTGTTAGATTTGAATAAGTTGTACAGCAATGATATTCATGCTATAGCAAATACATATGGCATAGAAGCAGCGAATAAAGTTATAATAAAGGAAATACAGAATGTGTTCAATGTGTATGGTATTGCTGTGGATCCCAGACATTTGACGTTGATAGCTGATTATATGACTTTTAACGGTGTCTTTGAGCCGATGAGTAGGAAAGGGATGGAAGCATCAACGTCTCCATTGCAGCAGATGTCGTTTGAATCTTCCCTTATATTCTTGAAGGAGGCAGTGTTGAATGCGAAGAAGGATAGTATACGATCAGCGTCTAGCTGTCTGATGGTGGGACAGCCTTGCCGTTTCGGGACTGGAGCGTTCAGCTTGCAACATTGCAGTCAAGTTAAAACATCAGTTTAGTGGAGTGAATCATATTTTGTATGAATAACGTTATTAATATGAATTAATAGTTTGTTATATAAAAGGTTTTGTTTTAATTATCTTCTCATAGTGCGTTAGGGTTAGTTTTATTCCACCAAAGCTGAGATATGCTGATTCTAAAGTGGAGCCAAAATTAATCTTTTTAGCTAAGGTGTTTCCACGGAATTTGTGTTGACAGACGAGAACTGCCACCGTGAGATGAAAAGGCGCATTGAATTTTAAAAAAATGTGGGTCATCTGTCAGATTTCTTTTTTTTTATCTCGCTCTACCACGAT
The DNA here is from genome assembly GCA_947532085.1 of Elegia similella. Taxonomy (NCBI): domain Eukaryota; kingdom Metazoa; phylum Arthropoda; class Insecta; order Lepidoptera; family Pyralidae; genus Elegia; species Elegia similella. The sequence continues at coordinate 6,693,342 of OX383933.1, forward strand.
TTTAGCTGCTCCACACAATGATTAATGAGAGTAACTTTGCACGGATTTCTTGGCATCGGGTATATATTTAGTTTTTTTTTTATGTTTTGTTATAAAGGTAGGCGCCAAGGAACCAATAGAACCTTTCCGCAAAAGTAGTATTGAATCTCTCAATGCGACATATGTTAGTCTTTCTTCTTTTATTAGTACTTGTGTTGTTACATGACGCTGGGATCCGGGGACACGCACACAAATGGCTGCGCTCGTACTTAAGTGACCGACAGCAATTCGTGCAGATCGAATACAATAACAACGACACAAATGAATTACAATTCTGTGCCTCCTGTGATAAGTGATTTAAGTTGAGTTGTACCCTTTTCGTGTTTTTAACGTGGGCATTATCAGAAAAAAATATATGATATTTTGGTCCAACTCACGTTCTTCTATCTGCTATAGTTTCGGAGATAATTTTGTGCAAAATGATATAACTGGCGGATTTTTGGCAAACACATCGTGACTATCGATATTTGTTTAGTTGTAACCCCCATAATTAATCAATCAAAGAACTATTTTTCGTGCTCCGTGATTTAAATGTTATTGTATTCAATTTTATACTTTATTATTTAGTAAATTTATCGTGAATATTGATGTATCTAAAGTAATATCCCTTTAAACCAATTGTTTTCGTTATGCCTGGAGTACAAATAGACATATACCTACCAATCCGAATGTGAATTTATGTGTTTTGCTTCGTGAAAAGTGATACATTGTGATATAAATCTTTCTACACAAATCTGTTTTTATGTGCAAACAAATATAAGTGTAATTGTATTTAAAACTCAAACAATTTCTTAAACTATTAAGCAGAATAATAAATGTGCTAAATGATTTAGTGAGTATAGTAGGAATGCGCGGGGGTAAAAACTCCTGCTAAAAATTGAAGAACGGCTACATCGTCGGTGAGACATGACTCCAATATTACGGTTCCAGAAACACCACCGTCGCCCGGGCTTATGGGCGACGGTGGTGTTTCTGGAACCTCATAATCCTGTTCCTGATTGCTCTTTCTGGAAACGCAACGGTATGAGTAGTGCTGGGAAAAACAAAAAATTTAACAGAAAAAGTGACAAAGAGAGGACACAGGATAGAGCTAAGAGAAAACTGTTTCGTAATACTGGCTTAGAATTATACAACAACATCAGGGAATTTGAAACCAAACAAGGTGCAAACGACATGGCTTCGTTTTTATACGATTTTATCATAAATCAACTACCAAACTTACACCCAAACGCTAAGAAGCTGATCATGTTCTCGGACTCCTGTTCTAGTCAAAATAAGAATTCGATTGTCACAATAATGTTAATGTTTGTTGTTAAATTACCCCTACAATTGCAATCTTTTGAATATAAATATCTGGTACCTGGCCATACACACATGGAGGCTGACACCGACCATGCGTTGATTAAGCGTAAAAAAGAGCACACGAATAATACGAATATGGATATACACTTGCCCAGAGATTGGTACCAACTAGTGCATACAGAATCAAACAATACAGCCCAATTAACTGGTATCGAAATGACGCATTAGCCGTGTGGTTTCCGGAAGAGTAGAATAGGACCACTCCAAGTCTTTCCATGGAGGTCGAAAGAGGCGAGTTAGGAGATACAAGCTAAACAAAGCTCATAAACATCAATGAGACGACTAGCTCCGTGGCGCAGCGGTCAACACGCCAGCCTGCGACACGGAGTGACCGGGTTCGATCCCCGGCCAGGTCAAGATGGAAAATGATCTTTTTCAGATTGGCCTGGGTCTTGGATGTGTATCTTTAGATGTATTTGTTATAAAATATAGTATCGTTGAGTTAGTATCCCATAACACAAGTCTCGAACTTACTTTGGGGCTAGCTCAATCTGTGTGATTTGTCCGTATATATTTATTTATTTAGACCTCTCCAACCCGTCTGGCCAGCGCGGAGAGTGTAGGCTAAATCCTCTTTCTGCTCTGACCAAGTATGGCTTCGGTAGTACAGAGAGGGTCATGCTCCTGCAGTGGAGACTACAAAGACCTGATGATGATGATGATGATGAAATGATTCATGAAATGTTTTTTGATTTTTACATTTTCGCAAAGCAATGTTTTAGTTTTAGGAAAATGAATACAGCCAATGATAAGTTTTTGTGGAAGAACGTTAGATCTGTTCTATATAAGGAAGGCAACAAGTCCCGGTTTTTTTTTACAAAAAAGAGTTTAAAGATGTTGATTACCTGACCTTGGATTATTCAAAACAGGGAAAAATTTATGATATGATTATTATTAATGGTATAAAAAGCTTACCACTCCAAAGTTTCTATTTCAACCGAAAAGAAGGACTTTTAATGTTTTATTGATGAGAGTACACATGAGTTTTATAGAAGTCTGAGTTGCAAAAATATATAGTCCACTGGAAATAGTGATGACTCCGATGATGGCAATGATAAATGTTCTTGGTTCATATAACAAAAAGATAAAAAGACTTTGTTAATTTTTTGTTCTCTTTTTAACGTTAGTCTACCTAGAGGTGTACATATTTCAATAATTTTAAAAGGTTTTATTCTGATTTAAGTATACTTACGTAGTTTTTAAATAACAGCACAATTATTTGCAACAAACTGTCCATCTCAGAGAGTCGAATCTATGACTTGTAAGTTTCTTTTTTGTTATTTAGTTTTATAGTTTTTTCATCATCATCATCATAATCAGGTGTGTCTTGAATGTGATACTTTGATAAATGAGGTTACTGTGATACCTCAAGATTTAAGATAGATCTGTGCTATTTCTTATTTTTTAAATTTAAAATATTATTTGCCAAGATTTGTACATGATAAGTTCCTATTAAGAATAGTAAAACTACACTCATATTGTGACAAGTAGATCTCAATTAAATTATAATAAAATAAAAATTGATAAAGCTGTACTTTGAATATGAGTACATAATAATTATGATAAATTTTAATAAATGTTGATATTTTTGTATAACTTGTATTTATTTACACAATCCATACCATTTTTTGTTGAGGGGTATATCTTGGCTTACATCTTTTAACACATCTTATAAAAGACTAGAATTTTAGTAAACTGATACAGTTCAGGTAAATTATGTTAATAGGCGACTAATATGTAAAAAAACTTAATCGAAGAGGTTATATAATTAACTTCTGTTTGAAGAACATTGTGCTAAAATCATTATTCTATTAGTTATTAAATGTTTCAACTTCATGTATATCAGTTTGCACAAAGATAATTTATTAGTGCTACGTAATTTAACTGTACCAGTATCATATATGACATTAATTTCGCCCAAAATAGACTTTTGAGAAGGTACAACTCAAAGGTTTTTCGTGAATTACTATTAAAATTAAATATCTAGCATAAAAACTGAAATATATAGTGAGAAAGGACGTTTTACTCTACAAAACAAGGTACTCAAAATTAACCTATCCCACTTGGTTCACGAACAAGAATTTTTTAAATCTTGTTTCTGCTCTCTTGTAAAATTATGATTTTTTACTTGTATCACCTATCACAGGAGGCACAGAATTGATTAAATCTACATATCGAACTACTAACTGTTCTATTCCACAAGGCAGCGTCCTTGGGTGTATTCTATTCCTAATATATATAAATGACTTGCCCCGACTATTCCCGGAACAAAACACCCTTTGCGTTATGTTTGCCGATGACATCTCACTGTTATTCCAATGTAAAAATACAACTGAAGCATGTTCTATGTTAAAAGACGCGGTTGATAAACTTAAATTATATCTATATAAACAAAATTTAGAAATCAACTTTAAGAAAACTAAAATGATCCAATTTTGACCACCACAAAAACTACCGTTAAAACTACATCTAGACATAGCCAAAACGACTATAAGTGAAGTTAACCACTTTGACCTCCTCGGTTTAACAATAGACACTCATTCAAACTGGAAAAACCACATTATCAAAATAAAAACAAAAATAGCTAGGTTCGCTTACGCCCTTAGTATTTTAAAAATCAACACCAAATACGAAACTGCACTGTCAGCCTACTATGCCTACGCACACTAGTGGCTCCGATATGGGATAATACTCTGGGGAAATAGTGTAGATGTACACGCACTCTTTGTTATGCAAAAAAAATGCATTCGCATATTAACTAACACCAAAAGTCCAAACAGTTGCAAACCGCTCTTTATTGAGAAAAATATACTGACATTGCCATCACTATACATTTTAGAAGTATCCCTTTTCGTGAGAAAACACTTTTACCTTTTTACACAATTAAAAGATACACATAATATTAACACACGCCACAAGTACAGACTGAAACTGCCCAAAATAAACTTTGAAAATTTTCCGAAACAGTCCATATGTAATGTCCATTAAAATATTCAATAAACTACCCGTCCAAATAAAAAATGAAGAAAAAGACACAATATTTACAACACGACTTAAACTACTTTTACTTTCGAAGGCGTACTACACCATAGACGAATATCTAAATGACAAATTTGAATAAAAATAACTTTCAATCTTTTGACTTTAATCGAATTATACCAAATTAATTTTATATACTTTTGACCAATTTACGTTATAATTTTATTTTTAATGTAGAAATATTGACTACAAAACTAATTTGGACTTGTATAAATTATTAAAATAATTTTTACTTGTATAATCATATTAAATGTCGCAAAAATTATTTCGTGCCAATTTAAATATTTAATTTTATATCTTTTAGTAATTATTCTGTCGCAACGCCCTGACTGGGTACATGTATATACTGCACTATCTATTATTGTCAACTTTATGCAACATGTAAGCGACGAATAAATGAATTATGGGTTATATTCGCATTGAGAATGTACATTGCGAATTATCGATAAGAGATAAAGGAAACTACATAATTATTCTCATAACATTTTTGTATTTCTTCAACGTTTATTTACATCTTAAAAGAAGGGGTGATACAAAACCGATATTCAAAATCAGCTTTACAAAATTCCATCGGTATCAAAGTGCGTTCGACGCTTTCTTCTCTGTATTGTACATACCTACAAGGCACACTTAACTTTGTCACAGAACAGTGCAGTAATTATATTACTTGTATGAATTTGTAATAACTTTCAGTAAATAGGAAGCTCAAAAATTACTTGCTAAGTAAAGACTCCATAGACAAATATAGATTTATTGCACATTGGATACTACCGCTTTAAAACCAACGAGTACTATAGTAGTTGCCTGTTACCAAGTCAGCAAAGGTCATCGAACCGGCTCGCCTTATCAAATAGATATTAAAATTTTGCTTTTACAATGCTCAACCTGAGTAACAAAAAATCTAGACCAGCAACAGTGTAATGTACAGTCGGCAGCAGATAATACTGACCCCTTTAACATCAGATTTTTAAATTGTTTGTTCACATTTATCTACTGGCGCCTGTACATTTCCAGTTTCGATATTAATTTTAACTCGATAATTATGATAGTTGATGATGAATGATTAAGCATTATGCGAATCATCATCATCATCAGTTCAAATAAGGAATGCTACCGCTCCGTCGCTCATAGGGCAAGAGTTCAGAGCGGTAGAAACTTACCAAGTTGATGTCAAAAGAAATTTGAACTCTATTGAATCAATCATAGTGTCTAATTTAGCTTAACATGGTGACGCTGTAATAGCGTAAGATAAAAGTAGGTAATTATGACATGGCGAGAGGTTATGGGGCCAGAACGGTTGCCTTAGCAATTATCTCAAGCTATACGTATCTAACGTGTAGTCAATCTTCATATAATAGTTTGAAAGCTAATTTGTCCATGGCTTCTCTTATTAATAGGTACATTATTATTACAACCTAAACTTAAAAACAGAATGATCACATTAGCTCCTGGGCTTGCAGCGCCTGATGACGTCACATGAACTATAACTAATCCATAAACATAGTAGTCTTATCGAATAAAACATAATTAAAATTCTTAACTTATGCAACAACTCGCTTCGAGCGAAATTAATAACAACACAATATTACCGTTTGGCACTAACTCACACATAGACATTTTTTTTTAAATATTGGGCCCAAACCACATTTTCGATCTATAAATATTGATGAGCAAAAATTGGCCTTTTAGTCTATGAAAATAATTAGTATTGGTAAAAAAAAATTGTCGGCTATTCGAGTTATTAATGCAGTTTGAAATGCAAATTCTGACACGATGGCACTATTAACGACAAAATGACACAAATTCTTATAGTCACTGGCAACGGACGGTAACATTTATACCCTTGGACCCGAGTGTTCCTCTCAATCATCACAAAAGCGGCACAAATTAGACACTTACAAATTGTCCACTCCATACAACGACGTGTGCTTGAAATCTCCGAGGACTTCCCCACTTATAGGTACTCCTTAGTCTAACAAGGTCTCTATACCTACAATGTGTCCCAACGTCGGTGTCGGAGCCTTTAGTAGTATAATATGTATCCACAACTCACACCCCTTATTTTTTCCCTACTTTTGCAGTACTTATTTATGTATTTAAAAAAAAAAAAAAAATGTTCTTATTGAGTTTTTATAACTAAAAAATTTTCTCATTTCACTACGGGCTAAGAGATGTTTTTATTTTAGCAAACATTTTCTTCTGCCATTTTTAATTAAATAATCTTTTTTTCACAAATACCTAAAAATCCGAAAAATATACAAATTAGGTACTTTTTTTTTGTAATTTTTGTCTTTATTCTATAAAAATTGTATAACACGCTTATTATCAACTCTTCATGTTAAGCTATCAAATGATACTTAGATATTGTGTGTACCTATATAGGACCTTTATACACGAGTAGTAATAATTTAATTAGAACAAGAAACCGAGCCTTGGTTTCTTAAAATAAAACATACAGCCATTTTGTTACAGATGGAGAAAAAATCGGGGGGAATGTGTCGAAAAAAATTTGCCGTATATAATACCACTACAGGCTCATGACGGGACACATTGTATGTTCGTTGGTAAAGCATCGTACAAAGACATATCTGTATGTATCTCATTTGAGTAAGCGGCTTAAATACAGACAATACTTTTATGGTAGTTAACGTAATCTAATTAATAAATATATCTATCTTAACGAGCAATTGAAAAGTCCATCCGATTGGCGTGTCGCGGTCACTTTACAAACGTTATCACAGCCCTGTTGATGTGCGTTCCTCAAGATACAAGATACAAGTCCGATGCCGACGCAAAGTCGGTTGCGATGCGATTTTTCTCTTTTTTAGTCGGACGAAAAAGTCGCACCATCTATTTGTAAACATCGGATTTTTTGACAAATTCATACAATTAAACCAGCGTTATAGGACTACATTTATTTTGAATCAGTAATATACTTTAAATTCATCTTACAAAAAAGTAGTAAAAATATCTTAACAAAATATACAGCTACTTTCTTGCCTCATCTATCTAACAGCTAAAACACCAATCGGATTTCTAACGCTAGACAAACATACGGTGCAAATTAATAAAAAATAATAATTAAAGCAAGAAATTAATTATGAAAAAGTTTGATTAAAAAATGGACCTCAATAGTCTACCACCTGACAAAAAGGTGTTAATCGGTAAAATTAAGAATAAAAATTTAATAACTGCCAGTACTGTTTGTAAAGCGTTGCAAACTTTTCAAAGCCCGTTATTGCGTAGTTTCCGCCTGAGTTTGGTTCTTTGCCGCCTTTTTCTCGATCTTTGCAGCCTTCTTGTCGGCTGCCTTTTTGGCTATAGCTTCGTCTTCCGCGGGATTGTCCCAGGCCTGCCTTTGGCCTGAGCCGAAGAGGTTGTAGAATGTCGCACAGAAAATGTAGACGCCTCCGGCGATATAGAATACTATCCTCCATTGTGCTTGTGTGGGCTGTAAAAGAAGAAAGAAGAATTAATTAAACTTCATTCGAATCAATTTTCCGCTGTCGTTGGTAGGTACTCAATGGAAAAGAGAAATTTGAACATATCCTACTATTTAACAATTAAACTAGTTATAGAATGCTCAACTGACCTATGAGGAATTGGGGAACCCAACTGTAGCCGAATATATATATATATATAACTGATATGGAAAAGTAACCATAAGAATATATATAGGTACTTACCCTGCCCTCAATGATGTATCCAGCAACGATGGGCGCCAATAGACCAGTTAAGTTGGCGAGACAGTTGGTGAACGCCATCAGGATACCAGCGAACCGCGGCGACAGGTCCAAATGGTTCACCTGAAAAAAAATACACATAAATAAGTACTTCGATAAAAAGATTTTGAAACCATTCTGAAACCAACCAAATAACCAGCTAAGTGCCTAAGAAGTGAAGTACTGAAGATTAGGTAAAAGTGTAAGAATCAAATCAATGTAAATGGGTCACTCGTCTAATTTAAAAAAAAGAATAAAGAAACGAATGCTTTTCGATTTTCGAGAAAGATAAACAACTGCTATCTTATGTACCTATTATTTCTTTTTAAATTTTTCACAAGATGCCGTTTTGTGCAAGCCTTGAATGTCTCGTTTGACAAATAAAATCCTGCACTACAAAGCCAAATTTGTATTCCAATTTCAAATCAGTTTCAATATTAAACAAGGTTTTTTGCAAAAATTACATTTTTGTGACGAATCTCTACTGTTTATAGCTTTCCAAGACAAATGAAATGCGCCACAACACGATTGGTGTACTTTTTTTAGTTTAAGAGTTCTTATGGACACCTCCCGACTCCAACATCAGACCAGCGCAACGATTCCATTGTCATCCGATTTACACATGCATGCAAAATTTCTGCTCAATTGCTAACCGGGAAGTGGATCAAATGGAACTAGCAAGATTTAATTAGGGACAGACAAATTGCAGAGAAGCATCGGGACTGTTGAAAATAAAAGCTTGTAAAAATAGTGCTTACTTTGAAACCGGAGTAGATACCACCGTTGAGACCGACACCGATGGCTAAGATGGCTACTGTAGCAGCAGGGTTGCAGCCTGTGTTAGCCGCGATGAACAGACCGATCGCCGGACCGTATTCACCTTGAAAAATAGAATTCAGGTTAGATTTGTCAGATCGGACCCTCTATATAAGGCGGGATTATTTTATTTTTATTTTATTTAGTAGGTACACCAACAGGTTACATGATCACGTTACAAAAAATATTATGTAATTTTGAGTCGAGCATGCAACCCAATTACAGGTGAACACGACATTATACCAATCAGCCTAATTATATTATGACAAAATATTCATTATCATCTCAGCCGCAAGAAGTCCACTGCCGGACATCCCCCAAGAATCCCCCTTGGCCTCCCCCAAGAATGCATCCAGCGTCTTTCTGCGACTTTGGTCAGGACGTCCGACTACCAGCCTATTGGCTAACTCAGTGTGCAACGCTTTCATAGTCACTTCAAAATACATTGCGGCTTTCGTATTATTGACTATTTTTATTTAAGATATATAAAATGTAATGTATTTTGAAATGACTATCAAAACGTTGTACAACAAGTTAGCAAATAGGTCGGCTGGTCGGTGGGTGTCCAACGCTGCACTTGCCAGTGCGTGGTCGCCATTCGAGAACCTTTCCGACAAAATATTGTTTAGTAGGTTTTCGAATGGCGACCACGAACCGCTAAGCGCAGCGTCGGATACCCACCCACCGAGCAGGGAAACGCTGATTTCAGACCGCTTTCGGTTGACCGGTTGGTCATGCTGGTAAGCCTATGTCCAGTAGTCATAATACACATAAGTCTTCTTGCGGCTGATATGATGATGATGACTAGTAGAATAGTAATAATAGTCCACTGCGAATCACTGGCCAATAGACGGTAGTTCTTCTTGAAGTAGTATTTTAGAATAGAAGAGCCAGTTGTGCGATAATAAGTGTCGTATTAGTAAATGATTAGCAACTTTATGACAATAACATTAGAGTATAAAATAGATTCTTACCAATACTGTTGATGATCTTCCTGACTTGCGTGTGGTTGAGTCTGCCACTGGACAGCATCCAGTCGGCCACCACAGAGATGAACATGGAGAATAGCCACATGCACAGGTACGGCAGGGCTGATACGAAGCCATTCTGTGAACAAATACTTATTGATTAATTGTCAAAATTTCATATAAGTCCACCATAAGCGTGTTTACGAATGTAGTAAAACTGGTGGCAGCTTTACCGCTTCTATGCTTCGTTAGGTGAGCGAGAGAACCGGCGGCCCATCCTCCCCTATCCCCTCCATTCCCCCCATGTTCTCCCCCAACTCCTTGAAAGACCGGCAACGCTCCTGTCACACCCTAGTTGAAATTGTCCATGGGCAGCGTTGATCGCTTACCATTTACCTATTACCATTCGCTTGCCAGCAATAAAACTATCAAACCTCAAAGACTACCATTTTTTTTTATTCTCACCCATCGACATCTGCAACATCAGAGACAGAGCGCTAACGGCCTTTAAATAGGATTTACCCGTTTTTTTGTTGGAAAGGTTACTTTGGAAAAACAGTGGAAGAAAGCTCGTTCCACAACTAGAGAAACTTGTTGCTGTGGACCGCCAGGCCTCCAGGTCACGAGCATGACGACTGTTTCCACGGCGCGTGGTACGATAGTAAAATTGCGCTGCAGGTACTAAATCGAAAAGTTCTTCAGAGCACTATTGAAAATTCAATAGAATACGCTTAAGAACCCCTCTTTTCCGTGTTAGTCAAGCGGTTTTCGATCATTCGTCAGCTTAGGGTCAGCGACAATTCGAACAGTCAAAATAACACACAACAAATTGATCTTAAAACAAAATTAACCGGTAATTGTCAATTCCCCTCAACGAGAACAGACCTCGATGTATCTGGACACGCAACGTGATTCAATCAAGCAATTGACTCTACGTGACCTCCAACAACCCGGGACCTCCAACAATGGTCATAATTAATGACTGATGTAGGTATTCATCCCATTCGTGGCACAATCGGAGTGCGAAAAAATGGCGCGATTTTTAATCAACGAAAAGTATAATAGATGTATCTTAACCTTTCCTTTCGTTTTTACCTCTTATTGTATACTAGCTGTTGCCCACGACTTCGTCCGCAGCAATGTCTGTTATTATGATTAATTAGGTATTTTTAGTATAGATGAATAATTTTCCCCCGTTTTCAAAACATTTTTTACTGATGCTTCGCTCTTATTGGTCGCAGCGTGATGTTTTGTAGCCTAAAGCCTTCCCCAATAAGTGGACTATCCAAGAACGTTTTAGAAAACAGGACTGCTTTTACCTATACTTAATTAATTAACGAAAAGATAGCTAATCTTAAACTAAACGAGACAGGCACTTTATATTTTTATTGCGCGTTTTATTGCATTATTCAACTAGAACGATGACTTTTTAACCGCCACTTCTGCGTCTAAAGGATGATGTACAATATCTTGGAAGCTTTATCGCATAGTGGAGGAAGGAAATGTCGCTAATATACATTAATGTAACCAAACCATCGCTTAGATCTTACACCGCATTCGGCGAAATTAGAACCGGATCGCGGCCCCGCCGCCCCGTGATAAACTATGTGCGACGCAGCGCGACCATCAACTCCTAACGATATGCATTTTAAAGGAACTTTTTAGTAAGAAGGTACTTACATCCTTGATGGAGAAGTGCAGCACTTGTCTCATGAAGGTCGGTAGCTCGGTCATGAGCGTCTCGTAGCCGTAATTCTGTCCCATGTGCGCCAACATAATCGCCCAGAACGGCATCGACATCAGGATCTTGCTCCATGGGATTGGTGGGGACTGTAATGCAAAGAAAAATATTTAATGGGTAGGTAACTAAAAAAGCGGCACAATCGGCTGTGGGAGTAACTGGTAATTTATAGAGGCGCTTATAAAAAATAAATAAAACAACTTATTAAAGAGCACTGCCTCAAGGTTAGATAAAAAAATCACATGTGAAGCTACGAAAACCCAGGAGTACTATTTTTGAAAGTAGATATATGACACACGTCTTCGAACGATTATTGTATAGAACATTTTGAAAAATAGTACTCCTGAAGTGAAATGGTCACTACTACTCCGATCTTTATTTGTTTTTATGAAATATTACGGCAAACGAGTAAGCGGGTCACTTGATGGTAATGCCTTGGTTTCTACTATTGCGGAGCCGCTTTTGTCATCAGTCCGAGCAGGAAATAGGTTTTTCTTTTAGATACGTATATAGATCTATCCTGCTCGGACGAACGTGCAAGTGCGGCCATGGTAGAAATCATAAGTGATCATAGCTGAACATGAAGTATATTCACATGCAATTTAATTAATTAATTTAACGCCTTGCCGTGGTCCAGTGGTTAAGGCGTTTGCCTGTTGACCCGGAGGTCGTTTTTTCGATTCCCATGGGAAGCATACTTTGTTAGTTGTTTCCAGTTTGGTTAGGACATTGCAGGCTCGATTCACCTGATTGTCTGATAATGAAGGTGATTCTGTGCTTCGGAAGGCACGTTAAGCCGTTGGTCCCGGCTGCCATCCGGTAGTCGTTAAAGGAACCACGTCAGAGGTCGAGAGGCGGTTCCGAAGAACTCAAACACCAGGGTGTGCATGGTCTATTGACCATGACACCAACTCGAAATTATAATAATGACATGCAATTTGCGACAGTTGATATTTCTTTTTTCTCTTTCAGAATATTTGGAGGTGATCAACGTTCTATACATTATCTGGTTCTTTTTAAACATTATTCTTGTTACTTTTATATTATACTAACGTGACATTAGGCCACAAGTCACGTTAGTATCTCTAAACAGGCTCGATGCATCACACACGCGACTGAAGTTGCAACAGTAAGAATACTCACGCTAGACCCAGCGTTGCCCCATAGCGAGCTGAGGATATACTTCTTCTCGTTCTCCTTGATCCTCTTGCACTGCTCAGGGTCCTCGGAGACCAGGAACAGGAACGCCAAGCACCAGACGGTTCCAATAAGGCCGAACACGTAGAAGATGGATGGCCAGCCGCCCGCGGGGCCATAGGCAGAGAGCAATCCCGACAGAGGCATGGAGATCACAGTGCCAAATTGGGCTCCTGCGTAAAAGATAGTAAAAGAAAAAGGGATGAGTATTACATTTTATGTAAGTATCAATTAGGGGACAGGTCTGCTCGGCCTCTTTGAGACTACTGTGTATAATGTTTATTATCATTGCACACTCGATCGCTAACATAATATGTTCCAAAAATAATCTGTGTGTATTGACGTGAAAAAGTGCCTGAAAAGGCCTATTTTCTGAATAAATCTTTGAATCTTTGAATCTTTGAATCTTTGAATCTTTGAATCATTTGTATAATAAAAATTGTAATCATTACTAGAAATAAAAAAAAAGAAGAAAAATAAGTCATCTTAATATATATAAATCTCGTGTCACAATGTTTGTCCTCAATGGACTCCTAAACCACTTAACCGATTATAATAAAATTCGCACACCATGTGCAGTTCGATCCAACTTGAAAGATAGGATAGCTTTCGCGGACGAAGTCGCTGGCAACAGCTAGTAAAATTAATAAGCTTTTTAGGCGAATAGGCGACCAATACTGTTGAAAAGAGTTTCTTTTGGCGTTTCTTCTCTGCGTTCGGAGTGGTCGGTTCCGAAACGCTATTAGTCTGTAGCTTTTACACATTAATTAATAATAAATATTAATTAGGTACCTAGTTCCTTTAAAATGCGATTTGACGTGAAAAAGCCTGCAAAGGCCTATTTTTTTTTCTACATCAAGGTTTGATTTAATTTGATATAGGATCATTCTGTCAAATTTAAAAATTAAGATGCTGCTCTTATCATTACTCTATGGCTGTTCATTTGAAATTCAACGCGAAGTTTCTTAGGATTCTAATAACCGTAACAAATGGATTTCATTCCTGATCCGTGCGAGGGAATATTTGAATTATCAGTCTAGTCAGTGCAGTAATGTTGTTTTTTTTTTTCTCATGAAAAGATTGTATATTGACGTGTTCAACCTACTTTTATAAATTCATACAGAATTTACAAATTACAATGATCATAAAAAAATACTTATTATAAAAGCAGATACATTTTTTTAATCAAATATACCACCCCGGATTGTACCCGGCTCAAAGGTCCATAACACTAGCGGCATTACCTCTTTGAATAGCAATGGATATCCGCTGAACCAGATGTTGTTTTTGTTTTTCGTGTGTGTAAGTGGACAACAGGGGTGTCAGATTCGCAGCCTGAAAGCCAACTTAACGACACCGTGTTATGGTGACAGCACGATGAAGCTACAACAACAATCTGTGTGCTAGAACTAGTGTGGGTTTTGTGGTCATCAGTCCACACTACACACATTTTACCACTTTGGAAGTGTCTCTCGCGCAAACTATTCAGTCTAGAAAAAAATATATTAGAAACCTCGATATCATTTTTGAAGACCTATCCACAAGCATGGGTTTGATGAAAAAAAAAATGAGTTATAGTTCTAAGTGTGGCGAACCCCCACTTAGAACTGAAGCCAGGTCATGATGGTTTTCAGATTAGCCTGGATCTTTGATGTGTACTTACATATAGAAGTATCTATGATACAACGTAGTATCATTGAGTACTTAAGCAACAGGTGCTATGACACAAATTCACAACTTACTGTGGGGCTAGAGTCGGGTGATTTGTGCTTATGATGATATATAATAATTATGTTTCTAAATCAATCTAGCTCCCGTAGCATGCACGCCCGACGTTTATGTTTATATATTATATAGCGATAGTTTTATCGCCATCTTGTTTTCCGTAATATCAAAGAGCGAGATGTAGATAGTTTATCGCGCGATATAAACGGCGTCGCGGGCACATGCTACAGCCGCTGAGAAAAGTTTATCAGAATTTATATTTATAGTTTAAGTTTATAGAATCAACTTCTTACCGGCATATACAGCTGCTCCCATCCGACTTCTTTCGTTGGGCGGGATCCACTTAGCCAACATAGCATGAGAGCACGGTACTATTGGACCCTACAACAAAAATTGTCGGTAAGTATTAAGTATAACTTAACAATTTTCATTTACGAAAATGGACATCAAGTATAGGTAAAGATACTTGTAGGGTTGTAGGTATTCGTGTGAACAAGTAGCATTATTTAAAAAATAAAAGATCCGACTGCCTTTTTTGACAGTTCATATCCGCCATATTGTTTTTTGTTGACGTCATATAGCATATATGATTAGCCCGGAGAAGAACACGAATATAATAATACCTCCCAATTTAAAATTGGTCAAACCGTTTGGGTTTTTGGGTTACAGGAGGCCACAATGGAGCATATATTCCCACTTACATATAGACATATATGTATACATACGCGTTAGAAATAAATAAATAAGGATCCAGAGCCTAGCCCCCCCCCCCCCCCCCCCCAACTGTATGTCGAAGAGTATAAGTATGGAAGTAGAATTAGAATGATCAGATCATGATACAATCGAAAAAGGAAATTTCAAATGTTCTTATGTTCTTAATTAATTTTAAAAAAAAGTTGGACTGGATTAGGATGAGATGACCGAGCAATGCGATGAATGCAGCATGAAGGACACATACAGCATACAAGGAGCTGGCACATTCATTTTTTTCTTTTCATCAGACCAGCAAGGAGGATACAAATTAACTTACCTCGCCCAATCCCTGTATGAATCGGACCAGAATGAGCCACTCGACCCCGGCTTCCGCGGCGACCGGCACCAGCAGACCGAACACAGAGTTGATGAGCATACCTACCCCGAGGAACAGGCGGGCTCCATACCTAGAACAACGTTTAAAAATGAGTACATTTGTCAAAGAAGTGGGCATTAAGTTAATTTCCAATCGTATAAGAAGAGGACATTTCGATCCAAATAAGGACATACCTATAATACGTACTTTGGCAAATAAACAGCAAAATTTTGGAATAATTAGGTATGGTCACCTGCTAAAGTCCATACATAGATTGCAATGATTATGAAGGCATATATTTAACAATATCATGAACCTTATGCCACATGTTTTTAAGGTTGAAATTGCTGTTATTTTAAAATAGTATCCGTAGCTACACACGACTTTTTACGCAACTACTATTAAGGACTTTTGCAGGCGACCGGACATATAGGTACGTTATCTACTAAATAAATCAAGAAAGGGTGAGTATCCGTAGCTACACACGACTTTTTACGCAACTACTATTAAGGACTTTTGCAGGCGACCGGACATATAGGTACGTTATCTACTAAATAAATCAAGAAAGGGTGAGTATCCGTAGCTACACACGACTTTTTACGCAACTACTATTAAGGACTTTTGCAGGCGACCGGACATATAGGTACGTTATCTACTAAATAAATCAAGAAAGGGTGAGTATCCGTAGCTACACACGACTTTTTACGCAACTACTATTAAGGACTTTTGCAGGCGACCGGACATATAGGTACGTTATCTACTAAATAAATCAAGAAAGGGTGGTAGACGACCCGGGCATATAACCGGTTTCATTTATTGAAAGATATGAAAAAAATATATGAATCATTTGTCCTAAAAAACTTTTGATAAGTATGTCTTTTTTTATTCTTTTCTATTTTTTTTCACCAGTAGCAAGACGGATACTACAATAGAGATGGATACATTTGAGAAATATTTAGGTCCGTATTCAGACTCAAATCCTCAAAGATTTATTCAGAAAATAGGTCTTAGGCCTTTAATTTCACATTAATTTACATTTTAAATAATTCTTATTAAGCTACAGACTACTATCGTTTAGGAACTGACCACTAAAGAAAAGAAACGCAGTAAAAAACTCTTCAACAGTATTACACATCTGCACAAGATGTCGGTTAGGTGTCCATCATTAGGACGCGTGATGCGGATCCGAAGATTTAGTTCCTACCTATCATCTCTACACCAATACCAACCTACTACGTGATACCTGAAAAACCACTACGGGACTACATGTCGCAAACAAGAGTCCATTAAACTCGACACGATCGTAAAGCCATCGTAAAATCACGAACACTCGTCGTTGATTGACCTAATATAATTTATGTGTCCATAAACCTATCTTGGGTAGCTACATGGTAGGTGTAATATGGTATAAGCACAGCATTTTGTTAACAAGTTTTTTTTTATGACATATCACACAAATTGAGCTAGCCCCAGAGTAAGCTGTGAACTTGTAGGATACTCAACGAACTTATAGATAAATATCCAAGATCCAGGTCAATCAGAAAAAGATCGTTTTACATCATGACCAGACCGGGATCGAACCCGGGCACCCTCGTGTCGCAGGCTGGCGTGTTGACCACTGCGCCACGGAGCTCGCCAAATATTGTGTTGTAACAAGCTTTTATTATAAACGACAATGTGCTCGTAAAGATCTACTATGTAGAGGGCTTTCCAAGATAAATCAAATGAGCCTAAACACGATTGGTTTGTTTACTTTTAAAAGTTCTTATGGCCACCTTCCGACTCCATCATCAGACCAGCGCCACGATTTTATAATACTTATTAGTAATATCATCCAATGTACTTATGCATGCAGAATTCCAGCTCAATCAGTAGGAAGTGGTTCAAATATAATTTGCAAGAATTGATTACAGACAAACATGGGGCAGGTGAAACTAAATAAAAGCTTGTAAAAAACATACATACGTCCGACGAATGGCTGGCCATACACTTTAGACGAATAAATTTAGGTACAGCTGATACAGTCCATATGCCAGGCGGCGTGGCGATACAAACGCGGATGGTCTAAACGCGTTGGCTACTTTGGATATTTTCGTTTTTTAGGAATATTCAAGGGTTATTCGAAAAAGAAAAACATATGATGTCTGCCTTATCTGTAATGCAATAATAATCAAAAGTTTCAAGATTAATTTTAATGTATTTGGTGAATAATGCTATATACCGAGTAAATTAGACGTGATTTGGAGGCAACTTTGCAATTTTTTTCTATCGAGAAAATTTAACGCAATCGTATTTTTGAGTCATATAGTTACCAGAGTTAGTCCTGAACTTTGCTGCATTTTTATTTCAACTTGAGTATTTAATTATTATCGATATAACAGTCAATCATGCAAAGCAGTGTGAGGTAGTACGGGCCCTTAACAGAGAGGGAATATAAGTTGGCTAGCTCCGTGGCGCAGCAGTCAACACGCCAGCCTGCGACACGGGGTGCCCGGGTTCGATCCCCGGCCAGGTCAAGATGGAAAATGATCATTTTCAGATTGGCCTGGGTCTTGGGTGTGTATCTATATATGTATTTGTAATAAAATATAGTATCGTTAAGCTAGTATCCCATAACACAAGTCTCGAACTTACTTTGGGGCTAGCTCGATCTGTGTGATTTGTCCGTATATATATATCATCGAACATCTTTCCGTTGGAGATAATTTTCATCGTTTAAGTTCAGCCGTTAGACGTCCCCTGCTGAACTAAGGCCTCTGCCAAGAATTCTTCGTTCCATGGGTTGATATTGCCATACTTGTCACGCTTGGCAAGCGGGTAGACGAGCGCAGTATCTTTGGCTTCTTGTGCTTCCGTCGCTGCTGCCTATCGGAAGCATTTTAAGCTGGGGAAGGATAGGACTTTGTTGGATTTGGCAAGGAAATTAAGGTATTTGGATACTATTCACTCGGATGAATAGGGGAAAAGCAAGCAGCTCGGGAGGCCGGGCGCGTACCCGTCCCTCCATGACAGGCAGTTGAGAATTACATCCTTGGAGCATCGAGCGAATTAAAAAATATAATTTGTAAGGGATGAACAACCCTGTGTCTACATTGCAACTTTTGATAGAAATAATTCTAGTAATGATTTAACTACCCCGCATTTACTGTATTCTAGAGTGATTTTTCATAAAAGGTTGCCTGTAAGAAATTGCTCTGCGATAAGGCCGCCTTTTGCGCATTTTCTAGATTATAAGATGAGACATTGTATCCATTTTGTTTCTCCTTGATGTGCAATAAAGGGTTTCTATCTATCTATCTATCTATAACTTGAATGTAAACAAAAATAAACATAATTAATCAAATCTAATAATAACTCAGCCTTCTCATACACGTGCTGCAATGCCCGCTAAATATTTGATCAAATCTCATAATCTAGTCAAGTGCCCGAATTAATCTCGAGCGTCACAGTGACGTCATAGGTCCTGACGTCACACACGAGAGTATCAAATAAACGCTCTTGACGAGTATTTCTTTCCTTCACTTATTATAACTTTAAACTGCAGCCATAAAATTAGCAATACAGACAAATGTTAAGCAGGCATATTATATTTAAATAACAACGTAGATCGATCTCATTTCAACATGCTTACTTTTTTCAAGCAATTCTTTTTTTTTTTAATTAAACTGTATATTACTTGTAACTAAGCGAAAATATTTTAAGGGCTTGTATTCATAGGTAAAAGAAATGCTTTAGTAGCAAAATTTAAAAATCAACACTCAAAATTTTGTTTTAGATTTTTATAATTTTTTTTTATTATTAAGGATGACTCAGCTATTTTGATTGTTAAAGTCAGTGACCTAGTTTAACAGTACAAAGTTGTTCGCCAACAGTGTTGTTTTTTGTACGCAATGTTTTTTGTTTTTTTTTTCGTCTATTTTTCCAAATGTTTAGGTCTAGATATCTCGAAGATTAGCGGGTAGTTTTTTTTTTTATTCTAAAGCATTTTCTAGCTTATGGGTGCCACCATATATTTGCGCTTAATTGAATTTTTGCTGTTTGAGCATGTCACCGAGCGACTGCTAATGCTCGGATCGTTCGTGCGTTTTAGCATTTTCAGTTCGTACGACTGTAGGGAGTAAATAAACGGACGCGGACGTTTGCGAGGCGCCACAGCCCTGATTTGCATATCGTGATTTATGTAGTCACTTTCGGCAAAGCTTTCGGGGAACTTCAAACGGTTGTCGAGCGTCGCTGCTCGCGCGTTGTATTACGATTACCTCCGTTACTAACATTTACTCCGCAAAAATATTGCGAAGGCTAAGGCGAAATCAGAGGTACGATTGTTGCTCGTTACGTTACAACCACTGTTGTTCTGTGGTTACAACCCCACATAAAAATCATTGGCATAAAAATAATTCAGATTTTACGCATGATGTTTGTGTTAAGTGGCCAACACTGGTGCCCAATTTTTATTTCAACGCTTAATAATTACGTCGGAAAATTATGTGATACAATCTTTAGAATAAATATTTGTATGCAATTCAAAAAAAAAAATCATATGCATTCAGACCGTGACCTGCCTTGGTGATTGCTTAGTCTACCGCCCAGATCTACAGGATTACTTATCACCAATAATACTTACATAGTGAAAAACGCATAGACACAGCCCAATTTAATTAGCTTACCGACGGTAAATACCACCATCTACCTAACCCAGATAACTACGATTATGAAAGTAGAGCACCATCTCTTAATAAGATCATTGAGAGTAGGACATGGTTCGTTTTAAAGGGATTAAAAGATATAGAACGATTAATAACAAATAATGTGCAAAGTATTCATATAAGAGTATGATGTATGTATGTATTCATATTAGCCTGTTTGCCTAATAAGTATAAAAAAAAAAGAGTGTCATCTCCACTGCTCCGGTCCAGTCCGGTCCGGTGGTTAAACGGGTGTCGTGCGAACGAAAAACGTCGCGACTGCGCAAGCATAGGCGATTATGTTATGTAAATTTTTGTATGTAAATTTTTATTATGTAAAAAGATGAAATGTCTTAATATTTTCTTATTTCTAAGTATTAAAAAAATAAGAAATTGGGCGAATACATCCAACAAGGGGGCGATCTTGTGCAAAGATCGACCTAAATCCTTACTAACCCTTACTAATATTATAAATGCGAAAGTGAGTTTGTTTGTTTGTTTGTTACGCTTTCACGCCGTAACTACTGAACCGATCATCATGAAATTTTGCATACAAGTTCTCTGGAGTACGGAGAAGGACATACCTTTTATCTCGGGAAAATGTACCAATCCCGAGGGATCGACATTGACGCGGGCGGAGCCGCGGGCGAAAACTAGTTATACAAATACATTTGATGTATTTCATTAATTTAGCGCATAGTACTAGTGATTTGAAAACTCGTAATTTTTTTACAATTTCGTGCAATACCGTCTTAAGTAATATACCTAAGTCTATGGGTGGTTATTACAATCTGATCAGTAGTTTGACTGCAGTCGACATTTTTATTGAAAGATTATTTATTAGAAGAAAAGGAGAAGGAAGGATCAATTCGGTTTTATGTTTTTCAGGTATGGCATCAGTAGTGTAACGATACCTTAAATCCCTTCCCAAATTCCTATCCTTCCCCAACATAAAAAATGTTTCTGATAGGCAGCAGCGTCGGAAGCAAAAGAAGCCAAAAAACTGCGCTCGTCGCTGCTATAAAGCAACCTGTTATTTTGATTCCCTACTAACCTACACGCCCATTAACATGTCAAACATGGGCTTTCAATCAAGGTCCAAAGATCTAATTGCCCTGGAGTGATTAAGTATTTAAATTAGTAGCAAATTTGTATATTATCAATTTTAATAAACCTAATTAAATTTTGCGTAGTTTAAAAAATTAAAAGACGCAACACCAACGTAAACATTTCTGTTGATAAAAAAAATGAAGTTGATATACAATGTCTTGCGTAATAATGATTATGACGACGCTGAAGCAGGCAGTTTTTGGGGTTCCCTATCCAAAGAAACATGCCGTTAGCATTTTTCTTTGGATAGGGAACCCCAAAAACTTCAATTACTAAGCCTTCGTTTCTATTTTTTAACCGTCATAGATATTAACTTGATTTTTTACAGAATGTGTATTTATACTGCTGCTTTATCTATCAATTATTATTATAATTGATAGATAAAGCAGCTTTTCCAGCTTTTTCAGCAAGCTCCAGGTTTTTGTGAACCGTCGCCTGCGCCAGATTCTCGGCATTCGCTGGCCCGAGACCATATCGAATGACCGTTTGCGACAGCTATGTCACGAAACTCCGATCGACCAACAGATAAAACGCCGCAAATGGAATTGGATCGGCCACACTCTCCGAAGAAGCCCTGAGCACATATCTAAAAAGGCCATGGAGTGGACTCCCCAAGGAAAACGTAAAGTAGGCCGACCTAAACAGACCTGGCGACGTACCGTTCTCGACGAAATTAAAAAAACCGGAAAGACCTGGAGTGAAGTTAAACGCATAGCTCAGGACAGATCGAGATGGAGAGTCTTTGTGGACGCCCTCTGTCCCAGATAGGGGACATAGGACTATAAGTCAAAGTAAGTCAAGTTTATCTATCAAAAAATAATAAACAAGTACTCAATATTATATTTAAAAAATTAAAAAACCTTCTTAACTTTTCGACCGCCTTGTCATGGATCTGTGACAACGCCTATAACCGCGTTGTCACGGATCCGTGTTTGTCCGTGTTGTCTTTTTGGCGTTTCATGTACAGTAGTACGGAACCCGACACGTGCGAATCCAACTTGCACTTTGCCGTTTTTATAACGGCATGACAGAAAGTACATAAAATTCCTCATGATTAAGGTATGGAACATAATTTTGGAATTCCGTATAGCCATCAGGTTGATGGAGTATAAAGTCTCGTGAAGGTTGTAAATTGCAACTGTACTCTATTTTGAACCGTGACTCATACATAGGTTCCGTCTATCTATCTACGAGTACACTTGTACACTTTCTTATGAAGTCGCTTCTACTCATTGACTTATATATTACGTTGCTTCTACTTCTGTTAGCTTAGATCTTGTAAACTACTCGACGGATTTATATTATAAACTAGCTTTCGCCCGCGGCTCCGCCCGCGTCAATGTCGATCCCTCGGGAACAGTAGAACAGAACTTTTTCCCGGGATGTAATGTACCCTATCCCTATGTCCTTCTCCGTACCTTAGATAACGTGTATGCAAAATTTCATGATGATCGGTACAGTAGTTACAACGTGAAAGCGTAACAAACAAACAAACAAACAAACTCACTTTCCCAATTATAATATTAGTAAGGATAAGGATGCGAAAGTTTTGCTTGTTTGTAACGCTTTTAGGCCTAAACTACTGGACCGACAATCATGAAATTTTGCATAGACGTTGTCAGAGGTACGCAGAAGTCCATATGGATCATTCAACTCAAAAAAAGTACCTACTATTCCCAAGGCACATACACACAAGTCGCAGGCATTAGCTAGTAAATATTTTATTAATTTTATTTCCTTTTATTTCGCAAAAATTATTCGTTATAACAACCTAAATATAACACTAACTAAAAACTACAACTTAGTAAAACTTATTCTTACAATTTCGTAAAACTTATGAAGGTACACTAATAAAGGTAATCTATAAATAAAAAAGCTTTAAATTATTCGTTATAACAACCTAAATATAACACTAACTAAAAACTACAACTTCGTAAAACTTATTCTTACAACTTCGTAAAACTTATGAAGGTACACTAATAAAGGTAATCTATAAATAAAAAAGCAATGTCACGCATGTCATTGCTTCGCGGTAGGGTGCCCAAAAGGCTGGCCGCATTGCTACGTTGGACGGCAATGCTAATTGTGCGGGCTGGCATTTTTTTCCGCACGCGTTGTGCGGAAAACAATGCCAGCCCTTTGGTCACCAGATACCTCGACCTGCCGCTTGTTTATGATAATTACTAATAAACTAAAAAGTTATAAGAAGTTAAAAATACGCTTTTATCAAATTATTATATTGTCATCGGTCCTTGATAAGTCTACAAAATATTAATTCTATCTGACCGTTTAAAGTGGGTCAAAATCGAGTTCAAAGAAGTCGGTTACAAAAAGGTTACAAACAAGCAAACATAAGGGTGAAGCTAATAAAAAGCGTGTAAAAAATATTAAAAAATCTCAGTAACTACACAAGTTTTCTTGATTGGATTATTAGCTTAAGGCGCTGTATCCCTTAACCCTTTGTAGCGGCTGAAAGTGGCGATACCGGTTGGCCTGTCCCTAGTCTCATTTCAAACCCGTGTCGGCCATTTCCGTGTTAATTTTCACTTTTAATTTAACAATTCAATAATTATAGCCAAATATTGTATTTTTTTTATGTATCCATCTGGCTCATTTAGTTATACTTTTTATAGTCGTAAAAAAGTTGGTAGTTGTCGCTGAAAATATCAAGTAATTCGCGACGAAACTTTTTCTGGGTATAGCATTTTTGCTATTTTATTTTGCTAGATTTTAATTACTTTTTTGATGAAAATATTTTGATGTATCCATTTATTTTGATCTTTGAACTGTACTTCATATTTTTTTCATGCTAGTATTCCATGGAAAATAAGGCTAACTGCGTGACGAAAAAATAGACGTTTTACGGTATTCTTGTGATGCACAGCGCCTTAACAGTTTATTTCGGAAGTGACCTGCAGTTTAGAGCTTACGCCCACTGCTTGCTGTGGCTTATAATAGACTCGAGGATGCCGGCTATTGGGCTAAGGTCAAGCTGGTGCAAAAATGTCGCATTTAATTTTAGAATTCCAATTCAACATCCAATGACATACAATTTCGAATAGAACTAGAAATTCATAAGCAAAATCGGAATGTCGGCCTTGGTGAACAGTGACAGACAACTGACATATTGTTGGCCTATAACAGATCATCAAACCCGACTCATCAGTGCTACTGCCGCTTTTTTAATAATATGAATAAATAATAATAAATAAATATATATGTATACACGGTGAAATTTTGATCGTTCTGGATCCTTAAAGAGGTGATCCAGCCCGTCGATATGAACAACTTTTCCTATGGGACCAACGCTAGGAGCTCAAAAAAAAATGGGCCTTTACATACAAAGAATTTAGGTCGCCCGGTCAATTTGTATGGGAACGTCAAAAAAATGTTGAGTTCACAGCATTGGTCGCATAGGAAAAGTTGTTCATATCGACGGGCTGAATCATCCCTTTAAGGGTCCAGTACGAACAAAATTTCTCCGTGTATGGACAAATTACACATATTGAGCTAGCCCCAAAGTAAGTTCGAGACTTTATGGGATAACGGTACTCTATTTTTTATAACAAATACATAAACCGCGTGATTTTGAACCTCTAAACTATACTGAAATCCTGGAATTAGAATCCCTAACCACGGTAATGATCCCTAACGAGGTATAGAAATGCAAGAAAAAAGGAGAAACTTAAAAAAAAAATTTAGGGTTCCCATACAAAGTCGCCGATTAGCTGGGCCAATTTATATGTAAGGTCAATTTTGTTTTTAAGTTTTCAATATACCTAGCTCAGAGCATGGACTCGAGGTTCAATATCATGCTGTATGTTTGGGCATCTCAACTCGACTTGAAGACCTTGCTCGATTTGCTCAATCTGTCAATTAGTCAAAGATAAAGTATACAAACCTTTTAGAGAGAATACCGAAGGGGATCTGTGTGAGGACGTATCCGTAGAAGAAGGAAGACAGAATATAACCCTGCAGTGTCGAAGTCCAGACGAACTTTCCGTCTTGCGATGCCGCCGCCTGCAACAAGATATATATATATTTTTCTCAAACATGCTCGGAAATGTAGGCATTATTGGAGTAAAATGAAGCCACGAAGTTTGTAATTCTTGGCTCGTCCATTACTTTACCGGCCTAGGCCAGGAAAGTAAGTATGAAAATTAATTCCTGGCCGCTGCTCAAAACTTTTTAATTAATCTATGTAACTTGCACTATGTAACTTGTCATACAGCCATGGCTACCACATTATAAAAAATGCACTCATCGAGCATAAGTATATGAATGTGAAAATAATTTTATTCAAATGTTGGTATAATATCAAACAAAAATATGCCAATAATAAAAAGAAAAAACGCGGGAAAGTAGATTTTTACGGTATTAAATTTTTAGGGGTTAAATATGACTGGGCTGTATGGGCTATGTTTCCTTAAATGACAATTGCAATTAAAAAAGAAAATAAAGCGGGAATGTACTATTATTTATTTTCGGCGGACTGCAAGGTTGTTGTTTTGGATTGTTTTGCAGATTGCTTCTAGTGGACTATATAATGTAAAATCGGTGTAATTTGGTGTTATAAATGGCTATGTTTATGAACAATGTGTGATGGTGCAGCTGTGGTGCGGATTTAGAGATTTACATAGCGGGCTGATGGTCGCTCGCGTTACTGCGTCGTCTATGATCAAACCAGAGGATTCGTGAAAAATGACGCCAGGAGCTCCGCCAGGATTGAATCAACGAAATGAATTATACCATAATTTTTTTGATAAAACGTTGAAAAATATGAAGGTCTAAAAGACGTAGGACAACAAATGCCGTAAAACAAATATAAAAATAAAAATGTACATACTATTATCGTTTTTTTATATTATACTAAATTATTCCCAGTAGTACGTCTTTCATTATTTCCTCGCATTTATTGAGAAAAGCACAATACATGCCTTTGCCGGGAAACGGCTTGCCGGACTCGTATTTATTGCCAAGGCCTCGCTGACGCTCGGCCTTGAAAACTCTACTCGTCCGGCAATCCCTTACTTCCCGGCCTCTGCAGTAATGTACTATTTAATTTAAGTATACTTTTATGTTACCGGCAAACTGTATAATCCGGTATTATATACAATACCAAAATGAAAAATCCTCTAAAAATTACGAAAAAAAAAACATTTTTCCTAGACGTCGCTACTTTACGACGCCTAGAAACCTAACTCTAGGAGTACTAAAAGTTTTATTATTTGTAAACCCCTCCAAAATTTCAAGCTGCAATAGTGCCTGTGGTTGGGGCAATAAGTAAGCCTGGTCCAAAAGATCCAAAACATGAGGAAATGAAGTCGTGTGGTTTCCGGCAGAGTAGAATAGGACCACTCCTAGTCTTCCCATGGAGGTCGTAATAGGCGACTTAGGAAATACAAGGTAAACAAAGCTCATAAACATCAATAAGATCTCTCCAACCCGTCTGGCCAGCGAGGAGATTGTAGGCCAAATCCTCTGTCTGCTCTGGCCAAGTATGGCTCCGGTAGTACAGAGAGGGTCATGCTCCTGCAGTGGAGACTAAAAAGACCTGTTGATGATGATGATGATGAGGAAATGGTAATCATAGAAGTAGAGTTTAAGGGTTATTAGAAACTTACGCTTGTTCTGTTACTGTCGACGTCCCCGCACTCCGTATCGATGTGTTCTGAGACGACTGGGAGTGCTGTGTGGTTGACCATGGCGACGATAGCCACCGACATGTTGGTCCTCATGACGTAGGCGTTCGCCATACCCAGGAACAGCATGAAGGTGACGAAGTGCCGCGTGCCGAGGCCACCTGTTGGACAAAAAAATAATATATTCGTCAATTTACTATGCAATGGACTGTTTGAATACTAGGTACTAGAAGAAGAAGAACTCTAAGACTAGGGTGTGCATGGTCGTTTGAACGTGTCACTTACACGTAATGAATTGATGTGCTGGAGAGAAATTCTCTGTTCTAATGAATTCCGTCTCACGGAAAATTGCGGGTAATTTACAATAATTGTCGTGAATTTTTCAATAATTCCTACACTTGAGAGAAAGAAGAAGAAATTCTCGAGAAAAACCGACCGGTGGTCACCGTTCTCGAAAATTTCGAGCACGGCACAACACTACATTTAATTATGATGATACTATAGGTACGAGCAAATTCACAGACAGGGCATAACCCGAGAAAAATATGGACCTAGTTGTGACTGCCCCGTAGTATGGTACGCGCGACAAAGTTTATCGACTATCGCCATTTTGCTTTTCATAATATCAAAGAGTGAGATGTGGAAAGTTTATCGCCCGGTATAAACGGCGTCGCGGGCGCCTTGCTACGGGTGCAGCCCCCGTAGCATGACACGCGCGACAAAGTTTGTCGACAATCGCCATTTTGCTTTTCATAATATCAAAAAGCGAGATGTGGATAGTTAATCGCGCGATATAAACCGCGTCGCTGACGCCATGCTACGGACGCAGGTTGAGGCTAAAGTTCAACAAAACGAACAGGTTCAGAGTTAAACTAATTAAAGTAAAAGAGTTAAAGTAATTATTTAAAAAAAAGGATTTTTCGTTCCTTTTGACAAGGCAATATACTAACAATATACTATACTAACGTGTGGGGCGTAAGGGGTCCATATAACATCTGATGGTTGGTGCCCAAGTCAACCTCACCTGCACGCGGTGCGCGCTGCTATTAACTGACAAGGCCCTGACGACCCGCCAACACGCACTGGACCAGCGTGGCGGGATTAAGGTCCAACCCCCATTTTAAAATGACATCAAATCAGAAAGGGGAGGCCTTTGCCCAGCTGTGGGACACAAAAGCAGGCTAAAAAAATACTTACGTGTAGCCAACCTAATACAAAAATATTGGCCCAACATAAAGCCTGTTAAAAGCCCGTACAGACAAGCGTCAAAAGTGGAGTCATAATTAATCATACGATTAGTATGACATTTAGTATGGGAATTAACACACCGAAATACAACGTGATTATGAACCCCCTAACTATTTTGAAATCTGGGAATTAGAATCCCTAATGGAACACAGTATTGCAAGAAAAAAAGCTAAAAAACGAAAAAGAAAATTAGGTTTCCCATACAAAGTCGCCGATCAGCTGGACGAATTTCAATGAAAGGTTAAATTATTTTTTTATTTTTTTACCTTTTTTTCTTGCAATTCTGTGTTCCATTAGGGATTCTGATTCCCAGATTTCAAAATAGCGGGTTTAAAGTCACGCTATATAAGCCGAAAATATTTGTTTAATCTTAAATAAGATATTTAATTTCTCAATAGACAAAAATAAAATAAGACACATGCTTTTAACCATCGCGTATGAAAAGTATGTGTCACATAATTATTTGTCATCAATCAAATTTGTTCAAAGCAGATTTCAATCAAACATATCATCAGAAAATTTATACGGACCTCGAATAGTTGAACAGCAAATATTTATCGCGACTAACAATCGCAATCAATACTCGTAAGAAATAAAATCATCAATGGATAGGAGGAAGTCGCAAATCATTCACTTTATTGCAGCTTCGGGCAATAAAATTCTAAATTTAACCGCAAAAGCTACTTAGGCAAAAACGCAAACTGTTTCCATTTGATACAATGAAAACAAACTTTGTCTAGTCTAAATCCATACTATCCATATACTTAATATTTTAAATGCGAAAGTAACTCTGTCTGTCTTCTTCTCACGCTGCAACCATTAAACCAATTTGGATGAAATTTAGTATGAAGGTAGTTTAAGGCCCGGGGAAGGACATAGGGTACCTTTGATTCCGGGAAATTCTACTGTTGCCGAGGGATTGACGTTAACGCGGGCGGAGAAACAGGCAAAAGCTAGTTGTGAAAAAATACTTTTTATTAGCGTCTGTAAAAATCTATTCTTCATTCAAATGTTCAAAAGATTTCGTCGTAAAGAAACATGCGTAGGTTTATTTATTTTACCTTTTTAAAACTGTTTAACAATTAATGTTTCAGCGAAACGAACAATTATAATAATTTTAGATTTAATATCGGCCAACGTCCTTTGATGACAATGTATGTAGGTATCTATACTAATATTATAAAGCTGAAGAGTTTGTTTGTTTCTTTAATCTCAATTTTTTTAATCTCAAGAACTATTGATCCAACACAAAAAGAATTTTTCAATTTAAACAATTGGTAAATTATTTTTGTGTTGGATAGTCCATTTATTGAAGAAGGCTTTAGCCTATCAAACATCAAGCTGCGACCAATAGGAGCGAAGCATCAATAAAAAATGTTTTGAAAACGGGGGAAAATTATTCATCTATACTATTAAAAAAACATTTTACACAACTAATTAATCATAATAACAGACATTGCCGCGGACAAAGTTGCGGGCAACTTCCGGAACTCGATCAACACAAACATATCAACTGACTGAATGCATTCATAGCAATTTATATCTATCAAGTGAAGAAATCGTGTTACAGTTTCGGTAATAATATAATGAAATTTTTATCTTTTTGGACCCTTAAGGCGAGGCCTCAAATGTTTGGTACCTTCGCTCGGCAAAGGACTGATCAAGTGCGCGCAAGGGATAGCGCTTGGCGGTTTAGCCCGTGAATGATGAGATAGGAGATAGTCTCGAGTCGCTCAAAGAAAAAAACGTAAGCGCCAATTTCGTTATTTCTATTTTATATAAAATCAGACCGGTTAATTGTATTTTCATATTTACATTTTGATGAATTACTAATAACCTATCTTTTAGTCTAAAAATCATTATTTCATTCGTCGCATTTGAGCTACAATAACAAAAACTCTGCGAACGAAGACCATTTTTCAAAAAATATTTCTATCGAGAAAATTTTATAAAAACGTGTTTTCATCTTCAATTTTTGGAGATGAAATAGTCAAAAATCATATTACTTAGATTTGAAACTCCTAATTTAAGTATTTTGCGAGATAAATAAGGTTCAGAACGACCTTATTTACAGTGGTATCGCCTTAAAGGGGTGATTCAGACCATCAAAATGAACAACTTTTCCTATGGGAACAAAGCTGGGAAATCAAAAAAAAATTCGGCTTTTCCATACAAACTTTACATTATCCGTCTCGGATTTTACCGAACGTAATGTTGAAGATATTGAAGTCGATTTTATTTTTAAGAAAAAACTTAACGTTATGTACTTTATTATTCACTAGCTTTCGCCCGCGGCTGCGCCCGCGTCAATGTTGATCCCTCGGAAAGAGTACTTTTTCCCGGGATAAAAGGTAGCCTATGTCCTTCTCCGCACTCCAGTACGGCGTGAAAGCGTAACAAACAAACAAATAAACTCAGATTCGCATTTATAATATTAGTTAGGATTTAGCAAGCTTCTCGCGAAAATCATTCCACTTTAAAATTTACAACCAGTTTGCCAATAAATGGTATCGGATTCTAATGGTAATGCTTGTCTATTACTATCCAGTATGCCATTAAGTCTGACATCACAAGATGACATCCAAAAGATGAGATGAGACACCGCAAGCTACCCGTGTCGAGTCACTCGACACCATGCCATAACTCCATAAACTCAAACTTGGCAATGGAAAACGGCTGAACCGCCAAAACGTCAATTGGCCATTGGCGGCAAATGCGAGAACTCTAAAATGTTAATGTACTAGCATCGCTATTACTGTTAGTTGTAAATAGACACACATTCATCACATCGCCTTCATTAATTGTAGACGTTTTGTGTCGTTTCCCTCATTCCGAGTAAATAATTCTCTAATTAGAAGTTGGCACTACGCTCTTGTTATATTTTATGTTTTTCAATTTTTTTGTTTATTTTATTTGATGTAATTATTTTGTTTTTTAATTGAATAGGATAGGCGGTGAACAAAATATACTTTGTAGACACAGATATATAAGTGCACTGCTTATTTCACATCATCAAACTACCTGTCTATATTGTGATTTAAGATGCAATTCAGTAGTAAGCTTCGGAAGGTACGTTAAGCCGTTGGTCCCGGCTGCCATCTAGTTAAAGGATCCTCGTCAGAGGCCGAGGGGCAGTTCCGAAGAACTCTGACACCAGGGTGTGCATGGTCGATTGACCGTGACACCTACTAGAAATGATGATGATTAAAATAACACTAAATATCAAATCAAAGCATGGAAGACCGGATTCAACTGCTTGAAACCAGTATAGATGAACCTATTATATTTTCATAACTGCCAGACAGAAAGAACTCAGATAAAAATCTAGACAAGCAACCGGAGCGGTTTTGTTGCCAAAATAATTTATGTGCGCCTATATTTAGATCAAAAAAGAAAAGAAAGACAACAGTCACTGTTATGAAATTAGACCAAGAATAGATTTGAGATGCTATGTAACTCATTAGGTACCATGGAAAAAACAAGATTTTATAATGAAAGAAACAGTGATTAACCCTTTATAATAATCTATACTAATATTATAAAGCTGAAGAGTTTGTTTGTTTGTTTGTTTGATTGTTTGTTTGTTTGAACGCGCTAACATCAGGAACTACTCGTTCAAATAGGAAAATTCTTTTTGTGTTGGATAGTCCATTTATTGAGGAAGGCTTTAGGCTATAAAACATAACGCTGCGACCAATAGGAGCGAAGCATCAATAAAAAATGTTTTGAAAACGGGGAAAATTTATTCATCTATACTAATTAATCATAATAACAGCAATTGCCGCGGACGAAGTCGCGGGCAACAGCTAGTAATAATAATAATCGTTGAATTCAGATATGCATCCATAATTTGTTTACAAAATATTAAAAAAAATTAAATTAAAATTTATTTATTTGTGCCAAGATGGATTTCTCATCCAGTGTTTATATATGGGATTGTCCATCTTAGCATTCAGTCTTTAGGATTCCGCTGCTACTGTCCCGACAGCGACGCATCAGGGAGGCCGTTTGTTTGCGTATAATGGCGTAAGTCGTCCGTACGCGCTTCGGCAAACATTCCTGACGCAATACAGTATCGGGCAAGTCTCAGCAGCATCCTAAAACTATTATTATACTGGACGCGTAGGGCATTGTAAGTCCTTTTTGTATAGCTGACCCACATGCTTTATGTCATTGATGCATCATCCATCCTAATGATCCTACAAATATTATAAATGTGAAAGTTTCTATAAACGTGTGGTGTGAAGATATCTGAAACTCATTCAGGCAAAACCAAAACCACCGTAAAGTGCATTTTTTTAAAACTTGTGCTCCTGCAGTAACTAAGAAGACCTGATGATGATGATGATAGCGAATTTCGAATGGCTATCATCATTAATGTATTTCTTTAGGCAGCTTATAAAACTGTCAGTTTTCCGCCCGTAGTCCGTTTTGACGTAAAACGACAGGGGGAGGGGGGAAACTTAGCCCAAAATAAAAAATTGCCACCCAAACCATCACCCTACTCAGCCTTCTGGCAAATCCAGCAATGCACACACGAAAACAAACCAACGCAAAAAATCCTAGAGGGGTTTTGATGAAATTTCATCAGTAAAGCTACTAGGCTATTACATAATAACGCGGACAAAGTCGCGGGAAAAAGTAAGTATCGATTAGAAAGTGATAAGATAAATAACACTTTCAAGACACTCCCGCGTAAACATAAAATGAAGAACCATGATTCAAATGAAAAAATGATCATGATAAAGGAGGGAAAATTAAGACAAATAATAAATACTTAATATTAAATTAACACACCACTCGCACTTGGCCGATTTGCTACACGTGTTGCTGCAGTGTCGTGCGAGTCTAATCGTCATCCATTCCATTTCGATAGTGATGAGTGATCGCCTGCTCCGTAAGCATTCATCGCGTATTGAGATATTCAATAAAGATTTCGATCAGTGACACATGAATATAAGTAATATTTTATTCAATACGGTTGCCAGAATAAATTTACGAGTGTTGTACCCAAATTCAGTTTGGCATCCGGGCGTGATCAATTCTACAAGTTCCTCTTTGGTTACTCAAAGGTTACTTAAATAGTTAATCTCTTCTTAACAGTCAATGCTCAAGTGTATGACTTGAGCATTGATTGAAACTTAGTCCCTCTCTCTCTCTCTCTCTCTCATTTGAGCGTGGTCCCGGTTGCAACTTCAGCTGGAGTGCTTCGGAGGCCGGGGCCGTTTTCCGGTTATTTCTTCACTTCGCACGGGCATCGGAATCCTTGGTTGTGAGACCATTGGCTGGAACTGAGTTCTAAGACTAAAATGCTGTTTAAAGGAGATCTTGCAGCACCCGTAGCATGCATGGCGATCCTCATTCGCTCTTTGATATTACCTACGGAAAACAAGATCGTCGATAAACGTTGTATGCATATATGCATAATGCATACATACAATGCGTAAACATTGCAGCATGGCACGCAGTCACGCAGCCATGCCACGGGGCTCAAGATGGGATTCTAGATATTTAATCTGTAATGTTATTGTTTTGACATAGTCCAAAAAATCCTGGATCAAGGATTAAAGTGCATCGATGGATCTTTGCAGTAGGTTTAGTGGATCGAGCGGTAATAATCGTAACGTAAGAAAAAAGTTCATGACAAAAATTAGAAAACACAGAACAACAACGTAAAACACTAAAATAAACGCATAACGAATATTTACATA
Organism: Elegia similella; assembly: GCA_947532085.1. NCBI lineage: Eukaryota > Metazoa > Arthropoda > Insecta > Lepidoptera > Pyralidae > Elegia > Elegia similella. Next base: position 6,727,416 of record OX383933.1, read on the forward strand.
CGCTCTCCTATAAAACGAAGCGTAACGTAGTATTTTTTTCTCTTTGGTTTAACTTTGATAAATAATGCGTAAAAACAATAATTTAGTATTTAAAAGTATCAAGTTAGCATATCCTCGTAATTCAATAATTTATTTATTATGCACATATCACAAACTGCAGTCAAAAACATTATATAAACTTAGATGACCTGGTTCAGAACTAGACTACAATTCTAATGTAGGTAAATGTGCATTGCATGGTTTAATCAAATAAGTAATATAGTTATAAGTAGAATAATTAATTCAAAATTTCTCATTAAGATATGGATGTCTTTTCCTTAAAAATGATGGTATGATTTATTACCTATATAAATAATTAATTCTATGCGCTAAGTATAATATAAATAATATAATATAATATAAGGAACCAAGTCAGAGGCCGAGAGGCGGTTCCGAAGAACTCTGACACCAGGGTGTGCATGGTCGATTGACCGTAACACCTACTCGAAATGATGATGATGATGATAATATAAATTAAAACTTATTCGGCAGCGGCGATCGAAGATGATTTTTCACTAAGTAGAGAGGCTCTTAAACTAATAAAGATGGAATTAAAGAGTAAGAGGGGTCTTTACTTTACACAACTGTGGGACCTATCTCGTGTACTTTAAATAAAGTAGTTAAATTCATTCGAACTTTGTTATTAAAATGGTTAAACAAGATTCATTTGATTTTATTACAGAATAACTTTAGTCCGAATGATAATTTTAAATTTGATAATATTTCAGACAATAAACTAGTAGAGAAATGCAAGTTGAAGTAGACTTCAACCAAACTACTGAACCAATTAGGACGAAATTTGTGTGGAACCACTTCTTATGTAGCTATATTCATATAAACAGAAAAAGTTTTTAATGTGAATACTACTTTAGCGGCGGTACACTTTTTGGGATGGGTAAAAATGGTAAACTCGCGTCTGGACACGTGACCCTGATCGAAATCTCATAAGACGGACACGTGACTTGAGACCGTCGCATAGGCGAGTTTTCACTTCTGCCGGCACTCCCGCGAGTGCAACCCGTTGTATTTTTTTAAAGGTTTATTCATACGGGAACATAAATATAATGATAAACCCCTTCTTTTCTGAAGTCTATTAAAAAAGATGTTTAACCCTAAAACATAGTATTTCACAATACCTCCTATAATGAAGCAGAAAACCCATTATCTACTAGCTGCAGTTGTATTGCTTCAGTCGGACGTGTAGACATTCACAGACACACAACACGACCGTCTCGTCATCAATCGTTAATTGATCAGATAAACGAGTGATGATTGTGATGAACGATTGAACGATGTAGAATTTCTAATATTTATTGTGGAATTCGCAAAAAAAATATTATTTTAGGTATAACGATAGTTGATACTATTGATACGAAACATGAGAGCATTGACGTTAAAGTCTATTTACTAGAAATGCAACTTAAATTTGATAAACAGCTGTACTTACCTACTCAAAATATAAAACAAAATATCAGTATCATAATTACCGTCTAAGCGCAATACGTGACTTTGGGCAAAAATTATTTCGTATGTCCGTCTGTCCAGCCATCCATCTCTCCAGCTGCTCTCCTACACAGATTGCAATTTTTAATCAATTCTCGTAAAATTTTGTGAGCAGATTCAATAATTACATATAATTTCTTGTCAATTAAATTTTTGCAAATTTTGACAAAATAGCGTTTACGTAATTATGCTTAGCTGTGAGAAGACTCCCATGGTCTAGACCACACAGAGACTAGTAATAAATGCAACAATGAGACTAGTAAGTAATAAATGAGGACCGGTTTATGTGCTTATCATACGAATCTTACAATGAATATTCCGGAAGTAAGTAGGTAATTCTTGGCACAATACCTCCTTCAAAAGGCGTGTACTTGTTGGACTGAGATAACCCATGAGACTAAGTTGTTATTTTGCTGTGATGTAACTTGAATATAACCTATTTGCTTTAAAGCAGATACAAATTGTGAAGATGCCGTAAGAGAAATAGGTTTACATGATTATCCAGCAAAGAAAAACGCCATTAACGTCATCTATTGTGTACCTACTTTAATCATCATCATGCACTTTGATATATAATCATTGTCGCTTATAAACTCGTCGCTTGTAAATGAACGCTTGACATCAAATGATGGATTCGTTTGACGTAAGATATTGTGTAATCATGGTGAAAAGTTTGCTTCCACAGAAGCAAACTTTTCACCAAATATGCAGAAATTAATTTATGAATTAGAGATGTGAATGTTATAAATGTAATGATGTATCCTGAACGGAGCAGAAAGCAGATGTTTCTGTAGCAATAGGCCAGTGTCCTGGGTCAAAATAATGATATTAAAATTAGTCCATAAGTTTGATAGGGTAAATCAGGCATACGTGCCCCAGTCGATAATGTGCCCCACTCGCAGAACGGACAGATGCATTTTGAATTTGGCGCTAATTTGGTCCGTGCGGGTTAGTGACAGAAGTATGGCGTCGATGTAAACAACTCGGTGCTGTTATTTATTTGTTTTTATGAAGAAAAAGTGGTCACAAGGTATGTGTCATAGTTTGAAAATGTTTTGTATCTGTTTTAACATTGATTTTAAGTGTTTGCTTTATGTTTTTTTCAGTTTTTAAGGTTTTATTCTAAAGCTAACCTCTTTGAACTATTGTGTACCTACAATTGCGTTTCGTTTTTCTTAAACTTCTTTGTTGGAATCAAGTGGGGCACGTTATACTGGACTTTGGCTAATGCGCCCCGATTTCTTTCGGGTAATGTGCCCCACGTCTGTATTAGTTTTATATTTTTATTTTTTAGTATTTCTGATCGGTTATTTTATTTTAGGAAATGGGGAAGGAAAAAGCTACAGATCCAAGAAAATGGACAGAAGAAAATATGAAAAAAGCTATAGAAGATGTCATAAGCAAGAAAATGGGAGTTTTTGAAGCTAGCCGGACATATGAAATACGATCAAGAACCTTACGTAGACACATCCTGAAAGGCTGGGATAGCAAGCAGAATATAGGTAGACCTTCGGAATTAGGACATGAAAATGAATTGAGACTTGTAGCTCACATCAAACGTCTCGAATCCATCGGATTTCCTCTAGAACAATCAAGACTGCAGTCTATTGCTTACGACTTTGCTGCTTGCTAGAATTACCTCATCAATTCAATAAGGAGAAAAAACAAGCTGGATGGGATTGGTTCCAAGGGTTCATGAAGAGGCATCCAGAGCTAAGTAAAAGAAAAGCGGAAGGCCAATGAAAACACTTGTGTAGAATGTCTCAAATCTTACTTCCATACAAAGAAAAAAAGTGACTGGATCCAGTGTTTGCAGTGTTCCGGCTGGTTGCATGAAGATTGCTCAAACTTCCCAGATAAATGCAACAAGTGCGGTGACCAAAATAAAGAGAATGGAAAAGGAAAGAAGACTAAAAAATGAGAGGCTTCATTGGGGCACATATGACTGATGTATCCGTGGAATGTGCCCCACCCTAGACTTTAAGAAATCGCTGATCTCAGCCATTTTAATTACTTTTAAGAAGTTTTTTTTTGTTTTTGTTATACCTATTGAGTCAGAGGTTAAGACTAATTACTTTAATAAACATGTTTTAAATAACACCGATTATTATTTCAATTTTTCGAATGGTGGGGCACAATTGCCAGGTTTACCCTAATCAAAAAATATCAAAAAATATAGGCTAGTTTCTTGGGTCAAAATAATTATATCATATTTTTATAAGTGTTTTATTTTGCATTCACAATGCTATTTTGATATACTCTATAGGTCGTACATAGACCTAGGTCGCTGGTTCAAGTCCCGCCTGCATGGGATTTTTTCACCATATTTTATTTCTCAATTTATCAAGAGTATAAATATCAGTCAGATAAGCAAAAATATTAGGCGTATTTTTTTCTATTCTCTATAAAAAAAATATAATGATAATGATAAAGCGAGGAGGCTTGCGATACAGTGTAGCAAAGTGTAGTGTCACACGGAACTTTAAAGGGGTATACTTTATGATTTTTTGTTTAGTTGACATAAAAAAAAGAGTAATATTTTTTGGTTATTTAAAGGACAGACTAATTATATTTTTTTAGGAAACCAGGCTTTTAATAGAGCATTACTTCATAAACAATTGCTATATACTTACCAGTTTCCATGAATTAATTAATTCATGGAAACTGGCAAGCCTGAAAGTTAGAGAATTTTAGTACAGTGCTTTCTACATTTGGCACATGTAATGTTATGACGTATACTCAGTACAAGTTGAATCATCAGCACACCAAATTGGTGACGTAGATGTGTTGTGTAACCGGGAGTAGGCGGCATGCTTTGAGGATGTACTCATGTACTACGTCTGCTTGGTTTCTGCACAATTGCGCGAAAGGAAACCATTCGCAATTTAGTGGTTAAGGGCAATTAGCCTTGACGGTTGTCTGCCTGTTATTCCTATTTTAGTCACGCGAGATGTGGTTTCTTACACTCTTTCTTGCGGCGTACCGCAAGGCCCTGATTTTGGACCTACGCAATTATTTCTACTATATCTTCCATGCTGTGCTTTACCATGTAGAAGCCGGCCGAGGGAAAAATTTAAGGAAACAAGTCAATAGGCGATGTGACTAGAAACCCACCCGTTGGCCACCTATACGCCCACCTATACGTGAAACGTTGCCTTTGGGCCCTAGGCATTCGATTCACTCTACCCCGTAATCCCTTACGGACTAAAGACGTGATTATTATTAATATTAATGTATGTTTTTTGTGAAATGTTACTTGTAAAACTAAGATGTGTTTTGTTTGCTTAATGCTTTGTTTAACGCATAGCGAAGTTTTAGAATTACAGGAATTAAAATGCCTACTACGCAAATATGTATGAGAAAACAAAAAACGGGAAAACTTATGTCGTTGACATTACCCTGAAAGTCATAACAAGAAAAAAGAAACACTTATTATCCCAGTGCCAGCCGGTTTATTTAACGCCGTTAATAATTGGTTTTATGTGAAATGCAATTCATTTACAATTCTGAGAAGCTAGCACTTATTTGCTAAAAAGAAACACGAAGCCCTAGAACTGCATGCTACATATTGAAGGAGACCAGACATAGTCACCGAACACAGACAATGTACATACAATGACTTTTTCTGAATCAACGATGTTAAATACCTTCAAAATATCAAGCAAATTCTCAAGTAGGAACAAAGAATTAATCATTACATAGTTACAACAAAGTCGCTTCCTGCTGTCTGTCCGTCCCTATGTATGCTTAGATCTTTAAAACTACGCAACGGATTTTGATGCGGTTTTTTTTTCGATAGATAGAATGATTCAAGAGGAAGGTTTATATGTACATTGCACCCGTGCGAAGCCGGGGTCCGGGTTGCTAGTTAATTACAGATGTGAAGCCTCCTCCCCAGAGATCCACTTTTTTGTCATTTTATGAAGATTTTTATAAGGTTTTATTTTATTTTAAATGTTTTTATGATAAAAGCTAGATAAGTATAAGAGATTTTGTTTTACTAAAATCCGGTAGTTTTGATATATTTTTTTTAATGGATTTTTTATCTTGGTGTGAAAAAAAAACAACTGCTTACTTAGTGCATAACTAATATAAAATATGTATAATCTGACTATATTATTATAATATATAAAATCTCGTGTCACGATGTATGAATAGGATAAACTCAGAATCAAATTTTGTAACCATCTGTAATTTTGTCCAATTTAAAAGATAGGGTAGGAGGAGAGGATAGGATTTTTTTATTCGGGTCAGCAGGTATATATTGGTTATAATTTATGACGACTTCGATAATTTGTTAAATAACTGAAAAAACTGACTGGTCAATTAGAATAACCAAATTGGTTAGCAATCTCGCAGCGTGTTATTTCCACAGCGTACATGTGTCATTCGCACAGCGTTGAATACAATTACAATATGTATATTCTTACAATTCTTTTTATTCGATATTCTCTGAAATATCATGAAAATAGGCCATATTCAATATTATGACACTAAATTAAACTTTCAACCTCAATCAGCTGAAGCTATTCAGTTCAGTATCATGAAAATCAAACTCATTTTGTCCTGACATTTTCTCTCTTCGAAGCAATTCCTTGCTTTAATTATCTTGTTACACGAATTTGTTTACAGTCTCTTTGAGCATATTTTGGCCAGATTTAGCCACGGTGGCGCACGATTTTAAACCCTAATTTAATAATAAAGGGCAGTTCGTCCATCAAATCATCCTGCCGCCTGTGAGGCAAAGGAAAATTGAACAAAAAGCCACAGGGAAAATAACCAAAACATGTATCAAACACTAGCGGCCCGCCTGGCTTCGTACGGGTAGATATATGTATTTAATTTATAACCTTTGTTCATCAGCGATAATGTAGGATTATAATGGTGAAAGAACTTTTCAAATCGGTCCAGTACTTTTGGAGCAAACAAATACAAACAAACAAAATGACATCTTAGTATTCTATTTATAAAATTTTGAGCATTTTTTTTTAAACTAGCAGATCTAAACATATCATGTGTCCATAGCTGGAGCTATGGACACATGATCTCGCTGGAGCGAGCAGACAAAAACAGGACCATGTTCAGGCCGTATGACGATCACAATAAACTATTGTGCCTCCTCGACCTTGCACTTGCGTGTATTGTGCCGTTTCCGGAAAAATTACATAAATTTTCACGTGGAACGTTATTATCCTAGCATATTATGATTGAGATTGATGTACTGCGTTATTATCGTCTGTTTTGTTTGTACTTCCTATTATACACTAAACATTGTTCGTCATGATAGGTATTTTTATTTGATGTGTTTAGACGCTTTTTATTAGCTTCACCTGTATGTTTGTTGTATGTTGTACCGCCTGTTTGTTGTTCACTTTAAACGGACAGATTTAATTAAAACTTATTAAGGACCGATGACAATAAAATAATTGGATAAAAAAGCGTGTTTTTTAGTTTTCAGGCATTGAAACACACCGGAAATACGTAACAAACAGAAAAGCATCTGATGGCGTAGTTGTCACGTCAGTAGTTTGAGGGGCACCGGGTTAGATTCCCGGCGCGAGCAAATACTGTAAGTCTATTTAATTTTGACAACTAGGTAATTGTTCGGATCTGAAAGGTATGACCTCTGGAAGGCAGAAAAGCCGTCATAAAAAAATCAAGAATAGCATGAATGTTGGCATTATACCGGCCCCCGGGCTTCGACGCATTGGAGGATTCAACTGGGGAAACGTTCAATTAATGATAAAGAAACAAGTAAATAGCATGGGTCCAAAAACATAACCTTGGGGAATACCGGTTCTTACAACGAAATAATTCAATATAGAATTGTATAATACTTCAATACTTTATTTGCATCCTCATCTATATATTTATTTGCGAAAAACAAAGAATAATCAGCAACTTGCTTCGTCAAAATAGAATTGTTTAATGGCGCCATTAATTTACCCGATTCATTATAAAATTATATAACAGCGGCATTGTAAACCGATAATTTCGCTGATCGAGCCATTACAATATACACAACTGTGCAAGGAATCTATTGAGATATGCAATGAAATGAAAATAACATAAGGCCTATTTATAACGAAAATGGTTTTATACCAAAATTAGTCTTCATAATCTAAGTATAAAGTTGTGAATAATATAGCTAGCTGTGCCCACGACTACGTTCGCGTACATTACATTATGTATGTATGGGGGCCAGGTCTTATCATATCTGGAGAAAAAAATTAAATAGCCTATCCCATGTCCTGTATCTCTTAATGTTTACTACTAAGTTTCATGAAATTCAGTTAATTCGTTTGGAGAGTTAGGGAGGAACATAACTATGTAGTTATTTATGTTTTTAGGTTTAAACTATGTAGTTATTTATGTTTTTAGGTTTAACCTAAAAATCGTCAATTTCGTTTCAGTATTTTGTATAGAGCTTATTAAAACGATATTTCTGAAAACAAAGTAACTTGCTCTATGACCAACCCTTACAGAATTATTATTATTATTGATGATGATGATGAACGATAAAGTCCAGTTAAATTAAAAAGCTTCAAGTGACGATCTGTTAAGTATGTAAATTACTCTACATAATTCCTGTGGGTTAATCCATTGCGTGATAAGAAAGCATTGCGTCGCGAAATCCTACCCTAGCCTCTATGACGTCATCGATGAATGGAAAGGCTTGAAAAGAACCTTAATATCGCCATTTCATGTCTCTGTAAGCGGAAAAGCGCACTCTTGTCTCCGAAGAACCAAAAGAGTTCTATTTAACCCAGGAAAATATTTGGTGCTGTCAAATTTTTGTGAATACCCAGACCTGTTTCAATAAAGGATAAGGTGTAAGAGAGTTAAACTCACTTGCGTTACCTGCCGGCCGCTGGTCTTCCAACCCTGGCTGTTCCCACACAAGCACGTGTGCACCGCGCGATTTCGACACCATTTTTAGAGAAAAATGCGAAAAGAATCCTTAAATTAGGCGATGAACGTCCGTCAACAAGCTACGTGACGTTGCTTAGTGAAGCAACGTGAAGTGTATCGTATAGGGGAGGCATCGCGAGGGTTGTAAAAGGTTTGGGAGCAAAAGTCGACTGCGAGACGTTCGGGCCGGGGCGCGTCGAGGCGTCTGTAAATATAGGTAGACGCGCGAGGGGCCTGAATGGTTTGGGACGGGCGGCGCACGCGCTTAGAGCATGCGATGACGTGAGCCAGTTTTTACTGAACGCTGAAACTGATGTAGGGGGAACAAGTACCGCTATGATTATGCTTTGAGTGGCGCAGGTATCATGGCCTTGATCTCAAGCTGGAGCAACTTGAAATTTTCGGTATTTTACTTAGAAATTAGATACCTTGTTGTTAATACATTGGCTATCAAGTTTCAAAGATTCTCTCTAAATATTTGTTCGGGTCCTATCTTAGTTAGGGACCAACTGAAACAAGGATTCTGCCGAAACCGAAATCAGAAACCGAATCTTATGAAAACCAGCTAAGTACGAGTCGGACTCGCGCACGAAGGGTTCCGTACCGTTATCTATAGAAACGGCATAAAAATCATGTCTGTTGTATGGGAGCCCCCCTTTATATTAATTATATTTTGTGAGTAAGTGAATATATAACTAAATATTCTATTAATATTTCAAGCCTCTACCTGTTTCCGTTATCAATTCCGAACAAAAACAAGCAAAAAAATCACGTTTGTTGTATGGGAGCCCCCTTAATTAAATATTTATTTTATTCTATTTTTTTGTATTTGTTGTTATAGCGGCAATAGAAATACATCATCTGTGAAAATTTAACTCTCTAACTATCACGGTTCATGAGGTACAGCCTGGTGACAGACGGACAGACAGACAGACAGCGGAGCGAAATTAATAGGGTTTTTACCCTTTGGGTACGGTACCCTAAAAATGTGTGAGTAATAACAATTACTATAATATTATTGCGAACTAAAATCCACGGGATTCTCCCAGACCAGCATGGAAGGCCACAGAAAATTAGTTTTTTTTTTTTAATTTTATCTGATTTGGTGCGTTTCAAGCATTACCTACTTACTTCAATTACTAGTTAATTCAGTCAACTTCACGTTCCGTCGTTGATGCGATGCCCATCCTACGTTGCATTATGTTAACTTTTTATTCACAATCACAAGTAAGAATCTTCAAGCAGTTCATTGACTTATCCACGGGAGTCGCACGCATCGCACCTAAGTTTTTTTGCCTAAAATTGTGTTGTGTTGTGACTCATACATACCTACCTATGCGATCACATTCGTTACCATGTTTATCAGCCGGCCTATTTAAGTGTACGTTTTGATAGTCACTTCAAAATACATTGCGGTTTTCGTATGATTGACTATTTTTATTTAAAATATATAAGAGGCAATGTATTTTGAAGTGATTATCAAAACGTTGTACACTGAGTTAACAAATAGGCCAGCAGGCCTATGTATCCAAGGCTACGAAACTAGAATAGTTGTTTGTTTTTTGTGTGTCTAAGTGGCCAACACTCGTGTCAGATTTTTCAAGCTGCCTAAAGGCATCTGACATAGCTTAACGACTGCCATCAATGATGACAGCCGGGATCAACGGCTAAACATGCCTTCCGAAGCACGGAGGAGCTCGAGATATTTTTATGCCACCTGTGGTCTCCCATCACAGTGGGGACTGCTCCCGGGATGCTTAACATGCGTAAGCGCTTTGATAAAATAGTAAAGAGTAAAAAAAAAATTATTACCGTACGAATATCATCAAAACGCAAAGTAATCACTTTAATTTGACACTGATTTTTAAAAAAAAACTTAACCGTGGTCTCATGGTCTCAACGCGATTTACTGATGTATATGAAGTACAAGAGTGCTATTTTTGAAATGATGCCGTTCGTAAACGAGCGATTTTTCCATACAAAAATCGTTCGATGACGAGTGTCACACTTTTAAAAATAGTACCCCTAGTACTTATTCTATGGTATAAGGTTAGTGCTTGGAGACTATGAATACCATGATATACGGATGGGCACATCATATTTTGTCAACATAAATAACCAATTTCTTACATCCGATTAGGAAGCGTAAAGGAAATATGGAAGTATGAAAATTTCCATATCCCTATTTTGGATATATGGCAACCAGCTGTGACCAAGTTAGGGCAACCGAAAACCATGGCAGAAGTCTGTCTAAAGTTTAGACAGACTTCTGCCATGGTTTTCGGTTGCCCTAACTTTCTAAACTGCTCGGAACAATACTGCCGTTCGTGCTTTTTTAATACAAGAATTTTTCAAGATTCCATACTCAATTGGATATTTATTTTCACCAATGCTTGCCCATCCATATATTATAGTCTCTAAACACGGTATATTTGGATACCTACCAAAATACAAATTCTAAGTACAAGTTCGTAATGAAAAAAATATAATTGAATAACGATAAAAACTGCTTTGTCTGCGCTAAAGTAGGTTCGAATAAAGTTCTCCTGGTGAATTTGATTTAAAGAATATGGAGGACCAAGGAAGTAGACCTGAAAAAGAAGTACCCAGTACCTACTATTTAAAAAACAAAAACCCAACTGAATTCCCTTTTAAAAAATACTATTACGATTTTGAGACGAATGTGTACCTTAACTGTCCAAATCCATTTAGTTGCTTGGCTACGAGGTTATAAAGAAATTAAAAAAGGTACAAGCAAAACGCATAGCATAACCCTTCTTTGCAGTCGGGTAAAATAGAGTTCAGTCTTCATAGTTTGAGACTCGTAACGACATCTACAACCAAATTACTGAACTAAAGAGCATTGCCAAACGCTATCTGTTTTGTTGAGTCGTTGTAGAAATAAGTTCAATGATTTTCCGTAAGAGGGAAGCACTTGATCGTAGTGAGAAAAATATGAATATGATTATTTTTTTATGTTATTTAATAAATGCCAGCATCCAGTGTGCGATTCTTGCTTTAGAGGTTTCTGGGTGCGATATCCCTTAGAACAATAAACTGAGACGCAATTTTTTTTTAAATCTATAATTCGGCGATAATATCTTTAAAGTCTCTGTCTCTGTATGACCTGAGGTATGACCTCAGGGTATGACCGATGCTCTATGGCATAGAGAATTGGTCGTTGAGTAGTCTGATAGTTAGTTGACCTATCAGGAGTGATATTCTTCAAATGACGCCGTTCGTAAACGAACGTACATATTTTGCATACAAAAATCGCCGTAGACGAGTGTCACTTTTTTAAAAATAAGTGACCTTGTGAAATTTCGCTCTCATACGACGTAAGCAGTAGTGAATTGGAAACTACCGTAGCTGCTTTTATCGCAATTATAACGTGGCTGTTCCGCTAGCCTACTAGCCCAAGACTGGCACGAAGTTATTTTTAAAATAAGCCCCATCACTTATCATATGAGACTATGAGACCCCTCTATCCGACCCCCTCGCACTCGTCACCGGAACAGAGTGGGTAGAGTAGGATTAGCTTCGACTAGTGGTGACCGTCCGGCAGTCCCGGGTAACGTGTACCCAGGATAGGCCCTTCTGGCAACGTAGCAATCGGCCCAAAAGGCAAAGATGAGAGTTGCTGCTCTCCAAAGGCTTTTGATATTATTTTTTATCATTGGCCATCGCGGTCCATCAGGCGATATGAGAGTTTGCTTTCTCTCCAAGCCTTGCGCACACAGGCAACGCACAAAGTTGAGGACCGTCACTCCTTTGGTGATGTTGTCTATCAGGTTGAAGATCTGCCCTCGCCTCGAACGCCCGGTGAAGTAGCAAAAACTCACTAAGAGCTAGCTACAGAGTCAATAAAAAAAAACATATCCGACACTAAGGTCTGAAAAGAAAAGTCAAAGGACGCAGTTCTCTGACCCTTTCAAGTAGCTGGGGCCCATTTCTTATAAAGGAACCCTAGAAGTCAATCGGCCGCTCCCAATGCGAATGATCCCAATCCCGAATCAAAACACGACAACAGACGGGCAGGGCATTGTGTTTGTTTGCGCGTGAACTCGATTGAATAAACACCGCTCCACATCGTCTTATTGTGCTGGGATTGTGCACAGGATGTAGGATGTAGCAGATTGCCGGCCCACACCTAACTGGTCAGCTATAGTACCGTGTCAAAATATTTAGCGGTGTAGCTGGGAGCTGGGTGGATCGTTTATCATTTGCCTACCTCGACTCCAGTCTCCCTTTAATCTATATCATCATCATTTCGTGTAGGTGCCACGGTCAATCGACCATGCACACCCTGATGTCAGAGTTCTTCTGAACCGCCTCTCGGCCTCTGACGTTGTTCCTTTAACGACTACCAGATGGCAGCCGGGACTAACGGCTTAACGTGCCCTCCGAAGGACGGAAACATCTTCATTATCAGACAATCAGGTGTTTCAAGCCTGCAATGTCCTAACCAAAGTATGCTTTCCGTGGGAATCGAACCCACGACCGGGTCTATAGGCAAACGCCTTAACCACTGGACCACGGAGGCAGTTAATCTATCGCAATTTGTACTTGTATTCAACCACAACACTTTATTTCCGTTTTAGATTGATGGAGAAAATAAATATAGATTTTACATTTAAAAAAAAACAGATCAACAGTCTTGAATCGCCTATTCTTTTATTCCATGCTGGTCTGGGAGAAAAGGAAAAAATAGAATATGCCAGCTGCTTCTCTTCCCGCAGATCATAAAATCCGATGGAGGGAATGGGCGAAAATCTGCGGAATCATGTCAATAGGCGATGCGGCTAGCCACCCATCGCTATTTTGATTCCGTTTTCCACATACATTCACTCAAACATGCTAAATGTGGCCATAAGGACTTATAGACCTGATAAGTATGTATATGTTGTCGACGGTCATATCGACAGATGACAGGTTGTCAAGCCTTCAAGTTGTCATGATCATCATCATCATCATCATCATCATCAGGTCCTTTTTAGTCTCCACTACAGGAGCACGACCCTCTCTGTACTACTAGGGCCATACTTGGCCAGAGCAGCCAGAGGACTTGGCCTACACTCTCCACGCTGGCCAGACGTGTTGGAGAGGTCTCTTAGATGTTTATAAGCTTTGTTTAGCTTGTATTTCCTAAGTCGCCTTCTACGACATCCACGGGAAGACTTGGAGTGGTCCTATTCTACTCTGCCGGATACCACACGGCTAAGTTGTCATGATATTATAATGGTATTACTAAAAGCAAGTCTTATTTATTTTACTCCTTCACATATACAATAGTGGCGACGACGATGATAGGTTCTCTCTACCCCGCAAGGGGAAAAAACGTGCTATTTAGTATGTTATGTGAAAGAGCTGTAAACTAAAATATGGCTGGTGTCAAAAAAAGTAAATCGGTTATATTGCGACGTTGGACACCGGACCAATGGAAAATGTGTCCTGTTATCAATAGATCCCTAGTAATATTGCAACCATTGAAATGAACATGTAGTACGTGCTAGCAACAACTCAGTGTTGCATTTGCATAACACGTGTACGATTATTCAAATCGCCAGAGGTGCCTATTGTCGAGCACGTGCTCTGAAATTCTCGTTTATAATCAGTGGTTTAGTTTCACTAAGTACATTTTTTCTAACATGCTTCGAAATTCGATTTTTTTTACAACCTCTTTTTTTGACAACCTCGTTTGATATAAATTGACATTACTGGTGTTGGCTCGCCTTACTGCATTGTACATGATGAAGCCAGTGGATTCGTGGGAATTGTCGCCAGGGGCTCAGTCGAAATCAGCGAAATGAATTACACCATCATTTCGTTGATACACAAGCAACACTTACTCGAAAAATAACTAGACACTGGTTAAAATAAGCTTCTGAATGAAGTTTGAGGGCCAAATAGAATAAAAGAAAAAAAAAGAATTTAACGATAAAACGGCTGAAACATGTGTTTAGGGTGCAAGGGAAATACCGAAATGTTTGATAATAAATAATTGAATATAAAGTTCCACAAAAGTACGTAAAACGTGTTTAAAAGTTCACCCAAATGTTCGTTAGCAGTTTCACAATTCAAAATGCTAATTAGTTAAATGCTAGAAAATATATATATATATTTGTCAGAATTGCCGTTGGATGATAAGTCCGCCGGAGCCCATTTTGAAGGCGAGTACAGAAAGCGCGGCAGAGTCGTGTACTTATAATAACCATAAAATTTTAAAACAGCATTATGTATGCAGACGAACATTATAGAAAACCCCTAAATAATATAGAATTTAAATAATAACCTAAGAGCGAAAATATTCTCCGTAATATTAATTATGACTTTCGCACGCTATGTGTGAATGAACCTTGATTTGAGGTTACAATGACCGAACCACCCCACCAGGGACTCTAATTACCTAAATAGGTACTTAGCTAAACATGCGAAAATTAACATTTCGCGGTCGTTTTTTCTCACAAACTGAACGTTATACATTTTTAGGTTGGTACCTAAAAATTATAATAATTAATTTATTGCTCACCATAATCAACATAATATGTATGACGTTTAGTTTTTAAAGCACTTTAGAATAAGGACGATGCTGTTAATTCCTTTCTAAAAATTGTTTTGTTCTTTTTTGACACATAAAGTAATATTTTTTTGGAAACCAATTTATTTTTGGGTTTTTTGCTTAGTGTAAGCTCCGTATAATAAAACAGTAGTGGCGAATTTGCTCATCAAATATTTTTTTAAATTTTTTATTGTTCTGGATGGCAGGGTTAAAAAACCATTCGTTGCCCGTGGCACTACTGCGTGGCACTATCAGTAGTGTCATAGGTAAGTTTTATTTCCCGTGACACTACTTCTCTCATTGGCTGATTACAAACACTTCTCACCTCATCTATTCAAAAAACGGTTGCCAGTATACAGGGTCTCAAATACGGTTTTATTCCAGAGGGACAAAAAACTTTATTAATTCATAATTTAACAGTTTTTTATTCACGTGGAAATGTTAACACAAATATTATTTTTCTCATAGAGGGGGATGAAAAGTAGAATGTGTCTTTTCGGGACTAACATAATACCTACTTTTACTTTAGCTAACATACTCTGACTCCCTCGCTTCACTCAGGATTTAAAATATTGATCAAATGTATACTTTTTGGTAATGCCAATTGTTAGACCTTTGCGTCATAATCTACGATTGTATAAATAATATATCGTTATAGATGACAAATCACCTCTTTCGGATTTTTTGACTGTCTGTCTCTCTGTTACAGAATGACGCAAAAACTACTGATCTGATTCACTTGAAATAAAAACGGTTCGTAAATGATGGAGTTATGCGGTAACAACATTTAAAAATATCCAAGCGAATTGAGATTGAGAATCTCCTGCTTTTTTTAAGTCGTTTAAAAACTAGAAACTATTGTCTAAAACCTTTTTTCTTAACTTCCATTTACCTTTGCTTAAACTTAACCTAAACTTTCATTTATATTCTCTCTACCCTTGACCAGCAATTTTATGGACAGTAGGTACACATACTTTTAGTACCTATCTCCTCAAAAGTACAAAGTATTCCGTAGTAAGTAATAAGAAAAACGGTCCCTCTTCAGTTCACTCTAACGCATATAAAAAAGCTTTTGTAACGATTTAAGTTAACGATTTAAGTAAACCATATTTGACCGAGTACAAGGCCCTCAGAGAGGGAATTTATTTATCTCTTAAGTGATGTGAATACAGCAATTAAATCATCAGCAATGTCTTGCACGTCACATCCTGGCTATACAGCCACTGTAGCCGCTAATGCTACAGTTTAAATAGGTTTTATTGCTTATTGTGTAGTCACAGCTTGTTACTACATGACTAACATGCCTAGCAATACTCTTAACTACATTAGTAATGTTCTTTTATACTAGCGTTTTATAATGAAACGTTGTGTGGAGTACCTAGCGTCTATCTTATAATATGATGCATGGAATGAAATCATCCGCATTTAGTCTTGTACGTCACATCCTGATCATTTAGCCTCTTTAGCCGCTCATGATATAGTTTAAATAGGTTTTATTGCTTATTAAGTCACAGCTTGTAACTACATGACTAACATGCCTATTGGTGATGTTTTTCTATACCAGCGTTTTATAATGAAACATTGTGCACAGTACCTTACAACTATCTTATAATATGACGCATTTGATCGAAGGATGCAGGGAATAAAATTATCCGCATTCAGTTTTGCACGTTACATCTTGGCCATTCAGCTACTGTAGCCGCTAATGCTACAGTTTAAATAGGTTTTATTGCTTATTGTGTTGCCATAGCTTGTTACTACATGACTAACATGCCTAGCAATACTCTTAACTACATTGGTAATGTTCTTCTATACCAGCGTTTTATGATGAAACGTTGTGCAGAGTACCTAGCGTCTATCTTATAATATGATGCATGGAATGAAATCATCCGCATTCAGTCTTGTACGTCACATCCTGGCCATTCAGCCACTGTAGCCGCTAATGCTACAGTTTAAATAGGTTTTATTGCTTATTGTGTTGTCAGAGCTTGTTACTACATGATTAACATGCAAATAAACGAATTATTATTATTATTATGTTGTCTCTTAAGTAACCACGGGCCGAAGCCCGGTCTTTTGAGGCTTGCATGGGGACACATGTCCAACATGTAGAGGCCTTGTGAGACGTTTGCTATAAAATGGGGTGGGGCACTATCCAGGTCATGACAGTAAACACACTATAGAAATGTGCTCACAGACAATCCCTAGAAGGTGCAAACCTATTGATATAAAGGAACACTACTCTTGGGCTATTGGGATGAATGGCTAATGGTTAGTATCTGGGCTATGGGAATAACTATGGCACCTGCCTGACCAATGTTGATACACACGGAAAAATAGGCAGGTGGTGACTCGTCGACTCAGTCAATGGGCCCCAGAAACGGCTGCACGACGCAAAAATGTGCAGCAAAGGGGCAACATTAGTTGAACGGCTAAAGGGCGGAAAGGTGTCACTGGACTTTAAACGTACGATCACTTGCATCCTTAGAGGGTCCCATCACGCACGCCCACTCGCCACTTATGTTTCACATCCACCCTTTGAGCATATAGCTCTCGCGACTCCACTCTGACCGGCCGATTAAGGCAAGTCAGAGGTAGGGGTTCCTGTTACCTCTTCGGTGTCCACTCCGATCGGCCATCTAAGGCAAGTCGGAGGCGAGGAACAGGGGCCTCCCCTGGGAGCACTCAGGTCCGTGGGGTCGCTACTCCCCAACAGCTCGCCACAAGCTGCCCTGCGGGCTTATTATTATTATTATTATTATGTTGTCTCTTAAGTAACCACGGGCCGAAGCCCGGTCTTTTGAGGCTTGCATGGGGACACATGTCCAACATGTAGAGGCCTTGTGAGACATTTGCTATAAAATGGGGTGGGGCACTATCCAGGTCATGACAGTAAACACACTATAGAAATGTGCTCACAGACAATCCCCAGAAGGTGCAAACCTATTGATATAAAGGAACACTACTCTTGGGCTATTGGGATGAATGGCTAATGGTTAGTATCTGGGCTATGGGAATAACTATGGCACCTGCCTGACCAATGTTGATACACACGGAAAAATAGGCAGGTGGTGACTCGCCGACTCAGTCAATGGGCCCCAGAAACGGCTGCACGACGCAAAAATGTGCAGCAAAGGGGCAACATTAGTTGAGCGGCTAAAGGGCGGAGAGGTGTAACTGGACTTTAAACGTACGATCACTTGCATCCTTAGAGGGTCCCATCACGCACGCCCACTCGCCACTTATGTTTCACATCCACCCTTTGAGCATATAGCTCTCGCGACTCCACTCTGACCGGCCGATTAAGGCAAGTCAGAGGTAGGGGTTCCTGTTACCTCTTCGGTGTCCACTCCGATCGGCCATCTAAGGCAAGTCGGAGGCGAGGAACAGGGGCCTCCCCTGGGAGCACTCAGGTCCGTGGGGTCGCTACTCCCCAACAGCTCGCCACAAGCTGCCCTGCGGGCTTATTATTATTATTATTATTACCTACATTGGTGATGTAATCAGTAATCAGTCATTTATTCGCCAAAAATACAAGTACAATAGATTTTAAATAATATAATACCTTACACATTTTGTCGACAAAAGTCAGCATGTGAATGTTTAATGCAAAATTTATATGTAATACATTACGTTAACGATTCAATAATAATATTTTTTTTCAGTAATATAGGTATATATTTTTAAATATATTAATACAATGTCAACTGATAAGAATTTTTTAAGGTGTTCATGTTATAAGTTGTTGATGTTATGATGTTGTAAGATGTTCTCTTATACCAACGTTTTATAATGAAACACTGTGCAGAGTACCTAGCGTCTCTTATAATATGATACATGGAATGAAATCATCCGCATTCAGTCAGTCTTGTACGTCACATTCTGATCATTCAGCCGCTGTAGCCGCCAATGGTATTAGTTTAAATAGGTTTTATTGCTTATTGCGTAATTCCTACAGCTTGTTACTTAACTACATGCTTAGCAATATGCTTTACTTTATTAAACTAGCATTGATGATTTTCCTTTTACCAGTGTTTTTTTTATTATGAAACAAACTGTGTCTTATTATATGATACATGGAATAAAATCATCTGCATTCAGTCTTGTCAGGTGAAAAACGAAAAAGAAAATTAGGTTTCCCATACAAAGTCGCCGCTCAGCTGGACGAATTTCTATGAAAGGTTTAATTAATTTTTTCGTTTTTTACCTTTTTTTTCTTACAATTCTGTATTCCATAAGGGATTCTGATTCCAAGATTTCAATATAGCTAGGGAGTTCAAAATCACGCTGTATTTTGAAAGGAATTAATAGCATTCTCCTTGTTCTAGTGCTTTAAATGCTAAAAGTCTTAAATATTTAGGTAGGTACGTAGTTTTGTGTACCCAATGCTGGACCTATGTCCAGCATTGCTTACGGCTAAAATGGTGATAACGATAATTTTGAAAGTCATGAACGGAACAATTACACATTTTGATATTGCCGTCAAATCTTGCGGTACACTCAACACAATAGATCTACATTCTAGGACGAATATACCGTTCCGATGATAACGGGCATATGAATTATTAATTTATTCAATTGTTTATATCGAACCTTGACAATGCGATGCGGCACTGGTGTTCCTGGAAGAAAGATGAGCAAACTACGCAAGATTTTAATAGTCATCCCACGTCAAGAAGTAAACCGGCTTAAGGTAGATTTTCATAATTTTAGGGTTCCGTACCTCAAAAGGTAAAAAACGGAACCCTTATAGGATCACTCGGTTGTCTGTCTTTCTGTCAGTCTGTCAAGACCCCTTTTCTCAGGAACGCATAGAGGTATCAAGCTGAAATTCATATCAAATACTCAGGTCTGCTGTCCCTTGCAGTTGTGAAAAAAATCAAGCTTCTGAGCCAACGCAATCAAAAGATAAACTGGTTATGTCGCAATTTTTTATGTTTTTTCGACATTCGCAAGGCCTTCCCGTGACCTCAGAATCTTGAAATTTGGTACGAAGCAACATCTTATAGTACAGATACAGGAAAAATTGCAAAAAGTATACATTTTTAATAAAATCATATAATAAAAATATTTTTAATAATTTTTCGACACTTGCAAGGGAGTCAAAACCTGTACCCTGTAGGTTTTGACTCCCTTGCAAGTTTCCGTGAACTCAGAATCTTGAAATTTAGTACGAAGCAATGTCTTATAGCACAGATAAAGAAAAAATTGCGAAAAGCATAAATTATGAGTTACATCATATAAAAAAAAATATTTTTAATAATTTCAAACTTATTATATATAAAGTACGGAACCCTTAGTGCGCGAGTCCGACACGCACTTGGCCGGTATCTTTATATTGATTTTGACTAGGTGCAGGCGAGCGATGACCGTCCAAGCGAAGTACTTATTGAATTCAAAGTAGGTATTCAAAACCTATTGGTAGGGTGTCCACTAGTGAAATAGAATTCTCTCGAGCTCGTCCGTGCTTCGAGAGGCAAGTTAAGCCGTTGGTCCTGACTTTCATTGATAGCAAAGATTCAAAGATTTATTCAGAAAATAGGCCTTTTCAGGCACTTTTTCACGTCAATTCACATTTTAAATAATACTTATTATATTATATTCAAATTATTAACTATTGTTCAAAAGCTACAAACTACTAGCGTTTCGGAACCGACCACTGCAGAGAAGAAGACGCCGAAAGAAACTCTTTTCAAAAGTATTGGTATTAGCATTAGCAGTCGCTAACCTATGTCCGATGCCTATAGACAGCTTGAATCCGACACCAGTATTGTCCACGTACCTACACACTCAAAAAGAATCATTTATTACTTGTACGTGTTCATATTGCTACTATATGGTCATTCAATTATATAATAAGATCCCAAAACTTATTCGGGATTTACCTTTTAATCGTTTTCAAACCAAATTAAAAAAATGGTTGTTAGACGAATGCTTCTATTCAATCAATGAAATTATTGCGTTTAAATAACAATTTTCACTTTAACACGATTATTTTATATTATAGAAGTAATTCATAACATAATAAAATACAATTATGACAAATTTGTAAACATTTATAATAATAATATTTAAGTAGTCAAGTTACAATGATGGACAAAAAAATTTTGCATGCCATGAATATGGCTAAATAGGCTTGTTCTTGACTTGAAATTTTGTAACCCTATTTTGTACCCTATTTAATGCAAATAAATGAATTTTGAATTTTTGAATATAATTATACATTTTTAAAGCAGTGATAAACGACTTGTTGTCTGTAACTCATACATAACTCCATTGTCTTATAGACACAAGAAAAGTTAGATAAGAACTATTAATTATTAGTTGTTTTACAGAAAATTTCATGAAATCTAAGCACGCGATCCTGACGTCTATGAACAACATCACCTTGGGTCTATCCAATTAGCAAATCAGTACTAAATGTAAATGTCAGCATTCGCATTATGGATGATTATTGCCGTAACAGTATTTGTTGTAGTAATGCCGAAATGTTAAATCAGGGAAATGAGACCAATTATCAGTAGTAGAACACAGTTGTTAAATATTAATATATAAAACAAAGTCGGGGTTGTTCGAACACTTATATTAACTTAAGAGGGCACGAATGCGAAACTTGTCAATGAACATTCGTCTAGATGTCTATATCTATAACGATTACATGCCTGTTATTTATTATATATAAAACTTCAACATATTTTCTTAAAACTGTCCAACCTGAAAACACGATTAATAACAAAAGCCTCGATACTTTTATTTTGCAAACATAGCCCCTTTATTTGATGTTTGTGGTCAGAACGGCGAAACCCTAAGGTCTTTAGAAATGACTTTTAGTTTCCTAGCTTAGCAATAACTAGTTCTAAAATCTGGCAAAGTTTTTTTACTCATTAACCTCGTACTTTTATTTTAAATAACAATTAAGTGATTTGGCGCTTACGCCCGTTAATTCTAGGACACCCGCTTGTGCCTACCCACTATCTTCTTCTCATTTTTTACGCGTTACGGTCATTAGATCTATCCTGCTTTCGCGCGGGGCGCGGGGTGCGAAATGGCTTCAGCCGGGTCGCATTGGTGCGCTCTTAAGAATGGGTGAACCGATTTTAAAAGCTTTTATTTAGCTTGCAATGTAAGTATGTTTGTTACGGTGGAATCTTTAAATTCAATTTTGAAGTAGATACCTAATCTTAAACCGGTTGACCTGAAATTTTGTATACACGTTTAGTTTCTTTGATCAACTAATTTACGATGTAGTCATGTCTACACAATACAAAAAGATGTCTAAAATATCTACGATATAGTTATCTAAGGTAATAAAGAAACACTTTTGTAAAAATTAGACACATTTGCTTATAATCTTTAAAAATGTTTGATTGTGCGAGCGAGACACCAACCAAGTGTCAAAGGCCTCTTAAAATAATTACCTACACTTCTTATTTTAGTAGTCACGTAAAAATATAAACATCTTACGATAATTTTCACAAAACGTATCACCTTACTTAACAACTTTTCATATATAATTTTTACGTTAGTAAATTAATGTGTGAACATTCAGTTAATTGGGAATTATTCAGGTGTTTTACAATTCATTATAATCATACCGATTCTTGTTTGTTTTTAAATCATACATGCGTTAATAATACATTGTATTTCTTCTGAAAGCAAGTGTGATATTCGATGTAAACCGGTTTTGCTCTTAACACTTAAAAAAGTGTAAAAGTTATAATGTTTCTGTAACCAATCTTTTTTCCATGTAGGTAACGTATTTACGGTATTTACACAGTTCGTATCCATTCCATATAGGCATTTGTAAGCAAGTGTGCGTGAGCTGTCACATAGTTATGCCAATGTAAACATTATTGGGTGTAACCGGTATTTTCGCAACCTATTGAAAGAGTTAAATTTTCTAAAATAAAAAGTTTTCGAAACACTCTATTCGAATACCGGCAAAGTCCCTGGTACCAAGTACCCAGTGATCTTTATCATGTTGATAATAGGTATATCAACTTCATTGTAATGTGTGGTATTGTTTCCCACAACATTCAAAACGGTAGAGCATACGGGGATAGATATAACTCACAGGTATAACTATTATATACTTGTTTTATCACAGAACAAGTACAAGTACCTACTTACGCCTTTATCTTTTGTTTAAATACTATAACTTTATTGTTTCGCAACGATAATGAGTGGTAGGAAAACAATTTCCCTAGCGGTTAGACCGCGACGTGATTCTGCGAGGCCGACCTGTAGGTACTACGTCTAGTATACCTACCTTAGTCAAAATGAAACTGAACAGTTTACCGAGATGTGGAAATCGTCGGGATCAAGTGAATGGGTAAAATCTGAGGAATCATATTAATAGGCGATGCGGCTAGCAACCCATCACTATTTTGATTCCTTTTCCACCTAATTCCCACCAACATGCTAAACGTGGCCTTCAGGTGTTACAGACCTAGGCCCTGTCTACCCCGCACGGGAAAAAGGCGTGATACCATGTATATGGTTATTTTGCTTATATAGATGCTATAAAAAAGAGCAGCTGTGAACTTCTTGTGGCTGATTACGATGAAGTAAAAAAGACAATCACAATAACATCAGACAAAGTGACAAAGAGAATCATTAAAATAATTTGCATTTAAGTATATAAAAAAATGGTGTGTTTATTCCTATAATAAGTAGGTAAAGAAGTAAAAAAAGAGACAGGCGAACAATTTGGCAGCTTTTGCATTTAATAATTTAAAATGTTTCCCACTAACGTTGTGTGAGTATGAAATGTGTAAATTAAAACTTCAAGTATACAGCGTGATTTTGAACCCCCTATCTATATTCAAATCTGGGAATCAGAATCCCTAATGGAATACAGAATTGTAAGAAAAAAGGCAAAAAACTAAAAAATAAATTTTACCTTTCATAGTAATTCGTCCAGCTGATCGGCGACTTTGAATGGGAAACCTAATATTTTTGTTCGTTTTTTACCTTTTTTTCTTGCAATTCTGTGTTCCATTAGGGATTCTGATTACCAGATTTCAATATAGCTAGGGGGTTCAAAATCACGTTGTATATTTGATGACCTTACTATAAAACTTTAGAGATTACTAGCTGTTGCCCGCGGCTCCGCCCGCGTTAATGTCGTTCCCTTGGGAACAGTACAAATGATAAAAATTCCATACAAACCCCTGCCCCGTTGCTTTTTCCCCTTAAGGGGGAATTTAATACATTTCATCTGCATAGATCTTTAGCCCTTAAGGAGGGGATTTTGCCCATTTCACCTACACAGATATTTTTTTATTGTAATGGAGAACTTCTTATTGTCATATTTCTAAGAAAATAAAAAAATTCCATACAAACTTTACCCCACCTATTGGACCCCTTCAAGGGGAAATTTCGACCATTTTAACTACACAGATCTTCTTTAATTGTAATGTAAACATATATACTTATTTTTATACTTCTATGTTCAGAAATGAGAAAATTTCCATACAATCCCCCCCCCCCCCCATTTATCCCTTAAGGAGGAAATTTTGTACATTTCACCTACACAGATCTTTTTTAATTGTAACCTAGAACGTATATACTTATTTTCATACCTCTAAGTCTAGAAATGGAAATATTCCATACAAACTTTACCCCCTATTTACCTCTTCAAGGGAGAATGTTGTCTGGTTCACCTAAAAAGATCTTTTTAATTTTAATTGAGACCTTGCGTACCTACTTTCAAACTTCTAAGTCCAGAAATGAGAAAATTCCATAAAACTTCAGCCCCTTTGATTTTCTAAAAATCCTTTCTTAATGCTCATTTAACGCTTACTTTGCACCCCTATTTACATCATAAAAAGAATCCCTGTGCCAAATTTCAAGTTTCTGCGCACAGTTGATCGTAGTTTCGGCTGTGCGTTGATATATAAGTCAGGTTTGCCTTTGGCCCGCGGCTCCGCCCGCGTAAGTGTCGATTTCTCAGGAACAGTAGAATTACCCGGAATACATTAGTTTATGACTTTCAATGACACACCTTAATATTGAATTTCAATTGAATAACTTTAAAAACGGAATGTTTCATACTAACTTTGCATCCCCGTTATATCCCCTTAAGGGATGATTTTTGACAAAAATATTTTACTCGTGTTTCATGCCTTTTCTTAAAGAACCTTCATGCTGAATTTCATTCGACTAACTTCAAAAATGGCAAAGTTTCATGCTTACTTTGCACCCCTATTTTACCCCCTTAAGGGATGATTTTTGAGTAAAATGTTTTACTCGTGTTTCATACCTTTCAGTAAAGAACCTTCATGCTGAATTTCATTCGAATAACTTCAAAAACAACAAAGTTTCATACTAACTTTGCAACCCGTTTTTCCCCCTATGGAGATGAATTTCCAAAAATCCTTTCTTAGTGCTCCCCTACGTTATAAAAGGAACCCCTGTGCAAAATTTTAAGTTCCTAACCCTTATAGTTTAGGCCCTGCGTTGATATGTCAGTCAGTCAGTCAGCTTCTCCTTTTTTTTAGTATGGATTACTATGGATAGTATGGATAGGTATAATGCTGTCGTATAATGATGATGAATTGACTTTAGATTTTAATTTTCTTATGTCACTTATTATTTTATTTTATTTTTGCTATATGTTTGCAGGCACACTCATGCCTTGAGTTCATTCAAATGACGATAACTTTTTTTTTAATGAACCGATTTTGATGAAACAAACTTTAAATGTTACACTAAGTTAAAACAAAGCAATTGGTCAAAGTTTGAAGTAAATCGGTTCAGTATTTTCGGAGATAATCGTGATCATACATACAGACAGACAGACAGACAGACAGACAGACAGACAGACAAGAAATTCCAAAAAAAATGTTTTGCTTTTTATTATTCTTTTTAAGTGTCCCTCTATCCATTTCAGTCAAAAATTCGAAATGTACAGACAAAATAATTTTACTGTTTTATTATATGTATAGATTATGACAATTTGAATTATTATGAAACTTTGGATTATTACGATGTATTTTATAAATTTATTGAATTTATAAGTAAAAAGGCATCTAATCGCCTCTTATGTTTGCTGTGCCCTTACAGGGCGTCACTTGTACCTTTAAATAATTTATAACACTTGTGACTTGCAATAAAAATCTTAATCTTACTTTCGATTTACACGATCTCTTTCTAATACATTGCAGAAGAGAATAGAAGAAAAGGGTGGTACAGTCCTAATTCGAGTCTGTTTGTTTGTTTGTTTGAACGCAATAATCTCAGGAACTACTGGTTCAAATTGGAAAATTATTTTTGTGTTGGGTAGTCCATTTATTGAGGAAGGCCTTAGGCTTTAAAACGGTAACCTATCATACACACGATTTTTTTCTTTTCGAATTTCATTTGTTCGAAAACGGTACAACGAAGTTTTAAATGCCAAATGGCTTCTATACCATATTTTCTGCTTCGATAAACTTAATAAACATATTTTTCTTCTTCTAGAACAACTGTCGACGGAAAATCAAAACAAGTAATTTTATTTTGATAGATGTTTTGGTTAGAATAATTTCATTTTCTAGAAGTAGTAGCGATAGAAGTAACTTTTCCATATTATTATTTACACAGATTTTCAATAACTACTTACTGACGACAGATTAGAAAAGTTTAGAAGAAAATAAAAAGAATTGTACCAAATAAAAATAGTACGGGTATATTAATAAGGGGGCTCGGGGCGAAGCCCCCGCCACAACAAAACAACTTGTCCAAGATGGGTAGGTTAGGTTCGTTAGGTTATCTTGTGACCAAAACATCACTCAAGCTTAGAGCGAAAATAATAAAGACCCAAAAACAACTTTGTCGTGGAAAATAACTTAGGTTTGTTAGGTTTCCTTTTGAAAATAAAACACCTACCTTTTTATCTAATTATTGAAATATAAATAACATTTAATTTAATTAATAATAATTTTGAACATGCAAAATTAAAATATAACAATTTTAAAATTAATTCACATAAGTTAATAAAGATAACTAGCTGGTATGCAGAATAAATTTAATTTTATTAAATTAATTTTGAAATTTCTTTACATTTTTTTATCATTTGAAATGCTGTCTTTTAATAATATGGAAATCATTGTTTTTGTTAAATAAAACATATAGCAATAGTATCTGCGGATTAAAGTTGGGTTGCAATACAAAACATATAACTTTTAAAAATATAACAATCAAAAATAGGAATTTCAACAACATGGCAAATTAATTTTCGGTCAAATGAAACTATAGAAAATAAAAAAAAAACGAAACGTTTTTGGTGTTTTAAAATTCGTACATAACCTATTCTTGTTTATGATAGGTAACCCTTTAAAACATCACGCTGATACCAAGAGAAGCGAAGCATCAATAAAAAAATGTTTTGAAGACAGCTACTGACGGATAAAAGAGTACAATACTAATACAAGGAAACGTTCGCCTGATCTCCGCCGCATGTGACAAGAGGGCTGGCTGCTTTTTCGCACAAATAATAAGAGTCGCTATCCAGCATGGGAATGCAGCCAGTATTCTTGCCAACATGCCATATGGGCAAGAATTTAGATATTTAAGTTCAGTTTTATTTTAGTACTAGCTTTCGCCCGCGGCTCCGCCCGCGTCAATGTCGATCCCTCGGGATTAGTACTTTTTCCCGGGATAAAAGGTAGCCTATGTCCTTCTCCGTACTCCAGAGAACTTGTATGCAAAATTTCATGATGATCGGTTCAGTAGTTTTACGGCGTGAAAGCGTAACAAACAAACAAACAAACAAACAAACAAACTCACTTTCGCATTTATAATATTAGTAAGGATAAGGATAATATTAGTAAGGATAAGGATGTAATTTTATGTAGGTTAGTTTATTCGTTTTATTTTTAGTTTGTATGGTTTACTAACGAAAATCTTCATAGTTAAAGAAAACGTTTTCTAAATTACTGATGAATAAGTTTGAAAACTTCGATCACCAATTTTGGTTTGGTCCATTCCACAATCCTGCTGTACGAGGAAAAAAACTTACTTAGTTAATAATTTTAGTACTCTTGTATCAGGTAACTACTTGCATCATAGATATTATAATTAAACGTGAAATTACATGTAATTTTCAGTATTGAAGAGCATAATAAATATTGGCCTTAGGATCGATCCTCTAAACCCATCAAGCGTAAGAAACGAAGGCACAATGGATTTTCTAATGTTATGCGGACCGATCGGGCCGCTTTAGGGTTGAGAGGTCAAAGTTACCATTGTTTTAGGTCTGTATTGTGTCCCACAGCTGAGCTGGCCTCCCCTTTCATATTTCCAACCTGATCCCAATCTTATGCAGCCTACTGGCTAATCTCCCAAGAACTTGGCGATGTCATCCCACCATCTCGTCCGCGGTTTCCCCTATGCCTATGTCTATCGAAAAGTGCGCGAGCATATAATTTATAGCTGTAATTGATTGTAATTTTATTGATAAAACCTAGAATTCGATAAGTAAAAGTACATGAAAATAGTAATGGTTATATTAATGATAAACAAACGGTTATTATGAAAAATTTTTACTTTTAGTTTGTTTCAATCTTTCATGAGGTATCGAGAAATAAATATCTGGCAAATTCTCGCGCAGCACTGTCTTTAACTTTGGCTCATTCATTTCGTGTAAGGTGATTAGGTGACACGGTCAATCGACCATGCACACCCTGGTGTCAGAGTTCTTCGGAACCACCTCGGCCTGTGACGTAGTTCCTTTAATGACTACCAGACGGCAGCCAGGACCAACGGTTTAACGTGCCTTCCGAAACACGGAATCATCTTGATTATCAGACAACCAGGTGATTCAGGCCTGCAATGTCCTAACCAAAATGGAAACAACTAAACAAAGTATGCTTCCCGTGGGAATCGAACCCACGACCTCCGGGTCAACAGGCAAACGCCTTAACCATTCCATTAGATTAAATTTCTTGTGACCAGAATTTGGCTACGCTGATCGCCTTATCATTAGCCACATTGAGATCCTGTACCGTGCAACTAGTGGGTTAGTTTTGGCACGACAGAAAGTGAGGCTTTACTGATAGGCAAGGCACCGCAGTCATACAAATAGTTAATAGAAAACCCCACCTCGTAACTCTATTAGTTACGAGGTGGGGTTTTCTACCGATAATTTGTGTTAAACAAGGCCACAATTTAATGCAAAAAAATAAACTGTTCGACAAGGTACTCGTCAATACTCAGTGTGACAATTCGCATAATTGTTATAAAATAAAACACACGACTAATCCTTATCCTTATCCTTACTAATATTATAAATGCGAAAGTGAGTTTGTTTGTTTGTTTATTTGTTTGTTTGTTTGTTTGTTTGTTACGCTTTCACGCCGTAACTACTGAACCGATCATCATTAAATTTTGCATACAAGTTCTCTGGTGTACGGAGAAGGACATAGGCTACCTTTTATCCCGGGAAAAAGTACTGTTCCCGAGGGATCGACATTGACGCGGGCGGAGCCGCGGGCGAAAGCTAGTTACTGATAAAACAAAGCAAACAACCCAAACCCGAACTGCGACACTGACAAAGAACTCAAAATCGTATCTTATCAAAGCCGAGCCTCATTAACAAAACATTGTATAATGTAGACAAACAACACAATATTTGCGCAGACGCGGCTCGGGTGGTGAGCAAATAAAGGTGTTTTTATTTAGTCATCATGGTCGCTAGAAAATAAAAAATAATGCGTATTTGTTAAATTGAAAACTTTAATGGCGTTGTGCACTTTTTGGGATGGGTAAAAAATGTTAAACTCGCGTCATACACGTGACCTGAAAGAAAATTCATAAGACGGACACGTGATCTGAAAACCTCTTAGGCAGCGTTGTGCACTTTTTGAGATGGGTAAAAAATGTTAAACTCGCGTCAGGACACGTGACCTGAACGAAAATTCGTAAGACGGACACGTGACCTGAAAACCTCTTAGGCAGCGTTGTGCACTTTTTGAGATGGGTAAAAAATGTTAAACTCGCGTCAGGACACGTGACCTGAACGAAAATTCGTAAGACGGACACGTGACCTAAAAACCTCTTAGGCAGCGTTGTGCACTTTTTGAGATGGGTAAAAAATGTTGAACTCGCATCAGGCACGTGACCTGATCGAAAATTCGTAACGGACACGTGACCTGAGACCATCGCAAAGGCGAGTTTTCACTTCTGCCGGCACTCCTGGAGTGCCCGTTGTTCTTTTAAATGATATAGGACGGCAAACGAGCAAGCGAGTCACCTGATGGTAAGCGATCACCGCTGCCCATGGACAACTGCAACACCAGGGTGTGACAGGAGCGTTGCCGGCCTTTCAAGGAGTTGAGGGAGGACATGTGTGTGCTGGCTCTCGAACTCACCGAACAAAGCATATGAGCGGTAAAGCTTCTATTCAATCGTCGATTTTCTGTGAGAGTGTGGTACTTCCCCGGACGACAATTCATGCTATTTGCATTTTGGTGGTAGCGTGGCTCTACCACAAACCACAACAAAAGTAAGCTTAAAAAAAGTTGGATTTTGGAGCGGGATATGTTGTGAGTATGTATAGAAGTTTGTTACTCTTTAACGCATATACGGCTGAACGAATTTTGACGAAATGTTGTACACAGATAGGTTATTTCTGGATTAATTCATAAGTGCGGAGCCGCAGGCGGATAGCTAGTGAAATAATAAAATACACGCCGTACACGGATTATGTAGGGTATGGTAGCTATCATACATATATACATCTCCTTAATTAATAAACGCTCGTAGATCAGGATTACGGCAGTAATGACGGATTTTTACATAGGTAATGCTAGATAATAAAATAAGTAAATATGTAAAGCAATTAGAATAATAAACGCGATCGTGAACGATGCGCTCACGCTCGGCTCGAGTGTGGATGTTCCTCACGTGCTTGATAAAACTTTAAGTATCTATTTCTGTGGTATAAGTGCTTCTTATAAGACTTTAGACTTTACAACCACCAATAAAATAGCGACTCTCCAGAATTCGCTTCTGGAACTCCCGATCAAATCTTGTGAAGTATTATCAAAGGATGCGTAGGACATCCTTTGATAATGGAAGCATTCAAACGTCGACAACTCATGAAGATGAGAGGTCATTAATTGATAAATCTTTAAGAATGTGGTGTGCATGTATAATTTTTAAAAAAGGTGAATATCCCTATGGTTGACTGGGAAAGAATGATCATAGCATTAAGTCCGCCAATTGTAAAAAGTGTTTCCTTTGGTACAATAAAGTTTTAATAAATAAATAAGCAACATGGTGACTGGTGAGACACTTGGCATATCTAAGTATTGATAGAGGGTCAGTATTCGATTCTCTTTCTTCCGTTCGTTGGCTTTTCGCCCTCTTACGTCATAATACAGATTTGATAATAGAGTACTCTTCGATACTTTTCAGTATTGGGTTCCGGAGTTCACGTGACGCCCTGATAATCGTTATCTGATCGTGTCAGTGCAAAAGAAAACGTTATCGAACGGTCAGTGATCTGGAAACCTGATAATGTCAACATGATGTTAGGCGATCTTTTCTCTGAAGGTTAGGTATGGAGGGCGGCGCAATTGCGAATCAGTTGATAGGCTTGAAACCGCATGACAATATTTCTTTAATTTTTCGTAATTTTTTAGAATATACTCACCCAGTTTAAGCGTTATAAAATCTCTTCTAAAACTTGTCTTGTTAAAACTCGAGAATGGTTGGACCGATACAACTGATTTTGGTTTTGAAATATTTGTCATAGTCGAGGAAAGCTTTAAAAAGTAAGAATTTACGGAAAAAAAAATTAAACAAAGTTTACCGGGACAGCAAGTCATAAGTACTTATTGATACTTATAATGTTTGCCCGAGGCTTCATCCGCGTTAATCCTTTGAAAATTAAGTTTTGGGATAAAAGTATCCTAGGTCTTTGCCTAGTTTTATTATAAGTCATGTATGCATGCCACATGACATGACATACCTATAAGACAAGCGTCACCCAGATCCGCTTACATGTTGTTGTGATTCAGTACTTTGTGTTTAATAATCAAACCAAAGAAAAATGTGACGACATAACAGGGAAAGTGTTAAGTAAATATTTGCAAAGTGAAAATCTACGTGGTGATTTCCCACAAGATTTTCCATTTTGTTTTCAATGATGTAATGTGTATTGCCTGCCAGTATTGCACACGATAAACCGCAAGTAAACAATGCGGATGTGAGTTTAGCTGGCGTAACGAACCAAAGCTGAATAAGCATACAACAACACAAATAAGGTTTTTAACCACCGCAATAACAGCTGTCGCTTTATGAATCATAAATATGATAATTTAAAAGGTTGTATGTTAAGATTGAGTACAAATTTAAATGCTCCCCATAATCATTTCTAGACCCAAAGACCCAGGACCAAATACTTCAAATAAAGGAAACCCACATTACACAATACAATCTTTTTGTCCAAAATAGATAATGCTTACTAAATATTGTTTTACTAAAACAGAAACATTAAATAAAACCAAAAATTCTGTTCAAAATGTCTAGTGTCATTATGTTAGATAAGTGATTTACGGTAGATTAGATTTACGGTAAGTTTAGATATTTATTATGAAATCACCTTGGACGAATTAACCACGAAATCACGCATCAACCATTGGACGAATGAAAGTTGGCAGAAATTAAGAGGCACGCGGAGGGATTAGCGGACAAAAGCTTATCTTAAATTAGATAGATTTGTGCAAATCATCCAAACACACAGGGCCACCATCTCGGCAGCGCGCCCACGGAACACAGAAAGACATTTCTAAGTACAGTGGGGGCACCCCTATAATATCGACACGATAGTGCTTTGCATCTTTGTTTGCTTAGGATTTAAAAGTGTAATCCAACCAACAATATCAATTAAACTGCGTTGAAATCTACGAACCAGTAATTACATACATATTAGTAGCTTGAGATTGTATTTTGACAAGTACGCTTTACTTAGTGCTACGAGGAACTAAATGAACGGCAGTCGGCATTTTGTAAGATGTTAAATTAATAATGTTGACTAATGACTGAGTTTTGTCTGTCCGTTCTCAGGTTATATTTTGTTGACACTGACGGATCTTCCATGCTGGTCTGGGAGGAAAGAAAAAACGTAGAATGTGCCAGCCTTCTCTTTCCGCGCAGATCGTAAAAGCCAATCGAGGAATTGGGCTAAAATCTACGGAATCATGTCAATAGGCGATGCGACTTGCAACTTATCACTATTTGATACCGTTTTCCATCTACACGCCTCCAACATGCTAAATGTGGCCATAAGGTCTTATAGGCCTAAGCTCTGTCTACCCCGCAAGGGAAAACGTCGTGATACTATGTATGTATGTACTTTGACGGAGGCTAAACGAAACACAATAGAAGTTTAATTGTTATAAGGCCAAGCCGTGCAGTGTCCGGTAAAGAGTTGTTAATAAAGCACCAAAAACTTGCCATCATCATCATCATTTCGAGTAGGTGTCACGGTCAATCGACCATGCACACCCTGGCGTCTGAGTTCTTCGGAACCGCCTCTCGGCCTCTGACGTGGTTCCTTTAACGACTACCACATGGCAGCCGGGACCACCAGCTTAACGTGCCTTCCGAAGCACGGAATCATCTTTATTATGAGACAATCAGGTGATTCAAGCCTGCAATGTCCTAACCAAACTGGAAACAACTCCACAAAGTATGCTTCCGGTGGGAATCGAACCCACGATCCCCGGGTCAACAGGCAAAGGCCATAACCACTGGACCACGGAGGCTGCTAAAAACTTGCCAGAAAGATAAGTCGTTGTGTAAGAAAGATATTGCCGGAGAAGCATTTTATTTGTGGAAGAATAAATTACCAACGTTCATAAAGTCCTTGTAGGACTTTAACTAAAGTACCTACTTGGAAATTATTTAATTGTGACCGAATCCACTCACCAGATTGCATAAATGTAGATACAAAAAAGTCAAAAGTCAAAGATTTTTATTCAAAATTGGATACATGTATCTCTTTTTGAACGTCATATTTTTATTTCTTATATTTGTTTAATTTATGCAAAATCGAAATACTACTAGCGTTTCGCAACGACCACTGGTGAGAAGAATACGCCGAAAGAAACTCAGTCCAGACTTGGTCCCTATGTGCCTGAAGGGCTCCGATTACATTGTTTACATATATTATATCATCAAATAAATTTATATTAATTGCCAAGCATTTTTATCAATTATATAATCAGCAATGCAATAATATGGTTTTTTTACTAATTGGTATTTTACAGTCGCTTTAAACTTAAGTATAGCGACTGTAAAATACCAATTAGTAAAAGAAATGTTGATACGTTTGCGTTACGTTACGATTCATTTAAGCCCAAAATAAATACGCTATGAAATCAGATTGCGTAAAAGTTGATAAGATGTCAACATAAGAGAACAGAGACAAACATAAAGAGATTTTTTTTAATTCTTTAAGAGTTAAAACAAGTTTTAACAGCCTCCGTGGTCCAGTGTTTAAGGCGTTTGCCTGTTGACCCGGGGGTCGTGGGTTCGATTCCCACCGGAAGCATACTTTGTTAAGTTGTTTCCAGTTTGGTTAGGACATTGCAGGCTTGAATCACCTGATTGTCTGATAATAAAGATGATTCCGTGCTTCGGAAGGCACGTTTAGCCGGTGGTCCCGGCTGCCATGTGGTAGTCGTTAAAGGAACCACGTCAGAGGCCGAGAGGCGGTTCCGAAGAACTCTGACACCAGGGTGTGCATATTCGATTGACCGTGACACCTACACGAAATAATGATGATGATGATGAGTCTTTGGCTCTGGTCAGGGGTGTCACCCTCAACTGCTTGTCCGGTGGTTACAGGTATGGCTTCGAGTACGCGCACTTAGCCGTGTGGTATCCGGCAGAGTAGAATAGGACCACTCCAAGTCTTCCCGTGGATGTCGTAGAAGACGACTAAGGAAAACCAGCTAAACAAAGCTTATAAACATCTAAGAGACCTCCCCAACCCGTCTGGCCAGCGTGGAGAATGTAGGCCAAGTCCTCTGACTGCTCTGGCCAAGTATGGCCCTAGTAGTACAGAGAGGGTCGTGCTCCTGTAGTGGAGACTAGGAAGGACCTGATGATGATGTTGATGATGACGCGCACCCGGCCTCCCGAGCTGCTACATGCTTTACCCCCATTCTTCCGAGTGAGTTGTATTCCAATACCTTTCATTCCCTTCCCAAATCTAACGTTACGATTCATTTAATTCCAAAATAAGTATAATGAAATATTGATAAGACGAGTAAATACATGGTGATGTAGACAAGAAGGTACTTTTACTCAAACTAAACCTTTAAAGCAACAAGTTTATTTATCATTATGATGATTTATACACGGCGAAATTTTGATCGTTCTGAACCCTCAAAGGGGTGAAGGTTCTTCATAAAAAAAGTTGTTCATATCGAAAAGTTGTTCCTATGGGACCAATGCTGGGAACTCAAAAATTTTTTTACGTTCCCATACAAATTGACCGGGCAGCAGAAATTTTTTGTATGGAGCTGCCCAATTTTTTTGAGTTCCCAGCATTGGTCCCATAGGAAAAGTTGTTCATATCGACGAGCTGTATCATCACTTTAAGGGTCCAGAACGATAAAAATTTCACCGTGTATTACTCTTATTGGTAACTAGCCCTCAATGCTTCGCCCGGGTAGATATAGGTATTTTTTTACAGTTTGGGTTATAATATCGAAGTTCCCATACGGACCCCTAACTTCTTAAAAATATTATATGTAGATCCAATTGATAATGTAGGACTCCAATGGTAAAAGAATTTTTCAAATCGGTCTATTAGTTTCGGAGCATAATCAAAACAAACAATCAAATCTTTCATCTTTTTATTATTAGTAAAGAAATGAAGATGTAGACAAACCTGACTGTGCCACCCCATATTTTCAAAACGGGAAACTTACCTGAAAAAAAGCAAAAATAAATTAAATACAAAACAATTTATCATGAATACCAAGAAGTCACTTAAACCTTCTTGCATTTTTCTTAAATTATCCGAAATTGAGCTGCTCGAAAATAAACAAACCTCCTTTCAACATCTGCATTGTCTTTCATACTTTAAGCTGCGTTCCACCGTACCCGAAATAATTTTCCCCCGGTTTCAAAACATTATTTATTGATACACAAAAATAATTTTCCAATTTGAACCAGTAGTTCCTAAGATTAACGCGTTCAAACAAACAAACTCTTCAGCTTTATAATATTACTAGCTGTTGCCCGCGGCTCCGCCCGCGTTAATGTCGTTTCCTTGGGAACAGTAGAAATTATAAGAAGTCCATACAAACCCCTCCCGCTCGGCTTTTTCCCCTTAAGGGGGAATTTAATACATTTCACCTGCATAGATCTTTAGTCCTTAAGGAGGGGATTTTGCCCATTTCACGTACACAGATATTTTTTTATTGTAATGGAGAACTTCTTATTGTCATATTTCTAAGTAAATAAAAAAAATCCATACAAACTCACCCCGCCTATTTTACCCCTTCAAGGGGAAATTTCGTCCATTTTAACAACACAGATCTTTTTAATTGTAATGTAAAAATATATACTTATTTTTATACTTCTATGTCCAGAAATGAGAAAATTTTCATACCATCACCCCTCCCTTTTATCCCTTAAGGGGGGAATTTTATACATTTCACCTACACAGATCTTTTTTTATTGTAATCTAGAACGTATATACTTATTTTCATACTTCTAAATCTAGAAATGAAAAAAAATCCATACTAACTTTACTCCCCTATTTTATCCCTTCAGGCGAAAATTTCGTCGGTTTTACCTACATACATCTTTTTATTTGTAATCCAGAACGTCCAGAAATGAGAAAATGTCCATACAAACTTACCTTACTGTTATTGTAAAATTCCTTTCTTAGTGCTCATTTACATCATAAAAAGAATCCCTGTGCCAAATTTCAAGTTTCTGGGCATAGTAGTTTCGGCTGTGCGTTGATATATAAGTCAGGTTTGCCTTTGGCTCGCGGCTCCGCCCGCGTAAGTGTCGATTTCTCAGGAACAGTAGAATTACCCGGAATATATTATTTTAGTTCATGACTTTCAATGAAACACCTTAATATTGAATTTCAATTGAATAACTTAAAAAACGGAAAGTTTCATACTAACTTTGCACTAAGGGATGATTTTGAGAAAAATATTTTACTCGTGTTTCATGCCTTTCAGTAAAGAACCTTAATGCTGAATTTCATTCGACTAACTTCAAAAATGGCAAAGTTTCATGCTTTCTTTGAACCCCTATTTTACCCCCTTAAGGGATGATTTTTTGAGCAAAATATTTTACTCGTGTTTCATACCTTTCATTAAAGAACCTTCATGCTGAATTTCATTCGAATAACTTCAAAAACGACAAAGTTTCATACTAACTTTGCAACCCGTTTTACCCCCTTAGGAGATGAATTTCCAAAAATCCTTTCTTAGTGCACCCCTACGTTATAAAAAAGAAACCCCTATGCAAAATTTCAAGTTCCTAACCCTTATAGTTTAGGCCCTGCGTTGATATGTCAGTCAGTCAGTCAGCTTCTCCTTTTTTATTAGTATGGATTACTATGGATAGTATTGGTAGGTATAATGCTGTCGTTTATTGATGATGAATTGACTTTGGATTTTAATTTTCATAAGTCACTTGTTATTTTATTTTATTTTTGCTATATGTTTGCAGGCAAACTCATGCCTTAAGTTCATTCAAATGACG
Source organism: Elegia similella (assembly GCA_947532085.1). NCBI lineage: Eukaryota > Metazoa > Arthropoda > Insecta > Lepidoptera > Pyralidae > Elegia > Elegia similella. The sequence goes on from OX383933.1 coordinate 6,765,160, forward strand.
ATAACTTTTTTTTTAATGAACCGATTTTGATAAAACAAACTTTAAATGTTAAACTGAGTTAAAACAAAGCAATTGGTGAAAGTTTGAAGTAAATCGGTTCAGTATTTTCGGAGATAATCGTGATCATACATACAGACAGACAGACAGACAGACAGACAGACAGACAGACAGACAAGAAATTCCAAAAATTTTTTTGCTTTCTATTATTCTTTTTAAGTGTCCCTCTATCCATTACAGTCAAAAATTCTAATTGTACAGACAAAATATTTTTACTGTTTTATTATATGTATAGATAATATAGTATAGAAATAGATAATATATGCTTATCTAAAAAATCCTGTCATAAAAAAAAACATGCAAAGTATAAATCTTCTAATAAGTTAGCCTCGCTAAGTACAACCAGTACAACTCTGGTTGAAATGGTCTAGTGGAAAATATACCATTTTCTTTTTAGGGTTCCGTATCCAAAGGGTAAATCGGGACCCTATTCATATGGCTCCGCTCTCCAATCTGTCTGTCTTTCTTTCTGTCTGATTGTCTTTCACCAAGCTGTAACGCATGAACAGGATAATTAGAGAGTTGAAATTTTCACAGATGATGTATTTTGGTTGCCGCTATAACAACAAATACAAAAAAATTTAATAAAATAAATGTTTATCGTGATTTTTTTTCTCGGCTTTGCTCGATATTGATAAGGCAACAGGCAGACGCTAGAGGCTTGAAATATTCACAGAATATTTTGTGATATATTCACATTAAAAATAGATGATAAAATTAAAATAAAACAGATATTTAAGGGGGCTCCCATACAACAAGCGTTTTATTTTTTTGCTTATATTTGCTCGACTTGATAACGGCAACAGGTAAACGACGCTTGAAATATTCACAGAAAATTGAGTTATATTATTAATTTCAAAATAAATAGTTAAAATAAGATCAATATTCTAGGCGGGCGCACAACAGACATGATTTTGTTGCCGTTTTTATAAATCGATAATAATCCGGAACCCTTGAGCGCGAGTCCGACTCGCACTTGGCCGGTTTTTACTGACACAACACATTTTCTGCTGCTGCCACCAGCGAAAAACAAGTAAAGCAAATCTCTGGTGTAAACGCGTCTGTATATCCAGTTTATTGAACCCCAGCTTAATAAGCTAATTAAGTTGTTAGTTCCGCATTGAATGTTTGTCAAGTTGGTCAAAGGGCTATTTTTATAAGTACATCAATCATTTCGTGATTATGGTTCGGAACCCAGCGTGAACTCGTTCGGGTGGTTTCCTGTCGAATGCGTTCATTAATTTAAAATGTTACCCAAACAATTGAATCGGACCCTTACTTATGACGGAGAATGTCTTATAAATCGATGAAACCGGCTGCACGCACCAAAAAAGTGTCACGTTCCGGAATAAGCGATACAGGCGGAACAAGCGATAGAGAGGAACGATCGGCCTAAGACCTAAGCTTTTGGCTTGTGACGCATCTATCTCTCTTACATCGTTGTCACATAAAATTATCGTCCGTAAAATGAATTTGCAGATAACCAAGTTTTTGGATTAGAAATAGTGAGCATTTAACCGTGGTCCCATTACTATTCCCTGGTGGATACACAGTTCGCTATTAGGTACCTTCAGGATAGAGTCCATCCTGAAGGTACCTAATACCGAACTGCGACTTTGCGACTTCGCGACTCACTTTTAGAAACTACGAAGGCTTCAGATGTCTTTGATGTGATTAAAAGATTTTTCATCGAACAAAATGTAGACTGGAAAAATAAACTTGGTAGCATATGCACCGATGGAGCTCCCGCAATGCTTGGTAATACGTCTGGTTTTGCGGCTTTGATCAAGAAAGAGTGCCCTCACGTTATAATCACTCATTGTGTCTTGCATCGACATGCCTTGGCTTCACGAACTATGCCTACTTTTTTAAAGGAAGTGATGTCTACATGTGTCAAAATAATTAACTTCATCAGAGCAAGAGCCTTAAACCACCGCCTGTTTAAAAGACTTTGTCAAGAAATGGGGTCAGAACATGAAGTACTTCTTTACTACACAGAAGTTCGTTGGCTGTCAAGGGGACAAGTATTGAAGCGCTTGTTTGAGTTGCGAGAAGAAGTGTTACTTTTTCTAAAAAACAAAGCAAATTCATTGTATGAACATCTTGAGAGAGAAGATTTTGTGGAAGGGCTAGCGTACTTGGCAGATATATTTACTCATTTGAACGAGATTAACCTGTCTCTTCAGGGTCCTGCCATCACCATCGTGGATGCGTCTGAACGGCTGAAAGGTTTTTTAGGTAAACTGCCACTTTGGAAAAGGAGAGTGGAATCCGGTAATTTTGCAAATTTTCCGATGTTGGAAGAGTTGATAACACAAAGTGACGGCCATACGACCTCAAAAACGGTACAGAAAGAGGTGTCTAATCATCTGGAAACATTGCAGACGTCTTTTGAAGGTTATTTCAGTTCAGAATCGCTTGAGAAAGAAACATGAATGCGGAGCCCATTTTTAATCGATATTTAGAAAGCGATGAAGATCTTATTAAAGATGATTTAATTGACATGAGATCTAAAGAAGTTTTGAAAGCTGAATTTCATGCAAAAGATCTTGGCGACTTTTGGGGTTCCTTAAGTCAAGCTAACCCTCTTCTTGTCAAGCGAGCTATGTCTGTTCTGATACCATTTGCTACTACGTATCTTTGCGAGGCAAGTTTTCGACTCTGGTGTCAATAAAGACAAAAAGTCGCAATCGATTGAACGTCGCAGATGACATGCGACTTGCCTTGTCGAAGACGGTCCCAGAGTTTAACGTTCTCATTGTGGCCAAACAACAGCACCCTTCTCATTAAGTTACTCTTAGTAATAAGCGTAATTAAAGTTGAAATAAAAGTATTTTTATAGAACTAAGTTTTTTTTTTTACCAATTTTTTTTTGGCAGGGGTCCGTAGGCTTGTTTAAATTTCGAAAGTGATCCGTGATTCCAAAAAGTTTAAGAAACCCTGGGATAGACATTTTCTTCAAATTCGAGTGTGTATATGGCCAATTTCGAACTTAATAAAAAAATAGTTTGAATTTAAATAGTATAACGGCTGTCATCAATGATGACAGCCAGAATTAACAGCTTATAGTGCATTTCGAAGCACGGAGGAGCTCAAGAGAATTTTATGCCCAGTAGGGACAGTAGCGACCACAATTTCGTGCGCACGAAATTGTGGAATTGATGTGTTTTCAAATCACTATCACTATGCACTGAATTAATGAAATACTTACATCAATGTATTTGTATAATTTAGGTCGGTCCTTGCACAAGATCGCCCCCTGTTGGAATTTAAAACATATACATATAAAATTTAAAAAAGATATATATATATATATATATAATGTTATGATATCGAAATGGAGGATGGAGTCGCTCACGTCCGCAGGAAATACCTCTCACAACCCTGCACGTGTCCTCTGGGTGGTGCTAAACGAGCTGACAACGCCGAGTATCGGGCGGCGGATAGGATAACCCGAACCCTTACAGGGCTTGCCCTGGAAAGGAGAGGCTACAGGGGCCAAGAAGAATTAAAAAGCTTCTAAACATCCTGGCGTAGAAGGCAAGGGGAAACCACTACGACTAGTTCTCCCAAGAGAATGTCCCGACCTTAACAATGTCAAATAGAGAAAAGAGATATGCGAGGTCGGACGACCCGCCTGACAACCGGCGCTCAAGGATACCCGGGTCCTTGAGTGTGATATTGGCTACCGAAGGCTCCGTACGGGTTAGTCATCAGGCCCGAACGATAGCAAATGCTACTGATGGCCAGAAAAAAGATCTTAAGGCCCGCCTTCCACATCGAATCGGAACATGGAACGTAAGGGGCCTACTTAAGGATGGAAAATTGGCCATAGTTGAGAAAGAAATGCCTCTGCATCGTCTGGCAATACTTGGACTAGCTGAAACTCATATAAAAGGTGCTGGTCACTACCCTACTTCTAACAACATCATGTACTACTCAGGTCATGCGACTAAGAGTGAGCAGGGAGTGGCCATCTTAATACCAAAATTTCTGCAAAAGCACGTTCTGGGTTACAACCCAGTAAATGGGAGAATTATGACCATTAAGATCAATTGCAGACCTTTCACGCTTAATATAGTCCAAGTTTATGCACCAACATCACTATCTTCGCAAGAAGAAATTGATAACTTCTACATTGTGCTAGAAGAAACCATCTGGTAACGCGAGCAAAGTCTCAATTTAAAAAAAACGCAATAAAAAATTTAATATTCTTATGTACATGTTTCCTACGCCGCTTTATCAATGTTTTTATGTTGGTTGTCCTGTCTGTTGTGGAAGCGTGGGGGGAGAAAAGATGGCGCGGAGCCTCTTCGCCCCTGACACTGCTGTCTATGAACCTTGACCGATAAGGTTGTTTTTGACCAGTCGCGCGCACCTGCATATATGTAAATGTGCATTATTCATTGTGATTCTAATTTGGGAATCACACGCCGCCCATTGACGCTGGATCTCGTGAATCCATTTATTTTGTGAAAAAGGGATAAGGACTCGTAATCCTTTGTGTAAAGACTGACACGTGTATTGTTCACCAACACCCCCCTGAAGAAGTCCTGGCGGTGGATAGCAGCTTCGTGGACGTGCATCGACGTAGAAACTACATTCAGGTCAGTCCTCATATTAACATTGATGGCGGTTCTTATCATATCCTTTTTTACACGCAGTGAGGATACCTTTAGGCATCTTCATTCTTTGGGAGCATATCCCACCAGGTGGTAGCTATTTACACGCTAACCTACCATAAGTTTTGGTCCTTTCGAGTCTGGATAACATCCAGCTTAAAAATTCCCGCTATTTTTGCGTATTTTACGCACAAAAACGCATTTCTCAGCGCCGCCATATTCATTGGCTGACGCTTATTTTACGCCCCATTACCCAGTAGTTTGGTTTATAAGCTGAGATAATATTCCAGCTTATAAACTCGCTTATTTCACGTAATTTTACGCATAAAACGCAATTTAGTAGTGCCGGCACAAACACCGGCCGACGCCCATTTTTGCATTCCATACTGTTAAATACAGTATTGTCAGTAAATACATACAATATATGGATGCAAATTGCTTTGCATAATTGGTTATAATCTAGTTGGTTAAAACTAACTTATCGCTGCTTCTTAACTTGTAGTTTTTTCGCCCGTACCAAGCACCGCCTACCCTCAGATTTTCAATATCAAGATTTTAAGTCGCAATTATGACGGAAAAATCAGGAGATAGCGAAGTTAGGATGACTTTGTTAGTCAGTAAGAGGGACGCATTATTTCAACGTGTTAATCGTTTGTATGATGCATCGAAGAAGATTGTTTCGTACGATTTGTCGTTAAGAAGTAATGAAAATTTTATGTCTGAATCAGAAATGTTAGATGATTGGCGCCATAAGTTTGAATCTATTGTAGATGAAATAAATAAATTAAAATTGAGTTCAAGACCTATCGGGGTCCCAGACTACGCCTGTCTGGACTCATTTGAAGATTTATATTCGCGGATTAAACGAACTCGAAATAAGATAAACGAGAGCTTGAAGCAGAGTTCACACACTGCGAGTGACTCAAACAAGTCAGTAGTGAAATTAGAACATTTAGTAATTCCGAGTTTTGACGGTCGCCCAGAAAATTGGAATGTTTTCTATCAGTCATTTAAGACTAATATTCATTTGAATCAACAATTGTCTGACTCGCAGCGCGTGCAGTATTTAATTGCCAAATTGACTCATGACGCATTAAAATTCACTGCAGGTATTGTTCCCAGTGGAGAAACGTATCAAATCTTATGGGACAGCTTGGTTAAAAAATATCATGATAAACGTGCCCTAGGTACATTTTATTTAAATAATATTTTAGACTTAAAAAATTGCTCGCATAGTGCGAACGCACTTGACTCATTTATAAGTAAATTTTCCGCATCATTTTCGGCACTTAAAGAATTAGATATACCTGATCTGACAGACTTTGTTATGCTACAATGCGCTTTAAGAAAAATGGATGCTCAAAGTATTCAATCATTTGAATTATCTGTTCGGGATGAAAAGATACCAACAACGCAACAGCTGATCTCCTTTGTACAAGATCAGGCTAAAATATTGGAGCGCTCCAACCCTCGTTACTCATCATATATGAATAAGCAACCCGTAACTAAAACCCGTGATCAGACGTCACATACCTATAAGACGTTTATGACCGGTACTAATGTACATACAGGTTGTAGCTTATGCGCTAAAAGTGATCATAGACATTTATACGATTGCCCACAGTTTAAGAGTATGCGCGATGCTAAAACTCGATACGATTATATCAAATCGAAACGCGGGTGCGTTAATTGTTTGAGTACCCTACATACGCTACCGGATTGTAAAAGTACTTCGGTCTGTTTCTGTCAGAAAAAACATCATAAGTTGTTGCACTTTGCAAATAACAATAATCATAATTTGAAATCACGCGCGAATGTAGGCGCCGGAGCCGTTGAGCATTTGTCACAGTCGACCGCGACTTCATGCGCAGCCGTATCTGTCGATCGGCCCGCTTTGGAACATAATAATATTCAAACGTTTTCTGTCACTACTATGCTTCGCGAGAATTCAATTATGAACGCAGATACGTCTTCTCAGTCGTATGCTACTAGTTATAAGGGTGATATTATTTTATCGACCGCTCAAGTTTATGTATGCCCTAAAGATGGTATTAATAAAAATATATCGTTCGTTGTTTGATTGACAGCGCGTCACAAAATAATTTAATAACAACGGAATGTTGCCGCTCGCTTAATTTACCAATAACGCCTTTAAGTAATTCTTTTGTTAAGGGTGTTGGTTCGAACTCTAGTCCTATATTAGGCTATGTTTATTTAAATATTGAGTCCCGTGTCTATCCAGATAAAAAATACTATTCATGCATTGGTAGTAAAATGTATCACGGATCAATTACCCTCGCGATTTATCGATTGTCGAGAATTCGACACGCGCAATCTGCACCTGGCGGATTTAAGTTGGAATATCCCTGGAGATATTAATTTAGTTCTGGGTGCTCAGCTTTTCCCATATATATACCTAGGTGATAGGGCAGATTGTGGACCGCGCGCGCCGCCGGCAATTCTCACCACGCTCGGTTATGTATTTATGGGCGAATGCCCACGTAAAGATGTTTTGCCCGCAACTTCGTCTTTTACCGCGCTAGCATTAAATGATTTAGTGCAGAAGTTTTGGGAACTCGAAGAAGTGCCCACAAAACGCTTGTTGTCTCCTGAAGAGACAGAGTGTGAAAATATTTTCGCTTCGACCGTGAGTCGCGATGATTCCGGTCGTTATACCGTCGCTTTACCCTTCAGCAGGGACCCTGCTGAACTTGGCAACTCGTATGCCACCGCTTACCGCCGCTTTATTTCGCTGGAACGTAAATTACGTCAAACGCCCTTAGTACGCGAGAATTACAATAAAGTAATTCAAGATTATATCGATAATGGGTATCTTAGCCCCGTCGATGTGTCTGATTTGACCTCTGATGGTTATTATATACCTCACCACGCCGTGGTACGCCCTGATAAGCCGTTACCGCGTATTGTCTTGGACGCAAGTGCCAAAACACATACTGGATTTTCACTTAATGATATTTTACACATCGGCCCAAATCTACAGGCTGATTTATTTGTATTGTTATTGAATTTTAGGATGTTTCCTATCGCCATAAACGCAGATATAAAACAGCACTATTTACGTATAGGCGTTATGCCGGAGCAGCGTAAATACCTACGCATTTTATTTAGGTTCAATGAATCGGAACAAATTCGCACCTTCGTTTTCAACAGGCAACCCTTTGGTCTCAGGTCTAGTCCATACATAGCTTTACGCACAGTGAAATAGTTGGCTTCGGACATGAGTTCACACTATCCTGAAGCAGCTAAAGTGGCTGAAACCTGTTTGTATATGGACGATTTGGTCCATTCCACAGCTGATAAAAGCTCTGCTAAGCTGTTAGCTCGTGATTTAATTAATTTGTTCAAATCTGGTGACTTTGACCTAGTAAAATGGTCGAGTAGCTGTCCTGAGCTACTTGATTCACTTCCTGATTCGCACCGCAAATCAATCGAATTCGATTTACACAACAACTCATCTAAAGTTTTAGGTCTTTCCTGGGATCCTTGTGAGGATAATTTGGTTTTCACCACTATCACAATTGCTGAAAAATGCACTAAAAGAAACATACTTTCGGTTGTGGCTAGATTATTCGACGTACTCGGTCTAGTTGCGCCTGTGATACTCGCAGCCAAATTGCTTATTAAGGAGTTATGGCTCTGCAAGAGTGATTGGGATGACCTGGCTCCAGAGAACATACGTGCCCGCTTTCACGCACTCGCTCAAGAGATGCACTTGCTTAACACTTTGAAAATTCCTCGACATGTTGGTGTGGAGGTCGGGTGTGAGCTGCGTCTTGTTGCTTTTTCGGACGCCAGTATGAATGGACTAGGAGCAGTTATTTATGCTCATTGCACTTACCCTTCTGGTATTATTGAAACGCGTCTACTTTGCGCAAAATCGAAAATTAGCCCTACGAAAATTTCCACTCTCGCTCGCCTTGAACTTTGTGCTATTTTACTCATGTCAAAATTGATAAAAATTGTACGAGATACATTCGTTGAACGCATGACCATAGTGGACATATACGCATTTTCGGATTCCACGATAGCTTTATCGTGGGTTCATTCTTCCCCGCATAGATGGTCAATCTTTGTTAGCAACAGAGTAGCCCAGTGCCAAGAAAATTTAGACGCTAAACATTTTTATCACATAGCTGGTGCTATTAACCCAAGCGATTGTCTTTCTCGTGGCATGTTGCCATCGCAACTTTTGTCTCACGATCTGTGGTGGAACGGCCCTCCTTGGATTCGCGAGCCGCCTGAAAAATGGCCTATTATTCCATTCGCTCCCGCTAATTGTAATGATTTGCCTGAACATAAGGCTAATGTTATGGCTGTCACAACGCATATAGAGGAACCACTCTTGTGTACATTGGCACAACGAGTTTCTTCTTGGCAAAAATTGCTACGCATTATAGCCTATGTACTTAAATTCGCTAAACCTAAACTCAAAATCAATCCTCTATCTGTAGCAGGATTAGCAGCTGCTGAAAGGGCTCTAATTCTTGCTGTTCAATCAGTGCATTTTGCTGAAGATATCAAACTACTCAAAGCTAAGAAGTTACCTTCAAAGAAGCTGCAGAACTTGGCAGTATTCTTAGACGCTGAAGGAATCTTACGTATAGGAGGAAGACTTTCTGGGTCGATGCTTCCGTATGAAGCTAAACATCCAATTTTACTTCCAAAACGCGATCATATTGTCGATCTAATAATTCAACATTCTCATGTTTTCAACTGTCACGCTGGACCTGGACTTCTTATGTCAATTATAAGACAGCGCTACTGGATATTAGATGCCAGAACAGTCATTAGGTCTAAGTGTCGGAAATGTAACACTTGTTTCAAGTTGAACCCTACGCATCCCACGCCTATAATGTCTGCATTGCCGTGGTACCGTGTGACAGAGACAGCGAAAGCTTTTGTTCATACTGCTTGCGATTATGCTGGACCTGTACGCATTACCCTTTCGCGTCGCAGAGGTCAACATGCTCAAAAGGCATACATTGTACTTTTTATTTGTATGGTGACAAAGGGTATTTATCTGGACTTAGTCACAAGTCTGACATCCGACAGTTTTTTAAACGCATTCAAGCGCTTTATTTCCCGCCGCGGTCCAGTGTCTTGCTTATATTCCGATAATGCCACAACTTTTATTGGTGCCAAAGCACAATTGGATGAGCTTTATAGTTTTTTGACAAGTTCAACCTTCAAAACGCACTGTCTAATGAGCTTTTGTCTCGAAAAATAGATTGGAAAACAATTCCACCCCGATCCCCTACATTCGGGGGAATTTGGGAGGGGAATATAAAAAGTATGAAAACGCATTTATATAGGGTGATTGGAAACCAGTTGCTCACTTATGAAGAGCTATTGACGGTTCTAGCGCAAGTTGAGTGTATCTTAAATTCTCGGCCTTTGAGTGTCATTTCTTCTGATCCACACCCTGAAGTTTTAACTCCCGCGCACTTTCTAATGTCCACTCCACTGCAGTATTTGCCTGCCACTGATCTCTCAGATCAGCGCTATAGTTTATTGGAACGCAAAAAATTGCTCGACCATATGGTTCAATCCTTTTGGAAAAAGTGGCACCTTGAATATCTGCATACGTTACAAGTCAGACAAAAATGGGCTACACCAGACAAGCCTGTAGAGATAGGAACAGTTGTTCTATTAGAACAGGAAAACTCAGCTCCATTGACTTGGCCATTAGGAATAATTACTCATGTCTACAAGGGTACAGATAACGTCGTTCGAGTAGCGACCGTTAAAACGCAGAATGGCATTTATAAACGCGCTGTTACCAAATTATATCCTATTCCAACACAATAAATTTATTTAACTCTTTACGCATTTAGTATAAATTTAGTTTAGGTAGCTATAATTTGAATTAATTCGCTATATATCTCCTGATTTACCATGTATAAATTTATTTTTGTTTTGAAACATCTTGCGACGTTTCAAGGCGGGGTGCATGGTAACGCGAGCAAAGTCTCAATTTAAAAAAAACGCAATAAAAAATTTAATATTCTTATGTACATGTTTCCTACGCCGCTTTATCAATGTTTTTATGTTGGTTGTCCTGTCTGTTGTGGAAGCGTGGGGGGAGAAAAGATGGCGCGGAGCCTCTTCGCCCCTGACACTGCTGTCTATGAACCTTGACCGATAAGGTTGTTTTTGACCAGTCGCGCGCACCTGCATATATGTAAATGTGCATTATTCATTGTGATTCTAATTTGGGAATCACACGCCGCCCATTGACGCTGGATCTCGTGAATCCATTTATTTTGTGAAAAAGGGATAAGGACTCGTAATCCTTTGTGTAAAGACTGACACGTGTATTGTTCACCAACACCCCCCTGAAGAAGTCCTGGCGGTGGATAGCAGCTTCGTGGACGTGCATCGACGTAGAAACTACATTCAGGTCCAAGGAGACTGGAATGCGAAAGTTGGGGACACTACTGGATGTGACCACCTTCGATCGGTGGTAGGTAGTTATGGCATTGGACTTCAAAACGACAGAGGTGAACGCTTTTAGGAGTTTTGCATTGGCCACAAGCTGACAATTACAAATACGATGTTTAAACACCATATACGCCGTCTATACACCTGGATATCTCCAGGAGATTTGTACAGAAATCAGATAGATTTTATAACGATAGATCAGAGATGGAAGTCCAGCGTCACTAACGCCAAAACTTATCCGGGAGCTGATTGTGGAAGTGATCACCAATTACTTGTGGCTGATGTACGAATCCGTTTTAAAGCACCCAGAAAATCTGAAAGAACATCGATAAGATTGGCAAAAATAGAATCTGATATATTTTAGAAAACAAACCGAAGCCTCATTTGAAACTGGGATAGATCCAGAAACACATGACCCTGAACAACAATGGTCAAGCTTTAAAACGAAAGTTACGGAGGTCCTCAACTGTATTGCCAGAGAGAGAAAACCGCATGCAAAGCGAAAGGACTGGATAAGTGCTGAGACTTGGAGCACGATTGAGGCGCGAAAAGAACTTAAAACCAACGGCCTCAAAAGTACTGTAGACAAAGATAATTACAAAGACCTTAGCTCTAAGATACAAAGGCTCTGCAGACGTGACAAAAATTCCCATTTCTCAGGAATATGCGAAGAAATAGAACGCCATGCACAAAAGTACCAGACAGCCGACCTTTTCAAAAAAGTGAAACAAGTAACCAGGCAATCCAAAAGCCAATCCTGGACTGTTGAGGGTAAAGATGGCAAACTTATCCACGAATTGGACGCGGTCGCAGATCGGTGGAGGTCATACTGTGCAGAACTATACAGCGCAGACAGCAGCTGTACCCCTATCATGTCTTTCAACTGGAACACCGCAGAGCTGGAACCAGATATTCTACAATCTGAGATGGATTAGGCCGTACATAAGTTGAAATGCGACAAGGCACCTGGTCACGACCTTATCACCGCAGAGGCACTCAAGGCTCTAGGAGAGCAAGGAACCGCCAAGCTCTTAAAGCTCTGTAATATCATATGGCGCACCGCAACATGGCCCAAAGATTGGACTCACTCCACCATCTTGCCACTTCACAAAAAAGGATCAACAAAAAAATGCGCAAATTATAGAACTATCGCCCTCATGTCGCATACAAGCAAAATCTTGCTTCATATTATAAACAACAGGCTTCGGTACTACCTTGATTGGCAAATCCCTCAAGTTCAGGCAGGATTTGTGAAAGGTAAAGGGACAAGAGAGCAGATTTTGAATATGAAGCTTATTGTCGAAAAATGTTACGAGTTTAACATCCCAGCAGTAATATGTTTCGTCGATTATCGAACTGCATTTGACTGTGTGATCTGGACCCATATGTGGCAAGTTCTAAAGGAAATGGGAGTGCCCACCCATTTGATTGTACTCATTAAAAACTTATATGTTGCGGGTCATGCAGACGTCAAGATAGGCTCAACGAGATCAACTGAATTTCAATTCGAGAAAGGAGTAAGGCAAGGATGCATCATCTCTCCAATTCTATTTAATATATATGGCGAGTATATCATGCGCAAAACATTGGAGGGATGGGATGGTGGTATCACTGTGGGAGGCCTGAAAGTTTCAAATCTCCGTTACGCCGATGACACGACTTTACTGACCACCAACGAAACAGAAATGGTACAATTAATAAGTCGGTTGGAACGCGTCAGTCAGGAGATGGGACTTATAATCAACCACACCAAAACTAAAATAATGATAGTCGACCGGGCCAATATTCTTGAGCACGTTCACCTACTCGGGAAATATGATATCGTGGAACAATTTATATATCTAGGTTCGAGCATAAGTAACAAAGGTGGCTCCGAGCACGAAATTAAGCGACGCATCGGTATGGCAAAGTCGGCTATGACCCAACTAGGAAAAGTATGGAAAGACCGGAACATACTGAAAAAGACTAAAATATATGTATATGGTCAGAACACTAGTATTTCCCATTTTCTTGTATGGCGTAGAAACCTGGACCATGAAGGCATCTGATCGGCGCCGGATTGATGCTTTTGAAATGTGGTGCTGGAGACGCATGTTGCGAATACCCTGGACGGCACGCAGGACAAATGTTTCCATCTTGAAGGAACTTAAAATTGACCAGAGGCTCCTTAGTACTTGCCTCCAGAGAGTACTTCAATACTTTGGCCATATAGCCAGAAAACCCTCCGATAACCTGGAGAAACTTATGGTCACCGGTAGGATGGAAGGAAAAAGATCTAGGGGCCGTAGCCCGATACGATGGTCTGACCAGATAGAAGAACACCTGAACACGAAGATCTCCAAGGCACTGGACCAAGCAAAAGATCGCAAAAAATGGAGGGAGATCGTTGGAAAATTAGGTCGGGCACATCACGACGCTCAGCAGTGAGCAGACGACTGAAGGAGGAGGAGGAGGATGATATCGAAAAACATTTTTCTTCGAAAACTTTGTAATTTTTGCGTCTAAAACAATAATTCTTACATGACAATATTTATATGTACACATCGGAGACTCGCCCCCCTTTCTTATTTTTTTTAACCTTACTCCTTACTAATATTATAAATGCGAAAGTGAGTTTGTTTGTTTGTTTGTTTGTTACGCTTTCACGCCGTAACTACTTAACCAATCATTATGAAATTTTGCATACAAGTTTTCTGGAGTACGGAGAAGGACATAGGCTACCTTTTATCCCGAGAAAAGGTACTATTCCCGAGGGATCGACATTGACGCGGGCGGAGCTGCGGGCGAAAGCTAGTAAAAATATGAATATGAAAATATTATGACTTTCATCTTTTTTCCTTATCGCCTAATGATTCTGCGCAGCCTAATGGTTTGCGCAGTAGCGACGTATTTCGTTTCCGCGGCACCCGCTATGAAATGTATGGTAGTGAGACATACTTTTCTGCGATAAATACCACAATTTGTTGCTCTATTGTCATTGTCTATGTCTGTAAGTACTAACATATATTATAAATAATATTTTTCAGTGCTAATTACCATGTAGGACAATAAGATACATTCATCAATTTATATCTCCCATCTTATGACTATTCATCGTATTGTCACGCTTAAATATGGTCCTTTGGTACAAGTATGTATGAGTGAATTAATAAATACTTTATTGCACAACAAAATAAAATACAATTTTTTATTGTATTGTTTCTCGTTCAGTGTCCGTCAAAGTGTTAATTTGACTACACCAACAATAGTACGAAGGTTCATAGTTTTCACAAGCAAGTATTTCATAAAACCCTCATTGGACTTTCGATTGCACTAGTGGAAACGCCTTTTTGGCTGTATAAGTACATATGCACAAACACACTATCACTTATTTTACCATGCGTAGTAGACAGAGCCTAGGTCTTTAAGACCACGCCACGTTTAGCTTAAAATGGAATCAAAATAGTGATGGCTTGCCAGCCGCATCGCGTACTAACATGATTCCTCAGATTTGCGCCTCGTCCTTATCCTTTCTAATATTATAAATGAGAAAGTGAGTTTGTTTGTTTGTTTATTTGTTTGTTTGTTTGTTTGTTTGTTTGTTTGTTTGTTTGTTTGTTTGTTTGTTTATTTGTTTGTTTATTTGTTTGTTTGAAGATATATTCTACGTTATTTCTTTACTCCCAGCCCAGCATGAAAGAGAGGGTTATAAGTCATAATTACAATTGTAAGAAGTCCACTACTGAAATAAAGCCTCTCATGAAGGTTCTTCGTTCCATGGAAGGATATTGCCATACTCATCACGCTTGGCAGGTTGGCGAGCGCAGTTTTTTGGCTTCTCGTTCTTCCGACCCTGCTGCCCATTGAAAATATTTTCAAGCTGGGGAAGGTTAGGAATTTGTTTGATTTGGGAAAGGAATGAAGGTATTAGGATACTACTCACTCAGTAAGTAGCAGCTCGGGAGGCCGGGCGCCAGGTTTATAAGTGATCTAACAAATTCCTCCATTTATACCTTATTTATTATATGGCCTACTCTATAGTATCATCATCATCAATAATAGGTTTTTTTAGTCTCCACTACAGGAGCAGCCTCTCTGTAATACTAGAGCCAGAGTAGCCAGAGGATCTGGCTTACACTCTTCTCGCTGGCCAGACGGGTTAGAGAGGTCTCACAGATGTTTATAACCTTTGTTTAGCTTGTATTTCCTAAGTCGCCTTCTACGACATCCACGGGTAGACTTGGAGTGGGCCTATTCTACTCTGCCGGATACCACACAGCCAACTCTATAGTACAAAGTCTGCTATAAGGTATGCGTGATACGAGTATAAATGATCTGAAGAGTCACTTGAGATCTAGAGATATAAATGTCTCAAGTGACTACATCCCGACCGAGGCTAATAAGATTATTCATAGGGCGACTGCACTTGACACACTATAAAATATATGTGTAGGTACCTACCCGAGGGCTTGCAAAAAACTGGTTAGTTAATAGTTAGTACAATGATAGTTAAATACGACACCGCTGATATTTGGGTTATATGACAAAAAATATTCAAATAAAATCTAAAATTATTTATTTCCATGTTACATTTACATATTGATTTGATATCCATATTGTCGGAGTTCATCAAAAGTAGCTAGTCCGCCATCTTTGCTCTCACTTGCCATCTCTCTCCAAGTTCTAGAGGTTCTATCAAAAGCAGACAAGTCGTTTGTCCATCTTGTTTTTGGTTTGCAGTATCTACCCATGAGGTTGTTTTATAAGCCCATCTTTCCGGCACCAGTTAAGTTATATCTATACTTACTACACTATAATTATAAAGAGGAAAGATTTGATTGTTTGTTTGCATTGAATAGGCTCCGAAACTATTGGACCGATTTGAAAAATTATTTCACTATTATAATCCTACATCATCCCTAATGAACAATGACTATAAATTAAATACCTATACCCGTGCGAAGTCGGGGCGAGCCGCTATAGTTTCTAATAAAAATTGAGCGAAATAAGCAGAAAATAAGGGCCCACTAGGGCCCACCACATGAGACGGAAATTGATCTCTCGACATTGTCTACATTGAATAAATAGTTGAGGGGGCGTGATAAAAACTTAGACTCGGCCTAGATTAAATAATTCGATGTGTAGGACGTAATAGTAGGGTGATACATAAAAATATTTTTATCTCCGTCAGACAGTTCATGGAGAAGGCAATGGCAGGCCATTATTTCCTGCCAAAATAAGGCGGGTATTATACCATCCTGAATCGCATCCTGAATTGGATCCGATAAGAGGGACGCCGCAATACGTGCGATACTTACGATTGGAAATGTCGTATCGTGTCTAACGATAGCGGCGTCCCTCCCACCGGATCCGATATTGAGGATGTTTAATAGGCGCTTAAGTCATTGCGTTGCGTGCGTTTCTATCCACATAATGATACCGACACGAGCCTCTCTCTCGCTCTCTGGAGAGAGAAGTTCAATGAAAATATTTTTCCTTATTTCTTATTTAATCTTTACGAGGAAACATCTTTAAGACGTGGTAGAGGCACGCTACTGGCAAAATTGATTTTTGCTAGTAGCATGAATGGACCGGCTTGTCCTGAGAGGTATCACACTCTCACAGAAAATCGACGTTTGTGTAATAGCTTTACCGCTTGTAGCATACAAGTTCGGTGAGTGAGAGAGCCGGAGGCCCATACTTCCCCACCCCCATGTCCTCCTCCCAATGTCCTCCCCAACTCCTCGAAAAGCTTATTTATTTTTAAAGTGAATATAGTTATATCTAAATATTCTCTGAATATTTCAAGCGTCTGTCGTTATCAATATCGAGCAAAAACGAGCAAGAAGAATAACGTTTGTTGTTACTTACAACATAATAAAATAAATAACGCCTTATCCTTATCCTTACTAATATTATAAATGCGAAAGTGAGTTTGTTTGTTTGTTTGTTACGCTTTCACACCCTAACTACTGAACCGATCATCATGAAATTTTGCATACAAATTCTCTGTAGTACGGAGAAGGACATAGGCTACCTTTTATCCCGGGAAAAAGTATTATTCCCGAGGGATCGACATTGACGCGGGCGGAGCCGCGGGCGAAAGCTAGTCATCTATAAAAATGTCTGTTTAACCATCAGGGTTCATGAGATACAGCTTGGTGTTAGACGGTTGGATGGACAGACGGACGGACCGACAGACAGACAGACGGACAGTAGAGCCATAGGAATAGGGCGGGACCCTATTATTTTTTGTCGGTACGGATCCCAAAAAAAATATCGATTTGAAATAACGCAGTGTTTACGCACGCAGACGCAGAGTAGGTCAATTTATACAAAATGGCAACGTAGCGAGCTCAAGCTTGGATAAAGTTACAAATTTTATTCGTTTCAACAAAATTTGCATTGTTTTATCATTGCCTTATGCGATTGTGTGTACATTCCTGTAAGAAAATTAATAGATAAAAATAATACAATTTATAATTTCCGCAGATTTTTCACTGAGGTTCTAATAAATATGACACGGTGAGTAATACGGCTGTTGCGCGAGCGACGAGACGCTCATGTTTATTTATCAAACAAAACAGAGTAGCCGCACTGTCGAGGCGACTTTGACCCAAATGCTACTCTGCAAATAAAATGCAATATGCTTTTAATTTCCGCTTAGGTACAGTCAGGGACACAGATACCTGACCAGGCCCTCTACCTATATCTTGAATTTTCTCTTAAACTATACTATATATATATATATATATATATATATATATATATATAAAATATAACTATAAAAATAATATTAACTTAAAAATATATATTAAGAAAGGTTCCGAAGAGCTGGCAGCTACCTCGGACAAAGAATCAGTCTAGCTATTCAAAGGGGGAACGCTGCCAGTATCTTCGGAACCTTGCCTAAAGGGACTCCTTTAAATAATACATTTTTGTTATTATAATATACTAGCTGCCCCGGCGAACTTCGTTTCGCCATAAGTTAAAAACTATCCTATCTCTCAAGTTGGATCGAACTGCACATGGTGTGCGAATTTTATTATAATCGGTTAAGTGGTTTAGGAGTCCATTGAGGACAAACATTGTGACACGAGATTTATATATATTAAGATTTTTAAGGCTTTTAGTTTTAGGTTCATTGTTCTAGTAGGAACATTTTTTTATAAATGAATATTAAGAAAGACTTTATGAAAATCTTTATGTTTAGATATACATTATCATGTTTTTTTATTATTTATAGTTTAAGAGAAAATTTAAGATACAGGTAGAAACCTGTATCCTGAATTTTCTCTTATCCTATAAAATAGGCCTTTTGGCCTAGTCAGGTGTCTCTGTCCCTGTCTGTACATGCGTATTGGCATAATTTTTGTATTCTAGATTGTATTTTTAGTTTTGTGGTGCAATTAACAATCATTCATTCGTTCAATTAACATACTTAGGTTATTTTTGTATTTATTTTATAATAAGATGCGTGATTATACTCATAAAAGTAAAGGCTTAAGCTGTATAACCTTAGTTAGTTTGCTGTTTATTTAGAAGGCACCTCATTAAAATTAAATTACTCGCATACCCAGGTAAGCTTTAATTGAAATGCCTGCGGTTTTAATTATGAAAAGTATGTCATTATACAGATAAATAAATACCTGACCATAGTGTTTTTGTCTTTACCAACCGGCCTATTTGCTCTCAGTGTACAAAGTTTTGATAGTCATTTCAAAGTACATTACGTTTTATACATCTTTAATAAAAACAGTAAATCATAGGAAACCCACAATGTATTTTGAAGTGAGTATCAAAACATTGGTCAGTGAGTTAGCAAATAGGCCGGCAGGTCACTTACATTGTTTCAAACATATCCAATAGACCACCGATTTCATTTTTGTCACCAAAGACCCCTAGGAATCCATTTCGATTTAGTCTACTTTTTGTGGCACTGATCTAGTGATATAATGGATATGTATGTATCTACCCTTATTTGTATTAACAAAGTAGGTACGCAGTTACGGCGTAGATTAAATCATTCGACGATCGATATTTTTAAACCTGTAGCCAATCGCTAACCTTGTCGGAAGCGATTACTCGAATCGTGAAAAAAGCATCGAAAGAAAATCGAGCCTTCACTGGTGAGTGATTAACAGATGATGCAGGCGTCTGCTGCATTCAGGGTCTATACTGACGTAACTACATATCACAGACGTCTGCTGCATTCAGGGTCTGTCGTAACTACATATCAGGGCATAAGGGGGCCTATTATTTTAACTTAAAGCTAACTTTAGGCTAGCTCCGTGGCGCAGCGGTCAACACGCCAGCCTGCGACACGAGAGTGCCCGGGTTCAATTCCCGGCTAGGTCAAGATCGAAAATGATCTTTTTCAGATTGGCCTGGGTCTTGAATGTATATCTATATATGTTTTTGTTATAAAATATAGTATCGTAGAGTTAGTATCCAATAACACAAGTCTCGAACTTACTTTGGGGCTAGCTCAATCTGTGTGATTTGTCCGTATATATTAATTATTTATTTATTTTAACGAGCTATAAACAAAAGGGTCAATGTAACTAGTCCTAGACTGGTGCCTCGCCAGGCGTTACCTAGTACTAATAAGCCCGTCGATTGGCATTGTATAAATGGGGACATTAAGCCAGGCCTATAGATCTTACTGGCTCCTGGATTGGCTCAGTTTCTGGCCCGACCCGTTTGACCACAATATTGGTCACGATATGATAGTGATTATGGTTTAGGAGTGAAGTGAACATGAGCGGAATCTGTTTGATACTCCTATAAGTTAAAGTCATAATTGAAATTCAGAAATTTTAGCTTACTCCTGCCAAATTTCAATGTATTTTTTATTGTCCGATTTTTTTTATATTTCATCATCATCATTTCGTGTAGGTGTCACGGTTAGTCGACCATGCACACCCTTGTGTCAGAGTTCTTCAGAACCGCCTCTCGACCTCTGACGTGGTTCCTTTAACGACTACCAGATGGCAGCCGGGATCAACGACTTCCGAAGCATGGAATCATCTTTATTATTAGACAATCAGGTGATTCAAGCCTTCAATATCCTTGGAAACAACTTAACAAAGTATGCTTCCCGTGGGAATCGAACCCACAACCCCCGAATCTACAGGCAAACGCTTTAACCACTGGACCACGGAGGCAGTAAAGTTTTTATTTTAATTTATTACAGTACATGATTTAGATTCTTTACATCCCGGTTGCATCTTCAGGTTATGCGTTGGATCCTGACGCATTTGTGTTTTCAGCTCCGGCACAGATATTTCCACTCGCACCAACTACGGACCCGAAATGTGAATTCCTCAACTAACAATTAAATCACTCTATCATTCCTTTGTTTTTTACTTCGTTTTTTATTGCATTTATTTCTGAGACTGTGACGTCATGTGGCAGAAAAAGTTGAAAGCGTACTCGTATTTTCAGTCGAGTAGAACAGAGGCGACAAACAAAACCACTTAACCTCGTTAGCCTTGTAGTAATACCTTCATTTCGAATGTGCTTGCTAATCTTATGCGCACGCGCCCTTTGTCGTGTTTGATTGGTGTTAAATTGTCACATACATACATTCGGCTTTTTACATACATACATTCGGCATTCGACTTTTTTTGGCTAGCTCCGTGTCGCGGCGGTCAACACGCCTGCGACACGAGAGTGCCCGGGTTCGATCCCCGGCCAGGTCAAGATGGAAAATGATCTTTTTCAGATTGGCCTGGGTCTTGGATGTTATTCTATTTATGTATTTGTTATAAAATATAATATCGTTGAGTTAGTATCCTATAACACAAGTCTCGAAGTTACTTTGGGGCTAGCTCAATCTGTGTGATTTGTCCGTATTTATTTATTTATATTCACGTCT
The DNA here is from genome assembly GCA_947532085.1 of Elegia similella. Classification (NCBI taxonomy): domain Eukaryota; kingdom Metazoa; phylum Arthropoda; class Insecta; order Lepidoptera; family Pyralidae; genus Elegia; species Elegia similella. Next base: position 6,786,160 of record OX383933.1, read on the forward strand.
TTTCCCTTTGCGGGGTAGACAGAGCCTAGACCTAAAAGCCACGTTTAGCATGTTGGTGAGCGTGAAGTGTGAAGGTGGCAAACGGAATTAAAATAGTGATTGGTTGTTAGCTACTACCTAATACGATTCCTCAGATTTTCGCCCATCTTTTAATAGCACTGGTGCTGTAAAATTATTCGGCAGTTTTTACTATCGGTCGCTTGTTTATCACCAACCCTCCTTGGGTATGCTTTGTATTAAAGACTTCTGTAGGTACCTTAAACATATATACGGTTGGATAAAGACAGACAAATGAACATACAGGCAATGCCAGAAGTCGAGGCCCGTCACCATAGGCAGTATATATTCTTTGCCATAGGCGATATCACCACAGGGCCCCCAGGATCCCTCCTGGGCCTTTGGTGCTGTTGCCTGTACAGATTGAGGGCACTCTGCCCTCGCCTCAAACGCTCTTGAACTAGCGTAGGCTCACCTGCTTAGCTAGCTATGCAGGTGAGCCTACGCTAAGGTGAAATGCCATCCAAGCAGATTTTTCAGGCGCTGGGTAAACCTTTTTTTGGGTTCAAAAACTGCTAAGAGTAACTGGCGGAAACCAAAACACGATTCATATACAAATTGACTCGATAGAAAATAGTGTCAAAGTTACCTCTAAATCTGCAATTTTTGAATAAAAATTGGTTCGGAGATTAATAATTTTTAAAGTATTTTTATACAAATTTGACAATGTCTTAACTATTTAATACTTTATTAACATATGGGAGTTATTTTTTTATAAAACAATTTTTATACCTTTTAAAAATATATTATGAAATATCTGGTTTATTTTGACGCTAAAATAAACGCGATATTTCATAGAACGCCTGCTTTGGATACCATTTCACCTTAATTAAAAAAAAAAAGACGTACTTAATTTCCGATTACTGGTGACTGCCCAGCGGGTTCCAGATGACTTGCTCCCATGGCCCTTCTGGCATCGTGCCCATCAGGCAAAAAATATGTTGAATTGCTACTCTCCATATATAGGCTTTTACCATTGTTTCTTTCTCAGATAAGACCTTCTTGAACATAAACGATGTGGCTCCTTAGGCAATATGAGAGCTCTCCAAGTCATGCACACATCCGTCGGAGGTCCGTCCCTCCCGGAGGCCCTTTGGCGATGTTGCTTACAGGGAAGGCACTCTGCCCTCATACAAACACGAGGGTGGACTTAGCAAAATAAGCGTAGGGACAAACAAATAATATATTTTCTGCTTTTTTAAAATTTTAACATGAATTGTTATCAGCAAGTGCCTAAGTTGTGAGTAATGTATGAAGAACGTGTAAAGAATTAATTTCCATGCGCGTGAGGTGGGTGACGAATCGCTAGATAACGTATTTAGTTCAGTCACTAATTCCGTGTCTACTAATCCTATTCCGTTGTGGTCCGAAAAATTAAAAAAACGACTATCCTGCAATAAAAATATGCTACTGGGGATGTGGCAAGGTTCCTCCGACTCCCAACACATTCAAAACTATATAGGCAAATAAGAAAATAATAGAAATTGTTTTATTTGTACCAAATTAGGTCACACACTTGTCTACTATGGATCTAAGTCAATTATCTATTATGGATCTACGTCACTGATGTCGACAAACAAAGACAAAACAGTTGAGTTACAGATTTAAATAAAAAAATATTTTGTATTTAAAATCTAGAATATCGATTTCTTAAAATTTGCTACTAAAGTATTTGTTTGACCTATGAGATCCAGCCCTTAACAATTTCCTCCAACCTCGTATAAATATGTAGACAGCCAAGATGATGCATAACCAGAAAATATGTAGAAGTTGTTGGCCAAGAAAGTGTTTATTTGTACACAGGGTGATTTATTCGTCTGTTTTTGTCTGTCTGTCTGCTCAGGTCCAGATATCTCAAAAACTAGCCTGTCGATTTTTAGGGTTCCGTACCCAAAGGGTAAAAACGGGACCCTATAGGTAAATATCGCTCCGCTGTCCGTCTGTCTGTCTGTCCGTCTGTCACCAGGCTTTATCTCATGAACTGTGATAGTTACACAGTTGAAATTTTCACAGATGATGTATTTCTGTTGCCGATATAACAACAAATAGAATAAAATAAATATTTTAAGGGGCTCCCATACAACATACGTGTTTTTTTTCTTGTTTGTGTTCGATATTGCTAACGACAACAGGTAGACGCTTAAAATATTCACAGAATACTTTAGTTATATCTTCACTTTAAACATAAATAATTAAATAAAAATAAAAGTAATATTAAAGAGGGCCTTCCATACAACAGACATGATTTTTATGCCGTTTTTTAGATAACGGTACTACTCGCACTTGGCCGTTTATTTTTTATTTAGCTTCTAAAGCATTTGTCTAGCTTATGGATGCGCCAGCCTTTCAAATATTTGAGCTTATTTTAAATTGACCTTATATTGCAAATAATCTTTAGTTTTAATCGGGCACTACAACAATGAAATCATAATTAGCTTAGTGCGTCATCAACACAATTCTTCCGAGTAGTGGACATACTCGTACTGAACAATGACAGACTGAAAAGATATTTGTTTAGGTTTCTAGGAATCAGAACCTCCTATTTATAGGTGCTAAATAAAAAAAAACAGTCAAGTGCGAGTCGGACACGCGCACGGAGGGTTCCGTACCGTTATCTAGGTATAATAAGTAAAAAAATTATTAAAAATATTTTTATTACATGATGTAACAAAAAATTTATGCTTTTCGCAATTTTTCCTTTATCTGTGCTATACGACGTGGCTTCGTACCAAATTTCAAGATTCTGAGTTCACGGGAAGTACCCTGTAGGTTTTGATTCCCTGGGAATGTCAAAAATTATTAAAAATATTTTTATTATATGATGTAACTAAAAATTTATACTTTTCGCAATTTTTCCTCTATCTATGCTATAAGACATTGCTTCATACCAAATTTCAAGATTCTGAGTTCACGGGAAGTACCCTGTAGGTTTTGATTCATTTGCGAATGTCGAAAAAACACGAAAATTTGCAACATAAACGGCTGTATCTTTTGATTGCGTTGGCTTTGATGTTTGATTTCTTCACAGCTCTAAGGGACAGCAGAAATGAGTATTCGATATGAATTTTAGCTTGATACCTTAACGCGTTCCTGAGAAAAAGGGTCTTGACAGACCCACAGACAGACAGACGGACAACCGAGTGATCCTATAAGGGTTCCTTTTTACCTTTTGAGGTACGGAACCCTAAAACACATAATTATGTTTATAAACGAGAATTAGCACGAACCTTTTCATTATTTGTTTGGTGCTACGGCGAGCTGTGGCCTAGTGGTCATGCTAGGCTGCCACATCAAAGTACCTTGGTTCGATTCCCGGTCAGGTCAAAATGGAAAATCATCACGAAAAGATTACGCGGCCACCGTATTTTTTTTACGATTTAAAAGGTTTTCTTCTAAGACCGAAGCAAAGCCCGTTACAGACGTTCTTAAAAAAATTTCCTGCCCTGAGGTCAACGTTGTTAGTTATTTGTCACTCACGAGATATCTACTGTTATTGCAACACACACAGACAGTACACATATGACTAACCATACTTACGTACACCCAAACAAACAGTTAGAAACTTTTGTTTACCGAGGCGCATTGTATGCGGATCAGTAAACAGTAATACAACACTATGCCGGCGGCGCACATAATGTGCAGTAGATTTAGTTGTCTTCTTCTTCCTTTACCTTATCTCACTTTTTATGTGGGGTCGGCACAGTATGTCACTTCCCTCCATTTTGATCTGTCACCTACCATATCCTTTGTCGCTCCTTTTTTGTTCATACTCTCCTTGACACAATCCATCCATCTTTTCTTAGGTCGTCCTCTGTTTCTAGTCCCATTCACCTTCAGTTCCAAAGCCTTCCTTGCGATATGACCTTCTTCTCTCCTCATCACATGCCCATACCAGCTCAGTCTATGACTATGGAGCTTTTCAATTACTGGCGCGACTTTCATACTTCCCCTTATATACTCATTCCGTATTTTATCCATTCATGTCACTCCACACATCCATCTCAACATTCGCATCTCTGTTACATGCAGTTTTCTTTCTTCCATCCCTTTTGTGGCCCAACATTCCGATCCATACAACATGACGGGTCTGATAACAGTAGATTTAGTTGTCTGTAAACTGTAAAATCGGTTTACCGACGATAATTTTTCGTGATAATAATAATAATAGAAGAGACATTCACATCACAAGCCACACGCTTAGGCCGATAATGCCTCTCTATCGCTTGTTCTGCGCTCTCGCTTGCGCGCGGAACGTGATACTTTTTCGTGCGTGCAGCCGGCGTTCGTCGATATATAAGAAGTCATCGCGTCAAAAAATTGCGTCTCTCTTCGTACTTTTATGGTGCAGTAATATAGATATAAATATAGGTATAAAGCAGTCGAGCATCGCGGCAAAACCCGCTACCAGTATAGTGTAAGGAGCCTTTACAAAGCAAAGAACAAAGTACTCTTATCTCGCCATTTCTTAAGTCAAGTACGAGTATTAATCAGTATTATTTTATCTCTTCGGACAAGGATTCATAAGTATAGGATTTTCCATGAGTACTCAAGTAGCCTCTCCAACCCGTCTGGCCAGCGTGGAGAGTGTAGGCTAAGTCCTCTGGCTGCTCTGGCCAAGTATGGCCCTAGTATTACAGAGAGGGTCGTGCTCCTGTAGTGGAGACTAAAAAGGACCTGATGATGATGATGATGATGACTCAAGTAGCTAAGAATGTTGTTATTTTTGATTGAAATCCCATATTGTTGATGTTGATAACTCTCGGCAAGCATTTGTGTATTTTAAGATTTATCAAAAATCTCTTCGCAAATGTGAAGAGATTTTTGATAAATCTTAAAACTTGATCGAATATTTTGGGGAAAAACATAAGGAAAGAGAAAGTTTCAATTTAATTATGAATTTCAGTCTAGGCAGTGCTGCGCGAGAATTGCCAGATTGAACAATTAAAGGTTAAAACAGACTAAAAGTAATAACTTTTAATAATCACCGTTTACTATCATGTACATTTACTTTTATTGACACCTACAACCTATTGTATCAATAAAAGTAAATTAAATTACAGCTATAGATTATATGCTCGCGCACTTTTCACGCAAATGTTAAACTACGCCATTCCGCATTATTTTCCGCATTTCTCTTATGAAGGACAAATCATAATATTTACTTAGTCAATAATATTAATATGAAAATATATATTCAGAAAGATTTTAATTTAGACTTCCTGAATATACATTTTCATGTTAATATTACTTTTAGTTTAAGAGAAAATTCAAGATATAGGTAGATGGCGGGGTCAGGTACCTCCTTGGCTGACTGTACTTACATCGAAATATTAATTCGTAAATCAGCTATAAATAATAAAGGAATTAAAAAAAACGTTACTTTTTTTTAACTTAGAAGTAGATTCATCAAGTCAATATAATAAAATGCAGATGAGTTATTATATAAGTCTATTTTTTTATTATTATCTTAGTTTTGGATAGGTACAAACTTTTGCCCATGGCTGCGCTCCTGAGTAGATTGATTGCCGAAAATAAGTTCCCACCAAGAGGGGATTTTGGGATTTGCTCGATCGCATTAGATTGAGACATGTATGAGGATGAGGGATACCTCGGTCACAGTATTAGTACCTTTTTTTTACCGCTGTGGCCACCTACTGGTCAATAACTGTATAAGATAAAGCTTAAATAATCATTTTGACTCGAAAAGAAGTAGAGGAAGTATTATGTATCTCCACCACATATTTGACTTTAATATAGGGGGGTTATGTTTTTGTTTTGCTACAACATATATATATATATATATATATATATTGTCAGATTATATGATCCCTTTTATTTCTGAATTATTTATTTATAAAAAATGATCCATATATCCATCAAAAATACCACTGGCGATTGTTTCAGACTTGTTTGTCTGCACCTTTGTTGCACATCCACTCCCTGACGTCATGGTCAAATCGTCAGATTACTGATATACACATTTTTTGCCAGCTTGCAATAATTGGACGCGTTCGAGTATTTTCATGGGACAATTATTTTTGTTTTAAATACCCTGCTGATCACCTCACTGGTGAAGTGAAAAATATCATACATCTATCTAACCTTTTTTTCTTTCTACAACCAAATCTTTAATAAGAAATCTAAAGTAAGGGGTCGCCCATTACTTTAAAGATGTTGACGTTGACGACGCTCGAGTAAATCCACATTTAGCATCAAAGCAAAAAGGAACAAATAAGTAACCAATTAAATTTGACGTCATAAGCATTATTATGCGACTAGCTGTTGCCCACGGCTCCGCCCGCGTAAGTGTCGATCCCTCGGGAACAGGAGAATTTCCCGGAATCAAACATACCCTATGTCCTTTCCTGGGCCTCAAACTACCTCCGTACCAAATTTCATCCAAATCAGTTCAATGGTTGAAGCGTAAAAAGACAACAGACGCTCCTTTCTTAGCGCTCACTCACATCATTATAAAAACCCCTGTACCAAATTTCACGTTTCTAGGCGCAGCAGTTTCGGTTGCGTTGATATATAAGTCAGATTTGCCCGCGGCTACGTCGCCGCCGTTAGTGTCCATCCCTCAGGAACTGTAGAATTTCCCGGAATAAAAGATACCCTATGTCCTTCCCCGGGTCTCAAACTACCCCCATACCAAATGTCATCCAAATTGGTTCAATGGTTGAAGCGTGAAAAGAAGACTATACATACATAGTATCACGTCTTTTTTCCTTACGGGGTAGACAGAGCCTAGGTCTATAAGACCTGAAGGCCACGTTTAGCATGTAATTTTCCTATGTCACTTATAATATATAAGTAAGTGCTATATATTTGCAGGCAAGGCAAACTAATGGCTTAAATTCATTCAAATGACGATAACTTTTTTTTTAACTAACCGATTTTTATGAAACAAACTTTAAATGTTAATCTGAGTTAAAATAAAGCAATTGGTGAAAGTTTGAAGTAAATCGGTTCAGTATTTTCGGAGATAATCGTGATCATACATACAGACAGACAGACAGACAGACAGACAAAAAATTCTAAAAAAAATTTTTTGCTTTCTATTATTCTTTTTAAGTGTCCCTCTATCCATTTCAGTCAAAAATTCTAAATGTACAGACAAAATATTTTTACTGTTTTATTATATGTATATATAGATGACGGCCGATGAAGTTATTTTTGTATACCTATCTGCAAATGTATAGAAAACTAGTTGTTCCGGAGAATTTCGTTTCGCTATAAGATAAAAACTATTATATCTTTTAAGTTGGGCCGAATTACAGATAGTTAAGGAGTTAGATCAAAATTGGTTCAGTAGTTTTAGAGTTTATCCCGAACATACTTACATCGTGACGTGACAAGAGATTTTTATAGATATGGATTATATAAGGAAAATAGCCGGCCATACAGTTATCTATAAAAACTTCAAAAAAGTCATGTCTGTTGTATGGGAGCCCCCCCCCCCCCCCCCCCCTTAATATTAATTTAATGATTTATTTTTAGTAAATATATAACTAAATATTCTGTGAATATTTCAAACGTCTACCTGTTGCCGCTATTAATATCGGCCAAAAAAAATTATAAATAAAACAAAACTAAGTTCATTGCCGTATTTTCCAAAATGGAGAAATACCAATGACTTGGGATTTTTTGGAGAGAAAAAACCTCCTGGGAATTTCCGAAATTCGGACATATGTTATAAATAATAACATCGCATCAGCTGGCTCAACTCGGGACGCCATTGGTGTTTTTAAGCTTCATTCCATAGATATCAATCCCATTTTTGCCAAAAATAAAAATAAAAACAAAAATTAGAAAATACTTATTCCACAAGTAATTATATAATACATACCCGTAATCATTAAAAATAACTAATGGGGGTTGTGAAAGTCGTATGGAGTAGGAAATCGGGGACGACCTTAATTGTTTAAAAAAAAACAGCTTTAAGTAATTGTTGCAACCTATCTGCTTTTATCAGCTGATACTGGCAGGGCTGCCACATAAATTTAAATTATATTGTTTTTGATTTAAAAAAAATACTTTTGTGGTACAGGGTGACAAAAAACTGTGTAAGTGCTAATACTTTTGAAGACCTCTGTGGCTCAGTGGTAAGTGTTTTTGAATTGCAGGGTCCCGGGTTCGACCCCCGATCAGGTCAAAATTAAAAACGTTCTTTTTTACATTGGCCTGGGTATTCGTTGTTTATCTATATATGTAGCTATTGTAAAATATAGTATCGTTGATATATCATACGTCTTAATTTTACAACGTGGGGGTAGCTCAATGTGTGATTTGCCCCTATAAAATTAATAATAGTGCTCGCTGGAAAAAGTTTGTACTTAAGAATGATGGCCATAGCACATATTTTTTTTATCAAAATGCAAGTAAATCATATCTGTATCAGCAAACTTACGATAGTAAGGAATTTCAAAACTAACTGAATTGTAACTTATTTGACGTATATATTCTAGCTGTCGGTTAATGGATGTAATAAAAGCTTAAAAACGAGATTTACCTACTGCCAAGGACATTTACTTACACAAGACCAGTTTACTTTATTATACCATTGATGGTACAAGTGATAGTGATGAATACCATTAGTACCATTAATAGAACCGTAGGAACGTATGTATCCCCGTAATATCTAATTGATGGTCACTGTGTGTCTAATTGATGTCACTGTTTTTTTTTTAGATTGGATAATAAGTAAGGGCAAAACAATATTTTATATTTTCAGTGGCAGCCCTAACCGTACGCAGTATGCTTATTTTCTAGGTCATTCAACCTGATAAAATAACCGTCAGAGCGAAAAACGGTGAGTGATGGATGACAAATTGCTTTTACTTTTTAAGGACATGTGGACGTCTAAAAATAACACCTTTATTACAAAACCTTATCATTAATGATTCAACGATTATAGTTGTTGACGTCAATGAGGAATCTTTCTTTTTATTATAGCCTGTATGTGGTACCTTCACAAGGAAATTAATTGTGCCTTCGTCATGCTTTGAACCTTGACTAGCGACAAGGATGACCGGCACAATGAAATGAGGGCTACCGTTTTTTGCTCAGTAGTTAGCGCTACTGGCTTTTTATTACATGCGTAGATTCATTTCAGTATTATTATAAAACAAGGACTAAAGTTAGTACCAGGTTTAAGCCGGGGTCCAAGTCAAGTACTAAGGAAAATCGTATTATAAAACGAGGTAGTAAAGATAAACCTACAATTCCTTAGTTTAACTCTAGTACTAACTTATTTTGTTACAAACAAATAGGACACTTTTCATCAAAAAAAATGTTTAATAGCACACTGAACGAATGATTGAATGAATCTTGTTCCAGGTTAGATCATCCAGAGATCGTCTCAGGTCTAAGTCAGTACTGACTAAGTTCACTTTTTGAAATGAAACAAAGTTTAATTTGCTAAACCTAGGTAGATCCATCACTAGTCCGGACTAAGGTAGACCAGGTTTAAACCTGGGTTATGCCGTTTTTTTTTATAATAGGACGGATTGTGTTTATTTCAATCGTATCAATGCCTTTTTCAACCCTAATTATACAATATAAAAATAATGTCAGTTGATTGGGAGGTTTTGGAGGCAAACAATCGATATAGCCCAGGTATATGTCGTATCAAATATCATTTTGGATACCTCACGCTACACTAACGCCTCTAGCGGAAATGAAATATAATTTGAAAAATGACATATCGTTAGAAATGTTCTAATCGTCTGCTACAGTGCTGGTCATATGTATGCTCTGTAAAGACTTACGTCACACCAAATCCAATATGGCAGTCCTCACGCACAGATAAGGAAAATATCGAACTTTTCTAAGATTGTTCAATCTTTGATTAGGTAACTGTTGGTAACTGTAATAAATCATTTAATAAAAGAAACGAGTGACTCAGCGGTGCAGTTCCTTTGTTTCCATCAATGTTAGCTCATATTTTTCTTTGCTACGGCACATGACCTTCACAGAGGGCCATCACAGATGCAACAATAAAGCAATCGCTTGCAGTAAGCTACGTTTACGTTAAAACGTAACTAGGCTTATATTGCATGGAACAGACATCTTTAGTACTTTTACTACTAGACTCAACGCTTCTGTCCTCTCCTCTTCTGCTGGTCCTCGTTTGCAGGTCTTCTATGTAAGTATGAAACAGCTCGACATCGATAAGGGAATTACTATAACAAGTGCAAGCACGTAGTTATTGTGCTGTGGAGATGATAACGCAATGATCCTCCTTACTATAATATTATAAATGCAAAAGTGTGTTTGTTTGTTACGCTTTCACGCCGTAACTACTGAATCATACATCGTGAAATTTTGCATACAAGTTCTCTGGAGTACGGAGAAGGACATAGGCTACTATTCCCGAAGGATCGACATTGACGCGGGCGGAGCCATGGGCGAAAGCTAGTATTAAATAGTTTCGCAAATTGTTTAAATGCAAGCCATACGATACTTATAAACAGCTGAAACTTTGATTGACTGAAAAAAGGATTTGAGCATCGAAAACCTGAAAATACTATAAGAGGTCAAATCAGGTGTGTATGTGTTGCGGCGCAGCCCGGCAACAGCCGATTTCGTAATTTATGGACATATCAATCAAAACGTTTATTCAGAATCGGTCAGGTCGGCACTTAAAAGTGGTTATCAAATCTTGATATAAAAGAAATCAAGATGATCAAGATGTAGTGTGTTTTTTCCACAACGTATTCATAGTTGCATGAAAAGGTGTTAGCCAGACAGAAAAACACAATAATTTTATTGACGTGATAACGTCTTATAATTCGATGAACGCCGGTTGCACTCACGAAAAAGTGTCACGTTCCGTGTGCAAGCGAGAGCATGGAACAAGCGATAGAGAGGCACAATCGGCCTAAGCGTACGGCTTGTGACGCATCTCTCTCTTCTACCGTTATCACGTAAAATTATTGTCCGTAAACCGACGTTACAGACAACAAATTTTCTATTGAATTATTATTATTCGGAAGATAAAGAAACCGGAGAATAGCGTAAGGTACTAACCAGATCTCTACGTCTACGAATAATAGTTTCCGTCATTATTTACTGAGGTTAGTGATGTTTACCCCCGAAACATGTGGACATGGTCTGAGGCCAGAAATAGAACGATTCTATTATTGACAGGTGGCACGTAAAACGTAAATTGCATGAATATGTCACCTCTATGCGTTTCTCTCCTTGCACTCAGATGCACCATAAACAATAGCAATCAGTCTAGGACACAGCTGTACCGATAAATCGCACAGCATTATTTACTGCTGTACGTGATTGTTTGGTGAAACTTCTCGTGTACTTAGAAATTATACATGGCTATATGTATGTATATATATAGGTATTTCCAGCAGCGGACTTCTTGCGGCTGATATATAAATAAATAAATATATACGGACAAATCACACAGATTGAGCTAGCCCCAAGGTAAGTTCGAGACTTGTGTTATGGGATACTAACTCAACGATACTATATTTTCTAACATATACATATAGATAAACATCCAAGACCCAGGTCAATCTGGAAAAGATCATTTTCCATCTTGACCTGGCCGGGGATCGAACCCGGGCACTCCATGTCGCAGGCTGGCGTGTTAACCACTGCGCCACGGAGCTGTCATATATGAAGTATTTATGAGTTTGTAGTACGATATAGTTAGATATATAGTTATCTAATATGTAGATATAAAGTAATCTAAGTAAAGATATACATGGTGTAATTTTTATCGTTTTGGACCCTTATAGGGGTGACTCAGACCATTAATATGAACAACTTTTTCTATGGGACCAACGCTGGGTTCTCAAAAAAAAATTCGTCATTTCTATACAAAATAGTTCCGCCGCACAGCCAGATTGTATGGGAATGTCGTTTTCGTTTCGGATCTAATCTATCTTGTGTAAATATTAAAATGAACCTGAAAGAAGATTTTCGAAAATTCATCCCTTAAAGGGTCAAATAGTGGTTGATAGTTATTATGGAAATTGAATTATTTGCCAAGTTAGTTAGTAGTTTTATCCTGAGGGTTTCCCTGCGTGCCTGACTTGGGGTCCTTCAAAGGGCGTGTTTACAGGAATCACCTTTGTTTAGCCATTAGCCGTGTGGTATCCGGCAGAGTAGAAATAGTAGAATAGGACCACTCCAAGTCTTCCCGTGGATGTCGTAGAAGGCGACTTAGGAAATACAAGCTAAACAAAGCTTATAAACATCTAAGACACCTCTCCAACCCGTTTGGCCAGCGTGGAGAGTGTAGGCCAAGTCCTCTGGTTGCTCTGGCCAAGTATGGCCCTAGTAGTACAGAGAGGGTCGTGCTTCTGTAGTGGAGACTAAAAAGGACCTGATGATGAATGATGATTATAACATACATTATCATCATCATCAGGTCCTTTTTAGTCTCCACTACAGGAGCACGACCCTCTCTGTACTACTAGGGCCATACTTAACATACATTATACTCGTACCTAATTAACTCTAAGGTTTTGAAAACTTTACCGTATCAACTGTCTATTTTCACAGATAGACAGTTGACATTTATCTATTTTCATAGGTATTTCTAGTGATGTGCCGCTGAGAACGTTCTCGCTGCTGGCAATATTGCCAGTGAGAATATTCTCAGGAAACAAGAACGCTGCCGGGAATACTCTCAACGTTCTCAACAAAATAAAATTAGTTTATATTTTATAGGTGATTTTTTAGTGTTTCTTTGGTTTATTATCTGGGCGCTAGGATTAGTTATAAACAAGGCATGAAATGTGTGTGTGAGATATTGGTGTCCTGCTCACTCTTATCGTGGCAAACGCGCGCCGCGGTCTTGAGACACGGCCGCGCGTATTAATGTACTTATGAGTTTTAAAGGCTTAACACGTGGCATTAACACTGTTGTTTTCGAATTTTAAAAATGAGTAAAAGAAGCCCTGTTTACGATCATTTTACGCATATAGAAGAAAGCGACCGTATTAAATTTAACTGTAATTACTGTGGTGAATTGTATACTAATAAAAATCAAGATTTATTCGTCACCTCGTGGTGACGCAATATTGCTGAGAAAGTTCCCGAGAATATTCTCGAGAATATAGCAAGTATTCTCGAGAATATTCTCGGGAATATTGGGAACACTGGGAATATAGCATTTTTATTGCAAATAGAGTGTATTGTTTTATACACAATTATCTGTCGACTTTATTTGATACTATTTTACTTAAGAGCGCACCAATGCGACCCGGCTGAAGCCATTTCGCACCCCGCGCCCCGCGCGAAAGCAGGATAGATCTAATGACCGTAACGCGTAAAAAATGAGAAGAAGATAGAGGGTAGGCACAAGCGGGTGTCCTAGAATTAACGGGCGTAAGCGCCAAATCACTTAATTGTTATTTAAAATAAAAGTACGAGGTTAATGAGTAAAAAAACTTTGCCAGATTTTAGAACTAGTTATTGCTAAGCTAGGAAACTAAAAGTCATTTCTAAAGACCTTAGGGTTTCGCCGTTCTGACCACAAACATCAAATAAAGGGGCTATGTTTGCAAAATAAAAGTATCGAGGCTTTTGTTATTAATCGTGTTTTCAGGTTGGACAGTTTTAAGAAAATATGTTGAAGTTTTATATATAATAAATAACAGGCATGTAATCGTTATAGATATAGACATCTAGACGAATGTTCATTGACAAGTTTCGCATTCGTGCCCTCTTAAGAAAGGTTGGTTGTTTCCATTATATAAAAATGATTCTCAACCGTTCTCATTTAGGAGAACGTTGCCGGGAACGCTGCCGGCAATATTCTCAGGTGGGAGAACGTTCTCGGGAACGGCACATCACTAGTATTTCATTAAAATTATTCCCCAGGGATCTTCATAAACGTAAATAAAGCCGCCGCCAATGGTAATGTATCAATACTAATAATAAATCTGTAAGAGTCGGTCATGGTGTGAGTTACTTTGTTTTTAGAGATATCGAGTTTATATAAGCTCTATACATGATACTAAACTAAATTGAGGATATTTAGATTTTTTCTGTATGTTCGTCCATAACTCTTAAACGAAATAACAAAATTTTATGAAACTTGGTAGATACACATTTAGTCGTATAGGACACAGGATAGGCTACTTAATTTTTCTCTACATCTATACTAATATTATAAAGCTGAAGAGTTTGTTTGTTTGTTTGTTTGAACGCGCTAATCTCAGGAACTACTGGTTCAAATTGAAAAATTATTTTTGTGTTAGATAGTCCATTCATCGAGGAAGGCTTTAGGCTGTAAAACATCACGCTGCGACCAATAGGAGCGAAGCATCAATAAAAAATGTTTTGAAAACGGGGGAAAATTATTCATCTATACTAATAAAAAAACGAATTAATCATAATAACAGATATTGCCGCGGACGAAGTCGCGGGCAACAGCTAGTTTATTATAAGACGTGGCCCCCATATAAACATAATTAATTAGTAATGTACGCGAATAGAGTCGCGGGTATAGCTAGTAAAACATAAATCTTACAATCATAAATTTAATTTACTGTAGTTTGTGATTGTTCGGTGTAACTGGTCGTTTACTTGGAAATTATAATTCCTACTTATGTGGATGATTTATTGGCCATTAATTTAAGACCTAGGCTTTCGCGTTCATGTTGTTTGTCGATGTTAAGTAGGTGAAAGTTAGGTATACAGCTTAGAATTTCAGATACAGCAATACGTTTTTACTAGCTTTCCCCGTGTCGGCTTCGCGAGCGTTATCTGTAAGAAAGATTAGGTCAAACCAATTCAGATAATTTTTAACGATTATAAAGGTTTATGTTGGGATTAGGATAGTCAATAGCTTTCTGACGGTCACCAAATTACTCCAAACGATCCAGGAACCTCCCGACTACAGATGTGGTATAAGCGGCACGCTCCATCGTCAGACTTTATTCCTCCATCGGAGGAGCTACCACCAGGTCACCAAACTCCATGGCCCACGTGGAAGTGTCTCAACCGCCTTCGCACTGGGGTGGGTCGCTGTAGGCATAACTTGCGAGATGGGGTTATATTGATCTAACCGAAGCTCGGTGTCAGTGTGGTCGAGTCGATCAGACTATGCTGCACCTTCTCTCGTGTCAATTTGCCCAACTAGCTGCACAATACACGACTTAGGCTTAATTTATATAGAAGCGGAATCGAGGAGAATTTCAAGAAATTCGTTAACCATAATCGCCTCTGTTAGTGTAAAAATTAAGTTAAATTTTCAAGAAAACGAAAATGTTCGCCGGAAGTCGCGCGACTCCGAGCGTCCGTTAATTTCTTTATACAAGGTAGAACTTTATTTACATATTAATAAAGGCGGTTGTACTCTGTGAATTTCTTAAAATTCTCCGTGACTCCGCGGCTATATAAATTGAGCCTTATACTCAGCGACGGAGTGTGGTAGGTATAAAAGCCGCGAGGGACAAAATTTTATTTTAATTTAAGTTAATCGACACGAAAAGAAGAAGAAGGAGGATAGCCAAAAAACCCATTTTACCTCTTTGGAATTCTCTTGCGCAAAATATTCAGTTTAGAAAAAAAAGATATTAAAAACCTCAATATAATTTTTAAGACATCCATATATACCTCACACGTATGGGTTTGCTGAAGAAAAATGTTTGAGTTTCAGTTCGTAGTATGGGGAACCCCCAAAATTTATTCTTTTTTTCTATTTTTGTGTGACCAAGTTTCAACAGTATAGTTCGTATAGTTTCGGAAAAAAGTAGCTGTGACTTCTTGACGGACAGAGAGACATGACGAATCCATAAGGGTTCCATTTTTTGCCATTTGGCTACGGAACCATAAAAGACCGTTTCTATTCTCTGAATGGATGTGGCAAAATAATAGCACTACCTAAACAATTTCGATACAGGGTTTTCAAGCATTCATAAAGCTAAGTTACTTGACGTGCAGTATTGAAGCGCGGTAGCCTAGATGGTAAAACACAGGATGTACTGGGTCTTACATAACCCTAGTCGTGGGTTTAAGTCCACTCGCGTGGAATTTTTTCACCATATCTTATTCTTCTTTCGATTAAACTAAGTACATTGCATTAGCACAAAAATATAAATCATTAAAATTAAATACTAACTAGGTGGCGACCACATTAAAAATATAAATGACTTATTGTAACCATATAACCATTAGCTTAAACGTTTTTTAATTGCGTATGGCATTAGATCTAATCACAGTTTTAATTTTTGTAATATTTTAATGATAATTGGTGCTAAGACCTTAGATTTACATCAAAGAGATTAAATATATAAGTTTTCTATACAGAAAATAGAAACTAAAAATTTAAGACGGTACTGCACGAAACTGTGGAAATTTACGTGTTTTCAAATGACTTGTACTATGCGCTACATATATTCTAAAGAAAATACATCAAAAGTATTTGTATAATTTAGGTCGACCTTTGCACAAGATCGCCCCCTTGTTAGAATTTGAAATATGTTATTTCTCCGAAAAGTTTGTAACATGACAATATTTGTACTTACATCTCGGAGGTTTCATTTTTTTATAAAAATATAAATACATCTTTTCGCCTAATGGTTTTGCGACGATTTTCGTTCGCGCGTAAGCCAGAAGTTATCACGGTGTACGTACGACCTAACGAATCATGGTAATGTAAATGTTTGAATAAGAACATATTTCTAATAATATGATGGCTTATATGAACGCAGGACACCTATCTGCATCACATTAAATAAATTACAAGATTTGTCATACGGCCGCGAGAATTTCGTGATTATTTTCATGTATTTGAAGAAAAGCCCTTGTTTGTGTTTGCTTAAAACTAGCATTGAAACAATAATTAACATTGAAAAGGCCCAACTGTCTATTTTTAAGGTTCTTTTTAAAACCAGAAGTGAGGTTTTATGATAGTTCCTTTTTGATAAGGTAGAGATAACTTTTATCGTAACTGAGTGATCCAGTGAATGGGACAATATATTACTTATTTTTTTATATAGCGTTGCAATGCTTGGTATATTATTAAAATTTAAAATTTGTGATGAAAAAGAACTCGGCCACAGCTAGGATTCAAACCACGTCCCTTAGGTTTACGCCATATGCTGAGTGTGATCCCAACTACACTACCGTGACTTCGAGTTCTAAGGGACGTGGGTTCGACTTCGAATCCTTCCTGTGGCCAAGTTCTATTCCATCACATATTTTTAATTTTTACACTGTATTCTTTATGAATAGCAGGAAAGTGTCCAAGAAGGCGCGAGTGTTTCTGCACACTGATGGTATGGAAGAAAAAGGATGAAAGCAGAATACATGCTGTTGAAATATGTTGAGAAGTACATGTGAAGTAAGTTTGATAATTATCAAAAATCGTTTATTAAATGATGTAATAAGGGAACGATGAAAGACGATATAGTGGCAAAAATTGAGAAAGGAATGTTAAGATGGTTTGACCATATAGAGACAAGGGACGAATGGATACTCAAAAAGATATATCTACAGCAGATGTGGCTGGAGCAGTAAGGGCTGCCTCGGCGAACATACAGTGACCAAGTTGCAAAGAAGTAAGGAGTACCCGAAACCGGGGAGCATGCATAAAAAGAGTGATGGATGGATGGATGGATGGATGGAGTAGATGAAGCGAAAGAAGTTTGTAAGGAACGTAGCAAGAGGAGATGGACTTTGCCTATCTCCATGGCAAAGAGGCGTGATAATATGTATGTATGTATTAAGAGATTAGTTTAGAAGTGGCTGCGTGAAGTGGCTGCCAGCTTATCAACAAAGATTTATCTCAAGCACCTACTACGATAACACATATACATGTATCTAATGATAACTTGACGTATATATCAATACATAGAACCTTGAATTTATGTTGTAGTGACTATTTTGCACCTCACTTTAAAGTTATTATAGGTCTAGCACTTATAAGAGTCTGTTCCTGAGGTATATTGATAGCGGCATAGGAGGCGTTACATGTAACGTGTCCAAAGTCCCGCTATACAGGACATACTCTTTCAAATCTGTGTCCTATACGCCCGCTTGACTGGAGTCACGACACGACGCGTCATTTGACGTTCATAAACACACCCTCCCGTCCCGCTCCCATACCTCAGGAACAGACTCAGTTGCTTAACTGGGCCTTACTTAACCTGGGCTATAGAAGCGTAGCGCCTTTTCAGATTTCCCTATAAATTAGCGAACTAAAAAAAATATCCTACTGATGTCCCGTAATACAGGTTTTTTACAGAAACCTAGTATGGGCGCCAGTTCTCTATAATATGTTTATAGTTAGTCTTTTTATAATATTTTTTACATTTCGCAGTTATATTGTACATGTCATAGTTATAGGATTTTTTGGAGAATAATAAAAGTTATTATTATTATTATTATATTATATGTGTTTTTTTTCCTCGTACAGCAAGATTGTGGAATGGACTCCCTCCCGAGGTTTTCCCTGTGTGCTATGACTTGAGGTCCTTCAAAAGGCGTGTTTACAGGTATCTTAAAAGTCGGCAACGCATCAGCAGCTCCTCTGGTGTTGCAGATGTCCATGGGCGACGGTGACCACTTTCTATCAGGTGGCTCGTCTGCTCGTTTGCCGTCGGATATACATAAAAAAAAAAAAATAAAAAAATTATATGTTAAAGTTTGCATGATTTTGCCATTACGCAAAAACTGGAAAAGGCGAAACTAAGCGACTTCGACACGTAAATTATAGCTTCATCATCATCTGGTCTTTCCAGTCTCCACTGCAGGAGCATGACCCTCTCTGTAAAACCGGAGCCATACTTGGCTAGAGCAGACAGAGGATTTGGCCTACACTCTCCTCGCTGGCCAGACGGGTTGGAGAGATCTCATTGATGTTTGTGAGCTTTGTTTAGCTTGTATTTACTAAGTCGCCTCTTACGACATCCACGGGAAGACTTGGAGTGGTCCTAATCTACTCTGCCGGAAACCACACGGCTTTTATAGCTTATATTACGCTTATAATGAAGCTTTCATTTTCAAAGTTGAAAACATTTTTACAGTTCCGCGGGTTTTTGAGTTTTTGCAAATTAACTCACAAGCAATCAAATATTTTCTCTTTATCTAGTCTAGGTCTAGATATTGTACAACGGTTGAAGAAGCGGGTAAAAGGTTCTTAAATATTTAGAAAAGAAATAATATTTCATATAAAAAACCGACTTCAATCCAACTGTTGAACCGATTGTGATAAAATTTAAAAGGGATCAACTTGAAAGCATAGCTTATCAAACAAAGAATTTTTTAAATCAGTTCATAAACATACGAATTGATAACCACCTTTTTTATATCGGTTAAAAATCGAGTCACTGCATACGCACCACGAAATGAAAATTGATGTTGCAGCGAAACAGTGCGTTGGAAATTCAAATATGTATACGCGCTATTGTTTTATATTTTTTAAATGAAAAAACTGAACCAATCTGATATATTTATCCAATAATTCTTATGTTTAATTTAAAAGGATAAACTTTGAATTTTCTATAAATATGCCGTCGGTTAATGTACTTAGATATGCTAAGCATCTCTCTATAAGAGGCAGATGTTATTTAATAAATATTTACAAAACACGAGTAGAATGGTAAGGAATTTAACAATCTAAGTATACAAGTATACTCGTGTTTTATATTTGTATATGAAAACAAGTGCAATCTATCTCTAAAGGAATGTTTTTGAAGTGAAATCTTCCTTAGCGGCGTTGTGCAATATTGGGATGGGTAAAAAAATTTTAACTCGGAGGACACGTGACCTGATCGAAAATTCGTAAGACGGCCACGTATACAGACCGATGTCTGTATACTTGAACAACTGGACCGATTTTGATCCAGTTGTCATTGGGAGGGTTGATGTGTACGAAGCCGGGGAGAAGCGTTAGTTAAAAATAATCATAAATTCTTATCTGTCACAGTCGTACGAGTTTTTATGCCTCTTACCTTTATGGTTTACGAGGAAACTTCCCGCCTTGGCACATAACAAGGCTTTGCGGACATCCGGACGTACAGACATACTTATACATACTAATCACGTCTTCATCCGTTATCGGATAGACAGGGTCTACGGACATAAGATGTTTAGTGTGTAGGTGGAAAATTAAACCAAAATAGGGTTGCTTGCCGCAACGATATTAATCGAAGGTATGGAGATCTGTGGATAAATCATATTAAAACAAAGATTTTATAATAAACGGCTTATTTTTTATTACCTTTTATATAATATGAAACACATACACCTCACATAATCATCGTCAGGTCTTCTTAGTCTCCACTGCAGGAGCATGACCCTCTCTGTACTACAGGAGCCAATAGGAAATACATTAGTACATGCTTCTCAATCATTCGAGGTATCCTATGTCCTTCCCCAGGCCCCACGCGGAAGATATAGTTTCTTTTTTAGCATAAAATTGATTTTTACAATTATTAATCCGCCATTTTTAATGTGGTGTGTGTGACTATGATTTATCCACAGATTTTCACCTATTTCCTCGATCGGCTTTTACGACTTGAACCATCAATGCTGTGATGTGCGCCATACAGATGTAAAGTCCTACCGTGAATGAATACCATTATAACAATAGAGGAAATAAAACGCTAAAAAAATAATTGGTACAAAGGCGAACTTATCGCAATATGCAATTTTTCCAGCCAAACTCATACCTTTGGGTAGGAATAATTTAAATCAATAATTGAGAGCGGTGCAGCTTATACAGCGTTATAAATCGACGTTCCCTTAACGGGGTGACTCAGCCCATCAATATGAACAACTTTTCCTATGGGAACAATGCTGGGAACTCAAAAAAAACATTCGACATTCCCATACAAACAGGCCGGGCGGCTGAACTCTTTTGTAAGAAAGAGCCGAAATTTTTTTTTGAGTTCCCACACTGGACCCATAGGAAAAGTTGTTCATATTGATGGTCCTTTAAGGGAACGTCGAGGGTATATATACACGCTGTATATATTACCTAAAATAAATAATTTTCATACATACTACATACCGTGCGTATGTAATAAGCAGTTCATATGCGTACGTGATAAGAATTTAATGTATATCGCCTCTGACGTGTTCCAAACTTCTAGACATTAACAACGAAAACTATGAAAACCTTTATTATTATTACGACACTATTTTTAGGTTAGTTTTATAACATCAGTATAGGTTTACATTTTTTTTTATACCTACCTTCAGAGTGATTTCACTTCTATTAATTCATCAAATAAACTCAATAAAAAATCGTATCGTCATATGTGCGAGTCGAACTCGCGCACGTTTGTTGTATGGGAGTATGGGAGCCCCTTCAATTTATTTTTATTTAATTATTTATTTATGAAGTGAATAATAACTAAATAGTCTTTGAATGTTTCAAACGTCTACTGGTTGCCGTTAATAATATCGAGCAAAAAACGGCAAAATATCACGCACGTTTGTTGTTTATTTTATTTTGATTGAACTATCTCGGTAAACCGCGCACAAATACATGTAAAATGGAATGCAGGTATTTGTCTGCGCCGGGACCCGAACCAGCCAGCTTATTTGCTTACTTAGTGTACAATGTTTTAATAATCATTTCAGAATACATTACGGCTTTCGTATGATTGACGTATGAATTTTTATCTAATAATAGTTTGAGTTGAGTCACATCACAACAACATATTTTAATCTAAGTTGTCTTAATTTAAATGAGACACTTTTTTATTAGTCACATTCACTGCCCTTAGAGACGGGCTGGCAGATTAGATTATATTAAAAAAAAAGTGAAATGACGTGTCAAGCGTGAGAGGCCTACACACATACCTACATATTATCACGTTTTTATCCCTAACAAGGGCGTTTAACGTACCTATTAGAGGGCGTAAAAGTGGAAGACGAAATCAAAATAGTGATGGGTTGCTAGCCGCATCGCCTATTAACAGGATTCCTTATTTATTCCCTCACCCGGGTTTTTTACGGCTTGCGCGAAAATAGAAGCTTCTGGGCCTTCTTTGAATCTTAAAATCCTTACTAATATCATAAACAAAAGGTTATGAGTATACATACATATATATGTATGTGTGGACGTATGGATGTTTTACTCTTTCAGGTGAAAACGGCTGAACGGATCTTGTCGAACGAAATGCACACAGATAGGTTAATATCTCAATTAAAACAAAAAGAGTACCGTTGATCCCGGAACAAACTACTGCTCCCGGGAGATAGACATTAACGTGAGCGAAGCCGCGGGCGACTGCTAGTTAAGCAAGATATATTCTCGAGCATATTGCGTGCAAAATAGCTTGAAATTCAGTGTAAAAATCCATGAATAATTACTTAAGAAACATTATCGCCATGTTGACTTCTTTGAACAACTGGCACGTAAAGTCTATATTATTTTCATACTGTTTGCATTGTTCAATGGCCATTCACCGTGGCCATTCACACGGAGTACATACAGAGAGGAGTTGCCCTAAGCAATATTTTCTATGAAACAATGCGTGGCACTTACAGGGGGTGAGGGGAGTATTATCTGTCTCACTCTACTTGCTCTGTCTCACTCCCTCCATAGCATCTGAACGTTTATCTGAGTAGTTTTTACATGATATAATGCAACACTTCATGATTTTCTTCGTAAAAAACAAGATAAGTCCGAAAATCTCACTGTGTGCACAGAACGAACCACGTACGAACATTGACAGCTACAACAGCAGACTAATAGGCCACGCCTACTCTCGATGTTAACGTGATGACGTCAGGACCTAGTTGGAATCACAGTGCACAGTAGCTAACGCCGTCTCCACTCTGTATGTACTCCGTGGCCATTCATTATGGGACATGTTTGTTGTCCCATAATGAATGGGGTTTCAACAATGCAAATCGTATGAAACTAGTGTCAAAAAAAAGTCTGACTTATGCCAATGATAAATAGGTTGCACCTTAGTTTAACCACTGGTGTGTGGTTAAATCTAGTTCTAGCCGCTATAGTTCTAACCGAAGAAGGTAGGATACACCTAAGTCTAACCGCATGTGCCCGGCTGCACCTAGTTGTACCCAGCTAGAACTAGGTGTATCAGCACTTCGCCTATTAGCCGTAACATATATACTACACAAAACGTAGGTATATTCGAAACTGCCGGAATACGAAAGGCTGGAACAGCTAAGTCAAAAATTTCGTGTTGGGACTGGGTTTTTTATGATCCCATTTACTACAACATTTGGTTGCTGAACTATTCAGCGTTAAGTAATTCTCGATCATGTAGGTAGTGTTGTAAAAAACTCGAGTCCGGGAGTCTACATTTGCAAACTTGACTAATTTTGCAAACTTGAGTAATTTTGCATACTTGGTAGACTAAGACATTCATAATTCAGAGTCGAGTCAAGCACGAGTCGTCAGAGAGCACGGGCTCAAGTCGACTAAGAACTTTAGTCTCAGCCAACTCGAGTTCGAAGACTAAACTCAAAACAACGTCTACTCAAAATACTCTCCAGGACAACAAGTTATACAATCATCCAAAAGTTTATTTGATATTAATGATAGGTACCCATAACAATATTTGTTATTCATAATCAGGTCTTTTTAGCCTCCACTACAGGAGCATGACCCTCTCTGAACTACCGGATATACCATACTTGGCCAGAACAGACAGAGGATTTGGCCTACACTCTCCTCGCTGGCCAGACGAGTTGGAGAGGTCTCATTGATGTTTATGAGCTTTGTTTAGCTTGTATTTCCTAAGACGTTACTACCTCCATGGGAAGGCTAGGAATGGTCCTATTCTACTCTGCCGGAAACCACACGGCTGAATTAACTTTGACATGAATTTATTAATTATTTGACCCGCCCGTGACTGTGATTAAAGCAACTTATTTTCTTCAAAGGCTGAAATAACTGCTGTTCATAATGTTTTGTGATTTAGTTAATGTGTTTATGTTACATGCAGATGACTTGGTGTAATTACTGTAACACTGTGTGTGATTGTAATTATAAATAAATAAATGAAGGACGGAGGAGGGGTGTAAAAAATATATTTTTTTTGCCAATTGTAATTTATGGACATACTAGCTGTTGCCCGCGACTTCGTCCGCGTCAAATTATGTTAATATGATTAATTAGTATAGATGAATATTTATTCCCCGTTTTCAAAACATTTTTTATTGATGCTTCGCTCCTATTGGTCGCAGAGTGATGTTTTATAGCCTAAAGCCTTCCTCAATAAATGGACTATCCAACACAAAAAGAATTATCCAATTTGAACCAGTAGTTCCTGAGATTAGCGCGTTCAAACAAACAAACTCTTCAGCTTTATAATATTATATATAGTATGGACATATTACATGGAATTGCTTAATTTCTTAAGGTAGTTGTTACTACAGTCGTCTAGTTCATAGCATTAAACAATAATTACGTCGCTTGGCTACGTTTATATTGAAATATACGTTCGGAGTCCTAAACATACTTTTTATTGCACCATTATGCGAGTTATCGAAATGTGCAGACAAATGAACAGTCACTTTCGGTGATTATACAATGCAGCGTTATGCAAGTAAGATTTGGTGAGATTACAATGTGATAATCTGTTATTCTGAGCAATGCCGGATTGAACATCAAGCAAAATACAATTACTTACGGGCCCGCGTAAAAAGGGGCCGATGCCGATACGATGTAAGTATCCCAACTACTAATTTGTTTATATTTTTGTTTGTTTGTTCGACTATCATGAAATTGAACATACGCACTGTCTGGGATACAAAAAGGGACCTAGGCTCCCGAGAAAAAACTGCAAAATAATACAGTCTTTAAAAAAATAAAATATCGTGGTCTTAATTTGGTATCCCTAAACTCAAGTTTACCACTTGTTCAGTGTTGGGCTAGATCAACCTGAATAATTTGTCTCTATATTTATTTTTATTTTATACATACATAGTATCACGTCTTTTTCCCTTGCGGGGTAGACAGAGGCTAGGTCTATAAGAATAAGACTATGGCCACATTTATCATTTAGCACGAAAACATTAACTATCCTTACTAATAGTATAAATATGCGAACAACACGACAACCGAGTGATCCTATATGGGTTCCGTTTTTCCTTTTGAGGTACGGAACCCTAAAAAGCTACTTAAACAAAAAAGTTAATAACATGAAAACAACACCAGGATGGAAAATCTTGTTCAGATTATCCTAACTAATATTATAAATACGAAAGTGAGTTTGTTTGTTTGTTTATTTGTTTGTTTGTTTGTTACGCTTTCACGCCGTAACTACTGAACCGATCATCATGAAATTTTGCATATAAGTTCTCTGGAGTACGGAGAAGGACATAGGCTACCTTTTATCCCGGGAAAAAGTACTAATCCCGAGGGATCGACATTGACGCGGGCGGAGCCGCGGGTGAAAGCTAGTAACCTATAAATCGTAATCAAATATCAAATCTAGACTTTTCTACCACTTTATTTTTATTTTATTTATTAGGTCTACCAATGGATGATACAACAGTACATTTAACTATTACATTAAAAAAACTTAAAGCTAGATGTGCAATCCCTCGAAGGTGAACACCACATGCTTATTACTATTATGATCACTTTACACGTATTAAACTAAAGGGCATGCACAAACCTACACAATATATACCTAAGATTAACTACACTTTACACCTAAGAACTAAGCGAATTTATCATCCCTCGATACAAATTGCTACGGGCCCATCACTTGCTTAATACGGCACTGAATCTGAGTATATCTGATTGATGGTTTGATAATGGCAGTCTTAAATGTTGCAATCAATAAAATCAAGACACGGTATATGATTTCCGTTTATTTATTGTAAAAGTAAGAGGTGTTGATAAAAGTAGACGTAATTCTTAGATACTACATACATACATAGTATCACGTCTTTTTCCCTTATGGGGTTGACAGAGCCTAAGACCATAAGACCGAGAGGCCAAAACAGTAATGGGTATCATGATTCCTTAGATTTGCGCCTGCGCAGGAAGAGAAGCAGCAGGTACATTCTACGTTTATTCTTTTCTCCCAGACCAGCATGGAAGCCTTATTAATAGAACATGGAGATTATTATTTTTATTATTTTTAATTACAATTGGTGTAATGCAGTCGATGTCATACTGTGTTTAATTTTATGGAAAACTAAGTAATAAGTTTATATTAAAATTTGAATACGTTGCTTGCTTGCTTTTCGCGTGTGTAAGTGGCCAACACTGGTGTCAGATTTTCAAGCTGCCTTTGCATTTAACATGCCATACCGACTGCCATCAATGATGACAGGTGGGACCAATGACTTAACGTGCCTTTTGAAGCATGGAGAAGCTCGAGATATTTTTATGCCACTTGCGGTCACCCATCTTATTGGGAACCGCGCCCAAGGTTGTTTAACATATGTAAGCGCTTATAGTACTCAACTCAGACGTCTACAGATAGTCGGTAATAAATGGATCCTTAAAGGTGGTGATAACGGTGGAAGAGCCGATCGTGTCTCTCTATCGCTTGTTCCGCGCTTGCACGCGGAACGTGACACATTTTCGCGCGTGCAGCCGGCGTTCATCGATTTATAAGACGTCATTATTATCACGGCAAAAATATTATTATTTTATAATGAAGATATCGATAAAAATTAACTAAACATCTTTTGCGATAACTCAATATTTTTTTGTAATTTATAAGTGTTGTATTCAGTTTTTCTATTTTTGACTTTAAAAGACAATGGTCGCTTCGAATAAACACTTGACAGTAATCATGTTTATGATTTTATTTTACAAATCCAAAATATCACAACAATAAACACATTATATAGGTAGATACTTATTTGAAACCGGAAAGATAACTACATAAATAATATATCTGTGATATTCCAATTATGTCGATTCGCCACGCAATGGAAATCTTCCACAAAAATAACAACAACAAAACACCACAAAGAGGCTACAAACGCCAATGACCTTCACTAGTCGTATTTTTAGTGAATCGGGGGAATAAAATGCGTTCATGTTTAAAAACCTGATTTAGGGGAAAAATGTCTACGAGCGAGAGGGGATTTTTGAAGGTATGTCTTAAATTTTAATTTATTTCGAAAAGGTTAAAGTGTCACATTATCTACACATCTACATCTTTATCTACTTACACTAATAATATTAGAAAAACGCTTAAAAAGTAAATAATAAAAAAATCGACACTATAGTTTTTGAAATATTCGAGAGAGGTCTAAACATTTGAAAAAACAGACGAAAATAACACCCTTGTACAAAAAAAACACTTTCCTTGGCGAACAACTTTTTACAGTTATTAATTTTGCTACTAAAGCATTTCTATAAAGAAAAGAGAAAAGATTTGACTGTTTGTTTGTTTGCATTGAATAAACTCCGAAGCTATTGAACCTATTTGAAAATTCTTACATCATTGAAAAGTACATTATCCCTGATGAACATAAATAGAATATTTTCAGAAAGTTACGGTTCCGTATCAAAAATTCGATAATGTAACCCAAAGTGTCAAAAAAATACGTCTTAATCCTATACTACGCTATATAATTTTTTTTGTAGTTGGCTGGAAGAGATTGCCTAGCTGTTATGTTTCTCTTGCTTTTTGTATTTATTATTTATGGTGCAATAAAGAATATTGTATCTACGGGAACGGGACGGGCCGCTAGTTTCAATTAAAAGACTTCAACGAGTTCGCATTCGAGGAAAGACGCCGATAAAAGGTTGATCGAAAAACATTATAATCTCAGAAAGGTTTCTTTTCCGGTTCAGGTTCCGTGACACAGTGGTTAAAACAGGCCAGCCTGCGACAAGAGGGTGTCCAGGTTCGATCCCCGGTCAGGTCAAGATGGAAAATGATTTTTTTCAGATTGGCCTGGGTCTTGAATGTTTATCTATATACGTATTTGTTATACACTATAGAATCGTTAAGTTAGTATCCCATAACACAAGTCTCGAAGTACCTTGGGACAAGCTCAATCTGTGTGATTTCTCCGTATATATTTATTATTTATTTATCACCCATCAAACCGATGAAAACATTGGAAAACTCGGATAAAATACACGAGTTTATGCTTACGCAACTCCGATCGGGCAACAATACTTTTTAACAATAGGACATAAACCAGCTGATGCTATCTGAATCAGTTTACACGGCGGCTGCACGCTAAACCACGCTTCAGAAAACCGCATTATATGAGCATGCGCATTGTGCTACTGCATTATTGGATCATGGCTTTCAGGGATTGTTAATAAACCCCGTATTAGATAAATACATGTAGAGTTTCTTTCGGCGTCTTCTTCTCTGCAGTTGTCGGTTCCGAAACGTTGGTAGTTTGTAGCTTTTAAACAATAATTCATAATTTATATATAATTCAATACTTATTATATAAAATGTGAATTGACGTGAAAAAGTGCCTTTTCAGTCCTATTTTCCGAATAAATCTTTGAACTTTTTCTTCTTCTATCGAGTCGTAAAATGGCTTCGCGTTCACATTAAATATATTTCGACCAGTGCTTTGCTACCATGAATTCGTTTGCCTCATTAATTCGTTTGCCTCATTCAGATCTTGTTGAGAGCAAGTTGGACTTTCTGGGCACACCAAGAGGTGACCCATAGATTGGACAGCACCACAGTCGCACTCTCTATTGTTGGAGAAACACCACCTGAGTCTATTTTCGTGGCATCTGCCAACACCAGCCCGCAGTCTGTTTGGTGGAAGTTTCTCAGCAGGCGGTATCTGTTTTTAATTTAAATACCCTGTATTTATGTAAGTAAGATAATAATATTTTAGTAACAAAAGATTGTAAAACAATTAAGTACCAATGTGAAAAGATTACAAAAGACGCCCATTACCTATTAAGACCAAATCGATAGCGTATTTTTAATCACACCAAGGATTTCCTTTGATACTTACGTACGTGTTTTGCAATCGCAGCGGAACTCTCGTCGACAACGACATCCTATAGTTAGTACTTTACAGAACTGTAATTTTGTTGCGTAAAGAAATACAGGTGTGTTAGCTCAACGATGGACTGTTAAAGATTACCTACCTACAATTCTACACTATGTGTGTATATCATCATCAAGCAAGAAGTCCACTGCTGGACATAGGCCTCCCCAAGGATTTGTCGTCAATACGACCGGTTGGAAGCGGCCTGCATCCAGCGTCTTGTGTATACAAGACGCTGGTCAATATGTGTATATATATATACATACTATCAGAGCTACAAAAAGTGATCAGAGCCCAGGTCTTTAAGACCTAAAAGCCACGAAGCATGTTGGTGGGCGTAGGCGTTAGGTGGAAATCTGAGTCAAAATAGTGATTAGTTGCTAGCCGCATTGCTTAGTAGCATGATACATCCGATTTTTATCCATTCCCTACGAACGACTTTTACTTTACTTCTACTTTTACTTTTTGAAGCAGCTGGTCATTCTAGGTTTTTTCTTTTTCCCAGATAAAGGAAAATTTGTAGTAAAATTCTACATATCAAACTAAACTTGTACTATTCCATACTTAGAACTTAATATTAGAAATGCCAAAGTAACTCGACTGTTACCACTGAACCATTTAAGATTGGAATTGAGATAATTTAATAAATAAATAAAGTTTGAGGAGAAATAGGGTACTTTTCGTCCCTGGAGAAAATACTGAAACTCCCAAACGATCGAATTGTCTGCGGGCGAAAATTTGTCTATTATAACATAAAACATTGTGACGAAGTGGCTGGCCGGCCGGCCACGCAGTTGAGAGTTGCGGACGACACTCCTGACTTTAGAAAAAAAAAAAAATACTTTTAATTAAACTAAAGATTAGTGGCCTTTTAGTACTGCCCTGGGCTTTTAAGACTCGCAGCCTATAGAATAGACGCAATAAGCCAAAGGGCTACGTTCCAGGTTAGACGGGCCTCTGCTAAGAAAAAGAGAAAGATTTCCATTCAATAATTCTGAATATTCAACTTTTAAATAACCTTTACACGCATGATATTCAATTTCTCAACAACAATAGGTATCCACGAAAAAAAAACAATTTTCGTGACAAGCGTAATAATTATGCCTTCAACAGGTGCCTAAAAGAAAATCCTTGACATGTATTTTCATGCATTGAAAAATATGTAATCGAATGTCTCTAGCACAAGGGACATTTCGCAACATTCGTTATCGAGTCGATTGTCAATATCGATACATCGATAACTTCATTCAATTTCGAAATTAGATCGCACGTGGGTAAATGCGCTACGTAGATGTCATTTTCACGGTCACTGAGATATTGTGCGTGACGTGGTACAAATTTCAAAATTCTTCACGAAGTCCAATTAATAAAAAAACTTTTTAAAAACAATATTTTATGTACAACTAACATCAAAAATAGCTAGGCGCCATCTTGGGTATCTACATATTATGCCATGTTGGATTTAGAATGGGTCCCCAGTCGTTTCGCACCGCTAGCGATTGGAACCGCGGTGCGAATCTCCTAAGAGCTCTTTTTAAATAGGTCCTTTTGCACCGCGGTGCGAATCACCCAAGTACTTTCTATATTGGGTCGATTCGGACCGCAGTGTCACAAAACTGTTTAGATAGGTAAATTCTAATAGTGAAAATCATCCCTTTGTCAAAAAGTAAACTTACCGATCACATAAACAATAGAACAGCCCTGGAATATGGGCACGCACGTGCTTCTTCGCCCCGTTATCCGAATTGACCAATTCATAAAGATACCTTGGGCCATTCGCACCACTCCTACCACTGAGGTGCGAACGGTCCCATTCAGAAACAGTACTTAGGCGATTCGAACCGCGGTTCGAATCGCTCGTGGTGTGAAACGACTAAGGACCCTTTAGAATGACGTATGACGTCACATACAGCTAGCCATGCATTGTCATCAATACTAAACAGGTATACAAAATTATAGCTCAATCAGTGGAAGATATCTGCTTTAAAATTGAGTTGCAATATTCCACCCGAACAAACATACATTGCAAGTTAAATAAGATCTTGTATAAAACAGGTACCTCTTATTCCTACATTAAATTACACGTAAAATAAAGTACATTTTTTTTATCCCGACAAGCAAAGCAAGACCATACTTAAGTAAAAGTAGATACAGTTTTAAAAATAAAACCCAAATTTGATGTGTCGTCAGTCGTCACACAGCCTTTAAACAGCGGACGGTGAAGATGATTCTAACGATGTATCATATATATAGTTACGTTGGTTAGTTTAAGAGATACTTTCCTTAGTAACATACATACATACACATATAGCAGCCAAATACATAACCCTCCTTTTAGCCGAAGTCGGGTAAAAAGGACACATATGGTAAGACACGACACGTAACGGGTTCCTAGCATATCGCCGGGATCAGGAATCTCAAGGTTTTGCTCAAGGTCATAAAAGAGACAGACGCAAAAAACATCTCATATAATTAATTTTAGGTATGTCTCAGCAAAGTTATTTTTAGAGTCTACTCAAAAAAAACATTGCTCAGACAGATGCTTTAAAAATAAGTTTAAAAAAAAATAAAGTAAATCAAATGTATAATAAATAATCCTTACTTAATATTATATAATATATCCTTACTAATATTATAAATGCGAAAGTGCGTTTGTTTTTTTGTTTGTTACGCTTTTACGCCGTACGTAACCGATCGTCATGAAATTTACTATTCCCGAGGGATCGACTTTGACGCAGGCGGAGCCGCAGGCGGAGCCGCAGGCGAAACCTAGTATAATATTATAATTAATATAATATTATAAATGCGAAAGTGAGTTTGTTTGTTACGCTTTCACGCCGTAACTACTGAACTTTTTTGTGCACATGGTGATTTTTTTCTTCCGTTTTTCTAAATATTCAGGTCCAGATATTTCTAAAACTAGCCGGTCGATTTTTTTATACTTTGCTTCTAAAGCATTTTTTTTAGCTTATTGAAAATATTTGCGCTTAATTTAAAATAACGTTATACAATTATAAATATAGTAGGTAAATACTCAAAAATTTAAAGTAACAAAGCTATTAAATATCACACGTCTACTTTACTTACCTGAAGCTTAGTAAAATTAAATACCTATATCACGTTATTACATAACTATTATCAAGTTCATTTCCACATTCGTATAAACCAAAAATAACCGCAGTCAGCAAGTGAACTATGTATATATAGTAATACTTTACGAACAAAAATATATTTAATCATCATCATCATTTCCAGTAGGTGACACGGTCAATGGACCATGTACACCCTGGTGTCAGAGTTCTCCGGAATCGCCTCTCGGCCTCTGACGTGGTACCATTAACGACTACCAGATGGCAACCGGGACCAACGGCTTAACGTGCCTTCCAAAGCACGGAATCATCTTTATTATCAGACAGTCAGGTGATTCAAGCCTGCAATTTCCTAACCAAACTGGAAGCAACTAAACAAAGTATGCTTCCCTTGGGAATCGAACCCACGACCCCCGGGTCTACAGGCAAATGCCTTAACCACTGGACCACGGAGGCAGTTAATCATAATATTTTGGAAGCTTATAGTACAAAAGACCACTTATATCACTCGTATACTTTGTTTACCAAAAGATTAGTAAAATTAAATACCTAATATTACATAACATATGTACAAAAAATAACCGCAGTCAGCAAGTAAACAAAGTATATCATAGTAATTAAAATTTAAACTAACAATTTTTTATATATCATAATATTTTGGTACCTATTATTACACTTAAATCACATGTCTACTTTGTTTACCTGAAGCCTAGTAATATTAAATAACGTGATATTACGTTATTTATTACATAACTATTATGAAGTTCATTTCCACATTCGTATAGACCAAAATAATTGCAGTCAGCAGTCAGCAAGTGAATAATGTAAATACTCGTAAAATCCATTATTGCTTTTAAATGGTCACGTATTGGAGCAGTATGAAATCACTGCAATATTATCGATACCGCATAATTAAAATTATGTCATTGACAATCATTGAACTATATATATGGACACTACTATTATTATAGAACTAGATCTCGGTATAAATTCTTTTTGTTTCGCTTAAATGTCATGTTACATATCTTTATAATCTTATCTAAGAAATAAAAAATGGAAAAAAAATACCACGCGGGTAGAGTTTGAACCAAACTACTTTAGGTCTATGTACGACCTACGCTCTGCCAATTGAGCTACCGCGCTTCAAACCTCAGGTTGAAAATCTCCACCATATTCCATTCCCCATAAAGCATTAAGGCTTGCGTCACCTAACTTATGTCGTATGTGAATGTTTACACTAAAGTTTATTTCTTAATTTAATAAGAGTATATCAAAATAAAAAATTATAAATGCAATAAAACCCATCATCATTAGGTCTTTTTAGTCTCCACTGCAGGAGCATGACCCTTTCTGTACTACCGGAGCCATACTTGGCCAGAGCGGACAGAGGATTTGGCCTACACTCTCCTCGCTGGCCAGACGGGTTGGAGAGGTCTCAATGTTTATGAGCTTTGTTTGGCTTGTATTTCCTAAGTCGCCTCTTACGACCTCCATGGGAAGACTTGGAGTGGTCCTATTCTACTCTTCCGGAAACCACACGGTTGCTCATCAAACACATAAAAATATAAAATTTCTTAGATATCATGAGACATCATGACAAAATAAAATTCATCGCATTTGCTCAGAAACGCACGCAATTCGCTGAAGGACCTTTGAATTGTAGTTTTCTTCGTTCTTTTCTCATTTTATTTTACTTAAAGAAATTCCAGCTATAGGTGACGATCAACAAAGAAATGTGTAAGGACTACCTTCTTCTACTGTTTTTCTGTGTGTGTGAGTAACCTTTATGTCCTCTTTTACGCATTCCATTTTATGTTATCGTGTTCTTTATTTATGCATAATATTTTTTTTACACGTTTTAATTTACCTTGCCCTTTTAGTTTGTTTGTTTATATTTATGCGAGGGTCACTTAATTTTAAAGCACTTAACCTAAACCGATTGAGAGACAATAATTGAATCTGAATAGATATTTTGTGTACACAACATTTCTATTCAGTACTATTCTATTGAACTCAACTTACTTATGTAAGTCGGATGACAATGCATAATTATGGCATCGAGTCGGAAGCTGGCTATTAGCACTTTGAAAAGTAAGGAACAAAAACCCGGTTTGGGCTCATTTGATCTTGGCAAGCACTTTTCAGTACGAATCTCTGAAAATAAAGGCTTGGCTCAAAAATAAAGAAACTTAGATATTATTTAGTTCAGATCGTGTGAATCATGATAACTTAATTTTGTTATAGACATAAAATTTTCATTCCATAAAAAAACCGATTTTAATCAAACTACTGAACCGATTTTGATGAAATTTAAATGGGACTAACTTAAAAGCACATCTATTCAAACAAACATTATTAAAATCGGTTCATAAATGACGGAGTTCTGATTTAACAAACATTTAAAAAATACAACCAGAATTGATATCCTTCTCCTTTTATTTGAAGTCGGTTAAAAAGATGATTAGTTTTCTTCTACTTCCTTCCGGAACCCAGTGCCAAATATTATTTGTCGGTGAACGTATCAATCAAGTTTGTAATGCCTTTCATTATAAACCAATTAGTCCCACGTGAACTCGCAGTGGCTCGTTAGTTAGACCCAAACCCGCGACTTTGCCTACATAAATTATATATTACTAGCTTTCGCCCGCGGCTCCGCCCGCGTCAATGTCGATCCCTCGGGAATAGTACTTTTTCCCAAGATAGAAGGCCTATGTCCTTCTCCGTACTCCAGAGAACTTGTATGCAAAATTTCATGACGATCGGTTTAGTAGTTACGGCGTGAAAGCGTAACAAACAAACAACTCACTTTCGCATTTATAATATTAGTAATAATAATAAGGATAGGTAAAGGAATTTTTAAAATCTGTTTTATGGTATTTGAGTTTATCGAGTAGAATCATACCCCTTAAAGGGGTGACTCAGACCATCAATAAGACCAACTTTTCCTACGGGAACAATGCTGGGAACTCAAAAAAAAATTTACCATTTCCATCCAAAACAGTTCTGCCGTCCCGGCCAGTTTGTATGGAAATGGCAATTTTTTTTTTTGAGTTCCCAGCATTGTTCTCATAGGAAAAGTTGTTCATATTGATGGGCTGAGTTAAAGGAACGTCAAGGGTCAATTTAGACACTGTATATTCGAATCTTTTCTCTATGTACTTTGTTACGCCAATAAATGTATCTTCCTTATCCTACCTATTAATTTTTTCGTTAATAAAATTATCAAAAAAAAAATATATATTTTTTCATTCAACCAAAACGGCTTTTGACGAAATTTTTATATAAGACAATTTGTTGGTTTTGTTATCACCGCGAAGAGCAGAAATATTTACGACAAAAAAATTATAACGAAACTAAATTCGCCGAGACAGGTTTTATTATAGATGTGAACGAAACTTGCGGACAAAAGTGTAATTGTTTATAAGAACAACAACAATAAGAATAAAAACCGGCCAAGTGCGAGTTGGACTCGCGCACGAAGGGTTCCGTACCATTATCTATAAAAACGGCAAAAAAAACATGACTGTTGTATGAGAGCCACCCTTATATATTAATTTTATTTTAATTTCATTACTTATTTTGAAAGTAAATATATTACTTAATATTCTGTGAATATTTCAAGCGTCTACCTGTTCACTCGAGCAAAAGCGATCAAAAAATATCGTTTGTTATATGGGAGCCCACATAAATATTTATTTTATTCTGTTTTTAAGTATTTGTTGTTATAGCGGCAACAGATGAAGATTGCATTATGTTTGAAAATCTGTCTAACTATCACGGTTTATGAGATGGTGACAGACGGACAGACACATAGACAGATGGACAGCGGAGCCAAATTAATAGGGTCCGTATTTTACCTTTGGGTACAGAACCCTCGAAACGTATAATTAACTTTACGGTATCGCAATAAAGAACAAGGACTATAATCACTGAATAACTATAATTCGATATCCGTTTCGAAGGTTTGTCAATAATATTCGTTGTTAACTCATTATGCAAATTATATAAAAAATAATAAATAAATCAATGCCGCCTCGCCCGAAATGCTATTATAATAACTTAGAAGTGCATTCGCCTCATGACATTGTCCTCCAATTTAATTAAATTTAATTACTTATACTTATTAATAGCCAAAAAACATATAATCGTAAGGTTTATTTAATTTAAGCGCAAATATTTTAACGGTTTTCTCTCATAGGTCAAAGATACGCGTTAGTAGCAAATTTTAAAAAATCGACACTGCATTTTTTTTGTTTTTTTTTTTTTCAGACAAAATAATTAAGATTTTTGTCAAAATCGATTAATCAGCTGTTTTGATTGTCGACGTCAATGACTTAGTATCCTGGTTTGATAGTTTTTTTTTAGATTTTTCAGACAAAATAATTAAGATTTTTTTTATCAAAATCGATATATCAGCTGTTTTGATTGTCGACGTCAATGACTTAGTATCCTGTGTTTGATAGTGTTTTTGTACACATGATGATTTTTGTATCTGATGTTCAAGTCAGTATATCTCGAAAATTAGCATGCCGACTTTTACAATTTTCTTCCATAAAAACATTTTTCTAGCTTGTGGGTTCACGCCCTTAAAATATTAGCGCTTAATTTATATGGACCTTATAATCTGAACAAGATTTTCCATCCAGGTGCTGTTTTCATGTTATTAACTTTTTTGTTTAAGTAGTTTTTTACGGTTCCGTACCTCAAAAGGAACTGAACCCATATAGGATCACTCGGTTGTCCGTCTGTCTGTCCGTCTGTCTATTTGTCAAAACTCTTTTTCTCCGGAACGCGTGGAGGTATGAAGCTGAAATTCAAATCAAATACTGAATATAGGATCACTCGGTTGTCCGTCTGTCTTTCCGTCTGTCTATTTGTCAAAACCCTTTTTCTCCGGAACGCGTGGAGGTATGAAGCTGAAATTCAAATCAAATACTGAAATCTACTGTCTCTTAGAGCTGTGAAAAAAATGAAACTTATACGCCAACGCAATGAAAAGATACAACCGTTTATGCCGCAAATTTTCTACATTCGCAAGGGAATTAAAACTTACAGGGTACTTCCCATGAATTCATGATCTCGAAATGTAGTACGAAGCAACGTCTCATAGCATAGATATAGGAAAAATTGCGAAAATTATAAATTTTTAGTTACATCATAATATAAAAATATTAGTAATAATTTTTCGACACTCGCAATGGAATCAAAATCTAAAAGGTATTTCCCGTGAACTCAGAATATTGAAATTTGGTACAAAGCAACGTCTTATAGCACAGATAAAGGAAAAATTGCGAAAAGCATTCATTTTGAGTTACACCATATAATCAAAATATTTTTAATAATTTCAAACTTATTAGGTGAACCCTTCGTGCCGGCTGCCGGTTTTTCTTTTTAGTCAAAACTGGACACGGTCATTTTTTTAAGAATATTTTGATTTTTATCAAAATCTATGTCTTTATTTTTATGATTGTATATTACAATAGAATTATACATATATATTCTGTCGATATCAAGCTATTTTTCGTTTTAATGGTTGGCATTGCAAACAAGTTTTGAATGTTCCAGTAGCTATTTTAGTAAATTAAATTAAGTTAATAATAGAACGACCGGTATCACAGATTTTTATTCATTGGTCAGGATTAGTGAAACCAGTTCATAACTTAATTGAACTTAATCACAATAACAAAAAACAAGTAGGCAGATATTACGAATTTATGTTTAACATTTATGTTGCAGCATTCTCGGCTATCGTGACCTTTTGAATGGTACAATACTTTATTAAAGTAGTCATCTATCTTTTTATAATATGATAAATAGTAATGAATTATAAGCTAATATTAAATTAATGTACATTTGTGTAATTGACTGAACAAGATCAGATTAGATGATCTTAAGCTATATAAAGATATCGTACATTAATAACTACCATCTAACAATAGCAGCTGTTTCTTACGGCTTAACTTACTTTCTTATCCTAAATATAACAAAATGTAATATTCAATTTCTGATGCATATAAATTTATATAAAACGACGGTAGTAGTAGAAATTTTAAATATAAAAAAATACCAATGGACTATAATATTAGTCTACTAACTTTCTTACCGTAACAATAGAGTGGACATAGTACGTTCCTAGGCATGTTATTCAATGTTCACTAACTCATCATAATTAACGTAAACCGCATTTCTATTTGTCATGCAAATAAACTTTTACTTGTTCAAAAACTTACTTTGTGCGTTCGGCGCATCATCCTCCATAATAGCCAGCTTGCTGGGCCTTTTATCTTCTTCAGGTTTCAAACCCATTTTCACTTCAAAAGTTCAAAATAATAAAAAAAAAATAAACGTCAAAAATTTGAATTACAAATTTAAATTAAGAAATTAAAAGGGAACGTCACTGGCACTTTTATTTCTGGCCTATATTTTTTATCGGTGTTAACATTTAGAACTTTTTAAATTTCAGGTACGTGCGATTTCGCGCGCGTCAGTTCGTCATGCTCGCAGGTGATGCATGCCGCGTTTCGCCGCGAAGGTTGATGCCGACTGTCACGCTACACTGGGCCAGCCTTGTTTTTAAGCCATTAAGCCACGCAAGTTGCAGGCGCACGCGGCAGCTCGCAGGTCTCGCCTAGGAACACATGAGCCCTTTGCATGTTATCGCACTTGAGATTCTTAACGTACCTACTGTAGTGTAGCAGAGAAAATGTGACTGACCGATATTTTCCGCACGCCTTTTTTTTATTTGCTCCGCCGATATTGTCAACAGTTGTTTTGCTGCCGTATAGTGATTAATTACGCGGAATATTTTTTTATCACTAGTGGTTTTTGTGTAACTAATCACAGTTTAGTAAGGTTCAGTTTAGATGAAAAAAGGTTGTGGCTTAATCGTAATGAGATGGAGACCCT
Source organism: Elegia similella (assembly GCA_947532085.1). NCBI lineage: Eukaryota > Metazoa > Arthropoda > Insecta > Lepidoptera > Pyralidae > Elegia > Elegia similella. The sequence goes on from OX383933.1 coordinate 6,825,129, forward strand.
GTTGTGTTTCTGACTCATTAATTTAGCTAAGTGGGACGTCTGGGCTGGCTCACTGCATTATAGATAGTAACGTTTAATAAGTACCCAGTGATTTTGCTATCAAGCCCTTTTTTGAGCAAAGGTCTTCTAGTTCCCAAAGGCGACTTAACGTTCTTGTCAGCGTAAAGTCGACATTCAAAAGGGGCTATTTCCGTTTACTTATTCAGAGCACATGTTTGTGATGCGTATATTTTCCGAAGAATTTGCAGTAACCTCGAGTCGAGTACGGCTAACTAGCAGCGAATGTTTTTATGTTTACTCACTATTCACAAATCTTTATTTAGAACTTTTACAAATCAATCTAAAACACTTAGACAATAGAAAACCTATGAATATATCAACTTCATTCAACAGTTATTTATAGGACTACCTACATATACTCTTGCAGTTGAATAGGGCACGGATTGTGAACCCAATCGTGATGTCAAGGTGAATTACTGCAATATGAAGTGGTTTAAAAACAGCATGCAATATTATACGTTATTACCTGCACACGTTGATAACAAAGGTTTCAGGTGGCAATAACATACTAAAAACGACTAAGCTGCAGACCTTACCTACAGATAAGTTACGTAGATAAGTATTATTATAGTGCATTCGTCACTGTCGTACCTAGTGACGAATGCATTGGAGAATAAGTTAATATAATCTCTTTGCCGAACAATAAATTTTTGTGACAACTGACAACACAAACAGAAATTCTTCGATCCCGCCTGCGTACATAGTTCCAACAAATTGAAATGAGGCTCTTCGAAATTCTCACTACCTGATGGCAACACTGAATCATAGGGTCTGATCTTAGAACAAGGAGTCCTTGTTCTGAGGGTCTGATAGGCCGCTGTCAGGGGAATAATATTGACACGCAGCATTAACAGACAAATAAATTTCTTCTGGGTGATCTCTCTGCATCTAAGGCCATATATTCTCTGGGCATTTCATATTGCAAAACCTCAGACACCCCATTATTTTTATTACAAAAGAATTATATAAATTAGTTAATTTAATTTCCGCGGGTAATTAACGAAAATATTAGCTTTTTGTTTTCTTGTCTTTGTTGAAAATTAAAAAGTCTATGGTAATTCGCGTGCCGCCGCGAGGAGTATTTAAAATTTGACCACTATTTTTTATTCGTGGAATCGATTCTACTTTCGATTCTGAACAAACTAATTTCAGGGTTTCGCTTTTAAGTACCTATATGTTTTTCTAAAATCCTGAACACTAGATGGCAGCACCGAGTCTTAGAGTACGATGAGCGGGTGTTATTGGATAATATTCGACAAGCAGCAGCAACTGACACATTGTTGCCCAATAACGGCTTACCAGACCCGAAGCCTCGGTGATGACGCCACTTCAGACACCTTCATTACAGCTTAATGAACCCGATGCCTCAGTAATAACGGCACGGGGTAAAAACCAGGATAGTTGCCCCGGGGGTATAGTTGCTCCGATTTCATTTACTCTGGCTTTACGGATGAACAACATGCTATTTTTTATTTAAATCAATCGAAAGCCTCTCTAACCACTACTAGTTGACCGTCTCAGTGCGATTGTATGTGTAAAAAAAATGCGCTCGAAGATTTTGGGGATATATTCCTCGTTTTCTCGGCGGGGCATCTATCACCAATTAAATTTATATGGATAAGGTAACTAACGTAATACGTCGGATAGATGCCACACAAAAATAGAAAATAGCTATTGCTGTTTTTTTTTCTTTACTTTTATTTGGCCATCAAACTTCATTCAGAAGCTTATCTTAGCCAGTGTCTAGTTATTCTTTACTCGTGTATCAACGAAATAATGGTGTAATTCATTTCGCTGATTCTAGGGAGCCCCTGATGACAATTTCCACGAATCCACTGGTTTGATCATAAACGACGGAGCAAGGCGAGCAAACACCAGCTCGATAAGTAAATCTCACTATAGCCGCGCCATGACACTTTAGTTATTCCACACATTGTCATAAACATTGACATCTATAACACCAAATTACACCGATTTCACATTGTAAACTCCACTAGAAACAGTTTGCAAAACAATCCAAAACAAAAACCGTGCAGTCTGTCGAAATTCGCGCCAAGCCGCTAATGTTCTGGCAATATTAAAGTTTATGTTTTTTTTAATTGTCTTAATATTTGTAGATAAAACTAAAAAAAACCAAAGTAATTAGCCAGTTCTAAAATATAGTATTTTGCTTTATGTACTACAACAAATAAAAGTGATTTATAAAGAGCGGCAAATATCCGATTTTTTCCCTATTTCAGAAAACCGTAAGTATTGGTGGCAAGTTCCCCTTTACAGTCTGGGCTCCTAGGCAGTTACGAAAATAACAATCATTGCTCATAGACAAGTAGCATCCGAAAGTCTAAAACGCAACCGACGGGTCTCTCGTAAAGTCGGCTTGAAAATGAGAAGACTGAATAACATGTACAGCACAATGTATTCGTTGAAAGGCACACACGGTATAAGTAACTATGTTCAGAATAGTTAAATTTTCAGCGGCATAATACTTTCTATATTGACGCCAATTTTCTGCTTTCGTCAGGCTCTTGTCTTGACTCGTTCGCGTAGTGTATATTCTTTGCTCGTTATGGAATGAAAAAAATTGGTTGTCAAAGTAGGTTTACGGACGATAATTTTACGTGATAACGGTGGATAGGAAGAGTGATAGATGGGTCACAATCCGAACGTTTAGGCCGCTCGTCTCTCTCTATTGCATGTTCTACGCTCTCACTTGCACAGAACGTGACACATTTCGTGCGTGCAGCCGGCGTTCGTCGATTTATAATACGTTATTCCGTCAAAAATTGTGAGCTGCCGCGGGTCGGATATAAAACATCGAAATTATTTTAAATATACGTAGGTACATACTATCATAATCATATGGCAACGCATACTGTGGCCGGCGACACGTCGGCGTAGCCACGCCACCAATCCGTCTAACACACAGAACAACAAAGACATTAGCAATGGCCAGGGGGCGTGGTGGCACGCGCGCCGGTAATGCGCTCAATCTGCTCACTTTGGTAGTTTGTCCCGCAATCATCAAAGGAACAAGTGTGAGATTAAGGTGAAAAAAAAAAAACAAACAATGCCGACGTGTACTATTCTAACGTGTAAAGTGATAAGTCTTAGTGAAACTACTCACCGGTAAATAAAAAAACATATTAAAAGTATTGCGTTGCGTTAGTAGTATGCTTGAAATGAGGCGACGCTGGTTTTCATAGAAATCACACGTGATAACTGATAACACTTCGAATGTGTTTGTAGTTCTGTGGTCTAACCCGCCGCTTCCTATAGATTTTTTAGTTTTAAACTTAACGTAGGAAAATCTATTCCACTTTCGATACTCAACATGTCAAGAACAATGTCATTGTTGTTGGTATTTACACATTTCTCGGTACCGTCAAAACATTCACCTAATCATTATGCATGCATGACACGCAGATTCGAGGTGAAGACAGTATACCAAATTTGGGACACCACATTTGGCACCGGCGCAATGACTCGCGGGTCCTTTGTTCCTGTATTCGGCTTTATAGAATTTTGACGGATTGCTTCGGACGAGTTGCAGCCAGCCATATGCCTCCCTCCGCCTATAGACATCGAGCGATAATTCAGATAGCATATAAGTATTATCCCCTCACCTGATTTACGTCCTCCTCTACATTTTTAGGGTCCCAAACTTCAAAGGATAAAAAACAACCCTCGTAGACCTTTTTTGACAAGGTGCGTTGAGGTATCAATTAACTAGCTTTCACCCACGGCGCCGCTCGCAAATGCACATTGCTCGGTAACAATACCTTTTCCGGGATGAAAGGTCCTATATTCTTCTCCAAACCCCAGACATCGTGAATGCAAAATTTCATGAAGATTGGATCAGTAGTAAGCTTCGAGCAACACGGCTTCCGTAAGCGTAACAAACAAACTCACTTTCACATTTATCATATAAGTTTGATAGAAATAGGATATGTAACTATACCTAGCTTCTTCCTAGAGATATATGAAAAGTATAGATCGTTAGTACCCTTATTGAAAGACTACAAACGTCTATGGAAATGATTTGTACCCCACAGAATTTTGAGTAAATTTGAATTTCCCTGAAAGACTACAAACGTCTATGGAAATGATTTGTACCCCACAGAATTTTGAGTAAATTTGAATTTCCCAAAACCTCGTTCTAGCGGGGCCCTCCGTAATTACTTATGATATCTTATTTCTAATTGCATTACCGCTTAGTACCCTAAGCCCTCTTTTTATTTTGATAATTACTTACCACCTAACTGCAATTAGTTTTTATAAAAAATCAAGACAAGTGGGACATCGATCTAGCGGGGCCCTCCCTGGATTCGCATTTAACAGTAGTGTTGTATTTTTTACAGTTAGTAACTTCCAAAACAGTAATATTTTGACAATATTTCTGCTTAAAATACATATTAAAAAATATTAACAAAATAGAAAGATTAAACTTAGAAACCAAATGTCTAATTACCAATACAAATTACAAACTTATTTTAAGTGTAAATTAGAAATTTACACAAAGTTCGGATATTTACTGGAATGCGTCAGCAGCGAGCAATTTGATAGCAATCACTTACGTAATGCCATCGAAAATTGACAGGTTGCGATCGGTCGCGCAGTCTCTGCGCGATTATCGCTGATTGTTTTATTAGATAATAGTCCTGCCGAAAACACCGGCCAATCGAGAAGTACCTACTCTACTACTACGCGCTGCGTTGATACGCCGAACCGTGCACATATTAATTTAACAATTATGAATTCAACATATAGATAAAAATGATGATTAATTCAATGGTAAAAATGTATAGTACATGATTGCAGACGCCGGTAAGGGATTGCCGGACAAGTAGAGTTTGACAATAACTAACAACGAGTCCGGCAAGTCGATTCCCGACGAGGCATGTACAGTGTTTTTCTTCGATGATTCGACGGAGCCCCTGGCGACAATTACCACGAAACCACTGGTTTCATCAAAGACGACGCAGTAAGGCGAGAGAGCACCAGCCCGCTATGTAAATCTCACTACAGCCGCACTATGGCACTTTATTTTAGTTATTCCATACATATAAAGTCCACTAGAAGCAATCTGCAAAACAATCCAAAACACAAACCGTGCAGCCCGACGAAACTCTAATTCCCGCGAATTTTTCTTTCTTAATTTTCAATTGTTAATTATTGCTAAGGAAACATAGCCCATACAGCCCAGTCATATTTTACGCAAATTTAAGAAGGTAATACCGAAAAAATCTGCTTTCCCGCGTTTTTTTCTTTTTTTTTCAATTGTCAATAAGTGTTAAGGAAACAGCACATACAACTCAGTCATTTTTACACAAAAAAATTAATACCAAACATTATTTTTTTTTTTCTTTCGCAACGAAAATTAAGCATATTTTGTGTGATTTTATACCAACATTAAAATAAAATTATTGTCATATTCATATACTTAAATGCTCGATGAGTGCATTTTTTTATAATGTGGTGTCGAATTACATACAAGTTTCATAGCGTAACCGCGTACCTGCTCGGTCTTGTAAACTTTACTCATCCGGCAAGCCCTTACTTCCCGGCCTATGCAGTAATGTACTATTCATAATCATATATTTATAGGCTTGATGAGTGCACATTTTTTTTATAATGTGGTAGCCATTGGCTGTATGACAAGTTACATAGTTTAAGTTACATAGATTAATTAAAAAGTTTTGAGCAGCGGCCAGGAATTACTTTTCATACTTACTTTCCTGGGCCTGGGCTAGCCCGGTAAAGTAATGCACCAGCCAAGAATTACAAACTTCGTGTCTTCTTTTTACTACAATAATGCCTACATTTCCGAGCATGTTGGAGAAAAATATGTTTTTAAAGAGACGAGACTATTGTGTTCACGTTTGGCGTCCATTACACGGTAGGTTTTGTTGTCAGTTTTACCACAATCATAGCTGTGCTGTGACTGACAGCTAGGTTGACTGATGGTTGCATGAAAGTGATTGACAAATATCTGGATATTTTGATTTTTGCACCATGCAACTGTCAATCATTACTTTTGAGTGAATGTGTAATGGCATTTCATCAATCAAGCGTCAGTCAGCGCATGGGCAGCGCCATAGATAATAGATAAGAGTATGTATTGAGCGCGCGGACAGCGATGGAGATCCTTGGATCTCTATTATTTAGTTTGTGGCAATGGAGTCGGACGCGGCGCGGAAGTCGAAGATGCGGTGCCGGCGCGGCGGCGCAACCGCCTATGTACGCCTGTGTACAACCAGAAAGAGATTTTATTTTAACTTAATTTTGAAACACTTCCTGAGTTATGGTATGGGATACCACAAATCCCGCATGCTCGTATACCAATAAATATAAGAAGTATGTTCAGTTTTTAATCTCAAGAGTATTGGTAGGTAAATAGATATTGTCCTGTCACTTAGAGAATTATTTAAAGAAATAAATATACTGACTGTAGCTACACAATATATTTTTGAAAATGTATGTGAAAAACATTTCGTTCAATGACAAACACATCTGACTTGAGCCTGGCACGCATCTGTATTTTATGTCATATAATTTGGTTCATTTTGAACGTTTAATACGTATATTTTTTTTGATTGTCATCCTTTCAATACCATTTGACATTCGTAGTATGAAGATGAAAATGGGAATCGAAAATAATTACAATGGCTAGTCCATTTATCTTGTTTACATAATAAATTTTATTACATAGTATAAATAAAATGAAGTTATGGCTTACGCTGCCTGTTTGCTTAGATCTTTTGAACGACTCAACGGATTTTAATGCAGTTTTCAGCAATAGATAAGAGTGACTCAGGAGGATGTATTTTTTATGTTTCATTTACCCCATATTAGTACCTACATTGCATACGTACGAAGCTAGGGCGGGTTCACGCCTATTCCCTGGATGGAGTTTTACTTTACGATATGCGAGAGAAGAAAAGATATAAGTAGTTACATTCTACATTTATTTGCTTTTAGGCCAGGTAGAATAAGTTTATGATGACAGAATTAAATACAGAAAATACCTTAAACTCCAATACCTAGTCTTTCATTGACGGTAAGGTTGTTCACAGATTGTGATCCCATCATCAAATTATTAAATGGATGTTCAATCAAGACCTTTTATTATCTAAAAGTAATATATATTTTTATTGCTAAGTATAACAAGTAATATGTGGCACATAGGTAAGGTATCTACTTAGAATAGAATAGGTAGTCTTTTATTTGCGTAAAATATGGTATGTACATGGTACGTATATTATGAAACATAACATGGAGTGCGCATATTCTACCATACCTACTTATCTGACATGCAAGTAGGTAATTTATGGTGAGATATATTTAAATACAAAAATATAATTTATAATCACAATTATCATTATTTATGAATCAGTTGTAATTATATGTCAGTCGTATCTTCTTTAAATAAGTCAGTTATTGAATAAAAAAATATTTTCATTAGGCAAACTGTGTCTTTGTGATAATTTATTTTTAGCATTATGAACTTTGATACATTACATTGCCTAAGATATAATTGTAGTCCAAGTGTATTTCAGTCTCTTTACTTACTTCTAAAAACAAACTAAATTATTATAATGTAGGTAACACTTTATTAATAATATATTTATTTTATTATAAATTTAGAAACAAACACTGTTCACTATTGACCAAATTTTTTAAACAAATATTGATTAATTATTCCACACACAGTTAACCTTCTAAATTATTAAATAGTATTCGAATTATTAAATATATCTTAAATTATCGTATTTTATAATTAATTCTGAATAACAAAAAATGTGAACCAAAGCAAGTCTTCCGTTAGACGGTCTAGACTAGACCAAAGTCAGCGCGCTGTTGTAGGCTACAAAGCAGCAGAGGGGAGTCATCGCCGTAACGTGGCGTCATGCACCACGTGACGCTTGTAGTTCTGCTTGACGACATCAGATGGCGCTATAAACCAATTGTTGCCATTGCCAACACTTCTGTCACTGATACCTGACAGTTTTTGAAAAGCTTAATTTTTTTTACACATTTTGCTTCTGCTAACATATACATACATACGTACGTCGAAGGCAGAGTTAAGATACCTACCTATTTTTTAAATAGGTTTCCTAATTTACGAGGTCTTTTTCCGGACATCGCACGAATACAATTTTTCTGTGCAACTAAGATATTCTTGGCATCTTCAGAATTTGGCCAAATTAAAAATCCTATTGATGCAACATATTCTTGGTATACTGTTAATATATATATTTGTTTTGTTTTATTTAATTTTTTTTTTTCATAAAACGTCGGATTCGTCGAAACATCTTGTCATTACAGCTCGAACGAACTATCAACCTGGATAAACAACTTTGCCCATCATTATGAGCTGTAAGAGATGACCAAGGTAGGAGCTTTTCGACTTCTTTACCGTAAGCAAAGGTTGCGCTTCTGGCCAACCCGTTGTAGAACGCAAACAAGGTGTTATAGTGGCGAAACTATCAGGGTAAGGGTCTTTGTTTACTACGGAACCCTAAAAGCGCATTAGTTACGTACGACTTGCGACATGCTGTATTACTAAACACCAAAGAGAAAACAATGTATGAGAGAGAGCAACAAGGGCATGTCCTCAACTCAGGTCAATGAATATTTAAATACCGCTGGCATATTTCTCTGCCTACAGCTAAGCCTTAGAAAGGCTAACAGTCTGTCATTATGCAACTGTTTTAAGAGAGGTCCGGATGCTGTCCATAATTTTTATAGCGGTCCGGAAAAACGTGATGAGTAGTTACAAATTGAGTTTCGTCATTCTTAATCTTACTACATTGAATTTTTCTTTTAAATAAAATGATACTTTTCATGCTTCCATATTCAAAGTAAATCTTTGATCTCTGAATCAAAATATCATGTTAATAGGCGGTATTGACATGATTCCGCAGATTTTGGCCCAATCCCTCGATCAGTTTTTACATAACATATGGCCATGATTCCCGCTGATAATTAACCTTTTTTAGAGGTAAGAATTTATGTTTAGAAGTTTTCCATAACCAACTACAAACAAAAAACCAAATCTTTTCATTACAACTAATATCAACTCTTTATAACTACCTAATATCTATTAGACGTATAGATAAACATCCCAGACCCAGGTCAATCTGAAAAATATCATTATCCATCTTGACGTGGCCAGAGATCGAACATGGAACTCTGCGATTCAAAGACACCTGCGGTGTACCTACAAAGACAGAGTCGCCTTGAAGAATGAAAAATTTCGTAAATTTATTTATCAATCTCGTATCTTTAAATATACGAATACCTAGATACTTGTATAAATAGAAGTATGAAGCGCCATTTTTTTTTAAATCTATGCTATATATAATGTTGACATTCACGGACATTCAATTTCCCTTTCATTTGTTTTGGTGATTAGCACACAGCTGATAAGGTTCATATACTAGGGAGGGACTATAAACAAATGACGTCCAGCAGTCTGCTAGGAAAACACAAGCGTAGAAACAAGTGAACGGAAAGCACGTGGGGAATCGCGTGGCCTAAATGTTAAACAATCTAAAATTAATTAAGACTTTAATCTGCTAGCTGTGCCGCAATTTCATATAGCAATAAAAAATTACGCCTAAAACCTGATAAAGTATTATTTTGACTCAAAGTATGACATCATCATCATTATCAGCTTTCTACGACCCACAGCAGTGGGTCGTAACAGCGCAGACAAAAGGAGGGTCTGCGCTGTTCCCCTATCTCCAGTTCTTTCTAGACATTTGCCATAAGTCGTCAACCCTCCTAACAACAAGGAGTACTATTTTTGAAAGTGTGACACTCGTCTTCGAGCGATATTTGTATGGAAAAATCGCACGTTTACGATCGGCATAGTTTCAAAAATAGCACTCAAGACGTCCAACACAAACACAACATTTTCCACATCTGGGATACAACAAAGTATTATAACATAGGTACCGTAAAAATCTATATAATACAATCCTCGTCCTAGCGGAGTTAGTAAAGTTTCAAAATGATTTTAATATATCTTATGAGTGAACTGTGAATTAAAATTTCGAGTTTCATCCATTACCTACTTACTGGTAAATAGAGAGACGAACGGAACGGAACGCACAATCAACTAGTTTTACATACTCACCTACAACATGCGCAATATTTATAAAAAACTGCGCACACAAAATAATTAAATGTAAATATTTTTATTTCCGAAAAGTTAGGTAATTAGTTAACTACGAAATAATACCTATAGGTGGGAGAGAAAAGTCGGATCGATACACGCGCCGCGGTTACAAACAAACTTGCGTGGCAACGGAACGTTCTACGACTGACATTTCTAACCTATGCGCAAGACGTCTTTAGAGCGTCTTTATTAGACACGCCAACATTGTTTCCGAAACAATTGGGAAACTAACACTAAATTCTAATAATGGATGAAAGTATAAACGTCGATTTGGATCACATGATAAGCCTCATAGAAATGAGGCCCATGCTGTGGGATAAGACGAGTGAGGATTATAAGTCTAGGCACTTAAAAACGGCCGCCTGGCACGAGATTTGTGTTATTTTGATAGACAACTTCGAATGCTTAACACTACACGAACAGAATGAAAAAGGTGCGTGCTAACAATCAATTTATGATAAGTACGTTGTTGATTTCAATTAGCCTAGTCTTGTCTAAGTATGAAAGAAAACTTACTGGGAAAAATGTATGGTACTTAATTGATGTTATTCATATTCATAACTTTGGAATCAATCCTTGGTATTAACCAATAATTTGTTCAGCTAAATTATCAGCTAAACAAATTATTTGCTTACATTTTATTAAAGGTGGGTGGTTGGTGGGTGGGTTATATAGTTTAATATTATTTCTTGAATATTTTTAATTCTCTCAAAATTGACATAGAACAAAAATCTTATAAAATAAGTCTAAAATTTTAATAACTACACTTAATCTGTCCAAAATATTGAAATTAAACAACAATTCATTAATCTACCCAAAATTGCAATTTTGCTTTTATTTTTACTATGTAAATGTGTATGGAAGATAACTGGACTTGCTGTTTTAAGGTATTTAAAAAAAATATATAAAAGGTGCTTCTATCTAAACTCTTTCTTTAAATTACATGAAATCTTGGATTGAAAATTTTTTAAACTGCTTTGCCAGATAATACTTTGTTTTTATTTTCCTTGGTGACTGGTGAGTAGCAATAATCATATACATACAAACAGACATACATATTTTAAAATGTTCAATACCTATTCTGAATAAAACAATGGATTTTAAATCACAACATACACATTGGACGGGCAGTCACCTTAAATGCAATTATCATTGCAGTCCATTTAAAGTAAAATTGATTATATTTAATTAGTATTATATTTAATTGGTATGAATATTTTATAATTATAGGATTAACTTTCTTTAAGTAAGTAAAATTTTAAAATTTATGAAAAAATTAAGTTTTATGTTTTTTTAAGTTTTAAGTAATTAATAATTTCTTTGTGAACATGCAATAAGACCACATAGCGGTTGTGACTTCCATGCCCGCTATTCAAGCATTACTGCACAAATCTAACAAGATTAGTGAATGTTTGATTTTAAGCTTTCGCAGTCACAAACACTATTATTGTTACTATGGGACTAGACTAAATAATCATGGTAAGTACTGTAGTGGCAATAATAGTTATTTGTGAATGTTGTTTAATTTTAGTTTTACAAACATTTCATTCTGTAAATTGTCACAGAAAACATGATGAGTATGACAATAATTTTATTTCAATTAATAATTTAAACCAAGAAAATCATGTATACATAATAATAGTTATTTATTACTTAGGTACATACCTAATGAAAATAATTTATAAGTAATATAATAATATTATAATATATACATTTATGAATTATGAATGAAGAATAATAAACAGGGACCTACATACCATCAATTACCATCACACATTAACTGGCTTCTGGAATTTTAATTTAATTATTGAAATAATCTGTGCTTAAAAATATGTTTTAGATGCATTTTGATTCATATTCAAGGTAGAATATTTTTGATGTTGTGTGGGAAAGTTTTTAGTCTTCATAACAAAAACAAAACTACATAATTATTTTGTTAGGTAATTACAGAATTTCAACAGAAATATAGGGAAACTAAATAAATAAAATGTCAAAGTTAAACAGTAGTTCACCGATTCATTTCTTCCTATCTTTTAATCTTAATAAGGGTAATTTTTCAATATTTTTTATTTTTTAGGTAAATATCTTGTATGGTAAGGAAAATATTGTTTTCTGTTATGTAGGTAGGTAGGAGTATGACAAATGAATGACATTACTTTTGTTTGGTGTTGCAATATAAAAAAAATATAGACATTCATAGCCAGTATGTAGCCTTGTTTACACGAATACAGTACCAGCCGGCTAACTCAGTGTACAGCATTTTGATAGTCATTTCAAAGCACATTACGTTTTATATATCTTTAATAAAAATAGTCAATCATAGGAAACCCGCAATGTATTTCGAAGTGACTATCAAAACGTTGGTCACTTCAAAATACATTGGGGGTTTTGTATGATTGACTATTTTTATTTAGATAAGATATATAAAACTTAACGTATATTGAAATGACTATCAAAACGTTGTGCACTGAGTCAGCAAATAGGCCGGCAGGCCAGTACAGTAATAACCTTTTACTATCTTAGTAACCCGAATTTTTAACATAAATAAGAGCAGGTTATTGAATTTGGTTCATACCTATCACTTGATAATTAAATAGATAAATATTTCAGGAAGAGCTCTAATAAAGAAATGGACGAACGAACGTGAAAAATGGATGAAATGGAGAAGAAGATATGAGGGCTCAAATTCACTTAAGAAACCACCATATTCCGATCAACTAGCATTTTTAGAGAAAATATACGAGCCTAGTTCCAATAATATATCCAACCTTGAAGCAGCTGAGACAGAACCAGATCAAGATGACTATAAACCATCAAGATCAAATGAATATGAAACAGAGTTTGTGAGTACGAGCTCCCGATCAGTTAGTTCTCAGAAGTTACGTTCAGCAAAGAAAAGACGGTCGATAGACGAATACGAAGTCGATTTGAATTCAGTAAAGCGTACGGCATCACCACCGCCTACATCAGTTACAGCAGAAACACCTATGTTGTCATTCTTTAGAGGTATTTTACCAGCTTTAGAGGAATTTGATACTGACGACCATTTACAATTTCAAATCAAAGTTCTAAATTTGATTCAGTCTATGAAAAGGGAGAAGAAGGCAAAATTTGAGAGCTTTTGAGAAGATGTCAAATCGTATGAAAAGCGTTATCAGTTACAAATTAATCATTGGGAACATTCTGCAATGACAAGTGTCATGAACTCATGAGTGGGCGCTGTATAGGGACATCCGATGTCGACAAGAAAGTTTGTAATGTTGAGTAGTTCCGATGGGAAAACTGGACCGAATCCTCATTACTGCATTTGCCAATCCTGTCGGATAATAAAAAGTTACTATTTTTGTCTACAATGAGTACAGGCGGGGAGTTCTTGGTGGGAATTTCGGCGGGCTGCATGGCTTTTGTTTTAGATTGTTTTGCAAAATGTTTCTAGTAGACTTTACAATGTGATATCGGTGTAATTTGGTGTTATAAATACGCATGTTTATGAACAAAGTGTGGAATGACTAAAATAAAGTGTCATGGTGCGGCTGTAGTGAGATTTACTTAGCGGGCTGGTGTTTGCATGCCTCGTTGCGTCGTTTATGATCAAGCCAGTGGATTCGTGGGAATGGTTGCCAGGGGTCTCCATAGAAATCAGCGAAATGAATTTCATAAAAAACACCATCATTTCGTTGATACACTAGCAAGAATAACTCGAAAAATAACAAGACACTCGCTAAAGTAAGCTTTTGAATGAAGTTTGAGGGCCAAATAGAAGAAAAGAAAAGAGAAGAGTACAGTCGGACAAAAAGTGCAATAGGTCTATTAAGTATTATCAGTAACAATAACATTACCATTTTTTTTATTGAAATAAAAATGATATAATATTTACTATGTACCTTTGTTTATAAGTACTACCTGGCTGTTTTATTTTGTTTTCATCAACAAACTATTCTGGTATAAGTTAACGACAAACGTAGATACTTATATGGGTAACTATTCGAGGAGGGTCGACTTAAAAAAAACGGCCGGTTTCAAAAACTTACCAAATTATATAACAACATGAATGGAACTTGTATAAAATCTGAAATGCTATCATAATAAGCGACTCCAAGCTCTGACGTAGGTACCACAGCGGAGGATTCAACGGTAACGCGCCCTAATAAGGAGGATTATAAGCAAAAATTAGCATCCTAGTCATTTCGAGAGCGAGAAAACTTTAAAAAATCCAATTACGTACTTACTAACTATACCCAAATATATACATCAATTCATGAGCGAAGTCAAGGCACACATTACTTAATAGTTACATCAAGGGCGGAAGCGATGGGGGTATCCGCCTCCCTCAAAAAAAAAAACTTTGAAAAAACTTTTTTGTAAACCTCAGATCAATGTAGCGGCACGGTAAAGATATCTAACAGTATTCCGTCTTCATACAAACGGTCGAAACTCGCGCTTCGAGGTCATTACACACTCTAGTACATTATTGGTACGCAACCAGCGATTCGCAGTCAAGGATGCGCTGTAGTCGGTGACGGACGAACGAGTATGTGATTGTTTCAAAGTTTATTAGTAGATATTGTTATATAAAAGCACATCCATTTTGGTGTAAGAATAAAATGGTTAAATATAGATTATATTGTGCTGTATTGGTTGCATAAATTCATCATTAAGCCACCCATTATAAAAAATCCTCAAATTACCTGCAATCACCGAAAAGTAAGATTATAAAATGGTTTTAGTACCTAGGTAAGTATTTTAAGAATTCCACATAAAAAGTAGGTACATATAATCTCCTTCTTGTATCAACAAACTTATCAATTTCTATTCGTGTGTCCAACTGAAACTCGGGAACGGCTTGACCGATTTAGCTAAATTTGGTTTCTATTTGGGGAAGTCTAGGGTAGGTTTATATAATAAGAAAACATGGAAAATTTAACGGTTATACGAAGTACACCGAGTCGGCTAGTCATAAATAAATAAGTGGAGGAGATAAAAACAAGTGACACGATAAAAAAAAACTGGAAGTTTCCTAGGCTATATAGATACCAACTAACTGCCTCCTCGTGTAGTGGTTAGAGCGTTTGGCTTACACTACGGAGGTCACGGGTTCGATTCCCGGCGGGGGCAACGACTTTGCGCGTTGTTGTTGTTCCAGTTTTGTTAAATCATTGCAGGCTGATCACCTGTTTGTCTGATAAGAAAGAGGAGGATTGTTTCGGAGGGCACGTTAAGCCGTCGGTCCCGGTCGCTGCCTTTGACAGCCGTTGTTACACAAAACCAAGTCATAGATCTATAATGCGGTTCAAAAACACTGACACCAGTGTTAGTCATTAACACACACGATAAGAAAGATAGATACTTAATAATTTACTGCTACTTACATATAATATTGAAATACGCAAAATATCATTATGAAATGGTTATACTAGTAATTATTGCTAGTTAACTACCTAGAAGATATTTACATTAAATGTGATGACTTCCATGCTAGTCTGGGATAAAAGGAAAAACACTGTAGACGTGGGTAGCCCTAGCGCGTGTTTATGTACCGCGCGGCGGTAGGCATTTATTTCAAGAACAGGCCCGAGTTACAATACTGTTAGATATCTTTACCGTGGTAGCGGTTATAACAATCACCTTAAACGTATAAACTACAGATCAAAAGCACTACGTTCAAACCTATAACCTAAAATTAGCCCCCTCGCTGACTCAACAGCTGGCGATGCCCTTGGATCATTATCAACTATTTATAAGATTATAAATGTTAAAAGTGAGATGATAAAAAAGGGGGTTACAATATGTCGAACAAATTGTAACTAATTCGTTCGACGGACTTTAACCCTCTTTCCATAACTACTGGCTCCTGCCTTCCGCCACCTATGACGTGGGGGGTACTATTTATAAAAGTGTGACACTCGTCTTCGAGCAATTTTTGTATGGAAAAATCTCAGAAGAATAATATACATAGAAGCCGCATAAAAATAGAAACTGAAAACAGATAGTTGACACGTATTTTTCTTATGAGCTTTCGCCTATAACAGAATGCGACAAAAACTTCAGTCAGTTTCTATTATTTTCATGGTTGTCCCGACTTGAAATGTCAATGGACTCCATTGGACTCCATTAAATCCGACTAAATTCAAAATAACTTATTAAAGTTCAACGTCTGTCACATTAGCATCTTGCCGACTTGATCGGGTTATAATCGAGAAAAACATTTGCGGCGGAATTGTGATGTCTGCAAACTAAATATAGGATTGTGCTAAAATTCTCACGGAAAAAAGTATTAACCGGTGTTGGGTTGGTGCGTTATCAAATGACCATTATACTAAACAATGTCTTGTGCAGTGTTGCGATGGTAAAAAATTAAACTGCCGTATCTAAGAACTAAAATTGCCGTATTTATGAAAAAAACACATGAAATTGCCGTAAATACTTTATTTCTACGAGTAATTAGAAAATATGTTACATAATATTATTATCTGTAATATCTTCACCGTATAGGTTTCTAATTGATTCGAAAACCTCACTATCTTTTTTATGCAATGAATATTTTTCTTTACTTTTCATTTTCTTACACATGTCATTTGACGCTTGAAATTTCGTACAACCTCCTTGATTTTTAACTGCTTGTCTTGCTAGTAGAGCTCCGTTGACAGCGGATGTTATCAACTTATTTCTAGATTTTGTTTTCATATTGTTAACTTCACTGAAAACTCGTTCACAATCTGCATTGCTATGTGGTAGACATAATACGTCAAGCGCAAAATTTGCTAATGTTTTGCAATCTGTCTCATCGTGGACATTTGCCCAAAATTCATGTACTTTCCATGTGCCTATTTCTAATCCTGTAAATTTGTTTATGTTTGGTAGCAACCTCCATTCATCATCAATTCGTTGCATTTCCAATTCACTCACTATTCGTGGCAATTGCTTGGTCAGTGGCAACAACGACGGAAATGTTTCTCTGGCACTTTGACGCACAGCTTCTTCTGGTGATAAATATTTAAGAAGTGGAAGTACTTTATCTGAAAAATCGTACCTCTTTCGGATTTCGTTGCAGCTCGTTATTAAAAATTTTCGGCACCGAGTATTAAATTCATTTAGCAGGTCTTTTTGGTTTGTAATATTTGGTTTTTCAGTTTCGGTGAGGATTTTAACACCCATGTACATTTGGGGAAGAAAATGCTGTGAATTTTCTGGGTTTATAGAACATATTTCAGTCTGGTTTACATAATCTCTGGACATATAACATTGCAAGATCTCTTTGTAAAGAATTTTCATGTTATCGTCAAGTTCAATCAATCTAGCTTCCGATCCTTGAAAATACTCATTTAATTTTACAAATTTAGGCAATATCCATTGTAAAAACAAAATATATAATTTTACAAAATCGTCATGTAATTCGCGAAAAATCAGCTCTGCAGCTACGGTGCGTTCTTCAAGCCATTTTTGTGCAAAAAATAATTTCAAACTGTCCCATTGCTCTAACAATCTATTTACAACAGATAATAGCGATAACCATCGCGTTTGGGAAGGATGTAGTAATTTATGAACTTTTGCATTCATAAAAATCTGGAATTCAACGTACTCTGCCTGCCTTTTGGCACTATGTTTAAAAAATGCGTAGACATTTCGCGCCAAATCTTCACAACGTCGCGGTAATTCTTTGCATGCTTCATTTGCGCACAAATGCATGGAGTGACAGATGCACTTTATTATTTGTATACCAGGTAAAGCAGATCGTAATCGACTGGCAACCGAGTTGTGAGCGCCCATCATCACGTTGCATCCGTCTGAAGCAAAACCGATAATATTTTCTAATGGCACATTACGCTGAGTGAATGTTTCAATAATGGTTAAGTAAAGTGATTCAGCAGTACATCCTCGTGACGTTGACGTTTCTCCTGTGCCAGTCAGTATATATAATATTCATCTATGGTGCCAGTTTTCTCGTGCAGTGGCTCTAGTTGCCATAAGCATGTCATAATTTTCTTGTAATTTTTATCAAAATACCTGACAACAATGCATATTGTTTTGCAGGATGCAATATCTGTAGACTCGTCGGCAAGTACACTAAATTTCTGGTGTCTCAAAATATTCTCTAAGTATTCTTTCTGACTTTCACCAATCACATTTTTCACAGTTGCTGTGCATTTGTCTCTTTTCATGGCTAAATCAGCCGCTATTTTTGAATCGGGGAAGCAAGATTTTAACAGGTCCGACAAATGATCCATTGCAAGAAATGATATATTATGTTCAGCCACGAAACCCGCGAGTTTGATTTCAGCCTCAACGACTAAGCCGTCCTGCCTGGTCCTTTTCGCGTGATTTGAAGTAAGAGCTTAAAGTTTTTGTAGAAGATGCAGCCATTGTCTTTTTTTGATGTGTACTATTCGTCACATGACGTCGCAGAGTTGAAAGTTCACATGATAATTTCACATCGCACTTAGTACACTTCGCTCTATACGGATCATCATCAACAGGAGCAATCCAGTCTTTGAAAAATTCTTCACTCTCCCACTGCTGACGATATTTTTGTTTGATATGTTTTCCTTTTCTAGTTTTCTTTGGCGTAGAAGGGCCTTCTCCTTCAGTGTCACTCATCTTGTAAGAGTAGATCGATCAGAACCAGAACAATAAGTACTTAATACTATAGTAATTAAAAAAGAAATACAAGCACGACCGTAATCCAAGTTCAATTTACTGACAATTGTGACAATAGTAAATACTACTCAGACCAAAGTTCGATTTGCTTTGCTACCTACGTGTCAGCATATCTATACAAACAGCGTAAAACATAAGTATCTCTTTCATTCACGTTAAACATGTATCATGCTATCTTTGTCAGTATCATAAAATGAAGACGAAACGGTAATTCCCCTTGCAATAAACAACCACACTCCACAAGTATTCTATTATTGTCTATTATCAATATTTAAGAGATGACAAAAGCGAAAAAAAGTCGATATCGATATAGGTATATTTATGTTTTTACGTGCTGCATTTCATAATCAATCAGCCTACTGATAAAAAATCGTTTTGTTCATAATTTTCCATTGTGATTTGTCGCAAAGCTGAATTGCCGTATTACTTGATACGGTAATGAAAAACCTGCCGTATGCCGTAAAATCTGAAAGAACATCATGGAATGCCGTATATTACGGCAATTGCCGTATCAATCGCAACACTGGTCTTGTGCGATGGAGCGATGTAAATCCTATTCAGGACGAACAGAAATGAATTCTGTAAAACATAATTTTCGTCGGTAAGTTTTTCAATTAAAAGTGCATAATTAAAACCCAAAATACCTCAAAATACAATAATAATATTGTCAATCATATAACGTATTGTATAAATGACAACTTTTATAGGTATTTTGCTTAAAATTATCGTATTTTCCTAATTTCAAATTAGGTTAGTTTTTTTCCTAGTGATGTGGTAAAATCACGTATCTACGAGTATATCGATATTTTTTTATGACGGTCTTGCTATCAGGGATATTTTTGTTAGTGTTGAGCCATGCAATAGTAATGTAACAAATTGAACCATCATGGTAATTAAACAACCAGCAAAGCGTGAGTCGGACTCGCGCACGAAGGGTTCCGTACCATCCTTACATATAATATTATAAATGTGAAAGTGAGTTTGTTACGCTTCCACGCCGAATCTTCTGAACTGATCATCATGAAATTTTGCATCATCATCATCACCATTTCACGATCTCTGGAGTACGGAAAAGAACATAGACATATCTTTCATCTCAGAATAAGGTACTGTTACCGGGGATAGACATTAACGCGAGCGGAGCCGTGGGCGTAAGCTATAAAAACGCCCAAAATTTTTGTTCATTATATTTCAACTGTTTCACTATCACGGTTCATGAGATACAGCCTGGTGACAGACAGACGGATGGACATCGGAGTCATATTAGTAGGGTCCTGTTTTTATTTTTTGGGTACGGAACCTTAAAATTATCGCTTTCTACTAATATGAAGAAAATTATTGTTGAAATTTTATTGCAGCTCCCCGAAGTAAAAGGAAATTAGAAAGGTGTGGATCCGAGGAACTTTCAAGCGACATATTGGACATAAAATGTCATACATAGTCGAATTTGTTCAAAATATTTTACTGCCGTGCCGATACATTAATTTCGAATATAGAATTAAATGGAAGCGATTGAAACACGATGCTTTACCTACATTTATATTTGCCGAATTATAAATCAATGGTAATAAGAAAGTTTACGGAAACGGTTTTATTATTTATATTTAAAATTATGAAAAAAATATTTTATTTTGGACAGTAATGAAAGTGGGTAAAATAATCTTTTGTTTTTCTTCACCAATAACACACTGGCACTTTTTTTACCCTAGTGTAAAAGTTTTATAAATAAAAAATATCACTTCGAATTATGTGTTTCTCTTTACCTACCTGATTATGTTTCCTTTACTGACTGTTCCTCAAAGCTAGCTAGGAAAAGCTTTAGATGGTTTTGAAATATGCTGAATGGCCCATTGATCAAATGAAAATATATCTGACCTTATCCATTATCGAAAACCTGGTTGTTTCTTTTTAAGGTTTGTATTCCATTTCAATGAGATTATTTAACTTAAATCTACATACATTACCCACCGCGCGTCACTGTCTACTGCTGGTCATTAGGCCTTACCCAGTATTGGTCGAACGGCAGAATACCTAATATGATGTCAATCATATTTTCGGTTATTTCGAAATTTAAACAGTGCCTACTTACCTACCTATTTATCAGATGAAGCCAAGCGGCGCCATGCGATTAGGAGTTATATTGGTGTATCTTGACGTAACTTTTGAAGTAAAAGCCCCTTTAGTGGCTTTGTGCACTTTTTGGGATGGGTAAATCATAAAACTCGCGTCAGGACACACGAACTGATCGAAAATTCGTAAGAAGGACACGTAACTTGAGTATGCCGCAAAGGCGAGTTTTCACTTCTGCCGGCACTCCTGGAGTGCAACTAGTTGTTTTTTTTTTTATGAATCGTACTCATTTAACGAATCGATACAATCAGAGTAGAGTACATCTATGACTTTTTTAGGACGAAACATTTAGTCGATAAATATATTTCATCGATATAGTACAACCCTGATCACATCAGTACCCTAGGACCTCAGAACAATAACTAAAGCATAGAAACCGTGTTAAAATAACAACAAAATACAATATTCTACACTGTTTTTACTTATGGCATTGTTAAAGCATCAGAAAGAGATGCATATACAATGCCATTTGCGTAAATGTGCAGGTTGTCCTGGGGTACTGATGTGATCAGGGTTGTACTATATCGATGAAATATATTTATCGACTAAATGTTTCGTCCTAAGAAAGTCATAAATGTACTCTACTCTGATTGTATCGATTCGTTAAATGAGTACGATTCATAAAAAAAAAACAACTAGTTGCACTCCAGGAGTGCCGGCAGAAGTGAAAACTCGCCTTTGCGGCATACTCAGGTCCGTGTCCTTCTTACGAATTTTCGATCAATTCACGTGTCCTGACGCGAGTTTTCTATTTTACCCATCCCAAAAAGTGCACAAAGCCGCTAAAGAGGCTTTTACTTTAAAAGTTACGTCAAGATACACCTAAATAACTCCTAATCGCATGGCGTCGCTTGGCTTCATCTGATAAATAGGTAAAAAAAAAATCCATACATTACCCACCGCGCGTCTACTGTCTACTGCTGGTCATTAGGCCTTACCCAGTATTGGTCGAACGGCAGAATACCTAATATGATGTCAATCATATTTTCGATTATTTCGAAATTCAAACAGTGCCTACTTACCTACCTTACCTATTACCTATGAATGCGCAAAAAACCCAATGCATTCGATTTACAGTCCCCAATGTGAGGCAGTCCAACGTTGACATACTAGTTGAAGGTAAAATAGACTTTGTAAATGATACCACCTTCTTAGGAATCACAATAGACTCTAAATTGCAATGGGGCGCTCATGTATCAAAAGGTAATATAAGGTCAGATATATTTTTCACTTGATCAATGGGCCATTCAGCATATTCCAAAACCATCTAAAGCTTTTCCCAGCTAGCTTTGAGGAACAGTCAGTAAAGGAAACATAATCAGGTAGGTAAAGAGAAACACATAATTCGAAGTGATATTTTTTATTTTATAAAACTTTTACACTAAGGTAAAAAAGTGCCAGTGTGTTATTTGTGAAAAATTCACAGTGTTGGTAATAGAAAAACAAGAGGTGAAGAAAAACAAGAGATTACTTTACCCACTTTCATTACTGTCCAAAATAAAATGTTTTTCATAATTTTAAATATAAATAATAAAACCGTTTCCGTAAACTTTCTTATCACCATTGATTTATAATTCGGCAAATATAAATGTAGGTAAAGCATCGTGTTTCAATCGCTTCCATTTAATTTTATATTCAAAATTAATGTATCGGCACGGCAGTAAAATATTTTGAACAAATTCGAGTATGTATGACATTTTATGTCCAATATGTCGCTTGAAAGTTCCTCGGATCCACACCTTTTTATCCTTTTACTTCAGGGAGCTGCAATAAAATTTCAACAATAATTTTCTTCATATTAGTAAAAATCGATTCTTTTTAGGGTTCCGTACCCAAAGGATAAAAACAGGACCCTACTAATATGACTCCGATATCCATCTGTCTGTCACCAGGCTGTATCTCATGAACCGTGATAGTGAGACAGTTGAAATATTACAAACAAAAATTTCGGGCGTTTTTATAGCTTACGCCCACGGCTCCGCTCGCGTTAATGTCTATCCCCGATAACAGTACCTTATTCTGAGATGTAATTTATGTCTATGTTCTTTTCCGTACTCCAGAGATCGTGCAATGGTGATGATGATGATGCAAAATTTCATGATGATCGGTTCAGAAGTTACGGCGTGGAAGCGTAACAAACAAACTCACTTTCACATTTATAATATTTTATGTAAGGATGGTACGGAACCCTTCGTGCGCGAGTCCGACTCACACTTTGCTGGTTGTTTAATTACCATGATGGTTCAATTTGTTACATTACTATTGCATGGCTCAACACTAACAAAAATATCCCTGATAGCAAGACCGTCATAAAAAATATCGATATACTCGTAGATACGTGATTTTACCACATCACTAGCAAAAAAAACTAACCTAATTTGAAATAAGGAAAAAACGATAATTTTAAGCAAAATACCTATAAAAGTTGTCATTTATACAATACGTTATATAATTGACAATATTATTGTTGTATTTTGAGGTATTTTGGGTTTTAATTATGCACTTTTAACTGAAAAACTTACCGAAGAAAATTATGTTTTACAGAATTTATTTCTGTTCGTCCTGAATGGGATTTACATCGCTCCATTGCACAAGACATTGTTTAGTATAATGGTGATTTGATAACGCACCAACCCAACACCGGTTAATACTTTTTTCCGTGAGAATTTTAGCACAATCCTATATTTAATTTGCAGACATCACAATTCCGCCGCAATGTTTTTGTCGATATATAACCCGATCAAATCGGCAAGATGCTAATATTACAGACGTTGAACTGTAATAAGTTATTTTGAATTTAGTCGGATTTAATTGGAGTCCAATGGAGTCCATTGACATTTCAAGTCGGGACAACCCTCAGAACAATAACTAAAGCATAGAAACCGTGTTAAAATAACAACAAAATACAATATTCTACACTGTTTTTACTTATGGCATTGTTAAAGCATCAGAAAGAGATGCATATACATTGCCATTTGCGTAAATGTGCAGGTTGTCCTGGGGTACTGATGTGATCAGGGTTGTACTATATCGATGAAATATATTTATCGACTAAATGTTTCGTCCTAAGAAAGTCATAAATGTACTCTACTCTGATTGTATCGATTCGTTAAATGAGTACGATTCATAAAAAAAAAAACAACTAGTTGCACTCCAGGAGTGCCGGCAGAAGTGAAAACTCGCCATTGCGGCATACTCAGGTCCGTGTCCTTCTTACGAATTTTCGATCAATTCACGTGTCCTGACGCGAGTTTTCTATTTTACCCATCCCAAAAAGTGCACAAAGCCGCTAAAGAGGCTTTTACTTTAAAAGTTACGTCAAGATACACCTAAATAACTCCTAATCGCATGGCGTCGCTTGGCTTCATCTGATAAATAGGTAAAAAAAAAAACCATACATTACCCACCGCGCGTCTACTGTCTACTGCTGGTCATTAGGCCTTACCCAGTATTGGTCGAACGGCAGAATACCTAATATGATGTCAATCATATTTTCGATTATTTCGAAATTCAAACAGTGCCTACTTACCTACCTTACCTATGAATGCGCAAAAAACCCAATGCATTCGATTTACAGTCCCCAATGTGAGGCAGTCCAACGTTGACATACTAGTTGAAGGTAAAATAGACTTTGTAAATGATACCACCTTCTTAGGAATCACAATAGACTCTAAATTGCAATGGGGCGCTCATGTATCAAAAGGTGATATAAGGTCAGATATATTTTTCACTTGATCAATGGGCCATTCAGCATATTCCAAAACCATCTAAAGCTTTTCCCAGCTAGCTTTGAGGAACAGTCAGTAAAGGAAACATAATCAGGTAGGTAAAGAGAAACACATAATTCGAAGTGATATTTTTTATTTTATAAAACTTTTACACTAGGGTAAAAAAGTGCCAGTGTGTTATTTGTGAAAAATTCACAGTGTTGGTAATAGAAAAACAAGAGGTGAAGAAAAACAAGAGATTACTTTACCCACTTTCATTACTGTCCAAAATAAAATGTTTTTCATAATTTTAAATATAAATAATAAAACCGTTTCCGTAAACTTTCTTATTACCATTGATTTATAATTCGGCAAATATAAATGTAGGTAAAGCATCGTGTTTCAATCGCTTCCATTTAATTTTATATTCGAAATTAATGTATCGGCACGGCAGTAAAATATTTTGAACAAATTCGAGTATGTATGACATTTTATGTCCAATATGTCGCTTAAAAGTGCCTCGGATCCACACCTTTTTATCCTTTTACTTCAGGGAGCTGCAATAAAATTTCAACAATAATTTTCTTCATATTAGTAAAAATCGATTCTTTTTAGGGTTCCGTACCCAAAGGATAAAAACAGGACCCTACTAATATGACTCCGATATCCATCTGTCTGTCACCAGGCTGTATCTCATGAACCGTGATAGTGAGACAGTTGAAATATTACAAACAAAAATTTCGGGCGTTTTTATAGCTTACGCCCACGGCTCCGCTCGCGTTAATGTCTATCCCCGATAACAGTACCTTATTCTGAGATGTAATTTATGTCTATATTCTTTTCCGTACTCCAGAGATCGTGCAATGGTGATGATGATGATGCAAAATTTCATGATGATCGGTTCAGAAGTTACGGCGTGGAAGCGTAACAAACAAACTCACTTTCACATTTATAATATTATATGTAAGGATGGTACGGAACCCTTCGTGCGCGAGTCCGACTCACACTTTGCTGGTTGTTTAATTACCATGATGGTTCAATTTGTTACATTACTATTGCATGGCTCAACACTAACAAAAATATCCCTGATAGCAAGACCGTCATAAAAAATATCGATATACTCGTAGATACGTGATTTTACCACATCACTAGCAAAAAAAACTAACCTAATTTGAAATAAGGAAAAAACGATAATTTTAAGCAAAATACCTATAAAAGTTGTCATTTATACAATAGGTTATATAATTGACAATATTATTGTTGTATTTTGAGGTATTTTGGGTTTTAATTATGCACTTTTAACTGAAAAACTTACCGAAGAAAATTATGTTTTACAGAATTTATTTCTGTTCGTCCTGAATGGGATTTACATCGCTCCATTGCACAAGACATTGTTTAGTATAATGGTCATTTGATAACGCACCAACCCAACACCGGTTAATACTTTTTTCCGTGAGAATTTTAGCACAATCCTATATTTAATTTGCAGACATCACAATTCCGCCGCAATGTTTTTGTCGATATATAACCCGATCAAATCGGCAAGATGCTAATATTACAGACGTTGAACTGTAATAAGTTATTTTGAATTTAGTCGGATTTAATTGGAGTCCAATGGAGTCCATTGACATTTCAAGTCGGGACAACCATGAAAATAATAGAAACTGACTGAAGTTTTTGTCTCATTCTGTCATAAGCGAAAGCTCATAAGAAAAATACAGTGTCAACTATCTGTTTTCAGTTTCTATTTTTATGCGGCTTCTATGTATATTATTCTTCTGAGGGACAACCATGAAAATAATAGAAACTGACTGAAGTTTTTGTCTCATTCTGTCATAAGCGAAAGCTCATAAGAAAAATACAGTGTCAACTATCTGTTTTCAGTTTCTATTTTTATGCGGCTTCTATGTATATTATTCTTCTGAGCCTAGGACAACCTGCACATTTACGCAAATGGCATTGTGTATGCATCTCTTTCTGATGCTTTAACAATGCCATAAGTAAAAACAGTGTAGAATATTGTATTTTGTTGTTATTTTAACACGGTTTCTAAGCTTTAGTTATTGTTCTGAGGGAAAAATGGCTCGTTTACGAACGACATCATTTCAAAAATAGCACTCGAGGACTGCTGCAATTCGTAAATGTCACGCTTCGGCTCAAAAACATGATTATCACGTTGTCAATTCGAGTTTTCAATCAATCTATATTGTAATTAACACATCACATTCCGTGTTTAGATTAACTGTTAGGTGCTTGTATAGTTACTGTGTCGTGATAGCGTGATTCTGAAATTAGACCATAGAGAATTAGGCTTTTATTAAATTCTTTGCCTCGGTGGTTTAAGTATAAACACCACTTAGTACTTATTGACATCATAAATTTAAAGCTCGTGTTCGTTTTTATTCTACATTCTGACACGGGGTTGTCGCGTGCAGATATGCTTACCAATTGTAAGCTATACTAGCGATCCACGGATATTCTAAACAAAAAAAAAATGGGTGTCTGTAAAGTAGGTTTACGGACGATAATTTTGCGTGATAACGGTGGAAGGGAGATAGAAGCGTCACAAGGCGAACGCTTAGGCCAATTGTGCCTCTATATCGCGTGTTGCGCGATCTCGCTTGCACACGGAACGTGACACTTTTTCGTGCGTGCAGCTGATCGATTTATAAGACGTTTCACAACAATAACAACTACTAGTCCTCCTTCCACGATAACATTACATTGGCGACATTGACGCGCTGTTACAACAAGTTTGTATCAAAATTGGAAAATCAAATAAAGTTTATAGAAAATCGACGTAGAATTATGGCATGTTTAGTGAAACTCCAAAGTTGCTTCTTATCGTATTCTTTGCACTTTTCAGGAGTATAAAACAAACTCAAATATCATTCAACAATCCACGTTATACTACCTACTAATAGTGAAAATACAATGTTGTGCAATAGCTCCTTAGATTGTATGACAAAGGCTTTTCTAAGTTATTGACACTAGCCTGTTATCTCAATCCCGAGCTAACTGAGGAAAAGAACATAAAACAATAACTAACCACAGATTAGCCACATGTAGGTACTTTATTAGTTCTGAATGAAGTCACATAAACCGTTCACCATCAACATCATCAGGTCTTTTTAGTCTTCACTGCAGGAGTATGACCCTCTCTGTACTACAGCTGGAGCCATACTTGACAGCCAGACAAAGGATTTGGCCTACACTCTCCTTGCTGGCCAGACGGGTTGGAGAGGTCTCATTGATGTTTATGAGCTTTGTTTGCTCGTATTTCCTAAGTCGCTTCTTACGACCTCCATAGGAACACTAGGAGTGTTCCTATTCTACTCTGCCGGAAACCACACGATATATATACAATAAATAGATAGTAACCAATAAAGCAGACCGTAGAAGCCGGTCAAGGAATGGGCGAAAATCTAAAGAACCATGAAAATAGGTGATGCGGCTAGCAACCCATCACTATTTTGATCCGTTTTCCGCCTTTAGGCCCACTAACATGCTAATCGTGGCCTTTTGGTCTTATGACCTTAGGCTCTGTCTACCTCGAAAGGGATAAAGACGTGATAATATGTAACAATAAATTCTTATCGCCCCCCGCTCGACTTGAATTCCGTGTCGTATAAATAATCTCTTTCAATTGTTAACACACTTAGTGTAATCCGCAGTGCTTTCTAGTTTCTAGCACTTAGATGAACAGTTTTATTTGTAAATGTGGTTACATAGCTAGATTACCTATGTCGTTCAAATGATACGATAAGGAACACTTCCTTAAGACAAATACGTACTTTCAGCTCATACTCATTGTACATTCAGGTACCTAATTATGCGTATTAGATAAAAGTATTTAAAGTATACTTATATGTTACTTCATAGCCTAAGCCATAGTCAAAGGTATAAAGTCTGTTAAACAAACATAACTGAGACGGAGCGAAAATCAGTATTATTCGACTTGGCCCTTCAAAAAAGTGATCGCTAACTGGAACACTTTTTATCTATTTACTTTATCCTCTCTTGCTCCCTGTCATTTCCCGGATCTATGATTTATATTTTATTTTTTCTATAGGTAGAATCCGTATATTAAAACTGTCCTGTCAGATTCACACACACTAATAGTCAGTACTACCGTACAATAATAAACTACAAATGAACCATACCTTGTTTCGAGACTATAGCAATCACACACAACGTTATTATGTCAAAATGTAGATTTTTCAATGTACAGTCAGGGCCAGAGATACCTGACCAGGCCCTTTACCTATATCTTGAATTTTCTATTAAACTATAAATAATAAGAACATGAAAATGTATACACAGAAAGATTTTAATGAAGTCTTTCATAATATAAATTTTCATGTTAATATTATTTATAGTTCAAGAGAAAATCTATACTAATATTATAAAGCTGAAGAGTTTGTTTGTTTGTTTGTTTGTTTGTTTGTTTGTTTGTTTGTTTGTTTGTTTGTTTGAACGCGCTAATCTCAGGAACTACTGGTTCAAACTGAAAAATTATTTTTGTGTTGGATAGTCCATTTATTGCGGTAGGCTTTAGGCTATAAATCATCACGGTGTGACCAATAGGAGCGAAGCATCAATAAAAAATGTTTTGAAAACGGGGGAAAATTATTCATCTATACCTTATAACAGAAATTTCCGCGGACGAAGTCGCGGGCAACAGCTAGTTCAAGATATAGGTAGACGGCCTGGTCAGGTATCTCTGTCCCTGACTGTACTAAACTAAGTTATTGAAATGGAGTAGGTTAATCGGTAAATACTATCAAACGGAGAGTTGCACACATCTAGTTACTAACATACTTTATTACTTATCATCTGCATTCTATTTCTAGTTACCACACAAGTATGCAACGATTTCTTCATATGCAAAGGATGCAATACGTCTGCCAATCACTATTAACCAATAAATATTACGAGACCACAATTATATTGATGGTAATTCTGCTCTATCCTCGAAATCTATGCTTATTGGTTCAAGTGTCAAGAGACGTCTTTTCCTCAAATGCAAGGAAACGTGCAAGAAAGCCATTCTCCCGAACTACTTTTCTCCCTCCGAGCATCGGCATGTTTGAATTTTGAATAAATTAAAGAATTTGTAAATAATAAAGAACACATGATATAATAACAATGGCTGACACTCATTAGCTAGAAAAATGCTTAAGAAGCAAAAAAAAAACCGACTCGCTAGTTTTTGAGATATCTGAACCTGAACATTCAGAATCTGATTAGTAATTTTTGGCGCCCCGTCTCTAATGCCTTGGTTGCTACCATTGCGGTGCCGCACTCCGAATCCGAACAGAACAGACCTATGCATGTAAAAGAGAAAACCCTATGGGGATATTATACCATCCTGCATCGGATCCGATGGGAGGGACGCCGCTATACGTGCGATACGATTGGAGTATTTCGTATCGTGTTTAACCTATAGCAGTATGCCTCCCATCGGAACTGATATTCAGGATGCTTTGTTAATAGGCACCTTACATACAACGTTATCTTTTACGTATATACAGGTCTGTTCTGCTCGGAGTGCCGCACCGCAATGGTAGAAACCAAGACTGTCGGCGGTACCCTGTTGCCGGGCATAAATAAATTTTAGTAAGCGATAAAAATAATTGCAAAGGCCTGCCTAGGACTAACAACTAAGTACTAATTCCAACACCATGTAGGTAATACCTATTTATGTCTGACAAAATAAATGAATCTGAAACTGAAACTGGGTAGCACACACCGCTTGCACCCCCGGATAAGGAAGGCCCTACTGTCCAATAGGAGGACAATTATCGGTACTGTACTAAATTAATAGTGTTAAATTTCAAAATCAATAAGATTTAATCTTTTGTATTACATATTACTCTCAAACATACTTCCCAAACAATTCAGTTCCCACGGCTGTGCAATCCTGAATATCCAAAAGCGATTGTTGTCTAATGTTCACCAGTGTTCGACAGAGCGCGTCCGCCCGGGCGCGGCAACTAGTCAAGTATGACACTTGAGAGGCGATATCATATTAGAACAAGATAGTAGGTAGATATATCTCGTTACTATGATTATTTGGCAAGTTCCGATTGTGTTTACGTCATTTGGTAATCTGATGCAAGTGATATAACGTATCTTTGACATAGCCCGATGGTCCAGTGGATATATACATTATTAACAGTAACGTATGTAAAGCAATCCTCGTCGCGGTCCCCACTGGGATGGGACATTTTAACCCCCTTGTCAGCAAAAGTAAGCCAATCTGTTGCCACTCCCCCTGAGCTTACGTAAAAAGTTGTATTATTTTCAAAAAGTTGCCTACTATCTCGAAAAATGATGTTGACCATCACCATGCAAACCCCCTTCCCCCATGTCATCTAATATACCTATGCCAAGCAAATACACCCACCCACATCCACCTTTTGGAAATATCATTTAAATGACCCCAAATGATTGATGAGTTCATTTATTTTTAAAATACATTAGATTTTGTTACATTATAGGTCCAGTGTTAACTTGTTAAGGCGTTTGGCTGTAGACCCGGGGGTCGTGGTTCGATTCCCACGGTAAGCTAATTTTGTAATGCGGCTAGCAACTCATCACTATTTTGATTCCGTAATGCCCACCACATGCTAAATGTGGCCTTCAGGTTTTATAAACATAGGCTCTGTCTACAAGATGCAGGAAAAAAGATGAGATACAGAGTGTAACATAACCTTTGACGTTCCCGTGAAGGGGTGACTCAACTCAGCTCGTCAAAATGAACAACTTTTCCTATGGGACCAAAGTTAGGATTATCAGTGAATTAAATGTTGTTCATTTACAAATTAAAGAGTACCTTACCTACCTACAGCAAACTATACTACTCACTTACAAATTGTACGTTTATGAAAAAGTTATTTATTATGTAAGAACACAAAACTCATGGAAACTTCAAAAGAAAGCGAGTACCTACCAAATAGTCTCTCAGCATATTTGTTTAATGATTACCACTATCCAATCATCTGCCTTTTCTCTTTAATTAATTTAGTGTACTTTACACACGGAACATACCCGTAAAATCGTAAATTAACCGTCATTTGTATGAAGAAGTTGTATGCATGTTTTATATATTCCCTACGTGGTGCAAACTACCATGTGAGTAGGTATATTTGACAGACCTACTTACTTTCATTCAAATTACTTTGTTGTGTGGACAGGGGCGTAGCTACCGCCGTATCAGCCGTATCAATGATAGATTTGACTAGCTCCGTGGCGCAGCGGTCAACACGCCTGCCTACGACACGTAGTGACCGGGTTCGATCCCCGGCCAGGTCAAGATGGAAAATTATCTTTTTCAGATTGGCCTGGGTCTTGGATGTGTATCTATATATGTATTTGTTATAAAATATAGTATCGTTGAGTTAGTATCCCATAACACAAGTCTCGAACTTACTTTGGGGCTAGCTCAATCTGTGTGATTTGTCCAAAAAAAAAAAAAATAATACGGGGCCCCCGGGCTACAGGGCCCCGAACGTGTATTGTATACTAACATATGCTGCTGTGCGAAGATCTTTCCCGTTTCTTTACTAACAACCAAATTTGGTGCTTCTATCGACCATTTTTTGTTCAATCCGACGCTTAGTCTACCGTCTAGTCCTACCCTTCCTGTAACCATCCTCTAGTCTAGAGTATGTTTTGTGATTTAAAGTATAGTAGACCATCAGTAGATCATCAGTAGACCATCAGTAGATCATCAGTAGACCATCAGTAGATCATCAGTAGACAATCAGTAGACCATAGTAGACCATCAGTTTAATCAGTAGGATTAAAGGGCCCCAGAATGTCGATAGGGAAAACTAGAGTAAACTTCGCCACTGTGTGTGGAAAATACTCGGCATTTAGATGCAAATTTTTCTACAGCCAAGCCGAGTTAATTATAATAATAGTCAAAGATTTTGACCAAAATTGGATACAAATCATATTTTTATGTCTTATATTTTTTTAATGCAAAATCGAAATACTTCTGGCGTTTCGGAACGACCACTGGTGTACTAGTATAGTAGTACCCACATACAAGATGCTAGATTAGATCCCAAAAAAAAATAGGACAAATCCTTCGATTAAGGCCGATCAACACAAGACTAATAACAAGTAAATAATAATACTTATCTATAACTTATGAGACCGGGGACATTACTATAAAAATTAAGTATACATATTTGCACGCGCTGGGAATCGAACCGGAACCTTTCGGTTAGCAGAGTAGGTACTTGGCAGTATTAACCTATGAAACGTTGAATGTACTCATTAAACTTACCTATGTATCTAAAGAAAACTCTGAAATCGGGGCAAATCTACTCCAGTACCTAATAAAACAACACACGCCTTAGATATGTATCAAGAAAGACTCGTACCTATGAAACATTACTTAGATAATATGAAAAGGAAAATAGATAACATACATTGATAGGTTGACATAGTAGAGACATTGGTTTCCACTAAGCTGCAACTAGCTGCTTCGCCTTCTTCATGCATACCTCTTGATTATTACATTATAACAAAAATACACTTTAAAGTATCCTGTAATTATCACATAAACACGTAAGCATTTGATAAAGTATTTTAACAATGTTTTATTTTGATTAACGGAAGACAACAGCTTAGTCTTTTCTGTGAATGCTTCCACCATAATACCGCATATTGGCTTGCAAAAGCTTGCAAATTATTCTGAGGCTTGCTTGCAACTATCACGTCACGGCTGACACTACTTCTTTTTTACACTAAGTTTTATGCATCTGCGAATAAACTTGTTACTTAAAAAGTTTGAGCTTCAAAAAGATCGATCAAACGTGGCATCAACATTGTCAATCACCAATAAAACGAGCCGAAGTATCTTACTCTAAGCTTTTTTAGTTTACGTAACATTATGCTCTATTTAATTAAATTGCTTTTATAAAGCATTACAATGCTCGGTATAGGTACCTATTATTAAAATTTAATATATGTGATTAAAAAGAACTTGCTACAGGCAGGATTTGAACGTATGTCTAAAATTGTATACCCTATGGGGTAATATGTGACGAGAGAATGCGACGCGGTGATTTGACAGTGAAAGTGGACACACTTAGGGCGTAAACAAGATTCAAAGATTTATTCAGAAAATAGGCCTTTTCAGACACTTTTTCATGTCAATTCACAATTTAAATAATACTTAATAAATTATATTCAAATTATTAATCATTGTTCAAAGGCTACAAACTACTAGCGTTTCGGAACCGACGACT
Source organism: Elegia similella (assembly GCA_947532085.1). Taxonomy (NCBI): domain Eukaryota; kingdom Metazoa; phylum Arthropoda; class Insecta; order Lepidoptera; family Pyralidae; genus Elegia; species Elegia similella. The sequence continues at coordinate 6,859,130 of OX383933.1, forward strand.
GCAGCGAAGAAGACGCTGAAAGAAACTCTTTTCAACAGTATTGGTCGCCTACTTGCCTTAAGGGCTTTGTAATTTTTTTTATATTTGTATCTTTTCTGTTTTTTCTGAGTTCATGTTATATACAATTTTAATTTACATAATGTTGTGGAACATATCATGTTACCGATCGAGCGTGAAACAACATTTAAGATAAAAGATAGAAGTCTCAAAGAGGTCGAGCACACCTGTCACGGCAGCACCCGTTCACAAGTGACGCAAACCAAGGGACTTCAAAGCCTACCAGTGGCAAGTACTTTTTCGTCACATATTTTAAATTTTAATCTATCCTCTATGCCAGCCATTCTCAAAGTGTGCTCCGCAAAAATATTTTTATGTTTCCTAGTATTTGTTGTCAAAGTGGCAACAAAAATAACATCATCTGTGAAAATTTCAGCTGTCTAAATATCACGGTTCATGAGATACAACCTGGTGACAGATGAACAGACAAACGGACAGACAGACAGATGGACAGCGGAGCCATATTAATAGTGTCCCGTTTTTACCCTTTGGGTACCCTAAAAACGTAAAGCCATGAAGAAAAAAGTCATAGACTGTAGGTAATCTACGAGGTGCTGAAAAACCCGCAGAGCCTTGATGTGACGGCGGCATCAGCTAACTCAATGTATGCCATAACTTTAGCTTAACATCGAGAAACAAACGTAAATAAATATATAAATGTATATACGGACAGATCACACAGATTGAGCTAGCCCCAAAGAAGTTCGAGACTTGTGTTATGGGATACTAACTCAACGATACTATATTTTATAACAAATACATATATAGATACACATCCAAGACCCAGGCCAATCTGAAAATGATAATTTTCCATCTTGACCAGGCCTTTTCCATTTGACATCTTGATATGATATTTATAATTTACCGCATTTATCATGTGTTCTCAAGTAGAAGACGTCTGTGCCATGAGAATCTCGGACTACATTGTCATTGTCACATAAGGTGATACAGCTCCCAAAACAAACTTGATGCTTGCGTACTGACTCAATAAAGAAAGTAAACAATCTGTGTTAAACAACGCGCATTTTAATCGTATTTTGAGATCTCGTGTCGTGACTTAATACGCTAATTATTTGTTTGGCAACGACAGCATCGAAAAGAGAAACCACGGAGCAAGTATGCTCATGAAAACTACTCGTTTCAGATGCTGTCCGTTTTAAACAAAAATGTCATAATTTTTCTATTCTTTTTCTAACTTTTTGTAAATTTTATAATGCGTAAATCAAGCTTACTGTTATCCGTAAATACATGCAAAATTTCACTTTAGTTGAATTTATCAAACTGGAAATGATACTATAATACCAAATAATACACATTTAATGTCAAAAGATAGTAATGAAAACATCACTGATAAATCTAATCCCATCTTCATCACAATGCGAAAGTGACGTGCGAATTTCTACCAATGGCAAGTAGCGCACCGAAGCACGCCCCCGGTTCATGAGTGTCATGCCTCCGTCTAGTTGTTCTCATGAGCGGCCCACGAGGAATCCATCACACATGTCACAGATGCGATAACTTGAGATCTCGCTAAGTACATGGTAAATACGCTAAATCCTATTTAGTGCCGTGCCTCCTGAACGTAGGTACGCGTGTTTTTCTAATCATTTAGATAAGCTCGCTTAGTCATCAAGTTTAAATGTATGGGGGGTTCCGTCGTAGTCCTTAATCATTATCATTTCAGCCGTAAGAAGTCCCCTGCTGGACTAAGGCCTCTCCCAAAGTTCATAGTCCCATTGAAGGATATTGGTTTCCCACCACGCTTGGCAGGCGGGTTGGAGAGCGCGGTTTCTTTGGCTTATTGTGCTTCCGTCCGACGCTGCTGCCCATTCATCGGAAGCATTTGAAGCTAGGGTAGGTAATATATAATGGGATAAGAATTTGTATTAGGTACTGCTAATATATAATGTTCCATAATAACACAATTTTTTTTGTTATAGCGGCAAAAGATAACCAAATAGTTAGAGACTTGAAATTTTCACAGAATGTGTAACTAGGTCTACATTCTGAAAATTTAAATTCTCTAACTCAATAGGTACGAGTACAGCCGTGTGTGTAACAAATGGACGAACAGCCGAGGCTAAGGTATTTGCCCTTTTAGTACGGAACCCTAAAAACTACAGGATAAGTAGGTACTATTTAACTGAGGATAAAATTGTAAACGAACCGTTATGCCCGGAGATAAAAGATATCTGAGAAAAGACAAAGATGGGTATGGTATAATCAGATAAACTTTTGATGACAAGGCATGTATAAGCATTCTTTGAATTTGTTTATTTATCTAGATGCTAGAATATCTAAATCGCAAATTCTAAACTTACAAGGAGATCAAGTTGAATAACAATAAACTTAGGTTAAACTAATTAAATACTCTTATTATAGGTACCGATATACAGCGTGTAACATAACCAAAGACGTTACCGTCAAGGGGTGACTCAGCCCTCAGACCAAATAAAAAGAGGACTGGAAATACCTACAAAAAAATCGTGTATACCTACATCACAGAATCGTTACATAAAATGGCTGCCAGTGCCTAGGGTTGTCACTTCCATACTATGTAATGATCTACTTTAAACAGTACTCTTACTTTGTACACAGAGCCGACAGAGCTTATAAAAACATTTTGGGAAAGGATAATAAAATGACAATTTATTTTATAACTTTGTTTACTTAATCATTCCTAAAAAGTATTAATTTGTTTAAAAACCATCTATCTGAAAGATATTTACATTTAATTTCACTGTGATATTTATATGTAACATAATATCTTTCAAATTGTAATTTCTTCTGCTGGTTCAAACGTTTATCTTTTACAGCCTTTATTTTTTTCATATTCCACAACCTGAAATTTCAATATACTTAGTTAAATCATAATATTTTATTATTAAATTTAGAATAAGTCTGTCTCTGTCTCAGGGCAGGGTGGGGAGGTATTTAGTTAGCTCCAGCCAATGAAAAGATTTGAAACTTGTACTGCACAGCTGAGATAATAAGTAAGACGCATTACTGACAAGTTCATGCATACGCCCTGTATCTTAACACTTAAATGAATATTATAATTTCAGATTTAAAAAATATTATATTATGCATATAATTTTTATTGTTGGATCATAATGCCACAAGGTATTGTTTTATCGAAATATTTAAAAAATATGTTTTATTTACATACCTCTTTCTGAACTTCATCAATAGGAATAAAACGTCGTACTAGCAAAATCAGTATTGATATTGCTTGTTTCACGCAGTACAAATTTCTCTTGTGTAGCCGGTGCTGAAAAGTAAACGTGCAAATAATTAACACAATTATAATAAACTAGCTTTTGCCCGCGGCTCCGCCCGCGTCAATGTCGATCCCTCGGGAATAGTAGTAATTTTTCCCGGGATAAAAGGTAGCCTATGTCCTTCTCCGTACTCCGGAGAACCTGTATGCAAAATTTTATGATGATCGGTTCAGTAGTTACGGCGTGAAAGCGTAACAAACAAACAAATAAACAAGCAAACTCACTTTCGCATTTATAATATTAGTAAGGATTATGTACAAATAATCTATTAAGTGCATTGTTGTATGCATGACATCATATGATCGCATCCATAATTCGACAATACGTTGTCACACATAACTTTGCGTACATTTGCATGCATGAGCCGGCTACTCCTGCCAAATCACCCAACGGTTTTTAGTATTGTCTGACAGAAAAAACGAATAAACCGGCCAAGTGCGAGTCGGACTCAGGCACGAAGAAGGGTTCTGTACTATTATCTATAAAAACTGCAAAAAAATCATGCTTGCTGTATGGAAGCCCCCTTAATTAATTATTTTATTCTATTGTTTAGTTTTTGTCGTTATAGCGGCAACAGAAATATATCCATCTGTTAAAGTTTCAACTGTCTAACTATCACGGTTCATGAGATAGAGCCTGATGACAGACGGACACCAGAGCCATATCATTAGGATCCCGTTTTTACCCTTTGAGTACCGAACCCTAAAACATTTATTCATTGACATTAACTGTATACATTAAACTTACCGGAAATGAAAATATTGTTGGCGATGAGTTGTCACGAAGTCTCATATCATAACTTCAAGCGTTCTATTGAAACAGCTTTCCTCAAAATGCAAAGAGCAGATGTACCAATCCTGTTGCCGAGGATTAATATTTTTCCGAACCGGATAGCCTCTAAGCATTTATTCCTCAAAGCTACATTCATCGGAAACCTATAAATAAAAATATTATTTTTTATTTAGATAATGCACAACCCTATTCAAGTATGTAAACAAATGAGGAATAAAATAAATGAAAATACTGACTGTATTACAAAAATATGACTAGTTAACAACAGTTTATACATAAATTTAAGATCGTGTTTTATTTTGCTTCTCAATCAGAATCAATAAAGAGCTTTCTTGCTAGAAAACGGGTTACTAACCTATGAAGAGTCAATTATGGTTGATTTATGTTTTTTCTTGCACCACACACCACAATACAACATTTAGTCAACTTGATAAACAGTTTTCTCACACTTCCACGTATTTATTACCTTATTTTCGCGTATTTTTGTCCCAAATCTCAACTTTTCCAAATAGTAAACAACACCCGTTGACAGCACAACTACCACGAAACTCGTTACATAACATGGCGGATTTTGGCACGTACCTAAACTTTTGACAGCTTTTACCATAAATTAGCAAAAACTAAAATATGTATGTCTCTTTTGTCAAAGACAATTGTACTGAAGAAAGAAAGAGACAAAGTTATATTTCACACTTTGTACCATAAATGCCTGATATTTGTATAAGTAAAAATTCATATATGTTGACAAGGGCTTCTCCATAGACTTCCTTACTCTCTCAGCCTAACTCAGCCCGTCAAAATGAACAACTCTTTTTGTGACTTGGAGCGCGAGCGGTGAGTTAGGAAACCACCACGAAAATACACGTGCTAGTTTTGAACGATTTGAAAGAATTGACAACATACTACAGACCGGAAGTGATGGTTTTTATTTACGCAATCGAAAGTACCACAACGTTGGTCCCGGCTGCCATCTGGTAGTCGTTAAAGGAACCCCGTCAGAGGCCGAGAGGCGGTCCCAACTGTAACACCAGGGTGTGCATGGTCGATTGACCGTGTCACCGACACGAAATGATGAGTGTGAGATCGGGGGTACTATTTTTGAAAGTATCACCACTCGTATTCGAGCGATTTTGTTTACGAACGGCGATTTTTTAAAAAGAGCCCTCCCGGTATGTATATGATCATTTTTCATGACATGACAACGATAGAAAATTAGAAAACGCATTTTTTTTTTTAATCTATGATGACGATAGACTGAAAGATAACACAGAAAATACATTAAGAAGACAGCTGTATGAGCTTGATAATTTTGCTTTCACAAGAAAAAAAAATGTCTATGGTCGAATCGTGGCGATTGGCGAAATGAAATAAAACGTCAAACCGCGTCCTTTGTTGCAGTGCGTGCAGCCGCCATTTTGAGTTGCTTTCACAAGATCATTTGCTCTATATTGATTTTAAATATTGTCAGAGAATAACTTGTAACATCTGTGATATATCTGTAAAACAATTGTGTTCTGTAGCTAGGCATAGGATTTTAGTTTATTTTGTGTTAAGTGTTACAAAATGGGCAGAAAGAAGAAGAAGGCATCCAAACCATGGTGCTGGTATCCTTTTCAATTCGAAATAGTAAATTGCGAAATTAGGTACTTGACCTTCAGTGCATAATTAGGTCAAGAAATTAGTTTTAAATAACTTTTTAAATTTAGCATAGGTATTCATAGTACTTGTTTATGCCATGATTTTCCTAACCTCAGTATCTCAGGTATTGTAATAGGGAATTTGACGACGAAAAGATTCTGATTCAACATCAAAAGGCGAAACATTTCAAATGTCACATATGCCACAAGAAGCTGTACACAGGCCCCGGACTATCGATACACTGCATGCAGGTACGTCCATGCGTCCGCCCTACAGACTTGGCAAGCGCCCCGCCCGCCCACACCACACCACACTCCTTTTTTAACTCTTAGTAGTAACATCTTTAGATATTTCGCGCGTCTTATACTTCTCTGTATTGTAAATATTGGATTTTAAGTTATTGCTCGAATTATTTATTACTAAGTATATTTTAATAATTAAATTGAAATTTAATATGTTGCAGGTTCACAAAGAAGCCATAGACAAAGTTCCAAATTCATTACCAAATAGGTCAAATATAGAAATAGAAATCTATGGTATGGAAGGTATTCCACCTGAAGATGTGAAGGAGCATGAAAAGCAGAAGTCAGGTATAAAAACTTTTCTTTTTTAGTGTCTTCAGATGGTTTTTGGACCTGAATGTATGTACAAGTCTTTTATTATTATACTCCAGGCACTGTAGTCAATATTTAGGTGTTATGGATGTGTAGTTAGTGTTTCAGAAATGGTAAGTAGTTGTATTGTTTACACTTTTACTGTAATGTTTTACTTCTTTAGGTGGGGGCAAGGGGTCTGACAGTGAGGATGACGAACCCGCAGCAAAGAAAAAAGCAACTCCAGCATTGGTAAGACAAGTTTTATTATTTCTTGGCGCACTTATCAGCAATGATAATAGTAAGTCCAATTTAAATATTATGAACTAGCGACCCGCCCTGGCTTCACACGGGTGCAATAAATGTACATATAAACCTTCCTCTTGGATCACTCTATCTATTAAAAAAGCCTCATCAAAATCTGTTGCATAGTTTTTAAATGTCTAAGCATACATACAGAAAGACAGCAGGAAGCGACTTTGTTTTATACTATGTAATGATGAATATATTACATTGGCAAGACTTTGAACTATTTCAGTGAGACACTGGTCAAATAAAATCTTTATGGCATGAGTATGTATATCCATTTAGCTAATTGGACATTTATATGATGAAACTTAGTAAATTGGATTATTTTTAATTGTAAAATAATTTGTTCTCATAATTATTTAGAAAGTCATTCATTCTAATTAAGAAGCTCATTCAATTCATCAACTACGCAAGCTGATTCACACATCCTTAATCACTTCATCTAACAAGTACATAGAATCATCATCTGCCAACATTTTCATAGAAAATGTATGTCAGATTTATTCGTGGCAAAGGGTTCAAAACCCAACTCCTATTCCCCATTTTTAAAACTAATTACGAAGTACCTCCAAAACTAAATTACCTTATTTCCAGCCTAAAGATATTTTGCTACCATTACCTAACTTCTTTACAGTTGGGAGCCGGGCCATCTACAGTGACTCCTGGGATCCTCCCCACACCCATGGGTCCTGTGCCACCTGGCATGTATGGACCCATGCCCATGAATCCAATGATGCCTTCGTTTATGCAGGCACCTAGGTGAGTGACATAAATCATCATTTCAGCCTCCTTGGGAGGATATTAGCATACTCACCACACATTGCATGCAGTTTGGTGAGCACAGTTTCTTTGGCTTCTTTTGCTCCTAAGACTGCCGGTCAGAAGCACTTTTAAGCTGAGAAAGGATAGTAACTTGTTGGATTTGGGAAATGAAGGTATTGGGATACTAATCACTTGGATGAATAGGGGAAAAACAAGGAGCAGCAGTTTGGGAAGCTGTGTGTGAGCGACAAGATGCCATAACTTTTTTTTTTTTTTTTTTCATATTTGTTTTACGGCATTTGGCTTTCTGTGCCTTTTAGCCCTTCATATTTTCTACGTGTTATCAACGAAATGGTGGTGTAATTCATTTCGGTGATTCAATGGAGCCCCTGGCGACAATTCTCACGAATCCACTGGTTTGATCATAGATGCAGTAGCAGTAAGGCGAGCGACCACCAGCCCGCTATGTAAATCTCACTACAGCCGCACCATGACACTTCATTTTAGTTATTCCACACATTGTTCATAAACATGGACATTTATAACACCAAATTACACCGATTTCACATTATAAAGTCCACTAGAAGCAATTTGCAAAACAATCCAAAACAAAAACCGTGCAGTCCGTCGAAATTCCCGCCAAGAACTCGATGCCATAACTGTAACCACTGGGAAAGCAGTTGACGATGACACCCCTGACCTCCATTGTTTATTCAACTAGTTATCCAGTGCTAGATAAGGGTCTTGCAATATGTAGATACATCTTTTTATTGAAATGTACACTTTAAAAATCTAAATATTTGCATTTTACTTGAATTTCATGAAATGGAATTGGTGTTGTATTTTTTATATTGGTGGTGTGAATTGGTAAAGTGTAAAGCTTTTTATTTAAAAAGTGTACATTTTAATAAAAAGGAGATCCAAGATTGCTAACATGTTTGAAATACCTAAACAAACAGAGTATAGTAAAGTGTAAAAAGTGAAGTCATAATTTCCCATACTAATTGTATGAGAAATTACTCTTTTATAATTGAACATTTTATTTATTGTGCTTGATTTGACATCAAAAACGTAAATGAGATAAAGGAAAAGGCATTATTCTAGTCATTGCCCTTTGCATACTAAGGTTTTTTAATCAATCTTAATTTTGTGTTCTAATTATGTACTATCAAATATTTTCTTAGTGCATACTTCAAATGAGGTCAGTGACATTATCACATCGTTTTACAAGTATGCTATTACCATATGAATAAAATTTGAGATAAAATCGGCTACAGCCGTCAGCTTGTCTTATTTCCTGCACCCATCTGGTCAATGTATTAACCAACGTTGTTGTTCATTATTTTAAACAACTCAAAAGTGAAGTTTCTGTATTCAAACCTGATGTAGCTGGTTTACAAATAGGCTAGTTTCCTAAAAAAATATAATTAGTCTGTCAGTTAGATAATTTAAAAACTTTGGATATATACTTTTTCTTTTTTCGATTTAACAAATAATTGTACAGTTGGAGCCCTTTGAAATTCCATGTGTCGTCATAGTTTGCTACTCTTTTTAGCAAACTGACGTCACGAGCCGCTTTTTGGCAAAGTTTACCTCCACTTTGGCAGGGCTTCTTGAAGTTGGCTATTTTGAAAAAAATATTATTCTAATAGATTGTTCTTATTTGACACCTTTATCAGCTACCAGTAATTTAGTGAAATTATAGTTACTATGTATATATGTAGAATTTAACATGCTGTGAAGAGCGCTGACTGATGCATCAGATGAAGTCCCTACCCCAGTTCTTATCTACTTTTTGTTTGGTACTTATGTAATTGTTTTGTTTGTTTTTAGGATGATGATGCCTGGAATGCGGCCTTTGTTCCCAGCGACGAGTATACCCACCTCGACGCCTAGCAAACCTACTTTCCCTGCATATAGGTCAGTTATTTGATTAATCTGTCTTACTCTATGAATTAGTAAGGAAACAAGATTTTTAGGATTCATTTTATTCCAATTTTTTTTTTTTAGTCCTGTGTGAATATAAACACAGTTATTGTTTTTCTCTTAGAGAGAGATGAAATGAATGTGTTTTCTCGGGATGCATACAATACTTTTAGTTCGGGCAACATACTCTGAATCCCTTGATTCACTCAGGAGTCTAGAATCCCTTGGATCCCAGGGATTCTATGTTAAACTCCTTTGTTCTGCTCTGGATACAAAATAATGCCCTCACCAAAAGTATTATATTAGGACTATTCATCACAATCTATTTATACTATTTCGGTACCTTACTCATCAGTAGTGCCAACGATAGCCCTCGTGACGTGACGCTTATCATTTGTAATCTGCCAGCAATGCAACAATAAGCGCGCCGCCCACAACGTCGAGCGTGGGAGGCGCGGAGCCGCGGGAGAACGGCGACGTGCGACCGCCCGCCGCGAATGCGTGCCCGCTCGTCACGGCCACGGGCGCCGGCTCCAAGATCGTGCACCCGCCTGAGGACGTGTCGCTGGAAGAGATCCGCGCGCGCCACGCGCGTTATCGCCCGCGCACGCGTCCCGACGCACAACCCGCGCCCGTCGTCACGCCGAGCACTAGCCAAGCGGAGGTGAGATCTGTGCTATCACTTTCTCGATGTCTGGGCTGGTGGCTGTAGCTTCTGTTTTTATGTTGGCCGTTAGACGGTGATGGCATGCATTCTATAAATGTGGCTTATTGAGAATTTGCTCATTTTGTCGAATCTTGCTTAATTTATTTTTGTATTGATATTTCAATGTTCACTTTTATTTTTTTTGAATAATATGTACCTATGACAGATGAATAGAATTAGGGATTATTAAAAATATTTCGTAAGGTAATATCGTAGCTCTTTTTGATTGAACTCTTCGGATCGGTTCCAAAAATTATGATATTGGCTTTAGGGAATTCTTTTCTTTTAATTTACCACCTATATTTCCTTGTGGTTACATTAATTCCAGTAGCCATACATATAGTCTTGTCGTATAATGTATCTGAATTTTATGTTTTTCCTAAACAATTAATGCATTATTACGAAATTTTGCATGGAAAAATCTCACACTGACTTCAAACAAACTACTGAAGCGATTTATGAAATTGGTTTATGAATGACAGAGTTCTGAGATAACGAATAACCTCCTCCTTTTTTTAAGAAATTATTAAACAAACCAGAGATCCATTCCACTTAGCAGTAACTAAAAGATTAATGTAGCGGCCATCAAGCCTCGTTTTGAAGTCCGTAAAAAATTAGCCTCTTTTCAAGACTTCAGACAAAACAGAAATCCATTAGATTTAGTAACTGTAAAGACAAAGAGGCCACCAGCCAGGCGCGTGTAGGGCGTGTCCCGGCGCAGTGCAGCCCCTTGATGCAGAGCAGCAGTCGTACCTGTCGCAGGTGGCGGCGCACATGTCGGCGGCCGTGGCGGCGGCGCGACAGCAGCAGGCGGCGCAGGCGCAGGCGGCCATGCGCCGGCCCGTGCTGCAGCCCATGATGGGCATGATCCCGCAGCCCATGCGCGTGGGCGTGCCCGTCTCCATGCCGCCCGTCATGGGCATGCTGCCCGTCATGCCGCAGTTCAACCTCATGCGCCCGCTGCAGCCCGGTCAGTATCCCTACGCTCAATACAGCTACCGCTAGGTCGGCTGCGGCATTTGCAAATTGTTTTTGCTATTAATTTTTTTTTTGTATGGGACTGCGATTATGTGCTGCGCAAATAAGTCTTGTTTTAAACTTTTGTTGTTAATTTTAACGTGACTTAGCACGAACCTTTGAAATATTTCCGCTGACGTGATCAGCGTGACTCGCTGCGACCACGATGGATGTAACTAAAAACGTCAGTGGAAATAAACATACAATATGTAAAAAAGCCCTGACCGATCCTTGAAGGGGTGATTCAGCCCATCGATACAAACAACTTTGGAATCAAAGCTGGGAACTCAAAAAAATTCACATTTTCAAACAAAAAATTTTGGCTGCCAATTTGCATGGGGATCAAAAAACTCTTTTGATGTTTCCATGACTTTAAATTCCCAGCATTGGTCCCAAAGGAAAGGTTGTTCATATCGACGGGCTGAATCAACCGTACAAGGATCGGACAGGGTTTTCTTTACATATTGTATAAAAGATTCATGCTCTCGTTAAAATGAATATTTATATGTCGTGTAGGATGTGACAGGAACTAGTTCCAATTACCAAGATGTACAATGAAAGACTTCTCAAGTTTTCATTTCCATACTTGGATAATCTACAGGAGTTTCTAGTAGCTTGTGTCTACACTAGGGATGTGTTTGATGAAGAATAATGCATATGATCTCAGAAATTAATAGATTCAAAGATTGGTCACTTTCTTAGATTGTCACTTTCGCTCATTGTTAGCAATATGTCACTCGCAGTTTGTCATTTTCGCAACTTGTCACTTAATCATCCAGCAACATTTTGACCAATATTTGTGCGGCATTTATACGCAGTTACCAAAGACGATTGTGTGTTTACTTGAATTTTTATAATATTTTGTACTTTTTACTGACGATTTGCAAATACGGCAGCTGTTGATTCTGTTAGTCGATCCATGAAGTTTGATATCAATGCAACTGTCATCAAATTCCATTCATTTGTATGTTTGTATAATAATATCAAATTTCACGAGATGACAGCTGGCCAAGGCCTTGATGTCACTGTTTATCATTATTATATTATCAAATCCCTGATAAGCAGTGTTATGAATTCTAAAACTTTTGTATGTCTAATATCATAGGTTAGGAGTTAGGTATAAGATTCATATTATATCTGTTACTTGTATGTCGCACATTGACGAAAATCACACTGTACTTAACTATGAGAAATTGTATTTTTGATGTTACTTGATCTAAAGTCGCGACGAATCGTTAACTTTTGTATGATGTACAACATTAATTATTTATGAAATGTTTAAAAGACTGGTTATCGCATTCTGATGAGAAAATAGGTGTCAACAAAATTTATATAAGCGTCCATATTTTTATAATTTAATTTTGGCAGTAGAGTATTACATCTTCATGGTAGCAAAGTTGAAATGACAGTATTATAATTGCATTTATTTTATAAGACTAATGTAGGTGGACTCTAGTTCTATTGTTAACGTGTGTCAACTAAAGCATTGCTCAACAGCACACAGTTGTCATTGTTAGTAAGCTTATCAAGATCTGCGTGGAAAATGGGAGTGATTGTTTTGATTTCTTTAATAAACTATAATGCATACTTACCATTATTTTCTATTTTCCACGACACTAAACCTCAGTAAGGTACCGTTAGCTGTAATGTACTGACTGTCTGTGCCCATGGATTGTGTTTTAAGAGCGCGGACGAGCTCTGTTTATTGAAGGCAGTTCCAGCGCTGCCTTCGAGCAGGCCTGGCGATGCTCGGTGGGTGCCCTTTATTACTTAAGATAAGCAAAGCACTGGACGTGCGGAGCGGCGACAGACACTCGTGTAATGTCTCATGTCATAAGATAAACACATAACAGCTTGTCGATACTCACCCCCTAACACCCACTAACACGGCCCTTCCCGAGCCGACTCCTAGGCAAACACTTTCAAGAGTTAACTGTGATTTTGATGTGCCATCCGCACGATCGGAGGATCGGAATGAAAAATGAGCGGTAATTTTATTCACATTCCTTAATGGATTTGCTTATTGTAGTAGCTCTTATCTTATTACTGTCTCGATTTTCTCGTAGTGTCATATAAAATATGACTTTTTGTCGGTTTTACGGGTGGGTACACTAATATTATATTTACGTACAGTAGTTTTGTCGCTTTACAATGTGCATGAAACGAACGAGTTAATAGTCGTTGGCTGAATTGGATTCTACGAGCAACCATCTCGGATCACACTGAAACATGCATGACTACGGATACGATTACATCGCCGTGTATTTTGAAAGTGTGATTTTTCATGTGAATTATTTATCCTACCTACCTGTGTTCCTTTGCTTATATTGCACCTTAAATCAGTCGCCACGCGAGTGCACCCACGTGACCGGCCCTGCCAGGTCCGGGGGCGGCGGTCGCATGCGTGCACGGGCGGGGGCCGACAGGCGATTGTTCAGCAGTCACAGCGGCCTGGCCGCGTGTTGGACCGGCGGTCCCCTGTCGCGCCGCCCGCCGGCCGGCCGGCTCTGACCCCCCGTTTGTGCGCAGGGATGCTGCTGCCGGGCGGCATGATGCCGATGGGCGCCATGTTCCCGGGCGGCGTGCCGGGCCTGCCCATGATGCAGCACCGCTTCCGATAGCCGAGCGTGCCAGGTAGGCGCTGTTAGTTCGTCGCTTGCCGGTTGTGTGTCCGATGTAACCGCGGTGTCGGGAACTAACGCAGGTAAGCCGTCCGGACAGGTGACCCCGGTCGCCCGGGTCGGGTTGGGCCGGCAGTTCCCTGCGGCCCTCGGGCCCCGCAGGCCCCCAGGCCCCGCAGGCGACGAGTCGTCACAACTTGCGTTGTTGGATTGGCGGCCCCCTGTCCCCGCGATTCGTATTATCTATCTATCACCGGCTCTCACATAGACTGTCGACGGCAGATTTCAGTAGTGATATTTAATTCTGGTGTTAAGATGTGTGTAAGGATTATTGAGATTGACAAATGTTAATGTTATCATCTGCCTTGAATTTTTCTTAAGCATTTCCACATGAAGTTGTGACGTTTGCCTACTCTTGTAGATTTTGACTATTTTACTCAATAAATGCTGTGGACTTGAAACTTACTTTTATTTTTATATTTCTTGACTGCTCCAAACAAATGTGTGCTAAACACTTCTCTAAAATATTTATATACCTCTTCTATTGCCTAATGAGGTGTCGAAATTTTGTTCGGAACAGTCAAACGATACCACTTTCCTTCACACCACATCATCGATATAAGTTATCATCGAGCACTCACTGTTTCCAAATGACTCATGTTTTGCTGGAAGTGTGCTTCTGTAATCACATACAGTATCTTTGTTGTTGTAACATTGTTGGTTATTTTAGTTGAATAATAAACGTTTTTTTTAATAAAGCTGTATATTGAATTAAAATAATAAAAGGTTCCGTCTGTACACAACACATTTTTATACGAGACAACTATACTATACTGTTAGAAGAAATATTAATACCAAACCCTTACAATAAGTACGCGGAATACAACAGGCTTATAAATTAATAATAAAATTATCGTATCTAACTAGTATCACGGTAAAGTATTGTTCAACCCAATTAAATATTTTGGTAGAAAATTCACAACAGATAATTTAAAAGTAAACAATGTCGCTAGAAATAATTTCACAACAAACTCTTAACGTATCCTTACAACTACTATATTTATGGCAACTTTACTAAATGTAACGAATAATGCAAACATTCTCATGACGCTAAGTCTCATCATGCCATGACAAACAGATCTTCCAACATATTGGGTTTTAGATAATCTTTCATATAAAAAACTGACTTCAAACAAAGTACTGTACCGATTTTGATAAAATTTGAATGGGACCAAAAAATATTTTTTTTTCATAAGTAACGGGGTTTTAAACAACAGATTTGAAAACCTCCTTTTTTGAAGTCTGTCAAAAACAAGATCGTCTTTATGAAGCAGTACATATTTTTAATTTACCCATATGACGAATCCTTTGAAATAAATTCGCATATATGATGTTACAAGGCTAAACTTGTCACAGTAATCTTATTCTAGTCCGTTGTTGCACCGAATTATATATTACGCAATGTCTAATATAACTAGGAGCCATACAAGCTACTTGGTCTTAGTCGACGTACATTTTTTACAAATTACTAGTATGACAATTTTGTAATAATTACAAAACTACAAAATTTGAGCTTCCAAGATCACGATTATTATAACATAGAATATATTTGCATTCGTTACATGATTACATTATCTAATCGCTCGCGGCGTCTTCCCCTAAATCCTTTCCTTTATTGCCTTCGAAGTGGCTAAACAACAACTAAAGCTAAACATTCTCGATATGTATCTTTTCGTTAATTGCAATCAGATGGAGCTACGGAAAAAAAAATCACAACCCTTCAGCTAAGTGTGTAAACACCTTGGCACGTAAGACTTCTATAATTGGTGTTAAGTAAGACGAGGACTAGCAACTTTACACGAATACTGATACCACAAAACCATCCACAACATCTCTAAACTATAAAGAACCATTAGAACACACTTGAAGATTGACTATTGACTATCCTAAGTGATCAGGCGAGGGAGTGATATTCCTAAACACGTCCAGAGAGGGTGACGTAGACCTCATCAGGTCTGGACACGGCGTGTTGGCGCGCGTCATGCTTTCGAACCGCTCCCTCATGGCCGCCACGTGGCCCGCTATCACACATTCTTTCCTATCGTCTTTAGACTCCTTTTCCGGCAAGGAGTCGTCATCTACCGGAGCCTTCTCAGGTAATTCTAAATCTGACAACAGCGACACCTCGGACGACGCCGTATAGTACATCTCGCTAATCGGTTCGAACTGCGTGGCCGCAGGTTCGGTGTCAGACGTGACGGTCTCCACGTCATCCGCCTGTCCGGGCAGCGATATCTGCGAATCACTCCATCTCTCCGCGCGGTATGCTTCCACTCTCCGAATAGACACTTCCTCGGGACTGACCAATTCCGTATAAGTATCGACTTTCTGTACAGATATCTCTCCGGGACTAACTAATTCCGTGTAGCATTCCGTATATAGCGGTACGATAGTCGCTTCCGTTTCGCAAATATAGGGGGCGACTTCGACGGGCTCCTCGGACTCGTAGCCCTCGGCGTCGTCGTACTGCGACGTCTTCATGGTGTCGCACAGCCGGTTGATGGCGTCGACGACGTCTCTCAGGTCGCTGACGTCGTCCTCGGGCATGGTGACCTCGTCGATGGGCAGCACGGACAGGTCGGCGGGGCGGTCTGGTTTGTCGAGCTTGTTGGCGAGCGTGTTGGCGGGGCACAGTAGCGCGTTGGCGACGGCTAACAGCGCGTGCGCGGGGTGTCCGTCGGGCGCGAGGTGCGGGGTGTGTGAGCGCTGTGCGGGGGCGGGGGCGGGGGCGCGCGCCCCCCGCGCTCGCTAGCACGCCGACGACGTGCCGGCCCAGCCCGCCAGCGGCACGCGCAGCGGCGGCGGCGGCGCCTGCGCCTTGTTGGCTGCCACAAACATGCCGTCAGACACCAGCCGACAGTCGGATCGTGAAAAAACGATGGTAGATCGTCATACCGACGTGATTTTCTTATGTATAACATGTTTGGGGACTATAATATATGAATGGATGGGTGAACCTAGAGTCAAGTGCTTATTGAAACACAGAAAATGGGATCCAAACTGATCAGAACAATACTGCCGATTGCGGATAGGATAGTTTTAACACAATCACTCTTACAATTTTTGAACTTTCAAACTTTTGTTCCGTTTATGTTTACCAATGAAGTACTCATCCATACCTATATATGTCGCCAAATACTATCTATACATCAGAAAATCGCGTTGGGACGACGATCTAAGGTTGAATCGATAATTTTTTAAGCTGTGAAAAACTTGCTTTAAAAATCATGGACTGAATTCTTTTTTGCACGATCCGAGTTTTGAATGTTAAAAATTAGTCATATACTTCTTTATGGGTATATACAAGATATGATTATTTAGCTTTTAAGCGCTAAACCACGTTATATGTCTAGCTTTGGAGATGCCTGAATTTGTCGACGTCCAGAGCTTATTATAAATAAATTATTTGAAGAAAAACGGAGATATAGTGACCCCTATAAAACCCGTCAAACGTTTATGAACTCAATTAAAAATGGAGATGCGTTTTTGCCAACTTTTGGCGAAAACGCTTAGCAAACAGGGCTATCCGCCCATCTACCCAGATAGGCGAAACCAATTACGGAATGGAATCCTTTAGGCTGGAGTCATAACAAAGGACGCTCGAGAAGAAAATAGACAGACGACAACACACAATAAAAAAATAAAAACTATCGCCAAGGATAGAAAACACTATGGTGGACTGGAGTGTAGACATTTGCCCAACAACGGAACTCTTCGCCACAAAAAAAAACATAATTTGTCTAGGGCTTCACATAAGATAAGTTTTTATTAAATTTGGCGAGTGTTTATTACTTTCAAATATAAAAGTCGACATCACATCACTATGAATCAGTGGTATCGTCAAACTTGAAAAGATCCACCGTACCACCAGGTGTACAGAGGTCAGCAGGGTCCGTTTTTCTTCAAATGTTTTATTTTAAATGGCTGCAGTACTGTACCTCGAAAAATTCAGCGCCCGTAGCATAGCGCCCGCGACGCCGTTTATATCGCGCCATAAACTATCTACACCTCGCTCTTTGATATTACGGAAAACAAGATGGCGATAGTCGATAAACGTTGTTGCGCGTGCCATGTTACGGGGGCTGGTACATATCTCCTTTTATTTTGATAGTCGTGTTACAAAATTATAGCCTACTGAACATTTTTCAAACTTAGTTCAACAAAGTGTTTTCATGCTCGTTGTAGCCTGGACCTTGCATGCTGCATGCAAATGAATAAGCATGCAATGATCATGCATATTGCGTGCGTGCGATACTAACTATGGAAATGATAGTTTTCAAAGGGTCAGAGCTTTCACAAACATGCATATTTTAGCGGAAGAGATCGAAACTCCTTCACAAAACAAGACCCACGACTCGTACTGATTTTGGATCCAAATACACCATCATGTTATTTAGCACTTATGACGAGATTAAGGACCAGTTATTATTTTTTTGTAGTACCTTCTCATGGACACTTACTGTCAGGATCCCCTTATGACATAATTCTCTCTAGAGACCCGGAGAGCATTTTAAGATGCCATACGGTTTTTAAGGCTGTGTCTCCACTAACGCGGAGTGGAACTAAGCGGTGCATGAATTGACCAATCAAACTCGAAATCCGATTTCAAGTCTTATTCGTGCACCGCTAAGCTCCACTCCGGCGTCAGTGAAGACGCACCCTAAAGGGTAAAATTACTTAGCACAATCGAGTGATGAAGTAATTAACTTAATTCGCACAAGTTTGTGAAAGCGCTGTCTATATGTTAGTAAACCTACAATGTGTCATGCATAATGTAACAAAAGACACTTACCCACGATTACATGCGGACCGTTTGCAGATCAGACAATTAAGAACCACCTTCCAATACTTAAATCAGGTGTACTCTTAAATTGAAATTGGGCTGATGCTCATACAGATTTTGTATGAAAGATATTGAGTAAAATTTTTTGCCCCATAAAAGCATAGACATCACATTTAAGCTGAATCGGTCTACACAAAATGTTAGGTTAAACAATGAAATACTGGACAACTGGTCAATAATAATTACTCTTTTATTATTAAAAAATAATATAAATATTAAGCTTCGTACACATCACTATCACAATACCTGTTACTTCTTCAACATAAAGCGTGTGACGCGCCTCACTAAATGCCTTAGCCAGCATAAAAAATAAAACATAATAGAACTACTTTTGCAAATAAAATATTATTAATATTGAAAATGCAATTTCTCGTATTTCAAGCGCAAAATTAAGTCATTTAGTGAAAGCATATGTTTGTAAAGTGAAATAAATCGATCAAGCCGTCGCGTTACATTGAATTCTGCAGTAAATGGCACCTCACTATAATATATGATCACAAAGGAGAGTTCCATCAAGTAATAATTATGTAAAAAACTGTCCTATATTGCGACAGGCGCTACGCGTATCAAATCCGTTGGGCAAAGTACAGGTAATAATAATAAAAAAAGATAGACTTACATGTTACTAAAGAAAA
Organism: Elegia similella; assembly: GCA_947532085.1. Taxonomy (NCBI): domain Eukaryota; kingdom Metazoa; phylum Arthropoda; class Insecta; order Lepidoptera; family Pyralidae; genus Elegia; species Elegia similella. The sequence goes on from OX383933.1 coordinate 6,878,370, forward strand.
ATAGAGTAATAAAAATATATGTTTTTATATATTACACAAGAAAGGGGATATTTGATACGTGTAAAGACCTAGACTATTAAAAACTAATCTAAATAATACTATTACAGTAATGACTCAACATAAAAATATAATGTTAAACATTCCGTTCAATACATCTAACAATATAATTTGCGGAGATATAAAAATATTCTTAAAAATAAGTAAATCATACAAAATTTGGTTTAAGTAGATGACTGAGTTCGAATGATTTGGACGCAAATGGTTCGTTAGGGTGTCAAATTGAATTGAAAATGAAGTTTTTGATTTGAATGTGGCCAGCCAATGTGGTTTTTTATGAGGTGAGCTATTTCGCAACACTACTTTGCTGAGACACTACAAACAGTTGAGGCAAAATGTACCTATATTTAAGTTTAATTTCAGAGTGACGCGTTTGAAAAGCGCCGTCCAGACGCGCGCGCTTGCAAAGGTGAAACGGGACGCAGCGCTGCCGAAGCACGCGCTCAATAATCAATTTGCAATGGTTTACAACCTTGCTGTTGCACTATTTTCCATAGAAAATAAACAGCTAACCCGATTATTATGTGTCCCAATGATGTCAAGTATACACAACTGTACATTACAACGAAACGCGCAATACTAAAACTGGTTTCAAAGCGCACGCCGGTCAAGAGCGCGCTGTTGAAACGCATTGGTCAACGGTGCGTCTCGCCGGCGTCACTGTGAAATCAGCCTAACAGTACCCAACAATTTGATATTTATAATATTTTGTTACCACGAATCGCGCAGCGTCTCCGCAAGGCAGTGCTGCCAAACGCAGGCTGAGCTTAAATGAAAACTGTGTAGACAAATGTGAAAACACTTCGCCATTTTCATAAACTTGAAAGAAAACGCAAATAAAGTGCATCAAATAGAATAATTTGAAAAGCTTTTAGAACTCGAGGGGAGTGATTTAAAATTTCTGGAATGACCATTTTATAAATGCAATAATTAATCCAATAGGCAGTTTACTTATACACAATAGCGTATTTTATCAGTGTACTTACTTATTATGAATTGTGTAACCGAAGTGATATAGAGTATGTTCATAATTCTTATGGTAATCAGTCGAGACAATAAGGACACTTGAGACAAGAAGACATTTTCAACATGCATTCATGCACCGAAACAATAATAGTAAATACTTTAATAAACAATCATCTAACTACAATAGTTCCCAGAGAATAACTTAATTTTGGTTCATACAGTAATATAACTGACACTACCTACCTACTACGAATACTTAATTATTATGCCAGTGTTCATGACTTGTACCTATTGCACTTACACATAAAGCTACAAGGTATATAATACTATATTACTGAATATATGACTACTAAGAGCGTATGTGTGCGTTGCTCTTTCATACAACATCTTCGAAGCAAATCGTTAGGTGAAATACAACTTATTTTAAATAAATTGCTAATTTCAGTCGAAGTTATAACCACTAAGTAAACTTTAAATATCTACTTCATGTTAACAACGTTTAATCTTCGAAACTTGATAATAATTCGTCTATGACGAATTTTATAAGACACTTTGTGAAATATTAAGTATATCCTAGCACATCTACACTGATATACAATATTTATTTTACTATTAGACAGCAAACTATTGGTTGACAACAGCTGATATTGCATTTGCCTATTTTATTCGTGTGACTTGTAATTGAAACTATAAGTTGACAACATTGTAATAAATTTGTTAAGACGTCTACGTCGTAAATCACCAGCTATAATCAACCTACGAACAAAGACAGTTCAACTTAGTGATGCGCGCAAGACTGCTTAAAAACTTGTAGTTAAATTGAGACGAATGTTATGAAATTCTATACTTAGTTAAAATTAGAATCTGAAACACCGTCTCGCGCACACCAACCAGTACTGGGACAGTCGAACGGTCAATTTGTATCGCTGTCCTTGTCACTTCATTAAAGTTGAAAAGGATGGCGATATAAGATGACAGCTTGGTCCTGCTGTGAGTGGAAGCGCAAAGGTTTGTCTGCCGGTGCCAGTCGGTCAGGCGTACTTACCGTGCACGGACGCGCTGCCGTAGCCCTTGCTGATGCGCAGGAACGCGTCGGGCGGCGGGAAACGCGACGCGGGCGCGAATAGCGACGCGAACCGCGCGTCTAAGTCCAGCGACCGCGCGGACATGGAAGATCCGCGCGCGGGGGGCGCGGGCGCCGGGCCCTCGTCGCCGTTCATGCTTGCGATGCTCTGGAATATTTATATACACGGTGAAATTTTGATCGTTCTGGACCCTTAAAGGGGTGATTCAACCCGTCGATATGAACAACTTTTCATATGGGACCGATGCTGGGAAATCAAAAAAATGGGCAGTCCCGTACAAAAAATTTCGGCCGTCCTGTCAATTTGTATGGGATCGTCAAAAATAATTTTGACTTCCCACCATTGGTCCCATAGGAAAAGTTGTTAATATCGGCGGGCTAAGGCTTTAAGGGTCCAGAACGATCAAAATTTCAACATGTATAAGTGTTTATTTTGCATAATGCTATTTTGAATTACTGTTAGATAATAAATTAAGAAATAAAATATGATACAAAATTCCACGCGGGCAGAGTTTGGACCAGCGACCTTACGTCTATGAACGACGTACGCTCTGCCAATTGCGCTAAGTACCGCATGTTCAAACCTCGGCGTCAAAAATGTGCTCTGGAATGTTTTTATTCATTTACTTATTGTGATTGTGGACAAAAAAGTCACCGGAGACATAATTTCCTTATCCGATTATATATAACCGTTGGATATGGCAAAAAAACTCCTCAACACTAAGAATACACTGTAAGAATAACATACTGCAACATTATAATTTCAGGATTAGCTAAGAGAATGTACGGTATTGTACTCACATTCTGTCTATTGTGAGGCGGAGGCGGCGGCGGCGCGGCGAGCGAGGCGTTGCGTGCGGGGGGCGGCGGGGGAGGCGCGCCGGGGGGCGGGGGGGGAGGACACACGCCCGGGGGGCGCAGGCCTCGCGGCGCGCGCAGGGTGCCTGCAAACATATATTCACATTTTACCAAGGACATACACAACACCTTAGTGACTTAAGACCTAGGCTTCCAATGTTACAAGGCAAGTCTTTAACTTTTCCCTTTAAGCTCACATACAAATACTGGTCGTTAGTTTTTGGTCAAGAATGTGATCCTCAACTGCCTGCCCGGTGGTTACAGTATGGCATCGGGTATGCGCGCCCGGCCTTCCGGACTGCTTTTTCCCAATTCATCCGAGTAAGTAGTATTCAAATACATTCATTCCCTTTCAAAATACAACTAATTCCTATCCTTCCCCAGCTTAAAAATAGTTTCGATGGGAAGTACCGTCGGAAGTATAAGCCAAAGAAACTGCGCTCGCCAATTAGACGTATTGGAGAGCGCAGTTTCTTTGGCTTCAAAGCGTGGTTATATGGCAATATCCACGGAGTAGATACAGAGTAGATACTCTGTATCTGCTCCGGAGTAGATACTCTGTATCTGCTCCGTGGCAATATCCACCCATGGAAGTAAGAAGAGGTCTTTGTCCAGATGTGGACTTCTTACGGCTGAAAATTTTGTTTCTCTTCAAACGTTCGCAGAATCATTGAAGCTCATATTTTCACGGAAACCATAATATAAAGAAGAAGAAAATGTGATATCCTTATCTTAACTAATAAAATGTTTGTTACGCCTTCTACTGAACCGATCGTCATGAAGTTTTGCATACCCATTGTCTGGGGTACGGAGAAGGACATAGGCTACATTTCATCTCGAATTACGGTACTATTTGCAAGTGATCAACAATAGGTAGGATACTGAGTTTTATAATAGATAGTAATATAGATGAACATCCAAGGCCCAGGTCAATCTGAAACATATCGTTTTCCATCATGACCTGACCAGTGATCGAACCTGGGTACCCTCGTGTCACAGGCTGGTGTGTTGACCACTGCGCCACGGTGCTCGTCAGCATAATATAAAATAGGAACTCACCAAAGTGGCTGGCGGGGACTTTGGTGCCCACGGGCGGGTGCGCGGGCGTGGGCGGCAGCTGGCCGCGCGCCCCACCGCCCGGCTGCGGAGACGGCGGCGACACCGGCGGAGACCTGCAACACGGAAACTTATACAGGTGGCCAAATAACAGACATACACTTTAGTTTTGTTATTTTATTCTATGAAATATAAAAAATAAGTTTTCCTTGTTAAATAGAAAAGTAGAATAAATGGGTATCTCTTGGATAGGCATGTAAGATCCTCGCCTTCATAGTTAGTTACCATCAGGTGAAATGGGAGACAAATACCTACTTAAAAATTTAGTAAAAAAAAAATATATAGTATTTAAGGCCGGCAGTTAAACATGGAAAATAATGTCAGACAAATGCACCTCAAGGAGCATCGCAGATTTTAACCCTTTCCACGCGTTTTTCATCACATTTCCTGCGTTACCTCAATGTGTTTCGAATATTTTGTTTGGCCTGTTATCATAAACACGTCCCTTTAGATAGCTCAACAGAAAAAAGTCAGGATCTTGGGGGCCAATCAATGTCGCCGTTTCTCGAAATTAATCGACCGGGAATAGTTCTTTTTAATGATTCTAACAACGTTTTAATAATTAAAACACGTTGTTCCGTCGTAAAACGCTCCATAACAATTTCACTCACTCTCACTCCCCGTGTCGGTGACGAAAACATACCTACGCGCGGCGACACCTTCGAAGAATTAGGCTAGTTTCCTAAAAAAATATAATTAGTCCGTCAGTTAGTAATTCAAAAAATATTGGATACGTATTTTTTCTTTTGTCGTTTGAATAAAAAATTATAAAGATTATAGCCCTTTGAAATTCCGTGTGACGTCATAGTTTGCTACACTTTTTAGCAAACTGACGTAACAAGCCCCCACTCATGAACTTTGACGCGCTTTATCTTTTCCATTTATTGTTTAATTGACAAAAGAAAAAATACGTGTCCAATATTTTTTGATTATCTAACTGACGGACTAATTGTAATGTTATTATTTTGACCCAGGCAACTAGCCTATTGGCTGAAGGTTTCTCAGTCAACGGCGACGGTGGCGCCATAGCGGGCGATTTCGGAGCCAGGTTTGGATTGCCATAGCTTATTCGATGTCGCTCGGTCAAGTTGATAAAAAAGACAAGGCTAGTTAAGAAGATAGAGATAATTTAAAATACCTGGGCATTCTCATGCTCTGCGTCCTAGCAGCTACTTTCCCATTTATAACCAACTTCTTCAACGGTGGCGAGGGTTTCTCAATTGCCGGCGACGGTGGCGCAATGGCGGGCGGTTTCGGAGCCAAGTTTGGCTTGCCATAACTCAGTCGAGGTCGCTCTGATAAGTCTGATGCGGAGAGAGACGGGGCAGGAGTGGGGGTAGATGGTGCTGATGAGAGAGACGTCATGCTGCCCCCTAAAAAATTACATTGTATAAATCATCAGCTGTTGGTATTTTTATCCTATTTGCATCTTATTAAATATACCGAAAAATTAATCTACAAGCCGTATAGTATGGGCGAAATTCTGAGAAATCACCAATATGGCCCCAGGCCTTGTCTGTAAGGGACAACGTGTACGTACATATGTAAAAACCGAACACTCAGTCCATTACTGGACTTGACAAATGTATGAGGGATACAAAATGGGAAACTACCAATTTAGGTCTCCCGTTGCTCTTAGTTATAAAAATCGTAGATATTCGTCTATCAAATACTCATAATTTTTCATCATATTGATGTCCTACCATACAAATGAATAATCCATGCAATTCACCAATCCAACCAAAGAAATAAGCGAAAGTTTTAAGATTTCCTCATGGATTGTAGGAGAGATGATTCTGCCTTTAATTATATCAATTATTAATTTGACAAAATAATGCAATTATGTTAAATAGATAGAGTTATTTATCAATCCAAACCAAATTCAATGACGTATTTTACTTGGTTTGGATATGCGTTAACACAAATAAATATAAATTTAGAACTGATATAGCCACACTAGCTCTCCCACCGAGTTGACAATAAAACTAAAAGAACCACAACTCACGAAAGGTCAATACTCGTAGCAAACACTTCAAAAACACATCAGAACCACTCCACCTGATTATTTCCGTAATTTTTCAAAGTTATACTCCGCAAAACTTCTGTTTGGCTCGACAGGAGCACATATTATGACGAAATTACGGAGTTAGACCAATTAGCTACATATTAGCGCTGCAATTAGGATGTATTATTTATGAAAATGCAGGCATCGCCTGTTATTACGAGTAAACTTCATATATACATATCTAATATTACGCCTATTTCACGTAGAGGTGGGCAGAGATTACGAACTCACTTGGTACGTTCCATAATATTGCATGCTCTCCGATTTTGGTTACTATACTTGCCCATTGTTAACAATGTTCGAAAATAAACCCTTCTAATAACACAAATAGGTGAAAAGGTACTAACACATTTTCCTTTTCAAATCGTGCAAATCTTCGTAAACACATGTATCACTGGCGTCTAGGCAGCAACTTAAGATTAAATGTGTCATGAAGAATTTCACACCTGACTGATCAACGCAACCTTCATTGTGCTTGACTAATATATTCTATAGCATTTACCTTTCTTTATAGATTTATTATAAAGCTATATGCTGAAACTTCGATCGTTATAAAATCTATACGTAAGCAAATTAAAATATTTGCACTGAATTTAAATGGGCCTTGTATATTACTAGATGTAGCTTGAACGCGGTTAATTCATAAATAACAAAGTAAACTACCCGTTGTTGCCAATATTATGTAGCAGAAGCTGTTAACATAACTCAAACTAATGTCATACTTTAATGTATAATCGATGGGAATTGGCAGCCGCAGCACGAAGCATGATAACGAGTACTAACATTTCTTAAAAATAAATAATTTCGCGTAGCAATTCTGTTACGGCTAAGCTTGTTTTAAAAGTACCTATGATTAAGTGAAACGACTCAATCATACTTTTTAAACTATGAAACGAGCAAGATCTGAATGTAATATTTAACAAATGCTTATGCCGTTTCTTGCTTTCCCAAAATGTTCTCAATGCATATTAGAATTGTGGATAAAGACCGCCTGAGTATACTGAAATCTTGATACTGTAAAGTGTACTGACGACATTGTGGTATTGCCAGTTATAACTGATTTTGCTACAGGCTTGAACTTTGGTAGAAATGTCCATCGCGATTAAAACCTATCAACCTACCGACTGCGCCATTCTAACCTTTCCGATTCAGAGAGCGCTCAGCCCGGCGGAGTGTAGCGGATTTTTGTAGAGCGTGCTGACATGTCATAGTATCGCCTGGTCTGACTGCTGGTGCTGTGTGGAGACTAGTGACCCGGTCTAAGACGGAGACACCGATCACGTCGGAGTCAGATGAGCTCTGACCATCACTGTCTACATTTCCTACCGACTGCGCTATTCTTATAATCTAAAGTTTTCTTACCGAGAGCGCCCTGTCCAGCGGAGTGTAGTGAACTTTTGTTTCTGTGGAGCGTGCTGACGACATGCTGTGGTAGTGCCTGTTCTGACTGCTGTTGCTGCAGACTCGTGATGCGGTCTGAGATCGAGCCACCGGTCAGCACGGAGTCTGATGAGCTCTGTAATTAAGCAAAAATAAAATAAGTAAACGTCTTCACCAAGCACCATGCTCGTTGTCATCGAACATACATAAAAATAACCACAGTAACTTGTCGACGAAAAATGTACCATAAACGAGTGAGATTATACTAGAAACTTCAAAGTAACAGTCGCGTAGAAAATGATATTATACTTAGACGTAAATTTTTGACTATAGATTTGACACTTTTCAGGGCACTCCCGCCTGTAGATCTAAATCTATTGTTATTTTTATTGCGTCTGTTTGAGTAACCATTAATGAGTTAAAAATGTAAGAGTTCCACATTCAAGTGTTAGTCTATGTAAGTATTGATTGACCGAGTGTGGAGGGCCTAACGTAAACTAAGTTCAACTTGGAATACAGGTCACGAGGGCTTAGATTTGGGACATGAATTGCAGGTCAATACCTCTTGAAAACTGTTCAAAAACTTCAAGGCAGAAAAGAAGTTAGGTTTACCCAAGTAGCATATTCTTGCTACTCTTATATTAGCGGCGCAACATTAAATGTTTAGGGTTCCGCAATAAACAAGGAACCCTCATAGTTTCGCCATGTCTGTCCGCCCGCGGTTTTACTCAGAGACTATCAGTACTAGAAAGCTGTAATTTGGTATGCATAGTACATTAAAATAATAATAAGACCACCAAAAATTGGCACAAAAGACAACAGTGAAATTATCTTGTTAACCCAAAATCCGTTTAAGATAAAGGTTACAATTTTTAATTTTATGTTTTTTTGTCGCGAATTATTATTATGTCGCGCGCGGCCTCAACTTTTCTTTGAAAACACTATAGAATAGTGACATTACAAATTAAGTGAGTAAAAATTGCTTTTATGGGAAAAGTAAAAGTTGCTAAACAATTTCAAGGCTATTTTATGATAAGTTGTTGTGAATATTTTTTATTTTTGAAATGGACTTATCCAACCAAATTAAAACAAATTTAATAACATTAATATGTGTTTTTTTTTTTATTAAATTAAAAAATCAATTAACAGTCGTTTTTACAATAATATTAATGCAAAAGTGAGTTTGTTTATTTGAATTTATTTATTACGCTTTCACGCGAATCATCACATCGAACCGAATCATCATTAAATTTTGCATACTAGTTGTCTGGGATACGGGGAAGGACATACGGTATATTTTATGCCGAGAAAAAGTACTGTTCCTAAGGGGTCGAATTCGACACGAGCGACGCCGCGAGCTCGAAAGCTAATGTTTGCATAATCAGAAATGTTTTTCAAATTCTACTCTTCATGCAAGTGTACCATTAATAAGTTATTAGAATGAAATTTACGTGTTGCTGCCAGATAAGTATTCCCAGTGTGAATCATATGTACAGCAATTAGAAACAAGTTCTCATTTGATTTGTCTCTTACGTGAGTCATTCTTGTGAGTCAAACGGTCGTATAAACTAAGTTATATAGTGTTGGTACTATAATGTATTCCGCGGTTATATGTCCTTTATTTGTTGATAATGTTGAATCACAGGTGAATAATAAAGGGAAAGAGAGGTCAAGAGGTAAAACCACTCGATTAGTCATTTTACTGCAGCAAGGAAGGAACTAGCGATGACAAAAGCATTACTGGTAATACTATTGATTTTACCAAGAAACAAGAATATAATCAACTGGCAGAGAGTAGGTCTTAGGTATATAGACCTGAGTTCGCTGGTCCAAACTCTGCTCGCGTGGATTTTTCAGTCCTAATCAGCCATTAAAGATAGCATGCAAATTTCTTATTATGAAATTATAATTAATATTTTATTACAAGTAAACTAAACATTAAACAAATAATAGAATAGCATTGTAATTGCAAAAATGTAACCTTTTAAAAAAGAAGAATCAGGTAATCGTTTAGTCAAATAACACAAAGTAGAATAAAATAATAAGACTAAGTTAGTCAAATCAGAATAAAATAATAAGACTAGAACAATACAATTCAAACGTGCTAGAAGGAATAGCTGGCCAAAAAATTTACGAGGAACCACGAGTCACTTCCTTTTCTGCTAATCAAATAGATATATTGTCAAAATATCGTACATACATATTACCACGTATTTATCTCATACGGATTAGACAGAGCCTAAGGCCATAAGACAAAATAGCAATATGCTTTCGAATACAATGACATTCCATTTGTCGTTTCTTCTTATTTTTTTGGGGGCGCTGCTTTGTGTGTGAATTAGGGTATTTCGCCTTTCCGCGATGATTTAATACAAAAATCAAATTCCAATTTCTAAACAGCATAGATTTAAAAAAAAATTGCGTCTTCATATTTCTATGCTAAACATAGTCATTTGATATTTAAATAGTAAACTAAAGAAGAAATGAAACTGTTTCAATATTAAAATCCTAGAAAGAGTTTGCGTTTGAGAAAATTAAATTGCCATTGTAAAAGATTGCATTTATGTATGTCTGTGGTGGACACTACCGCTAAAAATAAGGTTTTGTTCCAAATTTAGTACAAAATGATTTAGTCTGTATATATACAGACGAAATCATTTTGGATGATACAGTGTATATATGTTACGGTAAATTTGATAAATCGAAAATTATTAATAATTTTATAACATTATTAATAATAACCTCGTGTTTTGTTATTAATTACTTTTGGTAGTTATTATTAATAATTCACTACACACATTGGTAAAAGTTATAAAAAAACCCAAAGTTATTAGTCCAGCAGGTATTTATTTAGAATATGATATGACGACGATACTACTTATTCGTAAGATATGACACATATAACAGTGCTTGTCTCAGATCACACAAACAAGGGTAGGTAGGTACTTGTTCTAAAGAAACTAACAACAATAATCACCTCTTAATCTGTACTCTTAATAAACAAAGTTAAAAGAGTGAGAGAACAGCATCTCGGCAGCGAAAGGGAGTCGCTATTGCTGCCCTATCTTGAGCTACTGGAACAGAGTCCACGTTGACTCGAGACTTGCTCGTGTCAATGTAAAATAACTAGTTTTTAATATTTTTATTTGGGTCACTTTACTAACCCTAGTTTATAAGCTTATTTTTGGTACTAACTTATGTTATAGAAATGTATTGCTAAAATAAAACGTTAGTATTATTATTTGTATCTCCTTTGGTTTTACGGGTGTTACCGGTCAAGGTAAGGACCGGTCCTTTGGAGGCTTGCGTGGAGATATATATCCAACATGTAGAGGCCCTTTGGAGAGGTTGATGTAAAGTTGGTCTCCAGCCAGAACTTGTTTTTGGAAATACCAATGTATGATATGTCCTTGAACAGGTCTAGGCTGGATCAGAAACTATTGCATTATGAAAGATAAATTTATGAGATTGAAATGTGGCTGGACTTGTGCTAGGTTATTGCCAAGGATCGGACACCTGCTATTAATATAAAATGGCAAAACTATAGACTCGTCATCACCATCAAGAAGGCCTCTTGTGATCAAAGTATTAAAAAGGCCTCGAGATTACCACCACACCATGGGAACAGGCATGAAAATATGTAAGTGTCTATTTTAGGGTGGAGATCTTGAAAATGATGTAATTTTTGGAATCCAAGATGGCGGACGCGACTTTTCATGAAAAACCTGCAAAGGGGTCGTTTTTTGGGTTTTTATCTTAGATATGTAATCCAAGATGGCGGACGCGACTTTTCATGAAAAACCTGCAAAGAGGTCGTTTTTTGGGTTTTTATCTTAGTTATGTAATGAATGAATGAAATATTATTTATTCAAGAAACAAGTCTCACAAAATTGTTAGTATAACTTATGCTTAGTGTTAGTAAAAATTCTTAACCTAGTGACAACATTAAGCGTCCCACTGCCGTACCATTCCCGCTGAAGTGTCACGGCAATGGTTGACATAACCGCAATCTCGCCTACTAGCGATCATAGTCAGGATGCTGTTGCCACTGTCCCGCACCCGACGTACCAGGGACGCGCATCTCTTCCGCATTGTAGCTTAAAAGCAATCTACGCGTGCTTCTGCGAACATCCCTGACGCGCTACAGAAGCGAGGCAGACCCATCAGCACCCTGAATGCATTGTTATACTGAACACGAAGGGCGTTGTAGGATTTCTGAGTATACCTAGCCCACAGGCTGCACGTGTAAAACGATGTACAGAATGCTCTGAAAAGCGTGAGCTTAACCTCCCGCGAACAACGTGCAAACCTGCGAGCCAGCATGTTCGCTCTCACCGACAACGCCCTCCGCTCCCTCTCTATATCATCATCGTCCCTTAGGTCGGAAGTCAACATGTGACCCAGGTATTTAATTTTAGTGACTCTCTGGAGTATATTGTTGTTAAGATAGACAGGTGGTGCATTGTCATATTTTTTTTACTCCCGGCCTCAAAGACCATAACGTTACTCTTCTTCACATTATATATTAGGCCATGTGAGGTGGCGTATGCTTCACATATTTTCACCAATTTACGAAGGCCACAGACAGAGGCACTAAGCAACACCAAATCGTCTGCGTAACTGATATTATTGACACAGGTATTGTCAATGTAACACCCGATATTGGTGCTACTCAGTTCACAAATTAAATCATTAATGTACAAATTGAAGAGCGTAGGTGAGGTCAGCCCCCCTTGCCTTACCCCGCACTCCAATCTGTACGATCTTGAGAGGCCCCCCTCCCATCGCACGCTACCGACCTGGCCCCTATACCAGTACTTTAAGATGTTTATTATTTCTACAGGTATGTGAGCTTTCTCAAGTTTATCCCAGAGGAGGTCGTACGAAACCAGGTCAAAAGCCCGCGACAGATCCAAGAAACACGCAAAGACCGGAGTTTTTCGCTTGGTATAGTAGGAAATAGCATGCTTAACACACAGAACAGCGCCTTCCGTCGACAATTTGGGCCTAAAACCAAACTGATTGTCATGGAGTTTCACATAACTATTTATATTTATCTGAAAGATCGCCTGTTTTATTTTTAACTATAGGAATGACTATCGTTTTTATCATTTCCTCTGGCATGTAACTATGCGCCAAACAATAGTTGTACAACAAGAAAAGGACTCGGGGCAGATGCGGTCCTGCAGACTTTAAGTGCTCAATACTGCAGTGACGTGCACAGACATTTGTCATAGGGTAGACATAATTATAAAATTTACTTACAAACATACCACCTATATACCTTACCTCACTATACGGCTAGTTATCTACAACTCGTTTAATATTATGATAGTCTTTCGATCTTCGACCGCAAAAGTATTCAAAACAAGCGAAAGATAAGATTACAACCTGCGAGCCACGTACCACGTATCATACAGTTTAAGATTAAACTTTAGAATAACTAACCATAACTAACCAGTTACTTGATTTGTTCAAAAGCAAGCAAGTTCACAAAAAACTCTTTATATTTCGGTTTCGGCATGTAAACACTAAGCGACACAACTTGCACATGAAAATATTTTTGTCACAAATGAAATTTAACTGATAAAGCAATTAATTTTAAAATAAAACTTTCCTCTTGGATTGTTTGTAAACACGCAAATCAATAACATTGACATAAGTATGATTAATATCTATAATGACATTGACAAGTGACGATGACATATACATCGCGCGCGGCAGCCAATAGAAACCTCGGATCGGAGACAGTGTCTTCAATTCACACACACAGCGCAAATTTGATTTGCATGTGTGAGTCGATGAAAGATGTTTACTTGTACTACTACAAAAGCGATTTCCTATAGGTGTATAATAATTTTCTATGTGTGCGTGAAAAGTCAGACCTTTGAAATTTTGTCTTACGCGGCTTACGCGTATAGATACTGCTTAGCGTGGGCACGCCCGGGCCGCGGCCGCAGCGCCGTACTTGAACAAAATCGACTATAAAGTATTTGCTAGCAGAATTTTGCAGGCGCACCTAATATAATTATTTTTTTGTAAGAAAAATAAATTGTATTTATTTAGCGACTGCAGGGTAGACAGTGTCTAACAGTCTATATGGACTGCACGTCACTGCAATACTGAGCCCATCGTGGCCAGGTGACTTACCCCTAGACATGGAATTTATTACACTTTTTATTTCCTTCACAGTCATGTTAACTTTCCTTTTCACGTTGGGCTCAATATTGAATGTCGATTGTGCGGGCCCGAGGGGTGATTTTACTGTAAAGCGGTTAACAAACATATTAGCTATACTCGTCGGCTCACTCACACCATCGACGCTCACGGGGTGCCCAGGCTTAAACTGCAAGCGATTGGTACTTTTCCAAAAGGACCGAAAATCATTTTTTGAATGGTGTGAAGCTAAAATATCCATCTTTATTTGGTTTTCAAGATGGTAATCCAAGATGGCGGGCGCGACTTTTCATGATAAATCAACATGAGTGTCGTTTTCTAGGTTCTTGGGGTGTAGAGGCGCATATCTCGAAAATGATGTCAGTTATATAATCTAAGATGTCGGACGTGACTTTTCATTATAAATCGACGTGAGTGTTAATTTCTAGGATTTTTTCGGTGTAGTTTTGGAAAATTACATCAGTTTTAGTATCTAAGAAGGCAAATCTTCGCGTGGCCTCTCGCACATCCCGCACGCCGCCTCGCCACCCCTGCCCGCACCTCTGTTGCCCGATCGAGTTAAAAATCGCCAGTGTACATTTATTTCTATCTGTAGTTATTACATTTATCGGTACTAAGGTTACATTATTAATAATCGCCGACAAATGTGATTAATTTCTCACTTTTACCTGTACTTTCGGTAATTATTAATAATGATAGACAATTATTAATAATTTTTAATTAATCACTCTAACCGTAACATATATACAGACTAAATCATTTTGGCTACATACTGATCGTTCCATCGGTACTAGTAACAATTTAATTACCTACTACAGAAGATAAAAGCGAATTTATGACGTCATTCAACAAGGCTACTATAAGATTTCCAACGCCGCCTATTAACTCTATCAGGTATTAACATAGCCCGGCCTTGTATAATTATGTCATAGTGTTTAACCTTATTAAAGCAGGTAGCCATTGTTCTGTGAAGAGAAGCGAGGTAGAATGACCTGCTATAAACTCATTATTGTTAGCTTCTTCCAATGAAGCGTTTAAACTGTCGATTCATTCGGGCAGGACAATTCAATAGGTATGCTTATACATACATAACATAAAGTTGGTTTACGAATTCACAAAACATCTATAACGAATTAATATTGCATGATAAAAAGGAATAATTATTAATAACCAGAAAAGCAAATATGAGGAAGTAAAAAAGGAAAATTTCGACAATGATAGTTCAATTTGTTTATTACATAGGATCACAAAAAAAAACAGCAAATTTTTAAATCCTAATTATCGATAAGTTAATGTAACTTAAACGTTCTTGACATAATAACGAAAATTTTGTGGTTCAATAAAAAGTATTTATTCATCCATTCATTCATAAACAGTGGTAATAAACATCTGTGTAGATGTAGAACAGCATATATCACAGCGAAGAAACGTTCTATGTTCACCACATCATTAGCGTAGGACGCCACCTACAAGGAGGCGACATTTTAGACAAGATAGGAAGCCCGTTAGCCGTTAGGTTCAGTCCAAAACTCATCAAGTCCCTGTTTCTTTGGTCACGATAAAAAGAAAATTCTTTGGCAATGAAAGTGAATGGAACCCGGAACAGGGGACGACCTAAACAAAGATGGATGGATTAACAACGAGCAGAACAATGTAGTATGAACAAGAAATGAGTGACAAAGGCGACAGAACAAAATGGAGGGACTGACATACTGTGCCGACCCCACATCATCATCATAATTTCGAGTAGGTGTCACGGTCAATTGATCATTGCACAACCTGGTGTCAGAGTTCTTCAGAACCGCCTCTCGGCCTCTGACGTGGTTCTTTTAACGACTACCAGATGGCAGCCGGGACCAACGGCTTAACGTGCCTTCCGAAGTACGGAATCATCTTTATTATCCGACAATCAGGTGATTCAAGCCTACAATGTCCTAACCAAACTGGAAGCAACTAAACAAAGTATGCTTCTCGTGGAAATCGAACCCACGACCCCCGGGTTTACAGGCAAACGCCTTAACCACTGGACCACGGAGGCAGTTAACACTGGACCCCACATGAAACAGTGGAATAAGGTAAAGAAGGAATTATTTAAAATCAACAATAAGTAAAGATAATAGGGAAAGGGACTTAAATTTAAAAGCAATCTTTTAAATCTCAGAATCTTGTTCTGATTGAGATAAAAATAATAATAAATCAGGGCACAATCCTTCCATAAGAGATAATGCAATACAAAGGACATCTGTTTAGCTTGTTGAGTAAAAAAGCAATCGTGGGATGAGTCATAAGATCATTGATATTCAGAGTCGCGATGTGACTAACATTGTGTTGCTTGCCCGCAGATATACTTGAATTGCGAAACCGCGCGTGTTATCTGTTTAGTAAGAAATTTTAAGGTTTATACCTAACGTGAGTCAACTGGGCACGGTCTTGTTTTCCATAGTACGACTCTGTTGAAAAGGCAAACTAAAGTTGATTATGGCCTTACAAACCCATCAAGGTCGCAGGGAAACGCTGGATGCAGGCCGCTTCCAACCGGTCATTTTGGAAATCATTGGGAGAGGCCTATGTCCAGCAGTGGACTTCTTGCGGCTGATATGAAACCCATCAAACTATTTTACATACTAGTGAAACTATTTGAAAATAAGGTGCATTTTCGTGGTAGCGATTTAGTCTCATAAACAAGTAAATTTACCCCCGATATTCCTTTAGGTGGTGCCACACAACTTTCTTATGGGACCAAACATGATTAACTTCTGTGGGACCAATGCTGAGAACTCAAAAAAAAAATCGTCATTTTCATACTTATTACCGGGGCGCCTCAATGTATGGAAATGACAAAACAAAATTTGATTTCCCAGCATTGGTCCCATAGGAAAAGTTAGTCATATTGACGGGCTGAATCACCCCATTACGGTAATGTCGAGGGTAAATTTATACGCTGTATAGTAATCATATAAAACTATGTCCTCGGGTTTTGAAGCTCGACGGTATATGATTTTACACTTTCGCGGTCAAAGCCACTATTAGTTACGTAGTAACTATTTAGTAATCTGTGCTATTAGTCGTTATTATTTCGCTTGACGGGTTTGTTACTCCACACTCGACTAAAAGACTCTCCTTATTATCTTATGTCTTCCCGGTTGCATCCTTAACTATAGTGGTTGGAATCCCGGGTTCTGTTATTATAACAGTTAGTTAGCCGTGTGGTTTCCGGCAGAGTAGAATAGGAACACTCCAAGTCTTCCCATGGATGTCGTAAGAGGCGACTTAGGAAATACAAGCTAAACAAAGCTCATAAACATCAATGAGATCTCTCCAATCCGTCTGGCCAGCGAGGAGAGTGTAGGCCAAATCCTCTGACTGCTCTGGCCAAGTATGGCTCCGGTAATACAGAGAGGGTCATGCTCCTGCAGTGGAGACTTAAAAGACCTGAAGATTTTTTATTTATTTTTTTTATTTATTTATTTTATATTAATTCATATTATTTATTTCTATTTAATTCATATATATTATTTTCATATTAATTTAATTTTCCCGAAACAAATCATCAATAGGAGTCATATCTACCTACGTGTTTATCAAATAGGTACCTATACTCTTTTGTAAGGACAATGCATTATATTTATTTTTAAACATTATCGGATACCGTGGTTATGGAGCGATATCAACTGGTAACAATATGTGGTTTTGTGGAATACTTACTCAGGTACCTATCACGTACCTATCTATTTTAGGTTTGATACAAAGTTTCCATCCACCACTCAAATACCAACATAAATATTATAAACTAGCGGCCCGCCCCAGCTTCGCTCAGGTACATTTAGTGACATAATAAAAAAAATCTCACCCTGGGTTACATTATCGAAGTTTTCATGCGAATCCCTAACTTTTTCGAAAATATTCTATAGCCTATGTTCATCAGGGATAATTTAGGACTCTAATGGTGAAAGAATTATTCAAAACGGTCCAGTACTTTCGAAGCCTATTCAATTCAAACAAACAATAGTAGAAGTGTAGATATAGATAAATGCGACAGTGAGTTTGTTACGCTTTCGCGTTTTTACTACTTAACCGATTGTCGTGGATATGCGTTGTCATAGGCAAGGACATAAGCTATCTTTGATTACGAATAAAATCCATACCTATGAAGGAATATATATTATATAGAGGTCTGAGAATATGAAGTCCTCAGACCTCTATAAAGTATCCTAATTGAGTAATGTTTAAAAAAAAACAATATTGCATTGTCATTCGATTTAAACACCAAACAACTTAATCAGTTAAGAATAAGGTGCTAGCTAAAATAATAAGTTAAAAAGACAGTAAACATGACAACTCCGTCGTCAGAAGAGAATATCACATTATTGGGGTAATAGTGTGCGCAGAAGACCGACCTACATAAACCCGACGTTACGAGGGGACAGCGCGCACGTCCTGTAAAACAATCAACTGGATTACTGGGACACGGACAAATAAACATACAAAATACGTGGGTAAGTACCCACCTATTTTGTATGTTTATTTGTCCGTCTAACCTATTATTTCGTAGGACGCCACCTACAAGGAGGCGACATTTTAGACAAGATAGGAAGCCCGTTAGCCGTTAGGTTCAGTCCAAAACTCATCAAGTCCCTGTTTCTTTGGTCACGATAAAAAGAAAATTCTTTGGCAATGAAAGTGAATGGAACCCGGAACAGGGGACGACCTAAACAAAGATGGATGGATTAACAACGAGCAGAACAATGTAGTATGAACAAGAAATGAGTGACAAAGGCGACAGAACAAAATGGAGGGACTGACATACTGTGCCGACCCCACATCATCATCATAATTTCGAGTAGGTGTCACGGTCAATTGATCATTGCACAACCTGGTGTCAGAGTTCTTCAGAACCGCCTCTCGGCCTCTGACGTGGTTCTTTTAACGACTACCAGATGGCAGCCGGGACCAACGGCTTAACGTGCCTTCCGAAGTACGGAATCATCTTTATTATCCGACAATCAGGTGATTCAAGCCTACAATGTCCTAACCAAACTGGAAGCAACTAAACAAAGTATGCTTCTCGTGGAAATCGAACCCACGACCCCCGGGTTTACAGGCAAACGCCTTAACCACTGGACCACGGAGGCAGTTAACACTGGACCCCACATGAAACAGTGGAATAAGGTAAAGAAGGAATTATTTAAAATCAACAATAAGTAAAGATAATAGGGAAAGGGACTTAAATTTAAAAGCAATCTTTTAAATCTCAGAATCTTGTTCTGATTGAGATAAAAATAATAATAAATCAGGGCACAATCCTTCCATAAGAGATAATGCAATACAAAGGACATCTGTTTAGCTTGTTGAGTAAAAAAGCAATCGTGGGATGAGTCATAAGATCATTGATATTCAGAGTCGCGATGTGACTAACATTGTGTTGCTTGCCCGCAGATATACTTGAATTGCGAAACCGCGCGTGTTATCTGTTTAGTAAGAAATTTTAAGGTTTATACCTAACGTGAGTCAACTGGGCACGGTCTTGTTTTCCATAGTACGACTCTGTTGAAAAGGCAAACTAAAGTTGATTATGGCCTTACAAACCCATCAAGGTCGCAGGGAAACGCTGGATGCAGGCCGCTTCCAACCGGTCATTTTGGAAATCATTGGGAGAGGCCTATGTCCAGCAGTGGACTTCTTGCGGCTGATATGAAACCCATCAAACTATTTTACATACTAGTGAAACTATTTGAAAATAAGGTGCATTTTCGTGGTAGCGATTTAGTCTCATAAACAAGTAAATTTACCCCCGATATTCCTTTAGGTGGTGCCACACAACTTTCTTATGGGACCAAACATGATTAACTTCTGTGGGACCAATGCTGAGAACTCAAAAAAAAAATCGTCATTTTCATACTTATTACCGGGGCGCCTCAATGTATGGAAATGACAAAACAAAATTTGATTTCCCAGCATTGGTCCCATAGGAAAAGTTAGTCATATTGACGGGCTGAATCACCCCATTACGGTAATGTCGAGGGTAAATTTATACGCTGTATAGTAATCATATAAAACTATGTCCTCGGGTTTTGAAGCTCGACGGTATATGATTTTACACTTTCGCGGTCAAAGCCACTATTAGTTACGTAGTAACTATTTAGTAATCTGTGCTATTAGTCGTTATTATTTCGCTTGACGGGTTTGTTACTCCACACTCGACTAAAAGACTCTCCTTATTATCTTATGTCTTCCCGGTTGCATCCTTAACTATAGTGGTTGGAATCCCGGGTTCTGTTATTATAACAGTTAGTTAGCCGTGTGGTTTCCGGCAGAGTAGAATAGGAACACTCCAAGTCTTCCCATGGATGTCGTAAGAGGCGACTTAGGAAATACAAGCTAAACAAAGCTCATAAACATCAATGAGATCTCTCCAATCCGTCTGGCCAGCGAGGAGAGTGTAGGCCAAATCCTCTGACTGCTCTGGCCAAGTATGGCTCCGGTAATACAGAGAGGGTCATGCTCCTGCAGTGGAGACTTAAAAGACCTGAAGATTTTTTATTTATTTTTTTTATTTATTTATTTTATATTAATTCATATTATTTATTTCTATTTAATTCATATATATTATTTTCATATTAATTTAATTTTCCCGAAACAAATCATCAATAGGAGTCATATCTACCTACGTGTTTATCAAATAGGTACCTATACTCTTTTGTAAGGACAATGCATTATATTTATTTTTAAACATTATCGGATACCGTGGTTATGGAGCGATATCAACTGGTAACAATATGTGGTTTTGTGGAATACTTACTCAGGTACCTATCACGTACCTATCTATTTTAGGTTTGATACAAAGTTTCCATCCACCACTCAAATACCAACATAAATATTATAAACTAGCGGCCCGCCCCAGCTTCGCTCAGGTACATTTAGTGACATAATAAAAAAAATCTCACCCTGGGTTACATTATCGAAGTTTTCATGCGAATCCCTAACTTTTTCGAAAATATTCTATAGCCTATGTTCATCAGGGATAATTTAGGACTCTAATGGTGAAAGAATTATTCAAAACGGTCCAGTACTTTCGAAGCCTATTCAATTCAAACAAACAATAGTAGAAGTGTAGATATAGATAAATGCGACAGTGAGTTTGTTACGCTTTCGCGTTTTTACTACTTAACCGATTGTCGTGGATATGCGTTGTCATAGGCAAGGACATAAGCTATCTTTGATTACGAATAAAATCCATACCTATGAAGGAATATATATTATATAGAGGTCTGAGAATATGAAGTCCTCAGACCTCTATAAAGTATCCTAATTGAGTAATGTTTAAAAAAAAACAATATTGCATTGTCATTCGATTTAAACACCAAACAACTTAATCAGTTAAGAATAAGGTGCTAGCTAAAATAATAAGTTAAAAAGACAGTAAACATGACAACTCCGTCGTCAGAAGAGAATATCACATTATTGGGGTAATAGTGTGCGCAGAAGACCGACCTACATAAACCCGACGTTACGAGGGGACAGCGCGCACGTCCTGTAAAACAATCAACTGGATTACTGGGACACGGACAAATAAACATACAAAATACGTGGGTAAGTACCCACCTATTTTGTATGTTTATTTGTCCGTCTAACCTATTATTTCGTAGGACGCCACCTACAAGGAGGCGACATTTTAGACAAGATAGGAAGCCCGTTAGCCGTTAGGTTCAGTCCAAAACTCATCAAGTCCCTGTTTCTTTGGTCACGATAAAAAGAAAATTCTTTGGCAATGAAAGTGAATGGAACCCGGAACAGGGGACGACCTAAACAAAGATGGATGGATTAACAACGAGCAGAACAATGTAGTATGAACAAGAAATGAGTGACAAAGGCGACAGAACAAAATGGAGGGACTGACATACTGTGCCGACCCCACATCATCATCATAATTTCGAGTAGGTGTCACGGTCAATTGATCATTGCACAACCTGGTGTCAGAGTTCTTCAGAACCGCCTCTCGGCCTCTGACGTGGTTCTTTTAACGACTACCAGATGGCAGCCGGGACCAACGGCTTAACGTGCCTTCCGAAGTACGGAATCATCTTTATTATCCGACAATCAGGTGATTCAAGCCTACAATGTCCTAACCAAACTGGAAGCAACTAAACAAAGTATGCTTCTCGTGGAAATCGAACCCACGACCCCCGGGTTTACAGGCAAACGCCTTAACCACTGGACCACGGAGGCAGTTAACACTGGACCCCACATGAAACAGTGGAATAAGGTAAAGAAGGAATTATTTAAAATCAACAATAAGTAAAGATAATAGGGAAAGGGACTTAAATTTAAAAGCAATCTTTTAAATCTCAGAATCTTGTTCTGATTGAGATAAAAATAATAATAAATCAGGGCACAATCCTTCCATAAGAGATAATGCAATACAAAGGACATCTGTTTAGCTTGTTGAGTAAAAAAGCAATCGTGGGATGAGTCATAAGATCATTGATATTCAGAGTCGCGATGTGACTAACATTGTGTTGCTTGCCCGCAGATATACTTGAATTGCGAAACCGCGCGTGTTATCTGTTTAGTAAGAAATTTTAAGGTTTATACCTAACGTGAGTCAACTGGGCACGGTCTTGTTTTCCATAGTACGACTCTGTTGAAAAGGCAAACTAAAGTTGATTATGGCCTTACAAACCCATCAAGGTCGCAGGGAAACGCTGGATGCAGGCCGCTTCCAACCGGTCATTTTGGAAATCATTGGGAGAGGCCTATGTCCAGCAGTGGACTTCTTGCGGCTGATATGAAACCCATCAAACTATTTTACATACTAGTGAAACTATTTGAAAATAAGGTGCATTTTCGTGGTAGCGATTTAGTCTCATAAACAAGTAAATTTACCCCCGATATTCCTTTAGGTGGTGCCACACAACTTTCTTATGGGACCAAACATGATTAACTTCTGTGGGACCAATGCTGAGAACTCAAAAAAAAAATCGTCATTTTCATACTTATTACCGGGGCGCCTCAATGTATGGAAATGACAAAACAAAATTTGATTTCCCAGCATTGGTCCCATAGGAAAAGTTAGTCATATTGACGGGCTGAATCACCCCATTACGGTAATGTCGAGGGTAAATTTATACGCTGTATAGTAATCATATAAAACTATGTCCTCGGGTTTTGAAGCTCGACGGTATATGATTTTACACTTTCGCGGTCAAAGCCACTATTAGTTACGTAGTAACTATTTAGTAATCTGTGCTATTAGTCGTTATTATTTCGCTTGACGGGTTTGTTACTCCACACTCGACTAAAAGACTCTCCTTATTATCTTATGTCTTCCCGGTTGCATCCTTAACTATAGTGGTTGGAATCCCGGGTTCTGTTATTATAACAGTTAGTTAGCCGTGTGGTTTCCGGCAGAGTAGAATAGGAACACTCCAAGTCTTCCCATGGATGTCGTAAGAGGCGACTTAGGAAATACAAGCTAAACAAAGCTCATAAACATCAATGAGATCTCTCCAATCCGTCTGGCCAGCGAGGAGAGTGTAGGCCAAATCCTCTGACTGCTCTGGCCAAGTATGGCTCCGGTAATACAGAGAGGGTCATGCTCCTGCAGTGGAGACTTAAAAGACCTGAAGATTTTTTATTTATTTTTTTTATTTATTTATTTTATATTAATTCATATTATTTATTTCTATTTAATTCATATATATTATTTTCATATTAATTTAATTTTCCCGAAACAAATCATCAATAGGAGTCATATCTACCTACGTGTTTATCAAATAGGTACCTATACTCTTTTGTAAGGACAATGCATTATATTTATTTTTAAACATTATCGGATACCGTGGTTATGGAGCGATATCAACTGGTAACAATATGTGGTTTTGTGGAATACTTACTCAGGTACCTATCACGTACCTATCTATTTTAGGTTTGATACAAAGTTTCCATCCACCACTCAAATACCAACATAAATATTATAAACTAGCGGCCCGCCCCAGCTTCGCTCAGGTACATTTAGTGACATAATAAAAAAAATCTCACCCTGGGTTACATTATCGAAGTTTTCATGCGAATCCCTAACTTTTTCGAAAATATTCTATAGCCTATGTTCATCAGGGATAATTTAGGACTCTAATGGTGAAAGAATTATTCAAAACGGTCCAGTACTTTCGAAGCCTATTCAATTCAAACAAACAATAGTAGAAGTGTAGATATAGATAAATGCGACAGTGAGTTTGTTACGCTTTCGCGTTTTAACTACTTAACCGATTGTCGTGGATATGCGTTGTCATAGGCAAGGACATAAGCTATCTTTGATTACGAATAAAATCCATACCTATGAAGGAATATATATTATATAGAGGTCTGAGAATATGAAGTCCTCAGACCTCTATAAAGTATCCTAATTGAGTAATGTTTAAAAAAAAACAATATTGCATTGTCATTCGATTTAAACACCAAACAACTTAATCAGTTAAGAATAAGGTGCTAGCTAAAATAATAAGTTAAAAAGACAGTAAACATGACAACTCCGTCGTCAGAAGAGAATATCACATTATTGGGGTAATAGTGTGCGCAGAAGACCGACCTACATAAACCCGACGTTACGAGGGGACAGCGCGCACGTCCTGTAAAACAATTAACTGGATTACTGGGACACGGACAAATAAACATACAAAATACGTGGGTAAGTACCCACCTATTTTGTATGTTTATTTGTCCGTCTAACCTATTATTTCGTTTAAAATTTTTGAAACCCCTAACACAGAATACCTGAGACAGCACCTAGGGGGCAAGCTGCTCGCCTGTAAAACCAAAAATATCATATAACCAGCATAAATCCTAAATAATATTATAAATGCGAAAGTGAGTTTGTTTGTTTGTTTGTTACGCTTTCACGCCGTAACTACTGAACCGATCATCATGAAAATTTGCATACAAGTTCTCTGGAGTACGGAGAAGGACATAGGCTACCTTTTATCCCGGAAAAAAGTACTATTCCCGAGGGATCGACATTGACGCGGGCGGAGCCGCGGGCGAAAGCTAGTATCATATAAATATATGAACTGCCTCCGTGGTCCAGTGTTCGTGGTCGGGTTCCATTCCCACGGGAAGCATACTTTGTTTAGTTGTTTCCAGTTTGGTTAGGATATTGCAGGCTTGAATTACCTGATTGTCTGATAAGTAAGATGATTCCGTGCTTTTGGAGGCACGTTAAGCCCTTGGTCCCGGCTGCCATCAGAGGCCAAGAGGCGATCCCGAAGAACTCTGACACCAGGGTGTGCAGGGTCGATTGACCGTGTAATGTCACCTACTCGAAATGACGATGATGACCGTTTTTTCTTTCTACCTAATCTTTAAAGTCCAATGGCATCATGAGCTCCCACCTATGTGTCTTGTCATTACTGTCACACAACTTTCACACAAAATGGGTGCTTTTGTTGTGCGATTGTCACTTCTTCTTTTCGTATTTATGTGTTCAAATAAACAATAAATATTTATCTTATATTTAAGTAGACATAATATGACGAGTGTACACTCGGTTGCAGATAAATGTAACCCTCTACAATTTAAAATCTGTTGTTAGAGGGTCAGTTTTATCTGCCCCCGACTGTACTTCCAATCCAGTAAAAGTTAACACGCAAGCCTACATAGACCCGGTGTTAGTTTTTTTTTTTTTTACAAAATTTGAATTAGGCATTTGTCTCCCATCTCACCTGATGGCATGGATCTAAGAATAATCAGGATAGGACCTTGAGAATGTGGCAGAGAAGCAAATCACAATGTATGCAGACGTGTCGTGACACGAAATTCACGCACACATCGGCACTCAAATGGATGCAGGTTTTCCCCGGTCGAAATGTCAAACTTGTACTTACCAAGAAGTTGGTGTGCCTTTTGAAACTCGTTGAAAATAAGCATAAAAACATAAAATAATGCCGAGCTGTGTGGTAAAAGAGTGTAAAAATTGTAGTAAACTACACAAAAAGTCCGACGGTATCACGTATCATAGGTAAGTACAAACTTCTTGTTGTTTTCGAGACTATGTAAGTAATTTACTCAATCGCATATTTTCTTGGTTTAATTATACTATTTACACACATAACACCACAGTTACTCGTATGTACGAATTGGTTGGTAACCTAAACACACGTTTCAACTACAATTTTAAAGTAAACTAATATGATTTTGTAATTTTCTTTGCGCCGCAAAAGTCAATGACCCGGTGTCAGCGCAGCGCTAAGTCGGACTGTCGGTGTTGCCAGAATATGATTTCAAGATTCCTGTTCTTTATTTTTAATATAAAATTTTATTTTGTTTATTTTTTTAAGGTTCTCCATTCGTGATGCTTATAAGTAAAAAAATAATGGATCGATATTATTAGAAGAAATAGAAAGGATGCATCATGGGTACCATCAATTTGTTTGTTCCGAACATTTTAAAAATAGCAATTTTTATATGACAAAAGGAGCATATCGCCGGTTGATTAAGTTCGCGTGCCCAGAAAAGGTATGTTTCTTATTAATACTTTTACTCGACTTCAAAAAAAAGGAGCAGTTCCAGTTGTATTTCATTTTGCATATTTTTACGTCATAACTCCATCATTTATGAACTAAATTTGGAAAATCGATGTATGTGTTGATGATAAATGTATGAAGTGAGATGATTTTGGAATCCAAGATGGCTGACATTACTTTTCATTTAAAGTCAACTTTATTGGCGTTTTGGAATTTTTGGGATATCAACAAAAATGAAGTCATTTTCAGTTTTCAAAATGGCCATCACCATTATTTATGGAAATTCGACTTGGGTGACGTTTTCGGAGTATTTCGGGGTAAAACTGACGTCAATTTTGTGTTGGGATTCAAGATGACTGTCACTATTTTTTTTGAAAATATGACTTATGTGTCGCTTTTGCGTTATTTTTGGGTGCATCACAAACAACGCCTATGGGATGCAAAACAGGGGTGATATTTTCGAGGTATTTTGGCGTGTAGATCACACAAGTGGCGTCAATTTCGAGATCATAGTATAAAACAAAGTCGCTTCCCGCTGTGTCCGTCTGTCCCTATGTATGCTTAGATTTTTAAAACTACGCAAAGGACTTTGATGCAGTTTTTTTTATGGATAGAGATATTCAATGTTTATATTTTATACTTATATGTAAATGTGAAAGTATTTTATTATCATTTGCCGACGTCAGAATAAAAGATTTTAACTTTGAACAATTTCTGAATTTAATATTGTTGACTTATTGATGACACTAATAATCTATAGACGGATGAATCTATAAATCTGCAAAATTATAAAAAAAGTAATTTTTAATTTTACCACCAATATAAGGCCTCGAGGGTTTGTTTTTCTGTGAGTAAAATTATATGTATTGTTATTTATTAACTTAAAACACAGTAAAATAAAAATGTTATCTATAATTTCGTTCTTTTATTCCTTTTATCAAGTTCCCCAAAACGTCTAAGGTCGCTCAAAGATGAGATTGATTCACAGTTGCCCTTCTGGATCATTATGTCTAAATTCATAATACTTCTCTGAAATAGATGTTACGTTTTGTAAAAAAAATATAAATAATATTAGTGCTACTAGGCATCAGTACCACTCACAATTTATTTACTCTAATTATTGGGTAATTTTTGATGACAATGGTCACCCTATACTGCACACATGTAACCAAAGCTTGCTTCACTTTGACGTTCCTCACGCCCGGTCCATATTATTCTTAGGTCCATGCCTGATGGTAAGTTACGTGGGGGACTGGGCGTACGTCCTGTAAACCAATCAATGGGATAATCTAACTAGGTCGCCAGCTTATATACTGATACACTGACGTTATCGCTAAAATAGTAGATAGTCATTCACAACACAATGGTACAAGGTGTTGTAAAAATATTAGAAAATATAGGACTTCATTAAATGTGATTTATTCCTATCCAATACCACGAACGAATACCATAGGATCTTTTTGGAAGTAAATAAGACTGTATTTGCATAGGTCTATAAAAGAAATTACAAAGTTGGAGATCTGTAGGTAAATTTGTAGTGAAGTAGAAAATGTCATGTCTAATTTTCAACGAGTTTGCGTTATTTTTTGTTATTTTTCTTAACAAATATATATATATATTTTATTTTATTTTTAAATATGAGAAATAATGAGCAGGCAGAAGAGGACTACGGAAATCCAGTTAAATACACTGGTAATGAACCACTGAATTTACGCTATAATTAAATACACATTCAATCTAACGCTTCAAAAATGCGTGCCGTTGGTTTCATAAAACTACAAAAGAGGCAATAGCTTAAAATGACTATTGTAGTCATGTGCCTATATTCTGACTGACATAGATAGGTATCTTAATTAGGTTTTATCTTCATAATGGCACTTAATTTGGGGGTTAATTAAGTACTATTTAAACCTCATCATATAAGGACGTGCTAACCACCAGTCATCTTTCTTTTTTGTCGTATTGCCGTATTGCTTATTGGTCAACGTAGATTTTGCTCTTACGTCGTATGGCTCACTTTATCCAGTAGGACAGAAAGACGTGATATTGTATCAGTATATTCATCATCATTTCGTAAGTCTCACGGTCAATCGACCATGCACACCCTGGTGTCAGAGTTCTTCGGAACCGCCTCTCGGCCTCTGACGTGGTTCCTTTAACGACTATCAGATGGCGGCCGGGACCACCGGCTTAACGTGCCTTCCGAAGCACGGAATCATCTATATTTCAGACAATCAGGTGATTCAAGCCTGCAATGTCCTAACCAAACTGGAAACAAAGTATGCTTCCGGTGGGAATCGAACCCACGACCCCCAGGTCAACAGGCAAACGCCTTAACCACTGGACCACGGAGGCTGTTGTATCAGTATATTTACAAACGTCTTTCCAATCAATCGTATCTATTTCCAATGCTCATCAATCGACTGTTTGATTGTGGCAAATCCAAATTTGATTAAAGCAAATAGACATATTTTCCTAGTCACACACATTACCATAGTTTATTCGGTGTAATAAAGTACCGAGAAAAAGCCAAGGTTTCATTCATATGACATTAACTCGTCTAGACTTTTTGTGAGCTCGTGGGGATTTCAGCCTGGATTAGGCCGTTCGGTTTCTTCTAGGAACATTTTGGAAGCAACTAAAGCTGGTCTATAAGATCTGGTCTAGAAGCTGATTGTTTATACCCTATATAGGACGTTAAATTGAGAGAGTGGATTGTGAATCTAAACTGGTTTATGTACTAATTAGGCCGAAATTAGGAGGGACTTAGTTTCCTATGTCCCCCCTAATTCAGTTAATAGACTCAGGTGTTACTTTGCGGAAGTCAAAGCTACATTTACTTTGAGACAATTTACTTTGCGTGCTTCCGCCACCAGTTAGTTCATGCAAACTATTGCTGGCCAGCGCCCACCCACTACTGTTAGTCCCTTTGATCGTTCGAATGACAAGCAACGAATCGTTGCTTGTCATTCGAACGATCAACATCTAGGGTTCACTGCCTGAAGATGCTTCGTGTAGAGGCGAAACACGTGTCGCGAGCACGACGGCCGATATTGCTGCAGCCTCATCGGATGCAGCAGTATCGACCAGGGTTGCATGCATCAACTATTGGTGGCGGGTATGAAGGGACTAACAGTAGTGGGTGGGCGCTGGCCAGCAATAGTTTGCATGAACTAACTGGTGGCGGAAGCACGCAAAGTAAATTGTCTCAAAGTAAAAAAACCCCCCTAATTCGTCATTCTTGAGCGAATGTGTGCATGCCGCCGCGCCGGTGGCTCTCAAGGCACGCAATATCGGTGATACACTGCATTGTGGCGTCCATCTACTTCGCGACCTGAATGAACGTGCTTCTCTTGCTGATAAATGAACTAATATCAAACAAACCAATCTCAATAATTTTCATAGGTAGGTAGCTGTGGTTAGGCCTAATTTTACAATATAGGGAACTAATATACGACCACGGGCTCCACCGCATCACAAGTAAGGGCAATCGGGCACACCCGTAAATGCGATATGATAGCGTGAACTAAAAAATAATCCGCTCAAGAACATATTTCATAAACGACCAATTAAACTATCCTAAAATCAGCCACTGCTGAGGCGGGCGCCGCAATACGTGCGATACGATTGGAGATATCTCGTATCGTGTCTAACGTATAGCGGCGTCCCTCTCATCAGATCCGATATTCAGGATGGTATAATACCACCTTAAGTCGCCTCAAGACAAGAGAATTGATTGATAGCAGGCTTCCGACCGAACACCTCTTGCAAATGTATCGCGTTTATTTCAAAAACCTCAAATCATTCTACCAATCAGTTGATTTGCCACGTCAAGCACGTTAGCTGTTTTTTTTCTGAGTAATAAAGTACCGAGAAAAGGCACTGTATAAACTGTGGCACTGCCGAGGTTTCATTGGAAAACCTGCACATGTTTTTAGACGTGATAACGTCTTACAAATCGCGTTCACAAAAGTGTCACGTTTCGCGTACAAGCGAGAGAGCGGAACAATATGGATAGAGATCTTAGGCCGATCATGCCTCTCTATCCATATTCTTCGGCTTGCGTTCGGCTTGTGACGCATCTATCTCTCCTCTTCCACCGTTATCACATAAAATTATCGTATAACTAAAAGTTTTATTAACAGTATGTACATAATTCTACTCGTCTAGACTTTTTGTATCGTCAGGTTTTTAGCCTAGACGGAGTAGACCAACAATTCGTCTTTCTTTTGATACTCATTTGTCTTTCTTGCGAGGCCATTAAAGCATCACATTCCAGTGCTAGCGGTACACCGAAATTCAGTAAAAAGCTGCAAATGGTATTACCATGAAAATGAAAACGATTCATCTTTAGGCCAAAAGAATCAATTTGACCCGTAGCTAGCACGAAAAACAAAACGAAATTGCTTTTCAGGGTTGGACATATCATTTTAGGTATATTTTATAAATAATGATTCAACCGTATCATATCTGGAGGAGCCCAAGCTTGGTATGTTTTGAAAATGATTTTTAATTTAATCTAAAACAAGTGCAACAAATTAATTATGATATATTTTTAGAATTTACTTAGCAAGCGCTTTCATTAGGTACCACACACGATAGGTTTCAGAACATGAAAATTGATTTTATTTTTATTTTTAGTGCTAATTTGGGATATTGGATTGGATTCTTATGGCCTAAAGATCAATCGTTTCGATTTTTATGCTTTTGACACCATTTCCAATGATTTCCGTTAGCGTTAGGCAGACCAGCCGGTCCAACTATGTATTTAGGCCACTTACACATACGAAAAACAAACAATCTATCAATTAATCGAGGTGCCTCGCCACACATAGCTGTTTACTCTGTGTAAAGTTCAGCGAAAAGGCACTGCCAAGGTTTCAATCACACATGACATCAACTCGTCCCGCCAAACGAGTTTTAGTACTACTACAGAATAAGTACTACGAACACTAAACTTTTACTTTTTTACGCTATTCGAGTTAATAATAGACGCTACTGGAGGGTGTTGAGAATGTTGAGATAAATGCTGTCCATTTCAATGTTAAGGAACTGCAGGAGAACTTTATCTATTTTGGTATAATCAATAAATAAAACACGTTAAATATGTTGTGCTGTGCTCTTGAGTTGTCTATGGATATATATATCGACTGATTCAGTCTTATTATAAAACGAGGACTAACTTATGTACCTGGTTTAAGGCGAGGCCTCAAATGTTTGGTACCTTCGCCCGGCAAAGGACTGATCAAGTGCGCGCAAGGGATAGCGCTTGGCGGTTTAGCCCGTGAATGATGAGATAGGAGATAGTCTCGAGTCGCTCAAAGAAAAAAACGTAAGCGCCAAATTCGTTATTTCTATTTTATATAAAATCAGACCGGTTAATTGTATTTTCATATTAACATTTTGATGAATTACTAATAACCTATCTTTTAGTCTAAAAATCATTATTTCATTCGTCGCATTTGAGCTAAAATAACAAAAACTCTGCGAACGAAGACCATTTTTCAAAAAATATTTCTATCGAGAAAATATTATCAAAACGTGTTTTCATCTTCAATTTTTGGAGATGAAATAGTCAAAAATCATATTACTTAGATTTGAAACTCCTAATTTAAGTATTTTGCGAGATAAATAAGGTTCAGAACGACCTTATTTTCAGTGGTATCACCTTAAACCGTTATCCTACCAAAATAAGTCGACACTTACCACTTTGACGTTTGGTCAACTGTCATTGTCAATTTGTTTTGGACGGATAATGGTTCAAGCCAGAAAGTTAGTCCTCATTTCTCGCAAAACTTAATCAGACTTATTATAGTCTGTTTACGTTTTGCGTGTGGAAAATTCATACTACTACATTGTCTATACTTTCATTAACTGATACATAATACTACCTATTCTTTTGTCTATCTGGCACATTTATATATTTTAGTGCACGAGGTATTTTGATTATTGATTCATTATAATTAATATAAAGGACACATATCGTAAATCTATAAATAAACTAGCTGTGCCATCGACTCCGTTCGCGTACATTTGTATGAGGGTCACGCACGTCTTATCATAACTGGAGAAAAAAATATAAGTCGCCTATCCTATGGGCTGTGCGTCTAAATGTTTATCTACCAAGTATCATAAATATTTCATAAAATAACTACAAAATTTCATAAAATTCAGTAAATTCGTTGAAGAGTTACGGTGCACAATTCATACATACAGAAAAAAAATCAAAAAATCATCAATTTAGTTTCTGTATCATGTATAGAGCTTGGATTGGACACGATTAAAAAAATGACTATTGGACGAATGTTTTTATAATGTGAAAGAATATATAAATTTTATATGACATGATAAATAGTATAAGACATCATTATTATTATATTTATTTATTCAATTCGTATTATTATGATTTTATTAATTATATATAAGTCTAAATATTTGCACGCCCCTTATCGTGGCTGAATACATGTGTATTGTGTAATTATATTTAAGACCCATTTTAAATTCTGTATTCTGTCAAAAAAAAATATTCTATTAGTATTGATTGATGATTCGAGTATCATTATAATTAAGCACACTTTCTCTCAAACATAAAACCCTAATTTTACGGCGCTATACGTTTAGAATGACATGATATTGACTGTTAATTAATTCTTATCTAATCAGTGTCACCTATCTTTAAAGAACTTAGAATAATTTATAGATACGACTCTTTATTACTACTTTCTCTCTACTAGAGAAGCACTCATAATTTTTTTATCAAGTCTAAACTGAAATGCCAATAAAACTTGCGTATAAGTTAGGAAAGGAATTCGGCTGATCGGAAAACGTGAGTATCTTGAATATATTTGATAAGATAAAGAGGATAATGGAACGATAGTTTAAATGATATTTTAGTGTTTGATAGCACAGCTCAGTATTTCAACAAAACAAGAGCCATCTATACAATTTTTTTAATAAAACGTGGTTAAAATGTATAAAAGGCCTCATGAGTTTTCACAATAAGACACAATTACAGTCACGAGCATTTCTACGTAAACAAATCGTTTCTTAAATCAATGTAATAAGGTCTTAAATGTAAAACTTATTAATACATGTAAATTATGACGGCTCTTTTCCTTACAAACCTCCCGCTTCGTCACTCTTGTACAAACATGACTTCAGATAAAGAAGTGAAATCCCACCAAAAACATTCTGTAAAAGACTAGCCAAGTCTCGATGGAGCTGCTTGTTTATCTTTAAAAAGTAATTAAATCTAGACAAAGTCGTGCCAAGCCTAAGGTTCCTTAATGCGATTTCTTTATTATTATAGTTAATGCTGTCACTTGGCCGTTGAACATTTTTTTCAGATATAAGGTACCGATTTGTCTTTTGACATGAACATCAAGAATTAACGCGACATAACCAATTATCCACCATTTCCCCCAACATCAGTCGCGATTCAGCCATAATCTCTCAGATATGAGATCTAAAACATACAAAATACTTTTCTTATCTATCACATCTACAACAACACTAAGTACATGGCATATCACTAGTCATTAGGGGTCACTGCATAATAATCAAGAAACCTACTCATTTATAATAAAAATATCAGTTTCTACGATTAATCATACTTTACATCGATTTATCAAATTACATAAATCTGTAAAATGAGAAACGCCTCGTTCAAAGAAAAAGTAATATGACAAATGAGCTATCTATTCCATGCTAGAATATTAAGTAGCCATATTTGTAAACAACAATTTGAATTTATGATCGCAACAAAACCAACATAAACATGTACAACACATTTCCCTTAGTATTATTACGACTAAAAAAGATAACGCGGTAATGTTATACTGCGGTTGGGAATAACGCAACAAACTCTATAGAAAGCCAACAAAGGTATGTATGACTCAATCACATAAAAAAACTTACTCTATAAAATTGTCGAAAGGTACTCGAGTCCATTGCGAGAAATGGAGCGCGTTTTACGAAATAAAATCGGACAATAATATGCATCCATAAGCGATTTTATCAATTTGATAAGTGGATAAGCTGATTAGGCGATTGTATAAGATTCGCGATATCATGTTTACTTGGCTACAATGATTGTAATACTTGTAATTTTCTGTTTATAAGGAATATTAAGAGTAATTGTTTGAATAAAGATTGCGTGATAACAGTGATATCATTGCGCTCCACATAATAGTCAGTTTTATATAACTTTGTTTTATTTACATGTACAAAATCACTGTCTATGAGTGATTATGTGAAATAATAGTTATTAGTACCTAACTAGGTTAGTACCTATACCTAACTACTAACCTAGTTTTACTAGGAACGAAAGACCCCATTCAACTTGATAAGTATCCAGTGGAAAATCGGCCTAAAATAGACTTCCTCTTCTTCTATCGAGTCGAAAAAGGGCTTTGCGTTCACATTAAATATTTCGACCAGTGCTTTGCTACCGTGATTGCCCATTCGTTTTCCTTATTTAGATCTTGTTGAAAGCAAGAAGTTGGGCTTTCTGGGCACACCAAGAGGTGACCCATAGATTGGATAGCACCACAGTCGCACTCACTATTGTTGCGGAGAAACCCCACCTGACTCTATTTTCGTGGCATCTACCAACTCCAACCCGCAGTCTGTTTAAAGACTTCCAGACTGGCCAGGGCAGATTGCCACCCGGTGGTAGTTTCTCAACAGGCGGTATTTGGTTTGGTGATGGCGGAAATAGACTTATCGTTCAGAAGAAAAAGGGATTTTATGTGAAATAGATATAGGACATCAGAACTGAGGATGCAACTTTGAACACTCTCAGTAGAGAGCGAAAAATCCTTATCCTTACTAACATATTAGCTTTTGTCCGCGGCTTCGCCCGCGTTAGTGTCGATCCCTAGTAAACAGTACAATTTCCCAGAATGCCTCACACACCCTCCATACTAAATTTCATCCAAATTGGTTAAATGGCAGCGTGAAAAGGTAACAAACAGAGTTACTTTCGCATTTATAATATTAACTAGTTTTCGCCTGCGACTCCGCCCGCGTCAATGTCGATCCCTCGGGAATAGTACTTTTTCCCGGGATAAAAGGTAGCCTATGTCCTTTGCCGTACTCCAGAGACCCTGTACGCAAAATGATTATCGGTTAATTATGATGATCGGTTCAGTAGTTACGGCGTGAAAGCGTAACAAACAAACTCACTTTCGCAATTATAATATTAGTAAGGATAAGGAAGTATTTTTTTTTATGTATATCCGAAAGCAAAAGAGCAGACGAGCCACCTGATGGAAAGTGGTCACCGTCGCCCATGGACATCTGCAACACCAGAGGAGGTGCTGATGCGTTGCCGACTCTTAAGGTGATACCACTGTAAATAAGGTCGTTCTGAACCTTATTTATCTCGCAAAATACTTAAATTAGGAGTTTCAAATCTAAGTAATATGATTTTTGACTATTTCATCTCCAAAAATTGAAGATGAAAACACGTTTTGATAAAATTTTCTCGATAGAAATATTTTTTGAAAAATGGTCTTTCTTCGCAGAGTTTTTGTTATTGTAGCTCAAATGCGACGAATGAAATAATGATTTTTAGACTAAAAGATAGGTTATTAGTAATTCATCAAAATGTAAATATGAAAATACAATTAACCGGTCTGATTTTATATAAAATAGAAATAACGAATTTGGCGCTTACGTTTTTTTCTTTGAGCGACTCGAGACTATCTCCTATCTCATCATTCACGGGCTAAACCGCCAAGCGCTATCCCTTGCGCGCACTTGATCAGTCCTTTGCCGAGCGAAGGTACCAAACATTTGAGGCCTCGCCTTAAGATACCTGTAAACACGCCTTTTGAAGGACCTCAAGTCATAGCACACAGGGAAAACCTCGGGAGTCCATTCCACAATCTTGCTGTACGAGGAAAAAACCACGTGACGCTCTGACATTTTTGGAGACCCAAGTGTCAAGTATGGATGTTTGTTTTCAATCACACTAAAACGGCTGTACGTATTTTGACGAAATTTTGCACACAAATATGTCATTAGGTACTGGATTAACACATAGGCTAACTTACATCCCGGAAAAAAGTACTGTTCCCGCAGGATCAACATTAACGGAGCCGCGGGTGACAGCTAATCGACATATAAAATATGCTAATGCACCAGACGCACCTTTTTTCATGTGGCATAAGAATGACATATAAATTTTATCTAAAATAGTGGCAAATAAAATGCCACTATTTTAGATAAAATTTAACTAAGAATAAATAAATAATAAATATATACGGACAAATCACACAGATTGAGCTAGCCCCAAAGTAAGTTCGAGACTTGTGTTATGGGATACTAACTCAACGATACTATATTTTATAACAAATACATATATAGATACACATCCAAGACCCAGGCCAATCTGAAAAAGATCATTTTCCATCTTGACCTGGCCGGGGATCGAACCCGGTTACTCCGTGTCGCAGGCTGGCGTGTTGACCGCTGCGCCACGGAGCTAGTCAAGAATGTCTAAGATAAGGTAAGAAATGACGAAGGGTTCATAAAATACTGACGCAGCATTATGTCACCTATACCTATGGAGAAAGTTTTATGTTGACTAGTTGTTGCACGTGACTTCCGCTCGGTCGGGCCGAGTGATGCTCAAGAACCATAATTAGCAATGCAAAGAGTTGCGCGTCTCGAGGGGAACATAAATTATTTTGTTTTTATATTGAGGTGGTACTAAACTCTATGGATACGAAGGACGATGGAGAAAAACAGACCGAGGAAGCAGTTGAGACGACAAGTATCCTACTGCTTTTCTGATGTGTTTTGCTTGTTTGCTTTTGTTTTGTTTTAATTGTTGAACTAAAATAATCTCAATTATATTTCCATAACATAGCTGCGTAAAACGCTGATAATACCGAGTACACAGTGATAGCACAAAGTGAATGATAACAACCGCTTTTTTGTTACATCAGTACTTACAATATAACATGCTGTTTTAATTATTTTCTTCCCTCCATGGTCTAAAAGGATAGATATATATATAAGGTCAATTTAAATTAAGCGCAAATATTTTAAAGGCTGACTCCCATAAGCTAGAAAAATGCTTTAGAAGCAAAATAAAAGAAATCGGCACGCTAGTTTTTGAGATATCTGGACCTGAACATTTAAAATAAAAAATGAATAAAACACCCTGTGTACAAATAAACACTTCCTTGGCCAAAAACTTTATACTATTATGTACTAAGGATACTAGGTCACTGACCTCGACGATCAAAACAGCTGATTTATCGATTTTAATAAATTCAACAATTACTTTGTATGAAAAAAAAAAAAAAAACTAGCGTGTCGATATCTTAAAATTTGCTATTAAAGCATTTCTTTGACCTATGGGAACCAGCCATTAAAATATTTGCGCTTAATTTAAATGGACCTTGTCAAAGTCAAAGTCAAAGTCAAAGTCAAAGTCAAAGATTTTTATTCAAAATTGGATACATGTATCTC
Organism: Elegia similella; assembly: GCA_947532085.1. NCBI lineage: Eukaryota > Metazoa > Arthropoda > Insecta > Lepidoptera > Pyralidae > Elegia > Elegia similella. The sequence continues at coordinate 6,916,072 of OX383933.1, forward strand.
TTTTTGAACGTCATATTTTTATTTCTTATATATTTTTTTATATATGCAAAATTGAAATACAACTAGCGTTTCGGAACGACCACTGGTGAGAAGAATACGCCGAAAGAAACTCAATCCAGCCTTGGTCCCTACGTGCCTGAAGGGCTCTGAATACATTGTTAACATTAAATACAATTTTTCATACTATAGATTAATTTTAACATTTAATAATTGTTAACATTAAATAAATTTATATAAATTTCCACGCATTTTTATCAGTAATATAATCACCAATGCAGTAATAAGCCTTTTTTATTAACTGGTTTTTTACAATCGTTTTGAACTTAAGTAAAGGCAGACCTAATATTTCTGCAGGAATTTTATTATAGAAGCGTACTCCTAAACCCAAAAATGAATTCATAGTTTTCTGCAATCGCAATACTGGTGTAGCTAATTTATTTTTATTTCTCGTGTTTCGGTCATGGATCGCACTATTTTTCTTATATAAATCAAGATTATAGCGCACAAACATAATATTCGCAAATATGTACTGATAAGGTAAAGTTAAAATATTTATATCTTTAAACAATTCTCTAAGAGATTCTCTAGCACCAAGTTTATATATAGATCTAATAGCGCGTTTCTGCAGGACAAATATGGTGTTTACTTCTGCAGCGTTACCCCATAGTAAAATCGCATAAGACATAACACTATGAAAGTAACTGAAATATACCAAACGCGCAGTATCAACATCAGTCAGTTGTCTAATTCTCCTGACAGCATAAGCTGCAGAACTAAGTTTACCCGCTAACGTAGTAATATGGGCACCCCATTGAAGCCCGGCATCAAGAGTTATTCCAAGAAATGTTGTTTTATCAGTTAAATCTAGTGGTTCATTATCCATTACTATTTGTGTTGGAATTTTTGTAACATTTGGTAAGCAAAATTTAATACATTTCGTTTTCTTAGCGTTCAACAATAGATTGTTCGCTGTGAACCAATCCAACACTTGAGCTAAAGTACTATTAACCACGTCAAAAGAATTAGTTTGTCTATCAATTTTGAAGACAAGAGAAGTGTCATCGGCAAATAGTACAGCCTTACATGTATTGACACAGTAAGGTAGGTCATTGATGTAAATGAGGAATAACAGAGGCCCTAGGATAGAGCCCTGGGGTACGCCCATCTTAACCGATGATCCGGAGGATTGTACCCTATCTAAACTAACTTTTTGAGTTCGGCCACTTAAATAAGATTCAAGGAAATCGCGAGATTTACCTTTTATTCCATAGTGCTCCAGCTTGGAGAGAAGGGTATTGTATATTTGTTAGCCATGTGGTTTCCGGCAGAGTAGAATAGGACCACTCCAAGTCTTCCCATGGATGTCGTAAGAGGCGACTTATGAAATACAAGCTAAACAAAGCTCATAAACATCAATGAGACCTCTCCAACCCGTCTGGCCAGCGAGGAGAGTGTAGGCCAAATCCTCTGTCTGCTCTGGCCAAGTATGGCTCCGGTAGTACAGAGAGGGTCATGCTCCTGCAGTGGAGACTGAAAAGACCTGATGATGATGATGATGATATATTTTTTTAAAATAAATTTAGTTGTAATTAGCCTATCAAGCGCGAAAAAACGCAGACACAATGGATTTTTAGGATTTTAGTTGAGAGGTCAATCAAATATTTTTATTAAGATTGCTTGTCTGTAAAGTAGCGACTTTAAGCGACGTGAAGCGTCACGAACGATAATTTTACGTGATAACGGTGGAAGAGAAATAGATGCGTCAAAAGCCGAACGTGCCTCTCTATAGTTCGTCGCGCTCCGGCTTGCATTCGAAACATGCAATTTTTTCGAGCGTGCAGCCGGGGTTCATCGATTTACAAAAAGAATCACGTCAAAAAAATATAACTACTTTTCTTTTTCTCGAAATACTACTCCTCACTCTCACGTCTTAGATTACATAGCGCGTAGAACCGATGGCCGATGGGGCAGAAGGGTTCTCAAATGGCGACCACGTATCGGCAAGCGCAGCGTCGGACCTCCGCCAACCAGCCGGCCTATTTTCTAACTCAGTGTACAACGTTTTGATAGTCATTTCAAAATACATTACGTTTTATATATCTTAAATAAAAATAGTCAATCATAAGAAAACCCGCAATGTATTTTAAAGTGACCATCAAAACGTAGGACACTGAGTTAGCAAATAGGCCGGCAGGTTGGATGACCTGACTAAGGTCGCAGGAAGACACTGGATGCAGGCCGCTTCCAACCGGCCGTATTGGAAATCTTTGGCGGAGGCCTATATCCAGCAGTGGAGTTCTTGCGGCTGATATGATGATGATGATGACTGTCTCGTTTGAGCGTTTTCCCGGTTCGGTTGCATCCTCAGTAACGTAATGCTTTAGAGTCCTCCGCTGACCGGCTTTATCTCCATCTTGCAATATATTTGGTTACCAAAAACATTGCAACTACCGGCTAACTCTAACGAAAGAGCGAAGGAATAGAAGACCGAGATAGTTACCAGAAGGTTCTAAAGTAGGTGACATACAGTTAAACTAGATCCATTTGACAGGTAGACCCCATGCTCTAAGAGAAAAGAAGATAGCAATGTAGTAATGTTATTTACTTTTAAGTCCAATCTCGTTATCGGACAGATAACGGAGACTTTCCGGTTACATCCCACTTTTTCACCCCAGTTTTGTAAAATTCCGGTTTCATACCACAATCTTTTCCGCTTTCACCCCAAGTTTAAAAAAATATTTTTTAGTTCCGTATTTACCCCAAAATTCATTCCGCTTTCGCCCCACACAGTTTTTTCTATTAAATTTGTACAGATAGCAAAAGCGTACTTGAAAAGGATTAGACTTAAAATATAGATTTTTAATTTACTTTGCCACATTATTATTATCTGTGACTGTGACACGGAGTGACCGGGTTCGATCCCCGGCCAGGTCAAGATGGAAAATGATCTTTTTCAGATTGGCCTGGGTCTTGGATGTTTATCTATATATGTATTTGTTATAAAATATAGTATCGTTGAGTTAGTATCCCATAACACAAGTCTCGAACTTACTTTGGGGCTAGCTCAATCTGTGTGATTTGTCCGTATATATTTATATTATTTATTTATTTATTTATCTATATATTTCAAATATAAATATAGATAAAAACAGGGCTGGTATTTCAGGTAGCTATTATTATAACTCGTATATTGGGTTAAGTGAGATAAGGGGCTGACAAAATGTAGTCAAGATTAACGCAGGTAAAAACAAAGTAATAGACAGAGATTTTTCAATCAGATAAAAAGGATGGATAAAGTATACCTATTTGTAGTTTTCTTAAGGGCCCGTACTACCTCACACTCTTTGCATGATTGACTGTTATATCAATAATAATTAAATACTCAAGTTAAAATAAAAATGCAGCAAAGTTCAGGACTAACTCTGGTAACTATCTGACTCCAAAACACGATTGCGTTAAATTTTCTCGATAGAAAAAAATTGCAAAGTTGCCTCCAAATCACGTCTAATTTACTCGGTATATAGCATTATTCACCAAATACATTAAAATTAACCTTGAAACTTTTGATTATTATTGCATTACAGATAAGGCAGCCATCATATGTTTTTCTTTTTCGAATAACCCTTGAATATTCCTAAAAAACTAAAATATCCAAAGTAGCCAACGCGTTTAGACCATCCGCGTTTGTATCGCCACGCCGCCTGGCATATGGCGGGCTCTTAAGTGTTGATTTTTAATGTGCTTGAAAATTTTCTGTGATTCTAGATTAAGTATTGTATTTTCTTTTTTAAATGTTACTAAAAAGGAACATTTAAGTCGTAATAGTTTTTATATTAACCATAAATCTATAATCTTCATAAACGAGATATGGAAAATATAAAAAAAAGAATATACAATATTTTAAGAATATATATAACCCAGGTGACCTAATTTTTCAATTTTATTTCAGGTAACTTGGCTGTAAATCTAAGTTTTCATAATGTTTTATTTAGTTATAAATATACAGATTTTTAATTCCATATATATATTTATTGTATCATAAACCCTTTTTTTTTAGTTTCAATTCAATATAGATATTACAGTCATTTACTACAGTTATTTATCAAGAACTATATTTATTTATGAGTAACAGAAATAAATATTTGATTTAAAAAATTAGTTTAACTTTTTTGCTATCAGTTGTACTGAACATTTTGAATGGGTTGAAAGCGGAATTTAATATCAAGGTGGGTAGAACACGGAATAATTATTATTATTTTAAGGCGGTGGGGTGAAAAACTGGGATGGAAACGGAAAGTCCCAGATAACGAGATTGGATTGGATTCCAATTTCAGTTTTTAGGCTAAATCTACACTGCAAGGGGTAAAAACATGAATCTTAATTTCAAAAATATAAGTTGGAAGAAACTTTTGAGCTCGTATATTTTCAAACAATACTTATCTACGAATGTCATTGGTTGTTAAACGTTCTTACTGTAAACTTTACAACGTATTAAGAAGAAACACTAACGTCGAGATAATTGACAAATAGGTATTTGTTAAATCTATTGCTGTCGCGCCGTATGCCCAACCAAGTTCAACCAACCCCCGCAGAGTGCGATTGAGACATCTGCAGCTTGGACCGAAAATTTTGAATTAGACAGTACACAAAAATAACGCTTCGTAGTCCCCTGATTTCTCTCCAAAACTTAACCGACGTAATTTATTTTTTCATTTTAAGTTAAAAATAAGCTGTGGCTGTTTTTATGTTTTCTTTTTCTAATATTGCGTCTTTGTTTTCTTGAGGTTTGAACACAACGGAAATTTTTACCATATTATCAGGTTCTTGAAGGTTAATTTCCCTCAAAAAGCTCAATTATGAAAAAAATTAAAACATAGGGATCTGCTAATATACACATAGATATTTTTGGTAAAAATCATTGCTCTACTGTTACCCTCCGGCGAGGAATCAGGGGACTACGTTTGTATGGAAATGCGGCCTTCCCATTTCCTCTTAAATTACAGTTTCGCTCGGTAATAGTACATTACTGCAGAGGCCGGGAAGTAAGGGATTGCCGGACGAGTTAGCGAGGCCTTGGCAATAAATACGAGTCCGGCAAGCCGTTTCCCGGCAAAGGCATGTATTGTGCTTTTCTCAATAAATGCGAGGAAATAATGAAAGACGTACTACTGGGAATAAATTAGTATAATATAAAAAAACGATAATAGTATGTACATTTTTATTTTTATATTTGTTTTACGGCATTTGTTGTCCTACGCCTTTTAGACCTTCATATTTTTCAACGTTTTATCAAAAAAATTATGGTATAATTCATTTCGTTGATTCAATGGAGCTCCTGGCGTCATTTTTCACGAATCCTCTGGTTTGATCATAGACGACGCAGTAACGCGAGCGATCATCAGCCCGCTATGTAAATCTCTAAATCCGCACCACAGCTGCACCATCATACATTGTTCATAAACATAGCCATTTATAACACCAAATTACACCGATTTTACATTATATAGTCCACTAGAAGCAATCTGCAAAACAATCCAAAACAACAACCTTGCAATCCGCCGAAAATAAATAATAGTACAGTCGGCCAAGCAGATACCTGACCCCCTGACTTTTAAAACGTAATTTGCTGTGAAGCGCCACCTACCGTGATTTTTGGCAAGTAGACAGACAACTGCTGGTATAAACTTGTTTCTGATAACCTGCTCAGTTGCAAATTTTGTGTTTCTAATAATCTCAGCTAATAATTCAAGTAATCATCAATGGTAAGAACAAGAAAGAATCAAAAACAATCCTACGTAAAGTTCGATTCGAACCATGGACCCACGACTTGAGAAGCTAGCGCTCATCTCAATACGCCAACCGACGATATGACGTCTCGGGCGAAATTGGCTATCTATTTCTACTGCTATGACATCATTGTCACCAACTGCAACGCATTGCTTTAACAAATAAATTGAGGGTAATCTATCAGATTTATTTATACCTGATACCAACTAATCAAAAATATTGTTCACTCGCGTCACAAATAAGATACTGCGATTACTGTGTAGTGATCCAAAACCCCACCAGTTATTAGGCATCCCATTTCATCTTATATAGCAGATTTTGTGAAAGCTAATATTGTATTGTAAAGACAACCACAGTATTTAAAATATCTATATCTAGAGAGTTAGGTATCGCGGTAAGTAGAAATTATAAGTATTTAATATACTTACTTAATTGTCACACTATTTTTTGTTCCGTAAAACATAGGGTTTGTGATAAATGTCTAAGATAAATATATCTCTTACAGAGAAACACCGTCCGTTTGTGGATTCGGAGTCAACTAGCGTAACATATACACTACAATATTTCAATTGAAACAGTGAGGAAACATTCAACAAGAACGAGATCGTATTTTATTCTGATGAAAAAAGTTTTAAGTCTGATGATGATGGCAGAAAAATATTGCGGAGAAGACATGGCCAGCGTATCATCAAAATAATTTGCCTTTGAGAACAGTGGCAGGATAACATTAGGTAAAAATATTCATTAAATAGTGAAGTAAAATAATAATAATATTTAATACCTAGTGTATTACGCAGTGTAGAATAATAGGTAACTGATCGTATTATTGTTTTGCAGGTTATTGGGGACAGATGTCTTCAATGGGCCCAGGGGAGCTGGTAGAATTCGGCGGCCGGATGAATAAAGAAAAATACTTGGAAAATTTATGAGATGTGGTGATTCCAACAGTTTGCAATGTAGAATATATTTTATTTAAGACAATTGTTCTGTGATCTAACTGTTATTGAGTGACCAATTAAAATCCCAGATTGTAGGGTCAAATAGTGCTTAACTGGGACACGAGACACGAGTAAAGTTTGATTTAAATCAATTTAGACAAAAAGGTTATACTAAATTAATAAATATGCGCATAAGTGATATGTGATCTGATCTAACATGGTAAGTGAAATGACAAATAGACTTGAACAAAAGCTTCAAAATGGGGGTCACCCTCTCCCATATTAAAATTCATTTAATGCCATAGGTTTATATTCATTCTTATACTATTATCGAAGCAAAGTTATTCACATAGCACTATTTGACCCTACACATTAAAAAATATATAATACTATGATTAAAAAGAAGTTGAGAGATGTAAATTGTTACTTATTAAGTAACATGTTGGTTCTCTCTACAGAAGATTAATCATAGTTTGAATTAAGTAGGCAGGTATTTATTTCACTGTTACATTTTTTTGATGTAATTAAAAATTTAAAATGCTTTTTATTCACAGTAATTAGCTCGGTAACATTATGTTAAAACAACCAAAATTACACCAACATCACAATACGAAGTTGGTGATATTTGTAAAAAATAAAAAGCTTTGGAGGATTTGACCCTGTTCATTCATAATCACATTAACTATTAAACCGTAGTGCCTACCACTTGCGCCACATCTAACTATTGAAGTATCTTTGAAATAAGCGTATCGTATGCTAGGGCTTGTTTTATTTATCAAAAATCGAATAGATGGCATTAGTCGTCAAGGGTATCAGATTTCTGCTTATTAACCTTATTTGTTCATTCACAATTCAATAGATGGCACTAGTCGCAAAGGATATTACACTTGTATATTTTTATCTTTGGGTTTAAACCACGGATGTTTCTTTAGTTTGCTAAAAATGGCGCTGTTGTAGGGGGTCAGATATCTCATTGGCTGACTGTACATTCCCGCTTTATTTTCTTTATTAATTTCAATTGTCATTTAGTACTAAGGAAACATAGCCCATACAGCCCAGTCATATTTAACCCCCAAACATGTAATACCGTAAAAATCAACTTTCCCGCGTTTTTTCTCTTTATTATTGACAAATTTTTGTTTGATATTATACCAACATTTTAATAAAATTATTTTCACATTTATATACTTAAGCTCGATGAGTGCATTTTTTTATAATGTGGTAGCCATGGCTGTATGACAAGTTACATAGTGCAAGTTACATAGATTAATTAAAAAGTTTTGAGCAGCGGCCAGGAATGAATTTTCATACTTACTTTCCTGGCCTAGGCCGGTAAAGTAATGGACGAGCCAAGAATTACAAACTTCGTGGCTTCATTTTACTCCAATAATGCCTACATTTCCGAGCATGTTTGAGATTATAAAACCGGTTCATGATGACGAGAAATGCTTTAAATATTTCTCAGTTACATCATTTCCAATGTGATTTGACGTGTAAAAGTGCCTGCAAAGCTATATTTTCTAAATAAACGTTTTGATTTAGATTTTTACGACGCAAGAGTAATAACCACAGTACAAAAAGAAAATACCGCAGGTTAACAAGAGTGACCTGATGCAATGCAAGAAGTAAAAGTGCTGCACATAACGACCGAGTCGGTCTTGTTGTGCACTTTTATTTTTGGCCAAATCCGGGTCAATTTTATCAAGTATACAAAGTTGCATACTCAGAGTGCATTCTTCATGTACTTGTGATGCATTAGATTTCCAATTTTCACCGTTGACGGACACGTCAAGGAGGATATCATCATCACTCGTCGATTCCCTTTTCCACCCTTACACCCACCATTACGCTAATCGTGGCCTTGGGATCTTGTGGCCCTAGGCTCTATGTCTACCCCGTAAGTGATAAAGATGTGATTAGATCACACACAATATAACATAGGTTATATTGTTTGTGGATTAGATTGTCAATTTAGCAGATTTTTCGTTCGTATGTAATTACTCCGTGGTATGTAACACCGAGATTTTTATTTGTATTACAACACGATACGTTAAGTTTCTGTTACTCGCTCCTCGACTATTCTACTGGACGGTGCCACGCCGTTGAACGGAGTAAACGGACCCCAGGCTCAGAAGCACTTCAGCTGAGCATACAACCGGGAACACGCCGTTGAACGGCATGGCAAAGTGGCGTTCACCGGTACGGCGCCGTCGCCATTAAACGACGAGGGTTCCGTGCCGTCGGCCGTTACGGAGCGCCAATGGACAGAACGGCAACTTCCCGTAAAGATGACGCCCTTTTGCAACCCTTTAGCCTTAAAATATATCTATATAATATTCTGGACCCTACGGTTTTTTAGTCTAGTAAATTTTAAACCAGTCTAGGCTGAAACCACTTTATTGGAAAAAATTTCAGCATTAGTAATTTTCATACATTTGAGGCTAGCGAAACTATTATTAATACAGTGATTTATTAAAACCACTTACTATGTTATTAATTACCAGTAAGTTATACGGCCTTGTTTAACATTATAATTAAATATTTACTCAAAAATAAAAACGCTAATTCAGACGTTATGTTTTATTCTATGCTTATTCAAAACATCTTTATAATCTTTACGACATAATAAAGTCGTAAAAAAAACAAACGAATGATGAATATGAAGTAATGATTAATATTCAGTGTTACATTCGAATTCCATCGAAGGACGCGAACGCAGAATTTCACTATAGGCGTAATAATTAAATCGGAATTTCTACTAAATTATGTGCATCTTAAATGAGAGCAGATTTACATTCTGGCTTGCATAGCTGCCGTGTGAGATAATCTAAGTAAACTACAGTATATACCACGCTAGGTTATTTCTATGCCAACAAGACACAAATACAGTCAAAATCAAAACAGAAGTTCGTACAGTAGAGATACCGTAACCTACATAATTGACCGAGTGAGCATGAAGCAGTAGCAAAGCGTCTCTACTTTGGCATGGGCAAAAAATCTTTCGTATGTCCATCTGTCCCGTTGTTTCAAAACCGATTCATGTGAAATTTTGTTTGGATGTTAACATAGATTTGTTTTGTCGATTTTGTTTCTGCAATATTTTCATAATGGCCGAAATACCCGTCAAAAGACCCGAGAGGTTGTACACCTCTCGGGTCTTTTGACGGGCTCACGGAGCTTAAGTCATGGAGCTACTTACTAGTAATTTGTACGTCCAATACCCTTTGAGTGAAAATAGTTACATGCTCCTCGTCTTTATCTCTTCCGCGGTAGACAAAGTCCAAGGTTAAAAGATGAAAGTCCACATTTAGCATAATGATGGAAAACAAGAGTCAGAAAAAATACTGGCATTTTACTAGCACATTATAAATAGAGGTACAGGTTTTAGGGTTCTAATTTACTTTGACTTTTACAATCTGCGCGGGAGAAGCTGATCTAACAATACAATAAATCAATGAACTCGTATAATTATGTAGAACCGCGGCGGGTGAGGTAACGCAAATAAACACGTTGCCAAATACGGAACACCCACAGGGCAGGCGCAGACGCAACCCGCCACTTGCGCTATCAACACGAATTATAAACAGTACATATGCGACTACAATAATCTTCTTAGCGAGTGTCTATCATTTTTGTCCGAAATTTCAAAGAATAAGCAAACATACATCATGTGCTGGGGCGTAGCTACCGCCGTATCAGCCGTCTCAATGATACGGGGCCCCCGGGCTACAGGGCCCCCGAACGTGTATTGTTTACTAACATTACAAACAACACAAACAAAAAGACAAAGGTCTTTCCCATTTTGCACTTCTATCGACCATTTCTTTTCAAAACTTGTTAATCCGACGCTTCCTAGGTCTACCTCGCTAACATCAGTGAATTAGAATTTAAAGATTTTTTCAATATTTTGAACTTCTGTAGCAAGATTGATGGTCTCCTGATAGACATTATACAGAAATTTAGCCAACAGTCCAGTCAGAGGACAGATCTAGTAATTACTTACGAGTATATGTATTACATACGTGATGATAGCTTCTTAGTTAGAAAAGACTATTGCATTGGATGAAAAAAACGGAATTAATTTAAAACAAGTGCAGTGATACACGCATCAGCACCTAGTGCTGCTAGTGTATCAATATGTAATAATAATAATTCATTTTGTTAACGAGAATGCATAAAAAATGGTGACCGCGTAAATGCAGACCGGAGAATCACTGGCAAATGCATACTGCACACATGAATAAAAACTAAAAAAAACTCATTATTTACAACATGAGTTATTCTTCTATCACTTTCGTTATTTAGTGCCTCAGTGAGTATGTATAATTTTACCTTTTTCGGACTACGTGGGATGAGCATATTTCCCTTCTACGAAATAACATTATTAACTTTGTAAAAAAAGCGATTTCAAGAATAATTCCATAACATGAATAAATAACATACATAAATGTATATTTTTCGAGTTCCATTCCCCAAAAGGTGATTATTTATTAGTTCGTTTTGGTGTTACTTCCTGTTAATTAGTTTAATTTGTTCTTCATTTGCTTTCTTAATACACAAAAGGAATCCCTACGTAGGTGCTGCGCTTTTTTCCAAGGCTACCTGCCTTTATGTTTTTCATGACATGACATGACATGACAGAGGAACCTCCACGAACTTCAGAATAATGTTTTGGACAAATTGTAACCTGGTAGCTAGAAAGTGAAGTAGATAAGTTCACTTACCAAAGGCATAGGCGACTTTGACACGGGGGGCTGTGGAGGCGGTCCTCTAGTCCTTATATCACTCGGCTGCCGCCTGACGATCGGTCTCGCCGGCGGTGGGTCTCTCGGAGGATCCCTTGGCGAGTCCCGAGCCGCCATGGCTTCAGACAACGCCGCTGATAAGGAACTGACATTGCTAGGCGGGGCTGGAGGAATACCAGGCCTGAACTTCTCTGGAGACAGCTTCTGTGGTTGAGGAGGTGGCGGTTGCTGAGGTGGAGGGAAGCGTGGCGCGTCACTTTTCACTTGTCCGTTTGGTGTGGTGCCTAGTAGGAGAAAATACTTGTTAATTATAATTATCAAAAAGCACAATTTAAATTGTCTTGAATGGAATGATGAAATGAAATTAATTACTCAATTTCTAAAGTCCAATTAAATTCAAACTCGTGAAACTAGTTATAAACGAGGTTGATCCCCATTGTAATGCTTTATGAATGCCATGGAATCAGTATATTACACTATATTGGCAATGGCAATATACTGGGGTACGGAGAAGGACATAGGGTATATTTTGTGCCGGGAAAAAGTATTGTTTCCGAGGCATCGACATTGACGCGGGTGAAAGCTAGTACAATGATATGATACGACGATGCTACCATAAAAATCTTCGTTTATTTGAACTTGTTTCACAGGTTTGAAAGTGATTTGCCAATGAACTTTGACGCGCTGTATTTTTAATCACTATTATTTAAACAATAACGTATATAACGGCTTACGTATTAAGGCCTACACATTAGTTGATTTTCTGTTGTGAAAAGTTGAATCAAATACCTCACTTGTAAAAATCGGGTAGTTGTGTTAGGTGACGTAAGCCTTAGTACGTAGAAGGGGAATGGGATATGGTGGAGAATATCGGCACCGAGATTGAATCGTGCGGTAGCTCAGAAGGAAGAGCGTAGGTCGTACATAGACCTAGGTCGCCAGTTCAAGCCCCACCCGCATGAATTTACTTTACCATATTTTATTTCTTAATTTATATCAAAATAGCATTGTGAATGCAAAATAAAACACTTAAAATTGTTATTTAATTAAATAAAAATAATAATATCCCTATGATTTAACTAGTCGTAGAAGGCGACATAGGAAATACAAGCTAAACAAAGCTTATAAACATCTGTGAGATCTCTCCAACCTGTCTGGCCAGCGCAGAGAGTGTAGGCCAAGTCCTCTGGCTGCTCTGGCCAAGTATGGCTCTAGTAGTACAGAGAGGGTCGTGACCCTGTAGTGGAGACTAAAAAGGAGAGGGTCGTGCCCCTGTAGTGGAGACTAAAAAGGACCTGATGATGATGATTTAGCTAAATGAGACCCACACATGTAATGTGTGGTCCAAGGATGAGCCTTTATGTGGTTCTGGGTAGAGAGTGTAATGACTCTGGTGATTCTGCCTGTGTCAATATTAGTAAAATAAAAAGTAGGTTTGACCTTAGCATTGCTCTCATTATCTACCAAGATAAACGATCCTTTTAAATAAAAAAAAAAATAAAATTCAAAACATTTATTTAATAAAGTTTCTTTGAACACTTATTAATTGTCATATTTCACTTCTCAATAATTGTTGACGTCAAAAATTTACTTATGGCTAAGTTGTTTTATTAGTATATTTTATTTAGTTTATAATACTACTAGCTTTCGCACGGGGCTCCGCCCGCGTCAATGTTGATCCCTCGAGAATAGTACATTTTCCCGGGATAAAAGGTAGCCTTTGTCCTTCTCCGTACTCCAGAGAACTTGTATGCAAAATTTCATGATGATCGATTCAGTAGTTACGGCGTGAAAGCGTAACAAACAAACAAACAAATAAACAAACTCACTTTCGCATTTATAATATTAGTAAGGATGTAATGATGCAAAATTTCATTCTAGTTACAAATAACTATCACAATTTCTTTTACCACCATACCTACTCACTACTTAGTAAAACCATAAGAAACAAATAACTCTAGGTTTTATCACACTGCGCCCATAGCATGGCGCCCGCGACGCTGTTTATATCGTGCGATAAACTATCCCATTTCGCTCTTTGATATTACAGAAAACAAGATGGAGATAGTCGATAAAAGTTGTCGCATGGGCCATGCTACGAGGGCAGGATTATGGTTTGAACTAGGGTTCTATGTATATGTGGGACAAGACCATGATGATAATATGTATATATTTTTTTCTTTGGTGATAACCTTGCTTTTAACTTGCCGTTAGTATGTTTGTGAGGGTCTAATCTTGCAACTCAATTTTGAAGCACTTATCCTTAACCAGTTGAGTTGAAATTTTGTGCACTGATGTAAGTCGGATGATAATGCATATGGTTTTGGCTAGGTTCAGTCAAATCTTGCAACTTAATTTTGAAGCACTTATTGTTAACCAGTTAGCACTTATTGTTAACCAGTTAGCACTTATTGTTAACCAGTTAGCACTTATTGTTAACCTGTTAGCACTTATTGTTAACCAGTTAACTTGAAAGTTTGTTTTGTTTGTTTGTTTTGTTTTAAAAACTTTATTGTACTAAACAAAAAGGGCATTACAAAATGACACACAATTTGTACAAAAGGTGGACTTATCCCAAGAGGGATCTCTTCCAGTCAACCAGTTGGACAAAGGATAATTAAAAGTAAAACAGTTTGTGTACTGATGTAAGTCAGATGACAATGCAATATTATGGTTTTGGCTAGGTTAGGTCAAATCTTGCAACTCAATTTCGAAGTTCTTTTCCTTAACCAGTTGGGTTAAAATTTTGTGTAAGTCAAATGACAATGCAAAATTATGGTTTTGGTTATGGCGAGGTGCTGATGATATTCACACATAAGTAAGTATCTGACAATATTACTTTACAATCTTATTCCTCAGGGGTCATTGAAATATTACATAAACAGGGAATGGGGGTGGGGGGTCTGGGCTAGGCTTATTTTTGAAGACAGGAGGGTTTGCACGGTGATGAGGTCAGCAACAATTTGCAAAATAAACATATTTTGTGAACATTATACCAATGTTTATGTAAGCTTAGGGGAGGGGGATAGACCTTTTCTTCCTTTGCTGACAAGGGGGTAAGGGGTAACAAATAGCTGATATATTGCTTACTCCCTCACTCACTAATGTCGACATGAAATGTTGATGTGATTATTTATGTAATGAATTGTTTTCAACTGAAACTCATCTCACTGATATTATTTTAAATGTGAAAGATTTAGAGGCAATGCATTTATGATTGTTACTTAACAACACAAAACTCTATGTATTTCTGTTTGTTTTATTCAATGCTCTAGTATATGTATGCACCTACCTAAGGGCTAACATTGACAACCAGTGTACCTTACTTATTCTTAGGTGCCACCTTTTTGATTATTCATGCTGAGTTTGGGCCTTTTTTGCACTGCTGCAGCTCATACATAATTCAAATATGTGTTTAGTTTCAAGAATTCAGTTTTAGGTGATATTTTTTTGGCTTAGATAAAAAAATATTTTAAAATATGTTTGTATTTAATGATGTAATGTGTAGGTGATCATATGATTCTTATTTAAAATTTAATTTATATTTCGTGTTTTGTATGCATTGCAGTTTATATGAAATTATGTTATACAGAACAGGACTCAAGCTCTACCTAATATTTAAACAAAATAACTTACAAAGTCTTATAACTACTAGAATAAATAAATAAAATCAATTGAGCAACAAAAATATGTTTTAAACTATGAATATTTCCATTGTGTTTAAACAATTTCAATAATAAACATGTAAGTAATGAATGAAAACACACCTGCCAGCTTCCCGGTAGGTCTTAACTTTGGCATTCCCCCAGCAAACAGCCCTCCCAGTCCTGGAGGACCTCCACTACCTCCGTTCTGCACTGGAGCAGCATTCCGGACCCCATTCCCAACAGCAGGACCACTATTTGACACATTTGACACTTTTCCTGGAATATACGGCCCACTTTTGTCCACTGTAACTGTCTTTTTTAATTTTGCACCCTGTCTAATGTCTTTTAACAAGGCACCTCGATTGTCAGATGAACTTGATTTAGCACCTCCACCAAAAACTGGAGGCGGAGGCGGTCCCGGTGGCGGCGGTGGCCCGGGCGGCGGTGGCGGCTTCGGAGCCATTTCTGCACGCTTCACGACCGTACTACACTATTACAAAAGGCCATCAATTGCAATCGCAAAGGAACTAAATTATTATTTACGTCGCAACGTCAAGTCGATAAGTATGCGAGGTGCGATCTTCGATCCTTCACAGCAAGCCTTCGCGTTCACACTGGCACGTGATCACAACATACAGCGGTCGATACGTCACGCCTATCCATACTAATTTACTCAAAATACTAAAGAACCTTGCCCCAAAAGATTAATCATGGAAGTACGTAGGCACTAGAAACGATTGTTAGTGCTATCACCTCATTATCGACATTGTATGTAACTATCATCAGCCCTATAAAGATTATTATATGTTTAGCTACCTATAACAAATATATGAAACTACACAAGCCCTCAAATGAATAAAGAACTGACCCTACCCGATAAAATGCTAATCAATGAAAAAACTCAATGAAAAGTCGTCAAATTTACTCAAATATGGCCGACAATCAGCTGTCACAATGACAATGACATAACACAAGACAGATTATTAATGGTAAAACAGTATAAAAAAATACAAAACAGTGTTTATATATTTAATTTGGAGAAACTTCTATTTTATCTTTTCTTTTAACCGACTTTTAATAACTAGATGTATATCTACAGTCTATAGCATACGGTAGATAGGTCAATTTCAGAGGATTCATATTTTCTTGCATCCACGATACAAATCAATATATATTTCTATACTACAGAAAGACCTATGTCAAAAGACAATGTGTTCCCGCTAAGTAGAGACACACTATAAATCTATTAGTCTTCTAGTTTTCTATTGACACAACCAACCAATATTTATTACACATTAATTTACATTGGATGCTCCATTGATATCGTAAAAAATGGTTGTTTATCGTAAAGTCGGTTTACGGACGATAATTTTACGTGGAAACTGTGGAGAGAGATAGATGTGTCACAAGCCACGCTTAGGTAGATCGTGCCTCTATATCGCTCGTTCCACGCGTTCTCACTTGCACGCTGAACGTGACACTTTTTTGTGCATGCAGCCGTGTAGCGTTCATCCATATATAAGACGTTATTTCATCTTTAACGGATTTAAATAGCTTATACCCATTTAATTCATTCCGTGATTAATTTGCCGAATTGGAGGAAAGAGGAACTTTATACACATCTACACAATCAAGGACAAGACAAATTGATAGATAGTCCTCGTAGTAATAGGATGGGCTCAATTAATAAAGAAAATTGAGATGTTAATTTGTGTGGCGAAATATATTCACTTATGGATGGATAGTGGTGACTGTGTTTTAGATACGTATAATAAACTAGCAGTTACCCGCGGCTTTGTCCGCGTTAATGTCGATCCCTAACAGTAGAATTTCCCGGAATTAAAGGTACCTGTCCTTCCCAAATTTCATCCAAATCGGTTTAATGGTTGAAACGTGAAAAGACGATAGACAGACAGAGTTACTTTCGCATTTATAATGAGGGACAAACAGAAAGACAGAGTTATTTGAGATTCTTTTGCTGTCAGTGTCACGTTACTGTAACTCTATTACCTTAAAGGTCTAAACAACTGAATCAGTTTTGATGTTTTCCGATATTAGGATAGATGAATCTTGGAAAACGACATACGCAACTAAATCAGACGCATTTTTTTAAATCTATGGGTAAGATAATTCTTGTTTATAAAGTCAATGAAATGCCTGTCTACTTACAGAATTTATGAAATACAAAACAAATAAAATCATACATTCACAAAACAAACTAAATCTCTTCTTTCGTTATCTGAATAAATAAATAAACTGTCTGAATCGATCAATAAATCAAATAAAGTAGTAATTAAGTATGTCTTTGAATACTTAATTGAAGCTATTTAGAACTAGCTCCAATGGATCCTTCATCATCATGTTTGTATTTGAACATATTTGAATCGTAACTAGCTTCACTACCTCCCTGTGTCAGTAAAGCGGCTTCCATTGCAGCTTTTTCAGCTGCAGCTCTGTCCTCGGCGATTCTGATCTCCCTTTCAGCATTTAATGCTTCTTGTTCCCTAGCACGCTTTTCTTTTAATTCCATATTTTGTCTGTACTTGAGGAGGCGTGTTGACAAGAATTTTATTGGATCAGCTGGTTGTTGTAATATACAATCTGCAATAGATTCACGCAGAGCAGGTCCAACAGTTTGTTTTAAATACTTAAAATCATCACTTACATTGGCGTCATCAGGACATGGCTGAAATAAGTCTAAGTGACTACGAATTCGTACCAAATTACCAAGTCCATCATTTTCATATTCACTAACAGAGTCAATATCTCGGTAAATATGTTTCCCTTCTTCATTTATGTAATAACGACCATAATTATCATAATAATAAACGACGCCATCTCTTTCCTCCTTTAATTTTAGGAGAACACCTGATGAATCCATCATATACTCACTCGCATTTTCGTGAGCTTTATAAATTCTTTGCCTCGTTTGAGGGTCAACAAAGTAACGACCACACTCATCATAATAGTAGATATGTCCAGGATCGTCCGATAGTGGAACTAATTCATTTAGTTCATTAGGCTGATATAAAATATCATCGTCTGGAAATTTATATATTTTACGACTATGTGCATCGATGTAGAAGGTGCCTAGATCATCTGTATATTCCTCTTTCATGTCAGCGGCACTTAATATTGATATTATAGATTTACGGCTCCGTTCTCCAAAAACAGCTAAGTCCCATAAAGAACAAAGCTCAGTAACTAAATGGTCACGTTCTTCTGGGGGCAAACTATGATTAAAAATACGTAGTTGAAAAAAATCTTCACATACACACATATCTTCTTCAGCAACATCTTCTACATTAAAGGCAGACATGCCATGAATTTGTTTTATAGTTATCTTTAAATTTTCCAGCGAATCTAGCCTTTTCTCTAAATATACTTTTTTGTTTACTAATGCCATCAGAGCAGCGGAACCTTGCTCGTTTTGCAGTCGTTTTATTCGTTCTTCAAGAACATTAATTTTTTCGACTACTTTTGCTATTTCAAGATTACGGGGAGCAGTACCACGTACAAGGGAGCTTATTTGCTTGCCTTTTGATTTAAGTTCTTTTATAATCTTTTGACTGGCCGGTTTTTTTGAATTTTGAAGTTCATCTACAATCTGTTGTAATGTTTTAGTTAAATCTCCAGATAAATGCGGAACATTCATATTCAAATATTTGCTTAGTAGTATGGATAATCCATCATAAATTTTATCTAAATATGTTAAAAGCTCTTCAACTGCATTATTAAGTCTACTATTAAATTCTTCTGTGGAATAGTTTTTAAAGCTTTGCAATGTTGCGTTAAGGCCATCCGTTACCGCTGTATGCATTTCTTCGACAATTTCTAAGTCTAAAATCATGTTAGCTTGAACTGGTTGTGGCAGACCAACCTGGTATTTTTCCATATACTTCTGGTATTTTTTAAACCGATATCCTAAGGCTTCTTTTGTATAACAAATAGCATCATATACGTCTTTTCTGTCTACATCGTTAAGCTTATTTTTGAAATTCTCCAATTCATAAACTGCATGTAACCATTGTAAATGATAATCTACTATCATATCTATAATGCGATTTTTGCTATTATCACTAATGGCAATCCGCATATTGCACATAGTCTCAAATAATACCTCTGAATAATCTTTTTTTAGTAAAAATATGACAGGCGTTTCATAAAAATGTTTTACTTCTTTGGTAATATCAAATAAATACGCTATATCCCTGTCTTCAGTCATTTTTGTATTTCGTACATACGTGGAGCTCAAAGGCAATAATATAATCCACAATCCTAAAAATAACAACTACATAAAAATAAACCCATACATTATTTGGATGTCACCACAATGACTTTATCGACTTTTTTTTATAAATTGAAAGAACATTCGTATTGTATCCTTCATGGACTATGATAAATGTAACTGAACCTCATTTTATTAATAGCCCGCGACTTACCGCGTGGATTTCGTTTGCCAATATATTTCACTTTTTACTGATTACAAAATTGTGATGTGTCCCACATTAAAATTTTTGTTAATTTTTGATCTAAATAAATAATTTTCTTTCTTTCAAAAATTTTATTTAGATGATTGACTGATTTAGATTTTCATGAACAGAAACAAATACAGAATCACGATGACCTATAATTATGTGTTAAGAAGTAATATCAAAGTCAAAGTCAAGTTAAAATATTTTATTCATCGTAAGATATTTTAAATATCATTTGGTGAACGTTAAATTACACATTATTATTTACAATATTAATATTGTTGACGTCAATAACTTACTTAAAGCTAAGTTTACGCCGCTTCCAAGGCGGAGTGCAGAAGAAGCGGCAACAAACTGCACAGCGCATTTTCTCCTACTTACTTACTGCGAAACTCTTTGTTCAAGCACATTAAATATGAAATACCAAGATTTGAAGTGTGTTTTTATATTGTAATTAACTCAAACTTTAACAATATGGGGAAACCTCAGAATAAGGCCTTGTTCTGTCTGAGAGGTAAACAGGGCCTGGAGTATATAGGACATGAAAATAGTTTTTTTAGGGTTCCGTACCGCAAAAGGCAAAAACGGAACCCTTATAGGATCACTAGGTTGTCCATCTGTCTTTCTGTCAACACCCTTTTTCTCAGGAACACGTAGAGGTATCTAGTTGAAATTCATATCAAATACTCAAGTCTACTGTTCCTTGGAGCTGTGAAAAAATCAAACTTCTAAGCCAACGCAATCAAAAGATACAGCTGGATATGTCGCAAATTTTCGTGTTTTTTCGACATTCGCAAGGGATTCAAAACCTACAGGTTACTTCCCATGAACTCAGAATCTTGAAATTTGATAAGGAGCAACGTCTTATAGCACAGATAAAGAAAAAATTGCGAAAGGCGTACATCATATAATAAAAATATTTTTAGTAATTTTTCAACCCTCGCAATTGAATCAAAACGTACAGGGTATTCCCGTGTTCCCCCAAATTTCAAGTCCCACTAAATTTCAAGATTCTGAGTCCCGTGGACTCAGAATCTTGAAATTTAGTACGAAGCAACGTCTTATAGCACGGATAAAGGAAAAAATTCGAAAAGTATTGTTTTGAGTTACATTATGTAATGAAAATATTGTTAATAATTTCATTTTCACTAATTATATAATGTAATATATGGAACCATTCGTGCGCGAGTCCGAATCGCACTTGGCCGGTGTCTTGACTTAGTAATCGAAAAACCAGCCTAATTTTCAATAAATTCTGTCGTCAAAATATCTGCTTTTTTAAAAATGTCGGTGGGCTTTTTGTTTGTTGAAATCTCTATTTTCCTATGGTGTAATAAAAATGATACATTACCATAGTAAATGTTCTAAGAAAATGCAAACCAAACGAAACATCTCGAACCCGAAATATTTTTTAAGCTATTGCATAGCTTCTATCGCGGGCCTTGAGCGTGGAGACCGAATCCAGAAATTCCGTAACGAAAATAACCTAACAGCCTCCACTGCGACCGGCACAGCGATGATACTTTGACTTGGTTGTCGCTACAGGCTCGACGGAGTTACTGTTAGAGTGTTACAGTAACGGAGTTACTGTTACAGTGAGTTAACTTAGTAAGTTAAGTTAACTTAAGTTAACTAACAATAAAAATAGATAACAGTAAGTTACCGTTTAGTACAGTACTGTTACAGTAAGTTAACAGTGAGATATAGTGACGGAGTTACTGCAAAAATAAAATAAATAAATAATTATAATTGCATAAGTTGATAAAAAATGCTATGCAATAGCTTTACCGCGGCAGTCCCCGAGTGCCACGCGTCTTTTTTTAACTATATGTACAATTTTGAATCACTTATTAAAATTTACACTTTAATTACTCGAAAAACGTTGTTAATTATAGTTTTTGTGATTTGCATTTTCTTTGTCATCAATGTTAAACGAAATCTTACGTATGTCGAGTAATTAAAGTGTTTTCAATAAAAAGCTCTAAATTGGACATAATGAATTGCGGATTCGATTTTTTTAATTTCTTGGTTTCGTTGCTGTATTTTCTGAGAACATTTACCATAGTAATGTATAATTTTGTTACACCATCAGAAAGTACAGATTTCAACGTACAAAAAAAGACAGATATTTTGAAGTCAGAATTTTCGATTGAAAATTAGGGTGCTTTTTCCTCAGGCTTTTTCAATATTTAAGTCAAAAAAGGTGAAAAAATAAATATTTCATATCAAAAAAATTACAGTGTGTTGTATAAAAAGGTCAGTTTTACCAAATTTCGTGAATAAATAAACATTTTTGTAAATGTGATAAAAATACAAATCCAAAATCATGTATTTGAATTTTTCATCTTGAGGTTAGGTGAAAAAAGTGTAAATACAAAAGGAGTAGAACTTGTAATTACCTAAATCATTGCCACAAGGGTGGATCTAGGGGGGGGGGGGGGGTCATGGGGTCATGACCCCCCATCCCCGGGCTGGGTCCAATACAGTAGTACCGACATATACACGATTATAAAAAGTACTTACATATGACTTGTAGTTTTGCCGGGAATCGAGATAAACCATTTTTTACCCTTAAAAGCTCACCCCGTCCCACTTCCCGACCTGATCGCCCGTAATTTAATTTTCCTTTAATTTTTGGTGTATTCTCTTCCATTTGTTATTATTCTGTAAATATTTCAAGCGACTACCTGTTGCCGTTATCAATATGGAGCAAAAAATTACATTTGTTGCATGGGAGCTCCCTTATATATTTATTTTATTTTTTTAGGGTTCGGTACCCAAAGGATAAAAACGGGACCCAATTAATATCGCTCCGCTGTCCGTCTGTCTTTCTGTCCGTCTGTTACCAGCCTGTATCTCATGAACCATGATAGTTAGACAGTTGAAATTTTCACAGATGATGTATTTCTGTTACCGCTACGACAAAAGATACTAAAAATAAATAATTAAGGGGGCTCCATACAACCAACGTGATATTTTTTTTGCTTGTTTTTGCTCGTTATTGATAACGGCAACAGATTGAAATATTCACAGAATATTTCGTTCGTTCCACCCTTGTGGCAATGATTTAGGTAATTACAAGTTCTGCTCCTTTTGTATTTACACTTTTTTTTTACCTAACCTCAAGATGAAAAATTCAAATACATGATTTTGGATTTGTATTTTTATCACATTTACAAAAATGTTTATTTATTCACGAAATTTGGTAAAACTGGCCTTTTTATACAACACACTGTAATTTTTTTGATATGAAATATTTATTTTTTCACCTTTTTTGACTTAAATATTGAAAAAGCCTGAGGAAAAAGCACCCTAATTTTCAATCGAAAATTCTGACTTCAAAATATCTGTCTATTTTTGTACGTTGAAATCTGTACTTTCTGATGGTGTAACAAAATTATACATTACTATGGTAAATGTTCTCAGAAAATACAGCAACGAAACCAAGAAATTAAAAAAATCGAATCCGCAATTCATTATGTCCAATTTAGAGCTTTTTATTGAAAACACTTTAATTACTCGACATACGTAAGATTTCGTTTAACATTGATGACAAAGAAAATGCAAATCACAAAAACTATAATTAACAACGTTTTTCGAGTAATTAAAGTGTAAATTTTAATAAGTGATTCAAAATTGTACATATAGTTAAAAAAAGACGCGTGGCACTCGGGGACTGCCGCGGTAAAGCTATTGCATAGCATTTTTTATCAACTTATGCAATTATAATTATTTATTTATTTTATTTTTGCAGTAACTCCGTCACTATATCTCACTGTTAACTTACTGTAACAGTACTGTACTAAACGGTAACTTACTGTTATCTATTTTTATTGTTAGTTAACTTAAGTTAACTTAACTTACTAAGTTAACTCACTGTAACAGTAACTCCGTTACTGTAACACTCTAACAGTAACTCCGTCGAGCCTGTAGCGACAACCAAGTCAAAGTATCATCGCTGTGCCGGTCGCAGTGGAGGCTGTTAGGTTATTTTCGTTACGGAATTTCTAGATTCGGTCTCCACGCTCAAGGCCCGCGATAGAAGCTATGCAATAGCTTAAAAAATATTTCGGGTTCGAGATGTTTCGTTTGGTTTGCATTTTCTTAGAACATTTACTATGGTAATGTATCATTTTTATTACACCATAGGAAAATAGAGATTTCAACAAACAAAAAGCCCACCGACATTTTTAAAAAAGCAGATATTTTGACGACAGAATTTATTGAAAATTAGGCTGGTTTTTCGATTACTAAGTCAAGACACCGGCCAAGTGCGATTCGGACTCGCGCACGAATGGTTCCATATATTACATCCCGACCGTTTGAATTGTATTCTTTATTCGGAGTGCACGAATTGTATTCTCTATTCGGAGTGCACGAATTGTATTCTCTATTCGGAGTGCACGCTAAGCCGTTGGTCCTGGTCGCTGTCTTTGCTAGCCGTTATTACACAAAACCAAGTCACAGGTTTATAATGCGGTTAGAAAGATACATACTTAATGTTTACTGCTACTTACATATAATATTGAAATAAGCGAAATATCATTATGAAATGGTTATAATAGTGATTATTGCTAGTTACCTACCTAGTAAGACATTTACATTAAATGTGATGACTTCCATGTTAGTCTGAGAGAAAAGGAAAGAAAAACACTGAAGACGTGGGAATTATTTTTTTTGTTTTTTTTGTTTTTTTTTGAAATGACTATGTAGCTAGCTCCAAGTGAGCTTTCGCTACTTCACCGGGCGTTTGAGGCGAGGGCAGAGTGCCCTCAACCTTTATAGACAACATCAGCAAAGGGCCCCCAGGAGGGACGGACCTCGGCTTTGCTCGGCGGGCGTTGCCTGTGTGCGCAAGGCTTGGAGAGACAGCAAACTCATATTGCCTGATGGGCCACGTATGCGTGCATGCAAGCCTGAAGGGGCAATCTGAGAAACAATGGAGACGTGGGTAGCTCTGGCGCGTATATATATACCGCGCGGCTGTAGGCATTTCATTCAAGGACAGGCCCGAGTATCCCGAGTTACAATTACTGTTAGATATCATGTGCCTGTGCTGTTTTTTTATCTGTGGGTGTGGTAGACCCTCGGGTAGTTGGGTCGATTCATCGATGCATTATGCGTTTTCTTCCTTAAATCGAAACCCAATCGAAACAGAATTTGTTTTTTCTTTGCGTACGATAAGATGCTACTGCATAATTACCATTACAGAATGGTAGAAATATACATTTTGTTTGTGTAGATTTGTGTGACAAGATGCAGGTAACACTGTCCGCGTCTACGATTTGTTTCTGAGAGGTCGTCGATGACTTTGCGATTATACAAAATTACAAAGAAAAGTGCAGTCGTTTTAGTGCGCTTTTACTGTTTATCTAGCTTGTTTTTATAGTATAAGCATATAAATATAAATACCATGGCCGGTGCGATGTTATTCGAGAGATCGCGCGTGTCATCGTCAACGAACAGAGACGAAGACGTCCGCATGACCGACAAAATGGTTAGCACTGGCGATGTGCCCGAGGATGACGAAGAAAACATAAGGGCTAAAGAACAAGGAATCCTCAACCTTGGCGAGAAGTACAAGAAGGAAGGTAAGGCTAAGGAATTAGCAGAATTGATAAAAGCAACTAGGCCTTTCCTTAGCCTTATAAGTAAAGCAAAGGCAGCAAAGTTGGTGCGTTCTCTGGTCGACTTCTTTCTGGATTTGGAAGCTGGTATTGGAATTGAGGTGCAACTGTGTAAAGAGTGTATAGAATGGGCCAAAGAGGAACGCCGTACATTCTTGCGACAGAGTTTGGAGGCCCGATTGATCGCGCTCTACTTCGATACTGGTATGTACACGGAAGCCCTAGACTTGGCCACAGCACTGCTCAAGGAGCTCAAGAAGTTGGATGACAAAAATTTGCTTGTGGAAGTCCTCTTGTTTGAGAGTAAAACCTATCATGCACTTAGCAATCTGCCTAAAGCCCGTGCTTCATTGACATCAGCCAGGACTACTGCGAATGCTATCTACTGTCCTCCTAAAATGCAAGCAGCCCTCGACCTTCAATCTGGAATACTTCATGCAGCAGATGAGCGCGATTTTAAAACAGCTTACTCATACTTTTATGAAGCGTTTGAAGGTTATGATGGAGCCGATAGTCCTAAAGCTCTGACAGCATTAAAGTACATGCTGTTGTCCAAAATCATGTTGAACCAGGCTGAGGAGGTTGGCACTGTGTGTGGCAGTAAGGCTGCTCTCAAGTATGCTGGCAAAGAACTTGAAGCAATGCGGGCTGTTGCTACCGCTTCCCATAAAAGGTCGCTTGCAGATTTCCAAACAGCACTGAAAACTTACAAACGGGAGCTGGAAGAAGATGCTGTTGTCCGTGCCCATCTTGGTGCCCTCTATGACACAATGTTGGAACAAAACTTATGTAGAATTGTTGAGCCTTACATGCGTGTGCAAGTAGAACATGTGGCCCGTTGCATCCGCTTGCCAGTTGTACAAGTCGAGAAGAAGCTGTCCCAGATGATTTTGGACAAGAAATTGAATGGGATCCTGGATCAGGGAGAGGGAGTCCTGATTGTCTTTGATGAATCGCCCCTGGAGAAAACCTATGAGACTGTTCTTGAGACCATCCATCATATGAGCAAGGTTGTTGATACTCTGTACCAGAAAGCCAAGAAACTATCATAGACTCTTGTGTAAATTTGTTGTAGTATTTAAAGTATAATGTATATCAAAGTAACCATAAATTTTCAGTTCAAATTATTGTAAATGAAACTATTTTTTGAAACAATGCAAAATTTGATTATTTCTACCACATTGTAAGCTAAATAGTGACATGGAGTATCAAAAAAAAAACTAGGTATTGGGAAATGGCTGTAGAATCAGTCATCCATGTTTGGAGACTATGCATCATTAGCAGCTTTGTTTTATTGTGGAAATATGTAATAGTTAAATTCTAATCTTTCCCTTTAATTTTATAATTTGTCCTTTTTTTAACGTAAATAATGTTCTGTTTTATTGATATAAAAATAAAAGGTGTTCTCCAATTGTTGTTGTTGCTTGACCTCACTCCCACACGTTGATTAAGCAAGTCATGTTTAACTGTTGGCAAGCTTGGCTCTGATTCATAATGTAATTAAACTATTCATTTTGTCCAACTGGTTTTGTCCTACTTTAAGAACATTTTGACAGATGACAAATCACATAGATTGAGCTAGCCCCAAAGTAAGTTCGAGACTTGTGTTATGGGATACTAACTCAACAATACTATATTTATAACAAATTATAGATGAACATCCAAGACCCAGGCCAATCTGAAAAAGATCATTTTCCATCTTGACCTAACCGGGGTCGACCCGGGGCCCTCGTGTCACAGGCTGGCATGTTAACCTCTCTGCTACGGAGCTCGTCATTACATTCATAGCAATTATCTGTTCCTAAAGTGATATAGGACAAGTAATACACTTGTTAGTAACCTTATTATCAAATAAGGAAGTGGTTTGCATTGAATTGCTCCATACATGTCTATTCTAAGCATAGACCTACTAGGATTATCTTATCTCTATGATTCTAAGTGAACATTTTTCTGGGTTGGACAAAGTCATATAATTCGTACACCCACACGTTGATAAAGCAAATCATGCAAACTTGGCTTGGCTTGGATTCATAATGTAATTTAACTATACATTTTGTCTAACTTTAAGAACATTTTGTCAGAGTCACCACACAATTATCTGTTTCTAAAGTGGTATAGGACAAGTAGGTAGGTATGTCAACTAGTAACCTTATTATCCATTAAGGTAGTTGTTTGCATTGAATTTCTCCATACATGTCTAAGTTCTAAGTGAACATTTTTCTAGGTTGGACTCTATACAAGCATTGATATGTATGCATATCTGTGCTTAAGTCAATGTGATAAGGTCTAAAATCAAACACAACTGTATCAATGCTCATGATTGTACATAGTATTTCTTTTCTTCTGTGTCAGGGACAGAGTTACCTAACCAGGCCCTCTACTATATATATATTAAATTTTCTCATAAACTATATATAATAATAACAAAAGACTTCATTAAAATCATTCTGTATACATTTCATGTTATTATTATTTATAGTTTAAGACAAAATTTAAGATATAGGTAGAGGATCAATAATTCATTTATTTATGTACCTGCTGATGCTACCATTTATGGCCAAGGCGAAGGGATTTATAAGCTCCAATGAATATACCTATGACGAACATAAATATATATATATATATATATATAGTTAGGTAATGATGAAAAATACGTAAATATAGCTTTAGCTCGCGCATATCTCTATTTTGAATGAGTGTCTCAAAATAATCCTTACTAATATTATAAATGCGAAAGTGAGTTTGTTTGTTACGCTTTCACGCCGTATGTACTGAACCGATCATCATTAAATTTTGCATACAAGTTCTCTGGAGTACGGAGAAGGACATAGGCTACCTTTTATCCCGGGAAAAAGTACTATGCCCGAGGGATCGACATTGACGCGGGCGGAGCTGCGGGCGAAAGCTTCAATAAATCAGATGAAAAATCGACTTGGGTATAAAGTAATGGAATTGGGTATTTAAACATTTCGAACTCTCCCGTGATTCGGAAAGCACGTTAAGCCGTTGTAAATGGCTGACATCATCGTTAAGCTGTGTCAGTTGCGCGCAGCTTGAAATATCTGACACTACACCCACGAAACCACTTACACCCACGAAAAACAAACAATACTTAGACGAACAGTTTTCTATTCATGACATTAGTAATCATCGTGTTAGCCGCAAGAAGTTCACAGCTGGGCATAAGCCTTCCCGAGGGATTTTAAAATAGCCAATAGATTCAGGTGTTACTTTGCGGAAGTCAAAGCTACATTTACTTGAGATAATTTACTTCGCGTGCTTCCGCTACAAGTTAGTTCACGCAAACTATTGCTGGCCAGCGCCCACCCACTACTGTTATCCCTTCATGTCCGCCACCAATAGTTGATGCCATGCAACCCTGGTCGATACTGCTGCATCCGCTGATCGCAGCGATTTCAAAATGACCGGTTGGAAGTGGCCTGCACCCAGCGTTTCCCTGCGACCTTGGTTAGGTCGTCTGACCACCGGGTCGCTTGCCGGTACGTGGTCGCCATTCGAAAACCTATCTCTTCCATCGGCAATCGATTCTGCGCGCCATGTATCACGCCTGCCCATTGCCACTTCAAAGAACTAATCTGCTGAGCTAGGTATGTCAGTGAGCTTACGTCTATCTATATATAGTATCTCCATATTTCTGGTTCGGTCCCGTAGAGAAACATTGAGTAAGGATCTCTGGAATTTGATACGATTTATTATTTACGCTTGTACATCAGCTTGCATATTTCTATGTCCACCCATACACCTCACATTACACACAGTGCAGTTACATAGCAGATGAGTATTTATTTTTAAACCAGTGCGATGTACTCTTGTTGAAACCGTGTTGGTCCAATTTTATATTCAGCACAGTTATAAACAAAATTGGTAACGCATTCGCTGCCACCTTATTTTTTTCACATGAAGCATGTCGGTACATCAAGTTCGATGCCTAGTACTAGCATCCAAAGTGTTAATTTGCGAGTCAATCGCACTCAAAACGGGTCAAAAAACAATAGAAACGTCCCAAAAACACGTTCATGTAAGGACCTCTTAATTTTTATTTTATTATTTTGATGATATAACGGCAATAGATATTAGAGATGGACAGAAACAGACATCTTTACTAGCTTTCGGCCGAGGATTCGCTCGCGTCTAAGTCGTGCCCTCTGGAACAGTAGTAAGACTTTTGACTCTATTTTTCTGCCGAAACGTGCAGGAACCAAACATTTGGCCGGTCTTTAATAGATATCATTTCAGCCGTAAAAAGTCTACATCTGGACAAAAGCCTCTCCCAAGGATTCTTCGTTCCATGGAAGGATATTGCCATACTCACCATGCTTGGCAGGCGGGCTGGCAAGCGCAGTTTTTTGGCTTCTTGTACTTCCGACGCTGCTGCCCATCGGAAAATTTAATAGATATACACAAAGGTAGGTAATTTAGTGTTTTTGTATATGCCATAAGATTATTTATGTAATAGATTTTTTGAAGGGTACATATTAGAATCTCAAAAAATCCGAACTCAAAACACTAAAACATTATTATGTCAGATTTTAAAAACCAAACCATAAAATATTATATTTTCAATTAACCTTACAATACAAAATATGAAATGCATAAAATAAATAACCCAACCTAACCTAATATTCTATGGTAGCGGCTGGATTCTGACGGCGATTCGTTTTCTGCTGGAGTCGCAGTTCTAACCCAACCCAACCTAACTTACTTTTCTGGTAGCAACTCGTTTCTGACGACAATTCGTTTACTGGTGGGGTCCACGTGGGGTCGCAGTTCTCACCCAACCTACAAAAAATCCTACTATTCTGGTAGCAACACTTTTATGACGACAATCCGTTTTCTGGAGGCTTCTAATATTCTGGTAGCAGAGCAGCTCGTTTCTGACGGCGATTCGTTTTCTGTTGGGATCGCACTACAAACCCAACCTAACCTAATATTCTGGTAGCAGCTCGTTTCTGAAGGCAATTCGTTTGCTGGTGGGGTCGCAGTTCCCACCTAATATTCTGGTAGCGAACTTATAAATCAGCTATATTCAATAAATAATAATAAATATATACGGACAAATCACACAGATTGAGCTAGCCCCAAAGTAAGTTCAAGACTTGTGTTATGGGATACTAACTCAACGATACTATATTTTATAACAAATACGTATATAGATACACATCCAAGACCCAGGCCAATCTGAAAAAGATCATTTTCCATCTTGACCTGGCCGGGGATCGAACCCGGTCACTCCGTGTCGCAGGCTGGCGTGTTGACCGCTGCGCCACGGAGCTAGTCACTAGAGCATATTAGGTTAAGTCTTTTTATAAGTCAGGTATTTACGGATAAAGTATTCCGTAATAAGATGTTTTGAGCTTGAGCTATTCAACCATAAGGTAATTTAAATATTTTATTTTTTTATTACATGGTATTTAGAATTCGGGTATTTTCGGCTCAGTACATTTTAATTATAGGCGTTTTTTTTTTAATTCTAATATGTACCCTTTTAAAAATAAATCATTGTACCTCAAGGAGTGTCCTACACTTTCATCGGTAGATGACAATGTAACCTATATACCTATATAGGTTGTATTGTCTGTGGGGTAACAATTGATCAGCCCAACTTTAGGAGGACATATATTGAAATAAAAAAGCTGGTAAAAAGACTATAAATGTTATTATTTTTCTAAATTGCACTTTATGAACAAGATATAAGAATCAAACTGCGTTATTCCGCCTGTTGAACTCTTCCGTGTCTGTGGGCACGTCCCAGCGCGGATTCCAGTAGTTTTCGGGCGTGGCGGGGCGCGCGGGGTTACAGCGGCCGCGGTGCTTTGAACACTCGTCCATCTTTTTGGCCAGCATCTCTGGATCGTCTTTGTAGAGCTCGTCGTAGAACTGAAGGGAAAAATAATACCAAAAAAAGGGTAAAAATGGGACCCTATTATTATCGCTCCGCTGTCCGTTTGTCACCAGGCTGTATCTCATAAACCGTGATAGTTAGACAATTTAAAATTTCATAGATGATGTATTTCTAGTGCCGCTATAACAACAAATACAAAAAATAGAATAAAATGAATATTTAAGGGGGCTCCCATACAACAAACGTGATTTTTTGGTTGTTTTTTCTCGATATTGATAACGGCAACAGGTAGATGCTTGAAATATTTATTTATATATTCACTTTTACAAATAAATAATAAAATTTATAATAAAGCGGGGCTTCCATATAATAGACATGATTTTTTGCCGTTTTTATAGTTTATAGACAACGGTACGGAACCCTTGGTGCGCGAGTTCGACTAGCACTTGGCCGGTTTTTAAATAATGTAATGCTTTAGGTTCATGATTTGGAGTAAGACCACAGCCATGACGCTTTATAGAAGCAAGAGCAGAGCAATATTTATGCCTAATACATACTGTCACGTCGCGTTATAGACACGACACGACGCAGCAAGGCGGGCAACCGTCAACCCGCTAAATCATACTATAGCCGCACTTTGAAAGTCTATTATTAGACATTCATCATCATCATCAGGTCTTTTTTAGTCTCCACTACAGGAGCATGACCCTCTCTGTACTACTAGAGCCATACTTGGCCAGACGGGTTGGAGAGCTCTCACAGATGTTTATAAGCTTTGTTTAGCTTGTATTTCCTAAGTCGCCTTCTACGACATCCACGGGAAGACTTGGAGTGGTCCTATTCTACTTTGCCGGATACCACACGGATTATTAGACATTCATTCCACATATTGTTCGCATACATGGGCATTTATAAACTACACCCTATTTACAGTCACACATATTACAGTCCATTGGAATCTATTTGCAAAATAAGTTAAAATAAAACCGTGCACATCGCTAAAATTCGCGCCAAAGACTCCGTAGTAAAGAAAGAGGGAGGAGTTATATCTTTGTTTTAACTCATTCATGGACACTGAACCAGACAATAGACATAACAATAGAAGTTTACGGCTACAGGCGGGATGTCCCTGAAAGTGTTAAGAAATGGGACGGCAAACGAGCAAGCTAGTCACTTGATGGTAAGTGATCACTGATGCCCATGGACAACTGTAACACCAGGGCGTGACAGGAGCGTAGCCGGCCTTTCTAGGAGTTGGGGGGAGGAATTGGGAGGAAAGGATGGACCTCTGCCTCTCTCACTCACCGAAAGAAGTATAGAAGCGGTGAAGCTTCTACTCAAACGTCGATTTACAGCAAAAATGAATTTTGCCGGTAGCGTGGCTGTATCACGACTTTCCATTTTTATCATTTGCAATATGAAAAGAATATAATCTTACATCTTTGCACTCCTTACAGCTCCAACCAGGCAATGCTCGCTTCTCAGCCTTCTTCCTCACAGTGGGCTGTTTATAAATGTCTTCAGCCGGATCTGGGATCCTTCTGTAAATGAAAAAAGCTCAAATGAAAATGGCTGTTACTCCGATATCCCGTAGTTTAGTATGTTGTCGAATTGCAGTGTTAGGAACACGATCTAGTAATGGTTTCTCATGTTTTCGCGATTGTTACACATTTAAGTAACTTAATACTTAATTAAAGAATATATTGCTGACATGAAGAGACGCTCAATCAAGTCTGTAGTCTGTGAATATGCCCTGGAGAAATCCAACCACTATATGCGTTTTGATAATCCTCAAGTCCTTGTAATAGAAAACACATATTTCAAGAATGCTTCGTGAGAGAAAACGACGATCACGTTGCCAATAAATAATTTTGTAGCTTGACATATAATTTCCCTTTATTTATTATTAATTTAGAATGGCATAATACCCCCTTAAGCTGGTCTTAAGCATTGTGGAGTGTCGGGTAATTTGATTATGCCGCCCAGCCTAATTGTATTCTCCTGCCGTTCTCCTTGATTTACTGACTTAAAAAAAGGAGGAAGTTTTTTTTTTGTTTGTTAACTAAGAACTCCTTCATTTATGAACCGATTTGAAAGTTGGCCCCATTTAAATTTCATCACAATCGGTTCAGTGGTTTGATTGAAGTCGGTTTTTTTATATGAAAAATTATTATTACATGACTTTGTCTTCGTTTGGGCACTTTGATCTCCCGACTCAGCAGGATGTTTTTTTTTCCCATTCATCATCATCATTAACAACTGTAAATGTCCACTGCTAAACAAACGCCTCTCCCAAGGATACTTCGTTCCATGGGAGGATATTGCCATACTCACCACGCTTGGGTTGCCGAGCGCAGTTTCTTTGGCTTCTTGGGCTTTCGACGCTTATTCCCATTGTGCCTCTCAAAAACTGCATGACATTATGAATTGTCCTCCGGGTCTCAAAAGTATGTACTAAGCAGGGTCTTTTTTTATGTTAATAGGACGGCAAACGAGCAAGCGGGTTCATAGTTCATTTATTCAATAACAATATACATTGTGTTTGAAATAAAATAAGTTTAACATAATTATAATATAATCCTATCTATCCTAGTCTAATACTAAATAACTGTTTTAACATATTTAATATCTTTCTCATTTTAATCTTGACAATATATTTAACTTACATTATTCTTTGTCGTTACATGCTATTCCATTTTATTAATATATTATATAACTATAAAGATTAATACAATAATAGTTCCGATACAATTCAAACCAGAAATAACAATAATAATCTATATAAAAGCATTATCTATATTAATTTATATGTCAGCATTTGTACCCAATACGGCCTGTCATAAGTTCAATAATTTATAATAATAAGATATGTCAACTATATATAACTAGGTGGTCATCTCAAAGAAGTCATTAATGCTATAGAAACATTTTTCCAGTAAGAAGCGTTTCAGTGTGTTTTTAAATTGGTTAAACCTCGAGATACATTTAAAAGCAACAGGTAAGTTATTGAAAATTCTCACAGCTTGGTATTTAGCCGGGTGTTGAGTTACGTTAAGTCTAGGAATGATATCAAATTTAAGGTCCTTACGTCTAGTGTTTTCTCTAATCTTCCTTTCCTCAGACGTTTCCGTTACAGTCAAATCTTTAAACAAGTCACTAAGCAACACCATTATATAAAGAGACGGTATGGTGAGTATACCTAGTCACCTGATGGTAAGTGATCACCGCTGCCCATGGACAACTGCAACACCAGGGTGTGACAGGTGCGTTGTCCACCTTTCAAGGAGTTGGGGGAAGGAAATGGGGAGGGAGGGGGAAGGATGGGCCTCCGGCTCTCTCACTCACCGAACGAAGCATAGAAGCGGTAAAGCTTCTACTCAAACGTCGATTTTCTGTAAGTGTTGTACTTCCCCGGACGAGCCGGCCTATTCATACTACTAGCAATTTATTTTGCCGGTAGCGTGGCTCTACCACGACTCTTGACGGTCTTGACGGGTTAGTGACCTAAAATAGCTAAATACGAACCTCTTGACTTTGTCCTCGGTTGGGAATTTCTTCTCTCGACTCAGCAGCGACAGGCTCGATTCTATGTGGACATCCTCAGGTATATTCATTATATTTTTGTTTTCAACAAGCGGAAGTTTGCTGGGGCTGCAAACATTTTTATCACGTTAGTCTACACTAATACTATAAAGAGGAAAGATTTAATTGTTTGTTTGTATTGAATAGGCTCCGAAACGGCTAGACCGATTTGAAAACTTCTTTCACTATTAGAATCCTACATTATCCCTGATGAACATAGGATATAGAATATTTTCAAAAAGTTAGGGATCCGTATTTAACTTCGATAATGTAACCTAAGGTGTGAAAAAGACCTTCTTCTTTAAATGCTGCTTTAACATTGAAGGTTGGTGGCGTGGCTGGAATTAAATCGGTAGAAAAACTGTTCAGACTCGCCATAGACCAGACTTTAAAGAGCTGACGGCCAACCTTCAGTGAAAAATACCTAAAAATCCAAATACCTTCAACTACCCGTGCGAAGCCGGGGTGGGCCGCTAGTTATTCATTAAATCGATTATCAAGAATCAGCTATTGCCCGCGACTTCGCCCGCGATAATGTCGATCCCTGCGGGAACAGTAGAATCACGGAATGAAAGGTACCCTCCCTCAGGCCTCAAATTACCTCCATACCAAATTTCATCCTAATTAGTTAAATGGTTGAAGCGCAAAAAGAAGACAGACAGACACAGTTACTTTCGTATTTTTTAATATTACTATGGATTAGGAATTACATACGCATAAATCTCTCTAACTGATCTAATATATCACGGCTTTTTTAGTTGATGAAAATGAGAGTCGTAATTTTTAACCACTCTTAAGCTCAGAATCTTAAAACCACAAAGCGATTGGCATATATAGAGGCATATATAGATACCTACATAGATCATAATTGTTAAAACATTCCTATAGTAAATAAGTTAAGGTAATAACTAAGAATTAACTTTTTGATGATGTGAATATTTCATCAAAAAGTTAATTCTTAGTTAGCTAATGTGTCTAAGTTTTATAGGAGAATTCCTATAAAACTTAGACACATTAGCAGTCACTTTATATAATTATATGCAACTTACTTGCCTTGAAGTATACCGAGTGGATGAATGACAGACTTGAAAAAAAAATGCGGTTGATATACTTTATACTCAGAACAATAACTAGACTTTATAGCGAATAATCCTATGTCATATATTTTTTTTAATATATAATAATCTGAGACAGATAAGGGCTTCAATCATATATTTATGTAACAAATAAAAGTGTCACTAATAATTTGATGCTCCAACGCAAACAAAATGCCGCCAATTCAAGGATTCGGGACCCGGAAGTAGCGGAACCAGAGAAAAATGGCGCGAAGCTTTTTGTTTCGTTTTGATTGACCACAAACCTGGCTAAAGAAGTTGTTCTTCCATCGTTCTCCTGATTGGCTTCCAGTATTTTTACATGTTGCAATAAGGACATGCTATCATCTTTCTGCGTCTCGCAATTCGTCATGTCTCTGTCTATGAATGGTGATTTTACTGGAGACGGCATTTTGAATCCATTTTTTCTGAAATTTTAAATAGGTACATATTAAAAACTTAAGCTTTTCTTGATTGGGAACAAATAATATTGATTATGTAACAAGTTCCGGGAAAACTATTGTTTTTTCTATTGTGTCTGATTGAGTGTACGTAAATACGTTAAAAATGTCGTCTCTATTGAAAGTAAAATTGTTTTTTTTATTTAACGGCAATTGACTTTCTACGCCTTTCAGCACTGCATATTTTATTTTTTAACGTGTTATCAACGAAATTATGGTGCGATTCAATTCGTTGATTTCATGGAGGCCCTGGGGACAATTCCCACGAATCCACTGGTTTTATCATAGACGACGCAGCAAGGCGGACAACCAAGACAGTTTATTTTAGTTATTCCACACATCGTTCATAAACATAGGCAATTATAACACCAAATTACACCTATCCCTATTCACATTATTAAGACCATAAAAAAGCAATTTGCAAAACAATCCAAGACATAAACCGTAGGTACAGTCGGCCTAAATTCCTGGCAAGAACTCTAATTCATTTTTCTTCTAAGGGTTGTGTCCATTAATCGGGTTTTTTTTAATGTTATAGGACGGCAAACGAGTCACCTGATGGTAAGCAATCAGCGCTGCCCATGGACAACTGCAACACCAGG
Source organism: Elegia similella (assembly GCA_947532085.1). Lineage (NCBI taxonomy): Eukaryota > Metazoa > Arthropoda > Insecta > Lepidoptera > Pyralidae > Elegia > Elegia similella. The sequence goes on from OX383933.1 coordinate 6,952,893, forward strand.
GTGTGACAGGAGCGTTGCCGGCCTTTCAAGGAGTTGGGGGAAGACATGGTGACTACTTCTTGTGGTGAAAAGGAAACGCAGTCAGGAGATATACACCACACAAACGAAATAGGTCTGCATTGATGTTTCTTAACCCTTTCCCCGCTAGACTTTATATCAGTTCAGTCATGCTCTTAGCGCGAAGCAAAGGTAAGTGTTGCAATTAATTATGAGATTAAAGTGTATGACATTGAAAATGATTACTTATAGACTACATATTTATATCCGAATACACCATAGTGAAATAAAAAAGCCTGGGGTACCGTGCTAGGATACTATTTTTAAAAGTGTGACACTCGTCTTCGAGCGATTTTGTATGGAAAAATCGGTCGTTTACGAACGGCGTAATTACAAAAATAGCACACCTTGTCAGAAATATATAACGCTCGCAAAATGGGCACGAAAATATTTATGGGATTAATCTGAAGTTCACGGTGAAAGGGTTAAAAGACTATATAGATATAGAAGGTCACTGCAGGCTAAACTTATGTCTGCGCTACTATTGAAAACTAATACCTGTTAGGTTGCAGAATATTAATTGATTCTTCAATATTAGTCACGTCTGGAATTACTGGCGACTGGCATTTCTTATCTGGTAGATTCTCTGTTTTCAGTCGAGAAAGGGACAGTGGTGTCTTGAATTTTGTAGGGCTATTTTTAGCGGCGGACTTATATCTGGAGAGAAAAAACAAAATTACATATCTATTCTCAACCATAAAGATAGATACACAGCGCGCAGAACCGATGGCCGATGGGGCAGAAGGGTTCTCAAATGGCGACCATGTACCGGCAAGCGCAGCGTCGGACACCCACCGACCAGATGGTCGGATGACCTGACTAAAGTTGCAGGAAGACGCTGGATTCAGGCCGCTTCCAACCGGTCGTATTGGAAATCCTTGGGGGCGGCCTATGTCCAGCAGAGGACTTCTTACGGCTGATATTATGATGATGATAAAGATAGAACATTGAATTGTAAAACTAAAAACTATGCTTAGCGAGATAGTATATTAGGTAGATGTAAGAACAACTTTTCCTATTGGACCAATGCTGGGAACTCGAAAAAAATAGTAGTGTTCGGCCATTTCTCCAATCTGTCCAAAACTGACAATTTATTTAGTAACCAGCATTTGTTCAGGAAGTTGTTCATTTTGACGGCCTGATTTGATGGTTTGAGGGATAACAATGTTTTACATATAAACTGTACAGAAAAATATTTGTTCACTTACAATGCTGCGAAATTTGTGGGGCCACTTGTGGGCGATGGTAGTATTGTGTCTTCACTCTCTATTGATTCTTTTTTTATTAAAGGCTGTAATAATATAATGATTATATTTATATGGTTGACTCAAGTTAAACGCCTAAGTTTTTGATTAACCTAAGTTAATTTAAAACTTAGGCTATGTAACAGCATTTAGGGTTTTGGATGCAAAGTAAAGTTGCCTTCATAAATGAATTCCTCCAAAGGCCACCAATCGGCTAGTTTCCTAAAAAAATATAATTAGTCCGTCAGTAAGTAATTCAAAAAATATTGGAAACGTATTTTTTCTTTTGTCGATTGAATAAAATATGATAAAGATAAAGCCCTTTGAAATTCCGTGTGACGTCATTGTTTGCTACACGTTTTAGCAAACTTTGACGTCACAAGCCCCCTCTCCTGAACTTTGACGCACTTTATCTTTTCCATTTATTGTTTAATTGACAAAAGAAAAAATACGTGTCCAATATTTTTTGATTATCTAACTGACGGACTAATTGTAATGTTATTATTTTAACCCAGACAACTAGCCTATTCACTTATCTGTCTGTCCGATGGTTGCCTGTATGGCATCGGGAACGCGCGCCCGGCCTCTCGAGGTGATTCTTGCTTTTCCCCCAATCATCCGAGTAAGTAGTATCCCAATAACTTTCATTCCCTTCGCACATCCAACAAATTCCTATCCTTCCCCAGCTTCCCATCGGAAGCACAAGAAGCCAAAGAGACTGCACTCGCCAACCCGCCTGCCAAGCGTGGTGAGTATAACGATATCCTCACATGGAACGAAGAATCCTTGGGAGAGGCCCAAGTCCAGCAGTGGACTTTTGTGGCTGTAATGATGATGATGATGATGATGATGATGATGATGATGATGATGATGATGATGACGTATTGATGTCAATAATGTAGATGCTTTTGAATAGGCTAAAATGTTGTCTTTGCAACTAATAAAAAAACTAGAAAAGTAATGAGTAAAAAAAAAATATACAATATTTTTTTGCACATTACTTTGATAAGTTATTATCCTAATTAACTAAACTAAACACTGTGTTCAAACAAAAAAATATAATACGAAACTACATCATTATGAATAAAAAAAAAATTTAAAGTAGTAAATGTATTTTATCACCTGTACACTAGTCGAACTTTCAATCTTCCCGACACGAACACCTCCAGTGAACTCCGGGGAACTAGTCAAGTCTATACTATTACTCTGTTTCACCTTGACGACATTCAGTTTGGACTGCTTTAGCCGGAGTCCATTTTTCCCTTGATTCTTTTTTATTGGTGTTATAGTATATAACAACTTTAATGCTTTATTTTCCGATGAAGGCCTGTGAAAATCATATATTTATATGACGAGATAAGTTTTGTTAAGCGGTTGCCGCGCGAACGAAAAACGTCGGTACTGCGCAAGCCATTAGGCTACGCAGAACCATTCGGCGATTATGAAAAAAGATGAAAGTCTTAATATTTAAAAAATTTAGAAAGGGGGCGACCTCCGGGATGTACATATAAATATTTTAATGTTTTAAATGTAATAATTACAAAGCTTTCGAAGAAAAATGTTTTTAGGTACATAACATATACTAACATTTTTAATTTTTTTTATACATCTGTTACAAATTCCAACATAGGGGGCGATATTGTTCAAGGATTGATCTAAATTATACAAATTCCTTTGATGTATATAATTCATTCCGCGCATAGTACTAGTGATTTGAAAACACGTTCTTTTCACAATTTCGTGCAGTACTGTCTCAAGTTGTCCTAAAAATTGCTTATGCAGCAGAATGCTAGCAGAATGTTTCTTAAGAGTATCTATGTTATGCAGCCACTACTGGTCTAGGAGAAAATAAAAAGCCTGCTTTTCTTATGGCGATTGATTGTGAGATTGTACAACGCCATCAAGCAAATAGGTGGCTATTATGTGGAAGCCAGTAATGACTTATAGGAGTAATTACCAGGCACTGCCCGTTAAACAAACACCTAATTGTTATAGGAATCACTAACAGTCCCCTTTGCAGAGGCTACAAGCTGAAGAAATTATGAAGCATCTCCTATTGGAGTGCCCAAGCATAGCATCTACTAGAGAGAAGTTCCTGGGTCATCGGGGGACCAGTAGAGAGGATGTGAAGGAGTAACAAACAAACAAACTCACTTTCACATCTATACTAATATTATAAAGCTGAAGAGTTTGTTTGTTTGTTTGAACACGCTAATTTCAGGAACTACTGGTTCAAATTGAAAAATTCTTTTTGTGTTGGATAGTCCATTTATTGAGGAAGGCTTAAGGCTATAAAACATCACGCTGCGACCAATAGGAGCGAAGCATCAATAAAAAACGTTTTGAAAACGGGGGAAAATTAATCATCTATACGAATAAAAAAACGAATTAATCATAACAACAGAAATTGCCGCGGACGAAGTCGCGGGCTACAGCTAGTTTATAATATAAGTTAGGATAAGCCATAAAACCTACATAAAGTGCCAAATAAATTGTCTACAAAATCTACTAAATGTAGTCAAGTAATTAATAGAACAAATGTTTCTCACCAGCTATCTGGACATTTCTTCTTCTCTCTAAAGTCTGTTGAATTGCTTGTGCTACGAAACTTCTTCGGCTGTATTATAGGACTTGTACGGCCTGTGGGTGTTCCCTCAATCTCCAATAAAGAATCTTCTTTTACATGTAGTTCTGTTATTGAATCTTTTTCTGGACTGTACACGGGGGATTCAGGTTCCTTCTTTATTTCCATTTTAGCTGTTGTTCGTGGTGAATGTGCGATGATTGGAGATGGTTTTGTTTTAGTTGGTGTTGGAGGGGATGTGTCACCGCAGAGTATTTTGAAGATCTCATTGATAATACTGAAGTTCTTAGTTTCATCTAACTTTGTTAATGCAGAAGCTGTAAAATAATATAAGACGCGATGAATGAAGAAATGATGAATTAAATTATTAATGTTGATAACAAATGAGTACTACTTAAATTAGAATGTGAATATCTGTGGCAATTAAATATTATTAATTAATGTCCTGGATATAAATTCAGTCAAAAACATACATACTTTTAAAGGGTGTGGCGTACCACCACTTAGTTTAGGTTTTAATGATAACAACATATAGCAATAAAATCTAAACTAAGTGGAGTACAGCATTATATAAATCTATATAATGATATATTTTATATAATGCTGTATTTATGTATGTATATATTATATCTATTTGTTTACACTTAGGATTTTAACGATGACAACATATAGCAATAAAATCTAAACTAAGTGGGGGTACGCCACAGGGGTTTGTATTAGTTCTGAAGAGCACAATAACTTGTATTTCCAATAATACTTCAATATGTATCAGACACTTAAAGCGACTAGCTCTATTTAAAGTATATTCAGCAATAAATACAACCAACCTGTTAACTGTATGACTTTGTCTTTGGAAGCTATAACTTCTCTTAGTTCTTCTGCACTTTTACACTTCTGACTGAAACCAACAAATGATGGTGTGTTAACAATATTAAATATACAAATTATACAAACTTTTTAGGGTTCCATAGACCACACAGAACCGTTATATTTTCGTCATATCTGTCCACCTGTCTGTCCGGGCTCGTACTCCGCCACTACTGCACCAATAGTCACGAAAATTGGTGGAGAGATAGATATTGAAGTTCCAAAAGTTGGTATTTGAAATTATGCAAAAATGTTTTCTTTTTCTGCCTCCCATACAACAAAAAGTGATTTAATAAATGAAATTGGACTAACCCCAACATGTGGGGTATCATTGAAAAGGTCTTTTAAAATGCAACAAAAACTGCTTGAAACTATGTAAATCAAACCCCCCAGTCTCGAGGTAATGTAATACAAAGTTAAAATTTGAGGTGTCCTCCACTGTAACTATTTCATTACTAAAATAATTCTGAAAAAAATATGGTATATACCTCAAAGTATGTACTTTCAATTAAAACTATAGCGGTCTCGGTATCATAGATAGTTATTTTTATACAACTCGACCAACTTATGTAGTTACAGTCGGCCAAACAAAATTAATGGAGTCAACCGCAAAATTAAATTTGTATATACAACATTCTACTTTTTGCCGCTTTTATAGGTAACGGTACGGAACCCTTCGTGCGCGAGTCCGAGTTGCACTTGGCCGGTTTTTTTTAAGCAGAGGTATCAATTTATAAACTTAAAGGTTACCTTTCGCATTTGTCCTTTAGGTCTTTATATTGTGTTTTATACTTTTCAGAACTAATAAAGAGTTGTTCAAACTCCAAAACAAGGTCTGAAATCAAAAAACAGACATTTCAGTAAAAAAATAAAAGGGCGCGAATGGCAGTAACCTATATTCTTTTGCTTATTACTAGACAGTAATGAGGTAGCAAGTATACGTACCCTTTAAGTTAGATAAAGTTAATATCAATGTTGATTCCAAAGTACTTATCGCTGGACTACAAAAGAATTTGGATGAACACGGCGTGTAATCAGAAATACTACCCATGGCTTTTATTATTTTTTAATCCTACTTAAAATTACACTATTTAGAGCATGTGTGTGTCTATTGTATGATATAATAAATTAAGACTGTTATTGTTAATTCAGGAAAACATAACAAATAATTAAATCAAAATAGAACAAACAATAACAAAGAGTATATCAATACAATTTTTCAATGTAGAGACACCACAACAACAGCACAAAAAAAGATTTTATGGTCAAAACCAAAACCGTCAAAATATTGACATGTGTCAAATAGTTCTATACTCTATGAGCAGGAAGTTGGATCAATGCTGTCCATGATCTGTAAATTTTTGAATCATGTTATGGAGGCCAAAGATCTTGATGGAGGCTATTATTGAAATGGAGCGTCATGGCATAGCGAATGTTAAATATTGTGATATTATAATTAATACTCCTAGATATGTATATGTAAGGTATCGAACCTTTGTGTAAACGAGTAATAAATATTGAAAAGTTATCTATACACTTGATTGACGTATTATCAGTCAAGCTCTTGGTGTTACTAATTTTAAAATAAGATAGTTTTAATTTAAGACCCAGGAGTTCATTAAGGTATTTTAAACAACTAAAATCAATACGTATACATCTACAAGTCACACTTGTCTTCCAAATCCATTTTGCCGTATTTCTGTAACTTTAAAGACAATAACATACTAAAGTATAGTCTTAGGTATACTACAGCTCCATGGTATATATAATTTGATAACAAGCAATATCTTGTTTTTTTTTTTACTAAATATTGGATTTGTCTCCCATCTCACCTGATGGTAAATGATTGTATGATATATGATGAAAGATGAACAATTTGACCAGTTCCTGCGAGTTCAACAGGCACAGCAGCAACTAATAACTACAATATTACAACTTTCAAAAAGCACAAACAGTACATAAGGATCACGAATTGACAACTTACTACAGACAGGAAGTGGTGGTTTTTATTTATGCAATCGAAAGTACTTTAAATATAAATAGTTCCAGAATGTTTTAATTTTTTTTTATTTAAACTTTAATTCACTTTCGCATTTATAATATTAGTTAGGAAGAATAAGGATGAAACCCATTACAAATGAAAAAGAATACACCAAAATAGAAACGAAAAAAAAACGATTTATCTTGATTTCTGGAAAAACTACAATTCCTATGGAAAAACGTTATATGGTAATTATGTAGGTAGTAACAAAATCTACTCTTTTTGTATTTATACTTTTTTTCACATATTCTCAAAATGTATGTGAAAAATTCAAATAATAATTTTTTGGTTTTTTATTTTTATCATTTACAATAATTTATCTTATTTCACGAATTATGGTGAATACATACCTTTCTATGCCCCAAACAGACTAAAATATATTTTTCTTTGATCTAAAATATATTTAGTTTTTCACATTTTTTTACTGAATATCAATAAACCATCCTTATTTTCAATCGAAAATTCTGACGTCAAAATATCTGTTTTTTTTTAAACGTTGGTACCCTTTTTACACGTTAAAATCTGTACTTTCTAACGGTGTAATAAATATATAACGGTGTATAATACATTACTATGGTAAATGTTCTCAGAAAATACCAAGAAAGGAAACAAACTCAAAAAAATATACAAAAAAAACTTTTCAGACACGCCCGCGTAAAGTCACGCGTTCATTAATAGTAATATCCATGTCCATGAAAGGGTTTATTTTAGTTCAATCGATAAAATAAAAAGATTGGTGGAAAAAATGGCTTTAATGAATTTAGTGGCCAGTTCATAGAGATAAGATTTTTTTTAACCAAGTAGGGTTGGAATAATTAGGTTTCGTTTGACATTAAAGTTTTGCACGGACAAAACAAAATAAGTTTACTTTAAAACCAAATCATAGCCCAACACATTGGTTATATAATAGTATTCTAACCAACTATAGAAATAAGATTGTGATTGAGTGCGGTGTTGTGACCTTTGTGTAGTGTGTATTTGATTTTCGCTTGATCAATTAATGATAATCGATCGATTCATGATGTTAAGATTATCGTTTTGTCTATGATATATCTTGGACAACACTACAAGGCAAAGGAAAAAGTTACAATCTGTCATGGCCGCTGACTGCTCGCGTCCGTCTGGTAAAATTTCCTTTGCTTTTTTGCATCTTTATCAGGCTTTGAGTTGTGTTTATTTCGTTTGTTACTACCATTTGGTTATTTTGGAGTTGAATTCGGTACGTTGTCAATAAGAAATTATAAAAGAAATACCTATTTGATTTTCAAAAGGCTGATGAGGGGAATGATAGAGTTGACTTGACGGACGACCCCTTTCATCTTTGCATCACTCATTGAAAAAAACATAATGGCGATGTTTTGGCGGTTGTCAAAAATAATAGGAGTTTATTCAAATTCTATTTTATTCATTTACAGAAAGCAAGTAAGTTGAAGTTAATTTAACGTTATAAAATGGAAAACGACGATGACACATTTGTGGTTATCATTGGTGATAACGTCGAGTGGGAGGGCCAAGAGAACGCCAAATTTCCAAAACCGCTTCAAATCAAGGAAGAAATTGAGGATGTTCCAGATTTACCTACTGAATTGACGGTAGAGAGTATTCTTGAGGTTGCCTCTAAAGTAGGAGAGTACATAGAATTTGAAGTTACTCCATCAAATGAGGTATTTAAAAGTGAACCCAATGAGTATCTGGACACAGAATACTTGGGCGAAGAAGAAAATGAAGTAGAATTAAAATATGAATATTTACAAAATTTTGATGGTGATGATGAGGAATATGTTTTTCCTGCAGAAGGACTTACTGAAAACGAAACTGACGAATGTCATACAGATAGTGATTCGGGTAGTAAGAGACGTAAAGCAGAGTTCCGTAAATCATTTGTTGAAGACTTGAGGAGGGAGTACCCAGAATTGAGGCGTGATGATACAATACTGATTAAAACTCTGGTTGGAATAATGAAAGCTGTGAAGAGACCACCTCCCCCAAAGGATTATTTTATTATAAATGATGTTTTGTTTGAGTAAGTATCATTATTATATCTAACACTATGTTAATTTAAGACTTTTCTTCTGTGCTGCTGTGTATATTAACCCATCAGCACCCAAGCGGCTACCGAATTTAGTATGAAAAAATGGTTTACCCCACAAATTATGAGTTTATACTAGTTTCTGTTCTTAAAACACAGAAATTACTCACTTTGTTTGCAGATGTCTTAATTGTTTCCATTTGCAGGTGTGTTAAATGTGGAGCAGTGTCAGAGTCTGAACCAGCAGCCTGGCGCCACTGGCAGGAGAAACATGGCAAACGCTATCTTGTGTGTTACGCTTGTGGAGTCGACTTTAGAAGGTATGTATGAATGCTGCCCGCGACTTCGTCCGTGGAAATTTCTGTTATTATGATTAATTAGTTTTTTTTATTATAGATGAATAATTTTCCCCCGTTTTCAAAAACTTTTTTATTGATGCTTCGCTCCTATTAGTTGCAGCGTGATGTTTTATAGCCTAAAGCCTTCCTCAATAAATGGACTATCCAACACAAAAATAATTTTACAATTTGAAAGATTATCGCTTCAAACAAACAAACTCTTCAGCTTTATAATATTAGTATATAAATTAGTGAATAGCACAGAGATGGGTTAAAATGTTCTTTTACCAACACTCTCAAGGCTACCACCACCACCCTCAAGGCTACCACCACCACCCTCAAGGCTACCACCACCACAACTTTTCATGGAGGAAGGGACGGGTTTAGACTTGGGGCTAGACAGTAAGGGTCTCCCCACATTTATCGATGCGGAATCGGCATGAGCTGGTTAGAAAAAATCGGCTCGGCTCGGACGACGCGTCGCGATGCCGGCCGACGGCGGCGGAGGAAGAGTCGACTGCCGACGACGCACGTGTACATCCGTCGCGACAGTCGTTCGGAGGTGTGCACCGCCGAACGCAAGTGAACAGACGTCGTGACGGCCATTCGGAGGAATCGACTGCCGAACGTAAGTGAACACTCGTGACGGCCGATCTGAGTATTCGACTGCCGATCGCATGTCAACAGCCGTCGCAACAGCTGATAGGCGATAAGTCGAGTAGTGTGGTGATACGCACTCGGCTGAAGCCGATTCCGCGTCGATAAATGTGGGGAGACCTAATTATTAATATATTTTTTGTACCCTTACAGCTGTACAAACTTGTATAAACATGAGAAAAGATGCAGTGCCAAGGATGCTACCATAGTGCTGAAGGCCCGCGCAATATTCTTGGGTAGGAAAGGCCGCAGCAGACCATTCCTGGGGCTTGCTAAGAAGTAAGTGATCATGACCATTGATAATATTTATTTTATTTAATTCTTTATTGTACAATCCAAATAAAAGTTCACAAAAGGTGGAGTTAATGCCAATGACATTCTTTCCAGTTAACTATAAGATCAACCAGAGGAATTAAGTTTGGGTGGTGCGATGGACTGCATCATAATACTGGTTTCAAAAACACAAGAGAATGACCAGTCACATTCTTTAATTGATTTCCCATACAATACATATCCCCTCAGTGGCGCGGCCTCTTGTTTTGTCGTTAAGAGGCAGGGGTGGAGCAAAAAAAAAATTTGTTCCCTGCAGGGTCAAAAATCTCAATTTTTTTTAATTTTTCCATGTTTTTATGATAACTAGTAAGTATTGTATTATTTTTGTGATTGTAAAGAAACAAACTAAATATTCGATGTAATTTAGAGCCATTACGCACTGTCGACTGGTCGTCGGAGACTCGGTCGATGGTGTGACTGTGACTGTGAATAATAATAATATAAGCCTTTTATATTACAGACAAACAATATACATATAGCATTATTCAAATTTCAAATTAAGCGTCTATTAAACCATCTTGAATTTAGGATCCGATGGGAGAGACGCCGCTATACGTTAGAAACGATGCGAGATATCTCCAATCATATCGCACGTATAGCGGCGTCCCTCTCATTCAGAATGAGAGGGACGCCGAGGGATCTGATTTGGCAAAGGCCTCCTCCAACCGCTTCCAGGTTTCGCGTTCACTAGCTGTTCTTAACCAAGTGTTCCCTGCTACAGCTTTTATATTGTCAACCCATCTGCGCAATGGTCTACCTCCTTTCTCTTCTTATGTGTCGTGAACCAGTACATCACAATCTTTGACCATTTGTCACCTCTTCTAATAGTGTGCCCAGTCCATTTCCACTTAAGTTTACTAACAGTCACTGATGTCTCTTGTTCTAGTCAGTTTCTTTATTTTTTTAAAGTTTTACTCTGGCATACTACTCTGACTGTGACATACTAATAGTTTAAATAGGTGTTCACGCACTTGGTCGTGGTCGCCTGGTTGACTCGACGACTGACTGGCCTCCAATTGGTCGCCGGCGACTAATTAGAGTACGGCAACGCTCCCATTTGGTAGAAGCATTCACGCTGCGAGCGACACTCGCGACGACCGGACGTATGGAATGTATGTCACGAATGTACTTGGAATACTGTCGCTCGGCTTGGTCTCCTGGCCCGAGTTATGTTTTGGTCGCCGAGGGACTGAGTCGCTGGTCTAGTCGACAGAGCGTGACGGCTCTTAGTGAACCTAATATTGCACAAACGACTAATGTGTAAATCAACACGATATTTCTGAAGGTCAAAACCATATTTTTATGAATTGTAAGATTTTGTTAGATTATTCATATGTCTAAATATTGTTTACAGATATTTGCCTCAGAAAAAGACGTCTTCTACTTACGTCAAAAAATCGTAAGTTCTTCCGTTGTATTTTGTATTTTATTTTTTTAAATAAGTACTGCAAATTTTATTTATTCCCCAAATATGACTGTGTTCAGGTTCCCTTGCACAATGTGTTCAGCGGTGTTCAACAGCAAGAACAACCTACAGTCTCACGAGAACCTGCATCGCGGCGAGAGGCCGTACCGCTGTCACCAGTGTCCCTGCGCCTACACTTCCTTCTCTGCACTGACGGTAACAACTCTTGATTCTCTTTGTCTTTACAAATCTTTATTTTGTCAGCTACCTTACTGCAACATTCACTGACGCCTGCAGACTACCTTTAATACTAAAAATCCTATACACAACGCTTTTTCTGCTCTCTAGGTCCATATTGTTAAGTGGTAAGGGTTCCGGATTTGGAGTAAAACTCTAAACTCTTCAGAGGGAATTTACTTAATATAAAATCCCAATACTGTCACCTGACTGGTCTTCCAACACGTCAAATATCTAAAACGTATAGTACTCCTAGTCCTGGTCCAATGCTGTGGTCGTAGAAATTATCACAGTTATCAGTCGCACACAAATCACTCGTATTAGTATCGCTCACTACACTCGCGGTCAACTGATTCACGATCGCCCCGTCTGTACCATATACTTCCGGTCCCGACAGCCGACAACCCGAACATTCCAGATTATTCGAGGCTGTGTGTGAGCAGGATAGAATACATATTCCTACCCTCTGATTGTTTTGTGATGAGAAATAAAGATTTCTTATTTCTTTGTGTGCTTGGCGGTGTTCAGCAGTAAGAAATCGTTTGTGTGCGGCGGTCTAAGGGATTTTATTGTTATTTCTTTTTCAGCGTCACCTCCAGAAGCACAGGAATGAGATTTTCATCTGTGACTACTGCCAGCGTCCGTTCAACACGAAGCCAACACTCATTGCCCATCTGGACACACATTCACGTAAGCATATCCTTTTTGTGATGTTGATGCTGTATATTGAAACAAACGAATAGACAAATACGATTTACTTATTTTAGAACAATACAATCGTCACAGATAATTATCACAGGTGGGTCTCATGGTCGGTTGGCAATAGAAATGCCACTTAGCTTCAGCCTCGCCCGGCAGCCCAGATGAAAGAGATCCCACGCTTTTTTTTTTGTAAGTGCTATGTAGCTCCAAGTGAGCTTTCGCTACTTCACCGGGCGTTTGAGGCGAGGGCAGAGTGTCCTCAACCTTTATAGACAACATCACCAAAGGGTCCCCAGGAGGGACGGACCTCGGGTTTGGGCGTTGCCTGTGTGCGCAAGGCTTGGAGAGACAGCAAACTCTCATATTGCCTAATGGGCCGCGGAGACCCCACGCTTGCCGACGCTCCTATATATAGGAACGCCGCGGGGTGGAGGTCGGGCGCGCGGCAGTGAAGAGCGGCAGCGGTGTCACATTCTATCCATAGTAACTTTTACATAAAAACCTAATTTTGAGTGTACTACTGGCGTATTCTTTGGAGAAGACAATTAAATAATACTTATGTTAAGCATCATTCACTTTTAAAGGGGTATTATACCATCCTGAATATCGGATCCGATGAGAGGGACGCCGCTATACGATAGACACAGTACGAGATATCTCCAATCGTATCGCAAGTATTGCGTTCGAGTGACTATCTCGCCAGTGACTAAATTTAGGATGGTTTAATAGGCGCTTTAGGCAGACACTCCGAATATTACCTGGGATCTATAAGGCTATTCCGAAAGACAATCCATCGAAAAACACAATATCGAATAAACTTCTGATCGCCATTTCGAATATAGAATACCGTTTAGTCGACGAACCGGAGCTCAATTTTTTTTTACAAATATCCACCACTCATGAAATCAGTACTTGGTTTGCATTCACATGGGAATAAAATCAACGCATGATACTGTTTTTACTTATTTTTGAACTGTGCGAACAGGTCTTAATGCTTAGAGTTGCCAGCAAAAAGAAAAAGGCTATGGTTGCCAGCATAATTAAACGAAATGTGGCAAAATTTTACATGTCGTTTGACTTTGTTTCAATTTGAATGTATTTTATTATTATACTAGCTTTCGCCCGCGGCTCCGCCCGCGTCAATATCGATCCCTCGGGAATAGTACTTTTTCCCAGGATAAAAGATAGCCTATGTCCTTCTCCGTACTCCAGAGAACTTGTATGCAAAATTTCATGATAATCGGTTCAGTAGTTACGGCGTGAAAGCGTAACAAACAAACAAACAAACAAATAAACAAACAAACAAACTCACTTTCGCATTTATAATATTAGTAAGGAAGGATGCGTAGCTTTTTTGACGTCCTACGCTGTGCTTTTGGATACATTATTATGACGAAAACGAAATTGGTTGCTGAAACTTCGAGCATTCATAAAAAAAAAAAATTGTTTGAATTTAATGAAGTATATAATAAAAGTCAAATTTGACATTATGTACGCGGGTTTGAATCCGAGTCGTCTCGTGCGACCATTTGAAAAAACCCTGTCCAATCAAGATTCGCAAGCAAAACCTTGAAAACGTGGCGGATCTCAACTACGAGTTCAAATAACTGTTCGATAACGCAAGATTTCCTTTGTTCAAAAATAGAACCCCTGAATATTATAACGACCCCTTGCAATCTCCATGCTTTAGCCCATTGGTTCGATCGGTTTTCACCAACTGTAGTGGTCCCACCCAACTAATATTATAAATGTGAAAGTGAGATTGTTTGTTACGCTTTCACGCCTTAATTCCTGAACCGATTATCATGAAATTTTGCGTACAACTTCTCTGGAGTACGGAGAAGGACATTGACGCGAGCGGAGCCGCGAGTGAAAGCTAGTTTTATGTATTTGTTTTCCAGTCTTGCGCAAGTTCGGCTGCAACCTGTGCGAGAAGCGATACGCGCAGAAGGCGGCGCTGAAGCTGCACGTGAGCCGCGTGCATCTCAACCTGCCGCCGCCCTGCGCCTGCCAGATCTGCCCCAAGAGGTAGGCTGGCTTGTCACTACTTTTTGACGTGATTAGGTGCTTCGGAAGGCACGTTAAGCCGTTGGTTCCGGCTGCCATCTGGTAGTCGTTAAAGGAACCACGTCGAGGCTGAGAGGCGGTTCCGAAGCACTCTGACACCAGGGTGTGTATGGTCGATTGACCGTGTCACCTACACGAAATGATGATGATGAAGTGATCACTTCTGTCCATGGATAACTGCGACACTGTTAGGGCCACGTTACACAGGATTGGCATGGGATGGCATCGGAAGCGACGCGTCTGATCGAGCCGCCGCGCGCTGGCGGGCGTCTAGTCATCTAATACCGTCCGGTGCCATCCCATGCCAATGCAGTGTAGTGCGGCTCTTACAAGAGCGTTGCCAGCCTTTCAAGACAACATACATCCGGATTGTTACCAATAAATATTGTAAGCGATAGTTTTCCATAGTTCTTATAGACAAATGTCAACTTCTATAAAGTTTTCGAAACGTTAGCTGTAATAATAATGCACTAACGCAATAAAACCATATTAAGTGATTGTTTAAATGTGTAACAATCGCGAAAGTATTACAAAACATTAAAAATTGGTTTGTTAATGAAATGACATACATATTAATGAATGAAATTAAATAAAAGTAATTTTGTTTGTTATATTTCTGTTTGTTTATCAAAATGATGTATGTGCTAATATGAATTTATATTTTTCAGGTACCCGAGAATGTCGTTATTGAAACAACACATGAAAGCTGCACACGGCATGACGCTAATGACGCGCAAGGTTTGTTATTATGAACATATAGAATGGCTTAACCCAATTTAACATCTAAGAGACCTCTCCAACCCGTCTGACCAGCGTGGAGAGGGTAGGCCAAGTCCTCTGGCTGCTCTGGCCAAGTATGGCCCTAGTAGTACAGAGAGGGTCGTGCTCCTGCAGTGGAGACTAAAAAAGGAACTGATGATGATGATGATATTGCCATACTCCCCACGCTTGGCAGGCGGGTTGGCGAGCGCAGTTCCTTTCGCAGCTTCTTGCTTCCGAACCTGCTGCCCATCGGAAACATTTTAAAGACAAAACAATTGAGCATTACGTGAAGTACCTGAGTAACATCACGCAGCTGGTCTTCCGTGACCCGTCCATAAAATAAAACAAAATAATAACTATAAAATACAAAAGAGAGATAACGCAGCTGGATATCGATTGATGGTGGGAGATCATGGGTTTAAACTGTACTTAAAAATATGGCTCAACTTTACGTTCCTATTCATCATCATCATCAGGTGTTTTTAGTCTCTACTGCAGGAGCATGACCCTCTCTGTACTACCGGAGCCATACTTGGACAGAGCAGACAGAGGATTTGGCCTACACTCTCCTTCTGGCCAGACTGGTTGGAGAGGTCTCATTGTGAGCTTTGTATAACTTGTATTTCCTAAGTCGCCTCTTACGACCTTCATGTGAAGACTAGGTCCTATTCTAGTCTGCCGGAAACGACGCGGCTTTTTTTTAAATTTACTTTCCTATTATATTTTTTTTTATAGGTATATTTTTAATGTCACTTTTATGGTGTTATCATTACTGGTGTTCTTTTCAGATGTTTTTCAAATCCCTCCCTACTTTGACGGACACGCAGCTACAGCAAGCCAAGCTAGTCCTCAAATCAGACGTCACCATCACCACGGACGTTAAAATGGAGCCGATAGACATCGAAGAACTGGTTGATATGGACCACACCCTCAATGTCAATAGTATGAATGAAGAGGACATCTTCCCTGTGAAGCTTTTAAAGCGGTTTTCCTGAAGATATCTTGGAAATGAGGTGATATTATCCGTGATACATGGCTGGCAGAGATGGACAGATCTGAACAGTTCTCGGATCTATACCATTTAGAGTAGAGATGGTCCAAAAAGAAGTTGGATTCGAATTTGTGTAAATATTGTGAGTGAGGAGGTAGAGATGAATGCGATGAGTCCCTACTGAGTTTGGAACAGACTCCAACTTCAGTAGAGGTAAAGTGGTGACACTTCCTGTACGTGAGAGTTTGGGTACCAGTGACATTGAGCGTGTAAGCGCTAGGGTTGATATCACTCACTACTCACTTCGTGCCTGAGGTGCGAGAGACGCAAACACACAGCCCTCGAGCAAGGCAGTCTGCGACGGCCCGTCCCCCGCCCCGCGCACCTCTCGATGCGCCCGCGCACATCCAGACACCCACATATAGCCGCAAATGATTTTACGTGCACACATGCTTACGTGTCGTTCGTTTTCGCGTAGTGTATATATTCTTTGGTAGAGGCGCAATGCAGGTCAAATGATGTCTGTTACGACATATAAATCCTCTATCTAATTCTATGCCAGAGTGTTCACTGTTATTCTCTCCTTTTCTCTTACATATTTACCCCTTAAAACTTAATGTCATCTTAAAGATGCTCTCCGGGTTTTTAGAGAGAATTATTTCAGACAGGATCCTAACAGGTAGCAGGGTTTTGTGTGTCACTGTGTGTTAAAACAACTGTTTTAGGCAGGAATGATTTACTATAATTCATTATTTACTTTGAAACAATTTACTTTGCTTGCTTTCGCCACCAGTTAGTTAATGCAAACTATTGCTGGCTAGCGCCCACCCACTGTTAGTCCCTTCATGCCCGCCACCAATAGTTGATGCATGCAACCCTGGTCGATACTGCTGCATCCGTTGAAGCTGCAGCAATATCGGCCGTCGTGCTCGTAATACGTGTTTCGCCTCTACACGAGGCATCTTCAGGCAGTGAAACCTAGATGTTGGTCGTTCGGATAACATGGTCATTCGTTGCTTGTCATTCGAACGCAAAGTAACTTGTCTCAAAGTAAATGTAGCTTTGACTTCCGCAAAGTAACACCTGGATCTATTAACTATAATTCATTAATTATAAATTTGTCAATGTGATTTAAAAATGAAATTGCAATGCAATTCAACCATTTCAAACATAATAGTTTGAATATGAAATTTTTCTACGAGTATTATCTTTGTACTTCATCTTTGTAGGTAAAATACAAGTTGCAGTAACAGGCTGTTCTTACGATTATTTACAACAATTTTATGTATTGATTTGAATGAAAATTACATTTTGTTTAATTTTGGTTTCTTGGCTGTTATTATTAATTTACTAGTTTAGGTGTATAATAATTGATTTATAACACAAATGTTGTATCATCATCTCAGCAAGAAGCCCATTGTTAGACATAGTTATTTCCAATACGAATATCGTATCCACGCTGTTAATTTTTTTTTTTTTTTTTTTTTTAGAGATAATGAAATTCCAAAAATACTTTCGATAATTTTCTTCGTTATTGTACCTATTTCGGTTAGGCCATGTCAGATGCCTTTGCGCAGCTTGATAAATCTGACACGTGCTGGCCACTTACACACACGAAAACAAACTTTTCAACAATCAAAAAATTGTATAGTACAAAAAGTCCCAGGAAAATGTTCTAAGTCAGTTTTGCGCCCAGGGGCTAGTAAAGCTTTTAGCTCATCTTGTGAACGTAAGATTCCTAGCGCCAGTTTGTATACTAGTGTCGTACACAGTTCGTTGACAGGCAGAAAAAGCCATTGGCTTTAAATCCGCCTTTACACTGTATTATGTATTAAGTTTAATAAATAAATAAAAAATGTAAACATGTTACACACATATTACAAAAAAAAATATTATTTTAATAAAAGTTACAAATAAAAAAAAAACATATACCTATTGAAAAAAATCTTTCCACTCCACATAGAGGCAACGTGCCTAGGAATATTGGCAATGTAAGTCATATGTCGTATCAAATATGCCTTCCGAAGCAAACAACACATTACCACAATGTGTAATGGGGCTAGCTTAATCTGTGTGATTTGTCCGTATATATTTATTATATATATATTTATGTATTATCTACCTCTGTGGCTCAGTGGTACCGCAAGTACCTTTGAAACGCAGGGTCCCGGGTTCGAACCCCGGCCAGGTCATTATAGTTAACGATTTTTCAGATTGGCCTGGATCTTGGATGCTTATGTATATAAGTATCTATTTTAGAGTTTAGTATTCTACAAGTTCACAACTTAGTGGCGCTAGCTCAATCTGTGTGATTTGTTCCTAGATATATATATTTATTATTGAATTAAAGAATATTGGGTATAAACTTATTATTGTTTGAGTAGATGTAATGTGCAATAAGACATACAATAAAAAATAATTTACAAGGGACAGGAGTGACACGGTTAGTGTATCACCTCAGACATGTATTTTTTGTATTAATTGTATGTAAGAATGACAGGAGTAGATAGATATATTAAAAATGTAATTATTCACGCACTAACTGGCGCTTGGTATAGGTAGACATTAGCAAGGCCGTGTGTAAAATCTTGTAAATATAGGTTTAATGGAATGAGGTTTAAATAAAAAACATGAGTTTAATACGAAAAGTGTTTTATTACGCACTTATTATTTCAACCAAATGTTTACGAAATACTCATCTATAGCATAATGCATACACGTTAGAAGACACCACAAATTTATAATGCTTCGTTACATACTAGGAAAATACAAAAATATTAAGCGGTTTCTGGTAAACATGTAACTGGATACCTTACTTTATATGCGAAATGTACATAAAATGCACCTTTAAATATACGTTCTCCTTGGTCGTAGATAACACTCCAAGACCATTTTGCGTCGTGGCATTTCCAAGATTGCGGCGTGAATAAAATGAGGTGAATGAATGAGTATTTTTAGGCGGCAAGTCAATAAATGAATGATTTAATATGAATGGTGATTGTATGATTTTTGCCGATTAGGGGACGTAACTAATAACTACATTGTAAAAGTAATCTTATTTGATGTTAAATGTTCTGACTATATTTTTAACGTACCTTTTAAAAATGAATCTTCTCTGCAATATATTCTAATAATAATAATTTCCGATTGTCTCTTATACTCTTGCCAAAAAGAGAAAAGCAGACATTAACCCTTAGCCAGGGTATTCTAAAAATAGTTCATTAGTTTTGAACTTTAATACAAGGCCTGAAGGTGGAATTCTCTATACCTTGCCAGTTAAAGTCAAAGTAGGCCATGGTCGCAGGTTATCTGTGCAGGTGGTCAAATTAAGCAGTTCTTTTATGTTTTAGACATTTTTAATCTGTTCATCGGCATAGAAAATAAGGTGGGTCTGCATGAATTGTGAATGATGAATGAACAGCTCTCAAACGACGCAAAGGAATCTCTACAACAATGAAGAAACATCTTGGAAATGCCAGGTCCGCAGTTAAAGTGTACGGGTGCATTTTTTTAGAACTAGAAAGCGTTGATTCTCTATACTCCACAACAATCACGTCAACCAACATCCAAGAAAACTAACAATTACTCTTTACCGTCACTCCGCGCGAATACTGATCATTTTTTATCTTAACAATGGTCCAAAAATATCTAACAGCATTCCTAAACGATCGAGTAGAAAAATACTTTTTATTATGCCTCACAGAATCTAGCTTTTTTATATGATTTTTCCTGACAGTTAAATTTTTTTGGTTATGACATTTAGTTCCATTTCCGGAATTGTTCAGTCAATTGTTCAGTGGTCTAATTTCCTGGACTTTCTTGGACGTATATGTGTATGCTTGATGTGTCAATTTTCAGTTACGTCTATTCCTTGGATCCCTATTTAGTTAGTAGTCTATTCCACGACATTATAGAATATAATCTTACCTTAAACATTGACTGGACATTCCGGGAATGGGACCTAATCATCACAACGGTTCTTTTATAAGTGTCATGTTGAACGGCGTCAAAGATCGAGATAAAGGTCTAAGAGTGTTAAATCTAAACTACTGTGACAATCTCAATAATTTTCGATTGTTATGATGCATAATGTTCAAAATGAAAATGATTCATTTTATATATTTTATATGCTCTAAAAAAGTCTTAAAGAATGTACAATATAGTAAATTGACATTAACAAATAGATATTAATAGCACTATTAAAAACTCGTTATTACATAATTCTGTATATAAAAGGGACTTAACCTTTTTATTATTCGTTTCCGTTGACGTTTCAATGGCGTTACATCCGTCGTGGTCGCAAAAAAGGCCATATACATGAAGTGAGTAAAAATAAAAATCATATACCCATATACGATATTAATAAAAATATATCTATTAGTACCTATATATGTATAGTATAGTTATTTGTAATTTGACGTCTTGACACGTTTGTTAAATTTCAATTACTGAAAATACCGATGTTTTTGATAATAGTAAATACCGATTTTTTGATATAGATTAAGATTCAGTGCCTAAGAATGAATGGGTTTATGAAGTTTCCTTCACTGAACATTACGCATCACAACTCTTACATTTAACCCTATGATAACAGTTAATACGATTACATTAAACAGACACGTGAACTTGCGATGCGTTTATCGATTAACCTTATCGCATTACAATGAAAACTTTAAAAAAGACGTATCTGTTATCACACAAATTAACGTACTCAAACCGGCTTACTATAAAACATGGACTCGTACAGTTAGTTCCTCGTTTAAACCATTAACTTAAAAAACACATGCATGACGTCTTTACGTGTGCGTTACCCCAGCAAGAGAGTAGGTCCTAGAGCGATGTGAGTAGAACGAATAATTGGTACCTTATCTGCTGTGGATGTACCCAGTATAAAATATTAGTGGGGGATGTAGTTTAAAAAAAAAAAACAAAAACCATTCCTGCTGGAGGCTACAGAGCTGATGAGCCATGAATATGCGTGACAATAACAGTGGCCTTAACGCCTAGGACAAAGTTGCACGTTTGAGATGAAACGGAGAGCGAAAAAAAAGGGGGGGGGGGATGGATGGGGTGCAAATGAAACACAGCATGAGGCCGCTGCAACCGCGTGGTTGCCCGGATTGCCTTGTTAACTTAATGCCTAATTATGGCTATAGTATGATATTTCACCCTTTTATCGTTGGAATACCAAAGAGTCGAACTAAACGCTTTGACAGTTCCTTTTTGGTTCGAGTAGCTAAGGTGTGGAATGAACTGCCTGCGTCTATATTCCCAAACAAGTACAGTCCCGGGACATTCAAAAGTAGAATAAATGGGTATCTCTTGGATAGGCATGTAACATCCTCGTCTTCATCGTCACTTGCCATCAGGTGAGATGGGAGACAAATGCCTAATTCAATATTTAGTAAAAAAAAAAAAAAAAAAAATTTCTCAGTTGCCATCCTAAGTACGGCATCAGTAGTCTAAACCTGGTTCTAACTTAAATCCATGTTTTATAATAAGACAGGAAATATTTTCGCTGTATGTAGACGCTTGCGCACTTCGGGGTGTGCTTTTTGATATTAGAAACACTTGACAGCATTCATAATATGAGATCTTGTATAGTCTATGAATAGTGTGTACAACTCCATCAGTTCTCAACCTTATTGCTATTGTCTTTAAGGTTAAAATTGAGAAATTGTTCACATTATTAGACGTGACTATACACACTTACGGAATAGTAGAAAAATATCTACCGTTACAAAAATAACACCCCATTTCTTCTACTTTGTATTCGCATCACATGATTTATACTTTAGAACTATTACAATTTTGGTGTTAAAGTTATTCTGGTCACACATCGTTCTTGTCACAGTCACAAATACGTCTTTTGTTGCCGGTTTTGATTCCACATCTACGATACGTTTTAAGGCATTTTCATTGCAGTCCTGAAAAGGGATAGATTTTAAATGTTTTATTGGTGTATAGGCGTAGGCAACACCGTAAACTAAGTCATACTAGTTTTCAATCAGCAAGTCAACGAGAAGTCCTCTTTCTTCCACTTCCTTAGTCAAATGTGTTGAAAGAAATACCTTAGTTTTACTGTTGAACTGACTCACAACTATAAATTGACTCGACAACTGGCGAGTAGTATAATTATCATATATCCGTTCTTTGCTTGCGGTGTGGTCTGCTATATAATATGGTGAACAAAATGTCGAACAAGAACTTTCTCTATTGTAGATTAAGCGTAATAGCCGCGATTCCCTTAAAATAATTAGAACTTGTGACAAGTTATCTTTTAGTTAATTTTCATCTGAACTACTTATTTCTAGTTTGCATTGTCGTATTTGAGCAAATTTACTCTCATGTTAGTATTTTGTCTTTATTTTGAACGCACAGTAGATGAACAATCAAATCCAGGTTAAGACTAAACAATAACATAGACAAACGTCTTATATCCTAAACAAATCCAAGTTTAATGTAGCATTCTAAATTTATTAGTTAATGTAAAAATAAACATTTTAAACGTCAAACCAGCGTCACTTATGATGAATTTGTATTATTATATTTATGTATATTACAATCGAATATATGCTAGTGGCAGTTATCAACGCTCTTGATAATGGTATGCGACGGCAGAACTTGTTCTTCTTTCAATAGAACTGTCGATGTGCGTAAATGCCCAAAAAACAATATATCACAAGAAAATAATTACATTAATATTATGATGATCTTTGTTCATTCGCCAGTTTACAAGTTAATAGCGTACAATGACCTATGCTCCTGATTACAGAGATCTTCACTCGCGTACATTTTATAGTGTCGCCTAGGAATAATGGCATCACGGGTTCCACTATTGTGACTGTCACTATTCTTGATTTAGTGAGCGATAAGAATGGGTAAATAAATAAAATAGGACAACGACACTTATTGACGTGTCAACTGACTCATGGTATAGTTTCTTGAACAATAAGGGAAATACATAAGTATATTTGGAAACTATGACTAAACGATAGAGTAAGAATTTTGTTTCAGTTTAGATACAAAGACAGTTTCTATTGAAAGAAATCAAGAATACAATACAAGTACTCGTTATTCGAAGTCGGACGTTCTTATAAATTCTCTGCGTTAGGGAACTCAACGGTTCGGCTCAGCGATTCACGATCACGAAGCTAATGCACTTTCTTAACGAATAAATGAAGTACCATGCATTAAAATATGGGTAAATGTGTCTAATCAATACATTTAAATGGAAACAATAAATGAATAATAAAACGGTCCGACATTCCTATCAATCTTACAAAATACGTCATTTGAATTTCTTCACATCGACTAAACTAATCGCTCAAATGATTTTAAAATCATAAAATCAACTGTACCAGTTTTAAAAATCATAAAGAGGAACCGTCGAAATGTTCAAATAAAACTAAACAAAAAAAAAAATTACTAAATCAGGCGCAAAGTAAAATTAAATGGAAATGATCTTCCACAAAAAAATCACCGTTTCGACTAGTTACCTCACAAAAAGCAAATTGTACAGCTGAAATCAATAGGAACAACGTCAGACATCAGTGAGCAACTCCTTGAAAGTATCGATCAAGAAATTCAAAATTATATACTAACATACTTATCACAGGTTAAAGGGGACAAGAGAAAGAATTAGTGTTCTCTCAATACAGTACAATGCATAGTACATAATATAAAAACTAAGACAACTTACGATGTACTAACCGGCGTGCGCCGGATCGGCCGAAATTAACGTTTCAAATTAAAATTAGTATAAATTCTAAGCCGATGTCCCCAGCGGGGCGGTTGAGATCGGTACCTTATGTATACGATAACATACGTTGACTGGCGGTGCTCAAGCGCAGAAGCCGACTATAGTACGAAAAGAGCACATAAGGCTATATCCTCACTGTAGCGCCGCGCCGGCTGTATAAATCGGTCAGGTTCAATCTCCCAATAATAATTGATTAGTGTGATAAAAATAGTAATTATCGAACCTCTCCGATTTACGCATCCGTGATGATATCGCGCCCTTTCCACGAGTGTGGTCGTAACCTACGAAGGCGAGGCGAGCTCGCCTGCCACTTCATCACGAAGGCTCCAGCCGTCGCGGTGGGCTCATGGTCACGGTGGCGTGGCCCCGCTAGTTATAGCCGAGAAGGAACACTCTTGGTGCGTTCTGTCCGCGTGGCGAGTCGGGCCTCCGGTCCGTAATTGACAAAGTCCCGCGGACTGCCATCGCTCCGACTCGCTACCGACCAGTCTATCACAGAGCGCAGTGCGCTGACCGCGCCTAGTCCCAGCCGTTCTCTTTCACCATGTGTGCCAGTTCTATTATGAACTTGCCTTCCTTATATTTTTGACTTGATTCAAACGCGTGCTCCTGGAACAAAAAGGTGAAAAGATCAGTTATCTAGACCAATAGGCTACTGTATTCATGTCATAATCTTGTCTGTATTTCATAATCATAATCTTTATTTGCTTCATTTTGTACATTCATCATCATCATCATCATCATCAGGTCCTTCTTAGTCTACACTGCAAAAGCGTGACCCTCTCTGTACTACTAGAGCCACACTTGGCCAGAGCAGACAGGGGACTTGGCCTTACTCTCCACGCTGGCCAGTCGGGTTGGAGAGGTCTCACAGATGTTTATAAGCTTTGTTTAGTTGTAATTCCTGAGACGCCTTTTACGGGAAGACTTGGAGTGGTCCTATTCTACTCTGCCGGATACCACACGGCTATTTGGTACATTAGGTCTTACTTAATACATTTTGAAGTGCACAAATGAGCCCTGCAAGGGCATTGCTATTTAGTTTAACTTATATTGATCAAACATAAAATATTATTTACAAAAACATGAAAAATGCTTAAAACCACGTTTTTTTGTGTTATTATAGCGACTATGGATGTACACATTCTGTGATTAAATCTCTACCGAATAAGCTTCAATTCCAATTCCAAACAGTATGGATAAGGAACTATAAGAAGTATGTCTGCACGTCAATTTCATTCTAATTTTTTTTCATTCATTTCATCATTCATTCACTTATTCAAGTGGTTGACTATTTTGGTTAGCCAACTAACCGGCAAGCAATCAAACACATAAATTTTCCATCTCGATAATAACTTAAGCTAATTAATAATATACATTAATGGATAATTGCGTCACATCGCTACTTTATCAATGCATCCTTTGCATACATTGACCTGACAACTGGTTCTCGGGGTCGAAGGCCACGCGATCATAACTAGTGTTGCCAGGTCCAATTGAATTATAATCGGGGCGGAAGGGGAAAATAATAGGGATTTAGTGTCTATTACATCGAGGACTTACTTTTTTATTAACATGCCTGCTGTATATTCTGCGACCTGACAACTGAGCCAAGGCCACTCATGACAAAACAAACTATCTAATAACATCACAATAGAGTAAGATCCTAGAGCAATCAGAAGACATGATGAAATACAAATTTGTAATAATTGCCTTAGTAACATATTTAAAAAACCCGCCAAGTGCGAATCGGACTCGCGCACGATGGGTTCCGTACCGTTATCTATAAAAACGGCAAAAAAAATAATGCCTGTTGTATGGAACCTCCCCTTCAATATTAATTTTATTTTTATTTAATTACTAGCTTTCGCCAGCGGCTCCGCCCGCGTTAATGTCGATCCCTCGGGAATAGTACTTTTTCCCGTGATAAAAGGTAGCCTATGTCCTCCTCCGTACTCCAGAGAACTTGTATGCAAAATTTCATGATGATCGGTTCAGTAGTTACGATGTGAAAGCGTTACAAACAAACAAACTCACTTTCGCATTTATAATATTAGTAAGGATATTTATTAAAGTGAATACTAACTATTCTGTGAATATTTCAAGCGTCTATCTGTTGCCGTTAACAATATCTAGCAAAAAACAAGCAAAAAAATTACGTTTGTTGTATGGGAACCGCCTTAAATATTTATTTTATTCTATTTTTTAGTGTTTGTTGTTATAGCGGCAACAGAAATACATCATCTGTGAAAATTTCAACTGTCTAACTATCATGCATGGTTCATGATATACAGCCTGGTGACAGACGGACAGACAGACATCGGAGCGATATTAATAGGGTCCCGTTTTTACCCTTTGGGTACGGAATACTAAAAATCAGTGTCAGTTCATTTATTTTTTGTGATAGAATGGGGGTAAAGCAAGTAGCAACTCGGGAGGCTGGGCGTACCCGATGTCATACCTTGCAACCACCGGACAGGCAGTCGAGGATGACACCCCTGACCTTAGTATACCGGGTGTTACAAAACTACGAAATAATATTTCAGGGGCATAGTCAGTCCATAATATTAAACAACTATCCCCATGGGACAAACTTCGAAACATGTAAAGAAAAATTCGATCTCCGATACAAAATAAGCAATCAGCTGATCGACTTTCTATGGAAGGTCAAAACATTATTTTTATTTTTCGATGTATGTTCCCTGGGGATAGTTGTTTAATATCATGGACTGATCATGCCCCTTAAATATTACTTCGTAGTTTTGTAACACCCGGTATAGTATATCTTTGGTACTCACGTATTTCCAGCCCAACATGGTCTTGCAGCACTCGCAGTAGATGTCTGCGACCGCGTGTAGTCCCGTCAGCAGTACACGCTCCTCCGCCGGCCCGCAGCCCACGTTCACACTGGAAAAGATTATGGTGACGTTGAGTATTGGGTGCTAAGAGTTCTTCAGTAAGAAGGTCTGGTCTCACATGTGTGGGACAGGTTGCTGAAGGTCTTCAATACATGTTTATCTCAAGTATACAGCGTGACTTTGAACCTCTGAACTATACTGAAATCTTGGAATCAGAATCCCTAATGGAATACAGAAATGCAAGAAAAAAAGGTAAAAATCGTGATCATGAAATTTTGCATACAAGTTCTCTGGAGTACGGAGAAGGACATAGGCTACCTTTTATCCCGGGAAAAAGTACTATTCCCGAGGGATCGACATTGACGCGGGCGGAGCCGCGGGCGAAAGGTGATGTATAAAACACACTTTCCTGGTTGTATTGAGACAACTATGGATCAAACAGACCTGAACAGTCTTGAATCTTGGGAAGTAAGAACCCTTAAAAGAGACTGGGATGTGGCTAAGACGATTGTAGATGACACCAAATTGAAATGGGCTTTAGGAACCTTGCAGCCATACAAGGCACCAGGCCCAGATGGCATCTACCCAATCTTTTTACAACAAGGAATCTCTATACTGAGTCCCCACCTTTGTTGGCTATTCAAGGCCTGCATTGCGTTTGGGTACATACCAAAAGCATGGAGATTAGTGAAAGTCGCTTTTATTCCGAAGCCAGGAAAAGCGACATATGATGAAGCAAAAGCTTTTAGGCCTATAAGTCTTCAGTCCTTTGTATTGAAGACATTGGAGAAATTGGTGGATAGACATATAAGAGATGGTCCGCTAAAAAAGCATCCGCTACACAGCATGCAGTGTGCCTACCAGCCTGGCAAATCAACAGAAACAGCTCTGCATTGGGTGGTAAGTCAGGCTGAGAAGGCACTGGAAAATAAAGAACTTTGTCTGGGAGCCTTCCTTGATGTAGAGGGGGCCTTTGACCGGACTACTTTCGAATCCATTGGCAGGGCGGCGACAGAGCATGGAATACCAAGAACGCTCTGCAGGTGGATAGAAAACATGCTAAAGGGCAGGATAATTAACTCGGAACTGCTGGGTGATAAATTATCAGCGGTAACGACGAAAGGTTGCCCGCAAGGAGGAGTTTTGTCCCCGACTCTTTGGAGTCTAGTGGTAAACTCACTAATAGTGTCCTTAAATAAAGGACCGGTCATCGTGGTAGGTTATGCCGATGACATAGTCATTCTTATCAGTAGGAAAGTTCCTGACACGGTGAAAGGGCTCATGAATAAAGCTTTGGTAGAAGTACAGAAGTGGTGTACCACAAATCACTTAAGTATTAACCCAAAGAAAACGACAATTGTCCCCTTCACAAGGCTCCGGAAATTGACAGCATTGAGCAGCCTCAAAATAAACGGCATGGCGCTCAATCTGGCCAATGAAGTGAAATATCTAGGAGTTACGCTGGATAAAGAACTGACGTGGAATACACACGTTACGAATGCCATAACAAAGGCCACCAGAGTATTTGGCATGTGTCGGAATACCTATGGTAAAACCTGGGGCTTGAAGCCATACATCCTACGTTGGATATATGAAATGATGGTGAGACCCATTCTGACCTACGGAGCACTGGTTTGGTGGCCAAAGGTTAAACAGGTAACTTGTATAAATGTCCTGAGGAGAATACAAAGAATGGCATGTTGTGCTATCTCGGGGGCATTCTCTACAACACCAACGGCATCTATGGAGATAATCCTAGGACTGCCACCGTTACATTTGTATATTGAAGGCGAAGCCTGCAAGGCTTTATACAGACTATCTTCTTCTGGTCTGTGGAGCAGGCACGCACCAAGGACAAGGCATACGCAAATTGAGATAACACAGGAGCTCGATAGGATGTTGAACATGGGAAGCGACAAGCTGCTCCCAGTATACAACATCAAGAAGAACTATAAAATATATATCCCGACAAGGGATGAATGGAAGGGTGAATTTCGTCCTTCTGAACGAGAATGCTCAATCTGGTATACTGATGGATCAAAGAACAGAGAGGGCCGATGAGCTGGCAAGGAAAGGATCGAGTATGCCATTCGTAGGACCCGAACCCTTCGTAGGCCTATCCTATAGCGTGGTAACTACTGCAATCAATGCGTATGTCGACAGTAGACACCAAGCTGAATGGAGAAATATGAGTGGACATATACACTCGAAGGAAACACTTGGCTTGGACAGCGCCAGGTGGCACAAAGTGATCTGCAAATACAGCAGGAAACAGACAAGAGTTCTAGTGGGAGCCCTGACTGGCCACTTTGAAAATAACAGTCATCTCTTTAAACTAAAAATTGTCGAAAGCCCACTATGTAGGGCATGTGAGGAATCGGAGGAGACAATGAGACACATTTTGTGTATCTGTGACTCGTTAGCTGGTAAGCGTTTGGACCTCTTAGGATCACCTTATCCTGAGCTAGAGGACTACAGGCACTACGCACTGGGCGATGTTCTGAAGCTCATGCAGTCCTTCTTCAGAATAAACCGTGCGGGTGAGTAAGGCATGGGGTAAGTACAAAATAACCCAAAGGTTAGACGTGCTACCGACTCTGAGTCGGCCCCATCGAAGATAAGATAAGATAAGATGGGTGACTGCAAGTGGTACAAACAATTCTCGAGCTCTTCCGTGCTTCGGAAGGCTCGTTGGTCCCAGCTGTCATCATTGATGGCAGACGTTAAGCTATGTCAGATGCCTTTAGGCTTGAAAAATCTGACACCTGTGCTAGCCAACACACGAAAAACAAACAACTCCCGATATGTTTCATAGTTTATAACGTTATACAAATAAATTAAAAAAATATTTCTTTGTGTCAGTTGAGATGTGTCACCGATTTTAGAAGTGATTAACATCGTAAAGACGAAACGGTTGTTATCGTCACATTTCTGAAAAATCATGAATAACAGACAGGACAATGGTTCAGTAACTCTTGCAAATAACACCGGGTTGTTTAGGCACTCTATGTCTACTCTATGAATGACTTTTTTAATAGGAATATTTTCCAGTTTGATCACCTTTCTGTCAATGACAGTTCGTGTTAAACTTACTTTAACAAACATCATTTCGTGTAGGTGACACGGTAAATCGACCATGCACATGCTGGTGTCAGGGTTTTAACAACCCCGTGTCATCTTAACCAAGGGACCAAGAACGCAGCTGGCTTTCACAATTATATAGGTGGTGCCTGTGTTCTGACGTTCCATATTTTCTTTCATAGAAGCAGTGGCAACAGGCACAAGGCTGTTGTGTTTTTTAAAGCCTCTTTTGCGGTCCCTAACTTCTCATATCATTTTCGTCCCTCATAACATGGCCATACCAACTTAAAATCTTACTTATCTTACTATTTTACTTAAAGAGGAAAGATTTCATTGTGTGTTTGCATTGAATAGGAACCGTAACAACTGGACCGGTTCGAAAAATTCTTTTACCATTAAAATCCTACATTATCCCTGATTAACATAGGCTATAGAGTTTTCCAATGATTTCGCGATTGTTACATATTTAAATTAAATCACTATTCTTTTGTAAAAACATGTATTTTAGATGTTGAACAATATTTAAAAGGAAAAGTAAAATTTTGACAGTTTCATTTTGAGGTTAATTCAGTGCAATTGGAGAGATAACCCGGCGTCAATAGCCAACGGCTAGTGAACTGTTGATGAGCATATTAGGCACTAATATACATTAATGAATAAGGTTTTTGTGGATTTTTTAATAAACGTTCTATAAACCTCTAATAAGTTATGAATAAGACGGCTAGTGGTTTAATTTGAATAGGCTATGGAATTAAATACTTATAAATACACGTGCAAAACCGGGGCAGGTCGCTAGTATTTCTTAAAATACAAGTACTTATCCAAAATTTCGACGTAGGCAAGGGAAACTTGTTGTGAAAACGGTGCATTTAACATTTACCGAGTAAATAATGCAAATGATTTTGAAACCGTCAGCGCAAGGACTACGGGCCGATATCACACATAAAATATGCATGACACTCATACAACATTAGGTATGTGTTTGTAATAATTAACTTGTAATAGATTCAAATAAAAACTTTGTACTGCCTAAATGATTATATATCATTTGGGGAAAAAAATATTAAAATATATACACGGTGAAATTTTGATCGTTCTGCACCCTTAAAGGGTTGATTTAGCCCATCAATATGAACAACTTTTCCTATGGGACTAATGCTGGACACTCAAAAAAAATGTCGACTTTCCCATACAAACCGGCCGGGCGGCGGAACTCTTGTATGGAAATGACGAATTTTTTTTTTAGTTTTCAGCATTGGTCCAATAGAAAAAGTTGTTCATATTGATGGTCATTTCACCATGTATAACAACGGGTTACTCACGTACGAAGTCAGCTACTGGCCGACATGTTTCGACCCCACCCGGGGTTCTTCCTCAGGGCGAATGTGGATCGAGACGCGCGTTCGATGTCACGATAGCTGACTTCGTACGTCAGCAACCCGTTGTTACATATTTTAGTAATGTCCTACAAGGAATAATCTTTGGTCCTCTATTTATTAATTATATAATAACTCTAAAGTAACTAACGAAATAATTAGCAAAACTTACACTGAATTGAAGAGATACGCGCGCCCCTGGCTGCCTTGAAACGACTGAAAATAAAAAAAAAAATGTTTTTTTTATTATGTTAATTAACAGAGCATGTTTTATACAGTAACCATATTTGTTTTTTCGACACCAGGCGTACATATAGCACTTTAATATCGTTTCCCACGCATGTTTAAATGAAATAAACCATTTTAAAATGTTATGCTAGAATCATAGAAAATATTCATTTTTCCACTCAGGTACTTACTGGAACAAATTGAAGCGATAATACTATTCTAGCACCAAATGAGGTATTTATGTAGTAATTTTCGGTAGCTCAGCGGCATACCTACGCATTATTGCTTTGTTATGTAAATCTATACAGCGTGATTTTGAACCCCCTAGCTATATTGAAATCTGGGAATCAGAATCCCTAATGGAATACAGAATTGCAAGAAAAAAAGGTAAAAACCGATTAAAAAAAATTGACTTTCCATAGAAATTCGTCCAGCTGATCGGCGACTTTGTATGGGAAACCCTAATTTTTTTTTCGATTTTCTGCTTTTTTTCTTGCAGTTCGATATTTCATTAGGGATTCTGATTCTGAGATTTCAATAAAGCTAGGAGGTTCAAAATCACGTTGTATATGTGATTCACACTTTTTTTGTGACTATCAATCATCATCATCATGTCGAGTAGGTGAAACGGTCCATCGACCATGTACATCCTGGTGTTAGAATTCTTCGGAACCGCCTCTCGGCCTGTGACATGGTTCCATTAACTACTACTAGATAGCAGCCGGGACCAACGGCTTAACGTGCCTTCCGAAGCACGGAATCATCAGGCAATCAGATGATTCAAGCCTGCAATGTCCTAACCAAAATGGAAAAAACTAAACAAAGTAGCTTCCCATGGGAATCCAACCCATGTCCCCCGGGTCTACAGGCAAACGCCTCTACCACTGGACCACGGGTCAATAGTGACTATCAATGCTATGAATTAAATACAAACCACACAGATTGAGCCCCCTCACTAAGTTGTATTCTGGTGTGATACTAACTCGTCGATACTATATTTTATAATAGATACATATATTTGTAGATAAACGTTTGTATCTTAACCTGATCGGGGATCGAACCCGAACCCGGAACCCAGCCATTCAAAGGCACATGCGGTGCCCCTGAGGCACAGAGGTCGTCAAATTAGATCTAGCGTACTCCAGACTAGACACTTGGAATCACTAGAGAAATCTTAGAGGAAGAATTAGTCTTCTATCAGAAAATCACAAGCAATAACGTATTCGTATGCAATCCATGTTTAGTGAAAGTACAAAGACATGTTTGTTGTGATTAAATCTTTTGTTTTGATTGTTATTCATATCAAGTCAGTGTTTTTATGTTGAGATTGCTGACTGATTACAATATATTTCTTTATATATGTATCATTGTTATTTTCATTAAAAAATCATTTGCTTATTTACTTGGGTACTTAGTCTTGAGTACTAATAAATAAAATAAACTACTTGTTAGTGGAAAACTATATTTCTATATCTTCTGTTTTGATTGTTTGTCATATCAAGTCAGTGTTTATATGTTGAGATTGCTGACTGATTACAATAAATTTCATTATATATTTACCTTATTATCATTGTTATTTTCATAAATTTTTTTTCCTTTACTTATTTACTTGTGTAAATAAGTAAATGTCTGGAGTACTAATAAATAAAATAAACTACTTGTTAGTGAAAAAATATGTTTCTATACATACATATAAGCAACTCTAAGAAGAAAATTCAAACAAAGAAGGCAAATACATTAGGCTAGTTTCCTGGGTCGTAATAATAACATAACAATTAGTCCGTCAGTTAGATAATCAAAAAATATTGGACATGTATTTTTTCTTTTGTCAAATAAACAATAAATAATAAAGATAAAGCGCGTCAAAGTTCAGGGGTGGGGGCTCGTGACGTCAAAGTTTGCTAAAAATTGTAGCAAACTATGACGTCACACGGAACTTCAAAGAGCTATATCTTTATCATTTTTTGTTTAATCGACAAAAGAAAAAATACGTGTCCAATATTTTTTGAATATCTAACTGACGGACTAATTATATTTTTTTAGGAAACTAGCCTATAGTATTAATTATGTGGCAACTTAATAAATCAGGCATTATTATAAAGTATCCAATTTTGCTGACGATGGCAATATTACATATCCAAATGGCAGATTACAACAACGTCTAATGACTCTGTGGCTTAACTAAAAAGGTACAAACCATAGAAAAAAATTACTGTGACGAGGTACAAACTCAAGATTTACAAAGATAAGCTTTTTAACGATGACAACATGACAGCGACTCAAGTGCTATTTTGCACGTATGCCGCAGGGAATTTGATAGATGGCCCTTAAATATCACCCTGTCACCCGATGGACGTAAGCATAGGGCAGACCACGGACAAGATGGCTGGATGACCTCGACAGATTTTGGAGTGGTTGGCAGCAGGCTGCACTTGATAGGGATAAATGGAAGAATGTAGGAGGCCTATGCCCAGCAGTGGAACACTAGTTAGGCTACATAAAAAACAACATGTCTCTAAAGAAATATTGATAGGACAGAATATGTTCTCTTAGTTAAAATGACGTAAATATGTCTCACCTTCTGTCGTGCTCTAACTGCCCAACTACTTGGTACAGGACCTCAATGAGGCTAATGAAAAGGCGATCACCGTAGCCAAATACTGGTCAAAAGAAATGTAATCAAATGGAACCATTTTTGACTCGAAAAGAAGAAGTTAAAATAAATAATGAAGGGAAGAATTGTAGATGGTTACAAAATTGATTTCTCAAGGTCACTATATCACCGCTTGCGCGGTCACAAGCTATAATATAGCAATAGGTATGCTCGTTATCATCATTTTCAACTTCATTAACATGCATGACAAGCAAAGTGTGGATGTCATTTAGAGTCACGGCCGCTAACATGATATTATTTATCGTGATGTTCTAGTCAAATGAGAAGAGAACGACAATAGTTAGATGACAGAAGACAAAAGGAAGATGACAAGCGTAACAGACGGAATATTCTAGAATCATCTCACCTTATATTCTTCCATTCTGGTCTGGAAGAAACGGAAAAACATAGAATGTACCAGCTGCTTCTCTTCCCGCGCAGACCGTAAAAGTAAGAGGCGACTTAGGAAATACAAGCTAAACAAAGCTCATAAACATCAATGAGACCTCTCCAACCCGTCTGGCCAGCGAGGAAAGCCAAATCCTCTATCTGCTCTGGCCAAGTATAGCTCCGGTAGTACAGAGAGGGTCATACTCCTACATTGGAGACTAAAAAGACATGATGATGATGTATGTATCTCACCTTAGAAATAAGCTCGTCATGGCTAGCCAGGTGCGCGCGGCAGTGGATGCAGCTGTAGGTGCGATGCGCCGGCGGCAGGTACGCTTGGAATGTCTTCACGGGCGTGCGCGCCGTGGCACCGGCAGCCTCGCCTACCACCGCGCCACGGTTAGACACTGCGTCACGCATGAGTGCCTGCTAGCTACCAATATACATAGCGTCAACTAGCTGGTTGACGGCCCTAAGTGCACTATGTTTTGCGCTATCAGGATTTTTGAACCGGCTAGTTAAACTCTCTTCCGAAATGAAAACTATTGAGGTTCATTCTACACCTTCAACTGTTTTCACACTGTTAGGAGCTCTTGTGAATTTAATTTCTTATTTTGTTTTTGGTCGGTTATAGTTATTAATATTAGGATCGCTTTTTTCAAATGGTAGTAGTGCTCGGTAAAAATCCTGAACGCGTTATTTTCATATAGTGCGCGTAGGGCATAAGTAACAGCACTCATGCGATGTTACATTGCAAGATCAAGGTTTTATTGAAACCGTCCAATCTAGGCCTAATCCAAACTAGGGCCTATCATATCCATCATTCAAGCCCGAACACGATTATATATCTACTTATAAGCTAAAATCCCTGTGCTGTTTAGGGTGTAAATATGACGGTCAAATAGAAATATCTAAGTTTACGTCAGGTAACAAAAGGTATTACGTCAAAATCGATTACACAAAACACATTAGAGGTATTTACTATGTTCTGAAGGGTCTGGTCATTAATCATTCAACATCGTTATGATGGAGGTACCCAGATATGTAACAAAGTATCTATCTATAGTTAAGTTAAGGTTAAGGAATTAACTACAAACCGGGTTTTTTATTTAGTTCCTTATGGATGACAATTGGAGATCCAAGTGAATTGGGATCGGATATAAAATAGGTTCTTCGGAAGCCACCAACAAAAGTATACCAATAATTTTATAAGATTTTATTTAGTTTCACCTGTCCCGATTTTTGTCTGTAATCAAATCTTGTAAGTTAAATTTGATCCACTTAGGTTACCGATTGAGCTGTTTCTTGTGTGTTAAATCGGATGACAATACAAAATATTATCGAATCGTTGCGTTGGTCTGATAATAGAGTCGGAAGGGCCATGGGTAGGAACTTGAAAACTAAACAAGAATTTTGTTTGGGCTCATTTGATTTGTCTTGGAGAGCACCTTACAGTGTGGATAAAAAAGAAATAAAAAGCATGTCACTAAAAAGTATTATTTGCCAAAAAACTTGTTTATGTTTTATACAAATCAATAAAACGTTGTAGACTACGAAGTTGTAAATGAATTTTTATGACTTTTGTGGCGAGAATATGTAAGTGCGTTCTTACATCGCACTTAGAGGACAAATGACACATATTTTGAAGAAATATTGTGCAACAGTATGTAGATAAGTTATTATGTTAGTGAAGCCAACGAACTCGACGTAGCTGTTTGTATAGCGTATTAAGTGAATGACCTTGTGATCATCCGCTCTGGCTGCCTTCAAGGCTGCATCTACTTAGACCAGATTAAATTAGATTTTTTTCTTGATTCATAAATAGTTGGGGCTTATTTTTGACTATGGAACATTTTAGACTAGGTATCTCCAACAGAAACGAAATAAGGATTTAATATTTTAATTATTCATAAAGCAAACATTCAAAATAGACCTGTTACATGTCTTCTTCAGAACATGAGCTCAGCCTAAAGGGAATCCAATACTATCTTAGGAGTAGTTGCATGGCTTAAGTACAATACTGAACTTCTGACATTAAAATGCCCTATTACTGGTCGTAATCACAAACTTCTTTATAGGAGTCATAAATGTCACAAAGTAGAATGTTCGGAATAACTGGCCATAAAACAACTCCTGTTAATTAAAAAGTATAAAGCTTTACTTTACAACCTGATAAATTTGTAGATTTTGCAGCAAATTTATCGAAAGGCCACGGAAGAGTGTTTCTCGAGGTATCTTACTAATTTGAGAATGTCGAGCTTTTTTTCAAATGATTCTTTCTCATATTAACGTGTTTCCGGTTGCATCCTCAGTTGCGGTTTGCGGTGCTTTGGTTGCAAGAGGTGCCTTTCTTCCAAATCTTTTGTATTTGGATCAGCCGGTTAGAATAGTTTATTTTATTGCGTACACACCTGCCTGTCGAGAGCAGCAAGCACCCGCCGCCCACATCAGCCGCGTAGACCGCCGGTCACCTGCCGCGCGCGCTGTAGCTTCGCGCCGCGCGCTCTCGCTCCGAGCCCGCCACCCTCTGCAGACAAAAGAAAACTAAAGTCAGAACTTAGGTCATCTCCAAAGTATTCAGACATTGATTTCTGATAAAAAAAACAATTTACAATTCATTATATACCATTGTTCAGTCCTTCAGTCTTATCGATAGCGTTGGATAGTGTTGATGATGAGAGGATTTTGATTATTTTGTCTAAAAGGATTCCTAATCCTTTAGATCAATTAAATTAATAACGTAATTTTCATAAATAATTATTCCTTATAAAATAGTAACGAATAGTATTAAATAACATTTATTATACAATATAAGAAATGGTGTGCCCCAAGGACAGATTTCAGGTCCCTTGAACTTTTTCCCTAGTAATCTGATTTTAATTGTCTTTAACTGTTTACATTGTACACATATTTTTATCAAACGCCCCCAAATTATTCACTTGCAAGATATTAAATGAAATACTGAGAACATCGAGTATGACTCATCTGATACCTAAAGTAACATTCAACAGAACTGTTTTGATGTCTGCCGAAACTGCGGACGTAGCGGTTGTCCCTCCCATAATAATACTACCAGACGAGATGCAGTTTTTGCAACTTTCTGAGAACCATGTCCGTTTTGTGATGTGTACGTTTTCCTGCAACGTACGTGACGATTTAGACTGAATAATTATGTGATTAATATGTGTTCTTCTCAGAAGCATTGTGCGTTTATAAACAGTCTCATTCTTTGTAAAATTCTGTTTTCGTTTGAAATGGTAGAGATGTGTACAGTTATCTCGTTTGATGAATGATTTAGAAGATGAAGCTGTTCTGACTATTTGGCAAATAAATAAGGAAAATCACTTCCACGCTTCTAAATACGCTTGAAAGGACAAAATTAAATCATGAGATAAAGCAATAGAAAATTCCGGTGGCTTAAATATCTGCTGAGTAACTTACAAAAAGCTATATGAATAGCAAGCGGTTTCCCACTAAAATGATCACATAGGTGCTATAGTTTTGTTGCTCAGTCACGTACAGACATACATAACGATGAGAACGAAATACGATATATTCTAGAACAGGAATGGTAATTCAAGCCATGAGTTCCATGGTATTGTTTCGGGCACACTTTGTTAGACGTGGATCAGATATGAGGCTTTGTGGGGGCCATGTTCATTACACTAGGACACGTACATAGGTTTACATCATGGATATCTTATCAGTTTCTGACAATCTTATGGTGAGTCAGGTTGCTTTTAAAGAAACTCCATGTTACTGACAATAAAAGTAATAAATATAAAACCAGTCTACGATTTGCGAAAAGAGCCACAAGGCCTCGCGAAAAGTGACTTTCCCACGTCCAACTGGGGGCCCTTGCCGATCGCGGGGCCCTGAGCATGTTCCCAGTGTGCCAGAGTGCCCAGTGAGAAAGAGGGGCCTGAGGACTTGTTAGATTCATCTGTGATCTAGCGGTAAAACTATGAAAGTCTATGAACTTTCAGGCAGCGTGACGCGTACTAGAGCGGCAAGGCCGTCTCGCTTCGTCCACTGGTGCGTTGACCATACCTCGAGAACCATGCTCAACTACTGTACCATGCCAAGTACTTTGGGTACTGTAGCGGACAATGTCAGAACTCATTATCAAGTCGACAATGAACAGCTTGTCATTGTCAATTTATGGGTTGGTTGAGTTGGTGGAATGATTAATGAGCATATCTTAATGTGTTTGAATGTATTAAATTAAAATAGGGAAGCATGAATATCCCTAAGGACCAAGTATTATGATGGACAGACGACAGTATATAAAAACCTTTTAGTTAAAGTAGCAAGATAAGTAATTAAGTATATACTTCCGTAATAAAAATAATGTAATTTTGTAGCGTTTTCAGGTCATGGATATTTCAAGAATAAGGGATTTTTTTAAATACAAGAATAGTATGATTGACTCGAAATCTCTGGAAGTTAATTACTATGCGTGTAAGACCTGGACCTAAAGTTTCAGTGCCGTCACCGGCCTGCCTATTTGCGAACTTGTGCAGAACATTTTGATAGTCACAGTTTTCGTATGATCGACTATTTTTATTTAAGATATATATAAAATACTAGATCTTTATGTCCATACTAGATCTTTATATCATTGCATGTCAATGTGGGTTGAATCACAGGCTACATTATACCCGTTGAATTATCAAGCAAAGATTGAATGTCAATCAAGCCGACGCGACTGCTGTGCGCTGAATATTTCATATGGGCAGCTTATTTACAAATTGAGTTCGAACGTTTAATATTGAATGATATTTATTTATTTAAGTGTTAACTTGACCTTTAGAGTTATATTTCATATCAGTGTTAGAAACCAAGTTAAGTATGTCATCGTGTATCTGCATGATAATTAATAGCACTGTCCACATATCCCTACTGAATCTTTTACACTGTAAAATACATTTTCCCAGCTGCACATCCTAATCCCAAATAGCTCGGATCAGTCTTATTTAAGCTAGTATCAAATAATCCAGTTGACCCGGTTCGCGATCGCATACTCGGTTACCTCCTAACTGTCTGGAACTGTTTCACCCAGTTCCCAACTTGGGGAGTTCCGGCTCTGACATAGTGTGGACTGGGAAATTTTGAGTTAGACTGTGACGCAGCGTAGGGCAGCGATTCCCAAAGTGGTCTATCTCGGCGAAATCGGCATATCTATACATATAATAAAACAGTAAAAATATTTTGTCTGTACATTTATAATTTTTGACTGAAATGGATAAAGGAACACTTAAAAAGAATAAAAGAAAGCAAAAAAATTTTTTTTCGAAATTCTTGTCTGTCTGTCTGTCTGTATGTATGATCACGATTATCTCAGAAAATACTGAACCGATTTACTTCAAACTTTCACCAATTGCTTTTTTTTAACTCAGCAAAACATTTAAAGTTTGTTTCATCAAAATCGGTTCATTAAAAAAAAAGTTATCGTCATTTGAATGAACTCAAAGCATGAGTTTGCCTGCAAACATATAGCAAAAACAAAAATAAAATAAAATAATAAGTGACATAAGAAAATTAAAATCCAAAGTCAATTTATCATTATTATACGACAGCATTATACCTATCCATACTATCCATATTAATCCATCCTAAAAAAAGAGAAGTTGACTGACTGACTGACATATCAACGCAGGGCCTAAACTATAACGGTTAGGAACTTGAAATTTTGCACAGGGGTTCCTTTTATAACGTAGGGGAGCACAAAGAAAGAATTTTTGGAAATTCATCTCCTAAGGGGGTAAAACGGGTTGCAAAGTTAGTATGAAACTTGGTCGTTTTTGAAGTTATTCGAATGAAATTCAGCATGAATGTTCTTTATTGAAAGGCATAAAACAAGAGTAAAATATTTTTCTCAAAAATCATCCCTTAAAGG
Organism: Elegia similella; assembly: GCA_947532085.1. NCBI lineage: Eukaryota > Metazoa > Arthropoda > Insecta > Lepidoptera > Pyralidae > Elegia > Elegia similella. The sequence goes on from OX383933.1 coordinate 6,993,454, forward strand.
GATATAACGGGGATGCAAAGTTAGTATGAAGCTTACCGTTTTTAAAGTTATTCAATTGAAATTCAATATTAAGGTGTTTCATTGAAAGTCATTAACTAATATATTCCGGGTAATTCTACTGTTCCTGAGAAATCGACACTTACGCGGGCGGAGCCGCGGGCCAAAGGCAAACCTGACTTATATATCAACGCACAGCCGAAACTACTGTGCCTAGAAACTTGAAATTTGGCACAGGGATTCTTTTTATGATGTAAATGAGCACTAAGAAAGGATTTTTAGAAAATTAAAGGGGGCGAAGTTTTTTGGATTTTTTTCATTTCTGGACTTAGAAGTAGAACTGAACTTTGAAAGTAGGTACACAAGTTCTCAATTAAAATTAAAAAAGATCTGTTTAGGTGAACCAGACAACATTCTCCCTTGAAGGGGTAAATAGGGGGTAAAGTTTGTATGGGATTTTTCGATTTCTAGACTTAGACTTATATAAAAATAGGTATGTAAGTTCTCGATTACAATTAAAAAGATCTGTGTAGGTGAAATGTATAAAATCCCCTCCTTAAGAGGCAACATCCCTCATTGGGGGTTAAGTTTGTATGGACATTTTCTCATTTCTAGACGTTCAGGATTACAATTAATAAGATGTATGTAGGTAAAACCGACGAAATATTCGCCTGAAGGGATAAAATAGGGGAGTAAAGTTAGTATGGTATTTTTTTTCATTTCTAGACTTAGAAGTATTTAAATAAGTATATACGTTCAAGATTACAATTAAAAAAGATCTGTGTAGGTGAAATGTACAAAATTCCCCCCTTAAGGGATAAAGGGGGAGGATTGTATGGAAATTTTCTCATTTCTGGACATAGAAGTATTAAAATAAGTTTATATGTTTACATTACAATTAAAAAGATCTGTGTAGTTAAAATGGACGAAATTTCCCCTTAAAGGGGTAAAATAGGTGGGGCAAAGTTTGTATGGATTTTTATATTTACTTAGAAATATGACAATAAGAAGTTCTCCATTACAATAAAAAAATATCTGTGTAGGTGAAATAGGCAAAATCACCTCCTTAAGGGCTAAAGATCTATGTAGGTGAAATGTATTAAATTCCCCCCTTAAGGGGAAAAGCAGAGGGGGAGGGGTTTGTATGGAATTTTCATCATTTCTACTGTTACCAAGGGAACGACATTAACGCGGGCGGAGCCGCGGGCAACAGCTAGTAGGACATAAATAACAGTATCACATTCCATTCCGTCAGTCAATGTTTTGGGTTGCGTGTCTGTCTGACATTTTTCATTCATTCAGAAAAATTTGTTTGCTAAGTAATATAGTTGCACTCTTCTTCTCCTATTTCGTCAGCAGATGTGGTCAGCCTGATATGTTAATAAAGTGCAAGGTGGTTTCCATCTCACTGCTGAGTTTGGTAATGCGACGCGCTTTATCATATTTGCATCTCTTCTGTTCTTTTTTATTGACCGTAGTTAGCAGTTAGCTCCAAGTGAGCTTTCGCTACTTCACCGGGCGTTTGAGGCGAGGACAGAGTACCCTGAACATGTATAGGCAATATCACCAAAGGACCGCCAGGAGGGACGTACCTCGGTTTTGGGCGATGCCTGTGTTGCGTAAAGCTTGGAGAGGCAGAAAACTGGCATATGCCGCAATTTCATGCAAGCATAGCCTGAAAGGCCGATCTGAAAAATAATGGCAAAAGCCTTTGGAGAGTAGGAAGTCTCATCTTTCGCCTTATATGCCGAAAGCTACGATGCCACACAGGCGTTTGGTTTCCGGTAGAGTAGAATAGGACCACTCCTAGTCTTCCCATGGAGGTCGTAAGAGGCGACTTAGGAAATACAAGCTAAACAAAGCTCATAAACATCAATGAGTCCTCTCCAACCCGTCTGGCCAGCGAGGAGAGTGTAGGCCAAATCCTCTGTCTGCTCTGACCAAGTATGGCTCCGGTGGTACAGAGAGGGTCATACTCCTGCAGTGGAGTCTAAAAAGACCTGATGATGACGTTGCCAAAAGGGCATATCTTGGGTCACTAGTAAAAAGTGGTCTGAATCATTAAAAAATGTTTGAGAACCATTGAGTTTACACCCGGTTCGAGAACGGTGAAATTAGGGCGATTGTGTTATTTGCTTGGCGGGGTTGGCGCTATGCATTTACGTGTGGACTGTGATGCTATTTGAATCAGATTTATTTATTTTGGCACACCAAATTAATATTACTGGAAAATAAAGCTGATTATGAATATGAAAATGAATATGTAAGAGTTGAATAATATTTTTTGACACTTACATACACCTATGCAAAAATGATGAAAAAAAACAGGCCAAGTGTGATTTGGACTCGCACACGAAGGGTTCCTTACCATTATCTATAATAAGTTCATGATATATTTTTATTACATGATGTTACTAATAATTTTTACTTTTCGCAATTTTTCCTTTATCTGTGCTATAAGACGTTGCTTCGTACCAAATTTCAAGATTCTGAGTTCAGGGAAACTGTCCTGTAGGTTTTGATTCCCTTGCGAATGTCGAAAGTTTGCGGCATAAACGGCTGTAACTTTTGATTGCGTTGGTTTAGAAGTTTGATTTTTTCACAGCTCCAAGGGACAGTAGACCTGAGTATTTGATATGAATTTCAGCTTGATACCTCCACGGGTTCTGTGTCTGTCTCTGATAGAGAGACAGACAATAAAGTGATCCTATAATGGTTCCGTTTTTCCGTTTGAGGTACGGAATCCTAAAAATCATTGGTTTTCTAAAAAGAACTGTAAAATCCTGATGGCCAAGCAATCCCGGGCGCGTTTTTCATTGGGATGGGGATGGGTGACCGGCAAGTGGCATAAAAATATATCGGGCTCCTCCGTGCTTCGGAACCAACGGTTTAACGTACCGTTAAGCCGTTGGTCCCGGCTGTCATCATTGATGGCAGTTTGTTCAGCGTAAAGCTATGTCAGATGCCTTTAGGCAGCTTGAAATCTAACTTCAATGTTGCCCACTTATACACACGAATAAAAATACTTACCTATATCAGTTTTGTTTAGTTCGTAGTCTAGATAAATTCAAATCGTGATACGATACTAAATTTAGTCTATAAAATTTTAATATATCAAAAATATGTTATTTCAAAGAATAATTGAAATATAATCCAACGCTTATATTTAATGTCTAGGGCTAATAAGCAAGTTGAATACTTAATTTTATTTAATCAAATAATCTGAATATAGAAATAACTATTTATGCCTTACATTTTATTTTCATAATGTCGAGACAGATTTCTATTTCCAAAAAGAGTCCTTATCGACGAATAAATTCGCGATCGCGATACCTACTAAAAATAAATACAAAATTCTATATCGCTCATGATTTACGACTAACATTTTCTCGATACAGTTAATCCCTTCATTTATTGATGATCCGATGAATCGATACGTCTGGCCTATTCAAACGATCGATTTACATTTATAAGCTCACATCAAAGCATCGATTTGTACTCGTAGTTATTAATTCTACACGGTTTAAGCATATTCGATTTGATTTGGAGGCAGTCACGATTAAAATCGATTACCTACCTATTTTACCATTTCCTTAACATGCGCTATATTGCTATGAAGTTTTATTATGGAAACAACAAATCGCCCATCATCATCATTTCGAGTAGGTGTCACGGTCAATCGACCATGCACACCCTAGTGTCAGAGTTCTTCGGAACCGCCTCTCGGCCTCTGACGTGGTTCCTTTAACGACTACCAGGTACAAACAATTAAAACTAGGCTTTCTCCTTGGTCCAACGGTATGGAGTAAATACTCCAGGCCAGCTGATGAGCCTTTACACAGATCAAGTCCGCTCCTGTATGAAGTATTGATTTCCCCTCTGTGGGCTGCATCCGCATACTATCAGCTCAAAAATCAAAATCAAAATCAAAATTGCAAAGCTCGAAGCCGAATAGTCACTCATCCACCGCCGATTAGCAAGTCTGTGTGTCTTTTAATAGCTGCATTTCAGACTTTGCAGGACCACGCGGCATAGACAGGGATTCGATCTACTTATATGGGGTCGGTATTCCAGCTCATTGCAACTCTCTCTACTCTTTCATGATACGAATCACCAAAGGATGGAACACCCTTCGATCTTAAAAAAATACTTTTTGTACGGTTTTTTAATTGTGAAGTGATTCGGGTTGCGGTTTTTGAGAAATACCAGCACCTACATAACATTGATAACTTCAAATGAACTAATAAACAAATTATGCGATAATTTTCGAGGAGCTCGATAGCCTAGTTGGCGTTCGCATTATAAGCGCTTATGCATGTAAAGCAACTCTGGGTATGGTACACATCACAAGTGGCACAAAAACTCGAGCTCCTCCATGTTGGAGTTGGTTCGTTGGTCCCGCCTGTCATCACCAGATGGTTGTCGTAAAGCTACGTCAGATGTCAGATGCCTTCAGGCAGCTTAAAATTTGACACCTTTTCTAACCACTTACACACGAAGAGCAAGCAACCCAATTATTAAACCTAATTGATCTGATTCCTAGTCGTGTGGTATCCGGCAGAGTAGAATAGGACCACTCCAAGTCTTCACGTGGATGTCGTAGAAGGCGACTTAGGAAATACAAGCTAAAGAAAGCTTATAAACATCTAAGAGACCTCTCCAACCCGTCTGGCCTGCGTGGAGAGTGTAGGCCATGTCCTCTGGCTGCTCTGGTCAAGTATGGCCCTAGTAGTACAGAGAGGGTCGTGCTCCTGTAGTGGAGACTAAAGGGGACCTGATGATGATCTGATTCCTATGTTAAAATTATATTAATGTCAGCCTACAAATCCATTAAAATTGCGGTGCTCAGTTTTTGCCTCGTGAATATGCATTTGGATCACTTAATACTAAGTTATTCACATCGGACAAGTTCACAAATACATAATTTTATTTAAATTACAAATACAGAGGAAGAGACATTAAAATTCAATATTATGATCCATTAAGAGCTAAAAATACTTCATACGTCATTTAAATGTCTAGAGTTCTCGTCTACTTTGTTCATTCAATGAATACAATTTGATTAAATAGGTATATGTAGCATACATTGGAGACAAACAGAATTCATAATGAGAACGGTAAACACATTTTGATCTATACAAAATGAATCCATATTTCCACTGATCACGGCATCACGTGTAAACGGCTGGACCGATTTGGATAATTCTATTGTTGTCAATGTTGTAGTGTTTGTTTTCTCAAGAGAAGGTTCTCGTGAGAGAAAATATTCAGAAAATAGAGCGGAAAATTAAAAAAAAATTGAAAACTTATAAGTTTTCCCGTATTTTTTCTAAGTCTTGAAAATTAACAAAATGATGGTGTTGTTCATTTCGTTTATTCTACAGAGCCTTGGCGACAATTCGCACGAATTCACTGGCTTGATCACAGACGACGCAACGAGGCGAGGCGGTCCACCAGACCGCTAAGTAAATCTCACTACAGCCGCACTGTGACAGTGTATTTCAGTTATTCCACACATTGTTCATAAACATGGGCATTTATAACACCAAATAACACCGATTTTACTTTATAAAGTCCACTAGAAACAATTTGCAAAACAATTTAAAACAACAGCCGTGGTCCGCCGAAATTCCCGCTAAGAACTAAGGCCAAAAGGTTCTATAAAACTTTTTTTTATACAACGAAGTAGGCAAACATTTCTATCTTGACAATTACTTAAACTACAACAGTCGTAATCCAACGATGCGTGAAGTGCTAATCAGTGCTGTGGCACGTTGGGCAACCACCAACGAAGTCAAGTGCGACTGGTGAAAGGTGGCTGCGTTTTCTATGCAGTTGGTGCAATTTGATTCTGCTTTTGTGATAGTACTTTGTTGGTGGATATGTCAGTAAGCTTAGTAGCGGACAATTTTTTTACGTCGTACGGATATTAAAAAGGACATGAGGGAAGCCTATATTCCCATGGCCATTTTCAAAACGCCTACCCTCTCGCGATATGCGAAGTCCAAAAACAATCAGTGTAGGCAGCATATTTTTGAGTTTTTATACATACATACATACTATCACGTCTTTAACCCTTACGGGGTAGACAAGAGACGTAGGCCACAAGACCCAAAGGCCACGTTTAGCGTGTATGTGGGCGGAAAGGAAGACAACGGAATCAAAATAGTGATAGGTTGGTAGCCGTATCGCCTTTAAACGTGATTCGACTATAAGTTTAATGGTTTTAATCTACAGATTTTTTTTGTAAATAATATTTATTATTTAGGTGTGTATGTTTCGTTAATTATTATTGTTCGTCTTATTTTTTTGTGTCTTAGTATCTTAAACATGTCAGATTTCCAATCCGCTATATCTTCTGAGAGGAATAATGGCTTCAAAGGACGAAATAAACATACATAAAAGGCATATTTAGAAATGGAATTGCATCGTTTTCAAAACCGTTATAGTAGCAATGATCTAAACTAACCACGCTCCGTTTTTCTTTTTAATTTGAATCAATAGTCAGATGTAGGCCTGTGTCTGTCAAATTAGGGGCTTTGACCATTTTGCATGGCAATTGTTCCGCGCTCACTGTATTCAGTGAAATGCAGCACTAGGTTACACATGATGAGGTTAATAGGCTTGATGACACGAGCGCAATAAACATATGGGTTTATGAAAGGCACAGAATAATAGTACTTTCGTACAGAAGACGCACTCTGCAAAGGTATTCAAAAAGGTGAAATAATTTTTCAAATCGGTCCGGTCTCCGGTAGTTTCGGAGCTTATTCAATGTAACCAAACAATCTAATCTTTCCTCTTAATAATATTAGTGTAGACGTCCATAATTATGTATATAAACGGGACTTAACACGAACCTTTTTATTATTTGTTTCCGTTGACGTTTCAATGGAGTTACATCCATCGTGGTCGCAACGAGACTGGAGTACTGCGGTGTCATCTTGTGGTGGTGGACGCAGTTTCACTAATAATTTTGATAATTTCACTACCCACATAAAGTTTTGTTTTTAGGCATTAGCCCCGGTACACACTACACTAACAGTGTCCGACTTTTTGTTTAACTCCGGACGACGCGGTTTAATTTTCTCGTTTATATAGGTACATAATTATGTGAAAGTTTAAAAAAGAATAGTTCAGATAGTGTAAATGTAGATATATTTGTTTAATTGTAAATATTGTAATTAACCTGATTTACATAAAGTAAACGTGAAAATAAGCGAATGATAAGCGTTCAAACTAGTGTTGTGAAACCGGGCACACGTGCGTCTACCAAGATTGTGTTTGGGCACGCAGTTGACACAGGCGGGTTTACAAACAGCGGCCAAATTGACTCCGCTGGATTTATGGGGCCGTAGGATCCTTGAGAAATTGAGGTACCACCTTATTTACTACCTCCGTCCGTTAGGATTGCTCTCCGGAGATATTGCTTGCAAATGTGGACCCTATTTGATGGTTTTAATGTGGACTAATCTATACTATAATATTATAAAGCTAAAGAGTTTGTTTGTTTGTTGAACGCGCCAATCTAAGCAACTACTGGTTCAAATTGGAAAATTCTTTATGTGTTGGATAGTCCATTTATTGGGGAAGGCTTTAGGCTATAAAACATCACGATGTGACCAATAGGAACGAAACATCAATAAAAAAAAATTTCAAAACGGGGGAAAATTATTCATCTATACCTTATAACAGAAATTTCCGCGGACGAAGTCGCGGGCAACAGCTAGTAAATAAATAATATAGTGAATAGAAAATATGTAACTGCATGTTTCTTTGTAATAGGTAAAATCAATTATGAAATTCTTTTCAGCACACACAGCTTTTCTTACTTATACCAGACGATTGGAGAGTGCCCTCAGCCTTTATAGAATAGCGGGGTAGACAGAGCCTAGGTCTATAAGTCCTTATGGCCACATTTAAATTTGTCATAAATAAATCCAGTGTTTTACTCCACATCACTTTCAAGTGATAAGTATGCTTTATGCGGGTGAATAAGGAGGCTGGTTAATAAGATTGAAAGTCAAAAATGTATGAATATTCACTTTATTTCACCATTATAACAAAACATGACAATCATCATCATCATTTCGTGTAGGTGTCACGGTCAATCGACCATGCACACCCTGGTGTCAGAGTTCTTCGGAACTGCCTCTCGGCTGCTGACGTGGTTCCTTTAACGATTACCATAAACATAACAATAGAAGAAGCAAAATACTAAAAATAGAAAAATAATAGGTACCTAAGTGACAGTAATAAAATGTAAATCCCTGCTTTGTGAATACTATTTCTTGACTTTATGTTGTCACAATGATTAATTTCTTTTGAAAAGATCCCTTGAACCCCAGTAATAGTAAGAAAATAAAAGCGTTGTTAAGTAAATACAAAACAAAGTAAGCCCTGAGAGATTTAAGGGTTATTCAACTCTTTATTTAAGTACACAAACCAGACAAAAACCTTCCGGATTATGTAAATTCAAGGTATTTTTTAAAGTTCCGTACGGCAAGTCAATTATATCAAATATTAAAAAAAATATTGCTCTCTCTCTTTTCGTCGTGATAACGTTTTATTAATCGATGAACGCCGGCTGCACGCACGAAAAAGTGTCACGTTACGCGTGCGAGCGAGAGCGCGGAACAAGCGATAGAGATGTATGATCGGCCTAAGCGTTCGGTGTGTGACGCATCTATATCTCTTCCACCGTTATCATGTAAAATCGTGGACATGGTTGAGCTATCACCACTCTTCCGCCACAAAGGACACTTGAGTTTTTGAGACGAATCTAACGATTTTGACGAAATCCATCCAGTCGTTTTGAAGATACGAGGTCATACAGATATTTACAAACTAAGTGGAAATTTTACACGTACATATGTTTGCACACTGTACAACATACCCGCCAAACACATACCCCTTCTTAGCAGGCGGGTTAATAAGTGTTACTTCAATAGTGTAACTAGCCCAAATAGAGATAACCTTCTTTTCGTGTCAATGGCTCTAGGGATTAAATTTTGTCTCTCCAGTATGTGCCAACTCTCGGATGCATAGTATAGATCATTCTTGGTGCTAGTGGGGCGCAAAAGGCACGAAAGGAAATACAACATGGTCTGGTCGTCGTGACCACACTTCGCTTGTTGGATAAAACCCCATCTAGCCAGATTGTGTCGGCATCGACCTACCTCAGTGCGGGTAGGCGAAAGGCAAAGAGATGATGAAAATTACCTATAATAATCGAAGAAATAATTTGACTTTGACGAGGTCATACAGATATTTACAAACTAAGTGGAAATTTTACACGTACATATGTTTGCACACTGTACAACATACCCGCCAAACACATACCCCTTCTTAGCAGGCGGGTTAATAAGTGTTACTTCAATAGTGTAACTAGCCCAAATAGAGATAACCTTCTTTTCGTGTCAATGGCTCTAGGGATTAAATTTTGTCTCTCCAGTATGTGCCAACTCTCGGATGCATAGTATAGATCATTCTTGGTGCTAGTGGGGCGCAAAAGGCACGAAAGGAAATACAACATGGTCTGGTCGTCGTGACCACACTTCGCTTGTTGGATAAAACCCCATCTAGCCAGATTGTGTCGGCATCGACCTACCTCAGTGCGGGTAGGCGAAAGGCAAAGAGATGATGAAAATTACCTATAATAATCGAAGAAATAATTTGATTTTTAGTGATTTTGACAGATACTCTGTGGATGTGGATAATAAAACAGAAAAATATGTTTATTTTAACGGAAAATATTTGGTAACAAATTTAACTTACAGAATTCTAAAAGGGTAACTTGCTTTACCTTTTAAACCATTTAACGTATTAATAAAAAGACAAAGAAGGAATTTCTCTTTTACGAGGGATTTTATTTCTATTTTTACAAAAGCTTTGTCTTTATCGTCACAAAGAAAGTCTAGTCAAAATTAAAACTAATGACAATCTATTATAATGAAAATTTAGTTTTGTATTTTGCTTTGGCTGATAAATCAGTCTAAAACTTAAACTCAATTTGATTTGGACTTAGTTTTGTGACTACGTTTATTGTGAAATAATAAATGATAGTCACAAAATTTGATTTTACTGTTGATTTTTGTGACTGAGCTATAAAGCATTCAGGAGAACCTTTATCCAAAGCTGACTTGGAATCAAATCATGTTTACTATGAAAATCTAACTTTATGTTGATTGATTGAGAAGCTTATGTTTTATGCAAATTTTATTCCTACTATGCGTTGAGCCAGGACTAATGATATCCTATTAACGTCACTTAGAAAGAGAAAATCATTATTTCACATGAAAGGAAACCAAATCAGACTGAAGAAAATAATCATTTCCATTATGTATATGTTTGTTCAGCAGACCTGACCTCAACTTCAATAGACAGCGAAAGCTGAACTTATTGTACCTCTAATGATCTTAGCAGCCAGGTCGACAGCATCGAACCCGATTACTTTCGCAATTAGGTTACCTTCTATTGTTCTCGCAATGCACCGACGGCACAATGCGTTTATTGTGCATTATCAGAAGCTTGGGAAACTGCAGTCGCTATGCTGGGACGTTGGGAGTTAGGACATCAGTGAGCGTTTGCAAATTAGACGCTGTATTATGACAACGATGAAGACGCATTACGATTTGAAACTGTACATTTTAAATTGGATTCATAGACACAAAGGGTTTCGTACCACCGTGCAATAATCAACTACAAAAATTCCACGTTTCTTGTATGAGGATCCTGATGTAGGTATACTTGGGAAACCGCAGTCGCTATGCTGGGACGTTGTGAGTTAGGACATCAGTGAGTGTTTGCTAATTAGATGCTGTATTATGACAACGACGAAGACACAATACGATTTGAAACTGTTAATTTCAAATTGGATTCATAGACACATTTTAAATTGGATTCATAGACACATTAAGGGTTTCGTACCTCCCCGTGCAACAATCAACTACATCAACCACGTTACTTGTATGAGGACTGATGTATAAGAACGCATGAATAGAAAAATATATAGGGACACATTACACATACCCAATTAAACCTCTTAAATAAATATATACGGACAAATCACACAGATTGAGCTAGCCCCAAAGTTCGAGACTTGTGTTATGGGATACTAACTCAACGATACTGTATTTTATAACAAATACATATATAGATAAACATCCAAGACCTAGGCCAATTTGAAAAAGATCATTTTTCATCTTGACCTGACCGGGGATCGAACCCGGGCACTCTAGTGTCGCAGACTGGCGTGTTAAGGCGCTGTGCATCAGAAGAATACCGTAAAACGTGTATTTTTTCGTCACGCAGTTAGCCCTATTTTTCTAAGAATACTAGCATGAAAAAAATATGAAGTACAGTTCAAAGATCAAAATAAATGGTTACATCAAAATATGTTCAAAAAAAATATTTAAAACTTAACTAAATAAAATATCAAAAAAGCTATATCCAGAAAATTTTTCGTCACGAATTTCTTGATATTTTCAGCGACAACTACCAACTTTTATACGTCTATAAAAAGTATAACTAAATGAGCAAGATGGATACCTACAAAAAATACAATATTTGGTTATAATTATTGAATTATTAAATTAAAAGTGAAAATTAACACGACAATGGCAGACACGGATTTGAACTGAGACTGACGACAGGTATGACGCAAATATATAAAATATTGCGCGATGTCCGCTACAAACGGTTAAGGGATACAGCGCCTTAACCACTGCGTCACGGAGCTCGCCAATTAAACCTCTTGCGACTTCTCTTTTGAGGTCAACCAAATTCTTTTTTGAATACACAATATTCTTAATGATCTGTGACTTTCTTTTTATTTCGTTAGTATGACACAAGTATTCAAATACAGTCTGCAAGATTTGCTGGGGTGCAGGGAAAGGAGCTTCCCCGAGAGACACAATTGACATCTCTCGTCCGAGTATATAGACAGAAAAACCATCGATGTGAGGCCTCAGTAACAAATTAACAGCACATGTGACAGAAACTAGAAAGACGCCAAAAAACACCTTTCCTTGTATTGTCATAGTGGCCATCGATATACATATACATTCTGTAAAATTTCCAGTGTCTACTCAATACGGTTCAAAAGATACAGCCCTGTGACAGACGAACGGATGGACGGACAGACGAATATCGGAGACTTTAAAATAGGATCCCGTTTTAAATCACACAAAATATTTAATCTTGTAAAAATTATAAAAGGGGTGATCGCTTTGTTTTTCAGTGTCAGGCATCGATTGTTTTCAGCGAGTTCGTTGAACTTGAATCTGTCGAGCCCGAGTGTTCCAAGGTGCGACGATTGCTCAGACAAATGACCTCCAGACTTGCGTTTTAATTATACATGTTAATTTTATAAAACAATAACGCTATTTATAATAATCTTTCTTTAAAAAAAACCAACTTCAATCGAACTACTGAACCGATTGTGATGAAATTTAAGTGGGACCTTTTAATTGGTTTATAAATGACGGAGTTCTAATCTGAGGTGACAAACATAAAAAAAAAGAAATAACCGAATAGATAACCTCCTTTTTTTGAAGTCGGTTAAAAAACTAAAACATTATTTTCCCTAATTCTGGAAAATAATATCTACATAGGAAAATATTACCATCGTTTTCTTTGGTTATATGGAAATCCCAAATTGAAGATTATAAGAATAGCGCTATTCTTTTGACGGCACAAAACTTTGTAATCTGTAATAGCCTTTGTTTTCTTCCTGTATCGAACAGATCTACAGAACATACTGCATGCACTTATTTTTATTTCATTATTTCTATTCGACCTGTTATTTTACTTTTTTAAATTAAATCTTCTTTGATTAGTTTATGATAGGTACATAGTTCCTAGTTGCAATGAGTGTAGTGCCGTGTTCGAAATTTTCGAAAACGGTGAGAACGTGTACGAAATTTTTCCCGAGAATTCCTTCTTCTTTCTCTCAGAATTATTGAATATTTCCCGCAAATTTCCGTAAGAAGGAATTCACGACAACAGAGAATTTCTCTCCAGCAAATCACTAGTTGCAATATTCTAATTAATAAGAATTTAATTAATCTGTGGATGTCGTAGTGAATTACGAAATTAATAAGTCACATTTTATACTTTGTTTATAACCTATATTGTAAGATAGTTAAAATAGATAATAATAACTGTCTGTTGTTTCTTAATAAAAAAAAAGAACCGCCGATGGGCAGAGTAAAATGTCACTACTGAGCTTCTAATTTTATAAAACGAACAAAAATCCTAAGCACAGACAAAAAAATAAAAATACCTTAAATGTCTATACATATCCTATTTATATAAACCTAATATATACAACATACATATGAAACAAAAGAAAGGATGATCAGCATCCTTTCTATTGCGTGATGAAAATTAAGGATATGAGTCAGCGAATGAACAGACCTAGCCGGAAAATGTGAAATTAATTTCATACAACGTACAAAGCTACCTATCTTTTACCAGAAACAAACCAAACGCTTTGTTTACAGCTCTTTCGCCCCACTGACTGTTTTAGCCGCACACGCGCCAATTCAAAACAGCGTTGACTCAGAATCTACAGTAAATTTTGAGTAGACTGATTCACAACAACACTTTTGTCATCGTTTGTAGGTATAGCTACGATGTGAATTTAGCTACAGCTAGTAATGTGTCGGAGAGAAATTCCTTCTCTCTGAAATTTGAGATTTCTCGAGAAATTCTCGAGAATTTTTCAAAATATCTCGCACTTGAGTGAAATAAGAAGAAATTCTCGGGAAAATTTCCGACCCGTTCTAACCGTTCTCGAAAATTTCGAGCACGGCACAACGCTAGATACAGCCAACCAGTTCCGTGTTCCTGAACACAGGAGTTAAAGGACACTAACATTAACTGCAAGGCCTGATGTAATTAAACTTTCCTGAACCTACAACTGTACATACATATATCACGACATTTTCCCTTACGGGGTAGACTAGACAAGGCTTTCGTTCATGAGAAATGTTTATCATGGTGGCAAATAGCTATCTAGTGCTCAATTACAGAATACTCATATTGATAGTAGCGTACATAGACGATAACTGGTTTTAAAGACTGATGATAAAAATACCATTAACTATGTTCGAGTTAAACTTGTCTATGCTCAATGAACAACAAGATTTGGAAACAAGATTACTATCTTATTACCCATTCGTAGGTTACTATCATACAACTCATTGTTAATCAGAAATTATACTGTGTAAATAGAACCTTTCGTCATCCGTCTCGGTCCTGTTGTGCTGATCTCATCCAGGAGCGCTTGACTATATCGTCAACCCATCTCATCGGAGGTCGTCCGACGCTCCTTTCTCCGGTCCTAGGCCACCACTCGGTTAAGTTCTTGCTCCATCTGCCATCACTCCGACGGATGGCGAAAGCGAAGAACCTATGCTCAGCAGTGGGCGGAAGACGGGCTAAAATGTTGATGAAACAGAATCTGACAATGTGCAAAGTGAAGAAACACGTAAATTGCGGTAAACATTAATATCGAGCCGAAATGGAAATGAACGTAACAAGTATGGGTATGTTGACACGCAACGATGGCCGAATCACCAGGCGTCCAGCAACGCTGAGTAATTGCAATTCCGCCTAAATGCTTTTGGCCAAAAATATAGTTTTTAAATTGTTGAAACTTATAGGTAAAATTTGGGCAGTGCACTGTTGAATTACTCGCAGATTTAGAGTGCTTAGTGCACCGATGTATAAAAAAAGTGTAATTACTAAAAATGTCGGTTGTCTTATTTAGTTTTCTTTTTGTTGTTCCATGTAAATCAGGAATTCGAATATGAGGTATGAATTTAAAAATCGCTAGTAAACTTATTACCAATACCAGATTTAGTGGTCTGCAGGCATCGGGGCAAGAAAGAAGTAAAGCCCCCTGGCCCCAAATATTGCAAGTGCTTATGACCATTTGAGATTTTGATATTTTACTGATTGCCTGATTGGAGTGAACAATAGATCGATGGTTTCTGTTAATATTGAATAAAAATATCCGTTAATATTCAATAAAGACAGTGTTAAGTAGGTAAAGGTAAAACGCGAAAAAAATAATATAAAAAAAGTTGTTTACTAGTTTGAATATGACAGCATTTTATTTTTCTTTTTCGAAATCTATTTGGGGGCCCCTCTTTTGTGGAGGCCCTGGAGCTGTAGCCGGGGTTGCCCTCCCCCAAATCCGGCCCTGATTATTACCAGAATCTCATTTATATTTATTATTTTATGTGAACCTGTTAAAATATTGTTGATATACAGTAAATACGGTAAATTTTAGTGAACGATCTACAGAAAGTAACGCAATTTTATTATAAGTAGAGCTCTCGTATTAAAAACAATTTTATCTACCTAACCTAATTTGAGCGAATAGACGAATTCTGACCTCAGATAACTCGCGAAATAAGCCGTAAGCTGATAAGAGTTCTACGCAGTCTCGAACATCAAAATAAGAAATTGTGTCACAGATATCAATACAAACAAGATAGACGTGTTAGCAATTAATGATAACGAATATTTCACTATCTGCAATAGGGTATATAATTGGTATATCGGACTGACCTAGTTCAGGGGTAATTCCGCCATATCGTGATTTACGTATCAATTCAAAGGGGATCATGATTAGGTTGATTTGAATGGACGTAGGATAGGATTTCAACATTACCATGAACTCAGAACATTTACTTTCAAAATGCATATTATTTCAGAGAGTTTCATCTTTTACACAGCTTTATCTTGTTTATTTTGTTCCAACGGGCGCCATTGTGAATTTGGTTTGACGATGACGACACAAAACCTATAACCAGCAAGATGCATCTATCTAACGATGTTCAGTTACTCAATATTTTACGAACATACATATATATATAACGGCTAATATCATAACCCTCATAATTACGTCTTTATTCAATTAAAGTCAAAGTTAGTAACGACATGTGCCAAAGTAACCTATTCTACTGTTGAGTATAATTACCGGCAAATTATCCTGTTAGGTATACCTAAAACTCAATAAATAAACTGAGAACGACCCACCCACGATATGTGACGCACTTTTATGTAAACTTAATTACAAACTATTGCTGGTAGTCTTAAGGTGCGCATATGTTTTGTAATGAAATTACTCGTATCTTAAGAACACTTGGGTTTACCTTATAGTGTAAGCGGGGAGAAAGTGTCAAAAATATTGTTAAAATTGCACACTTGCGGTTTACAATTTCTACAAACATTTTGAATATACAATTTTAAACAAATATGTCGTAAGAAATAGGATATCGCTCTAGTGTCTAGCGTGACCGAATTCATCAGAATTCCATCTCGTTCTCTCGAGCGTTCTATCTAACCATGAAGGTATTATTCTTCAAACGAGTAAAGCTTGTATCATAAAAAGATGTGATCACTATATTTGTGTAAAATATAGTTGATAATTGAGAAATACTATTTGAGGTAATAATTTGAACAATCTTAGTATCACTAGCATCAGATCCGTTGTTACTTGTATGGGTAGTTATTATAGTCATTACTAACTATTGCGTGACCGGACCTATGGAACTTTCCCTGGGAGCATTTTATTGCGTGAGTGCTTCAGTATTGATTCCGGCCTGATGGAAAAAGTTCCAAGCGACAAATTCACGCAAGAGCAATCAATTATAAAGTGAGCTGACACCACATATTATGTATGTTCTGTTCTTAACCCACTTACTTTTACAGCTATAGTTAATTTTGAATATTGTTGTGCAACGTAAGGACTACTAGAAGAAGAATAAACATGAAAATTAGTTTAACAAAAATAACTTTGATGGCGATTTTGCGCCAGTTTGATCGAATATTATGTGGTACACCGAGACTCTTCAACCATAACTAACCAACGTTAAGTACGTGTGATCAAGAGTCCTCTTCGATTATAAATTTATCTATTCCGATTCCGACATATAATTCTCATAAACATAAATCGATGCTAAAGTAATAACGCTATCTTAATCTTATAATCTATCTAATAAATCATATCTGTCCACTTGTCCGTCTTCAGACACGGAAGCACAATTATTTTCAGCATTAAAATTATCTATAACGACTAAAACAGATGCAATAACTTCAATGCCTGTTTTATTTTCATCCGTCTATAATTAGAAGGTGGCGGGATGATCGGCCAAAACAACCTTGGCTCTTAATTTAGCGTTTCAAGATCTATACCATTTGTTTCTGGTCATGCTCTAGATGTTAGATACACCTGTAAGGTAAAACATGACTTTTATTGGGTTTTTGTTTAATTGCTTTTATATTAGGTCCCTTTTATTATCTGGATAAATGTACCCCACGCTCTTTACTGTACTATGTTTATGTAAAACTAGGTATTTGGATGACTTTTTGGGGGTCAACAATGATCCTTAGTATCCGTGTAAATCAATATTCAAGTGGTCATCTTCTGCGAAAACAAATAATAAAGATAAAACATTATATTAAATAATTGACCTTCGTTCAATGGCTGGTACTACACACAAGTGGTACAGAAAAGACATAAAACAAACATAAAAACTGTATCATAAAACAATTCGTCTGTCGGCGAACACACAATCGCCTCATTCATATTGAAATTGTTGTAGCTGTAGCCATGGTTCTTAACGAAGACTTTGGTAAAATAATATTACCTGTCTTCGATCAAGCGATTCGATAAGCATGTCGTTCATACTGTTTAAAATAAAAGGAAACTCATGAATGATGAATATTGTGAAGTTTGAGTTAGTAACTCTAATGCTGTATATTACATATGATATATGAAAATAGTAACTTGTACTACTATCAATTATCTTGAGGACCTTGATGCAATAATAGTCCCGTTTCCAGAATAAGCAAAGTGATTCTGAATTTTTTATTTTTTTAAACTCTTTGTGAAAATGTAACCAAAGATTTACATAACAAGTTATTGAATATGTCAAGGAGTCGACATAAATAGACACTAATGATTTTGTTGCGATGGAACACACGTCCTTCAAACGTCAATATTTAAAGAAAGCGCACGAACGACTGCATTGAATGACATTGTCCAGATTGATTTACATAATATACTCGTAACAGACAAAGTTATATAGGCAGACAGTTCATTAGTTGTATATTTTTACATGCTGCACTTGCGCTGCTAATGTTTGTACTTGCATGAATAGTTTGACGTTGCTAAAATTTAAATGCAGCATGTTTTATAAATGAACGGCAAAGATAATTTAAAAAGATCCAATTAATAGCCCAGCATTTAAGTTTTCAGTATCTGAAACTATTTCACGGAAGGTAATTGGATTATGCAAATAGGCATCGCGATAACTTTGGTTGTACTATACTACGAATAAGTATAACACCTCGGAACGAAAACGTGAAATTCAGCCCACGTCGAACCGGAAACAATATTTCTCTACGTTTATTTACTTTGCGGTTCCGTGCGTGAGCCGCGTTTAGCTAAATATTTTTGTTTTTCTTTTTTGTAGTCCATGCGGGTTGTGTCAGTGAAAACGCTAGATGAAAGTGCGTAAGTGGTTCAAAGGAATATTTAGATGTCTAGTCAAATAGATATATGAAATAAGTCAGCTGAGTAACACTGCTGGATCGTAAAGCAAAACTAACCGCCTTTGGACCAAATGTGTGTTTTTGTATTCCAATTGTGTTTATGTTTAATTTGGTGCAATAAAGATTTTTTCAAGCATTTCATTCATTCATTCAAAACTAATAAAAATAGAACTAATGATGAACAACTGAACGAAAGAAGAAGAGACAGTAGATTGCCGAAACAATGAGAGTTGGTAAATCACCCGCTCACGCATTTCTCCTGTATTAGGAACTATAAAGCCGTATCCTTGCCTGACTTGTAAGATTGCCGCAGAAACAGTTTTCTCTTCTATCGTCTTTTATTAAGAGGAAATCGTAGGGCCGTATTATACAAGCGTAGTCCCCTTATTCCTCGCCGAATAGTACCGGTAGAGCAATGATTTTTTACCAAAAATATCGATATACTATATCGATATTTTTGGTAAAAAATCTTATTATGGTAATTTTTTTCATAATTGAATTATTTAAAGATATATGAATCTTTAAAAACTCAAAAAAACAAGGTTAGAATTTCCATTGTGTTCAAAAATCAAGAAAACAAATTCGACGCGATTATATTAGAAAAAGAAAACATAGAAACACTACCATAACTTATTTTAAATTTTTAATGAAAAAAGAAATTAAATCAGTGAAGTTTTGGAGAAGAAATCAGGGGACTACAAAGCGTTAATTTTGTGTTATTTTCATAGGTATCTTCGGTCCAAGCTGCAGTTGTCTCTATCGCACTCTGCGGGGGTTGTTTGGGTATACAGCGCGACAGCAATAGATTTTACAAATATCTATTTTTCAATCTTCTCGAGCGCAGTGTTTCCTTTTAAGATTGTGTGTGCAAAGGTATTCTTCGGTTTTCATTGTTCCTAGATAGAGCATAATAGACTTTAGCAAAAGGATATATGGTGAGGCAAATAATAACCTAAAGAAGAAAGGAAACATATAATAACTGAACTGATAAAGACTGAAAGTACGGCGTAGAAGATACAAAGTAAAACGATGCAGTAACTAATAATGTCACGACATGATATGGCATATGAAATGCATTAAACAAATTGATAGCACGATCGCTTCGGGTTCAAGCGATTGCGTCAATAAACAAGTCATAAACAACTGATAAAGACACAATAGCCCTTGCTCTTATGCAACCAGATAACAGCTCTGCGCATTATCGTCTACCATGCCATTATCTAATTTATTACTATTACAATATAGCCCATAATCCGATGAAGTATTGTGATATACTTTCATGGAATAGAGCACGCTGGCTCACAGCTGTGTTTGCCATTTACATAATCTGACCAAAGCAAACCGGCTGCGTGGTATACTTGTGATGTAAAATCAATCGAACACTATTGACTCTAGGCATAATTTGTATTGAAGCACGCACTGGTGCTTGTTACCTTTGGCTTTTCATCGTAGTCGCAGTCGACATACAGAAACGACTTCCGCGGTGATCCACTGGAGTCTAGACCAGCGTGCTATTATAATGTATTATGCCCTAGCATAAGCTAGAATAATAGACGAACAAGGAAAAATCGTAGAGAATATTACGACGAATAGTAAGAAAGTATACACGATAAAGGAAACGAACCTTGATCGTGAACTAATAAGGGTATTTCTAAGCCATAACAAGTAACGACCGATAAGAAATTTATTGTAGCGTGCGGACATTTGTAGAAAGCTATTTGTGCGTTAACCATTGAAATAAATTTTCAATTATGCCCGTTAACAAACCCTACTGTTTTAACGCAAGTTAAGCAACTCCTTGGGCTACACTTATAATAGGACGAAAAGCTACGATAGACGAAAAGTAATTTAGGAAGGCACGTTAAGCGCTGAGTCCTAGCCTAGCTTTAGCTGCTATGATTGTTATTACGCAGATATTTGACACTTACGTTAGACCAAAGATAATAAATTAAGTATGTACACGGACGTTTTACGGACGATAATTTTACGTGATAAAGGTGGAAGAGAAGTAGGTGCGACATAAGCCGAACGCTTAGGCCGATCGTGCCTTTCTATCGCTACACACGGAACGTGACACTTTTTCGTCCGTACACCCGGCGTTTATCGATTTATGTGATCTGAGAAATCTGATGCAGGTGAATGCGAAATATACAATGTTATTATATATATCAAAC
Source organism: Elegia similella (assembly GCA_947532085.1). NCBI lineage: Eukaryota > Metazoa > Arthropoda > Insecta > Lepidoptera > Pyralidae > Elegia > Elegia similella. The sequence continues at coordinate 7,014,198 of OX383933.1, forward strand.
ATTAAAAAGCTCCTATATTGAGACCAGAACATAACATAAAGCATAGTAACGGTCTCTATTTCACGCTTATTAGCTAAATTAGAAAGAATAGGAGTCAGAGGACTAGCTCTCGCACTGTTCAGAGACTTCCTAAGCCACAGGACACAGCGCACTAGAATAGGAGACTGGACAAGTGCCGAATCAGACGTCATATGTGGCGTTCCACAGGGCAGCTGTGTCTCTCCCACTCTCTTCTTGGTATATATCGATAGCTTGTGCCGACTCCAACTTGAAGGTGGTAAAGTTTTAACCTTTGCCGATGACACGGCACTTTTCTTCAGTGGGGACACATGGGAGGAAACATTTCGTAAGGCCCAAAACGGTCTACTCTTAACAAACAAGTGGCTAACAAACAACATTTTATCACTAAATACTAATAAAACTAAATATATACCTTTTGCCCTAAAAACAAATTTTCTACCGTCTCCCACCTACACATTAACTGCCCACGTATGCAACCAAAATACCCTGAAATGTAGATGTCCCCAACTAGAAAGGGCGGGATTCCTCAAATATCTCGGAGTCATCATAGACCAAACCCTCTCTTTCAAACCACACTTGGAGTCCTTGACTACGAGATTACGCAAATTGATCTTCATCTTTAAAGCCCTGAGGCACATATCGGATCGGAGGGTTATTAAGATGGTGTACAACGCTCTATGCCAGTCCCTTGTTAACTATTGCATCACCTCATGGGGAGGGGTCGCGCAAACGAACCTCCTAGAAGTCGAAAGAGCTCAAAGGTCCATCCTCAAGGTAGCGGCTGGCCTCCCTTTCCGCTATCCTACCGCTGAGTTATATAAACTTTGGGACGTACTTACCGTAAGACAGTCATACATTTTGTATACCACACTTAATCAGCACTCCCAACTACGGTATGAACCGACTAGGTTTAAAGACAAGCGACAAAAAAGATCAGTTTGCCTAATCCCCCCTTTCAAAACCGCTACTGCTTCCTCCTTCTTTTGCTATCTTGGCCCATTCCTCTATAACAAACTAAATAGACAATTAAATATATACCCCCTCCATAAATATAGTTGTAAAAAATCCATAACAATCTACCTCAAAACACTAGACTATACAGCCACAGAAAACCTTCTTCATCCAAATCTCTAATCGCAATCGCCCCCTATAATGCTATTCTTACCTTATGTCTATACATAGTCTTGTACAAATATGCAGTATCTCCTCTCATACAAACACACGAACACAAACACATGAACACAAACCCAAGAACACAAACACATTAACACAAACCAACACATGACACCAAGTCCAAAACGGTCAACGTAACGCGATATATAGATAATAGTTATTATAATAGATAGGCAACTCTTACAATAAATGTTAATATATACTTATATAATATACATAAGACACTGTAACGTTCGCACAGTCTACAAACAAGTAAACCGAGAGAGGGGCCTAGTTACCTGTAGCACAGGTCCATCCGGACCTATTTCAGGGACTAGTCTCTCACAAAGTCTGCTTTGTTATGTAATGTTATACTATAACTATACTATTACATATTAGTATATAAGGGCATATTGTGAAGAGAAAAATAAACGTTCTTTATTATTATTATTAGTATAACTTCACGGTCAGGACTAGTGTCTGCGGTTGGTATTAACAGATTCGTCACAGAGTACGAGCGAGCCGTGGAAAATGCATTCGCTTTCAACACGAGCAGCTGAGCTGAGACGGCACTATCAGTTGTGTTGAACTTAATGCACTGCATTCTTGTTAGGTAGAAGTTACATTAACATATCATTTGTCTCTCGAATATTTAAGAACTCTTGAGGGATGTCCGTTTAAAATGTGATTTTGGCAATATTAGGCCTCCCCCTTCCTCGTGGTGAGATCTTGTATGATTTTACTCGACCCCCTCCCTCCCCTCAAACCTCACGTGAGGTGTTCCTGTGCTCAATTTCGTTGGAAAGGCATTTTTTTAAATAATGCTTTAACAGGTGGATTTCAAAATAACATTTTAATAAATTCAGACGAAAGTAGAGAAGGACTCCTGTGTAGCTTTAGTTTAGCAAGTTGGTGGGCTAAAAGATGGTACTCAACCACTTAAGAAGAACAAGTTTCAATTATTAAATTAAGCAATTAATAAAATTAGATATTATTACCAGGTACAGGTACTATTAATTAATTGCTCTACCTATTACATAAATTGAGAACCGAGAGGTAAAATATTTTAAAATACTTGCGCCAAATTTGTGTATGTTTGTGCCAAACTGTCGGAACTTGATGTTGGCAGGTCCCGAGAATGTCCACGCCTACTGTGACGTACGTAAGACACACTCCCAAACAGCACTTTCGTATTACCATGGACTTAAAAATGCTATGGACCAGGCGCGGAGGACGTCACAATTGATGCTAACTTTTTACATCACACGTGTGTGCATCATAAGTACCTAGTAATATTCTGATATCTATGGTAGTTACTAATTAAACATTTTAATTAGAATTTCGGACGGAGGAAAATTTGCAGCTTTATTTACTGTCGATGTGTGCGTGAGCTTCGTCGCGACAAGTTTGCATGTTTTATTATTTGCCTCACTGTTACTTTCGTTAAGGGCCTATCCTGATTATTTTTACATCCATACTATAACATACCATTTCTCAAATTCCTAGTGCACCTACTTGCTCTGACTACGGATAATACGAATCTTTTTACTTGCAGTAGTAAAAAGACCGTTAATTAATTTTGCATACTACTCTTTTTCCAATCTGGAGTCGTTTGAGCGAACTCTCCGGCAGATTTCTTGCAGTATCCTTCCAATCAATAAGCAAAGATTACTTTAATCAGTCTTTAACCGTTGGAGCGTCCAGCTTGCTCTCTTTTCGTAAACCTTTTTCCTTTATGGCGTAGTCCATTTTAATCTCAATAGAGCGAAATCACCGTTAGATTCTTGCACTACCCTTTCAAGCCTGCCATAAGTAATGATTAATTTAATCTATCTAGAGCCGTTGTACGAGTAGCATCCCCTTGCCCTCTATCAGGTCTCTAAGGAACGTGTTCTGATAATTGATTACAAAATCCTATATCGTAATGGCGAACTTATCCCAAGGGAGTTTCTTCCAGTGACCCGTTTAATAAAAAACCGCACGTACAATAATAAAGCTAGTTTCTTCTAGGAAAAATAGGTAATTATTATTATAATATTTTACGTTTGCTATCTTCACTATAACGTTATAAAACTACGGTAACATTGGGTGGCCATGAAACCACACATCACGAGATATATTAGTGTTATAAAAGTACAGCTAGTGTTGATTCTTGAGATGAAAAGCGCAAATTCAGCAAATTAGTTAGAACACGATATCACAATATTAAAAAAGGACTTGGGATCACTAGGAGAAGCTCAATGCAAGAAAGATAATATTTTAGAAGAAGATTATTTGAATCCTTCAGGTGAAAATGTATTTCGATCGTACGTTCGAAAAACATTGTGTCTAAAATCGCAGAACGTGACAAGCGTATCAACAAAGATTTTGTTTGAGCGTGTTTCGTGCCTATTTCGATATAATATTGTTTCGCTTTTTATGTTTGTCTGCTGGCTTGGTCGTTTCATGGCAGGATTCCAGCAAAAAATGAGACGGATATTAAACGACTATTCATTAACGGGTGTTAAAACATTGTTCTACTCCATTGTGCTTTTGTACAAAAGATTTAGAACGTTTAGTCGCAGAATGCCCAATTCACAAAATGTCCAATTCACAAAATGTCCAGCGTTGTTGATCATGTTTGGTGATTGGTGGTCAGGGTTTGGTTGGTTAAAGTTAATGACTATGCACATTCTGCGAACGCTGGACATTTATCAAATTGGATATTTTGCGAATGTGACATTTTGCGAAATGGACATTTTGCGACCGCTGGTCATTTTGCGTAACGGACATTTTGCGACTAAACGATTTAGAAACTGGTGTAGAATTATAACAGTGGACAATTTAGAAAACAAAGTTCTCATATTGGCGCAGCGTATAATCTAAAATCGCAGAACGTGTCGACCGTATCAACAAAGGTTTTATTTCGATATAATATTGTTCCGCTTTTTATGTTTGTCTGCTGGCCTGTTCATTTCATGGCAGAATTCCAGCAAACAATGAGACGGATATTATACGACAATTCATAAACGGGTGTTAAAACATTGTTCTACTCCATTGTGCTTTCGGAAACTAAGAATCTCAATTGACATTGACATCTCCGTTATTTTATTAGGGTTTTTAGGGTACCGCAGCAAACAATGAACCTTTATATTGCCTACACATTAACATAAACTGGGGATATTTTTTGTTTGTCGTCAATCCATTACAGCAAGTCGTCAATATCTCGTCGGATAGGTTTTTAAAAAATATTTTCCTAAACACCATTTGTCCGATTGTGATATATCCTCAAAGGGTAAATTTTTGTTGGACTCCAGTGTACTCCCATAAAAAAAACGGTAACATAATATAACGAACTTAAAGGAAAAATGTCCAGTTAAGTAGGGTTCACACACAAGTCAAAGAGTTATAGTCGACCAACTTATAAAATGACGTGCAACTAGGGAACTCCACACACTGCGCCTGGCCCGATGCACTTGGCCGGTATTTTAACTTCACAGTTTTTATGCACTCAATATGCAATACTAACAGACTCTTTTCCTGCCCTTTAAATATCTATTTCTTATATTGGTATTGAAAGTAGGAGTACCCAGAATACCATTTTGGGTTCCTTTATTTGCTCGCTTTGTACCTAAATCGTTAAATAGAGGTATATTTCTTATCTAAATATCATCATGACGGGGTTTTAATGTACCTTTTTGTAGCTTTTTTATATGAGGATTGTTTCTTATATTCATTTTTGCACACTTACGCTGCAACAGGCCCACATGTCTAAAAAATGTATTACACTATGTAGCGATTTCTAGTTAACTAAGTATCTATTGTGCGCCAAACTGATGCACAGATGGAATTTCGCCACCGACCCAAACTGCTGTTGTGTAGACATTCAAGGTATGTCTGACCTTACAGATTTTTGTCCTCTTTTTGTCTATTCAGCGTGATATTCAAAAAATACATAAAGCCGATAGTGACGTTGTTAAATGAAATAGCCGTCCTTTCACCCTCTGAGATTTTATCTTTAGCTACATGTCTACATGAAAGCATTCGCAAGTAATAATTATGCGGAATTAACTCTAAAAATAATTCGGATTTGTGTTTTTTTCATCCAAAAGACGCAAAAATAGCTGGTTTGTATAAAGACGCAGTGAAATTAAATGCATTTCACGAAACACACGAAGCGGAAAGATTACTTCACGATCCAATATGTCTGCTGATGGGTTTCATTTAAATTTTAAAGGGAATGAAATTTCTACGGTCGGAATTAAATGATATTGCCTGATCATCGGGACAATCAATCAGAGGAACGAATGCTGGTTTTTTTTGTGATACGTCTGGTAAATGGAACACGAAAAGTTAAATACTGAAAAGATCTTTCAGTATTCCGCTGTATTTAATTAAATTCATTTTTTTGTAATAACCAGCAACGTGTGCGACATAAAATCCTTATCATCTTTGTTATTAAAATACGATTTGAATAGGGAATTATTTTTAATCTTTTTTTTTTTAAATCTTTTATTTTTGAAACTAAATACAAATTCCTTATTTTCTTTGAGAACATATTTCCAGGGTTCCGTACCCGAAGCGTGCAAATGATGTCTGACTTGGTCTCTATTGCCTGTCCATACGTCTGACACAGGTATATACTCGTATCTTTTGAATTGAAATACGTTGACTCTGGAAGTGATAACAGAATGCCTAGAATTACTATAGCTATTTATCTAGTTAGAAAATTATTTTCATAAGATGTTTAATATTGTACATTGTGATGTTTGTTACGCTATCCTGTCGCTTTCTTACTTGTCTTTTCGAATGCTCGGTTGATTGAAAGAAATCCCTTGGGATAAGTCCGTCTTTGTACGTGTTTAGTTTTTAAGCATTTTGTTATTATGTTTTATGTGCAATAAAGAGTTTTCAAACAAAACAAAGAAACTACCTATATAAAATAGATCAAAATAAATGATAATCCTAGATAACACGGACACAACCGATATTTTGACGTGGTAAGTCAGCGGAACCCTTAGTGTGGGAGTTCCATTTACACCTGGCTGCTTTATTTGCAGGTGACAACTTGTAAATTCCCTACCTCACAAGCATATTAAAGTTTACTTCCAGTCAGTTTGGTTCTAATGGAGCGTGAACGACTGGCGGAGCAAAATTTTGAACGGTCGCCTGCTATCTATATTGATTGACATTACATCGGTATAGTGCTTTAATTCTAAGTAATCTCGGAAAGCTCTATCAAGCGAAAAGCTATAAATTTATGTGATTAATCGTAGGTACATCGGTGTAACTTCAAGTGGTTGTACTGTAGGTGGGTCGACGATATAAAGGAGATTGGTAAGAACTGTATTGCGAAGGCTAGGGATAGAGAAGGATGGCGCATATAAAAGGAGGCTTATATTCTACAGTGGGTCGTGGAAAGCTGACGATGATGATGAGGAAATACGAGTACAATAACTCAATCTAAAGATACTCGCAGAAATCGTGCCTAAAAATACAACAAAATACCTTTGAGAGCCTTTGAGACACAAAATCTAAAGTACATAGTTTGAAATAAATTCAATTTATCAGCATTTAGTTTTGACGATACAAATGAATTTTTAGCGAAATAAGTTTTCTGAGACGAAATGTCACAGATGAAACAAACTGAGTCAGATTGATGGCCACAATATTTATTTGATTTGAGATGCCTGATCTGAGTTAGTTAATGTAGATACTTAATTGATAATGCAAATTGTAGTATCGAGACATGTCAATGTCAACAATGTGTCAATGTCACGGCCTTCAGAGAAATATGTGTATTCTGTGGATTGTAAGGGCACATTAACAGAGAGACGGAGCTCAGAGGCATCTATTTGTGAAACAATATTAATAAAAGTGTTATCGTGCCATCACTTGGTTTTAATTAAATAAATAACATTACATGGCGCAGTCGTAAAACGAAGAAACGCTCCAAGAATAAAGAATAGAAGAAAGCGAGGATTCACAAGAAAGGTTAGGATTTTTATTTCTTGGAAGTGGTACACGCCGCATGGCGGAAGATCAAGAAATCATGCCAAACATGGTCGAATATAAAATGCCTCAGCCACTGGCGTTGGACTCAATGGATGATCTGTTGCCGAGATGGAAAAAATTTCAACAGCAATTTAAAATTTTTCTTTCTGCGGCTGGTTTCGACAAGCTGTCGGAAACCCGGAAAGCAGCCATCTTGCTGAATGCGATAGGCCCGGACACACAAGATTTGTATTTTAATATATTGAAAAAAGATGAGGACAACCCCAAGTACGAGAGCGTCGTAAAAGCACTGGACGACTACTTTACCCCGAAACAAAACGAGGTCATTAACACCTTCTACTTCAATAACAAGAAACAAGAGGATGGAGAGACTTTCGATGTATTTTTTTCAAGCCTGAGAAAATTAATAAAAAATTGCAATTTTGGAGAACTTGAAGACAGAATGCTGAGGGATCGCATTGTCATGGGCATACATGACAATAAACTACAACAGAAGCTTCTAGAAATCAGCGAGTTAACCCTGGATAAAACAATCAGCATATGCCGTGCAGCTGAGCTGTCTAAACAACATGCAAAGGTCATACAAAAACAACCGGAGTCCCTGTTGGCGGTAGATGCAGTCTCAACACAAAGCGAGCAGCCTAACGTTTCAGCAAATCGAGAAGCTAAGTATACCAATAATTTGGGTAGTAAATGGTCTAGTAGAAATAACAATAATATTAATAAGAAATATCATTGTCTTAAATGTAATCGGGAACATGGCCCGAGACAATGTCCGGCATATGGTAAGAGTTGTTTGATTTGTCATAAATTAAATCATTTTGCTTCTGGGTGTAAGAACAAAACAGTACAAAGTATAAATATTAATGACAACATTGATGAGACCGATGAAAGTAATTTAGTGCAGGATTTATGACTAGTTAAGGTGTGCCACTCAATTGGGAATACAATTAACTTAAAAAATAAGGAATGGCTTCAACTCTTAAGAGTTGAAAATAAAAAAGTTTCTTTTAAGTGTGACACTGGGTCACAGGTCAACGTAATGTCCTTGAGGGAATTAAGAAAAATAGTCGATGATGATAGTCCTAAGTGGTCTGAGACTAACATTGTGTTGGAAGCCTTTGGAGGAAGTAGGATAAAACCATTGGGCACTAGGACTTTAACATTGTTTCACAATAATATTAAATTCAGTGAAAAATTTATAATTATTAAAGAATTGGTCAGGCCAATTTTGGGTTTAGACACTTTACTAAAATTAAATTTATTAAATAAAAATAATTGTAATTTGGTTTGCAGCATTAAGCACACCAGTAGTAGTATTACAGAAAAAGATAAAATGATTAATGAAAACCTAAAACTTTTCCAGGGAATTGGGGAATTCAGAACACCTTTGGAGCTACACATTCAACCAGGCGCTCAACCAGTTGTAAGGCCACCACGCCGTGTCCCGCTGGCACTGATGGATCGTCTGGCAACTAAATTAAAGAGCCTCGAGAAGCACCAGATTATTGAGAAGGTAGAACATCCCAAGTCTTTTGTAAGTAATCTTGTCATAGTAGAAAAAAGGGATGGAAATTTAAGAATATGTTTAGATCCCAAAGAATTAAATAAAGTTTTGATTAGGGAATATCATCTTATTCCTACCTTAGAGGAGTTGATAGCTAAATTAAGTAATAAGTCTGTATTTTCTGTTGTTGATCTGTCTGATGGGTTTTATAATATCCGACTTGCAAGTAATTCAACAGACCTGTGTACGTTCTCCAGCCCGATCGGCTGTTATAAATTTTTGAGATTGCCCTTTGGATTGTCTGTTGCACCAGAAATTTTTCAAAAATACAGTGAGAACATATTCGGAGACATTGAAGGCGTTGTAATTTACTGCGATGATTTGTTAATTTGTGCAGAAAACGATTTTGAGCATGATAAGATATTAAAACAAGTTTTTGAACGTGCACAATTACATAATGTCAGATTCAACAAACGAAAATTTCAGTATAAATTAAAGGAAGTCAAATTTTTCGGTCATATCTTTTCTGAGGAAGGAATGAAGATTGATCCAGATCGTATTAAGGCTATTTTGGAAATGAAAAGTCCAAAAAATAAAAAAGAGCTACAAATATTTCTGGGTATGATTAACTATTTAAGAAAATTTATTAGCAAATTCGCTGAAATAAGTGCTCCATTACAATCTCTACTAAAAAAGGATGTAACTTGGTTATGGACTGAAACACATGAAAATTGTTTTTCAAATATTAAAAAATGTATCACGAATGCACCTGTTTTACAGAATTTCAACAGCTCTTTACCTATTTCCATACAGTGTGATGCTAGTCAAAATGGTTTAGGATGTTGTCTAATGCAAAATGGTAAAGTTGTAACATATGCGTCTAGAAGCTTGACAGAGGCGGAGAGAAATTTCTCACAGATTGAAAAAGAATTACTTAGTGTGGTTTGGGCTACTAAAAAATTTCACTACTATGTTTATGGAAAAAAGTGTCTTGTTTTTAATGATCATAAACCATTGGAAACTATATTAAAAAGGGGTCTGCATGAAATTCCCTCCGTCAGGCTGCAAAGACTGAAATTAAAATTGTTAAAATATGACAGACTTTAAGTACATGAAAGGTAAATCCATGCACATTGCAGATCTATTATCGCGGTCATATCTAGATGAAGTAGATGAAGATGAGTCATATATGTATGAAGTTGTACACTGCATTGGACTTGCCTCTCAATTACAATGTACGGAAGAAAAAAAGAAAAACTTAATAACAGAAACATTAAAAGATGAAGAACTTTGTAAACTGAAAGAATTTATTAACAATAGTTGGCCAGAAAATAAGAATGTACCTGATTATTTAAAAGTTTATTACAAATGTCGTCAAGATTTATCAGTAGATCAAGAATTAATTTTTATGAAGGACAGGCTTGTAATACCTAAATCATTAAGAATAACAATTTTGAATAAATTACATGAGGGTCATTTAGGCATGACAAAAATGAAACAAAAATGTAGAATGTTATATTACTGGCCACAAATTGACTGTCATGTAGAAAATCTAGTTAAAAAATGTATTGTTTGTCAAACTTACCAAAATAACAACATTAAGGAACCTTTAATGCCACATGAGGTACCATCTTTACCTTTTTCCAAATTAGGAATAGATATAATGGATTTCAGAAGGAAAAATTATCTGATAATTTACGACTATATGTCAAAGTGGTTAGATATAAGATTAATTTCTAGTAAGTCATCACAAAGCATTATCAATGTGCTAATAGATATTTTTTCTTGTTTTGGTATACCATCTGAAATAGTAGCAGATCATGTTCCATTTGACTCATTAGAGTGTAGGAAGTTTGCTTCTGAATGGGGATTTAGGTTCACTTACTCTAGTCCGAGATATGCTCAGTCAAATGGTATGGCAGAACGGGGAGTACAGATTGCTAAAAAATTGATGAATAAATGTTTTGAAGATAAATCTGATTACAGGCTAGCATTACTTCAGTACAGGTCATCACCTGTGTCTGGTACAATATTTTCACCCTCCCAATTGTTAATGAACAGAAATTTAAAAACCAAATTACCGGTAACACACCAGTGCCTCAAACCTAAAATGAATGATAATGTAAAGACTGATTTTGCCAAAGTAGTTAATAGAAATGTAAGTAATTACAATAGAACTGCAAGATCTAAGCCTAGTTTTAAGTTAAATGAGTATGTGTGGTTTAAGAAAGAGCCTAATATTAATAAATGGAGTTTAGGTCAAATTGTAAATAATAACAACTATAGATCCTATGACATAAAGGATAATAATGGGAGTATTTATACAAGGACTTCATATCATATGCGTTCTCAATAGTCTGGTGGCTTCAGCATTGAATGTGTAGACTCTAAGGATTATAGGGATTTAAAAAATTGTACTTAGTAAAAATAAGTATTATGTGTGTATGAAAATAATTTGTTATCTTTTGAACATCTCATCTCAGGGACAAATAGGATGTGTTCAAGCTACTTTTAGTGATCTTTCCGAAAGTGGATTAAGTATACAATGTTAAAGACTTTGTTAATTTTTAGTTAGTGTTAAAACATTAATTTAACCTAGCTTAATTTACAAAAAGGTTAATATTCTTGTTATTGTTTTTCCCTCATTAAATATCTTTTTGTTTGTTTTGGTTTTGGAAAGGAGGAGAATATAGTAGATTAAGTAAACAAATGTTAAAGACTTTGTTAATTTTTAGTTAGTGTTAAAACATTAATTTAACCTAGCTTAATTTACAAAAAGGTTAATATTCTTGTTATTGTTTTTCCCTCATTAAATATCTTTTTGTTTGTTTTGGTTTTGGAAAGGAGGAGGATGTAGTATCGAGACATGTCAATGTCAACAATGTGTCAATGTCACGGCCTTCAGAGAAATATGTGTATTCTGTGGATTGTAAGGGCGTCTGTCACATTAACAGAGAGACGGAGCTCAGAGGCATCTATTTGTGAAACAATATTAATAAAAGTGTTATCGTGCCATCACTTGGTTTTAATTAAATAAATAACATTACACAAATATTTAGTTGTTAATAATCTCATGTTGAGAGTATTATAGAGATGGCTAAAATACCAGACAATCCTCAAAGGAGTCAGATTAGAAGATAAATACAGATGAGTTTGTCAGAAATTAGTTTTGGTCGCAACCTAAATCTGTACTAGATTTCAGACCTCATATTAAGTAGAATATGAGGTTTCAAATAAATTCAATTTTTCAGCACCTAGTTCTGATGATACGAATCAATTTTCAGCGAAATAAGTTTCTGAGAGCCGCTCACGACTCACGATATGACACAAATGAGACACGTCGAACTGTACAGAAGTCAATCGCCGATATAATGATTCGAATTGCTAGTTCTCTAAATTCCAATACGCCAATGATATATAAAATTTTAAAGTTTAAATCCTAAAATGCTTTGTAAGAATATATATAATTTACATTAACGTTAAGGTGATACCACTGTAAATAAGGTCGTTCTGAACCTTATTTATCTCGCAAAATACTTAAATTAGGAGTTTCAATTCTAAGTAATATGATTTTTGACTATTTCATCTCCAAAAATTGAAGATGAAAACACGTTTTGATAAAATTTTCTCGATAGAAATATTTTTTGAAAAATGGTCTTCGTTCGCAGAGTTTTTGTTATTGTAGCTCAAATGCGACGAATGAAATAATGATTTTTAGACTAAAAGATAGGTTATTAGTAATTCATCAAAATGTAAATATGAAAATACAATTAACCTGTCTGATTTTATATAAAATAGAAATAACGAATTTGGCGCTTACGTTTTTTTCTTTGAGCGACTCGAGACTATCTCCTTCTCATCATTCACGGGCTAAACCGCCAAGCGCTATCCCTTGCGCGCACTTGATCAGTCCTTTGCCGAGCGAAGGTACCAAACATTTGAGGCCTCGCCTTAAGTAAGATTAAATATATACCGCGTGTTACCACCGACTAGTGATGTGCCGGAGAGAAATTCTCTGTTCTCACGGAAATTTGCGGAAAATTTCCAATAGTTCTCGAGAATTTCTCAAAGATTCCCGCCTTTGAGAGATAGAAAAAGGAATTCTCGGGTAAAATTTCCGACCCGTTCTCACCGTTCTCGAAAATTTCGAGCACGGCACAACACTACCACCGACATACCGTTTAGGTGACAGTACGTGAACCTATTGAATCAAAACTCGAAAATTTCCAAATAAGTGAAAAACACAACAATTATTTACTCTCTAGGGCTTACAAAAATCCTTAGTTTTATTTTCAATATTATATGACTTCAAAGCCCACAAGGGTTTAAAGAGTTAATAAAACTTAAAGAAATAATTAAAAACTTTACAGATCATTAAGTTTTAATTTTATAGAATTTTTAATAGCCACATATAATATAGATGGTAACTGACCTAAGATAACCTAATCTTTATGCCTGGTCGAAGGCAAAACGGATATTAATATTGTATTTTTAATAGATGCCTACCGAACCGAAACAGGACATTCTGCCGAAACTGAACCTTCTGCTTGGATCTCATTGTGAATAGCAAAATGACTTATATCATTAGGTTTAAACTAAAATCCACAATGTTTATACACATGTGCAGATAGAGAGATAATCATGTTAAAAAAACATTAACATTACCAACACTTTCATATAAAGAATTGAGACACTAGCCCATTACTATGGTGGACTGACTATTGTTGCGCGTGTCACCAGCTAGTGTTATGTCACCAATTAACCCAAACCACAGAATAAGTCCTCGTTCTTACGTACAGAAGTCGCACTCTGCAAATTTATTCGAAGAAATATCAACTCAATCTAGTTAGCGATACGGTGTAATTTAGGTCGCGTGAGAACGCAACACCTTTCAATTTTGATATCTACAGCAAGCCAATTTTATACTTATAGCTCTGAACAAACGATTCATAATTTGTTGAAGTCGGCGAACAAATGTGACCAAACGCGCGTCGTTTCTACCGGATTTGTTCGATTTTCCCCTTCGAAGGTGTCGGCGCGCGTAGGTATGTTTTCGATACCTACACGGGGAGTGAGGCAGGCCTGCACACGTGAGTGGCGAGGTCGAAGGTTAAGCCGATTCCGAAACTGTCGCAGAAATGAAAAGATTTTATATTAAAAATATTTAAAAGTAAATAAAGAAGGGTCGTGTTTCTGGCCGTGTCTTCTCAGAGATCAATACGACGTTACGATGCGGTGCTTAGCCGTGTGGTATCCGGCAGAGTAGAATAGGACCACTCCAAGTCTTCCCGTAGATGTCGTAGAATGCGACTTAGGAAATACAAGCTAAACAAAGCTTAAACATCTAAGAGACCTCTCCAACCCGTCTGGCCAGCGTGGAGAGTGTAGGCCAAGTCCTCTGGCTGCTCTGGCCAAGTTTGGCCCTAGTAGTACAGATAGGTTCGTGCTCCTGTAGTGGAGACTAAAAAGGACCTGATGATGATGATGATGATGCGGTGCTAAGTTCATTAGAATTATATTTAAAGTAGTGGTATAGCAATAGCCTATTTGATTAGACGATTGAAATATCACTTTCTGCATTTTTATTTCTCAATCCTTATATAATAATCAAATAAAAAAGGTAGTCGACCTAAATGAATAGTTTGAGGATAGGCCGCTCTAATATATATCAATGCAAATACTTGGATCTATGTATGTAAATAGGTATAGATACTTTTTAATTAATTACGCAAAAGCAAGTGAACGGATTTAGACAAAACTTCACATGTAGACAAACATATTTTTCGTCAAAAAGCTAGTATGAGTTTAAAACTATAATTTTAATAGAGTTTTTATTTCAATTATTGAATAATTTTAACAAAAAAGCACGACTGTAGCTTCTTCACTGGGAGACTATAAGACAAGGTTCTTAAAACGATGTGGAAACTTCTATTTACAATTAACTTGCCTGTGTATGGTCAACAGTTCGCAGAGCCAAGGACTCTTGACCATTAGAATACATTGAGCAAATTGACATCGAATAGAACAATCAATGTGTTTATTATGAAACCTCCGTTGTAAAAGTGTAGGCATCAAATAATCATAAACAACGTTAGAATGGGTTAGAATCAATACATAGTAAACAAAGTCGCTTCCCGTTGTCTGTCCCTATGTATGCTTAGATCTTTAAAACTACGCAACGGATTTTGATGCGGTAAGGTTTATATGTACATTTTCCGGGTAGCTACTTTAAAATAATGGACCAAATTTAATTTAAAAGTATCAAATAATTAAATAACGGTTGGCGCCCACACGAAAAAGCGTCTAAATATTGTCTCTAATATTCGACATTGCTGCAGCCTCAACGGATGCAGCAGTATCGACCAGGGTTGCATGCATCAACTATTGGTGGCGGGTATGAAGGGACTAACAGCAGTGGGTGGGCGCTGGCCAGCAATAGTTTGCATGAAGTAACTGGTGGCGGAAGCACGCAAAGTAAATTGTCTCAAAGTAAATGTAGAGATATTGTAGATACGTAGGCTTAAGTCCAAAATGTACTTTCTTTTTGGTTTTTTTTTTTAAGCTTGTTGTGTCCCATGGTTGTGAAAAGGCCTCCCCTTGTCTGCCAAAGCCCCCTATCCCTGGCGATCATTTTCAAATTTTTATCGTGTGCCGTCAAGTCGTCTGCCCAACTTCTTCTTGGGCGTCTTCGTTCCCGACGCCAGCCCCAAGGAACCTATTCTGTAGAGGTTTTCGCCCATCTTTCCCGTTGCACCCTACAGATATGACATGCCCAGTCCCATTTAAGTTTGGCTGTCTTCTTTCCCACATTCAACACTTAGATCTATGCGCTCTCATAATTTGAACTTTTTACAATGACATAAATAAAACACTCATGCTCATACCATCTTGGAGTTTGATATTTATCGAAAAGCAGATATTATTAAACACCCACGATGTTTATCAACGGCTTGGTATTATTCAAGCAAACCAGAATGCTAAGTATATTGTTAAGTCTTTGACCACGTAACCAAAGTGGTAGGTACAGAAATATCCATTGGGATTGAGATATTTAATATTTCTGTGGTGATAGGTATAAAAGTTAACATGATTGAAAGCAAAAGTCGGATTTCCCCATAAGTGAAACACCTGAAAATTTACATATGCACAAAACATCTTTGACATTCAAGCAGACTTCAACATGATTTTTCGTTGCGTACCAATGCTCATTTCGTGATAAACTGTTATCATAATAACATGTTAGTTGTTGTCATTAACTCATTTAGATTTTAATTCTAGAACGGAAATGAGACAAGAGAGTTTTGTTTTTTGTACATTTCCATCTCACGATGGAGAAATAGAAGATTGTATTAGTAGGCCTAAAATAATCCTTTTTGGCGAGGGCAATATTTTGAATCTAGAGCGGAACACAGCAGTCTAGCATAGAATCCCAAACAAAGCGAGGGATTCTGATTCAGAGTGTGTTGCCCGAAGTAAAATTATAATGTTACTTCCGAGAAGAAACCTGTTTTTCATCTCCCTCAAAACAATATTTAAGTTCTAATTCCCACGAGACTAAAATGTTGAATTGTAAATCAAATTTGTTTGTCACTCGGGAATAAAAATGTATTTAAGACCGTGTATACGGGCAACGTTTTTTTTTTAAAGATAAGATGAAAAATAATATTACAGTACAGACGTAGGATAACTAGCATTTATGTATTAGCTTCCCTGCATTCGCCAAAAATTGTACCATTGAAAAGATTTTGGTACAATAATTGTAAAGAAATTAAATATATAATTACTGTAGAGAAGAAATAGAAACCAAAGTTTTAAGACAAGTTAGCACGAAAGTGATGGATCATGGAAATGAAAATTGTGGAGAAGAAATTAAGCAAATCCCCAAGAAATATGCAGACTTAGGCACATACATTCAACAAATCAGTCTATATAAACCCAAGAAGGTTTATCGCTTTTTTTGCATGTATATATTCCAAATATAAATAAGTATATTATTTTCTATTTCTATTTTAATATTATAAATGCGAAAGTAACTCTTCTGTCTATCTGTCTGTCGTCTTTTCACGCTTTAACCATTAAACTAATTTGGATGAAATATGGTATGGAAGTAGTCTGAGGCACAGGGAAGGGCATATACCTTTAATTGAAGGAAATTCTACTGTTCCCCAGGAATAGAATATATAACGACAATAACGGCAAAAGCTAGTACAGAATAAATAACCTGCTGAAAACCAAATCAAGATTTTCGTCAAAGAATCTATATATCTTGGAGTGAGATGCGATGTGAATAAACCCTAATATGGGTGGTCTTCCAGCCGATCGATCTCTATTATAAGACACCGGGGAGGTGACATCTCAAACAAGTTTAACAAATAAAGTGGAATCAGCTGTTTGGCGGGGGTTATCAGACCTCCCGCCGCGACAGACAGCCAGACAATGAAGATAAACAAGTGTAGGGTTTTGATGTTTATGTCGATAACACCGTTTGAATTTTATTAAGCTATGTATTTTGATAAAACAATTATTAGCTGAGATTAATCTCTATTTTTTAATCTCGCGAACCTGAAGAATCTTGGGGTAAACAACTTACAATAACCTTTTCCCGAGTTCAAGCTACGAGTATTTCCCTTAAAAATCCATCGTAGTATAAATGTCTTATAAATTTTAATTTGCCTATATCCTCACTGACAGGTGTTACGTGTAACATTTATTGAGAATATCATTTAAACTTTTAAATAAATGCAAAATATCTATTTTAAAGCACATGCTAAATGAGTCTACTTTAACTAGTAGTGGACCTATTGCCATCAATTGCTGATTTTTGGAACTAAGCTTACCAGCAGTGGCGTTACTACAGGGTGGCAGTGCAGGCAAAATGCCACAAGCTCCGGACAAAAGTAAAAGAGGGGGAGGGGTCTAAGGGGGGAGCTAAACCAGCAAGAAGTCGCCTTCGCTGAACTCAAACTCTCATGGGTCCATTGTATGAATTTGCCACGTGCCACGGGCATCAAATGGTATAGTCACGCCACTGGTTACCAGAGCCTTGCATCGTTACATTACAACAAACGTAAACATTTGTTACGCAACAAAAGAAACAGGATGTACGTAGAGAGAAAATGAATCATTAGGATCATAAGCCGGAACCTTGACAAACAGAACAATTAGCAACAGATAGTGAAGGAAGGTTGAATTAAGATCAATCCTGCAGCGGGCCTGTAATAGCTTCTCTATCGACGACTCCGAAACCAATTGCAATCAATTATCTACTTTACTGCATTGATACAGAGATAGTTATCGATCGTGACATTGGAACAGATGGTAAAAACAGCTGTGTGGGTGAATATAAACAATTAAATGGCCGTGAACCTGATGTGTGGTGATTCCGAGACAGCTGATTTTTTATTACTAGAACTTACGAGGATATTAGAGCCGTAGAGCGTCTACAATGAAATAAAAATGTCGCTATGAACGTCCATCTGCTTAACATATAATAAGGTCAAATATTATACTACTATTTTGCATTTAAAAATTTCTTTCAAATATGTAGAGGAGCTTCTTTTATATTATATGTTTAAAGTTCATAGATTCCATGGGAAATAACTCCGGATGCGGTTATAAATTAGACAGCAGACCTATTAAATTTTTTGTGGCACTGAGCTTGATATGATAAAGATCGAGTATCTTTTGTATTGTTTTTGCATTTCAAGAGTTACCACGATGGGTATCTTGTAATTGTGGATCAAATTATAGATCTCTCAAAGGCTCGAGACACAAAAGCTAGGGTCATTAGTCGTCTTTTCATTGAGTTTTTGTACGAGTTGAAGCACGAATTGATTATGATCACTTTGGTAGCGGCAGGTTCGTCGATCTAATACTGGTTTTACCGGTCCGGTTTGTAGGTCTCCAGTCTCGAGACGTAGGTCTTCCGTGTAGACAAATTATTATAGTGATTGATGTTACGACTTTATTTGTGGATATTATAAATGAGGTTATATTAGCTTTATTTGTATAACAATTACGAAATCGTGATCTTTTAATGAAATATATATTTATTTATATTTATATTGAAGAGGAAGTAAGATATGGAAGGATAAGTGAGAAATGAGTAAAGATACCTATATGATTTCATTTAAAAGACAAATTAAAGAAATATGTGGGTATATAATAATGTTTTCTAAATCATTAAAAAATCATGGGGTCATCGACACTTGACGTAATGAGAAGTGAATCCCAGGTCGTAAACTTGTGTTCATGACCCGTGAACCAAAAATACGCTGAGGAAAAGGCTGCTCCACAAAGCGAACGTTCACCGAGCGCTGACATTCAGGGCGATGTTGTCCCACCGTTACAAACTAGGGTTATATTATATGTGATAGAATTACCTTATTTTGATCTAAGAATTCCAAAATAAAAATACATATATACATATCTTGTTTCATATATACTTACCCGTACTCCTTACGGGATAAAGACATATACGTATTATAATAGACAGAGCCTGAGGCCATAAGTAAGACTGAAAGGCCACGTTTAGCATGTTTATGGGCTTAAAGACGGAATCAAAATAGTGATGGGTTGCTAGCCACACTGCCTATTTACATGATTCCTTAGATTTGCGCCCATTCCCTCGGCCGGTTTCTACGGTCTGCGCGGTAAGAGAAGCAGCTGGTACATTCTACGTTATTTCTTTTCTCCTAGGCCAGCATGGAATAATGTCGCTCAAAGTTGACAATAATACTACGATAGTATAACATTGTGAATGATTAAAACCCTAATTTATAGTAAAAAAAAAATTGGTCGTATGAAGATTGACTTTTGATAGTGACCGCTCAATTAAAAAAAAGGTGAAACCTAGGTATCTTTAAGAAATCAAAAGATTAATCTTTTATCAGCAATAATTATTTTAAGATATTAAAAGATTAATCTTTTATTAGCAATAATGACTATCACTACTTCCAGATAAGATCGTTCGTTTATTGGTTTGATAAATGTTACGTGTATTTACTAAGATATAGGGAATGACCATCTGTATGTCCTCTATACATACCATCAGTCGTCGACTTTGATTTCTTTAGTCACAAAAATACTACAGACAGTTAAACGATATCATTACTAAAATAACGTAAAAGGAAATTGAATTCCACCCACAATAATAAGACTCACGATGAGCGAATCCGTCTTATCATCCGTACCTGAAATAGAAAGAAAACGATTTGGTTAAAAATTTATATTAAAATGTTAAATCACTCGCAGCTAAATCGAATATCTGAAAAAATTATCTGAAATAAAATATAGTGAGATTAAAAAGGATAATAGGTTTTTCAGAGAATCTTTAGAGACTTTTTCTAAAGTTAGAGTTACTTTACTAGTTAAAATAAAGATTATCAATCTTAATTCAGGGTTTGTCAATCCGATTCCAGGTCAAGGGTCGTCTTCAATTGTTTGCCCGAAGGTTGCAGGTATGGTAAGGTACGCGCGCCGGGCCTTCCCAACTGCTACTTGCTTTTCCCCATGGATCCAAGTGAGTAGTATCCCAATACATTAATTCCCTTCCCAAACCCAACGGATTATAATCGTTTCCCAGCTTAAAAATGTTTCTGATAGGCGGCAGTTGGCAGCACAAGAAGCCAAAGAAACTGCGCTCGTCGATTCGCCTGCTGCCAAGCGTGGAGAGGTCTATGGCAATATGAAACGAAAAAGAAGAAGAAAATCCTTAGGAGACGCCTTTGTCCAGCAGTTGGTTTGAGTGTGTAATTTAGGTGCGAAAGGCGAAGGTGCGAAGTGCTGAGGAACGGCGAACCCAGGCGCGAAGAGCTAAGGCGCGAATGACCCCAGGTGCGAACAGCTCAGATGTGAATGAACTGAGGAGCGAAGAGATGCGCGAATGAACCCAGGCGCGATGTCCCTTATATATTTAGTATTTGGGACTAACCTCGTTATAAACAACATCTTTCAAAAAGTCACTTTTCGAGCAAGCTTTATTATGCGCTATTTCACATCGTAAAGTGCATTGCCAAAACAAATATTGAGCCCAAATACGATGGGTTTGGCTTTATAGTTTAGGAGTTTCTGTGGCCACTTTCAGACTCCATTATCAGACCAGTTCGTTGTCATCATTATCTTGCATTGTCAACCGATTTCCATATGATGCAAACTTTAAGCTTAATCAGATAAAAGCTTTTCAAAAGTAACAGTTATTTTCTTCAGCGCTATAAATAACAACTATGTGGTTTAAGTTTAACAATATCTAATAATAGCATGCTAAAGCTATCATCGCCTTCCCCGTGGGCAGTAATGCATCCTCCCAGCTGACTGGCCACAGCATAACAATGCAATGAACTCCGACAAAAATAGCTTATCTTATAATAGGAACGAAAACACTTCGAGGAATTGCAATCGCTTCGCTGATACGTGTTGAGAGAGTCGTGGGATGTCGAAGAATTTATCCTTTCGACAACATACATATTATCACGTAGGGGTAGACAGAGTCTTAAGACATTAGACCAAAAGGCCACGTTTAGCGTGTTCGTGGGCGTAAAGGTGGGAAACGGAATCAAAATATTGAATGGATTGTTTTTTAACAATTATTGTTTTAATACACTTGTCGATGTCGAAACTGAAGATTTTACCTCTATTTATAAGCATAGGGATTAATCTCATATAATACACGTTACTTCAAAAAGAGAGGACCTACTGTAAACTGCAGTTTTCAATAATGACAGTATAAGAAAGTTAGAAGAAAGTAAATACTGTTTACGTCGACAAACTGAAAAAGAAAAATACTAGGATAATGGAAAAAGAATAGGAGAATAATTTGACGAGACTTGTGCCTTGGTAGCACCGCAAGTGCCTTAGAATCGCAGGGTCCCGGGTTCGACCCCCGGTCAGGTCAAGATGGAAAACGGTTCTTTTCAGCTTGATCTGAGTCTTATGTTTCTCTATATATGTATCTGTTATAGAATACTAGCTGTCGCCCGCGGTTTTGCTCACGTTATTGTCGATCCCGCGGGAACATTATTTTCCAGGATGAAAGGTAGCATATGTGTTAATTCAGTTCGTTCAGAAATCCGTTTAGCCGTTTTGGCGTGATTAATTAAC
Organism: Elegia similella; assembly: GCA_947532085.1. Lineage (NCBI taxonomy): Eukaryota > Metazoa > Arthropoda > Insecta > Lepidoptera > Pyralidae > Elegia > Elegia similella. The sequence goes on from OX383933.1 coordinate 7,035,970, forward strand.
AAACATCAATACATACAATCTTTCGCGTTTATAATATTAGTAATAGTAAGGATAAGAATATAAACCTGAAACTACCAGCCGGCTCTTGCACCCAGGGCAAAAATATATAAGGGGTCGCAACAAAAAAAAAATAGTTAAAAACAATGCTTAAAATCACAGCAAATACAATATTGAATGTCATTTTTAATTTATCCCTAAATATTGTTATTGGAAATGTAAAAATATAAATTAAGTTTTAAGCTTATTCTTGACTAACTATAAATATACAATTGAAAAATAATACAACGCAAACCCGGACCGCACCAGAATAGGACCTCAATAGTAGGTATCACTCGAGTTAGTATCCCACGACACAAATGCAGAACTTAGTGTGGGAGCTAGCTCAATCTGTGTGATTGATCCTTATATATTTATTTATAATTGTTGAAGGTCAGAGACACCAGTTGTTTTAATTAAATTGAGCACCAAGCGTTTTCAATCCATAATTATAATTGCATTACCAAAGTGGTTGTTGTTTTTTACAGCGCGTCTTAGTAGGTAAGTATTATCTTATTATTTCGCTCGCCTTTAGTCAGCACATTTATTAGATTGCCCGTCAGCCTAATTAACCTTGAATTAAAAAATTGTACAGGTTTTTAATGGACTGAAAGACAATTTAAATTAGTGTTAAATAAAAAAATCTTGATGGAAACCGACCGTATCTTATTTTTTAAATAACATATCATAAAAATACAATACAGGTAGGTATGTACTGTACGTACATAGCAATTATATGTATCTAATAAGGTCTATTGCAAAATAATGCTTTTAGCACAGAGGAAATAAATACTACGCTTTTCGGCATAAAAAATGTAGAGAGGCCGATATAGGAAAAATAAAATTCTTACTTTTCTCCTTCTAAAATAAAATTCTTACGTTATCATATCATATCATTATTTGATATAATATTCATTCATAAAAAAATACGACTTCAATCAAACAAACTGAACTGATTATCTCTTCTTAGTCTTACACTCTTGACAGAGTGGTCGTGATTATGGATTGGGTTGCTCGTCTATGGCCGCTGCTGTTGCGATCCTTCTCCACGTATCTCTGTCTGCGGCTTTTTTGGAGCATTCTGTTGCTGGGCACTGTGTTACAGCTTTGACAACATCTAGCCACTCGTTGGAGACCGACACCGTGAACGCTTGCCTTCAATGCGGCCCTGAATCACCAATCGCTCTATAGAGTTTTCTTCGCTGGTGACATGGCCAAAGAATTTAAGGTTTCGTGACTGCACAATCGATGAGAGCCTTTTCTTGATCCCTAATTCCTTTAATATGGAGATTTAGTGCGGTGAACAGATTATACATACCCTTTAAATAAAAATTTGTTCATAAATGACGGAGTTTGATTACGAGGTATCAAACGTTAAAAAATTACCGAATTGATTACATCTTTTTTTTTAAGTCTGTATAAAGAAACACTTCTTTACGTCTAATCACTCTATGGTAATTAAATAGGAGTCTAATTTATTGAACCATTAAAATCTGTTTACAAAGTAGTTCGACATGCAACGTAACGCTTTCAAATAAAAAAAATATATTTTTTCATATCGGTTCATAAATGAAGATTACGAGATACAACCGAATTGATACAAATGAATTGAACCTCTTCCTTTTTTGAAGTCGGTTAAAAGAAACGCTTCTTTTTGTCTAATTAATCACTATGTCATTAAAAAGGAGTTTAATATTGAACCATTAAAACCTGTTTACAAAGTAGTTCGACATGCGACACGCCATAAACTTTGAACCGCACTAAAATAATCGCACGCAGTTATTTTCGAGTGATTCGCAATAAATATCTGCTGGCATTTGCGTGCATTATTGAGCTAATTTTATTACTGAAACGTGATAGGTGACACATTCGCTGGCATACCTTGAGCTTAAATATAAATAAATATATAGGGACGTAACACACAAATTGAGCTAGCCCCACAGTAAGCTGTGAACTTGTGTCGTAGAATACTAACTCATCGATACTATATTTTATAATAGATACTTATATAGATAAACATCCAAGACCCAGGTCAATCTGAAAAAGATCGTTTTCCATCATGACCTGACCGGCGATCGAACCCGGGCACTATCGTGTCGCAGACTGGCGTGTTGACCACTGCGCCACGGAGCTCGCCAAATCATCATAATCCGAGCGTGTTGCCGGTTGCGTTCAACTATGATGCGTCGGAGCCCGGGGTCCAACGTACCTTGAACAGATATCGAACCCGAGACCGCCTCACCGGATCGGTCCCGTGATCGATCCGCAGTTAGGTCAGGTCAAGATGGAAAATGATCTTTTTCAGATAGGTCTGAGTCTTGGATGTTTATCTATATACATAAACTGTATCTTTACATCGTATAAAATGAAGTCTATTCCGCTGTCTGTTAGATTAGCTCTTTTAATCTACTCAACGGGTTTGAATGCAGTTTTCAGAGAGTGATTCAAGAGAACGGGATATATGTCTAATTTACTGCCCCATAATAGTATCTACATTGCACCCGTGTGAAGCCGGGGCTAAAACATAGTATCGTTGAGTTACTATCTCATAACGCAAAAACTTTGGAGCTAGCTCAATCTTTGTGATTTGTCCATATATATTTATTTCTTTATTTCCTGTGGTCTACAACGTACAAAGCCAGAGATCCAAATACCAGCGCCGATATGAAATAATTCCACAGATATCTAATAAGTACACAGATAACAAGGGTTTTGGCGTCAGGTAGGCTCGTAATAACTATGCCGCAGCACTTTACGCTACAAGTAGTTATATCATGCTTCCACACCAAAGGTCACATTTGTTTACATAACAACCAAGAGATTATAAAATAAACAGGAATATGTATTGAATCTCTTTGATAACAACGTATCTACAAGTAATTAAAGTGTCGTAAGAATCTGTGGATATTTTTCAAAGAAAGGTGCTGCTTCCCTTTATTTTATATCACTAGTGGCTCTGAGCTCTACAGCCACAGAGTATAATGTATAGTAGACGGGGTCTACACCTCGTGAGTCTTATAATATATCAGAAAACTCAAATGCCCAGGCCCTCAGGTCCTTTGTGCCGCCATTTTGAATAAAAACCAAAAATTGAACCGACAAAAAAAATATTTTCTAAATGGTCGAATATTCAATCCAACTTTTTATTCATTTTCAATCAAACTTTACATTAATTATTCGATTCGATGCTCTCGCTACGAACGTCGAAGATATTGGAGTCATACAAAAAACACGAATGATTAATCAGTGGAGTGTAAAACAACGAGGAAGGAGAGTCATTGGCCGGCATTATCATCAAGGATGGTGACTGGGGGTGAACGAATTGGAAGTAGGTGTCGATATCGATCGACAGGTCAACGAAACGGCTACGTGCAACCAATTGAGCTGATTAGACAGGGTCGTATACACTTGTGGATAAAGGTAGATAATATCATTCCATACTAATATTATAATTGCGAAAGTAACTTTGTCTGTATGTCTTCTTTTTACGCTTCAATCATTGAACTAATTTAGATGAAATTTGATATGGAGGCAGTTTAAAGCCCTGGACATAGGGTACCTTTCATGCCGGGAAATTCTACTGTTCCCGAGGGATCGACATTAACGCAGGCGGAGCCGCGGGCAATAGCTAGTAGATTATATGACGAAACAAGACTATATTATATGCGCAAAGGCGCATAACTGCCGACCTATTTGCTAACTCAGTGTACGTTTTGATAGTCACTTCAAAATATCATAGTAAATAGGTAGTGTTTCAAAGGCCAGGCGAGAATCATTTTCAAAATGTTGATACAGTTTACTAGAGGCATGTTTCTGATAAAGTGATAACTAACATCCTCACGACACAGACTTTAACTTAAAATAGTTAAAATAAGAATTACTATCAATTATTTCGTCGATTGTGCGATATTATTATTTATTATTCAAACATAAATATGGTGTTATTAATTGTTCTACGAAACTATTTTATAGTTTATCTGCAGAATCGAAAGATATACAAACGAGTGCTTATAATACTTCTTAACTTAAGGAAGTAATATATTACAGCTAAAAGAAAAAAAAAGAGGCAAAGTTTAAATTTTAATATAGAATCTATCTGATGTGGATGGTTAAAATATGAATTATAATTGTAATCAACTAATCTATCAAAATATCGAGATGTTTTGATAAAGTCAATTGTTTTATGTAAATTATGACGTCAAATTTTCGGAAAGCTATTTCTCTTTGGATAATAAACGATGTATAATAAACGAAGTTTGAGTTTTCATTACAAGCAGCGGGACGCTTGATAGTGGCTGGAGGTTCAGCGGAGATACCTAGCTGTGGCAATGTTGCTGTAAGGTAGAGAACACATTCCATAAGCTATGATCATCGTCATTCGAGCGGTTTACTAGTTGCGTCCTCAGCTGTTCAGAGCTCGGGTTCCGCTACTAATGCTACTATGAATGATTGATTTATTTGAGAATTATACACAGTACAAGTAAAATTATAGAAAGAAATGTATGTACTTAAAATTTTACCAACACTGTGTCCGTTCCCATCATCATTTCGAGTAGGTGACACGGTCAATCGACCATGCACACCCTGGTGTCAGAGTTCTACGGAACCGCTTCTCGGCCTCTGACGTGGTTCCTTTAACGACCAGATGGCAGCCGGGACCAACGGCTTAGCGTGCCTTCCGAAGCTTCCAAAAATCATCTTTATTATCAGACAATCAGGTGATTCAAGCCTGCAATGTCCTTACCAAACTGGAAACAACTAAACAAAGTATGCTTTCCGTGGGAATCGAACCCACGACCCCCGGGTCTATAGGCAAACGTCTTAACCTTTGGACCACGGAGGTAGGTCCGGTCCGTTCCCAAATAGGTCCCAACTCAGCATTTGCTACACTATGACAGTATTCATGCTGTGACATGAATTGGCGAAAGTTTTATCCGCCGGAGATTACCGGCCAATAAAACTTTCGCAACCGCAGACAAACACCTGTAACAATGGAGCAGAGAAGTATTTGCTCACGACGGGAATCGAATACGGTGCCCCCGTGTCGCAGGCTGGCTGCGCAACGGAGGCCGTTATAAATTATGGTATATTTTCTATTTATTACTGATACAATATTGCTTCTATATTTCTCACGTGGTTTACAGAGTCAAAGGCTGCAAGACCAAAGACCAGGTTAGGGCATGACCATGTACATGGCAGATTTAAAGATAGAAAACGGGAAATTGCAATAACCTTATTTAATTACTCATATACAGTCCGTTACGAACGGTTAAGGTATACAGCGCCTTAACATGATGCTTTACATTTTCACCTTTCATAGATAAATTGTATAAGATTTCTCTACCGTGTACCGGTACAAAAGACAACAGGACCTTAGTCATGCACTGAGGTCCTGTTGTCTTTTGTACCGAATCGTGGATTGTGTAAGAATCCGCTACCGCTCATCGCTCAACTTATCGCCCGTGCCCTCAGGCTAATAATGTTTTGGAGGTACCCCGCATTACTCGGTTACTGGCCCCGAATCTCGCCAGCAGCGTCGCAATAATACGGTGATTCATCGGATTTATGTGTGGTACGCTTTAAAAATAAATACGGGAATTTAGCCCAATTGGGTCAACGGATAAGCGATGCTTTATGGAGAACTAGCTTTTGCTCACGGCTCCGCTCGATATTTTTCCGGGATGAAAGCAACCCTATGTCCTTTCTTGGGTCTCAAACTTTTTTCAGTGGATTTTTTGTGGATGTAGGTAATGATGATGATGATGATGATGTTTAAATACAAAGAAAAGTATCTTAAAGAGTCACGAGGCCTATTTAATATTTATTGATAAATTTATGACAGGTACATAGTTCCTAGTGGCAATACTCTAATTAATAAAAAAATAATTAATCTGTGGGTGACGTAGTGGGTTACGTAATTAATAAGCTGTACTTATTACTTTGTTTATATCCTACATTGTAAGATAGTTAAGATATATTATGTAACTGCTTGTTGTTCCTCAATAAAATAAAAAAATAAGGCGGTTTTAAAAACTCTGAAATCAGGATTCATGAAGGTCATTCTTTGACACAAAACCACACGATTGATCATGATAGCTTTATGACTAATTACAATCTAAATACATCTTCAAAATTCGTAGTTTATACAGCTTGTATTGGCATGTACATAGATTATTATTATTATTATTAATAGCCTTTTACACCTACCAATCCCACTGCTGGGCAAAGGCCTCCCTCTCTGCTTTCCACTCCTCTCTGTTCTGAGCTTTGGTTGGCCAGTCTTTACAGTACGCATAAATTATAATTAGATAAATTGATATAATGCTTAATTTTATACCAACATAATTTTGTTTAGATATATTATTGCCTCCAGGGCTTTTGGTGGCACAAATGCTAAGAGACTAACATAAAACATAATAAATATTCCAGTAGTTAGACGGTGTAAAGTTGAAGTTAAAGCTGCAGTAATTCGTAATGCACACGGAGCAAATGATGCAATTTGTGAAGCTCGTCTGAGCTCTGCATAGCGAATACTTGCATGCAAGTTACAACAAATTAGCCTGTACTGAGATGAACAGTAGGGTTGCCAGGTCTTGTGGGAAATGCTGACTTGCTAGACACATAAAACGGAAACAAATAATAAAAAGGTTCGTGCTAAGTCCCGTTTATATACATAATTATGTATATAATACCTGTATTTATCCCTTACGGGGCAGACAGAGCCTAAAGCCTTAAGATAAGACCCAAAGGCCACGTAAAAACTTAGCGTTTTGATAGGCACACAGATGGAAAATTAAATTAATATAGTGATTTATACTAAGAGAAGCAGCTTGTACGTTTTATATTGTGTTTTCTCCTAGACCAACATGGCCGATGATAACACTTACTTACAAGTGTATTGTATTTGCTCAAAACAAAAAGAAAATGATGTTTCAGTTTTTCGTTAAGAAGTATTAGGGACAACTGCTATGAGTTTTTCAAAAAAACATATACCTAACTGCTGGACTAATAATACATAATTTTCGTGAAACTTCATTCAAACACGGTTTGTATCGTTCTTGGACGTTATTTACGAGTATCATGAATGCTTGCTTGGGCATCATCATCAGGTCTTTTTAGTCTCCACAGCCTCTCTGTATGACATGAAGAAGACAATTTATTTCTTTATACCTGGGGATTAGACTTTAGATAAAATAAAAAACAAAACTTAGAGGTGAGTCCCAAACATTGTAAAACTATGGTAACAGCAAAAGTTTGCGAAAAGGTTGTCGCGACGAACTCTCCGTAAAACATCGTCGACCTCAGTAAAACAATTACAATAACAAGATTATGATAAAACAATGATAAACCAATTAAAATGACAATTATATAGAAAAAAATAAACTTCACGAAAATCCATTTATCTTGTGAACGGGTGGACCGATTGTAATAAAAATTGACTAAGAAGCATCACTAGAAAACCAGCTTACGAATAAAGAAAACCGCATCCAAATTGGAACAGCATTTAAAAAATTTGTGTAAGTCGACAACATGACAATACAATATTATAAATAAATTGAGCTGTTTAGATTGGATATTGGAGAACTATTGAAAAACGACACCAGTTTGTCACTAAAAATGTTATAGAAAATTATAATTGTTACAAAACGGAAAATATGGTCCATCGTTTGAAATTGAGCTGTATTTTTATTTAATTGATTCAGGTTTGGTAATATTTTCTTAAATGAATTGAGATGATGAATTTTAGTTAATGACAATTAATCATACTTACACCTATAAGCACACGGCTTTTAGTATCTCATAACAATGAACTTATAACATAGATAAAAGCTTTGAAAAACCTATTATGGACCAGTTGAATCGAAAGAGACTGAACGATCTCGAAGTACTTGGAGGTTGCAGACTAAATATTATTATTACTCGAGTTCACTGGCTGTCTAGACGGCGATACAATGGAGAGGCGACACACTCAAAGGTAAAGCAGACAACTTTGAGTCCCTATCTTCTAGGCTTATCTTAAATAAAATAGTGAGGGTTCAAGCGCTAGCCAGCTTATGATCACATTTTCTTACTTCTTTCATTTCCTTTCTTCTTTTGTAATTTTTCTCGTTTCATATAACGTTCAGCCGGCCTATTTGCTAACTCAGTGTTCAACGTTTTGATAGTCATTTCAAAGCACATTACGTTTTGTATATCTTTAATAAAAATAGTCAATCATAGGAAACCCACAATGTATTTTGAAGTGACTATCAAAACGTTGGTCACTGAGTTAGCAAATAGGCCGGCAGGTCTCGGTTTCGCATTCATTCCAATTCATTCTCACGTTATGTATTTATGTATGTATATTATTATTTCTGTTTTTCATAAACGTGCTCCTCACATCTTTGCACCTTGCCTGTTTAATATATAATATACATACATACAATAGGGACAAATCACACAGATTAAGCTAGATCCACACTATGTAACTTGTGAACTTGTGTCGTCGGATACTAACTTTACGATACTATATTTTATAATCGACTAGCTGCCCCGGCGAACTTCGTTTCGCCATAAGTTAAAAACTATCCTATCTCTCAAGTTGGATCGAACTGCACATGGTGTGCGAATTTTATTATATTCGGTTAAGTGGTTTAGGAGTCCATTGAGGACAAACATTGTGACACGAGATTTATATATATTAAGATTTTAGTTATATTAGTTAATCCAACAATGTATCAGTCAACATGTACTTATGATCAAAACTTTGAATTAGGTTTTCAATCCAAAGTAAACATTGTCTGAGTAAACGACAAGGCAGTTAGGTGAGTCAGACGTGACAATACGGACATGTTCATAGGGACTGCAGAAGGTAGACCACGCATGTCTAGACGGGGAGTGGTGGTGGTCCTTTACTGCGTCTTTAAAAGTTACCTTGCAGGTTACGGGAATTTTACTTAATCCAACATTGTATCAGACTGTGTTTTTAGATCAAAACTTTAATCTAAATTTCCAATTCAAATAAACGTTGTCTGATTACACTTATCAGACAAGGCAGTTAGGTGAGTCAGACGTCACAATACGGACATTTTCATAGAGACTGCAGAAGGGAGACCACGCATGTCTAGACGGGGAGTGGTGGTGGTCCTTTACTGCGTCTTTAAAAGTTACCTTGCAGGCTACGGGAATTTTACTTAATCCAACATTGTATCAGACTGTGTTTTTAGATCAAAACTTTAATCTAAATTTCCAATTCAAATAAACGTTGTCTGATTACGCTTATCAGACAAGGCAGTTAGGTGAGTCAGACGTCACAATACGGACATTTTCATAGAGACTGCAGAAGGGAGACCACGCATGTCTAGACGGGGAGTGGTGGTGGTCCTTTACTGCGTCTTTAAAAGTTACCTTGCAGGCTACGGGAATTTTACTTAATCCAACATTGTATCAGACTGTGTTTTTAGATCAAAACTTTAATCTAAATTTCCAATTCAAATAAAGTTGTCTGATTACACTTATCAGACAAGGCAGTTAGGTGAGTCAGACGTCACAATACGGACATTTTCATAGAGACTGCAGAAGGGAGACCACGCATGTCTAGACGGGAAGTGGTGGTGGTCCTTTACTGCGTCTTTAAAAGTTACCTTGCAGGCTACGGGAATTTTACTTAATCCAACATTGTATCAGACTGTGTTTTTAGATCAAAACTTTAATCTAAATTTCCAATTCAAATAAACGTTGTCTGATTACACTTATCAGACAAGGCAGTTAGGTGAGTCAGACGTCACAATACGGACATTTTCAAAGAGACTGCAGAAGGGAGACCACGCATGTCTAGACGGGGAGTGGTGGTGGTCCTTTACTGCGTCTTTAAAAGTTACCTTGCAGGCTACGGGAATTTTACTTAATCCAACATTGTATCAGACTGTGTTTTTAGATCAAAACTTTAATCTAAATTTCCAATTCAAATAAACGTTGTCTGATTACACTTATCAGACAAGGCAGTTAGGTGAGTCAGACGTCACAATACGGACATTTTCATAGAGACTGCAGAAGGGAGACCACGCATGTCTAGACGGGAAGTGGTGGTGGTCCTTTACTGCGTCTTTAAAAGTTACCTTGCAGGCTACGGGAATTTTACTTAATCCAACATTGTATCAGACTGTGTTTTTAGATCAAAACTTTAATCTAAATTTCCAATTCAAATAAACGTTGTCTGATTACACTTATCAGACAAGGCAGTTAGGTGAGTCAGACGTCACAATACGGACATTTTCATAGAGACTGCAGAAGGGAGACCACGCATGTCTAGACGGGAAGTGGTGGTGGTCCTTTACTGCGTCTTTAAAAGTTACCTTGCAGGCTACGGGAATTTTACTTAATCCAACATTGTATCAGACGGTGTTTTTAGATCAAAACTTTAATCTAAATTTCCAATTCAAATAAACGTTGTCTGATTACACATATCAGACAAGGCAGTTAGGTGAGTCAGACGTCACAATACGGACATTTTCATAGAGACTGCAGAAGGGAGACCACGCATGTCTAGACGGAAAGTGGTGGTGGTCTTTACTGCGTCTTTAAAAGTTACCTTGCCGACTACGGGAATTTTAGTTATTTTACTTAATCCAACATTGTATCAGACAATGTGGTTTTTAGATCAAAACTTTAAATTAAATTTCCAATTCAAGTAAACATTGCCTGATTACACTTATCGGACAAGGCAGTTATGTGAGTCAGACGTGACAATACGGACATGTTCGTCGACGAGAGACGACGCACGTCTAGACGGGAGTACTGGTCCATTATTGATTCAATATAAGTTGCCTTGCAGACTACGGGTATTGAAGTTAATCCACCACTGTATTTAGTGCTCAGAGGTAACCTATCTATGGAATACCAACAAGATAGCGAAATGTGGTGGTTCTTTGGTTCATTGCTTCAATATAACTTTGTATCGTTGAGATAGACAAGGACTAGCGAGATTTTGACTTATATTGAATCGACGTAAAGTTATTTCGCACATTCGTTAATCGAATTCCTGTTTGTCAAACTCAACCTAGTACAGTCATAGAAAAAAAAACACATACAAAACAAGTAGAAAACACTATTAGAGTTAATGTAGAAAAAAATAAAAGTTGTACAAACACGAGACAAAGGAATCTGGTTGATTAATAATTTGCTTCATTATGATGTTTTCTACAATTTGTTACAAAATGTTCTGAATATTATGAATATGTACTCGTTCTTTTGAGTAAATGTGCTGTATAATTAGGTTAGGAAACGGAATAATTTATTATCCATGATTAATTCTTAATGCTTAATTTTCTCAAAGCAATAACGGATTCAGCTGATCAAAAATTCCTAAAGAAAGCGCGCTAAGTCTGAGTTTATTTATTCTAACATTCAAAATGCTAATCAAGTTTACGCCATTTGCGTTCTTATAACTGAATAGATGCGTCTCAAGGATTTCTTTATGCAAATGCAAATAAAAGACATTATGCTCCACGACGATTTATTGTAGATTTGCGACGCAATATTAGAAAGTACGTCATGGCGGCACTTAGTAAGGGCAGACCTGTCTCACTCCCCGTGTCGGTATTGAAAACATACCTACACGCGGCGACACCTTCGAAGGGGAAAACCGAACAAGTACTTGGCCCTTCTTGGTATATGAGAGTTTGCTGTATCTCAAAGCCTTGCGCACACAGGCAACGCCCAAAGCCGAGGTCTGTCCCTCCTGGGGGCCCTTTGGTGATTTTGTCTATAAAAGGTGAGGGCACTCTGCCCTCGCCTCAAACGGTGAAGTAGCAAAAGCTCACTTGGAGCCTACATAGTCAATTAAAAAAAAAACGAACAAGTCCGGAAGGAACTACCCGCGTTTGGTGTGTTCACCGGCTTCAACGAATTATGAATAGTTTGTTTAGAGCAAGCTCTAAACAAACTATTCATAATTCGTTGAAGAAATACCTACAGCAAGCCAAGGCTTGCTGTAGGTATCTAACCTAAAAGGAGCTGCAATTTGACGCGAGCTATATTACACCGTATCGCTAACTACATTGAGTTTATATCTCTTAGAAAAACCTTTGCTGAGTGCTACTTCTGTACGTAAGTACTAGTAAATATTCTGTGGTAAGGGTTAAGACAACGAAAATATTCTTACTTAAACCCGTTGGAGCGATGCCAAACATCTGATGGGCAAATTCCCCCAAATTACTTCTTTAGACGGTGAATTATACGGTTGGTGCGGGATTACGGAAGCTGTACGTGGGAACGGCTTATACATTCTTGTATGATATCAAATGAACCCCGCTTACTTTCGTACTTTTATATTTTATAGGCATTAACTAGAATTTTCATTTCACAACTTCCAACTAATCACTAAGCTTATCAAGCATCAGTCAAATTGAAATAAAATACAATTTATTTATTAGTAATTAAGTGTTACAAATTTTTTGTTGCTCTGACTCTCATGGTAGATTTCGCTGTGTTATAAGAGTCAAGCTGTGCTCTTTCCAAATAGAATTCTTGATTATATTCAAACATAATATCTCTAGTCGGTGACTTTTCTGCTTGATTGTGACACATTCGATTACAGTCAACATCAATCCACTGTCAAAATGCTAAAGTTTAACAATCTCGATGTTTCTCTTTGAGTTTTTCCGGCAGCTGAAGAAATCTCTAGTGAACTTGGCTTTTTTCACTTATGACCTCATTTGAATGATACCCGAAGCGATCTGATTCTATGAGTATCATTACAGCTGGTCTAGTGGTTAAGGCGTTTGCCTGTTGACCCGGGGGTCGTGGGTTCGATTCCCACCGGAAGCATACTTCGTTTAGTTGTTTCCAGTTTGGTTAGGACATTGCAGGCTTGAATCACCTGATTGTCTGATAATAAAGATGATTCCGTGCTTCGGAAGGCACGTTAAGCCGGTGGTCCCGGCTGCCATCTGGTGGTCGTTAAAGGAACCACGTCAGAGGCCGAGAGGCGGTTCCGAAGAACTCTGACACCAGGGTGTGCATGGTTGACACCTACTCGAAATGATGATGATGATACAATGTATTGAATGAATAAATGAATAAATGATTACAGCTGTAAAAAGTCCACTGCTGGACAAAAGCCTCTCCCAAAAGTACTTCGTTCCATGGGAGGATATTGCCATACTCACTACGCTTGGCCGGCGGGTTGCCGAGCGCAGTTTATTTGGCAGTTTTAAAGCTGGGGAGGTACAGAATTGTTGGATTTGGAAAGGGAATGAAGATATTGGGATACTACTCACTCGGATGACTAGGGGAAAAGCTAGTAAGTAGCAGCTCGGTGGGCCGGGCGCCCGTACTAGATGTCATGAGTATATCAAACCAAATATACATCTGAGTTCCCTCTCCGCCATATAGCCATTTGATATCATCAATTGCTTTCATTGGTCCCTTTCTCCCACGCCGCGTACCGTACCTATCTTTGCCAAATGTCTGATCGATCGACAGCTCGTCGTACGAATAGTTCCTGTCTGGAATGTTTTCACTTCTGGGTAAAGTTGGAAATATTTGACCATTGTTTACAGAGATTTAAGTTTTTTAATAATATTGTTTGAAGATTAGTGTAGGGGAAATTATGTTATACATACATATTATCACGTCTTTTTCCCTTGCGGGGTAGACAGAGCCTAGATTTATAAGATCTTATGGCCACATTTAGCATGTTGGTGGGCGTGTAATGGAAAACGGAATCAACATAGTGATGGGTAGTAGCCGTATTGCCTTATGACATGATTCGGCAGATTTTAGCCTAATCCCTCGATCGGCTTTTACGATCTGCGCAAGAAGAGAAGCAGCTGGCACATTCTATGTTTTTTCTTTTCTCCCAGACCAGCATGGAAGTAATTATATTGAGAGTATTTGGAAATTTGCTACCATTAATTATATGAATAGCATTACAATGCTCGGTTTAATATTAAAATCAAAATATGTGATGAAAATATTTCGCCACAGGTACGATTTGAACCTACAACCTTCGACATCTAGCCCGTCGATGCTCTCAACCACTGAGCTGCCGTAGCTTCAAATCACCGCGGCGAATTTGTTCATCACATATTATAGGTATACGCATTCGAAGCATGCGTAATCTCCATTACTACCCACTATTTAGAAGTGTGGTATTTTTTCATCACATATTTTCGATTTTAATTTGCTACCACTTAGTGAGACTAACGAGGTACTGTGATAGTCTTTTAATCTCCAGAAGGACACGAAGGAATAGTATAATATGAATATATAATACAAATACCATACTTAAAACATCCTCATGTTCTTTACATTAGCCGTGTGGTATCCGGCAGAGTAGAATAGGACCACTCCAAGTCTTCCCGTGGATGTCGTAGAAGGCGACTTAGGAAATACAAGCTAAACAAAGCTTATAAACATCTAAGACACCTCTCCAACCCGTCTGGCCAGCGTGGAGAGTGTAGGCCAAGTCCTCTGGCTGCTCTGGCTAAGTATGGCCCTAGTAGTACAGAGAGGGTCGTGCTCCTGTAGTGGAGACTAAAAAGGACCTGATGATGATGATGTTCTTTACAAGATAGAGAGATAGCTGAAAGTTACAATAAGACACCAAAGGCCAAATTAAGAATTGAAAGAGTTGCGATCTGAATTTCTTCGCTGTTGGTTTTCCATGCACGCCTATACAAAAACTGTATAATTTGCAAATTAAATTTCGAGTTGAAAGTGAACCACGTGGGTTGATGACGACTCCCGTTAGCGATGTACCAGATATGTTTTTATTCATTGAAATGTGTGTAGCTAATAACATATTTAAACGAGAGACTGGCAATTTGGTGTAATCAGTGTCAAGCAACTGTACCAACAATTGACAATTTTGAGGCCTCGTAGCAACCAAGTTTCTATTTTTAACCGACTTCAAAAAAAGGGGGTTATCAATTAGGTTGTTTGTATTGTTATGTTTTTTTTTTACTAAATATTGGATTAGGCATTTGTCTCCCATCTCAACTGATGGTAAGTGACGATGAAGACGAGGATGTTACATGCCTTTCCAAGAGATACGCATTTATTCTACTTTTGAATGTCCCGGGACTGTACTTGTACATGTTTGTTACCTTAACTCATAACTATGCTATTTATAAATCGATATGAAAAAATCTCAGAGAGGTCCCATTTTAATCTTATCAAAATCGGTTCATTGGTTTGTTTAAAGTCGTTTATATATGAAAGATTATGTTCGTCAGCACGCGATACTTATTGAGGCCTATCGCATGTGAATTTTCTGCTAGAGGCGTTAGTGTATCGTGTGTGAGGTATCTGAAATGCAAGACTAAGATCTTGAAAACCGAGATTTAGACGGAAAACCCAGCGATATTATTTGACCCTCCAAAACAAGTATAATAATAATCGTTTATTTAGCCAAAAATAACATTAAAAGTACAGTTTCACAGGACACAACGTTATCAGTCATGGAACCACCCGGCAGAAGTCCATCCCCGAATTAGAAGTCATCAGTATATGGGGTATTACAATATACAAAATTACATCGAAATTGTTGAAGACGACCAAAGTAGGTAGATGATACAAATCCACGGTGTCAATAAACAACGCACCTTCTTCATGTTCTTCTTGGTCGTTTTCCTTATGACTGAGGAATGAGACCATCATAACTTGCCCCGGCCACAAGGTGTTTCCAGGCCGATCTGTTTTCTTTCGCAGAATACTACAGGCGTACTTAATATGAAAATAATGAGACAGTATAATCGTCATCATTTCGTGTAGGTGACACGGTTAATCGACAATGCACACCCTGGTGTCAGAGTTCTTCGGAACAGCCTCTCGGCCTCTGACATGATGATTCCTTTAACGACTACAGATGGCAGCCGGGACCAAAGGTTTAACGTGCCTTCCGAAGCACGGAATCATCTTTATTATCAGATAATCAGGTGATTCAAGCCTGCAATGTCCTAACCACACTGGAAACAACTAAACAAAGTATGCTTCCCGTGGGAATCGAACCCACGACTCCCGGGTCTACAGGCAAACGCCTTAACCACTGGACTACGGAGGCAGTTAGTATAATAATAATCAGTGATCACACATCACCTTGATCACACAAACGGTACATCACTACCATTCACAAGGATCGAGCGAGACTCCGATCTAATTTACTGTACATCAAGTTAAAAGTTACTGAAACGTAAAAGCGCCCCAGCCTTTAGACTTCAGCTCTTAGGGTCACTGCCCCCTGGAGGTTGTACCTCAATTCATGGCACAATAAAAATTCCACTGTCTCGTAATATCACGAAACTTATTTTAGCTGAGCTTTCAAACAAAATATTTCGTCATACCTGCTTTTATAATACATTTTCTTTTCGGAGATATAATTTTGCTAATATATTTTCAGCTTTAGAAGCAATTTAAAGATCTATCACGTTTTTCTTTCACATAGACCTATTAGAAAATAATATTCTTGGAATATTCAATTTATGCGCTGTAGTATATGTAAAATATATTTTGATCGATAGGTAATGAAATTCGATTATATTTTTTAAGATGTTTTAGAAATTAAGTAATAAATTATTTATGACTAATCTAAATTTAAGAATAGAATATATAACAATAACACGCAAACATTTACCGACACTCATTCGCTGACTAAAATATTATCTTGAAATTAGCAGAATTATTAATTAGGTACTATATTGTATATCTTTTTTAGGATTCCGTACTAGAGGGTAAAAACGGGGCCATATTCATTTAAGGCCACCTGTTGGAATGAAGAAGGCGGTGAACGGTGGAATGCATCGTGTGGTACACGCAGCTTATGACCGCACTCAATGGAAAAATATTACATGCGGTCGCGATCCTCAGCATTGAGGGACCGACGAAGAAGAAGAAGTAGGAAAACCACATTGAGGTCATTGAGCATGGTACTAAAGTCCTCCAGCGATTCCGCCACGACAACGATATTATAGCAAATCGAAGGTGAGTGATACACTCGTCATTGACGTTGCTGCCAAATCCTTCCCATTCCTGGACCTTGAAGGTATCTTCTAAAGCGGTAGGCAAACAGTTTCGGAGAAATAACGTCTCCCTGTCCCACCCCTCTCTGCAGTGGAATAGCTCGTGTTTTGCTCCTGTACTCGGACTTACATAGTGGCGTTGCTATACACATCATAAATCACACAGTCATGATTATAGTCTTTGCTTACTGTCAATGGGAAGCGAGATAATACCTATACAATATAATATTTTAAAACGATATTGCAGATGGCATTGGCAAACTCAAACGCACAATAGATTTCTTACATAGCTATGTTAATATACAACTAACAAAACGCAGTAATAGCCAGCTGAGACGGCTTAGCAATATTAAACACGTATTGTCAGCAAGCCATTGTGAAGCTGCTTTTCTCAGAACATCATTATCTGAATCCTTACAGCATGAGTTTACGATGAGCAAACTAGTCAGTGAAAGAATATAAGCTACGTCTTCTTCTATGCTTAATAAAGCATAGAGGAAGACGAAGCCTATGCGTACTTAGACTTTACTGTGCATTACTTAGCTGTCTTGAATTTAAAGTTTTGTTTTAACACTGCAGTACACGCGCGGGGTGAATATTCGCCCCAGACCAACGCTTTCATCAATACTTTTTTAATTACTTGAGTACGGACTGTGTCGCCTAGTGTAATCCTCGTCAAGTAAACAAGCTTCAAGGTCAGTACGTCACCGGCACTCGTCGCGGACGCTAGTGGCAAAAAAAAGGGGTGAGAAAGTGTTTGGGACGGAATTCCACCCCACGCGACTATCGGCGTTACAAAAACTCTCGTTCGATTCTGAAGTGTTTCATGTAAGTATCCGTTTTACTTTTTCTTTTATTCGAGATGTTCTCAGTTTCTATAAGACTTTTGTATATTTAGCTATGTTAATTGTGTTGTTCATTACAGATTTGTCGCCATTATGGACGAACGTCAGTAAAATATGATACGAAGCTGGTTAGAAGATGTGGAGGTTGAGAGTGATATTGCACCTAGTGATACAGAAGATAATGAAGAGGAATGAGTTGCAGAACTTAATCATGACTCAGAAACAGAGCAAGAACATGAAAGTAGCACAGAAGAGATGGAAGATAGGAGCACAGAAGAGATGGAAGATAGGAGCACAGAAGAGAGGATAGATGTAGATAAAGATATGGAAGAAAATATTGAGGATAGCTTTTCAAGCGATGACAATATTCCTCTGAGTACTTTTTCAAACTACTACCAATCTAGAAATGGCACTCGTTGGTTCAAAACACCACCACCGTCATCAAGAACGAGATCCCACAATATTTTAGTGCAACAAATTTTTAAAATACATTTTTGTTTTTGTTTATTTAATAAACATTCAAAATTGCTGTAGGAGTAAGAATAAATAATAAATACTTTTCACAATTTGAACGCATTTTATTTTATATTATATTTTATTTACCTAAAATCGATCAATGAAATTGGTCTGAATATTCACCCCACGCGAGTAAAATATTATAAAATTAGGGCGCGTGTACTGTAGTGTTAAAGGACCGTTAGTATAAAATAAAATAAAAAATAGATAGTATGTAAAGATCGATATTATCTTTGACATACAAAGCAAATTTCGTAATTGATCAGTGATCGATCACCAACAATTTTAATTTAACAGACTTTAATATTGTTTCTTTGTAGTTTGATTAGTTAGTTATTTTTAGTTTATTTACATTTAATTATTGATTATATTTTATTGATAGATTTTCTTTTTGTCTACTTAGTACCTACATCATTATGGCATCTCCTAACACAGGTATATTGTTACATAAAAGGAGACCCCGATCACAAATATTGTTTACGTCAATATGTGGTACTGAATAAAGATTTTTATTTTTTATCTTTTTTTATTTATTGATTTTCACAAAGGGATATAATATCTTTAATTCTGTTTATTATACGGCGCAGGACGTAGTATCGCCGCCTATAATGTTGTATTGGAGTAGAGCCAAGTTTATATCGGAACTTTCACTGTCCTGGATCTTTGTTGACCTCAGTGACAGACAAAGGCTAAAAGCCAGTTTCTCGACACGGACCTCTCCAACCGGTTCGCGATTGACTTCTTATTTAATTCGCAAATAAGGGAAATATATTCATAAAATATCGTATAAATTAAAATTATTTCATCGACCTCATTATAGAAAAGGGTAATCCATATTCTAGGTGAGCCGTGTAGTTTCCGGCAGAGTAGAATAGGACCACTCCAAGTCTTCCCATGGAGGTCGTAAGAGGCAACTTAGGAAATACAAGCTAAACAAAGCTCATAAACATCAATGAGACTTCTCCAACCCTTCTGGCCAGCGAGGAGAGTGTAGGCCACATCCTCTGTCTGCTCTGTCCAAGTATAGCTCCGGTAGTACAGAGAGGGTCATGCTCCTGCAGTGGAGACTAAAAAGACTTGATGATGATATTCTAGGTTATGATATGGATCATCTTCTCTTTGACTAATACCTATAAGTCTATAATTAAGTTTGGTATTTAAGGGGGTAGGGGGGTTCGAACGGAATCAACATCGCCTCATGTTATGTATGACTTAGTTGGACGCCCCCTATGACTTAGTGACGAGGGTAGGTTGCTGTGTACCTGTGTCACTTTGAATCGTCCTTCAAGCTAACTATTGAGTTAAATTACGTTTGAAACTGTCATGAATGTGACAGCTGGTGTCTTATTTATCATAATAACAAAAAGTGCCTACTCCTCAGAACAAGGACTAAAGCTACACTAACAATAACTACGAAAAAGGTTCTTTGAGAGGTCAAAACACGACACCAATTCACTAAGGCGTGGGCGATGTTAGCTTACTTTTACACTTAACTGTTGAAATACACAAAAGAACGCCCAATGAACTAATAGTTTGCTAGAAGAATACGAGACACTTTTGAGGATTGTTCTATTATGTTCAATGAACAAATTTTAGAAAGGTTTTTGAAGAATTCTATGAATGCAACAATAAGAAAGAAGCTACCTGAGTCTTGCATTTGTAAAGCACAATAGAAAATATACAAAAAATAATTCTAGAGAAAGCAGACGTCTTTTGTTTTGAAGATAACATAGAATTCTTATCGACTAAACAATGATAATAATGCTTCAGTCGTTTCTAGACTGTTTGGTGCGAAAACAAAACGTTTATAACCAGCGATTATGATAAAGGATATCAGCGATATCAGTCTAATATTCTTTATGTAGGTTACGGATTAGTTCATTGAGAGCGTTATTTAGCATGATTATATTATCGACTAGCTTATTCCCGCGGCTCCGCCTGCGTTATTGTCGATCCCTCAGGAACAGTAGAATTTCCCGGAATTAAGGTGATACCACTGTAAATAAGGTCGTTCTGAACCTTATTTATCTCGCAAAATACTTAAATTAGGAGTTTCAAATCTAAGTAATATGATTTTTGACTATTTCATCTCCAAAAATTGAAGATGAAAACACGTTTTAATAAAATTTTCTCGATAGAAATATTTTTTGAAAAATGGTCTTCGTTCGCAGAGTTTTTGTTATTGTAGCTCAAATGCGACGAATTAAATAATGATTTTTAGGCTAAAAGATAGGTTATTAGTAATTCATCAAAATGTAAATATGAAAATACAATTAACCGGTCTGATTTTATATAAAATAGAAATAACGAATTTGGCGCTTACGTTTTTTTCTTTGAGCGACTCGAGACTATCTCCTATCTCATCATTCACGGGCTAAACCGCCAAGCGCTATCCCTTGCGCGCACTTAATCAGTCCTTTGCCGAGCGAAGGTACCAAACATTTGAGGCCTCGCCTTAAAGGTGTATTATGTTATGATAGAGGATATCAAACACAAAACCAACACAAAATTGATCTGGGCATATTTGTCTTTGACTTTAGATTATTAAAGTAACATCCCTTTATGAACGAATACTCGTAAAGTCTCCATACAAAATACACAAAAATCTTTTTCCCCGACCTAATATTCTTACTAATATTATAAACGCGAAAGTTTGTATGTATGGATATTTGTTATCAATCACGTCAAAACGACTATACAGATTTTGACACTGATTTAATTTAAACATTTATGCACACTGATTACCTGGATTAACACATAGGCTACTTTATATCCTCGAAAAAGTACTTTCCCCGCGGAAACTCTATTAAGGCGAGGCCTCAAATGTTTGGTACCTTCGCTCGGCAAAGGACTGATCAAGTGCGCGCAAGGGATAGCGCTTGGCGGTTTAGCCCGTGAATGATGAGATAGGAGATAGTCTCGAGTCGCTCAAAGAAAAAAACGTAAGCGCCAAATTCGTTATTTCTATTTTATATAAAATCAGACCGGTTAATTGTATTTTCATATTTACATTTTGATGAATTACTAATAACCTATCTTTTAGTCTAAAAATCATTATTTCATTCGTCGCATTTGAGCTACAATAACAAAAACTCTGCGAACGAAGACCATTTTTCAAAAAATATTTCTATCGAGGAAATTTTATCAAAACGTGTTTTCATCTTCAATTTTTGGAGATGAAATAGTTAAAAATCATATTACTTAGATTTGAAACTCCTAATTTAAGTATTTTGCGAGATAAATAAGGTTCAGAACGACCTTATTTACAGTGGTATCACCTTAACGTGAGCGGAGCTGCGGGCGACAGCTTACAGGTTACAGGGTGAAATTGAATTCATTAGCAAACGTTTAAGGAGTCTCAGACCACGAATCTGAACAATTTTCATTATGGGACCAACTTCGACATCGTGAAAAAATTATCTGCTCTTTCATACAAAAGTGGAATATCTACTTGGCCAAAATCTATGGAAGAGCTGATTTTTTTGCAATTTCGGAGATGGTCACATAATGAAAGTTGTTCAGATTCGTGGTCTGAATTCAATTTCACCCGATATTATCTAAAACAACGCGCGCTTTAACAGGAAGTGCAATACTACATACATACAAAATGACAAATAATTGTAATTTTAGACGACTGTAACAGGAGAATATGGGTTGTTGTGATATGAGCATGCTTACTTCGATTTGTTATGGTTTCATTATCAAGTTTAAATTAAAAATAAAAACGGCAAGTGTGAGTGGCACATACACTAAGGGTTCCGTACCACCGAACAATCATCATCATCACCACTATAACTGCCTCCGTGGTCCAGTGGTTAAGGCGTTTGCCTGTAGACCCGGGGACGAGGGTTCGATTCCCACGGGAAGCATACTTTGTTTAGTTGTTTCCAGTTTGGTTAGAACATTGCAGACTTGAATCACCTGATTGTCTGATAATAAAGATGATTCCGTGCTTCGGAAGGCACGTTAAGCCGTTGGTCTCGGCTGCAATCTGGTAGTCGTTAAAGGAATCACGTCAGAGGCCGAGAGGCGGTTCCGAGGAACTCTGACACCAGGGTGTGCATGGTCGTTTGACCGTTTCAC
Organism: Elegia similella; assembly: GCA_947532085.1. Taxonomy (NCBI): domain Eukaryota; kingdom Metazoa; phylum Arthropoda; class Insecta; order Lepidoptera; family Pyralidae; genus Elegia; species Elegia similella. The sequence goes on from OX383933.1 coordinate 7,058,450, forward strand.
CTACACGAAATGATGATGATCACCATTACAGCCCCAAAAAGTCCACTGCTGGACAAGGGCCTCTCTCATGGATTCTTTGTTCCATGGGAGGATATCGCCATAACCACGCTTGGTAGGCTGGTTGGCGAGCGCAGTTTCTTTGGCTTCTTGTGCTTCCGACGCTGCTGCCCATCGCAAGAATTTTAAACTAGGGAAGGATAGGACTTTGTTGCATTTGGGAAGGGAATTATAGGTATTGGGATACTACACTCTGATAAAATGGGAGCCATTGCAACTCGGGAGGCCAGGCGGGTACTGATGCCATACCTGCAACCACCGGACAGGCAGTTGAGGATGATATGATACCCCTGACCATTGATCGAACAATATTTTCTACAAATCTATGTTTCTGTAGTCCTGGATTTGTCATTAGGCCGTATAGGCCTCAGCCTACGGGCGGCAGCGTCCTATTGGCGGCAGATTTCAGATACACTCACGCGATTTCAGAGGATAAAAGTCAAACAAGTTCCCTGGTTAACTCATGGTTTTTACTTTACTGGTTTCTTTTCTTGTAAGGGAATTCTGATGTATGCTTAAAACCCCTTCCTACCTCTTTTTTGACTAGCTCCGTGGCGCAGCGGTCAACACGCCTGCCTGCGACACGGAGTGACCGGGTTCGATCCCCGGCCAGGTCAATATGGAAAATGATCTTTTTCAGATTGGCCTGGGTATTGGATGTGTACCCATTTTATAACAAATACATATATGTATTTGTTATAAAATATAGTATCGTTGAGTTAGTATCCCATACATAACACAAGTCTCGAACTTACTTTGGGGCTAGCTTAATCTGTGTGATTTGTCCGTATATATTTATATTTTTATAAGGGTAACCAAACTATCGAGCACCAACACTAGTGTTCTTAATTTGTTCTTATTTATCTTTGGTTTACTTCTCAGTGATAAATAGCAGCGTCTTGTCAGAGTCGAGAAAAAACGCCAAAAGAACCAGTTTCTTGTACACGTTTATATTACTCGTAGGTAATAACCCTTTAAGTCATTATTAATTGTATCTTGTTTGAATTTTTTGCTGTTCACATTCTGTGAAACAGAGTATGTATCTACCTATTGCGGTTCAATAGATACCTACCTACATCCCTGTGACAGACGGACGTACATCGGAGGACAGTAATAGGGTTCCTTTCGGTACCGTTTGGGTATGGAACCCTAATAAAATGATGAGCAAGTTTGGATGTTTGCGATTGGTGCTTCGGATGTTTATAACTGAATCACTTATAACTTCAACATTGACACATATTTGCTTAAGTAAGTAAATCTTAAAACACGAATCGATTAAGATTCAATCACCGACACGGATGAAGTCTAGGGTACGGTGTGTATCCTAATCCTAATTAATATTTTTTTTTTACTAATTATTGAAGTAGGCATTTGTCTCCCAAATGCGAAAGTGTGTTTGTTAAACTTTCCCGCTCTAACCACTGAAGCAATCATCTTGATAATTTGTATACGTGTTGTCTGGGGTACTATAAAGGATATAGGCTATCTTTCATCCCGGAAAAATGCTTCCGAGGAACAACATTAACGCGAATGGAGTTGCAGGTCAAGAAAGTAGTAGTTAAAATGATAGTACTAGTGTTAAATAGGTAGGTATTTATGGATCCAGTCATAAGGTTTTAGTCTAAACCGAACTAGCAAACTAAGATTATGGTTAAAGATGGGTAGGTAGGTATATAAACCTTTAAACCATAATCTTTTATTTCTTATAATGAATGTCAAAGTACTTTTATTTGTTGTCTGAGTTTTGTTATTTTCGTGCCTTTGTTTAATATTGTGAATAGTAATATTTGACAGGCGAATTTTAGTGCATCTTAGAATCATGGTGCTCAACTTTGTGAAATTAATAATTATTAATTAATAACTAGTTAGTCTAGTTTATTCTTCTCTCAATGGATAGACGAAATAACAAAGTACGTATGTACTTTATAAGTAACACAAGCCCGCGAATAGAATTAAAAGGCGCCAAAATCTACACACCTACTTGTTGACATAACTGTTCAGTCAATACATTTGCTAGGTCAATGGTTGTGACCGCAAAAAGTTGAATCATAGTGTCATGTAGTGCGATACTGAGTACCAGATCGGTACCGTTACTACCAGGCGACCAGACAACCATAAGAGGTACCGCTATGCGCCTTGTACGGCAGTCACAGTCAGCCAAATTATAACTGTATCTATCTGCACGAAGGCTGTTGTCTCAACTTCTTAAGTTGAGAGCGCATGCAAGCTCATTAGCAGTGAAATCGTGCGGTGACATCGCCTAATGACCGGGCCTCTGAACTTTCCACTTGTAGGTTGCACGACTATTACGTTATCTCTAGCCTGTGCAAGGTATTTTACTTACAATAGAAAATTATAATAGTATAGTTTCATATTAATATCAGACAAAAGTGAGATTTCAATCAAAAGAGGTCTAAGGATGAGTAACGAACGACCACTGGTTCATACAATCCTTTGTCTCACCCGTAAATAACGTGAAGTTCATTCACGATCTGTTAGTGCAAGCGAATGCAAAACATGAAGATATTCTTCAGATAATAATGCAATAGCCCGATAGTCAATAAATCACTGGCGCGTCATCGATAAAATGCAAACAAGAATCGCGCATTCAACTTATCCCGACAATTTATCAACATTGTGATTTTCTCAGGTCACTGTAGATCCTATCTGCACAATGCAATTTACAGTGGCCAACAGCGAAATGCGAAATCAAACGCTACACAGTATTTATAGCGTAATGCACACAATATTGTAAGAAAACACGGCAAAAAACATACCTTCTGGCACAACAGCGAATGTGTAATTTTAAATGTGGAGAAAAAACTCTTCGTAGAACGAACGCTGACGGAGCAGGGCTCGACACAAAACAACACTGTACACAAAATATTGCGCAGAAGAGGAAAAAATCTTTAAAATAACTGCACTAAATTTAGCCAACGAATGCGATAACGCGATTGGGTTTCGAGTAAAGACGGGACGCACGTCCGGCGAGCTCAACGTCTACAGACGAATAGTCGTCGCGGCGCGGCGCGGCGTAGCTTGTCAACAAACAAAGAGTTCGCTGCGGCCGTTTGCGCAGGCGCAACGACGCCACACGCACACAATACAACTCGTGTGAATGAACACGTAAACATTGAGTATATTTGTAGATTTCGCTATAATCACTCTATTTCGCAGCAAACATTTCCGTGGTACTGCGCCGTATCATCCATAGACGAAACGAGGTCGACGATAAACAGGCACGACACGAGTCGCTTTCAGGCCGTTATTTATTTGCTTAGTTGCGTTGTGAAATCGGTCGCAAGTACTAATAACAATAACAAGGTCGTTATCAGCTGTTATCAAGAAGCGGACAGCTGATTGAGCGCCGACTGGAGTCGTGTCATATAACTCGGTAGGCTCGTGAAAGGTCACGCCGAACGTTAGCACGCTAGCCGTGAACCTTCATATATAAAACTTTTATACGGTGTAATGTACTTGCTTAAACCTCTACTACGGTTCCTAAAAATATATTTCTCCAATAAACTGTACAACGCCCTGGAAATTCCCACGCAAACCGTTCCTACTTTCATGTTAAATAGTTTTCGCGATTGGTTCTCTATAACATCCGATTCACATATGTAACCTTTTTACTGTAAGGGAAAATAGGTGTATTTGACGGGTCAACAACAAGATTTTTTTATTTATTTGAAATAGTGACATGATTGGAAATTTTCAGGAAACATACATAGCTTCAGAGATTAATGTACTACTATTTTGGTTACCTATGCACATTCATGTAAATATATAGGGACGTATCACACGAATTGAGCTAGATACTAACTCAACGATATTATATTTTATAATAGATACTAATATAAATAAACACCCAAGACCCAGGTCAATCTGAAAAAGATCGTTTTCCATCATGACTTGACCGGGGATCGAACCCGGGCACCCTCGTGACGCAGACTGGCGTGTTGACCACTGCGCCATGGAGCACGCCAAAGGATACAATACAATACATAGCTTGAGGATACATACATTACATAGCTACAGAGATTAATGATAATTTTGGTTACCCATGCATATTAATATACATGATGAAATTTTGATCGTTCTGGACCTATAAAGGAATGATTCAGCTCGTCGATATGAACAACTTTTCCTATGGGCCAACGCTGGGCACTCAAAAAAATTTTTGACGCTTCAATTCGAAATTTTTTGTATGGGACTGCCAATTTTTTTAATTCCTAGCATTGGTCGCATAGGAAAAATTGTTCATATCGACGGGCTGAATCACCCCTCAACGGGTCCAGAACGATCAAAATTTCACCGTGTAGATCTGGGGTACTATTTTTGAAAGTATGACACTCGTATTTGAGCTATTTTTATAGGAAAAAATCGCTCGTTTACGATCGGCATCATTTCAAAAAAGCACTCCGGTACTTTATTAGAAAGCAAGCTGAATCATGTAAATTACTGGTACGGCCACAGATTACTAAATAGTTACTACGGTACGGCTAACAACACAATTAAGTATGCAGGGCCGCTCTAACAAAAGTTTGTTCAGAAGATAATATTGGTGTCGCAAATTAAACTTCACAAAGTAATAGTTTTCAGTAATATCTTTAAAATAATGGCTTTTGATATAAGTCAATCTTTTGATTTGATAGATATACTATCTATTTATTAGATAATATATACAATTTTCGTTTCACAGTTTTAGTTACCATACTCCTCCGAAACGGCTTGACCGATTTTGATGAAATTTTATATGTATATTCAATTCAGTAGGTCTGAGAGTAGGTTGTTATCTATTATTTATAAGCAAAACGAAGTTCGCGCGGCGGGGACAGCTTTTATTAAAATATACAAGGTGAAATTTTGATCGTTTTGGTTCCTTAAAGGGATGATTCAGCCCGTCGATTAGAACAACTTTTCCTATGGGACCAATCCTGGGAACTCATTTTTTTTTGACATTCCTCCTATACAAAACAGGGCGGCGCGGCGTGTCAATATTCTAAACAATGGATTTCGACAGTTATGGTATCGTTAGGTTGGTCTAAAACCAAAGTGTCCTTAGGTAGGTTAATTAAAAGGAAGGGCAAACGGGTTTTAAGCGGGTGCCGCTCGAACGAAAAACGTCGCTCCATACCCATTCGGCGATTAGGAAAAAAGATGAAAAGTCTTAATATTTTCATATTTATATTTTTACTAGCTTTCGCCCGCGTCTACGCCCGCGTCAATGTCGATCCCTCGGGATTAGTACTTTTTCCCGGGATAAAAGGTAGCCTATGTCCTTCTCCGTACTCCAGAGAACTTGTATGCAAAATTTCATGATAATCGGTTCAGTAGTTACGGCGTGAAAGCGTAACAAACAAACAAACAAACAAACTCACTTTCGCATTTATAATATTAGTAAGGATTAGCTTTCGCCCGCGGCTCCGCCCGCGTCACAGTTGATCTCTCGGAAATAGTATATTTTCCCGGGATAAAAGGTAGCTTATGTCCTTCTCCGTACTCCAGAGAACTTGTATGCAAAATTTCATCATGATTGGTTCAGTAGTTACGGCGTGAAAGCGTAACAAACAAACAAACAAACTCACTTTCGCATTTATAATATGAGTAAGGATAAAAAAAATAAGAAAGGGGGCGACTTCCGAGATTGTATTGATTGTAAATATAAATATTGTCATGTGAGAATTATTGTTTTAGACGTAAAAATTACAAAGTTTTCGAAGAAAAATATGTTTAGACAATATCATTTTTAATTTTCACATGTATCTGTTTCAAATTGCATCAAGGGGGCGATCTTGTTCAAGGATCGACCTAATTATACAAATACTTTTGATGTATCTAATTAATTCAGCGCATAGTACTAGTGATTTGCAAATAGGTAAATTTTCAACATTTCGTACAGTACTGTCTTAATTTTTTTAAATAATAGTATCTACTAGTTTTATGTACTTCTCTTTCTTCTTCTATATTTATCTATTCAATCAATACTGAACGTTATACTATGTTTAAGCCTTCTTCATTTAGATTTTATTAGAAATTAGAAAAACCCTCTTATTAAATAAAATATAGTGAAAAAATTTCAAGCGGGCGGGATTTGAACCTGCGACCATAAGTCTATGTACGACTTATGGTCGCAGGTTCAACTCCCACCCGCTTAAATTTATACACCATTTTTTATTTCTTAAATTAATAAGAGTATATCAAAATAGCATTGTGAATGCAAAATATAACACTTAAAAATATTAGAAACTAGCTTTCGCCCGCGGCTCCGCCCGCGTCAATGTCGATCCCTCGGGAATAGTACTTTTTCTCGGGATAAAAGGTAGCCTATGTCCTTCTCCGTACTCCAGAGAACTTGTATGCAAAATTTCATGATGATCGGTTCAGTAGTTTGGGCATGAAAGCGTAACAAACAAACAAACAAACAAATAAATAAACAAACAAACAAACTCACTTTCGCATTTATAATATTAGTAAGGATAAGGATATAATATTAGTAAGGATACCGTTCATAAAAGACATCAACGCGTTAAAAAAGTCAAAGTGCTGTAGCTTTTTTTAAAGAAGGTACTTTTAAGTGAAAGCGGTATCTCAGGGACTCAATATTGTGCCAATTAGGTTCTATAGTGATGACATTTAAGAGAAACAATGTTATTGCAATGATATTATATCACGGAAAACAGAAAAAGAAAAAAAAATCCACTCACATTCAGTGGCGAATTATTAACCGAATGCAAAATGATGGTGAATGGGGTCAAGTGCCACACCACAACCCTATGACCAATACCACTTAAAGCAACCTAGTTTTCCTGTTTGGTTCGGGAAAAAGGTTTATTTTTCCGTATTCGCGTGTAGCAAAGCCCGATATTTTTCGAGAAAACACTTCTTGGCATTAACATTCCATTTATAACTACTACGCTAAATGGGGGGTTATTGTTTTTATTACAGCTCATACATACATAGTATCAAGTCTTTTCTCTTGCGGGGTAGACGGAGCTTAGGTCTATAAGACCTTATGCCCACATTTAGCATGTTGGAGGGCGTGTAGATGGAAAACGGAATCAAATAGTGATGGAATCAATAGGCGATCCTATTGACATGATTTCGTAGATTTTAGCCCAATCCCTCGATCGGCTTTTACGATCTGCGAGGGAAGAGAAGCAGCTAGCATATTCTACGCTTTTTCTTTTTGCCCAGACCATGGAAGAGCTCATGTATGTAAATATATTAATAGCTCAGCTCATATGGATTTGTTTACTTTGAGACAATTTACTTTGCGCGCTTCCGCCACCAGTTAGTTCATGCAAACTATTGCTGGCTAGCATCCACTCACTACGGTTAGTCCCTTCATGCCCGCCACCAATAGTTGATACATGCAACCCTGGTCGATACTGCTGCATCTGTTGAGGCTGCAGCAATGTCGGCCATCGTGATCGCGACACGTGTTTCGCCTCTACACGAGGCATCTTCAGGCAGTGAAACCTAGATGTTGATCGTTCGAATGCCAAGCACTCGGTGCAAGAATGTTTATTTTAGAGAAACAGATTCATTCCAATTTTACGAAAAACAGAAAAAGCCAAAATTTTCCACTCCCATATAGCAAAAAAATTGCGAACGAGTGCCACAATTACACTATGACCGATCATCAACATTTCGAGTAGGTGTCATGTTCAATCGACCATGCACACCCTGATGTCAGAGTTCTTCGGAACCGCCTCTCGGCCTCTGACATGGTTCCTTTAACGACTACCAGATGGCAGCCGGGATCAACGGCTTACTATGACCTATACTACTCTATGTACTTAACCCAGTTTTTTTGTGTTCTCTTTGTATATGGCAAACGATTGATTTTTCTCAATTTTACACTCGGCCTTTTGGGAAAAAATGCAAGTTGCAGGACTATAAATCCTAATCCTAACTAATATTATAAATGCGAAAGTGAATTTGTTTGTTAGGCCTTCACGCCCTATCTATTGACCGATCGTCATGAAATTTTGTCTGGGCTACGGAGATGGACATAGTGTACATTTTATCCCGAGAAAAAGTACTGTTCCAGAGGGAACAACATTGACGCGGCCGGAGCCGCGAGTGAAAGCTAGTATAAGAAAAAAGCATTTTAATGTTGTTATTAGCCCTCATATGTGTCCAATAAAATTCAAAATGATGGCGAACTGGGTCAAGTGCCACAATAACCCTCCAGCAAAACAGGCCGATAACTTCCGTGTAACCTATTTTTCCATGTTCCTATTTAGTTCCGGCAAACGATTGTTTTTCTGCTTGCGTAGCCGGATATTTTGCGAGTAAAGGTATCGTGCATATTTGGAATGGAACTTGTGATAAAATTCCATCCACCGACAAGAAAGTGTTTGACATTTATCGTATCGTTGAGTTAGTATCCTACGACACAAGTTCACAGCTTACTGTGGGGCTAGCTCAATTTGTGTGATGTGTCCCTATATATTTATTTACATTTGCGTGTGACTCTCTAAGCCTGAACTTTTTTTTATGACAGGTCGGCAGTAAGTGATCACCGCTGCCATGGACAACTGCAACACCCGCGGTGTTACAATAGCGTTGCTGATCTTTTAAGAAAAACATACTCTTTTTTTGAAACGTGCTGCAAACGTAAAATAAAATGGGGAATCAATAATATTAAGGGATACTCAGTTCATAAAACAGCCTTTCACAGTCTATGAATTTATTAATATGAAAAGAACTAGCATTTGCCAAGCAGTTGCGTTTCAAAAAATCGATGGCTAAGGATAGGCAGGCTTGGAAGTTACTCCACGGACAAGAACGAATATATACTAGTTTTTTTTGGTTTTTTTCCTCGTACAGCAGGATTGTAGAACGGACCCTCCCGAGGTTTTCCCTGTGTGCTATAACTTGGGGTCCTTCAAAAGGCGTGTTTACAGGTATCTTAAGTCGGCAACGCATCAGCACCTCCTCTTGCAGATGTCCATGGGCGACGGTGACCACTTCCCATCAGGTGGCTCGTCTGCTCGTTTGCCGTCAAATATACATAAAAAAAAGATAGATAATTTGTATGGATGGATTATTCTTCGCATTTCAATATATGACATATCTTCTTGGAAAAATTGTTCAATATCTACGGATTAAGTAATATGTATATGTATCATTTTATGCCCTTTAGTTATCAGTAAGAACCGGTTTACAGTTCGCAGGCTAGGTATAATAATATTCTAATAACCACAATACCGAATCTAAGTTTGGCTAAGTTACAAACTAACAGACTAATGTTATTGTTTTCAATGCTGATTGAAGTCAATATCGAGACGTTGGGTCTAAAACCGAGGTTATTTTAGCTGCGTCAACTTAGGTTGTACTTGGTGATAGGCCGAAACTTTGGGTACCTGAGACGTTTCTCTTCTTCCTTTTAGTGTTAGTGAGTAACATTAGTGTCAGATTTTGCAAGCTTTCTCAGATTATCTACTTTAAAATTGAACGCCCTTGCACGAATTTTGATTATTTCAATGTGTGAGGATAATACCTATTTATTGTTATTAAAAGTTTAGCTTAAATGTGTGAGGCAATTTTGTTGTGAATTTGGATTAATCGCCAAACTAAAATGTCGACTAATCCAGCCATCAATCCAAGGTGACATCGTGTCTTTTTTGAGATGAGACGTCCGCTGTGTCGTGCTTTATCGACAAGTGTAGTAGTTAAAATAATTTGTCATAATATAACTTGCCTGGGGTCAGGTCAAGATGGAAAATTATCTTCTTTAGATTGGCCTGGGTCTTGGATGTTTATCTATATATGTATTTATTATAAAATATAGTATCGTTGAGTTAGTATCCCATAACACAAGTCTCGAACTTACTTTGGGGCTAGCTCAATCTGTGTGATTTGTCCGTAAGTATATATTTATTATTTATAGGTGAAGGTCAATTTAATGCGTATTGTGTATGTCAACGCAATAGCTGTCAGGGTGGTATCAAGACCCAAAGGCCGTGTTTAACGCGTTTGTGGGCCTATAGGCACAAACTAAATCAAAATATTGATCTATTAGGAATTCTGATAAAATCTGTATATTGCCAGGGAATTCAAAATCACCCTGTATATGTATAAACAGTAGCTATGTAAATCCATACTAACATTATAAATGCGAAAGTAACTTTGTCGGTCTGTTTGTCTTCTTTTCACGCTTCAACAATTGAACCAATTTGGTACGGAGGTAGTTTAAGGGCCGGGGAAGGACATAGGGTACCTTTAATTCCGGGATATCCTACAGTTCGCGAGGCGGAGCCGCGGGCAACAGCTAGTAAGGAATAAAAGTAAGGTAAGTATTATTAATGCTATTTTAAATAATGACCAGGTACCAATGAAAAGTCCACAAACAGTTAATCTATTCCGTATATTGATTGCTGTTATTTGCGGACCGCTGGTTACACATTAAAAAACCATTGTGAAGAAAATGGCACTTTACCTCACATGTACAAACCGCATCATTAAGAAAATCACTGTGGTCACGCTTAATTTTAGCATAAGTACTGGAGTTAGGTTCTTGCATTCATGTATTTTATAGTTAGGGCTTCATACCAATGTGACACAATTAACACTAACACAAAGTTAATGCTAAGCCTCCTTCGTTCGTTGACATCTTGTTGACATCTATCCTGTTAGGGAGCTTATCATCACACATCTACCTTTCAGAGCCTAGTTTTGGCTGCGATTGAAGAAGCAATCGATTGCCACTTGTGACAACAGAGTGTCAACATTTTTCACGACAAAAGATTAGAATTCCATGTAAAAAGCCTACGACAGAGTATAAAAACTAGATAGATACACAATACAACGCTTCGCTTACAGTAATCTTATTAAATTTGAATACCTAAGTACGTAATTAGTTTCTAATCCCAACATAAGTAAAAAAATCATAATCAGCCTGTATGTTACTAGCTATTTACGACTCAAAAAGAGAAATATATGCTGAGTTATTTTTGCTGGTAGAATCTGTAACCTCATCAATGTGACATAATTAACAATAACACGAACGAAGTTAATGCTAAACCTTCTTCGTTGACATCTTGTCTAACTAATCTGTTAGGGAGCCTATCATCACACATCTACCTTTCAGAGCCTAATTTTGGCTGCATTTTGTCAATTGATTGCCACTTGTGACAACCGTGTCAACATTTTTCACGACAATAGATTTGAATTCCATGTAGAAAGCCTTCGATCGAGTATATAACAACTAGACACACATAGAACGCCTCGCTGACAGTAATCTTATTAAATTAGAATATGTACGGAATAAGTTTCTAATCCCAACATAAGTAAAAAAAGATCAGCTTGTATAAAACTAGCCATTTACGACTCAAAAAGAGAAATATATCCTGAGTTATTTTTGCTGTTGGAATCTGTAAGAACCTTTTTACCCATGTGTATATGTTCCGAAGGCAAAGTTCAAAGAAAAACCATTTGTCATGCCTCCCAATTGGGATGTGTTATGGGAATGAGAGACATTTCTCCAGTGGGCGACGCATGTGTGGGAAACGGTGGCTGGTATGTTGATTGATGTATCATCACAGATTACCGAAACGCATGAAAATATACTATACAAAGTAAGTACTTATTCAAGCATTCAAACGAGATTCTCCAATACTGGGCGTAATTTTCCGAGAGTGTAGTTGTTTGTTTTTCGTGTGTGATGGAGCGGGAATCGAAAAGGATTACCTCGGGACGAAGAAGCGTTCCAGGTTCCTTGCGCGCTGGTCTTCTCCACGCTCGATCACTGGATTTTCGGGGCTGAAGCACTAACACTTTCAATACCGATAAAATGTCCGCTATTAGTTATCATTTCCCTATTTTAGGAATTTTTATATTTGCTAGCGCGTACGCGGGGCTTTGCGTTGGTCGAACCGAACGCCATCTTGAGGTAAGTCGGGTGAGTAGGTAGATACGAAAGAGAGAGAATGAGTGTGTGAGGGAGAGCGGAGTGCGTGATTTAAGCGGGATATTACAATATATATATAAAAATGTAATAATGTTAATTTGGCGTAGACAGTGTGTTTAAATGGCCAACACTGGTGTCAGATTTTTCAAGCTGCCTAAAGGCATCTGATATAGCTTAACGACTGCCATCAATGATGAAATCCGGGAACAACGGCTTAACATGTCTTCCGAACGCCGGAAGAGCTCGAGTCGAGATATTCTTTGTGCCACTTGCGGTCATCCATCCTAGCGGGGACTGCGTCCGGAGTTGCTAAACATGTGAAAGCGCTAATATCGGTCACACCCACTGGGTCATCGGGCTCCTCTTTTCGTGTAGTAATAACAGGTTACTAGTGGCTCTGTGAGTTGTAGACCTCACAAGTCTTATACCAGCGAACTTATAATAATGGTCCAAAACGCGGAACAAGACCCCAATGGCTTTTAGTTTATTTTATTTTTGACGTGATAACGTTTTATAAATCTATGGCTGCACGCACGAAGAAGCGTCACGTTCCGTGTGCGAGCGAGAGCGCGGAACAAGCGATAGAGAGGCGCGATCGGCCTAAGCGTTCGGCTTGTGACGCATCAATCTTCCGCCGTAATTACGTTAAATCATCGTCCGTAAACCGACTTTACAGACAACCAAGTTTTTTCTTCTGTCCCATACCGGCATGAAAGAATAATTTCAGAAAACCCTCATTATCGAACTTGCTCACGAAATTTCCCGAACGGTTGAAAATACGACGCAGACGAGAACAGCCAGACAGACCGCGCCCTCGCGTTCGCTCGGTCAGTAAATGCCAAGGGAGTTTTATGTTATTATTGTTTGTGCCTGATCGTCATATGCATATCTTTAGAGATACTAAGAATAATATAGGGTATCTTTAATGTGTGGCCTACAAGGTACCGACGTGAATTTTTGCATGTTGTTACTTGAGAGAATAGGAATACACGTCTCGAAAGATTTATTTTATATACATTCGACGGCAAACGAGCAGACGAGCCAACTGATGGAAAGTGGTCACTGTCGCTCATGGACATCTGCAACACTAGAGGAAGTGCTGATGCGTTGCCGACTCTTAAGATACCTGTAAACAAGCCTTTTGAAGGACCCCAAGTCAAAGCACACAGGGAAAACCTCAGGGAGCTCATTCCACAATCCTGCTGTACGATGGAAAAAAACCACGTGACGCTCTGACATTTTTGGAGACCCGAGTGTCAAGGATGTGGGGATGGACTCCTGTGGCGGGCGGTGCGGTGGTAGGTTATATTGTCTGTGGGTGGTAGAAAGGTGACGGTGGCACCAACTCAAATAGTTCTTTAGAGCATTCTCCATAGTATAGACGGTATAAAACACACAGAGAGCCGACGTCTCTCCGTAGACTGAGGGTGTCTACTCAACTGTGTTGCGTTAGTGTATGCTGGAAACAAGGCGACGCTTAGAAACCACGCGTCATAACACTTCTAATTGTTTGTTGTTCTGTGGGAACACATGTCTCGAAGGATAGCATATAAAAACGCAAACGCAAACACAGGCGCGTGTGATGCTGCGGCCAAACGCCCACCTTCAATATAATTTTTTTTAGAAGAATTTGAGTATGTTAAACCTCTATCTTATCTGATGGAAGCATCGATGAGGTCTAGGGTGGCACACGCAAACTTAAATAATGCCTATTCACTCTTGCCTCGAAAATCCCTAAATCGAAGGAGTCGGGATACAGCGACGCGGGGAGGGAATTAAATTTTTTCGCGGGTCGCATAATGAAGGAGGAGGCGAATCTAGAGGTGCGATGAGCAGGAATATCGACCACATAAGAGGCCGAGAGGCGGTTCCGAAGAACTCTGACACCAGGGTGTGCATGGTCGATTGACCGTGACACCTACTCGAAATGATGATGATGACATGTATGGAATCCCTGTCTACGCCATGTCATCCGAAGATGGAATGGTGCAGGGGGAATAAGATCGTGAAGTTACTGCTAATTCTATTCTGGTCTTATTTAATCTATAGAAGCTATAACTGACTATCGACAAATTACGGATTGGTATCCTTCATAATTCATGACCTCACGTTAAAATGGCTGACAGTAACTACGTAAATGTGAAACATGATCCAACTGACAGAAATAGAACATGATTGCTTTCACTTTTGACCTATGAAGTTGTTACTTCGTAAAACTACATATTACGTGAAAGTGTGTTTGTTTTGTCAAGTCCGGTCCGGAAAGCCAAGGATCAAAGTGAGTTTTGGCATACCTATATCTACTTAAATAATCAAGTTACTGGACATTGTAGCTTACATTTTTTAACACAGAATTATAAAAGCACTAGCAGTGCCCGCTACTTCATTCGCGTACATTTTATGTAATGTTGATATTGATTAGGACCCCTATACTAATTACAATTATCAATTTTCATACTGCTAATTCCAGAAACGAGAAATAACCATACAAACTTTACCCCCCATTTTACCTCTTTAGGGGAGAATTTTAACCATTTCACTTACACACATCTTTTTTAATTGTAATCGAGAACTTATATACCTATTTTCATACCTCTAAGTCCAGAAATGAGCATTTTTCCATACAGATTTTACCCCCATTTTATTTTGTCCGTTTTACCTACACAGATCTTTATTTATTGATTGTTATCAAGAACTTATATACCTATTTTCATACTTCTAAGTCTGGAAATGATATGAGAAAAGCCATATAAAATTCACCCCCTATATTTCACCCCTTTAGGGGTTGAATTTCTAAAAATCCTTTCGTATTGCACATTTCCATTATAAAATAAACCCCTGTACCAAATTTCAAGTTTCTAGGTGGTGGTAGTAGTTTCGGCTGTGCGTTGACATAATAAGTCCCACGACTCCGTTCGCGTACATTTGTATGGGGGCCACGTCTTATCACAACCGTAGGAAAAAAACATGTAGCCTTTCCTGCGTCCTGTACGTCAAATTTTTTATTTACCAAGTTAAAAGATTAAGTCATCAATCCTACGTCCTCCTTTTACTTGTTCCGTGGTATCAACCCTCCAAGTCAACCCACCAATCCCAGGTCACCGGAGCCAGAACTCTCTCGTACAGGGAGTGTCACTGCTGTGGTTTTACTGTATAGTGTAACACGGGCTTGTGGCCAAACGCAAACAGTTGAAGAATTTTTTTTTTTAAGAATCGGAAGGGACATTTATACGAACAATTCGGCAAGCGATATGACTTATTATTATTGACCTTTAACACACTATTCATGACTGCCGTCAAATAGCTGATTCCTTCATAATCCATTAGATCACTTAAGGGCTGACAGTAGCGTCATGTTATACGTGTTCCAAAGGTTTCGATACCATGAGTGCCGCTTACTTTTGACCTTTACGAATTGTTACCTAATAGGTACAACTAGTTCATGTTAGATCGTAGATAGGTACATTGTTTGATGGAAATAGCTGTACAGTTTGCATTAATGAATAAGGTTTATAATATGATGGTATGTATATGTATAATATCTACTTATAAAAAAACTGTGTACAGCTTGAAGTGTTATTTGTAGGGTTCCATAGCCAAATGGCACAAAATGGAACCCTTATGAATTCGTCATGTGTACCTGTCCGTCCGTATGTCACAGCCACTTTTTTCCGAAACTATACTGTTGAAGCTTGGTAAGAAGATGTATTCTGTGAACAGACTGTTGAAATAAATTTATATTCTATGCTTTACATTTATTTGACACATGACGTTTGCTGTCATTTTGTTTCTGACATCGGGCCTTGTTTTTGTCTATCGCCAGCCCGCCATAATGTTCTGACTGTATTTTGTGTTGTCCTTATTTAAATAAATCAATCGTTATCCATCTAGAAATATGTGAACGTGAATATTGTATTTGCATCGCAGGTGATGAGGAATAAATATTCTTAACCAGAAAGTATTTTTCATTCGTCGAGTTCCATTCTTCTAACACCACGCCATGCGCAACTATCAACTGCTCATCACAGACGAGGCCTCAAATGTTTGGTACCATCGCTCGTCAAAGGCGTACGCAGACTGATCAAGTGCGCGCAAGGGATAGCGCTTGGCGGTTTAGCCCGTGAATGATGAGATAGGAGATAGTCTCGAGTCGCTCAAAGAAAAAAACGTAAGCGCCAAATTCGTATAGCGCTTGGCGGTTTAGCCCGTGGATGATGAGATAGGAGATAGTCTCGAGTCGCTCAAAGAAAAAAACGTAAGCGCCAAATTCGTTATTTCTATTTTATATAAAATCAGACCGGTTAATTGTATTTTCATATTTACATTTTGATGAATTACTAATGACCTATCTTTTAGTCTAAAAACCATTATTTCATTCGTCGCATTTGAGCTACAATAACAAAAACTCTGCGAACGAAGACCATTTTTCAAAAAATATTTCTATCGAGAAAATTTTATCAAAACGTGTTTTCATCTTACACTTTTGGAGATGAAATAGTCAAAAATCATGTTACTTAGATTTGAAACTCCTAATTTAAGTATTTTGCGAGATAAATAAGGTTCAGAACGACCTTATTTACAGTGGTATCGCCTTAAGATTTTCACACAAAAATAGATTCCCCATACTTAGAACTGAAACTCAATTTTTTTTTCATCAAACCCATACCTATGAGTTGGTCTTTAAAAATGATATTGAAGTTTCTGATATCATTTTTTTCTAAACTAAATGATGTACATTATTATTCAAACTACCACCGGAAATTGGTTTGAACGAGATCTAGTAAGTAGTTTTTTAATACGTCATAAATCGTAAACCGCAATTTAGCTTTCATTCAATCAACTCAAAAATAGCAAGAACCTATAAATAATGTTATTTGCTGCTATGGAACCCTTCATGGGCGAGTCCGACTCGCACTTGGTCACTTTTTGAATGTGACTTTGTATCTAGTTCTACATAATCGAAGGCTTTCTACAAGGAATTCAAATCTTTTGCTGTGAAAAATGTCTCATAGGCAATCGATTGACGCAACTTAGCCAAAATTTGACTCTGAAAGGTAGATGTGTGATTAAGGCTCGTTTATAGGATTAGATGTCAATAAAAGAGACTGTACAGTGTTAATTGTGTCACATTGGTGTGAAGCCCTATCTATAAAATAGATGTAGCAAGAACCTAATTCCAGTTATTCTACTTTAACGAGATTGCTGTAAGCGAAGCTAAAATTAAGCGTGACCACAAGTGATTTTCTTAATGATGCGGTTTGTACGTGTAAGGTAACGCGCCATTTTCTTCACAATGGTTTTTTAATGTGTAACCAGCGGTCCGCAAATAACAGCAATCAATATACGGAAAAGATTAACTATTTGGCTTTTCATTGCCATTATTTAATGGTCATTATTTAAAATAGCCAGAAATAACATTTGCCTTACTTTATTAGTATTCCTGCCTTACTTTATATTTTTTTTTTTTTTTTTTTTTTTTTTTTACTAAATATTGAATTAGGCATTTGTCTCCCATCTCACCTGATGGTAAGTGACGATGAAGACAGGGATGTTACATGCCTATCCAAGAGATACCCATTTATTCTACTTTTGAATGTCCCGGGACTGTACTTGTTTGGGAATATAGACGCAGGCAGTTCATTCCACACCTTAGCTACTCGAACCAAAAAGGAACTGTCAAAGCGTTTAGTTCGACTCTTTGGTATTCCAACGATAAAAGGGTGAAATTTCTGTCTGCGCCTTGTAGTCCGATGGAGGAATGGTGAGGGTTCAACTAGCTCAAAGAGCTCCTTCGCACACTCTCCAAAATGGATCCTATAAAATACCGATAGACAAGCGACTTTACGGCGATGCTCCAGGGATTGCAATTTCCTATTTGAGACCACGTCGTTGTTTATGAGCCTGCGGGCTCTTCGGTCAACAGAGTCCAATGCTTCAAGCTGGTATTTCGCTGAGCCATCCCAAAGGTGACTGCAGTACTCCATGCAAGAGCGAACCTGGGCTGTATAGAGATTGAGCAGCCGTTCAGAGCTGAAGTACCGCCGAACCTTTGAGATGATACCCAACTTCTTGGAAGCAGTTAGTGCCATTGACTCAATCTGTTGGCCGAAGCTTAGTTTGGACGTGACTGTCATGCCTAAAAGCCCAAGGTGGTCAACTAACGGTAAGGAAACACCCTGGAAAGTGGGTGCAAGTGGGAAAGCACTCTTTTTTGCAGAAAATAGACACGCCTGTGTTTTGGACGGGTTAAACTTAACAAGATTGGCGTCTCCCCAATCGGACACCCTCTGTAATTTCGAGTTAACCCGTTCAATCATAGACTCTCTCAGAGACTGGACTTCTTGTGGACTTGCACTGGCACTGGACGTATAACTCTCTACAACGGTGCTGTCATCAGCATAACCAATAATGCCAGACATAAGGAGGTCATTAATGTGCAGCAGGAACAAGGTTGCAGAGAGAACAGATCCCTGAGGTACCCCGGCATTAATAGCCATTAGGTCGGAAGAGCAGCCATCCATAACCACTCGAATGGACCGTTCCCTCAGGAAATCGGATATCCAGTTGCAAAGGTCCTTAGGTAAACCATACGCTGGAAGCTTACTGAGGATAGCTTCGTGCCAGACCCGGTCAAAAGCCTTGGATATATCTAGTGAGACGGCAATTGCCTCACCGTGACCCTCCAAGGCTTCGCTCCATAAGTGAGTGGCATATACCAGTAGGTCACCGGTTGAGCGACCCTTGCGAAAACCATATTGGTTGTCACTAAGGAGCTCGTTGGTTTCCAGGTATGCCAGGAGACGATTGTTCAATACACGCTCCATAATCTTGCATAATATGGAGGTGATCGCAACAGGTCGATAATTGGCCGGGTCGGAGCGACTTCCCTTTTTAGGTACTGGTTGTACATTGGCAAGCTTCCAGGATCTTGGGACCTTGCCAGTCTCTAGAGAAAGTCTATAGAGGCGTGTCAGTACAGGGGACAACTCGGGTGCGCAGCGCTTCAGAACCACTGCTGGAATACCATCGGGTCCACTAGCCTTATTCACGTCTAGGTTTAGCATGCATTTAAGTACCTCTTTTTGGTGGATTTGAGCGGCCCGCATCTTGGGGCCGAACGAAGGTAACTGGGGTGGGCTTTTATTGCTACTATCTAGACGCGAATTGTCTGCAAATAGATTGGCAAACAAGTCTGCTTTCTCTTTTGCACCATGGGCCAGAGAACCGTCAGGTTTCTGCAATGGTGGCAGCGATGGGCGACAGAAGTTCATCTCCACTGACTTGGCTAGAGACCAGAAGGCTTTACTTCCTGAGGGACAGGAAGCTATCTTGTCTCCAATACGGCCAACGTGGTCGAAACGAGCTCTTCTGAACACCTTTTTGCAGGACTTGGCAGCAGCGTTATACACTCTCTTCCTGTCTTGGAGATCATCAGCTTTGATTCTGCGGGCATCAGCCCAGGACAAGTATGCTTCCCGCTTACGCCTTTCGGCTAAGAGGCACTGAGCATTGAACCATGGGCGAGCTTTGGTTTCAAGGGATACGTCAGCAAAAGGAATAAAATACTCCATTGCCTTACATATCACACTTGAGACAGCTTCAGCGCAGCATGATGGATCCCTAGAAGAGAAGCAAACCTGCCGCCAAGGATAAGATGCGAAAAAATGTCGCATCTCATCCCAATCTGCCGACTTGTATCGCCATACTCGCCTGGTGCCTTTGGGGCTGGTGTCAGGAAGCGAGTAGTGTGATACAGATTTCACCACACAGTGATCCGATGTCCCGAGCGGTGGTGATACGGACATCGAATGCCTGTCAGGATCGGTTGTCAGCAGAAGGTCCAGGCAATACGCAGTGTGGCCAGCAACGTCAGGAATGCGCGTCGACTCGTTGACAAGTTGGGAGAGACCGTAAGTTAATGCAAACTTATAGGTTTCTCTCCCAGCATGGTCGGTGTCCTGGTACGGGTACAGCCACTCTCCGTGGTGGGCGTTAAAATCCCCCAGAAATACCAACTGCGCAGATGGAAAACGTTGCTGGACCTTATCTGCAGCATCGCTGAGATATTCCATGAGCCGAGTTGTCTCAGAGTCTCCGCTATGCGAACGGTAGACACTGGCGTAAACAATATGATCAAGGCCAGTATCTACATGAACCCACAAAACGGAGAAATGCGGAACTTCCAAGTCATGGAGACGCCGACAACAGATCTCATCCCTGACATACATGCACACGCCCGCGTGGGGGTGGAATTTGGCCTCCAGGACATAGCCTGGGTAATACAGGTATGACAGGTCTGACGGATTACTGATCTGCGTCTCGGTCAGAAATAGCAAGGCCGGCTTGGCAGTCTCGAGGTGGTAATGGACTGCATCAAGATTGGAATGTATCCCCCTAATGTTACAGAAATCGACTAAAAGCTTAGGGGGCTCGGCCGGAGAGCGCTTGCTATGTTGGTTGTAATTTGGATTTTCAACCTTCAAAAGCGGAATTTTGCCCTCCCCAGAATACGTAGGGCAGCCTGAGCATTGTTGCCCAGGGAGGGATTCTCCTGCGCATGATCGCAGGTACCCTCCTGGGGTAATTTTCTCTTTAATTGCCGCTATCATATTGGAGAAGATCTGTAGGGGTATTGGGCTATATTTATTTCTTACTTTATATTAGTCTCCACTGCAGAAGCATGACCCTCTCTGTACTATCGGAGCCACACTTGACCAGAGCAAACAGAGGATTTGGCCTACACTCTCCTCGCTGGCCAGACGGGTTGGAGTCTCATTGATGTTTATGAGCTTTGTTTAGCTTGTTTTTCCTAAGTCGACTAGTCCTATTCTACTCTGCCGGAAACCACAGGGATAATATTTATTCACATAGCTCTTATCTATACTTATCTATCCTAACTTAAATTATAAATGCGAAAGCGAGTTTGTTCTTAGTTTGTTACGCTTTTACGCCTTTACTACTGAACCAATCATTATGAAATTTTGCATACACGATATCTGGAGTACGGAGAAGTACATAGGGTGCATTTGATCCCGATCGATATTGAAGCGGGCGGAGCCACGGGCGAAAGTTAGTCTAGGTTTAAGGAAATATTGATTAGTGATTCTTACACCGACACCATAAGGGCTAGGACCCTAAAATTTTGCACAAAAGTTCTTTTTATAATGTAAGCGAGCACTAACAACGGGGTTTTGAAACTTCATCCCCTAACGGGGTTAAATAGGGGAAATTCGTATGAAAGTTTAAAAAGATGGAAACATGAAATGTTTTACTAGGATTCATCATCATCATCATGTCTTTTTTAGTCTCCACTACAGAAGCACGACCCTCCCTGTACTACTAGAGCCATATTGACTTGCTCGATTACTTCAATTTAATATTGACTTGCTCAAAAACATTCTGAAATTCACAAGGAATTCAAATGGGGGTTAAGAGTTAGTTTAACGGGAACATACAATACATAACATATACAACATATCAGTCATCGCTATGAAATTCGTATTTATTATCTTGAGTCAAGATTTTTGTCAATTCATCCTTTAAAAGGGTTAGTTTAAATAATGGTATGGAAATACCATTATTTCTCAAGCAATCGCTTTAAAAACAGAATAGTAGACAGTGGTACTGAGAAATACAAAAGGTACATTTCCAGAAAAAGCGTCCCGTAAGGCAAGCGAAGGTCCCTCTCGCCATGTCTTCTCGCCATGGTCCCATGACGAGTTGTTCATTTTAACGGCTTGAGTCATCCCTTTAATGGAATGTCGGTGGTTTTACACGCTGTATACATTGTTACATACCAAAATAAATAAAACACCGATTTATTTAAACGATTTTATTGCAGGCGCTCCTTCGTTCGAGCTCGGATTCATTTGTGCCGAGTCACGGATCTGCATACATCAAACCTTCAGTCTATTTTTGTATCTATTACATATTTACATACGACGTGGGAGATCTACAAATGTGCCCTAAAATGTTTGTTCGGGGATAGAATGAACGATGGTACACAACATAAATACAGCTTCACAAAATGGAACGTAAGCATGTTACTTATCATCTTAGTGCGTTTTATTTAAAGTACACATTAATATATAAATATTAGTGTGACTTAATGTATACATGTGTCCTTATATGCGAGTCATATTACAATTATCATTACTTTGTTTCCCAGATTTCGGTTGACCAAAATAAAAAAAAATCTTTGGAAATGCATTCTTTTTTTATGCATTGATCGGTGGGTATTAAAATATAGGCCTTTGAACCTGGAAAAGTGCCTGCTTTTCTACGTCACACCTCATATAAAATTATCCTATTGTGTATTGTTTATTTTATTAATTATTCATGTCCAAAAGCTACAGCTTAGCCGTGTGGTATCCGGCAGAGTAGAATAGGACCAGTCCAAGTCTTCCCGTGGATGTCGTAGAAGGCGACTTAGGAAATACAAGCTAAACAAAGCTTATGAACATCTAAGACACCTCTCCAACCCGTCTGGCCAATTTAGAGAGTATAGGCCAAGTCCTCTGGCTGCTCTGGCCAAGTATGGCCCTAGTAGTACAGAGAGGGTCGTGCTCCTGTAGTGGAGACTAAAAAGGACCTGATGATGATGATGATGAAAAGATACAGACTTCTAGCGTTTCGGAACCAACCACTTCCCAGAGAAGAAGCCGCAAAAGAAAGTTTTCAACTATATTCTTGGTGAGTACCAAAAAAGGATTATAGACTGCATTATCGTGTCTACAGGAAGACACCGGGACAAGCGAAAGTCTCGGAATACAGGAAAGCTTCTAAAACAAACAAACACGCCCGCTAAGGCGTCAAACTTAAGTGTGAGAAGTGGTGTATCTTAGTCAGCAGCTCGTTATAAACTAGTAGCGTATAGTTCGCAGGTATCAAACTTTAACACTAAACCATTCCACGAACACGTAAGCTTGCTCCGCGTCCCACAGGAGCACAACGAAGTACTAAGTCCATGATATGTGCGAGTTTGTTGTCTATATGTGGTGTTAGTTTCATTTTATTCCCCAAATGGCCGAGTAAAGGTCATTCGCACTTTCAGTTTAATAGTTCAGTCATCATCATCATTTCGAGTAGGGCCTTCACGGTCAATCGACCATGCACACCCTGGTGTCAGAGTTCTTCGGAACCGCCTCTCGGCCTCTGACGTGGTTCCTTTAACGACTACCAGATGGCAGCCGGGACCACCGGCTTAACGTGCCTTCCGAAGCAAGGAATCATTTTTCTTATCAGACAATCAGATGATTCAAGCCTGCAATGTCCTAACCAAACTGGAAACAACTAAACAAAGTATGCTTCCGGTGGGAATCGAACCCACGACCCCCGGGTCAACAGGCAAACGCCTTAGCCACTGGACCACGGTGACTGTATTGAGTAGCAGGATTTTTTTCACTTGTTCAGTTGACTGTATTATTGTCGCTTTAAAAAAAAGTTTATCTTATCCATGAAGTGTTCCTGAGTAAATTGTTCCGGCAAGAAAATGAAATTTGGGTGTTGGGGAAATTAAAGAGGTGAGATATTTGTCTTTACTATTATGTAATAACTATATTGTAATCCTGGAATCAGAAGCCCGAATCAAATAAAGAATTAATAAATAAAAGTCGCTGATCAGCTAAACGAATTTCTATAGGTATTTCTTTTTCGTTTTTAACCTTTTTTCTTGCAATTCTGTATTCCATTAGGGATTCTAATTCCAGGGTTATAATATAGTTCAGAGGTTCAAAATCACGCTGTATGTACAGCCCCCCTAATTTAAAATCTGTTGTTAGAGGGGTCAGGTTTATCTGCCCCCGACTGTACATCAACAAAATACCATTATTATTTGCGAATGGTTTGATGTAGACATGCAGCGAAAGATGAAATGAACGGAAGGCTATAAATCTATTTAACTAAGTAGCTATCGGCTTTATGTATTGTTTGAATATCACCCTCTATAGACAGAAGCGGACAGGAGTTCACAGGAGTCGGTGAGGTCAGACATACCTTGAATGTCTCCACAACAGCAGTTTGGGTCAGTGGCAAAATTCCATCTATTCGGCGCACCTCCCCTGCGAAGACCGAAATCTATTTATTTGGGTCCACTACTTCCGTAGAAGATCCAAGTCAGGAACGGGGAAATTAAGGTCACTTTTGTTTTTTTTTTATATTATAGGACGGCAAACGAGCAAGCGAATCGCCTGATGGAAAGCGATCAGCGCCGCCCTGCAACACCTGGATGGATGGGATGGAATGGATGGGATGGGGGGGGGGGGGGTAGATTAGGCCTACCTCTACAGCATTTGTCCATCTATCTTTTACAAACAAACGACAAAGGCCTCTCCCAGGGATTTTTCGATCCATTGGAGGATATTGCTATTACGGCGCTGCTGTCCATCGGGAGCCTTTTTAAGCTGGAGATGGATGGGAATTTGTTAGATTTGGGAAGGGAATGAAATTACTGGGATACTACTCACTCGGGTGAATGGGAAAAGTGAGAGCAGCTCGGGTAGCCGGGCGCGTGTACCCGATGCTATACTTGCAACCAGCGGACAGGCAGTTGAGGATGACATCCTCAACTGCCTGTCCACACATTATACTTAGTAGCAATCTCCGGGTAGCAATCTCCCCTGGGCAGTCTGGAAGTCGCTGAACCGACTCCAGACTGGTGTAGGGAAATGCCGAGACAACCGGGTTAGGTGAGGTTTCTCCGCCAACAATACATACGATTACGGCCATCTTTTGACGTGCTCTAAATGCCCCACTCACTGCACACAAAAGGATCTAGACGAGGCAAATGACAGGGCAGTGGCCGTGGCCACATATTGGGCAAAATTACTAAAAGGACATTACGACTTGAAAAGATGAAAACTAAGTAATATTATAAATGTAATAATTAGGTACATCGATGAAAAGCCCACAAATATAGTTCCAAGTTGTTATTGTCGTGTGATGTTATCGCTGTCGCGGCTGTGTCGTGCGTCAACGGTAGTGTTCTCGAGCACGCGACGAGGAAATGGCTAGAATTCTAGTTTTTTACCCGACTGACCTACCTAGAAAGAGGGAAATATTCTTTGCGTGTATGTATGTATGTCTGTTTTATTGTCGTCTCCTGTAGCCTAAACGGCTTGGCCGATTTCGAAGTGTGAGGTATCATTAAATAAGTTTTCTTCCCCGGAGTGTCATAGGCTATGTGACGTTAGCAAACGTTGACGTTAACTGTCAAAAAGGCAGTCGGGTTATTTATTAATTGAAATAATCCACTTGTTAGTAAATCTGTGTATAAGTACACAGTATTGGGTTTTTATTTGAGGAGCACGATTGCCTAGTAGTCGTGACCATTGAAATAGCTTACGCATGTTAAGCAACCCTGGGCGCAGTCCCTATTGTGATGTCACCCATCACAAGTATGGCGAGTGGCATAAAAATATTTCGAGCTCCTCCGTGCTTCGGAAGGCACGTTAAGCCTTTGGTCCGGGTGTTGTCATCTTTGATGCCTTTAAATCAAATCTAACATATCTAAAAAATATTGTAAGCTTGTGAACATAATTTTTCGATTTACGCATCCGTTTCTGAAATATTTGGTTTATAGTGCAAATTTTTGTTAGCCCCTCTCTATCTACTAAATGGCTGTATATGAACACGTGAAAAAATTCACGGCGGTAGTATATATAACGAAGTTTGAAGGAAAACTATCAGAGCTAAGTAGAGTTTACAAATTAAAGAGTTATAATCGACTAACTTATAAATGTACTCGGAAAAGTAAAACTTCATACAAAAATTGAAAAATTAGTTAAGACGGATGTGAGTTACGTAAAACAACTGTGAATATAACTTTACCAACCACGTAAAGTAAAGAAAATATAAAATCATAGCAGCTTTAATCATAATAATACCTAAATAATAGCAATGTGTTTACGTTAGACGGTGCGCGGCGCTTAGCGGAACAATAAGTACGAGGCCGGTTGGTGCCTATTGCACTCGTTTTTAGGCATTTTTAGTCGTTAAACCGTGAGGCGTGAACTCAAAGCTGGCATTCGACACGCACTTGGCCCGTTTTGTCTTTTCTTCCTGACCAGCATTAAAGAAAGCTCTGTAAAATGGTAGTTAAAACACACAAGACAACGTGAATGTCAACGAGACGCCATCACTCTTGGATCGAAGAAATAAAACAAACAAAATCTGCAAAACAAGATCAGTGAACTCTTATAAAATTAGCTCCAATAACCCTTGAGCGTTTAATGAGGAGCAGAAAGGATCGGGAGTTCGGAGCAGGCCGGTTTGGTAAATTGAAACATTCGGGTCTAATCTGTTCCGAGTGCCTTGACCCGTGCTATCGCTGGCTGATCTGGTCCTTCGCATGCGAGCGCCGATCGTTGTGTTCAGGGCTTTAACTACTGCTAGCTTATCAATATTTTAATAATTTTAATTTTTATAAATAACAAAGAGGTGATAAAGATGGCCTTTCTAATATATCGCGTGATTTTGTACCTCTGAACTATACTGAAATCCTGGAATCAGAATCCCAGATAAAAAACAAAAGAAAAATATTGACCTTCCAAAGAAATTCGTTCAGCTGATCGGCTATTTAATTTTTTTTCTCGATTTCCTTCTTTTTTTCTTCCACTTCTATATTTTATTAGGGATTCTGATTCCAGGATTTCAGTATTTGTTCAGAGGTTCAAAATCATGCGGTATATAATAATAATAATATTTTTTTTAATTTCTAGATAACAAAGATCAATCGCACATCCACCGACCAGATGGTCGGATGACCTGACTACAGTCGTATGGTCGCAGGAAGACGCTGGATGCAGGCCGCTTCCAACCGGTCATATTGGAAATCCTTAGGGGAGGCCTATGACCAGCAGTGGACTTCTTGCGGCTGATATGGTGATGGTGAGGAAGATGAATTTTTTGTTAGTAACACTTTGCTTAGGTTAGGACTATATTAGTACTTTATACTATGTGTGTGACAAACTTAAATCATTTTTAAAATGACACCCTGTAATTTAAGCCTAATGGATAACACATTAGGGTTAAATTGCAGGGTACTCGTATATATACAGCTTGTAATATAACCACAGACAATATAACCTTATATATATTTTTTTTTACTAAAGTTGGATTAGGCATTTGTCTCCCATCTCACCTGATGGTAAGTGACGATGAAGACGAGGATGTTACATGCCTATCCAAGAGATACCCATTTATTCTACTTTTGAATGTCCCGGGACTGTACTTGTCTGGGAATATAAATAATTACTAGGTTATATTGTCTGTGCATATAACCAACGACTTTCCCGTGAAGGGGTGACTCAGCCCGTCAAAATGAACAACTTTTCCTATCGGACCAATGCTGGGAACTCAGTTATTTTTAACATTTTCATACTAATTGCCGGGCTGGCCGAACTTTTTCTATGAAAATGTCAATTTTGTTTTTTGAGTTCCTAGAATTAGTCCCATAGGAAAATCTTTTTGACGGGCTGAGTCACCCCTTCACGGGAAAGTCGTTGGTTAAGTTATATGCCGTATTTGTGTCTCTTTGTAATCAAAAGGATTAGTAAGTATCTTGAGGGGGGGACGTGGCGCGGAGTCCCGGTTTCTTTAAAAGTTATGACTATTTATTTAATTTTTGTCTACCTGCAGTAAAGCCTTAACAGATGCTACTGTTAAAGAAACAATTTGTTTTTATTACGTAAGGGTATTGCTTGACTAATATTATCAATGACATCACATTTTTTGAAAGAGGAATTGTTTTTCCTAATATATATATTATTTTAAATATGTCCGAGTATTGCGAAGTCACAGTCAATATATTTATTTCTTTGAATAGTTCTCTAAGTACCAACGTCCGTGAGACACGCTCTAGTACAATTTCGGAATAACGATTACGGCCGGACATCGGCCTGAGTAGTGAATCGATTTGATTACCACTCGAAGAATCGATTAAAACGCGAAGTACTCGCAATCATTTCGGAATGAAGGCCTCTGTGGTATCGATTTACTGATAAATTGCTTGGGAGCCGGCGATTACATTCGAGTGGTTGCCATTATTAATCGCAAATCCTTACATCTAGAGCGACACGATAAGCGACTATAAAGGGTGATTTTAAATTTATTTCTCAGATTGGTCCTTCAGGCTATGCATGCACATATACGCGGCCCTCCAGGCAATATGAGAGTTTGCTTTCTATCCAAGCCTTGCGCACACAGGCAACGCCCAAAGCCGAGGGCCGTCTTCCTGGGGGCCCTTTGGTGAAGTTGTCTTAGGCTGAGGGCAATCTGCCCTCGCCTCAAACGCCCGGTGAAGTAGCGAAAGCTCATTTGGAGCTAGCAATATAGTTATTTTTTTTTAAAAAAGCTGGCAATATTTTAATGTCGAAATAAGAATCTCTAAAAAGCATAGACCCGCAAAAAATTGGGCCTCCAATACAAATTCAACGATCAGCGTCAGTATGGGAAGTTTAATATTTTTTTATATTTACACACTTTTTATTAGCTTCACTTGTATGTTTGCTTGGTTGTTTGTTACCGTTTTTTGTTTTTGACCCAGATAAGATATATTTAAATATTGTAGATTTATTATGGACCGATGACAATATTCTTTTAGTTATTTATCCTTATCCTTACTAATATTATAAATGCGAAAGTGAGTTTGTTTGTTTGTTACGTTTTCACGCCATAACTACTGAACCGATCATCATTAAATTTTGCATACAAGTTCTCTGGAGTACGGAGAAGGAAATAGGCTACCTTTTATCCCGGGTAAAAGTACTATTCCCGAGGGATCGACATAGACGCGGGCGGAGTCGCGGGCGAAAGCTAGTTATCATATAAATTACCATTTCAGATCAGAACTTTTTACCAAACTTGCATCTGTAACAACAGAGAATGAATGATGATGATATATGGATTGAGGGGACATGGTGTGGGACGGGTAGAATAGGTAAAGAACAGTTTTTGGAAAGAAAACACATATTGAGCCGACCCAAAATAACTGGGATATACGAGGGGTATGTAAGGCAAACAAAAAATACTTTTCCCACCCTTAGCTCTTTAGGATATTCAGCTCTGCTTTGGCAATGGACCTCCTCGTTTGTTGTGGATCTCTTTCCTCCGTTTCCTTTATTATTGACTAGCTTTCGCCCGCGGCTCCGCCTGCGTTAATGTCGATCCCTCGGGAATAGTACTTTTTCCCGGGATAAAAGGTAGCCTATGTCCTTTTCTTTATTCCCGAGAACTTGTATGCAAAATTTCATGATGATCGGTTCAGTAGTTACGGCGTGGAAGCGTAAAAAACAAACAAACAAACTCACTTTCACATTTATAATATAAGTAAGGATTTAATTTCAACCATACGAACGAATCTTTCTTGCTGGTCTGGGAGAAAAGAAAAAAACATAGAATGTGTCAGCTGCTTCTCTTCCCGCGCAGATCGTAAAAGCCGATCGAGGGAATGGGCGAAAATTTGCGGAATCATGTCAATACGCGATGCGGCTAGCAACCCATCATTATTTTGATTCCGTTTTTCACCTACACGCGTGAAAAAGACGTGATACTATGTATGTATATACGAGTCGTAGAGGTTCGTCGCTTCTCCGCTCAGCAGCCTCGCTCCGCTTCGGTGGATCGGCATCCTTAATAATTTGATCTTCATTATAACTTGCCGAGTTTCCAAGTTACAGGGTATTCTGATACTCTAAATTTTGTTTGTAAATTATCTTTATCTCTCTAGTGTTAAATTTCGACCGTCAACTTTCGTAACATTGTGGAAGTATTATCGTGGTTTTAGTTGGTATTGTGTAATTTTGCACGTTACTTTTTCCGTAAAGAAGTCAAAAATGGTTCTAATAGGGGTAGATTGGACCAAGGGATCATGTTGTCAACAAACTTTGTCCCACTTTTTCACCCCCTTAGGGTTCGAATTTCGGAAAATCCTTCCTTATGCCTAAGTATATAAGCAAAGAATACACCGTCTTAGTTTCAGTTATGTACAATTATCAGTTTAGGCTATGATCCGTTAGTCCATTAGTCACTCAGTACTAAGTATTTTTATTGTATGTAAAGTATTAAACCCTAAAGATACCTTTCACTTATATATATCCACACAATACTCATAAAACGGAAAATACTGTGTAGACGAGCACAACGTGAAAGTAAATTTCTCTTTTCTATTACATTTTATTAAAAATTCAGTAACATCTGTACGATGCGGCGAAATGGAAGTAGGTGGAATTTGTTTATTTTATAAGAAAGATTTATAATAATCTTTCATGGCCTCAGATTTTCGCCCATTCTCTCGAACGGCTTTTACGATCTGCGCGGGAAGAGAAGCAGGTACATTCTAAGTTTTTTCTTTTCTCCCAGACCAGCATGGAAGCATGGGAGTAAAATATATGAGAAGAGAAAATGGCGACCAATCAAAATAATGTTTTTCCACAGTGTCACGTGATACCTACATCTAATTTGTTTATCAATTCACCGAAACCGGCGCGCCCTCAGATTGTCGCCGTTATTACCACAACGGCTTCATTCAGACTTTCTGAGAACAAGTCAATTTGACGTCAAATTACAGGGCTACCGCTTTTAGGGGTCCATGCGGAAAGTGGCGCCAAAAAGACCCTTTTCATATTTCACTCTCTGTCCGTCTCACAGCACTGTATTTTGTGATCCATAGTTGGCTCTTGAAATCACTATGTGCATAATTTTTTCAAATAGACGTCATAGAATACTGGTGGTAAATTGACTCGATATAGTATTGAACGAGAATCTTGCACCCCTTCTATCATCTTTTCATCACATCTCTAATGGTGCCTTGCCTTACTTGCCGGTATCTTATACCACAAGCACTAGCATGTAATGCCGCCTTTATAAGCAAGTGAGGCCTATGCCTGAGCAATGAGCATAGGCCTCTCTTGCTGACAGTAAATAAATAAATAAATATATACGGACAAATCACACAGATTGAGCTAGCCCCAAAGTAAGTTCGAGACTTGTGTTATGGGATACTAACTCAACGATACTATATTTTATAACAAATACATATATAGATGAACATCCAAGACCCAGGCCAATCTGAAAAAGATCATTTTCCATCTTCACCTGGCCGGGGATCGAACCCGGTCACTCCGTGTCGCAGGCTGGCGTGTTGACCGCTGCGCCACGGAGCTAGTCAAACTTAATATAACAGTGGCCGTGAAAACGTAAAAAGTGCTGATATGATGATGATGTGCAATATCTATCACAGACAGACATGAACGATTCTCATGGTGTTCTAAAAATATAATGTTGTACTGAACCTTTCGTTGTTCCAGTAATTCTCACTCACACTTGGCCAGTTTTAGGTCTCTCGTTATTTTCCAGCCAAGCTTTATGGTAGATGAATTTTTGTTTGTTTGGGAAAGCTGAGTCATCTGAGACGAAGAAATGTAGATCAAATGAAATATGTTGTTCGTTTATAGGCGCAGACATGTTTCATAGATTGCGGGTTAGACAAAGCGTTAGGGTTCGATTCCGAAGAACACGTTTAAAAAATGTTGCAATCCACAATGTTTCTCTATTCTTTTTCCTTGAGAATATATCTGAAATATTAATATATATTTTTCCGATCCTACGGGTTGAGTCTCACTTTCAGTTGAATCTGAAACTCATTTAACTGAGTCAATAAAATCAATTAAGTACCTATTTATTATATTAAAATCCTAATCCTAACTATATAATTGCGAAAGTGAGTTTGTTTGTTTGTTACGCCATCACGCCCTATCTACTGAACCGATCGTCATGGAATTTTGCATATCCGTTGTCTGGGGTACGGAAATGGGCATAGGGCATATTTTATCCTGGGAAAAATTACTGTTCTCAAAGGATCGACATTGACGCGGGTAGAGTCACGGGCTAGTACACTGTATTTTACGCATGTACAAAGAGGTAAATCATGTGTATGAAAAAACCATCAGTCAACACTCATATAAAGGAAAGACCCACTATTAGACTGGGCTGACTATAGATACGTGTCGCCAGTCCAATTCACTTGAAGACCTGAGTTTCGGCAAATCGGCAAAAGTTCGACCGAACCGTTATAATTAGGCCCAGCAACACGCTAAACGTGGCCTGACGGTCTTATGAACTTCGGCCCTTGGGCTCTGTCCACCCCGTAAGGGATGGACACGTGATAATATGTATATCATATTTAGGCTCAGATATATGAAGAAGTACCAAATAACTCATCAATTCAAGGAATATAATATCAATTAATAATCCGAGTCTAAATTAAGAAACTAATCGACACTTCTATATCATAGAAACTTTATCGTTCACGGTACCTCAATCGATCTGTAAACACCTCTAAAGTCTCAACTTGGTTTAGGCAGGTGTTCAAGTTCCAAACTACTAACTCCACTTAAAGTTTCGCAATGAAAAAACAGAAACCTAAACTAAAACAATTTCAACTAACTCACCTTCGTCGGTTTACAAGTTAGACGTGCAATCCTTAATGCCTTGGAGGTAGAAAAAATTTAACTTAGATGTGTCAATTAAAGGAACTTAATATTATAGTGTTTTTATTTTACATTTACAATGCTATTTTTGAAATATTCCATGCATATATTATATATATCCCGGCGTGGCCGTTAGCTGATCACTGTTTGACCGGGACGTCCTTGACACTCGCCCTGAGGATGGCCTACTGATTAGGCTGAAAATGTCACTGTAAGCAGTACTTAGAACATTTATCCCAGACAGGTGTCCAGTATTGGTGACTTGGTGTAATGCTTACATCAGTACACGCAAGATGAAATGATGCTACTGCTTTGTAATTTTGTTCAATACCACATCCATTGCTGTACTGCTTAGAACATCTATCCCAGACAGGTGTCCAGTATTGGTGACTTGGTGTAATGCTTCCATCAGCGCAAGATGAAATGATGCTACTGTAAATTTGTGATTTTGTTCAATACCACATCCATTGCTGTACTGCTTAGAACATCTATCCCAGACGGGTGTAAGTATTGGTGTATTGCATTGATCGGCGCATAACAAAGCGATGTCAACGTCCGGCCGCTGGACGATGACCGCTTGACGGAAATGCATCTAAAGGCGGCAGGTACCCGAATCGAATGGTATCGATGTCTGGTGCCAAATATACTAAAAAAGTTGGCGTAATATATTGCAGCCGATTTTTATTGCGAAGTCCTTTCCGGTCACGCATTCTTGTTTTCCTCCTTTTGTTTTATATAACTTCAAGTTATAAATAAAAAAAAAATATGTAAATAATTTCATGTTTATTTTGAGTCAAATAACTACGCGTTTAAGTGATAAGTAATGCCTTTGTACAAACCGCCTACGCCTTTATGATTTTCGCCTCTTTATGTTTGAAATCTTGCGACTGAGTTATAAAACAATGCAAAACATTTATTTTGCCAAATATGCAAGTAAGTAGTCGCTCACTAAACTCTCATGGGCCCCATTGTAAAAGTTTTCCACGGCCCCCAGATGGTATAGTCATGCCACTGTCTCATACTTGATCGTTTCTTGGGTTCCGTACCCAAAGAGTAAAAACGGGACCCTATTAATATCGCACCGCTGTCCGTCTGTCTGTCTGTCCGTCTGTCACCAGGCTGTATCTCATGAACTGTGATAAACTGTTGAAATTTTTAACAGATGATGTATTTCTATTGCCGCTATAACAACAAATACTAAAAATAGAATAAAATGAATATTTAAGGGGCTCCCATACAACAAACGTAATGTTTTTTCTTGTTTTCGCTCGATATTGATAACGGCAACAGGTAGACGCTTAAAATATTCACAGTTTATTTAGTTATATGTTCAGTTTAAAAATAAATAATTAAATAAAATTAATATTAAAGGGGGGCTCCCATACAACAGACATGATTTTTTTGCCGCTTTTATAGATAACGGTACAGAACCCTTCGTGTGCGAGTCCGACTCGCACTTGACCTGTTTTTTTAAACCTACGTAAGCGTACCTAGTTGATGGACATAAGCAAATATTTTAAGTGCTGTAGAAGTTGTCAACATGAAGAAAACAAAGTAACTAATCCTACTTTGTTTTCTTCAAGCATGTTGATAACTTATCATACGTATCTTTTGCGACTTACAAAATTATTATATAATACAATTGTAATAATTCGTCATCTCGAATTTCTAAAATACCAAAGTTCTACAACCTTTACATATTAGTCCTCCCTCTGTGATTTATTTAAAAAGCTGGATAGCATAGAGACACAAGATGAGAGAAGGGCACGTGAGACTTCGAGGCGAAAAGATCTTAAGCAAGAGATAATGCCAAAACTTAATATTGCACAACATTGTGATACGTACTAGGCTATCCGAAATTCAATAAGCTGCCTACAGAAATCAAAAGTATTTGCCGACTTTATTTATTTAAAGCTACTTTGAAGCGCTTCTTATTGGAGAAATGCTACTATAATACAGATGATTTCTTCACTGACAAACATATAGGATAGTGACATTATATAGATATTTTTTACTGTTAAAGTTAGGTTATGTTATTGTTTTCAAATCATTACCTTTAGATTTTATTATATATTTAGATTATTTGTACTTTATTAATTATTAACTCTTGTATTAATGTAAACATTTAGACAGTGTTTTGTAATTGAATAGATGAACTATGAACTAAAACTAGGCACAATATTGCAAAACACAAAATAATCAACAGCCGTTTACCTCACGTCGCCCTAAAATTACAACTTCGAAACGAATCAAAGTACTACAATCACCTAACCTTGTCACATTTACTGTATTAAGTTTGTACGGGCAAAATAATACACATTATGTGTAAAACCTTACCCTGACACCGATATACGGTATCCGAATCGACACTCGTATATACGACTAGGCACGTCGCTATGTGTTTTCACGCCCGGGGCCAATAATACTGTTATTCACCCACATTTACGACTTTTTTTATTTTATATGGCTTGATACAGTCGTTAACAAATCTGTGATTCTTCATGCCACGCTGCCTTACCGGAGTTCCCGGGTTCGGTTAAAATGGCACATCAGATCAAATAATCAGATTAGAATAATAAATCAGAATTTGTATACTTTGCTTTGCATCAAATGAGGTTATAGTAACCTCATTTGATGCAAAGAAAAGTATACAAATTCCTAAATTAATAGAAAAAAATTGATTCAAAGTAAATATGAAAGAGAAAGACTGATCCTTCGAACAGATCCCTTCCAGTCAGTCAGATATATAATCAGATATCAATCAGATTATAGACTAGCTCCGTGGCGCAGCGGTCAACACGCCAGCCTGCGACACGGAGTGACCGGGTTCGATCCCCGGCCAGGTCAAGATGGAAAATTATCTTTTTCAGATTGGCCTGGGTCTTGGATGTGTATCTATATATGTATTTGTTATAAAATATAGTATAGTTGAGTTAGTATCCCATAACACAAGTCTCGAACTTACTTTGGGGCTAGCTCAATCTGTGTGATTTGTCCGTACATATTTATTTATTTATATATCTCATGGCCGAAGTTGTTATTGAACGAGTTAGATTTTATGCTTGGTATTCAACATCAAATTTAGTTATATTATAGTAGCTCAAATTAAGGTTACGTTTATACGTTATTGATATAATTTAATTTATCATCAATCATCATAGACCTCTTAGATTATCGACTTCATGTCCGGGACTACCAAAAGATTCAAGAATCAAGCCTTTATTAAGACAATAAGCCTTTGAATGCATTTTTGACGTGATAACGTCTTATAAATCGATGAACACCGACTGCACGCTCAAAAAATGTCACGTTCCGAAGCAGCAGCTGAAACAGTATTAGTACCTTTCAAGTATCTATCTCTCACCGTTATCACGTAAAATGATCGTCCATAAACCTACTTTTCAGACAACCAATTTTTTAAAAAGGTCAAATCTACTCATTAATTCGTCTACGAAAAACATCGCGCCGGCGAAAACCAATAGGCTGCGCAAAACCATTAGGCGATTAAGTAAAAAAATTAAAATAATTAAGACGATGAGCGAGATGTAAATATAAATATTGTCATGTGAGAATTATTGTTGTTATATGTTTATTATAATGTTTTTAGATATTGTAACATATACATAAATATCGTTTTAAAATTTCATGTAGGTATCTGTTTTTAATTCCAACAAGGGAGTGATCTTGGGCAAGGATCGACCTAAATTATACAAATACTTTTAATGTATTTAATTAATTCAGCGCATAGTGATTTGAAAACACGTCAATTTCCACTTTCGTGCAGTACCTTCTTCAGGTTTGCGTCCTTGATACTACGATTTGCCGCCCTTCTAAACGTACTGCCCATGAGCGGTGCACATCTCACAAACATACGACGCGTGTAATATTACACACCTGGTCAGCCATTGTTTTGAATTTAATTGTGATTCGATTTGTGGGTCAGGTTAGGATGTCAATGTTTTGGACAATTATTGGGCAATTTAGTCAATCAAAGCAGTGTTTAGGTATTTCTTATTTTTAGAATTAGAACGTACACAGTTCTTTTTATAGCCATTTTATTCGTGGTAAGTTACGTTTCTTATAGTTATAGCCGTGTCGTTTCCGGCAGAGTAGAATAGGACCACTCCAAGTCTTCCCATCGTCAAGGTCGTAAGAGGCGATTTAGGAAATACAAGCTAAACAAAGATCATAAACATCAATAAGACGTCTCCAACCCGTCTGGCCAGCGCGGAGAGTGTAGGCCAAATCCCCTGTCTGCTCTGGCCAAGTATGGCTCCGGTAGTACAGAGAGGGTCATGCTCCTGCAGTGGAGACTATAAAGACCTGATGATGACGATGATGATATTGATTAGGACCGCTATACCAATTACGATCATCAATTTGATGAAGTTACGTTTCTTAGGTTAGTTCTGTCTAAAATGTTAAATATCCAAAAGGAACACACGAGTGTAGTGAAATAACATGACTTCTTATGATTTATTTATCGTGTTTCGCTCAGTTGTTTCTTGCTTTTCGTGTGTGTAAGTGGCCAACACTGATGTCAGATTTTTCAAGCTGGTTAATGGTAACTATCGTAGCTTTTTGCTTAGTATAGAGGTATCCTAACTAATATTATAAATGCGAAAGTGAGTTTGTTTGTTTGTTACGCTTTCACGTTGTAACTTTGCATACACGTCATCTGGGGTACGGAGAAGGATATACGATACATTTTATCAAGGGAAAACTGTTCCCGAGGGACCGACATTGACGCGGGCGGAGCCGCGGGCGAAGGCTAGTGTTTCATAATAAAAAATTTGCCATCTCATAAATTGAGCGATTAGCAGTTAATACTAAAATCTTGTGCAATGTTTCTTTCTATATATCGTATTTTGACGACTTTTAACCATAACATTATATTTCATTACAACAGTCACGAATTTTCAGAAGGAATTCTCTTTTTGAATACATAATGCTTCACAAATGAATTGTACAGTCAACAGCAAACAGGATGATCATCCACTTTGCCGTTGACGATCAATATAAAAAGTCTGGCATACTGAACAACATGCTAAACGCGTCTTTTCTTTTGGGTCTCAAAGACATGGGCTCTATCTAACCCGAAAGGGAAAAACGTGATACTATGTATGTATGTTGTATACTGAATATAAAAGACTGGGATGTAATTAATCTAAATTCTGATGGTGGATATACCGATAGTTAGGATCCTCAGAAGAATAACTAAAGCATTAGGATCTGATACCACTACATAACTACTTACTCATAAAATAGACATAAGAGGGTGTCGCGCGAACGAAAATCGTCGCTACTGTGCAAGCCATTAGGCTGCGCAGAACCAAGGTGATAAGGAAAAAAGATGAAAAGTCTTAATATTTTCATATTTATATTTTTATAAAAAAAATAAGAATGGGGGCGACCTCCGAGATGTAAACATAAATATTGTCATGTAAGAATTATTGTTTTAGACGTAAAAATTAAAAAGTTTTCGAAGAAAAAATGTGGATATCATTACATATATTATCATTTTTAAATTTCATATGTATTTGTTTCAAACTCCAACAAGGGGGCGATCTTGTTCAAGGATCGATCTAAATTATACAAATACTTTTGATGTTTTTAATTATTTCAGCGCATAGTACTAGTGATTTGAAAAAACGTAAATTTTCACAATTTCGTGCAGTACCGTCCAATGGAAACTTAAGAGAGTATGCATACAAAGTCGTACATATAGTGTAAATTAACGTATGGTCAGTCTTTTCGGAACGCCAACGGACAACAAATATTGTGGGAGGCTAAAGTTTCAAAATTAAAAATCCTGTGCTCAATCGCATCGCAATTGAAAAGTTGCAGTAGTTCGTTGATCGAACTACTGCAACTTTTCAATTGCGGACTAACAACCGGACTACTGCTGCTAGAGATAAAACGAAATAACCCATATATTATGTACTAAAAACGGGTCACTCACGTGCTGTTTCGTCGGGATTGCCGACTATAGTATTGGACTCGTCAGGAGCCCATCAGTTAGTTCGGGACCCTCCTCCGCGCGTATCGTATTCGCCTTTAAAATGGGCTTCTGACGAGTCCGAAACTATAGTCGGCAATCCCGACGAAATAGCACGTGAGTGACCCGTTTTTAGTACATAATATATGTATCTCTTTGGCGTAGGCCATTAAATTAAATTAATTATTTAAACTAAGATACTAATATTGACATGTATATTTATAAATCGCACATTTGGATCCCTAACGTTTTTATTGAATGTATTATTTTATGGGTAGTAGAATAAATGGCTATTTTATTTTTATTTTATTTTATTTATATGTATCTCACGTTAGTTTCCATAATTAATAACCCATATAGTTGGATTGTACAAATCTCAGGTACAAATAGAACAATATCGAATAATCTGATTGAAACTGTGGTTTTGGCGATTTTTCCGTTGATTGTACTTTTATTTACTTTTACCTTTTACTGTCTAATTTCACGCTCTGCCGAGATTTGGAGGCTTAAGTTTAGTGGAAATATGTTTCGACAACCAAACCTGGCTCGAAGCTCGCTCGTAAAAGCAAAGTAACAGGGCTTTTAAAACTGAATTCTTTGTAGCTATAAAAAAGAAGGTAGATCAACATAGGGTATCAAGTCGAAACTGTCTCCGTGGTCAAGTAGTTAGGGCGTTTGTTTTTAGACCCGGGGGTCGTGGGTTCGATTCCCACGGGAAGCAGTCTTTGTTTAGTTGTTTCCAGTTTGGTTAGGAAATTGCAGGCTTGAATCACCTGATTGTCTGATAATTAAGATGATTCCGTGCTTCGGAATGCTCGTTAAGCCGGTGGTCCCGGCTGCCATCTGGTAGTCGTTAAAGGAACCACGTCAGAGGCTGAGAGGCGGTTCCAAAGAACTCTGACACCAGGGTGTGCATGTTCGACTGACCGTGTCACCTACACGAAATAATGATGATGATGAAGTCGAATATGGATCAAAGTTTTCCTTAATACGAACAACTTTCTCTATCGGACCAAAACCAAATATGTGATCGTGAATCTTTCATTGAAAATTGAAAGGCTCACTGCTTATGGTCAGGGGTGTCATCCTCAACTCGACAGCTCCGTGGCGCAGTGGTCAACACGCCAACCTGCGACACGGAGGCCCAGGTTCGATCCCCGGCCAGGTCAAGATGGACAATGATCTTTTTCAGATTGGCCTGGGTCTTGGATGTTTATTTATATATGTATTTGTTATAAAATATAGTATCGTTGAGTTAGTATCCCATAACACAAGTCTCGAACTTACCTTAGTGCTAGCTCAATCTGTGTGATTTGTCCGTATATATTTATATTTAACTGTTTGACCGGTGGTTGCAGGTATAGCATCGCCGGCGCCCGACATCCCACTTGCTTTTTCCCTATTCATCCGAGTGAGTAGTATACTGTGGTAGTATCCCAATACCTTCATTCCTCTCTCTGAATCAACAAATTTCTATCCTTCCCCAGCTAATATATACTTCCGATGGGCAGCAGCGTCGGAAGCACAAGAAGCCAAGGACAACTGCGCTCGCCAACCCGCCTGCCAAGCGTGGTGAGTATGGCGATATCCTCCCATGGAACGAAAAATACTTTGGAGACGCCTTTGTCCAGCAGTGGACTTCTTACGGCTGCAATAATGATGAACTGCTATACTATAGGAAAATGATCCCAAGTGACTACTCAATCGATTTTAATTTGATTAAATAATAAAAGTTGTTATGCTAGTATCTGATAAAGTCAATAATCATTGACTTTATCAGATACTAGCCAGATAACAGTACTTTTTCCCGGGATAAAAGGTAGCCTATGTCCTTCTCCGTACTCCAGAGAACTTGTATGCAAAATTTCATGATGATCGATTCAGTAGTTACGGCGTGAAAGCGTAACAAACAAACAAACAAACTCATTTTAATATAAGTTAGGATTTTATAGAGGACATTAAATTGGAATCGGGTCAAAGTGTTCACCAATTCGAACAATTTGCTCTATCGGACCAACTCTGATACCGTGAAAGTTCTCAAACAATTTCTGTTGGTTCAACAATAATAGCTGTTGATATTGTCTCGTTGTACCGTTGACCTGCACAATCAATGGTGCAGAGATGAATAATTAGTTTCATTTTCACCATTATTATTAATACAACTACTTCACTATACTTTCCCCGTCATAGTTAAAATAAAAAACCAACCATCAATGGTGCAGAGGAGACTTATTAGTTTCATTTGCTGCATTCATATTAAAAAAACTACTTTACTATACTTTCCACGTCATAGTTAAAATAAAAACCAACCATCAAAGGTGCAGATGAGACTTATTAGTTTCATTTGCACCATCAATATTAAAACAACAACTTCACTATACTTTCCCCGTCACAGTTAAAATAAAAACCAACCATCAACGGTGCAGAGGCGACTTATTAGTTTCAATTGCATCATTAATATTAAAACAACTATTTCACTATACTAATTAATTTAGTGTGCATTATTATATTAATTATTGGGGTTTTGTAAAGATAAAGTTATTTCAACTTTGCATCATCTTCAAATTAACTCTTTATCTAAAATGTATTTTTTACTAATATGTTTTAAAAATTTAAGAGACTACGGCGAAAAAAGTATTAAATAGAAAAGCTTTTTGAATAATGTGAAAACACTTTGAAATAGTTCATGTAATGGAATTCTATGAAACGCTCGGCGTGATGTTTTAGTACTTGCGGTGTTTTACTGCGAATAATAGCTGAAAACAAAGAGATCTTTCTGTGAAACTCGAAAATTAAGAAAAGATGAAAAATGTGCTTTGTTTCAAAACTGAGATTTCTTCGTCAAAAGTATATATAAAGAGAAGATTCAATTATATTTCATGAAATATGCCAAAAATATATGTACGTAAATAAAAGAGTTGTTAAGTAAATTTACTTGTTAGTTTATGGAATTCGTAAGAAATATTTTTAGGGCTCCGTACCCAAAGGGTAAAAACGGGACTCTGTCCGTCTGTTACCAGACTGTATATCATGAACCGTGATAGCCAGAGAGTTGATTTTTTTTATAAATTATGTATTTATAGTGCTGCTATAACAGCAAATACTATAAAACAGAATAAAATAAATATTTAAGGAGCTCCCATACAACAAATGTGATTTTTTTGCTCGATATTGATAACGGCAACAGGTAGACGCTTAAATTTTCGCAGAATATTTTTAGGTAGAACCACGGTAAATTGTGGCTTGAATGTTAATTTCGACGATATAAGTCGCAGAAATAAGATTCTAAAAGTATTTTTTATTTAAAACAAAACGCTAAACATAAGGATTTGTATGTGACATAGTTTTACAGCCGTTTTGGCGTGTTATGGACTAATCGTCCATAACAAACTATTCGCGTTTACAATATTAGTAAGGAAGGATCGATAATATCATTAAGTTAGTATCCTACGACTATAGGTGGCTATCTCCTTTTAAGTGATCTTTGAATTGTACTTCATGTTTTTTCCACGATAGTATTCCATGAAAGATAAGGCTAACTGTACGACGAAAAATTGATGTTTTACGGTATTCTTCTGATGCACAGAGCCTTAATGGTATCGAAGGAGCGGAGTTTCCTGACACAAGCTACCTTTGCTTAAAAGGGGACTCCAATTCGCCATCTGTTTTGTACATAACTTTATGTTAAAGAAATATAGAGATTTTTTGATTTTGATTTTGATTTTAAGTCACTAACTATTTTAAGAAACAAAATCCATACAGGGTTTGGCGGTAAAACTCATAATGTAGGGTAAAAAATATACGCTTGAATTATATTCAAAGGTCTGAATCATTATTCAAAGATACAGTGCCTACTTTCCACAAATTCCTCGATAAAAGGCAAAGAACATTATACCTATTCAATTCACTCGCATTATGTCTAATCAAATGATTCATTCACTGGCAGATAAAATGGTTCAGAAGGTAAAGGACCGACGCCCTTGAAGTCTTAGGCTGGGTTTCCACCAAAGCGAGAGGCGAGGTGGCGTGCAAACAAAAATACACAAGTAGTATCGTTTCATTATTCGAGCCTCGCTTAGGACAACTCTGGTGGAAACAGTCTGTAGCGGAAATGTGTTTCGTTTTGTGATATCGTCTGACGAAACTGGTCGCTAAAAAAGGATATCTAAATATTCAGTTACGAAAACGGTCGGAGGCGTAACTGAAACTTGCTGCAGCTTCGCCTTACATTTTCGCCCATTTATTTCTGGCAGTTAACACATTTTCGCGCCTTTTAACACATACACTATGCCTAAAATACGTGACTGAAGTTTGACGTGATTACCCCGCTATTTGAATTAATGACGCCACATTATGCCGACATTTAGGTATGACGCGTTAAAGCATACAGCCGAACATCGAACATTGGTCCGGCGTAAGTTCAGCGACAATTTGGTGGCAAGTATCCTATGGATGAACTGTTACCTACAGTAAAATTTTCGTGATTCGAACCTCAAAAGGAATATCGGTACCTTAATAGGATCACTTTGTTTTGAGGCTATCCGGCATAGTGTGATTAGACACTTATGTGTTTGCACGTCTAGTATGTAATTAGCATGTATTGTAAAAAATAAATGTTAAAACATCCATTGGTGAAACTTTATTCTTAAAACCTAAAGATTTGCTTCTGGCCCAAGCATATTTTCGGTTAAAAGGAGATTCAAAGATTCAAAGATTTATTCAGAAAATAGGCCTTTTCAGGCACTTTTTCACGTCAATTCACATTTAAAATTAAATAATACTTATTATATTATATTCAAATTATTAATTATTGTTTAAAAGCTACAAACTACTAGCGTTTCGGAACCGACCACTGCAGAGAAGAAGACGCCGAAAGAAACTCTTCAACAGTATTGGTCGCCTACTTGCCTGAAGGGCTTTGTATGATATTTAATATTTTTCTTTTCTTTTTTTTTTGATGTCATGTTATATACAATTTTAATTAACATAATTAACATATTGTGGAACACGTTATGTTAGCGATCGAGCGTGCAACAACAACAGATATGATAAACAACAGATATGATAAAAGTGTTAAAGAGGCCGAGCAGACCTGTCCCCCCTGGCAGCACCCGTTCACGAGTTGACGCATGGATCAGCCATCGCTGAGCTCCAGCCATCAATATTTTGTAAATTTATTAGTTGTCCAATAAAAAAAAATATTATATTTATTTTAAATACAATAAAATATACATGGAACATTTCAGTGGAAACCTAGGTTTAGTGTCGGCCCAAGTTATGAACATAAAGCGAGTTATATTAGGATTTACACGTCAAAGAAGTTTAGTGCAGTATGAAAGACGTTTTGAATAAAGAAAGGCCAATGCACAATTGAAGGTTTATGAAAGAAGGCGTATCTATATGTCAGGCAAGGTTTTCTAACCTTTCGCCGATTTCCAAATATGTTTAGCCATATATGAGTGATCTGTGTACAAAAATATTTGATACTTAACACGCCTCGTTGTCGAGAGTCGTAGTATACAATGAAATATGATTGTTAAGTCAGACAAACTTACACACGTGATGGGACCGGATGTCTACAACAGGCTGCCTGACGAAATTATTGGAGCGCTCAGTCTTTATTCGTTCAAGCAAAAACTCAAGGGATGGCTGGTTGATAAAGCTTTATATAGTATCGAGGAATTTTTAATTAAAAAAAAAAATATGCTATTTAATTTTATATTTTTGGAAATTTGCAGACATTACTATAATATTTTTTAAAAATAATTTTGACTTATTTTATAAATAGGTACATAATATATATTCTAAAAGTGTGATGACGTGTAATATTATTATGAATAAATGAGTATTGAGTATTAAATATGCATTGTTATAAAATTACGGCAAATTATTGTTTCATTAGCTATGCTTACAAATGCAGTCAAATCCACAGGAATTATAGAAATCCTGGGATATCTAACGCTAGTAGTAAACCATATTAGTTTTGGTTTGGGGAAAGCCGGACACTATTAGTCTTTTTGGTTGCGTGTCCGTCCGAATAAGACTGAATCTGAAATTTTTGAAGATTTTATGGTAACAAACTTTAGTTTATTACCATAAAACCTTAAAAAAATATTACATAAAAAATGTCGCGCCTTTTTACCCAAATGTCCGGCTAAACTGGCTGCTTTCGCCGGCTATTTACTTCATAGACCTGGCAACACTATTCGGAGGATTACA
The DNA here is from genome assembly GCA_947532085.1 of Elegia similella. Lineage (NCBI taxonomy): Eukaryota > Metazoa > Arthropoda > Insecta > Lepidoptera > Pyralidae > Elegia > Elegia similella. The sequence continues at coordinate 7,103,130 of OX383933.1, forward strand.
TTGGATAATTTTGAGTCGGGTTGGTCGAACTTTGAATCCGGAATTATTCGGCTATGGATTGCGTTCTTTGGCACTAATGGGATAGATCCTGTAGATTTGACTTGTATCGTCAATTGTAATTGGGACAAATCAGCGTCGCGCATATACCATCTTGAAAAGGAACAAAAAACCCTTTTCCTTAAAGATACACAAACCCCGAAACAATTCTACAAATGACACAGCCAAAATGCTCGAGTGAAACACAGAAATATGAAATAAAACAGCAGATTTGCCTCAGTCATAACTGATTTATTGTTACGGCGGCCCGCTGAGGAGGCCATTTGCAATATTCGCGGTTTTCCCGCGAAAATTAAGAAACGCGCGACTCGCGCTCAATTTGTACATTTGCCGTTTTATTTGGATGATAAAATCTTTAAAATGAATTTGAGTGGTATTCACTTTACATAATTTTTTACTTAGATATAATAAATCATTATAGACGAACTCTATGGCCTAGTAGTCATCATACCAGGCTGTTACACTGGAGGTTCCGAGTTCGAACCCCGGTCTGGACTAGATGGAAAATGAACCTGTGTTTTGAATATTATTCTATATGTATTTCTTATAAAATGTAGTATCGTTGAGTTTATCCATACTACAAGTTTAGACTAGCTCAATCAGTCTATATTTATTTAATCAGTGTGGTTACTCATAATTGATAAATAAAATAAATGTCTACAGGTGGTACATAATAAATGAGGGAAGACAGGACAAACGAACGCAAATTTTCAGGATAGAAATATCTTCAAATCTCTAGAATTCCGTCTGAATAAAAGCCTGAGTCAAAAAATAACAAAAGCTCTAACATCTTGTGTCAAAGGCTAAGAGGATTAATTATATACTAAGAGACTTCTTTTCCTCAGTTCCCCCTCAAGACCGTAAAAACTTCAACATCTGAAAATACAATTGTACGTATAAGACAAAGCACTAAGGATCAAAGCCAATAGTTAAATGTTATGATTTTTATCGTTTTGTTTCGATCTTTCGAGCTAGAAATAGTACATTACTGCAGAGGCCGGGAAGAAAGGGATTGCCGGACGAGTAGAGTTTTCAAGGCCGAGCGTCAGCGAGGCCTTGGCAATAAATACGAGTCCGGCAAGCCGATTCCCGGCAAAGGCAGGTATTGTGCTTTTCTCAATAAATGCGAGGAAATAATGAAAGACGTACTACTGGGAATTAATAAGTATAATATAAAAAACGATAAAAGGAAGTACATTTTTATTTTCATATTTGTTTTACGGCATTTGGTGTTCTACGCCTTTTAGACCTTCATATTTTTCAACTCTTTATCAAAAAAATTATGGTATAATTCATTTCGTTGATTCAACGGAGCTCCTGGCGTCATTTTTCACGAATCCTCTGGTTTGATCATAGACGAGACGACGCAGTAACGCGAGCGACCATCAGCCTGCTATGTAAATCTCTAAATCCGCACCACAGCTGCACCATCACACATTGTTCATAAACATAGCCATTTATAACACCAAATTACACCGATTTTACATTATAAAGTCCACTAGAAGCAATCTGCAAAACAATCCAAAACAACAACCTTGCAGTCCGCCGAAAATAAATAATAGTACATTCCCGCTTTATTTTCTTTTTTAATTGCAATTGTTGGGCTAGGTTGGGCTATGTTTCCTTAGCACTAATTGTCATTTAGTGCTAAGGAAACAAAGCCCATACAGCCCAGTCATATTTTACCCAAAAAATGTAATACCGTAAAAATCTACTTTCCCGCGTTTTTTCTTTTATTATTGGTATATTTTTGTTTGATTTTATACCAACATTTTAATAAAATTATTTTCATATTCATATACTTATATGCTCGATGAGTGCATTTTTTTATAATGTGGTAGCCATGGCTGTATGACAAGTTACATAGTGCAGGTTACATAGATTATTAAAAAAGTTTTGAGCAGCGGCCAGGACTGAATTTTCATACTTACTTTCCTGGCCTAGGCCGGTAAAGTAATGGACGAGCCAAGAATTACAAACTTCGTGGCTTCATTTTACTACAATAATGCCTACATTTCCGAGCATGTTTGAGAAAAAGAACATTATTGAATCAATTACTATTAATACTTTCTACTGACTATATTTTGGCTCTTATTAAAATATTTTCGCTCATTACGTAACCTGATATTCGAAGCATCATAGCTGACGATTCAATCAGAACAGTCTCATATGAGTGAGATTGATAGCACTTTCGCCGACTCACATTACTTTCGGTGCAATAAAGGATACATTCGCAGCTGCGGCTCCACGCGGCTCCAATATTTTTTATTAGTTGCAATATCCCCGTGATAGTCTGATGCATTTGCATTGGAGGTTTTTGAGCTGTTCTATACTGCATATACTATACAGTATTTATTAAATGCCGTGTGGCCGTGTGGTATCCGGCAGAGTAGAATAGGACCACTCCAAGTCTTCCCGTGGATGTCGTAGAAGGCGACTTAGGAAATACAAGTTAAACAAAGCTTATAAACATCTAAGACACCTCTCCAACCCGTCTGGCCAGCGTGGAGAGTGTAGGCCAAGTCCTCTGGCTGCTCTGGCCAAGTATGGCCCTAGTAGTACAGAGAGGGTCGTGCTCCTGTTCGGATCGTGCTCGTTTTCGACCAGGTTGCACCGTCCGTGGTCACTGGATGACTGAAACGGTATGTTCGCGTTAAGGCGATACCACTGTAAATAAGGTCGTTCTGAACCTTATTTATCTCGCAAAATACTTAAATTAGGAGTTTCAAATCTAAGTAATATGATTTTTGACTATTTCATCTCCAAAAGTGTAAGATGAAAACACGTTTTGATAAAATATTCTCGATAGAAATATTTTTTTGAAAAATGGTCTTCGTTCGCAGAGTTTTTGTTATTGTAGCTCAAATGCGACGAATGAAATAATGATTTTTAGACTAAAAGATAGGTTATTAGTAATTCATCAAAATGTAAATATGAAAATACAATTAACCGGTATGATTTTATATAAAATAGAAATAACGAATTTGGCGCTTACGTTTTTTTCTTTGAGCGACTCGAGACTATCTCCTATCTCATCATTCACGGACTGAACCGCCAAGCGCTATCCCTTGCGCGCACTTGATCAGTCTGCGTACACCTTTGCCGAGCGATGGTACCAAACATTTGAGGCCTCGCCTTAATTCCCGTTAATGCATTTAGTAAATATACAGCGCGAAAGTTTTAAAGTATTTACTATACAGTATGTTCCATTATCGCTTTTGGGTTGTTATTGCTAGGGGGAGAGGTCGTAAGTTTGTTTTTATGTATATTTGACGGCAAACGAGCAGACGAGCCACCTGATGTAGCCATCTAAGTATAACAAACTACTACGCATTTGCTATACATCGTTTGCTAACGCGATCTTTGACATAATTAGAATGATAAACCACTTCTCTTGCGACATCAAACAAGCGATAACGTAGCTTACGAATTGTTATAATCGTTATTACGTAGGCCCGTATTTTTATTATTGTCTTGTAGGTACCTACACAGTTATTTGAATCTTGATGGCTGGCTGCGACCAGTCGAATAAACGTAGTCAAATACATCGGTTGTTTTCTCTTCTATTTTCCCGCCGTTAGAACATTTGGCGACGAGGATTAAAAAGTAAAACGCGTGAAGATGGCACAAATAACGGTTGGTACGTTAACCACTTTCAACCACAAAATCCAAGAATGGGCCGTGTACAAGGAACGGCTGGAGCAGTGGTTTTTGGCGAACGAAATCGGGACAGATGAAGACAAAGCCGGTGTTAAACGACGCGCCATTTTGTTGAGTAATTTAGCAGAATTATCATACAAATTGGTTCGTGATCTAGCGTTGCCGACTCAAGTTAGTACTTTAGGCTACGATGATGTAGTAAAGTTACTGGATGGGCATTTTAAGCCAAAGAAGTGCACATTTGCCGAGAGGTACAGATTTCACAGCGCAACGCAGAACGTCGGTGAAGGTTTAGCGGACTGGGCGGATAGGACTGCAGTGGATTATACGAAGTTTTTTTAAATAAAGGTGGAGGGATGTTATAATCGTTATTACGTAGGCCCGTATTTTTATTATTGTCTTGTGGGTACCTACGCAGTTATTTGAATCTTGACGGCTGGCTGCGACGTGTAGAATATTTAAAATGGTTGTAGGTGATACTCCAACCATTTCTGCAAGTTGTTTCTTCTTCAAACGAGTATCCTCCAGTATAAGATTTTCCACTTTTTCACCGATGTTTGAGGTGGTGGCCTCAATCGGCCGTCCTGAGCGAGGGTCGTCTTCAAGAGACTCTCTGCCTTGATTGAAAAGGCTATTCCACTTGTACACCATGGTTTTCCCAGGGCAAGAGTCCCCGTATACTGATGACATTTCTTCCAAAATTTTCTGAGGTGGTTTCCTTGCTTAGTGAGGAACTTTATGACGGCACGAAACTCGATATTTTCCATGTCCAAGTTTTTCTTCCGGATTCACTTGTTCGATCGACGACAGGTCAAAAGTTATTGACACAATCGGGTTCAAACTTGGCATATATACTCACAAAGAGTTGCTCATTAGTTACTATCTGCGGCAGGTCCCCCAGCCCCCGCTAACCCCTCCATTCCGCGAACTTTTTGACCCCCCCTCGTACCACCATTAAAGAGGACAGCCGGGACCAACGGCTTTTCGGAGCACGCAGGAGCTCGAGATATTTTTATGCCGCTTACGGTCACCCATCATAATAGGGACTGCGCCCAGGGTTGCTTAACATGCGTAAGCGATTTCAATGCTCACGACCACTGGGCCAGCCCGATTACAATTGTAACAGCGGGTTACTCACTTACAAAGTCAGCTACGGGCCGACATGTTTCAACCACATCCGGAGGGCGTCCTCAGGACGAATGTGAATCTTGATTTACATTGGCGTCTCGACAAGCACCCGAAATTGTCCCGACCCGCAATGGATAAGGTCAAAAATGTCGACCAGTAGCTGACTTCGAACGTGAGTATAACCCGTTGTTATATATTTAAATGACGTCAGCGGTTAATTTTTACTGACAGTATTTTCGCTCGAAGTATCATACCCAGCTGGCGATGCAATTCGAAACGCGCTCACAAGAGTGAGATTGACAGCACTTTCGCCGTCTCACATTACTATCGGTGCAATAAAGGGGGCGATAAGTACTCGTATATTCGCAGCTGCGACCCCACGCGGCTTCAATCATCTTTATTAGTTGCAATATCCCCGTGATAGACTGATGCATTGCACGTGAGGTTTTTGAACTCTGTTTAAAATTTTTCCTATCATTGGTATTGAAATAAAAACTTATGAGGAAAGCTCGATCGCCCAGTGGTCGTAAGCACGACTATCGCTTAAGGCACCGTGCATCAAAAGAATACCGTAAAACGTCTATTGTTTCGTCGCGCCGTAAGCCTTATTTTTCGTGGAATACTAGCATGAAAAATATATAAAGTACAGTTTAAAGATCAAAATAAATGATTAAGTACATCAAAATATTCATCTTCTCAAACATGCTCGGAAATGTTGGCATTATTGTAGTAAAAAGAAGACACGAAGTTTGTAATTCTTGGCTGGTGCACTACTTTACCGGCCTAGGCCAGAAAAGTAAGTATAAAAATTCATTCCTGGCCGCTGCTCAAAACTATTTAATAAATTGGCTACAGCCAATGGCTACAGCCATTGGCTACAGCCAATGGCTACCACATTATAAAACATACATGACAAGTAACAAAGTACAAGCTACATAGATTTATTAAATAGTTTTGAGCAGCGGCCAGCGACCACTTACACACACGAAAAACAAACAACATATTGTAATATTGTCGATATCTTGCGTAAGTTTTATTCAAAAAACCCATTGACCCCATTCTGTTTGTCGATCTCTCTAATTCTATCTATTATTGAGTTTCTGGTTACATCTGGAGCTGTGAATCTGTGGAACCGTAGGTTATGCTCTTTGCCGGATTCAACGTGCCTGCAGATGTACAGTCAGCCACGCCCGTCGTTATTCGTAAATCATAATTATGAGCTCTCCTCCGAGCAAATAATAACTCATAAGCAGAGATCGGATATTTAGTGCATATTTACCTTAAGTTGATTTTTGCCTCACATATTATGGCAATGGATTCTTTAAATATTTGTATCATAAATAAAATCTAAGTATTTAGGTATAATTTTGTCGTTTTATTCGCGCACTTACAAAGTACTTATATTCTCTAAATTTTATTAGTCCCGATTGCACACTATTACAGCCTAACAAGGGTGTTATAGTTTCGTCAAAAATCACTGATAGTAAAACCAGCGAAAACCAACCGCATTACTTTGGAGCAGGGCAATAAGTGTATGGAGTGAGGTGTACTCACTCCTTACAATTAAATTTGTTAATCATAAAACAGGACTCTTACAATAAAAAGTGCTTTCCATAATAGGCTAGTTTCCTAGGTTAAAATAATAACATCAAAATTAGTCCGTCAGTTAGATAATCAAAAAATATTGGACACGTATTTTTTTCTTTTGTCAAATAAATAATAAATGATAAAGCTTCAAAGTTCATGAGTGCGGGGCTCGTGACGTCAAAGCTTGCTAAAAAGTGTAGCAAACTATGACGTCACACGGAACTTCAAAAGGCTATATCTTTATATTTTTTTAAAGGAAAAAAAACCTATCCAATATTTTTTAATTATCTAACTGACGGACTAATTATATTATTTTAGGAAACTAGCCTATTGCCAACTTCTGAACTTTAGGTAAATATGCACTAGAATATCCGATCTCTGCTCATAAGCGATGATGGGACACAGTGAAAATGCAATAAATAAATTGAATTAAATCAAAGTGTTTAGTAAATACAGTATAGAACAGTTCAAAACATGCAGGTGCATCTGTGTATCACGGGTATATTGCAACTAATAAAGATTATTGAAGCCGTGTGGGGCCGCAGCTGCGAATGTATCGCCCGCTTTATTGGACCGATAGTAGGTAATATGGGACGGCAAAAGTGCTGTCAATCTCACTCATATGAGCGTGTTCTAAATACTGTGTATGATACTTCGAGCGAAAATACTCTCAGCAAAAGTATGATAACCGTTAGTCCCATTCTGTTTTTCTTCTAAATTATTATTTTATACAGCGGACATGGCTTCGCACGGGGAGATTCCACGATCTACCTACTAGATGCTACGATCTACCTACTAGATGCTACGATCTACTTGTGTTTTGCAAATGGGAATCTATTATCCCTGATTCTATGTGATGTTCGTAAAGGAAAATGTAGGATTATGATGGTGATAGAATTTTTCGAATCGTCCCAGAAGTTTTGGAGCTTATTCAATGCAAACAAACAAACAATCAAATCTTTCCTCTTTATAATATTAGTGTAAAAGTATAAATAATGTAGATTATCGCCTTTGTGTATTCTATTTGTCACTCTCTCTACTTCTATCTATTACTGAGTTTCTGGATGCATCTAGCGCCCCATATCGTGCGACCGTAGTGGTTATATCACAGGGTTATATGCTCTTTAGCCGAGCGGGATTAACGATGCCTGGAGGTGCCCATACATGGAGAAGCAACAATAACCATGTCACAAACCCAAGTGGTAACTACGCCTGGAGTGGGGTAATTCGGATTTGTTTTTTTTTTATTTAGTCTCATTCGTGTTCTAACGGCGGGAAAATAGAAGATAAAACAACCGATGTACGAGGGGGGGTCAAAAAGTTCGCGGAACGGAGGGGAAGGGAGGTGAAATAAAATACTGTACTATTTTTCTTTTTCAATATATTCCCCCTTAAGTCGAATACATTTTTCAGATCTCTCTATTAACTTATTAATACCGTCGAAAAAAAATAATTTGTCTTTGTCCTCAAAATAGGCCGAAATCGCCGACTTGACTTCTTCATCATCGGAAAATTTCTTCCCACGAAGCTCTTTTTTAATTTGGGAAATAAAAAATAATCACAGGGGGCTAAGTCTGAACTATAGGGAGGATGGTTTAACATTTCGAAGCCACAGTGATGAAGGGCAGCCATCGCAACGCGGCTCTTGTGTACCGGTGCGTTGTCATGCAAAAGCAGCACACCTTTTGTCAACTTTCCCCGCCTTTTCTCCTTGATTGCTTCTTTTAATTGTCTCAGTAGATTAGCGTAGTATTCTCCCGTTATAGAAACACCCTTATCTTTATAATTTATTAGTAAAATACCCTCTGTATCCCAAAAAACAGTTGCCATGATTTTTCCAGCCGATTGTGACACCCTGTATTTCTTAGGGGGGGGGCTGACCCTTTTTATGCCACTGCATAGACTCTTGCTTCGACTCAGGCTCATAATAATGAACCCAAGTTTCATCTGCAGTAACAAGTCTTGCAAAAAATCCTTCCTTTTCGGCGCTACAGAGGTCTAAAAACTCCTTTGAATAGTCGACGCGCAGCTGTTTCTGTGGTGGTGTGAGCATTCTTGGCACCCATCTTGCGCTGACTTTTGACATCCCAAGATTGTCGTGTAGAATATTTAAAATGGTTGTAGGTGATACTCCAACCATTTCTGCAAGTTGTTTCTTCTTCAAACGAGTATCCTCCAGTATAAGATTTTCCACTTTTTCACCGATGTTTGAGGTGGTGGCCTCAATCGGCCGTCCTGAGCGAGGGTCGTCTTCAAGAGACTCTCTGCCTTGATTGAAAAGGCTATTCCACTTGTACACCATGGTTTTCCCAGGGCAAGAGTCCCCGTATACTGATGACATTTCTTCCAAAATTTTCTGAGGTGGTTTCCTTGCTTAGTGAGGAACTTTATGACGGCACGAAACTCGATATTTTCCATGTCCAAGTTTTTCTTCCGGATTCACTTGTTCGATCGACGACAGGTCAAAAGTTATTGACACAATCGGGTTCAAACTTGGCATATATACTCACAAAGAGTTGCTCATTAGTTACTATCTGCGGCAGGTCCCCCAGCCCCCGCTAACCCCTCCATTCCGCGAACTTTTTGACCCCCCCTCGTATTTGACTACGTTTATTCGACTGGTCGCAGCCAGCCGTCAAGATTCAAATAACTGCGTAGGTACCCACAAGACAATAATAAAAATACGGGCCTACGTAATAACGATTATAACATCCCTCCACCTTTATTTAAAAAAACTTCGTATAATCCACTGCAGTCCTATCCGCCCAGTCCGCTAAACCTTCACCGACGTTCTGCGTTGCGCTGTGAAATCTGTACCTCTCGGCAAATGTGCACTTCTTTGGCTTAAAATGCCCATCCAGTAACTTTACTACATCATCGTAGCCTAAAGTACTAACTTGAGTCGGCAACGCTAGATCACGAACCAATTTGTATGATGATTCTGCTAAATTACTCAACAAAATGGCGCGTCGTTTAACACCGGCTTTGTCTTCATCTGTCCCGATTTCGTTCGCCAAAAACCACTGCTCCAGCCGTTCCTTGTACACGGCCCATTCTTGGATTTTGTGGTTGAAAGTGGTTAACGTACCAACCGTTATTTGTGCCATCTTCACGCGTTTTACTTTTTAATCCTCGTCGCCAAATGTTCTAACGGCGGGAAAATAGAAGAGAAAACAACCGATGTATTTGACTACGTTTATTCGACTGGTCGCAGCCAGCCATCAAGATTCAAATAACTGTGTAGGTACCTACAAGACAATAATAAAAATACGGGCCTACGTAATAACGATTATAACAATTCGTAAGCTACGTTATCGCTTGTTTGATGTCGCAAGAGAAGTGGTTTATCATTCTAATTATGTCAAAGATCGCGTTAGCAAACGATGTATAGCAAATGCGTAGTAGTTTGTTATACTTAGATGGCTACATCAGGTGCCGCTGCTCAAAACTATTTAATAAATCTATGTAGCTTGTACTTTGTTACTTGTCATGTATGTTTTATAATGTGGTAGCCATTGGCTGTAGCCAATGGCTACCACATTATAAAAAATTGCAATCATCGAGCATATAAATGAATATGAAAATTATTTTATTAAAATATTGGTATAAAATCACACAAAAATATGCCAATAATAAAAAGAAAGGCGGGGGAAAGCAGATTTTTACCGTATTAAATTTTTTTAGTAAATTGAAAATTAAAAAAGAAAATAACGCGGGAATGTACATTACAGTTTCGGCGGACTGCAAGGTTGTTGTTTTGCAGATTGCTTCTAGTGGACTTTAATGTAAAATCTGTAATCATAAATGCCTATGTTTATGAACAATGTGTGGAATAACTACTTAAAGTGTCATAGTGCGGCTGTGGTGCAGATTTAAAGATTTACATAACGGGCTGGTGGTCGCTCGGGTAAACTCGGGTTACTGCGTCGTCTACGATCAAACCAGAGAATTCGTGGGAATTGTCGCCAGGAGGTCTGTCGAATCAACGAAATGAATTACACCTTCATTTATTTGATAAAACGTTGAAAAATATAAAGGGCTAAAAGGCGTAGAACGGCAAATGCCGTAAAACAAATATTAATATAAAAATGTAAATACTATTATCGTTTTTTTATATTATACTCATTTATTCCCAGTACAACTTTCATTATTTCCTCGCATTTATTGAGAAAAGCACAATACATGCCTTTGCCGGGAATCGGCTTGCCGGACTCGTATTTATTGCCAAGGCCTCGCTCACGCTCGGCCTTGAAAACTTTACTCGTCCGGCAATCCCTTACTTCCCGGCCTCTGCAGTAATGTACTATTTGATCTTTAAACTATTTTTAACCACTTACATTGATTATGTCCGTCCTTCAGTAGCCATAAGTCCTGGTTTTCATCATAAGATGGCAATGTCCTAGTCCTAACCAACTGGAATCTACTAAACAAAGTATGCTCCCCGTGGGAATCCAACCCACAACCGTCGGGTCTACAGGCAAACGCCTTAACCACTGGACCACGGAGGCAGTTACTTAAGTCATTAAGTAACCACTGGACCACGGAGGCAGTTACTTAAGTCATTAAGTAACTGCCTCCGTGGTCCAGTGGTTAAGGCGTTTGCCTGTAGACCCGACGGTTGTGGGTTGGATTCCCACGGGAAGCATACTTTGTTTAGTAGATTCCAGTTGGTTAGGACTAGGACATTGCAGGTTAGAATCACCTGATTGTCTGATAATCAGATAATTCCGTGCTTTGGAAGGCACGTTAAGCCGTTGGTCCCGGCTGCCATCTGGTAGTCGTTAAAGGAACCCCGTCGGTGTCCGAGACGCGGTTCCGAAGAAATCTGACACCAGGGTGTACATGGTTGATTGACCGTGTCACCTACACGAAATGATGGTCATCAAGTCAGATGATTTTAGGCATGGACGTCATCGTGTCGTAAACAATTATGTCTAAAGACAAGTTACGACATATTGTATAACGAAGTATCTCGAAGTATAAAGATATTAACCTACTTATCTCTCTTATCTGTCGGAGCAAAGAGCTGTGTATAGTTAAATAACTTGTGATAATAGTAAGGACATTGTTTACGAGTATTACAAGTTTACAACTTCAGACAGCGAGCCGTAAAATAATATTCGATTGACCTTTTTTATGAATAATTTGAGTTCGTTTGACCTCTAGCTTGCCTCATCATCATTTCGAGTAGGTGTCAATCGACCATGCACACCCTGGTGACAGAGTTCTTCGGAACCGCCCCTCGGCCTCTGACGTGGTTCCTTAAACGACTACATGACAGCCGGGACCACCGGCTTAACGTGCCTTTCGAAGCACGGAATCATCTTTATTATCAGACAATCAGGTGATTCAAGTCTGCAATGTCCTAACCAAACTGAAAGCAACTAAACATGCTTCTTGTGCTTCCCGTGGGAATCGAGCCCACGACCGGGTCTACAGGCAAACGCCTTAACCACTGGACCACGGAGGCATTTGAATTCTATCTTGCCTGATGGGAAGCAACGATGAGGTACTCAAATAATGCCTATTCACACTTGCCTTGTAAAGACATATAACAAAGACAAAATAATACTAGCCTAAATACATAATATTTAGCTTGGCTACAAATAATCTCTTTTCTCAAACATGCTCGGAAATGTAGGCATTATTGGAGTAAAATGAAGCCACGAAGTTTGTAATTCTTGGCTCGTCCATTACTTTACCGGCCTAGGCCAGGAAAGTAAGTATGAAAATTCATTCCTGGCCGCTGCTCAAAACTTTTTAATGAATCTATATAACTTGCACTATGTAACTTGTCATACAGCCATGGCTACCACATTATAAAAAAATGCACTCATCGAGCATATAAGTATATGAATATAAAAATAATTTTATTAAAATGTTGGTATAATATCAAACAAAAATAAGCCAATAATAAAAAGAAAAAAAGCGGGAAAGTAGATTTTTACGGTATTACATTTTTAGGGGTTAATTATGACTGGGCTGTATGGGCTATGTTTCCTTAGCACTAAATGACAATTGCAATTAAAAAAGAAAATAAAGCGGGAATGTACTATTATTTATTTTCGGCGGACTGCAAGGATGTTGTTTTGGATTGTTTTGCAGATTGCTTCTAGTGGACTATATAATGTAAAATCGGTGTAATTTGGTATTATAAATGGCTATGTTTATGAACAATGTGTGATGGTGCAGCTGTGGTGCGGATTTAGAGATTTACATAGCGGGCTGATGGTCGCTCGCGTTACTGCGTCGTCTATGATCAAACAAAAAATGAAACAAAAAAAAACGTCTATGATCAAAAAAAAAATGACGCCAGGAGCTTCGTTGAATCAACGAAATGAATTATACCATAATTTTTTTGATAAAACGTTGTAAAATATGAAGGTCTAAAAGGCGTAGGACAACAAATGCCGTAAAACAAATATGAAAATAAAAATGTACATACCTACTGTTATCGTTTTTTTATATTATACTAATTTATTAAATGATCAAACGAACTTACCTGAAGTGAAGTTCGATCATAATTATCCTGTCCTCGTCGAAGAGATTTATTTACACTGTAGTAGTAGCCCTGCTGCTACGCCCGAACCTATTCACACTAGTTTAAAGCATCGTAGACAGAGAAAGAACTTTCCCCCTCTCTTTCACACGATGCCGGGCCAGCGACCCCCACTCACCTCATTCTTTTTAGAGAAGACAAGCATATGAACTAAGCTCCCTTTTCTAGATTGACATCAAAAGGGCAGTGCAAAATGGGAGGGAGGGAATCTAAATCTCTTCGAGTACGCTTCTATAATAAAATTCCTGCAGAAATATTAGGTCTGCCTTTACTTAAGTTCAAAACGATTGTAAAAAACCAGTTAATAAAAAAGGCTTATTACTGCATTGATGATTATATTACTGATAAAAATGCGTGGAAATTTATATAAATTTATTTAATGTTAACAATTATTAAATGTTAAAATTAATCTATAGTATGAAAAATTGTATTTAATGTTAACAATGTATTCAGAGCCCTTCAGGCACGTAGGGACCAAGGCTGGATTGAGTTTCTTTCGGCGTATTCTTCTCACCAGTGGTCGTTCCGAAACGCTAGTAGTATTTCAATTTTGCATATATAAAAAAATAAATAAAAATATGACGTTCAAAAAGAGATACATGTATCCAATTTTGAATAAAAATCTTTGACTTTGACTTTTGACTTTCTTCGACGAGGACAGGATAATTATGATCGAACTTCACTTCAGGTAAGTTCGTTTGATTATTTAATTATCCTGATCCTCGTCTTCAGAGATTTATTTACACTGTAGATGTTCAGAGACGATCAATGTCAAGAATAAAAAGGGAGTAATAAAATATGATGTACCAATGAAAATAATTCCTTAATTAAAACGAAAATAAAATAATTAAGTTCACCCATAGATTTATCCAGTAATAATAAATCAGTCTTCAAATCAACGAAGATTTTTAATATTTATTATTAATTAAATAAGGCTCTAACCAACGATAATCTGGTATATATTAACGATCTCTTAAAGAAATCTACAAAAACTTCTGAATGTACAGACCAGCCAGCTGTATTTCTTATGTGCCAGCTCTCTGGGCAGCTGCAGTGGATGCATGCCAAGGTGCTGGGAGGGCTAAACACTCTAGTACCTATCGAAACCGTTGGACGACAAAATTAACTTCAGCCAATGACGAATAGTTTGAGTTGATGCTGGTCGGTAAGGAGCCTTCGTCGTTATAAAGTACCGTCGTTTATTTAAACTATTAGGCTTTAAAAGAACATTTTAAAGATAGAAAATAAATGAAAAACGCCTGGGCGCTGTTGAAATATTTAATCCAGAAAAAATAGTTAATGCAAAAATGTTGATGTTTATCAACATCTGATAATTTATAAAATCAGTTACAGCGATTTTTATTCCATCAATATTAATTATTGATAATGTCTGACATTGCAATTTGGTGGCCAAAGGTGACCAGTGGCCAAGGCCAATAACATAACATATCTTTTTCTTGTCAATAATTTTGGGTATAATGTATTTAATTCATTAAAAACAAAGGATAGATCCTAAGTACAACTATACAAATTAACATTGGGAAAGGATGGCTTTGCTATAAAAGCTTCTTCAAAACTTTTCAATCCGATAGTTTTGCGTTCTGTTTTTTTTTTTTTTTTTACATAAGTATCAAGGCCGATCTATTACTTTTAAACGTAATATAGAATAAATTGTAAACGTTAATGTTAAAAGTATCATTTCCCACTATACCACAGTATTCCCACCATAATTCTTAGCTGCAACTATACTGTGTTTTGTGCCTAGTGCCAAGGAAATAATATCAAAAGGTGGATTGGTCAGCTTGACGTTAGGCAAAAGCAGATGACATTCACCGCCAGGGAAAGACGCCCGTACAGCGATTGTATCTCCCTAAAGTTAGAAAATACTAAGGACTGGTGGTAACTAAGGTTACACTAAGATTCCTGTGGCACGATCGGAAATGATCTATTTAAAAACATTCAAAAAAGAAATTGGCATAGAAATGAAAGTATCCCAATTTATAGTGAACGCATCAATATTATATAGAAAAAGGCCTCTTTTCCATGAAGTTGACCATTTGACGGTAACTCTCAAGGCGAACAGTTATATGGTATTACGAACTCCTAAGTTATCCCAATGAAATAGTTGGGATTTAATTTCAACTTGATGTCTATATTCCTCGATTCTCAATTTGAAAATATGGATATGGTGTGCCATATATAAACCATATGCATATTTTCAATGCTAGGTATATTGTTTAGGTGTCGATGTTCTAAACGTTATAATACTGCACGGTTACTTAAATCTTGCAAACGATTTAAGGCCGGAAAATACTGCAAGCATTTACAAGTAGTTTATATGATTTAAGCGTTATTTTTCATTCTAAACATTGACACCAATGCATTGCCATTGGACATACGGAAGGTCAATTCAAAAGTATGGTATTATCATATTACTTTTCCTCCTTCCTTTTCACTATGGTATAAGTACGTATATACACATAAGATATGTACTATGTATATGATTTCAATGATTAGTAATATATATATTTTTTATTTTTTACTGAATCCTGCGTCAACCGTACTCCTATTTACAAAATCGTCTACCTAAAGGTTGGAAGTGTTGGTGCAATAAGGCATATTCATTCATTCATTCTTTTATAATTCAATAAATTTCATTCTGAATATAGAAAGTCAAAACTTTTCATGAAGAATAATTAATTATAAACCCAAATTTTGTTAAATAATAAGTTGTTTCTTTTAAAAAATATAAATAAGTATCCACATAATCGCCAAATAAGTGTCATACAAATATTGGACAGACTTTAAAACCACGTTATTTTAAGAAAGCTAAACTGCCAAACTTCACTACCTTGGTATATTCGTGGCTGAACTAAGACGAAAAAGGCAAAGTCAAACATTCATAGAATGTGTTATTAAAATACTTTATATTACTAAATTTTCAAGTATTTACTGCGATTCTCATAAAAAAGTAAGCTCCTTTCGGATGTTAATTTACCACATTATAACAATCTGGTAATAACAAATTGACAGCAGTTAATATGTGCTAGATCTTAAAATATTCAGTACAAAGATGTATTATGTAAAGATTCAAAATAAAGCGTTTTTCCGCCATTACTTCTTGGAACTAAAATTTGTAACAATTTGTGGAAGGCTAACAGTGGCGCATAGCCTTAAAACTGTTTAAACGAGTCTGTTCATTTTGAATATTGGTCAAATATTCACTAGACAATGAGTGCTTGAACGCATAAAAAAAAAACTGGAAGTTTTTTTTAGAGATTAGGCTCTTTTATGAAAAATATGTAAAATCAACAACGTTTCAACATCCGTTATAGCCTTTCGAGCGTTGGTACAAACTTTCTGTTACCGGCTTATTCTCGACGACATGTGCCAGCGGCCTGGCGCAGGGGCTGACCGCGACGCTGACGCTTGGTAAGACGCAGCAGGCGGCGCGAACGGCGGGCCTACCCGACCGCTGTCTGTGATCATAGCTTACCGCCGCGACTTGTGGTTGAGCAGCGCTGCTTAAGGCGGTAGGTCTTACCAATTCAAATTGATGCTGCTTGAAGCCTCCTCAGATTTTCACCGAAAAGGTGTAGGTAGATATATATATATTCCGATCCTTAAAAGGATCAATGACTTTTTTTTTTAGTAAGGGTAACCAGATTCCATCTAGTCTCAGTTTCTGTAAATTGGAGTAAGCAAGCAGCTTCGAAGCATCGCCTCATCAGAGAAATGCCTCGGTTGCCTAGATTTACATAGCAGGCCTAGTACCCAGAGGGTACCAGTTATTTGGTTTTAAAAAACCGTTGATCACAGTTATAAGCACATTTCGTTAAAGCAGGCACCAACTCTGCGTTCAAAATCGTTGGTTATGTCAGAGGAAAACTCTTTGGTGTTATATATATATATATATATATATATATATATTGTCCTCCTTTCGGCCGTTGTTGATCAGGCCGAAATCCGATATAATTGTTGATCAACCTTTACCCGCCTCTAACTCTGAAAGTTTTGGGTCTATCGTGCTCTTTCTGCTATATATGAATTCTCCTCGTTACGACACTTTGCTTAATTGTGCCGTAAAGTCTAATACTCGTCATAAATTATCACGACAATTATTGATCAATTAACCGCCTTTTTTCATGCACTGAGGATACTTTTGTTGATCGAATATATACCGCGTTTGATCAATATTTGCTGCGAATTATTGCTTTCGAGCAACGCGGCGGCAGAGCGGCAACGTCGCAAAAAACGAAATGGAAGTATGTTAAAGTGAGATAGAAAGTGTGCGCGTGCAGTCGGTGTATTTCGTTGGATGATGTGTTTTTAAGGTCTTATGATTACGTATTTTTGTTTAGGAGACGGACGACATAAGTATGTAAGAACTTATTTTACTTTTATATTCCATACTACCAGTATCCATATCCATACTAATATTATAAATGCGAAAGTAACTCTGTCATATTGTCTGTCTGTCTGTCTTCATAGACACTTCATCTGTCTTCATTCAGAAAATTTCCATACATACTTCCCCCTGAAAGGGTAAAACAGGGGGAAAGTTTGTATGGAAATTTTCTCATTTCTATTTATTTATTTAATAACGCTACAGCAGTACTTTCTAGACTTGGAAGTATACAAACAGGTGTATGAGTTCTCTATTACAATTAAAAAAGATTATGTAGGGGAAACTGGGCAATAATTACCCCTAAAGCCACGAAGGGTAAAATGGTTCGAAGGCGAGGGCAAAGCCCGAGCCATTGAGGATTCAGCACGACCCCCCCCCTTCTACCCCAAGTGTGCTGCAGTGCCGCCGCAGGCCGAACTGCTGAACACTAGGGCCGTTAGGCCGTAGACCGAGCCCCACGGCGAATGCGAAGCCCGAGCCGTCGAGGATTTAGCACGACCCCTTCCTCCTAACTCCCCACGACCAAGTGAGCTGCAGTGAGGCCGCAGGCCGAACTGCCGGACACTTGGGCCGCGAGACTGAAGGCCGAGCTCCAAGGTGAGGGTGAACCCCGAGCCGTTGAGGATTCAGTATAACTCCCCCCCCCCCACCCCCCGGTGAGGTGAGTGAGGCAAAGACTATATGAATAATACGTTTATTATTACACATTGCACAGGTGAACAAAGTTGCAGCAATATCGGTTCTGTGAAAGCTGTCTACCTAGTGATAGTATAGAAACATCAAATACATTGTCGTTTGTTATAATAACTGTATGACTATAGAAAGAAACCGGCCAAGTGCGAGTCGGACTCGCGCACTAAGGGTTCCGTATCATTATCTATAAAAACGGTAAAAAAATGTCTGTTGTTTGGGAGCCCCCCTTAAATATTAAGTTTATATTAATTTAATTATTTATTTTTGAAGTGAATATAAATAACATTATCAAGCAAAACTGAGCAAAAAAAATCACGTTTGTTGTATGGGAGCCACCTTAAATATTTATTTTATTCTGATTTTAGTATTTTTAAGGGTTCCGTACCTCAAAAGGTTATAGGATCACTCGGTTGTCCGTCTGTCTGTCGCTCTGTCAAGACCCTTTTTCTCACGAACACGTTGAGGTATCAAGCTAAAATTCATATCAAATATTCAAGTCTACTGTCCCTTGAAGCTGTAAAAAAATCAAACTTCTAAGCCAACGCAATCAAAAGGTACAGCCGTTTATGCCGCAAATTTTCATGTTTTTCGAACTCCAAAGGGAATCAAAACCTACAGGGTACTTCCCGTGAACTCAGAATCTTGGAATTTGGTATGAAGCAACATCATAAGGCACAGATAAAGAAAAAAATGCGAAAGGTCTTCATTTTTTGTAACATCATGTTATCATAATATTATTAAATTTTAATGCCGCAAATTTTCAACATTCGCAAGGGAATCAAAATCAATAGGATACTTCCCGTGAACTCAGAATCTTGAAATTTGGTGCAAAGCAACGTCGTAAAGCACAAGTAAAGAAAAAATTGCGAAAAGTGTAAATATTTATTTACAACATATAATATAAATATATTAAATAATTAAATTTTGCTATGCAATAATGCTTATTATAGATAACGTGCGCGAGTCTGACTCGCACTTGATCGGTTTTTTTTTTGTTATAGCGGCAACAGATATACATCGTCTGTAAAAATTTCACACTGGCAAACTGTCACGGTTCATATGATACAGTCTGGTAACAGAAGGACGGACGACAGACAGACAGACGGGCAGCAGAGCCATACTAATAGGATCCTGTTTTTACTCTTTGGGTACGGAACCCTTAAAAGGGTACATATCAAACCTTACTAATATTATAAATGCGAAAGTGAGTTTGTTTGTTTGTTACGCTTTCACGCCGTAACTACTGAACCGATCATCATAAAATATTGCATACAAGTTCTCTGGAGTACGGAGAAGGACATAGGCTACCTTTTATCCCGGGAAAAAGTACTATTCCCGAGGGATCGACATTGATGCGGGCGGAGCCGCGGGCGCAAGCTAGTTTTCTATAAACTTGCGTCTGCGACAGGTACCTGTACGTCAAAATATTTATCTACCAATATTCATATAATGAACTGAATTCGTTATAGAGTTATGGAGGAACATACATAGATGCATACAAAAAAAAATCTAAAAATCGTCAATTTAGTTTCAGTGTCATGTATAAAGCTTATAAACACGATATCTCTGAAAACAAAGTAACTTACTCCATGACCGACCCTGACAAGTTATTTATTAGTAGTGATATAATAGTTATAGGATTATAGGTAGGTACTTTAATCTTACCACAAAAAGGTATTAAAGTGACGTCATTACTTCGTAATTGTAGTAAATATGTGTTTTACTTCGTTAATTAAGTAATTGTTATGACCTGTCTTAGGTAGCTTGTTTTAGATTTCCCTTTAATTTAATCATTCATTCATCTCGTGTAGGTGTCACGGTCAATCGACCATAAACATGGTGTCAGAGTTCTTCGGAACCGCCTTTCGGCCTCTGACGTGGTTCCTTTAACGACTACCAGATGGCAGCCGGGACCAACGGCTTAACGTGCCTTCCGAAGCACAGAATCATCTTTATTATCAGACAATCAGGTGATTCAAGCCTGCAATGTCCTAACCAAACTGGAAACAACTAAACAAAGTATGCTTCCCGTGGGAATCGAACCCACGACCCCCGGGTCTACAGGCAAACGCCTTAACCACTGGACCACAGAGGTAGTTTAATAATTACAGAGGAGAAATTAAATGATTGATTACTTGTGTTATCTATCATTTATCCTTCGTACCATAGGTAGGAAGGTAGTATTGATACCCAATCCTCATAGAAAAAAAAAACACTTGCATCCTTACTAATATTATAAATGCGAAAGTGAGTTTGTTTGTTTGTTTGTTTGTTTGTTACGCTTTCACGCCGTAACTACCGAACCGATCTTCATGAAATTTTGCATACAAGTACTCTGGAGTACGGAGAAGGACATAGGCTACCTTTCATTCCGGGAAAAAACACTATTCCCGAGGGATCGACATTGACGGGGGCGGAGCCGCGGGCGAAAGCTAGTACTTTATAAATAGTAGTGTCCGATCCTTGAAGGGATTCTCAATCCTAATTCAGCCCATTGATATGAAAAATTTTACAACTATGGGACCAATTAATGCCGAGACAGTCGTTGGCGAGTTACATACTTTACTCCAAATCAAACATAGCATCGTTAGGAATAGAATTCATATGTAGCAAAATTTGCAACATATGAATTCTCTTTGCTTTAAACTGAACACTTCCTAAGTAAGAGGCCGGTACAGGTGGATCAACAATTAATGCGGATTTCAGCCTGATTAACAAAGGAGGCAAGGGGTGTCATCCTAAACTGTATATCCGGTAGTTGAAGTAATGCTTCTTGCTTTACCAGTGTTAGTAGTATCCCAATACCTTTATATCCTTCCTTAATCCAATAAATTCATATCCTTCCCCAGCTTAAAATTATTTCCGTTGGGTAGCAGCGTCGGACGCACAAGAAGCCAAAGAAACTGTGCTCGCAATCTCGTCTGCCAAGCATGGTGAGTATGCTAATATCCTCCCATTGAACGAATAAGTATCCTTGGGAGAGGCCTTCGTCCAGCAATAGACTATTTGCTGCTGTATTGATGAATGATGATGATGAACAATAGCCGAAAGGAGGACAACACAGGAAAGGCTACTTCTGATTTTAGTATTTTTTTGTTACAGCGGCAACAAAAATACATCATCTGTGAAAATTTCAACTGTCTTACTATCACGGTTCATGAGATACAGCCCGGTGATACACGGACGGGCAGACGGACGAAAAGCGGAGCCATATTAATCGTTCAATACACTTCGATTTTGCAAAGAAAATATTTTTGTAACTATTTCTCTTTAGCCAAGTCAAGAAAGAGATCAAATATTTTACAATTTTGAAAGCAGCAAAAAGATTGGGAATCATTAGATCCCAAGATCACTTAAGAGAAGGTCGCTCAAAGAGCAATGGAGAGGGCTATGCTCGTTGTTTCTCTGCGAGACAAAATCAGAAATGAGGAGATCCGTAGAAGAACGAAAGTTACCGACATAGCTCAGCGGATTAGCTCCTTGAAGTGGCAGTGGGCGGGGCACATAGCACGTAGTACCGATGGCCGATGGGGCAAAAAGGTTCTCGAATGGCGACCACGTACCGGCAAGCGAAGCGTCGAACACCCACCTGCCAGGTGGTCGGACGACCTGAACTAGGACGCAGGGAAACGCTGGATGCAGGCCGCTTCCAACCGGTCATTTTGGAAATCATTGGGAGAGGCCTATGTCCAGCAATGGACTTCTTGCGGCTGATATGATGATGATGATGAGATCCCAAGAATGTCAGGCAAGGCTTGATGCTGGTTGAGAACATCAGGCTGCATCTCGCTTAGCGGAATCCTATGCTACTCGCGAAGCTCACCTGAGTGCTGATTGTGAGCGTCATACGTCATCTCGCGATTCAGAAATTTACATACAACGGGAATCACGCCGTATGCTGTCATAAAAGGCGATCTTTGCTAACAATCCATTCATAGATAATATATATAGAACTATCTATTATCTATGCTGTGATAAAAGGCGATCTTTGCGAACAATCCATCTAAAATAAATTGGTATATAGTATATTTTGTAGGCGTGTTATATTTGATTGCTAGCTGATGCCTGCGACTTCGTTCGCGTCGACTGACGTTCATGATCAGTACTCTGTAGTGCACTCTAAAACAAGTGAGGAACGTGGATCGCAACTGAGACCTAGACGTGGTTGTGCATATACCTACGGCAAGAAGTCAATCGCACATCACGTTCCTCACTGGTCTCTAGATACCTAGACGTAGACGTGTTAATACGTTGAGAACTCAGGCGTGATTCTCGATGTATGTTAATTTTTGAATCGCGAGATGACGTATGACGCTCACGATCAGCGCTCAGATGTGCTTCGCAAGTCGAAGAGGATTCTGCTGAGCGAGATGCAGCCTGATGTTCTCGATCAGCATTAAGTCTTGCCTGAAATTTTTGGGATCTAATCTTTCCCAATCATTTTGCTGCTTTTAAAATTGCAAAAGATTTGATCTCTTTCTTGACACGGCTAAAGAAAAATAGTTACAAAAATATTTTCTTTGCAAAATCAAAGTGTATCGAACGATTAATATGGCTCCGCTATCCGTCCGTCTGTCTGTCCGTCCATCCGTACGTTTGTCAACAGGCTGTATCTGATGAACCGTGATAGTTAGATAGTTGAAATTTTCACAGATGATGTATTTCTGTTGCCGCTATAATAAAAAAAAAATATTATAATCAGAAGTAGCCTTTCCTGTGTTGTCCTCATTTTGGCCATTGTTCATCATCATCATTTGAATAGCTCCGTGGCGCAGCGGTCAACACGCCAGCCCGCGACACGGAGTGACCGGGTTCGATCCCCGGCCAGGTCAAGATGGAAAATGAACTTTTTCAGATTGGCCTGGGTCTTGGATGTTTATCTATATATGTATTTGTTATAAAATATAGTATCGTTGAGTTAGTATCCCATAACACAAGTCTCGAACTTACTTTGGGGCTAGCTCAATCTGTGTGATTTGTCCGTATATATTTATTTATTTATTTATATTTATATCATTCATCAATACAGCAGCAAATAGTGCATTGCTGGACAAAGGCCTCTTCAAAGGATACTTATTCGTTCCATGGAATGATATTACCATACTCACCATGATTGGCAGGCGAGATGGCGAGCGCAATTTCTTTGGCTTCTTGTGCGTCCGACGCTGCTGCCCATCGGAAGTAATTTTAAGCTGAAGAAGGATAGGAATTTGTTGGATTAGGAAGGGAATAAAGGAATTGGGATACTACTAACACTGATAAAGCAAGATGCAGCTCGGGCGGCTGGGTGCGCGTTCCCGATGCCATCACTTCGACTACTGGATAGGCAGTTGAGAACGACAACTCTTACCTCCATTGTTGATCAGGCTGAAATCCGCATTAAATATTGATCCTCCTTTACCGGCCTCTTACTTAGGAAGTGTCGAGTTTAAAATTTTGCTACATGTGAATTCTCTTTCTAACGATGCTTTGTTTAATTAGGAGTAAAGTATGAACTCGCCAACGACTGTCACGGCATTCATTGGTCCCATAGTTGAAAAGTTGTCCATATCAACGGGCTGCATTAGGATCGAGAACCCCTTCAAGGCTCGGACAGGGTTTTCTTTACATATTGTATGTATTGATTTACTACTATTTACAATGTATGCAAGTGTTTTTTTTTCTATGAGGACTGTGTATTAATTCTACCTTCCTACCTATGGTATGAACGATGAATAACAGATAACACGAGTAATCAATCATTTAATAAAGAACAATTACAAGCTACCTAAGACAGGTCATAACAATTAATTAACGAAGTTAAACACATATTTACTACAATTACGAACTAATGATGACACTTTAACACCTTTATGGTAGTATTGATTAGCTGGTAAGATTAAAGTACCTACCTATAATCCTATAGCTATTATATAACTACTAATAATAAATCTGTAAGGGTCGGTCATGGACTAAGTTACTTTGTTTTTCGAGATATCGTGTTTATAAGCTCTATGACATGAAACTAAATTGATGAATTTTAGATTTTTTGTATACATGTATGTATGTATGTTTATCCATAACTCTTCTATACATATAATATCTATACATATAAAACAGTAAAAATATTTTGTCTGTACATTTACAATTTTTAACTAAAATGGATAGAGGGACACTTAAAAAGAATAATAGAAAGCAAAAAAATTTTTTTCGAATTTCTTGTCTGTCTGTCTGTGTATGATCACGATTATCTCCGAAAATACTGAAACGATTTACCTCAAACTTTCACCATATGCTTTGTTTTAACTCAGCAAAACATCTAAAGTTTATTTTATCAAAATCGGTTCATTAAAAAAAGAGTTATCGTCATTTGAATGAACTCAAGGCATTAGATTGCCGGCAAATATACACGGTAAATTTTTTTATCGCTTTGGACCCTTAAAAGGGTGACTCAGTCGTCAAAATGAACAACTTTACCTATGGGAACAATGCTGGGAACTCAAAAAAAAATCGACATTCCCATACAAACTGGCCGGGCGGCGGGACTCTTTAATATGGAAATGAATTTTTTTTTTAGTTTCCAGCATTGGTCACCTAGAAAAAGTTGTTCATATTTATGACCTGAGTCACCCTTTAAGGGGTTTTAAGAGCCTTAAAATAGCACTTAAATAGTAAGAGATTAAATAATAAGTGACATAAGAAAATTTAAATACAAAGTCAATTCATCATCAGTATACTACAGCAATATACCTACACATACTATCCATACTAATATTATAAATGCGAAAGTAACTGTCTTCGCGGCTCCGCCCGCGTTAGTAACGATACCTCGGGAACAGTAGAATTTCCCGGAATCAAACATACCCTATGTCCTTCCCCGGGCCACACACCTCCATACCAAATTTCATCCAAATCAGTTCAATGGTTGAAGCGTAAAAAATGACAGACAGAGTTAAATGCGAAACATCTATACTAATATTATAAAGCTGAAGAGTTTGTTTGTTTGAACGCGCTAATCTCAGGAACTACTGGTTCAAATTGGAAAATTCTTTTTGTGCTGGATAGTCCATTTATTGAGGAAGGCTTTAGGCTATAAAACATCACGCTGCAACTAATAGGAGCGAAGCATCAATAAAAAATGTTTTGAAAACGGGGGGAAATTGTTCGCCTATACAAAGAAAAAACATAATTAATCATAATAACAGAAATTGCCGCGGACGTAGTCGCGGGCAACAGCTAGTAAATAAATAAGTTCATTAAATGAAACTTGGTAGATAAACATTTCGATTTACAGTCAGGTACCTGTCGCAGACGCAAGTTCATAGAAAATACATCAACGCGTCATCACATTTCTCTGATGATTTTTTCGAATGACAGATATGAACAGTCGGTCCAAATATTATGTAATTGGATATGTACCCTTTTTAGGGTTCCGTTATTAAAGGGTAAAAACGGGACACTATTAATATGGCTCCGCTGTCCGTCCGTCCGTCTGTTACCAGACTGTTTCTCATGAATCGTGATAGTTAGCCAGTTGAAATTTTAACAAATGATGTATTTCTGTTGCCACTATAACAAAAAAAAATTCAAAAAAAAATAAATATTTAAAGGGGCTCCTATACAACAAACGTGTTTTTTTTTTGCTCATTATTGCTCAATGGCAATATGTAGGCGCTTGAAATATTCCCAGAATATTTAATTATATATTAATTTCAAAAATGAATAATTTAATTGATATAAAATTTATATTTAAGGGGGGCTCCCATACAACAGAGATACTTTTTTGCCATTTTTATAGATAATGGTACGGAAACCTTAGTGCGCGAGTCCGACTCGCACTTGGCCGGTTTTTTCCTATAGTCATACAGATATTATAACAAATGACAAAGTATTTGATGTTTCTGTCACTAGGAAGTCAGCTTTCACAGAACCGATATTGCTGCAACTTTGTTCACCTGTGCAACGTGCAATAATAAGCGTATTATTCATAATACTTTATCTTGTATCTCATGAACCGTGATAGTTACAGTTGAAATTTTCACAGATGATGTATTTATTTTGCAACTATAAAAAAAAAATACTAAATTCAGAAGTAGCCTTTCCTGTGTTGTCCTCCTTTCGGCCATTGTTCATCATCATCATTCATCAATACAACAGCAAATAGTGCATTGCAAGACCTCTCCCAAGGATACTTATTCGTTCCATGGGAGGGTATTGCCATACTCACCATGCTTGGCAGGCGAGATAGCGAGCGCAGTTTCTTTGGCTTCTTGTGCGTCTGACGCTGCTGCCCATCGAAAGCAATTTTAAGCTGGAGAAGGATAGGAATTTGTTGGATAAGGGAGGGAATAAAGGTTTTGGGATACTACTAACACTGGTAAAGCAAGACGCAGCTCGGGCGGCCGGGTGCGCGTACCCAATGCCATTACTTCGACTACCGGATAGGCAGTTGAGGATGACACTTCTTACCTCCATTGTTGATCAGGCTGAAATCCGCATTAATTGTTGATCCACCTTTACCGGCCTCTTACTTAGGAAGTGTTGAGTTTAAAGCGAAGAGAATTCATATGTTGCCTATTTTGCTACATGTCATACTTACATTGTCGCAGATCGTAAGCCGATCAAGGGATTGGGATAAAATCTGCAGAATCATGTTAATAGGCGATGCGGCTAGCAACCCATCACTCATTTGACAACTAATTTGATTCCGTTTTCCACCTAATGCCCACCAACATGCTAAACGTGACCTTCAGGTCTTAAAACTTAGGCTCTGTCTACCCTGCAAGGGCAAAAGACGTGATACTAAAAATCGTCAATTTAGTTTCAGTATCATGTATAAAGCTTATAAACACAATAACTCTGAAAACCAAGTAACTTACGCCATGACCAACCCTTACAGATTTACTATTATTACTAGCTGTCCCGACGAACGTTGTTTCGCTATAAAATAAACACTCTTTAAAACAATCTTATCTTTTAATTTGGACCAAATTACAGATAATTATAAAGTTTGTTCAAAATCTAAAAAATTTGTAGTTTTAGATTTTATCCCGAACATACATCGTGACACTAGATTGTTATATACAAGAATTTCTCGTATATGCTATACTTTATTTACTAAACTTTCCAAGTCATTGTATGTCCTCTGTAAACTTTATTATTATTATTTCGAGCTCTTTTTTATGTTTTTCTTTCCCAATTTTTACCCATGACCAAGGCCAAGTGCAAATGAAAATAAAAAGGAAATGTCTATTTCTGTATGAATTTTATTATTATTATTTGTATCTCTTTTTAAGTCATGGGACATGCCCCGGTCCTTTGAGAATGAGCTGAATGAGCTTGCGTGGGAATATAGATCCAACACTTAGAGGCCCTTTGGAGAAGTTGATGTAATGTGTGTCTCCAGCCAGAAACCGTTCCTGGAAATAGTAATATATAATATGTTCTTAAACAGGTCTTGGCCGGAGGAGAAACTATTGCATTTTAAAGAGAAATTACAAGGTTATGTTATTGAAATGTGGTTGGACTTGTGTTGGGTTATTGCAAAGGGCCGGACACCTGCCATAATCATTGGCGGTTGTGCTGAATCCTTAAAGGCTCAGGCTATGCCCTCGCCTTGGAGATCGGCCTGCGGCCTCGCGGCCCAAATGTTTGGCAGTTCGGCCTGCGGCCTCACTGCAGCATACTTGGGGGAGGGAGTGGAGGGGGCGATCGTGCTGAATCCTCAACGGCTCACGCTATGCTCTCGCCTTAGAACACGGTCTGCGGCCTCGCAGCCCAAGTGTTCGGCAGTTCGACCTGCGGCTTCACTACAGCACACTTGGGGAAGTGGGGGGGGGGGGGGGGGGATTTCTGAATCCTCAATGGCTCAGGCTGTCCCCTCACCTTGGAGCTCGGTCTGCGGCCTAAGTGTTCGGCAGTTCGACCTGCGGCCTAAATGCAGCACCAACCCGGGGGGGGGGGGTCGTTCTGAATCCTCAACGGCTCAGGTTATGCCCTTGCCTTGAAACTCGGTCTGCGGCCACGCGGCCCAAGCCTTTGGCAGTTCGGCCTGCGGCCTCAATGCATCACACTTGGGGGAGTGGGGGGAGGGGGGGGGGGGGTCGTGCTGAACCCTCAGCGGCTCGGGCTCCGCTCTGAGCTCGGCCCGCGGGGTCGCGGCCCAAGTCTTTGGCAGTTCGACCTGCGGCCTCACTGCAGCACACTTGGGGGGTGGGGAGAGGGGGGGGGGGGGGTCGTGCTGAATCCTCAACGGCTCAGGCTATGCCCTCGCCTTGTAACTCGGTCTGCGGCCACGCAGCCCAAGTCTTTGGCAGTTCGGCCTGCAGCCTCAATGCATCACACTTGGGGGAGTGGGGGGAGGGGGGGTCGTGCTGAATCCTCAGCGGCTCGAGCTCCGCTCTGAGCTCGGCCTGCGGGCTTGCGGCCCAAGTCTTTGGCAGTTCGGCCGGCGGCCTAAATGCAGCACCATGGGGGGGGGGGGCGGAGGAGCGGGGGAGGGGGGTCGTTCTGAATCCTCATCGGCTCAGGCTATGCTCTCGCCTTGGAGCTCGGTCTGCGGCTTCGCGGCCCCAGTGTTCGACAGTTCGGCCGGCGGCCTAAGTGCAGCACTATCCGGGGGGAGGGAGCGGGGGAGGGGGGTCGTTCTGAATCCTCAACGGCTCAGGCTGTGCCCTCGCCTTGGAACTCGGTCGCGGCCCACGTCTTTGGTAGTTCGGCCTGCGGCCTCAAAGCATCACACTTGGGGGAGGGGGGGGGGGTCGTGCTGAATCCTCAGAGGCTCGGGCTCCGCTCTGAGCTCGGCCTGCGGGCTCGCGGCCCAGTTAGGCAGTTCGGCCTGCGGCCTCAATGCATCACACTTGGGGGAGGGGGGGGGGGGGGTCGTGCTGAATCCTCAGCAGCTCGGGCTCCGCTCTGAGCTCGGCCTGCGGAGTCGCGGCCCAAGTCTTTGGCAGTTCGGCCTGCGGCCTCACCTGCCCTGCGGAGGGGCGTCGGCTTTGCCCTCGACACTCCGATCATCGGTTCGGGCTGCGCCCTCGCCCCGTAGCTCATAACTTATTGCCTACAAACATAACATAATTAATTAGTAATGTACGCGAACGGAGTCGCGGGCACTGCTTGCATTCTATAATCCTAATAAATAGGTAACTACAGAATAGATGACAGGTCGTTCCATCACAGCTGTTTAGCTAACAGTTGTGATGCGATCTAGAGCGAAGTGGCAACAGCGCACAATGGACTCAGCCAATCGTAGAGCAGGAAGCCTCTCATTGGCCCATTTGAATCTGATCAATAATTGACGGAGTGGAATTGTATAAAAAAGTTCAATTTTCTGCCACCAGAGGGTTGGCAATTATTGATCTAATCTGAGATCGGATTGCTCACAATGTACGCAAAATCCAGCATTAGATCAATAAATGCTGTCCTGATCAACAATTGCCAACTGATCAACAATTAACTGATGCCACGAGACGGTCGATCAACAAATGTCGAGTGGAGATATCTATATATATATATATATATATATATATATACACTTATACATTATATTTAAATCTCGCCTTTACGAGGCAACTATTTAGGACAGGATCTTTTTACTAGATTTCCCCTTCAGAAGGCACGTTAAGCCGGTGGTCCCGGCTGCCATCTGGTAGTCGTTAAAGGAACCACGTCAGAGGCCGAGAGGTGGTTCCGAAGAACTCTGACACCAGATTGTGCATGGTCGATTGACCGTGACACCTACTCGAAATGAAGATGATTGTACTGAGGTGAGTGGGGGTCGCTGGCCCGGCAGCGTATTGCCAAACTGTATACTGACCCAGACACCCATAGTCTGTACTGAACTACGTCGTGCTCATTAAAATCACAAACAAATTGGAGCAAAGTACATACGAGCTCAGAGCAGTCTGAGACAGTATGCACTTTGCTCGCTTGTATGTAAAGCAAACTGTGACACGCAAATATCTTTAACTAACTATACAACATGTTTCGTAATTTTCCGTAACTTTTTTAAACTTTTGCGATATATAGGTATCCTATCCGTGAAACTGAACAACTTTCCCTAAAAAACATACCCTATGTGAAGTAATTTAAGTTGAACCGTTGTAAGTATGACCAAAAATTAATTTGAACTGTAACAACTATAGAGAGTGTTAAAAAATACTATAAATGTTTCTACTTCAGTATTTATTAATTTTTCAAAGAAAGATGCACTGACACAACAAATTGTACCTATTTTTAATTTCAGTGTAGGTAATAATAACTCAAATTAGTCGATATTATAAGTGATCGATAACAAAGTAAATTAATGAATCAAGAACAGAAAATGGAAAATTTTCATTAAATGCCAAAACAAAACTCAAATAACAAGAGATGGCGTCACACCACGCCTTTTGTTCTATATTTCCCTATCGATTTTTTTTTGTTAATAATCGGAAAGTGCGAAATAAAAATTATATGTCAAAAATATCAGTAAATATGTACATACATATTTACTGATATTTTAACATGTACATGTACATGTACCGCAAACTATCCAAGTGTTAATTTTATTCAAATTATTAAGGCTTACACCGATCTATAAAAAGACAGTTTTAAAGTCGGTTTATTTTTTAAAAGTAACTCTATTTTTACACTTTATTTAATAAACACGTGCGTAATTGCTAATAAAGTCACGACCACTGTTAAAAAAAAAAAGGAGTCTAGGTCGCAAGCAGCGCAAGTTTTAGAAGGAGAGGCAGGGAAATAAATCCTGTCTGTACTGGCATGCATTTTGTTCTAAATTATCATGCCATTACATACTACACCAGAGGCTGGAAAGTATGGATGTCTGTAATCGTATGCAAGGGCGTCGCCAGCCGATGGCGCAAGTTGACTTTACCTACTACAATTCATACTTTTCTCATTCTCTATGAATGAGAAAAGTAGGTATGAATTGTAGGTAAAGTCGACAGCCCATGAAGCTTTTCACTTGTACTACGAGCCTTACATCTACAGCGATTGTAATAACAACAGTATCTTAGTACTAGACTTAGGACTTTGGTTGCATTATATTTGCCAACTTTTTTAGAATCTCTAGGGGGGGGGGCAGCTGCCCCTCCCTGCCCCCCCTTGGCGACGCCCTTGATCGTATGTATTTTGCTCAAGTATTTTAAAGCAAAATGTATTTTGATTCAGACACTCTCTGAATAGGTATACAGTTTGCTCTTCAACTACAAAGGCAAACTGCGATCGAACTCAGAGCAACCCTGATCTGGGTCAGTATACAGTTTGGCAATACGCGGCCCGGCATCGTGTGAAAGAGAGGGGGAAAGTTCTTTCTCTGTCTACGATGCTTTAAACTAGTGTGAATAGGTTCCGGCGTAGCAGTAGGGCTACTACTACAGTGTAAATAAATCTCTGAAGACGAGGATCAGGATAATTCCCAGTAGTATGTACGTCTTTCATTATTTCCTCGCATTTATTGAGAAAAGCACAATACATGCCTTGCCGGGAATCGGCTTGCCGGACTCGTATTTATTGCCAAGGCCTCGCTGACGCTCGGCCTTGAAAACTCTACTCGTCCGGCAATCCCTTACTTCCCGGCCTCTGCAGTAATGTACTATTGTTATAGCTTAGTTACGTATGATGCCCAAACAAGATGATGTGATCCCCAAGTTCTACGGCTTTTATTGCAAAATTTTATGAAATCCGCATTTATACTCAAGATATAAAAGAGCCAGTTAAGTTTAAACGAAAATACGAAAATACTGCACTCCGCCAGACGAGTCGTCAATAAAACAACATTATTGGGATTGGGACCCAAGGCGAGACTGCAGACAACAAAGACTGCCAAGTTCCCACGCTGAACAGGGAGGAAAGCGAGACGTAAATACATAAACACCTTAAGAGCAACAGAGACAGAAATAGTCTGGTTTCCAGACGTTGGAGTGCCGTCTAGTCACGATATCCACAAAATAACAAATTTCATAGTCGCAAAGAACCATTAAGAGTTGGCGAACGTGAAGCAGACGAGTAAAAAGCATAGCTAAGGGCTATATACATTCCAGACTGCTGCAGACAAATTTCATCGGTGTTATCTGGCCAGACGGTACCATTTCAGAGATGCACCTTTAAATTACCACAAGATTATGAAGGAATAGAAAAATACTAGCCAAAGATAGACACGAGTGCGAAAGAGACCGATATATAAAACTTTGTAGTTACTTATTCGTAGGTATACGGTCTGTTTTCCAAACATATGCTATCAAGTCTAGCGAGGATGTAGAAGTATGAAGAGTTATGTGTCTGCTCGTAGACATTCGGAAGATGTAAAGGAGGGTACTGGTTTCGTAAATAAGTACTGTTTTATTTTATTACTTTCATGAATAGTATGTTTAGTTCGATCGCTCTGCGATTCGAATCTAGCATTTTATTTAATTGTTTTAAAATATTTTGATTTTATATAATACAATAATGTTTATTGTAACACTAAGACACACAATACAACATAAAACTAAATATTCAAAAGAAAACATACTAAAATAAAAATAAAAAATCGGTGTCATCCGAAAATTTCATGTTCTGTGACGTCATCCATGGACGTATTTTTTCTATCCCCGATATTACCATGTTTATATAGATTTTCTTTAAAAAGTTGTCCTTTTATAGTCATCATAATTCATTTCTGCGTAATTCTAATAAAATAACAAGCGGCCGTGAAATTTACGTCACTTTGTCAATAGACTGGCCATTCAAGATTATGAATGGAAACTTTGATTAATCGTGAAAATAACGAAATTAGTTTCTTAAAATAATGTTTCCTTTCCATCCTCGACCTTCAAAAAAGTTAGCATACTCATAACCTTAATTAAATGTAACCTTTATTTAATAAAGGTTTAAATGTAGAACATACCTTTAAAATGGCTTGAACGAAATAGTTATTAGAAAGTAAATGAAATCTCTTAGTAAATTAATCTAATATGTAACCCGTTTAATATAATTTAATTTATTTATTATGTTCAGTAACTAAATACGCTGAAGATTGAAGCCAGAAAAGCGAGTTTGCAACTAATAATTGTGGAGCGCATATCAGTATAAGTTAGACCTCTGTTAGAGCTTATCTTTGTTTAGATTGGTGGACGGGGGAGGATACCTTTAAAGTTTTCATGTTCATGCGATTATGAAAGCTTTTCGAAATGTTAGTGTAAAAAATAATAATAAACGCGGTAAAATTTAATTTAACCTTTTGAGCGCCATTGACCACTTTATGACTGAGACGCCAATGACAACTAAAGTTATTATAATTTGTACTAGCCTGCCGCCGAGGATGAAGTCACAACAAGCTCTGGCGTGCAAAAGGTTAAGACGGTACTGCGTGAAATTGTGAAAATTTACGTGTTTTCAAATCACTTTTCAACACAAGTATAATTTAGGTCGATCCTTGCACAAGATCGCCCGCTTGTTGGAATTTAAAACAGATACATAGGAAATTCAAAATATGTTATTATAATCTAAAAACGTTTTTCTTCGAAAAGTTTGTAAATGTTACGTCTATAACAATAATTCTCAAATGACATTATTTATATTTACATCTCGGAGGTCGCACCCTTTCTTATTTCTTTTATCAAAATATAAATATGTAAATATTAAGACTATTCATCTTTTTACATAATCGCCTAATGGTTTTGCGCAGCCTAATGGCTTGCGCAGTCGCGACGTTCTTCGTTCGCGCAGCACCCGGCGGAAATATTGGAAAACATAAAGTTTATTTTCCTTGCCTTTGTTAGTCATTCCTTAGCCATTTTATTTAGTATACCGACGTAACCTAGAATGTAAGAAGCTGAAACACGTAAACTACTTACTCAATACTGTAAACGTTATAGCCTTTCGTCGGATTAGCCAACATAAACTTTGACATTCAAGTTTCTCCGTACTTTTGTTAGGTTCACTACACACATGCAGTTTTATTGGTACTCGTATCATCATCAAATTTAAGAGCTGTGCTCTTGTCGGTGGAGCTTTTTCCATTCCTCTATTTCTTCCGCCAGTTCCTTCACTTCTCTATAAAAAGTAACCTTTATTTTTTCTTCTATTTGTTTTATAAAAGTGTGTCTCGGCCTTCCCGGTCCCCTTTTTCATTCTATGATGTTCTTCATCAAATTGTCATGTCTTATTAGATGTCCTACCACCTTCCCTCTTCTATTCTCAATATCTAATAATAATTTTGCATGGCAGGATTTTCAATGTAGCATTGATGATTAGCTACTATTCAGTGTTTTTTACAACTGATATTCCTTCGAGCAATGGGCCAAAGATATGAATATGTGTGTAGAAGAAATAGTTATACATTATGTAAATTAATTACCAATATTCTCCTTATATCTATGTTAACCACTTTTCCTACGAAACCAATCCTCGCTACTCCAAAAAAGAAACGATATTTCCATGTAAAAGTGTTCGGCCTATCCGGTAATTCGTATGAAAATGTCGATGTTTTTAATTCTTAGCGTTAGTTCCATAAGAAAAGTCGTTTATTTTTACGGGTCATTAATTAAAATAATGTATAACTTTTTCTTCTACATATATACATACATATTACCTATCACGTTCCTTCGTCACAGAGCCTAAGGCCATAAAACTCAAAGGCCACGTTTAGCATGCAAGTCTAACATCATCTATTGACATGTTTTCTAAGATTTTGATTACTTTTCTAACCCTTTGAACGTCGATTGTATCTGCAATCCCAGCGTAGATTCCAAGTTATAACCATTAATGCAAAAATAAATATAAGTTAATAAATAAATACTTAACAAAAAAATATTTCCCATAAATTATGGTGTTGCCACCAAAGATGTTAAGAGAGAATTCATACTGTCAAATGATTTGACCTAGCTGGCTCAGCGGTAATGAACTTCTGCATCATCAGATCAGCGTCATGACTCTACTGTAATTATAAAGTATGTAAAATTTGAACTCATTCATGGCAAATAAGAGTAGAGATATAAATACTAAACGAATTGGAATGATCGAAATTCTAAGTCTGTATAGAACAACCCTTAGTAAAAGTTGTAGCGACATTGATTAAGCTGTAAATCAAAGTTAGTTTTCCAATAAAGGAAATACAATGAGAAGGGCGAAATGTTTAGAGCGCTTTTAGGGTAATTACTTAGAAACTATTCTCTTGATATTATTATTGAAATTTTATAATATCTATAATGTTTCCGCGATGGTAACAAATTAAAATTAAATCAATTAATACGGTTTTATTGCGTTTATAATTAATGTTTGAAAAACTTTACATTATTCATGTTCGCAGGTAGACTAAGTTGACATCTGTGTTTAATTTATTTAAATTAATTAAAATAAATTAATTAAATTAATTAGGGAACTTAATAGGGGAGAAGAAAGGTGACTCTCGCTCTGGCACGTTTTTGGTGCAAAGGGTGGCCATAGCTATTCAGCGCGGCAATGCAGCCAGCAATTTGGGCACCTTTGCACCAGAAACGTTACAGGGCGGGTTTTAAATGTATCTGACCTGCTCTTAGAGCTAATTGACTGTTGTAAATATTGTAATATCTAATAATGATATTTATTTAAATTTGTTTTCAGTTATTATTTGTGAGTAAGAATAATATTAAAAACTAGCAAAGTCTAGAATCGACAATAAATTGATGCTATGTATGTATGGTAATAATAAAAAAATGGGTAGGTAATATGTTACTTGATCTACTAAATTAGACTCTATTTTTTTACTGCTTTTTTTATTGATCGCACAACAAAAATGGCGAAGTAGTAACATTTTTCACCATTCCATCGGCATATTTATACAAGATGGGCATTTTCTAGCCATAGAGCTTATGACTTATTCGTAGTGATAGAGTAATAGAATTCTATTTTATTCAACACAAGTTTATTGAGTCTTATTTATATCTGAGCTATTTATTCGCTCCTCCGTCAATTGGGCCCTACGCACTAAAGCAATTTCCCGCGCTCCCTCGAGGATCCTTGCTGATGCGTAATTTGTCCTTTTGCGTCGAAAAGAAAATTGTGAGAGCTGTTATTTTTGTGAACATTTTGAGCCAAAACATACCACTATTTTTGGAATGAAAACTTCGTTAGGCACGTTGGGGAGTTTTTGAGATGGGAAAAAATCATTGAACCCGCGACACTGTTAGGTACTGTAATTACGTAACCGACACCTCATCTGACAGCTCCGTGGCGCAGTGGTTAACACGCCAGCCTGCGACACGAGGGAGCCCGGGTTCGATCCCCGGCCAGGTCAAGATGGAAAATGATGTTTTTTTAAAATTGGCCTGGGTCTTGGATGTTTATCTATATTTGTATTTGTTATATAATATAGTATCGTTGAGTTAGTATCCCATAACACAAGTCTCGAACTTACTTTGGGGCTAGCTCAATCTGTGTGATTTGTCCGTATATATTTATATTTATTTATTTATTAACCTCAGTATGAGTAACCGAATGTTTAAGTTTCGACTTCTTTCGGTACTCACTGTGTGCTTCTTTTTTATAATGTTCAATTGCAGCCATACCATATTGTACCCACTTTAGAGAAATTCCTTTGATTGGAATATTACCAACTAAACATACAAGCTGTTCTTAACATATTCTGCAAGTTGTGCTACAGGATAGTGGTTTTATGGCTAGGTTCTGATATTTTAGTGGCATAGTAAAAATATCGGTACGAATAGTTTTTGTTCAACTATAAGTTTCAACTTAATAGGTAACATAAGAATTTGTACGAAAATTAATAGATTTTCCTGTCTTCGAGTTGGTCGATACCACACCAATTAAATCGAACGTTGCTTTCCTTAACTTCGAGTCTATATTTGGAATAGAATAGATATAATAGTCTTTATTTGTCTTTGTATAGAGTATACTTAAGATGGTCTACAAATTGTGACCTCCTACACAGTCATTTATTTGCCTTAGTATACTTAAGATGGTCTACAAATAATGATTTCCTACACAGTCATTAAATTATAGCATGCAAATAGATACAATTATTATAACAGGTAGTACTTGAGTAATTTATAATCAGAATCAAAATTGCAATTAAAATTAATAAATTGTAGTGTAAACATAAGGAGTCATAGTCTATTGGCATCTAATCTTACCTATAACGCGTTCTTGGTAGAAGTATGCAACATTTGTTTACCTGGAACAAAAAATATCTATTAAAATACAATCTATAGCTGTTTAAATGTTAAAAGGTATATGTTAGCAATAACAATACTAAACGCTACAACAGAACTTTCACAGCACGGCTACGCAACGCTACGATATGCTACGAAAGTTACAAATGCCTACGAAAATCGTAGCTATGTAGCAATCAATATGAGAGTTTAATACAGGGTACGCTAGAAAGACGTACAATTTGTTCGCAGAGTTTCCGACCGATACACAGCTATGATATAAGAATTTTCATTCTATTAATTTTATAAAGTCGCCTAATTTAGGTTTTGCCAGTTATCTGGAACTGGAACCATTAATTATGTTTCACGAAATGAAAAGGCGGAATTTTGTTATTTTCACACCGATATCCGTATGAGTTAATCATCCACACATTATTAACCATACAGTATATACATTCGGGCTTTCAAATTGTTGGACAGATTTGAATGGTTAATCTTTATTTTGAAACTAATTTTATCGGAGATGGCAGATCTGAACGTGGTTGAACTTAAATTGAGGACTTGTTGAAAATTAGTAATGCTGATCGCATGATTGATGAACCTTATTTTGTTGTTGTGAGTTCGGTACGAAATTCATACTTTTTGTATGGAACAATAAACACAAAAAGTTGTTGTTATAGCAAACGCTAATTTCCTTCGCCGTTCGTAAACTAAGTAGACGCCACAAGATGCATTAAACCAATACGCGTGGATATTTAATGAAATTATACTTCTTCAAATCACACTGTATATAAGGCAAAATAGTCACATTTTGACTTTTTTTAGAGATGTCAGATCTAAACTTAAATTGAAGACTTGTTGAAAAGTAGTTGCTGATTGCATGATTCATCAACTTTATAGGGTTGTTGTGAATTTGGTACGACACTCACACTTTTGTATGGAAAAATAAACGCAAAAAGTTGTTGCAACAACAACACTTTTTGCTGTAGCAAATCGTAATTTCCTTGGCCGTACGTAACTTAAAAGACGCTATAAGATGCATTAAACCACTCCGCGTGGATATTTAATGAAATTAGTTCTACCAAGTGTGCAATGTGATAACGCTAGCTTTATAATTCAGGCGGCGGCTGGCTTCCGGGAACCTCCATAAATATGCGATGCGAGACGAGCTATGAGGTAGACACTATTAGAATGCTAACTCACCCCAATGGTAACATCTACGGATGAAAGGTTTGCAATTTCTCTGCAGAAGGACATATATATGTCGCAGTCGGATCGTATAATCCGCCGCATTACATTACAGCTTTTTATTTTGTACGGTCACACTACAATCTAACTAGAAGTACGTTGCGGCTAAACGTGGGCCGCCTTATTGAAGAACGTATTGCAATGACAATCCGGCTAGTCGTCGAACCGCCGCATTTCAAAACGGCCCTGTTTTTGTTAACAGCTAGCCGTAATGTAATACGGCGGATTATACAATCCGACTGCGACATATACATAGACGAAGTGTAGATTTTGACTTCTTTATTTGGAGATGACAGATCTAAACTTAAAGACTTGTTGAAAAGTAGTAATGCTGATTGCATTATTGATCAACTTCATCATCATTATCATCATTTCGAGTAGGTGACACGGTCAATCGACCATGCACACCCTGGTGTCAGAGTTCTTCGGAACCACCTCTCGGCCTCTGACGTGGTTCCTTTAACGACTACAGATAGCAGCCGAGACCAACGGTAAGCCGTTGGTCTCGGCTGCTATCTGGTAGTCGTTAAAGGAACCTGCCTTCCGAAGCACGGAATCACCTTAATTATCAGACAATCAGTTGATTCAAGCCTGCAATGTCCTAACCAAACTGGAAACAACTAAACAAAATATGCTTCCCGTGGGAATCAAACACCCCCGGGTCTACAGGCAAACGCCTTAACCACTGGACCACGGAAGCAGGTTAATTAAGAGCTTCCTGTTATTCGAGCAATAATTGAATAGATGATATGTGAAAATAAATAATCATTTAATAAAGTCAAAATCAAAGTCTAATTAACATTTTTCGCTTTTTACTAAGTTAACTCACTGTAACAGTAACTCCGTTACTATAACACTCTAACAGTAACTCCGTCGCGACACCCAAGTCAAAGTATCACCGCTGTGCCGGTTGGAGTGGAGGGTAGTAGGTTTTTTCGTTACGGAATTTCTGGATTTGGTCTCCACGCTCAAGACCCGCGATAGAAGCTATGCAATAGCTTAAAAATAAGTAGCCTATCCCGTGTCATGTACTTCTTAATGTTTATCTACCAAGTTTCATAAAATTCAGTCAATTCGTTTAAGAATTATGGTGTAACATACATATATACCTACATAGAAACAGAAAAAAATCTAAAAATCGTCAATTTAGTTTCAGTATCACGAAATTCATGAATAGAGCTAATAACACGATATCTTTGAAAACAAAGTAACTTACTCCATGACCAACCCTTACAGATTTATTATTAGTATAGATCTATATCTCTATTTCATTATCATCATCATCAGGTCTTTTTAGTCTCCACTGTAGGAGCATGACCCTCTCTGTACTACCGGAGCCATACTTGGCCAGAGCAATCAGAGGAATTGGCCTACACTCTCCTCGCTGGCCAGACGGGTTGGAGAGGTCTCATTAATGTATATGAGCTTTGTTTAGTGACTGGACCTGGACTTAGAAAGTACCAGGTACTTTCTAAGTCGCCTCTTACGAACTCCTTGGGAAGACTAGGAGTGGTCCTATTCTACTCTGCCGGAAACCACACGGTCTTCTTCTTCTTCCTCGCCTTTTCCCTATTTGGGGTCGGCTCTGTATGTCGACTCTCTCCATAATTTTCTATCCTTAACCATATGGTTAAATATTCATGGGGTAAATATTGATATCAATATTTACCCCCCAATCCCTCATATCCCCTCTGTCACATTCAATCCACGTCTTTCTTGGCTTCCTACGTCCCCTACGTCCTTCTACTTCTAAATGGGACATTATTTTTGCCAGATGTTCGGCATCTCTCCTTTCTACATGCCTACGTCGCAGGCAAATTGTATGATTCCGCGTTTTACAAATGGCGTCGTCTGTTTACAAACGCTCGCTCTTTTGGAATATGCCGAAATTGCCAAATTTAAAACTCGTTCAATTGTTAACATTTTAGCATTGATGGTTAAAGTAGGGTGGTTATCATAAATCAAATTGGACAAATCACTTTGTTTCAGCAATCACGTACCTATTCAAATAGGAATAACTTAAAATATGATAAATTTCATAAAAACAATCCTTTTTTGTAAAAAGTACACGCAGGATTTGCACTTTTTTCAATATTTTTCTGTTTCACTAAATCGACGCCATTATGATTGTTTTGATTAGCAGCGCCGCGTAAGGTAAGAAAAAGAACTAAATACTTCAATTTGTCGCGTCATTTTTTAAACGGCGATTTAATTGTCTATCAAATATTAAGGCATATTATATACTGACAAGGCAATTCTCAATTTGCCTTCGCCATATTCCAAAAGAGCGAGTGTTTGTGAACAGACGACGCCGTTTGTAAAACGCGGAATCATACAATTTGCCTGCGACACCTATACCATGATAGACACACGAAACCACATGGTTTAAATATAATAATATCTCTTTATAAAAAAAAAATCAAATGTCAATGAATTCGTTTGACCCACATTAGCAGGTGCGAATTGAACGGCGAAATTCCTAGCGGTGTCGGCACGTACTCAACAGCTGTTGCTGCAATAGGTATTTGTCGAAAAACTGGATCATTCTCATTAGTTCTATCGGCAAATAGTTCCATGGAACTAGTGTGATTTTTTTTCAGTAGTTCTATTGATATCTCTCACTAGTTCCATCGGCAAATAGTTCCATGGAACTAGTGAGATTTTTTCAGTAGTTCTATTGACTTGATAATGTAAGAAAAAAATCTCACTAGTTGATCGGGGTTATTGCATATAAACATTAGCTTATTTGATACATATATACTATCACGTCTTTATCCCCTGCGAGATAGACAGAGCCCAGGTCTCTAAGACCTAAAAGCCACGTTTCCGATGCGAGTCCCGCACTCGCATTGAAAATGGGCTCCTGATTAGACCGAAATTACCGCGTTAGTTTCATTTAAAAAAAAACTATTTATAAATTTCTAGCCAAAGACTGGCTGGAAGAAATCGCTTTAAGCGATAAGCCCGCCTTTGTACCTGCTTGTTATGTCTTTATTTCGTGAAAGTACTTTTTAGGTTGGTACATACATATTATCACGTCTTCATCCCTCCGGGGTACACAGAGCCTAAGGTCATAAGACCGAAAAGCCACGTTTAGCGTGTTGGTGAGCGTATAGGTGGAAAACAGAATCAAAATAGTGATAGGTTGCTAGCCGCATCGCCCATTGTCATTATTTTTACATTTCCGCCCATTCCCTTGACCGGCTTCTACGGTCTACACGGGAAGAGAAGCAGCTGGCACACTACATTTCTTCTTTTCTCCCAGACCAGCATGAAAGAAATTTTTAATTTTTAAGAAAATAAAATTAGGTTGGTGCCAAAGATTGAATTCATTCATTCAATGATATATCATTATACGAGTATCAGCAGCTTCTGATGTACATTTATTTTTAAAAACTGTTTACAAAGCTACATACTTTAGCTGAAAAATATTGGCAATGTTATCGTGTAAATCATCCTTATCCTTATCCTTACTAATATTATAAATGCGAAAGTGAGTTTGTTTGTTTGTTTGTTACGCTTTCACGCCGTAATGAACTGATCGAACTGAACCGATCATCATGAAATTTTGCATACAAGTTCTCTGGAGTACGGAGAAGGACATAGGCTACCTTTTATCCCGGGAAAAAGTACTATTCCCGAGGGATCGACATTGACGCGGGCGGAGCCGCGAGCGTAAACTAGTATATAGATAAAACTAGTGTCCCGAGAATATGATTAGGAAAAAGGTAAGAGATAGAGTGTGTTAGATGAACAAAATAACAAATAAACAAACAAACAAACTTACTTTCGCATTTATAATATTAGTAAGGATTTGCATACGGAGGTCGCACGACTGACCCATGAACTTGAACTACGTAATAATACACAATAAGTATTATAATTAAAAGCACATTTTGCAACGTGTTTAGCATACAAAGGCATAAAGAGCACTCCTGGTCGTCGTATCCTGTTTCGAAACGTTCACACAATACTCAATGATCTATTGAAATCTATCGGATAATACGATTTCGTAAACGCCAAGCCAAGACAGAGGTCAAGAATAATGTTTCGTCGTTATCGGTTCTGTTAAAATTTAGAAAACGCACAAAGAAGACACGTGGCATTTAAAAAAAACAGCCAAGTGCGAGTCGGACTCGCGCACGAAGAGTTCCGTACCATTATCTATAAAAACGGCAAAAAAAACATACCTGATGTATGGGAGCACCCCTTTAATTTAACAGCCTCCGTGGTCCAGTGGTTAAGGCGTTTGCCTGTTGACCCGGGGGTCGTGGGTTCGATTCCCACCGGAAGCATACTTTGTTTAGCGGTTTCCAGTTTGGTTAGGACATTGCAGGCTTGAATCACCTGATTGTCTGATAATAAAGACGATTCCGTGCTTCGGAAGGCACGTTAAGCCGGTGGTCCCGGCTGCCATCTGGCAGTCGTTAAAGGAACCACGTCAGAGGCCGAGAGGCGGTTCCGAAGAACTCTGACACCAGGGTGTGCATGGTCGATTGACCGTGACACCTACTCGAAATGATGATGATGACCCCTTTAATATTAATTTTTTGTTATTTAATTATTTATTTTTAAAGTGAATAAGTAAATTAATATTCTGTGAATATTTCAAGCGTCTACCTGTTGCCGTTATCAATATCGAGCAAAAACAATCAAAAAATACACGTTTGTTGTATGGGAGCCCCCTTAAATATTTATTTTATTATATTTTTTAGTATTTGTTGTTATAGCGGCAACAGAAATACATCATCTGTGAAAATTTCAACTGTCTAGCTATCACCGTTCATGAAATACAGCCTGGTGACAGACAGACAGCCACGCGGACAGCGGAGCGAAATGAATAGAGTCCTGTTTTTACCCTTTGTGTACGGAACCCTAAAAAAGGCGAATTGGATTATTACTTCTTATTTTCACGTGGCTTGATTATGATCAGAGGCTGGTTCCCGTGACTAAAAACTATGTGGCTTGACTTATCATTTCACATTAATTAATCAAATGCAAAACAATGAAAAGTAATACCAAAAATATTACAGGTAATTTACTACTGAAGTACAGTATTAGATACTCTTAATTAATTAAGAAATAAAATATGGTGAAAAAATTTTATGCGGGCGTGACTTGAACCAGCGGCCTAGGTCTATGTACGACCGACACTCTGCCATCTGAGCTACCGCATGATTCAATCTCGGCGCCGAAATTCTCCACCACATCCCATTCCCCTTATACGTATTAAGGTTTAAGTCACCTACACAAAATAAAACTCTTATAAAAATATTACAGAATTATATTTTAGAATTAGATCTGATTTAGGAGTAAAATAATAAAATGATATGTGGCGCTAATTTCGGTAATCTAAGCTCTTTGATTGAAAGTTGCTTCACTCTTGCAATATTTGACCAAAAATACAGACGGTTAAGTACGAGTACTTAGATAAATGACGACCATCAAAATCATAACCCAATGGAATGTGCTGGCATAAACTTCGCGCTTTATTCCTACGGACGACGTTTATTTGAAGAGTTTATCACAAATCAAAATGGATACCAAATCCGACAATATGTACCAACTTCATACAATGTAGTAAAATTAAACAAAAAATGTTCGGCCGGCCCCGCAATTTGAAAGAAAACATCGAATATTTTTTAAGTTAGCCTTGGCCCATTTTACACGCGGTAGACGCGCAGACGAGCCACCTGATGGAAAGTGGTCACCGTCGCCCATGGACATCATGGACATCGAAATCGACTGCAAC
Organism: Elegia similella; assembly: GCA_947532085.1. NCBI lineage: Eukaryota > Metazoa > Arthropoda > Insecta > Lepidoptera > Pyralidae > Elegia > Elegia similella. Next base: position 7,147,337 of record OX383933.1, read on the forward strand.
ACCAGAGGAGCTGCTGATTGTTGCCGACTCTTAAGATACCTGTAAATACGCCTTTTGAAGGACTTCAAGCCATAGCACACAGGAAAAATCTCGGGAGCCCATTCCACAATCCTGCTGTACGAGGGAAAGAACCACGTGACGCTCTGCCATTTTTGGAGACCCGAGGATCAAGGATGTGGGGATGAACTTTACTCCTGTGGCGGGCTACGCGGTGGTAGAAAGGTGAGGGTGGTTGAACGGGTGGCTCAGACCATCATTATTAACAACTTTTCCTATGGGACCAATGTTAGGAATTCAAAAAAAATCGGTATTTCCATACAAGAGAGTTCTGCCGCCCGGTCAGTTTGTATGATTGTCGTTTTTTTTATGTTCCCAGAATTGTTCCTACAGGAAAAGTTGTTCATATTGATGGGCTGAGTCACCCCGTTTAGGGAACGTCGTCGGGGTCAATGTACACGCTGTATAGCATTTTTGGTATTATAAAATAAATAAATAAATATATACGGACAAATCACACAGATTGAGCTAGCTCCAAAGTAAGTTTGAGACCTGTGCTATGGGATACTAACTCAACGGTACTATATTTTATAACAAATACATATATAGATAAACATCCAAGACCCAGGCCAATCTGAAAAAGATCATTTTCCATCTTGACCTGACCGGGGATCGAACCCGAGGCCCTCGTGTAGCAGGCTGGCGTGTTAACCACTGCGCTACGGAGCTCGCCGAAGGTCTCTCGCATCTCGTTGTCAGTCGTCGTCTAAGAGGCAGGTCAAGAAAACGATGGTGCGATGACCTCGACGTCTTTCAGCGTGTCTGGTCAGAAAGGGTTCTGTTTTTTTTTTTACTAAATATTGGATTAGGCATTTGTCTCCCATCTCACCTGATGGTAAGTGACGATGAATGACGTTGAATGTCCCGGGACTGTACTTGTCTGGGTCACTCTCCAAAATGGATCCTATAAAAATACCGATAGGCAAACGACTTTACGGCGATGCTCCAGGGATTGCAATTTCCTATTTGAGACCACGTCGTTGTTTTTGAGCCTGCGGGCTCTTCGGTCAACAGAGTCCAATGCTTCAAGCTGGTATTTAGCTGAGCCATCCCAGAGGTGACTGCAGTACTCCATGCAAGAGCGAACCTGGGCTGTATAGAGATTGAGCAGCCGTTCAGAGCTGAAGTACCGCCGAACCTTTGAGATGATGCCCAACTTCTTGGAAGCAGTTAGTGCCATCGACTCAATCTGTTGGCCGAAGCTTAGTTTAGACGTGACTGTCATGCCTAAAAGCCCAAGGTGGTCAACTAACGGCAAGGAAAACACCCTGGAAAGAGGGTGCAAGTGGGAAAGCACTCATTTTGCAGAAAAAGAGACACTCCTGTGTTTTGGACGGGTTAAACTTCGCAAGATTGGCATCTCCCCAATCGGACACCCTCTGTAATTTAGAGTTAACCCGTTCAATCATAGACTTTCTCAGAAACTGGACTTCTTGTGAACTTGCACTGGCACTGGACGTATAACTCTCTACAACGGTGCTGTCATCAAGATAAATGAAAACTTTACCCTTGAGTTTCTGCAAAACTTGTCCAATAGTTTTTGCGTGAAAGAGTAAGGGTTGAACCACACTAATCGACGGCGATCGACGGTTTGCTTATACAAACAAAACGCGTGCTAAGGATAAGATCCTCTCGCATCAACACGGCAAACGCGCCCTGACGACGAAACGCAATAGACCGTCGGTAAGCATCGATGGCCTGCCGACGTGACGGACGGTCCGATGATCCTTCTCTTTAGATGATCTCAATGATTTCGCCGCGTTCGCCGCGTCGCTGTGAAAGGATTTCCATACTTTGCACGCGTTTAGTATCTACATAGGCAAACCGTCGATCGCCGTCGATCAGTGTGGCCCGACCCTTAGAAACGTGCTTCCATACATAAAAACATCGATCTTCGCAAACTTTGTAATTTTAATATATAAGTACAAGTATATCTACACTAATACTATAAAGATGAAAGATTTGAATGTATTTGTTTGCATTGAATGGGCTTTGAAACAATAGAACCGATTTGAAAAATTCTTTCACCTTCATTATCCCTGATCGTCATCATCATTTCGAGTAGGTGTCACGGACTTACGGTCAATCGACCATGCACACCCTGGTGTCAGAGATGTTCGGAACCGCCTCTTGGCCTCTAACGTGGTTCCTTTAACGACGACCAGATGGCAGCCGAAACCAACGGCTTAACATAGGCTATACAATGTTTTCGAAAGTTAGAGATCCGTATGAAGACTTTGATTATGTCAAGGTGTAAAAAAAAAACCAAATACCTATATATACCCGTGCGAAGTTGGGGCGAGCCGCTATCCTTATCCTTTCCTTACTAATATTATAAATGCGAAAGTGAGTTTGTTTGTTTGTTTGTTACGCTTTCACGCCGTAACTACTGAATCGATCATCATGAAATTTTGCACACAAGTTCTCTGGAGTATGGAGAAGGACATAGGCTACCTTTTATCCCGGGAAAAAGTACTATTCCCGAGGGATCGACATTGATGCGGGCGGAGCCGCGGGCGAAAGCTAGTATTAATATAAAGTTAATAATTAAGTTACTTATTAAGTTACTTCTCTGTACTCCAGAGAACTTGTATGCAAAATTTCATGATGATCGGTTCAGTAGTTACGGCGTGAAAGCATAACAAACAAACAAACAAATAAACAAACTCACTTTCGCATTTATAATATTAGTAAGGATTCTTCTGTAACTATTTAGTTTGTGGTTTTATTAAACAAAGGCGGTTTATGGAAGGTCATTGCATCGGTGCAATGAGCATATACGCAGCTTGGCATAAATCAGCGGACCAGCGAGCTGCAAACATAATGGAGTTAGCCTACTATTTTTACATAACTACCCGTCGTATTATTTTTTGAATCGAAAACTTCTTTAGCGGCGTTGTGCCCTTTGTGGGATGGCAAAAAAATGTTAAATTTGCGTCAGGACAAGTGACCTAATCGAAAATTCGTAAGACAGACACTGGACCTGAAACCGTCGGCACGGCGTAGGAGAGGAAGTAATATCTCTGTCTCTTTCTACCGCGCGGAGTTTCTACCTCCTTAGTCCAACCCGTTGTTTTTATACTCTTATTAAAATAAGAAATAAAATATGGTGAAAAAATTTCAAACGGGCGGGATTTGAACCAGCGACCTTAAGTCTATGTATTATAAGTCTAGTAACACTTAAGTCGTACATAGACTTTAGGTCGCTGGTTGAATCAACTTTGACAGAATAGATTATACTTACTCAATTTTTTCAATAATTGATTATTGAGACAGGTAACAGTGAAACTACTATTGTAATTTAAGATCTCAAAACCTGTTTCCACAATAAAATTATTTTGATTTTGATTTTATTAATGAATAGTATATGATGAAAAGACTGAGGTAGGTACTTCGTAAAAAATATGAAGAAAAATAATGTGCACTTTACGTACATTTGACTCTCAGCTCCTTGGTTGAATCAAACAAAAACGCAGCGCAGACAGGCCGGAAAATGCACAATTGCGCTCAATATTGTGTTTAAGGTCCCTTCACCTACGAATATATTGATCGTATTTGGTGAAAAAACTGAGATATTACGTAAAAAATATGAAGAAAACAAAATTGTTGTCTATACATACATATAGTCGGTGTACGGACGATATTTTACGTGATAACGGTGAGAGAGAAATAGATGCGTCACAAGCCGAACGTTTAGGCCGATCGTGCCTCTCTATCCCTTGTTCCACGCTCTCGTGCACACGGAACGTGACACTTTTTCGTGCGCAGCAAGCGTTCATCGTTTTATAACACATTATCACTTTAAAAATGTGCACTTTACCTCCATTTGACGCTCAGCTCCTTGGTTGAATCAAACAATAACGCAGCGCAGACAGACCGGGAAATGCACGATTGCGCTCAAAATAACCACACATTGTGTTTAAGGCCCATCTGCTTCTGAATTTATTGCGCGCTTTACCTGTTTACACGTTAAGTATTCACATTATATTGGAGTGGACTTCAAAAGTTGTTTCGCTTTTAATGCTCGATGCATTAATATAGAATGTTACATTGATTTTACAGGAAGTGTGGGTTGCTCGCCTCTGGTTACGATACAATATGAAAAGTAAATAAATAAATAAATATAACCGTTACCTTTACAGGATCACTTTGTTGTCCGTCTGTCTGTCTGTCTGTCTGTCTGTCTGTCTGTCTGTCTGTCTGTCTTTCTGTCTGTCAAGACCCTTTTTCTCAGGAACGCGTGGAGGTATCAAGCTGAAAGTCATATCAAATACTTAGGTCTCTGTCTCTTGTACCTCTGAAAAAATCAAACATCTAAGCCAGCCAACGCAATCACAAGAGATAGCCGTTTATGCCGCAAAGTTTCGACATTCGCAAGGGAATCAAAACCTACAGAGTACTTCTCGTGAACTCAGAATCTTGAAATTTGGTACGGAGCAACGGCATAAAGCACAGATAAACGGAAATATGCGAATACACATTTTTAGTTACATCATATAATCTATACATATAATAAAACAGTAAAAATATTTTGTCTGTACATTTAGAATTTTTGACTGAAACGGATAGAGGGACACTTAAAAAGAATAATAGAAAGCAAAAAAATTTTTTTGGAATTTCTTGTCTGTCTGTCTGTCTGTCTGTCTGTCTGTCTGTCTGTATGTATGATCACGATTATCTCCGAAAATACTGAACCGATTTACTTCAAACTTTCACCAATTGCTTTGTTTTAACTCAGCAAAACATCTAACGTTTGTTTCATCAAAATCGGTTTACTAAAAAAAAAGTTATCGTCATTTGAATGAACTCAAGGCATTAATTTGCCTGCAAATATACACGGTGAATTTTTTATCGTTTTAGACCCATAAAGGGGTGACTCAGACCATCAAAATGAACAACTTTTCCGATGGGAACAATGCTGGGAACTCAAAAAAAAATTCGACATTCCCTCCCATACAAACTGGCCGGGCGGCGGGACTCTTTTGTATGGAAATGACGAATTTTTTTTTTTTAGTTCCTAGCATTGGTTCCATAGAAAAAGTTGTTCATATTGATGACCTGAGTCACCCCTTTAAGGGTCCAAAACGATCAAAATTTCACCGTGTATAGCACTTAAATAGTAAGTGATTAAATAATAATGACATAAGAAAATTTAAATACAAAGTCAATTCATCATCAGCATGCATTATACGTGGAGAGTGTAGGCCAAGTCCTCTGGCTGCTCTGGCCAAGTATGGCCTTGTAGTACAGAGAGGGTCGTGCTCCTGTTGATGGTGGATGGAGGACTCCTGGATGATGATGATGATGATGCATTATACCTATCCATACTAATATTTTAAATGCGAAAGTAACTCAGTCTGTCTGTCTGTCTTCTTTTCACGCTTCAACCATTGAACCCATTTGGATGAAGTTTGAGACCCGGGGAAGGACATAGGGTAACTTTTGTTCCGGGAAATTCTACTGTTCCTGAGGGATGGACACTAACGGCGGCGGCGTAGCCGCGGGCAAACGGCAATCAAACCGAAACTGGTGCGCCTAGAAACTTGAAATTGGATACATGGGTTTTTTAATGATGTGAGTGAGCGCTAAGAAAGTATTTTTAAGAAATTTAACTTCTAAAGGGGTAAAATTTATATGGAATTTTCTCATTTCTGGACTTAGAAGTATGAAAGTAGGTATATAAGTCCTCGATTAAAATTAAAAAAGATGTGTGTAGGTAGATGAAATGGTGGGTGGCATAAACTTTGTATGGAAATTTTCTCATTTCTGGACTTAGACGTGTGAAAATAAGTATATAAGTTCTAGGTTGCAATTAAAAATATCTGTGTAGGTAAAATGGACGATATTTTCCCCTGAAGGGGTAAAATAGCGGGGTAACGATAGTATAGGAATTTACTCATTACTAGACTTAGAAGTATGAAAACAGGTAAATAAATTCACGATATCAATTGAAAAAGATATATGTAGGTCAACTGGAAAAAAAATCCCCCAGAAGGGGGGTAAAGTTTGTTTGGAAATTGGAAATTTTCTCATTTCTGGACTATGAAGTATGAAAATAAATAGGTATGTAAGTTCTCGATTACAATTAAAGATATATGTGGGTGAAATGGACAAAATTCACTCCTAAAGGGGTAAAATGGGAGGGTAAAGGTTTTATAGAAATATTCTCATTTCCGGACTTAGAAGTATAAATAATATCCATACTTCCATACTAATACTAATATTATAAATGCGAAAGTCGTTTTTTTACGCTTCAACCATTGAACTGATTTGGATGAAATTTGGTATGGAGGTGTGAGGCCCGGGGAAGGACATAGGGTATGTTTTATTCCGGGAAATACTACTGTTCCCGAGGGATCGACACTAACGCGGGCGGAGCCGCGGGCAACAGCTAGTAAATAATAATAAATGCATTTCATCATATAATAAATACTGGCTGCTTTTTCGCACAAAGGATAAGCATCGCTATCCAGCGTGGGAATGCAGCCAGCATTCTTACCAACATGCCATATGTATGAGCATGAATTCTTAGATTTTTAAGTTCAGTTTTAATTTAGTATGTAATTTTATGGTAGGTTTTATTTTTAGTTTGTATGGTTTACTCAAAATGAAAAGTAATACCAAGAATACTATATATAATAACAATATTTTTAGTAATTTTGAACTTCTTATAGATAATGGTACGGAACCCGTCGTGCGCGAGTCCGAATCGCACTTGGACGGTAGGTTGTCAGTAAAGTCGGTTTACGGACGATAATTTTGCGTGATAACGATGGAAGAGAATAGAAGCGTCTCAAGCCGAACGCTTAGGCCGATCGTGCTACTCTATCGCTTGTGCTCTTGCTTGCACATGAACGTGACACTTTTTCGTGCGTGCAGCCGGCGTTCATTGATAAGACGTTATCACATCAATACTTATAAAATGTGACCACAACTAATGGAAACATTGGTGCATATTCATAAAAAATGAATACAGATGAACTTGTAATAAGCACGATACTGAGAGTGGGTTAAGGATATAAAATAATTTTCAAGGGCTTATTATGAATAATGAACGAGAAAACAACATCATTAAAACATTTATCATTAGAGGATTAATATTAGAAGAATTATATTAAAGGAAAAATGTTCAGTCACCTTGTGCGATATGACCATTTCATCAAAATCATCATGAGAGGCGAAATTGAGGCAAGGGAAGGAAAAGGAAGACGTAGAAGAGCATTCACAGACCAGATTAAGGACAAGGCAAGTTCAAGTACAAGGATGTCCAACGGAGGGCTGGGGATATACAGACATGGAAATTACTTCACCGACAAGAACATAATACTTAAATCCATACTAATATTATAAATGCGAAAGTAACCCTCTCTATCTTCTTTTCACTATTCAACCATTGAACCAATTTGGATGAAATTTGATATGGAGGTAGTTTAGTAATAGGATAGTAGTAATAGGAGAGGGGAAAGACAACGGTACCTTTAATTCCAGGAAATTCTACTGTTTCCCAAGGTTCGACAATAATGCGTGCGGAGCCGCGGGCTAAAGCCAGTAATAGATAATACGTTACATAGTTGACACGGTGAACAACCTTAGAATATTCTAATTTAAAAATGATCAAGCATAACCCAACATCTGGTAAACCCTGGGGTATAGTGGTTTTACAGATAGCCACTAGTAACTGACCTCAGAAATATTTCAGATAGGGTCAGACCGCCAGACGAGTGAGGTTTCATAAATTTCGCACCCGTGCGTCTCCATTCACTGCCTGAAAATGTGGATAGACTAAGTAGTGCCGGTAGAGTGTGATACAAATAAGATAAGTTTAAAAACAAACATGCGGCTAGTAACATTTCTGGCATATTTATTTATTTTTGTAATCTACATAAAAATACTGTTACTTTCTCAGTTTCTTACTTTTTGTTTCCTAGAGGGCACAGTTCTGAATTTGGGCTTGATTGAATCTTTAAATCATTGAGATACAAGGAACAAACAACTAAATAAATTCATAACAGCGGCCAAAATCAAAATCCTCCTTTGGCTTCGCCATAGACGGGTAAAAAGACATCCAAAGAATCCCTGTCATGATAAACTGGTTGGTTTTACAGATACTTTAAAAGCGAATAGATAAAATAATAACGGCCTGGAAGTGCTATTTTCTGATGTAGGAGATCTAAACTAGTCACTGTTCGAAAAGGAGCGTTTTAAATGGAAAAATAGCTTGTCTTCTGAAGTCATTGCAATAGCCCGTTTTTTTTTCCGCGTTTCCAACGTCGCTATTAGTGATGTGCCGTTCCCGAGAACGTTCTCCCACCTGAGAATATTGCCGGTACTCCTAAATGAGAACGGTTGAGAATCATTTTTATATAATGGAAACAACCAACCTTTCTTAAGTAAAATAGTATCAAATAAAGTCGACAGATAATTGTGTATAAAACAATACCCTCTATTTGCAATAAAAATGCTATATTCCCAGTGTTAGCAAGTATTCTCGAGAATATTCTCGGGAATATTCTCGGGAACTTTCAGGTGGCGAATAAATGTTGATTTTTATTAGTATACAATTCACCACAGTAATTACAGATAAATTTAATACGGTCGCTATCTTCTATATGCGTAAAATGATCGAACACAGGGCTTCTTTTACTCATTTTTAAAATTCGAAAACAACAGTGTTAATGTCACGTGTTAAGCCTTTAAAACTCATAAGTACATTAATACGCGCGGCCGTGTCTCAAGACCGCGGCGCGCGTTCGCCACGATATGAGAGAGCAGGACACCAATATCTCACTCACACATTTCATGCCTGTTTATAACTAATCCTAGCGCCCAGATAATAAAGCAAAGAAACACTAAAAAATTACCTATCTATACTAATATTATAAAGCTGAAGAGTTTGTTTGTTTGTTTGATTGATTGTTTGTTTGTTTGAACGCGCTAATCTCAGGAACTACTGGTTCAAATCGAAAAATTCTTTTGTGTTGGATAGTCCATTTATTGAGGAAGGCTTTAGGCTATAAAATATCACGCTGCGACCAATAGGAGCGAAGCACCCCTTACAAAATGTTTTGAAAACGGGGAAAAATTATTCATCTATACTAATTAACCATAATAAATAACAGAAATTGCCGCGGACGAAGTCGCGGGCAGCAGCTAGTAAAACATAAAAATATAAACTAATTTTATTTTGTTGAGAACGTTGAGAGTATTCCCGGCAGCGTTCTTGTTTCCTGAGAATATTCTCACTGGCAATATTGCCAGCAGCGAGAACGTTCTCAGCGGCACATCACTAGTCGCAATTCACTGCTATAAAGGTAGAAACACAAAGGATGAATGGGTGTAAACGTAAAACCATCTCACAATTTTCGATTTTCAAATTAATTTCACGGAGACGGGGTGAATGGCCGCCCTTAGAGCATTCGTTTGAGTGACTCTATTAAGCTAGGTTTAAGTACACCTATTTGTAATAAAGTTATTTCATTAGTCCGCGTACTCTTAGGAGCTTTTATGTTACGACCATTCTCGCTTTCATTAACATTAATTAAATCTGTTTGAATGAGTAATATGAATTAGACTTGCATTCAACTTTGGTGTCCTCTCTATTTGTATATATTACGGCTAATAGGCGAAGTGCGGATACGCCGGGTACAACTAGGTGCAGCCGGGCACCACTGATGTGCAGCTGAACATAGTTCTAGCCGCTATGATGAAGGCTATACCTAGTTTTAACCGAAGATAGGTAGGATACACCTAAGTCTAACCGCATGTGCCCAGCTGCACCTAGTTGTACCCGGCTAGAACTAGGTCTATCCGCACTTCGTCTATTAGCCGTAACATATACAAACTAAGGAATATGTATGACTGTAGTGTTTATTTTCTTACTCAATACCAAGATTTAGCAAATTTCAATGCAATGTGTAAAAACCCTCCCTTAAAGGGACGACTCAGCCTATCAATACGAACAACTTTTTCTAGGGGATCAATTCTGGGAACTATATTTTTTAGACATTTTCATACAAATTGCTGGGCCGGCCGAAAACTTGTATGAAATTGTCGATTTTTTAAATATGGGTCCAATGGTCGATTGACCGTGTCACCTACACGACATGATGATGATAGGAAAAATAATTCGTTTTGTTGAGCTGAGTCACCCCTTCAAGGAAATGTTGACGCTTATAGGCTTATAGGCTGTATATTGCGTCGTAAATAAATAAAATATAATAGTTAAATGTTTTTATTTTTGTTTTTTTACCTTTTTTCCTTGCAATTCTGTATTCTATTGGGGATTCTGATTTCCAGATTTCAATACAGCTAGGACGTTCAAAATCACGCTGTAAACAGCTATAAATAGATACAACGATAAAGATAAACATGCCCACGAAACTATAGACACAAAACAGTGTTTGCCGACACGCTTAAACAGATGAATGGGAGAATGGCAACGCTGCGACCTATTTTCGAAGAGTCGGGGAGGCCGCGCTGATGCTTGACCTCCTGCCCTCGGTTTCACCTGCATCTCTCGAAACAAAGCCGACATACTTCTTATTGATCCTGTTCGCCTAGTAACCGCTATCTTTTAAACAGCTTTACTGGAGTAAGATTGGTTTATGAATAGTGGTATTTAGCTTTAATTCTTCAGATTTCTAGAAAACTATGTCTACGGTACTAGAATTCAAGCTGTACTTAGAGTCGTTGAGGTGTCCATTCAAACTCCGAATAGCTGAATCTCTCGAAACAAATACATACGTTTATGATCCTGTTCCCCTAGTAACCGCTATCTTTTTTACAGCTTTTGAGGTGTTATAAAATTATGACCGCTGAGAATGTTTTATTGGTACTGAACTAAACTATGTAATTCTAGTATTTAGAAAACTATGTCTAGCAGCTCTAATATTTATCCCGTTTTTGCAGTGGCAGCTTTTAAATACCGGCCATCGGTTTCATAAGCATTTCTCGAAACAAAGCCGACATATATATGTACTTCTTAGCGATCCTGTTACCCTAGTAACCAGTATCACATATACCAGTATTACTGGAATAAACTATGTCTTGCCTCAAACTATAGAGCAATTCGTTATAATAATCTTTAATCGGTAATTCTCTTACCTTTTAATTTCTGTTGAATTTCAAGAATCAAAGCCAACATACTTCTTATATTTATTGATAACACATACACAAAACCATTTGTCTTTCTTCGTGTCTGCAAAATCTGATTGGCTTGCAGACACGAAGGTACGTGCGTACATAAAAATATACAAACTCACTTTCGCCTTTATAATATTTGTTAGGTAGGACACAGATACACAGACAAGGCTTTATTGTCCGAATCGCGGTTACTTTCAGCATTGGTAAGACATAATCAGATGCGGTGACGCTGCCCTAGCCCGGAGGTCACCTCCGGTCGTTCCAGCCTAAACTGGGTCACAGGTTATTGCCTGCCGCGCAATGGGAACCAAAATAAACTGGTTACAATTAAAACTGACGTGCACGGATTGGGTAATTGCATCTATACGATATGTTAGTATTTTTGATTTACTAATAAACAATCTTCCATGCTGGTCTGGGAGAAAATACAAAACGTAGAATTTACCAGCTGCTTCTGTCCCCGCGCAGATCGTAAAAACCAATCGAGGGAATGGGTAAAATCTTAGGAATCATGTTAATAGGCGATGCGGCTAACAACAAATCACTATTTTGATTCCGTTTTCCACCTAATGCCCACCAACATGCTAAACGTGGCCTTCAGGTCTTATAGACCTAGGCTCTGTCTACCCCGCAAGGGAGAAAGACGTGATACTATGTATATATGATGTATGTATGTAATAAACAAAATAAGTTGTAGTTTTTCACTGGACTTTACTTGAATTTAGTTACTATCAGTCTTTTTTCTGGTGGCTAGCAACCCATCGCTATTTTGATTTCGCTATTCATTTACTCATCCAGCAATAGGTCTTATGGCTCCAGACTTTGTCTTCCCCGTAAGGGACAAAGACGTAATTAGTAAATATATAGGTATGAAATTGGGAAAGTTGCGAGGATGTATGGATGGTTGCAACACATTCACGCTTATTATATTAAGTTTTATCCAAATCAATCAAGTATTGTATAATAACAACTTTATAGTTTATCAGAATAGCACATAGTATAGGCATAGCATAGTATAATCGTTCGAATCGGGTTGCTTCCAGCACTGGCATACAAAATCAGATGCGAGTGACGCTGCCCTAGGCCGAAGGTCAACTCGGGTCGCTCCAGCCTAAACTGGGTCGCAGGGTATTGCTTACCGCGCACTCGGAACCAAAATAAACTGTTTCAATCATAAAGGACGTGCATGGATTGTGTAACTATACTGTTATCTGTGCAGATAGTTTAATGTAAAAGAAGAAAGATTCTGTCTTGCCCGTGCTCAAACTGGAAGCAACTTACAAGACCATCCGGGCTATTTGCTAACTTAGTGTACAACGTTTTGATAGTCACCTTAAAAAAGCATTGCGTTTTATATATATCTTATCCTTTCCTTATTATTACTTTATTATTACTATTACTTTACTAATATTATAAATGCGAAAGTGAGTTTGTTTGTTTATTTGTTTGTTTGTTCGTTTGTTTGTTTGTTTGTTTGTTTGTTTGTTACGCTTTCACGCCGTAACTACTGAACCGATCATCATGAAATTTTGCATACCAATTCTCTGGAGTACGGAGAAGGACATAGGCTACCTTTTATCCCGAGAAAAAGTACTATTCCCGAAGGATCGACATTGACGCGGGCGGATCCGCGGGCGAAAGCTAGTCTTAAATAAAATAGTCAATCATACGAAAGCCGCAATGTAATTTGAAGTGACTATCATCATCATTTCGTGTAGGTGACACGGTCAATCGACCATACACCCTGGTGTCAGAGTTCTTCGGAACCGCCTATCGGCCTACTCGTTTTTGACAATTACGGTGTATATAAACAACGTTTTGATCGTTACTTCAAAGTAAATTGCGGCTTTCGTATGGTTAATAGATTCAAGCCGCAATGTAATTTGAAGTGACTATCATCATCATTTCGTGTAGGTGACACGGTCAATCGACCATACACCCTGGTGTCAGAGTTCTTCGGAACCGCCTATCGGCCTACTCGTTTTTGACAATTACGGTGTATATAAACAACGTTTTGATCGTTACTTCAAAGTAAATTGCGGCTTTCGTATGGTTAATAGATTCAGGTGTTACTTTGCGGAAGTCAAAGCTACATTTACTTTAAGACAATTTACTTTGCGTGCTTCCGCCACCAGTACTACTACACTGGTGGCGGAAGCACGCAAAGTAAATTGTGTCAAAGTAAATGTGGCTTTCGTATGATTGACCATTTTTATTTATGATATACTAGCTGTTGCCCGCGGCTCCGCCCGCGTTAATGTCGTTCCCTTGGGAACAGTAGAAATGATAAAAATTCCATACAAACCCCTGCCCCTTTGCTTTTTCCCCTTAAGGGGGAATTTAATACATTTCACCTGCATAGATCTTCAGCCCTTAAGGAGGGGATTTTGCCTATTGCAACTACACATTTTTTTTTTATTGTAATGGAGAACTTGTTATTGTCTAAGTTATATTTCTAAGTAAATAAAAAAAATCCATAAATTCGACCATTTTAGCTACAAAGATCTTTTTAATTGTAATGTTAACATATATACTTATTTTTATACTTCTATGTCCAGAAATGAGAAAATTTCCATACAATCCCCCCCCCCTTTAACCCCTTAAGGGGGAAATTTTGTACATTTCACCTAGACAGATCTTTTTTAATTGTAACCTAGAACGTATATACTTATTTTCATACCTTTAAGTCTAGAAATGGAAAAATTCCATACAAACTTTACCCCCTATTTACCCCTTCAAGGGAGAATGTTGTCTGGTTCACCTAAACAGATCTTTTTTAATTTTAATTGAGAATTTGCATACCTACTTTCAAACTTCTAAGTCCAGAAATGAGAAAATTCCATAAAACTTCACCCCTTTAATTTTCTAAAAATCCTTTCTTAGTGCTCATTTACATCATAAAAAGAATCCCTGTGCCAAATTTCAAGTTTCTGCGCACAGTAGTTTCGGCTGTGCGTTGATATATAAGTCAGGTTTGCCTTTGGCCCGCGGCTCCGCCCGCGTAAGTGTCGATTTCTCAGGAACAGTAGAATTACCCGGAATACATTAGTTTATGACTTTCAATGAAACACCTTAATATTTAATTTCAATTAAATAACTTCAAAAACGGAAAGTTTCATACTAACTTTGCATCCCCGTTATATCCCCTTAAGGGATGAATTCTGAGAAAAATATTTTACTCGTGTTTCATGCCTTTTAGTAAAGAACCTTCATGCTGAATTTCATTCGACTAACTTCAAAAATGGCAAATTTCATGCTTACTTTGCACCCCTATTTTACCCCCTTAAGGGATGATTTTTGAGTAAAATATTTTACTCGTGTTTCATACCTTTCAGTAAAGAACCTTCATGCCGAATTTCATTCGAATAACTTCAAAAACAACAAAGTTTCATACTAACTTTGCAACCCGTTTTCCCCCTAAGGAGATGAATTTCCAAAAATCCTTTTTAGTGCTCCCCTACGTTATAAAAGGAACCCCTGTGCAAAATTTTAAGTTCCTAACCCTTATAGTTTAGGCCCTGCGTTGATATGTCAGTGAGTCAGTCAGCTTCTCCTTTTTTTTTAGTATGGATTACTATGGATAGTATGGATAGGTATAATGCTGTCGGATAATGATAATGAATTGACTTTTGATTTTAATTTTCTTATGTCACTTATTATTTTATTTTATTTTTGCTATATGTTTGCAGGCAAACTCATGCCTTGAGTTCATTCAAATGACGATAACTTTTTTTTTAATGAACCGATTTTGGTGAAACAAACTTTAAATGTTAAACTGAGTTAAAACAAAGCAATTGGTGAAAGTTTGAAGTAAATCGGTTCAGTATTTTCGGAGATAATCGTGATCATACATACAGACAGACAGACAGACAGACAAGAAATTCTAAAAATTTTTTTTTGCTTTCTATTATTCTTTTTAAGTGTCCCTCTATCCATTTCAGTCAAAAATTCGAAATGTACAGACAAAATAATTTTACTGTTTTATTATATGTATAGATAAACCGTAATGGATGTTGAAGTGACATCAAAACGTGCATCGTAGTTGTCAAGAGTACTCCTGCAAGTCATCTTAAGTAGCTTAAGCATTGTAAGCAGAAATTGTTATATATGTAAAAGCGTCTTTATAAATCTCCGCTCATTTCTGCAATCCCAGTACTATATCAGAATGAATTGCATCCCACCAGTACCTTGCTGCAGCAACAATAAATTCACAAATCAGGTCAAAATAGTTGAGAGCGTTTGCTGTACACTGTGCAGTTAAAATGAAATATTATTTTAAATCCTTAAACTGGGACGTGAAATGGGAGTCGTAACAAATAACAGTGTCCTACATAACAAGACAGCGTGAACGGTTTCTGTCTGTTACATGGATACATGGAGGATACAGCAACAGAGTAAAGAATCTGATCTGAGAAGAGTTGGGTGTAGTGATATGCCGGAGAGAAATTCTCTCTTCTCACGGATTTTTGCGGGAAATTTCCAATAATTCTCGAGAATTTCTCAATGATTCTCGCACTTGAGAGAAAGACGAAGAAATTCTCGAGAGAAATTTCCGCCCCGTTCTCACCATTCTCGAAAATTTCGAGCACGGCGCTACACTACTAGTTAGGTGTAATAATCTCGACTTAATAAATGACATAATAAATCAAGTTCAATCGTCTTCTGATCTGTCCAGGCTTAGTCTGGGTTTATATTATTGAGAGAGATGAAATGTTTACGTGGACCACGAAACATACATCCGAAAACATGTTGAGGATAAAACAGAGTGATAAAAGAAATGACGAACTTTGAAGAATACAAACGAAGTTTCCGAGACAAACAGCTTCGTTACGCACAAAGAACATTGTCGAATGACGCAGGAATTTTACAACAAAAGAGAATTAAATGTATATAAAAAACAATTACAATAAAGAGTCAAGAAAAACTCATATCACGAGCCTAAGATCCTCTATGATAAAGAATACGAACGAAAAGTTTCCTAGACAAACAGCTTCATTACGCACAAAGAAAATTGTCGAATGACGCAGGAATTTGACAACAAATGAGAATTAAATGTAAAAAAAAAACTATTAAAATAAAGAATTAAGAAAAACTCATATCAAGTCTAGGATCCTCTATGATGAAGAATACGAACGAAAAGTTTCCTGGACAAACAGCTTCGTTATGCACAAAGAACATTGTCGAATGACGCAGCAAGCATAAGTGCTCCTGCAATCTTGGTAATTGTCAATAGACGTTACTCACGGCTCATTAGCTATAAACGGGCAGACAGTCCGAACAAAGAGGGTCGAAAACCTATCAACACTAGCTCCTGCCGGATCGAATCAGACTTTGACGTTGCAGTCTTTATTGAACACTAGTACCTTCCATTTTATGAGAGCCTAGTAACCGATGCTGCGATTAAGTGCTCGGTCCCCGCTTTGGATTGAACTGTATCTGTATGTAATATGCTACGCCTTTGTCTCTTGTGGGGTACACAAACTGAGTCAAGAGTGCAAATGCATATATTATATTTAGATTGAAGGAGGAGTGTGGAATACAAGTGATGAAATCCTAGTAACCACTACAGTGATATAAACGGTTGGTAACCAAACGGTTATATTATGTCATCATCATCAGGTCTTTTTAGTCTCCACTACAGGAGCACGTCCCTCTCTGTATTATCAGAGCATATTTGGCCAGAACAGACAGAGGATTTGGTTTTACACTCTCCACGCTGGCCAGACGGGTTGGAGAGGTCATATTCGATGTTTAATGGCTTTGTTTAGCTTGTTTATTCTAAGTCGCCTTCTACGACATCCCGGGAAGTGGTCCTATTCTACTCTGCCGGAAACCATACGGCAATATTATGTACACGGTTATATTACACGGTCATGTACTGATAGACTAAACCGAGAGTTCCATCCAACGCGAACGAATAGATGGCGAAAATCAGCAATACTGACGACGTTACTTCGCGCAGAGTACAAATACATTATAATTCAAAATTATTTTCTTATTAATGTATGTACCTAATTGTTTATCGAACACGAGTGCCTTTATATTCATTACACCCTGGTAACCGATGCAGCTAATAACCAGTGGTTTTACCAACATTGGCCAGTCATCCTTGAACTGTCCAATGTAGACCAAAGACATAAACTCCGAATGAGCTTCGGTCTCTCAAAATCCTGTTCGTAGTGTTGTAACATTTCTGACTCGTCATAAATATTGCTGCTCACTAAAGCAATTCATAAAACTAAATTGCACTTTGAAAGATTTCCTGGAACTAGTCCCCTAATTTGAGAAGCGAAAAGAGGCTACATGTATACTGCTGTTTGAAGTTGAATCCCATTTCCTGCAAATATAAACCATAAGTAAATCCTTAAAATCATAAGTAAACCTTTACTAGCAACCAAGGAGCTAGCAACCTATCCTTTGTGTCAGATTGGGCCAGTAACTAGGCGAGGTGTGGAAGAGTGTATCAAAAGCCTAAACGACACTCCGTAAATTTTTCTGTTTGTATTACCGAAGCGTGAAAAGAGACCTTCATTCAGTAATGGTTGTCCTAGTGCAGCAGATGCAGGATAATAATTTTAAACTTATTGATTTATTATACAAAACCCTTCGTGCGCTAGTCCTACTCGCACTCAACCGGTTTTTTGATGTCATCTTTCCATCTGGTGTCAAAAAAAAAAGTCAAAAAGTCAAAGATTTTTATTCAAAATTGGATACATGTATCTCTTTTTGAACGTCATATTTTTATTTCTTATATTTGTTTAATTTATGCAAAATCGAAATACTACTAGCGTTTCCCAACGACCACTGGTGAGAAGAATACGCCGAAAGAAACTCAGTCCAGACTTGGTCCCTATGTGCCTGAAGGGCTCCGATTACATTGTTTACATATATTATATCATCAAATAAATTTATATTAATTGCCAAGCATTTTTATCAATTATATAATCAGCAATGCAATAATATGCTTTTTTTACTAATTGGTATTTTACAGTCGCTTTAAACTTCACATTTTTTTATATCGGTGTTATTCATACACATCAATAATATGACATTACTTTTTAATTTTTTTTTTTTTTTTTTTCATCAGCATAAAATTATAATATAATATAATTATATTATAATATGGGTAGGTGCAAAAAATGTATGCCTATTGTTAAAAGAATCCCTAGGGGCGCAAGAATAACTGTTGCAACTGCCCTAAAAAAAGCAATCGATAAAGTAGTTTTGATTAATGACAAAGCAAGTTGGGAGCAGTTGCTACTTTTTGCTTTTAAAGTCTTACATGCCCCTAAGGAAAAGGGTAGTGATGTTTCACTTACTCAGACTATTAAAAATAACTGCACCCTCCATACCGTGTCCTCAGATGTTATTTCATATGGCCACAATAGCAATAGAACTCCCCGAGGCGAAAATACGGAGTACAAAATCAAAAAAATCGAAAGCAAAGTTAATGATGGTGATGTAAGGGGAGCCGCTCAGCTTATTTTCTCAAGTGATGCTCTTGCTCCTGATACGGAAGAAACTTTTTCATCTTTAAAACAAAAGCATCCTCAGCCTCAACAGTCAACTTTTCCAATTACATTACCTGATCCTCCGTTACTTTCAGACCCGGCTCTTCAAATCACAGCAGATGATGTAATTAACTCTTTAAACAGTTTTAAGAGTGGCTCGGCTAGTGGACTAGATGGTCTATCAGCTCAGCATCTTAAGGACTTGGTAGGCGGGGTTACAGGTGATTCTGGGAGGACTCTCATCCAAAGCTTAGTCTCTTTAATTAACCTGATGCTCTCTGGTAAGGTGCCAAAAGAGATAACGAAAACTTTGTATGGTGCTAACCTAGTTGCCCTGGTTAAAAAGGATGGGGGCATTCGACCTATTGCAGTGGGATGCACTTTCAGACGACTCGTCTCTAAGATAGCGTGTAAAAGAATGGCTCCCACGTTAACCGCATATTTCCAACCAAGACAATTTGGTTTTGGTATTAGAGGGGGTTGCGAAGCTATTGTACACGCAACGAGAACATTTCTCAATTCAAACGAGTGCCAAGTAATTTTGAAATTGGACATATCCAACGCTTTTAATTCAATAGACAGGGGAGTTTTTTTAAGGGAAGTTAAAGATCAGATTCCAGGCCTATATCCGTATCTATGGCAATGCTACTGCTCACCTTCTGATGTTGTATATAGAGACCGTGTTATTAGTTCTTCAATTGGCTGTCAGCAGGGAGACCCTTTAGGTCCTGCCATTTTTAGTCTAGGTATAAATTCAATCATATCTAGCCTAAATTCACCCCTGAATGCATGGTTTTTGGATGATGCTACGATTGGAGGTTGTGTAAATTCTGTGAAATCAGACCTAATAAGACTGATTGAACGCCTCAAACAAGTAGGATTAAATTTAAATTTTAATAAGTGCGAACTCTTTATAAATGATAAAGTTCAAGGATTAAACAGCTTTGAAATTCACTCTCTTTTTCAGGAGATAACCCCTGGAATTAAACTTTTAACCAAAAGCTCTCTTCAAATTTTAGGCACGCCACTTTTAGAAGAATCAATCCCAAATTACATAGATGAAAAAGTATCTAAATTTCAGCAATCATCCGACCTCTTATTTCAAATAAATGCACATATGGCTTTCTACATACTTAGGAGTTGTCTTTTTGTGCCAAAATTTACTTATGCCTTGCGATGTTCACTCATGTGGAAGCATCAAGAACAACTCACAAAACTGGACGAAGTAATTCGGGAGACACTAGAGAAAATTTTCAATTGTCAAGTTACAAATGAAACATGGAAATTTGCTTCTCTCCCAGTTCGTTTTGGTGGCATCGGAGTACGCAAGGTATCTGCAGTGGCTCTTCCTGCGTTTCTTTCTTCTGTTCTCTTTGTCATTATGCGGTAAACTTCTACACTCAGCAATGGGTTCCGTTGACATATGCGGCGTGAGCGAAGCGAAAGACGTTTGGAGGTCAAGTGTTTTGGATGATTTCCCAGTAAATGTCTGTTCACAGCGACTATGGGACAATCCTCTTTGTAAAGATATTCAAGAAGAAACCATTGCATTTTGTGACAGTGCGGAAGATCGATCGCGTCTTTTGGCGTTATCTGAGAGGGAATCCGGACACTGGTTACAAGCACTTCCTTCTGCACATGTTGGCTCCCTTCTAGATAATTGCACTTTTACACTCGCCATTGGCCTCCGTTTGGGTGTAAAATTAAATCAACCACATTTATGTCACTGTGGTACAGCTGTGGATGGTTTGGGTCATCATGGTCTTGCTTGCATTAAAAGTGCTGGCCGAATTCCACGTCATGCCTCACTAAACGACATAATTCGTAGAACTTTAGCAACTGTCAATGTTCCGTCAGTTTTGGAACCAAATGGAATCTTCCGCACCGATGGCAAGCGACCAGATGGTCTTTCTTTAATCCCGTGGCGGCAAGGCAAATGTCTAGTTTGGGATGCCACTTGTGTAGATACTTTAGCTCCATCCCACATACCAGCTACTTCCAGCCAAGGCGGAGCAGCTGCCTGTGCTGCTGAAGCTAGCAAAAAGCGAAAATACGCGGGATTGACCGACAGCTTTATATTCTTGCCTTTTGCTGTAGAAACTTTGGGTCCCTGGGGCACTGAAGCCAAAAAATTCTATAAGGAATTGACAACACGTCTCATCGAGGCAACTGGTGATCCAAGAGCTGGCAGTTTTTTTGCACAACGTATCGGACTCGCTGTGCAACGGGGAAATGCTGCCAGCATTTTGGGTACTTTGCCTCGATGTGGTGCGTTGGAAGAAGTTTTTTATTTGTAAGTTATTTATAATTTTTTATTTTTATGTTGTTATTAATTATGTTTAATATTAAGTTGAATTGTTTTTTAGTAAAATTGAAACTAGGATGTTAACCACAATGTATACCATATTATAATTTTATGCCTTTAAACTTAAGTATAGGCAGACCTAATATTTCTGCAGGAAATTCATTATAGAAGCGTACTCCTAGACCCAGAAATGAATGCATAGTTTTCTGCAATCGCAAAACTGGTGTAGCTAATTTATTTTTATTTCTCGTATTTCGATCATGAATATCACTATTTTTCTTATATAAATCAAGATTATGGCGCACAAACATAATATTCGCAAATATATACTGAGAAGGTAATGTTAAAATATCTATATCTTTAAACAATTCTCTAAGAGATTCTCTAGCACCAAGGTTATATATAGATCTGATAGCGCGTTTCTGCAGTACAAATATGGTGTTTACTTCTGCAGCGTTACCCCATAGTAAAATTCCGTAAGACATAACACTATGAAAGTAACTGAAATATACTAAACGCGCAGTATCAACATCGGTCAGTTGTCTAATTCTCCTAACAGCATAAGCTGCAGAACTAAGTTTACCCGCTAACGTAGTAACATGGGCACCCCAATGAAGCCCGGCATCAAGAGTTATTCCAAGAAATTTTGTTTTATCTGTTAAATCTAGTGGTTCATTATCCATTATTATACGTGTAGGAACTTTTTTAACATTTGGTAAGCAAAATTTAATACATTTCGTTTTCTTAGCATTTAATAACAGATTGTTCGCTGTAAACCAATCCAACACCTGAGCTAAAGTACTATTAACCACGTCAAAAGAATCAGTTTGTCTATCAATTTTGAAGACAAGAGAGGTATCATCGGCAAATAGTACAGCCTTACATGTATTCACACAGTAAGGTAGGTCATTGATGTAAATGAGGAATAACAGAGGCCCTAGTATAGAGCCCTGGGGTACGCCTATCTTAACCGATGATCCGGAGGATTGAACCCTATCTAAACTAACTTTTTAAGTTCGCCCACTTAAATAAGATTCAATTAAATCGCGAGATTTCTCTTTTATTCCATAGTGCTCCAGCTTCGAGAGAAGGGTATTGTGGTCTACGCAATCAAAGGCTTTGGAAAGATCACAAAAAATACCAATAGCATTTTGTTTTTCCTCCCAAGCATCATATATGTATTTCAACAGAGCTACACCCGCGTCTGTAGTTGACCGACCCTTTGTGAAACCATACTGTTCACGATGGAAAAGACTATGATTGTTGAAATAAGCTAATAACTGATTAAAAATAATCTTTTCAAATATTTTACTAAGCGCTGGCAGAATAGAAATGGGACGGTAATTAGTGGGATCATTTTTATCGCCAGATTTGTACAACGGAATTACTTTACTTAACTTCATCAAGTCAGGGAATGTCCCATAGTCTACACACTTATTGAATATAGAAGCTAAATACGGCGCGATTACTTCAATAATGTTACTAATGACAAATACAGAGATATCCCACAAATCTCCGGTTTTCTTATTGTTCAAACTCTTAAATGTTTCAATGATTATTTGAGGTGTTACATGTTGAAATATTAAATAGTTGTTACATACCGGTATACAGCTTGATACAAGTTTCTTAGATTCCTCTGATGATGAACGTAAGGAGGCAGTAGTGTTTACGGGAATGTTAGTAAAGTAATCTTCGAAATATTTTGCGACGTCTTCATTATTACTGAGGATCTTATTATCAATTTTTAATTCTATTTTGTTGTCACGATTTTTAGATTTTCCAGTTTCCGTGTTAATAATTTTCCAAGTGGTCTTTATCTTATCATAAGAATCTAGAATAGCTTTTCTAGTATATAAAGATTTTGCGCTCAAGCATGCCTTTTTAAAAACCTTAGATTAAGTTCTAACATAATTGATAAATTCAGGACTTTTATTGTAAGCTTTCATAGCTAGTAATTCGTATAACCTGTTTCTACTAACGTAAATACCAGTTGTAGCCCATTCACTAAATTTTTTACGGATACGTTTAGTACATTTTTTAATTTTGAATGTATTGTTGAATTCCGATTTAATAACACCAAACATTTTATTATATAGAGCATCCGGATCATCTCTAGTTTCTTCAATTAGGGGATTTTTTTCAGATATTCTTTTCTTAAATACATTTATTTTAGCTTTGGTTATAGATCTAAAGGTTAACTTTGGTAAGTCTACTTCTACATCATTTATAAGCTTTACGTACTGACCAAAGTGATCCGAGGTTAGATTTTTAGTTATATATTTGTCAACAGCAGTGCAATTGCAGAAAACATTATCTATACACGTTGCAGAATCTTCAGTAACTCTAGTTGGCTCCAAAAACAAATTAACCAAATCAAATGATTTAAAGACATTTAAAAATCGAACACTTTCAGTTGTTGTAACTAACAAATCAACATTAAAATCACCGCACACTATAATATTTTTGCGACAACAACTTAATTTTCTTATCATCTTCAATAACTGACTAATAGACATCTTCAATAACTGATTCTAAAGTATTATAATCTGATCTTGGGGGTCTGTATACACATACTATAATATAATTCCTTAGTTCGATACATGACAGCTCAACATTACACTTTTCGTCTTTTAAGTATGATAAGAAGCAAAAAGTACAAATGGACAAAAGAAGTGAGAGTATGGTGCCCTCGAGATGGGGATTGATATAGATGTCGTAGGCCCGATCGCGATATGCCTGGCCAAATCGATATGTGCCACCATATTTTGATGTTGCTATTTATTTCATGATGTCCCCGAAAGCAGTCTATTTGTCGATTTTTCCATTCAGATAATTGGCCGCATCGAGATAGGGCTGGGCGTATCGTGATATGCCTAGGCGCATCGTGATGTAGTTCCACTTTCCGACGCTTTGGCGTTGTTGCTCTCTTCCATTTCTTATAGCAGACAGCTGCGTTACATGTGTTAATAGTGAGTTGGTGGACAAAAAATGTTGATTACCCTACAGAATCCATTGGGCAAGTATGGACGGCCAAATCGTCAAATGTTACGCTTTGAACGATGATATGACGGTAATTAGGCAGCCAAATCAAAATATAGCGGCACATATCGATTTGGCCAGGCTTATCGCGATCGGCCCAATTAAACGATCGGACTACGACATAAATATGATCAATAAATGTGGATGGCCAGCTTGGCAAGGCCATATTTCAGTATTGTTATGCGCAATATGTTTCGCATTTATGCACAAAGACCTAATGAAATACCACTATTGTAATTATTATAAATGATCTAAGCTATGACTAACAGTGGGGACAAAGACCGTGCGTTGCAACAACTCTAGCCAATCATTAGTTACGCTGTCACAGACAGAGCTCCTATCCTCTTACTGCGACGTCTGTGGCCTAAAGGTCACAGCACACTTATCAACTCGGAAAGAGATCGACACCATATCACCGCGCCGTCCACCAGGCGTCGACTCGGCTACGGCTAGGCGACGCCGCGCTTACCGCTCGCCGACCGTTCTGGTCTGTCTGGCACCATTTTGAATCCAAATGTGAAGTGTAACGCACGATTATGCCCCGATTCATAACAAGCGAGTTGGTAATCATAGCCATTGCACTTGATGATAAGAAAATAAAATGCTGGGTACACAATATGTCCCCGAGGAAAGGTAGCTTACGGTGGGACGTAAGCGCGTGGACGACGAGCCGTAAGCGCGGGGACCGCGAGTTGACCAACCCGTAAAGCGGTTCGGGAGCTGGTCCCGAGGCGAGGCGATTAGGTACGTAACGAATCCGAATAGTGTGCGTTGCAGTAGATAGCTTCATACAAAGAATACTGACCTGCTCAAGTTGATACGTTTACGTTCTGATTAAAAGTTGATAAGTGTGCGGCGACCTTAATGGTCATCTTGCCATGCTGCCACACCGAAGGTCCTGAGTTCGATCCCCTGTCATTTATAAGTGACTATTTACTTAGAAGACACATTGATATTTAAATATATTATATGTAGATCAGGGGTGTCATCTTCATCTGCATGGCGTGGTTGCAGGTATGGAATTAGACATGCGCGCCCAACCTCCTGAGCTGCTACCTGCTTTTTCCCGAGTGAGTATCCTAATACCTTAATTTCATAAGGAAAAATAGGAATTCGTTGGATTATGGAACTCGACTACTCACTCAGATGATTGGGGAAAATGCAACTAGCAGCATGCTACCGCGTACCTGATGCCATACCTGCAACCACCGGTC
The DNA here is from genome assembly GCA_947532085.1 of Elegia similella. Classification (NCBI taxonomy): domain Eukaryota; kingdom Metazoa; phylum Arthropoda; class Insecta; order Lepidoptera; family Pyralidae; genus Elegia; species Elegia similella. The sequence goes on from OX383933.1 coordinate 7,172,605, forward strand.
AAGCAGTTAATTATGACAAATTCAAATTCAAAAACGTTTATTTAACATAGGTCATTTGGACACTTATTAATTGTCATATATTTTCAACTGAGAATTGTTGACGTCAGTAATTTACTTATGGCTAAGTTTAATGCCGCTTCCAAAGCGGAGTGCAGAAGAAGACCAATGACACCTCTGTCCCCGGTCGATGTATTATATCCATAATAAATTCAAGAATGTATGCAGTTATTTACGATCACGAGACGATACACGGTACTACAGTTCCTGTAGCATGCTCTCGTTTTATTTATGGGCAGTGGCGCAAGCTGCACGTCGGGATAGGAAGACGTAACAGATATCGATTAAGTAAACTTTTTGTGACACGGATTAGTCGACTTTGCCATTTGAACTGATAGATCTCTCATTCGTGTCGGCGATTCGTTCCTAGTACTCAATTCCAGCTGCACCAAAGATCTGTACACTGCATCCGAGAGTGGTTTCAGAGTCGCCACATACTGAAGAGACAAAATCTAATCCCTTGAGCAATCGACACGAAAAATAGAAGAAGAAGTAGTACTCAATTTTCTAAAAGAGTAATTTTGCAAATTATTATTCGCTTGGTTGTATACTCAGCTGTGCTGTTAATTTATTTACTACTAGCAGTGTCCCGCGACATCGTGAGTGGGGTTTTCGGTTTTATCACACGGTCTATCCGGGTCCCTGGCCCCTGGACCCTGGGTTCTGGGCTTACCCGTCAAAAAGCCGGACTTCTGGGTCCCCAAGCCCATTTAAGGATTTCTGACATAAATATTGAATAGGATACATATAATATAAGAGCCTAAGCCTAATTTTGAATTCCTAAGCCTGACGCTAATAAAAGGATTTTTGACGTGATTGAACTAAACGATAATATAAAAAGCCTAACAAAAGCCGGACGGGGTGGACGCAATGAAATTTGGACGAGGTTAAAAATATATTTGTGTTTTATTTTTAATTTACAATCTTTTTTTTTATATACTCTTATTAAATGAATATATATTAAGTTAAAATACCTACTATAATTAAGAAATAAAATATGGTGAAAAAATTTCAAGTGGGCGGGATTTGAACCAGCGACCTTAAGCCTATGTACGACGTAGTCGCTGGTTCAAATCCCGCCCGCTTGATTTTTTTTCACCATATTTTATTCCTAATTAAGATAGTATTTTAATTAATTATATGTATTAAAGCATTGGTTACATTAATGCCATCATCAGGAGGATCCCTGAATGTTTTTAAATCAGTTATAGCCTATGTTAGTTGCTGATAATGTAGCTTTTATTGGTGAAAGAATTCTTAAAATCAGTCCCGAGGTGCATGAATTTATACTTTACAAGGAAACACAGAAACGCAACAAAATTTTCCACTTTATAATATTAGTCTAGATATGTAAATAGCCTAGACTACCTTTCACAAGACAAAAATGCTCAAAAAGAACATCGATTTCGAGAGCCCGCTCGGGCTCTCGAAATCGATGTTCTTTTTAATAATTGTATCGTTGAGTTAGTATCCCATAACACAAGTCTCGAACTTACCTTGGGGCTAGCTCAATCTGTGTGATTTGTCCGTATATATTTATTTATTTATTATTTATATTTTATACTATGTAGTGAAGCGGTTGTTTTTGACACCTATCTTGTCTTATGTGAATCAATGATGAGTTCTAGATTGGTAATCGCAAATAAAGCCTATCCTTATGCCTTGAAAAATCCCTTAATTGTAGGTGTCGGGAAACAGCGATGAAACAGTGTCGAAAATCTAAAAGATTTTCCGAGTATTCAACAAAAACAAAACTGATTAACAGCTGATACTAAATACACAAAGAAGCGAGCGGATTGTGTATTTCCTTTGTCATGATGAGTCATCCTCCGTAATGAGGATCAAGGTCAATTAATTCGCATTCATAAACCACGAGAATTGAGAATGTATGCAGTTATATCTGTTACCGAGTGGACCAAAACTAAGAGTCCGAAGATCAAACGATACGTCCGGTAATAAGGGTCATATGGCTAGCCAATGGGCTATTTATATAGTCTTATAATGTAAAGAGGAAAGATTTGTGTGTTTGTATGCTTGCGTGTTTGTATGTAATGAATAAACGAAAATACTTTAAATAACAGACAGTTACATTATTTAATTTAACTGACATCTGAGCGTTTTTCCGGTCACATCCTCACCTGAGATGGCTCGAGACCCGGGGTAGACCCGATAGAGGATAGTAGAGTATGAGAATCCTAGACTATTTTTATAAATAGGATATATTTGTGTGTTTGTATGTTTAAGTATTTGTTTGTAACGAATAAACGCAAACATTACTAGACCGATTTGAAAAATTCTTTTACTAATATAATCGTCAACAAATAAATTGATGATATCTAATTTCAGTGCTATCTGCCAGTTGCTAACTTTTGACAATTAGGGTGTACAACGTTTTGATCGTCACTTCCAAATACATTGCGGATTTCATATTATTGACTATTTTTGTTTAAGATACATAAACCGTAATGGACGTTGAAGCTAGCAAATAGGCCGCTGAGCGTTTTTCCGGTATCCGGTCGCATGGTCACCTGAAAAGGCTCGGGACCCGGAGTAGACCCGAAAGATTCCGCGATTAAAACCGAAACCCACGCGGACAAAGTCGTGAGAAACTGTATAACGTGTATAATTGTCCCAAAGATAACGTCCATTACCGTGATAGACTTGTATGACGTTCGAGAAAAAGGAAACAACTGACATAGGTATTGTGTAGTAAAATTGACAGAGACATCTCCTAAACAACGATACAAAACAAATCGTATCGTTACACCCCCATTTATTTTTGGTTTAGAACATTTTGGGAACTGTTAGCTAACCAGCTAGATATTATTCATCATCATTTTGAGTAGGTGTCACGGTCAATCGACCATGCACACCCTGGTGTCAGAGTTCTTCGGAACTGCCTCTCGGCTTCTGACGTGGTTCCTTTAACGACTACCAGATGGCAGCCGGGACCAACTGCTTAACGTGCCTTCCGAAGCACGGAACATTGCAGACTTTAATCACCTGTTTGTTTGATAAGAAAGATGATTCCGTGCTAGATATTAATTAGATAGATAACGTTACAATTGTCAGAAATCTCTTTTTAGCAAGCAGCACGAATCATGACAGTATCGAACTATAAATCATATGCCAGCCAATAAAAATGATTTTCGAGAAATATATGAACTGAAATTATAGCTTTAGCGGCAACTGGGGCATGAAAACACGTCAATAATTTTCTCCGCTCCAGTACTATGGAATGCGAAAACATGATGAGATATCGATGTTGTATGTAGATATACTTCCGCTTTTGATTCGCCAGTAATGTACGAGTTAAGGTCACAGCACACTTTACCATTAGGTCTTTTTAGTCTCCACTGCAGGATCATGACCCTCTCTGTACTACCTTAGCCATACTTGGCCAGAGCAGACAGAGGATTTGGCCTACACTCTCCTCGCTGGCCAGACGGGTTTGAAAGGTCTCATTGATGTTTATGAGCTTTGTTTAGCTTGTATTTCCTAAGTCGCCTCCTAAGGCTGATTTACACAGGGTTAGTGACCGTCTCCGAATTCTTTATAAGTCAGCACTGACCCGAAGATATGTAAATGACCCAATGTAAATTAATTTGAAGTCAGCGCTGACTTGTAAGTTCGTATACGAATATTTTTTAGTTAGTCACACTGACTTGTGTACCGACCCTGTATGATCTGCCTTTACGACATCCATGGGAAGACTTGGAGTGGTCCTATTCTACTCTACCGGAAACCACACGGCAAGCACACTTATCAACTCTGAAAGAGATCGATACCGTATCGCCTCTCGCTGCGCCGTCCACCAGGCGTCAACCTGCCGTAGACTCGGCTACCGCTAGGCGAGACGCCGCGCTTACCGCTCGCCGACCGCTCTGCCGGCCTATTTGCTAACTTAGTGTACGTTTTGATAGTCACTTCAAAATACACTACGTTTTATATAACTTAAATGAAAATAGTCAATCATACGAAAACCGCAATGTATTTTGAAGCGACTTTTAAAACGTTGCACACTGAATTAGCCAATAGGCCGGCTGGTCTAGCTGGCACCAGCCGGCATATTTCCTAACTTAGTGTATTTCCATATGCCAGATTTATAACATACTGCAGAATAATGTATTAGAAAGCAGAATACAACATTCAGAGAATCAATAAAATACAACCCGAAGATGGACGAACTTTACGAAGAGGCGTAAGCGCGTGGACGGCGATCCGTATAAGCACGTATTGGGATACTACACACTCGGATGAATAGGGAAAAGCAAGTAGCAGCGGAGGACGCGTAGCCGATGCCATACCTGCAACAACCGGACAAGCAGTTAAGATGACAGCCCTGACCGTTACAGTGTAGTAGATAAGCACTTACGCAAGTTAAAGAACCTGTCCCCACTAGGATGGGTGATCACAAGTGGCATAAAAATATCTCGAGCTCCTCCGTGCTTCGATACGCACGTAAAGCCGTTGGTCCCGCCTGTTATCATTGATAGCAGTCGTCAAGCTATGTCAGATGCCTTTAGGCAGCTTGAAAAATCTGACACCCACCAGCGTTGGCCACTTATACACACGAAATACAAAAACAAAGTACTTAAGTAACACTAATAGAATGAATAAACAGAGATTGAAGAGATTACAGACAATCTTAGCTACACAGCGGCGTACTGCGCATTTCGTTGTATAATCTTGAATGATATCACAGTCACATCATCATCATTACAGCAGTTAGATGTCCACTGCTGCACAAAGACCTCTCCTAACTATTTTTCGTTACATAGGAGGTGATATTGCCATACTCACCACGCTTGGCAGGCGGATTGGCGAGCGCAGTATCTTTGGCTTCTTGTGCTTTCGACGCTGCTGCCTATCGGAAGCATTTTAAGACGAGGCCTCAAATGTTTGGTACCATCGCTCGGCAAAGGACTGATCAAGTGCGCGCAAGGGATAGCGCTTGGCGGTTTAGCCCGTGAATGATGAGATAGGAGATAGTCTCGAGTCGCTCAAAGAAAAAAACGTAAGCGCCAAATTCGTTATTTCTATTTCATATAAAATCAGACCGGTTAATTGTATTTTCATATTTACATTTTGATGAATTACTAATAACCTATCTTTTAGTCTAAAAATCATTATTTCATTCGTCGCATTTGAGCTACAATATCAAAAACTCCGCGAACAAAGACCATTTTTCAAAAAATATTTCTATCGAGAAAAATTTATCAAAACGTGTTTACATCTTCAATTTTTGGAGATGATATAGTCAAAAATCATATTACTTAGATTTGAAACTCCTAATTTAAGTATTTTGCGAGATAAATAAGGTTCAGAACGACCTTATTTACAGTGGTATCACCTTAAGCTAAGGAAGGATAGGAATTTGTTGGATCTGAGAAGGGAATGAATTTATTGGGATACTACTTACTTGGATAAATGGAGGAAAAGCAAGTAGCAGCTAGGGAGATCGGGTGCGCATACCCGATTCCATACCTGCAACCACCGGACAGGCAGTTGAGGCTGACACCCTTACCTAATTGCAATTATATGGCAAATCAAAATTAAGCAAAAATCTATACTAATATTATAAAGCTGAAGAGTTTGTTTGTTTGTTTGTTTGAACGCGCTAATCTCAGGAACTACTGGTTCAAATTGGAGAATTCTTTTTGTGTTGGATAGTCCATTTATTGAGGAAGGCTTTAGGCTATAAAACATCACGCTGCGACCAATAGGAGCGAAGCATCAATAAAAAATGTTTTGAAAACGGAGAAAAAATTATTCATCTACGCTAATTAATCATAATAGCTCTACTAGCTCTGACTAGCTCCGTGGCGCAGCGTTCAACACGCCTGCCTGCGACACGGAGTGACCGGGTTCGATCCCCGGCCAGGTCAAGATGGAAAATGATCTTTTTCAAATTGGCCTGAGTCTTGGATGTTTATCTATATATGTATTTGTTATAAAATATAGTATCGTTGAGTTAGTATCCCATAACACAAGTCTTGAACTTACTTTGGGGCTAGCTCAATCTGTGTGATTTTTACATTGGAAACAGTTTTTTCCGTATATATTTTTAAAAAAAATATATATTTAAAAAAAAAATAACAGAAATTGCCGCGGACGAAGTCGCGGGCAACAGCTAGTTGAATATAAGATGTTTTATTATTTAAAGGTCAGTGGTCCTTCCACCTTCCGAGCTGCGACTTAATTTTGCCGCATCCATCCGCGTAAGTTGTATCCACGGACGGAGCAAGTGTAGTCCGAATACCTTCCAACAAATTCCTATCCTTCCTCAGCTTAAAAATGCTTCCGGTATGCAACAGCGTTAGAAGCACAAAAAGTTAAAGAAACTGCGCTTGCCAACCCACCTGCATAGCGTGTTAATTTTTATTATGAATAATTATAGTGCGTTTGAGCTTTATTTATCTTGCCGGATGGGAAGCAACGATAAGGTCTAAGGTGGAACACGCAAACTTAAATAATGCCTTTTCACTCTTGCCATGAAAAATTGAACGAGTCGGGAAACAGCGACGCGAGGAGGGAATGCCATATGAAGTATGGCAATATCCTCGCATGGAACGAATCCTTGGGGGGCCTTTGCCCACCAATGGACTTCTAATGATTGAATTTCTGATGATGAATTATTTAAAAATACATATAAATAACAAAAAAAATATATAAAATATTAATAGATTGTGATAGAACACACCTCCGTGTTAGATGGTGGTTCAAAATCATTCACTGAATCAAATCATGGATGATCTCCGAGAATAGTGTATCTGGGCATTACATAAGGGTAAGTTCACACGTGTGCCGCCACGGTGAACAATGTAAACTTGTAGCACACGCAAACATCTCGCTGCAAACAGTTGCGGTGTTAATTTATTTGTTTACAATTTAGATACTATTACGAGGTATTTGTTTGTAAACATTGTTTGCAGTAATATTGATGTTCGTAGTTTAGTAATAGAGGGTCAATATTGAATCTAGCTTGACCAGCAACAAGAACCGAATAGTAAATTGACAACCGTTTTTCTCTACCTGTACCCTGTGAATCTATTTGAAGATGGGAAGAATTTTTAGAGCTTTTAATTTGACTGAGTGGACTGCAGAATTATAAGGCAATTAAGATATTTTTAATGATGATAGGATATCAGAAGAATTCCCTAAGGTAATTTCTGCCTAAGTATAATATATCTGTACCTTGCCATCACATAAAGGTAAGTTCACACGTGTGCCGCCAAGGTAAACAATGTTAACTTGTAGTACACGTTACTTTTCGCTGCAAACAGTTGCGGCGTTAATTTATTTGTTTACAATTTAGATACTATTACGAGGCATTAGTTTGTAAACCTTGTTTAAAGTAATATTGATGTTCGTAGTTTAATAGTAAAAACGCGTAGCAAGTTGACATCCGATAAAAACCAATTGTAGTCATCCTGTACCCCGTGGATCAGTCTGAACTTTGATGGATTTCTGTACCCCGTGGATCAGTCTGAACTTATGAATTTCTGTACCCCGTGGATCAGTCTGAACTTTGATGGCTTTTTACATCACCTACTTGGATTTTAGTGAGAGGATTAAAATAAAAGAGAACGTTGATATGTTTGAATAATGTTAATGAGTAACAAAGCATCAGTTTTCTGTACAATCGAATCATTCCCTAAGTTTATTCCTGCCGAAGAATAACTATATATTTGTACCGTATCACATAAGGGTACGTTAGTACTAGTACTTATTCTGTGATAAGGGTAAGTACACATTTGTGCCGCCACAGGCAACAATGTAAACTTGTAGTACACGCAAACATCTCGCTGCAAACACTTGCGGTGTAATTTATTTGTTTAGATAATATAACGAGGTATTTGTTTGGTGTAATATTGATGTTCGAAGTTTAGTATTAGAGAGTCAATATTGACAGGCACTATCGAGACTACCTACAGCTCGGGTATCATATCAACTAAGTGTACAAGGTCCATTTAAATTAAGCGCAAATTTTTATATTTTTAATAAGGGCTGGCTCTCATATGTCAAAGAAATGCTTAAGTAGCTTTTAAGAAATTGACTCGCTAGATTTTATTTTTAATTTTTATACAATTTTTTTTTTATTAAAATCGATAAATCAGCTGTTTTTGACTGTTGACGTCAGTGGCTTAGTATCCATAGTAGATAATTAGATAAGTTGTTGTCCAAGAAAGCGTTTACTTGTACACAAGCTGTTTTTTTCGTCTGTTTTATAAATGTTCAGGTTCAGACATCTCCAAAACTAGAGTGATTTGTTTAATTTGCTTCTAAACCATTTTTCTATCTTATGGGTGAAAGCCGTTAATAAAATGTTCCTCTTACTAAAGTAACTGAAAGAGATACTTATTCCTTTTCTCTCCCTAATGACTATTGCAAAGCACAATGTAAGTATTCCGTATAAAAACGCAATTTCCGCTTTCCGCACTCGGGCTCAACATATTCAAAAAGCTTTTAACGTCTGCAGTCATAAGACCTTATTGCAGGGACGTTTGCCAACCCGGGTTAAAACTCTAATGGCATTGTAATTGTAATTGTAGTAATTGGTTCGCACCAGTCGCAATAAAATTCCGAGTGTAATAGTCGATCGGACAGTCCACTCATGAGGGCGCTCATATACCGAACTCAGTCGCTTTTAATAATTGAGTACTAGCATGGTTTGTACTCGTAAGAGAACTGTTTTATTCTTGCAAACCATGTTAAATGCGAGTTAAGTTTTGTTTTATATTTAGATAGGTTTTCATTACTAACATAGAATTTACTACCATTGTTACTAATCCCTGGGCCCAGGGATTAGTAACAATGGGCCTATGTTGTCTGAAATAAAGATTTTATTATTTTTGTGTCAATTATTTGACTGGTTTTAAACAATGACATTATACTCGTAGTCGATACCTTTACCGTGATTAGGACAGGTTAAAATTCCTAAACGTGAACGCCGCGCGAACGAAAAACGTCGATACTGCGCAAGCCATTATATTAGGCTGCGCAGAACCATCAGGCGATTAGGAAAAAGATGAAGTCTTAATATTTTCATATTTATATTTTTACTAGCTTTCGCCCGCGGCTCCGCCCGTGTCAATGTCGATCCCTCGGGAATAGTACTTTTTCCCGGTATAAGGTAGCCTTTGTCCTTCTCCGTACTCCAGAGAACTTGTATGCAAAATTTCATGATGATCGGTTCAGTAGTTACGGCGTGAAAGAGTAACAAACAAACAAACTCACTTTCGCATTAATAATATTAGTAAGGATAAGGATAAGGATAAAAAAAAATAAGAAAGGGGCTACCTCCGAGATGTAAATATAAATATTGTCATGTGAGAATTATTGTTTTAGATGTAAAAATTACAAAGTTTTCGAAGAAAAATGTGTTTAGATATCATAACATATATATATATATATATATATATATATATATATATATATATATTTTATTTTTTTTAATTTCATACGTATATGTTTCAAATTCCAACAAGAGGGCGATCTTGTTCAAGGATCGAGCTAAATTATACAAATACTTTTGATGTATTTAATTATTTCAGCGCATAGCACTAGTGATTTGAAAACACGTAAATTTTCACAATTTCGTGCAGAACCATCTTAACATCTCGATCTTCCCCCACGCAGTCTTATTTCTTTTAGCTTATAATATAAAGAAGAATGTAGCTTGTAATGTTCAGAAAAAAAGGAGGTATCATAACTACAGATTGGATATTCGCATACATATTTTCCTAAAGATCAGAAGTTGGTTTATTTTTATATCATTTTTTTTAAGAAACAGCTAACATTTTTTAAAGTTAACTACTTACTACAGGTATTCTATTATCTGATCTCAGCTCTTCTTCTTCATCGCCTTTTCCATATTTGGGGTCGGCTCTATAAATTTACTCTCTCCAAATTGTTCTATTTCCAACCGTATCGGTACTAGCTCGCCCTTCGATTTCCTCTGTATCCTGTACCATTAAAGCGGAGCATCCTTTTAGCCAGGTCTTCGGCATCCCTCCTCTCGGCATGTACCATATAAAGTCAAACGACGCCTCTTTATTTGTTCACTATTGGTGTGACTTTCAGGCTCCTTCTTGTCCATCTTTGTTACACCACTCATAAACCATATTATTTTCCAATTTTTTCCAGATGCTCTTGAGTAACTTAGCACATTTTGGCTAAGTGCTACGTTCAGTTCAGACTGCATAGATAAGTCACCAACTACAGAATACGAATTTTTAAAGGAGCACAAGTTTTTGAACCAATACTCCACATTCTCAGTAATTTAAAAAAAAAATACTAAGTATCAGTTAACTCTAGTGGGAACACCCTACCAGTCAACTCAGCTCGGGTGACGGAGGCTCGGGTAAGGCGTGTGTACGCCTAAGCTTACAAAGTACACTTGAACGAATGGCTTCTTAAGCGAAACCCTGCTGATTAAGTACCAGTTATTCCAGGCCTCGGCAAGGATTATCAGGGGCTCAAAATTAACCGTCTCACTAATGCCAAGGGGCATCACTATAAGTTTTTCGAATGCAAACAAAAAGAAAATCTTAGAGCGGTTCACCTACCATCTACCTACCTAAATTCAACTGTATACTATACAGTTTTTTTTTCCATTCAACCATTTTATTCCGAAACTATTAGGACTAAACAGTGTATACCGTCCTAATAGTTTCGGAGTATAAAGAAACTATTAGGACTATACAATACAGTGTATAATCCAAATAGTTTAAAGAGCAGACAGACATGACGAATCAGGTTATCTTTGTTGACCATATATACACGGTGAAATTTTGATCGTACTGGACCCTTAAAGGAATGATTCAGCCCGTCGATATAAACAACTTTTCCTATGGGAACAATGCTAAGAACTCAAAAAAAAATTCGTCATTTCCATACAAAAGAGTCCCGCCGCCCGGCCAGTTTGTATGGGAATGTCGAATTTTTTTTTAGTTCCCAGTATTGTTCCCATAGGGTGTTCATTATGATGGTCTGAGTCGCCCCTTTAAGGGTCCAGAACGATCAAAATTACACCATGTATATACTTATATGGGGCAGTAAATTATACATACTGCAAACCTTCCTCTTAAATCGCCCTATTGCTAAAAACTCCAATAAAACCCGTTGAGTAAAAAGATCTAAGCGAACAGATATCAGGAGATCAGAAGCGACTTCAATGTATACTATGTAAAGAAAAGACAAAGCGCATTGATGCATAGTGACACTCGATAGGGCGGGCACCCTAAGCTACAAATACAAGTTCACTTGAACGAAAGGCTTCTAAGGCCTAAGGTGAAGCCCTGCCGATTAATTTTTCAGCCGTCGGTGCTCACGTCGCGTAATCCCGGATCGATTTCCGATTAACAGCGATTTGCTTCGCTAAACGGTGTTTACTTTTGACCGGACTCACCCAACTGCCCTAGAAGGAGAGTTATGTTTTCTGTTTCTAAAATATTGTATTTTCTTCACCTATTGTTTTGCGGTTTCTTATGTTATTTATTTTTTATTTTTATACGGGGAAACGATAGTCCAATCTGAGTCATGGACATCGAACAGAAAACATCGAGAGCACGGTCGAGAGGCAACTCACTAGTAGCTTTTTCTCTAGTATGTCGCACGGAGAGGCAATGGCAACTATTATACTCTGTGAACTACTCAATAATTTCCTGTCAAAAATGGTCAAGAGTGCTATTTTTGAAATGACGCCTTTCGTAAACAAGCAATTTTTACACTGTGTCACACTTTCAAAAATAGTACCCCAGTGCGTGTTTCTTTCATGATACCTACAAAAGCCTTGATTTTAAACAACAGAAATATTCTTGTATATTATGTACATACATACTATCACGTCTTTTTTCTTACGGGATAGACAGAATCTAAACCTAGAAGCCACGCTTAGCATGTTGGTTGGGCGTTAGGTGGAAACGGAAACAAAATATTGAGTCTGTAGAATAATTTTTCTTCAGATAACTAACATGATTCTTCAGATTTTCAGCCATTCCCATATGATTGTTAGACACCTGTTCGTTTTCAACTTTTTAACTATTAAATTAAATGTTTATATGTTTGAATAAATCTATAGGTATGTAAATGCATACTGGAAGGACCTAGTGTTTATGGTACAGGCACGGCCTAGTTTAGACACTAGTGTAATGGACTCATCTAAATAACAGTGAGGCAAAGTGATTACTGACTGATTACTTTATAGTTAGGTATATACAAATGTAAGTAGATTAAGTTCAAAATTGTATGTTTTCATGAAATAAATAAATAAATATTATTCCCTCGATTGGGTTTAACGATCTGCGCGGGAGGAGAACCAGCTGGTACATAATTTCTGTCCTCTCAGACTAGCATGAAACTTGTATATGTCATTGGGACCCGACGCTGCTCTTGCCGATACGTGGTCGCCATTCGAGAACCCTTCTGCCCCATCGGCCTTCGGTTCTACGCGCTATGTGCCCCGCCCAAAGCAAGCGCAGCGTCGGACATCCACCAACCAGATGGTCCGACGACCTGACTAAGGTCGCAGGAACACGCTGTATGCAGGCCGCTTCCAACCGGTCGTATTGGAAATCCTTAGGAGAGGCCTATGTCCAGCAGTGAACTTCTTGCGGCTAATATGATGATGATTTGAGACCCGTCTTTGCTCTTGTCGGTGGAGTTTCTTTTACATATTTTCTGCTCACACGATTTCTACCTTTTCTTTTATCAGATCCATGCATGCATGCTTCTTGCATCCAAGCGAGAAATCCAATAATGTGACAAAGCTGAATTTTACTTCACGCCAGTGCCAACTCATTCTGCAAAGTACAAAATCAAATTGTCTCTTTGGCACATATCCACTCCAGAATTTCAAGTGCAGGCAAAAAATAAAAAAGCGGCCAAGTGTGATTCGGACTCGCCCATGAAGGGTTCCGTAAGAGCAAGTAACATAATATAAAAGTTCTTGTTATGTTTGAGTTGACTGAATGAAAGGTAAATTACTAATTACGATTTATGACGTATTAAAAAAAGAACTACTTACTAGATCTCGTTCAAACCAATTTTCGGTGGAAGTTTGCATGGTAATGCACATCATATATTTTTTATAGTTTTATCATTCTCATAATTATGAAGTTACAGTTGCAAAAATTATATTAGAAACCTCAATATCATTTTTGAAGACCTATCCATAGGTATGGATTTGATGAAAAACAAAATGTTAAGTTTCAGTTCTAAGTATTGACCATTTATTGTTTTTTTTTCTATCTTTATACAGAATACATCTACTTACCAAGTTTCAACAGTATAGTTCTTATAGATTTGGAAAAAAGGCTGTGACGTACGGACGGACAGACAGACATGACGAATCCATAAGGGTTTCGTTTTTTTTCCATTTGGCTACGGAACGCTAAAAAACATTGATGCCCAAATATGGCCCAAATGGAGCACACTTTAACTTATATTTTTAGTGAAACGGGTCGCGCGGTATTTTAGGACGTGTCGTTCGTATCCCAAAACCTTCGTCAGATCCAGTACTTCGCTTGAATTAAACATTATATAATTTATAGGGTTCCGTATTCAAAGGGTAAAAATGGAACCCTATTACTGAACCTCAGTCTGTCTGTCACAGGTCTGTATCTATTAGTTGACAAAATTATCTCGCTTGACCAATTATCCCCTACATCTTAGGAGCGGTTAAAAAACGCTTGACCAGTTGACAAAATTATCTCGCTTGACCAATTATCCCCTACATCTTAGGAGCGGTTAAAAAACGCTTGACCAGTTGACAAAATTATCTCGCTTAACCAAATATCCCCTACATCTTAGGAGCGGTTAAAAAACGCTTGACCAGTTGACAAAATTATCTCGCTTGACCAATTATCCCCTACATCTTAGGAGCGGTTAAAATCGCTTGACCAGTTGACAAAATTATCTCGCTTGACCAATTATCCCCTACATCTTAGGAGCGGTTAAAAAACGCTTGACCAGTTGACAAAATTATCTCGCTTGACCAATTAATTATCCCCTACATCTTAGGAGCGGTTAAAAAACGCTTGACCAGTTGACAAAATTATCTCGCTTGACCAATTATCCCCTGCATCTAAGGAGCTGTTAAAAAACGCTTGACCAGTTGAAAAAAATATCTCGCTTGACCAATTATCCCCTGCATCTTAGGAGCGGTTAAAATCGCTTGACCAGTTGACAAAATTATCTCGCTTGACCAATTATCCCCTACATCTTAGGAGCGGTTAAAAAACGCTTGACCAGTTGACAAAATTATCTCGCTTGACCAATTATCCCCTACATCTTAGGAGCGGTTAAAAAACGCTTGACCAGTTGACAAAATTATCTCGCTTGACCAATTATCCCCTACATCTTAGGAGCGGTTAAAAAACGCTTGCAGGTGACAAAATTATCTCGCTTGACCAATTATCCCCTACATCGACGAATCCATAAGGGTTCCGTTTTTTGTCATTTGGCTTTGGAACCCTAAAAACCAAAGCTTTACATCAAACTGCTCGTACCAAGCGACGTTCAAAATCAAAGAGATTTTCAGTTTCATTTGAGCCTCGTTTTCGGATTGTAAAAATCTACATGCAGATTTTCGAATAGAAAACAAACCCGTGTACACACACACACACACACACATATATGTGCAAAAAGAAAAAAAGGTTGTCTGTAAAGTCGGTTTAAGGACGATAGTAAAATTTTTCCGTGATAACCGTGGAAGAGGGATAGATGCGTCACAAGCCGCTTAGGCCGATTGTGCCTCTGTATCGCTCGCTTGTTTTGCGCTCTCGCTTGCACACGGAATGCAACACTTTTTTGTGCGTGCAGCCAGAATTCATCTATTTATAAGACGTTATCACGTCAATAAATGCCCACACAGGGCACCTTGTATTCATCATAATATTAAAATTGAAAATATGTGATGAAAAAGAACTCGGCCACAGGTAGGATTCGAACCCACGTCCCTTAGGTTAACGCCCTAAGTGTGATACCATTACACCATCATCATCATAATATGTAACAGCCTCCGTGGTCCAGTGGTTAAGGCGTTTGCCTGTTGACCCGAGGGTCGTGGGTTCGATTCCCACCGGAAGCATACTTTGTTTAGTTGTTTCCAGTTTGGTTAGGACATTGCAGGCGTGAATCACCTGATTGTCTGATAATAAAGATGATTCCGTGCTTCGGAGGGCACGTTTAGCCGGTGGTCCCGGCTGCCATCTGGTAGTCGTTAAAGGAACCACGTCAGAGGCCGAGAGGCGGTTCCGAAGAACTCTGACACCAGAGTGTGCATGGTCGATTGACCGTGACACCTACTCGAAATGATGATGATCATAATATGTTATTATGTACTTGTAAATTGCACGTGAATAGCACAAACCCGTGTACAGTCGCCAACATTGATATTTATACACATCCGTTCTTAAGAGGAAGCAATAAGCTCAAGAGAATTGAAAGATGGGTATTTGTAAAATCTATTGCTGTCGCGCCGCGTACCCACACAACCGCAGCGTGCGATAGAGACAACTGCAGCTCGGGGCGAAAACACCTTTACAAAATTAACGCTTCGTACTTAGTCCCCTGATTTCTGCTTCAAAAGTTAACCGATTAATTTCTTTTTTATATAAAATAATCTATGGCTGTGTTTCTATGTTTTCTTTTTCTAATATAATCGCGTCAAATTTGTTTTCCTGATGCTTGAACACAACGGAGATTCTTACAAATTTTTCAGGTTTCTGTAGGTTCATATCTCTTTAAATAATTCAATTATGAAAAAAATAAATAAAAAATAGGGACATACCAATATCTCCATAGGTATATTTTTATGGTAAAAAATCATTGCCCCTGGCGAAGTCATAGATTTAAAAAAAAAAATTCGTCTCTCTGAATAGATGTCACATTTTGCCATTTATGTATGGGAACCTAGTGTGTCATTAGCGGGGGTGTGAGGCAGAGGAAAGGGAGTCGTGGTTTCAGGGGTGCTATTTGTAAATGAGTGACTTGATGAAGAAGTACAAATTTTCTATACATCATCGGTCGTTTAGTAAACACGTCGATTCGAAAATAGCACTCATGACGTTTGACGCCGCTGTCATAAGAGATGTAACAACACCGTGTAATATCGATATCGAGAAAAACCCACAACAAGAGTTTGTTTCAGTTTGACTTCATTTAAGTAAACAACATATGAAGTATTAATAATTATATAGTCATAATCATCTAAGAGATTCCCTGGTTCCTTATACTCCTGGCATCTTCAGTTGTGCTGCGTCGAAGCCCGGGGTCCGCTATTATGACAGCATTCATGCTGTAATAAGAAGTATATATTCCATGCTGGTCTAGATGAAAAGGAAAAATTGAGAATGTACCAGTTGCTTCTCTGATAGGGAATGCGACTAGCAACCTATTACACCTTTGATTCAGATTTCCACCTACATACGCCCACAAACACGCTAAACGTGGCTTTTGGTTTTAGGCAGATGCCTACACCGTAAGGGTGAAGATCGTGATAATATGAATGTATGTATGTTTTACGGCCCAACGCCAATTCTCCTTATGTAACTCCAGTAACGCGGACATACATAAATATGAAACTGAAGTACAAGTTTTTGCCTGCGCCGGAAATTTAACCCGGTACCTGGCTCGTTAACCACTGTACCATGGAGATTGTCATTATCGTTTATGATATTGTAATTAAATGTCCTTTGCATTACTTACATGTGAAAAGTCACAGGTTGTGGTTTCCCTTTAGCATTTTTTACAGTATTTTTGCAGAATTTCACTACACAACTAGGCATGTTTATAATTATAAAAATAAATTTTCGTTTGCCTCATAAGGTTCCGCTACAAATAATACGACAGACGTCAGAGGACTGAGGCCGCGAAAAAGCATACGCTGTTTTAAGAGTATGAGTAACAAAACATGCGTTGCTTCTAGAGACGTACGAGCCTTTGTATAAAAAGTAAGACGGGTTGGGCTCTCTTAAGTCCTGTATGTATTGAGGTACATCTCTTATGGTGTTGCGCAGACCGCAAGAGAGGGCACCATCTAAGTAAAACACTTTTGTCATAACCAAAACCAAGATGATTGGCGAAAGCCTACTCCCATTGTGTTCCAAGTGCAACGTATGATCTGCCTGCTGAATAAGGTGGTTCGCCATCTGCTGAAGTAACCCCGTGGGTCACTGTTGGGTCATCATGCTGCCCAAGCGCTGAGCGGGGTGCCACGAAAGCTCTCATAGGTGTTCATGAAGCAGATCAACTACTAATGATGGCAACTAATGAAGTGGCAGTTGCGCTGTTAGTATACGGAAGTGAACATGGACAGCAACAACAAGTACAGTTTTCGGTACTTGTTGTGTTGCCTCGTGACGCACCAAGCCCTCGCCTGGGAACGTCAAAGCTGACGTCACTATGCTATCGGCTGCACCAATACTTCAAGAGTGTGTAAAAAAGTGAAACAGTGAAGACGACGGCCAAGCAAAGAACAAAAAGACCTACCTAATGTATCAAGTATCTATCAAAGCTACTTCAGACTGCCCCAATAAACAGTTACTATATACTCTTAACCTCAAGGAGGTAGCGGAGAAGAGCCTTCTGCTGTATCATTGATGAAAAAGGCTTCAAAAAAGTATAGTAGTGATTAAAATGTCCAGAATAATTTTATTTATTATTCAATTGCAACTTTTAATGAACTTAGTGAAAAATAGTGCAAAAACCTATTAATCTAATATCTAATCCTTATTACTCAGTTCGGACTGAGTTTAGAGGTATATATGCCCTTATAACTTTATTTTGTTATTGACTATCGGTAAAACAAGGTATGGTTAGTGGCCGCGCGAAAACAAAAAGACGCCAATAACCGGCATTGTTCTTTTGAAATATTATCTATTTCGGTTCAATAGATACAGTCATGTCATGTGGCAGATGGATGGACGGATGGACGTCGAAGGCTTAGTATTACCTTTCCGTTTTTACTCTTAGGGAACGGAACACTAAAAATAATAAATTTTCGGGAAAGTCGTGGAGGGTGAATTTATTATTATTTATTTCTTGGCATTAACTTTATTACTTATATTATTACACTCATCTGTATTCATGTAAATTATCGATGTTTGGCAAAAAATAGCAAAGTGCATCACTATGCGTCTTTCCGCCTTTCACTGACAATAGAATTTGACGTTTTTAATGGAGGATAAATATGTTTATAATATTGTAAATAACATGAACTTGCATTACTTAAATGTGAAAAGTGCCAGCGCGATAGTTTACTATAATTTCAGTATCATTTTAGTATTTTAGAAGGACAGAACCTCAGATATTGGCATGTTTATAATTTTAAAAATTAAATTCCACTCTGTTACATACCCCTCGACAGGCGTCAGAGGACTGAGGCCTAGTGTATAGTATACGCTCCTTTTAAGGGTATCAGTAACAAGACGTATCAAGTAATACGCTGCTTCTAGAGACTTCATACTTCTATGGGCGTAGTGTATATATTCTTTGCTATTGGTACTATCCGGCGAGGAATCAGGAGCAACGCATGTATGGAAATACATCTCTCCTAAATAGGAGTCCCTAAATTCCGTTTTAGACCTTATCACGAGGAAATCCTCGTGATAAGGTCTAAAACGGAATTCAGTTGTATTCCGTTTTGCTCGGGACTGTACGGCCGTGCATGCCACCGTATTCCCGTATGGAACTTAATCGTTTGGTGTGGATAGCTCACGGAGTACATACGATGTACTCCGTGGGATAGCTTTATCTAATGAACATGCCACGTGATTTTTTTTATATAGCAATGCTCGTCCTAGTAATTTCTGCAATGTTCTGGTTTGGTCTACCTATAGCAGAGACTACCTATAGAAGTTTGTGCGGCGAGCTCCGTGGCGCAGTGGTTAACACGCCAGCCTGCGACACGGAGTGCCCGGGTTCGATCCCCGGCCAGGCCAAGATGGAAAATGATCTTTTTCAGATTGGCCTGGGTCTTGGATGTTTATCTATATATGTATTTATTATCAAATATAGTATCGTTGAGTTAGTATCACATAACACAAGTCTCGAACTTACCTTGGGGCTAGCTCAATCTGTGTGATTTGTCCGTATATATATTTATTTATTATAGCAGTTTAACATGCAAACTGAAAACAAATTTACTATCACGTAGTTTCCTTTGTGGGGTAGACTGGGCTGGACCCCAATCAGTCTATCTCCTGTATGTAAGTTTATATGATATGTAAATTAATTTACATTCCAACAAATAAATATTCGATACATGACTCAGTAAATACCTTCGGAATTAACTGGACATGCGTAACATAACAACATATTCAGGCGAATACGTTTGTGTCAACTGTCTGTGCCAAAATGCTCCCGGAGTGGAGTCATCAAATTGAATTTCCTGTTTTCCCAAGAATCTCAATTGTGACCGATTCAATTTTTAACAAATGAATCATTCTAAGAATGAAAGAAAATGTTTATGTAAACACAGCTTATTCGTATTTGAAAATCATTAGTTTATACAAATTACCATACCGGATATTGGATATTGAGGTTTAGGTATAATTTAATTGGCATTGTATTGTAAGGAAGAAAAATTGATATGAGCGTTAAAATTGAAACAAACTCATAACAAAGGAAGTGTTTGGGTGAGCTTGCCCAAAACTGGGTTGGAACTGTTTTGGTTAAATCTAGGTTGCCAGTTGCAGCTGATTTGGAATGTAGGGCGCGCGTGACGTCATACGATAGCGAAAGTCGATCGCTTCGCTTGCGGCGGGCGTCGAGACTTTGAGAGGGTTGCTTTGCTTTTCTTAGCCAGTTTAAATTTAGATAGCGCATTGTTCTTTTCTTTTAAGAATTCCGAATCTCTACAGATATGTCTATAGACATTTATGGTGGAGTAAGTAAATTTACATACAGGAGATAGCTCGACGACCTCTGAAATCTGGAGCTGGTTTTGTCGTCTTGGTTTTGAACTATAGAGCGCAAACACTCGCAACGCGGCAGCTTTGCGCCGCGTTGCAAGTATTTGCGCTCATCTGTGCCGCTCGAGGGTATTTTCGTGAACTCCTTCGAACAATTGTATGACTATGTTCGGAAACGCAGGCGCTTGCCTCTACCGCGTGCGCCTGCCGCGTTATATTTTTTTCGGCTTAGCGTGCGTTTGACAGAGGCCGCAATTTTATTTTTTAGATATGAAGGGGAGATTAGTGTAAAGTTAAATCCAAGTTTGTGGGGTTGCAACCCTTGTCCCATGGCCGCCATCTTGGAAAAAGGGGTTCAAATCGTATTTATGGTTTATCTGCCAAACTATAGGTAAAATCCATTGAAAATATAGAGCTAAATTCTACTAAAAATGCCAATATCGCCATGAATAATACAATGCAAGTTAATGATGATCGTTTCTTGCATTCTGAAGGGCAGATTATATCCAATAGGGCAGGATTATGTAACAGAATCGATACTAAGCTGACTGCAGATGGCAGCGAATAATTTGCATTTAGTTAGTGTTACGCACGCGGGTCACCTGATGTTTTTATAGTGCACAATGAACTTACAATGTCAATATCGTTATGAATAATACAATGTAAGTTAATGATGATCGTATTTTGCGTTCCGAAGGGCAGATTTTATCTAATAGGGCAGGATTATGCAACAGAATCGATACGGACGTGACTGAGGGACGAAGTTGCATTTTGTTAGTGTTACGCACGCGGGTCACCTGATGTTTTTATAGTGCACAATGAACTTACAATGCCAATATCGTCATAATTAATACAATGTAAGTTAATGATGATTGTATCTTACGTTCCGAAGGGGCAGATTTTATCTAATAGGGCAGGATTATGCAACAGAATCGATACGGACGTGACTGAGGGACAAAGTTGCATTTAGTTAGTGTTACGCACGCGGGTTACCTGATGTTTTTATAGTGCACAATGAACTTACAATGTCAATATCGTTATGAATAATACAATGTAAGTTAATGATGATCGTATTTTGCGTTCCGAAGGGCAGATTTTATCTAATAGGGCAGGATTATGCAACAGAATCGATACGGACGTGACTGAGGGACGAAGTTGCATTTTGTTAGTGTTACGCACGCGGGTCACCTGATGTCTTTATAGTGCACAATGAACTTACAATGCCAATATTGTCATGATTAATACAATGTAAGTTAATGATGATTGTATCTTACGTTCCGAAGGGGCAGATTTTATCTAATAGGGCAGGATTATGCAACAGAATCAATACGGACGTGATTGAGCGACGACGTTGCATTTTGTTAGTGTTACGTAAACGGGTCACCTGCTGTTTTTATAGTGCACAATGAACTTACAATGCCAATATCGTCATGATTAATACAATGTAAGTAAATGATGATTGTATCTTACGTTCCGAAGGGGCAGATTTTATCTAATAAGGCAGGATTATGTAACAGAATCCATACGGACGTGACTGAGGGACAAAGTTGCATTCTGTTAGTGTTACGTACACGGGTCACCTGATGTTTTTATAGTTCCCATTGTTCTTTAATTGTTTACAGTTTAAATACGTAGGTACTTATCGTAATAAGTTACGATACAAAGCCAGTAGTAGCAATTATACAGGTGATTTTGAATACCCTGGCTATATTTTAATGTCGGAATCAGAATCCATAATAGAATTAATCCCGCTATAAAAATAGGTAAAAAAATACGAATTCATCGAATTCAAGTAAATGTCTTTTTTTAACTTTATACACAACTAGCTACTCGCCCCGGCTTCGCACGGGTGCAATGTAGATACTAATATGGGACAGTAAATAATATACATATTTATATTTACCTTCCCATTGAATCAGTCTATATATTGCTGATATCTGCATTAAAATCCGTTGAGTAATATAAAGACCTAAGCGATCAGACAGCGGATGCGACTTCATTTTATACGATGTAAAGAATAAAGAATTATGATAACACGCATAAAGCCACACACACACACACACACAATGACTCTTTCTACGAGTCAACCAACCTAGTGATGTAGATAATGGAAGGGTTAATGCAAAAACAAGATATGAATATAAGATAAAATAAACAATGTATAAGCAAATACCAAAATAGCAAATAAACATACCAAAGTACACAATCCTTATCCTTACTAATATTATAAATTCGAAAGTGAGTTAGTTTGTTTGTTACGCTTTCACGCCGTAACTACTGAACCGATCATTATGAAATTGTACATAGGGTTCGATTATTCTCACGGGAAGCATACTTTCTTTAGTTGATTCCAGTTTGGTTAGGACATTGCAGGCTTGAATAGTGCTTCGGAAGGCACGTTAAGCCGTTGGTCCCGGTTGCCATCTGGTAGTCGTTAAAGGAACCACGTCAGAGGCCGAAAGGCGGTTCCGAAGAACTCTGACACCAGGGTGTGCATGGTCGATTGACCGTGACACCTACTCGAAATGATGATGATGATTATAAGAAAGCCGCAATGTATTTTGACTATTACTATTAAACCGTTGTACACTAAGTTAGCAAATAGTCCGGCTGGCCGTCAAAAAGGTGTGCCTTTTTTGTAGAATCGTATAAAAGCAGCAATATATATGTAAACCATATTAAGTAAGCATAGCATAATATTAGGGTAGCGTGCGTATCAAAATGGTTTTCGCCCATTACCAGATTTCACGATTTCTCCCCAAGTAAATGTCACAATACCACAGAATAAGTAATAGTACAGTCAGCCAAGGAGATACCTGACCCCGCCATCTACCTATATCTTGATTGATCTTAAACTAAACGTGATATTAACATGAAAATGTATATACAGGAAAAAATTAAAATCTTTCTGAATATAAAATAAAATAAATATATAAATATCAATCACACAGATTGAGCTAGCCCCAAGGTAAGTTCGAGACTTGTGTTATGGGATACTAACTCAACGATACTATAATGTATAAACAAATAAATATAATTGACCGAGCGAGCGAAGCGAGCGAAGCATCTCAGTTTCCACTGGCCCAAAATTCTTTTGTCCGTCTGTCTGTCTGTCTGTCTGTCTGTCTGTCTGTTCTCGCCTACAGGTCGCATTTCTCAACCGATTCTCATGAAATTTTGTGAGCAGGTTCGGTAATTATACAGAATTTTTTTGTCGTGCCTGTTTTTCGAAATTTTTGAAAATGGCAGATATATGGTGGTCCGAAACTTAAAAAAACTCATAGCACAGATATTTGAAAAAAAAAACAAAAATGTCACTAGACTTTTTTGTTATTCTCATTAGGACGCAACTTTTTTGTCTGAACAACTTTTTTATACGATAAATTTGAACGTGTTTATAGTCGGCAATTTTCCCAAAAGTTGTCTGAGATCGATTTTCTGTATATTTATGAAAGAAGTTGAAGTACGTGAAGTGGGAGAGGGAGTGAAATTGAACAACTTTCCCTAAGGAACAAAAATCAAAATATGAAAAATATTTTTTGGCTTAAAGCATGATACTGCCTATTACTTTTATAATTGAAAACACTGAATAAACTTAGAATCCTGAAATAAGAATTAAAAATAAATAAAAAAGATTCACATGCTATCCTGTGACTTGAACCCGGGGCTTATAGGTGCCGGCCACTTCTTAACGTAAAGTTCGCATGTTTGTCTGCCATAATAGTTGAAAAGTAGCGTCCTATTAAAATTTTGATATTAAAATTTTGTCCAATTGGTAACATAACAACTATGAAACCGGGTTCTTAAACTTTGCCTCCTATTCATCCATGTCAAGTTCGCTATTCCGATATTTCCGATCTTGAAGAGGATTACTCCAACTTAGTTAATGTGTACAAAATCATACTAAACATGGTGCTCAAGGGCCGTGTTTCCATACAAGAGTAGTCCCCTGATTCCTTGCCGGATAGCACCAATAGAGTAATGAGTTTTTACTAAAAAATTCGGATGTTAAAATTTTTTCATAATTGAATTATTTAAAGAGATATGAACCTTCAAAAACATTAAAAATTGGTACGAGTTTCCGTTGTGTTCAAACATCAAGAAAACAAATTTGGGCAATTATATATAAAAAAAAGAAACGCAGAAACACAGCCATAGCTTATTTAAAATTTTTAATGTAAAAAGATATTAAATCGGTTAAGTTTTGGAGAAGAAATCAGAGGACTACGAAGCGTTAATTTTGTGTAATTTTTATAAGTATTTTCCGGCCGAGCTGCAGTTATCTCTATTGCACTCTGCGGGATTTGTTTGGGCACGCGGCGCGACAGCAATAGATATTATAAATATCTATTTTTTAATTCTCTCGAGCTTAGTGTTTCCTCTTAAAAAGGGTCTGGTCGGGTCTTCTGGTAATGGGAATGTAGGTTTAAATTTCCGTTTCCTCTGGTACCTAAATAAGAGCAGCGGGGATTGGGAAATAGTAACTGAAGGAAATCATCCTTTAGTCAATTAGCATATCAGTAACAGATATATTTTAGAGCTCTGGAGGGCAAATGTGAATGTTGGTTGTAAGGGCTCGCGAGGTCTACTGTTCTCGCAGAACCACTAGTAAATATATAGGGACAAATCACACAGATTGAGCTAGCCCCAAAGTAAGTTCGAGACTTGTGTTATGGGATACTAACTCAATGATACTATATTTTATAACAAATACATATATAGATAAACATCCAAGACCCAGGCCAATCTGAAAAAGATCATTTTCCATCTTGACCTGGCCGGGGATCGAACATATGAATATTATTTTTAATTAAGGAGAAAAATCAAGATATAGGTAGATGGCGTGGTCAGGTATCTCCTTGGCTGACTGTACTAACGTAAGAATACTTACCGAAATTAAAATACCGTTTGCTTCCAAAAATGTATTCTCATAGAACAATAATAATATTTTTTATTCCCACAAACACGGGTAAACGAACGTAAATGACAAAACCGCTAGTATTAATGTAATTAAACCATAATTAAACGCTTAATTGTAAAGTTTTCCCAAGTAACTGGATGTCTCGATCGTCGCCCCCGTGCGGGCAATTAAGCTAAGCGAGGAAATAAATTATAGGATTCACCTGCCTCATTTGGCTGTTAAAATGAGCCGTTACAGACCTTAGGCCGAAATTCGTAAAAAAAACTGTATTTGTGCCACAAACGATCGAGCTGGTGTAGTAAGTAAATAACTTTATTTAATTAATACTAGTTTTCAAACAAACAAACAAACAAACAAACTCATTTTCGCATTTATAATATTAACTAGCTTTCGCCCGCGGCTCCGCCCGCGTTAATGTCGATCCCTCGGGAATAGTACTTTTTCCCGGGATAAAAGGTAGTCTATGTCCTTCTCCGTACTCCAGAGAACTTGTATGCAAAATTTCATGATGATCGGTTCAGTAGTTACGGCGTGAAAGCGTAACAAACAAACAAACAAACTCACTTTTGCATTTATAATATTAGTTAGGATTAGGATAGTAAGGATAGTAAGCATAAGGATAAGGATTGACTTTTAGATGAGATATATGGAGGTATCAAGCTGAAATCAATATCAAATACAACTACTACTGCTCAAACTTGTCTACTTGTCAAACGTCTCTACCTACTGTCTCTTGAAGCTGTGAAAAAATCTTTCTAAGCCAACGCAATCAAAAAATTGCAAAAAATACAGCCGTTTATGCCGCAAATTTTCGACATTCGCAAGGGAATCAAAACATACAAGGTCCTTCCCGTGAACTCAGAAACTTGGAAATTGGTATGAATCAACGTCTTATTGCACATATAGGAAAAATTGCAAAATGCATATTTTTTTTAGTTACATTAAGTATATAATAAAAATATTTTTAATAATTTTACTTATTTTAGATAATGGTACGGACGCCTTCGTACGCGAGTCCGACTCGTAATTGGTCGGTTTTTTGTTGTTGTGACCCTTCCTGTGCGTTTCTGACTAGACTCCAACGCGCTCGGATACTTGTTTGTTTGTATGTTTGTTTGTAATATCTTTATTGTACGAGAAAAAACACAGAACATAAAACATAGTTTATACGAAAAGTAGACATACAATGGCGGACTTATCCCATAAAGGGATCTCTACCAGTCAACCAGCCAAATGATTGAGATGCTTATTCATAATTTGCCATGCGTCCAAAGAGAAAAGTCGTGCAGTGTCATCAGTTACAAGTTACAAGTAGTTACAGTTACAAGTAGTAGTTACAGTGTAGTTTATCTCTGTGAATATTGCAAATTATGTAATAGTTGTACTTATTATAAACAATCTTTTTTATGTAATTTATTACTTATCTATTTTATAAATTAGACGGGCTTGTTGGTTAATTTTGTTAAGCTCAATTATTCCTTTGATCTTTGTAATCCTGCAATCAAAACAACAATTTAACTTGGTAAGAAGTTTGATCCGCGGATTTGTTTTAATACCTGCTTTATGTAAGACTCCGACGAATGATGTTTTGGTAATAAAATATTTTAAAAAAAAATGGCCTAAATTAGAAGTCAAAGGAGTTCTTGGCGGGAATTTCGGCGGACTGCACGGTTTTTGTTTTGGATTGTTTTGCAAATTGCTTCTAGTGGACTTTATAATGTGAAATCAGTGTAATTTGGTGTTATAAATGCCCATGTTTATGAACAATGTGTGGACTAACTACAATAAAGTGTCATGGTGCGGCTATAGTGAGATTTATATAGCGGGCTGGTGGTCGCTCGCCTTATTGCAACTGCGTCTATGATCGAACCAGTAGATTCGTGGGAATTGTCACCAGGGGCTCCATTAAATCAACGAAATGAATTACACCACCATTTCGTTGATAACATGTAGAGAAATATGATGGGCTAAAAGGCATAGAAAGCCAAATGCCGTAAAACAAATAGGAAAAAAAAAATTTAAAGGTCAAAAGCAAAATAACTATATGTATTCGCATCTTTAAAAAAATATATAGGGACATATCACACAAATTGAGCTAGCCCCAAAGTAAGTTGTAAACTTGTGTCGTAGGAAACTAACTAACTCAACGATACTATATTATATAATAGATACTTATAATCATCAAAGACCTGAAAAAGATCGTTTTCCATCATGACCTAACCGGGGATCAAACCCGGGCACCGTCGTGTCCAGGCTGGCGTATTGACTACTGCGCCACGGAGCTCGCATCATTAGCAAAATATTATAATTCTATCGTCAATCTTCAAAACTCTTGACATCAATATCTGACGGACATAGTTTCAATACTTGAATATTAATACTATACGTATTATAATTCTATAGCAATCTCATCTGGCGGCACCTCAGAAGAATAATATACATAGAAGCCGCATAAAAATAGAAACTGAAAACAGATAGTTGACACGGTATTTTTCTTATGAGCTTTCGCTTATGACAGAATGAGACAAAAACTTCAGTCAGTTTCTATTATTTTCATGGTTGTCCCGACTTGAAATGTCAATGGACTCCATTGGACTCCATTAAATCCGACTAAATTCAAAATAACTTATTACAGTTCAACGTCTGTCACATTAGCATCTTGCCGACTTGATCGGGTTATATATCAAGAAAAACATTGCGGCGGAATTGTGATGTCTGCAAATTAAATATAGGATTGTGCTAAAATTCTCACGGAAAAAAGTATTAACCGGTGTTGGGTTGGTGCGTTATCAAATGACCATTATACTAAATAATGTCTTGTGCAATGGAGCGATGTAAATCCTATTCAGGACGAACAGAAATAAATTCTGTAAAACATAATTTTCTTCGGTAAGTTTTTCAATCAAAAGTGCATAATTAAAACCCAAAATACCTCAAAATACAATAATAATATTGTCAATTATATAACGTATTGTATAAATGACAACTTTTATAGGTATTTTGCTTAAAATTATCGTTTTTTCCTTATTTCAAATTAGGTTAGTTTTTTTCCTACTGATGTGGTAAAATCACGTATCTACGAGTATATCGATATTTTTTATGAGGGTCTTGCTATCAGGGATATTTTTGTTAGTGTTGAGCCATGCAATAGTAATGTAACAAATTGAACCATCATGGTAATTAAACAACCAGCAAAGTGTGAGTCGGACTCGCCACTAAGGGTTCCGTACCATCCTTACATATAATATTATAAATGTGAAAGTGAGTTTGTTTGTTACGCTTCCACGCCGTAACTTCTGAACCAATCATCATGAAATTTTGCATCATCATCATCACCATTGCACGATCTCTGGAGTACGGAAAAGAACATAGACATATCTTACATCTCAGAATAAGATAATGTTATCGGGGATAGACATTAACGCGAGCGGAGCCGTGGGCGTAAGCTATAAAAACGCCCAAAATTTTTGTTTGTAATATTTCAACTGTCTAACTATCACGGTTCATAAGATACAGCCTGTTGACAGACAGATGGACATCGGAGTCATATTAGTAGGGTCCTGTTTTTATACTTTGTGTACGGAACCCTAAAAAGAATCGACTTTTACTAATATGAAGAAAATTATTGTTGAAATTTTATTGCAGCTCCCTGAAGTAAAAGGAAATTAAAAAGGTGTGCGACATATTGGACATAATATGTCATACATACTCGAATTTGTTCAAAATATTTTACTGCCGTGCCGATACATTAATTTCGAATATAAAATTAAATGGAAGCGATTGAAACACGATGCTTTACCTACATTTATATTTTCCGAATTATAAATCAATGGTAATAAGAAAGTTTACGGAAATTTATTATTTATATTTAAAATTATGAAAAAAATATTTTATTTTGGACAGTAATGAAAGTGGGTAAAGTAATCTCTTGTTTTTCTTCACCTCTTGTTTTTCTATTACCAACACTGTGAATTTTTCACAAATAACTCATTGGCACTTTTTTACCCTAGTGTAAAAGTTTTATAAATAAAAAATATCACTTCGAATTATGTGTTTCTCTTTACCTACCTGATTATGTTTCCTTTACTGACTGTTCCTCAAAGCTAGCTGGGAAAAGCTTTAGATGGTTTTGGAATATGCTGAATGGCCCATTGATCAAGTTAAAAATATATCTGACCTTATATTACCTTTTGATACATGAGCGCCCCATTGCAATTTAGAGTCTATTGTGATGCCTAAGAAGGTGGTATCATTTACAAAGTCTAGTATTTTACCTTCTACTAGTATGTCATTGTCAACGTTGGACTGCCTCACATTGGGGACTGTAAATCGAATGCATTGGGTTTTTTGCGCATTCATAGGTAATAGGTAAGGTAGGTAAGTAGGCACTGTTTGAATTTCGAAATAATCGAAAATATGATTGACATCATATTAGGTATTCTGCCGTTCGATCGAATACTGGGTAAGGCCTAATGACCAGCAGTAGACAGTAGACGCGCGGTGGGTAATGAATGGTTTTTTTTTTACCTATTTATCAGATGAAGCCAAGCGGCGCCATGCGATTAGGAGTTATATAGGTGTATCTTGACGTAACTTTTGAAGTAAAAGCCTCTTTAGCGGCTTTGTGCACTTTTTGGGATGGGTAAAACACAAAACTCGCGTCAGGACACGTGAACTGATCGAAAATTCGTAAGAAGGACACGGACCTGAGTATGCCGCAAAGGCGAGTTTTGCACTTCTGCCGGCACTCCTGGACAGCAACTAGTTGTTTTTTTTTATGAATCGTACTCATTTAACGAATCGACACAATCAGAGTAGAGTACATTTATGACTTTCTTAGGACGAAACATTTAGTCGATAAATATATTTCATCGATATAGTACAACCCTGATCACATCATGTACCCCAGGACAACCTGCATATTTACGCAAATGGCATTGTGTATGCATCTCTTTCTGATGCTTTAACAATGCCATAAGTAAAAACAGTGTAGAATATTGTATTTTGTTGTTATTTTAACACGGTTTATATGCTTTAGTTATTGTTCTGAGGGCGGCACGCACTGAAGCTTAGTTCCAGAAATCATTGTTAGATGGCAGAGGTATATTGTCTAGTCTAGTCAACTAGTGACTAGACTAATTAGGATGTGTAACAGCGTAATAATCTTATCTTATATGTAAAAAAAAACCTTTGTGATGAAATTGTTGATGAAATAGAACTAGGAGCAACTTTAAAGGATACCCTTTAAAGCAGAAAAAGATTTTTTTAAATCGGTTTATAAATGACGGAGTTCTTAGGTAACAAACATTAAAATAACTTACAACTGATTGAAGAAGTCCACTGCTGGACAAAGGCCTCCCCCAATGATTTCCAGAATGACAGAATGACCAGTTCTGGTCATTAATATAATTCGCCCGAAACGACGTTATAAGAAGTAGAACACTGACTAATCTCTAGCGCATGGATCTCAATAATTGAGCAACAATTCATTTAAAAATGCCGTCTTCATAACTAAATACAGGAAGTTCAATCTCCTACCCACTGAACCTAGGTCAGACCGCAATCTCAGATAAAATGATTTACGCAGATTATGTAATCCACTTCGTGCTTGTAAAGAGCAATCAACATCTGAATCAGAGACCACTCCGTACCGCATCGAACCAAGTTTACGACGTAGGCCGCTTTTACACTGCGGTACTCTGATATAACATGCTATAGCATCAAACAGATTTAACATATAACGAAACAGCGGACGTGAAACACGTTAGCCGTGTGGTATCCGGCAGAGTAGAATAGGACCACTCCAAGTCTTCCCGTGGATGTCGTAGAAGGCGACTTAGGAAATACAAGCTAAACAAAGCTTATAAACATCTGTGAGAGCTCTCCAACCCGTCTGGCCAGCGTGGAGAGTGTAGGCCAAGTCCTCTGGCTGCTCTGGCCAAGTATGGCCCTAGTAGTACAGAGAGGGTCGTGCTCCTGTAGTGGAGACTAAAAAGGACCTGATGATGATTATGATGATGAAACAGCGGACAGGTTTGAATAACAATTATTGGAACTAAGACTGATATCAAAACAAAACCACTGACATTGGCAAACAAATAGCAAAACTCAAGTCGAATGCCGTGTACTCTTGGGTCTAGAAAATAACAACTTGCATCTTATGGATTTTGTATAAGGCGAGGTAGGACTAAAACAATTTCAGACGCCTTTAGCCAGCTTATAATTTTAGGAACGATTATAAATATAGACCAGGGCATACTTAAGGTCCGACCGAAGCACCACAGCTGAAGATGCAATGCGAATGTTTGAATATTAGATGAAATAACAGGAGGTTCCAGTATCATCATCACGTCTTTTTAGTCTCCACTGCAGGAGCATGACCCTCTCTGTACTACCGGAGTCATACTTGGCCGGAGCAGACAGAGGATTTAGCCTACACTCTCCTCGCTGGCCAGACGGGTTGGAGAGGTCTCATTGATGTTTATGAGCTTTGATTAGCTTGTATTTCCTAAGTCGCCTCTTACGACCTCCATGGGAAGACTAGGAGTGGTCCTATTCTACTCTGCCGGAAACCACACAGCTCAGTTGAATTTTAGTTCCAGTATCAACAGTTTCAAATATCTACATCCTTGAACGATTATTATTAAAGCAAAAAGAAAACCACCATCGGTCATAATATCGTAAATAGAGAATTTTCCGACATTAAGTACCTAATTTATATCACTAAACTGTCTTGTCGTCCTAACCAGGACGCGGCCTTACGATGTTGCAAGAGGAAGCAGAGATTAGATGGCCTACTTTCCAAGCGGAATCAACAAAACAGTCGTTTCGTCAATGTTTATAGGGTGATACGAGTACCTCTGCTCTGAGCACACATGGTCTCGTTACTGTGCTATATTTGTTGCGTTGCACAACTCAATTGGGTTTATGTCTTTGGCGTATCGAGGGGGATTAGGGGGCTCACCGTCCCCGAATTTGTAAAATTCTTAATTAATGTTTTTTTTACGTTGCTGTGCTGTCACTTTGTGTCAGTACGAACTGAATCATCCCCATCTAGTGTACCAGCCATCTTTAATTAATAAAATAAAGATGGCACCCATAAACTAGACAAATGCTTTAGTAGCAGATAAAAAAAAACAGCTTGTTTTCGAGATATCTTAACTTTTACGAAGGTATGTATGTGAGTTTCTTTAATCCAACGTATCTTCTATTGTCTGATCAGATTTATAAGTGAAAATATAAATTATAGATACCTATAGAAGGTGAGGCAGTCGTATTTTTATTTTTCTTTGCTAAACCACGTCTGGCCTGGGTACGCCCATGGTCTAAGCTGTTTTAGAGCGCAGCGCGTGGGCTATCTGACATAACGAGAGGGATTGAGAAATCATAAATGAAATGACACAGCTGTGGATTGAGTTACTCCGTACATGGAGTAAGTAATATAACATATAAACACAAAATATATATAATTTAAGATAAATATCAACGAAACATATAATTTTGGTTAGTATAATTATCAAGTAAGATAAAAATCAAAAGAAATAACTTTAAAAAAACTAAAATCTTTAATTATAACAATCATTCAACATATCAAACCATTATTATACCGTTTTATTACTATAAACTTTAAAACATCGATTAGTTGTTATGTATAATAAACTTAATATATACATATTAGTACGGATAATAATCATTGGTTATACGAATTGATTGGTAGAAGATTCTCAATATATACCTAATAATTAAATTAAAAAAAAACCTAGCATCTCAATCTCATTATATCTTCACCAAATTAAAATGGGAACAACTTGGTAGTCATCATCAGGTCTTTTTTTAGTCTCCACTACAGGAGCACGACCCTTTCTGTACTACTAGAGCCATACTTGGCCAGAGCAGCCAGAGTACTTGGCCTACACTCTCCACGCTGGCCACGAGAAGACTCGGAGTGGTCCTATTCTACTCTGCCGATACCACACGGCTAAGCTAACTTGGTAGTAAAGGCTTTTAAATAAAAAAGAAATATCAAAATCGGTTCACAATTGGCGAAGATATCGTGTAACAAACACACATAAAAAAAGACATACCGTCGAATTGACAACCTCCTCTTTTTTTGAAGCCGTTTAATAAATTATCTTATTTATTTTTATAGAACGCCTAGCCGAAAATTAATAGCAACCTGACGATCTCGTAAACGCAAAAAAATATTAATAAAACAAGAAAAAGATAACAATATATTAAAACGAAAATCTGAATATTACGAGTGTGACTTCTTACAGCTCTAGTCTCTAATAAAAGTTAAAAAAAAAATAAGAAAAATAGGTATACTAAAAAAATACTTAGAAAAATTGTCATCACAATTTTTTAAATTTATTTCTAACTTTGTCCTAATATTAACATATAATAAAATATTGTAAAAGTTATATTTGTAATTTAAAAAAAATTGTGATACATACAAAATGCGCGCGCATTTTGTATCACAATTTTTTTTATTTATTTCATACATGCAATAAAATATTGTAATAAGTTCTTTTGTTTGTTTTAGATTTTTGTAATCCTATGAAGTTAATGACTTCTTGTGTTACTTTCCGTTCGCTTTACTGATTAAATCGATTGCCTATTAATAGTTATTCGATAGTCTGTTTGAATGATACACCTTTTGCTGGCTACTCCGATTTTTTTACAAGGAAATGAAGTTTTATTTTATTTATTTATTTAGGTACACCAACAGTGATTACATAAGACATTATTAATGACAGTGAATTCCTAGTTCTAATGTAAGCACCAATTACAGGTATACACAACATTCATATTAACAAAGAAGATTCTATCAGTCCAACTATCCCTTAACAAATTTCAGCACTTTATTTTATTTTTTAAGTTTATGAGTTTGCGCGAATTTGACTTATTTCGTAGGTATTACTGAAATAATTCAAATTCGCAAAATAGACATGGGTCTATACTAATTATCTGGTATATTTTCTCTGTTATATATTTTCAATACGTATACATTTTATAGATTTTGATTCATAATTATTTTAAATACTATACTTTTTGAATGGTATACATTTTGGAAGGTATACTGCATGAGTTGTATAACAGGTGATACTTAGTATTCATAAACGTTATAAAAAATGAGTTTATGCTTTTCGAATTAAAAATTTTATGAATGTTTATAGCTTTTAAGAATATAATCAGTAATGATTATGTCAAGTTAACATTATATCTTTTGAACTTTATTGAAATGAAAATATATAATTTGTTATTATATCAATCAATACGCACCCCCGTACATGCATCATTTGTGTGTTCTAATGTTAGCGGTTAGCGGCGAGCTCCGTGGCGCAGTGGCAGCACGCCAGCCTGCGACTCGAAGGCCCCGGGTTCGATCCCCGGTCAGGCCAAGATGGAAAATGATCTTTTTCAGATTGGCCTGGGTCTTGGATGTTCATCTATATATGTATTTGTTATAAAATATAGAATCGTTGAGTGAGTATCCCATAACACAAGTCTCGAACTTACTTTGGGGCTAGCTCAATCTGTGTGATTTGTCCGCATATATTTATTTATTTATTAACAAATGTTAAACATAGAATTCGTTCGTAAGTAGTATACGTGAAAATTACCAACTTAAATGCTTACGACCAGCTCCTTTTGGTCGCACGATGCCATTGCCAATTTCCACTCTGAGAGTAGCACATGACTGATACGGATGGCACAAACAAAAAAAATCCGCCTAAGTGCGAGTCGAACTCGCGCACGAAGGGTTCCGTACTGTTTTCTATAAAAACGGAAAAAAAAACATGTCTGTTTTATGGGAGCCCCCTTTTAATATTAATTTTATTTTTATTTAATGATTTACTATTCAAGTGAATATTTAACTAAATATTCTGTGAACAATTCAAGCGTCTACCTCTTGCCGTTGATCGAGCAAAAACAAGCAAAAAAAATCACGTTTGATGTATGGGAGCCCCCTTAAATATTTGATTTATTTAATTTTTTTGTATTAGTTGTTATAGCGGAAACAGAAATACATCATCTGTGAAAATTTCAACTATCTAACTATCACGGTCCATGAGATACAGCCACCAGGCTGCAACAGTCGGGCAGCGGAACGATATTAATAGGGTCCCGTTTTTACCCTTTACGAAACCCTAAAAAGGCTTTGCTTTTGGCGGAACATGAGCTGAGAAGCTGATGGAAACGTACTATCGTTATGGTGCATATTTCGATGCAATGGTCCATATAAGAAAATGTACTGAATAGGCTAGTTTCCTGGGTAATAATAATAACATTACAATTAGTCCGTCAGTTAAATAATCAAAAAATATTGGACACGTATTTTTTCTTTTGTCAATTAAACAATAAATTGAAAAGATAAAGCGCGTCAAAGTTCATGAGTGGGGGCTTGTGACGTCAAAATTTGCTAAAATGTGTAGCAAACTATGACGTCACACGGAATTTCAAAGGGCTATATCTTTATCATTTTTTATTCAATCGACAAAAGAAAAAATACGTATCCAATATTTTTTGCATTACTAACTGACGGATTAATTATATTTTTTTAGGAAACTAGCCTATTGTACTATGTCTTGCACACGTCTTGCTTTAGTTAAAGTATCGATTTCCATTCCATGTTCTACCGAAGTCAATTTCTTAAAATCTTTAAGGTATAAATATTTTTTCATGCAAAACGTTCTCAAACTCACGGAAATGTTTGTTTGCATGTCTCGCCGGAATACCTGAGACGCTGAGAATGCTTGCATTTGTGAGTTTACACAGACAGACAAACGTTTAAAGACGCAAAAAATACTTCAA
This sequence comes from Elegia similella, assembly GCA_947532085.1. Lineage (NCBI taxonomy): Eukaryota > Metazoa > Arthropoda > Insecta > Lepidoptera > Pyralidae > Elegia > Elegia similella. The sequence goes on from OX383933.1 coordinate 7,208,317, forward strand.
ATAAATGTGTTTAGTGTTGCTAACAGAGCAGCTAACTATAGATATACGAGTAGGTATTATACACTATTTAGGAGCGGTTAAAAAACGCTTGACCAGTTGACAAAATTATCTCGCTTGACCAATTATCCCCTACATCGATTTGTCAAGTCTCTCTGTCCGTAGTATGTCACAGCCATTTTTTTCCGAAACTATAAGAACTATACTGTTGAAACTTGGTAAGTAGATGTATTCTGTGAACCGCATTAAGATTTTCACACAAAAATAGAAAAAAACAATAAATTTAAGGGATCCTCCCCCATACTTATACGTGTGCTATGTATGGTATATCTCATCATCATCATCATCAGGTCCTTTTTAGTCTCCACTACAGGAGCACAACCCTCTCTGTACTACTAGGGCCATACTTGGCCAGAGCAGCCAGAGGACTTGGCCTACACTCTCCACGCTGGCCAGACGGGTTGGAGAGGTGTCTTAGATGTTTATAAGCTTTGTTTAGCTTGTATTTCCTAAGTCGCCTTCTACGACATCCACGGGAAGACTTGGAGTGGTCCTATTCTACTCTGCCGGATACCACACGGCTAAGGTCTTAAAAATGATATTGAGGTTTCTAATATATTTTTTTTCTAAACTGAATAGTTTGCGCGAGGGACACTTCCAATTCCAAAGTGGTAAAATGCCAATAAGAGAATGATCAAACGAAAAAATATATAAGACTAGCTTACGATGTGAAAGCGTAACAAACAAACAAACTCACTTTCGCATTTATAATATTAGTAAGGAAAGGATGTACATTACCGTGCAAAATTCCATCGAAAATTGGTTTGAACGAGATCTAGTAAGTAGTTTTTTTTAATACGTCATAAGTCTTAAACCGCAATTTCATTCAATTAACTTAAATATAACAAGAACTTTTATATTATGTTGACTAGCTCCGTGGCGCAGCGGCCAACACGCCTGCCTACGACACGGAGTGACCGGGTTCGATCCCCGGCCAGGCCAAGATGGAAAATGATCTTTTTCAGATTGGCCTGGGTCTTGGATGTTTATCTATATATGTATTTGTTATAAAATATAGTATCGTTGAGTTAGTATCCCATAACACAAGTCTCGAACTTACTTTGGGGCTAGCTCAATCTGTGTGATTTGTCCGTATACATTTTTTTATTTATTTATGTCACTTGCTGTTACGGAACCCTTAATGAGGGAGTCCGACTCGCACTTGGCCGCTTTTTTCATATAATGGTACAAAAATCAAGTAGCTTTGGTTTTCATAAAAAGTGGTACAAAAACAAATCTTTTTTATTATTGGTGTCGAAATAAGAAAAAAATTTCATTAACTATTTATGACGTTGGATTGTACCGAAATTATGCGTTAAGATGACAATGCAATATCATGGATTAAAGGGCTGATCTCTGAATAACTCCTCAAAGATAAATAGTCATAACATTTTACTGAAAGACTTATTAGGTACTAGCTTTCGCCCGCGGCTCCGCCCGCGTTAATGTCGATCCCTCGGGAACAGTACCTTTTCCCGGGATAAAAGGTAGCCTATGTCCTTCTACGTACTCCAGAGGACTTGTATGCAAAAATTCATGATGATCGGGTCAGTAGATACGGCGTGAAAGCGTAACAAACTCACTTTCGCCTTTATAATATAAGTTAGGATGTACGTATCTCATAATAAAAATATAACAAAAAATTAAATATTCGAAGAAATGTATTTAAAAATTGTATTCAAAAGGTATTTAGGTACAAGTTCACAAACAAATTATAAATCGCGTCGGAATTTCCGCTTCTTTGAATCATTGTCTTGGCAGGGAACACGTAAATAAAATTTTTTTATCGTTAAAATAACTCAAACGATGAACAATCTACAAACAGTAAGTCACCGAAAGTAAGAGTGGATCAAAGATAATCTTGAGAGATTTATTGCTTGACATACACTATATATAGATACTTTAAAAGTATAAGTAATTCATAAGCAGCATTGTAAATAATATAATAAATAAATATAATGGGGACAAAACATACAGATTGAGCTAGCTCCAGTTGTGAACTTGTGTCGTTGGCTTACTAACTCAGAGATATTCATTCACACTATCACGTTTTTTCCCTTGCGGGGTAGAGAGACCCCTCTCTCTACCATCACATCCATCAGTCTCTTTTGCCACTTCTTCCAAAAACAATTACTTACGAGTAGTCAAATTATTTATTTATTTATTTACTGGCTTTCGCCCGCGGCTCCACCCGCGTCAATGTCGATCCCTCGGGAATAGTACTTTTTCCCGGGATAAAAGGTAACATATGTGCTTCTCCGTACTCCAGAGAACTTGTATGCAAAATTTCATGCTGACCGGTTCAGTAGATACGGCGTGGAAGCCTAACAAACTAACAAACAAACAGATAAACAAACTCACTTTCGCATTTATAATATTAGTTAGGATTCGGATTAAGATTTAATGGTTCGTTCGGTGAAAAAAAAAATTGAGTGAGAAAGCCGGAGGCCCATCCTTCCCCCTCCCCTCCCCATTTTCATCCCCCAACTCCTTGAAAGGCCGACAACGCACCTGTCACACCCTGGTGTTGCAGTTGTCAATGGGCAGCGGTGATCACTTCAGGTGACTGGCTTGCTCGTTTGCCGCTCTACATTATAAAAAAAAGTAGTTACTTGTACGATCTTTTTATTATCTCTATCTATCTATCTTTATATGAAAGCCGGCAAGTTCTTTAACGTGACTACACAAGTGTAAACACTAGCTATTACATTTCTTGCATAATTTAGTTCCTTGTATTAATTTAAAATCTGTCCTTGGTATCATCGTAAAATATTATGTTTAACCCTAGACGGGCTAAATTAACGGCACTTTAACGTCTTGTTAGCGTTTTAAACTGACTCAGTTATAAACGAGGTAGAAATTCATAAAACTCGCAGTTTTATGTATATTACACTGTACATTGTAAAGTGAGTCTATTATAGATGATATTTTAACGTTAACCTTACCCCTCTCGTTAATATTTAACTACTACACTGTTATTTATCACAACATGTTCTCCTAAAGGCGGAGATGTTTGTAATCCGTTCTCTAGTAATTCAAGTGGCTTAAAGCTCACATGCAAAAAACTGAAATAAACGGCAGGCCACACCGCCAGCTAGCGAACTAGCGAGCGAGGTATTTGAGAGCACCGGTGCCGCGAGCGACGCATCTTTGTAGGTGTCGCATTAGAGGGCGCTCGGCGCCCCCTTAAGCAAGAAACTAACAGATGCAGTGCGGCGGAGGCGCGCCACAAGCGGCGCAGAGTCAAAACAACAGAATATTAACCTTAATAGTATGTGGCATAAAGTCGATTTTTGTAGTGCGCCCGGCGCCATCATGCGGCGCGAGACGCAAAGAGACGCGCGCCTACTTACTACTACTAAGGAGAGGCGGTTCCGAAGAACTCTGACACCAGGGTGTGCAGACGCAAAGAGACGCGCGCCGCACGCTAGCTGTCACGCGGTGTAAACCAGGGTTGTTGCGAATATCAGCATCAGCTTAATTTTCCACATCAGCATCAGAATCATCATCCGCATTGATCGTTGCTGATGCTGATGTTCGAGTCGCAACATGTCCCCCGGTGGGCGGAGTTAACGTCTCGCGTCGCTGTCGCTTGCGAGTTTGTCCAATCAAAATATGCTATTGTTCATTCATTCGAAACAAAACAAAACTTACAGAATTATATGTATCTTTTATTGAAATACATAAGCTAAGGTAATGTTATATTTATAAACATAATATCAGCATCTGCTGATGTCTATTACAAAAAATCAGCATCACCATCCACTGATGTGACAAAATTATGCATCAGCAACAACAACCCTGGTGTTAACCACATCGCTTAGCTTAACTCATTCGTTCGCCTCGCTTTGTCCGATATCTCGCTCGCTCGCTCGCTGGCGGTGTGGCCTGCCCTTAATAAACGGCAACAGAAGATGTAACTTCTCAGATAACCTGAGGCTTTAGGTACATACCTAATGAATTCGCCGGCCCGGCCCAGTCGCCACAAATATGTCATGTTAATGAGCTCATTTTCTGCGAGACCGTCGCATTCCTAGAGGAGATATCATGCAATTTGTTGCTGTAAATAGGCGCTCCTGCTAGAGTAGTGAATTAAAGAGGCCTTACTGCCATACAGGCAACATATATTTATGGTAGCCAAAACCAAAAGCGTGTATTTTAAATAGAATCCCTCTAAAGTAGAGGGGTATTAGTCTATTTCATTTCATTTGGTACCTCCTCCGTGGTCCAGTGGTTAAGGCGTTTGCCTGTAGACCCGGGGGTTGTCGGTTCGATTCCCACGGGAAGCATACTTTTAGTTGTTTCCAGTTTGGTTAGGGCATTGCAGGCTTGAATCACCTGATTGTCTGATAATAAAGATGATCCTGTGCTTCAGGCATGTTAAGCCGTTGGTCCCGGCTGCCATCTGGTAGGTAAATTTTACAAACAAAATTTGAATACTTTCAAAAAGTAAACAATGTAAATATTTAACACGCAGTAATTGTCTATAACATATTAAAAATTAAATCAAATAAAATAAAATAATTAAATGAAGAAAGCAAATACAGGACAAATATATTAAAAATAAAATCATATACCTAAATAACCGAATGTTAAAGTTTTCACTTCTGTCAGCACCCCGAGTGCCACTGTTTTTTTAGGGTTCCGTACCCAAAACGTAAAACGGGACCCTATTAATTTCGCTCCGCCCGCTGTCCGTCTGCCTGTCTGTCCGTCTATCACCAGGCTGTATCCCATAAACCGTGATAGCTAGACAGTTAAAATTTTCACAAATGATGTATTTCTATTGTCGCTATAACAACAAATACTAAAAAATAGAATAAAATAAATATTTAAGGGGGCTCCTATACAACAAACGTGATTTTTTTTGCTTGTTTTTTCTTGATATTGATAACGGCAACAGGTAGACGCTTGAAATATTCACAGATTATTAAGTTATATATTCACTTTAAAAAAAATTAAATAAAAAATAATATTATTAACCCCCTACAAGCCTACAACAGACATGTTTTTTTGCCGTTTTTATAGAAGTCGGCACGCACGGAACCCATCGTGCGCGAGTTCGACTCGCACTTGGCCGGTTTTTTCACTTTTGTCGGCACTCCAGCGCCACTGTTTTTTTTTACATGTTAGAATAACAATACTTGTTTATCTCGTAAATAGGTTAGTTTCCTAAAAAAAAAAAATTAGTCCGTCAGTTAGATATTCAAATAATATTGGACAAGTATTTTTTCTTTTGTCGATGAAACAAAAGATGATAAAGATATAGCCCTTTGAAGTTCCGTGTGACGTCATAGTTTGCTACAATTTTCAGCAAACTTTGACGTCACGAGCCCCCACTCCTGAACTTTGACGCGCTTTATCTTTATTATTTATTGTTTATTTGACAAAAGAAAAAATACGTGTCCAATTTTTTCTGATTATCTAACAGACGGACTAATTGTTATGTTATTATTACGACCCAGGAAACTAGCCTATCAGCAAAATAAACTTTCATACACGATGTAAATGATTCGTTATGTGGTTTTTTCTCCTCTACGTTTGCTTGGGAAACGAGAAGTTTAAACGTAAAGGTATTATTTTTATTCGCTCTGCTCTGACAAGTTACCCAGAACATTGCTCTTGCTATATTTTACTTTGAGTTCGCACCAATTGTGGGAAACGGAGCGTACTTATCGTATAAAATTTATAGCGTTTTTGACTTTACATTACACTGTAGGCAAAATTTGTGACTGTTGATTCTACAGCCATTAAGCCAGTAATTTTAATGACAAAAGGATTGAAGACGCGAGACGCAAGAACTTTCAGCTAGGTACCTACTTTGTTTTATGCGAATTAGAGCATACGCCTGCTATTTGATCGAAGACCATGATATCAAAACGGCTTACCTTTTGATCGGAACTCATTCCGGAATATTAACTACCGTAGAACTGGAACATTATTTATAAACGGCAGACTTCACCAATTCATTCGATCGATCGTTTTCATGAAGAAAAGAAAACAGTACAACAGATTTTAAATTGTAGGGGTCACATTTATCTGCCCCCGACGGTAACTATCCGCTTATTATTTTGTTTTTTTTTTTTAATAAAAATGTTGCCAACGTTGCAGTGTTTTCTTTATAAAACTGAAACTTGTTATGGGTGATATTTTTTATTTATCTAAAGCGACCTACATGTAAAGCATTGGTTCCCAAAGTTGTCCAGTGTCCTAGGGCCCACGGGAGACTCGGCGAGGGTCTACGCTGACAGGAATAAAAATTGGGGGTTTTATTTTAAGTGTAGTTGTAAGAGGGGTCTACGAAAAATTCGAAAAAAAAATAATTTCCCTCGTCATTTCTTGTCGGAAAAAGTCATCAATGTAATTTGTTACAAACCTATTTACAAAACAAAGGAACAGATTGAACATCACAGTAAAGGAAGATTTGTGTTATTCCATAAAAAACAAAGTTGAATATTGATGATTTGCTTTGCTGTCAATCCATCAAGTAAATAGTATATATGGTAGAAATGTACCAGAAGGGGTTCATCAATCCCAGTAAATTTTATTGGGAATCTCTGGTTTAAAGTATCCTATCATAAGTCAAAATATATTAACTTAAATCAAATAGGTATAATCCATGTATGAAAAATTCCACAAGAGGATTCAACGTTACGGGAATTTTTGGTATGAAATTGGTATCATAGACAAACTTTGACGTCATTGTAGCGGTGATACTTGTGTATAATGTAAGTGTGGGACATGACAAGACGACAAATGAACGCCATATAAAGCGCATAATCACAATCACTTTATTTCAATTTCTAGGATTGTGCACGAGGGCGAGAGGAATCATAAATGGTTTAACAGTCTAGTATTTATGTGCTCTGTTCTACAAATAAACAAAGTATTTTTTTTAAATTATAATTTTTATGGCTATTTTTGTGCAAGTTGACAACACTGTTAATTTTAAATAAAACATTTTAACTAAAAGAAAAAAGTGATTTATTTTTCCCTTTTTTTGCACAGAGTACCAACAAACGGGGACAATCGATTAATAATATTCAATTTTTCAACGTAGGCATCATGATAACATATTACTAACAATTGCATAAGTTTGTCATTCACATTGCAAACTTCTCCAAACAAGGGGTATTTTTATCTAAAACTTGATAAACTTTACTCAAGAAACTAGTCTGTGTAAAATAATTCTTAGGAAAGTATATCACTTAAACTTGTGCTGAGAAGAATCTCATTATTCGTAGATGTCTCTGAGTTTGCCAGGACTAACAAGCGTGACGTTGGCAAACAGTGGTATCATGTGTGAAGCATATTAAATAGAAAAGTAAAGTTCAACAACCTCGCCGTAATTATCTAAGTTTGTGTTTGTCAAGATATACGCCTTTTGAAACTCTTAAGTGGTGCAGCAACAAGCGTCTTTCAAAATTATATTTTACTAGCTTTTGTCTGCGAATTCTCACGCGTGAATGTCGATCCCTTAGAATATTTTTTCGGGATAAAAGATATCCTATGTCTTTTCTCGGCAGTTAAGCTACGATACCAAATTTCATTGAAATCTTATGGATAATGACTACACAGACAAATTTCACAAATATTTTCTACGGAATTTTTATAAGTGGGCAGCACATACGAGTACATAATGTTTTAGTAATGGCACAGAAGTAATGGTAAGTTTTACTGTAGACCTAATCTATGAAATTGGCATTTTGTTACAATGTATGATTTTCAGTTAAACACTTTTTTTATATTTAAACTTGAAAGTAGACTTTATTATTAACAATCTGCATGCATATTTCTTTTCTGAATTTAATTATTTAAAAATCGCGCTAATTCTCGTTAATGCATTTATTGAAAAATGCTCATAAAAAGAACTTGTTTCAGATGTTGTCCATTTTGATCGAAAATGGCGTCATTTTTGTATTCTTTTAATATTTTCATAATATTAAGATCTTTATGTTACTGACTAGCTCCGTGGCGCAGCGGTCAACACGCCAGCCTGCGACACGGAGTGACCGGGTTCGATCCCCGGCCAGGTCAAGATGAAAAATGATCTTTTTCAGATTGTCCTGGGTCTTGGATGTTTATCTATACATGTATTTGTTATAAAATATAGTATCGTTGAGTTTAGTATCCCATAAAACAAGTCTCGAACTTACTTTGGGGCTAGCTCAATCTGTGTGATTTGTCCGAATATATATTTATTTATTTATATTTATTTATTTATTATTATGTATTTCTTATATTCATGCAAATAAACTTTCGATTGATCGATTGAGTTTTTCTAACTTTTTGCAAATGTTATAATGCGTAAATCAAGCTTACTGTTGTCCGTGAATATATACAAAATTTGATCAAGTTGAATTTATCAAACCCTAAAGAAGTGATACTAAAAAGGTGAGTATGAAACATTCAATTTACTCAAAATGCCAATTTCATAGGTAAAGACCCAATATTTCCTCCAAATGTGTTAAAAAAGTAGTCTGTATTGTATAAAAAGTAAACTCTCGGAATAAAATATGTCGTTAACTCAGTGGCGGCGGCAGCAAGTACCAGTCGCTCCTTTATCAGATCGGAACCCATCATAAAGACTACATAATGAAGTTTTAAATAATACAATGCGGTATAGTGCAGCTCGCTAAAAGAGCTCGAGCCTTGATAATATTTAGGTGCTTTGTGTTATTTCTTGTTATCATGAGTGGTCAGGGATGTCATCCTTAGTGATGTGGCGAAGAGTAAAGTTTTTGACCACTTATTAACACACACACACATAATGAACGGACCAAATATTCTTGTTCGTTCTGTAAAACCGTTTCATCATCATCAAAACCTAAAAAAAAAAAAATAATATAAAAATGCAAAGGAATTTGCTCTGCATATAGAAAAAAAATCTTTAACCGTTACATCAATATTCCCCAAAATTCCCAACGTAGGGAAAATTTCCGGAAACTTACACGCGAGTATTCCCAAAGTATTCCCGGGAAGCGCACATCACTAGTCATCCTCAACTGCCTGTCCGGTGATTGCAAGTATGGCATAGGGTACGCGCGCCCGGCGTCCGAGCTGCTACTTGCTTTCCCCATTCATCCTAGTGCGTATAATATCCCAATTAGAGAAGGGCAATCCACCCACCCGGGTTTAAACCCAGTTGGGTAAAAACCGAGTGTTTTGGGTTTAAACCCAATAAGCACCCAATTTTTTGGGTTTTTACGATATTTTACTTTAATTATGCTACTTCTTGACCAGACTAAGCTGGTGCAGTGGACTACAGTTCCAACCCTTCAGGTCCAATTGGTCAACTTCCCTCCCATACTTACGTTTTTGTTTTATGCCCTCATCAAATAATATTTTTTTGCGATAGAGCGAGGCGACATGACCAGAGGATAAAATAAACGGGTATTTTGGATTGTTGGTAGCTCAATAATTCAAATATTGTCGCGAAGCTCCCAGAATGTAATAGTCTAGAACTTATCCGAACACCGTTTGTCGCGCTCATAAATCTTATATCTTGCTCACACATATGTATTCTAGGTTAGCGGGAATACACACTATCGAATATTCTGGCAGTCGGAACCGAAACTATATGGAACTAGAGACAAAGCTATTATGAGGGTACGGAAGGGGCCACCGTCATTCAGTTGACCGCGAGTATTCGAAGCGAACGATTCCAATACGAGTGCGAGTAATAACAGTGACCGCAAGGCCACGAGTACGCGCGTCGCGTGGCTGCGATAGGTTTCAGAGGCAGGCGCACGCACGCGGCAGAGGCAAACGCCAGCGCCAAGGTGTTTACGAGAAAGGGCGGCAAGGAAAGTGGACGTATTCAGATCAAAGAATAATACATTAATTTTTAGAATAATACCATTACTTATTGTTTTGACCGTGTTGAAGGATTAATTTATGATATATGCTTTTTAACCGACTTCAAAAATGGAAAACGATGTTCGACAGTTTGAATTTGAGGATCTCGAAAATGACGTCACTCTTGGAATCCAAGATGGCGGACGCGACTTGTCATAAAAAATCGACATGGGTGTCGTTGTCTAGGTATTTTGAGGTGTAGATCTCGAAAATGACGTCAGTTTTAGAATCCAAGATGGCGGACCCGATTGTTATAAAAAATCGACATGGGTTTCGTTATCTAGTTTTTTTGGGTGTAGATCTCAAAAATGATGTCAGTTTAGGAATCCAAGATGGCGTCGTGACTTGTCATAAAAAATCGACATGGGTGACGTTTCTATGTTTTTTGGGAAGAAGATCTTGAAAATAATGTCAGTTTTGTAATACAAGATGGCAGGGCTTTGCATGGTAATTCATCATGGGTGTTGATCCCTTAGCTTTTTGGGGTGTAAATAACGTAATTTTCGAGGAAGAATAGGAAACAACACCCATGATGATTTATCATAAACTGTCGTCATCTTTGATTCCAAAACTGATTTTATAATCTAGATCTACACCACTAAAAACCTAAAAAATTACACGCGTCGATTTTTCATGACAAGCCACGTCCGCCATCTTAGATTCCAAAACTGACATCATTTTCGACATCTACACCCTAAAGAACGTAGAAAACGAATCCGATGTCGATTCTTCATGAGAAAATGCCTCCGCACTCTTAGATACCAAAATCGACGCTCTATCTATGCTCTCTAAGATTACAAAATTGACATCATTTTCAAGATCTACACCCCAAAAAGCCTTAGAAATAACATCCATGTAAATTTTTCATGATAAGTACGTCCGCCATCTTGGATTCGAAAACTGACATCATTTTCGAGATCTGCACCCCAAAAAACGTAAAAAAGAACACGCATGTCGATTTTTCATCAAAACTCGCGTCCGCCATCTTGAATTCCAAAACTAACATCATTTTCGAGAACTACACCCCAAAAAACGTAATAAAGAACACGCATGTCGATTTTTCATCAAAACTCGCGTCCGCCATCTTGAATTCCAAAACTGACGTCATTTTCGAAATTTTCACCCTAAAAACCTAGGAAACGACTCCAGTGTCGATTTTTCATGACAAGTCGCGTATGCTCTCTAAGATTACAAAATTGACATCATTTTCAAGATCTACACCCCAAAAAGCCTTAGAAATAACATCCATGTAAATTTTTCATGACAAGTACGTCCGCCATCTTGGATTCGATAACTGACATCATTTTCGAGATCTGCACCCCAAAAAACGTAAAAAAGAACACGCATGTCGATTTTTCATCAAAACTCGCGTCCGCCGTCTTGAATTCCAAAACTGACGTCATTTTCGAGATTTTCACCCTAAAAACCTAGGAAACGACACCAGTGTCGATTTTTCATGACAAGTCGCGTATGCTATCTAAGATTCCAAAATTGACGTCATTTTCGAGATCTACACCCCATAAAACCTGGAAAACGACATTCATGTCGATTTTTTATGACAAGTTTTTTCTGTAACTACCAATGTCGTCGCTCGGGTGGAGCGACAACAAAGGGTATATTTTTTTAGGTTAAATGGTATAAGAATTATAACGATAGATAATGCCTCAAGACATTCTGAAGTCATTGTGGAATAAGATGCTCCTGTACATATTTTAATACAAACATAATCTCTAAAAATAACAATACACTCCTTTTTTTGAAGTTATGTAAAAAGAAAACTATCAAAAACTCAAATTTCAATACCTACATAAGAAAATAAAATAATATCATTTTACACCTTAGAATTATTTATTCTTCTAATTACGTCCACCGACTCACTACTGCCGCACAGTCATTGCCGCACTCGTTCTAACATAAGGTCTGACACAGCATGCCGTCTCTTTCTACTTTGGCGCAAAGCTTTTAAAATATTTACGGCAAGCAAAAGACCAACATGTTGGTCAACTGCAACATGAAAACACAGAACTAATTATTTTCATCTCGGTTTTTATTAATAGTAAACATTTTAAAATTTCCTAAAATTTAATTAAGTACGTACCTAATATTTCTTTAAATTATTTTAACGTACAGCAACGTAGAATTGATCATTACAATTTAATAAAAATATTTTTTTCATATATTACTAACGTTTTTGACAAATAAAGTAAACACCCAATTTTTTGGGTGTTTATGGGTGTTTAAGGGTGTTTATTGGGTTCTTACCAAAGCACCGGGTTTAAACCCGGTGCTTTTTAGAGAGCACCGGGTTTAAACCCGGTGCTTTGCCCATCTCTAATCCCAATACCTTTCATTCCATCCCAAACCTAACAAATTGCTATCCTTTCCCAGCTTAAAAATGCTTGCGATGGGCGTAGGGAGCACTAAAATCCAAAGAAACTGCGCCCGCCAGCCCGCCTGCCAAGCATTGTGATTAATGGCAATATCGTCCCATATGGAGCGAAAAATCCTTTGGTAGATCTTTGTACAGCACCTTTCGACATTTTGCAACTGTAAAGATGATGATGATCAGTAAATGTTTTGTCATGATTCACCGGGCCAAAAATCATTAAAAAGAATGGATACCCAATGTGGTTACCGCCCCTAATACCTAACCGGCCTGGGCCTTAGGGCAAATCCGCCGCAGGGTTCACTACTCCTAGAGGGCAAAAAAGATAATGTGAATGGAAGAAAAAGCGGCCATGAATGGGGTGTGTGTGGGAGGGAAAATGTGACAATAGAGATGGCAATAATATGCTAAACGAAAGATAAATTTTTATTTCGCTGCATAAAATGCTAAAAAAACATAATAATAGCTTGAGTTTTTTAGATGAACTCTTTGGATGAACTTAACGATACCTTAACTGTCGCAATCCATTTCTGACCAGGGCAGGGGAATTTCACAAAAAGGGGTTAAAAAAGTGGGAAGGAAAAGCAAAGAGCCACCACTGTTTGGAAAATACGGGGTAATAAAGAAAAAAAAAACATACATGATACGCGCGAAATACAAAACCCTTCTTGGCAGCAGTGACGTGCACAGACATTTATCATATGGTAGACATAATTATAAACTTTACTTACAAACATACCACCTATATACCTTACCTTACTATACGGCTAGTTATCTACAATACAACTCGTTTAATATTATGATAGTCTTTCGATCTTCGACCGCAAAATTATTCAAAACAAGCAAAAGATAAGAGATATGATTACAACCTGTGAGCCACGTACACGTATCATACGGTTTAAGATTAAACTTTAGAATAACTAACCATAACTAACCGGTTACTTGATTTGTTCAAAAGCGTGTTCACATAACACTTTATATTTCGGTTTTGGCATGCAAACACTAAGCGACACAACGTTCACATGAAAATATTTTTGTCACAAATGAAATTTAACTGATAAAGCAATTAATTTTAAAATAAAACTTTCCTCTTGGATTGTTTGTAAACATGTAAATCAATGACATTGGCATAAGTATGATTAATATCTATAATGACATTGACAAGTGACGATGACATTTACTTCGCGCGCGGCAGCCAATAGAAACCTCGGAGACAGTGTCTTCAATTCACACACACAGCGCAAATTTGATTTGCATGTGTGAATCGATGAAAGATGTTTACTTGTACTACTACAAAAGCGACTTCCTATCTGTGTATAAAAAAATTCTATGTGTGCGTGAAAAGTCAGACATTTGAAATTTTGTCTTACGCGGCTTACGCGTATACATACTGCTTAGCGCGGGCAAGCGCGAGCCGCGGCCACAGCGCCGTACTTGATCAAAATCGACTATAAAGTATTTGCTAGCAGAAAGGGGAAAGCCCATTGCTCTATGGGCCGTCGTCCCACATTAAATAATACAGTATAATAACCAAAATTATACAGAATAACGTAGTTAATAATTGAAATACAATAAAATAAAAACCATGTTTTTACATTGTGGGGTATTTGATACAAAAATTAAACAAAGTTCGATTTTGAGGTTAGTTTCTATGTTCGAGTGGGCTATTTTTGAACGGATGACTGTTAGATAACGTATATTATCTGTATGGAAAAAATCGCATGAATCCAGGGGCACTATTTTTGAAACTATGACACTCGTATTCGAGCGATTTTTCCATACAAAAATCGCTCGAAGACGAGTGTTACACTTTCAAAAATGGTACCCCAGTTGTGAAAATAGCTCAGAAAAATACTACCATACTTTTCACTGTTCTGTAAATAAAGAGCAGGTCAATGATATGAAAAATACTGAATAATGACCATTGGTCTTATATAACTATCTATACATATATAACGAAGCAGAGAATCAATGTAAAAGTGTATTTGTTTGTCCTTGTATGAAGAGCTGGAGCCTATACTGCCATAGGCACAGAATAAGTAATAGTACTAGCGTACCATAGGCTTTATACGCATGTGAAGCCGTGGGCATTAGCTAAGTATAATGAGGAAATACCTAAGGAGGGATGGGATCAGCCAGGCCGTCAACCGTAAAAAGTTTTTACAGCAGTAATGGTGTCATAATATTGGCTAACCGGAAAAAACAGTCAGATGATGATGGAAGTAATAGAATTATTAATATTAAGGGATTCCGAAGACTGACTATATAGTAAAATAATATTGCAAGGGAAAGAAAAAAGAGTGTTTTAATCTATTCAACATATTTATTCATAATCTTCATATAAAATGTAGCCGGAGTCAATTCCTCTGAAGTAGCCATTATGTGGGCACAGCAACCCACTGTTCACCCACTAGACAATAGCCAGCGAGATTGGTAATGGATTTGGCACCAGAATTGATGACTCCCTGGAGCTTCTTGCAGAAGACATAGTAACATCGGCACTTTCATGAGGTTGGCTATATTGATCAACCTGAGCATGACATCTCACACTTCTGTATGCATTAGTCCAACACTGTAAACAGGCTTTTCTAGTTGATGTACCTGGAAATCATAATAAGTTTTAATTAATTCAAGCAGTACATCTTGAAATTCACATCATAATGTTCATGTTTGAAATCTCTAGAACTAATAGACCATGAAAAAATATTTTAACATGTAACTAGTCTAATTATTGGGAAGGTTATTTTTTAAAACTCATATCTTTATTAAATCTTAATATATAAAACAACGGGGTTTGTTCTATATATTATATCGGATTTGTTTGCACACCTACACACATACGGTTTACACCCATAACTTATGAACGGGTGAACCGATTTTTATAATCTTTGATTTTTCTATATAAAAATCATATGTGTATGAAAATGCTTTATGTATGTTACATACCTGTTGAATAGGTATGAGGTCCCTCTTTGAACTGCCTAAAGAAACATTATGTATTTAGACTCACAATATTGATGTTCCACATTCAAGTCATACTTGCTGGTGGCCATACTTGGCCATATGTTCGCTGAACAAAATCACCACTTGAATAGTTTGTTAATATATTTTGTATTATATGAAAACATTCTTCACAAATACAGCTGTCTTCAGGTACCTAAAAAAATAAATAAATAGATGAATTCATTTAGGCTAAAGAGCACACTTATGTTTATGATGTCTCATATACATTCATATAATAAAAACAAGTCAATTACTCGAATGAAATATATATATTCAAGTGGAAGTAATTTACTCATAACCCAATCATGTAGGTCAACAAAAGAGTAATTTAAATAATACCTTCTAGGTACATATTTTCTTTTAGCATCTATGTAAATACAGGTTATCTTTTTTTCTTATGTAGGTAGATACTTACAATTGCTGGGTTAATCCAAGAGTTTAATATACTGAGCATAACATCAGTAACATCTTCAACTTGGTGCTTGGATGTTTTAGCAGAAGCAGAGAAACATAGTGAAAAACGTTCTCCAAAATCACAAAATAAGTATTATAACCCCATGGTTATACCAAGGAATATTATAACAGAGGTTTTTAGAACTTTCTGATCAGCACTACGTTACATACTAAGATTACTTGCATTTAGTTTATTAATAATGTAAAGATTGAAAAAACTAAACCGCCTTGAAACCGCCAATCCATTTGATTATTGACAGACATAGGTAGGCCAGTGTTGCCAGGGCCCTTGAGTTGTAAGTTACGTTTCGATTCCTGAAATGTTACATTTTTGTAGCAAAAGTTAAATTATTGTATTTTTTTTTAATTTACGTGTTATTGGGGTCGAAGTATAGCCAAGGGCGGATCCAGCTTTGGTGCCAAGGGGGTCAGAGAGTCGTGATCAAGTCACAAGAAGTTATAATTTAATTTTTTTCATAGATACAAGTAAAAAGTGGGTATTTTATTAATGTAAGTACTTACTGTACTTAAAAAAACATATATTAAAATGACAATATCAATTTTTCTTGTACCTCTTCGTCCGAAAAGCGTTATCACTTCATCTATATCAATGAATACGTTTTTATGGATGAATATTAAAAAAAATGTATAATTAAAATTATTTATAAATAAAATTTTAATTAACGGTCCACTTAGGTCCTGGACCCAGCCCAGGGGGGTGGGTCATGACTCCATGACCCCCCCCCCCCCCCCCCCATATAGCATAACGCATACCTGCCCTGTTCCATTATTATAGTCTGCGTCATATTTAAGTCTGTCTTTAGCAAAACACAAAAGAAAAATCTAACATCTAGATCGTCACGATCAGTGACGTGCACAGACATTTATCATAGGGTAGACATAATTATAAAACTTACCTTACAAACATACCACCTATATACCTTATCTTACTATAAGGCTAATTATCTACAACTCGTTTAATATTATGATAGTCTTTCGAACTTCGACCGCAAAAGAATTCAAAACAAGCGAAATATAAGAGATATTATTACAAACTGCGAGCCACGTACACGTATCATACGGTATAAGATTAAACTTTAGAATAACTAACCATTACTAACCGGTTACTTGATTTGTTCACAAAACACTTTATATTTCGATTTCGGCATGCAAACACTAAGCGACACAACTTTCACATGAAAATATTTTTGTCACAAATGAAATTTAGCTGACAAATGAAGCATTTAATTTTAAAATCAAACTTTCCTCTTGGATTGTTTGTAAACACGTTAATCAATGACATTGTTTATGACATTGACAAAAGTATGATCTATAATGACATTGACAGGTGACGATGACATTAACATCGCGCGTGGCAGCCAATAGAAACCTCGGAGATAGTGTCTCAAATTCACACACACAGCGCCAATTTGCTTTGCATGTGTGAGCGGATGAAAGATGTTTACTTGTACTACTACAAAAGCGATTTCATATCGGTGTATAATAATTTTCTATGTGTGCGTGAAAAGTCACGCACACATAGAAAATTATTGACCTTTGAAATTTTGTGTTACGCGTATAGATACTGCTTAGCGCGGGCACGCGCGGACCGCGGCCGCAGCGCCGTACTTGAACAAAATCGACTATAAAGTATTTGCTAGCAGAATTTTGCAGGCGCATCGAATATAATTATTTTTTGTAAGAAATATATTTTTATTTATTTGGCGACTGCAGGGTAGACAATGTCTAACAGTCTATATGGACTGCACGTCACTGGTCACTATGTCTATACCTTACTGGATAATCTGGCTGGAGTGCCAAAATTACGTATTAACAAGACTATTTAGATGATATGATAAAATGGCGCTTTCTATTCAGAGCCATCTCTGAGTGTGATATGGAGTGAAATACTTGTTAGACGCGCCAGTTTAAGGTGCGTTCAAATTGAATGCGTTTAATTTCAATAAAAATCTAGTATTACAAATCTCGTTATTCTCTAAAGTTACGATAATTGCCTTAAATCTAAAAATTACTTACATGTTACGCGAGGAGGTCAAAAGTTACGAAAAATGTAAGAAATGTAACCTTCTGGCAACGCTGAGGTAGGCAGTTTATTTTTTAAACTCGATGTAGGTAATAATAGCTTCTAGCGTTTTTGCCGATTACCTACGTTTACGAAGAATGTTTAAAAAACTACCTGTGCAAGCAGTTTTGTCAATGAAAGTAATACTGCTTTGTATTACAGATGTTTATTATGTAGAATAATTGTATAGAATAATAAAATCTACAGTTTAAGTTAAAAACGTACATACTTACCCAGTATTTCATAACACCGCATATTATTTTATTATCTTTCATTATCGCACATACGCTTCAGTGTCTTTGTAAACTTAATTGAACGGAAAATATTGGTAAAAATACCAATTCATTTAAAAATTAAAACCCCACAAAGATTTTCCCCGTAATTTATATATATTATATAAAAAAATAATTGACTAATTTTGAATTTTATTTCAAGCTCATACGCGTTTTAAGGGGGCGAAACCGGGAATGGGCAATCTCCTTTGCAGGCGCACCTAATATAATTATATTTCTGTAAGAAAAAAAAAATTTATTTATTTAGCGACTGCAGGGTAGACAGTGTCTAACAGTCTATATGGACTGCACGTCACTGCTTGGCAGTGGAGTAAAAAACCGGCCAAGTGCGAGTCGGACTCGCGCACTAAGGGTTCCGTACCGTTGTCTAAAAAAACGGCAAAAAAATCATGTCTGTTGTATGAGACAGACCCTCCTTTGATAATAATTTTATTTTCATTTAATTATTTATTTTTAAAGGGAATATATAATGAAACGCGAGAGACATGGAGCGGTCACTGACGATCAGATTTTATAATAAAACAAAGCAGCTGGCGCATAACAATGCGCATTTTAATCCACTTGGGACAATATCAACACAATGCATCACAATATAAAGCTACGCTTATGTTGGTCGGTCGGCTGCTCAGCAAGAAGTGTGGCTTTAACTAGGTGGTGAACGCAACGGCGATATGGCGGGCAGGGTGGGGCGAGCTGTGACGTCACGCCAGCATTGCAGTTTGCGTCGGTTGCGTTACAATAAATAAATATTATGTGATTTTTTCAAGCGTCTACCTGTTGCCGTTATTAATATTCGAGCAAAAACAAGGAAAAAAAATCACGTTTGTTGTATGGGAGCGCCCTTAAATGTCCCGTTTTTACCCTTTGGGTACGAAACCCTAAAAACGCTACTCACCGGAAGTTGAACGGCACGGTAACGTTTGTAAACCAACACGGCAAGATGTGGCCGGGCCCTTATACAATGTTTATCTCAAGCGAAAATTTCATTACTCCCACACACATTGCTGCTCGAAGAAAAATTTGCGAATCGCCTCTGTCTTGAAACCAATCAATCTTCATTGTGCTGACTTTGTACGTCTGTCTGTCGTACCCGTGTTCCCTTTATCCCAATACGATCTGAAGTGTCACGAGAAAATAATGTATTCCTAATCCCTGGCACAAAAAGAGAGGTTTTTATAAATTTGACCGCTATGCGTGTGTCGGTCTGTCTATTTGTGTCACTATGGCTCTTAAATGAGTTAACCGAATTGGATGCTGCTTTTAGGATTCCGTACGACAGAGTGACAAAACGGAACCCATAATAGGATCACTCGGTTATTTCAAAAACAGGTTTTTTAAGGACAAGTACTTATCTAATTAAAACCGAACACTTTAAAAACTCTTTTTTTGGGTAGTTGGTTAAAAGGTGGCCTATATGTCAATGCCTATAGTGTAATCCAGGGTGTCAGCTACCTTCCATAACAAATTTCATATAAAATCTGTCCAGCCAATTCAAGAACGCGTTCTTGAATTATAAATGGTGTAACGAATCCGACTTTGTTTTATATTATCTACTAGCTTTCGCCCGCGGCTCCGCCCGCGTCAATGGCGATCCCTCGGGAATAGTACTTTTTCCCGGGATAAAAGGTAGCCTATGTCCTTCTCCGTACTCCAGAGAACTTGTATGCAAAATTTCATGCTGATCGGTTCAGTAGATACGGCGTGAAAGCGTAACAAACAAACAAACAAACAAACAAACAAACTCACTTTCGCATTTATAATATTAGTTAGGATACTTCCATACTACCGTCTGCCTGTCACCTTTTCAAGCTTTAACCATTGAACCAATTTGGTATGGAGATTACCAGAGAGAAATTTGATATGAGGCCCGAGGAAGGACATTGGGTACCTTTAATTTCGGGAAATTCTACTGTTTCCGAGGGACAGTGATTAACGCCACTCGAATGTACTCATCTTGAATGTACATTTCCTATTTAGAAAATCTGTAGATTTCATAGGAAATGTGTCTAATACAATTTATTTTACACATTTCCGGGCGATTTTAGGAATTTGATACATTTCCTAGGAATTGTATACAATGACGGATTACATACATTTCCGTTAACAATTATAAAGTTTGGTCTCGGATTCAACCAAAACTGAGGCCCAAACCAAAGGCTTTTGGTTACAAAAGCCTTTGGTTTGGGCCTCAGTTTGGGCCTCAGTTTTGGTTGAATCCGAGACAGAGTAGGTCTAAACCTCTCAACTAAAAACCCTTTTTAAACTTAACAACTCAAATCCATTCAATGTTTTTAAACGTGTCATTTAATACTTCCTGTATGCTGAGGGCAATAGACCATTGTTACAAAATAGAACAGCATTGTAGAAAGAGCTGGGTCGATGCACCTTGCTTTCGAAGGCAACTCACACAGACTGATCCAACAAAGGGACAAAAGAACCTGAATACACTATCTTTTAGAAACATATTTAAAAGCATGTATGTAAACTAGACACCGGCAGAGACTCAAAAACACCATTATAAATACACATTCATAAGGGTTACACATTAAATCTATACTAATATTATAAAGCTGAAGAGTTTGTTTGTTTGAACGCGCTAATCTCAGGAACTACTGGTTCAAATTGGAAAATTATTTTTGTGTTGGATAGTCCTTTTGTTTAGGAAGGCTTTAGACTATAAAACATCACGCTGCGACCAATAGGAGCTTCATCAATAAAAAATGTTTTGAAAACGGGGAAAAATTATTCATCTATACTAATTAATCATAATAACAGAAATTGCCGCGGACGAAGTCGCGGGCAACAGCTAGTATTTTATATAATTATTTCTGTAACACTTATTTGGGTGTTTGAAAACTGTTTACTCTTAACACTTATAATAGTGTTACAGATATAATATTTCTGTAACCATCCTGTTAGAAAACTGATTTACATTTTTCGTGCATTTTTCTATGTACGTGCAAAGACAATATATTATATTGTCTTTGGTACGTGTTTACACCTCAGAAGAATAATATACATAGAAGCCTCAGAACAATAACTAAAGCATAGAAACCGTGTTAAAATAACAACAAAATACAATATTCTACACTGTTTTTACTTATGGCATTGTTAAAGCATCAGAAAGAGATGCATATACAATGCCATTTGCGTAAATGTGCAGGTTGTCCTGGGGTACTGATGTGATCAGGGTTGTACTATATCGATGAAATATATTTATCGACTAAATGTTTCATCCTAAGAAAGTCATAAATGTACTCTACTCTGATTGTATCGATTCGTTAAATGAGTACGATTCATAAAAAAAAAAAACAACTAGTTGCACTCCAGGAGTGCCGGCAGAAGTGAAAACTCGCCTTTGCGGCATACTCAGGTCCGTGTCCTTCTTACGAATTTTCGATCAATTCACGTGTCCTGACGCGAGTTTTCTATTTTACCCATCCCAAAAAGTGCACAAAGCCGCTAAAGAGGCTTTTACTTTAAAAGTTACGTCAAGATACACCTAAATAACTCCTAATCGCATGGCGTCGCTTGGCTTCATCTGATAAATAGGTAAAAAAAAAATCCATACATTACCCACCGCGCGTCTACTGTCTACTGCTGGTCATTAGGCCTTACCCAGTATTGGTCGAACGGCAGAATACCTAATATGATGTCAATCATATTTTCGATTATTTCGAAATTCAAACAGTGCCTACTTACCTACCTTACCTATGAATGCGCAAAAAACCCAATGCATTCGATTTACAGTCCCCAATGTGAGGCAGTCCAACGTTGACATACTAGTTGAAGGTAAAATAGACTTTGTAAATGATACCACCTTCTTAGGAATCACAATAGACTCTAAATTGCAATGGGGCGCTCATGTATCAAAAGGTAATATAAGGTCAGATATATTTTTCACTTGATCAATGGGCCATTCAGCATATTCCAAAACCATCTAAAGCTTTTCCCAGCTAGCTTTGAGGAACAGTCAGTAAAGGAAACATAATCAGGTAGGTAAAGAGAAACACATAATTCGAAGTGATATTTTTAATTTTATAAAACTTTTACACTAGGGTAAAAAAGTGCCAGTGTGTTATTTGTGAAAAATTCACAGTGTTGGTAATAGAAAAACAAGAGGTGAAGAAAAACAAGAGATTACTTTACCCACTTTCATTACTGTCCAAAATAAAATGTTTTTCATAATTTTAAATATAAATAATAAAACCGTTTCCGTAAACTTTCTTATTACCATTGATTTATAATTCGGCAAATATAAATGTAGGTAAAGCATCGTGTTTCAATCGCTTCCATTTAATTTTATATTCGAAATTAATGTATCGGCACGGCAGTAAAATATTTTGAACAAATTCGAGTATGTATGACATTTTATGTTCAATATGTCGCTTGAAAGTTCCTCGGATCCACACCTTTTTATCCTTTTACTTCAGGGAGCTGCAATAAAATTTCAACAATAATTTTCTTCATATTAGTAAAAATCGATTCTTTTTAGGGTTCCGTACCCAAAGGATAAAAACAGGACCCTACTAATATGACTCCGATATCCATCTGTCTGTCACCAGGCTGTATCTCATGAACCGTGATAGTGAGACAGTTGAAATATTACAAACAAAAATTTCGGGCGTTTTTATAGCTTACGCCCACGGCTCCGCTCGCGTTAATGTCTATCCCCGATAACAGTACCTTATTCTGAGATGTAATTTATGTCTATGTTCTTTTCCGTACTCCAGAGATCGTGCAATGGTGATGATGATGATGCAAAATTTCATGATGATCGGTTCAGAAGTTACGGCGTGGAAGTGTAACAAACAAACTCACTTTCACATTTATAATATTATATGTAAGGATGGTACGGAACCCTTCGTGCGCGAGTCCGACTCACACTTTGCTGGTTGTTTAATTACCATGATGGTTCAATTTGTTACATTACTATTGCATGGCTCAACACTAACAAAAATATCCCTGATAGCAAGACCGTCATAAAAAATATCGATATACTCGTAGATACGTGATTTTACCACATCACTAGCAAAAAAAACTAACCTAATTTGAAATAAGGAAAAAACGATAATTTTAAGCAAAATACCTATAAAAGTTGTCATTTATACAATACGTTATATAATTGACAATATTATTGTTGTATTTTGAGGTATTTTGGGTTTTAATTATGCACTTTTAACTGAAAAACTTACCGAAGAAAATTATGTTTTACAGAATTTATTTCTGTTCGTCCTGAATGGGATTTACATCGCTCCATTGCACAAGACATTGTTTAGTATAATGGTCATTTGATAACGCACCAACCCAACACCGGTTAATACTTTTTTCCGTGAGAATTTTAGCACAATCCTATATTTAATTTGCAGACATCACAATTCCGCCGCAATGTTTTTGTCGATATATAACCCGATCAAATCGGCAAGATGCTAATATTACAGACGTTGAACTGTAATAAGTTATTTTGAATTTAGTCGGATTTAATTGGAGTCCAATGGAGTCCATTGACATTTCAAGTCGGGACAACCATGAAAATAATAGAAACTGACTGAAGTTTTTGTCTCATTCTGTCATAAGCGAAAGCTCATAAGAAAAATACAGTGTCAACTATCTGTTTTCAGTTTCTATTTTTATGCGGCTTCTATGTATATTATTCTTCTGAGATAGAAGCCGCATAAAAATAGAAACTGAGAACAGATAGTTGACACGGTATTTTTCTTATGAGCTTTCGCTTATGACAGAATGAGACAAAAACTTCAGTCAGTTTCTATTATTTTCATGGTTGTCCCGACTTGAAATGTCAATGGACTCCATTGGACTCCAATTAAATCCGACTAAATTCAAAATAACTTATTACAGTTCAACGTCTGTCACATTAGCATCTTGCCGATTTGATCGGGTTATATATCGACAAAAACATTGCGGCGGAATTGTGATGTCTGCAAATTAAATATAGGATTGTGCTAAAATTCTTACGGAAAAAAGTATTAACCGGTGTTGGGTTGGTGCGTTATCAAATGACCATTATACTAAACAATGTCTTGTGCAATGGAGCGATGTAAATCACATTCAGGACGAACAGAAATAAATTCTGTAAAACATAATTTTCTTCGGTAAGTTTTTCAATTAAAAGTGCATAATTAAAACCCAAAATACCTCAAAATAAAACAATAATATTGTCAATTATATAACGTATTGTATAAATGACAACTTTTATAGGTATTTTGCTTAAAATTATAGTTTTTTCCTTATTTCAAATTAGGTTAGTTTTTTTTGCTAGTGATGTGGTAAAATCACGTATCTACGAGTATATCGATCGATATTTTCTATGACGGTCTTGCTATCAGGGATATTTTTGTTAGTGTTGGTTGTGCCATGCAATAGTAATGTAACAAATTGAACCATCATGGTAATTAAACAACCAGCAAAGTGTGAGTCGGACTCGCGCACGAAGGGTTCCGTACCATCCTTACATATAATATTATAAATGTGAAAGTGAGTTTGTTACGCTTCCACGTCGTAACTTCTGAACCGATCATCATGAAATTTTGCATCATCATCATCACCATTGCACGATCTCTGGAGTACGGAAAAGAACATAGACATAAATTACATCTCAGAATAAGGTACTGTTATCGGGGATAGACATTAACGCGAGCGGAGCCGTGGGCGTAAGCTATAAAAACGCCCGAAATTTTTGTTTGTAATATTTCAACTGTCTCACTATCACGGTTCATGTCATGAGATACAGCCTGGTGACAAAAGATGGATATCGGAGTCATATTAGTAGGGTCCTGTTTTTATCCTTTGGGTACGGAACCCTAAAAAGAATCGATTTTTACTAATATGAAGAAAATTATTGTTGAAATTTTATTGCAGCTCCCTGAAGTAAAAGGAAATTAAAAAGGTGTGGATCCGAGGAACTTTCAAGCGACATATTGGACATAAAATGTCATACATAGCCGAATTTGTTCAAAATATTTTACTGCCGTGCCGATACATTAATTTCGAATATAAAATTAAATGGAAGCGATTGAAACACGATGCTTTACCTACATTTATATTTGCCGAATTATAAATCAATGGTAATAAGAAAGTTTACGGAAACGGTTTTATTATTTATATTTAAAATTATGAAAAACATATTTTATTCTGGACAGTAATGAAAGTGGGTAAAGTAATCTCTTGTTTTTCTTCACCTCTTGTTTTTCTATTACCAACACTGAATTTTTCACAAATAACACACTGGCACTTTTTTACCCTAGTGTAAAAGTTTTATAAATAAAAAATATCACTTCGAATTATGTGTTTTTCTTTACCTACCTGATTATTTTTCCTTTACTGACTGTTCCTCAAAGCTAGCTGGGAAAAGCTTTAGATGGTTTTGAAATATGCTGAATGGCCCATTGATCAAGTGAAAAATATATCTGACCTTATATTACCTTTTGATACATGAGCGCCCCATTGCAATTTAGAGTCTATTGTGATTCCTAAGAAGGTGGTATCATTTACAAAGTCTAGTATTTTACCTTCAACTAGTATGTCAACGTTGGACTGCCTCACATTGGGGACTGTAAATCGAATGCATTGGGTTTTTTGCGCATTCATAGGTAATAGGTAAGGTAGGTAAGTAGGCACTGTTTGAATTTCGAAATAATCGAAAATATGATTGACATCATATTAGGTATTCTGCCGTTCGACCAATACTGGGTAAGGCCTAATGACCAGCAGTAGACGCGCGGTCGGTAATGTATGGATTTTTTTTTACCTATTTATCAGATGAAGCCATGCGATTAGGAGTTATTTAGGTGTATCTTGACGTAACTTTTAAAGTAAAAGCCTCTTTAGCAGCTTTGTGCACTTTTTGGGATGGGTAAAACAGAAAACTCGCGTCAGGACACGTGAATTGATCGAAAATTCGTAAGAAGGACACGGACCTGAGTATGCCGCAAAGGCGAGTTTTCACTTCTGCCGGCACTCCTGGAGTGCAACTAGTTGTTTTTTTTTATGAATCGTACTCATTTAACGAATCGATACAATCAGAGTAGAGTACATTTATGACTTTCTTAGGACGAAACATTTAGTCGATAAATATATTTCATCGATATAGTACAACCCTGATCACATCAGTACCCCAGGACAACCTGCACATTTACGCAAATGGCATTGTATATGCATCTCTTTCTGATGCTTTAACAATGCCATAAGTAAAAAGAGTGTAGAATATTGTATTTTGTTGTTATTTTAACACGGTTTCTATGCTTTAGTTATTGTTCTGAGGTTTACACTGTTCGTATTCATATAGGCATTTCTCAGGCAAGTGTGCGTGAGCTGTCGCATAGTTATGCCAATGTAAACCTTACTGGCTGTAACAGTTATTAACACTTATGAACCGGTATTTTTGAAAACAGATTGAAAGTGTTACATTTTATTTCAGGTTTACTTTTGAAACAGTGTTCAAACATTCGGATACCGGTAAAGTCCCTGGACATAGGTAAGGATAAATATATATAGCTACTTACTAAACGCAGCCCAGTGATAAAGCATTAATAACGATTGCGTATGTAAAGCAACGGACACGGTCTCTTCTAGGTGACCACAAGAACTAAATATAAGAAGAATACATATTACTTAAATTAAAGATAGGTACTTAATCAGTGTAGCGCTGAACTCCACACTAGGATTCCCTGTATCGTGGTGCGCAGCGTCTTCCTCAAAATAAGACTAAACATAGAATAAATACGAAACAAGTAGGATATAAAATGAACGAGCTCCTCCGTGTTTTGTGTAAGTCATCATTGATGGCAGTCGTTAAACTATGTCAAATGCCTAAAGGCAGCTTGAAACATCTCACACCAGTGTTGGCCACTTACACACGAAAAACAACAACAAAAGATTGTGTTAAAAATAAATCAGGAAGCAGGTGAGAACAATGGCTACTGGTGCATACCTATTCCCTGTAATCTGATGCTGTGTTGCCAGAGTCAATAGCGGTCATGGCAGGTCTGCGGCCACAGCCGCACTGCATTTAGTTTTGTGGTTTTCATTTAGCTCATGTTTGATTGTTTTGTAGAAGGTCATTGCTCGTGACGGATAATGAGAGCGGGACTAAATAAAAGTTTTATGAGAGATCTTTTTTATTCTCCATATAATAAACTTTGTGAAGGTGAAGATTTATCGTTTCAAATCAGTAACAACATACTTAATAGTCTTAAAACTTACGCGAGAAAAATTCATTATAAAAACATGGTTTCACTCACCAACTAGTTTCGGTCTGTCACCACCATCAGGTGTTAGGGCTGGCGACATAGCGGTTTCGCTTCCCTCAAAGCACTAAGTGCAAACAGTACTTGAGGGAACTGAATAAACGATTTTTTTTTTAATTGACTATATAGCTAGCTCCAAGTGAGCTTTCGCTTCTTCACCGGGCGTTTGAGGCGAGGGCATAGTGCCCTCAACCTTTATAGACAACATCACCAAAGGGCCCCCAGGAGGGACGGACCTCGGCTTTGGGCGTTGCCTGTGTGCGCAAGGCTTGGAGAGACAGCAAACTCTGATATTGCCTGATGGGCCGCGTATACGTGCATGCAAGCCTGAATGGCCAATCTGAGAATCAATGGCAAAAGCCTTTGGAGAGCAGCAACTCTCATCTTTTGCCTTATGGGCCGAAAGTTACGTTGCCAGAAGGGCCTATCCTGGGTGCAAGTCACCCGGAACCGCCGGGCGGTCTGAATAAACGTGAGTGAAACCGTGTTTTTATAATCAGTCACAAACATATTCACGGACATTTGGGAATATGCTTTTTAAGGAATATAAAACACTAGCTGTTGCCCGCGACTTCGTTCGCGGCAATTTCTCATTAATTAGGATTTTTCTTATTCTTAGTATAGATTAATAAGTTCCCCCCGTTTTGAAAACATTTTTTATTGATGCTTCGCTCCTATTGGTCGCAGCGTGATGGTTTATAGCCTAAAGCCTTCCTCAATAAATGGACTATCCAACACAAAAATAACTTTCCAATTTGAACCAGTAGTTCCTGAGATTAGCGCGTTCAAACAAACAAACTCTTCAGCTTTATAATATTAGTATATATTGAAACACCTTCCTAGGCGATGCTGCTAGCAACCAATGATTATTTTGATTCCGCTTCTTCTTAATGCCCACCAACATGCTAAATGTAACTTTTCGGTCAAGACCTGGGCTCTATCTACCCCGCAAGGGAAAAATACCTGATAGTATATCTGGTATGAATACCTCCCTAATGTATTTCCATTTAGTATTGGGAATTGGGAGTTAGAAAGGTAAGAACAATAGGATTGCCTGCCTGTTTCTATAATTTGATGCTTCATCATCATTTCGAGTAGGTGTCACGGTCAATCGACCATGCACACCCTGGTGTCAGAGTTCTTCGGAACCGCCTCTCGGCCTCTGACGTGGTTTCTTTAACGACTACCAGATGGCAGCTGGGACCACCGGCTTAACGTGCCTTCCGAAGCACGGAATCATCTTTATTATCATAATCAGGTGATTCACGCCTGCAATGTCCTAACTAATCTGGAAACAACTACACAAAGTATGCTTCCAGTGGGAATCGAACCCACGACCCCCGGGTCAACAGGCAAACGCCTTAACCACTGGACCACAGAGCACTGTGTTGCCGCAAGAGTTAATAACGGTTACAGCCACAGTCTCCGACCACAACACACTGCATTTAGTTATGCGGTTTTTATTTAGCTCATGAAAGTTTGATTGTTTTGTTTGCCTTTGTCTGGAGAAGTCAATGTACGTCTGTAGATGGTAAAATATATTCGATGTTTTATTTTATTATCGAGATTTTTACTAAATCTTTATGTTGAATTTCCTAAAATTCTTTTTTGCTAACGCGCACGCGTTCTTTTTTTTACCAACTTTAAATTTCCAGCTTTCGAATTTCTACTCTCGTCATGATAAACGATGGTTAGTATAAGAGTTTATAATTATAATTACTGATACTGCGGGACTAAGCAATTAATTTTGAGCTTTGTCTGATACGAGTATCAGTGTTGCAGTCACAAAAGGATCTAAAGGAGGCAACGACAGGACAGTGGCCGTGGCCACATACTGGGCAAAATTGTTGTAGTTAAAAGACATTACGACTTGAAAAGAAGAAGAAGTGTTGCAGTGGTATTTAGAAAGTTGAAACCTTAATTTATTAAGAGATATCAAAAAAGCATTGTGAATGCAAAATAAAACACTTATAAAAATATTGCATGGCTTCCTACATATTAGTTGATTCTAAAATTCATTGTAAAATGAGTTGAATCAAATACCTCACTTGTAAAGGTCGGGTCTTTGTGTAGGTGACGTAAGCCTTTACTTACTATACGTTTAAGGGGAAATGGGATATGGTGGAGAATTTCGGCGCCGAGATGTTGTTGTTCGGTAGCTCAGATGGCAGAGCATAGGTCGTACAAAGACAGTTACGATAAAATAATTATATCAACCACGTGGATGTAAATATATAGGTATAGGTAAAAAAGAAAAATGGAGTAGTCATTTGCATTAAAACGAGCTTTTATATTTTTGCAATATTGAATCTCCATATTGCAAATTTGTGACTTAAAATCACAATGAGCGTCTAAAAGTTCAATCACACATATGATTCTCCCACATAGGGTGCTTACATCAATAAAGGTTACGAACATTTGAAGTTTTTTCAAATTGAGACAATAAAGATACCAGTCAATTTATCCTGGTCAACATTTTCTGTCGTGATAAAGTCTTATAAATCGATGAACGCCGGCTGCACGCACGAAAAAGTGTCACGTTCCGTGTGCAAGCGAGTTTATAGCTTGTAGCTTCTAAACAATAAATATAAATATATATAAATATATATACGGACAAATCACAAAGATTAAGCTAGCCCCAAAGTAAGTTCGAGACTTGTGTTATGGGATACTAACTCAACGATACTATATTTTATAACAAATACATATATAGATACACATCCAAGACCCAGGCCAATCTGAAAAAGATAATTTTCCATTTTGACCTGGCCGGGGATCGAACCCGGTCACTCCGTGTCGCAGGCTGGCGTGTTGACCGCTGCGCCACGGAGCTAGTCGTAACAATATTTATTGTAACATAGCCTATACTTTACAAAGTACTGTATAGTGAGTAAATGCTTTGCCATTAATTAGTAATTTAAAATGAATATTAATAATATTATAGAAGAGACCTTTCCAGTAATAATTTACTCGCAATTACAGGCACGTAAAGTGGTCATAATTCCGCCCTGGGAAATAAAAGCTTTATTCAGTGTACCTAATCAATTTAATGGTTCAGCCTGATGACTACACTGTTTACTGGCGTGTTATAAAACTGTGTGAGTGACCGGTCTGATTGAAGGTAAAAGTATCTACCTTTCTGCCCATATTTTCAAAAGTAGGTACTAAATATAATAAATAAAAAAATAAATAAATTTATTGCATGTCATCAGCACCGTCACGTTACTCACGTTTGTACAAATAAGCTCATTTATCTTACTACTACAAAATAGACTATTTACAATACTAATAAAATATATTACTTACTAGCTGTTGCCCGCGGCTCCGCCCGCGTTAATGTCGTTCCCTTGGGAACAGTAGAAATGATAAAAATTCTATACAAACCCCTGCCCCTTTGCTTTTTCCCCTTAAGTGGGAATTTAATACATTTCACCTACACAGATATTTTTTTATTGTAATGGAGAACTTCTTATTGTCATATTTCTAAGTAAATAAAAAAAATCCATACAAACTTTACCCCACCTATTCTACACCTTCAAGGGGAAATTTCGACCATTTTAACTACACAGATCTTTTTAATTGTAATGTAAACATATATACTTATTTTTATAGTTCCATGTCCAGAAATGAGAAAATTTCCATACAATCCCCCCTTTATCCCTTAAGGGGGAAATTTTGTACATTTCACCTACACAGATCTTTTTAATTGTAACCTAGAACGTATATACTTATTTTCATACCTCTAAGTCTAGAAATGGAAAAATTCCATACAAACTTTACCCCCTATTTACCCCTTCAAGGGAAAATGTTGTCTGGTTCACCTAAACAGATCTTTTTTTAATTTTAATTGAGAACTTGCGTACCTACTTTCAAACTTCTAAGTCCAGAAATGAGAAAATTCCATAAAAATTCAACCCCTTTGATTTTCTAAACATCCTTTCTTAGTGCTCATTTACATCATAAAAAGAATCCCTGTGCCAAATTTCAGTTTCTGCGCACAGTAGTTTCGGCTGTGCGTTGATATATAAGTCAGGTTTGCCTTTGGCCCGCGGCTCCGCCCGCGTAAGTGTCGACTTCTCAGGAACAGTAGAATTACCCGGAATACATTAGTTTATGACTTTCAATGAAACACCTTAATATTGAATTTCAATTTAATAACTTCAAAAATGGAAAGTTTAATACTAACTTTGCATCCCCGTTATATCCCCTTAAGGGATGATTTTTGAGAAAAATATTTTACTCGTGTTTCATGCCTTTTAGTAAAGAACCTTCATGCTGAATTTCAATATATACTCAAAAAAATTCGGCATTTCCATTTAAAAGAGTTTGCCGCCCGGACAGTTTGTAATGGAAATGTCGATTATTTTTTAGCTCAGAGAAAAGTTGTTTATATTGATGGGCTGAGTCGCCCCTTTAAGGAAACGTCAATTTACACGCTGTATATTGCGATGTGATGAGCTGCGGTTAGTGATGATGATGATTTTTTGGTGCTAGCTTTTACCCGCAACTAACATGGCAATAAGCTAAATGTACATAAATTCTATATTCCATTAGGTATTCTGATCCCGAGATTTCTAGGAGGTTCAAAATCTAGCAATATTTTATCTATATTTTATATAAAAAATAGTAAAAAAGGTCCAATTTAATCTTTCGTTTTTTAACTTTTTTCTTCCAATTCTGTATTCAATTAGGGGTTCTGATTCCAGGATTTTAATATAGTTCAGAGGTACAAAATCATGCTGTATATCATTTTATTGTACCTACTATCAGGCTTTAGGCGATGTATAATATATACCAGCTTGCCTACTAAGTAGAATAAAAAAGCTATCTAATTGCTATGACATGCCGACAGTTTCTAAAAAGTTATCACAATCCTAAATTGAATTAGCCTCAGCAAACTTCCAAAGTGTTACCGAGAATAAGCCAAAAGATTACCTACTATTAGAGACGGACCAAAGGTTCGGTTTTGGTTTCGGTCTTTGAAAGTATCGGAAAAATGAGTTTCGGCTACAGTATTGGTTTCGTCATAAAATCGGCCGAATCTTCGGCCTCACCAAAACTCTCGTTTTAGGGAGACTGTCTCACGACAAACGCCTTAAAGGTCAGCCCAGTGTATCCTTATCCTTACTAATATTACTTATATATTTTTTTTCTATCCTGTTAAGTGTCCCACTGCTGGGCAAAGGCCTCCCCTTCTTTTTTCCACTGATCTCTATCTAACTAATATACTTATTATATATTACTCATTACTAACTGTTATTATTACAAATATTATAAATGCGAAAGTGAGTTTGTTTGTTTGTTTGTTTGTTTGTTACGCTTTCACGCCGTAACTACTGAACCGATCATCATGAAATGAATACTATTCTCGAGGGATCGACGTTGACGCGGGCGGAGCCGCGGGTGAAAGCCAGTAAAGAATATATTAGCTTTATCCACCAGGTGGAAGTGTAGTTTAATGTGGTGACAACAACCAGACCATGTTGCATCTCGCGTCATACCCCTCGTGCCCCACTAAAGATGACCTCTGCATCCGAGAGTGGTGTCAGAGTTGCCACATTCTGGAGAGACAAAATTTAATCCCGGTACTGCACGAAATTGTAGAAATTGACGTGTTTTCACATCACTAGTTCTATGTGCTGAATTAATTATATACATCAAAAGTATTTGTATAATTTAGGTCAAACCTTGTACAAGATGTACAAGACCTTCTCCTTGTTGGAATTCGAAACAGATATATTTATGATATCTAAAAACATTTTTCTTCGAAAAGTTTGTAAATTTTACGTATAGAACAATATTTCTCACATGACAATATTTATATTGACATCTCGGAGGTGGCTCCCTTTCGAGTCAGTTAGACATTTAAATTAAATCACACCGTTTCGAAAACTAAGTATTATATAAACTAAGTTAAATGATTTACTTATAGTCTTCACTTAAAAAAATAAACAATTTTACACATACACAGTCCTCACTGTGTATGTGTAAAATTTTCACAGTGAGGACTGTGTATGTGTAAAAAAAAAAAGTAAAATTGTTTATTTTTTTAAGTGAAATTTCTTAGCGGCGTTGTGCACACTATGGGATGGGTAAAGAATGTTAAACTCGCGTCAGGACACGTGACCTGATCCAAGATTCGTAAGACCGACGCGTGACGTGAGACCGCAGCTAAGGCGAGTTTTCACTTCTGCCGGCACTCCCGGAGTTCAACCGGTGTTTTTTTTTAGTAATTTTTCTATTCACGCATTTGAATAAGTTCCTGTTTCGAATTCGGCCGAATTTGCGACTCAACTATTTCCTTTTTGGTTTCGGTTTCAACTGAATATCTTGTATCGGCCAGTCTCTACTTACAGCTAAAGTACCTGTCACTAAAAGTTGAATTAATTTCTAATGCAGAGCCTGAAAATGAGATTCCAAACTATCTCAAAACATTCCTTCTAGTTTCTTACTTTACTCGTAGTACCTAACACGAATTATTGAACATCAAACCAAAAATATATTTTATTGTAATTTAGTGCACTTTTTTATAATTTATTTTTCACAAACTTTATTCTCTTAAAAAATAAGTAGGTACAGGTAATGAGTTAATAGTTTATGAATAACGTCCGTACAATTGGTCAAAATAAATTACTTTTGATCAAGAATCAGATGGGCAACCTACCAACTTAAACTCCGTACCCATATTAATAAGGGGACCCTATTAATATGGCTCCGCTGTCCGGCTGTACGTCTGTCACCCACCAGGCTATATCTCATGAACCGTTATAGTTAGATAGATGAAATTTTCACAGATGATGTATCTATTTCTGTTACCGCTATAAAATGCTAAAACAGAATAAAATAAATATTTAAGGGGGCCCCGATAAACAAACGTGATTTTTTTTTGCTCGACAATGATAACGGCAACGAAATATTCACAGAATATTGAATAATAACTATTATTGACTTTTAAAATAAATAAATTAATTAAATTAAAATTAATATTTAAGGGGGCTCCCATAGATAATGGCACGGAACCCTTTGTGCGCTAGTCCGACTCGCACTTGGCTGGTTATTTTATGATATAGGACCGCAAACGACCAAACGGATCACGTCACCTGATGAGTGATGGAACACCAGGGGTGTGACAAGAGCTGCCGCTGACAAGTTGCCGGCCTTTCAAGACACCAGATATTGTAATTTTTACTAACCGAATTTCACATAATGCTAAGCTAAATATACCGATTTAACATAGTAGAGTTGGTCAGGGTCGGCCTCGACGCACATACATACAGTGACCAGTTTACGGACGTTCTTGCCAAAGGGCAAGTTAGGAAGGAGTACCCGAAACCGACGAGCGAAATTTTTTTTTTAAATCTATGCTGACGAACATGCATGAAGAGAGTGATGGATGTAGATGAAGCAAAAGAGGTTTGTAAGGATCGTAGCAAGTGGAGGTCCCTATTCTCTGCCTACCCCCATGGGAAAGTGGCGTGATAATATGTATGTATGTATGTAACATAACATAAAGCTGTTGTGAATATTGTACAAAAACAACAGCTTACACGAACATAATCAAGTTAGTCGATTTAAGTTCGGCTAGACGCTTCAAGATCATCTAAAACAGTCTGAGAATAAGTAAATTGGCTGGCAGTCCTTGCACGATCGTTATTATAGTCTAAGAGCATACAGCGTTACTTTTAACTTCATCTATTTTGTGATCAGAACAATATTTTAGCTTTCTTTTATTGAACCACTAAAATTCCACAACCACTCCATAGTCACACCAATTTACCACACCAGTGTGACTAAGGTTCATTTTAATTATCCATAGTCACACCAGTGTGACTACAGATAAATTAAAATGAACCTTAGTCACACCATCACGCCCACCAGTTTAAATAAGGTTCATTTTAATTATCCATAGTCACACTAGTGTGACTACGAACCTGATCCGTAGTCAAACCATCACGCCCTTCACCCAGTTTAGGTCTTTTATTTAGGCTGCTTCTTAGGGTTTTGGGTACGGACCCAAAGGGTAAAAAGGGACCCTATTAATATGGCTCCGATGGCTCCGTCTGTCTGTCTGTCCGTCCGTATATCACCAGGCTGTATCTCATGAACCGTGATAGACAGTTGAAATTTTCACAGACGATGTAGTTCTGTTGCCGCTCTGTGGTTGCCGCTATAACAACTAATACAAAAAAAAGCAGAATAAAATTAATGTAGTTCTGTTGCCGCTCTATGGTTGCCGCTATAATTAATTTTATTCTGTTTTTTTTTTGTATTAAGTAGTTGATAAAAAAAAAACTGAATGAAATTAATATTTCAGGGGGGAACAGACATGATTTATGCCGTTTTTTTAGATAATGGTAGGAAACCCTTCGAGCGCGAGTCCGACTCGCACTTGGCCGGTTTATTGTTTTAAATAAATGAACTATTTAATCTAATCACTAAATTTGTGTAAGATTTGTCCCTATTTTATTTCAAAATTCAAAGTTTGTAAGTATGTGTGGATGTATGGATGTTTGTTACTCTTTCATGGCAAAACGGATCTTGATGAAATTTCGCACACAGATAGTATTACCTGGATTAACACATAGGCTACCTTTCATCCCGGAAAACAGTACTGTTTCCGCGGGATCGACATTAACGTAAGCGGAACCGCGGGCGACAGCTAGTATACTGATAATGGAGTTTGCGACCTATTTGCAATATTTTAATTATAAAAGAGGAGTCAATGGAGTATTTATTTATAAAAGCATTTGTTTTTACCTTGTCACTTCCTTGTCATTATTTTATTGTGTGTAAAAAATGGATGTTCAGGCTGATTTTAGAATTTTAGAAAGAAAGCGTGGTGTAGTGCTTTTATTCGACGGATATCGGTATTATAAACAGAAAGTGTATGCTAATAAAAGCATCATTTGGTTTTGTAGTAAAAAGCGAATACAGAGATGCGTCGGATCTGTTACTATTCATGTAAGTTCTCTAAACCTTTGTAAACGTAAACAGGATAAACGCAGCCTTAATATGTAGTATGTACTAGTACTATTTCATATTTAGTTTAGTAGGTACCTACACATTTTAGGATCATTACTTTCAATCAGTCAATCAATATAAATCAATAATAATATAAAACTCTTCCGTTACTGAGTGACTGAATAGATGACAAACAGACAACGTACAGCCGAAGCTGAAATTTGACATGTATGTTCCTTAGGAACCGTATGGTAGGACTAAGGCCTCATTTAAGAACTCAGCGGTCGGGGCGGTGCGTTTCCTGGGGGATCCTGGTGGACGAACTCTTCATAACATAGATTTTTTGCCAGTCGCCGAGTTCCTAAATGAGGCCTAAGAGCCTTTCCACACACACAATGAAGCTTTTTAAAAAATACTAGTTACAAACTCTAATTAGAGAGGATTTCCCGAAATTACTATAATGTACTAATTGCTGATTTTGTTTTATCAGGATGGAAAAGTACTAAAACATGTGGAGCATTCTTTGGATTGTAAGCGTGATTATGCTGGAAATGAAATATTATGTTGTGTTGATAAAATGAAGAATGAAGCCGGTGCATCGGCTGAATCCGTACCTAGTATTTTTAAAAACCAAATTCAACCCATATACAACAAAGGTCTACATTTGGTTGCCAAAGTGCCATCGTTTGATAACGTGAAGCGAAGCCTATACTCGGCACGTAATAAAAAATTTCGAGTTAAGAAAACGGTCTTCACTCAATTGGATGATGTAGAAATACCCGCTCAATTTAATAATTTTCTTATAGCGGATTATCAATATGAAGGTTCTAGGATAATATTGTTTTGTTCCCCCGAAAGTAAAGAACAACTGCCAGTAATAAAAGAATATTTTATCGATGGTACTTTCAAGAGTACACCTAAACCGTTTAGTCAGCTTTTTTCCATACATGGCGATCTAAACAGTACATCTGATACAACTAACGTTATTCCGCTTGTATACGCCTTAATGAGCGATAAAAAAGAGACATCATATCTCGCACTGTTTGACATTTTGACAACGTTTTGTCCAGAGTGGGCTCCAAAGAAAATTCACGCTGACTTTGAATTTGCAGCAACTAAAGCTGTGAAGTTTTTTTTTCCTGATATAACAATCAAAAGATGTTACTATCACTTTAGTAACAGCATCTGGAGGAAAAGCAAGTCCATCGGGATTAAATCGAAACTTTATCGCCGCATTGTGGCATTGTCTGCATCTCTTCCTCTTTTACCAAGAGACAAAATTAGTGATGGATGGAGCTATATCCAGTCGCGGTCAGAGCAGTTTAATGATTCTAAACTAAATAAGTTCATAAAGTATATGAAAAATACGTGGATTAAAGATTACCTTATAAATGAATGGTGTATATATAACGAACGTCACCGTACCAATAACGTTTTAGAAAATTGGCATTCCCAGCTGAATAAAAGAGTTAATAAAAATTACGTGACTATCGTTAAACTTCTAAGTGTACTGGAGGAAGAGGTCACAACGAACTTGATCAAAAGTATTAATATTGAATGTAACACCAACCCAAATAAAAGACGTAAATTGGAAATGAAAAAGGATAATTTTATAATACAGACACAAATGGAAGTAATTCATGGTGAAATTAGTATTGGCCAGTTTTTGGAAACAGTACGATAAAACTAATTAATATAATATTAAAATGTATTTTTAAAAATTAAATATGTTTTAATCGGCTTTTATTTTTGATCGTCAAGTCAAGAGTGTGTTGGTGTGACTACGGATTATAAAAACTAACCATAGACCATAACCATGGTCAAGAGTGTGTTCGGCTTTTGCTGGTGTGACTAAGGTTAATTAAAATGAACTTTGTCACACTGGTCTCTGGTCAAGAGTGTGTTCGGCTTTTGCTGGTGTGACTATGGATAATTAAAATGAACCTTAGTCACACTGGTGTGGTAAATTGGTGTGACTATGGAGCGGTTGTGTAAAATTCTACTATTGATGGCTTTTTATCATTATAGTATAGGGAAATAAACGAATAAGCGGGTCACCTGATGGAAAGTGATAACTGCTGCCTAAAATAAAATGATTTTAATTATTTTGTTGCCTCCAAATATCTGTGTGGAAATAGGAAAATTATTGTGAAGATGTTTTGTACATAATTATTATCAATATAAAACTATTTCTACAAATTCCTTTTGTAACTGTTTCTTTATTACTTTTACCTCTGACACCACCGTTAGTTCTATGACTCCATCCCGCCAATCGTAATACAGGTTAATTCCTAGCTCGATGGTGGGTTGCAGATTGTGGTGCAAGCGGTTTTGTCAGGCCGTATTCTATTGTACAATTACTTAGTTGTATGTAAGAAATGTCAATAAAATTTATTTTAAATCTGTTTTTGGTTACTTACTCTGATGTGACACACGGGATACATGTTCGACACCATGGTAAATTCATGAAAAATATCAGATTTATTGAAAATTGTTATGGGCTAAAGAAGTCTGTTTTTCTCATCAGACTTATTCGTGTTTTATAAAAATGCCATTATGGAAAGAAAATGCTTACTTTCTGTATTTTGTATCGATCACGAAGGAAGACATTATTTGCCAAATATAATACAGATGAAATTTCCCATAGAAAAGCTGAGACGCAGAATTCGTGCAGCTTGATCTTAGACTAAGCATTATACTTAAGTATACGTTTTCAAGGCTGGTAACCTGGCTGTGGTTACTACAACTTTGTGTAGGAGACTATTTATAGGAAAAACATAAATCTTAGGAAATCGGAGAGTTGTAGTTCGTAGTTGTGAAAATGAGTGTTTTTCTTCAAAATTTTCACGAGTGTAGGAAAACCAGGAAATAAGTAATAACAAGAGAGCTTGATTATAAACGCATAATTTGCTCAAAGATCTTACTTGATTTTTGACTTATTTTTATCCACATAGAGTGGTGATTTATAGATTAAAAAAGCTGAATCACATTGAAGTTGATACTCTAATAAAGGGCAGCCTATATAGACAACATCACCAAAGGGTTCATCACCAGGAGGCTTCGGCTTTGGGCGTTGCCTGTGTAAGACAGCAAATTCATATTGCCTGATGGGCCGCGATCTGGTGCATGCATAGCCTGAAGGGCCAATCTGAGAAACAATGGCAAACGCCTTTGGGGAGCAGTAACTCTCATTTTTTGCCATATGGGCCGAAAGCTTCGTTCCTAGAAGGACCTATCCTGGGTGCAAGTGACCCGGGACCGCGGCGCGGTCACCAGCAATCGGAGCTAATCCTACTCTACGCAGTCTGTTCCGGTTGCGAGTGCGAGAGGGACGGATAGTGACCACTAAACATGAAGCAGGCAATTCCACTTATACCTGTTATGTCTTTGACATCGTAGCTTCCAATTCCTCAGCTAAAGTGGCTTGACTGAAATCAGAGCACAACATACCCGTGTTGGAAACAAAGGTATGTAGGTGAGCCAACCAGAATGCATGCTAATGCCGTATTATGCTCGAGGAAGTGCAGTGACATAACAGCTTTACCTAGTTGCAAGGGCCGTGACGTCAAAAGGGCTAGCTTTGTAGGTGAAGGAAGCCTTACAGGCTTGTAGCACACCTTAGTGTAGGTACCTATAATATGTTGTTTGTATGTAGCTAGTGCGATATATATTTTTTATAATATAGGTCGGCAAACAAGCAAGCGCGTCACCTGATGGTAAGTGATC
The DNA here is from genome assembly GCA_947532085.1 of Elegia similella. NCBI lineage: Eukaryota > Metazoa > Arthropoda > Insecta > Lepidoptera > Pyralidae > Elegia > Elegia similella. The sequence continues at coordinate 7,248,403 of OX383933.1, forward strand.
ACCGTTCTCCAGGGACAACTGCAACACCAGGGTGTGACAGGTGCATTGTCGGGGGAAGGAAATGGGGAGGGGAGGGAGAAAGACGGGCCTCCGGCTTTCTCAATCACCAAACGTAGCATAGAAGCGGTAAAGCTTCTACTCGGAAGTCAATTTTCTGTGAGAGGGTGGTAGTTCTCAGGACGAGCCTATTCATGCTACTAGCAACTAGCAATTCATTTTGCTGGTAGCGTGGCTCTATCACGCACGACTTGCTTACTAATGATGCGACACGAGAGTGCCCGGGTTCGATCCCCGGCCAGGTCAAGATGGAAAATGATCTTTGCCACATTGGCCTGGGTCTTGGATGTTTATCTATATATGTATTTGTTATAAAATATAGTATCGTTGAGTTAGTATCCCATAACACAAGTCTCGAACTTACTTTGGGGCTAGCTCAATCTGTGTGACTTGTCCGTATATATTTATTTATTATTATCTACTTATACGATATACTTATATGTAGTAGTGAATTTGGGCCTTTTGAGGGAAAGGCGTTTAACGTTAAACGTTCGGCTTGTGACGCATCTATCTCTCTTCCACCGTTATCACGTAAAATTATCGTCCGTAGGTATACTAACTTTACAGAGAACCATTTTTTTAAAAAGTTGACTATGTTATCTGCTATATATCTACATACGTTGTTGATGAAGAATTTAAAATTTGAGTATTGCGAGATCCCTTTTACTAATTACTTACCTATTAGGTAGTCTGTTAGTTTTTACAATACCTACAAACATTGTAAGTACTACTTGGTCCAAAGAGAAAGCCCCCAATAAACGTGTCTGTTGATCTGTGCTGGCATTGCCGCTTGCTAAGAATTTTGGCGCAAAGTATTCATGATATTTAGATTTTCAAGTCAAAATATTTAAGGTTATGTTGTTGTACCTAGGTATGTTGTAGATTTTGAATAACATGAACATGGCATCGCAATTCAACGCAGTAAGTATCGCAGTTAATCGCAGTAAGTATCGAAGCCCAATCTCCCTTACTCACATTTTTTTTTCATATCTATTAGATAGAAAGAACATATAAGAAGATTGAATTGTATAACCTCAAGGCAAAAGGCCGTCACGTCAGTAAGTAAGTCATCATCGTCAGGTCCTTTTTAGTCTCCACTACAGGAGCACGACCCTCTCTGTACTACTAGAGCCATACTTGGCTAGAGCAGCCTGAGGACTTGGCCTACACTCTCCACGCTGGCCAGACGGGAAGACTTGGAGTGGTCCTATTCTACTCTGCCGGATACCACGCGGCTGTAGTACCTAGTAAGTAAAAACACTTTATTGCTCCAACAATGTATACAAATATATAAAAAGTACCTAAACAAAAAGATTTATTACAATTGGTGGCCTTATCGCCGAAGCAATCTACCTATATAATTATAGGATTGGTGACAGAAATCAAAAAGATAATGTGGATTCAGAAGAAACAAAGTAAACGTAAAGCGATATTATACCGTAAAATAGTGTAAAATAAAAATAGAGAAACACATAAAAGATAAAATAAAATACCTACCTATATAATAACAACAAATCAGTCAAACAACAAATGGCATAAAAAGTTCGTTACACGGTTATTGAGATTTTTTGTTATATGTACCTACATACATATCAAAGGTGTTAGAATGAATTCATGGGTGTAAAAAACAGACACGTGTCAGTACAAAAAAGTTTTTAATCGTCCGAAGTATTAAATAATATTTGATGTAAAGCAAAAACTGGATTACCGAGGGTCGGCACACGACCGATTCTTATGCGATGATGGGCCCTTGCACAGTGTCAGACACAAAGGGAACAAAACCTATAGACGTAATAATAAAGGAAGGCGCGCGCGGGACCAGTTGGACCAGTTATGCCCCCCCCCCTCCGTCGTGCTTGCCCCCGCCCGAACAGCTGATGCCTGAACAACAAAGAACGTCCATCCAACACAACCATAACACGCTATGTATATCATGAGCACGAATCACGATTATTATTGTCAACTACACGCATACGTATCGATTGCTTACGGTAGAGTCGACCTCTTCTTTCGTAGTCTATTTATTATATTACCAAGGTCTACGTTTATTCAATTAATAGTATTATTAGACGTACTTCATAAGTAAATTACAGTTTAGGCTAACTAATATTATATTTTTTTATATTATAACATCTGCCATCACTAACAGAGTATCGAGTAAACAGTGTTGACCATGAATATCTGTGCAACTTGAAAGGTGATTCGACCTAACAAAGGGCATCAGTACTTGCCTTTCTGATCATCCAATACACGAAGGCCCTCGAGATGTGGCACTCCGGGAAACAACAGTGTCTCTACCAAACACCCGAACCTATTATTTTGTTCAATTTCACGGATTCATTATAACAAATCGACCGTCACTTGTGTCGTAGTTTCCCACTGAGCGGTTGCTAGGGTGCTAATAAATATCACAGCACGGTTTTTGAGTGTCTACATTGGAACCGCGCGTAGTAAGTACGAGAAGAAGTCTTTGTTTACAATGTTTTGCGTTTAATGTGTTATTTACATCACTTTAGTGGCCTGCGAACGTGATAATCGTTGCACTACCTGCGCACTTTATTTGCTGCGCTTCTGCGTCAACAAAACAGACCGCGTTCGGGGAACATCGGCACCCGGAGTCGATTCGCGAGGTTTGCTGTCTCGGTCGCATTCCTAGAGAACGCCAATTGACTCGCCTACTCTGCCATTTGACATTTAGCTACTGGGTTGCTAAGCTTTATTTTCCAAAAATACCAAGACTATTACAGGATTAATTTTAAAATGAATTTGAAAAGAAAGTAATAATTTACATTCTTTTATTATGGTAGAACCACAACCGCCGAAAAATTTCTTGCGCCTTCGTAATTAAAATAGCAATGTTGACGGTCTACAATATAATAGTATTACGTAAGGTTAATTCATGAGATACAGTCATTGCACGCGAAATGATGATATGAACTTTAGGCACAGGTATGGCACTTCATACAAACGGGACGACATAAATGCCTAGTACTACTACAAACAAAGTGTTACATCCGTGCACACGCTAATGTGTGAGTTAGAGAACCAAGGTTGACACCGAAGAATGAAATTAAATATACCTATTCATGATGCCACCTAAAATTCGACAAATTTGCGAGTATGTTTCTCAATTCTGAAAGATTTATGATCTTAATTTATTTATGTAGGTATGTATTTATTGACTTACCTAACAATACATCTCAATAATAAGTAAATAAACTTGCTAACAAACAAAAATCTCGCACACAATGCAACTGGCACAATCAGAACACCATGACCTATAAAATTATTATATTTTAGGTGTACGTACACATCAACAAGTAGGTAACTATCACTTCAAAAATAAGAGGTTATTTATTTTATCTTCTCTTCACCACTGGTTTATTAGTTTAGTTACCTATTGATTCATTTACAAATAAAAGCACTAGATAATGTACTGTAATATAATAAATTGCTTGTTTGGCGCTAAACTTTACGGCAAATGTGATAAAAATCAATAAAAAAAAGGATTAAAACAAGAGGCAGATAGAGATTCACAGCACAGTATTTCATTGTAAAGCGGGTCGGTAACGTAATATTCGCATTTGACGTGCAACAAAACCTAACCCTGTTTCAAAGCAACGCATCGCACTCCATTTACGGGGGAGAGGTGCGGCGATGCCTCGTTGCGGGGGACGCAGGGAGTTTCCGTTCTGTACGTTAGTACCTCAGGTTAGTACTTATATTAATTCTGTAAAGCGACTATTATACCATCCTGAATCTAGGATCCGGAATTTAGCATCCGATAAGGACAAGAAATTCAGTCGTCAGAGCTCCTGATTACACCGTCCAGAACGTGTCCTGAACGGAGACTGCGCGTCCTGACAGAGCCATCCGTTGGCCATCCTGAATGTGTGACAGGGACGCCGCTATACGTGCGACGCGATTGGAGATATTATCGTTTCGTTTCTAACGTATAGCGGCGTCCCTCTCATGCGGCGATCCTGAATTCCGGATGGTTTCACTTTACGCTTCCGTTATGCTTCCGATAAGGACGTCCTGAATTCTGGATGGTCTAATTGGCGCTTAAGTACTTAAGCGCCAATTAGACCATCCAGAATTCAGTCAACGGATAGTCAACGGACAGTTTAATCGCCGATCCGTTGTCAGGACAGAATGGCTTCCGTTGCTCATCCAATTGCTGCCAGCCGCTTTGCGCAGATCGTCGCTCCATCTAGCCTACCTATAGGGACTGTATAATCTTACCCTTTTTTGATACAAGTTCTTTCCAGCGACTTCATCCGCAAAGGTTTAGGTGTTCGACCCCCGAGTTATTAAAAAGGTAATAACCGGATGCTTAGACGTCAGGGACATCAATAGATTTGCCTCGCCCAAAATGACGTTTTGATAGGCTTTTTTATAGACGTTTTTTACTTTGGGTTACATAAATAAAAAAATAGAAACTTCATATGTTTATTTATATATTTATGTATATTAGATACTTTAGTATTACGTCTTTTGTCCTTGCGGAGTAGACAGAGCCTAGGTCTACAAGACCTTATGGCCACATTTAGCATGTTGGAGGGCGTATAGATTGAAAACAGAATCAGTAGTTTCGGAGCCTGTTCAATGCAAACAAACAATCAAATCTTTCCTCTTTATAGTCATCATCATCATTTTGAGTAGGTGTGTCACGGTCAATCGACCATGCACACCCTGTTGTCAGAGTTCTTCGGAACAGCCACTCGACCTCTGAAGTCGTTCCTTTAACGACTACCCGATGGCAGCCGGGACCACCGGCTTAACGTGCCTTTCGAAGCACTCTTTATAGTGTAGAAGTGTAAAGTAGTACAAATCTTACTTTGCAAATTTAGAATGGTGTGCGCCTAGTTCCAGCAAAACAACTTGTGTGAGGGGTGCTGATGCATGTATCATTTTAAATTACGGTCTTGCCGCATTCCTGAGATATGGACTGAGCTATACAATTCCACACACTACTTTTATAAGTGTTTTAATTTGCATTTACAATGCTATTTTGATATAGTCTACCTACGCTAGAGCGTAGTTCATACATAGACCTAGGTCGCTGGTTCAAGTCCCGCCCGCATGATATTTTCTCACCACATTCCATTTCTTAATTTATTAAGAGTCCACACAGTATGTACTTTATTTCATCATCATCATTTTCAGCCCACATCAGCCCACTGCTTTTGCCTTTTTTACGCTATTTTCTACGGTCATGTGCTAGTCTCATCCCCACTGTTTTCCACTCAGACGAACAATGTTAACTGACCACACCAGAGAATAGGGAAGGGATGCAGGGGCGCCATATTGCGGGGACGCTGCGAGTTTCCATTCTGTATGTTAGTGCTTATTCTGTAAATTCAACAAATTTCAAGAAATTCTGTACACAAATAAAAGAACCAATCAGGAAAGTACAATATGGATGGGAAATAAAACTAAAGAGCTGTTACAATCCAGAGCAGAACTTATTTTTATCCCAAAGAAGTCAAAAACTATAAGAAAAGAAATAGCTAAATAAGTAACAAAATTAAATTACAAATGAGGAAGGACCACCACAGATACAGATTGGAATTCCTTGAAGGAAGCATACAAAGATCCGGCGGCATTAAAAAAGCAACCAAACAATTATTAGATAAACAAAACTGGATACCAAATTTAATAAATAGGAACCACAAACATGAAAAGCGTCGCCCAGAAATGATGTCTATAGCTACTACCTTTTTCAGGGAACTGTATAAAAATAAAAACACTATACAAACGACCAGTCTAGTGGGAGAAAGTGAAGTACCAGAGATAACCTCTGCAGAAATAAATAAAGTCTGAAATAAAACAACCATAAATACATAGAGGCATACCTAAAATCTTTATTCACATATCACAAATAGAGTACATTATGTGTTCTTCTGCCAGAACTTAGCGGCGTTCCTCGGTGTTTTTCCTTTGCCGGAGTTTTTTTTCGGCGCGGCGTGCGTCTCCGTGCCGCCGCCCGTTGCCGTCTCTTCGTTCTCGGCTTGCGTTTTTAGAGTTTTCTTTATGTACATTATCTGAAATAAAAATATAGTTTGTTTTTTGTACGTGCAGGTAACACTTGTAAGATTTTTCAAGCTGCATAAAGGCATCTGGCATAGCTTTACGATTACTATCAATGATAGCAGCTGGGACCAACAGCTTAACGTCCGAAGCACGGAGGAGCTCGAGATATTTTTATGCTATTTGCGGTCACCCGTCCCAGTAGGGATCGCGCCCGGGGTTGCTTAACATTAGTAAGCGCTATTACGCCCGGTGAAGTAGCAAAAGCTCACTTGGAGCTAGCTACATAGCACGTCAAACATGATTCTTCAGATTTTCGCCCTTTCCTCAATCGGCTTTTATGATCTGCGCGGGAAGAGAAACAGCTGGTGCATTCTACGTTTTTTCTTTTTTCCCAGACCAGCATGGAAGTATGAGTTACTTAAACATACACTCAACAATGATAATATTCCATACCTCCTGTTCTATGGCCTGTTGGTGCCTAATAGACCTCTGTTTATGATGGTTGGCTCGTTGAATGTGTCGGTCCACAGAGTTGAGGACTGCTTCACATGAATTGCACCAATCGGCGAGGACGTCGGCGATGGATGAGGCGTCTTCGAGACGGGCGTCGCGGCCAAGGGCCACGTCCACTTCGACGCGTTTGCATTCCTGGTCTAGTTTGCCGTGGATAATGTCTGGAATGTGTCAAAGGCAGAAATTTAATGCCTTGTATTGCAAACAAATACTATTGTAATAAAGACCTTATGTGTCATCTTCAACTGCTTGTCCAGTGGTTGCAAGTATAGCATCGGGTACGTGTCACTGGCGTCCCCAGCTGCTACTTGCTTTTCCCTCATTAATGTTGGTGAGTAGTATCCCAATACCTTCATTTATTTATTTATTTAACTTTATTACGTAATTGTAAAAGGCGGACTTAAAGCCAGAGGCTTTATCTACGTAGAAAAGTAAATTAAATTAAATAATTCATTCTCCTTCCAGATCCAACAAATTCTTATCCATTCCCAGCTTGAAAATACCGCCTATAATATAGTATAATATAAGGTAGTATTGAAGAAGTACGCATGCTTGAAATGCGTATACCCTATGGGGTAATATGTGATGAAAGAATTCGAGGCGGTGATTCGAAGTCACGGTGGTGTAATGGTATAACACTTAGGGCGTAAACCTAAGGGACGTGGGTTCGAATCCTACCTGTGGCCGAGTTCTTTTTCATCACATATTTTCAGTTTTAATAATATTCCGAGCATTGTTACGCTATTTCAAAACAATTTAAGTTAGTATAATAAAAATAGTAGCCAAAGAAACTGCAGTCGCCAACCCTACGTAAGCAGTAGCCCTCATTGTTACCTTAAAAAAGAATACTATCCAACAAACATACCTGCATAAATAGCTTCAATAATAAGATCTTCTAAATCCCTAACATTTTTGATATCCAATTCTTTGAGCAACACACTGTATGGTATGCATTTCTCCTGTGTAGCCAGCGTCGCTATAGTTAGATGCTGGAGTTTCTTGCACTGGACTGGGGTAAGCTCGAGATAGTCTGATTTATTCTCTAAGTAATCTTTGTATGTGCCGTATGCAAACAGGTTTAGAGTTTTAAAGTGAGCAGCATAGGGTCCATTCTCCAACTGAAAAATAAACCAGATTGATTTTATGTGGAACCCATGACTTGTGTCTGGCGAACTTTTGTGGGCACCCCAAATAATTGATACTTATTCTGTCTGCTAGTATGTGTGGTTAAGGTCACTTTGGACTCTTGAGTATAGGCTCTCCTTACTAATATTATAATCCTTACTTAATATTATAAATGCGAAAGTGAGTTTGTTTGTTTATTTGTTACGCTTTCACGCCGTAACTACTGAACCGATCATCATGAAATTCTGCATACAAGTTCTCTGGAGTACGGAGAAGGATATAAGCTACCTTTTATCCCGGGAAAAAGTACTATTCCCGAGGAATCGACATTGACGCGGGCGGAGCCGCAGGCGAAAGCTAGTAATATAAAAACTAGCTTTCGCCCGCAGCTCCGCCCGCGTTAATGTCGATCCCTTGATAACTTGTACCCTATGTCCTTCTCTGTACCCCAGATAATGTGTATACAAAATTTCACGATGATTGATTCAGTAGTTACGACGTGAAACCGTAACAAACAAACAAATAAAAAAAACAAACCCATTTTCGCATTTATAATATTAGTTAGGATTAGGATGGTCAGTTCAGTAGTTACGACGTGAAAGCGTAACAAACAAACAAACAAACAAACTGACTTTCACATTTCTAATATTAGTTAGGATAAGGGAGATTTCCATCATTAGTATGACATGAAGTGAAAAATGACAATAAGGGGTGTGGGGTTTGCAAAATTTTGCTATGTGTCTTATATTCAAGCTTGGAAACCTGATTTGAGTTTAAGTATACTGAAAGTCGCCGTGTGGTACCCGGCAGAGTAGATTAGGACCAGTCCAAGTCTTCCTGTGGATGTCGTAGAAGGTGACTTAGGAAATACAAGCTAAACAAAGCTTATAAACATCTGTAAGACCTCTCCAACCCGTCTGACCAGCGTGGAGAGTGTAGGCCAAGTCCTCTGAGTGCTCTGGCCAAGGATGGTTCTTGTAGTACAGAGAGGGTCGTGCTCCTGCAGTGGAGACTAAAAAGACCTGATGATGATGATGATACTGAAAGATTGCTACAGTCAGCGCTGTCATCCTCGACTGCTAAACTGGTATGGCTTAAACTACGTGCTCTTGGCCTCCTGTGCTGTACTGCTTTTCCACCATTCATCCGAGTGAGTAGTATCCCAATACCTTAATTCCCTTTGCAAATTCAATAAACTTTTATACTTCCCTAGCTTTAAAATGCTTCCGATGGGTAAAAGTGTCAGAAGCACAAGAAGCCAAGGAAACTGCGCTCGCAAACCCGCCTGCTCAGCATAGTGAGTATGGCAAATACTCCCATGGAAAAAAGAATCCTAAAGAGAGGCATTCATCCAGCAATGGACTTTTAATGGCTGAAATGATGACTTTATAGAAGCCGAGCATTGGAGAGGACATCCACAGGTATATGTGCAGTAAATAATAAATAAATATGTAGAATCGTAATAGTGAATATTGCATGAAGTGCAGGATTTGCAAGTTGGCAGAATTTCGAGTATTATGTCAGTCGAAAACATAGACTACTCATGTGAGTACATCTGTTTGTCGTCCGGTATATAATTACGTTGTATATGTTGTGTTGTGTGAATAAATATTGTGTGAACGTTATTCGGTGTTTGGACTAATGAATCCCTGAAAGGTAGCATACCCCTACATTGGCGATCCGAACTTGATGAACGAACATACCCCTACAAATATATAAATAAATAAGTAATCAGATAAGAAACAGTAGGTAGACCGAAAACAACTAACCTCTTGTATGTTCGGCATTTCAAGTAACTCCCCAAATACATGGACACCTGGAGCCTCTAGCACTTGTTTTATAAGCTCGGCGCATGCTGAGCCCTTAGCACCCTTTGCTAGCAGCACAAACTGCTCCAGAGGATGATTCGTCGAGAACGACAACAAAGAAGACGGTTCGTCTCTATCCATCGACATGGGATTCATGGTGACCGCTGAGATATAAACACGTAAATTAAAATTTAATTTAATCACTTTATAAGACTAGATGTTTACAATTTTGATAAAATATATGGATTTATTTTTCGTTTCGATTGCTTAAGCACGCACACATACACAGGCTGCTTTTGACATTTGTTTGACAGTTTACTTTTTAAAATCACATCCCTTTTTGTGGTTATTATAATAATCACATTAGAATAATCATTGGATATAGATGGTGTCTATGGTTTACATGTTGACTATTTCTTTCTAGGGTTCCGTAACAAAATGGCAGAAAACGGAACCCTTATAGTTTCTTCATGTCAGTCTATCCGTTCTTAAATCACAGTCACTTTATTCCGAAACTATTAAGACTACCCATATGAAACTCGGTACATAGATGTATTCTGTGAACCACTTTACAATTTTTAAACAAATATATTAAAGATATAACATTAAGGGGTTCTCCCAATACACTGACACTAAAAAGATTGGTTTTAAAAATGACATCGATGGTCCTGAAACCATTTTTTTTCTCAAAGTCAATTGTTTGAAAGATAGACATTTTCAAATTGGTAAAATGTGCCCCCAACCTCCCGCAATCCAATCGAAACTATCCTATCTTTTAAGTTCAGATCTTTCCTTACTTTGATCAAAATCGGTTCAGTACTTTCAGAGTTTATCCCAAACACAACGTGACGTGACACATATAATATATAAAGATTTATAAATATATACCTTACATATAGAAAAAAACTAACTAACTATCATTTATACAAACACTATAAAAAAAGAAAGAAATTTTTTTTAATTTTAAAAGAAAGAAAATGATAGTGGTATTTTAGCTAGGTATATGTAATTGGTACGTTAACCCTTTACCGCATACGATAGATACCTAAATGACTTTATTATATATCCCCAATCTATTACTACGGAACTCTATATGGGTCAGTACAGTACACGATTCTTAAAAAAATAACGATTCCCCGATTAATAGTTCATGGAAATCGTGAAAACATTAAACACGTAGGACATAATAACTTTGTTATTATCTAAAATAATTTGGTAGAAGCACTAACAAAAACACCTCAAAAGGGTGGCCTGACATCTCCTACACTCTTCAATATATATGTAAACGACCTCATCGTGGAGCTGAGTAGCATGCGTGTCGGTAGTCGGGTAGATGATGTCAGCATAAATAATATAAGCTACGCTGACGACATGGTGCTGCTCAGTCCGACGGCGGGGGGTCTAAATAAATTGATAAGTGTGTGTGAGTCATATGCTGCTGAACATGGGCTCCAATATAATGTCAATAAGTCGGAATACATGGTCTTTAAGGCCGGCGGCAAATGTCCCGAACAGACAATTAATATCAACCTCAATGGCATGAACGTCAAGCGAGTCACAAAATTTAAATATTTAGGGCATATAATTGTCGACGACGTTAAGGACAGTTTCGACATTGACAGAGAACGTAGGGCACTGGCGGTAAGAGGTAACATGTTGGCTCGCAGATTTGCGCGGTGTACCGAAGAAGTCAAGGTCACGCTTTTTAAAGCATACTGCCAGAACATGTACACCGGGAATCTGTGGGTCAGCTATACCAAAACATCTCTAAATGCCCTGCGTGTTCTATATAATAATATTCTTAGGATGATGGTGGGACTGCCCCGTTTCTGCAGTGCATCGACTATGTTTGCCCAATACCACATTAATGGGTTTGCGGCCGTTATCCGCAAAAAAACAACATCACTTATCGACAAAGTGCGGGGCAGTCACAACAGTATCTTAATTACACTGGCCGATAGGTACACTTCGCCGATATGGAGGTCCCTGGTGAGGAGGGTTATCTGTAAAACCCCCTCAACTGCATGATTTTAATTGTTTTATTTTTAGCTCAATTGAATACTTTTTAAAATTTTTAATATATATACTAACACATAGCGTAAGGATTACTAACATTACCTATGGAACTTAGTTATCTGAGAATAAAAGATTTTTATTTTTTATTTTATTTTATTATTTTACTAAGTTAACAAAAAAACTATTATTTACATAGAAGAGATCAAGAGACTCAACATAAAAATTTATTTCATATAAACTTAAAAGTTTTCTTTTACTATGACAATTAAATTTTTTTGAGGTACAGAACCCTAAAAACATGAGAAATGTTGTGCCTCCGGTTCTCAACATACGAAAGGGAATACCATTTAAGCGGTACCTATATAAAATATGATAGGGACGAAAGGAGGATATGAAGAAAAACTGGATTTTAGGATTATGTTAAAAATAAACGTAAATATATATATGGTATAGTAAATATACGTATGATTTTTTTAATTAAAATTTTATTCATTAAACAACCTATATAAAATAATTAAAATATAACACTATTCTAACTAAAATATAAAACTACGTAAAACTGGTAGGTAGTTAATAGATATTGACAAACATATAAATGGGATTATGCTTTTAACACGTACTAATAAATAAAAAAACCTTAAAATGTAAAACCTTCTGATACGCGTCATAAATCTCATTTGTTGTATCTGCTTACTTGTCATATATCTATGAATCTGTGACAGAACCTATATTTCAGAACTAGGACAGTAGAAAATAAAAACAAAATTAACCATAAACATAAAAATGGCGTTCGGTTTTTTGTGTGTGCGAAAATGAAATTATTGTTTTCGTGAAATCGGGAAATGTAATGAATTTTACATGGATTTGTGTATTTAAATGTGAAGTAAATGATAACATGAATGGTTTCAACATGTTAGTAGCACTAATTAGTGTCTCAATAACTCTGGATTACTTGCGTGTCAATGTCGCTGAGTTTCATGTGTAGCGTCGTTGTCTTCTGCCGCCTTATAAATTGAGTTGATTAGATCAATTTGGAATAATATCTGGTGGATGATTGATTTTTGTGAACTTACTATGCTTACTTTACACGATAATATAGCGTAGTAGTGTGGTTTTGTCGGCGTTATGATTGACGAGTGCGTTGTGCCGTGTGCGTTAGTAGTTGTGAAAGCGTACATACATGATCGTAATGTTGAAACTGTCATGAGTGTTCATGTTTACCATCAAATAGTGGATTTGTGTTAGTGGGTTTGTTTTTAGATGTAGATAAAGGATTTTGGCGGTGAAAATGTGTATGCCAACGCCGAGCAATGTCTCGGGCTTCGGGTACTCTTGGGGCTTCACAAGCTCGGCGGACCCTACCAAGGGCGAGGTGGAGACGCCCAGCAGCTTGAGCTACACCATAGGGAATAGTGTAAGTAAATTTGTATTTGTTTTTCTCAAGATATTCAAATGAAGTAAATTAGACATTTGTTGATGTATCCTTGGATTTAAAAGAATCTCTGAAGACAGTATTTGTTTGCACTTATTTGTCACTTTTACAATCTATAAAGCAGCTTATAATATGCTTATATTTATTAAAATGATTAAATTCAATTCATTATTGTCACTCTGGCACTTTTTGGTGTAATCAATTTGCTTATTGATACATAATATCTTATTAGAAAGTATGCTACCAATTTTCTGGCTATTCCTTTCATAAACAAGTGTCATTTTTCCACAAGCTCCATAGTATTTGTATTTATGAATTTCTAAATTCTTTAGCGCATGAAAAGTAGGATGTTAACTATAGTAATAAAAACTCACTAAGAAATATCTTGAAAGACTGTGAGACTTAGACTTTGGAGGTGAAATACTGACTTATTTGTAGATAGTGTTGTCTTGATCTCCTATGCAAGTTTTTGTTCCTAGTTAAACTACAATTCTGTAAGAGATATTTGAGTAAATATAATGCAAGTGTTTTTATTTATGTATGAACACTGCAATTTATACTTTCTGTTAGAAAAAGTTACTACAGAAGATAGGTACTTTATTACAAAACGAGCGACCCACTTGACCTTCACAGAGGTGCAATAAATAATAATATAAAACTTCCTCTTCAATCTCTCTAACGATTAAAAAAAAAAACTGCATCAAAATCTATTGCATAGTCAAAGATTTAAGCATAAGGGACTATTATACTATGTAGTGATATTGTTTTTTCCTTAGACTTAGTTGCTAGCTTTCTTTAAACCCACTGGTAAACTTGTCACTGATTTTCTATTAATTACTTCTATGTCATGTTTTTTTTACATTTCAGGTATCTCCCGAAACTACTCTGACTGTTATGTCACATAAAACGCCACAAGTCCAAGAGAAAGTGGGCAATGTGACCGTGGCAGCCGTAACTAATGCGGCAGCACAAGTCACAAGAGTAGTCACGACAGGCGGGTCTGTGCCAGGCAGAAGAGCCATGTTTGTGTTTAATGATCCTGTCCATACTATAAACAGGGTGTCACAACAAAATCAGACTGCTACTATACATAGTAAGTGTACTTAGTTTTTAGGGGTCTCCATTGTATCATAACATTCCATTGGTCATTGGTCCCTAGTGGGTCCCCTATCCCCATGGGAAAGAGTCATGATAGAATGTATGTTCATAACATCCATGTCCTTTCCTTCTCTGCAACATATAGGTGAATCCTTTGAAGTTCCAGATTTACTCTTATTATTGTTAGCGTTAACTTTTCACCTGGTTCACCTGGTTCCGTGGGCATTTTTCCACACTTAGGCCTCTCATTTGGGCCCATTGTGTGTAAGCTGAAGACGTCTATTCTCCCAGTCTTCTGCCAAAAATAGCGTTAACTTTTACAGAATCTAAAGAATTTAAACAAAAATGCCATAAAAATCACTTTTTTAATGTTTGAAATAGATTGAAACAAAAGAAAAATATTTTAGTTATTAATAGACCATGATGCTATCATATCATATCCTCCCCTTGTAACTCCTTTCTTCTTCCCTGTAGCATGATTGTCATATAACTTGTGGATGACCCCTTGTATAATGTTAAAATGAAAGTAGATAATATTACTATAGATGTAATGAATGCCGTAGCACAAGTGACGAGGGAAGTGGCCACAGAAACCCCAGTGCCTGCCAGAAGGGCAATGTTTGTCTTCAATGACTCTCCTCTGAATTCTATAAATAAGGTCTTGCAGCAGAATCAGACTGAGACATACAGTAAGAATCTTTTCACTAATCTATATTTAGATAAAAATTAAAGGGAAGACTTTTTAAAAACAAGCTTTTATGTACACTTGGGTGTTCTGCCATTTTGGATTTAGAATGACATCACACAGCTAGCCATGCATTGTCTTCCAAACTAAATGAATATACAACAAGTCAATCGGTGGAAGCTATCTGCTTAAAAATTGAGTTGCAAGATTCCACCCGATCAAACATAGTTACATACATTGCAAGAGTTAAATAAAAGCTTGTTAAAACAAGTACATGTATAGTCATTGAGTAAAATCAGGATATCTGACTTCTTTAAAACTGAACCTTAGACTCTTTGGAATGTGGTGAAGAGATTTGATAGTCTTAGACCACATTATACAGTTGGGGACAGAAAATGTGACCCCCCTACATTTTAAAATCTGTTGTTAGAGGGGTCATTTTAATCTGGACTGTACAAGATTGCATCCTAGAAGGTGTTTGTAAAGAATGTAGGGTAAATTATCCCATTAAACTCGATGAAATTATTTTCAGTAGAAAATCTGTTGACTTATTACTTAATAATTTTGATGAAGATGCAATTGTTGTTTACGCTATATTAATCGAAAAGAATGACTTAATTGTCATATATCTTTTAGTTCTTTGGAAAATGTATAAACAATCAAAAGTTATATAAAATGAATATATAGATTTGGTAAAAAGTTATCAATTCTTTATTTTTAATTTTTGCAGCTGCAAACCTTGGGACAAAAACGATCATGACACCATTAGGCCCTCTTCAATTAACAGCAGAAGAGTGCAATGAAATTCTGATGAAACGGGCACTGCAAGCCCAGGGCATCAGCACCCCATCAGTCATAGACGCTTCCCAATTGAACCATACACTTTTGAATGGTAGTATTAAGACTATCAATGAGGCAGCTTCGCAACAGACTCAGGCAGAGACGATACAGACTAATACAATACAACAGCACCATATGTTACATACAAAACAGGAGCCTGGCACTGCCAATAATTCTCCTAAGGTAAGTTACTATCTGGGTTTTATTTTTACCAAGACAAGAATATAGAATGGGCTTCTATTATTATATTTTTATTGAAATTTATTGTACCTTAACTCTGACAAAATTCAATAAAAGATACATACATAGTTTCACGTCTTTTTTCTTTGCGGGGTAGACAGCCTAAGTCTATAAGACCTTATGGCCACATTTAGCATGTTGGAGGGAGTGTAGATGGAAAACAGAATCGAATAGTGATGGGTTGCTAGCCCATTATTCTGCATATTTTAGCCCAATCACTCAATCGGCTTTTTATGACCTGCATGGGAAGAGAAGCAGCTAGCACATTCTTAGTTTTTTCCGTTGGCCCACACTAGCATAGAAGAAAAAAAATTGTCAATAACTCAGTTGAGTGACGAGAAGACAGGTTGGAAAAAGCTTTTGCTTCCTCTGTGTGTGTCTCTCTGCATGGGTCACTTAATCTTGAGCAGCTTAGCATCTGAGCGCAGGTCTCTCATTCTTCTTTTCTATTCTTAATCTGTGATCACTTCTACTTTTAGAAAGAGAATTGCATAAAGTACTCATTTAAAAAAGCCAATAAACACATTACTACATTTATTTATAAGGCGAGCTCCGTGGCGCAGTGGTTAACACGCCAGCCTGTGACACTAGGGTGCCCGGGTTCGATCCCCAGTCAAGTCAAAATGGAAAATGATATTTTTCAGATTGGCCTGGTTCTTGGATCTATATATGTATTTGTTATAAAATATAGTATCGTTGAGTTAGTATCCCATAACACAAGTCTCGAACTTACTTTGGGGCTAGCTTTGCTACCATAGTTAAATTGACAACTTTGTTACAGGCGGTTTATTCTCAAACTGAGCTAATGAACACGAATACGGTGATGACGACGGCACCCCCCGCCGCTCCTAAAGAACGCCCATACTCTTGTGACGAGTGTGGCAAGTCTTTCCTACTGAAGCATCACCTCACCACACATGCTAGGGTGCATACAGGTGAGTTCTTTTATTATTAAAATATACTGTAGACTCTAAACAGTTTTATAGACAGTGCTAATTAATGCCTATGGAGGAGGATTGACAGTTTATTGAACTTGATGATGGTATGTAACTAATGATTTGGTCTAACTCCTTCTAGTCTCAATCAGTGTTCTTATACCCTGTATATAATATCACACTTTATGTTAATGTTTACTTGTACAAAAAGAAAAATA
This sequence comes from Elegia similella, assembly GCA_947532085.1. Classification (NCBI taxonomy): domain Eukaryota; kingdom Metazoa; phylum Arthropoda; class Insecta; order Lepidoptera; family Pyralidae; genus Elegia; species Elegia similella. The sequence goes on from OX383933.1 coordinate 7,265,406, forward strand.
GAATAACTAAAACATCTTTTTATTTTCTGTTGATTTAACCTATTCAATTGAAAATATGAAATATCTATACTAATATTATAAAGCTGAAGAGTTTGTTTGTTTGTTTGAACGCGCTAATCTCAGGAACTACTGGTTCAAATTAGAGAATTATTTTTGTGTTGGATAGTCCATTTATTGAGGAAGGCTTTAGGCTATAAAACATCACGCTGCGACCAATAGGAGCGAAGCATCAATAAAGAATGTTTGCAAAACGGGGGAAAATTATTCATTAATCCTAATAACAGAAATTGCCGCATACGAAGTCGTGGGCAACAGCTAGTATAGGATAACATGGCATTTCAAATGTAGTTCAAATAATTAATCCATCTGGTAAATTATTGAAAAATATCAGATACGTATTTTTCTTTTGACAATCAAACAAACATTGATAAAGATATAGCCCGTTAAAGTTCCGCGTGGCCGGTACACTTTGGCCTATTGCATTATGAGCCCCCACTTCTGAATTAAGATGCGCTTTATCTTTATCATCTTTTGTTTGATTTAAAAGAAAAAATACGTATCTCATAATTTTCGATAATCTAATATATGGACTCATCATCATTTCGTGTAGGTGCCACGGTCAATCGACCATGCACACCCTGGTGTCAGAGTTCTTCGGAACCGTCTCTCGACCTCCGACGTGTTTCTTTTAACAACTACCAGATGGCAGCCGGGACCAACGGCCTAACGTGCCTTCCGAAGCATTAGCCGGACTAACAATTTTAAATGGTATTTTATAACAAGCCTATTTGTTAACAAATTCCTTTGTTGGTCTTACAGGAGAGAGACCTCATGTTTGTGTCCACTGCGGCAAAGCATTCGCAAGGAAGCACTGTCTGAACACACATTTGTTGTTGCACTCTGCTGACAGGCCGTACCGCTGCCACGAGTGCAAGATGGCATTCACGTTAAAGCACCATCTTGTCACGCATTCTCGGGTAAGTTGCAATATGCATTTGACATGCAAAATGTCTGGTAGAACACAGAATTCCTACCAATATAGTAATATTACTTCTGATTGAGCACTACCCATTGCGGAAGTGATAACAATCGTTTGGGATGTCAGTGTCACTTTGTTTATGGCTCACTGCAGTCCAAAGTCGAAAATCATTAGTCATTCATTAATATAAAAAGCCGACCAGGTGCAAATCGAACTCGCGCCGTAATGGTTCGTACGATGAATGTAATTTTCAGATTTTCTCCAATTGCATACATATTTTGTATAAACTCTTCAAATGTAGAGGGCCTAAAGGGATAGGACCTTAGGGCTAGATTTACCTGTTGGGATTGTAAAGGTAGAAAACAGAATACATTTTTGGATTTTGTATCTATTGTGAAGGTAGGGCAACATCGCCTATTAACCTGAATCATGTTCCAATCACTGGATTACAGCCCACCCCTCGGCCAGCTATGATACAATATGCGTGGGAGAAGTAGCAGCTTTTGTATTCTATCTGTCAGAATAGCAAGGAAAATATTGTCTCATCAGTAATTTTGACACTCGGGGACTAAATACACAGTATAAAATCTGACGAATGTGTCCTATAACAAATATTACATAACTTCTTCAGAACAACTTCGTAATGTTACTGGGTTTTTGTTTCCCCATACGTAAGTATATAATATTTAAGCTCAATAAATTGTGGATTACACTGTTAGATTCAGTTGCATTATTAAACCCAGAGAAACATACTGTTAAAATGATCACTACGCTTTTGTGAGACTTCTAGGTCCATCCATCTGTTAGAGGAATTTCTAAATTCGAAGAATTAAAATTGCAATTTTGATGTATTTCTTTATATTCCAAAATAAAAGTTATAAAATGAGTAAAAGACATTAAGCTTTACTCATTTTATATAAGGGTTTACTATATCACTATCAATATTAGTATAATGAAAATTAAAATAACAGTAAAAACAGAATTGGCTTTTCAAAAAACATTGAATTAAACCAATTTTTCGTTGTGGATATATCATACAAATTATTTAAATTAAATTAAATTGCTTTATTTCAGATAACTCAGATCCATTTTGTTAGTGATACACTGACTTACAGCTAGTGTTAGTATACTGTTACTTTTACATGTAACCTATAAGAGGATAGAGGAGGAGAAGAATAATGCACCTAAAGCCGGGCCGAGGTATGAAGTGTTATATCACACCAAATAAAGCCACCAACCTGGTTTCCTGCACAAAATGCCTCATTATAGGCGAACCCGGTCTATCTGCGTCTATTTTTATTGCCGTATCTCTTGTGTTTAATTAATTAATTTTTCCTCAGGTGCACAGTCGAGAACGGCCTTTTGTGTGCGGGGAGTGCGGGCGCGGGTTCCCGCTGAAGCGACACCTGGTGACGCACAGCAAGTACCACGCCGGCGAGCGGCCCTACGTCTGCAGTGACTGCGGGGAGAGCTTTGCGCAGAAGGTACAGTATGAGTCGTCACAATTAGATCAGCCTTTCGTTTACGTAGAGGCGTAGCGATGTGCGTCACAGTACGCCCTGCGTTGGAGGGCGCGTTTTCCCTTTACGAGGAGGCGTGTGTCTCCATCGCGAATTCGCACCCAGTGGATATCGCGGTGTTGCATGCTCAATCTCAAACATATAAAGCTCAATTCTCCATATTTTCGTTTACGGAGAGCGGTGCGTCAAAGTCAAAGTCAAAGATTTTTATTCAAAATTGGATACATGTATCTCTTTTTGAACGTCATATTTGTATTTGTTATATTTGTTTAATTTATGCAAAATCGAAATACTACTAGCGTTTCGCAACGACCACTGGTGAGAAGAATACGCCGAAAGAAACTCAATCCAGACTTGGTCCCTATGTGCCTGAAGGGCTCCGATTACATTGTTAACATGTATTATATCATCAAATAAATTTATATTAATTGCCAAGCATTTTTATCAATTACATAATCAGCAATGCAATAATATGCCTTTTTTACTAATTGGTGTTTTACAGTCGCTTTAAACTTAAGTATAGGCAGACCTAATATTTTTGCAGGATTTTTATTATAGAAGCGTACTCCTAGACCCAGAAATGAATCCATAGTTTTCTGCAATCGCAAAACTGGTGTAGCTAATTTATTTTTATTTCTCGTATTTCGATCATGAATATCACTATTTTTCTTATATAAATCAAGATTATGGCGCACAAACATAATATTTGCAAATATATACTGAGAAGGTAATGTTAAAATATTTATATCTTTAAACAATTCTCTAAGAGATTCTCTAGCACCAAGGTTATATATAGATCTGATAGCGCGTTTCTGCAGTACAAATATGGTGTTTACTTCTGCAGCGTTACCCCATAGTAAAATTCCGTAAGACATAACACTATGAAAGTAACTGAAATATACTAAACGCGCAGTATCAACATCGGTCAGTTGTCTAATTCTCCTAACAGCATAAGCTGCAGAACTAAGTTTACCCGCTAACGTAGTAACATGGGCACCCCATTGAAGCCCGGCATCAAGAGTAATTCCAAGAAATGTTGTTTTATCTGTTAAATCCAGTGGTTCATTATCCATTATTATTCGTGTAGGATTTTTTTTAACATTTGGTAAGCAAAATTTAATACATTTCGTTTTCTTAGCGTTTAATAACAGATTGTTCGCTGTAAACCAATCCAACACCTGAGCTAAAGTACTATTAACCACGTCAAAAGAATCAGTTTGTCTATCAATTTTGAAGACAAGAGAGGTATCATCGGCAAATAGTACAGCCTTACATGTATTCACACAGTAAGGTAGGTCATTGATGTAAATGAGGAATAACAGAGGCCCTAGTATAGAGCCCTGGGGTACGCCCATCTTAACCGATGATCCGGAGGATTGAACCCTATCTAAACTAACTTTTTGAGTTCGCCCACTTAAATAAGATTCAATTAAATCGCGAGATTTCTCTTTTATTCCATAGTGCTCCAGCTTCGAGAGAAGGGTATTGTGGTCTACGCAATCAAAGGCTTTGGAAAGATCACAAAAAATACCAATGGCATTTTGTTTTTCCTCCCAAGCATCATATATGTATTTCAACAGAGCTACACCCGCGTCTGTAGTTGACCGACCCTTTGTGAAACCATACTGTTCACGATGGAAAAGACTATGATTGTTGAAAAAAGCTAATAACTGATTAAAAATAATCTTTTCAAATATTTTACTAAGCGCTGGCAGAATAGAAATAGGACGGTAATTAGTGGGATCATTTTTATCGCCAGATTTGTACAACGGAATTACTTTACTTAACTTCATCAAGTCAGGGAATGTCCCATAATCTACACACTTATTAAATATAGAAGCTAAATACGGCGCGATTACTTCAATAATGTTACTAATGACAAATACAGAGATATCCCACAAATCTCCGGTTTTCTTATTGTTCAAACTCTTAAATGTTTCAATGATTATTTGAGGTGTTACATGTTGAAATATTACATGGTTGTTACATACCGGTATACAGCTTGATATAAGTTTCTTAGATTCCTCAGATGATGAACGTAAGGAGGCAGTAGTGTTTACGGGAATGTTAGTAAAGTAATCTTCGAAATATTTTGCGACGTCTTCATTATTACTGAGGATCTTATTATCAATTTTTAATTCTATTTTGTTGTCACGATTTTTAAATTTTCCAGTTTCCGTGTTAATAATTTTCCAAGTGGTCTTTATCTTATCATGAGAATCTAGAATAGCTTTTCTAGTATATAAAGGTTTTGCGCTCAAGCATGCCTTTTTAAAAACCTTAGAATAAGTTCTAACATAATTGATAAATTCAGGATTTTTATTGTAAGCTTTCATAGCTAATAATTCGTATAACCTGTTTCTACTAACGTAAATACCAGTTGTAGCCCATTCACTAAATTTTTTACGGATACGTTTAGTACATTTTTTAATTTTGAATGTATTGTTGAATTCCGATTTAATAACACCAAACATTTTATTATAAAGAGCATCCGGATCATCTCTAGTTTCTTCAATTAGGGGCATTTTTTCAGATATTTTTTTCTTAAATACATTTATTTTAGCTTTGGTTATAGATCTAAAGGTTAATTTAGGTATGTCTACTTCTACATCATTTATAAGCTTTACGTACTGACCAAAGTGATCCGAGGTTAGATTTTTAGTTATATATTTGTCAACAGCAGTGCAATTGTAGAAAACATTATCTATACACGTTGCAGAATGTTCAGTAACTCTAGTTGGCTCCAAAAACAAATTAACCAAATCAAATGATTTAAAGACATTTAAAAATCTAACACTTTCAGTTGTTGTAACTAACAAATCAAAAGCTAAGACATGTAGTTCCTAAAAACATCAATAACGGGAAAGATTCATCGAGAAATATTCTCAATGAGATATATATAGCTCTAGTTCAATCGGTCTTGGCGTACTGTATTCCAGTATGGGGTGGAGCTGGAAAAACTAAATTCCTAGAAATAGAACGCGCCCAACGATCGCTTATAAAAACAATGTATTTCAAAAAGATTGGATACCCTACAGAACTACTATATAAAATCAGTAATTTACTGCCAGTCAGGAGCCTCTATATCCTACATACTGTTCTAAAAATGCATAAAACCTTATCATTTGATCCTAGAAAATTAGCCAGAAGACGTAAAACTACCGTAGCATTAATACCCATTACAAAAACCGTTTTTGCATCCAACCAATATCAGCACATGTCAGCAAAACTATACAATAAGATAAATAAAGAAACTAACATATATCCAAAACAATATTATGACTGCAAAAATACGATCACAGATTGGCTAAAATTACTTGATTATAATAACACAGAGCTACTCTTACAGCACATACAATAAAGTTCGCGTGAACAGCCTTAATAATATCCATAACGTGTCCATTACTTTTACATGGATTAAGATGTATTTTAATTTTGTTTGAATTTTGATTTCACTTTGATTTAATTTTGTTTGAATATTGATTTAACTTTTATCTAATTTTGTTTGAATTTTGATTTAATTTTGATTATATTTGTATTGGATTTAATTTTAATTTTATTTTGATTTAATTGTAATTTAATTTTATATTAATTTAATTTAATCTTATTTATTATAATTAATACTATTTTTTGGTTACTTTTGCATGTTATGAAAGGTTCACCTAGACTATTTTTAAACGGTTTTTATGTAAGTTTATATAATATGAAAAAGAATAACTGTTATGGAAGAGCGAAATCTCCTAATACAGGCATTATTTGCTTAAAAGGAGATTTCTAACACTAATGAATGTAACACTGTATTTTGAAGAAATAAATCATTTTATTATTATATTATTATTATTATTATTATAAATCAACATTAAAATCACCGCACACTATAATATTTTTGCGACAACAACTTAATTTTCTTAAGACATCTTCAATTACTGATTCTAAAGTATTATAATCTGATCTTGGGGGTCTGTATACACATACTATAATATAATTCCTTAGTTCGATACATGACAGCTCAACATTACAATCTACCGAAAGACTAACAATATCCTTACGTTCTTTACATTTTACGTCACTTCGAGTTAGAATTAAGCTACCGCCTTTTTCTTTAGTCTCTCTGGTATACGAGCTTGTCAATAAATAATTTTCTACATTGAATTGTTGCTGGTGAGACTGCATAAAATGTTCAGTCACACAAACTACATGTAAATCTTTACTGTTAATAAATAACTCTAATTCTAACAATTTGCTAGTCAGGCCTTGGACATTCTGATGAAAAATATTAAATTCTTTTGCCTTGACTGTTGTCTTATTACTTAGTTTAAATCAGACTGAGTATTATGTATTTTATGAATATCATCAGCTGCAATGCCTGTGTCAAATTTAAAATTATTTACAGTTGTACTACGTACAACAAAAGTTTGTATATTAAAAGCTACTACCGTAGCTATTTGTCTTTTAAAATTAAAAGGAAGATACATAGTATCGTGAGTCAACTTAAATCTACTTATAAACTTATTTATATCTAAATAAAAAATAAAATCGCCATGACGATATGTCATGTTGTACATATGTACATTTAAATTATGTATGTGCTCATTTCTACTTTTATCTAGCGATTCCGAATACGGAAAGGCACATATCATAAATTTACATTGTGTTTTTTTATTAATATTAATTAATTTGTCCGTACTTTGTTTAATATTCTTTTTCGATATAGAGGAACTGTCACCACATAATATTAATATTGTACAGTTTTCATCAAGACTGTCACAAGTAATGTTATTTACCAGGTCTAAATAAGAAGCGCCGGGTGTACATGTGTTATATACAGAACAGTTATGGTTGAGGTGATTCAAAATTATGCTACTAAGACCTTGACCTAATTTATCAGAGTAAATTAATAATTTGTTACAATAACTTTTCTTATTAAAACTATTATCTATCGTACCTATCCTTGTTTCTAAGTTACATTTTTCAGTATTACATTCTCTAGACTCAGGAGCAATGGCTATTACAGGTGACATGGTAATTGCCGTTTTAGGAGCACTATAGCACTGCTGCTTTTGTAAGAGAGTTTCATACTGCTGTTTATTAAAGTGAGCTTCATCCACTAATTTTTTGGCCTCTAAAATATATTTATTTATATCTTTCTGGGACAATTCATACATTTTAGATAAATGATTTAAGGACTGTTGCAATTCCGAGACCTGTGACTGCAACTAATGAATCTCGGTGTCATATATACGGCTAGCCATATATAGGTCATCTTCACATGATCTTAATTCCTTAGACAAACATAGTTTTTCCCTGCTTAACTGCGCTAAAGGTTTACATTTTTTTTGTTTAGATAATATTTTCTTAGTGCGTTTTATTATTCTATTAATTTTTACATATTTTTTAATTTTATTGTGACTATTTAAAATAAAATACTGTGATTGCGGAGTACTTGCAGGTATTTCCACGACCGGTCCCGAGCCACACTCCATGAGTTCGCTGTACAAATGAAGCGTTTTGTTACATATTTCGGCATCTTTTTGATCTTGTATCTCTAATGCAGATTTTTGTGCATCGTATAAGCTTTGTTCTAACTCATTTATGCGACTAAGGGCACGTTCATGTACCATACGGCACTCATTAGCTTGCTCTAAACATTCTTTCAACCTAAGGTTTTCTTCCAATAATTCTGTACTTTTATTGTGAAGGCTTATACATTCATTTTTTAATTGACTATGGCGATCATTTATTTTCTGAAATTCTTCTTCAGATTCCTCCCGTTACTGTAACAGTTGTGCCTTATCCTCACGACACGCTTTAAGGTCATACAGGGCTTGCCGTGTGGCGTGGCGTTTCACGTCTCGCGGAGCACGCGTCAAATTCTGTTTATATATTACGCAGCGTAAAGGAAAAACACTTATCATTATTGAACTAATTTAAAATCGGTTTGATCTAAAATAAGTCACGTTTGATACACATAGTGATTCAAGGTAGAAGAAAGGAAATAGGATTATACGTTCTTTGTTATGTAACTGATTTCAATTATTTTTGTACATCTTAATAGGTATGTACTGATGTAAACTGTATACATGACTCCAAAATTTTAAAATCCAAACTTAGGTATTGCATATTCAATGAGACCGAGGCAGCTAGTGCTACATGGCGGTAGCTAGTTAAACGAATTGATCGCATAGAAACTAGCCATCGTTTGGATATTCCGACTATTATACCATATATTTAATTGTTTTATTATATCTCTTTTTATATGTTACAAAATGTCTATGTATTTTATCTAAAGTCTAGCATCATAAACTCTTCCACGGATAGGATTCCAACCCATGAACCCTTGGTCAGGAATGTGATTCTTGGCAATCTTTTTTTTTATTTATGTACCATTTACATCTATCATTATAGGTTATTAATACGATAGAGAACTCACATTACATATAACATATTACTTAATATGCCACCCCTGTCAGGATCTGGATTATGACATAAGCTTTAGAATTAGCTTAAGATGCACTCCGGGTCTCTAAAGACCCAGAGACTCATCAGTTTTTGAGGGGTTAAGAATTCGTTCAGAAAACAATAGAGTAGGTCCACTCCGTGTGAAATGAGCTTAAGAGTGCGGAGTGCACGCGTCAGCGGCGCCTGATCAAGGAGTTTGGTGCGCCCGCGCAGCATGTTGAGCTGAGTTGCTAATTATATACAGGGTGGCCAAATAACGGGTATACACTTTAGTTTTGTAATTTTATTTTATGAAATATTAAAGATATGAATTATTCTTTAATAAAAATAGTATTTAGGGCCGGTCAGGCGATCTTGGGGGCCAATCAATGTCACCATTTCATGAAATTAATCGACCGGGAAAAGTTCTTTTAAATGATTCTAATAATGTTTCAATAATTAAAACACGTTCTTCCGTCGTAAAAGGCTCCATAGCAAATTTGCCGTCTCTACACAAAGTAATTTTCATCAACAACTTCGAAGAACTCTGATACCAGGGTGTGCATGGTCGATTCACCGTGACCCTACACAAAATAATGATGATGATGCAACAACTGTCATATCTACTGCCAAAACAAAATGGCGGCAAAAAAAAGTTGTGTACCTCGCAAGTTGGCCATCCTGTATTACTCCTATTATATATATTAATCAAATTTTTGTATTGTATCCAGGAGCATCTAGTGATGCACAGCCGCTTCCACGGGTCGCTGTCGCCGTTCGTGTGCAGTGACTGCGGGCTGGCGTTCGCGCGCAAGTTCCAACTCGTGAACCACGGCCGAGTGCATGGCCGCGTGCCGCATGCCTGCCCCGTCTGCGGCAAGGAGTTCCTGCAGAAACGCACGCTCGTCGCGCACATGAAGTGAGTCCGCTCAGCCTGTACTATGGTCCTCATCATCATGTCAGCCGCAAGTTCCAGCTCGTGAACCACGGCCGAGTGCATGGCCGCGTGCCGCATGCCTGCCCCGTCTGCGGCAAGGAGTTCCTGCAGAAACGCACGCTCGTCGCGCACATGAAGTGAGTCCGCTCAGCCTGTACTATGGTCCTCATCATCATGTCAGCCGCAAGTTCCAGCTCGTGAACCACGGCCGAGTGCATGGCCGCGTGCCGCATGCCTGCCCCGTCTGCGGCAAGGAGTTCCTGCAGAAACGCACGCTCGTCGCGCACATGAAGTGAGTCCGCTCAGCCTGTACTATGGTCCTCATCATCATGTCAGCCGCAAGTTCCAGCTCGTGAACCACGGCCGAGTGCATGGCCGCGTGCCGCACGCTTGCCCCGTCTGCGGCAAGGAGTTCCTGCAGAAACGCACGCTCGTCGCGCACATGAAGTGAGTCCGCTCAGCCTGTACTATGGTCCTCATCATCATGTCAGCCGCAAGTTCCAGCTCGTGAACCACGGCCGAGTGCATGGCCGCGTGCCGCATGCCTGCCCCGTCTGCGGCAAGGAGTTCTTGCAGAAACGCACGCTCGTCGCGCACATGAAGTGAGTCTGCTCAGCCTGTACTACGCCTGGCCCGTCTGCGGCAATCTGCGGTTCCTATAGGGACATTTAGAGGCGTATCTACATCTTATACTTTATTTTATTATGGATTAACAATCAGTTACGAAATGGACTTATAAACTTAATAAAATTATATTTGAATAATTATGTAACTCACTACGTTATTCGTAGATTGAATGCTTGCGTGATCAGTTTAATAATAATTACAAAGATGTCTTCTAATGTGTATTACATTTATTTTCAGAATACACACAGGAGAAGGCGTAGTCGCTTGTTTAGAGTGCGGCGAAGCTTTCAAATGTAAAGCTGAGCTACAACAGCACTGCAAAATCACGAGGCATTGTCTCACTACTTCGCCACAACAGACGCAGCAACAACAGCAGCAACAGCAACAACAACAAGCACAGCAACAGGCACAACAACAGGTACTCATGGTATTTGACGGAGAGCTCTGTAGCTCACTGGTTCCGCAAATGTCTGTGAATCCCAGGGACCTGGGTTCGATCCCCGGCTAGGTCATGATGGGAAACTATCTTTTTCATATTGACCTGGGCCATAATATACACATAACATACTGTAGGCCTAGCTTAATCTCTGTGATTTGTCCTTACTTATAGTAGTATATTAATTTATTAGTACATCTTTTTTGTCATTTAGTCGTAAATTAGTGTCAACCCAAAAGGCATCCTTGAAAGTGGGAATGAACCTCTGCTTTGAGCGTGAATTTAAGTTTTTTCTATTGACGGGTGGTTCAATTAAAAATATCAGTGAAAAATAAGTATGAAAAAGTCATCGTTAAAAAAGTAATATTTTATTTTCTTTATTGATATCAAAAGTGTATGTTGTTTTGTGTTAAAATTAGAAATTGTCTATCAGCGATAAGGCGGGTTTGATAGAGACTTCATATTTAATTATCATTTCTTTTCAGGCACAACAGCAAGCTCAACAGCAAGCCCAACAGCAGGCACAACAAGCTCAACAGCAAGCGCAACAACAGGCACAACAGCAAGCGCAACAACAGGCGCAACAACAAGCACAGCAGCAAGCCCAACAGCAGGCGCAGCAACAAGCCCAACAGCAGGCGCAACAGCAAGCACAACAGCAGCAACAGCAAACTGTGATAAAGCAAGACGATTTCAAGCCACAAATTGTTCAGGTTTGTCTTTATATTGAATCATAAACGCGTAACAACAGCAAACTGATAAAACAAGGCGATCGTAAGCGACATATTATTCAAACTTATTTACAAACTCAACAACAAGGTTCATCAATAACATTCATGCTTTCAAATGTAAAGCCGAGCTATTGTCTGCGACATGAGGGTGCCCGGGTTCGATCTCCGGTCAGGTCAAGATGGAAAATGATCCTTGTCAGAGATTAACCTGTGTCTTCGATGTTTATCTATATATGTATTTGTTTAAAATTATATAATCGTTGAGTTAGTATCCCATAACAAAGTCTCGAACTTTGGGGCTAGCTCAATCTGTGTGATTTGTCCGTTTATATTTATTATTTATTCATTAGCAAATACTTCTATACATAGACGATTCGCATAGCAGAAACAAACAATAACAGAAAACGCACCAATAACGAATTAGTTAGAATGGTCAAGCTGAAATGCCTAGTTTTAACTGCGGCTGCGTTATGTGCCTATTGAAAGTTTAGCTATTTTTAATTAATGTGTTATCCATCTTCTCTTTATTTCGTTTTATTACATTTAAAGACATTGCGGATATAAATTATCGATAAGGTATCCAAATCAAACTATAATTTTCATTATAATTATTTCATAGGTGATTGGGGCAGACGGGCAAATAGTTACGGAAGCGAAAACAACCCCGCAGTACGTTTGTCCTGAATGTGGCTCCTGCTTCAACACAAAGGTTTGTATAGCTTCACGTCCTCCCTGTAAACTGTAAATAGTTCATAAAATAGTTTGAAAGGCTATTTAGGGCCTCACAATACAAAATTTGAAATTACATTTCCATTTGACTTCAGATATATTTTTTTTCAAATGGGGCATTGAACCCTGACATATTCAGGTATAGTCTTATCCTCATCTGCCTTTGAAGAGCATGTTGGATCCGATATGCAGCTTACATATACATATGACAAATGTAGCTTACATTTGCTATACATTAACTTTTTGAACGCCAGCGCTTCTTTACGTTAATTGACGCCCGACACCAGGATAGTACAAATTGTAACAACTTAGTTGTCAATGACGTCTCAGTCACGCGACCGTTTTGCAACTAAAGTGGTCAATGGCGCCCAATAGGTTAAATACAGGATTAACAGCATAACTCGGCATTTAGGTAACTTATGAAATTTGTTGCATCTTTTATGAGGTTCTAGGTTATGTTATGTAATATTTATAATTTGTGTGCAGGAGGCGCTGTCTTTACACGTGCGACTGCACGCGGGGGACCGCACGTGCGTGACGGACCTGTGCGCGCTCACCGCCGCGCTGCAGCCCGGGCTCGTGGCCGCGCACGCCACGCACAGTAACTATACCATTCACTATTTATATGTCACGTGACGGACCTGTGCGCGCTCACCGCCGCGCTGCAGCCCGGGCTCGTGGCCGCGCACGCCACGCACAGTAACTATACCATTCACTATTTATATGTCACGTGACGGACCTGTGCGCGCTCACCGCCGCGCTGCAGCCCGGGCTCGTGGCCGCGCACGCCACGCACAGTAACTATACCATTCACTATTTATATGTCACGTGACGGACCTGTGAGCGCTCACCGCCGCGCTGCAGCCCGGGCTCGTGGCCGCGCACGCCACGCACAGTAACTATACCATTCACTATTTATATGTCACGTGACGGACCTGTGCGCGCTCACCGCCGCGCTGCAGCCCGGGCTCGTGGCCGCGCACGCCACGCACAGTAACTATACCATTCACTATTTATATGTCACGTGACGGACCTGTGCGCGCTCACCGCCGCGCTGCAGCCCGGGCTCGTGGCCGCGCACGCCACGCACAGTAACTATACCATTCACTATTTATATGTCACGTGACGGACCTGTGTGCGCTCACCGCCGCGCTGCAGCCCGGGCTCGTGGCCGCGCACGCCACGCACAGTAACTATACCATTCACTATTTATATGTCACGTGACGGACCTGTGAGCGCTCACCGCCGCGCTGCAGCCCGGGCTCGTGGCCGCGCACGCCACGCACAGTAACTATACCATTCACTATTTATATGTCACGTGACGGACCTGTGCGCGCTCACCGCCGCGCTGCAGCCCGGGCTCGTGGCCGCGCACGCCACGCACAGTAACTATACCATTCACTATTTATATGTCACGTGACGGACCTGTGTGCGCTCACCGCCGCGCTGCAGCCCGGGCTCGTGGCCGCGCACGCCACGCACAGTAACTATACCATTCACTATTTATATGTCACGTGACGGACCTGTGAGCGCTCACCGCCGCGCTGCAGCCCGGGCTCGTGGCCGCGCACGCCACGCACAGTAACTATACCATTCACTATTTATATGTCACGTGACGGACCTGTGAGCGCTCACCGCCGCGCTGCAGCCCGGGCTCGTGGCCGCGCACGCCACGCACAGTAACTATACCATTCACTATTTATATGTCACGTGACGGACCTGTGCGCGCTCACCGCCGCGCTGCAGCCCGGGCTCGTGGCCGCGCACGCCACGCACAGTAACTATACCATTCACTATTTATATGTCACGTGACGGACCTGTGAGCGCTCACCGCCGCGCTGCAGCCCGGGCTCGTGGCCGCGCACGCCACGCACAGTAACTATACCATTCACTATTTATATGTCACGTGACGGACCTGTGAGCGCTCACCGCCGCGCTGCAGCCCGGGCTCGTGGCCGCGCACGCCACGCACAGTAACTATACCATTCACTATTTATATGTCACGTGACGGACCTGTGCGCGCTCACCGCCGCGCTGCAGCCCGGGCTCGTGGCCGCGCACGCCACGCACAGTAACTATACCATTCACTATTTATATGTCACGTGACGGACCTGTGAGCGCTCACCGCCGCGCTGCAGCCCGGGCTCGTGGCCGCGCACGCCACGCACAGTAACTATACCATTCACTATTTATATGTCACGTGACGGACCTGTGCGCGCTCACCGCCGCGCTGCAGCCCGGGCTCGTGGCCGCGCACGCCACGCACAGTAACTATACCATTCACTATTTATATGTCACGTGACGGACCTGTGAGCGCTCACCGCCGCGCTGCAGCCCGGGCTCGTGGCCGCGCACGCCACGCACAGTAACTATACCATTCACTATTTATATGTCACGTGACGGACCTGTGAGCGCTTACGCCGCGCTGCAGCCCGGGCTCGTGGCCGCGCACGCCACGCACAGTAACTATACCATTCACTATTTATATGTCACGTGACGGACCTGTGAGCGCTCACCGCCGCGCTGCAGCCCGGGCTCGTGGCCGCGCACGCCACGCACAGTAACTATACCATTCACTATTTATATGTCACGTGACGGACCTGTGCGCGCTCACCGCCGCGCTGCAGCCCGGGCTCGTGGCCGCGCACGCCACGCACAGTAACTATACCATTCACTATTTATATGTCACGTGACGGACCTGTGAGCGCTCACCGCCGCGCTGCAGCCCGGGCTCGTGGCCGCGCACGCCACGCACAGTAACTATACCATTCACTATTTATATGTCACGTGACGGACCTGTGAGCGCTCACCGCCGCGCTGCAGCCCGGGCTCGTGGCCGCGCACGCCACGCACAGTAACTATACCATTCACTATTTATATGTCACGTGACGGACCTGTGAGCGTTCACCGCCGCGCTGCAGCCCGGGCTCGTGGCCGCGCACGCCACGCACAGTAACTATACCATTCACTATTTATATGTCACGTGACGGACCTGTGAGCGCTCACCGCCGCGCTGCAGCCCGGGCTCGTGGCCGCGCACGCCACGCACAGTAACTATACCATTCACTATTTATATGTCACGTGACGGACCTGTGAGCGCTCACCGCCGCGCTGCAGCCCGGGCTCGTGGCCGCGCACGCCACGCACAGTAACTATACCATTCACTATTTATATGTCACGTGACGGACCTGTGCGCGCTCACCGCCGCGCTGCAGCCCGGGCTCGTGGCCGCGCACGCCACGCACAGTAACTATACCATTCACTATTTATATGTCACGTGACGGACCTGTGCGCGCTCACCGCCGCGCTGCAGCCCGGGCTCGTGGCCGCGCACGCCACGCACAGTAACTATACCATTCACTATTTATATGTCACGTGACGGACCTGTGAGCGCTCACCGCCGCGCTGCAGCCCGGGCTCGTGGCCGCGCACGCCACGCACAGTAACTATACCATTCACTATTTATATGTCACGTGACGGACCTGTGAGCGCTCACCGCCGCGCTGCAGCCCGGGCTCGTGGCCGCGCACGCCACGCACAGTAACTATACCATTCACTATTTATATGTCACGTGACGGACCTGTGCGCGCTCACCGCCGCGCTGCAGCCCGGGCTCGTGGCCGCGCACGCCACGCACAGTAACTATACCATTCACTATTTATATGTCACGTGACGGACCTGTGAGCGCTCACCGCCGCGCTGCAGCCCGGGCTCGTGGCCGCGCACGCCACGCACAGTAACTATACCATTCACTATTTATATGTCACGTGACGGACCTGTGAGCGCTCACCGCCGCGCTGCAGCCCGGGCTCGTGGCCGCGCACGCCACGCACAGTAACTATACCATTCACTATTTATATGTCACGTGACGGACCTGTGAGCGTTCACCGCCGCGCTGCAGCCCGGGCTCGTGGCCGCGCACGCCACGCACAGTAACTATACCATTCACTATTTATATGTCACGTGACGGACCTGTGAGCGCTCACCGCCGCGCTGCAGCCCGGGCTCGTGGCCGCGCACGCCACGCACAGTAACTATACCATTCACTATTTATATGTCACGTGACGGACCTGTGAGCGCTCACCGCCGCGCTGCAGCCCGGGCTCGTGGCCGCGCACGCCACGCACAGTAACTATACCATTCACTATTTATATGTCACGTGACGGACCTGTGCGCGCTCACCGCCGCGCTGCAGCCCGGGCTCGTGGCCGCGCACGCCACGCACAGTAACTATACCATTCACTATTTATATGTCACGTGACGGACCTGTGCGCGCTCACCGCCGCGCTGCAGCCCGGGCTCGTGGCCGCGCACGCCACGCACAGTAACTATACCATTCACTATTTATATGTCACGTGACGGACCTGTGAGCGCTCACCGCCGCGCTGCAGCCCGGGCTCGTGGCCGCGCACGCCACGCACAGTAACTATACCATTCACTATTTATATGTCACGTGACGGACCTGTGAGCGCTCACCGCCGCGCTGCAGCCCGGGCTCGTGGCCGCGCACGCCACGCACAGTAACTATACCATTCACTATTTATATGTCACGTGACGGACCTGTGAGCGCTCACCGCCGCGCTGCAGCCCGGGCTCGTGGCCGCGCACGCCACGCACAGTAACTATACCATTCACTATTTATATGTCACGTGACGGACCTGTGAGCGCTCACCGCCGCGCTGCAGCCCGGGCTCGTGGCCGCGCACGCCACGCACAGTAACTATACCATTCACTATTTATATGTCACGTGACGGACCTGTGCGCGCTCACCGCCGCGCTGCAGCCCGGGCTCGTGGCCGCGCACGCCACGCACAGTAACTATACCATTCACTATTTATATGTCACGTGACGGACCTGTGCGCGCTCACCGCCGCGCTGCAGCCCGGGCTCGTGGCCGCGCACGCCACGCACAGTAACTATACCATTCACTATTTATATGTCACGTGACGGACCTGTGAGCGCTCACCGCCGCGCTGCAGCCCGGGCTCGTGGCCGCGCACGCCACGCACAGTAACTATACCATTCACTATTTATATGTCACGTGACGGACCTGTGAGCGCTCACCGCCGCGCTGCAGCCCGGGCTCGTGGCCGCGCACGCCACGCACAGTAACTATACCATTCACTATTTATATGTCACGTGACGGACCTGTGCGCGCTCACCGCCGCGCTGCAGCCCGGGCTCGTGGCCGCGCACGCCACGCACAGTAACTATACCATTCACTATTTATATGTCACGTGACGGACCTGTGAGCGCTCACCGCCGCGCTGCAGCCCGGGCTCGTGGCCGCGCACGCCACGCACAGTAACTATACCATTCACTATTTATATGTCACGTGACGGACCTGTGCGCGCTCACCGCCGCGCTGCAGCCCGGGCTCGTGGCCGCGCACGCCACGCACAGTAACTATACCATTCACTATTTATATGTCACGTGACGGACCTGTGAGCGCTCACCGCCGCGCTGCAGCCCGGGCTCGTGGCCGCGCACGCCACGCACAGTAACTATACCATTCACTATTTATATGTCACGTGACGGACCTGTGCGCGCTCACCGCCGCGCTGCAGCCCGGGCTCGTGGCCGCGCACGCCACGCACAGTAACTATACCATTCACTATTTATATGTCACGTGACGGACCTGTGAGCGCTCACCGCCGCGCTGCAGCCCGGGCTCGTGGCCGCGCACGCCACGCACAGTAACTATACCATTCACTATTTATATGTCACGTGACGGACCTGTGAGCGCTCACCGCCGCGCTGCAGCCCGGGCTCGTGGCCGCGCACGCCACGCACAGTAACTATACCATTCACTATTTATATGTCACGTGACGGACCTGTGTGCGCTCACCGCCGCGCTGCAGCCCGGGCTCGTGGCCGCGCACGCCACGCACAGTAACTATACCATTCACTATTTATATGTCACGTGACGGACCTGTGAGCGCTCACCGCCGCGCTGCAGCCCGGGCTCGTAGCCGCGCACGCCACGCACAGTAACTATACCATTCACTATTTATATGTCACGTGACGGACCTGTGAGCGCTCACCGCCGCGCTGCAGCCCGGGCTCGTGGCCGAGCACGCCACGCACAGTAACTATACCATTCACTATTTATATGTCACGTGACGGACCTGTGCGCGCTCACCGCCGCGCTGCAGCCCGGGCTCGTGGCCGCGCACGCCACGCACAGTAACTATACCATTCACTATTTATATGTCACGTGACGGACCTGTGAGCGCTCACCGCCGCGCTGCAGCCCGGGCTCGTGGCCGCGCACGCCACGCACAGTAACTATACCATTCACTATTTATATGTCACGTGACGGACCTGTGAGCGCTCACCGCCGCGCTGCAGCCCGGGCTCGTGGCCGCGCACGCCACGCACAGTAACTATACCATTCACTATTTATATGTCACGTGACGGACCTGTGTGCGCTCACCGCCGCGCTGCAGCCCGGGCTCGTGGCCGCGCACGCCACGCACAGTAACTATACCATTCACTATTTATATGTCACGTGACGGACCTGTGAGCGCTCACCGCCGCGCTGCAGCCCGGGCTCGTGGCCGCGCACGCCACGCACAGTAACTATACCATTCACTATTTATATGTCACGTGACGGACCTGTGAGCGCTCACCGCCGCGCTGCAGCCCGGGCTCGTGGCCGCGCACGCCACGCACAGTAACTATACCATTCACTATTTATATGTCACGTGACGGACCTGTGAGCGCTCACCGCCGCGCTGCAGCCCGGGCTCGTGGCCGCGCACGCCACGCACAGTAACTATACCATTCACTATTTATATGTCACGTGACGGACCTGTGAGCGCTCACCGCCGCGCTGCAGCCCGGGCTCGTGGCCGCGCACGCCACGCACAGTAACTATACCATTCACTATTTATATGTCACGTGACGGACCTGTGTGCGCTCACCGCCGCGCTGCAGCCCGGGCTCGTGGCCGCGCACGCCACGCACAGTAACTATACCATTCACTATTTATATGTCACGTGACGGACCTGTGAGCGCTCACCGCCGCGCTGCAGCCCGGGCTCGTGGCCGCGCACGCCACGCACAGTAACTATACCATTCACTATTTATATGTCACGTGACGGACCTGTGAGCGCTCACCGCCGCGCTGCAGCCCGGGCTCGTGGCCGCGCACGCCACGCACAGTAACTATACCATTCACTATTTATATGTCACGTGCACTGTAATGGGTAACAGACAAGTGACATAAAACTTCTCAATCTTCTCCATGCTTCGGAAGGCACTATAAGCCGTTGGTTCCGGCTGTCATCATTAATAGCAGTCTGAAGCTTTGTCAGATGCGGCCACTTCCACACACGAAAGACAAAATAATCCTTTTTCTATCTGGTTTCAAACGTATCGAATGTAGATTCTTAAAGAACAGATCATAATTCAAATCTCAGTTGCATTCGCTTTATTTTTGAAAATCCTCTTTTTTCTCATTGGAGCTGTGCTTCAGAGTCCAGACGAATCTAGGAAACCTAGCTAGCTAGTATATGATACTTCAATTTATATATGCTTTTTTTTACAATCAAACTCAGTATCCACAAATTCATGTTACTTTCTTATTTCAGATCAGCCAATCCAAATAATATCATCGAACCCCAACAATGTTGTACATACGCAAGTAATAGCCACGGTAAGTCAGTCTCGAAAAATACACTCTACTTGCTACAATGACAGTACTCTTTGTGGATAAATCACGTTATAGAATAAAAGGGCTGAAACGTGGCACTGGCTCTTATTGTCTCCGTTTTTTATACATTGCCGGTGTCATTCATCCTCTTTGGTGCATTTGGTTATTAAATAGCAATGAAAAGCATTTATTGATTCTCCTAGTCCCCTAGTCTACACACGAATATTGAAAGAGTAAGCTCATATCGCTTTTCAGTACCTCATAAGCGTTCCGTGTTGTGCGGGCCGATGCTATTTCCATAGAGAGAGGAATGTGATTGTTTTACTATTATTATTATTCTATTCCTAGTTGCATACAATAGAACCTATGCTACGAACAAGTTAAATGGTTTTGAAATTGAGCGATGCCGACCGGCGACGAGTGTTACTAAAAAAGCTTCCTCACCAAATAAGAACCCGCTAGACATTTGCGTGTTTTTTGTGCATATATTTCGTTTAAATTTTAATTTTAAAATTTGGATCGCTGTAATCAGTTTCCGAAATTCGACTTTATGGTACGCAAGTAAGGTTGGTTTTGCATTAATGTAGATTTATAACATAAGAAAAAACAATAGCTACTATAAATAATTAAGGACAGCATAAATGAAGCATAACTTTTGTATGTGACTGGTGTTAGATACACCAGACACATACAAAAGTTACGCTTATATATAGTACTAGCAGTTGCCCGCGACTTGGTTCGCGGCAATTGCTGTTATTATGATTAATTCATTTTTTTATTCGTATAGATTAATAATTTTCCCCCGTTTTCAAAACATTTTTTATTTATGCTTCGCTTCTGTTAGTCGCAGCGTGATGTTTTATAGCCTAAAGCCTTCCTCAGGAAATGGACTATCCAACACAAAAATATTTTTTCAATTTGAACCAGTAGTTTCTGAGATTAGTGCGATCAAACAAACAAACTCTTCAGCTTTATAATATTAGTATAGATATAGATTTTTATACTAGATCAAAGTGCTCTGCACAAACTTTGTATGGGTCGCGATACGTGTCACAGTCGCTCAACATCAATTTATACGGTACTATGTAATTACTAATGCAGTCTCAATGAAGGAAATCATAACCAAGAACTCTTTTATTAAATGACACAACATTCTTTCTACCAAAAATACTTATTTTGCGATTCTTTCTGCATAAAGAAATAAAGTATATAATAAGTGTTTTATTTTCAGAATCACATAGCGCAGCCGCGGCCGAAGATTCACTTCTGCGTGGATTGCGGCAAAGGCTTCGCGGCCAAACACGGACTGCAAGCGCATCAGAGGAGGTAACTTCAAAATAGAGTTGCCACGAATATTCGGCAAATATTCTGTATTCGGCATATTCGGCCACTTTTTATGGTATTCGGTATTCGGCCGAATAGTACTTATTATTCGGCCGAATACCGAATACCGAATACCAAATCATGGACAAAAAAGACAGATCATATTACTCAAGATTTGTATTTATTACCAAATTACAACATTTTAATAAGTAAAATTAATCAGCGGTAAGTTGTGATGGATAAAAACAAGCTTTTCAGCATTTGATGGTAGCAAACGATTACGCTTTTCATCTAACTAACGAACGTTTCTACAAAATCGTAGGTGATGTTTTATTTTTAATAATGATCTGACAAAGCGTGCCGTGACGTGTCTACTCGCAATAGAAACAAACAGTCAAATAGTCGCACGCCGCACGCCCGCCCACGCACGAGTGAGAGGTCGCGACGATTTGTCGTATTATTATTTTTTACGCGTTCGACAAGCATGTACTTAGTGCCGAATATTCGGCGCTTCGGCCGACAGCGTTGCAGAATATTCGGTATTCGGCCAAATCACTATTCGTGGCAACTCTACTTCAAAATCCCCTTTTCTTTTTCATAATTGTTTTACGGCATTTGGCTGTCTATGCCTTTTAGCCCTTCATATTTTCCTACGTGTTATCAACGGAATGGTGGTGTAATTCATTTCGTTGATTCAATGGAGCCCCTGACGACAATTCCCACGAATCCACTGGTTTGATCATAAATGCAGTAGCAGTAAGGCGAGCGTTATTCTACATATTGTTCATAAACATGGGTATTTATATTCATATTCATTTATTTCAAAGAACAATACAACATTGTGTGGAAATATTATAAGACATACATTGTTACATAAATTATATGAAATGTATAACACCAAATTACACTAATTTAACATTATAAAGTCCACTAGAAACAATTTGCAAAATAATCCAAAACAAAAGCCGTGCAGTCTGCCGAAATTCCCGCCAAGAACTCCGACTGTGATGCTTCGGAGTCCAGAGTACATTGTTTACTTTTAATTTCAGACATCCAGACGGGAGCTGTACGTTGCGTACGCATGTATGTAATCAGTGCGGGAAAGCGTTCTTCCAGAAAAACCACCTCATGCTTCATCAGCGGCAACACATGGATCTACCGCCTAGAAATGTAAGTACAGCCAGATTTTCTATTAAACTTTCACTTGGAATAGAAGTCTAAGCAAGCTGGTGGAAACATAAAACATCTTAGTTTGGTACAGTAACTACCACTTTTATAAGTCGCATCGGCGTTGATCGGCTGCGCAGAATAGCAAAACCTACCGCCGAATCAAACCGAATGATAACATGATTAAAAAAACGAACTTACTCCTACTACATAAGATTTTAAATTCTTAAACAGGGATCGTGCTTTCTCGCTCGAAATACTCGTTAGGTGCGGCGCTACAGCGCACTCCAGACCAGATATGGCGCGAACGCATCAGCCAATAGAGGTCGGATATTTTCGCGCCATGCGCATTTTACTTCTGCGCAGGTACATCGGTGCAACTTATAAAAGTGGTAGTTTATTATTCAATCGGAGTCTCATACAAATTGTCTTATCTAAAACCTCAATCACACTACTAAATTCAGGCATTGACGAAAAGGCGGTGCAATACGTTAGATACAAATAAAGATATCTCCAATCGTGTCTTACGTATCTCCACTTTCCATCAGGTGGCTCGTCTGCTCGTTTGCTGTCAAATATATAAAAAAAAACGTACTGCGTCGTCCCTCTCGTCAGTGACTAAATTAGTGTAAAATCCTGTAATGTAGCTTTTTCGTGGAATCGAACCACTGGGAGTTGCTACATAGACATTAAATACCCTTTTAATTGAAGTCCCCAGCAGAGCATTTCTGATCATATATAAAATAGGTAATATACGTAAATGTAATCATATAACATCTTTCTTATTGGTTTTCCAAATTCTCGAACGGCCGGACTTGTTTGCCAACTAGCTCTTTTTTTTCTCTCTCTAATGATAATGGTGAAATAAAGAGTATTTTCTTCTTCTTCTCATTGACAGGCATACCATCATATGAAAATTTCATAAATTTTTCATCGATACATTATTTCCCGTAGTCGCAAGCGCAACAACAAGCGAATCAGCAAGCGGCGCAACAGCAAGCGCAACAAGCAGCGCAACAAGCTGCCCAACAAGTCCAGCAACAAGTCCAGCAGCAGGTGCAGCAACAGGTGCAGCAACAACAGATACACCAAAACAAATTCGAGATTCAGGAGCAGGAACAGCCTACGCATATACAAGTGGTGAGTGATAGATATCTTCGGTGTTAGTCTCTCTACAACAAGCTTGCTTCGGAACCAGCATGCAGCAGCAAGTGTAACGAGTGGTGTAACAAGCCGAGAAACAAGTCCAGCAACACCAGGTGCAATAAAATAAATTCGAGATTCTGGAGCAGGAACAGCCTACGCACATACAAGTAGTGAGTGACAGATAGCGTTTTTGAAAATAGTCTCTCAACAACCAGCGAACCAGGATGCAGCAGCAAGAGCAACAAGCGGTCTAACAAGCCGAGAAACAAGTTCAGCAATATCAGATGCAACAAAACAAATTCGAGCTACAGGAGCAGGATCAGCCCACGCACATACAAGTGGTGAGTGACAGATAGCGTTTATTAAAATAGTCTCTCAACAACTAGCGAACCAAGACGCAGCGGCAAGCGCAGGGCACAGGAAGCGGTCTATCAAGCCGAGAAACAAGTCCAGCAACATCACGTGCAACAAAACAAATTCGAGCTTCAGGCTCAGGATCAGGCCACGCATATACCAGTGGTGAGTGACAGCGTCGGTGTGAGTAGGCCTTTAACAACAACCTTGCTTGTGAACCAGCATGCAGTAACAAGTCCAGCAACACTGGATAGGTACAGCAAAACAAATCCAAGCTGCAGGAGATCAGTCCACGAATATACACGTGGAGAGTGACGGATAGAGTTGGTATCTAAACAACAAGCAAACCAGCTCGCAGTAGCATCTTACGCTTGTTGGTCACCTTGTTGCTGCACTCGCAACAGGCGGTCCAACAAGTCGTGTAAGAAGTCCAGCAACAAATCCAGCTACACCAGGTGAGAAAACAAATTCGAGTTGTAGGAGCAGGAACAACCCTCGCATGTGAATAGTCTCTGAAAAACAAGAGACTTAGCTCGACTTCTCTCAAGGCTTCGCTCGAAAATAGACTCGAGCTCCAGTATCAGGAATCATACATTTACAACTGGTGAATAGATGAGGGTGAACACGGAGCGAAAGCAATTTAACTCAGAGTTCATTTTAATTGTCTACTGTGCAATTAGTGTGGATATGTTTAGTTGGAATATTTTGTATCTTCCTTTGCGCATTTCACGTGGAAACTATGATTATGAGTGGTGATTTTTGACAGCTGCTGTCAAAAATACCTCTTGTGACAGTGCCGCCATCTGAGAAATAAAAATCCGAAAACTGTTATTGAAGTTTCGCGAAAGATGTATTCAGGAAATAGGCCTTTTCAGTCACTTTTTCACGTCAATTCATATTTTAAATAATACTTATTAAATTATATTCAAATTATTAATGATTGTTCAAAAGCTACAAACTACTAGCGTTTCGGAACCGACCACTGCAGAGAAGAAGACTGTGTGACTATATTTGACTTGGTGGAAATGGATGGTCTGAATAATGGAGTCTCCTTACAGGTGACGAATCGGTCGGGGCAAGTGATCGGCAACCAGATAGTGGTGGGCGGCGTGGGCGGCGTGGGCGGCGTGTTGGGCGGCGTGGGGCGGCGCGTGCTGGGCGCGCCGCAGCTGCACATCATCGGCCGCGACGGCAAGGCGCTGGCCGCGCATCTCGCGCACGCCAAGCGCCCGTGCCACGCCAACAGGTACAATACTATACAATAGTGTTTTCTTCCAACTACGCTGCAATTATATCATAACTGCACAAAGCGGAACTTTGCTGCTGTAGAGCAGAAAAAATGTATGGAAATCCTTTACTGCACTGTTTAGTTTTTGTTTTTAATTGCGTGACCATAAGTGTCACGTGTCACAAAAAAGGTTGGCCAACCTGACGGCCGTATGACGTATATAGTCTGTGAAGTGACATTGCCTGAGTTAAAAAAATACTGGCCATAAAGAAAAAAAGACAGGAATATAAACAACAAATTTTTACTAATTGTAATTTATCTTCAGTTTTATTTTTCATGAGCTTGTTGTAGGTAGTTGAAAGAAAAGCAGATTATGCACCTTGCATTAAGTAATTTATATTGCACTCGTTGTTTTTTAAAGCACGAGAAAAAGAAAATACATAATTTAGCTCGTGTCAGAACGCAGTACCTATTATTTTAGATAACAAGGCAATTTTATACTTACAGCACTAAACATAAACATACGATTCGTTGAAGTCGGTGAACACAAAGACTAAACGTGCGTCGTTCCAAACAGATTTGTTCAGATTTCACCTTCGAAGGTATGTTTTCGAGACCTACACGGGAAGTGAGATAAGCCTGGCTGCACGCACGAAAAGTGTCATGGTCCGTGTTCAAGCGAGAGCGCGGAACAAGCGATAGAGAGGCACGATCGGCCTAAGCGTTCGGCTTGTGTGTGACACATCTATCTCTCTTCCACCATTATCCCGTCAAATCATTGCCCGTAAACTGATTTTACATGAAACTATTTTTTTTGTCAGTCCATATAATTGAAAAATTAAAGGGTTATATTCTCTCGATTTTGCTAAAGGTGCTGTTCATTTATTACTGAAACTTTAAAACACAGGGCATTAAAAACAATAGTGAATGCGCAAAAAAATGTTTAACCTAAGAGAGGTAGCATGGATGAGATTTTATGTACGCTTATACTCAGTCTCATCTACGAATAAGTAATCAGTCTCATAAAAGAAACATGGTTTTTGTTGTGAAATATTGAACAGTGATTAGACCCCTAGCTTATATTAATCCAACTCACACTTGTCCAGTTTTTGACAGTTACTAATTGCCACGTCACTAATTTCCCTTACTCCTCAGTGCGGACGTGAAAGAAGTGACGAGCGGGTTAGTGCTGTCGACAGGCCGAGGCACAGAGCTCATTAAGTACGAGATCTCCATCCCGCCACCCAGCTCTGTGGTTCAGGTGCAACAGCTGGACTGAGTCAAGCGTGAGGGGGATGACTTCACCCCCTGGACCAGTGAACCCGTTCAGTTCAGTGATGACGATGATCAAGACCAAGTGAACCAGTAACTATAGTGGCTAGTTTGTGAGTGATGGTGCAGTGGCCGTAAAATAGCAGATTTGCGAAGTGAGCAAGTAACTAAAGTAGCAAGATTATGGCAGTTTTATAACGGTGTGACCATTAATACCAGATTTGTCGGGTGTCATACCGGTTTTTGTCAACTCGCAGTGCGAGTGAACCAGTGTTGAAAGTGTACAGTGATTGTCAAGAAAAAGCTCCTAAACGAAGTTCGTGCGCAGCCTTCCATCAATAGGATTGACAGTTCAAAATATGCAAGGTAAAAAAATTCTCAAAGACATGCTGTAGTTGTCTCTGATCAGATCAGACTGTTGCAAAGTGTTCTCTGGTAGCAATCTATATTGTAATGGTTTGTGGCCATGTGTCTGCTTCAATCAAATCAAGTATTGCTGGTAGGCTGTGTTTGGACTTAAAACAAGAAACAATAATTCAACAATATTTATATCCTTAGCTCTACTCACATCTGATTGTGACAACGAAAATGTTAGTGAAGTTTTACTTAACATTTGTTGTTTCTTATATTTATGTCATCTTCCTTCTAATTGTAGCTCACTTTTATAATACCATTCACTGCTCCTAATTGTTTTATTCTAATACGAGTCTCCTGTCGCTGTCGAGTCGGCCGTAGAGTTGGCTGTCGAGTCGGCTGTCGAGTCGGCCGTAGAGTTGGCTATCGAGTCGGCTTTCGAGTCGGCTGTCGAGTCGGCTGTCGAGTCGGCTGTCGAGTCGGCTGTCGAGTCGGCTGTCATGCTTTGTTCTCAATTTGCTCTCCTATAAGGGTTTATTAACACAACAAGCATGCATGAAATATTAAAGTCAAAATAGCAGTGATGATTTGAGCGATTCTGGGGCATCAATGATGCAAAATCTTGAAAGTGGGCTACAATTCTATTATATCTGTATTTGAAAACCAGAAGTATGTAAACCAAGATCAGTATTTATGTCCATGTCGCAGGCATATTGTATGATTCCGCGTTTTACAAACGGCGTCGTCTTTTTACAAATGCTCGCTCTTTTGGAATATGCCGAAGGCAAATTGACAACTCGATCAATTGTAAACATTTCAACATTGATGGTTATAGTAGGGTGACTATCATAAAACACAAATTGGACAAATCACTTTATTTCAGCAATCACGTACCTATTCATGTAGGAATAACTTAAAATACATGTTTAGGCACTCAATTTAAATATTTAAGTAACAAAAACTTAGGCTAGGGGGTGTCATTCCTTATTGCCTGTCCGGCGGTTGTAGATATGGCTAAAGATACGCGCGGCTTCCCGAGCTGTTGCTCGCTCATCCCCAAGTCATTCGAGTGAGTATTCTACCTCTATTCCGACATATATATACATGCCGACCGAATACTCAGATGAAGACGTGGAAGCGGTGTATGAGGACATTAGTAGGGCCATTCACACTTCCAAGACCTATTTTACGGTGGTTTTGTGCTAATAATATTCCGCAGGAATCCTCCGAACACCATATTCCATGGACATCTTAGGGTTTTTTACGTGCCGGATAACCTCAAAACCTCTGTCCATGGCTTTTTTCTGCTCCTACTTGAGAATTGTAAAATTTTCTTACCTTAATATAATACATTTCCTAAGAACAATCCTTTTTTTGTAAAAAGTCCCTTGAACACGCGGGATTTGCATTTCATTATTTTTCTGTTTCACTAAATCGACGCCATTTTGATTGTTTTGACTAGCAGCGCCGCGCGAGGTAAGAAAAAGAACTAAATACTTCAATTTGCCGCGTCATTTTGTAAACGGCGATTGAATTGTCTATCAAATATTAAGGCATATTATATACTGACAAGGCAATTTACAATTTGCCTTCGGCATATTCCAAAAGAGCGAGCGTTTGTGAACAGACGACGCCGTTTGTAAAACGCGGAATCATACAATTTGCCTGCGACATCCACAATGCAATTCAACATATACCTGCTTATACTTGTTGGCATTTACTATAATAATAGCAAACATATTATTATTTGTGATACTATATATGAAAGCCCTGTTCTTTGTTTAAGCGGAGCTGTCTCTTTGTGAACAGGGTAGCATCCTATACAATATGTAAAGACACAAACTCATTCCTATAGTAAAATTGAAATAAAAAAAGAACAAGAAATAGACAAAAGTGTTATACCTCCAGGCAATTTGTTTGGCAATGTCTTCTTTTTTGTTTTTGACTGGAATTAATAAATTATACTATAGTAATGTAGTATTGGTGATTCGATTTATTATGTCTATATCCCTTATATGTTGAATATATTTCATGAAAGAAGTATAATAAATGATGTCTCTATAAAAAATTAGAGTTGCAGTTTCATCACAAAATCGCAATATAAAAATGGCAGATAAGTTGATGATGACTTCTTTGATGAGTTGTTCGTTGAAATCCACTTTGAATATTGTTAAGTGTCAACCAGTGTATTTTGTATGGTCGAGATATAAAACGAGGAGGAGCCTGACTTGGTTTAGAAGCTTTACAAAATGGCCAAATGCGAATGTACTTTCTTCCAAGATGACTGTTGTATGGTTTGTGAACTTTGTTTGGAGCCTTACACATGCCTTATTTTATTTGTCTATGAGTATTCAATGTTTTAACACGCCAGCATTGGGCAAAAAACATGAACAGAATATTGGATAATTTTTACACCAATGCTCGCTTGTTATATACGAATCTCATGGCGTTTGTGAGAATTACTTATTTTTGATGGCAATAATAAAACTTGTTCAGTGTTGTAATATACTTAAGAAAATGTTCTAAAATTTAGAACATTGGCATTGTAAATAGACAGAAATACCATGTTCTCTTGTAAATTAGTTTAGTTGTAAGGGTACTGTAGTTACTAGAGTAGCAACCATGTACATATCAACGTTTTATAAAGGCACCCAATGCGGTTTTTGTAATTATACATATAATTACTTTGTACAATCTCTCTGTATGTACCGCATTTAGTTTTTTTTATGTATTTTCGAAGGCCCCGTCGAATAAGATTTTGTTAAGTACATAAATATATAATTAATTTGTGTTTTCACAAGTAATGGCAGGTGATCGAGTGTGTGTGCAATTCAAATTCGAAATAGAGCTATTTTAGATCTGAATTTCAAGATGTACTTTAATGCCTACTGGCACAACTGCATTTTAAAGATAATGCAACATTAAAGCGCCTATTTAACCATCCTGAATATCGGATCTAATGGGACGGACGCCGCTATACGTTAGACACGATACGAGATATCTCCAATCGTATCGCACGTATTGCGGCGTCCCTCTCATCGGATCCGATTCAGGATGGTAAAATACCCCCTTCTCGTGCGATCTCTTTTTGTGTACCTTAGATAGATAGCACTAGCTTTAAAGTGTCATTAACTTTATAATGTTTTGTGCAAAGTACTGTATGTAAACTAGATCCATTTGACAGCCTTTTTAATCTATGGTTTTAAAATGAATTAGATGTCTATGGTTTAAAAAGGAAGACTTCGGAATTCGTTGTGTATCTAGTCTGTGATAGGTGTCAGTCTGTCTGGGTTTTGTCCAAAGGGATCTGGTGGTAAACACATTGTCTTAGATTCATATTAAATAGGTTTACGCACGGAGTGAAGTATACTAGTTGCCAGATAATATGTCAATATGAGGCATTGATCCAAATCTACTGTATGTGGGCATTCAAATGCTTAAGCGAATAGGCCCTGCAAACTTATGTTTGCAGGGCCTATTCGCTTAAGCATTTGAACGACGCTTTTATTATATGCGAGCGTTTATCTAAATGTCAACGGCCTCTTTTGACATGTTAACTTAAATCTAGTATGTTTAAAAGCAATAATGGTGGTACACTTTTGTAGTTGGCTAGTTTTGTTTAGTCTTCCAATATACTAAATATTGCATATTAAATTATTTATTAAAATATTTATTTAACCCGTGCCCGTGCGTAAGCACTTTTACCAAAAGGTTGACTGGCGTTTTACACTTCCAAATAATTTGTCGTAAAATTTACTGAACAGAATTTCAGTAAATTTAACGTCAGTTTCCACAGTAAGCTCTTCAAAGTTAGCTTGGTGTTGTTCCTATCATGTTTATATATTCTACAAAAGCTATGCAAGAATTTACGTTTGAGCAGAAAAAAATCCAAGGCACTATAACTTAGCAAGAATTTGAATATGAAATGCCCTTGCATGGATTTTGGGAATGTTTTAGCCGCTTGTATGCTGCTCATACACAAAATGAATTGGTGAACTATTGTTTCTGGTATTCCGACATACAGAAGGTTAAAGATGTTTTTAAATGTAATTAGTAAAATGTAGTTCCTTCGTTTCAATAAAATAGAACTAAATAGTTAAACAGAAACATAGCTCGCTACATTGTAACAAAGTCAATTCATGTTCGAAGTGAGATTTTGAATTCAATAGTAAAGCAAGCTACTATACACGGGTCTATAGCTTTTACAAACAAAAAAACGCCGAAAGCGTTTTTAGCTATGTTTTATAATTTTATAACATTAGTTGCAAAAGCTCCTAAACACCCTATACTCTTATAACCAAATGGAAAGTTGTGTTTATCTTATGTTTATGAATGAAAATAATGAAATACAGTAGTTATGGTTCAACAGTTATATAATAATTTTGAAACACTGCCAAATTAACATTATACAGCGTTTAAATTTACCACCAACATATTTTTCAGTGGGTGACTCAGCCCATCCAAATTAACATCCTTTGCTGACCAATGCAGGGGATATAAAAAACATTCAACATTTTCATACAAGAGCCGGCCGGACACTTGTATGAAGATGTCGATTTTTTTTCACAGGATATTAATTTACCGACTCTTACTTGGCCGGTTTTTTACGAAATGAGCCAGAATTTGAAACCTTTTATGTCATGAAAATATGCTCTTCATTATTTAGTCTTATCGATACAGGAATAAAAGGCATGAGCAATTTTATTCATAGCGTTATCGCTACTCATTACTGTCAACACATTCATCCCATTTGCAATAGTGTGAGTGAGCACGTCATATAAGTTGTGCTCACACTTTTTGTTACCACCAAGCATCAACTAGAAATATTACAAATCATAATGATGATCTAGTGTTAAATAATTTTGGACAGGGAAAAACGCGGCAGTGTATGGGGGAGAAAGAGAGGGACGGGTCAAAGTACGCCGTTGACTTGCTAACTAGCGACTTAATATAATTGCCTGTGTCGGAAACAAAACATTCGTTTGCGCAGCGCATTTTAAAAACAATAGTTTCGACTTCGACAGTATTAGTTGGAATTCTCCACAAAATCCTTAGATCGTGATTGGAATGTCCATTTTGAATGTTATCTTTGTCTTACGTTGGATCTTGACAAGTTGTTTGCCATTTACTTACTTGTAAATATATATAGTTGATATCTATAATTTTTATATTAAATGAAAATATACATGCTATAATCAGTTCTTGTGTGTTATTTCTAAATGTGACCTAATTGGAAATTTGCGATTTGCTTACTGCTAAACTATAATGGGGATTTGCATGAAGAGAATTCGAAAAATGTTTCTGATTATGTTAGCATCTAGTGAAAAAGACTATTATGGGCACTTTTAATTTGATATCGATACGTTAAGTCATTATTAATTTGATATCGATACAATAAGTTTGGTTCAAATTGGATTATGTTTAACTAACCACCAGATCTAGTACAATGATCTAGTACAATAAAAACCAGACCTTATGTAAGGGCAAAAAATCACTTTGTATTGCCAAAAATAGTAAATTACCACCAAAATTAAATCTTCATTTTAACGTTACATTAGGACCAAAAATACACCCATCACATTAGGGACTGCGCCCAGGGTTGCTTAACTTACGTAAGCGATATTAAGTAATTAAAATAATCCTTTTAAAGAAACTTAAAAATATTTTCCATACCGGTCTGCTAGCCCCCTACTTCTGTCCTGAGCTAGATAAAAATCCCGTTGTGTACACATTGCAACACTGCAATATTTTTTCTAATGAGTAATACTGTTACTTATTGGCACTCTGTGTTCCCGTTCAGTAACAGCTAATAATATAACAGAAATATTAAAAAGAAAAACATGTCATTAAGGTATATAGTTAAAGGTCTTAAAAATTGTTTTAAATCTTTTCACATATATTAAGTTTTTCTACAAATATTTAATGTTATTTCATTAAATTCTCTGCTAATTCGTTACATATTCTTTTATAATTATTACTTCTAAAACATTGAAAATTCTTTTATAAACATTTCTTAATAACTGTTACTGAACGGGAATACGGAGTGCCAATGAGTAACACTGTTACTGTGACTCAATGGGAACATTCCGTGTCTGTCCATGGTCCCTGTGATAATCCCTGGAAGGTACCTCGCGAATTATACCCGTGGTCCCTGAATCTTTTAAGGTGTTGGTCGAGATTATTATTTTTCTCTATTGTGCTTCGATAATAACTTTTTTTTATGTTATATGACGGCAAACTAGCAAGCGAGTCGCTTGATGGAAAGCGATCAGCGCCGCCCATGGACAACTGCAACATCAGGGTGTAACAGGAGCGTTGCCGGCCTCAAGGAGTTGGGGGAAGGACATAGGATGGATGGGATGGAGGAAATAGGAGGAGGGGGAGATTAGGCCTCCGGCTCTCTCACTCACCGAACGAAGCATAGAAGCGGTAAAGCTTCTACTCAGACGTCGATTTTCTGTGAGAGTGTGGTACTTCTCCGGACGAGCCGGCCCATTCATGCTACCAAAAATTAATTTTGCTGGTAGCTTGGCTCTACCACAACTAAAACCTTTAGGTCTAATATCGGGCTATATGGACGGCAGCTGGCAAAATGGACACAAGGACGTAGGTAAACAACAAACGGAGAAAGCTGGGATAAAATATCAGCAAATGTTGAATAATTGGTAAGGTTCCTTGAGAAGTTCCCGACTCAAACAGGACTACACAGTTTCGGAAGCGATGCCATCGGGAGCGACGCCATGAATTTATAACACCCGAGGGATTGGCTGAGCAAGGTCTTAACATTTTAAAGCGGAGTTTACGCGGTTCGCTTAATGTTGTATGTTGTAAGATTTTGGGGAGAAATTTTAGCTTGAGAGCCAGAGATTAGAGGAAATCTTATATTTGTTGAGTAAATAGGTCAATTAATCTTAGATTTTCTCTAATCTCTGGCAAAACGTGAATTTTAATACATACTTAGGCAGTAGGTAGATATTATAATTCTATAGGAGTTCACAACACAACAAGGACTGATCCTTGTTCTATTTGACTAAGGGCTAAGGGCTGACTTTGGGCTAAGGCTCAGGCTTAGTTCCAAAAATCATCGTTAGATAGCAGTAAGTCCTCTGCATTTGCATACATACATATTATCACGTCTTTATCCCTTACGGGATAGACAGAGCCTAAGGTCATAAGACCGAAAGGCCACGTTTAGCATGTTGGAGGATGTAAAGGTGGAAAACGTAATAAAGCTGCATTTATCCATTATAATCAGATTATAATCGAAAATGTTTTTAAACTATTGCATAGCTTCTATCGCGGGCCTTGAGCGTGGAGACCGAATCCAGAAATTCCGTAAAGAAAAAACCTAACACCCCTACTGCGACCGGCACAGCGGTGATACTTTGACTTGGGTGTCGCGACAGGCTCGACGGAGTTACTGTTAGAGTGTTACAGTAACGGAGTTACTGTTACAGTGAGTTAACTTAGTAACAGTAAGTTAACTTAAGTTAACAGTAAGTTACAGTTACTGTTACATTAAGTTACAGTAACGGAGTTAGGTACTGCATAAATAAAATAAATAAATAATTATAATTGCATAAGTTGATAAAAAATGCTATGCAATAGCTTATTTATTGTTGGTTCTAGGTTCTAAAATCTGTCAAGTGTAGCACTAAACCCCCTCTGTGTATAGTTGCAGCGCATCTTTAGTTTGTATGAAACCTCATGAATACGTCAAGCCCGGCGCCATTGACCATTGCGTTTCAACAGCGCGCGCTTGACCCTGCACTGCGAAACGAGTTTTGGTATCGCGCAACACATTCATCCCATTTGCAATAGTGTGAGTGACCACGTCATATAAGTTGTGCTCACACTTTTTGTTACCACCAAGCATCAACTAGAAATATTACAAATCATGATGATGATCTAGTGTTAAATAATTTTGGACAGGGAAAAACGCGGCAGTGTATGGGGGAGAGAGAAAGGGGCGGGTCAAAGTACGCCGTTGACTTGCTAACTGGTGACTTAATATAATTGCCTGTGTCGGAAACAAAATATTCGTTAGCGCAGCGCGTTTTAAAAAATAAGTTTCGATTTCGACAGTATTAGTTGGAATTCTCCACAAAATCGTTAGATCGTGATTGGAATGTCCATTTTGAATGTTATCTTTTGTCTTACGTTGGATCTTGACAAGTTGTTTGCCTTTACTTACTTGTAAATATATAAAGTTGATATCTATAATTATTTACAAGTAAGTAAATGGCAAACAATTGTTGGTTCTAGGTTCTAAAATCTGTCAAGTGTAGCACGTAACGCCCTCTGTGTATAGTTGCAGCGCATCTTTAGTTTGTATGAAACCTCATGAATACGTCAAGCCCGGCGCCATTGACCAGAGCGTTTCAACAGCGCGCGCTTGACCGTGCACTGTGAAACGAGTTTTCGATTCGCGCATTTCGTTGCAATGTACAGCTGTGTATAGTCGTCATCATTGGGACAATTATAATTACAGGATAAGCTGTTATTTCCTATGGAAAAGTGTAACAGCGACTTCGTAAAACATCGCAAATTGATTATTGAGCGCGCGCTTTGCTTTGGCAGCGCTGGCCGACGGCGCGCGTCTCATGAACGGCGCGTTTGAACTGTGTGAGTATAAATCGCAACTACTATAGTGTTTATTGCAACCCAGGATAGGTCCTTCAGGCAACGTAGCTTTCGGACCATAAGGCAAAAGATGAGAGTTTCTGCTCTCCAAAGGCTTTTGCCATTGTTTCTCAGATTGGCCCTTCAGGCTTGCGCATGCACGTTTACGCGGCCCATCAGGCTATATGAGAGTTTGCTGTCTCTCCAAGTCTTGCGCACACAGGCAACGCCCAAAGCCGAGGTCCGTCTCTCCTGGGGGCCCTTTGGTGATGTTGTCTATAAAGGTTGAGGGCACTCTGCCCTCGCCTCAAACGACCGGTGAAGTAGCGAAAGCTCACTTGGAGGTAGCTACATAGTCAATTAAAAAAAAAATCCATTTTTTTTTATTGATTGCAATCTCGCGCGTGTTGGCCCGCTCTGTTCAAACGCGTTCTCTCTCCTCTGTTTAGTCTAAAAAAGATTTGTAACGTGAAAATGCACCAAAAAACAATGAAATGCGCTAGCCCCACAGCAAATCGACGATACTATATTTTATAATAGATACTTATATAGATAAACATCCAAGACCCAGGTCAATCTGAAAAAGATCGTTTTCCATCATGACCTGACCGGGGATCGAACCCAGGCACTCCGCCACGGAGCTCGCCATGTTTGCGAAGCCTGACCTGAGACAACTCCAGAAATTGCTTGGTATTTCAACTTTATTACAATACGGCTGCGATAAGAACTTTCGACGTTTTTAATTACGCGGCGATAAAAGGTATCCTATTTAAGGAAATAGGACCTTTTATCGCCCTTATATTCGGGGAAAGCCCCCGGCCTCAGGCTACTTTTATACTAAATTTGTTAACTAACTAAAGTTGAAGCGTGATATTTTGGTATAAGTATTTTTAATGCCAACATATCAATCAATATTGTTACACTACCGCTCACATACTAAAAATAACTAACATCCATATCTTACTAAAACTGAACCTAAACCTAAAAGTATTTATCCTGCTGATGTACCTAATAACGTTATAGAAAGAAGATATAACTACTTACATAACCGCAGACCGCAGATTTTATTTTCCCAAATCCAAATAAAGAAAATCACAGTTCTTACACAGTCAAACTCCAAAATGTTGTCAAAAACCGCATCTATCCAAAAACTTTTCGCATGTGCTACCCTACGTCCCTGGGGCGCATTTATGAGGCCCCATCCTATTTCGAGATATGAGATACGAGTTAACCTAATCCTATTAAGGCTCGCCGTGATACCCATGTCAAAAATCGTATTTTGTTTAGAAAAGATTGTGTTTAATGCGTTTTATGACATTTGGCGACTTTGTTAGTTACCTACTCGTGACTCCTCGCTGATGATAAGCGGTCCATTAACATTCTTAGTAGAAAATTAATTCTTTTTAACTTTCGCGCTGCATATTTACTAAATGCATTAACGGGAATTACCGCGAACATACCGTTTCGTCAGTCATCCAGTGACTACGGCCGGTGCAACCTGGTCGAAACGTCTGAAGAACAACGGTATGTTCCCGTTAATACATTTAGTTGGAAATCACCACCCGAACCCCTCGCACTCGCCACCGGAACAGAGTGCGTAGAGTAGGATTAGCTCCGATTACTGGTGACCGCCCGGCGGTCCCGGGTGACTTGCACCCAGGATAGGCCCTTCTGGCAACGTAGCTTTCGGCCCATAAGGCAAAAGATGAGAGTTGCTGCTCTCCAAAGGCTTTTGCCGGCTAGCCGTGTGGTATCCGGCGGAGTAGAATAGGACCACTCCAAGTCTTCCCGTGGATGTCGTAGAAGGCGACTTAGGAAATACAAGCTAAACAAAGCTTATAAACATCTAAGAGACCTCTCCAACCCGTCTGGCCAGCGTGGAGAGTGTAGGCCAAGTCCTCTGGCTGCTCTGGCCAAGTATGGCCCTAGTAGTACAGAGAGGGTCGTGCTCCTGTAGTGGAGACTAAAAAGGACCTGATGATGATGATGATGAAAGGCTTTTGCCATTGATTCTCAGATTGGCCCTTCAGGCTTGCATGCACGTATACGCGGCCTATCAGGCAATATGAGAGTTTGCTGTCTCTCCAAGCTTTGCGCACACAGGCAACGCCCAAAGCTGAGGTCCGTCCCTCCTGGGGGCCCTTTGGTGATGTTGTCTAAAAGGTTGAGGGCACTCTGCCCTCGACTCAAACGCCCGGTGAAGTAGCGAAAGCTCACTTGGAGCTAGCTAGCTACATAGTCCTTCAACAAAAAAAATAGTAAAAATATTTTAGTATTAACTCCTGTAGCATGGCACGCGCGACAACGTTTATAGACTATCGCCATCTTGTTTTCCATAATATCAAAGAGCGAGATGTGGATAGTTTATCGCGCGATGTAAACGGCGGCGGCGGCGTCGCGGGTGCTTTGTTAAAGTTCCAGGGTACCTTTAAGAAAATTAATATTGAAATGTAACAGACAATCGGAGAACGGACCTTCAGACAGATTTTTTAACATTAATTATTTTTCATGCATTTTGGCGTTATTTTTATATTAACTTGTTAGTTCGGAATAAGATATGTCTATGTTAAGTGAAATTTGGATTTCAACGTCATCTACGGAGCTAATATATGGCACTTACGACTTAGCACGAACTTTTGTATTATAACGAAAAATAAATCATACTCAGTTACGGTATATAAAAAGTTTAATATTATGTTATATTCCGTGTGCTAAGTCTTGTTTTGCGAAACATACCTAATTGTATTTTGCGAATGTTGAAAAAAATTTAAGCAATTCAACGATGCTTGAGATACTAAGTACGTGTGCCTTGTGATTTGAATGCGAGAGCAATCGTGTCGCTATCACTTTGTGTCTGTCATTGCGTGTTATAATCAAAAATCGGGACAAAACCCCGACAGAATCGGAACGGGCTGGCAACGCTGCTTATTACCTTACTAGATTTTTATAAAGTTATTCGATATCATGAACTAAATTTGCGTTTACAAGGTTGCAAAACATTTATTACCTACCCCTAATTCGTGTTTTGCAAGTAATCTTGTAAATACATTTTGCTGTTAGTTTCATCTCTATTTTTTCTATTCAAGTCATCGTTTAACTTTATGCTCAGTTACTGAGATCCATCATCATTAACGACGTTAGAGAGCAAACATTTTGAATTAGACGAGCTTTAGATAAATTAGTTTCAAAATTTCACACCC
Organism: Elegia similella; assembly: GCA_947532085.1. Classification (NCBI taxonomy): domain Eukaryota; kingdom Metazoa; phylum Arthropoda; class Insecta; order Lepidoptera; family Pyralidae; genus Elegia; species Elegia similella. The sequence continues at coordinate 7,304,126 of OX383933.1, forward strand.
GTAAATTTTCTCTTGACAGAAACTGATTGCATGGCAAACTTAATCAAGCTTTGTGGCTAAAGACTTCATTAAAATCGATCTGTATATAAGATCCATTTAAATTAACCGCAAAAATATTAAGAGCTGGCACCGATAGGTCAATGAAATGCTTGAGTAGCAAATTTTAAGAAATCGACACACTTTTTAGGGTTCCATAGCAAAAAACGGATTCGTCATTTCTGTCTATTTGTCCGTATGTCACTGCTACTTTTTTCCGAACCTATAAGTATTATTTATTTATTTATTTATTGTGATAAAAACGACAAACATCAATTACATTTATCACACATTCCAAGATATATGCACGTAAAAATAACTATCAAAAATAAAAATAAAATTCAAAATAACAAAAAATAAAAATTATACAAATATGTCAAGAGTACATGTCAGTCCGTCCGTACCTAATGTCACTTAGTATTCATTATCGTCACTATCAGCGTTATTGGTGTTAAACCACTGGTCACACAAACTTTCACAATAAGTCATACAGCCTTTGCAATAGCTGAACAGTTGTCAAAATTAAAATCGAAATCGGTATTGGCGCGACGAAGTGCATTGAGATTATCCAGTTACCGTACTAATGGCGACATTGCGCGCGATGTCGTGTGGCCACTCTCTACATGAAATATGTTATGTGGTCGGCTACGACCATGCCTGTCCACCGGGATCTCAAGTTCGTTAGGCACAGACAGCACGCACAGAAGATTGTGTAAAAGAAGACAGTCGACCGAACCTCTTATTTATTATTATTTATTTATTATTTATTTATTTATTGTGATAAAAACGGATTTTAACCAATTACATGTGTCACACATGGAATTTAAACATAATTAAAAAAATTAGAAATTGAATTTAACATACACATAATAATAACATACAAAGAAAATAAAATAAGAAAATTCGATATTCAAAAAGAGTATTTAAACGACAATTTAAACATTATTACAATAAAAAACAAAATAGAAATTAAATTTAACATACAAATAAAGAAAATAAATAAGATAGTTCTATAGTTAAAAAGCTGTCCATCCGATTTATATGATCTAAGGATATTACATACATTAAAATCATTCATTGTCAATTTCATTAGTATTAAACCATTGGTCACTCAACATTTCACAATAGGCCACTAAAGCCTTTACGATGGTTGACCAGTTGTCAAAACAGAAATCAAAATCAGTGTTGGCGCTACGTAGTGCATTGAGGTGGTTTAGCGGTCGCACTAATGGTGACATTGCGCGTGACACGGAGTGCCCACTGTCAACGTTAAATATATCATGGGGTCTTCTGCGGCCGCGCCTATCCACAGGGGTCTCAAGTGTGTTAGGTACGAACAAAACACATATCAGGTTGTGTAAAAGTAGGCAGTCGACCGAGCCTCTTAGCACCTTAAGGCAGGTGGTGAGCTGTTGTACCATTCTTCGCACTTCCAGTGAGTTATAGCCTAAGTGACCAAGCAGAAACTTTGTCGGATACAAATATGGGTAGAACCCGTATAATTTTTTTTATAGAGACCTCAAAAATACTTTTTGGACTTTTTCAAGCATCCTTGTATAAGTTACTTGATGTGGGTTCCATATACACGAACTGGATTCTAATTTGCTTCTTACAAAGGCATGGTACAATGTTTTGATGACTTCTGGGCTTTGAAACTCTTTGGCATTTCGGAGTACAAAACCCAGACGACGATAGGCGTCTTTTGTAAGTGTTTGGATGTGATCGTGGAAAGTTAAACCACGATCAAATACTACTCCCAGATCTTTAATATTGTACACTCTTTTTATTTCTGTGTTGTCCAAATGATAAGCATAGGTAATGGGGTTTCTTTTGCGGTCATAGGTCATTACAAAGCATTTTTGGAGGAGGGTAGATGGCGCAACGTAAACACTGTGCTCCGTATAACTTTAATTTTAAAATTACTTAATCAAATTAAAATAGACAATTTACTTAATTATTATGTTAATAAATGGACAATTGTTAAGTGATAGTGTTAGTGACTAAATATACATCTGCATTTGAGAAATATAAGGACATCCAGAAAAACGCAAAAACTGTGAGTGACCAATCGTTTTGTATTGATATTTTCGTGCATACAAATTCAGTGATTAAGGCTTTAGACTGATACACTATTAAATTAAAAATTTACATAGTGATACAGTGTTAAATTTTAAAAATTGTGATCTCAACGTACAATTTTATAACAAAGCTACTTGAGTTACGCTATTCAACAACAGATAGCGCTACTTGTTTGGAAAGATAAGATCACAAGGTATATTGTTCCTGCCGCTCACTGACAGAGGGCGCTGCGCGTCTACATTCGTTTACTGCCATCTGTATTTTGTTCTGAATTTAAAGAATACTTAATAACACCTCTTCTGCCCCCACTGACAGAGGGCACTACTAGTAAAATTCTATAATTATTAAGTATTTATAATGCAAACATCATCAAAGTGTACGATGTCGGAAAATTGTGCAGGCTGTTCAACTTCACTGACAAAGAAGGAATATCTACGATGTGTCCAGTGTAGTTCAGCATACGACATAATATGTCTTAACATGAGCAGTCAGCGATACCGCTCCTTTTATGGTGCGAATTCTGAACGGAAGCAAACATGGAAATGTCCAGAATGTATCAGTAAACAACCAAAACAGGGAAACCTTACTACGCCGGTACGTGCAAACCCACCGATCAGCATCAGTAGTGACAGCATGACCACTTCAACTAGCCCGTCGATTGATAGTCAAAATGTTACATTAAGAACCAAGAATACAAAACCACATTCTAGTGAGGACACTTCATTAAACTACTCAGAACACTCAGGCTCCCCAAATTCTGTGACATATGTCAAGACACTCACAGAGGAACTGCGAGCGATGCGTCTGGAGTTGAGCAGATTGTGCAATAAGATGGACACTTTTACTGAGGCCGTCAATGCACGAATGGACACTTTGGAAGCAAGAATTAATGCTATTGAAAGCAAAAGTAGTGAATTAGAAAATAGTAAAATGAAAGATCTGGAGTTAACAGTATCAACATTAAGATTAGAAATTCAGGAGCGTGACCAGGAAGCACTTGGAAATGATATAGAAATCGCAAGTTTTCCCGAGGTAAAAAATGAAAATACGGTCCATGTTCTACTATCAGTTGCCAAGAAACTTGGTGTAGAGCTAGAGGAGCGAGAGGTAGTTCATGCTCAGCGTGCAGGACCCGTGCAAAGGCTCGGCGAGGGTGGTGTGCAGGCGCGATCGCGCCCCCGCCCGCTTGTGGTGCGGCTAGCGCGCCGCGCGACCCGAGACGCATTACTGCGGGCTGCGCGCGTGCGTCGCGGTATAACTACGGAGGGTATTGTTTCACAAGAGCAGGGACCTCCTTGCTCTTTCTACATAAATGAAAGACTTACGAAGTCAAACCGACTATTATTTCAAAAAGCCCGTGAATCTGCCAGGCGCTCTAATTGGAAATTTGTATGGACAAGAGAGGGGAAAGTCTATGCAAGGAGGGAGCAAGGAAAGGCAAGTTTCCGTCTCCGTTGCGATGCAGACATCGTTAGGGTTTTTGGTGGCTGCAGTGTTAGCTCTGAGCCTACAAATGTGCAATAACTTGGAAATGATTATTTTTTTATATCGTGACATACTCGTCAAATGTTATTCTATTTTAATAATTTATATTATGAAATTGTTACATAACATAAAATTAAAGTTGTTTGCTAATTATAAAATAGTCTTTGTGTTCTGGTATTTAATATTTGGATTTTACATTTTACTTTTAAAACTTGATCCTTTTATAGTAATTGTTGGCATTTTTTTATGTTATGATTTTAATGTTTTAGTATTAATTTATGTTCATTGCACATACCCTTGTGTGTTTCCATACATATATAACGTTAAGCTGATTTATGTCCAATTTGTTAGAAATATTTTAGTAAACATTGTTATATATAATATGAAATGGCGACATCTAACAATTTTAAAGTGTTATTTAATTAGTTGCTATTACATAGAAATTACGTTCTGTTTTGTTATAAGATTTGTTAAGGGAAACAAACTAACTATAGGTATGCTGAATCCTGGTTCGCTCGGTAATAAGCGTCGTCATGACGAGTTTAGGGTCGCAATGGACCGGCACGCAGTGGATATCCTAGCCATCAATGAGACGTGGATCCCTGAAGGTGAAGACGCTCGCGGACCCATCGTTCCGGGCTTCAGGTTAAGGCACGTGCCACGTCCTGTAGGAGCACCGCGCACAGGCGGCGGTGGAGTTGGGTTCTACCTGCGTCGAGGTATATATGCACGCACTTTGGAGCACCCACCGTGTAAACACGTCGAACAAATGTGGATCAGTTTAAAACATGGTGGTTATACGCTCGCTATTTGCACCGCATATCGTCCCCAATGGATGAATGTTGACACATTCATAGATGCAATGACAGAATCGGTAAATGCTTTTTCAAAATTTGATCATATCGTATTGTTAGGCGACTTTAATATTGACTTGCTCGTTCCCAATAGCTGTGACTCTAGAAAACTTTTGAATTTTATAGAAATGATGACTTTCAAACAATATGTCGATGAAGCGACACATTTTACTGACCATTCCGCTAAATTGCTAGACGTAGTTTGTAGTAGTACATTAGTGATTAATCTTGTTGTAGATTATGTTCCTGACTTAAGCCATCACGCCTTTGTTTCATTTGAATTGAATATTAGAAAGCCTAAACCAAAACCTCATTGGATATCTTATAGGCCGCTCAAGGATATCAATATTGACGATTTTAATGAAGATGTGAACTCTATAGTATGGGAGGAATTGCTGAGTGACAATGTTGACAATACGCTTGCTGCTTTCAACGAGCAAATAAAAGTTTTGTATGATCGTCATGCTCCAGTAAAAACGTCGTATATTAAAGAGCAGAGCTTTCCGTGGATTACTCCCACCATAAGAGAAATGATACGGTTACGAAATGAAGCGCACTCTAAAAGTCATAAAACAAAGTTAGATAAAGATATAACAACCTATAAAGAATTGAAGAAGTTAGTCAATGTAGCTTTACATAGTGAAAAAACTGCATACTTTAAATACAAGATAGACCAAAATTTAAAAGATACGCGTGTCCTTTGGAAAAATATAAAACTCCACATTGATTTTAATAAACAACAAACAGATTTACCCTATAACATTTCTAATCCTGATCAAATTAATAGTCATTTTTTGAATGTCCCCGGCAATTCCAAAGTAGATATTTCACAATTATCTTTCTTTTTGTTTAATAAATTTGGCTCATCAGAATTTAGTTTGAAACCAGTAGATGAAGCGACAGTATTCGAGACCATTAAGCAAATTAATACGAATGCTCAAGGTGTGGACGGTATTTCGCTGGATATGATAATATTAACACTACCGCGTACATTACCTATAATAACAGCTATTGCTAACATGTCGATCACTAGTGGTGTTTTTCCAGATTTATGGAAAAATGCCATAGTTAAGCCGCTCCCGAAAGTTAGCAGTCCTAAAGAGTTTGGAGATTTGCGAGCTGTTAGTATCTTACCCTTTATGTCAAAAATAGTGGAAAAGGTTATTTGCAAGCAATTAGCGAAGTACTTAAAAATTAATAATATTTTGCCGTCTAAGCAGTCTGGATTTCGCGCAGGAAGAAGTACAGCCACTGCACTCTTGGATGTAGTCGATGATATCTTAGCGGGAAGAGACATTGGTGAGGGTTCAATTCTCGTGTTGCTAGATTACTCGCGTGCTTTTGACACGATCAACTCAACACTTCTTTTGGCCAAGCTCGTATATTATGGGTTCGATGGTCCTGCAGTGAAATGGTTTTCTAGCTACTTAACTGATCGCTATCAACAAGTGGAGGTCACCCGGAGTGATGGCACTAAGGTTTCTTCCAAGATTGAGCCTGTAACTAAAGGTGTGCCGCAGGGATCAATATTGGGGCCAATCCTCTTTATTATTTATACCGCCGATTTGCCTGAATTCATCATTAACTGCAAATATCAAGTTTACGCGGATGACCTCCAGATTTATCTCGCATTTAAACCGTGTGACACAATAAATGCAGTTAAGAAGATAAATGAGGACCTAGCACAAATAGTTGATTGGTCGGAGAAAAATGGTCTTGTTTTAAACCCACAAAAAACTAAATACCTTGTTATGGGAACGAAAGCCCAAACCTCTCAAATAAAGAATCATAAATTCACAGTTAAGGTCAAAGACACAGAAATTCATGAAGTTACTGAGGCCAGAAATCTTGGTGTTATTATGGACTGCAGACTACAATTTGAAAAACATGTTCTTGAGACAGTCAGAAATTGTTACTATCGGCTTAAAGTTCTATATCAATTAAGGGACTACCTCGGTGTAGAGTCGCGAGTCTATCTTTGTGAGTCCCTCATTTTGTCTAAATTGAATTATGCAGATGTGGTGATCGGAGAATGTTTGCTGGGCCGTACAAAAAAACTGATACAACGTGTACAGAATTCGTGTGCACGATTTTGTTTTCCTATTCCACGCAGAGCACGCATAACACCTTATCTTAATAGTAATAGTTTGCTAAATATGGAATCGCGGCGGACTCTTCATTTTTCCGTTTTACTCTTCGGTATTATCAAAGGTAAGGACCCGCCATACCTATTTGATAAGTTACGATTCGCTGAACGAGCCAGGATTCCTGATCGTTTGATTTGTCCGAGACATAAAACTGCTGCCTTCCGGGGCAGCTTTAGGTATGCTGCTACACGTTGTTGGAATAACATTCCACCTCCTATCAGAAAGACTTCTACTGTACAAACTTTCAAGGTTAAGCTTAGAAGACATTTATTAAGTGGTCAAAAATTGTAAAATAGCAGCATTATACTAATAAAATATATAAATGATGTTTTTTATTATTATTATTGAATTAATGATATTTATTTATAATTTATTTTTATTTTTTGTCAATTTGTAGCGGAGCGCGGGTGGCGCCACAAAAATAATGTTTTAAAATTTTGTATTTAATTGTAATTTAATTTAAAAATGATGTTTTATAAATTTGTGACTGTAATTTTATGTTAGTTATTTTTATTTTTTTTATTTGTAATGGTATCCGCAGAAAACCAGCGTCATGGTCAGACAGACCACGACACATGCTGAGCGGGGACCAGTTTGGTGCAAGCATATTTCGTGATAAATTTTGTGTGATCGTATTCCTATTGATGTATGTGCCAAATAAACTATTTTTCTTTCTTTCTTTCTTTCTTCTTTCATTTATTTATATTGAAATTCATTTTATTTTTTATAGTCCATTCATGGATTAAATTAATATCATTTTGTAATTTGATACAATTATCTGGCGATCCGATTTCCAGAAATAATTTAAGGTCATCAGCATATAGCAGACATTTAGCCATTGTCAAAACTTGAGGCAGGTCATGTATCATTATTAGGAACAGGAGTGGACCCAAGACTGAACCCTGACTTACCCCCGACCGTGTATGATATGGCTCAGAGACGTACGTACCATGCTTAACATACTGAGATCGATCCCTCATATAGTCAGCGAAAAAATATAATAATTTGGTAGTAAAACCAATGATAGAGAGCTTATTAAGAAGAATGTCATTATGAATTTGGTCAAAAGCTTTCTCATAGTCAAAATATATGACATCCACCTGGAGCCCCCTCTCCATAGCGTTAGAGACATAGTCTGTCAAACATAATAAATTGGTATCTACAGAGCGCCCTGGTCTAAAACCGTGTTGCTCATCGCCTAACAATTGATTTACCTGCCTGTATATCTCGTAGTGGAGAATATACTCAAATACCTTAGCAGGGGGGCATAGAATTGCCACTGAGCGGTGTTCCTCTACCAGGCTCTTGTTTTTACTCTTTGGAATGGGGGTTACTCTTGATATCTTCCATTGAGAGGGATAGGTACCTTCTTCTAATGATAAATTGAAAATATGGTGGAGCGGAACAGCTAACTGCTTTTTGCTATTTTTTAGAATAAAACTAGGTATACTATCTGGACCTGGGGAATTACTCTTTCGTAGTTTGTCAATACCACGCTCAACATCAAGTGGTGTCAAGTTGTGTATATTGACGTAACCGCCTTGGGCGTGATGTTCCTTACATGCATTGGCTTTAAGCTGGGGTAATTCGTTCAGAAAAACGCTAGAAAAGAACACCGCAAATGCACTGGCTGCTTCTACGCCCTCATAGCAATTCCCCTTGTAAGAGACACGCGATTCGAAACCACCTTTGGACTTAAGCCTGTGTACATGATCCCAAAAATGTTGGGGTTGTTGTCTAAGATTATTTTCTAAATTCGATAAATATGTTTTGTATTTTTGGGATATTTTTGTCTTTAAAATTGCGCGAAACTGAGAAAATGTATTATAAGATTGGACACTTTTTGATTTTAACCAAGCTTTGTGAAGTCGAGTTTTCTTTTTAATATCCTTTATAATGTCAGCATCAAACCATACTGGATATGTGTCGCATGTACTAAAACGTCTTTTCATTTTAGGCACTGCCGCATCAAATAACTTATATATAATATCGTAGAAAGCTGTTGTTGCTATCTCTACGTCGCGGGCCTTTAGGACTGGCTCCCAAGCGGTCTCGTTGAGCAATAATTGAAATTGCTCACAATCAAATTTGTTAAAGTTCAAATCATGACTTTGATCAATATTACTAGGCTGTTGTTTGTCCATATCCTTGTTATAAGAACGTTTAGTTTTCATACTCACGATGATCTCGAGTGGAGGGTGGTACAGCAGGTCGGGGGGGACGAAACCGGCACTGGCCTCGCTTACGCATACTTGCTTCAACCGTGACTCGATGCACTCGTATACCAACACTACGTCAAGTTTGCTTCCATAGTCATTAAATATTTCATTATGCTCCATTAAATTACAGTATGTCAAAAAATATGAATAATAATTAATAATATTATCTGATGCACTTTTCATATTAAAATCCCCTAAGACAATAAAACTATGGGTTAATTTACGTGACATAAACGACTCGATATTGCAAAAAATGTTCATATAGACAGCATCTGTAGCCGTTGGCTTAATATAGATTACGCACACAATGAGTGTAATGTCACAGTAAATGACAGAGGCCCATAGGTCCTCCCCGAGTTCCGATTCAAGATCCTGCCGACGTCGCACAGTCACCCCGGGTCTCGCGGCCAGTAGCACTCCGCCGCAGGCTGTGTCGCGATCCCGTCGCAGCAGCGTCCAGCCGTCTGGAATCACTTCGGCGTCCTCCACCGAGCTATCGAGGAAAGTCTCCGTAGCAGTTACGATCACGTGGTCTGATACTAAAAGGCTTGAGTTCCATTTGGGCAACTTTGTCTTCAAGCCTCTGACATTTTGGTAGAATATATTCAATCGTACCGGTATTATACTATTGCGTTGTTTTTGCCCTGTTCTAGGGCTTTGCATGAAAGGGCGATTGACTCAAGGACGAAGGGCGTGGCCTTTCATTACCTGCCTGTTTTGCAGGTCTTTTGTAATTCACCCAGGGCTTGATTTTAGCGTTGACAGGCCAAACGGACGTTGAATAGAGGGAATCATAGTGCATAGCTGAGACACCTATTTTATATGATTTATAGTCACCTCTAGCTGTTAACTCTTCAACTGTGCAGGAGCTGTTAGGGCACAGTGACTGTACATAACTCCGTACCTCATCAACCCCTGAAGCCATGTTCCAGAGGTGTATAAACTTACGCGTTTCGACCGCTTTTAAAGTTGTGATTGTGGGATCTGCAGCACCACGCATATATGTAAGACGTCGGGTTTTCCGTTTCACCTCGGTCCATTCTTGCTCAGGACCCAGAACTTTTGAAGGGACTTGGCTCTGGGCCTGGCCTCCCGTTGACTGTCCAGAAACCAGAAGTTTACGTATTGGAGATCCAGATTTCGGCTCCGTTGTCTTTGGTGTTAATTCATATTGCGCAACAACTTTGCCTGCTTTATTAGAACTAGTGTTTAATCCGGGAGGTGCGTCCAACAGCTGACACTGAGGGGGGGTCAGTGCCTGCGTCTTTGTTTCTTTATTTTTGGCCTGTGGCTGAGAGTCAGTTACTAATGGGATTGATGTATTGTCGAAATGAGCATTCGAAGAGATTAAGTTAATTCCCAGTGATGTCTCTACCGGTACTTCTTTCATGGATGCGTATTTTCCGAGTTGATCTTGCAGGGATTTTACTTCCACGACGTAGTTAGCCAACTGTTCTTCATATTGTCGCAGTGCTGCTCCGTGCTTACTCAGTTTCGACTCATAGCTTTGAAGCTTGGCGTCATAGGTAGCAATGGTCGTAACAGAATTGACTAATAGGCTTTTTAAAGAGGTTATTTCGCAACGTAACATATGCATCTCGCTCACTAATTGTTGTTTATTTTCAGTGGGTGATAAGTCATTGTTTGTTATCACCGTTACTTTCTTCCGGTGAGTGACATTAGAGTCACGAGCCTTTTTCGACGCTCCTACCGGAGTCATGCTGTTATCGCCACCTTTTTTAGAAGCGCAGCAGCACTCCGGACAGACCCAAGCATCTTGCGTATCTAATGTAGGTTTTACCTTACCCGTACATAGAACATGGTAGGATTTTCCGCAGTTGTCTACAGTGCATACCACATATTCATCATCGGCTCCGATAGTGCTATTGCACGCAGCGCAATCCATTCCGTATGTCGACCAACGTATAAAATAAATAAGTTGTAAGTCAGTATGTATTAGCGCGCGTCGGCACGGGGCGTAGGTAGCGGCGCGGCGATCGTAGGTATGCACAACAGCTGACGGTCGGGTCGGCAGTTCGGCACTCGGGCGTAGTCGCAGGTGTTCGGCTCGCGCCGCGTCGCCCGGCTGCTGGTGACTCACGCGTTGTACGCCGAATCGGAGCGTAATGGACGATGGTGGCCGGTTGGTCACAATAATTTTAAAAATAAATCACTGATAACTTCACTGTCTTGAGGTCAATTTGTACCGTATAAGCACTATTAGATGCGACTTTATGTTAGCTAGGGGACTTTATATTAAACCACTGTTACAGAGAGATTTAACAAGAGCAAAAATGACATAGTGTCATCGCTATAAGCTAATCGGACGAACTGGAACCTTAACTTAGAACCTTAATGCAAACAGTGAGCACTTGTACCATTCTCCGCACCTCCAAAGAGTTATACCCCAGGTGACCAAGCAAGAACCTGGTTGGGTACATGTATGGGTAGTAGCCATATGATTTTTTATATAAGGCCCTAAGGAAGGCTTTTTGTACTTTTTCAAGCATCCGTGTATATGTGACATGATATGGATTCCACACACGCGCTGGATTCTAGTTTGCTTCTAACCAGGGCATTATATAGTGTTTTAATGACTTGAGGATTTTGAAACTCCCTCGCATTTCGCAACACAAAGCCTAAACGGCGATAGGCATCCTTAGCAACACTAGATACGTGTTCGTGAAAAGTCAAACCACGGTCAAACACTACACCAAGGTCTTTAATACTGTTTATTCTCTTCATTTCTGAGTTGTCTAAACAGTACTTAAAGTGAACTGGATTTCTCTTTCGGTCAAAAGTCATTATAAAACATTTATTTACGTTAAAAGGCATTTTATTTGTCAAACTCCATTCTTGGATAAGATTTAAGTCATTTTGTAACTTGTAACAGTCCTCTGGCGATTTGATTTCCAAAAAGAGTTTAAAGTCATCAGCATATAGGAGACATTCAGCGGCCTTCAGTACGTTAGGCAGGTCATGTATCATGATGAGAAAGAGGAGCAGGCCAAGAACTGAACCCTGACTCACCCCGGATCTAGTATGGTAAGGCTCAGATACATATGTACCGTGTTTTACATATTGACTGCGGTCTCTCATGTAGTCTGCGAAAAAATTTAAGAGATTGGGGGTGAAACCAATAACGGAAAGTTTACCAAGCAATATGTCATTATCGATTTTGTCAAAGGCTTTTTGATAATCAAAATACATAACATCTACCTGATGGCCCCGCTCCATGGCCCTCGAGATATAGTCTACCAAGCATAACAAGTTAGTGTCTACGGATCGTCCCGGTCTAAAGCCATGTTGCGCGTCACCTAATGACTGTTTGACCTGTCTATATATTTCATTATGTAGTATGTACTCAAAAAATTTTGCCGGGGGGCACAAAATTGCTACTGAACGGTGTTCTTCCACAAGGCTCTTGCTTGTACTCTTCGGGATAGATGTTACTCTGGATATTTTCCATTGTGAGGGATAGTTGCAAGTTTTCAGCGACAAATTGAAGATGTGAAGAAGCGGTAGAGTAACCTGCTTCTTGCAAGCCTCGAGAACAAAACTAGGTATGTTGTCTGGCCCCGGTGAGGTACCTGTTCGCAGCATTTCAATACCCCGCTCAACGTCTTGAGCTCTCAGAGACTGTATATTAATGTATCCTCCTTTTATACCGCGTTCATGTACGCTACACGTGTAACTGTTCAGCAGAGGCACTTCGCTAAGAAATACACTTGAAAAATAAGTTGCAAATGCATTGGCAGCTTCTACACCCTCATAGGAATTCTGTTTATAATACACCAGTGGTTCGAAACCTCCTTTAGATTTAAGCCGGTGCACATGTTGCCAAAAATTTTGGGGTCGTTGCTTTAGGTTATGTTCTAAGTTGGCTAAGTATGTTTTGTATAATTGCGTGATTCTCGCTTTCAGACGAGCGCGAAGTTGGGAAAAAACAAAATAAGAGGTTTCCGATTTTGACGCTAGCCAGGCCTTATGCAATCGAGACTTCTTTTTAATATCTTATATTATACCGGCGTCGAACCATACCGGGTATCTATGACATGAGGTAGATTTATTTCTTTTCTTTTTAGGTACTGTCGCGTCAAATAGTTGATACATAATGTCATAGAAGGCAGACGTAGCCAAAGATACGTTTTTAGACCTTAAAACCGGTTCCCAAGAGGTCTCATTTAGTAAGGTTTCTAAGAGGGCTATGTCTATTTTGTTGAAATTCCAGTCAACCGATGGGTCTATGTTACACGGTTGTTGACGCTCCCCATCTTTGGACTGAGAATGGCTAGCTAGGATACTAACTGTTATCTCGAGCGCGGGGTGGTACAGCGCATCGAGGGGAACAAAACCTGCCGAGGCCTCAGTCACACATAACTGCTGTAACCGTGACGATTCATTGCACTCGCACGCCAACACTACGTCAACTTTACTTCCATGATTATTAATTATTTCATTATGATCGATTAGATTACAATATGTCAAAAAATAACAGTAATAATTTCTAATATTTTCAGAGGCACTATTCATATTAAAATCACCAAAAATAATAAAATCATTGTTTGATTTATGAGACAAACGACTCGATATGGCCAAATATATTCATATAAACTACGTCAGCGGTTTTAGGCTTAATATATATGACGCAGGCAGTAAAGGACGTGCCTCGGTGGTCGACGAATGCCCAAAGATCTTCACCGAGTTCCGACTCGAGTTCCTGCAGACAACAACGCACAGTGACTCCAGGTCTCGCGGCCAGTAGAACTCCTCCGCAAGCAGTAGTACGGTCTTTCCGCAATAACGTCCATCCATTTGGGATTACTTCGGCATCCTCTACCGAACTATCGAGGAACGTTTCTGACGCGGTTACAAGAACGTGATCTGACACTAACATACTTGTATACCACTTGGACAATTTGGTTTTCAAGCCTCTAACATTTTGGTAAAATATGTTCAACTGTGACGGTACTGTGTCAGTTTGATGAGGTGGCCCTGTCCGAGGGCCTAGCATGAAAGGGCGGGTGGCTAGAGGATAAATTCCCTGATTTTGGATGACTGTTAAGCCGATTTGTTTCTCCTCTATAGTTAACCCAAGACTTAATTCTAGCGTTAATTGGCCATACATCAGTCGAGTAGATAGTGTCAAAGTGTACAGCCGGTACTCCTATTTTATAAGACTTATAATTGCCTTTAGCTGAGAGCTCCACAACCGTACAGGAACACTTAGAGCAAAGTTGCTGCACGTACTCCCGGACTTCCTCCACACCCGATGCCATATTCCATAGGTGCATGTATTTGCGCTCCTCAACTGCTTTTAAATTAGTCACTGTGGGTCCTGCCGAGCCCCGCATGAAGGTAATACGCCGGCTTTTCTGCTTCACTTCAGTCCATTCCTCCTCCTGCGGCTGACTCTCCTCCTGACGCTCAGCTGTTTCGGTTTGTTTAGAACTAGAAGATTTGGTGGAAGATGACTTGTCTGTGGGACCCCTCCTTAACTGTTTCGGTTCCTGAGCCTTATTTGGGTCTTTAGTACGAGTTTCCACTCTAGGTACCGCTTCCTTATGTAGGTGAGGTTGAGGAGATACTTTCTTCTGCGGCAGCAATGATTTTAATATTATGTGAACCGCATTACACAAAAATAGAAAAAAAGTAATAAATTTTGGGGGTTCCCCATATTTAGAACTGAAACTCAATAGTTTTTTCATCAAACCTCACGTGTGGGGTAGGTATCTATATAGATAGGTTTTCAAAAATGTTATTTAAATTTCAAATATATTTTTTTTTAAACTGAATAGTTTGCGCGAGAGTCACTTTCAAAGTGGTGAAATGTGTGTCCCTCCCCCTGTAACTTCTAAAATAAGATAATGATAAAACTAAAAAAAAATATAATGTACATTACCATGCAAACTTCCACCGATAATTGGCTTGAACGAGATCTAGTTAGTAGTTTTTTTTTAATACGTCATAAATCGTAAACCGCAATTCACCTTTTATTCAATCAATTCAAGTAAGAAGAACTTCTATATTATGTTACTTGCTGCTACGGAACCCTTCATGGGCAAGTCCGACTCGCACTTGGCCGGTTTTTGGTTTTATTTTTCATACATAATAATTATTTTTTACGACAATCGATAAATCATCGGTTTTGACGGTTGACGTATTGACGTCAACCGTGTCAATGATTTAGTATCCATATTAGATAACTAGCTGCCCCGGCGAACTTCGTTTCGCCATAAGTTAAAAACTATCCTATCTCTCAAGTTGGATCGAACTGCACATGGTGTGCGAATTTTATTATAATCGGTTAAGTGGTTTAGGAGTCCATTGAGGACAAACATTGTGACACGAGACAATGTTTTTTGCTCACAGGTAGTTTTCTGCGTTTGTTTTTCTAAATGTTCAAGTCAAAATAACTCTTAAATTGGCGTAGATTTTTTTAAAATTTATTTATGGGTGCCAGTCTTTTAGTCCTTAACATATTTGCGCTTAATTGAAAGGACCTATATACAATTTCATGTTGATATTATTTGCAGAGAAATAAAATTTGCAGAGAAAGCAAAAACTAATATTTCAATAAAGATAAACGTTTCAGAATAAAAAGAGACGAAAAGAAGCTGAGAAGAAACCAATGTCGAGTAGAAACCAGGGAAGAACACCAAAAGAAACTGTAACTAACAGTATTAGTATTATATATAAGAAAAAGTACAAAAAAAATAAAAAATAATAAAAAATATTCAGATAACTATGCATAAGAAAGTTAGCAATCCTTACTATACCAATACTATGTGTTAGTATATATATTAAATTTAAATTAAAAGTATTCAATTCTAAACAATAGTTAAAAACAATAAAATTATGCAATATTAGTTTACACATTTTAAGTAGGTGCCTTCAAACAATGTAGTTAAACAAAACGCATAAACAATTCGTCTGGTCATAACTTGGAACTAAATAATTTTACTACATATAGTTATTATTTTTAACGACACGACGAACAAGAAGACGAATTCCTCTGGGATCGCAGTGTCTAGAGCCCTCTTTGTGTCAAATCTCAGTGGACACATCACTACAAAACTTTTTGTTTGGAAGGAATGACTTGAATTTTAGCAAATGGTATACAAGGACAATTTACACCAAGGGAGCCATTCATGACAAGGTTCAGATGGGATCTCTGGCCGTTCCCGACCGCCCAATTCCAGGTTACGAGTGTGCCTAAAATAAAAAAGTTCAGACGTCGCGCTACAAAGTTTCCAATATATGCAAGTATTTTATTTGCGATGGGATTGTTTGTTTACCTACTTAGGAAATTTAGTCTCATAAATGTTGGGCTCTACTACACAAAGTAGTTACAATATAACGAAAGATCAAAGAAGGGTTGGTTAATGCTATATATACGAGTATCTTAAATAGCGTGAAGATGACGGGCTTCACGCTCTAAATCTCCACGTTGAGACAGTATCGTATAGGTTGTAACTTTGTAACGTTGCAGCATGCCACCTGCATGCTGCATCTCGTCCAACCTCATTTCTTTCTCATCCTGTCCATTTTTCATTCCTCATTAAATTTCAAATAGTGTCGAGTCTTGTGTTCTCCCTACTTCCTTATATGTGGGAATTCGACTAGAGCGCCGCGACAGACGAGCCCTCACAAGGTAATGGTACAGGTGATATCATTACTGTGTCATTACTAATACCTGAAATATATTTTTTTAATGGTGAAACGGTAACAAAACAAAGGTGAATATATTAGGAATTCGACAGTAAATGTCGAATTCACTAGCCCTCGCTAGCCCTAGTACCTAGATATGTTCTTATTTATATTTTTTTCAATGAAGACGAGTGAAGTGTGTTTTAATTATGTAGATTTTAGTTTGCATTTAATCGGGCAAATTATTAGTTGGCGAATGGCTGCAACGAGCGGTTTAGACCGCTTGTTTTCACGGGCGACGGACGCCCTTCATTAACATTAAAAGTCTTTAATAACTATCGAAACGTTTTAAATGTTTTTGATGTGAGGTAAAACCTAAATTTGTTGGCTGGACTTATCTCAAACGATGGTTTTGATAGTACGGCAAAATGGTATTTCTAGACATGGGAGATGAGTGTGACTTGTCGCATACGTCTTGCATTTGGGTGACGGGCCATTTCATAAATAGCCCTCCTGAGGGTCTGAAGAAAAATACAATTTCGCCGTATTTTCCAAACCATCGCTTGAGATACGTCCAGTCAACAAATATTGTGGCGTCTGATTTTTTTTGCTGTGAATACTAGAGAGGCCCTGCGTCATAACTGCACGCGGTGTGATTGAAATCGTTACTCCTCGATTTCAATTTGTGGCAAACGCACTCTTGGGGCTGTTGTGGTGATAGAAGTGCGTGCCGTAAACTGTGTAGAAAACGGTTTATTTCACCCGACTGCGTTGGAAGTGTGAATGTTTTTCGTGTAGTTATGGTATGTTTATTCTCTATAGCTTCAATGGTTTCATTGAGGTGTTGTTAATTTGTCTTATTAATGCAAATAACAATATGATACTACTTAAAGACTGCCAATCTCATACAAAATTATTGGCACAGCTTAAGCCGGCTATAAGCACGTACAAGGTACTTGGCAAGCATGCCGGCAGGCCGTGGTAGTTAGTTCCACTTACTGCCAATATGGTTGTCGGCGAGGGCGCTGCAGTACAATTTAATGAAAGTCTTTCCACCCGTCACTAGATGGCGTTAGCTCAAACTTTAGAAAATATTTTAATAAAAAAATTTGGAATATTCTGGAAAAGTTGATACCTGTTGGTACCTACTATTTATTTTCACCGTGGTACAGGTATACTTTAGCTTAACACGCCAACTGAAAAAGTTATTATCGTTTTATATATCGCCTATAGCCTATCGATTGGTAGGCCCTTGAGAACCACAAAAAAGAATCTCCATTCTCTAAAAGTTACCTCTTAGCAAATGCTGCCCGTTTCATCAATGCAAATTCAAATCTAAACCTGACAAATGAGGAGTCGTTTTAATTTTGCACAAGCCGGTCCTGTTCGTCAATCCCCCATCGAGTTCAAAGAAACCAATACTCATTTAATGCAGGTCTTTGTCTGACGGATTGACTTTAGCTTTACGTGACTTTTGTTTTAATTAATTTATGTATTGAACGGTTTGAGGCTTCGGCGAAAGGGTTTTACTTTTGAGGGAGATAAAAATATTCTTTCAAATTTTCCTTTGAATGTTATGCGTTTGTGCGGTAGATTTATAAATTAAAAATTTCTTTGATGTGTAGGTTACTGCACAATGGATAAATTACATACATTTTAAATTTTAATTGCCTACATTAAAATGTATACCAAAATCATTTGTACATTTTGGGGCTTTATGTTCTGTAGCGTCTTATAATTTTTGTTACTTTGTGAATAACGTTGTAGGCAATGGATTGCCGGTATGGATTGACTGTGAGATTACACAACCATTTGTAAAATTTTCTTGATTATGCATAAGTTTTCACGGCAGCTAAGTTCATTATATCCCGATATTAATAAACCCCTGATCAAAAAGGGGAGTGCTATAAGTTTCTTTTTGGCTATAAGCTACACCTGTTAGTCTGTGGTTTTAGGTACAATGTAGGTTTGTATTTGACTGTAGCATCCTAGCCAGTATGGACGTGTTGTTAATTAACGCGCTAAATAATGTCATTTAAATAAAAAAAACCATGCTTATGAAAGTTTTATAATACCTCGGTTACAAAGACAAAAAAAAAGAAACAAAAAATACACAGTTATTAAAGTTTCAAATTTCTAACGAAAAAGATAAACAGTGCGAAAAATCGTTTTCCTCAATTATTGAAATAAAATGTACCGGAAAAGAAGTTGCCAAGAATTTTAATATTAATTGAGTTCCCTCGAGTTGACTCCGGTTGGCGAGAGCTCAGCTTTGTGAACTTAATTTGCGAAGATTGTTGCTGAAACTTCTGTTCGTCGGCGTTCATCGCTGACTTGTACCATGGTCCTAACGCCTTTTGCGTATTCACGAGAAATATTTAATTAGATGAAAAATATAGTTTTGGTTTGGCCACAGCTAACGCCATCTAGTGACGGGTGGAAAAGTCTGTAACTATTGCAGCTCATAGTAGGAGTTAGTGCAACTAACTACCACAGCCTGCCGTTAACTGGTCTGCTGCTTTACAGGCCTTAAGTTGGGCCAATATTTTTGTGTTGGTTGGTTGGCAGTCTTTAGTCAGCAGACGCTACCCTGATTTTAGTTCTGTAATGCGGGAGGCTTTTCAAACACTATAGAGTTATGTTTATGAGTTCCTAAAAAACAAACGCAATACTACTTAGCGATAAGTCTATGCTACCGCTACTCAGACTAAAATTTTACTTACCTATGGGTTCTATGTCAACGAGCGAAAGGTTAACATACTAGGTATTATTAAGAAATAATAGTAATTTGATTTAAGACATTATATTTATAACATTTTGAAACTAAACTAAATTTTTAAAACAATATTATTAGGCGTCGTGCCCAACATTATTACCTGTTTTTAGACAATGAATGTACCTTTAGGCGTTTTTTTAGGGGAGTCAAAAATAATGACGACACAAACCAAATCACCGTTGCCTAAACTTTATTCAAGTCTCTCTTTACTGCAAGATATAAGCTCATTTTTTTAGTAGTAGTGCGCTCTATATATTGCTTTCTCTCTCTTGGTACGGAATGTACGAAATATTAGCGCGGAAATCCTTCCCGCGTGTCAGGTCGCACCTAAGTAAATACCAATGCTTAATAGGGATCTGAGTAAAGGAAGCTTTGTTTTATGTAATACTAGCGGCCCGTTCCGGCTTCGTACGGGAAGATATAGGTATTTAAATAGCCTATGTTCATCAGGGATAATGTTGGATTCTAATGGAGAAAGAATTTTGCAAATCGGTCCAGTAGTTTCAGTGCCTATTCGATGCAAACAAACAATGTAATCTTTCCGCTTTATAATATTAGTATAGAAGTATAGATGGAATAATGAACCGGAAACACTACCCGAATCCAGATCGTTCGGAGCTCTGAATGTATGATCACGATTATCTCCGAAAATACTGAACCGATTTACTTCAAACTTTCACCAATTGCTTTGTTTTAACTCAGTTTAACATTTAAAGTTTGTTTCATTAAAATCGGTTCATTAAAAAAAAAGTTATCGTCATTTGAATGAACTCAAGGCATGAGTTTGCCTGCAAACATATAGCAAAAATAAAATAAAATTATATGTGACATAAGAAAATTAAAATCCAAAGTCAATTCATCATCATTATACGACAGCATTATACCTATCCATACTATACATAGTAATCCATACTAAAAAAAAAGGAGAAGCTGACTGACTGACTGACATATCAACGCAGGGCCTAAACTATAAGGGTTAGAAACTTGAAACTTTGCACAGGGGTTCCTTTTATAACGTAGGGGAGCACTAAGAAAGGATTTTTGGAAATTCATCTTCTTAGGGGGAAAAACGGGTTGCAAAATTAGTATGAAACTTTGTTGTTTTTGAAGTTATTCGAATGAAATTCAGCATGAAGGTTCTTTACTGAAAGGTACGAAACACGAGTAAAATATTTTACTTAAAAATCATCCCTTAAGGGGGTAAAATAGGGGTGCAAAGTAAGCATGAAACTTTGCCATTTTTGAAGTTAGTCGAATGAAATTCAGCATGAAGGTTCTTTACTAAAAGGCATGAAACACGAGTAAAATATTTTTCTCAAAAATCATAAACAAAAATCATATAACGGGGATGCAAAGTTAGTATGAAACTTTCCGTTTTTGAAGTTATTCAATTGAAATTCAATATTAAGGTGTTTCATTGAAAGTCATAAACTAATGTATTCCGGGTAATTCTACAGTTCCTGAGAAATCGACACTTACGCGGGCGGAGCCGCGGGCCAAAGGCAAACCTGACTTATATATCAACGCACAGCCGAAACTACTGTGCGCAGAAACTTGAAATTTGGCACAGGGATTCTTTTTATGGTGTAAATGAGCACTAAGAAAGGATTTTTAGAAAATCAAAGGGGTTGAAGTTTTATGGAATTTTCTCATTTTTGGACTTAGAAGTTTGAAAGTAGGTACGCAAGTTCTCAATTAAAATTAAAAAAGATCTGTTTAGGTGAACCAGACAACATTCTCCCTTGAAGGGGTAAATAGGGGGTAAAGTTTGTATGGAATTTTTCCATTTCTAGACTTAGAGGTATGAAAATAAGTATATACGTTCTAGGTTACAATTAAAAAAGATCTGTGTAGGTGAAATGTACAAAATTTCCCCCTTAAGGGATAAAGAGAGGGGGGGGGGGGATTGTATGGAAATTTTCTCATTTCTGGACATAGAAGTATAAAAATAAGTATATATGTTTACATTACAATTAAAAAAATCTGTGTAGTTAAAATGGTCGAAATTTCCCCTTGAAGGGGTAGAATAGGTGGGGTAAAGTTTGTATGGATTTTTTTTATTTACTTAGAAATATGACAATAAGAAGTTCTCCATTACAATAATAAAAGATCTATGCAGGTGAAATGTATTAAATTCCCCCTTAAGGGGAAAAAGCAAAGGGGCAGGGGTTTGTATGGAATTTTTATCATTTCTACTGTTCACAAGGGAACGACATTAACGCGGGCGGAGCCGCGGGCAACAGCTAGTTATAAAATATGCTAAAGCCGTGTGGTATCCAGCAGAGTAGAATAGGACCACTCCAAGTCTTCCCGTGGATGTAGTAAAAAAAAAAAAAGTAAAAGTTCTTTATTTGCTCTCCACAATCTTTACACTAAACTTAACTAAGACATACACACAAACTGTTTGTTATTAAATGTAAGATTGTGAGAGACTGGTGTCTGAACTAAGCAGAGCTTGTATCTCAGTACACCAGCCTCTCCCCCACTCGGAGTAAAATAACAAAAGTTTACGAAAACTTATTAAATAGGTAGGTAATATATAAGTATAAAAAGAACATTAACAATAAATTTATGAGTAAAATTATGAAAATAAAAATAAAAATAACAAAAACTATACAAAAACAAAAACACAGGTAACATCTGATTAAATATTGTGATGCTTTATAGTTTAAACTAAAGATAGTATTAGGTTTTCTGTTTCGGAGTAGGTTACATTTTGTAAATAGCTTGTAACTCGCTTTTTACAAGAGAACTTAGTGAGATTTTGTAATAGCAATAAACGGTTGAGTTTATTGTATACAAAAGGACCAAGGAAAGAGAAAAAACGGCTAGAGAAGGCGGTGTTAGATACTTGACCAATGATAGGTGGAGGGTGCCGGGCAGACCGAGAGACGGTAGAAGTCAGCTTAGGTCCACAATGTAGTTTTAAAATTATGTTTAAAATAAAAAGTTGACGGACTGTTAGAAGTTGACAGTATTGGTATAGTGAATAAGAGGGGAAAAGCATGGGTTTGAGAGTACAAACTTTAAGAAGGGCCCTCTGGGCTCGTTCTAAACCAATTAGATGGGTTTTAGCAGCCCCACCCCAAGACGTAATACAGTATGTCAAGAGTGACTGGGCGAGCGCTAAATAAACCATTTTGACAATGTGGGGCTCAGCTACATATCGCAATTTTTTAAAGACATACATTGAAAGGTCAGTCTGTGGTCAAGTATAACACCGAGATATTTTGTCGAATCGGCACGTTTTAATGCAATACAAGAGCAGGTACCAGGATAGTCCGACGGGTGAGAGTGCGCAGTGAGTGAGAAAAGTGTGGAGTCGATAGAAGGGGTGTATATAGAGAATGTGAGATAACAAGTCTTGGCTACGTTTATAGTTAATAAGTTTCGCTGGAGCCAGTCCGAAACCGTGTCAATTCCGAGTTGTGCAAAGTGAAAGGTTTGCTTCCAAGATTTTGCGGAGAATAGCAAGGCTGTATCGTCTGCATAAGAGACAAATTTACAGTTGGAAATATTGAGAGAGCAGAGATCATTTATAAAAACTAACAAGAGGGTAGGACCGAGAATACTTCCCTGCGGAACTCTATATTCAATGGAAAGGAAGGAGCTGATCTGATCCCCTACGACCACACACTGGCTGCGATAACTAAGATAGCTTTCGAAT
The DNA here is from genome assembly GCA_947532085.1 of Elegia similella. Taxonomy (NCBI): domain Eukaryota; kingdom Metazoa; phylum Arthropoda; class Insecta; order Lepidoptera; family Pyralidae; genus Elegia; species Elegia similella. The sequence goes on from OX383933.1 coordinate 7,327,039, forward strand.
AATGAGAGCTGAATACCCCGTATCCCAACCGTTTCAAGTCTTTGAAGAAGAATTTTGGCAGAGACCGTGTCGAATGCCTTCGTCAGATCAATAAAGATGCCTATACACTTACTGCGATTATCCAAGCATCCGACTATGTGGTCGGTGAGTTGATGAACAGCATCTGCTGTAGATTTTTTGGGTCTGAAACCAAACTGGTTCGCAGATAAGCAGCCCATTTTCTCAAGAAAACCAAGCAGACGCTTATTCATAAGGCGTTCCAGAATCTTGGATAACGCAGGAAGGATAGAAATTGGACGATAGTCACTCGCACATTGACGGTCCCCACTTTTGAAAATAGGCTTGACAATAGCTTTCTTGAAAGCGGAAGGAAATACACCGGAGGTCATACTAAGGTTGCAAATGTGCGCGATGGGAGGAGCAAGTATTTTATAGTTTCGCCTAAGTATGGTCGGAGGGATGTTATCCCAACCCGCGGCACAATTATCTCTCAGCGAGAGAATTGTGTTTTCCACTTCCTCGACAGTAGCTTCGAGTAACACAAATGAGTTAGGAGGAGAAGGTGTATTCGGGATGGAACAAGAGGGATTAGAATGGTTACGGTTTGAAATGTTTTCTGCCAAGGACTTACCGATATTAGAAAAGAAGCTATTGACGTGATCTACTGACTCTTTAGGTGTGAGTTTGCATTGAAGAAGTTCGGTGGAATTTAGAGAGTTACTATTAAGGTTCGTTACATCTTTAATGGCACTCCATAATTTTTTGGAATCGGTACCTGCGTTAAGTAATAAGGACTTATCATGTTTCTGCTTTATGTTCTTTAGCAACAGATTACAAAAATTACGGTATCTCCGATATGTAACACGCAGAGTATCGTCTTGAGGATTATTTTTTAACTTTATGTGCATGTTATCTCTATTGTGAACACATCTGAGAAGGCCTGGTGTCATCCATGGTTTGATGATTTTAGATCTATGGGAGCATTTAACAGTGTGAGTATGAGCAGAGATGACCGACTGGAGGATGCCTATGAAATTGTTTGTAGCTAGTTCAGCATTGTGACAGGCGAGCACGAGGGAAAAATCAGTAGAAGTAAGTGAATTGGCAGTACCATTATAATCTATTCTGCTGAAGGTTTTTGGAAGTGTAGACCTGTTTTTTTGACATCAATTGATAGCAATATTGAGCTGTGATCTGTTATGGATGTTTGCAAGACCAATGCGACAGCGGGTTGCGAAGATTTGAGCATTGCATGGTCAAGACAAGTGGCTGAGGGAAATCTTGTTGGAAATGAATGCGTGGCGAGGAGACCATGGTGAGTTGTAACATTGAGGTAGTCTTCAGCATCGTAGAAGGCGACTTAGGAAATACAAGGTAAACAAAGCTTATAAACATCTAAGATACCTCTCCAACCCGTCTGGCCAGCGTGGACAGTGTAGGCCAAGTCCTCTGGCTGCTCTGGCCACTTATGGCCCTAGTAGTACAGAGAGGGTCGTGCTCCTGTAGTGGAGACTAAAGGGGACCTGATGATGATGATGCTAAAACTTAGTGAACGCCTGAGAACAGTGTAGTTTTGCAAGAATTCAAGTTTACTAAGGGTTTGGTTATCGATATATCTTTTCACCCTTACTTTAAGAGTCAAAGTTTTGAAGTCTTTTAAACCTATTGGTAAGTCATTAAACATTTTGCTCCTTCATATAATATACCTATGTCTCTTGCCATGGTTTGCTTTAGGTGTACTTAGTTAATTGACCGAGCGAGCGAAGCGAGCGAAGCGTCTCAGTTTCCACTGGCCCAAAATTCTTTTGTCCGTCTGTCTGTCTGTCTGTCTGTCTGTCTGTTCTCGCCTACAGGTCGCATTTCTCAACCGATTCTCATGAAATTTTGTGAGCAGGTTCGGTAATTGTATAAAATTTTTTAGTCGTGCCAGATTTTCGAAATTTAAAAAAATGGCGGATATATGGGGGTCCGAAACTTAAAAAAACTCATAGCACAACTATTTGGAAAAAAAATCAAAAATGTCATTAGACTTTTTTGTTATTCTCATTAAGACGCAACTTTTTTGTCTGAACAACTTTTTTATGCGATAAACTTGAACGTGTTTATAGTCGGCAATTTGCCCAAAAGTTGTCTGAAATCGATTTTCTGTATATTTATGAAAGAAAATACGTGAAGTGGGAGAGGGAGTGAAATTGAACAACTTTCCCTAAGGAACAAAAATCAAAATATGAAAAATATTTTTTGGCATAAAGCATGATACTGCGTATTACTTTTATAATTGAAAACACTGAATAAACTTAGAATCCTGAAATAAAAATTAAAAATAAATAAAAAAGATTCACATGCTATCCTGTGACTTGAACCCAGGGCTTATAGATGCCGGCCACTTCTTAACGTAAAGTTCGCATGTTTATCTGCCATAAATAATAGTTGAAAATTAGCGTCCTATTAACATTTTTACCAATTGGTAACATAAAAACTATGAAACCGGGTACTTAAACTTTGCCTCCCATTCAGCCATGCCAAGTTCGCTATTCCGATATTTCCGATCTTGAAGAGGATCACTCCAACTTAGTTAATGTGTACAAAAGCATACTAAACATGGTGCTCAAGGGCAGTGTTTCCATACAAGAGTAGTCCCCTTATTCCTCGCCGGATAGTACCAATAGAGTAATGATTTTTTACTAATAAAATCCTTATGTTAAAATTTTTTCAAAATTGAATTATTTTAAGAGATATGAACCTTCAAAAACATGAAAAATTGGTAAGAATTTTCGTTGTGTTCAAACATCAAGAAAACAAAATTGGGCAATTATATAAGAAAAAGAAAAGCAGAAACACAGCCATAGCTTATTTTAAATTTTTTATGTAAAAAGAAATTAAATCGGTTAAGTTTTGGAAAAGAAATGTATATTCCGGCCGAGCTGCAGTTATCTCTATCGCACTCTGCGGGGTTTGTTTGGGCACGCGGCGCGACAGCAATAGATATTATAAATATCTATTTTTCAATTCTCTCGAGCTTAGTGTTTCCTCATAAAAAAAAGGGTCTGGTCGGGTCTTCTGGTAAGGGAATGTAGGTATAAATTTCCGTTTCCTCTGGTACCTAAGTAACTGAAGGAAATCATCCTTTAGTCAATTAGCATATCAGTAACAGATATATTTTAGAGCACTGAAGGGCAAATGTGGATGTTGATTGTAAGGGCTCGCGAGGTCTACTGTTCTCGCAGAACCACTAGTTATAATTTATTTAAGTACGTACTCAAACTATGAGGTGTTTTATATTTTCTGAAGGTAAAAGTTAATAAAAATACACATTTTGTATGAATTTTAATTGATTTAAATTAGATATTTTAGTTTTATATAAAGTTATTTGTGTTCAATTAGATAAAATTAAATAGTGTTTTTATTACTTTATTTTGAGAATCTTTCTGTCAAATTCATATCGGTTTTATAAGAACTACCTTACGAGAGCAATCATACTGATATACCTACCTAATAAGTTCATAGAAAAGTCAAATAAACGCAGATCTACTCAGTATACTAGATATTTAAATTGAAGATATTGGTAAAATGCGCGTCAATAAAAAAAATCCCGTAGACCCACTAAATTCAAATGGTCGTATTTAATAATATAATATAACAAAAACTAATGACTAGACATTATCTTACATCTTACAGACACATACAAATCACAGTGGAAGCAGCCTGTCATCCATTAACTCATGTTCATATTGGTCGATCATCGAGTATTTCATTATCATTGTCTCCGAGAAGCCTATATAGAGGTATTTTGATCTCAGTCATATTATCACCTCTGTACTCTTACGGGGAAGACGGGGCTAAATCTCTAGATTTAGCCCCTATTGGTCTACCAATATCCACGATTAGCGAGTTGTTGGGCGTGAAAAACGGCTCAAAATTGTGATGAGTACTAATTAATTAAATATGCGCATTTTGACATGATTCCTTAGATTCCCTTAGCCGGCTTCTACGGTATGCTGGGAAAAAAAAGTAGCTGAGATGAAGAGAGCTGAGAGAAGAAGATCACATTCTACGTTTTTTCTTTTTTCCAAGACAAGCCTTATAGTCGGATTTACGAAGGAAATGGATTAATATTAGCTAATAGGCAATCTGCAATCAGTTTAAGTGGTGGTTTCGATGAATACAAACGCTATTAACTTGCACACTCAGGACCGCATGCAAATACCTGTGAAAATGAAGAACAATTAAACGAACGACTACTCGAAACTTTACTCACCTTCGCCTCTCGACCGATGTGAACGTTCTAAAACGGAGTTTTTGTGATAAATGACATCACGGCGGCCGCCCTCTACGCGTTACGCCTTTGTGAGGAGACATTCTGCTCGCATGAAAGACTGCATTAGGTAGTACCGGTCATGTAGGTACGGAACAGACTACGGGCTTTTTTTAATGGAGTGTATTAGATGACTGCCGGGATTCAGGAGGGATTTTAGGCCATTATGTAAACTGATGAGATTGCATTTTGTGCTTTGATTGTCTTGGTAGTGTCTGCTTTTCCTCCATTCTAAATTGACACAGTTTTGGGTTTGATCTAACGAATAAGCCACTGGTGTTCAGGTTTCCTCAGGATATTTTCCTTCACAAAGATTCAAAGATTTATTTACAACATAGGCCTTTTTAGGCATTTTTCGTGTCAATTCACATTTTAAATAATATTAATTTACTTATATTAAAATTTATAATTATGGTTCAAAAACTTCAAACACTAGCATTTCGGAATTCATCACTGCAGAGAAGAGACGCCGATAGAAACAAGTTGTTATCATATAACAAACAGATCCGGGCAATACAGATATTTTTCTCAACCACTCGTAAATCTACTCACCTATTACACCAACTAATGTGAACATTCGAAAATAAAGTGTAAGTGATAATGATAACACGGTGGTCATCCTCCACGCATTATGCCGCTTTAGGTCCGATAATGTAGAGAGAGAACTACGGGCTCCTTTCAATTTTATTTTATTTTTTTTATTTATTCAGTTGAATCAGGCAACAAAAGCCCATAGAAAAATACAAAGTATCGACTTAACACTAAACTATCGAACAAAACTTAGTCCGTTGCACTCTTCGATGACGGGGTGTCACGTAACCTTCCACGTAATCGACGATATACGACACCTTTCGGCCAGAAGTCTGATTTCGTGAAGATCGCCAATCGCTCTGTACCACAAATGATGTAAAGTTCACTTCGTGGCGCGACTCCAGCTTCTCGGCTCTTAACTCGATGTTAGCCTTCTTGCGCAAACCACGCCACAACATCCTCGTCTTTGGTGGAGTGAAACAGGCGAGAGACGTAACAGATGGTTTGGTCCCGTTGGAGCGATACTGCTCTGATTACGGCAGGGGGGCGGTTTTCGCTTTACTTCAATAAAGCCCCCCGTCTGCTTGTTCTCGCGACGGCACTGGTAGAGGAAGCGAAGTTTGAACTCGCTGTTTTTGGTTCAGTTTCCCTCGATCGACTTTATGTTGCTGCGTTTTGGTAGGGGATCGGCTGGCAACATCAGCATATGCACGGCACGGCAAGGCGATGGGTGACTGGGTTTCAGGAGAGATTTAAAGCTATTTGAGATAAGATTGCTTATTTCGCTTTGATTGTCTTGGAGTTGGAGTATGGCTGTCTGTAGTTTTCCTTCACTTTTAATCTGAACAGTTTTGTCTTTGTTATCTATCTATACTAATATTATAAAGCTGAAGAGTTTGTTTGTTTGTTTGTTTGAACGCGCTAATCTCAGGAACTACTGGATCAAATTGGAAAATTCTTTTTGTATTGGATAGTCCATTTACTGAGGAAGGCTTTAAGCTATAAAACATCACGCTGCGACCAATAGGAGCGAAGCATCAATAAAAAATATTTTGAAAACGGGGGAAAATTATTCATCTATACTAATAGAAAACTAATTACGAGTAATCATAATAACAGAAATTGCCGCGGACGAAGTCGCGGGCAACAGCTAGTAAAAATATAAAGCTGAAGAGTTTGTTTGTTGGAAAATTATTTTTGTGTTGGATAGTCCATTTATTTAGGAAGGGGCGAAGCATCAATAAAAAATGTATTGATCGGGGAAAAATTATTCATCTATACTAGTTAATCATAATAACAGAAATTGCCGCGGACGAAGTCGCGGGCAACAGCTAGTAATGAATAAGCCACAGTGTGTCCTCACGATATTTTCCTCTACATGGAGCAAGTGGTTCTCATCATACAACAAACTGATACGAATCGGTCAAAACGAGATTTTACCCAACTACTCGTAGATCTACTCACCACTTACACCAACCAATGTGAACGTTGTAAAACGCAGTGTTAGTGATAATGGCATCACGGCGGCCACCCTCCACACATTATGCCTTTGTCAGGAGACATTTTGCTCGCATGAAAGGCTGCATTACTACCGATAATGTAGGTACGGACTACGGACTCGTTTTCATGTAGTACGACGATTGCCGGTGTTTTTGGGATTCAGGAGGGCTTTAAACGCTTGTTTAAATTGATGAATATGACGATATACGATATTGGTTAGTTTATCAGATTGGCCCTTCAGGCTATGCATGCATGTATACGCGGCCCATCAGGCAATATGAGAGTTTGCTGTCTCTCCAAGCCTTGCGCACACAGGCAACGGCCAAAGCCGAGGTCCGTCCCTTTTAAAGGTTGAGGAACTCTGCCCTCGCCTCGAACGCCCGGTGAAGTAGCGAACGCTCACTTGGAGCTAGCTACATAGTCATTAAAAAAATATATTAATTGTTATTAAAGGCTAGGCTAGGAGTTCTTGGCGGGAATTTCGACGGACTGAACATTTTTGTTTTGGATTGTTTTGCAAATTGTTTCTAGTGGAGTTTATAATAAGAAGTCCGTGTAATTTGGTGTTATAGATGCCCATGTTTACAAGAATCACTAAAATAAAGTGTGTAATAAAGGTTGGTGTTTGCTCGCCTCGCTGCGTCGTATATGATCAAACCAGTGGATTCGTGAGAATAGTCGTCTGGGGCTCCGACGAATCAACAAAATGAATTACACCATTATTTCGTTGATACACAAGAATAACTGAATAACTCGAAGATTAACTAGACACTGGCTGAAATAAGCTTCTGAATGAAGTTTGAAGGCCAAATAGAAGAAAAGGCTAGGCTATGTATGTAAGGATGCAGTCAATTTGAAAGCGAATCTTCCTGCAAATGATTTGAGTAAAAGCTTCTGCGGGTGTAATCCGCATCTAAAGCTCCGTGAGGCTAGCTCCGTGGCGCAGCGGTCAACACGCCACCCTGCGACACAAGAGTGCCCGGGTTCGATCCCCGGCCAGGTCAAGATGGAAAATGATCTTTTTCAGATTGGCCTGGTTCTTGGATGTGTATCTAATATATGTATTTGTTATTAAATATAGTATCATTGAGTTAGTATCCCATAACATAAGTCTCGAACTTACTTTGGGGCTAGCTCAATCTGTGTGATTTGTCCCTATATATTTATATTTATTTATATCTAAAGCTTTTACTCAAGTCTGTCAATCAAATCTCTAGAGACATCAATTGAGAGATGCCTTTGTTTGCTAGGATCGCTCTCGATCGATTCACGATGGCATTGGAGCTCTCATGAGATGTTATTAAAGATTTGTAGAGATTATTTATTCTCCCATTGTTTACTCCAACCGTGCCGTGCAATACCGTAAATTGCTCAGCTCATAACGTCTGAATTGTATGTTGTAACTAAAGTCTATCGAGAGTGCGATTTCAGCAAGATTCGGCAGAAAAATGCGTCGTACCTTCATCCTCGCGAAGACTCACGTGTTCCGGTGAATTAGTGTCGAACCCGCGCATTAAAACTCAGCTCAGTCTCGAAGTGGCTTTAAACTTTATATGAAACAGATGACTTTGTAGATTTTATATTGACACTAGCTTTCGCCCGCGGCTCCGCCCGCGTCAATGTCGATCCCTTGGGAATAGTATTTTTTCCCGGGATAAAAGGTAGCCTATGTCCTTCTCCGCACTCCAGAGAACTTGTATGCAAAATTTCATGATGATCGGTTCAGTAGTTACGGCGTGAAAGCGTAACAAACAAACAAACAAAATATTAGTAAGGATAAGGATAAGGATGATTTATCATGTAATCATATGAGTAATTGATATTATTCTCACATTTCGGCGCAAACTAAGACCCAAACCGAACGTTCGTTTTCGGCGGAATATCCTGTTTCGGTCGGTTTCTAGTCGTAGTTGTAACGTTCTGTATAGCGGGAGCGAGGCGGTGTCCTCGACAGCGAAAGGCAAGGGAAAATCTTCCCGCCAGCCAGGGCATGCTCCTGGGGACCCTACGGCTCCGACTATGCGGAGTCCGGGGTTTTATCTAAGGCCAGGATGTCGCCATATTGCGATTCTAACTTGTGTAATGTCTTATGTGCTATCTCTGGCAATATTAGCGACAGACTTAAAAATAAGCTGGATATGCCATTCCTTATACCCTACCTTATGAATATTTCGTTTTTGAATCAATTAAGGCAAATTTTTAATTTCCTCGATTAAATATTCGCAAAAAAAATGCTAAACTTTGGCCTACCATACAAATTTACCGATCAGCGGGCAAACCAAATTGCTATGGAAAGTCATTTTTTTTGTCATAAATTACTTTACTGGTAGTATTCTATCAGGCAATTCGATTCCGTCATTAAAATGTTGCCAAGGAGTTCACAATCATCCTATATAGGTAAGTATTGTATTCACCTGTATCTGCTCCGTGATTGTATTTATCATATTGCATGTATCATAGGTACATTTTCGAAAGCTTTGTTTGTATAGTACTATACTTATATAAACTTTAACATGCATTGTATTCGTATTGATAGTGATTGTCTGTCAGCAAGATTATACCCGCATTTGAATCTTCCATTCAAGTCTGCCAATCAAATCGCCCGAGATCAGATAGCACTTGAGAGTCTGCATTCGTCAGGATCGAGCGACGCAATTCAGAGGTTCTGAGCTGAGCGATTTACGTTATTACACGGCTTTCTTGACGTCTTATCGAAGATTTGTGTGATTGTGGATTTTATTGCATTAGTTGATATGTATAAAACATATCAACTATAAAAGAAAAATATTTCTCACTGAGATAAATCTACGTATCTATAAAAGCCATTTACAAGTTGTAAATGGCTTTTAAAGATACGAGACTCTAAAATTGGACTAACTATTACAGAAATTCTTATAGAAGTTACAATCTTATAATCCGTGCTTATAATATAAAAACAAATATAAACATGTAAATGCATATTTGCATAATATAAATATTGTATTATCACATTAACCCTAGAAAGTTAACCTTAAACGAAACGGTATTAAATCGTGGATTATTATTCTTAGGAGTGTAATAAATGAGATCATTTTTGTTTAGGTACGAGCAACAGAGATAAAAATGATTAAAGATGTTTGAATTTATCAAATAGGTATGGTATTTTTTTTTTAGTTATATTCACCGCCGATTGGTAAATTTTAAGTAAACTTAATTACGCATAATATGAACAATTTCCTCCAAATATGCACAAAATATTTATATTTTTAGTCTATATAATGGACGGATACAAATTGTGTACTATTAAATGAATCCCTAAAAAGGATTCACTCACGCAGCGCCGTGTAATTCTGAACTGACATTGAGATATGAATGTGTAAAACGCAATTTGAGGAGAGTGGTTTGTGAAGACGCGCTAACATGTCTAATGGGCGTGCAGGGTGTCCAGGTGGCATTAAATAAGTCTTGATTTTTAATATTAACGTTTCATTTACAATTCAAATGAGTCAAGGAGTGTAGTATATCACATGCATACAAAAAGTGACAGTTTTGCATTTATAAATTAAGAAATAAAATATATAATTAATTACAATATACATACATATTATCACGTCTTTCTCCCTTACGGGGTAGACAGAGCCTAAGGTCATACGACCAAAAGGCCACGTTTTGCGTGTAAAAGTGGAAAACGGAATCAAAATAGTGATGGGTTTAGGGATGGCGATCTGAGATCGATTAATCGTAGAATCGATTTTTCGAGCCATAAAGATCGATTTTTTAAATCGATATGTAGTACTGAATCGATTCAGTGAATCGATATTTCACCCTTGAAAATCGACATTCGATTTTTTTTTGTATAAACCAAAAAAAGTATTTACAATTAATTTAATGTACCCGTATAATAAGAGTGCTGCCGGTTAAAGGGTAAATTATTCAAAAACTCGCGAGATGGCTGTATGTTTGGATTCCTTCACCTCTCATTAAAAAGTTACGTTTGTTTTTTTAGCTTTGACTTTTTGTTTCTGTGGCTGACATTTCTTGTTGTACAATTGTAAACCTATACTTTTAAAAAAAATAATAAATGTAGTTTTATACCTGATCTGATGTTTTGATATGGTAATAAAAATATTTTTATCATCGATTCACCCGATTTTACTGATAAGAGATCGTTAAATTGCAATACGTATCTTGTTTTTAATAAAATAGATTTTTAATACATTATAAACAAAAACTTGAAAAAAAGATCGATTTATCGGAAATCGATCTTATGGGCCTCGATTTTTTTGTGGATCGATTCATTAGGTCACGATTCAAATCGATTTAAAAATCGATATTTTTCGGAAAGAATCGCCATCCCTAGATGGGTTGTTAGCCGCATCGTCTATTGCCATGATTCTTTAGATTTTCGCCCATTCCCTTGAACGGTTTCTACGGTCTGCGCAGGAAGAGAAGCAGCTGCCACATTCTACGTTTTTTCTTTTCTTCCAGACCAGCATGGAAGACAATTAATTACAAGGCTATAGATATTATATTTCTCAAAGATTTACTCAGAAAGTAGGCCTGTCAATTTACATTTGAAATAATATTATTACTGTTATAAACTATTATTCCAAAGTTACAAACTACTAGCGCTTGAAACGGACCACTGCAGAGAAGAAAAGAAAGCAAGCTAACACAAATTGAGTTTCTATATTTTAACCGACTTCAAATAAAAGAGGAGGTTATCACTTCGGTATGATTTATAGCCGTGTGGTTTCCGGCTGAGTAGGATGGGACCACAAAGTCTTCCCATAGATGTCATAAGAGGCGACTTAGAAAACACAAGCGAAACAAAGCTTATAAACATCAATGAGACCTCTCCAACTCGTCTGGCCAGCGAGGAGACAGAGGCCAAATTATCTGTCTGTTCTGGCCAAGTATGGCTCCGGTAGTACAGAGAAGGTTATGCTCCTGCAGTGGAGACTAGAATGAACTGATGATGATGATGTTTTTTTGACGTGATAACGTCTTATAGATCAACATCGGCTGCACGCACGAAAAGGGTCACGTTCAAGCGAGAGCGCGGTACAAGCGATAGAGAAGCACGATCGGCCTAAACGTTGGGCTTGCGACGTATCTATCTCTCTTTCACTGTTACCACGTAAAATTCGTCCTTCAACCGACTTTACAGAAACCAATTTTTTTAATGTTTATTACCTCATAACTTCGTCATTTATGAACGGATTATAAAAAAATTCCCATTTTAATTGCATCACAATCGGTTCAGTAGTTTGATTGATGTCGGTTTTTTTTATATGAAAGATTATTTAGGTAAACTATACTTAACAAAATTCAACTCTTTAAAAACACAGATATTCATTTTTCTTTAATGTTTTAACTCAAGATGTAACAAGATACGTGGGCACCCTTCCAATGGTAATGAGGTTCCTTGTGAAGGCAATTTTAAATGTGACACACTTTCCCAATTGAAATGTCGTATACCAAAATAGCCTACTTATATTATTGTATTAGGTCTTTAATCTGTAAATAATATACAGCGTGATTTTGAACCTAGCTATATTCAAATCTGGGAATCAGAATCCCTAATGGAACACAGAATTGCAAAAAAAAAGGTAAAAAACGAAAACTTTTCGTTTTTTACCTTTTTTTCTAATAATACATCATATTCTTTTATCGTAAAAACAGCCACTACATGATATGGCGTGATTCATGTATCGATAGGCAGGAGAGCTAGTACCAATTTTTGGGTAGGTAGGTATTTGAAGCAAGTTGAAAAATTGTCACATACCTGTACCTCAACACGGAACTACAGACCTGGCTGGTGAGTAGCGGGACTAAATCAACCCCAATTTTTTTTTAATATTCTTTTTTCATTACCAAAAATATAGATATTTGTGGCAATATGCAATTTTTTATGTTTTATGTATAAAAAATATAAGCCCGACGATTTAGTCAGGGTTTTAACATTACCAGATGCGTGCAAAAGAATATAAAAAATCAATTTGAGGCAGGTTGAAATTTTAATAGGATACTATTTTGGTGGGACTTTCTACCTGCCACGCTGCCAAAAAATTAGGGGTTGATTTAGCCCCGCTATTTACCACTAACCAGTCAGGTCTGCAGTTCCGTGTTGGGCTATAATGGGAGAGGTATGTGACAAGTTTTCAGCTTGCTTCAAATACTTGCCCAAAAGTTTGTACCAGCTCTCCTACTATTATTATTAGTAAAATTATGGTATAAATTACTATAAACATTTTTTTTTTTCAAAAATAAAGTCTTATTTTGTCTCTCCTCAATAGCTACTGGTAATATTAGTGGCCATAATATACTATTTGATGACAATTTTAGCTAAATATTAACGATCAATTATTTTGGGATAAGTTACATTTTAAACATGCTGAGTTAAAAAAATAGAAGCTAAATAAATATATTTTTTGATGTCAAATATTAGTATTTTAGAAGTTTACTGTTATAATGCAAGTTACAAATTTAGATGCTAAATAATAACCATCATGCTGAGTTGTATTTAGAGTGGCTTACATAGAAGATAACTAGTGGCTAAGATGGTATTATTTAGATGCTCGTTAATTGTGGCTGACTTAGTAATTTAGAAGGCAACATACATTTTTAGAGGCGGATAATGCTATTAAAAATAATCCTGTTTAATTAGCACCCGTTCAAAATCACGTTGTATTTAATCCGTGTAATGAAGCCACTATCTATAACAACGTTATAATATAATATAGGACTTTCTTAGGTAGTCAAATCCAGCCGAAAAAAAGGTCATGAATTTAAGTAAGTAAAGTAAGTAAGTAACACTTTATTGTACACCAAATAAATACAAGTTTACAAAAACATTAATTTTACAGCAAGTATGTACAATGGGCGGTCTTATTGCTAAAAGCAATCTCTACCAGACAACCAATGGATGGAGAGGACTAACGAACGTTAACAGACGGGGTGTACCCTCCAACTAATAAACGTAAATATATAATAATTTAAAAATACACTACATAAATAACTAGGTATCTCAAAATATACTACTTAAATAGTTATACATAAATACATACAATATACATATATAATATATATACATAAATATACAATATACATATAAAATATATATACGTAACGAACTTGACAATTATTTGCAACAAAGTTAAACTATTTATTTTGAAGGTAGAATTGTTTTACCTTTTCTTTAAAAGTCGGTAGTGACTGAGCTCGTTTAATTGAGACGGGTAACGCGTTCCACAACCTCACTGCTTGTACAGTAAATGAGTTCGAATAAAAAGACGAATGATGAACCGGTGTTTTCAGTGTGAGATTTTGAGAAGATCTTAAACTATAGTTATTTGAATCCCCTAGGAACTGAAAACGTTCTCTAAGATAGTGTGGAGAAAAGGGGTTAAAGAGAATGTTATACAAAAGGGAGAGTATATGTGTATTCCGGCGAAGTCTTATGGGAAGCCACTTGAGTTTTGTTCTAAATTCTGACACGTGATCATATTTTCGCAAACCAAATATGAATCTTATACAAAAATTCTGTAAGCGCTCAAGTTTATCAAGCTGGCCCTCCGTGAGATCTAAATAGCTGGCATCGGCATAATCTAAGATAGGAAGTAAAAGAGACTGGGCAAGCATAACTTTAGTGGCTGTTGGGAGAAAATTACGGAGCCTTCGCAGAGAAGCTGCGGATCCAAATAATTTACGACTGATCACTTGCATTTGAGGAGCCCAAGAGAGACTTTCATCTATTGTCAATCCAAGATTTTTAAAGTTCTTACTATAGGGGATTGTGACTCCTTCAAATACTATACTCGGTATCGATGACCGATCGATACGGGAAAGCATCCTGGAACTACCAAGGATCATGACTTGAGTTTTAGAGGGGTTAACTTTAAGTCCATGAGCATTACTCCACTCAGAAATCAAGTTTAAATTTATGTTTATTATGTCCACAGCGTTGCTAAGATCATCAACAGATGCTTGGGTGTAAATTTGCAGGTCGTCAGCGTATAAGTGATAAGAACAAGTAATGTTTGCAGAAATGGAGTTTATGAAGATTGAGAAAAGCAGAGGGGATAGAATTCCACCTTGTGGTACACCAGTAGAAGTATCAGACCACGTCGAGTAAGAGTTTTCAAGGCGAATTCGCTGACGTCGACCATTTAAATAGTTGCAAAACCATTCAATCGCTGTTGGAGATACATTAAGAGAGCTAAGTATTGCGAGAAGTATGTCGAAATTTACGGTATTGAACGCATTACTAAAATCTAATAGAGCCAAAACAGTTAATTGTCCTTCCTCCATGCCAAGGCGTATGCCATCGGTGATTTTAACAAGAGCAGTGACAGTACTGTGCCCTGGTCGGAATCCGGATTGAAAAGGGTTTAATAAATTATTTTGAGTAAGGAAAATACTAATCTGATTATAAACAAGGCGTTCGTGGACTTTAGAAAGGAATGGAAGAATGGAGATAGGACGAAGATCAGAGTAAGATTTGGGATTAGGTTTCTTGGGTAGAGGAATAATTTGGGCTTCCTTCCAGATGGAAGGAAACACACAGTCGGTCAGACATGTGTTAAGGATATGACAAAGGGCCGGTAGGATGATATCTAAGATGGGGACTAACATTTTACGGCTTATACCGTCCACTCCGACAGCATTGGAAGCAATCGACAATACGCTCTTCTTAACGTCACAAGCAGTGAATTGACTAAAATTAAAAGAATCATGTGCAGGAGTTAAGATGGTAGAAAGGTGATCTAAAGTAGCAAATTTGGTTACTTCATCCATAGTGGAAGAAGATGAAAAGTGAGAGTTAAGCGAATTAATATCTAAATTATGAGAAGCAATATCAATTTTGGATTTACCAACTCCAATAGAACGAAGAAATTTCCATATTTTTACTGGGTCTCCGTTTTCGACAGATTTGTAAATATGTTGTCGTTGTGCATCTCTTAATGCCGTGTTGCAACGATTACGGATACGTATATAATTAGTCCTGTTGGCATCACTGGGATTTCGCTTGAATTTACACTTGGCATTGTTCTTTTTATGCATCATCTTTTTGAGAGTGTCAGTGAGCCAAGGTGCTGGGGCATGTTTTAATTTAATAGTTCTCAGTGGAGCATGTACATCATATAATTTAATAATAAGCGAATTGAACAAGTTGACCTTCTCATTCACTGAATTTGCATCAACAACAGGTGACCAGTCAATTTCTTGGGCATCTTTAAATAACTGGTCTTGATTAATACCACTAAAGTTACGTTGAAGAACTACTCTTGGTTTATGTTTTGGAGGGCGAATTTTATAGGATAGGTACAATAAGTCATGGTACGAAAAGGCATCGGCATTATACTGACCGTGTTTAGCAACATGCTGAGAAGAAGACACTATAATAAGGTCGAGAAGAGAGGGTCTTTTATGGGGGAAATGATGAGTAGCGTTAAGGGGAAGAATAAGCAAGTTGCTAGAATTTACAATAGATCGAAGAGAAGATGACCGACTGTCATTCAAAAGGAGGCAGGTATTGAAATCACCCATGATTATGGTATGATCACAAGAAGGTAGCAAATCTTCTAAATGTTTCTCAAATGAGGAAAAAAAGTTAATTTTTGAGGATGGGCAATAATAAACTCCGAGAAGAACTTTGAGGTTAAAGAATTTTAATTCGATGAATAGGTGTTCACCAGCATTTGGGGGTGGTGGTTGTGACGACATACTCACAACAGAGAAAGGAATGTTAGATCGAAGGTAGATGGCGACACCTCCACCTCCACCCTTTCTGATACGGTCATTCCTTATCAAATTAAAACCGGGCAAAGGAAAACAAACAGAGAGGAGGGATGGCTGAAGCCACGATTCTGACACAAGAATTGCGTGAATATTATTATTGTCAAAAGATGCCAGGATGTCAGAGAAATGTGCCGGAATACTTTGGGCATTGATGTGAATTACATTGAAATTCTTGGATACATCAGAAAAAATATTGTCAAGAGCATCAGAAAGAGGTAACGGAACACTTGCGAAGCTATCTCCACTATCACTATTAGAGCTACTATTATGAGAAGAGCAAGATAAATAATTGTCATTGTCACTGATATCGTTATCAAATAGTTGATTCATAAAAATAAAATATATATAATTAATACAATATAAATATTATGTTAAATACAAATAAGTACACAAAACAATTTTCAAAATTCCTCCCACCGGTTGTGTAGCAAAAATTTACAGTCAACTGAAACATTATAGCAAAAGCACTACTGTGTAAAAATAAGAACAAAAAAAAAATTAAATAAAAACAAACATCAATGTATGTATCCGAACGCCGAACTACGAGCAAATAGAAATATACGTCTATGTATCCGAACGTCGCCGCAACATGACATTTGTCTTGTAGAACATTGACAGATGTTAGAAAAATTAAAGAGGTTATTTCTAAATCGTACTAAGCACGCACGCAACAAAAATAAAAAGGTTTATCGGGTATCTGAATACATACAAGATTTGAGGACGAAAATCAACTTTAAAGCCACACGTATAATGGGCTACTTCTTGCCGGAGGTGCCGGCGGCGGCCGCTGCCGCTGCCCGCCTGGTTTTCGAAGCCGCAGCCGCATTTGTACCTGTAGCCGCCGGAGCCTCCTTCGAAACAGTGGGCGCCGGTTTATCACTGCCTTTATCAACGGGCACATTGATTTTCTCCAACTCTGAGAGGCTCAACACTCGATGACGAAGTCCTTGGGCTCCCATGACATACACAGTGCCTTCCCGAGTCCAACATCTGGCAACTCCAAACTTCTGCCGTGCCGCTAGGAAAATATCATGCCGTACCTTTGTTAGGAACTCGGACAACGTAATCCCTGACCCTTTTAGCTGAGACTTGGTACTCCACATCTGGTTCCTGAGGGACCAGTTCCTAATTTTTACCAGGATGGGCCTAGGCCTGTCTGCATTACCTGCACGACCCATTCTGAGGCAGCGGCTAATGTGGCTAGTGGTGAAGTCGGCCAACTTTAATTTTTCCTGAACTGTCCGGACAACAATCGATTCAAGATCTTCGTTACTAGATTCAGCAATCCCATGAAAAAGTAGAATCTTCATGCGACGCTGCATCTCCATAGTATCCACAGACTGCGCTAGAAGTTTAATTTGATCATGGAGCGCCTGAAGCGAAGACATAGTGAACTTCTTGAATGCAGCAAATTCAGAGGCCAAACTTGAGGTAGTGGCTGGAGAGGTGCTCTTCTGAATCTCCGACTCAAAATCTTCCATCCGGGATAAGAATAAGTTCTGCATTTGTGCCATAGATTCCTTAATTTCTTCCATTATGAGGTGTTAAATATGAATGTTTGATTAATTTCTAAGTGCTTGTGCTAATTAAGGAGATAACACTCACCGGCAGGTAGGGGGTAACTAGTTTTAATTTACCATAAGAATTATAGATATATATTTAGATTTACTATTTTTATTAAAAATTAATGAAGAGTGATTCAAAAAGGGTGTTGTTTATTTCACACCTACCGCCCAAAAAAACAGAAAAAGAATTTATCACTATGAACGACTTTTAGAGGAAGTATATCTCCTGAAACACATATTTAACTGCACACTATATGTATTCGAATCAATTATAATAATGCAACTGCCTATAAAATCGAAATCCACGCGAATAAATTTTGGGTGACAACTCACCGACGAAAAAAAAAGAAACTTACTTCGTCGTCGAATTAGACCTAATTGGATCTAGTGACAAAAGCCAGCCGACGTAAACCAGAGAGCCCAGCCGGCCTATTTGCTAACTCGGTGTACAACGTTTTCATACTCACTTCAAAATACATTACGTTTTATGTATCTTAAATAAAAATAGTCAATCATACAAAAGCCGCAATGTATTTTGAAGTGACTATCAAAACGTACATTGAGTTAGCAAATAGGCCGGCAGGTCTTCAAGACCTCAAATCCTAAACGTATGTTGGTGAGTGTTAAGTGGAAAACGGAATCAAAATAAATAGTGACGGTTTGCATGTAAGCCGCATCGCCTACTAATATGATTGGTCAGATTTGCTTCCATTCCACCAGAAGAGAAGCAGCTGGCATATTCTACGTTTTTTCTTTTCTCACAGACCAACACATGGAAGCTTATTTTTCTAATACTTCTTAAAAAAGCGTGAAAAGATTTCTTCAGGAGAAAACATTGAAATTTTTTTTGTACAACAAAGTAGGCAAACAGGATATACGGGTCACAGCTCACCCAAAATTTATTGACGGGGATTTCGAAAAAAAAAGAAACTTATTTCGTCATCGAATTAGACCTAATTGGATCTAGTGACAAAAAGCCAGCCGACGTAAACCAGAGACAGGACGTCGTAATCCATCGCGGCAGACGCGCCAATCTCCACCGAGTCAAATAGAAATTTGTTCTTGGCTGCCTTGCGATAAAACAGTCTGTGGTGACGTCCTCTAATGTTAGATTAATCATAAATAAATATATATGATCGCAGGATATTAAATTTTTTCTCTGATATTGCATTTGACGACGCGGCGAGTCAGGTACTCAAATAAATATTATAACCGTAAGTACTAATATGCAGCGTATAAAAGCCTCGACATCCCTTTAAAGGGGTGTCGGCAACGCTCCAGTTGGAATGTGGGGTACCAGGCGTTCATTGGCTACGGTAACTATTTTCCATCAGGTGGGCCGTATGCCTGTTTGCTTACAAAACATAGAATACCAGCTGCTTCTCTTCCCGCGATCGTAAATGCCGATCAATGGATGTAAATCTGACTAATCATATTAGTAGGCGATGCGGCTTGTGACTAGTTGTGACCCATCACTATTTTGATTCCGTTTTACACCTAAACCTTACCAACATGCTAAACGTGGCCTTTAGGTCTTAAAGATCTAGGCTCTGTCTACCCGGCAAGGGAAAAAAACGTGATAATATGTATACAAAATAAGCGATTTATTTTGTACTAGCGACCTGGACCGCGGCTTCGCACGGGTGCAATGTACAATCATAAATAATAAATAAATATAAATAAATATATAAGGTAAATGTACCAGTCATTGATATTGCCCTAGAAGTTGATAAATTTTATTTTAACTCATTATAATAAGAATTCCTCCACAGGTATCAATGAAACGTTTATTAATTAAACTAGTAGCAACATCTCTGAATCCAACCTAGAATTACTTTCTTTGTGATTGGCTGTCAAACATTAACATTTTCATTTTGTTTACAATAGTGTCATCACGCGTTGGCCCTCAATGTTTATGTTGACGAATTTGATAAGGACCTTACTTGTTTCGAACTGTGTTACTCAAAATTGAAGCTCATAAAGTGGTAAGTATTTATTTTGTTCTATTTGGGATTGTATGTATTATATATATGTTTTCTTTTTATAACAGTTTTATAATAATTAAATGAAATACAAGGGTATCAAATACTAGGACAAAAATCATCTGATTTCTAGTACTTGATACAACTATCATCTACTAGGTAAATTCTCATTTGCTCGATTCGATCGATTTTTTATACTATTACAATAAGCTTAAGGTTGAACTTTCTCAGTTTCAAATATAGCTTTTCTAAGTGACTTCTAACTAGTCGTTGATATCAATAGTATCAATTACTGGAACATAAAATATCAAATACTAGGACAGAAGAAAAATTGTCTTTTTTTGTGCTGGTTCTTATTTAATTAATAAAATATTGTTACCACACCATTTAAAATTCTTTATTTTGGGCGAAAGAAAAGAAAAACAAGGAGAAGAAGAGGAAACCTGAGAAAATCCCCCAGAAGTCACATTAAATAAGTGGCAAGAGTACTATAAAAATAAAGAGAGAAATAAGCTTGCAAAACTTGAACAGAAACAGAAAAAAGCTGAAGAAAGAAAAAGAAGAAGCTAACAAAAAAGATAAACGCCGCGCAAAGAAACTGAAAGAAAAAAGAATTTACTTATGAAAAAATATGGATTGATTCAAGTAGCGAATCTGAATGTGCAACAATGCAGCGGACGGAAGCCTTCTGGTGGTAGGACAGACAGATGATCTCAATAGCGATGATTCTAATAATTTTAATATTTTTCTGACTATTTAGAAATTTCAAGATGTTTAGCTGTACTTATTATTTTATGGATCTGTATGTATGTCTGTCTGTCTGTCTGTCCGTCTGTCACCAGGCTGTATCTCATGAACCGTGATAGTTAATTTTCACTGATGATGTATTTTCTGTTGCCGTATATTTTTAGTGTTTATACAAATACTTAAAAAAATGAATAAAATAAATATTTAAGGGGGCTCCTATACAACAAACTTAATTTTTTGCTTGTTTTTGCTCGATATTGATAACGGCAACAGGTAGACGCTTAAAATATATACAGAATATATATATATATATATATTCACTTTAATAATAAATAATTAAATAATAATAAAAAAATATTAAAGGGGGGCTCCCATACAACAGACATGATTTTTTTGCCCTTCGTGCGCGAGTCTGACTCGCACTTGGCCGGTTGATGTTGATTTTACGTAATTTTAAGAAGTTTTGTTAAATTATTATCTACAATTGCAATTTTTTTTAGTTTATTGTATTTTTTTTGGCAAGTGCGTACTTATCAAGTACTAGTTCACTGGCTTGAAAAAGTCATAGTCAATTACTGGGACAATTGAAAATTTGCCCATCAATTACTGGTACAATTTTAGTCCTCTCGAAAAAAATCTATATTAAAATAAACAACACTGATTTTCTTTACTTAAGTTCAATGTAAGAGAAATAAAAGACTGATTAATATTTTTTACTTACTTTGAAAATTCTAACTGAAATAAATACATTGTTATAAAAGAAAAAGTGTATTTTTCCCACTATAGTATCAACTACTGGTACATTTACCTTACGGACAAATAACACAAATTGAGCTAGCCCCAAAGTAAGTTCGAGACTTCTGTTATGGGATACTAACTCAACGATACTATATTTTATGACAAATACATATATAGATACACATCCAAGACCCAGGCCAATCTGAAAAAGATCATTTTCCATCTTGACCTGGCCGGGGATCTAACCCGGTCACTCCGTGTCGCAGGCTGGCGTGTTGACCGCTGCGCCACGGAGCTAGACGATAAACCACTCTATTTAAAAAACCGCATCAAAATCCGTTGCGTAGTTTTATAGATCAGCATACAGAGGTACAAATAGCGGGAAGCGACTTTGTTTTATACTATGTAGTGATAATGATAGTAATTAATAGAATATCTTGTCTAGAATACGTAGAGGTCTCTGCGTCGATCGTTTTTGCAGGGCGAGATTACAAGGCCTTCTGCAGTTCTTTTTCATTCGGCTGAGAGATTTACGAGTAGCTTTTATAACATTGCCGACTACGCAACCTTCAAGCCTATACAAGCCATACAACTTGGCTATATTATGATTGATATTTTCATTACTATGTTGGATATTTTCGTTTAGGCTTTGTCAGTGGCGTAACTACAGTGGTGGCAAAACGCACGGGCCCTAATATCCTGGGGGGGGGGCTGGCCTGGAGTAGCACAACTGCACAAAATTAATTTAGCATTTGCTCGCTGAACTAGTCATGGGTCCCAGTGTGTGAGTTAGGCAAGGGCCCTGGTGGAATAGTGAATGAATGAATGATTTATTAGTAGAATAGGACCACTCCAAGTCTTCCCGTGGATGTCGTAGAAGGCGACTTAGGAAATACTAGCTAACAAAGCAAGCCTGCCAGCGTGGAGGGTGTAAGCCAAGTCCTCTGGCTGCTCTGGTCAAGATATGGCTCTAGTAGTACAGAGAGGGTCGTGCTTCTATAGTGGAGACTAAGAAAGACCTGATTATGATTTATTGTACAATTATAAACAGTACATGATACAATTGAAAGGTTTGATCCCATACAAGGCCGGGGCATGAATCGTGGGCATCAAAAGATATAAGATAATAATAATCTATAAAATAACGCGGCGTGGACACCAATGAACAATTGCGAAGGTATTTAATTCTTATACAAAAGCAAGAAGAAAATCTGATAATTTTGAGGTAATAACATCGAGATGATACGACTGAGCATTGTTTAGAAATACATTGTCTTTTAGTTTTCTCTCGGTTTATGAATTCGAAAAGAAAGACAGCTGGTAAATTCTACGTTTTTAGGGTTCCGTACCTCAAAAGAAAAAAACGGAACTCTTATAGAATCACTTTGTTGTCCGTCTGCCTGTCTGTCGGTCTGTCAAAACCCCTTTTTCTCAGGAACGCATAGAGGTATCAAGCTGAAATTTATATCAAATACTCGGGTCTATTGTCCCTTGGAGCTGTGAAAAATCAAACTTCTAGGCCAACGCAATCAAAAGATACAGACGTTTATGCCGCAAATTTTGGACATTCGCAACTTGACGATATTCCCGTGAACTTAAAATTTGGTACGTAGCAACGACTTATAGCACAGATAAAGGAAAAATTAAAAAACAATACTTCAGTTTCTCATTTTTTGTCAAGAGCGTGAATTTTTTTTAATCAATTTTATTTTGTAGTTATTTTTAGATTATTCATGAAACACGTGCTCCTAAAAGTTGCACAGCTATAACAAAAGAAATTTAAATTCAATGAGACCGTTGGGTCAATCCAGCCTTTTCTGACAAACAATAGCGCTAAATTGTTTTGTTTGTGCTTACCGAGTTAATCACCCTGCGCCCGACTTGCCTGACGAATGAAACACCAGTTTTTGTTCTTCTAATTGATATAAATAGGAGGATTCCGATTTTAAAACTAGCTTTCGCCGGCGGCTTCACTCGCGACACTTAATTCTATTTTGGAAGAAAAGTCATAGAAGTGGCCTTCTCAGTACTTCCTCCCAGCTACCAGCCACCATGGCTCACCTGGAAGAGTCTGAATAGGCTCAGAACACAGGTAGGCCTGTCGAAAGAAAACCTGGTGAGTTGGGGCTTTGATGTCTTGCTTCAAATGCCCCAGTATTTCCACAATGGATGTTCTTCTTCTTATCGTATTGATGGACTGAATTTAAGCCAATTTTTATTGGCCCAGTATTAGGCCACTCCTATACCTTTCTAGGAGGCGGAATACAAGTCTTTCAAGGTACAGGTGGTTCAGTCTTCCAAGGTACTTCCAAGGTACAGTGGATCTGATGGTTGCTAATACAAACGCCATTCAGGTAGCAAAGTATTGGCAGGACAGAATTTAGTATTGTATTTTGAGCGCTTTGCCACCAACTATAAAACAAGAAGTACCCAGACTCCAGACAGTGTAGGTAAAAGCAAATTTTCACGATGATCGGCATAGACAATAATAATGAGCTTTTTATTTACCTATGAAATTGGCGTATTTTCCTGCTTGCCATTTTGTTCCTAAGGACATGATTTTCAGTTATAGTACATTACTGCAGAGGCCGGGAAGTAAGGGATTGCCGGACGAGCAGAGTTTTCAAGGCCGAGCGTTAGCGAGGCCTTGGCAATAAATACGAGTCCTGCAAGCCGATTCCCGGCAAAGGCATGTATTGTGCTTTTCTCAATA
Organism: Elegia similella; assembly: GCA_947532085.1. Taxonomy (NCBI): domain Eukaryota; kingdom Metazoa; phylum Arthropoda; class Insecta; order Lepidoptera; family Pyralidae; genus Elegia; species Elegia similella. The sequence continues at coordinate 7,350,913 of OX383933.1, forward strand.
AATGCGAGGAAATAATGAAAGACGTACTACTGGAAAAAAATGAGTTTAATATAAAAAACGCTAATAGTATGTACATTTTTATTTTCATATTTGTTTTACGGCATTTGGATTTCTACTCCTTTTCCTTCATATTTTTCAACGTTTTATCAAAGAAATGATGGTATAATTCATTTCGTTGATTCGATGCAGCTCCTGGCGACAATTCCCACGAATCCTCTGGTTTGATCATAGACGACGCAGTAACGCGAGCGACCACCAGTGCACCGCAATGTAAATCTCTAAATTCGCACCATGATACTTTAGTTAGTCCACACATTGTTCATAAACATAGCCATTTATAACACCAAATTACACCGAATTTACATTATAAACTCCACTAGAAGCAATCTGCAAAACAATCCAAAACAACAACGTTGCTTGCAGTACGCCGAAAATAAATAATAGTACATTCCCGCGTTATTTTCTTTTTTAATTTATATTGTCATTTCGTGCTTAGGAAACAGCCCATACAGCCCAGGCATATTTTACCCAAAAAATGTAATACCGTAAAAATCTGCTTTCCCGCGTTTTTTCTTTTTATTATTGGCATATTTTTGTGTGATTTTACCAACAATTTAATTAAATTAATTTTATATTCATATACTTATATGCTGGATGAGTGCATTCTTTTATAATGTGGTAGCCATTGGCTGTATGACAAGTTACATAGTACAATTTGCATAGATTAATTAAAAAGTTTTGAGCAGCGGCCAGGAATGAATTTTCATACTTACTTTCCTGGCCTAGGCCGGTAAAGTAGTGCACCAGCCAAGAAATACAAACTTCGTGGCTTCATTTTACTACAATAATGCCTACATTTCCGAGCATGTTTGAGAAAAACACATTTTTTAAACGTAGAATGTGCCAGCTGCTTCTCTTCCCGGGCAGATTGTAAAAGCCAATCGAGGGAATAGGTGAATATCAGAGTAATCGTGTCATTAGGCGATGCGGCTAGCAACCCATCACTATTATGATTCCGTTTTCCAACTAATGCCCACCAATAGGCTAAATGTGGCCATAAGGTCTTATGGACCTGGGCTCTGTCTACCCCGCAAGGGAAAAAGACGTGAAATTATGTATGTTTAAATTTAAATTTGAAAGTGAACTATATTATTAACATTCTGCATGCAATATCACATAGATTTAAAAAAAAAAATTCGTCTCTGCAATATCACTTTGTTTTTCTGAATTTAATTATTGAAAAATGCTCATCAAAATAACTCATAATATATAAAAAAAGAAATGTCATTTTTCTATTCTTTTTCTAACTTCTTGTAAATTGTATAATTCGTAAATCAACTGCTTATTGTCTGTAAATACACGCAGAATTTCACTTTAGTTGAATTTATCAAACCTAAATATTAAAAACATGAGTATCAAAAATTCAATTTACTCGAAATTCTTTATAGAAAACGCCGATTTAATAGCTAAGACCCAATATAACAATCAAATTTGCTTTCGCATTTATATTTTACGATTCTAATAGGATTCGTACTTTTTTTTTATAAATGTCTAGCTCCAAGTGAGCTTTTGCTACTTCACTGGGCGTTTGAGGCTAAGGCAGAGTGCCCTCGGCCTATATTTTGACGTGATAACGTTGTATAAATCGACGAACGCCGGCTGCACGCACGAAAAAGTGTCACGTTCCGTGTGCAAGCGAGAGCGCGGTACAAGCGATAGAGAGGACGATTGGCCCAAGCATTCGGCTTGTGACGCATCTATCTCCATTCCACCGTTATCACGTAAAATATCCGTATGCTTACTAATATTATAAATGCGAAAGTGAGTTTGTTTGTTTGTAACGCTTTCACGCCGTAACTACTGAACCGGTCATCATGAAATTTTGCATACAAGTTTTCTGGAGTATGGAGAAGGAAATAGGCTACCCTTTATTCCGGGAAAAGTACTATTCCCGAGGGATCGACATTGACGCGGGCGGAGCCGCGGGTGAAAGCTAGTCGTCCATAAACCGACTTTACAGACAACTAATATTTTTTTTGAGTTGACGGTTTTTAATTCAATAGGTAAGTACTTTTTTAGCTCACATTAGTCACTAAATGAAACAAAAGAATATATTGATTTTAATAAATTGTTTATTATAAAACATTATTTAAAGGCGATAATTACCTTAACAACAAGCTTATATTAATAATACATAATTAATGAACAAATTGTAATAACATGGACTGTACAAATAAACCATCTCGTTGTTCGTGGAATGTATTATTGTATGTTTAACTTAACAATAACATTGTATAATTCACAGGTAATAATATTCACATTATTTTTGCTATGAGAATGTAAAGACGAATTTGGTTTCATTTACTCAGAGGCGGATCTACAGATTTGCCGCCCGTTGGCAATTTAATTATTGTCGCCCCCATCAATCATTTGACGTGCAACGACTTGTGGCGGCGACGGTGTGCGTCGTGCGCGCCCCTTCCTAACCACGAGCCCCTAGGCACATGCCTAGTTAGCTTTAAGCTGATTACAGAGTGACACCGACGACCGGCGCAGTTGACTAGCGTGTTTCAACGGCGTGCACTGTGAAACGAGTTTTGGTATCCGGCATTTTATTGCGATGTACAGCTGTGTATAAATAGTCGTCATCATTGGGACAATTATAATAACAGAATTAGTTGTTTATTTCCGCGTGGAAAAGTGCAACGGCAGCATCGTAAAACATTGTAAATTTATTATTGAGCGCGCGCTTCGGAAGGGCTTGCCGACGGCGCGCGTCTCATGAACGGCGCGTTTGAACTGCGTGACTATGAAACGCAACTACTATCTAGTCTAGTGTAATTGCAAGAGCGCGCGTGTAGCCGGCGTTGGCAAACGCTTGACTCTAAAATCAGCTTTAGGCCACTGCATTCACAAATAGATTGATATTTCCAGTTAAGTGTCATTATAATTGCAACAACCTTTTATCTCAAATTCTACTACTACTGAAGTGCTATTATCGAAATGGTAAGTAACAAAAAGAACGACGTTTTAAAAAATAGTACCTAGGTACTCCTGGTCATTTGGTCGTATATAAAAACGACATTCATTACCTAACTAACCTAAGGCTAGGACTAATTTACCCAATAAGAAACAGGTAAGTTAAAAATATCACAGCATCAGATCAGGCCGCATCCTGCAGCACGAAGTAAAAGGGCGGCTGCAGCCGATTGACGGCCGCGGTAGCCAGCGCGGGCGCCGGCCCGTGCCACTCCAGTCGGTACCGCGCCAGTACGCTGCTTGCCAGACCAGACAACATAGAGCTGACAATACCAGTAGCTGGGCACGTTTCACCGAACGGCATGGAGGCGACGGGATGTGCTCGAGAAGCCTTGATTGGCTCCCAACCTTCGCTGCACCATCGTTCTGGGATGAAGGCTTTCCCTCGTCGCCATTCTTTGTCTGATTTCGAGGAGACGCCGTGTGCGAGTACTATGTCAACCTGGAACAGAATTAAGTATATTAAGTTGCAGAATAATAAAAAACCTCAGGTCAGGGCCGGCAGCCTTATCTGCCTGTCTGGCGGTTGCAGGTATGGCATCGGATAAGGTCCGGTCTCTCGAGCTGCTACTTGCTTTTCCGCCATTCATTTGAGTGACTAGTATCCTTATACCTTCATTCTCTTCCAAAATCGACTGAATTCCTTGATTTCCCTAGCTTACAATTGATTTCGTCGCCCAAGAAGCCAAAGATACTGCGCTCGTCAACCCGCCTGCCAAGCGCGGTGAGTATGGCAATATCCTCCCATGGAACAATTCTTGGGAAAGACCATTGTTTGTCTGACTTCTTACGGCTGAAATGGTTATGATGATGAAGTTACCTACTAGTAAAATCAAGAGACATGATATATAGTAAATAGTCAGATATCAATATTTCTCTGATTTAAGTTTTATCCCCAAACAACATAGAATAATTGGATAAACTGATTCTTCTTTTTCTTATTTCTATTTATCCTTTTCCCACCATTACATGGGATCGGCATAACACATCATCTCTTTTACATTTGACATTTGACAAAGACAATTTGAAAAAGATTGACAGACTGATTCTATTAATGACCCGCATCACCATTGCCTTGGCGCCGGTTGATTCGTTATAGCTTACAACTTATTGTTATGTCTTCTGACACTTCCTACAAAGAATCCTGGTCCACAGGCTGATACCACTTTTGGAGTGTGGAGGTACCAGGCTATTTAATCATTCAGTATTTTTTTTTACTTATTTATTTATTTATTAAGCACATATTACAAACTGCAGTCAAAAACATTATATAAACTTAGATGACCTGGTTCAGAACTAGACTACAATTCTAAGGTAACTCTTGAGTAATTGCCAGAACTTACGCCTTCAGGAACTTCATAACCACCAACAGCTAAAGGCTCCTTGCTTCGCCGTACAACGCCGCCTGTAGCTGGATGCAGCCTCATCGCCTCTCGTACACAAGCAGCTATGTACGGCATGGCAGAGACGTCTGCTCCGGCGTCTTTGGAGGCTGCAGACCACGCTATTTCGTCGTGGGCTCGCTGCTGTTGCGCCGCGTGGAGGGATAGTTGGTAGAACATGCTTAAAGCAGTTTGGGCCAGCTGAAATGAAAATAAACATTGAAAGATGTTGATAGATCAAGGGTGCTCTACCCCAGGCCCGGGGGCCACCTGTGGCCCGCGAAAGAATTGTAAATGGCCCGTACAAGTAGGTTTTGAAAAGCGCACCAAATCGAATAAATCCGCTAAATTGTCTGCCGCGAAAGAACGTAGGTAGTACCTCTATGTATACACTTAGTTACCCTGTCAAAATTATATCCTGTAAAAAATACCCTGTCAATATGATACGAACTCGTCTGCAAAATTATAATAGTAAAGTCCTGAGAGTAACTGCAATAGGAATTGTCAGTTCACCTTTTAGCCCGACTGTTAAAAATGTTGACCAGCCTTGATTTACAAAAAGATATCAAGATAAAGAAATCTTTTAAAATTTATTTATACAAGCAAATTACAGGTGCTTATTGTAATATGTATATTTCTATGAAATTATCCCAATTTGAAATCATTATGCATAATTAATTCTTTGTAACTAAATTGAAAATATTTGGTTTGGGTCCAAATCTAGAATCCAAGGTTCCAATTGATCTTCAAACTTCAAGTTGTCACAAATTTTGTTTTTATTATTTTTAAGCTCCACTTTAGAGTGTAGCATTATAACATTATGGATATTATACACTGACCGGCGGGTGATTACTGCATATGCATAGCGCATATTACATGAAATAAAGCAAATTGCATCTGGCCGGCTCTGTATTGATCATTTGATTCAAATATGGAATCAAAAATTTTATCATTTGATTCATATATGGAATTTTAATGCTGCATAGAAAGACTTACTTCTATGTTGCATGTAAAATGTCAACACACGTGCCAGTTGGTGTGTAATATCCATTATACTTACAGGATCCACTCCAGCAAGAAAAACGTCTGATGATAGTGGTAGTATTCGCCTGTCCAGGGGCCGTAGTTTGTCTAAGAGTATTTGTTCAGGCCTCACATTGCCGGAGTCGAGGTCCTTCAGGGCTTGAGTCAGGAAGTGATCAGTGAGACTGAAATCAAAAAAATATTTTAAAAAATGTGTATAACACCTCATTGAGAGTGAATCGGTATTGGGAAAAATTGTTTGAAACTTGGTGATAGCGGCTCGACTTCTCGACTGGGTGTGTTAAGAAAGCGTTAAATCAAATGATTAAATTAACGGTATGACATTTTAGTTTCATATGTAGGTTTAGGAAACGGAATATTTGACGTTAATGCGATTATGTGTGTATTAACTTTAATAAAAACTAAAACAATATTTACAAAAATGTAGACAACGCCTCATATTGAGTGAATTGGTATTGGGAAAAAATATTTTAAACTTTGTGATAGCAGCTCTAACGTCTTCGACTTGTCGACTAGGTATATTAAGTACATAACCGTTAAATCAAATGAGTTTAAAGGTTTTTCATTTTAGTTTCATATTTAGTATCAGAAAACGGAATATTTGATATCAATGCGATTATTAGATAAACTTAAAAAAAATAAAAACAATATATAAAAAAATATGTAGACAATGCTTAATTGAGGGAGAAAAAAAGAGAAAAACTTAGTGATAGCGGCCTTAGCATTCTTGACTTCTAGACTGAGTGTGTTAAGTAATCGTTAAACCAAATTAGTAAAAATAAAGTTTCATATAAAGTTAGTTAACGGAATATTTGACGTGAATGCGATTATTAGATAAATCGATGCAGTTCTTGCTATTCACATTACAAGATGAACTTGAATTTGCACGGAAGTATATTCGTATTCGTATAATGTGTTCACAGAAAATAACCTTGGCACACTGGCTCACTCGTGCTTGCATTTTTATCACGCACAGACAGACGGCACACCTCGTATTTGGCGTGGCGTGAATTCTTTATAACGGTTCGAGTGCTGTCTGCACAAGACACGGCGTTGAATCCGAATGTTCTTCCAAACTTATTTTATTTATTCTTTATTGCACAAATTTAAATAAAAGTGTCCAAATGGTGGATTTAATGCCTTAGGCATTATTTGCCAGATAACCATAGGAACTTAGTGTCTTCTTAAAAAAATATTTGCTTATTCGTAGTTAAGAATATTTTTTTTATATTTTTTCTATTGGTCTTATTCTAATTGTGTATATTTTTTCCTTTGTTTTGAATTTTAGAACGAATATACTCTTATTTTTTGTTTCATTATTATTTTAATTTATCTTAAAAGGACAATTTATACCATTTATACATATATCTGGTATACCATTTATACATATATCACCCAAGGTTTTTATAAAATAAATTTTAATTTAATGCCAAATTTAAACAACTTCTCTTAGAATATAACACATACAGTACAGCCGCGATAGTAAGACACTTTTAACAGTTGTTTTTAAATATGGAAGCAGTGGTTCAGTAATTCTGAAAAAAACATTGAATGACGCGTTGTTAAAATAATTTCGTTATTAAAATGTTTGTAAAATTTATTTAATGTCTTAAAATCAGCACTTACTAGACCTATTACCGCATAGATTTATGTATTACCTAATTAGTAAGTAATAAGTAAGTATAACCGAATTGAAAAATTCAAAACTTTCTCTTTTTTTTATTGCGTATGTAGTTTGGAATTCCAGAGAGACACATTTTTTAAACTACTGGTTTGTTTAATTTTGTTACCTGACATGTGAGTCAAAAGCCTTTAAAGCTTTATTGAAGACTTGCGAATCGGTTTTGAGAGTGTCTTCGCTTCGCACCAGGTAGCTTCCGTCAGCGATTTCTCGGGTGCACCTGACCAGCCGCTCGGCAGGAGTCAATTCTTCTAGTGAGCGTTTTGATAGAGAGCAAAGGTCTGGAGAGTCGTCATCCATTGACGTCTTTTCTGGAGTTCTGTGAAATGTAAAATAATATCATATCTATGTCGTGCTCGTGCGTGGTACTAGTAGATTCACGCTACCGGCATAATTCATTTTTGCTAGTAGCACCTACGAAGTAGCATGAATGGGTCAACTCTCAAAACTATCTGCGGTAAGTCCCGAAGTGACAAAAATAGTAAATATCTACTTCCTTAAATATAACCTTAACTTAAATTGAAAAATGTCAGCTGCGCTGCAGATTTTTCCTAGGCCCCTTTCCACGACAAGTTGCGTTGCGAGGCCCTATTGTTTATTGTTCGTTGGAACAGGCCCCTTTCATTGCCTGACTGAGCCCTGCCTCCGTGGCAATGGAAAGGGAGCGCGAGGCCCAGGAGAGTTGCCTGGTTTTACACCTCCTAAGGCCGCCGCTGAAAAATGGTAAAAACAAACTCACCTATTTTCGGGAGTGGGAACATGAACTTCTCCATCTAAACAGCCTAGCCTGATGCCGAACATCATCATGCCGACTGTCTCCAAAGCCCATCGATATACTTCCGTTTCTAATTCTTCATTGAGAGCATTTTCTGCAAACCGCAGAGCTCCAAGTCTGGAAAAAAACATATTGTTTGAAGGAAAGCTCACGGTACACAATTTTTTCAACAAAATTGAGAAAATACAGTCGAATCATCGTCATCAATACTACTAATAAATTTGTAAGGGTTGGTCATGGTGTAAGTTACTTTGTTTTCAGAGATATCGTGTTTATAAGCTCTATACATGATACTGAAACTAAATTGGCTTTTTTTTTAAAATTTTACTGTATGTGTGTATGTATGTTTGTTCTTCAATAACTCATAATCGAATTAACAGATTTTTATAAAACTTGGTAGATAAACATTTAGACGTACAGGACACAGGATAGGTCATTTAATTTTTTTCTCCAGTGGTATAAGACGTGGTACCCATACAAATATAATTAGTTTTTTCAAGTATGTGTACATATATGTTTAGTACGCGAACGGAGTATAGTTAGTTACAAATAATTTCCCAGCATTGGTCTCGTAGGAAAAGTCGTTAATTTAAAGGGCTAGGTCACCCCTTCAAGGTAATGTCGGTGGTAAAACACGCTGTATATTATGGATGAATATTGCTGTATACTATCAAAAAACTTTTTGATATATTTGATTGTTTTATCAAAAACCTTTTTGATAGTATACAAAAACTTTTTTGATATATTTGATTGTATACTATCAAAAACCTTTTTGATAGTAAACAAAAACCTTTTTGATATATTTGATTATATACTATCAAAAACCTTTTTGATATATTTAATTGTATACTATAAAAAACCTTTTTGATAGTATACAAAAACCTTTTTGATATATTTGATTGTATACTATCAAAAACCTTTTTGATAGTAAACAAAAACCTTTTTGATATATTTGATTATATACTATCAAAAACCTTTTTGATATATTTAATTGTATACTATCAAAAACCTTTTTGATAGTATACAAAAACCTTTTTGATATATTTGATTGTATACTATCAAAAACCCTTTTTGTTAAGCATAAACCCATAACAAATGGCGTAGTAGCGAACTAATTAGTGATCCAGTTGCACGCAGTAAAACAATAGGTTCCCACGTGTCCGCCTAGTTATTATGGTTTTAATTTCATGATATAGAGGAGGCTGTAGACTTTCCGTTGTATAATACGAAGATCGTTTTTAACTGCGGCTTTGATCGCGAAATGTACATTTTTCGACTCTACAAATATGAGTGTGAAGGTTATCCAAGGATAGTCTAAGGCGAGCTCCATGGCTGCGAAACGAGGGTGCCCGGGTTCGATCCCCGGCCAGGTCTAGATGGAAAATGATCATTTTCAGAATGACTTGGGTCTTGGATGTTTATCTATATATTTATTTGTTACAAAATATATTATGGTTGAGTAAGTATCCCATAACACAAGTCGCAAACTTACTTTGGGGCTAGCTCAATCTGTGTGATTATATACGTATATATTTTTTATTTATTTAAAATTATCTGCTGCCGTTTTTGCGTAAAGTGCATAAGAAAGCATCGATTTACTTAACTCAGTCATTTAAATGTCAACTTTAAAATCTATAAGCAACAAATTAACAATGCTCTTAGCATTGTCATTGTCAACTCAGTCCCGATGCAAAGTGAATAAATTATATGAGAAAATACATATTTCTTTTTATATAATATATAAAAAAGAAATACTTGAACCAAACTACTGAAACGATTTATATGGGACCCAAAAATATATCAAATAATAAGTATAACAAATTTTCTTAATGGTGCATAAAAGAAAAGGACAGGGTTGTTCTAACAAACTTTCAATACAACTGCAATAGGAGGCCCAATTTTGTCTTAAATCTTTTCTTGCAGGTGCTATATCCCATTAGGGATACTGATTTCGACATTAAAATATTGCTAGGGATTCAAAATCATATGAAAATCGGGCACTTGTTGAATATTATTAAATCCCAGATGAAACAAAATGTACTTTCACGTTTTGGTCTGTCGCAGTTACGGTGATTTTAATTTAATTTCATGATTTACATAGCTGCAGTAACGTGAGTGCATGTGCGCTTTATATAATGCGAGGATTGTTTTCAGTTGCGGTTTTGGTTGAACTCCCTCCGTGGTCCAGTGGTTAAGGCGTTTGCCTGTAGACCCGGGGGACGTGGGTTCGATTTCCACGGGAAGCGTACTTTATTTAGTTGCTTCCAGTTTGGTTACGACATTGCAGGCTTGTATCTCCTGATTGTCTGATACTAAAGATGATTCCGTGCTTCGGAGGGCACGTTAAAATGTTGGCTCCGGCTGTTATCTAATAGTCGTTAAAGGAACCACGTCAGACGCCGAGAGGCGGTTCCGAAGAACTCTGACACCAGGGTGTGCATGGTCGATTGAACGTGTCACCTACACGAAATGATGAGTTGCGGTTTTGAACGCGACATTCATAATTCTAGTTTATTTTATTGGATTTATCACGTCTTTTACCCTTGTGGGGTAGATTGAGTCCAGTTTATAAGATCTAAAGGCCATGTTTAGCATGTTGATGTGTGTGTAGGTGGAAAACTAATCAAAATAGTGATAGGTTGTCAGCATAGCCTTCTTTATTTATGTTTTTTTATTTTATTTATTTACTTAAGTGAGACGTAGGAGCCAATAAAAGGTGGTCGTGCCTGCCTAGTTTTCTCAGATTTGTGCCTATTCTCTCGATCGGCATTTACAATCTGCGCGATGAGAGAAGCAGCTTGAACAGTATAAGTATTTTCTTTGCTTAGGAGAAAATTCGAGTATTTTTTTTTTTAAATTTGTGGGAGCCACGCTGACGCCTAGATCAGCGTGGCTCCCACAAATTTTGTGTTAGATGGTAGGAAGGAGCACCGCACCGCATAGCGTATTTAAAAATATGAAAACAGTTTTATTTTCTCAAAAATCTGTGTTTACTAACCGACGATTTCTAACCGACTTCAAAAAGGAGGAGGTTATCAATTCAATCGTATTAATTTTATTTTTTCAAAGATCTTTGTCATCTATGAACCGATTTTAAAAATTCCTTTTTCCTTTGATAGGGTTTGCTTTAAAGTTGGACCTAATTGAAATCGGTTTAGTTCTTTGATTGAAGTCGGTTTTTTATATGAAACATTATTCTGTTATAGTTTTAAAAAATGTCTTCACTGACGCAGTTCGTCTAGGAGTTCTTGGCGGGAATTTCGGCGAACTGCATGGTTTTTGTTTTGGATTGTTTTGCAAATTGCTTCTAGTGGACTTTATAATATGAAATCGGTGTAATTTGATGTTATAAATGCCCATGTTTGAGATTTACATAGCGGGTTGGTGATCGCTCGCCTTACTGCTACTGCGTCTATGATCAAATCAGTGGATTCATGGGAATTGTCGCCAGGAGCTGCATTGAATCAACGAAATGAACTACACCACCATTTCGTTGATAACACTAAGAAAAATATAAAGGGCTAAAAGGCATAGAAAGCCAAATGCCGCAAAACAAATATGAAAAAAAAAGCAGTTCGTCTAGACGATATACAGGATGTATATCGTCTAGACCAACTTGTAATAAGAACCTAATCTAAGTTATGATGATTCGTTTCTGATTCCTGATTCATTTCTGATGACGATCTAGCAAAGGCCACATAATACGAAAGATGCTTTTAATTTCATGATTTATGATGGCTTCCGACTTTTAGACTTCTGATTATATATGTACGTTAATATAATTTGAGAATTATTTACAGTTCCGGTTTTCATCGTTATATGCATATTCTTATTTATTTTGCATTTGGTAGTTATTAAAATTTGAAACACTTTATTTAGACATAAATACAGTGTTATATATACAACATTAAGTTACAACATACAAGTATTAAGTTCTTATTTGTTTTACATATGTCTATAGTTTCTATAAGTCATCATAATTAGCAATAGAAAGGAATAATAAAAGAATACTTAGGCGATTTCTTAAAAGTGACCTCACCTTCTCGTAGCATCTTCGGCGATGTCGGCAAAAGCTTTTTCGTAGTTCTTCAGTAGTTGGCCATCTTGGAAGAGTATGCGAATTCCTGCCCAAATCGCCTTCGTTTCATCTCTAAACAATTAAGAAACTTTTACACATTTAGAAGCATTCTTAGGTAGGAGTAGATTAGACTCAGAAATGTATTAAAACTTTTATAAATGTTAAAAACTGAACTAGCTAAATTGCGGATAATCATCCTAACTAATATTATAAATGCGAAAGTGAGTTTGTTTGTTTGTTACGCTTTCACGCCGTAACTACTAAACCGATCATCATGAAATTTTGCATACAAGTTCTCTGGAGTACCAAGAAGGTCATAGGCTACTTTTTATACCGGGAAAAAGTAGCTACTATTCCCAGGGGTCAACATTGACGCGGGCGGAGCCGCGGGCGAAAGCTAGTACTTAATACATTATTGAAATACATTACAGTTAGTTAAGGTATTATACCTAATACCTGCTCTACCGAGACGGAGAGAGAGAGACAAAATACGAGAAAGCATCTTGCTAATTGTAGCTTTTGATTGTGCCATGCGTCCCTAGCTCCATCAATGCCGTAATTATTAAAGATGTACTTTTTACTGCAAAATAACTATGCGTTTTTGCACGCTACATTCAAGAATGATTAGTAAATCATTAATCATACAGCTCATTTAAAAATGATGAAATAAGAATCAGTTTTGAATCAATAATGAGAAGGAGTTAATCCTTGGAGGAGGTCCATATGTCCAGCAGTGGGCTCCTTGCGGCTGAGATGAATGAATTAATGATGAGGAGAAAGTAATGATAAAACTTACCCAGTAATAGGACATTGGCTTGGCGTGGATTTTCTCTGTTCACAAAGAGGTGAGCGCTCCCAACGAGGAGCTTCTGTCACCTGGCTCTCGTAGACCTGGCGACAAAATTCAAACATTTACTTCAAAAATAGGCGTTGTGGCAGTTTTTTTATACATATTATCACACCTCTTTCCCATGGGAGTAGGCAGAGACTAGGGACCTCCACTTGGTACGATCTTTACAAACCTCTCTCGCTTCATCTACATCCATCACTCTTTTCATGCATGCTCCTTGGTTTCGGGTACTCCTAACTTGCCCTTTTGCAAGAACGTCAAGTTGTTTTATATAAATTACAAACATACTATTGTATTTTTCTCTTGAGGGGTAGATATAATCTTTGTGACAGACAGACACTCACACAAAGCGGTCAAACCTATCATCATCATCATCATTTCGAGAAGGTGTCACGGTCAATCGACCATGCACACCCTGGTGTCAGAGTTCTTCGGAACCGCCTCTCTGACGTGGTTCCTTTAACGACTACCAGATGGCATCCGGGACCACCGGCTTATCGTGCCTTCCGAAGCACGGAATTATCTTTATTATCAGACAATCAGGTGAATGAAGCCTGCAATGTCCTAACCAAACTGGAAACAACTAAACAAAGTATGCTTTCGGTGGAAATCGAACCCACGACCCCCGGGTCAACAGGCAAACGCCTTAACCACTGGACCACGGAGGCACAAACCTATAACACCCCGTGTTTTTGCGTGAAGGTAAAAACAAACAAGCAGTCTGCAGCGAGTAAGTAGCGAGAGTAAGTAGGAGTTAGCGTAACATTGTATTGTTATAATCTCCGCGAATAGAAATTGGTTTAAGAACAATAGCAACAACAATGTCTTCTTGTGCTTATGTTTTTGTCCAAAGCATCCTTCCTCCCTTGCCGAAATTATAATTAGGAATACGTTGAAACTACGAGAAAAACGCCCGGTAAAGTAGCGAAAGCTCACTTGGAGCTAGCTACAGAGTCATTTCAAAATAAAAAAAAAATTACGAGAAGACATGAAAATGAAGAAAAATAAATAAATAGGGGCAAATCACACAGATTGAGCTCAATTTGTGTGATATGTCCCTATATATTTATTTATAATATGGATTGTTTGAGCAAAAAATAATCGGCTATCTAATTTAAAGTAATTCATCAATTAAAAGTAATCAGAATTATTCCGAAACCGTGTCATCTAATAAATTATCATGAAAACACAGCTGGAAAGCGTGAATCGAACATGTTTATTAGTGAAGGCTTGAATTATTGCCAGATAAGATCAATTTATTGCCATTAGATAGCAGTCGACAAGCTAAGTCATCCTACTGAGATATTTGTAAATAATTCGTCAATAATATGATAATATTTATTTATAATCATTTATAATACGTAACGTACTTATGCCTTGTTTACATGATCTTAGTAGTCATGCCCTGAAAATATGTGTCATATAATTTTATTTATTACAAGAAATATCCACAAAAATATTTATTGATAAGTACACCATATATGTACATGATAGGTACTTATGAACTAAAACTTAGGATACAGTACTTGAGGAGCGAAACTACAACAACATAAGTTATAATTATATGACGTATCATTATTTTTTAGGGTTCCGTACCTAAAGGATGAAACTGTTACTAAGCCTCCGCTGTCCGCCCGCATCCTTCCGTCTGTCACAGGGCTGTATCTTTGAAACTATAATAGGAATTATCCTTTTCTTTTCCCACCTCTTTAAAAATTCTTTTACTTAATACTGAAGTCTCTAGGAAAAATATGTAATTTAAGCTTAGTGCACGTGGGATTATAAAACTATACAATAGGTATCACCGCACTAAGTTGTAAGTTAAAGAAAATAACAGTGAGACTGAGAAATCCTGATATTTTTATCTGAATGTCTTTATATCCTAACTAATATTATAAATGCGAAAGTGAGTTTGTTTGTTCGTTACGCTTTCACGCCGTAACTACTGAACCGATCATCATTTTGCATACAAGTTCTCTGAAGTACGGCTACCTTTTATCCCGGGAAAAAGTACTGCTCCCGAGGGATCGACATTGACGCGGGCGGAGCTGCGGGCGGAAGCTAGCTTAGTGATAAATGCTCATGTTTAGTCAGAAAGAAAAGATAGAAAATTATACTGTATGGAACTATAATAATTTATAATTCAAAATATTTCTAGTTATATAAATTAGGTACTTTGTCCGCTTAGTCACAATACCCAGAGAAATGTTAGAACGCAAAGTTTTTAATGAAATTGGGGTAGCGGAGCTTTACGGTATCCTGCTTAATTGCGAATATCTAATAACACCATCCGTCATGGTTATAACTCGTTAACTATGAATGTACACTAACGGCCGGGCACATACCGGCCAGTTGTTGGGTCTGCAATTAACACGATTTGGGCCGTAAAGGTTGTTACAACGATCTATGGGACACCCTCTAGATCAGTCGTGGTAGGGCCACGCTACAAACTTAATTTAGGCTAGTAGCATGCATGCATAGCAAACGATAAAAATATCTGGCCAAAGCTCGATGCCGGACCCTCGTCAAGATATTTCATGAATCTGTACAATTTGTACGTATTGTCTTTAGACATTTCTTCAAAAAATTAAATAAAAACTTTTTCATTACTATTATTCCATATTACCATAGATTTAAAAAAAAAAATTTGTCTCTCCATATTACAAATAGAATTTTGTCTTATGACATGACAATGTAAGCTCAAGTCCACACATTTAGTTCTAAGTATGTCGTAGATTGTAAGTTGATGTCATTTGGAGAAAATGCGCTGTGCAGTTTGTTGCCGCTTCTTCTGCATTCCGCCTTGGAAGCGGCGTTAACTTCGCTCTAAGTTATTGATGTCAACAATTATAATGTTGTAAATAATAATGTGTAATTTAACGTTCACCAAATGGTATTTAAAATATATTACGTTGAATAAAATATTGTCTTTGAACTTTGACTGACACGAATGGGCCGGCTAAAGTACCACGCCGGAGGTCCATCCTTTCCCCAACTCCTTGAAAGGCCGGCAATAAGTCAAAGTCAAAGTCAAGTCAAAGTCAAAGATTTTTATTTAAAATTGGATACATGTATCTCTTTTTGAACGTCATTTTTGTATTTGTTATATGTGTTTAATTTATCCAAAATCGAAATACTACTAGCGTTTCGCAACGACCACTGGTGAGAAGAATACGCCGAAAGAAACTCAGTCCAGACTTGGTCCCTATGTGCCTGAAGGGCTCCGATTACATTGTTTACATGTATTATATCATCAAATAAATTTATATTAATTGCCAAGCATTTTTATCAATTATATAATCAGTAATGCAATAATATGCCTTTTTTTTTTGCAGTTGAGTGTTGCAGTCATCCATGGGCAGCGGTGATTACTTACCATACCATCAGGTGATTCGCTTGCTCGTTTGCCGTCCTATATCATTAAAAAAGTAAATTAGCGTAAATTCGTAAGTACATACAGTAATCACTAAGTGGTAATAAAATTATAGATTTGTAGTATTAAAATGATAAAATTGGATCAAAAATGACGTAATTGAGTATTACTAATGTAATTGAAAATGTTTCGAACATGTAATAACCGAGTTACAGTAGATTACTGAACTAAATAATTTCTGTTTAGATTTCGAGGCTCCATGGTAATAAACACAATCTATAAGCATTATAAGTTAGTGGTAAGTAAACACAAACGGCCGGCACATACCTACCAGCCGGTTGGGTCAGCAATTAACACGATTTGGGTCGTAAATTTCGCAGATAAATCCGCTACTGCACGTGGTCGGCGCGTGGTTGGCTGTTTATCACACCGATAGTTCGAATCGAAAGTACTTGTAAATAACGTTTTCATATGTCATATAATTCGATTATTTTGTTTTTCGTACATATATGTGGCCAACATTTGTGTCTGATTTTTCAAACTGCTTAAAGACATCCGACGGCCAGGGGTGTCATCCTCAACTGATTGTCCGATGGTTGTAAGTATGGCATCGGGTACGCGCGCCCGGCCTCCCGAGCTGCTACTTGCTTTTCCCCCATTCATACGAGTGTGTAGTATTCCAATATCTCCATTCCTTTCCCAAATCCAACAAATTCCTATCTAACCACAGCTTAAAAATGCAGCGTCGGAAAGAAAAGAAACCAAAGAAACTGCGCTTGCCAACCCGCCTGCCAAGTGGTATCCAATATCCTGCCATAGAGCGAAGAATCCTTCAAAAGTCAAAAGTCAAAAGTCAAAGATTTTTATTCAAAATTGGATACATGTATCTCTTTTTGAACGTCATATTTTTATTTCTTATATATTTTTTTATATATGCAAAATTGAAATACTACTAGCGTTTCGGAACGACCACTGGTGAGAAGAATACGCCGAAAGAAACTCAATCCAGCCTTGGTCCCTACGTGCCTGAAGGGCTCTGAATACATTGTTAACATTAAATACAATTTTTCATACTATAGATTAACTTTTAACATTTAATAATTGTTAACATTAAATAAATTTATATAAATTTCCACGCATTTTTATCAGTAATATAATCATCAATGCAGTAATAAGCCTTTTTTATTAACTGGTTTTTTACAATCGTTTTGAACTTAAGTAAAGGCAGACCTAATATTTCTGCAGGAATTTTATTATAGAAGCGTACTCCTAAACCCAAAAATGAATTCATAGTTTTCTGCAATCGCAATACTGGTGTAGCTAATTTATTTTTATTTCTCGTGTTTCGGTCATGGATATCACTATTTTTCTTATATAAATCAAGATTATAGCGCACAAACATAATATTCGCAAATATGTACTGAGAAGGTAAAGTTAAAATATTTATATCTTTAAACAATTCTCTAAGAGATTCTCTAGCACCAAGTTTATATATAGATCTAATAGCGCGTTTCTGCAGGACAAATATGGTGTTTACTTCTGCAGCGTTACCCCATAGTAAAATCGCATAAGACATAACACTATGGAAGTAACTGAAATATACCAAACGCGCAGTATCAACATCAGTCAGTTGTCTAATTCTCCTGACAGCATAAGCTGCAGAACTAAGTTTACCCGCTAACGTAGTAATATGGGCACCCCATTGAAGCCCGGCATCAAGAGTTATTCCAAGAAATGTTGTTTTATCAGTTAAATCTAGTGGTTCATTATCCATTACTATTTGTGTTGGAATTTTTGTAACATTTGGTAAGCAAAATTTAATACATTTCGTTTTCTTAGCGTTCAACAATAGATTGTTCGCTGTGAACCAATCCAACACTTGAGCTAAAGTACTATTAACCACGTCAAAAGAATTAGTTTGTCTATCAATTTTGAAGACAAGAGAAGTGTCATCGGCAAATAGTACAGCCTTACATGTATTGACACAGTAAGGTAGGTCATTGATGTAAATGAGGAATAACAGAGGCCCTAGGATAGAGCCCTGGGGTACAAACCTTGGGAGAGGACATTGTCCAGCAATATACCTTTTGTAATGATGATGACTGATGAAAGACTTCCAACAGAGCTTAGCGACTGCTGGTAGATATAGACTTAACAGCTATGTTCTAACAGCCTATTTTAACAGCCTATGTTCATCAGGGATATTGTAGGATTCAAATGGTGAAAGAGTTTATCAAATCGGTTTAGTAGTTTCGGAGCCTATTCGATGCAAACAAACAAACAAATCTTTCCTGTTTATAATATTAGTGCAGATCTGTACTGGAGATATAAAAGCGAATCCGCTTCTTTTAATAAAATACAGGATATTTAAAAGTGGGATATCTGAGAAAGTAAATTAATGGTTTTATTAGAAACTTATGTAACTACAGGTGTACAACTTAAGACTCATATATAACTTTGTTAACACCGCATTTGCTAATCGCTTTCAACATTTTGCTGCTCCTTTTATTTATAATAAAATTTGCCGACTGCATGACATCAGAGAGACCTCATTGAGGGCTATCAAGTCCCTGGTTAGATCGATGCTTATGCCTTGGAGTTATCAATTCACTGAAGATTTTCTTAACATCTTGAAATAGTAATTTCAGCTTATTTGGATCATACATATATTATATTATCATGTATTACTTGATCATATATTTCGTATCGTGAAACGTTATTAGAATAATAACGTTTCACGATTTGTAATGGTTTTCACCTTAGCTATATGTACCGAATTAATGCCGTATTATATTATTTAATACTAAAAATTGCTATCGGCTACCACAGGACAGAATGTGACAGGACTATACATTGTTGCCTAGCGTGGAGCCAACAGTAACTCTATTTAAAATATGTGTGTTATATAGTTGATTTATTTAAACTGTAATTTGTAAAAGCTGTATTGTGAATAAAGCTGTATTGTATTGTACTTCAGGGGATAAAAAAATTTCATAGGCATTTTGTAAACGACCAATATACAAGGTCTATTTAAATAAAGCGCAAATATTTTAAGGGCTGGGTATCATAGGTCAAAGAAATGTTTTAGTAGTAAATTTTAAGAAATCGATTTTTTTTTTTAATATTTTTATTAAAGCCGGAATTCAGCTGTTTTGATTGTCGACGTGACTTAGTGTGCATAATTGTTAAAAGTTGTTGGCCAAGAAAGTGTTTATTTGTACACAGGGTGCTGTTTTTCGTCTGTTTTTCTAAATGTTCAGGTCCAGATATCACGAAAACTAGCGTGTCGATTTTTTTTATTTTGCTTCTAAAGCTTTATGGGTGCTAAGCCTTTAAAATATTTGCGCTTATTTAAAATTGACCTTATATAAACAGATTATTTATAAATTACTAGTTGTTCCGGCAAACTTTGATTCGTTATTTTTTTATTGTAAATATTTATTATATTTTATTAGTTATTGCTATTCGGTGTGATAACAAAATCAATAAAACAAAAATCGATTCACCCGTTCTTAAGTGTTCAAACAAATCCAACTTTGTTTTATAAGTAAACTAGTGACCTGCCCCGGCTTCGCACAGGTGCAGTGCAATAAATCATACATATAAACCTTCCTCTTCAATGATCACTCTATCTATTAAAAAAACCGCGTCAAAATCTGTTGCGTAGTTTTGCAGATCTAAGTATACATACGAACAGACAGACAGCGGGAAGCGACTTTGTTTTATACTATGTATTGATAGTGATTAAGATATCACGAGTTTATAATTTATAAGAAACTAGCGACCAGGACCCGGCTTCGCACGGGTGCAATGCACATATAAACCTTCCTCTTGAATCACTCTATCTATTTAAAAAAACCGCATCAAAATCCGTTGCGTAGTTTTAAAGATATACATATGGTCATGTGGACATATGGACACATATGGACGGACAGACAACGGAACGCGACTTTGTTTTATACTATGTAATGTAATGACATATCTTAAATTACAGTTAAAGTATAGAATAGTTATTGTATACATAACCCCGTTGTGCGTCACATGATAAAGTATGCCCGAACATGCAATATAAGAGATAAAATGAGTCTAATATAACTGTGGAGTACTTAAGTAAAGATAAATAAGTTATTTTTATATATTTTATTCGTTATCGTTCGTGGTTCAACTCGCAACTCGCCGAAGATTTCTTGTAAACAATAGGTATTTTTGCGGGAAATGAACCTATTTACCTATTTCTCAGTCAGTACGTCATGTTATTATCATGACTGGTTCAATTCTTTAACCCTAAGGCATGAAGAAGTAGAGTTATCTTTATATATAAAAAACAGCTTTCGCCCGCCGCTTCGCTCGCGTTAAAAAGTATGGTTTCTTCATGCGTACTTTCATCCCTTATTTTATCCTCTTGGGGGAAGAAATGATCAAAATGCTTTCTTAGCGGATGCCTACGTCACAACATCTACCTGCATGCCAAATTTCAGCCCGATCCGTCCAGTGGTTTGGGCTGTGCGTTGATAGATCACTATGTCAGTCAGTCAGCCCTCACATTTGAGTTATATATATTTAGATGAATTCCTATTTTCCTTGGGCACGGCATCACGGGTAAACGGCTGGACCGAGTTAGCCAATTCTTTTTTTGTCGTGTGTGTTCCCTCAGGAGAAGGTTCTTATGAAAGAAAATATTAAGAATGTTACGCGGAAGATTTAAAAAATAGATAAAACTTAACTTAAAAACTGGGTTCGATCCCCGATCCGTTTAATATGTAAACGATCTTTGTTTTATTTAAAAGTATTTATTACAAAATATAGTCTGTGGGATTTGTAATATCCTATATGTATTTTAAATATATAAATTTTCGCATTTATCATATAAGTTAGGCAACTCAGACATAACCCTGATAGATATGTAAATATTCCAAAAAGCGAAAGTTGTATGTCCTCCTTCTGACGTCATAGTTTAGAGCTAGGCTATTGAGATCTTAAATCTGAATGTAGCAGGTCGGTGTCTGTTCATTGATTTCTTATTCTATTGATAAGACGTCCAAATGTCTTTTTTAGTATTTTCGTCTTTTTGTCAAACTTAGTTCCTTTGAAATAAAATATAAAAAGAGATTTTGTTTAAACCTTTCACTCATCATCATCATCATTTCGAGTAGGTGCCACGGTCAATCGACCATGCACACCCTGGTGTCAGAGTTCTTCGAAACCGCTTCTCGGCCTCTGACGTGGTTCCTTTTAACGACTATCAGATGGCAGCAACAGAGACATCTTCATTATCAGACAATCAGGTGTTTCAAGCCTGCAATGTCCTAACCAAACTGGAAACAACTAAACAAAGTTTGCTTCCCGTGGGAATCAAACCCACGACCCGGGTCTACAGGCAAACGCCTTAAGCACTGGACCAAGGAGGCAGTTAAGTAACGTTTCACCGATTCTATCTCATGAAAGCTAAGAAATAATTGTAGTAAAATTGTTGTGCTTTTGCATAAGTAGGCCATGGGCAAAGTCACGGACAAAAATTATACGATAAATATTTGATTACTTAATCTTACTTTTGAGATGCGTCGTTTGTCCTCTCACGTAAGCACGCCTAGATTTAGAATGAATCGTGTTTATAAAAAAATCTGAGGAATCATATTAGTAGGTGATGCGGCTAGCAACCCATCACTATTCTGATACCGTGTTCCACCTCATGGCCACCAATATGCTAAACGTGGCTTATACGTCTTAAAGAGCTGGGCTCTGTTTACCCCACAAGGGAAAAAGACGTGCCGTATACTACAGGTGATACTATGAATGTATCAGAACGTAGTTTTTAATAACAGGTTGCCCACTAGTACTTGTAATTATGAATGAATAATGCGTGACTTGATTTGTTTCTTTGTTTACATCGGAAACCAGTTCGTAACCGGTTTACCTATGTACATAGCAGGCGATGACGATATTGTATGTTTATTTGTTTAACTGACAGTGTTTTACTCTTATTAAATCCTTACTAATATTATAAATGCGAAAGTGAGTTTGTTTGTTACGCTTACACGTTGTAACTACTGAACCGATCATCATGAAATTTTGCATACACGTTATCTGGGGTACGGAGAAGGACATAGGGTACATTTTATCCCGGGAAAAAGTACTGTTCCCGAGGGATCGACATTAACGCGGGCGGAGCCGCGGGCGAAGAAATAAAATATGGTGAAAAAAATCTCAAGCGGGCGGGATTTGAACATGGAGATCATTCAAATATTACGTAATCAGCCGATGGGGGGGTTGGGGGGTCTGGGCTAGGCTTCGTTTTGCTGACAAAGGGGGTAGAAGGGTCTGCATGGTGATGACGTCAGCAACATTTTGCACAATAAACAAACATATTTTAAAATTATAGTAATGTTTACGTAAGCTTAGGGGGAGGGGGAAAAGCTTTTCTTAATTTTGCTGACAAGGGGGAGGAGGAGGTTGAAAATAACTGATATAGTGCTTACGTCATACTTGAACGGTCCCCTGCGACCTTGAGTCTATGTACGACTTACATAGACTTAAAATCGCAGGTTCAAACTCCGCCCGCTTGAGATTTTTTCACCATATTTTATTTCTTAATTTAATAAGAGTATATCAAAAATTGTTGCTGGCAGTGATTGGAAAAGAAAAGCTCAAGACCGAGCTCAGTGGCGTGCCATGGGAGAGACCTATGTCCAGCAGTGGACTAGTATAGGTTGATGATGATGATGATGAAATCAAAAATAGCCGATTGTGCCTCTCTATCGCTTGTTCCACGCTCTTGCTTGCCCACAGAACGTGACATTTTTTAGTACGTGCAGCCGTCGTTCATCGATTTCTTAGACGGTATCACGTCAATACTTAATTTCAATCTTACCTCCCGCATCATCTCAGGATCAAAGACGTACAGCACTGGACGAGACCTGGAAGCCTTGGCAAGTCGCACCAGGTCCCCGTAGCGGTCCCGCAGGCGCTCCAGGAGACCCAAGCCGACGGTGTGGTGGAAACTACCTGTAGGAAAATATTGCTCATGAGACGTAAATGAACAACGTTCTTGTGTTGCAAAATATTATATGTATATCTATTGGTTTTCACGACTGCACAAAAAAGAAGTATGTGAGTTGGTTTATTCATCCATAAGACCTAAATGCATGAATAGATTTTGATACGGATATTGTGAAATCTTTACATCACATGAGTAACACTAGATAGGTTTTCATATTTTGGTAAGGTAGTAATGTTTTTGGTTGATCGATGATTTTCTTAACTTATGTTAATTCTAGTGATCACGAAGACAATGTTATACTTATAGGTACATATTAGAAGGCAATGAAAAATTAATTCTAGCTTTATTTTATATTAGAATTTGGTAGAGCGCTTGTATTAAACGTAAGATGTTTTAAAGATTCATGAAATTTAAATAAAAAAGATGTCTAAGTGTCTTTGCATAAGCATACACGCTAAGGGTTCTATTCCACCTTATAATATTTTACTACAAAAAACATGTTTCTTGTATGGGTGGACCAGATTCTCATCTGAAACCTCTTTCAGGCGACCTCTTTTGAGGTTATTCCTAGGAAGAAAATGCTTACTATACAGATGGGTTATTCAAACTCTTTCGAGCACTAACACTATTATCTGTGGATTGACGTCTCAGTAATTAATGAGCAGCAACTTTGGTCGAATCGAGAAAAAAACGCTAAAAGAACACGTTTCTTGAGTTATTAATTAAATTTTGTTTTAGTGGAAATGTACACAAATTGTGTAAATTTTAAGATTTAACTTAAATTTAACCTTTTTAATAGATGTATACACTATACAGCCCCGTGATAGACACATCGGACGCCCTATGGGTAGGGAACCCTAAAAATATGTTTTGGGTCTTACTTAGGTCTAATTATACAAAGTTTTAGGAGATGGAAATGTTAATTTGAAAATGTAATTACACGTCTGTCAAAATTCAAATGATTTTCTAAAATCATGTAAGTTTCAGTAATTCGAGAAAGTTATTGAACGATATTAATTGGCAGTCTATAAAGTTGCGTAGGTAGTTTAGTCTGTCTGTTGATTGATATGAAGTATTTAAGTATTACAAATTTATAAATTAAATCAATTGTAAAGTCATTAGCTACATTTTGATTGATAGCAATTGATTATTATGTATCAAAACTTTCAAATAGGCTTAGTTCCGCCGCATAAGCTGTTAGAAGGATTAGACAATTAACAGATGTGGCAACTGCTGGGCTTGTATATTTTAGCTATTTCCATAGTTTAATGTCATATGGATTACTTCTCTGGGGAAATGCAGCCGACATTCAAACTATTTTTATATTACAAAAAAGGGCAATCCGTGCCATCTACGGCTTGAACTCGAGGGATTCGCTCAGAGATTTGTTCAAGGACATAAATATTTTAACAGTAGCCTCACAGTATATACTATAGAACATAATGCACGTAAGGAAAAATATTTCGTCATTCAAAAAATATTGTGATGTAAGAGATAGACCCTTGCGTAACGATCATAAACTATTTCTACCGCGGTATCGGCTTAGCAGAGTTAGTGATTCGTTCATGGGGAACTGTATACGTTTTTATAACAAGTTATCAAAGCAATCCTAGATATGCCTGATAGAAAATTCAAAGGTTATGTAAAACAGTTACTTTGTGAAAAGGCCTATTATAGTACTAAAGATTTCCTAAATGACAATAATATTGGGCTTGAGCTTGGCGCAGACAGTTATTATATATGACTATATATTTGGTACATTTGGTACAAAATATTTTTAAAGATGACATTTATGAAATTTCAATACTTTGACATATTTTTTTTAAATTAATATATTATATACTTAAACATCATTTTTTTTAAATTCAATTTGCAATGATTATAATAAGGACAATGTATACTCAGTCCATATACCTAGTTTTTAAGATAAACTAAAACTGCAAGTTGACGTCGATTGGAGAAAATGCGCTGTGCAGTTTGTTGCCGCTTCTTCTGCACTCCGCTTTGGAAGCGGCATTAAACTTAGCCATAAGTAAATTGCTGACGTCAACAATTCTCAGTTGAAAATATATGACAATTAATAAGTGTCCAAATGTCCTATATTAAATAAAAGTTTTTGAATTTGAATAAGAACGATCGGTATTTTGGAAACGTGAATCGTCTCATCCATGCTGGTCTGAAAGAAAAGAAAAAATTAAGCTGTTTAATTTCCCGCGCAGATCGTAGAAGCCGATCCTATCGGGGCGTAAATCTGAGGAATCATGTTAGTAGACGAAGCGACCAGCGACCTATCACTATTTTGATTCCTTTTTTTATGGTATAGGACGGCAAACGAGCAAGCGAGTCACCTAATGGCAAGCGATCAGCGCTGCCCATGGATAACTGCAACACCAGGGTGTAACAGGAGCATTGCCGGCCTTTCATTTAAGGAGTTGGGGGAAGGACATAGGGGAAGGCCGGGCCTTTGGCTTTCTCACTCACCGAATGAAGCATAGAAGCGGTAAAGCTTCTTTCTACTCAAACTTACTTATGGTAAGTGATGCCATGATGTTTAAGACTCATCAACTGAGCTTCAATTTTACACATAATCGCAGTACAACATAGCATTTAAGAAAAAAATCCCAACGTGTTATGTATGCACATAAACTATAGTAGTAAAGAGAGGGTCGTGCTCCTGAAGTGGAGACCTGATAATGACGTGACCGCGTTTTAAAGAAGGGTCTTTAAAACGCGGTCACGTCATTATCAGGTCTCCACTTCAGGAGCACGACCCTCTCTTTACTACTAGAGCCCTACTTGGCCAGAGCAGCCAGAGGATTTGGCCTACACTCTCCACGCTGGCCAGACGGGTTGAAAAGGTCCTACAGATGTTTATAAGCTTTGTATAGCTTGTATTTCCTAACGTCACGTTATAGAGAAATTATATTCAGTTTCAACATAAAGTGTTCGCACACGCTACGCCCGCAGGCCCACTATGTAATGTACGAGTACATCTATGTGGTTATGAGAGTTCTAAACAGACACAGACATATTGTCTGTGTAAGATAATAACAATGTTTTAAAAGATACATTTTGAGTAAAATTACTCTGTATTTCGCTAACGGTTAGTTCATAAAAACTATTGTTGGCAATCCGGTCTTCTCGTTAACTGTTGACAACTACGGAGTACAATATTTGATGGTCACTTCAATATCCATTGCGGTTTATATATCTTAATTAAATTGACAAGTATACATGATTTAGAATATGTAACAATCATTTCTTATTTAATTATATAAAAAATAAATATATGATTTCACATATTATAACAATGAAAAAAAAAAAAGTATACAAAATCCGCAATGTATATTAAAGTGACGATCAAAACGCTGTCAAAACTTAGTCGTAAGCCGGTAGAATTACCTAGACGCCAGAAGCACACAAACTAGTTTTAAGTCTAAGTAAACGCTTACGTAACTTTGACTTCCGCAAAGTAACGCCCGAATCTTTTCATTAATGTTTTCGTAGTAGAAGTATTTTCTTGAAGAAGAACCTGTAAGTACTAATCGGAACTTCGAAACTGGTTTGACGAGAGTTCCCGACTAAATAAAAAATAATATAAAAGCGCGAAAAAGTTTTATGATGCGTCCTGACTGGTTCAGAGGCTTGCTCGATGATAGCTCCGTTACTTATTTTTGTTTTTAAGTTCAATTAGTTGGATTTTTTCTTCAAGCGTTACTTCAAATTTAACTTGAAACATACGATAATTCCTACGTATACTGTTTATCATTTATATTATATCTACCGGTTATTTGGCCTACTAAGGCAAGTCAGAGCCGAGAGTCCTGAACGCCCTCTTGGGCTTTTTTTGCCCTGTCCTTCTTTTGTTCGAGTCGAAATGATTACATTTCTTTTGGCTACGCTAATCGCCGTACCAATGTCCTGTACCGTGCAAGTAGTGGGGCAGTTAGGGAACGACAGAAGGTGCGAAATGGACTGATTACAACCTAACTCTGTTTCCTCGACATTTCCCAACACTAGCCCTGTTCTTGTTATGATGAAGAGTAAAACAATAACGAGTAAAACAAATGAACTCGGTATCAAGCAGCGGTTATCAAGTATAGTACAGACTCGCATACTTAAGTTTTTTGGCCATATCTCGAGACAAAATCATGACTCGATTGAACGTGTTGTTGTCCAAGGCAAGGTAGAAGGCACTAGATCACGCGGAAGGTCCCCAATGCGGTGGACTGACCAGGTAAAGTCGTTGGTTGGCGAGCCTATACACAAGTGCACCAGAATGACAGCAAGCAGGGAGAGATGGCGGGACATCGTACGGCGAGCTACACCTGCCCTACAGAATCAAGCAACATGTTGACCACTCTGCCAAGAGTGATACGAATAAGAAGAAGAAAATAATAACATGTAGTTTTCTTACCAATTCTAGGCAACACGTGAGCGGAGTGCCTCAACATTGGTAAGGCCAGTGGTCCTGGGATGTCGATGAATGGCTTTAAAGCTGTCACGACTGGTGCGGCGGCTGGAGCAGCTGCAGCTTTCCATCTCTGCGGAGACGTCGATGATCTGCTTGATGAGGAGCTGATGTGCCGCGTGTGGAATCTGCAAATGGGATACAAATATAGAATTATGTCATTTTGACTCTTCCATGCTGGTCTGGGAGAAAAGAAAAAACGTAGAATGTGCCAGCTGCTTCTCTTCCCGCGCAGATCGTAAAAGCCGATCCGAATAAAATCTGCGGAATCATGTCAATGGGCGATGCGGCTAGCAACCCATCACTATTTGATTCCGTTTTCCATCTACACGCCCTCCAACATGCTAAATAAGGCCATAAGGTCTTATAGACCTAGGGTCTGTCTACCCCGCAAGGAAAAAAGACGGGATACTATGTATGTTAACATTGATATTGGCTATAGTTACTACAATACTGCGATGCAATGCACGCTATTGCGATACCACAACACTGCGATGAACGTTATCGCGAAAAATCGTCACTGCGAAGACACTAGATGACCTTCAGTGTATTGACGTTGCTAGTATTACATATTATTTAATAATGTTCACTACTACTAGGTACTTACAATAATAACAAGAGCTCAATGCTTTTTTAAACTGACTTCAAAAAAAGGAGTTTTGTATGATATAAGCGTAACCAAAGGGTAAAAACGAGAACCTATTAATATCGCTCCGCTGTCCGTCTGTCCGTCTGTCACCAGGCTGTATCTCATGAACTGTTATAGACAGTTGAAATTTTCACAGATGATGTATTTCTGTTGCTGCTAAAAGAACAAATACTAAAAAATGTAGTAAAATAAATATTAAAGGGGGCTCCTATACAACAAACGTGATTTTTTTGCTTATTTTTGCTCGATATTGATAACGGCAACAGGTAGACGCTTGATATATTCACAGAATATTTAGTTATATGTCTATTTAAAAATAAATAATTAAATAACGGGGGAATGCAGCTAGTATTCTTGGCACTATGCCACATGGGCAACACCTTAGATTTCTATTTTTAGATTTTAATTGTTTTATTTTTAAGATTTTTAGTTTTTTGTAGATCATAGTTAGTCTCAATCTCAAGTTATCAAGCAGATCATAGTTAGTCTTTATTTTCTTCTCATTTAAATACTTTATTTCTATTTTGATTATCATTCAGTTTTTGTACTGTAAGTTATATTAATCGCTCATATGCGGGAGCGCAGATCTGCGCAAAGGTGCATTGTTTAATGAATAATGTCACTATATATGTATAAAGGTTAACAAATATAAATTCCATCCACGTATTAACAGACTGCCTCTGGAGAATTTGTAGTAACAATGGACGTTTATTGACGCTTTGTATGTATGTATGTTGTATGTACATTGTACGAGTAGCATACATACAATTGCGACAGCTCCGTGGCGCAGTGGTTAACACGCCAGCCTGCGACATGGAGTGCCGGGTTCCCCGGCCAGGTCAAGATGGAAAATGATCTTTTTCAGATTGGCCTGGGTCTTGGATGTTTATCTATATATGTATTTGTTATAAAATATAGTATCGTTGAGTTAGTATCCCATAACACAAGTCTTGAATTTACTTTGGGTTAGCTCAATCTGTGTGATTTGTCCGTATATATTTATATTTATTATAAAGTAAATAATAATAAATAAATATATAGTTTAATTATAAAGGGTAGCTTTAATTTAAAAAAAAAACGAGTTTTAGGGATTTACACACAAGCAGAGCAGCGAGAATGCCTGTACTTCAAAAATGTTAAGCCTGCCCATGCAATAGAATATTTGTTTGTTAACAATGTTAACTTAACAACTTATTAAGTTAATCACAAGTTGTTAAGTTAATAACAGTGTGTTTTGTTAATTGTTAAACATTATTCACGTACAAACAATCATACAATGCAAATGAACTGCGCATTAGTCGTACGCGTGTTGGAATTTATTTGCGTATCATTTTACACTATTAGTATGAAGAGCTAAGTACTCGGGTCCAAAGGTTTGTTTTGTTTGGGTCAAAGGAGGTTCAAAGGCCGCAATAAAAGTTGAAAGGTAAGGTATTGTTACTTGAATAATTAATGTAAATAAATTTAAAAGGGAACTCTTTGATATGTTGGCCAACAAGGGATACTACTCAGTTAATGAATATTTATATGATAAATTGACATCTTTACTTCCTTATCCTTACTAATATTATAATTGCGAAAGTGAGTTTGTTTGTTTGTTTGTTACGCTTTCACGCCATTGACGTGGGCGGAGCCGCGGACGAAAGATAGTAAATAATAAATTGACTATTGTACATTTTGTAATAAGAAATAATGCCTGAATGTACAGTCAAACTAAAAATAATAATATCATGAAAATAAATATTCAGAAAGATTTTAATAAAGACTTTCTGATTATACATTTTCATGTAAATATTACTTATAGTTAAAGAGAAAATTCAAGATATAGGTAGATGGCAGGGTCAGGTATCTCGTTGGCTGACTGTACACACATATTCGTAAATAAATTATTCTATTCTATTGAATTTTTTTTCTGAAACGTTACACAGAGTGCTAGTCATAAACTCAAATGTTTTTGACGTTATAACGAAAACGTCTTATAAATCGATGAACGCTGGCTGCACGCACGGAAAAGTGTCACGTGCCGAGTGCATGAATGTCGAAAATTTGCGGCATTAACGGCCGTATCTTTTGATTGCGTTGACTTAGAAGTTTAATTTTTCCACAGCTCCAAGGGACCTCTACTTGTTCCTGAGAAAAAGGATCTTGACAGACATACAGGCAGACAGGCAACAAAGTAATCCTTTAAGGGTTCCGTTTTTTTTCCTTGAACCCTAAAAACCTTTGCTGTAAACGTCTGCTGTACGTTTACTTGTTGTTGTTTTGAACCGTAAAAACCTTTGGTTATAGACTCAGGCCTCGGTCTGTGACGCAGTAAAAACTCTAGACACATCACATGATACCCAGGTGTCGGTGGGAGTCAAGGTCGAAATACAAATCGTAGACGTGTGCTGTACGTTTACTTGTTGTTGTTTTTTATGTCTAGCATAGTTAGGTTATTTAAATATGAATAAATACTTATTACTTATTCGTGACCGACTATTTCTTCTTCAAGTATAACAATCTATGACTATATTATATATTTTATTTTAAAATGGTTTTCTTAGATTAAAAACATTTTACCTTTTTAATTGGCGATTTTTCCGCTTGGTATTTTGTTCCTATTAACTATGATATTCAGTTAAACACATTATTTTTATTTAAACTTAAAACTGGACTATATTATTAACATTCTGCATGCATTAAT
Source organism: Elegia similella (assembly GCA_947532085.1). NCBI lineage: Eukaryota > Metazoa > Arthropoda > Insecta > Lepidoptera > Pyralidae > Elegia > Elegia similella. Next base: position 7,381,938 of record OX383933.1, read on the forward strand.
ATTTTTTGTTTTTCTGAATTTAATTACTGAAAAATGCTCATGAAAAAAACTCGTTTCAGATGTTGTCATTTTGATCAAAAATGTTGTAATTTTTCGCCAGGCAGTTAAAATGAATTTGGCAATTGAAAGGGGTTTCGTAAGTAAATAGTTTAGTAGTACCAATAGAAAAACGTGAAATGGTTTTGTAGGGTTCCGTCCCTCAAAAGGTCAATCGGAAACCTTATAGAATAACTTTCTTGTCCGTCTGTCTGTAAAGACCTTTTTTCTCAGGAACGCGTCCCTGGCGTCGTCGCTCTACTGTCCCTTAGAGCTTGCACTTAACCGGTTTTTTAAATATTATTTAAATTTATCTGCGTTTTTAACAAAAATGTTTGAGTTTCTTGTGTATACGTAAAACACAAAAAACAACACTGAGAGGACGGAGCCGGCGTGCATTTGCAACGCAAAAAAGGAAATTGATCTTACTTCACAGCATTTAAATTGAAAAACTAAACGGGTGAGACGGCAGCCGTACCACCATTCAAATATGAAATGTATGTACTAATCTTATGGTCCAATCTCCTTTGTTCCATTGTATATGCGATCGGAACCGACTATATTTGTAATATAAATATTTTAGGTTTTTGATGGGTTTTTGTCAGCATTCAGGGACCATGGTTTGCTTGGTCCTTACTCGTTTTGTTAACGTGCTAGTTGTTTCCCGCATCTTCATCCGAGTGGGTTTCAGTTTTATCACAGTCTATCCGGGTCGACCACCTGGCCCCGGATAGACTGTGTGGTAAAAGCCGGACCAAGGTTTCCGAAGTATCTTAGGTGAGGATGTAGTAAATAAAATGTAATAAATTATGTACGTTAAATGACAGAACATTAATAGTTATGTATGAAATAAAGCAAATATAGTAGGAATCCCTAAATTTTTTGCAAATAAAATGTAGCCTATGTTACGCGCTGGTAAAGTAGCTTTCTATTGGTAAAAGCATTTTTAAAATTGATTCAGTAGTCTTTGAGTTTATCCATTACAAATAAAGACACAAATATTTTTTCCTTTAAGTCTAAGAAGTCTGGCACTTCTAGTCTTGATAATACAAGTTTAGATATGTTATATTTTTTTACGCATTCACATTAGAAAGTATTTTGCAAACTGCAACTTTCCCTTTTGACCGAAATATGTATATGAGAATTGTTTTAAATGATCTTTTATACAAAGTCAATAAACAGACTTCAACTACTGCACTGATTTTGATGAAAGGAAAAGTATATCCTTTCAAATATAATAAAAAAACAACGGGTTGCACTTCGGGATTGACGGCAGAAGTGCAAACTCTTTTAACGGAACGTTTTTAGAGTTCCGTACCCAAAGGGTAAAAACGGGACCCTTAATATCGCTCCGCTGTCCGTCTGTCTGTCTGTCACCAGGCTGAACCGTGATAGTTAGAAAGTTGAAATTTTCACAGGTGATGTATTTTTATATAACAAAATATACAAAAAATAAAATAAAATAACAACAGGTAGACGCTTGAAATATTCATAGATTATTTAGTTATATATTCATTTTAAAAATAAATAATTAAATAAATATACATTTTGTATTAAAGGGGGGCTTACGCCAATACAACAGACATTCTTGTTTGGCGTTTTATAGATGACGGTGGGGAACCCTTCGTGCGCGAGTCCGACTCGCACTTGGCCGGTTTTTTCTTTTCTCCCAGACCAGCATGAAGAGATTTTATTCCAAACCACGTAATAAAGAAAGAAATATACATGGTGAAATTTTTATCGTTCTGAACCCTTAAAGGGGTGATTCAGCCCATCGAAATGAACAACTTTTCCTATGGGATCAATGCTGGGAACAAAAAATTTTTTGACGTTCCCATACAAATTGACCGGGCGGCCGAACATTTTTGTATGAAACATTGGTCCCATAGGCAAAGTTGTTCATATCGACGGGCTGAATCACCCCTGTAAGGGTTCAGAACGATAAAAAATTCACCATGTATATTTGAAAGTAGTTATATCGGATACAAAATGAAAGCGAGAAGGATGTCTAGTGCACTTTCTAATTTATTTATTTTATAATCTCCTTGCATAATAACAATATTCTTTAAAATTTCAATTTATTATTCTTCATAATATTAAAGACACAATTGCTTAACATTACTCAGATAATATTATTTTTATATTTCCTTAAACCGCGAATCCATGCGCGTGCATCTTTCGGTAAAGAAATTATGATATGCCACGATTAATCGAAATCCGTACAACATGGATCTAAGAATCCTTACAACCGACAATCCGCGTTTGATAAACCAGCATCAAAAAAGGATATTTTGTTGAGAACGTATAATTCTACTTAAGAACTTATATTATTATTATCTATTCCCAGTCTTAAGTATTGTTTATGTTATTTAAAATTAAGATGAGGTAAATCATTATCCATTAAAAACAATAAAAAATAAGGTAGGAAAACGAAACTTACAAAGATTGACGAACCAAGAGCGTAGATTTCGCCATTGTTAATATATCACTAAACAAAAACAAAACACAATCTACACAAAAACAACACTCATATTTTTTGCCGTTTTAAAATTGTCTTCTATATTATCTTCTTCTTTTTTTCAATATTAACTTATTTAACTGCCAGTAGTAAGCTGGCCTCAGTATTTTTATTTTTAAAAGTTTGACTGCCAGTACGCGGTATCGCGGCGATCGGAAATATGCACGTCTGGTTGGTATGAAGACGAGAGTATAGTGATGTGATGCGATCAAACGCGATGAGAATGGTGGTCGATAAGTAGGGACATTTTATAGTATAGTGCATGAATGGTGCATGCAATTACGTAATATTTATTCTTATACAATAGCGATTACTAGTGTGTTTGTCTGTTACCGAAATAACCTTGCATTTAGGTATATAAAGTATTTTACACGAAAAATTTATATACCCACATTACCCACACCTCTGAGAAGGAAATTCACCCGCAATTCTCCTACTAAACCATGCAGTAGATGATTAGATACCTACCTTCTAAAGTCGCCGAAAATATGCTTTTCAAAAATTACAGTTTGAAGCCATATTTGTCGCTCATTATCCGTACCATAATAAAATATTTTTAAAGATATAGTCTATTAAGACGAGGACTCAAATGTTTGGTACCTTCGCTCGGCAAAGGACTGATCAAGTGCGCGCAAGGGATAGCGCTTGGCGGTTTAGCCCGTGAATGATGAGATAGGAGATAGTCTCGAGTCGCTCAAAGAAAAAAACGTAAGCGCCAAATTCGTTATTTCTATTTTATATAAAATCAGACCGATTAATTGTATTTTCATATTTACATTTTGATGAATTACTAATAACCTATCTTTTAGTCTAAAAATCATTATTTCATTCGTCGCATTTGAGCTACAATAACAAAAACTCTGCGAACGAAGACCATTTTTCAAAAAATATTTCTATCGAGAAAATTTTATCAAAACGTGTTTCTATCTTCAATTTTTGGAGATGAAATAGTCAAAAATCATATTACTTAGATTTGAAACTCCTAATTTAAGTATTTTGCGAGATAAATAAGGTTCAGAACGACCTTATTTACAGTGGTATCGCCTTAAGTTACACTAGCGGCCCGCCCCGGCTTTTCATGGCCAGATATAGGTATTTGTATGTTTTGGTTCCTTTTTCACACCTTGGGTTACATTATCAAAGTTTTCAAACGGATTCCTTTTTTGAAAATAGTCTATAGCTTAACAGGGATTGATTTTAATGGCGAAAGAATCTTTTCAAATCTGTCTATTCAAACAAACAAAATAAAATCTTTCCTTTTTTAATATTAGTGTAGAAAACAAAAACATAAATCAAAATAAAGATTTGATAAAGCATTTTTCTTTGTTTACAAACACGTTTACGTCATTAAAGTTTACTTTAAAGTTCAGTGACAGTGGCAAGTGTCGCGCAATTTGTATGATACGACAGCACGACCAATCAATGCGCGATCTGTCAAATATTTCAAAGGCTATATAGAAAACGTGCTAGTTGGACTCGCCCAAGAAGGGCACATTTTACCACTTAGGAAGTGTCTCTCGCGCGAACTATTCAGTTTAGAAAAAAAAAGATATTAAAAACCTCAACATTATTTTTGAAGACCTTTTTGTGTGAAAATATTAATGCGGTTCACAGAATACATCTACATACTTACCAAGTTTCAACAGTATAGTTCTTATAGTTTCCGAAAAAAGTGGCTGTGACATAAGACAGACATGACGAATCCATAAGGGTTCCGTTTTTTTACATTTGGCTAGGGAAACCCTAAAATGCTATAAAAAATCGACAAGTTTTTTGAGATATCTGGACTTAAACATTTAGAAAAACAAGCGAAATTAACACCCTGTGTACAAATAAACACTTTCTTGGCCAACAACTTTTAACCATTATCTACTATGTAAACTAAGTCACTGACGTCAACAATCAAAAGCTGATTTATCGATTTCAATTAAAAAATCAACAACAGCCTCCGTGGTTCAGTGGTTAAGGCGTTTGTCTGTTGACCCGAGGGTTGTGGGTTCGATTCTCACCGGAAGCATACTTTGTTTAGTTGTTTCCAGTTTGGTTAGGACATTGCAGGCGTGAATCACCTGATTGTCTGATAATAAAGATGACGTTAAGCCGGTGGTCCCGGCTGCCATCAGGTAGTCGTTAAAGGAACTACGTCAGAGGCCGAGAGGCGGTTCCGAAGAACTCTAACACCAGGGTGTGCATGGTCGATTGACCGTGACACGTACTCGAAATGATGATGATGAATTAAAAAAATATATTTTGTATGAAAAAATTAATATAGCGTGTCGATGTCTTAAAATTTGCTTCTCAAGTATTTCTTTGACCTGTGAGATTAAGCCCTTAAAATTTTAAGCACAAATGCTTAATTTAAATGGACCTTGTATATTATTATCTATTTCAAATCACAGGAGGTATTTTATTATCTATTTACTTGTAACATGTGATCATTGAGTGCATGATCATGATCGACCACTGACTACTAAATACTCAATTATTATCATACTTTATTACCTTTAATTTATTACCCATTGTGTATACATATGACGCGCGTTACGTAGAGGATATATATTTCAATATTGAATTGGTCAAAATCATATAACTTGTACAAAAATGATAAAAATTACGAATCGGAATGTTTATCGGTGAACCAATGTGTATCTAAATCATTTATTTCCTCCAACTTACTACATGTTATATTCGAGTTTATAATTTAGTTTCATGTCGTCATTGCACATTTATTTTCTTGTTTATAGACATTGCACATTTATTTTCTAATTTATAGCCAATGCACATGCACCAATTAGTCGAAGATAATAATGAACACCCGTAACTCTACATAGTTTAAGATTTTTTAAATGCACTAAGGTATATTAGCTATTTTTTATGGGTAATGTAAGTGATGGCAATTGTAAATCTGTATGATGATATAAGAAGCTTAAAATTATTGTACAATTTCCATTGTATGGTATGGTAATAAATAAAATAGTCTTTACCCTTTTCTCGTCGTCAATTGACACTGAGTTTTTTAAATTCAAAAATACCGGTTAATTGCTGGTCGGAATCGGGGACGAAGGGTTCCGTACCATTTCGTCTATACAACATTAGACGAATATCTAGCTAAAAACGGCAAAAAACATGTTGTATGGAAGCTCCCTTAAATATTTATTTTGTTTTTATTTAATTTTTAACCTGAATATATTCTGTGAATAGTTCAAGCGTCTACCTGTTGCCGTTATCAATATCGGCGCAGCAGCAGAAAACGACATAAAAATCATGCATGCAGTATGAGAGCTCCCTTATTTATTTATTTTATTCTGTTTTTTGTCGATAAATCGATATGTAAACGAACTGCTCAGTGTCCCTTCCCTATCAATATGACCTTTGAACCTGTTCTCGTTGAGTGCGGCGACCGATTGCTTCCAAGGATTCAATTGCTGATGCTAATATGAGATGTCGCGGCGATAAATGTTTTGTTTACATTCAGAACTTCTAGTATTTACTAGTAACCTGTTCATAATATTAAATGTATTACGTATCTGAAACTTGCATCACTCTTTTTCAAAAAAAGAATGTTCTCAATTCGGTTGTATTAAAGTTTTATTTGTTTTTTTGTTTGTTTTAACGTTACCTTACCGCATAACTACGTTTATGAACCGATTTGAAAAGTTATTTTTTATTAGGAAGAGTATGTTTTCGAAATAATCCCATTATTTTTATCTAAAGTCATTAATATTATCAAAATTAGTTAAGTAGTTTGGTTGTTGCTGTTTGTATTATAAAGTTGTAGGCACGTGCCCTTTGATTGCTAAGGCTATTGCAGTTGCTGACTACAATACGAAAACCGGTATTAATTCCCGAATAGAAAACATTTATTTCGGAAACTCAAGCGTTAATGAATTAAATGAAATGATAAAAAAAATATAATAAATAATGAAAATTTTTTTTATAGCAAAATAATCATTATTTTTACATTATTGACCCAAATTTTATAGTGCATGTGTACATAGGGCGCACTGTAAGTTTCCGGAACTGGCCACTTACATAAACAATATTTAAAAATTTATTGCAACATTTGAAAATAGAACTCTTTGGCTGTAGAATGCAGTTTGTTTCATTTGACTGTCTTTTGTTTTTACCTTGTGGCGCCATTTAAAAAATTGTGTGTCTGCATCAACATGGATTTAACTCGGGAAAATTTTCGTAGTATGATTTTCTACGATTTTAAGTGTAATTTGATAGCTCAACAGAGCATCGCTCGGCTTGAAACAGCTTTTGGTAATGAAGCACCATGCAAGACAACTGTTTATAGCTGGTTTGCAGAATTCAAGCGTGGTCGTATCAATCTCAGTGACGAATCTCGCGATGGTCGGCCGTCCACCGCTGTGACCAACAAAAACATCGCTGCTGTGCGCCGTATGATTGAAACAGACAGGCATGTGACCTACCATGAAATTCGCGCATCCTTAGAAATAGGCATGAGTCAAATACAATTATTCCTACATAAACATTTGGGTGTGAGAAAGCTGTGCTCGCGGTGGATCCCACACAACTTGACCGAGGCTCAAAAAACGGACCGCGTCACTTGGTGCAGTGCCATGCTTACCAGATTCAACGAAGGTGCGTCAAATTTGGTGTGGGACATAGTAACAGGTGACGAAACATGGATTTATTGCTACGATCCCAAAACAAAGCAGCAATCGAGCGTATGGGTCTTTCAAGATGAGCCGAAACCAACCAAAGTGGCGCGCGTGAAAAGTGCATCTAAACGGATGATTGCTTCTTTTTTTAATAAAACTGGACACGTGGCTACTGTTGCTTTAGAGAATCGTCGTACAGTGAATAGTGACTGGTACACGACCATTTGTCCGGAAGTTATTGACGAAATCCGTAAAAATAACCGTAAACGCCGTATCATCCTGCATCACGACAATGCTAGTTCTCACACGGCCAGACAGACAAACGACTTTTTGAAGGCGAAAAATGTAGAACTCATGAGTCATACTGCATACAGTCCCGACCTAGCACCTTGTAACTTTTTTCGGTTCCCAAAAACGATTTTCATCACCAGAAGAGGCTGTCGAGGAGTATGAAAAACACGTTTCAGAGGTCACCACAGAGGAGTGGCACAAAAGTTTTCAAAACTGGTTTCATCGAATGAAAAAGTGCATAGACGCCAAGAGAGATTATTTTGAAAAAAAAAAAAAATTAATTTTGTACCTTTAATAGTATTTTTTCATATTCATTCCGGAAACTTATAGTTATGAAACAATATCAGAATTAATGAAACAAAATAATACTTTATTATTTATTGTTATTTTTTTGATACAGTAATCTGTCAATGATCCAAAATGGAAATTGTACGAGTATATTTATTATACAGCGTGCAATTTGACCTTCGACGTTCCCATCAATATGAACAACTTTTCCTATGGGAACAATGCTGGAAACTCAAAAAAAACATCGTCATTCCCATATAAACTGTCCGGGCGACAGTCTTTTGTATGGAAATGCGGATTTTTTTTTGAGTTCCCAGCATTGGTCCCAAACAAAAAGTTGTTCATATTGATGGTCTGAGCCACACGTCGAGGGTACATTTGCAAGCTGTATATTTCTGATTAATTAATTATTGATTCTAAAATGGAATACAATTGTATATAATACGCTTTGTTTACATTCTCAGAAGCTCTGATATCTATTAGTTAAGGGTCCGTACTACCTCACACTGCTTTGCATGATTGACTGTTATATCAATAATAATTAAATACTCAAGTTGAAATAAAAATGCAGCAAAGTTCAGGACTAACTCTGGTAACTATATGACTCAAAAACACGATTGCGTTAAATTTTCTCGATAGAAAAAAATTGCAAAGTTGCCTCCAAATCACGTCTAATTTACTCGGTATATAGTATTATTCACCAAATACATTAAAATTAACCTTGAAACTTTTGATTATTATTGCGTTACAGATAAGGCAGCCATCATATGTTTTTCTTTTTCGAATAACCCTTGAATATTCCTAAAAAACGAAAATATCTAAAGTAGCCAACGCGTTTAGACCATCCGCGTTTGTATCGCCACGCCGCCTGGCATATGGCGGGCTCTTAATAATATTATGTATTGTAAACTATAGATAAGATATTACATACAGCGATATTACGCATTATTTGACGTGTGCGTGGTACATATACTCTATCTGGCATGTTCCTTGTCGACCTCTGTGCTTCATTGGTACCGCAAGTGTCACTTCTCTCCTTCACTCCAAGAGCTGAGGAACTTAAAATGGACTATGTAGGATACTTGCAGTAACCTGCCGTACGACTGTCTTTGATTGAATCACAGGGTTCGATCCCCGGTCATGATGGATAACGATCTTTTCAGATTAACCTGGCTGTTTGTTGTTTAACTATATACATATGTACTTATCTATTATAAAATCAAGTATCATTATGTTAGTATACCACGGCACAAATTCCCTTACTGTGGGGCTTTTATTTATTTATTCTTTCATGCTGGTCTGGGAGAAAAGAAAAAACGTAGAATGTGCCAGCTGCTTCTCTTCCCGCGCAGACCGTAAAAGCCGATCGGGGGAATGGGCTAAAATCTGCGAAATCATGTCAAAATAGGCGATGCGGTTAATAATCTATCACTACTGTGATTCCGTTTCCCATCTACTCGCCCACCAAAATGCTAAATGTGGCCATAAGGTCTTATAGACCACGGCTCTGTCTACCCCGTAAGGGAAAAAAGGTGATACTATGTATGTATGTATTTTTCTGGCACTAGCATTGTGTTTCATTCCAACCAATATCCTCTCCCTTGTAGGTACACGTTTTCCTATAACAACTAAAACTAGTGGCTCTGTGAGCTGTAGATCTCACGACAACTCATAACAGCGAACTCACAATGGTCCTAAGCGCCATATACCACAATGGCGCTTAATCTGTCAACGGGAAGAAGAGAAACAAAACGGTGCGGAAGAGAAGCATCTTCGTAGTTAAATTAACGGACCGCATATGATATTCTTCCATTATTTTCAAGACCGTGACTATGAAGGAAGAGCAGCTATACTCAAATGGGACTGGGCGGCCCGCCCAGTCCCATAGTTTAGCTGCTCTTCCTCTTCGGGACATGTGTGTAGGATGCACCCACGTAGTCATTTCTGATATATGGTGAACCCAATTAGGTGGGCAAGGGTAGCTACAGAATTGGTATCAGCTGCCCAAGAATGAGATGGTCTGATGATCTGGCAGCTTCTGGTAAAAATTGGTAAAATCTCTGGAGGTAGAGATAAGTGGGGAAATACAAGGGAGGTGTTGACGACACGCTGCTTCTGAAAATATAAAACAGTAAAATTAAGATAAATGTTAAACTAAATACTACCGATAATAGACTATAAAAGACCGAGGCTATGACCACCGCTCCGGATGGTACCTGACACAAAGGATATCCATTGCTATCCAAAGAGGGAATTCCGCTAGCGTAATGGGTACCTTTGAGCCAGGTACAGTTCGGGGTGGCATTTTTGACTAGTCTTTTATTTTTATTTTATTTATTTTTTTGTATTGTACCACGTTTAAATCAAATAAATATACTGAAATAATACTACGTACTTACCACTGGATCTGTAACCTGTAAGAAAACATTAGATATTAATAAAAATAATATGCAAGGAGGAAGGTAATCATAAGCATCTATGTACTTACCTATGCTTTGCTTTAAAAGACGGGCCCCGCACAGCCTAGTCAGTCGCAATCGCCTGGTGAAGTAGCGAAAGCTCACTTAGAGCTACATAGTCCTTCCAAAAAAAAAGCCTAGTCAGTCGCACTAATGATATGCAACAGGATGCTCGTGTATATTATGTCCTACGAGCACCGCGATTCGCCTAAAACTACTGTTGTTTTCAATGAAACTACCTTTTAACGATACACCAGGATCCTATCACCAACAGGAGGCTTGCTCAGTTGTGGGACAGTAAGGCTAAGTAAAGTAGCCACACTTCCCGTATTTTTGTAAGTTAGTGTTCTATAAAAGCTTACTTGTTTCCATTGTTATCTCGATCCCTAACTCACGACGAATGTGGCAGATGCGTAGGCAGCCACAATTTACTGGGACATACAAGTAGATACACAGAACAAGAAACATTAGAAATGGCAAGGGGGCGTGGCATGCGCGCTGACACTGCGCACGATCTGCTCACTTGAATCACCTAGTAGTTTGTCCCGCGATCGTCAAAGCAACAAGGGAGATTAACGTAAAAAAAAACCTCGAGAAATGCCGATGTATGCTATTCTACGTGTAAAGTGAGAAGTCCTAGTGAAACTTTGACCAAGGAGGAGTTTCTACTCAATTGTGTTGCTTTAGTAGAATGCTTGAAATGAGGAGACGCTGGTTTTTTATAGAAATCACGAGTGATAACACTTCTAATGTTTTTGTTGTTCTGTGAGTAATAGGTACTCGTATTGCTTCGCGTGGGCCGCTATCTCGAGAATCACATTACTTTTTACAACACTACATAGTTACATCTGTATCTTAAACGTTTATAATAGAATAGAATACTTCTGTGGTCAGGTCGATTATATTCATTGACACAAGCATTTCTACATTCATTTTTGCCCGTGCCATTGACGGTGTGGAAAACAAACTTAAACCTCCATATAGTTTTCCCAAAGAACATAGAACACAAAGAAAAACGTAACAAAGGAGATGCAAATACATTTTGTTTCGAATGCACAGTTTACGATTCCGGTAGTCTTGGGTCAGAGAACTGAGGAGATGTGGAAGGAATCTAAGGATTATTTTAAACATACAGACCACTTGCTTGCTTTACGATACTTACATACTTTTGGTTTTTGTTTTTTTTTTTAAATATATACGGATAAATCACACAGATTGAGCTAGCCCCAAAGTAAGTTCGAGACTTGTGTTATGGGTTACTAACTCAACGATACTATATTTTATAACAAATACATATATAGATACACATCCAAGACCCAGGCCAATCTGAAAAAGATCATTTTCCATCTTGACCTGGCCGGGGATCGAACCCGGTCACTCCGTGTCGCAGGCAGGCGTGTTGACCGCTGCGCCACGGAGCTAGTCATTTTTGCACCAGATGTTAGCCATTTTTAAGACCAAGGATTTGCGAAATCTACCTTACTACCGTCATCTGGGCAACATGGTTTACATTTTTTTTAGATTCGACAGTGACATTACACCAAAGTCAGTTTGAATCGTTGCCTCATCTCATTATTTCTCATGTCAAGCATAAGCTTGTGGACAAGAGTAAGAAAATGTTACATCTTGCCGTGTGATTTAAATTAGATTATTCTCTCTTAAACATCCTCGACTTTGCGTATTCCCGGTCCTCAGCTGCGATGAGTCGGAGCCTGAGGTTCGCTTTTATGACACCATGTGAGTAATTCATGCCGTAATATGATTTTATGTGTAAAGTTGCTACAGACGGAAAACGCCTGAGGCCAACTTCCTTGGTTAGCAAGAATCCAAATCCAGTATCAAAACTTGTGAAAATGAAGTAGATACAACCTACAGGCATTTGACGTGCCGGGAATAAAACCTTTCATATCGCACATTACATCAGCTCTTACAATAATATACCGCACTATAATTAAGTATGGACTCTGTCGGGGGCATCGCAAAAATAAAGAGGAAATGCCTAGCGGGTTTATCTTGTAAGTAAATAATATCAAAAAGGCGAATTTATCATTAATCATGGTGCGTTTGTACAATGTTGCGTCCATGCCGACATTAATCTCCTTATTTCTGTTATCCTCGAACATAATCCAATGGATGGGATGCAATGGATTTGTGTCAAGGGCGCCTTTCCTTTGATCCTTGTTGCCTTGGAACTTCGAGCGTTTTGATGGTATTTCGTAAATTAGCTCATGCTTATTAAATTAAATGGGGTTCAACATTAACAAAGCGAAATTTGTAGCAATACGAGAGTTTGTGATAATACCTAACTTTTATTTAACTTGCATAATTAGTGATATGACACAAAGCTTATAAACATCTAAGAGCCTCTCCAACCCGTCTGGCCAGCGTGGAGAGTGTAGGCCAAGTCCTCTGGCTGCTTTGGCCAAGTATGGCCCTAGTAGTACAGAGAGGGTCGTGCTCCTGTAGTGAAGACTAAAAAGGACCTGATGATGATGATGATGATGATGATAAATGGGCCAAATCTTGAAAGATAAATTAGGACTATAGACGTTTATTGAGTTGGGATTTGGAAACTTATGAATAAATCTAAAATTAAAAATAATAATGCAACGGAGCTGTTCAGAATGATCTGCGATCAAATATAATGGTAGATACACGATTAGCGCTCGAAAAGTGGCACCGGCAAAACAGCGCACTATTTGAGTTTCGGAGCTGTTTTGTCCACAGTTTCAATAAACTATTCAGACGTCTTGCGATGACGAAGGTCTGTAAAAAGATGCAAAAACTACGCGTCAAAAGTGAAAAAGAAAGATGGTCTCATACTTTCAGTATGTACCGTTTTTGTTGTTGTTTCTAAGTAGGTATGCATGATGTTTTGGCTCGGGGACATTATTTAGACTTCATTTTGTATAAGACTGTGTATCTACCATTATTTATAGAGAATATTGAATATTTTTTCATTGCTGGACAGTTCGGTTACATGTATAGAACAAATTTACTCATAATGTATAATACCTACTTATGATTAAATCATATTTTTAACCGACTTCAAGAAAAAGGATTATCAATTCGGTTGTTTTTTTAATATTTTTTTTTTTAATGTTTGTTACCTCACAACTCCGTCATTTCTGAACCGATTGAAATGTATTTTTTATTTAAAATAGTAAGCTTTCGAGTTGGTCCTATTTAAATTTAATTACAATCGGTGTAGTAGTTTGATTGAAGTCATATCATCACTATCATCAGGTCTTTTTTAGTCTCCACTGCAGGAACATGACCTTCTCTGTACTATCGGAGCCATACTTGGCCAGAGCAGACAGGATTTGGCCTACACTCTCCTGGCCATGACGATGACTGACGATGTATGTATGTATGTTTATACATACCTACATATTATTACGTCTTTGTCCCTTGGTGGGTAGATAGAGCCTAGGTCTATAAGACCTTATGGCCACATTTAGCATGTTGGAGGGCGTGTAGATGGAAAATAAATCAAATAGTGATGGGTTGCTAACCGCTTCGCCTATTGACATGATTCCGCAGATTTAAGCCCAATCCCTCGATCGGTTTTTACGATCTGCACGGGAAGAGAAGCAGCTGGCACATTCTACGTTTTTTCTTTTCTCCCAGACCAGCATGGAAGAACATGAAATGTATGTACATAATTATATAATCCAAAACTACTAATTTAACTGATATGGATGAAACTTTACATAGGCACAAAAAGAGGAGAAACATAGGCACAGAAAGAGTTTCAATATTATATCACGAGATGCTGACAAAAGCTTGTTAAGTTTATGTTAAGTAAGGTATGAAATTTCAGTGTCTAGAGTTTTCTACTTCACTTTAAGTATGTGAGATTAACCAAACGAGCGAACTTTTGTGAGTCTAGCGACGCGTAAAATCCGTTTAGAAATTTATACAGCGTGATTTTAAACCTCCTAGCTATATTGAAATCTGGGAATCATAATCCCTAATCGAATACAGAACTGCAAGAAATAAGGTAAAAACCGAAAAAAAATTGACTTTCCATAGAAATTCGTCCAGCTGATCGGCGATTTTGTATGGGAAACCCAATTTTTTTTCAGCTTTTTTTCTTGCAGTTCTATATTTCATTAGGGATTCTCATTCTGAGCTTCCAATAAAGCTAGGAGGTTCAAAATCACGTTGTATTGAATAGAATCGGAATGTTGCAACTCACAAAGTTGCTCTCGTCTGGCTCAAGCAGAATTTTTTTATGAAACCCATTGCCGCAGTCATCATCATAATTACAGCCGTACGAAGTCTACTGCTGGTCAAAGGTCACTCCCAAGAATTCTTTGTTCCATGGGAGGATATTGCCATACTCATAACGGGCAGGTTGGCGAGCGTAGTTTCTTTAGCTTCTTATTGCTGCGTTATGCGCGTTAGATGTCTCAAAAAAGTTACGTCGAAAAGCATAGAAGTATGAATGTCGTAAAGTGTAGTTATACAAACAAACCGAGCTCCGTGCTCCGTACTCCGTGGCGCGGTGGTCAACAAGCCAGCCTGCGACACGAGGATGCCCGGGTTCGATCCCCGGTCAGGTCATGATGGAAAACGATATTTTTCAGATTGACCTAAGTCTTGGGTGTTTGTCTATATATGTATCTATTATTAAATATAGTATCGTTAAGCTAGTATCCTACGATACAAGTTCAAAACTTATTGTGGGGCTAGCTTAATTTGTGTTATATATCCATATATATTTATACGAACATTTTCATTCCTTAGCCATTTGTGTCCCACTGCTGGGCAAAGGCCTTCCCTTGTTATTTCCACAAATTCTTTTCTTTTGATATATTCTGACAATCCTTCTCAAACTGCTTAAGATTCATCTCTTTATCGGTCTTCCAATTTTTTTACGCCCACATGGGTGGTGATATAAGCCCATTTTTCAGGATGTATTCGACAGATGTGACCGGCCCAATGCCACTTTAGTTTGGCTGCGTTAAATAAATTAGACTATCCTTTCCATCCAGTTTCCATCCTAGTTTCAATCCAATGAACAAACACAAAAGATGTATACGAAACTACGTGCAAAAACAATATTGGAAAGTAAAAACATTATTTCATACTATATGTTTTTTCGATTTCACGTTTCAATCAACACCACGTTGTCTAGCTGCCTGTTTATATTTGTTTTTGTGACAATTTAGGTTTTAAATTGAATGTACGGTGCGAGCGTGAAAGTTTGGTTAAAGTATTCTTTGTTTTTTTTGACGACCTCTGTGGCACCCACAGAAATATATCAAGATAGAACGGCCAATTGAGTTGAGGCTTGTTACCGGTACCAAATTCACATTATAAGTACTGGTAAGTACCGGTATTTGTATTATGTTACAATTTTAACGGTAATTATGAGTATCGGTAATCTGGTAACATAACGATATAATATTGTTAAAAATAACATTAATTTAACCGGTACCTGCGCCTTGTTGCCGTCCCGAATGAAAATCGACTTTTAAACAACATTTTCGGCCCTTATCTTGCGCTGCACGACATAAAACGCTGCGCATGTACTATCACTATTTGTTTGGTTTTCGTGTGTGTAACACTGGTGTCAGATTTTTTAGGCTGCCTAAAGGCATCTGACATAGCTTAACGACTGCCATCAACGATGACATCAATAAATGATGAAAACAGTAATTCCCGATTCTACCAAGTACCGGTGAAAGGAATTGGTACCGGAATTAACGGTACCAAATGCCGGTAAAATTGTATTAAATAATCGTTACCACGCATAACGATACCCCTGTGATTAACTTTACCTAATTTAACGGTAACAATCCAATAACCGGTACGTAGTTTAATAGAGGTACCGGTACTGGATTTTACCGGTATTCCATTCACTGTTTGAGACACGCATGTACCGCCCGTACATGCGTGTCTCAATTCAATCTCGCAGTCTCGCACAATCGAGCAAGTTTCGTTACACGTTATCAGTCAGCGCGCACGTCCCGACATGAACACATGCTTTTTTCAGCGGTTTTCGACTGTAGAAAACTGTTTATCGATATAACGCGATTTATAAATGTGTATATCACATTACTATTTCACTAGTAATGACGTCAAATTGGGGGCGCAGTTTGTGCAAAAACTGACACGCGCGTTTCCTTGACAAAATCCTGCCATCCCTTTCTACCTTGATATATTACTGTGGTGGTACCTCTGTGTACCCTTACGTGTCTTTAAATTGCAGGGTTAGGGTTCGATGTTCGTATGACGTGTTAATATCATACATATTAACTTTAATGAAAAACGGCTTGAACTTTTGAAACAATCTTTTCTGTTTGATATGCAAGATTTAGAATTTCCAACCCGTATTTATTTTATTGTAATTAACAGCCTCCGAGGTCCAGTGGTTAAGGCGTTTGCCTGTTGACCCGGAGGTCGTGGGTTCGATTCCTACCGGAAGCATACTTTGTTTAGTTGCTTCCAGGTTGGTTAGGACATTGCAGGCTTGAATCACCTGATTGTCTGATAATAAAGATGATTTCGTGCTTCGGAAGGAACGTTAAGCCGGTGGTCCCGGCTGCCATCTGGTAGTCGTTAAAGGAACCACATGAGAGGCCGAGAGGCGGTTCCGAAGAACTCTGACACCAGGGTGTGCATGGTCGATTGATCGTGACACCTACTCGAAATGATGAGTAGAAAAAGTTATTTTAGTCAAATTGTGTTAAAACAAGAGGTTTTATGTAAAACCTGTGTTATACGTTTATAAAAATAATTTCTTAGAACAGATATCGCTGAATATAAGAAGTCAAGAAATACACGAATGCTTATTAGGTTTCTGAATACGAGATTGGACTCATGGTTTCGTATCCACAACAGAAGTAATGTGATTAGAATAATTTAATTTAGTCCTAATGGAATGATTGTATTGTTATCGATTATAACGGAGTTATTGAATTGTTTGACTCACGGTATTGTATCCACAATAGCGGATAATTTAATTTAGTCGCATTGGAATGTATTGTTTTCTGCGTATCCTTACTAATATTATAAATGCGAAAGTGAGTTTGTTTATTTGTTTGTTACGCTTTCACGGCGTAACTACTGAACCGATCTTCATGAAATTTTGCATACAAGTACTCTGGAGTACGGAGAAGGACATAGGCTACCTTTTATCCCGGGAAAAAGAACTATTCCCGAGGGATCGACATTGACGCGGGCGGAGCCGCGGGCGAAGCTAGTTGATTATAATGGAAAAGGCAAAAGTTGATGAGATGAAGGAAAAATGATTTTCTTGAATGGAAATGAGTGAAGGAACGGTTCTTTAAAGGGATATTTAGGGCCATCTGTGTAAACAGCATGTGAGTTAAGAAAAGTTAAAGGAGAAATAAACATATTTTTATTATTTATTATAATTAGTAAGTATAATGAAATTACTCCTCAATTACTCCTAACAGAGTTGTGGTAGTGTCCACGCTACCGGCAAAGTTCATTTTTGCTAGTAGCGTGAATGAGGCGGCTCGTATAGGATAACTATTTAGTAATCTGTTGGTATAGGGAAGTATCACACTCTCGCGAAAAATCGACGTTTGAGTAGAAGCTTTATGGTTTCTATGCTTCGTTCGATGAGTGAGAAAGCCGGAGGCCTTTCCTCTTTCCGCCTCATTTCGTCCCCCCCCCCAGGCCCTCCCCCAATGACTCCACTTCAACAACGCCTCGAAAAGCCGGGAACACTTCTGTCACACCCCGGTGTTGCAGTTGTCCATGGGCAGCGGTGATCGATTACCATCAGGTGATTCGCTCGTTTGCCGCTCTATATCATTCATTATCCTGATGTATGAGTTAAAACGTTAAAATTTATTGAAAATCGATCCAGTAGTTTTTACATGAAGGAGTAAAAAACATACATTCATTCATTAGGTTTGTGGGTAGGAGATTGGAGTTGCAGTTTTCTTATTTCGTATCCAAAACAGCAGTAATATGGTTAAGGTAATTTAAT
Source organism: Elegia similella (assembly GCA_947532085.1). Taxonomy (NCBI): domain Eukaryota; kingdom Metazoa; phylum Arthropoda; class Insecta; order Lepidoptera; family Pyralidae; genus Elegia; species Elegia similella. The sequence goes on from OX383933.1 coordinate 7,400,130, forward strand.
AAGTACTAATAGAATCAATGTATATTGTTTTGTCGTATCAATTATAAATTATAATAGAAGGGTTTGGGAAATTATAGAAAAAGGATTATTTTCGAATGGAAATAAACGAAGGGACTCTTCCTTTGATCTACGGCCTGTGAAGGCCGCATGTGAAGTGGTTACTGTAATTTATATATTTTTCTAATGGAATTATTGTTTAGTTTTATGTGTATTGAACATACATACATTATTTTCTTTGTATTTATTGACTTTAAAGAAAAAGGGCAAAGATTAAGAAAATTAAGGACATACGATTGTTTTGAATTAAAAAACCGGCCAAGTGCGAGTTGGACTCGCGCATGAAAGATTTCGTACCATCTAAGTACATATAATAAGTAGAAAATTTAAAAATAAATTTTATTATAGGTATCATACCTATAATAAAATTTATTTTTAATTTTTTTTAATAAGTAAAAATGTATGCTTTTCGCAATTTTTCCTTTATCTGTGCTATAAGACGTTACGAATCCAAGATTCTGAGTTCACGGGAAGTACCCTGTAGGATTTTGATTCCCTTCCGAATGTCGAAAATTTGCGGCTAAACGGCTGTATCTTTTGCTTGCGTTGGCTTAGAAGTTTGATTTTTTCACAGCTCCAAGGGTCAGTAGACCTGAGTATTTGATAGGAATTCCAGCTTAATACTTTTACGCGTTCCTGAGAAAAAGGATTTTAACAGGCAGACAGACAGAAAAACGTGCAACAAAGTGATCCTATAAGGGTTCCGTTTTTTACTTTTGAGGTAAGGAACCCTAAAAAGAGAAAGAAAGGGTGTAAAGCGTATATAGAGATACATGTGAGTATAAAAAGATATCATAGGAACAAATGCGTTTAGTAGACTTATAAGGCTATGGACGGAGTGTTGACGAAGAATTTACTTCATTATCTATACATATAATAAAACAGTAAAAATATTTTGTCTGTACATTTAGAATTTTTGACTGAAATGGATAGAGGGACACTTAAAAAGAATAATAGAAAGCAAAAAAAATTTTTTCGAATTTTTTGTCTGTCTGTCTGTCTGTCTGTATGTATGATCACGATTATCTCCAAAAATACTGAACCGATTTACTTCAAACTTTCACCTATTGCTTTGTTTTAACTCAGCAAAACATCTAAAGTTTGTTTCATCAAAATCGGTTCATTAAAAAAAAAGTTATCGTCATTTGAATGAACTCAAGGAATTAGTTTGCCTGCAAATATACACAGTGAATTTTTTATCGTTTTGGACCCTTAAAGGAGTGACTCAGATCATCAAAATGAACAACTTTTCCTATGGGAACAATGCTGGTAACTCAAAAAAAATCGACATTCCCATACAAACTGGCCGGGCGGCGTGACTCTTTTTTATGGAAATGACGATTTTTTTTTTTGAGTTCCCAGCATTGGTCCCGTAGAAAAAGTTGTTCATATTGATGACCTGAGTCACCCCTTTGAGGGTCCAAACTGTTCCTGAGGGATGGACACTAACGGCGGCGGCGTAGCCGCGGGCAAACGGCAAACCAACCGAAACTGCTGCGCCTAGAAACTTGAAATTTGGTACAGGGGTTCTTTTAATGATGTGAGTGAGCGGTAAGAAAGGATTTTTAAAAAATTTAACTTTTAAAGGGGTAAAATTTATATGGAATTTTCTCATTTCTGGACTTAAAAGTATGAAAGTAGGTATATAAGTTCTCGATTAAAATTAAAAAAGATGTGTGTAGGTAGATGAAATTTGCAAAATTCCCCCCTTAAGAGGTAAAATGGGGGTGGGTGGGTGGTATAAATATAAGTATGGAAATTTTCTCATTTCTGGACTTAGACGTATGAAAATCTATATATATATAAAAGGAGAAGCTGACTGACTGACTGACTGACTGACATATCAACGTAGGGCCTAAACTATAAGGGTTAGAAACTTGAAATTTGGCACAGGGGTTCCTTTTGTAACATAGGGGAGCACTAAGAAAGGATTTTTGGAAATTCATCCCCTAAAGGGGTAAAACGGGGTTACAAAGTTAGTATGAAACTTTGCTGTTTTTGAAGTTTTTCAAATGAAATTCAGCACGAAGGTTCTTTGCTGAAAGGCATGAAACATGAGTAAAATATTTTTTCAAAATTCATCCCTTAGGGAGTTAAACGGGGGCGCAAAGTTAATATGAAACTTTGCCGTTTTTGAAGTTATTCGAATGAAATTCAGCATGTAGGTACTATATTAAAAGGCATGAAACACGAGTTTAATATTTTTCTCAAAAATCATCCCTGAAGGTGGTAAAACGGGGATGCAAAGTTAGTATGAAACTTTCCGTTTATGAAGTTATTCGATTGAAATTCAATATTAAGGTGTTTCACTAAAAGTCATGAACAAAATCCATGCTAATATTATAAATGCGAAAGTAACTCTGTCTGTCTGTCTGTCTTCTTATCACGCTTTAACAATTTAACCAATTTAGATGAAATTTGGTATGGAGGTAGGCCCGGGGAAGGACATAGGGAAGGACATATCATTCCGGGAAATTCAACTGTTTCCGAGGGATCCACACTATCGCGGGCGGCGCAATGAACAAAAGGCAAACCCGACTTATATATCAACGCACAGGAGTTTTTTTTTATGGTGTGAATGGACAATAAGAAAGTATTTTTAGAAATTCAACGTCTAAGAGGGTGAAGTTAATATGGATTTTTCTCATTTCTAGACTTAGAAATATAAAAGAAGGCATAAAGTAAAAAAAAAAAGTTCTAGATAAAAATTTAAAAAAAATTGTGTATGTGAACTAGACAAAATTTCCCCCTAAAGGGGTAAAGTAGAGGGGTAAAGTTTATATGGAAATTTTCTCATTTCCAGACTTAGAAGTATAAAAATAGATATATAAGTTCTCGATTACAATTAAAAAGATCTGTGTAGATGAAATGTACAAAATTCCTCCTTTTTTTTTTGAGTAGGTGTCACGGTCAATCGACCATGCACACCCTGGTGTCAGAATTCTTCGGAACCGCCTCTCGGCCTCTGACGTGGTTCCTTTAACGACTACCAGATGGCAGCCGGGACCACCGGCTTAACGTGCCTTCCGAAGCACGGAATCATCTTTATTATCAGACAATCAGGTGATTCAAGCCTGCAATGTCCTAACCAAACTGAAAGCAACTAAACAAAGTATGCTTCCCGTGGGAATCGAACCCACGATCTCCGTGTCTATGCAAACGCCTTAAACACTGGACCACGGAGGCAGTTCCTGCCTGAAGGGGTAAAATAGGGGGGTCAAGTTAGTTTGTTTGTTTGTTTGTATACTCTTTATTGCACACATACAAAAAATACAATTTAAAGATACAGATTCTTAGATATAAACGTACAGTGGCGGACTTATCCCTGAAGGGATTTCTTCCAGCCAACCAAGTAGCTGAAAGGACAAGATACAATAGTTACGGGTATTACGAGGTCACATGTACAATAAAATTTACCAAATTAAATCTAATAATTTAAAAACAAAATAATGTAATAATATATCTATCTATATTACATATAAGATAAAACTACATTTGAATACATATATATATATATATATATATATATTTGGTATTTTTGTCATTCCTAGACTTAGAAGTATAAAAATAGGTATTTAAGTTCTTGATTACAATCAAAAAAGATCTGTATTGGTAAAATTGACAAAATTCCGCCCTTAAGGGGTAAAATAGAGGGGTAAAATTTGTATGGACATTTTCTCATTTCTAGACTTAGTTGTTTAAAAAAAGGTATGTAAGTTTTTGATTACAATTAAAACGATCTGTGTAGGTGAAATGTTCAAAATTCTCCCCTGAAGAGGTAAAGTACGAGGGTAAAGTTTGTATGGATTTTTTTCATTTCTAGACTTAGTATAAAAACGGGTATATAAGTCCACGATTACAATTAAAAAAGATCTGTGTAGGTGAACTCTATCTGTCTTTCTGTTATCTTTTCACGCTTCAACCATTTAACAGATATACTCTTAATAAATTTAGAAATAAAACATGGTGAAAAAATTTCATGCGGGCGGGACTTGAACCGGCGACCTAGGTATAGACCTACCTCAGACGGCAGAGCATAGGTTGTACATAGGTACGACCTATGCTCTGCCATCTGAGCTACCGCACAATTCAATCTCGGCGCCGAAATTCTCCACCATATCCCATTTCCCCTTAAGAGCCCGCCATATGCCAGGCGGCGTGGCGGTACAAACGCGGATGGTCTAAACGCGTTGGCTACTTTGGATATTTTCGTTATATTCAAGGGTTATTCGAAAAAGAAAAACATATGATGGCTGCCTTATCTGTAATGCAATAATAATCAAAAGTTTCAAGGTTAATTTTAATGTATTTGGTGAATAATGCTTTTGACTAGCTCCGTGGCGCAGCGGTCAACACGCCAGCTTGCGACACGGAGTGACCGGGTTCGATCCCCGGCCAGGTCAAGATGGAAAATAATCTTTTTCAAATTGGCCTGGGTCTTGGATGTGTATCTATATATGTATTTGTTATAAAATATAGTATCGTTGACTTAGTATCCCATAACACAAGTCTCGAACTTACTTTGGGGCTAGCTCAATCTGTGTGATTTGTCCGCATATATTTATTTATAAAAAAAAATGCTTTATACCGAGTAAATTAGACGTGATTTGGAGGCAACTTTGCAATTTTTTTCTATCGAGAAAATTTAACGCAATGGTGTTTTTGACTCAGATAGTTACCAGAGTTAAGCGCCAATTAGACCATCCAGAATTCAGGATCCGGAATTCAGTCAACGGATAGTCAACGGACAGTTTAATCGCCGATCCGTTGTCAGGACAGAATGGCTTCCGACGTCCTTATCGGAAGCATAACGGAAGCATAAAGTGAAACCATCCGGAATTCAGGATCGCCGCATGAGAGGGACGCCGCTATACGTTAGAAACGATACGATAATATCTCCAATCGCGTCGCACGTATAGCGGCGTCCCTCTCACGCATTCAGGATGGCCAACGGATGGCTCTCTCAGGACGCGCAGTCTCCGTTCAGGACACGTTCCAGACGGTGTAATCAGGAGCTCTGACGACTGAATTTCTTGTCCTTATCGGATGCTGAATTCCGGATCCTAGATTCAGGAAGGTATAATAGGCGCTTAAGTCCTGAACTTTCCTGCATTTTTATTTCAACTTGAGTATTTAATTATTATTGATATAACAGTCAATCATGCAAAGCAGTGTGAGGTAGTACGGGCCCTTAAGGCTTACGTCATCTACACAACTACCAAAATTTCAAAATTCAAAATTCAAAACGTTTATTCAATATAGGTTTCTTTGAACACTTATTAATTGTCATATTTCACTTCTCAACAATTGTTGACGTCAAAAATTTACATATGGCTAAGTTTAACGCCGCTTCCAAAGCGGAGTGCAGAAGAAGCGGCAACAAAATTTTTACATTTTCCCCTGAAGGGTAAAATAGCGGGGTAAAGATTGTATAGGAATTTACTTATTTCTAGACTTAGGAGTATGAAAATAGGTAAATAAATTCACGATTACAATTGAAAAAGATCTGTGTAGGTTAACTGGAAAAAAATCCCCCAGAAGGGGGGTAAAGATTTTTTGGAAATTTTCTCATTTCTGGACTATGAAGTATGATAATTAATAGGTATGTAAGTTCTCGATTACAACTAAAAAACATATATGTTTATGAAATGGACAAAATTCACTCCTAAAGGGGTAAAATGGGAGGTTAAAGGTTTTATGGAAATTTTCTCATTTCTGGACTTAGAAGTATAAATAATATCCATACTTTCATACTAATACTAATATTATAAATGCGAAAGTAACTCTGTCTGTCGTTTTTTTACGCTTCAACCATTGAACTGATTTAAACGAAATTTGGTATGGAGGTGTGAGGCCCGAGGAAGGACATAGTGTATGTTTGATTCCGGGAAATTCTACTGTTCCCGAGGGATCGACACTAACGAGGGCGGAGCCGCGGGCAACAGCTAGTCAAGCAATATATTTAGTTGTGATAGAGCCGAGGCATTGGCTAATTACATTTTTGTTAGTACCACACTCTCCCAGAAAATCGACGTTTGAGTAGAAGCTTTACCGCTTCTATGCTTCGTTCGGTGAGTGAGATAGCCGAAGGCCCATCCTCCTCTCCCCCATGTCCATTGTTCACCTACCAATGTCCTCCCTCAACTCCTAGAAAGGCCGGCGACGCTCTTGTTACACCCTGGTGTTACAGATGTCCACAGGCAGCGTTGATTGCTTACCATCAGGTGACTCGCTTGCTCATTTGCCGTCCTATATGATAAAAAAATAAACAAGTAGTGTTGCATGCACCAGTATGTAATTCACATAATTTGTGTCATACATAAAGCATGACATTAAATTATATCGGTGTTGGACACACAATGGCCAATTATTTATTATGCTATTGTGTAATGCTCTTAAAGACACAAGTCAACAAACTCTGGGGCTAGGGGATTTTTTAAAAAGTATTCTTATATCTATAAAATATGAATAACGGCAAATTAGTCAAGATGCTTGAACAGAATGAATATCCTACAGATATTCATTCTGTGTTATATAATACTATTAATTAGTGTCAACATACATATCCCTCTCTGGCAAGGAAAGGCCATTTGCAAGAATTAATATTTCTTAAATTGTTTTTAAATAGCATTACAATGCTCGGTATGCATGCTTGAAATGCGTATACCCTACGGGGTAATATGTAATGAGAGAATTCGACACGGTGATTCGAAGTTACGGTGGTGTAATGGTATCACACTTAGGGCGTTAGCCTAAGGGACGTGGGTTCGAATCCTACCTGTGGCCGAGTTCTTTTTCCTCACATATTTTCAATTTTGATTAATATATCTTTGAATGAAAAATAAAAGCATGTCTGTCCTGCCATGAAAGTTATAGCTTGTGCCACTTAGGTGTAAAGATTCTAACGACACACCTTACGTTCGTGTTATAGCACAGAATAAGCACTAGTAGGTACTTACGTAGTTATCTATACTAATATTATAAAGCTGAAGAGTTTGTTTGTTTGTTTGTTTGTTTGAACGCGCTATCTCAGGAACTACTGGTTCAAATTGAAAAATTCTTTTTGTGTTAGATAGTCCATTTATTGAGGAAGGTTTTAGGCTATAAAACATCACGCTGCGACCAATAGGAGCGAAGCATCAATAAAAAATGTTTTGAAAACGGGGGAAAATTATTCATAGTTGAGGACATCCGTCGCGTGCGATGCGTAAACGGTTCAAATTGCCGCGGACGAAGTCACGGGCAACAGCTAGTGGTGGAATAAAATAACGTACTTTACATTTCCATACTGACATGAACTCTTTTAAAAACAGTCGTGTATAAAGGTAGGGGTAAAAATACGCCATACATAGCATCACGTCTTTTTCCCTTGCGGGGTAGACAGAACCTAGGTCTAAAAGACCTTATGGCCACATTTAGCATGTTGGAGGGGGTGTGGATGGAAAACGGAATCAAATAGTGATGGGTTGCTAGCCACATCGCCTATTGACATGATTCCGGAGATTTTAGCCCAATCCCTCGATCGGTTTTTACGATCTGCGCGGGAAGAGAAGGTGCTGGCACATCCTAATTTTTTTCTTTTCTCCCAGACCAGCATGGAAGGGAAGAGGTATATATAAGAAAGTACTTATGTCTTTATATACTGACACGACATGAAAGCAAACATATTTATGGTAAAATAATGTCAAAAATGTCAAAAAAAACGGATTTAAGATAAAGGGATTAATTTAACAAAATATATTTGGTATAGGTAGTTCAGTAATGGCGTCCAATGTTAAGACTAATCTACTTGTACATTTGTAATCCTTGTTTTTTTTATGTTATGTTATGACGGCAAACGAGCAGGCGGGGTACCTGATGGTAAGTGACCACCGCCGCCTATGGACAACTGCAACACCAGGGTGTGACAGGTGCGTTGTCAGCCTTTCAAGAAGTTGGGGGAAGGAAATGGGGAGGGGAGGGGGGAGGATGGGCCTCCGGCTCTCTCACTCAGCGATCGAAGCATAGAAGCGGTAAAGCTCCTACTCAGACGTCGATTTTCTGTAAGAGTGTGGTACTTTCCCGGACGAGCCGGCCCATTCATGCTACTAGCAATTCATTTTGCCGGTAACGTGGCTCTACCACGCCACGACTAAATTGTACTTGTGCGTGTTTACACACGGTGTGTGTGGTGGGCAGAACAGAACGAGCCGGTGAGCACAGGACAAATTTGTAATTTTTTAATATCAAAATCAGATAACTCGCTTTGAGAGCCTTAACAATATCATTTATAATAGTTTTTATGAACATACAAAATAGCACTATTATAGTATAGCTTTAGGTTAGTGTTTGGGGGTTTCACCCTAAGGCTGCGTCTCCACTGACCCGGAGTAGAGCGGAGAGGAGCTTAGCGGAGCATGAATTGAACAATCACAAGGTTTGAAATCTGATTTCGAGTCTTGTTGCAAATCTGATTTCGTATCTTGTTGCGTCAGTGAAGACGCACCCTTAGTTGGGGACACTCGCTCCTGTTTGGGTCACAAGGAAACCTAACGAACCTAACCCTCCGTTGGGGGCTGGGCAGCGCTCCCATCCCCTTTCCTGTTTAAAAAAATGTGTAAAATGCCATAACGAAACAAAAATGAAAAAAAATGTTGTAATCTATATTTAATAATTATGGAATAATGCAAGTAGGTAATTTACGTGCTTCGTATTATATTTAAAATACGTGTATTATTAATTTCTTAGCCACAGTATGAAAAAAATAATGCTTATAATTTTTAAATAATTCTACTTCTCGCTTTAGAAATGATGACGTAATACAAACGAATCCTTACTTAATATTATAAATGCGAAAGTGAGTTTGTTTGTTTGCTTGTAACGCTTTCACGCCGTAACTATTGAACCGATCATCATGCAATTTTGCAAACAAGTTCTCTGAAGTACAGAGAAGGACAAAGGCTACCTTTTATCCCGGGAAAAAGTACTATTTCCGAGGGATCGACATTAACGCGGGCGGAGCCGCGGGCGAAAGCTAGTATATACATTCGTGCTAAGCTGTTGTAAATTCCACCCCGAGCATGAGTACGGTGACTCTACACATCCAAGCATAAAGGTAGGATATCCTCTTAGGCAAACAAGCTGCCTCGAAGCTTCGGGAACCTTGATGATATAGTTTCGTGTATGATATGGTTAAATTCGGCTCTACATGTTACCGTTGTGATAAGTATGTACTTATGTATGTCTCTTTACAAGTAATTCGCCATTACTTTATATTGCCTCAACGAACTTGTACGTGAGAGGTGGGGTATAGTTAGACATATTTTTCACAATGCATTCGTGTCACATCAATTTCTTTGTATAAAAAACTGAACACATGAGAAAATATCGTTTTAAAATATTAGGTATAAAATTTATATTATTCGTCAAAATCTTTATACAGTTCCTCGTTGTTTACAAAAATAGCTCTGTGTATTTTTTCGTACCCACAAAAGGCGGTTTCGAATAATTTATAGCAAAAACTTTTTCAGGCGTATGTTAGGGGCGTTGTCTCGTTCATACTGTGTGAGAAATGGCTGCACTTATAGCACTTTTTCGGAGTGTTATGCCGTTTTGAGTGAAGTAGCAAGACATTTTTCTAATTACAAAATGAGTAATACATATTCACAAAAGGAGTGTGTAGTTTACTGAACATAAGGTGTGCAAGTGAGTAACTTTATTCCCCTTACAACTTCTAAATATCATAATTATATATTACTAGCTTTCGCCCGCGGCTCCGCCCGCGCCAATGTCGATCCCTCGGGAATAGTACTTTTTCCCGGGATAAAAGGTAGCCTAAGTCCTTCTCCGCACTCCAGAGAACTTGTATGCAAAATTTCATGATGATCGGTTCAGTAGTTACGGCGTGAAAGCGTAACAAACAAACTCACTTTCGCATTTATAATATTAGTAAGGAAGTAAGGATAAGGATTTCTTTCGTAACGTTCATCATAAAACAATTGTATAAAATATTTAAGTACATTCTTACTAATCCTTACTATATACTATTTACAAAATCCTAATCCTAACTAATATTATAAATGCGAAAGTGAGTTTGTTTATTTGTTTGTTTGTTACGCTTTCACGTTGTAACTACGGAACCGATCATCATGAAATTTTGCATACACGTTATCTGGTGTACGGAGAAGGACATAGGGTACATTTTATCCCGGGAAAAAGTTCCCGAGGGATCGACATTGACGCGGGCGGAGCCGCGGGCGAAAGCTAGTTACGCATAAATTATTTTAAGTCATAACAATACTTATTACTACGATACATATTTAGTCAAATATACCATCCCGGACTGTACCTCGCTCAAAGGTACCCATTAAACTAGCGGCGTTACCTCTTTGAATGATAATGGATTTCCTTTGAACCAAATACCACCCGGAGCGGTGGTCATATCCTTTGTTCCTTTAAAGACGTCGTAAGATGAAGCATTTTGCCTCGGGACACCATGGACCAGCTGTTTCCATACCGACTGGAGCATCTGATTATCTAACCTATTGATGGAAAATACTTTTTCAGTATACTTACAACGCCCTTTCATCATCATCATCATCATCCTAGCCGCAAGAAATCCACTGCTGGACATAGGATAGAATACTCCCCAAAGAATTTTGAATACGACCGTGTGGAAGCCGTCTGCATCCAGCATCTTTCTGCAAACTTTGTTAGGTCGCTGACCTGCACAGTAAAAGCGCAAAAAAAGCTACATACATGGTGAAATTTTGATCGTTCTGGACCCTTAAAGGGATGATTCAGCCCGTTGATATAAACAACTTTTCCTATGGGACCAATGCTGGGAACTCAAAAAATGTTTTGACGTTCCCATATAAATTGACCGCGCGGCCGAAATTTTTTGTATGGAACTGCCCATTTTTATTTTGAATTCCCTGCATTGGTCCCATAGGAACAGTAGTTCATATCGATGGGCTGAATCACCCCTTTAAGGGTCCAGAACGATCAAAATTTCGCCGTGTATATGTGGAGTTAAATCAGATGCATCATGTAGACCTCTTTTTACCACACTGGCAATCGTATTATAAAACTAGTAGCACTATGTTTAAGCCATTGCTCACCTATATTTAATTGACAATAATAGCTAAGAAAACGTTTAACCAAAAATAATTTATCACTTATATACAACGTGATTTTGAACCTCCTAGCTTTATTGAAATCTCAGAATCAGAATCCCTAATGAAATATAGAACTGCAAGAAAAAAAGCTGAAAATCGAAAAAAAAATTAGGGTTTCCCATACAAAGTCGCCGATCAGCTGGAGGAATTTCTATGGAAAGTCAATTTTTTTTCTTCGGTTTTTACCTTTTTTTCTTGCAATTCTGTATTCCATTAGGGATTCTGATTCCCAGATTTCAATATAGCTAGGGGGTTCAAAATCACGCTGTAATTAGTTTGACATTTTCTTATTTAAATTCAAATTTATTTATTTCCGTAAATGTAGGTGTATTTGCTATCATTGTCAATGGAATATAGGTGGCCAATATTTTGAACCTACTTAGTACTAAAGTTAGTCCTAGTTTTCTAATAATACTGTCAGTGTTGTAAAGAAAGGTCTAAATAATGTATCTGGGTCTGTTGTACCACTTTCTTGCTTGTAAATATTGAAAATGCATGCCTTCTTGAATAATTTGTAGTTAACTGTAACAAACTGCCTAAATCAGTTTGTTAAAGTTAACTACAAATTATTCAAGGAGGTCAAAGCATGTTTCCTAGGAATACAAGACAAGGATTTAGGTTAGTTCTTGCAGCAAACCCGAGCAGCATTCAGTAGCAAAATATTTTTTAAGTGGAGTCGAATGAATAGAGCAGAGCTCAAAATATAAGCGCCAAACAAGCTCCTAAGGCCAGAGTGGATCAATTGCTTAACAAATACCCGCCATCAAACTAGATACCTCCTGCTAAGAAACTATGACCAGGTGGCAATCAGCCCTGGCCTCTTTGGAACTCTTTAAATAGACTGCGGGCTGGTGTTGATAATGTCACGAAAATAGAGTTAGGTGGGGTTTATCCAACAATAGTGAGTGCGATTGTATGGTGCTATCCAAATCTATGGGTCACCTCTTGGTGTGTCCAGATAGCCCTTGCAACTTGCTCTCATCAGGATCTGAATGAGGTAAGCGAACGGGAAATCATAGTGGCAAAGCACTGGTCGAAACATATTTAATGTGTATGTATAGCCATTTTACGACTCGATAGAAGAAAAAGAAGAGAACCTAATAAAAACGCGAACTTTCTGGCTACACAGATATTAATTAAAATGTTAAAATGCACCTAATTTCACTGGGGTAGAGGTGTTTAATTTAAACGCTTTATTAGGCGTTTGTTATTATTATATGCGATAAGCTTTAAGCAATTGTTAAAATAGTTGCCTAAAATTGTTTGACGTCTTAGCATTTACTTAATGGACTGTTAAACTTAAAGGTCTAAGTTATCATAAATATTAAATAAAGCATTATCAAATTTATTACAATTTTATTATAAGCCTTAAATACACATTATTTATACTTAAATGTTTATTTTGCTTTTGTTAATCATCTAAGTATATACACGTCATGTCTTTTTCCTTTGCGGGGTAGACGGGGCCCAGGGCTGTAAGAAATAATCTACATTGCAGTACATTAATTGATCAATAACGTTGGTTTACCCCACGTTTACCCAGCTCGTTTAGTACGCGAATATAAAAGCTTTAAAAATTGCAGCAATTTATTCCAAAAAACAGCTGGCAGCTACAAAGTAAGCATAGCTTTTTAAGCCTGTATAAACAAGATTGATATGACAAATACTGGTTGAAATATAACGCGTATAAAAGTAACTCGTATTATTTATCTAATCGCATTGTTTATGGACTATGGGCTGTGATTATAGGAATTTATACATTTACATTTTTTTTCGAGAAAATATTTTTTTAACTAGCGAAAAACCACGCGCATATCGTGAAAAATTATAGTTAGTTAAGTACTTACTTTATACGTCAGTGCTCAAAACTTAGTGTTATGTTTTGAGAGTTTAAATATGAATTTAGGTGAGTTTCTTTATTTCTTAATATCTAAATAAATTTGGAGATATCGTCTTTTCCATGTTGGTCTGGAAAAAAATATGGCATAACTTTTTGCTTGTCCAAATTTCCGTGGTTTTCGTAAGGCAAAAATGTGCCGTAAATCCATCCACTGTTATGAGAGCTGAATGGGCTAGTTTCCTAAAACATAGAAATAGTCCAACCGTAAGATAAAAAAGGTTGATTCTGATCGTAAAATGAACAGGTTCTCCTATAGGACCAATGCTGGGAACTCATTTTTTTGTCATTTTTATACTAATTGCTGGTCCGGCCGAACACTTTCATATAAAAATGAATTTTTTTTGAGTTCCCATTATTATTCCCATGTGATAAGTTGTTCATTTTGACGGGGTGAGTCACCCCTTCTTGGGAATGTCATTGGTTATGATGTTACACACTGTATATCGTTAGATGCTTAAATATATTCGCTCTAAAATATAAATTTCATTTTCATCGAAGCCCTTTTTCATAACGATAAAAATAATTTGAAAAACGACATTGCATTTCAAAGATAAAAAGTTTATGAAACGAGGCACAGAGAAAATTAAAGTCAAACAGATAAAACATTGTATAAATGTCCGAGCGTCTGTTTCAATTATGTGAAGCCGACGAAATCCGAAGAAAACCAATTGCGAGCCGCAAATTAGAAAATATGGTGCTGTTCATTCTTGAGACGCACTTTTATGGCCCCTAGGTTTAGGGAGGCCTTTGGTGATCTTGGGGACCTTTTTCTTATCATACAAGTCCATTACGTATTTAACAGAACATCAGTTCATCATATAACCTATTCTAATGCGTAATGGAGAAATGGACGACCAACAAATGAGTACAATCTGTCTCGTCGCATAGTTTCCTCACATTAATGGAGAAAAAAGAAAAATGGCGGACATGCCGAGGAAAAGTGGACATTAGGAATAACGTTTCGTATATTATCTGAATCATTTAAACACCTTTCGTCGGTCAACACTGGTCTGGGGGCAACAAAAAACTTGCCAAGTGCGAGTCGGACAAATGCAAGAAGGGTTCCGTACCATTCATCATCTAACTAATGAGCAAAAAAACACGTTGTATGGGTAAAGCCTTCAAATATTTGTTTAATTTTTATTTGATTATTGCGAATATTTCAGGCGTCTACCTGTTGCCGCTATCAATATCAAGCAAAAACATTCTAACTGTCTGTCCGTCTGTCACTAAGCTATATCTCATGAATCGTAATAGTTAGACAGTTGAAATTTTTACAGATGGTGTATTTCTGTTGCCGCTATAACAACAAATACTAAACAATAGAATAAAATATATATTTAAGGGGGCTCCCATACAACAGACATGTTTTTTTGCCGATTTTATACATAGACTAGCTGTTGCCCGCGACTTCGTCCGCGGCAATTTTTGTTATTATGATTAAACTAGCTGTTGCCCGCGGCTCCGCCCGCGTTAGTGTTGATCCCTCGGGAACAGTAGAATTTCCCGGAATCAAACATACCCTATGTCCTTCCCCGGGCCTCACACCTCCATACCAAATTTCATCCAAATCAATTCAATGGTTGAAGCGTAAAAAAACGACTTTCGCATTTATAATATTAGTATTAGTATGGAAGTATGGATATTATTTATACTTCTAAGTCCGGAAATGAGAATATTTCCTTAAAACTTTTACCCTCCCATTTTACCCCTTTAGGAGTGAATTTTGTCTATTTCACCCACATATATTTTTAATTGTAATCGAGAACTTACATACCTATTTATTTTCATACTTCATAGTTCAGAAATGAGAAAATTTTCAATTTCCAAACAAACTTTACCCCCCTTCTGGGGGATTTTTTCCCAGTTGACCTACATAGATCTTTTTCAATTGATATCGTGAATTTATTTACCTATTTTCATACTTCTAAGTCTAGAAATGAGTAAATTCCTATACTATCTTTACCCCGCTATTTTACCCCTTCAGGGGAAAATATCGTCCATTTTACCTACACAGATATTTTTAATTGTAACCTAGAACTTACTTATTTTCACACGTCTAAGTCCAGAAATGAGAAAATATCCATACAAAGTTTATATATTTAATCCCTTAAGGGGGGAATTTAGCAAATTTCATCTATCTACACACATCTTTTTTAATTTTAATCGAGTACTTATATACCTACTTTCCTACTTCTAAGTCCAGAAATGAGAAAATTCCGTATAAATTTTACCCCTTTAGAAGTTAAATTTCTTAAAAATACTTTCTTAGCGCTCACTCACATCATTAAAAAAACCCCTGTACCAAATTTCAAGTTTCTAGGCGCAGCAGTTTCGTTTAGTTTGCTGTTTGCCCGCGGCTACGCCGCCGCTGTTAGTGTCCATCCCTCAGAAACAGTAGAATTTCCCGGACAAAAGGTACCCTATGTCCTTTCCCGGGTCTCAAACTTCATACAAATTGGTTCAATGGTTGAAGCGTTAAAAGAAAACACACAGACAGACTGAGTTACTTTCGCATTTATAATGTTAGTATGAATAGGTATAATGCATGCTGATGATGAATTGACTTTGTATTTAAATTTTCTTATGTCACTTATTATTTAATCACTTACTATTTAAGTGCTATACACGGTGAAATTTTGATCGTTTTGGACCCTTAAAGGGGTGACTCAGGTCATCAATATGAACAACTTTTTCGATGGGACCAATGCTGGGAACTCAAAAAAAAATTCGTCATTTCCATACAAAAGAGTCCCATCAGCATTGTTCCCATCGGAAAAGTTGTTCATTTTGATGGTCTGAGTCACCCCTTTAAGGGTCCAAAACGATAAAAAATTCACCGTGTATATTTGCAGGCAAACTAATACCTTGAGTTCATTCAAATGACGATAACTTTTTTTTTAATGAACCGATTTTGATGAAACAAACGTTAGATGTTTTTCTGAGTTAAAACAAAGCAATTGGTGAAAGTGTGAAGTAAATCGGTTCAGTATTTTCGGAGATAATCGTGATCATACATACAGACAGACAGACAGACAGACAGACAGACAGACAGACAGACAAAAAATTCGAAAAAAATTTTTTTGCTTTCTATTATTCTTTTTAAGTGTCCCTCTATCCATTTCAGTCAAAAATTCTAAATGTACAGACAAAATATTTTTACTGTTTTATTATATGTATAGATAGTATAGATGAATAATTTCTCCCCGATTTTAAAACATTTTTAATTGATGCTTCGCTCCTATTGGTCGCAGCGTAATGTTTTATAGCCTAAAACCTTCCTCAATAAATGGACTATCCAACACAAAAAGAATTTTCCAATTTGAACCAGTACTTCCTGAGATTAGCGCGTTCAAACAAACAAACAAACAATCAAACAAACAAACAAACTCTTCAGCTTTATAATATTAGTATAGATAACGGTACGGAATCCTTTGTGTGCGAGTCCGACTCGCACTTGGCCGGTTTTTTAAGTTTGTTACCTCATAAAGTCATACCTCTGTCATTTATGATTCTATTCGAAAATGCTTTTTTTCTTTTGTTTATACATCAGATTGGATCCATTTAAATTTCATGAAAATCGGTTCAGTGCAATAGTATGTTTGGAGTCGGTTTGTTTTATACATAGATTTAAAAAAAAATGGTTTTATATGTAAGATTAATTAATCCTTAATCCTTATCCTTATCCTTACTAATATTATAAATGCGAAAGTGAGTTTGTTTGTTTGTTTGTTACGCTTTTACGCCGTAGCTACTGAACTGATCATCATGAAATTTTGCATACAAGTTCTCTGGAGTACGGAGAAGGACATAGGCTACCTTTTATCCTGGGAAAAAGTACTATTCCCGAGGGATAGACATTGACGCGGGCGGAGAGCGGGCGAAAGCTAGTATTTATATAAAAGGGTGTAAACTCGAGATAAGTAGGCGATGGGCTAGCACTTTCTTGAGTGACTGGATAGTGACATGAGAGAATTCATCATCATCATCATCATTACAGCCGTAAAAAGTCCACTACGGGACAAAGGCCTCTCCCAAAGATACTTCATTCCATGGGAGGATATTCCCATACTCACCACGCTTGGCAGGCGGGTTAGCGGAATGAGATTTATGACAGCACAATACCAAGTAATTTGGTGGATATTCTCGTCAGTTCTATCTTAACTATAAAATAAAATATCTGTTAAATGTCAAGACCTCGGAATTATCCAATTAAGCTAAAGCTTGCTGAGGTCCGAACGAGCGCCAGCCGCAGTTAATCTGTCCCATAAGTCGAAAGGTACTTGCATCAAGTAAAGGCACTTGTACACTGAGGTAGTCGATGGCAAAAATATCTTTCGTGAATAGGTAACGACAATACGATAATAGTAACTAAACAATGTTGCCTATCCGGGTCGTTAGGTCCAAATTGTTCGCTATACATGAGTGGACTGTAGACACTCCAAATAGGTCCTGTAGGCGACGAACTGGAGCAGCAATCCTGAAGGTGGTTGTCCAGTAAAACGCGCGCTAATACCGTGGCTTCCACTTTGCTTCCGAGGTGCTCTTGACTGATCGACGACAACGAATACGTTACCTATTCATGTCGTAGTAGACATTATAATTCGATAGGGTACTCAAGTGCATAGTCTAGACCTCCAGTTGGAGTCTAAACAAGTTGGCCGCTAGCTGATTTATTAGCTGTATTCCGTAACTTAGCTCGCCTGGGTTGCGGTCTTTAAAATGCAATCTATTTGGGCCCCGGACCCAGATTCCGGATCCCAAACCATCTCACATAAGGTTGGAAACGGAATCACGCTTAGATGTCAGACAGATTAAATATTATAAATAGTTTTCGAAGCGCTCACCCAATATTAACATTTATAGACAAATTTTTAAGAAAAAAAATTAATACCTTATGTTATACTAGCTTTCGCCGGTGGCTCCGCCCGCGTCAATGTCGATCCCTCAGGAATAGTACTTTTTCCCGAGATAAAAGGTAGCCTATGTCCTTCTACGGACTCCAGAGAACATGTATGCAAAATTTCATGATGATCGGTTCAGTAGTAACGCCGTGAAAGCGTAACAAACAAACAAACAAACTCACTTTTGCATTTATGATATTAGTAAGGATTATTGCAGTTTTCTTACGGAGGTACTAATAGGTAAGACAGCTAACTTTTTCACGTTTAGTAACCCATTTAACGCATATTTTTTGTCTGTCACTTCTTACATAGTTTGCTTAAAAGGTTTGTGACTGAAAATACTGTAACGAAGGATACGTAAGATATTGTTACCATGGCTTGTATTTTTAATCCTTATCCTTACTAATATTATAAATGCGAAAGTGAGTTTGTTTGTTTGTTTGTTTGTTACGCTTTCACGCCGTAACTACTGAACCGATCATCATGAAATTTTGCATACAAGTTCTCTGGAGTACGGAGTAGGACATAGGCTACCTTTTATCCCGGGAAAAAGTACTGTTCCCGAGGGACCGACATTGACGCGGGCGGAGCCGCGGGCGATAGCTAGTTAGAAATAAATGTTAGAAATAAATTAGTACATATAATGTAAACTTTAGCAGAAATACCGTGAAACTTACCAATTAAGAAATGTCACCAAACAAATAAATATTAGCTTAATATAAAGATTATAAGATTAGAGAGTAAGTAATGTAAAAATCGGTCTAAAAGAGTAGAAGTTATTACTCTTTTTGAGGAACATTTGTTTACTTTTAAAGTAAACATATGTTTACTCACTAACGTTCTGTCAGTGTGAAATCTTCCTAATTCTTAATTAATGTCCTTGAAAACACGCAATTTAGCATCCCTCCGGAACTTTTTGGTAGATAAAGATACCAAGTTGAGCCGTCCGCTTTATGCAGAGAAATGCGACAGTTAATATACAGCAAATTATATTAAACGTCGAGGAATTCGTCGTATTTAATAACACAAAAGAGAAAAAAAGGAAAACAACGGATTTCCGTGCCCTTAGACGAGTTATTTGGTATCATATATAATAGGTATATTGGCGAAAAAACACATTAGAAGTGTTATCACGCGTGATTTTTTTATGAAAACCAGTGTCGCCTCAATTCAAGCATACTACTAACGCAACACAATTGAATAGAAACTCCTCCTTAGGTCAAAGTTTCACTAGGACTTTTCACTTACTTACTTACCACTTACACGTTAGAATAGCGCACGTCGGCATTTTTCCCTTTTTTACACGTAAATCTCAGTTTTGTCAAAGAATAAATTATTATACAGTACGGTTTTGTTACTTTGACGATCGCGGGACAAACTTCTTAGGTGAGTCAAGTGAGCAGATTGTGCGCAGTGTCGGCGCGTGTGCCAGACCCCCTAGCCATTTCTAATGTCTTGTTGTTCTGTAGTCAGGACAAAGGGTACCTTTTGCTAGGTAGGAATACGTATCCCAAAGGATCTTTACTAACGCTGATGGAACAATAGGTGAAAGTTTGATAACATTAACCCATCTATACGAAAAATCTATTGAATAGATATCGAAACAAAAAAAAAATAACATGCGCAAGAAATATACAAGCACTACAGCCAAAGCTTTGTCAAGAACACCATACTCGTAATCTCAGACGAGCTACGATATTTCATACAAACTATAATTGCGTTGCAACTATACCAAAGAAAATATACACACTATACATATAAGAGATAGATATTATATATATCTATACACAGAGTTATATTCGACAGATATTCATACTAGAACCACAGAGGAAAATAATACAACTAGAACCAACAATAAAAAGCATTTTTGAATATTAACACTTTGACGGACACTGAATGAGACACGTTCACGCGAGTTCACTGTCCAGGAATGACTTAAATTTATTTAGATTACATTTCTATCACTTAAATCAATGCTGAATAACTATTACGCTTTGACACATTCTTAAAAATCTAGTATCTACTGCCATGTAACGATGGCTTTTGGACACAGACAATACAACCTTGTCCGCTTGTCCCTGCTTTTGGAACTAAGCTTGCCAGACCGCGTGCTGCCGGATAAAATATATATTTCTGTAATTTAATAAAATAAAAAAAGTAAAAATCTTTGTTCAGTACCACATATTAACATAGACAATATTTGTGAATTATAATATGAATGCGCTTGTTGTTTAATCTCGCAATCGTTAAGCTTTGTCAGATGCCTTAAGGCAGCTTGAAAACTCTGACACAAGTGTTGGCCACTAACACATAGGAGAAGCAAGAAAGCATATTTAAAGCATCCGCTAAGAAACATATTTTTTTGTTAATTTTAGGCTATTCTAATTGTAGGATACAATTAGTGAATAAAAAGGAATTAATAGGATACAATTAGTGTTTGTTAGATGACAGAACGATTTAATTTAGGTATGTGTATTGTATTCATTTATTTTTATGTAAAAATAAAATTATAGTCAGGTCAATTAAAAGAACATTTACATAAATTCCTGTACATTGGATGACCTGATGACAGCCAACACTAACGCCATTCAAGTGGCTGAATATTGGAAACAAAAAATATAAAAAAAGGGTTTCCTACCGACAAGAAAAGAAGAAGAATTAAAAGAACTTTTAATATTTTTAAATAATACTTGAAAAGGCTTGACAACAATAATAATAATAAACAAAAAAACCTTCCTAAAAAGAAATATATATATATATATATACAAATCGTAGGTATACTTAATTCACATTGTACGCCGCGACATAGAGATATTATTTTATCTTATCTTATCTTCGATGGGGCCGACTCAGAGTCGGTAGCACGTCTAACCTTTGGGTTATTTTGTACTTACCCCATGCCTTACTCACCCGCACGGTTTATTCTGAAGAAGGACTGCATGAGCTTCAGAACATCGCCCAGTGCGTAGTGCCTGTAGTCCTCTAGCTCAGGATAAGGTGATCCTAAGAGGTCCAAACGCTTACCAGCTAACGAGTCACAGATACACAAAATGTGTCTCATTGTCTCCTCCGTTTCCTCACATGCCCTACATAGTGGGCTTTCGACAATTTTTAGTTTAAAGAGATGACTGTTATTTTCAAAGTGTCCAGTCAGGGCTCCCACTAGAACTCTTGTCTGTTTCCTGCTGTATTTGCAGATCATTTTGTGCCACCTGGCGCTGTCCAAGCTAAGTGTTTCCTTCGAGTGTATATGTCCACTTATATTTCTCCATTCAGCTTGGTGTCTTCTGTCGACATACGCATTGATTGCAGTAGTTACCACGCTATAGGATAGGCCTACGAAGGGTTCCTACGAATGGCATACTCGATCCTTTCCTCGCCAGCTCATCGGCCATCGGTGAGATATTATTTACTTACATATAGAATCTCGAGAAATTCACAACTCGTCCCACATGCCTACGGCCCATTTGGGACGAATTGCAGCTATACTTGAGGTTGAACCTTGATCGAACCTTCCATGCTGGTCTGGAAGACAAAAAAACGTAGAATGTGCCAGCTGTTTCTCTTCCCGCGCAGATCGTAAATAGCGATCGAGGGATTGGGCTAAAACCTACGGAATCATGTCAATAGGCGACACGCGGCTAGCAACCAAGGAGCGTGTAGATGAAAAACGGAATCAAAATAGTGATATTTTGATTCCGTTTTTCATCTACACGCCCTCCAACATGCTAAATGTGGCCATAAATTTATAGACCTAGGCTCTGTCTACCCCGCAAGGGAAAAGACGTAATACTATGTATGTCTGTTAAGGTTGAAATTCACGTTTTTTACGTTAAATATAATTTGAATTGACTTATGGGTCCGAAACGTGGTCCTTTACTATCGGCCTCATAAGAAAGTTCAACGTCGCTCAAAGAGCTATGGAGAGGGCTATGCTCGGTGTTTCTCTACGAGATCGAATCAGAAATGAGGACATTCGTACAAGAACAAAGGTCAACGACATAGCTCAGCGGATTAGCTCTTTGAAGTGGCAGTTGGCGGGGCACAGACGAACCGATGGCCGATGGAGCATAAAGGTGCTTGAATGACGCCCACGTACCAGCTAGCGCAGCGTTGGACACCCATCGACCAGGTGGTCGGGCGACCTAACCAAGGTCACAAGAAGACGTGTGCATGCAGCCCGCTTCCAACCGGCCGTATTTGAAATGGGGGAGGCCTATGTCCAGCAGTGGACTTCTTGCGGCTGAGGTGATGACGATGATCAGTTAAATTCATTGGCTATCGAGCTAGCGATACAAAACGTCATCAATATAGCGACCTTCTTTTTGAAGACGATATAAATAAAGCCTGCTGTAACATTTTCGGTTTACGACGGCACGTTTAATTTGAGTGCATGTTTTACGTCGACGGGCGTCACAGTCGTAACCTTTCAGACAATTTAACGTAATGGTATATAGCGGATTTTTAATTGCGGATACAGAAGGAATATCAATGTTGGTTTAATGTCACTGTAAAATTGTGAACTCCGACAATTTTTAGGGTTCCGTACCCAAAGGGTAAAAACCCTATTAATTTCGTTCCGGTGTCCGACTGTCTGTCTGCCCGTCTATCACCAGGCTGTATCTCATGAACCGTAATAGCTAGACAGTTGCAATTTTCACAGATGATGTATTTCTGTTGCTGCTATATATTTTAATAAGACTAGTCCTTAATATTTTTTGCTATTTTAGCTAAAAGAATGTAATTTTTTTTTGTTAAACCATCAACATGGATTTGTGCCCTATTCAATAAAATCAATTATTCATTCAATGCCTGTGGAGGCACGTCTCATTCATATGATAATTATGTAGTTTTGTTACACATCCCTAGGCACAAAATAACAGGAAAAGGAATTTGAAATAGAATTTTTATTCAAATTTGATATCATGTATCTCTTTTTGAATGTCATATTATTATTTTTGATATTTGCAAAATCGATAAACTACTAGCTTTTCGGAACGACCACTCCTGAGAAGAATACGCCGAATGCCTCAGCATTCTCTTCTCAAAGTACACCGTAGAATAATTTATAAGTAACATGTGTCATAAACAGGCCTGATATGTAATATTTTCGTGAATTTGCACTGTAAAATTACTAGGTAAACATACTGATTAGCTAAGAATAAATATGTTAAAATATAACTTTGAATACAGCCAAGTGCTTTTACGACTCGTAGGCCGCATCGACACACTCCGAAAAAAATGTTTGCCTGTAAAATCGGTTTACGTACGATAATTTTACGTGATAACGGTGTAACAGAGAAAAATAAACGAAGAAAGGTCGTCATAAGCCGAACGCTTAGGCTGATCGTACCTCTATCACTTGTTCCGCGCTCTCCCGCGGTCCCCATGCAAGCGGCACACGGAACGTGATACTTTTTCGTGCGTACAGCCGGCGTTCATCGATTATAAGACGTTATTAGCTCAAAACCCTTGGTCATTCATTTAGTCGTTTTCTATAGTCGTTTCGCATATAAAAGATATTTGAAGTACTGTCTCTGACTATCTTCTTTGCGAAACGATTAAATAACAGACCTGTGACGTAACCACACCGTATAAATGAAAAGGATGGTTAAAAAAAACAATGTTAAGGGTTTTTTAATACTAATGTTTGAAAAAGATAAAGTTTATTTTCTTAGAATGTTCTTTAAACCTTTTACGAAACAAATGATAAAACTAAATAACCGTTACGATCTATTTGCTTGGAATCCTAATTAGGCGTGTCGTAACTAGTGTTGTAAAAAACTTGAGTTCACAGCTTTCATTTTATAAACTTTACTCATTTTTCAGAACTCAATGAACTAACAGAGCTGACTTGAGTACGAGTCTTTGGAGCACGGACTCGAGTTTACAAAGAATGTGTATTCGTACAGTTTAAGTTCTGTTCAAAACTCGAGCCGTAGACTCACGCTAGTACAAGTCAGTTACATAAAAAATTATAAGAATATTTATTAAAGTATCTAATGCAGTAGTTATTAAATAAATTCTTCTTTCTTTGCACATACCGATTTGTGTAAGGAATCAAATGATTACACTCACACCAACAACGATTTGAGATATGTCTGCTTGCGTCGACTCGGAAACCCGAGCAGCATTCAGTAGCAAAATCCCTATGTTTTAAGTGGTGTCTTCGAATGAAAAGAGCGGAGTTCAAAATATAAGCGCCAAACAAGTTTCTAAGGCCAGAGTGGAACAATGGCTTAACAAATGAGCCTGCTGAGAAACTACCACCGGGTGGCAATCTGCCTTGGCCAGTCTGGAACTCTTTAAAAAGACTGCGGCCTGGTGTTGGTAGATGTCACGAAAATAGAGTCAGGTGGGTTTTTTCTGACAAAAGACAGAAGACCTGATGATGATACAGTCGCATCATCATTAGGTCTTTTTAGGCTCCACTGCAAGAGCTTGACCCCCTCTGTACTACCGGAGCCATACTTGGCCAGAGCAGACAGAGGATTTGGCCTACACTCTCCTCGCTGGCCAGACGGGTTGGAGAGGTTGCGACTGTATGGTGCTATCCAAATCTATGGGTCACCTCTTAATGTGCCCAGAAAGCCCAACTTACTCTCATCGGGATCTGAATGAGGCAAACGAACTGGCAATCATAGTGGCAAAGCACTGGTCGAAACATATTTAATGATACACATTAATTACACACATTAAGTATAGCCATTTTACGAATCGATAGAAGAAAAAGAAGAGAACAGAATATAAACTCAAACTTTCTGGCTACACAGATATAAATTAAAATGTATATTATTATAATGTAATAATATTAGTGTTAATTATTTAATTATCTTATGTATGTATAGTGTCTTTGTAATTAATTTGACTACGAATGTGTTGTATGACTTTGTATTTAAATAAAATCTACTTTTGTTCTATTTCAAAATTAAAATGTTAAAATGCACTTAATTTCACTGGAGTAGAGCTGCTTAATTTAAACGCTTCATAGGCGTTTGTAATTATTAAATGCGATAAGCTTTAAGCAATTGTTAAAATAGTTGCCTAAAATTGTTTGACGTCTTAGCATTTACTTAATGGACTGTTAAACTTAAAGGTCTAAGTTATCATAAATATTAAATAAAGCGTTATCAAATTTATTACAATTTTATTATAAGCTTTAAATACACATTATTTATACTTAAATGTTTATTTTGCTTTTGTTAATCATCTAAGTATATACACGTAATGTCTTTTTCCTTTGCGGGGTAGACAGGGCCCAGGGCTGTAAGAAATAATCTACATTGCAGTACATTAATTGATCAATAACGTTGGTTGACCCCACGTTTACCCAGCACGTTTAGTACGCGAATATAATGGCTTTAAAAATTGCAGCAATTTATATCAAAATACAGCTGGCAGCTGCAAAGTACGCATAGCTTTTTAAGCCTGTATAAACAAGATTGATATGACAAAACCTGGTTGAAATATAACGTGCTATAAAAGTAACTCGTATTATTTATCTAATCACATTGTTTATGGACATTGGGCTGTGATTATAGGAATTTATACATTTACATATTTTTTCGGGAATATAACCTTTTTAACTAGCGAAAAACCACGCGCATATCGGGAAAAATTATAGTTAGTTACTTACTTTACACGTCAGTGCTCAAAACTTAGTGTTATGTTTTTAGAGTTTAAATATGGATTTAGGTGAGTTTCTTTATTTCTTAATATCTAAATAAATTTGGAGGTATCTTTTCAATGCTGGTCTGGAAAAAAAAACGTAGAATATTGGTACATTCTAGCGCTGCTTCTCTTCCCGTCCGTGTCTTGTGGCATAATTTTTTGCTTGCCTAAATTCTCGTGGTTTTTGTAAGGAAAAAATGTGCCGTAAATCGATCCACTGTTATGAGAGCTGATTAGGCTAGTTTCCTAAACAATAGAAATAGTCCCACCGTAAGATAAAAAAAGTTGATTCAGATCGTAAAATGAACAGCTTTTCCTATGGGACTAATGCTAGGAACTCAATTTTTTGACATTTTCATACTAATTGCTGTGCCGGCCAAACACTTTCATATGAAAATGATTTTTTTTTGAGTTCCCAGCTTTGTTCCCATAGGATAAGTTGTTCATTTTACGAAGTGAGTCACCCCTTCTTGGGAATCTCGTTGGTTATGATGTTAGGTACACACTGTATATCGTTAGATGCTTAAATATATTCGCTCTAAAATATAAATTTCATTTTCTCTCAAGCCCTTTTTCATAACGATAAAAATAATTTGAAAGACAACATTGCCCATTTCAAAGATAAAAAGTTTATGAAACGAGGCACAGAGAAAATTAAAGTCAAACAGATAAAACGTTGTACAAATGTCCGAGCGTCTGTTTCAATTATGTGAAGCCGACGAAACCCGAAGAAAACCAATTGCGTGCCGCAAATTAGAAAATATGGTGCTGTTCATTCTTGAGACGCACTTTTATGGCCCCTAGGTTCAGGGAGGCCTTTGGTGATCTTGGGGCGCGGTTACCTTTGAGTAGAGTTAAACCATAGACACATTTCTTTGTTCCCGAGGACCGATAGGAACTACGGGTTGGTACAACTGGTTACATGCATATACTAGTGTTGGAATATTTAATTAAGATTGCAAAAATTAATCTTTGTATTGACTAATAACTGTCAGTTTAGAAAGCAATCAAGCCATCTTGTTGTTTACTTCGCCCGACCTCTAACTGTCATTCGTTCATTCGTGTTTGCGCTGTGTTAGGAATCGGACGTATCACTTCCAAGTAAAATATAAAATATAATTTTTGTTTACTCGATAAACGGTTTGTTTATTTGGCGCTACCTAATTATTCAATAGGTTATGGCCCAGTGTGCGCGTATTTAGCTGCGTTAATATTAAATCGAAAGTGAATCAATTTTAAATTATGAAACCGTAACGGCCGCGACTACGATGGATTTAAAAAAATAAAACGAAATATAAAACCGTTCGATGGTGAGAAGTATAGCATACGGAAATTTAGAATACGGGCGCTATTAAGTGAAATAAACGTGTTAAATAAAAGTGATTGAAAGTGATCCTTTTATACGAGATAGCACGTGAGATAAAAGTAACCGGATTACGAAAAGTATTATAGTTGAATATTTTACCGATTCGTACCTTGGTTTTGCGACGCCGCATCTTTCTTATGATGGCATCATTATTGTGATCGAGACTTTGTCGGAAGATAATTTGACCTTGGCATTTGTAAAAAAATAAGACTATTCAATCATGAAGTTAAGCTGATGAATGAATCTACTGATACAAAGTACTGCAAGCTAATACTGAAAATAAAAGTGGAGCGTTTAGAAAAAGGAAGTTTAAACATTTTTCATCAAATAGTTAGAATGATAAGAAAATCAAAAAGAAACCATATTTTGTAAATATAGTGTCATCACTGCAGCCGGAAAGAACATGTGAAAAACGACTATTATGGAGCATCGGATCACATTATCAACAGGGAAGATTTATTAAGTAATTTTACTGATTTACCTAATCCGTTAAAAATTTCAATTACTAAACACGGTGACTTTATTTCAGAAACTACTTTTCTGCCCTGATGCGTCGTACAACCTGTTGTATGTTTCAAAGTTGCATCAAGCTGCAACGACAGTCATCTTTGGTCAACGGGGCACTCAAATATGTAAAGATGGTAAAACAATAATGAAAGGTAGGTCAGTTCATAATTCAATTGCTTTAGATTTTGTGATATCTGTGAATTTGAATCGCCCTGTTTCCCAAATGTGTATTAGTACCACAAATAATTACGAATTATGGCATCAGGGCTTGGGGAACATGAAAAAAAAAAAAAATATTGTTGGCATAAATTAAATTGACAAAGTGGTACCTAATGATAATTTGTGCGAGTCTTGTGTATATGGGAAACAGAGTAGACTACCATTCAATCAGAGCAAAAATACATTGAACGACAACTATACGTTGTATGTGTTTGAGATTTAATTTAAAATTAGTTTATTTATATTGCGATAACGATGGAGTGTATTATCCACTGATATGAAAAGATATTGTGTTGAACTTACCATTTAACGGTTCCAAGAACGCCAATTAAATGGTGTTTCAAAGGTAAGAACTATAACTATATAAAGTATGGTAAGACGAACTATAACTGAGAAAGTTCGTTCTATGTTAAATGGTGCAAATCTATCAGAATTATTTTGGGGTGAAGCTGTTTTAACTGCTGTTTACTTAATTAGTTTAACTCCAACAAATGCTTTATCTAAAACACCATTTGAAATGTGGCATAACAAAAAAAAAACAAATAAAATATTTAAGAGTTTTTGGTCCAACAGTTTATGTGCATAATAAAACCTTTAAAACAAAATTCGATGTGAAGTCATAGAAAGGTATTGTTGTTGGATATTAACCAAACGAATACAAAGTTTGGAAGCCTGAGGGGAATATTGGATATTCTCATGATTTTGTTAACATTGACAATAATTTTAAAGTCATTGAAGTCTAAATATACTGACAGATGTAAATCAGATACCTGTAAATCTGATAATTATGTCATTGTGGATGAGACAATTTTTCTACAATCAGGCCTGTATTGCAACCTGAAGGGAATACTGGAAATTCTCATGAAAGTCTCAATATACTGACAGATGTAAATCAGATACCTGTAAATCTGATAATTATGTCATTGTGGATGAGACAAATTTTCTACAATCAGACCTGTATTGCAGCCTGAAGGAAATACTGGAATTTCTCATGATTGTGCTAACATTGACAATAATTTTAAAGTCAATGAAGTCTTAATATACTGACAGATGTAAATCAGATACCTGTAAATCTGATAATTATGTCATTGTGGATGAGACAAATTTTCTACAGTCCGGACCTGCATTGCAGCGTGAAGGGAATACTGGAAATTCTCATGACTGTGTTAACATTGACAATAATTTTAAAGTAAAGTCAATGAAGTCTCAATATACTGACAGATGTAAATCAGATACCTGTAAATCTGATAATTATGTAATTGTGGATGAGACAAATTTTCTACAGTCCGGACCTGCATTGCAGCGTGAAGGGAATACTGGAAATTCTCATGATTGTGTTAACATTGACAATAATTTTAAAGTAAAGTCAATGAAGTCTCAATATACTGACAGATGTAAATCAGATACCTATAAATCTGATAATTATGTCATTGTGGATGAGACAAATTTTTTACAGTCCAGGCCTGCATTGCAGCGTGAAGGGAATACTGGAAATTCTCATGATTGTGTTAACATTGACAATAGTTTTAAAGTAAAGTCAATGATGTCTCAATATACTGACAGATGTAAATCAGATACCTGTAAATCTGATTATTAAAACCCGAGACGACAGAGCTCAGTGGGAAAATGCTATTGAAGATGAATTAAATTATCTTTCATTAAATAAGACATGGACTTTAGTACCACGACCAGATAACAAAAATGTTATAGATTGCAAATTGGAAGACCTTTAAGATATAAAGCCGGGCTGGTTGCTAGAGGATTTAGTCATTATTGCTTTTGCTAATCAGTATAATTTACTAGTACACCACATGGACGAAAAGACTGCTTTTCTAAACGCGGAATTAAAGGAAGAAGTATATTTGAAAGTTCCAGAAGGCGTGTCTTGTAAAAGTGGCTATGTTTGTAAATTAAATAAAGCATTATACGGGTTTTAGCCCGTCAGACAGCTAGATGCAGGTTTGAAGTTATTAAGCAGTCACTTAAGGGTTTTAAAAATTCATCAGTTAATAGATGTATTTATGTATTAGATAAAGGCGATATACAAAAAAAAAAATACGGTACTTTATGTCAATGCTTTAGTGATTGTCTGATAAAATAGCAATTAATAATTTTAAAATGTATTTAATGTGTAAATTTGAGATGACCGATTTACAAGAAATTAAGTTGTTTCTTGGTATAAAAATTTATCGAAGTGATAATATGATAATGTTAGATCAAAGTGCATAAATTAAAACAGTTTTGGCTAAATTTAAAATGCAGGATTGAAATCCTGTAAATATTGTAGTGATAATATGATAATGTTAGATCAAAATGCATACATTAAAACAGTTTTGGTTAAATTTAAAATGCAGGATTAAAACCTGTAAATATTGTAGTGATAATATGATAATGTTAGATCAAAGTGCATACATTAAAACAGTTTTGGCTAAATTTAAAATGCAGGATTGAAAATCTGTAAATATTCCATTAGAGAGCAAACTGAATTATGAAGCACTATATTCTGACGAAAATCATAATGCACTATGTCATAATGTTATAGGTTGTCTGATATATGTAATGTTATGCACTTGACCTGATTTAAGTACAAGTGTTAATATACTGAGCAGGTATACTAATAAAAATAAAAACGAACTGTGGCAATCTCTTAAAAGAGTGCTTAGGTATTTGAAAGGCACAATTGATTTAAAGTTATGTTATACAAGGTGTGAATACAGTAACATCATATGTGTATATGTACGGCGGTAACTTGACTTGCCAACATTGTGCTCATACATTTGTGGCGAAGATAGCGTACATTAGCCATATCAGGACACACGCAACTAGTTCCTGAAATTGTGTATATTCAAAACTTTGCCAGTCACTGTAGCCGAAAACGGCCAGGAATTATTATTAAATTAATGTGAATATGTAGACTCAGATTGGGGAAGAAATGATACAAATGACAGAAGAAGTACAACCGAGTATCTAAATAAATTGTTTTAAAAATGTTCAATAACCTGGAGTACAAAGAAA
The DNA here is from genome assembly GCA_947532085.1 of Elegia similella. Classification (NCBI taxonomy): domain Eukaryota; kingdom Metazoa; phylum Arthropoda; class Insecta; order Lepidoptera; family Pyralidae; genus Elegia; species Elegia similella. Next base: position 7,430,925 of record OX383933.1, read on the forward strand.
CAACTGTCAGTTGCAGCCTCCTCCACTGAGACTGAGTATGAAGCCAGTATATATATCGTTAATATATTGTTTGTTATATATGAATCATTTCCTTTTCAATAACAGTACATATATAATCTGTTCATTATATGAAGCCAGTTTTGTGGCTCAAGTCCTTAGCAAAAAGTATTAATGTTAATATTTCTACACCTATTGTGATATATGAGGACAACAACGGTTGTATAAGCATTGCTAATAATCCGACTAATCATAAACGGGTAGATATCAAATACCATTTTTTTTAAGGGAACAGATTGAGTAAAATGTAATAAAACAAAATTACATTCCCACAGGCCAATGACAGATGAATTTACGAAGCCATTATCTACAATCACATTCCATGAAATGAGGTTTACAGTAATCTGTGTAGGTATTTACATAAGCATAAATGTGATTTATTACTAATTTAATTACATTTGATTAACGAATATTTATAATGGCATATATTGCAGATGAAATGATCTGATAAGGTTTTTCTGGGTTTTTCCTTATCCTGAGCAACAAATGTTGGATCATTATTTTGTATTTTCCCCAGACCTACTTGGAAGTTATATAGTTCTGTTTAGGCAGTTTTTGATTGTATAAGAATTAATTTTCGAGGGGGCGTGTTGGAATATTTAATTAAGATTGCAAAAATTAATCTTTGTATTGACTAATAACTGTCAGTTTAGAAAGCAATCAAGCCATCTTGTTGTTTACTTCGCCCGACCTCTAACTGTCATTCGTTCATTCGTGTTTGCGCTGTGTTAGGAATCGGACGTATCACTTCCAAGTAAAATATAAAATATAATTTTTGTTTACTCGATAAACGGTTTGTTTATTTGGCGCTACCTAATTATTCAATAACTAGTCTATAAAATGTCTTAAATTTTTCATAATTACTTAATATTGTTAAATAACGAAAACTGAAATTTAAATACCTATATGACTACAGTCGTGCTCCTGTAGTGGAGACTAAAAAGGACCTGATTATGATGATGATAACTACATTTATTTCATCATTAATAGTAACCAAAAGTCTATTAAAGTCTATATCCATACTAATATTATAAATGCGAAAATAACTCTGTATGTCTGTTACACTTCACGCTTCAACTATTCAACCAATTGCGAGGAAATTTGTAATGGAGGTAGTTTGAGGCCCGGGGAAGGATAGGACTTTTCGTCCCGGAAGAATCTAGTCGATTCTCGAGAGAGGTAACACGGGCAGAGCCGAAGGCAAAAGAGGCTGTTCCAATAAGAAGGATATGATTCGGGGATTGTGAAAAATTGCATACATTTTTACTAAAATTTGTTTCACCATTGGAAGATAGTGCCAATATTCGTTTTTCCAATAAATATTTTTAACATACGAAAATTCTGAATATTTTTATCTGTCTTGCTACGGAAAGTGATCCAAATATCTACGCTATTATATTTTGTCATAATTCGAACTTTAAGCCGATAAAGGATATATGTACGTAGATCATTGACTTATACAGTAGCGACGTAGATGCATAAAAAAAGGTGAGTTTGGTATATAAAATCGCTGGCTTCGCTTTGACTCTGCGCCAGTGTGAGTTGAGCCTAATCCGTACATAATATTATCACAAATTTATGAATTATTATAACGTAAGCACGGTGACGCAGTGGTTAACACTCCAGTGACACGAGGGTGCCTGGGTTCGATCCTCGGTCAGGTCAAGATGTAAAATGATCTTTTTCAGATTGGCCTGGGTCTTGGATGTTTATCTATATATACATATTTGTTATAAAATATAGTATCGTTGTGTTAGTATCCCATAACACAAGTCTCGAACTTAATTCGAGGCTAGCACACGCGATACTCGTCATATCATCAGAATGATACGTCCATAGAGGGCTACAGCACCCCGCTCTGTCCTTCAGCCTTCCGGGGACCGGGATGGAGGCGTCGCGGGCGCCACGTCACGTAGCCCACAGTGACGTCACAAATGATCACCGCTATAACACATCTAATTAAGGGCCCGTACTACCCCACACTGCTTTGCATGATTGTCTGTAATATCAATAATAATGAAATAATCAAGTTGAAATAAAAATGCAGCAAAGTTCAGGACTAACTCTGGTAACTATCTGACTCAAAAACACGATTGCGTTAAATTTTCTCGATAGAAAAAAATTGCAAAGTTGCCTCCAAATCACGTCTAATTTACTCGGTATATAGCATTATTCACCAAATACATTAACATTTACCTTGAAACTTTTGATTATAATTGCATTAGAGATAAGGCAGCCATCATGTATTTTTCTTTTTCGAATAACCCTTGAATATTCTTAAATAACGAAAATATCCAAAGTAGCCAACGCCTTTAGACCATCCGCGTTTGTACCGCCACGCCGCCTGGCTTATGGCGGGCCCTTAATATGCCAAATATTTTCTCTTGACAGACCTTTTCCTCATCATACAAGTCCATTACGTATTTAACAGAACATCAGTTCATCATATAACCTATTCTAATGCGTAATGGAGAAATGGACGACCAACAAATGAGTACAATCTGTCTCATCGCATAGATTCCTCACATTAATGGAGAAAAAAGAAAAATGGCGGACATGCCGAGGAAAAGTGGACGTTAGGAAAAACGTTTCGTATATTATCCGAATCATTTAAACACCTTTCGTCGGTCAACCACACTGGTCTGGGGGCAACAAAAAACTTGCCAAGTGCGAGTCGGACAAGTGCAAGAAGGGTTCCGTACCATTCATCATCTAACTAATGAGCAAAAAAACACGTTGTATGGGAGCCGCTCTTAAATATTTGTTTAATTTTTATTTAATTATTGCGAATATTTCAGGCGTCTACCTGTTGCCGCTTTCAATATCAAGCAAATACATTCTGTCTGTCTGTCCGTCTGTCACTAGGCTGTATCTCATGAACCGTGATAGTTGAAATTTTCACAGATGATTTATTTCTGTTGCCGCTATAACAACAAATACTAAACAATAGAATAAAATATATATATAAGGGGGTCCCATACAACAGACATGTTTTTTTGCCAATTTGTAACGGTACGGAATGCTTTGTGTGCGAGTCCGGATTTTTCAAGTTTGTTACCTCATAAAGTCATAACTCTGTCATTTATGATTCTATTCGAAAATGACATAGATTTAAAAAAAAAAAATTATATAAAAGGGTGTAAACTCGAGATAAGCAGGCGATGGACTAGCACTTTCTTGAGTGACTGGATAGTGAAATGAGAGAATTCATCATCATCATCATCATTACAGCCGTAAAAAGTCCACTACGGGACAAAGGCCTCTCCCAAAGATACTTCATTCCGTAGAGAATATACCCATACTCACCACGCTTGGCAGGCGGGTTGGCGAAATGAGATTTATGACAGCACAATACCAAGTAGTTTTGTGAATATTCTCGTCAGTTCTATCTTAACTATAAAATAAAATATCTGTTAAATGTCAAGACCTCGGAATTATCCAATTAAGCTAAAGCTTGCTGAGGTCCGAACGAGCGCCAGCCGCAGTTAATCTGTCCGATAAGTCCAAAGGTACTTGCATCAAGTAAAGGCACTTGTACACTGAGGTAGTCGAGGACAAAAATATCTTTTGTGAATAGGTAATGTGTGGCTTAGACATTATAATGCGATAGGGTTACTCAAGTGCATAGTCCAGACTTCCAGTTGGATTTAAAACAAGTTGGCCGCTAGCTGATTTATTAGCTGTATTCCGTAACTTAGATCGCCTGGGTTGCGGTCTTTAAAATGCAATCTATTTGGGCCCCGGACCCAGATTCCGGATCCCAAACCATCTCACATAAGGTTGCAAACTGAATCACGCTTAGATATCAGACTGATTAATTATCACAAATAGCTTTCGCAGCGCTCACTCAATATTAGGTAACATTTATAGACAAATTTTTAAGAACAGAATTTAATACTTTATGATATACTATTGCAATTTTCTTACGGAGGGGTAATCATAGGTAAGACAGCTAACTTCTTCCCGTTTAGTAACCCATTTAACGCATATTTTTTGTCTGTCACTTCTTACAAGGTCTGCGACTGAAAATACTGTAGCGAAGGATACGTAAGATACTGTTACCATAGCTAGTATTTTAAGTAAGAAATAAATTAGTACCTATAATATAAACTTTAGAAGAAAATCCTGTGAAACTTACCAATTAAGACATGTTACCAAACAAATAAATATTAGCTAAACAGATTATAAGATTAGATAGTAAGTTAAGTAAAAATCGGTCTAAAAGAGTAGAAGTTTTTACTCTTTTGTAGGAACATTTGTTTACTTTGTAAGTAAACATATGTTGACTCATTAACGTTCTGTCAGTGTGAAATCCTCCTAATTCTTAATTAATGTCCTTGAAAACACGCAATTTAGCATCCCTCCGGAACTTTTTGGTAGATAAAGATACCAAGTTGGGCCGTCCGCTTTATGCAGAGAAATGCGACAGTTAATATACAGCAAATTATATTAAACGTTGAGGAATTCGTCGTATTTAATAACACAAAGGAAAGAAAAGGATAATAACGGATTTCCGTGCCCTTTAGACGAGTTATTTGGTATCATATATAATAGGTATATTGGCGAAAAAACACATTAGAAGTGTTATCACGCGTAATTTCTATGAAAACTAGTGTCGCCTCATTACAAACATACTACTAACGCAACACAATGGAGTAGAAACTCCTCCTTTGCTCAAAGTTTCACTAGTACTTTTCACTTACTTACCACTTACACGTTAGAATAGCACACGTCGGCATTTTTCCCTTTTTTTACACGTAAATCTCAGTTTTGTCAAAGAATTGGTTAGGACATTGCAGGCTTGAATCACCTGATTGTCTGATAATAAAGATGATTCCGTGCTTCGGAAGGCACGTTAAGCCGGTCGTCCCGGCTGCCATCTGGTATTCGTTAAAGGAACCACGTCAGAGGCCGAGAGTCGGTTCCGAAGAATTCTGACACCAGGGTGTGCATGGTCGATTGACCGTGACACCTACTTGAAAAAAAAGGGAGGAATTTTGTACATTTCATCTACACAGATCTTTTTAATTGTAATCGAGAACTTATATATCTATTTTTATACTTCTAAGTCTGGAAATGAGAAAATTTCCATATAAACTTTACCCCTCTACTTTACCCCTTTAGGGGGAAATTTTGTCTAGTTCACATACACAATTTTTTTTAAAATTTTAATCTAGAACTTTTATGCCTACTTTTATATTTCTAAGTCTAGAAATGAGAAAAATCCATATTAACTTCACCCTCTTAGACGTTGAATTTCTAAAAATACTTTCTTATTGTCCATTCACACCATAAAAAAAAAAACTCCTGTGCGTTGATATATAAGTCGGGTTTGCCTTTTGTTCATTGCGCCGCCCGCGATAGTGTGGATCCCTCGGAAACAGTTGAATTTCCCGGAATGTTATGTCCTTCCCTATGTCCTTCCCCGGGCCTACCTCCATACCAAATTTCATCTAAATTGGTTAAATTGTTAAAGCGTGATAAGAAGACAGACAGACAGACAGAGTTACTTTCGCATTTATAATATTAGCATGGATTTTGTTCATGACTTTTAGTGAAAGACCTTAATATTGAATTTCAATCGAATAACTTCATAAACGGAAAGTTTCATACTAACTTTGCATCCCCGTTTTACCACCTTCAGGGATGATTTTTGAGAAAAATATTAAACTCGTGTTTCATGCCTTTTAATATAGTACCTACATGCTGAATTTCATTCGAATAACTTCAAAAACGGCAAAGTTTCATACTAACTTTGCGCCCCCGTTTAACTCCTTTAGGGGATGAATTTCCAAAAATTCATTCTTAGTGCTCCCCTATGTTACAAAAGGAACCCCTGTGCCAAATTTCAAGTTTCTAACCCTTATAGTTTAGGCCCTGCGTTGATATGTCAGTCAGTCAGTCAGTCAGTCAGTCAGTCAGTCAGTCAGCTTCTCCTTTTATATATATAGATACAGTACGGTTTTGTTCCTTTGACGATCGCGGGACAAACTTCTTAGGTGAGTCAAGTGAGCAGATCGTGCGCAGTGTCGGCGCGTGTGCCAGACCCCCTAGCCATTTCTAATGTCTTGTTGTTCTGTGGTCAGGACAAAGGGTACCTTTTGCTAGGTAGGAATACGATTCCCGATAGATCTTTATTAACGCTGATGAAACAGTGGGTGAAACTTTAATAACATTAACCCATCTATACGAAAAATCAATTGAATAGATATCTAAATAAAAAAATAAAATGCGCAAGAAATATACAAGAACTACAGCCAAAGCTTTCTCAAAAACACCATACTCGTAATCTCAGACGAGCCACGATATTTCATACAAACTATAATTGCGTTGCAATTATACCAAAGAAAATATACACACTATACATACAGCGTGATTTTGAACTCCCTAGCTATATTCAAATCTGGGAATCAGAATCCCTAAGGGAACGCAGAATTGCAAGAAAAACAGGTAAGGTTAAAGCAAGAAAGCATAGTGAATAAAAAGTTTGTTAGCGGACAGAACGTTATAATTAAAGTATTGTATTCTTGTATTTTTATGTAAGAACTAGCTGTTGCCCGCGACTTCTTCCGCGGCAATTTCTGTTTTTATGATTAATTCGTTTTTTTATTCATAGATGAATAATTTTCCCCCGTTTTCAAAACATTTTTTATTTATGCTTCGCTCCTATTGGTCGCAGCGTGATGTTTTATAAAGCCTTTCTCAATAAATGGACTATCCAACACAAAAATAATTTTTCAATTTGAAACAGTAGTTACAAACAAACAAACAAACTCTTCAGCTTTATAATATTATTAGTATAGAAGTATAGATAACTACAATCAGGTCAATTACTCAAAAAGAACTTCTTTTAAATAATACTTAAAAAGGCTTAAAAAAAAAAAAAAAAAAAAACAAAATAACCTTCCTAAAAATATATATAATACAAATCGTAGGTATACTTATTTCACATTGTACGTCACGACATCGAGATATTATTTATTTACTTACACGTAGAATCTCGAGTAATTCCATAACTCGTCCCACATGCCTACGGCCCATTTGGGACGAATTGCAGTGATATTTGAGGTTGAACCTTGAACCTTTCATGCTGGTCTCGGAGACAAAAAAAAAACGAACGTAGAATGTGCCAGCTGTTTCTCTTCCCGCGCAGATCGTAAAAGCCGATCGAGGGATTGGGCTAAAATCTGCGGAATCATGTCAATAGGCGACACGCGGCTAGCAACCAAGGAGCGTGTAGATGAAAAACGGAATCAAAATAGTGATATTTTGATTCCGTTTTTCATCTACACGCCCTCCAACATGCTAAATGGGGCCATAAACTTATAGATCTAGGCTCTGTCTACCCCGCAAGGGAAAAGACGTGATACTATGTATGTTTGTTGAGATTGAAATTCACCTTTTTCACGTTGAATATCAGATGAATTGACTTACGTCCGAAACGTGGTCCTTTACTATCGGCCTCATAAGAAAGTTCAGGGTCGCTCAAAGAGCTATGGAGAGGGCTATGCTCGGAATGAGGAACGAGGACATCCGTAGAAGAACAAAGGTCACCGACATAGCTCAGCGGATTAGCTCTTTGAAGTGGCAGTTGGCGGGGCACAGACGAACCGATGGCCGATGGAGCATAAAGGTGCTCGAATGACGCCCACGTACCAGCAAGCGCAGCGTTGGACACCCATCGACCAGGTGGTCGGGCGACCTAACCAAGGCCACAAGAAGACGTGTATGCAGCCCGCTTCCAACCGGCCGTATTAGAAATGGGGGAGGCCTATGTCCAGCAGTGGACTTCTTGCGCCTGAGGTGAGGACGATGATTAGTTAAATTCGTGGCTATCGAGCTAGCGATAAAAAACGTCATCAATATAGCGACCTTCTTTTTGAAGACGATATAAATAAAGCCTGCTGTAACATTTTCGGTTTACGACGGCACGTTTATTTTGAGTGCATGTTTTACGTCGACGGGCGTCACACTCGTAACCTTTCAGACAATTTAACGTAATGGTATATAGCGGATTTTTAATTGCGGATACAGAAGGAATATCAATGTTGGTTTTATGTCACCGTAAAATTGTGAACTTCGACAATTTTTAGGGTTCCGTACCCAAAGGGTAAAAACCCTATTAATTTCGTTCCGGTGTCCGACTGTCTGTCTGCCCGTCTATCACCAGGCTGTATCTCATGAACCGTAATAGCTAGACAGTTGAAATTTTCACAGATGATGTATTTCTGTTGCCGCTATAACAACAAATACTAAAAAATAAATATTTAATTATGGCTCCCATACAGCAAACGTCATTTTTTTTTGCTTGTTTTTGCTCGATATTGATAACGGCAACAGGTAGACGCTTGAAATATTCACAGAATATTTAGTTATATATTCTCTTTTAAAATAAATAATTAAATAAAAATAAAATTAATATTAAAGGGGGGCTCCCATACAACAGACATGATTTTTTGCCGTTTTTATAGATAACGGTACGGAACCCGTTCGCTAGTCCGACTCGCACTTGGCCGTTTTTTTATATAAAGCGTGAGATTACAACCTGTAGGTTAGGTTGATTTGTAATCTAATTTCGTTAGATTACAAACGAAATTCACAATATATTTCTATGCGGAAATTCCTTTGTAGAGAGCGACTTCTGTATGTAAGTACTTATTTTGTGGTATATATCCTCTGGTAATAAGAACTAAAATCGCGAAACATTATTGCAAAACTTTTCCAATTATATTACTCGTAGGTACATTTCGTCTCATTAGACCTTTATCTGTTCGTTCAGTAAAAGATTTTTAATCAAAACTTTGTTTTAAACAGTGACAGACTTCTTCATTTTCACTCCAAGTCCTGAACAATCTGATTGCTGACTGTCTCTAGAAAATTCGAACTTAGAAGTAATGAGAATTTTACAACACTTCCATGCCGGTCTGGGAGACCGGTGTGAAAAAAACCGGCCAAGTGCGAGTCGGACTCGCGCACGAAGGGTTGCGTACCATTACCTATAATAGGTAAGTTTAAAATTATTCAAAATATTATATAAAAATATATCAGGTTTAGAATAACTTTATTTCTCATAAGAATTAGATAAATTAATTCACTTACTGAGAAAAACAATGTGACTTACAATAAATACAATGGGCATGCTTTTATATACTATGCAAACTATTAGCTTCGATGTTCGATACAATATAAATGCAAGTGGATAGCAATAAAACTAATGGCTAATACATATTGTCAATTTGTGACGTCCTCTTGTTATCGATCGCGCACTACGATCTCGCCCGGCAAATATATGATAAGTATATATGAAAGATATACAAGGTCCATTTAAATTAAGCGCAAATATTTTAAGGGCTTTTATTATGAATTTTCCTTTATCTGTGCTATATGACGTTGCTTCGTACCAAATTTTTTTGTTTTTTGTTTGATTTTTTCACAGCTCCAAGGGACCTGAGTATTTGATATGAATTTCAGCTTGATACCTCCACGCATTCCTGAAAAAAAGGTCTTCATCATCATCATGTCGAGTAGGTGTCACGGTCAATCGACCATGCTCACCCTGGTGTGAGAGTTCTTCGTGACGTGGTTCCTTTAACGACTACCAGATGGCCGGGAGCCGGGACCAATGGCTTAACGTGCCTTCCGAAGCACGGAATCATCTTTATTTTCAGACAATCAGGTGATTCAATCCTGCAATGTCCTAACCAAACTGAAAAAAAGGTATTGTCAGACAGACAGACAGACAGACGGACGGACAACAAAATGATCAAATAAGGGTTTCGTTTTTTCCTTTCGAGGTACGGACCTAAAAACAGTATGCTTGCCAGTTGGTGCATCAAAATTCAAAATTCAAAACGTTTATTCAATATAGGTTTCTTTGAACACTTATTAATTGTCATATTACACTTCTCAACAATTGTTGACGTCAAAAATTTACTTATGGCTAAGTTTAATGCCGCTTCCAAAGCGGAGTGCAGAAGAAGCGGCAACAAACTGCACAGCGCATTTTCTCCAAGGACGACAACTCACAGTTTTTGAAAACCTCCATCCATCGAGTTGTTCGTGCTGCAATGGTATTTATTACTGGTTCAATCTGTTTGTCATTTCGGAATATGTAGAATGTAGAATCTAGACAATGGATGCCTAGACTAACCTAGCCACATCCGGTACTTACCAACGACCGGATGAGACGAGAGTTCAGCGGAAACTTGAGGAAATGATCTTAAAAGGTTGGCTGACATAGACAAACTCGTACGTTGACTAAGAGGAAAAATAGGAAAAAAATAAAATAGGAAATTTCAAGAATTACTTATAGGGTTTCTTATAGCATGGAATTCAAGGAACATAGCATAGGACCAATAAATAAATACAACACAATACTCATCTTTCATATAAAAATAACGAGATCTTAATCTGGTATTCACGATTTTTTAAAATTAATGTTACTTTTGATTAAGCGACCATAGCGTGTTTATTGGTAATATTCATAAAATTCCAAAATTAAAGGAATTTTAAGAACTCTATAAATAATTTTGGGGAAAACGCAGTCAGTTTATCGGTGAAGAAATGTAGCCACTGTGATTTTTTTAACCGCTAAGTAGACAATCTGCTATAGACAGTCGAAATAGACAATACACGGCGCACCTGATGGTAATCGGTTACCGTAGCCTATGGATGCTTGCAAAGGAATGGATTCATGGGACAAGGAACAAGAAAGAAGTGCTAGATGCATATTATGTCTTAACCATGGATTATCCCATCTCTATGGTCTTAACTATCTACATTATTACATTTAAATTACATAATACACTTATACAAATAATTTCAGAAACAGTTACGCATTTTTTTTTCAAATTTTCAATAGAACATATTCATTCAGTTCAAATAATGACCTGACAATGTAGTCTCAGCACATCATAGACCTTTGGATCCATGGTCCACATATAAATATATGTTTTTTTAAGTAATCTATACTAATATTATAAAGCTGAAGAGTTCGTTTGTTCGAATGCGCTAATCTCAGGAGCTACTGGTTCAAATTGGAAAATTATTTTTGTGTTGGATAGTCCATTTATTGCGAAAGGCTTTAGGCTATAAAACATCACGCTGCGACTAATAAGAGCGAAGCATCATTAAAAATGTTTTAAAAACGGGAAAAATTTATGAATTTATACAAATTAATCATAATAACAGAAATTGCCGCGGACGAAGTAGCGGGCATAATCTAGTATATTATAAATTGTAAGTTGACGTCACTTAGTTTGTTGTTGCTGTGAAAAATGCGTTGTGCAGTTAGTTGCCGCTTTTTCCACACTCCGCTTAGGAAGCGGCTCTAAACTTAGCCTTATGTAAATTAACGTCAACAATATTTTGTTGTAAAATAAATGTTAACGTTCACCAAATGATATGTGAAGGATCTTATGAGAAATAAATGATATTTGACTTGACTTTGATATAATACAAGGTGGAGCAGAATTTTTGCTCTCCGGAACTGATAGCCAATTTAGGCGAAATGGCTCTGGATGACCTAACTTTCTTGTTCATCATCATCATCATCAACATATCAACCGCAAGAAGTCCACTGCTGGACATAGGCCTTTCCCAATGATTTCCAAAATGAATGGGGACTTTCTTGTTCGTCATCTACCAACTTGAAAAAGATACGACCTGTTAAGTTACACGAAATTAGATGCAGAGAGCAATTCAGGTCTCTACCAACTTTTAATTAGCAGCGGCCTAGTTTAGGCATCTATTTCAGGCCTCATTTTCGAAGTTTGTTGAAAATAAAATATAGCGGAAATTTTGAATTTTTTGTCCTGGTTGACTATAAACGCATAGCTAAGTGAAACTACTCGGATGATAAAGCTTATAATTAGACTGTGAAAAACTGAGGCCATTTTCGCTACACCGTGACGTCATCAAACGTCTTTTTACGTCTACAGGTAAGTATTTTCGGACGTCTTTTCGACGTCACATTGCTACCTGGGACGACCTGTTTAATGTAACACGAAATTGGATGCAAAGTGCAATGCAGGTCTCTACCAACTTTTAATTAGCAGCGGCCTACTTTAGACATCTATTTCAGGCGTAATTTTCGAAGTTGGTTAAAAATAAAATATAGCGGAAATTTTAAATTGTTTGTCCTGGTTGACTATAAACGCAAGCTATGTAAAACTACTCGTATGATAAAGCTTATAATTACACTGTGAAAATGTAGGTCATTTTAACGACGACGTCATCAAACGTCTTTTTACGTCTGCAGGTAAGTACTTTCGGACGTCTTTTCGACGTCACATTGTTACCTAGGACGACCTGTTTAAAGTTACACGAAATTGGATGCAGAGAGCAATTCAGGTCTCTACCAACTTTTAATTAGCAGTGGTCTATACTTTAGACATGTATTTCAGGCCTAATTTTCAAAGTTAGTTGAAAATAATAAAAATAAATAAATAAAATAAAATATAGAGGTAATTTTAAATTGCTCGTCCTAGTTTTATTAATGCACAGCCAATTAGAACTATTCGGATGAGAAATTATAATTTACATTATCGGGGACCTCTTGATGTTTACCCATATATGTAGCTTTTATTAAATATAGTATCGTCGAATTAGTATCCTACGACACAAGTTCAAACTAAACATGGGGCCAGCTTGTGTCATTTGTCCCTATAAGTCTTTTTATTTAATATTGACTAGCGGCCTGATTAGCACAGGGAGATATGGGTTAAGTATTGAATTTTATACTTAACCCATACCTATCTCCCCGTGTGGTTTCCGGCAGAGGAGAATAGGACCACTCCAAGTCTTTCCATGGATGTCGTAAGAGGCGATTTAGGAAATACAAGCTAAACAAAAGCTCATAAACATCAATAAGACCATTTATTCCCAGTATTACGTATTTCAATATTTCCTCACATTTGTTGAGAAAAGCATTATACATGCCACGCCGGGAATCAGCTTGCCGGACTCGTAATTATTGCCAATATCGAGCGTACTACCGCGGCGCGCCGGTAAAGTCATTCACAAGCCAAAAATTACAAACTTCGTGTCTTCTTTTTACTACAATACTGCCTACATTTCCGAGCATGTTAGAGAAAAAAATATATTTATGTAAATTCCTAAAAATTAATCCTAAAAATTCCAAACACACATTTTGCTTGAATAATTTGTTTAAAAATCGCGTGTACAACATGCATCGAGACTTCAATATCATGAGATATTACCCTGCGTGGCCTTTGTTGTTTTAGGGTACCGTATCCTCAAAGGTGAAAAGAAACCCTTTTTATGGAATGCTAAACTCTTTTAATATATCAAGTTAAAATTAATATCAAAATAAAGTCATTGGTCCCTTAAAGCTCTGATTATTTAGTCAAACTACTATTGCAATTCAATCAGTAGATACGGCCGTTAAACGAGTATTATACATATTTAGTGATTTATTCAAACTCGCAAGGGAATAAAATCCATTAGGGTATTACTGAGGGTCCGAAACGTGGTCCCTTACTAAGGGCCTCATAAGAAAGCTCAAAGTCGCTCAAAGAGCTATGGAGAGAGCTATGCTCGGTGCTTCTCTGCGAGAACGAATCAGAAACGAGGAGATTCGTAAGAGAACGAAGGTCACCAACATAGCTCAGCGGATTAGCTCTTTGAAGTGGCAGTGGGCGGGGCACATAGCGCGTAAAACCGATGGCCGATGGGGCAGAAGGGTTCTTGAATGGCGACCACGTATCGGCAAGCGCAGCGTCGGACCCCCTCCGACCAGATGGTCGGATGACCTGACTAAGGTCGCAGGAAGAAGCTGGATGCAGGCCGCTTCCAACCGGTCGTATTGGAAATCCTTGGGGGAGGCCTATGTCCAGCAGAGGACTTCTTGCGGCTGATATGATGATGAGGGTATTACTCGTTGAGCTAGAATAATTAAATACGATCTCACGAGTACACGATAGTTGTCAGGGGTGTCATCCTCAACTACCTGTCAAGTATGGCATCGGATGGAACGCGCGCCCGGCCTCCCGAGATGCTAGTTGCTTTTCCCCCATTCACCCGACTAAGTAGTATCCCAATACCTTTATTTTCATATCACATCCAACAGATTCCCCTCCTATCATAACAGCCTCCGTGGTCCAGTGGTTAAGGCGTTTGCCTGTTGACCCGGGGGTCGTGGGTTCGATTCCCACCGGAAGCATACTTTGTTTAGTTGTTTCCAGTTTGGTTAGGACATTGCAGGCTTGAATCACCTGATTGTCTGATAATAAAGATGATTCCGTGCTTCGGAAGGCACGATAAGCCGGTGGTCCCGGCTGCCATCTGGTAGTCGTTAAAGGAACCACGTCAGAGGCCGAGAGGCGGTTCCGAAGAACTCTGACACCAGGGTGTGCATGGTCGATTGACCGTGACACCTACTCGAAATGATGATGATCATAAAAAATACTTCCGATGGGTGGGCAGCAGCGTCGGAAGCAGAAGAACCCAAAGAAACTGTACTCGCCAACCTCTTTGCCAAGCGTGGTGAGTATGGTAATATCCTCCCATGGAACAAACAATCCTTTGGGAGAGGCATTTGTCTAGCAGACTCCAAACGGCTGGAACGATGATGATGATAGTGAAGATGACCAAAGATATAGATGACGTAAACGCACCTACTTCGCGTGTCTGAACCCCGACCAACTGTCAAGGTTGCCCGCAGCTACAGACAGTCTGCGCGTGTCTGTTGTTGTAGCCGGAAGGCTGCGAAAACTATAATGCCTCGTTGCGTGATAAATAAATAACATGTACGGAAAGCTCATTCAGTGGGCAGGCAAGGCTAAATACCTTGGAGTCGTACTCGATAGCGCCATGACCTTCGAACATCACCAAAGTCCGCTACCATGCCGCCTTCGAATTAGGCCGTCTCCACCCCATGATAGGCAATGCTAAGATGTCACTTAGAAATAAGTTGACACTCTATAAGCTTTGCGTCCGCCCTATCATGACCTACGCCGCCGTAGTCTTCTTCCATATCGCGCCCTCCCACATCGATCGGCTGCAACGCTTGCAGAACCGCTTCGTCACCCGTGCCACAAATACGAGTCACCACCGGTACTTGCGCATGACAGACTTACACCGTGACCTAGATCTCCCATCCATTCGCGGCTATCTCAAAAACGCCTCCAAGCGTTACTTTGAGAAAGCCGCACGCCACCCCAACCCGTTAGTAGTGCAAGCTGCTTACTACTCCCCCAACTTACACGATACGACCTTACGTCGTAGACGTCCTAGGAACGTACTTGACGATCCCGATGATTCTATTGACATCGCACAAGCCCGCCTCGACCCCTCTTCGGCTCCGAATAGCCAGAGGAATCCCACTATCCGACCCCGTCGCACTCGCCACCGGAATAGAGTGCGTAGAGTAGGATTAGCTCCGATTACTGGTGACCGCCCGGCGGTCCCGGGTGACTTGCACCCAGGATAGGCCCTTCTGGCAACGTAGCTTTCGGCCCATAAGGCAAAAGATCAGAGTTGCTGCTCTCCAAAGGCTTTTGCCATTGATTCTCAGATTGGCCTTTCAGGCTTGCATGCACGCATACGCGGCCCATCAGGCAATATGAGAGTTTGCTGTCTCTCCAAGCCTTGCGCACACAGGCAACGCCCAAAGCCGAGGTCCGTCCCTCCTGGGGGCGCTTTGGTGATGTTGCCTATAAAGGTTGAGGGCACTCTGCCCTCGCCTCAAACGCCCGGTGAAGTAGCGAAAGCTCACTTGGAGCTAGCTACATAGTCATTAAAAAAAATAAAATAAATAAATAACAATAACCCAAAAATTGCAGGCACCTAAAGGCAAGGACATACTTCCTATCAGACTTTTTAACAGTAGTTGTTAAAAAGTCACCAGACTTGGTTTCCATACAAATCGTGATACTGCGTCATCTACTATGTACATCTATATCTGTGAATACGACAATAAGCAAATTCTTATAGTACAACAAAATAAAAAAAAATACCAAGACTGTAAATTTATTGTTACATCACAAAAAACCTTCAACGGAACCTTCCGTGCCCAAATCGACTCGCGCTTAGCGGGATTATTTATTGGTATACAAAAATATTTTTCATTTTTCGGTGACACGTAGTTCAACGTCTCCAATATTAAAGCGTTATTGTAAAGACATTTATCAAGGTCTCAAAGTGTCGTCGGCAACTCATTTTTTCAAGAGAATGAAAAAAGACCTTTGACCTTATTACCTTTTCTCTTGATCTGAACTGACATATTTGCAAAAAAAAAATGTTTTCTGAGAATATTAGGGCGAAAATCTAAATTATCAGGACAATAGGTGACGCGGCTAGCAACCCATCACTATTTTGATTCCGTTTTCTATCTTTACGCGCACCAACACGCTAAGCGTGGCCTTTCGGTTTTATGACCTAAGGCTCTGTCTACCCTGTAAGAGATAATATATATGTATGTATTAATATCTCTTTAAGACTAGATATTTCTTCACTATTATGATGCCACTTTCTAATAATGTAGCTTTCTACAGGTAAAAAAATAAAAACAAATATTTTTAAGTGGCCAGTGACAAATATAACAAAAAGGATTTAAATGTGTGACTCATCCACGTTCATAAATATTAAAAAGTTGCATGCAATCATTCTTCTTTCACTACTAGTTACCAAACGGCGAAAGAAAAATCTTCTCTTGTAACTGGTTAGGTAAGTTTAGTTACCAAAGTGGACGAAGGGATTACAAACACACAATTAAATCTTTGCTCTTTATAATATTAGAATAGTAAATTAATATTATGTATATTTTTAAATACTATTTGAAAAAAGTAAGTTTCAATCGTGATATTCGAACAAAAGATCATTTTATAAAGATCCAGATTGGACGAAAGTATTGTTTTCAACAACTTTAAAGCAAAACTAAACTCTAACTTGTTTACTTACCTGGAAAAGCAATTAAAAGTAGATAATCCTCCTTAACTCCGGATTAGCATATTTTCCGAATAATCCCTTCACTGACTGTAATTAGGAACTAAATAAAGGAGAACGGTCGAGCAGTGTAACATTGTTCTCATTAGTAGTCGTGGGACGCCAGGCTGATTTTAGCACAGACCTGACGACTACACAGGTTAGTTGATAAAGAATAAGTAACACAGAAGGGACATTTTGGCGGTAATTTCGGTGTACTGTACGGTTGTTTTGTATTGATACGCATATTAATTTTAGTGGACATTATAAAACGGTGTAATTTGGTATGATATAATTATGAACAATGTGTGAAATGACTAAAATTGTTTCTTGCCATGGTACGGCTGCACTGAGATTTACTTAGCGGGCTGGTGGTTGTCGTCGTTGCTGCGTCGTCTGTGATGAAACAATTGGATTCGTGTGAATTATCGCCAGGGGTTCCGCTTTGTTCGGTGTAATTAGGAATTGGATTAAGGAGAACGGCCGAGCAATGTGAGCTTGTTCTCATTAGTAGTCATGGGATGCAAGGCTGATTTTAGCACAGCCCTGACAATTACAAGGGTTAGTTGATAAAGAATAAGTTACACAGAAGAGAGTTCTTGGCGTGAATTTCGGGGACCTTCACGGTTTTTGTTTTGTAAATTGATTTTAGTGAACTTTATTATGGAAAACGGTGTAATTTGGTGCGTTATAAATAATGTCTGAGCCCTTCAGGCACATAGAGACCAAGACTGGATTGAGTTTCTTTCGGCGTATCCTTCTGCGCAGTGGTCATTTTGAAACGCTAGTAGTTTTTCAATTTTACAAACAGAAAATAAAGAAAAATAAACAATATAAACATATGACGTTCAAAAAGCGATACATGTATCCTATTTTGAATAAAAAATATTCATTTTAATTTTCATTTGTGTGTATAACTAAAAGAAACTGTCATGGTGCGGCTGTAGTTAGATTTACTTAGCGGGCTGGTGGTCGCTTGGCTTGCTGCGTCGTCTATCATGAAGCCTATTCGCGGGAATTGTCACCAGCGCCTCTGTCGAATCAACGAAATTAATTACACCATCATTTTGTTGATAAAGACTAAGATTCTTGCCTTTTCTATAAATATAGAAACTGTCGAATGTTTTTCTTTTATGTAATTTTTAAGTTTCGATGCATCTTCTTGATGTGTTAATAAATAATCTAGTATATCTGCCAAGTTCCTTTGTCCTTTTGATCTTAATGCCTTACTTGATGCCATAATTAATACTATTGCTTCATTTGATAGTGGAGTATCAATATTCTTTGTTTTCGTCGTTTGATACCTTCGACATATCTTCGTCTTTCTTTTCTTGGTTTTGAGCAGGATAGATCTGTCATTTTTGTTTACTGTACAACGACAATGGTTGGACCCATCTAAATATATATAACTCAAAGGTTACTCATTGACTGACATAGTGATCTATCAACGCACAGCCCAAACCACTGGACGGATTGGGCTAAAATTTGGCATGCAGTTAGATGTTATGACGTAGGCATCCGCTAAGAAAGGATTATGATCAATTCTACCCCCAAGGGGATAAAACAGGAGATGAAAGTTTGTATGAAACTTTGTTAATTTTAAACCGATCGGGCTGAGACTTTATACTTCTTAACGCGAGCGAAGCCGCGGGCAAAAGCTAGTATTATTTAAAATGTGTATGATGTTTTTGTTGTAGAAAGAGCCAAATACTGTGTTTTTGGGTAAAGTGGACTAGACGCGATGAAAGATACGAAATATAAGTTTATTGACATAATTATAAATAAACAATAAAATACGCTACGTTATGGGGTAGTTGTGTACCTACTTTTATAGGCAAGTGTGACCACTATTAAATGTTGTTTACTAATGACCCCTGGCCAACGTTTAGTAAGAAATTAAAACATAGCTACAAACAAATTTATAACATACAAAAGGGAGAGACGGAGACTTTTAAATTCTGTCTCTCAGGACAGCAACGTGCTCAGTTATAGCGCCATCTATCGACCGTCACAATAAACTAAATCAGCGTACAGTACAGCTACTCAAGTAATAGTCTAAAGAAATAAAGATTCTGCTGTAAAATAGTTCGTAGTGGAAAAGTCTTGTTGTGGACACTCTCAAATGTGAAACATACTGTCGTTGAACCATCCAAAAGAGAAAGATTCTCACGGCGAATTACTCAAAAACGAATCATCCTGTTTGTCTGAAGTCTAAAGGAGAAACAACTGTCGGAGATAGCTGGTAGAATCGTGGTGGATGAAGAATATGAACAAAAATAATTCATAAAATAACTATTCTATTTCATCTATTCATCTCAGCCGCAAGGAGTCTACTGCTAGGCATAGGTGCTAGAATTCAAAAACAATTCTCATTTTATCTTTTCTTTGAATCCTCTATTTATGTTTAGTCTATGGCATCGCATTTGGTATGCGCTGGAGCAAAGTCGATAATACAGCGAGATGTCGAACGACCGCGACATTTTTTATAGGGACAAAGGCCCAAATACTGGCGTTTTACTACAAGTATTATAACATTATCTTGCTTTAAATAATCTAAAAACATTGATGAGTAAAATAAGCTGCAGCAATATAAAAATACAAGTCATAATCTGAACCTTTCCACGCCACTTACCCTCATAGAACATTAAGCATTCACCACTCACTGTGAGGGCTGAAAAGATAAGTGTATCACTTTACAAAGCTTTGTTTAAAAATAGGCTAGATAATAAATACCTCGTCGGGTCGTTAGTAAAGAAACCTTATCCATACTTCCTTACTAATAATATAAATGCGAAAGTGAGTTTGTTTGTTTGTTACGCTTTCACGCCATAACTACTGAACCGATCATCAAGAAATTTTGCATACAAGTCTCTGGAGTACGGAGAAGGACGGAAAGCTGAAAAGCTGACAAACAGACAGACAGTTAGTTTCGCATTTATAATATTAGTATGGACGTATGGATTATATTGCCTTTGCCTTTTCTCACCGCAATTCTTTATTCGCCCAAAAATGTGTAAGGTACTCAGACCTTTAAAAACATAAAACGATTTCCCTAAAACTGTATGCTTAGGACCTCAAGCTGAGTGTAGGAAAACTTTGCTATCGTAATGAGGCCGCGTGTATGTTATTTGAGTAGCATCACCCCGAAACACATTTCTCTGAATTGTTTAACCCTTCGACATACATTTTCTATGAAAATATTTGTCGGATTTATCCGACGTTCCCGGTCAAAGGGTTAATTTTCTTGTTTGTTTAACATTTTCCATAACCACTGAAAATTAGATATTTAAATGCGATTTTTCATAAGTCATAACCTGTGAAAGTGCTTGAGAACTTTATATAAATAACTAATTTTCACCCGCGCCGCTCCGCCCGCGTCATTGTTGATCCCTCGGGAACAGATTTTTTTCCGGAATTAAATAGACTATTTCCTTCTCCGTACCCCACAGACATACAACAGGCATGCAAAATTTCATGACGATCGGTTTAGTAGATAGGGCGTGGCGTCACAAACAAACAAACTCACTTTCGCATTTATATTAGTTAGGATTAGGTGTAGGGTCAGGATATCGGTATGTATTTACATCTGGGATGTTACGAATATCATTAAAATAACAAAAAATACAAAAGATAAGTACGTAATCACTATGTTTATTAATAATTATACATATTAATAGTAATAAAGGTACAGTAAGTAGGTAAACATATGAAATCGTAACAATCTTTAGTATTCGAATTTCCGCCCACTTCTAGCATGCACCGACTTGCACAGATTCGCATTTTTCCGCAACATTTGCATTCGCATCGGTCGTTGCGAATGCAAATGTATGAAGCCTAGGTATTTTCATCGAAAACGCAGCATAATCCCTTTAAGGGCCCGTACTACCTCACACTGCTTGGCATGATTGACACATTATATCAATAATAATTAAATACTCAAGTTGAAATAAAAATGCAGCAAAGTTCAGGACTAACTCTGGTAACTATATGACTCAAAAACACGATTGCGTTAAATTTTCTTGATAGAAAAAAATTGCAAAGTTGCCTCCTAATCACGTCTAATTTACTCGGTATATAGCATTATTCACCAAATACATTAAAATTAACCTTGAAACTTTTGATTATTATTGCATTACAGATAAGGCAGCCATCATATGTTTTTCTTTTTCAAATAACCCTTCATCATCATCATCATCATCAGGTCCTTTTCAGTCTCCACTACAGGAGCACGACCCTCTCTGTACTACTAGAGCCATACTTGGCCAGAGCAGCCAGAGGACTTGGCCTACACTCTCCACGCTGGCCAGACGGGTGGGAGAGGTCTCTCAGATAAGCTTTGTTTAGCTGATAAATAACCCTTGAATATTCCTAAAAACGAAAATATCCAAAGAAGCCAACGCGTTTAGACCATCCGCGTTTGTATCGCCACGCCGCCTGGCATATGGCGGGCTCTTAAGATGTAACAGAATAATCCATGGTGGGATATTCTTCTTTTATATATCTACAAAAAAGTCCGCGATGGCATATAAAACTTTGATTAAGTACGTTGCGGTAATCGGAAAGCTATTTAGACGCATACAGTTTTAATCCTTATCAACTTAAATACGTTAAGTCACCTTAAGAGGAAACACTGCGCTCGATAGAATTTAAAAATAGGTATTTGTAAAATCTATTGCTGTCATCCAAACAACCCCCGCAGAGTGCGATAGAGATAACTGCAACTCGGACCGGAACCTATAAAAATTACACAAAATTAACGCTTAGTAGTCCTCTGATTTCTTCTCAAAAACTTAACCGATTTAATTTCATTCTGCATGAAAAATTTAAAATAAGCTATGGCTGTGTTTTTATGTTTTCTTTTAATATAATCTCGTCAATTTCTTTTTAATTCTTACCAATTTTTCAGGTTTTTGAAGGTTCATATCTCTTTAAATAATTCAATTATGAAAAAAAATATCACGCATACTAATATATCGATAGATATTTTTTGGAAGAAATCATTGCTCTATAGACACAATAATAAGATATTTACAGCATATAATTTCAATGAATGTTAGAATTATTTGGCAAAAATTAACGCGAGCGAAAATTAATTCAAGTGCGTTTATTGCATGATGATGGGACATAAAGCTAATGCGACCTACGTACGACCATCGTAGGTACTATCAACGAATAGTTATTTCGCTACGTACGACAGACAAATCATGTAGGTATAATAAGCTCTACTACCCGTGCGAAACCGGGGCGGGTTGTTAGTAAGAACTAAAACTAAGCTTACCTGACACTTCAGCTGTAGTAGTCTACTCTTATCTATATTGCCGGAAGAACTGAGAGTTCTTGGTGACTGATATAGAGTTTTTCCGGAAATGAAAGAGAAATCCTCACAGGGAAATAAAAACCCAAGCAAAAACTGTATGGGCGGGCTGAAGTGAAATCCGAAGGGTCGGCGTGCGGTTTTCAATGTGGGAAGAAATAATCTTTAATATAAAAAAAAAATCGACTCCAATTATACTATTGACCTGATTTTGAAGAAATTTTAATATGACCAATTTGAAAGCATGTGTGGTTTCCGGAGAGTAGAATAAGCCCACTCCTAGTCTTCCCATGGAGGTTGTAAGAGGCGACTTAAGAAATACAAGCTAAACAAAGCTCATAAACATCAATGAGACCTCTCCAACCAGCTAGCGAGGAGAGTGTAGGCCAAATCCTCTGTCTGCTCTGGCCAAGAATGGCTCCGATAGTACAGAGAGGATCATGCTGCTGCAGTGGAGACTAAAAAGACCTGATGATGATGATGATGAATTTGAAAGCTACCCGTATAAACAAAAAATATTTTTTTAAATCTAGCGGGTCGATTTCATAAAATTTGCTACTAAAGCATTCCTCTGATTGATTATGGGGTCCCACAAGGAAGCATCCTTGGGCCCACCCTATTCCTGGTGTATATTAATGACCTCTGTTCTCTTATGATTCCTAACTGCAAAGTAGTCTCTTATGCAGATGATACGGCCCTATTGTTCTCGGCAAAGTCCTGGAATGAGGCTTTTAAATGTGCACAGATTGGATTCAATACAGTGTCACACTGGTTGCGCTGTAACCTGCTAACACTCAATGTTAAAAAAACTACCTATCTCACCTTTTCTATATATACCCCTTCTGAAAATCTAAGTCCTCTCACAATAACCGCCCACTCACACTCCTCTGTCAATCCTGTCTCCTGTACCTGTCCTTCCTTAAATTATTCTACTACTATAAAATATTTAGGCATTACTTTAGATGACAGACTTACCTTCCAAACTCATCTCAAAATAGTTAGTGGCAGGGTCCGTAAGCTCATCTATGTCTTCAAAAAACTTCGCCATGTTGCCGAACCACACGTTATTAGACTTGTCTATGTGGCATTATGTCAATCAATCATTCTATATGGTATAATAGTATGGGGAGGTGCGGCAAAGACGCACCTTCTTGTATTAGAACGCGCTCAAAGAGCACTTTTAAAGGTCTGTCTGTTTAAACCCTTCTTCTTTCCCACTTCTACCCTGTATGAAGAATGTAAGGTACTTACAGTCCGTCAACTCTATGTTCTTGTTACTGTCCTCAAACAGCATACTGAAACATTACCTACCCCCGTCTCTTCACGATCTTCTCGCCGTCCCTCGCCTTTTGTATTGCCGCTTCTGAATACAGTCTTTACTAAACGCTTTTTTTGTTTCCAAGGCCCTTTCCTATACAATAAAATTAATCGTATTTTAGAACTCTCCTTACTATCAAAATTTACTTGCAAAAAGAAAGTCACCGATTTCCTACAATGTCTTAGCTACACTGACACGGAAAGTTTAATTCTACCCTTGGTTTAGATACATAACCTTAATAATTTATTCACTTACTCATTACTCACTTAGATTAATATGATCTTTAATAACACACACTCAAACAAACACATCCACACAAAACACCCTCCCATACACACCCTTACACACACATCCATACTAACACACATCCACACACACATCCACACACACACAAACACACACACCACACACACACACACACACTTACACACACACACACACACACACACACACACACACACACGCACACGCACACGTTCACCACATTTCATCACCTATGTATGGTGTCTACACTTCAATTGCATGATTCTGAACGCAACTAGTTATTAAGTGTTGAGCACTAAGCTCACTTAGATAAGTAATTAGTAATTAGGTACCTAGTAGCTTTTGTCTTATTTTTGTTTTTCATATGCCCTATATTGTAACCATAATATTATTGTCATGCTTCATATTCGTGAGGGGAGAGGCTGGTGTACTGAGATACAGGCTCTGCTTAGTTCAGGCACCAGTCTCTCACAATCTTATAGATAGTCTACCACAATTTGTATATCTGGTTATTGATGAGGATTGGAGAGAAAAATAAAGCATTTTTGAATTTGAATTTTGAATTTTGAATTATCTGATTTATGGACACACCTGTCTGCCTTTATTATTAAGCTCTCCTCTCTCGGGGCTACTGGAAAAAAATTTCTTTAGGAATAAGTAGTACCCTTGTACTAATTCTCTGGATATTATATAAATAAATAAATAAATACGGACAAATCACACAGATTGAGCTAGCCCCAAAGTAAGTTCGAGACTTGTGTTATGGGATACTAACTCAACGATACTATATTTTATAACAAATACATATATAGATAAACATCCAAGACCTAGGCTAATCTGAAAAAGATCATTTTCCATCTTGAACTGGGCGGGGATCGAACCCGGGCACTCCGTGTCGCAGGCTGGCGTGTTAACCACTGCGCCACGAAGCTGTCTATATTTGTTATAAATTGTGTTAATATATTGTAAAAAGTTAATATATCGTGTTAACTTTTTTTTCTATGTATATTAAAATAAATAAATAAATTTCTTCATCTATGGTGAGCCTTAAAATATATCCGCTTAATTTAAATTAACCTTAAATTAACCTGGAGTTTATATATAAGGGGGTAAAATCGCTTTAGGTATATAGTGCCCAGATTATTCAAGATTACAGCGACAGATATTTATTGCAGTTGAGGAGCTTTTCCTAGAATTCACAGCACAGCTGAAGGAAAAGTTTGGGCAGCGCTGGTACAGCAGAAATGTCGTAGTTAGCAAATGCAAGCCATTAATCAAGGGCTCAAGGCGTGAAAGTGAGCAAGTGTGGCCATAGAAACAGCTATCCAGGCCGATTTAGATATTCTGTAGGTTTATCTAATGGTTGCAACATCACCTCGCTATTTCCATTAGATAGCCAAATTCCGCCTTTTGCATGTCACAACCACCTTGACTTGACACAAAAATACCGCGCTATAGTAGAAACTGTTACTTTGTCCCCGGCCTCCCCTACTCCTACTATGTAGTGAAGGAGCTAGGAAATATAGCCTTTCCTATTATTCTTTATTCTCAAAAGCGATAGGCCTCGCTTTTGAAAAAAAAGAATAATAGGCTCAACTTACTTAGGGCGGAAGCTAGGGTGAGATGATGATGATTATTTTCCTTGGTTTCGTTCACATTCGTATTTATCTCATTACTCAGAGTCATGGAGATTCGCTTTTATTCAAGAGATACTCGTATTGATAATTTTGTCCTTGTGTCAACTCTTACGACATGGCCATTATAATATGACTAGCTTACTGGGTAGACTATATGTTGGAAACAATAAAGTAGATCCTCGATATGTTGATAAGCTTTATGATGGAACTAGTGCGCCAAAAGTACAATTACTTCCAATCCTCATATACATTCATTTAGTAGATAGAGGAGGGGGGGGGGGGGGGGGGTCAAGATTTTATTTTACTATTTTTTCGTCATGATTAATATACATACAACTATAAGGGGTCCTTGTTCGGAACCCTAAAAGTGATTTATTCTTTTTCAAATTTAAATAATCCTTACTAATATTATAAATGGGAAAGTGAGTTTATTTGTTCGTTTGTTTATAACACTTTCACGCCGTAGCTACTGAACCGAGCATCATGAAATTTTGCATACAAGTTCTCTGAAGTGCGGAGAAGGACATAGGTTACCTTTTATCGCGGGAAAAGTACTATTCCCGTGGGATCGACATTGACGCGGGCGGAGCCGAGGGCGAAAGCTAGTTATGTATATAAATGGGATTTACATGAACCTTTTTATCACTTGTTTCGTTTGACGTTTACGTTTTTATTTGTTCACGAAAATAAATAATAAAAAGGTTCGTGCTGAGTCCCGTTTATATACATCATTAAAATGTGATTTAGAGTTTTAGCAGTTTTTATAGCCCCACTCGTTTACATCTGAATCCCTCACGCTGCAACTGACGCGCAAAAATTGCTAAGTACCACAAAGTTGCAGACAGCCAAGATTTATTATTCGTATATTTATTTTGTCATTATCTTCTTTGGTAAGCATGAAGCAATATTATTTTGTTTTTCAATTTGCATTGATTATTCTTTCATCATTAAAGATTCAATTTAATTTTGAGAACTGCCAGTTCCATGATTATTTTGTCTTCTTGCTATAATTTTAAAGTAAAAATAATAAATAAAATACATAAATACATAGGGGCAAATCACACAGATTGCGCTGGTCCTACAGTAAAGTTGTGAATTTGTGTCGTAGGATACTAACTCAGCGATACCATATTTAATAAAGGATACATATATTTAGGTTAGGTTAAATTAAAAGTATTTTGGAATGAATGGAACGTATTTTAAAAGACAAGGACGGAAACGGTGATATATCTGAGTGATATATGTAAGTGAGTGAAAGAGATAGCAAGGGAAGCGCACTATTTTTAAATTTAGTATGAGAAAAAAAAAACAAAAGACAGAGAAAGGACGACTTTGGGAAGACTCAAGATGATGAGAAGTAAGACGAAAAGATCTTGTCATAAGTTTAGTTGAGTATATTAGTGTACTAGAATTTCCAGGGTTTTTAAATACACCTATTCCCACATATATAGATAAACATCCAACACCTAGGCCAATTTGAAAAATATATTTTCCATCATGACCGGGGCTCGAACCCGGGAATCCTAAGATTCAAAGACACTTGGGGTACAACTGAGCCACAACGGTCGTCAAAAACAAATGTAATAGTATGTATTATACCTCTGGTAAATAGATAAATTACATGATTAGTTGAGTTTTACAGCTCTACTCTACCCTTTAAAAAACAAACCAGCAAGAAAAAAGCTATCAATTCTCAAGACTGAGTTCTTGGCGGGAATTCTTCGGACTACACGGCTTTGTTTTGGATTGTTAATTGTTTCTAGGTTTCTGGTGGACTTTATAATGTTATCGGTGTAATTTGGTGTTATATGCGCATGTTTATGAATAATGTGTAGAATAACTAAAAGAAACTTTCATGGTGCGGCAGTAGTGAGATTTACTTAGCGGGCCCGTGGATGTCCGTCTAGCTGCGTCGTTAGTGGCCAGTAGATTCGTGGGAATTGTCGCCAGGGGCTCCGTTGAATCAACGAAATGAACTACACCATCATTTCATTGATCAACAAGACTAAAAAAAAGCGCGGGATACTTCAATAATCTTGATACTGGCTAAATACGTCATGCGTGAAAGCTGATGAAAGCTATACATCACATAATATCCCATCTATTTTCTTGCGAGATAGACAGAGCCTAGGTCTATTAGACCTGAAGGCCACGTTAAGCATGTTGGTGGGCATTAATTGGAAAACGGAATCAAAATAGTGATGGGTTGCTAGCCGTATCGCCTATTTACATGATTCCTCAGATTTTACCCATTCCCTCGATCGGCTTTAACGACCTGTGCAGGAAGAGAAGCAGTTGGTACATTCTACGTTTTTTCTTTTCTTCAGACCAGCATGGATGATAAACAAATTTAATAAGCCAAAAATAATAGAAAAATAAAATATCAAGACTCGCTGAAAGTTATTAGCTACCATCTATCGTATTCTGCCCTATCAATCCGTTTAACAGGTTGAGTTTAAATTGCTGACTCGATCCACTTGAATTATTCGAATTCGTAGCCAGTTTTAGTCACAACGTATTGAAATAACGTCGTAGTAGAACCTATTCTTAAAATGTCCTATTTTTTTAGGTTTATCTTTTTATTTATTATTACACCAGTGATCCGTCCCGGCTTCGCACGGGTGCGTTAATTTATACATATAAACCTTCCTCTTGAATCCGCATTAAATCCGTTGCATAGATTCATAGATCTAAGCAAGCATATATAGGGACAGACAGCGGGAAGCGACTTTTTTATACTATGTTGTGATTGTTATTATATCTAACGTTTCTAATACTTTACAATCGAGAAGAAACATTATGAACTCTCGTTTGATTATTAAACAACAGGATGTCATTGAGCCCATTTTTAATTAAAATATATATAATATAAACTTCACATTAAAAGTGCATTTGATGCCTTCAGGTTGTTTCGTTCATGTTCATATTTTATTTTAAAGTAAATATGCAGCACGAAAGTTAAAGTACTTATTTTGAAATATTTTACATTAATAGAGCTCGCCACGTCGATGTGATTCCGGTGAAGATTAAGCCTTAGTCCTTTTAGAATTGCAGGTCATTTTCCGAATAGCTCCAATGGCGACTAAATGTAATTTGTTACCGATTGTGAGCAAATTGAGCTCTTTAGAAAAATTCTAAACCTTTTTCTGAAAACGAAGATAAATGTTATTTGCCGAATGACACTGAATTTAAGTTTTTTTTTGACATGAGATTAGTGTAATAAATCCTTCGATAACATAACATTATTTTTAAAATTTATATTATTAATTTTGTTAAATACTTAATGTCAACTTTTAAATAATTTATTTTTAATGATTTATTAACTTTTATATATACTTTTAATTATACCGTAATATCAAACAAGTTATAAATAACAAAACAATGCTGTAGAGGCTCTAAAAACAATGATCCCACCATTCCACTCCTACACGAAATAATATTTAGAATAAATATGTACCTGCGTACCAAATTTTAATCAAATTAATTTTTCAAATTAGTTTTATACTTATTGCATTAATACTTAATTATAGTAGCATCCAAAATATCGAAAAGCATTTAGACTTTTGCAATGATTCATATCAAGATAATAAAGATGATTACGTGCTTCGGTTCGGATTGGTCCCGGCTGCCATCTGGTAGTCGTTAAAGGAACCACGTCAGGGGCCGAGAGGCGGTTCCGAAGAACTCAGACACCAGGGTGTGCTTGGTCTATTGACCGTCTCACCTACACGAAATGATGACTATAATATTAATATTTTTTCTTCCTAAAATAGAATCAGTTATCTACATAAATATTATCATGTCTTTTTTTCTTGCGGGGTAAACAGAGTCTAGGTCTATACGACCTAATGGCCACATTCATCATGTTAGAGGGCGTGTAGACGCGGAAACGGAATCAAATTAGTAATAGGTTGCTAGCCGCATCGCCTATTGCCATGATTCCGCAGATTTTTGCCCAATCTCTCGATCGGCTTTAACAATCTGCGTGGGAAGAGAAGCAGCTGGCACATTCTACGTTTTTTAGGTTTCCGTATCCAAAGGTTAAAAACGGCCTCCGCTGTCGTCTGTCTGTCCGCCTGTCTGTCTGTCTGTCCGTCTGTTACCAGGTTGTATCTCATGAACCGTGATAGTTAGACAGTTGAAATTTTTACAGATGATGTATTTCTTTTGCCGCTATTATAACAAATACTAAAAAATAGAATAAAATAAATATTTAAGGGGCTCCCATACAACAAACGTGATATTTTTGCTTGTTTTTGCTCGATATTTATAACGGCAACAGGTAGACGCTTGAAATATTAACAGAATATTTAGTTATATATTCACTTTAAAAATAAATAAAGAAATTAAATTAATATTAAAGGGGGGCTCCCCTACAACAGTCACGATTTTTTGCCGTTTTTATAGATAACGGTACGGAACCTTTCGTGCGGGAGTCCGACTCGCACTTGGCCGGTTTTTTTCTTTTTTCCAGACCAGTATGGAAGACGTTGTAATTTAAACGAGCGGTAACAGCTGCTTTTCAAAAATAAATAAAACAACTACCCTTATAGCCAGTGTTGTCACAAAAACTCGAGATCAAAGGGTTGGGCACTGAATTCTACGACATACAAAACAGTATTTGCTTTGTAAATGTTTTATTTCGGCGCATTCGAGGGTTTTCCGTGAAATTGTCCGGAGGACAGGAATACAAATAGGCTGTAGGGTTGCTACATTTCATTAACAAAGTTGCCCAATATGCTGTAGTACCTAGACTATACTTAAGTCTAGTTTACGGTAGGAATAAGGTCTTCCTTTCAGCGAAAAATGTTGCTGGCAACCAAGAATTCTTTTCTATTAAAAACTTAAGTTCAAAAACAAGTCAAAAAGTTTTCTTTTCAAGTTTTAAGTTTTTAAGTTTTTGATTCAGTAGTATTTCGGTTCCTAAGCTAGCAAAATCTCTTGTGTACTGACGACTGTCCAAATATAATGTCGCGTGTTTTACAATAAAATACCATAATCTCAGCAGTCCAAGTTCTTTCATTTCCATATACAGTCCACGCACAAAAGATATGTAACTCTAAGTGCAATTCAACAAACATCTTAAATTCAATGTCTAGATACAATTGTAACTTTTGTTTTTGACTGGGTATTAATTGACATTAATGAATTAACATTACAAAAATAAAGATTCCTATGATTTTCTGGGGAATATATAACCTATACATATAAAAGGAGAAGCTTACTGATTGACTATCTGACATATCAACGCAGGGCCTAAACTATAAGGGTTAGAAACTTAAAAAAAATTTAGGGGCTCCTTTTATTTGTATTTGTAGGGGAGCACTAAGAAAGGATTTTTCGAAAATCATCCTTAAGGGGGTAAGACGGTGGTGCAAAGTTAGTATGAAGCTTTGCCGTTTTTGAAGGTATTCGAATGAAATTCAGCCTGAAGGTTCTTTATTGAAAGGCATGAAACACGAGTATAATAGTTTTCTCAAAAATTATCCCTTAAGGGGGTAATACGGGGATGGAAGGCTAGTATGAAATTGTCCCTTTTTAACCATTGAACCAATTTAGATGAAATTTGGTATAGAGGTAGTTTGAAGCCTGGGTAAGTACATAGGGCACTTTTCATTCCGGGAAATTCTACTGTTCCCAAGGGATCGAATGTAAAGTATGTATGAATATTTTCTCATTTCTAGACTTAGAATAACTTACTTAGAGCTAAGTTTACGCCGCTTCCAAGGCGGAGTGCAGAAGAAGCGGCAACAACCTGCACAGCGCATTTTCTCCATGACATCAACTTACAATATACGACTGACTAGAACTAAATGTGTGGACTTGAGCTTACATTGTCATGTCATAAAATAAAATTAATTTAGTAATATGAAATAATAGTAATGAAAAAAAAGTTTATTTAAATTTTTGATTTAATGTCAAGTCACATTATGTACAAATTGTACCAATTCATGTCATTTATATATTAATATCATGACGAGGGTCCGGCACCGAGCTTTGGCCAGATATTTTTATCATTTAGAAAATTATCAGTCCTGTAATAAGCCTTTTTACAAAGAACCTGTTTTACATACGCTTTGAATTGTCTATCAGGCATATCAAGGACTGATTCTGGCAACTTATTATAATAGCGTATACAGTTACCTAAAAACGAATCACTAACCCTGCTGACCCTATACCGCGGGAGAAATAATTTGTTTTTATTACGTTATTTACACAAATACCTTAACATTTTTATTTTATAATTAAATGTGGGTCTTACAATTTCGGTTTTGCGGCTCTATCCACCAGGTCATCTAGATTGATATATGAGGTAACACCCATAGCAAGTTCACAAAACGTGAAACAGGAGGTACAAATACTGTTAATATAGTAATTTCTATAGAAATCATCTATAGTATAGTACAGCTGATTACTATAGAAATGACAATAGTATTGATACTATATTTACCGATATAATAATATTATAAACGTTGAGTATAATTAAATGTGAAGTACCTTCACCTCTACACTTAGCTCAAAAGTAGTACCTTAACGCAAAAACTATGTGACGGATTTTAATATAGCCTTACAATGTTATTTATCCATCGGGATAAATAATCCTTGTCATAAATAACCAATTTAATACATGTCCCGGGACATTCAAAAGTAGAATAAATGGGTATCTCTTGGATAGGCATGTAACATCCTCGTCTTCATTGTCACTTACCATCAGGTGAGATGGGAGACAAATGCCTCATTCAATATTTAGTAAAAAAAAAAAAAAAAAATCTAAGAGTACATAAACTATAATATACTCGGACAAATAAACAAAGCAGTATATACGAAATTGAAAACAAATATGAACAACTATTTTTTAATCAAAATATTTAATACATTTTTAGTATCAATTTACTCGGCTGTGTATTTATAGATTGAGAAGCTGGTAGCCCTGGGTATCGGTAGCTCAAACTAACTGAAATGTTGACACCCACAGGGTCTAACACTAGTTTGGGACGTGATGAAATAGCTTGATTTCAAATCACAAATCTTATTGTCGTTTTTAGGGTTCCGTACCTCAAAAGGAATAAACGGAACCCTTATAGGATCACTCGGTTGTCCGTCTGTCTGTCAAGACCTTTTTCTCAGGAACGCATTGAGGTATCAAGCCGAAATTTACATCAAATACTCAGGTCTGCTGTCCCTTGGAATTGTGAAATCAAACTTTTTCAGGTTATGCCGCAAATTTTCGTTTTTTTCGACATTCGCAAGGGAATTCAAAACCTATAGGGTAGTTCCCATGAACTCAGAATCTTGAAATTAGATACGAGGCAACGCTCACATCGCGAATGTTTTCAACATACGAATTATACACCGTCAAATTTTTATCGTTTTGGACCCTTAAAGGGGTGACTCGGACCATCAAAATGAACAACTTTTTCTATGGGAACAATGTTGGGAACTCAATAAAAAAATCGACATTCCCATACAAACTGGCCGGGCGGCGGGACTCTTTTGTATAGAAATGACGAAATTTTTTAAAAGTTCCCAGCATTGGTCCCCTAGAAAAAGTTATATTGATGGTCTGAGTCACCCCTTTAAGGATCCAAAACGATTAAAATTTCACCATGTATACTTAACAGAAAATCCTAACTAATATTATAAATGCGAAAGTGAGTTTGTTTGTTTGTTTATTTGTTTGTTTGTTTGTTTGTTTGTTTGTTTGTTTGTTTGTTTGTTTGTTTGTTACGCTTTCAGGCCGTAACTACTGAACCGATCATCATGAAATTTTGCATACAAGTTCTCTGGAGTACGGAGAAGGACATAGGCTACCTTTTATCCCGGGAAAAAGTAGTGTTCCCGAGGGATCGACTATGACGCGGGCGGAGCCGCGGGCGAAAGCTAGTATAAAAATAAAACCGACGTCGCTGGTTTCCGATCGCTAAATTTGCCCGAGATAGGCAATCTTGAGGCGATATTCAGCAGTAACCCGATTTGTCGTTTAATCGGCCAGTTTTTATGGCGGTGGAAAATTGCATCAGTTTTACTGCGGGGCTGCGCGCAATCGCAATATGTGGCTATCCATACTACCATTATAGATATTTTATTAAGATAAGACAACAATGCCAAATAAATATTAATAAAAATATAGCTTCATATTTATATGGCTTCACTTCATCCCTCTCTAAATGACAAATTGTGTTGTAGGCCATTTAATACTGGGCCACTAATGGTATAAAGGTCTAAAATGAGAAGGCTTATACAGGATGATTTTTAATTATCTGGCAATGTTGCAGTGTGGGAATCGGAATCCCTTATAGAATATAGACCTGCATGAAAAAAACGTAGAAATAATAAAATAAATTGAGCCTCACATACAAATTCACCGATCAGCTGGTCTTTCTTATTTATACGTCTACCTTATTTTTTCTTGCGGATGTATATTCTATGAGGGATTCTGATTCCAACATTGAAATGTTGCCAGGTAATTAATAATCAACCTGTGTATAATAAACTAGCGGCCCGCCTCAGCTACGCATGAGTAGATATAGGTATCTAACCTATGTTCATCAGGGATGATGAACATAAGTTAAATACCTATTCTAATAGTGAAATAATTTTTCAAATCGGTCTATTTGGTTAGGTCCGTTAGGTTTATTTGTGACTAAAACAGTAGCTTACATTGAAGAAGAAGAAGAAATATATAAATAAATATATACGGACTTAGGAAATACAAGCTAAACAAAGCTTATAAACATCTAAGAGACCTCTCCAACTCGTCTGGCCAGCGTGGAGAGTGTAGGCCAAGTCCTCTGGCTGCTCTGGCCAAGTATGGCTCTAGTAGTACAGAGAGGGTCGGGCTCCTGTAGTGGAGACTAAAAAGGACCTGATGATGATGATGATGATATACGGACAAATCACACAGATTGAGCTAGCCCTAAGGTAAGTTCGAGACTTGTGTTATGGGATACTAACTCAACGATACTATATTTTATAACAAATACATATATAGATAAACATCCAAGACCCAGGCCAATCTGAAAAAGATCATTTTCCATCTTGACCTGGCCGGGGATCGAACCCGGGCACTCCGTGTCGCAGGCTGGCGTGTTAACCACTGCGCCACGGAGCTCGTGGATTAGATGAAAGAACGTGTTTTTAACGTGCACTGATGGTGGCTGACTTGAGGACAATGTAGATTTTTGAAGGAGAATCCTTATCCTTACTAATATTATAAATGCGAAAGTGAGTTTGTTAGTTTGTTTGTTACGCTTCCACGCCGTAACTACTGAACCGATCATCACGAAATTTTGCATACAAGTTCTTTGGAGTGCGGAGAAGGACATAGGCTACCTTTTATCCCGGGGAAAAGTACTATTCCCTAGGGATCGACATTGATGCGGGCGGAGCCGCGGGCGAAAGCTAGTAAAGTCATAATTTAATATGTAAATTAATTTATTAGTATACAATTGTAGCAGTTTATATTAAGTAAGTCGTTACCGCAAAGATCTCTCTAGCCGACAGCTCAGCGGAGGGTAATGTATTCGCGGTCGCAACGGGTTTAGTGCTCTGTATACATAATTGATTGTCCAGTTCCTTGGTGGTCTTTGAGGTGGATTTATGACTCTAGAGATAAACTACGATAATATGTCAACAGTGTGCGACTTTGTCTGATGTTATATATATGTTCTTTATTTGGTGCAGAT
The DNA here is from genome assembly GCA_947532085.1 of Elegia similella. Taxonomy (NCBI): domain Eukaryota; kingdom Metazoa; phylum Arthropoda; class Insecta; order Lepidoptera; family Pyralidae; genus Elegia; species Elegia similella. Next base: position 7,466,145 of record OX383933.1, read on the forward strand.
AATTTCTTTATTACCATTCTCAAAAACATCTAGTAACCTTTTTTTTCTTAATATTAGCCTAAAATAGGACGATGTCGCAGCTATTTGTAATTTTAAAATCGGTAATGGTAGTTTCTAGATTTGTCCATTACATACCAATACACAAATCTTTACTTTTTATGATATTTGTTAACATAGACTAGCGGTTAACAAGTTTTATCATCGAAAAAAAACAACTTGTACCTACTAGGTACTAATATCCCCTAAAAAAACTAGGCATTTAAAGGCTAATAATGTATGAAAGATAAGCGAATAAGCTATAATATTTAACAACACAAAATATAGACAAAATAAAGTAAATAAAAACTGTTCTACTCTATTCTATATTTTGAAAAAATGTTTAATATCTATGTCTACATTCTGCACAATTGTATCATATAAGTACTAGTTTTCGCCCGCGACTCCGCCCGCGTCAATGTCGATCCCTCGGGAATAGTACTTTTTCCCGGGATAAAAGGTAGCCTTTGTCCTTCTCCGTACTCCAGAGAACTTGTATGCAAAATTTCATGATGATCGGTTTAGTAGTTACGACGTGAAAGCGTAACAAACAAACAAACATACTCACTTTCGCATTTATAATATTAGTAAGGATAAGGATAGTAAGGATAAGGATAAGGATTAATATGAAAATATTAAGACCTTTCATCTTTTTCCCTAATCGCCTAATAGTTCTGCGCAGCCTAATGGCTTCCGCAGTAGCGACGTTTTTCCGCCCCGCTTAACCACAGAAACCTCAATGTTTGTCCAAAACTTTACAGAACGTTAAGAATAGAGACGAAAAGGGTGAGTCATCTCATCGTGGTTTCTCTTTGTTACTTTGTTAGTTTAATACTTATTTTATGTTACCGACTAACTCACCTTTGAAATTTTTAGGAATTATTCAAAGTTACGGTTATGACGGAATGTTATTCTTCATACAATACATTGTTGAGTTACTGAATTGATACGATTTAGAAGATTCTATGTGTAATAATACATACAACAAACGTGATTTTTTTGCTCGATATTGATAACGGCAACAGGTGGACTCTTGAAATATTCACAGAATATTTAGTTATATATTCACTTTGAAAATAAATAATAAAACTGAAATAAAATTGAGGGGGCTCCCATACAACATACATTATTTGTTTACTGATCTTTTAGATAATAGTACGGAACCCTTCATGCGCGAGTCCGACTTGTACTTGGCCGGTTTTTTTTACTGTTCCGTGGAGCACCTTAATAATGGCAGACCCCGAGCTACAAGACAAATGACATAGTAAAGGATACAACCGGACAACACTCGGAGAAGATATCATCACACAACTCGGTAATAAAATATTTAGTAATAAGTATCACATTTCCGTGTTTCACTATTATATTTTTCATGTCTGTGTCATTGTATGGAATTGTGTAGAAATTGTTCTTTTATAACTGTTGCGGCTTTAGGAATATGAACGTGACGTCTCTATAGGAAGTAAATAATATTGTTATTTATTGCACGTACCTACACGTATTTCTAAATCAGCAAACTACCTCACTACTGTATGCAGATTTACCTTAGTTTATAAGCTAGTGTCATCTATACTTAATATACTTAATCTATACTTCTATACTAATATTATAAAGCTGAAGAGTTTGTTTGTTTGTTTGTTTGTTTGAACGCGCTAATCTCAGGAACTACTGGTTCAAATTGAAAAATTAAATTTTTGTGTTGGATAGTCCATTTATTGAGGAAGGCTTTAGGCTATAAAACATCACACTGTGACCAATACGAACGAAGTATCAATAAAAAATGATTTGAAAACGGGAGAAAATTATTGATCTATACTAATAAAAAAATGAATTAGTCATAATAATAGAAATTGTTGCGGACGAAGTCGCGGGCAACAGGTAGTAATAAATAAATATGCCATTCTATTCCGTTAAAATGATCACGTCGGGTTCACCAATTATGGCGAAATAAACTACGGAGGAGTTAAATGATGGAATAGAACGACACCTCATGATGAAATGACACCTTTATCCTTATCCTTACTAATATTAAAAATGCGAAAGTGAGTTTGTTTGTTTGTTTATTTGTTTGTTTGTTACGCTTTCACGCCGAAACTACTGCACCGATCATCATGAAAGTTCTCTGGAGTACGAAGAAGGACATAGGCTACCTTTTATCCCGGGAAAAAGTACTATTCCCGAGGGATCGACATTGACGCGGGCGGAGCCGCGGGCGAAAGCTAGTTTATTATAAAACTAGCTTATATACTTAGGTTTATGTACATAAAGTAGTGGGGTAGTTTGCTGAATACGTGTTCACGTGTGTACGTGCAATAATTAACAATATTATTTACTAATAGTTACTTCGACATTTGTATTGATGCATCTTTGGTAGTTTGGGAGTAAAGAGAAAACGGAGAGTGTACCATAAAATGTTGCGTCTCTACCCGTGCAGATCGTGCACGCCAATCGAGGGAATAGGCGAAAATCTAAGAAATCATGTTAATCGGCGATGTGGCTAGCAACCCATCACCATTTTGATTCCGTTTTCCACCTACACGCCCTATGATTACCACCATGCTACACGTCGCTTTTAGGTCTCAAAGACCTAGGTTCTGTCTATCCCGCAAGATAAAAAGACGTGATAGTATGTAAGTATTTGTATTGTGTTGCAATGAACGTAATAACTGCAGTAGTTCAATACGGTTCTACAACAAATTAAACTGTCCAAGTCTACTGCAATAACATTAAAGTCCTAACACGGTGAATGTGGCCATTTATCTTTACTAGTGAGTAATAAGACTTCGTTGGTGTCTTGAAACTAGTGCTCGTGTGAGATCACTTAGTCTAGAAGTATAATACCCTGGGTATAAAATACATTAGCAGCATTCTTCCTACACGTACACACGGTTATTTTTAAAACACTACTTAATATTTATTAGATTATAGATATACTAATATTATTAAGCTGAACAGTTTGTGTGAACGCGCTAATCTCAGGAACTACTGGTTCAAATTGGAAAAAAAAAAATTGTTTTGGATAGTCCATTTATTGAGGAAGGCTTTAGGCTATATAACATCACGCTGCGACGAATAGGAACGAAGCATCAATAAAACATGTCTTGAAAAAAGGGGGAAATTATTCATCTAAACTAATAAAAAAACTAATTAATCATAATAACAGAAATTGCTACGGACGAAGTCGCGGGCATCAGCTAGTTGCTAATAATAAGACATTAGATAGCTAATAAAAAAAAAATCGTTCCATGAGTTCTGACCACAGATATAAGATAATCCTGTTCTGACATCTATATTTACTAATAATAAATCTGTAAGGGTTGGTCATGGAGTAAGTTACTTTGTTTTCAGAGATATCGTGTTTATAAGCTCTATTCATGATACTGAAACTAAATTGTCAATTTTAAGATTTTTTTCTGTATATATGTATGTATGTTCGTCCATAACTCTTAAACGAATTGACTGAATTTTATGAAACTTGGTAGATAAACATTTAGAAGTACAGGACACAGGATAGGCTACTTATTTTTTTTCTCCAGTTATGCTAAGACGTAGCCCCCATACAAACATAACATAAAATGTACGCGAACAGAGTCGCGGGTCACCGGTCGCCGGTCAATCGGAAAATTAAATTAATATTTATTTTTGTATGGTAGTACAATTTAACTTATCAAAATATATAACGTTATTTCTTATAACACGTTTTCTTATAACATTTCCTTCTACCATAAAAGACCTGACCTAATTTAGTTTCCATATTTTGTGAGCCACTGGGCCTGACCAGCGTTATTACCAAAAATCCGCGAAATGTTTGCGAGATCGAGCGCAGATATCACAAACAGGCGCACAATGATGTGGGTTCAGCAGAGACAATGGCTGTCCCATACGAAATATTTTTTGCGGCTCATTTGTATTATTTATTTATTTTATTTATTTTATTTATTATCACAAAATCCACAGCTCTTATAAATTTTAAAATAGTTTCTTAGCTTTAACACTGACAGCCAATTACGGATTTACATTTTTTAGGTATTACATTGAGTGAAATAAAGACGCATTAATAAAACAGTTTTGACATATAAGGAACATTGCGCATAGAGACTAAATTACAAATTATGTGGTACATAAACTATGTACTTTCAATTATGTGCATTGCATTTTTCCTGAGCGTATATTTTTTTAAGTGAAAGAGATCGATATCAGAGAATTTAGTGTTATAAGTTCGATGTAATCTTGTTATTATAGCATTCATGGCATATTTAGTTTTCGCAAATCGAGTATGAAAGAGAGAGGTATGACGAGTTCGAGTAGAAGGAGCAAGGAACCTTATGACCTTATTTGTCAATTCAATGCTGTCTATGTTACCATTACACACACCATACAAAAATAAAATATCCAGCAGGACTCGACGGTTCTCAAGAGTTAGTATGTGGTGATGTTTACAGGACTCATTATAGTCAGAGGCAGTATGTTGGGTCAGGTAGTTCAGACGTTTTATGAATTTTCTTTGTACATATTCAATGGCCTCAGAGTTCGTTATATATTGAGGGTTCCAAATACTACTACAGTATTCAAGAGTACTACGGACATATGTATAGTACAGAATTTTGAAACAGTTGACATCTGTAAACGGACGACTAACACGAGTTATAAAGCCTAGGTTCCTATATGCTTTTAATGCTATATTAGAAATGTGCTGTGAGAAGGTTAGTTTGGAGTCCAAGAGCACACCTAGATCCATAACTGAGTCAGCCGTGTTGATTTTGACTCCGTTTATATTATAATCAACAATGATTTTCTTTGTTTTACGAGTAAAACGAATATGCTGACATTTATTAACATTGACAGTAATATTATTAAGGGCAAAATACTCCGCGAGGCGGTTCAAATCTTCTTGCAATTGCATTGCATCTGTTAGGTTTTTTATGGGCAAATAAATTTTAGTATCATCTGCATACATTACAAATTTCGCATGAATAACATGAATGCCAATATCATACAAATAAAGTACGTAAAATAAGGGCCCTAAAATCGATCCCTGAGGAACTCCGGAGGGTACGTCTACAAAATCTGATCTATGCCCCCCAAGAACAACCGCCTGACTACGATTACGAAGATAGGATTCAATCCATCTAAGTAGATCACCACATATACCGACTTCCGCCAGCTTGCGAATAAGTATGTAATGATCGACGCGATCGAAAGCTTTTTCGAAATCCGTATATATTACGTCAACCTGACCGCCCTTGTCCATATTATTAAGTATATCATCAGTGAAAATTGCCAAATTAGTGTTAGTGGAACGTCCCTTTACAAAACCATGCTGCTGTTGCGGGATAACAAGCTTGATGGCATTATAAATACGATCATGTGCAATGGTTTCAATCATTTTAGCTAAAACGTTCAAAATAGAAATTTGTCGATAGTTTTCTATAAGTGTTTTTAAGCCTTTTTTGTGGACTGGTACAATGTGAGCGGTTTTCCACACCTTTGGAAAATAACCTTCATGAAAACTACGATTAAATATATAAGATAGTGGAGCTGCTAGAAATTTGGCAGTTTTAACAAAGAATACAGGAGGTATTTTGTCACTACCAGCTCCTTTATTGCAATTTAAGGATTGTAATAATTTTAGGCATTCATCCTCGCTAGTTACTATTGAATTAATTAAAATTTGATGTTGAATTAAATCAGTAGATGTGTAATAGTTGTTACTAACATTACTAAAGTTTTTATGAAAAAAATTATTGAAAGCAGCACATATCTCATTTTCATCACTTAACGGGGAGTTATCATATGTCATGTTCTTAGGGTAATTGGCCTGACTTTTCTTTTTAGATTTTACATAAGCCCAAAATTTTTTAGGATCATTTTTTATTGCACTTTCAGATCTTTTTATATAAGAATCGTGACATTTCTGTTGTAAAGCCTTCTGCCTGGAACGTAGTACAGAGAAAGATAGGTAATCTAATTCATTTTTGAAACGTTTCCATTTTTTATGAGCTTTATCTTTTTCCTTGATTACATTGATTAATGCTCGAGTGTACCATTTAGGGTAGTCAAATTTATTCGAGGTCCAAAAATGAGGAACATACTTATCAATTACAGCATATAAGGTTCTATAAAAAATGTCTACAGTTTGCTCCAAGTCCGATGAGCCAAATAAATCAAGCCAATCTATTCTAGATAATTCCTCATTAATGTCATCATAATTGCATTTATGATATCGATATATCAGGCGAGGAAAGGGTTTGATGGGTGGGGATAAAATGTCAGATGTGTTAATTAATAAGGAGGGATGAAGAGGATCTTCAGGTACCAACGAAGTGTCAGAAAGGGCCACTTCCAAATTGAAGTTAGCAAAAATTAAATCTAATGTATTATCTTTAGAGTGTGTAAAATAATTATATTGTTTAAAATTGTTAAAATATAAGGAATTTATCAATTCGATTCCTGCGTTCTGTACCTCAACTGTTTCTTTATGTACATGTATAGGCTTACCTGTTTTCCACTCAATACAAGGAAGATTGAAATCTCCAGCTATAAGAAAATAATCATCGGGATGCGCGCTAACAATATTTGACAGAACCTGCAAAAATTTATTAATTCGATCCGGTCTCAGGCGATCAGGCGGGATGTAAACAACGGCAATATGAAGGTCCCGTGCAGTGGGCGAAGACAAAGCACGACGAGGTATGGTTAACCACATGCACTCGACGCCGTCTTGCTCCCACTCAGGCCGGGAGATGGCCTGCAGTCGCGACGCACACAGCACCATCACCCCGCCTCCAAGTGTGCTTCGGTCGCACCGCAACACATCAAATCTATGATTACATAATTCAGTGTCTAGTATGCCATCGTATAACCATGTCTCCGTTAAAATTATTATGTCAAAGTCGCAAAGTAATACATTATTATACAAAACATTTGTTTTTGTACGGAGCCCGCGAGTATTTTGGTAAAATAATTCTAACTGTTTATCAAGGCCCGGATTGACATTACTTGATAACTATCTGTATTACTTTTTATGGCCCCATAACAAATAAAATAAAAGCTTAGGATTTTAAGAATCTCTAAGAATAAAGGTAACTTAGTATGAAATGAATAAAGTTGCAAGTACAAGGTATAATAAGTCATATTAATATAATTTATATATATTGCGATGAGAAACGTTATGGTATTGCGTTGAATATTATGTAACTTTGCATGGTATGCGATGGTGCATCGAACTGATTGCCGGCACCTTGCTAGTACGATTATCTCAATAAAAATAAGGTTGTTACGATTAATGAAACAGTATGATATCGATCTCTGATACGCGTGCATTATTTTATTGCACCTAATTTTACACAAAAAGCAATGCATAGATTTTTTGTAGTTTAACAGAATATTAATTAAAAAGTGACATAAAATCTCATAAATGGATACTTTAAGTTTTAGTGAAATGTTAAATAACAGTAGTCGAATAATAAGATTAAAATAATATGATTGTTGGTTGCTCAGGAAATGCAAAATATTTTTTATGACTAATGAGACATGTTTGTGTATAGTGAACAGTGTGAACATACAAGGATATATTAAATTCGAGGTAACCACAAAAATATACATTTTTCCAGATGATAGGCGATAACTCATGTAATTTTGTTTAGGTCCGCGTTGCACAATATAGGCATTGGCGGTGAGGTATCTGATTTTCTTACAAAGATAGTACAGTTTTTTGTCCAGACATATTTATAGTTACATTCTTTAGCCTTAACTTTACACGACTTTAGTAACGATTTGTTTTCTTTAGTCAAATGTTCATTAACATATATAATGTTATTTTGATTGGCATCACCACCAATGCCTAAATCACGAGGCTTAATCCCGCGGTATTTACGGGCCGCCGCCACTATGCTATCTTTCGTAGACCGATGCTTGAGCCTAGCGACGACGGTGCGTCCGCTGCTACCACTGGCTGGTCGCCGGGGTTGAACGCGGTGGGCAAACTCAATTTCAGACACATCAAATGGCACTCCTATGTGTTCTGCAATCTTGACAACCAGTTCCTCTGTGCTTTCGTCCTTACTTTCAGGCAGCCCCACTATTTCCACGTTTTGTAATCTAGACCACTGCTGTTGCCGTAACAGCTCGCTTTCAACCATCTTGAGACGATTTTCATTATCAGCCAAGTCGCGACGAAGTAACGCATTTTCATCTTTTAAGGCCTTTGTTTCTGCAGCCTGGCTACTTACAGTTTTTAATAATTGCTCGTAACGATCGCTCATAAACGACATCGATGTCTGTAGGCTTGTTACTTGCTCACAGAGTGGCTTGATTTCGGGAGCAAGTGCATTTTTTATCATGATAGGCATTTCTTGTCTTATTAGTTTTAGCATAACCTCAATCGAGGACTCACTGGGTAACACACTACTATTGCCTCTTTGATCTTGCGGCAGTGTCCTTGTTTTCCTCGTTGTAATATTGGACGACTCGGCGTCCAGGGAAGACGCACCAATGGAGTCCTGTTGCTCCTTCAGGGGAGTGTTACTATTGTCACCCTTAGGTTGTTTAGCAATGCAAGCTGGGCAAACCCAACGTGTCTGTTTCTTAAAGTTCGATTGAGTCAGACCAACACAGAGATAATGATAAGGTTTAGCGCATGCATTACGGGTACAGATAATTTTTTCTCCAGAGCTGAGGGTATTATCACAACCGGCGCACAGAGCCATTTCTGCGTTGTTACCTCTAGTCTCGCTCGATGATTGGTTGGGTGGCCACGGCAACGTCCCGATAGGCACCGACAGTAGCCGAGTAAGCAATGTTCGGTCACACAAATGAGATGAGTGTATACAGCGCCTTGTTTCACTACAGGTGTTCTAAGTGGACACGTCCGCTCACTACCGCGACGCGCGATATATTATGATAATGTACTGACGGGAACAAAGCCTAATATTTCTTTGCAGTTTAGGCGTTATGTATTATAATAGGTATAGGTATTTATTTAATATGAATATTATTGGGTCTCTAAGTAAATCTCACTACAGCCGCACCATAACAGTTTATTTTAGTTATTCCACACATTTTCATATACATGGGCATTATTACACCAAATTACACAGACTTCACACTATAAACTCCACTAGAAACAATTTGCAAAACAATCCAAAACAAAAACCGTGCAGTCCGTAGAAATTCCCACCAAGAGCTCCAGTTTGTGTATTGCAATTGCTTTAGTTTTTTTTTCTTTTATTTATGGTTTTCACGCGTTACGTGTTTAGCCAGTATCAAGTATAAATGAGTTTCCTTGCGCTTTTTCTAAGTCTTGTTATCAATGAAACGATGGTGTAGTTTATTTCATTGATTCTACGGAGACTCTACGGAGATTCATGGCGACAATTCCTACGAATCCACTGGCTTGATCATAGACGACGCAACGAGGCGAGGCGGATAACCATCAGCCCGCTAAGTAATCTCACTACATCCACTGTGACAAATTATTTCAGTTATTCCACACATTGTTCATAAACATGGGCATTTATAACACCAAATTACACCGATTTCACATTATAAAGTCCTTTAGTTATTTTTCTGAAGTGTATGGTCAGTATATTATAGCTTCATGGTATAGGTATGGTCCATGATTTGACATTTATTTAAATAAAATATTTTTTTGCTAGCCAGTTCGAATTTTAAATGAATCCTTTAATAAGTTACCTCCGTGGTAAACCGATCGTTCCATTTTAAAATTACACGAAAGATACTTTCATAATAGTTTTTTTTTCTGCATTTTTAAACATACTTTGCTGTTCTCATACATTATATTCGAATTTCCAAACATGTTTTAGAAAAGGTAAATTATTGTACAGCATATTAACGTTGGCATGTAGAGCAAGAATACCTAAGCTGCCCGTTGTAACAGCTTAACAGGGAACGTATCAGGTTGCCATATCTCAGCGTCACGAGGGACGCTTGAATATTTCACGAGATAAATGGACTTCACTCACACCTTACAAGAAAAACCTCTATTTTTTTTGTAGCAGAAGTAACTATTGACGCTTTCGGAAAAGATTGGAACGTTATTATACAAAATTAAACCAAATATTAAAAAAAAAGTATTTATTAAAAAAAATGAGAACGTTTCAATCTATCAAACGTACCAATCTATATCGATAAAAAATCACTTCGAGAGTGCCGACAGAAGTGAAAAGTTGAACATCCAGTTACTTATATACAGAGGTGTCGGTTAAGGTAACGGTAACTTTCGCATTTATAATATTAGTATAGTAAGGATAAGGATGAATATTGTTGAATCGTATTCAAATTATATTCAAAGTTATAATATAATTCAAAAAAGGTGGAGATTGTCCTTTAGTTATTTATTACGCGTTACGTATTTAGCGAGTATCAAGTATAAATGAGTTTTCTTGCGCTTTTTCCAAGTCTTGTTATCAATGAAACGATGGTGCAGTTCATTTTATTGATTCTACGGAGCCCTAGCGACAATTCCTACGAATCCACTGGCTTGATCACAGAAGACGCAATGAGGCGAGGAGGATTTAACCATTAGCCCGCTAAGTTAATCTCAGTACATCCGCACTGTGACAGTTTATTTCAGTTCTTCCACACATTGTTCATAAACATGGGCATTTATAACACCAAATTAAACCGATTACACATTATAAAGTCTTGCTTTAGGTATTGTTCTGAAGTGTATGCTCCATGATTTGTTAATTTTAATAAAATTTTTTTTTGCAAGCCAGTTCGAATTTTAAACGAAGCCCTTGATAAGTTACCTCCGTGGTTGAATTATTCTTTTTTTCGTTTTCTTCGATTTGGCCCTCAAACTTCATTTAGAAACTTATTCCAGCCAGTGTCTAGTTATTTTTCAAGTTATTCTTGCTTGTGTATCAACGAAATGTAATTAATTTCGCTGATTTCGTACAGACCCCTGGCGGCAATTCCCACGAATCCATTGGCTTGATCATAAACGATGCAACGACGCGAGCAAACACCAGCCTAAGTAAATCTCACCACAGCCGCACCATGACACTCACAGCACAGGGTATTTATAACACCAAATTACACCGATTTCACATTATAAAGTGTACTAGAAACAATTTGCAAAACAATCTAAAAAAAAACTCCTTAGATTATTTCGTCGCAAACCGATCGTTCTATTTTTAAATTACACGAAAGATACGAGTATGACTTTCATAATAATTTATTTTTCCGCTAAAACACGTAAGATATGGGATTTTCAAATATACTTTGCTGTTCTCGATTGGATTATATTCGAATTTCCAAACATGTTTCAGAAAAGGTAAATTATTGTACAGCATATTAACGTTGGAATGTAGAGCAAGAATACCTAAGCTGCCCGTTGTAACAGCTCAACAGGGAACGCGTTTGCCATATCTCAGCGTCACGAGGGACGCTTGAATATTTCACGAGATAAATGGACTTCACTCACACCTTACAAGAAAAACCTCTATTTTTTTGTAGCAGAAGTAACTATTGACGCTTTCGGAAAAGTTTGAAACGTTATTATACAAAATTAAACCAAATATGAAGGTTCTTATTAAAAAAAAAAATTGAGAAAGTTTAAATCTATCAAACGTATCAATCTATATCGATAAAAAAAATCACTTCGAGAGTGCCGACAGAAGTGAAAAGTTGAACATCCAGTTACTTATATACAGAGGTGTCGGTTAAGGTAACGCAAAAAATTCTCCACGCGCCTAAAGAAGTACGCAACAAAAGCTTATGTAGTAGAAACATTGTATTGATTTACGTATAAAAACCGCCACACTTAGCCTAATAACACAGTTCGGTTCAATTCGAAACGTTTATTGCTTAATTACACGTCTTGCGGCGCAATATAGCCAGCAAGTCACGTTTAAGTAAAATTCACCAACAATTCGCTATACTTAACTGGAATAATTGCAACACTGCAGTGCTAAGTGTAGCTAAGCCCTTGGAAAGTGCTTTTGTGATATTTTACGTATTTTTGTTTGATAGTCTTGTTTCTTTCTATGGTATGCATACTGTTACAAGCGTAATATCTTCTAATTAAATATAAAAATGATAAATAAATTCTTACTTTTCGAAAAACTCATCCTATTTCAAAATTATTAATAATTCATTAATTTACCTTCTCCAGTTGTGTACCTATTGAAAAAAATCACCGCCATTAGGATTCGAACACCCAACCAACATCTGTTCTTTTGATGATCTCCACCACTTTTTTTTAATGTGATAACGTCTTATAAATCGATGGACGCCAGCTGTACGAACGAAAAAGTGTCACGTTCCGTGTGCAAGCGAGAGCGCGGAACAAGCGATAGAGACTCACGATCGGCCTAAGCGTTCGGTTTGTGACTCGTCTATCTCTCTTCCAACGTTATTACGTAAAATTATCGTCCGTAAACCATCTTTATAGACATCCATTTTTTTGCTTGATACACTTGTATTTCCTTTACTCATTTATGAGTATTACTAGCTGTTGCCCGCGACTTCGTCCGCGGCAATTTCTGTTAGTATAGATGAATAATTTTCCCCCGTTTTCAAAACATTTTTTATTGATGCTTCGCTCCTATTGGACGCAGCGTGATGTTATATAGCCTAAAGCCTTCCTCAATAAATGGACTATCCAACACAAAAATAATTTTCTAATTTGAACCAGTAGTTCTTGAGATTAGCGCGTTCAAACAAACAAACAAACAAACATACAAACAAACAAACTCTTCAGCTTTATAATATTAGTATAGATTATCCTGAAAGAAAAATGTAGGATTTTGCTTAAACTCTCGTACAAATCATATAGAGAATAAAAATTTAATAGAGTTAAGATAAGACATAAAAACAGGGACCGGAAAACCGGGTTCGGGGCTAATCTGATTAATAAAGAAACCCTATGATATGATTACCCAATGGATATGCTCATCACAACAATAGGGTTACTCCAACGATTTGATAACCCTATCGAACGGTTATCCTTATTAACTGGTTAACCATATCTATTAGGTAACCCTTTCATGTGTAAAACCCTATCATAAGGTTTACCCTATCATTGGATTAACCCTATCAAATGGTTAACAATATCGTTGATTAACTTTATTAATAAGTTAACTCAATCAACTTGAAACCCTAACGATTGTGTATTTAATCATAAGGTTAACCTTATTGATTATTGCCTGTCTCTTTCGCGCATTTCAGCGCGTTTTTAACCAAAGCCTTTATTTATGTTCGGAATTGAACAGACGCTGAACAGAGGCTATGTTTATTTGAACTGTCTCGACAATTAAAAACTGTACGGTTTTACTGTGAAATTATAAACATGCCATTAATATTAAAGTAAACTTTCGCGTTGGCACTTTTCACATTTAGGTAATGCAAGTTAATTTTATTTACATATTACATATTTATCCTTCATTTAAAACTTCAAAATCCATTGTTAGTGAAAGACGGCAGGACGCATAGTGCTGCACTTAGTTCTTTTTAGGGTTCCGTATCCAAAGGGTAAAAACGGGACCCTGTTAATTTCGCTCCGATGTCCGTCTGTCTGTCTATCTGTCCGTCTGTCACTAGGCTGTATCTCATGAACCGTGATAGTTAGGCAGTTGAAATTTTCACAGATGATGTACTTCTGTAGCCGCTATAACAACAAATACTAATAAATAGAATAAAATAAATATTTAAGGGGGCTCTCATACAACAAACGTGATTTTTTTTGCTTGTTTTTGCTCGATATTGATAACGGCAACAGGAAGACGCTTGAAATATTCACAGAATATTCAGTTATATATTCACTACAAAAAAAAAATTTTTTTGCTGTATTTATAGATAACGGTACGGAACACTACGTGCGCGAGTCCGACTCGCACTTGACCGGTTTTTTCCAAATATCGATAATCAACATGAATACAGATGAGGGTACAAGTAATAAAGTTATTGGTATTTATTTTTCTTTTTTTCTGTCGGCAAAATCTAAAAGCTACTAGTATTTTAGCATGAGCAGAAATTAAAAATTCAATTGTAAATACGCGCGAATAATATTTCGCGGCCGCGATGCAGTATATGCGCGGTTGGTGCGGGGCGAGGAAGGAGCGAGGCACCAGCGGGAGGCCGGCAGCGGCGCGGCGGACGTGTCGTAACGAATAGGTACCGATTGCGCCGTGTATGAAAAAGAAATACGTATAAATATGGAATATCCTAATTGTAGTATATGTAACTGTGCGTTAAATTTTGATGTGGTGTCTGTAAGCCTGAAAGCACAGAATACCTATGTTAGTTGCAGCTAGTAAACGCCGTGGGGGGAAAAAAATGTTTGTGTCAGTTTCTGATGAAAATTTACAAGTAGGTATATAGGAAGTGTAGAGTATATGCCCATGTGATTAAATGGTTGCAGATAAACAGTTTTTACGGCCTTTGTATTAAGACAGAAATTGTAATTTATATATCATCACAGAATAGAAAGATTTGCTGTTGTTCCTTATAAAACAAAGCAAAATATTGATAACTAGTTGTTGCCCGCGACTTCGTCCGCGGCAATTTCAGTTATTATTGACCGAGCGAGCGAAGCGTCTCAGTTTCGACAGGCCGAAAATTCTTTTGTCCGTCTGTCTGTCTGTCTGTCTGTTCTCGCCTACAGGTCGCATTTCTCAACCGATTCTCATGAAATTTTGTGAGCAGGTTTGGTAATATGAGCAGATTTTTTTGTCGAGCCAGATTTTCGAAATTTTTAAAAATGGCGGAAATATGATGGTTTAAACTGAAAAAACTCATAGTACAGCTATTTGAAAAGAAAATCAAAAATGCCATTAGACTTTTTTGTTATTCTTATTACGACGCAATTTTTTTGTCTGAACAACTTTTTTTATACGATAAACTTGAACGTGTTTATAGTCGGCAATTTGCCCAAAAGTTGTCTGAAATCGATTTTCTGTATATTCTTTTGAATTTGTGCATTCAGTATGATGTCGTAAATGCAAATCTATGGTATGACAAGTATGAAAATGGTGCGTAGTAACTATGACGACGTAACTGAAGGAAATCATCCTTTAGTCAATTAGCATAACAGTAACAGATATATTTTAGTGCACTGGAGGGCAAATGTGGATGTTGGTTGTAAGGGTTCGCGAGGTCTACTGTTCTCACAAAACCACTAGTGATTAATTAGTTTTTTCTTAGTATAGATGAATAATTTTCCACCGGTTTCAAAACATTTCTTTATTGATGCTTCGCTTAAAGCCTTCCTCAATAAATAGACTATCCAACACAAAAATGATTTTCCAATTTGAACTAGTAGTTCCTGAGATTAGCGCGTTCAAACAAACAAACTCTTCAGCTTTATAATATTAGTATAGATTAGCTGTCAATCCATCAAGTAAATCCCTTCCATTAAAATGATGACAAGCTTTTTATTTTAGTGATTTGCAATGTTGAACTTACAATACGCTTTAAACGTTTTAATTTTAAATCTATAAAATATGACAACATATTATTTTAATAAATCACAAGAAAAGAAACATATTTTTATGTTTATTTACACTCTGAGTTTAGGGTTGGAACGCGCACGCGCGGCACATATTTTCATCATTACATTTAAAAACTTCACTTTTATTATAAAAATGCTGAAAAAGTGGAAACGGTTTGTGACCACTTTCATCAGACTACGACCGTTAGTGAGCTGGGTTGCGACCACTCATATAATATTTTAAAATATGCCAATAAAAAAAACATATTTGGTTGTCTGTAAAGTCGATTCACGAACGATAATTTTACGTGATAATGGTGGAAGATAGATAGATGCGTCACAAACCGAACGTTTAGGCTGATTGTGCCTCCCTAACACTTATTCCGCGTATTCGTCTTTCAAACTATAATTGATTCAAAAATGTTTTAAATCGTATTTTCAATAAAGTATAATTATATAAATAGTACTTAATGTTGATTAAATAATATGGTAATCATTTGAAGTATTATTACTCACATTTATTTATGAGCATAATGATATTAAATTCCTTGCGAACCTTGCGGCGAAGTACAGATGGTATTTGGACTTTAACAAGGTGCTAAACTAGCAGCATAAAAAGGTTCTGCCACCAGACCTGGGATTCGTTCCAACAATAACGCCATAGGAAGTCAATATCCATTTCACCCAGACTAAGGGAGCCGATTGACGTATAATATTTTTATTCAAAATAATGCCAGAAATAAATAATAATAAAGTCACTTTCCACGACTTTTATCTATTATTAGCGGGGGTGTGAGACAAAGGAAAGGGTGCGTGGTTTTAGGGGTACTATTTGTGAACGGGCGATTCGATAAAGACGTAGAAGTTTCCATATAAAAATCTGTCATTTAGAAAAGTCGGTGGTTTGAAAATAGCACACCTATTATAGATAAGGTAACTACAATATATTTTTGACGTATATAAACTAGTGGTTCTGCGAGAACAGTAGACCTCGGAGCCCTTACAACCAACATCCACACTTGCCCTCCAGTGCCCTAAAATATATCTGTTACTGATATGCTAATTGACTAAAGGATGATTTCCTTCAGTTACTATTTCCCAACCCCCGCTGCTCTTAATTAGGTACCAGAGGAAACGGAAATTTAAACCTACGTTCCCCTTACCAGAAGACCCGACCAGACCCTTTTTTAAGAGGAAACACTAAGCTCAAGAGAATTGTAAAATATATATTTATAATATCTATTGCTGTCGCGCCGCGTGCCCAAACAAACCCCGCAGAGTGCGATAGAGATAACTACAGCTCGGCCGAAAAATACTTATAAAAATTACACAAAATTAACGCTTCGTAGTCCTCTGATTTCTTCTCCAAAACTTAACCGATTTAATTTCTAACCAAAATAACATAATATTCAAATGACAATCTGGATCGTAAACAACTGCGATAGGATAGAACTGTGTTGCAGTTGCATTAAAAATTAAAATAAGCTATGGCTGTGTTTCTGCGTTTCTTTCTCTTATATAATTGCCCAAATTTGTTTTCTTGATGTTTGAACACAACGGAAATTTGTACCAATTGTTCATGTTTTTGAAGGTTCATATTTCTTTAAATAATTCAATTATGAAAAAAATTAACATACGGATTTTTTAGCAAAAAATCATTACTCTATTGGTACTATCCGGCGAGGAATCAGGGGACTACTCTTGTATGGAAACACGGCCCTTGAGCTGAGCACCATGTTTAGTATGATTATGTACACATTAACTACGAGTAAGTTGGAGTGATCCTCTTCAAGATCGGAAATATCGGAATAGTGAACTTGGCATGGGTGAATAGGAGGCAAAGTTTAAGTACCCGGTTTCATAGTTGTTACTCGTATGTTACCAATTGGTCAAAATTTTAATAGGACGCTAATTTTCAACTATTATGGCAGACAAACATGCGAACTTTACGTTAAGAAGTGGCCGGCATCTATAAGCCCCGGGTTCAAGTCACAGGATAGCATGTGAATCTTTTTTATTTGTTATTTATTTTTATTTCAGGATTCTAAGTTTATTCAGTGTTTTCAATTATAAAAGTAATACGCAGTATCATGCTTTAAGCCAAAAAATATTTTTCATATTTTGATTTTTGTTCCTTAGGGAAAGTTGTTCAATTTCACTCCCTCTCCCACTTCAAGTACTTAAACTTCTATAATAAATATACAGAAAATCCATTTCAGACAACTTTTGGGCAAATTGCTGACTATAAACACGTTCAAGTTTATCGTATAAAAAAGTTGTTCAGACAAAAAAGTTGCGTCTTAATGAGAATAAGAAAAAAATCTAATGACATTTTAGATTTTTTCCAAATAGCTGTGCTATGAGTTTTTTTAAGTTTCGGACCCCAATATATCCGCCATTCTTTAAAATTTTGAAAAACTGGCACGACAAAAAAATTCTATATAATTACCGAACCTGCTCACAAAATTTCATGAGAATCGGTTAAGAAATGCGACCTGTAGGCGAGAACAGACAGACAGACAGACGGACAAAAGAATTTTGGGCCAGTGGAAACTGAGACGCTTCGCTCACTTCGCTCGCTCGGTCAATTAAAGATTGAAAACTTATAAATGAACTCGGTGAATTAAAATTTCATACAAATTGAATTAAAAATTAGACAGTTGTTAGCTACGTACAACAACTACCGAATATAAATTTTTGAATCACGTAAAGTAAGATAAATACAAAATCATAGTAGCTTTAATAATAATAATACCTAAAATAATAGCAATGTGTTTACGTTCGACAGCGCGCGGCGCTTGGCGGAACGATAGGAAGTTGCTTGGTATCTATTGCGCTCGGAAACCAAATTAGGTAATATACCTATGAAATCTTTTTACCAGCGCTTGCTCTACTCATGGTGGTACTCAAATGGATTTTTTTTTTCTAATTTCTTTCGTTAAGTAGGACTTTATAAATCTTTCTTCAGCTACCACACTCCGTGGTTACCACAGTCTTATGTGAGCTCGTTTTTAGACGTTACATAATAATGGTAAGAGACCCTTCGTGCGGGAGTCAGACTCGCACTTGGCCGGTTTTTTTAAATCTATGCTTATAATTATATTAACAACTAGCTTTCGCCCGCGGCTCCGCCCGCGTCAATGTCGATCCCTCGGGAATAGTACTTTTTCCCGGGATAAAAGGTAGCCTATGTCCTTCTCCGTACTCCAGAGAACGTGTATGCAAAATTTCCTGATGATTGGTTCAGTAGTTACGGCGTGAAAGCGTAACAAACAAACAAACAAACAAACTCACTTTCGCATTTATAATATTAGTAAGGATTAATAATAATTAAAAGAAAAAACCGGCCAAGTGCGAGTCGGACTCGCGCCCGAAGAGTTCCGTACCGTTATCTACAAAAACGGCAAAAAAATAATGTCTGTTGTATGAGAGCCCCCCTTTAAAATTAATTTTATTTTTATTTGATTAATTATTTTTAAAGTGAATATATAACTAAATATTCTGTGAATAGTTCAAGCGTTTACCTGTTGCCGTTATCAATATCGGAAAATCACGTTTGCTGTATGGCAGCCCCCTAAAATATTTATTTAAAAAACTAGAATTTTTTAAGTATTTGTTGTTACAGCGGCAACACAAATACATCATCTGTGAAAATTTCAATTGTCTAACTATCACGGTTCATGAGATACAGCCTGGTGACAGACGGACAAATAGACAGACGGCCGGCGGTGCGAAATTAATAGAGTCCCGTTTTTACCCTTTGGTACGGAACCCTAAAAAGAAACGCACTGTACTAAACATAGTTTGCATGTCATAAAAATAATTTTTAACAAAAAAAAAACCGACTTCAAACTGGAGACTAAAAAGTAAAATATAAATTTTCTAAGCACAAAGTAATTCGTATTTTGTAATTTAGTTAATCAGAAATGATTCAATAAGTATTTTATACAATTTTGAAGTCGGTGCCAGTATTATCAACCTTTCTCATCACAACTCAAGCTAATAGGCTTATTGAACCATAAATAAACGGTAACTGCTGTAAATCGTTGAGGGATTCCCTCGACTGTCTATCGTCTCCATTATCAGACCTGTAATGGTACTTATAACACATATGGGTGCAAAGTTCTCATCAACAGAAATTAATGAAGTCCAAACACAAGGTAGCTATTGTAAAATGTTGAGGAGTTCCTTTGACTGTCCTTCGTCATCATCATCAAACCTCTAATGACAGTCGCATCCCATCTATGTGTAAAGTTCTCATCAATACAAATTAATCAAACCCAAACACCAGGTGATTGCTGTAAATCGTTGAGGAGTTCCCTCGAATGCCTTTTCGCTCCATCATCAGATCGACCCTAGACCTTCATTAAATATTAGTGCTTTAACATACCTAAGGAAAAAAGTAACAAACGTACTAGCCGCCAGTACAATTTTCGAAGGTTCTCCTCGATTTCTCTAGGATTCCATCATCAGGTCGTGGTTTCCTTATCATCGTACCACACTCGGAATATGTCCTCTCTAACAAAAAAAGATTTATCAAAGTCGGTTCATTAACGACGAAGTTATCCGCGAACAAACATAAAAAAATATATATATACGGTCGAATTGAGAAACCTCCTCCTTTTTTGAAGTCGGTTAAAAACAACACAATGAATAAAGTGTTTTGTTTAGACACTCGTCTCTGCCGTCTTAGTAATTATTATTACGTGAACTTAACCGAAAAGATTTGCCGAATCCAAAAATACCGTCTGTATTTTGTGCATAATATATATCGCAAAAAGGTTTATTTTTGTCTGACTTCCTGCAGCGTAGATTCCTAAACGAAGTCCCGCCGGCCTTTATATGACCAAAACCGCTCGCGCCGTGTGCGCTGTCGTCCATAAGTAGGGTTGCCATATTTGGCTAGGGCCTCATCGGGACATTCTTAGATAAGAAAAAAAAGAAAAAATTGTGACATATATTTATTATTTATTTATTTAAACAAACATTAACAAAATTTTAATTACTTGCAGAAGTACTTGGATGGCCATACTTCTCAGAAGATTTTACTTTTTTCATTAATTCTGGGCACCCTTTAACATATTTGTAAAACTCTGTGCAAGTCATGTTGTAATTAACTTGACACTGTAAAATGGACTCCACAGTGTCTGGAAGTAGGCGATTTCGTTCATCAGTCCACTGGGCCGACATTAGCGAAAAAATTCTTTCCACTGTGGCATTGTGGGCCGGGATTGCAAACATATACTCACATAATTTCAACAGCTGGTTTTTTTTTTCAGGGTATTCAGTTTGTTTGAAAAAGTAAAGCCATTTCTCTGCCACTGAGTCGATTGACTTCCATTCTTCCGAATCAAGTTTAGCTTCAACAAAGCTCTTTAGATAGTTGTATTGTTCAAAGAGGTTATCGCTGAAAGTCTCCACACCATTACTATTTAAGTATAAAATAGTGTTTTCAATTTTTTCCCATTCTGGCATTTCAGATAACGTCATCCAATCGAACACTTCATATTTATCAAATGAAACAAACCACTTTTTCAGATAATTAGATGCTGTATCATAAAATTCTAATGCTTCCTCTTCAAATTTTGTAACTAGCGCTGATGTTTCCGGTGTTGGATTCTCGTTTTTTAGTTTATTTAATTGGATTTTGGTTTGCATGCCACTAAATTTGGCAGATTTCCTTTCTATCAGGGTTTTATGTGTTTCGTTTAGTAAATTTCTTATTTCTACGATCGACACTTTGTTTTTTTCAACAAGATTTATATTTTTTTCAAATAAATTCAAGTTTGAATGCAAAAACAGGAAATAGACTTCACTGATTGGATTTTTAAAGAAATCGGAAATAATTTTAGGTGGCTTTGCTTCAGAGTCAAAAAAATTTTTCAGTGGCATCCATAATTTGAGAATTCTTTCAACCGCAGGCTTCAGTGATAACCATCTTGTTCTAGAATGTGATAAAAGAGTTTGATGATTTATATCAATATACGAACAGAACTCTTTTAGTTTCTCTGTCCTAACAGTGTATATAGAAAAATAATTAAATATTTTGAGGACGATAACTTCAACATCCACCGACAAGACTCCAGCAGCGGTTGATATAGTATTGTGCAGAATATGTGCTGGACATCCAATTCCTTCTATATGTTTTTTCAGGTCTTCTTTTATTTTATAAAAAACATTGCATTGACCGCGTTTTTCAAGCCCTCCGAAGTTGGTATTAGTATTGTCTCCACAAAATGCGATTAGCTTATCGAGTGGAATCTGCAGTTGTCTTAAACTGTCGAGACAATATTTCGAAATAGTTTCCGATGTTTCATTACTTAAGGAATCGAACTTCAATAGCTTCTGTTGGATACCATCGTGTTCAGTAAAATATTGAACAAGTAGAGGAAACATCTTTTCAGCTTTGTGATTGGATGCGTCGGTGCCTATTCCGTAATATGAAACTTGTCGCAATTTTTCTTGAACTTTCGACACCGAATGCGGAGCAAGAATATTTTTTACAATAGCTGTAGCCTTGGTTCTAGCTGTGGATTGTTTTGCTGCAATTTTAGAGTCGGAATACATCGTGGCATTAAGTTTTACGATACAGTCGAGAGAACTGAAAGATTGATGATGTTTAACAACTTTATAGGCTGTCGTAAGTTCCGCTGCCGCAATAAGAAATTCTTCTTGAGTATCTTCTTTAATCATAAATCCGGAGATAGGCCTTGATGTTGATACAGCAGCGAATCTTTTTTTGTGATTGGTTGTAGCAATATGGTGCTTTACGTCAGCCTTACCTCCGTGAGTAATTGATATAAAACAATTACACGTAACACAAAAAGCTTCTTCATTTGTGCGTCCTTTCTTTATAAAACTCCACTCTTTTGTATAGTCGTCCGAAAAATGGCACTTCCTCTTTCTAGCCGCAGACATTTTGTGGATACAAACGTATAACGCACTTATTAAAAGCCGCACTGAGCGTTTTAGAACAAAGTAATCACCTGTACGTCACCGGCTAATCAGAACGACTGACTGGACTGACTGGCTGGCACTGACTGCCGCGCCTCGCTCGCACGCGTCTTGCTTGCCCTCTCCCGCTACTACCCCTTGCCCGCCCCCGCTTGCGCCTAGGCAATTGTGCGGTAGGTAAACGCTTACACGCAAAAGTGTTATCGTGGCATTTTAAGCGTTCGTCGGGACGTCGGGACAGAGAGTTCAATAACGGTGACAGTCCCGATATATCGGGACGAATGGCAACCCTATCCATAAGGTTTGCAATAATAGGTCTAATGAAGTTTCAAATAGAGATTATAATGGCGAGACGGTGTTCCAAAACCCAATCATACGGTTTTTGGAATAGGGTATGCGCTTACATGCAATAACACTATTCTTATGGTTAACCTTTCATCAAGTTAACTCAATGATATGATAACCTTATTGATATGGTTATTCATTTGATAGGGTTACACCTTCCATGCATTAACTCTATACTTTTGGTTAGCCTTTCATCAAGTTAACTTGATGATATGCTTACCGTATTGATACGGTAACTGTTTTAATAGGGTTACAATAATGATATGCTAACCGTATCGATAGGGTTTTTAAAAACAATTCTATGAAAAACCCTATCAAAAACCCCGGTTACAGTAAGCGGTTCCGGTCCCTGCATAAAAATGGACCATATATCTTATATGCGAAAGTGAGTTTGTTTGTTTGTTTGTTTATTTGTTTGTTTGTTTGTTTGTTTGTTTGTTTGTTTGTTACGCTTTCACGCCGTAACTACTGAACCGATCATCATGAAATTTTGCATACAAGTTCTCTGGAGTACGGAAAAGGACATAGGCTACCTTTTATCCCGGGAAAAAGTACTATTCCCGAGGGATCGACATTAACGCGGGCGGAGCCGCGGGCGAAAGCTAGTATATCATAAAAAAAACGGGTTGCCCTCCGGGTGTGCCGCCAGAAGTCAAGACTTGATTGACATTATTGTTGTCTTATTGTTATTACTTTCGTCAATATTGATTATAACTTTACACCAGGAGCCGGCTTACATTTTCGCCGCGCAGTAGAGGGATATTTCTTCCTCTCCTATGCCGCGGCGGCGATCCGTGATCCGTGATCCGCGACGTGTCACGAATTTTCGATCAGTTCACGTGTCCTGACGCTAGTTTAACATTTTTCCCATCCCAGAAAGGGCACAACGCCGCTAAAGAAGTTTTAACTTCAGAAATAGAACATAAAATAGCGGTGTTTCGCTTTGCTCAATTACACCTCTCACGGAGCAATATTATGGCCGGCAAGTCACGTGCAAAAAAATTCACCAACAATTCACTTTATATAACTTAAATAATTGCAAGATTGCGGCGCTAAGCCCTTTTTTACTTGGAGAATACTTTTGAGAAGTTTGATTACTTATGTTTATAATATCATATCAATATAACTAGCCGTGTGGTATCCGGCAGAGTAGAATAGGACCACCGTGGATGTCGTAGAAAGAGACTTAGGAAATACAAGCTAAACAAAGCTTATAAACATCTAAGAGACCTCTCCAACCCGTCTGGCCAGCGTGGAGAGTGTAGGCCAAGTCCTCTGGATACTCTGGCCAAGTATGGCCCTAGTGGTACAGAGAGGGTCGTGCTCCTGTAGTGGAGACTAAAAAGGACCTGATGATGATATAACATCTGTTCTACTGTAATTTTTCTATTTATTTTTAAAAAGTCCTTGCACCTTTAACCATCAGTTTACTGATTAGTCTCGTGAGTCTGCTTGACTGGTGGTAGGAAAATCCTCTGTCCGGCGTACATTGTACCTCGTACGCCAAAACCCCTTAATCCTTCCCACTTTCCGTCTGTAACTGCAGGTCGAAAGAAACACCGCATCTACTTATTTATGTATGTATTCGTAGTGTATGGTTAGGGCTAGGCTGATTAGGTAGGGTTTAGACGAGCTCCGTAGCGCAGTCGTTAACACTCCAGCCTGCGACACGAGGCTGCCCGGGTTCGATCCCCGGCCAGGTCAAGATGGAAAACGATATTTTTCAAATTGACCTGGGTCTTGGATGTTTATCTATATGTATATATTATAAAGTATAGTATCGTCGAGTTATTATCCTACAACACAAGTTCACAACTTAATGTGGGGGTAACTCAATTTGAGTGATATGTCCCTATATATTTATTTAATAGAGTTAATGGTAGATTACAGCCTCTGTTTCCATACTTCATGTACAGGTGACTAACTATTACAGCACACAACAGGACTATACAGTGACACTTTAAATACACCCGACACAAACTACACAGAAACATGTTTATATTAGCTAGTTATCTGTACACTGTGATAGTAACAAAATTTAAACAATACAGTATTATAAGTAAGCATAAAATAATCGTAAATAAAAGTATTGTTTACTAATTTGTTTAAATTTTGTTCCAAGACTAGGTTATCTTACCTTCCAAGACTCGGTTTGTCAAGACTAGGTCATTTTTCGAGTTATTTTTTTTAATAGTTTTTAAATTAATGTTTTCAAGATTGTTAAACATCTACATTAATGAAATCAAATAAGTTTTCGAAACGTAAGGTGTTATAATATTGTAATACACGTGATAAAAACGTATTAAGCCGATGGCATAGTGGGCGTGAGCATAATAAACGCTTACGCATGTTAAGAAACCCCAGTCGCAGTCCCCACTGGGATGGGTGACCTCAAGTCGCATATAAATATCTCGAGCTCTTCCCTGCTTTGTAAGGCACTTTAAACCGTTGGTCTCGGCTGTCATCATTGGTGGAAGTCATTAAGCTATGTCAGATGCCTATAGGCAGCTTGAAAAATCTAACACCAGTGCTGGCCACTTACACGCACGAAAAACAAATAAAACAAGTGATTTGATTTAAATGTTTTGATATTTCATAAAATTTGCATACTTTATTGAAAAGTCGGTGTAAATGCTGAAGCAATGAAATAGAGTGAACGAAACCAGAATCCGGAACAAACGACGTTCAGAAATGTCTCCCAGTTTACACATTTATACTTGCATATTTTAGAAATAACTCGAAGCCAAAGTTAGTGTGGATTTTATTTCTAAACTGACTGGTATTATTTTTATAAGTGTTTTAATTTGCATTCACAATGCTATTTTGATATACTCTTAATAAAATTAAGTAATAAAATATGGTGAAAAAAATTTCATACGGGCGGCACTTGAACCGGCGACCTTGGTCTATGTACGATCTATGCTCTGCCACCTGAGCTACCGCACAATTCAATCTCGGCGCCGAAATTCTCCACCATATCCCATTTCTCCAAATACGTATTTAGGCTTACTGACCGGTATTATGGTACTGACTGGAAGACTGGTATTATTTTCACATATGTGGATTTTTGTGATGTACACTGGTAGATTCACAAAAATAAAAACATTTAACTTCAGAAAATTATAATATTTTAGAAAAAATAGCCACCCTAGATAATAATCTGAGCGAGTTTGAAATTGTAAAAACACTGGCAGCTGCATTAAATTTTTACCCAAAAACGCGTACCAAAGCGGTAACATAATAATTTTAGTCGTTATCGCGAAATGTCGCCTCGTACTTAAGTTCGCGGTACACGGGTACAGTAAATACTATAGTAATAAAGTAGAGTAAGTGTTATAATTACACTAAAGACCAAAGTTAAGTTTTTATAGCTATAATAAGAGTTCCTTTATTATTTATGTGTTTGCTTTTAATGGAATCAATATAAAAAAATCTGGACTGATAAAAATCTGACTATTCTGTCACCTATAAAAAGCAAACAAAGTTGGAGAAAAACTCCGAATTATTTTATATAACGGATGGAACCAAAGGCAGTGTTTAAACAGGGGGGGCACTGCCTTTGGTTTCACGAACTTTCTGCGAAAAAAACATTGTATGTAATATATATTTTATTGTTTTTCACATATTTTCTTTAAAACAGTAGCTTCTTTTGAGATAACAGACGAATTAAAATATTAATGCGTAATGGCCCAGTGGAGAGTGTAGGCCAAGTCCTCTGGCTGCTCTGGCCAAGTATGGCCCTAGTAGTACAGAGAGGTTCGTGCTCCTGTAGTGGAGACTAAAAAGGACCTGATGATGATGATGATGGCCCATTGTAAGAAAAATAGTGAGATATTCGCCGAAGAAATTTTATAACAACCTCTTAAAACTCGATACTTACGTGTATGAGCTTAGCAAAGTTCGTAAGTCATCCTTATCCTTACTATACTATACTATAATATTATAAATGCGAAAGTGAGTTTGTTTGTTTGTTTATTTGTTTGTTTGTTTGTTTGTTTGTTTGTTTGTCACGCCGTAACTACTGAACCGATCATCATGAAATTTTGCATACAAGTTCTCTGGAGTACGGAGAAGGACATAGGCTACCTTTTATCCCGGGAAAAAGTACTATACCCGAGGGATCGACATTGACGCGGGCGGAGCCGCGGGCGAAAGCTAGTTAGAACCATAAATTACTTATGTTCCATATTAGTGTACTCGTGTACGTAAGGACGTACACGAGTACACTAATATGGATTAAATATTTGTTTGTAGAATTCTACTTTTAAATATTTTATTACTAGCTTATGCCCGCTGATCCGCTCGTGTCATTGTCGATCCCTCGGGAACAGTGCCTAATTCCGCGGAATGAAAGGTAACAATCTGAGCGAGTTTGAAATTGTAAAAACACTGGCAGCTGGCAGCTGCATTAAATTTTTACCCAAAAACGCGTACCAAAGCGGTAACATAATAATTTTAATCGTTATCGCGAAATGTCGCCTCGTACTGAAGTTCGCGGTACACGGGTACAGTAAATAGTATAGTAGCAAACTAAAGTAAATGATATAATTACACTAAATACCAAACTAAAGTTATATCTGTATCGATACGACTATTATTGAGAGTTCCTTTATTATATAAGTGTTTGTTTTTAATGGATTCAATATAAAAACATCTGAACTGATTTTTATTCTATTATGTTCCATATTAGTGTACTCGTGTACGTGAGGACGTACACGAGTACACTAATATGGATTAAATATTTGTTTGTAGAATTCTACTTTAAAATATTTTATTACTAGCTTATGCCCGCTGATCCGCTCGTGTCATTGTCGATCCCTCGGGAACAGTGCCTAACTCCGCGGAATGAAAGGTAACAAAATTACATGATAATCGGTTTAGTAGATACGGCGTGAAGGCGTTACAAACAAACAACTCCCTTTTGCATGTATAATATTAGTAGGGACAAGTTGTAATAAAAATACTTTAACGCCAATCTCACTAGTAAGTAACTCTACTGCTCTACCCGTGTGTACTGGATTTATTCACGTCGTTATAATTTCACAAACATTTATTTAGGACGGGTGCTTGGGTCACAAAACATGTTATGAATTCATTACTCGCACACAATATAACAGTGCAGTGTATGATATATTTATGTTTACTTGAGCTAAACGGAGCTGTGTTGACAGCAAAATTGCATGTTGTTTAGAAAATAAGTCCATTCTCTTTTTCACAATGACTTAGGTATATGAAAGTATTTGAATATGAAGTATGTCATACCTAATCTAAGTTCTACGTACTTCTAGTCTCTGAGTAAAACCGCGGACGGACAAACGGATAGACATAGCGAAACTATAAGGGTTTATTAAGGAATTGTTAACTACGGAACCCTAAAATTAAAGGCCCTAATCTTTATTAATGGACCTTTAGAATCTTGCGTGTAATTGAACTAAAAGCCACTAATTTAAAGTCCAAGCTTTATAATATAAAGATATCTCAACATTTTATTGTCGTTTATAACTAAAGCGTGTTTTAGTTCCACTGACGTCACTTACGAGAAAACATGGTGGCCAGTGTTTTCGGTCACGTGACATACAGATAATAAACACACGATTTTGATATTTAAATAAAAATCAAATGCAATGAGTTTTAAACAGTATACTCATATTTCTTATGATTAAATCTTGATAAACAACATAATTACAAAATATGAAGAAAACTACCTATAACAGACAAATAGACAAATCCAAATAGAAGTTTATATATCAGGATACGATTATGTGCTTGTGTTGACTCGCTTACGACACTTCAATGCCTTTTTGAGGCGAATGACTACGAATATTATGATTTAAAGATGACTATCGATTCAGACGGTTGTCTCGTCACCGCGCTATTTCAGACGTTCTGGGAAGTGGTTGCTGCCCTTGTTACCTATATTTCTTGTCTATGATAGAAAGTGGAAAATATAAATAAATAAAAATAAATATATAAGGACATATCACACAAATTGAGCTAGCCCCACGGTAAGTTGTGAACTTGTGTCGTAGGATACTAACTCAACGATATTATATTTTATGATAGATAATATATATATATAATAAATATATATATATATATATATCGGAAAAAGATCATTTTCCATCTTGACCTGACCGGTTAACTAACCCGAGAACCCTCGTGTCGCAGGCTGATGTGTTAACCATTGCAAAACGGAGCTCGCCTAATTGAAAAATCGCCAATATGAATATTAGCTGACGACTCGCTATCAGAGTATATATTATTTCAGTATATAGGGTTGAACTAAACGCTTTGACAGTTCCTTTTTGGTTCGAGTAGCTAAGGTGTGGAATCAACTGCCTGCGTTTATATTCCCAGACAAGTACAGTCCCGGACATTCAAAACTAGAATAAATGGGTATCTCTTGGATAGGCATGTAACATCCACGTCTTCATCGTTACCATCAGGTGAGATGGGAGACAAAAGAGACAATGGAAAACTTCAATACTTAGTAAAAAAAAAACTATGGACACTTTGCTTTCTAAGCCAAAACAGCCATTTCCATGATACGGGTAATAAAGAATAAAAATAGATACGCATGAAAAACATTACCCTCCTAGAGTCGTGTAAAAATAAAATGTGAAAAAAATGGAAATTTCTTTTAAACTTTAAAATATACCCTAAAGTATTCATTTCACATACAATCGCTACCAATTTACACGTTATATAGTAGGAGTTTCGTGGTTGTACCTGAGGTACAAGGTTCCTTGCCACCGCGCCATTACAAAATATGGGAAAAGTTTTGTTGCCTTGAAACTTAGTTAAAAAGTGAGTAGACAGAAGTGTTCTTCTTCATTTTTCGAGTCGTAATGTCTTGTGACTACAGTAATTTACCCCAATATGCGGCCTCGGCTACTACCCTGTCATTTGTCTCCTCTAGATCCTTTTATGTTTTGCAAGTCACAAAGGCTGAGATGGGCAGGCCATCTGGAAAGAATGGATCACACCAGAGCTCCCAAAAACATATATAAATGGACCCCACAACAAAAAGGCCACGGGGAAGGCCTAGAAAGCGGTGGAAGTATTGTCTAGAGGAGGACCTGAAGAGACTCGGCAATAAAACATCTTGGAGACGGGAGGCCAGAGACAGAGCGTAATGGAAGAAAATCGTAGAGAAGGCCATGACCCACAAAGGGTTGTAGCGCCCTGGAAGTAAGTAGTAATATCCTTTTATGTGCAGGTACTGGGTCATTTGGGCACGTCAAAGTGTACAAATTTACCGTTTTGTACTATTTTTTGGTGTTTGAAGTAATCCATGCCGCAGTGGTTTGAGTGATAGTCAGCTATAAGCTCTGGAGGCTGGGAAAAATACCCGTACTTCACAGGTTCTGGAGCTACCCAATAAGGCGTTGGTCAGGTAGCCGGCTGTAAAAACTTTGTTATAGATAAATGGTCAGGGTTGTCATAACCAACTGCTTGTTCGGTAGTTACAGGTAGCTTCGGGTAATAAGCGCGCCTGACTTCCTGAGCTGCTACTTACCTTTTTCCTATTTATCCGAGTAAGTAGTATCCAACACCTTTATTCCCCTCTCAGATCCAACAAATTCCTATCCTTCCCCAGCTTAAAAATACTTCCGATGGGCAGTAGCGCCGGGAGCACAAGAAGGAAAAGAAACTACGCTCGCCAACCCGTCTGCTAAGCGTGATGAGTATGGCATTATCCTTTCTAGAAGTATCCTGGGAGAGCATTTGTCTAGCAGTAGACTTGTTAGGGCTGTGATGATGATGATGATGAATGACAACCGCTCATCAGACCTGACTTTTGAGTGCTGCCATTTAGTGGTAGGTAAACATTTGAAAAATTTGTTAATCTTCCATGCTGGTCTGGTAGAAAAGAAAAAACGTAGAATGTGCCAGTTGCTTCTCTTCCCGCGCAGAACGTATAAGCCGATAGAGGGATTGGTCTCAAATCTGCGGAATTATATCAATAGGCGATGCGGCTAGCAACCCGTCACTATTATGATTCCGTTTTCCATCTACACGCCCTCCAACATGCTAAATATGGCCTTATGGCCATATTTTTAGACAGAGCCTAGGTCTTTAAGACCTTATGGCTCTGTCTACCCCACAAGGGAAAAAGACGTGATACTATGTATGTATGTATGTAAAATTTGGTAATTACAAAGTGATCTGTTCTTTATTAAGTGTTTCGAACATAATTGTAAACTTAATATTAAATTCTTATGTAAGCGGCTTTGTGTCTAAATGAGAATAAAGTTATACGAGTAAATGTTATGTTAAGTTATAATGGGCCGTTCAAGGATTACATAAGCAGTATATCAGCTATTTTTAACCCCCTCCTCCCCCTTGTCAGCAAAAGTAAGAAAAGCTCTTCCCCCCTCCCCTAAGCTTACGTAAATATTAGCATCATTTTCACAAAATATATTTGTTTATTTTGCTAAATGTTGCTGACGTCATCACTGTGCAAATCCCCCCGCCCACCATGTCAGCAAAACCAAGCCTAGCCCTGACCCTCCCCCCCCCATTTGCTGCTTACGAATTTTTGAATGACCCCAAAGACTAAATGAGAATAAAGTTAAACTCGTATATAACCAAAAACCCTCTATCAATAATCACTAATCAAATTTGAACTTACTATTTGACCTACCTACAGCGTCATTTTTATACTGTACCTAATTTGTAATTTCCTTTCGCAATCGTTTATATAGCTGGATTTTGACACAGCAACTGTATTGTTCAGTCTGAAATTTACAAGTATTACTTTTGAGCCAACTTTTTACTTTTTGTGTTTCATTCAGGTCGTAAATAACGAGCAAAGTGGATAAGTTTATTAATTTATACACTTTAATACTCACTTTTTCGTAAAAAAAACTAACTGTCAGAATATCAAAGGTATAGTGATATAGGCGGAAGTTTTTCATAGTTCTTATATCACAATAGACAAATGTCAACTTTGTCTACCTGCGAACATGAAATCTGTAAAGTTTTTGAAACAGTAAATGTAAAAATAATGAAATAAACACGATATAACAAACTAAAATAAGGTCTAGCCACAGAATAAGTAGATAGATATTAACTTTATTAGCATCAAGAAGACACACATACAAACATAATATATACGCTTTTGAAAGTTGAAAGAGTGCAACGAGCAATCCTTAAGGTCATGTTTTTTAAGCCATATTTATTTCCTACGTCACAACTATATAGAACAAGCTCAGTTTTATCAGTAAGACAGTTATATTTACAATCAATTAGCCTGGTACAACACAAAAAAGCAAATGTTGAACGTATGAGGGGAAGAAGAAATAATTTAGTATTTAATGTACCCTTATGCAGAACCAAATTTGCGCAAACTTTTTTTACATTCATTGGACCACATGTTTATAATAA
Source organism: Elegia similella (assembly GCA_947532085.1). Lineage (NCBI taxonomy): Eukaryota > Metazoa > Arthropoda > Insecta > Lepidoptera > Pyralidae > Elegia > Elegia similella. Next base: position 7,498,324 of record OX383933.1, read on the forward strand.
ATTATACAGAATTCATCCTGACTTAATTTACAATAATAAATTTATCTTTAATAAACAAATAACTGGTTATCTTAAATCCTTGAATTATAGCGAGACAGAGTTGTTTTTAAGGCCCATAGAATAATAAGTAACATGAAAAATTATATTGTGTATGCGTATGCATGCATGTGCGTGTTTGTTGTATGTGTATTCCAGGTATAGTATATAAATATAATACATTTACTACATTTTATATATCGTATTATAGATATTTTTTTTTTTTTTATATTATGTTTACTTTTATACATTCATTTATATTTAGTTAATAAACCACGTTAAAAGAACTTATATTATATTTTTAACTCCTACTAGATTGTATTATGAATAACTTGTTAATAATCAGTTACGAAGTTTTACATTTTACCTTAAGTATTACTAAGAATCATAAATTTAACTAACAATCTCATATATCGTAAAACAAAAATAAACTTTATACTACCAAGTTTGTAATGTTCAAATGTAGCATCTTATAATTTTGCATATACTACATGTTGTTTACGTACTTACGTGCACCGAGCGGTCAATGCCGGCCGCCTGATGGATATCCGATACCTACCTACATACCTATGAGTACCTTGTTACTAAGACGACGTTGTGAAATATCTGCCGTAATACAATTTTTAATTAGTTCGGCGGATAGGTAACTGCATATTTTTTTGTAGCTATAGGGAATATACTTACCTACTGTATACGAAAACCTTATGATTGGTTAATTGTTTGATTTATTAAGTTTAGTTAATCATAGTGATCTATAATTGTACCCTAAGCTAAGCAAATTGAGTAAATAAACGATTGATTGATTGATTGATTGATACAAACAAAACAGTTATAAACATTGAGAAAAACACAAAAACAGCCTAATCTTGTTAGCATGTGTGCCGCAAAGATACCAAAAGGTTGTAGCTCGGCGATACGTTTGCTCGCAGAACAAACCACTGATTTTCAGCTACCACCTAAGATCCACAGGTACTCGTTCAACTTTACCATCTGTGTCCATCTTTGTCCAGTAATGGTTCTAACGGTCCAGCTGAATTGCTAACCTAGTCATTATCTATACTTCTATACTAATATTATAAAGCTAAAGAGTTTGTTTGTTTGAACGCAATAATCTCAGGAACTACTGGTTCAAATTAGAAAATTCTTTTTGTATTGGATTGTCCATTTATTGAGAAAGGCTTTAGGCTTTAAAACATCACGTTGCGATCAATAGGAGCGAAGCATCAATTGATAAAAAATGTTTTGAAAACGGGGGAAAATTATTCATCTATACTAAGAATGAAAACTAATTAATTATAATAACGCGGACGAAGTCGCGGGCAACAGCTAGTTTAACAATAATTGCCCTTCGCAGGGTTATTATACGCTGGTTTTATTTTATCTATAGAATACCTAATATTTATAAATATGTTGATTTTAATAATCAGCAAATTTACAAAAATATAAACATTGTTCATTTGTACGGAAAAGCATTACCTTTATTTTCCTAACTGCCTCCGTGGTCCAGTGGTTAAGGCGTTTGCCTGTAGACCCGGGGTTCGTGGGTTCGATTCCTACGGGAAGCATACTTTGTTTAGTTGTTTCCAATTTGGTTAGGATATTGCAGTCTTGAATCACCTGATTGTCTGGTAATTAAGATGATTCCGTGCTTCAGAAGGCACGTTAAGTCGATGGTCCCGGCTGCCATCTGGTAGTCGTTAAAGAAACCACGTCAGAGGCCGAGAGGTGGTACCGAACAACTCTGACACCAGGCCGTGCATGGTCGATTAACCGTGTCACTACTCGAAATGATGATGATGATCTAAAAAAAGGGCTAGCTTAGTCGCCGATCTAGTTAATAAATAACAATGATTCCCTACGCCGCGGCCCTTACGATGGTTTTATTTAATCGATAAAATAATCTTCGTAAATTTTGTAATTCCATTCTACACCAAATTTAAAGATACTAAATAATTTACCTTATCGATAGAATAATCTTTGTAAATTTGATAATTCTAGTATCCACCTTTACAAAGACATAGAATAGTGTGAATAATTTACCTTTACGAAAAATACAACTTTATTTTCGTGGCTAAAAACCAGGTGTAGGCTTAATAGATGACCGAGTCAATAAATAACAATTATTGCCCTCCACTGCGGCCCTTACGCTGGTTTTATTTTATCGGCACCACATAAATCAGGCCTTAAAGGAAAACGCAGGTTTACAACCCTTTTATAATAAGTAGTTATATGAAATACCTGGAATAATTTCGCCAAATATTTGTCTCAATAAGGTACTCGTATTCCCCTTATGAATAAAGGCTCTTTTTTGTCCTATTTGAAAAATCTGAAAGATTCAAGATTCAAGAAAATAGGCCTTTGCAGGCACTTTTTCACGTCAATTCGCATTTTAAATAATACTAATGAAATTATATTAAAATTATTAATTATTGTTCAAAAGTTATAAACTAATCGCGTTTCAAAACCGACCACTGCAGAGAAGACGCCGAAAGAAACTCTTTTCAACAGTATTGCTCGCCTACTTGCCTGAAGGGCTTTGTATGATATTTTATATTTTTATCTTTTCTAAACGAAACAATTCTTGACCACTTTTTATTTCTATTGCAGAGCAAGGAAGTATAATGGTGGGGGCGTTTAAAGTCCGCTAATTGTAACAAATACCTACAATAACTTAGGCTTAGCTTGTCAATGTTTAGATAAACGACTTATTTTAGAGACAGATATCTTAAACATATCACAATACATTATTTTTACAAAGTGAACTTTGTGGCTGTAAAATTTTTGATTATTTGTTTAATTTAGTCTGTAATAGGCTATTTTGCTAAAAGTATAATTATTTCTGCGTGACGTCACAATTTGCTACATTGTTCAGCAGAATCTGACGCCACGCCACTTATGAAATTCGACTCGCTTGAAATTTATCACTTGTTGTTTAATTGACTAACGAAAAAAGAGGTCGGACGACGTAAGGTCACAGAAAGGCGCTGGATGCAGGCCGCTTCCAACCGGTCATATTGGAAATTCTTAGGGAAGGCCTATGATCAGCAGTGGACTTCTTGCGGCTGAGATCATGATGTTTTTTGTTATCTAACTGACGGAATATTATAATATTGACCTAGGTTAGTAGCCTATTAAATAGTAAATCAACTAATGAAATAAATAGCGACATATAACACAAAGTGAGCAAGCCCCACAGTAAGTTGTGAACTCGTGTCGTAGGATCCTAACTCAATGATACTATATTTTTTAATAGATAATAATATAGATACGAGTAAACATCCAAGACCCAGGTCAATCTGACAAAGATCGTTTTCCATGACCTGACCGGGGATCGAATCCGGGAACCTTCGTGTCGTTGGCTCGTGTGTTAACCACTGCGCCACGAAGCTCGCCGGGACAGCTAGTCTTAAAGAAATAGTCAATAATACGAATGCCGCCATGTATTTTGGAGTGACGATCTAAACGTTGTACATCGTAACTGTCAAAATTTTGCGAGTATCAGAACCGTTCATAAATTTTAATAAAAAAAAATATATTGTATGAAAACACAGAAATTAAAACAAGCGTATCGATCTTCTAAAATTCTCTACTAAAGCATTTCTTTGACCTTTGAGACCCAGCTCTTATAATATTTGCGCTTAATTAAAATGAATCTTGCATATATAATAATAATAAATAAATAATAAATAAATATATACGGACAAATCACACAAATTGAGCTAGCCCCAAAGTAAGTTCGAGACTTGTGTTATGGGATACTAACTCAACGATACTAAATTTTTAACAAATACATATATAGATAAACATCCAAGACCCAGGCCAATCTGAAAAAGATCATTTTCCATCTTAACCTGGCCGGGGATCGAAACCAGTCACTCCGTTTCGCAGGCTGGCGTGTTGACCGCTGCGCCACGGAGCTAGTCAACAAAAATAAAATAAAGCTAATCAAAAAAAATAGTAATATATATTCGTTTATTTGAAATACAAAAGCTATATCTCCAAAAGAAACTAAACTTGCTATTAGTGTAAGCCACGCACGAAATAATACCTACTTGTACCTAACAGAATAGAGTGCGATTAACCGAAAAAAGTATATTCGGACAGTACGTGACAGATTTCTTAATCCTTGGAACTCCTTTTGCCGATTGATTCTCTTATATTTGTGCCAAGTTTTACGTCAGCTGGGTTTTTGTAAGTTGTATTAGTTTTGTTCAATATAATGTATAAAATGAGTCACTAGAGTGCGATAACTAAGCTACTTACTATTTTCAAAAATCATTCGTAGATAAAATTCCCCTCCCCTTATAGCATACTAGGGTCCCCGCCCCGTCCTCACACGGGTAGATATAGGTATTTAACATACTTAAATATAGATATTTTTTGGTATTTTTTTACACCTACTCTTTTCTTAGTAGTATAATTTTAGACCCACCATAACCCAGGAGTATGGCCGGTGGTATGGTAGGTACGCAGCGCCTTAGGTGCTGTTACACTATCGAAGTTTTCATACGGATCCCTAAATTTTTTAAAATAATCTATAGTCTATGTCTATTGGGGATAATGTAGGTTTCTAAAACTGTAATAATTTTTCAAATAGGTCCTGTAGTTTCGGAGCATATATAATGCAAACAAACAAACAATAAACTTTCCTCTTTATGTTAAGCGTGTAGAAGTGTATTTTTAGACAAGCCCACTATCACCCAAATATTGCGTGAACATCGAGTGCGCCCGCGCCATATTCTTTGCCCGCGTCGCCGCGCGCCGAGCGCCGCGTCACTAGTCAGTCGCCGTGTCGCGTACGAGTGTCATGTGGTGTATTATAATTACGCGTTCTCGTAAACTACGGCGGCTATAGTGCGAGCATTATATTAAATGCTAATTCTGTGCTAGTGCTATAACTATATTTCGTAATTAAATCTTCGAGTTCTTTATTCTTTATCTACTTTACTGCTTCCTGACGAGTGTCATGTGGTGTATTAATTACGCGTTCTCGTAACCTATCGCGGCTATCGTGCGAGCATTATATTTAATGCTAATTCTGAGCTAGTGCTGTAACTATATTTTTTAATTAAATCTTCGAATTCTTCATTCTTTATCTACTTCATTGCTTTCCGCCGCACTGCTTCCTGCTGCCTGCTTACTGATTTGATGCATATGACGACCGCTACCGACGACGTTAAAGGTACCTATATTGGTAATATAAGCTACCATTCTACATAGCTTTTTGTTGCTTTTCCACTTTATACATGCGTCGCGTGGCTGTGAAACTGTGCAAATTCGCCAGTTCGGAAGTATACCAAATATTATGGTGAGTCTATGAAGTGCTGTGTAGTGGCAACATGACGTTATGAGGACATTATTATACTGACAATGTCAAAAACCTAACGCCGGCTATACTATTTCCACCAAAGCTGTGCGCCGAGTCTGAGCGCTGTGCTAGGAAAATGAAGTGACTGTGCTGAAAACACAGCCTAAAAACGAAATTGAAATCTTTTTGTCGGCGTTGTGCTCTTTATGGGATGGATAAAAAATGCAAAACTCGCGTCAGGACACGAGACCTGATCGAAAATTCGTAAGACGGACACGTGATCGGAGACCGTCGGCGCGGCGTAGGAGAGGAAGTAATATCCCCGTCTCTATCTACCGCGTGGAGTTTTCATTTCTGCCGGCACTCTGGGAGTGCAACCCGTTGTTTTTTTTTAATTATTTTACAGGACGGCAAGCGTATTGCCTGATGGTAAGCGATCAACGCTGCCCATGGGCAACTACACACCCTGGTGTGACAGAAGCGATGCCGGCATTTCAATGAATTGGGGGAGGACATCTGGGCTGAAAGGATGGGCCACCCACTCTCTCATTCACCGAACGATGTCTAGAAGCGGTAAAGCAGAGAGTGTGGTACTTCCCTAGATGAGACGGCCCTCATGTTACAAGCAAAAATTAATTTTGCTGGTAGCATGACCCCAACTAAAATACATTAAGAACATGGAGAACTTTACTCACCACGCTTGGCAGGCGGGTTGGCGAGCTCAGTATCTTTGGCTTCTTGTGCATCCGACGCTGCTGCCTATCGGAAGCATTTTTAAGCTAGGAAAGGATAGGAATTTGTTGGAATTGGAAAGGGTATAAAGGTATTGGGATACTACTCATTCTGATGAATGGGGAAAAAGCAAGTAGCAGCTCAGCTTGAGGATGACACCCATAATAATTTATACTTACATAAAAATAACACTACAGACCCACCCTACCCCCGCACCACCAGGGGGGGTGGTGCGGTGGGTATTTTAAAGTTAAACGGTACCACCGAGTGTAGTGACCGTAGTCATGTGATGACCTACCTATAACACCTGATTGGATCCGTCTCTATTCCAATTACAGTTCAAAACTGGTAATTATGGGACGAGTCTATGATTATTTTATAAAACTACTAGCTTTTGCCCGCGGCTCCACCCGCGTCAATGTCGATTCCTCGGGGATAGTACTCTTTCTCGGTATAAAATGTAGCATATGTCCTTCTCCGTACTCCAGAGAACTTGTATGCAAAATTTCATGATGATCAGTTCAGTAGTTATGGCGTGAAAGCGTAACAAACAAACAAACAAATAAACAAACAAACAAACTCACTTTCGCATTTATAATATTAGTAAGGATTATTGGTTGTCTGACAACTTGTCTGTAACCTTTGGCACATAAACATGTTGAACCGAGTTTGCGCCGGTTAAAATAACGGGAAGAAAGGTCAGTTTATTTTTATAAAGTTTAGTCTATTCTTGACTTGGTAGAAGATAATTCACTCATCATCATCATTCATTTGAGGAACTCGATTGTCTAGTGGGGGCGAGCATATTTAGCGCTTACGCATATTAAGCAACCTCGGGTGCAGGCCCCACTGGGATGGGTGAACGTAAGTGACATAAAAAAATCTCGAACTCAAAGTTTCTGAAGGTACGTGCTGACGTGTTGACCACTGTGCCACGAAGACCGTTAGGGCACGGCCACCACGGTGGAAGATACCTTACTTGAAGCAATTGCTAAAATGATGTACGAATAGTAAATAAAAATCAACCTGTACATCAATGTACAGGTTGATTTTTAACATCCGATATTCTATGGAATATATTAACTCCGATATAAGAATCTCAAATGGAATGCAGTATTGCAAGAAAAGAAGGTAAAAATCCGAAGTTAGACCTCGCATACTAAGTCACCGATCAGCTTAGCGATTTTTATGGGAAACATATTATTTTTACTTTTTACCTTGTTTTCTTACGATTCTGTATTCCAATAGGGATTCTGCCTCCATAGCAACGCACGCGCGACAATGTTTATCGACTATCGCTATCTTGTTTTCCGTAATACCACAGAACGAGATTTGGATAGTTAATCGCGGGTGCAGGTGATGATTTACGATATTTAATATAGCTTAGAGATTCAAGATCACCTTGTATGATGTTATACTTCATGTATACCATCATACGTGGTATGGTGGCGATCTCCGTGGCGCAGTGGTTAACACGCCAGACTGCGACACGAGGGCCCCGGGTTTGATCCCCGGTCAGGTCAAGATGGAAAATGATCTTCTTTCAGATTGGCCTGGGTCTTGGATGTTTATTTATATATGTATTTGTTATAAAATATAGTATCGTTGAGTTAGTGTCCCAAAACACAAGACTCGAACTTACTTTGGGGCTAGCTCAATCTGTGTGATTTGCAATCAACGCAATCAACCATTGAGAGCATGGTCGAACAGTTTAATTCTCTACTTCTCTCTCTATTCGATAAACATGCCCCTTTACTTAAAATCAGAATAAAAACCAACAAATCCTTGCCGTGGATAACGAACATGATTAAGTTCATGATTGATCTGCGTAACGAAGCCCATTAAAAATATCGAAAATCTAAGAGGGAAAGTGACAGAAAATATTATAAGGACCTTAAAGACGTCGTTGTGACAGCTATACGGAATGAGAAACAAGCATACTATGATCACTTAGTCAATATGAATACCAACAATAGCAGCGTATTCTGGAAAAATATAAAGGAGCATATACTTACTGATCCCTGTAAAAGCGACAGATTACCTGATTGTTTTAATGACCCAGAAGTCATTAACGATCATTTCCTTAAAGTACTTGGTCCCGAGCAAGTCCCTCTCTCACAACTGTCTTACTTTAAATATCATCGTTTTTCGTCATTGCTTCATTTCAAGTTATGTACAGTAAGCGAGGAAGTAGTAGCGAAACACATTTTGTCAGTAAAATCGAATGCAACTGGGAGTGACTGTATTAGTCGTGACATGGTTTTACTGACTCTCCCACGTACTCTATCTATCATTACTGATATTATTAATAAATCAATTGTGACGGGTCAGTTCCCCCATCAGTGGAAGATGGCATTGGTTACCCCTTTACCTAAAATCAATCATCCGACCGAATGTAAAGACCTAAGGCCAATAAGCATTTTATCTTTTTTGTCTAAAATATTAGAAAAAATAATACACGAGCAAGTTTCAAAATTTGTAGAAGACAATAATATACTACCGTCCTTTCAATCGGGTTCGCAAGGGTCGCGGCACTGTCACTGCTCTACTTGATTTGACTGACAACATATAATTCAATCAGGATAAAGGAAATGGAACAATACTGACGCTCCTAGATTATTCCCGCGCATTTGATAGCCTGAATATACCACTCCTTTTAACTAAGCTTTCATATTATGGATTTGATCCGGAGACTATTAAATGGTTCGATAGTTACTTAGGTAATAGATCCCAATCTGTAAACTTGACAATGGTGGATGGAACTCATTCAATTTCACTACCAAAGCCATTGATAAGAGGCGTGCCCCAAGGTTCTATTCTGGGTCCCCTTTTGTTCATTATTTATAGCGCGGACTTGCCCAGTGTAATCAAACACAGTAATTATCATTGTTACGCGGATGATGTCCAGCTATATTTGCCAATTAGTTCTTCTAATGTTAATAAGGCCATCCAAGACCTTAACACTGATCTGGACAGCATTGCCGATTGGTCTACAAAAAATGCTTTAGTGCTTAACCCCTCTAAGTCTAAATTTATGATATTTGGATCTCGGCATCAAACAGAACTAATAAAAAGTAGTTGTCCTATTATTAAAATCTTAGATAAAAACATAGAACAAGTGAAGGAGACCAAAAACCTGGGCATAATCTTTGATAGTCAACTACGCTTCGAGGGCCATGTGTTAAGTTTAATTAGAAATGCCTTTTATCGTTTAAAAACTTTGTATAAAATTCGTAAATACCTTTCCGAAAAAGCGAAGATAACCTTATGTGAGACCCTTATACTCTCACAACTCAACTATGGTGATCTAGTTTATGGCCCACGTTTAACTAAAAAGACGCAACGGATGATTCAGCGTGTACAGAACGCCTGTTGCCGTTTTTGTTTTACAATTCCTCCACGTTCTCATATAACACCTTATTTAAATAAAGCGTCTATGTTAAACATGAATTCTCGCAGGCGTCTTCACATGGCGGTACTAATGTTTGGTGTCATTAAATTCAAAACTCCTGAATATCTACACAGCAAACTTAAATTCCTCGATCCACTAAGACGACAGATAAGAGTGCCGCTTATGAACCATCTTCATCGCACTGTGGCTTTTACTAAGTAATTGCACCATATTTAGCTTCTATATTTAATAAGTGTGTAGATACTGGGACATTTCCTGACTTGATGAAGTTAAGTAAAGTCATTCCTTTGTACAAATCTGGCGATAAAAATGATCCCACTAATTACCGTCCCATTTCTATTCTGCCAGCTCTTAGTAAAATATTTGAAAAAATGATTTTTAATCAGTTATTAGCTTTTTTTAACATAAATAGCCTTTTCCATCGTGAACAGTATGGATTTACAAAGGGTCGGTCAACTACAGACGCGGGTGTAGCTCTGTTGAAATACATATATGATGCTTGGGAGGGAAAACAAAATGCTATTGGTGTTTTTTGTGATCTTTCCAAAGCCTTTGATTGCGTAGACCACAATACCCTTCTCTCCAAGCTGGAGCACTATGGAATAAAAGGTAAATCTCGCGATTTACTTGAATCTTATTTAAGTGGCCGAACTCAAAAAGTTAGTTTAGATAGGGTACAATCCTCCGGATCATCGGTTAAGATGGGCGTACCCCAGGGCTCTATCCTAGGGCCTCTGTTATTCCTCATTTACATCAATGACCTACCTTACTGTGTCAATACATGTAAGGCTGTACTATTTGCCGATGACACTTCTCTTGTCTTCAAAATTGATAGACAAACTAATTCTTTTGACGTGGTTAATAGTACTTTAGCTCAAGTGTTGGATTGGTTCACAGCGAACAATCTATTGTTGAACGCTAAGAAAACGAAATGTATTAAATTTTGCTTACCAAATGTTACAAAAATTCCAACACAAATAGTAATGGATAATGAACCACTAGATTTAACTGATAAAACAACATTTCTTGGAATAACTCTTGATGCCGGGCTTCAATGGGGTGCCCATATTACTACGTTAGCGGGTAAACTTAGTTCTGCAGCTTATGCTGTCAGGAGAATTAGACAACTGACTGATGTTGATACTGCGCGTTTGGTATATTTCAGTTACTTTCATAGTGTTATGTCTTATGCGATTTTACTATGGGGTAACGCTGCAGAAGTAAACACCATATTTGTCCTGCAGAAGCGCGCTATTAGATCTATATATAAACTTGGTGCTAGAGAATCTCTTAGAGAATTGTTTAAAGATATAAATATTTTAACTTTACCTTCTCAGTACATATTTGCGAATATTATGTTTGTGCGCTATAATCTTGATTTATATAAGAAAAATAGTGATATCCATGACCGAAACACGAGAAATAAAAATAAATTAGCTACACCAGTATTGCGATTGCAGAAAACTATGAATTCATTTTTGGGGTTAGGAGTACGCTTCTATAATAAAATTCCTGCAGAAATATTCGGTCTGCCTTTACTTAAGTTCAAAACGATTGTAAAAAACCAGTTAATAAAAAAGGCTTATTACTGCATTGATGATTATATTACTGATAAATATGCGTGGAAATTTATATAAATTTATTTAATGTTAACAATTATTAAATGTTAAAATTAATCTATAGTATGAAAAATTGTATTAAATGTTAACAATGTATTCAGAGCCCTTCAGGCACGTAGGGACCAAGGCTGGATTGAGTTTCTTTCGGCGTATTCTTCTCACCAGTGGTCGTTCCGAAACGCTAGTAGTATTTCAATTTTGCATATATAAAAAAATATATAAGAAATAAAAATATGACGTTCAAAAAGAGATACATGTATCCAATTTTGAATAAAAATCTTTGACTTTTGACTTTTGACTTGACTTTTACTGGCAGTTTTCGCCATCAGGCAACTAAATGCTGGAATGACATTCCTCCACCTTTGAGAGATCTGTCCACGAAAATTAATTTTAAGTATCATTTCAAGGCTCATATTTTAGAACATCAAAAAGCATTTAGTTGACTGGTAGGCGAAAGACCGCATAAATAAAGACTATGTAGAAAGTATATACATAAGTAGTTAGCATACATAATTGTAATCCTAATATTTTGAAACTATCTGTTGTATGAATTCTCATTTTATCTTCGACTGATGTATGTAACAGAGAGGGCAGGAATGACGCGACTGTTTTGCTGCGCGCTTCGTGACAACCCCAGGCAGTAACTGAAAACCAGTGCATTGCTCTTCGAGTAATATACGCACTGAGATACTGCCTATTTGTACCACTGCGACACACGAACTATCACGTACTGTTTTATTATTTAAGTTCTTTTTGTCTGCTTATTTATTGTTTGTGTGTTTCTGAAGGTACAATAAATCTTTTATCTTTTATCTATCTTTTTTTATCTATTTGTCCGTATATATTTATTTATATTTATTTTTTATTATAATAATACACTTTAATCATTAATGGATTGAGTTTCAATGAAGTTAAAGTTAGAAGAGCAGAGGATAAAGTCTTATGCCCGAAGACGTACAATCATTAACATTCATATTTAAACAGTTGTATTCAATTTTAGTCCTTATCACATTGACTTAGAACCGATGTGTTCCTGGCTGTACCTACTTAACATAAAGCATTATACCTAAAACTTTCTCAAGTCGAGTACTGTCGCTGACAAACATTCATCTTCATAATGATTTCAAGTAGATATTCGGGCCTTAACCTTACTTGCACACAAAAAGGGTACTCTTCTTTCAGGCTCTTTGTTTCCTAATACCTACACGAGCTCCGTAGCGCAATGGTCAACACGCCAGCCTGCGACACAAGAGTGTCCGGGTTGGATCCCCGGCCAGGTCAAGATGAAAAATGATCTTTTTCAGATTGGCCTGGGTCTTGGATGTTTATCTGTATATTTATTTGTTATAAAATACAGTATCGTTGAGTTAGTATCCCATAACCAAGTCTCGAACTTACTTTGGGGCTAGCTCAATCTGTATATATATGTATTTTTTTATAACCTATATTGTCCCATTGATGGGCAAAGGTCTTTCTCACTCTCTCCACTTGTCCTTGTCGGATGTTAACCTCGACCAGTCTTTTTGAAAAGTAACTAAATCATCTCTCTAGCGCTTTCTGGGCCTACTTCGGCGACGACAACCATTCTGTTGCTATTCTACTCCATTTCTCGGGATGCATTCTACCGACATGCCCCGCCCAATCCCATTTTAGTACAGCAGTTTTGCTGCCTACATCAGTGATGCCCGTTTTTGAGCGAAGTGTAGCATTTGGAATTCTATCTACCCTCTTAACCCCTAACAGACTTCGCTCCATGACTCTCTGGCAAATTTTGAGCTTGGACTTCAACTCCTCGGTAAGCGACCATGTTTGGGCACCGTAGGTTAGGACGTCCATAAGTTGGCGCTTATGTGACAAGGGGCGGTCAGCCTTCATGTATTCTTTCATGGACCAATAGCTATATTATATATATTTTCTGTTCGCAAAATATTTATTTATGTAAGTAGGTATATATATATATATATATTTTCTTTTTATTATTTTGTACGTTTTTCTGCCCAATTAGTAAACATCCTCTCAAACATTTGGCTGACTGGTAGAGATCCCTATAAGGGATAAGTCCGCAATTATATGTTTACTTTTCGTTAATACTAAATTTTATGTTTCGTGTTTTTATCGTGTAATAAAAATATTACAAACAAAGAAACAATATACCTTTACATATATATATTTTTATTAACACTGCAGAAAATAATCAACTATTTCTAAACTAAACTTATTACTTTACATACATACCTAGAGCCTCTTGGCTAATTATGAATTATAAGGGTTATCTACACTACTGCAAGGTATAATTAACAGACTAAAACTTAAATTGTCCTTAAATTTTCGTAAAAGGTTAAAATCCAGTAAATTACATCGTAAACTTAACGAAGTTCGAGTAGTCGGTAAGGTCGTAAATTGAATGACAGCAATAATAGGGTAGAAAGTGGATTATGTCTCAGTTTTTCTTTATCTTTTTTAGTAGAGTTTAAAAATAGTAAGTTTCATGTTTTATTTGAAAAAAATACAACTAACGTAAAGGGATACTGTAGGTATAAAGTAATTATATTTGTAATATTTATAAATCATGACATCATATCATAGGAAGTTTTCTGACAGGCGTAAATAAACGTCATACAGGATTAAAGCGCGATAGCTCAATTGACCGGTTCAAACCGTGCTCGTGTAACATATCTTCATCATCCTATTTCTTTATTTAATAAGACTAAGATAGTATAACAAATGTGAAAGCTTAAAACTCTAAAAAACCCTACTTATATGGATGATTTAAAAGGACGTTTATTTATAAAGGTATGCATCTATTATAATATATCAGCATCATCATATCAGCCGCAAGAAGTCCACTGCTGGACATAGTCTATGTATTTGCTATAAAATAAAGTATCCTTGAGTTATAGTGTCCCATAACATCAGTCTCAAACTTACTTTGGGGTGAGCTCAATCTGTGTGATTTGTCCAAATATATTTATTTGTTTACGGCTAGATATTGTACAAATAAGGGCACTAAGCCCGTCCTATGCAAACATGGCTCAACTGGCTAATACTGTGAACACAGCTCCTGACAATATCAAATATTTAAGAAGCTATCCTGAGCAGAATAACGGTCGCGCAGCGTTTTCTTTAACCTATATTGTCCCACTGCTGGGCAAAGGTCTCCCCCTTTTACTTCCAAACATCTTTATCCATCTCCCGGATCCATTTTGTGACTGAAGTAGCATCGGTCTGGATGCATTCGGCAAACATGACCCACCCAATCCCATTCGAACTTGGCGGCTTTGTTCCCCATATCAACAATGCTAGATTTAGAGCGAAGCACAGTGTCTGGCACACTAGCCTGGTAACACCACAGGATTCTACGCTCCATCACTCTCTGGCAAATCTTGAGATTGGACTTCTGATCCTCAGTCAATGACCAACTTTGAGCACCGTAAGTTAGCATGGGCAAGATACACATGTGGATGAGTCTGCAGCGTTAGCAGCTTAAAATGTTAGGAGACACGGACGTTTAGTAAACCAAGGATTCTATTTAGAGGGCTACTTAGAAAAAAACAGCCAAGTGCTATTCTTTCGTATATCTATAATAGGTTTAAAATTATTAAAAATATATATTTATTATATAATGTAACTAGAAATGTATGTTTTTCGCAATTTTTCCTTTATCGGTGCTATAAGACGTTGTTTCGTACCAAATTTAAAGATTCTGAGTTCACGAGAAGTATCTGTAGGTTTTGATTACCTTGCGAATGTCGAATACAAACGTCTGTGTCTTTTGGTTGCGTTGGCTTAGAAGTTTGATTTTTTTCACAGCTCCAATGGACTGATTATTTATATGAATTTCAGCTTGATACCTCCGTTCATATGGAAAAGGGTCTTGACAGACAGACAGGCGGACAACTTAGTGATCCTATAAGGGTTTCGGTTTTTCCTTTTGAGGTACGATACCCTAAAAACCTAAAATATATTGTTTTAACCCAGATAACCCTGAAACTATTTATTATCACAGATATTTAAAATATCTCAGAATATTAGTACTAACGTCTTAAAATTTCCGGGAAAAAAAAAATTAAAGCACACAAAACTTAACACCTGGTAGGACGATGCACTACTGTAATTAGTACTGAATAGTAAGGTCAAGAAATGAAACAAAATTAAATGTTTTATTAATTTGGACCATAACTTAAATTGAAGTATTATATGCCATTAAACATATTTTGAATATAAATAAACGACACACTTGTTACATATAAAATTAGTTTTCTTTTTCAAAATTTACAAGACAATTAAAAAAATATATTCTCGTATTCAACGATGTGGTCCAATCTGTCAAAACGAGAAGTTTCCCATGACTAGTCGGAGTAGGGCAAGTACCACGCTTATCAGTTTTCTTGTAGGTTTCTATAAAATATCTGGCAACAACTCTGCGAAAAGTAAGGTAGTCATATTATCCTGCATTCTGTCTATATATTGCCACGCATTATGTGTGGCCATATCTAAACTATGACAAATGAGTGGAAAGTACCACTTTTTGCCAGTGAGCATAAATATTTGTGTAACGCACAAGCAAATCAACTATCTCCTTGTTCATGAAACCTTCGGAATAATACATTGGCAATCGTAAATATTTAGGGACTTGATCATTTCGCCACTGAGGATATTTTTTTGGATTATGCTGATTACACCATGTAGGTATATTTTTGATTTTTCGGCAGGTAGCAGGTTAGTAGGCAGTTTAGGTATACCTGTAGACATACTAGGCACAGCTGTAGATGTACTAGCGACAGAAGAGTCATTGATGTTGGTTTCTTTTGTGACCAAAATCTTCTTTTAACCAAATGAGATAGTGGCATATTATCTTCATCATGCAAGGAAGACTCTCTATAAACAATCTCAGCTCTTAACTGCGAACCCGAAAAAGAACGGACAGACTATTTCGTTTTAGTCGATAATTAGTAAATTGCAAGCTAATAAATCAAAATACGTTGTAACCTGAAAGATTATCCAAATTCGCGAATTTTATATCGCCCGAATCCTCGACAGTACTTTCTGCATTTGCACTATCCGGGGGTAAAATAGAAATAACAAAAAGAAAGATTATATCATCCTTGGCATTCTCTGATTCCCCTAATATTACGTTATGTTTTAACACTCTTTTTGGTCGTATCCTAAAAGTTCATACAAAAATGTATTAGTCATTGATATTACTACCAGGTGTTATACCTGTGATATTTAAACAGAAAAAACAAGTATAATATGACATATTTATGATCAATATTTTTTCTATTCCAGTAAGTAAAAGTCACATTATTTATAATTTGCTCCGAAAATACAGAAAAAATACAAATATATAGTATAAATTGCTCACCTTTTACCAGACCTAATTGATCGAAATATCTCTGCTGCTATAATATACTATATTTACTTTAAAATAACTGATTTAATAATTAACTTTGCATACGATTTAACCATGATAAGAACTGAATGAGATAACCGAAGAAATAATAAATAAATGTCACTTATTATAATTTTAATTTGAGGGTACATATAAATAAGTTTGAGCGGTGTTATAACACCTAGTCGGGTTAAGTGGGTTAATCAATCTTTGAAATATTTATAGGCCTTTCACAGTTCAGGTGACACAAAAATTATAAACAAGAATAAAATAAAAACTAGCTAAATAAAAGCTAGTTTTCCTGTATCACGCTACGCTAGGAAGTATACGTACATACATACATTTAAAATGCCTCTTTCCAATGGGGGTAGGCAGAGACTAGGGACCTCCCAAGTGGAAGTCTCTGCCAACCTGCCTACCTACCTGATAATATGCATGTATGTATGTACGAGTATATGTACGCTAAAATAATATGTTCCAAAAATAATGGGTGCTAATTAAACAGGATTCTTTTTAATAACATTATCCGCCTCTAAAAATGTATGTTGCCTTCTAAATTACTAAGTCAGCCACAATTAACGAGCATCTAAATAAAACCATCTTAGCCACTAGTTATCTTCTATGTAAGCCACTCTAAATACAACTCAGCATGATGGTTATTATTTAGCATCTAAATTTGTAACTTGCATTCTAACAGTAAACTTCTAAAATACTAATATTTGACATCAAAAAATATATTAATTTAGCTTCTATTTTTTTAACTTAGCATGTTTAAAATGTAACTTACCCCGAAATAATTGATCGTCAATATTTAGCTAAAATTGTCATCAAATAGTATATTATGGAAAAAAAAGTTTATTAATTTACCATAATTTTACTAATAGCAATAGTAGGAGAGCTGGTACAAATTTTTGGGCAAGTATTTGAAGCATGCTGAAAACTTGTCACATACCTCTCCTATTATACCCCAACACGGAACTGCAGACCTGACTGGTTAGTGGTAAATAGCGGGGCTAAATCAACCCCTAATTTTTTGGCAGCGTGGCAGGTAGAAAGTCCCACCAAAATAGTACCCTATTAAAATTTCAACCTGCCTCAAATTGTTTTTTTTTATTTTTTTGCACGCATCTGGAAATGTTAAAACCCCGACTAAATCGTCTGGCTTATATTTTTTATACATAAAACATAAAAAATTGCATATTGCCACAAAGATCTATATTTTTGGTAATGAAAAAAGAATATTAAAAAAAATAGGGGTTGATTTAGTCCCGCTACCTACTCACCAGGCAGGTCTGTAGTTCCGTGTTGAGGTAGACGTATGTGACAATTTTTCAAATTGCTTCA
Source organism: Elegia similella (assembly GCA_947532085.1). Lineage (NCBI taxonomy): Eukaryota > Metazoa > Arthropoda > Insecta > Lepidoptera > Pyralidae > Elegia > Elegia similella. The sequence goes on from OX383933.1 coordinate 7,516,167, forward strand.
AATATATACCTTCCCAAAAATTGATACCAGCTCTCCTGCCTATCGATACATGAATCACGCCATATCATGTAGTGGCTAATTTTACGATAAAAGAATATGATGTATTATTTTACATGCTAAGTTATAATAAATGATGCTGACTGTAGGAGCTTGAATTATATTTTTTTGAGGACATAGTTTTGATGCTGTAAAAAGGCAAATGGTGACGAAATATAAAATCCGTGGCCGAGTTAGTAAATTAGCTGGCAACGTATAAATAAGAAGGACAAGTCATAATAATTGATGATCTTTGTTTGACGCTTTCTATAGAATATTTAGTTGGCGGTGTAAAAAAGACGAATTAGTTTATTAGAGGCTAGGTCATTTTCCCGTTGCTTAGTTATGAAATTAGAAGCTTGCTCACGTGGCCAATAAATAATTTTGTGGCTTGATTTATTATTTCCCAAAAATAATCATGTATATACTAAAAATTGTAATCACTACTATAAATAAAAAAAAATTATAAAATTTGATGATAAATGATAAAGATAGATGATAAAATTAAAAAGCCCTTCAGGCGAGTAGGCGACCAATACTGTTGAAAAGAGTTTCTTTTGGCGTTTTCTCTGCAGTGGTTGGTCCCGAAACGCTAGCAGTCTGTAGCTTTGGCACATTAAATAATGATACAAACATTACTAAATTAGATCCTTTAAAATTTGATTTGCCTGCAAAGGCCTATTTTCTAAATAAACGTTTTGTATTGATTTTACGATCCTTACTAACCACAACACCAGATAATAATTTTGTAAGCCATTAACTTACTTCAAAAGATTTTTAATTTTTAGTTGCAGTTTTCTTTAAAACTCGCAGATTTATTGTTTTTATAAATTAAAATAGGTTCCCTTTTTCAATAAAAAAAATAAAAAATAAGACAGCCTCCGTGGTCCAGTGGTTAAGGCGTTTGCTTGTTGACCCGGGGGTCGTGGGTGGGATTCCCACCGGAAGCATACTTTGTTTAGTTGTTTCCAGTTTGGTTAGGACATTGCAGGCTTGAATCACCTGATTGTCTGATAATAAAGATGATTCCGTGCTTCGGAAGGCACGTTAAGCCGGTGGTCCCGGCTGCCATCTGGTAGTCGTTAAAGGAACCACGTCAGAGGCCGAGAGGTGGTACCGAAGAACTCTGACACCAGGGTGTGCATGGTCGATTGACTGTGACACCTACTCGAAATGATGATGATGAATAAAAAAAATATTCAGGTTGGTAGCACTAGCAACTATTTAGTAATCTGTGGTAGTATTGCGGGATAGTGTAATGAATATTAAGTTGGTTCGAATTTTTAATCTGAACGGAATTTGTCCCTCGCAGATCAGGTCTGCCATTACATGATTGAATATTACATTTTTATTCAAATTGCGGTGAAAATTGTCCAGAGCAATTGAGGCCACAACTAATACTTGAGAAAAAAGGTATCATAGATTTACATACTAGATTATTTTATTTCCTCGAAGTTATACAATCGAGCATCATCATCATCATCATCAGGTCTTTTTAGTCTCCACTGCAGAAGCATGACCCTCTCTGTACTATCGGAGCCATACTTGGCCGAAGCAGATACAGGATTTGGCCTACTCTCTCGCTGGCCAGACGGGTTGGAGAGTTCTCATTGATGTTTATGAGCTTTGTTTAGCTTGTATTTCTTAAGTCACCTCTTACGACCTCCATGGGAAGACTAGCAGTGGTCCTATTCTACTCTGTCGGAAACCATACGGCATGAAATTTAAAAATTATAAAAGTCAAAAGTCAAAGATTTTTATTCAAAATTGGATACATATATCTCTTTTTGAACGTCATATTTTTATTTCTTATATTTGTTTAATTTATGCAAAATCGAAATACTACTAGCGTTTCGCAACGACCACTGGTGAGAAGAATACGCCGAAAGAAACTCAATCCAGACTTGGTCCCTATGTGCCTGAAGGGCTCCGATTACATTGTTTACATATATTATATCATCAAATAAATTTATATTAATTGCCAAGCATTTTTATCAATTATATAATCAGCAATGCAATAATATGCTTTTTTTACTAATTGGATATTATTCTAAGACAAAAATTGTGATGAGTGCTACACCCTTTTAATTTTATTTTATTGTAAAGATAACTGGAGCTTTTATTAAAAATTTTGGTGATGATTCATTATTTTTAAGTATAACTGCTGCGAACAGAAGGTCATAAAATAGTTTTAAACGTTATTTAGGGCACTGAATATTACGTCTTCGTTTTTTTTCTAATAATTTATTTCAATAATAAAGTGTGATTGGGCGGGTTAAGTTTGACTTTAGTTTCGAAGTGGACTCCTGAGGATGGTTACAGCAAGCGTGGTAGGTCTAATAAACGTTGGTGTGACGATAAAAAGAAATTCGAAGATAAATGGTCAGTTGTACTGCAAAATAGAGAAAGCAATGGGAGACACCTCTGCCCAGCTGTGGGATAACATAGGTTAAAAAAAACTTTCAAATGAGGACAGCATTGGACCTCTAAATATTCAGCTTCCTTATGAAGTCGATAGATATTTTTTTGTTAAAACTTAACGACCTTCCTCCTTGGCGCTGTGGTTGACATCCTAGTCTGCTACACAAGAGACTCAACGTTCAATTTGCAGCGGGTAAATTTTAGTTTATTTTTGGTTTCTAATGTTTTCGCGATTGTTACACATTTAAATAAAATCACTTTAATACGGTATTATCGCGTATATTACATTATTAATGTAATATACGCGATAATAACGTATTAAAGTGATTTTATATAAATACTTTATTTTTTCAAAGTTATTCTGCGGTCAAAAAATTTCAAATACTTACAGCATAATTAATTGACGTTTGAGTAGCTTTACCTCTTCTATGCTTCGTTCTGTGAGTGAGAGTGCCGGAGGCCCATCTTTGCCCCGTCCCCATTTTTTACCCCCCCCCCCCCCCCATTTTCTACACCTATTACCCCATTTGCTCCCTTCCAGTTCCTGGAAGGGCCGGTGTTGCAGTTGACGATGGACGGCGTTGATCGCTTGCCATCGGATGAAGCGTGTGCTCGTTTGCCGTCCTATATCATAAAAAAAGCATAAAATGATCCGGGGCTCCGAGGTACCACTCAGGATACAACTAGGAAAATATGAGGAATAGGATTTTTCGTAGCAAAGTTTGGTTGATTTATAAAAGAACTTGGCTAGTGCATTCTGTGAATTTCACAGACAATAAAACTGTCAAATACGCAAGAAACGCGGCGTGGTGTTCACCAGTAACCTCCAGCTGGCTTGAAACCAAGCCAAAATCGCAGTGATAATGGAACGCTCGTATTTCAATGCTTGTTTTAAGCGGCAGCTGTGTTTACTGAACAAATAAATAAGGCATGGTGAAAAAAAGACCCACTATCTACCCATACAGCTTGCGGGGTTCACGTGCTAATTCATTCGGAAAGGTGCTGAAATGCAACAAAATTTTGGGATACAGTTAGAGGCGGAGTAACCTCTCACACCAACAAAGTACCTATATTACATGATCGATACCCAGTGCACTTATAGTAGTTATCTTCTACGAGTAAATTACGAGTTCGATAACCCTTCTCAGTTAATTTACTATAGATCACCGCTCACTTGACACAAAGTTTGTGATCAATTCGCTGCTCAAGATAATCTAGCGGACAAACGAGCCAGCTGAGCACACAGCCTTCGAGTTTAAAACTTCGATTTTCAGTAGTAGAACTTACAACTGCCTCCGTGGTCTAAGGCGACTGCCTGTAGACCCGTGGGTCGTGGGTTCGATTCCCACGAAAGCATACTATGTTAAGTTGTTTTACAGTTTGATTAGGACATTGCAGGCTTGAATGACCTGATTGTCTGATAATAAAGATGATTCCGTATTTCGGAAGGCATGTTAAGCCGTTGGTCCCGGCTTCGTTAAAGGAACCACGTCAGAGGCCGAGAGGCAGTTCCAATGAACTCTGACACCAGGGTGTGCATGGTCGATCGACCCACACCTACACGAAATTACGATGAGTAGTAGAACGCTAGCTGACCATTGATTTAAATTGCCACGTCAATTGTCTTCTCGTTTAATCTGTTTTACTAGCTGCCTTCTAAAATCTAAATAGATTTTAAATACTTTTCAAGATCGTTAACCTGAATTTCGCAAAACTGCAATTTGAAAGGCAATTTGAAGCGACTTGCATCCAATATTTGTCTGAAATTTGGTCGTTACTTTAAAGGCCATATTGCAGTCGGATCATACATAGTGAGAATGACCCTTGCAATTGCAGAATAACGTCGCTGAAACAACGAAATTAGATGTGCTTGAGCGTTTTTCTTAGATTTTTAGTAGTTATTTGTAACCATTTCGTGGTTTTTTTTTTTAATGACTATGTAGCTAACTCCAAATGAGCTTTCACATCACCGGGCGTTTGAGGCGAGGTCAGAGTGCCCTCAGCCATCACTAAAGGGCCCCCAGGAAGGACGGACCTCGGCTTTGGGCTTTGCCTGTGTGCGTAAGGATTGGAGAGACAGCAAACTCTCATATTGCCTGATGGGGGCGAAAGCTACGTTGCCAGTACGGCCTATCCTGGGTGCAAGTCACCCTTACTTTACGTTACTTTTTGAGATTATGTTTTATGTTATCTCATACTGCACACTCGACTGCTTTATAACATGTTCCAAAAAATTATGTGCACTACATTCAGCAAAAAAAAAAGGAAAATATAAATATAAAAAATTCTTACCAAGCCCTTCAAGCGAGTAGGCGACCAATATATGTGGAAAAGAGTTTCTTTCGGCGCTTTCTTCTTAGCAGTGGTCGGTAAAGATGTAGACGTCATTTCTTTGAATTAAAAACTTATGATAAAAACATTTGATACGCTCTAGAGTTACAGATAATGAAGTGTTTTTATAACTTTCTTTTTTCAAAGTCATTACCAGAAAAATATTTTTATTACTCAAGGGCAATTTAACAAATTACACTCATTTTAACTTTGTAAGCTTGTTAATGAGTCAACGGCTCTTGTCTTTGACTTTTTAATAAAATTTCTAACAATAATGGTGAAAGTAACAGCTTTCAAAGAAAATTGATAGAATAACTACTACAGTTGTCGTTTATCAAATTAGAATACAAAAGCCACTTGAACTTGAGTAAACTTTCTGTATTATGTACGTACCATTAACAAAAGTCTGATTTTAAGGGTTCTTCTACAACCAATTAAGCTTTTATATCTCCACTAGCTATCGCCCGCGGCTCCGCCCGCGTCAATGTCGATCCCTCGGGAATAGTACTTTTTCCCGAGATAAAAGGTAGCCTATGTCCTTTTCCGCACTCCAGAGAACTTGTATGCAAAATTTCATGATGATCAGTTCAGTAGTTACGGCGTGAAAGCGTAACAAACAAACAAACAAACTCACTTTCGCATTTATAATATTAGTATCTCCATAATTAAAGATACACTCATAGTTATAAATTTGTGAAACAAGGGAACTTAGCCATAATTACACGACAGTCCGCTTCCACGAACCCCCCCCCCCCTTCCTCTAGTTTTTTATTTCACAACTAGCTGTTGCCCGCGACTTCGTCCGCGGCAATTTCTGTTATTGTACTGTCGTGGACTTTTTTTTAGTTCGTTTAAAGAGGAATAATTCTTTAATACATATTTTCGGGTAACTTGTACCGTTCACGCATCGCACGCGTCAGATATCCTCAACTATGAATAATTTTCCCCCGTTTTCAAAACATTTTTTATTGATGCTTCGCTTCTATTAGTCTCAGCGTGATGTTTTATAGCCTAAAGCCTTCCTCAATAAATGGACTAACCAACACAAAAATAAATTTCCAATTTGAACTAGTACTTCCTGAGATTAGCGCGTTTAAACAAACAATCAAACAAACAAACAAACTCTTCAGCTTTATAATATTATTATAGTATAGATATAAGTCATAAATATGGTTTTTAATATGTATATTTTTTCAAATAAAATGTAAATAAAATAAGAATTCGGCATTATTAATATCTGATAATTAAAAAGGAAAAAAATCATGTCTGTTGTATGGGAGCCTTATTTATTTATTCAAGCGTCTACCGATTGCCGTTAATATTGAGCAAAAACGACCAAAAAAGTCACGATTGTTGTATGAGAGCCCCCCTAAAATATTTATTTTACACTGCTTTAGTATTTTTTGTAATAGCGGAAAAAAATACATCCCTTCTGACAAGCCGTGATATTTTGAAGACCCCTCCTGAACAGGTCAAAAAGCGTGGGTACGTTCCCTAAACGAGGTAAGGCTAAGTTTTCACCAATACTATGAGAAAGCGTAGATCTCCTCAGGTCGATTGCATCGCGGCGATATTCTCGATATAAATAATAATAATAATAATAATCGTTTAATTCAGATATGCATCCATAATTTGTTTACAAAATATATTAAAAAGAAAAATTAAATTAAATTAAAATTTATTGTGCCAAGATGGATTCTCATCCAGTGTTTATATATGGGATTGTCCATCTTAGCAGTCAAGTCTTTAGGATGCCGCTGCTACATACGCCGCTGTTTTTGTAAAGATAAATGGGCACTCTTATCGCGTTTGACTCGCCCGTGGAGGTGACACCTAAGCCGCGTCTCGCAAAAGGTCTAAATTTATTTTCCGCCCACCAGTATTCTTACACTAAGTTCCAAATACAGCTGTCGACTTTGTCTGTCAGAATGATAAATGATGACAAAATATGCCTATATTGATTTCTTAGAAAAAAATATGTTTATCTTTTTATTTTACCAAACAAAGAGTTCAGGAAAATAGGTTATTTCAGAAAGTTAGTGCCATCTGATCCATCGCTCGATCACGAAGTTATGACTCGACAGTAAATCAAACTTATTAATTCAAACAACTCGATGAGACAAACAAACTGATGGTTCCGTGGGCTCCATCAGCACCAGATTAGCACATAAGCAGTAATCAGTAATTTATTTACCAAAAATATGAGCTGTTTAGTTTCATGGCTAAAAAGTTTATTTATTTAAGAATCTGGTGATGGCGAGCTCCGTGGCGCAGTGGTTAACACGCCATCCTGCGACACGAGGGCCCCGGGTTCGATCCCCGGTCAGGTCAAGATGGAAAATGATCTTTTTCAGTTTGGCCTGGGTCTTGGATGTTTATCTAACCCATAAAACAAGTCTCGAACATACTTTGGGGCTAGCTCAATCTGTGTGATTTGTCCGTATATATTTATTTATCTGGTGATAAAGAGCTAAAAGCTACCTAGCTCAGCTACAGAATAAGTACTAATACTTACGCACAGAAGTCGTACTCTGCAAAGGTATTTAAAAAAATATCAACTCAATGTAAGTAGTCAGCAGCTCGCGTCCATAGAGCATCTATTACAGAAGTAAATACATACTCTAAGCTCGCATCAGAACGCAGCACCTTTTATTTTGATACCTAGAGTAACTGGCTCGTCTGCTCGTTTGCCGTCGAGTATACATACATCTTTCTTTTCCTTGCGGGGTAGACAGAGCCTATAAGACCTTATGGCCACATTTAGCACTTAATGGAAAAAAGAATCAAAATAGTGATGGTTTGCTAGCCGCATCGCCTATTTACATGAGTCTACAGATTTTTGCCCCAATACCGTCAAATATACATATACATAATGTAGATAGACTAGACTAGCCGTGTGGTATCCGGCAGAGTAGAATAGGACCACTCCAAGTCTTCCCGTGGATGTCGTAGAAGGCGACTTAGGAAGTACAAGCTAAACAAAGATTATAAACATCTAAGGCACCTCTCCAACCCGTCTGGCCAGCGTGGACAGTGTAGGCCAAGTCCTCTGGCTTCTCTGGCCAAGTATGGCCCTAGTAGTACAGAGAGGGTCGTGCTCCTGTAGTGGAGACTAAAAAGGACCTGATGATGATGATGATGATGATGATGATAATGTAGATAATATTTGGCATCCACGTGAAGGCCCATTTTCTTCGCAAATATGCAGATGTCGCACTAAAAATGACAAATGTGCCTTGGCATATATTGCTTTTGTGTAAATATTGACTTCATAGGGTGTCCACGACAAATTAAAACTAGAACTTTTAGAAAAGCCATATGATATAAAAAGAAGGAACTTTATTTTACCTTCAACAAAAAATGTACACACGACTATCCGCAATATCTAATATATAAAATTGTCGTGTCACAGTTTTCGTTGCCATACTCCTCCGAAACGGCTTGACCGATTTTGATGAAATTTTTTGTGCTTATCCGGTATCTATGAGAATTGGCCAACATCTATTTTTCATCCCCCTAAATGTGAGGGGTAGGCCACCCCTAAATTTTATTTTTTATTTTTTAGACATTATTTATATGGCAAAACAACGTTTGCCGGGTCAGCTAGTAAAATATAAAAATAATAAAATATTTTTATTCAATCATTTACAATGGTCACAATATATGACTGGAATCTCCATTTAAGTATATACGAGTAATATACATGTGTTTGATGTTTCCTAAGTTGACATAAAGTATATACGTTAATTTAAACAAAAGTAGTACACACTAAAATTATATAAACACATACAATTAAGTCATACAAAATGAGGGAAATCTATTTTTTGATTAAAAAAAACGCGAGATAATAACATTATTTATGTGTGAATTACGGTTTACTCACGTACGAATTCAGCTACAGGCCGACATGTTTCCTGTAGCTGATTTCGTACGTGAGGGAAATCTAGTTTCAAGTTTGTTTTAATTGTTTTACTGATGTTGTAAAACAATTAAAACTTAAATCTATAGAATGCATATGTGTGCCACAGTAGTACAAAAGGGCTACAGCTCAGCACAATGCTGCTCTGTGAGAGCAACTGCTGATTTTCAGCAGGCACCCTTGAGAAAGCGCGAACGAGAACAACTTCACAAGTCAACCTTACAACGTTTTGATAGTTAGGTACTGTACTGATGCATATGTATGCCACAGCAGTGACATACGTATGCTTTAGATTTAAGTTTTAGTTAATTGTTTTTTTGTTACTTGTTTTTTTTTTTATTATTTAACTAGCTTTCGCCCGCGGCTCCGCCCGCGTCAATGTCGATCCCTCGGAAATAGTACTTTTCCCGGGATAAAAGGTAGCCTATGTCCTTCTCCGCACTCCAGAGAACTTGTATGCAAATTTCATGATGATCAATTCAGTAGTTACAGTGTGAAAGCGTAACAAACAAACAAACAAACAAACTCACTTTCGCATTTATAATATTATGAGTAAGGATAAGGATATCACTGTAAGTATAATTGTGATACAGATGAACAAATAAATATTTTATCTATCTATCTATCGCAATGTCGTATTTAAATATTTCTTAAAACAAGATATTTCAAGGCCGATAGTCGACAAACATTGTCGTGCGTGCTATTCTACAAGGGCTGGCTTAATTTTCTTTGTCGAATATACATAGCTGTGTGTTTAAAATTCTCATTATTGCCGCCATGTCTGAAAATCAGATGTGGCGACGGAAATGAGAATTTAAAAGACTAATATTTTCTACCTAGCTAAATTAAATTCTTCTTATCTAAATGCGATGCACTCAAGCGTGCTCACCCTATTGTACAGTTTGTGTTGTCACAACGGAGAATACCCAATGTAGCTTGAAGATATCTGTTTATTTACTTACGAGACGCTATTGTTATGAAGTCTGTACTATTTATTTCGTATACTGTTTTATTTATCACGAACAAAATTTTCATAATTAATTATAGCTGTACAAGATTATTGAATGAAAACAATATTTTACAAAATGCAAAGAAGGTAAACAAAAAACAAATTTGAATCACAGAATGTTAAGACTATTTATAGCACTTCTTGCATTTAATTTTTTTATTTAGTCATAACGCCTATGTTCTTTTTATTTACACAAATAGACGATTTTCTGTTGTTTAAGATAGTGTTTGATTTCTGTTGTTTAAGATAGATAATCTATAATTTATAGATGGACACTTCATTGGCGAACATAAATCTTATTTCTTACAACCGCTTAGGAACGGTATAGGAGTTATAGAAGTTTGGCTTTCACAAATTTCATAATGGACTAATTTGAAAAAAAAAAAATCTGTATCTCTAGATCTAGAAAATTCTAGATCGCGTGACCTATCTTGTAAGATAAAAAACATTTTTTAATCTCATCTTTCTTCAAAATACAAAGCGCGGTAACAGGGTCTAAAATACGTTTTTATTCCCGAGGGACTAAAACGTTTTTTAATTGTGAATTATTGATTGGCTATTACTGCGCTCGCGTAAATGTGTGTCTGTCGGGAACAAAGCCATTCCGAGATGAAAGGTATTAGGTATGTCCTTCCCAGGGCTTCAAACTACTTCAGATTTTATCTAAATCGATTCAGTGATTAAAGCGTTCTAAATTACGTTTTAATTTGAGTACTTAGAAATATCGCGAAGCATACATAACTACATATGTACAAAAAATAATTATTACTCGATCTATATTTAAAGGACTTTCTCACTTCACTTGCTCAGTCATAACTAACAAGACCAACAATCACCTTATCAGTCGCACACAAATCACTCGTATTAGTATCGCTCACTAAGAACACTCGCGGTCAACTGAATAACGATCGTTTTTTCAACTGATAACTACATATGTACAAAAAATAATTATTACTCGATCTATATTTGAAGGACTTTCTCACTTCACTCGCTCAGTCATTACTAACAAGACCAACAATCACCCGACAAGTTTTAAAGATTTTACATTCATTAATTTACCTAAAGTTGAACAAACTCAACCTGACTTAGTAAATTAATGTCTTAATAAGTTTGAGAATATGCCTTATTCAGAAGTTTATCTGAATAGCAGTACACTAAGCTGCCTCTCGGGCTTGAGTAATTTTATATCTCACTTCAGATTTTGCTCTCATCCTTACTTTGTATGCAAGTTAATGTTGAAATTTTTAAGTTGGATATAACTATATGAAATGAAATGAAAATGAAAATTGAAATGTTTTTATTTCTTTCACATTTGTTTCCTTATATAATAATGGCAGGAGCTTCCTTTTAGACTTAAATGGTCTGTGTTAGGAGACACCGCTCTTCCTTAACTATGGTACATACAAAGTTATTAACATACTGGTAAGTACAGAATTAATAGTTTATATAAAGCTAAGTTAACTTATAGAATTTGAATTAAGTATAGAATGATATATATTTTATTTGTATGAAAAAAATACATCTATTGTGTTTGTGTGTGTGTGCGTGTGTGTGTGTGTGTGTCAGTGAGATACGATAATTAGCCTAATATACATTTGTGCAGTAGATATTGCTTATAATAACAATATTTTTTTGGGTTCCGTACGAACGAGTGACAAAATCGAAACCTTATAGGATGGTTGTCTGTCTATCACAGCCAAGTTACTCCGAACTTACTGGACCGATATAGTTGGAATTTAGTACATTTGGTTTCAGATTAGTTTAGGATTAACTTGCGGCCAAAAAAAAATGTAACTTATAATATTGTAACGTGGCTAGGGTTCGGAATTTGGAGTAAAACACCAAGCTCTTCAGAGGGAATTTATTCACTACGGAATCCCAACACTGACACCTGACTGGTCTTCCAACACGTCGAATATCCAAAACGCTGTGGCCTGTGGTCGAAGAAATTATCACTTATCAGTCGCACACAAATCACTCGTATTAGTATCGCTCACTAAGAACACTCGCTGTCAACTGATTAACTATTTTTTTTTTTGGAAAGACTATGTAGCTAGCTCCACGTGAGCTTTCGCTACTTCACCGGGCGATTGAGGCGAGGGCAGAGTGCCCTCAACCTATTAGACAACATCACGGGCGTTCATCGATTTATAAGACGATGGCTCGAAAAGAATCAACAAATTAAAAAAATCACACTGTAATAACAATAAAAATACGGTCAAGTTTTAATCTGTTTGCGACTTACATTAGTTAAGTAATTACTTAGCTCTTATACATAATTTACTAACTGTGTACTGTTTCGGCATTCTCACAATGATTTTCGGGTAACTTTCAGCTTAGGGCTGAAGTTGGTAAACACACCCTCGGATCAACTATACAAATGTTAGACTTTGAAAACTAAAGCCTAGTACCGACTAAGTGGAGAGTTATCATGCGAGAGATAGGTAGGTCATCACATCACTAGATCCGTCTCTATTTGCATCAGGAATGGTAGGTTTGAACTCCTTAGAGCTTAGGCGCAAATGTGGCATACTAACGCATTATTTGCTCCTAAATGGAAAAATTTACCGTGTATTCCCGTTGGCCCCATGATTTTCGTCCCATTATGGGACCAAAGGGTAAGTTAAAAAACTCCTTTCCCATTGACCCCATTGTTCACATAGACAATGGGGCCAACGGGAAGTCAAAATTTCACGTGTCGTTGTCCACTTTATTTTATTTTTTTACACGGAAGTGACAAGTTCTCATGATGACTAAATTTCTTCTATTGTTATAGAGGGAGACATTTTGAACTAGTATTTACGGGGGTGCGGGGAGCCAATAAGAGCTTTCCAAAAAACAATGTTATCTGTGCTTTTGTCCATCGGCTGTATCGCCGCTTAGTACCGACGAAGCATCGTTTTCAAGGTTAAGTGTATTCACACGAAATTTATTTTCGTTTATATATCTTATATAACATTTCCTTTTCCTTACACCTGTACAAAATCGTTTTATAGAAGTACCTAACTTTTTTCTCACATCTCATAACAAAAGAAAAAAAAAGAAATCATAATTTCGACTTCTAACTGAGTACATAATTAATATCACAATATACGTTAAAACTAATTCTACTTTTAACGTATATTGTGATATTAATTTCAATGGATTGATTTCATTAAAGTAGAATTACTTTAATGAAATCAATCCATTGAAATTTCTACTTTATGGGGCTAAAGGGAATTAAATTTAATTATTTTATTAAATTCCCGTTGGCCCCATTGACTAGTATTGCGGATGGGACCAACGGGAATAAATTTTAATTATTTTATTTAATTCCCGCTGGCCCCATTAATGGGACGACGGGCGATGGGACCAACGGGAATACACGAAATTGACAACCCATTAACTCTGGCTAGGTGTCGTTTTTATGCCCCGTCTGTGTTCAAGCAGTTACGTAACCGGCCGCTGCTCGTGCCGGCCGCGGCGCGCTCCAACACCGCGCATCACGCGCTCATTAGCCAGGCTGTGGCACTATCAATGCTCTGATTGGTCAAGTACCAAACGTCGATTTTTTTTTCGATAAAGAATTGTTTTTGTTAGTATATGTGTAATGTGTTTGTCTCATATATCTTTGTGATTTGCCCTAACTCACAGTACGTGTTGGGTACTGTGAATATTCGGATAATAAAGTAATAAAAAAATAAAGAGATATAGAGAGATAGAGATATGGAGAGATAGAGAGATGGAGAGATAGAGAGATAGAGAGATAGAGAGATAGAGATATAGAGAGATAGAGAGATAGAGAGATAGAGAGATAGAGAGATAGAGAGATAGAGAGATAGAGAGATAGAGAGATATAGAGATAGAGAGATAGAGAGATAGAGAGATAGAGAGATAGAGAGATAGAGAGATAGAGAGATAGAGAGATAGAGAGATAGAGAGATAGAGAGATAGAGAGATAGAGAGATAGAGAGATAGAGAGATAGAGGGATAGAGAGATAGAGAGATAAAGAAATAAAGAAATCACTACGGTCACTACACTCGGTGGTACCGTTTAACTTTAAAATACCCACCGCACCACCAGGGGTATGGCCATGGGTATGGTGGGTCTGTAGTGAGGAAAATATGTATTCAACACTGAAATGAATGTGAGGAAAATATAGATTTAACAGATATTCATACTACAATCAGATAGGAAAAAAGTTTTAGTGTTTCATTCATGTATTATTAATTTAATAAAATGACATTATTTAAATAAATGCTTTATACCTATTTTTACGCAACACATTCTAAATAGTCAAATTATCTAGCAGTGGACCTTCTGCTATCTAACGATAACTTTTGGCACTAAGCTCGAGGTCCATGGCCCAGTCGGCCCATTATTAGCGCTTATGCATGTAAAGCAACCCGGGCGTGGTTAGTCCCTCTGGGTGACCACAAGTGGTATAAAATTTCTCGAGCTCTTTCATGCTTCGGAAGGCACGTTAAGTCGTGTGTGTCGTGACTTGCTTCTTTCGGTGAGTGAGAGAGCCCCCCCCAAGGTCGGTAAATCTCCTGTCACGCCCTGGTGTTGCAGTTATCCATGGGCAGCGTTGATCACTTACCATCAGGTGACTCGCTTGTTCGTTTGCCGTCTTATATCATAAAAAAATTATACCTGCCTAGATTACGCTCTCATGTAGACTACGCTCAATGAGTAAGGGTAGCAAGCACAAAAGTTTTAATCTGCCAACTAGTTGGCACCACATAAAACTGTTTACTGTCCCTTGTAGATTTCTAAATGACGGTACTGAGATTTAAATTAGGAACCGGCTTTGGCCTGTCCTTTCAGTCCTTAAGTTTAATTGAACATACTCGTACTTTATCCATTATGTGGTCTTTAATAATTCATATTTTATAGCCGTGTGGTTTCCGGCAGAGTATAATAGGACCGCTCCTAGACTTTCCATGGAGGTCGTAAGAGGTGACTTAGGAAATACAAGGTAAACAAAGCTCATAAACATCGATGAATGTAGGCCAAATCCTCTGTCTGCTCTGGCCAAGTATGGCTCCGGTAGTATAGAGGGTTATGCTCCTGCAGTGGAGATTAAAAAGACCTGATGATGATATAAGGATATATCACACAAATTGAGCTAGCCCCACAGTAAATTACAAATATAGGGAAAGCTCGTTGCGTTTTACCTATGTATTTATATACAATAATATGTATATAGGTGTGATTCTCAACTTTTTGGCCGTTGGTTGCAGGTATATGGCATCAGGTACGCGCGCCCGGCTTGACGAGCTGCTACTTGCTTTCCCTCAATGCATTAATCCCCTTGCCAGATTTATCAAATTAATTTCCTTTCTCAGCCTAAAAATGCTTGTCATGGCGAGCAGCGTCGGAAGCACAAGAAGCCAAAAAAAAACTCGGTTGCAACCCGCCTGACAAGCGTGGCAAGTACGGCAATATCCTCCAATGGATGGAACGAAAAAACTGGACTTCTTACAACTGAAATGATGATGAATGAGAGCAACTAGAAACAGTCATTTTCGGCAAAATAGATTTTTGCTAGTAGCATGAATGGGCCGGCTCGTCTGGGTAAGTAGCACACTCTCACAGAAAATCGACGTTTGGGTAGAAGCTTTATCGCTTATATGCTTTGTTCGGTGAGTGAGAGAACCGGAGGCCCATCCTCCCCCCAATTCCCCCCATGCTCTTCCCCCAACTCCTTGAAATGCCTGCAATGCTCCTGTTACACCCTGGTGTTGCAGTTGTCCATGGGCCGCGCTGATCGCTTACCATCAGGTTACTTGCTTGCTCGTTTATCTTTTTATATCATTTAAAAAAACACTCATTAAGCAATTTTTATATATTTTTTTATATTTTATATATAAACATCATCCGTCCTTTTATCAAGACGCACACTTCCATTACCAAAAATTTTATAGCTGCCGCGCAGGCCGATCAAATTAAATAATTTATAAACTCTGGCATTGTTTCATTTCCTTTCTCTGATATCGAATACTCTCCTTTTAAGAACCATTTAATTTATTTGATACTACTCTAAGTGCGGAGGTCTGATCGGGACATAAAAGGGGGATTACTGAACAGAATGGAAATAAAGCTGTAATAACTGGTTATAAATCAAATGTCGAGCGATATTTGATTTTTCCGTTCTGTTTTCTCGTTCATCTTCATTTTACGATCCATCTGGTATATGTACATATATCAGAGATTATATGATTTAGTTTCATAATATAGTTTTACGATAACACTTAAGATCTGCATAAATTAAAGTCTTAAATGTTTTTTGCTTTGTATAAATATTTTATATAAAACAAGACTTTATTTGATAGTTCAAAAGCTTCTCCTATATAGTAGTTATAACATAATATGGAAGGCAATTTGTACGTTTAATAAAAGCTAAACCTCATAAAAAAGTTAATTGAAACCAATCCAAATTTTAATGCTTTTGAATCGCAAGATCATAAAAGTTGTTTTTTAATAGAGCGTGGTAATAATATTAAATAATTTAAATTGAAAATAATAAAACTATAGAAAAAATTAAAGTTAAGAGACATTGATCAGCTAAACTAGCGCCACCCTTTAGTTTATTCTTCTACTCCTAAATCTGATGAAATAAAAAAAATAATTAATTCTGTACTTCGGTAGTAAATTGCTTGCAGTATTTTTTGTGTTACTGTTGATTATTCTATATTATATTGTGTACGCGAACTACTAATTACTGCCAAATGTTGCCACTTTTGGTGGTAATTAGTAGTTCTCTTACTAAGTAGTTTTCATAATTGTATAAAAATAATGAAAATTAGTATAAAAAATACTACAAGTAATTTACTACCGAAGTACAGAAGAAGAATAAGGTTTAGGAGTAAAAGAATAAAATAAAGAGTGGCGCTCGGTTAGCTGGTCTAATCGCCTTAAAAAGCTTAAGATAAAAGGCTCGCGCACTCGAATCAACTTTTTGAAACTCGTGAAACCAGTACGTAGCGCTACGCATCCTCTACGCCAGTGCTACGACGGAGGTTGGCAGAGCCGCACGTCGCGTCGCTCGTAGCGAGTGCTACGAAACTCAATACGATATCACGTACCTCAAATTTTGCTTCAAGTTTAATTTAAAAAACTAACTTAAATTTCGTGAAAAATAACAAAAATGATAAAGTGATGATTAAATTTGTCAATTAAAGAATTAAGTTTGATTTGTTGTACTTTTAAATGACTTTAGGAAGAAAATGAGTGTGGAGTTATTAAATTTGTTGAGAAATGAAGCAAAAATTACGTGGGATACGAAAAGTGAGTACACTCAAAACAATTATACCTTCTATTCATCATCATCAGGTCTTTTTAGTATCTACGGAAGGAGCATGACCCTCTCTGTACTACCGGAGCCATACTTGGCCAGAGCAGACAGAGCATTTAGCCTACACTCTCCTCGCTGACCAGACTGGTGGGGGGGGGCTCATTGATGTTTATGAGCTTTGTTTAGCTTGTATTTCCTAGGAAATATCTTCTATTACTTATAACAAATGATGGAAATGACACGCTTATAATAATACTAGCAGTGCCCGCGACTCCGTTCGCGTACATTTTATGTTATGTTTGTATGGGGGCTACATCTTATCATAACTGGTGAAATAAATTAAGTAGCCTATCCTGTGTCCTTTACTTCTAAATGTTTATCTACCAAGTTTCATAAAATTCAGCCAATTCGTTTAAGAATTATAGATAAACATACATACATACAGATTTATTTTTTAAAATCGTCAATTTTGTTTCAATATCATAAATATGGTTTATAAACACGGTATCTCTGCAAACAAAGTAATTTACTCCATGACCAACCCTTACAGATTTATTATATTATATAATAATATAGAACGTTTACATACGTGTTTCGGTGGGATATTGAATACCGTGTACAGTGTTTAACTTAACCAACGAAGTTCCTGCCCGTCAAAATGAACAACTATTCCTATTAGACCAATGCTGGAAAAATCAAAATTTGAACATTTTTTATACTAATTGCCGGGCCTGCCGAACATTTTTGTATGATAGTGTCCATTTTATTTCGAGTTCTCAGTAATGGCCCCATAGGAAAAGTTGTTCATTTTCAAACACAAAACAATACAGTTAACAGGTAACAACAGTTTGTCTGTTTTTCATGGACATCGACCATGCTCCCCGGAAGTCCACCTCCGAACTAAACGTAATAAGTCTGTATCTCGGTAGATGGGCCACCCATGGAATAATGGAAGGTGTCTCATATATACATACATACACTAGTGGTTCTGCGAGAACAGTAGACCTCGCGAGCCCTTACAACCAACATCCACATTTGCCCTCCAGTGCTCTAAAATATATCTGTTACTGATATGCTAATTGACTAAAGGATGATTTTCTTCAGTTACTATTTCCCAATCCCCGCTGCTCTTAATTAGGTACCAGAGGAAACGGAAATTTAAACCTACATTCCCTTTACCAGAAGACCCGACCAGACTCTTTTTTAAGAGGAAACACTAAGCTGGAGAGAATTGAAAAATAGATATTTATAATATCTATTGCTGTCGCGCCGCGTGCCCAAATAAACCCCGCAAAGTGCGATAGAGATAACTGCAGCTCGGCCGGAAAATACTTATAAAAATTACACAAAATTAACGCTTCGTAGTCTGATTTCTTCTCCAAAACTTAACCGATTTAATTTCTTTTTACATTAAAAATTTAACATAAGCTATGGCTGTGTTTCTGCGTTTCTTTTTCTTATATAATTGCCCAAATTTGTTTTCTTGATGTTTGAACACAACGGAAATTCGCAACACTCACAAAATTTTAACATACGGATTTTTATAGTAAAAAATCATTACTCTATTGGTACTATCCGGCGAGGAATCAGGGGACTACTCTTGTATGGAAACACGGCCCTTGAGCACCATGCTTAGTATGATTTTTTTTTACACATTAACTAAGTTGGAGTGATCCTCTTCAAGATCGGAAATATCGGAATAGCGAAGTTGGCATGGGTGAATAGGAGGCAAAGTTTAAATACCCGGTTTCATAGTTGTTATGTTACCAATTGGTAAAAATTTTAATATCAAAATTTTAATAGGACGCTAATTTTCAACTATTATGGCAGACAAACATGCGAACTTTACGTTAAGAAGTGGCCGGCACCTATAAGCCCCGGGTTCTTCAAGACACAGGATAGCATGTGAATCTTCTTTTATTCATTTTTAATTTTTATTTCAGGATTCTAAGTTTATTCAGTGTTTTCAATTATAAAAGTAATACGCAGTATCATGCTTTAAGCCAAAATATATTTTTCATATTTTGATTTTTGTTCCTTAGGGAAAGTTGTTCAAATTCACTCCCTCTCCATTTAACGTACTACAACTTCTTTCATAATTATACATTAAATCGATTTCAGACAACTTTTGGGCAAATTGCCGACTATAAACACGTTCAAGTTTATCGTATAAAAAAGTTGTTCAGACAAAAAAGTTGCGTCTTAATGAGAATAACAAAAAAGTCAAATGACATTTTTGATTTTTTTTCCAAATAGCTGTGCTATGAGTTTTTTTAAGTTTCGGACCGCCATATAACCGCCATTTTTTAAAATTGCGAAAAACTGGCACGACAGAAAAATTCTATATAATTACCGAACCTGCTCATAAAATTTCATGAGAATCGGTTGAGAAATGCGACCTGTAGGCGAGAACAGACAGACAGACAGACGGACGGACAAAAGAATTTTGGGCCAGTGGAAACAGAGACTTGAATTTTGGGCCAGTTGAACTGAGCTTCGCTCGCTTCGCTCGCTCGGTCAATATTATCCCGTCTTTTCCTCTTGCGGGGTAGACAGAGCCTAGGTCACATTTAGTATGTTGGAGGGCGTGTAGATGGAAATTGGAATCAAAATAGTGATGGGTTTGTATCCGCATCGTCTATCGACATGATTCCGTAAATTTTAGCCCAATCTCACGATCGGCTTTTACGATCTGCGCGGGAAGAGAAGCAGCTGGCTTATTCTACGTTTTTTATTTTCTCCCAGACCGACGTGGAAGAGTACACAACAATTATAATACGCAACTATAATACTAATTATGATTAACTAGCGACCCGCCCGGCTTCACGGATGCATTGTAGATACAATATAAACCTTGCTCTTGAATCATTCTATATATTTAAAAAAAAACGCATCGAAATCCGTTGCGTAGTTTTAAAGATCTAAGCATACATCGGGACAGACAGACAACGGGAAACGACTTAGTTTTATATTATGTAGTGACGATTAAACATAAAATATCAATTTAAGATTGCTGATTGCAACATGTCTTTATTATAGTATTTAATAAAGTATAAATTAATATTTTATAAAATTAACGAAAAGAAATAGGTACCTACTATTGAGGAAATAAAACGCAATCGTCACCTGAATTATACTCTTGAACTGAACACTGAATTATAATTTTATGTTAAATGTATATAATACTATCATCTCTATTACAATTAATGTAAATCAATAATGTCCAATTAATGTAGTGTAAATTAATAAATAAATAATAATAAATAAATATATACGGACAAATCACACAGATTGAGCTAGCCCCAAAGTAAGTTCGAGACTTGTGTTATGGGATACTAACTCAACGATACAATATTTTATAACAAATACATATATAGATACACATCCAAGACCCAGGCCAATCTGAAAAAGATCATTTTCCATCTTGACCTGGCCGGGGATCGAACCCGGTCACTCCGTGTCGCAGGCAGGCGTGTTGACCGCTGCGCCACGGAGCTAGTCATTAATGTAAATGTAATCTCTATTACAAGTAACGTAAGTGCTTCTTGTAATAATTCTTCGCATAACAGAAATACTTAGACTTGTGACATCACTGCACCCACGCACTCAAGAGATGTTAGGAACCTCTTGTCTATATTGCTATGTGAGTTACACATATAGTATATTTGGGAGTAGGCGTTAACTCATCTCGTATATATGATATTGATCGTGGGTTCGAATCCCACGGGAAGCATACTTTGTTTAGTTGCTTTTAGTTTGGTTAAATAAATAAATAAATATTATCTATACATATAATAAAACAGTAAAATTATTTTGTCTGTACATTTCGAGTTTTTGACTGAAATGGATAGAGGGACACTTAAAAAGAAGAATAGAAAGCAAAAAAATTTTTTTGGAATTTCTTGTCTGTCTGTCTGTCTGTCTGTCTGTCTGTCTGTCTGTCTGTCTGTCTGTCTGTATGTATGATCACGATTATCTCCGAAAATACTGAACCAATTTACTTCAAACTTTCACCAATTGCTTTGTTTTAACTCAGTTTAACATCTAAAGTTTGTTTCATCAAAATCGGTTCATTAAAAAAAAAGTTATCGTCATTTGAATGAACTCAAGGCATGAGTTTGCCTGCAAACATATAGCAAAAATAAAATAAAATAATAAGTGACATAAGAAAATTAAAATCCAAAGTCAATTCATCATCATTATACGACAGCATTATAGCTCTCCATACTAACCATAGTAATCCATACTAAAAAAAAAGGAGAAGCTGACTGACTGATTGACATATCAACGCAGGGCCTAAACTATAAGGGTTAGGAACTTGAAATTTTGCACAGGGGTTCTTTTTATAACGTAGGGGAGCACTAAGAAAGGATTTTTGGAAATTCTTCTCCTTAGGGGGAAAAAATGGGTTGCAAAGTTAGTATGAAACTTTGTGGTTTTTGAAGTTATTCGAATGAAATTCAGCATGAAGGTTCTTTACTGAAAGATATGAAACACGAGTAAAATATTTTACTCAAAAATCATCCCTTAAGGGGGTAAAATAGGGGTCCAAAGTAAGCATGAAACTTTGCCATTTTTGAAGTTAGTCGAATGAAATTCAGCATGAAGGTTCTTTACTAAAAGGCATGAAACACGATAAAAAATATTTTTCTCAAAAATCATCCCTTTAAGAAATATAACGGGGATGCAAAGTTAGTATGAAACTTTCCGTTTTTGAAGTTATTCAATTGAAATTCAATATTAAGGTGTTTCATTGAAAGTCATAAACTAATGTTTTCAGGGTAATTCTACTGTTCCTGAGAAATCGACACTTACGCGGGCGGAGCCGCGGGCCAAAGGCAAACCTGACTTATATATCAACGCACAGCCGAAACTACTGTGTGCAGAAACTTGAAATTTGGCACAGGGATTCTTTTTATGACGTAAATGAGCACTAAGAAAGGATTTTTTGGAAATCAAAGGGGTTGAAGTTTTATGGAATTTTCTCATTTCTGGACTTAAAAGTTTGAAAGTAGGTACGCAAGTTCTCAATTAAAATTTAAAAAGATCTGTATAGGTGAACCAGACAACTTTCTTCCTTGAAGGGGTAAATAGGGGGTAAAGTTTGTATGGAATTTTTCCATTTCTAGACTTAGAGGTATGAAAATAAGTATATACGTTCTAGGTTACAATTAAAAAAGATCTGTGTAGGTGAAATGTACAAAATTTCCCCCTTAAGGGATAAAGGGGGGGGGGGGGGATTGTATGGAAATTTTCTCATTTCTGGACATAGAAGTATAAAAATAAGTATATATGTTTACATTACAATTAAAAAGATATGTGTAGTTAAAATGGTCGAAATTTCCCCTTTAAGGGGTAGAATAGGTGGGGTAAACTTTGTATGGATTTTTTTTATTTACTTAGAAATATGACAATAAGAAGTTCTCCATTACAATAAAAAAATATCTGTGTAGGTGAAATGGGCAAAATCCCCTCCATAAGGGCTAAAGATCTATGCAGGTAAAATGTATTAAATTCCCCCTTAAGGGGAAAAAGCAAAGGGGCAGGGGTTTGTATGGAATTTTTATCATTTCTACTGTTCCCAAGGGAACGACATTAACGCGGGCGGAGCCGCGGGCAACAGCTAGTATATAAATATATACTGGTAGTCGTTAAAGGAACCACGTCACAGGCCGAGAGGCTGTTCTGAAGAACTCAAACACCAGGGTGTGCATGGTCGATTGACCGTGACACCTACTCGAAATGATGATGATGATCATAATAGACCCGCCAGCCTATTTGCTTACTAAGTGTATAACGTTTTGATAGTCATTTTAAAATACATAACGTTTTATATTTATCTTAAATAAAAAAATAAATCATACGGAATCTATAATGTATTTTAAAGACTATCAAAACGTTGTACTCTTAAGTTAGCAAATAGGCCGGCTGAAATATGTCTAGAAACATTGACTTATGTGAACGCCAGGGAAAAACTTGCTTTGAAATATTATCTATACATATAATCTATACATATAATAAAACTGTAAAAATATTTTGTCTGTACATTTAGAATTTTTGACTGAAATGGATAGAGGGACACTTAAAAAGAATAATAGAAAGCAAAAATGTTTTTTTCGAATTTCTTGTCTGTCTGTCTGTCTGTATGTATGATCACGATTATCTCCGAAAATACCGATTTACCTCAAACTTCACCAATTGCTTTGTTTTAATTTGGCAAAACATTTAAAGATTGTTTCATCATAATCGGTTCATTAAAAAAAAAGTTATCGTCATTTGAATGAACTCAAGGCATGAGTTTGCCTGCAAATATTTAGCACTTAAATAATAAGTGACATAGGAAAATTAAAATCTAAAGTCAATTCATCATCATTATACGACAGCATTATACCTATCCATACTAATCCATACTAATATTATAAATGCGAAAGTAACTCTATCTGTCTGTCTGTCTGTCTTCTTTTCACGCTTCAACCATTGAACCAATTTGGATGAAATTTGATATGGGGGTAGTTTGATGCCTGGGGAAGGACATAGGGTATGTTTAATTCCGGTAACGCGAGCGGAGCGGCGGGCAACAGCTAGTAATATTATATAATAATATTATAATACTAGCTATCGCCCGCGGCTCCGCCCGTGTCAATGTCGATCCCTCGGGAATAGTACTTTTTCCCGTGATAAAAGGTAGCCTATGTCCTTCTCCATACTCCAGAGAACTTGTATGTAATGTAATTTCACGTTGATCGGTTCAGTAGTTACGGCGTAAAAGCGAAACAAACAAACAAACAAACTCACTTTCGCATTTATAATATTAGTTAGGATTAGGATTATTTCGCATGGGTGCAATGTACATACAAACCTTGCTTTTGAATCACTCCATCTATTTTAAAAAAACTCGGCTAGCCGTGGCGCAGCGGTCAACGAGCCAGCCTGCGACACGAAAGTGCCCGGGTTCGATCCCCGGCCAGGTCAAGATGGAAAATTATATTTTTCAGATTAGCCTGGGTCTTGGATGTATATCTATATATGTAATTGTTATAAAATATAGTATCGTTGAGTTAGTATCTCATAACACAAGTCTCGAACATACTTTGGTGCAAGCTCAATCTGTGTGATTTGTCCGTATATATTTATTTATTTTAAGTGATTTAAAATTGAGTTGCAAGATTTGACCTATTCATATGAAAAACAAAGTAATAGGGCGAGGTAAATAAAAACTGATTATAATAGTAAGCGTTTATGAAATATGTGGTAAATCAGTAAATCTGGGAAAGGGAGTTAATTAATAAATTAGATCATCTATAAGAAGTCTGTTAATTTAGTTGATTTCGTCTGGCTGGTTGACACGGCCAATAGATGAAAGGGAAGTAGTTCCTAGCAACTATTTTCAGAGAAATTAAAGGAAACCACGTGTACTTATTCCAGCATTTCAAGTTAATTGAATTTTTCATACTACGTTTGATGCTACATTTAGGGTTTGATAAATTCAACTATGTGAAATTTTGCATGTACTCGTATTTATGGACAACAGTAAGCTTGATTTACACATTATACAATTTACAAAAAGTTAGAAAAAGAATAGAAATATGACGATATTTCTGATCAAAATGGACAACATCTGAAACGAGTTCCTTTCATGAACATTTTTCAATAAAAAGTTAAATTTAGAATAAAAACATGCATGCAGAATGTTATTAATACAGTCCAGTTTCAAGTTGAAATAAAAAAAATGTGTTTACCTGTAAATCATAGTCATTAGTAACAAAATAGCAAGCGGAAGAAAACGACAATTTTATAGGTCGAAGACCCATTCTACAAATCCTACAACCAAATTAGTACATTTTGTTGTAACTATTTGTATGTAGAGTTTCGTCATCAATCATAATTCCTTTTGTTACACAACGGCTAACGATATGTTTAATGAAATGACAAAGCAGAAATTATTAAAGGTAATATGACAAATGACTTGAGTAGTGTTGTAAAAACTCGAGTCTGGAAATCCAAATATTCTGACTCGACTGTGAAATACAAGAATCGACTCATAAATAGAGACTCCACTGTTCGATGTGTAAGTTATAATGAAGCTCCCGTAACAGAGTCGAGTTCGGTGTAAGTGCTCGATTCTATTATGTGCTCGAGTCTGTCTGATTATGAAAGGATGGTGTGAAATGTATTAAGTTAATAACAAATATTGTTATTTGTAGTGTAACTATCATTAATATCAAATAAACTTTTGAATAATTGTAATGCTTTGTATAACTTGTTGTACTGGAGAGTTTGTTGAGTAAAAGTTTTTTGAGTTTGGTATTCAAACTCGAGTCGGTTTTGCGACTCAAATTCCTAGTCGACTTGAGTCCGTGCTTTGACGACTCGTGCTCGACTCGATTCTGACTTATGAATGTCTTAGTCTACCAAGCATGCAAAATTAGTCAAGTTTGCAAATGTAGACTTCCGGACTCGAGTTTTTTACAACACTGCTTGAGGATTTGTTCCTAATTACACCTACATTTTCCGATCTGGTAATTTTGATACGTTCGAGATATAGTGGTTTTGCTACTAGGGCATTTTCAAATATAGTCATTATGCTACTTAGTAATAATGATATATAGACGATCTGAAGACTATGTAGTCTCTCTGAGATGTATATTTTGTGTAACTTGGCCATTCTGATATCTTGACAGCTCACGCACACTTGCGTCAGAAAAGCCTATCTGGATACGAACTGTGTAAACATGTACATAAAAACAATGGACGAAAAATGTAAAAACAGTTTTCTAACAGTTTAGTTACAAAAACATATATATGTTACACTTTTATAAGTGTTAAGAGCAAATTAGATTTTAAACACCCAAATAAGTGTTACAGGAATAATTATGTAACAGATTAATGTGTAACCCATATGAATGTATATCTATACTTCTATACTAATATTATAAAGCTCAAGAGTTTGTTTGTTTGAACGCGCTAATCTCAGAAACTGCTGGTTCAAATTGGAAAATTCTTTTAGTGTTGGGTAGTCCATTTATTGAGGAAGGCTTAAGGCTATAAAATATCACGCTGCGACCAATGGGAGCGACGCATCAATAAAAAAATGTTTTGAAAACGGGGGAATATTATTCATAAATCATAATAACAGAAATTTCCGCGGAAGAAGTCGCGGGCAACAGCTAGTCCTTTATAATGGTGTTTATAATTCCCTGTATTTCACAGTCTGACACAGTTATTACACCGTACACCGTGGCTTTACAAACAGACGTCAAATATTTTATTCAAAATGGATCGATATTGTAATGGCGATTGATTTTATTACGTAACAGATGCCAGGTCTGTCAGTCACCGGACGCATGGCCGTGAATCACTTAAGTTTTAACCAACTGCAAAGGTTTATGCTCTTCCATGCTGGTCTGGGAGAAAAGAAAAAACGTAGAATGTACCAGCTGTTCCAGTTCCAGTGCAGGTCGTATAAGCCGATCGAGAGTATGGATGAAAATCTGTGAAATCATATTAGTAGGCTATGCGGCTAGCAACCCATCACTATTTTGATTCCGTTTCCCTCTAATATCCACCAACATGCTAAACGTGGCTTTCCGGTAGCTACACAGTTTTGTTCATTCTTACGATCGGTTTTTACGATCTGCGCGGAAAGAGAAGCAACTGGTGCATTCCACATTTTTTCTTTTCTTACAGATCAGCATGGAAGATAAAATTTACAAAAAATCTAAAATATTTAGTATTACGGTACTAATTACGGTATTAATATTCAGTTTATTTGCAATTCTGTATTCCATTAGGGATTCTGATTCCTAGATTTCAATATAGCTAGGAGGTTCAAAATTACTTTGAATTGGATTTTTTGATTTTTGATCGGGTTTAGGAGACAGAATAAAATAATGGGTGGCGTAGTTTCGCTGGTCTAAGTGCCTTAACTTACTTAAGCAATCAATAATGCACACAAACCGCAAAGTAACCGCAAGATGCCGCAACACATATACTAAGTTTCTCCAGTAAACAATTTGAGCGTGCGGTATACTTAACATAAGTATGGCACTTGACAGGCGTCTTCGTCAAAGTTGGTATAATATCTTAACCCACGCATTGTTAAACTCGCAATAATGGGTATCAGTATACAAGCAGATATAGACACGTATTATTCGTATTCGTGAACGTATCAAAGTTGGAAGTGTTAGAACAGACATTGTAAAGCATACGGCATACATATTTATCTGCATAGCAAGTCTATATACGCGTAATGTGAGAACATTATTCATTAGCTATGGTAAATAAATAAATATGGACAATTAATACCAGTCTTAAACTTACTTTGGGGCTATATAGTCCCAAAGTAAGTTTAGACTGGTGTTATGAGCATTAAATTAGAAATACTATGGAAGCAGCATTGCGCTCAAAAACTGACACCACGCAAAGTAGGTCAAAGCGGACGGCTTAAAAAGTAGATTTTTTTAAGAAGCTGCCGCGCACTCCGTGACGGACGGACGCGTCGATAGAATCTTAACGAATTAAGAAAAAAAATACTTCTAGTGTAGTAAAGTGGTGCAGGAAACGCAAGGAAAGACGATATGTTGACACCATATAGCGTTCATTCGATATGTTGACACCGCCCCGTGACCTTGACGCGGCCAATCGCAAACTAGCTTCGTCTATGAGTGCGTTAGTTTTTCGTTGTGATTTAAGAAGTTTGTTAGCGTGAATGGGACTAATATTAATAATTTAGTTGTACGAGAGTTACGCTTCCATATTATTTTTTTCTAATTCAATGGTTATGGGATTCTAACTCAAAGATACTAATGGGAACAAACCCTATATTTTATAACAAATACATTATTAGATAAACGTCCAAGTCCCCGAACAATCTGAAAAAGATCATTCGGCATTTTGACTTGACCGGGGATCGAACCCGAGAACTCTGGTCTGGCAGCCTGGCATGATGGCCACTAGGCTACAGAGATCGTCAAAATTGTGTTTATGGGATTAACCTCTTATCAAAAGTTGCTATAAATTTTGTTAGGTTTAATTTGTGCACAAATATATGTTCAGTAAGCTGAGACAATACATATGATTTATAGCGCACCAGAATCTCACGAAAGGTACGAAAATTCACCCTTTGACCGCGAACGTCATCATAACATTTTCATAGAAAATGTATGTCGGATTTATCCGACGTTCGCAGTCAAAGGGTTAAAAATACAATCCCTTTAATATATTAGTCAACACCTACATATTATAAGAGATTGGGGAAAAGTAATTCGTTTTTTGTATGGAAACCTTAACCTAACTAATATTATAAATGCGATAGTGAGTTTGTTTTTTTGTTAGGCCGTCACTACTGAAACGATCGTCATGAAATTTTTCATCTAGTGTACATTTTTTCCCGGGAAAACTGTTCCCGAGGGATTGACATTGACGCGGGCGGAGCCGCGGTTGAAAGCTAGTATTACATACAAACTTATTGTCTACTATCTACTACATAATCAGATATCTAACAAATTGTTTATTATAATTGTACTGCACGTAGCATTGCAAAATTTATTTGAATAATACAATTAAATGTCAACAAAACTAGATTTATGGCGTTTCGGAAGAATGTGAATAAATTATAAATTCACAAAGAAACACGGGTACAGTACAATCCAGTTCACGATTGTCTCCTGAAATCGTGCTTTATTTTAATAAAACAATATTGGATTTGAATTTAAGTTAAGCAAAGTTTCAGTAACAAATATTTACTTTTATTTTATTTTATTTTCATAGGAAGACCAACAGCTACAAAAAAAATCTACCTGGTTCAAACCATTATCCGACTAAAATAAGTCGACACTTATCACTTTGACGTTAGGTGATCTGTCACTGTCAATTTGTTTTGGTTTGATAATGGTTTAAACCAGGTACTAAAGTTAGTCCGCGTTTTATAATAAGACTGAGTAAGTTTAAAAGATCAACTCAGTTTAAAACGTAACCTATTAACAATACAATAAAGTTAATTATAACTTCAAAATCCACTCATTACCAGTGAGTCTGTTCCAGTTAACTAAGATATTTTCTTGTTAAAAGAGTAGCGGCCGAGTTTGCGGCACGCCTGATCCCTCTGAGATCTCAACTTAGATTGGATGGAGTCCCAGAGATGTAATCGGTAGTATTCCGATCAGATGCAGGGGAATATATATATATATATATATATTGATCTATTGTATACTTATAAAATACTAACAACTAAAACTAAATATAACTGTATATGTATAATATGTACACCAAATAAAAGTTATCTATAAAAAAATGTCACGCAGACTTAGATCAAATATAATGGTAGATACACAGTCTCGTACAAAATTAAGCCTTAACGTACTGAGCCAAAACATCATGCATACGTTAGTATGCATACGTGCATACGTTAGTATGCATACGTTAGTATGCATGATGGCTCAAACTACAACAAAAACTGTACATACTGAAAGTATAACTCCACCTTTTTTTTAATGCGTAGTTTTTGCATCTTTTCACTGTACCATCGTCATCGCGAGACGTGTGAGCGCTAGCGCGGTTTATTGAAACTGTGGACAAAACAGCTCCGAATCTCGATTAGGGCGCTGTTTTGCCGGTGCCACTTTTTGAGCGCGAATCGTGTATCTACCATTATATTTGATCGAAGCACGCAGATGATTGCCTTGCGGTAAGGTGCCTAAAAGGCTGGCCGCATTGCCACATTGGATGGCAATGCTAATGCGTTGTGCAAAAAAACTACCAGCCCTTTGGTCACCAGATACCTCGACCAGTCGATTGTTTATTTTTTTAATAATTTATGAGCTAAAGGTCCCCACGGCCCTTTTAAAATAACTAATCTATACATATTAAAGACCAAAGTATAGACCGTCATCCCAACGCAAATGTCTGATATATAAAATAGTGTTTGGGAACTATAACATATGGATGGGCACTTCATTAGTGAATATAAATATCCAATTCCTCACGTCCGGTTAGGAAGAATTTATTTAAATGTGTAACAATCGCGAAACCATTAAAAATAGAGGAGTTACGACCGTTTGAAAAGTTAAAAATTTATTTTAAAACATATTGGAGTGATTGTGTTAAAATTCTTTATAAGCACGATCGGCAAGTTTGAAGTAATTTCTGCGACGCCTTCAAGAAGCAAATTTATTTAACAAATTTATAGTTCGGCGGACTGCACGGCTTGTTTTAGATTGTTTCATGTTTATAAGAACAAGGTGTGAAATAACTAAAATAAAGTGTCATGGTGTGGCTGCAGTGAGATTTACTTAGCGGGCTGGTGTTTGCTTGCCTCGTTACGTCGTTTATGATCAAGCTAGTAGTTTCGTGGAAATTGTCTCTCCGTGGAAATTGGCTCCGTCGAAATCAGCAAAATGAATTACACCATCATTTCGTTCATACACAAGCAAGAATATCTCGCAAAATAACTAGACACTGGCTAAAATAAGCTTCTGAATGACCAAATAGAAGAAAAGAAAATAACGACAAACATCGTGACAAAAGATTTTTCAAAATTTGTTTTTTATTACCTCATACACCACAATTGTGTCTAGAATTTTGTAAAATAATAGAATTTTTGCTTTTCATTAATTAATTCTGGCAACCATAAACAATTTTTTTCGTTATTGTCATACAAAAGCGTTCGACCGACCCGACAATACTGCCAAATTCTGATGCAGTCATGCAGTTCCGTTTTTCATTACTGCAGCACAGTTACTTTTGGTTGTTAAGTTTTTGAAGTATAAAACACAAATCTACATTGTATTTACTTATATCGTAGCATTTTATGGATGCTAAACATTATTTGAAAATATATAAACTTCATTTATTTTAGCAATTAAATACAAAGGTCTGCATTATTTTGCAGATATTATCGAAAATAAAAATCAATCTACGGATTTGTGTCATTTGACAGCTGTAATTTTTGTCGTATTCGCAGAATTTGGTAGTATTTCGGTTCATTTGTATGAAAGTTACGAAATATTTTTTGACTTCCCAGCATTGGTCCCGTAGGAAAAGTTGTTCATTTTGACGGGCTAATTTGATGTTTTGATGGGCAACGGATCACCGTTGTCCCTTAAAACATTAAATTAGATAGATTAGAGAGGGTAATCAATCATTATTACCCTAACATCCTGTATAAGTCAATGGAATGTAAATGCCAGTTTCCGAATACAATTCTTCTAAATGAACATTAAGAGAAAAAGGGATTTGGCATGAAATAGCTTAAATGAAAAGGTTGCTACGAGTATGCGTTGAAATCTCGTGACGCCTGGGCATTTCGCCAATGTAAATGTTGATAGAAATATATCATAGAATGTTTATCATGATCTATTACATCCAACCATTTTTCATTTGAATGCGTGAAATAGTAAGTTATAGGGTTCCGTACCCTAAGGATAAAAACGGGACCCTATTACTAAGCCTACGCTCCCCGTCCGTCCGTCTGTCACAGGGCCGTATCTTTTGAACCGTATTACGAGTAGCTTGGCACTTTAAATTTTTACAGAATGTGTATATCTGTTGCCGCTATAATGACAAATAATAAAAACAAAATAAAACTAAAGATATTTTTGTAAGTCATTATTATTTTGCATTCACAGTGCTATATTTGATATACTCTTATTAAATTATGGAATAAAATATGGTATTATATACTATATATAAGGGGAATGGGATATGGGGCGATTTTCGATGCCAAGGTTCGAAGCGCTAGAGTTAAATTGGCAGCAGGCTAAGGTCGCTGGATATTTTTTATTATATTTTATACTTACATATATACATAGTATTACGTTTTTCACCATGTTTTATTTCTTTATTTAATAAGAGTACTTATATCAAAATAGCATTGTGCTATATATTTTTTCTTAATAAAGAGTAAAAGAAAAATTTAAGCAGGCCGCATACAAGAAACGTGTTTATTTGGCGTCTTTCTAGATTCTGTTAAATGTGCTATTAAAATAAAACTACGACGTCAAATCAACTATAAACTATTTCAACTTATGCCATGACGGAACCTTGCGCGTAGGGTGTTACTAATGTTTTTTTCACATTCTGCTTGTCAGAATCCAAAAATGCGAAGAGTTGACGAATCTCCTTGACTTCAATTCGAAGTAAAACAAATTCAACGTTTATCTTGTTGCAGTCACAGTTAAGTTTTGACTGTCCAAACATCAGTTCATTCGCACTTCAGTTGATTTGCGCATTAGCTTTTCGCGTCTTAGTTATTTCGCACCTCAGCTCTTCAAAACTTCGTCTATCCCACCTATATCCTCGTAAGTTTGAAGTCTTTATCTCGTCTCATCCTTAAAACGTTGGCGCGTGTGTATACGAGTCCTGACTTAACAAATAAAATACCTTTCATCTTAAATTCTCTTGATTTATACGATCAAGTCACGGGTAAAAGCTTGTATCTACTGAATAATGTTTAGCTTGTTGGCTCTGGTGAATGCATTGGCCACCACTAAAACTATTCAGATATTCAAAATATCTAAATAGTTTTAGTTAGCTTTTAAAAAGTTTTTTTCAGTCCCTTGTACATTGTTTTCGAGCACAACAAAAATATTTACGTGGGAATGAAACAGGCAAGTTGCGGGAAATTAGTTTTTTTTTTTGCTTTGTCGTCCGCTGAATATAATTCTTCAAGCGGGCCTTTGTTTCTGAGAGAACTACGAAACAAAGATGCTTTTTACCGGTTGCAGTAAAATTCATTTAAGTAAGTCCAACTTAGTTTTGTTTATAAAGAGAGTTGTTTTTACATGAAATTAGTGCTTTTGAATTTTTTCACCAACTGCTAAGAAGTTGTGTTTCGCGGGTATCTTGTGTTTGTAAATTTCTTTATTACCTCTTGTCTTTCTACCGACGGTCATCATCATCATCATCATTTCGTGTAGGTGACACGGTCAATCGATCATGCACACCCTGGTGTTAGAGTTCTTCGGAAACGCCTCTCGGCCTCTGACGTGGTTCCTCTCATGACTACCAGATGCGGGGATCAACGGCTTTACGTGCCTTCCGAAGCACGGAATCATCTTTATTATCAGACAATCAGGTGATTCAAGCCTGCAATGTCCTAACCAAACTGGAAACAACTAAACAAAGTATGCTTCCCGTGGGAATCGAAACACGACCCCGGGTCTACAGGCAAACGCCTTGACCACTGGACCA
Organism: Elegia similella; assembly: GCA_947532085.1. Classification (NCBI taxonomy): domain Eukaryota; kingdom Metazoa; phylum Arthropoda; class Insecta; order Lepidoptera; family Pyralidae; genus Elegia; species Elegia similella. The sequence goes on from OX383933.1 coordinate 7,549,351, forward strand.
CGGAGGCAAGCACGGAGGCAGAGGAGGCAGACCTACCGACGGTATCGTTTGGTTTGTCTCAAAAACCAGAGTGTCCTAAGATAGGTTCTTTTTTAAAGGAATAGCAGTAGGATCTTTCAATCATTGAGTAAAAGGAACTATAATGTCAGTATCATTATTTTGTGGTCCCCGAATAAGTGTTTGAGAATTACAACACTATGCTACTATACGATGTCGGGGTGTTAAGGTGTGTGCACATTTTTTTGTTTCAGAAAATACTGAGTATCATAGTATCACGTCTTTTTCCCTTGTGGGGTAGACAAAGCCTAGGTCTATAAGACTTTATGGCCCATTTAGCATGTAGGAGGGCGTGTAATGGAAAACGGAATCAAAATAGTGATGGGTTGCTAGCCGCATCGCCTATGATATAGATTTTCGCCCATTACTCGATTGGTTTTTACAATCTGCGCGGGAAGAGAAGCAGCTGGCACATTTACGTTTTTTTTTTCTCCCAGAGCAACATGGAACAAGTAAGTAATTTACTTTAGAAGTACACTTTTACTGAATTAAACTTTAATTTGATCTGATTTAAGAGTAAAAGAATTGCCAACTAGCACCAGCCATTATTTGGAGGCTCTATTTGGCCAAAGTAAGCCTCTTAACCTGATTTGTGACATCATTATCGCTATATATAGTTAAAAATCTCGGAGGAAATGTTGTGGTGCAAAGGCGGTTAGAACTAAGCCATAAAATACGACTAAAAGTACGAACGTAGCTAATAAAAAAGCTTTGAAACTTAATTCGGCAATAAACATGTTTTTGCTCTCAAACTCTGGATGGGTGATCATTACGATCATGAGTAGGCGTCTGGTTTCTACAAAGCCATTTATTCCAATTAAAGAAAAAGAAACTCTTGCATTTTATTCACAAAGTTGTAAAGTATATTGTAACTTCTAACGTATTTCAAGACTGATACTACTGAAGTTTGGATTTATAACGTGACACGAATGTTCATTAATTCGCATTTTTTCTTGTTTTTTATGTTCAACGTTCGGTTTTAATATTCACCACTATACCGTCATAATTATTGAATTTCCGCTCAATTAAAATTATTATCCTTATGTGGCTCAGTGGCAAATGGGAATAGTAAAATGTCTTGAAATCTTTTGTGAAAATGAAACTGTACTTACTAAGTTTTACTTTCAAACGTAGTTATTTAAAAACATGGCTGATTAGTTGTATTGTAACTACATGATATATCCCTATGAACGTTCGCCAAAAACACGCGAAACATAAATTCGGACCTGCCAATCAAAAAAATTAAATATCGAAAAATCTTGCTGACCTTATTCGGGCTCGTTCGCGAAGAGTTCGCGTCGTGCGTCGGGCGACGCGTGGAGCGTTTTCCATGATATGCGTGCGCTTCTAATGCGGCGTGGAATGGAGCATTGCCTCAGGGCTGCCATGTTACCAAAACGATAGATTGCGCGCTAAAAAATAACCCGTAAAGTAAAACAATAGTACGTACAAAAATCAGCAAACGTTTTATTTCGTCATAATTAAGAAATAATAATCTGTAATTAAAAATCATCCATAATATCAGAACTAGGGCCAGCTTCATTAGCATTTTTTTCTTACAATAGTTTTATTAACTATTAGTTTAATTAGACTAGCTCCGTGGCGCAGCGGTCAACACGCCAGCCTGCGACACGGAGTGACCGGGTTCGATCCCCGGCCAGGTCAAGATGGAAAATGATCTTTTTCAGATTGGCCTGGGTCTTGGATGTATATCTATATATGTATTTGTTATAAAATATAGTATCGTTGAGTTAGTATCCCATAGCACAAGTCTCGAACTTACTTTGGGGCTAAAACTTTGGTAAATTAAATGTGCCGCGGACTTCTTGTCCGCCACTGTCTGTCGTCTGCGTATGGCCTAAGTGAGCCGTTGCCAATTAGTAACATAAAACTAAAATGGCACCTTCACTGAAATCTATTAATATAACCTTAAAACTTGTGCCTTGTAACTTCGGTTAAACTTACTTCAGCGAATTATATTATTGTAGTAAGTATGATGTATTTATATTTTTTTTTTATATATTTTTATTCATATGAAGTACATATGCATTTGTTTTTTGTATTCTTCTTCCACTTCTCATCCTACTTTGTGGTGTCAGGATAGCATGTAGGTTTTTTACACATTTCTTCCATGCTGTGACAATTTTCAGCTTATTTTAACGTCAACCCTCCTTAGAAATGCTTTCGTTGCACGGGATATATGTGCGTGTCCCTGCCTCTTGCGACATCCATACAACAGAATGGAGTGGCCCTGTTTTTTGTGTTATGGTAGGTAAATTAATATATATTTTGTACTTTATTTCTACCGAAATACGTAACATTAAAAACGTAATTTAACATTCTTCTCAATTACTAGTTGTATATTTATTTTTCTGTTATCTATATGTCTCTTTCTGTTTTGCCCGCAGTACCGCTTGCATTTGTAGATTAGTCGCGAACAATTTCAATTTTCTATTTGAACGGTACGCTATGTATTTTTCGTTGCCCCTGTCAATTTGTATGCAAATTTTTACGATGACTGGTTCAGTAGTTGAGGCATGAAAGCTTTTTAAACAAACAGAAAATAAACAAAGTCACGATTGCATTTTCAATATTAGATAGGATAGGTTTTACTTTAGGTATAATCTTTAGTTCATATAATCTAACAATATAAAATCAATTGTGAAACGGAACGCGCCCGGGTGACATGTCAAAATCATCTGTTCCGTAATTTAAATAATTTTTGTGTATTATTTGTGAACAATTGTGTGTAAAACTAAATTAATTACGTAAAATAAGGCAATAGTTATATGGAAGCAACAAGTTATCGTGAAATAGTAACGTGAATCAACGTTAAAAACTAGAAGATCGGCGCCGGCGGTTGGATTTGTTCAGCTGTCAAACCAAACAAAGGAAATTCGTGGATCATCATCAATTTAAACCGGGAGAGTATATTGTTTCATAATTTCATGATAGGCAGTGTATCTTCAAAAACAATAATCAGTATAAACTTAATTTTAAAGTAGCAATAGCAGTGAACTATATTTTGCCTACGAAGCTCAGTTTGAATCTCGCACCGTTTACCTAGTGCAATCGGTGATGACGACCTAAAACTACAGCTATAGGCTTATATATTCAGTAACAAATAATACTTTATACACTGCAACGCAAAATCTGCTGTATCCCTTTTGTTTCTTTTATGGCAGATTGTGAAATGTAAACTACCTACTTACTTCAAAAAAAAATATAAATTGGTGAAGTTAACTTTTAACTTTTGCATAATTTTTTATATATTTTGATATACAATAAAACTAATTTCTACTTACTGACCCCTTTAATATAACATAAAACTCACTCTGTTTTTGAGGTCTCGCTAAGCTTGTGAAAGCTGAGTTGATGACTATAAAACAATAGTTAAAGCAAGAATACAGCTAATTTATTTCATTTATGCTTCAAATATCTATGTAGTTATTCTCAATATTATAATAAAATTGTCTCATTAACTTCTCAATAATATAATAAAATTGTGTTATTAACTTTTATTTAAGATAAGTCTGATTTGCAATTTACCTAATAACACTTGTGTACATCCCATGTTGTTTGTTTTTCACTGGACAATTAGATATCTTATAAAGTACAAAAAATTGCCCTCCGAGTTCTTAAAGTATAGTTTACCTTTACTTACATAATTAAATATATTTTCAGTTACTGACCACCTCATTTACTATGATGACACGGAAGGCCACTATCAAAGACCTAACCATGAAGCTGAGGCAAGCCCTGTTTGACCTTAAAGCATGTCGTGAGGATAAGGCACAACTGTTACTGGAACGGGAGGAATCTGAAGAAGAATTTCAAAAAATAAATGATCGCCATAGTCAATTAAAAAATGAATGTATAAGTCTTCACAATAACAGTACAGAATTGTTGGAAGAAAACCTTAGGTTGAAAGAATGTTTAGAGCAAGCTAACGAGTGCCGTATGGTACATGAACTATGTCGCATAAATGAGTTAGAACAAAGCTTATACGATGCACAAAAATCTGCATTAGAGATACAAGATCAAAAAGATGCCGAAATATGTAACAAAACACTTCATTTGTACAGTGAACTCATGGAGTGTGGCTCGGGACCGGTCATGGAAATACCTGCGAGTACTCCGCAGTCACAGTATTTTATTTTAAATAGTCATAATAAAATTAAAAAATATGTAAAAATTAATAGAATAATAAAACGCACTAAGAAAGTATTATCTAAACAAAAAAAATGTAAATCTTTAGCGCAGTTAATTAGGGAAAAACTGTGTTTGTCTAAGGAACTAAGATCATGTGAAGATGACCTATATATGGCTAGCCGTATATATGACACCGAGATTCATGAGTTGCAGTCACAGGTCTCGGAATTGCAACAGTCCTTAAATAATTTATCAAAAATGTATGAATTGTCCCAAAAAGATATAAGTAAATATATTTTAGAGGCCAAAGAATTTGTGGCTGAAGCTCACTATAATAAAGAGCGGTATGATGCTCTCTTACAAAAGCAGCAGTGCTATAGTACTCCTGAAACGGCAATTACAATGTCACCTGTAATAGCCATTGTTCCTGAGTCTAGAAAATGTGATACTGGTAAATGTAACTTAGAAACAAGGATAGGTACGATAGATAATAGTTTTAATAAAAAAAGGTTTTGTAACAAATTATTAATATACTCTGATAAATTAGGTCAAGGTCTTAGTAGCATAATTTTGAGTCACCTCAACCACAACTGTTCTGTCTACAACACATGTACACCCGGCGCTTCTTATTAAGACCTGGTAAACAGTATTACTTGTGACAGTCTTGATGAAAACTGTACAATATTAATATTATGTGGTGACAGTTCCTCTGTATCAAAAAGGAATATTAAACAAAGTATGGACAAATTAATTAATATAAATGAAAGAACACAATGTAAATTTATGATATGTGCCTTTCCGTATTCGGAATCTTTAGATAGGAAAAGAAACGAGCACATACACAATTTAAATGTACATATGTACAACATGACGTATCGTCATGGCGATTTTATTTTTTATTTAGATATAAATAAGTTTATAAGTAGATTTAAGTTGACTAACGATACTATGTATCTTCCTTTTAATTGTAAAAGACAAATAGCTACAGTAGTAGCTTTTAATTTACAAACTTCTGTTGTATGTAGTACAACTGCAAATAATTTTAAATTTGACACAGGTATTGCAACTAATGATATACCTAAAATACAAAATCCTCAGTCTGATTTAAACTAATTAATAAGACAACAGTCGAGGCTAAAGAATTAAATATTTTTCATCAGAATGTCCAAGGCCTGACTAGCAAATTGTTAGAATTAGAGTTGTTTATAAACAGTAAAGATTTGCATGTAGTTTGTGTGACTGAACATTTTATGCAGTCGCACCAGCAACAGTTCAATGTAAAAAATTATTTATTGACAAGCTCTTACACCCGAGAGACTAAAGAGAAAGGCGGTAGCTTAATTCTAACTCGAAGTGACGTAAAATGTAAAGAACGTAAGGATATTGTTAGTCTTTCGGTAGATTGTAATGTTGAGCTGTCATGTATCGAACTAGGGAATTATATTATAGTATGTGTATACAGACCCCCAAGATCAGATTATAATACTTTAGAATCAGTTATTGAAGATGTCTTGAGAAAATTATGTTGTTGTCGCAAAAATATTATAGTGTGCGGTGGCTTTAATGTTGATTTGTTAGTTACAACAACTGAAAGTGTTCGATTTTTAAATGTCTTTAAATCATTTGATTTGTTTTTGCAACTAGAGTTACTGAAGATTCTGCAACGTGCATAGATAATGTTTTCTGCAATTGCACTGCTGTTGACAAATATATAACTAAAAATCTAACCTCGGATCACTACGGTCAGTTTGTAAAACTTATAAATGATGTAGAAGTAGACTTACCAAAAGTAACCTTTAGATCTATAACCAAAGCTAAAATAAATGTATTTAAGAAAAAAATATCTGAAAAAATGCCCCTAATTGAAGAAACTAGAGATGATCCGGATGCTCTATATAATAAAATGTTTGGTGTTATTGAATCGGAATTCAACAATACATTCAAAATTAAAAAATGTACTAAACGTATCGGTAAAAAATTTAGTGAATGGGCTACAACTGGTATTTACGTTAGTAGAAACAGGTTATACGAATTATTAGCTATGAAAGCTTACAATAAAAATACTGAATTTATTAATTATGTTAGAACTTACTCTAAGGTTTTTAAAAAGGCGTGCCTGTGCGCAAAATCTTTATATACAAGAAAAGCTATTCTAGATTCTCATGATAACATAAAGACCACTTGGAAAATTATTAACATGGAAACCGGGAAAACTAAAAATCGTGACAACAAAATAGAATTAAAAGTAGATAATAAGATCCTCAGTACTAATGAAGACGTCGCAAAATATTTCGAAGATTTCTTTACTAACATTCCCGTAAATACTACTGCCTCCTTACGTTCATCATCTGAGGAATCTAAAAAACTATTAACAAGCTGTATACCAGAATGTAACAATCATTTAATATTTCAACATGTAACACCTCAAATAATCATTGATACATTTAAGAGTTTGAACAATAAGAAAACTGGAGATTTGTGGGATATCTCTGTAGCTGTCATTAGTAACATCATTGAAGCAATTGCACCATATTTAGCTTCTGTATTTAATAAGTGTGTAGATACTGGGACATTTCCTGACTTGATGAAGTTAAGTAAAGTCATTACTTTGTACAAATCTGGCGATAAAAATGATCCCACTAATTACCGTCCCATTTCTATTCTGCCAGCTCTTAGAAAAAATGATTTTTAATCAGTTATTAGCTTTTTTTAACATAAATAGCCTTTTCCATCGTGAACAGTATGGATTTACAAAGGGTCGGTCAACTACAGACGCGGGTGTAGCTCTGTTGAAATACATATATGATGCTTGGGAGGGAAAACAAAATGCTATTGGTGTTTTTTGTGATCTTTCCAAAGCCTTTGATTGCGTAGACCACAATACCCTTCTCTCCAAGCTGGAGTACTATGGAATAAAAGGTAAATCTCGCGATTTACTTGAATCTTATTTAAGTGGCCGAACTCAAAAAGTTAGTTTAGATAGGGTACAATCCTCCGGATCATCGGTTAAGATGGGCGTACCCCAGGGCTCTATCCTAGGGCCTCTGTTATTCCTCATTTACATCAATGACCTACCTTACTGTGTTAATACATGTAAGGCTGTACTATTTGCCGATGACACTTCTCTTGTCTTCAAAATTGATAGACAAACTAATTCTTTTGACGTGGTTAATAGTACTTTAGCTCAAGTGTTGGATTGGTTCACAGCGAACAATCTATTGTTGAACGCTAAGAAAACGAAATGTATTAAATTTTGCTTACCAAATGTTACAAAAATTCCAACACAAATAGTAATGGATAATGAACCACTAGATTTAACTGATAAAACAACATTTCTTGGAATAACTCTTGATGCCGGGCTTCAATGGGGTGCCCATATTACTACGTTAGCGGGTAAACTTAGTTCTGCAGCTTATGCTGTCAGGAGAATTAGACAACTGACTGATGTTGATACTGCGCGTTTGGTATATTTCAGTTACTTTCATAGTGTTATGTCTTATGCGATTTTACTATGGGGTAACGCTGCAGAAGTAAACACCATATTTGTCCTGCAGAAACGCGCTATTAGATCTATATATAAACTTGGTGCTAGAGAATATCTTAGAGAATTGTTTAAAGATATAAATATTTTAACTTTACCTTCTCAGTACATATTTGCGAATATTATGTTTGTGCGCTATAATCTTGATTTATATAAGAAAAACAGTGATATCCATGACCGAAACACGAGAAATAAAAATAAATTAGCTACACCAGTATTGCGATTGCAGAAAATTATGAATTCATTTTTGGGTTTAGGAGTACGCTTCTATAATAAAATTCCTGCAGAAATATTAGGTCTGCCTTTACTTAAGTTCAAAACGATTGTAAAAAACCAGTTAATAAAAAAGGCTTATTATTGCATTGATGATTATATTACTGATAAAAATGCGTGGAAATTTATATAAATTTATTTAATGTTAACAATTATTAAATGTTAAAATTAATCTATAGTATGAAAAATTGTATTTAATGTTAACAATGTATTCAGAGCCCTTCAGGCACGTAAGGACCAAGGCTGGATTGAGTTTCTTTCGGCGTATTCTTCTCACCAGTGGTCGTTCCGAAACGCTAGTAGTATTTCAATTTTGCATATATAAAAAAATATATAAGAAATAAAAATATGACGTTCAAAAAGAGATACATGTATCCAATTTTGAATAAAAATCTTTGACTTTGACTTTGACATATAAAGTACAATATTGGAAACGGCTGGATTAGCTTAATTCATGATTTTAAGTTTTAAATTGACTTCTCTGATATACAACTTAGCAAGTAAGTTAATTCAAACACTTGTTATTTTATTTTTCACAGCTTTCAGTTGAAATATATGAATAAATCACTACATAGTATAAACCTTTGACACAAATGTAATGGTAACAGTAAAGGGAGCGGTAGAGGCCTTTGCCCAATAGTGGGATAAACTAAGTAAAAAACTCGTGTCAGGGTGAATATCATCCAAATCTTACTAGCGGGTGAGGCGTGATTGTGTAGCAAACTAATATACAAGTAAACAAAAAAACACATTTATCCAGAACTAGCTGTACCGGCGAACTTCGTTTTGCAATTTTTTTTAGTCATTAATATTTCTTATATTAGTTATTCTGCTATTCAGAGTGAGAACAAAACTAGCAAATCAAAAATTATAAAAATCGGTTCACGCGTTCTTAAGTTATAAGTATTCAAACAAACCCGACTTTATTTTATACCGAGTGTTCCAAAACTACGAAATAAAATTTAAGGGGCATGATCAGTCCATGATAAAACAATTGTAAATAACCAGTAAATAATATTAAAAAAAACCGGCCGAGTGCGAGTCGGACTCGCGAACGAAGGTTCCTTTATATGGAAGCCCCCTTAAATATTTATTTAATTCAATTTTTTTAGTATTTGTTTTTATAGTGGCAACAGAAATACATCATCTGTGAAAATTTCAACTATCACGGTCCATGAGATACATTCTAGTGACAAACGGACAGACAGACAGACAGACGGACAGCGGAGCGATATTAATAGGGTTCCGTTTTTACCGTTGGGTATGAAACCCTAAAAACTGCTCATGTCATGCCCCTTAAATATTATTTCATAGTTTTGTAACATCCAATATATTGATATAAGTACGATTTATGTCATCGAATATCAGAAACTATTTTCCAATAACAGCGAAACTCGGCATTATTCATGATTATGTATAATTACACGCCCATTTAGGTATTGTACACATAGCCCGCGGGCAAGCGTCTAAATGCCTCAATAATGAGACCATTCCTATTTGGGAATATTTCGATGAAGGCCGAACGGGGTTAGAATAACTTTAAATCAATTTGCAAATATCACATGTACTATTTCAAATTGATACATACATAGATGATAAATATACTACAATACAGTAAAATATTTCGTCTATAAAGATATCTTCAATTTTCATATTATTACTGATGTCACATTATATTAAAAGGCCAGGTGTTTACTATTTCTTTCAACTTGTTTACTATTATGGCGCCCCTCAAGTCAAGTAAGAGGTTGGGCGAGTGTTTGTAATAATAATATAATAATATATACAGACAAATCACACAGATTGAGCTAGCCCCAAAGTAAGTTCGAGACTTGTGTTATGGGATACTAACTCAACGCTACTATATTTTATAACAAATACATAAATAGATACACATCCAAGATCCAGGCCAATCAGAAAAAGATCATTTTCCATCTTGACCTGACTGGGGATCGAACCCGGGGCACTCGTGTCGCAGGCTGAGTATAACCACTGCGCCACGGAGCTCGCCATAATAACGAGTCGTCGTAGCGAATACACATTTACCACTTGGATGCTTAATTAAAACACTTGTCTTAATTTTTCATTATATTAATTAATTCAACGAAAAAGATTGTAATAAAGATTATTGGTAATTAATTATGAAAAGCTTTTACTAATAAAATATTAAGAAGAAAATAAAAGGGTCGTGACCCGAGTCTCCGACCGCGTCTTCTCAGAAATCAAAATGACCTTACGATGCAGTACTCAAATATGGAGAAATATACTAATTACGTCTTTGTCCTTACGGAGTAGACAAAACCTTGCACAATAAGACCTAAAGCCTAAGTATGTCGTGGGCTAGTAGGTGGAAAATGGAATCATAATAACGTGTTGCGTAGGTAGAGAAGCAGCTGCTGCATTCAACGTAATTTCTTTAATTCCAGACCAACATGAAGTTAGAGTTTATTTCGTCTAATTTCAAACACTATCCTAATCCTTATCCTTATCCTTACTAATATTATAAATGCGAAAGTGAGTTTGTTTGTTTGTTTGTTACGCTTTCACGCCGTAACTACTGAACCGATCATCATGAAATTTTGCATACAAGTTCTCTGGAGTGCGGAGAAGGACATAGGCTACCTTTTATCCCGGGAAAAACTACTATTCCCGAGGGATCGATATTGACGCGGGCGGAGCCGCGGGCGAAAGCTAGTTTTAAATAATTAGAAACGTTTTTGAAAATCTTATTATCATGCAAGTTCCCTATTAAGGTAACGAGACTCATATATTGAAGCACAAATATCCCAAACCCAGTTCGCACACGTCTAGTATTTTAATCCAGCTGTGTTTTAATAGTAAAATAGTTCAGCAACGAATAAACTGGACTATAACAAACCGTTTGGCACTTGTGTTTGTGCATAAACGTCTTTCTTATGGTTCTAATTTTTTTAACAAAAGAAGCAAACGAATGTGGCACTCGCCTCACATTCTAAAACAAAGTATGCTCAAAGACAATACAGCCACCAGTCTGCTCGTTTGTACAATGCTCTAAACAAGAAATTAAACATTTATCCTTTTGGCAACACATTGTAAAAAAAAAATAACTTGTTGGTAAAAGACTAAATTACGAAATTGAAACCATTGTCCAACCGTCTACTTAAATCATCTAAAAACTACTTAAGACCATTCAAAACTACTTAACACTACTGAAAACGTCTCAAAATAACTTTAAGTTACCTTTATTAGTAAGTAAGAACTATAATACTAAAACTAACTCATAAATACCTAGTATACACACTTTAACTACTTAAAACATATTAAAAACAAAACTACTTAATACTTAAAACGACTTATAATTACTTACAATACCCAAATAACTTCATAAATGTTTGTTATACATACTTTAACTACCTAAAACATTAAAACTACTTAATACCTACTAGCACTTAAAATGACTTAAAATTACTTTAGATACTTATAATATACATCTAAGTACACACAAGTAAACTGTTTCAAGTATACAAGCTTTCACTCATTTTACATGTCTGTATGAATTTTAGGTTTCTTCATTTTGGATCTATGTAACTAACATACACACACACACTTAAAACTAGCATTCAAACATTTTGTATCAATTAATTGTATAAGTTTTTATTCATTTTATTCATCACAAAATAAAAATATTTACATAAAATGCCAGACAATTTCAAATGATTTAACTTCAATAGAAGATATCTTCGAACTCGTCGCTTCGTGGCAATATACTGGCAGCATTCCCGCGCTGTATAGCAATACTAATTCGCTGAGCGAAATAGCTGCCAGCTCTAGGATCTCTAATTGACTCAATGAGACGAGTTGTGATGTCCTTATAAAAACATTTAGCTTCCGGGCCCCAAGGGCCCATCGTCTCTACTGCTAAATAAAATTGTTTCCCAGACTCACATATTTTCGCCTCTTACCAGCCTCAGCAGCATCGGCAGCCGCCCCACCATGGGTAGAAGAAATGTTTAAATGCGACGGTGCTAACGTATCCACACATGTATATGTTCGTATTAATTAAAGTGTCTATTACTTTTGTTTAAATTGACTTACATATTTTATGTCAACTTAGGAAGAGCGAAAACTCCAAACACAAGTAAAACTCCAAACATATCTATTATATACTTAAATGGAGACTCCAGCCATATATTGTAACCATACTAAGTGTTAATCAAAAATATTTTTTTTATTTTGTTTATCCGCTTATTCTTGGCTAATTCAATGCAGTGACGGTATCGGAGCAACTCGCCTAAAGAGTAGTTTGTTTTTTTTTAGACGGCAAACGAGCAATCGGGTCACCTGAAGGTAAGCGAACACCGCTACTCATTGACAACCGCCACACACCAGCGTTGCCGGCCTTATAAGAAAACATAAACTCGTTTTTTTAAGGGTTCGTAACCAGTGTCGTATCGATTCGGAAGTATCGTCGCAGAATGTTCATTCCACAGTTCGGTCGTACGTGGCAGTTTCGGCTCGCCTTTATTATTTTCTAATTTACTCGACTAAATGTTGTGCGGACATGCTAATCACAAAAATACTCTACTCGACTATAATAGCATAGCCATGCGCAGTGCAAACTAAGCTTTCGAGTTAGGTAGTCAAATAGTATAAATATGGGAGTTTGTAACTCTACTAATAACGAGTACGGAAACTTTCCAACTCGCCTCGCGGAGTAGTGTAATTGGATTTCAATATAGAAAAGTAAAGCGGAGTGCACTTTTCACTATGTGACTTGTTTGTTTGGATTTCTAGAGGATATGGAAATACTTCAATTATTTTCGGCTGTATTGTTTTGAGAGTTAATTTATACTCGGTGAAATTTTAATCGTTCTGGATCCTTAAAGGGGTGAGCCCATCGATATGAACAACTTTTCCTATGGGACCAATGTTGGGACTCAAAAAAAAATGGGCAGTTCCATACAAAAACATTCGCCGCCCGGTCAATTTGTATGGGAACGTCAAAAAATTTTTTGAGTTCCCAGCATTGGTCCCATAGGAAAAGTTGTTTATATCAACGGACTGAATCAACCTTTTACGGGTCCAGAACGATCTAAATTTCACCGTGCATATGAAATTTTCTATATTTACTTCTAAATGTTAACGTCAGATTGATTGTGTGCAATGGTCTATTGTTAGAATTCATTTCATTTCATTCATGTATCGTCTCGAGTGACACTAATAATAAATTGTTTGGCAGAGCAGTTGTATTTTGCAAGCTTTTATTTACTTTCACCTGTCCCGGTGTCTGCGTATGAGTATTTTTTTATTTCAACGGGAAATGTTAAACAACCTTGAATCAAGACCTCACAAAAACAACTATTAAGAAACTTCAATTGGGTATCATATTTTATTTATGTATTTAATATTGTATGTAATTAAACTTTAAGACATCTACTTATTATGTAAAGAATACAGGATAAATTTCATTGTAGTTTAAAAACAAAACATTAACGGTTCACTGACTCACTTGCGAGAACAAATGGTGGTCCTACTGGTCAAAGACTGTATAAGAAAAAGTTTCAATTGGAACCATTTTGACTCGAAAAGAAGAAGAATGGTGATGGGCATTATCGCCGACATGATAATAAAACTACGATTTTAATATTTAAATTCAATAAATGTAATATTCGTAGTGCTTATGATCATCATCATCATCATTTCGTGTTGGTGTCACGGTCAATCGACCATGCACATTCAGATGTGCATGGTCGATTGACCGTGACACAAGAACTCTTGACTGGTGTCAGCACCAGTCAGAGTTCTTCGCAACCGCCTCTCAGCCTCTGACGTGGTTCCTTTAACGACTACCAGATGGCAGCCGGGACCAACGACTTAACAATACAATACAATACAATACCCTTTATTGCACAAAAAGGAACAGTTTACATAATTTATATTAACTTAAAATATAAGAATTGTGCAAAAGGCGGCCTTATCGCAATGCAATTTCTTCCAGGCACTTCTTCTTAACGTGCCATCCGAGGCACGAAATCATCTTATTATCAGACAATCAGGTGATTCAATCCTGCAATGTCCTAACCAAACTGGAAACAACTAAACAAAGAATGCTTCCCGTGGGAATCGAACCCACGACGCCCGGGTCTACAGGCAAACGTCTTAACCACTGGACCACGGACGCTAAGAGGAGCTAGGAGGAGTTCTTATGATATTTTTTTTATAGACGAAAATGACAAAATGAACAACTTTTTCAATGTCTCTCAAATAATATTTCGTCATTTTCATACAAAAACGTTTGATCGACCCGGCATTCGTATGAAAATGTCGAATTTTTAATTCCCAGCATTGGCCCCATAGGAAATGTTTTTTTATTTTATTATTTATTTATTTATGGCAACATTTTGACGCGCTTATTTGATGGTTTGAGGAACAACGGTGATTATTCTAACCTCTTGTATAGATAAACATCCAACACTCAGGACAATTTGAAAAGATAGATTTGATAGATTTGTGCGATTGAAAAATGAATATCTGTGGTTTTGTAAAAAGAAGGGATCTGCTGTCTATATGTTAAGTTATGTAGCGCATTAGTGTAAACTATAATGTTGTACGACAAAATTTTAAAGAAATAAACCTTGATCTGACCGGGGATCGAACCCGGGAACTCCGGTGTGGTAGCCTGGCATGATGTCCACTAAGCTACAGAGCTCATCAAATAGTTAATACATAATTCAATAGTTCAATACCTACGGTACGGTAGCTTAGTTGAAAGTTAAATAATGGCAGGAATTACAGACTTTTATCGACACGACAATTTTAAAAACCGGCCAAGTGCGAGTCGACCGTGCAGGTAGGATTCCGTACAAACGGCGAAAAAATAAAGTCTGTATTATGGGAGTCCCTCTTAAATATTATTTTTTTTTAATTAAATTGTATATTTTTAAAGTGAATAATATAACTAAATATTCCGTAAATATGTCAAGCCTATCCTATTACCGTTATCAATATCGAGCAAAAAAAGCAAAAAAAAAACACGTTTGTTGTACCGGAACCCCTTAAATATTTGTTTTATTCTGTTTTTTAGTATTTTTTGTAATAGCGGCAACTGAAATACATCAGCTGTGAAAATTTGACTGTCTGGCTATCACGGTTCATGAGATACATCCAGGTGACAGATGGATGGACGAACAGCGGAGCCATAATAATAGGGTCCAGTTTATACCCTTTGGGTACGTAACCCTAAAAAGTGAATAAACGCGGCAGAGGCCAAGGACGTTTCAGACCGCATGAAATAATTCAATGTTGTAATTACTATTGACACGCAATAGTTCACAGTGATGTGTAAAATGGAGCGTAATTGAAACTACTGAACTTATCATCATACTAAATAATGTCCCCGAGCCAAACCTCATGCATACTTACAAACAACAACAAAAACGGTACATACTGAAAGTATGACACTCCGTTATTTATATGTGAATTACGGGTTACTCACGTACGAAGTCATCTACAGGCCGACATTTTTCATCCTCATCCGGAGGTCTTCCTCAGGGCGAATGTGAACCGAGACGCGCGCACGGAGTCGTCTCGATTCGCACTGACACTAGTGACGAGCGACGCGGCATGCGTGGGCGGCGCGGGCAGCGCGGTCCGCGGCTCGCTGTGCTGTTTGTGACAATGCTGGGGTTGATGGGGTTGCTGATCTAGCATTGATGATTCCCGTAGCTTTTCTGGGAACCCCATTTCCGTCTTCATCATCATTAGTGGCTGACATTGCGCGTACGTGAAAAGAGCTCACTGTGTCAAGTTCTGTTGGCTGAACATGGCTTCTACTGTCCGTTTTCTGAAGTAACGGTTTCCAGGTGACGGGTAAGCTCCAACCTCCATCGCGATTGAAATTAGGGCGTCTACTAATTTCTATAGCTTCTCGTATTTTACGAGGGACAAAGCTTTTCTCTCTCGCTAAGACTTTAGCTTTGTCAAAGCGGATGTAATGCGTGACATCCGACTCTATCGCATGCTCGTCGATGGCTGACCCGGTGCTGTCCAGTTTCTTCAGACTCCGTATATGCTCATGCAGCCTTGTTGACACATTTCGTCCTGTCTCTCCCACATAGCTCTTTCCACAGTCGCAAGGGACTTCATACACACCAGGCACATTAAGTGGATCTCTGTCCTGCTCGTCGCTAGTGTCAGTGCGAATCGGGACGACTCCGTGCGCGCGTCTCGGTTCACATTCGCCCTGAGGAAGACCTCCGGATGAGGTTGAAACATGTCGGCCTGTAGCTGACTTCGTACGTGAGTAACCCGTAATTCACATATAAATAATGTTATTATCTCGCCTTAGTTTTAATGAAAAAATGACACTCCATCTTTCTTTTTCACTTTTGCCGCTTAGTTTTTGCATCTTTTCACTGACCTTCGTCATCGCGAGACATGTGAGTGCTAACGCGGTTTATTGAAACTGTGGACAAAACTGCTCCAAAACTCGATTAATGCGTTAATGCGTTCTTTTGCTGGTGCCACATTTCGAGCGCGAATCGTGTATCCTATATACCATTATATCGATCGAACAACTGCCTCCGTAGCCTGTAGACCCGGGGGTCGTGTTTTCGATTCCCACGGGAAACATACTTTGTTAATACATCATCTGTGAAAATTTTAACTGTCTAACTATCGCGGTTCATGAGATGTTGACAGACGGACAGACAGACAGACAGACGGACAGCGGAGCGAAATCAATAGGGTCCCGTTTTTACTCTCTGGGTACGGAACCCTAAAAAGACAAAATCTTTAGGTCACTGAGCATTAGCAAAAGATTACTATGACTAAAAAGAAATATAGGAGGCTTTTATGTTCCATTAAGCCTTTGCTCAGCCGTGGAACAAAAGGCAGCTCTGCTTTATTGAGGCATATTTGGCTAAAAATTAGAATGGAAATCGGTGCCAAAATTGCGACTTAATGAACAATAAAATTACTTGGTCATTTTTACTAAACATGTTCCAATCCCATGGGATACTTTTACAAAAGTTTTCATTCACCTTGTTTCACCTATCCTAATGTAGGTACATTAGGATAGGTGAACATGTCTGTGTGTATTTAATGAAATCTATAAGTTTTTGGGTTTTCTAGTATGCAATAGCGCTGAAATCTATTACACACACACAACAGATATATTCAATATACATAACATTTTTTTATCCCCTCTCTCTCTCTCTCTCCTAATGCAAAAAAACAACTCTCGATAGCTAACTAACTTTTAGCTTCCTTAAAATAATAATAATAAAAAAATTACTTTAAGGAATGTGATTAATAAGCACTTTGGAAATATCATTAAGATAAGATAATCTTAATATAGTTGTTCATTGGGCAAAAACAACCAGCATATGCAAACTGCATATATATATATAATTTATTTTGAATATTACGATATTATATTGCTACATGTAATAGTATGAATGTATTGTAATTAATCCGGTCAGTCAATTATTAAGATCGATTTATTTATTTATTCACAACGAGTCAAACAAATCTTTAAATACCGTGAGGCGATTAGTTTAGCTTTTAATACATTAAGCATCTTATGTCTAGCTGTTGCCCGCGACGTCGTCCGTGGCAATTTCTGTTATTATGATTCATTAGTTTTTTTATTAGTATAGATGAATAATTTTCCCCCGTGTTTAAAACATTTTTTATTGATGCTTTGATGCTCCTTTAGTCGCAGCGTGATGTTTTATAGCCTAAAGCCTTCCTCAATTAATGGACTATCTAAAATAATTTTCCAATTTGAACCAGTAGTTTCTGAGATTAGCGTGTTCAAACAAACAAACAAACTCTTTAGCTTTATAATATTAGTATAGAAGTATAGATTAGTATAGATGATTGACGAAACTTACTGATACCGAGGAACAGCTGGTAGTTAACATAGTCGAAATGAAGATCAACATGAAATGTATGAGAGAAAAGCTAATAGTGGAGCAAATGCAAGCTGCATTATGTGCACACTTCTAACGGTAAGCTTTTGCCGAATTTCGCGATATTCGGCTGAAATGGAAAATCTATTGTTTTGTGAAGCATTGTTAGAGCTATAATGGTTAGGATGTATTAGTTATTAAGCCGGTACGTTATTCACTTCTCCATAGCCAGAGAAGCTGGCTTATCCTTACTAATATAAATGCGAAAGTAAGTTTATTTGTTACGATTTCACGACGTAACTACTGAACCGATCATCATGAAATGTTGTATACATGTTCTCTGGAGTACGGAGAAGGACATAGGCTACCTTTTATCCCAGGAAAACGTACTATTCCCAAAAGATCTACATTGACGCGGGTGGAGCCGCGTGCGAAAGCTAGTTTATTTATAGGAGCTACAATTTTAACTAAGCGAGTATTGTAAGACAAAATTCTGGCAGAAGTTTGTGTGTGTGGTAGAGCCACGCTACTGGCAAAATTCATTTTTGCTAGTAGCATGAATGGGCCGGCTCGTCCGGGGAAATTCTCACACAAAACTGACGTTTGAGTAGAAGCTTTACCGCTTCTCTGCTTCGTTTGGTGAGTCAGAGAGCCGGAGATCCCATTTCCTCCCTCAACTCCATGAAAGGCTGGCATTGCTCCTGTTACGCACCTTGGTGTTGGTCCCAGCTGCCATCTGTGGTAGTCTTTAAAGGAACCACGTCAGAGGCCGAGAGGCGGTTCCCAAGAACTCTGACACCAGGGTGTGCATGGTCGTTTGACCGCGTCACCTACACGAAATAACGATATCCTGGTGTTGCAGTTGTCCATGGACAGCGGTGACCGCTGATCATCAGGTGACCCGCTTCCTCGTTTGTCGTTCTTTATCATAAAAAGAAACAAACTTGATAAAGAACCACTCTATGGTCTAACTGATTTTGATGAGCAGATAAGACGCGTAAGAGTAAAGACACTCTTGATGGATAAAAATATTTTCCAATATGTTTCGAATATTAATTTCCACATCACTTACCATTTTAAATGAATATCTTCGTTCACTTAACATGAGATGGATCACGATTTATTTAAATATATTAGGATAATACAACAGAGGTTATGGCAGGCAGGCGACAGACTAAGAGCAGCTCTTCTATTAAATAGAAATAAATACTAGCTGTGCCCGCGATTCCGTTCGCGTACATTTGTACATTTGTTTTAGCCCCTCCCATACAGCGAAAAGTGAATTAAAAAAATTAAATTGGGCTAACCCCAACGTGTGGGGTATCGCTGAAAAGGTCTTTTAAAATGCAACAAAAACTGCTTTGAAACTATGTAGATCAAACCCCCAGTCTTGAGATAATCTAATACAAAGTTAAAATTTGAGGTGTCCTCCTAGTGTCGCCACCGTAACTTTTTAATATTACTAAAATAATTCTGAAAAAAATGTAGTAACTGTATGTCGCAGGCAAATTGTATGATTCCGCGTTTTACAAACGGCGTCGTCTGTTTACAAACGCTCGCTCTTTTAGAATATGCCGAAGGCAAATTGTGAATTGCCTTGTCAGTATATAATATGCCTTAATATTTGATAGACAATTCAATCGCCGTTTACAAATTGACGCGGAAAATTGGAGTATTTAGTTCTTTTTCTTACCTCGCGCGGCGCTGCCAATCAAAACAATCAAAATGGCGTCGATTTTGTGAAACAGAAAAATAATGAAAACAGTGCAAATCCTGCGTGTTCAAGGGACTTTTTAGAAAAAAAGGATTGCTTTTAGGAAATGTATCATAGTAAGGTAAGAAAATTTTACGATACTCAAGTAGGAACAGAAAAAAGCCGTTGACAGAGGTTTTGAGGTTATCCGGCACGTAAAAAACGCTAAGATGTCCATAGAATATGGTGTTCGGAAGATTCCTGCGGAATATTATTAGCACAAAACCACCGTAAAATAGGTCTTGGAAGCGTGTATGGCCCTACTAATGTCCTCATACACCGCTTCCACGTCTTCATCTGAGTATTCCCCGGTCGGCATGTACACCTGTATGACCTTCAGCGAGTATCTTTTAGATACTTTGAGTATGAGGTATATCACCCTGCTGGAAATACTTTCGATGGTTACGACGTTATTTACGAGGTAGTTGTGGACGAGAAACCCGACACCATGCTGTGACTTTTTTATGTCACCTTCCCGGAGATAGAGTACGTTACCAGTCTTAAGGGTTGTCGTGCCCTCTTCCTCTTTTCAGACTTCAGACAACCTCACTATGTCCCATTGTAACATACTCATTTCCTATTCCACTTCCTCGACTATTTGTCAAGCCTCATCATGCGGATGTTGTGTGTTGACAGGGCCAGTCGTCATCGGGGGTGGTAGCCGGGCCGTATCCGGAGATTCTTAGCACCTCCTGCCCCGCCGTTATGGTGACACCGGAGCCAGGAATAGCGAGGCTGCCGTAGACTGGGAGCCTTCTCTTTTTGTCGTTTTCCATTGGAAGGTTTTGCCATACTCACCACGCTTGGGAGGCGGGTTGGCGAGCGCATTTACTTTGGCTTATTGTGATTCCGACGCTGCTGCCCACAGAAGCATTTTGGATTAGGCATGGGAAAGACAGGGGTTTGGTGGATTTGGAAACGGAATGTATACGGAGGTATTCTACTCACTCGAATGACTTGGGAATGAGTGAGCAACAGCTCAGGAAGCCGCGCGTATCTTTAGCCATATCTACAACCGCCGGACAGGCAATAAGGAATGACACCCCCTGGCCTAATTTTTGTTACTTAAATATTTAAATTACTTGAGTGCCTAAACATGTATTTGAAGTTATTCCTACATGAATAGGTACGTGATTGCTGAAATAAAGTGATTTGTCCAATTTGTGTTTTATGATAGTCACCCTACTATAACCATCAATGTTGAAATGTTTACAATTGAACAAGTTGTCAATTTGCCTTCGGCATATTCCAAAAGAGCGAGCGTTTGTAAAAAGACGACGCCGTTTGTAAAACGCGGAATCATACAATATGCCTGCGACATATACATCAAAGTATGTACTTTCAATTAAAACTATAGCGTTCTCGGTATCATAGATAGTTATTTTTATACAACTCGACCAACTTATGTAGTTACTGTCGGCCGAACAAAATGTATAGAGTCAACCGCAAAATGAAATTTGTTTATACAACATTCGACTTTTTTGCCGTTTTTATAGATAACGGTACAAAACCCGTCGTGCGCGAGCCGGCCGGTTATTTGCTCACTAGATGGCGCCAATGTTGAGTCAGGTCCTGAAAAACTTTTTATTACTAGCGTGAAAAAAGCTTACATTTCAAACACATGATAACCTTATTACTTTACAAGCGATTCTTATAAACATGAAAATTATAAAAATAATCTCAGAAACGACTTTGATGAAATTTAATATACAGGCAGTAGGGGTGAAAAATCGATGTAGCTAAGTCTCATATCTGGGAAAACACTTCTTTCCGTATCCCGGTATCCCATATTAGTCCTATTAAACTTCATTTTGGAGGTCTCACGCTTCACTAGCGAAAAATCCACATGTGATAGCCGGTTCATTGTTATTTACAAGGAAAATTTCCTTTTGTTTTTCTACCTAAAAGTCAATCTACGTGATCACGTCAATTCCTATACATGAGTCCTTGTAGTCTCATCTTGGCTTCCTATGTCCCCCCGTCGGGGCAAAGGGCAGATACAAGTTAGCGCCATCTGGTTCTATCCGACGCAGCGTTGTTTGTTCAGCTTCTATGCCTCTGCTATGACAGTGCGGCGCCACGTTTGTTTTGGGCGTCCACGCTTACGCTTGCCCTGCGGATTCCAGTCCAAAGTTCTTTGGGGATATGGTCGTGAGGGGGGCGTAACGTGTGCCCGTTACGCCGCCCACACGACCATATCCGTCCTATCCGTCCTTTTAGTCAACATTCATTATTAAAAATTTATTTCGAAATCCTATTAATTCATAAAAAATATGACTTTCTATCAAATTTTGCACAGAAAAATCGCACGTGAGATTTAGAGGGGAGGGAGTGGGAAATCTTACGAGTCTCCCTATGGAGATCGGAAATTGACAAAATCGTCACGTTATTATTGGACGCCCCTTAACCGAGTAAAAAAGTTACGTCACATTTATAACGAGCTTTCTTAAAGACGATTTTTCTCATGCTCATCCTTACTAATATTATAAATGCGAAAGTGAGTTTGTTTGTTACGCTTTCACACCGTAACTACTGAACCGATCATCATGAAATTTTGCATACACGTTCTCTGGAGTACGGAGAAGGACATAGGCTACCTTTTATCCCGGGAAAAAGAAATATTCCCGGGGGATCGACATTGACGCGGGCGGAGCCGCGGGCGAAAGCTAGTATATCATAATCGGAATGAATTTATGGCTGGTAAAAAGCTGCACATTTCATTGCTAACTGTGGTTTATTCGGCTGCAAATTTCGGCTAAAAGCCTATTGTTTTGCACAAAAGCTAAGCGCCGCGAATGCGGGCTGCATTTCGAAGTGCCACGTATGCTGTATCTACATTATAAATATTATAAGTAACCCGTGCTAGTGAAATTTAAAATTGACTTAAAATACGTATGTATTCCCCGTGAGGGATTAAGACGCGACTAGTATTAGTCTAGTATTAGCCTTGTGGTATCCGGCAGAGTAGAATAGGACCACTCCAAGTCTTCCCGTGGATGTCGTAGAAGGCGACTTAGGAAATACAAGCTAAACAAAGCTTATAAACATCTAAGACACCTCTCCAACCCGTCTGGCCAGCGTGGAGAGTGTAGGCCAAGTCCTCTGGCTGCTCTAGCCAAGTATGGCCCAAGTAGTACAGAGAGGGTCGTGCTCCTGTAGTGGAGACTAAAAAGGACCTGATGATTAGTATTAGTCGCGTCTTAATCCCTCACGGGGTTCACAGAGCCTCAGGCCATATAGGTAAAGTACTTAATATGTAAAGAAAACCCTGTCCGATCCTTGAAGGGGTGATTCAGCCCGTCGATATGAACAACTTTTCCTATGGGACCAATGCTGGAAACTCAATTTTTTTGACGTTCCTATACAAATTGACCGGGTGTACTTATACTTCTCTCTACTACAACGTCTACTTATAAAACGTGTAACAAAATGGGGATCAGCCCGTAATATTGAACAACTGTCCCCTCCTCCTCGAAGTTATTTATCACGATAGTGAATGATGCCTGTTTTTTTTATTCTTCTGATTGAAGAATCTAGAATAATTTAATGCAAGTGGCATAATAAAATAACAATAAAACACATAAATACTTACATGTCATCATATCTTTATTCTCAATGCCATAAGACCCAGAATATGTTTAGCGTATTAGACGTAAAGTTGAAAAATTAAATCAATATAACTGTCTCGTTCTGCTGATGTTAACAGCTCACTCTATGCGAAAAAATGGTTTTACTGTCCGTGAAATTACAAATAAAACGTGTTTATCGGCAAACTTCGGGAAACTTATAATCAAGCGTGTATTCCCTAGATCCCATTCTTTTATTACGAACACATAAAAAAGGTAAGTAGTTTGCACTTTACGAGAACGTAACGATAGAACTTTCCCAAAAGAAAGACCTTTAGGGCCCTAAGCATTATATGCAGCATCTACGCGTAAAAACGTCCATAAAAAGGATATTACAGCATATTACTGTATGATCAATTGGTCCTTCAAACCCTATTTAACAATTGCGGACGTAAGCGTACTTCTACGACGTATTGTGGGTTTATGATGTTTTCGAACTGTTTGTCAAAACTTTTTCTATGGTACGAATGCTGCTGGGAAGGGGAACTCAAAATTTGTTTTCTATTTTCTTAGAATTGACCATATGACAAAAATTTAGGTGACAGTTTTTATATTTGTTTTTCAATTAGACAGCGTAAAAAGGGAGGCACCGTATATTTTAGATTTTTTAAATATTGCGTAATTAAAATAAAAGTGTTAAAAAAATATATTAATTTGCCGGAAGTGGCGTACCCATAAGGCTGTATGTACAGTGATGCTTGAACTTCACATATCCGGTTTTCATTTAAACAAATGTTAATGTCAATGTCAATGCCATCGCCAAAATGTGCCAAACAAAAAATACGACTTTACGACTATTTACATTTAATAATTATTATCAGATAGTCCGTGCTTACCTTCAAATTCAAGCAAGTATTATCCAAACCAATGATCCAACCAAACAAACAACAAAACAAAATAATACCAGTACCTACCAAACCGACAGGACCGAGTACCTGCCACTGTCATCTAGCTGTCAAACAAAGTGACATGCTTGCTCAGAAGAACAAACATACTTGCCATGTTAGTTTTTTTTTGTAATAGCTGTCGCAAGCAAAGGCATACGCTTAAGTGTGGTTAATCTGTGACGTCACGAAAGGTTTTGTATATTTTATTTTTTCTCCCTAAATATAGATTAAAAAAAATTCAAACTATTTTTTCTCGAACTATATAAGGGCAAATCTAGATACGTATTTTTTTTTTCAGCAACATACTTTTTTGTCACATGGTTAACCCGGTCGAACACTTGTATGACAATGTCGAATACTTTAATGAGTTCCCAGTATCGGTCCGATAGAAGTTGTTCATTTTGACGGGCTGAATTACCCTTTCAATGGAATGTCGGTGGTATACTTTGTCTGGCCAAATGGTTTGCGCGCTTTGATAAGGCGACACCGGCAGCCGACAAAAGAAGTGTCGGCGCTCGCCAAAAGCGCTATTACGATATTATACAACGTGATTTTGAACCCCCTAGCTATATTGAAATCTGGGAATCAGAATCCCTAGTGAAATACAGAATTGTAAGAAAAAAAAGTAAAAAAGAAACACTACGCGAAGAATATATACACTACGCTTGAGATGAGGTGAAATCAAGTTAGGTTTTATACGCTACACGTGACGTAGGATGAGATTAGGATGAAAGGATTTTGAAATGAACGGAACGTATTTTAAAAGACAAAGACGGAAGAAATGTTGTATGTTAGGGAGTGAAAGAGATAGAAAGAGACGCGCGCTATTTTTAAATTTAGTAGGGAATAAGAAAAAACAAAAGACTGTAAAATAGGGACGATTTGGAAGACGCTAAGAAATAAAACGTAAAGATTTTGTAAAAAGTGAAATATAAAGAAAACTAGCAAATTTCCTGGGTTTTTCAAAAAACCCACTCCCACATACATCTTGCAGGATATTTAACATTATTAATGTTAATAACTGGTATTGCTGATTATTATCATTAATGATGTTAAATATCCTGCAATGGGGCTAAATGTCCCCATAATAAATTATCAAAACGACCGGGATGTTTAGATTGTCCTTGGAGAGTTTATTGGTAGCCACACTGTAGCCACAGATAAAGATGTACTTAAATAAACACGCCAGCCTACGACACGAGGGTGCCCGGGTTTGAGCCTCGGTCAGGTCAAGATGGAAAATGATCTTTTTCAGATTGGCATGGGTCTTGGATGTTTATCTATATATGTATTTGTTATAAAATATAGTATCGTTGAGTTAGTATCCCATAATACAAGTCTCGAACTTACTTTGGGGCTAGCTCAATCTGTGTGATTTGTCCGTATATATTTATTTATTTACATAGATGGCGCAACTATCACGATATGTATGGAAACCAAGCGTACCGACTTTTTAACACCTGCTGTTAAGAAGTCTGATAGGAAATGGCCTTGCCTTTGGGTGCTTGCAATTTTTGGGCTATTGCAGTTAATTGCCACGCAACGAGGATTTTCGTAGTTTTCGCAGCGTTCCGGCTGCAACAACAGACGCGCGTGGACTGTCAGTAGCCGCGGCTTACCTTGACGCTTGGTCGAGGTTCAGACGCGATGTAAGTGAATTTACGTCGTCTATATCTGTGGTGGCTGTTAAGGGATCTTGTAGTAAATATTTATGTTCTGCTATATCGTTTATCTGTAAAACAAACAAGAATTGGGAGAGGAGGTAACGTACTTACGTTACCTCTTCCTCCTCATCTAAACGTATTTCTGGTTGAATCCTCGGCTGTATTGGAGCCCAGGGTCCTCTATTATGACCTGACAAAGCACCGCAGGCTGGCTGCCTGACAACAATTCGCATTAGGTAGCTCAAGATCTAGACAAATACCTGTGAAGACAAACACAAGTATTTGTCCGCGACGAGAGTCAAACATGTAGCCCCTCACCACGGAAGCCGTCAAGTGCTGTATGAGATAAGTTTCAACCCCCATAGAATGGCATGCGCGACAACGTTTATCGACTATCGCCATCTTGTGCTTCGTAATGTAAGAGCGAGATGTTGATAGTTTATCGCGCGATATAAACTGCGTTGCGGGCGCCATGCTACCTACACGTGCTGAGTCCTTTACCTATAGAATCATAATTCAAAAAATGTTATAAAATATATCTGTTTTGTGTTTTTTAAATTAATCACGAATTTCTACTAGCTTGTTTTGCTATTGGTGTAATAGTGGCCAACACTGTTGTCAGATTTTTCAAGCCGCCTAAATGTTTCTTACATAGCTTAACGACTGCTGTCAATGAATATAGCTAGGGCCCAGGACCAACGGCTAAACATGCCATAAGATGCACGGAGGAGCTCGAGAAATGTATGTGACTCTTGTTCAATCCTAATTCAGTCCAAATGTCTTTTTTTACATGACCAACAATACAACATAGTATTTGATTGTTTATCAAACTTGAAATAAAATATTTAAAAAACTTAAAATACTAGAAGATAGGAAGAAGGTAAATAATAGACAAACAGTACACGTTCGTGTTTCTTATTATGCATATTAAAATTAGGACATGCACGTCGAATACCGCCGAGTGAAATATTACTTGCGTTCGACGCGTATTTATATCAACCCTCGACGTTTTCTTAACGGAGTGACTCGGCGCATGAATATGAACAACTTTTCGTACCGGAAAATTGCTAGAAACTAAAAAAACAAACCCATACAAACTGGCGATACTATCATCAAGAGTTCTCTTTCATTTGAATAAACGAGTGAGCAGTTTGCATTCGTTTGATCGCGGCAAACACTGCCAATCGTACTTATTACCCATCGAGATCGTCCCATTTGCTCTCGTTCTGTTACGTACCGTAATCGGAGATTATTGTTTTCAAATTGGTAATTGGATTTATTTGATTGCTGATTCATAAAGCTCATTAGAAAAGAACACTATGTTGCCCTCCCCCCAACACATCACTATTTTGATTCCGTTTTCCACATACACGCTCACCAACATGTTAAATATGGCTTTTAGTTTTTATAGACCTAGTCATTGTTTACCCCGTAAAGGAAAAGGATGTGATAGTATGTAGGTATATGTAGCAACCCTGGTTAGCAAAGATACGATCATCAAGAGTCCTCTTATTTGAATAAACGGAGAGAGCCGTTTGCATCTGTTTGATCGCGGCAAACACTGCCAATCGTAGATACTTATTACCCGTCGACAGAATAGGCCCATTTGCTCTCGTTTTGTTACGTACCGTAATCGGAGATTATTGTTTTTGAATTGGTAATTGGATTTTTTGATTGCCGATTCATAAAGCTCGTTGGAAAATAATTGCTTCCTCAACAGGAGGCTTATGCTTATTGGACTTCAAGGTTTGAACATTTAACATTAGTGGATAGAAATAAAAAATATAGTGTTATGTTTTTTATTTCAAAGGTGCGATTGGCTAGGCTGTATTAAAAAATTATAAAATTTATGAACTTCTGTCGTGAGTCGTGGGGTATTACGATACTATATTTTATAATAAATACATAGATAGAGACCCAGGCCAATCTGAAAACGATCATTTACCATTTTGACTCTGACCGGGTATCTGTCGAGAAAATAGGTAGTGAATTGCTGAAAAATATATAATACTTACCATACATCCAGCACAATAGCTCAATGACTCTGCTCCTAATAGCAGTTCCATAACATTCTATATCTCCGATTTTTTTTCCTAATCCTAACTAATATTATAAATGCGAAAGTGAGTTTGTCTGTGACGCCTCGTCTTATCTACTGAACCAATGACGTGCAGTCCATACAGACAGTTAGACTCTGTCTACCCTGAAAAAAAATCACAAGCACAATACTCCATAAATCACTTGTTATCTATTAAATATAGAAAATTAAGTATTTATTTAAGTAGAGTCGTAATTTATTAGATAAGTTTTTGACTAAGTATGTTTTTGTCTACCTTCCGTAAAACGTGTGTGCACGTCGCTGTACTGAACCTATCGTCATGAACGGTCTGGGTACGGAGAAGAACATAGAGTACATTTTATTCCGGTAAAACTACTGTTCCTGAGGGATCGACATTGACGCGGGTGGAGCCACAGGAAAAAGCTAGTATTTAATATCTTTTCAAAGTTTACCCTTAAAACCCTTAAATACTGTCTTTTAAGCACCTATTAACCTATCTTGAATTCAAGATCCGATGGGAGGGACACCGCTATACGTTAGACACTATACGAGATATCTCCAATCGTATCGCACGTATTGCGGCGTCCCTCTCATTGAATGCCATTCAGGATGCGATTCAGGATAATATAATACTCCCTTTACTTGTTATGCGATATATTTACAACTAATATGGATTCGAAGTTCACGGAATATTCTATTCCGTTTCCCAACTCAAAGGTTTTGCGACTAGGTCGGACATGTTTCAGAACAATCCCTTCGGCGACGTACAAAGGAGACTCGGGCGTGTTTTGGGAATTGCACACGTTGCAATACTATAGTTGACTTGCTCAAAGCAGAGGTTATTCTCCGAGTAAACTGAATATCGTTTTCCTTATCCTTATCCTTACTAATATTATAAATGCGAAAGTGAGTTTGTTTATTTGTTTGTTTGTTACGCTTTCACGCCGTAACTACTGAACCGATCACCATGAAATTTGCATACAAGTTCTCTGGAGTACGGAGAAGGACATAGGCTACCTTTTATCCCGGGAAAAAGTACTATTCCCGAGGGATCGACATTGTCGTGGGCGGAGCTGCGGGCGAAAGCTAGTAGTTAATAGATGCAGGTATTACTTTGCGGAAGTCAAAGCTACATTTACTTTGAGACAATTTACTTTGCGTGCTTCCGCTACCAGTTAGTTCATGCAAACTATTGCTGGCCAGCGCCCACCCACTACTGTTAGTCCCTTCATGCCACCAATAGTTGGTTCATGCAACATAGATGTTGGTCGTTCAAATGACAAGCCACGAACGAGCAATAGTTTGCATGAACTAACTGGTGGCGGAAGCACGCAAAGTAAATTGTCTCCAGTTTGGTTAGGACATTGCAGGCTTGAATCACCTGATTGTCTGATAATAAAGATGATTCCGTGCTTCGCAAGGCATGTTAAGCCGTTGGTCCCGGCTGCCATCTGGTTATCGTTAAAGGAACCACGTCAGAGGCCAAGAGGCGATTTTGAAGAACTCTGACACCAGGGTGTGCATGGTCGATTGACCGTGACACATGGGGGAGGTATAGACCTCCCGCAAAAAGTCCACCGCTGGACATAGGTCAAGCGGTAGACTTTTTGCGGCTGATATGATGATGATGCACCCATGATATTGAACAACTTTCTCGAGGAGACAGATAGTAGTAACTAGCTGTTGCCAGCGGCTTTGTCCGCGGCAATTTCTGTTATTATGATTAATAAGTTTTTTTCTTAGTATAGATGAATAATTTATTCCCGTTTTTACAAATTTTTTTTTTGATGCTTTGCTCCTGTTAGTCGCAGCGTGATGTTTTATAGCCTAAAGCTTTCCTCAATAAATGGACTATTCAACACAAAAATAATTTTTCAATTTGTACCAGTAGTTCCTGAGATTAGCGCGTTCAAACAAACAAACTCTTCAGCTTTATTAATATAGATTAGTATAGATATGCACGTATGTTTCAAAATAAATGATTCCACGCAATACGATATGTTATGGTGTTACCAAGGAATCGGAACCAATCGGAACCATATCGATTGGATCTATTTCAGTGATTGACGATCTTGATTGGCGCGGTTTGACGGCGTCGTAATGTTTACGAGTTCAGGGTTCGATGTCCGTCGCATGTGGAGTGTTTCGCTCATATCTGTTAACCGACTTCAAAAAAGGATATTGTTATCAAATCGGTTGAATTTTTAAAAATTTTGTTACCTCGGAACTTCGTCATTTATGAACCGATTTAAAAAAATTTTTTGTACAAAATACTTTAAAGTTGGTTTCATTTAAAATTTCATCACAAACTGTTCGCCATTCTAATCCACCTGCCTAGCGGTGAAAGAGGCTTGGCTTGGAGAGGAGTTCAGTGCGGTGCGAGTTAGCCTCGGGTTGCGCAAAAAGTGTTTATTTTTTTTAGTTCTTATTACAAATTGTCATTTTTCAGTTTATGGTGTTTTATATGTATGGTTTTGCGTTTCATTTTTTATATTCCATCGCGTTTTTTATCACCTTTTTTATCTTTTTTATATATAACATGAATGTAAGAATGTGAAATTGTTTGTAACTCCTTCACGCAAAAACTGCTGGTTGGATATTGATCATGATTATCATTTAAGCCACTAGAATTCCACTGCTAGACATAGGCCTCCCATATACGACTGTTTGGAAGTGGCCGAAGTTGGATATTGATTCGTTATTCTTTAGACAATGCAATCGGACGTGTGTTCTAAAAACAAATAACAATAAGTGCAAAACTGTGACCTAGTGAAACATTGACCGTACTGACATTCGTTTATTATTGCATAGTTACGAAATGCAATAGTGTAAATTAAAAATAATGGAAGAAGTTAGCAGTCCCTTCAATCGAAGTGCGCTGACTCGGCGTAGTCCTCCATCCACGCCCTCAACCCTTCAGCCAGAACCCAGGCATATCCCGCGGGAAGATGAGCCTCCTGAGATCATTACTACGCCTGAAATACAAAATTGGATGACGTCTATTGACCAGTGCCTAAAGGAGGTGTGTTTAATATCTAGTGAAGGTAAACTGAACTCTGAGCAAAAGTTAAGAATTAGCGCCCTGTGTCGTAAATTAGGCCATGGTACCTCACAAATGGCCGTCCAGTACCAGTCGCTCAAATAAAAGGCAATTCAAGCGCATGCCACCATTCAAGCCCTCAAGGAAAAGCAAGACCTCACGAAACAAATTACGGACCTACAAAATACCATCAAAGAGTCCGTTAAACCAATGGGAGGAGCAGTATCCTTTGCAGAAATGGTAAAAAAAGGTGAACGGAATTTCGTCCAGCCAACTCACGTAAGCTCAATAGCCATTTATCCAACCGACAAATTAAAATCCAGCGAGGAGACTAAGACCCTTGTACAAAAAATTATCAGGCCTGAGGATATGAAACTGCAAGTAAGAGGGATGCGTATGACGAGGAATGGCGGCGTCATTATTAGCACGGAAAGTAAGGATGACGTCGAAAAATTGAAGAAATCGGCTCAACTTACTACCTCTGGCCTCACCGTGGATAACACGCATAAGCGCAGGCCCAGAGTAGTTATCATCGGTGTGCCCTCAACTATGCAGGAATCTGAAGTTTTTAGCTGTCTCTACCAACAGAACTTAAGCGGTAAACTGCAAGGCATGAGTTACGAAGAATTTTTGACCTCTACCAAATTGAGCCATAAGTCTGGTAAAAAAGACGCTGAGAAATGTAACTATGTCCTTGAGGTTACCGCTAATATTCGCAAGGCCATTATTACACAAGACAGGGTATTCGTGCATTGGACGTCATGCCCTGTACGAGATTTCACACTTGTAACAAGGTGTTTCAAGTGTCAGCAGTACGGACATGCGGCCAAGTCATGCCGAGTGGATGACGTCACATGCGGACATTGTGGGCTAGTAGGTCACGGTATTAAAGACTGCACAAAGAAGTCTGAGCCATCGAAATGTGCAACTTGCTTGCATTTTAAAAAACCATGTGGTCATAAAACTGGTGACACTGAGTGCCCTGCAAGGTTATTGGCTGAAAAGAGGTACATAAACAGTATTGACTATGAAGGCGCCTAAGAGCGCCACTTATCTCATTTCTTTCAGCACTTTAGTTTTTTAAATAGTTAAATATTATACATAATGTCGCATAAATTAGTAACTGAGCTAGATAAGATCTCTATTGCTGAGTCAAAGATCTGTGAGGCCGAAAGTTGTAAATTACTTTTATCCTCATACAAAATTAATAATTCTCTTGTTATACTAAACCAAAATATATGCAGTATATCAAAAAACATTCCTCAAGTTCTTTTACTTTCGGCTAGAATGGATATCCACTTAGATATCATTGTTCTCACTGAGTGTTGGCTATCATCTAATACTAATGTACAAATACCTCAATTGGATGGATATTCACACTATTGCAGTACTAATAACATCCTACAGAATGATGGAGTAGTTGTATATGTAAATCAATCTGTTACAGATGTTGTAACTGTCTCACATACTCTCCTTGATGCAAACAGTGTGGTATTAAAAATAGGTCAACACTCTGCCATTATTGCTATTTACCGTTCTCCGTCAAATAGAAATATAACAAACTTCCTGAGTACTCTTGACACTATTCTTTATAACTTGCGATCTTTTAAAAATGTAATTATTGTAGGCGATATTAACATAGACATTTCCAAAAAAAACGATGATGACAGTAGTTCTAATTACTTAAATCTCTTGGCATATCATGGACTACTTCCAGCTCACAATCTTCCAACACGAATTAATTCTTGCTTAGATCATTTCATGTTAAAAACAAGCGGTTATGCAAAGTGTTTGGTAATCGATACAGTCCTAACTGACCATGTCCCAGTTTTACTTGCATTGTCATCTAAAACAAGCCTTAACAGGCGAAAATATAACAATGTTCAGGTGAATCATGCTATACTTGCTACAGAGATTAAAAATAGTGATCTATCTCCGATTTTTGACTCATCTGATCCTAACTTTGCAGCAACCTATCTTATAAATACGATAAATAGATGTTTACATACCAGCTCTACAGTTACATCCGTACCCTGCCGTAAACGTTCCTTAAAGCCGTGGATTACTCCAGGTCTGTTAAGATGTCTGAGAAACAGAGACAAAATGCATAAAAATCTCAAATTAGATCCTAGTAATGATATTCTTAGAATAACTTATACCCGTTATCGTAACTATTTATGTAATACTATTAAAAAGCAAAAGAGAATGTACGAAAGAGGAGAGTTAAATAAAGCGGGATTAAATCCAAAAAAACTGTGGCAGGCAATCCGAAAAGTTACTGACACCAACAAATGCGTTAATAAATCAGAGTCCCTCCTTTCTATTAAAAGTACACCTTTAGAATCAATTGATAGCATCAACCAGTTTTTCTCAAACGTAGGAAAAATATTAGCAGATAAAATCACGCCTACCCGAAGTAATCATACATACATGCTACCTGCTCCTTTACCTAAACCTGACTCCTTTGTCCTCAATACCGTTGAGGAATATGAAATAAGCAGCATTATTGACTCTTTAAAGACTGATGCTGCCCCGGGGTGGGACAATATTTCATCCAAAATTCTTAAAATATACAAATCCCAATTGTGTTCGGCCATCACCCATATTTGTAATCTATGTATTATAACGGGTATTTTTCCTAGTGTTTTCAAAATTGCCGTTGTCCATCCGATATTCAAATCTGGAGATAGCGACCAGGTTAATAACTACCGTCCCATATCAATATTGCCAGCATTATCCAAAATCATTGAACGAATTATGAGTAAAAGTCTTATTAATTACCTTGAGAAAAACACACTTCTTTCGGATAATCAGTTTGGTTTCCGTTCGGGTAGATCCACCTCTCAGGCAGTTGCAGTACTTGTCGACAATGTTGTTAAAGCTCTCGATTCTGACACCCGCTGTCTTGTAATTTACCTTGATCTGAGTAAGGCATTCGATACCGTCTTGATTTCTCTACTTATTTCAAAGTTGGAAAAAATTGGCATTCGTGGAACACAGCTAGAGTTATTTCGTGACTATCTGACCAGCCGAACACAACGTGTAAAAGTAGGTAATTACACTAGTTCGGACCAAAAAATACAATTTGGAGTCCCACAAGGAAGTATATTGGGTCCAAACTTATTCCTGGTGTATGTGAATGATTTGTGCAATCTACTTCTTCAAAATTGTAAAATAGTGTCCTTTGCTGATGACACTGCACTGATATTTACGGGCAAAACCTGGTCAGATACATTTAAATCAGCTCAAATAGGTTTGGATTGTGTTAAACAGTGGTTAAATAAGAATTTCCTAACACTGAATGTCGGTAAAACTAAATACATGGCGTTCAGTATAAGAAACATAAATCGCCCAGATCCCAACATACACAAGTTGTTTGCCCACTCTCAAGCAACAGCAGATTGCTTTAGTAGTTCTTGCGAATGCCCAACCCTAGAGATGACAAACACCACAACTTATCTCGGAGTCTTAATTGATTCCAACCTTAACTTTGCCCCACATACAATACAACTCTCAGCTCGAATCAGGAAGCTCCTATACATATTTAAAAAAATGCGATATATAGCGGATGCCAATATACTTCGTATGACATATTTAGCCTTATGTCAATCAATTATATCATATTGTATTACATCCTGGGGAGGAGCCGCAAAGTCTCATCTTCTTTTAGTCGAAAGAGCGCAAAGAGCTGTTCTGAAAGTGTGTACTTTCAAGCCATACAGATACCCTACAACAGACCTTTACAAATTTTGTGAGGTACTAACAGTACGACAGCTCTTTATTCTTGAAACAATAATGCAGCAGCACACAAGACTCCCTTTCCTTCCGCAACTACTTACTAGAAGTAACAGGATCATTAACCTTTCTATCCCATCATTTAACACTGAGTTCTCTAAAAAATTCTTCTGTTTTCTTGGTCCTTTTCTCTACAAGGAAATGAACAAAAAAGTGCCTTTATTTAAACTAAATACATACGATTGCAAAAGGATTGTACGTGAGTGGTTACAAAAACTAACATACGAGGAGACCGAACAATTTATGACACCTGTGCTTTGACTTATGCATATACTTCTATAGATCTAACTTAAATAATTAATTTATTCATTATTGTTATATTAACATAATATTACTGTTAACACTTTTACTTAGAAACATTTTGTGTCTAATACTCTATAACTTATTTAAGTACTTACTTGTTTAAATGTAATTTTTTGAAATTTTGATACCGTAATTATAAGTACCTAATTTAATAAAGATAGCGAGTCCTGGTGACCCGTAATAACAGGTTCCTCGGAAACCTAGCATGGGCACCAGTCCTCCACTAGAATATAAGTACCTGTGTAATGTATATATTATTTAAATATGTCTCTTGTATATTTTTGTATTTAATTGTATTTTTATTGGAGGAAAATAAATACAGTTTTATTATTACAGTTTTATTATTATTCTTTTCAAGACCGTGATTATGAAGGAAGAGCAGCTATACTCAAATGGAACTGGGCGGCCCGCCCAGTACCATAGTTTAGCTGCTCTTCCTCTTCGGGATATGTGTGTAGGATGCACCCACGTAGTCATTTCTGATATTTATGGTGAATCCAATTAAGTGGGCAAGGGTAGGTACAGAATTGGTACCAGCCGCCCAAGAATAAGATGGTCTGATGATCTTGCAGCTTCTAATAAAAATTGGAAAAATCGCTGGAGGTAGAGATAAGAGGCGAAATACAAGGGAGGGGCTGACGACACGCTGCTTCTGAAAATATAAAAGAGTAAAATTAAGATAAATGTTAAACTAAATACTTCATACTTAACACTGGATCTGTAACCTGTAAGAGAACATTAGATATTAATAAAATAATATGCAAGGAGGATGGTACTCATAATCATCTATGTACTTACCTAAGCTTTGCTTTAAAAGACGGGCCCCGCACAGCCTAGTCAGTCGCAAACGCCTGGTGAAGTAGCGAAAGCTCACTTAGAGCTAGCTACATAGTCCTTCCAAAAAAAAGCCTAGTCAGTCGCACTAATGATATGCAACAGGATGCTCGTGTATATTATGTCCTCCGAGCACCGCGATTCGCCAAAAACTACTGTTGTTTTCAATGAAACTACCTTTTAACGATACACCAGGATCCTATCACCAACAGGAGGCTTGCTCAGTTGTGGGACAGTAAGGCTAAATAAAGTAGCTCCACTTCCCGTAGTGTATTTGTAAGATAGTGTTCTAATAAAGCTAACTTGTTTCCATTGTTATCTCGACCCATAACTCACGACGAATGTGGCAGATGCGTAGGAAGCCACAATTTACTGGTACATATGAGTACAAGTACATACACAGAACAACAAAAACATTAGAAATGGCAAGGGGGCGTGGCACGCGCGCTGACACTGCGCACAATGTGCTTACTTGAATCACCTAGTAGTTGGTCCCGCGATCGTCATAGGAACAAGGGAGATTTACGTGAAAAAATAAACTCGAAAAATGCCGACGTATGCTATTAAAACGTGTATAGTGAGAAGTCCTAGTGAAACTTTGAGCAAAGAAGGATTTTCTACTCAATTGTGTTGCGTTGGTATTATGCTTGAAATGAGGTGATGCTGGTTCTCATAGAAATAACGAGTGATAACCCTTCTAATGTTTTTGTTGTTCTGTGAGTACTCGTATTATCTTATCTGTGAGTAATAGGTACTCGTATTGCTTCGCGTGGGCCGCTATCTTGAGAATCACATTACTTTTTACAACACTACATAGTTACATCTGTATCTTAAACGTTTAAACACATGTCAGAATACTTCTGTAGTCAGGTCGATTATATTCATTGACACAAGCATTTCTACATTCATTTTCGCCCGTGCCATTGACGGTGTGGAAAACAAACTTAAACCTCCATATAGTTTTCCCAAAGAACATAGAACACAAAGAAAAACGTAACAAAGGAGATGCAAATACATTTTGTTTCGAATGCACAGTTTACGATTCCGGGATAGTCTTGGGTCAGAGAACTGAGGAGATGTGGAAGGAATCTAAGGATTATTTTAAACATACAGACCACTTGCTTGCTTTACGATACTTACATACTTTTGGTTTTTGTTTTTTTTTTTAAATATATACGGATAAATCACACAGATTGAGCTAGCCCCAAAGTAAGTTCGAGACTTGTGTTATGGGTTACTAACTCAACGATACTATATTTTATAACAAATACATATATAGATACACATCCAAGACCCAGGCCAATCTGAAAAAGATCATTTTCCCTCTTGACCTGGCTGGGGATCGAACCCGGTCACTCCGTGTCGCAGGCAGGCGTGTTGACCGCTGCGCCACGGAGCTACTCATTTTTGCACCAGATGTTAGCCATTTTAAAGACCAAGGATTTGCGAAATCTACGTTACTATCGTCATCTGGGCAACATGGTTTACATTTTTTTTAGATTCGACAGTGACATTACACCAAAGTCAGTTTGAATCGTTGCCTCATCTCATTATTTCTCATGTCAAGCATAAGCTTGTGGACAAGAGTAAGAAAATGTTACATCTTGCCGTGTGATTTAAATTAGATTATTCTCTCTTAAACATCCTCGACTTTGCGTATTCCCGGTCCTCAGCTGCGATGAGTCGGAGCCTGAGGTTCGCTTTTATGACACCATGTGAGTAATTCATGCCGTAATATGATTTTATGTGTAAAGTTGCTACAGACGGAAAACGCCTGAGGCCAACTTCCTTGGATAGCAAGAATCCAAATCCAGTATCAAAACTTGTGAAAATGAAGTAGATACAACCTACAGGCATTTGACGTGCCGGGAATAAAACCTTTCATATCGCACATTACATCAGCTCTTACAATAATATACCGCACTATAATTAAGTATGGACTCTGTCGGGGGCATCGCAAAAATAAAGAGGAAATGCCTAGCGGGTTTATCTTGTAAGTAAATAATATCAAAAAGGCGAATTTATCATTAATCATGGTGCGTTTGTACAATGTTGCGTCCATGCCGACATTAATCTCCTTATTTCTGTTATCCTCGAACATAATCCAATGGATGGGATGCAATGGATTTGTGTCAAGGGCGCCTTTCCTTTGATCCTTGTTGCCTTGGAACTTCGAGCGTTTTGATGGTATTTCGTAAATTAGCTCATGCTTATTAAATTAAATGGGGTTCAACATTAACAAAGCGAAATTTGTAGCAATACGAGCGTTTGTGATATTACCTAACTTTTATTTAACTTGCATAATTAGTGATATGACACAAAGCTTATAAACATCTAAGAGCCTCTCCAACCCGTCTGGCCAGCGTGGAGAGTGTAGGCCAAGTCCTCTGGCTGCTTTGGCCAAGTATGGCCCTAGTAGTACAGAGAGGGTCGTGCTCCTGTAGTGAAGACTAAAAAGGACCTGATGATGATGATGATGATGATAAATGGGCCAAATCTTGAAAGATAAATTAGGACTATAGACGTTTATTGAGTTGGGATTTGGAAACTTATGAATAAATCTAAAATTAAAAATAATAATGCAACGGAGCTGTTCAGAATGATCTGCGATCAAATATAATGGTAGATACACGATTAGCGCTCGAAAAGTGGCACCGGCAAAACAGCGCACTATTTGAGTTTCGGAGCTGTTTTGTCCACAGTTTCAATAAACTATTCAGACGTCTTGCGATGACGAAGGTCTGTAAAAAGATGCAAAAACTACGCGTCAAAAGTGAAAAAGAAAGATGGTCTCATACTTTCAGTATGTACCGTTTTTGTTGTTGTTTCTAAGTAGGTATGCATGATGTTTTGGCTCGGGGACATTATTTAGACTTCATTTTGTATAAGACTGTGTATCTACCATTATTTATAGAGAATA
Organism: Elegia similella; assembly: GCA_947532085.1. Taxonomy (NCBI): domain Eukaryota; kingdom Metazoa; phylum Arthropoda; class Insecta; order Lepidoptera; family Pyralidae; genus Elegia; species Elegia similella. The sequence continues at coordinate 7,588,148 of OX383933.1, forward strand.
TTGAATATTTTTTCATTGCTGGACAGTTCGGTTACATGTATAGAACAAATTTACTCATAATGTATAATACCTACTTATGATTAAATCATATTTTTAACCGACTTCAAGAAAAAGGATTATCAATTCGGTTGTTTTTTTAATATTTTTTTTTTTAATGTTTGTTACCTCACAACTCCGTCATTTCTGAACCGATTGAAATGTATTTTTTATTTAAAATAGTAAGCTTTCGAGTTGGTCCTATTTAAATTTAATTACAATCGGTGTAGTAGTTTGATTGAAGTCATATCATCACTATCATCAGGTCTTTTTTAGTCTCCACTGCAGGAACATGACCTTCTCTGTACTATCGGAGCCATACTTGGCCAGAGCAGACAGGATTTGGCCTACACTCTCCTGGCCATGACGATGACTGACGATGTATGTATGTATGTTTATACATACCTACATATTATTACGTCTTTGTCCCTTGGTGGGTAGATAGAGCCTAGGTCTATAAGACCTTATGGCCACATTTAGCATGTTGGAGGGCGTGTAGATGGAAAATAAATCAAATAGTGATGGGTTGCTAACCGCTTCGCCTATTGACATGATTCCGCAGATTTAAGCCCAATCCCTCGATCGGTTTTTACGATCTGCACGGGAAGAGAAGCAGCTGGCACATTCTACGTTTTTTCTTTTCTCCCAGACCAGCATGGAAGAACATGAAATGTATGTACATAATTATATAATCCAAAACTACTAATTTAACTGATATGGATGAAACTTTACATAGGCACAAAAAGAGGAGAAACATAGGCACAGAAAGAGTTTCAATATTATATCACGAGATGCTGACAAAAGCTTGTTAAGTTTATGTTAAGTAAGGTATGAAATTTCAGTGTCTAGAGTTTTCTACTTCACTTTAAGTATGTGAGATTAACCAAACGAGCGAACTTTTGTGAGTCTAGCGACGCGTAAAATCCGTTTAGAAATTTATACAGCGTGATTTTAAACCTCCTAGCTATATTGAAATCTGGGAATCATAATCCCTAATCGAATACAGAACTGCAAGAAATAAGGTAAAAACCGAAAAAAAATTGACTTTCCATAGAAATTCGTCCAGCTGATCGGCGATTTTGTATGGGAAACCCAATTTTTTTTCAGCTTTTTTTCTTGCAGTTCTATATTTCATTAGGGATTCTCATTCTGAGCTTCCAATAAAGCTAGGAGGTTCAAAATCACGTTGTATTGAATAGAATCGGAATGTTGCAACTCACAAAGTTGCTCTCGTCTGGCTCAAGCAGAATTTTTTTATGAAACCCATTGCCGCAGTCATCATCATAATTACAGCCGTACGAAGTCTACTGCTGGTCAAAGGTCACTCCCAAGAATTCTTTGTTCCATGGGAGGATATTGCCATACTCATAACGGGCAGGTTGGCGAGCGTAGTTTCTTTAGCTTCTTATTGCTGCGTTATGCGCGTTAGATGTCTCAAAAAAGTTACGTCGAAAAGCATAGAAGTATGAATGTCGTAAAGTGTAGTTATACAAACAAACCGAGCTCCGTGCTCCGTACTCCGTGGCGCGGTGGTCAACAAGCCAGCCTGCGACACGAGGATGCCCGGGTTCGATCCCCGGTCAGGTCATGATGGAAAACGATATTTTTCAGATTGACCTAAGTCTTGGGTGTTTGTCTATATATGTATCTATTATTAAATATAGTATCGTTAAGCTAGTATCCTACGATACAAGTTCAAAACTTATTGTGGGGCTAGCTTAATTTGTGTTATATATCCATATATATTTATACGAACATTTTCATTCCTTAGCCATTTGTGTCCCACTGCTGGGCAAAGGCCTTCCCTTGTTATTTCCACAAATTCTTTTCTTTTGATATATTCTGACAATCCTTCTCAAACTGCTTAAGATTCATCTCTTTATCGGTCTTCCAATTTTTTTACGCCCACATGGGTGGTGATATAAGCCCATTTTTCAGGATGTATTCGACAGATGTGACCGGCCCAATGCCACTTTAGTTTGGCTGCGTTAAATAAATTAGACTATCCTTTCCATCCAGTTTCCATCCTAGTTTCAATCCAATGAACAAACACAAAAGATGTATACGAAACTACGTGCAAAAACAATATTGGAAAGTAAAAACATTATTTCATACTATATGTTTTTTCGATTTCACGTTTCAATCAACACCACGTTGTCTAGCTGCCTGTTTATATTTGTTTTTGTGACAATTTAGGTTTTAAATTGAATGTACGGTGCGAGCGTGAAAGTTTGGTTAAAGTATTCTTTGTTTTTTTTGACGACCTCTGTGACACCCACAGAAATATATCAAGATAGAACGGCCAATTGAGTTGAGGCTTGTTACCGGTACCAAATTCACATTATAAGTACTGGTAAGTACCGGTATTTGTATTATGTTACAATTTTAACGGTAATTATGAGTATCGGTAATCTGGTAACATAACGATATAATATTGTTAAAAATAACATTAATTTAACCGGTACCTGCGCCTTGTTGCCGTCCCGAATGAAAATCGACTTTTAAACAACATTTTCGGCCCTTATCTTGCGCTGCACGACATAAAACGCTGCGCATGTACTATCACTATTTGTTTGGTTTTCGTGTGTGTAACACTGGTGTCAGATTTTTTAGGCTGCCTAAAGGCATCTGACATAGCTTAACGACTGCCATCAACGATGACATCAATAAATGATGAAAACAGTAATTCCCGATTCTACCAAGTACCGGTGAAAGGAATTGGTACCGGAATTAACGGTACCAAATGCCGGTAAAATTGTATTAAATAATCGTTACCACGCATAACGATACCCCTGTGATTAACTTTACCTAATTTAACGGTAACAATCCAATAACCGGTACGTAGTTTAATAGAGGTACCGGTACTGGATTTTACCGGTATTCCATTCACTGTTTGAGACACGCATGTACCGCCCGTACATGCGTGTCTCAATTCAATCTCGCAGTCTCGCACAATCGAGCAAGTTTCGTTACACGTTATCAGTCAGCGCGCACGTCCCGACATGAACACATGCTTTTTTCAGCGGTTTTCGACTGTAGAAAACTGTTTATCGATATAACGCGATTTATAAATGTGTATATCACATTACTATTTCACTAGTAATGACGTCAAATTGGGGGCGCAGTTTGTGCAAAAACTGACACGCGCGTTTCCTTGACAAAATCCTGCCATCCCTTTCTACCTTGATATATTACTGTGGTGGTACCTCTGTGTACCCTTACGTGTCTTTAAATTGCAGGGTTAGGGTTCGATGTTCGTATGACGTGTTAATATCATACATATTAACTTTAATGAAAAACGGCTTGAACTTTTGAAACAATCTTTTCTGTTTGATATGCAAGATTTAGAATTTCCAACCCGTATTTATTTTATTGTAATTAACAGCCTCCGAGGTCCAGTGGTTAAGGCGTTTGCCTGTTGACCCGGAGGTCGTGGGTTCGATTCCTACCGGAAGCATACTTTGTTTAGTTGCTTCCAGGTTGGTTAGGACATTGCAGGCTTGAATCACCTGATTGTCTGATAATAAAGATGATTTCGTGCTTCGGAAGGAACGTTAAGCCGGTGGTCCCGGCTGCCATCTGGTAGTCGTTAAAGGAACCACATGAGAGGCCGAGAGGCGGTTCCGAAGAACTCTGACACCAGGGTGTGCATGGTCGATTGATCGTGACACCTACTCGAAATGATGAGTAGAAAAAGTTATTTTAGTCAAATTGTGTTAAAACAAGAGGTTTTATGTAAAACCTGTGTTATACGTTTATAAAAATAATTTCTTAGAACAGATATCGCTGAATATAAGAAGTCAAGAAATACACGAATGCTTATTAGGTTTCTGAATACGAGATTGGACTCATGGTTTCGTATCCACAACAGAAGTAATGTGATTAGAATAATTTAATTTAGTCCTAATGGAATGATTGTATTGTTATTGATTATAACGGAGTTATTGAATTGTTTGACTCACGGTATTGTATCCACAATAGCGGATAATTTAATTTAGTCGCATTGGAATGTATTGTTTTCTGCGTATCCTTACTAATATTATAAATGCGAAAGTGAGTTTGTTTATTTGTTTGTTACGCTTTCACGGCGTAACTACTGAACCGATCTTCATGAAATTTTGCATACAAGTACTCTGGAGTACGGAGAAGGACATAGGCTACCTTTTATCCCGGGAAAAAGAACTATTCCCGAGGGATCGACATTGACGCGGGCGGAGCCGCGGGCGAAGCTAGTTGATTATAATGGAAAAGGCAAAAGTTGATGAGATGAAGGAAAAATGATTTTCTTGAATGGAAATGAGTGAAGGAACGGTTCTTTAAAGGGATATTTAGGGCCATCTGTGTAAACAGCATGTGAGTTAAGAAAAGTTGAAGGAGAAATAAACATATTTTTATTATTTATTATAATTAGTAAGTATAATGAAATTACTCCTCAATTACTCCTAACAGAGTTGTGGTAGTGTCCACGCTACCGGCAAAGTTCATTTTTGCTAGTAGCGTGAATGAGGCGGCTCGTATAGGATAACTATTTAGTAATCTGTTGGTATAGGGAAGTATCACACTCTCGCGAAAAATCGACGTTTGAGTAGAAGCTTTATGGTTTCTATGCTTCGTTCGATGAGTGAGAAAGCCGGAGGCCTTTCCTCTTTCCGCCTCATTTCGTCCCCCCCCCCAGGCCCTCCCCCAATGACTCCACTTCAACAACGCCTCGAAAAGCCGGGAACACTTCTGTCACACCCCGGTGTTGCAGTTGTCCATGGGCAGCGGTGATCGATTACCATCAGGTGATTCGCTCGTTTGCCGCTCTATATCATTCATTATCCTGATGTATGAGTTAAAACGTTAAAATTTATTGAAAATCGATCCAGTAGTTTTTACATGAAGGAGTAAAAAACATACATTCATTCATTAGGTTTGTGGGTAGGAGATTGGAGTTGCAGTTTTCTTATTTCGTATCCAAAACAGCAGTAATATGGTTAAGGTAATTTAATAAGTACTAATAGAATCAATGTATATTGTTTTGTCGTATCAATTATAAATTATAATAGAAGGGTTTGGGAAATTATAGAAAAAGGATTATTTTCGAATGGAAATAAACGAAGGGACTCTTCCTTTGATCTACGGCCTGTGAAGGCCGCATGTGAAGTGGTTACTGTAATTTATATATTTTTCTAATGGAATTATTGTTTAGTTTTATGTGTATTGAACATACATACATTATTTTCTTTGTATTTATTGACTTTAAAGAAAAAGGGCAAAGATTAAGAAAATTAAGGACATACGATTGTTTTGAATTAAAAAACCGGCCAAGTGCGAGTTGGACTCGCGCATGAAAGATTTCGTACCATCTAAGTACATATAATAAGTTGAAAATTTAAAAATAAATTTTATTATAGGTATCATACCTATAATAAAATTTATTTTTAAATTTTTTTAATAAGTAAAAATGTATGCTTTTCGCAATTTTTCCTTTATCTGTGCTATAAGACGTTACGAATCCAAGATTCTGAGTTCACGGGAAGTACCCTGTAGGATTTTGATTCCCTTCCGAATTTCGAAAATTTGCGGCTAAACGGCTGTATCTTTTGCTTGCGTTGGCTTAGAAGTTTGATTTTTTCACAGCTCCAAGGGTCAGTAGACCTGAGTATTTGATAGGAATTCCAGCTTAATACTTTTACGCGTTCCTGAGAAAAAGGATTTTAACAGGCAGACAGACAGAAAAACGTGCAACAAAGTGATCCTATAAGGGTTCCGTTTTTTACTTTTGAGGTAAGGAACCCTAAAAAGAGAAAGAAAGGGTGTAAAGCCTATATAGAGATACATGTGAGTATAAAAAGATATCATAGGAACAAATGCGTTTAGTAGACTTATAAGGCTATGGACGGAGTGTTGACGAAGAATTTACTTCATTATCTATACATATAATAAAACAGTAAAAATATTTTGTCTGTACATTTAGAATTTTTGACTGAAATGGATAGAGGGACACTTAAAAAGAATAATAGAAAGCAAAAAAATTTTTTTCGAATTTTTTGTCTGTCTGTCTGTCTGTCTGTATGTATGATCACGATTATCTCCAAAAATACTGAACCGATTTACTTCAAACTTTCACCTATTGCTTTGTTTTAACTCAGCAAAACATCTAAAGTTTGTTTCATCAAAATCGGTTCATTAAAAAAAAAGTTATCGTCATTTGAATGAACTCAAGGAATTAGTTTGCCTGCAAATATACACAGTGAATTTTTTATCGTTTTGGACCCTTAAAGGAGTGACTCAGACCATCAAAATGAACAACTTTTCCTATGGGAACAATGCTGGTAACTCAAAAAAAAACGACATTCCCATACAAACTGGCCGGGCGGCGTGACTCTTTTTTATGGAAATGACGATTTTTTTTTTTGAGTTCCCAGCATTGGTCCCGTAGAAAAAGTTGTTCATATTGATGACCTGAGTCACCCCTTTGAGGGTCCAAACTGTTCCTGAGGGATGGACACTAACGGCGGCGGCGTAGCCGCGGGCAAACGGCAAACCAACCGAAACTGCTGCGCCTAGAAACTTGAAATTTGGTACAGGGGTTCTTTTAATGATGTGAGTGAGCGGTAAGAAAGGATTTTTAAAAAAATTAACTTTTAAAGGGGTAAAATTTATATGGAATTTTCTCATTTCTGGACTTAAAAGTATGAAAGTAGGTATATAAGTTCTCGATTAAAATTAAAAAAGATGTGTGTAGGTAGATGAAATTTGCAAAATTCCCCCCTTAAGAGGTAAAATGGGGGTGGGTGGGTGGTATAAATATAAGTATGGAAATTTTCTCATTTCTGGACTTAGACGTATGAAAATCTATATATATAAAAGGAGAAGCTGACTGACTGACTGACTGACTGACATATCAACGTAGGGCCTAAACTATAAGGGTTAGAAACTTGAAATTTGGCACAGGCGTTCCTTTTGTAACATAAGGGAGCACTAAGAAAGGATTTTTGGAAATTCATCCCCTAAAGGGGTAAAACGGGGGTACAAAGTTAGTATGAAACTTTGCTGTTTTTGAAGTTTTTCAAATGAAATTCAGCACGAAGGTTCTTTGCTAAAAGGCATGAAACATGAGTAAAATATTTTTTCAAAATTCATCCCTTAGGGAGTTAAACGGGGGCGCAAAGTTAGTATGAAACTTTGCCGTTTTTGAAGTTATTCGAATGAAATTCAGCATGTAGGTACTATATTAAAAGGCATGAAACACGAGTTTAATATTTTTCTCAAAAATCATCCCTGAAGGTGGTAAAACGGGGATGCAAAGTTAGTATGAAACTTTCCGTTTATGAAGTTATTCGATTGAAATTCAATATTAAGGTGTTTCACTAAAAGTCATGAACAAAATCCATGCTAATATTATAAATGCGAAAGTAACTCTGTCTGTCTGTCTGTCTTCTTATCACGCTTTAACAATTTAACCAATTTAGATGAAATTTGGTATGGAGGTAGGCCCGGGGAAGGACATAGGGAAGGACATATCATTCCGGGAAATTCAACTGTTTCCGAGGGGTCCACACTATCGCGGGCGGCGCAATGAACAAAAGGCAAACCCGACTTATATATCGACGCACAGGAGTTTTTTTTTTTTATGGTGTGAATGGACAATAAGAAAGTATTTTTAGAAATTCAACGTCTAAGAGGGTGAAGTTAATATGGATTTTTCTCATTTCTAGACTTAGAAATATAAAAGAAGGCATAAAGTAAAAAAAAAAGTTCTAGATAAAAATTTAAAAAAAATTGTGTATGTGAACTAGACAAAATTTTCCCCTAAAGGGGTAAAGTAGAGGGGTAAAGTTTATATGGAAATTTTCTCATTTCCAGACTTAGAAGTATAAAAATAGATATATAAGTTCTCGATTACAATTAAAAAGATCTGTGTAGATGAAATGTACAAAATTCCTCCTTTTTTTTTTTGAGTAGGTGTCACGGTCAATCGACCATGCACACCCTGGTGTCAGAATTCTTCGGAACCGCCTCTCGGCCTCTGACGTGGTTCCTTTAACGACTACCAGATGGCAGCCGGGACCACCGGCTTAACGTGCCTTCCGAAGCACGGAATCATCTTTATTATCAGACAATCAGGTGATTCAAGCCTGCAATGTCCTAACCAAACTGAAAGCAACTAAACAAAGTATGCTTCCCGTGGGAATCGAACCCACGATCTCCGTGTCTATGCAAACGCCTTAAACACTGGACCACGGAGACCCTTCCTGCCTGAAGGGGTAAAATAGGGGGGTCAAGTTAGTTTGTTTGTTTGTTTGTATACTCTTTATTGCACACATACAAAAAATACAATTTAAAGATACAGATTCTTAGATATAAACGTACAGTGGCGGACTTATCCCTGAAGGGATTTCTTCCAGCCAACCAAGTAGCTGAAAGGACAAGATACAATAGTTACGGGTATTACGAGGTCACATGTACAATAAAATTTACCAAATTAAATCTAATAATTTAAAAACAAAATAATGTAATAATATATCTATCTATATTACATATAAGATAAAACTACATTTGAATACATATATATATATATATATATATATATGGTATTTTTGTCATTCCTAGACTTAGAAGTATAAAAATAGGTATTTAAGTTCTTGATTACAATCAAAAAAGATCTGTATTGGTAAAATTGACAAAATTCCGCCCTTAAGGGGTAAAATAGAGGGGTAAAATTTGTATGGACATTTTCTCATTTCTAGACTTAGTTGTTTAAAAAAAGGTATGTAAGTTTTTGATTACAATTAAAACGATCTGTGTAGGTGAAATGTTCAAAATTCTCCCCTGAAGAGGTAAAGTACGAGGGTAAAGTTTGTATGGATTTTTTTCATTTCTAGACTTAGTATAAAAACGGGTATATAAGTCCACGATTACAATTAAAAAAGATCTGTGTAGGTGAACTCTATCTGTCTTTCTGTTATCTTTTCACGCTTCAACCATTTAACAGATATACTCTTAATAAATTTAGAAATAAAACATGGTGAAAAAATTTCATGCGGGCGGGACTTGAACCGGCGACCTAGGTATAGACCTACCTCAGACGGCAGAGCATAGGTTGTACATAGGTACGACCTATGCTCTGCCATCTGAGCTACCGCACAATTCAATCTCGGCGCCGAAATTCTCCACCATATCCCATTTCCCCTTAAGAGCCCGCCATATGCCAGGCGGCGTGGCGGTACAAACGCGGATGGTCTAAACGCGTTGGCTACTTTGGATATTTTCGTTATATTCAAGGGTTATTCGAAAAAGAAAAACATATGATGGCTGCCTTATCTGTAATGCAATAATAATCAAAAGTTTCAAGGTTAATTTTAATGTATTTGGTGAATAATGCTTTTGACTAGCTCCGTGGCGCAGCGGTCAACACGCCAGCTTGCGACACGGAGTGACCGGGTTCGATCCCCGGCCAGGTCAAGATGGAAAATCGAAAAAATTTAACGCAATGGTGTTTTTGACTCAGATAGTTACCAGAGTTAAGCGCCAATTAGACCATCCAGAATTCAGGATCCGGAATTCAGTCAACGGATAGTCAACGGACAGTTTAATCGCCGATCCGTTGTCAGGACAGAATGGCTTCCGACGTCCTTATCGGAAGCATAACGGAAGCATAAAGTGAAACCATCCGGAATTCAGGATCGCCGCATGAGAGGGACGCCGCTATACGTTAGAAACGATACGATAATATCTCCAATCGCGTCGCACGTATAGCGGCGTCCCTCTCACGCATTCAGGATGGCCAACGGATGGCTCTCTCAGGACGCGCAGTCTCCGTTCAGGACACTTTCCAGACGGTGTAATCAGGAGCTCTGACGACTGAATTTCTTGTCCTTATCGGATGCTGAATTCCGGATCCTAGATTCAGGAAGGTATAATAGGCGCTTAAGTCCTGAACTTTGCTGCATTTTTATTTCAACTTGAGTATTTAATTATTATTGATATAACAGTCAATCATGCAAAGCAGTGTGAGGTAGTACGGGCCCTTAAGGCTTACGTCATCTACACAACTACCAAAATTTCAAAATTCAAAACGTTTATTCAATATAGGTTTCTTTGAACACTTATTAATTGTCATATTTCACTTCTCAACAATTGTTGACGTCAAAAATGTACATATGGCTAAGTTTAACGCCGCTTCCAAAGCGGAGTGCAGAAGAAGCGGCAACAAAATTTTTACATTTTCCCCTGAAGGGGTAAAATAGCGGGGTAAAGATTGTATAGGAATTAACTTATTTCTAGACTTAGGAGTATGAAAATAGGTAAATAAATTCACGATTACAATTGAAAAAGATCTGTGTAGGTCAACTGGAAAAAATCCCCCAGAAGGGGGGTAAAGTTTTTTTGGAAATTTTCTCATTTCTGGACTATGAAGTATGATAATTAATAGGTATGTAAGTTCTCGATTACAACTAAAAAACATATATGTTTATGAAATGGACAAAATTCACTCGTAAAGGGGTAAAATGGGAGGTTAAAGGTTTTATGGAAATTTTCTCATTTCTGGACTTAGAAGTATAAATAATATCCATACTTTCATACTAATACTAATATTATAAATGCGAAAGTAACTCTGTCTGTCGTTTTTTTACGCTTCAACCATTGAACTGATTTAAACGAAATTTGGTATGGAGGTGTGAGGCCCGAGGAAGGACATAGTGTATGTTTGATTCCGGGAAATTCTACTGTTCCCGAGGGATCGACACTAACGAGGGCGGAGCCGCGGGCAACAGCTAGTCAAGCAATATATTTAGTTGTGATAGAGCCGAGGCATCGGCTAATTACATTTTTGTTAGTACCACACTCTCCCAGAAAATCGACGTTTGAGTAGAAGCTTTACCGCTTCTATGCTTCGTTCGGTGAGTGAGATAGCCGAAGGCCCATCCTCCTCTCCCCCATGTCCATTGTTCACCTACCAATGTCCTCCCTCAACTCCTAGAAAGGCCGGCGACGCTCTTGTTACACCCTGGTGTTACAGATGTCCACAGGCAGCGTTGATTGCTTACCATCAGGTGACTCGCTTGCTCATTTGCCGTCCTATATGATAAAAAAATAAACAAGTAGTGTTGCATGCACCAGTATGTAATTCACATAATTTGTGTCATACATAAAGCATGACATTGAATTATATCGGTGTTGGACACACAATGGCCAATTATTTATTATGCTATTGTGTAATGCTCTTAAAGACACAAGTCAACAAACTCTGGGGCTAGGGGATTTTTTAAAAAGTATTCTTATATCTATAAAATATGAATAACGGCAAATTAGTCAAGATGCTTGAACAGAATGAATATCCTACAGATATTCATTCTGTGTTATATAATACTATTAATTAGTGTCAACATACATATCCCTCTCTGGCAAGGAAAGGCCATTTGCAAGAATTAATATTTCTTAAATTGTTTTTAAATAGCATTACAATGCTCGGTATGCATGCTTGAAATGCGTATACCCTACGGGGTAATATGTAATGAGAGAATTCGACACGGTGATTCGAAGTCACGGTGGTGTAATGGTATCACACTTAGGGCGTTAGCCTAAGGGACGTGGGTTCGAATCCTACCTGTGGCCGAGTTCTTTTTCCTCACATATTTTCAATTTTGATTAATATATCTTTGAATGAAAAATAAAAGCATGTCTGTCCTGCCATGAAAGTTATAGCTTGTGCCACTTAGGTGTAAAGATTCTAACGACACACCTTACGTTCGTGTTATAGCACAGAATAAGCACTAGTAGTTACTTACGTAGTTATCTATACTAATATTATAAAGCTGAAGAGTTTGTTTGTTTGTTTAAACGCGCTATCTCAGGAACTACTGGTTCAAATTGAAAAATTCTTTTTGTGTTAGATAGTCCATTTATTGAGGAAGGTTTTAGGCTATAAAACATCACGCTGCGACCAATAGGAGCGAAGCATCAATAAAAAATGATTTGAAAACGGGGGAAAATTATTCATAGTTGAGGACATCCGTCGCGTGCGATGCGTAAACGGTTCAAATTGCCGCGGACGAAGTCACGGGCAACAGCTAGTGGTGGAATAAAATAACGTACTTTACATTTCCATACTGACATGAACTCTTTTAAAAACAGTCGTGTATAAAGGTAGGGGTAAAAATACGCCATACATAGCATCACGTCTTTTTCCCTTGCGGGGTAGACAGAACCTAGGTCTAAAAGACCTTATGGCCACATTTAGCATGTTGGAGGGGGTGTGGATGGAAAACGGAATCAAATAGTGATGGGTTGCTAGCCACATCGCCTATTGACATGATTCCGGAGATTTTAGCCCAATCCCTCGATCGGTTTTTACGATCTGCGCGGGAAGAGAAGGTGCTAGCACATCCTAATTTTTTTCTTTTCTCCCAGACCAGCATGGAAGAGAAGAGGTATATATAAGAAAGTACTTATGTCTTTATATACTGACACGACATGAAAGCAAACATATTTATGGTAAAATAATGTCAAAAATGTCAAAAAAAACGGATTTAAGATAAAGGGATTAATTTAACAAAATATATTTGGTATAGGTAGTTCAGTAATGGCGTCCAATGTTAAGACTAATCTACTTGTACATTTGTAATCCTTGTTTTTTTTTATGTTATGTTATGACGGCAAACGAGCAGGCGGGGTACCTGATGGTAAGTGACCACCGCCGCCTATGGACAACTGCAACACCAGGGTGTGACAGGTGCGTTGTCAGCCTTTCAAGAAGTTGGGGGAAGGAAATGGGGAGGGGAGGGGGGAGGATGGGCCTCCGGCTCTCTCACTCAGCGATCGAAGCATAGAAGCGGTAAAGCTCCTACTCAGACGTCGATTTTCTGTAAGAGTGTGGTACTTTCCCGGACGAGCCGGCCCATTCATGCTACTAGCAATTCATTTTGCCGGTAACGTGGCTCTACCACGCCACGACTAAATTGTACTTGTGCGTGTTTACACACGGTGTGTGTGGTGGGCAGAACAGAACGAGCCGGTGAGCACAGGACAAATTTGTAATTTTTTAATATCAAAATCAGATAACTCGCTTTGAGAGCCTTAACAATATCATTTATAATAGTTTTTATGAACATACAAAATAGCACTATTATAGTATAGCTTTAGGTTAGTGTTTGGGGGTTTCACCCTAAGGCTGCGTCTCCACTGACCCGGAGTAGAGCGGAGAGGAGCTTAGCGGAGCATGAATTGAACAATCACAAGGTTTGAAATCTGATTTCGAGTCTTGTTGCAAATCTGATTTCGTATCTTGTTGCGTCAGTGAAGACGCACCCTTAGTTGGGGACACTCGCTCCTGTTTGGGTCACAAGGAAACCTAACGAACCTAACCCTCCGTTGGGGGGTGGGCAGCGCTCCCATCCCCTTTCCTGTTTAAAAAAATGTGTAAAATGCCATAACGAAACAAAAATGAAAAATAATGTTGTAATCTATATTTAATAATTATAGAATAATGCAAGTAGGTAAATTACGTGCTTCATATTATATTTAAAATACGTGTATTATTAATTTCTTAGCCACAGTATGAAAAAAATAATGCTTATAATTTTTAAATAATTCTACTTCTCGCTTTAGAAATGATGACGTAATACAAACGAATCCTTACTTAATATTATAAATAATAATAATAATAATAATAATAATAGTTTAATTCAGATAACTTGATCCATAGGGGTTAGTAACAATTGGCCTTAAAACTAAAGTTAGTAGCAATTACGGACATACATAGACAGACAGAAAACAACAATATAGGACACATAAATGCGAAAGTGAGTTTGTTTGTTTGCTTGTAACGCTTTCACGCCGTAACTACTGAACCGATCATCATGCAATTTTGCAAACAAGTTCTCTGAAGTACAGAGAAGGACAAAGGCTACCTTTTATCCCGGGAAAAAGTACTATTTCCGAGGGATCGACATTAACGCGGGCGGAGCCGCGGGCGAAAGCTAGTAGTATATACATTCGTGCTAAGCTGTTGTAAATTCCACCCCGAGCACGAGTACAGTGACTCTACACATCCAAGCATAAAGGTAGGATATCCTCTTAGGCAAACAAGCTGCCTCGAAGCTTCGGGAACCTTGATGATATAGTTTCGTGTATGATATGGTTAAATTCGGCTCTACATGTTACCGTTGTGATAGCGCACAAGTATGTACTTATGTATGTCTCTTTACGAGTAATTCGCCATTACTTTATATTGTCTCAACGAACTTGTACGTGAGAGGTGGGGTATAGTTAGACATATTTTTCACAATGCATTCGTGTCATATCAATTTCTTTGTATAAAGAACTGAACACATGAGAAAATATCGTTTTAAAATATTAGGTATAAAATTTATATTATTCGTCAAAATCTTTATACAGTTCCTCGTTGTTTACAAAAATAGCTCTGTGTATTTTTTCGTACCCACAAAAGGCGGTTTCGAATAATTTATAGCAAAAACTTTTTCAGGCGTATGTTAGGGGCGTTGTCTCGTTCATACTGTGTGAGAAATGGCTGCACTTATAGCACTTTTTCGGAGTGTTATGCCGTTTTGAGTGAAGTAGCAAGACATTTTTCTAATTACAAAGGGAGTAATACATATTCACAAAAGGAGTGTGTAGTTTACTGAACATAAGGTGTGCAAGTGAGTAACTTTATTCCCCTTACAACTTCTAAATATCATAATTATATATTACTAGCTTTCGCCCGCGGCTCCGCCCGCGCCAATGTCGATCCCTCGGGAATAGTACTTTTTCCCGGGATAAAAGGTAGCCTATGTCCTTCTCCGCACTCCAGAGAACTTGTATGCAAAACATTGACGCGGGCGGAGCCGCGGGCGAAAGCTAGTTACGCATAAATTATTTTAAGTCATAACAATACTTATTACTACGATACATATTTAGTCAAATATACCATCCCGGACTGTACCTCGCTCAAAGGTACCCATTTAACTAGTGGCGTTACCTCTTTGAATGATAATGGATTTCCTTTGAACCAGATACCACCCGGAGCGGTGGTCATATCCTTTGTTCCTTTAAAGACGTCGTAAGATGAAGTATTTTGCTTCAGGACACCATTGACCAGCTGTTTCCATACCGACTGGAGCATCTGATTATGTAACCTATTGATGGAAAATACTTTTTCAGTATACTTACAACGCCCTTTCATCATCATCATCATCATCCTAGCCGCAAGAAATCCACTGCTGGACATAGGATAGAATACTCCCCAAAGAATTTTGAATACGACCGTTTGGAAGCCGTCTGCATCCAGCATCTTTCTGCAAACTTTGTTAGGTCGCTGACCTGCACAGTAAAAGCGCAAAAAAGCTACATATATGGTGAAATTTTGATCGTTTTGGACCCTTAAAGGGATGATTCAGCCCGTTGATATAAACAACTTTTCCTATGGGACCAATGCTGGGAACTCAAAAAATGTTTTGACGTTCCCATATAAATTGACCGCGCGGCCGAAATTTTTTGTATGGAACTGCCCATTTTTATTTTGAATTCCCTGCATTGGTCCCATAGGAACAGTAGTTCATATCGATGGGCTGAATCACCCCTTTAAGGGTCCAGAACGATCAAAATTTCGCCGTGTATATGTGGAGTTAAATCAGATGCATCATGTAGACCTCTTTTTACCACACTGGCAATCGTATTATAAAACTAGTAGCACTATGTTTAAGCCATTGCTCACCTATATTTAATTGACAATAATAGCTAAGAAAACGTTTAACCAAAAATAATTTATCACTTATATACAACGTGATTTTGAACCTCCTAGCTTTATTGAAATCTCAGAATCAGAATCCCTAATGAAATATAGAACTGCAAAAAATTAGGGTTTCCCATACAAAGTCGCCGATCAGCTGGAGGAATTTCTATGGAAAGTCAATTTTTTTTCTTCGGTTTTTACCTTTTTTTCTTGCAATTCTGTATTCCATTAGGGATTCTGATTCCCAGATTTCAATATAGCTAGGGGGTTCAAAATCACGCTGTAATTAGTTTGACATTTTCTTATCTAAATTTAAATTCAAATTTATTTATTTCCGTAAATGTAGGTGTATTTGCTATCATTGTCAATGGAATATAGGTGGCCAATATTTTGAACCTACTTAGTACTAAAGTTAGTCCTAGTTTTCTAATAATACTGTCAGTGTTGTAAAGAAAGGTCTAAATAATGTATCTGGGTCTGTTGTACCACTTTCTTGCTTGTAAATATTGAAAATGCATGCCTCCTTGAATAATTTGTAGTTAACTGTAACAAACTGCCTAAATCAGTTTGTTAAAGTTAACTACAAATTATTCAAGGAGGTCGAAGCATGTTTCCTAGGAATACAAGACAAGGATTTAGGTTAGTTCTTGCAGCAAACCCGAGCAGCATTCAGTAGCAAAATATTTTTTAAGTGGAGTCGAATGAATAGAGCAGAGCTCAAAATATAAGCGCCAAACAAGCTCCTAAGGCCAGAGTGGATCAATTGCTTAACAAATACCCGCCATCAAACTAGATACCTCCTGCTAAGAAACTATGACCAGGTGGCAATCAGCCCTGGCCTCTTTGGAACTCTTTAAATAGACTGCGGGCTGGTGTTGATGATGTCACGAAAATAGAGTCAGGTGGGGTTTATCCAACAATAGTGAGTGCGACTGTATGGTGCTATCCAAATCTATGGGTCACCTCTTGGTGTGTCCAGATAGCCCTTGCAACTTGCTCTCATCAGGATCTGAATGAGGTAAGCGAAAGGGAAATCATAGTGGCAAAGCACTGGTCGAAACATATTTAATGTGTATGTATAGCCATTTTACGACTCGATAGAAGAAAAAGAAGAGAACCTAATAAAAACTCGAACTTTCTGGCTACACAGATATTAATTAAAATGTTAAAATGCACCTAATTTCACTGGAGTAGAGGTGTTTAATTTAAACGCTTTATTAGGCGTTTGTTATTATTATATGCGATAAGCTTTAAGCAATTGTTAAAATAGTTGCCTAAAATTGTTTGACGTCTTAGCATTTACTTAATGGACTGTTAAACTTAAAGGTCTAAGTTATCATAAATATTAAATACAGTGTTATCATTTTATTATAAGCCTTAAATACACATTATTTATACTTAAATGTTTTATTTTGCTTTTGTTAATCATCTAAGTATAAACACGTCATGTCTTTTTCCTTTGCGGGGTAGACAGGGCCCAGGGCTGTAAGAAATAATCTACATTGCAGTACATTAATTGATCAATAACGTTGGTTGACCCCACGTTTACCCAGCACGTTTAGTACGCGAATATAATGGCTTTAAAAATTGCAGCAATTTATATCAAAATACAGCTGGCAGCTGCAAAGTACGCATAGCTTTTTAAGCCTGTATAAACAAGATTGATATGACAAATCCTGGTTGAAATATAACGTGCTATAAAAGTAACTCGTATTAGGTATTTATATAATCACATTGTTTATGGACATTGGGCTGTGATTATAGGAATTTATACATTTACATATTTTTACGGGAAAATAACCTTTTTAGCTAGCGAAAAACCACGAGCATATCGTGAAAAATTATAGTTAGTTACTTACTTTACACGTCAGTGCTCAAAACTTAGTGTTATGTTTTTAGAGTTTAAATATGGATTTAGGTGAGTTTCTTTATTTCTTAATATCTAAATAAATTTGAAGGTATCTTTTCAATGCTGGTCTGGAAAAAAAACGTAGAATATTGGTACATTCTAGCGCTGCTTCTCTTCCCGTCCGTGTCTTGTGGCATAATTTTTTGCTTGCCTAAATTCTCGTGGTTTTTGTAAGGAAAAAATGTGCCGTAAATCCATCCACTGTTATGAGAGCTGATTAGGCTAGTTTCCTAAACAATAGAAATAGTCCCACCGTAAGATAAAAAAAGTTGATTCAGATCGTAAAATGAACAGCTTTTCCTATGGGACTAATGCTAGGAACTCAATTTTTTGACATTTTCATACTAATTGCTGTGCCGGCCAAACACTTACATATGAAAATGATTTTTTTTTTGAGTTCCCAGCTTTGTTCCCATGGGATAAGTTGTTCATTTTACGAAATGAGTCACCCCTTCTTGGGAATCTCGTTGGTTATGATGTTAGGTACACACTGTATATCGTTAGATGCTTAAATATATTCGCTCTAAAATATAAATTTCATTTTCTCTCAAGCCCTTTTTCATAACGATAAAAATAATTTGAAAGACAACATTGCCCATTTCAAAGATAAAAAGTTTATGAAACGAGGCACAGAGAAAATTAAAGTCAAACAGATAAAACGTTGTACAAATGTCCGAGCGTCTGTTTCAATTATGTGAAGCCGACGAAACCCGAAGAAAACCAATTGCGAGCCGCAAATTAGAAAATATGGTGCTGTTCATTCTTGAGACGCACTTTTATGGCCCCTAGGTTCAGGGAGGCCTTTGGTGATCTTGGGGCGCGGTTACCTTTGAGTAGAGTTAAACCATAGACACATTTCTTTGTTCCCGAGGACCGATAGGAACTACGGGTTGGTACAACTGGTTACATGCATATACTAGTCTATGAAATGTCTTAAATTTATCATAATTACTTAATATTGTTAAATAACGAAAACTGAAATTTAAATATCTATATGACTACAGTCGTGCTCCTGTAGTGGAGACTAAAAAGGACCTGATTATGATGATGATGACTACATTTATTTCATCATTAATAGTAACCAAAAGTCTATTAAAGTCTATATCCATACTAATATTATATGTAGGGACACATTGTTATGTCAGCGTTTCGTATCGCGGTGGGCTAGCGTGCTTTTGGCCGTGAGTCGCGACCCGCCCGTCTCTCGCATAACTTGTGTATCCTCCTCATACAAGTGGTGACCACGACAGAAGACGCCTAATAGACAAGAGGCGGGCATATAGGGGTAGCGGCTCACACCATCGGAGGAGGACACACCGTGCGGGTACAGTCACGCGGAAAACAGTAAGCCGGAATTTTATTTCTGTGAGAAGCAAAATGAATCCCGACGGATCGCCTATTGTGGCGGGCACAACGCAGCCCTCAGGCACCTCGATGGATATGGCTACAGTCTCAGTGTCGGCGAGACTACCGCAATTTTGGGAGGATCAACCACGGCAAGCTTTCCAAAGACGCCATTGGACAGTTTGCAGACTTATTGATGGACCCACCTGCGACGGAAAAATTTGAGGCCCTTAGGGAGAGGTTACTTTCTATTTATGAGGAGTCGACGACACGCAAGCTGCAGAAATTCCCGTGAAAAATAGGTGCTCGCAGTAAGTTAAGTTGGTATATGTTATTTATATATGTATTTCAAAAGTGAGCAATACGTAAATGTTATTCAGTTATATCGTGAAAATGTAAGCAAATTAAGTATTGCGACATGAGTAAAGTGTTTGTTGTTTATGCACGCATATATCGTAACCAAATAGGTTAGTAGATACTTGCATAAGTACATACTTTTTCAGAAATTTGTAGATGTCAAGATATATTTTGGTGTTGTAATAGTGTGCGAAAACTGATTAGTTGAACTTTGATTTCATTAAATACTGATGCATTTTAACTATGTGTCATTTCACCTCAGTTTTGTTTGAGATTAAGTCATAATGGGCTGGGGACAGAGCAAACAAGAAAATGTAGCGGTCGCCCAGGCCCAAGCTACTATTGGGACTACGGTACAGTCCAAGTTAGATTATTTGTCGATAATTGTAGTAATCACGGCAGTGTTAATGGCCGTTATAACAATCTGTATGTTACGTCGGCGATGTACGAAAAAAGTTAGAAAATGGTTGCAACAAGAAGTCCAGAGTACGAGTGTACCTATTCCGAACGTCAGGGCGCAGGCTGCACCCGTGACTCAGCCGACAGTGTACTAGAGGTGTAATGTTTTGTGTCATTTGTGATAGTGAATAACAGAAAATTTTCGCACACTACAATCTTATGTATTCTCATATGTATTGATCCATTTATTTTATACTTATGTGTGAATGTAGTTAGTGATACGAGTGAATAGGCAGTCAAAATAAAAACAATGTTTTGGAAATAATATAGTTTATTTTTAGTATATTATAGGTACAAGTAAAAGCTTATATGGTTTAACAAATAGATGGTTTTGCAAATAAATAGTATGTATGAGTATAACAATTGTTGATATGTATAACTTCTTTTTAGTCTTTTCAAAAAAAATTGGTCTTGTCTAAAACGTTTTCAATATGTATAAATGTACCTACTTAATCTTTTCAAATTTGCGCATATAAGTTAATATTGTAAAAGTTAAAAAAAACTCGAAACATAAATTCTAAATTTAGATTCAGTTAGGTACATGTTATTGTACAATAATATGTTGCAATCGCTTCGAGGTATTGTTGTCCGGCGAGCGAACTGAAGCTCAGGTTTCGAGCGCCGAGTTGAGTCAGCGCATAGCTTCACTCCGGCCGGGCGATTGTGACATGTTATTGGATTTTATAAGGTACAGAGTTATAACCTTGAATGTTGTTTGGAATGATAAAATTTTTTAAAAAATTTGGGGGAATATTATGTAGGGACACATTGTTATGTCAGCGTTTCGTATCGCGGTGGGCTAGCGTGCTTTTGGCCGTCAGTCGCTACTCGCCCGTCCCTCACTTAACTTGTGTATCTCCTAATACATATTTGCTATAGAGACTTTCGTAATTCTGTATAACTGTGATTGTGACTGTGTGTAACTGTGGACATAGAAATATACTCATCGTCCTGGAACTTGACTTTAATTTCCTTCTGAACTTCTTAACGTAGGTCAAGCTAGTGGAGTGCGTAGACATTTATCAGTCAATCAGTGATCAGACATAGTGACACCCCGTGTACAGACTAGTGACCTACATATAAATGCGAAAGTAACTCTGTATGTCTGTTACACTTCACGCTTCAACTATTCAACCAATTGCGAGGAAATTTGTAATGGAGGTAGTTTGAGGCCCGGGGAAGGACAGGACTTTTCGTCCCGGAAGAATCTAGTCGATTCTCGAGAGAGGTAACACGGGCAGAGCCGAAGGCAAAAGAGGCTGTTCCAATAAGAAGGATATGATTCGGGGATTGTGAAAAATTGCATACATTTTTACTAAAATTTGTTTCACCATTGGAAGATAGTGCCAATATTCGTTTTTCCAATAAATATTTTTAACATACGAAAATTCTGAATATTTTTATCTGTCTTGCTACGGAAAGTGATCCAAATATCTACGCTATTATATTTTGTCATAATTCGAACTTTAAGCCGATAAAGGATATATGTACGTAGATCATTGACTTATACAGTAGCGACGTAGATGCATAAAAAAAGGTGAGTTTGGTATATAAAATCGCTCGCTTCGCTTTGACTCTGCGCCAGTGTGAGTTGAGCCTAATCCGTATATAATATTATCACAAATTTATGAATTATTATAACGTAAGCACGGTGACGCAGTGGTTAACACTCCAGTGACACGAGGGTGCCTGGGTTCGATCCTCGGTCAGGTCAAGATGTAAAATGATCTTTTTCAGATTGGCCTGGGTCTTGGATGTTTATCTATATATACATATTTGTTATAAAATATAGTATCGTTGTGTTAGTATCCCATAACACAAGTCTCGAACTTAATTCGAGGCTAGCACACGCGATACTCGTCATATCATCAGAATGATACGTCCATAGAGGGCTACAGCACCCCGCTCTGTCCTTCAGCCTTCCGGGGACCGGGATGGAGGCGTCGCGGGCGCCACGTCACGTAGCCCACAGTGACGTCACAAATGATCACCGCTATAACACATCTAATTAAGGGCCCGTACTACCCCACACTGCTTTGCATGATTGTCTGTAATATCAATAATAATGAAATAATCAAGTTGAAATAAAAATGCAGCAAAGTTCAGGACTAACTCTGGTAACTATCTGACTCAAAAACACGATTGCGTTAAATTTTCTCGATAGAAAAAAATTGCAAAGTTGCCTCCAAATCACGTCTAATTTACTCGGTATATAGCATTATTCACCAAATACATTAACATTTACCTTGAAACTTTTGATTATAATTGCATTAGAGATAAGGCAGCCATCATGTATTTTTCTTTTTCGAATAACCCTTGAATATTCTTAAATAACGAAAATATCCAAAGTAGCCAACGCCTTTAGACCATCCGCGTTTGTACCGCCACGCCGCCTGGCTTATGGCGGGCCCTTAATATGCCAAATATTTTCTCTTGACAGACCTTTTCCTCATCATACAAGTCCATTACGTATTTAACAGAACATCAGTTCATCATATAACCTATTCTAATGCGTAATGGAGAAATGGACGACCAACAAATGAGTACAATCTGTCTCATCGCATAGATTCCTCACATTAATGGAGAAAAAAGAAAAATGGCGGACATGCCGAGGAAAAGTGGACGTTAGGAAAAACGTTTCGTATATTATCCGAATCATTTAAACACCTTTCGTCGGTCAACCACACTGGTCTGGGGGCAACAAAAAACTTGCCAAGTGCGAGTCGGACAAGTGCAAGAAGGGTTCCGTACCATTCATCATCTAACTAATGAGCAAAAAAACACGTTGTATGGGAGCCGCTCTTAAATATTTGTTTAATTTTTATTTAATTATTGCGAATATTTCAGGCGTCTACCTGTTGCCGCTTTCAATATCAAGCAAATACATTCTGTCTGTCTGTCCGTCTGTCACTAGGCTGTATCTCATGAACCGTGATAGTTGAAATTTTCACAGATGATTTATTTCTGTTGCCGCTATAACAACAAATACTAAACAATAGAATAAAATATATATATAAGGGGGTCCCATACAACAGACATGTTTTTTTGCCAATTTGTAACGGTACGGAATGCTTTGTGTGCGAGTCCGGATTTTTCAAGTTTGTTACCTCATAAAGTCATAACTCTGTCATTTATGATTCTATTCGAAAATGACATAGATTTAAAAAAAAATAATTATATAAAAGGGTGTAAACTCGAGATAAGCAGGCGATGGACTAGCACTTTCTTGAGTGACTGGATAGTGAAATGAGAGAATTCATCATCATCATCATCATTACAGCCGTAAAAAGTCCACTACGGGACAAAGGCCTCTCCCAAAGATACTTCATTCCGTAGAGAATATACCCATACTCACCACGCTTGGCAGGCGGGTTGGCGAAATGAGATTTATGACAGCACAATACCAAGTAGTTTTGTGAATATTCTCGTCAGTTCTATCTTAACTATAAAATAAAATATCTGTTAAATGTCAAGACCTCGGAATTATCCAATTAAGCTAAAGCTTGCTGAGGTCCGAACGAGCGCCAGCCGCAGTTAATCTGTCCGATAAGTCCAAAGGTACTTGCATCAAGTAAAGGCACTTGTACACTGAGGTAGTCGAGGACAAAAATATCTTTTGTGAATAGGTAATGTGTGGCTTAGACATTATAATGCGATAGGGTTACTCAAGTGCATAGTCCAGACTTCCAGTTGGATTTAAAACAAGTTGGCCGCTAGCTGATTTATTAGCTGTATTCCGTAACTTAGATCGCCTGGGTTGCGGTCTTTAAAA
Source organism: Elegia similella (assembly GCA_947532085.1). Taxonomy (NCBI): domain Eukaryota; kingdom Metazoa; phylum Arthropoda; class Insecta; order Lepidoptera; family Pyralidae; genus Elegia; species Elegia similella. The sequence goes on from OX383933.1 coordinate 7,611,746, forward strand.
TGCAATCTATTTGGGCCCCGGACCCAGATTCCGGATCCCAAACCATCTCACATAAGGTTGCAAACTGAATCACGCTTAGATATCAGACTGATTAATTATCACAAATAGCTTTCGCAGTGCTCACTCAATATTAGGTAACATTTATAGACAAATTTTTAAGAACAGAATTTAATACTTTAAGATATACTATTGCAATTTTCTTACGGAGGGGTAATCATAGGTAAGACAGCTAACTTCTTCCCGTTTAGTAACCCATTTAACGCATATTTTTTGTCTGTCACTTCTTACAAGGTCTGCGACTGAAAATACTGTAGCGAAGGATACGTAAGATACTGTTACCATAGCTAGTATTTTAAGTAAGAAATAAATTAGTACCTATAATATAAACTTTAGAAGAAAATCCTGTGAAACTTACCAATTAAGACATGTTACCAAACAAATAAATATTAGCTAAACAGATTATAAGATTAGATAGTAAGTTAAGTAAAAATCGGTCTAAAAGAGTAGAAGTTTTTACTCTTTTGTAGGAACATTTGTTTACTTTGTAAGTAAACATATGTTGACTCATTAACGTTCTGTCAGTGTGAAATCCTCCTAATTCTTAATTAATGTCCTTGAAAACACGCAATTTAGCATCCCTCCGGAACTTTTTGGTAGATAAAGATACCAAGTTGGGCCGTCCGCTTTATGCAGAGAAATGCGACAGTTAATATACAGCAAATTATATTAAACGTTGAGGAATTCGTCGTATTTAATAACACAAAGGAAAGAAAAGGATAATAACGGATTTCCGTGCCCTTTAGACGAGTTATTTGGTATCATATATAATAGGTATATTGGCGAAAAAACACATTAGAAGTGTTATCACGCGTAATTTCTATGAAAACTAGTGTCGCCTCATTACAAACATACTACTAACGCAACACAATGGAGTAGAAACTCCTCCTTTGCTCAAAGTTTCACTAGTACTTTTCACTTACTTACCACTTACACGTTAGAATAGCACACGTCGGCATTTTTCCCTTTTTTTACACGTAAATCTCAGTTTTGTCAAAGAATTGGTTAGGACATTGCAGGCTTGAATCACCTGATTGTCTGATAATAAAGATGATTCCGTGCTTCGGAAGGCACGTTAAGCCGGTCGTCCCGGCTGCCATCTAGTATTCGTTAAAGGAACCACGTCAGAGGCCGAGAGTCGGTTCCGAAGAATTCTGACACCAGGGTGTGCATGGTCGATTGACCGTGACACCTACTTGAAAAAAAAGGGAGGAATTTTGTACATTTCATCTACACAGATCTTTTTAATTGTAATCGAGAACTTATATATCTATTTTTATACTTCTAAGTCTGGAAATGAGAAAATTTCCATATAAACTTTACCCCTCTACTTTACCCCTTTAGGGGGAAATTTTGTCTAGTTCACATACACAATTTTTTTAAATTTTAATCTAGAACTTTTATGCTTACTTTTATATTTCTGAGACTAGAAATAAGAAAAATCCATATTAACTTCACCCTCTTAGACGTTGAATTTCTAAAAATACTTTCTTATTGTCCATTCACACCATAAAAAAAAACTCCTGTGCGTTGATATACAAGTCGGGTTTGCCTTTTGTTCGTTGCGCCGCCCGCGATTAGTCCAGTCAAATAAGACTTTGAAGGTTACAATAATTCCCATAGAGCTAAAAATTGGTATGAATGTTCAGAATACCATTATAAATGAATTGTGAAAAGTCCCCATCAATCCCCCTTGTGCAAAAAATTTTATTGATGGTGAAAGTTTGCAAAAATAGGTTTTTCGCGTTTTTCAGCTAAACGGTGAGTTTTACAGCAAAAATAGTTCAGACAAAAATTGTAGATCATCCGATTCTCTACAAAAAATGTATCTACACTTTTTTTCATAAGTATTGCCATTTCCGTGATATAGCGGTTGAAAGAATTGAAAAAAATATTTTATTCGTAATATGCACACGTTTCCACACCACCTATGAGGTAGTGTGCTTGGCGCTTTTTTTTTAACGTGGTTTCCCCGGTAGGCCTATTCCACGATCTATTATGATCCTATTGAATGGTGATATCATGGTGACTATCAATAAAACATACGAATGTTGATGATCCTGATTTTTCTGTAATAATAATTCTATCACCATACTCCAACTTCAATCGCATTTTAATGGTTCTGTTATCTATTGTTGATTTTTTACAAATACTTTTCAATTCGTCTAATGTGAATTGACAATCATCGCTATTTTCAATATATTTAAATATTTCTCTCATCGCAATATTTGTAGCTTCATCTTTAGGACGACCGACTTTACCCCCAGTGGTCGGTTTCAGAAAAGAATTGTAGCAATCGTTATGATACTTAGCCTCGGCAGCGACTAAATCATATTCAAATTCAATTCGAGCAGCAACAGCTTTGGCTACATCATCACAACGAGTTTTAGCTATAGTTAGAATACTGTCTTTGAACGAAAGTGTAGTCACTTTAAAAATCTTACGTCGGTACTGCAGTGCTTTTTTCTTCTCCAACTCTTCATTTAATTCATTGCCGCAAAATAAACAACACTGGTTGAAGCAAAATGTAGTTTCACTTACTCGTGCTCTAGTACGAGGAGGACTTATTTTTGATGAACCAGCTTCTTCTTCTTGGCGCCGTCTTTTCACGGCATCAATGCTACTTTTTCGAGTATAATTTTTTCGACACTGCACATGAATTTTTACAGATGTCTGGTCTTTCAGGTACTCCGAAAACTCATCACCTCTTTCAATACTTGCATCAATTAATGCTTTCATGCCGCGATCAACAGTAACAACTCCACTTTCAGTCAAAGGTTGACTACAAATAAAGCAGAATTGCGACATTTCTTTTTAAAAACAGTAAAATGCACAAACTTTGTTACAAAATATAAGCGATAGCCACGAGTTGTCACTACCAAGGAATGCTTACGACTAACAGTATTTTGTTGAGTATGAGACCTTCGAAACGGAGCAGGTATACGAGCATCGCCACGCTGACAATTGAATGGAAGACAGATGTTACTCAAGGCCATGCGACTAAATGAAAATAGGGGAGGAGTTTTTGACGTTCATTTATATTCTAAGAATTTTATGATTTGTATGTATAAGACATAGGGACTCATGTATTTACTCATATAACGGTTCAAAAATGTATATAAAAGTACATTAACGTGCATATTACGAATAAAATATTTTTTTCAATTCTTTCAACCGCTATATCACGGAAATGGCAATACTTATGAAAAAAAGTGTGGATACATTTTTTGTAGAGAATCGGATGATCTACAATTTTTGTCTGAACTATTTTTGCTGTAAAACTCACCGTTTAGCTGGAAAACGCGAAAAACCTATTTTTGCAAACTTTCACCATCAATAAAAATTTTTGCACAAGGGGGATTGATGGGGACTTTTCACAATTCATTTATAATGGTATTCTGAACATTCATACCAATTTTTAGCTCTATGGGAATTATTGTAACCTTACCTCTATTTTAAGGACTAATTTGACTGGACTAGATAGTGTGGATCCCTCGGAAACAGTTGAATTTCCCGGAATGATATGTCCTTCCCTATGTCCTTCCCCGGGCCTACCTCCATACCAAATTTCATCTAAATTGGTTAAATTGTTAAAGCGTGATAAGAAGACAGACAGACAGACAGAGTTACTTTCGCATTTATAATATTAGCATGGATTTTGTTCATGACTTTTAGTGAAACACCTTAATATTGAATTTCAATCGAATAACTTCATAAACGGAAAGTTTCATACTAACTTTGCATCCCCGTTTTACCACCTTCAGGGATGATTTTTAAGAAAAATATTAAACTCGTGTTTCATGCCTTTTAATATAGTACCTACATGCTGAATTTCATTCGAATAACTTCAAAAACGGCAAAGTTTCATACTAACTTTGCGCCCCCGTTTAACTCCTTTAGGGGATGAATTTCCAAAAATCCTTTCTTAGTGCTCCCCTATGTTACAAAAGGAACCCCTGTGCCAAATTTCAAGTTTCTAACCCTTATAGTTTAGGCCCTGCGTTGATATGTCAGTCAGTCAGTCAGTCAGTCAGTCAGTCAGCTTCTCCTTTTATATATATAGATACAGTACGGTTTTGTAGCAGATCGTGCGCAGTGTCGGCGCGTGTGCCAGACGCCCTAGCCATTTCTAATGTCTTGTTGTTCTGTGGTCAGGACAAAGGGTACCTTTTGCTAGGTAGGAATACGATTCCTGATAGATCTTTATTAACGCTGATGAAACAGTGGGTGAAACTTTAATAACATTAACCCATCTATACGAAAAATCAATTGAATAGATATCTAAATAAAAAAAATAAAATGCGCAAGAAATATACAAGAACTACAGCCAAAGCTTTCTCAAGAACACCATACTCGTAATCTCAGACGAGCCACGATATTTCATACAAACTATAATTGCGTTGCAATTATACCAAAGAAAATATACACACTATACATACAGCGTGATTTTGAACTCCCTAGCTATATTCAAATCTGGGAATCAGAATCCCTAATGGAACGCAGAATTGCAAGAAAAACAGGTAAGGTAAGGTAAAGCAAGAAAGCATAGTGAATAAAAAGTTTGTTAGCGGACAGAACGTTATAATTAAAGTATTGTATTCTTGTATTTTTATGTAAGAACTAGCTGTTGCCCGCGACTTCTTCCGCGGCAATTTCTGTTATTATGATTAATTCGTTTTTTTATTCATAGATGAATAATTTTCCCCCGTTTTCAAAACATTTTTTATTTATGCTTCGCTCCTATTGGTCGCAGCGTGATGTTTTATAGCCTAAAGCCTTTCTCAATAAATGGACTATCCAACACAAAAATAATTTTTCAATTTGAAACAGTAGTTACAAACAAACAAACAAACAAACAAACTCTTCAGCTTTATAAAGCTGAAGAGTCTATACTTCTATACTAATAATATTATAATATTATTAGTATAGAAGTATAGATAACTACAATCAGGTCAATTACTCAAAAAGAACTTCTTTTAAATAATACTTAAAAAGGCTTAAAAAAAATAATAATAATAAACAAAATAACCTTCCTAAAAATATATATAATACAAATCGTAGGTATACTTATTTCACATTGTACGCCACGACATCGAGATATTATTTATTTACTTACACGTAGAATCTCGAGTAATTCCATAACTCGTCCCACATGCCTACGGCCCATTTGGGACGAATTGCAGTGATATTTGAGGTTGAACCTTGAACCTTTAATGCTGGTCTGGGAGACAAAAAAAAACGAACGTAGAATGTGCCAGCTGTTTCTCTTCCCGCGCAGATCGTAAAAGCCGATCGAGGGATTGGGCTAAAATCTGCGGAATCATGTCAATAGGCGACACGCGGCTAGCAACCAAGGAGCGTGTAGATGAAAAACGGAATCAAAATAGTGATATTTTGATTCCGTTTTTCATCTACACGCCCTCCAACATGCTAAATGGGGCCATAAACTTATAGATCTAGGCTCTGTCTACCCCGCAAGGGAAAAGACGTGATACTATGTATGTTTGTTGAGATTGAAATTCACCTTTTTCACGTTGAATATCAGATGAATTGACTTACGTCCGAAACGTGGTCCTTTACTATCGGCCTCATAAGAAAGTTCAGGGTCGCTCAAAGAGCTATGGAGAGGGCTATGCTCGGAATGAGGAACGAGGACATCCGTAGAAGAACAAAGGTCACCGACATAGCTCAGCGGATTAGCTCTTTGAAGTGGCAGTTGGCGGGGCACAGACGAACCGATGGCCGATGGAGCATAAAGGTGCTCGAATGACGCCCACGTACCAGCAAGCGCAGCGTTGGACACCCATCGACCAGGTGGTCGGGCGACCTAACCAAGGCCACAAGAAGACGTGTATGCAGCCCGCTTCCAACCGGCCGTATTAGAAATGGGGGAGGCCTATGTCCAGCAGTGGACTTCTTGCGCCTGAGGTGAGGACGATGATTAGTTAAATTCGTGGCTATCGAGCTAGCGATACAAAACGTCATCAATATAGCGACCTTCTTTTTGAAGACGATATAAATAAAGCCTGCTGTAACATTTTCGGTTTACGACGGCACGTTTATTTTGAGTGCATGTTTTACGTCGACGGGCGTCACAGTCGTAACCTTTCAGACAATTTAACGTAATGGTATATAGCGGATTTTTAATTGCGGATACAGAAGGAATATCAATGTTGGTTTTATGTCACCGTAAAATTGTGAACTTCGACAATTTTTAGGGTTCCGTACCCAAAGGGTAAAAACCCTATTAATTTCGTTCCGGTGTCCGACTGTCTGTCTGCCCGTCTATCACCAGGCTGTATCTCATGAACCGTAATAGCTAGACAGTTGAAATTTTCACAGATGATGTATTTCTGTTGCCGCTATAACAACAAATACTAAAAAATAAAAATTTAATTATGGCTCCCATACAGCAAACGTCATTTTTTTTGCTTGTTTTTGCTCGATATTGATAACGGCAACAGGTAGACGCTTGAAATATTCACAGAATATTTAGTTATATATTCTCTTTTAAAATAAATAATTAAATAAAAATAAAATTAATATTAAAGGGGGGCTCCCATACAACAGACATGATTTTTTGCCGTTTTTATAGATAACGGTACGGAACCCGTTCGCTAGTCCGACTCGCACTTGGCCGTTTTTTTATATAAAGCGTGAGATTACAACCTGTAGGTTAGGTTGATTTGTAATCTAATTTCGTTAGATTACAAACGAAATTCACAATATATTTCTATGCGGAAATTCCTTTGTAGAGAGCGACTTCTGTATGTAAGTACTTATTTTGTGGTATATATCCTCTGGTAATAAGAACTAAAATCGCGAAACATTATTGCAAAACTTTTCCAATTATATTACTCGTAGGTACATTTCGTCTCATTAGACCTTTATCTTTTCGTTCAGTAAAAGATTTTTAATCAAAACTTTGTTTTAAACAGTGACAGACTTCTTCATTTTCACTCCAAGTCCTGAACAATCTGATTGCTGACTGTCTCTAGAAAATTCGAACTTAGAAGTAATGAGAATTTTACAACACTTCCATGCCGGTCTGGGAGACCGGTGTGAAAAAAACCGGCCAAGTGCGAGTCGGACTCGCGCACGAAGGGTTGCGTACCATTACCTATAATAGGTAAGTTTAAAATTATTCAAAATATTATATAAAAATATATCAGGTTTAGAATAACTTTATTTCTCATAAGAATTAGATAAATTAATTCACTTACTGAGAAAAACAATGTGACTTACAATAAATACAATGGGCATGCTTTTATATACTATGCAAACTATTAGCTTCGATGTTCGATACAATATAAGTGCAAGTGGATAGCAATATAACTAATGGCTAATACATATTGTCAATTTGTGACGTCCTCTTGTTATCGATCGCGCACTACGATCTCGCCCGGCAAATATATGATAAGTATATATAAAAGATATACAAGGTCCATTTAAATTAAGCGCAAATGTTTTAAGGGCTTTTATTATGAATTTTCCTTTATCTGTGCTATATGACGTTGCTTCGTACCAAATTTTTTTGTTTTTTGTTTGATTTTTTCACAGCTCCAAGGGACCTGAGTATTTGATATGAATTTCAGCTTGATACCTCCACGCATTCCTGAAAAAAAGGTCTTCATCATCATCATGTCGAGTAGGTGTCACGGTCAATCGACCATGCTCACCCTGGTGTGAGAGTTCTTCGTGACGTGGTTCCTTTAACGACTACCAGATGGCCGGGAGCCGGGACCAATGGCTTAACGTGCCTTCCGAAGCACGGAATCATCTTTATTTTCAGACAATCAGGTGATTCAATCCTGCAATGTCCTAACCAAACTGAAAAAAAGGTATTGTCAGACAGACAGACAGACAGACGGACGGACAACAAAATGATCAAATAAGGGTTTCGTTTTTTCCTTTCGAGGTACGGACCTAAAAACAGTATGCTTGCCAGTTGGTGCATCAAAATTCAAAATTCAAAACGTTTATTCAATATAGGTTTCTTTGAACACTTATTAATTGTCATATTACACTTCTCAACAATTGTTGACGTCAAAAATTTACTTATGGCTAAGTTTAATGCCGCTTCCAAAGCGGAGTGCAGAAGAAGCGGCAACAAACTGCACAGCGCATTTTCTCCAAGGACGACAACTCACAGTTTTTGAAAACCTCCATCCATCGAGTTGTTCGTGCTGCAATGGTATTTATTACTGGTTCAATCTGTTTGTCATTTCGGAATATGTAGAATGTAGAATCTAGACAATGGATGCCTAGACTAACCTAGCCACATCCGGTACTTACCAACGACCGGATGAGACGAGAGTTCAGCGGAAACTTGAGGAAATGATCTTAAAAGGTTGGCTGACATAGACAAACTCGTACGTTGACTAAGAGGAAAAATAGGAAAAAAATAAAATAGGAAATTTCAAGAATTACTTATAGGGTTTCTTATAGCATGGAATTCAAGGAACATAGCATAGGACCAATAAATAAATACAACACAATACTCATCTTTCATATAAAAATAACGAGATCTTAATCTGGTAATCACGATTTTTTTAAATTAATGTTACTTTTGATTAAGCGACCATAGCGTCTTTATTGGTAATATTCATAAAATTCCAAAATTAAAGGAATTTTAAGAACTCTATAAATAATTTTGGGGAAAACGCAGTCAGTTTATCGGTGAAGAAATGTAGCCACTGTGATTTTTTTAACCGCTAAGTAGACAATCTGCTATAGACAGTCGAAATAGACAATACACGGCGCACCTGATGGTAATCGGTTACCGTAGCCTATGGATGCTTGCAAAGGAATGGATTCATGGGACAAGGAACAAGAAAGAAGTGCTAGATGCATATTATGTCTTAACCATGGATTATCCCATCTCTATGGTCTTAACTATCTATTACATTTAAATTACATAATACACTTATACAAATAATTTCAGAAACAGTTACGCATTTTTTTTTCAAATTTTCAATAGAACATATTCATTCAGTTCAAATAATGACCTGACAATGTAGTCTCAGCACATCATAGACCTTTGGATCCATGGTCCACATATAAATATATGTTTTTTTAAGTAATCTATACTAATATTATAAAGCTGAAGAGTTCGTTTGTTCGAATGCGCTAATCTCAGGAGCTACTGGTTCAAATTGGAAAATTATTTTTGTGTTGGATAGTCCATTTATTGCGAAAGGCTTTAGGCTATAAAACATCACGCTGCGACTAATAAGAGCGAAGCATCATTAAAAATGTTTTAAAAACGGGAAAAATTTATGAATTTATACAAATTAATCATAATAACAGAAATTGCCGCGGACGAAGTAGCGGGCATAATCTAGTATATTATAAATTGTAAGTTGACGTCACTTAGTTTGTTGTTGCTGTGAAAAATGCGTTGTGCAGTTAGTTGCCGCTTTTTCCACACTCCGCTTTGGAAGCGGCTCTAAACTTAGCCTTATGTAAATTAACGTCAACAATATTTTGTTGTAAAATAAATGTTAACGTTCACCAAATGATATGTGAAGGATCTTATGAGAAATAAATGATATTTGACTTGACTTTGATATAATACAAGGTGGAGCAGAATTTTTGCTCTCCGGAACTGATAGCCAATTTAGGCGAAATGGCTCTGGATGACCTAACTTTCTTGTTCATCATCATCATCATCAACATATCAGCCGCAAGAAGTCCACTGCTGGACATAGGCCTTTCCCAATGATTTCCAAAATGAATGGGGACTTTCTTGTTCGTCATCTACCAACTTAAAAAAGATACGACCTGTTAAGTTACACGAAATTAGATGCAGAGAGCAATTCAGGTCTCTACCAACTTTTAATTAGCAGCGGCCTAGTTTAGGCATCTATTTCAGGCCTCATTTTCGAAGTTTGTTGAAAATAAAATATAGCGGAAATTTTGAATTGTTTGTCCTGGTTGACTATAAACGCATAGCTAAGTGAAACTACTCGGATGATAAAGCTTATAATTAGACTGTGAAAAACTGAGGCCATTTTCGCTACACCGTGACGTCATCAAACGTCTTTTTACGTCTACAGATAAGTATTTTCGGACGTCTTTTCGACGTCACATTGCTACCTGGGACGACCTGTTTAAAGTAACACGAAATTGGATGCAAAGTGCAATGCAGGTCTCTACCAACTTTTAATTAGCAGCGGCCTACTTTAGACATCTATTTCAGGCGTAATTTTCGAAGTTGGTTAAAAATAAAATATAGCGGAAATTTTAAATTGTTTGTCCTGGTTGACTATAAACGCAAGCTATGTAAAACTACTCGTATGATAAAGCTTATAATTACACTGTGAAAAATGTAGGTCATTTTAACGACGACGTCATCAAACGTCTTTTTACGTCTGCAGGTAAGTACTTTCGGACGTCTTTTCGACGTCACATTGTTACCTAGGACGACCTGTTTAAAGTTACACGAAATTGGATGCAGAGAGCAATTCAGGTCTCTACCAACTTTTAATTAGCAGTGGTCTATACTTTAGACATGTATTTCAGGCCTAATTTTCAAAGTTAGTTGAAAATAATAAAAATAAATAAATAAAATAAAATATAGAGGTAATTTTAAATTGCTCGTCCTAGTTTTATTAATGCACAGCCAATTAGAACTATTCGGATGAGAAATTATAATTTACATTATCGGGGACCTCTTGATGTTTACCCATATATGTAGCTTTTATCAAATATAGTATCGTCGAATTAGTATCCTACGACACAAGTTCAAACTAAACATGGGGCCAGCTTGTGTCATTTGTCCCTATAAATCTTTTTATTTAATATTGACTAGCGGCCTGATTAGCACAGGGAGATATGGGTTAAGTATTGAATTTTATACTTAACCCATACCTATCTCCCCGTGTGGTTTCCGGCAGAGGAGAATAGGACCACTCCAAGTCTTTCCATGGATGTCGTAAGAGGCGATTTAGGAAATACAAGCTAAACAAAAGCTCATAAACATCAATAAGACCATTTATTCCCAGTATTACGTATTTCAATATTTCCTCACATTTGTTGAGAAAAGCATTATACATGCCACGCCGGGAATCAGCTTGCCGGACTCGTAGTTATTGCCAATATCGAGCGTACTACCGCGGCGCGCCGGTAAAGTCATTCACAAGCCAAAAATTACAAACTCCGTGTCTTCTTTTTACTACAATACTGCCTACATTTCCGAGCATGTTAGAGAAAAAAATATATTTATGTAAATTCCTAAAAATTAATCCTAAAAATTCCAAACACGCATTTTGCTTGAATAATTTGTTTAAAAATCGCGTGTACAACATGCATCGAGACTTCAATATCATGAGATATTACCCTGCGTGGCCTTTGTTGTTTTAGGGTACCGTATCCTCAAAGGTGAAAAGAAACCCTTTTTATGGAATGCTAAACTCTTTTAATATATCAAGTTAAAATTAATATCAAAATAAAGTCATTGGTCCCTTAAAGCTCTGATTATTTAGTCAAACTACTATTGCAATTCAATCAGTAGATACGGCCGTTAAACGAGTATTATACATATTTAGTGATTTATTCAAACTCGCAAGGGAATAAAATCCATTAGGGTATTACTGAGGGTCCGAAACGTGGTCCCTTACTAAGGGCCTCATAAGAAAGCTCAAAGTCGCTCAAAGAGCTATGGAGAGAGCTATGCTCGGTGCTTCTCTGCAAGAACGAATCAGAAACGAGGAGATTCGTAAGAGAACGAAGGTCACCAACATAGCTCAGCGGATTAGCTCTTTGAAGTGGCAGTGGGCGGGGCACATAGCGCGTAAAACCGATGGCCGATGGGGCAGAAGGGTTCTTGAATGGCGACCACGTATCGGCAAGCGCAGCGTCGGACCCCCTCCGACCAGATGGTCGGATGACCTGACTAAGGTCGCAGGAAGAAGCTGGATGCAGGCCGCTTCCAACCGGTCGTATTGGAAATCCTTGGGGGAGGCCTATGTCCAGCAGAGGACTTCTTGCGGCTGATATGATGATGAGGGTATTACTCGTTGAGCTAGAATAATTAAATACGATCTCACGAGTACACGATAGTTGTCAGGGGTGTCATCCTCAACTACCTGTCAAGTATGGCATCGGATGGAACGCGCGCCCGGCCTCCCGAGATGCTAGTTGCTTTTCCCCCATTCACCCGACTAAGTAGTATCCCAATACCTTTATTTTCATATCAAATCCAACAGATTCCCCTCCTATCATAACAGCCTCCGTGGTCCAGTGGTTAAGGCGTTTGCCTGTTGACCCGGGGGTCGTGGGTTCGATTCCCACCGAAAGCATACTTTGTTTAGTTGTTTCCAGTTTGGTTAGGACATTGCAGGCTTGAATCACCTGATTGTCTGATAATAAAGATGATTCCGTGCTTCGGAAGGCACGATAAGCCGGTGGTCCCGGCTGCCATCTGGTAGTCGTTAAAGGAACCACGTCAGAGGCCGAGAGGCGGTTCCGAAGAACTCTGACACCAGGGTGTGCATGGTCGATTGACCGTGACACCTACTCGAAATGATGATGATCATAAAAAATACTTCCGATGGGTGGGCAGCAGCGTCGGAAGCAGAAGAACCCAAAGAAACTGTACTCGCCAACCTCTTTGCCAAGCGTGGTGAGTATGGTAATATCCTCCCATGGAACAAACAATCCTTTGGGAGAGGCATTTGTCTAGCAGACTCCAAACGGCTGGAACGATGATGATGATAGTGAAGATGACCAAAGATATAGATGACGTAAACGCACCTACTTCGCGTGTCTGAACCCCGACCAACTGTCAAGGTTGCCCGCAGCTACAGACAGTCTGCGCGTGTCTGTTGTTGTAGCCGGAAGGCTGCGAAAACTATAATGCCTCGTTGCGTGATAAATAAATAACATGTACGGAAAGCTCATTCAGTGGGCAGGCAAGGCTAAATACCTTGGAGTCGTACTCGATAGCGCCATGACCTTCGAACATCACCAAAGTCCGCTACCATGCCGCCTTCGAATTAGGCCGTCTCCACCCCATGATAGGCAATGCTAAGATGTCACTTAGAAATAAGTTGACACTCTATAAGCTTTGCGTCCGCCCTATCATGACCTACGCCGCCGTAGTCTTCTTCCATATCGCGCCCTCCCACATCGATCGGCTGCAACGCTTGCAGAACCGCTTCGTCACCCGTGCCACAAATACGAGTCACCACCGGTACTTGCGCATGACAGACTTACACCGTGACCTAGATCTCCCATCCATTCGCGGCTATCTCAAAAACGCCTCCAAGCGTTACTTTGAGAAAGCCGCACGCCACCCCAACCCGTTAGTAGTGCAAGCTGCTAACTACTCCCCCAACTTACACGATACGACCTTACGTCGTAGACGTCCTAGGAACGTACTTGACGATCCCGATGATTCTATTGACATCGCACAAGCCCGCCTCGACCCCTCTTCGGCTCCGAATAGCCAGAGGAATCCCACTATCCGACCCCGTCGCACTCGCCACCGGAATAGAGTGCGTAGAGTAGGATTAGCTCCGATTACTGGTGACCGCCCGGCGGTCCCGGGTGACTTGCACCCAGGATAGGCCCTTCTGGCAACGTAGCTTTCGGCCCATAAGGCAAAAGATGAGAGTTGCTGCTCTCCAAAGGCTTTTGCCATTGATTCTCAGATTGGCCTTTCAGGCTTGCATGCACGCATACGCGGCCCATCAGGCAATATGAGAGTTTGCTGTCTCTCCAAGCCTTGCGCACACAGGCAACGCCCAAAGCCGAGGTCCGTCCCTCCTGGGGGCGCTTTGGTGATGTTGCCTATAAAGGTTGAGGGCACTCTGCCCTCGCCTCAAACGCCCGGTGAAGTAGCGAAAGCTCACTTGGAGCTAGCTACATAGTCATTAAAAAAAATAAAATAAATAAATAACAATAACCCAAAAATTGCAGGCACCTAAAGGCAAGGACATACTTCCTATCAGACTTTTTAACAGTAGTTGTTAAAAAGTCACCAGACTTGGTTTCCATACAAATCGTGATACTGCGTCATCTACTATGTACATCTATATCTGTGAATACGACAATAAGCAAATTCTTATAGTACAACAAAATAAAAAAAAATACCAAGACTGTAAATTTATTGTTACATCACAAAAAACCTTCAACGGAACCTTCCGTGCCCAAATCGACTCGCGCTTAGCGGGATTATTTATTGGTATACAAAAATATTTTTCATTTTTCGGTGACACGTAGTTCAACGTCTCCAATATTAAAGCGTTATTGTAAAGACATTTATCAAGGTCTCAAAGTGTCGTCGGCAACTCATTTTTTCAAGAGAATGAAAAAAGACCTTTGACCTTATTACCTTTTCTCTTGATCTGAACTGACATATTTGCAAAAAAAAAATGTTTTCTGAGAATATTAGGGCGAAAATCTAAATTATCAGGACAATAGGTGACGCGGCTAGCAACCCATCACTATTTTGATTCCGTTTTCTATCTTTACGCGCACCAACACGCTAAGCGTGGCCTTTCGGTTTTATGACCTAAGGCTCTGTCTACCCTGTAAGAGATAATATATATGTATGTATTAATATCTCTTTAAGACTAGATATTTCTTCACTATTATGATGCCACTTTCTAATAATGTAGCTTTCTACAGGTAAAAAAATAAAAACAAATATTTTTAAGTGGCCAGTGACAAATATAACAAAAAGGATTTAAATGTGTGACTCATCCACGTTCATAAATATTAAAAAGTTGCATGCAATCATTCTTCTTTCACTACTAGTTACCAAACGGCGAAAGAAAAATCTTCTCTTGTAACTGGTTAGGTAAGTTTAGTTACCAAAGTGGACGAAGGGATTACAAACACACAATTAAATCTTTGCTCTTTATAATATTAGAATAGTAAATTAATATTATGTATATTTTTAAATACTATTTGAAAAAAGTAAGTTTCAATCGTGATATTCGAACAAAAGATCATTTTATAAAGATCCAGATTGGACGAAAGTATTGTTTTCAACAACTTTAAAGCAAAACTAAACTCTAACTTGTTTACTTACCTGGAAAAGCAATTAAAAGTAGATAATCCTCCTTAACTCCGGATTAGCATATTTTCCGAATAATCCCTTCACTGACTGTAATTAGGAACTAAATAAAGGAGAACGGTCGAGCAGTGTAACATTGTTCTCATTAGTAGTCGTGGGACGCCAGGCTGATTTTAGCACAGACCTGACGACTACACAGGTTAGTTGATAAAGAATAAGTAACACAGAAGGGACATTTTGGCGGTAATTTCGGTGTACTGTACGGTTGTTTTGTATTGATACGCATATTAATTTTAGTGGACATTATAAAACGGTGTAATTTGGTATGATATAATTATGAACAATGTGTGAAATGACTAAAATTGTTTCTTGCCATGGTACGGCTGCACTGAGATTTACTTAGCGGGCTGGTGGTTGTCGTCGTTGCTGCGTCGTCTGTGATGAAACAATTGGATTCGTGTGAATTATCGCCAGGGGTTCCGCTTTGTTCGGTGTAATTAGGAATTGGATTAAGGAGAACGGCCGAGCAATGTGAGCTTGTTCTCATTAGTAGTCATGGGATGCAAGGCTGATTTTAGCACAGCCCTGACAATTACAAGGGTTAGTTGATAAAGAATAAGTTACACAGAAGAGAGTTCTTGGCGTGAATTTCGGGGACCTTCACGGTTTTTGTTTTGTAAATTGATTTTAGTGAACTTTATTATGGAAAACGGTGTAATTTGGTGCGTTATAAATAATGTCTGAGCCCTTCAGGCACATAGAGACCAAGATTGGATTGAGTTTCTTTCGGCGTATCCTTCTGCGCAGTGGTCATTTTGAAACGCTAGTAGTTTTTCAATTTTACAAACAGAAAAAAAAGAAAAATAAACAATATAAACATATGACGTTCAAAAAGCGATACATGTATCCTATTTTGAATAAAAAATATTCATTTTAATTTTCATTTGTGTGTATAACTAAAAGAAACTGTCATGGTGCGGCTGTAGTTAGATTTACTTAGCGGGCTGGTGGTCGCTCGGCTTGCTGCGTCGTCTATCATGAAGCCTATTCGCGGGAATTGTCACCAGCGCCTCTGTCGAATCAACGAAATTAATTACACCATCATTTTGTTGATAAAGACTAAGATTCTTGCCTTTTCTATAAATATAGAAACTGTCGAATGTTTTTCTTTTATGTAATTTTTAAGTTTCGATGCATCTTCTTGATGTGTTAATAAATAATCTAGTATATCTGCCAAGTTCCTTTGTCCTTTTGATCTTAATGCCTTACTTGATGCCATAATTAATACTATTGCTTCATTTGATAGTGGAGTATCAATATTCTTTGTTTTCGTCATTTGATACCTTCGACATATCTTCGTCTTTCTTTTCTTGGTTTTGAGCAGGATAGATCTGTCATTTTTGTTTACTGTACAACGACAATGGTTGGACCCATCTAAATATATATAACTCAAAGGTTACTCATTGACTGACATAGTGATCTATTAACGCACAGCCCAAACCACTGGACGGATTGGGCTAAAATTTGGCATGCAGGTAGATGTTATGACGTAGGCATCCGCTAAGAAAGGATTATGATCAATTCTACCCCCAAGGGGATAAAACAGGAGATGAAAGTTTGTATGAAACTTTGTTAATTTTAAACCGATCGGGCTGAGACTTTATACTTCTTAACGCGAGCGAAGCCGCGGGCAAAAGCTAGTATTATTTAAAATGTGTATGATGTTTTTGTTGTAGAAAGAGCCAAATACTGTGTTTTTGGGTAAAGTGGACTAGACGCGATGAAAGATACGAAATATAAGTTTATTGACATAATTATAAATAAACAATAAAATACGCTACGTTATGGGGTAGTTGTGTACCTACTTTTATAGGCAAGTGTGACCACTATTAAATGTTGTTTACTAATGACCCCTGGCCAACGTTTAGTAAGAAATTAAAACATAGCTACAAACAAATTTATAACATACAAAAGAGAGAGACGGAGACTTTTAAATTCTGTCTCTCAGGACAGCAACGTGCTCAGTTATAGCGCCATCTATCGACCGTCACAATAAACTAAATCAGCGTACAGTACAGCTACTCAAGTAATAGTCTAAAGAAATAAAGATTCTGCTGTAAAATAGTTCGTAGTGGAAAAGTCTTGTTGTGGACACTCTCAAATGTGAAACATACTGTCGTTGAACCATCCAAAAGAGAAATATTCTCACGGCGAATTACTCAAAAACGAATCATCCTGTTTGTCTGAAGTCTAAAGGAGAAACAACTGTCGGAGATAGCTGGTAGAATCGTGGTGGATGAAGAATATGAACAAAAATAATTCATAAAATAACTATTCTATTTCATCTATTCATCTCAGCCGCAAGGAGTCTACAGCTAGGCATAGGTGCTAGAATTCAAAAACAATTCTCATTTTATCTTTTCTTTGAATCCTCTATTTATGTTTAGTCTATGGCATCGCATTTGGTATGCGCTGGAGCAAAGTCGATAATACAGCGAGATGTCGAACGACCGCGACATTTTTTATAGGGACAAAGGCCCAAATACTGGCGTTTTACTACAAGTATTATAACATTATCTTGCTTTAAATAATCTAAAAACATTTATGAGTAAAATAAGCTGCAGCAATATAAAAATACAAGTCATAATCTGAACCTTTCCACGCCACTTACCCTCATAGAACATTAAGCATTCACCACTCACTGTGAGGGCTGAAAAGATAAGTGTATCACTATACAAAGCTTTGTTTAAAAATAGGCTAGATAATAAATACCTCGTCGGGTCGTTAGTAAAGAAACCTTATCCATACTTCCTTACTAATAATATAAATGCGAAAGTGAGTTTGTTTGTTTGTTACGCTTTCACGCCATAACTACTGAACCGATCATCAAGAAATTTTGCATACAAGTCTCTGGAGTACGGAGAAGGACGGAAAGCTGAAAAGCTGACAAACAGACAGACAGTTAGTTTCGCATTTATAATATTAGTATGGACGTATGGATTATATTGCCTTTGCCTTTTCTCACCGCAATTCTTTATTCGCCCAAAAATGTGTAAGGTACTCAGACCTTTAAAAACATAAAACGATTTCCCTAAAACTGTATGCTTAGGACCTCAAGCTGAGTGTAGGAAAACTTTGCTATCGTAATGAGGCCGCGTGTATGTTATTTGAGTAGCATCACCCCGAAACACATTTCTCTGAATTGTTTAACCCTTCGACATACATTTTCTATGAAAATATTTGTCGGATTTATCCGACGTTCCCGGTCAAAGGGTTAATTTTCTTGTTTGTTTAACATTTTCCATAACCACTGAAAATTAGATATTTAAATGCGATTTTTCATAAGTCATAACCTGTGAAAGTGCTTGAGAACTTTATATAAATAACTAATTTTCACCCGCGCCGCTCTGCCCGCGTCATTGTTGATCCCTCGGGAACAGAATTTTTTCCGGAATTAAATAGACTATTTCCTTCTCCGTACCCCACAGACATACAACAGGCATGCAAAATTTCATGACGATCGGTTTAGTAGATAGGGCGTGGCGTCACAAACAAACAAACTCACTTTCGCATTTATATTAGTTAGGATTAGGTGTAGGGTCAGGATATCGGTATGTATTTACATCTGGGATGTTACGAATATCATTAAAATAACAAAAAATACAAAAGATAAGTACGTAATCACTATGTTTATTAATAATTATACATATTAATAGTAATAAAGGTACAGTAAGTAGGTAAACATATGAAATCGTAACAATCTTTAGTATTCGAATTTCCGCCCACTTCTAGCATGCACCGACTTGCACAGATTCGCATTTTTCCGCAACATTTGCATTCGCATCGGTCGTTGCGAATGCAAATGTATGAAGCCTAGGTATTTTCATCGAAAACGCAGCATAATCCCTTTAAGGGCCCGTACTACCTCACACTGCTTGGCATGATTGACACATTATATCAATAATAATTAAATACTCAAGTTGAAATAAAAATGCAGCAAAGTTCAGGACTAACTCTGGTAACTATATGACTCAAAAACAATATTGCGTTAAATTTTCTCGATAGAAAAAAATTGCAAAGTTGCCTCCTAATCACGTCTAATTTACTCGGTATATAGCATTATTCACCAAATACATTAAAATTAACCTTGAAACTTTTGATTATTATTGCATTACAGATAAGGCAGCCATCATATGTTTTTCTTTTTCAAATAACCCTTCATCATCATCATCATCATCAGGTCCTTTTCAGTCTCCACTACAGGAGCACGACCCTCTCTGTACTACTAGAGCCATACTTGGCCAGAGCAGCCAGAGGACTTGGCCTACACTCTCCACGCTGGCCAGACGGGTGGGAGAGGTCTCTCAGATAAGCTTTGTTTAGCTGATAAATAACCCTTGAATATTCCTAAAAACGAAAATATCCAAAGAAGCCAACGCGTTTAGACCATCCGCGTTTGTATCGCCACGCCGCCTGGCATATGGCGGGCTCTTAAGATGTAACAGAATAATCCATGGTGGGATATTCTTCTTTTATATATCTACAAAAAAGTCCGCGATGGCATATAAAACTTTGATTAAGTACGTTGCGGTAATCGGAAAGCTATTTAGACGCATACAGTTTTAATCCTTATCAACTTAAATACGTTAAGTCACCTTAAGAGGAAACACTGCGCTCGATAGAATTTAAAAATAGGTATTTGTAAAATCTATTGCTGTCATCCAAACAACCCCCGCAGAGTGCGATAGAGATAACTGCCACTCGGACCGGAACCTATAAAAATTACACAAAATTAACGCTTAGTAGTCCTCTGATTTCTTCTCAAAAACTTAACCGATTTAATTTCATTCTGCATGAAAAATTTAAAATAAGCTATGGCTGTGTTTTTATGTTTTCTTTTAATATAATCTCGTCAATTTCTTTTTAATTCTTACCAATTTTTCAGGTTTTTGAAGGTTCATATCTCTTTAAATAATTCAATTATGAAAAAAAATATCACGCATACTAATATATCGATAGATATTTTTTGGAAGAAATCATTGCTCTATAGACACAATAATAAGATATTTACAGCATATAATTTCAATGAATGTTAGAATTATTTGGCAAAAATTAACGCGAGCGAAAATTAATTCTAGTGCGTTTATTGCATGATGATGGGACATAAAGCTAATGCGACCTACGTACGACCATCGTAGGTACTATCAACGAATAGTTATTTCGCTACGTACGACAGACAAATCATGTAGGTATAATAAGCTCTACTACCCGTGCGAAACCGGGGCGGGTTGTTAGTAAGAACTAAAACTAAGCTTACCTGACACTTCAGCTGTAGTAGTCTACTCTTATCTATATTGCCGGAAGAACTGAGAGTTCTTGGTGACTGATATAGAGTTTTTCCGGAAATGAAAGAGAAATCCTCACAGGGAAATAAAAACCCAAGCAAAAACTGTATGGGCGGGCTGAAGTGAAATCCGAAGGGTCGGCGTGCGGTGTTCAATGTGGGAAGAAATAATCTTTAATATAAAAAAAAATCGACTCCAATTATACTATTGACCTGATTTTGAAGAAATTTTAATATGACCAATTTGAAAGCATGTGTGGTTTCCGGAGAGTAGAATAAGACCACTCCTAGTCTTCCCATGGAGGTTGTAAGAGGCGACTTAAGAAATACAAGCTAAACAAAGCTCATAAACATCAATGAGACCTCTCCAACCAGCTAGCGAGGAGAGTGTAGGCCAAATCCTCTGTCTGCTCTGGCCAAGAATGGCTCCGATAGTACAGAGAGGATCATGCTGCTGCAGTGGAGACTAAAAAGACCTGATGATGATGATGATGAATTTGAAAGCTACCCGTATAAACAAAAAATATTTTTTTAAATCTAGCGGGTCGATTTCATAAAATTTGCTACTAAAGCATTCCTCTGATTGATTATCTAATTTATGGACACGCCTGTCTGCCTTTATTATTAAGCTCTCCTCTCTCGGGGCTACTGGAAAAAATTTCTTTAGGAATAAGTAGTACCCTTGTACTAATTCTCTGGATATTATATAAATAAATAAATACGGACAAATCACACAGATTGAGCTAGCCCCAAAGTAAGTTCGAGACTTGTGTTATGGGATACTAACTCAACGATACTATATTTTATAACAAATACATATATAGATAAACATCCAAGACCTAGGCTAATCTGAAAAAGATCATTTTCCATCTTGAACTGGGCGGGGATCGAACCCGGGCACTCCGTGTCGCAGGCTGGCGTGTTAACCACTGCGCCACGAAGCTGTCTATATTTGTTATAAATTGTGTTAATATATTGTAAAAAGTTAATATATCGTGTTAACTTTTTTTTCTATGTATATTAAAATAAATAAATAAATTTCTTCATCTATGGTGAGCCTTAAAATATATCCGCTTAATTTAAATTAACCTTATAACTATAGGAGTTTATATATAAGGGGGTAAAATCGCTTTAGGTATATAGTGCCCAGATTATTCAAGATTACAGCGACAGATATTTATTGCAGTTGAGGAGCTTTTCCTAGAATTCACAGCACAGCTGAAGGAAAAGTTTGGGCAGCGCTGGTACAGCAGAAATGTCGTAGTTAGCAAATGCAAGCCATTAATCAAGGGCTCAAGGCGTGAAAGTGAGCAAGTGTGGCCATAGAAACAGCTATCCAGGCCGATTTAGATATTCTGTAGGTTTATCTAATGGTTGCAACATCACCTCGCTATTTCCATTAGATAGCCAAATTCCGCCTTTTGCATGTCACAACCACCTTGACTTGACACAAAAATACCGCGCTATAGTAGAAACTGTTACTTTGTCCCCGGCCTCCCCTACTCCTACTATATAGTGAAGGAGCTAGGAAATATAGCCTTTCCTATTATTCTTTATTCTCAAAAGCGATAGGCCTCGCTTTTGAAAAAAAAGAATAATAGGCTCAACTTACTTAGGGCGGAAGCTAGGGTGAGATGATGATGATTATTTTCCTTGGTTTCGTTCACATTCGTATTTATCTCATTACTCAGAGTCATGGAGATTCGCTTTTATTCAAGAGATACTCGTATTGATAATTTTGTCCTTGTGTCAACTCTTACGACATGGCCATTATAATATGACTAGCTTACTGGGTAGACTATATGTTGGAAACAATAAAGTAGATCCTCGATATGTTGATAAGCTTTATGATGGAACTAGTGCGCCAAAAGTACAATTACTTCCAATCCTCATATACATTCATTTAGTAGATAGAGGAGGGGGGGGGGGGGGGGGGGGGACAAGATTTTATTTTACTATTTTTTCGTTATGATTAATATACATACAACTATAAGGGGTCCTTGTTCGGAACCCTAAAAGTGATTTATTCTTTTTCAAATTTAAATAATCCTTACTAATATTATAAATGCGAAAGTGAGTTTATTTGTTCGTTTGTTTATAACACTTTCACGCCGTAGCTACTGAACCGAGCATCATGAAATTTTGCATACAAGTTCTCTGAAGTGCGGAGAAGGACATAGGTTACCTTTTATCGCGGGAAAAGTACTATTCCCGTGGGATCGACATTGACGCGGGCGGAGCCGAGGGCGAAAGCTAGTTATGTATATAAATGGGATTTACATGAACCTTTTTATCACTTGTTTCGTTTGACGTTTACGTTTTTATTTGTTCACGAAAATAAATAATAAAAAGGTTCGTGCTGAGTCCCGTGTATATACATCATTAAAATGTGATTTAGAGTTTTAGCAGTTTTTATAGCCCCACTCGTTTACATCTGAATCCCTCACGCTGCAACTGACGCGCAAAAATTGCTAAGTACCACAAAGTTGCAGACAGCCAAGATTTATTATTCGTATATTTATTTTGTCATTAGCTTCTTTGGTAAGCATGAAGCAATATTATTTTGTTTTTCAATTTGCATTGATTATTCTTTCATCATTAAAGATTCAATTTAATTTTGAGAACTGCCAGTTCCATGATTATTTTGTCTTCTTGCTATAATTTTAAAGTAAAAATAATAAATAAAATACATAAATACATAGGGGCAAATCACACAGATTGCGCTGGTCCTACAGTAAAGTTGTGAATTTGTGTCGTAGGATACTAACTCAGCGATACCATATTTAATAAAGGATACATATATTTAGGTTAGGTTAAATTAAAAGTATTTTGGAATGAATGGAACGTATTTTAAAAGACAAGGACGGAAACGGTGATGTATCTGAGTGATATATGTAAGTGAGTGAAAGAGATAGCAAGGGAAGCGCACTATTTTTAAATTTAGTATGAGAAAAAAAAAACAAAAGACAGAGAAAGGACGACTTTGGGAAGACTCAAGATGATGAGAAGTAAGACGAAAAGATCTTGTCATAAGTTTAGTTGAGTATATTAGTGTACTAGAATTTCCAGGGTTTTTAAATACACCTATTCCCACATATATAGATAAACATCCAACACCTAGGCCAATTTGAAAAATATATTTTCCATCATGACCGGGGCTCGAACCCGGGAATCCTAAGATTCAAAGACACTTGGGGTACAACTGAGCCACAACGGTCGTCAAAAACAAATGTAATAGTATGTATTATACCTCTGGTAAATAGATAAATTACATGATTAGTTGAGTTTTACAGCTCTACTCTACCCTTTAAAAAACAAACCAGCAAGAAAAAAGCGATCAATTCTCAAGACTGAGTTCTTGGCGGGAATTCTTCGGACTACACGGCTTTGTTTTGGATTGTTAATTGTTTCTAGGTTTCTGGTGGACTTTATAATATTATCGGTGTAATTTGGTGTTATAAATGCGCATGTTTATGAATAATGTGTAGAATAACTAAAAGAAACTTTCATGGTGCGGCAGTAGTGAGATTTACTTAGCGGGCCCGTGGATGTCCGTCTAGCTGCGTCGTTAGTGGCCAGTAGATTCGTGGGAATTGTCGCCAGGGGCTCCGTTGAATCAACGAAATGAACTACACCATCATTTCATTGATCAACAAGACTAAAAAAAAGCGCGGGATACTTCAATAATCTTGATACTGGCTAAATACGTCATGCGTGAAAGCTGATGAAAGCTATACATCACATAATATCCCATCTATTTTCTTGCGAGATAGACAGAGCCTAGGTCTATTAGACCTGAAGGCCACGTTAAGCATGTTGGTGGGCATTAATTGGAAAACGGAATCAAAATAGTGATGGGTTGCTAGCCGTATCGCCTATTTACATGATTCCTCAGATTTTACCCATTCCCTCGATCGGCTTTAACGACCTGTGCAGGAAGAGAAGCAGTTGGTACATTCTACGTTTTTTCTTTTCTTCAGACCAGCATGGATGATAAACAAATTTAATAAGCCAAAAATAATAGAAAAATAAAATATCAAGACTCGCTGAAAGTTATTAGCTACCATCTATCGTATTCTGCCCTATCAATCCGTTTAACAGGTTGAGTTTAAATTGCTGACTCGATCCACTTGAATTATTCGAATTCGTAGCCAGTTTTAGTCACAACGTATTGAAATAACGTCGTAGTAGAACCTATTCTTAAAATGTCCTATTTTTTTAGGTTTATCTTTTTATTTATTATTACACCAGTGATCCGTCCCGGCTTCGCACGGGTGCGTTAATTTATACATATAAACCTTCCTCTTGAATCCGCATTAAATCCGTTGCATAGATTCATAGATCTAAGCAAGCATATATAGGGACAGACAGCGGGAAGCGACTTTTTTATACTATGTTGTGATTGTTATTATATCTAACGTTTCTAATACTTTACAATCGAGAAGAAACATTATGAACTCTCGTTTGATTATTAAACAACAGGATGTCATTGAGCCCATTTTTAATTAAAATATATATAATATATACTTCACATTAAAAGTGCATTTGATGCCTTCAGGTTGTTTCGTTCATGTTCATATTTTATTTTAAAGTAAATATGCAGCACGAAAGTTAAAGTACTTATTTTGAAATATTTTACATTAATAGAGCTCGCCACGTCGATGTGATTCCGGTGAAGATTAAGCCTTAGTCCTTTTAGAATTGCAGGTCATTTTCCGAATAGCTCCAATGGCGACTAAATGTAATTTGTTACCGATTGTGAGCAAATTGAGCTCTTTAGAAAAATTCTAAACCTTTTTCTGAAAACGAAGATAAATGTTATTTGCCGAATGACACTGAATTTAAGTTTTTTTTTGACATGAGATTAGTGTAATAAATCCTTCGATAACATAACATTATTTTTAAAATTTATATTATTAATTTTGTTAAATACTTAATGTCAACTTTTAAATAATTTATTTTTAATGATTTATTAACTTTTATATATACTTTTAATTATACCGTAATATCAAACAAGTTATAAATAACAAAACAATGCTGTAGAGGCTCTAAAAACAATGATCCCACCATTCCACTCCTACACGAAATAATATTTAGAATAAATATGTACCTGCGTACCAAATTTTAATCCAAATTAGTTTTATACTTATTGCATTAATACTTAATTATAGTAGCATCCAAAATATCGAAAAGCATTTAGACTTTTGCAATGATTCATATCAAGATAATAAAGATGATTACGTGCTTCGGTTCGGATTGGTCCCGGCTGCCATCTGGTAGTCGTTAAAGGAACCACGTCAGGGGCCGAGAGGTGGTTCCGAAGAACTCAGACACCAGGGTGTGCTTGGTCGATTGACCGTCTCACCTACACGAAATGATGACTATAATATTAATATTTTTTCTTCCTAAAATAGAATCAGTTATCTACATAAATATTATCATGTCTTTTTTTCTTGCGGGGTAAACAGAGTCTAGGTCTATACGACCTTATGGCCACATTCATCATGTTAGAGGGCGTGTAGACGCGGAAACGGAATCAAATTAGTAATAGGTTGCTAGCCGCATCGCCTATTGCCATGATTCCGCAGATTTTTGCCCAATCTCTCGATCGGCTTTAACAATCTGCGTGGGAAGAGAAGCAGCTGGCACATTCTACGTTTTTTAGGTTTCCGTATCCAAAGGTTAAAAACGGCCTCCGCTGTCGTCTGTCTGTCCGCCTGTCTGTCTGTCTGTCCGTCTGTCACCAGGTTGTATCTCATGAACCGTGATAGTTAGACAGTTGAAATTTTTACAGATGATGTATTTCTTTTGCCGCTATTATAACAAATACTAAAAAATAGAATAAAATAAATATTTAAGGGGCTCCCATACAACAAACGTGATATTTTTGCTTGTTTTTGCTCGATATTTATAACGGCAACAGGTAGACGCTTGAAATATTAACAGAATATTTAGTTATATATTCACTTTAAAAATAAATAAAGAAATTAAATTAATATTAAAGGGGGGCTCCCCTACAACAGTCACGATTTTTTGCCGTTTTTATAGATAACGGTACGGAACCTTTCGTGCGGGAGTCCGACTCGCACTTGGCCGGTTTTTTTCTTTTTTCCAGACCAGTATGGAAGACGTTGTAATTTAAACGAGCGGTAACAGCTGCTTTTCAAAAATAAATAAAACAACTACCCTTATAGCCAGTGTTGTCACAAAAACTCGAGATCAAAGGGTTGGGCACTGAATTCTACGACATACAAAACAGTATTTGCTTTGTAAATGTTTTATTTCGGCGCATTCGAGGGTTTTCCGTGAAATTGTCCGGAGGACAGGAATACAAATAGGCTGTAGGGTTGCTACATTTCATTAACAAAGTTGCCCAATATGCTGTAGTACCTAGACTATACTTAAGTCTAGTTTACGGTAGGAATAAGGTCTTCCTTTCAGCGAAAAATGTTGCTGGCAACCAAGAATTCTTTTCTATTAAAAACTTAAGTTCAAAAACAAGTCAAAAAGTTTTCTTTTCAAGTTTTAAGTTTTTGATTCAGTAGTATTTCGGTTCCTAAGCTAGCAAAATCTCTTGTGTACTGACGACTGTCCAAATATAATGTCGCGTGTTTTACAATAAAATACCATAATCTCAGCAGTCCAAGTTCTTTCATTTCCATATACAGTCCACGTACAAAAGATATGTAACTCTAAGTGCAATTCAACAAACATCTTAAATTCAATGTCTAGATACAATTGTAACTTTTGTTTTTGACTGGGTATTAATTGACATTAATGAATTAACATTACAAAAATAAAGATTTCTATGATTTTCTGGGGAATATATAACCTATACATATAAAAGGAGAAGCTTACTGATTGACTATCTGACATATCAACGCAGGGCCTAAACTATAAGGGTTAGAAACTTAAAAAAAAATTAGGGGCTCCTTTTATTTGTATTTGTAGGGGAGCACTAAGAAAGGATTTTTCGAAAATCATCCCATAAGGGGGTAAGACGGTGGTGCAAAGTTAGTATGAAGCTTTGCCGTTTTTGAAGGTATTTGAATGAAATTCAGCCTGAAGGTTCTTTATTGAAAGGCATGAAACACGAGTATAATAGTTTTCTCAAAAATTATCCCTTAAGGGGGTAATACGGGGATGGAAGGCTAGTATGAAATTGTCCCTTTTTAACCATTGAACCAATTTAGATGAAATTTGGTATAGAGGTAGTTTGAAGCCTGGGTAAGTACATAGGGCACTTTTCATTCCGGGAAATTCTACTGTTCCCAAGGGATCGAATGTAAAGTATGTATGAATATTTTCTCATTTCTAGACTTAGAATAACTTACTTAGAGCTAAGTTTACGCCGCTTCCAAGGCGGAGTGCAGAAGAAGCGGCAACAACCTGCACAGCGCATTTTCTCCATGACATCAACTTACAATATACGACTGACTAGAACTAAATGTGTGGACTTGAGCTTACATTGTCATGTCATAAAATAAAATTAATTTAGTAATATGAAATAATAGTAATGAAAAAAAAGTTTATTTAAATTTTTGATTTAATGTCAAGTCACATTATGTACAAATTGTACCAATTCATGTCATTTATATATTAATATCATGACGAGGGTCCGGCACCGAGCTTTGGCCAGATATTTTTATCATTTAGAAAATTATCAGTCCTGTAATAAGCCTTTTTACAAAGAACCTGTTTTACATACGCTTTGAATTGTCTATCAGGCATATCAAGGACTGATTCTGGCAACTTATTATAATAGCGTATACAGTTACCTAAAAACGAATCACTAACCCTGCTGACCCTATACCGCGGGAGAAATAATTTGTTTTTATTACGTTATTTACACAAATACCTTAACATTTTTATTTTATAATTAAATGTGGGTCTTACAATTTCGGTTTTGCGGCTCTATCCACCAGGTCATCTAGATTGATATATGAGGTAACACCCATAGCAAGTTCACAAAACGTGAAACACGAGGTACAAATACTGTTAATATAGTAATTTCTATAGAAATCATCTATAGTATAGTACAGCTGATTACTATAGAAATGACAATAGTATTGATACTATATTTACCGATATAATAATATTATAAACGTTGAGTATAATTAAATGTGAAGTACCTTCACCTCTACACTTAGCTCAAAAGTAGTACCTTAACGCAAAAACTATGTGACGGATTTTAATATAGCCTTACAATGTTATTTATCCATCGGGATAAATAATCCTTGTCATAAATAACCAATTTAATACATGTCCCGGGACATTCAAAAGTAGAATAAATGGGTATCTCTTGGATAGGCATGTAACATCCTCGTCTTCATTGTCACTTACCATCAGGTGAGATGGGAGACAAATGCCTCATTCAATATTTAGTAAAAAAAAAAAAAAAAAATCTAAGAGTACATAAACTATAATATACTCGGACAAATAAACAAAGCAGTATATACGAAATTGAAAACAAATATGAACAACTATTTTTTAATCAAAATATTTAATACATTTTTAGTATCAATTTACTCGGCTGTGTATTTATAGATTGAGAAGCTGGTAGCCCTGGGTATCGGTAGCTCAAACTAACTGAAATGTTGACACCCACAGGGTCTAACACTAGTTTGGGACGTGATGAAATAGCTTGATTTCAAATCACAAATCTTATTGTCGTTTTTAGGGTTCCGTACCTCAAAAGGAATAAACGGAACCCTTATAGGATCACTCGGTTGTCCGTCTGTCTGTCAAGACCTGTTTCTCAGGAACGCATTGAGGTATCAAGCCGAAATTTGCATCAAATACTCAGGTCTGCTGTCCCTTGGAATTGTGAAATCAAACTTTTTCAGGTTATGCCGCAAATTTTCGTTTTTTTCGACATTCGCAAGGGAATTCAAAACCGATAGGGTAGTTCCCATGAACTCAGAATCTTGAAATTAGATACGAGGCAACGCTCACATCGCGAATGTTTTCAACATACGAATTATACACCGTCAAATTTTTATCGTTTTGGACCCTTAAAGGGGTGACTCGGACCATCAAAATGAACAACTTTTTCTATGGGAACAATGTTGGGAACTCAATAAAAAAATCGACATTCCCATACAAACTGGCCGGGCGGCGGGACTCTTTTGTATAGAAATGACGAAATTTTTTAAGAGTTCCCAGCATTGGTCCCCTAGAAAAAGTTATATTGATGGTCTGAGTCACCCCTTTAAGGATCCAAAACGATTAAAATTTCACCATGTATACTTAACAGAAAATCCTAACTAATATTATAAATGCGAAAGTGAGTTTGTTTGTTTGTTTATTTGTTTGTTTGTTTGTTTGTTTGTTTGTTTGTTTGTTTGTTTGTTTGTTACGCTTTCAGGCCGTAACTACTGAACCGATCATCATGAAATTTTGCATACAAGTTCTCTGGAGTACGGAGAAGGACATAGGCTACCTTTTATCCCGGGAAAAAGTAGTGTTCCCGAGGGATCGACTATGACGCGGGCGGAGCCGCGGGCGAAAGCTAGTATAAAAATAAAACCGACGTCGCTGGTTTCCGATCGCTAAATTTGCCCGAGATAGGCAATCTTGAGGCGATATTCAGCAGTAACCCGATTTGTCGTTTAATCGGCCAGTTTTTATGGCGGTGGAAAATTGCATCAGTTTTACTGCGGGGCTGCGCGCAATCGCAATATGTGGCTATCCATACTACCATTATAGATATTTTATTAAGATAAGACAACAATGCCAAATAAATATTAATAAAAATATAGCTTCATATTTATATGGCTTCACTTCATCCCTCTCTAAATGACAAATTGTGTTGTAGGCCATTTAATACTGGGCCACTAATGGTATAAAGGTCTAAAATGAGAAGGCTTATACAGGATGATTTTTAATTATCTGGCAATGTTGCAGTGTGGGAATCGGAATCCCTTATAGAATATAGACCTGCATGAAAAAAACGTAGAAATAATAAAATAAATTGAGCCTCACATACAAATTCACCGATCAGCTGGTCTTTCTTATTTATACGTCTACCTTATTTTTTCTTGCGGATGTATATTCTATGAGGGATTCTGATTCCAACATTGAAATGTTGCCAGGTAATTAATAATCAACCTGTGTATAATAAACTAGCGGCCCGCCTCAGCTACGCATGAGTAGATATAGGTATCTAACCTATGTTCATCAGGGATGATGAACATAAGTTAAATACCTATTCTAATAGTGAAATAATTTTTCAAATCGGTCTATTTGGTTAGGTCCGTTAGGTTTATTTGTGACTAAAACAGTAGCTTACATTGAAGAAGAAGAAGAAATATATAAATAAATATATACGGACTTAGGAAATACAAGCTAAACAAAGCTTATAAACATCTAAGAGACCTCTCCAACTCGTCTGGCCAGCGTGGAGAGTGTAGGCCAAGTCCTCTGGCTGCTCTGGCCAAGTATGGCTCTAGTAGTACAGAGAGGGTCGGGCTCCTGTAGTGGAGACTAAAAAGGACCTGATGATGATGATGATGATATACGGACAAATCACACAGATTGAGCTAGCCCTAAGGTAAGTTCGAGACTTGTGTTATGGGATACTAACTCAACGATACTATATTTTATAACAAATACATATATAGATAAACATCCAAGACCCAGGCCAATCTGAAAAAGATCATTTTCCATCTTGACCTGGCCGGGGATCGAACCCGGGCACTCCGTGTCGCAGGCTGGCGTGTTAACCACTGCGCCACGGAGCTCGTGGATTAGATGAAAGAACGTGTTTTTAACGTGCACTGATGGTGGCTGACTTGAGGACAATGTAGATTTTTGAAGTAGAATCCCTATCCTTACTAATATTATAAATGCGAAAGTGAGTTTGTTAGTTTGTTTGTTACGCTTCCACGCCGTAACTACTGAACCGATCATCACGAAATTTTGCATACAAGTTCTTTGGAGTGCGGAGAAGGACATAGGCTACCTTTTATCCCGGGGAAAAGTACTATTCCCTAGGGATCGACATTGATGCGGGCGGAGCCGCGGGCGAAAGCTAGTAAAGTCATAATTTAATATGTAAATTAATTTAATAGTATACAATTGTAGCGGTCTATATTAAGTAAGTCGTTACCGCAAAGATCTCTAGCCGACAGCTCAGCGGAGGGTAATGTATTCGCGGTCGCAACGGGTTTAGTGCTCTGTATACATAATTGATTGTCGAGTTCCTTGGTGGTCTTTGAGGTGGATTTATGACTCTAGAGATAAACTACGATAATATGTCAACAGTGTGCGACTTTGTCTGATGTTATATATATGTTCTTTATTTGGTGCAGATAATTTCTTTATTACCATTCTCAAAAACATCTAGTAACCTTTTTTTTCTTAATATTAGCCTAAAATAGGACGATGTCGCAGCTATTTGTAATTTTAAAATCGGTAATGGTAGTTTCTAGATTTGTCCATTACATACCAATACACAAATCTTTACTTTTTATAATATTTGTTAACATAGACTAGCGGTTAACAAGTTTTATCATCGAAAAAAAAAAACTTGTACCTACTAGGTACTAATATCCCCTAAAAAAACTAGGCATTTAAAGGCTAATAATGTATGAAAGATAAGCGAATAAGCTATAATATTTAACAACACAAAATATAGACAAAATAAAGTAAATAAAAACTGTTCTACTCTATTCTATATTTTGAAAAAATGTTTAATATCTATGTCTACATTCTGCACAATTGTATCATATAAGTACTAGTTTTCGCCCGCGACTCCGCCCGCGTCAATGTCGATCCCTCGGGAATAGTACTTTTTCCCGGGATAAAAGGTAGCCTTTGTCCTTCTCCGTACTCCAGAGAACTTGTATGCAAAATTTCATGATGATCGGTTTAGTAGTTACGACGTGAAAGCGTAACAAACAAACAAACATACTCACTTTCGCATTTATAATATTAGTAAGGATAAGGATAGTAAGGATAAGGATTAATATGAAAATATTAAGACCTTTCATCTTTTTCCCTAATCGCCTAATAGTTCTGCGCAGCCTAATGGCTTCCGCAGTAGCGACGTTTTTCCGCCCCGCTTAACCACAGAAACCTCAATGTTTGTCCAAAACTTTACAGAACGTTAAGAATAGAGACGAAAAGGGTGAGTCATCTCATCGTGGTTTCTCTTTGTTACTTTGTTAGTTTAATACTTATTTTATGTTACCGACTAACTCACCTTTGAAATTTTTAGGAATTATTCAAAGTTACGGTTATGACGGAATGTTATTCTTCATACAATACATTGTTGAGTTACTGAATTGATACGATTTAGAAGATTCTATGTGTAATAATACATACAACAAACGTGATTTTTTTGCTCGATATTGATAACGGCAACAGGTAGACTCTTGAAATATTCACAGAATATTTAGTTATATATTCACTTTGAAAATAAATAATAAAACTGAAATAAAATTGAAGGGGGCTCCCATACAACATACATTATTTGTTTACTGATCTTTTAGATAATAGTACGGAACCCTTCATGCGCGAGTCCGACTTGTACTTGGCCGGTTTTTTTTACTGTTCCGTGGAGCACCTTAATAATGGCAGACCCCGAGCTACAAGACAAATGACATAGTAAAGGATACAACCGGACAACACTCGGAGAAGATATCATCACACAACTCGGTAATAAAATATTTAGTAATAAGTATCTCATTTCCGTGTTTCACTATTATATTTTTCATGTCTGTGTCATTGTATGGAATTGTGTAGAAATTGTTCTTTTATAACTATTGGGGCTTTAGGAATATGAACGTGACGTCTCTATAGGAAGTAAATAATATTGTTATTTATTGCACGTACCTACACGTATTTCTAAATCAGCAAACTACCTCACTACTGTATGCAGATTTACCTTAGTTTATAAGCTAGTGTCATCTATACTTAATATACTTAATCTATACTTCTATACTAATATTATAAAGCTGAAGAGTTTGTTTGTTTGTTTGTTTGTTTGAACGCGCTAATCTCAGGAACTACTGGTTCAAATTGAAAAATTAAATTTTTGTGTTGGATAGTCCATTTATTGAGGAAGGCTTTAGGCTATAAAACATCACACTGTGACCAATACGAACGAAGTATCAATAAAAAATGATTTGAAAACGGGAGAAAATTATTGATCTATACTAATAAAAAAATGAATTAGTCATAATAATAGAAATTGTTGCGGACGAAGTCGCGGGCAACAGGTAGTAATAAATAAATATGCCATTCTATTCCGGTAAAATGATCACGTCGGGTTCACCAATTATGGCGAAATAAACTACGGAGGAGTTAAATGATGGAATAGAACGACACCTGATGATGAAATGACACCTTTATCCTTATCCTTACTAATATTAAAAATGCGAAAGTGAGTTTGTTTGTTTGTTTATTTGTTTGTTTGTTACGCTTTCACGCCGAAACTACTGCACCGATCATCATGAAAGTTCTCTGGAGTACGAAGAAGGACATAGGCTACCTTTTATCCCGGGAAAAAGTACTATTCCCGAGGGATCGACATTGACGCGGGCGGAGCCGCGGGCGAAAGCTAGTTTATTATAAAACTAGCTTATA
Source organism: Elegia similella (assembly GCA_947532085.1). Taxonomy (NCBI): domain Eukaryota; kingdom Metazoa; phylum Arthropoda; class Insecta; order Lepidoptera; family Pyralidae; genus Elegia; species Elegia similella. The sequence goes on from OX383933.1 coordinate 7,645,762, forward strand.
TACTAAGGTTTATGTACATAAAATAGTGGGGTAGTTTGCTGAATACGTGTTCACGTGTGTACGTGCAATAATTAAGGGTCCATACTACCTCACACTGCTTTGCATGATTGACTGTTATATCAATAATAATTAAATACTCAAGTTGAAATAAAAATGCAGCAAAGTTCAGGACTAACTCTGGTAACTATATGACTCAAAAACACGATTGCGTTAAATTTTCTCGATAGAAAAAAATTGCAAAGTTGCCTCCAAATCACGTCTAATTTACTCGGTATATAGTATTATTCACCAAATACATTAAAATTAACCTTGAAACTTTTGATTATTATTGCATTACAGATAAGGCAGTCATCATATGTTTTTCTTTTTCGAATAACCCTTGAATATTCCTAAAAAACGAAAATATCCAAAGTAGCCAACGCGTTTAGACCATCCGCGTTTGTATGGCCACGCCGCCTGGCATATGGCGGGCTCTTAACAATATTATTTACTTCCTACAGGCACGTCACATTCGTATTCCTAAATCCGCAATAGTTACTTCGACATTTGTATTGATGCATCTTTGGTAGTTTGGGAGAAAAGAGAAAACGGAGAGTGTACTATAAAATGTTGCGTCTCTACCCGTGCAGATCGTGCACGCCAATCGAGGGAATAGGCGAAAATCTAAGAAATCATGTTAATCGGCGATGTGGCTAGCAACCCATCACCATTTTGATTCCGTTTTCCACCTACACGCCCTATGATTACCACCATGCTACACGTCGCTTTTAGGTCTCAAAGACCTAGGTTCTGTCTATCCCGCAAGATAAAAAGACGTGATAGTATGTAAGTATTTGTATTGTGTTGCAATGAACGTAATAACTGCAGTAGTTCAATACGGTTCTACAACAAATTAAACTGTCCAAGTCTACTGCAATAACATTAAAGTCTTAACACGGTGAATGTGGCCATTTATCTTTACTAGTGAGTAATAAGACTTCGTTGGTGTCTTGAAACTAGTGCTCGTGTGAGATCACTTAGTCTAGAAGTATAATACCCTGGGTATAAAATACATTAGCAGCATTCTTCCTACACGTACACACGGTTATTTTTAAAACACTACTTAATATTTATTAGATTATAGATATACTAATATTATTAAGCTGAACAGTTTGTGTGAACGCGCTAATCTCAGGAACTACTTGTTCAAATTGGAAAAAAAATTTTTGTTTTGGATAGTCCATTTATTGAGGAAGGCTTTAGGCTATATAACATCACGCTGCGACGAATAGGAACGAAGCATCAATAAAACATGTCTTGAAAAAAGGGGGAAATTATTCATCTATACTAATAAAAAAACTAATTAATCATAATAACAGGAATTGCTACGGACGAAGTCGCGGGCATCAGCTAGTTGCTAATAATAAGACATTAGATAGCTAATAAAAAAAAAATCGTTCCATGAGTTCTGACCACAGATATAAGATAATCCTGTTCTGACATCTATATTTACTAATAATAAATCTGTAAGGGTTGGTCATGGAGTAAGTTACTTTGTTTTCAGAGATATCGTGTTTATAAGCTCTATTCATGATACTGAAACTAAATTGTCAATTTTAAGATTTTGTTCTGTATATATGTATGTATGTTCGTCCATAACTCTTAAACGAATTGACTGAATTTTATGAAACTTGGTAGATAAACATTTAGAAGTACAGGACACAGGATAGGCTACTTATTTTTTTTCTCCAGTTATGCTAAGACGTAGCCCCCATACAAACATAACATAAAATGTACGCGAACAGAGTCGCGGGTCACCGGTCGCCGGTCAATCGGAAAATTAAATTAATATTTATTTTTGTATGGAAGTACAATTTAACTTATCAAAATATATAACGTTATTTCTTATAACACGTTTTCTTATAACATTTCCTTCTACCATAAAAGACCTGACCTAATTTAGTTTCCATATTTTGTGAGCCACTGAGCCTGACCAGCGTTATTACCAAAAATCCGCGGAATGTTTGCGAGATCGAGCGCAGATATCACAAACAGGCGCACAATGATGTGGGTTCAGCAGAGACAATGGCTGTCCCATACGAAATATTTTTTGCGGCTCATTTGTATTATGATAATGTACTGACGGGAACAAAGCCTAATATTTCTTTGCAGTTTAGGCGTTATGTATTATAATAGGTATAGGTATTTATTTAATATGAATATTATTGGGTCTCTAAGTAAATCTCACTACAGCCGCACCATAACAGTTTATTTTAGTTATTCCACACATTTTCATATACATGGGCATTATTACACCAAATTACACAGACTTCACACTATAAACTCCACTAGAATCAATTTACAAAACAATCCAAAACAAAAACCGTGCAGTCCGTAGAAATTCCCACCAAGAGCTCCAGTTTGTGTATTGCAATTGCTTTAGTTTTTTTTTCTTTTATTTATGGTTTTCACGCGTTACGTGTTTAGCCAGTATCAAGTATAAATGAGTTTCCTTGCGCTTTTTCTAAGTCTTGTTATCAATGAAACGATGGTGTAGTTTATTTCATTGATTCTACGGAGACTCTACGGAGATTCATGGCGACAATTCCTACGAATCCACTGGCTTGATCATAGACGACGCAACGAGGCGAGGCGGATAACCATCAGCCCGCTAAGTAATCTCACTACATCCACTGTGACAAATTATTTCAGTTATTCCACACATTGTTCATAAACATGGGCATTTATAACACCAAATTACACCGATTTCACATTATAAAGTCCTTTAGTTATTTTTCTGAAGTGTATGGTCAGTATATTATAGCTTCATGGTATAGGTATGGTCCATGATTTGACATTTATTTAAATAAAATATTTTTTTGCTAGCCAGTTCGAATTTTAAATGAATCCTTTAATAAGTTACCTCCGTGGTAAACCGATCGTTCCATTTTAAAATTACACGAAAGATCATAATAGTTTTTTTTTCTGCATTTTTAAACATACTTTGCTGTTCTCATACATTATATTCGAATTTCCAAACATGTTTTAGAAAAGGTAAATTATTGTACAGCATATTAACGTTGGAATGTAGAGCAAGAATACCTAAGCTGCCCGTTGTAACAGCTCAACAGGGAACGCGTCAGGTTACCATATCTCAGCGTCACGAGGGACGCTTGAATATTTCACGAGATAAATGGACTTCACTCACACCTTACAAGAAAAACCTCTATTTTTTTGTAGCAGAAATAACTATTGACGCTTTCGGCAAAGTTGGGAACGTTATTATACAAAATTAAACCAAATATGAAGGTTCTTATTAAAAAAAAAAAATTGAGAAAGTTTAAATCTATCAAACGTATCAATCTATATCAATAAAAAAAATCACTTCGAGAGTGCCGACAAAAGTGAAAAGTTGAACATCCAGTTACTTATAAACAGAGGTGTTGGTTACGGTAACGGTAACGGTAACAATGTCGCGCAAAAAATGCTCCACGCGCCTAAGGCAAGTACGCAACAAAAGCTTATGTAGTAGAAACATTGTATTGATTTACGTATAAAAACCGCCACACTTAGCCTAATAACACAGTTCGGTTCAATTCGAAACGTTTATTGCTTAATTACACGTCTTGCGGCGCAATATAGCCAGCAAGTCACGTTTAAGTAAAATGCACCAACAATTCGCTATACTTAACTGGAATAATTGCAACACTGCAGTGCTAAGCGTGGCTAAGCCCTTGGAAAGTGCTTTTGTGATATTTTACGTATTTTTGTTTGATAGTCTTGTTTCTTTCTATGGTATGCATACTGTTACAAGCGTAATATCTTCTAATTAAATATAATCTATACATATAATAAAACAGTAAAAATATTTTGTCTGTACATTTAGAATTTTTGACTGAAATGGATAGAGGGACACTTAAAAAGAGTAATAGAAAGCAATAAATTTTTTTTCGAATTTTTTGTATGTCTGTCTGTCTGTCTGTATGTATGATCACGATTATCTCCGAAAATACTGAACCGATTTACTTCAAACTTTCACCAATTGCTTTGTATTAACTCAGCAAAACATCTAAAGTTTGTTTCATCAAAATCGGTTCATTAAATAAAAAGTTATCGTCATTTGAATGAACTCAAGGCAAATATACACGGTGAATTTTTTATCGTTTTGGGGTTAAAGGGGTGACTCAGACCATCAAAATGAACATCTTTTCCTATGGGAAAAATGCTGGGAACTCAAAACTGGCCTGACAGACTGGCCGGGCGGCGGGACTCTTTTTTATGGAAATGACGAATTTTTCTTTGAGTTCCCAGCTTTGGTCCCATAGAAAAAGTTGTTCATATTGATGACCTGAGTCACCCCTTAAAGGGTCCAAACTGTTCCTGAGGGATGGACACTAACGGCGGCGGCGTAGCCGCGGGCAAACGGCAAACCAACCGAAACTGCTGCGCCTAGAAACTTGAAATTTGGTACAGGGGTTCTTTTGATGATGCGAGTGAGCGCTAAGAAAGGATTTTTAAGAAATTTAACTTCTAAAGGGGTAAAATTTATATGGAATTTTCTCATTTCTGAACATACTCGTAGAAGTATGAAAGTAGGTATATAAGTTCGCGATTAAAATTAAAAAAGATGTGTGTAGGTAGATGAAATTTGCAAAATTCCCCCCTTAAGGGGTAAAATGGGGGTGGGTGGGTGGTATAAACTTTGTATGGAAATTTTCTCATTTCTGGACTTAGACGTATGAAAATAAGTATATAAGTTCTAGGTTACAATAAAAAATATCTGTGTAGGTAAAATGGACGATATTTTACCCTCTATGGGTAAAATAGCGGGGTAAAGATTGTATAGGAATTTACTTATTTCTATACTTAGAAGTATGAAAATAGGTAAATAAATTCACGATTACAACTGAAAAAGATCTGTGTAGGTCAGCTGGAAAAAAATCCCCCCGATGGGGGGTAAAGTTTGTTTGGAAATTTTCTCATTTCTGGTCTATGAAGTATGAAAATAAATAGGTATGTAAGTTCTCGATTACAATTAAAAATCATATATGTGGGTGAAATGGACAAAATTCACTCCTAAAGGGGTAAAATGGAAGGGTAAAGGTTTTATGGATTTTTTTTCATTTCTGGACTTAGAAGTATAAATAATATCCATACTTCCAAACTTATACTAATATTATAAATGCGAAAGTAACTCTCAACAAGTCTGTCGTTTTTTTACGCTTCAACCATTGAACTGATTTGGATAAAATTTGGTATGGAGGTGTGGGCCCGAGGAAGGATATAGGGTATGTTTGATTCCGGGAAATTCTAGTGTTCCCGAGGGATCGACACAAAAGCGGGCGGAGCCGCGGGCAACAGCTAGTGATAAATAAATTCTTATTTTTCGAAAAACTCATCCTATTTCAAAAATTATTAATAATTCATTAATTTACCTTCACCAGTTATGTACCTATTGAAAAAAATCACCGCAATTAGGATTCGAACACCCAACCAACATCTGTTCTTTTGATGATCTCCACCACTTTTTTTTAATGTGATAACGTCTTATAAATCGATGGACGCCAGCTGTATGAACAAAAAAGTGTCACGTTCCGTGTGCAAGCGAGAGCGCGGAACAAGCGATAGAGACTCACGATCGGCCTAAGCGTTCGGTTTGTGACTCGTCTATCTCTCTTCCAACGTTATTACGTAAAATTATCGTCGTAAACCATCTTTATAGACATCCATTTTTTTGCTTGATACACTTACTTGTATTTCCTTTACTAATTTATAAGTATTACTAGCTGTTGCCCGCGACTTCGTCCGCGGCAATTTCTGTTAGTATAGATGAATAATTTTCCCCCGTTTTCAAAACATTTTTTATTGATGCTTCGCTCCTATTGGACGCAGCGTGATGTTATATAGCCTAAAGCCTTCCTCAATAAATGGACTATCCAACACAAAAATAATTTTCTAATTTGAACCAGTAGTTCTTGAGATTAGCGCGTTCAAACAAACAAACAAACAAACAAACAAACATACAAACAAACAAACTCTTCAGCTTTATAATATTAGTATAGATTATCCTGAAAGAAAAATGTAGGATTTTGCTTAAACTCTCGTACAAATCATATAGAGAATAAAAATTTAATAGAGTCAAGATAAGACATAAAAATGGACCATATGTCATAAAAAAAACGGGTTGCACTCCGAGTGTGCCACCAGAAGTCAAGACTTGATTGACATTATTGTTGTCTTATTGTTATTACTTTCGTCAATATTGATGACATTAAGGTAATACCACTGTAAATAAGGTCGTTCTGAACCTTATTTATCTCGCAAAATACTTAAATTAGGAGTTTCAAATCTAAGTAATATGATTTTTAACTATTTCATCTCCAAAAATTGAAGATGAAAACACGTGTTGATAAAATTTTCTCGATAGTAAAAAAATTTTTGAAAATGGTCTTCGTTCGCAGAGTTTTTGTTATTGTAGCTCAAATGCGACGAATGAAATAATGATTTTTAGACTAAAAGATAGGTTATTAGTAATTCATCAAAATGTAAATATGAAAATACAATTAACCGGTCTGATTTTATATAAAATAGAAATAACGAATTTGGCGCTTACGTTTTTTTCTTTGAGCGACTCGAGACTATCTAGTATCTCATCATTCACGGGCTAAACCGCCAAGCGCTATCCCTTGCGCGCACTTGATCAGTCCTTTGCCGAGCGAAGGTACCAAACATTTGAGGCCTCGCCTTAACTTTACACCAGGAGCCGGCTTACATTTTCGCCGCGCAGTAGAGGGATATTTCTTCCTCTCCTATGCCGCGGCGGCGATCCGTGATCCGCGACGTGTCACGAATTTTCGATCAGGTCACGTGTCCTGACGCTAGTTTAACATTTTTCCCATCCCAGAAAGGGCACAACGCCGCTAAAGAAGTTTTAACTTCAGAAATAGAACATAAAATAGCGGTTTTTCGCTTCTCTCAATTACACCTCTCACTCACGGAGCAATATTATGGCCGGCAAGTCACGTGCAAGAAAATGCACCAACAATTCACTTTATATAACTTAAATAATTGCAAGATTGCGGCGCTAAGCCCTTTTTTACTTGGAGAATACTTTTGAGAAGTTTGATTACTTATGTTTATAATATCATATCAATATAACTAGCCGTGTGGTATCCGGCAGAGTAGAATAGGACCACCGTGGATGTCGTAGAAAGAGACTTAGGAAATACAAGCTAAACAAAGCTTATAAACATCTAAGAGACCTCTCCAACCCGTCTGGCCAGCGTGGAGAGTGTAGGCCAAGTCCTCTGGATACTCTGGCCAAGTATGGCCCTAGTGGTACAGAGAGGGTCGTGCTCCTGTAGTGGAGACTAAAAAGGACCTGATGATGATCAATATAACATCTGTTCTACTGTAATTTTTCTATTTATTTTTAAAAAGTCCTTGCACCTTTAGCCGTCAGTTTACTGATTAGTCTCGTGAGTCTGCTTGACTGGTGGTAGGAAAATCCTCTGTCCGGCGTACATTGTACCTCGTACGCCAAAACCCCTTAATCCTTCCCACTTTCCGTCTGTAACTGCAGGTCGAAAGAAACAGATATCCCGCATCTACTTATTTATGTATGTATTCGTAGTGTATGGTTAGGGCTAGGCTGATTAGGTAGGGTTTAGACGAGCTCTGTAGCGCAGTCGTTAACACTCCAGCCTGCGACACGAGGCTGCCCGGGTTCGATCCCCGGCCAGGTCAAGATGGAAAACGATCTTTTTCAAATTGACCTGGGTCTTGGATGTTTATCTATATGTATATATTATAAAGTATAGTATCGTCGAGTTATTATCCTACAACACAAGTTCACAACTTAATGTGGGGGTAACTCAATTTGAGTGATATGTCCCTATATATTTATTTAATAGAGTTAATGGTAGATTACAGCCTCTGTTTCCATACTTCATGTACAGGTGACTAACTATTACAGCACACAACAGGACTATACAGTAACACTTTAAATACACCCGACACAAACTACACAGAAACATGTTTATATTAGCTAGTTATCTGTACACTGTGATAGTAACAAAATTTAAACAAAACAGTATTATAAGTAAGCATAAAATAATCGTAAATAAAAGTATTGTTTACTAATTTGTTTAAATTTTGTTCCAAGACTAGGTTATCTTACCTTCCAAGACTCGGTTTGTCAAGACTAGGTCATTTTTCGAGTTATTTTTTTTAACAGTTTTTAAATTAATGTTTTCAAGATTGTTAAACATCTACATTAATTAAATCAAATAAGTTTTCGAAACGTAAGGTGTAATAATATTGTAATACACGTGATAAAAACGTATTAAGCCGATGGCATAGTGGGCGTGAGCATAATAAACGCTTACGCATGTTAAGAAACCCCAGTCGCAGTCCCCACTGGGATGGGTGACCGCAAGTCGCATATAAATATCTCGAGCTCTTCCCTGCTTTGTAAGGCACTTTAAGCCGTTGGTCTCGGCTGTCATCATTGGTGGAAGTCATTAAGCTATGTCAGATGCCTATAGGCAGCTTGAAAAATCTAACACCAGTGCTGGCCACTTACACGCACGAAAAACAAATAAAACAAGTGATTTGATTTAAATGTTTTGATATTTCATAAAATTTGCATACTTTATTGAAAAGTCGGTGTAAATGCTGAAGCAATGAAATAGAGTGAACGAAACCAGAATCCGGAACAAACGACGTTCAGAAATGTCTCCCAGTTTACACATTTATACTTGCATATTTTAGAAATAACTCGAAGCCAAAGTTAGTGTGGATTTTATTTCTAAACTGACTGGTATTATTTTTATAAGTGTTTTAATTTGCATTCACAATGCTATTTTGATATACTCTTAATAAAATTAAGTAATAAAATATGGTGAAAAAAATTTCATACGGGCGGCACTTGAACCGGCGACCTTGGTCTATGTACGATCTATGCTCTGCCACCTGAGCTACCGCACAATTCAATCTCGGCGCCGAAATTCTCCACCATATCCCATTTCTCCAAATACGTATTTAGGCTTACTGACCGGTATTATGGTACTGACTGGAAGACTGGTATTATTTTCACATATGTGGATTTTTGTGATGTACACTGGTAGATTCACAAAAATAAAAACATTTAACTTCAGAAAATTATAATATTTTAGAAAAAATAGCCACCCTAGATAATAATCTGAGCGAGTTTGAAATTGTAAAAACACTGGCAGCTGCATTAAATTTTTACCCAAAAACGCGTACCAAAGCGGTAACATAATAATTTTAGTCGTTATCGCGAAATGTCGCCTCGTACTTAAGTTCGCGGTACACGGGTACAGTAAATAGTATAGTATCTTATCTTATCTTCGATGGGGCCGACTCAGAGTCGGTAGCACGTCTAACCTTTGGGTTATTTTGTACTTACCCCATGCCTTACTCACCCGCACGGTTTATTCTGAAGAAGGACTGCATGAGCTTCAGAACATCGCCCAGTGCGTAGTGCCTGTAGTCCTCTAGCTCAGGATAAGGTGATCCTAAGAGGTCCAAACGCTTACCAGCTAACGAGTCACAGATACACAGAATGTGTCTCATTGTCTCCTCCGATTCCTCACATGCCCTACATAGTGGGCTTTCGACAATTTTTAGTTTAAAGAGATGACTGTTATTTTCAAAGTGTCCAGTCAGGGCTCCCACTAGAACTCTTGTCTGTTTCCTGCTGTATTTGCAGATCACTTTGTGCCACCTGGCGCTGTCCAAGCCAAGTGTTTCCTTCGAGTGTAAATGTCCACTCATATTTCTCCATTCTGCTTGGTGTCTACTGTCGACATACGCATTGATTGCAGTAGTTACCACGCTATAGGATAGGCCTACGAAGGGTTCGGGTCCTACAAATGGCATACTCGATCCTTTCCTTGCCAGCTCATCGGCCCTCTCATTGCCCTCAACCCCAACGTGACCTGGTACCCAAACCAGCCTCAGTCTGTTGTGTCTACCCAGTTGGTTCAAGGCATTCACACCATCCAAGACCAGTCTGGAATCGATTCTGTCAGAGTTAAGCGCAGTAAGAGTCGCCTGGCTGTCAGTTAGAATATAGATATTGTGATCTTTAAACCCTTGCTCTAAATTCATTTTAGCACAGACAGTTACCGCATATGTTTCTGATTGAAATACGGTAGCGAACTGTCCCATGCTCTGAGACAGTTTTCTGTCCTCGGAGTAGATGCCCGCTCCCGTTGTTCTTTGATCCATCAGTAAACCAGATTGAGCATTCTCGTTCAGAAGGACGAAATTCACCCTTCCATTCATCCCTTGTCGGGATATATATCTTATAGTTCTTCTTGAAGTTGTATACTGGGAGCAGCTTGTCACTTCCCATGTTCAACAACCTATCGAGCTCCTGTGTTGTCTCAATTTGCGTATGCCTTGTCCTTGGTGCGTGCCTGCTCCACAGACCAGAAGAAGATAGTCTGTATAAAGCCTTGCAGGCTTCGCCTTCAATATACAAATGTAGCGGTGGCAGTCCTAGGATTATCTCCATAGATGCCGTTGGTGTTGTAGAAAATGCCCCCGAGATGGCACAACATGCCATTCTCTGTATTCTCCTCAGGGCATTTATACAAGTTACCTGTTTAACCTTAGGCCACCAAACCAGTGTACCGCCGTAATAGTATAGTAATAAAGTAGAGTAAGTGTTATAATTACACTAAAGACCAAAGTAAAGTTTTTATAGCTATAATAAGAGTTCCTTTATTATTTATGTGTTTGCTTTTAATGGATTCAATATAAAAAAATCTGGACTGATAAAAATCTGACTATTCTGTCACCTATAAAAAGCAAACAAAGTTGGAGAAAAACTCCGAATTATTTTATATAACGGATGGAACCAAAGGCAGTGTTTAAACAGGGGCACTGCCTTTGGTTTCACGAACTTTCTGCGAAAAAAACATTGTATGTAATATATATTTTATTGTTTTTCACATATTTTCTTTAAAACAGTAGCTTCTTTTGAGATAGCAGACGAATTAAAATATTAATGCGTAATGGCCCAGTGGAGAGTGTAGGCCAAGTCCTCTGGCTGCTCTGGCCAAGTATGGCCCTAGTAGTACAGAGAGGTTCGTGCTCCTGTAGTGGAGACTAAAAAGGACCTGATGATGATGATGATGGCCCATTGTAAGAAAAATAGTGAGATATTCGCCGAAGAAATTTTATAACAACCTCTTAAAACTCGATACTTACGTGTATGAGCTTAGCAAAGTTCGTAAGTCATCCTTATCCTTACTATACTATACTATAATATTATAAATGCGAAAGTGAGTTTGTTTGTTTGTTTGTCACGCCGTAACTACTGAACCGATCATCATGAAATTTTGCATACAAGTTCTCTGGAGTACGGAGAAGGACATAGGCTACCTTTTATCCCGGGAAAAAGTACTATACCCGAGGGATCGACATTGACGCGGGCGGAGCCGCGGGCGAAAGCTAGTTAGAACCATAAATTACTTATGTTCCATATTAGTGTACTCGTGTACGTAAGGACGTACACGAGTACACTAATATGGATTAAATATTTGTTAGTAGAATTCTACTTTCAAATATTTTATTACTAGCTTATGCCCGCTGATCCGCTCGTGTCATTGTCGATCCCTCGGGAACAGTACCTAATTTCGCGGAATGAAAGTTAACAAAATTTCATGATAATCGGTTCAGTAGATACGGCGTGAAGGCGTTACAAACAAACAACTCACTTTTGCATGTATAATATTAGTAGGCCAATCTCACTAGTAAGTAACTCTACTGCTCTACCCGTGTGTACTGGATTTATTCACGTCGTTATAATTTCACAAACATTTATTTAGGACGGGTGCTTGGGTCACAAAACATGTTATGAATTCATTACTCGCACACAATATAACAGTGCAGTGTATGATATATTTATGTTTACTTGAGCTAAACGGAGCTGTGTTGACAGCAAAATTGCATGTTGTTTAGAAAATAAGTCCATTCTCTTTTTCACAATGACTTAGGTATATGAAAGTATTTGAATATGAAGTATGTCATACCTAATCTAAGTTCTACGTACTTCTAGTCTCTGAGTAAAACCGCGGACGGACAAACGGATAGACATAGCGAAACTATAAGGGTTTATTAAGGAATTGTTAACTACGGAACCCTAAAATTAAAGGCCCTAATCTTTATTAATGGACCTTTAGAATCTTGCGTGTAATTGAACTAAAAGCCACTAATTTAAAGTCCAAGCTTTATAATATAAAGATATCTCAACATTTTATTGTCGTTTATAACTAAAGCGTGTTTTAGTTCCACTGACGTCACTTACGAGAAAACATGGTGGCCAGTGTTTTCGGTCACGTGACATACAGATAATAAAAAATACGATTTTGATATTTAAATTAAAAATAAATGCTATGGCTTTTAAGTAATATAGTATTATATTTATATTTCTTATGATTAAATCTTTATAAACAACATAATTACAAAATATGTAGAATATTCGCTATTACAAACAAGTAGACAAATCCAAATAGTAGTTTATATATCAGGATACAATTATGTGCTTGTGTTGACTCGCTTACGACACTTCAATGCCTTTTTGAGGCGAATGACTACGAATATTATGATTTAAAGATGACTATCGATTCAGACGGATGTCGCGTCACCGCGCTATTTCAGACGTTCTGGGAAGTGGTTGCTGCCCTTGTTACCTATATTTCTTGTCTATGATGGAAAGTAGAAAATATAAATAAATAAAAATAAATATATAAGGACATATCACACAAATTGAGCTAGCCCCACGGTAAGTTGTGAACTTGTGTCGTAGGATACTAACTGAACGATACTATATTTCATGATAGCTACTTATATAGATAAACTTCCAAGACCCAGGTCAATCAGAAAAATATCATTTACCATATGGACCTGGCCGGGGATCAAACCGTGTCTGTCGTGTCGCAGGCTGGCGTGTTGACAAATGCCTACTTCAATACTTAGTAAATAAAAAAAAAAACTATGGATACTTTGCTTTCCAAGCCAAAACAGCCATTTCCATGATACGGGTAATCTATATACATATAATAAAACAGTAAAATTATTTTGTCTGTACATTTCAAATTTTTGACTGAAATGGATAGAGGGACACCTATAAAGAATAATAGAAAGCAAAAAAATTTTTTTGGAATTTCTTGTCTGTCTGTCTGTCTGTCTGTATGTATGATCACGATTATCTCCGAAAATACTGAACCGATTTACTTCAAACTTTCACCAATTGCTTTGTTTTAACTCAGTTTAACATTTAAAGTTTGTTTCATAAAAATCGGTTCATTAAAAAAAAAGTTATCGTCATTTGAATGAACTCAAGGCATGAGTTTGCCTGCAAACATATAGCAAAACTATAAATAAAATAATAAGTGACATAAGAAAATTAAAATCCAAAGTCAATTCATCATCATTATACGACAGCATTATACCTATCCATACTATCCATAGTAATCCATACTAAAAAAAAAGGAGAAGCTGACTGACTGACTGACATATCAACGCAGGGCCTAAACTATAAGGGATAGGAACTTGAAATTTTGCACAGGGGTTCCTTTTATAACGTAGGGGAGCACTAAGAAAGGAATTTTGGAAATTCAACGGGTTGCAAAGTTAGTATGAAACTTTGTTGTTTTTGAAGTTATTCGAATTAAATTCAGCATGAAGGTTCTTTACTGAAAGGTATGAAACACGAGTAAAATATTTTACTCAAAAATCATCCCTTAAGGGGGTAAAATAGGGGTGCAAAGTAAGCATGAAACTTTGCCATTTTTCAAGTTAGTCGAATGAAATTCAGCATGAAGGTTCTTTACTAAAAGGCATGAAACACGAGCAAAATATTTTTCTCAAAAATCATCCCTTAAGGGGATATAACGGGGATGCAAAGTTAGTATGAAACTTTCCGTTTTTGAAGTTATTCAATTGAAATTCAATATTAAGGTGTTTCATTGAAAGTCATAAACTAATGTATTCCGGGTAATTCTACTGTTCCTGAGAAATCGACACTTACGCGGGCGGAGCCGCGGGCCAAAGGCAAACCTGACTTATATATCAACGCACAGCCAAAACTACTGTGCGCAGAAACTTGAAATTTGGCACAGGGATTCTTTTTATGATGTAAATGAGCACTAAGAAAGGATTTTTAGAAAATCAAAGGGTTGAAGTTTTATGGAATTTTCTCATTTCTGGACTTAGAAGTTTGAAAGTAGGTACGCAAGTTCTCAATTAAAATTAAAAAAGATCTGTTTAGGGTGAACCAGACAACATTCTCCCTTGAAGGGGTAAGTTTGTATGGAATTTTTCCATTTCTAGACTTAGAGGTATGAAAATAAGTATATACGTTCTAGGTTACAATTCAAAAAGATCTGTGTAGGTGAAATGTACAAAATTTCCCCCTTAAGGGATAAGGGGGGGGGATGGATTGTATGGAAATTTTCTCATTTCTGGACATAGATGTATAAAAATAAGTATATATGTTTACATTACAATTGAAAAGATCTGTGTAGTTATAATGGTCGAAATTTCCCCTTGAAGGGGTAGAATAGGTGGGGTAAAGTTTGTATGGATTGTTTTTTATTTACTTAGAAATATGACAATAAGAAGTTCTCCATTACAATAAAAAAATATCTGTGTAGGTGAAATGGGCAAAATCCCCTCCTTAAGGGCTAAAGATCTATGCAGGTGAAATGTATTAAATTCCCCCTTAAGGGGAAAACGCAAAGGGGCAGGGGTTTGTATGGAATTTTTATCATTTCTACCGTTCCCAAGGGAACGACATTAACGCGGGCGGAGCCGCGGGCAACAGCTAGTAAAGAATAAAAATAGATACGCATGAAAAACATTACCCTCCTGGAGCCGTGTAAAAATAAAATCGAAAAGTAATGGAAATTTCTTTTAAACTTTAAAATATACCCTAAAGTATTCATTTCACATACAATCGCTACCAATTTACACGTTATATAGTAGGAGTTTCGTGGTTGTACCTGAGGTACAAGGTTCCTTGCCACCGCGCCATTACAAAATATGGGAAAAGTTTTGTTGCCTTGAAACTTAGTTAAAAAGTGAGTAGACAGAAGTGTTCTTCTTCATTTTTCGAGTCGTAATGTCTTGTGACTACAGTAATTTACCCCAATATGCGGCCTCGGCTACTACCCTGTCATTTGTCTCCTCTAGATCCTTTTATGTTTTGCAAGTCACAAAGGCTGAGATGGGCAGGCCATCTGGAAAGAATGGATCACACCAGAGCTCCCAAAAACATATATAAATGGACCCCACAACAAAAAGGCCACGGGGAAGGCCTAGAAAGCGGTGGAAGTATTGTCTAGAGGAGGACCTGAAGAGACTCGGCAATAAAACATCTTGGAGACGGGAGGCCAGAGACAGAGCGTAATGGAAGAAAATCGTAGAGAAGGCCATGACCCACAAAGGGTTGTAGCGCCCTGGAAGTAAGTAGTAATATCCTTTTATGTGCAGGTACTGGGTCATTTGGGCACGTCAAAGTGTACAAATTTACCGTTTTGTACTATTTTTTGGTGTTTGAAGTAATCCATGCCGCAGTGGTTTGAGTGATAGTCAGCTATAAGCTCTGGAGGCTGGGAAAAATACCCGTACTTCACAGGTTCTGGAGCTACCCAATAAGGCGTTGGTCAGGTAGCCGGCTGTAAAAACTTTGTTATAGATAAATGGTCAGGGTTGTCATAACCAACTGCTTGTTCGGTAGTTACAGGTAGCTTCGGGTAATAAGCGCGCCTGACTTCCTGAGCTGCTACTTACCTTTTTCCTATTTATCCGAGTAAGTAGTATCCAACACCTTTATTCCCCTCTCAGATCCAACAAATTCCTATCCTTCCCCAGCTTAAAAATACTTCCGATGGGCAGTAGCGCCGGGAGCACAAGAAGGAAAAGAAACTACGCTCGCCAACCCGTCTGCTAAGCGTGATGAGTATGGCATTATCCTTTCTAGAAGTATCCTGGGAGAGCATTTGTCTAGCAGTAGACTTGTTAGGGCTGTGATGATGATGATGATGAATGACAACCGCTCATCAGACCTGACTTTTGAGTGCTGCCATTTAGTGGTAGGTAAACATTTGAAAAATTTGTTAATCTTCCATGCTGGTCTGGTAGAAAAGAAAAAACGTAGAATGTGCCAGTTGCTTCTCTTCCCGCGCAGAACGTATAAGCCGATAGAGGGATTGGTCTCAAATCTGCGGAATTATATCAATAGGCGATGCGGCTAGCAACCCGTCACTATTATGATTCCGTTTTCCATCTACACGCCCTCCAACATGCTAAATATGGCCTTATGGCCATATTTTTAGACAGAGCCTAGGTCTTTAAGACCTTATGGCTCTGTCTACCCCACAAGGGAAAAAGACGTGATACTATGTATGTATGTATGTAAAATTTGGTAATTACAAAGTGATCTGTTCTTTATTAAGTGTTTCGAACATAATTGTAAACTTAATATTAAATTCTTATGTAAGCGGCTTTGTGTCTAAATGAGAATAAAGTTATACGAGTAAATGTTATGTTAAGTTATAATGGGCCGTTCAAGGATTACATAAGCAGTATATCAGCTATTTTTAACCCCCTCCTCCCCCTTGTCAGCAAAAGTAAGAAAAGCTCTTCCCCCCTCCCCTAAGCTTACGTAAATATTAGCATCATTTTCACAAAATATATTTGTTTATTTTGCTAAATGTTGCTGACGTCATCACTGTGCAAATCCCCCCGCCCACCATGTCAGCAAAACCAAGCCTAGCCCTGACCCTCCCCCCCCCATTTGCTGCTTACGAATTTTTGAATGACCCCAAAGACTAAATGAGAATAAAGTTAAACTCGTATATAACCAAAAACCCTCTATCAATAATCACTAATCAAATTTGAACTTACTATTTGACCTACCTACAGCGTCATTTTTATACTGTACCTAATTTGTAATTTCCTTTCGCAATCGTTTATATAGCTGGATTTTGACACAGCAACTGTATTGTTCAGTCTGAAATTTACAAGTATTACTTTTGAGCCAACTTTTTACTTTTTGTGTTTCATTCAGGTCGTAAATAACGAGCAAAGTGGATAAGTTTATTAATTTATACACTTTAATACTCACTTTTTCGTAAAAAAAACTAACTGTCAGAATATCAAAGGTATAGTAGGCGGTAGTTTTTCATAGTTCTTATATCACAATAGACAAATGTCAACTTTGTCTACCTGCGAACATGAAATCTGTAAAGTTTTTGAAACAGTAAATGTAAAAATAATGAAATAAACACGATATAACAAACTAAAATAAGGTCTAGCCACAGAATAAGTAGATAGATATTAACTTTATTAGCATCAAGAAGACACACATACAAACATAATATATACGCTTTTGAAAGTTGAAAGAGTGCAACGAGCAATCCTTAAGGTCATGTTTTTTAAGCCATATTTATTTCCTACGTCACAACTATATAGAACAAGCTCAGTTTTATCAGTAAGACAGTTATATTTACAATCAATTAGCCTGGTACAACACAAAAAAGCAAATGTTGAACGTATGAGGGGAAGAAGAAATAATTTAGTATTTAATGTACCCTTATGCAGAACCAAATTTGCGCAAACTTTTTTTACATTCATTGGACCACATGTTTATAATAAATTATACAGAATTCATCCTGACTTAATTTACAATAATAAATTTATCTTTAATAAACAAATAACTGGTTATCTTAAATCCTTGAATTATAGCGAGACAGAGTTGTTTTTAAGGCCCATAGAATAATAAGTAACATGAAAAATTATATTGTGTATGCGTATGCATGCATGTGCGTGTTTGTTGTATGTGTATTCCAGGTATAGTATATAAATATAATACATTTACTACATTTTATATATCGTATTATAGATATTTTTTTTTTTTTATATTATGTTTACTTTTATACATTCATTTATATTTAGTTAATAAACCACGTTAAAAGAACTTATATTATATTTTTAACTCCTACTAGATTGTATTATGAATAACTTGTTAATAATCAGTTACGAAGTTTTACATTTTACCTTAAGTATTACTAAGAATCATAAATTTAACTAACAATCTCATATATCGTAAAACAAAAATAAACTTTATACTACCAAGTTTGTAATGTTCAAATGTAGCATCTTATAATTTTGCATATACTACATGTTGTTTACGTACTTACGTGCACCGAGCGGTCAATGCCGGCCGCCTGATGGATATCCGATACCTACCTACATACCTATGAGTACCTTGTTACTAAGACGACGTTGTGAAATATCTGCCGTAATACAATTTTTAATTAGTTCGGCGGATAGGTAACTGCATATTTTTTTGTAGCTATAGGGAATATACTTACCTACTGTATACGAAAACCTTATGATTGGTTAATTGTTTGATTTATTAAGTTTAGTTAATCATAGTGATCTATAATTGTACCCTAAGCTAAGCAAATTGAGTAAATAAACGATTGATTGATTGATTGATTGATACAAACAAAACAGTTATAAACATTGAGAAAAACACAAAAACAGCCTAATCTTGTTAGCATGTGTGCCGCAAAGATACCAAAAGGTTGTAGCTCGGCGATACGTTTGCTCGCAGAACAAACCACTGATTTTCAGCTACCACCTAAGATCCACAGGTACTCGTTCAACTTTACCATCTGTGTCCATCTTTGTCCAGTAATGGTTCTAACGGTCCAGCTGAATTGCTAACCTAGTCATTATCTATACTTCTATACTAATATTATAAAGCTAAAGAGTTTGTTTGTTTGAACGCAATAATCTCAGGAACTACTGGTTCAAATTAGAAAATTCTTTTTGTATTGGATTGTCCATTTATTGAGAAAGGCTTTAGGCTTTAAAACATCACGTTGCGATCAATAGGAGCGAAGCATCAATTGATAAAAAATGTTTTGAAAACGGGGGAAAATTATTCATCTATACTAAGAATGAAAACTAATTAATTATAATAACGCGGACGAAGTCGCGGGCAACAGCTAGTTTAACAATAATTGCCCTTCGCAGGGTTATTATACGCTGGTTTTATTTTATCTATAGAATACCTAATATTTATAAATATGTTGATTTTAATAATCAGCAAATTTACAAAAATATAAACATTGTTCATTTGTACGGAAAAGCATTACCTTTATTTTCCTAACTGCCTCCGTGGTCCAGTGGTTAAGGCGTTTGCCTGTAGACCCGGGGTTCGTGGGTTCGATTCCTACGGGAAGCATACTTTGTTTAGTTGTTTCCAATTTGGTTAGGATATTGCAGTCTTGAATCACCTGATTGTCTGGTAATTAAGATGATTCCGTGCTTCAGAAGGCACGTTAAGTCGATGGTCCCGGCTGCCATCTGGTAGTCGTTAAAGAAACCACGTCAGAGGCCGAGAGGTGGTACCGAACAACTCTGACACCAGGCCGTGCATGGTCGATTAACCGTGTCACTACTCGAAATGATGATGATGATCTAAAAAAAGGGCTAGCTTAGTCGCCGATCTAGTTAATAAATAACAATGATTCCCTACGCCGCGGCCCTTACGATGGTTTTATTTAATCGATAAAATAATCTTCGTAAATTTTGTAATTCCATTCTACACCAAATTTAAAGATACTAAATAATTTACCTTATCGATAGAATAATCTTTGTAAATTTGATAATTCTAGTATCCACCTTTACAAAGACATAGAATAGTGTGAATAATTTACCTTTACGAAAAATACAACTTTATTTTCGTGGCTAAAAACCAGGTGTAGGCTTAATAGATGACCGAGTCAATAAATAACAATTATTGCCCTCCACTGCGGCCCTTACGCTGGTTTTATTTTATCGGCACCACATAAATCAGGCCTTAAAGGAAAACGCAGGTTTACAACCCTTTTATAATAAGTAGTTATATGAAATACCTGGAATAATTTCGCCAAATATTTGTCTCAATAAGGTACTCGTATTCCCCTTATGAATAAAGGCTCTTTTTTGTCCTATTTGAAAAATCTGAAAGATTCAAGATTCAAGAAAATAGGCCTTTGCAGGCACTTTTTCACGTCAATTTGCATTTTAAATAATACTAATGAAATTATATTAAAATTATTAATTATTGTTCAAAAGTTATAAACTAATCGCGTTTCAAAACCGACCACTGCAGAGAAGACGCCGAAAGAAACTCTTTTCAACAGTATTGCTCGCCTACTTGCCTGAAGGGCTTTGTATGATATTTTATATTTTTATCTTTTCTAAATGAAACAATTCTTGACCACTTTTTATTTCTATTGCAGAGCAAGGAAGTATAATGGTGGGGGCGTTTAAAGTCCGCTAATTGTAACAAATACCTACAATAACTTAGGCTTAGCTTGTCAATGTTTAGATAAACGACTTATTTTAGAGACAGATATCTTAAACATATCACAATACATTATTTTTACAAAGTGAACTTTGTGGCTGTAAAATTTTTGATTATTTGTTTAATTTAGTCTGTAATAGGCTATTTTGCTAAAAGTATAATTATTTCTGCGTGACGTCACAATTTGCTACATTGTTCAGCAGAATCTGACGCCACGCCACTTATGAAATTCGACTCGCTTGAAATTTATCACTTGTTGTTTAATTGACTAACGAAAAAAGAGGTCGGACGACGTAAGGTCACAGAAAGGCGCTGGATGCAGGCCGCTTCCAACCGGTCATATTGGAAATTCTTAGGGAAGGCCTATGATCAGCAGTGGACTTCTTGCGGCTGAGATCATGATGTTTTTTGTTATCTAACTGACGGAATATTATAATATTGACCTAGGTTAGTAGCCTATTAAATAGTAAATCAACTAATGAAATAAATAGCGACATATAACACAAAGTGAGCAAGCCCCACAGTAAGTTGTGAACTCGTGTCGTAGGATCCTAACTCAATGATACTATATTTTTTAATAGATAATAATATAGATACGAGTAAACATCCAAGACCCAGGTCAATCTGACAAAGATCGTTTTCCATGACCTGACCGGGGATCGAATCCGGGAACCTTCGTGTCGTTGGCTCGTGTGTTAACCACTGCGCCACGAAGCTCGCCGGGACAGCTAGTCTTAAAGAAATAGTCAATAATACGAATGCCGCCATGTATTTTGGAGTGACGATCTAAACGTTGTACATCGTAACTGTCAAAATTTTGCGAGTATCAGAACCGTTCATAAATTTTAATAAAAAAAAATATATTGTATGAAAACACAGAAATTAAAACAAGCGTATCGATCTTCTAAAATTCTCTACTAAAGCATTTCTTTGACCTTTGAGACCCAGCTCTTATAATATTTGCGCTTAATTAAAATGAATCTTGCATATATAATAATAATAAATAAATAATAAATAAATATATACGGACAAATCACACAAATTGAGCTAGCCCCAAAGTAAGTTCGAGACTTGTGTTATGGGATACTAACTCAACGATACTAAATTTTTAACAAATACATATATAGATAAACATCCAAGACCCAGGCCAATCTGAAAAAGATCATTTTCCATCTTAACCTGGCCGGGGATCGAAACCAGTCACTCCGTTTCGCAGGCTGGCGTGTTGACCGCTGCGCCACGGAGCTAGTCAACAAAAATAAAATAAAGCTAATCAAAAAAAATAGTAATATATATTCGTTTATTTGAAATACAAAAGCTATATCTCCAAAAGAAACTAAACTTGCTATTAGTGTAAGCCACGCACGAAATAATACCTACTTGTACCTAACAGAATAGAGTGCGATTAACCGAAAAAAGTATATTCGGACAGTACGTGACAGATTTCTTAATCCTTGGAACTCCTTTTGCCGATTGATTCTCTTATATTTGTGCCAAGTTTTACGTCAGCTGGGTTTTTGTAAGTTGTATTAGTTTTGTTCAATATAATGTATAAAATGAGTCACTAGAGTGCGATAACTAAGCTACTTACTATTTTCAAAAATCATTCGTAGATAAAATTCCCCTCCCCTTATAGCATACTAGGGTCCCCGCCCCGTCCTCACACGGGTAGATATAGGTATTTAACATACTTAAATATAGATATTTTTTGGTATTTTTTTACACCTACTCTTTTCTTAGTAGTATAATTTTAGACCCACCATAACCCAGGAGTATGGCCGGTGGTATGGTAGGTACGCAGCGCCTTAGGTGCTGTTACACTATCGAAGTTTTCATACGGATCCCTAAATTTTTTAAAATAATCTATAGTCTATGTCTATTGGGGATAATGTAGGTTTCTAAAACTGTAATAATTTTTCAAATAGGTCCTGTAGTTTCGGAGCATATATAATGCAAACAAACAAACAATAAACTTTCCTCTTTATGTTAAGCGTGTAGAAGTGTATTTTTAGACAAGCCCACTATCACCCAAATATTGCGTGAACATCGAGTGCGCCCGCGCCATATTCTTTGCCCGCGTCGCCGCGCGCCGAGCGCCGCGTCACTAGTCAGTCGCCGTGTCGCGTACGAGTGTCATGTGGTGTATTATAATTACGCGTTCTCGTAAACTACGGCGGCTATAGTGCGAGCATTATATTAAATGCTAATTCTGTGCTAGTGCTATAACTATATTTCGTAATTAAATCTTCGAGTTCTTTATTCTTTATCTACTTTACTGCTTCCTGACGAGTGTCATGTGGTGTATTAATTACGCGTTCTCGTAACCTATCGCGGCTATCGTGCGAGCATTATATTTAATGCTAATTCTGAGCTAGTGCTGTAACTATATTTTTTAATTAAATCTTCGAATTCTTCATTCTTTATCTACTTCATTGCTTTCCGCCGCACTGCTTCCTGCTGCCTGCTTACTGATTTGATGCATATGACGACCGCTACCGACGACGTTAAAGGTACCTATATTGGTAATATAAGCTACCATTCTACATAGCTTTTTGTTGCTTTTCCACTTTATACATGCGTCGCGTGGCTGTGAAACTGTGCAAATTCGCCAGTTCGGAAGTATACCAAATATTATGGTGAGTCTATGAAGTGCTGTGTAGTGGCAACATGACGTTATGAGGACATTATTATACTGACAATGTCAAAAACCTAACGCCGGCTATACTATTTCCACCAGAGCTGTGCGCCGAGTCTGAGCGCTGTGCTAGGAAAATGAAGTGACTGTGCTGAAAACACAGCCTAAAAACGAAATTGAAATCTTTTTGTCGGCGTTGTGCTCTTTATGGGATGGATAAAAAATGCAAAACTCGCGTCAGGACACGAGACCTGATCGAAAATTCGTAAGACGGACACGTGATCGGAGACCGTCGGCGCGGCGTAGGAGAGGAAGTAATATCCCCGTCTCTATCTACCGCGTGGAGTTTTCATTTCTGCCGGCACTCTGGGAGTGCAACCCGTTTTTTTTTTTTATTATTTTACAGGACGGCAAACGCGCAAGCGTATTGCCTGATGGTAAGCGATCAACGCTGCCCATGGGCAACTACACACCCTGGTGTGACAGAAGCGATGCCGGCATTTCAATGAATTGGGGGAGGACATTGAGAGGAGGATAGGGGGGAGGACATCTGGGCTGAAAGGATGGGCCACCCACTCTCTCATTCACCGAACGATGTCTAGAAGCGGTAAAGAGAGTGTGGTACTTCCCTAGATGAGACGGCCCTCATGTTACAAGTAAAAATTAATTTTGCTGGTAGCATGACCCCACAACTAAAATACATTAAGAACATGGAGAACTTTACTCACCACGCTTGGCAGGCGGGTTGGCGAGCGCAGTATCTTTGGCTTCTTGTGCATCCGACGCTGCTGCCCATCGGAAGCATTTTTAAGCTAGGAAAGGATAGGAATTTGTTGGAATTGGAAAGGGTATAAAGGTATTGGGATACTACTCATTCTGATGAATGGGGAAAAAGCAAGTAGCAGCTCAGCTTGAGGATGACACCCATAATAATTTATACTTACATAAAAATAACACTACAGACCCACCCTACCCCCGCACCACCAGGGGGGGTGGTGCGGTGGGTATTTTAAAGTTAAACGGTACCACCGAGTGTAGTGACCGTAGTCATGTGATGACCTACCTATAACACCTGATTGGATCCGTCTCTATTCCAATTACAGTTCAAAACTGGTAATTATGGGACGAGTCTATGATTATTTTATAAAACTACTAGCTTTTGCCCGCGGCTCCACCCGCGTCAATGTCGATTCCTCGGGGATAGTACTCTTTCTCGGTATAAAATGTAGCATATGTCCTTCTCCGTACTCCAGAGAACTTGTATGCAAAATTTCATGATGATCAGTTCAGTAGTTATGGCGTGAAAGCGTAACAAACAAACAAACAAATAAACAAACAAACAAACTCACTTTCGCATTTATAATATTAGTAAGGATTATTGGTTGTCTGACAACTTGTCTGTAACCTTTGGCACATAAACATGTTGAACCGAGTTTGCGCCGGTTAAAATAACGGGAAGAAAGGTCAGTTTATTTTTATAAAGTTTAGTCTATTCTTGACTTGGTAGAAGATAATTCACTCATCATCATCATTCATTTGAGGAACTCGATTGTCTAGTGGGGGCGAGCATATTTAGCGCTTACGCATATTAAGCAACCTCGGGTGCAGGCCCCACTGGGATGGGTGAACGTAAGTGACATAAAAAAATCTCGAACTCAAAGTTTCTGAAGGTACGTGCTGACGTGTTGACCACTGTGCCACGAAGACCGTTAGGGCACGGCCACCACGGTGGAAGATACCTTACTTGAAGCAATTGCTAAAATGATGTACGAATAGTAAATAAAAATCACCCTGTACATCAATGTACAGGTTGATTTTTAACATCCGATATTCTATGGAATATATTAACTCCGATATAAGAATCTCAAATGGAATGCAGTATTGCAAGAAAAGAAGGTAAAAATCCGAAGTTAGACCTCGCATACTAAGTCACCGATCAGCTTAGCGATTTTTATGGGAAACATATTATTTTTACTTTTTACCTTGTTTTCTTACGATTCTGTATTCCAATAGGGATTCTGCCTCCATAGCAACGCACGCGCGACAATGTTTATCGACTATCGCTATCTTGTTTTCCGTAATACCACAGAACGAGATTTGGATAGTTAATCGCGGGTGCAGGTGATGATTTACGATATTTAATATAGCTTAGAGATTCAAGATCACCTTGTATGATGTTATACTTCATGTATACCATCATACGTGGTATGGTGGCGATCTCCGTGGCGCAGTGGTTAACACGCCAGACTGCGACACGAGGGCCCCGGGTTTGATCCCCGGTCAGGTCAAGATGGAAAATGATCTTCTTTCAGATTGGCCTGGGTCTTGGATGTTTATTTATATATGTATTTGTTATAAAATATAGTATCGTTGAGTTAGTGTCCCAAAACACAAGACTCGAACTTACTTTGGGGCTAGCTCAATCTGTGTGATTTGCAATCAACGCAATCAACCATTGAGAGCATGGTCGAACAGTTTAATTCTCTACTTCTCTCTCTATTCGATAAACATGCCCCTTTACTTAAAATCAGAATAAAAACCAACAAATCCTTGCCGTGGATAACGAACATGATTAAGTTCATGATTGATCTGCGTAACGAAGCCCATTAAAAATATCGAAAATCTAAGAGGGAAAGTGACAGAAAATATTATAAGGACCTTAAAGACGTCGTTGTGACAGCTATACGGAATGAGAAACAAGCATACTATGATCACTTAGTCAATATGAATACCAACAATAGCAGCGTATTCTGGAAAAATATAAAGGAGCATATACTTACTGATCCCTGTAAAAGCGACAGATTACCTGATTGTTTTAATGACCCAGAAGTCATTAACGATCATTTCCTTAAAGTACTTGGTCCCGAGCAAGTCCCTCTCTCACAACTGTCTTACTTTAAATATCATCGTTTTTCGTCATTGCTTCATTTCAAGTTATGTACAGTAAGCGAGGAAGTAGTAGCGAAACACATTTTGTCAGTAAAATCGAATGCAACTGGGAGTGACGGTATTAGTCGTGACATGGTTTTACTGACTCTCCCACGTACTCTATCTATCATTACTGATATTATTAATAAATCAATTGTGACGGGTCAGTTCCCCCATCAGTGGAAGATGGCATTGGTTACCCCTTTACCTAAAATCAATCATCCGACCGAATGTAAAGACCTAAGGCCAATAAGCATTTTATCTTTTTTGTCTAAAATATTAGAAAAAATAATACACGAGCAAGTTTCAAAATTTGTAGAAGACAATAATATACTACCGTCCTTTCAATCGGGTTCGCAAGGGTCGCGGCACTGTCACTGCTCTACTTGATTTGACTGACAACATATAATTCAATCAGGATAAAGGAAATGGAACAATACTGACGCTCCTAGATTATTCCCGCGCATTTGATAGCCTGAATATACCACTCCTTTTAACTAAGCTTTCATATTATGGATTTGATCCGGAGACTATTAAATGGTTCGATAGTTACTTAGGTAATAGATCCCAATCTGTAAACTTGACAATGGTGGATGGAACTCATTCAATTTCACTACCAAAGCCATTGATAAGAGGCGTGCCCCAAGGTTCTATTCTGGGTCCCCTTTTGTTCATTATTTATAGCGCGGACTTGCCCAGTGTAATCAAACACAGTAATTATCATTGTTACGCGGATGATGTCCAGCTATATTTGCCAATTAGTTCTTCTAATGTTAATAAGGCCATCCAAGACCTTAACACTGATCTGGACAGCATTGCCGATTGGTCTACAAAAAATGCTTTAGTGCTTAACCCCTCTAAGTCTAAATTTATGATATTTGGATCTCGGCATCAAACAGAACTAATAAAAAGTAGTTGTCCTATTATTAAAATCTTAGATAAAAACATAGAACAAGTGAAGGAGACCAAAAACCTGGGCATAATCTTTGATAGTCAACTACGCTTCGAGGGCCATGTGTTAAGTTTAATTAGAAATGCCTTTTATCGTTTAAAAACTTTGTATAAAATTCGTAAATACCTTTCCGAAAAAGCGAAGATAACCTTATGTGAGACCCTTATACTCTCACAACTCAACTATGGTGATCTAGTTTATGGCCCACGTTTAACTAAAAAGACGCAACGGATGATTCAGCGTGTACAGAACGCCTGTTGCCGTTTTTGTTTTACAATTCCTCCACGTTCTCATATAACACCTTATTTAAATAAAGCGTCTATGTTAAACATGAATTCTCGCAGGCGTCTTCACATGGCGGTACTAATGTTTGGTGTCATTAAATTCAAAACTCCTGAATATCTACACAGCAAACTTAAATTCCTCGATCCACTAAGACGACAGATAAGAGTGCCGCTTATGAACCATCTTCATCGCACTGTGGCTTTTACTAAGTAATTGCACCATATTTAGCTTCTATATTTAATAAGTGTGTAGATACTGGGACATTTCCTGACTTGATGAAGTTAAGTAAAGTCATTCCTTTGTACAAATCTGGCGATAAAAATGATCCCACTAATTACCGTCCCATTTCTATTCTGCCAGCTCTTAGTAAAATATTTGAAAAAATGATTTTTAATCAGTTATTAGCTTTTTTTAACATAAATAGCCTTTTCCATCGTGAACAGTATGGATTTACAAAGGGTCGGTCAACTACAGACGCGGGTGTAGCTCTGTTGAAATACATATATGATGCTTGGGAGGGAAAACAAAATGCTATTGGTGTTTTTTGTGATCTTTCCAAAGCCTTTGATTGCGTAGACCACAATACCCTTCTCTCCAAGCTGGAGCACTATGGAATAAAAAGTAAATCTTGCGATTTACTTGAATCTTATTTAAGTGGCCGAACTCAAAAAGTTAGTTTAGATAGGGTACAATCCTCCGGATCATCGGTTAAGATGGGCGTACCCCAGGGCTCTATCCTAGGGCCTCTGTTATTCCTCATTTACATCAATGACCTACCTTACTGTGTCAATACATGTAAGGCTGTACTATTTGCCGATGACACTTCTCTTGTCTTCAAAATTGATAGACAAACTAATTCTTTTGACGTGGTTAATAGTACTTTAGCTCAAGTGTTGGATTGGTTCACAGCGAACAATCTATTGTTGAACGCTAAGAAAACGAAATGTATTAAATTTTGCTTACCAAATGTTACAAAAATTCCAACACAAATAGTAATGGATAATGAACCACTAGATTTAACTGATAAAACAACATTTCTTGGAATAACTCTTGATGCCGGGCTTCAATGGGGTGCCCATATTACTACGTTAGCGGGTAAACTTAGTTCTGCAGCTTATGCTGTCAGGAGAATTAGACAACTGACTGATGTTGATACTGCGCGTTTGGTATATTTCAGTTACTTTCATAGTGTTATGTCTTATGCGATTTTACTATGGGGTAACGCTGCAGAAGTAAACACCATATTTGTCCTGCAGAAGCGCGCTATTAGATCTATATATAAACTTGGTGCTAGAGAATCTCTTAGAGAATTGTTTAAAGATATAAATATTTTAACTTTACCTTCTCAGTACATATTTGCGAATATTATGTTTGTGCGCTATAATCTTGATTTATATAAGAAAAATAGTGATATCCATGACCGAAACACGAGAAATAAAAATAAATTAGCTACACCAGTATTGCGATTGCAGAAAACTATGAATTCATTTTTGGGGTTAGGAGTACGCTTCTATAATAAAATTCCTGCAGAAATATTAGGTCTGCCTTTACTTAAGTTCAAAACGATTGTAAAAAACCAGTTAATAAAAAAGGCTTATTACTGCATTGATGATTATATTACTGATAAATATGCGTGGAAATTTATATAAATTTATTTAATGTTAACAATTATTAAATGTTAAAATTAATCTATAGTATGAAAAATTGTATTAAATGTTAACAATGTATTCAGAGCCCTTCAGGCACGTAGGGACCAAGGCTGGATTGAGTTTCTTTCGGCGTATTCTTCTCACCAGTGGTCGTTCCGAAACGCTAGTAGTATTTCAATTTTGCATATATAAAAAAATATATAAGAAATAAAAATATGACGTTCAAAAAGAGATACATGTATCCAATTTTGAATAAAAATCTTTGACTTTTGACTTTTGACTTGACTTTTACTGGCAGTTTTCGCCATCAGGCAACTAAATGCTGGAATGACATTCCTCCACCTTTGAGAGATCTGTCCACGAAAATTAATTTTAAGTATCATTTCAAGGCTCATATTTTAGAACATCAAAAAGCATTTAGTTGACTGGTAGGCGAAAGACCGCATAAATAAAGACTATGTAGAAAGTATATACATAAGTAGTTAGCATACATAATTGTAATCCTAATATTTTGAAACGATCTGTTGTATGAATTCTCATTTTATCTTCGACTGATGTATGTAACAGAGAGGGCAGGAATGACGCGACTGTTTTGCTGCGCGCTTCGTGACAACCCCAGGCAGTAACTGAAAACCAGTGCATTGCTCTTCGAGTAATATACGCACTGAGATACTGCCTATTTGTACCACTGCGACACACGAACTATCACGTACTGTTTTATTATTTAAGTTCTTTTTGTCTGCTTATTTATTGTTTGTGTGTTTCTGAAGGTACAATAAATCTTTTATCTTTTATCTATCTTTTTTTATCTATTTGTCCGTATATATTTATTTATATTTATTTTTTATTATAATAATACACTTTAATCATTAATGGATTGAGTTTCAATGAAGTTAAAGTTAGAAGAGCAGAGGATAAAGTCTTATGCCCGAAGACGTACAATCATTAACATTCATATTTAAACAGTTGTATTCAATTTTAGTCCTTATCACATTGACTTAGAACCGATGTGTTCCTGGCTGTACCTACTTAACATAAAGCATTATACCTAAAACTTTCTCAAGTCGAGTACTGTCGCTGACAAACATTCATCTTCATAATGATTTCAAGTAGATATTCGGGCCTTAACCTTACTTGCACACAAAAAGGGTACTCTTCTTTCAGGCTCTTTGTTTCCTAATACCTACACGAGCTCCGTAGCGCAATGGTCAACACGCCAGCCTGCGACACAAGAGTGTCCGGGTTGGATCCCCGGCCAGGTCAAGATGAAAAATGATCTTTTTCAGATTGGCCTGGGTCTTGGATGTTTATCTGTATATTTATTTGTTATAAAATACAGTATCGTTGAGTTAGTATCCCATAACCAAGTCTCGAACTTACTTTGGGGCTAGCTCAATCTGTATATATATGTATTTTTTTATAACCTATATTGTCCCATTGATGGGCAAAGGTCTTTCTCACTCTCTCCACTTGTCCTTGTCGGATGTTAACCTCGACCAGTCTTTTTGAAAAGTAACTAAATCATCTCTCTAGCACTTTCTGGGCCTACTTCGGCGACGACAACCATTCTGTTGCTATTCTACTCCATTTCTCGGGATGCATTCTACCGACATGCCCCGCCCAATCCCATTTTAGTACAGCAGTTTTGCTGCCTACATCAGTGATGCCCGTTTTTGAGCGAAGTGTAGCATTTGGAATTCTATCTACCCTCTTAACCCCTAACAGACTTCGCTCCATGACTCTCTGGCAAATTTTGAGCTTGGACTTCAACTCCTCGGTAAGCGACCATGTTTGGGCACCGTAGGTTAGGACGTCCATAAGTTGGCGCTTATGTGACAAGGGGCGGTCAGCCTTCATGTATTCTTTCATGGACCAATAGCTATATTATATATATTTTCTGTTCGCAAAATATTTATTTATGTAAGTAGGTATATATATATATATATTTTCTTTTTATTATTTTGTACGTTTTTCTGCCCAATTAGTAAACATCCTCTCAAACATTTGGCTGACTGGTAGAGATCCCTATAAGGGATAAGTCCGCAATTATATGTTTACTTTTCGTTAATACTAAATTTTATGTTTCGTGTTTTTATCGTGTAATAAAAATATTACAAACAAAGAAACAATATACCTTTACATATATATATTTTTATTAACACTGCAGAAAATAATCAACTATTTCTAAACTAAACTTATTACTTTACATACATACCTAGAGCCTCTTGGCTAATTATGAATTATAAGGGTTATCTACACTACTGCAAGGTATAATTAACAGACTAAAACTTAAATTGTCCTTAAATTTTCGTAAAAGGTTAAAATCCAGTAAATTACATCGTAAACTTAACGAAGTTCGAGTAGTCGGTAAGGTCGTAAATTGAATGACAGCAATAATAGGGTAGAAAGTGGATTATGTCTCAGTTTTTCTTTATCTTTTTTAGTAGAGTTTAAAAATAGTAAGTTTCATGTTTTATTTGAAAAAAATACAACTAACGTAAAGGGATACTGTAGGTATAAAGTAATTATATTTGTAATATTTATAAATCATGACATCATATCATAGGAAGTTTTCTGACAGGCGTAAATAAACGTCATACAGGATTAAAGCGCGATAGCTCAATTGACCGGTTCAAACCGTGCTCGTGTAACATATCTTCATCATCCTATTTCTTTATTTAATAAGACTAAGATAGTATAACAAATGTGAAAGCTTAAAACTCTAAAAAACCCTACTTATATGGATGATTTAAAAGGACGTTTATTTATAAAGGTATGCATCTATTATAATATATCAGCATCATCATATCAGCCGCAAGAAGTCCACTGCTGGACATAGTCTATGTATTTGCTATAAAATAAAGTATCCTTGAGTTATAGTGTCCCATAACATCAGTCTCAAACTTACTTTGGGGTGAGCTCAATCTGTGTGATTTGTCCAAATATATTTATTTGTTTACGGCTAGATATTGTACAAATAAGGGCACTAAGCCCGTCCTATGCAAACATGGCTCAACTGGCTAATACTGTGAACACAGCTCCTGACAATATCAAATATTTAAGAAGCTATCCTGAGCAGAATAACGGTCGCGCAGCGTTTTCTTTAACCTATATTGTCCCACTGCTGGGCAAAGGTCTCCCCCTTTTACTTCCAAACATCTTTATCCATCTCCCGGATCCATTTTGTGACTGAAGTAGCATCGGTCTGGATGCATTCGGCAAACATGACCCACCCAATCCCATTCGAACTTGGCGGCTTTGTTCCCCATATCAACAATGCTAGATTTAGAGCGAAGCACAGTGTCTGGCACACTAGCCTGGTAACACCACAGGATTCTACGCTCCATCACTCTCTGGCAAATCTTGAGATTGGACTTCTGATCCTCAGTCAATGACCAACTTTGAGCACCGTAAGTTAGCATGGGCAAGATACACATGTGGATGAGTCTGCAGCGTTAGCAGCTTAAAATGTTAGGAGACACGGACGTTTAGTAAACCAAGGATTCTATTTAGAGGGCTACTTAGAAAAAAACAGCCAAGTGCTATTCTTTCGTATATCTATAAGAGGTTTAAAATTATTAAAAATATATATTTATTATATAATGTAACTAGAAATGTATGTTTTTCGCAATTTTTCCTTTATCGGTGCTATAAGACGTTGTTTCGTACCAAATTTAAAGATTCTGAGTTCACGAGAAGTATCTGTAGGTTTTGATTACCTTGCGAATGTCGAATACAAACGTCTGTGTCTTTTGGTTGCGTTGGCTTAGAAGTTTGATTTTTTTCACAGCTCCAATGGACTGATTATTTATATGAATTTCAGCTTGATACCTCCGTTCATATGGAAAAGGGTCTTGACAGACAGACAGGCGGACAACTTAGTGATCCTATAAGGGTTTCGGTTTTTCCTTTTGAGGTACGATACCCTAAAAACCTAAAATATATTGTTTTAACCCAGATAACCCTGAAACTATTTATTATCACAGATATTTAAAATATCTCAGAATATTAGTACTAACGTCTTAAAATTTCCGGGAAAAAAAAAATTAAAGCACACAAAACTTAACACCTGGTAGGACGATGCACTACTGTAATTAGTACTGAATAGTAAGGTCAAGAAATGAAACAAAATTAAATGTTTTATTAATTTGGACCATAACTTAAATTGAAGTATTATATGCCATTAAACATATTTTGAATATAAATAAACGACACACTTGTTACATATAAAATTAGTTTTCTTTTTCAAAATTTACAAGACAATTAAAAAAATATATTCTCGTATTCAACGATGTGGTCCAATCTGTCAAAACGAGAAGTTTCCCATGACTAGTCGGAGTAGGGCAAGTACCACGCTTATCAGTTTTCTTGTAGGTTTCTATAAAATATCTGGCAACAACTCTGCGAAAAGTAAGGTAGTCATATTATCCTGCATTCTGTCTATATATTGCCACGCATTATGTGTGGCCATATCTAAACTATGACAAATGAGTGGAAAGTACCACTTTTTGCCAGTGAGCATAAATATTTGTGTAACGCACAAGCAAATCAACTATCTCCTTGTTCATGAAACCTTCGGAATAATACATTGGCAATCGTAAATATTTAGGGACTTGATCATTTCGCCACTGAGGATATTTTTTTGGATTATGCTGATTACACCATGTAGGTATATTTTTGATTTTTCGGCAGGTAGCAGGTTAGTAGGCAGTTTAGGTATACCTGTAGACATACTAGGCACAGCTGTAGATGTACTAGCGACAGAAGAGTCATTGATGTTGGTTTCTTTTGTGACCAAAATCTTCTTTTAACCAAATGAGATAGTGGCATATTATCTTCATCATGCAAGGAAGACTCTCTATAAACAATCTCAGCTCTTAACTGCGAACCCGAAAAAGAACGGACAGACTATTTCGTTTTAGTCGATAATTAGTAAATTGCAAGCTAATAAATCAAAATACGTTGTAACCTGAAAGATTATCCAAATTCGCGAATTTTATATCGCCCGAATCCTCGACAGTACTTTCTGCATTTGCACTATCCGGGGGTAAAATAGAAATAACAAAAAGAAAGATTATATCATCCTTGGCATTCTCTGATTCCCCTAATATTACGTTATGTTTTAACACTCTTTTTGGTCGTATCCTAAAAGTTCATACAAAAATGTATTAGTCATTGATATTACTACCAGGTGTTATACCTGTGATATTTAAACAGAAAAAACAAGTATAATATGACATATTTATGATCAATATTTTTTCTATTCCAGTAAGTAAAAGTCACATTATTTATAATTTGCTCCGAAAATACAGAAAAAATACAAATATATAGTATAAATTGCTCACCTTTTACCAGACCTAATTGATCGAAATATCTCTGCTGCTATAATATACTATATTTACTTTAAAATAACTGATTTAATAATTAACTTTGCATACGATTTAACCATGATAAGAACTGAATGAGATAACCGAAGAAATAATAAATAAATGTCACTTATTATAATTTTAATTTGAGGGTACATATAAATAAGTTTGAGCGGTGTTATAACACCTAGTCGGGTTAAGTGGGTTAATCAATCTTTGAAATATTTATAGGCCTTTCACAGTTCAGGTGACACAAAAATTATAAACAAGAATAAAATAAAAACTAGCTAAATAAAAGCTAGTTTTCCTGTATCACGCTACGCTAGGAAGTATACGTACATACATACATTTAAAATGCCTCTTTCCAATGGGGGTAGGCAGAGACTAGGGACCTCCCAAGTGGAAGTCTCTGCCAACCTGCCTACCTACCTGATAATATGCATGTATGTATGTACGAGTATATGTACGCTAAAATAATATGTTCCAAAAATAATGGGTGCTAATTAAACAGGATTCTTTTTAATAACATTATCCGCCTCTAAAAATGTATGTTGCCTTCTAAATTACTAAGTCAGCCACAATTAACGAGCATCTAAATAAAACCATCTTAGCCACTAGTTATCTTCTATGTAAGCCACTCTAAATACAACTCAGCATGATGGTTATTATTTAGCATCTAAATTTGTAACTTGCATTCTAACAGTAAACTTCTAAAATACTAATATTTGACATCAAAAAATATATTAATTTAGCTTCTATTTTTTTAACTTAGCATGTTTAAAATGTAACTTACCCCGAAATAATTGATCGTCAATATTTAGCTAAAATTGTCATCAAATAGTATATTATGGAAAAAAAAGTTTATTAATTTACCATAATTTTACTAATAGCAATAGTAGGAGAGCTGGTACAAATTTTTGGGCAAGTATTTGAAGCATGCTGAAAACTTGTCACATACCTCTCCTATTATACCCCAACACGGAACTGCAGACCTGACTGGTTAGTGGTAAATAGCGGGGCTAAATCAACCCCTAATTTTTTGGCAGCGTGGCAGGTAGAAAGTCCCACCAAAATAGTACCCTATTAAAATTTCAACCTGCCTCAAATTGTTTTTTTTTATTTTTTTGCACGCATCTGGAAATGTTAAAACCCCGACTAAATCGTCTGGCTTATATTTTTTATACATAAAACATAAAAAATTGCATATTGCCACAAAGATCTATATTTTTGGTAATGAAAAAAGAATATTAAAAAAAATAGGGGTTGATTTAGTCCCGCTACCTACTCACCAGGCAGGTCTGTAGTTCCGTGTTGAGGTAGACGTATGTGACAATTTTTCAAATTGCTTCAAATATATACCTTCCCAAAAATTGATACCAGCTCTCCTGCCTATCGATACATGAATCACGCCATATCATGTAGTGGCTAATTTTACGATAAAAGAATATGATGTATTATTTTACATGCTAAGTTATAATAAATGATGCTGACTGTAGGAGCTTGAATTATATTTTTTTGAGGACATAGTTTTGATGCTGTAAAAAGGCAAATGGTGACGAAATATAAAATCCGTGGCCGAGTTAGTAAATTAGCTGGCAACGTATAAATAAGAAGGACAAGTCATAATAATTGATGATCTTTGTTTGACGCTTTCTATAGAATATTTAGTTGGCGGTGTAAAAAAGACGAATTAGTTTATTAGAGGCTAGGTCATTTTCCCGTTGCTTAGTTATGAAATTAGAAGCTTGCTCACGTGGCCAATAAATAATTTTGTGGCTTGATTTATTATTTCCCAAAAATAATCATGTATATACTAAAAATTGTAATCACTACTATAAATAAAAAAAAATTATAAAATTTGATGATAAATGATAAAGATAGATGATAAAATTAAAAAGCCCTTCAGGCGAGTAGGCGACCAATACTGTTGAAAAGAGTTTCTTTTGGCGTTTTCTCTGCAGTGGTTGGTCCCGAAACGCTAGCAGTCTGTAGCTTTGGCACATTAAATAATGATACAAACATTACTAAATTAGATCCTTTAAAATTTGATTTGCCTGCAAAGGCCTATTTTCTAAATAAACGTTTTGTATTGATTTTACGATCCTTACTAACCACAACACCAGATAATAATTTTGTAAGCCATTAACTTACTTCAAAAGATTTTTAATTTTTAGTTGCAGTTTTCTTTAAAACTCGCAGATTTATTGTTTTTATAAATTAAAATAGGTTCCCTTTTTCAATAAAAAAAATAAAAAATAAGACAGCCTCCGTGGTCCAGTGGTTAAGGCGTTTGCTTGTTGACCCGGGGGTCGTGGGTGGGATTCCCACCGGAAGCATACTTTGTTTAGTTGTTTCCAGTTTGGTTAGGACATTGCAGGCTTGAATCACCTGATTGTCTGATAATAAAGATGATTCCGTGCTTCGGAAGGCACGTTAAGCCGGTGGTCCCGGCTGCCATCTGGTAGTCGTTAAAGGAACCACGTCAGAGGCCGAGAGGTGGTACCGAAGAACTCTGA
The DNA here is from genome assembly GCA_947532085.1 of Elegia similella. NCBI lineage: Eukaryota > Metazoa > Arthropoda > Insecta > Lepidoptera > Pyralidae > Elegia > Elegia similella. Next base: position 7,682,473 of record OX383933.1, read on the forward strand.
CACCAGGGTGTGCATGGTCGATTGACTGTGACACCTACTCGAAATGATGATGATGAATAAAAAAAATATTCAGGTTGGTAGCACTAGCAACTATTTAGTAATCTGTGGTAGTACTGCGGGATAGTGTAATAAATATTAAGTTGGTTCAAACACCTGTTTTTAATCTGAACGGAATTTGTCCCTCGCAGATCAGGTCTGCCATTACATGATTGAATATTACATTTTTATTCAAATTGCGGTGAAAATTGTCCAGAGCAATTGAGGCCACAACTAATACTTGTGAAAATTGAAAGCTCCCTAAAAGGTATCAAAGATTTACATACTAGATTATTTTATTTCCTCGAAGTTATACAATCGAGCATCATCATCATCATCATCAGGTCTTTTTAGTCTCCACTGCAGGAGCATGACCCTCTCTGTACTATCGGAGCCATACTTGGCCGAAGCAGATAGAGGATTTGGCCTACTCTCTCGCTGGCCAGACGGGTTGGAGAGTTCTCATTGATGTTTATTAGCTTTGTTTAGCTTGTATTTCTTAAGTCACCTCTTACGACCTCCATGGGAAGACTAGCAGTGGTCCTATTCTACTCTGCCGGAAACCATACGGCATGAAATTTAAAAATTATATTATTCTAAGATAAAAATTGTGATGAGTGCTACACCCTTTTAATTTTATTTTATTGTAAAGATAACCGGAGCTTTTATTAAAAATTTTGGTGATGATTCATTATTTTTAAGTATAACTGCTGCAAACAGAAGATCATAAAATAGTTTTAAGCGTTATTTAGGGCACTGAATATTACGTCTACATTTTTTTTCTAATAATTTATTTCAATAATAAAGTGTGATTGGGCGGGTTAAGTTTGACTTTAGTTTCGAAGTGGACTCCTGAGGATGGTTACAGCAAGCGTGGTAGGTCTAATAAACGTTGGTGTGACAATAAAAAGAAATTCGAAGATAAATGGTCAGTTGTAGTGCAAAATAGTAAAAGCAATGGGAGACACCTCTGCCCAGCTGTGGGATAACATAGGTTAAAAAAAACTTTCAAATGAGGACAGCATTGGACCTCTAAATATTCAGCTTCCTTATGAAGTCAATAGATATTTTTTTGTTAAAACTTAACGACCTTCCTCATTGGCGCTGTGGTTGACATCCTAGTCTGCTACACAGAGACTCAACGTTCAATTTGCAGCGGGTAAATTTTAGTTTATTTTTGGTTTCTAATGTTTTCGCGATTGTTACACATTTAAATAAAATCACTTTAATACGGTATTATCGCGTATATTACATTATTAATGTAATATACGCGATAATAACGTATTAAAGTGATTTTATATAAATACTTTATTTTTTCAAAGTTATTCTGCGGTCAAAAATTTTCAAATACTTACAGCATAATAAATTGACGTTTGAGTAGCTTTACCTCTTCTATGCTTCGTTCTGTGAGTGAGAGTGCCGGAGGCCCATCTTTGCCCCGTCCCCATTTTTTACCCCCTCATCCCCCCCCCCCCCCCATTTTCTACACCTATTACCCCATTTGCTCCCTTCCAGTTCCTGGAAGGGCCGGTGTTGCAGTTGACGATGGACGGCGTTGATCGCTTGCCATCGGATGAAGCGTGTGCTCGTTTGCCGTCCTATATCATAAAAAAAGCATAAAATGATCCGGGGCTCCGAGGTACCACTCAGGATACAACTGGGAAAATATGAGGAATAGGATTTTTCGTAGCAAAGTTTGGTTGATTTATAAAAGAACTTGGCTAGTGCATTCTGTGAATTTCACAGACAATAAAACTGTCAAATACGCAAGAAACGCGGCGTGGTGTTCACCAGTAACCTCCAGCTGGCTTGAAACCAAGCCAAAATCGCAGTGATAATGGAACGCTCGTATTTCAATGCTTGTTTTAAGCGGCAGCTGTGTTTACTGAACAAATAAATAAGGCATGGTGAAAAAAAGACCCACTATCTACCCATACAGCTTGCGGGGTTCACGTGCTAATTCATTCGGAAAGGTGCTGAAATGCAACAAAATTTTGGGATACAGTTAGAGGCGGAGTAACCTCTCACACCAACAAAGTACCTATATTACATGATCGATACCCAGTGCACTTATAGTAGTTATCTTCTACGAGTAAATTACGAGTTCGATAACCCTTCTCAGTTAATTTACTATAGATCACCGCTCACTTGACACAAAGTTTGTGATCAATTCGCTGCTCAAGATAATCTAGCGGACAAACGAGCCAGCTGAGCACACAGCCTTCGAGTTTAAAACTTCGATTTTCAGTAGTAGAACTTACAACTGCCTCCGTGGTCTAAGGCGACTGCCTGTAGACCCGTGGGTCGTGGGTTCGATTCCCACGAAAGCATACTATGTTAAGTTGTTTTACAGTTTGATTAGGACATTGCAGGCTTGAATGACCTGATTGTCTGATAATAAAGATGATTCCGTATTTCGGAAGGCATGTTAAGCCGTTGGTCCCGGCTTCGTTAAAGGAACCACGTCAGAGGCCGAGAGGCAGTTCCAATGAACTCTGACACCAGGGTGTGCATGGTCGATCGACCCACACCTACACGAAATTACGATGAGTAGTAGAACGCTAGCTGACCATTGATTTAAATTGCCACGTCAATTGTCTTCTCGTTTAATCTGTTTTACTAGCTGCCTTCTAAAATCTAAATAGATTTTAAATACTTTTCAAGATCGTTAACCTGAATTTCGCAAAACTGCAATTTGAAAGGCAATTTGAAGCGACTTGCATCCAATATTTGTCTGAAATTTGGTCGTTACTTTAAAGGCCATATTGCAGTCGGATCATACATAGTGAGAATGACCCTTGCAATTGCAGAATAACGTCGCTGAAACAACGAAATTAGATGTGCTTGAGCGTTTTTCTTAGATTTTTAGTAGTTATTTGTAACCATTTCGTGGTTTTTTTTTTTAATGACTATGTAGCTAACTCCAAATGAGCTTTCACATCACCGGGCGTTTGAGGCGAGGGCAGAGTGCCCTCAGCCATCACTAAAGGGCCCCCAGGAAGGACGGACCTCGGCTTTGGGCTTTGCCTGTGTGCGTAAGGATTGGAGAGACAGCAAACTCTCATATTGCCTGATGGGGGCGAAAGCTACGTTGCCAGTACGGCCTATCCTGGGTGCAAGTCACCCTTACTTTACGTTACTTTTTGAGATTATGTTTTATGTTATCTCATACTGCACACTCGACTGCTTTATAACATGTTCCAAAAAATTATGTGCACTACATTCAGCAAAAAAAAAAGGAAAATATAAATATAAAAAATTCTTACCAAGCCCTTCAAGCGAGTAGGCGACCAATATATGTGGAAAAGAGTTTCTTTCGGCGCTTTCTTCTTAGCAGTGGTCGGTAAAGATGTAGACGTCATTTCTTTGAATTAAAAACTTATGATAAAAACATTTGATACGCTCTAGAGTTACAGATAATGAAGTGTTTTTATAACTTTCTTTTTTCAAAGTCATTACCAGAAAAATATTTTTATTACTCAAGGGCAATTTAACAAATTACACTCATTTTAACTTTGTAAGCTTGTTAATGAGTCAACGGCTCTTGTCTTTGACTTTTTAATAAAATTTCTAACAATAATGGTGAAAGTAACAGCTTTCAAAGCTAACAAAAGTCTGATTTTAAGGGTTCTTCTACAACCAATTAAGCTTTTATATCTCCACTAGCTATCGCCCGCGGCTCCGCCCGCGTCAATGTCGATCCCTCGGGAATAGTACTTTTTCCCGAGATAAAAGGTAGCCTATGTCCTTTTCCGCACTCCAGAGAACTTGTATGCAAAATTTCATGATGATCAGTTCAGTAGTTACGGCGTGAAAGCGTAACAAACAAACAAACAAACTCACTTTCGCATTTATAATATTAGTATCTCCATAATTAAAGATACACTCATAGTTATAAATTTGTGAAACAAGGGAACTTACCCATAATTACACGACAGTCCGCTTCCACGAACCCCCCCCCCCCCTTCCTCTAGTTTTTTATTTCACAACTAGCTGTTGCCCGCGACTTCGTCCGCGGCAATTTCTGTTATTGTACTGTCGTGGACTTTTTTTTTAGTTCGTTTAAAGAGGAATAATTCTTTAATACATATTTTCGGGTAACTTGTACCGTTCACGCATCGCACGCGTCAGATATCCTCAACTATGAATAATTTTCCCCCGTTTTCAAAACATTTTTTATTGATGCTTCGCTTCTATTAGTCTCAGCGTGATGTTTTATAGCCTAAAGCCTTCCTCAATAAATGGACTAACCAACACAAAAATAAATTTCCAATTTGAACTAGTACTTCCTGAGATTAGCGCGTTTAAACAAACAATCAAACAAACAAACAAACTCTTCAGCTTTATAATATTATTATAGTATAGATATAAGTCATAAATATGGTTTTTAATATGTATATTTTTTCAAATAAAATGTAAATAAAATAAGAATTCGGCATTATTAATATCTGATAATTAAAAAGGAAAAAAATCATGTCTGTTGTATGGGAGCCTTATTTATTTATTCAAGCGTCTACCGATTGCCGTTAATATTGAGCAAAAACGACCAAAAAAGTCACGATTGTTGTATGAGAGCCAGAAATATTTATTTTACACTGCTTTAGTATTTTTTGTAATAGCGGAAAAAAATACATCCCTTCTGACAAGCCGTGATATTTTGAAGACCCCTCCTGAACAGGTCAAAAAGCGTGGGTACGTTCCCTAAACGAGGTAAGGCTAAGTTTTCACCAATACTATGAGAAAGCGTAGATCTCCTCAGGTCGATTGCATCGCGGCGATATTCTCGATATAAATAATAATAATAATAATAATCGTTTAATTCAGATATGCATCCATAATTTGTTTACAAAATATATTAAAAAGAAAAATTAAATTAAATTAAAATTTATTGTGCCAAGATGGATTCTCATCCAGTGTTTATATATGGGATTGTCCATCTTAGCAGTCAAGTCTTTAGGATGCCGCTGCTACATACGCCGCTGTTTTTGTAAAGATAAATGGGCACTCTTATCGCGTTTGACTCGCCCGTGGAGGTGACACCTAAGCCGCGTCTCGCAAAAGGTCTAAATTTATTTTCCGCCCACCAGTATTCTTACACTAAGTTCCAAATACAGCTGTCGACTTTGTCTGTCAGAATGATAAATGATGACAAAATATGCCTATATTGATTTCTTAGAAAAAAATATGTTTATCTTTTTATTTTACCAAACAAAGAGTTCAGGAAAATAGGTTATTTCAGAAAGTTAGTGCCATCTGATCCATCGCTCGATCACGAAGTTATGACTCGACAGTAAATCAAACTTATTAATTCAAACAACTCGATGAGACAAACAAACTGATGGTTCCGTGGGCTCCATCAGCACCAGATCAGCACATAAGCAGTAATCAGTAATTTATTTACCAAAAATATGAGCTGTTTAGTTTCATGGCTAAAAAGTTTATTTATTTAAGAATCTGGTGATGGCGAGCTCCGTGGCGCAGTGGTTAACACGCCATCCTGCGACACGAGGGCCCCGGGTTCGATCCCCGGTCAGGTCAAGATGGAAAATGATCTTTTTCAGTTTGGCCTGGGTCTTGGATGTTTATCTAACCCATAAAACAAGTCTCGAACTTACTTTGGGGCTAGCTCAATCTGTGTGATTTGTCCGTATATATTTATTTATCTGGTGATAAAGAGCTAAAAGCTACCTAGCTCAGCTACAGAATAAGTACTAATACTTACGCACAGAAGTCGTACTCTTCAAAGGTATTTAAAAGAATATCAACTCAATGTAAGTAGTTAGCAATACATTTCGCATTATTTTCGCATTATAGTATTAAATACATTTTATAACTTTTAAGTATATCTCATTCTCTGCATATGTAAGTGTTAAGATAGTTAATGGGTATATATACCCTATTATACATATATCCTCCAGCTGAGAGAGCACTGGTGCACTGTGACACAAGCATTGCCTTATACCAATTTCATTTAAATCATTACTAACCCTAGAATAAGTTTATAATTATTTACTAACATAATATGGATGTAATTATCTGAAATAAATGGTTTTATTATTATTATTATTATACAGGCACCAGTCTCCAACATAACTATATAAAAATATATGTACTTTACTTTTATGTTATGTAGTATAGATGTTTTTTGTGTATGTTGGAGAAAATAAACAAATTTTTACTTTACTTTTACTTTATACACTGTAATTAAGCTCGCGTCCTTAGAGCATCTATTACAGAAGTAAATACATACTCTAAGCTCGCATCAGAACGCAGCACCTTTTATTTTAGATACCTAGAGTCAATGGCTGGTCTGCTCGTTTGCCGTCGAGTATACATACATAGTATCACGTCTTTTTCCTTGCGGGGTAGACAGAGCCTATAAAACCTTATGGCCACATTTAGCACTTAATGGAAAACGGAATCAAAATAGTGATGGTTTGCTAGCCGCATCGCCTATTTACATGAGTCTACAGATTTTTGCCCCAATACCGTCAAATATACATATACATAATGTAGATAGACTAGACTAGCCGTGTGGTATCCGGCAGAGTAGAATAGGACCACTCCAAGTCTTCCCGTGGATGTCGTAGAAGGCGACTTAGGAAGTACAAGCTAAACAAAGATTATAAACATCTAAGACACCTCTCCAACCCGTCTGGCCAGCGTGGACAGTGTAGGCCAAGTCCTCTGGCTTCTCTGGCCAAGTATGGCCCTAGTAGTACAGAGAGGGTCGTGCTCCTGTAGTGGAGACTAAAAAGGACCTGATGATGATGATGATGATGATAATGTAGATAATATTTGGCATCCACGTGAAGGCCCATTTTCTTCGCAAATATGCAGATGTCGCACTAAAAATGACTAATGTGCCTTGGCATATATTGCTTTTGTGTAAATATTGACTTCATAGGGTGTCCACGACAAATTAAAACTAGAACTTTTAGAAAAGCCATATGATATAAAAAGAAGGAACTTTATTTTACCTTCAACAAAAAATGTACACACGACTATCCGCAATATCTAATATATAAAATTGTCGTGTCACAGTTTTCGTTGCCATACTCCTCCGAAACGGCTTGACCGATTTTGATGAAATTTTTTGTGCTTATCCGGTATCTATGAGAATCGGCCAACATCTATTTTTCATCCCCCTAAATGTGAGGGGTAGTCCACCCCTAAATTTTATTTTTTATTTTTTAGACATTATTTATATGGCAAAACAACGTTTGCCGGGTCAGCTAGTAAAATATAAAAATAATAAAATATTTTTATTCAATCATTTACAATGGTCACAATATATGACTGGAATCTCCATTTAAGTATATACGAGTAATATACATGTGTTTGATGTTTCCTAAGTTGACATAAAGTATATACGTTAATTTAAACAAAAGTAGTACACACTAAAATTATATAAACACATACAATTAAGTCATACAAAATGAGGGAAATCTATTTTTTGATTAAAAAAAACGCGAGATAATAACATTATTTATGTGTGAATTACGGTTTACTCACGTACGAAATCAGCTACAGGCCGACATGTTTCCTGTAGCTGATTTCGTACGTGAGGGAAATCTAGTTTCAAGTTTGTTTTAATTGTTTTACTGTTGTTGTAAAACAATTAAAACTTAAATCTATAGAATGCATATGTGTGCCACAGTAGTACAAAAGGGCTACAGCTCAGCACAATGCTGCTCTGTGAGAGCAACTGCTGATTTTCAGCAGGCACCCTTGAGAAAGCGCGAACGAGAACAACTTCACAAGTCAACCTTACAACGTTTTGATAGTTAGGTACTGTACTGATGCATATGTATGCCACAGCAGTGACATACGTATGCTTTAGATTTAAGTTTTAGTTAATTGTTTTTTTGTTACTTGTTTTTTTTATTATTATTTAACTAGCTTTCGCCCGCGGCTCCGCCCGCGTCAATGTCGATCCCTCGGGAATAGTACTTTTCCCGGGATAAAAGGTAGCCTATGTCCTTCTCCGCACTCCAGAGAACTTGTATGCAAATTTCATGATGATCAATTCAGTAGTTACAGTGTGAAAGCGTAACAAACAAACAAACAAACAAACTCACTTTCGCATTTATAATATTATGAGTAAGGATAAGGATATCACTGTAAGTATAATTGTGAAATATCGCGAAGCTATATAATTGTGATACAGATGAACAAATAAATATTTTATCTATCTATCTATCGCAATGTCGTATTTAAATATTTCTTAAAACAAGATATTTCAAGGCCGATAGTCGACAAACATTGTCGTGCGTGCTATTCTACAAGGGCTGGCTTAATTTTCTTTGTCGAATATACATAGCTGTGTGTTTAAAATTCTCATTATTGCCGCCATGTCTGAAAATCAGATGTGGCGACGGAAATGAGAATTTAAAAGACTAATATTTTCTACCTAGCTAAATTAAATTCTTCTTATCTAAATGCGATGCACTCAAGCGTGCTCACCCTATTGTACAGTTTGTGTTGTCACAACGGAGAATACCCAATGTAGCTTGAAGATATCTGTTTATTTACTTACGAGACGCTATTGTTATGAAGTCTGTACTATTTATTTCGTATACTGTTTTATTTATCACGAACAAAATTTTCATAATTAATTATAGCTGTACAAGATTATTGAATGAAAACAATATTTTACAAAATGCAAAGAAGGTAAACAAAAAACAAATTTGAATCACAGAATGTTAAGACTATTTATAGCACTTCTTGCATTTAATTTTTTTATTTAGTCATAACGCCTATGTTCTTTTTATTTACACAAATAGACGATTTTATGTTGTTTAAGATAGTGTTTGATTTCTGTTGTTTAAGATAGATAATCTATAATTTATAGATGGACACTTCATTGGCGAACATAAATATCTTATTTCTTACAACCGCTTAGGAACGGTATAGGAGTTATAGAAGTTTGGCTTTCACAAATTTCATAATGGACTAATTTGAAAAAAAAAAATCTGTATCTCTAGATCTAGAAAATTCTAGATCGCGTGACCTATCTTGTAAGATAAAAAACATTTTTTAATCTCATCTTTCTTCAAAATACAAAGCGCGGTAACAGGGTCTAAAATACGTTTTTATTCCCGAGGGACTAAAACGTTTTTTAATTGTGAATTATTGATTGGCTGCTACTGCGCTCGCGTAAATGTGTGTCTGTCGGGAACAAAGCCATTCCGAGATGAAAGGTATTAGGTATGTCCTTCCCAGGGCTTCAAACTACTTCAGATTTTATCTAAATCGATTCAGTGATTAAAGCGTTCTAAATTACGTTTTAATTTGAGTACTTAGAAATATCGCGAAGCATACATAACTACATATGTACAAAAAATAATTATTACTCGATCTATATTTAAAGGACTTTCTCACTTCACTTGCTCAGTCATAACTAACAAGACCAACAATCACCTTATCAGTCGCACACAAATCACTCGTATTAGTATCGCTCACTAAGAACACTCGCGGTCAACTGAATAACGATCGTTTTTTCAACTGATAACTACATATGTACAAAAAATAATTATTACTCGATCTATATTTGAAGGACTTTCTCACTTCACTCGCTCAGTCATTACTAACAAGACCAACAATCACCCGACAAGTTTTAAAGATTTTACATTCATTAATTTACCTAAAGTTGAACAAACTCAACCTGACTTAGTAAATTAATGTCTTAATAAGTTTGAGAATATGCCTTATTCAGAAGTTTATCTGAATAGCAGTACACTAAGCTGCCTCTCGGGCTTGAGTAATTTTATATCTCACTTCAGATTTTGCTCTCATCCTTACTTTGTATGCAAGTTAATGTTGAAATTTTTAAGTTGGATATAACTATATGAAATGAAATGAAAATGAAAATTGAAATGTTTTTATTTCTTTCACATTTGTTTCCTTATATAATAATGGCAGGAGCTTCCTTTTAGACTTAAATGGTCTGTGTTAGGAGACACCGCTCTTCCTTAACTATGGTACATACAAAGTTATTAACATACTGGTAAGTACAGAATCAATAGTTTATATAAAGCTAAGTTAACTTATAGAATTTGAATTAAGTATAGAATGATATATATTTTATTTGTATGAAAAAAATACATCTATTGTGTTTGTGTGTGTGTGTGCGTGTGTGTGTGTGTGTGTCAGTGAGATACGATAATTAGCCTAATATACATTTGTGCAGTAGATATTGCTTATAATAACAATATTTTTTTGGGTTCCGTACGAACGAGTGACAAAATCGAAACCTTATAGGATGGTTGTCTGTCTATCACAGCCAAGTTACTCCGAACTTACTGGACCGATATAGTTGGAATTTAGTACATTTGGTTTCAGATTAGTTTAGGATTTACTTGCGGCCAAAAAAAAATGTAACTTATAATATTGTAACGTGGCTAGGGTTCGGAATATGGAGTAAAACACCAAGCTCTTCAGAGGGAATTTATTCACTACGGAATCCCAACACTGACACCTGACTGGTCTTCCAACACGTCGAATATCCAAAACGCTGTGGCCTGTGGTCGAAGAAATTATCACTTATCAGTCGCACACAAATCACTCGTATTAGTATCGCTCACTAAGAACACTCGCTGTCAACTGATTAACTATTTTTTTTTTTGGAAAGACTATGTAGCTAGCTCCACGTGAGCTTTCGCTACTTCACCGGGCGATTGAGGCGAGGGCAGAGTGCCCTCAACCTATTAGACAACATCACGGGCGTTCATCGATTTATAAGACGATGGCTCGAAAAGAATCAACAAATTAAAAAAATAAATAAATAAATATAAAATAAATATATACGGACAAATCACACAGATTAAGCTAGCCCCAAAGTAAGTTCGAGACTTGTGTTATGGGATACTAACTCAACGATACTATATTTTATAACAAATACATATACATACATACACATCCAAGACCCAGGCCAATCTGAAAAAGATCATTTTCCATCTTGACCTGGCCGGGGATCGAACCCGGTCACTCCGTGTCGCAGGCAGGCGTGTTGACCGCTGCGCCACGGAGCTAGTCAATCATAACAATAGATTTTTATTGTTATCACACTGTAATAACAATAAAAATACGGTCAAGTTTTAATCTGTTTGCGACTTACATTAGTTAAGTAATTACTTAGCTCTTATACATAATTTACTAACTGTGTACTGTTTCGGCATTCTCACAATGATTTTCGGGTAACTTTCAGCTTAGGGCTGAAGTTGGTAAACACACCCTCGGATCAACTATACAAATGTTAGACTTTGAAAACTAAAGCCTAGTACCGACTAAGTGGAGAGTTATCATGCGAGAGATAGGTAGGTCATCACATCACTAGATCCGTCTCTATTTGCATCAGGAATGGTAGGTTTGAACTCCTTAGAGCTTAGGCGCAAATGTGGCATACTAACGCATTATTTGCTCCTAAATGGAAAAATTTACCGTGTATTCCCGTTGGCCCCATGATTTTCGTCCCATTATGGGACCAAAGGGTAAGTTAAAAAACTCCTTTCCCGTTGACCCCATTGTTCACATAGGCAATGGGGCCAACGGTAAGTCAAAATTTCACGTGTCGTTGTCCACTTTATTTTATTTTTTTACACGGAAGTGACAAGTTCTCATGATGACTAAATTTCTTCTATTGTTATAGAGGGAGACATTTTGAACTAGTATTTACGGGGATGCGGGGAGCCAATAAGAGCTTTCCAAAAAACAATGTTATCTGTGCTTTTGTCCTTCGGCTGTATCGCCGCTTAGCACCGACGAAGCATCGTTTTCAAGGTTAAGTGTATTCACACGAAATTTATTTTCGTTTATATATCTTATATAACATTTCCTTTTCCTTACACCTGTACAAAATCGTTTTATAGAAGTACCTAACTTTTTTCTCACATCTCATAACAAAAGAAAAAAAAAGAAATCATAATTTCGACTTCTAACTGAGTACATAATTAATATCACAATATACGTTAAAACTAATTCTACTTTTAACGTATATTGTGATATTAATTTCAATGGATTGATTTCATTAAAGTAGAATTACTTTAATGAAATCAATCCATTGAAATTTCTACTTTATGGGGCTAAAGGGAATTAAATTTAATTATTTTATTAAATTCCCGTTGGCCCCATTGACTAGTATTGCGGATGGGACCAACGGGAATAAATTTTAATTATTTTATTTATTTCCCGCTGGCCCCATTAATGGGACGACGGGCGATGGGACCAACGGGAATACACGAAATTGACAACCCATTAACTCTGGCTAGGTGTCGTTTTTATGCCCCGTCTGTGTTCAAGCAGTTACGTAACCGGCCGCTGCTCGTGCCGGCCGCGGCGCGCTCCAACACCGCGCATCACGCGCTCATTAGCCAGGCTGTGGCACTATCAATGCTCTGATTGGTCAAGTACCAAACGTCGATTTTTTTTTCGATAAAGAATTGTTTTTGTTAGTATATGTGTAATGTGTTTGTCTCATATATCTTTGTGATTTGCCCTAACTCACAGTACGTGTTGGGTACTGTGAATATTGGGATAATAAAGTAATAAAAAAATAAAGAGATATAGAGAGATAGAGATATGGAGAGATAGAGAGATGGAGAGATAGAGAGATAGAGAGATAGAGAGATAGAGAGATAGAGAGATAGAGATATAGAGAGATAGAGAGATAGAGAGATAGAGAGATAGAGAGATAGAGAGATAGAGAGATAGAGAGATAGAGAGATAGAGAGATAGAGAGATAGAGAGATAGAGAGATAGAGAGATAGAGAGAGAGAGAGATAGAGAGATAGAGAGATAGAGAGATAAAGAAATAAAGAAATCACTACGGTCACTACACTCGGTGGTACCGTTTAACTTTAAAATACCCACCGCACCACCAGGGGTATGGCCATGGGTATGGTGGGTCTGTAGTGAGGAAAATATGTATTCAACACTGAAATGAATGTGAGGAAAATATAGATTTAACAGATATTCATACTACAATCAGATAGGAAAAAAGTTTTAGTGTTTCATTCATGTATTATTAATTTAATAAAATGACATTATTTAAATAAATGCTTTATACCTATTTTTACGCAACACATTCTAAATAGTCAAATTATCTAGCAGTGGACCTTCTGCTATCTAACGATAACTTTTGGCACTAAGCTCGAGGTCCATGGCCCAGTCGGCCCATTATTAGCGCTTATGCATGTAAAGCAACCCGGGCGTGGTTAGTCCCTCTGGGTGACCACAAGTGGTATAAAATTTCTCGAGCTCTTTCATGCTTCGGAAGGCACGTTAAGTCGTGTGTGTCGTGACTTGCTTCTTTCGGTGAGTGAGAGAGCCCCCCCCAAGGTCGGTAAATCTCCTGTCACACCCTGGTGTTGCAGTTATCCATGGGCAGCGTTGATCACTTACCATCAGGTGACTCGCTTGTTCGTTTGCCGTCTTATATCATAAAAAAATTATACCTGCCTAGATTACGCTCTCATGTAGACTACGCTCAATGAGTAAGGGTAGCAAGCACAAAAGATTTAATCTGCCAACTAGTTGGCACCACATAAAACTGTTTACTGTCCCTTGTAGATTTCTAAATGACGGTACTGAGATTTAAGTTAGGAACCGGCTTTGTCCTGTCCTTTCAGTCCTTAAGTTTAATTGAACATACTTTATCCATTATGTGGTCTTTAATAATTAATATTTTATAGCCGTGTGGTTTCCGGCAGAGTATAATAGGACCACTCCTAGACTTCCCATGGAGGTCGTAAGAGGTGACTAAGGAAATACAAGGTAAACAAAGCTCATAAACATCGATGAATGTAGGCCAAATCCTCTGTCTGCTCTGGCCAAGTATGGCTCCGGTAGTATAGAGGGTTATGCTCCTGCAGTGGAGATTAAAAAGACCTGATGATGATATAAGGATATATCACACAAATTGAGCTAGCCCCACAGTAAATTACAAATATAGGGAAAGCTCGTTGCGTTTTACCCATGTATTTATATACAATAATATGTATATAGGTGTGATTCTCAACTTTTTGGCCGTTGGTTGCAGGTATATGGCATCAGGTACGCGCGCCCGGCTTGACGAGCTGCTACTTGCTTTTCCCCCAATGCATTAATCCCCTTGCCAGATTCATCAAATTAATTTCCTTTCTCAGCCTAAAAATGCTTGTCATGGCGAGCAGCGTCGGAAGCACAAGAAGCCAAAAAAAAACTCGGTTGCAACCCGCCTGACAAGCGTGGCAAGTACGGCAATATCCTCCAATGGATGGAACGAAAAAACTGGACTTCTTACAACTGAAATGATGATGAATGAGAGCAACTAGAAACAGTCATTTTCGGCAAAATAGATTTTTGCTTGTAGCCGGGTGGCCGGCTCGTCTGGGTAAGTAGCACACTCTCACAGAAAATCGACGTTTGGGTAGAAGCTTTATCGCTTATATGCTTTGTTCGGTGAGTGAGAGAACTGGAGGCCCATCCTCTCCCCAATCCCCCCCCATGCTCTTCCCCCAACTCCTTGAAATGCCGGCAATGCTCCTGTTACACCCTGGTGTTGCAGTTGTCCATGGGCCGCGCTGATCGCTTACCATCAGGTTACTTGCTTGCTCGTTTATCTTTTTATATCATATAAAAAAACACTCATTAAGCAATTTTTATATATTTTTTTATATTTTATATATAAATATCATCCGTCCTTTTATCAAGACGCACACTTCCATTACCAGAAATTTAATAGCTGCCGCGCAGGCCGATCAAATTAAATCATTTATAAACTCTGTCATTGTTTCATTTCCTTTCTCTGTTATCGAATACTCTCCTTTTAAGAACCATTTAATTTATTTGATACTACTCTAAGTGCGGAGGTCTGATCGGGACATAAAAGGGGGATTACTGAACAGAATGGAAATAAAGCTGTAATAACTGGTTATAAATCAAATGTCGAGCGATATTTGATTTTTCCATTCTGTTTTCTCGTTCATCTTCATTTTACAATCCATCTGGTATATGTACATATATCAGAGATTATATGATTTAGTTTCATAATATAGTTTTACGATAACACTTAAGATCTGCATAAATTAAAGTCTTATATATATATATTATTATATATTATTCTGCTTTGTATAAATATTTTATATAAAACAAGACTTTATTTGATAGTTCAAAAGCTTCTCCTATATAGTAGTTATAACATAATATGGAAGGCAATTTGCACGTTTAATAAAAGCTAAACCTCATAAAAAAGCTAATTGAAACCAATCCAAATTTTAATGCTTTTGAATCGCAAGATCATAAAAGTTGTTTTTTAATAGAGCGTGGTAATAATATTAAATAATTTAAATTGAAAATAATAAAACTATAGAAAAAATTAAAGTTAAGAGACATTGATCAGCTAAACTAGCGCCACCCTTTAGTTTATTCTTCTACTCCTAAATCTGATGAAATAAAAAAAAATAATTAATTCTGTACTTCGGTAGTAAATTGCTTGCAGTATTTTTTGTGTTACTGTTGATTATTCTATATTATATTGTGTAAGCGAACTACTAATTACTGCCAAATGTTGTCACTTTTGGTGGTAATTAGTAGTTCTCTTACTAAGTAGTTTTCATAATTGTATAAAAATAATGAAAATTATTATAAAAAAATACTACAAGTAATTTACTACCGAAGTACAGAAGAAGAATAAGGTTTAGGAGTAAAAGAATAAAATAAAGAGTGGCGCTCGGTTAGCTGGTCTAATCGCCTTAAAAAGCTTAAGACGAGGACTCAAATGTTTGGTACCTTCGCTCGGCAAAGGACTGATCAAGTGCGCGCAAGGGATAGCGCTTGGCGGTTTAGCCCGTGAATGATGAGATAGGAGATAGTCTCGAGTCGCTCAAAGAAAAAAACGTAAGCGCCAAATTCGTTATTTCTATTTTATATAAAATCAGACCGGTTAATTGTATTTTCATATTAAAATTTTGATGAATTACTAATAACCTATCTTTTAGTCTAAAAATCATTATTTCATTCATCGCATTTGAGCTACAATAACAAAAACTCTGCGAACGAAGACCATTTTTCAAAAAATATTTCTATCGAGAAAATTTTATCAAAACGTGTTTTCATCTTCAATTTTTGGAGATGAAATAGTCAAAAATCATATTACTTAGATTTGAAACTCCTAATTTAAGTATTTTGCGAGATAAATAAGGTTCAGAACGACCTTATTTACAGTGGTATCGCCTTAAGATAAAAGGCTCGCGCACTCGAATCAACTTTTTGAAACTCGTGAAACCAGTACGTAGCGCTACGCATCCTCTACGCCAGTGCTACGACGGAGGTTGGCAGAGCCGCACGTCGCGTCGCTCGTAGCGAGTGCTACGAAACTCAATACGATATCACGTACCTCAAATTTTGCTTCAAGTTTAATTTAAAAAACTAACTTAAATTTCGTGAAAAATAACAAAAATGATAAAGTGATGATTAAATTTGTCAATTAAAGAATTAAGTTTGATTTGTTGTACTTTTAAATGACTTTAGGAAGAAAATGAGTGTGGAGTTATTAAATTTGTTGAGAAATGAAGCAAAAATTACGTGGGATACGAAAAGTGAGTACACTCAAAACAATTATACCTTCTATTCATCATCATCAGGTCTTTTTAGTATCTACGGAAGGAGCATGACCCTCTCTGTACTACCGGAGCCATACTTGGCCAGAGCAGACAGAGCATTTAGCCTACACTCTCCTCGCTGACCAGACGGGTTGGAGAGGTCTCATTGATGTTTATGAGCTTTGTTTAGCTTGTATTTCCTAGGAAATATCTTCTATTACTTATAACAAATGATGGAAATGACACGCTTATAATAATACTAGCAGTGCCCGCGACTCCGTTCGCGTACATTTTATGTTATGTTTGTATGGGGGCTACGTCTTATCATAACTGGTGAAATAAATTAAGTAGCCTATCCTGTGTCCTTTACTTCTAAATGTTTATCTACCAAGTTTCATAAAATTCAGCCAATTCGTTTAAGAATTATAGATAAACATACATACATACAGATTTATTTTTTTAAAATCGTCGATTTTGTTTCAATATCATAAATATTATTTATAAACACGGTATCTCTGCAAACAAAGTAATTTACTCCATGACCAACCCTTACAGATTTATTATATTATATAATAATATAGAACGTTTACATACGTGTTTCGGTGGGATATTGAATACCGTATACAGTGTTTAACTTAACCAACGAAGTTCCTGCCCGTCAAAATGAACAACTATTCCTATTAGACCAATGCTGGAAAAATCAAAATTTGGACATTTTTTATACTAATTGCCGGGCCAGCCGAACATTTTTGTATGATAGTGTCCATTTTATTTCGAGTTCTCAGTAATGGCCCCATAGGAAAAGTTGTTCATTTTCAAACACAAAACAATACAGTTTACAGGTAACAACAGTTTGTCTGTTTTTTATGGACATCGACCATGCTCCCCGGAAGTCCACCTCCGAACTAAACGTAATAAGTCTGTATCTCGGTAGATGGGCCACCCATGGAATAATGGAAGGTGTCTCATATATACATACATACACTAGTGGTTCTGCGAGAACAGTAGACCTCGCGAGCCCTTACAACCAACATCCACATTTGCCCTCCAGTGCTCTAAAATATATCTGTTACTGATATGCTAATTGACTAAAGGATGATTTTCTTCAGTTACTATTTCCCAATCCCCGCTGCTCTTAATTAGGTACCAAAGGAAACGGAAATTTAAACCTACATTCCCTTTACCAGAAGACCCGACCAGACTCTTTTTTAAGAGGAAACACTAAGCTGGAGAGAATTGAAAAATAGATATTTATAATATCTATTGCTGTCGCGCCGCGTGCCCAAATAAACCCCGCAGAGTGCGATAGAGATAACTGCAGCTCGGCCGGAAAATACTTATAAAAATTACACAAAATTAACGCTTCGTAGTCTGATTTCTTTTCCAAAACTTAACCGATTTAATTTCTTTTTACATTAAAAATTTAACATAAGCTATGGCTGTGTTTCTGCGTTTCTTTTTCTTATATAATTGCCCAAATTTGTTTTCTTGATGTTTGAACACAACGGAAATTCGCCACACTCACAAAATTTTAACATACGGATTTTTATAGTAAAAAATCATTACTCTATTGGTACTATCCGGCGAGGAATCAGGGGACTACTCTTGTATGGAAACACGGCCCTTGAGCACCATGTTTAGTATGATTTTTTTTACACATTAACTAAGTTGGAGTGATCCTCTTAAAGATCGGAAATATCGGAATAGCGAAGTTGGCATGGGTGAATAGGAGGCAAAGTTTAAATACCCGGTTTCATAGTTGTTATGTTACCAATTGGTAAAAATTTTAATATCAAAATTTTAATAGGACGCTAATTTTCAACTATTATGGCAGACAAACATGCGAACTTTACGTTAAGAAGTGGCCGGCACCTATAAGCCCCGGGTTCTTCAAGACACAGGATAGCATGTGAATCTTTTTTTATTTATTTTTAATTTTTATTTCAGGATTCTAAGTTTATTCAGTGTTTTCAATTATAAAAATAATACGCAGTATCATGCTTTAAGCCAAAATATATTTTTCATATTTTGATTTTTGTTCCTTAGGGAAAGTTGTTCAAATTCACTCCCTCTCCATTTAACGTACTACAACTTCTTTCATAAATATACATTAAATCGATTTCA
This sequence comes from Elegia similella, assembly GCA_947532085.1. NCBI lineage: Eukaryota > Metazoa > Arthropoda > Insecta > Lepidoptera > Pyralidae > Elegia > Elegia similella. The sequence goes on from OX383933.1 coordinate 7,701,213, forward strand.
GACAACTTTTGGGCAAATTGCCGACTATAAACACGTTCAAGTTTATCGTATAAAAAAGTTGTTCAGACAAAAAAGTTGCGTCTTAATGAGAATAACAAAAAAGTCTAATGACATTTTTGATTTTTTTTCCAAATAGCTGTGCTATGAGTTTTTTTAAGTTTCGGACCCCCAAATAACCGCCATTTTTTAAAATTTCGAAAAACTGGCACGACAGAAAAATTCTATATAATTATCGAACCTGCTCATAAAATTTCATGAGAATCGGTTGAGAAATGCGACCTGTAGGCGAGAACAGACAGACAGACAGACGGACGGACAAAAGAATTTTGGGCCAGTGGAAACTGAGACTTGAATTTTGGGCCAGTTGAACTGAGCTTCGCTCGCTTCGCTCGCTCGGTCAATATTATCCCGTCTTTTCCTCTTGCGGGGTAGACAGAGCCTAGGTCACATTTAGTATGTTGGAGGGCGTGTAGATGGAAATTGGAATCAAAATAGTGATGGGTTTGTATCCGCATCGTCTATCGACATGATTTCGTAAATTTTAGCCCAATCTCACGATCGGCTTTTACGATCTGCGCGGGAAGAGAAGCAGCTGGCTTATTCTACGTTTTTTATTTTCTCCCAGACCGGCGTGGAATAGTACACAACAATTATAATACACAACTATAATACTAATTATGATTAACTAGCGACCCGCCCGGCTTCACGGATGCATTGTAGATACAATATAAACCTTGCTCTTGAATCATTCTATATATTTAAAAAAAAACGCATCGAAATGCGATGTGTAGTTTTAAAGATCTAAGCATACATCGGGACAGACAGACAACGGGAAACGACTTAGTTTTTCATTATGTAGTGACGATTAAACATAAAATAACAATTTAAGATTGCTGATTGCAACATGTCTTTATTATAGTATTTAATAAAGTATAAATTAATATTTTATAAAATTAACGAAAAGAAATAGGTACCTACTATTGAGGAAATAAAACGCAATCGTCACCTGAATTATACTCTTGAACTGAACACTGAATTATAATTTTATGTTAAATGTATATAATACTATCATCTCTATTACAATTAATGTAAATCAATAATGTCCAATTAATGTAGTGTAAATTAATGTAAATGTAATCTCTATTACAAGTAACGTAAGTGCTTCTTGTAATAATTCTTCGCATAACAGAAATACTTAGACTTGTGATATCACTGCACCCACGCACTCAAGAGATGTTAGGAACCTCTTGTCTATATTGCTATGTGAGTTACACATATAGTATATTTGGGAGTAGGCGTTAACTCATCTCGTATATATGATATTGATCGTGGGTTCGAATCCCACGGGAAGCATACTTTGTTTAGTTGCTTTTAGTTTGGTTAAATAAATATTATCTATACATATAATAAAACAGTAAAATTATTTTGTCTGTACATTTCGAGTTTTTGACTGAAATGGATAGAGGGACACTTAAAAAGAAGAATAGAAAGTAAAAAAAATTTTTTGGAATTTCTTGTCTGTCTGTCTGTCTGTCTGTCTGTCTGTCTGTCTGTATGTATGATCACGATTATCTCCGAAAATACTGAACCAATTTACTTCAAACTTTCACCAATTGCTTTGTTTTAACTCAGTTTAACATCTAAAGTTTGTTTCATCAAAATCGGTTCATTAAAAAAAAGTTATCGTCATTTGAATGAACTCAAGGCATGAGTTTGCCTGCAAACATATAGCAAAATACATATAATAAAACAGTAAAATTATTTTGTCTGAACATTTCGAGTTTTTGACTGAAATGGATAGAGGGACACTTAAAAAGAAGAATAGAAAGCATAAAAAATTTTTGGAATTTCTTGTCTGTCTGTCTGTCTGTCTGTCTGTATGTATGATCACGATTATCTCCGAAAATACTGAACCAATTTACTTCAAACTTTCACCAATTGCTTTGTTTTAACTCAGTTTAACATCTAAAGTTTGTTTCATCAAAATCGGTTCATTAAAAAAAAGTTATCGTCATTTGAATGAACTCAAGGCATGAGTTTGCCTGCAAACATATAGCAAAAATAAAATAAAATAATAAGTGACATAAGAAAATTAAAATCCAAAGTCAATTCATCATCATTATACGACAGCATTATAGCTCTCCATACTATCCATAGTAATCCATACTAAAAAAAAAGGAGAAGCTGACTGACTGATTGACATACGAACGCAGGGCCTAAACTATAAGGGTTAGGAACTTGAAATTTTGCACAGGGGTTCCTTTTATAACGTAGGGGAGCACTAAGAAAGGATTTTTGGAAATTCTTCTCCTTAGGGGGAAAAATGGGTTGCAAAGTTAGTATGAAACTTTGTTGTTTTTGAAGTTATTCGAATGAAATTCAGCATGAAGGTTCTTTACTGAAAGATATGAAACACGAGTAAAATATTTTACTCAAAAACCATCCCTTAAAGGGGTAAAATAGGGGTCCAAAGTAAGCATGAAACTTTGCCATTTTTGAAGTTAGTCGAATGAAATTCAGCATGAAGGTTCTTTACTAAAAGGCATGAAACACGATAAAAAAATATTTTTCTCAAAAATCATCCCTTAAGGGAATATAACGGGGATGCAAAGTTAGTATAAAACTTTCCGTTTTTGAAGTTATTCAATTGAAATTCAATATTAAGGTGTTCCATTGAAAGTCATAAACTAATGTTTTCAGGGTAATTCTACTGTTCCTGAGAAATCGACACTTACGCGGGCGGAGCCGCGGGCCAAAGGCAAACCTGACTTATATATCAACGCACAGCCGAAACTACTGTGTGCAGAAACTTGAAATTTGGCACAGGGATTCTTTTTATGACGTAAATGAGCACTAAGAAAGGATTTTTAGAAAATCAAAGGGGTTGAAGTTTTATGGAATTTTCTCATTTCTGGACTTAAAAGTTTGAAAGTAGGTACGCAAGTTCTCAATTAAAATTTAAAAAGATCTGTATAGGTGAACCAGACAACATTCTCCCTTGAAGGGGTAAATAGGGGGTAAAGTTTGTATGGAATTTTTCCATTTCTAGACTTAGAGGTATGAAAATAAGTATATACGTTCTAGGTTACAATTAAAAAAGATCTGTGTAGGTGAAATGTACAAAATTGCCCCCTTAAGGGATAAGGGGGGGGGGGGGTTGGATTGTATGGAAATTTTCTCATTTCTGGACATAGAAGTATAAAAATAAGTATATATGTTTACATTACAATTAAAAAGATATGTGTAGTTAAAATGGTCGAAATTTCCCCTTTAAGTGGTAGAATAGGTGGGGTAAACTTTGTATGGATTTTTTTTATTTACTTAGAAATATGACAATAAGAAGTTCTCCATTACAATAAAAAAATATCTGTGTAGGTGAAATGGGCAAAATCCCCTCCATAAGGGCTAAAGATCTATGCAGGTAAAATGTATTAAATTCCCCCTTAAGGGGAAAAAGCAAAGGGGCAGGGGTTTGTATGGAATTTTTATCATTTTTACTGTTCCCAAGGGAACGACATTAACGCGGGCGGAGCCGCGGGCAACAGCTAGTATATAAATATATACTGGTAGTCGTTAAAGGAACCACGTCACAGGCCGAGAGGCTGTTCTGAAGAACTCAAACACCAGGGTGTGCATGGTCGATTGACCGTGACACCTACTCGAAATGATGATGATGATCATAATAGACCCGCCAGCCTATTTGCTAACTTAGTGTATAACGTTTTGATAGTCATTTTAAAATACATAACGTTTTATATTTATCTTAAATAAAAAAATAAATCATACGGAATCTATAATGTATTTTAAAGACTATCAAAACGTTGTACTCTTAAGTTAGCAAATAGGCCGGCTGAAATATGTCTAGAAACATTGACTTATGTGAACGCCAGGGAAAAACTTGCTTTGAAATATTATCTATACATATAATCTATACATATAATAAAACTGTAAAAATATTTTGTCTGTACATTAAGAATTTTTGACTGAAATGGATAGAGGGACACTTAAAAACAATAATAGAAAGCAAAAAATTTTTTTTCGAATTTCTTGTCTGTCTGTCTGTCTGTATGTATGATCACGATTATCTCCGAAAATACTGACCCGATTTACCTCAAACTTCTCCAATTGCTTTGTTTTAATTTGGCAAAACATTTAAAGATTGTTTCATCATAATCGGTTCATTAAAAAAAAAGTTATCGTCATTTGAATGAACTCAAGGCATGAGTTTGCCTGCAAATATTTAGCACTTAAATAATAAGTGACATAGGAAAATTAAAATCTAAAGTCAATTCATCATCATTATACGACAGCATTATACTCGTACCTATCCATACTAATCCATACTAATATTATAAATGCGAAAGTAACTCTATCTGTCTGTCTGTCTTCTTTTCACGCTTCAACCATTGAACCAATTTGGATGAAATTTGATATGGGGGTAGTTTGATGCCTGGGGAAGGACATAGGGTATGTTTAATTCCGGTAACGCGGGCGGAGCGGCGGGCAACAGCTAGTAATATTATATAATAATATTATAATACTAGCCATCGCCCGCGGCTCCGCCCGTGTCAATGTCGATCCCTCGGGAATAGTACTTTTTCCCGTGATAAAAGGTAGCCTATGTCCTTCTCCATACTCCAGAGAACTTGTATGTAATTTCACGTTGATCGGTTCAGTAGTTACGGCGTAAAAGCGAAACAAACAAACAAACAAACTCACTTTCGCATTTATAATATTAGTTAGGATTAGGATTATTTCGCATGGGTGCAATGTACATACAAACCTTGCTTTTGAATCACTCCATCTATTTTAAAAAAACTCGGCTAGCCGTGGCGCAGCGGTCAACGAGCCAGCCTGCGACACGAAAGTGCCCGGGTTCGATCCCCGGCCAGGTCAAGATGGAAAATGATATTTTTCAGATTAGCCTGGGTCTTGGATGTATATCTATATATGTAATTGTTATAAAATATAGTATCGTTGAGTTAGTATCTCATAACACAAGTCTCGAACATACTTTGGTGCAAGCTCAATCTGTGTGATTTGTCCGTATATATTTATTTATTTTTAGTGATTTAAAATTGAGTTGCAAGATTTGACCTATTCATATGAAAAACAAAGTAATAGGGCGAGGTAAATAAAAACTGATTATAATAGTAAGCGTTTATGAAATATGTTGTAAATCAGTAAATCTGGGAAAGGGAGTTAATTAATAAATTAGATCATCTATAAGAAGTCTGTTAATTTAGTTGATTTCGTCTGGCTGGTTGATACGGCCAATAGATGAAAGGGAAGTAGTTCCTAGCAACTATTTTCAGAGAAATTAAAGGAAACCACGTTTACTTATTCCAGCATTTCAAGTTAATTGAATTTTTCATACTACGTTTGATGCTACATTTAGGGTTTGATAAATTCAACTATGTGAAATTTTGCATGTACTCGTATTTATGGACAACAGTAAGCTTGATTTACACATTATACAATTTACAAAAAGTTAGAAAAAGAATAGAAATATGACGATATTTCTGATCAAAATGGACAACATCTGAAACGAGTTCCTTTCATGAACATTTTTCAATAAAAAGTTAAATTTAGAATAAAAACATGCATGCAGAATGTTATTAATACAGTCCAGTTTCAAGTTGAAATAAAAAAAATGTGTTTACCTGTAAATCATAGTCATTAGTAACAAAATAGCAAGCGGAAGAAAACGACAATTTTATAGGTCGAAGACCCATTCTACAAATCCTACAACCAAATTAGTACATTTTGTTATAACTATTTGTATGTAGAGTTTCGTCATCAATCATAATTCCTTTTGTTACACAACGGCTAACGATATGTTTAATGAAATGACAAAGCAGAAAGGTAATATGACAAATGACTTGAGTAGTGTTGTAAAAACTCGAGTCTGGAAGTCCAAATATTCTGACTCGACTGTGAAATACAAGAATCGACTCATAAATAGAGACTCCACTGTTCGATGTGTAAGTTATAATGAAGCTCCCGTAACAGAGTCGAGTTCGGTGTAAGTGCTCGATTCTATTATGTGCTCGAGTCTGTCTGATTATGAAAGGATGGTGTGAAATGTATTAAGTTAATAACAAATATTGTTATTTGTAGTGTAACTATCATTAATATCAAATAAACTTTTGAATAATTGTAATGCTTTGTATAACTTGTTGTACTGGAGAGTTTGTTGAGTAAAAGTTTTTTGAGTTTGGTATTCAAACTCGAGTCGGTTTTGCGACTCAAATTCTTAGTCGACTTGAGTCCGTGCTTTGACGACTCGTGCTCGACTCGATTCTGACTTATGAATGTCTTAGTCTACCAAGCATGCAAAATTAGTCAAGTTTGCAAATGTAGACTTCCGGACTCGAGTTTTTTACAACACTACTTGAGGATTTGTTCCTAATTACACCTACATTTTCCGATCTGGTAATTTTGATACGTTCGAGATATAGTGGTTTTGCTACTAGGGCATTTTCAAATATAGTCATTATGCTACTTAGTAATAATGATATATAGACGATCTGAAGACTATGTAGTCTCTCTGAGATGTATATTTTGTGTAACTTGGCCATTCTGATATCTTGACAGCTCACGCACACTTGCGTCAGAAAAGCCTATCTGGATACGAACTGTGTAAACACGTACATAAAAACAATGGACGAAAAATGTAAAAACAGTTTTCTAACAGTTTAGTTACAAAAACATATATATGTTACACTTTTATAAGTGTTAAGAGCAAATTAGATTTTAAACACCCAAATAAGTGTTACAGGAATAATTATGTAACAGATTAATGTGTAACCCATATGAATGTATATCTATACTTCTATACTAATATTATAAAGCTCAAGAGTTTGTTTGTTTGAACGCGCTAATCTCAGAAACTGTGCTGGTTCAAATTGGAAAATTCTTTTAGTGTTGGGTAGTCCATTTATTGAGGAAGGCTTAAGGGTATAAAATATCACGCTGCGACCAATAGGAGCGACGCATCAATAAAAAATGTTTTGAAAACGGGGGAAAATTATTCATAAATCATAATAACAGAAATTGCCGCGGACGAAGTCGCGGGCAACAGCTAGTCCTTTATAATGGTGTTTATAATTCCCTGTATTTCACAGTCTGTTATTACACCGTACACCGTGGCTTTACAAACAGACGTCAAATATTTTATTCAAAATGGATCGATATTGTAATGGCGATTGATTTTATTACGTAACAGATGCCAGGTCTGTCAGTCATCGGACGCAAGGCCGTGAGTCACTTAAGTTTTAACCAACTGCAAAGGTTTATGCTCTTCCATGCTGGTCTGGGAGAAAAGAAAAAACGTAGAATGTACCAGCTGTTCCAGTTCCAGTGCAGGTCGTATAAGCCCATCGAGAGTATGGATGAAAATCTGTGAAATCATATTAGTAGGCTATGCGGCTAGCAACCCATCACTATTTTGATTCCGTTTCCCTCTAATGTCCACCAACATGCTAAATGTGGCTTTCCGATAGCCGCATCGCTTATTAACATGACTCCACACATTTTTCTCCATTCCCACGACCGGTTTTTACGATCTGCGCGGGAAGAGAAGCAACTGGTACATTCCACATTTTTTCTTTTCTTCCAGACCAGCATGGAAGATAAAATTTACAAAAATTCTAAAATATTTAGTACTAGCTGTTGCCCGCTGCTCCGCCCGCGTTAGTGTCGATCCCTCGGGAACAGTAGAATTTCCCGGAATTAAACATACCCTATGTCCTTCCCCGGGTCTCAAAGTACCCCCATACCAAATTTCATCCAAACTGGTTCAATGGTTGACAGAGTTACTTTCGCATTTATAATATAAGTACGGATTAGTATGGATAGGTATAATGCTGTCGTATAATGATGATGAATTGACTTTGGATTTTAATTTTCCCATGTCCCTTATTATAATGCTATTTATTTATATAATGCTTTATATTTGCAGGCAAACTTATGCCTTGAGTTCATTCAAATAACGATAACTTTTTTTTTAATGAACGGATTTTGATGAAACAAACTTTAAATGTTTTTCTGAGTTAAAACAAAGCAATTGGTCAAAGTTTGAAGTAAATCGGTTCAGTATTTTCGGAGATAATCGTGATCATACATACAGACAGACAGACAGACAAAAAAATCGAAAATTTTTTTTTTGCTTTCTATTATTCTTTTTAAGTGTCCCTCTATCCATTTCAGCCAAAAATCCTAAATGTACAGACAAAATATTTTTACTGCTTTATTATATGTACAGATTACGGTACTAATTATGGTATTAATATTCAGTTTTCTTGCAATTCTGTAGTCCATTAGGGATTCTGATTCCTAGATTTCAATATAGCAAGGAGGTTCAAAATCACGCGGTATTAGAAGGTATGTGGCGAGCTCCGTGGCGTAGTGGTTAACACGCCAGCCTACGACACGAGGCAGCCCGGGTTCGATCCAGGTCATGTCAAGATGGAAAATGATCTTTTTTCAGATTGGCCTGGGTCTTGGATGTTTATCTATATATGTATTTGTTATAAAATATAGTATCGTTGAGTTAGTATCCCATAACACAAGTCTCGAACTTACTTTGGGGCTAGCTCAATCTGTGTGGTTGGTCCTTATATATTTATATTTATTTATTATAAGAAGTAGATTATAGAAAAAATTGGTTTTCTTTTGCCCTTGGCTTGATTTTTCTCAAATCAAGACCTATAAGACGCGTGTAAACTTACCGAAAAATGGCCAAATCATCGCGCTAAATAAGTAACCGCAGTTACTTAACGTATCCCTAACGTATCCCCGTTTGTGAAATGATATCCTGTAAGTTTTTTTTATATATAAACGCGGCGCTTAAGACCGGCGAAACTAGGCCCTAGTTTTTACCTATTATTTAATGCTCTTTCCTCTAAACCCGATCAATTAAAAATAATTAATTCTGTTCTTCAGTAGTAAATTACAAATTACTTGTAGTACTGTAGTGGCCACTTTTGGCTATTTATTCTTTAACTAGCTGTTGCCCGCGACTTCGTCCGCGGCAATTTCTGTTTTTTTTATTAGTATAGATGAATAATTTTTTCCCGTTTTCAAAACATTTTTTATTGATGCTTCACTCTTATTGGTTCTAGCGTGATATTATATAGCCTTAAGCCTTCCTTATTTAATGGACTATCCAACACAAAAATAATTTTCCAATTTGAACCAGTAGTTCCTGAGATTAGCGCGTTCAAACAAACAAACTCTTCAGCTTTATAATATTAGTATAGATATAGATTAAAGTAATTTCTCTACACAATCTCATACACATTAATGAAAAGTTATATCAAAAATACTACAAGTTATTTACGTAGAGAATTCGATTTTTTGATTTGATCGGGTTTAGGAGACAGAGAATAAAATTTTGGGTGGCGTAGTTTCGCTGGTCTAAGTACCTTTACTTACTTATGCAATCAATAATGCACACAAACCGCAAAGTAACCGCAAGATGCCGCAACACATACTAAGTTTCTCCAGTAAACAATTTGAGCGTGCGGTATAACTTAACATAAGTATGGCACTTGACAGGCGTCTTCGTCAAAGTTGGTATAATATCTTAACCCACGCATTGTTAAACTCGCATAATGGGTATCAGTAGATAATAGATACGTATTATTCCTATTCGTGAACGTATCAAAGTTGGAACAGACATTGTCAGGCATACGGCATACCTATTTATCTGTATAGTAAGTAGGAAAGGGGTACGCGTAACGTGAGAACATTATTCGTTAGCTATGGTAAATAAATAAACATGGACAAATCATACAAGTTTTAAACTTACTTTGGTTCTATATAGTCCCAAAGTAAGTCTAGACTTGTGTTATGAGCATTGAATTTCAAATTTAATGCTAATATGGAAGCAGCATTGCGCTCAAAAACTGACACCACGCAAAGTAGGTCAAAGCGGACGGCTTAAAAAGTAGATTTTTTTCACGAACTAGTCTGCCGCGCGCTCCGTGACGGACGGACGCGTCGATAAAATCTTAACGAATTAAGAAAAAATTACTTCTTGTGTAATAAAGGTGCAGGGAAACGCAAGAAAAGACGATATGTTGACACCATATAGCAATTATTAGATATGTTGTGTTAGCTATACTAATAAATTATATGTCGTATTGATAATTTATTTGAATACAGTACGGTTGTTGTTTTGAATTCATAAATCCGTTAACCCCCACTTGTGACATTATGCTTTCACCGTCAAGGTGGGGTTTGATGGGGACTAATATATAGTTAGTTGAGCATCGGAAAAGTCATTCTGATCCTGGCATCGGAAAAGATCGGTCGTATTTATAATCCGAGTACCTAAGTGCTGTGCTGTAAATTATATTCAGTGAAATAAATAAGTTTAAAAGTGTCAGTGTTTTTCACTTCTGGAACCCGATAACAGTTGACACCGCCCCGTGACCTTGACGCGGCCAATCGCAAACTATCTTCGCCTATGAGTGCGTTAGTTTTTCGTTGTGATTTGAGTTAAGTTCATTTGCGTAAATGGGACTGATATTTAATATTTAGTTATATGAGAGTTAAACTTCTATATTTTTTTCTAATTCAATGGTTATGGAATTCTAACTCAAAGATACTAATGGGAACAAAGTAACAAACCCTATATTTTATAAGAAATACATATTAGACAAACATCCAAGACCCCGGACAATCTAAAAAAGATCATTTAGCATCTTGACTTGACCGGGGATCGAACCCGGGAACTCTGGTCTGGCAGTCTGGCATGATGACCACTAGGCCACAGAGATCGTCAAAATCGTGTTTATGGGATTAACCTTATAACAAAAGTTGCTATAAATTTTGTTAGGTTTGATTTGTGCACAGATATATGTTAAGTAAGCTGAGACATTATATGAGATTTATAGCGCACCAGAATCTCATTTTAACATACATTTTAAGATCTTTTTGTATTTTAAAGTTATTGGTACGTAAATTAACCTTTTGACCGCGAACGTCATCATAACATTTTCATAGAAAATGTATGTCGGATTTATCCGACGTTCGCAGGCAAAGGGTTAAAAATACAATCTCTTAATATATTAGTCAACACCTATTATAAGAGATTGGGGAAAAGTAATTCGTTTTTTGTATGGAGACCTAAACCTAACTAATATTATAAATGCGATAGTGAGTTTGTTTGTTTGTTTGTTAGGCCGTCACTACTAAAATGATCGTCATGAAATTTTTCATCTAGTGTACATTTTATCCCGGGAAAACTGTTCCCGAGGGATTGACATTGACGCGGGCGGAGCCGCGGTTGAAAGCTAGTATTACATACAAACTTATTGTCTACTATCTACTACATAATCAGATATCTAACAAATTGTTTATTATAATTGTACTGCACGTAGCATTGCAAAATGAATTTGAATAATACAATTATATGTCAATAAAATTCGATTTATGGCGTTTCTGAAATAAATAAATAAATATTCACGCCGTGTGGTATCCGGCAGAGTAGAATAGGATCACTCCAAGTCTTCCCGTGGATGTCGTAGAAGGCGACTTAGGAAATACAAGCTAAACAAAGCTTATAAACATCTGTGAGACCTCTCCAACCCGTCTGGCCAGCGTGGAGAGTATTGGCCAAGTCCTCTGACTGCTCTGGCCAAGTATGGCTCTAGTAGCACAGAGAGGGTCGTGCTCCTGTAGTGGAGACTAAAAATACCTGATATAGATAGATCACAAAGAAACACGGGTACAGTATAATCCAGTTCACGAATTGTCCCCTGAAATCGTGCTTTATTTGAATAAAACAATATTGGATTTGAATTTAAGTTGAGCAAAGTTCAATTAATAAATATTTACATTAATCGAACTTCGCTACCACATAAAATGCTCAAACATTTTCATTTTAGATCGCAGAGTAGGATGACAAACATATTTTAGAATCCTTGATCTTATCAATCAAAAGTTTCATAGTATTTTTGTCTCAATGTGTGTGTGTCTCAATAGCAAAAGTCATAAAGGAGATTCTAAACCTGCCTTACGTCTAAAGACCTGGGCTCTGTCAACCCCGAAAGATAAAAAGACGTCAGAGTATGTATGTATGTATAAAGGACTAGCTTTAGCCCACGGGTCCGCCCTCGTCAATGTCGATCCCTCGGGAACAGTACTTTTCCCGGGATAAAATGTATCTACCCTTTGTCCTTCCCCGTACCCCAGATAACGTATATGCAAAATTTCATGATGATTGGTTCAGTAGTGACAACGTGAAAGCGTAACAAACAAACTCACTTTCGCATTTATATTAGTTAGGATAAAAAAAATGTTACTGAAAAATGCAATACTTCATTTCAAAACCAAGTAGCTAATCTGGTTATATTTTTACAAAATTAAAAAAATATGTTCTTTATTTATAAGATATCTTTATACCGCGGCTTTGCTTACGTTCGTGTAGATCTCTCGAGACCCATAAGTTTTTTTTAGTATAAATAGAAATGGACAACTTAAATGGAATTTAACAAAACAGTTAAAAATTTCATTGCTGTACTTTTCTCAGAAACAAAGACCCGCTTGAAGAATTATATTCAGTGGACGACAAAGCAATAAAAAAAAACAAATTTTCGCTACTCGCCTGTTTTATTCCTTTCTCCGTTGTACATAAATACTTTCATTTCTCGACCAACAATACAAGGGAATTTAAATTGCGGCCTTTTAGTTTAATAGCATGGAATACCTGAAAATATTTTAGTTTTTTGGCAACAACTGGCGCAATTGCCAGTGACAGCAATTTATATCGTCCATTAGTTCCATTAGTTTGGCTTCAAAGCAGGGGTGTCAACGGAGTGTGCTATTTTATGTTTGAAAAATACTGTCAAGTACTATACGCGACGGAAGACACCGGTGTACGCGTGTTTTCTTGACTTGTCTAGAGCCTTTGATAGGGTGTTATATGGAAGGCTCTGGGAAAGGTTGTCTGAAGCGGGTATGCCGGTGGAATATGTCTCTTTGTTAAGTTTTTGGTACTCCAATCAAATAAACCAGATAAAGTGGGATGGTGGTTGCTCTGATGAGTATACTCTTAAGTGCGGTGTTAGGCAGGGTGGAGTTTCCTCACCAATATTGTTCAATTTATACATCAACGAGCTGATTGTTGAGCTCAGCAAGGATCACGTTGGTTGTCATATTGATGGTGTGGCTGTTAATAACCTAAGCTTTGCTGATGACATGGTTTTGCTGAGCCCATCAATCAGTGGCCTGAGGAAACTGGTTGCCAGCTGTGAGAGCTATGCTAGTGAGCATGGGTTGGTCTACAACTGCAAAAAGAGTGAAGTGTTAGTTTTTAAGTCAGGCCCAAAGGAGCCTCAATCTGTACCACCTGTTTTACTGTATGGTAAGGAATTGAAACGGGTCACTAGTTTTAAATACTTGGGGCATATTGTGAACTCAGCTCTCACTGATGACGCTGATATAGAGAGGGAACGCAGAGCTCTGGCGGTAAGAGGGAATATGGTAGCACGTCGTTTTAGCCGCTGTACTTCTCTGGTTAAAACTACAATTTTCAAGGCCTTCTGCCAGAGTTTCTATACCAGTAGCCTGTGGGAAAAATATAAGCGCCGTACCGTCGGAGATCTGCGTGTTCAGTACAACAACATCCTTAGGATGATGTTGGGGCTGTCTCGCAGATGCAGTGCATCAGGCATGTTTGCGGAGGCCAGGGTTGACGGGTTTCATGCCGTGATACGCAAAAAGGCGGCCTCCTTTTTGCAGTGTGTGCGAAACAGCAAAAACACCATCCTAAGGATGTTAGCCTCACGCCCTGACTGTACCATATTGAGGCGCTGCATGCTGGTGGCAATAGGAGGTCGGATATAAAATAAAATTATAAATTTGTACTAATATAGGTGTTTAAGTCAAACTGTTACTAACATTATATGGGAAACCGAAATAAATGAATTATTATTATTAAATAGATATTCAAATAAATGCTTACTTTCGGTGGCTCCCGAAGCGTAGTGGTCTAGTGGTTACCAACCTGCTACTCGAGGGACACCGAGTTATATTCCCAGTGCTGGCAAATACTCGTACCAGGCTTGTCAATCCCCGTGTCGGTATTGAAAACATACCTTGGCGCGGCAACCACTTCGAAGCGGTAAAACCTGGGCAAATCCAGTAGGTGCGTTTGGTCACATGTCTTCACCGACTTCAACGAATTATGAATCGTTTGTTCAGAGCTATAAGAATGAAATTGGCTTGCAGTGGATTCTGTATGTGTCTAAACAAAAAGGTGCTGACATGACATTGTAAGTCTATGTATATGAAAGGACGACGCGACGTTTGCGCGTAATCTGTCTTTGCGATGCGCCTAGTTATTCGTAGGCGTAGAGTTGTTAACATTCAACCGGAACATTTAATAAATATTAAAACTAACGTGAGTTATAGACATTATTAAATTACGTAACAACGGGTTACTCACGTATGAAGTCAGTTACTGGCCGACATGTTTCGACCTCATCCGGAGGTCTTCCTCAGGGCGAATGTGGATCGAGACGCGTAACATGTCGGCCAGTAGCTGACTTCGTACGTGATTAACCCGTTGTTACATAATTTAATAATTAAATGAATACTTCTTTTATTCTAACAAATTATTAACAGTCGTAGAACAAACGTTGTAGTTTATAATGTTAGCTATCTGCGTGTAGACCTGCAAGGCTATAGTGTTTTTAATGTAATATTGTCTTATTATAAAGCGTGGACTTACTTTAGTACCTGGTTTAAACCATTATCCGACTGAAATAAGTCGACACTTATCACTTTGACGTTAGGTCATCTGTCACTGTCAATTTGTTTTGGTTTGATAATGGTTTAAACCAGGTACTAAAGTTAGTCCGCGTTTTATAATAAGACTGAGTAAGTTTAAAAGGTCAATTCAGTTTAAAACGTAACCTATTAACAATACAATAAAGTTAATTATAACTTCAAAATCCACTCATTACCAGTGAGTCTGTTCCAGTTAACTAAGATATTTTCTTGTTAAAAGAGTAGCGGCCGAGTTTGAGGCACGCCTGATCCCTCTGAGATCTCAACTTAGATTGGATGGAGTCCCAGAGATGTAATCGGTAGTATTCCGATCAGATGCAGGGGAATATATATATATATATTGATCTATTGTATACTTATAAAATAAAATACTAACAACTAAAACTAAGTATAACTGTATATGTATAATATGTACACCAAATAAAAGTTATCTATAAAAAAATGTCACGCAGACTTAGATCAAATATAATGGTAGATACACAGTCTCATACAAAATTAAGCCTTAACGTACTGAGCCAAAACATCATGCATACGTTAGTATGCATACGTGCATACGTTAGTATGCATACGTTAGTATGCATGATGGCTCAAACTACAACAAAAACTGTACATACTGAAAGTATAACTCCACCTTTTTTTTAATGCGTAGTTTTTGCATCTTTTTACTGTACCATCGTCATCGCGAGACGTGTGAGCGCTAGCGCGGTTTATTGAAACTGTGGACAAAACAGCTCCGAATCTCGATTAGGGCGCTGTTTTGCCGGTGCCACTTTTTGAGCGCGAATCGTGTATCTACCATTATATTTGATCGAAGCACGCAGATGATTGCCTTGCGGTAAGGTGCCTAAAAGGCTAGCCGCATTGCCACATTGGATGGCAATGCTAATGCGTTGTGCAAAAAAACTACCAGCCCTTTGGTCACCAGATACCTCGACCAGTCGATTGTTTATTTTTTTAATAATTTATGAGCTAAAGGTCCCCACGGCCCTTTTAAAATAACTAATCTATACATATTAAAGACCAAAGTATAGACCGTCATCCCAACGCAAATGTCTGATATATAAAATAGTGTTTGGGAACTATAACATATGGATGGGCACTTCATTAGTGAATATAAATATCCAATTCCTCACGTCCGGTTAGGAAGAATTTATTTAAATGTGTAACAATCGCGAAACCATTAAAAATAGAGGAGTTACGACCGTTTGAAAAGTTAAAAATTTATTTTAAAACATATTGGAGTGATTGTGTTAAAATTCTTTATAAGCACGATCGGCAAGTTTGAAGTAATTTCTGCGACGCCTTCAAGAAGCAAATTTATTTAACAAATTCATAGTTCGGCGGACTGCACGGCTTGTTTTAGATTGTTTCATGTTTATAAGAACAAGGTGTGAAATAACTAAAATAAAGTGTCATGGTGTGGCTGCAGTGAGATTTACTTAGCGGGCTGGTGTTTGCTCGCCTCGTTACGTCGTTTATGATCAAGCTAGTAGTTTCGTGGAAATTGTCGCCAGGGGCTCCGTCGAAATCAGCAAAATGAATTACACCATCATTTCGTTCATACACAAGCAAGAATATCTCGCAAAATAACTAGACACTGGCTAAAATAAGCTTCTGAATGACCAAATAGAAGAAAAGAAAATAACGACAAACATCGTGACAAAAGATTTTTCAAAATTTGTTTTTTATTACCTCATACACCACAATTGTGTCTAGAATTTTGTAAAATAATAGAATTTTTGCTTTTCATTAATTAATTCTGGCAACCATAAACAATTTTTTTCGTTATTGTCATACAAAAGCGTTCGACCGACCCGACAATACTGCCAAATTCTGATGCAGTCATGCAGTTCCGTTTTTCATTACTGCAGCACAGTTACTTTTGGTTGTTAAGTTTTTGAAGTATAAAACACAAATCTACATTGTATTTACTTATATCGTAGCATTTTATGGATGCTAAACATTATTTGAAAATATATAAACTTCATTTATTTTAGCAATTAAATACAAAGGTCTGCATTATTTTGCAGATATTATCGAAAATAAAAATCAATCTACGGATTTGTGTCATTTGACAGCTGTAATTTTTGTCGTATTCGCAGAATTTGGTAGTATTTCGGTTCATTTGTATGAAAGTTACGAAATATTTTTTGACTTCCCAGCATTGGTCCCGTAGGAAAAGTTGTTCATTTTGACGGGCTAATTTGATGTTTTGATGGGCAACGGATCACCGTTGTCCCTCAAAACATTAAATTAGATAGATTAGAGAGGGTAATCAATCATTATTACCCTAACATCCTGTATAAGTCAATGGAATGTAAATGCCAGTTTCCGAATACAATTCTTCTAAATGAACATTAAGAGAAAAAGGGATTTGGCATGAAATAGCTTAAATGAAAAGGTTGCTACGAGTATGCGTTGAAATCTCGTGACGCCTGGGCATTTCGCCAATGTAAATGTTGATAGAAATATATCATAGAATGTTTATCATGATCTATTACATCCAACCATTTTTCATTTGAATGCGTGAAATAGTAAGTTATAGGGTTCCGTACCCTAAGGATAAAAACGGGACCCTATTACTAAGCCTACGCTCCCCGTCCGTCCGTCTGTCACAGGGCCGTATCTTTTGAACCGTATTACGAGTAGCTTGGCACTTTAAATTTTTACAGAATGTGTATATCTGTTGCCGCTATAATGACAAATAATAAAAACAAAATAAAACTAAAGATATTTTTGTAAGTCATTATTATTTTGCATTCACAGTGCTATATTTGATATACTCTTATTAAATTATGGAATAAAATATGGTATTATATACTATATATAAGGGGAATGGGATATGGGGCGATTTTCGATGCCAAGGTTCGAAGCGCTAGAGTTAAATTGGCAGCAGGCTAAGGTCGCTGGATATTTTTTATTATATTTTATACTTACATATATACATAGTATTACGTTTTTCACCATGTTTTATTTCTTTATTTAATAAGAGTACTTATATCAAAATAGCATTGTGCTATATATTTTTTCTTAATAAAGAGTAAAAGAAAAATTTAAGCAGGCCGCATACAAGAAACGTGTTTATTTGGCGTCTTTCTAGATTCTGTTAAATGTGCTATTAAAATAAAACTACGACGTCAAATCAACTATAAACTATTTCAACTTATGCCATGACGGAACCTTGCGCGTAGGGTGTTACTAATGTTTTTTTCACATTCTGCTTGTCAGAATCCAAAAATGCGAAGAGTTGACGAATCTCCTTGACTTCAATTCGAAGTAAAACAAATTCAACGTTTATCTTGTTGCAGTCACAGTTAAGTTTTGACTGTCCAAACATCAGTTCATTCGCACTTCAGTTGATTTGCGCATTAGCTTTTCGCGTGTTAGTTATTTCGCACCTCAGCTCTTCAAAACTTCGTCTATCCCACCTATATCCTCGTAAGTTTGAAGTCTTTATCTCGTCTCATCCTTAAAACGTTGGCGCGTGTGTATACGAGTCCTGACTTAACAAATAAAATACCTTTCATCTTAAATTCTCTTGATTTATACGATCAAGTCACGGGTAAAAGCTTGTATCTACTGAATAATGTTTAGCTTGTTGGCTCTGGTGAATGCATTGGCCACCACTAAAACTATTCAGATATTCAAAATATCTAAATAGTTTTAGTTAGCTTTTAAAAAGTTTTTTTCAGTCCCTTGTACATTGTTTTCGAGCACAACAAAAATATTTACGTGGGAATGAAACAGGCAAGTTGCGGGAAATTAGTTTTTTTTTTTGCTTTGTCGTCCGCTGAATATAATTCTTCAAGCGGGCCTTTGTTTCTGAGAGAACTACGAAACAAAGATGCTTTTTACCGGTTGCAGTAAAATTCATTTAAGTAAGTCCAACTTAGTTTTGTTTATAAAGAGAGTTGTTTTTACATGAAATTAGTGCTTTTGAATTTTTTCACCAACTGCTAAGAAGTTGTGTTTCGCGGGTATCTTGTGTTTGTAAATTTCTTTATTACCTCTTGTCTTTCTACCGACGGTCATCATCATCATCATCATTTCGTGTAGGTGACACGGTCAATCGATCATGCACACCCTGGTGTTAGAGTTCTTCGGAAACGCCTCTCGGCCTCTGACGTGGTTCCTCTCATGACTACCAGATGCGGGGATCAACGGCTTTACGTGCCTTCCGAAGCACGGAATCATCTTTATTATCAGACAATCAGGTGATTCAAGCCTGCAATGTCCTAACCAAACTGGAAACAACTAAACAAAGTATGCTTCCCGTGGGAATCGAAACACGACCCCGGGTCTACAGGCAAACGCCTTGACCACTGGACCACGGAGGCAAGCACGGAGGCAGAGGAGGCAGACCTACCGACGGTATCGTTTGGTTTGTCTCAAAAACCAGAGTGTCCTAAGATAGGTTCTTTTTTAAAGGAATAGCAGTAGGATCTTTCAATCATTGAGTAAAAGGAACTATATTGTCAGTATCATTATTTTGTGGTCCCCGAACAAGTGTTTGAGAATTACAACACTATGCTACTATACGATGTCGGGGTGTTAAGGTGTGTGCACATTTTTTTGTTTCAGAAAATACTGAGTATCATAGTATCACGTCTTTTTCCCTTGTGGGGTAGACAAAGCCTAGGTCTATAAGACTTTATGGCCCATTTAGCATGTAGGAGGGCGTGTAATGGAAAACGGAATCAAAATAGTGATGGGTTGCTAGCCGCATCGCCTATGATATAGATTTTCGCCCATTACTCGATTGGTTTTTACAATCTGCGCGGGAAGAGAAGCAGCTGGCACATTTACGTTTTTTTTTTCTCCCAGAGCAACATGGAACAAGTAAGTAATTTACTTTAGAAGTACACTTTTACTGAATTAAACTTTAATTTGATCTGATTTAAGAGTAAAAGAATTGCCAACTAGCACCACCCATTATTTGGAGGCTCTATTTGGCCAAAGTAAGCCTCTTAACCTGATTTGTGACATCATTATCGCTATATATAGTTAAAAATCTCGGAGGAAATGTTGTGGTGCAAAGGCGGTTAGAACTAAGCCATAAAATACGACTAAAAGTACGAACGTAGCTAATAAAAAAGCTTTGAAACTTAATTCGGCAATAAACATGTTTTTGCTCTCAAACTCTGGATGGGTGATCATTACGATCATGAGTAGGCGTCTGGTTTCTACAAAGCCATTTATTCCAATTAAAGAAAAAGAAACTCTTGCATTTTATTCACAAAGTTGTAAAGTATATTGTAACTTCTAACGTATTTCAAGACTGATACTACTGAAGTTTGGATTTATAACGTGACACGAATGTTCATTAATTCGCATTTTTTCTTGTTTTTTTATGTTCAACGTTCGGTTTTAATATTCACCACTATACCGTCATAATTATTGAATTTCCGCTCAATTAAAATTATTATCCTTATGTGGCTCAGTGGCAAATGGGAATAGTAAAATGTCTTGAAATCTTTTGTGAAAATGAAACTGTACTTACTAAGTTTTACTTTCAAACGTAGTTATTTAAAGACATGGCTGATTAGTTGTATTATAACTACATGATATATCCCTATGAACGTTCGCCAAAAACAAGCGAAACATAAATTCGGACCTGCCAATCAAAAAAATTAAATATCGAAAAATCTTGCTGACCTTATTCGGGCTCGTTCGCGAAGAGTTCGCGTCGTGCGTCGGGCGACGCGTGGAGCGTTTTCCATGATATGCGTGCGCTTCTAATGCGGCGTGGAATGGAGCATTGCCTCAGGGCTGCCATGTTACCAAAACGATAGATTGCGCGCTAAAAAATAACCCGTAAAGTAAAACAATAGTACGTACAAAAATCAGCAAACGTTTTATTTCGTCATAATTAAGAAATAATAATCTGTAATTAAAAATCATCCATAATATCAGAACTAGGGCCAGCTTCATTAGCATTTTTTTCTTACAATAGTTTTATTAACTATTAGTTTAATTAGACTAGCTCCGTGGCGCAGCGGTCAACACGCCAGCCTGCGACACGGAGTGACCGGGTTCGATCCCCGGCCAGGTCAAGATGGAAAATGATCTTTTTCAGATTGGCCTGGGTCTTGGATGTATATCTATATATGTATTTGTTATAAAATATAGTATCGTTGAGTTAGTATCCCATAGCACAAGTCTCGAACTTACTTTGGGGCTAGCTCAATCTGTGTGATTTATCCATATATATTTATATTTATTTATATTTATTAAAATTTTCGTTCAACTTGAAGACGTTTTTAATAAAACGGGATTTCCCTGTACCAACCAATGAAGAGTTCATAGTTTTTTATCTTTATTCATGTTTCAATTGTTTGGAGCAGTGGAGCATATTATAAGTTATTCTATCAAATAACTTAGATGTGCTCTAACTAAAAAATTGACAAAAGCAATAGATTATCTGAAAGGCACAAAAAAAATGGCTCTAAGCACACAAAAAGGCGCTAGATTATACGATAGACACAATTTTTTTTTGCGCCTATCAGATAATTTGACATGAGCGCTAAACACACCAAAAAAGCGCTAGATCTAGCGCCCAATGCGTTTAAATTGCAGCACTGCATCGCCTAATAGTGTTGACCGCGGCGGCGCCGGCGCATGTTATGAAGCTCCATTACTTTCGTCTATCGAAACGTGGCGCGTCAGCTGGCGCATTTGTCGTGGCGTTTTGCGCACGCACCGCTCGTTCTCAAATGAGGATGATACACTTATAATTATATAATAATAAATAAATAAATATATACTGACAAATCACACAGATTGAGCTAGCCCCAAAGTAAGCTCGAGACTTGTGTTATGGGATACTAACTCAACGATACTATATTTTATAACAAATACATATATAGATAAACATCCAAGACCCAGGCCAATCTGAAAAAGATCATTTTCCATCTTGACCTGGCCGGGGATCGAACCCGGTCACTCCGTGTCACAGTCTGGCGTGTTGACCACTGCGCCACGGAGCTAGTCATCAATTATATAAGGCCTATCAGCAAATTTATCGATTTCCATAAAAAAATATGCTTAAAGCAAATACGAATGTCGATTTCTTATTTGATATGTTAACAAATAGTAGTAAATAAATACGTAGTGGTTTTGGTGTCGCTTCGTCCAAGCGTCGTGTCAGCTCGTATCAGTTAATTGAAATCCGTTGTATTGTCTCAGATAATTTACGCCTGTTTCACACAAAATACCACAGATTCAGCATTTTGCGAATTTAATTTGCTCGGTTGATGACGGCGGCTATATGGCGCGTTTGTATAATGCCAGGCTGCCCGAACGAGTGACTTTTTCACACGTATTTCTCTGTGGTTCTGGAGTCTGAGTTAAGGAGGGTTGAGGAAAGCCAGGCTGTAAAACTTTGGTAAATTAAATGTGCCGCGGACTTCTTGTCCGCCACTGTCTGTCGTCTGCGTATGGCCTAAGTGAGCCGTTGCCAATTAGTAACATAAAACTAAAATGGCACCTTCACTGAAATCTATTAATATAACCTTAAAACTTGTGCCTTGTAACTTCGGTTAAACTTACTTCAGCGAATTATATTATTGTAGTAAGTATGATGTATTTAAATTTGTTTTTTATATATTTTTATTCATATGAAGTATGCATTTGTTTTTTGTATTCTTCTTCCACTTCTCATCCTACTTTATGTGGTGTCAGGATAGCATGTAGGTTTTTTACACTTTTATTCCATGCTGTGACAATTTTCAGCTTATTTTAACGTCAACCCTCCTTAGAAATGCTTTCGTTGCACGGGATATATGTGCGTGTCCCTGCCTCTTGTGACATCCATACAACAGAATGGAGTGGCCCTGTTTTTTGTGTTATGGTAGGTAAATTAATATATATTTTGTACTTTATTTCTACCGAAATACGTAACATTAAAAACGTAATTTAACATTCTTCTCAATTACTAGTTGTATATTTATTTTTCTGTTATCTATATGTCTCTTTCTGTTTTGCCCGCAGTACCGCTTGCATTTGTAGATTAGTCGCGAACAATTTCAATTTTCTATTTGAACGGTACTATGTATTTTTCGTTGCCCCTGTCAATTTGTATGCAAATTTTTACGATGACTGGTTCAGTAGTTGAGACATGAAAGCTTTTTAAACAAACAGAAAATAAACAAAGTCACGATTGCATTTTCAATATTAGATAGGATAGGTTTTACTTTAGGTATAATCTTTAGTTCATATAGTCTAACAATATAAAGTACAATATTGGAAACGGCTGGATTAGCTTAATTCATGATTTTAAGTTTTAAATTGACTTCTCTGATATACAACTTAGCAAGTAAGTTAATTCACAGCTTTTAGTTGAAATATATGAATAAATCACTACATAGTATAAACCTTTGACACGAATGTAATGGTAACAGTAAAGGGAGCGGTAGAGGCCTTTGCCCAACAGTGGGATAAGCTAAGTAAAAAACTCGTGTCAGGGTGAATATCATCCAAATCTTACTAGCGGGTGAGGCGTGATTGTGTAGCAAACTAATATACAAGTAAACAAAAAAACACATTTATCCAGAACTAGCTGTACCGGCGAACTTCGTTTTGCAATTTTTTTTAGTCATTAATATTTCTTATATTTTATTAGTTATTCTGCTATTCAGAGTGATAACAAAACTAGCAAATCAAAAATTATAAAAATCGGTTCACGCGTTCTTAAGTTATAAGTATTCAAACAAACCCGACTTTATTTTATACCGAGTGTTACAAAACTACGAAATAAAATTTAAGGGGCATGATCAGTCCATGATAAAACAATTGTAAATAACCAGTAAATAATATTAAAAAAAACCGGCCGAGTGCGAGTCGGACTCGCGAACGAAGGTTCCTATATATGGAAGCCCCCTTAAATATTTATTTAATTCAATTTTTTTAGTATTTGTTTTTATAGTGGCAACAGAAATACATCATCTGTGAAAATTTCAACTATCACGGTCCATGAGATACATTCTAGTGACAAACGGACAGACAGACAGACAGACGGACAGCGGAGCGATATTAATAGGGTTCCGTTTTTACCCTTGGGTATGAAACCCTAAAAACTGCTCATGCCCCTTAAATATTATTTCATAGTTTTGTAACATCCAATATATTGATATAAGTACGATTTATGTCATCGAATATCAAAAACTATTTTCCAATAACAGCGAAACTCGGCATTATTCATGATTATGTATAATTACACGCCCATTTAGGTATTGTACACATAGCCCGCGGGCAAGCGTCTAAATGCCTCAATAATGAGACCATTCCTATTTGGGAATATTTCGATGAAGGCCGAACGGGGTTAGAATAACTTTGAATCAATTTGCAAATATCACATGTACTATTTCAAATTGATACATACATAGATGATAAATATACTACAATACAGTAAAATATTTCGTGTATAAAGATATCTTCAATTTTCATATTATTACTGATGTCACATTATATTAAAAGGCCAGGTGTTTACTATTTCTTTCAACTTGTTTACTATTATGGCGCCCCTCAAGTCAAGTAAGAGGTCGGGCGAGTGTTTGTAATAATAATATAATAATATATACAGACAAATCACACAGATTGAGCTAGCCCCAAAGTAAGTTCGAGACTTGTGTTATGGGATACTAACTCAACGCTACTATATTTTATAACAAATACATAAATAGATACACATCCAAGATCCAGGCCAATCAGAAAAAGATCATTTTCCATCTTGACCTGACTGGGGATCGAACCCGGGGCACTCGTGTCGCAGGCTGAGTATAACCACTGCGCCACGGAGCTCGCCATAATAACGAGTCGTCGTAGCGAATACACATTTACCACTTGGATGCTTAATTAAAACACTTGGTCTTAATTTTTCATTATATTAATTAATTCAACGAAAAAGATTGTAACAAAGATTATTGGTAATTTATTATGAAAAGCTTTTACTAATAAAATATTAAGAAGAAAATAAAAGGGTCGTGACCCGAGTCTCCGACCGCGTCTTCTCAGAAATCAAAATGACCTTACGATGCAGTACTCTAATATGGAGAAATATACTAATTACGTCTTTGTCCTTACGGAGTAGACAAAACCTTGCACAATAAGACCTAAAGGCTAAGTATGTCGTGGGCTAGTAGGTGGAAAATGGAATCATAATAACGTGTTGCGTAGGTAGAGAAGCAGCTGCTGCATTCAACGTAATTTCTTTAATTCCAGACCAACATGAAGTTAGAGTTTATTTCGTCTAATTTCAAACACTATCCTAATCCTTATCCTTACTAATATTATAAATGCGAAAGTGAGTTTGTTTGTTTGTTTGTTTGTTTGTTACGCTTTCACGCCGTAACTACTGAACCGATCATCATGAAATTTTGCATACAAGTTCTCTGGAGTGCGGAGAAGGACATAGGCTACCTTTTATCCCGGGAAAAACTACTATTCCCGAGGGATCGATATTGACGCGGGCGGAGCCGCGGGCGAAAGCTAGTTTTAAATAATTAGAAACGTTTTTGAAAATCTTATTATCATGCAAGTTCCCTATTAAGGTAACGAGACTCATATATTGAAGCACAAATATCCCAAACCCAGTTCGCACACGTCTAGTATTTTAATCCAGCTGTGTTTTAATAGTAAAATAGTTCAGCAACGAATAAACTGGACTATAACAAACCGTTTGGCACTTGTGTTTGTGCATAAACGTCTTTCTTATGGTTCTAATTTTTTTAACAAAAGAAGCAAACGAATGTGGCACTCGCCTCACATTCTAAAACAAAGTATGCTCAAAGACAATACAGCCACCAGTCTGCTCGTTTGTACAATGCTCTAAACAAGAAATTAAACATTTATCCTTTGACAACACATTGTAAAAAAAAAATAACTTGTTGGTAAAAGACTAAATTACGAAATTGAAACCATTGTCCAACCGTCTACTTAAATCATCTAAAAACTACTTAAGACCATTCAAAACTACTTAACACTACTGAAAACGTCTCAAAATAACTTTAAGTTACCTTTATTAGTAAGTAAGAACTATAATACTAAAACTAACTCATAAATACCTAGTATACACACTTTAACTACTTAAAACATATTAAAAACAAAACTACTTAATACTTAAAACGACTTATAATTACTTACAATACCCAAATAACTTCATAAATGTTTGTTATACATAAGTATGTTTTAGGTAGTTAAAGTTAACTACCTAAAACATATTAAAACTACTTAATACCTACTAGCACTTAAAATGACTTAAAATTACTTTAGATACTATTATAATATACATCTAAGTACACACAAGTAAACTGTTTCAAGTATACAAGCTTTCACTCATTTTACATGTCTGTATGAATTTTAGGTTTCTTCATTTTGGATCTAAGTAACTAACATACACACACACACTTAAAACTAGCATTCAAACATTTTGTATCAATTAATTGTATAAGTTTTTATTCATTTTTATTCATCACAAAATAAAAATATTTACATAAAATGCCAGACAATTTCAAATGATTTAACTTAAATAGAAGATATCTTCCAACTCGTCGCTTCGTGGCAATATACTGGCAGCATTCCCGCGCTGTATAGCAATACTAATTCGCTGAGCGAAATAGCTGCCAGCTCTAGGATCTCTAATTGACTCAATGAGACGAGTTGTGATGTCCTTATAAAAATATTTAGCTTCCGGGCCCCAAGGGCCCATTGTCTCTACTGCTAAATAAAATTGTTTCCCAGACTCACATATTTTCGCCTCTTACCAGCCTCAGCAGCATCGGCAGCCGCCCCACCATGGGTAGACGAAATGTTTAAATGCGACGGTGCTAACGTATCCACACATGTATATGTTCGTATTAATTAAAGTGTCTATTACTTTTGTTTAAATTGACTTACATATTTTATGTCAACTTAGGAAGAGCGAAAACTCCAAACACAAGTAAAAACTCCAAACATATCTATTATATACTTAAATGGAGACTCCAGCCATAAATTGTAACCATACTAAGTGATTAATCAAAAATATTTTTTTTATTTTGTTTATCCGCTTATTCTTGGCTAATTCAATGCAGTGACGGTATTGGAGCAACTCGCCTAAAGAGTAGTTTGTTTTTTTTTAGACGGCAAACGAGCAATCGGGTCACCTGAAGGTAAGCGAACACCGCTACTCATTGACAACCGCCACACACCAGCGTTGCCGGCCTTATAAGAAAACATAAACTCGTTTTTTTAAGGGTTCGTAACCAGTGTCGTATCGATTCGGAAGTATCGTCGCAGAATGTTCATTCCACAGTTCGGTCGTACGTGGCAGTTTCGGCTCGCCTTTATTATTTTCTAATTTACTCGACTAAATGATGTTGTGCGGACATGCTAATCACAAAAATACTCTACTCGACTATAATAGCATAGCCATGCGCAGTGCAAACTAAGCTTTCGAGTTAGGTAGTCAAATAGTATAAATATGGGAGTTTGTAACTCTACTAATAACGAGTACGGAAACTTTCCAACTCGCCTCGCGGAGTAGTGTAATTGGATTTCAATATAGAAAAGTAAAGCGGAGTGCACTTTTCACTATGTGACTTGTTTGTTTGGATTTCTAGAGGATATGGAAATACTTCAATTATTTTCGGCTGTATTGTTTTGAGAGTTAATTTATACTCGGTGAAATTTTAATCGTTCTGGATCCTTAAAGGGGTGAGCCCATCGATATGAACAACTTTTCCTATGGGACCAATGTTGGGACTCAAAAAAAAATGGGCAGTTCCATACAAAAACATTCGCCGCCCGTTCAATTTGTATGGGAACGTCAAAAAATTTTTGCCATTGCATTGGTCCCATAGGAAAAGTTGTTTATATCAACGGACTGAATCAACCTTTTACGGGTCCAGAACGATCTAAATTTCACCGTGCATATGAAATTTTCTATATTTACTTCTAAATGTCACGTCAGATTGATTGTGTGCAATGGTCTATTGTTAGAATTCATGTATCGTCTCGAGTGACACTAATAATAAATTGTTTGGCAGAGCAGTTGTATTTTGCAAGCTTTTATTTACTTTCACCTGTCCCGGTGTCTGCGTATGAGTATTTTTTTATTTCAACGGGAAATGTTAAACAACCTTGAATCAAGACCTCACAAAAACAACTATTAAGAAACTTCAATTGGGTACCATATTTTATTTATGTATTTAATATTGTATGTAATTAAACTTTAAGACATCTACTTATTATGTAAAGAATACAGGATAAATTTCATTGTAGTTTAAAAACAAAACATTAACGGTTCACTGACTCACTTGCGAGAACAAATGGTGGTCCTACTGGTCAAAGACTGTATAAGAAAAAGTTTCAATTAGAACCATTTTGACTCGAAAAGAAGAAGAATGGTGATGGGCATTATCGCCGACATGATAATAAAACTACGATTTTAATATTTAAATTCAATAAATGTAATATTCGTAGTGCTTATGATCATCATCATCATCATCATTTCGTGTTGGTGTCACGGTCAATCGACCATGCACATTCAGATGTGCATGGTCGATTGACCGTGACACAAGAACTCTGACTGGTGTCAACACCAGTCAGAGTTCTTCGCAACCGCCTCTCAGCCTCTGACGTGGTTCCTTTAACGACTACCAGATGGCAGCCGGGACCAACGACTTAACAATACAATACAATACAATACAATACAATACAATACCCTTTATTGCACAAAAAGGAACAGTTTACATAATTTATATTAACTTAAAATATAAGAATTGTGCAAAAGGCGGCCTAATCGCAATGCAATTTCTTCCAGGCACTTCTTCTTAACGTGCCATCCGAGGCACGAAATCATCTTATTATCAGACAATCAGGTGATTCAATCCTGCAATGTCCTAACCAAACGGGAAACAACTAAACAAAGAATGCTTCCCGTGGGAATCGAACCCACGACGCCCGGGTCTACAAGCAAACGTCTTAACCACTGGACCACGGACGCTAAGAGGAGTTCTTATAATATTTTTTTTTTTTATAGACGAAAGTGACAAAATGAACAACTTTTCCAATGTCTCTCAAATAATATTTCGTCATTTTCATACAAAAACGTTCGATCGACCCGGCATTTGTATGAAAATGTCGAATTTTTAATTCCCAGCATTGGTCCCATAGGAAATGTTTTGTTTTTTATTTTATTATTTATTTATTTATGGCAACATTTTGACGCGCTTATTTGATGGTTTGAGGAAAAACGGTGATTATTCTAACCTCTTGTATAGATAAACATCCAACACTCAGGACAATCTGAGATTTGATAGATTTGCGCGATTGAAAAATGAATATCTGTGGTTTTGTGAAAAGAAGGGATGAATCTGCTGTCTATATTTTAAGTTATGTAGCGCATTAGTGTAAACTGTAATGTACGACTAAATTTTAAAGAAATAAACCTTGACCTGACCGGGGATCGAACCCGGGAACTCCGGTGTGGTAGCCTGGCATGATGTCCACTAAGCTACAGAGCTCATTAAATAGTTCAATACTTATTTTAATAGTTCAATATCTATGTACATACGGTAGCGTAGTTGAAAGTTAAATAATGACAGGAATTACAGACTTTTATCGACACGACAATTTTAAAAACCGGCCAAGTGCGAGTCGACCTTGCACGTAGGATTCCGTACAATTATTCATTAAAACGGCGAAAAAATAAAGTCTGTAGTATGGTAGTCCCTCTTAAATATTATTTTTTTTAAATTAAATTATATATTTTTAAAGTGAATAATATAACTAAATATTCCGTAAATATGTCAAGCCTCTCCTATTACCGTTATCAATATCGAGCAAAAAAAGCAAAAAGAAAACACGTTTGTTGTACCGGAACCCCTTAAATATTTGTTTTATTCTGTTTTTTTGTATTTTTTGTAATAGCGGCAACTGAAATACATCAGCTGTGAAAATTTGACTGTCTGGCTATCACGGTTCATGAGATACATCCAGGTGACAGATGGATGGACGGACAGACAGACGGACAGCGGAGCCATAATAATAGGGTCCAGTTTATACCCTTTGGGTACGGAACCCTAAAAAGTGAATAAACGCGGCAGAGGCCAAGGACGTTTTAGACCGCATGAAATAATTCAATGTTGTAATTACTATTGACACGCAATAGTTCACAGTGATGTGTAAAATGGAGCGTAATTGAAACTACTGAACTTATCATCATAATAAATCATTACAGCCTTCAATCAAATATAATGGTAGATATACAGTCTCATACTAAATAATGTCCCCGAGCCAAACCTCATGCATACTTACAAACAACAACAAAAACGGTACATACTGAAAGTATGACACTCCATTATTTATATGTGAATTACGGGTTACTCACGTACGAAGTCAGCTACAGGCCGACATGTTTCAACCTCATCCGGAGGTCTTCCTCAGGGCGAATGTGAACCGAGACGCGCGCACGGAGTCGTCTCGATTCGCACTGACACAATATCGTAATATTATATTGCTACATGTAATAGTATGAATGTATTGTAATTAATCCGATCAGTCAATTATTAAGATCGATTTATTCATTTATTCACAACGAGTCAAACAAATCTTTAAATACCATGAGGCGATTAGTTTAGCTTTTAATACATTTAGCATCTTATCTCTGTCTAGCTGTTGCCCGCGACGTCGTCCGTGGCAATTTCTGTTATTATGATTGATTAGTTTTTTTATTAGTATAGATGAATAATTTTCCCCCGTTTTTAAAACATTTTTTATTGATGCTTTGATGCTCCTTTAGTCGCAGCGTGATGTTTTATAGCGTAAAGCCTTCCTCAATTAATGGACTATCTAAAATAATTTTCCAATTTGAACCAGTAGTTTCTGAGATTAGCGTGTTCAAACAAACAAACAAACTCTTCAGCTTTATAATATTAGTATAGAAGTATAGATGATTGACGAAACTTACTGATACCGAGGAACAGCTGGTAGTTGTTAACATAGTCGAAATGAAGATCAACATGAAATGTATGAGAGAAAAGCTAATAGTGGAGCAAATGCAAGCTGCATTATGTGCACACTTCTAACAGTAAGCTTTTGCCGAATTTCGCGATATTGGACTGAAATGGAAAATCTATTGTTTTGTGAAGCATTGTTAGAGCTATAATGGTTGAAATGTATTAGTTATTAAGCCGGTACTGGCTGGCTTATCCTAACTAATATAATGCGAAAGTAAGTTTATTTGTAACGATTTCACGCCGTAATTACTGAACCGATCATCATGAAATTTTGTATACATGTCCTCTGGAGTACGGAGAAGGACATAGGCTACCTTTTATCCCGGGAAAAAGAACTATTCCCGGGGGATCGACATTGACGCGGGCGGAGCCGCGGGCGAAAGCTAGTATATCATAATCGTGAAAAATAAACCAGATTGATTTTATGTGGAACCCATGACTTGTGTCTGGCGAACTTTTGTGGGCACCCCAAATAATTGATACTTATTCTGTCTGCTAGTATGTGTGGTTAAGGTCACTTTGGACTCTTGAGCATAGGCTCTCCTTACTAATATTATAATCCTTACTTAATATTATAAATGCGAAAGTGAGTTTGTTTGTTTATTTGTTACGCTTTCACGCCGTAACTACTGAACCGATCATCATGAAATTCTGCATACAAGTTCTCTGGAGTACGGAGAAGGATATAAGCTACCTTTTATCCCAGGAAAACGTACTATTCCTGAGGGATCGACATTGACGCGGGCGGAGCCGCGTGCGATAGCTAGTTTATTTATATGTTAGGAGCTACAATTTTAACTAAGCGAGTATTGTAAGACAAAATTCTACTACCACCAAACATAACGATGTTTGGTGGTAGCAGAATTTTGTGTGTGTGGTAGAGCCACGCTACCGGCAAAATTCATTTTTGCTAGTAGCATGAATTGGACCGGCTTGTCCGGGGAAATTCTTACACAAAACTGACGTTTGAGTAGAAGCTTTACCGCTTCTCTCCTTCGTTTGGTGAGTCAGAGAGCCGGAGATCCTATTTCCTCTCTCAACTCCATGAAAGGCTGGCAATGCTCCTGTCACACCTTGGTGTTGGTCTCGGCTGCCATCTGTGGTAGTCGTTAAAGGAACCACGTCAAAGGCCAAGAGGCGGTGCCGAAGAACTCTGATACCAGGGTGTGCATGGTCGTTTGACCGCGTCACCTACACGAAATGACGATATCCTGGTGTTGCAGTTGTCCATGGACAGCGGTGACCGCTGATTATCAGGTGGCCCGCTTCCTCGTTTGTCGTTCTTTATCATAAAAAGAAACAAACTTGATAAAGAACCACTCTATGGTCTAACTCATTTTGATGAGCAGATAAGACGCGTAAGAGTAAAGACACTCTTGATGGATAAAAATATTTTCCAATATGTTTCGAATATTAATTTCCACGTCACTCACCATTTTAAATGAATATCTTCGTTCACTTAACATGAGATGGATCACGATTTATTTAAATATATTAGGATAATACAACAGAGGTTATGGCAGGCTGGCGATAGACTAAGAGCAGCTCTTCTATTACATAGAAATAAATACTAGCTGTGCCCGCGATTCCGTTAGCGTACATTTGTACTTTTTTTTCAGCCCCTCCCATACAACAAAAAGTGAATTTAAAAAATTAAATTGGACCGACCCCAACGTGTGGGGTATCGCTGAAAAGGTCTTTTAAAATGAAACAAAAACTGCTTTGAAACTATGCAGATCAAACCCCCAGTCTTGAGATAATCTAATACAAAGTTAAAATTTGAGGTGTCCTAGTGTCGCCACCGTAACTTTTTAATATTACTTAATAAAATAATTCTGAAAAAAATGTGGTATATACATCAAAGTATGTACTTTCAATTAAAACTATAGCGTTCTCGGTATCATAGATAGTTATTTTTATACAACTCGACCAACTTATGTAGTTACGGTCGGCCGAACAAAATGTATAGAGTCAACCGCAAAATGAAATTTGTATATACAACATTCGACTTTTTTGCCGTTTTTATAGATAACGGTACGAAACCCATCGTGCGCGAGTCCGACTCGCACTTGGCCGGTTTTTTGCTCACTAGATGGCGCCAATGTTGAGTCAGGGTGAAAAAAAGCTTACATTTCAAACACATAATAACCTAATTACGTTACAAGCGATTCTTATAAACAAGAAAATTATAAATCTCAGATATCTCAGAAACGACTTTGATGTTTATTATATAGGCGGGTGGGGGTGAAAATCGATGTAGCTAAGTCTCATATCTGGGAAAACACGTCTTTCCGTATCCCGGTATCCCATATTAGTCCTATTAAATTTCATTTTGGAGGTCTTACGCTTCACTAGCAAAAAATCCACATGTGATAGCCGGTTCATTGTTATTTACAAGGAAAATTTCCTTTCGTTTTTCTACCTAAAAGTCAATCTACGTGATCACGTCAATTCCTATACATGAGTCCTTGTAGTTTTATCTTGGCTTCCTATGGGGTAAAGGGCAGATACAAGTTGGCGCCATCTAGTTCTATCCGACGCAGCGTTGTTTGTTTCACTCCAGGTGTATCCCAGCTTCTATGCCTTTGCTATGACAGTGCGGCGCCACGTTTGTTTTGGGCGTCCACGCTTACGGTTGCCCTGCGGGTTCCAGTCCAGAGTTCTTCGGGGATATGGTCGTGAGGGGGGCGTAACGTGTGCCCGTTACGCCGCCCTCACGACCATATCCGTCCTATCCGTCCTTTTAGTCTACTTTCGAAATTAAAATTTTATTTCGAAATTCATAAAAACATCTTTCCATCAAATTTTGCACAGAAAAATCGCACGTGAGATTTAGAGGGGAGGGAGTGGGAAATCTAACGAGTCTCCCTATGGAAATCGGAAATTGACAAAATCGTCACGTTATTATTGGACGCCCCTTAACCGAGTAAAAAAGTTACGTCACGTTTATAACGAGCTTTCTTAAAGACGATTTTTCTCATGCTCATCCTTACTAATATTATAAATGCGAAAGTGAGTTTGTTTGTTACGCTTTCACACCGTAACTACTGAATCGATCATCATGAAATTTTGCATACACGTTCTCTGGAGTACGGAGAAGGACATAGGCTACCTTTTATCCCGGGAAAAAGAACTATTCCCGGGGGATCGACATTGACGCGGGCGGAGCCGCGGGCGAAAGCTAGTATATCATAATCGGAATGAATTTATTGCTTGGTAAAAAGCTGCACATTTCATTGTTAACAGTGGTTTATTTGGCTGCAAATTTCGGCTAAAAGCCTATTGTTTTGCACAAAAGCTGAGCGCCGCGAATGCGGGCTGCATTTCGAAGTGCCACGTATGCTGTATCTACATTATAAATATTATAAGTAACCCGTGCTAGTGAAATTTAAAATTGACTTAAAATACGTACGTATTCCCCGTGAGGGATTAAGACGCGACTAGTATTAGTCTAGTATTAGCCGTGTGGTATCCGGCAGAGTAGAATAGGACCACTCCAAGTCTTCCCGTGGATGTCGTAGAAGGCGACTTAGGAAATACAAGCAAAACGAAGCTTATAAACATCTAAGACACCTCTCCAACCCGTCTGGCCAGCGTGGAGAGTGTAGGCCAAGTCCTCTGGCTGCTCTAGCCAAGTATGGCCCAAGTAGTACAGAGAGGGTCGTCCTCCTGTAGTGGAGACTAAAAAGGACCTGATGATTAGTATTAGTCGCGTCTTAATCCCTCACGGGGTTCACAGAGCCTCAGGCCATATAGGTAAAGTACTTAATATGTAAAGAAAACCCTGTCCGATCCTTGAAGGGGTGATTCAGCCCGTCGATATGAACAACTATTCCTATGGTACCAATGCTGGAAACTCAATTTTTTTGATGTTCCCATACAAATCGACCGGGTGTACTTATACTTCTCTCTACTACAACGTCTACTTATAAAACGTGTAACAAAATGGGGATCAGCCCGTAATATTAAACAACTGTCCCCTCCTCCTCGAAGTTATTTATCACGATAGTGAATGATGCCTGTTTTTTTATTCTTCTGATTGAAGAATCTAGAATAATTTAATGCAAGTGGCATAATAAAATAACAATAAAACACATAAATACTTACATGTCATCATATCTTTATTCCCAATGCCATAAGACCCAGACTATGCTTAGCGTATTAGACGTAAAGTTGAAAAATTAAATCAATATAACTATCTCGTTCTGCTGATGTTAACAGCTCACTCCATGCAAAAAAATGGTTTTACTGTCCGTGAAATTACAAATAAAACGTGTTTATCGGCAAACTTCGGGAAACCTATAATCAAGCGTTTATTCCCTAGATCCCATTCTTTTATTACCAACACATAAAAAAGGTAAGTAGTTTGCACTTTACGAGAAAGTAACGATAGAACTTTCCGAAAAGAAAGACCTTTAGGGCCCTAAGCATTATATGCAGCATCTACGCGTAAAAACGTCCATAAAAAGGATATTACAGCTTATTACTGTATGATCAATTGGTCCTTCAAACCCTATTTAACAATTGCGGACGTAAGCGTACTTCTACGACGTATTGTGGGTTTATGATGTTTTCGAACTGTTTGTCAAAACTTTTTCTATGGTACGAATGCTGCTGGGAAGGGGAACTCAAAATTTGTTTTCTATTTTCTTAGAATTGACCATATGACAAAAATTTAGGTGACAGTTTTTATATTTGTTTTTCAATTAGACAGCGTAAAAAGGGAGGCACCGTATATTTTAGATTTTTTAAATATTGCGTAATTAAAATAAAAGTGTTAAAAAAATATATTAATTTGCCGGAAGTGGCGTACCCATAAGGCTGTATGTACAGTGATGCTTGAACTTCACATATCCGGTTTTCATTTAAACAAATGTTAATGTCAATGTCAATGCCATCGCCAAAATGTGCCAAATAAAAAATACGACTTTACGACTATTTACATTTAATAATTATTATCAGATAGTCCGTGCTTACCTTCAAATTCAAGCAAGTATTATCCAAACCAATGATCCAACCAAACAAACAACAAAACAAAATAATACCAGTACCTACCAAACCGACAGGACCGAGTACCTGCCACTGTCATCTAGCTGTCAAACAAAGTGACATGCTTGCTCAGAAGAACAAACATACTTGCCATGTTAGTTTTTTTTTGTAATAGCTGTCGCAAGCAAAGGCATACGCTTAAGTGTGGTTAATCTGTGACGTCACGAAAGGTTTTGTATATTTTATTTTTTCTCCCTAAATATAGATTAAAAAAAATTCAAACTATTTTTCTCGAACTATATGAGGGCAAATCTAGATACGTATTTTTTTTTTCAGCAACATACTTTTTTGTCACATGGTTAACCCGGTCGAACACTTGTATGACAATGTCGAATACTTTAATGAGTTCCCAGTATCGGTCCGATAGAAGTTGTTTATTTTGACGGGCTGAATTACCCTTTCAATGGAATGTCGGTGGTATACTTTGTCTGGCCAAATGGTTTGCGCGCTTTGATAAGGCGACACCGGCAGCCGACAAAAGAAGTGTCGGCGCTCGCCAAAAGCGCTATTACGATATTATACAACGTGATTTTGAACCCCCTAGCTATATTGAAATCTGGGAATCAGAATCCCTAGTGAAATACAGAATTGTAAGAAAAAAAAGTAAAAAAGAAACACTACGCGAAGAATATATACACTACGCTTGAGATGAGGTGAAATCAAGTTAGGTTTTATACGCTACACGTGACGTAGGATGAGATTAGGATGAAAGGATTTTGAAATGAACGGAACGTATTTTAAAAGACAAAGACGGAAGAAATGTTGTATGTTAGGGAGTGAAAGAGATAGAAAGAGACGCGCGCTATTTTTAAATTTAGTAGGGAATAAGAAAAAACAAAAGACTGTAAAATAGGGACGATTTGGAAGACGCTAAGAAATAAAACGTAAAGATTTTGTAAAAAGTGAAATATAAAGAAAACTAGCAAATTTCCTGGGTTTTTCAAAAAACCCACTCCCACATACATCTTGCAGGATATTTAACATTATTATTGTTAATAACTGGTATTACTGATTATTATCATTAATGATGTTAAATATCCTGCAATGGGGCTAAATGTCCCCATAATAAATTATCAAAACGACCGGGATGTTTAGATTGTCCTTGGAGAGTTTATTGGTAGCCACACTGTAGCCACAGATAAAGATGTACTTAAATAAACACGCCAGCCTACGACACGAGGGTGCCCGGGTTTGAGCCTCGGTGAGGTCAAGATGGAAAATGATCTTTTTCAGATTGGCATGGGTCTTGGATGTTTATCTATATATGTATTTGTTATAAAATATAGTATCGTTGAGTTAGTATCCCATAATACAAGTCTCGAACTTACTTTGGGGCTAGCTCAATCTGTGTGATTTGTCCGTAAATATTTATTTATTTACATAGATGGCGCAACTATCACGATATGTATGGAAACCAAGCGTACCGACCGAACAGACGCGCGTGGACTGTCAGTAGCCGCGGCTTACCTTGACGCTTGGTCGAGGTTCAGACGCGATGTAAGTGAATTTACGTCGTCTATATCTGTGGTGGCTGTTAAGGGATCTTGTAGTAAATATTTATGTTCTGCTATATCGTTTATCTGTAAAACAAACAAGAATTGGGAGAGGAGGTAACGTACTTACGTTACCTCTTCCTCCTCATCTAAACGTATTTCTGGTTGAATCCTCGGCTGTATTGGAGCCCAGGGTCCTCTATTATGACCTGACAAAGCACCGCAGGCTGGCTGCCTGACAACAATTCTCATTAGGTAGCTCAAGATCTAGACAAATACCTGTGAAGACAAACACAAGTATTTGTCCGCGACGAGAGTCAAACATGTAGCCCCTCACCACGGAAGCCGTCAAGTGCTGTATGAGATAAGTTTCAACCCCCATAGAATGGCATGCGCGACAACGTTTATCGACTATCGCCATCTTGTGCTTCGTAATGTAAGAGCGAGATGTTGATAGTTTATCGCGCGATATAAACTGCGTTGCGGGCGCCATGCTACCTACAAGTGCTGAGTCCTTTACCTATAGAATCAAAATTCAAAAAATGTTATAAAATATATCTGTTTTGTGTTTTTTAAATTAATCACGAATTTCTACTAGCTTGTTTTGCTATTGGTGTAAGTGGCCAACACTGTTGTCAGATTTTTCAAGCCGCCTAAATGTTTCGTACATAGCGCTAGGGCCCAGGACCAACGGCTAAACATGCCATAAGATGCACGGAGGAGCTCGAGAAATGTATGTGACTCTTGTTCTATCCTAATTCAGTCCAAATGTCTTTTTTTACATGACCAACAATACAACATAGTATTTGATTGTTTATCAAACTTGAAATAAAATATTTAAAAAACTTAAAATACTAGAAGATAGGAAGAAGGTAAATAATAGACAAACAGTACACGTTCGTGTTTCTTATTATGCATATTAAAATTAGGACATGCACGTCGAATACCGCCGAGTGAAATATTACTTGCGTTCGACGCGTATTTATATCAACCCTCGACGTTTTCTTAACGGAGTGACTCGGCGCATGAATATGAACAACTTTTCGTACCGGAAAATTGCTAGAAACTAAAAAAACAAACCCATACAAACTGGCGATACTATCATCAAGAGTTCTCTTTCATTTGAATAAACGAGTGAGCAGTTTGCATTCGTTTGATCGCGGCAAACACTGCCAATCGTACTTATTACCCATCGAGATCGTCCCATTTGCTCTCGTTCTGTTACGTACCGTAATCGGATATTATTGTTTTCAAATTGGTAATTGGATTTATTTGATTGCTGATTCATAAAGCTCATTAGAAAAGAACACTATGTTGCCCTCCCCCCAACACATCACTATTTTGATTCCGTTTTCCACATACACGCTCACCAACATGTTAAATATGGCTTTTAGTTTTTATAGACCTAGTCACCGTTTACCCCGTAAAGGAAAAGGATGTGATAGTATGTAGGTATATGTAGCAACCCTGGTTAGCAAAGATACGATCATCAAGAGTCCTCTTATTTGAATAAGCGGAGAGAGCCGTTTGCATCTGTTTGATCGCGGCAAACACTGCCAATCGTAGATACTTATTACCCGTCGACAGAATAGGCCCATTTGCTCTCGTTTTGTTACGTACCGTAATCGGAGATTATTGTTTTTGAATTGGTAATTGGATTTTTTGATTGCCGATTCATAAAGCTCGTTGGAAAATAATTGCTTCCTCAACAGGAGGCTTATGCTTATTGGACTTCAAGGTTTGAACATTTAACATTAGTGGATAGAAATAAAAAATATAGTGTTATGTTTTTTATTTCAAAGGTGCGATTGGCTAGGCTGTATTAAAAAAATATAAAATTTATGAACTTCTGTCGTGAGTCGTGGGGTATTAACTCAACGATACTATATTTTATAATAAATACATAGATAGAGACCCAGGCCAATCTGAAAACGATCATTTACCATTTTGACTCTGACCGGGTATCTGTCGAGAAAATAGGTAGTGAATTGCTGAAAAATATATAATACTTACCATACATCCAGCACAATAGCTCAATGACTCTGCTCCTAATAGCAGTTCCATAACATTCTATATCTCCGATTTTTTTTTCCTAATCCTAACTAATATTATAAATGCGAAAGTGAGTTTGTCTGTGACGCCTCGTCTTATCTACTGAACCAATGACGTGCAGTCCATACAGACAGTTAGACTCTGTCTACCCTGAAAAAAAATCACAAGCACAATACTCCATAAATCACTTGTTATCTATTAAATATAGAAAATTAAGTATTTATTTAAGTAGAGTCGTAATTTATTAGATAAGTTTTTGACTAAGTATGTTTTTGTCTACCTTCCGTAAAACGTGTGTGCACGTCGCTGTACTGAACCTATCGTCATGAACGGTCTGGGTACGGAGAAGAACATAGAGTACATTTTATTCCGGTAAAACTACTGTTCCTGAGGGATCGACATTGACGCGGGTGGAGCCACAGGAAAAAGCTAGTATTTAATATCTTTTCAAAGTTTACCCTTAAAATCCTAAAATACTGTCTTTTAAGCACCTATTAACCTATCTTGAATTCAAGATCCGATGGGAGGGACACCGCTATACGTTAGACACTATACGAGATATCTCCAATCGTATCGCACGTATTGCGGCGTCCCTCTCATTGAATCCCATTCAGGATGCGATTCAGGATAATATAATACTCCCTTTACTTGTTATGCGATATATTTACAACTAATATGGATTCGAAGTTCACGGAATATTCTATTCCGTTTCCCAACTCAAAGGTTTTGCGACTAGGTCGGACATGTTTCAGAACAATCCCTTCGG
Organism: Elegia similella; assembly: GCA_947532085.1. Lineage (NCBI taxonomy): Eukaryota > Metazoa > Arthropoda > Insecta > Lepidoptera > Pyralidae > Elegia > Elegia similella. The sequence goes on from OX383933.1 coordinate 7,741,370, forward strand.
CGACGTACAAAGGAGACTCGGGCGTGTTTTGGGAATTGCACACGTTGCAATACTATAGTTGACTTGCTCAAAGCAGAGGTTATTCTCCGAGTAAACTGAATATCGTTTTCCTTATCCTTATCCTTACTAATATTATAAATGCGAAAGTGAGTTTGTTTATTTGTTTGTTTGTTACGCTTTCACGCCGTAACTACTGAACTGATCACCATGAAATTTGCATACAAGTTCTCTGGAGTACGGAGAAGGACATAGGCTACCTTTTATCCCGGGAAAAAGTACTATTCCCGAGGGATCGACATTGTCGTGGGCGGAGCTGCGGGCGAAAGCTAGTAGTTAATAGATGCAGGTATTACTTTGCGGAAGTCAAAGCTACATTTACTTTGAGACAATTTACTTTGCGTGCTTCCGCTACCAGTTAGTTCATGCAAACTATTGCTGGCCAGCGCCCACCCACTACTGTTAGTCCCTTCATGCCACCAATAGTTGGTTCATGCAACATAGATGTTGGTCGTTCAAATGACAAGCCACGAACGAGCAATAGTTTGCATGAACTAACTGGTGGCGGAAGCACGCAAAGTAAATTGTCTCCAGTTTGGTTAGGACATTGCAGGCTTGAATCACCTGATTGTCTGATAATTAAGATGATTCCGTGCTTCGCAAGGCATGTTAAGCCGTTGGTCCCGGCTGCCATCTGGTTATCGTTAAAGGAACCATGTCAGAGGCCAAGAGGCGATTTTGAAGAACTCTGACACCAGGGTGTGCATGGTCGATTGACCGTGACACATGGGGGAGGTATAGACCTCCCGCAAAAAGTCCACCGCTGGACATAGGTCATAAGCGGTAGACTTTTTGCGGCTGATATGATGATGATGCACCCATGATATTGAACAACTTTCTCGAGGAGACAGATAGTAGTAACTAGCTGTTGCCAGCGGCTTCGTCCGCGGCAATTTCTGTTATTATGATTAATTCGTTTTTTTCTTAGTATAGATGAATAATTTACTCCCGTTTTTACAAATTTTTTTTTTGATGCTTTGCTCCTATTAGTCGCAGCGTGATGTTTTATAGCCTAAAGCTTTCCTCAATAAATGGACTATTCAACACAAAAATAATTTTTCAATTTGTACCAGTAGTTCCTGAGATTAGCGCGTTCAAACAAACAAACTCTTCAGCTTTATTAATATAGATTAGTATAGATATGCACGTATGTTTCAAAATAAATGATTCCACGCAATACGATATATATAATTATGGTGTTACCAAGGAATCGGAACCAATCGGAACCATATCGATTGGATCTATTTCAGTGATTGACGATCTTGATTGGCGCGGTTTGACGGCGTCGTAATGTTTACGAGTTCAGGGTTCGATGTCCGTCGCATGTGGAGTGTTTCGCTCATATATTGGACTGTTAACCGACTTCAAAAAAGGATATTGTTATCAAATCATTTGAATTTTTAAAATTTTTGTTACCTCAGAACTTCGTCATTTATGAAACGATTTAAAAAAAAATTTTTGTATAAAATACTTTAAAGTTGGTTTTATTTAAAATTTCATCACAAACTGTTCGCCATTCTAATCCACCTGCCTAGCGGTGAAAGAGGCTTGGCTTGGAGAGGAGTTCAGTGCGGTGCGAGTTAGCCTCGGGTTGCGCAAAAAGTGTTTATTTTTTTTAGTTCTTATTACAAATTGTCATTTTTCAGTTTATGGTGTTTTATATGTATGGTTTTGATTCCATCGCGTTTTTTATCACCTTTTTTATCTTTTGAGGTATATATAACATGAATGTAAGAATGTGAAATTGTTTGTAACTCCTTCACGCAAAAACTGCTGGTTGGATATTTTTTTTTTTATTTATTTTATTTATTTGCATCAGGCTACAGAATACTTATAAAATATTACAGGCCCATAGAATATACATATACCTTACAGACTAACATACATACAAATATAATATAAAACTTAAAAACTACATTCCACGTTGAGCCAGCGACGTGTTGCGCGTCATCGGGGTGTCGGGTATCGTCCCGCGAAAACGGCGATACACCACACCCTTCGGCCAGAACTTTTCGTCCATGAAAGTCGCCAGCTTCTCCGTTGGGACCCGCACCACAAACGACGTGAAGTTCACGTCATGGCGCGACTCCAACTTGACGACCCTCGGCGTGATGTTGGTCTTCACGCGGACGTATTCCACCACTTCCTCTGCCTTGGTAGAGTGGAAGAGTCGGGACACGTACATCTGCGTCGTCGGGATGGCTGGACGCAGCAGATGGTTGGCTCCTGTTGGTGCGGTTCCACACTGATTCCGGCAAGGAAGCTTTCTCTTTTTTCGTTCGACTTTAGTGAAGCCCTCCTTGTCTACCTGTTCCTTGCTAGGAAGAACAAACATCTGTCCCTCGGGGTTTTTTCGCTTATTGCGTTTCGGTTGTCGCTGTCGCGGTGGGACAGCCGGGGCAATATTAGCGACAACAGCCCTATCGGTGGTGGCATTGTCGCCGACGGCAACAGCAGGGGTGTTGACGACCCCGAACGAAACCAAGCGGTTATGCAAAGTGTTTGGTAATCGATACAGTCCTAACTGACCATGTCCCAGTTTTACTTGCATTGTCATCTAAAACAAGCCTTAACAGGCGTAAAATATAACAATGTTCAGGTGAATCATGCTATACTTGCTACAGAGATTAAAAATAGTGATCTATCTCCGATTTTTGACTCATCTGATCCTAACTTTGCAGCAACCTATCTTATAAATACGATAAATAGATGTTTACATACCAGCTCTACAGTTACATCCGTACCCTGCCGTAAACGTTCCTTAAAGCCGTGGATTACTCCAGGTCTGTTAAGATGTCTGAGAAACAGAGACAAAATGCATAAAAATCTCAAATTAGATCCTAGTAATGATATTCTTAGAATAACTTATACCCGTTATCGTAACTATTTATGTAATACTATTAAAAAGCAAAAGAGAATATACGAAAGAGGAGAGTTAAATAAAGCGGGATTAAATCCAAAAAAACTGTGGCAGGCAATCCGAAAAGTTACTGACACCAACAAATGCGTTAATAAATCAGAGTCCCTCCTTTCTATTAAAAGTACACCTTTAGAATCAATTGATAGCATCAACCACTTTTTCTCAAACGTAGGAAAAATATTAGCAGATAAAATCACGCCTACCCGAAGTAATCATACATACATGCTACCTGCTCCTTTACCTAAACCTGACTCCTTTGTCCTCAATACCGTTGAGGAATATGAAATAAGCAGCAATATTGACTCTTTAAAGACTGATGCTGCCCCGGGGTGGGACAATATTTCATCCAAAATTCTTAAAATATACAAATCCCAATTGTCGGCGGCCATCACCCATATTTGTAATCTATGTATTACAACGGGTATTTTTCCTAGTGTTTTCAAAATTGCCGTTGTCCATCCGATATTCAAATCTGGAGATAGCGATCAGGTTAATAACTACCGTCCCATATCAATATTGCCAGCATTATCCAAAATCATTGAACGAATTATGAGTAAAAGTCTTATTAATTACCTTGAGAAAAACACACTTCTTTCGGATAATCAGTTTGGTTTCCGTTCGGGTAGATCCACCTCTCAGGCAGTTGCAGTACTTGTCGACAATGTTGTTAAAGCTCTCGATTCTGACACCCGCTGTCTTGTAATTTACCTTGATCTGAGTAAGGCATTCGATACCGTCTTGATTTCTCTACTTATTTCAAAGTTGGAAAAACTTGGCATTCGTGGAACACAGCTAGAGTTATTTCGTGACTATCTGACCAGCCGAACACAACGTGTAAAAGTAGGTAATTACACTAGTTCGGACCAAAAAATACAATTTGGAGTCCCACAAGGAAGTATATTGGGTCCAAACTTATTCCTGGTGTATGTGAATGATTTGTGCAATCTACTTCTTCAAAATTGTAAAATAGTGTCCTTTGCTGATGACACTGCACTGATATTGACGGGCAAAACCTGGTCAGATACATTTAAATCAGCTCAAATAGGTTTGGATTGTGTTAAACAGTGGTTGAATGAGAATTTCCTAACACTGAATGTCGGTAAAACTAAATTCATGGCGTTCAGTATAAGAAACATAAATCGCCCAGATCCCAACATACACAAGTTGTTTGCTCACTCTCAAGCAACGGCAGATTGCTTTAGTAGTTCTTGCGAATGCCCAACCCTAGAGATGACAAACACCACAACTTATCTCGGAGTCTTAATTGATTCCAACTTTAACTTTGCCCCACATACAATACAACTCTCAGCTCGAATCAGGAAGCTCCTATACATATTTTAAAAAATTCGATATATAGCGGATGCCAATATACTTCGTATGACATATTTAGCCTTATGTCAATCAATTATATCATATTGTATTACATCCTGGGGAGGAGCGCAAAGAGCTGTTCTGAAAGTGTGTACTTTCAAGCCATACAGATACCCTACAACAGACCTTTACACATTTTGTGAGGTACTAACAGTACGACAGCTCTTTATTCTTGAAACAATAATGCAGCAGCACACAAGACTCCCTTTCCTTCCGCAACTACTTACTAGAAGTAACAGGATCATTAACCTTTCTATCCCATCATTTAACACTGAGTTCTCTAAAAAATTCTTCTGTTTTCTTGGTCCTTTTCTTTACAAGGAAATGAACAAAAAAGTGCCTTTATTTACACTAAATACATACGATTGCAAAAGGATTGTACGTGAGTGGTTACAAAAACTAACATACGAGGAGACCGAACAATTTATGACACCTGTGCTTTGACTTATGCATATACTTCTATAGATCTAACTTAAATAATTAATTTATTTATTATTGTTATATTAACTTAATATTACTGTTAACACTTTTACTTAGAAACATTTTGTGTCTAATACTCTTTAATTATTTAAGTACTTACTTGTTTAAATGTAATTTTTTGAAATTTTGATACCGTAATTATAAGTACCTAATTTAATAAAGATAGCGAGTCCTGGTGACCCGTAATAACAGGTTCCTCGGAAACCTAGCATGGGCACCAGTCCTCCACTAGAATATAAGTACCTGTGTAATGTATATATTACTTAAATATGTCTCTTGTATATTTTTGTATTCAATTGTATTTTTATTGGAGGAAAATAAATACAGTTTTATTATTTATTATTATTATTGATAAATGCTTTTAAGCGGACAAAGTCGAGGAAAATAGCTAGTATATAATAATTTGGAAGACCCCGTTGACCCTAATGTTTCGAAGGTGTAACGAACTGGCCAATGTCATTACTTAAATGATAGCAAGTTCGATTTCCATTACCTAAGTACTACCATTAGAGGCTATTATAATGGGCGGGGCCGACGTTTCCACCGTTTAATGACTGTATTCAGAGCTGTTTGAAAGTACCTAGCCAAGTATTTGTATTGGTTCTTTTAGATTGTTAAGTAAAATTGATGCACTAATTTAGGAACTATATTTCTGCCTCATTCCACGTTTTCACGACCGAGTGACCTGGAGAAGATCAACTAGGAGAGCCGACCCCAAATAATGAGAAGTATCCCGGGGTTAACAAATTCCTCTCCACAACTTAAAAATGCTTCCGATGGACAACAGTATCGGAAGCACAAAAGAAACTGCGCTCGCCAACCCACCCGCGTAGGAAAACCGGTTCTTGATTCTTTTTCCACATTCTCTATCTCACCTCACCATGTTTATTGTATCTACGGCTGTGATTCTTCGAAGTCCTGTGTTTGCTTACTTTTACTGATTCCTTATTCTTCTTTTTCCACTCCTCATCCCATTTTATATGGGGTTGAGACAGCTTGGAAGCCTTGTATTATTTGCATGCTTTAAAAAAACTACGGCTTATTTTTACGACTGGCCCCCTGCTTAACGTCAACCCTCCTTGGGAATGCTGTGGTTTTTTGCGTGATTTTTATGACTGGCCGCCGCCCGATGTTAGCCTTGAAATTTCTTTCGTTGCACTTCAATCGATTAAAGGGACAAGCACTTATACCCCATATGTGCTTGTCCCTGAAATCAATTCCTGATTCCTTATTCTACTTCAAAATTTACAGTTTCCTGAATTGGATTTTGAATACTTTCTTTTCAAGACTGTATCTACTCCGAAAAAAGTCTTGACACTTTACTATTTTTCCGGCTTAAAATTGTCTTCTGCATGTTTCAGGTAAAGGTGGAGGTGGTCATTGGATAAGAAGGAAAGAAGCTTTCCGAGCAAAACGTGGTGTGATTCAGTCTACACGACAACCTAGACCAAGACGACAGATAGGTGAGTGAAACCTCTACTCTACTTACCACCCGGACGGCTGCAGAATAGTGTACCTATGGATTATCTATACTTATCTAATGGAACTTTACGAGTCGAACGGACGGCTGCAGACTAGTGTACCTATGGATTATCTATACTTATCTAATGGAACTTTTCGAGTCGAAAGGTAGATGTGTTTTTAGTTGCTTCCAGTTTGGTAAGGACATTGCAGGCTTGAATCACCAGATTGTCTGATAATGAAGATGATTCCGTGCTTCGGAAGGCACGTTGGTCCCGGCTGCCATCTAGTAGTCGTTAAAGGAACCACGTCAGAGGCCGAGAAGTGGTTCCGAAGAACTTCTGACACCAGGTGTGCATGGTTGATTGACCATGACACCTACACGAAATGGTGATGATGTATTTTTTGTAACCATTTCGTGTGAAAGGATCAGCCATCTGCGTTACCGACTAGAATATCCTCGCAGATTGCTGGCCAGGGTGCGCCGGACGTAAATGAGAAGTTCGTACGTCTCGTGAGTCATTTCATCATCATCAAGTCTTTTTACTCTCCACTGCAGGAGCATGACCCTCTCTGTACTACCGGAGCCATACTTGGGCCAGAGCTGAAAAAGGATTTGGCCTACACTCTCCTCGCTGGCCAGACGGGTTGAAGAGGTCTCATTGAAGTTTATGAGCTTTGTTTAGCTTACCATATGTTACCAGGGCAGACCGAGGATTTGGCACTGGATGGATTTGTCTTTTTGTACACCCCAAATTATACATAGTCTAATGCGAATGTTACTCTGTTTGTCTTTCTGTCAGTGAAAACAACATTTAAAAATAAATTAACAGACCGTGTCTATTATTTGAAATGATGGTTTTAGGAAAAGCTTTGTACGGGTAAATCTCCCTTTGATGTAGTGAAATGGGGAGTTATAGTTTGTAAAATGAATGAGAGTATTCATTTGTTTAAATTTTATACAAATTTAATTGTGCTGCTTGTAGTGTTTTTTTTTTTTTAATTTTAAATCTATGTCGATGATTTCCATGTTGGAAGCTAGCTTTAAGTGAGCTTTCGCTACTTCGCGCGGCTTCACTTGAGGCGATGGCAGGGTGCCCTTAGCCTATATAGGCAACATCACCAAAGGTCCCCCAGGAGGGACCTTGGCTGTCCTGAATATGGCTCTCTCCAAGCCTTGCGCACACAGGCAATGCCCAACCCCCAGGAGAGACCTTGGCTTTGGGCGTTGCCTGTGTGCGCAAGGCTTGGAGAGACAACAAACTCTCATATTGCCTGATGGCCCGCGTATACGAGCATGCAAGCCTGAAGGGCCAATTAGAGAAATAATGGCAAAAACCTTTGGAGAGTAACAACTCTCATCTGTTGAGTGGTATGGGCCGAAAGCTACGTTGGCAGAAGGGCCTATCCTGGGTGCAAGTCACCCGGGACCGCCCGGCGGTCATCAGTAATCGGAGATAGAAAAAGTTGTTCGCATACGTACGTGTAAACGTAGGGCAGCAACCAAAAAGTGACCAATGTTGAAAAAAAACCGGCCAAGTGCGAGTTGGACTCGCGCACGAAGGGTTCCGTACATTATATATAATTTTATTACATTACATTAAAAAATATTTTTATTACATGATGTAAATCAAAATTAATGCTTTTCGCAATGTTGCTTCATACCAAATTTCAAGATTCTGAGTTCACAGGAAGTACTCTGTAGGTTTTGATTCCCTTGCGAGTGTCTAAAAATTATATCATTATATGATGTAACTAAATATTTATACCTACCTTTCGCAATTTTTCTTGTATCAGTGCTATAAGACGTTGCTTCGTACCAAATTTCAAGATTCTAAGTTCATGGAAAGTGCCGTGTAGGTTTCGATTCCCTTGCGAATGTCGCAAAAACAAGAAAATTTGCGGCATAACCAGCTGAATGTTTTGATCGCGTTGGCTTATTAGTTTGATTTTTTCACAGCGCCAAGGGACAATAGACCTAAGTATTTGATATGAATTTCAGCTTGATACCTCTACGCGTTCCTGAGAAAAAGGGTCTTGACAAACAGACGGACAGACAGTAAGGATTCCGTTATTTTTCCTTTTCAGGTATGGAACCCTAAAATATGAATTGATTACAACTTTTATAACGCATTTTATTTTCAGAACTTTAATGATATGAATCTGCAAAAAGCTGATTGACACAAAGCGAGCTACTGCCAAATCGTGATCGATGACTTTGCATAATCGATTTGATTTACGACCAATGCTGAGTGTTGGAACTTGGCAGTCACTCGTTTACGGAAATCAATTCAATTCAATTTAAATACCATTTATTCATCTTCAGATACTTCAAATAAAATTCAGTGAATGTAAGCTTTTGTTTTATAACAAAATATTGTTGACATTATAACTAATTTAGTGCCGCTGCGAACTCAGAGGAAGCGGCAACGAAATGCACATCGCATTTTTACCCGACTATGGGGTAGCAAAAGGAAGGTTATGACTTTGACAGGTATGTATGTATGTTCATCTGTTCGCTCATAATGTCTAAACTACTTATCATAATTTGACAATCGTGTTTGTTTTTAGTTTTTTTATAGGATTGACGTGGTCGTACGCCACTTACCCTAACAAAACAATACTTACAATCTTGAGAGTTAATCTCTAGGATAAAGTGGCATACGACGACGGCAAAATCCTCTATAAAAACACTGTCAAGGTGTATAAAAATACATAAGAATATATTGTGTGACGATAAGAATTAAATACCTAGTCTGTAAGAACCATCCAATAAGAAAGGATTTTCCGAGATTGTACCAAAGTATAAAATTACAGACTTTGCCCTTTGATCCCCGTGATTCCTTGGTCCAATTTTCAACTTCTACGCGGACGAATTCGCGAGGAAATAAAAGTAGCCTTCTGCGTGCCACAGTTATGAAATGAATAATACAAGACATTTAAAAGATATCATATCATATGTCACACTTTCAAACGATACAAAACAAACGATTCTTTACGAGCACTTTACCCCCTTGGGGCGAAGTCACGCAATATTCGCATGTTCGTGACCGTGATTGAGCCCCATTGTGCCTCTTGTAACTTGGCAATGCCAAATCAATGGCCTTTCAAACTTTTGTTTAAGCATTTCTGTTAATTTTGAGACGGTATTTCCAGTTTTAGACAGTTAGCTGTAAAAACTATGCCAAATTATATAACAGCATGAATACAGTCGTAATAGCAAACCGCGAGCTCTGACACGTTATCATCATCATCATCATTTCGGGTAGGTATCACGGTCAATCAACCATGCATACCCTGGTGTCTGAGTTCTTCGAAACCGCCTCTCGGCCTCTGACGTGGTTCCTATAACGACTACCAGATGGCAGCCGGGACCAACGGCTTAATATTTCTTCCGAAGCACGGAAACATCTTAATTATCAGACAATCAGGTGTTACAAGCCTCCAATGTACTAACCAAACTGGAAACATCTAAAAAAAGTATGCTTCCCGTGGGAATCGAACCCACGACCCCCGGGTCTACAGGCAAACGCCTTGACCACTGGACCACGGAGATCGTCAACGTTGTAGCTGAGGATGCGAATGGTAAAGCGCTCAGATGAAAGGGAGAGAGAGAGAGTAATAATTGTCAGAAAGTCACTATACATGGAGGTGTCTACTTAAGTACTCAAAACGAAGTATACAGCGTGTAGCATACTGACATTCCCGTTAAGAGGTGACTCAGCCCAACAAAATGGACAAATTTTCCTATGGGACCAATACTGGAAACTCAAAAAATCAAAAAGCCAAGTGCCAGTCGGACTCGCTCACGAATACCATAATAAAGGGCACCATTATAAATTACAAAAATATATATATTTTTTATATGATGTAACTAAAAATGAATGCATTTCGCAATTTTTCCTTTATTTGTGCTGTAAGATGTTTCTTCGTACCAAATTTCAAAATTCTGAGTTCTTTTCAGTAGCCTATAGGTTGTGATTCCCTTGCGATGCGAATATCGAACGTTGCGACTTAAATGGCTGTATCTATAGGGCTTTTGATTGCGTTAACTTAGAAGTTTAATTTTTTTATGGCTCCAAGGGACATAAAGTATTTGATCTGAATTTCAGCTTGATACCTCCACACATTCCTGAGAAACCTTTTTCTTGACAGACAAACTAACAGACGGACAACTAACAGAAGGACTACAAGTGATCCTATAAGGGTTCCGTTTTTTCCTTTTGAGGTAAGGAACCCTAAAAATTTACATTTTCACACAAAAGTGATCGCACTTGGCCTATTGATTTTCCGAGTTCCCAGCATTGGTCCCATAGGAAACAACCATACCGCTAAGTATATCTCACTACAGCCGCACCGTGACTGTTTATTTTAGTAATTCCACACATTGTTCATGAACATGGACATTTCTAACGCCGGGAATGCAATCCGGATAATCCGTAAATCCGGATTTCCGCCTATTATTTTATGGGATGTCAAAATCGAAGCGACTTTATTTTATATTATAGACTGACATTGATGATAAGAAATATAGTTTTGGTTCATTTTAGCTTAGTATCGCATATAAATGTATTTTTAAACTACCCTATTCGATTTAAAGTGTAACTTTTTGATTTAAAGTGACATTGTGAAATTTTAGTTCACAAAGTCACTTTAAATCTAGAAGTTTCCTTGGCAAATAATAAATTTTCCGACCGACTTCAGAAAAGAAGGTGATTCTCAATTCGACTGTACTTTTTAACAGAATTCATTCCTCGTATTCATCGTCACTTACCATCAGGTGAGATGGGAGACAAATGCCTAATCCAACATTAAGTAAGAAGAAAAAAAACTTCAAAAAAATGTGGTTATGTCAATGTGTTATGTCAATATTGCAAAGTTTTCATAAATACGTTGGTCTATTCTAGCTTCTTATTCAAATTCCATATGTATGTATATTTGTATAGGTATTTGAATATTTGTAAAAGACATAAGTTGGACTTGGTAGAGTCCCACTTAGGAAACAGTGCAAGTTTCATCAAAATCGGTTCAGTAGTGCTTAAGATGATACTACTATTATGTATACTATACTATGTACCCCTTACTAGGAAAAAAAAAAGTATTTTTTATTACTACGTACTTGTTACCTAATAACTTTGACTAGCTCCGTGGCGCAGCGGTCAACACGCCAGCCTGCGACACTGAGTGACCGGGTTCGATCCCCGGCCAGGTCAAGATGGAAAATGATCTTTTTCAGATTGGCCTGGGTCTTAGATGTGTATCTATATATGTATTTGTTATAAAATATAGTATCGTTGAGTTAGTATCCCATAACACAAGTCTCGAACTTACTTTGGGGCTAGCTCAATCTGTGTGATTTGTCCGTACATATTTATTTATTTTATTTTATAACTTAATCATCTGTGAATCGATTACATTTTTTTTTTATTTAAAATGTTAGTTACAGCTAGTAACCGCGAGTCCGTTCGCGTATATTTGTATGAAACCACGTCTTATCATAATTAAAGAAAACTTTAAGTAGCCTATCCTACTCGTATGTCCTGTACGTCTAAATATTTATTTATCAAGTTTCTTTTGATTAGTCTTCTTAGTAGTTCTGATTAGTCCCATAATCAGGAGTTATCACCAATCAATACTAATAATAAATCTGTAAGGGTTTAAATATGGGTTCAATTGTGAGAGCCACGCTACCGGCAAAATTCATTTTTGCTAGTAGCATGAATGGGCCGGCTCGTCCAGGGAAGTACCACACTCTCACAGAAAATCGACGTTTGAGTAGAAGCTTTACCGCTTCTATGCTTCGTTCGGTGAGTGAGAGAGCCGAAGGCCCATCCTTCCCCCATTTCCTCCCTCCATGTCCTTTCTCCAACTCCTTGAAAGGCCGGCAACGCTATTGCTACACCCTGGTGTTGCAGTTGTCCATGGGCAGCGCTGGTCGCTTACCATCAGGTGACTCGCTTGGTCGTTTGCCGTCCAATACCATAAAAAAATATATATATTCCATAAATGAGCCATCTCACTAATGAATAACGAAGCCCACAAATCGTATTGTAATAATAGTATGTCCACAAATTACGTGAGCTGTATCGATTCCAATAATAATAATCGTAAACGTCCATCACTGGCTATCATAAATCAGAATCTGCCTCCATTCAAACATAAACGTCAATAAAATCGATTACCAGTGAATCGAGAATCGACCATCATTCATGTAGAAAAAGATCAAAAGGCGCATATAAAGACAATGAATGTTGTAGATTATTTTTTGTTTTAATTAAGGCTGATTTTAAAAGCACGCGTTTGATCAGCGCCCGCTACACGCGCGCGCAATTACACTAGATAGTAGTTGCGTTTCATAGTCACGCAGTTCAAACGCGCCGTTCTTGACTCACGAACGACGGCCAACGGCGCGACGACCACGAATTGTTAGACGCACGCCGTCGGCCAGCGCTGCCAATGCGCGTGCTCACTAATGAATTTGCAATGTTTTACGACGTCGCTGTTGCACCCTTTTCCATAGAAAATAAACAGCTAATCCGGTTATTATATCTGTCTCAATTAGTGATATGCCACTGGGAATATTGGAAATTTACGGAAATTTACACATTGTAAATTTACGGGAATATTCCCAATGCTTCCGTAAACTTTCCCAAAGTTTCCATTCTTTTAATAATATATTTTAATCCTTTATACTGCATATGCATATATTTATTTATTTTCGTGCGTGCAAAAATAAAAGTTTTTGACCAATTTTTTACACACACAAATAATGAACAGACCAAATATTCTTGATCGTTCTGTAAAACCGTTTCATCATCATCAAAACCGTTTACAAATATAAAAATGCAACGAAATTTGCTCTGCATAATATAAATATAGAAAAAAAATCTTTAACTTTGTCACAGGAATATTCCCCAAAATTCCCAACTTCGGGAAAGTTTCCGGAAACTTCATCATCATCATCATCGTCAGCTTTCCACGACCCACTGCTGGGTATAAGCCTCCTTTTGTCTGCGCCATTCTTCCCTATCACCAGCCCTCGCAATCCAGTTCTTACCAGCAATCTGCTATATTTATCCGGAAACTTACACGGGAATATTCCCAAAGTTTCCAATATTCCCGGGAACGGCACATTACTAGTCTCAATGATGACGACTATACACAGCTGTACAATACAATGAAATGCGCGATCCAAAAACTCGTTTCACATTGTACGCCGGTCAAGCGCGCGCTGTTGAATGAAACGCGCTGGTCAACGGCGTCGGTCGCCGGCGTCACTCTGATATCAGCCTAATACCACAACCTATTTATGTAGGATGTTAGGGTTAACACCATTGTCCTTTAAACCATCAAATCAGTTCGTCAAAATGATAAATTTTTCATAAAGGACCGATACTGGGAACTCAAAAATATTTCGACATTTTTATACAAAAACGTTCGACCGGCTCGGCAATTTGTATAAAAATGTAGATTTTTTTTAAATTCCAGTTTTAAAAAGTTATTTTTATTATAACGTTGATGCATAACGGTGATTACCCTAACATCTTGTATTATGCTAGCAATATTTGAGGATTTTAGGTAAAATTCATAATGACGTTCAAAGCTTAACATACATGATGTAAATTGTAAAAGGGCCATTTTGAGAAAAGGACATTTTCAGATAAGAACATTTTGATAAAAGGACATTCTGCGAAAGGACATTTCGAGAAAAAGGCATCATGCGCTGAGACATGGCGAAATATTTAGCTAGTGAGAGAATATTGCAAAAATATTGTTACATTATATTTTCTTTTAAGCATCATTTCCAACAGAAATTTAGGTAATAAATGATATAAATAAGCATAAAAATGAACAGATCAACTACAGTTTTTGGACACCCACCAACTAACTTCCTTACCTTATCACACCTTATTTGTATACGGTAGACTTCTGTAAGTTCTGGGGAAGCGAAACCACCGTGCCTAACACTCACCATGATGATGGTCTTCGTAATAGACCGAAACTAGTTGGCGACTCCAACTAAATTACCCGTGAATGAAACCCTGTTTTTATAATGACTTTATGTCGCGTAAGTTTTAATACTATTATTCCAGAAAATGTCTTCAAATTTTATTTTATTTCCTGTCGTTACAGTGGCTGTAGTATACAATTCAAAATTAAATGCCTATCTGTGGTTCATGACATACAGCCCATTGACAGACAGAGAGGGACGGATAGGCGAATTGCTTTTGGAGGCTCAGATATAACACAGTATTCTTTCCTCTGTGTGGGTAAGTAAGGGGACAATTTAGCCAGTCACTATATCGCCGGTTGATGTTTTACGTTTACGTATCGTAAGTACATAATATCGACAGCCCACCATATCGACTGTAGACGAAGGCGCACAGTATCGATGGTACACAGCATCGATAATGGACCATCTCGATGGTAGCCTGTATCAATGGCGCATAGTATCTATGGTGAGCTGCAGCAACAGTGCCCCATATCGATGGCAGACAATATATACAGCGCAATGTGTTAGCCGTGTGGTATCCGGCAGAGTAGAATAGGACCACTCCAAGTCTTCCCGTGGATGTCGTAGAAGGCGACTTAGAAAATACAAGCTAAACAAAGCTTATAAACATCTAAGACACCTCTCCAACCCGTCTGGCCAGCGTGGAGAGTGTAGGCCAAGTCCTCTGGCTGCTCTGGCCAAGTATGGCCCTAGTAGTACAGAGAGGGTCGTGCTCCTGTAGTGGAGACTAAAAAGGACCTGATGATGATGACGATGAATGTATCGTTAGTAAACTGCATCGATAGTGCTTCATATCGATGGGGAAGGGTATGGGGTCTAAATACATCTCGATTGATTAATTAAGGCCCCGAAATGCGTCGTCATTGATCAGACGAAGATTAATAGTCTTAGTACACACTTGCAGATCTGCACATTAGCCGATACCGTCGTTCTTTTCAAATCGCACCTATACAATAGTCAAATATTGTATTCATCGTAAGGTATTTTAAAGATTATTTGATGAACGTGAACTTTCATTACACATTATTATCAATATCCCTATATTACTATCTTTTTTTATATTGGCTAGCTCCGTGGCGCACGGTCAATACGCCAGCCTGCGACACGAGAGTGCCCGGGTTCGATCCCCGGCCAGGTCAAGATGGAAAATGTTTTTTTTCAGATTGGCCTGGGTCTTGGATGTATATCTATATATGTATTTGTTATAAAATATAATATCGTTGAGTTCGTATCCCATAACACAAGTCTCGTCTCGAGTCCAAACTTACTTTGGGGCTAGTTCAATCTGTGTGATTTGTCCGTATATATTTATACTATATTATATTTCAGCTTTGACCTACAGTTCCGTCTGTGTTTATGTCGATCCCTCGGGAACATTAGAATTTCCCCGAATGAAAGGCGTGTCCTTCCTCGGGCCTCAAACTACCTTCATACCAAATTTAATCCAAATTGGTATAATGATTGAAGAGAGAAAAGGTGTCAGACAGACGGAGTTACTTTCGCATTTATAATATTAGTATGGATATGGAAGTAGGTATGGATTATTTTTGACATTAATAACTTACTTACAGCTATGTTTAGTTTCTTCTGCTCATTTTCTGCACTCGGCTTTGGAAGCGTGTCAAGCGGAGTGCAGAAGTAGCAGCAGTAAACCGCACAGCGCATTCTAACCAAATGATATCAACTTACAATCTACGACACACTTAGAACTAAATTCTTAAAACACCCTTTGGCAATAGCCTACTTTGCCTTTACGATAATCGGCCTCTGACGATCGAAGCCAGGCGCAAACTTCACTCGACCGAGTTATAGGTATGTAGTTACCTTTTAACCATTAAACATCTGATTATTCGATCAAGGTTTTCCTAACCCATTACCAAAAATTACTTCGTGCAAATTAATCACAAGTCCTCCGCTGTGACAACCGCCTAATAGAGTTACGTTATATATTGTGTTGTGTGGCGAATAAATTGAATAGTAACGATATTCGCGAGTAATATGGTTCCCGTGAGGATTATCACATAAATGGCTAATATCAAATACCAAAAGGTTTACTCTCTTAGCTAATGTTATTACAGCTAAAGATTTTTCTTTCTTAACTAAACTAAAAAGTTACCACCTTTAACCGCAAAGCAACGACTTGCTTTGCGGTTAAAGGTGGTAACTTTCCTTCTATTAGTCTCTATCTCTTTACTCTCTTATACACAAGGCCCCGGCTGCGACCGTAAACATTGGGCGGGAGATCTTTGCAAAGCTCCTTATCACGAAAAGTTGCATTTACGAGGCCCTATTGTTTATTGCTCGTTGAAAGAGGCCGTATCCACTCTCTGAGGCCAAGCCTCCGTGGCTGATGCATGGAATAAGATGGTACAAATCGAAACAGAGCACGAGGCCCAGTACTAATTTACAAAACGGAAACTACGCAGCGTCCTCCGCAATATGGCGACCCCGCACCTCTCCCCGCACGTTCTCGGGTGTGTTTGGTAGACTTTTATTAAATTAGGAAATAAAATATGGTGAAAAAATTTCAAGCAGGCGGGATTTGAACCTGCGACCTTAAGTCTATGTAAATTTAAACTTTTACATAATATAGGATTCTTTGAACACTTATTAATTGTCATATTTCACTTCTCAACAATTGTTGACGTCAAAAATTTACATAATTATGGCTAAGTTTAATGCCGCTTCCAAAGCGGAGTGCAGAAGAAGCGGCAACAAACCGCACAGCGCATTTTCTCCAAAAGACGTCAACTCACAATTTTTGAAAACCTTAGAACCTAGGTATGTGGACTGAGTATACATTGGTTTATTTTAATGTCATGTTTAAGTTAAATTTAAAAATAATGTCATATTATTGAAATGAATAACACCGAAATAAAGAATTGTCAAATTTATTACCCACTAAAATTAAAATCAAACGTGTTATCTTTAAAAATATCACGTACGACTATACACTTAAGGTCGCAGGTTCAAATCCCGCTAATTTTATAAGAGTATATCAAAATAGCATTGTGGATCCAAAATATAAACACCTAAAAATATGTGTTTAATAGCTTTCAAAAACAGGGATAGTTGCTACTGTTGCTAGTCGCACGTTCCGCGACGTCTCTTATATTATACGTACGTTAGTACTTGAATTCATTCTGCGGTGGCGTCCCTGATTGTAAACTCACACAACGTGTGCACGAATGTAAATTTTCGTTTGTAGTAGTAATAAATATTATTCCGCTACGTGCTCGAATCTGACACTGCTATGAGAGAAGTCCATGCTTTTGCCTATTATCGAAAATGATCTCATCATCATAATAATTTCAGCCGTAGAAAGTCCACTGCTGGACATAAGGCCTCTCCCAAGGATGCTTCGTTCCATGAGAGGGTGTTACTTTGCTCACCACGCTTAGCAGGCGGGTTGGCGAGCACAGTTTTCTCTGCTTCTCGTGCTTCCGACGCTGCTGCCCATCGGAAGCATTTTAAAGCTGTGGAAGGACAGGAATTTTTTTGGATCTGGGAAGTGAATGAAGGTATAACTCGGTTGAATGTGGGACAAGCAAGTAGCAGATCGGGAAGCCGGGCGTGCGTAGACGATGCCTGCACGGCTATAGCCGTTATAACAATAAAACTTCTATTGTGTCTCGTTTAGTGTCCTGCTAAGTATAAAGGATGTCACCCCTGACCACTGCCTACAAAATGACCTCGTACAAATTAATCCCAAACCTTCCGTTGTAGCAACTGCCTAAATGTGTTGTGTGGCGAATAAATTGAATAGTAACAACGTTGCTAGCAACACGAGTCTCTTGAGGATAAATACATATTAAACAGCTAATATCAAACGCCATTAGCCCTGAAAAGTTTATCATTTCACGCTAGAAAAGACAGAAATGTTTTTTTACACACTAGTTCTGTAAGGATGGGCTATTTGAATTAAATGGATCTGAATATTATAATTAACAGTAATATTCAGCTGTTCTGTGGCTTAACAAAGACTCAAAATCCAAAGTTATTATACAAACTTTACCAGCCGTTTTTGTATGTTTAAGTAGGTTGTCCCTTTTTATGCCTGATAATAATTATTTATGGACAGATCACACAGATTGAGCTGGCCCCAAAGTAAGTTCGAGACTTGTGTTATGGGATACTTACTCAACGATACTATTTTTAATAACAAACACATATATATGTGAATTAGCTGTGCCCGCGACTCCATTCGCGTACATTACGATTTTTAAACTAAGAAAAAATGTAAGTAGCCTATCCTGTGTCCTGGATGTCGAAATGTTTTCTACCAAGTTTCATTAAATTCAGTTATTTCGTTTAGGAGTTATGGGAAACATACATACATACATACAACCGGGACCTTCGGTATGAACTGAATAAACCTACTCCAGCAATGAAAAGCTAGTAAATACTTTTCTCTTTAAATAAGTACATCCCTCGAGGTCCTGAAAAACTTTAATTACATTTTCACACCATATTTACGTCACATCGTTAACAATCGTAGCCTCATTTAATATTAACTGCCTCCAGAACTTAACAGCTCTGTTTATTATATAATAACTGAAGAGGGTTTTACGCCCGAGGGCACAGCTCTGGAGTGCGGCATGAATTTTAAACAACTGGACATTTCGGGCTCAAATACTTGTAACAATTAAGTTTAGTTTTTAGTACGATTAGTACGATTACTGTAACTTTCCGTTGGGCTACCTTGGTACCTATATCTTCTTCTTCTACCTTATCCTTATCCCACTATTTATGTGGGGTCGGCACAGCATGTAAGCTTTTTCTATTTCTATCTCCAGTCAACTCGTCCGTCACTCCCTTTCTACACATATCCTCCTTTACACACTCCATCCAACGTTTCCTTGGTCTCCCTCTGTTTCGATGACCTTTGACATGCATATTCAGAAGCTGCCTGGTTATATGACTTTCCTCTCTTCTCTTAATATGTCCATACCAGCCTAACCTGTTACTTCTTAATTTGTCTGTTATAGGTGCCACTTTTACAGTTCCCCTAATATACTCATTCCTGATCATCTTTTCGCGTTACACCACACATCCTAGACCTTGGTACCTATATATAATGGTTTTATGACTAATTCTGTTGCTTAGTGGTAGGTATCGCAAGCTTAAGAGGAAACACTAAGCTCGAGAGAATTGAAAAATAGGTATTTTTAAAATCTATTGCTGTCGCGCCGCGTGCCCACACAACCTCCGCAGAGTGTGATAGAGACAACTGCAGCTCGGACAGAAAATAAAGCACACAAAATAAACGCTTTTTTTTTTATTTAAAATTTTAATCAAGCTATGTCTGATTTTTTATGTTTTCTTTTTCATATATTACCCAATCACGTGAAATTTGTTTTCTTGGTGTTTGAACACAACGGAAATACTTACTAATTTTTCAGGTTTTGGAATGTTCATAACTCTATAAATAATTCAATTATGAATAAAATTAAAACATAGGGATATGCTAATATATCCATAGACTTTTTTATGTAAAAAATCATTGCTCTACTGCTACTATCCGGCGAAGAATCAGGGGACTACGCTTGTATGGAAATACGGCCGTCCTATTTTCGTACGGTCCCAGGTGCGATCACTGGCCAGATCAAGATGGAGAACGACATTTTTTAGAATGGCTTGGGTCTTGGATTAATATCTATTACATAATATAGTATTGTTGAGCTAAAGTACGACACAATTCAGTGTGAGGCGAGCGCAATCAATGTAATTTGTCCCTAAGTATTTATCTACTTACTAGCTCCTTTCCTGGGTCTCAAACTACCTCTATACCAAATTGGTTCAATGGTTGAAGAGTGAAAAGGTGACAAACAGATATAGTTAATTTCGCATTTATAATATTAGTATGGATATGGATAGATACTAATCCATATCCATACTTCCATACTAATATTATCTGTCCTGAGGAATCCATACCTACTGAGGTATGGATTTAAAGGACCAAGCTTTAAAGTTGTAGACGTTCGTGATGTAACAGATTTTTACACTTTTTAGCAAAGGTTACGAGGCCCACTCATGAACTTTGACGTGATTTCTCATTGTCGACAAAGAAAGAAATACCTGTCGAATATTTTTTTAAATATCTATCTAACTCTACGAATAAGTAATAAGTACTTATTCGTAGATCTGACGGCATTATCACCGGAATTTTGACCCAATAAGCTAGCCTATTGTTTGATTAAAATTTATAACAAATTCTTTATTTAAAAACTGGCGGTACACGAGTCATTATGCAATTCTACCAAAAGTACGCAAATTATAAAAAAAAAAAAACATGCACATTCTCAATAAACTGTGCGGAAATACCATTGTTAAAAGTAAATATACGAAAACTAATTAATTTGCGAACTGTAGCGTGGTTTTAAGCCTTAATTGACGCAAGAGCCGGTACTACGAGATCTCGCTCGATTCCTGAAACTTTTAATTGTTCTAAAGTGAATGACCTATGACAAAGACAATCTTGAAAACAATCTTGTTGTAAATTATACGAACAATGTTGAAGCATATAAAATTTTGTGTAGGTGTTTAATTTTGTGGAGGTGTTAAAAACTTTGAACTTTTAAATTTTTAAACGACTTCAAAAAAAGGAGGAGTTTATCAATTCGGTTATAGGTATGTTTTTTTTATTTTTTTCTAGTTTGTTACCACAGAACTAAATCTTACTCAAGAATTTTTAAGATCAGTTCATAAACTTTTTGTTTGAAAGGGTATGCTTTCAAGTTGGTCCCATTTACATTTCATCACAATCGGTTCAGTAGTATGATTGAAGTAGCTTTTTTATGACAGATTATTTTAAAACTTTAATTACAATCGTATCTATGCGTTTATCAATCTGAAAGAGTGTGTTTTTAGTCAGGTGTTTAAAGCGTGAAAATTTACAAGAGAATAGTGAAAAGGTAATGGTCTACGGATAACAATAGCTGGGCTCCTAAGTATCAAATAAAGAGAGAGACAATAAACTGGCATACTTCAGAGGTTTTCCAATCTTTTCCTACCTATTAAGACCGTGACTACACTAATGAAACTAACCTTCCGTAAACATATAGAATAAACGGTTATTTTAATTACCACACGAAATCGGTATAGAGACTGTATAATCCAGTGATACTTAAGCCAAGGCTAGCTCTCACCTTAAAGATCTCTTTGTCCTCTCACCAATTTCCACTCAGTGACAAATTAATTCACAGAATTGGAAGGCTTATTTAGTATGAAAATTACTTTCGAAGTCATCGTTTACTGTGTCCGAAATAAACAAACAAGAGTAGTAGGGCCAACCCTCGGGAGTAAATTGACGGATGGCAGCGGAAAGCGTGTTCAATTCGGTAATACCTGTGTAGACCGTAGTCACCTTGTCCAAAGGGAATTACATTCACAGGAATTCGTTGACCATTGTTTTTCACGGAAAAAAGTTGGAAATGAAATGAAATTTTATTCAAATTTGTATCATATATCTTATCTTTTTTTTATGTTATTGGACGGCAAACGAGCAAGCGGGTCACCTGATGTTAAGCGATCAACGCTGCCCATGGACAACTGCAACACCAGGGTGCAACAGGAGCGTTGCGGGCCTTTAAAGGAGTTGGGGGAAGGACACGGGGGGAGGAAATGAGGGAAGGACGGGCCTTCGGCTCTCTCACTCAGCAAACGAAGCGGTAAAGCTTCTACTCAAACGTCGATTTTCTGTGAGAGTGTGGTACTTCCCCGGACGAGCCGGCCCATTCATGCTACTAGCAAAAATTACTTTTGTCGGTAGCGTGGCTCTACCACAACTAAATTATCTATTTATATCTACATATCTATTTTTGAAAGTCATATTTTTTTTATATTTGCAAAATCGATTACCTACTAGCGTTTCGGAACGACCACTGCTGAGAAGAATACGCCGAAAAATCTCAGTCCAGTATATGGTAAACGAATGGGCGTTTCTGCTGGCGCCCTACAGAAAAAACATGTAACATATCAATCAATGATGTAGCCTTTGAGTTTTATAGCCTTAGGCTTTGTCCATCCCGTAAGGTATATGTAGTACCTTACGGGATAGACATAGCCTAAGGCTATAAAACTCAAAGGCTGCATTTATCATCATCTGGTCTTTTTAGTCTCCACTGCAGGAGCATGACCCTCTCTGTACTACCGGAGCCATACTTGGCCAGAGCAGACAGAGGATTTGGTCTACACTCTCCTCGCTGGCCAGACGGGTTGAAGAGGTCTCATTGATGTTTATGAGCTTTGTTTAGCTTGTATTTCCTAAGTCGCCTATTACGACATCCATGGGAAGACTAGGTGTGGTCCTATTCTGCTCTGCCGGAAACCACACGGCTTTGCTTTACGCAATTAATTGATTCAAATGATTTTTTTTACTTGAAGCTGTTGACCAATATATCTATCAGGGTCGGTTGATCCAGGTTAAAGGTTTCAGTTTCAAGTATTTTCGACGAATACGAATCCGACTTGGCTGGGCAGTGTATGGAAAGCTCCGCAGTGTCTTCTCATCCAAATTCTTAGGGAGGCCTATGTTCAGCAGTGGACTTCTTGCAGCTGAGATTATGATGATATTTGGTATGAAGATAGTTTAAGGCCCGTGGAAGGGATATTTTTGACACGTGAGTGGAGCCGCAGCCAAAAGCAAATTCATAGTTCAGGAAAATTTTAACAGTGATACGCAATTAAGTCCAAGCTCTAAACGATTCAGCCACGATTTAATCTGTTAGGGAAATAGCTCAGTGTAAATTTTATTATTCAGTGCGACAGACAAAGGAATCAACTTCATTTGTTTCTACCAATTAGCATTTATATTATTCCTTGTTTTACTCAAGCAATACTGTAGGTCAGAGTTTAAATATACAAGTACTAAAGACGGTCTATTGGAAAGATTTTCATACGACATTAAGCTATAATGTTTGTCGTTGTCACGAAATTGTAAATAATATATTCATGAAATATATATGCGAAAAAAAGCCTATACATTTATTTCTTTTATATCTTAGGAATAGAGACCTCTCCAACCCGTCTGGCCAGCGTGGAGAGTGTAGGCCAAGTCCTCTGGCTGCTCTGGCCAAGTATGGCCCTAGTAGTATAGACAGGGTCGTGCTCCTGTAGTGGGGACTAAAAAGGACCTGATGATGATATCTTAGGAATAGTCTTAGGAATTAATTTGATTTCTTGTTTAAAATTTACATTTCATGATGTGTGTGAGAACATGCTATTATAAGTCCGGCAATCGAAACAATTTTAAGTTGGTACAATAAACTTTAAATAAATAAATCTGTCAGGTCCACATTTCTCACTGAACTTAACGAGTTAGTATGCTTTCTTGCTAACTTTTGGGTAAAAATTTTGTTTTTTTAGGGTTCACAATAATGAAAATTATTGTGACAGTTTGGTGTCAATACGTCTTCACAATATGGCTAAGTCTAAGTAATTTATACAATAAAATTTTAATTTAAAAACCACGTTCAGAATTCCTATAATTGAATATTTATGGTAATTGTTAATAGAAAATGCAAATCAACCCTCAAATGTATCGTATCTCTCTATCTTTTATTTATGAAAGAATTTATCTTTTCAATTTTACATTGTGTCGTGAACAGAGTTCGAAACGTTGAAACCTAAACGAGGCAAACTATTTTCTTTAATATTTTTATATCAACAATATACGAACTTATTGTTTCTGAGAACCAATATGCTGTTTACAGTCAACCTATCGTTTATTTTATACAGT
Organism: Elegia similella; assembly: GCA_947532085.1. Taxonomy (NCBI): domain Eukaryota; kingdom Metazoa; phylum Arthropoda; class Insecta; order Lepidoptera; family Pyralidae; genus Elegia; species Elegia similella. Next base: position 7,765,412 of record OX383933.1, read on the forward strand.
CTATTTTGCTTGCTTTGGAAATATAATATTTTGTTTGTGTTCAATTCTAATGTTTGAAAAGCTAGCTTTATGTTGTCAAAGACCAAAAACTTTAAAAAATAAGCTACACCAAACCAATGATCCGGCTGAAAGAGGTTTCTCATGTCTAGTCTGCGGAAGATGTTCACGAATTGGCTATACAGATAAGGCTGATGATGAGGTCAAAGATGTTATGCGTGCCAAGCCACAATCCAGAAAGCGAGAGACCATATGAAGTGGTAAGGAAAAAGCGGTAGAGCGAATCCTGAATCATCCTTGATAGAATACAACTGGGTAAACACTTAGACAAGAAAGAAAATGTCAAGATTTACATGTAACTACTCATGTTTGTACTAGTTTAAGTACTACCCGTGAAATTTGCTATGAAATTAGCAGATTCGTAGATTACCTTACTTGTCCTACAAACAAAAAACTTCTTCTTGACACCATTTAAACAATTAATTTACTAAAACCCCTGGGGTATTAAAATTTAGGATCCAAGAGGAATTAATAACTGATTAACCACCACACCACCAAAATCTTTATGCACACTTCTTCCATAACAAGACTTTTTCTTTCATCACGAAATTTGACCATTAAATTTTAAGAAAAATGTCCATAGAGTCTAGAATCTTATACACACGAAAAAGGACACCTTAACAAGGAAACCCTGGAAACATTTATTGTATTTCCTATCTCGAATCAGATTTTGCGGGATAATAATACCAACGTACGCAATTTAATCTGTGACAGCTTTTAAAACTCAGAAGAATCCCGAAAGGCAAATTTCAAAAAGAGATTAAAGTTTCCCAAACTTTTCTGTTACTGACGCATTTTTCCGACTGTTATCATAAGTACTTGAACCCACGAAAGACGGAATGTACTCATCCCGTCAATCCCGAGGGGATTATAGCCGTTTTACGATATACTTTATTGCTTTTTATTGCCTACAACTTCATAAGTGAAAAGTGTAGAGCAACTTTCCTTAAAATCTGGGTCGCATTTCATAAAAGATGACTTGGATTACATGGCGCTGCTCAAGTCAAAAGTCAGAGGAAATGTTGTTTGTTTTCGTGTATGTAAGTGGCCAACACTGGTTTAAAATTTTTCTAGCTACCTAAAAGCATCTGACATAGCTTAACGATTGCTATCAATGATGATAGCCGGAAACAACGGCTTAACGTACCTTCCGAAGCATAGAGGAGCTCGAAATATTTTTATGCCACTTGCGGTTACCTATCCTAGGTAAATGAGTTGATATAGTTATTATTTCTATGATGACGAATCAATTATCCTTCAACTTCCATGTTGGCTGGAGGAAAACAAAAAAATTTAAACCAGCTGCTTCTATTCCCATGCAGACCGTAAAAAACTGTCGACGGAAAGGGCAAGAATTTGTGGAGTCAATAGGCGATGCGGCTTGCAACTTATCAATTTTTTTTGTCACTTATGTTTATAACTTTTGCGAATTTTGCGTGCGTCCCTTGAATTTTCTCAAAAAATATCTCCATGCCGTTCGAATGACACCTCAATCATAATTTTCGGAGAATACGAATAAGTTTTGAACTCGAAAGCACTTGTTGACTAGACTACTATGGCGCTTAGGACTAATAAGATTTCTGTAATAATGTAACAACATAAGAAGTCTAATTTTATAATATTAGTATAGGGTTATAAAGGCAATGTAAGTAAGAAAAAATGTTATTTTAGACACCGACCGAAACAAGAATTTTGGCCGATGGCGAACAGCCGAATTTGAAACCGACACATATTTCAATGTATGAATGATAACAATTACTCATATTATTAAGTACTACAATCCACAATATTTAACACATTGACTAGCTTCGTGGTGCAGCGGTCAACACGCCTGCCTGCGACACGGAGTGACCGGGTTCGATCCCCGGTCAGGTCAAGATGGAAAATGATCTTTTTCAGATGGCCTGGGTCTTGTATGTGTATCTATATATGTATTTGTTATAAAATATAGTATCGTTGAGTTAGTATCCCATAACACAAGTCTTGAACTTACTTTATCACACAAGACAAATCAAACAGATTGAGCTAGCCCCAGCTAGCTCAATCTGTGTGATTTGTCCGTATATATTTATATTTATATACAGAGAAGTAAATCGTTTTAATAAAAACAATATACACATTCAACTCTTTTATATAAAGTACACACCTATTACAAAATATATTGCTGACACAGAGTCACTAGTTAAAAGTATACACGGTTAAATTTTGAAAATTATAGACTTGTCCTCTCAAAGTTAGGAACTCAAAAACAAAAATGTTAAACCACCCGATCAAGTGGTATCGGAACGTCAAAAAAAATTGAGTTCTCAGCATCTGTCCCATAAGAAAAGTTGTTCATATCGACGGATTGAATCACCCCTTCAAGGATCGGATAGGGTTTTCTTTACATATTGTATACTAGCTTTCGCCCGCGGCTGCGCCCGCGTCAATGTCGATGCCTCGGGAACACTACTTTTTCATAGGATAAAATGTTTCCTATGTCCTTTTCCGTACCCCAGATAACGTGTATGCAAAATTTCATGATGATCCGTACAGTAGTTACAACGTGAAAGCGTAACAAACAAACAAAGAAACTCGCATTTATAATATTAAAGAAATTTCACAAACTTATACTTAGTAAACAGTCTATCTATTCATTTATTTATGGCCTATTAAGTTGTATAAGTGTATTACAAAGAAGACCATGAAACATCGATCACAGAAATGAAACAAAGTAAGCCAGCTGTTTGTTCTAAGGGCTTCGACAAATATTTGATCGGGTGTCGCGGTTAACCTTCAAAGGGCAACCAGTCAATCAATACTATATTTTGCCCGGTGATTGACTAAAACTTTACAATGAAACGTAATGTATCAAAATTTTGTTTTTTCAATGGTTTTAATTTTTTACTAGCTGTGCTCGTGACTCCGTTCGCGTTTTAAACATGCAGATTCGTAAAAGCAATTTATGTTTGTATGGGGACCACATCTTATCTTAAGTGGAGAAAAGAATTTAAGTAGCCTATCCTGTGTCCTATACGTCTCAATGTTTATTTACCAAATTTCATAAAATCAAGTTAATCCGTTTAAGAGTTATGGAGGAACATACATTTGTACATACACACAAACACAAACAGAAAAAAATAAATAGTCAATTTAATTTTAGTATCATGTATAGAGCTTATAAACACGATTTCTCTGAGAACAAAGTATCTTACTCCATGAACAACCCTTACAGATTTATTATTAGAAATGATGGTTAAATATATATGACAAGGCAAAGATTTATTTAAAGTGAGTCACAGAGCTCGATTTGCCAGAGTCATATACTTAATATATAGCTAGCTTAATAGGTATTCTCTACGCATACACGGTATCGAAAACCAATTTGATTCCAAGAAAACCAAATAAGTCGTGAACTAGACTTTTACCGTCTTTTAAAAAGAGGAATAACTTTTCGGTTTAAACCACTATCCGCCCAAAAAAAATTGATAATTACAGCTGGGAAAATGTCAAGGTGAATGTTGACTTATTTTGTTCGGATAAAGGTTTAAACCAGGTATTAAGGTTTTTATAATATGACAGCTAGGCTTTGTATTTACATACTTATAAGCTAAATAAGAAATAGGGCTGAAATTATTTACCATAGACTGAACGTAATACATGATCAATTTACTAACTTACCCATATGGAAATTTTTGGCAGGCATTCGTGCGATGTGACGTCAAAAGACAGAAAATATACAAGACTTGGATGTATTGGCTAGATTCCTTTGCCTTTCCTGAATATGGGGAAAACTAAGAATAAGAAAAAGCGACGGAAATTTCAACTTTGCTTCATCATCATCATCAGGTCTTCTTAGTCTTCACAGCAGGAGCATGACCCTCTCTGTACTACCGGACATACCAACTTTGCTTGATGCTGGCCATAGATTTAAAAAAAAATTGAGACTTCATACTTCTACGATGCTGGCTAAATATATCGTAATCTAAAATTCTAATTTAAAAAAAATCCTACTCCTACCTCTACTATAGCAAAAAATCTCACAATATATTCACGCACCGATCAGTTGCTTCGAGTGCACTTAAAGAAATAGATTGGCAATTTTCCTGGTGGTTTAAACAGTCGTTAAGTTTAATTGTTTAGTTAACGACCGGGTTTATGTCTGCAGTAAAATGTTGCTAGAGGTAATCGACAAATAAGTTTGTTTTGTATGAAAAGAAAATATTTGTTTGTGTTTCGACTGCATTTAGAATTCTTCTTCAGGGGAATGAAGGCGGACGCTTGAAGCTGTCATAAGCTTCCCTAAATGGAATCTCTAATACAAATTTTAGAGTAGAACACCGTTTTACCATGAAGTGTTTTTATTTTTTTGTATTATACACTTCCAAACAAGAATCATTCAATCACAAAATTTTTGAATTTTGATCAGCTTTGTTGTTGAACATGGAATATTTTCAATAACAAAGTTTTCGTGATTATTACGTATTTAAATTAAATCACTTAATATTGTTTAACCGCGTTCATTACATACATTATTATTGCACCAACATTTCGAATTTACAGTTTTCATCTTCGCAGATAAACTAAGTTGACATTTGTCTTTATGTTATAAGAACTATGCAAAACTACAGAATATAAATTTCTTCATATAATAAGTTGTTTACTAATGTTATAAATGCGAAAGTGAGTATGTTTGTTTGTAACACCTTCAGGCCCTATCTACTGAACCGATCGTCATAAAATATTGTATACCCGCTGTCTGGGGTACGGAAACGGACATAGTGTTCATTTTATCTTAAGGAAAAGGACTATTCCCGAGGGATCAACATTGACGCGGGCGGAATCGTGTGTGAAAGCTAGTCTAATTTATATTTTTGTTCACAGAGCCCGTAACGACTGCCACTGACTCTCCTGAAGAGGCATCAAGTCGGCCGCACACAGCCCAACCTTCGTCGCGTATCTCCGCGGGTGAGAGCGGTAAAGCTAATACTAATAGGTGTCGTGGCTGTAGTTCTTTTTTTATAAGTTTTCTTTACTATATTGCCCTTGCCTCTTTCTTCTACTTGATTATGTGTTTGTGTATACGGTCCGCTCAAAACGTCTTTGCATGTCCCTCTTTCTCTTGTATCTCTTTGAACATCTATTACGTTTTGAGTTTTAAAACTTGCGCAATGGAAGGATCGTGCGAAAATGGCGTTGCTTTAAAGCAGAGTCATATCTGCTTGATTGCGTTTCTATGCTATCCTTCCTAACTAATACTGTAATTGTAGAAATACATGTAAATATTGTGATTTCCTTTATTTGTTTGTTTGCAACGCTTTCAAGTTTTAACTACATAACAGATCATCAAAAAAATTTGCATCGACGTTGTTTGGGATGTGGAAGAAGCAACATTCTTTTATGTCGAAAAACTACTGCTCCCTGATTGGCATTTATGCGAGCGGAGCCGAAGCTAAAGGTAGTTTTCACCTTAATGTGATACATAATTTGTCGACAGACCAATGGTGACATTGGACCTATCCAGTTCAATATCACCATAGCTCTCATTCAGATTTGCATAATCACCAGTAACAAAAAAGTGATTTTTTTTGTTAGAAAGACCTAAAGATCAAGGCCTAGTATCAAACTTCAAGAACCACTTTCATAGCATTGACTTTTGACAGATAAGACTAGCAACTATGCACTAAAACCCGAAGAGAGTATTCAAACTAACAAGTACGATCTACTCGCACAGTAAAGTTTCGATACAGGACCTCGATTTTAGATCTGATAGAACTGATCCACCACTCGTTGCCAAACTTTCGCATGGTGAATCTTAATTGGCTATTTTTTAACCATTATTCGAATGGGTTTTCCGAATGGTCGCACAGGACCATTTGGACACAAACACGCGTAAAAATGACAAATTTGAGTTTCACATATACCGTATTTTCAAAATAATATATTTACGCTTCTCAAATTGAAACAGCGTAATGGTAAACAATGACAAATAACATATCAAAGTTTTTTACGTGATATAATCGATCAACGCTGGCTGCACGCACGAAAAATGTCATGTTCGGCTTGTGACGCATCTATCTCTCTTGCACCGTTATCACGTAAAACTATCATCCGTTAGCCTCAGCCGTAAACTGACTTTACAGACAACCAATCTTTTTTGCGGTTTCTCTTGTTTAGATCCTAGCATTTTTGCCACAATTGTCTCTAGAATTTTGTGAATTATTCGATATTTTTCTTCTGGTAACCATAACTATGTTGTTGTTGCTGGCATCTCTAGCATTAGATTACACGGTTCATAAACAGGACCACTTGTCGATTTTATTCATATATGAATGCGAAACGAGTGCTGACGACACGAGTGGCGGAATGATTCTACATATTCAAAAATTGAGCTCCTTAACAAGCTCCTTAGCTCGTACACTTGTGATGTTTCAATTAAGTAATAGCTAAAAGAGTTCATAGAATAGATAGCGGTCGGAATTCAATGTACTTACTGATCAGTTGGTCGGGATCGGGATCAAAAGTGGACGGGTAAGATAACTGATATTTAGATAAACTTTACTGAAGCTCAACGATCAGAGATCAAACGAGATTGCAATAGCTAGCTTTATAGATAAGAAATAGTATGTATCCAGTCTACTTGAAATTGCTTGTTTTTTGCAGATGTAGGTCTTGGATGTTAATCTTTTGTATTTTATTATAAAACATAGTATCGTTGAATTAGTATCGAAATTAAAAAGTGTAAATTCGGACAGTCTGTCCGAATGTATTGTCCAAAACGTTAACAACTACGTATAAAACAAGTCTAGGACTTAGTTTATCACGGAAATGTACTCTAATGTGACGATGAACAATGGTGACGTCAAAAAAGTACTTCTTTACTTAATAAAACAAGTAAAAGAGAGTCACTTGATAGAAATTGGTGACTGTGACCAACCACTTGTTTTTTTTTTATAGTATAGGACGGCAAACGTGCAAGTGAGTCACCGTCACGATGGTAAGTCACCACCGCTGCCCGTGGACAACTGCAATACCAGGGTGTGACAGGACCGTTGCCGGCCTTTCAAGGAATTGGGGGACGACATGAGGAAGGGTAGTCCTCTCACTCTCCCACTCACCGAACGAAGTATAGAATCGGTAAAACTTCTAATCAAACGTCGATTTTCGGTGAGAGTGTGGAAAAAATGAATTCTGGCAAAATTCATTTTTTCCAGCGTGGCTCTACCACAACTAAAAAAAAATTTGTTTTTGTTTGTCACTGACTCTGGTCCATTAATTCATCTCGTGTGTTGTTATCAGAATGGAGCGGAGCCACTGGTGGGCCCCCAGCCGAAGTGGTCCTCCGTCTTCACCCCTCCCCTTCCTCTACACCTCGTGCCAACGTTTCTTTAGCTGACATCGGTAAGTTATTTTACTTGACACTGTGCGTGGTAAATTCGTACGTTAGCGTTTCCTCATATAACCAAAAACGTTGGTAGATAAAGCAATAATGCAGTTATAATGTTTTCTGTTTTCACGATTGTTTCATATTTAAGTTAAATCTTTTAATACGGTTTTATAAGAAGTATTCAAAACTACATTTTATATAGTTCTTGTAACATAATAGACAAATGTCAATTTAGCCTACCTGCGAATATGAAAACTCGTTTTCGAAACGTTAAGTGTAAAAATATTGTTAAACACGTATGTGATTTAATTCAAATCATTTTTTATATGTTTAATAAAATATGTTTTTTTAAAAACTTATTTCGATAAAAACTTAACCACGTCTTTTCCCTAGTAAGTAGGCAAAGACCAGATCTAAAATACCTTACAGGCAACGTCAAGCATGTTGGTAGCCTTATTTATGTTATTATATTATTATTATTATTTATTCTAAGACGTTATACGTTTTGTTACTTCAAAAACAATATATCTTCGTCCGGCTACCGAACAAATCCATTAATAATGCAATACAAAACCATCAGTCCTATAGCAAAAGCAATATCTTTATCCAAAATGCCACGATCGATCGGCACGGAAGGAATATTATATACTAGCGTTTGTCCGTGAAATCGTCCGCGTAGAAATTGAAAATTGGACCTATGAATCACAATGTCCCATACAAACTTTGCCCCTGTTTGACCCCCTAGGGGTTGAATTTCGAAAAATGCTTTCTAATCGGATGCCTATGTCATATAAAGAACACACCCTCTAATTAAATTAAGAAATAAAATATGGTGAAAACAATTCAAACTGGCGGAATTTGAACCTGCGACCATAAGTCTATGTACACCCTCTAAGTTTCAGGTCTCTACGATCAGTGGTTTAGGCTGTGCGTTGATCCGTCAGTCAGTCAGTCAGTCATTCAGGACAAAGCATTTTACGACATATGTATGTACGGGCGTAATTCGGTCATAATTTTGAAAAAAATATTAGTTTTGCACTCCTTCTCTATATAAACTATAAGTATGCGAAATTGCCGCGCAATTTTCGTAAAAATGTTGGCTTCACATATTAATATATAGATATGTAGATAAACACGTGGAACAAACAATGGGGTTTAAATTCGTTAGGGAATTCAGTGAAGAACGTAAGATTATCTTGCTGTGTTTTGTACGTAATGATGTAAAAATCTATCTATGTAATGTAGGCTATTACCGAAATAGTAATACTTACAGTCTTATTTCTGATGTTTTAATATTTTCATAGAGGTATATAGGCAATTTCCGAAAATATATAACTGAAAATCTTATTTCTGATATTTCAATGTAGTCGGTGATGTAGGCAGGTTCCGAAATAATATAACCCAAAATCTTATTTCTGATATTTCAATGTAGTCGGTGATGTAGGCAAGTTCCGAAATAATATAACCCAAAATCTTATTTCTGATATTTCAATGTAGTCGGTGATGTAGGCAAGTTCCGAAATAATATAACCCAAAATCTTATTTCTGATATTTCAATGTAGTCGGTGATGTAGACAAGGTCCGAAATAATATAACCCAAAATCTTATTTCTGATATTTCAATGTAGTCGGTGATGTAGGCAAGTTCCGAAATAATATATCCCAAAATCTTATTTCTGATATTTTAATGTTGTCGGTGACGTAAGCAATTTCCAAAATAGTATGACTCAAAATCATATTTCTAGTATTTCAATGTTCTAAAATTCTTAACATAAATTCAAGGTAATCTTACTAATTATTTATTTAGTACGATAGACCATTTACAAAACTTCCACGGCTTATTGATTTTTCTAATTAAAGATATTTAATACTAGTTAATTGAACTTATGTCTAACTATAAATATCAATTATGTTTCCCAACTTAGTTGTGGGAGGGACGTCACAATGTGCCTTATTGTGTACTACCATGCGAAGAATAACCTAAACTGACTGCGAACGCAAGTGGGTCGCTGCAAAGACAATCTGTCCAGGTGGGAAATAGTCGACAGTTCGCAGAACCAGTGTGGCTTCTCCCCTCAGACTATGGCGAATTTTTTTTTTATTGTAATAGTCTTACTCTTGACCTTAGACTAACCCAAAGGGTAAAGACAAGATCTGCGATGGAGCGAGCTTGCCTAGACGATGCCTGTTCACTCTATCGTGTACTCGGAGAAACTGACGCGAGCAATGAATTCCACTCGTTGGCGGTGCGCATAATAATTAAAAAATATTATGACATGTCCTAGGGGCACAACCACTGTACCTTGGAAGATTTATATTCCGCCTCCGAGAGAGAGAGGTATAGGAGATGCCCAATAGTGGTCCAATAAAATTTTACATAAAATCAGTCCATCGATACGATAAGAACCAACTTCCCAGTCAAAATGTGTGTAGATAAACCGATTTGGGCTATTCTATTTTATTTTATAACAGTGTTTCTCTTGATGGTTTTTAGACATCTTTATCACAAGATTTTCGTGGCTTTTCGTGTCAAGGGTTACTTAAAATGTTTAATTTCATTTTACTTGTCAATGATTAGTTCTAATATAGATTCGATCTGAAGATCTTCAGAAAGGATCAGTTGTTTTTATCAATACATTTAAACATACAAACATACTATCGCGTCTTTTTCCCTTGCAGGGTAGAGCTCAGGTCTTCAAGACCTAAGCCACATTTAGCACAGGTCCACCAATAGTCCACCTATTGGTGGACCTCTGCGTTATGTGGAAAACGGAATCAAATAGTGATGGGTTGCTAGACACATCGCCTACTAACATAATATCTCAGATTTTTGCCCTTTACCTTTTAACAAATAAAAAAAAAGTTTATCTAATAAATGTAGTATCAATAAGTGTACATGTATGTCTGTGTATGTCCTATATATATTCTATATAGATGGCAGTGGCGTGGTAGTTCGAGCAGAAGAAGCCCTCATAGTCGCCTTCGTGCTGCTCCTGTGGGTGGCAGCCATTGCCCTGTTCTTCAACCGGTGGGGCAAGATCAGGTGCGTCTATAAGCTGTACGTAGCTTGCTTGTTTTCTTCCTTTTACATTGTAGACACACCTACACATAACAACAACACCTTAGACTAAAACAACCACTGTATCATGGCATTCGCGACAAATTTATTAGCTATCGTTATTTTACCAAACATAAAAAAGATAAGACATAAAGAAGATAATATCAAGTTAGAAGAGACTACATTTTGTTTAAAAAAACGGTGTCAATAAAGTATTTTACAGGAGGCCATTTTCAGGCTGAGAGCTAGGGCCCCACACATAAACACGATACGACGTCGCGTCGTTGCACGAAGCGACGTCGCGTCGGCCTCTGACGTGGTTCCTTTAACGACTACCAGATGGCAGCCGGGACCAACGGCTTAACGTGCCTTCCGAAGCACGGAAACATCTTCATTATCAGACAATCAAGTGTTTTTAGCCTGCAATGTCCTAACCAAACTGGAAACAACTAAACAAAGTATACTTCCCGTGGGAATCGAACCCGACCCCCGGGTCTATAAGCAAACGCCACTGGACCACGGAGACAGTTTACGGTCACGGAGACGATTTTATTCCCGTTGCAAGCTGTAATCACTGCTACATTGGCTCTGGATAGTACGGTTTCGTTTCTCCAGTATTTGTTTCTCCACTAACTTTATTCAATAAATTGCCTAAACAGAGTCATTGCCATATAGAAATTTGCATTACAAGTATTCTAGAAACGCTCCAAAAATTGTTCAAATTAAATTGTTTCGTAAAAAATTTACTCTAAAATCCTTGCAGCATTTTAACAATATGACATTCATTTGTAGTATACAGGCAAAAAATTAAAATTTCTACAGTCCAAATGTCCATCATTCTACTCGCATTACTTCAAGCGAGAAAGTTCATTTTATAAATATGGTCTGAATTTAGTCTGGAAAATATTTTCCAGCCTCGAATGATATGTTCACGAAAATTTATCATCGTAAAGTCGAAACGTTTCTGACATATTTTAGATAGCTAATGGAATAACCATTTTCAAGCTAGGTGGAATATATTAGTGGGAGTTTAGAATTCATGCTATGAGACGTCCAATTGGATTTGTGCTCCGTCTCATACGATTATTGAGAATATTCTCTCGGAGTAATGTAGTTGCAGCGATTTATATTCATTGAAATTAATTTATTTTATAAGTGACTCTAATGAATCTAAAATCTCTTAGTTAAAGTGAGTTATTAAATGTATAATACGTTATGCATATAGAAAATTTTCATTCTTACTATAAATATTTTATCAAAAGAATCTGTTATGAAAGACCTACATACATGTATCTCCGTCTCCCATCTGATTTGAAGCCAGGGTTTGTACTAGTCATGCTTGACATGAGATCCTCTTTTTATATTTGCATAAGAAACTCCTGACGATAAGTTTCATCATCGCCCATGGACATCTGAAAATTTACCCGTCTTTTGAAGGAACCAAGGTAATAGTTTTAAGGAAAAGCAGTGGAAGGAAACTCGTTCCACAACTTACACATGCGAGGAAAAAAAAGAGGAACGTGTTGTTGTGGATCGCCACGCCAGGCCTCGAGCATAAAACCTGTTACCACGGCGCGTAGTCCGATAGTAATACTTTTACACATACATACACATTACATTATTACTATACTCTTATTCCAAACTTCTCGAATAATATAATTATGTATATAAACGGGACTTAGCACGAACCTTTTTATTATTTGTTTCCATTGACGTTTCAATGGAGTTACATCCATCGTGGTCGCAACGAGACTGGAGTACTGCGGTGTCATCTTGTGGTGGTGGACGCAGAAGCGAAAGTTTAAAAAAGAATTCTCGAATAATGTCAAAATTTATAGACACTTTCTCGAAAATGAAATTAATTCAGGATATCTTTTTTACCTTTAATATAAATAATCAGAAAGGGGAGGCCTTTGCCCAGCCGTAGGAAATGACAGGCTAAAAACAGTATATAAATCATGAAGGTATGAAAAGCAAAAGACAGTAAGGTTGAATCCTAATTTTTGTCAAGCTTTAATTATTAACAAAATCATACTGAAAAGTGACAGGACGAATCAAAAGAGCCTAAATTTGGTGGGTTTGTCTGCACTTTTTGGAGTCGCTATGATCGCTTTCCGACGCCATCATCAAAGCAGCTCATTAATGTAATCATTTGATAAAACTATTGTGCAAAATTCCAGCTCAACCGAGCTTAAGGAAGTGGCTCTAATTTGACTTCAAGATTTGCTTTACTCAGACAGACAAAAAGGGAAAATTTATAAGTATGTAAAAAAGATGCTGATGCTGCAGGTATCGCTAAAGATTAACCGCAATATTTTGGTGCAGGATGCTGGAGCCATATCAACCGAAGTTTCAGCAGCAACATCGGCAGAGCTGCGCGCTGGCTGAAAACTCTGTCTCAGTCGCACCTCACGTAAGTTGTTACTTTTGTTTGTTACCTACACAGGGTAAGTGGTATCTAACGCATAACCTCCTAAAAGTGACTAAAGTACATCGAGATTAACTACGTTTATTCTATGACTTTTTGTAATTCGATGTTTGCTTTATTCATACAAAAAAATAAATAAAATGCAATTGCAAATGCATGCAAAAAGATAATAATTTGTTTTTATTTGTTCAGCATCGAGCGTCACTATCTCGTGGCTGCGTGTCTTACGACTGCGGCGCCTTCCCTCCGTACCAGCCCTGTGGCGGCTTCCCAGCACATCGACTACGACAGGTAAGTGTAGATTATTGTGGTTGCATATTTGATAAAGGAAAAGGTTGGAGTTGTGTCATATGGAGAGGTGAAAAGAATTGCTGAGAACCGAGAGACATGGAGAGTACTCCACCGACAAGAACACAGTTCTTAAATTATAGATAGATATTTGTATAGCATTAAGTGTATTTGTTCTATGACTGCGTGTCCTGACTGCACGGAGCCTCCCCTTCGTACCAGCCCTGTGGCGGCTATCCCGTTCACCGACTACGCCAGGTAAATGTAGATTATTTTGGTTGTATTTTTATATATTGTTAAGTTTATTTGTTCTTTGACTGAGTGTTGTGACTGCGCGGCGCCTTTCCTCCGTTCCAGCATATTGGCGGCTATCTCGCTCACCATCTACGCCAGGTTAATGTAGATTATTTTGTTTCTATATTTTAATAGCATTAACTGTATTTGTCTATAACTGCGTGTCCTGACCTGACTGTACAGAGCCTCCCCTTTGAACCAGCCCTGTGGCGGCTATCCAGCACACTGACTATGGCAGATAAATGTATGGCAGACAAATGTACATTATTTTTGGTTGTATATTTGTATAGCATTAAGTGAATTTGGTCTTTGACTGCGTGTCCTGACTCCTGACTGCGCGTCACCTTCCCTCCGTACCAGCCCTGTGGTGGCTGCCAGGTCCATCGACAGGTAAATTTTGTTTGAACAATTATTTCAACTGAAATATATTCATCATCATCATCTTAGCCGCAAGAAGTTCACTGCTGGCATTTGTTAAATAGAGAGTTGAGATTAGTAGATTACCTGAATGAAAATGAAAAGTTAAAATTTTTGGTGGTAATCAATTGAATTACTAGCGAACTTTTTATTATCTGATTTATGATACTAGATGGCTCATATAAGGCACTTAAGCAAAGCTAAAAATAGTGAGTTAGCTGTAATAACTTGCGAAGTCTGCAGTTCACAGAGCCACTTGATATACACTGTAATTTTGAAGTGTCTGAAAATATTTAAACGATGGAATCAGAATCCCTAAATAATATATCCGCAAGAAAAAAGGTAATTTATAAAAATATTCTAAAATTTTCATAAAAATTTGACCAGCTGATCGATGAATTTGAATGGGAGTCCCAATTGTTTTTTCATATTTTTACGGGTCTATATTCTATTCGGTATTCTGATTCCGACATTAAAATACTGCTATGGAATCCAAACCTATAATGTATGTAAGTATATTAAAATGTGAAAGGCCATGTCAGCTACAGGATTCAGCCATAAATCTAGCGGTAGGTGTCACACGTCGCGAAGCGGAAAAAGTGATAACAAGATTTGTAAAGATCTGACATTTATTATCGTTTTTCCGTTGTGAAATTCCACGACGGTGAGAAAAGTTACTAGTAGTTACGGTAGCCTTCCAATGTTGCCCCGTGATTAGCATCAACTCATCAACGTTTAAAAGTAATGTTGCGTAAAAAAAGCAAGCAGATTTTTTAACCCTTTTTTTATATAAGGTTTAATTAAAATTAAACGCAAATATTTTAAGGACTGGCACCAGCGAGCTAGAAAAAATGCTTTAGAAGCAAAATAAAAAAAAAACGACACGGTGGTTTTCGAGATATCTGGACCTCAATATTTAGAAAAACAAACTAAAAAAAAACACTCTGTGTTCAAAAATACACTTTCTTGGCGAATAACGTTTTACTATTATCTTCTATGGATACTAAGTCACTGACGTCGATAATCAAAACAGCTGATTAATCGATTTTAATAAAAAAATATATATTTTGTATGAAAACATGAAAAATAGCTAGGGTGTCAACTTCTTAAAATTTGCTACCAAAGCATTTCTTTGACCTATGATACCCTTAATTTTTGCGCTTACTTGGAATTATATATTATTTATTTCTTTTCCATTATTTAGCATAATCATTTCTTTCAGAATTCCGTCTTCGTTGGCAGCATGGGCGGCATGGCTCTCATCCCCGAGAGCCCTCCACGGCGCTCCCGATCAGCAGCCGACCTTCCCGCCCTCGTCCCCCCCTCAGATCACTCCCACACCGTCACTCCCCGTTCTTCAAGAGCTGCGAGCCTCCACAGCGCTGTAGACCTTCGTGTCTGCGTCCCATCTCCAAGAACCTCTAGAGCGGCCAGTCTACATTCAGCTGTTGACATGCCACCAGGATCTGTCCAGGTTCACGTACGAGGATCTGGTTCGAATTTAAATAGACCAAGGAGCCCTAGAAGACTCACTATTACTAATGTTTAATTTAGTATGGACCAATTTTGATGTTTCTCGGTTGCTGTAATTTGCTGTTGTGTGTGTTATGTTGAACCTTATTAAGAAGGTTCTTTAAATAATTAAATATTCATACTCATAATTTTATTTCAGCTTACATAAGAAATGACGTCCTTTTAGTAAAATGTATTAAAATTGCTTCAGTTATCTGCAAAAACATATATCTTTTTGATCATTGCCTCAATTTGCCTCGAAGGAGAATTTTATCCAGTCAGGTGCAGTAAACTAATAAAGATTCTAGAGTTCTTGTAGGACTGTAAAAGGATTTTCAGTTCATTCGCCGAACCTCAGATAATATACAGGTTCTTTCAACCTCCCGGAAAATATTTAAATTTCGGAATCGACAGAAAAAAGATTAAAAAAAAAACTAAAAAATATACCTACATCGAATTTCTAAAAGGAATCTAGATTTATTTACGCTTTATAATTTTTTACCCGACTGACCTACCCAGAAGAAGGGTAATGTTTTTCGCGCGTATGTATGTAAGTATATCTGTTCTATTGTCGTCTCCTGTAGCCTAAACGGCTTATAAATAGATTGCCTGGTGGTTAAAATTCAACCTGTATTCTAAAAATCAGAAGTCATGAATCAATTTTAATGGATTTCGGATGTTACGAAATAAATTATATAAAGACCTATGAGTTTAAAAGTAATATTATGTATATCAACGTGCCCCGGTCTATGTATAAATGTATATAACGGGACTAAGCACGAACGTTTATTATTTGTTTCCGTTGACGAGTTTCGTTGGGACTACGATGAAGTTGAAGTTTCAATGGACTTACATCCGTCCATTGAAACTGCAACGGTAACAAATAAAATGGTTTTGAGCAAGTCCCGTTTTTATTCATCATGTGTGTAAACCACGAAAGTTTAAAAAAATGAACTAATGTACTTTGGTGGAGGAAATAAATTCTAGCCTGATTTATTTTTACCTCTGTCTGCTCAAAGACGGTTTTCTAGTCAAAATATAATTTTCAAAGTAACTTTTGATCTTAGTGAACTTGCATTGTGGATTGAAACTTGATAACATTTGCATAAGACAAGCTTACTTAGCTCATAATTACTAAGTCCATGTAAACTAGTTCTACAGGAGACAATGGAGTTGAACATTGTACTAACTTCCCAAATATTTTAAACGTATAGTTATAAATGCAAATTATATATAAAGTAGATTCATCGATCTACCGTTGCTTGGCCCGAGGCGACAAAACTGCAAGTGGGTATTTACAAGTACCTATAACATCGCCGAACAGTTGTCAACTGCCATGCTGCAAAAATACAACGTGTTAATGAAAAAGTACAAAACCTGAAATTTGTTCAGAATCGAGAGTAGAATCCATTCAACAAAAAATAGGGGTCATATTTTAACAAAAAAAAAACATTTTAATTACTCCGTGTTTGATTGTTACTTTGATTGTTACTTTGGCGGCATGCGAATCGACTACGTTCTTTTATAACATTAATAAGTTGGGATGTGGTTTATGTTTTTTTTTTATTTTGCATTCACTATGCTATTTCGATATATACTCTTAATAAATTAGGAAATAAAATATGGTGAAAAAATTCCATGCGGGCGGGGATTGAACCAGCGACCTAGGTACAACTTACGCTCTGCCATCTGAGCTACCGCATGATTAATCTCGGCGCCGAAATTCTCCACCATATCCCATTCCCCTTATACGTATTAAGGCTTACGTCACCTAACACAACTACTCGACTTTTACAAGTGAGGTATTTGATTCAACTCATTTTACAATGAATTTGCAAATTAGTTGATTTTCAAATTTATTGTAAAATTAATCGGAAATGGGATATGGAGGAGAATATCGGCGCCGAGATTGAATCATGCGGTAGCTAAGATGGCAGAGCGTAGGTCGTACATAGACCTACGTCGCTGGTTTAAGTCCGTTTTTCACCATATTTTATTTCTTAATTTAATAAGAGTAAGTTGGGGTATCTGAGGTATTGCGCTTTTTCATTAAACCGTTGTATGTAATTAAATTTCAAAAAGGTATTTGTCTGGTTCTGGAGGTACCCATAGGAGGCTGTCATCAGACAGACAGCCGGCCGGAAAACCTTTGTGAAATCGATCTACAGCATAAATGCTGTCATAACCAAACTCTGGCTCCAACAGTTGAGAATGCAACTGGGAAATTGCTCAGATAGAAAGGAGGACTGCTAGTAAGACAGTTACTTAGTCTACCGGAGACACTTTTGTTTCCTTATTTTATTGTTGATTTGAGTACGTTTGATCTTGCCTGATGGGAAGCAACGATGAGGCTCTTCTTATCGAGTCGAAATGGTTTCATTTAATTAAATTTCTTTTGATCAGTATTTGGCTACGTTGATCGCCCTCATTGAGGTCCTGTACCGTGTAAGTAGTGGGGCAGTTAAGACAACAGCTCACCTTCTGTTGTCCTAACTGCCCTACTGGAGTGATTGACACCGCGGTCACACAAATTGTTAGCAGAGAAACCCCACCTAACTGAAGAGGAATATCGATTTTGGATGGAATCCTCGTCTACGCTGCATCGTTCGATAGTGGCACGGTCATTGATAACTTATGTATCTACTATACTTAGATGTAAGATCTTATCTTTCAACATTTCCAGTAGTACTTTAGTGTCCTTATCTCTTTCTCTTTCCATCATATCTATGGTAGCTATAAGTAGAACTTTAGAGCGTTCGACGCGACTTTAGAAGTGTGGTGCTAATTTAAGAAAATATATGATTTTTATACATAAAAGAATCTGTGAAATATGGAAAGTAGGTTTTGATACCCTGACACTCCTTGCATGCTTCTGATTGCGTCAAAATAATTAAACCAACTTCAAAAAAAAAGAGAAAGTCATCAATTCGTTTGTTTTTTTTATGTTTGTTACCTTATAACTCCGTCATTTATAAACCGATGTTTTAAAATTGTTTAAAATCGTTTTCTTTCAATGTTCAATTTATATTTCATCATAATCAGTTCAGTAGTTTGATGGAAGTCAGTTTTTTTTATACAAAAGATTATTGAACTAAGAACTTATTTTGTGAGTTGACGTCGCTTGGAGAAAATCCTATTGTCCTGTTTGCTGCCGGTTCTTCTCCACCTGTACTTTGGAAGTGGCACGTAACTTAGTTATAAGTACTGACGTCAACAAGAGGCCATTATTGTCATACATAAATAATAAAATAATGATATTAATATTGTTTGTATCAGAAGAAAGACGAATATAACACTGTTACTAAAAATTTAAGTCATACATTTATTATCTGAATTAATAGAAAATTATTTGAGTTTTCTCTGATTGACGTCAGTGGAACTAATGTATAAACTACAGTTGAATTTTAAGATATATATTGTACATTTGTGTCTTTAAGTTCAACCTTACAGGATTCTAAAAGTATCTGTCATTTTAGTGCTTATGACGTCACAATTTACAATAATGGCAGCCGCCGTCTTGACGGGAATATTCGCTTAAATTCAAAACATTTTCTTTGCAGACGGTGAATTTTTTTTGAGGTGAATGAAACCCATTTATAATTATGTATATAAACGGGACTTAGAGAACCTTTTTATTATTTGTTTCCGTTGAAGTTTCAATGGAGTTGCATCCATAATCATCTATATACATAATTATGTGTTTAAAGCGCGAAAGTTTAAAACAGAAAAAACCCAGTTAATTATATGTAATATGTATTGAAAAGTAGAATAGCCTATTGACGTGAAATTAAATATTACGATAAATTACTATTCAAGAAACATATTAAATCAAGAAATGTATTAAATAAAAGAATTCAAAATAAATTATACATCGGGCCACGTAAGGAGCCGTCGTGATTACAATACCTTCTCGCTATTTCCAGACGTCACATACCGTTATAAAGTCGCCAAAGACTTGAAAGAGTTGGAAGTATCCGACTGGTCAGAGGTGGCACAAGATCCACTTCGGGTCGCTGAGCTAGCGAAGTAAGTAAGTAAGTACATACCGTTACACTCGTATTCGATCGATTTTTTGATTCTTGACATATTTTATTCTCAATTATTTTTTTGTTATTTTATTTTATCTTCTACTTTTTTGTCTCGTAAACTGTGCACGAGAAATGGATTAATTAAAAGAAAACTGTTTCTTTAAAGAACCCTATTTTTATTAACACAGTAGCGATCAATGTATTAATATTACCTCCCATTCTTGGTTTTCAAAGGGAATTAATTTCTATGAAAGTTCAGATCTTAGCAAGTTAATACCGTCTTTGAAGTGTATGGCTATAATTAAATTCTTTGGGGCTTAATTTCAAATTTTGTTCTTTCCGTACAAGATTTATATTCGTGTTGTTGAAAGTAGAGCAAGTCTGTATTATTAATTCAAAATATAAACATGAGTTACAATGTTTAACATTGTCTACAATTTTTACGTTTCTTTTTTATAAAAGCATATTTAATGTTGCAAATTTTAAAAGTATCTTGGACTTTTAAATAAAATCACTTAATACGGTATTATGGCATATATTACATTATTTTTTACACCTAAATTTAATTAAGTGATGTTATTTAAATGTGTAACAATCGCGAAAACATCAGAAACCATTAAGTATCTTGGACTTTTGTTCTGTATGAACGTAATGTTAAAATTATGTTTTCATTTATATCTTGATAAGGAAATAAATTATACGACCAATTTACATGTAATTTAACTTTCATCGACTGTGTCAGATTGAGTCCTTAGAGTATACGCGTCCCAGCATTATTAACTTTATCTAGACTTCTATCCGATTGGTTCGATGTAACATTAATTTCGGCCCTGTCTCGTACGTCCTTTTTACTCATAGCTCATCGTTTGGTAGACTTTTAACCTTCTCTATGTATTTTATACCCAGTCCATTGACGTACAAGATATTTTTATACTTATAATATTTATACGAAAATACTTTCACTAGTCTGGCACATGTGACAAAATACAAATACTTAGTTAGAAAAATATATGAAAAAAAATAGACCTGACATAAAAATACATACATATACCTTTACAATGGGGGTAGGCAGAGACCATAGATCTCTACTTGCTACGATCCTTAAAAACTCTTTCGCTTCATCTACATCCGTCGCATAGAAATAGGATCACCTGACTAATGTTTTTTTGAGGGCGGTCCAAAATTATTTGTTTTTTATATGTTTTTCTAACTACATTTTTTGTATATTAGAATCACTAATAGATTAGTGATTCTTTTTCCGATATTAAAATATTGGGTCTGGGGCTTAAAATCAACAAGTATGTACGGCCATTTTTAAAACCAGATGCTTCCCTTGAAGAAAAACATCGTGAGGTAAACTGCACAATAGTTTTCAGTTGCACTAGTGAGTAACCGTGTTTCGGAAGGCACGTTTGGTCGTTGCTCTCAGCTGATATCAGATAGTAGTGGCCAACCTCCGACAAATTTCTATCGCGTACGATTTGTTTCATACTTATCACACAGATGGCGCCAGAGATTTATTTACAACTAAGTATTTGTCGTAAAATAAAATCAGTATTCACGAAAAATATCTTATTTAAGTTTAAAAAATAGTTTCGGTTTATATTAAAACAATATTTTTTTCAGCATACATATATTATTTAGCTTAGCACAACATTATACAGCATAAAATGCGAGAAAATCGGCTTCGTTGGTATGGTCACGTAATGCGACGTAGTCCTGACCACATGACGAGACAGGTGTTGGCAATTGACGAGGGAAAGCGAGGTAAAGAACGACCCCCAACCACCTGGATAACGACTGTATAATCAGATTTAAAGGCATTGGGGATAACACCGGAATTGGCACAAAACCGTCAAGTTTGGAGGAGATGTATCAGAAGGGCTGACCCTACTTAGGACTCAAGTCAGGAGGTTGATTGATTAAGACAATATTTTTCAGTTTTACTTTAATTTACAAAGTCCAGGCTAACGCCATCTAGTGACGAATGAAAAAACTCTCAATATTAAGCTGCAGCTGTGGTAGTTAGCGTTACATACGTACGCTAACTGCCACTATTTGGGGCAACTAACTGCCACGGTCTGCTGGCATGGTTTCCAGGCACAGTATATACAGTCGGGGATATATTAATGTGACCCCCTTACAATTAAAAATCTGTTTTCAGAGGGGTCAGTTTTATCTGCCACCGACTGTACAGACTGGCGAGCTCCGTGGCGCAATGGCAGTGGTTAACACGCCAGCCTGCGACACGAGGGTTCGCAGGCTGGCGGTCAAGATGGAAAATGATCTTTTTCATATTGACCTGGGTCTTGGATGTTTTTCTATGTATGTTTTTGTTATAAAATATAGTATCATTGTTAGTATCTCATAACACAAGTCTCGAACTTACTTTGGGGCTAGCTCAATCTGTGTGATTTGTCCGTAGGTATATATTTATTCTATTAATTTATACGTGCATATAGCCGGCCTTTTGTTGTGCCAATATTTTGTATGGGGTTGGCATCTATACTAATATTATACTGTCTTTGCACTTGAAAGGATGCGATATTGAAGTCTCTCATTGGGAGGCCATGGCAGGACAGCGAGCAGAGTGGCGGAACTTATTAAACAGAAAGGTCAGTGACTTTGAAGAGACACGAAGATCCGCCCTTGATCAAAAAAGAGATGACCGTAAGTTACGCCCTCGTGCTGCAATTTACTTATAACTATGTTGATGGTTTGCTGACGTGTGCTTTATGTTTGCGCACGTTCTCTGCTAAGATTGGCTACATAAGCCACTACAAAGCACATCAAAGAGCTTTAGAACCAGGCTCTAATCAAAATTGAGTCCTAAGCAGTCGCTGTAGCCGAAAACGGCTGGATATGGATATACCGTCTTTGCCTGCGTTAAGTACCTTTAGGAAGATCGAAGACAAACCCCCGTCTCGGAACAACTGTGAGGACGCAACCAGGAATCGTTCAGATGAGAGAGAGCGGAAGCTTAAAAAAATATCCATACGTCAATGGACTTTTCTATTCTAAAACCTAGTTGTAAATTATGGCCAAATAATACTAACTGTATTATAAAATGTAAATAGCTGTAATTTTAAGGTGTATTTTGTTTTATTTTGACGCAATCAATAAATTGGGGTAGTCCCCAATGTATCGATTTGAACTGATTCGGAACTTGATTACTTGTCGGTCAATCCCTCATACCTTGAATACTAAGAAGTAGAAAATTAGCTTCTGTGATTAAAAAAGTTATTTATTAATAAATAGGCCGCCCCGGCTTCGCACGGGTGCAATGTAGGTACTAATATGGGGCAGTAAATTATACATATAAACCTTCCTCTTGAGTCTATCTATTGCTGAAATTTGCATTAAAATCCGTTGAGTAGTTTAAAAGATCTAAGCGAACAGACAGCGGAAGCGACCTCATTTTATACTATGTTAAGATTTTTAAGAAATATTTTACAGAATTTTCGCCTACCTAATACAAAAGCGCCTCTATTCTTCAAATTTTTAATCCCTCTTGAAAATTCTCTCATCAAAAATAGTACGTTTCTCTTTTTC
Organism: Elegia similella; assembly: GCA_947532085.1. Classification (NCBI taxonomy): domain Eukaryota; kingdom Metazoa; phylum Arthropoda; class Insecta; order Lepidoptera; family Pyralidae; genus Elegia; species Elegia similella. The sequence continues at coordinate 7,788,411 of OX383933.1, forward strand.
CTTGATATCATACTTTCTTTTACATGAAGGATGGTATAATACCCTTAAAACTGATTACATTTTTTTTACAGTTTTGTTTTGTTTAGGTCTCAGAACAATATTATGTTAGGTATTATTCTACTATAGGCACTTTTTTGACATTTGGGATTGTTAAATTCTGAGCCAAATATAATCAGACATAACACAAAATCAATCATAAGTCCCGTAGTGAAAATAACAGTGACAGTGAACGCAAAATAAAAAATCGTATATCAAATGTCAACTTATAAAATCAGGTACATTCTGACGTACAACGTCTATTATAACGTCTTTAATATTCCACAAAATTGTGAGAAGTCTAGCAATTATGATAATACCACTGTACTGTACCACTTTGTATCAATCGATTCTATTAAAAAATGTAACCCAACAGACGCTTTCAAGAATCGATACGGAGATAGGGCTGGCTAACTTTTGGTTTAATTTGGAGTCAACTGGTTTAAACGTTTAAACCCGTTGCTTGAGTTGAAGTCGTGTGTATATCTCCGAGTCATATTATTCAGTCATCAAATAAATGTAAATCGCCGGTAGCTGTTGCTGTCGCTGAAGGTCCTCCCGGGCATATCTATTTATTATCCTACCGTACATTCGCCAGAAATCAGTGCAATATATATTTATGTATACTCTTCGAATTTCTTAATAAATTAAAAAAAACTGAAAATAAGGCGCCATGTATGTTAATAAAGATAGATAGTGTATATCTATCTTTATTTACATACATGGCGCCTTATTTTCATTTTTTTTTTAATTTATTATTTTTATAAGATCCGCACCACACATCTCTTCTTCAGGTTACAGCTGAAAATCAGTGTATTGCTTTCAGGCAATATTACCACTGAGCTGTGTCCTTTTTGTGTTGCTGTAGCACACGCATTGAGAAATGCGCAGGTAGGCATATATGTATTTTAGTTAATTTTTGTACTTACTTTTTTCTTATTACTGTGTATTTTTTTTTTGTATGTGTGTTATGGCAACAAATAAATGAATTATCTATCTATCTGTCAAGTACATATATCCAACTAACATTAGCGCTGATGAGATTTCAGTACCCATAAGAGAGCGCCCGCGGACTTTTTGTCCGCCACTGTCTGTCGTCTGCGTTGGGCCTTATTGTTTACTAGCGACCCGCCCCGGCTTCGCACAGGTGCGATAAATTATCACTCTATCTATTAAAAGCCGCATCAAAATCCATTGCGTAATTTTAAGATCTAAGCATACATTACATAGGGATAACAGCGGGAAGCGACTTTGTTTTATAGTATGTAGTGAAGTGATATGAAAATATAAATAGGCACGTATTAATATGATTTAATAATCACCATAATTATGTATTTTTTTTTATGTTATTGGACGGCAAACGAGCACGCGAGTCACCTGATGGAAAGCGATCAGCGCTGCCCATGGACAACTGCAACACCAGGGTGTAACAGGAGCGTTGCCGGCCTCAAGGAGTTGGGGGAAGGACATGGGATGGATGGGATAGAGGAAATGGGGGAGGGGGGGAAGGTTGGGCCTCCGGCTCTCTCACTCACCGAACGAAGCATAGAAGCGGTGAAGTTTTTACTCAAACGTCGATTTTCTGTGAGAGTGTGGTACTTCCCCGGACGAGCCGGCCCATTCGTGCTACTAGCAAAAATTAATTTTGCCAGTAGCGTGGCTCTACCACACATAAAAATTAATGATAAGTCACTTTATTTTTTCAAAAAGTTTCCTTAACATCGCCAACTTGTTTTGTTCTCCGAAGCTGCCAGCCCTATTCGGAGACTAAGTATAGCCCTCAGCTCATATTGAGGCCACATTTTTCGGGTCAAATATTGCCCTTGATATAATCTATATTTGTAACACCTGATTGTATATTTTATGATACTGAAATCGTGCCTACTCGAAATAAAGAACCAAAATATAATCATATCCATATTTTATTGTAAATAATCATTATACAACATGATTTTGAACCTCCTAGCTATATTAGAATCTCTGAATCAGCATACCTAATGGAATACAAAATTGCAAGCAAAAAGCTGTTTGTAAAAAGCAATTATTTTTTCCCATGCAAAGTCATCGATCAGCTGGACGAATTTCTATGGTAGGTCAATTTTACTCTACTTTCCATTAGGGATTCTGCAGATCTGGGATGGTACAGTTAAGGCGTGAGGCTATCATCCTTAGGGTGGTGTTGTTTTACGATAGGAAAAGCAGCGCGCCCAAATCAAACGCTAATTTCTCTTTCTGATCTTTGTCTTGTTATTCTGTTGACAATTATATTCAAGAAAATATTGTACAGTCAGGGACCGAGATACCTAACCAGGCCCTCTAACTGTATTTAGAATTTTCTCTTATACTATAAATAAGAATAACATAAAAATTTAAGTACTCAAAGATTTCAATGAAGTCTTTCCTAATATAAATTTTCATGTTAATCTTAATATATATAAATCGCGTGTCACAATATTTGTCCTCAATGGACTCCTAAACCACTTAACCGATTATAATAAAATTCGCACACCATGTGCAGTTCGATCCAACTTGAGAGATAGGATAGTTTTTAACTTATGGCGAAACGAAGTTCGCCTGGGCAGCTAGTATTATTTATAGTTTTAGAGAAGATTCAAGATATAGGTAGATGCCTGCCTGGCCTGGTCTATCTCTGTCTCTGACTGTACCTTTGTAAAAAATACTTTTTTTTCATAGTGTTTGCTGAAGATAAATTTGGACCACGCTAGTAGTTTGTAGCTTTTGAAGAATAATTATTAATTTTTATATAATTTAATCACATAGCGCGTAGAACCGATGGCCGATGGGGCAGAAGGGTTCTCGAATGGCGACCACGTATCGGCAAGCGCAGCGTCGGACATCCACCAACCAGATGGTCGGATGACCTGACTAAGGTCGCAGGAAGACGCTGGATGCAGGCCGCTTCCAACCGGTCGTATTGGAAATCCTTGGGGGAGGCCTATGTCCAGCAGTGGACTTCTTGCGGCTGATATGATGATATAATTTAATGAGTATTATTTAAAATGTGAATTGACGTGAAAAATTGCCTGCAAAGGCCTATTTTCTGAATAAATCTTTGAATCCATCAAAGGGGCGAACACAGGCAGAGTTATTGATAAAAGTAAGGCTTTAACTCTCAACAAAATTAATGTAAAATAATGGTATTTAACTAGTAACAAATACAAGTAGAAATATTCTTTGAATTTATAATTATAAAAATAATTAGAAAGTATTCTATTCCGTCCGGAATTAGGCTCAAATTTCTTCATATATCTTGATTATGCAAAATTTCCCAATCCTATTTGATTTTATACAATGGTATTTAAAAAGCGTACCTATATGTTTAATGGTTATTGTTTATGAACAAAATTTCTATACGAGGCATACTTAAGATATTACAAAAAAATTGCTATAATTAAATTAAGAAAAAAGAATTGTGAAAAAAATCCACGCGGGCGACGTTCGAACCTGCGAACTTGGGTATCTGTACGACCTAAGCTGTACATTTGAGCTACCGCATTTTCACCATATTTTATTTCTTAATTTAATTAGAGTATATCAGAATAGCATTGTAAATGCAAAAAAATACATTTATAAAAAAGCTACTCCAAAGATATTGCCTATATCAACAATTTACTGAACCAACATACTTTTCTCATGCGGATGTTTTGTTTTACCTACGTTTTTTTATTTTATTTTGTTATATGAAAGTGGCCAACACTGCTACCTAAAGGCATCTATTCGGCAAAGTTCGCATTGTTAAATTATTTGTATCATCATCAGGTCCTTTTTAGTCTCCACTACAGGAGCACGACCCTCTCTGTACTACTAGAGCCATACTTAGCCAGAGCAGCCAGAGGACTTGGCCTACACTCTCCACGCTGGCCAGACGGGTTGGAGAGGTCTCTCAGATGTTTATAAGCTTGGTTTAGCTTGTATTTCCTAAGTCGCCTTCTACGACATCCACGGGAAGACTTGGAGTGGTCCTATTCTACTCTGCCGGGTACCACACGGCTAAAATTATTTGTATGTATGAAGCCATTCTAAACCCCTTTCTTAACATACTTACCTTTCTGAATACCATTGTATAAATAGTCACGCCATTTCCTCTTGATTTTCCGTCTTGACGTAAAGCTTCTTCGCAACTAAGTAGCTTTTAAGGAACGAAAACATATAAAAGAAAAATATATATTTAAAAACAAATTACATATAATTAATATATATGAAATGTATAAGTTGTACATAATCTTACCCCTAATTAGAGTAAGTACCTACCAAAATGTATTCTATATTATTATTGTAATGTGAAAAGATTATATTAAATACTCTGAAAATTATTACATCTTTCACTATTTTCCCTTTTACATACTGACAAAAAAGAAGCATTTTGTTTTATAGAGTTCGTGTATCATGTAAGTATGTGTGTGCGCAGGCACTCTTATTAGTATTGAAATAAGGTTGCACTTTGTTCGCGAAAAATTTATGCCGCTCGGCGAATATACACGTACAAAGTAAAACCTTATTATAATACTTACTAGCTGTTGCCCACGGCTCCGCCCGCGTTAGTGTCGATCCCTCGGGAACAGGAGAGTTTCCCGGAATCAAACATACCCTATGTCCTTTCCTGGGCCTCAAACTACCTCCGTACCAAATTTCATCCAAATCAGTTCAATGGTTGAAGCGTAAAAAGACAACAGACGCTCCTTTCTTAGCGCTCACTCACATCATTATAAAAACCCCTGTACCAAATTTCAAGTTTCTAGGCGCAGCAGTTTCGATTGCGTTGATATATAAGTCAGAATTTGCCCGCGGCTATGTCGCCGCCGTTAGTGTCCATCCCTCAAGAACTGTAGAGTTTCCCGGAATAAAAGATACCCTATGTCCTTCCCCGGGTCTCAAACTACCCCCATACCAAATTTCATCCAAATTGGTTCAATGGTTGAAGCGTGAAAAGAAGACTATACATACATACATAGTATCACGTCTTTTTTCCTTACGGGGTAGACAGAGCCTAGGTCAATAAGACCTGAAGGCCCCGTTTAGCATGTAATTTTCCTATGTCACTTATAATATATAAGTAAGTGCTATATATTTGCAGGCAAGGCAAACTCATGGCTTAAATTCATTCAAATGACGATAACTTTTTTTTTAACTAACCGATTTTTATGAAACAAACTTTAAATGTTAATCTGAGTTAAAATAAAGCAATTGGTGAAAGTTTGAAGTAAATCGGTTCAGTATTTTCGGAGATAATCGTGATCATTCATACAGACAGACAGACAGATAAAAAATTCTAAAAAAAATTTTTTGCTTTCTATTATTCTTTTTAAGTGTCCCTCTATCCATTTCAGTCAAAAATTCTAAATGTACAAAATATTTTTACTGTTTTATTATATGTATAGATAAGAGCGTGCTGTGGACTATTTTTCCGCCACTCTCCGTCGTCTGTGTTAGGTCTACAGAAACTCGCATACTTAAAACGTGAATCCTAAAAAATCTCTAAAGAATCCACCATTACTCCTTAATCTCAGATTTGGATGTATGGGGTGTCGTTGGATTCTACAACACCCTGAGTAACATCCTTACTAATATTATAAATGCGAAAGTGAGTTTGTTTGTTTGTTTATTTGTTTGTTTGTTTGTTTGTTACGCTTTCACGCCGTAACTACTGAACCGATCATCATGAAATTTTGCATACAAGTTCTCTGAAGTGCGGAGAAGGACATAGGCTACCTTTTATCCCGGGAAAAAGTACTTTTCCCGAGGGATCGACATTGACGCGGGCGGAGCCGCGGGCGAAAGCTAGTTAACTATAAATAGGCAAAGCAATCTACCTAGTCTTCGATCAAATATAATGGTAGATACATAGTCTCATACAAAATGAAGCCTTAATATAGGTCCCGAGTCAAAACAACATGGAATCTACAAACAACGACAAAAACGGTACATACTGAAAGTATAAATAACTCCATCTTTTTTTTCACTTTTGAATCAAAATTGACATATCGCATCAAAAATTTTGACGCGTAGTTTTTGCGTCTTTTCACTGTCTTCGTCATCGCGAGACGTGTGAGTGCTAGCGCGGTTTATTGTAACTGTGGACAAAACAGCTCCGAAACTCGATTTGGGCGCTGTTTTGCCGGTGCCACTTTTCAAGAGCGATATTTGATCGAAGTACCTAGTTATTATTTTATTTAAAAAAAAAGAACTTCTTAACATCGTTGGAGGTGTTAGCTTTCTTTAGACGACAAAACTCAGCACAAATCTTAAGGGTCCATACTACCTCACACTGCTTTGCACGATTGACTGTTATATCAATAATAATTAAATACTCAAGTTGAAATAAAAATGCAGCAAAGTTCAGGACTAACTCTGGTAACTATATGACTCAAAAACACGATTGCGTTAAATTTTCTCGATAGAAAAAAATTGCAAAGTTGCCTCCAAATCACGTCTAATTTACTCGGTATATAGCATTTTTCACCAAATACATTGAAATTAACCTTGAAACTTTTGATTATTATTGCATTACAGATAAGGCAGCCATCATATGTTTTGCTTTTTCGAATAACCCTTGAATATTCCTAAAAAACGAAAATATCCAAAGTAGCCAACGCGTTTAGACCATCCGCGTTTGTATGGCCACGCCGCCTGGCATATGTCGGGCTCTTAAGTGTGATTCTCCTGGGGATAAAACAAATAAATTACACAAGGAATTGTCACAGCTACATATTCAAAAAAGAAATTCTAGAGTTAAAACAAGATAAGACAATTATTAAAATTTAAATTAAGTCTGCTTTATTTATATCTCCAGCAAACATATTGTGCATGTGATTTTCAAAGACTAGTTGGTCTTTGAATCCCAAATAACGCCATAGTTGTCTATATTTTCACATTGTCAAGAATTTTATAAATAAGTTCTTTCTCTAGAGGACTTGACCTAGTGTTCTCAAACTGTATTAAGTTGCTTTTCCACCAACGTGCCACGATAAGCTGATATTTTTGTACAGCAAAAAATAAATTCAGCCCTGGGCAATAGTCGAAGACGAGAAGAAAATATTGTTTCGTGTGAAAATGATTGCGTAGGTCGTACATAGACCTAGGTCGCTGGTTCAAGGTAAAACATTATATAAGGTAAACTATGTACACGGCAGTTGTGTTCTCCTAGTATTGTTAATCGGCAGGTTACATGGTAGGTTATAATAATGTTTGTTTCTCCTTCACGCCAGAACTACTGGATTGATTCTGATTGCTTGTTTGCTTTTCGTGTGAGTACCTATGATTTGATATCATACTGGACCGGCGTCGAATTATATATAAAACATAAATGTCAACTCATTTCTTTATAGTTTGTAGTAGTACCAAGTAGTTATATGGGTTTATATTGCCTGAAAATAAATTATTTTTATTTATTTATAGATTAACGACTGCCATCAACGATAAAGTGTCTTCCCAAGCGCAGATGAGATCGAGATATTTTTTAGCCACTTGCGGTCACCTATCCCAGTGGGGACCACACCTTGAGTTGCTTAACATGCGTAACCTAATAATGCTCAGACGTGGCTCAGATCAGTGGATCTGAGCCACGTCTAAGCACCATCGGGCCCCTATACTATGGCAGATAATAATATGGTAGATTATGAGAGATAGATGATGTTTGTTCTTCTTCACGCTAAAACAACTGGATTGACTTTGATGAAATTTTACAATGTTATTGACTAGCTCCGTGGCGCAGCGGTCAACACGCCTGCCTGCGACACGGAGTGACCGGGTTCGATCCCCGGCCAGGTCAAGATGGAAAATGATCTTTTTCAGATTGGCCTGGGTCTTGGATGTGTATCTATATATGTATTTGTTATAAAATATAGTATCGTTGAGTTAGTATCCCATAACACAAGTCTCGAACTTACTTTGGGGCTAGCTCAATCTGTGTGATTTGTCCGTATATATTTATTTATTTATTTTATTTATATGCTCACAAGTTAACATAAGATAATACATGTGATATAAGTTACGCGGACAAAGTCGTATGAAAAAGCTAGTTATGCACATACAGTAAAGTCTCGCAACATGCTATTTGAGAGGTAGGTAAATTATAAAAAAAAACCATCGCGATATCGCCTCGTCTGTGGAAAAGCTACCTAACGGCTACAGCCTCCCCGGCCAAGGTCACTCCACAATAGGCCGGCGATCATCTTCACCCGCTAATGGAACTACAGTCAGAGGCATCGTTGCAATAAACATGAGAGAGGCAATGTTGGAAAGTTTTAAAGAAAAATTATATGAATCATGCAACGAGATTTGAATAATGTTTTAATATTATGTCTAAATGCAATTCTTCCGCATAAATTACAGTTATATCACACAGTTTATTCCAGGAACAACAAACAGAAGTATTATCACGCGTTATTTCTATGAAAACTTAGCGTCGCCTTATTTTACACATACTACTAACGCAACTTAATTTAGTAGAAACTTGTCCTTTGGTCAAAGTTTCATTAGGACTTCTCACTTTACACGTTAGAATAGCACAAGTAGGCATTTTTCAATTTTTTTCACGTAAATCCCATCTTTGTATCTTTTACGACCATGGGACAAACTACTTACTACGTCTATCCTTACCCCTGGGTTCCGAAATATCTCAAGTCAAGATATAACGGAGAAAATGGTTTTATGCAACGTGATTTTGAACCTCCTAGCTATATTCTAATCTTTGAATTAGAATCCCAAATGGAATATAGAATTGCAAGAAAAAACTGGTAACAAAAAAATTGATTTCCCGTACTAAGTCGCCGTTCAGCTGGACGAATTTCTATGGAAGGTCTATTTTTTTTTTCGTTTTTTACCTTTTTTTTGCAATTCTGTATTCCATTAGGGATTCTGATACCCAGATTTCAATATAGCTAGGAAGTTCAAAATCACGCTGTATATCAGAGATATCAATAGTTTGCGCAGCGGTCGCCCAATTATCTATTTACAGGCAAATTTTCCATTGTGCCGGTATAAAATGTACCCCATGTCCTTCTCCGTACCTCAAATAGCGTGTATGCAAAATTTCATGATGATCGGTTCAGTAGTTACAACGTGAAAGCGTAACAAACAAATAAACTCACTTTCGCATTTATAATATTAGTCAGGATGTTGGTCGCTGATAATGTAGTTTGTTATTGGTAAAGGATTTTTAAAATCTGCTGCATAATTTTTGTATTAATCCATTACAAGCAAACACACAGAAATCTTTTTTTCTTTATAATATAAAGTGATATTGATGATTACAATATGGGAAAATAGATCGTAGGGCCGCAAGACCTGAAAGTCGCGTTTAGCGTGTTGCTGATTGGTTCTATCAATAGAAAACGGAAATTAGATAATGATGAGTTGCTAGCCGCATGTTTTACATAATTTCACAGAATTTCGCACATTCCCTAAATCAGCTATTACGATTTGCTCAAAAAGAACAGCTGATACCTTCTACGTTGATTTCTTTTCTTCTAGACTAGACCAGCATGGAAGAAGATATTGATTCTCACATTTTTGTTACGATATTGCTTCTTAAGGGCCCGTACTACCTCACACTGCTTTGCATGATTGTCTGTAATATCAATAATAATGAAATACTCAAGTTGAAATAAAAATGCAGCAAAGTTCAGGACTAACTCTGGTAACTATCTGACTAAAAGACACGATTGCGTTAAATTTTCTCGATAGAAAAAAATTGCAAAGTTCACCAAATACAATAAAATTAACCTTGAAACTTTTGGCTATAATTGCATTACAGTTAAGGCAGCCATCATGTTTTTTTTTTTTCGAAAATCCCTTGTATATTCTTTAAAAACGAAAATATCAAAGTAGCCAACGCGTTTAGACCATCCGCTTTTGTACCGCCTCGCCGCCTGGCCTATGGCGGGCCCTTAAGTGGAAAACGCTGCTGCAGTTTCTCGGCCACAATAGACGGATCTTCATCACTCGCTAATGAAACTAAAGTTGGAAGCATCGTTGCAATAAACTTGGGTTACATTGGCAACACTTTTAAAGCAAACTTTTTTAATTTTTCTTGAGGGAAAACTTTTATAAGTATACACGCAATGCAACTGAGACACAATAGCACTAAACTAAAATTGAAAGCCAGCGATGAATAATAAACGAAAACAACTAATTAGAAAATGGAACCCAGGTGAGGTGAGAGACTAATACCTAATTCGAAACTAAGTAATAAAAAAAAAAATCGCTGTCGTCACAGTTAAGGTGCAGAGGCTGGCTCAGGAAACATGATACTCGTAGTTACGACAAACTTGTCGTAACTATCATATTCATCATCATCATCATCATATCAGCCGCAAGAAGTCCACTGCTGGACGTAGGCCTCCCCCAAGGATTTCCAAAACGACCGGTTGGAAGCGGCCTGCATCCAGCGTCTTCCTGCGACGTTATTCAGGTCGTCCGACTATCTGGTCGGTGGATGTCCGACGCTGCGCTTGCCGGTACGTGGTCGCCATTCGAGAACCTTTAGGTTCTACGCGCTATGTGCCCCGCCCACTGCCACTTCAGAGAGCTTATCCGCTGAACTATGTCGGTGACCTTTGTTCTTCTACGAATCTCCTCGTTTCTGATTCGATCTCGCAGAGAATCACCGAGCATAGCCCTCCCCATATCTCTAACTATCATATTAATATCATATAACTATATAGTAGTTATATATGGTAGTATATTTTATGAGCTATTTCTGAGCGTATAACTATATGGTTTGTGTATAGATCAGGGTGTCAGCCTCAAATACTTGGCCGATGGTTGCGGTATGGCATCTGGTACGCGCGGCAGGCCTCTAGAGTACCCTACTCTCGACTACTTGCTTTTCCCCATTTATCCGAGTGAGTAGTCACTCCCTGGTTAAATTAAATTAAATATATACGGACAAATCACACAGATTAGGCTAGCCCCAAGGTAAGTTCGAGACTGGTGTTATAGAACCCTAGCTCAACGATACTATATTTTTATAACAAATACATATATAGATAAACATCCAAGACCCAGGCCAATCTGAAAAAGATCATTTTCCATCTTGACCTGACCGGGGATCGAACCCGGGCAATCTCGTGTCGCTGGCTGGCGTGTTAACCACTGCGCCACGGAGCTGTAAAATTGTAGTCCCAATACCTTTATCCCCTTCTGAAATCCAACAAATTCCTACTCTTCTTCAGGTTATAACACCCCAAAGAAACTGCGCTCGCCAGCGCGTCTACCAAGCTTGGTGCGAATAGCAATATCCTCCCATGGAACGAAGAATTCTAGGGAGCCATCAGTGGACTTCTTACTGAAATGATGATGATGATGGTTTGTGTGTGATCACCATAATGCACCTTTACAAGTTTCTGCAATGTATATTTAGCTTTTCTTTAAAACAGTCTGGATATTTGTCACTCATCGGAATAAACAGAACCTAGAGCCATAAAATCTAAAACCAGATAAATTTCTCCCTATCGGTTTTCACAATCAGTGCAGAAAAGAAGCAACTGGTACAATACAAACTGCTTTTTTTTTTCTTTTCTTCCACTAATAATCGCCGCGATATCGCCTTTTGAGTGGGAAAGTGCCCACACGACAGCAGCCTCCCCGGTCAAGGTCATTCCACAGTAGGCCAGCGATCTTTATCACTCGCTAATGGAACTATAGAGGTAGTTATGGGCATCATGGCAATAAATTTGAGTTACATTGGCAATGTTTGACCCCTTTAGAAAGAATACGGAGCCACTGGACCTTTTATCGAAAATTCAATATTCTCGTAAACCCGAAACGCAATAATAGGAAGTTTATGAAGTATACTTGTACCTTCGATCATTAATACCAACTAGATGTCGGGTCAGCGCATAAAAAACGGCTCGGCAAATAGCCCCTCACTCAAGCAGTGAGGGGCTATTTTATTTAGTTCAGTCCAAACACAGCCAACGTAACGAAGTGTCACGATGCCGCAGTGTGCACTAAAAACTTGTCGAAATAATGGCCGAAAAAAGAATTTTTCGTCCGGAGTATCTTATTTTCGGTAAGTAAATGAACTATTTTGTATATTTTACCTTTTAACTAATAATTAACATTTTGAATAAAAGTTACCGATTTTCAACCACGGCAAGAAATGTTTGGCCAAGCTAGCCAACATCCGCACAAACATTTGAAGAAGCAAACAGAAACGAAACAAAACGACGTAACTCGCAATGTAATCAAAGAGACAAGTACTTTATGATTAGTGCAATAAGGTTGTCATCACAATGGATGTTCTTAGACAAAATGATTCTTCGTTTCTAAGTGACAGGTGTTATTTATTACTTAGCTAGTCTTCGTAACGAATAATCGTAAGCATAAGGTAATTGTTTAAAAAAAAAATGACTTTATTGTAAGGTGATATGGTCTGAAATATCTTGAAATTAAAATGGTTTTAAATCTTTCATCATCAGGTCCTTTTTAGTCTCCACTACAGGAGCACGACCCTCTCTGTACTACTAGAGCCATACTTGGCTAAAGCAGCCAGAGGGCTTGGCCTACACCCTCCACGCTGGCCAGACGGGTTGGAGAGGTCTCACAGATGTTTAAAAGCTTTGTTTAGCTTGTATTTCCTAAGTCGCCTTCTACGACATCCACGGGAAGATTTGGAGTGGTCCTATTCTACTCTGCCGGATACCACACGGCTTTAAAACTTTAGTCTCTGTTTATTAGTAAGTCAATGTAGATGTATAGCTATATGTTCGAGCGGACAGAATTTTGCTACGATTTTGTAGGTAATGCGTTATCTAGTTAGTATTAATGATCGAAGACTTGTACATACGTATACAACTTAGTAACATTTTGGAAAAATTTACAAAAATGAAGATTAAGATCAATAAGCAATCTTTAAATTAATATGTAAGGTCTATTTAAATTATGCGCAAATATTTTAAGGGCTTGCACCCATAAGCTAGAAAAACCGGCCAAGTGCGAGTCGGACTCGCGCACGAAGGGTTCCGTACCGTTATCTATTAAAACGGCAAAAAAATCGTGTCTGTTGTATGGGAGCCCCCCTTTAATATTAGTTTTATTATTATTTTATTATTTATTTTTAAATGAAATATATAACTCAATATTCTGTGAATATTTGAAGCGTCTACCTATTGCCGTTATCAATATCGAGCAAAAATAAGCAGAAAAATCACGTTTATTTTATGGGAGCCCCCTTAATATTTATTTGAACCTATTTTTTGTATTTGTTGTTATAGAGGCAACAGAAATACATCATCTGTGAAAATGTCAACTGTCTAACTATCACGGTTCATGAGATACAGCCTGGTGACAGACGTACAGACAGACAGACAGACGGACAGCGGAACAAAATTAAAAGGGTCCCGTTTTTACCCTTTGTGTACGGAACCCTAAAAATGTTTGAGAAGCAAATTTAAAAAAATCGATAAGCTATTTTTTGGGATATCTTAACTTGAACATTTAGAAAAACAGACGAAAATCACCCTGTGTACAAAAACAAAACACTTTTTTGGCGTACAACTATTGTATAATATAGATACTTAGTCATTGACGGCGACAATCAAAATAGCTGATTTATCGATTTTCATAAAAAGTAATTATTTTGTTTGAAAGATTTGATTTTGTCTTTTTAAGTAGTATTTAAAAGTATTTTTTTATATTTACACAAAAATTATAATCATAAACAAATATGTAATTCTCAGACATAATTAAATGCTCTTAAAGCTAGATAATAAAGAACAGCTTAATACGGTAAAGATTATAAGATGTTGTTATTAAGAAGCTGTTAACGAGCATCTTAAGCAATTACGCATAATATGTAGGCAGCGCAGAAATTTGTAATAAAGCGAAGGCGGGGCTAATAAAATGGAGTAATAGCCTGTTTCCATACGATAATAAGCATATTTTAATACACTGCCTTTATCACAAAGTATTACTTTCCTACATAAAATATTTATGTAACAAAATTACATAAAATATTTCATTGCATTTTTTGTTTTTCTGTAGGTATATAACTATTGAAAAATGCTTATGAAAAGAAGTCGTTTGATATGTTGTCCATTCTGATCAAAAATGTTGTCACACACCTGACCAAAACATTTCATCCGATTCGTTGCGGACTAAAAACGTACATAAAATATTATGTAATTTATGTATGTTTATCGAAAAAGAAATCTTACGAGGTAGGCAGAGCCTAAGGCCATAAGATCCTTGTCCATAGGCTACGTTAAGCCCACGTGTAATTATAGGTAGAAAACATTCCATATCAATTTTATTCCTAAAATTTTTAAATTTCCCTTTGTCGACTATTTCGGTCTGCGCGGAAAGGAAAGCAACTAGTACAAGTATTGGCACGGAACTAGACCCAATCTGCGCATGTATACACCGTACGTATGTACACTGCCTTGGGTACACACTACGAGCCTTTTCATTCGTTCCTGTTTCCCCCCGCCAACCGCACCTCCAACGACACCTATTTTGCGTTTCTAAGCAGTCTCTAGTTCCGTGCCGATTACTGTACACTTCTTTTTTCTTTTCTCCGAGATCAGCATGAAAGTAAAATCAATATGAGAGATTTTCTAAAATGACGTAGAATCAGACTGGGATTTTATTCTACTCATTTATGTTTCTTTTACTTCTATCTTGCAAAAGGTCGTTTGCGTGGGTGTGTAGGCTTTATATGCTTGTTTTTAGGGTTCCGTGGCCAAATGGCAAAAACGTATGTCACAGCCCTTTTTTCCGAAACTATAAGAACTATACTGTTGAATCTTGGTAAGTAGACATATTCTGTGAACCGCATTAATATTTTTACACAAAAATAGAAAAAGTAAATTTTGGGGGCTCGCCATAGTTCGAACTGAAACTTAATTTTTTTCATCATACCCATACGTGTGAGGTATCTATGGATAGGTCTTCAAAAATGATACTGAGGTTTCTAACATATATTTTTTTGAAAATGATAAAACTAAGAAAAATATCTAATGTACATCACCATGCAAACTTCCACCGAAAATCGTAAACCACAATTTACTTTATTCTTTTTTAAACTTTCGCGCTTTAAACACATAGTTATGTATATAAACGGGACTTAGCACGAACCTTTTTATTATTTGTTTCCGTTGACGTTTCAATGGAGTTACATCCATCGTGGTCGCAACGAGATTTCCGTTGACATTTCAATGGAGTTACATCCAACGTGGTCGCAACGAGACCAGTCTCGTATAATAGCACAATTTACTTTTCATTCAATCAACTCAAACATAAAAATAAAAAAATAACATTTAATGTCATAAACATAAACCTTATGCATAAACCGTGAACCATTCTTTTTTCACACGAAAGTTTCCGTACCATTTTTATAGATAACTAGCTTTCGCCCGCGGCTCCGCCCGCGTCCACGTCGATCCCTCGGGAAAAGTACTTTTTCCCGGGATAAAAGGTAGCCTATGTCCTTCTCCGTACTCCAGAGAACTTGTATGCAAAATTTCATGATGATCGGTTCAGTAGTTATGGCGTGAAAGCGTAACAACCAAACAAACAAACAAACAAACTCACTTTCGCATTTATAATATTAGTTAGGATGGTAGGGAACCCTTCATATGCGAGTCCGACCCGCACTTAGCCGGTGTTTATTAAAACATGCAATGGCCCACACTTTGCCGCTCCATTGGTACCATTGAATTGTACCATTTGCACTGATTTATCTTACTTGTACTAATGTATGCCTTTGTGGTCCAGAGGCGGGTCCGAAGAACTCTGACACCAGGGTGTGCATGGTCAATTGACCGTGAAACCTACACGAAATGAATGACTTACCTATGTATGCTGCAAATAGGTACTGTAGGTAGTCAGATACAAAGATACCTGACCAGGCCATCTATCTTGAATTTTCTCATAAACTTAAAATAATATTAACATAAAAATGTAAACAATGTAATCAGAGCCCTTCAGGCACTTAGGGACCAAGTCTGGATTGAGTTTCTTTCAGCGAATTCTTCTCACCAGTGGTCATTCCGAAACGCTAGTAGGTAGTATTTTGATTTTGCATATATTCAAAAAAAATATAAGAAATAAAAATATGACGTTCAAAAAGAGATACATTTATCCAATTTTGAATAAAAATCTTTAACTTTGACTTTACTCAGAAAGTCTTCATTTAAATCTTTCTAAATATATATTTTCATTATTTGACGCATATCTATTACGTTTTTAGTCCGTAACGAATCGGATGAAATGTTTTGGTCAGGGCAGAGGTGTCAACCTCAATTTCTTGACTAGTGGTTGCAATTACAAGTACGTCTGTACGCGCGCCCGGCCTCCCGAGCTACTTGCTACTCTCCCATTCATTCGACTGAGTAGTACTATCCCAACATCTTCATTCCCACTTAATATATAAAAAAATAAAATATGGTGTAAAGTTTTCTTTTTTTTGCAGACGGGACTTTAACCTACGTTCTGCCATCTGAGCTACCGCATGATTCAATCTCGGCACTGAAATTCTCCACCATATCCCATTCCCCTTATACGTATTAAAGCTTGCGTCACCTAACACAACTACCCGACTTTTACAAGTGAGGTATTTGATTCAACTCATTTTACAATGAATTTAAAATCAACTAATATGAAAAAATCATGCGGGCGGGACTTGAACCAGCGAGCGCTGGTTCAAGTCCCGCCCGCATGTTTATTCACCATATTTTATTTCCTAATATATTAAGAGTATATCAAAGTAGCATTGTGATTGCAAAATAAACCACTTATAAAAATATCTTCAAACTTCAAAATATTTATTTGTCTATCACAGGTTACATGGTTCTTAGATTAATTGGAATAAGTACAAGCTGCGATTCGCCATTCAGGCATACAAATTTAAAATAGGTACATGTCATTTTTACAATTTATGTCACCATTCTTCGTTCCCTTTCCCAGATCCAACAAATTCCTGTCCTATGGGCAGCAACGTTGGAACCCAAAGAAACTGCGCTTGCTAATGCACCTGCCAAGCGTGGTAAGCATGGCAACATACTCCCATTGATCGAGGAATCCTTGGAAGAGGCCTTTGTGCAGCAGTGGACTTCTTACGGCTGATGATGACAATGAAATGTTTTGAGCAAAAGAAAAGGTCAAAAGAAGGGCAAATTAAAACTTGATATTTTCATTAGTGAGACACCAAATACTTAAAGCCAATTTCTGGCTAAGGATTTTATTACACCATAAAACCGTTTCGGCGCAGTCAATGTATCGAATGCAATTACTCTTAAACCGTAAATAGATATAAATAGTTGACCGAGCGATTGGTGGATTTATAGGTGGAAGTAATATTTTTTTTTTGAGAATTCCACTTTTTTTCTCACAATTTTGCTTTAGTGATTCTGATTCCGACATTCTAATATTACAAGTTACCGTACCCATTACATGTTGATAATTGAGTGATTAAGTTGAGGATTTTTAAATCTTCTTGCAATATTAAAATGTCGAAATCAGAATCACTATAGCAAAATTGTAAGAAAAAAAAGGTGGAATTCTCAAAAAAAAAACCGACGATTTCAACTGTACCTATGAAATCGTATGTAAAAACTTATCGTTTTCAATAGAAAATGTCGAGTAAATAAAATTTTTTACACTCACGTTTTTAATATAATTTTGAGTTTCAATTATGCATGTATTTACAGACAACAGTAAGCTATTAGCAGATTTACGCATTATGAAATTAACAAAAAGTTAGAAAAATAATACAAATATGACAACATTTTTTAATCATAACGGACAACATTTCAAACAACTTCTTTTCATGAGCATTTTTCAATAATTAAATTCAGAAAAACAAAAAAATTGATGCATGCAGTATTTAATAATATAGTCTACTTCAAGTTTTAATAACAAAAGAAATGTGTTTAACTGAAAATCATAGTCATTATTAGGAACCAAATTGCAAGCGGAAAAAAACGACAATTTCACAGGTAAAGACGACCCATTATTATTTGTACGTAGCATTTCTTCCTCTGTGGTATTAATAGAACTATTCTTCAAAATGATTTTATGAAGGAAAGATCAAGAATGAGGCATAAGTAAAACTAAATCTCTTTATCAGCAGATCCCAAATACTTTCTGTGTCAAATAAAAAAAAAATAATCGCTTTTAATAAGAAATCTATGTTAAGTTCAGAGAATAAAAATATAATTAAAATTTTACTAACCACCTTTGCTTTACTCGAACCACAGATCTGTGACTCAAACACATGAAATGTTTTTCATAGATTTGGGTAAAGTAAAGCAAAAATAAAACTTGATCTCTTCATTAGCAAGACTCCAAATATCCAATCACTGGCTAAGGCTTTTATTACATCATAAAACTGTTTCGGCGAAGTCAATGTGTCGTGTGCCATTACCCTTAGGATTGCACACTTTTTGTCATTAGGAGAAAGGAAAAAGATTTGGGCGGCCTTAATTGAATTAAGTCGGATCTCATTTAGATTTTAGGGTTTCGGAAAATCAATACTAATAAAAAATCTATAAGGGTTGGTCATGGAGTAAGTTACTTTGTTTTCAGAGATACCAGCTCTCTGATATATAAGCTCTGCTATATGATACTAAAACTAAATTGACAATTTTAGTCCGGATTTTTTTTAATGAACAATTTGAGTGCTTTGACCTCTGTCTTGCCTAGTAGGAAGCAACGATGAGGTCTAGTATCCTCCTATAGTCTCCATAACTCTTAAGGGCCCGTAATACCTCACACTGCTTTGCATGATTGACTGTTATATCAATAATAATTAAATACTCAAGTTAAAATAAAAATGCAGCAAAGTTCAGGACTAACTCTGGTAACTATATGACTCAAAAACACGATTGCGTTAAATTTGCAATTAAAAAATTGCAAAGTTGCCTCCAAATCACGTCTAATTTACTCGGTATATAGTATTATTCACCAAATACATTAAAATTAACCTTGAAACTTTTGATTATTATTGCATTACAGATAAGGCAGCCATCATATGTTTTTCTTTTTCGAATAACCCTTGAATATTCCTAAAAAACGAAAATATCCAAAGTAGCCAACGCGTTTAGACCATCCGCGTTTGTATCGCCACGCCGCCTGGCCTATGGCGGGCTCTTAAGCGGGTGCCGCGCGAACGAAAAACGGCGCTACTGCGCAAGCCATTAAACTGCGCAGAACCATTAGGCGATTTGGGAAAATGATGAAAAGTCTTTATATTTTCTTATCTATATTTTTATAAAAAAAATAAGAAAGGGGGCGACCTCCGAGATGTAAATATAAATATTATCATGTAAGAATTATTGTTTTAGACGTAAAATTTACAAAGTTTTCGAAGAAAAATGTTTTTAGATATCATAACATATATATATATCTATCTCATTTTTAAATTTCATATGTATCTGTTTCAAATTCCAACAAGGAGGCGATCTTGTTCAAGGATCGACCTAAATTATATTTAATTAATTCAGCGCATAGAACTAGTGATTTGAAAACACGTAAATTATAACAATAGGCTAGTTTCCTAAAAAAATATAATTAGTCCGTCAGTTTAATATTCAAAAAATATTGGACACGTATTTTTTCTTTTGTCGATTAAACAAAAACTGATAAAGATATAGCCCTTTGAAGTTCCGTGTGACGTCATAGTATGCTACAATTTTTAGCAAACTTTGACGTCACAAGCCCCCACTCCTAAACTTTGACGCGCTTTATCTTTGTTATTCATTGTTTATTTGACAAAAGAAAAAATACATGTCTCATATTTTTTAATTATCTAACTGACAGACTAATTGTTATGTTAATATTACGACCCAGGAAACTAGCCTATTTCGTGCAGTACCGTCTTATTTCCGTACCGTCAGTATAACGTAAAATCGACGTCTGAGTAGAAGCTTTACCGCTTCTATGCTTCGTTCGGTGAGTAAGAGAGGAGGCGCATCCTTCTCCCTCCTCTCCCGATTTTCTTTCCCCAACTCCTTGAAAGGCCGACAACACACCTGTCACACTCTGGTGTTGCAGTTGTCCATGGGCAGCAGTGATCACTTACCATCAGGTGACCCGCTAGCTCGTTTGCCGTCCTATAACATATAAAAACACTGGTCTGGCAGAAATGAAAAAACTAAAAATGTACCAGTTGCTTCTGTTCCCGCGCAGATCGTAAAAGTGGATCGAGGGAATAGGCGAAAAAATTAAAGAATCATATTAGTAGGCGATGCGGCTAGCAACCCATTCTATTTTGTTTCCGTTTTCCACCTGATGCCGACCAATATGCTAAACGTGGCTTTTAGGTCTTAAAAAACTGGGATCTGTTTACCCCGCAAGAGAAAAATACGTGATAGTATGTATGTATGTAGGAATTTTTGTGTCGATTTTAAATTACTTGTATTATGTCTATAACTAGAATTTTTGCCATTTAATGTTACGTATGACTATTATTCATTTTTTTTAAATTCGGTCTAAGTTGTTACATCTGGATATTTAATATGATAATGAGGAAAGATTTGATTGTTTATTTGTTTGCATTAAATAGGCTTCGAAACTACTGGACCAATTAAAAAAATCTTTTACCATTATATTAGAATCCAACATTATCCGTACGAATCCGGGGCGGCCGCTGTAATCTATACTAATATTATGAAGCTGAAGAGTTTGTTTGTTTGAACACGCTTATCTCAAGAACTACTGGTTCAAATTGGAAAATTATTTTTGTGTTGGATAGTCCATTTATTGAGGAAGGCTAGGCTATAAAAACATCTCGCTGCGACCAATAGGAGCGAAGCATTAATAAAAAATGTTTTGAAAACGGGGGAAAATAATTCATCTATACTAAGAAAAACCTAATAAATCATAATAACAGAAATTGCCGCGGACGAAGTTGCGGGCGATAGCTATAATAAATAAAACTATTACGCAAAATTTTAAAAACCCGATCAAGGGAATGGGTAAAATCTGAGGAATCATGTTAACAAGCGATGTGGCTAGCAACTCATGACTATTTTCCACCTAATGCCCACCAACAAGCTAAACGTAGCCTTCAGGTCTTATAGACCTGACGTACTGCTATGTATGTATGTAGAATGTATTTATGTATGTTAAAAACCTTAGAAGTAGCGGGGCGGGGCCAAAGCTACCTTGCCTTTTATTAATCTTGTATTTATTACAAGAAAGAATATTACAAGATTCACCTGTCCCAAAGTTTGTCTGTCATCAAATCTTTAAAGTAAGATTTTATCCACTTCATGTTACCAATTGAGCTGAAATTTTGAATACATGTGACGATACAGTATTATGGAACCGTTACGCTGGTCTAATGATTGAGATCGGAAGGTGGCCATAGGAACTCTTAAACTAAACTAGGTACACCAATCGTGTTTGGGCTCATTTGATTTGTCTTTACAGTGATCATTTTATATTATAAGCTTGTCACAAAAAACATTTTTTGCAGAAATAAACTTGTTTAATATTAAGCTTGTATTAAAAGTCCAACCTAATATCTGTTTCTAAGATTCAATAAATCGTTGTTTACCTACCTACTTACATAACACCTTCGAAAGACTGTTTTTATTTATGTGAATACAAAAAAATTACAAGACAAGACTCATAGCGTAATCTACATCGGCGTTCATGGCAAAATATATACTGATTATTGAAATAGAATTTACTATGAGTGGTAAATAAATCAGGGCGTATCAGATCTTCACGGCTATCAAATTATAACAAGCCTGGGAGCGTTCCCGAGGGATGAACCCTCGGTAACGTTAGCTACCTGTATCTCCGGGATTACAAGCGATATTCTATCCGCCCTGAAAACAAACCAGTTAGGAACCTTACCTATTTTACCTTCTTACTTATACACGATCGTCCAATGAGGAGTGTTATATTTTAGGGTACATGTATTTTTTTGTTTACCTATACTGTCCCACTGCTGGGCAAAGGTCTCCCCCATAACTTTCCATGTCTCTCTATTCTGTGCCACTTCCAACCACTTTCGTTCAAAATATTTGATGTCATCACACCAACGCTTTCGAGGTCTGCCCGGTTTTCTACGTCCATCCTCCGGAGTCCATTTTGTTGTTGAAGCAGCCCAGCGATCTGGGTGCTACGGCAAACGTGGCCCGCCCAGTCCCACTTCAACTTGGCTGCTTTGCGGCATCCGCAATACCGGTAATTGAACGAAGCACTGTGTTGCGCACTCTGTCCAATCTTGTGACACCCAGAATACTTCGCTCCATAGTACTTTGGCAAATCTTGAGCTTGGACTTTTATTATTTATTTTTTATGTATATGACGGAGAAAGTAATGGCTGAGCGACAGCGCCGTCGTCTTTTAGGTCCGGTTGCGTTGGGTCCATTGTAATTGAAACAATTTCAGTATGATAATGACACTATTTAATACTCGAAAATAATAATCACTTCACAATCACTTAATAAATTGGCAAACCGACAGTTTCGTATTGGAGGTGTGACTTCGTTGGCGTCTCAAATCGATATGCCCTATTAAATGATCCCCACTCTCCATAAAGACTCTGTCCACATGCCGCCATTACAATAACAAGAGACGTCACGGTTTTTACCACTACAAACTATAATCAATTGAATTAATTATTTCTCTCTCTGACACGGCCAGCCTGACGATATACACGTCCTCGTGAATATCTGAAACCAAACAATCAAATTGGAGTAACAGAGTAAGCTCGGTCAGCCTGACCACATAACTATGAACAGACATAGCTTAAGTACAATCGATTAACACCAACAAAAGATTCCTCTAAGTCTCAACAAAATTTGATCAGTAACTTCATTAACTTAGCTCACATACAACGCTCATGGCCCGGCTGCCGCAGCAGCTAGTGACATCTTTGTCACCCTAATCGTCACCACCTCGTGGTACGACGTACGGCTAACGCACATCGCTTCATATAGTCTCTGACTCCCAGGTCGCATGACCAACAACAATAATCTCCTTTGAGACCCAGGTCCCCGCTGTACCACTGCCTGCCCATCGCCCCCTGAACAACTCACAAATGAATTGCAGTTACGACTACAGACCAGTGCGTACAGTGCGACCAACTAGCCATGGTATGTGCTCTACTACTACTCAGCGGAGGTGCTCTCACCACCGTCTTCTACACTAAATATTAGGCCTAATTCATTAGGCACACTACTTAGAGGCATCTTTCGCAAGCGATCATGAGCGTACTTATAGGTTCTATTACAATTTAATGATTTCAAAAGATAACGATCGCCGTCAAGTAATTCCACAATTTTGAATGGTCCCTTATATTTTGGGTCTAATTTTGTCTAATTCCGTTCCTCATTTTGAATTAAAACCAAATCACCAACTTCAAATTTTATTAACTTAGCTTTACCTTTATCTAATCGGTTTTTTTCGTAATTAGCACTGTTCTCAATGTTTATTACCGCCTGCTCTCTTGTCTCATCAAGGTTAATTTCCGTTTCGTTGTCATTAAAGGTCAAAAGATTTAGAGGTCTAGCCACACGGCCTATCATCACATTATACTTCATATAACTGTCGGGTAACACATGAAAAAAGATAGGCAAGCAATGACCATTAATTAAAACGTTGCAAAGAATTTGTTGAGTACAGTTTACGTTATCACGACCGATACCTTTTATAAGAACTATCGCGTTAAAATATTAACCTTTGAAATATCGTCTAAGAGATTGTTTGACAAGAGGGCATTCAGCACCAGAATCAAAATAAAAATTGTATAACTGACCAGATTGTTCCAATTGTCCGCAAACACCTGCTATTTCGCAGGTATCAACACGTCGCTCAGTCGCTGCGTTGCCAGCACTGCCCGCCGACGAAGACACGCCGCTCGCTTTGCCCCGGTGACAATTCGTAGCAATGTGTCCAGCTTCTCCACAATGGAAACAAATTATTTTCTTGCTGGGGCCGGATGTAGACGCCGCTGGTGAAGATTTATGAACACGCCCCAGCAGGCTTTGTAAACTTCGAACGACAGTCCACCGCCTTATGCCCTGGTTTTCCACACTTATGACAAGTAAACATAACAGAAGACAGTGGCTTCGAGCGTTTTGCATCACCATTAAAGTTGTTGCAGTCAATCTTTCGCTTAAGACTTGCACTTGCTTTTATCTCTTGCAGTAATTTTTTGCGTGTCGTTATATCGCTAGTAAATGCTAAGCGATTAAGCTGAAAATCGAACTGAGAGACATGGGCTAGTACATAAGATGTAGCGATTTCTTCATGGCTCCGATTATTCCATCTAGCCAATATGGAAGTCATCAAACGGCTTGCGTATGCTGCACGGCATTCACCCTCTTTTGGATTGCCATTGCTTAAATTGATGAGGAAAATTCTACTGTTTACGAGAGATCAATATATGTATCTTCATTTACGCCACCCCCCTCGGTCCTGTGCATCCTTCATCCAGGTACAACCCGCGACTTTACCGAAATTTTGGAGGAAGATGTTCTGATTTGTTTTCTTTCGACGTACCCCCTCTAGATATAAAAGCATCGTCGTCCGGAAATTAAAGATGCGATGGATTATATCGTCGTCTTAAGTTCACGTTGGTGCCAAATTGCTGTCTGTGATTTTGATATATTGAAAAAGTGCAGAAGAGTAGGTTAAATTATAGTTAAAGTTTTCAGAAAAAAATGCGGCGTTACAAGAAACTGAAAATATTGGTAATAAATGTGATAGTAGTAGAGTTGGTAGACGAAAAATGTTGATCACCCTAAAGAATCGGCCAAGCATGAATGGCCGTGTCGTTATATCGCTAGTAAATGCTAAGCGATTAAGCTGAAAATCGAACTGAGAGACATGGGCTAGTACATAAGATGTAGCGATTTCTTCATGGCTCCGATTATTCAATCTAGCCAATATGGAAGTGATCAAACGGCTTGCGTATGCTGCACGGCATTCACCCTCTTTTGGATTGCCATTGCTTAAATTGATGAGCGTTGCAGCGAGGGTTTCAGTGGAGTCGTAACGCGCGAGAAACAAGTCCCGGAAATGCTTCCAGGTCATACCTACATGCAAAATCTGTGACAGCCACGTAGAGGCATTACCTTTCAAGGCCTTACTGAGAGCTATAATCAGTGATGCACCCTCCAGTGGACGTTCTTCGAGGCAAATGTCAATTGTATCGCACCAAGCACGTGGATCAGCGTCTGTTAGCTCCGGATTGATTTCTGGCAACGTGATTTTAGGTGCCGCTGTTGGTGTTTTTATTGCTTCGATTAGTTGCATCATGTTCCTGTGTTGCATCTCGAACATAGCACGCCAGTGTGAGTCAAGTCCAGATCTCACTTCTGATGACGGAGAAAGTAATAGCTAAGCGACAGCGCCGTCGTCTTTTAGGTCCGGTTGCGTTGGGTCCATTGTAATTGAAACAATTTCAGTATGATAATGACACTATTTAATACTCGAAAATAATAATCACTTCACAATCACTTAATAAATTGGCAAACCGACAGTTTCGTATTGGAGGTGTGACTTCGTTGGCGTCTCAAATCGATATGCCGTATTAAATGATCCCCACTCTCCATAACGACTCTGTCCACATGCCGCCATTACAATAACAAGTGACGTCACGGTGTTTTCCACTACAAACTATAATCAATTGAATTAATTATTTCTCTCTCTAACATATATTTGAAAGCAAACGAGCAGACGAGTCACATGAAATCACATGACGAGCCCATGGAAGTCACATGACGAGCCCATGGAAATCTGCAACCACGGAAATATAACAAGATAGAAGTGCGACGCCAGGATTTTCTAAGGAAACGCGCGTCAGTTTTTCCATAAGCCGCGCCCCCAATTTGACATCATTACTAGCGATATATCTAGTAATGTGAGATGCACAGAAATAAATAGCGTCATATCGATAAACAGTTTTTACAGTTAAAAACCGCAGAATAAACCATGTGTTCAAGTCGGAACGTGCACGCTGACTGAATGAATCTTGCACGATCGTGCAAGACTGAGGCGTGTAGCACCCACTTGGCCGTTCTATCTTGATATATTTCTGTATCTGCTACACAATATTATCATTATGTCAGTATGTATGTTTTGTAAGACATGGTTAGGTCAGGCAGGTCAGGTTAGCTAGAATAGACGAGAAGAAAAATCCCTAAATAGTATAAAACAAAGTCGCTTCCTGCTGCCTATCCCTATGTTATATCCCTTAGATCTTTAAAACCACGCAACGGATTTTGAAGCAGTTTTTTTTAATAAATAGTGGTTTATATGTATCTACATTGCACCCGTGCGAGGCCGGAGCGGGTCGCTCGCTAGTTTTTATATCAATTCCGGAATATGAAGAAAAAAAATACACATACTGAGTACAGGAAGTACTCAGTTTGTATATTTTTTTACAAACTGAGTATAAAAATATATGTGTATTTTTTTTCTTTATAAGAAAAAAAATACACATACTGAGTACAGGAAGTACTCAGTTTGTATATTTTTTTTCTTATAAAGTCGGAGTAACTTCTAGCGTAGCATAGATTAGATTTCTATAAAAACTCGATACTTTTATAAAAACTTATAATATAAATCATCAGTGAAGATAATTTGTAATAATAAGTCTAATAATTTGCAAATAAGTCTAGTAGTAAGACATAAGTCTTAGTCTAATAGATTAGTCTAATAGCATAAATGGCGAAAGTAACTGTCTATCTGTCTTATTTTCACACGCTTCAAACATCTAACCAATTTGGATGAAATTTGGTATGAAGATATTATGAGGCCCGGGAAGGACATAGAGTACTTTTCATTCCGGAAAATTTTACTGTTTACGACGGATCGACATATGTATCTTCATTTACGCCACCCCCCTCGGTCCTGTGCATCCTTCATCCAGGTACGACCCGCGACTTTACCGCAATTTCGGAGGAAGATGTTCTGATTTGTTTTCTTTCGACTTACCCCCTCTAGATATAAAAGCATCGTCGTCCGGAAATTAAAGATGCGATGGATTATATCGTCGTCTTAAGTTCACGTTGGTGCCAAATTGCTGTCTGTAATTTTGATAGTGCAGAAGAGTAGGTTAAATTATAGTTAAAAAAAAAAAATGCGGCTTTACAAGAAACTGAAAATATTGGTAATAAATGTGATAGTAGTAGAGTTGGTAGACGAAAAATGTTGATCACCCTAAAGAATCGGCCAAGCATGAATGGCCAAATCGTCAAACGCTAGATGTGCTTCGAAAAATATGGTGGTAATTAGGTAGCCAAATCAAAGATTGAATTAGCTTAAAAGATTGTTTTTTTTTAATTCCAAGGGACAGTAGAGCTGAGTATATGATATGAATTTCACGAGTTCCTAAGAAAAAGTGTCTGACAGACAGACGTACAACAAAGTAATCCTATAAGGGTTCCGATTTTTCCTTTTGAGGTAGGAAACCCTAAAAATGCCGCAATATATTTTGAAGTGACCACCAAATCTCTGTTCATAGTAGGTATCAAATGCGATCGCCACTTGCGCGTTTTCGACCCTGAAGAAATCTTTAGCCGCATTATTCATATATAAAATATATTCTTATATATATTATTCTTATACTAAAACTTAATTACAGACAAATGAATTAAGTTTTTATAGTTAGTTTCACGCTTAAGGAGCAATTTAGTGTTCAACAATGAAGCATGCAAAAGAGAATAAAATGAATCTTGGAGGCTGCTGCATCAAATTAGTTTTGCTGGAATAAAAAAAATTTTACATAATTGTTGTTCTCTTTATCTAACCAATGCTACCTTATCTCATTGTTATCTTTTTGTTTTCATTGTAGCAGTATGGTAAAAGAAATTTTAATATTTCAATTCATCATTTAGAAATAGCGATGTCAAGTATGTATCTTAAAATAGACTTAAGATTATCCTTACTTCCTTATCCTTATCCTTACTAATATTATAAATGCGAAAGTGAGTTTGTTTGTTTGTTTATTTATTTGTTTGTTTGTTTGTTTGTTACGCTTTCACGCCGTAATTACTGAACCGATCATCATGAAATTTTGCATATAAGTTCTCTGGAGTACGGAGAAGGACATAGGCTACCTTTTATCCCGGGAAAAATAACTATTCCCGAGGGATCGACATTGACGCGGGCGGAGCCGCGGGCGAAAGCTAGTTAAGGTGATACCACTGTAAATAAGGTCGTTCTGAACCTTATTCATCTCGCAAAATACTTAAATTAGGAGTTTCAAATCTAAGTAATATGATTTTTGACTATTTCATCTCCAAAAATTGAAGATGAAAACACGTTTTGATAAAATTTTCTCGATAGAAATATTTTTTGAAAAATGGTCTTCGTTCGCAGAGTTTTTGTTATTGTAGCTCAAATGCGGCGAATGAAATAATGATTTTTAGACTAAAAGATAGGTTATTAGTAATTCATCAAAATGTAAATATGAAAATACAATTAACCGGTCTGATTTTATATAAAACAGAAATAACGAATTTGGCGCTTACGTTTTTTTCTTTGAGCGACTCGAGACTATCTCCTATCTCATCATTCACGGGCTAAACCGCCAAGCGCTATCCCTTGCGCGCACTTGATCAGTCCTTTGCCGAGCGAAGGTACCAAACATTTGAGGCCTCGCCTTAATATTATAAATGCTTAAGTGAGTGTGTTTGTTACGCTTTCACGCCATAATTATGAAATTTTGCATACAAGTTCTCTGGAGTACAGAGAAGGAGAGGGGAGGAGGAAAGAGGCTTCCTTTCATCCCGGAATAAATTACTATTTCCAAGGGAACGACGTTGACGCGAGCTAAGCTGCGGGCGAAAGTTAGTTTTTAATATAAAAGACATGTACCAAATTGATATCCGCAAATTTTGTGGTAAAATCCGACACATTTTTTTTTATAACTAATTTTGCCCTAATAATGTGAGAGTTTGTATCTTTCCTTGTTTGAATATTTGTTAGTCAATCACGCATCAACCGCTAAATGAAGATTGGTGATAGGCACATTGGTAAACCAAAACCAGCCTTTATGTTTTGTCCCAAATTACAAAATGTACTGTAATAATAGAATTTTTGAAATCAGCAAATTCATCGCTTTCACGAAAATTTGTCCAGCGCGAGAAAATGTTTCTCATTAAATATACCGACGGTAACGAATATGCTTTTCCGAAACTAAAACACAATGGAAACAATTAAATATGGTAATGTTAATTTATATCCAAAATTGAACGTGTTCTACGAAAATTTATGTAATTTCGTAAAACATTCGTTTCAATTGAACTTCAAATATAGGTAACTAGCTTTTGCCCGCGGCTTCGCCCGCGTTTGTAAAAAAAGTAGACATTCCCAGAATGAAAGATACCCTATGTCTGTCCCCGATCCTCAAACTACCTCCATACCAAATCTCACCCAAGTTGGTACAATAGTTGAAGCGTGAAAATAAGACAGATTTACTTTCGCATTTATAATCATCATTTACTAATAATAAATCTGTAAGGGTCGGTCATGGAGTAAGTTACTTTGTTTTCAAAGATATCGTGTCTATAAGCTCTATAAATGATAATAAAACTAAATTCACGATTTTTAGTTTTTTTCTGTATATATGTATGGTGCTTCATAACTCTTAAACGAATTAACTGAATTGTATTAAACTTGGTAGATATACATTTAGGCGTACAGGACACAGGATAGGCTACTTATTTTTTTCTCCAGTTATGATAAGACGTGGCCCTCATACAAACATAACATAAAATGTACGCGAACGAAGTCGCGGGCACTGCTAGTATTAATGTATGTGTAATATGGATTAAGTTATTTTTAAGTGTATCTTAATCAAAAGCAAATGTTTCGAATGTTTTGTAAGGCATTATTGATGTAAATTATTTGACCAAATTTAATACTAGCGGCCTTCCCCGGCTCCACACGGTATGTATTTGGATTAATACTTATTATAATATCATTGATGATAATAGATGTACTTATTATAATATAATTGTACCTATCTACTGTTTATTGTAAATGATAACATCGGATAATTTATATTGCTATTTAAAACATTAACTACATTTTAATTCATAACTTAAATATAATGTATAAATTAAAACCATTTATATATTGTCAAAAGTTTCAGAATCAGACTATAGATAAACGTGTACCGTAATCTAATTTCCGTCTATTTTTTTTTGACGTAGGATGGCAATCTAGCAAGCGAGTCACCTGATGGTAAGCGATAAGCGCTGCCCATGGACAACTGCAACACCAGGGTATAACAGCAGCAAGGCAATAACTTTCAAGTAGTTGGGGAAGGACATAGGAGGAGGAAATGGAGGGAAGGAAAGACCTCCGGCTGTCTCACTCACCGAACGAAGCATAGAAATGGTAAAGCTTCTACTCAAACGTCGATTTTCTGTGAGAGTGTGGTACTTCCCCGGACGAGCCGGCCCATTCATGCTACTAGCAAAAATTGCTTTTGTCAGTAGCGTGGCTCTACCACAACTATGTATGGTTTTTTTAACCGACTTTAAAAAAGGAGGAGGTTATCTATTCGATTTTAAGTTTTTTTTTTAATGTTGTTACCACATAACTCCGTCATTTATAAACCGATTTTAAACATTATTTTATTGTTTGAAAGGGCATGCTTTCAAATTGGTCCCATTTGAAACTTATCAGTAGCTTGATTGAGGTCAGTTTTTTTATATAAAAGGTTATTTTTTAATTATTTACCTATTATGCTTGCAGATTTATATTCTATTAGCTTCTGCCCACGGCTCCGCCCGCGTCAATGTACACTATGTCCTTCTCCGTACCCCAGACAACGAGTATGCAAAATTTCATGACTCTACATATAACATACATAACTCACTTTCGGATTTATCTATATCTATACTTGTATATATATACTAATATTATAAAGAGGAAAGATTTGTTTGTTTGTTTGTTTGCATCGAATAGGCTCAGAAACTACTGGACCGATTTGCAAAATTCTTTCTCCATTAGAATCCTACATTATCCCTGATGAACATAGGCTATTTAAATACCTATATCTTCCCGTGCGAAGCCGGGACGGGCCCCTTGTAATAATATAACAGGATAGTTAGAATTAGGGATTATGATTCTGACATTAAAATATTGCCAAGGATTTCAGAATCATCTATCCTAAACATATACCCAAGTCGAATTTCCATATGCAAATCGATAAGATACCGCATGATGCTGATACGTATGCTCGTATCAGCGTAATGCTTAGTATGCAAGAGGGACAGTGGCGGCCCGGAGCAAAATTTTGCGGAGTTTCTGCTGTCGGGCGACAGCAAATTGGGTAATATTTTAACTGAACTCATTTTGCCGGTAGCAAGTAGCGAAACTTCATTTTTATGCACAAAAATATTGTAGAGGTATTTATGTAAGACTGAATAGTTCTTTATTACTTTTAGATTTTTCGGTTACATAAAAAGTTTCATCAAAAAACAATACGAGAATGTAGGTACGTATTATTACATCTAGCGACGTAACAATTAAAATCTGAATAGTTCAAAGATTTTTACATTAATCAAAATGGATTCACTCACGTATTTTTTAGTCAGAATAACGTATTGCGACTTGCGACGTAACAGTTATTATCTGAATAGTTTAAAGATTTTTACATTAATCAAAATAGATTCACTCACGTATTTTTTAGTCAGAATAACGTATTGCGACTTGCGACGTAACAGTTATTATCTGAATAGTTTTAAGATTTTTACATTAATCAAAACGGATTCACTCACGTATTTTAGTCGAAATAACGTATTGCGACTTGCAAAGTAACAATTATTATCTGAATAATTCAAAGATTTTTATATTAATCAAAACGTATTCATTCCCGTATTTTTAGTCGGAATGACGTATTGCGACTTGCGACGTAACAAGTATTATCTGAATAGCTCAAAGATTTTTATATTAAACAAAACGGATTCACTTACGTATTTTTTGTTGAAATGCCGACAGTTTCAGCCTGCCAAGACAAACGAATGCCGACAGTCAAATAATAACCGATTTTGTAAATAACTTATTTGTTGAAAAGATATACTCGTACGTGTTCCATAAAAACATTGTAAAGATCCATGAAGATAGAGAAATAACAGTTTGCAAAGTTACCTACGACTTTCCCTTGAAGAGGTGACTCAGCCTGTCGAAATGAACAACTTTTCCTATGGGACCAATCTTAGGAAATGGATAATAGTCGACATTTCCATACAAAAAAATATTTTGGGCTCGTACCTTAACCTCTTAGTTTGTAGCCCAAGCCTTGCCCACTTAGAATTTCACAATATCTAATTTCTTAATTTAAGCGGTATTTCTTAATTTAATTAAAGAGTATAGCCTCGATAGGACTTTAATCCGACCCTAATTAGTAGTAGTTCAATGGCGAACTTGCACATATTTTTTCCTTGTGCAATGAAAAGACGTCCTATTGAAAGACCTTCCAGAAAATAGGCACGAAGGTAAAAATATTACCTCGCCAACTTTCAAGCCCTTAAATATGTAATAGCGCCTCATCATCAGGTCTTTTTAGTCTTCACTGCAGGAGCATGACCCTCTCTGTACTACCGAAGCCATACTTGGCCAAAGCAGACAGAAGATTTGGCCTACACTAGAAGTTTTTTTATACTTTTCCATTTTTAAGGTTCACTTGGCTGTCCGTCTGTCTGTCTGTCTGTCAAGACCTTTTTCTCAGGAACGCATAGAGGTATCAAGCTGAAATTCATATCAAATACTCAGGTCTACTGTCCCCTGGAGCTATGAAAAATCAAACTCCTAAGCCAACGCAATCAAAAGATTTTCGTGTTTTTTCGACATTCGCAAGGGAATCAAAACCTACAGGGTACTTCTCGTGAACTCATAATCTTGAAATTTTGTACGAAGCATTGTCTTATAACACAGATAAATGAAAAATTGCAAACGTTTGCATTTTTAGTTACATCATATAATAAAAAATATTTAATATCTACATATTTAATATATATTTTATATTTAAATTAATAATTTTTATTAAATGAACTTTTTCAACGATTTCTTACCAAATTGTATGCATCGATATCAAATTAAAAGTGCCCTTTACAGTATTTTTCTGCCAGATGCTTGCTTAGTCAGAAACATTTTTCCATTTCAACTCTCCATGCAAGTTTCCCATTCTGTAGTTGATGAAGGTATTGCGTGATCTGGAACAGCCTTTGCTCTGAAATATTTCATTTCCTAATAATATTATAACTAATATAATTTCCTCGTCCTATAATTACACAATACATTACTTTCAGTTTTTTTTCTATGATTTTTAAGCTATGTATAGGTATTGCATGAAATAAAATGTTGCAGTAAAGAAAGAGAGATACAACAAAAGATAAAGCAAGATGGCAACACCATGTTAAAGATATACAAACTTTTTAATTCTCTTTTGGTCCTGGTTAACAATAATTTCATGTTGTTCTCAATAGACAAAATGTACCTTATGTTATTTCTTACAATGTGAAAACAATTAAAAACCGGCCAAGTGCGAGTCGGACTCGCGCACAAAGGGTTCTGTACTATTATCTATACAATATTAGATACTTTATTATAAAAATCACGTTTGTTGTATGTGTTGAGCCCCCCTTTTTTTTGTTTTGTATTTGTTGTTATAGCGGCAACAGAAATACACCATCTGTGAAAATTTCAACTATCTAGCTATTTTTCAGTTCACGATATACAGCCTGGTGACAGACAGACGGACAGTGGAGTCACAGTAAAAAGATTTCGTTTTTACCCTTTGGGTACGAAACCCGCAAAAACGCAAATTCTAATGACGATAAAGAACTATATGCAAAATGCTATTATGAACATTTATATGATTTTAACAAGAAGTGCCGGAAGTACCCTTTAAGATAATCTCTGACGTCTAAAGGCAGTCATCAATCATCCATTTCAAACGGACAGCCTTTCAGCTCACCGATCTCCATATTTGTGAATAGCCTCGTTGGAGTTACTATCACTCATGTAACCTTTGAAGCCGTTTCGGGCTTCCGATTTTAGATCAAGGGAACGATTGGATTTAAAATGGTGTTGGGTTTAAAATAAATAAAAAATAAAATAATACTTTTGTGTTTTTTAGGTATTCTCTATGTACTATGATGATTATCCTGATGATCCTTATCCTTACTTCCTTACTAATATTATAAATGCGAAAGTGTGTTTGTTTGTTTATTTGTTTGTTTGTAACGCTTTCACGCCGTAACTACTGAACCGATCATCATGAAATTTTGCATACAAGTTCTCTGGAGTACGAAAAGGACATAGGCTACCTTTTGTCCCGGGAAAAGTACCAATCCCGAGGGATCGACATTGACGCGGGCGGAGCCGCGGGCGAAAGCTAGTATTTATATAATTACTAGCTTTCGCCCGCGGCTCCGCCGCGTAGTTATGGCGTGAAAGCGTAACAAACAAACAAACAAATAAACAAACAAACAAACAAACTCACTTTCGCATTTATAATAGGTATTAGTAAGGATAAGGACTAGCTTTTTCCATGAATCAGCCGTCTTGCTTCAATTCAATTCATTTATTTGCCTTACCGTTATTTTTACAGTAAACTCCTACTCCCTGGCAAAGTTGCCTGTAAGAAATTTCTATAGCGATAATGTCGCCTTTGTACACTACATTATTTTTTTAATAATTATTATTATTTATTTTTATATATTTCTGGTGCAATAAAGAGTTTTTATCTTATATAATTTGCTGTAACAGTGGTACAAAAAGTTGGTAGGTACATAAAACAGCTCCTCAATCTTAACCAGATACAGGCATGCAAATATTTAGACAATCAATACAGTCAAAACTAAATAAAATTATCATTAGGTAGATAAAAACAAATCCATATCATATCAAAGTATTCATTCATAGTGTATCAGTAAAATCAATTAATTATCCTTATCTTTACTTAATGTTATAAATGCGAAAGTGACTTTGTTTGTTACGCTTTCACGCCGTAACTTCTGAACCTATCATCATGAAATTTTGCATACAAGTTCTGGAGTACGGAGAAGAACATAGGCTACGTTTTATCTCGGGAAAAAGTACTATTCCCGAAGGATCAACGTCGATAAGCGTCGATCAATCAAGTAATTAATAATCATTCAAGTACTCTTCCACTGTGTAGAAACTTTTTTCTACCAGAAAGGTACGTAGTTTTCTTTTAAATAATGGCAACGGTAAGGCCTTCAAATAGAAAGAAAGAAAGAAGAAAGAAAAAAATATTTATTTGATATATCACAAACACGGCGAAACAATGTTACCAATTTTCAGAAATTAACATATTTGTGCCTATATCAAAATGGCCTCCTCTCAGTATAATGTGGCCTTCTGACCACAACGCTGGTCTTCCGCTGGCCTTCCAAATCTACTTACAATTTATTGTAAATACGTATAGCCATCGGATAACAGCTTTGATTGTCAAGAGTCGTGGTCATAGCAGGCAATAGTAACTTATCAGGGAATACCGCGATAACAATTTGACATATCAGAGTTCCGTGAAAATAGATAAATAAATAAATATAAATAAATTTATACGGACAAATCACACAGATTGAGCTAGCCCCAAAGTAAGTTCGAGACTTGTGTTATGGGATACTAACTCAACGATACTATATTTTATAACAAATACATATATAGATAAACATCCAAGACCCAAGCCAATCTGAAAAAGATCATTTTCCATCTTGACCTGGCCGAGGATCGAACCCGGGCACTTTCGTGTCGCAGGCTGGCGTGTTGACCGCTGCGCCACGGAGCTCGCCGAGATGTGTAGTGTGACGACACACGACCTCATTACTAGTCCACGTGCGGAATTATTTCACTCGAGAATAACCTATTTAAATAGAACAATTATCTGGTACAGTCAGCCAACGAGATACCGGACCCCGCCATCTACCTATATCTTGAATTTTCTCTTAAACTAAAAATCATATAAAAATAAAAATGTATATTCAGAAAGCCTTAATTAAAATCTTTCTGTATATATATTTTCATGTTAATATTATTTTTAGTTAAGGAGAAAAAAAAAATCAAGGTATAGGTAGATGGCGGGGTCAGGTATCTCGTTGGCTGACTGTACATGAGCACGTGTAACCTTGATATAACCTTAGATAATGACTACCTAATTATGTCCTACTTTATCATCTGTATAAAAGCTCTGTTAATTAAATAATACCTAAATCAGTTATCTTCAAACCTTCAACTAGAGTATTTCTCTCTCATATGTACATCCCTTCAGAGCACAATATATGTAAATGTAAGTTGACTTTTGACCAAATACATAGCGGCTTTCGAATGATACACTATTTTTAATCAAGACATATGTACCGTAATGGATGTTAAAATGACCATAAAATATTGTACACCGTAGTTTGTCAAAAGTTTGGGAGTAAAGTGCCCGCAGCGGCAGCGCTAGACGGTAACATAGATTACTAAATAGCCGGTACGTGGTAGTATTCCGAGACCGCGCTTTCCTTCTGCCTCATCGGCCATCTTGTTTATAGCCTAGCTACACTAACTTTTTATAGTTACAAAGTTTTTGCGTGAAGGAGTAACAAACATCTTTTTATCCATACATAATTTCCTATATTTTATTTTAAAAAGCCCTCGCCCGCTGCTCCGCCTTCATTAATGTCGATCCCTCTGGAACAATACTTTTTTCCGGGATGAATGGTAATACTATTTCCTTTTTCTTACCTCAATCAAAATGGATGGCAAATTTTATTATGTCTGGTTAATTAGTTAAGGCTTAAAAGCGTTACAAACAAACAAATAAATAAGCAAACTTATTTTCGCATTTATAATATAACATAGGCTATCGATCAAAAATAAAGATCTATGACAATTTTTAAACATCATTAACCTTCTTTATTTTAAAACAAGTTTATTATAGATACTAATCCAATCTCGTATAGTCATGGCCAAATTAGGACTTAAGGAAACATTATTGTTTCTGGTTATACAAACGTCATTTAGGACCACAATTCCCTCGGTAATTTCAAGTTATTTCTAACTTCTATTATATTCGAAGTAGTATTACAGCTGAAGAATCGCGCGGCTAGCAATTACTCGTCGACTCCAGAGACAAATTCGCCCTCGCCCTGAATTACAATATATGACGTCCTAAGCCCGTCAAGTTCTGTAGATAAGGCCTGGAGCACGCGCTGAATGCGTAATCGTAAGCGAATTTATTGCTGAGGAGACGGGTATAGAGATATAATGGAATAGACTTTTAGTTAGAGCAACGCTACCAGCAAAATTCATTTTTGCTAGTAGCATGAATGGGCTAGCTCGCCCAGGGAAATACCAGACTCTTATAGAAAATCAACGTTAGAGTAGAACCTTTACCGCTTCTATGCTTCGTTCGGTTAGTGAGAGAGCCAGATGCTCATCCTTCCCTTCCCCCCCATCATCATCATCATCAGGTCTTTTTAGTCTCCACTGCAGGAGACTTAATAGGATCACTTGGTTGTCCGTCTGTCTGTCTGTCGGTCTGTCAAGACCCTTTTTCTCAGGAACGCGTGGAGGTATCAAATTGAAATTTATATCAAATACTCAGGTCTACTGTTAGACTGTGAAAAAATAAAACTTCTAAGCTAACGCCATCAAGAGATTCAGCCGATAATGCCGCTAATTTTTGTGTTTTTTCGATTTTCGCAAGGGAATCAAAACCTACAGGGTAGGTCCCGTGAACTCAAAATCGTGAAATTTGGTACGAAGCAACGTCTTATAGCACAGATAAAGGAAAAATTCCGAAAAGCTTACATTTTTTATTATTTAACATAATAAAAATATTTTTAATAATTTTCGAAACTCGCTAGGGAATCAAAATCTACAGGGTACTTCACGTGACCTCATAATCTTAAAATTTGGTGCGAAGCAACGACATATAGCACAGATAAAGGAAAATTGCGGAAAGTATCAGTTTTTAGTTACTTCATTTTATTTTTTATTTATTTTGTCCCACTGCTGGGCAAAGATCTCCCCCATTGCCTTCCATAAGTTACATCATATAATAAAAATATTTTTAATAATTTTTAACTTATAGATAAGGGTACGGAACCCTTAGTGCGCGAGTCCGACTCGCACTTGACCGGTTTTTTTTCTCTATAAAATAACTCTAAACATAAAGAGATGTATACATAAAAGTTTATTTTTAACTTATTATTATTACGATAACATCTTTGTAGACGTAGGCTTGTTTGCAAAGGATATGTACTTATTTGAAGGTGCATCTGAGTGGCCAGCTAAGCAAAGACAATTTCCCGCCAGCTGTTCGTTCCCTTAGTGTAATTAAGGCGTTCAAATATTTAAACCGCCTGGCTGTAAAGGACTTCGGCGGTCGATCGATAAGTTATTAATGGCTGTCTACATCATCATTAGTTATGGGTTCCTCATCTTCTGTTACTAAAATATAAGTTATAGATATTATCACGCCTGTTGACAAGCTTAATGACCCAGTTGGCGAGTGAATATTTAATGACAATATTTATAATTATGTATGAATTTTACTGAAAAAATCTGGCGTTTGTGTCAAAAAAAAGGATAGGTATTAAATTAAGTAAAAAAACTAAAAATATATTTAAGTGTATAATTATCAGTAGCTAGCTTTTAGATATAATACAATAATACTAATGCAGTGTTATGTTGTTTATGAATAAATGAATTGAATTGAAATTTGACGTATTAATTGCACATTTTAAATTTTAAAGAATTTTCAAATTTAAGTCATTCGATTGCATAATAATTCTGTACAATTCAAAAGAAATCCTTACTATCCTTACTAATATTATAAATGCGAAAGTGAGTTTGTTTGTTTGTTTATTTGTTTGTTTGTTTGTTACGCTTTCACGCCGTAACTACTGAACCGATCATCATGAAATTTTGCATACAAGTTCTCTGGAGTGCGGAGATGGACATAGGCTACCTTTTATCCCGGGAAAAAGTACTATTCCCGAGGGATCGACATTGACGCGGGCGGAGCCGCGGGCGAAAGCTAGTAATATTATAAATCCGAAAGTGAGTTTGTTTGTTTGTTTGTTACGCTTTCACGCTGTAACTACTGAACCGATCATCATGAAATTTTGCATACAAGTTCTCTGAGGTGCGGAGAAGGACATAGGCTACCTTTTATACCGGGGAAAAGTACTATTCCCGAGGGATCGACATTGACGCGGGCGGAGCCGCGGGCAAAAGCTAGTATGAAATAAAATCAGAATTCATTACATTAATAAAAACTTTAATATTCAGCGAATTTTAAAATATTGTAACAACATCTATAAATTTGTGTTGTTTATTTACACCGAGACCGCAGTGTTTGTTTGATGCCACAACAACACATTATTCAAATTATAAGATAAAAACAAACAGAAAACATCAGGGGTGTCATCCTTAACTGCTTGGCCGTTGCTGCCTGCAACCACCGCAGGTGTGGCATCGGGTACGCGCGCCCGGCCACCCCACCTGCTACTTACTTTCCCCCCCCCCATACATTTCTGTGAGTAGTATCCTAATCCCTTTATTCCCTTCCCAGATCGCACAATCGTTCCCCAGCAGCGCCGGAAACACAAGAAGCCAAAGAAACTGCGCTCGCCAACCCGCCTGCCAAACGTGGCGAGTATTGCAATATCCTCCCATGGAACGAAGAAACCTTAAGAGAGGTCTTTGTCCAGTATTATTTTATTATTTTATTTATTATTCAATAACACATACATAAATATGATGTTAACAATTGTTCTACAAAACTATTTTATAGTTTGTCTGTAGAATCGAAAGATTTAAAAACAATTACAATTACAATGGAGTGCTAATAATACTTCTTAACTTAAGAAAGTAAATACTACAGTTAAATGAAAAAAAGGGGACAATGTTTAAATTATAACATAGAATTTATCTGATGTGGATGGTTAAGTTACAACAATCTAAATTTTGAATTTAATAGAAAAAGTTTAAGTTAGCAAACAATAAAGTGAATGATATAAATATAAATATTTAAATACTATCCAAATAGTAATTTTTGAGACATTTTTTAAACCTTTTTTTATTAGTTTCCTGTACCAAGGTTACAGGAAGACTATTTAATAAATAAGGAATTCGTTTTATTAAGGTTCTGTCCCCAAAGTAATTATTTACTCTGGGGACTAAAAATTTGCCAGCAGCTACTGATTTTGTGTGGTACCTATGTGATACCTGTTTGGTATGCTCAAGACAGCCATGGTTATTAACAGCTAGTAAATATTTATGCTTTAAACTAATTGGAAGGATTTTACATATTTTGAATAATTGCATATAGTTATCCTTACAATTTTGAATAGTTTTATTATTAACCAATAATTTAATGAATTTTAGTTGGAGTGATTCTAGCTTTTCAATATTACTTTTAAATGTTAGGCCATAGGTGTCCAGAGCATAACTGAGGATAGAATCTACCAGTGACATATATAAACATTTCAATATTTTTGTAGGAACTTTAAATCTAAGATAATAGAATTTTGACAACAATGTTCTTAGTTTTTTACATATAAAGTCGATGTGAAGGGACCAGGAGAATGTTTCATCAATTTTTAATCCTAAATATGTGATACTTTTAACTCTTTCAATGGGTTCACATTTACAGTTAATTTTGTTAATATTATGAAAACATGTATATGTGTGCGCTATAAGTTTTTTATCTGTATCTTTAAATTTAATATATGGTGAATGGATAATGGTAAATTTTGTTTTATCTGAGTTAAGTACAATGCCATTGTCATGTGACCATTTAACAACAGAATCGACATCATGTTGTAATAGTTGGATAATATCTTCCAAGTCTGTACCAGCTCGTATTGTGCATAAGTCATCTGCA
Source organism: Elegia similella (assembly GCA_947532085.1). Classification (NCBI taxonomy): domain Eukaryota; kingdom Metazoa; phylum Arthropoda; class Insecta; order Lepidoptera; family Pyralidae; genus Elegia; species Elegia similella. The sequence continues at coordinate 7,829,293 of OX383933.1, forward strand.
AACATATATGCTTCGCTATGCTGAAGCACACGACATAAACTATTGACATGCATGAGGTAACACAGGGGACCGCTACCCGAACCCTGGGGAACGCCGCATTTAACTGGCGTGTCATCACTATGTTCATTTCCTATTTTAACCTTATAAGAGCGATCCGTTAAGTAATTACTAAACCAAGGATTCAGAGGCTGGCCCACTCCACATTCTCTCATACTGGTCAACAGAGTATTTTTTTCTAGTGTGTCAAATGCTTTCCGGAAGTCATAGAAAACCCCTACTACAATTTTTTTATTATTTAAATGGTTATTAATGTCATCTGCAAATTTAGCAAGAAGAGTATTTGTACTTTTACTTTTCTGGAAGCCATGTTGTCTATTATCTATTATATTATTAGAATTAAAAAATATTCCCAGTTGATTTATAATACACTTCTCAATAATTTTATCTACGCTGGATAATATAGCAATTGGGCGATAGTTAGACACTATGTTTTTACTGCCTTTTTTAAATATTGGACGTATCAAGGCTTCTTTAAGAAGTCTGGGAAATTTGCCGAATTTTACAGACAAATTAATTAATTTAGCTAAGACTGGGCTTATTTTATCAGAAATTAATTGCAAATCTGACATCCTAATATGATCACTTCCTGGAGATTTTTTTGCATTTAATTGTTGTATGACTTCTTTTACTATATTACTATCAACTGGTTGCCACCTCATACTAGCATCTGACGTTTTGACATACTCTTCTCTTTTAAGCCATTTATCATTACATGTGTGTCGGATTTGGGCAATTTCATTTGAAAAAGTGTTTGCAAAATTGTTACATATGTCCTTAATACTACCCTGTCCCTTCATACTACTCAATATTGATTCATCCAAAGATTTACATGAGTTGCCCAGCAGATTATTAATTTTTTCCCATATTTTTTTAATGTTATTTTTACAATCAAGTATATCTTGCTTGTCATGATCATTACGAGCTTTGGATATCACCTTATTACATTTGTTTCTATATTTTGTAAAATTAATCCTTTTAATCATATTTTTAGGGTCATTTACCCAAATATTAAACAGTTTATCTTTTTCAATAATCATTTTTTTTAGTGATTCAGTTATCCATGTCTTATTTCTAGCTGTAACTTTTGCATAAACGCAAGTTTTGTAACTGTCTTTGTAAATATTATGGAACTTGAGTTTAAAAGCATCATATAATTGAATTGGGCAGTCATACAAGAGCAGATCACTAAAATCAGTAGATAATAATTTAGTTCTAACCTTAAAATTATCCAGTACTTGCTTAACTTGGGGAGGTGATGAAGGTGTAGGGGCAGATGCCTGCACAGACCTGGTACTTAAATGTGCATGATGTACATGATCGGACAAAGTGTGTTTCCATTGTAATGCGGCAGAAACATAATAATGGTCTGAGATTTTATGCTGCAAAACAGCAGAATTTATTAAAACGTTAGGCACACGGACATAAATATGATCTATACATGATTCAACCACCTTATCTTTTAATATTTCTCTACGTGTGATTTTGTTAATACACTTTATGAAACCAAATTCTGATAACATATTCTCATATGAAATAACATTATTGTCAGTGCTTTTCAAAAGATCAATATTTATATCACCACAATAAATTACGTTGGAAAGTTTTGGTAAAGTTGATAAAAGATTATGAAGTTCCACAATATATTCTAAAATTTTGTTTTGTTTATTAATCTTAGGTGGTCTGTACATAGCAATAATATAAATATTCTCACCTTGATATTCAAACATGATGGCAACACACTCTGCCAACTTAATCCCTGACACAGCAGCATGCCTGTACTCACATGACTCCAGTTGGTCGCGTGCATACACAAGCACCCCACCCCCACCACGCCCCTCACGAGTAAAGCACTTTACACTAAAACCTTTAATTTGAAAACAATGTATCATAGAAATGTTTATATTGGGCTCTGTCACAACAATAACATCTATTTTATTAAGATTTGAACTAATGGATAGCAAAAATTGGTTGAAGTATTTGTTATAAGATCGTATGTTTACATGTAATAAACAAAGATTATTCTTACTAATAAAAGATTGAGAAGTGAACCAACTGTCTGAGTTATTGTACTCATTTATAGTGACAGTTGAGTCATCACAAATGACATCTATATTGTCAAGACCCATAAAATTACATAATATTTTATGTTCTCTCAACCAACACAGCACATTCACTTCACTTTAGATTCACATAGATCACTTAAATCAGCCTCAGACCGCACCCAGATGGATTTTGCCCCGTCATCTCTCTTCACCAATACCTTGCCGTTGACCACCCAGATGAATTTATAAACTCCTTGAAGTTTTTTCTTTGTATTCCACAATAACGTTTTTGTGCCTTGAGTCAAATCCTCATTAATATATATCTTGGTTTTGGCTTTCCCGCCAGTGATCATGTCGCTTGTCAGCTCGTTGGCCTTTCGGCGCTGTGACAGCCATTGCTCACGAGTGTCAGCTCCCGAAGCCTTGAAACCCACTTTGATCGATGAGTCCTTGTTATTCGAAAATCGACGCGCCCAGTCCACATACATGGTACTAACAGCAAGCTTTTCTGCAATCATATTAATAATGTTTTTAATATTTTCCTCCGCAAGGCGTTCAACTCCAACAATTTCAATATTGAGGCGGCGCGATTCTTGCTCAAAGTTCTGGATTTTCTGGTCTAACGCAGCAGTACTTTTTTCCAAGTAGACACATTTATTGCTCATGTGGCTGACTGATTTTTCGATATTATTTATTTTAGTTTTCGCCTGCTCGTGATCCGCCATTAATTTGTCATATTTTGCTGACAGGACGCACATGCTTTGATCGATGGAATCAAGTTGTTTTTTAACACTGGGTATGTCGCTGACTTTGGAAAGGATGTCTTTCAGTAATATATCCTGAGAAGCCGGTCCCGGCATCAAATCTTCCCCGTCGGAGTCGTCTTCCTCACAGTTATTGCAATATAACCTACATTTGCCGGCTTTGATGTCGTTTTGCAAACCTTTTACACAGTTCTTATGAAAAGTTCCCTGACATGGGCCTTGGCATAGGAAATGAGATCCCTTTCTGGAAAGTATTTTTTTACACTTTTGGCACTCCATTTTATTTAATCACTGGATAAATAATGTTTAACACGTTAGCGTCGGTGCGCGCGCGGCGCGGCGCTGTCGCTGTCAATGTAGTGGACTCTTAACGGATGTGATGATGATGATGAAACAGAAAAGCAGACCAGACGAGATTCTCAAAAACGGACTGCTTGTTTCGGCAGTACGAAAACGAACCCTATGTACCAATGTGTAGCCAAAAAGAAACCGTGTAATTGTCGTAAGTATAACAATATCCTTGGGAGTGGCTTTTGTCCAGCAATGGGCTACTTACGACTGAAATAGTAATGATGACTCTACGATTACAGTCTATATGACTAATCTAATTATGACAGCCGGTCCTAAATCACACAAATCTGTATCCTTTCCCATCTTAAAGACAGCCGGGATCCGAGAAAGGCTCGAAAAGAAATTTTATGCTAGACACTCATCCCAATGGGAGCCACGCCTGTGGTAGTATAATTGCTGCTTTAAGCTAGGCTAATTTCAAAGTCACGGGTTTGATCAGCGCCGGCCACACGCGCGCCCTTGCTATTAGACTAGATAGTAGTTGCGTTTCATAGTCACGTAGTTCATACGCGCGTTGAAGCGGGCGCTCAATAATCAATTTAACAGCCTCCGTGGTCCAGTGGTTAAGGCCTTTGCCTGTTGACCCGGGGGTCGTGGGTTCGATTCCCACCGGAAGCATTCTTTGTTTAATTGCTTCCAGTTTGGTTACGACATTGCAGGCTTGAATCGCCTGATTGTCTGATAATAAAGATGATTCCGTGTTTCGGAAGGCACGTTAAGCCGGTGGTCCCGGCTGCCATCTGGTAGTCGTTAAAGGAACCACGTCAGAGGCCAAGAGGCGGTTCCGAAGAACTCTGACACCAGGGTGTGCATGGTCGATTGACCGTGTCACCTACTCGAAATGATGAATAATCAATTTGCAATGTTTTACGTCGTTACACTCTTTTCAAATAAACATAAACAGCTAGCATAATATAATAAAACATTAACAGCAGAAAATAATCAGCTAATCCTGTTATTATATTTGTCCCATTGATGATGACTATTACACAGCTGGGAATTGCGACGAAATGCGTGATACCAAAACTAGTTTCGCAGTGCGCGTCAGACAAGCTGTTGCAACGCGCTGTTCAATGACGCCTGTCGCCGGCATCACCCTGAAATCAACCTTAAAAACATTGTTTTGTTTGAAATCATACTGGGTCAACGGAAGGCTGTCTGCAGTCATCGATCAATCTGTTGTAGTGCACAACACGACAAAACCACACAACATCGATCGATATCACGCAGAGACAACACAACGGAATTGATGACCACTCTACAATTTCAAAGTCAATCCATATCCTTACGCAACTACTTTCACTGTATGCAGATTGGAAGTATTAAATTTGACATTGAAAAAGCATATATATACCATCTTAAAATGGGATGAACGATGGCTGCACGCACGAAAAGTTGTCACGTTCAATGTGCAAGTGAGAGCGTGGAACAAGAGGTAGAGAGGCACGATCGGCCTAAGCGTTCGGCTTGTGACACATCTATCGTTATTCCACCGTTATCGAGTAAAATTATCGTCCGAAAACCGAATTTTTATAAAAAAAAGTTTTTTTAAGGATGTTTTCAATTGAAAATTATGAAATTTACGAAAATGATTAGTATTTTCATTTAGTTAATTCTACAATGTAAATAGAAGGCGATCGGCGCAGCATGGTCAAAATCTGTTTCATCGTCATCATATCAGCCGCAAGAAGTCCACTGCACAAAATGTGTTTAAATGGAACTATTTCGGCCATAAGGTCTTATAGACCGTAGCTTTGTGTCGTGATACTATGTATTTATGTATATGTGTTTATATACGTACGTGATACATTTTTCAGAATCGGAATTCCGTGAGTTCAAAGCTTTTTTTTTTTACTTTTTGAATTCGTTGCCGGGAAAATTCCTGTCTGACATACCATACGTCAGATTTTCCCGTTCAGAAAATAAAATAAAACATTTGTGCAAAGTTTGGGGAAATTAGTAAAAGCTCTGTAAAAATACAGTTTTTGCGCGATGTTCACGAATATTGTAACGCAATTTTTTTTTAAATATGAGGTTCCCATACAAAAATGACATTATGTGACATCTATTCAGAGAGACGCAATTTTTTTTTAATCTATGATTGTAACGCACTTTGTATTGTTGTTGTTCATGACATCCTTCCCCCATGTCCTCCCCCCGTATCCTTTCCCCAACTCCTTGAAAGGCCGGCAACGCTCCTGCTACACCTTGGTGTTGCAGTTGTCCATGAGCAGCGCTGATCGCTTACCATCAGGAGACTCGCTTGCTCGTTTGCCGTCCTCTACGAGTAGTGCTGTTGTTGAGCAAATTATTACCCGTCCTTCACAAAAATACCTCTGATCTTAGACAATAATACTGAAAAATTAAATGAAAATGTAGTATTTTGGTCGTGCAAATTTATTTTTTGCTAGTAACATGATTGGGCCAGGGAAGTACCACACACACAGAGCATCGACGTTTGAGTAGACGCTTTACTGCTTATATGCTTCGTTCCGCGAGTGAGAGAGCCGGAGGCCCACTTTCCCCCTCCCCCAATTTCCTTCCCCCAACTCTTTGAAAGGCCGGTAATGCTCCTGAGACACGCTTGGTGTTGATGTTGTCTATAGGCAGCAATGATCACTTACCATCAGGTTACACGCATGCTCGTTTGCCGTCCTATATAATAAAAAAAAATATTACACATAAAAATAATTTTTGGGACACTCCTAACTAATCATTATCAGCGATGCTCTCTCTCTCTCTCTCTCTCTTTCTCTCTCTTTCTCTCTCGCTCTCGCTCTCTCTCTCTCTCTCTCTCTCTCTCTCTCTCTCTATCAACCGCTTTTTGACTTCTGGGTACGAAACCGCTTCCCTTTCTCCTTTATATAAATCTGTTTTTTTATTAATTGGAACAACAACAACAACATTGTCAACTTATCAACACACATGTGTATGAAAATTTCTATAAAAAGCCGTTGGTAAAAAAAAACTGGCAAAATTTCATTTTTCATATAGGGACGTCGTATGTCTGTTTATATACCGGGACAGTTGAACCTAATATAAAACATTGTTATAATTGATTATAATAAGCTTTTCTTACATATTTATGGCTTCCTAGATTTTCATTAGATTTGGTGAGAATGATGGCCACTTTAAGACTAGTTTACTACAAAATCTACCTTCAAAATCAAACTACATACAATTGATTATAAAATCGATAAATAAATAAAAACAATCGAATACAGAACCTACACCTTAGTTTAGTAAGAATAAGGAAAATTCACAAAAGGAACCTTTCTAAAAATGTTAGACACTAACTGGAATTTGTAGCGAGAACAGAACACTAATCTCGGCTGAACCGCTGTCCACCTGCCTACAGGGTGCTCGGATCCGAGATAACATTGTAAACAAGGGTTGCTCGGGAAAAATTAGCCGAGAAAAATCCGCTGAAAGGCTTCGAATTTAAGGGTAAGAAAATACTCGTAACTCGATAATGTTTAAAAGATTTTAATTTTGTTTTATCCCAGGTTTTGTGAAGATTTAAATATTCAATTAGGTAGAAACATTTTTAACATGATTTTATTCCTTTAGAGTAGGTATGTATTTATTCACTCAATCAGGGCTCAGAACACTAAAAACTTTAATACTGGTCCCTTAATTAGGAGGAAAACAGTTAGTGCATGGAAAAATGTTAAAAATCTATAAATAAGGACAAATACAGTAACTTCACGAACAGGAATTTTTAACGAGAATATAATACTAATTTCGGCCCGCTGTCCACCTGGACATCGGGCTGAAATTAGTATTCTATTCTGCCAAGCATCCTATAGGCAGGTGCGTACAGGGTTCTTGGATCTGAGATAACATTGCCTTAAAAATAAGAAGATATATATAGAACTAGCTTTCGCCTGCGGCTCCGCCCGCGGCTCCGCCCGCGTCAATGTCGATCCCTCGGGAATAGTAGTAGTTTTTCGGGATAAAAAGTAGCCTATGTCCTTCTCGGTACTCCAGAGAACTTGTATGCAAAATTTCATGATGATCGGTTCAGTAGTTACGGCGTGAAAGAGAAGAAGAGAAGAGTAACAAACAAACAAACTCACTTTCGCATTTATAATATTAGTTAGGATAAGATCCTTGTTTTAAGAATTGCCTTTAATTGTATTTTTTTGTGTTATGTCCAATAAAGAGTTACAAACAAACAAACAAACATTGTAGACAAGGGTAACTCATAGAAAATTAACCAAAGAAAAACTGCGAAAAGGAGCTGGGATTTGAAGGCTAAGAGCTTGCTGATAATAAATTATAAAATATTTTATTTTTAAGAAAGAATATCAAGGAGACCCGTGACCAGACTGGTCACGGGCAATGCTGCCAGTCCAACGTGGCAATGCTGCCAACCTTCTGGGCACACTACCGCGAGGCAACGATCTATTTATATTAATTTTTATTTAGTTGGAGCATTAGTCAAGTTATTTTAAATTTAAATTGTACATATATTTGAAAAAAAATCTTTTAGATCCATAAAAAAGGCAAAATAAGAAAAAATAGTATTGTAAGTATCACGAAACTTTGCCTAATAACTAACTTTTATTTGGTTAAAGTCTGTATGATGCAAAGGTAGGAACATCAAAGACAGGACATTTTTTTATATAAAGTGAATATTTTTTTTTAAATAAAGTTTGTAAGGCTTATGGTTGGCTATCGGGCAAAAGCAAGTCTGATTCCACCTGTCCAATAATTTTTATATAAAGTTCCAAGAAAGAAAGATCCAAAAAATTGTTTAAATCTACAACGTCCCTTTCTAAAAAATGAACATGTAAAGGCTCAATTAGAAGATACGCCACTTTTTACAATCTTTTATTTAGTTTCATCTGTACCGATGTTTGTCTGTAATCAAATTTTGTGAGTTGAATTTGGCCCAGTTTCCGGTTACCGATTGAGCTGAAATTTTGCATGCAATATAAATCGGATGACAATACAATATTATGGAATCGTTGCGCTGGACTGATGATAGAGTCGGAAGGAACACCAATCGTGTTAGGGCTCATTTGATTTGTCTTGGAAAGCACTTTCCAGTGGGGATTCGTTTATAATAAAAGTTGGTCAAAATTAATTTATTCCAGAATAAGGTTACATTTATAAATAAATACTAAAACTTAATCTAAAAAAATATAGGTTTAGGGATCCGCAAAATTTCTGATGTCTCTTTACCTGCTTTTTTGTCTTCCGTCCATAGCTCTACCAGTCTCATCGGCAAAATCTTACGGGTCTGTCCCACAAACTATGAGATTGCTAACATGGAGGAAGCCAAAAACGCATGGTTTATTGCTTGTCCAAGTACAGACCCCCCTATTCTACCAAAATCCCAAAGGAGCTGGGACGACATTATCTGCAAATTAAAATACGAATCTCTCTTGAGTGACAATTCAGATGCGGAACGAGCGAGACTGTTGGCGTCGGGTACCAGGGAATCCGGTGGTTGGTTGTATGCCCACCCTTCACCAAACACTGGCACCTTCCTGGAGCCCGATACTCTACGCCTCGCTGTGTGTCTCCGGCTTGGGGTCCGTATCTGCGCCCCACACATGTGCCCTTGCGGTAGCCAAGTGGAGCAGCTGGGGCACCACGGTTTGTCTTGCCAGAAGAGTGCCGGCCGCTTTTCTAGACATGCAGCACTCAACGACATCATACGCCGGTCTCTTGCCACGGTCAACGTGCCCGCTTTACTCGAGCCAACCGGCATAGCCAGAGACGATGGCAAGAGACCTGACGGTATGTCTCTGGTTCCGTGGAGGCTGGGAAAGGTTCTAGTGTGGGATGCTACCTGTGTAGATACGCTGGCCCCTTCCCACCTTCGTGGATCCAGCAAGCAAGCGGGGGCTGCAGCAGAAGCAGCCGAAAACTTAAAAAATAATAAATACAGGGGTCTCGGCTCTGAATAAATTTTTATGCCATTCGGAGTAGAGACCCTTGGTCCGTGGGGCCCTAGCGCCCATTCACTAGTAAAAGAGCTGGGTAAGAGGCTCGCTGAAATTACAGGGGACCGAAGAGCTGGCAGTTTCCTCGCACAGCGCATTAGCGTTGCGATTCAGCGAGGAAATGCTGCCAGCATCCTCGGGACAATGCCGGATTCCCCAAATTTTTTAGATATTTTAAGTTAGTTTAGTTAGTTTTAATTTTATAATAAGGTCAAAATTACGTGTACTCTTTAAAGTACCTAGATTTGAAGCCAGTTACAGGCACATTCCAGTATTCGAGCCAACAAGTTTGTATGCGTGACTTTACAAACGCCTTTGCCTAGTCAGTTGCGTAAAGCGATGGAAATTACTCTATGATGATTAGATTTTTTTGAGTAGAAAATGGTCTAATCTTTATAACCCTATGCTTATTAGTACATAGATTTGAAACACCCTCCAATGGGGACTACCGTTTTTTGCTCACTAGAGGGCGTTACAATTGAGTAAGGTTTCGGAAAAACTTATTGTTAAATTATGTGGAAACAAATACGAGTATATTATAATAATATTTAATATCTTTGTCTACATGAACTGTATCGCCTTATTACTTTAAACAAACGATAATTGTTTACGTGTAAATATTAAAAAAAAAAGTTTTAAGAATATCGATAAAATTTAGTATATTGGGGGTTTTTGGGACCGAAAAATCTTTATAGCTGGGTCTCATATCTGAAAAATGCGGTTTTTTTCGTCTAAATCTGGATTTTCAAGATATTATTCAATTCAATTCATTTATTTCACAAGATTTGTTCACAAAAAGACAGTCCATCTTAGCGGCTTTTATCTTTAGGAAGCTGTTGGTACTGTCCCGCACCCTGCGCACCAGGGAGCGGCGCGCTTGCGCATCGTCGCGAAGAAGCAATCGACATACGCCGCTGCGAACATTCCTGAGGCACTACAACGAGACGGGACAGCCATACATATTGACCTATTGGGCGCCATTGACCACTTTAGCTGCAAAACGGTCACGTGACTGAGACGCCACGATAACTAAAGTTATTACAATTTCTAGCCTGGCGTCAGGCGTGAAGTAACGTCAATAAGCGCTTGCGTACAAAAGGTTAAAACTATTAAATATCATTTGGTGCACTTCACTACACTAGCGCCACTAGTGGAAAATTCACACGCGATTGCCCTCATTACCTACACGTGCCAGACCTCGAGGCAATAAACTGTTATGCCAAGTTCACGTCAGTTATGCGGGAAGGAATGGAATAAATTAAACATCGAGAAAAAAATTGTGACCAATAAAGAAGAATTTTTGTTTCTGTTTATATGTATTTTTTCCTGTTTCTATAATTTTTAGGGTTTCATATGAAATGAAATGAAAATATATTCGATCATCCGTCCGTCCTTCATGGGGCTGTTACTCTTGAACCGTTATAGCCTCGTCCGCTCGTTTGCCGTCAAATATACGAAAAAGAGACTCGAAATTTCTACGATGTCAATGTCTATTGCTGTTATAAGAAACAAATAATTCAAAATAAATTTGTAATTAAACCCATACAAGACTTTTCTTTAAGTGTTCCTTCGGATTTTTTTCTCGTTTCCGACAAAATTGCTTCTTTTTTGTTTTATTTATGGCTTTCTCGCTTGTCGTATTTAGCCAGTATCAAGTATAATTAGTGTTTCCCGCGCTTTATCTCATTTTTCATTTAAAGGAGTTTATTTTTTTTAACGGAGCTGCTGGCGACGTATTCCACAAATCCACTGTTACACCGATTTCCCATTATAAAGTCCATATAGAAACAATTTGCAAATCAAGACAAAAGCTGTGCAGTTCGCCGAAATTCCCGCCAGGAACTTCAAAGTTACAGCAACTTTGGAGTTTTTGGCGGCGATTTATTTATTACTGAGTCAAACCACAGCTAGTTAACAACTATGAATCTTGTTCGAAAGAGTTTGTTAACCTTATATTACAGGTCGCTTGGTTTTAATCGTACTTAAGAATATAGATCAGAATCCTCATACAAGAAACGGAAAATCCTTGTGAGGCTTTTGTCCAGCAGTGAACTCATCATCATCATTTCGTGTAGGTGACACAGTCAATCAACTATGCAAACCCTGGTGTCAGAGTTCTTCGAAACCGCCTTTCGGCCTCTGATGTGGTTCCTTTAACGACTACCAGATGGAAGCACGGAATCATCCTTATTATAAGACAATCAGGTGATTCAAGCCTGCAATGTCCTAACCAAACTAGAAACAACTAAATAAAGTATGCTTCCTTATATGTGAATTACGGGTTACTCACGTACGAAGTCAGCTACAGGCCGACATGTTTCAACCTCATCCGGAGGTCTTCCTCAGGGCGAATATGAACCGAGACGCGCGCACGGAGTCGTCCCGATTCGCACTGACACTAGTGACGAGCGACGCGGCATGCGTGGGCGGCGCGGGCAGCGCGGTCCGCGGCTCGCTGAGCTCTCTGTGACAGTGCTGGGGTTGATGGGGGTTGCTGATGTTCTGCATTGATGATTCCCGTAGATTTTCTGGGATCCCCATTTGCGTCTTCATCATCATCATCTGTGGCTGACATTGCGCGTACGTGAAAAGAGCTCACTGTGTCAAGTTCTGCTGGCTGAACATGGCTTCTACTGTCCGTTTTCTGAAGCAATGGTTTCCAGGTGACGGGTAAGCTCCAACCTCCATCGCGATTGAAATTCGGGCGTTTACTAATCTCTATAGCTTCTCGTATTTTACGAGGGACAAAGCTTTTCTCTCTCGCTAAGACTTTAGCTTTGTCAAAGCGGATGTAATGCGTAACATCCGACTCTATCGCGTGCTCGGCGATGGCTGACCCGGTGCTGTCCAATTTCTTCAGACTCCGTATATGCTCATGCAGCCTTGTTGACACATTTCGTCCTGTCTCTCCCACATAGCTCTTTCCACAGTCGCAAGGGACTTCATACACACCAGGCACATTAAGTGGATCTCTGTCCTTTGGGGAACGTACAAGCTGCCTGATTTTTGTAAGGGGTCTGAATATGGTCTTGATGTCAAATTTCCGACGTAAGAATTGACCAATTTTGTCCGTCACTCCCTTAACAAACGGTAAGTACAATAGCGCTCTCTCAGCTGATGTCGAATGTACGCTCCCATTGGTACTAATTCTGAGACTCTGTCTCCACTTATACCCGTTGCTTTCCAACACTGTCTTTACGTGATGTATTGCGGGTCGCACAGTCGTAGAGCTCTGTTTATGAGTGATCGCGGAACCGACGCTAGATGGGCTGGGTGATGGTGTGAATCAGCTCTCAGATAGCGGTCTGTATGCGTCGGTTTCCGATACACTGTCTGTGACAGTGTTCCATCGGGTTGCCTCATAACCAAAACGTCGAGGAAAGCAAGGGCACCATCCTTTTCTTGCTCGCTCGTGAATTTTATTTTTGGGTGTAGCGCGTTTAGATGTTCAAGAAAAGGTGTCACGTGAGCTCTATTCAGAATAGCAAAAACATCGTCCACGAATCTCCACCAATGTCTAGGCTTGTTATCCACGCTATTAAATGCTCTATCCTCAAACCATTCTATAAGATACCGACCCGAAACCTGCAGGATCTAGTAATACTGGGAGACAAAGCAAATGCGTGTATCCGATATACCGTTTATTTTAGACTGTCTGTACAAGTGACAAAGACTTACATAAAACTACCCCGCACCAATTTATTATTATTCGACCCTCATACACTACACTCCCCCACATCAATCATCCCTTATATACTAAACAACAATATTTATTAAAATACCAATACCTATGATTCTTGACTTACTTAATATACCGTATAATAAAGTGACACACATCTATGTTATAACATTTTACATTTTCCTTAACCTACATTGCCGCATGGGCCGGCTCGGAGGTGGCAGCGGTACCCTAGGCAAGGCATCCTGAAATTCTGGAGAAGCAGGAGTGTTCACCCCCTCAACCCCTATGTCTGTTCCTTCCGAGCTCTCCGCGAGCGGGACGGCATCCCCGCACGCCGGCTCCGACTGCCCAGACAGGGTCACACCCGCCGCGCCCGACAATGCCGGTTGAGAACTTGTGCTAGATTCTTTTACGTTATCCGTTACTGGGCAAGCGAGCGATGACCTACTTGTTCTTTTCCTTAACTGGTCAATATGTCTATGAATTACTCCACCATCTCTATCCCTTACCTTATAATTGTTAGGCCCTATACACTCAGCTATCTGGCCTGCCGCCCACTTTTCCGATTTCAAGAACTGCTTATAATATACCGTATCGTCTTGTTCCAACTGCCTCTCGCCTCCCTTGGCCGCTAGCTTTTGAATCTGTTGCGCTTTCTTAACTTTAGCCTCCCTATCCGGTTTTAGCGTATCTAATTTTGTACGTAACCGTCTGCCTAGTAATAATATAGCGGGGCTCTCCCCGGTTGTAGCATGCTCCGTATTCCTGTAATGTAGTAAAAAGGTACATAAAGCCTTATCTGTGTCTTTTCTTTCTACATTCGCTTTCTTAATTACTTGTTTTAGAGTTTTCACCGCGTTTTCCGCGAGCCCGTTAGAAGACGGATGGTAGGGCGGAGAAAAGACATGGGACACATTCAAATTGTGCATAAAATTACCGAATTCCATGCTCGAAAATGGTGGGCCGTTATCTGTTACTATTTGTTTGGGCAAACCCCACCTACTGAATAATTCGCAAATTTTTCCTATGACTCCCGGGGCCGCCGTACTAGAAACCTGGACTACTTCCATCCACTTAGACATAGCATCAATCACTACTAAATATGTTTTGCCGAAAATAGGGCCCATGAAATCTAAATGTAGCCTTGTCCAAGGACGGTTTGGCCAAGGCCACATTTTTGGGGTCTGACGCGGCGGCGCACTCGCCTGGGACGCGCACACCTCGCACTCCTTACATAATCTCTCCACGTCTTCATCCACTCCCGGCCACCACACATAACTTCGAGCTAACGCTTTTGATTTAACTATACCCATATGTGGTTCATGAATCATACGAAGTACTCTCTCTCTGCATGCTTCTGGTACCACGAGCCTATAACCCCACATCAGACACCCCAATTCCTCATATAAACCTTCCTTACGATTAAATAAAGGTTTTAAATTTATAATATCGCATTCTTCCGGCCAACCATCGCGCACAAAACTTAAAATTTTTGCAAGTAACGGGTCTCGAGCAGTTTGAACCTTAATTTCATTGTAATCTAACAATAATTCCTGCTGAACGAAATGTAAGTACGTTTGCTCGGGCGCTGGCGCATGACTCACTTGTTTATCGCTGGACACAGGTAGGCGCGACAGCCCGTCCGCTCCATTTCGATCGGTGCGCACGTACTCAATATCATAGGAATAAGCCGACAATATTATCGCCCAACGTTGCATTCGGCTAGCTACCATTGTCGGTATACCTGTATATGGCCCAAGTATAGATACTAGCGGTTTGTGATCTGTACGTAATGTAAACCTCCTACCATACAAATATTGGTGAAATTTATTAACTGAAAAGATAATAGCCAACGCTTCTCGATGTATTTGTGAATAATTTTTCTCTGCCTCATTGAGCGTCCGCGACACGTAGGCTACCGGGCGCTCGCGGCCGCCGTCCCCGCTCGGCTGCGAGAGCACTCCCCCCACGCCCCGCGCGCTCGCGTCGCAGGTGACGATCAAAGGCAGGCTCGGGTCATAGTGCGCCAACACTTCCGCGCTGACCAGTAATTGTTTCACTTCTTTGAACGCGTGTTCACACTGCGTTGACCAAACCCAAGTTCTGCCCTTCTTCAACAACTCATACAAGGGAACTAACTTGGCACTCATACCTCTAACGAATTTAGCGTAAAAATTTACCAAACCCAAAAATGACCGTAACTCTGAGACGCTGCCTGGTTGGGGTATCTTTACAATAGCTTGGATCTTACCCGGGTCTGTCCTAATGCCCTCTTTATTTAACACGTAACCCAAATAACGCACCTCATTTACTAGAAACACACATTTATTCGTTTTTAACTTTAACCCAAATTTTTGCAGCCTACTAAATACCGCCTCCACGGCTCGTAAATGGTCAGATTTGCTTTTCCCGCCAATAATAACGTCGTCCAAAAATACCTCCACATTAGGAATATTATCTAATAATTGGCACATTATTCGTTGAAAAATTCCGGCACTCTACGCAAGACCATAAACTAGTCTATTATATCTATATAAACCTCTATGCGTGTTGATTACTGTTAAATCTTTACTCTCATCCAACAACACCTGATTATAGGCCTGGGATAAATCAATTTTTGAAAAGTAAAGCGACCCACTCAACCTCACTAGCAAGTCATCAACCTTAGGCAACGGATAGCGATCCACTATTAGGGCCGGGTTAACCGTAGCTTTGTAATCAGCACAAATTCTCAACGAGCCGTCCGCTTTGTTTACCGGCACGATAGGTGAGGCCCACTCCGAGCAGTCCACCGGCTCGATGATGCCGTCGCGCAGCATCTCGTCCAGCTGAGCGTCCACCCGCTCGCGCAGCGCGTACGGCAGCGGCCGTGCGCGGTGGAACACGGGCACCGCCCCCTCCCGAGCTTTCAACGATGCCTTGCCGCCAGTATAAGTCCCCAGACCTCCGTTAAACAACTCCTTATACCTGTCAACCAATTTTTTTAGCTCATTATCTAAATGCATGGAATTTTTATTTAAGTCTACGATATTGTTACAGCTCGTAAACACCGGCAGCTGAATTTTCAGCTCCGTCAGCCACTGCCTTCCCAACAGAGAAGTTGTACCACCGTCAATAACAAACAATTCCAAGTTCTTTTTAATATTTCTGTAACCTACCCTTGGACTTATTACCCCAAAAGGTCTAAGTACCGATCCATCGTAAAATGTAAGCCTAACGTCAGTGGAATGTAGTTTGATACTTTTGAAACACTGGTCATACATTTTTTTACTAATACAACTTACGGCAGTACCCGTATCTACCTCCATGTTGATTAATTGGTTCTCAATTAATATCGGTAGACTCACCGCCTTATAGTCGTTTAGGCACAGGTGATGGAAGTCCTCTCCATAGTCCTCTTGGGCTTCACTGGCGTTTTCTTCCTCCACCGATCCATAATTTATCCCCGCCCCGCGGCCTTGCCCTTGCTCAGAGCAGACCCGGCGCAGGTGACCCACACGCTTGCACTTGCTGCATATATATCGTTTAAAACGACAATTCTCTTGATAGTGGTCTGCTCCCCCACAGCAAGCACAGTGCGCCTTTGAAATATTTCGCGTGTCGGTTGCCTCATTCCTCCCGCCATGCGCACGCGCTCTGAACTCTGACCGTCGTAATCCCGAGCCTCCGCGAACACCGCGCGCGCCGCCGCGGCCCGCCGCTGGCCGCCATTGCTGCTGACTGCTATTCACCGCCACTGAATGAATGTCCGTAGAATTCTCCCGGGTAACCGCTCCCGCCGCCTCCACCGCGGCAGCATCCCGTTCTGCGGCTTCTAAAGAGCTGGCCAACTTTACAGCGTTGCCGAATGTAAGCGAATCATCCTCCGCAAACAACCTCTGCCGTATCAAATCGCTCCTCAACCCGCACACAAATTGGTCGCGCAGATTCTCACTCAGTGCTCCGCCCAGCTTGCAATACCGCGCCAATTTCTTCAACTCCGCCACATAACTGGCCACGTTTTCGTCCGCCGCTTGCCTCCTCTGCCTCAATCGGAACCTCTCTGCTAGTGCCGACGGCGCCGGCTGGAGATGATTGCGCAACAATTCCACCGCTTCTGTGTACCCCAACTCCGCTGGTTTCCTCGGGCTGGCCAAATTAGACAGCAGCTCGTATGCTTCGTCCCCCATCACAGCTATCAAAGTTGGTACTCTGAGCTCAGGTTTTACGCTGTTCACTGTGAAATACATTTCCAGCCGTTCCACGTATGACGACCACGCCCCGGCCTTCACATCAAACTCCCGCACTTTGCCGATCGACATCTTGCCGAAATTTCTGCCGCACTTGATTATTGCAACCAATCCTCGTTCGCCAGTATAAGATACCGACCCGAAACCTGCAGGATCTAGTAATACTGGGAGACAAAGCAAATGCGTGTATCCGATATACCGTTTATTTTAGACTGTCTGTACAAGTGACAAAGACTTACATAAAACTACCCCGCACCAATTTATTATTATTCGACCCTCATACACTACACATTCCATAAAAATGTTGGCCACCACTGGAGCAATAGGCGAGCCCATTGCCACTCCGTCAGTTTGAATGTAATATTCGCCCCTCCAGATAAAGAATGGATTTTGGGCAGTCCATAGATTTTAGGAGTGGTGGGATTAAAATCTATGGACTGCCCAAAATCCATAAAGAAAACTGGCCATTGAGACCGATCGTAAGCCAGATAGATGCTCCGACATATAAAATATCACGTTTCATGGCAGACATATTACAGCCGATGACGGGAAAAACGAGCAGCTATGTAAAAGATTCCACACATTTTGTCAGTCTAATAAAGGATGTCAGGCTAACAGATGAAGAAATCATGGTGAGTTTTGACGTAACGTCCCTATTCACAAATGTACCAGTAGAGGACACTATTAATATTATAAGTGAGATTATAAATAACACAGACATACCTACTGAATACTTAAGTGTCATGGATTTTTGCCTAAAGAGTGGTTTCTTTATCTGGAGGGGCGAATATTACATTCAAACTGACGGAGTGGCAATGGGCTCGCCTATTGCTCCAGTGGTGGCCAACATTTTTATGGAATGGTTTGAGGATAGAGCATTTAATAGCGTGGATAACAAGCCTAGACATTGGTGGAGATTCGTGGACGATGTTTTTGCTATTCTGAATAGAGCTCACGTGACACCTTTTCTTGAACATCTAAACGCGCTACACCCAAAAATAAAATTCACGAGCGAGCAAGAAAAGGATGGTGCCCTTGCTTTCCTCGACGTTTTGGTTATGAGGCAACCCGATGGAACACTGTCACAGACAGTGTATCGGAAACCGACGCATACAGACCGCTATCTGAGAGCTGATTCACACCATCACCCAGCCCATCTAGCGTCGGTTCCGCGATCACTCATAAACAGAGCTCTACGACTGTGCGACCCGCAATACATTGAGTCAGAGCTAGCACACGTAAAGACAGTGTTGGAAAGCAACGGGTATAAGTGGAGACAGAGTCTCAGAATTAGTACCAATGGGAGCGTACATTCGACATCAGCTGAGAGAGCGCTATTGTACTTACCGTTTGTTAAGGGAGTGACGGACAAAATTGGTCAATTCTTACGTCGGAAATTTGACATCAAGACCATATTCAGACCCCTTACAAAAATCAGGCAGCTTGTACGTTCCCCAAAGGACAGAGATCCACTTAATGTGCCTGGTGTGTATGAAGTCCCTTGCGACTGTGGAAAGAGCTATGTGGGAGAGACAGGACGAAATGTGTCAACAAGGCTGCATGAGCATATACGGAGTCTGAAGAAATTGGACAGCACCGGGTCAGCCATCGCCGAGCACGCGATAGAGTCGGATGTTACGCATTACATCCGCTTTGACAAAGCTAAAGTCTTAGCGAGAGAGAAAAGCTTTGTCCCTCGTAAAATACGAGAAGCTATAGAGATTAGTAAACGCCCGAATTTCAATCGCGATGGAGGTTGGAGCTTACCCGTCACCTGGAAACCATTGCTTCAGAAAACGGACAGTAGAAGCCATGTTCAGCCAGCAGAACTTGACACAGTGAGCTCTTTTCACGTACGCGCAATGTCAGCCACTGATGATGATGATGAAGACGCAAATGGGGATCCCAGAAAATCTACGGGAATCATCAATGCAGAACATCAGCAACCCCCATCAACCCCAGCACTGTCACAGAGAGCTCAGCGAGCCGCGGACCGCGCTGCCCGCGCCGCCCACGCATGCCGCGTCGCTCGTCACTAGTGTCAGTGCGAATCGGGACGACTCCGTGCGCGCGTCTCGGTTCATATTCGCCCTGAGGAAGACCTCCGGATGAGGTTGAAACATGTCGGCCTGTAGCTGACTTCGTACGTGAGTAACCCGTAATTCACATATAAATAATGTTATTATCTCGCGTTAGTTTTAATCAAAAAGTATGCTTCCCGTGGGAATCGAACCCGCGTCCCCCGGGTCTACAGGTAAACGCTTTAACCACTGGACCACAGAGGCAGTTTATGTTGTATGCAGTGAACTGCTCACTACATACAACATAGATTCTAAACACGTGCCGATTATATACACGTGCCAGTCCTCGGGGCACGGAACTGCCATGCGTAAATTTAGAATCACCTCTTTGGATGTCAGTTATGCGTGAAGAGACGGAATTGTTACGGAAACTACTTTTGCCGCGATGAGATAAGATTAGGGAAAATGATGATGCTCAACGTAAGTTGAAGGTTAATTTAAACCGAATTCAAATTCTTATCCTAATATTATTATTTAACGCAATAAAGTTCATTCATTCTTACTAATCCTTATTATAATATTACTAGTTTTCGCCCGCGGCTTCGCCCGCGTCAATGTCGATCCCTCGGGAATAGTACTTTATCCCGGGATAAAAGGTAGCCTATGTCCTTATCCGTACTCCAGAAAACTTTTATGCAAAATTTCATGATGATCGGTTTAGTAGTTACGGCGTGAAAGCGTAACAAATAAACAAACAAACTCACTTTCGCATTTATAATATTATATATATATATATATATATTATCGTACATAATAATCATGTCACTTAAATAGGCGCTTTTATAACCCGTCCCTTAATGTTTCCGGTGCAAAGGTGCCCACAACACTAGCTGCGTTGCTGCGCTGGATATCTATGGCCATCCTTTGCACCAGAAATGACCCAGAGATACGAGTATATCCTTATCCTTACTAATATTATAAATGCGAAAGTGAGTTTGTTTGTTACGCTTTCACGCCGTAACTACTGAACCGATCATCATGAAATTTTGCATACAAGTTCTCTGGAATACGGTGAAGGACATAGGTTACCTTTTATCCCGGGAAAGAGTACTATTCCCGAGGAATCGACATTGACGCGGGCGGAGCCGCGGGCGAAAGCTAGTAGGATACAAATTATACAAACACAACACAACAAAACAAACAAAAAAATAAATGGCATTAATGGAGTCAGACAGTTAGATCCGAGGTCAATAGAGTCTGTGGAGATCTTACTAAATCCATTAAGTAAATAGGTATGCAGCACGAAAGTTTAAAAGTATAGATCTTAGTTCTTCCACGTGGTTTCCTAGTGGACTGTTTTTCGTAGGCGCCGATGTAGGGATCCTGCCGGGATTTGGGAATGAAAATGCCTCGCTTCCGTTACACCGTTTATTGCACGACTGTGCAGCAATGTTCACAATACACTTAAACTTAAATAGATAGACGCGTGCGTCTTAATCGAAGGTTGGCAGAGAAGAGCATTCGTATTACGCAGAGACACAGAGAAAAGAAAGCCGTGTGGTATCCAGCAGAGTAGAATAGGACCACTCCAGGTCTTCCCGTGGATGTCGTAGAAGGCGACTTAGGAAATACAAGCTAAACAAAGCTTATAAACATCTGAGAAACCTCTCCAACCCGTCTGGCCAGCGTGGAGAGTGTAGGCCAAGTCCTTTGGCTGCTCTGGCCAAGTATCCTAGTAGTACATAGAGGGTCGTGCTCCTGTAGTGGAGACTAAAAAGGACCTGATGATGATCATGATGACAGAGATAACTCTCCAGACCTCGGATCAAACTATTGCATATTGTCCAAAAACTCAATCCATACTTCCATTCTATTAGGTCCGGAAAAAAAGCTTTTTCGTATTTTTATGTAAAAATTTGTGGGAAAATATCTTCGGGTTTACTGTTTGTATCTGACTGGTTTTAATTCTATTGGAAAAGTGACATTTTAAAAAGGAATATAAATAGGTAATAAACATAGAGATAAGATAATCCTGAGTAATAAACATTTTCCATTTTTCAATTATGTTTCTTTCATTAAAATGAATCAGATTAATAAAAAAATTCTAGATATTTAAAAAAGTTAATTAATATTAAGGAAAAGAGCAAAATAGGTCACGAATATTTTTTTTTTGTTCACAAAGCTACGGCTATCCCAATAGAACCAACACAAAGTCGAATTAAACATTAATGTCTTTGAAATTAGATATTCGATTGAATGAAATTCGATGAAGTTTTTATACAAAATACGAAAAATTTTCCCCCAATCTAATATAGCCTACTAATATTATAAATGCTAAAGTGTGTATGTTTGTTACTCAGTCTTATTTATTTTATCTATTTATTTTTATCCCGGAAAATGAACTGTTCCGAGGAATCTACATTAACGCGAGCACAGCCGAGGAAAAAGCTAGTTTACTATACTCCTCGCGGGTCCGAAGACTCGCTAAACAACTGAAAATGGATGGATTTTTAGAGTAAGATGCAAAGATTTTAAAAAAAATACGTCTCATACTTCTATGGTAACATGCCACACGAAATGTTGATATATGAAAGTAAATAAAATCTTGTCTTTATCTTTTTCTTCTTCAGTGGTGTTCAAAAGTTACAACTATTACGTCTACTGTGTATAACATGGTACAATTTTAGCTTTGCTGCAAAGTCACAGAACTTGTATGTTTATAGCTACAAAATTAAAAGTTAATTAATCCTATCTAAAATAAAAACCTAAATATAAATAAAACCTAACTAGAAATAAAAACCTACCTATAAATAAAAAATGTCACGCAGTTCATTGCACTGCGGTAATGTGCCCAGAAGACTTTAACGAATAAACCAAAGGCCTGGTGCCCCTTGGTCTTTCGACACCTGGACCAACTTTTTGCTCACAAACTTGAAAAGTTTGTGAGCTGATGAGCCCCATGTATGTTTATATAAGTATCATATAAAATATATCTGTCGGTGATTTAATATTCCAAGACACAAGTTCATGACTTCCTTTCGCTAGCTCAATCTGTATGATTTGACCCTTGGTATAAATATTTTTATTTATTATTTCAAACAATAAAAAATATTTTGTACTATTACCGTATACCAGTGTACTTACTATACACCCGTAAACAATAACTCTCGTATAATTCAGCCCAACTAATTTGTTTCGGTCGGGCAAATTGGATCGCCTTAGCGATTTCACTCTGCGGGTTTTAAAAGAAAACATTCTAAGTATTTGTGGGCCAATTAGGAATATTATGTTTACAAAAGGGATTACAAGAAGTTGGATTTTTATTTAATAAAAGCAGGCCTTTCCTTACTTATAAATGAATTAGGCAATTCAATGCCAATAAAAAATGGTAGTTATGTTTTGCATGAAATAATAGCTATAAAACAACGATATATGAACCAATAGGCTCAAATTATAACAATGTTGTACTTCTGAGTTACGGATTTATCTATGGAAGTACTAGTACTTATGTTGTGTCTATATACCTATATATATTACGTATAATAATGGGTTTTTACCTATGAAATTGTCTTTTTTTCCGCTTGTTATTTTGTTTCATTAGAAACTAAAATCATAGTCATTAGACTATGATTTTAGTTTAACACATTTTTTTATTAAAACTTGAAAGTGATATTAATAACATTCTGTATTCATATTTACTTGTTTTCTGAATTTAGTTAAGTTGAAAAATGCTCATTAAAGGAACTCGAATATCGTCATTTTTTTCTATTCTTTTTCTCACTTTTTGTACATTTTATTATGCGTCAAGCTTACTATTGTCAGTAAATACATGCAAAATTTCACTTTAGTCACAGCGGTGACACTCCCTGTACGTGTGACTTCGAGTTTCTGTGTCCTTGAATCGCAACGTGTAAGCGCTAAGGTTGACATCACGGAACAAGAAAAAAGAGGACGTAGGATTAATGACTTAATATTTTTAAAGTAAAATGAATATTAGTAATGAAATTATTTTTTTCTATGTAGTATAGCAAATGATTGAGACTATTAATAGGGTCCCGTTTTTACCCTTTGGACACGGAACCCTAAAAACAGTATAAATAGTAGTAAGACAACATCAGTTGGTATTATCTTAGGTATTCGGTACTAATGCTACTGAATTCTTTAGCAATTTATGTTACGCGCCAAACATCTCCGATAAGGTGCTAGTAACTAGTTGAAAATCCTGATGACATCTTACATTACGACGAGATAATCTGTTAAAGTGATAATATGAGTAAATACCATAGAGATAATATAATCCTGGTAAATACCTACATAGGCTACTTAGAAGTAGGCAGCATAATAATGTAAAACGACAAAGTGATTTAGGTGTTTACTACGTGTAAAACGGTCTGTACCACCTACCCCGTATCTATTACTAGATCATCATCATTTTCGAGTAGGTGTCACTGTCAATCGACCATGCACACCTTGGTGTCAGAGTTTTTTGAAACCGCCTCTCGGCCTCCGACGTGGTTCCTTTTAACGACTGCCAAATGGCAGCCGGGACCAACGGCTTAACGTGCCTTCCGAAGCACGGAAACATCTTTATTATCAGACAATCAGTTGATTCAAGCCTGCAATACCCTAACCAACTGAAAACATCTAAACAAAGTACGCTTCCCGTGGGAATCGCCTTAACAGTTCGACTACTAGGTAATAGAAAAAAATATTAACTAGGTAGGTACTTACTTTCAGGTTCGCTAGGCAATGAGAAGAAGCTTTTATCATTATTCTGTTTTTGATTATTGCCACAGCCATATACACGACAATAAATCTTAGCATCGGATATGATTATTGTTTAAAACGCGTAGTACTCAAATCTCGCTTTCTTTACTCACTTGCGTGCCCTCAAATAATCCACTTAGTGCTGGCTTGTTCACCGCCCCGCGCGCCTCTCGATGCCCCTGCGCACATCCAGACACCCACACATAGCCGCAAGCGCTTTTACGTGCACAAATGCTTGAGTGTCGTTTCTTTTCGTGTAGCGTATATATTCTTTGCTTTAGTTGAATTTATCAAACCCTAAATTATACTAAAAACGTGAGTATGAAAAATTCAATTACTCGTAATTCTTTAGAGAAAACGATTTCATGGGTAAAGTAAAGACCGAATACATGTACAAACGTAACATAATTGACATAAATACCATACCATGCCATACTACTATAGCATAACGTATGTTGATGAATTGAAATGAGACTAATGGAAAGCATACCCTTTCCAATAAAATAAGTTTTCTAAATTAATTCAATGACGGAGTCCTACATAAATGTTATAAAAATACAACCAAATCACAACCTCTTTTTTGAAGTCGGATAAAAAGAGTTGTACCTATTGGCCCAAAAAATACAACAAAGTCTCCGTAATTTAAAGTGGTTAAAGGTGTTGAATAATGTATCAGCATTTTAAACGGTCCCCAATTCGATTACCGGCCCAAAGAGATTTAAATCGACTCTCAAGTATTTAAATATCCGAGTTGAAAAGGGACTCCAAAATTTTTCATCATAAAAAGTTTAGTAGGAGAAACGGTTAAGATGCAATTATTACTTTGCCAGGGGTGTCCTCTTCAACTGCCCGTCCGGTGGTTGCAGGTATGTCATGGGGTACGCATCCCCGGCCTCCCCTGCTGCCACTCACTTTTCCCCCATTCTTCCGAGTGAGTAGTATCCCAATATCTTCATTATCCTTCCAGAACCAACAAATTCCTATCTTTTCAGGGCAGCAGCCTCGGAAGCACAAGAATCCAAAGAAACTGCGCTCGCCAACACGCCTGCCAAGCGTGGTGAGTATGGTAATATAGTCGCATGCATCAAAGAATCTTCGGGAGAGGCCTTTCTCTAGCAGTGGACTTCTTTAGACAGTTTAAAAAAATAAAATAAAACGTGGACTTAAGGGCCCGTACTACCTCACACTGCTTTGCATGATTGACTGTTATATCAATAATAATTAAATACTCAAGTTGAAATAAAAATGCAGCAAAGTTCAGGACTAACTCTGGTAACTATATGACTCAAAAACACGATTGAGTTAAATTTTCTCGATAGAATAAAATTGCAAAGTTGCCTCCAAATCACGTCTAATTTACTCGGTATATAGCATTATTCACCAAACACATTAAAATTAACCTTGAAACTTTTGATTATTATTGCATTACAGATAAGGCAGCCATCATATGTTTTTCTTTTTTGAATAACCCTTGAATATTCCTAAAAAACGAAAATATCCAAAGTAGCCAACGCGTTTAGACCATCCGCGTTTGTACCGCCACGCCGCCTGGCATATGGCGGGCTCTTAATGCCAGATGGTATTTCCTCCTAACTGGACCTTTAAATAAAAAGGGTGGTGCGATAAAGTACTAATTTGAATACATTAGGTACTTATACAATATATAAAGAAAACCCTGTCCGACCCTTGAAGGTTTGATTCAGCCTGTCGATATAAACAACTTTTCCTATGGGACCAATGCTGGGAACTCAAATTTTTTTTTACGTTCGCTTGCAACCGGCCGGTTGGCCGCGGCATTATTGTATGAAAATGTAATTTTTTTTTACGTTCGCTTGCAACCGGCCGGTTGGCCGCGGCATTATTGTATGAAAATGTAATTTTTTTTTACGTTCGCTTGCAACCGGCCGGTTGGCCGCGGCATTATTGTATTAAAATGAAATTTTTTTTTACGTTCACTTGCAACCGGCCGGGTGGCCGCGGCATTATTGTATGATAATGTAATTTTTTTTTACTTTCCCAGCTTTGATCCCATAGAAAAAGTTGTTAATATTGACGGGCTGAATCACCCCTTCAAGGATCGGATGGGGTTTTCTTTGCATATTGTATATAAATAAATAAATATATATAAATCACACAGATTGAGCTAGCCCCAAAGTAAGATCGAGACTTGTGTTATGGGATACTAACTAAACGATACTTATTTTATAACAAATACATATATAGATACACATCCAAGACCCAGTCCAATCTCAAACAGATAATTTTCCATCTTGACCTGGCCGGGGATCGAACCCGGGCACTCTCGTGTCACAGGCTGGCGTGTAGACCGCTGCACTACGGAGCTATATAATACTAGAGTAGGCGTTAGACTGGCAAAGCAATAGGAAACTCAATTTGCCAGCCCTAATGAGGGATTAACTTCCGAAGCAGAAACATTAACGCCAAATATATTAGCTTAATTTGCTTAGAACTCACTTTGGGACGTTTCTGATTCAATTACTCGCAGCGGTCATCTGGTGTTTGTTAGGACTACGAGAAATAAGTTAATATTAGCGAGTGTGTATTTTATTCATTTTCTGTTGGGACGGTAATATCCTCAGCATATAAGTCTCTGTTGATATCGGTACACAGAGGCGAGAGTGCTCGCCTCTGTGTACCGCTAAACAATAATGACGAGAAAACTGAGACGCGCGCACGGAGTCGTCCCGATTCGCACTTACGACCCTGAGGAAGACCTCCGAATGAGGTTGAAACATATCGGCCTGTAGCTGACTTCGTACGTGAGTAACCCGTAATTCACATATAAATAATGTTATTATCTCGCGTTAGTTTTAATCAAAAAAATACATACATAGTACAGTTACGATATAACTCCGGTTCGAGATCCGCAATAGGCCGGGGAATAAGCTTCTTTTAATATTTTGAAGTATTTTTTAATAAAATATCTCCGGTTATATTGCCTGCATGTGGCTGTTTTGGTACCAGTTGGTTATTTTAAACCTAGGGTAAAAATATAAGGCACCTATTTTCTCAGTAAATTTTTCTTTTCTGTTGACTTACGAAAAAAAATTGGTTGTCTGCAAAGTCGGTTTAGGGACGATAATTTTACGTGATAATGGCGGAAAAGAAATAGATGCGTCACAAGCCGAACGCTTCTAATAGATGCGACACAAGCCGATAAGCAGTTGAAGATGACACTGACCTTCTTCCTGAAATTTATCAAAATGGATGATATTGGCACCAATGTGTACATGGCAAATTTGCCTTAGCACTACTGATGTCTATGGCGCTCTGTCTATGTAAGTTGATATGATATGAATATAGCTTCCATGCTGGTCTGGTAGAAATGAAAAAAACGTAGAATGTACCAGCTGCTTCTCTTCCCGCACAGATCGTGAAAGTCGATAGAGGGAATGGGTAAAATCTGAGGAATCATGTTAAAGGGCAATGTGGCTAGCAACCCATCACTATTTTGATTCCGTTTTCCAACTAATGCCCACCAACATGCTTAACGTGGCCTTCAGGTCTTATAGACCTAGGCTCTGTCTACCCCGCAAGAGAAAAAGACGTAACACTATGTATGTAGGTATGTATGTATGAATATGATTCGCGAGACCTACAGCTCACATAACCAGTTACTGCTACTCATGAATTTCCTACTTTAACATCCATCAATTGTAACGGTTTCTTGCCTGACTTCAATATACCTAGGTTATGCTTTTGCACGAAATATTAGAAACGACATATAAAAAGGGATGCAGGCCGCTTCCAACTGATCATTCTGGCAATCCTTGGGGGCCTATGTCTAGCAGTGGACATTTTTCGGCTGATATGATGATGAAAAGGAAGAGTGGTCTCTTATTAGACCTCTTTTGTATGAGAATAAGGTGTGTCTGCAATTATAAATATATATTAGTACCTGAAAATTATGAATTAATTAGACAGGAAAGATGGAAATGCCAAAAAATCCAAAAGGAACCTACCTAATTTTCATGAAATGTCGATTTTGACTTATCGTAATCCTATCCTAATAATCCTAATCCTAACTATCCTAACTAATATCATAAATGCGAAAGTGAGTTTGTTTGCTTGTTTATTTGTTACGCTTTTACGCTGTAGCTACTGAACCGATCATCATGAAATTTTGCACACAAGTTCTCTGGAGTACGAAGAAGGACATAGGCTTTTATCCCTATTCCTTATTACCTTATCTACTATTCCCAAGGGATCGGCATTGACGCGGGCGGAAGCTAGTAATATATAAATACGAAAGTGAGTTTCTTTGTTTGTTACGCTTTCACGTTGTAGCTACTGAAAAATTTGCCTCCACGTTATCTGGGGTACGGAGAAGGATATAGGGTACATTTTATCCTGGGAAAAAGAACTGTTCCCGAGGGATCGACATTAACACTAGCGGGACCGCGGACATAAGCTATTTATGCACAAACATTTATAAGATGTATTTATGTTTGTCCAGTGACCTTTAAGAGTTCACGTCGAAAAATATCGCTACTGTTAAAACTTTAACACCCTATCGAAAGCTATTCACATGTCGAATGGCACTTCAGCTCGGGCTACTGACTGGAAATAGCGATATAGTCTACGTGACCTTGAAACCCTTGAAATGTTCAATACTACTCGCTTAATAAGGTCAAAGGTCTGATGACACAAGCATCAGAACTCTAATCTTTTTTATTCAGGTTAATAAGTAAGTAAAAAGGGGACCTAAGGGCAGGCGCGCATTTTGGTCAAAGACTGAGTCTGGCCATCCAGCGAGGAAATGCCGCCAGCCTTTTGGGCACCCTGCCAGCAGACCGCAGCGATTTGGCATACATATTTTATTTTATTTGATGTGATTTATAGAATCATTTTGTTTGTAATTTAATTTAAGTTTTAGTTAATAATTCTAGTTTAGAATTATTTACATGTATCTGTTAATTATTAATTATCTATACATATAATAAAACAGTAAAATTATTTTGTCTGTACATTTTGAATTTTTGACTGAAATGGATAGAGGGACACTTAAAAAGAATAATAGAAAGCAAAAAAATTTTTTTGGAATTTCTTGTCTGTCTTTCTGTGTGTCTGTCTGTCTGTCTGTCTGTATGTATGATCACGATTATCTCCGAAAATACTGAACCGATTTACTTCAAACTTTCACCAATTGCTTTGTTTTAACTCAGTTTAACATTTAAAGTTTGTTTCATCAAAATCGGTTCATTAAAAAAAAAGTTATCGTCATTTGAATGAACAATCAGTCAAATGAATGCAAACATATAGCAAAAATAAAATAAAATAATAAGTGACATAAGAAAATTAAAATCCAAAGTCAATTCATCATCATTATACGACAGCATTATACCTATCCACACTATCCATAGTAATCCATATTAAAAAAAAAAGGAGAAGCTGACTGACTGACTGACATATCAACGCAGGGCCTAAACTATAAAGGTTAGGAACTTGAAATTTTGCACAGGGGTTCCTTTTATAACGTAGGGGAGCACTAAGAAAGGATTTTTGGAAATTCATCTCCTTAGGGGGAAAAACGGGTTGCAAAGTTAGTATGAAACTTTGTTGTTTTTGAAGTTATTCGAATGAAATTCAGCATGAAGGTTCTTTACTGAAAGGTATGAAACACGAGTAAAATATTTTACTCAAAAATCATCCCTTAAGGGGGTAAAATAGGGGTGCAAAGTAAGCATGAAACTTTCTGTTTTTGAAGTTATTCAATTGAAATTCAGCATGAAGGTTCTTCACTAAAAGGCATGAAACACGAGTAAAATATTTTTCTCAAAAATCATCCCTTAAGGGGATATAACGGGGATGCAAAGTTAGTATGAAACTTTCTGTTTTTGAAGTTATTCAATTGAAATTCAATATTAAGGTGTTTCATTGAAAGTCATAAACTAATGTATTCCGGGCAATTCTACTGTTCCTGAGAAATCGACACTTACGCGGGCGGAGCCGCGGGCCAAAGGCAAACCTGACTTATATATCAACGCACAGACGAAACTACTGTGCGCAGAAACTTGAAATTTGGCACAGGGATTCTTTTTATGATGTAAATGAGCACTAAGAAAGGATTTTTAGAAAATCAAAGGGGTTGAAGTTTTATGGAATTTTCTCATTTCTGGACTTAGAAGTTAGAAAGTACGCAAGTTCTCAATTAAAATTAAAAAGATCTGTTTAGGTCAACCAGACAACATTCTCCCTTGAAGGGGTAAATAGGGGGTAAAGTTTGTATGGAATTTTTCCATTTCTACACTTAGAGGTATGAAAATAAGTATATACGTTCTAGGTTACAATTAAAAAAGATCGGTGTAGGTGAAATGTACAAAATTTCCCCCTTAAGGGATAAAGGGGGGGGGGGGGGGGGGGTTGTATGGAAATTTTCTCATTTCTGGACATAGAAGTATAAAAATAAGTATATATGTTTACATTACAATTAAAAAGATCTGTGTAGTTAAAATGGTCGAAATTTCCACTTGAAGGGGTAGAATAGGTGAGGTAAAGTTTGTATGGATTTTTTTTATTTACTTAGAAATATGACAATAAGAAGTTCTCCATTACAATAAAAAAATATCTGTGTAGGTGAAATGGGCAAAATCCCCTACTTAAGGGCTAAAGATCTATGCAGGTGAAATGTATTAAATTCCCCCTTAAGGGGAAAAAGCAAAGGGGCAGGGGTTTGTATGGAATTTTTATCATTTCTACTGTTCCCAAGGGAACGACATTAACGCGGGCGGAGCCGCGGGCAACAGCTAGTAGTTAATATAATTGACAAAAGCCAAAACTTGGTTAATAAACTAAATTGTATTTAGTTCATTAATAAAGAAAAAAAACTTTTTACTGAACTCAGGTTCAGTAAAAAGGTTTTACGTAACTCAGGTTATATTGAATATACTTTTTTCTTTCTATCCCATCGAGGGTAGTTAGTTTTCTTCTATTTTGCGTATAGTAAAATAGAAGTATGAGACGCCATTTTTGAAGCGAAAACTTTTTAGCGGCGTTGTGCTCTTTTTGGGATAGGTAAAAAATGTAAAACTCGCGTCAGGACACGTGGCCTGATCTAAAATTCATAAGACGGATACGTAACCTGAGACCTCCGCAAAGGCGAGTTTTCACTTCTGCCGGCACTCCCGGAATGCAACCCGTTGTATTTTTTTTTCGCTGGTATGTAAATCTAATATATATTATTTCTTTTGCATATCCTGTGATCAAAACAACTTGAGATAAGGTTTATAAAAAGTATACTCTCATATTTAATTCATTTATTCGCTCTTCAAATATTAAATGGGCAAATATTATATGACACACATGTGTTTTTGGACTTTATATGCCAAACCACTTGTTCCTTTTGAACTAATCTTTTCATACGGTATTCAATGTGTATGTAGAAAACTGCCCCAGCGCTATATATAATTCATTCAGTCAGCGCAGCGGGCGGTGAAATAGCTACAAATTGTGAACGAGGTTGGATTTAATGGATTTTATGGAGCGTGGGACGCGAGTAATATATTCACTGTCTCTCATCGAGATATGCAATGATTTGTTGCCTATTAAATTCAAAGTAGGATTCAAACCCCTTCTGTGATTTAAAGTCTAGAATATGTCCACGTCGTTTGTCCTATAGATGGTGTACAGTAGCGGCAGTAGGGTAGGGCGCGTTTGGGCGACCACCCAGGGCCCTGGATACGGAAGGGGCGCCCCCACCAAGGCCGTTAGGCCGATGCGGCAGAAAGGTCCCGACTGTCATCATTGATGGCAGTCGTTGAGCTATGTCAGATGACTTTAGGCAGCTTGAAAAATCTGACACCAGTGTTGGCCACTAACACACACGAAAAACAAACAACCAAGCAAGGGCAGAGGACGCAGGGCAGTGTGATTCAATCGCATTGCATACCCCTCTCCCCAATAAGAGGTACTTCCTTGTTGGTCCTACTAAAGTTTTCTAATAATCAGCTCAGTAGTTTGTTTACAGACGGTTTATTATCTGAAAGATAAAGATTATCTTTTCATTCAGTTTAAATAAAAAATATTGTTGGCCCATTACGGTCCTCCCAATCACAATACATCAACCGCTGCCTCGCGCCGATGGCGTAAAATATTGTATTTCTCGATAATGGCAATGGCGGAAAAATCTATACAGTGCAACGAGATACCAAGCTTAATAAATATATTATTTATAGTATTTTTTTTCATAGGTAGGTACATCTTTCAGCAGATAATTATGTATATAAACGGGACTTAACCGAACTTTTTTATTATTTGTTTCCGTTGACGTTTCAATGTAGTTACATAAACGGAACGTTACGTAAACGTCAACGGAAACAAATAATAAAAAGGTTCGTGCTAAGTCAACGGGACTTAGCACGAACCTTTTTATTTACATAATTATGTGTTTATATACATAATTATGTGTTTAAAGCGCGAAAGTTTAAAAAAGAATATCTTTCAGCAGATCAGCCTTTCGGTAGTGTTAGCGGTGGATGGGAGTAAGAACGAAGAAATAAAAATACTTAAAGCTTAAAAAAAAATATGTTGTATATTTATATCCAAGAATCTGTATCCTCCCATGGAACAAAAATCTTTATTTTACATATAAGAATTGACGTTCTGTTTGATTCATGTTTTACACCCTAATACGAACAGTATACCTACTTACAATGCTTGCATATATACATGTATTCATTAACCCTAATGTAAACATAACACTCACTCCGTTTTTGGGTAGTCGTTAAAAGTATCAGGCGAACTAATCTGAATTTAGAGGCGACATGAAGCATACCATCCTATCTAATTCTTTGTTCAATCTAGATAGTATTCGTAGGTACTTCTATCTTATATCTAAGTCGGTATTTTTGAAACGTCGATAAACAATTAAGTGATTGATAAATACTGCATTTAAATATTTGTAAACGTCTTGGACTAAGGCCTCTTTGAAAGTTAACTTATTCCAGGAGTGGACTTCAGACGGCTGTAATGATGAAGACCATCATAATATTTAGGTAGAAGCGTCAAAAGACAATGAAGAGCTTCCGATAAGAATCCGATTTCCAATTATTAACCAGAGCTTCCCCGAGCTTCGGGACGTCGTGAGAAACTTAGCTAATTATCTTTGTTGCATGAATACATTTTATGTAATAGTTTTAAAATGTTTTGACAGCTTACAAAGTTTAACTGGGTTACATTCAACAATGAAAATATACTGTATTTTATTTTTAACTAGCTTTCGCCCGCGGCTCCACCCGCGTCAATGTCGATCCCTCGGGAACAGTACTTTTTCCCGGGATAAAAAGTAGCCTATGTCCTTCTCCGTACCCCAGATAACGTGTATGCGAAATTTCATGATGATCGGTTCAGTAGTTACAACGTGAAAGCGTAACAAACAAATAAACAAACAAACAAACTCACGTTCGCATTTATAATATTAGTTAGGATTAGGATTAGGATTGTTCCATAGAATTACATACATACATAGTATCACGTCTTTTTCTCTTACGGGGTAGATAGAGCCTAGGCATCAGACCTTATCGCCACATTTAGCATGTTGGAGGGCGTGTAGATGGAAAACGGAATAAAAATAGTGATAGATTTTAGCTCAATCCCTCGATCGGCTTTCACGATCAACGCGGGAAGAGAAGCAGCTGGTACATTCTATGTTTTTTCTAATCTCCCAGCCCAGCATGGGAGAGATTCATAGAATTGAAGTGAAAAAAACATACACGACGTTATTAACAAGTTAATTAATTTATACTCATGAAGATTAACTACAATAAGCTGATTTCGTATTTCTAACAAGCTGACCAGGTGACCTTCGTACCGCTTCTTATTTGGGTAGTCGAGTAGAAAGTAGCCTATATGTTTATTAAGGCTGTTAGCTATCTCCATACCAAGATTCATCTATATCCGTCCAGCCATTCCTACGACCTACGTCGTTCAAGAAAAAACTTGATAGGTACCTACTTATGTTTTCAATGTTACACACATATACACGGAGAAATTTTGACCGTTCTGGACCCTTAAAGGCATGATTCAGCCAGTCGACATAAACAACTTTTCTATGGGACAATGCTGGGAACTCAACAATTTTTTTGACGTTCCATTCTAGAATCACCCTTTTAAGTGTCCAGAACGATCAAAATTTCACCGTGTATTATATTAGGTTAAACTATATACTCATGTTACACTTACGAATAGAAACAAACATTACTAAGACACTATTTTAGATTTGATTTAGATATATGTAATGGTCTTCTGCTGAATAACAACCAAAATATCTCAGTCTCAAATGTATAGTAATACTAGTCTATTATAATTTATAATGCTTTATCTTTTAACGTCTTATTAAATCTGCTGATAAAGCCTTTTGAACCAGAGCCACATGAAATATGTAGGCAAACTTTAAATTTATAGCTGTACGGTCAGCAAACAGAAATTTATTTTTGCTAGTAGCATGAATGAGCCGGCTCGTCCGGGAAAGTACGAGTACCTAGCACACTCTCACAGAAAATAATCGTTTGAGTAGGAGATTTACCTCTTTTATACTTCGTCCGGTGAGCGAGAGAGCCGGAGGCCCCTTCCCCCATTTCCTCCCCAATGTCCTTTCCCCAACTCCTTGAAAGGCCAACAACGCTCCTGTCACACTCTGGTGTTGCAGTTGTGCATGGGCAAAGGTTATCGCCTACCATCAAGTGACTCGCTTTGTCGTCATTAAAAAAATCTCTTAATTTATGAATAAAAAACGTTTAGCCGTGTGGTATCCGGCAGAGTAGAATAGGACCACTCCAAGTCTTCCCGTGGATGTCGTAGAAGGCGGCTTAGGAAATACAAGCTAAACAAAGCTTTTAAACATCTAAGAGACCTCTCCAACCCGTCTGGCCAGCGGCAGCGTGGAGAGTGTAGACCAAGTCCTCTGGCTGCTCTGGCCAAGTATGGCCCTAGTAGTACAGAGAGGGTCGTGCTTCTGTAGTGGAGACTAAAAAGGAACTGATGATGACTCAAAAGTTGCCAATAGAAGCCTGGCAAATTTTGAGTAACCGTCTTTTATAGCCGAGGCGTAGGTAAGACGTAAGCAGTTTACATTTATTTACTTTTTGGTATGGAACTGCCCATTTTTTTTTGAGTTCCCAGCATTGATCCGATAGGAAAAGTTGTTCATATCGACCGGCTGAATCACCCGTTTAAGGGTCCAGAACGATCATAATTTCACCGTGTATTATACTAGCTTAAACTATATACTCATGTTACACTCACGAATAGAAACAAACCTTACTAAAATAATATTTTAGATTTGATTTAGATATATGTAATGGTCTTCTGAATAACAACCAAAATATCTCAGTCTCAAATGTATAGCAATATTAGTCTATTATAATTTATAATGCTTTATCTTTTAACGTCTTATTAAATCTGCTGATAAAGCCTTTTGAACCAGAGCCACATGAAATATGTAGGCAAACTTTAAATTTATAGCTGTACGGTCAGCAAACAGAAATTTATTTTTGTTAGTAGCATGAATGAGCCGGTTCGTCCGGGAAAGTACGAGTACCTACCAAACTCTCACAGAAAATAATCGTTTGAGTAGGAGATTTACCTCTTTTATACTTCGTCCGGTGAGCGAGAGAGCCGGAGGCCCCTTCCCCCATTTCTTCCCCAATGTCCTTTCCCCAACTCTTTGAAAGGCCAACAACGCTCTTGTCACACTCTGGTGTTGCAATTGTGCATGGGCAAAGGTTATCGCCTACCATCAAGTGACTCGCTTTGTCGTCATTAAAAAAATCTCTTAATTTATGAATAAAAATCGTTTAACCGTGTGGTATCCGGCAGAGTAGAATAGGACCACTCCAAGTCTTCCCGTGGATGTCGTAAAAGGCGGCTTAGGAAATACAAGCTAAACAAAGCTTTTAAACATCTAAGAGACCTCTCCAACCCGTCTGGCCAGCGGCAGCGTGGAGAGTGTAGACCAAGTCCTCTGGCTGCTCTGGCCAAGTATGGCCCTAGTAGTACAGAGAGGGTCGTGCTTCTGTAGTGTAGACTAAAAAGGAACTGATGATGACTCAAAAGTTGCCAATAGAAGCCTGGCAAATTTTGAGTAACTGTCTTTTATAGCCGAGGCGTAGGTAAGACGTAAGCAGTTTACATTTATTTACTTTTTGGTATGGAACTGCCCATTTTTTTTTGAGTTCCCAGCATTGATCTGATAGGAAAAGTTGTTCATATCGACCGGCTGAATCACCCGTTTAAGGGTCCAGAACGATCATAATTTCACCGTGTATTATACTAGCTTAAACTATATACTCATGTTACACTCACGAATAGAAACAAACCTTACTAAAATAATATTTTAGATTTGATTTAGATATATGTAATGGTCTTCTGAATAACAACCAAAATATCTCAGTCTCAAATGTATAGCAATACTAGTCTATTATAATTTATAATGCTTTATCTTTTAACGTCTTATTAAATCTGCTGATAAAGCCTTTTGAACCAGAGCCACATGAAATATGTAGGCAAACTTTAAATTTATAGCTGTACGGTCAGCAAACAGAAATTTATTTTTGTTAGTAGCATGAATGAGCCGGCTCGTCCGGGAAAGTACGAGTACCTACCAAACTCTCACAGAAAATAATCGTTTGAGTAGGAGATTTACCTCTTTTATACTTCGTCCGGTGAGCGAGAGAGCCGGAGGCCCCTTCCCCCATT
The DNA here is from genome assembly GCA_947532085.1 of Elegia similella. Classification (NCBI taxonomy): domain Eukaryota; kingdom Metazoa; phylum Arthropoda; class Insecta; order Lepidoptera; family Pyralidae; genus Elegia; species Elegia similella. The sequence continues at coordinate 7,865,880 of OX383933.1, forward strand.
TCTTCCCCAATGTCCTTTCCCCAACTCTTTGAAAGGCCAACAACGCTCTTGTCACACTCTGGTGTTGCAATTGTGCATGGGCAAAGGTTATCGCCTACCATAAAGTGACTCGCTTTGTCGTCATTAAAAAAATCTCTTAATTTATGAATAAAAATCGTTTAACCGTGTGGTATCCGGCAGAGTAGAATAGGACCACTCCAAGTCTTCCCGTGGATGTCGTAAAAGGCGGCTTAGGAAATACAAGCTAAACAAAGCTTTTAAACATCTAAGAGACCTCTCCAACCCGTCTGGCCAGCGGCAGCGTGGAGAGTGTAGACCAAGTCCTCTGGCTGCTCTGGCCAAGTATGGCCCTAGTAGTACAGAGAGGGTCGTGCTTCTGTAGTGGAGACTAAAAAGGAACTGATGATGACTCAAAAGTTGCCAATAGAAGCCTGGCAAATTTTGAGTAACCGTCTTTTATAGCCGAGGCGTAGGTAAGACGTAAGCAGTTTACATTTATTTACTTTTTGGTATGGAACTGCCCATTTTTTTTTGAGTTCCCAGCATTGATCTGATAGGAAAAGTTGTTCATATCGACCGGCTGAATCACCCGTTTAAGGGTCCAGAACGATCATAATTTCACCGTGTATTATACTAGCTTAAACTATATACTCATGTTACACTCACGAATAGAAACAAACCTTACTAAAATAATATTTTAGATTTGATTTAGATATATGTAATGGTCTTCTGAATAACAACCAAAATATCTCAGTCTCAAATGTATAGCAATACTAGTCTATTATAATTTATAATGCTTTATCTTTTAACGTCTTATTAAATCTGCTGATAAAGCCTTTTGAACCAGAGCCACATGAAATATGTAGGCAAACTTTAAATTTATAGCTGTACGGTCAGCAAACAGAAATTTATTTTTGTTAGTAGCATGAATGAGCCGGCTCGTCCGGGAAAGTACGAGTACCTACCAAACTCTCACAGAAAATAATCGTTTGAGTAGGAGATTTACCTCTTTTATACTTCGTCCGGTGAGCGAGAGAGCCGGAGGCCCCTTCCCCCATTTCTTCCCCAATGTCCTTTCCCCAACTCTTTGAAAGGCCAACAACGCTCTTGTCACACTCTGGTGTTGCAATTGTGCATGGGCAAAGGTTATCGCCTACCATAAAGTGACTCGCTTTGTCGTCATTAAAAAAATCTCTTAATTTATGAATAAAAATCGTTTAACCGTGTGGTATCCGGCAGAGTAGAATAGGACCACTCCAAGTCTTCCCGTGGATGTCGTAAAAGGCGGCTTAGGAAATACAAGCTAAACAAAGCTTTTAAACATCTAAGAGACCTCTCCAACCCGTCTGGCCAGCGGCAGCGTGGAGAGTGTAGACCAAGTCCTCTGGCTGCTCTGGCCAAGTATGGCCCTAGTAGTACAGAGAAGGTCGTGCTTCTGTAGTTGAGACTAAAAAGGACCTGATGATGACTCAAAAGTTGCCAATAGAAGCCTGGCAAATTTTGAGTGCAAGAGTGGAGTCTATTGGGCAGAGCCGATTGATTAAGCTGAAGAAGGAGGACGGCGGCGTGGTATCGTCAAAAGCCGAGGTGCTGGGCGAGATCGAGAGGTTTTATGGACAGCTGTTTACCTCCGTAGCCAAACCCATTATAAGTTTGGCCAAAGATCCTAAAGCCAAACTTACCCGACACTATACCGAAGATATCCCGGACATCAGCCTGTACGAGATTAGGATTGCTCTCAAACAGCTCAAGAATAACAAGGCGCCGGGCGAGGACGGAATCACAGCAGAGCTTCTGAAAGCGGGCGGAACGCCGGTACTGAAAGTCCTTCAGAGGCTCTTCAATTCCGTTCTGCTCGAGGGCGTGACGCCAGAGACGTGGAACAGGGGCGTGGTGGTGCTGTTCTTCAAGAAGGGCGACAATACCCTACTGAAGAACTATAGACCCATCACGCTCCTGAGCCACGTCTATAAGCTGTTTTCGAGAGTAATCACGAATCGTCTCACAAACAGGCTCGATGCCTTCCAGCCTCCCGAACAAGCCGGTTTCCGAAAAGGCTATAGTACCATAGACCACATCCACACGCTGCGGCAGGTTATACAGAAGACCAGAGAGTATAACCGGCCACTATGCTTAGCGTTTGTGGACTATGAGAAGGCCTTTGATTCGATCGAAACATGGGCCGTACTTCGATCTCTCCAGCGATGCCGCATCGATCATCGGTATATCGAAGTGTTGAAGTGCTTATACAGCAACGCCACAATGTCAGTCCGAGTACAGGAGCAGAGTACGAGGGCTATCCGACTACAGAGAGGTGTGAGACAGGGAGATGTGATATCTCCAAAACTGTTCACCGCTGCTCTGGAGGATGCCTTCAAGCTGCTGGAATGGAAAGGACTTGGCATTAATATTAACGGCGAGTATATCACTCACCTTCAATTTGCCGATGACATTGTTATAATGGCGGAGTCGCTGGAGGGTCTGAGTGCCATGCTCAATGACCTCAATGAAGTTTCCCAACAAGTGGGCCTTAAAATGAACATGGACAAGACGAAAATAATGTCGAATGTCCATGTTGCGCCTTCTCCAGTGCTTGTTGGGAGCTCCATACTTGAAGCTGTTGACCAATATATCTATCTGGGTCAATTGATCCAGGTTGGAAGTTCCAGCTTCAAGGATGAGGTCTTTCGACGAAGCCGACTCGGCTGGGCAGCGTTCGGGAAGCTCCGAAGTGTCTTCTCGTCCAAAATACCTCAGTGCCTCAAGTCGAAAGTATTCGACCAATGTGTGTTGCCAGTGATGACTTACGGGTCCGAAACGTGGTCGTTTACTATGGGCCTCATAAGAAAGCTCAAGGTCGCTCAAAGAGCTATGGAGCGGGCTATGCTCGGTGTTTCTCTGCGAGATCGAATCAGAAACGAGGAGATCCGTAGAAGAACAAAGGTCAACGACATAGCTCAGCGGATTAGCTCTTTGAAGTGGCAGTGGGCGGGGCACATAGCTCGAAGAACCGATGGCCGATGGGGCAGAAAGGTGCTCGAATGGCGACCACGTACCGGCAAGCGCAGCGTTGGACACCCACCGACAAGGTGGTCGGACGACCTAACCAATGTCGCGGGAAGACGCTGGATGCAGGCCGCTTCCAACCGGTCATATTGGAAATCCTTGGGGGAGGCCTATGTCCAGACTTCTTGCGGCTGAGATGATGATGATGATGATGAAATTTTGAGTAACCGTCTTTTATAGCCGAGGCGTAGGTAAGACGTAAGCAGTTTACATTTATTTACTCTGGATAACACCTACTTACTTCGATCAAGTTCAAAGTTCAGTCACCCACTCTGCTTTTTAGGGTTCCGTTCCCAAAGAGTGCCAACGGGACGTTATTACTAAGCCTTCTCTATCCGTCTGTCAGTTCGTTCGTCTGTCTGTCACAGAGATGTCGATCTGGTCGAGAAGATCTTTTCAAAAAATCAAAATCAAATAAAATTTATTCATCATACTTCACATATAATTTGGTGAACGTTAACATTTATTTTACAACTAATGTCACAATGTCAAAATAATGTCATAATTCAAACTGAATAATTATGTCAAATTATATTGAACAGTTGTCAATCAAAACTTATATGTTCTTATTGAACCAAATCTTTTGAACCTTAAGGGGCAGCAAATTAACACAGAATGTGTGATGATGAAATGCGGAGCTCCATGGCCCAGTGGGCGTTATCATTATTAGCGCAAACGCATGTAAAGCACCCCAGGCACAGTCCCTAATGGGATGGGTGACCGCAAGTGGCATATTCTCGAGCTCCTCCGTGCTTTGGAAGGCTCGTTCAGCCGTTGGCTGTCATCATTGATTGCAGCCGTTAGATGCCTTTAAGCAGTTTAAAGGCATCTAACGGCTGCTAAGAAAAATCTGACACCAGTATTGGTCGCTTACACACTCGAGAAACAAACAAACAACGCTATAACAACACATGATAAAAACAAAATTAAATTATAAGGTCCTATATAAGAAAAGTGTTTTTGGCACTTTTTCTTGAATTTTTCTAAGGTGCTATTTATTACTGAAAGGTCAAACCACAAGAAGAGTTTGGTTAACTTAAGAAGAGAGTTCAAGAAAGAGGTTTCATGTATTTTTGTACATACAAGAAAGTTTTTTTATGTGACATTTTTGTGCATAAATACTACTTTACGTTCTAATAAAAGAAATAAAGAAAAAAATAATGCTGCCATAATGGTATAAAAGAAAAACGTAAATGTACCAGCTGCTTCTCTTCCCGCGCAGTCCGTAGAAGCCTGTCAAGGGAATTGACGAAAATCTAAGGAATCATGAGGCGAGACGGCTAGCAACCCATCACGATTTTGATTCCGTTTTCCAACTTTACGCCCACCAACATGCTAAACGTGGCCTTTCAGTCTTATAACTTCAGGCTATGTCTACCCCGTAAGGTATAAAGACGCGATAATTTGTATGTAGAAAAAAAATAGTTTTTTGCTGATCCTACTTATTCCCACGGGATCTCCTTGTAAAAATCCCTGCGTTAGTTTTCAGCGATAATTGAACTCGCTAGACGTATACATTTTTTAAAAATTTGCGGCCCGTCACAAATACCCTACCAGCTGCTTCTCTACCCACGCAGACCGTAGAAGCCGGTCAAGGGATGCATGAACTAACTGGTGGCGGAAGCACGCAAAGTAAATTGTCTCAAAGTAAATGTAGCTTTGACTTCCGCAAAGTAACACCTGAATCTATTAACTATAAAAAAAAAACCGCATCTCGGTTAACCCGTCTGATAACAGACATACACACACATAAGTCAAAATAACGCCCCTTTTGTTTGTAAAATGCAAACTCATTGTAATCCAGAGAGCTTCATCCTTCTCCTCATTTTTATGTATTATAATTTAGTGATCTAGTACAGCCCATGGTTCGATATATTACGGGTATGTCCCTACGTTGTACAACATTTAAAAAAATTTGGTACCCCACCCAAAAAACTCTCTTTGTTATAAACGGCTGACAGATCATGATATTGGATTTATCCAATGGATGGATTTTAATCCATCCCTAAAAAACCTTCTAAATACAAAAATCCGCATCTCGGTTAACCCGTCTGATAGCAGACATACACACACATAACGGTCAAAATAACACCCCTTTTGTTTGTAAAATGCAAACTCATTCTAATCCAGAGAGCTTCATCCTTCTCCTCATTTTTATGTAATTTGCCGTCTCCACACAGGCTGCGTCGAACTAAATTGCCTCGGTAAATTCCCCTAAACGGTTTTTTATACGCCATTTTTCCACACACTTATGTCACATAATCTTGTGATGTGAGGGTATGTCCTCGAAAATTGAAAATTATTTTTACTGTATGTAGATGCCTTGTGGTTAAATATTTATCTTGTCACAATGCCTGTGGCCTAGTGGTCATGTTGTCAGGCTATCACGTCGGAGGTCTGGTCCGATCATCGTTCAGGTCAAAATAAAAAAATATTTTTTTAAATTGACCTGGGCACTGGATGGTCTATAATTTATTTGTTATAAAATTGTGTCGTTGAGCTAGTATCCCTTATCACAATTCCCGAACTTACGTTGGAGTTAACTCAATCTGTGAGATTTGTCAAAAATAAGAATATTAAACTGACTCTATAAAGGAGGTTCTGTGTTTTCTTGTAAACCGAGAATAAATGTATACACTTAATTAAAGACGACATGAGATGCTGAGAGCTCGAAAAATATATATGTAGGCTAAAAGCTTCGAAGTTGGTTATTTTTTGTTGAAGAGCTTGCCGGATAAGGGGCTTTTTTAAGTTTTATCAAAAGTTTATCCTCAAAACGACTTCGTTTATCCTGACTCTCGAGAATTTTAAGGTAAATACTTCCCCAAGTCTTTCCTCTGTCTACTTATTGGCAACTTTTATTATTTTTTATTTCGCCAGAAATTTTACTAAAATTTAACATAAGTAAAGTACTACATAAGGAGTCAATAATAAAAATAAATTTAATAAAGTGTGATCGATAAAAATAAATAAACTATAAAAAAAAATAACAAGTATGTTACTCCTATATCTGACAGCTCCGTGGCGCAGTGGTTAACACGACAGCCTGCGACAAGAGGTTGCCCGGGTTCGATCTCCGGTCAGGTCAAGATGGAAAAAGATCTTTTTCAGATTGGCCTGGGTCTTGGATGTTTATCTATATATGTATTTGTTATAAAATATAGTATCGTTGAGTTAGTATTTCATAACACAAGTCTCGAACTTACTTTGGAGCTAGCTCAATCTGTGTGATTTGTCTGTATATTTTATTTATTTATTATATCTTCAGTCGTGCCAAAAAATAGTCGTTGTGTGCACTTCTTTCCACACAGTAACGCTGACAAAATCCTAGCTCTTATATTATTAGAGAGAGATTACTTTTCGTCACTGAAATCCACCCACTATCTTCGATTAATTCCCTCGACTCTATCTATCACTTTGTCTGATAAAAAAAGAATTCCCGGACCCGCCCCTCAATGTGGCTGCCAAATAAATGTATTCGCATATATCCTGAAGGAGTCATTTGTCTACTTCGAACGGATCACGCCTATTACCCTTTATTATCCACTCCGATTTTGGTTTCTAAAACATAAGGTAGTAATAACAAGCTGAAAGAGATAAGTACTTAATAAATGTTTTTTTTTTCTGCCCTGAGGTATGATGCTGGAACTGTAATAATTGCATATTGCGATAACTCCATCTTTGTATCCATAACAGCCTCCGTGGTCCAGTGATTAAGTCGTTTGCCTGTAAACCCGGGGGTCGTGGGTTCGATTCCGACGGGAAGCATACTTTGTTTAGTTGTTTCCAGTTTGGTTAGAACATGTCTGATTAGATCAGTTTGGTTAGGACATTATATAGGATAAACATTAAATACTTATGTGATTAGTTTGCTGGATAATATATATTTTATTAATTCTTAATAGGTGAAATTCTTAATTCGTAATGACACGAGGGTGCCCGGGTTCGAGCCCCGGTCATGATGGAAAACGATCTTTTTCAGATTGACCTGGATCTTGGATGTTTATTTATGTAAGTATGTATTATAAAATATAGTGTCGTTGAGTTAGTATCCTACGACACAAGTTCACAACATACTGTGGGGCTAGCTCAATTTGTGTGTTGATAAGTCCCTATATATTTAAATAAATAAATATATACGGACAAATCACACAGATTGAGCTAGCCCCAAAGTAAGTTCGAGACTTGTATTATGGGATACTAACTCAACGCTACTATATTTTATAACAAATACGTATATAGATACACATCCAAGAATCAGGCCAATCTGGAAAAGATCATTTTCCATCTTGACCTGGCCGGGGATCGAACCCGGTCACTCCGTGTCGCAGGCTGGCGTGTTTACCGCTGCGCCGCGGAGCTAGTCAAATTTTAATTTATTTATGTCAATTATTCAGTATAATAACTTAACCAAAATAGCTTCTGTTTAGCCAATAGTTTAACGTTAATACAAAATACGGAAGCCGTCGCGTTTCGAATTTATGAAGACCATAAATTTTTTTCGCGTGTGGAATTTACCGCGAATCCAATTTATTGATGACGCGGAAAATAACTTTTATAGCTGACTGTCACATGACTATTTCAAAGTTAAACTATGGATCAATCAAGATAAATTTAAGACATGTTTTTGTATTGTGTAGACATGAATACATCGTAAATTAGTTGATCAAAGATTTACAAGTTTTGATCAACTAGTTTACGATGTAGTCAATGTCTAATCAGTATAAAAACATAACTAATATATCCACGATATAGTTATTTGGGTTAATAATGAAATACTTTTGTAAAAATGAGACACATATTTTTATAATCTTTAAAAATGTTTAAGGCGCTGTTGTAGCGGACATCGCGCGATATATTATATACTCGTGTCCTACCTGTTATTAGTCTCAGTTCAAACCCGTGTCTGCCATTTCCGTGTTAATTTTCATTCAATAATTATAATCAAATATTGTATTTTTTTTTATCTTTGTTTTTAGTTATCCATATTGCTCAAAGATGGTAGTTGTCACTGAAAATATCAAGTAATTCGCGACGAAACTCTTTCTGGATATAGCGTTTTTGCTATTTTATTTAGCTATGTTTTAAATTTCTTTTTTTAATATTTTGATGTATCCATATATTTTGATCTTTGAACTGTACTTCATATTTTTTTCATGCTAGTATTCCATGAAAAATAAGGCTAACTACCCGACGAAAAAATAGACGTTATACGGTATTCTATTGATACACAGCGCCTTAATTTACGAGAGAGACAGTCAACTAAGTGTTAAAGGCCTCTATTATCTTTTTATAATAGTAAAATCTGAGGAATCATTTTAATAGGCGATGCGGCTAGCAACCCATTACTATTTAATTCCGTTTTCCACCTAATGCCCACTAACATGCTAAACGTGGCCTCCAGGCCTTATAGACCTAGACCCTGTCTACCCCGCAAAGGAAGAAACGTGATGCTATGTATGTATGTTTATTGCATGGCCAGACTGTAACTTCAGTTCACGGACTCACTCTAGAACCCACTCTTTTATTAGATTACGGAAATGTTAACTTGTCGTCAATTTTTAGAGACCATTGTTTTTGCGTGTGGCGTACACCTCTGATTTTATTTATGGATGACGCGGAAAAGAACTTCCTGCGGCGGTATTCCCGAATCGATACGACATTGACCTTCAAAACACGAGACTATGTTTTCTTAAAAAGTTGAAAACGCTCTTGTCACACTCTATATGTTACAGTTTTCTACGGGCTGCGGTGATCACTTCACCATCAAGTGACCCACTTGCTCGTTTGCTGACCTATGTCATAAAAATAATGGTTGTCTGACGTCGGTTTACAGACGATAATTTTACATGATAACGGTGGAAGAGAGATAGATGCGTCACAAGCCGAACGCTTAGGCCGATCGTGCATTCGTGCCTCTCTATCGCTTGTTCCGCGGTCTCGCTTCCACGCGGAACGTCACACTTTGTCGTGCGTGCAGCCGGCGTTCACCGATTTATAAGAGGTTACATCAAAAACAAAAGAATTATATAAAAATATATAAGACATGGTATAGACTATATGTCAACGTTGCTCACTCTATTCGACGCACATCAATCAGTTTAAAATCGATACAAATGGGTGAGAGGCATTTGTTATACTAACGGTTTTCCGCAGTCCTGCAATAAAGCATTGTCTGGCAGTAAAACGGCTAAGTCAATAGCAATTGGTCAAGCTATACACGCCGACCAAGGCACAATTCATACTTACAGTACGACAACATTGAAAAGCTGTTGGATTTATTGTTCTATACGCCGCATCTATTTGATGTTACACAAAAGGTGGATTTTATATACGATATAAATATAGATTCTTTATTCACAAAAATATTTCAATTAAAATTAAATATTTACTAACAAAGCTCATAAACATCAATGAGACCTCTCCAACCCGTCTGGCCAGCGAGTAGAGTGTAGGCCAAATCCTCTGTCTGCTTTGGCCAAGTATGGCTCCGGTAGTACAGATAGGGTCATGCTCCTTCAGTGGAGACTAAGACCTGATGATGATGATGATTTACTAACTATAAAACTAAAAATGAATTAAATCTAAAATAAAAACCTACCTATACATAAAAAATGAAACGCGGGCCCTGCGGTAATGTAAATAATATATGATATAGATTATATATACAATTTGACAACGGACGAATTCACGGGCACCAGCTAGTAGAATATATAAGACATAGCGGGATACGTCACTTCACGTCACATGTCACTCCTCCCGTGCCGCTAGCATGCTTCAAGAAAAAACTCAGGTATACAAGGCCTTCCTATACCAATGAAATTAATCTGAAACCATGCCACAGAATTAATATAAGTACATACTAACTAGGATTATTATTCGTAGATACAGAACGGAAACTGGCTAAGTCCCAACGGAAACTGGCCTGGTCTCCCTGACTGTACATAAGTACCCTGAATTTATTTTTGTGGTGACGATTCTGATTATCAACTCACACATTGACTAAATAAATAAATATATAGGGGCATAAATTGAGTCCCACAGTTGTGAACTTGTGTCGTGGGATACTAACTCAACGATGACGTATGCACAGATGTAAAGTTTAGTTCGTGGTAGTATTAGGCATAAATCATCATCATCATCATCATATCAGCCGCAAGAAGTCCACTGCTGGTCATAGACCTCTCCCAAAGATTTCCAAAATGATAGGTTGGAAGCGGCCTGCATCCAGCGTGTCCCTGCGTAGTCAGACCACCTGGTAGGTGGGTGTTCGACGCTGCGCTTGCCGGTACGTGGTCGCCATTCGAGAACCTTTTTGCCCCATCAGCCATCGGTTCTTCACGCTATGTGCCCCGCCCTCTACCACTTCAAAGAGCTAATCCGCTGAGCTATGTCGGTGACTTTTGTTCTTCAACGAATCTCCTCATTTCTGATACGGTCACGCAAAGAAACACCGAACATAGCCCCCTCCATTGCTCTTTGAGCGACCTTGAGCTTTCTTATGAGGCCCATAGTAAGGACCACGTTTTTTTTAGGCATAAATAATACTCCGCATATATAAAGCGCCATACCTATACCTATGCCCTACAATAAAAAATGCTTGAAATTATAATCCTTATTATTTTTATCCCCATAGATACGAAATAACCACCACCTAAACTATATATTTAACAACCTTTCAGTTCACTAAGCATACGGCTCTGTTTCCGGAAAGGTTTATCACCAGCTCATAAAGTGAGCAGTAAATTCTTTACGCCTTCGTAAGCTGTTATATCGAAATGTCAGAAAAGATACAAAATCAAAATGGAAATAGCCTACTTGTGTAGGTTGGTATGCAAAAGTAAAAACATAGAGGTATAATCATGATTTGAGCCATCCATAAATTCGTCATACGTTAAGGGGGGGGGGAGGATGTTAATGAAGTATGACGATCTGTAACAACAGGGGTCATAATATTTGTGTCTTGTGACGTCACATGTACACAGCCGGTCACCGTCTTTAGGGTCCCGTAGTAAACAGTTTCGCCTTGTCTGTCCGTCCGCGGTTTTACTCAGAGACTATAATTACTAGAAGAGCTGTAATTAGGTATGGAATGGAAAAAAAAATCTTAAAAAAAAATATTTAGGTTATTTTGCCGTACAAGTAAAGTGGGTATCAATTTTTTTTTTCGCGACTATCCCAACGTTTTATCTATTGTTGAATAGGTCTTTTAAAAATATTGTGAGCTTGTAAACATCATTCTTCGATTTACTCATCCGTTTCTGCAATTTTTGTTAGAGTCCAGTACCCCCCTCTTTCTTCAGTTACCATCGTCTTATGCACGCTCGTTTTTAGACCTTCTTAGCCGTTAAACCGTGAGGCGTGAACTCAAACATGGCATTCGCACTATTCGCACAATACGCACTTGACCGGTTTTTTAAACCTGCAGTTTCCGCTTTTGGATATGTTAGGTATGTTTAGTGTTAATTCTCCGAACAACTTTTTAGTTAAATTTACTGTGTCACATTATGTACACGTAATTATAAATCTATTATACAATAACTTTTATATAAGGCCAATTTAAATTAAGCACAAATATTTTAAAGGCTGACTCCCATAAGCTAGAAAAATGCTTTAAAAGCAAAATAAAAAAAAATCGGCACGCTAGTTTTTTGAGATATCTGGACCTGAACATTTAAAATAAAAAATGAAAAAAAAACACCCTGTGTACAAATAAACACTTTTTGGCCAAAATCTTTTTACTTTTATCTACTATGGATACTAAGTCACTGTCCTCGACGAACAAAACAGCTGATTTATCGATTTAATAAAAATAAAAAATTAGTATGAAAAAAATTATAAAAAAATTTGGCGTGTCGATTTCTTAAAATTAGCTACTAAAGCGTTTCTTTGACCTATAGGACCTAGCCTTTCAAATATTTGCGCTTAATTTAAATGGACTTTGTAAACAGCGGCCATGATAAGAAAGAGCATTACGTACTCTCGACCTACCTAACTAAATCACTTAGCATTTAATTTAAAGCAATTTTATTAAAAATACTCGTAAAAGTTAAGTCGAAAAATACCGCACAAAAATAAATATAATTAGAAATGGAATTGGAAAAGGCATGCAAGAAATAATAAAACTTAATTGTTTTTATACAAAACTTGTGTAATAAAAAGAAAATTACGCTCAGCTGTTTTGCTAAATTGCAGTACTTAATTTAGTTCGAGCTACGGGCTACGACCCAAAATGTATTCACAATTTCACCGGCTTAGTTTCGTAAACCCTAGTCTAGTGATATAGGTAACGTATATATTTTTTTCTGTAATTTAATGGTAAGTTTGTTTATTAGGATATTTAATTGTTTTGGTTTTCGTGTGTGTAAGTTAATGGTCAACACTGGTGTCAGATTTTTCAAGCTGCCTAAAGGCATCTGACATAGCTTAACGACTGCCATCAATGATGACAGCCGGGACCAACGGCCTAACGGGCATTCTGAAGCACGAAGGAGCTCGAAATATTTTTATGCCACTTGCCTAACCTAATCAAGTAAAGACAGTGGTAATAATGCTGACTGCCTCATGCTACTAACGCCTCTAGCGCAAAATTCCCATGCAGTAGCTCTCATTCATTTGTGCTAACGCGAATACAAATAAAAATTAAGCCTAAAAGTAATACTTTGTTCTAAAATTCAATTCATATAAATTTAATTTCAATCACGAATCAATTCAAATTTAATCTTCGTTCTAAAAATAACACTTCGTTCTAAAATTCAATTCATTCAAATTTAATTTCAATTACGAATCAATTCAAATTTATTCTTCGTTCTAAAAATAAGATTGCGTTCTAAAATCCAAAAAATGGCAAGCCATATTCTACGTGCACAGCGAATGCAAATAGGTATAAAACGAGATCTCTCCAATTTGCGCAACCTTCTACTTGTAACTTCTGCTTTGGGCTAAATATAAGCTGCCGTATTCACCGTAAGTGTTTTTACTTATTCATCCACCAGTCCCACATAGAGGTATAGACCTAGCGATTGACCAGGTCATATGGAGTAATATATGCTATATATAATTAGTTCTATATTAGATCTATCGGAAAACAAGTGTTATTTAATTTGTTCCGTTTTTGTTTTCTCGTTATGCTGCATCAAACGTCATAGCTAGCCTGCGAAGTCCTTTCTTGTAACATGTCTTAAAAAAACAAAATTATTATAGCCGATTAGTTCTATACCAGATCTTAGATCTAATATAGAACTAATTATATATAGCATATATTACTCCATATGATCTGGTCAATCGCTAGGTATAGATAGATAGCTTTTGTGGTAGTAAAACGCTGATTTTGTGCGATATACTGTAACAATTTTGCTGTATATGCTATATTTATTTTTATTAATTGTCTTAACTGCGAAATGCAAGTGGATACTAAGACTCTTAATCAGGTGGGGTTTCTCCAACAATAGTGAATGCGACTGTGGGTGGTGCTATCCATGGGTCACCTCTTGGTGTGCCCAGAAAGCCCAACTTCTTGCTCTCAACAAGATCTGATTGAGGCAAACGAACGGGCAATTACGGTAGCAATGCACTGGTCGAAACATGTTTAATTAAACGGATAGCCATATTACGACTCAATAGAAGAAGAAAAAGACTCTTATTTCTTAATCTACTCTTATTAAATTAAGAAATAATATATGGTGAAAAAATTTCATGCGATTTGAACCTTTGAAATTTCGGCGCTGAGGTTGAATTGTGCGGTAGCTCAAATGGCATAGCATAGGTCGTACATAGACCTAGGTCGCCGGTTCAAGTCCCGCCCGCATGATGAAATTTTTTCACCATATTTTATTTCTTAATTTAATAAGAGTATATCAAAATAGCATAGTGAATGCAAAATAAAACACTTATCAAAAGACTCTAAATCTACTTCTGGTCGATGATGACGCATTCCAGAGAGGCGCAACCTTACTTGAGTTACATCACTATTTGTTACTTAAAAGCATCAGTACTAAATATATATATATATATATATATATATATATATATATATATATATATATATATATATATATATATATATAAATATATATATATATATATATATATGTTTAATATACATGGTGAAATTTTGAAACTCAGACACAATTGATTATCTATTGTTATGTTTCCCGATTGGGGCGCTTGGTAATAGACCGGTTAAAGGGGTGATTCAGCCCGTCGATATGAACAGCTTTTCCTATGGGACCAATGCTGGGAACTCAACTTTTTTTTTGACGTTCCCATACAAATCGCCCGGGCGGCCGAACATTTTTGTATGGAACTGACTTTTTTTTAATTTCCCGCATTGGTTCCATAGGAAAAGTTATTCATACCGACGGGCTGAATCACCCCTTTAAGGGTTCAGAACCTCTCCAACCCGTCTACCTCTCCAACCCGTCTGGCCAGCGTGGAGAGTGTAGGCCAAGTCCTCTGGCTGCTCTGACCAAGTATGGGTCTAGTAGTGCAGAGAGGGTCGTGCTCCTGTAGTGGAGACTAAAAAGACCTGATGATGATGAGGGTTCAGAACGATCAAAATTTCACTATGTATAACTCAATCTGGAAGACGGCTTCAAGTTATCGGGTACATGGAATTCAATGATATAATTATTGTGCAAAAGAGACACCATCAGTGTTGTGTGTAAAAACTTGTGCAATAAATGAATAAGAAAGAGGGTTGACCGATACGGTTTCCCTTAAGAGTTCCAACATCCACCGCAGCTCTTCATTCAGTCTGTGAAGATGGCAGCTGCAATGTTGCCGAAATATCAAAAAAATAGTCCCTGTATGTCCCGCAGTGACTATAATGGTATTCTAATGTTTTGCGATTGTTACCTTATATTATTAAGTCGAAGTGCAGGCGGTAGTTTTACATAGTTCTTATTAGACAAATATCGACGTGCGATCATGAAAACTGTAAAGTTTTCGTAACTTTAGGTTAAGTAACACACGACAATAGACTAGTGCCCTAAATAATTAATTAGTCCATCTGTAAGATAATCAAAAAATATTTGACACGTGTTTTTCTTTTGACAATTAAACAAAAAATGCCAGACTTATTAACAGAACAAAAATTGTTCGTATTAGTGCTTGAAACAAGAATTTAAAATAATGGTCGAAAAAGATCGAACACACTGTAGTTGAAAATTAACTATTTATAGGATTCCTGACAATTCTACCAATTATTTATATGAATCCTGTCACTTTTTTTTATTTGTAAATATATATTAATTTTTATTTATTTTTAGTTGTATCATTAGTTAAGTTATTTTAAATTTAAATTGTATATATATTTATCCTGTCACTTAGATGTGGAATGAACTGTCACATTTCTATTTTAGTAACTGCTGCAAGAAGGTAAAGTATTTTTAACCGAAAGGTCTTCAATTCTATAACGGGCGAAAACTCAAAAATGTTCGCATTCCAAAATCAACACAATTGATTTATTTTATGTCAAAATAAGATGGATTCGCAGAGATGCATATCAATCACTCAATAAGCTTTTATCCAGCATAGGCTTGGCATGTTCAAATGAACAAATGATGCATCCGAAACGTGCTCATATATTAAATTCATTTTCAATTTTTCAACGTCGAGTAATAATGGATTAACGCCGAAAATTAAATTTAAACATGAATGGACACTTTCTGAAAATATAAGAAAATAAAAAACACAAAAACAACAACGAGGTAATTTTTCTACGTTAATACCTTTATAAAGAGGACATTGATTGTTTATTTATTTGCATTAAATAGGCTCCGGATCCGGAACTACTGATTTGAAAAAGAGATTTGAAAAGTTCTTTCACCATAGATAAGAATCCTTTTTTTTTACCGTGGGAAGACTCATGTCTCGTCTATCCAGCCACAGGAAACCGCATAGGTATGTGGGACTTGAACCTATTAAAACCATACGGTGTCATAATCCAATCCGCATAATGCCGAGGCCGTGTGCTTCCATACGCTCCACAACCCTGGCGCGGCGGCCGCTATTACGCATTACCTAGCTCCGGTATCCTCTCCAATGAGGGCTAGGAGCGGCCTTGGGCCAGCCAATCTGGCCCTAAAGGGGGTATTATACCATCCTCAATCGCATCCTGAATCGGACCCGATGAGAGGGACGCCGCTATACGTGCGATACGATTGGAGATATCTCGCATCGTTTCTAACGTATAGCGGCGGCCCTCCCATCGGATCCTAAATTCAAGATGGTTTAATAGGGGCTTAACGGGTAGACGTCTTGAATGGCACCAGCGATGTCTCAATTCGGAGGGCTCCGTTTTCTCAACAAGCCCTCAGTTTGGCCTCTGTGAACAAAAAAAGTGACAAAGGCCCACCAATTGTCGACCTCAGAGGACAGGGAGAGCGGCGCACCTTATCACCGACACTCCTCTTCCCCTGCGGCCCCGCCGATGCCGTGCCAAGCGCCACGGCCGCGCTTGGTCGCGGAGGACAAGAAGAACAACGCACCTTATCACCGACACTCCTTTTCCCCCGCAACCACCACGACTGTGAGTGTAGGGAGAGTACACCCCCTTCACTCACAGCCAGACCGCTCAAAATAAGCGACCGCTCGCCTGAAATTTTTTCGAGGTTTTCTTCCTCTCTTTACGGCAACTCCGAGGTGGGTGCCCAAACCCTCATGGAGCGCCTTCCGACCGGTCCCCCTTAGCTTCACCGCGGGTGGCAAAGCCGCGGTTACTGAGCCCTAATATTATACTGGAGAAAAGGCTTTGTTAACATTAATTACTGACTAATTACTTTTTAAGTAAACTCTTCCAATAATTTACTTCCAAACTTTAGAAAATATAATAATACCGAGAACAACGAATAAAAATAATAAAATTCTCAGAGATGTTTTTTGTTTCGGATTCTTTATATAAGTAGGTGCAGAAAATTAAGATAAAAAAATTACAAACAAAAATAAAATATCTGAGATTATTCTATGCACAGTGAATCGTTTAAAATTTTATTCTTATCTTAATTTATTATCAATAAAATAAATAATATTTAAACACATAAACAGATAAAAGCAAGAACAAAATTATGAACATATAAAGCGTAATAAAATAAAATATAAAACCTTGCAATACGATTCGCAAAAATCGTAAAGAATACAAAGTACCTATGTTCACATCGTAAATTCCTTATCAGATCCATTTCAGAAGGATGTACATGTACAATATGAGAACACGGCAACACTGTTTAGAATTAATTGAATTCTTTTGGAAGCGACATGTTTGTGAATCAGAGACTTCAAACCAAGATAGACTGGCCAAAGGTGAATAATGTGCGAGAGACCGTTGTGATCTCATCATCATTTCGTGTAGGTGACACGGTCAATCGACCATGCACACCCTGGTGTCAGTGTTCTTCGGAACCAACTCTCGGCCCCTGACGTGGTTCCTTTAACGACTACCAGATGGCAGCCAGGACCAACGGCTGAACGTGCGTTCCGAAGCACGGAATCATGTTTATTATGAGACAATCAGGTGATTGAAGCCTGCAATGTCCTAACCAAACTGGAAACAACGAAACAAAGTATGCTTCCCGTGGGAATCAACCCACGATCCGCGGGTCTACAGGCAAACACCTTAACCACTGGACCACGGAGGCAGTTATTGTAGTACATAATTATGGTGTTAATGCTCCTATTCACTTATCAGTACTAAATGACTAATAACATTGGTCCTCTTCAGTTGTGGTCTGAGGGACACACACTGAAAGTTACTAACAAATAAGTGGGCTTCGATCAATACCTATAAAAATATGGTTGTCTGTATAGTCGGTCTACGGACGACTTTTTATTGTGGATCTTTATCGAAGGGGTAACTATGGGTAACTTTCGTATCAGTACATTCTAATACTTGATCGAAACATAAGGGTAACTTTCGTATCAGTACATTATAAGTGTATCAGATACGAAATCCCTTCCCAACGAGATATTGAAACAGACCTTAGTACCATAAGGTCACGTTCGATATTAATTAGTGCTTGTATTGTTGTTTTGTTTAGTAAATTATTATACATTTATATGGTCACGTTTGGCACAGATTTATAAGGTTGCATTTGGGACGGAGAATGTAGAAATGTTATTACTGCAGATCTGTGGCTCGGTACATATAGTTATCCGTCTTATTAAAAATGTGGACTAACTCTGGTACCTGCATAGATTTAAAAAAAAAATGAGACTTCATATTTCTATGGGTACCTGGTTCAATCCATTACTTGACATCGTTTTTGAAGTAAGAACTTCTTTAGCGGCGTTGTGTACTTTTTGGAATGGGTAAAAAGACACGTGATCTGATCGAAAATTTGTTAGACACGTGACCTGATACCTGGCAGCGCGGCGTAAGAGAGGACGTAATATCCCCCTCTCTTTCTACCGCACGGAGTTTTTACTTCTGCCGGCACTCCCAAGTGCAACCCGTTGTTTTTATTCTCTTTGTTAGTTTGTATGTTACCAATGGTTTAAACTAAGTAGGTAATTACTTCGTTCTTGTAGGATGACTCTATGTTTAGTCTTCAATTCAAAAGCATTCTCATTTTATATCGCGGCATTTTCATTGAAGAAGTCCATGTTCACTTGAGATCTTTATTCTACCATTTTATTTATTCATGGGTCGTGTCGTGTTCTATGGCAATAAGGCGTGATCGGACAGCGCTATTTTTTATTTCAGCAACGTTATAAATTTATTTCTAACGTGAGTTGAGTACGTATACAGTTCTCTTTCTCATTACTTTATCTTTCTCTAATCTAATCAACGCATCCTTGATTAGATTAGTGAAAGATAAAGTAATAAGAAAGAGAACTGTATACGTACTCAGATGAGATGAAACTTTGACGTTTATCATCAGCCTACCGGCCGATATTTAAAATACATAGATTTAAAAAAATATATTTTAGAAAAAGAAGTCATAAAAAGAGCTTTTATGATCATATTAATTGCATATAATGAGGTTATAAGTTAATAATTAATTTTTTTAAGGAAAAAATATTTTCTTCTTTAGAGCGTTTAAATAAAAGCTTTTTTTAAAAAGTTTTTTTCTTTTATATATTTTTTAGTTATCAATGGCTAGGTTTCTCAATCTGTTCATCTCGTTCAACGCCTCATGGTTGCAAGGTCGTTTGCCTGTTTATTTCGAACAATCCAGCTCTTCAATAAGTAGACCTTCTAATGTTTTTACCCTACTAGAGCTTACATTTCAATTTACTCTCAATGAGCCCTTTCATTTGATACCCATATTGCAGAAGTGCATTATAAATAAATATAAAATAAATATAAATATATACGGACAAATCACACAGATTGAGCTAGCCCCATAGTAAGTTCGAGACTTGTATTATGGGATACTAACTCAACGATACTATATTTTATAACAAATACATATATAGATAAACATCCAAGACCCAAGTCAATCTGGAAAAGATCATTTTCCATCTTGGCCTGGCCGGGGATCGAACCCGGGCACTCTCGTGTCGCAGGCTGGCGTGTTGACCGCTGTGCCACGAAGCTGTCAACTATTCCTCTATCTTGGATGATTCGCCATATTGGATTTAGAATGACGTCACATTATTTTTCGAGTTACTCTCAACAAGCCCTTTCATTTTATATCCATATTGTAGGATGCATAAAAAAAGTACTATTCCGCCATATTAGATGGTCCGTCATCTACTAAACGTGTATACAAAATTTCAGCTCAATCGGTTTTCATAAGAAAAAATGTTGTAATAAACAGTGGAAATCATATTATGAGCCCGCCATATGCCAGGCGGCGTGGCGATACAAACGCGGATGGTCTAAACGCGTTGGCTACTTTGGATATTTTCGTTTTTTAGGAATATTTAAGGGTTATTCGAAAAAGAAAAACATATGATGGCTGCCTTATCTGTAATGCAATAATAATCAAAAGTTTCAAGTTTAATTTTAATGTATTTGGTGAATAATGCTATATACCGAGTAAATTAGACGTGATTTGGAGGCAACTTTGCAATTTTTTTCTATGGAGAAAATTTAACGCAATCGTGTTTTTGAGTCATATAGTTACCAGAGTTAGTCCTGAACTTTGCTGCATTTTTATTTCAACTTGAGTATTTAATTATTATTGATATAACAGTCAATCATGCAAAGCAGTGTGAGGTAGTACGGGCCCTTAACTTCACTTTTTAAACAGTTGACGCTCGGCTCAGGCGGAACGTAACACTTTTTCGTGCGTGCAGTTCATGGATTTATAAGATGACTAGCTGTTGCCCGCGACTTCGTCCGCGGAAATTTCTGTTATTATGATTAATTAGTATAGATGACTAATTTTTCCCCGTTTTCAAAACATTTTTTTATTGATGCTTCCTCCTATTGGTCGCAGCGTGATGTTTTATAGCCTAAAGCCTTCCTCAATAAATGGACTATCCAACACAAAAAGAATTTTCCAATTTGAACCAGTAGTTCCTAAGATTAGCGCGTTCAAACAAACAAACAAACTCTTCAGCTTTATAATATTAGTATAAATATCACGTCAAAAAATATTTATGTTTCATTATTATAAACACACTACTTACATTTTCCTGTCTTTCAATTATTTTGGATCGTTGTTAGAAAAATAACGATATAATAAAATGTTTCTTTTTATGGCCGGGCTTGCCATATGTGCCTGAATAAAAATATTACATTGTAATTGTAAAATATAAAATTTTCAGTTTATATTAAAACTAGCGGCCCACCCCGGCTTCGCTCGGGTAGATGACATAATAAACACCTTGGGTTACATTACCGAGGTTTTCATACGGATCCCTAACTTTTTGAAAATATTCTATAGCCTATGTTCATCAGGGATAATTAAGGAGTCTAATGGTGAAAGAATTATTCAAATCGGTTCAGTACTTTCGGACTCTATTCAATTCAAACAAACAATCAAATCTCTCCTCATTATAATATTAGTGTAGAAATATAGATTAGTGTATATGTAGATAAATGTTTTATGTTGAATCTCTATTAATTATTCTTTTTATCATGCCTGTGATTGTAATGCATAAAAGCTTATGATATAAATTATATCGCATTGATAAATTGAATATAATATTACACACATTTATGTCAAACCTTAAAATTAAATTTTTAATTGAAGTACCTTATCTGCGTTTGTTTAGTGACCCATAAAAACCAAATCATTGTACGGCATTGTTTATTCTGTCATAATAATAGTATTTCGCTCTTAATTAAGACTGGAAAATATATATTCCATTTTTATATGTTTAGAGACAACCCTCCGAGGAGTTTAAGATGACAACATTTATAACAAACGGTTTCACTCACGTATCGTTAGTCGGTATAGCCAATTCAGCCAATTCAGATGGCCATCTTCAGGACTCTTCAGGACATTGCTCGAGGGACTGCCGTGTCGCGACGTCCTTGACACTCGCCCTGAAGATGGCCATCTGAATTGGCTGAAACTTGTCGGCGATACCGACTAACGATACGTGAGTGAAGCCGTTTGTTATAATATTAATTACTAGCTTTCGCCGCGGCTCTGCCCGCGTCAATGTCGATCCCTCGGGAGTAGTACTTTTTCCCGGGACAAATGGTAGCCTATATCCTTCTCCGTACTCCAGAGAACTTGTATGCAAAATTTCATGATAATCGGTTCAGTAGTTACGACGTGAAAGCGTAACAAACAAACAAACAAACTCACTTTCGCATTTATAATATTAGTAAGGATGTCTCGCGTAACATTTAATATTATTATGACAACCTTCATTTATGGTGATACGCAGCATAAGCCAGGAGCTGGCGACCAGCCAGCTCACATAAAATGCGACTTGCTTGAATGTGCTGAAATGCATATTACACTTCATAGTATATCCTGCAGATTATAAGAGAAAAATTACACAGCTTTGGTTTAGGTTAATTTGTTATTTAATCATTGTAATATCAATTAAACTTAAGAATTAAAATAAATAAGGAGAAAATAAATAGACATGCAAAATCACAAAGATTGAGCTAGCCCCAAAGTAAGTTCGAGACTTGTGTTATGGGATAGTTATCCCACCCAACGATACTATATTTTATAACAAATAGGTACTACTATATTTTACAAAAAATACGTTGTGAACTTGTGTCGTAGGATACTAACTTAACGATACTATATTTTATAATATACTAGTTTTCGCCCGCGGCTCCGCCCGCGTTAATGTTGATCCCTCGGAAATAGCAGGATTATAGGTAGCCTATGTCCTTCTCCGTACTTCAGAGAACTTGTATGCAAAATTTCACTATGATCAGTTCAGTAGTTACGGCGTGAAAGCGTAACAAACAAACAAACTCACTTTCGCATTTATAATATTACTAGCTTTCGCCCGCGGCTCTGCCTGCGTCAATGTCGATCCCTCGGGAATAGTACTTTTTTCTCGGGATAAAAGGTAGCCTATGTCCTTCTCCGCAGTCCAGAGAACTTGTATACAAAATTTCATGATGATCGGTTCAGTAGTTACGGCGTGAAAGCGTAACAAACAAACAAGTAAACAAACAATCAAACAAACTCACTTTCGCATTTATAATATTAGTTAGGCCTAAGGATGCTTATATAGATAAACATCCAAGACCCAGGCCAATCTCAAAAATATAATTTTCCATCTTGACCCACTCATCGCTTAACAAATGGTCTCTACATATGTAATGTTCCTAATAAACTAGTAGACACATATATACAGTATTACTTTTTAATTAGTACATACAGTTTGAGGGGCGACTCAGCCCGTCAAAATAAACAACATTTCTTATGAAACCAATGCTGTTAATGCAAAAAAAATCCATACTGTTTTATATAAGCGTTTGGCCAACCCGAAAATGTGTAGGAAAATGTCAAAAAGTTTTGTAAGAAGATAATCAAAAGAAAAAATTAAACGATATTTAAGTATAAGATAAATAAAAAAACGTATTACAAAAAGTATTAAGTTATCAAATATAAAATAATGCGAACTATCTATACTTAATATTATAAAGCTGAAGGGTTTGTTTGAACGCGCTAATCTCAGGAACTACTGGTTCAAATCGGAAAATTCTTTTGATAGTCCATTTATTGAGAAAGGCTTTAGGCTATAAAACATCACGCTACGACCAATAGGAGCGAAGAATCAATAAAAAATGTTTTGAAAACGGAGGAAAATTATTTATCTATACTAATCAAAAACTAATTATGAGTAATAATAATAACAGAAATTGCCGCGGACGAAGTCGCCGGCAACAGCTAGTTCCTTAATAATTGTCTTATAGTATGTTCAGTTGTATTGACGGACTCACGCTCTCTCTTATCTCTTACTTACAGAGTTGTAACCTTTTATTACTGCGGCACATTTTTTGATTTGATGTTTTTTTTTTTATGTTATAGGGCGGCAAACGAGCAAGCGAGTCACCTGATGGAAAGCGACTAGCGCTGCCCATAGACAACTGCAACACCAGGGTGTAACAGGAGCGTTGCCGGCCTTTCAAGGAGTTGGGGAAAGGACATGGGGGGAAGAAATGGGGGAAGGATGGGCCTCCGACTCTCTCACTCACCGAACGAAGCATAGAAGCGGTAAAGGTCCTCTACCACAACTAAGATGTATCCATAACATACGCGACAGTTTATTTATGTATATGTCCTAGTCGTGTATCTTTTAATATATGTTCGTAAGTGTCTCAGTTGACGCAAATAAAGTTTTTATCTATCTAAATAATCCACTGTCTCTCGGACAATGTTCGGGGCCCTATTCAGCGAGGGCTTTACGTCAGTTATTGTGACAGTTATGGACGGCCTTGTCAGAAAATTATAAATAACTCATCTGCCGGTCTAATCGCCAACTAATACGGTGTACGTTTTGACCGTCTCCAAAATATATTACGGCTATCGTATGATTGACTATTTTTGTTTAAGATATATAAACACGCTACGTTCCATCACCAAAGTTACCGATGTAGCCGTCGCAGCCGCTAAGCTAAAATGGGATTGGGACGGGCACGTCAGCCGTATGCCATCAGAACTTTGAGCTGGATTTCTATCAACAAAGACTGGCCAACCAAAGCTCGGAACAGAGAAGAGTGGGAAGCAGAGAGGGAGGCCTTTGCCCAACAGTGGGATTTAAAAGGCTATTAATAATAATAATAAACCGTAAAATCAAAATTTTGCAAGCAGTACGGTGGAGTTATACTTAGACGCCTACATGAACTCTAAAAACCTGAATTACGTGTATGTATGGTATGTTACATAAAACATCTTTTTGGTCAGACGTGTAACAATTAGAACACTCGGTTACATCCACGGCCACGACTTTGGAGACATATTCTATTCATATAAAAATGTATAATGATATGTATAGTTGCCAGCAAAAGTGGCGGTATCTGTATCCCGCATATATGGATATGCGGGATACAGATACCGCCAGCGAGTATTATCATGTAATACTCGCAAGAAAAGTGGCATACCGTCACGTCAATTCGTAGCACCTCTACGACTCGCCGTAGCTTGACAAAATCGTAGAACGTCTACGAAAATATGTAGCATGCAGCACACCATCGCCGCCATTTCGTTTACCGGAAGCACTCTTATCATCACAGTTCCGATCCATATACTCTTTTAAAAACACAATTTTCTATGTTTCATACTATTTACCTTGCCCTATTTTGAGATTGCCTACACGAAATGATGATGATCAACAGAAAAACATAATTTTACACGATTTACAAAAAATGCTCTCGTAAGTTTTTACGCGTGTATATTTGAATTTCTTTATTCTACCTTTCACCATATATAATAGCACTTAACGAGATGCATTTCTGATTTAAAATATAATTTTTAAGATGCAAAAACCGACTTCAACCAAACTACTGAACCGATTTCAAAGCACACTATCAAATAAAAATAAAACTTTCCAAATCGGTCTGTAAATGACGGAGTTACGGCGTAACAAACATACATCGTCGAATTGAGAACCTCCTCCTTTATTGCAGTCGATTAACATCCTACTGCAATCTAAATATATATAACTCAAAGGTGACTGACTGACATAGTGATCTATCAACGCACAGTCCAAACCACTGGACGGATCGGGCTGCAATTTGGCATGCAGGTAGATGTTATGACGTAGGCATCCGCTAAGAAAGGATTTTGATCAACTCTACCCCCAAGGGGATAAAATAGGGGATGAAACTTTGTCAATTTAAAACCGATCCGGCTTTGACTTTGCATGCATAAAGCTACTATGACTACTACTTCTTAGCTAGTCAGTCATAAAGAACTTTAAAAAAAATGTTGAAACATCTTACTGCCGAAAATTGTTGCTGGAAGATCTTAGTCCGTGTCTTAGCTTTTGCTAGATCTATTGAGAATTTGAGACAATTTGCGCATTCTAAACACAAGAGAGTACTATGTACTCTAGTTGAAATTTTCCTACATTATCTTCAAGTTGTTTGTACCGTACAGTTAATCACGCGGTGTATGTATCGGCTGATTTCCCCTGAGGTGGCGTACAGCTTCAACTTTATAAGAGTTACTTGACAAAATTGTCACGTTGTTTGTATTATGCAATCCTATAAAATTAAGAAAATTGGAATTTGAAAGGAGGATTTTCCTGAATTTTGAAGAGTATTTATTCCTCTGAAGAGTAATATCTATAAGAGTAGGTACATATTTTATTTTACAGTACGTAGAAGTATACTTCTTTTCATGAATATTAACGAAAAAAGATTAAAGCATAATACTATTCATCATCAGGTCTTATTAGTCTCCACTGCAGGAACATGACCCTCTCTATACTGGAGCCAAACTTGGCCAGAGCAAACAGAGGATATGGCCTACACTCTCCTCGCTGGCCAAGCGGGTTGGAGAGGTCTTATTGATGTTTATAAGCTTTGTTTAGCGTGTATTTCCTAAGTCACCTCTTACGACATCCATGGGAAGACTTGGAGTGGTCCTATTCTACTCTGCCGGAAACCACACGGCTATATTTTTAAGGCTATATTATATCATTGTTTTCATTCAATTTAAAAATTAAACTTTATTTCACTCTTATAAATAAATAATAAACATACTATCACGTTTGTTCCTTTCCGGGGTAGATAAAACCCAGGCTACGTTTAGCGCGTTTGTGTATCTAAAACGGATTCAAAATATTGGTGGGTTGCAATACCTATTGCCACCAGATGAAAAACTAAGCTCTCATATTCTAAAAAAAATTAAAGTGTGTAGGTATGGTTTTAAAAAATAAAGGTACTTCTTTATCGCCGCAAGATTATTCGAAATAAGTTTTTCTAAGTAACCTAAACGTTGACAGAACAATCGTTCGCAGTAAAAGCGATCGCACTACAGATTTTTGATGTAACAAAACATCGCAATAAGAAAGCATCGATTTAACAAGACGTCGCAGTCGCAGTGAGGTATCGAAGAAAGGTTTTCGAAGTAAGAAAACTCGAGATACGGTTTTCGCATTCAAGTAGGTATCCCAAATTCGATGTTCTGTCTGCAATATACAAATAATCAGAAGCCTTCGATATAGGCCTTTCAAAATTATAAACAACTTATAATAGTTGGGGTGTTGAGGTGATAATGACCAGTTGAACATCCATGACTGGCGGTTTCAACTCTTATAGCTCACCATTTGTTTTTACAACGATACAGTCGGGTGCAGATTAAACTGACCCCACTAACAACAGATTTTAAATTGTAGAATCACATTTATCTGCCCCCGACTGTACATAGATTGCGGCATAGGTTTAGACACAATATTATATCCACCATTTTATTAAAACGCTAGTTCTGTGGAGCATTTACATTTTGTGGCACTGAAATCCAGTCCACCAGAATTTGTAAAACCACACCTGTTCTGCGAGAGTTTGCATACAATCTGAATAAGTGTGGACGTCGATAAATCTGCTCGTTTATTAGCCAAATGCACTTACAGTTTCCGCTGACACAACCCGATTCATGGATGTGCTTGGCATTCGTGATACACACGGCTACGAAGATTAGACAGTAATTTGTATTTTACGGCAAATGTAAAGCATAGTATCAAACCCCTCCGGGTTTGACTCACTGTAAATACATTTTATTATTAGCTGTACTGCACTGGATACAGGAGGTGGGCTAGCATCTCATCACTATTTTGATTTATTTACTACGGTAAACAATAAAATAAAGATGCTAAGGCAACTGGAGACTAGGTGGTTGATCTTGAGCGCGCCACCAGTAAGTAGTTTAGACACATTCCCTCAATTAAGAAATATTATAACAGCCTTATGTATTATTAACATTATTATTATTAACAAGTATAATGTCTCCGGTAGTACAGAGAGGGTCATACTCCTGCAGTGGAGACTAAAAATACCTGATGATGATGATGATGATAACAGCCTTACCCTAAGGATCACGTCACTCCGTAGCGGAAGCTGCCTAAAGGCATCCGCCATAGCTTAGCGACTGCATTCGACGATCACAGCCGGGACCAACCGGCCTTCAAATGCATTCTTACTTGAATACGAGCTAGTTTGTCATACTTTACGCCCGTATGTCCGCTTTGTTTGCCGTCACCGGCCGGTCAGGCGACACGAGCACTCTCCACTGCAAACAAAGGGCACTTTGAACGTGCCGCGAGTTTACACGGATTTTCACGTTATTCAGCAGAGTGGATGCCCTAATTTTTAGAGCTAAATTTGGAAGCATATAATATTCTTTAAGTATTAAAAATTCATTAACTTTTCAGACACATTTTAATTAAAAAAATCTAAAATCTGCGTTGATACCTTAGCGCCGTCTCATCTTTATGTCACCAAGTCTAAGGCCAGTACAGCAGCAGCCGCAGCGGAATGCCTCAAAAGGCGCAAGTATGTAGGTATCGGAGACAGCCTCTTGGGGTAGAAACAATGGGCCCGTGGGGTCCATCAGCCCATCGTCTTTTTGACTTTCTGTCAAAGATATCCCGCGACCAAAAGGCTGGCAATTACCTGGCTCAAAGGATAAGCATTGCCATCCAACGTGGCAATGCTGCCAGCTTTTTGGGTACGTTGCCACAGAATGACGGTTTGCAGGGACTATATAATTTGTCGTGGTCCTGTAGTGGAGACTAAAAAGGACCTGATGATGATGATAATGATGATATAATTTGTAAATATTTATATATTTTTTTAAGTAGTTGTAATTATTATTAGTAATTAGTCATTTATGGAATGTGCACAAATTAAAAATATAATCAATAAAAATAATTTAAAAAAATCTAATCTCTTTGGCAATTAGTTTTCTCATGCGGTTACCGTGAATAGAACTAAGAGGCGAATCGAGTTATTTAAATATATAAGGACAAATTACACAGATTGAGCTAGACTACAAGGCTAGACCCAAAGTAAGTTCAAGACTTGTGTTATAGGATAATAACTCAACGATACTATATTATATAACAAATACATATATAGATAAACACCTAATCCCAGATCAATCTGAAAAAAGATAATTGATCATCTTGACTTGACCGGGTGTCGAAACCAGGACCTACGCTGTGACAGCCTGGCATGATGGCCACTGTGCCACAGGAATCGTCATTATGTTGTGTTTCTTGAGCACATGTTTTGTTTTCATATGTTTAAAATTATCACACCTCATATCTTTGATGGCATGAGGTGTGATGATTGAAAAAAATCCCTTCTAGTGAAAACACTAAAATGGCCTTAGGTTTAAGAGCGTTCACTCTGTTTTGGGTTTTTTAAATTAGGTGTTTTCTCAACGAGCCTATGTCACACAAGCGACTTTTTGCGGCTGATATGATGATGATGATATACCTTTGATATACCTAGGGTTAAACGAATAATAAAATATACGAGTAGATATGTGTCAGTAAGGCCGATTTTTTGCAGCTTGTGATCATTATCTTTTTTATAAATAAATAAATAGTCATTTATTTCAGTAATCCTGCCCCCGTAGCATGGCTCACTGTCTCCGTTGATAAAAAGACAAAATATCGCGTTTTGCGTCTTTTAACCCCGCGAGCATGGCACACGCGTTAAATAATGTCAAATTTCATTCATAAATTCGTTACAAGTCGCGGGGTACGCGTCTTGCGAGCATGGGTTTGACAGCTCGCGATAGACAAATGCAGGCAAAATCGAGGTTGGTACCTTGAAATCGCATAAATTTATCGGGGTTTAGCAAAGCCTAGTTAAAATATGTTTCAACCGCATTTCGAACATTAAAGTGATAAAACAATCAAAATATTTTATTTTGCGTAGTTACAAGCTGTCAGACACCTATAATGAGTATAATATTTTAATGTACATTACAAAAACAATAGATTTTTACGAAAATAAAAGCACGATACTAGTACGCCATCTTGCGTGAGAAACGAAAACTCAAAACGGAAAGAACCATTTTACCGACAGATTAATGACAGATGTGTACTGTCCGTGTAAAGTTGTTGTTTGCGTTTGGTTGGTACACGATTTACATTCCGATATTTCCATATTGAATAAAAATAAACCCAAATATATTTATATATTTAGTTTTTAAGTAAATATCACTAGGTATTTTATAAATTATGTCTAATACGTTCGTGTTCTTTAATCATACGAGGTTTTAATTTTTTATTTGTAGTTTCGTGTTTGATATATGAATAATGTTTCTAGACTGCATGCGTGCTACGAATCGTATGAGATAAATACTACGTTTTCATTGGTGGGCTTCGATAAATTTTAAATAGGCTGCTTTTTTATCTATCTTTGGCGTAAGCTGTAGATAGTAGCCATGCTACGGGGGCTGGTTACAATATTTAAACTACTTACTTTTTTACAACTTATAACTGGCCATTTAATAATTAAAACCTAAATAAAACCACACATAAATATACCCAATCAAATATAGAATACCAACTTAAAAAAATAATACTATAACGTCCTTTTCCTTTACTGGGTAGACAGAACCTAGGTCTATAAGACCGTATCGCCACATTTAGCATATTGGCATAAATGGAGATGGGTTGCTAGCCGCATCGCCTATTGACATGATTCCGCAGATGTTAGACCAATCCCTCTATCTGCTTTTACGATATGCGCGGGAAGAGAAGCAGCTGGCACATTCTACGTATTTTCTTTTCTTCCAGACAGAGACTGTCTCTACAGATGGACACCCCGGCCTAGCACGGCCCGGCAAGCAGCCTATAGGCACGATGCCCTTGCCAAAAGGCTGGCTATCAGCATTGCTGAATTGAATGGCAATGCTGATATGCTGGGCTAGGTCGTTTCCAGCCCTTAACAATGAATTGATTTAGGTTTTGTGGAAAACAAAGTTAATCAAGTTAGGTAATACCTATAACTCAAAGCGCACATTATACTATCTTTACAACAATTTAATCAATAGGCTAGTTTCCTAAAAAAATATAATTAGTCCGTCAGTTAGATATTCAAAAATTATTGGACACGTATTTTTTCTTTTGTCGATTAAACAAAAAATGATAAAGATATAGCCCTTTGAAGTTCCGTGTGACGTCATAGTTTGCTACAATTTTTAGCAACCTTTGACGTCAGGAGCCCCCGCTCCTGAACTTTGACGCGCTTTATCTTTATTATTTATCGTTTATTTGACAAAAGAAAAAATACCTGTCCAATATTTTTTTATTATCTAACTGACGGACTAATTGTTATGTTATTATTACGACCCAGGAAACTAGCCTATTACTTGTAAGACAATGTTTAGCACACTTTTATACAATTAATAGAAAGTTTAAACTTGCCAGCAAATTAATATTATAGTTTCTGCTATGAATACAATCTCGAGACGCCAGACACAGCTCGGCTATTACGTTAACAAGCCTGCTTGCATGTTAATTAGATGCTAAAGGCTTTATAGATACTATTAGAGATAGTAATATTGCTTATTAGTAAGACAGTGTGTGGGAAATTTAATTAGTTAACATAATAGATTGTAGACTCCATGCGCAAAGAGAAGTTCGCTCTATGTGTTATTTTCTAACGTAACAACCCGACTCGGACGTGTGTTTAATCTAAATATATATTACTCAAAGGTAACTGACTGACTGACATAGTGACCTATCAACGCACAGCCCAAACCACTGGTACAGATCGGGCTGAAATTTGGCATGCAAGGTAGATGTTATGACGAAGGTATCCGCTAAGAAAGGATTTTGATCAATTCTACCCCCAAGGAGATAAAATAGGGGATTAAAGTATGTATGAAACTAGACTTATTAACGCGAGCAAAGCCGCGGGCAAAAGCTAGTCTAAATATATATAACTCAAAGATGACTGACTGACTGACATCGTGATCTATCAACGCACAGCCCAAACCACTGGACGCATCGGGCTGATATTTGGCATGCAGATAGATGTTATGACGTAGGCATCCGCTAAGAAACGATTTTGATCAATTCTACCCCCAATGGGATAAAATAGGGAATGAAAGTTTGTATGAAACTATACTAATTAACGCGAGCGAAGCCGCGGGCAAAAGCTTGTCTAAATATATATAACTCAAAGGTGACTGACTGACTGACATAGTGATCTATCAACGCACAGCCCAAACCACTGGACGGATCGGGCTGATATTTGGCATGCAGATAGATGTTATGACTAGTGATGTGCCGTTCCCGAGAACGTTCTCCCACCTGAGAATATTGCCGGCAGCGTTCCCGGCAACGTTCTCCTAAATGAGAACGGTTGAGAATCATTTTTATATAATGGAAACAACCAACCTTTCTTAAGTAAAATAGTATCAAATAAAGTCGACAGATAATTGTGTATAAAACAATACACTCTATTTGCAATAAAAATGCTATATTCCCAGTGTTCCCAATATTCCCGAGAATATTCTCGAGAATACTTGCTATATTCTCGAGAATATTCTCGGGAACTTTCTCAGCAATATTGCGTCACCACGAGGTGACGAATAAATCTTGATTTTTATTAGTATACAATTCACCACAGTAATTACAGTTAAATTTAATACGGTCGCTTTCTTCTATATGCGTAAAATGATCGCAAACAGGGCTTCTTTTACTCATTTTTAAAATTCGAAAACAACAGTGTTAATGCCACGTGTTAAGCCTTTAAAACTCATAAGTACATTAATACGCGCGGCCGTGTCTCAAGACCGCGGCGCGCATTTGCCACGATAAGAGTGAGCAGGACACCAATATCTCACACACACATTTCATGCCTTGTTTATAACTAATCCTAGCGCCCAGATAATAAAGCAAAGAAACACTAAAAAATCACCTATAAAATATAAACTAATTTTATTTTGTTGAGAACGTTGAGAGTATTCCCGGGAGCGTTCTTGTTTCCTGAGAATATTCTCACTGGCAATATTGCCAGCAGCGAGAACGTTCTCAGCGGCACATCACTAGTTATGACGTAGGCATCCGCTAAGAAAGGATTTTGATCAATTCTACCCCCAATGGGATAAAATAGGGGATGAAAGTTTGTATGAAACTATACTAATTAACGCGAGCAAAGCCGCGGGCAAAAGCTAGTCTAAATATATAACTCAAAGGTGACTGACTGACTATCATAGTGATCTATCAACGCACAGCCCAAACCACTGGACGGATCGGGCTGAAATTTGGCATGATCTTGTTGAGTGAGAGCAAGAAGTTGGGCTTTTTGGGCACACCAAGAGGTGACCCATAGATTAGATAGCACCACATTCGCACTCACTATTGTTGGAGAAACCTCACCTAACTCTATTTTCGTGGCATCTACCAACACCAGCCCGCAGTCTGTTTAAAGACCTCCAGAGTGGCCAGGGCAGATTGCCACCCGGTGGTAGTTTCTCAGAGGTGGTATCTGGTTTGGTGATGACGGGTATTTGTTAACCTATTGTTCCAGTCTGGCCTTAGGAGCTTGTTTGGCACTAATATTTAGTTGCCGCAAGAAACAATTGCGACTCATGAGTCGTGAGGGCGAGCAGCACCCTTTAAATCCCAAGACTATTCTCACAAAGTCTAGTGCACGGGTACTGAGGTCTACCTAGGGCACCTAACCGAATAGCACCTACGCGAATGGCAACAAGCCAAGTCCACGGAGGGTAACTATCAATATCTTTGGCAAGTCAGAGTAATAAATTGAATCCATAAGGAGTAATAAATTGAATCCATAAGGATTCAATTTATTTCTACCTGCATTTTCCTTTCCAGAAATGTTAATAAATAAATAAATATAAATAAATATATACGGACAAATCACACAGATTGAGCTAGCCCCAAAGTAAGTTCGAGACTTGTGTTATGGGATACTAACTCAACGATACTATATTTTATAACAAATACACAGATACACATCCAAGACCCAGGCCAATCTGAAAAAGATCATTTTCCATCTTGACCTGGCCGGGGATCGAACCCGGTCACTCCGTGTCGCAAGCTGGCGTGTTGACCGCTGCGCCACGGAGCTAGTCAAAGTTATAAGGTTCCCTTTCTCCGCTTCGAAATATAGCCAGAAAAGTTATTCACATATGTAAAATCCATTTCTATAATTATCATCATCGATAGAGAGCGCAGAGCCCTCTCAGTGAGAGGTAATATGCTTACCCGCAGATTTTCCAGATGTACTGAGAAAGTCAAACTGACACTATTTAAGGCTTACTGTCAGACTTTTTACACTGGAAATCTGTGGGTTACATATGCCAAAAGACCGCTGGACGTTCTGCGTGTTCAGTACAACAACGTTTTCAGAATGCTGTTGGGGCTGCCTCGCTTCTGTAGTGCATCAGGGATGTTTGCGCACTACCACACTGATGGCTTCCATGCGATAATTCGCAAAAAAACCGCATCCCTGATCAACAGAGTGAGGGGTAGTCGCAACATCATTCTGAAAACAGTGGCTGAAAATTGGACCTCTCCATTATGGAAGTGCCTGATAAGTAGAGTAATTTATTAATTAATTATAGACAGAAAATTGAATTATAAATTGAATTAATATTATTAATAATTGTATCGAGCGACGACTGTTAAATGTGACTTAAAATATGGGCCAAGTAGCCTGAAATAAACAAATTTTATTTTATTTTATTTTATTTTATTTAAATCTGTTAAATAGATTTCCAGAAATGTAGCTGAGACAGACCGACACCAGTAACATACCTTACTCTTTTAAACATGTGGAACCCTAAAAAGAAAAATCTATGAAAGGCCCTATAATAGTTAGTATAGTACAACTGTTAGGTATATGTATAAAAAAAGAGAATGAAGTGACAAAAAACATTCAGTGAATAAGTTTCTATGTTAATCTTGCTAGTCAGTAATTTTCCCTGGCTCTATGAAGCGTGGGTATAAAAGAACTGTAATAATCCTGCAGCTGATATGAATATTAGTTTTCAAAGTAACGCTCTGACTGAGGATCAGTCGCAGGAGCTTTGTGAAGGCAATTACTGTGCTCCGAGTGAGATCTAAGTAAACGGGCTACTTTTACTGACCTTTTAAAATTCAACCTAACGCCGGTTCCTAATAATGTGCGCCCTACCGAAATCTGACATCAGAATTCTGACACTCGTTAGAACGCTTCAAAAGCTATTCAAACACCACCGGCAAGCCCTCTGCGCAATAGAGATAGAATATTATGTACTGACCTGACCGTACTTACGCTCCGAGACTAGATTTTATTCGAGTCAGCGCACACTGTCAGAATTTTTCGGACGGTGGACGTCAGAATTCTTTTATGAATTCTGATAATGTTCGCGAGACACTCGCTGAGCATATCATATCTCGATTTTGCATTTTGCAAAGTCCGTATCATGGATTCGTAATGTCAATTTCGCAAAGACTTGTGGCATACAAGTCTTTGCGAAACATAAAACAAATTTGTCGTTTTTGGTTATCATTTGAATACCGGTCAAAGATCCGGCAATTTTATTCATTTACAGCTCGATATAGCCCGAAAAGCGCTGTATTCATTCTAAGTTGATTATGAAGCCACTTACAGCAACGCACTCTGGTCTGCACATACAGTAAACATGGTACAATACGCTTTACAATACAATACTAAAACACAAGTAATACTTATTTAGGCTGCAATGCAGCTATCAAAAGTTAACACGTACATACATAATTGCTAGATATACGTTACGCGTTACAAAATTGAGTGAATATTTTTAAACAGTGATGCGTGCGCTCGCCCAAACAGTCGCTGTAGCAAGAGAGCTGGAATCCTATTTTTGAAATGACGCCGTTCGTAAACGAGCGATTTTCCCATACAAAAATAGCTCGAAGACGAGTGTCACACTTTCAAAAATAGTACAACTCCAGCGCAGGCTGCCGTAAGCACGGAATAATAAACCTCATGGAAGGGACGTGTAGGCGTGGCCCGCGTGCCGCAGTTAAGCACAGCGAGTCTTAACCAGGCTCAATTACTCTGTTGTTGCTGGTGTGACGCGACGTGTGGCTGCCGGTGTATTACTTTGCGTGTTTCTTGAAAAAACTCTTATAAATGACTCGATGCTCTATCCTCGAGTGCAAAAACAATAGTAGTACTAAGAACTTACTACGATCAGGTGTTTCTTATCATCAATAAGTCGCTATTTACTCTGTATTTCATAAATTTGTTTTAGCATTAACCTCTGTCTATTTAATTGAAAATAAATATTAGAGTAAATAAAAAATTACACGTATGCCTATTGAGATAAAGTCTAAAATTGTATGATCCCTCGATCATGTACGCCATCTAGTGGCGAGTGGTAGAATCAGAAATTACGACACAAGGCGAAGTAAGCCATTCTATTTAATAGGGTTGTGATATCATCGAATATCGATTTGTAAAAGTATTAATTTTTGAATTATATATGCACACGCTTTTTATTGTCACTGTGTACTGGATAATTTAACTTTAATATAGTTGACGTTATTAACGTACTAGCTTTCGCCCGCGGCTCCACCTGCGTCAATGTCGATCCCTCGGGTATAGTACGTTTTTCCCGGGATAAAAGGTAGCATATGTCCTTCTCCGACTCCAGAGAACTTGTATGCAAAGTTTCATGATGATCTGTTCAGTAGTTACGGTGTGAAAGCGTAACTAACAAACAAATAAGCAAACAAACAAACTCACTTTCGCATTTATAATATTAGTAAGGATAATACTTAAAATTTAAGACTAAACCTACACAACATTTACAAGCAAAAAGGCCCGGCAGTTCGTTGCCCTACAATGCTCAGAAGGCTGGCAGCATTGCCACGATAGATGGTAATGCTGATTTTTGTGCAAGGCCAGTCCTGGTCAAAGAAAACATCTACTGAATTTCAGGCGAAAGTCATTTGATGTTTCCTGTTATATATTATTTTAATAAATAAAACTAAAAATTAATTAAATCTTAAATAAAAACCTACCTATAAATATAATCTACCTATAAATATTCGTTCATTTATAATATAAAATACAGATAAAAAATTATAATATAATTATGTTCCCGTGAAACCGCTATTGAAACTAGTTTGTCTTGAATTCTATAGAATAAACTAATTTGGCCTAGGATGAACAGATTTTAAATATTCATCATCATTTCGAGTAGGTGTCACGATCAATCGACCATGCACACCCTAGTGTCAGAGTTCTTCGGAACCGCCTCTCGGCCTCTGACGTGGTTCCTTTAACGACTACCAGATGGCAGCCGGGACCACCGGCTTAACGTGCCTTCCGAAGCACGGAATCATCTTTATTATCAGACAATCAGGTGATTTAAGCATGCAATGTCCTAACCAAACTGGAAACAACTAAACAAAGTATGCTTCCGGTGGGAATTGAACCCACGACCCCCGGGTCAACAGGCAAAGCCTTAACCACTAGACCACGGGGGCTGTTAATTATTTTTATATTTTATTTTTTATATTATTTTAAATATTGTTTAATTATGTATGGTAGTTTAAGTGGTAAAATAATAAAATATAAGAAATAATGAACAAATCAAACAGATTGAGCCAAAGTAAGTTCAAGACTTGTTTGTAATGGGATACTAACTCAACGATCCTATATTTTATAATAAACTAGCTTTCGCCCGCGGCTTCGCCCGCGTCAATATCTGGAATAGTACTTTTTACGTAACCAATAAACTCACTTTCGCATTTATAATATCAGTTTATAATATTAGTAAGGATAGATAATATAGATAAACATCCAAGTCCCACGTCAAATCTGAAAAATATCATTTTCCATCTTGACCTGACCGGGGTTCGAACCCGGGACCACTCGTGTCGCAGGCTGGCATGTTAACTACTGCCCCACAGAGTTCGACTGAAGTCGGTCAGTATAGATCACAACAGTGAGGTCATTTTTAGAAACCAAGATGGCGAATGCTACTTTTCAACAATAATTATTGAATTACAATGAATTAACACCAATTTTAGAATCGATCGATTTCCTAGCGTCATTAGCAAAAAGATATGAACCCAATCCCTATTTGAGTAGCAATGACATTATTGATAAAACATTCTAGAAGAATAAATAATGGAGTTCAAATTGAAACCTTAAATCTTAGTAAATAGGGTGTAAAATTGTGTACAACTTTTAAGTACGACATCTTTTGGCGAATAGCTGAACTAAGTAGTCTGAGATCGTTAAAAGCACATTGAAAGAAGCCGACGTAGCATATGCACGCTGTCATAAAAACCACAAAGTGTTATTGCTTAATTCTACTTTATGGCGCAAGAAATAAGGTTTTTCTTTTTGTAATGCAAACTGATTGTTATTTCTTTTTGGTTCCAAGAAATTATAAGCTTTCTAATTCGTTAAATTTCAGTGTGCGTAAAATGTTATTGTGTGAGTTTGGCGACAGTGGTTTTCAAGAAAAATATATGCTATGCCACTTCCTCTTGTTTTTTAAATTCCGTGGCCGTAAGCCTCTCCTCCCCGCGTCCGTCGCCCCCGCGGAGTTGCCAACTCTTGACACTGTAGTATATTGTACTTTACTCTAATTGCGAAACACATCCTAACTAATATTATAAATGCGAAAGTGAGTTTGTTTGTTTGTTTGTTACGCTTTCACGTTGTAACTACTGAACCGATCATCATTAAATTTTGCATAGGTATACGTTATCTGGGGTACGGAGAAGGACATAGGGTACATTTTATCCCGGGAAAAAGTACTGTTCCCGAGGGACCCACATTGATGCGGGCGGAGCCGTGGGCGAAAGCTAGTATGTTAATAACTGGGACACTGGCACGTGTAGCATGGAGTGAAGCGTAAGCAATATGTTTTAGAAATAGTTCTTATTTAGTTTTAAGTTAAGATGTGTTATTCCATTATTGACGCTAAGACAAAAAACATCCTTGCCTTATGTGATGTTTCTTTCATCAACCTTTTAA
This sequence comes from Elegia similella, assembly GCA_947532085.1. NCBI lineage: Eukaryota > Metazoa > Arthropoda > Insecta > Lepidoptera > Pyralidae > Elegia > Elegia similella. Next base: position 7,904,278 of record OX383933.1, read on the forward strand.
AGATGCCTCAACACGTTCCTAATTAATTGAGAGCCGCAACAGGCAGTCTAAACGCAATCACAAAACCGCGGAGGGTCTTTGTAAATTCGGCTACCTATCAGAGTTATGCATCCGCAAAATCGCTAGTCATCATTCTCTAGTATATGTGTTGTGACCCTAAGAGTTAATTTAACCAGTGGCGTTAATTAGAACTACTACAAACCTTGGCACAAAAGAAAGGACTGCAGATATATATTTCGGTTGGAACAAAGAAAGCAAGAGCGGTGTAATTTGTGTGGTCTTCTTTTATACCTCGGCGCAGTTAAAGTTAACAAACGCAATTTGGTACGAGATGAGAGTAAAATGTACGTTTGTTTAGCAAATTAAGAATAAAGTCTCAGTTGAAATGTTTGTTGATATGAAATTGTTTTTATGAGATGTAATAAAGCAAGTTTCTAAAGTCTACAGACAAATCACACCGATTGAGAAGATCATTATGAAGAAGTAGGTATTATGTACCTAATCGGAAAATATTTCATTTTTTTATATGTATTTTACTTCAATATATGAAACGTTTTAGTCTATAACAGTTAGTCTTCGATCATATGCAGTTAGTATTTTTTTCCAGCAATCAATATTATAGACTACAAATTTACAGTGCAATACGGCACAACATTAACCCTTTTTTAGGGTTCCGTACCCAAAGGGTAAAAACGGGAGCCTATTCATATCGCTCCGCTGTCCGTCTGTCTGTCTGTCCATCCGTCCGTCCGTCCGTCTGTCACCAAGCTGTATCTAATGTACCGTGATAGTTAGACAACAAACGTGATTTTTTGCTTGTTTTTGCTCGATATTTATATTGGCAACAGGTAGATGCTTAGAATATTCACATAATGTTAAGTTATATATTCAGTTTAAAAATAAACAATTGAATCCTAATAAAATAAATATTTAAAGAGGGCTCCCACACAACAGACATGATTTTTTTGCCGTTTTTATAGGTACGGAACCCCTCGTGCGCGAGTCCGATTCGCACTTGGCCGGTTTTTTGTATGGCATCAGCAAATCATTATGTGAAAGAAACCGAGAGACTTTTAAAAGCTTTCCTCAGATATTGTTATCACATCTTTTCCCAGGCTTATACTCGTAATTAGACATATAGGAAGGGGATAGACAGAGTCTTGGTTTTTCAGACCTTGAGGCCATATTTAGCATGTTGGTGTTAGGTGCGTATAAGTGGAAAAAGTTAGCCTTGTGGTGTCCGGCAGAGTAGAATAGGACTACTCCTAGTATTCCCATGGAGGTAGTAAGAGGCGACTTAGGAAATACAAGCTAAACAAAGCTCATAAAAATCAATGAGACCTCTCCAACCCGTCTGGCCAGCGAGGAGAGTGTAGGCCAAATCCTCTACAGTAGCTTCCCGTGGGAATCGAACCCATGTCCCCCGAGTCTACAGGCAAACACCTTTACCACTGGACCACGGGCCAATAGTGACTATCAATCCCATGAATTAAATAAATAAATATCTATAAGGTACAAACCACACAGATTGAGCTTGTGTAAGCATTAACTTTAAAACCCAAATAAAATTACCTATCTCTATTCTGCTTCCGTTTCCCTATACACACTTCCTATTCGCCGTCGACGGCCTGTGATTGGTCGCCCGAGGACTAGTAAAAAAAATGGCGTGCAAGTCTAGTTGAACAGCGCCGTGCGCTGATATAATTTCCAATTAAAACGACTCTAAGAGCTTTGCTGGCCAAAAACAACCCTAAATCTTCATCGCGTGTGTGTGTGTAAATGCATGATGGTGTACCACTAGTGTAGGCAGTGAGAAATAACACAGTTCAAGCCGGAAGATCGCCGGCCGGCCGGCACGAGGCCCCGTCGCAGGAGATTCCTTTCTAGAGTCCTGTCCAACGTGGATCCAGGTTAGTGTTTACTGTTTTTCCTTGCTGTGATTCTGGGGATAATAGGAGACTGCAGTAACTCTTCCAGAAAGTCGCAACATTAATTTATGGTGCCTCCTGTGAGGACATTCCTCACGTACTTATTTCAAATTTACCCACTTAATTTCAATATTTCCAATTAAAGTTATTTCCAAATATGGATAACTAATTTATTCATAAATAGACTTATTATAGATTCAAACTACCTAGGTACTTACCCACCTAGCATTTGTCTATTTGTCTAACAATCTCGGATCAAACAGGGAATTCCATACCTGTTCCATAACATAGTAAATACCTATTACTTACGAGTACATACTTCTTATCTCGTTAATTCCCTTGTAATATTCCCTTAATCGTTCGATTTATATGCCATAAGGTACTATCTAGTTACTCAGGCTTTCGAACTATTTTGGATAGCCTAGGTACCTACCTAGGGTTAATTAATAGCAGTCAGGTGTGTATTTATGATTATAAGTAATAGTCCGTAGTTTTAAAACCTACGTGTTTTGTGAATATCTGTTCCATTACTCAGTTTCCATTTAAACTTTTGCTACTTACCTACATTACTCGTACTTTTCACAATTAGTGCCTACCAAAACATGGCGGAAGGAGAATTAATGTCCACCATAAAAAAACGTGAATATGAGTTTAAAAATATGCAGATACTTTATGACTTAGCAAAAATTACGAAAGATAATAAAACCAAATTAGCATCCTTTCGAGCTAGGTATAAAAGGATTGATAAAATTCGTGATAATTTCTTGGAATGCAACGATCGTGTAAACCAGTTGCAACTTAAACTAAATCCTCAGTTTGTTATCGATAATAATGCTTTGTTGTCATTTGACGAGTTATACTATTTTGTCATTGAGTTTGCCGATTCCTTCGACGTAAATGCCGTGGGTGCGAGTTCGCGCTCGGAACTGTGTCAAGGTCATGCGCATTCCAGCTCGCAAGTGAAATTACCTAAATTGCAAATAGCTAAGTTTGATGGTAATATAGAGAACTGGCAGATGTTTAAAGACAGTTATACGTCACTTGTGCATAATAATGTTTCGTTGTCGGACACAGAGAAATTTTACTATTTGCTGTCATGTCTGTCTGGGTATGCTCTGACACTAGCTAAGGGTGTTTCCATAACATCAGCTAATTACTCTGTCGTTTATGCAGCGTTACTAGACCGGTATGATAATAAACGTATTTTAGCCACCGCTTATTTAGAAAAAATAATAAAATTAAATCCGATACAACGGCCATCATTATCAAACTTATCACAATTAACCAACACACTTTATGAATGTGTTAGTGCATTGTGCGGGTTAAATATTGATGATTTAAGTGAATTTCTTTTATTTTATATAGCATCTCGGCCTCTTGATACAGAAACTAGGAAAATGTTTGAATTACAAAATACCGAAGAAATTCCCAAATTTAATAACTTGGTTGTTTATTTACAGAATTATATAAAAGTATTAGAGGTTAGTCAACCTAGCAATTTACAGTCATTCAATTCTACAAATAAACAAAACCGCAATAACACAAAGAAAGATAACTTTTCTCGGCAATCAAATTCTTCCTTAATTACTTCTACGAACTCAATTAATAATAAACCTAATCAGGCTGTTTGTGTGCATTGTCATGAAAATCATTCGATATATCGCTGTGGTAAATAACATTCTATGAATATAGGACAGCGACAACAATTAGTTAAAGAGTTACAATTATGTCATAACTGCTTAAGGCCCGGTCACACTAGTGCAGACTGCAAGTCTAAGTCCACGTGTTTCATTTTTAACTCAAAACATAACACATTATTACATGAAGCACATAAAAGTTTATTATCTAATATGGTATTCCATTGACCTAAAGGCTTCTGAGAATTCCAATATGAGCACTTCGTGTATTCGATTTATTTCAAATTCGAGGGTTGCAAGGCAAAATCGAATTCTTTCATTTCTCAGTAGTACTGAACTCGAGAAGTCAACCAAAGTGTTAGTTAAATTGAGTCAGTATCATTATATGTCTTCCGAAGTCAGTCGAGTGCGAGATAATGAACCATGTGTAAAATCCATTCAAAAACTTTCACCTTCCCTGGACGATGATGGGATCGTGCGGGTGGGGGAACGCATCGATGAGGCTAATCTGTCACCATCTGCGTTACACCCTTTTTTGTTACCTAAACAATGTCCAATATCTAAAATTATAATAGAACACTTTCATATAAAATATTTGCATTGTGGACCTAGAACCTTACAATCTCTTATTCAACGCCAGTTTTGGATAATTGGATTAAGACTTCTGATACGTACCGTGCTGTCGAAGTGTGTTAGATGTTTTGATTCGTGTCCGCGCTCTCATTGGGTGATGCTTAAGAAAATTACCCAGAGCTTTTGGCGCGTATGGCAGCGTGATTATCTTCATACATTACAACAAAAGAACAACTGGTTCGTACATGAACCAAATATTAAAATAGATGACTTAGTCATAGTTAACGAACCTAATCTTCCGCCGATGTTCTGGAAGTTGGCACGTATTGTGCAAGTGCATGCTGGTTCGGATCAAGTAGTCAGAGTAGTTACTTTCCGAACTGCTAACGGAAAGACCTTTCGTAGGCCGGTAGTAAAGGTTTGTCCCTTACCAATTAATTAAGATTTTTTTTTTTCATAAATTACTAATACATAAATACACACTATCCTTAGGCTAGTTAAAACTTATTTATTACTTTATCTTTCGAAAATAATATTTCTAGATATTCTTGCAATAGTGCGCAGCTATTGCTTTTGTTTTTATCTTTCAATTTGCATTCTCTGTGAAACCCTTGTGGATTTCAGGTGGGGGAAAATGTGTAAGCATTAACTTTAAAACCCAAATAAAATTACCTATCTCTATTCTGCTTCCGTTTCCCCATACACACTTCCTATTCGCCGTCGACGGCCTGTGATTGGTCGCCCGAGGACTAGTAAAAAAAAATGGCGTGCGAGTCTAGTTGAACAGCGCCGTGCGCTGATATAATTTCCAATTAAAACGACTCTAAGAGCTTTGCTGGCCAAAAACAACCCTAAATCATTCATCGCGTGTGTGTGATGGTGTACCACTAGTGTAGGCAGTGAGAAATAACACAGTTCAAGCCGGAAGATCGCCAGCCGGCCGGCACGAGGCCCCGTCGCAGGCGATTCCTTTCTAGAGTCCTGTCCAACGTGGATCCAGGTTAGTGTTTACTGTTTTTCCTTGCTGTGATTCTGGGGTTGATCGGAGAATGCAGTAACTCTTCCAGAAAGTCGCAACAGAGCTAGCCCCTCAGTAAGTTGTAAATTTCATAATAGATATATTTTATAATAGATACATATATTTGTAGATAAACGTGTGTATGACCTGACTGGGGATCGAAGCCGAACCTGGAACCCAGCCATTCAAAGCCACATGCGGTGCCCCTGAGGTGCTCTGGCCAAGTATGGCTCCGGTAGTACGAAAGGGTCAGGCTCCTGCAGTGGAGACTACAAAGACCTAATGATGATGAAGTGGAAAACGGCATCAGAATAGTGAAGGCTAGCTAGCCGCATCGCCTATTTTGTGGCTAAAAATTAATAGCACAAGCATATTGTAAATCAACGTGCTCATCAGTTTCCCACTAGAGAAACGTAGAAGTTTACTGAAAGCCAAGTTTACGTCCAGCGCAGAATATCGGTAGTTACCTACTTAACAACAGGTTTTTTTATGTATATTTGACGGCAAACGAGCAGACGAGCCAACTGATGGGAAGTGATTACCGTCGCCCGTGGACATCTGCAACACCAGAGGAGGTGCTGATGCGTTGCCGACTCTTAAGATACCTTATATATTAAGGTGTTTTCTTAACACTTCAGATCGCGTAAACCGTGATGGGAAAACTTTCATCATCATCATCGCTTTCCACGACCCACTACTGGGTATAAGCCTCCTTTTGTCTGCTCAATTCTTATCTATCATTAGCCTTCGCAATCCAGTTCTTACCAGCAATTTGCTTTATGTCGTTAACCCACCTAGCTGCCGGACGCCCAACACTACGTTTCCCATTTCTGGGATACCACTCAGTGACAGCCTTACTCCACCTAACATCGCTCCTTCTAGCCAGGTGTCGAGCCCAGTTCAATTATCTTAGCCTCAATAAGTAAGTTGAATATTTTCTAATATTTCGCTTATACTTTAACGAAGTCTTTAAACTAAATTATTGATTACCAACCGTAAATAGTCTGACGATTTAGTTTTACTAAACAGTACCTGCCGGCCTATTTGCTAACTTAGTGTACAACGTTCTTATAGTCACTTCAAAATACATTGCGGCTTTCGAATTGATTGACTATTTTTATTTAGGATATAGATATAGATGATATAAATGGCTAGCTCCGTGGCGCAGCGGTCAACACGCCAGCCTGCGACACGAGAGTGCCCGGGTTCGATCCCCGGCCAGGTCAAGATGGAAAATGATCTTTTTCAGATTGGCCTGAGTCTTGGATGTATATCTATATATCTGTTTGTTATAAAATATAGTATCGTTGAGTTAGTATCCCATAACACAAGTCTCGAACTTACTTTGGGGCTAGCTCAATGTGTGTGATTTGTCCGTATATATTTATTTATTATTATTTAAGATATATAAACCGTCATGTATTTTTTGTATGCTAACTCAGTGTACAACGTTTTGATAGTCACTTCAAAATACATTACGTTTTATATGTCTTAAATAAAAATTGTCAATCAATGGCCAGTAGAGCTAACAAGCTTCACAAGTCAATGTTCCCGAACCCAAAGTATGAGATATATATTTTTTTCAATGAAAAACTCGCTAACAGAACCATAAAGTCTTTCTGCTAGAAAGCTTGTATAAAAGTAGTATATAATATGAAAAACCAACAGGCGGCTAGATTAGCTTCCTTTGATGTCGCGTTTAATCTGCCGTGAGCCGGCGGCCTTACGAACTTTGCTGAACAGGTAGAGGCCAGGCTAAGTATATACGAACACTTTTCTTTTGTTAACCTTTACGGCTAACTGAATAACATCATGTTAGTAATCTAATTGTGTTGTAGAAAAGATTAGTCTTCTTCTATGTTTATCGTTCGAGAGAAAAGCACTTTCGTAAAGCATTCCCAAGAAAAAAGCAATTGTAGCAAGCAGGCAGCCGGCCGCAAATTGGTGACAGTTTACTGGGGTTATTTGTGACTCTCGCATGCCTAAAATTTATTAGAGCGTGATAAAAAAAAAGCGGCCAAGTGCGAGTCGAACTCACCCATGAAGGGTTCCGTAGCATCAAGTAACATAATATAAAATTCTTGTTTTATTTAAATTGAATTGAATTGAAGATAAATTGCGGTTACAATTTATTACGTATTAAAAAAACGACTTACTATATCTCATTCAAACCAATTTTCGGTGGAAGTTTGCATGGTAATGTACATCATATATTTTTTCTTAGTCATATTTGTTTAGCTTGTATTTCCTAAGTCGCCTCTTACGACATCCATGGGAAGACTTGGAGTTGTCCTATTCTACTCTGCCGGAAACCACACGGCTTTATTACCCATAACTATATTTTATATTTCATCCGTCGATTTTCACAATACATATATTTGAAGCCTTGAAGCTAACACTCGTAACATCAAACGTAGCCCGTAAAGTTTTACTCTACACTCGTATTTTATGACAAGCTTTTAAAGAGATGCCCTAGATATCTTGTGCTTTCATTTTATGCAAGTACATATTTCTCTTGCCAAGACTTTAATTATGTGACACATATACTGAAAATATTACTCATGAGTCATGACTGTCCTTGAGGCAATGTTGATCGTTCGGTCGCCGCACACGCCGTAGCAGAGTCTACGTCAGGTTGGCCTGCTGGATGGCGCAGTGAGAGGCGATACGGTGTTGATCCCTTTTCGAGTTAATAAGTGTGTTGTGACCTTAAGCGTAAAACGGCACTTTTTATGACATAGGGCAGCAAACGAGCAAGCGGGTCATCTGATGGCAAGCGATTACCGCTGTCCATAGACTACTGCAACACATGGGGTTCTGATAAGAGCGTTGCCGGCCTTTTAAGTAAATTATTTTTTTACATAATATCTTTTATCAAAGCTCCTAAATTTCACACACCTATATATTGCACTATACTATACCATACTGTACACTCACACCTATATATTCTTGGTCTTGGCATCTCAAAAGAAGTCCAATTTTGCGATCATTTAGAAGATCAAAATAAACTCACCTCTAAAAAACTAAGCGTGCCAAACGTTCAATCCTGCCCATCTGTTGACACTACAAAGCTCAAATATAGCATATGTTCTCATCTCTGGGCTAGAGTACCACATTCTCAGCCTTTTTCATTTGAACATATTCAAATGAGAGCTGTTTAAAGTGTCAATGATCCTAGGCTGATGAATAATCTAAAACCGCTTGACTTACGCAGAAACGTATGGTCCCTAAGCACTTTCTGACGCATTTAACATTTCTCCCAATTGAAAATGCAGGAATAACGCTCAGGGTACCCTGAACAACTTTATGTTTGGTGCAGCACAATTTCACTAGCGCTTCACGCACCGTAGACACAGGCTTTATACTCAACACCCGAGGCATGGCGATCTACAACACGTTTATCTCTAGTCTTAATAAATTAAGAAATAAATTATGATGAAAAAAAATCATGCAGGTCTTTTTATCTCTAGTCTTAATAAATTAAGAAATAAATTATGATGAAAAAAAATCATGCAGGTCTTTTTATCTCTAGTCTTAATAAATTAAGAAATAAATTATGATGAAAAAAAATCATGCAGGTCTTTTTTCACCATATTTTATTTCTTAATTTATTAAGAGTATATCAAAATAGCATTGTGAAAGCAAAATAAAACACTTATAAAAATACGTTTCTCTAGATCTTCCTCGCATGTGTGAGTTGTGGAACGAGCTTCCTTCCACTGTTTTTTTCCCGAAGCTATGCCTTAGGTTCCTTGACGGATAAATTCCTATTTTTGTTATTATGAGAGCACCGCCGACCTCTCCTTAGTCATTAAGTACAGCTTTTAAGAAATAACTAGATGGTCGGTACAAAAATGTATATTGTAAAAAAATAATTCCTGGTCACAGACATTCGTTCTGAATGACGTATTATCATTATTATAGTCTTGAGTAATAAATTGGTGTGTAAAAAGTTGGTTTACGGCCAATAACGTTACGTGATATCGGTGGAAGAGAGATAGATGCGTCACAAGCCGGGCTGGGTCCAGGACATATTGATCCATAATAACGTACACATTGATATAGATGAAGTGATAACGCGTTTCGGTAAAAGACGTACCTACAAGAAAAAATGTTTTTGTCTTTTAACATTTATAAAATATCTACTTTTTACTTGTATCTATGTTTAAAAAATTAAATTATAACTTCTTATGACTTGATCACGACTGTGATCCCCCACTGGCACCAAAGCTGGATCCGCCCTTGCATACATTTTACTTCATACTTTATTCTTTTTCATTCCTTTGAACGAATAAAAATGTTCTTTGTACCTAACCGAGGTTTCGTCAGCCGTATCAAGTAACGTGACGTAAGTAGGTCTTATGCGCCATTATCTCCGAACAATAAGCTAGCATCAAGTTAATATTAAGGCAGGCTCTCCAAATTGGCTTTCCGCCTAAGATAGCTTCCCTTTGTGATCAAATCCTCTTGGAAATGTTAATAAACCTGTGCCTATGTTATAAAATAAGATGAGGTTTTGTATACAACCTAATAAATTCTGTCAAGTTAAGAGGAAGAACAGTCTAGCGCCATTTTAGGTTAAAACACGTGGTTAAAACAGGTATTCATAACACTCCTCCTGAACGAATTACTATTTCATAGCTTTAAATAAAACCAAGTGTAGTGGCAATACTGATAAAATTATATTCTTGATAAAATAAGTAGCATCATAGCAGGAAAAAGTCGCAGAGTGAAAGAGTATTCGAATCAAGAACGCTCTTTGCTGTGTTATTAGTGACCATTGTGACCATGCATCTACTCGTGAACGGATGCTGCCAGGGGAGATCACTTGGTTGTCCGTCTGTCTGCCTGTCTGACTGTCAATACTTTTTGCTCCGTAACGCTTAGAGGTATCAAGCTGAAATACATATCAAATACTCAAATTTACTGTCCCTTGGAGCTGTGAAAAAAATCTAACTTCTAAGCCAACGCAGTTAAAAGATACAGCGGGTTATGCTGGAATTTTTCATATTTTTTCGACATTCGCAAGGGAATCAATGCCTGAAACCTGCAGGGTACTTCCCATGAACTCAAAATGTTAAAATTTTGTACGAAGCAATATCATATAGCATAGATAAAGGAAAAATTGCAAAAGCATTGCATAAATTTTTAGTTACATCATATAATAAAAATACTTCATAACTTTTCTACACTCGCAATGGAATTAAAATCTACAGGGTACTTCTCGTAAACTCAGAATCTTGAAATTTGGTACGAAGCAACGTCTTATAACACAGATAAAGGAAAATTGCGAAAAGCATAAATTTTTAGTTACATCATATAATAAAAACATTTTTAATAAATTTTTCAACTTCGGCGGTTTTTACTATCTCTTGTTGTTTCACGCTCAATCACTAATATTACACAAAATTATTCGATTGAAATTGTATATAACATGAAATCAGAAAAAAAGGAAAGCAAAAATTATAAAATATCATACAAAAGCCTGTTTGTTGTAAAGAGTATTTTTCGGCGTTTTCTACTCTGCAGTGGTCGGTTCCGAAATGCAAGTAGTTCATAGCTTTTAAACAATGTGAATTGATGTGAAAAAGTGCCTAAAAACGCCTATTTTCTGAATAAATCTTTGAATCTTTGAGTGTTCTAGGGTATTTTATTACGTTATATACAAATTATGTATCTCAAAACGATCTTAACACCTCCCATTAATTCGTTTTATTGCAACACGGCAAAACCCTGCGGCATTTCAAAAATGTAAAGTGGACAAATTGCAGGTGGAGAAAAAGCCTTCAATTAGTAACTTCCTTTGTTATTAGATCCCTGCTTCGATCCTGAGTTTCTTTATCATATTAGCATGAAGGTAACACGTAATAAAATATTTTTGGATTCTTTGGCTCAGTAACGTAAAATATTTATATCTTCTCAATTGACTTTCTTTTTATTTGAATTAACTTTGACATAAATTTATTAATTACTAGCTTTCGCCCGCGGCTCCGCCCGCGTTAATGTCGATCCCTCGGGAATAGTACTTTTTCCCGGGATAAAAGGTAGCCTATGTCCTTCTCCATACTCCAGAGAACTTGTATGCAAAATATCATGATGATCGGTTCAGTAGTTACGGCGTGAAAGCGTAACAAACAAACAAACTCACTTTCGCATTTATAATATTAGTAAGGATAAGGATAAGGATTTGACCTGTCACTTAATTTCTTCAAAGGCTGAAAACTGTTACTGCTATTAATAATGTTTTGATGCAGATGACTTGGTGTAATTACTGTAAATTTGTGTGTGATTGAAATAATAAATAAAAATTGAAGAGAAATGTGGGCGTTTTTACACTATTCAAATACCTATAAAACAAAACATGAATTCTTCGATGAACACTGCACGACTACAGCCGTATATAATATAAAATTTCTATTGTCTCTTTTAGTGTCCAACTAACTGTTGATTTATATTACCAACAATGTATGAATAAAGTTTTATCTCAGAAAAGATGACGTAGTTAATCCGGAATTAAATTTATAATTCCGTATTCCGATTTAACTAATTTCAAGCTACAAGGCACACGACTAAACTAAGCAAGGATTAAATTGTGGTTTCAATCGGTTATTCATAATAATAATAATAACAATGACTAGTTATAAATGCGAAAGTGAGTTTGTTTGTTACGCCTTCACGCCGTAACTACGGGACCGATCACCATTAAATTTTGCATAAAAGTTCTCTGGAGTCCGGAAAAGTACATGTTGTCATCCTCAACTGCTTGGCCGGTGGTTGCAGGTGGTGGCATCGAGTACACACTCACGGCCTGCCGAGCTGCTATTTGTCTTACCCCATTCATACAAGTGAGTAGCATCCTATACCTTTCTCATCCCAAATCCAACAATTTCCTGTCCTTCCTTCGCTCAAAAATGCTTCCATTGGGCAGCAGCGTCGGAAGCACAAAACGGAAACTACGCTCGCCAACCCTACTAAGCGTGGTGAGTACGAGTATGGCAATATGCTCGCATGGAACGAAGAATCCTTGAAAGAGGCCTTTGTTCAGCAGTGCACTTCTCGCCGCTGAAATAATGAAAAGATCATCATCATCATTTCGAGTAGATTATACGGTTAATCGAATATGCACACCCTGGTGTCAACAGCCTCCGTGGTCCAGTGGTTAAGGCGTTTGCCTGTTGACCCGGGGTTCATGGGTTCGATTCCCACCGGAAGCATACTTTGTTTAGCTGCTTCCAGTTTGGTTAGAACATTGCAGGCTTGGATCACCTGATTGTCTGATAATAAAGATGATTCCGTGCTTCGGAAGGAACGTTAAGCCGGTGGTCCCGGCTGCCATCTGGTAGTCGTTAAAGGAACCACGTTAGAGGCCAAGAGGCGGTTCCGAAGAACTCTGACACCAGGGTGTGCATGGTCGATTGACCGTGACACCTACTCGAAAGGATGATGATGATGGTGTCCGAGTTCTTCGGAACCGCATCTCGGCCTCTGACGTGGTTCCTTTAACAACTACCAGATGGCAGCCGGAACCAACGCCTTAACGTGCCTTTTGAAATCATCTTTATTATCGAACAATTAGGTGATCCAAGCCTGCAATGTCCTAACCAAACTGGAAACAACTGAGTATGCTTCCCGTGGGAATGAAATGATAAAACGTAAGTGTGTATAATACGAACATATGTATGAAAATACTCTGAACGGTGGCTTAAAACAGTTTAACATTAGAAATACAATATACTTAAACAAATAATTCTCCCTGTAAATGTATGAGTGTCCATACAAATCACGCCGTCCATTAAAGTTAACAATGCAGCTTTGAGCCGCAACAATAGTTCGGGCTGCACCAGGGCTCATTGCTGAATACATTGTGCAACGATGAATAATATGGGGAAGATACAGTGCAGATTAGCGAATAAGGAATATGAATAATACTTATTATTCAAAGATTCAAGATAAAAACAAAATATGATTGCACAATAATATGATGTCTGCAATTAACGCCGTTTCCAAAGCAAAAGTCACAACAACCCAAATGCAGCCTTTTCTCTAAGTGACGACGAATCAGAATTTCGTTCTAAATCTAGACATGTGGGCTGAGATTACATCATACAAATTCATAGAAAATTTGATTACTTACATAAAATAATGTGTATTTAAAATATGTATGATTGTACATATAAACTAAATCACTTAATGCGGATTATTATATAATCACTTATTGCGGTTATTTTAAACCTAACCTAACCTAACCTAACGTTTCGAAAATTTTACAGTTTCCATGTTCGCAGGAAGACAGACATATGTCTATAGAATAGCTACAAATATCAGCTTAGTCTACTAAGTTAAAAATAACGTAATAATCACGATAAAATCGTATTATGTGATTTATTTTAAACTAGATTTCTCCCGCGGCTCCGCCCGCGTCAATGTCGATCCCACTGGATCCCCAACCTTTTCCATACCTCAGACAACGAGTATGCAAGATTTCATGACGCTCGGTTCTGTAGATAGGGCGTGACGTGAAGGTGTAACAAACAAACAAACTCACTTTCGCATTTATAATATTAGTTAGATTTTGTAACAACCGCGAAACATTAGAAAACCTTACGAGTATGTATGTAGGTACAGAAACAACACATATTATTTTTCTGAGCTTCAAGTGGATTTCCACAACGATTTCTAACGTATCTATCACTATTTCCATCACTGTACTGACGATAAAGTCAACTGCAGCGGACTGCTGCAACAGTAACGAGGCGTGTTACGTGGAGCTGTGATTGTACAAGGTCCAATTTAGAAATAACAACCGCGAAACATTAGAAAACCTTACGAGTATGTATGTAGGTACAGAAACAACACATATTATTTTTCTGAGCTTCAAGTGGATTTCCACAACGATTTCTAACGTATCTATCACTATTTCCATCACTGTACTGACGATAAAGTCAACTGCAGCGGACTGCTGCAACAGTAACGAGGCGTGTTATGTGGAGCTGTGATTGTACAAGGTCCAATTTAGAAATGTGTCATTATCTCTCCACTCTTACGTGAATATTCCGTTATCAACTTCTTGAAGACCTCGATGGCCCAGTGGTCGTAAGCATTATTGGCACTTACGCATGTAAGGCAACCCCGAGCGCTGTTCCAATTGTGATGAGTGACCGCAAGTGACATAAATATCTCCTAACTCCTCCGTGCTTCGGAAGGAAATTGATGGCAGTTGTTTGATTGCCAAATGCCTTTAGGCAGACCGCGCAGAGGCAATTTTTATTTTTTGACGGCCAAATTTCAACTTCGATGGCGGTTGGACGTTACCTGCTACTTGATTTGATTTACTTGAGAATTGATTTCCATTCTTATAATCTTTCATATAAAACCGACTTCAATCAAACTACTGAACCGATTTTGATGAAATTTAAATGGGACTAACTTTAAAGCATACTCTTTCAAATAAAAAAAAGAATTTTGCAAATCGGTTCATAAGTGACGGAGTTCTGAGGTAACAAACATTAAAAATAAAATGAAAACACTACCGAATTGATAACCTCCTCTTTCTTTTTGAGACGGTTAACAATGAATGAACTCAAAAGAGAATCGGCTACCGGCCGTATCGGTAACATGTTCGTAATAGCAAACCCAGGATAAAAGAGAGAGAACTAAATGAGAAAAGTGCTCTCCACTTGAAAAATAATGAATCCTTAACGGCACTTTTAAGCCTAATCCTAACTAATATTATAAATGCGAAATGAAGTTTGTTTGTTTATTTGTAACGCTTTTAAGTTGTAACTGCTGAACCGATCATCGTGAAATTTTGGGTACGGAGAAGGACACAGGGTACATTTTATCCCGGGAAAAGTACTGTTCCTGAGGGATCGACATTGACGCGGGCGGAGCCGCGAGCGAAAGCTAGTAATAAATATTTCTTATTCTTAAACAAAAACTAGACAAGCATCTCGTATATTTTCCAGGGAATTTCAGAGCTAAAGCGGTAAGGATTACAAAGATCTAAACATACTATTATGGTAATAGTACAATCCACTGAGCGTAGATATACGTCGCGTAAGATAAGCTCGCAATTTATCTTACGCTATTCATGCAAATTCTGACGTCACTGGCAAACACTGAGACAACGGAAAGTCATGCGCTGTTGTCAATTTAACGTTTTCCCGATTTAATCCACAGTCACAGTGTATCCCGGCTGTCATCATTGATGGCAGTCGTTAAGTTATGGCAGATGTCTATAGGCAGCTTGAAAAATCTGACATCAGTGTTGGCCGCTTACACCAACAACAACAAGTCCAACTTAGGAAGACGTGTGACGGTCCGTGATGCCACAGAAGGTGACGGCTGAAAATCAGTTTTGTACTAGGTCATGCATATGCCTAGTATAGCGTCATACTGAGCCGTCACCTTTTGTAATACTGATGGCACCGCCTTATAATTATGTTTTTGTCTTATACTATCCTTTTTTGTTTGTGTTGTGTGTGCCATTGTGTATTGCAATCAATATTTTTCATTTCATTTCATTTCATTTCATTTCATTTCATTTCATTTCATTTCATTTCATTTCATTTCATTTCATTTCATTTCATTTCATTTCATTTCATTTCATTTCATTTCATTTCATTTCATTTCATTTCATTTCATTTCATTTCATTTCATTTCATTTGGTACACTGTACCCTGGGTTTGCTATTATAATATCATCAGTCATCATCATCATTACAGTCATATGAAGACCACTGCTGGACAAAGGCCTCCCCAAGGATTGTTCGTCCCATGCGAGGATATTGCCTTACTCACTATGCTTGGCAGGCGAGTTGGCGAGCGCAGATTCTTTAACTTCTTGGACTTCTGACACTGCTGCCCATCGAAAGCTTTTTAAGCTGGGAAATGATATGAATAAGTTGGATTTGGAAAGGGAATAAAGGTATTGGGATACTACCTACTCACTCAGATGAATGGGGGAAAATCAAGTAGCAGATTGGGAGGCCGGACGCGCGTACGCGATTACAATACAACTACTGGACAGGAAGTTGAAGATGACACCCCTGACCATTTATGATAGCATGTTAGTCATTCATGTTGTAATATTATTTGGCAAAGATTTTACTGCTAGCCGCCTGCCTGATGCCTAACCTACTGGGGCAGACCGGCCCTCCTTGGGTGATGATTATGAAAAAACAATCTTGGTAAGGCTTGAAGACATCTGTGGCTCAGTGGCACTACAACTGCCTTTGGATCGCAGGGTCCTGGGTTCGATCCCCGGTCAGGTCAAGGCGGAAAATGATCCAATTTAGAAATGTGTCATTATCTCTCCTCTTCTTTCTTCTTCTTTTTCAGATTGGCCTGGGACTTGGATGTTTGGCTATTTAAGTATCTATTATACAGTATAGTATCGTTAAATTAGTATCCCGCGTCACAAGTTTACAACGTACAGGGACTAGCTCAATCTGTGTGATTGTCCTTTTTTTTTTATTTATATTAATTAATAAAGCAAAATGCTAATAAATTTTCAGTGCCTTCGTTGCTGCTAAAGTTGGAACAATTTTCATTATTATCAATTAAAGTAAAGGACCTACTCCGCTTAATCTTGTTAGAGTTAAGTCAACCTAAGCACAAACTTATTTATTTATTATACTTCATTGCACATTTGAACAGTATGTTACAAAATATATATATAGAAGAAAAAAAATTAATGTACAAAAGGCGGCCTTATCGCACAGCAATCTCTTCCAAGCTACCTTTATGCAATTGGAAAATTTAAAAAAGGATAATAGGTACAGTGCAATTAAAAAGAGAGACAATATATGTAGCTAAACTTACATACAAGATACATTGAAAATTAAATAAAAACTTGTAAAAAGTGCATTTAATTAGGATAGAACCAAATACCAAACATCTCTTTAACTTACCTACATAGGCAATTTGTGTCGTCGATTTGAAAATTGATATCAGCAAACAAACCCTTCCGCTATCCAAAAAGGCGCGTTTGGCTCCAGGCTCCTGGTAAATTCCCCAAAGTGTGAAAGCCGAAAGTACGGTAAGCCCACTCATCCGAATACGAAAAACGAATCCGCACTTCCCGAGGCTTTACACGCGATTAGGTTTTCGGTTGTTTGCAAAAGATGGCCACCATGTTTGAATACTACATAATATGTTTGAATAGGCGCTACTACCGCCTATTCAAACATAGTATCAGCCAACTTGATTTGAGTATGTAAATATCATCAAATTACGTACTATTAACACGTATAACGTACGTATTAACAGCCTCCATGGTCCAGTGGTTAAGGCGTTTGCCTGTTGACCCGGGGGTCATGGTTTCGATTCCCACCGAAAGCATACTTTGTTTAGTTGTTTCCAGTTTGGTTAGGACATTGCAGACTTGAATCACCTGATTGTCTGATAATAAAGATGATTCCGTGCTTCGGAAGGCACGTTAAGCCGTGGTCCCGGCTGCCATCTGGTAGTCGTTAAAGGAACCATGTCAGAGGCCCAGAGGCGGTTCCGGGGAACTCTGACATCAGGGTGTGCATGTTCGATTGACCGTGACACCTACTCGAAATGATGAAGATGATCAAATTACGTTAAAGCATCATCACACATGCCGTGTGGTTTCCGCAGAGTAGAATAGGACCACTCTAAGTCTTCCCTTGGATGTCGTAGAAGGCGACTTAGGAAATACAAGCTAAACAAAGCTTATAAACATCTGTGAGGCCTCTTCAACCCGTCTGGCCAGCGTGGACAGTGTAGGCCAAGTATGGCTCTAGTAGTGCAGAGAGGGTCGTGCTCCCGTAGTGGAGACTAAGAAAGATGATGATCATCACACAAAAATAAACATTTTTGTAACGAAGCCTTGTGAAAGAAAAAAAAGCAAAGTACGGGTCGGGTTTGTGCAAAACCCGACCCGTACTTTGCTTTTTTTTTCTAAACTAGCTTTTTAATTCTGCAGGTAATAATGCGCAATAAAAATAAATATGTCTCCTCTAAATAGCATTCACATTTCGGGGCTATAAATGTCCTTACTTCAAATACAATCAAAGAAAAGCGAACAAAAGACGTGAAGACGCGAAACTTTTTCGTCAAAATGCGACCCAAACGACCACCGAGAAATACAACAGATTTATGTATTTTATAGTAAGTTGTCTGAGATGTAAGTACTAAGGTATGGCGCTTTATACAAGATTCAAATATTTATTCAGAAAATAGGCCTTTTCAGGCACTTTTTCACGTCAATTCACATTTTAAATAATACGTAATGTAACACATTATATTCAAATTATTTATTATTGTCCAAAAGCTACAAACTACTAGCGTGTCGGAACCCACCATTGCAGAGAAAAAGACGCCAAAAGAAACTCTTTTCAACAGTATTGGTCGCCTACTTGCCTGAAGGGCTTTGTATGATGTTTTATATTTTAATCTTTTCTTTATTTTTCTGATATCATGTTATATACAATATTAATTTACATAATTTTGTGAAACACGTTATGTTAGCGATCGAGCGTGAAACAACAAATAAGATAGAAGTCTCAAAGAGGCCAAGCAGACCGTTCACGAGTTGACGCATGGATCAGCCATCGCTAATCTCAACCATATTAGAGTGAAACAAGCGGAGTACAATGTATGCCATTACTACTAAAAACGAAAATTTAGATCCATATACGTGTCAATGATGAGGGTCACACCCGCAGAATTAATTCAAGTACGTTAATGAGACTTCGTGGAACGTGAGACTCACTTTGACTGTTTTTCAAACTGTACTGAAATTGTAAATAGATTGCGCTATAATGTACCTAGGAATGCTGTAATGAGGGAGGTTCGTTCCCGTCCCCTGTTTGCAATTAATACATGTCGCACGAACAGTGGACTGAGAGCCCCTCTTCATCGTATGATGAAATCTTACAATGGTGACTTCGTGGACATTGATATTTTTGCATGCAATGTGTTTACATTTAAGAAATTGGTTCTTCAAAAGTTAGCTCTTTCGTAAGACTTCTCCCCCTTTAGTGTGCGTTAGTTTATTTATTTATTTTATTCTTCCTATATTTGTTTGTTAGACTTTTACGTATTTTCTTGTGTCACAATCACAAAAACTAATTATTTCTATGTAATGTATTTCTTAAATTATCTAGTAAGTATTTTGTAGCTAGCAGCCTAGAAAACCATTTGTTATTCTGTGAATAACGTTGTGGGCTACATTATTAATATTTTTTTTTATATACATTTTCTAAATCGTATAAGTATTTATAATGTAGCTGTTTGTTGTTCCCAATAAATAAAATAAAAATAAAAAAAAGCAATCAAAAGCCCTCGAGAAGTGGGAAGAGGTGCAGGCATATTACGGGAGACGACGCGATTTTACATTCCTCGTTAGCATGTGGTCCAAACACCTATTGCGTACTATTGCACTGCAGCGCCCTCTCCGCCGCCTATAGTGGCAATTAGTGGAACTAACTACCACAGCTTGCCGTCAACCGGCCTGCTGCTTGTAACAGGCCTTAAGTTGGGCCAATATTTTTAAGGCTGGCAGTCTATACGTCGTTAGTATTGTATTGTCTTTGAAGGTAACGATTAGCCGCCACTTTGCTACACAGCACAAGTTTCGTGTTAACTCAGCCTTGCGGGTTCTCAAAGAGATATATTTTATTCGCTAGGGCGTTTCAGCCAGAGCTCTGAAAGAGCTTGATAGATTAATAGGCATAAGCATTATCAGCGCTTAAGCATGTGAAGCATCCTCGGGCGTGGTCCCCTCTTGGATCACATTAAAATACTGCGAGGACCTGCGTGCTCTGAGCCTCAGGCATCATCAATTGGACTTGTTGTAAAACCTTACACCAGTATTGGCCGTTTTGACACAAAAAAAAACAAGAGCTATGCACTAAAAGAGACTAGAAAATGAAGTTATGCTATTGGTATAATTTTTAGGGTTCCGTATCTCAAACGGAACCCTTATAGGATCACGTGGTTGTTCGTCTGTCTGTCTATCAAGAATCTTACTCCGTGGTCAAGAACCATTTTCACAGGAACGCGTATAGGTATCAAGCCGAAATTCATATCAAATACTAAGGTTTACTGTCTCTTAGAACTGTAAAAAAATGAAACTTCTAAACCAACGCAATCAAAAGATACAGCTGGTTATGCCGCATATTTTCGTGTTTTTCGACATTTGCAGAGAATCAAAACCTACAGGGTATTACCCGTGAACGCATATAATATATACGGACAAATCACAGTAAAGGAAAAAATGCGAGAAGCATTTATTTTGAGTTACTTCATATAATAAAAATATTTTTATAAATTTGTAAAATACGGAAACCTTAGTGCGTGAGTCCGACTCGCACTTGGCCGGTTTTTTCCTTGCTCGCCGTTTCGCTCCTTTCACCAACACTGTGAGAGGAGTTTTCTCACAGTGTCGGTGAAGAAAGAGCATTTGTTAAATAAAATAAATGATCTAAAACTTTCTTAAAAGTTTGGGAAACTTCGAAAGTCCAGGATTTGTGACGTCATTACGCCCTTATGGGCCGCGTCAGTGCATTTCCGAGCCATTAGAGATGTACTCCATGGCCCTACCACTTTCGCTCTCAGCACAAAATAAAGACACTACGAGTATAGTTCAGTTTCCATCGAGATGTGATCAGATGGAGATGAATTTTAAAATTGAAGTGGTAGTGTAGTGGCTCAGTGTTCTAAGAGTGCGACCTATGAGCGAAAGGTCCCGGGTTCAAACCCTGCCCGACCCGAACTGTACCTGTGTGTTGTAGACCAATCTGACTGAATTACGATCATGTTCATCGACGACTACCTGCTTTCGGTGAAGGAAATCGTGAGGTAACCAGCACACTAGTGTTGTTCACTAGTGTGTGTATTGGAGAAAACAATGGCAAACCACTGGATTAGTTCCTGTCAAAAATAGTCATGTCTGCGTTTCTTTCCACATAAAGATTACTAGCTCTTAAATGTTGGAGAGATTTAAAATTAAAGATATTTGGCAGGCATGTAATTTTTTTCTCCCTCTGCTATTAGAAAAGAAAAGGTGGTGTGTTTCAAAAGTAACATTTTTGTTTTATACATACATACATAGTATCACGTCTATTTCCCTTTCGGGGTAGACAGAGCCTAGGTCTATAAGACCTTATGGCCACATTAAGCATGTTTAGCATGTGGTCGTGTAGATGGAAAAAGGAATCAAAAGATGGATTGTTAATCGCATCGCCTATTGACATGACTCCGCAGTTTTCAGCCCAATCCCTCGATCGGTTTTTCCAATCTGCACATTCTATGTTTTTTTCTTTTCTTCCAGACCAGCATGGAAGTAAAAATACAAATTAACAAAATGTACAGTCTCTCCAGATGGACACTCCGGCCTAGCCAGCCTTTTGGTACGATGAAGAAAGGAATGTGGAATTGTTTTATTACCCATAAAAATATGTTGTTTATCCAGATTAGATATAATTTTTAACAGTACCTGTATATAAGGAAACAATTTTTCAACTCCTAATACAGTTTAAAAAAAAATTGACTGAAGACAAAACACAATGTATTTCATTGCTGCACTTTTTCTATTTTGTGCTTTCAGCGTTCTGGTTCGTTGAGTTTCACGAGATGCGTGTCCATGCTCATTTGTCTTTTAAAAGGGAATGTGGTTTTAAAGATTATGTAGTAAGTATTAACGAAAGAATAAGAAAAGGTATTCATTATTATCGACACACTTCTAATAATGAAAATCTCGTTAGGAAAACCTGTACACTAGTGATGCTGTCCAATATATTCATCACCTCTTGGTGTGACCAGAAAGTCCAACTTCTTGCTCTCAACGATCGGGCAGTCACATTTGGAAAACATTTGGTAGGCGGTAGGCTTCGATCATTAATACCAACTAGATAACGCATTACCTACAAAATCGTAGCAAAATTCTGTCCGCTCGAACATATAGCTATACATCTACATTGACTTACTAATAAACAGAGTCTAAAGTTTTAAAACCATTTTAATATCAAGATATTTCAGACCATATCACCTTACAAAAAAGTCGCTTTTTTTAAAACAATTACCTTATGCTGACGATTATTCGACACGAAGACTAGCAAAGTAATAAATAACACCTGTCACTTAGAAACGAAGAATCATTTTGTCTAAGAACATCCATTGTGATGACAACCTTATTGCACTAATCATAAAGTACTTTTCTCGTTGATTACATTGCGAGTTACGTCGTTTTGTTTCGTTTCTGTTTGCTTCTTCAAATGTTTGTGCGGATGTTGGCTAGCTTGGCCAAACATTTCTTGCCGTGGTTGAAAATCGGCAACATTAATTTAAAATGTTTATTATTAGTTAAAAGGTAAAATGTATAAAATAGTTAATTTACCTACCGAAAATAAGATACTCCGGACGAAAAATTCTTTTTTCGGCCATTATTTCGACAAGTTTTTAGTGCACACTGCGGCATCGTGACACTTCGTTACGTTGGCTGTGTTTGGACCGAACTAAATAAAATAGCCCCACACTGCTTGAGTGAGGGGCTATTTGCCGAGCCGTTTTTTATGCGCTGACCCGACATCTAGTTGGTATTAATGATCGAAGGCGGTAGGCGAGAGGCGGTTCCGAAAAACTCTGACACCAGGGTGTGTGCATAGTCGTTTGACCGTGTCACCTACTCGAAATAAATGAATGAGTAGTAAAACACTGACCATACATACATGCATAGTATCACGTCTTTTTCCATTGCGGGGTAGACAGAGCCTAGGTCTGAAGGCCACGTTTAGCATGTTGTTGGGCATTCGATGAAAAACAGAATCAAAATAGTAATAGGTTTCTACTTGCTAGCCGCATCTCCTATTAACATGATTCCTCAGATTTTACCCGTTCCCTCGATCGGCTTTTACGATCTGCGTGGGAAGAGAAGCAGCTGGTACATTCTACGTTTTTTCTTTTTTCCTAGACCAGCATGGAAGATTAACACTGGTCAATACACGATGAATACGTATAGCCATTTTACGACTCAATAGAAAACGTAGTTAGTTCACTAGTATGGAATTGACATTGACTAGAGCTAGTGATGTGCCGCTAGGAATATTGGAATTTTGCGGAAATTTACACATTGTAAATGTACGGGTATATTCCCAATGTTTTCGTAAACTTTTCATAATCATAATCATAATCATATTTTTATATGCTCAAAAACATGGTATTATAAGATGTAACAAATATATAAGGAACAGACATGTTTTGCTAAAAGTAAATAGCATGCAAATATTAGTGCTCCAAGAAATCTCTTAGGCTATTAAAGTTTTTGTCAACAAGCCATTTATAAACATATTTTTTAAAGAGCACAGCATCTTTAATTCTTCTGGCATTTTATTAAATATTTGTATACACATATATAAACAATTAGTTTTAAATTTTTCAAATTTAGGAGTAATATCTAACACCAGCCTATTCGTATTTCTCGTGTTACGTGGATATAAATCTTTAGCTGTTTTAAATAGTGTTTTTTGCTTATGCACAAACATACATATTTCATAAACATAAAGTGAAGGGAGCGGTAACAAACCAAGGGTTTTAAAAAATGGAATACATGATTCACGCGGCTGTAATCCACATTGCACCAATACATTTTTTTTGTGCAACAAATACCCTTTGTATATCGGTACTATTACCCCATACAATAATCCCGTAGCGTAAAATGGACTCGATATAAGCACGATAAGTAGTGATTGCCGTCTGTATATTAGTTACATTTCTAACTTGTCTAAGAGCGTATACAAATTTATTTACTCAGTGCATATGCTGTCTATCTGAGATTTCCAATTTAAATTTTGGTCAATGTTTACACCTAAAAATTTTGGACAAGTTACTTCTTTTATTTTAGGTTTGTCTAATTTTAAATTATGTATGATATTAGAGGACTTTTTAAATTGTATATAGTACGATTTATTTAAATTGATTTGCAGATTGTTAATATTTAGCCATTGTGTGATTTTGTCAACAGTATTATTGATGTCTTTTTCATGTTGTACCTTCGAGTCAACTGATTTTTTGCTTGTCACAATAATTGATATATCATCAGCATATAATATACATTTATAATTAATAATGTCACTGAAGTTGTTTATATAAATTTAAAAAAGTATTGGTCCTAGAATACTTCCCTGTGGGACGCCATATTTTTTACTTTTGTATTTAGATGGGTATTCTTTAATTTCTTTATTACTGTCAATTTTCCTAATTACAACACATTGCTTTCTATCTTTTAAGTATGACAACAACCATTGGTGTGCAGGGCCCCTTATTCCTATTGCTTCCTTTTTT
The DNA here is from genome assembly GCA_947532085.1 of Elegia similella. Classification (NCBI taxonomy): domain Eukaryota; kingdom Metazoa; phylum Arthropoda; class Insecta; order Lepidoptera; family Pyralidae; genus Elegia; species Elegia similella. Next base: position 7,928,744 of record OX383933.1, read on the forward strand.
TGCAATAAAAGGTCATGTGAAACATAGTCAAAAGCGCTAGATACGTCAAAAAATAATCCTGTAGTCATAAAATCATTGTTTAGATTAGTCATTATCGTTTTTATAAGAGTGTATGTTGCTAATGATGTCGATTTATGCATCTGGAATCCAATTTGTTCATTTTTTATTATATTATATTTATTACAAAATTCTATTAAACTATTGTACATGCATTTTTTAAAATATTTGATAGGATCGGTATTATTATGATGGGCCGATAATTATTAGAGTCGTCTCTGTTACCTTTTTTTATATAATGGTTTCACGAGTGACAGCTTGAGCGCATCTGGGAAAATTCCTGCAGAGAATGACAAATTGATTAAATATGTCAAAACTACTGCTAACTCATCAGAGCAGGCTTTAATTATTTTTGTGTTTATTTCATCGTAGCCTTCCGAGTTAGTATTATTTAACGATTTTATAACCGACATGACTTCATTTTTTGTCATTGGCATCAGATACATAGAGTTTGCTCTCGAACATGTTGTCATGTTGTCTTTTTGTGTTTTCGATGAGTTACCTGCTAATCCAATGTAATGTTTATTGAACACATCCGCTATTTCTTTAGGGTCAGTAAAAACTTTGTTATCATTTAATATTTTATTTATATTGTGTTGCGTTCTGTGTCTATCTATTTCTGTTTTGATGATTGACCATGCTGCTTTACATTTATTGTCGTTTTTATTTATAAACTTTACATTTTCGTTTTGTTTCGATTTATATATGCATTTAATGTATATGTAATAATTTGGAATATGTGAGATAATTATTTTATTGCACGCAGTTTTATTTATTTTTTTCCAAAGTTTCCATTCTTTTTAATAATATCATTTAATCCTTTATACTGCATATGCATATACAATATATATTTGTTAATATTTATTTATTTACGTGCGTGCAACAATAAAAGCAACGAGTAAAGTTTTTGACCACTTTTTAAGACACACAAATAATGAACGGACCTAATACTCTTGTTCGTTCTGTAAAACCGTTTTATCATCATCAACACCGTTTACAAATATCAAAATGCAACGAAATTTGCTCTGCATATAGAAAAAAAGTCTTTAACTTTGTTACAGCAATAATCCTCAAAATTCCCAACTTCGGGAAAGTTTCCGGAAACTTACACGGGAATATTGCCAAAGTTTCCAATATTCCCAGGAACGGCACATAACTAATTAGTATAAATATTGCATAAGTACGACTATAATTTGAGGAATTGATGGTTTAATTAACGTGCACATTATAAGTGCTTACGCATGTAAAGCAAACTTGGACGTGGTCCCCACTAGGATGGGTGACCAAATGGCACAATAATTTCTCGAGCTCCTCATTGCTTCGGAAAACACGTTAAGTCAACGGTTCCGGCTGTCAACACTAGATGGCGGACGTTAAGCTATGTCAGATGCCTAAAGGCAGCTTGAAAAATCTGACTCCAGTGTTGACCAATTACACACACGAAAAGCAAAGCAGTAAGCTGTGCATGGAAACAACAAAATCTTCGACCCGAAAACAGGTTGAATTATACATTCCCTAAATCCCAGCTCTCCTAAACAGACTAACACCTAACTAAAGTAAACCAATTTGGCGGGAATCAATGCAAACACTATTATCAGGATTGAGGGATAAATTGTGTCCTTGACTGGTCCTTTAGTCTATAATCTTACTCTTGACGAAGGGATTAACAAGACGTGGTTGATCTTTTCCGACTTGGTTTTGGGTACTTTTAAGTCAAACTTGAACTTTCTTACAAACTAGTACTAGCTTGGAAAATAGTAGATTGTGACACAAGAGGCTAACATAATACTTTTTGGTGAGGGCATTATTTTCAATCCAGAGCGGAAAGAAGGAGGCTAGAATAGACTCCTGAATGAAGAGAGGGATTCAAAATATGGTCTTGCCTCTGGAATGCCCTACCACTCTCTATCCGGCAACTCAAACGTTAAGCACCTTTAAAAACTCTGTAACTCTGTGAAAATCCATTTTCTTGATTGTAACCACTTATAATATTCTCTCTTTTTAAATAATATCTTCTCCTTTAACTCCGGTATATATGTTCTCTTCAAACATTGTGTTTAGTATTTATATATGTATACATTATATTTATTGATTTATATATATACAGAGTGATTTTGAACCCCCTAGCTATATTGAAATCTGGGAATCAGAATCCCTAATGGAATATAGAATTGTAAGAAAAAAAGGTAAAAAACGAAAAAAATGAATTTAACCTTTCATAGAAATTCCTCCAGCTGATCGGCGACTTTGTATGGGAAACCTAATTGTTTTGTTTGTTTTTTACCTTTTTTTCTTGCAATTCTGTGTTCCATTAGGGATTCTGATTACCAGATTTCAATAAAGCTAGGGGGTTCAAAATCACGTTGTATATTGTATTAAATATTTGAGTACTAACTGCGCCACCTGTTACTGTTATTTGTTTATTTTTAAATTATCTTTAGGGTTGCCTGTAAGAGAGCGCTTGAGCGATAAGGCCGCCTATTGTACCCAAATATCATTAAAAGATTATGTATCTGAATTTTTACTCCGTTATGTATGTCTGGTGCAATAAACATTTTTGTTTTGTAGTGTATTGTTGCCTGAACAAAAGTATTCTTCTCGTCTTCTCTTCTCGGGGCTTTTCATATTCCTCTATGAGAAAAATAAATTAAAGCTGTAAGTAAACGGATATGTTTAATGATAACATCGAACCAGTGCTCCAATCAATCTAATTAAAATGAAATTGGTAACGTTTGTAATGTAATATTATCTAGCATTAGTAAAAAAATTGTTTGACTAGCATCAAAATCGGTTTTAATAGTATTTGTGACTTTCTAGTTGAAAAGTTTAACGAATATCATAAACCACTTTATGTCGCCTTCGTCGACTATACTAAAGCGTTTGACAACATCGTACATTCAGCTATATTTGCCGCTTTAGAAAGACAAAACAAAGAAAATACATATATAGAACTTTTAAAAATTATCTATGACAATTGTACTGCAAACATAAAGTAAGAATCATATGGACCCACACTGGGTAACCCACTTTCACCAAAACTATTCAAGGAGGAAGTGTTCATGAAGGAAGTGTTCATGAACTTGGAGCAGTGAGATCGGTGGAGCTCGACCCACTAACCTACGGTTCGCCGATGATATTGTCTTTTTCCCAACCACATCGGCGGAACTGCAAAAATTGCTCCAAGAACTGAGCAAGGCGAGCTTGGAAGATGGACTTCTGATGAATCAGTCAAAGACAAAAGTCATGACCAACAGCGTCTTTTATTTATTTATTTAACATAAGGCATACACAACAGGTAACAATCAATTATAGCTTATTCTAAAGACACATAATATTTCTGAGCTAGATTGAGACCCATAGATTGAGATCTTTTCTCTCTTTCGTGCATGCAGCCGGCGTTTATCGATTTATGAGACGTTAACACGTCTAAAAAATCCATCGAATCACTGTCCGTAATTGGTGTCATAAACAAGCTTACAAAAAAGGGATGAGGATATTTCTTGACGCTCGTCGTCATTTTGCACCGTTATTCATGAAGCCATTTTTCTGAGCTGTCTCCTGCGTGAAATGGCACGTATGCGTTTCAGGGTTTTTTACGAACACATCATTAAATTGGTTTTATTTTCTACATACTTTGAGAAATTGTTTCTTTGTGATCCATTTACAGCTTTTTTCGAGACGCCTATCAAAAAGGGAACCCCAAATTGGTATACTATGTAATTTAATAATGGCCTGGTATCAAAGCAATCTCTAGGTACACCATTTTTATTATTTTTTATACGTGTACCTTTATTAATAAACTAGCTTTCAGCAATTTCACTTATTCTGACATATCTGTAGGGAGCAGTGCTTTTTTAGGGTTCCGTAGTCCTCAAGGAACCCGTAGAGTTTCGTCATGTCCGTCCGTCCGACCGTCTGTCTCTCCGTCCGGGCTCGTACTCCGCCGCTACTGCACCGATTGTCACGAAATTGGTGGAGGGATAGATATTGAAGTTCCAAAAGTTGGTTTTTAAAATTAAGAAAAAATATTTGTTTTTCAGCCCATCCCATACAACGAAAAGTTAATTTAAAATATTAAATTGGACTTACCCCAACGTGTGGGGTATCGTTGAAAAGGTCTTTTAAAATCCACCGTAACTTTTGAAATATTACTAAAATAATTCTGGAAAAAGTGTGGTAAATACCTCAAAGTATGTACTTTCAATTAAAACTATAGCGGTCTCGGTATCATAGATGGTTATTTTTATACAACTCGACCAACTTATGTAAATACAGTCGGCCGAACAAAATGTATGGAGTCAACCGCAAAATGAAATTTGTAATACAACATTAGACTTTTTTTGCCGTTTTTATAGATAACGGTACGGAACCCTTCGTGCGCGAGTCCGACTCGCACTTGGCCAGTTTTTGGGATAAAAGGCTTTCTCCATACTCCAGATGATGTGTATGCAAAATTTCATTACAACTGTTCAGAAGTTCAGGTGTGAAAGCTAAGAAAAAAAAACTTACTTTAGCAAGGACCTAATTTTTTTTTTAATAACCTGTTTTGTCCCACTGCGGGGAAAGGTCTCTCCCATCTCCTTCCATTTATCTCGATCCTGAGCCATACCTGACCAGTCATGCTGAAAGGCGTCGAGATCATCACGCCATCTTTTCCTTGGCCTGCCCCTTCGACGACGACCATTCTCAGGTATCCAAGAAGTCACTTTATTGGCACATTTGTCTGGCAACATTCTACTGACATGACCCGCCCAGTCCCACTTCATCTTGGCAGCTTTGTGTCCCACATCGGTGATACCTGTCATTGAGCGAAGTGTAACATTCGGGACTCTGTCCAGTCTTCTGAAACCTCTCCATCGCTCTTTGGCACACTTTGAGTTTGGACTTAAGTATAATGAATTGAAATAACTAATTCAGCACCGAAAAAGTGAAATATTTAACATTTTGCTACATACATAGTAATGTATGAAGCAAAAACGAAAAACGAATTAAGAAAATTTACCGGGTAATTTACTGCGGCATCTGTTTGCAATACAAAATCTACTTATTTACACTGCACTTCAATCGATTCGAATGGCTTCAACAATGTATCATTTACGAGTATAACAGCAGCTGTGTCATTTTTAGGTGCCCAAACGAGGTTTATTTGTTTAACAAAAGGTCTTGGAGGATTTTTTTCAACATCGGCCGATGTTATTACTTGTAAAAATTTCTTGAAATATCCTTATTTATTTAATAAAGAAATATCAATAACAAAGAATTAGGTATACATATATACGAACGAAAAGAATTAAGGACGAAAATCCCATTTTTAAGGTTCCGTACCCAAAGGGTAAAAACGGGACCCTATTAATTTCGCTCCGCTGTCTGTCTGTCTGTCCGTCTGTCACCAGGCTGTATCTCATGAACCGTGATACATAGACAGTTGAAATTTTTACAAATGATGTATTTCTGTTGCCGCTATAACAACGAATGCTAAAAAATAAAATTAAATAAATATTTAAGGGGCTCCCATACAGCAACGAGTTTTTTTTCAGTTGTTTTTGCTCGTTATTGATAACGGTAACACGTAGACACTTGAAATATTAACAGAATATTTAGTTATATATTCACTTTAAAATAAATAATTAAATGAAAATAAAATTAATATTGAAGGGGGCTCCCATACAAAAGACACAATTGTTTCGCCGTTTTCATAGATAACGGTACGGAACCCTTCGTGCGCGAGTCCGACTCGCACTTGGCCGGTTTTTTTTGTTATTTCGTAGTAATAACATAAGAGAAAAGGGACAGATTGAACAATAAATAAAAGTTCGATATCAACATGCAATTTATAATAATAAATCCAAATAATGAAACGTCACGCAGCAGATTCTCAAAAACGGGCCCTATTCAGAATTGATGGAAAACAAAGCCTGAAAATGGTCTGAGATCGGTTTACAAGAAAGCGTATGATACGATGTTGACCCATGAGATGCTCGCTCGTTTTTCAACCCGTAAAATTTATGAAGCGGCAAAATTTTCTTATCTCCGCCTCGGGTCGGCAAGCAAAAATTATAGCAAAATTCGGTGATATTATTCATGCATTTTTGACGTGATAAAGTTTTAAGGGGGTAATATACCATCCTGAATCAGATCCCATGAGAGGGACGCCGCAATACGTCCGATACGATTAGAGATATCTCCAATCGTATCGGACGTATAGGCGCCTTATAAATTAATGAACACCAGCTGCATGCACGAAAAAGTGTCACGTTCCGGGTGCAAACGAGAGCACGCGACGAGCGATAGAGAGGCACGATCGGAATTAGCATTCGGCTTATGACGCATCTATCTCTTCACCGTTATCACGTAAAATTATTGTCCGTAAACCAAATTTGTAAAGGTAAGTTTGGAATGTGAACAATGTTTGAGACTCAATGTTTTGTGGTCGGCATATCTCGTGGCTAGAATAGTTCTGAGTGGAACTATCTGCACATTTTAATTAAATTACATTGCGGCCACGATACCATGCCACTTTTCACGCTACGCGATATTCTTCGACGTGAATTTATTTTTCAACTAATTAATTCAAATAGTAAATGTCTTGGTTAAGAAAACACAGCACAACAGGTCTGTTGTGCTGTGTTTTCTCCGTCGTTCGTTTGTGTCGTCTTCCTAATTAAAAGCTTTTATGTAACTCTTCCTATTACCCTGTCTGTAAAATCTTAGGAAGTAAATTAGAACCAGTTCCAGACGTTTGATTGGGAAACGTTTTATTGCATACTTGCTGTATACTGTTATCAAGAAGCTGATCGGGTGTTTTTTTTATGTACATTCGCCGGCCAACGAGCACACGAACCACCTGATGGAGTAGTCATGATTTTGGTCGGGTATAGGAACTTTTAAATTTAATAAGTTAATTTGTATGGGTAGGTTTAGTTTTACTTAAGCACATTACTGTATAAATACGCTATATACTTACATAATAATAAAAGTTTGTCACAAAAAATGATTTAGGTAACGAAAAAAATATTAAAAAAAAACGGGTTGCACTCCGGGTGCCGGCAGAAGTAAAAACCTCACCGTTCCATCCACCGCCCACCATCGTCTTACGAACAGACACGAGTTTTATATTTAACATTTTGCAGTTTAAAATTTTTTACCCATCCCAAAAAGCGCACAACGCCGCTAAAGAAGTTTTCACTTCAAAAATATAATTGTATGTTACTTAATCTGTTATTTTAGGTGTGGATGTGGCTTAACAAAGCGGATTTACAAATCGTTTTGGCAGAAACCGCGCCAGATAAGCGCTCGCTTATGGCCAGGGGCGTAGCTACCGCCGTATCTACCGTATCAATTATATGGGCCCCCCGGGCCATGCCCCAATATACTCAAGCAAAATGAATGAAAACTTCCCATTTTTTGTTAAAAAAAAAGCTATTTCTTTTTTTCTCGCGTAAACCGTGCACTCAGTTTGCCAAAAAAAAGGTAAGAAGAGTAACTATTTCATTTGAATTGTTTGTAAAAAAATTGGAAGAAGTGACAGATATATAATTATGATGTTATATATTTCTTCTAATTTTATGCAATTTTTCTTTTGTGAGAAATATTTACTCTTCCTAAGGGCCCCCAATGCACGCTACGCTTCTGCTTATGGCACTAAAATACGACGAAAATATGCCTTGCAGAATGTGTCCGCTGTCACCATAAACTACCCAAATATGGCGATTCCCACCAAATGTTACGGAAAGGCGTATGGGATTGCGATGCAGCACCGAGTAAGCAATAAAATTTTACGGTTACTTTCGGTGATTATATGTTATATAAGTAGCTATCGTTTTTATGTCTGCATACTTTTTGAAGTCTAGACGTCGCACTGCTCTTTTTCAGAGGATGAACTAAGTTTTTTTGGGTCATATATGGTTTAACGCAAGGGCAATATGTTAAATAGTAAACTACTGGGTTTTGGTTTTTGTCAAACTAACTATCCGGGCCACCGGGCCGATCCCGGCCCCTGGACTTCCTGGTGTGGCTTCAGCTAAAACTATTTATCTATCTATCTAAAAGTTTATAGTCGGGCATCCAAATTCCAAGATCAACTTACTTAAATGACTGGACTATTAATGGACTAGCCCAACGCAATATGTATCTCAAACAGTTTTTGGACGATTCAAGTACTTACTTATTTTCACTGATGTGTCTATTTTTTGGGATCTTTTCATAGCACATCAAAAATAATTTATAAAAACATTTTACTTAACATTTTTTATACATAACTAGCGACCCGCCCCGGCTTCGCACATGTGTAATAATATAGGGCACTAAATTATACAATTAAACCGTTTTCTTGAGTCACTCTATTTATTGCTAAAAATTAAGTACGTAAGAATTCGTTGAGTAGTTTATAAGACTTAATTTTATACTATGCCCACCATTCAAATTTTATAATGACTACAAATGCATATGGAAATTAAATACTTAATACAAATATTTAAACCTTTTTTTGTAAAATAACGAACGACCTAGTTTCCAACTGGCCAACTAGAGTCTGCAGAGAGCACTAAAATCTAAATATAACTCGTGCAGTTATAAAGATTTGAATTTACGAAAATTCGAAGTAGGTTCTCAAATAAAAATCCATACCAAATCTCTATAAATAAAAGTTGTTCAAATTCTGGCTCGTGCACAATGGTTTCTGTTATTATTTCGGAATATAACTACAAATATATCCGCGAATGTTAAACATTTAAATTATCACTGTGAAAATGGATTTATGGAATAATGTCATAAATAACTAATTAATAGGTAAATATTATTACTTTTTATTCCATTATTATATACCTAACGTTTTGAGAACTTTACAGATTTTATGATCGCAGATACTGAGGTAGACTAACTTAAGTTAGTGCTCATAACGTAAAAGCGATAATAGGCCAAATCCTCTGTCTGCTCTGGCCAATTATGGCTCCGGTACTGCAGAGAGGGTCATGCTCCTGCAGTGGAGACTAAACAGACCAGATGATGATTATGATGGAAAGTGATATAACCGTAAAGGAAAAAATGGCAAGGCAATCGTATTTTTATTCTGCTTTGTAAAAACTTATTTTATTAATATCCTAAACTTTATACCTCCAAAAAAATCCAATTTATTTTTTGATATAGGCACAGAACCCGAGAAGGAAGTGTTTTTTATTAATTTAAGAAAATAAACAGAGACTAAAAACTTTCCATGGGTGTTACGTTTTCACATAGTAGCAATATTGTTATGTTTTCACTCGGTCGGGTGCTAACCCTTTGTAAGTAATATCCTTACTTTACTCGTACCTTTAGACTTTAGACACTTTAATCACCGACCCTTGTAGCCTACGACCCCTACACTTAATTTTCAAGTGCGGTGTGAATTTTCATGAATTTATAATGCTCCTTAGGTTCTTTATGAAGTGAGAAAGTGTCAGGATGAAATACGGGGTGAACACTGAAATTCATTTGGAGATTGTCGTCAAACCTTCGTTATAGTGACCTTTCACCATTTTGTATAATAAATAAGTTCAGTCAGAAAAACCTTTATGTCTACGGAATAAGGATGTCGCTAATCCCATTCGCATCGGCTCGGCGCGGACGTCGCGACGCGACTACGGGCGGGGCGAAACGAGCAGTTTGCCGGTTTTCTGATCGTATCCGTAAGCCGCTGAAAGTAACCGAATACCCCCGTTTACGCCGTTAAATTTTCGACAGCAGTCGTTTGCATAATTTAGTCTCCGGCGGCGGCCGAACGGCGCGGCGTTGATAAGATCCGCTTACACGATTCAATCTCCAACGGCAGCCGAACGGCGCTGAAATTGTTCCGCTCATATATTTATCTCTATATCGAAAACAGCCAAATATATAGGGCGCAGGCTCAACGCGCAGGCGATCTTAGTACCTACGTCATCGTCGTTCGGAGAAACCGACCGACGGCCGTTTGGAGGAGTGGACTGCCGAACGCAAGTGATCAGCCGTCGCGACGGAAAAGTAGTGTGGTGATACGCAATCGTAAGCTGATTCTGCGTCGATAAGTTTGGTTAGTCCCTTAATATACCGAATATTTGACTGCCAGAATTAGACTTCGCCCATTCGTAGGCGTTCGCTACCGGTAAATCCTGCATATTTTCCAAATAGAGTTATCGAGAATGATATCAAAACGGAATCTAATCAAACCGGTGGCATAGAACCGCGGTTTGTGACATGCTATATGCGTCGAAGCCAGATGCTTATCGTACTCACGATACTGTATTGCAGTATTGTGATTGGTTTCCGGTTGCATAAATGCTTTGGTTTTTGCAAAGTTTGAAAAAACATACATACATAGGACCTAGTATGACGTCTTTACCCCTTACAGGGTAGACAGAGCCTAAGGCCAAGACCGAAAGGCCACGTTTAGCATGTTGATGGGCTTAATGATGGAATACTGAATCAAAATAGTGATGGCTTGCAAGCCGCACCAAGTTTGAAAAAAGTCTTTTTTTTTCAGTTATGTACTTATATATTTTTAAGATTTTTTTTTGATAACCAAAGGCGAAACGTTTATACTTTTAGATTTATTTGATATTATCTTTTTAATTGATATTATCTTATCTTTATGAAATAAAATTTTAAAACAACCCAGACACAAAAACCCTCTGTTTTATAAACAGCTGGACGATTTTGATCAAACATAGCACGTTCGAATAAAAAAACTGCCTCAAAATCGGTCAGCCGCTACTTTACACACAAACAAACAGACACGTAATACTTATGGCAACCCTCTTTTAGCGTAAGGGGTTCTCCAACAAAGGAGGTCCTCAATTCGTCATATAATTTTTTTTGTATGTTTGTTACGCCACAACTCCGTCACATTATATAGATTATTAATGTTTATTCGATTATACTTCCGGATTGGTTCCATTTAAATTACATCAAAATCGTTTCAGAATTTTTATTGAGGTTAGTTCTTCATTTCATCTGTTGGATAATCCATTTTTTTTTTTTCATTTAACTATTAATTTCAAAATCATGTACATATACAACGGAACATAAACACTTCAGAAAACTACCACGGCAGTTTGTAATGAAATGTAATTTCATTACAAACTGCCGTTCATTCTTAGCCGTATAATGCTATACGGCTAAGAATGAATGAAAAAATTAAAAAGCTAAGAATACGAATAAAAAAGCACCGGAAATTTCTCCAGTAAAGACATAACATAACAAAAGTACGCCAATTTTTTTTTTCTATTATTTGCAATCCACCTAAAACAGATATCTACTATGCACGATAAAATTCAAGGATTCAGAAATAAACCCCAACGTACAAGGGTCTTTCAAAATACGTCTAGCTGAGAGAATTTTCAACAAAAAGCATGAGACATATTTAGGATAATGACAAGTGCTTTCATTTGGAGTAATTGACCGAGCGAGCGAAGCGAGCGAAGCGTCTCAGTTTCCACTGGCCCAAAATTCTTTTGTCCGTCGGTCTGTCTGTCTGTCTGTCTGTTCTCGCCTACAGGTCGCATTTCTCAACTGATTCTCATAAAATTTTGTGAGCAGGTTCGGTAATTATATAAATTTTTTAGTCGTGCCAGAATTTCGAAATTTAAAAAAATGGCGGATATATGGGGGTCCGAAACTTAAAAAAACTCATAGAACAGCTATTTGAAAAAAAAAACAAAAATGTCATTAGACTTTTTTGTTATTCTCATTAAGACGCAACTTTTTTGTCTGAACAACTTTTTTATACGATAAACTTGAAAGTGAAATAGTCGGCAATTTGCCCAAAAGTTGTCTGAAATCGATTTTCTGTATATTTATGAAAGAAGTTGAAGTACGTGAAGTGGGAGAGGGAGTGAAATTGAAAAACTTTCCCTAAGGAACAAAAATCAAAATATGAATAATATTTTTTGGCTTAAAGCATGATACTGCGTATTACTTTTATAATTGAAAACACTGAATAAACTTAGAATCCTGAAATAAAAATTAAAAATAAATAAAAAAGATTCACATACTATCCTGTGACTTGAACCCAGGGCTTATAGATGCAGGCAGAAGTGGCCGTGTAACGTAAAGTTCGCATGTTTATCTGCCATAATAGTTGAAAATTAGCGTCCTATTAATATTTTTACCAATTGGTAACATAACAACTATGAAACCGGGTACTTAAGCTTTGCCTCCCATGGGCAACATGGGTGAATACCCATGCCAAGTTCGCTATTCCGATATTTCCGATCTTGAAGAGGATCACTCCAACTTAGTTAATGTGTACAAAAGCATACTAAACATGGTGCTCAAGGTCCGTGTTTCCATACAAGAGTAGTCCCCTGATTCCTCGCCGGATAGTACCAATAGAGTAATGATTTTTTACTAATAAAATCCTTACGTTAAAATTTATTCATAATTGAATTATTTAAAAAGATATGAACCTTCAAAAACATGAAAAATTGGTACGAATTTCCGTTGTGTTCAAACATCAAGAAAACAAATTTGGGCAATTATACATATAAGAAAAAGAAACGCAGAAACACAGCCTAGCTTATTTTAAATTTTTAATGTAAAAAGAAATTAAATCGGTTAAGTTTGGAAAAGAAATCAGAGGACTACGAAGCGTTAATTTTGTGTACTTTTTATAGGTATTTTCCGGCCGAGCTGCAGTTATCTCTATCGCACTCTGCGGGGTTTGTTTGGGCACGCGGCGCGACAGCAATAGATATTATAAATATCTATTTTTCAATTCTCTGAGCTTAGTGTTTCCTCTTAAAAAAAGGGTCCGGTCGGGTCTTCTGGTAAGGGAATGTAGGTTTAAATTTCCGTTACCTCTGGTACCTAATTAAGAGCAGCGGGGATTGGGAAATAGTATCTGAAGGAAATCATCCTTTAGTCAATTAGCATATCAGTAACATATATATTTTAGATTACTGAAGGGCAAATGTGGATGTTGATTGTAAGGGCTCGCGAGGTCTACTGTTCTCGCAGAACCACTAGTAATTATGTTATTATATGTCATAATCTGTTTTGTGTGTCAATAAATAAATAAATAAATGAGACGTAAACGTTAACGAAAAAATTATTAGGCTTTATGTGATACACTGTTTTTCTTGTTTATCTATTTGTGTCGAAAAAAAATAAGTGTTTCTTGCTGGATGAAATATCTTTCGGGTTCTTGGCGGGAATTTCGGCGGACTGCACGGTTTTTGTTGTAGATTGTTTTGCAAATTGTTTCTAGTGGACTTAATGTGAAATCGGTGTAATTTGGTGTTATGTTATGTATATATACCCATGTTTATGAACAAAGTGTGGAATAACTAAAATAAAGTGTCATGGTGCGGTTGTACTGAGATTTACTTGATGGGCTGGTGTTTGCTCGCCTCGTTTCGTCGTTTATGATCAAGCGAGTGGATTCGTGGGAATTGTCGCCAGGGGCTTTGTCGAAATCAGCGAAATGAATTACACCATCATTTCGATGATACGCAAGAATACCTCAAAAAATAACTAGACACTGGCTAACAAATGCTTCTGAATGAAGTTTGAGGGCCAAAAAGAAGAAAAGAAAAAAATCTTTCTACCATCTGTATACAAATGTTCATTGAAATATCTTTTTATATGTTAAAATATATTTAAAAAAAAAAATACTTTTTAAAAACAAGCTTTTAAAATGTTTTCAGCGAGCCCTTTAATTTTATAGCCATATTGTTGGAGTACATCATGTAAAATCCTCGTCTTTAGCGTCCGTTACCATCAGGTGAGATAGGAGACAAATGCTTACCTCAATACTTAGGAAAAACTAAAAATATAAAAATAGCTAGTCCGCCATCTTAGGTGCTCCGCCATGTTGAATTTAGAATGACGCCACATAGCTAACAATGCATTGTCATCGATGAATTGTCATCCAAACTAAACCTAGTACCTACAAAACTACAGCTCAATCGGTGAAAATATCTGCATCAAAATTGAGTTTCAAAAATCCACCCATGGCAAGTTAAGTAAAAGCTTGTAAAAATGGGTATGTTTATATTATTTTTGCTAAGACTTAAGGGAGTATTATACCATCCTGAATCGCATCCTGAAAGTAAAATAAAGGAATACTTAAGTAAATGTAGTCACATCAGGGGCCGTTAGCAACCAGGAATATATTGCTCGAACGTGGAATATGAACAAGAATAGTTACATGTACGTGGTGAGAAGAACATCAATATTGTAAAACCTTTTACAGGAACCCCGGGTTTTATTTGATGTCCGCAATATGATGTCCGCTTTCTCTTTATACTAGACACAAAAAAAAATTATATAAGTAAAAAATGGGTAAACAAAAAGAAACTTTAAAATCAATGAACATGTATATTAATTAAATCTAAGAATAGAACTTGACTTTTCCTTTAAATTCAAGATAGTCAAATATTTATTAGATCCATACTAATCCATGTCCATACTAATAATATTATAAATGCGAAAGTAATTCTGTCTGTCTGTCTTCTTTTCACGCTTCATCCATTGAACAAATTTGGATGAAATTTGGTATAAAGGTAGTTTGAGGCTCGGATACCTTTAATTCCGGGAAATTCTACTGTTCCCGAGAGATCGACACAAACGCAAGCGGAGCCGTGGGCAAAAGCTAGTACACAATGTTGGTTTTAAAAATATGTTAAAAATTCGAGCCCTGGGCCATGCCCCGGGCGGCATGCAAGGCGCCGCCGCCAAGGAGCGACAAAGTCCAGGGCTCAAAACACATTGCACGTAATCGGATCATAAGTATGTCATCATCATCAGGTCCTTTTTAGTCTCCACTACAGGAGCACGACCCTCTCTGTACTACTAGGGCCATACTTGGCCAGAGCAGCCAGAGGACTTGGCCTACACTCTCTCCACGCGGGCCAGACGGGTTGGAGCGGTCTCTTAGATGTTTATAAGCTTTGTTTAGTTTGTATTTCCTAAGTCGCCTTCTACGACATCCACGGGAAGACTTGGAGTGGTCCTATTCTACTCTGCCGGCTACCACACGGCTAAAACAAAGCATAAGTATGTAAGTATTATTTATATTTAACCTCGAAGATAAATCATAACATATTATTATTATGTATTTTCCTACGAAAAATGTACACCTCAAACTGAAAAAGTCCTTCTTTGGTGCAAACTATGCTGTCATTTATTTTATTACCCAAAGACTAGTTTTACTTGACCTGCACACATGTGCCCTCCAGTTCTTGGGACAAAAAGTTTAAAGATCGATCAACGTTTCTTGAAAATATGGATCGTTTATCATCATAGACATTTTGTACTCGACATAAAATGTCTATGATGATTGGCTGAAACAATGATTTTATAAGTTTATGATTTGAACTTAATGTTGGCTTGGGAGAAAAGATATACTTTGAATGTATCAGCTACCCATGCATGAGCTTTTGAAATTAAAAAATTAAAAAGAAAACACGACACTCGGAAGTATAAGTAGTATCTGACAATATTTTGATATCTACCCTTTATCATTTTTAAGGGTTCCGTACATAAACGATAAAAACGGGACCCTATTACTTCACTCCAATGTCCGTCTGCCTGTCTGTCTATGTTACACCAGGCTGTATTGTATCTCATAAACCGTGCTACCTAGAAAGTTGAATTTTTCACAAATGATGTATTTCTGTTGTCGCTATAACAACAAATACACAAAAACACAATAAAATAATTATTTTAGGGAGCTCCCATACTACAAACATGTTTTTTTTTAATTTTTTGTTCGATGTTAATAACGGCAACACGTAGACGCTTGAAATATTCACAAAATATTTAGTTGTATATTCGCTTCTAAATAAACAATTCATTAAAAAAAAGGTATGGTTGTAACATAGTGTCTAATATAGATGGTACGGAACCCTTCATGCACGAGGCCGACTCAGACTCGGCCGATTTTTATATTACATTTCTTTATTAAAAAATTTTAAGACTAAATTTATTCTAGAATCTTAGAATGGAATAAAAAAACACACTTTTGTAAAGCAGTGGTACACTCCTAATACGTGAGGGTCTCTAGGTTTGATTCCCCTGGCAATGTCTTGAACTTCATTGTCACATGTATTTTGCGGTTCTAAAGCCCAGGATCCGTCAAGTAAGCAGCCGGCCGTAAAAACTTTGCCAAATCATTTTACAGCATGAATGTTGCCATATAATATTGGCATCGGGGCTCTTTCATATAAACCAATCCACTCGTCATTTCCTTTCCTCGTTATGTTATGCTTTTTGTCCAATCGCAAGTTACAATATGACTAGTGTAGTAGATTTTTTGTTATATGTTTGCTATTTACTACTACTAGTAACTTTTATTAATTTAATAAATAAATTAATAAAAGTTACAATTTATATCAATATTTTTTGAAGAAGATCCAGAAATAAGTACATAAACCAGAGTTAAATCACGTTTTCACAACACAAAAAGTAACAAGTGCACTCTATGACGGAGCGAAAAGCTAGTAATGATATATTCTTCGATTTTAAAATCCCGAAATAAAATTAGAATCCCGGAATCCCGGAGGCATGTCCATATTAATATATACGTGTCAGTTTATTGACCTCAAATCAATCTACTGTATACGATATGGAAAGAAAACCCTGTCCGATACTTTAAGCGGTGATTCAGCCCGTCGATGTGAACAACTTTTCCTATGGGATCAAAGCTGGGAACTTAGAGTAAATAAATAAATAAAACAAATTATGATTGCGTTGCCTTAGAAATTCGAATATTTTAGTGTCACAGACAGACATACAAATGAAACTGGTACATAACGGTTACACACTATGTAAAGAAAACCCTGTCCTATCCTTGAAGCGGTGATTCAGCTCGTTGATATAAACAACGTTTCCTATAAGAACCCAAAAAAAATGGATATTTTCATACAAAAATGTTCGGCTGCTCGGTCTACCTGTATAGGAAAGTCAAAAAAAATTTAAGTTTCCAGCATTTGTCCTACAGGAAAAGTTGTTCATATCGACGGGCTGAATCACCCCTTAAAAGATCGGACAGGGTTGTTTCTTTTCCGTGTGTGTAAGTGGCCAACACGGGTGTCAGATTTTTGAAGCTGCCTAAAGGCTATATGCAGTAATAGCTTAACGACCGCCATCTAGTGATGACAGCCGGGACCAACGGCTTAACGTGCCTACCGAAACACGGAGGAGCTCGAGAATATTGTATGCCGCTTGTGATCACCCATCCCAGTGGGGACCGTGCCCGAGGTTGCTTTACATGCGTAAGCGCTAATAGTGCTTACGTCCACTGAGCCATGGAGCTCCTCATTGTATTGTATTACACTCCTTTTTTAGCAGCCGTATAATAAAGCACCAGACTCGAGGGACTTACACGTTCCGCTTCATTGCCTTTTCATAAACAGCGCAGGTGTTCGTGTATTTTCTCTCCCCTTTCCTTTCATTCGGCTGGCGTCCAACCTTTTTTGTCGATAGCATATTAAATTATAGCCTGTAGGCAGGCTGTAAGGGACACGTAGGACTTTCAATTTTCAGAGCTTAACTAACGTAGCATCTATATATATTTTTATATCTTGTATTTGTGATACAAATAATGTAAAACCAAACATACAACAAGTATTATATATAACCGAAGTACAGATTATGATTTTTACAAGCTTTTATTTAGTTTCACCTGTCCCGATGTATTCTGTAATCAAATTTGATTCACTTTGCTTTGTTGCCGAGTAAGCTGAAATTTTGCATGCATGTGTAGTGTAACTCGGTTTTTTTTTCATTTGTTTTGTCATAGAAAGCGCTTAACAGTGTGGATTCGTTTGTAAAAAAAGCTTGTTAAAAATATTTTGAACAAAAACCTAGTTTTTTTTTTCTCTGATTATCTCTGAAACCCTTCATTTCACTCATCTAGGCCCCTTAAATGTAAGATTTTTTTTTAAATATTTCTACTTAAGTACCTCTTTAACCAAAGATAGTAGCTAGATATTGAAGATTAAATTGAATGGTCTCGTCAGAAAGCTTGAAGAAAATCAAAACGTGCATGATAAAGCTAACCTGCATAACGACTGCCATCTAATTATGCCTGGACCAACAGCTTAACGTATCATCCAAAACAGGGAGCAACTCGAGAAATGATTTACCACTTGTGGTCAAATATCCTAGTGGGAACCACGCATTGGGTTGCTTAATATAAGCAACATAAGCGAATACAATGCTTACAACCATTATCATTAAGCTTCTTAAAAAGGTAGGCAAGGGAGATAATACTTAACCTAGAGGCTATATAAATTTGCCAATGGTTTCGTAGCAACCAAAGGTACAGGAGTTTTCTATACTCAGAATATAATTTGACCAATAAGGTAATCTTTTAATAGGTATCTGTAATTTTGTTAAATATCTCGATACTAAAGCAAGCAAAACCATGTGTTCATCTACTACGACATAAATAAAAAAATAAATTTAAATATCGAAGCTGTCAGGAGTCGACGTTGACGAATGGCTGTCCATTCAGCCAGTGCTGATCGAAAAACAATTCCATCATTCATTCACTTTTTATCTCTCAATCATTTTGAATGAATTTTCTTTTATCTTTCTAACGTTGATTACTATTTTTTTTCCTCTGTGTTACTTCTTCTTTAGCAACCTAACGTAATTAAACTGCAATTAATCAAGAAGAATTGGTGTCATACAGGTACAACGGCTTTAATACGGTATTTTTTTTTTTGCCAAGTATAACATGCTGCAATAATAACGAACCCTCTGCTCTGTCTGACACATCATTGAGTATTCTACGGAAAAAGCGCTCAGATGAGGAGACGCATCTATGGAGCGACCTACCCATACTTTATTTTTAGAAGTTGCATTCACAATGCTATTCTGATTACTATACTGATCTGACAGACGGACATGGTGAACCTATTAGGGTTCCTAAAAATATAAAGAATTAAATATATATGGCGAAATCGCACAGATTGGGCTAGCCCCAAAGTAACTTTCGAGACTTGTATTATGGGATAGGTAACCCAACGATACTATATTTTATAACAAACTAGCTTTCGCCCGCGGCTCACGTCAATGTCGATCCCTCGGGAATAGTATTTTTTCCCGGGATAAAAGGTAGCCTATGTCCTTCTCCGTACTCCAGAGAACTTGTATGCAAAATTTCATAATGATCGGTTCAGTAGTTACGGCGTGAAAGCGTAACAAACAAACAAATAAACAAACAAACAAACTCACTTTCGCATTTATAATATTATTAGTAAGGATAGTAAGGATAAGGAAGTAAGGATACATATACACGATGAAATTTTGATTGTTCTGAACCCTTAAAAGGATGATTCAGCCCATCGATTTGAAAAACTTTTCCTTTATATAAGGGGAAATAATGTCAATCTTACATACATAGTATCACGTTTTATTCTCTAAGCCAAGCATATTGGTAGGCGTTAGGTGAAAGAGAAATCAAAATATTGATGGGTTGCTAGCCGCATCGCCTACTAATATGATTCGTAAGATTTGCCCATTCCCTCGATCGGCTTTTACGATCTGCGCGGGAAGAGAAGCAGGTTTACGTACCGTTACGTATGTACGTTTTTTATTTTCTCTTCTTCTTCTTTCGGAAGATACTCGTATCTACAATAAAATAAAATGTACAGACAAATGAGGCCCCATTACATCTTGCCTATCCGGGTCAAGGTCAATCGAGATGGCCGGAAGATGGGAACGTAAAAATTCAACCATTGAAGCTTCCATTAAGTAGAACGTTAAAATAAACAGGAATTTATTGCTTTTTGAATTTGTACTACACTTTTCAAGTATCTGAATGTATAAAAATGTGTTACATATTGCGTTTGTTATAAGTACATAAGATTAGGCTGGTGTTTATTTTGTCCGACCAAATGGTTTGCGCGATAACTGGCGACGCCGACGGTAGCCGACAAAAGAAGTATCGGCGCCCGAGGCGCTTTACGCAGCTTTAAAGGACGCTGTACAGACACAGGACATGTGGATACGTCGCGCGGAACGGCTGTTTAATTTTGTTACGCAGCGAATAAAGTACACGATTAAAAATGTTTTCATTTCTTATACTCGGAAAGTAGAGTTGTTTTGATCTGATTATTGGGTGGAAATACGAGTATATATAATATAATAGAAAGGGAAAAACTCATATAAATTACTTCCCACCTAAGGGCCGGAATGAACTTTAAAAATAGAACTGCTATCAGCTGTAAAGAGATTTATGTAAAAAAAAAACGAATTAAAAAAATGCTGCGGCTATGTAACTTTCTAAACAGCCAGTAAGAACTTAGCGCAAACCATGGACGATTTTATACGTCCATGGCGCAAACTTCTTTGAGCGGAATAAGCCGCTACAATGACGCGGTGAGTTCCATAATTAAAATTTTAGAAGTCGACATAAATTAATAGGTACTACTAATATTATTAATAAATAGTTTAGATAAACAACTAGTTTTATTTTCCTCATATTCGAAATGAAAAGTAGAGGGTATTTGAGTTACGTGTTCCTACTCGGACTATAGCCGGACTATAGACTAAATACCTCAGGAATTGATTCTTTCGACCCTCATTTAACAATCTACTATTTTCGTCCTTGGGAAGATAAAGGCGGTTCTTATGTATAAGTTTTCATGTCTTGTACTAATGAAAATATTTATTCCAAATTAAATAATTTTGTTATTTTCTTTTACTTTCCAAAATCTCTTATGGGTGTACTGCAAACCATTATGGCGGATAGATTCAGAAATCGTACTTTAGAAACTGGGCGTGAAAGGGACGCCACCCACGAGGAGTATTCCCAATTTCCCATACAAATTGCCCGGGCGGCTGAACACTTAAATATTGAATAGCTGAACATCTTTTTTATTTCCTAATCTGAATAAGGTCGTTTTCCATGATGACTTGACCGGGGATCGAACCCGGGCACTCTTGTGTCGCAGGCTGGCCACGGAGCTTGCCAAAAAAAAAGAAAAGTTGTTCATATTGATAGGCTTAGTCACCCCTTTCTGGGAATGTCGAGAAAATTTACATGCTGTAGGTATGTGTATTGCACAGAATGTATCAATATTGCATTGCAGTACATTTACACCCTGGATATTTCATAACATAACAATCGTCAACTTTAGCAGCGAAAATAGATTTACATCCAGCTGTTTTATGACAGCTCTGTTAACGACAGCGCTTAATTTGTAAGGAGAACAATGAAACAAACTAACTGACACGTGAATAATCACGTGGACTGTCAGGTTAATAGCGATTAAATATAGCTTGGAATCTAATTCTGTTGATGTATTAGTACCTAATTGTTCACAAATTGTTTACATCGTTTGTTTAGATTTACCTAGGTATACTACAAGGAATGCGAGATAGTTTTTAACTTTTTTATGTTGTACAGGATTGCATACTACAAAAGAAACTAATTGCACACTAAAAACATGTAGATACTGGCCACTTTTTGCAATCTCAAATGACGAAATTGAAAATGAAGATTCTATATTTGAATATTTTACTGCAACATGAAGTTCCAGAAGTTCCCACACGTTGTTCTAACATGGGTTTTAAATCGCGTTTGTTTTTTTTGTGACTATAAACAATAATTTGAAATATATAGCGGAGGGCTATATTATTTTTGCCGACTTAGGGCGGAAGGCGTTTTAAGTCCAAACACACTCATAATCGACAAAAACTTTTATTTGCGTGAGTTACTTTCACCACTTGTGTTACGCATGAAACAATAAGTACTTTGGATTTTAAGAAAATAGAGCAGAATAGACATAAATCACAAAACAACTGGACAGCAATTTGGGTACGTTGGTTGAACGCGAGCGCGAGCAGACCTTGCTGCGAGCGATAGTATATAGTATAGCGATATATCTACGCGGACTGGTGTGGCTGACTGACTGACGGCCTCTCGGCAACTCTTAGGTTTTATAATGGCCAAAATGTGCGTTACCCATATTGCTCTCTCAAGAAAAGTCATTTTTAGTAATCGACGACCAAATTTAGGGTTCTTCATTACACTGACAAGGTTTGATTACATATAAACATTTCGATTATAAACATTTCGGTATAGAAGAAATATACATGAAAACCGCGATGAATAACAGTCACAAACTGTATTAGTTAAGTATTTTTTTTCACTCGCGATATCATAGAAAATTAATAAGAAAGATTATGACGGAACCCGTTTGAAAATAAGGTTCGCGCTTAACATTGGTTAATAGGGTCATAAATAATGATTTTTGAAGGGTAATCGAAAACAGCACACGGTTTTACCCAACTTCGGCGAAGCAAAAGGAGGGTTATTTTAACAAAAGAATTTGATAATAAATCATCTATTCTAATCTAAATAACGAGCAGGCATACGACCGCGAGAGGTTCTGGGTGGTATATTAGTATTGCCGGTATTAGTAGTACCGTGGTTTGCTATAAATAGTTTTTGCCTCTACACTTAGTTTTATTTTTAGTTGCGAATTATAGTCATTCGATCAAATATCGTTTATGCTATGATTTATCCGATGATAGAAGTCCTACCAACCTCTTCCGTCGGATTAAGAAACAATAGGTGCCTTAGACATTATTTTCGACAATATTCGCCATAAAGACCAAACAATTACGACCAGACAGTGCCTGTGGTCTTCAAACAAAACATTCACTGTTGGTTTGGCCAAAAAAATATTTTACTCGTAAGTATTTACTCTGGCTTCAGCAGTCGGTACTCAGCAGAGGTCCCGAAAAAAGACCCTTAGGGTAAAGGTGTGAAGGCTCTCTTGTCGAAAGTCTTACTATACCAATAACTATGGCCTCAGTAAATACGAATGCCCAACGGTGAATGTTTTAAAGCCTCAGGAGACAACAGCATTTACATCCGATACCCATTTCTGATCACTCACGCCAGAAATTTGCAAATGGAGCTGTCTACTCAAACTTGATTGAAGGACGCGTATTTACTCTTTGAAATAGCTTTATATTCTAAGAAGTTCCTAACAATATCAAGACGCAACGGTTACTACAAGTACTCGTATAATAAAAAGGTGATGACGATATGCCTTTTGGCATATCGTCATCACCTTTCGATTTTTCAGAATTATATTGACCAATTACTTGGAGATATGCCTAAAGTCAGTTATATGACAAAACGAGGTTTATACCCAGCAGTGGGTCGTAGAAAGCTGATGATGATGATGCCTAAAGTGGCAGTATATTTTGATGATATCGCACCAACAGAAAACAATTCAGCAGAACACTGCACCGTTTTACCAATTACAACGAGCAGGCCTTAAAGTGAATTTAATTCCACACTTACAAGGGCTATGTGCAGACCTCTACGAACTAACCAATCGCAAACAAAAATGGCGTTGGTCTGACCACGAGAAAATAACAACGGGTTGCACTCCGAGAGTACCGGCAGAAGTAAAAATTCCGCGCGGGAAAAAGGGACATAATATTACTTCCTCTCCTACTCCGTAAAGCCAAAATATTATTTGCGATTTAAAAAAATACTTATACCTAGATACCTAGCTACTTGACGGAAACAAAGTTTATTTTGGTGATTAACCACAACCAATTAATTCATATCTTGGGTCCTCGACGAACTTTGCCTATCTAGGTATACATATTAATACTTATTAGGCCGATAAGGCCCCTTGATCGTAAGCTAACAATTTTTTTAAATGATTTATTTCATAGGTTTTTATTGATAATAAATAATATACCGGTAGCTTAGAAAACTATAAAGTTTTCTAAGCTACCGGTATATTATTACGGCTACTAGTAATATTATAAATGCGAAAATGATTTTGTTTGTTCGTAACGCTTTCACGCCGTAACTATTGAACCGAATAAACGATCATCAATATTGCATACAAGTTTTCTGAAGTACGGAAAAGGACATACGCTACCTTTCATCCCAGAAAAAGTACTGCTCCCGAGGGAACAACGTTGACGCAAGCGAAGCTGCCGGCGAAAGCTAGTAATCTAAAGCGGCGATTACATTACCCAATTTCTCGGGCCGATCCGTCGGGACACTAACTGCCGATATTTAGGGCCTTGCGTTTACACTTGCACTAGATCGCCTCCCTAACTCAGTTGGCAGCCGCACGTGTAGCTGTAAGGATGGCTCCTGTCTGTGACTTCTAAGTACCAAAAATTGGAAAATTCGATCTTTAATCTTATATCTTTAATCTTATAAATTTAGTGACATCATATCAGAAACAAGACACATTATTTAAAGAAAGTGTCAGTGCTAAACAACGATTAGCTGTAACGGTCAGATTTTTAGCGGCGGGAAATTCTTATGACCTTAAATACAACATGCTGGGCTATCTATAGATGTCTAAAACACTATATGTATGTAATATAAGTAAAATATGTATGTAACTAGCTTTCGCCCGCGGCTCCGCCCGCGTCAATGTCGATCCCTCGGGAACATTTCTTTTTCCCGGGATAAAAGGTGTCCTTCTCCGTACTCCAGAGAACTGGTATGTAAAATTTCATGATGATCGGTTCAGTAGTTACGGCGTGAAAGCGTAACAAACAAACAAATAAACAAACAAACAAACTCACTTTCGCATTTATAATATTAGTAAGGATGTAAGTAAAAGACAAATTGTCTTTTTACCCATATACGAAGCATAAAGGAGGGTTATGATTTTGACCGGTATGTATGTATGTTCACCTGTTGCTCATAACGTCTCTCACAAATAAATATTAGAATTTGACGATTGAGTTATCGTTAGTTGTCAGCTGGTCATAGGCTCTGTAAAGTCATGAAAAATTAAATGTGACGCCTTGTAGTGTAGGCACATTCCAAAAATTCCAAAAATATATAATAATATGTAAACAGAACGCCCGCTCGCATCAAGCGCCGCGCGGCTACTGAGCTCCCCTTACTCACTAACAGCGATCACACCACCCGATTTATGCCCTAACTAGGGAGTTAGTGCGATCGGGTTGCCACGATTGCCCTAAATCGGGACACTAACTCACTAACTGCGATTAGACTTCCCGATTTAGGGTCCCTAACTGAGATCGGGCCCGAGAAATTGGGTAATGTAATCGCGGCTTAAGACGATTTGTGTCTGGCTCAGGCATAGATTTAAAAAAAAAATTTTTCGTCTCTCACTTCTATGGGCTCAGGTATCTGGTTTTCAAGCACCCGTCAAACATCAAACATTATAATTTATTACCTATGACCAAAGAGAATTTATGACTGTAAGGCAATGTGAAGCGCAAAACTATATTTATGAAGGGGTTCCGTCATTTAGTAAGATAACCCGCAACTCTAAATAGCCCAGGGATCGTTGAAAAATAAATAAACTCCATTTATTTTCAAAATTCAATGCAAATTATTCCTGTAAAATTATCATATGATTTTACAGGAATAATCTTAATAGCTAGGTATTACACCAAAATATCTTATTACACGAGACACTTTTATTTGAAATTACGCCGGTCGTAAACGAGCGATTTTCCATACAAAATTCGTCAAAATGTCACACTTTCAAAAATAGTACCTCAGAGACGAGCAGCGAGATACGACGATGGCCACCTAGCGGGAGAATTTGACAGTAAAGCATTTTATAGTCTAGGCGCGGGGATTTACTGAAAAAAAACTACTATGACATTGACAGATATCAACTGATTATCAACAATGACTCTCTTTCATATTCTTTCAAATCTTTGCTTACTTTTCTAAAGTGAATAGGAATCTCAGTTGTGGTAAAACGTAGTGGTTATATTCTCTTTGATTTGTGGTGAAGGTGGTGAATAGGTTCCTTCAGGATTAGGAGATACTCTCTCAAATCTGTGGAATATTGTATGTTTGGTTTGAAATTATGTTTCGTGCAGATTGTCGGTTCGGTAACATTAGCACAGTGTACTGTGTATATCCATGAGTACCTAAGGTGTACATTCTATTGTAACAACAGTAAAGAAGTAGGAAGACTGTATTCCCGTTTCTGCATCCTCAGCTGAGATGCTTCGAAGCCCGGCGTCCGCTAATGAGATGACTAAGAGGAAACCTATTGGCTTCCAAAGATTACTGGATATTTCAACCATGACACCATCTGCAATAACATTGGAAGTATCACAGAGACCAGGGTTTTGGAATCTTTTAGATATAGAACTGAAAGGAGATTACATAGTTTTGATTGTGAAAGTGCTAGCAAATGTTTATAAATCACTAGAACCTGGTGATAAATCAAGACTTTCATGTCAGTTGAAAACTAGACTTGAGAAATCTATTTTTGTGAATACTCTGAAAAAATATGTAGCTGGCGTCCCAGCAGCGAGTAGTTTCGACAGAAAAATGAATTCCCAACTATGGAACAATATTGATTTATTTTTTATAGAATTGATTGCACTCTGTAATGGTATACTTTCCTCTGGCAATCATAGTACTGAGTTTCTTAAAGAAATTAATGATTTAGCAAATAGCTCGATTCATATTGCTGTTGTTGAAGTAAGAAGTAATGAAAATATTTGTAAAGAATTTTTACGTCTGATTGATGAACTTAAGCTTGTTTTGTCATTATTAAGTGAGGTATGTACATTTTTCGCACTGAATAAAACAAATCCTAATTATAAGTAGGTACAAAACAGAAAAAAAGAGTTGCAATCACACAAATCCGGGAGTGCCGGCAGAAGTGAAAACCGTCTTACGAATTTTCGATCAGGTCACATATCCTGACGTGAGTTTAAAATTTTTTACCCATCCCAAAAAGTGCACTTTACCGCTAAAGACCTCTAGTAGCAGTAGATCTGAGCTACAGTTCACTCTTTGTTTTTGAGCTTGGATTGCTCCATCACAAAACACATAAGTAAATAATTTAGTACTTAATGTCAGTTTCAAAGAAACAAAATTCAGTATAGCTACTAACCATTTGTCCTATTTTATCAAGTTGTTTAACTTTATGTAAATCTAAAAATAAAACTGGCACATTACAAGTTTAGTTCCTTTGTGTGTGTAAGTGGCTAACCGGCCATTCTGTCTAGATTTTCTAGCTACCAAAACGCATACATCCTATTCCACAAGAAACAACGGACTCAAGGTTCTTCTCTCTTGCATTTCAGGACCCTAGTGAACAAGTTTCTACTTCAAATGTAGTTAAAGTAACTGATCAAAAAAGTTTCAAAAATCTAGATATTTTTCCAAATAGGGATGATTTGCTTAGTGATAACAAGTTGGATATTAAAGCAAACATAATCAACGGAGCATATCCTAGCGTCGAGCATTATCTAGATTTACAATTCAAGTTGTTAAGAGAAGACTGCTTCGGACCTCTGAGAGAAGGAATACGTGAGTATTGAAATATTTAACTGTTTATAATTTTTTTATGATATCCAACAGCTTATAATATTCTTATAGTATAAGCTTTCGGCAAAAGTATTTAAATTTTAAAAAGTATTTTGGTGTTTTTTTTTTAGAGAAATACATGAAAAATCCATCACAAACGAAGTTTGACAATATAAGGTATTTATTTTATTATATTCTACCTTGAGAGCAAATAAAAAATGTGCTAGAGAGCCAAGTCCCGTCTATGTGAATTCTCTTACTTAGTCGAATTCCTGCAACCCCTCCCCCGCCCTCCATCTGACTCAAGAGCGGACGACGCCCTCGATTGTTTCTGCGCGATATGTACCAATGTATCCTTATCCTTATCCTAACTTCCTTATCCTTACTAATATTATAAATTCGAAAGTGAGTTTGTTTGTTTATTTGTTTGTTTGTTTGTTACGCTTTCACGCCGTAACTACTGAACCGATTTATGAAATTTTGCATACAAGTACTCTGGAGTACGGAGAAGGACATAGGCTACCTTTTATCCCGGGAAAAAGTACTATTCCCGAGGGATCGACATTGACGCGGGCGGAGCCGCGGGCGAAAGCTAGTATGAAATAAAGAGCCAGCGTTTGACCTGGTATGGCCATGTCGAGAAGACAGATGCATGACACCTGGCTAAAAATAGGCTCCGCTTGAATGTACATACATACATAGTATCACGTCTTTTTCCCTTGCGGGGTAAACAGAGCCTAGGTCTTTAAGACCTTATGGCCACATTTAGCATGTTGGTGGGCGTGTGATGGAAAACGGAATCAAAATAGTGATGGGTTGCTAGCCGCATCGCCTAATGACGTGATTCTGCAGATTTAAGCCCAATCCCTCGATCGGCTTTTACGATCTGCGCGAGAAGAGAAAACAGCTGGCACATTCTATGTTTTTTGTTTTCTCCCAGACCAGCATAGAAGAATGTGACAGGATATAAAGGAAAGAGAAGGCCGAGACTGGCTCTTTATTAATGATAAGAATGTTTGGCTTGAGCTTGGCGCAGACGCCTCGTAATTCTGTATTTATATGACTATAATGTGCGGTACATTCTGTACGTGATATTTTTAAAGATAACTTTTTTTTATTTTAATTTTAGTAGGTACTTAATTTGACATTATTTTTTTTATTTCGGTTTTATTAATTTCAATAATATGACATTATTTTTTAAATTCAATTCGAACATGACATTTAAATAAACCAATGTATACTCAGTCCACATACCTAATTTCTAAGGTTTTCAAAAATTGTGAGTTGTCGTCCTTGGAGAAAATGCGCTGTGCAGTTTGTTGCCGCTTCTTCTGCACTCCGCTTTGGAAGCGGCATTAAACTTAGCCATAAGTAAATTTTTGACGTCAAGAATTGTTGAGAAGTGAAATATGACAATTAATAAGTGTTCAAAAAAAACCTATATTGAATAAACGTTTTGAATTTGAATTTGAATTTGCAGTGTAGTGGTTAACACGCTAGACACGAGGGGCTCTGGGTTCAATTCTCAGAAATGAACGAAGTATTTACTTGTACTTCATTTTCACAGGTAGTTGTCTGCTGTTCTGTAACTACCCAAGAACGGTTGGCGTCAGGCAAGCAGCCGTTCGTAAATACTGTCACCAAATCAAAGTCAAAGTCAAATATTTTATTAATCGTAAGATATTTTAAATACCATTTGGTGAACGTTAAATTACACATTATTATTTACAATACAACATTAATATTGTTGACGTCAATAACTTACTTAGAGCTAAGTTTATGCCGCTTCCAAAGCGGAGTGCAGAAGAAGAAATCACATGAATGCTGACATAATATCGGACTATTATGTCAGACGCCAACTTTCCCGGGTCCGAACGTATCGAAGCTGAGGATGCAACCGAGATATCGTTCAGATTAGTATGAGGATGTATCTACCCTTCCCACTTCTCTCTTTTACAATATACAAATATACATTCTATTTACCTCTTTATCACGTAGGGGGTAAACAGAGCCTAGGGCCATAAGGACTAAACGCGTGATGGTAGGCGAGGATTCAAAAAGGATAGGTAAAGGATAGGTTTCTTCTAGCTGCATCGTCTTCATGATTCCTAAGATATTCGCCTATTTTGGCAGCTAGTAAATTGTATTTTTCTCACAGGCCACCTAGGAAAATTTACAATTAAAACTTAATTTTTCAGGGTATACCCAAAAGTGCGCATCGTACGCACTTACATGAGCAATAACAAAGTCGGCCATCTTGTCGACATAGCTTGGCACGAAAGATCAAACGGAGGTTCCGTAGACTGCAAGGATTTAACACAAGACAAACAACTCATGTTTGGCTCTCTGCTACTCTTCACATGCGACAACTTTGAAACCATTTTGTGCGGAACTGTGCTTGATTCTGGAACAAACCTGTTGGCTAAAGGATATGTAAGTAACCTTGATTCACTCTCCCGATAGTGCTGTGTGGTACCCGGCAGAGTAGAATAGGACCACTCCAAGTCTTCCCGTGAATGTCGTAGAAGCGCGAATTAGGAAATACAAGCTAAACAAAGCTTATAAACATCTGAGAAACCTCTCCAACCCGTCTAGCCAGCGTGTAGAGTGTAGGCCAAGTCCTCTGGCTGTTCTGGCCAAGTATGGCTCTAGTAGTACAGAGAGGGTCGTGCTCCTGTAGTGGAGACTAAAAAGACCTGATGATGATGATGACTCTCTCGACTGAGCACAGACTCCCCATTATATCATGTTGTCATCCACATAACTTCTAATACATTGGAAAAGAAATGGCATGCGAGCCGGCCGCATGCGCCGCCTGACTAGTGTCCTGCTTTTGAGCCAGAGAGGCTCAGAGAATTTACTTTTAGTGTGAGTGTAGTTGATAACAGACGATTTTAAACTCTTTCTCAACGTGGTAAAGATAATTATTTATTACTGTTAAATGTGCACGCAAAGTATGAGTGAAGTGCAGTACGGTTTTAATTTGTTTGCGTGCGTATATAATAATTCAAAGAGTGTGGAGCTTGTCGGTGCCCTTGGGACTGTAAGTAAATTCAAACGAAGGCATTTCTATTCCGATATATTGGAAGTTCTGTGTTGTCATCAGACTCATGCGTCCTCGGCTATGTTGTGAGGAGCCTGATGGCTCAGTGGGAGTATGCATTACCGCTTACGCATGTTAACTCATTCGCTGACACTGAACCAGGCACAAAAGGAATAACAATTGAATTACGTGTACAGGCGGGCAGTGTCAGCGAAAGTGTTAGCAACCCTGTGCGTCCCTGGAGATGGCTGACCGCAATTACGTTAGTATTATACTTTTTGTCTTTGACGCAAGTGGCAATAAAATTTCTCAACTTCCTCCCTCCATACTTCATGAGGCACGTTAAGTCGATGGTCGCGACTTAACATGCCATCACATTGCAGTTGTTAAGACGGCTGTCGCTTTTTTCGCTCACCGAATTTAGGTATGGCCAGCCTGCGGTAGACAAACTTATGTTGTTCTGTGTGCGTAGCTTAGCGGGATCTTCAAACTGTACTGTCCCACTGCAGGGCAAAAGCTTCCCTTCCTTTTTAAGTCTCGCTATCGAGGGCTTTTGAAGCCCAGTCTCTATGGAAAGAATCAACCAACTGAGTATATTTTCTTGTCAGGCAGTCGTTTCATCTTTTCAAGCGAAAGAAGTCCACTGCTACTCAAAGGCCTCTCCCAAGGATCCTTCGTTCCATTCCTATGGATGTTGCCATACTCACCACGTTTGGAGACGGGTTGGCGAGCATAGTTTCTTTGTCTTCTTGTGCCTCCGACGCTGTTGCCCATCGGAAGCATTTTTAAGGCGCTGTGCATCACAAGAATACCGTAAAACGTCTATTTTTTCGTCGCGCAGTTAGCCTTATTTTCCATGGAATACTAGCATGAAAAAAATATGAAGTACAGTTCAAAGGTCAAAATAAATGGATACATCAAAATATTTTCAAAAAAGTAATTAAAATTTAGCAAAATAAAATAGCAAAAATGCTATACCCAGAAAAAGTTTCGTCGCGAATTACTTAATATTTTCAGCGACAACTACCAACTTTTTTACGACTATAAAAAGTATAACTAAATGAGCCAGATGGATACCTAAAAAAATACAATATTTGGCTATAATTATTGAATTATTAAATTAAAAGTGAAAATTTACACGGAAATGGCCGACACGGGTTTGAAATGAGACTAGGGACAGGCCAACCGGTATCGCCACTTTCAGCCGCTACAAAGGGTTAAGGGATACAGCGCCTTAAGCTTAAGGAAATTTGTTGAATTTGGAAAGCGTATGAAGGTATTGGGGAAAACAAGTATTAGCTCGGCAGGATGACATCCCTGACCTAGGCATTTGGACATGTTAATTATTAATCATGTTGTTATGATGTATGTTAATCATTAAAGACTTGTTAATTTTATAAGCAGCATAACTTCGAGTGATCTAATTGTTATATTCTGGAAAATTATGTTACAAGTTAAAAAAACTTATACATTTCAACATCTTTGCAGGTAGCAGTTTTATTTCAAAATACTATGCCAGAAGCAATGTTTTCAACACCATACTTGATGGTGGAAAGCGAGGTTTTTTTCGAACCATACCATAGGGTTTTGAAGGTGCTGCAGAATTCCAGTTTATATGACTTGCCTATGAAGAGATACATTGTTGATGTACAGGTACATATATATTTTTTTTCATGTTCATGTTTTTAATAGGTATTTTATTGTACCGTCGTCGCCGCACGTCAAGGCAGAAAGGTTGTGGAAGACGGCAACAGAAAGCCTAAAGCCGACAAAATAATACCTAAACAGGCTAAAAATGCTTATGCAAATTTTTTTCGCTTTAATAATATTAGTGAGGATACCTACAGTTCAGAAGGTGTCCGCAAAGGCCCAGCCTTATTCGTAGGTCTGAGTCCGGACGGCAAACGCCACCTAGACTGTATGGCCAGGCGGATACATGCCCGTAACGAAAAAAATAAATGTATTGTTTATTTCTTTGTTCCATATTTAAAAATACATATTGTAATGTTTTAAAATACATCTTGATTTTCACATTTCAGACTTTTTTTTTTTTTGTATTGTTTATTTCTTTGTTCCAAAATTAAAAAATACATATTGTAATGTTTTAAAATACATCTTGATTTTCACATTTCAGACTGAAACTCAACCACCAGCATATTTGACTTCAAAGACAGTTTACACAGTAGAAAATACTAGAAGACCTGGAGAAACCCATTTACATGTATTAAATCCACAACAGTGGCCGCCTGCTTCCTATATCGGGCTCGACAACACCCAAATGGAAGCCTACATGTTTGCTCTTACCAGAGAATTCGCCGTAATTCAAGGTCCACCTGGTACCGGCAAAACGTTTATAGGAGTGAAAATTGCATCAACGCTCCTTAAAAATTTATCTCTTAAAGGAAGGCCAATGATAATAATTTGCTACACGAATCACGCCCTAGATCAATTTCTTGAAGGTATATTGGGCGTGACAAAAGCTGTTGTAAGACTTGGAAGCCAAAGTAAAAGCATAAGTCTGGAGCCATATACATTGAACAATTTAAGGATGAAGAACAAATCGAAATATTCTTATTTGTACGCAAGGAAGAAAAAAGAACTAGAGAGGATATTTGAAGAGATGACCCATTTGCAAAGTAAAATAGAGAAGTGTGAGAAGGAGATAATATCGTACAAAAGTATAAAAAGCAATACCAAAATTCGCGATTATTTGTATGAATTAAAAACAAAAAGAAACAATCTTGCGTTGAAAATGGATATGTTACTGGTATGTACTAAATATTGTACACTCTGATGCAATTTTTTTTGGCGGGTCGGAATATCGCACGAATCGATGCGCAGTACATAATTTTAGGTATCAACGGGGTAAAGCGAGAGCGGGCGCTCTTTCCATCTCCCCGACTTCATCAGCGTTAATGTGTGGGTTAACGCACACACGGGTGCAATCGGGTGCAATGTACATATAAACCTTCCTCTTGAATCACTCTATCTATTATAAAAATCGCATCAAAATCCGTTGCGTAGTTTTAATCTAAGCATACATACGTACACAGTTTGTTACTATGTAGTGATAAATAATTTTATCCCTAGGCACAACACAACAATTGTAATGAAAAACTAAACAAAATAACAACGTTGACCGACTGCGAATTGATGAAGGCAACCAAAGTGGTGGGGATGACCACCACCACCGCGGCCAGGAGACACGACCTGTTGAAAACCTTACTGTCGCCTATTGGTAAGAATTTACGGTAACCAAGAGGCTATTAGTTCGATTCCCAGTGTGGACCAATACTTGTACCACATAATAATTACTATTACTTACGTACAGAAGTCGCACTCTGCAAAGGTGTTCAAAGAAATATGAACTCAATGTAGTTAGCGATACGATGTAATTTACCTCGCGACCAGAAGCAGCACCTTTTCGTTTAGACACCTACAGAATCCATTACAAGTCAATTCAATTCAAACCAAATTCATGTTTTGATACCGACACGCGAAGTGAGACAGGCCTGCGTACTAAGTTCATTTTCATTAGTATTTGTCTGCGGTTCTGAGCTACCCAAGGTGGGTTGGTGTCAGGCTGACGGCCGACTGTAAAAATGGCGGTATGAATAGTATAAACTAATAAAATGCTATGGTGGACACCACTAAGGATGTAACCAATGAGAGACATGTAGCAAGTAGAAATCTTTATCTCAGCCGCAAGAAATCCACTGTTGGACAAAGCATTCCCCCAAGGATTTCCTATACGACTGGTTGGAAGCGGCCTGCATCCAGCGCCTTTCTGTGAACTTGGTCGCTGTAGTGGTATTTTTCGTAAAATAACATGAAAATGGCTTGCTTATGATTTAAAAATGTGACACATCTTTTCAGCATCAGTGTATCCACCTGATACTAGAGGGCGCTTTCAACAAAATTAATGTATGTTAAAAATATTTAAGAGTACTTACACTTTACTTTCTATTAAAATTAGCCTATCATAAATACTTGTAGTATGTTTTGGCGAAAAAGAAATTAAATAATCTGATGCACGAGTCTACGTACAAACGTCACAGTTTCACTAAGTATAATTTTCACTAGGACTTCCGCTATTGATGATGAAAATTCAAGTCACAGTTTCATAGTCGAACTAATGACAGCGCTACTGGTGTCGAAGTAATTGTGATTATAACTACTAGACTATTTTTTTTTTGTAAACTGAGCTTTATTAGTAATGCCATCTTCTCCTCTAAGGATTGGTAGGCTTCGATCAAATATAATGGTAGATACACAGTCTCATACAAAATGAAGCCTTGATAATGGCCCCGAGTCAAAACATCATACATACTTAGAAACAACAACAAGAACGGTACATACTGAAAGTATAACTCGCATCTTTTTTTCCACTATTGATGCGTAGTTTTTGCGTCTTTTCGCTGTACCCTCGCCATCGCGAGACGTGTAAGTGCTAGTGCGGTTTATTGAAACTGTGGACGAAACAGCTCCGAAACTCGATTAGTGCGCTGTTTTGCCGATGCCACTTTTCAAACGCGGATCGTGTATCTACTATTATATTTGATCGAAGTTGGTAGGAATAATTTCTGGACGAACTAATTACGGCCGCGATTTTTCAAAATGATATCTCTCCCCATAGATGTTTTAAATTGTAACGTTTTCTTTCAGTGATTGTGGAGGAAGCGGCAGAGGTGTTGGAAGCACACATCGTAGCTTCTTTGACGTATCATTGTAAACATCTCATACTTATTGGTGAGTGAATTAGTGAGAGGAATTATGAACGGATGTACAAGTACCGGCATATAAGTTTAGCGCTTAGCGAAATGTAGAGGCTGATAGCTGCTCATGGTTACAGGCGCGGTCATAATATAATAAAAACTTTAATTAATAACCAAATATTTTTAGAACATTCTTAAATGTACTCTATGTTAAATTTTACCCAAAAAACTGATTAAATTCATTGGTTCTCTTAACAAATCAATGCACGTCATACACCATTTTTCGTACCTGTTTTTTCAAAACAGTATTTCTTAATACTCCCTCTAATAAAAACAAACAATAATAAAAGAACTCAAACTTAACAAAAGACACGAGTAACAATGAACGGCAATAACAATACACTTTAGAACGCGACTGTAAGACAGAAATGAGCGGGGCGTGGTATCGGTGCGCGGGACAGAGTACGCCTGAAGAGCCAATAAGCGCTTACGCACGCCCGCCCGCGCCTCCTTCACTCCCTCGGGATACCTTATTTTCGACTTCTGTGTATTGAACATCAACGCTAGACTTTCGTGCTGGGACTTGTACAAACATGTCACACATATACGAGGGGGGGTAAAAAAGTTCGCGGAATGGAGGGTTTAGCGGGGGGTGGGGGACCTGCCGCTGGTAGTAACTAATTAGCAACTCTTTGTGAGTATATATGCCAAGTTTGAACCCGATTGTGTCAATAACTTTTGACCTGTCGTCGATCAAACAAGTGAATCCGGAAGAAAAACTTGAACATGGAAAAAATCGAGTTTTGTGCCGTCATAAAGTTCCTCACTAAGCAAGGAAAACTACCTCAGAAAATTTTGGAAGAAATGTCATCAGTATACGGGGACTCTTGCCCTGGGAAAACCATGGTGTACAAGTGGAATAGCCTTTTCAAGCAAGGCAGAGAGTCTCTTGAAGACGACCCTCGCTCAGGACGGCCGATTGAGGCCACCCCCTCAAACATCGTTGAAAAAGTGGAGAATCTTATACTGGAGGATACTCGTTTGAAGAAGAAACAACTTGCAGAAATGGTTGGAGTATCACCTACAACCATTTTAAATATTCTACACGACAATCTTGGGATGTCAAAAGTCAGCGCAAGATGGGTGCCAAGAATGCTCAAACCACCACAGAAACAGCTGCGCGTCGAGTATTCAAAGAAGTTTTTAGACCTCTGTAGCGCCGACAAGGAAGGAATTTTTGCAAGACTTGTTACTGCAGATGAAACTTGGGTTCATCATTATGAGCCTGAGTCGAAGCAAGAGTCTATGCAGTGGCATAAAAAGGGTCAGCCCCCCCCTAAAAAATACAGGGTGTCACAATCGGCTGGAAAAATCTTGGCAACTGTTTTTTGGGATACAGAGGGTATTTTACTAATAGATTATAAAGATAAGGGTGTTTCTATAACGGGAGAATACTACGCTAATCTACTGAGACAATTAAAAGCAGCAATCAAGGAGAAAAGGCGGGAAAAGTTGACAAAAGGTGTGCTGCTTTTGCATGACAACGCACCGGTACCCAAGAGCCGCGTTGCGATGGCTGCCCTTCATCACTGTGGCTTCGAAATGTTAAACCATCCTCCCTATAGTCCAGACTTAGCCCCCTGTAATTATTTTTTATTTCCAAAAATAAAAAAAGAGCTTCGTATGAAGAAATTTTCCGACGATGAAGAAGTCAAGTCGGCAATTTCGGCCTATTTTGAGGACAAAGACAAATCATTTTTTTTTCGACGGTTTTAATAAGTTAATAGAGAGATCTGAAAAATGTATTCGACTTAAGGGGGAATATATTGAAAAAGAAAAATAGTACAGTATTTTATTTCACCTCCCTTCCCCTCCGTTCCGCGAAATTTTTGACCCCCCCTCGTAGGTACCTCATTTTTGGCTTCGCCGCAGTCGAGTAAATATGCTACGTATTTAAACATAGATGTAGGTAGAACCAGCTTGGAACATCGATTTGGGTTCATTTGTTCATCAGCCGGCCTAACTCGCTAACTTTTGACGCCTACGTTGTGCGTTTTGATCGTCACTTCAAAATACAATGCGCCTTTCGTATGATTGTCAATTTTTACTTAAGATGTATAAACCGTAATGGATGTTGAACTGACCATCATAATGTTATACACCGTAGTTGTCAAAAGTTAGCCAGTAGCTTCTGCCGGTCTATTTGCTAACTTAGTGTACTACGTTTTGATAGTCATTTCAAAATACATTGCGGCTTTCGAATGATTAAATATATTTTTTAGATGTATTAAACGTAATGTATGTTGAAATGCCTATCAAAACGTTGTACACGAAGTTAGCAAATAGGCCGGCTGGTTAGGTTAGGGATGGATTCTATTTTGGTGTTGTTTTATCGCAGGTGACCATAAACAACTAAGGCCATCTGCGGCGCACTACAAACTAGCGAAAGACTACAACTTGGAGATATCCCTTTTCGAGCGAATGATACGCAATGGCGTGCACGCACGCACGCTCACGACTCAACGGAGAATGCGGCCGAACTTCGTAGAACTGTTGGTGCCAGAGATCTACGAGAAATTAGATAGCCATCCGATAGTGCATAGTTATCCTAATGTGACAGGAATGAAGGACAACTTGTATTTTTTTACGCACGACGTTTTTGAAGATTCTGAGGTTAGTTACCAGAGCCAATGATATTAGGTCGGGGAAAAAGGTTTTCGTATTTTTGGTTTTCGGGTTTATGTACTTATATATTGGAAGTAAAATATATTCATTTATGCTGTTGTATGGTTTTGATACCATAGAAAGGAGACATCTTAAAAATAACATAAAATGTAAAAGAATACTTTTTTTTTTCAATTATTTTTTTGTCAGTTAAAATGAATCAGATTCGACACATTTTTAACAGTTTATTAAAAATACGGGAAAAATATTAGGTCTGGAATAATTGAAGCGACGAATCTACGGCAATTTGAATTAAACCAACGCAAAGGCGAATTATGCATTTTTTGGCTTTGAATTTAGATATCAAAGCGGCTCTTAAAATCTCCATACAAAATACGAAAATACTTTTTCCCGACCTTTTATATAAAGAGTTACGAATATATTTATCACAAGTCTTTAACACCGACGTCGAGTGGCTTATCTGCCAGTTTTCTACAGCTTGCATTTCGGGGAGTGTGTGTCACAGAAACTCCACGAACTTATCCCACCCACCCTTTTCCTACATCG
This sequence comes from Elegia similella, assembly GCA_947532085.1. Classification (NCBI taxonomy): domain Eukaryota; kingdom Metazoa; phylum Arthropoda; class Insecta; order Lepidoptera; family Pyralidae; genus Elegia; species Elegia similella. The sequence continues at coordinate 7,967,061 of OX383933.1, forward strand.
GTCTACTTGACGGGGTGAAAATATGCACGTATGTGGTTGATATTCCACCAGCTCGCACGAAGCGCTTTTTCTTGCGTACGGCTAAGGAATGGAATCTCTTGCCACCGGAGGTTTTCCCTGTCACATATAATTTGGGTCTCTTTAAGGCTAGAGTAAATAGGTTTTTAATGAGCCAGGGAGCTCCACCATAGACCACATCTTTATTTAACATTAGGCGAGATCGCGGTCAATCGCTGGATCATCCAGAATAAGAAAAATATAAAAAAAACCAGCGTCGCCACCTGTAGCGCCACCAACCGTACAGTTGGGTAAAGTTGACTTAAATCTGATTCCTTCGGTCATGTTTAATGGAGACGTTATACCTTATTCACATCAGGTAAAAAATCTGGGTCTTTTCATGGAAGAGTCTCTTTCTTGGAGAACTCAAATTGCTCAATTAAGTCGGGCTGTCACTTACTCCTTGCAATACTTAAACCGGTTTAGAAATTTTCTCCCGATTAAAACTAAGATCACCTTAGTTCAAACATTAATCTTCCCCATTATTGACTATGCTGATGTGTGTTATCCAGAGCTAAATGAAGAGCTTCTTAATAAAGTCGACCGTCTTCTTAATAATTGCATTCGCTTCATTTTCTGCCTGCGTAAATATGATCACGTTTCTCGATTTCGATCTAAATTGTCCTGGCTCCCTATTCGTTTACGCAGACAGCAGAGACTCCTTTGCTCCCTATTCTCTATACTTAAAAATCCTCTTTCTCCCGGTTACTTGAAATGTAAGTTTCAGTATCTTGCGGATTCTCACGATCGTCAACTTCGCTCCAGCAATTCTCTTCAGCTCTTCACTCCTTTGTTTCATTCTGGTTTCATGTCAAATTCTTTTACCTTACTGCTTACGACTCTGGAACGCCTTACCCGAAGACATTCGACAGATCTCAAACAGATTCCTTTTTAAGAAAAAGTTGCACACTTTTCTCTCTGATGTTGAGTTAGCAGATTAATTCATCCTTTCCTTCTAATTTGTGTATGTATATGTTAGTATATATTTATTATACTTATATGTATTAATATTTATGAAATATTTATATGTAAACTCTCTAAGTATATATGATTTCCATCCTTACTAAATTTGTACTTTATTATATATATTTTTTTTTATTACACTTTACCTACTTTTCTATCTGTTTTTCTTCTCAAGGTTGACTGGGAGAGAATGCTTTTAGCATTAAGTCCACCTACTGTAGCTCCATAGGCTCAAAAAGTTTTTAAATAAATAAAAATAAATAAACCGATGTCCATGTCCATGGTGCCTTAGGTATAGAGCTCTAATGCTCTACATTTTTGTCTTTAAGAAAAATATGTAGGGTAGATAAAAATCTATACTTACTAGCTGGCGCCCGCGGTTCCGCTCGCGTGTATCCCAGGAATAGTACTTTTTTCCGAAAAAAAAGTTAGCCTAAGGTTAATCCATGTAATAACCTATGTGTGTGCAAAATTTCTTTAAAATCCGTAAAGTGGTTTTGGTGTGATTGAGTAACACACATCCATAAATATTCACAAACTTTCGCGATTATAATATTAGTATGGATTAGTTTCAAAAGGTATACTTTTCTCATTCGCAGGACTTGGAAGTCAGTTGGAGCCACAAAAACACTTTAGAAGCCAAATGGTGTGTTGCCCTGGCTAATTATTTACGTATAATGAAATACAAAAGCGAGGAAATCACTATTTTGTCCACGTATACGGCACAAGTTTCACTCATCAAAGAGGTAAGTAAATACTTACGTAAATTGAGCTGCACACAATATGTAAAGAAAACCCTGTCCAATCCTTGACTATGCAGACAACCAAATCAAACCAACAATTTATTCCTACTAAATAAGATTGTAATTCCTAAAACAACAGAACTCATGCTATCTCGCTCATAGTACTCGTACGACGCGGCGCTTTGGCGAACTCCAGACATGGCGCGAACGCATTAGCCAATAGCGGACGGATATTTTCGCGCCATGCAAATATTTTATTTCTGCGCTGTAACTTATAAAAGTGGTAGTACTGCACATACCTACTATGAAACTTGTAGTATTATCTTGTTCTACTTTAATTTAATTTATTTTTTAATTTAAGTTAATTTTTTTTAAAGTATTAACTTCTTGTTCTAGTTGAGCAAAAAATTCAATCTGCTGAGCGACGTAAAAGTCACTTCAGTGGACAACTACCAAGGAGAAGAGAACAGGATAGTGATACTGTCTCTAGTGCGGAGCAACAGAGACGGCAAGATTGGGTTCCTAGCCACCGAGAACAGGGTTTGTGTGGCCTTATCTCGGGCCAAACATGGTAAACTATCTATCTCTGATGTTTTAAAGCATGGCTACCACTTGCACCACCCTTCCTTATCCTTATTAATAATAATTATAAATGCGAATGAACTTTGTTTGTTTTGTTTACGCTTTCACGCCGTAATTACTTTACCGATCATTATTACATTTTGCATACAAGTTTTCTGTTGTACGGAGAAAGACATAACCTACCTCTCATCCCGAAAAAACTACTATTCCCGAGGGAATGACGTTGACGCCAGCGAAGCTGCGGGCGAAAGCTAGTCAATTATAATTAATAATGTGCCTTATACACATATCGTATATAAGGTGCTTGCACCATCATCTCGTAGTATAAGTAGGTTCCAGTGTATTTGCACCCATTGCTGCCTCCCATCAACCATTTCCGTGGGGCAAGGATATAGCGGCCCTAGGCTCTCTTTACCGCCTTCCATCAACCTTTTTGCCTTTACGTGTGGCGGCGACAGTGTGCGTCGCGCGCGCCCCTTTCTAACCTCCGCCCCTAGGCACGTCCGCCACTGGTTGTATTACAATTCAATGGTACATTTGGTCAAGAGTAGTGGCAACATCACCAATATGAGCGTTGCTGCTCTCCAAAGGCTTTTGCCATAGTTTCTCAGATTGGCCCTTCAGGCTATGCATGCACGTAATCGCGGCCGGGCAATATGAGAGTTTGCTGTCTTACCAAGCCTTGCGCACACAGGCAAAGGCCATAGCCAAGGTCCGTCCCTCCTGGAGGCCCCTTTGGTGATTGTTGTCTATATAGGCTGAGGGCACGATGCCGTCGCCTCAAACGCCCGGTGAAATAGCAAAAGCTCACTTGGCTACATAGTCCATTAAAAAAAACAAGTCCACAATTATTGCACGCGTTCGCAGCACTACCGGTTTGAAATTAAATATACAGCGTGTAACAAAACCAATGACGTTCCCGTGAGGGGGTGACTCAGCTCGTCAAAATTAACAACTTTTCCGACGGGCCAATTCTAGGAACTCATAAAAAAATTTAATATTCATACAAATGTGTTCGACCCGGAGGTTCGACCGGCCCGGCAATTAGCATCTATGAAAATGTCAAAACAAAAAAAATAATTCCCAGCATTTGTCCCATATAAAAGTTGTTAATTTTAACGGGCTTTCACCCCTACAAGGGAACGTCGTTAGTTATCTTACACACTGTATACCTACTCAAAAAATATTACACAATCGGACAGTGCAACCCCACCCGCTGTTTCAAGTATGCCACGCACGACCCATAACATAATGCGGATCCCCAAGCACATGGTTAAATCTGGCCCTGTCTTAAACATACGAGGGGTGATCCAAAAGTAATGATAATCGGTTATTTCTAGCCAGCATAAAAATCTGAAATATTTTTTCCTGGTTGCTTATGTAGTTACTAGTTGAGCATAAAAAAATCATATAAATAGGTTACGATTTCTGGGAGATACATTTATTTGAAAACCAACCGTCGCAGTGAACACATCAAAATGGAGAAAAATGAAATCAGGGCTGTCATCAAGTACCTCTGTCTGAAAAAAATGTCTACCAAAGACATACACAGCGACTTGGTGGAAACATTGGGGGAGTCTGCTCCTCCATATTCTACAGTTGCACGCTGGGCCAAGGAGTTTAAGCTGGGCAGAACATCGACTGAAGATGAACATCGAGAAGGACGGCCATCCACGTCCCTAACCGAAGATAACGTGAAAAAAGTCGAAAATATTGTATTGGCGGATAGAAGAGTGACCATCAGGCATGTAGCTGAGATCACAGGGATCTCATATGGCAGCATTCAAAGAATCTTTGCAAACGAATTGCATATGAAGAAGGTCTCTGCGCGTTGGGTACCAAGAATGTTAACCGACGAGCAAAAGAAAAAACGTGTTGACATTTCGAGGGCCAATCTCGAAAAGTTCCAAGCAGATCAAGAATGCTTTTTATCTCGTTTTGTGACTATGGACGAAACTTGGATCCATCATTTTGATCCTGAGACCAAACAACAGTCGAAGACTTGGAAGCGAGCCTCCTCTCCGACACCGAAGAAATTCAAAGTGTCAAGCTCTGCGGGCAAGGTTATGGCGTCGGTTTTCTGGGATGCCAAAGGAATCATTATGATTGAATACTTGGAGAAGGGAGCCACTATTACTGGGTCCTACTACGCTGACCAAATAAGAAGACTGCGGGAGGCGATTAAGGAAAAAAGACGCGGCAAACTGCGAGCTGGAGTGCTGTTTCACCAGGACAACGCGCCGGCTCACAAAGCCACAGTTGCGATGGCTGCCATTCAAGAAACGGGATTCGAACTGCTAGAACACCCACCCTATTCGCCAGATCTAGCTCCCAGTGACTTCTACCTCTTTCCTCGGCTCAAAGAACACCTCAGAGGCGAAAAATTTGAAGACGATAGCGCAGTGATGGCTGCTGTTGAGGCGTTTTTGGAAGGTCAAGACAAAGAATTTTTTTTAAAAGGAATCGTGGGTTTAGAAAAAAGTTGGACTAAATGTATTAACTTATTAGGAGACTACATTGAAAAATAAAATGTTTTTTTCGCTTTCATCACCGTGTTTTATTTTCATTATCATTACTTTTGGATCACCCCTCGTACAACGTGATTTTGAACCTCTTAGCTATATTGGAATCTCGGAATCAGAATCCCTAATGAAACATAGAATAGCAAGAAAAAAAGTTGAAAATCGAAAAAAAAATAAGTTTCCCATACAAAGCCGCTGATCAGTTGGACGAATTTCTTAGGATTTTTTTTTTCCCTGTTTCTTGCAATTCGGTATTCCATTAAGGATTCTGATTCCCAGATTTCAATATAGCTAGGAGGTTCAAAATCACGCTGTATTCGAATTCTATTTGTTGAAAGAAGACTAGAGAAATAGGTTGAATGATTATTCATATCGACGTGATAAAACGTGTAATTTATTTATTTTTATTTTTCAGGTTTCTACATATTCGGAAACATGAAAGTGTTACAATCGGCAAGCAGCTTATGGCAAGCTATCAACAAAAAGTTACTGGCACTAAACGCTATCGGCGACAAACTGAGTATCTGCTGTGGTGTTCATAAAGATATAATTCTAGAAGTAAGTAATCATCATTATCATTTTAACTCATCAAGCGCGAGAAACGCAGACACGATGGACTTTCTATTGTTATGCGGCCCGATCGGGCCGCTTGGTGGTTGAGAGGTCAATAATATAAGTACTAACGTACAAATTAATATAAGTAAGGCCCAACGCAGACGACGGACAGTGGCAGACAAAAAGTCCGCAGCGCTGTTATTAGTATTAGAACAAAAACACTTTGTACGCGTATTATAATGACAAAGAACAACCTTATTCCAATACTAATAAGAACGCGCCTCAGACTTTCTGTCCGCCACTGTCCGGATAAAAGATTATCACATTTTTTTTTTATGTTATAGGACGGCAAACGACCAAGCGTCATCTGATGGTAAGTGACCACCGCCGCCCATGGACAACTGCAACACCAGGGTGTGGCAGATGCGTCGCGCGGTCGGCCTTTCAATGAGTTGGGGGAATTAAATGGGGAGGGAAGGGGGGAGGATGGGCCTCCGGCTCTCACTCACCGATCGAAGCATAGAGCGGTAAAGCTTCTACTCAGACGTCGATTTTCTGTGAGAGTGTGGTACTTCCCCAGACGAGCCGGCCCATTCATGCTACCAGCAATTCATTTTGCCGGTAACGTGGCTCTAACACGACAGAAACTGATTTAATTTTTAACTTAAATTAATTTGCTGTTATTTTGAAAGATTATATGGAAGAAAACAAATACATTTTTATATTTTTTTAAACTAATTATTTATTTGCAGGTCACACACCCAGACGAATTGAATAACTGTACTACCGGGTCGTGTCTAAGGATTTGCAAGGATATGGTGATTAAAAGGCCTCTCATTATCGTCGTCTGGTCTTACATCTTGTTCATAATAAGTTGGAAAGTGCTTCCGGTGAGAGACAATCCGAGACAGCAGTGTCAAAGGCCATCTGATGTTTCTAAAAACACAGTTCTGATGTGCGCATTTATCTTTGTTATTATAGCATTCTTAATTTTCAAACTTTAACCTTGCCTAGTATAAGGATTTTTTTGCTAGAATAAAGTGCACTTTATTATTCAAATATTTAGGATCGTGGCGCCACCGTGCCTAGATTTTAGGTACAAAGTTTTTGCTTCACGCATGAATATATGAATACAATACATTTGATATTTGACTTGTATGAAATGTTTAAAAATGACTATATTGCGTCTATATTCCCAAACAAGTACAGTCCCGGGACATTCAAAAGTAGAATAAATGGATATCTCTTGGATAGGCATGTAAAATCTTCGTCTTCATCGTCACTTACCATCAGGTGAGATGGGAGACAAATGCCTAATTCAATTATTAGTAAAAAAAAAAAAAACTACGGAATAATAGATTAGGTTATTTCAATTTATATTAATGTTGACATAAAGAAATGTTTAATGAAATGCATGTGTAACCTAAAAGTAAATAATGTTGAATTTGTCAATTATACATTAATTATATTTATTTTAATGAAATATTTGTATACTGTTTTCAACAGTTAAATAGTTAAATAGGCAGACATTTTTTGTAATACTCCATCTAATCTGTATCATAGCCTATTTTATACAAATAAATGATTGATTAATTTCCCGAAATTTATTCATACTTCTAAGTAAAAAATGTTTCATACAAACTTTACCAAAGACCCCCCCCTCCATTTTACCCCTTAAGGGGGGAATTTTGTACATTTCACCTACACAGATCTTTTTTAATTGAAAACTTGTGTACCTACTACTAAGTCCGCAAATGAGAAAATTCCATATAAATTTCACCCCCTCTTTCACGCCTTTAGGGTTTGAATTTCTAAAAATCCTTTAGTGCTCGTTTACTTCATAAAAAGAACTCCTGTACCAAATTTCAAGTTTCTAGGCACAGTAGTTTCGGTTGTGCGTTGATATATAAGTCAGGTTTCCCTTTTGCCCGCCGCACCGCCCGCGTTAATTTCAAAATTTTGCATAAACTTTGCCTGGGTATGGAGAAAGATAAAGGCTACCTTTCATCGCGGAAGTACTGTTCCTAAGGGATCGACATTAACACGAGTTCTGCCACGGCGGAAAGGGTAAAAAAACAGTGGAAAAGCTCCTATTCGAATATATAATATTATAAAAAAAGTTAGGTTTTAAAATTTATATTTAGATATCATCAAAAAAATTTAAATAATTCAAGTATTTTTGAAGATATATGAATAATTGTATATATAAAAACAGAATAGGCTAGTTTCCTGGGTCGTAATAATAACATAACAATTAGTCCGACAGTTAGATAATCAAAAAATATTGGACACTTATCTTTTCTTTTGTCAAATAAACAATAAATAATAAAGATAAAGCATGTCAAAGTTCAGGAGTGGGGGCTCGTGACGTCAAAGTTTGCTAAAAATCGTAGCAAACTATGACGTCACTCGGAACTTCTAAGGGCTATATCTTTATGATTTTTTGTTTAATCGACAAAAGAAAAAAGACGTGTCCAATATTTTTTGAATGTCTAACTGTCGGACTAATTATATTTTTTTAGGAAACTAGCCTATTGTAAGAAAAACAGGTAAAAAACGAAAAAATAAATTTAACCTTTCATAGAAATTCGTCCAGCTGATCGGCGACTTTGTATGGGAAACCTAATTTTCTTTGTCGTTTTTCACCTTTTTTTCTTGCAATTCTGTGTTCCATTAGGGATTCTGATTCCCAGATTTCAATATAGCTAGGGAGTTCAAAATCACGTTGTATGTTGTGTTGGTATTTTATATTTTCTATATTCCATCCTCATTCTAGTATTTAGGTTCTTACCTATTGACGGAGCGGGATTCGAAAGGGTTACCTCGGGACGACGGCAGTGCGTTCCAGGTTCCTTGCGCTGGTCTTCTCCACGCTCGATCACTGGATTTTCGGGGCTGAAGCACTAACACTTTCAACACCGATAAAATGTCCGCAATTAGTTATCATATTCCTATGTATAGGAATTTGTATTCACTGCTTGTTACTCAATAACATATTTCGACTTGAAGGATTTATAGTAGGCAAGTGAAATCTTCTTTAGCGGCATTGTGCCCTTTTTGGGATGGGTAAAAAATGTTAAACTTGCGTCAGGACACATGGCCTGATCGAAAATTCGTAAGACGGACACGTTACCTTAGACCGCTGGCGCGGAGTAGGAGAGGGAGTAATATCCCCCTCTCTTTCTACCGCGTATGTCTGCTCCTGCGCAGGGCGCTTGCACGAATGTGTGAGTGTGTTTGTACTACACCCTGCTACCCTCATCATCATCATCATCATCAGGTCCTTTTTAGTCTCCACTACAGGAGCACGACCCTCTCTGTACTACTAGGGCCATACTTGGCCAGAGCAGCCAGAGGACTTGGCCTACACTCTCCACGCTGGCCAGACGGGTTGGAGAGGTGTCTTAGATGTTTATAAGCTTTGTTTAGCTTGTATTTCCTAAGTCGCCTTCTACGACATCCACGGGAAGACTTGGAGTGGTCCTATTCTACTCTGCCGGATACCACACGGCTACCCTAGTACTAGTAAAACAATTAGTTTGAAATGATTCCCTAACAATTCCAAAATATTCAAAAATGCACAATGTTAATGTTCAAGTTTTTACTTCTGCCGGCACTTCCGGAGTGAAACCCGTTTTTTTTTAATCTTTGCTGTAACCCCTATGTAATGTATTTGTATTTTTCAAAAAAAAAATAGTTCCTGAGGGACATATACACGTGTCCGCTAGTATGGGATGTAACAATTTTCAGCCAAATATACTTTTTTTATGGTATAAGGCTGCAAGCGAGTCACCTGATGGTAAGCGATCAGCGCTGCCCATGTACAACTGCAACACCAAGGTATAACAGGAGCGTCGCCGGCCTTTCAAGGAGTTAGGGGAGGAAATGGAGGGAAGGAAAGACCTCCGGCTCTCTCACCCACCGAAGGAAGCATAGAAGCGGTAAAGCTTCTACTCAAACGTCGATTTTCTGTGAGAGTGTGGTACTTCCCCGAAAGAGGCGGCCCATACATGCTATTAGCAAAAATTAATTTTGCTGGTGGCGTGGCTCTATTCACAACTATACATTCATACTATCGCGTCTGTTTCCATAGCGAGGTAGACAGAGCCCAGGTCTTTAAGCAACGTTTACCATGTTGGTAGGCGCTAGGTGGAAAACGAAATCAAAATAGTGATAGGTTGCTAGGCGCATTTCGCCCATTCCCTCGATCGGCTATTACGATCTGTGCGGGGAAGAGAAGCAGCTGGTACATTTAACGTTTTTCCCAGACCAGCATGGACGAGACTCGCACAGATAAGAGAGAAAACTGAGCCTACTGAAGGCACAGAATAAGTACAGTCGCACTCTGCGAAGGTATTCAAAGAAATATCAACTCAATGTAGATAGCGATATACAGTTTAATTTAGCTCGTGTCAGAATGCAGCACCTTTTATTGCAGATACTTACAGCTTGTCAATTTTATACTTATAGCTCTGAACAATGATTCATAATTCGTTAGAAATCGGTGAACACATATGACCAAACACGCGTCGCGTCGTTCCTACCGGATTTGTTCTGATTTCACCTACGAAAGTGTCACAGCGCGTAGGTATATTTTCGATACCTACCTATGCAGGGTGTGAGACAGACCTGCTGAAGGAGTTAAGACCTGCCTGGAGTTCGAAAACCCTTCTCACTCACACAGAGAAAACTGTGCTGCACACATATCTTCTTCGTAGAAGATACGTGTGCTGCTCAGTTTTGCAAATGGTTCCGTCGAGTCATGAATTACTCCACCATCTCGTTGGGATAACATCATTTCGTTCAAGAATAACAGCCATTAGGCGAAATAACTGAAGAAAGCTTAAAATAGAAGGGCTCTAAACAATTCCTATCTAGGGCCATCATAAACCATTTAAAAAAAATGCACATTGACATTGTCAATTTTAAATCAGCTGTTTATTCAACGTGACGTTGATGCCAAAATGTTGAGTCAATTTGAGTGTGGTGAATTTATTTTGTTGTATTACTGAGTTTCAAATAAAATAAATATGAGCGAAAATAATAAACCTTCATTACGCATAGACTGGTTTGATGGCACACTAATTGAAGACTCTCGCCCGAGTAGTGGTTCGAACCCATTCGCTGATGAAGAACAACCAGATCCACAGCCTTCTTCAAGACCTCAAGTTACTGAGAAGAAACCTATTGGTTTCAAAAGATTACTGGATATTTCAGCCATGAGGCCCCCAGCCTTAACTTTAGAAGTATCTCATAGGCCAGGATTTTGGAACCTTTTGGACATAGAACTGAAAGGAGATTTCATTGTTTTAATTGTAAAAGTGCTAGCAAATATTTATAAATCGCTAGAACCTGGTGAAAAATCTAGAATCGCATCTCAATTAAATACTAAATTAGAAAAATCTATTTTTGTAAATACTCTAAAGGAATATGTAGCTGGCTTGCCAGCTGTAAGAATTTCAGAGAAAAAAATGAATTTTCAATTATGGAATGATGTTGAATTGTTTTTTAAAGACTTGATTGCGCTCTGTGAAGGTATAGTTTATTTTGGCAATCATAGTATTGATTTTCTGAAAGAAATTCATGATTTAGTAGAAATATCGGATACTAGTGCTGTAGGTGTAATACAGGAGCATACTGAAACAATAAGTAGTGAGTTTTTTAGTAGGATTGATGCAGTAAAGTTGGCTTTGTCAAAAATTATTAGTGAGGTCTGTATCAACCCTGATTTTTTTATACTTTTAGTGCTTATCTTAGGAATTGTGAAATAAATACCATAGAAATATATTGTGACATTGAGTATTCAGCAAATTGTTGTTATTCGTGTGTGTAAGTGGCCAACACTGGTGTAAGATTTTTCAATCTCCTGAAGGCGACTGACAGCTTAACAACTGGTGGTAAATTAAACTACATGCACTTTCCTAGTTAAGGATTAATCGCTTGTATGCGGGATCGCAGATCTGTGCGTAAATGCATTGTTTAACTATTGTGTCTGATATTGCCGCATCATCATCAGGTCCTTTTTAGTCTCCACTACAGGAGGACGACCCTCTCTGTACTACTAGAGCCATACTTGGCCAGAGCAGCCAGAGGAAAGATTGCCGCATACAAGACGTTAAACATAATATTGTCTACCTAAAAAAATGTCCTTTTACTATAATTAACAACCGTCTTCTTAAATTGAGTGCACATGTACAGTATGTAATGCCAAGTATTAAATTAGTTTAAATTTTCAGGATACAAGCAACCAAGTTGCTAGTTCCAGTTTAGTTTCAGAGAATATAATGGATTCAAACAGTTTCAAAAATCTTCATATATTTCCAAATAGAGACGACTTATTTGGTGAAAACAAGCTAAACATCAAGCCAAATATAATAAATGGAGCATATCCAAGTGTAGAACATTATTTAGATTTACAATTCAAGTTATTGAGAGAAGATTGCTTTGGACCTTTGAGAGAAGGACTAAGTTGGTAAAATATTAAATTAACAGAAATTAAGGTCTGGTAATAATTTGGAGGTACTGCAATGCTGTTTTATTTTACAGATAGATATGTACAAAATCCGTCTAAAAGAAGACATGAAAATATTAGGTAAGTAATGCAAAGTTTATTTGAAACTTTTTGGAAATAGACATCCTAGTGAGACCAAGACACGGCGAGACTTGATATTGTCTCACTCAGTGGAATCTTAAGAAGTTTAGTCACGCTTGCCCAAATCGCTACTAGTAATTTTCGAAACTCTTTCGCTACTAGTAATTTTCACGACTCGTCATTTTCGTAACTTGGTTATTTTCGCAACTCGTCATTTTCGCTACTCGTCATATGAACCTTTTAGGCTCACTAACATTCAATAAATAAGTGACACAGATACATATGTATCAGACAGAACTACAGTTACTGTTAGACTTAGATTAGCGCTTATGCATGTTAAGCATTCCTGGGATGTATGACCATCATTGGCATAAAACATTTTGTTCCTCCATACTTCCCATTTGTCATCCATCATTGATGGCAGGCTTAATATAAGCAGCTTAAAAAACTTGACAAGTGTTGGCCACTTACACACATAAAAGCAAAACAAACAACTGACACTAATATTTTTTAAACAATATTCTAATTTACAGGGTATACCCGAAAGTACGCATCCTACGCACATATGTGAGTAATAACAAAGTCGGTCACCTTGTTGACATAGCCTGGAGTGAAAGATCAAACCAAGGTACTGTGGACCGCAAGAAATTCGCGCTCAACAAACAGCTCATGTTCGGCTCCCTGCTGCTATTCACGAGTGACAATTTTGAAACTATTTTGTGTGCAACTGTACTTGATTCTGGCATGAACTTGCTGGTGGAAGGATATGTAAGTATTACTGTGTATTCATTAATTATTAAATAAATAAATAAATATATATACGGACAAATCACACAGATTGAGCTAGCCCCAAGGTAAGTTCGAGACTTGTGTTATGGGATACTAACTCAACGATACTATATTTTATAACAAATACATATATATATAAACATCCAAGACCCAGGCCAATCTGAAAAGGTCATTTTCCATCTTGACCTTACCGGGGATCAAACCCTGGCACCAGGTGTCGCAGGCTGGCGTGTTAACCACTGCGCCACGGAGCTGTCAAATTATGATGACTTTACTAATATTCTAAATGCGAAAGTGAGTTTGTTTGTTTGTTATGCTTTCACGCCGTAACTGCTGAACCGATCATCATGAAATTTTGCATACAAGTTCTCTGGAGTATGGATAAGGACTTAGGCTACCTTTCTACCCGGAAAAAGTACTGTTCCCGAAGGATCGACGTTGACGCGAGCAAAGATTCGGGCGAAAGCTAGTTAATATTATAAATGCCTACTAGCCGTGTGGTTTCCGGCAGAGTAGAATAGGACCACTCCAAGTCTTTCCGTGGATGTCGTAGAAGGCGACTTAGACTTACAAGCTAAACAAAGCTCTAGTAGTACAGAGAGGGTCGTGCTCCTGTAGTGGAGACTAAAAGGACCTGATGATGATGATGATGATGATTATAAATGCAAAAGTTTTGAGTATTCATAGTATTATATAAGGCAATATAATGTCATTGTAATGGGGTGTAGGGTCCAAGTAGGCTGTCATTGGTCAACAATCAGTTGTTGCTGCGTGTGTCAGTCTATACACTAGGTAGCTCTTTGGTAGCTCTCTCTCTTTTTATCCTCCGTGTGGGGACGGAGTAGAATACAATTCCCCATTGCCCGTCAGGTTGGCATCTCGTAAGAGGCGAGTAAAATACCCGACATGCTCGGTGGTAGGACCTCGTGGGGTCCGACTGGCTGGCGACCACCTTCATGCCGAAATCTGTCGTAAAGCACCGTTGGGTGTGTTTCGACTGTTGCGCGTGAGAGCCAATCCCCCCATTCCCGATTCCCGTAGTTCCGACAGTTTATGGTCCCTTAAGGACTGGAGTCTTGCACTGTCTGGTTTGAGGTGCGACGTTGGCGCGGGGGCCTGGGAGACCCGATGAAACGGTTGTCCGCTGGCCGCCCGCTGGTACGTAGAGGACCCGAACCCTGGCTGTCCCGGCTAGGGAGGCTGTCCTGCCGCCAGTGTCAAAAGCTCGTGATTGGTCGTCGTGCCGGACTGGGAGACCGGAGTGGAACACGGCGGCTGATCATTGTGTTGGATCGGGGGCCCTTCCGTCCCCCGTGCCAGCAGCGCACCTCACTGATCATTCATTGCGAGCCATCGTTCCTTAACTTTGCCTATGTAACTGTCGTTACTACGGAAATCCTCAATTTTCCCTGTTAACCACCTTTTTTATGGCAAGATCGAAAAATAGAAAACATGTTTCTACAGCGGCACCCCCTTCCACATTCAATGTGGACTTATTCAATGTTAGAGGAATGCATTCGAACCTCAATGTCGTCCATCATCACTTGGAGACGACTAAGCCGGCTCTATTTTTCCTGACTGAGACACAAATATCCTCTCCGACCGACGTTACATATCTCTTGTATCCCGGTTTCAGCTTGGAGCACAAGTTTATGCCCAATGCTGGGGTGTGTATGTACGTACGGGAGGATGTATGTTGTCGACGTCTCAGCAGCCTTGAGGACAGAGACCTGTCATTGTTATGGGCGCGCGTAGATCACGGTGACCGCATCCGGTTCTACGCGTGCCTTTACAGGTCCCATAGCGGTGATGCTGAAACAGACCGACTTCTCGGGCATGTCCAGAAGGGCATAAACGAAATTCTCCAGCAGCACCCATCGGCGGAGGTAGTGATCCTAGGGGACTTCAACGCTCACCACTTAGAGTGGTTAGGATCACTGAAGACCGACTACGCTGGGAAGGCTGCATACAACTTTGCTGTGACAAATGACCTCAACCAGTTAGTTGATGGCCCTACCAGAATACCTGATATTGAAGGACACAACCCTGCCTTGTTGGATCTTCTTCTGACCTCACATCGATTACCAGGTATTCCGTGATGCCCCTCTGGGAACCTCGGATCATTGCCTGGTACGTGCTGTGGTTCCATCCGGCACGCAATCCAGAGCACCTGGTATGCGTCGTGTGTGGCATTATAGGTCAGCGGATTGGGATGGATTGCGAGAGTTTTATGCATCCTACCATTGGAGACGGTTGTGCTTCTCATCAGAAAATCCTGACAATTGTGCGAAAGCTATCGCCGAGGCGATACTGCTGGGCATGGAGTGCTACATTCCCAGCTCAGCGGTTCGTATCGGAGGGCGGTCTCAACCTTGGTTTCGTGGCTCGTCTTTGCGTGCCGCCCACCTCAAGCGCGAAGCCTACGAAGCCTGGGTTGCTGCGCGAAATGTCAAGGATCGTAATACTTCTGATTTGAAGAAGTGGTTCAACGCAGCTTCAAGAGCCTACAAGAAGCAGATCACTGCAGCAAAGTTTGCGCACACTACACGCATTGGTGAAAGATTGGTTGGCTATCCCTCCGGGAGTAGAGCCTTCTGGTCTCTTGCTAAGGCAACACAGGGGAATTTCTGTCGCCCTTCACTTCCATCTCTGCACAATCGTCAGGACTCGCTGGCTCACTCCGCAAAAGAGAAGGCCGATCTCTTGGCTCCTCTCTTTGCGTCAAATTCTACCCTTGACGACGGAGGAGCATCGCCGCCCTTTTTACCGCGATGCGAGCACTCAATGCACGAAATACGCTTCACTCAAAGTGCAGTGCGACGCGCTTTGTTTTCCCTTGACGTCAAGAAATCCAGCGGGCCTGATGGCATCCCAGCAATTGTGCTCAAAGCATGCGCTCCTGAGTTGGCTCCGGTGTTAGCACGCCTATTCTCGCTGTCTTACACCTCAAGAAAAGTTCCGTCTTCGTGGAAAGTAGCCTACGTTCACCCTATTCCTAAAAAGGGTGACCGCCCGAACCGCCAATAGGCCGATAGTTAGACCCGTCTAACTATCGGCCTATTGCGATAACCTCCCTGCTCTCTAAGGTGATGGAGCGTGTGATAAACATCCAGCTCCTTGGTTACCTTGAAGATCATCAGCTAATTAGTGACCGTCAATACGGGTTCCGACACGGGCGTAGTGCTGGTGATCTTCTTGTGTACCTCACGCATCGATGGGCAGCCGCCATCGAGAGCAAGGGAGAAGCACTGGCATTTAGTCTAGATGTCACAAAGGCTTTTGACCGGGTCTGGCATAAGGCTCTTCTCGCGAAGTTACCATCTTACGGGCTTCCTGAGGGACTATGCTTGTGGGTCGCTAGTTTCTTATCTGGGCGTAGTATTCAGGTCGTTGTAGACGGTTTATGCTTTAATATCTTGCCCATCAATGCTGGCGTCTCTCAAGGATCTGATTTATCACCTACGCTGTTTCTTCTGCACATCAACGACATGCTAAACACTAGTAGCATCCATTGCTATGCAGACGACAGTACGGGTGATGCATATTATGCAGGTCGTACAAATATCCCTCAAACACAGGTGGAAGTGAACAGAAAGAGACTTGTGTCTGACATTGAGACCTCCCTGGAGCAGGTCTCTGAATGGGGTAAACTAAACCTAGTTCAATTCAACCCTACTAAGACACAAGTCTGCGTGTTTTCCGCTAAGAAGACCCCATTTAACATAGCACCGAAGTTCCGAGACACCTCTCTTACAATTTCTAAGAGTATTGGGATCCTTGGCGTCAATATTACGAAGGAGGTCCAATTCCGGAGTCATCTGGAAGGTAAAGCCAAAATGGATTCTAAAAAACTTGGGGTGCTCAATAGAGCGAGGCATTACTTCACTCCGGGTCATAGACTTTTGTTATATAAAGCTCAAGTCCGGCCCCACATGGAGTACTGCTCTCATATCTGGTCTGGTGCACCTCAATACCAACTCCTTCCTTTTGATTCCATCCAACGCCGGGCAATTCGTATTATTGACGATCCCACACTCACAGACGATTTAGACACCCTCAGTCTACGGATGTTGGCTCTCTGTGTATATTTTACCGTCTATACTAAAGGGAGTGTTCTGAAGAACTATTTGAATTGGTGCCACCGTCACCTTTCTACCACCGCACCGCTCGCCACAGGAGTAAAGTCCATCCCCACATCCTTGACACTTGGGTCTCCAAAAATGTCAGAGCGTCACGTGGTTTTTTTCCTCGTACAGCAGGATTGTGGAATGGACTCCCTCCCGAGGTTTTCCCTGTGTGCTATGACTTGAGGTCCTTCAAAAGGCGTGTTTACAGGTATTTTAAGAGTCGGCAACGCATCGGCACCTCCTCTGGTGTTGCAGATGTCCATGGGCGACGGTGACCACTTTCCATCAGGTGGCTCGTCTGCTCGTATGCCGTCGGATATACATAAAAAAAAAAGCTCTTAAACGGGTAAACCGATTTGGATGCTGTTTTTTTATTATTTAAAAGCAGGTTATGTAGCGATGGTTCTTTGTTTTATCAAAATCAGTACATCCGTTTATAAGATACGTGTAAGGTCATTGCTTAAAATTTTTGATTGTGTTACTTGTGTGTGTAATTTTTTAATATTTTTTAGGTGGCGGTGTCCTTTCAAAGCTCTGTGTCTAAGACTGTTTTCACTGAACCATACCTGATGGTGGAAAGCGAAGTGTTCTTTGAACCATACCACAGAGTCTTGAAGGTGCTTAAGAATTCCAGATTGGATGACTTTCCTATGAAAAGATACATTGTTGATGTACAGGTAAGTAACTACTTCATTTTCCAATAGCAGTTTAATAAATTGCAATCAGGAATTAGGTCAAGCCGTGTCATCCTCAACTGCCTGTACGGTGGTTGCAGGTATGGCATCGGGTACGCGCGCCCAGTCTTCCGAGCTGCTACTTGCCTTTCTCACAATACTGCTATCGCGAACCGGACATTCCGCGAAAGGGACACACCGCAAACGGTCACATGTTGCGAATCGCCAAAGTTTTAATTGAAACGCGGACCTGAACTGTCCTCAACTCAACTGTCCTTGCACGCTCGATCACTAATATAACGTGTTCCACAAAAATATGTAAATTAGAATTGTATATAACATGACATCAGAAAAAAAAGAAAAGATAAAAATATTAAATATCATACAAAACCCTTCAGGCAAGTAGGCGACCAATACTGTTGAAAAGAGTTTCTTTCGGCGTCTTCTTCTCTGCAGTGGTCGGTTCCGAAACGCTATAGACCGGCGGCCGGTGGCAGGACTTCCTACCTCATAAGATACCTGAATGAGACTAGTATGTAGTGAAAGTAGGTGCTTTGGAGGTGGGGGCCAGGTAGGGTTGCCACTCCCTAACCTGGAAGAACCATAAAAAAAAAGCTGTCGAAAACGTCAATTTTGGCCAAAAATTATCTCATCAGATACTCGAACGGGAGTTTGACGTAGTGAAAGATATCCTTATGGAGAGGTGAACCAGCTAAGGTTGCCTGCGGCAACCCTGGAAGAAGTCCAAGTTCAGCCACCCTGAAGGGGGCGATTTTTCATGGTAATTTATCTCATAAGATACCTCAATGAAACTAGTGCCCGATGTTAGTTCTGAGGGTCGGGACTGCGAATAAAATAGGTTGCCTGCGGCAACCCTGGAAGAACCCATGTTCAGGCACGTTTAAGACGTGGAATTTGAAAATTAAAGTAATAAAAAAAATCTCGGAACCATATCCAAAAGCACTGCAGGATTACGATCGTAATATTATTTTTATCCAACTTAAAAAAAAATAGGTTTTCAATCCAATGTTCAGTATATTCTCTAAAACTTTTAATTGCATTGTAACTAATATTAATTGATGTTTTATATTATATTTGATTTAGTGTAAGTTCCATCAAAATCGGTTCAGTAGTTTACGAGATATAGGCTAATACGTATAACTGTGCCATTTTTTTTAAATCTCATATAGTACATGAATGAAACTAGTGCCCGATGTTAGCACTGACGATCTTGTATATGAATAAAATAGGTTGCCAATCCGTAACCTGGAACAATCTAAGTTCGGGGATGAACTTGGATTCTTCCGGGTTACGGATTTATACGTGGAATTTGAAAATTAATCATTTAAAAAAGAAGTTGAAACCATATTTAATATATAATATAATAACAGGCGAGATTACGATTGCGATGGTTCTTAATTGACTTAAAAAAAGTGAGGTTTTCTTTTCCCTAACCTATTGGTTATGTTAATGATTTAATTATTTATATATAAACATTAAATATTTTTCCCGGTTCGCCCGGGCCACACATCGTATGACTCGTCTACAGTAGTCCAACAGCGTTTCCCTTAGTTGGTTGTCTGCAAATGCTCTCAATGTATTTTCATGTGTCAACTCCATACCCAGTCCCAATCTTCTTTTTTTCGAATCAGAATGGTTATGTTTGCCTTCTATTATACAGTTTTTAGCCGTGTGGTTTACGATAGCCGTGTAGTTTCCGGCAGAGTAGAATAGGACCACTCCAAATCTTCCCATGGATGTCGTAAGAGGCGACTTAGGCAATACAAGATAAAAAACAAAACTCATAAACATCAATGAGACCTCTCCAACCCGTCGCATGCCCCTTCAATGTCCAGTGATATGACTAATGCCATCTGTTTCCCGTTTTAGGCTTCCTTTACGATTGTGAGTGCGAAGTAGTCCTCCTTACCGGGTTTAGGTATTGTTTTTATAACAGCTCTTTTCCAGGTTCTGGGGAAATATCTGAGGCGTAAGGATGCGTTATATAGGGCAAGCATAACCTCGGGACAAGCCATAAGTGCATAGGTGCAGATATTAGCTGTGAAGCCATCATGTCCCGGGGCCTCTCTTGGGCTCATTCCATTCAGCACTGTAAGAAGCTCGTACATACGAAACGGTTACATTGCATCGAGATGAGCGTTTCGGTATCCAGGGCCCGTACAATGTTTTCGGCTTCTTCTCGTATCGCTGCGAGGCTTCTTGAGTCATTCTAAGCAATGACTCAAGAAGCCTCGCCTATGTGTCGGTTGGATAAAAGGTTTCAGCCAGCAGTTCTGCGGACTTTTCTGGACACAAAAGGCCGCTTCCGTTTGGATTTCTCATTAGTCTGTCCTTCTCCACCAGTCCACACGCTTTCACAATCCTATAAGCCGTTCTCACATGTTCTCTTTCTTTCAACAGCTTTCATCTCAGCCAGTAGCGGGTTCCACCACTTTATTAATTTACACTACGTTTTAGGCTTAAGTTTGGGAATCAATGCTTCGCGAGCCCTTGTTACAATCTCCGAGTATCTGGCCACCAGGTCATCATGGCCTTCCCTATCTTTAATACGGCTGATTGAGTACTGGGTTATTTGATCTGCTAGGACTTTTCCTCTAACATTCTTTTCAAATATAGTCCAGTTAGCTTTCGCTGTTTGGTATTTCCTTGTACTAGTATTTTGGGGGGATTGTTGTTGTATCATTTAATTCACATATAACAGTTCCATGGTCATGGCTCTATGATCAGGCAAAGGTAGCAGATCTGCTTCTATTTGCCAGTTGTTAAATTGTTGTATCATTTAATTCACATATACCAGTTCCATGGTCATGGCTCTATGATCAGGCAAAGGTAGCAGATCTGCTTCTATTTGCCAGTTGTTAAACTTATTCGCAACACCGGGTGTGGCGATAATAATGTCTGAAATGCTCTTATATCGTTTATTGCCTCTGTAGACATAGAAAGTTGATTTATCACGGAGACAAATGTTCCGTATAAGCTAAAAGGTTACACTAAGACGTATTTGTTTATAACTCGAAAACTACTAACCTAGTTTAATGCAACTGGCAACAAGTTAAACCAAAATAATATAAAACAAGTAAAATTAACATAACCAATAGGCTATGGAAAAGATAACCTCACTTTTTTGAGGTCGGTTGAAAAGCATCGCAATCTTAATCTCGCATTGCTTTTGAATATGATTCCAACTTCCTTTTTAAATGATTAATTTTCAAATTCCACGTATAAATCCGTAACCTGGAACAATCCAAGTTCATCCTCGAACTTGGATTGTTCCAAATTACGGATTGGCAATTATTCATATACAGGATCGTCAGTGCTAACAACTTGCACTAGTTTCATTCATGTACTATATGAGATAAAAAATGGCACTGTTATACGTATTAGCCTATATCTCGAGAACTAATGAACCAATTTTGATAAATCTTACACTAAATCAAATGTAATGTGAATTCAATTCAATTCATTTATTTTATAACAAAAAACAATTGTGTTGAAATGTTTATCCTAGACTACAGACATATTCATTATAATTATTATGAACATATGTGGGTAATTAAATATAATTTATTCAATACAAAATGAAACATCAATTAATATTAGTTGCAATGCAATTAAAAGTTTTCGAGAATAAATTGAACATTGGATTGAAAACCTATTTTTTTTAAGTCGGTTAAAAATAAAATTACGATCGTAATCCTGCAGTGCTTTTGGATATGGTTCCGAGATTTTTTTTATTACTTTAATTTTTAAATGTGCCTGAACATGGGTGCTTCCAAGGTTGTCGCAGGCAACTTATTTTATTCGCAGTTCGGACTCTCAGAACTAACATCGGGCACTAGTTTCATTCATGTACTAATGAGATTTAAAAAAATGGCACAGTTATACGTATTAGCATATATCTCGAAAACTACTGAACCGATTTTGATGGAACTTACACTAAATCAAATGTAATATGAAACATCAGTTAATATTAGTTACAATGCAATTAAAAGTTTTAGAGAATATATTGAACATTGGATTGAAAACCTATTTTTTTGAAGTCGGTTAAAAATAACACTACGATCGTAATCCTTCAGTGCTTTTGGATATGGTTCCGAGATTTTTTTTATTACTTTAATTTTCAAATTCCACGTCTTAAATGTGCCTGAACATGGGTTCTTCCAGAGTTGCCGCAGGCAACCTAGTTTATTCGCAGTTCGGACCCTCAGAACTAACATCGGGCACTAGTTTCATTAATGTACTATATGAGATTAAAAAATATTGCACAGTTATACGTATTAGCCTATATCTCGAAAACTACTGAACCGATTTTGATGGAACTTACACTAAATTAAATGTAATATGAAACATCAGTTTATATTAGTTACAATGCAAATAAAAGTTTTAGATAATATATTGAACATTGGATTGAAAACCTATTTTTTTGAAGTCGGTTAAAAATAATATTACGATCGTAATCCTGTAGTGCTTTTGGATATGGTTCCGAGATTTTTTTTATTACTTTAATTTTCAAATTCCACGTCTTAAACGTGCCTGAACATGGTTTCTTCCAGGGTTGCCGCAGGCAACCTATTTTATTCGCAGTCCCGACCCTCAGAACTAACATCGGGCACTAGTTTCATTGAGGTATCTTATGAGATAAATTACCATGAAAAATCGCCCACTTCAGGGTGGCTGAACTTGGACTTCTTCCAGGGTTGCCGCAGGCAACCTTAGCTGGTTCACCTCTCCATAAGGATATCTTTCACTACGTCAAACTCCCGTTCGAGTATCTGATGAGATAATTTTTGGCCAAAATTGACGTTTTCGACAGCTTTTTTTTTATGGTTCTTCCAGGTTAGGGAGTGGCAACCCTACCTGGCCCCCACCTCCAAAGCACCTACTTTCACTACATACTAGTCTCATTCAGGTATCTTATGAGGTAGGAAGTCCTGCCACCGGCCGCCGGTCTACTAGTAGTTTGTAGCTTTTGAACAATAATTAATAATTTGAATATAATATAATAGGTATTATTTAAAATGTGAATTGACGTGAAAAAGTGGCTGAAAAGGCCTATTTTCTGAATAAATCTTTGAATCGAGTGATTAGTATCCCAAATACCTTCGTATCCATCCCCAGCTTTAAAATTCTTCTCGTCGGAAGCACAAGAAAGCCAACTGCCAACCAAGGGTGGTGAGCATGGCAAAATCTTTCTATTGAACTAAGAATCCTAATCCTTTTGAGAGGCCTTTGTCCAGCAATGGACTTTTTACGGCTGAAATGATGATACATATTGGAATTAGGTTAACCACGGCTTACAAATATTTTATGTAACAGAATATTACCTACAGATATTATCATTAAAAAAAATCAGAAATTAATAGTATAGTTCCTCAAAGTATTTCATCATCATCATCATCAGGTCCTTTTTAGTCTCCACTACAGGAGCACGACCCTCTCTGTACTACTAGGGCCATACTTGGCCAAAAGTATTTATTTACATGCATTACTACCTAAAATAAGATTGTTTTGTTGCAAATTCATATAACATGTATGTCTTCCTTACTTATTGCAGACCGAAACTCGGGCACCATCATATTTGACTTCAGAAACAGTCTACACAGTAGAAGAATGTGGTAATCATGAAGAAATATGCTTTCCCGTGTTGGACCAAGAGCAATGGCCGCCAAACACCAATTTTGGACTCGATACCTCTCAAATGGAAGCCTACAAATTCGCTCTGACTAGAGAATTCGCCGTAATTCAGGGACCACCTGGTACTGGCAAGACGTTCATAGGGGTGAAAATCGCAACAACTCTCCTCAAAAATTTGTCTCTAGAAGGCACGCCATTGCTAATAATTTGCTACACGAATCACGCCCTTGACCAGTTCCTTGAAGGCATATTGGGCGTAACAAAAAATATTGTAAGACTTGGAAGCCAAAGTAAAAGCAAAATTCTTGAGCAGTATACATTGAACAATTTAAGGATGAGAATGAAATCGAAATATTCTTATTTATATGCGAGCAAGAGAACAGAGTTAGAGAGAATATTTAAGGAGATGATTGATTTGCAGAGTGAGATAGAGAAATGTGAGAAAGAGATACTATCATACAAAACTATAAAAATACATCTCAAAATTGGTGAAAAGCCTTATGAATTAAAATCTGGTTCCAAAGATGATCCTGTTCTAGTGTGGTTATTTGATGAAAATGGAGGAATTTGTGAAATTGAAGAGGAATTGGAAGAGTGGGAAAAACAACTAGACGAAATGGGAATAGGTGATAAAATAGACACATGTTTCTCTGAAAAGTGGGCGTTGACTGAGATAGACTCCATGAAGAACAGTATAAGATACGTAAAAGAGGTGACTGATGACCAATTGGAGCTTGAGAGAATGACTGATAAGTTCGAAGAGCAGATAGACAAAGTTTGGCAGCGATTACATTGTTTCAGGGTGAGTTGTCTTAAGAAGTTACTGCACGAATTGGCGTTCTTTTAAATCACTAGTACAATTCGCTGGATTTATTAAATACATTGGAATTTGAAACGGATACAATTGAAAAAAAATGATACATATATATTATGGTATCTAAAACAGTTTTCCTTCGAAAAGTTTGTAAATTTTGTCTAAACCAGTAATTCTCACATGAAATCATTCATATTTACATTTTGCAGGTCTTCCCTTTCTTATTTTTTTATAAAAATATAAATATGAAGACTTATTTTTTTTACATAATCGCCTACTGTCTTGCGCAGAATTCACGTTCTTCGTTCGCGCGGCACACTCTTTAATGATCCCACTTCCATAATTCCTATAAAAGAAATTGAAACTTGACCAGTTTGGCACACTGGTCAAGTTTCACTGGTGTCATCTTCTTCAAGCTGTCTAAATAGCATCTGATGTAACCTTAAAATGTATCTTGAATGCAAAATAAAATAATCTCCTTTACTTTCAGCGAAATATCTCGCAAACACAAGTCACCCAAACTGAGCTACCAAAAGTTGAGAATTTGTACAAACTGACACAGGAGCAAAGGTGGCAGCTGTATTTTAATGCTGTGGCAGCTATCAAAAGCAAATTACTCTTGAAAATGGATGATTTATCGGTATGTAAAATAACCTTTATCAATCGGATCAACTTCAACAGATTAGAAAATAGCCTCCGTGGCGCAGTGATCAACCACACAAGGCGCTCTGGGGTTTAATTCTCAGCGTCGCTACTACTTCATTTTCATAGTTATTTCTGCGATTTGCGTCAGGCAGGCGACCACTCTTAAACTTTGCCGTACAGCATTTTGTTGTGGTAGAGCCACGCTACGGGCAAAATTAATTTTTGCTTGTAGCATGAATGGGCCGACTCGTCTAGGGAAATACCACACTGTCACAGTAAAACGACGTTTCAGTAGAAGCTTTATCGCTTCTATGCTTCGTTCGGTGAGTGAGAGCCGGAGGCACATCCTTCCCCCATTTCTTTGTCCTTCCCCCAACTCCTTGAAAGGCCGCAATGCTCCTGTCACAACCTGGTGATGCCGTTGACCATAGGCAGCGCCGATCGCTTACCATCACGTGTTTGCCGCCCTATACCATAAAAAAAAGAAAAGGATGAAAAAAAAAATTATACAGTGGACCCTGGGTTATGACGCACTACAGCTGACAATACAACCGGTAGTGCTAGTAACATTATTAAACACATTTTTTTGACGTGATAATCCTTATCCTTATCCTTACTAATATTATAAATGCGAAAGTGAGTTTGTTTGTTTTTTTGTTTGTTTGTTTGTTTGTTACGCTTTCACGCCGTAACTACTGAACCGATCATCATGAAATTTTGCATACAAGTTCTTTGGAGTACGGAGAAGGACATTGGCTACCTTTTATCTCGGGAAAAAGTACTATTCCCGAGGGATCGACATTGACGCGGGCGGAGCCGCGTGCAAAAGCTAAGCACGACAAAGTGTCACGTTCCGTGTGCAACCGAGAGCTTGGAACAAACAATAGTGGAGCTTGATCGGCCCAGCTGTTTAGCTTGTGATGCATCTTTCTTTCTTACACCGTTATCACGTAACATTATCGTCCGTTAACCGACTTTACTAGACAACCAATTATGTTTTCACAACATAAAACAAATGAAGGCTCTCTAGTAGATGAGATTTTATGGCAAAGATTATGAAAAATAGTGATGAAAATGTAGTAAACATGCGCCTAAACTACAAACTGCGCAACAGTGTAGCAGTCGCCGTACTTTAATAAATCCCTGATTAACAAGCGAAATATTCTCTTTTTAAAATACTTTGGCTAAAAAGGCTACGTTATCGCTACAAATATAATCTATATGAAAAAAAACATATAAATAATAAGAGCTTCCTTCCACCGTTTTCCCCAAAGTAATGAACTGTTCCCTGCAAAAGACGGCAATGCATCAGCACCTCCTCTAGTGTTGCTGATGTCCATGGGCGACGGTGACCACTTTCCATTAGGTGACGGTTCCAAAAAGACGAGTAAATTTCTATTTAAAAGTCCGGCAGCGCTCTGTCAACAGCACGGATGTTACACATGTCCATGGGCAACGATGATACTTACCATCAGGTGTTTGCTCGTCTGCTCATATAAGATTTAAAAAGAATATGTTTATATCATCAGGCCCAACATAACACGTGTAGCGATGAGTTGAACGAAGTAGCCACGCTTATTGATGGTGAAGTGATGAAGACGACCAGAGTAGTGGGGGTCACAACGTCTACCGCGGCCAGGAGACATGATCTCATGAAGAAGTTATTGTCACCTATCGGTAAGAAACTCCTAGAAGTCTTTTGAATATTTATATATAGGCCGTATGTAGCACATGCAGCGATGAGTTGAAAGAAGAAGCAACGCTTATTGATGGTGAAGTGATGAAGACGACCAGAGTAGTGGGGGTCACAACGTCTACCGCGGCCAGGAGACATGATCTCATGAAGAAGTTATTGTCACCTATCGGTAAGAAACTCCTAGAAGTCTTTTGAATATTTATATCGTTAGGCCCAATGTAGCACATGCAGCGATGAGTTGAAAGAAGTAGCAACGCTTATTGATGGTGAAGTGATGAAGATGACTAGAGTGGTGGGGGTCACAACATCTACTGCGGCCAGGAGACATGATGTCATGAAGAAGTTATTGTCACCTATCGGTAAGAAACTCCTAGAAGTCTTTTGAATATTTATATCGTTAGGCCCAATGTAGCACATGCAGCGATGAGTTGAAAGAAGTAGCAACGCTTATTGATGGTGAAGTGATGAAGATGACTAGAGTGGTGGGGGTCACAACGTCTACCGCGGCCAGGAGACATGATCTTATGAAGAAGTTATTGTCACCTATCGGTAAGAAACTCCTAGCAGTCTTTTGAATATTTATATCGTTAGGCCCAATATAGATAGCACATGCAGCGATGAGTTGAAAGAAGTAGCAACGCTTATTGATGGTGAAGTGATGAAGACGACCAGAGTGGTGGGGGTCACAACATCTACTGCGGCCAGGAGACATGATCTCATGAAGAAGTTATTGTCACTTATCTGTAAGAGACGACTAAGGGGGTCTGCCCACCGACTCGCAGAATGACAGTGTAACCAGGACTTAACAAAGTTAATTTTTGAAAATACGGGATAACTGCGGACATTTACAAGTTTCTGTAATCTAGGATTCTAGGAGAATTTCTCTCTCTCTCTCTCTTCAGCCTTGATCACTCAAATATTTGGTGTAGGCCTCCTTCAGTTCTCGCCATTTTTGCCTATTTTGGGCAGTTAAAACAAGTTTAGTATCTAGGAGAATTAATTTAAAAAAATTCTTCCTTCGGAGAAGGGTCGCTGTTTGGTGTGGGATGCGACTTGCGTCAGCACCTTCGCATCTACACATTTGGCTAGGACGATACGCGCGGCCGGGGCGGCCGCAGATTGGGCGGCCGTCCAAAAACACATCAAATACGCGCCCCTTACGTCGTCTTATACTTTTATCCCCTTTGCTGTGGAGGTAAGCGGAGCTTGGTGTGCGGAAGCAAAGGTCTTTGTGCGGCAACTGGGAAGGCACCTACGGAATAGTGGTGCTGACAATCGCGCCGAGTCATACCTGACGCAAGTACGCAACGCATATCCCTTGCGATACAGCGGGGGAATGCTGCAAGTGTTATGGGCACTTTTGCGTCAGGTACGACTCGGGTGGACTTTTTGACTAAAAAAAAAGAAAAAAAAGATATGTATATTTTAATATTAATTTGACTTGATTGATACATTGATATATAAATATATTGATTTTTATATAGAGATAAATTTAAGGAATTACCAACTTCCATCAAGATTTTAAAACTTAGTTATATTTTATTTTATTTATTTATTTTCACCTTACATCTATCATTACAGGCTAACCTATTGCGATAGAGTAGCTTAGATACAATATTCTCTATAGTCTGTAGCAGATAATCATTAAAGATACCCTTGTGAATTCACCCAGAGTGCAACAAAATAGATCGAAATCATTTCCTACTAGGTTAAGTGTACGTATCGCTCGCGTCAGTGGTGCCTCCTGCAGCAGATTGGTCCGTGCGCGCGGCACGGCCAGCAACGGCGGGCGGCGGCGGCGCCACACATACCTGTCCGGCACGCACAAACCAATCTGCAGCAATACATCTGCATTCATAAGTTTCCCTCTTAACAATTTAAATAGGTACTCAACAAGTGCCGGATGTAGTCTAACACCTAGATCGTTGTATCCAACCATACCTGAAGAAATAAGTATATATAAGGTTGGATACATTAAAGGATAGAAGGGATATACTCCATACATCCTCCTGTACAAGTACCTAATAAACTTGTTTTGTACTCTTTCCAACATTAGCCTATATTTTTCTTCCCGTGGATCCCAGATAACTGAGTTCACCTCCAGCTGACTACGGACCAGTGCATTATATAATGATATAATGGTTTGTATGTTGGTGAAATTTTTTACTGTACGCAAAACAAACCCTAAATTTTGAAAAGCCTTCTTACATATTCTGGTTATATGATCTGCAAATGTTAAGCCTGCGGTAAAAGCGACCCCTAAGTCTTTCACTTCAGACACCCTGTTTAAAGTAGTGCCATCGATATTGTAATCGTAATGAATTGGCGCGCGCACCCTAGTGAACGTCATCGTCACGCACTTTGAGATATTAAATTCCAGCAGGTTTTGCCTACTCCAGTTCACTACACTATTAATATCTCTCTGCAGAGCTTCTTTGACTACCTGAGGAAGGTCAATTATCATCAGGACGAACTGTATATACACCTCTGACGCTCGGATACTTGCGTTTTGGCACAGAGGGCGTTATGTGCTACATTTATCATAGTACTACTAGAACAATAAATAGCATGTTCGGTTATTTAATAAAGTCATATTGCAAAAATAGATATTACGCATTTATTAATGATTTATTATTATTACGAGCCGTTAATGTCCCAATGCTGGGCAAAGGCCTCTTTCTCTTTTTTCCATTTTTGTCTGTCTGTGGTTTGTGTTCTCCAGTTTTTATTATATTTATTTAGTTCATCGCACCACCTTGTCCTTGGTCGGCCACGTCCCCGTTTGCCGTTGGGCGTCCAGTCTGTGACTTTTTTGGCCCAGTGATCATTAGGCATACGAGAAACGTGCCCAGCCCAGTCCCACTTCAATCCAGCTGCTCTTGTTGCCACGTCTACAATTCGTGTCTGGGAGAGCAGAATAGCATTGCGTATGCGATCTACAAGTTTCACTCCCAGCATGCTGCGTTCCATGTTGCGCTGGCAAACCTTCAGTTTGCGCTTCTGGACGTCCGTCAAAGACCAAGTTTGAGCGCCATATGTGAGTATGGGAAGTATGCACATGTCCATGAGTTTCCGTTTAAGGTGTAGTTCAAGGTCACCTTTCATGTAGTCTTTTAAAGACCAATAGCTAAAATAAATAAATGTTATATCTATTTTTACGCTAACAAATTCTTAATAACTAGTCCAGTTAACTAGCATTGGTAATATTTATTTAGTTTACGTTTTCAGTAATTGTGGAGGAAGCGGCGGAAGTGTTGGAAGCGCACATAGTAGCTTCTTTGACTTATCATTGTCAACATCTCATACTTATTGGTGAGTGAAATTAAAGTAGTTAAAAACATATTTAACCAAGACACACATTTCTTTTTGGTCAATTCTATTTCACTTATCGACGGGGGACTCATATGAGGGTTTCCTGAAATAACCGGCTGCAACTGCAACTGAGGCACTGAATAAGTACTAGTACACGCACTCTGCAAAGGTATTTAAAGAAATATGAACCACATGTAGTTAACGATAAGGTTTAATTCAGCTCGCGTCAGAACACAGCACCTTTTCGTTTAGACACCTACGGAATTCATTGCAAGCCAATTTTATTCTTAAAGCTCTGAACAAACTATTCATAATATTCATAATTCGATGAAGTCGGTGAACACGTGACCAAACGCGCGTCGATTTGCGCGTATAGGTATGTTTTTGATATCGACACGGGTCAGTCAGACCTAACGGAGGCTTCGAGTCCGGTAGCTGTAACTGGGCAAAAATGTGACAGTGGGCATGTTTTCTAAAAAAAATACTATATTCCGTCTGGTTAGATTATTCAAAAATATTGGACACGTATTTTTTCTTTTCTCAATCAAACAAATGGATAAAGATATAGCTATTTAAAGTTCCGCGTGACGTCACTGGCCGGTAAAAAGTTTTTGCGTCATGAGCCCATGAGCCCCACTCCTGAACTTTAATGCGCTTTCTTTATAATCTTTTGTTTGATTGAAAAAATAAAAAATACGTATCAAATATTTGTCGATAATCTAGAAGACTTTAAATGGTATTTTTTTAGAGAACAAGCCTATTGTTGCTGCTTGTCAAATATTATTCAATGATAGCGGTTTATCGGACCCTACCATTCAGAGGCGTGTTGCCATGGTGGTAAACATCTCATTGATGCTTTATATTCCCCGCAGGTTACATGGGATCTAAAAAGTTGCTTCATCCGTATACAAATGAATGTGCGTGTTCATCTATACTCCATACTAATATTATAAATGCGAAAGTAACTCTGTCTGTCTGTTTGCCACCTTTTCACGCTGCGTTCATTGAACCAATTTGGATGAAGTTTGGTATTGTGGTAGCTTGAGGCCCGGAGAAGGATATCTGTGGCGGGCACTGTGAGTTTGTTACGTACGTCAGTGCTTAAATCTATTATAGCATCAGTAACGCTTGCCAGAATTCAGTAACTAGCGGGAGGGACAATTCAGTTAATTACAGTGGAGACACTCCCTATATGTGAGAGTTCGGGCACCTGTGACCTTGAGCCGGGGCGTGGTAAAAGTTAGGGTTGATATTATACACATTCACTACTTCATGCCTGCGCCGCCCAGTACGAGCCGTGCGAGAAACGCAAACACAACACACACAGCCCTCGAGCAAGGCAGTCGGCGACGGCCCGTCCCCCGCCCCGCGCACATCCAGATACCCACACATAGCTGCAAGCGATTTTACGTGCACACATGCATAAGTGTCATTTCTTTTCGCTTACTGTATATATTCTTTGGTTAAGAGTAATTAACGCTTATGTGTTACAGGTGACCACAAACAGCTAAGACCCACAGCTGCCCACTATAAATTAGCAAAAAACTACAACTTCGAGATATCCCTCTTCGAGCGAATGATACGCAATGGCGTGCACGCACGCACGCTCACGATTCAACGGAGAATGCGGTCGAATTACGTAGAATTGCTTGTACCTGTGATCTATGATAAATTGGACAGTCATCCGAACGTGTTGGGTTATCCTAATGTAAGGGGAATGATGTTCAACTTGTACTTTGTTACGCACGATGTTTTTGAAGATTCTGAGGTAAGAAATATGTATAGTCGTTAATATTTCGTAGAAATTCATCTAGCTAGGTACCATTTTTTTGAACTCCGGTTTGTCCTTATTTTAATAAAATTAAAAAAATTTCAAAGTAAAAAACGTTTCTTTCATAAACGACGTAAACAAACTGTTGGATCAATTAAATAATATGGAAGTCGAGAGGTCAAGCCTCGATAGTAGATTTTTTGCGTACATTTCTATGCATGGTGAAAAAGAACGTTGGGGGGCCGTACTCCACAATCCAAAAACAAACCACTCATCATCATTTCGGGATGCACACCCTGAGTTCTACGAAACCGCATCTCGACCTCCGACGTGGTTCCTTTAACGACCACCAGGTGGCAGCCGGGACCAACGGGGTTAACGTGCCTTCCGAAGCACGGAATCATCTTAATTACCAGATAATCAGGTGATTCAAGCCTGCAATGTCCTCATCAAACTGGAAGCAACTAAACAAATTATGCTTCCCGTGGGAATCGAACCCACGACCCTCGGGTCTACAGGCAAAAGCCTAAACCACTGGACCAAGGAGAGAACAAACCACTAATCTGATACGCATGATTAAAATGCTTTGTATTATATTTTTTAGCAAGTTCGAATTTGGTCATTTCCACCAACTTTCTGCATTTAGGGAAAACAGCTTTTTGCCGTAGCGGCCGTAGCTGAATGGTTAAGACTTAACTACCCCCAAACAAAGACGTTCACACCTAATTTTTTACCGGAGAAGGGTAATGTTTATCACGCGTATGTATGTATGTTAGTATGTCTGTTCCATTGGCGTCTCCTGCAGCCTAAATGGCTCAAGGTCGAATCCAGCTTTGGTGTTAGGAGGGGGGGTCATGACCGCCATGACCATGACTCCCTGGATCCGCCCTCGGCTAGACCGATTTTAAAGTGTAAGGTATCATTAGACTCGTATACTTCCGCGGAGTGTAATAGGTTAGCAATAAACTATATGGCGGACATGCAGACGTTGACTTTGAAAATAAAATGTCATCGCGAAAGAATTGGGCACTTTCGCAAACTTCACTTTCGTAGAATGTGTAATACAACCAAGTAATCAAATCGTTTTAATTTCCAGGGCCTAGAAGACAGTTGGAGCCACAAACATACTTTGGAGGCCAAATGGTGTGTCGCGCTAGCCAACTATTTGCGAGAAATGAAATACAAATGTGAGGAAATCACGATATTATCGACTTACACTGGCCAGGTGTCGCTCATCAAAGAGGTAAGATTTTAATGCTGAGCCGTCACCTTTTGTAACACTGATAGCACAAATGTTTTATTTTCCATTTTCTTTGGATGTTTTTTTTTTTGTTTTATTTACATAATAAAAAGTGTGATGTAATTTTTCCAGCTAAGCAAACACTACAAGCTGCTGCGCGACGTGAAGGTCACGCCAGTAGACAACTACCAAGGAGAGGAGAACAGGATAGTGATACTGTCTCTAGTGCGGAGCAACAGAGACGGCAAGATTGGGTTTCTCGCGGCTGCCAATAGAATCTGCGTGGCCTTGTCTCGAGCTAAAGAAGGTTATTTTCTTTATTTTATTTAGTAAAGTAGATACCAACTATTATGTGGGTTTGTTATACCACTCCAGTGGACAACGACTAAGGAGAGGAGAACAGGAAAGTGATACTGTCTCTAATTGCGGAGCAACAGAGACGGCAAGATTGGGTTTCTCGCGGCTGCCAATAGAATCTGCAGGGCCTTGTCTCGGGCTAAAGAAGATTATTTTTTCTCAAATTAGGGATGCCAACTATCGATAGTGGCGGCGTTATTATTTCACTCCAGTAGACTACTACCAAAGAGAGAACAGGTTAGTGATACTGTCTCTAGTGCGAAGCAACAGAGACGGCAAGATTGGGTTTCTCGCGGTTGCCAATAGAATCTGCGTGGCCTGGTCGTGCTAAAGAAGGTTTTTTTTTTTATTTTATTTAGTAAAGTAGATGCAAACTAATATGTGGGTTTGTTATACCACTCCAATTGACAACTACTAAGGAGAGGAGAACAGGATAGTGATACTGTCTCTAGTGCTGAGCAACAGAGACGGCAAGATTCGGTTTCTAGCAGCTGCCAATAGAATCTGCGTGGCCTTGTCTCGCGTTAAGGTTATTTTTTTTTTATTTAGTAAAGTAATTTCCAACTTACCACTCCAGTGGACAACTACTAAGGAGAGGAGAACAGTATAGTGATACTGTCTCTAGTGCTGAGCAATAGAGACGGCAAGATTCGGTTTCTCGCGGCTGCCAATAGAATCTGCAGGGCCTTGTCTCGAGCTAAAGAAGATTATTTTTTCTCAAAGTAGGGATGCCAACTATCGTTAGTGGCGGCGTTGTTATTCCACTCCAGTGGACTACTACCAAAGAGAGAACAGGATAGTGATACTGTCTCTAGTGCGGAGCAACAGAGACGGAAAATTGGGTTTCTCGCGGCTGCCAATAGAATCTGCGTGGTCTTATCTCGAGGTAAAGGTTATTTTTTCTTTAGTGGTAAAGTAGATGCCAACTGCCAAAAGTGGCTTTGTTATACTACTCCAGTGGATAACTACCAAGGACAGAACAGAATAGTGATACTGTCTCCAGTGCGAAGCAACAGAGATGGCAAAATTGGGTTTCTCGCGTTTGATGGATTAATAGGAGTTTCACGCTACCGAGAGCAGGGTTTGCATGGCCATACAGGGTGAACTTATCTTAATATTTTTCTCTGAAACTACAGTTAAAATACATCAAAACGTAGTAAACCGTAACAGTCTTATTATAAAACGAGGATTATCTTTAGTACCTGGTTTAAACCATTATCCGACCAAAATAAGTCAACACTTATCACTTTGACATTTGGTCAACTGTCATTGTCAATTTGTTTTGGACGGATATTGGTTTAAACCAGGTACTAAAGTTAGTCCTCGTTTTATAATAAGACTGTAATTGTTTAATGTTACCAGTAGCCATGCTGGTCAAGACTAGTGTGAAATAAAGCCTTTTTGACTCAAGAAGAAGAATGAAATCTTGTCATTAAATTATTTTATGCTGGTTTGGGAAAAAAGAAAAACGTAGAATGTGCCAGCTGCTTCTCTTCCTGCGCAGACCGTAGAATTCGGTCAAGGGAATGGGCGAAAATCAAAAGAATCATGACAATAGGCGAGGCGGCTAGCAGCAACCCATCACTATTTGATTAATTTTTCCACCTTTACCCCCACCAGCACGCTAAAAGTGGCCTTTCGGTATTATGACTTTAGGCTCTGTCTACCCCGTAAGGGATAAAGACGTGATATATGTATGTAAAAAATGTCATTAAATATTTTTACAAATCTTATATTTTTTTTGACTGAGCTTATTGTTTTAGGGTTTTATTTATTCGGTAACAGTAACGTGCTCAAATCAGCAAGCGGTATATGGCGAGCCATCAACGACAAGTTACTAGCACAAAACGCTATCGGAACCAAGCTCAATATCTGCTGTGACACTCATAAGAAAAACGTGCTCGAAGTAAGTCAGTTTTCATCTCATCTAGGTATTCAAAAAATAAAGAACAGTGAAAAATAAAGAACAGCCCGTATACAGGGACTAAAATACGTTTTTATTCCCGGGGGACTAAAAGCTTTTAAATTATTTTGTAGTTAAATTTATTTGTATGGGAATGAAAACACAAATATTGTGTTTCTCATAGAGGGAGATGAAAAGTCTAAAGGGAATAAAACTACAATTTTCAAGGCCTTCTGCCAGAGTTTCTATACCAATAGCCTGTGGGAAAAATATAAGCGCCGTACCGTCGGAGATCTGCGTGTTCAGTACGACATCCTTAGGATGATGTTGGGGCTGTCTCGCAGATGCAGTGCATCAGGGATGTTTGCGGAGGCCAGGGTTGACGGGTTTTATGCCGTGATACGCAAAAAGGCGGTGTCCTTTTTGCAGTGTGTGCAGAACAGCAACAACACCATCCCTAGGATGTTAGCCTCACGCCCTGACTATAGGAGGTCAAATATAAAATAAAATTATAAATTTGTACTAATATAGGTGTTTAAGTCAAATTGTTATTAACATTATATGGGAAACCGAAATAAATGAATTATTATTATTAAAGTAGAATGTGTCATCTCGGGACTAACATAATACTGCGGGCAACATACTCGGAATCCCTCGCTTCACTCAAGAGTTTAGAAT
Organism: Elegia similella; assembly: GCA_947532085.1. Classification (NCBI taxonomy): domain Eukaryota; kingdom Metazoa; phylum Arthropoda; class Insecta; order Lepidoptera; family Pyralidae; genus Elegia; species Elegia similella. The sequence goes on from OX383933.1 coordinate 8,002,736, forward strand.
ACCTTGTTACGGTAGGGATTCTATGCTAGACTCCTTCGTTCCGCTCTGGATTTAGAATAATGCCCTCACCAAAAAGTTTTGTGTATACCCTTGTGTCACTATCTATCTACTATTTATCCGAGTACATACATACGCTTCTCGGAATGTTTTCTGTGTTATAAGCCCTTTGTTTCTTGATAAGTCTCCGGGAAGTAACCTGTTTTGAATCTCTGTAAGTTTGAACAAATTTGCGCCATGAACGGCCATTATCTGTGCTGATGATGATGATGGTGATTATCTGTGCTCGCAAGATATTACTAGCTTTCAGCCGCAACTTCGCTCGCGTCAACGTCGTTCCCTCAGGAACAGTACTTTTTCCGGGATCACTCATTTCGAGTAGGTGTCACGGTCAATCGACCATGCACACCCTGGTGTCAGAGTTCTTCGGAGCCGCTTCTCGGCCTTTGACGTGGTTGCTTTAACGACTACCAGATGGCAGCTGGGACCAACGGCTAAACGTGCCTTCCGAAGCACGGAATCATCTTTATTATCAGAATCAGGTGATTCAAGCCTGCAATGTTCTAACCAAACTGGAAACAACTACACAAAGTATACTTCCCGTGGGAATCGAACCCACGACCCCCGGGTCTACAGGCAAACGCCTTAACCACTGGACCACGGAGGCAGTTTCCGGGATGAAAGGTAGCCTTCCGTATTCCAGAGAACTTGTATGCAAAATTTCATGATTGGTTCAGTAGCGTAAAAGCGTAAACAACAAACAAACTCACTTTCGCATTTATAATATTAGTAAGTAATTAAAGATTAATTTGAAGTCGATAAATCTTCGAACTTCTGTGAAAATTCATCATCATCATTTCGAGTAGGTAGGTGTCACGGTCAATCGACCATACACAGCCTGATGTTAGAGTTCTTCGGAACCGCCTCTCGGCCTCTAAGTCATCCTATAAGGGTTCCTTTTATGTACGGAACGCTGAAAACGGGCAACCAAAATATAATAAACATGCTTTTTTATGTTACAGATCTCACACCCAGACGAGTTGCGAGACTGTCTCTCGGGGCCATGTCTGAGAATTTGCAAAAAAAAGTGTTGAATATACCATTGATTTATTTGCACTATTAGTTTTTAAAGAACATTTGCCATTAACAATAAAATTGTGCTATAAAACCAGTGTTTTTTTTGTCACCTGTGCATTTTTGCTTACTTCCTAATACGCTTAATTTTTTTTTATAAATACCTGACAAATTACAAATCAATTTGATTCTATACATAGCAAATAATATGAATTTGTACAATTTTTGTACATTGTATATTGTTAAATGTGGAATGATAAAAAAATATTGTTTGACGATCACAACATAAAACCCGTTTTAATAAATGGGTCCATATTCGAATGCATAAAATTAAATTGCACATATTAATGTTGCATAAATTTTTTGGAATTATCATCATTTCGCATAAAGATAATTACGAATAAATTTATTGGCATAACTTATTTTAGCACTATGAATTTTATCATAACAATATATTAGAATAGTAAATATTTGCATTAATTAATTTACTATAATGGCAACTAATCATATTTTTTTTTTTGGCATTGAAACTTATGACATAAATATTACAAAGCATAAAATGTACTAGGCAAAAATTAAACCGATATGGTAAAAGATTATCGTAATTTTGTAGTAAGGAATATATACATACATATTGCATCTGATAATTACATTTTGTGTGTGTCTTGGGTGGCCCAAGGGCCACCCCGCCGCAAACTTAACCTATCTAAAGCGCTCTGTCACAATACATTTTGTCGCAAAAATATATTAAACTAGTTACTTTTTGTGAGTAGGTGCATATGTTGTGCGGCTTGGGGTGGCCCAAGGGCCACCTCGCCGCAGCCTAAACCTATCTATAGCGCTCTGTCACAAGATTTTTATTTGTCTTTCTTTGTTTTTACAGCTGAAATAGCGGCTTGGTTCAGCAGGTACTATATTTTTTATTTATATTAAAATTAATAAATAAATATAAATAATAATTAATAAATATGTTTTCTAAACTTTTAATGTGTTTTTATTATTATGTGTAGGTCTTTTATACATTTAGTTTTTTATACTTTAAAATCTTTAGTCATGCAACAGTTATGCCCTTTCTTTTCTGATTATTTAAATTATGATAAAGGACATTGGACTAAATTAAAGTTATGCCTATGAAAACATTATGCCTTAAGAACACTTTGCTATGAATGTTTTATGCTTAAAAACTTTATGCCAAAATAAATTATAATTAAAAAATTTATGCTTTCGAAGAGGCACCCTTAATAAATATGGTACAGTACATATATTGGACTTCGATAAAGTCGTTACTTGTCAAGTTCCGAAAATATAAATAAAAAGGTAACTAAAAAACTACTATATATACGAGGGTGGATTGAAAAGTACTCGGCCCTAACGATGACCCCTTCAATTCTAAAATTTGAATTTACGCACATTATTTAGTTAAGTTAAATGTGTGAAGTTCGAAACTGTGATTTTATAAATTTATTAACAAAGCAATCTTACAAATTTTTGCAAATGGAGCAAATCGAAGAAGGGTCTGTCATGCAAAGCCATCCATGATGATCAGTACATTAGGGGATTCCGCTCTGTCGTTCATCCATCAAAAAATGGATAGCAGAATTCATGCGTGGTAGAGAGTGTAAACTAAAATATTAAGAGACCGCAGATTAAAAATTAGAGATATAGCCAAGAGTATAGGCATCTTATGAACGGACTCATAACCACTCAGCATAACCAATAACATAAACGAGTTGGGTTTCCACAAGGTATTTGCTAGGTGGGTTCCGCGACTGTTTTAAGTTGAACAAAAAGGACGCGATTGACTATTTCACGCGACTGTTTAGAGTTATTTGAAGCCGATACAGATGATTTGTTACTATGGACGAAACATGGGTTCGTTACTAAAGGCTAAGTCGATTTTGTCGGCAAATAATGTGATGGCTTCAGTTTTCTGGGGCTCGAAGGGTGTGATTATGGTTGATTATCTTGAAAGGGGTCAGACCATAAATTCTGATTACTACTGCACCTTACTACGTCGTTTACGAGAGGAAATTAAAAAAAACGTACTGTGCAATCAATGACTTAATCCACAACTGTGGCTTTGAACTGTTACCGCATCCGCCTTATTCACCTGATCTGGCACCATCGGACTTCTTTCTGTTCCCTTTACTAAAAAAGCACTTGGGAGGTCAAAGATTATCAACAAACCACGAGGTCAAAGCAGCAGTAGACGCATATTTTGACTCTAAAGAAGAATATTTTTTTTCAATGGTCTAAAAATGCTTTGAAGGTCAGGTGATAAAAGTGCATTGAACTTGATGGTGTTTATGTAGAAAAATAAAAAGAACAGATCTAGTATGTGTTTATTTTCTTGGTTAGGCCGACTACTTTTCAATCCACACTCGTATTGTTTTCAAGCAAAATATGTTCATAGATTAATAAATTCAATAGATTTTTTTATCATTTAGAATATCTGCAAATATTAAGAACAATAATGTGCATTCTAATGATAACATATAGTTATTTACGTAATTAGCGAACGTATAAGCATTAGTTACCTAAAAAGAGGATGTTTTACATAACAGTGCTCAAAAAATGTACCTATTATGATGTAAGTAGGTGGATAGAGATTGTATAATCTAAAACTGCCCTCCCTGCATTAACGCCCACGTACAAAGATGTTGACATACGAAATACAGAGTCCTTGTTCTGAGTTCTGAGACACTTCCAAAAAGACTTGTCAAATTAGCCTGGTCGATGAACTTCACGAAAGTACAAGGCGGACTTGTCATCATCTCCTCGTCATCTCATACAACTGACGCGACCGCCATACTTGACACAATACAATAAAAATAAAATCGCCTCCATTTTAGCACAACTTTACTTCCCACGCATTGAAAGAATCAGAATCGGTGGAGGGGCGTTCAGTACACAATCTCTACGTCATACGCCATCATTAAATTGACTACTTACGTAATGGGTATTTACCTATAAAATTGGCGGTTTTCCGCTTGCCATTTTGTTCATTATGACTATGATTTTAAGGTAAATACATTTTTTTTATTTAAACTTGAATGTGTAATATATTAAACATTCGCATGCATATTTTTTTTGTTTTCCTTATTGGAAAATGCTCATGAATAGATGAATCGTTTCAGATGTCCGCTTTGATCAAAAAGAATAGAAAGTAATTTATCTATTCTTTTGCTAACTTTTATAACACGTAAATCAAGATTACTGTTGTCCTTGTTCAATTATCAAACGTGAGTAGATATATGAAAAATTTTATTTACTCGAAATTATTTATAGAAAATGCCAATTTCATAGTTAAAGACCCAATATTTTATGCAAATTTGAAACTGAGAAATGAATGTACTTGTTTAAATATACTGGAAAATTAACTTAGATTTACAATCTGGTGTTTATTATATCCAGTCTATTTAAAAATAATCTATCCTCAGATGACAATGCTACACACTTTATAAAGATAAATAATTCAAATTTGCAATCAACTAAATCACAGAGCTAAGCTCAAGCACATATCCTTACCCCGCTACCTACCTAATATATATATATATATATATATATATATATAATATAAATGATATTTTCTAACATAAATTACTAAGCGAACTAGGTTTTGTTTCGTGAGAATTAAGATTCAACCATTATATTTTCTTTAAATAAATCAAATAATATAGGTATTTTTGATGGATGAGAGAGACAAAATTTAATCCCTTGAGCCATCAACACGAAGAGTTTTCATAAATAGTGGTGCCATCCTTAATAATTCAAGTAATTTATAAGTAAAGGCTGATATACTTTTACAGTTCAACGGTATTCTAATAGCTAGACCTGGCTCTACATCGCATGTATCCCGTGGTTTATTTACGTACACTATTCTTTATACTGTTTAATATTTCTTTGTCCAGCAATGGGTTTTAATGGACCAGTTGTAGTAGCGGCGTTGGGGTAGGGCGCGCTTGGACGACCAACCAGGGCACAGGATACGGATGGGGCGCTCCCTCCAAGCAAGGAGGACCCTAAGCAGTTAGGCCGATGCGGCAGAAAGGTCCCGGCTGTCATCATTGATGGCAGTCGTTAAGCTATTTCAGATGACTTAAGGCAGCTTGAAAAATCTGACACCAGTGTTGGTCACTTACACACACGGAAAACAAACAACCAAACAAGGGCAGAGGACGCAGGGCAGTGTGATTCAATCGTCTAATTCATTCTCTCCCCAATAAAAGGGGGCGCTCGTAGAAATCTCGCCCAGGGCGCCAGTAATGCTGACGCCGGCACTGCAGTTGTATAATATACCTCCACAGAGAAAAAAAAAATACTGCTTATAAAAAGCACTATAAGCAACGTAAGTTTATACCAATGGAAGGTATTTTTGTGGATTGGATTTATCAGTAGGTAGGTACGTAGGTATACGTTCTGGCGCATAATTATCTTTATTGTTTAAGATTATGAGTGCTGACATTGACCTTACGGTTCTAAATTGATTCCGTGTCAGACGCATTCACGTGTTTACTAGTGATGTGAAGCGGATACATTTTCTATCCTTAAAAATCTTATCTTCTGAACTACGCACAGTGGGCTGGAAATTAACCTTCCTAGACAAAGGAATGTCAATTTTAAGGTGTCGTTATTTTATTGGTTACGGCTTTTGTTCACAATAACTATGCTTAAATATTAAGAGCCCGCCATATGCCAGGCGGCGTGGCGATACAAACGCGGATGGTCTAAACGCGTTGGCTACTTTGGATATTTTCGTTTTTTAGGAATATTCAAGGGTTATTCGAAAAAGAAAAACATATGATGGCTGCCTTATCTGTAATGCAATAATAATCAAAAGTTTCAATGTTAATTTTAATGTATTTGGTGAATAATACTATATACCGAGTAAATTAGACGTGATTTGGAGGCAACTTTGCAATTTTTTTCTATCGAGAAAATTTAACGCAATCGTGTTATTGAGTCATATAGTTACCAGAGTTAGTCCTGAACTTTGCTGCATTTTTATTTCAACTTGTGTATTTAATTATTATTGATATAACAGTCAATCATGCAAAGCGGTGTGAGGTAGTACGGACCCTTAAATAAACGTTATTTTGGCGAATAAACGGATGAATTGTATGATGCGGCTTTGAGGTCTTTAAGACTTGCTCTGTCTACCCTAGAAGGTATGTATCTTTTTAAATAGAATCTGCAGCTATAACCGTTATAATGTGATAGTACGTCAAAAACTCACAAATAATAAACAGAAGAATAGTTTGACTTGCAGTTCCAAAGATTCGGATTATTCATTAATGCTTCGTACAAATTTTAGCATAATTATTGTGAACAAAAGCCGTATTCAACAAAAATAACGGCACCTTAAAATTGACAATCGTAGGTCAATTTTCAGACCATGTGATGCGGGAAATTTCCGTTAATTCTCGAGAATTTCTAGGTAAGTCTCGCACTCAAAAGAAGAAAACAGATGTGCTCCGGAACAAATTGTGACGCGTTCGCTCTTTTCTCTAAAATTCCGACAGTGGCACATCACTAGTTTTTACGTAGTAATTACTTTACGTATTAGTAGTTACGAACCCACCTACTTAAATTTGTAGTTATTATTCAAGAATTTGTTTTTAAAATTACTGAATGAAAGAATTGATTATTAATTAATGAGAAACCATGAATTTGTGTAAGAATACTATTAATTGAGTGAGTGTTGATATAGTTAACGCTGTATATTTAAGTTATTTTTTGTTTGGTTACGTCTGTCTTAAGTACCTATAACTTATCACTCAAATAAAACCTACTAAATAAATATAACAAGACGTTCTTTTTTTCCTAGCCTATTGGTGTTGTGTCCCTCTGCTGGGCAAAGGCCTTCCCCTGGGTTCTCCACTCATCCCTATCCTTCGCTACTTCTGGCCAGCCATTTTGAAATTTATCGACTCATCCCTATCCATCGCTACTTCTGGCCAGCCATTTTGAAATTTATCGAGGTCGTCCCTCTATCTCCTTCTCGGTCTGCCTCGGCCATGGCAGACGTTTTATAAAAAAAATACAAAGTTAACAACGTAATTATCAAAAACTAAGTAAGTAGCTATACCTGCCAACTAAGGTTGTTTGGCTTGTTGACAATAGACTACGGTTCATTCGTCTTGTATCCCTGACACCACCTTATTTAAAGTGTAAATGATTGCATAGCTAAATAAAAAATCACTTTTGTTTCATGTTGTTGTTTTGTTTTTCGTGCAAGTTGCCAACACTTGTGTCAGATTTTTCAAGCTACCTTAAGGCATCTGATATACCTTCACAACTGACATCAGTGATGACAGCCGAGACCAACGGCTTGACGTGCCTTCCGAAGCACGGAGGAGCTCGAGATATTTTATGCCACTTGCGGTCACCCATCCAAGTGGGGACTGCGTCCGGGGTTGCTTAACACTAGGCCGTCGGGCTCCTTTTGTTTCGTGTACAAGTGATACACCCAGGACTAGCTGCCATCTCTAAAAATCAAATAGCCGGACTGACCCATTAAAAAAGGCGGACTTTTGGGTCCCAAAGCCGGATATTAAGAAAAATTAAGGATTTCTAACAAAAATATCGAATTAAACACATATTTAAAAGCCGGACTTTACGTGAATTTACGTTTAATTGCGCGAGTCAGTAAATCTCATCTCGCTCGTCGCTACAGACTGTATTTTTTTTTTGATTAGGCTTATTCTTGACCTTAGACTAACCCAGAGGGTAAAGACAAGATCTACGATTGTATTGAATGATAGTATAAAAAGCCTAACAAAAGTCGGACGGGCCGGACGTAGTCAAATTTGGCCGGACAAGAGGTCAAAAAGCCTAACACTGTCCGGTTTTATCCGGACGGATGGCAACGCTACCTAGGACCAAACCCAACTGGCGTAATATTACTTATTAGTGGATCGCAAAAAGTATGTTTCAAATTCTATTGAAATGCATGTCGTTTTTGCACAACTGACATCACAACAAATTGCGCTTATGTCAATAAAACTCATAAATATATTGGTTGCATCTTAGCTAGTTACTACATGGAGACGTCCATTCTACTTTACGTTTCAACATATTAAAATTACCTCCGGGGCTAATCATTATCCTTATCCTCATTATCCTTGTCTTATAAGACATTACATAAGGGCGTCTAGGGACATTTTAAAACAAAAGAAACTCATACCTATAAAAGATTGCCGTGAAACTTTTCATTGCTTCCATCATTTTTGTACATCATCATCATTACCAGGTCTTTTTTAGTCTCCCCTACAGGAGCACGACCCTCTCTGTACTACAAGAGCCATACTTGGCCAGAGCAGACAGACGAGAGTGTAGGCCAAGCCCTCATTTTTGTACATACATACAGATAAATACAATCTTGTAATTTTTCAAAGAAGGTCCAACGTCAAAATTTTATATAATATAATATACGCTTCACCCTGTTTTGAGAGACTTCAAAGAGCATAAAGTTACATAAACCGCGACCAACATTAAATACATATAGTAATAATGACATTTCATCGCCACCAGCTAGCTTAGTATACCAAACACTTACTGCAAGTCACGGTTATTTTGAAACAACTCGGCAAATATGTTCATTCATTATTACTAAGCATTATTCATATTTGAGATCTTTACGTGAGAGAACCTTTAGACTTTGATCCCACTTCCAAAAAGTAATACAATGATGAATTCCATAGGTAGAAGTGGTACGTGTTTGCAACATGATACACCAATATGTCAGAGTCCATCAAAAATGGGACATAAATTCAATAACATTTAGAGTCAAAAATAGTGTGAAAAACTAAGCGAGTGATTTTTTTTAAGTATTCTTAAACGTAATATAATACGTCCTAAATATTAGTATGCACATAGCCCCTGGGTAATTATCTACTCGCGTCTCATTTGAATTAAGTTTAAGCTTGTATTGTACCTATCTAACACATTCGCTTCGCGTGCCATCACATTGCATATCACAATCAATTCAACTAAAAGCAATAATCTAATATTCCTCTAAGAAATCTTCTATAATACCAACTATATTCTCGGGCGCGTTCAACTGAACATGATGTGTTCCATCCACTTCTACGTACTTCACATCAGCCGTCTCTTTCAGCTTCGCTATAACGTCTAAATAATAATCTAGCCTCTCCCATTTTTGTCCAGGGATTGCCCTGATATTCAGCACTTTGCATTTGACTTTGGACGCGTAAGCCAGTGCCGTTTCGATCGACATCATACCTAATCCAGATACTTTGAGCCTAGGATCCCTCTTGAAAAAGAAGCCTTTCTTCTTCATATGCACAGGAGTGGGAGCCATGCCTCTCTTCATAAGTATCCTGCAATTTTCCCTCGACACTGACCCTTTGTAAGCATCGCATACTATGTCGATCATTTCATCATACTCATAACAGGGTATTTTATCTTCAGAGAGATTTTCGTACTCCAGAAGCTTGTCAATACTTCCTCCAGTAACCTTGACAGATACATTTGGTTCTCTGACGGCTGGACTAGCAATATCTATGCAGATAATCCTCTCCACATCGTCGGGGAATGATGCTGCGTACATAAAACTGATAGCTCCGCCTAGAGAATGTCCCATGAGGGATATTTTGCTCCACTTGAAATGCTGTACTATCCGTCTCAGTAACACGATTCCATCCCAAAATATGTAGTACAGCATTCCTTGAGGGTAGTAGGACGATAGTCCATGTCCTGGCAAGTCAATGCACAGGACGGACGTGGTAACTGGTAGACGAGGAATGAGGTTGTCCCAAGTACCGGCGTTGTCCTGCCAGCCGTGGATGGCGATGATTGGCTGCGCGTTCCGGGGCCCCCACCATCGACCGGCGACGTGTCCCCATGGTACGGGAATTTCTACTTCTTCAACGGTTATACCAGGTGGTAGATCTGGAATTAAGAACAAATAAATTAAAGTTGAAGTCAAACTCATTCAACAACACTTAGGGAATCAACCAAGATGAAGATTGCCAGTTGCCTACATAACATACATTAGGCTTGCTTCAAAAAAAATATTATTTAAAATAATTAGTCCGTCTTATTATAATTATAAAGACTAGATTATCGAAAAATATAATTTTCTTTTTCAATCAAACAAAAGATGAAAAGATAAAGCGCATCAAAGTTCAGGATTAAGGGGGTCATGAGTCATGCATGAGTCATGACGCAACAAGCCGGTAAAAAGTGTACCAGACAGTTAGGTCACGCGGAATTTTAACGGGCCTATATCTCTATCAAAAAAATTTATTTATTGAATGTATATTAATGTATTTATTCTTATTCTTAATTATCTAATTAAGTACCTAAATAATTGAAATATTATTGTTTTTATTTTCTTGGCAATTATTATAATTTGAATGAAAACTTGACGGTAAAACATGTTGAACTATAATTTATATTTAACAACTTTTTTTTGTAAACACGTGTTTATGCAAATAAATATATCTTATCTTTGACCCAGGACACAAACCTTTTGATCAGACTACGCGAGCGGCAGACGATTGGAACAGATAAGCTGTTGAAAATGGAATAGTCAAAGAAACGGGACGGTTAAAGTATGGGAGTTAGAAAGCGCATTGATTATACATTGTCTTATTAAACGTTAGTCGGCAACACCGCCTAGCTTCAGCATCTCCGTTTTCGCAATTAATTATAGTATCTCATACATTTTAATGATAAGAAATCACTGTTGAAGCTACACTGACTTTGTAATCAAAATGATTAACCATAAACTAGGTAATGTAAGCGTAGGTACTGAATACAATACAATTACATAACTATTACACAATAGCGAAAAGATAGAAAGGATCAGATATACACTGCGAAATTAGGATGATTTAGCAATTGTGTCCAACGGTGCATGAATCAACATACAAGGTAAGGTGGACTTTGAGCGTTACTAAATGAGTGAAGCAAATAAGACTTTGGACTGTGAGAGAAATTAGGATGATTTTGCAATTGTGTCCAACGGTGTATGAATCAACATACAAGGTAAGGTGGACTTTGAGCGTTGCTAAATGAGTGAAGCAAATAAGACTTTGGACTGTGAGCGAAATTAGGATGATTTTGCAATTGTGTCCAACGGTGTATGAATCAACATACAAGGTAAGGTGGACTTTGAACGTTGAGAAATTAGTGAAGCAAATTAGACCTTGTACTGTGAGCGACATCGGGATGGTTTTGCGTTTTTGTGTCCGACGGTGCATGAATCAACCTATAAGGTAGGCATGTTACATCCTCGTCTTCATCGTTACTTACCATCAGGTGAGATGGAAGACAAATGCCTAATTCAAAATTTAGTAAAAAAAAGGTAAGGTGGACTTTGAACGTTGATAAATGAGTGAAGCAAATTAGACTTTGGACTGTGAGATAAACAATGTAATAGCATTACGTAAAATTCAGATCTGTAATACCACTAATATGTCGTTCTAGTGAGATTTGAATTTTAGCACCATACGGAAATGTGCAATAAATATTGATAATGATAACAAATCAAACATATGACGTATATCTGATAATATTGATATGCAGACGTCATCGTAGTTCAAATTAATGAATGTTGAGCATTAGCAATAACGCGCGTCGCGTAATTATGGAAGTAACAAAGGTATTTTACTGTCTTCTCGAATTATCGTCAACAAAGATAATGCGGGGGATACATTTTTATTAAATAATGTACTCTGTAGTGCAAGTTGCTGTGTTCTCGCGGTCCGCACAAGATGGGCCGGCGGGGCGGTCCGCCGTTTGGCGACCCCTAATATAAATCATAACGAAGAATGTAAGATGGGTTGATTGTTTTTTTGTTTTTCGCATCCATTCTTCTCTTCGTGTCGATGGATTACCATGATGGGGCTGGAAAAATATAGTAACTAAATTATTAGTTACTATATTTTTCCAGCCCAATAATGGGCTGGAAAAATATAGCACTTCTATGCCTTTTTTTGGATGCTGTATGGAGGTCACCAAGAGTTCAGATGATCGGGCACCCGGGCATGAGAGCAGGTGCGCCATAGTTTGGAGAGTACCCACACGCGCAAATAGAAGTACCTATGGGTGAATATACAAAAGTTGGGTAACTTTTACGGAAATTTTGTTTACTATATTTTTTTAATAATATTCCTAAAAATTTGGGTATACAAGATAGCTAATATAATGAATATATTGTTCGTGTTTGGGCCAGTCACTTTTTCCAGTAGATTCTGAGATATTTAGATTTTTCTAAATTTGACTGCCAGGGGACTGACGAGGATGACAAAGTACTGACAAAAACACAATTTCATAACATATTTCTATGTAATTTATTAATATTTAGAAGAAATCTTTTAAAACCTAATATTAATAACGCACATTTTAAGTTTTAACTCTATTTAGTTACAGTTTAAAAAGTATTGATAGGTAATACTATAAGAAAAAAAACTTCACCTTAAAGACAGCCTATTAACACTTTTGCTATTATTATAATCAATTCAGCAATTATTAGAGATGGTTTAACTGATCCCTTTTTGATATTATACATTATCTAAGTAACCGACAAACAATTGAAACCAAAATATAACTCTTTCTGCTCTAAAGATAATTATATAATAGAAGTTTATAAAAAGTAATTGAACTATTTCAGACTCGAATATTTTAAGTCACTGCTATGTTTTGAACTCTCCATAATTTGTATTTGTCTACTACATTTCCAGATAAAACTTATTTCTTTTTTTTTCTCCATCATCATCGTCACACAAGCCGTAAGAAGTCCACTGCTGGACAAAGACCTCTCCCAAGGATTCCTTGTTCTATAAGAGGATATTGCCATGCGCACATCGCAGCCGGTTTAGCAAGCGCAGTCTCTTTGGCTTCTTGTGCTTCCGGCACTACTGCCCATCGGAAGCATATTTTAGCTGAGGAAGGTAAGGAATTTGTTGGATTAAGGAAGGGAATGAAGGTATTGGTATACTACTCACTTGGATGAATGGGGAAAAGCAGTAGCAGCTCGGGAGGCCGGGTGCATGTACCTGATACCATACCTGCAACCGCTGGACAAGCAATTGACAACCCCTGACCATTTTTATCTTCATGACCCTTTATTTTAGTGTAGTTATCTTCTAATTGAATTTTAATAACATCTCCGAAAAGGGTTTTCTTCATGAATATTTTTTACTTTACTTATTTCTTTAACTCTGGTTTTAATAGTTTTTTTAACAGATTTCACATTTTTCTGTAAATGTTTTTAACCTGTTTTTAACTCTTTTATATTTTTGACGCTGAGTATAAAGTATAGTTCTCAGCTTTGAAATCATTTCTTTCATCTGTTTACATTGTTTAACTTCTGGACTTTATCTGCCTTCCACTTCTCTTTTTCGCGGCTGTAGGTGACGGATTATTCTGGCGTACAAAATCATCAGTAGTACGTTTTCATCATTGTTTTTTCTATGCCTATACTTTGATGAATAATTTTTCTTTTTTTTAGTTAATCGTTGGTCTTGAACTGTCATTTCTTTGTAAAAATTTTTTAGCCCTTTTCCTTTTTTTATACGTAGTGCAGTCTTTGTTTTTCCTTGTATTCGGCTAATTTAATAGGGTCACTTTTGATTCTATCTAAGCTAGCCTTTTCGAACTTCCTTATCTGTTTTAATATATATTCTCTATCCTTAGTTTTTTTTTATGATACGGCATAATGTTTTTAATTGAAATAAGTAAAAAAAAATGCTTACACATGCTAAATATCAGTACTCTGGAAAACAAGTCAGTCCTCTGGCGTTATATCAGACAAAGGACTGACGCCAATGGACTGACGAATAAGACAGGAATTTAAGGTTATCATTAGACCCAACGCTAGTTTTTATATTTTTGAATAGCAATAAGCTACATTTTAAACAATCAAAGCTAGCTATGTAGAAATTAAAATATAACACAGATTTACAAGAAAATAATGACTCCCCATAGGACTGAAATTTTGACTGGATCGGCACGTGTTTAGATGACAAACACAACGCTAGCACCTGGCACACTTATGTTAGCCGTAAAATGGCGCTGCCTGCAACTAACTTCACTGCCTACGTTGAAATTGAACACGGTTTTTAATTTGAATCGACAATATTTAGCGGGAAATTCAAATTCAAACAACACACAGCGGACTGACGAATAAAACTGATGACAAAGATTTTTTATAATTTTTATAATAATGGTAAGAATATTTTATTATAAAAGTTGTAATATGCAATTATAACTACTTCATAGATTGTAGTGAAACAGCAGTTTTGCTTCAATTTATGGTAATATTTAATACACAGCCACTTCATGGCGCGTTTTTGGGATTGTGACATGCCAAAGTACTGACGTTTTGAGAATATATTGTGGAAATTTATAAACTTGTATTTAAAATAAGTTGCTGAAATTGAGTGACCAGATAGGAGGCATTTAAATGTTTTATAATAAAATTAAAAATACATACAAATATAATAACTCATTGTTCTATTGCCTAATGACATTGAGTTACCCAATTTTTGTATAATCACCCCTATCTATCATTCCCCACTTGGCCAGATTGTCTTTGCATCAACCCACCTGTGTTCGCTATCTATTAAGCGACTTCCAGTCCAGGTGGGCCAGGGTAAATTGGGCCTTCAATATAGTGCCGTTTAAGTCTCCCATATCAGCCCCCGCAGCATGGCACCCATGACGCCTTTCATCATCATCATCTAAGCATTTTTCCCGGTTGCAGCTTAAGCTTTAGCTCTTCCATGCTGGTTTGGAAGAAAACAGAAAACGTAGAATGTACCAGATGCTTCTCTTCCTGTGCGGATCATAAGATCGATCGAGGGAATGGGCGAAAATCGGAGGCAGCATGTTAGTAGGCGATGCGCTAGCAACTCATCACTTTTGGTTCTAGTTTTCCACCTAACGCCCACCAACATGCTAAATGGTTTTTAGGTCAAAGACTTGGGCTTTAGCTACACCGCAATGGGAAAAGACGTGGAAGTATGTTTGTATGTATCTTTAACTGCTGTGCGCCGGACCCCGGAGTTCGAGAAGTTTTTTCAGCAGCTATGTCAAATTTTGTTGTAATGGCAAATGGCACCATACCAAAAGTTGCTATACTTTTCGAAGGCTTTCTTTATGATGATATCACGTTCTGAAAGTCATACTTTTGAAATTGTCATTTCTACAAATTAACAGTTGCAGTCGTTAACAGACTTTTTCAGATAGATGCTTACATAATCACAGAACATTTATATTCACTCTTAATGCAAGTCCCCACTGTACCATAACAATATTTAAGATAAATACTACTATTATACTAATTATAGTGGTGACAATGGTACTAATGAGAAATAATAATTATTTGACACTAAAGTGAGTAATCGATATGCGTTTTTCGGTTTTGAAATTGTTTGACCATGTTCATTTGCATTAGTTATGGTTATAATAATAATAATAATCATTTATTTTCAAGTAACACAGACTCTTGATATGTTGTATTTTTTTTCGTCACAGTATCAAATTTAGAAAACAGGCCTTTCAGGCACTTTCACGCTTCACTGTTAACGTCAATTCACATTTAAAATATAGTATTAGTAGACATATCAAAGTTGAAAACATTGACCAATGCATTCTGGATTTTAGTTAGACCCCCCCCCCCCCTCTCTTCCCTTTCCTTCAACCCTTAAAATACAGCGTACTTTCAATAATCACGCTGCGCTGTACTCAAAACACTTTGTTTTTATTTTGCATGAATATTTACAAAACTGTTCGTTAACCTTGGAGATGATGAGGAATGATGCTTCAAGGTTACAATATTTATTATTCACATAAGTTTTGTTGTGTGAAGAAAATTACTTTAAGAACTCTATGTTTTATTGTTAACTTTCCAAAAATCTGCTTATAAAATTGGCTTGTGTATTATTAGTATTTTGTTTTATCATTGGAAGAATTACAATCAAAAGAATCAGAATATTTAAACAAGACCAGACGATAAACAGGGAAGTATTTATTACTAGCTGTTGCCCGCGGCTCCGCCCGCGTTACTGTCGTTCCCTTGGGAACAGTAGAAATGATAAAAATTCCATACAAACCCCTGTTCCTTTGCTTTTTCCCCTTAAGGGGGAATTTAATACATTTCACCTGCATAGATCTTTAGCCCTTAAGGAGGGGATTTTGCCCAATTCACCTACACAGATATTTTTTTATTGTAATGGAGAACTTCTTATTGTCATATTTCTAAGTAAATAAAAAAATTTCATACAAACTTTACCCCCTATTTACCCCTTCAAGGGAGAATGTTGTCTGGTTCACCTAAACAGATCTTTTTTAATTTTAATTGAGAACTCCCGTAACTACTTTCAAACTTCTAAGTCCAGAAATGAGAAAATTCCATATAACTTCAACCCCTTTGATTTTCTAAAAATCCTTTCTTAGTGCTCATTTACATCATAAAAAGAATCCCTGTGCCAAAGTTCAGTTTCTGCGCACAGTAGTTTCTGCTGTGCGTTAATATATAAGTCAGGTTTGCCTTTTGCCCGCGGCTCCGCCCGCGTAAGTGTCGATTTCTCAGGAACAGTAGAATTACCCGGAATACATTAGTTTATGACTTTCAATGAAACACCTTAATATTGAATTTCAATTGAATAACTTCAAAAACGGAAAGTTTCATACTAACTTTGCATCCCCGTTATATCCCCTTAAGGGATGATTTTTGAGAAAAATATTTTACTCGTGTTTCATGCCTTTTAGTAAACAACCTTCATGCTGAATTTCATTCGACTAACTTCAAAAATGGCAAACATTCATGCTTACTTTGCACCCCTATTTTACCCCCTTAAAGGATGATTTTTGAGTAAAATATTTTACTCGTGTTTCATACCTTTCAGTAAAGAACCTTCATGCTGAATTTCATTCGAATAACTTCAAAAACAACAAAGTTTCATACTAACTTTGCAACCCGTTTTTCCCCCTAAGGAGATGAATTTCCAAAAATCCTTTCTTAGTGCTCCCCTACGTTATAAAAGGAACCCCTGTGCAAAATTTCAAGTTCCTAACCCTTATAGTTTAGGCCCTGCGTTGATGTGTCAGTCAGTCAGTCAGCTTCTCCTTTTTTTGGATGGATAGGTATAATGCTGTCGTATAATGATGATGAATTGACTTTGGATTTTAATTTTCTTATGTCACTTATTATTTTATTTTATTTTTGCTATATGTTTGCAGGCAAACTCATGTCTTGAGTTCATTCAAATGACGATAACTTTTTTTTTAATGAACCGATTTTGATGAAACAAACTTTAAATGTTAAACTGAGTTAAAACAAAGCAATTGCTGAAAGTTTGAAGTAAATCGGTTCAGTATTTTCGAAGATAATCGTGATCATACATACAGACAGACAGACAGACAGACAGACAGACAGACAGACAAGAAATTCCAAAAAATTTTTTTTGCTTTCTATTATTCTTTTTAAGTGTCCCTCTATCCATTTCAGTCAAAAATTCGAAATGTACAGACAAAATAATTTTACTGTTTTATTATATGTATAGATTGCCGTACTATCAGCCAGTTTTATTGATTAGGTACTTATTTGGTCCAATCACGACACAAATAACAGAAAAAATCAATAACAAAAATAAGTTTTTTTGTTAGCCTATGTTAATCGATCAAAATCCAAAAATGATACTTCATACACAATATTTATATTATACAATTATTTTATTATTTTCATGATATAAACCTACATCAATAAAAACCCTGTAAGATAAGTAGGTTTTCCTTTGATGTAGGTGCATGCTAAAAAGTCCAATTTCGAAAACGGAAATCGTCAGCTTTCAGAAATTAAAATTGAAACGAAAGATATGCACCGGAATTTCTAGTGGGCGCTTATTGAGTAAGGACGTTTTTTTAATTAATATAGTTTGAGGCCAGGGAAGAACAAGGGTATCTGCTATCCTAGAAAAGGGGACTGTTCCTGAGACGAGTTTTGAACAGACGTAAGTTATTGTGACACCATCATGAATTGACAATTTTTCTTTGACGTGTATAAAAACTAAAAACAGATACAACAGTCTGACTAATACAAATTTATTCCTTTTAAAAGAATGGACATTCTCGGACAACCCTTGTTGAATATTCAATTAAGTAAATGCCAGTAGAGCAAACACAAAGGTTCCCAAACATATTGGTGTTAACTAGATCTGCTAGCAACGGAGTGCTGCCTGTAGTAATCACTACATCCGCATCTTGTCTGCATCCTATCATTTCCCATAGACCAGTTGACAATCTTTACTAACCATAAAAACAGAAAAGATTTAATTTTTTGTTTGTAGGCGGAGTTTGGAACTTTCTGTCGGTGGTGGTATGCCGTAGCCGTAAAGTCAGACAAAATTACTTTCGTTCCGTGTGTGTGTGTGTCGTGACACACTCTATCCTAAAGACTAGGTAACAAGACATGACGTTGGCGGGCAGGCAGACATATTTATAATTTATGATTCAAAGAGATTCAAAGATTTATTCAGAAAATAGGCCTTACTCAAAAGCTACAAACTACTAGCATTTCAGAACCAACCATTGATAAGAAGAAGACGCCGAAAGAAACTCTTTTCAACAGTATTGGTCACCTACTATGCTACTACTAAGCAAACAAAGTTGCAGGCCTAAGCTAGTCTAAAATACAATCACATATTATCTCACTCTCTTCATGACTCTAATCATGATTGCCACTTTGGAAATCACTGAACCAACAATTAATAGACAAAAGTATGTGCATGTAGTTAGCATGCTAAGGGAACATCCATATAGGTATGTATAATGTCACAGAAACAGCGGGAGGGGAGGGGTCATGCCAAACGTCCCTGTTTAAGGGAGAGGGGTAAAAAAATTACAATTTTGTGTGATGTAAAATATATGGACTGTATTACTAAACATTAATGATTTAGGTGATAAACACCAAAAACACTCAAATCAGATTAACAAATTGCCCAAAACACATAAAGCCAAGACCCGTAAAAATTACAGATTAAAAAGTTGATCAGAGTGTGCAAGGCGGCTGGGACTTCTGCCCTCAGTTGTTCCAGCCAGTTGTTCTAGACAGTTATAAAAAAAAAGAATTGAACCTAATTTCTTTTCCGCCCTCAGTCATCAAATGCAGACTTTGAGGGTGTTTTATTTGAAAATGGTAAGCCGCAGAAAAAAGTTTTATATTACAGAAAAATATATATATTGATGTCTTCTGTCTATAGAAAAAACAAAAAGGCCTAAAAATCTAGACTGAAAATTTTCTAAGTCCCAGCCGCCTTGCACCCTTTGCTACACTCCAACCTTTTGACAGAAAAATGCATATTACCCGGAGTGGCATTATGTAAGAAATGGCCAAAGCCAGATTCTCAAAATTCTAGAATCTACTAATTTGCAAAACAAATGAATGCACACTGTAACTTTACAGTGTGGATTCATAATTTTTTTGTAACACAGCATGATTTCCCCAACAAATTAAATGAGCTGAAACATAATTTGTGTACCTTGTTTAGTTTTAAAGTTCATATGGCCTTCCAACTCCATCATCAGACCACCGCAACGACTACATAATATTGTATTGTCATCCGATTTACATGCACGTAAAATTACACTGCAAAAGGTAACCGGGAAGTGGATCAAATTTAACTCTCACATAATTACAGATATACATAGGAACAGGTGAAACAAATAAAAACTTTTAATAAAATACGGATCCAATTGTCTTGCACTGTTTTATACGTTACAAGCAACATGTATTGTTGTAAGGTTACATAAATAATAAGACTTACTTTCTTCTACTTGGTGTCCATTTCCATTTACTTGTGGTTCAGCCATCCTGATGATTTTCACAAATAGTCTTATCCGTCACTGTTATCATTAATCTATTTGCGTAACAAAACGTATAATTAATAATATTAAAAACCAAAGTTACACTTAAACAAGTATATTTTTTTCCTCTATCTTCCTAAAGGAGACCGACAATTGACTATTTTATGTAGAAGATAAATACATTTTCACAGAAAATTTTAGAGGGCGAGCAGACTATTCCACTGCAGTATCGAGACTCGAATAATTAAGTATCTAACTCGGCTATTGATTAATAAAAGAATTAACCTTGAAAATGACGAAACCTAAACATCCAAACGGAATCACGTCACTGAACTATGTAGGTATACCAAAGAGTATATAATCACTCTGTGCACAAACTCTGTGTATGACGAAGAAAGAAAAGCCAGCCAGTGACAGCTGACAGCCAGCTGTCAAGAGGTCGAGAGTCCCCATATATTATACTACTCTATGGTCGAGAGCTAAGAGCTCAGGCTAAGAGTAAGGAAGTCTATGGAGAAGCCTCAGAACAATAAATTCTTCTGAGGCTGGCTCTTACACGATTTGAATTAACCAATAAGAAACGTTCATTTTGACATCGAAACATTACCGCGGAACAACGCTACGAACGAAGTTGGCAGTAAATGCGCGTATTTACCGAAACGACGAACAAAGTTTGACACGAACGACACGCGCTCCCGAAAACAAATAATTTGTCGTAAAAAACAACGATGTAACTATGTTATTTTTGCTTACAGCATAACTCTAATAATGTATTTATACTTTTCTGGTGTTTTTATATAGTATTAGTCAGTAATTAACGGTTTATAATAACGAAAACTTGAAATTGTAGTTACGCGGTCTTGAAGTTACATGATTTTTAAATATTTGTTTTATATACGCGGTATTGCATTTATATTGCATACATACATAGTATCACGTCTTTATCTCTTACGGGGTAGACAGAGCCAAAGGTCATAAGACCGAAAGACCACATTAAGCATGTCGATTTGCACGGCATTGCATTTTTTTTTATTTTGATCGTAGGACAATCGCGGGTTCGATTACCACCGGGAAACATACATTGTTATATTAAGTAGTTTCCAGTTTGGTTAGGATATTTCAGTCCTGAATCATCTAAATATCTGAAAAATTACTGAAGTGTTATCGCTCTGGACGCCACCAGGAATACACGTAATGAAAAAAAATTATAGGACAAAAGAAATGTAAAAATACTAGTCTAAATTATTCTCTACTCTTTTTAGATAAATAATAGTTTTAACTACCTACCTACATATTAAAATGGATGTGCCAGATAATCAAGAGTCTATTTCGGAAAATATTGTTAGTTACAAGGACTAACTCTGGAAAATCTTCGTGAAAAACGGAAATGATTACAAACAGAAGAAAAGACGAAATATTGAGCCAATAAAACTTTAAAAATCAACCGAGTTTCAACTCCTATCGAAATAAATGTTAATGTAATAGAGCATAAATATGATGACCCTGATTTTTCCTCCGACGAATTAAATGCAGATCCTTCTTTTGTAGCTCATATCAAATGTAAGGCCAGTTTTCTTTTACTTCCTCGCCCTTTCCCTATTTGGGGTCGGCTCTGTACTCTCTTCAAAGTTTTCTATTTTCCACCATATTGGCATTAGCTCCCCGTTCTTGCATGTCATTGCTCACACATTCCCTCCACGACGTTTTTGGCCTTCCCTTTCCATTATAACCTGTTACATTGAAGTGGGACATCTTTTAATTTAAAACAGATGATCAGCATCCCTCTTCTCGACATGGTCATACCAGGTCAAACAATGGCTCTTTATTTTGTCCATTATTGGTGCGACTCTAAGGCTTCCTCTTACATAGTCATTCCGGATTTTTTGATATTGTTAATCCTTGTTAATCCAGACATCTTCCGTCACATGCATCTTATGTTCCTCCTTCTTTTTGGGTGCCCAACACTCCAATCCATTCAATAAAGTTGGTCTTATGGCAAAGTGTATATAATTGAAGGGCAAGATTTGAAAATCTTGCCCTTCAATTTACACGGAATTCGCTTATCGCACGTCACACCAGTCACTTGTTTCCACTTAAGCCATCCAGTGTTGATTCTTTTTGTGATGTCCCGATCCACGTTACCATCGCTCTGTAAAATGACTTTGCACTGACATCAAGTACCCCAAGTACTTGATGAATACTTGGTAATCAAACGTAAGGCCAGAAAATGTTGAATGGTTTCTCGAAAGAGAAATAGAAGAAAATTTGAGAAATAGAAGGCAGCGTTTAGACGTCTCAATAACTGGAAGAGAAACAAAAAGAAACGGCAAAGTATTGGGGAAGGAGTATATTGGATTTAAAAAAGAGGGTAATAAATTTGTCCAAAATGATACAAAACCAGCAAGATTAATGGGTACATTAGTATTTCAACGCGATGTTTATGTGAAAAAACCATTTTCTGTTCCAAATTAACTTAGAAGTTTGATCATAAAAGAGCCTATTGGAAAATGAGCTGGCTGGTAGGAAAAGATTTTTTTTGTATCTGCAATGGTGGATAAAAAATCTTTTAATTCAAGACTAAGTGATATCTTAATTTATTGTTTAAAGTGACGATAAGAAGAAAAGAGTTTGTTTAAAAACATTTATTATCTTTTAACTTTTATATATTATCGAAGATAAGATGATAATTTTGCACTAGAATTGGAATTTGTTTTCTTATTTTGCAGTTTTTAATTAGTAATTCTGTTATGGTACTCATTTTTCTGATGTTTTTGACGGCATAAAAAGTCTCAAGCAAAAGATGTTTTGAGACTATTTATTATGTTGAAGTTATAAGAAATATAATTATTTTATAAATAAATATAGTTTTTATTTTTATTTATACTTTTTTTGATAAGATGATTATGTTTCACAAGTTATTTTGGTATTTTTTTCTTAATATATTCAATTTTGTGATAAAAATGTTTATTTCAATTCCGCGTATGTATAAATAATTTACGAAGTTTGTACTAAATTGATACTGTAATACCGCGGAAGTGACTTTATACGGAAACTAAATACGTTAATGATAAAATTATGTTATATTCCGAAAATTAGAGTCACAAAGAAGTAGTTATCAAGTTCAGGAAGAAAATTTTTAATAAATAGCAAAGATATCAAGTTTTTTCTCGCTCCTGTAAAATCGTGCAAATGCAGATACGCGGTGTTTACAAAATGCTCTTCCGCGGTTTTGCACGCGCAGCGACGATATACAAATATCAGGCATTTATGGTACAATACAAAGTGTGAAATATAACTTTGTCTCTTTCTTTCTTCAGTACAATTGCCTTTGACAAAAGAGACATACATATTTTAGTTTTTGCTAATTTATGGTAAAAGATGTCAAAAGTTTAGGTACGTGCCAAAATCCGCCATATTATGTAACGAGTTTCGTGGTAGTTGTGCTGTCAACGGGTGTTGTTTACTATTTGGAAAAGTTGAGATTTGGGACAAAAATACGCGAAAATAAGGTAATAAATACGTGGAAGTGTGAGAAAACTGTTTATCAAGTTGACTAAATGTTGTATTGTGATGTTTGGTGCAAGAAAAACATAAATCAACCATAATTGACTCTTCATAGGTTAGTAACCCGTTTTCTAGCAAGAAAGCTCTTTATTGATACTGATTGAGGAGCAAAATAAAACACGATCTTAAATTTATGTATAAACTGTTGTTAACTGGTCATATTTTTGTAATACAGTTAATATTTTCATTTATTTTATTCCTCATTTGTTTACATACTTGAATAGGGTTGTGCATTATCTAAATAAAAAATAATATTTTTTTATAGGTTTCCGATGAATGAAGCTTTGAGGAATTAATGCTTAGAGGCTATCCGGTTCGGAAAAATATTAATCCTCGGCAACAGGATTGGTACATCTGCTCTTTGCATTTTGAGGAAAGCTGTTTCAATAGAACGCTTGAAGTTATGATATGAAACTTCGTGACAACTCATCGCCAACAATATTTTCATTTCCGGTTAGTTTAATGTATACAGTTAATGTCAATGAATAAATGTTTTAGGGTTCGGTACCCAAAGGGTAAAAACGGGATCCTAATGATATGGCTCTGGTGTCCGTCTGTCACCAGGCTGTATCTCATGAACCGTGATAGCTAGACAGTTGAAACTTTAACGGATGGATATATTTCTGTTGCCGCTATAACAAAAACTAAACAATAGAATAAAATAATTAATTAAGGGGGCTTCCATACAGCAAGCATGATTATTTTGCAGTTTTTATAGATAATAGTACAGAACCCTTCTTCGTGCCTGAGTCTGACTCGCACTTGGCCGGTTTATTCGTTTTTTCTGTCAGACAATACTAAAAACCGTTGGGTGATTTGGCAGGAGTAGCCGGCTCATGCTTGCAAATGTACGCAAAGTTATGCATACAACAATGCACTTAATAGATTATACTTGTACATAATCCTTACTAATATTATAAATGCCAAAGTGAGTTTGTTTGTTTATTTGTTTGTTTGTTACGCTTTCACGCCGTAACTACTGAACCGATCATCATGAAATTTTGCATACAAGTTCTCCGGAGTACGGAGAAGGACATAGGCTACCTTTTATCCCGGGAAAAATTACTACTATTCCCGAGGGATCGACATTGACGCGGGCGGAGTCGCGGACAAAAGCTAGTTTATTATAATTATTAGTATTAATTATAGTGTTAATTATTTGCACGTTTACTTTTCAGCACCGGCTACACAAGAGAAATTTGTACTGCGTGAAACAAGCAATATCAATACTGATTTTGCTAGTAGGACGTTTTTTTCCTATTACCAGTATCAGATGAAGTTCAGAAAGAGGTATGTAAATAAAACATATTTTTTAAATATTTCGATAAAGCAATACCTTGTGGCTTTATGATCCAACAATAAAAATTATATGCATAATATAATATTTTTTAAATCTGAAATTATTATATTCATTTAAGTGTTAAGATACAGGGCGTATGCATGAACTTGTCAGTAATGCGTCTTACTTATTATCTCAGCTGTGCAGTACAAGTTTCAAATCTTTTCATTGGCTGGAGCTAACTAAATACCTCACCCCCCCCCCCTGCCCAGAGACAGAGACAGACTTATTCTAAATTTAATAATAAAATATTATGATTTAACTAAGTTTATTGAAATTTCAGGTCGTGGAATATGAAAAAAATAAAGGCTGTAAAAGATAAACGTTTGAACCAGCAGAAGAAATTACAATTTGAAAGATATTATGTTACATATAAATATCACGGTGAAATTAAATGTAAATATCTTTCAGATAGATGGTTTTTAAACAAATTATTACTTTTTAGGAATGATTAAGTAAACAAAGTTATAAAATAAATTGTCATTTTATTATCCTTTCCCAAAATGTTTTTATAATTAAATAAAGTAGATCATTACATAGTATAGAAGTGACAACCCTAGGCAATGGCAGCCATTTTATGTAACGATTCTGTGATGTAGGTATACACGATTTTTTTGTAGGTATTTCCAGTCCTCTTTTTCTTTGGTCTGAGGTCGAGAGCGAGGAGCATAGAGTAGTATAATAGCTCAGAACAATTTAGTTATTGTTCTGAGTATAATAGCGAGGAGCGAGACATTTTTTTTTATTTTTATTTATGGCTTTCACGCCTTACGTATTCAGTATCAAGTAAAAAGTAAAATCCAATGTCTGTGGTTTTCTCGCGATTTTTCGCAGTCTTGTTATTCAAAGAAATGATGGTGTAGATCATTTCGTTGATTCTACGGAACATGGCTTGATCACAAGACGCAACGAGGCCGTCAACCACCAGCCTGCTAAGTAAATCTCACTACAGCCACACCATTAGTTTTATTTTAGAAAAGTTAATTGATAACTTACTACAAACCGGATGTGATGGTTTTTATTTATGCAATCGAAAGTACCTTAAATGTAAATACTTCCAGAATTTTTCATTTTTTGGCAAAAATTATTTTTTTAACGAATTTTTGAAAAAAATCCAATCGAACCCTTCAATATTTTCAGCTGTGTGAATTAAAAAAACAGAAAATTACGCTTTTGATAAGCGGAAATAGATATTATACAGTTTTACATATGGACATCTATTAATAATAATAATAATAATATATGTTTATTTTCTCTTTAACAAAGATAAGCCTTAAAAGTATGGGTCCTAAAAACTATGGTTGTACAATTTGTTGCGACTTGTTCTCTTTGTTTGGAGACTAGTCCTTGAAATAGGTTCCTATTGGAACCTGTGCCACAAGTGACTAGGCCCCTCCCTCGGATCGCTGAGTCTTACATACAGTGTAAAATAGGTATAAAAAGTTACATATTGTTTAATCTAAGTTGGGGAGCACAGGTAGGTGTTAGTGTAAGATTTGTGTCTGTATATGTGTGTGTGGGTGGAAGTGTGAGGGTCAGACAGGTGTAAGTGTTGTGTTTGAGTGTATGAATGTGTAGAGTGTAGAGAATGAAAGTCAGTTTTAGTTTCGTTAGCGTCAAGTTAGTTGTGGGAAGAGTGAGTGTCAGTGAGTAGGTGATTGTAGTATCAGTCAGTAAGAGCGTGAACGAGATCAGAAACGGCGGTCAGGGACAACGGTAGGTAATGATGAGTCGTTAAGAATTTTGCTGGTGATATTTTATTATGTTTATAAGTGTTTCTAGAGGAAGTATTTTTGATAGGTAAGTGTGTGAAGGTAATTAATTCATGAAAGTGGTGAATGATAGAGGTATATACGATAGTTAGAAGAGAACGGCAGGGAGTGATTTGAGTGATTTTATATGTTAGGTGTAAGTAAGGCTTCCGTGTTAGTGTAGTTTAAGGTTTTGAGGTATTTGGTGACTGTGGCTTTGCATGAATACTTATGAAGCGGGAATATATTGAGTAGTGTGTTTAGCTTATTATAAAGGTACGGGCCGAGATAGCAGAAAAAGTGACTAGAGGTTGCCGTTGTTAGCTTATTGTACGCACAGATAGGTTTCCTTCTACGTACGTTCATAGTTGCCATTGGGGTAAATTGTGTCTGGGAGTGTTGCTTCAGAGTGGTATAGAGCACGAAAGACTGCCTAACGGTGAGTACGTCCCAGAGCTTATATAGCTCGTGCGTTGGGTGGTGGAAAGGTAGTCCTGCCGCAACTTTTAGTATTGCGCGTTGAGCTCTTTCCACTTCGATGAGGGAGGTTTTGGCTGTGCCTCCCCAAGATGTAATGCAATAGATCACTAGCGACTGACATAAGGCGTTATATACCATCTTGATCACTTGCCGGCTGGCCGAGTGTCTTAAGGTTTTTTAATATATAAATGAGTTTCCTTAGCCTTGCCGCTAGTGATTCAGCATGGGGTGCGAATGTGAGCGTGTGGTCTACTATGACGCCCAAGTATTTGATGGTGTCAGTTCTTTGAAGGGGAGGGCAGGAACAGCTTAACTGGTTTTGGGAACAATTATGTGCGATTATGTTTAAGTTCATAGATGGTAAGTAATTTCTTTTTAGCGCGAAAGGAATGTATTTGGTTTTCTTCACGTTAAGGGTGAGTAGGTTCTCTGTTAGCCATTCCTCTACTTGGTTGAAGCCTATTTGCGCGTTACAGAAGGTGTTTTCCCAGGTCTCACCGGTAAAGAATAGTGCGGTGTCGTCGGCGAAGGTGAAGATTTTCCCATCCTGGAGTTGGAGGCGACATAGGCTGTCGATGTAGATGAGGAAGAGAGTCGGAGAGACGGTGCTGCCTTGTGGCACGCCAAACGTGAGGGGGGTTTCGTCACTGGTCCACTCTCCTATTCTGGTACGTTGAGATCTGTGGGTGAGGAAGTCTGTGTAGAGTTTGAGTGGTATTCCTCTGACTCCTATGTACTCCAGTTTGGCCAGAAGGTGGGGAATGGACACGGTGTCGAACGCCTTGGTAAGGTCCAGAAAGATGGTAACACACTTCTTTTTGCCATCCATGGAGGTGATGATGGAATGGACTAGGTCATGGACTGCGTCGCTGGTGGATTTCCCGGCACGGAATCCGTACTGGGATGGCGCCAACAGGTTGTTCTTCTCTAGGTATTGAATTAGCCGGTCGTTCATTATACGTTCGAGGATTTTGGATAATGCGGGTAAGATGGATATAGGTCTAAAATTGTCGACATGGGTTTTGTCGCCGTTTTGATGGATAGGCTTTATAAGGGCCTTTTTGAAAGCTTCGGGGAATACACCTTGCTCTATGGATAGATTGCAGATGTGGGTGATAGGTTTGGTGAGCAGCTGGACATATCTCCTAATGGTTTTAGTTGAGATTAGATCTAAGCCAACTGCACACCTCTCTTTTAGACCTAAGATGATGTGGAAGACATCCTCTTCCAGCACAGGCGCCATTTGTGGACTATGCAATGAGGGAAGGGACTGTTGTGTGGGGCGGTTCCTCACGTGTCTGCTAATTGGTATCGTTCCAGCAAGATTTCTACCCACATCTGCAAAGTGTCCGTTTACCGTGTTTACGCTATCTGTTGACGACAGCCACACTAACGGCAGCAGCGTCAAGCCGGACACGAATAGAACTTAAACACTTTGATTTGTATAGAAAAATATTGATAGATGAATAGAAATAAACAATTATGTAGATATCGCATAGTGAAAAATAAAGCTGAAATAAGAAATTTTTGAAATTGTAACGACCAATTACAAGGCTTACAATTTGACCAATTAAAAGAAAGTAACCCTTTCCAGTCCCCGTACCTCACCTCACCCCGCAAGGATTCTCGCTTTGTGATTGGTCGCCTGACTCGTTCGCCATAGACTATTATGAACGTCTAATTATAGATTAAAAGTAGGCACTGTCGGCTGAGCCGACACAGTTGTTTTTGTACAGTGAAAGTGATCAAATAAAGAAATCAAGAAAAGTGCTCGGATCTTTCAATTCATGGGAATCTACAGTCCACCCTCGAGTATCCTCAAGAAACAGCGGCCTTTTGTTAACCGAAAGTTACCAGTGTGGTCCATTGGAGCCGGATTGAAGAAAACAAGCATCAAGTATGGTGATCACTCGTAGCCAAAGCGGTGTCGAAGACACTCGATCACGTGTATTCAACGACCCGCCGCGTTCTCCGTCGACTGTACCGCCGGGAATGGTGCACCCTGTTACCGAACAGGTCGATGTGCGCCCCTCTACCGCGTCCGCGTTGGATCAACACAGTATGGAGCGGCCCGAATTACGCCCCTCCACCGCGCCCGACCGGTATCGCGAAGTGCGCCCGCCCGCGCACCCCACCCCTGCGTCTGCACTCGAGTCGTATCAAGCAGACCAGGGCGACGCACACCCCTCCACCGCGCCCGACCGGTACCGCGAAGTGCGCCCGCCCGCGCACCCCTCTCCTGCGTTTGCGCTTGAGTCGTATCGCGCAGAGCAGGACGAAACGCGCCCTTCCACCACTACCAAGCGGTATCGCGACGTGTACCCCGCCGCGCATCACTCTCCTGCGTTTGCGCTCGAGTCGTATCGCGCAGAACAGGATGAAACACTCCCCTCCACCGCGCCCGATCGGTATCGCGATGTGCGCCCGCTCGCGCACCCCGCTCCTGCATTCGCGCCCGGTCCATATCGTGTAGAGCAGGAAGGCGCCCGCCCCTCCACCGCGACCGCGCTCGATCCGTATCGTACACGCCTGAATGTAGAGCCATCTACTAGTAAGGCCCGGTCACGCGCCGCGGCTCGGTCCGTGCGTTCTACTGCCAGTGCCGCTGCTCGCCTACAGTTTGAAGCTGAAGAACGCCTAGCTGTTATTCGCCGAAAGGAATTGGAGATAGAAGCGGAACTGATTAAAAAGAAGTTAGCAGCGGATCTTGCCGGACTGGAGGATGACGACAGCGTGCCTGAGGAGGGAAACGAACCTATTGAGAACATTGAACGCGTACACGCCTGGCTAAATGAAACTGAAGATGCAGCTGTCACTGAACAAGGAGAGCCGAACGCTCATCGAGTACCAGAGCCAGTCGGAACAACGAATCAAGCCCAACCTACTGTTGCTTTTACGCCTGAAAGAAGAGCAAGATTCGATTGGAAGCCGACGCCTCAAGTACACACACGCGATACAAGAAAACGATCGCCGACGCCAAGAAGCCGTGGCATAGAACAATTGGCCAGCACTTTGGAAAAAATGATGTCATCGCGCCCGCCGCCGCGACAAGCAACGGACCTGCCTATTTTCTCAGGATCGCCATCCGAATGGATTCAATTCACTGCAGCGATGAAAGAAACCACGAAGATTTACAAGTTCACAGCTACGGAGAACCTTGCAAGACTTCGCAACTGTCTACGAGGTGAAGCCCGCACTACAGTAGCACCGCTATTGAGCGCTGCTACACATCCAGACGTTATCATGAAAACACTAGAACAGTGTTATGGAAGGCCAGAGATACTACTGGACTTAGCATTGCAGGATACACGTCGACTACCACGATTGGGCAATACCGCAATGGATTTGAATACCTTCGCTGTGAAAGTACAGAATATAGTTGCTGTCCTGAACAACGTTGGGCGAAGCTATCTCTACAACCCACTGCTTGTTCGAGAAATATTAGAGAAGATTAGTCCGCATTTGAAGTCAAGGTGGTGTGACTACGCTGAAGAAGATACAAGGAATGAAGCTGACATCGTTAAGCTGGCAGCATTTTTGATGAGGGAAGCCGACCGCGCCCTGAAACATGGATTTTGCACATCAAGTCAGCAGAAGCGAGAACCGCAATCGACTGCCACCCAAACGGAGGCAAAAAGGAAGCTGACTTATACTGCAACAAACAACAATGAAGATAGTGGGAAGTGTCTAGTATGCGAAGAGACACATACGCTACCTGACTGTACCAAGTTCAAGAATATGCAACCAGATGAACGTTGGGAAGTCGTGAAAAAAGAAGGATTATGCTTCAAGTGCATAGCTAGCCGTCATCGTCGCAGCAATTGTAAGAAGAAGATGTGTGGAACAGAAGGCTGCAAGCTACCACATCATCGACTCCTACACACAACAAGGAAAACAGAAACCATTGCCAACAATGAGAATGAAAGCAAAGAAGCTGCTACAGATACAGCAACGGTGACAGCGACAGCTACACGAAGCGATGTGAAGCTGAAGATCTGTCCAGTGACGATTGCAGGAAGACATGGCAGTGTTGATACCTATGCATTATTTGACGAAGGATCAACGATCACATTGTTGGACGAAGAAGTAGCACAACAAATTGGTGCAAGTGGACCCGCAACACAACTTGAAGTACGAGGAATCAACGCAGAACGACGTGATATGAAGAGTCGTCACGTCCGTATCTCCGTTAAAGGCACCAATAGCAGAAATAGCTTCAATATAGCAGCGAGGACGATAACAGGGTTGAATCTCATGCCACAATCAATACCAGCAAAAGTACTACGGCTACGACATCTCAGCAGCCTGAAAACTGAGGACGTAGTCTACACTGACGCAAAGCCTAAACTACTGATTGGTATCGACAATTGGCCGTTAATCATAACCAGGGAGCTACTCTGCAAAGGGCCTAAAGAACCAGCCGCCTCAAGAACTGAACTTGGCTGGGTAATTCATGGGACAGCGAAGAGTGCCGCATTAAGGCAGAAACACCACGTCTGTCACATCACTACAAACTCTACAGAGGATGAAGCCTTAGAAGACTTGGTGACGAACCACTTCAAGATAGACGCCCTAGGTGTATCATTGACTTCGAAACACATGAAGACTGAAGACAAGCGAGCCGTCGAGATTTTTGAAAACACTGTACGCCGCATCAATGGTCACTACGAAGTGGGTCTACCGTGGCGCGAAGATGAAATCAAGCTACCACCAAGTTACAACGCTGCATTGAAGAGACTGAAGAATCTGGAAACGAGATTGGAAAAGTATCCAGACGAGAAGAAACAATATCACTCGAAAATCAAGAACATGATTGACAAAGGCTACGCTGAACGCTGCGACGGGACAGAGAAGAACAGTCTGAAAGCTTGGTACTTACCTCACTTTGCAGTCCGAAATCCAAATAAACCTGGCAAAGTGAGAGTAGTATTGGACGCAGCCGCAAAGACACATGGAACGTGTCTTAATGATCATCTGCTACAAGGGCCTGATATGCTACGCTCGATCATCTCAATAATGTTTCGCTTTCGAGAAGGAGTCTACGCTATAACGGCAGACATTGAAGAAATGTTTCTAAGAGTGAAAATAAGAAAAGAAGATCAACCTGCACAGATGTTTTTATGGCGTGAACATCCAACTGACGCTCCTCAAGAATATAAGATGACTTCAATGATATTCGGTGCATCCAGCTCACCATTCTTAGCACATAGTGTGCGAAACAAGAACGCACACAATTATAAGGATGAATATCCAGCAGCCCTACAACCAATAACGGAATCTCATTACATGGATGACTTCGTAGAAAGTTTTAATGATATGAAACAGGCGAAAGAAATCATAAGACAAGTAAATGAAGATCATAGGAAAGCTGATTTTCATCTACGCGGCTGGAATAGTAATTGTCGAGAACTACTAGCAGTTACCAACGAAGATAGACACGCCGAAGCCACAACTACACAACTTGGAGGAACGGAAAAAATGTTGGGCTTACTCTG
The DNA here is from genome assembly GCA_947532085.1 of Elegia similella. Taxonomy (NCBI): domain Eukaryota; kingdom Metazoa; phylum Arthropoda; class Insecta; order Lepidoptera; family Pyralidae; genus Elegia; species Elegia similella. The sequence continues at coordinate 8,035,273 of OX383933.1, forward strand.
GAACTCAGAAACGGATAATCTGAGCTTCAACACAGAGCTACACAAAGTTCCAGAAGCAGTTAAGAAAAGAGAAAGACCGCCAACGAAGCGTGAAGCCTTATCGACCGTCATGAGCATTTACGATCCACTTGGACTACTTAGCTGCTACACAATAACAGCAAAAATAACACTCCAGAAACTTTGGCGTCTTAAGTCTGCGTGGGATGAACCAATACCTGAAGACTTAGCATCTGACTTCGATACATGGCTCGCCGGTCTGCAAGAAATACGACGACTACAGATCCCCCGGAGCTACAACGGGGGGAGTGAAGTAAGCCGCAGGGAGCTGCATATCTTTTGCGACGCCAGCGAAGAAGCGTATGCGACAACGGCTTATTGGAGATTACGCCTCCGAGATGGCACAGTAAAAACCACGATAGTGGCGGCACGAGCCGAAGTGGCACCTTTGAAAACGCAGACAATACCCCGGCTGGAGCTCCAAGCTGCGCTGATTGGAACAAGATTAGCAAGGACTATCAAGGAGGAACATCGTATTCAAATAGATGAAACTTGCTATTGGAGCGATTCCCAGACGGTACTACACTGGCTAAGGAATGGGAGTAGAAAATACACCCCTTTTGTCGCACATCGTCTTGGAGAGATCACGGAAGCTTCAAAACCAACAGATTGGCGATGGGTGCCCACTCACTTAAACGTCGCAGACCTAGCAACGAGAAGTGGTCACGTCCCCTCAGAAGACGACGTATGGCTACACGGACCGGAATTCTTGACGCAGCCGAAGTCCGACTGGCCGCGTTGGGAAGCGTTCCATGACGACGTTCAAATGGAACAAGTACACGTCATCACAGAAGACAAACAGGACTCTGCATTACCGGACATCGGACGGTTTTCGTCATACGACCGTTTAATTGGCGCAACAGCTCAAGTCTTACTATTCATACAACGTTGTAGAAACAAAGCAATCACGCTATCGCAAGAACACATTCAAAGAGCAACCCTCTTATGGACTCGAAGAGCACAGGCCGAATCATTCACGCAAGAATTACACAATGTGAAAAAAGGACTGGCCGTACCGAGATCGAGCCCTTTACGGCGTTATGATTTAGTCATTGAAGACGGGTTACTAAAAATCAACGGACGAGTAAAAAAAGCGAACATATCAAACGCGACGAAGAAACCCATCATACTGAGTGGACGACATCAATTCACAAGATTGCTGATAGCCCGAGCTCACAGGAGAGCTGGACATGCGAACCCCGAACGAATAGTAAATGACTTAAGACAACAATATTTCATCATACGCCTTCGACCAACAGTGAAGTCAGTGGCTGCAGCCTGCCAAATGTGTCGTTTAAGGAAGAAACAACCGACGATCCCACCAATCGGAGATTTGCCAAAGGAAAGGTTGGATATATACAAACGACCTTTTAGCAGCTGTGGGGTCGATTACTTTGGACCAATGGCTGTAACCATCGGACGACGTCACGAAAAAAGATGGTTAGCGTTATTTGTATGCCTAACAACAAGGGCAGTGCATTTAGAATTAGTGTCAACGCTATCCACGGACTCTGCGATAATGGCTGTGCGACGAATGGCGGCGAGAAGGGGATGGCCAACCGTCATGTATTCAGACAATGGAACAAACTTCAGAGGCGCTGACGTTGAGTTAAAAAAAGCCTACAAAGAATGGCTGCCGGAATTGACGCGAGCAGGCCTTACAAATGGGATGTCCTGGAAATTTATTGCACCCGGCGCCCCAAATCAGGGGGGATCATGGGAGCGCATGTTTCGATCCGTGAAAACTGCACTATCGGCGACCCTACATCAAAAGGCACCCAAGGAGGAGGTATTGGCCACATTAATAACCGAAGCCGAACACACGGTTAATTCTCGGCCGTTGACTCATGTTTCCGTTGATCCAGAGGATCCAGAAGCATTAACACCGAACCATTTCCTGCTGGGATCATCGACGGGCCTGCCTTATGTTGGGCCTTGCAGTGAGGCAGATAGAAAAATGTGGCGAGCCGCGCAAGCATTGGCCGACAACTTCTGGCATCGTTGGCTGCAAGAATATCTACCTACACTCGTACCCCGTTCTGGTGACCACAAACACCGGAGCACTATACAAGTCGGCGATACCGTCATAATCGCAGACTCCACGCTGCCTAGGAACGTCTGGCCCCGGGGAATTATCACCCACACCTTCCCCGGGCCCGACGGTGTGATACGCAATGTTGAAGTTGCGACTAAGGGTGGCACCTTCCGCCGCCCCACTTCGAAACTCATCGTATTATCTTCAACCGCACTCTCCCCGGACCAGAGGGAGAGGACGCGCTGCACTTCGAGCGACCCTGCGTGAGGCTGTCTTACGGAAGAGGCGTCGGAACTCCTCCGCCGGGGGGAGACTGTTGACGACAGCCACACTAACGGCAGCAGCGTCAAGCCGGACACGAATAGAACTTAAACACTTTGATTTGTATAGAAAAATATTGATAGATGAATAGAAATAAACAATTATGTAGATATCGCATAGTGAAAAATAAAGCTGAAATAAGAAATTTTTGAAATTGTAACGACCAATTACAAGGCTTACATTTTGACCAATTAAAAGAAAGTAACCCTTTCCAGTCCCCGTACCTCACCTCACCCCGCAAGGATTCTCGCTTTGTGATTGGTCGCCTGACTCGTTCGCCATAGACTATTATGAACGTCTAATTATAGAATAAAAGTAGGCACTGTCGGCTGAGCCGTCACAGTTGTTTTTGTACAGTGAAAGTGATCAAATAAAGAAATCAAGAAAAGTGCTCGGATCTTTCAATTCATGGGAATCTACAGTCCACCCTCGAGTATCCTCAAGAAACAGCGGCCTCTTGTTAACCGAAAGTTAACACTATCCTTTGGGGCATTATCCGATATAAGTGACATTGAGTGGTCGGGGGGGTGTTTGGAGCCACTTATGTTTTTTATAACCTCCCAGAGACGCTTTTGGCTACTGCGTGCATTTTCTATTTGTTGTTTTTCAAACATCCTTTTAGCCTTTTTTAAAATTAAAGAGTAGTGGTTCCGGTATCGTTTGTATGTGGTCGACAGGACTTGATTGTCTGGGTCCTTTTTGTGTTTTTTTGTGTAGGTTATCCCTGTTTTTGATGCATCGTAGTAGACCTTCGGTTATCCATGGTTTCCGGGTAAGTTTACGCTTTGGACTCTTTCTTTTTTTGGTGCATTTGTTTATAGCTACGGATAATGTGTCTATAAGAAGGTTGGCGGCGGTGTTTGTGTCTGCACTGGCCAAGATCGAGGTAAAGTTTATTTTACTCATTGTGAGGTCTAGCGCTTCAAAGTCGAGATGGGTTGTAATGTCGTTTCTTAGGGGCGTATTTTGTTGCAGGTTGAGATTAAGAGCTACTGTGAAATGATCTGTTAAGGTGGAGTCTATAACCAGACATGATGCATCGAGCTTAGCATTAACATAGCAACAGAAGTTTTGTTCTATTTGTGCGTTTTTTTTAAGTTTATTACTTATCATTTGTCTTTGACTATGCTGTTGTGATTGTGACTGTTACCATACCCACCTACACTAATTTGATTTCATTTTCCATCTACCCGCATTCCAATATGCTAAATAGGGCCATAAGGTCTTATAGACCTATGCTCTGTCTACCCCGCAATGGAAAAAGACGTCATAATATGGGGAACCCATCACTTTATCGCAATTTACATCAACGATTTTAATTTCCCATAAAACCATTCGCAGATATTTTAGTACAATATTTAACAAATTCTAAAATCTGTTTACACCGAAATTCACTAACACGATTATTAATTACTTATAAACACTATCGTTATTTCTTTTCATATTTTATGTATTTTATCGAAATAATTAAACATCACAGTTTTGTTATCCATAAATTTATTTCCTTATAAGTTTCAGTTTTAATAAAGCGTTTGCGTTCTAATAAATCTAAGTTGCTTAATTCCATGTAAATCCTACTTGACACTGTAGTTTTGACGTAATAACATCTTATAAATCGATGAACACCGGCATCATACAGAAAAATGGTCACGTTCCGGACTCCTGCTACTGGAGCTCGAGGCCGTAAGTGTCGTATGTGTGGAGGCTATATTTTGTCAGTTGTCTGAACTAAACGTTCAGTGCTGGTTCCTGGTCACGTTATTAAGTATGGGAACATTGCTTTATAAATCCTACATTTGGGATCTTTTCAAAATTAAAATAGAATAAAAAGTGAAACAAAAAATAAAAAAAATACCTGGAAGTATTTACATTTGTTTCTTCGATTGTATACATAAAAACCATCACTTCCGGTTTATCGCAAGTTGTCAATTCAAAATGAGATAGTCTCGGTAGCTCTCATAGAGATAAGATAATTGGTAGCTCTTTAAGACTGGAAAAGAAAATACAACTAAAAAGTCAAAACCTGACTCTATTTGACGAGTTCTTGGCGGGAATTTCGGCGGACTGCACGGCTTGTGTTTTGGATTGTTTTGTAAATTGTTTCTATAATGTATAATCGGTGTAATTTTGTGCTCATGTTTATGAACAACCAGCTGTTGCCCGCGACTTCGTCCGCGGCAATTTCTGTTATTATGATTAATTAGTTTTTTTCTTAGTATAGATGAATAATTTTCCCCCGTTTAATTGTAATTTTCCTCCAATTAGTCGCAGCGTGATGTTTTATAGCCTAAAGCCTTCCTCAATAAATGGACTATCTAACACTAAAAGATTTTTCCAATTTGAACCAGTAGTTCCTGAGATTAGCGCGTTCAAACAAACAAACAAACTCTTCAGCTTTATAATATTAGTATAGATATAGATGTGTGGAATAATTAAAATAAACTGTCACAGTCACAGTGCGGATGTAGTGAGATTTACTCAGCGGGCTGGTGGTTATCCTCCTCGTCTCGTTGCGTCGTCTGTAATCAAGCCAGTGGATTCGTGAGAATTGTCGCCAGGGGCTCCGTAGAATCAATGAAATGAACTACACCATCCTTTCATTGATAACAAGACAAAAAAAGCGCGGGAAAACATACTTGATACTGGCTAAATACGTAACGCGTGAAAGCCAAAATAAAAGAAAAAAAAAAATCTATTTGACATATGTCAGTGATTGTCAATGTCAATTAAAATTTGGTCGAAGACGGAGAAAACGACGAAGTAGAAGAATTTCCTTCCAACAGGCGGCGATTACCACGGTTACATTTCAAGTGCAACGTTGACAAAATTATTTTATAATGGCTGAGAAAAGAAAGACGAAGAAACGTAAAGATGTGAGTACATTTTCATCTTTTATGCTGCAAACAGAGATTGTCGTAGTGCGTTTACATTCTGCATCCATTGTTTTGTCTACGTTTCCATATTGTTAGCGGCGTGTGGTTTTTCCCAATGCGCTGGGTTCGCTGCCCGTTTTCCTCAAAATCCGAGAAAATACGTCACAATGAAAAGTTTATGATCCTGTGACGTTTTTGTTTGTAATAATTTCACCAATGCGTTGGCTATGTTCTGCGCAGTTTTACCGTTCCGATGAGTCGGCTTTTTATAAATAGTTAACATATAATATTATTTAGAAATCGCACGATACAAGTCACAGAGCCTCATTCTCCTTGCTGTAGGAGTATATTTATTTTTAACTTTTATTTTTCTTTAATTTCCACATGACTTTCGCTTTTGAGGTTCATATAGTATTAAAGTTTTCCTTCCATTAAATCAGTCATAACAGTTACATTTTGGATGTTCATATATGATAATACACCAGAGTAAAAAATATATTTCAATACCTAAACGGTTTAAAATTTTTTTCACCATAAACAATATTTTTTTTATTTCCCTAAACCCTGACCTGATCTCCACTGGAATCTGCACATACTAATAAAAGATGTTTTGCTAATGAATTGATATAATTTTAACCACCTTGTATACTAATAAAAAATTTAAAAACAAATATTTTCAGTAATCTTTATGTTTATTTTGTATAGTGTGTGTTAATAATTTGTATTGATTATAAATTTAATTTTGTTTTTACAGCGAAAAAAGGTTTGCATTGAACACATATTGTTTGGTCATTATTGAGTAGAAAATTTTATTTATTTATTTATTTTGATCTCGTTTAATTCCTTGATAGACACTGAAAGGAATAGCCATACTAAAACTTCCTTTGTGTCTTATTTAGTGTCCATTACAGTGTTAAGCAAAGATTATAACCGAATCTAATTTTGTATGCTTTTGTTTTGGTAGTAGGTAGACAATAACATATTTTGATGAGTTTCTTACAACAGGTTGTGTTATCTATAAAGATATGACTCCAAAACTTTTTGGACATTAAGGGAATCTTATTCTAGCTCTGTGAATAATGTGGGGTGTGTTTATGAATCCAAACAAATTATGCTTAAACTGATTTCATTAAATTGAAATTCATTATGGAAATAGGTAGTTTGATGCACTGGGAAGAGCTTAGAATAGTTAGTATCCTTAATAATTTCTCAAGTCATCTTACACATACAGAGTAGTTGCAAGCAAATATTTGTCTGTTTATATTTGTATATTAGCTGTGCTAGCGACTCCATTCACATCGAAAAAGTCTACAAATAAATAATGAAAAAGCAAATTATGCTTGTATGGGGGCCACGTCTTTTCATAACTGGAGAAAAAAATTAAGTAGCCTATATTCAGCTAATTCATTTAAGAGTTACTCCATAACTCTTCAGGGAATTAACTGAATTAAATCTCTTTATTTCAGATAACTCAGTACCATTTTGTTAGTAATACAATGACTTACAGCTAGTGTTAGTATACTTTTATATGTAACCAGTAAGAGGAATCTATGTACCTAAAGCCGGGCCTAGGTATGGAGGGGTCTTTATATCACACCAAATAAAGCCACGGACCTGGTTTTCTGCACAAAGCAACTGTTTTTAGAATGCTACACTCAATGAAATTGAATTGTATAGACATACAAAAAAAATATAAAAATCATCAATTTAGTTTCAGTATCATGTATAGAGCTTATAAAAACGATATCTCTAAAAACAAAGTAACTTACTCCATGACCAACCCTTACAGATTTATTATTAGTATTGATGTACTAGAATTTCAAACATTGCAATTCAAAATGTCATTTGGATGACAGCAAATTTCTTGTTAATCTCAAATTATAGATTAATAGGATTTCAATATATTCACTGACACAAAGTAGCCAAGCATATTTTGTTTGCACAGATGTTGTGTTGTGAAATTATATTTGTTTAGCTATTAAAGCCATTTTATACTTGTAGTAAATATGTATTATAGTTAATATTTTAAGTGTGTAAAAGAATATATATATGTATCTGTGTGATAAACGCAGCATGCTGTACAAAAAATTATTGATTCAGGTGTTACTTTGTGGAAAGTGAAGTCTTATACATTATGATTTTAGAAACTTAATTTGCTTCCACCACCACTTAGTTCATGCAAGTATCCCAAGGATCAATTTTTGGACCATTTCTTTTCCTAGCTTATGTTAACGACCTGCCTTCCATGGTTGAGAATAAAGGCGGCATAGTTCTGTTTACTGATGACACTGACAGGCTTATAAAGTGAAGACACTGTTGTGGCAAATAGCTTTTTGACTAAAATCTCTAACATGTTTTCTGCCAACCAATTTTGGCTAAATGCGAGAAAGACTCATTACACTATCCTGAACATGAGGCAGACCGACGTTGACAGTCTAGACTTAGACTTTCCTAGGAATCACAATATGTGTTTCTTATTTTTTAAAGGTTACATTGCTACACTGCCTCCGTGGTTCAGTGGTTAAGGCGTTTGCCTGTAGACCTGGAGGTCGTCTGTTCGATTCCCACGGGAAGCATACTTTGTTTAGTTGTTTCCGGTTTGGTTAGGACATTGCAGGCTAGATTCTCCTGATTGTCGGATAATAAAGATGATTCCGTGCTTTGGAAGGCACGTAAAGACAGCTTTACGTGCCTGTGCCATGGTCCCGGCTGCCATCTGGTAGTCGTTAAAGGAACCACGTTAGAGGCCGAGCGGCGGATTGACCGTGTCACCTAATCGAAATGATGATGAAGGTTACATTGAAACAGATACAGGAAGCAAACCAGATGTCTATTGCCAACTTTAACGGATATTGGTGATGGGCATATAGGGACTAAGGGCATTGGACAGCAAAAGACTTAGTGGTAGAAGCACACAAAGTTCGTCATCTGTTGCTTGTTGAATTAACAGCCGTTGTGTATCAATTTATTTTGAACTCCCTATGTGGTGTGCTGAATGGTGTTATAAGTTTGACCGCTATGTGTGTGTGTGTCTGTTTGTTGCGCCATATTTCTTAAACGTAAACTGATTTGGATGCTGTTTTTTGTTTGAAAGCTCTTAGAAACCTTTTATCAAAATCGGTCCAACCATATTTTATTTTAAAATAATTGGCCAAGTACTCATCCGGCCACGCGCAGTATAGGGTTCCGTAGTTGCGAATGCTACCTTGTGAGTTCAGCTTGATACCTCTACGCGTTCCTGAGAAAAAGGGCAAGACCCTTTTTCTCGGACAACAATGTGATCCTATAAGGGTTTCGTTTTTTCCTTTTGAGGTACGAAACCCCAAAATACAGTGAAAGTAAGAGGAAACCTAAATAATAAGGAATCCCGTTTGGCCATTCCCATCTCTAACTCACGCTAGTGAATATTGAATGAATGAATGAATGAAATACACTTTATTGCACCAAAAGGATACTAATAAAATAATTAGTTATACGTGGGGCGCACTATAAGTTTCCGGAATGAAAATGAAAAAATACTATTAAAGGTACAAAATTAATTTATTGTTTTTCAAAATAATCTCCCTTGGCGTCTATGCACTTTTTTGAGTTCTACATTTTTCGCCTTCAAAAAGTCGTTTGTCTGTCTGGCCGTGTGAGAACTAGCATTGTCGTGGTGCAGGATGATACGGCGTTTACGGTTATTTTTACGGAGTTCGTCAATAACTTCCGGCAAACAAATGGTCGTGTACCAGTCACTATTCACTGTACGACGATTCTCTAAAGCAACAGTAGCCACGTGTCCAGTTTTATTAAAAAAAGAAGCAATCATCCGCTTAGATGCACTTTTCTCGCGCGCCACTTTGGTTGGTTTCGGCTCATCTTGAAAGACCCATACGCTCGATTGCTGCTTTGTTTTGGGATCGTAGCAATAAATCCATGTTTCGTCACCTGTTACTATGTCCCACACCAAATTTGACGCACCTTCGTTGAATCTGGTAAGCATGGCACTGCACCAAGTGACGCGGTCCGTTTTTTGAGCCTCGGTCAAGTTGTGTGGGATCCACCGCGAGCACAGCTTTCTCACACCCAAATGTTTGTGTAGGATTAATTGTATTTGACTCATGCCTATTTCTAAGGATGCGCGAATTTCATGGTAGGTCACATGCCTGTCTGTTTCAATCATACGGCGCACAGCATCGATGTTTTTGTTGGTCACAGCGGTGGACGGCCGAACATCGCGAGATTCGTCACTGAGATTGATACGACCACGCTTGAATTCTGCAAACCAGCTATAAACAGTTGTCTTGCATGGTGCTTCATTGCCAAAAGCTGTTTCAAGCCGAGCGATGCTCTGTTGAGCTGTCAAATTACACTTAAAATCGTAGAAAATCATACTACGAAAATTTTCCCGAGTTAAATCCATGTTGATGCAGACACACAATTTTTTAAATGGCGCCACAAGGTAAAAACAAAAGACAGTCAAATGAAACAAACTGCATTCTACAGCCAAAGAGTTCTATTTTCAAATCTTGCAATAAATTTTTAAATATTGTTTATGTAAGTGGCCAGTTCCGGAAACTTACAGTGCGCCCTATGTATATACAAATGAAGTACAAGAGGCGGCCTTATCGCTTAAAGCAATCTCTTCCAGACAACCCTTGAAGAGATGGAGACAGTGTAATGAAACATAGACAGGTGGCGCAGAGACAAAAATAGATAAGATAGAAGAACAAGTTTATTACTTATACACATATTTATATATATAAATTACATAGGTACACATATACATACACATACAAAATCGATATAATATAATATTTCATACACTTTATTCCAGAGATATTGAAAACAAGGCAAATAGAAAGCTACAGTAGTGACAAATAATGAGATTTCGTTAAAGATTTAAAAGTTGCCAAAATATTCCCTAAGTAAGTATGCGGGCTTTCTCACTATGCTACTTTACCCATAGCATGGACGTAAAAAATAGGATACCTATGTAAGTAATGGTCGACAGAAATTATTAGCGTGCGTGCACATAGCGCTTAGAACCGATGGCCGATGACGAAAATCCTTGGGGAATGCATATGTCCAGCAGTGGCCTTCTTGCGGCTAATATGATGAAGTAATGGTCGACAGAAATAACCATGATGAAGGACATGAGACGAAACCGCACACCAAAGAACACGTACACAAAGGCTTTTTTTTAGAATTAACAACAAATTAGCCACTTTCGGAGATTTCCTTGTGATTTATAAGAAGGTTTCTTCCCAAATGACTCGTCAATGGAAAGTACTATAGGGGTTCGAATTCCTCGCGAGTGTAAATAAATAAGCAATCATATATTTTGATTGCTGATTGTTTGGTGTAAATATCAACTTAAAATTTCACACGTTTCTTAGAATAGGCCCTTAACATAAAGACATACATTACGGTTATATTGTTGTGCTTAGTTTTTAGTCGTTAAAGGAACAAGTCGGAGGCCGAGAGGCGGTACCGAAGAACTCTGACACCAGGGTGTGCATGGTCGATTGACCGTGACACCTAAACGAAATGATGATGATTGTTGCGCTCTTAAGGCGCTGTATCCCTTAACCGGTATCGCCACTTTCAACCGCTACAAAAGCGGTTGTAAGTGGCGATACCGGTTGGCCTGTCATTTCTCATTTCAGACCCGTGTCTGTAATTTCCGTGCTAATTTTCACTTTTTATTTAATAATTATTACCAAATATTGTATTTGTATAGGTTTTATCTGGCTTATTTAGTTACACTTTTTATAGACGTAAAAGAGTTGGTTGTAGTCGCTGAAAATATCGAGTAATTCGCGACGAAACTTTTTTCTGGATATAGTTTTTTGCTATTTTATTTTGCTAGATTTTAAATATTTTGTTGAAAATATTTTGATGTAACCATTTATGTTGATCTTTGTACTGTTGAACTGTACTTCATATTTTTTTCATGCTAGTATTCCATGAAAAATAAGGCTAACTGCGCGACGAAAAAATAGACGTTTGACGGTATTCTTCTGATGCACAGCGCCTTAAACCGCATGACCACGAACGCTTCAACATTTTACAGATTTTACTCTGCGTCCGTATAATAGATTTGAATGCATTTGTTATGGATTTTGACGGAAATAGCTCGGTGTTATGAACAGTGGCATTGTGTTCATACATTACGATCTGTAAAGGCATAAATAGAAGGTTACGGATTAAGATTAAAGATAGGTTAAAACATTGAACAAAATAAATGAAAAAAATATTCGGACAAGATTTTAATGAGAACAAATCTGCACAGATGCATATTGTAAAGTATTGAGAAGCCCGATGGTCCAGTGAATCTGAGGATTATTAGCGCTTACGTATGTTAAGCAACCTCGGCCGCGTTCCTTACTGGGATGGGATGGGACCGCAAGGAGCATAAAAATATCTCGAGGTCTTCCGTGCTTCGGAAGGCACGTTAAGCCGTTGGTCCCGGCTGTCATCATTGATGGCAGTTGTTAAGCTAGGTGAGATGCCGTTAGGCAGCTTAAAAAATCTGACACCAATATTGACCACTTAGACACACGAATAACAAAACAATATTGTAAAGTGCTTGAATAAACAGATCATGATCCCAATACGATAGATTTCTCTCTCTATATCAGGTCTTTTTAGTCTCCACTACAAGAGCACGACCCTCTCTGTACTACTAGAGCTATACTTAGCCAGAGCAGCCAGAGGACTTGGCCTACACTCTCCTCGCTGGCCAGACGGGTTGGAGAGGTCTCACAGATGTTTATAAGCTTTGCTTAGCTTGTATTTCCTAAGTCGCCTTCTACGACATCCACGGGAAGACTTGGAGTGATCCTATTCTACTCTGCCGTGTGATACCCGGCGATAGATTTATCTAGACTTCTAATATAGAGGTAAGGAGGAAATAATACACAGTCGTCCCAACGCGATTTCCTGATGCATAAGATGTGTTTGGAGACTACAATATATGGATCATTCGATAGTGAACATAAATACATTATTTTTTTTAATAAATATTGAAATTTTCATACTTACATAACTCCTATATTTATTTGAATTTTAGATCTCACTTTAACATATCTAGGCATGCAAATATTAACAACTAATAAAATTAATTACATGTTTCTTCCTAAGCTTTCTAATTATGTGGATGTAAGAAATTGGAAATGTATGTTCACGAATTTAGTACTCGTCCATACATTATAGTTTCAACCCCATACCTCATGTCCCATCTCAAGTAAAAGGACTTGTTGCGGGGATAAAGAGATATTTTTTTTCACAATTTTAGAATACACAGTTTTATAGTTATTTAACAAAATAGACGAAAATTGGTAAATTTTCGTCGCCTTACCGTATCTCCGAAACCACAGATCATAACTATTTGAAACATATATGTATATAAAATAGTGTTTTTAACTTTTTACTTATATATTATAGGCAAACCTGTAAGAAATTTATGTTTATTGGGGGTATAATTGAAGAAAATTAGATTCATTGTACAGAACCCTCCTCACGCAGTTCGACTTGCACTTGGCCGGTTTTTTCTTCTAGACCAACATGAAATGAACATGTAGGGTCTTCAAAAAAAGACGATACAACGGCCCGAATTTTATCAATGTTCCAACCTTGACCGTGTATACGAATCTTGGCCTCCATAATCAACATTAGAAATGGCACACGACACTTTCACCGGCGCATGGGCCAGCTCACAACGTCAGTGGATGCCGATTAAGTGTGTAGTGTAGTGAGATGGGCTTCGAATACGAATATAATGTAAGTGATATGAAATATTTCTATAGGGTAAACCTGGCAATTGTGCCCCACCATTCGAAAAATTGAAATAATAAACGGTGTTATTTAAAACATGTTTATTAAAGTAATTAGTCTTAACCTCTGACTCAATAATTATAACAAAAACAAAAAAAAACTTCTTAAAAGTAATTAAAATAGCTGAGATCAACGATTTCTTAAAGTCTAGGGTGGGGCACATTCCACGGATACATCAGTCATATGTGCCCCAATGAAGCCTCTGATTTTAAGTCTTCTTTCTTTTTCCTTTCCTTTTATTTTGGTCACCGCACTTGTTGCATTTCTCTGGGAAGTTTGAGCAATCTTCATGCAACCAGCCGGAACACTTTTTTTCTTTGTATGGGAGTAAGATTCGAGACATTCTACACAAGTGTTTTCATTTTCATCAGAACATTCTTCACTTGATTCACTAAGCTGTAACTCTTCTTCACTTTCCGATGATGACGACACTTCTTCAACATTCTTACGTTTTGCTGGTGATGCCTCTTCATGAACCCTTGGAACCAATCCCACCCAGCTTGTTTTTTCTCCTTATTGAATCGATGAGGTAATTCTAGTTTTTTAGCAAAGTCGTAAGCAATAGACTTCAGTCTTGATTGTTCTAGAGGAAATCCGATGGATTCGAGACGTTTGATGTGAGCTACAAGTCTCAATTCATTTTCATGTCCTAATTCCGAAGGTTTACCTATATTCTGCTTGCTATCCCAGCCTTTCAGGATGTGTCTATGTAAGGTTCTTGATGGTATTTCATATGTCCGGCTAGCTTTATTAACTCCCATTTTCTTGCTTGACATCTTCTATAGCTTTTTTCATATTTTCTTCTGTCCATTTTCTTGGATCTGTAGCTTTTTCCTTCCCCATTTCCTAAAATAAAATAACCGATCAGAAAAACTAAAAAATAAAAATATAAAACTAATACAGACGTGGGGCACATTACCCGAAAAAAATCGGGGCGCATTAGCCAAAGTCCAGTATAACGTGCCCCACTTGATACCCACAAAGAAGTTTAAAAAAACGAAACGCAATTGTAGGTACACAATAGTTCAAAGAGGTTAGCTTTAGAATAAAACTTTAAAAACTGAAAAAAACATAAAGCAAACACTTAAACTCAATGTTAAAACAGATACAAAACATTTTCAAACTATGACACATACCTTGTGACCACTTTTTCTTCATAAAAACAAATAATAACAGCACCGAGTTGTTTACATCGACGCCATACTTCTGTCACTAACCCGCACGGACCAAATTAGCGCTAAATTCAAAATGCATCTGTCAGTTCTGCGAGTGGGGCACATTATCGACTGGGGCACGTATGCCTGATTTACCCTAGAATTACCATTTTGAGAAACAGTTTTTTTCTTACACAATGAGATATTGTTCGATTTGTGCTGTTGGTGGATGTGATTCGGTGTGATTCGGTGAGGTTAGAGAATTATATTATAAATATTAAACTACGAATTATAATATTAAATCTAGATGGTTCCATGAATGTATACCCCGTTATAGGTAATAATTTATACTAAGCGCAAATTTTTCGTGATTAAGACTTCCTATGCTTTTCTAACCATCGACTAACGCGATAGGGCTATAAGTTTAATCCACATTTGCCCGCAATGTGTGTGTGTCTGTCTGTGGAACCTTATCGCTCAAATAAGTCAAGCCTGTTTAAACACCATTGAAGATGTGGAACGTTATATCTATAGACCGTGATCGAACCCGCACCTGCTGTGACGCGATCTCCCGTTATTCGGCCACAACACAATGCGTACGCGACCATTCATGATTTGTCAATTAGTTGTTGCTTTTTGAAGTTTTAAATTTTTATACTACTCTTATAGAATGGAATGGAACGTATCAGCTGGACGGCAAAGAGAACGTACGAGGTGTTGGAATTGGTAGAAGAAAAACGAAAATTATTGCGCATCTACTGCGCAATAATTACCACTAGCACTAGTGGTAGAAGAGGAAAATGATGGGTTATCTCATGCATGAGACACGATGAATTTTTCAAAACAATATTGGAAGGAAAAGTAGAAGGAAGATGAGAAAAGGGACGACCTAGGAACAAGTAAAGAAACCGATTAACGCTGTTTCCCGACTCGTACAATTTAGGGATTTTCAAGGCAAGAGTGAATAGGCATTATTTGAGTTTGCGTGTACCACCCTAGACCTCATCGTTGCTCATCATCATTTCGTGTAGGTGTCACGGTCAATCGACCATGCACACCCTGGTGTCAGAGTTCTTCGGAACCGCCTCTCGGCCTCTAACGCGATTCCTTTAACGACTACCAGATGGCAGCCGGAACCACCGGCTTAACGTGCCTTCCGAAGCACGGAATCATCTTTATTATCAGACAATCAGGTGATTCAAGCCTGCAATGTCCTAACCAAACTGGAAACAACTAAATAAAGTATGCTTCCGGTGGGAATCGAACCACGACCCCCGGGTCAACAGGCAAACGCCTTAACCACTGGACCACGGAGGTTGATATCATCGTTGCTTCCCATCAGGCAATATAGAGGTCAAACGCACTCAAATTATTGATAAAAAAAAATAACGTTGCAACATACGCGGAATTGAAAAGATCAGCTTTAAAAAGAGAAGAGAGTTCATTGCTTTATCAACAGACAAGCGCCTATTTATTTCCAAGAAGACTCGTTTTCGGATTTTGGATCTTTAAATCTTGCTTTTGAGTTGTTAAATTGTAAGGATCTGGCATTCTGTACTACAGCACTTAGAATTCGATAAATACTTGTATAATTTCGTTTGTTTTGTGGTGAGAGGCTCTTTTAGAGTAACTAGGAGGTATATGCCAACAATACCGGGCGTTAATTTTCCCTCGACATAGCCTTGAAGGCGTGACTGTCAATATGAACAGCTTTTCCTATGGGAACAACGCTCAGAACTCGAAAAAAGTCCTTGCCATACAAAAGTGTTGGGCTCCCAGGCTATTTGTCTGAAAATGATGATTTTTTAGTTCGCAGCATTGGTTATAAAGAATAAGTTGTTCATTTTGATGGACTGAGACGTCCCTTTCAGGTAATATCGGAGGTTAATTAATTCACAAATTATATAGGATGGGCATCCCTTCTACTCCACTCCTGAAAATTTCTTTTAAAATCTTACCGAAGTTCAAAAAGCCAAAGAAATTGCGCTCACCAACCCGCCTATAAAGCGTGGTGAGTATGGCAATATCCTCTCATGGAACGAAAAAATCCTTAGGAGCCTATGTCCAGCAGTGGGCTTCTTACGGCTTGAAAGATGATGATAGTACATAGTATCTTAATGCACAAACGTACAACTTACACATTTAATTATTAGTAGGGTATTTTTACAAATGCATCAAATGCGTAGAAATATTTTCATATGCATTTGGTCGACGAAAGGAAATGCTGCGTTTTATTTTGGTATTGACGCCACCTCGATGCCCGCAACGAAAATAGTCTTGTCCAAAGTGAAAAATAAAGATGGCATTCCACTTATCGTTTGTAGGGTTTTAAAACGAACACGTTTAAAACGAAAAACTACTCACGCAATAAAGTCAATTAATTAAATGTTTATGCATTAATGAAAAGTGTAATATATTACAATATTCATTCATGCCGTATTATAAATAAATAATAATAAATAAATAAATATATACGGACAAATTGCACAGATTGAGCTAGCCCCAAAGTAAGTTCGAGACTTATGGAGGAGAGATTATGATTATATTAATCAACAATACTAATAATGAATCTGTAAACTTTGTTCATGGATTAAGTTGGGTACTTTGTCTTCAGAGATATGGTGTTTATAAGCTCTATACATAATGACACTGAAACTAAATTAACGATTTTTTTTTTTGTATGTGTGATGCTCGAATAAAACTCATTTTATGAAACTTGTTAGATAAACATTTAGACGTACAGGACACAGGATAGGCTAACGAATAGGCTAATCTTTTTCTCCAGTTATGATAAGACGTGACCTCCATACAAATGTACGCGAACGGAGTCGCGGTCACAGCTAGTAACTTATATATAATAGAGAAAAGGCATATGCTTAAACTAAATAAGATTTTCAACAAATATTACTCGCTAGTAACTTTTACAACGTGATTTTGAACCCCCTAGCTATATTGAAATCTGGGAATCAGAATCTAATGGGACACAGAACTGCAAGAAAAAAAGGTGAAAAATGTAAATGACAATTAGGTTTCCCATACAAAGTCGCCGATCAGCTGGACGAATTTCTATCTCTATCTATAATTTAAGAACTGTGTTCTTGTCGGTGGAGTACTCTCCATGTCTCTCGGTTCTCAGCCATTCTTTTCACCTCTCCATATGACACAACTCCAGCCTTTTCCTTTAGAAATATTATAGAGGGAAAAATTGAGACAAGGAGAGGGAAAGGAAGACCTAGAAGAGCATGTTTGGATGAGATAAACGAATTTCTATGAAAAGTTAAATATATTTTTTCGTTTTTCACCTTTTTTCTTACAATTCTGTAATCCATTAGGGATTCTGATTCCCAGATTTCAGTATAGCTAGGGGGTTCAAAATCACGCTGTATATAATAGAGAAAAGGCATATGCTTAAACTAGATAAGATTTTCAACAAATATTCTCGCTCTTGCATCCAATGCAAACACCGGCGACACGTGTGGAACGCCAGGACATTTGCAGTGCAGTGACATAAATAAAGTGATTGTAGAAATCAGTAATATTCTCATTTAGTTTAGTACCAAAATTTGTGAACGAGAGTTTCTTTTTCGCCTACACGCCCTGCAAAACGTTATACGTGGATGGCCTCAGGCTCTGTAAGGGATAAAGAAAGACTTGTAAATACAGCGTGATTTTGAACCCCTAGCTATATTGAAAACTGGGAATCAGAATCCCTAATGGAATACAGAATTGCAAGAAAAAAAAGTAAAAAACGAAAAAAAAATTTGACTATCCATAGAAATTCGTCCAGCTGATCGACGACTTTGTATGGGAAGCCTAATGTTTTTTTCGACATTTACCTTTTTTTCTTGCAATTCTGTATTCTATTGGGGATTCTGATGCCGAGATTCCAATATAGCTAGGGGTTCAAAATCACGTTGTATGTATGTTTTCCTTTAGTTTGTATTGAAATAAATACATATATGGGGCTATATTACCTTCTTGTATACCGGGTGTTGCATTACTCTCGACTTAGCTTTGAAAGGATGATTTAAAGGTCTTCTCATATTACATCAACTCAACGCCGACTCTACTTTTCATTCACTCTCCTTTTTTGGTGAGCAACGAGTGGACCACTTGTCGTTGAAAAATCTACTCTAAATATCATAATGCAAAGCTCACATTTCAATGTCATACTGTGACTTCAGTTGGAGTGGCGTCGATGTTGAGTCGGTGTGATGTGCGAAGACCTTTGAAGGCCAAGTTTATTTTATTCATATTATGATAACAACATGGGTTTATAGCATTGATTCCTCAATAAAAGATGCACATTTAGACGGGCTCAGTTGCATCTTCAAGGCTATGATGAGTGTATGTTACATGGGGTATGATATGTACTTTTCCTTGACTTCCTAACCTAACGTATTTTTTTTCTAATTTCAGGAATTCGGCGAATCGGCCGAGTCTGAGAAGCCAACGAGCGAAGAGTACGCAGTGGCGAAGTGGTTGAAAGCCAACGTGCCCACCAAGAAGACCAAGTTTCTCAACCATCACGTGGAATATTTTACAGGTACGTTATCTGATATTGAGAGATTTCTTGAATTTAAAAAAAAAAAATATCTACTTGCCATTCCGAATCGAATGACACCTCAATCAAAATTTTCATAGAATACGAAAAAGTTTTGACCTAAAAGCACTAAAGACTCTCTATTAACTATAATTATTAATACTTATTTATATTTTTCTGTTGTTACCTACATACGAGTATTTACTCTAGTGGCAAATTTTCACATAATGTGTATCAAATTAAACTGTGATCGTTTTTGGTTGCATAATGAATAAAAAGTGTTATAGTGTTATAATCTGTTGTTAGATATTGTTTATTTGTGTGATATGTCTCTATATATTTATATTTAGATATAGGTATTTACATTTGGATGTTTATCTATATATGTATTTGTTATAAAATATAGTATCGTTGAGTTAGTATCCCATAACACAAGTCTCGAACTTACTTTAGGGCTAGCTCAATCTGTGTGAAAAAAATAATAATATATATTATGTCGTCCCATGTAGATCGTAAGAGCCGACTTAGGCAATACAAGCTAAACAAAGCTTATAAACATCAATAAGACCCCTCCAACCTGTCTGGCCAGTGAGGAGAGTGTAGGCACAATCCTCTGTCTGCTCTGGCCAAGTATGGCTCCGGTAGTACAGAGAGGGTCATGCTTCTGCAGTGGAGACTAAAAAGAATTGATGATAATATATTATGTAACTGTTTGTTATTCCATAATAAATAAATAGACTATTAAACGCATAACTATCGAGTCTAATCAAAGTTCTTATTAGGAGCATGACAATGTTATAGCTAAAATGACCTACTTAATAGTTGGTATCGGCGTGGCGGCTGCAAAGCGACAATGAAAACAAATTAAGAATGTATCAACACGGTGCGACCAGATTGCACTACGTAGTATGTGCACTGCGGTTCGCATTGTATGACTGAGGACGATGTCTGATTCGTTATGAATAGCACTCCATTAATATTTTGCGTACCTCACTCGGAGATCTTACGGTTACTTGAATCTACGAGTAGACGCGCGTAATCATAATAGCTATAGGCATACATACATAGTATCACGTCTTTTTCCCTTGCGGGGTAGACAGAGCCTAGGTCTGTAAGATCTTTTGGCAACATTTAGCATGTTGGAGGGCGTGTGGATGGAAAACGGAATCAAATAGTGATGGCTTGCAATCCCTCCATCGGCTTCTACGATCTGCGCGGGAAGAGAAGCGAGCATTCTATGTTTTTTTCCTTTCTCCCAGACCAGCATGGAAGAGGCATAGGGCATAGGATTTAATTGGTTTGAAAAAAAAATTTTTTTATTCATTCCTATAATCTATATTTGCGTGTCAAATAGCTATATAATAATAAATTTTATATAAAGTAAGACCAGAATTTGGCTCGACCCTTTCCAATCATCCTTCCAACACCAGCCCGAAGTATATTTAACAACTTCCAGACTTAGCCAGGAAAAATCACCACACGGTGGAAGTTTCTCGCAGGTGGAAAAAGAATGGTGTTGGCGGGCAAAGGGTTAATTAATTCATTCATTTTTTCATCATTTCTGAGCCACTTAATAAAAGTTAGAAGTTGTGCACATACGTAACAGTTAAAACGCGTCGCATTCCATTGGTTCGCAGCTGTTACTGTGATAGGTTCAGCTGTTCAGCTGTTACTGTAACATAGTTCCTAACAGATTTAACCTATCGGACGCCATTGACCACTTAAGGGCCCATACTACCTCACACTGCTTTGCAAGATTGACTGTTATATCAATAATAATTAAATACTCAAGTTGAAATAAAAATGCAGCAAAGTTCAGGACTAACTCTGGTAACTATATGACTCAAAAACACGATTGCGTTAAATTTTCTCGATAGAAAAAAATTGCAAAGTTGCCTCCAAATCACGTCTAATTTACTCGGTATGAAACTTTTGATTATTATTGCATTACAGATAAGGCAGCCATCATATGTTTTTCTTTTTCGAATAACCCTTGAATATTCCTAAAAAACGAAAATATGCAAAGTAGCCGACGCGTTTAGACCATCCGCGTTTGTATCGCCACGCCGCCTGGCATATGGCGGGCTCTTAAGTTGCAAAACGGTCGCGTGACTGAGACGCCATTGACTATATTGTACTAGCCTGGCGTGCGTCGGGCGTGAAGTAACGTAAACAAGCCTGCCGTGCAAAAGGTTAAGTGGGTGCCGCGCGAACGAAAATCGTCGCTACTGCGCAAGCCCTTAGGCTGCGCAGAACCATTAGGCGATTAGGAAAAAAGATGAAGTCTTAATATTTTCATATTTATATTTTTACTAGCTTTCGCCCGCGGCTCCGCCCGCGTCAATGTCGATCCCTCGGGAACAGTACTTTTCCCGGGATAAAAGGTAGCATATGTCCTTCTCCGTACTCCAGAGAACTTGTATGCAAAATTTCATGATGATCGGTTCAGTAGTTAGGGCGTGAAAGCGTAATAAACAAACAAACTCACTTTCGCCTTTATAATATTAGTAAGGATAAAAAAAAAAATAAGAATGGGGGCGACCTCCGAGATGTAAGAATTATTGTTTTAGACATAAAAATTACAAACTTTTCGAAGAGAAATGTGTTTAGATATCATAACATATATATATATCATTTTTAAATTTCATATGTATCTGTTTCAAATTCCAACACGGGGGCGATCTTGTTCAAGGATCGACCTAAATTATACAAATACTTTTGAGGTATTTAATTAATTCAGCGCATAGTATTAGTGATTTAAAAACGCGTAAATTTTCAAAATTTTGTGCAGTACCGTCTTAAACTACTAGCCAACTCAGCACAGACAAAGCTTTGGGCACGCCTGTTTTTTGACGTCATAACGTCTTTTAAATCGATGAACTCCGACTGCACGCACGAAAAAGTGTCACTTACCGTGTGCAAACGAGAGCGCGGAACAAACGATAGAGCGGCATGATCGGCCTAAGCGTTCGGCTTGTGACGCATCTATCTCTTCCACCGTTATTATGTAAAATTATTGTCCGTACTGACTACCGACAGCCAATTTTTAAGTGACTATGTAGCTAGTTACAAGTGAGATTTTTTTGCTTCACCGGGCATTTGAAGGACTCACCCAAGTTTAAAGTAAAGTATTTATACCCAAAAAAGCTATCATATAGCACCATGCCGGGTTCTTTTTTTCTCTTGTGATTTTGAGAAAACACGCAAAAATTGCGTGTTGTAAAATTTCGGAATAAAGTTGCTGTGTGTGACTTACGGACGGACATGGCGAATCTAGAAGGATTTCCGGTTTTTGCCATTCGCCTACGGCCTACGGCACCTTAAAAAGGGAGGACAAACGGTTTTATTTTTGATATAACCCAACATGTACCGAATATGCAGCATAAAGCGACATAGCCGATGGTGCGCGAACCAGGCTTCTAGAACTAATTTCGCGATAAAATGTTTGACGCATACATAAACACAATATTGCATGCCTAGGTTCCATTGAAGTAATGTTTGTAATTTATTGCTAGGTACGCTAAATATATTAATAGACTTATTTCTTATCAAGGAGGTTGGTTATTAATTTTGTAACGTTTAAAAATAATACTGGTTAAGGCGATACCACTGTAAATAAGGTCGTTCTGAACCTTATTTAGCTCGCAAAATACTTAAATTAGGAGTTTCAAATCTAAGTAATATGATTTTTGACTATTTCATCTCCAAAAGTGTAAGATGAAAACACGTTTTGATAAAATTTTCTCGATAGAATTATTTTTTGAAAAATGGTCTTCGTTCGCAGAGTTTATGTTATTGTAGCTCAAATGCGACGAATGAAATAATGATTTTTAGACTAAAAGATAGGATATTAGGAATTCATCAAAATGTAAATATGAAAATACAATTAACCGGTCTGATTTTATATAAAATAGAAATAACGAATTTGGCGCTTACGTTTTTTTTATTTGAGCGACTCGAGACTATCTCCTATCTCATCATTCACGGGCTAAACCGCCAAGCGCTATCCCTTGCGCGCACTTGGTCAGTCTGCGTACGCCTTTGCCGAGCGATGGTACCAAACATTTGAGGCCTCGTCTTAAAGCATACTATTAATAAATTAATAAAAAAAATATGGTGATTTTTTTTATATATATGGTGAAAAAATTTGATGTGTAGGTGACGTCAGCCTTCATACGTATAAGGGGTAATGGGATAAGGTGGAGAATTACCGCGCCGAGATTAAATTGTGCGGTAGCTCAGATGGCAGAGCATAGGTCGTACATAGACCTAGGTCGCTGGTTCAAGTCCCGACCGCATGAAATTTTTTTACTTAATTTATTAAGAGTATATCAAAATAGCATTGTGAATGCAAAATAAAACACTTATAAAAATACTAGTTAACCCATGTTTTTTAATAGTTATTTTTATATACAGGCACAAAAGCGGTGGATGCGCTGCTGACGTCAAAATGGGCGACAGGCAAGAACCCGATCTTTACGACACGGCACGAAGTCACTACTTACTTACATCAAATGCTGCTGCACAAACTGTTCCACAGAGCTAAGAAGGTTAGTGTTTTTTTACCTGGTAACATCCTATTATATCTGCCTATATACATATCCTACTATGTTTTTCTTTTATATATGGCTATTTTATATACGCAAAACGTATTTAGCCAGTATCAAGCATAATGAAGTTTCTCGCGCTTTTTCTAAGTCTTGTTGATCAATGAATGATGATGATGATGAATGAATGATGGTGTAGTTCATTTCGTTGATTCTACGGATCCCTGGTGATAATTCCTACGAATCCACTGGCTTGATCAGAGATAAAGCAGCGAGACAGTTTAGTTATTCCACACATTGTTCATAAACATGGGCATATATAACACCAAATTACATCGATTTCACATTATAAAGTCCACTAGAAACAATTTGCAAAACGATCCAAAACAAAAGCCGTGCAGTCCGCCGAAATTCCCGCCAAGAACTTTATTATGGCTTGCGTCACCTAACACAACGACCCGACTTTTACAAGTGAGGTATTTGTTATTCTTATTTATCATTTCTTTGATATTTCAGGTCCCAGTAAGTGAACAGGAACTGAAAGGCAAATCAAAGAAGAAAGAAGACAAAAGCAAGAGTAGCGACGACAAAGATGGAGAAAAGAGCCAAGCCAGCGCTTGTGAGGGCAAGGTAAATTATTTCTGCCTTATCGTAATGAGCGCCGGATTAACCTTGATTGGTTCGTAGTCTTCGATCAAATATAATATTAGATACACAGTCTCATACAAAATGAAGCCTTAATAATGTCCCAGAGTCAAAACATCATGCATACTTACAAACAACGACAAAAACGGTACATATTATCACGCCGTACACGCATATTTAGGATAATGACAAGTGCTTTCATTTGGAGTAATAATTATGCTATTACTAGATTTCGCCCGCGGCTCCGCTTGCGTCAATGTCGATCCCTCGGGAATAGTACTTTTTCTCGGGATAAAGAGTAGCCGATGTCCTTCTCGGTACTCCTGAGAACTTGTATGCAAAATTTCATGATGATCGGTTCAATAGTTACGGCGTGAAAGCGTAACAAACAAACAAACAAACTCACTTTCGCATTTATAATATTAGTAAGGATAAGGATATGTCATAATCTGTTTTGTGTGTCAATAAATATATAAATAAATAAATATTGAAAGTATATCTCCATCTCTTTTTTTTCACTCTTGATGCGTAGTTTTTACATATTTTCACTGTACCTTCGTCATCGCGAGACGTGTGAGTGCTAGCGCGGTTTATTGTAACTGGACAAACAGCTCCGAAACTCGATTAGTGTGCTGTTTTTCCGGTGCCACTTTTCGAGCGCGAATCGTATTTCTACCATTATATTTGATCGAAGGCTAGCGCGGTTTATTGAAACTGTGGACAAAACAGCTCCGAAACTCGATTAGTGCGCTGTTTTGCCGGTGCCACTTTTCGAGTGCGAATCGTATATCTACCATTATATTTGATCGAAGGCTAGCGCGGTTTATTGAAACTGTGGACAAAACAGCTCCGAAACTCGATTAGTGCGCTGTTTTTCCGGTGCCACTTTTCGAGCGCGAATCGTGTATCTACCATTATATTTGATCTAAGTTCGTAGTACTACATGAAATATCCGTATATAAAATCGTGCTTCGAAAGCCTTTGCTGATGTTACTTCATCATCATCATTAGCAGCCTGCGGCAGTCCACTGCTGGACGTAGGCCTCTCCCAAGATGCGCCACTTTGCTTGATCACCAGCTATGCTCATCCAATTGCTGCCAGCCGCCCTACGCAGATCGTCGCTCCATTTAGCAGGGGGGCAACCCACACTTCGTTTACCTAAATGCGGTCTCCACTGCAGAAGGGTGCTTTTCTAACTGAGATGTGCTATACTACGACGCTATGGATGCGTTTGATATCCACCAATCATTCATTGGTGCACATAGCTTAGCACTGGTGGAAACGGATTCAATTAAGATATGTTTTTTATATGGAAAGATGCGTGCTATGGATGCGTACTATGGATGCCTGCTATGGGCCATCGCGAGTGCTATGTGCAGAGCAGTATGACTAGCTCCGTGGCGCAGCGGTCAACACGCCAGCCTGCGACACGGAGTGACCGGGTTCGATCCCCGGCCAGGTCAAGATGGAAAATAATCTTTTTCAGATTGGCCTGGGCCTTGGATGTGTATCTATATATGTATTTTTATAAAATATAGTATCGTTGAGTTAGTATCTCATAACACAAGTCTCGAACTTACTTTGGGGCTAGCTCAATCTGTGTGATTTGTCCGTATATATTTATTTATTATTATTTATTACAGCATCTCCGCGTTTGTCGATACATAGCATAGCTCGTGCTGCGCATCTTTCTCGCACAGCTACTTTGCGGCGGCGCATCTTCGTAGCGCACCTTCCTCGCACAGCTACATAGCTTAGTATTGGTGGAAACTGTTACTATATTTTCGTAGCGTAGATTTCACATCTTCGCAGCATAGCTGCATAACACATCTCTGGTGGAAAAGCACCCGAACTCTCTTACTCCAGCGATTGTCAGTTTTGCGACAGATGTGGACAGCCCACTGCCACTTCAGCTTGCTTATTCGAGTAACTATGTCGGGTACTTTGGTTCTCTGTATGCGACTTGCCTAGCATAAAAACATGTAAGGAAACAAAGGTATCAACTACTACGTAAATCTTTTTATTTTGTTACAGGACACAAAAGAAAGCAAAGAAAAGGAAAAAGAAAAAGAGAAGAAGAAACGCAAGATCCGCCTAGAGATGCACCTCGAACAGTTGTTCTTAGACACTGCTGACGCTTACGTGTGGATCTACAACCCCATGCCGTGGTACTACTGGGTGTGCGGCATCCTTGTGGTCTTCGGAACGATCACTATCTGCATGTTCCCGCTGTGGCCTGCTACCTTCAGGTAACATATCTGGTAAAAACTAACATTAGAGACCAACGAATTAAATTTTACAGAGAGGGTCAATGCTCCTGCAGCGGAGACTAAAAAGATCTGATGATGATTATGTTGAATTAAATTTTGAGGGAAAGGAATAAAGGGGATAGGGGGGCATTCTGCCGCCATTTTTTATCAGCGTGTGTGACACAGGCCGAGAAAGAAACGGTATATACCTTAGATCGTGAATTATGAAAATAGAAATAAATAAATATTGATAGAGGCAGATATTTTTCAAAGACTACGTTCGACGAACACTGCGGCCTAGTGGTTATTTTTTTTATGTACGAGTATATTTGACGGTAGCAGACGAGCCACCTGATGGAAAGTGGTCACCGTCGCCCATGAACATCTGCAACACCAGTGGAGCACAAGTCCGAGATTACTATTGAGCTAGCTCAATCTGTGTGATTTGTCCATATATGTTTAGTACCTAGGCGTCCGGTTATTACTATTTATTGTAATATGGTAATGGTGGTTTAGGTTATAACCTATATTTTTGAGAAATATATATTGTTATCTCAAACAATAACGACATATTTTTATTGTCTAAAACAATAAAAAACTTAAACATATGAATGAAAACAAAAGTGAGTCATTCGTAACCTTGGTTTCTTGCCAGATGGACAGTAGCCGGCAGGACGAAATTAGCGACCATATTCTGCGTGGAAAGAAAAAAGCTTGAAAACTCGAAAACACGCGTTTTTCCAAACAAGACTAATCTAGATCGATTGTTTACCCCCGAAAACCCCATATACCAAATTTCAGCGAAATCGTTAGAGCCGTTTCCGAGATCATAGAAATAAATTTTTATACATAAATATATAAATAAATATACAATAATTGCTCGTTTAAAGGTATAAGATATATTTAAAGATATCCGAAATAGCCTAACCGTAATAGCTTAGCTATTTTTCGAAAAATAACACATAAATATAACAGAAGTCTCAACTCTAAACACGTTGACAACATTTTTGTTTCACAAACAGCATGTTAATTTGTAACTCTCTCTCTACCTTTACAGAAAAGGCGTTTACTACCTCAGCGTGGCGGCAGCCGCGTTCCTGGTCCTGATTATAGCACTGGCCATCATCCGGCTGGTGGTGTTCTGCCTAGTATGGATCCTCACTCTCTCGCGGCATCATATTTGGCTGCTTCCCAATTTGACAGAAGATGTCGGATTCTTCGCGTCGTTCTGGCCGCTCTACAAAGTAAGTCTTGTTCGTCTCTTACATATTTTGAAGGGAGAATTTTTGATTGAAAATAAGGGTGCTTTTTCGATATTTCAGCCAAAACAAGGTGCTATAATAAATATTTTAAGTAAAAAAATTCAGTGTGTTTGAAACATAAGAAGGTAAGTTTTCACCAAAATTCGTGAAGAAACTTTTTTTTGTAAAAGAGGAATAAAATATTAAAACCTTATTTGAATTTTTCACATACATTTTGAGTTTATGTAGAAAAGGTGTTGGTACAAAAGGAGTATAACTTTTTATTACCTACATGATTGCCATACAACTTGTCTAGCCGGGAATTGAGATAAACCGTTTTTTACCCTTAAAACCTCACCCCTCAGATTGCCTGTAAATTATGCTTCCTTTAATTTTTTGTATATTCTTATACTTTTGCTATAAGTACCACCCTACTACATTTTTGCCGTTTCAAAACTATCGGTTCTGGTCTATCGGTAGTTTAGTTTGAAAGAATGTACAAGCTTATTTAGAAATGTTATTATTGGAAAACCTATTGTTTTAAAAGATAACACATTGCTCTGGCTGAAATTGGGGTTCTTTTGAATAGCAATATTTATTTACAAAATGTACGTTTATGTACATTTTCAGTATGAATACCGCGGCCCAGGCTCCGAGAGCGACAAAACATCGAAAAACAAGAAGAAACGCAAGAAAGACAAACAGTCGGACGACGAGGCCGAGAAGACGCCGCAGGAGGCTCCACACGAGCCCGGGCCAGCTGCTACACAGCAAGAAGTCGAGGAAACCAAGTAGGTTTACTTATCTCTGTCCTGAGCATTGAATTAGAAAAACTATGGAAGCAGCATTGCGCTCAAAAACTGACACCACGCAAAGTAGATCAAAGCGGACGGGGATAAAAAGTATATCTTTTCGCGAACTAGTCTGCCACGCGTTCCGTGATGGAAGGACACGTCGATAAAAGCATTTAACGACATATTTTTTGTTAATATCGGCAAAAATTAATATCGGTAAGAAAAAAAATTCTTCTTGTGTAGTAAAGTGGTGCAGG
Organism: Elegia similella; assembly: GCA_947532085.1. Taxonomy (NCBI): domain Eukaryota; kingdom Metazoa; phylum Arthropoda; class Insecta; order Lepidoptera; family Pyralidae; genus Elegia; species Elegia similella. Next base: position 8,063,811 of record OX383933.1, read on the forward strand.
AAACGCAAGGAAAGACGGAAAGTGACACTGGCCGCCGCGCCGGGCTGTGGAGCGACAGTAGCACATGCCCCCGGCAAAAGCGGCAGAGGCGTTGACACCGGGGGGGTTTTTTAGTGGGTTCAAGCCCCAAATACCCAAATACCCACCCTGCTATCACGTGGTAGGGTGGATGATGCGAAGACATTTTTCCTTCCGTCCCAAAAAAGAAAGGGGTGTCACCCTCAATTGCCTGTCCGGTGGCTGCAATATGGCATTGGGTACACGCGTCCAGCCTACCGCGCTGCTTCTTACTTTCTCTATTCATCCGAGTGAGCGTATCCCAATGTCTTTATACCCTTCCCAAATCCAACAAATTAGTATCCTTGCCCAGCTTAAAATTGTTTTCGATGGGCAGCAGCGTCGGAAGAGTAAGGAGCCAAAGATACCGCGCTGGCCAACCCGCCTGCCAAACGTGGCGAGTATAGCAATATCCTCCCATGGAACGAAGAATCTTAGAAGCCTTTGTCCAGCAGTGGACTTTTAACGACTCGAATGATGATGATGATGATGATCCAAAGGGGAAAACTTGGTTCCGACATTTCTTAAACCGCCTTAAGAGTTGACTGTCAGCCGCGCGACATTGCAGATGACATTCCCGGGTTATTGCCGTTTCACCTGCACTTAACGGGGGCGCTACGCGAGTGAGCGAGATAGGATGACGATTATTCCTTAATTCGGGGCGGTATATAATGCGCCTTCCGTCCTTTAGGAAGTAAGGTATTTTAAGACACCTGTTGCATTCACTTACGGCAAAATATGTTATTTAACATATGAGTAAATAAATTATATACGCAAGTAAAAAATATTGGAATCTTCATGTCCATAATGGTATTAATTTTCCAAAATTTGATGTAAAATGGTGCTAAAATAGCGATGTTTAGATGCTTATATTTTTCAAACCACTGATTTTTTAACCAAATTGTATAGGAACATACATAGACATTAATGAGATAAATTGATTTAATGCTTAAAATTGTACCAACATTATTAAATATAGTCGCGAGTCCCTTTCGCCGTTTGTATAGAGATATGCGTCTCCAGAGCACCCTTAAGGCATCCGACATAACGAAAGCGAAAGCAATCGAAACCATCGGTAAAGTGTGCTCTCGGAGCATGGAGCTAAAGACGATATCAATTTCCAAATTCAACTGCAGCTGTCGAAAAAGCCCATTGCAGCTGTCGACACTGTTCAGTAAAATTCGAATGTCGACCGATGCACCTCACCAATGATTGTATCGAACTGTGCTCATCATTCATTCATTTTCGAGTAGGTGTCAAGGTCAATGCAAGGTCGATGCAAAACACTGTTCGTGCTGACAGCAGCATTTTGCATCGACAGCTGCCGCTGGCTTTTTCGACAGCTGCAGTTGTATCTTTCGACTGCTTGTAGTTGACTGGTCGACAGCAAAATGCTTCTCGTCTGTAAGGAGCCTCAATGAAACGAAATGCCTTCTTTCCAGAGAGGAGAGCCCCCTACTGGCCGGCTCGGATAAGCAGTCGGAGTCTGAATCAGAGAACAGCCAGCGCTCGTCCACGGACCGCGACTTCGAGATGGTGGAGCCCGGGGATGTCGAGCCCGGAGACCTGGAGCCCGGAGATCTGGACCCCGGCGCTAAAGTCGCTACTTAGGCGGTCAGCAGGACGCAGCTCTGTAGGCAGGTCACGGACGCACTGGGAACGAGTGATTGAAATCTTATGCCTAGTTCACAAAAGGCTAGTATTTTAGTCGAGTAGAAAGTATTTTAGTAACGTTCATTTTAGTCGAGTGGATTAGTAATTAATTAAGGTTTTCGGAATCGATTTTTCGCAGGTGGCGGCACTGTGACAAAAGCTATTTTTTGACCGCAACTGTCAAAGTCCACCAATCATGTTTAATCATCATTTTTATGGGGAAAAATCGATTGCGAAAACCATTATTGAACTGAGCCGATACGATTTACTCTATGTTTTGGGCGAGTACCGCCTCCCACTATTGCCTCACCCACTGGATCACCGGCTTAATTAATATGAACGGTTAGTTTTAGTCGAGTTTACTAGTTACTACTAAATGTTTACTTGTAAATTGTACTCGACCAGTGCGACCGATTTTTGGGCAGTGGCGAGTATTTTAGTTCTAAAAACTTACTTCTCGATTAAAATACTATCTGCGTGAGAATGAGGCTTTAGGGTATGTTAAGTTCGATCGAAATTGAGTTGTGTGCTTACGACTTATCTGCGCGGCGTACATACGGTTCGGGATGCCATAGAAATTGTATATAAGTGGATTCCGTCAGCTACTTTTTAAAACGAACCTATCTGGGTTTGCATCCTTGTTCAGTGGAACGCCATAATTATTTAAATTCGAGATTTAATATGCAAACTAATAACGTCTTAAAAAAACGAGCTAACTAAAATAGTAGAGAAAGTGCCAGTTAAATTGTAGTGTTACGTTTTGAGGTTGTTTTTGGATAGAGTTGTATGAAATTTCGTTATATTTACTACTTTGAGGAGCTATTTAACATTACATTAGTATGTTAATAAATAATAAGTTTAACAATTTTCGTCTTTCAAATTTTATGTAACTCTCTGTTATTGATGACGTAGGCTTTTTAAAATCATCTATAATTTATGTACGCATTTATTTTATAAATTCTTTTAACTTCTTTTTATCTAGTTTAGTTTTACTCCAGTCTTCCCTTTTCTTATAAATTATAACCAAAGCTAAAACATTGCTTTTTCGAGAGCATTTATAATATTTTGAAATATATGTAAGGAGGAATGTTATATCCCAGTGCGTTCTAAAGACAGACAGGTCAATATTTGTCAGAATAGAGTGCATAACAAGAGTGTAGAAAAACTAACGTTTAGTCCATGAGAATGACGGTTTTTGGAATCGTTTTTTTCAGCAGGTTGGCAGCACTGTCATGAGGGTATTTTGACAGTAGCTGTCAAAATCCACCAACCATAAAGATGATGAAACCTCTGAAAAACTGACGAGCATTATAGGATGCTCTCCGGTCTCTAGAGAGATTTATGTCATAATCCAGAATCCTGACAGGTTAACATAATTGGTGGATATTGACAGCTGCTGTCAAAAACAAGTAACAGTAAATATATCGCCACATGGCGAAATAATCGATTCCAAAATCCTTAATTAAGAAAGATAGTGGTGTCACTACTTCCCCGTATGGGCCGGACTTCTCCGATCTGTTGAGTTGAGACAGCTCGTGAATGCAGTAATGCTGTAACAGATCAGGAGTAATGGTGTGGTACCACTTTATATTGGTCAACTCAGACTGAAAAATGCTCGAGCACTTGGCAGTGGTAATTAAACCTTATTCCATTCAATCAAAGCTGAAAATAGTACGCAACATTAAAATAAATAAGATTTCATTGTTATATTTTGATTGAATGCTATAACTTATAACATTCAATCAAAGTTGCGTACTAACGCATTAATACTAATAAGGCTGATATTTAATTACCACTGCCAAGTGCTCCAGCATTTTTCAGCCTAGTCTGAATTGACTCTATATGTTTTCATGGACTATTTGCGTGAAAAATAATAACATTTTCTACAATTAGTATGCAGGTAATGTTTTGGAGTATTCCATTAGCGTTGTTTGGTCGTTTGCGGTGCAGTATGTAGGCGTTACAGTAAATTACGGTTAGTGACTGCTGATTATATGGTTGGAACTTTTTAGAAAGCTTCTCGAAATATACAGTGAAGTTTTGTTGTGAAAATTTCATCAAATATGTAAAAAAACTTTGATGATTTTCAGGTGATAATATTATTGTAATAGTAACTATAAGTACTACACGGTCGCGTTATTGTTGCCAATCGTATAGTACGCAGTTAAGCATAGCACATACAATTACAATCGATTTGTTTTCTAATAGTTTTACGTACAAGATACATAATATCGATAATTTATAATGGAAATCACTAATTAATAAAGGTGGTTAGTAAATTTCTGTCGGTTTTGACAGTAACAGTCTTGTTATAAAATAAGGACTAACTTTAGTACCTGGTTTAAACCATTATCCGTCCAAATCTAATTGACAATGACAGTTGATTAAACGTCTAATTGATAAGGTGTCGACTTTTTTTGGTCGGATAAGGGTTTAAACCAGGTATTAAAGTTAGTCATCGTTTTAAATTAAGACGGTATATGTCCATCCTAGTCGCACAAGTAAGATGTACAGACTGCTGCAGAGAAATTTGATCCCCTCTCCGTATAGTGTCACTACTTAGGGGTCAGATTTCTCTGCAGCCATCTGTACCAGTGATCGGAATGCGTGGAGGATATTTACCTAAACTTCAAGAAAGCAAATAATAACTGCGGTGAGACCTAAGGCACGCGAACAAGCGTACGTTTATCGGCGGTGGTATTATCCACTCTTGTATTGTATCACAACCTCTGTTGCCCTCTCTTGTGATTTCAAATTATCCACTTTTGCGATGTATCACGACCTCTGTGGCTCAGTGCCTTTGAATCGCAGGTTCCTGGGTTCGATCCCTGTTCAGGATAAGATGGAAAATAATCTTTTTCAAATTCTGTCTATCTACTATAAATTATAATATCGTTGAGTTAGTATCCCACGACATAAGTTCACAACTTACTGTGGAGCTAGCTCAATCTGGGTGATATGTCCCTCCCTATATATTTATTTATGACACAGAAGTTTTGGCAAATATTCTCTTCGCAATTCGATAACTGTTAAGTAGTAGTGAAGGGGACGACAATATCGATTTTTTCCTTTTAAGTTTTAGAAAAACCTGCGTGTATGTGCAGCTTTATTGACGCTAACAACGTATTTTAAAATAGACGTTTAGACGAATGTTACTGCGATCATGTTTTTGCATTATATGTTTTGTTATGTCCAATTTATTTGGTGCTGTTTAATTTTCAAAGAGGAATTCAACCTTTTGACTATCGGAATAAGGCTCAACGGCCGCTTTTCTAGTTAGCTTCTGTACTTTTGCACATTTAAAGATTTAGGTTTTATGAATTCTGTGATTACAATAAAACATTAGGCCTGATTAATGATGTAATGTTTAACACATTAACCGTCTATAAAAAAATTAAGCAGACTGTTTGAAAATGTCTCATAGCCAATTGTCAACCGAAAATAGGCGGATAATAAAGCGATATTTAAGAATTTTTTTTGTTCCTGTAATTGTTAGTAATTATTGCGACTCTAAATTGTTTATTTTCAAGTTAGGATTATTTCTGAATAATTTTATATGTTAAAGGTATAACATTGGTACCTATAACTTAGGTATTTTTAAATTAATGGTCATTATTATGCACCGTGACTTTAATTGTAAATAAACATAATCATATAATGATCTTATCGGTGTTCCGAATGTATGTCAATCGACGTAATTGAATAAAACAATACACTTTTCAAAAGTTTTTTTATTAAACATAACATTTGAAAATGTTCAACGATAATTCACCCTTTGAACCACAGAATAACAAAGACATTAGAAATGGCAAGGGGCGTGGCACCGCGCGGCGACACTGCGCACGATCTGCTCACTTGAATCACCTAAGTAGTTCTTCCCGCGATCGCCAAAGGAAAATAGTGAGAATAACGTTAAATAAAAATGAAAAATGCCGACAAAACTGAACTTTGACCAAAGGAAGAGTTTCTACTTAATTGTGTTGCGTTAGTAGTAGGTATGCTAGAAATGAGGAGATTCGTTTTCATAGAAATCACGCGTGATAACACTTCTAATGTTTTTTTTGTTCTGTGGTTTGAAGGCGTGTCCACAGCGTCCTTCGAAAACTGGCTTGAAACGCCAACAACTTCTTAAGTGGTCCAAATTACTATCACATTTAAACTGGAGGCGGCGTAGTTGTCAGTTTTACTTACGGCGTTCAAAGGGTTAAGTGTCAGGGCGCATCATATCCTGATAACATTATAAATGTAAATGTTTGTAAGGATGTACAGTCAGCAGTCATAATTAAAATCTTTCTGAATATATATTTTCATGTTAATATTATTTTTGGTTTAGGAGAAAATTCAAGATATAGGTCAGGCGGGGTCAGGCATCTCGTTGGCTGACTGTACATATAAGTAGATGTTTGTTAATTACACAAAAAGTGCTGGATATATTTTGACTTACAGTGGACTATAAGGGTTTTTAAAGCAATGACAATGGTTTACTATCTTTAAACAACAAAAAAATATGAAAAAAAATCACGCGGTTATTTTTGGTTCGGGGAAGCTCGGCGAAATAAAGTTGGGAAACCCCGGTCTAGACAGTGACGGCTATATTTATTTGTAAAATCTATTGCTGTCAAGCCTCTCCCCGTAGTGTGATAGAGACAACTACAGCTCGGACTGCAAATACACACATAATTTACGCTTCGTAGTTCCCTGATTTCTTCTCCAAAACTTAACCGATTTGATTTTTTCATTAAAAATTTAAAATCCGCTATGGCTGTATTTCTGTTTTTTTTTTTCGTCCAATTTTTTCTAGATTCTTGAATACAGGTTCATATCTCTTATCTCTTTATTAATTCAATTATGAAATAAAAAATAAACATATGGACATGCATACACATAGATTTTTATTTTAAAAAATAATTACTCTACTGGTATAGTACTATATACTGGCTAGTACTATCCGGCGAGGAATCAGGGGACTACGCTTGTAGAAAATACGCCCCTCCTATTTCCTCAAGTCTCGTTCTGTCTTACTAAGTAACTGTCTAGATCTTAGACAGTGACAATACGAGATTTGAGAACCTTTCTAGCTAAGATGCTTTTGAGTATTTGGGCGTTAATAACATTAGTAAGATTATTTTGAGTATTTGGGAGTAGGTAAGCTACCTTATAACATGCATTATTTATAAAAGTACATCTAAAACTATAAGTTGCCACGTCGCTCTTGTTCTATTTCTATTGATTCGAAGAGTGTTTTGAAGTTGCCGGCACCAAAACCCTGCAAATAAATTAATATATGTAAGTATAGAAATATGAATTATATAGCATTACAATGCTCGGTTTAATATTAAAATTGAAAATATGTGATGAAAAAATTCACTACAGGTAGGATTCGAACAACAACCTTCGACATCTGGTCCGTCGACGCTCTCTACCACTGAGCTGCCGCGGCGAATTTGTTCATCACATTATAATAGGTACACGTATTCGAAGCATGCGTAATCTCTAGGTATTACTACCCACTAATTAGAATCACATATTTCCGATTTTAATATGGAAATATTATTTATGTCACTTTACAAATGTTTTCTGACATTTTTTTTTTCAAATGGTTTTTGTATATTTAATAAAAATAACTTAGATTATGTGAACTGCTTCGGGCGCCATCCATAAATTATGTCACACTAATTTCACGATTTTTAGACCCCTCCAAGACTTCTGATGGTCACATTTGTGTGACTTAGCCTAGTGTGACTTGACTGATATTTAAATTCAAGAAAATGTCAAAACCAAGATACAAACAAACAGAATACACTATTCTCAAAACTAATGAAGAAAGTGGTATCACCAGCGCTAGATTGAAGTGGAAGAAACGGACATGCTGTTCCAACCCCACATAATAGTGGGAGAAGGTAAAGAAGTAGAATCAACAAAGTGGTAATATATAGTATGAAAATTTTGAAATATTTTCATGTTTTTCGACATATAATATATCATGCCTCGTCGGTAGCTGCAGGTAGGCCATCGGATACGCGCGCCCGGCCTTCCGAACTACTAGGTACTACCTTCTTTCCTCATTCATCCGAGTAAGTAGTATCGAAATACCTTGATTCCCTCCCCCAAATCTAACAAATTCCTATCCTTTCCGCGCTTAAAAATTATACCAATGTGCAGCAGCGTTGGAAACACAAGAAGCCAAAAAATCTGCGCTCGCCATCCGCCTGCCAAGCGTGGTGACTATGGCAATATCCTGTCGTGTAATGGTGTAACGAAGAATACTTGGGAGCCTTTATCCAGCAGTGGACTTCTTACGGCTGAAAGTAAGCTTCTCATTCTTACATTGTGGTTTCTCCTCTGTATGACTTCAAGAAACAGCGTGGGCCTGTCCTGAGTGTTCTTCGTGAAGATCTGCAGCAGGTAGCCGTCATCATCATAATCAATCAGGATGTTGAGTTTCTCCAGAATGTCGATGCTCTCGGCGACTCGCACTTTGCTATGCGATAACCGCTCCCGGATGATTTTGTAGTATTTCGACGGGATGGTCAGAAACTCTACGCCGCGGGCACGAAGGTTTGTTATCTGTAAAAATATTATTTTAAAATATATATCCAATTTATGGCTGCACTCGATAGGAATTATTGAAAGAAGGGCCTTTGCCCAACATCATTATCAGGTCCTTTTTAGTTTCCACTGGACTTCTTATCTTACGGCTGAAAGTAAGCTTCTCATTCTTACATTGTCTCAGTCTCCACTACAGGAGCACGACCCTCTCTGTACTACTAGGGCCATACTTGGCCAGAGCAGCCAGAGGACTTGGCCTACACTCTCCACGCTGGCCAGACGGGTTGGAGAGGTCTCTTAGATGTTTATAAGCTTTGTTTAGCTTGTATTTCCTAAGTCACCTTCTACGACATCCACGGGATGACTTGGAGTGGTCCTATTCTACTCTGCCGGATACCACACGGCTAGCGGATACCACACAGCTAACTGCTTGCCCAACAGTGTGACACAAATGAGGATACTAAAAAATGTGCACCAGTGCTGGCCACTTACACACATGAAAAACAAACTAAGAACTGAACCAGAGCTGAACTGCAGTTAAGCAAAAGCGACAAAAATATTGCGCAGGGTTACAGTAGGTTGCCGCGTACAAGTTCAAATACTTAAAAATTACCGCTGTGATGATGTCATCGGTGTTGAGGGCTATATGCTGCACGCCTGCCCCTCCGTGGTACTCCACGTACTCCTGGATCTGACTCTTCTTCTTCCCTGGCGCGGGCTCGTTGATGGGCACCTTCACGTTCTCCTCCCAGTTGGCCATTACCACGGAGCGGAGAGCGGAGTACTCAGTGCAGACCTGCTTGTCGTCTACTGACCAGAATCTGAAAAGCAACAATGGTTTGACTAGCGTGCTTTGCGGGTGTCAGTCGTGTGGGTTTGAAAAAAGTCATCAACATTGTTTCTTTTTTTAATGTTCCCAATTTAGAGTTGTTTAATTTATATCATTATATTCTACGCTACGAAGTGTATGTCGTGTTCACATCAAGAAGACATGACACTTTCACATGTTTTAAAGCGTAATGTCCACGGGTACTGTCTTGTAATGTATTGTATGTTGTTGTGATGTCAGTTTTGTAAACAAAAATATAAGCAATAAAAAAACCATTGTCGGTTGAGGATTTTCTATCTTTCTCTGTCTTCAGCTATCTCCTTTACTTCGCTTTACGAAACGACTTTGGCCTTCTCTTTAGTTTCGCCTGTGAAAGCCCTCCTTGGCCTTCCCTTTCTTTTCGTGACTTCGTATATCGTCGTGTCGTATAAGTTGACCAAACATCTTTCCATGCCTTATTCATATCGTAATCAGTATGCTCATTGCTTTGAAAGCTGGATCTGCGCCAGTAGATCGTCAGTCACTACATCGTTGGCCACTGCACCGACAACGTTCGGAGCATCTTCACCAGGAATAATTCAATATTCAATAGGAATAAAATGGGAAATAAGTAAAATGTGACTGTGAAGCTTGGCCTATGAATAAGAACGATAAAGAGCGATTGGAAGCATTTAAGAAGTGGTGTAATACGCCTCCACGTATGGTAAAGATAAGCTGGATAGAGAAAAAAACGAACAAGAAAGTGATAGAACTAGTCAATAAGAATGAAACAAAAAAGAAGCAGGTACCTGTGGAACTGTAGGCACCTTTCGTACCAGGATGCAGCCGTCTCCATACCGTTGTCTGGTTGGTTGCCCACCACGTGGTCTATGAAGTCGATCTCTACCTTCGGCCTGCATATAAATGGTAAAAATTGGTATGCAATAAATGGTAAATAAAAGAAGTAACTTCTAAGTGAGAGCTTCTGTTATCCACCTAGTGAGTATGAGACATTTATTTCAGACTTCGAGATTTGAGATAATTCGACAGTTTTAGTTATATGTACAAACAAAAAGATAAAGGAGAAATAAAAAAAACTGTTGTAAAAAAATGTGGTTTGCCAATTGACTTTTTCAATTCACATTAAGTATTTTATTTTGTAATTTAAGGAAAGGAAATAGATTATAGATTCCTACTAGAAATATTATAGGTATGTGCAGTTCTCACAGCTTGACAAATCTGACACTAGCGTTAGCTATTTACTCAATCGAAAAAAAAACAGTTCAGTAAATAAACGTAGAATTATAACACTTACAAGAAATTATTTATTGGGTCCTTGTTTAGAGTCTGGTATCCCGGCAGGAATGGCCCACTGTATTTCGATCTGTCTACCAAGGTGTGTGTGTTATCTCCGTACTGTGGGATAACAAAAATTGTGAATCAAAATAAAATAAAAAATCATTCATCGCCATATCAGCCGTAGGAAGTCCACTGCTAGACAAAGGTTTATACCAAGTATTATTTGTTCCATGTAGGATATTACCATACTCACCACGAGTGAGCAGTATCCCAATACCTCTTAATTCCCTTCCCAAAATTTAACAAATTCCTAGCCTTCCCCAGCTTAAAAATGCTTCCGATGGACAGCAGCATTGGAAGCACACGAAGCCAAAAAATATGGGAGGATATTGCTATAGCCTGCTTTCGCTAGAGTATAGCAATATCCTCCCATGGAACGAAGAATCCTTGGGAGAGGCCTTTGTCCAGCAGTGGACTTCTAACGGCTGGAATGATAATGATGATGAAAAACTTGTCACAAAAATGGATTTTTGCAAAAATACTTTTTATTACGTAGTATTTATGTTTGTCCTCAAATTTTTACATGTTAGATGAATTATTTGAGTAAACTTACAGATAAATGCTGATGCATATACTCACGGTCTTCAACGTGGCCATTCTGACCACTCCAAACTGATCACGCTCCTCCCACAAATCTCTTACTATCTCAGCTCCTTGTTTCCTGGCGTATTCCAGGATGAAGTCAAGGTTTTCCACCTGGAATGCCACGTCCTTAACAAAGTCCCCGTGATAGGCCACTTCGTTGTTGAATTCGGTTTCTTCAGGATCGTATTGAGCTTGGAATACGAAAACAATCTGTCGAGGAAAGAGTTAAGTGTAATAGAGATTATAAGATGCCAAATCAACCACTCAGAAATGGTAGTGGTAGTGTTGTCCTCTTCCCGTAGAGTGCAAAACATAACTGCAAGATCTCGAGTTGACTTACGCCCGGCCCAAGTTTATACCTTCGAGATTGTAGGTAGTACAGTCAGCCAACGAGATACCTGACCCCGCCATCTACCTATATCTTGAATATATATTCAAAAAGATTTTAATTAAGACTTTCTGATTATATATTTAAATGTTAATATTACTTTTAGTTTAAAAGAAAATTCAACATATAGGTAGATGGCGGGGTCAGGTATCTCGTTGGCTGACTGTACAATTCGGTTTGTATTTGAATATAATTCCCCTGGATGCAATGGTCTATTCTCAGAATAAGTTTTTGTTACGTGATTTTATTACGCGACTGACCAAATAAGGAGTGTATTGTTGTTCGAGTTCATGTATATAAGTATGTATGTATGTGTTTTTATTCCACAATAACTTCTAAATGTCTTAACGGAGTTGGACTATGGAATTTGTAAAATCCTTATATATTCCCGAATAAAACAGGCCATAAATTTCTTACTAATGCAGTAGACCTTTCTAATCGTTTTTAAAAAAGTCTTGTTTATTAGTTCATGTAAGTAAGTAAATATGTAAGTTTCTTAACTCTAACATAACTTCATAACGCCTCAACGGGTTTGGAACTTTGGACGTATGGACTATAAGTATCGTTAGAACTCTAGGTAAATCCTCCACTAACATAGGCTATAATTTTACTGGCAGGGCAGCCTTTTACCTTTATTTTTCTTTAAAAACTTGTAAATGAGTGCTTCCTCGTACTTATGTATTTTATATTCTAGTAATGAATTACCTATATGGTCGTGTTTTATTATTAGGCGACAGAATTTATTTTCGCATTAATTTGGCAAAACAAGTTATCAACAATCATTTAAATATAGGTAGAGGTTTCATTCAAGGTCAAACGCTAATATGTATAAATTATTATACTGCTTATACTTCTTCTGTGACGTTGTTTCACATGAAATGTGCTCTCTATTTTTTAAATATTTCTAAGATACGTGATTGACAATAATAAACATTGATTTCTAGGTCTTTAGAGACTACTGAGGAATGTGATGTCTGATCCCGTACGCATATTGTTACATGTGTTGGCAGTTTCGGGTATCCTTTAACTCAGCAACCCACCTTCGAATTAGGAATAAAAATGTATCTCGAATGGTGGGGACCATCGCATAGGAGCCAATATATTATTAACTTGATATGAGCTGGGCCTCTGCTGCCATGGGATTTTCAGGATAAAAGCATTTTATAGGTATGTAAATCCAATTTATATTATACCCGTATACAAAAATTTGAAATCCATTCAGCTGTTTAGGCTTGACTGAGTAACAAACATCATTAGTTTCGTATTTATGGTCATCATCATTTCGAGTAGGTGACACGGTCAATCGACCATGGATACCCTCGTGTCAGAGTTGTTGGGGACCGCCTCTCGGCCTCTGACGTAGTTCCTTTAACGACAACCAGATGGCAGCCGGGACCAACGGCTTAACGTGTCTTCCGAAGCACGGAATCATCTTAATTATCAGACAATCAGGTGATTAAAGCAATGTCCTAATTAAACTGGAAACAACTAAACAAAGTATGCTTCCCGTGGGAATCGAACCCACGACCCCCGGGTCTACAGGCAAACTTAACCACTGGACCACGGAGGCAGTTTCGTAATTTATGGTAATTATAATAATACGCCGGAGTCATAATATCCACGCGAAGTCGCGGGCAGCTAGTAATTAATACGATAACAAAAGTTTGACAGAGCAACCTATTATTTGATATTTTATTTTCAAACAAGAAGATACCATTTAGGGGGTTCCCACTAACCTTGTTCATCCTGACGGCATGCGAGGCGAACTTCCGTGATCCAGTTTCCAACCCTGAGAACGCGAGAGGTTCGAAGCCAAACCGTGTAATGAAGTAGCTGGCAGCCTAAGATAAATATACTTTATTATAACATAGGTATATAATAAGCAATGTATAATTACTGGTCACTTACCTATTAATTTTACAAACACATAATAGTGTTAAATCCTACATCATCATTTCGAGTAGGTGTCACGGTCAATCGACCCATGCACACCCTGGTGTCAAAGTTCTTCGGAACCGCCTCTCGGCCTCTGACGTGATTTCTTTATCGACTACCAGATGGCAGCCGGGACCACCGGCTTAACCTGCCTTCCGAAGCACGGAATCATCTTTATTACATTGCAGGCTTTAATCAGGTTATTCAAGCCTACAATGTCCTAACCAAACTGGAAACAACTAAACAAAGTATGCTTCCGGTGGGAATCGAACCCACGACCCCCGGGTCAACAGGCAAACGCCTTAACCACTGGACCACGGAGGATTATAAACCCCCTGGCAATATTTTATGTTATTCCGGAATCAGATTTAAGCAGAATATAGAATTGCAAGAATAATTGGTAATCATTGATGGCAGTCGTGAAGCTATGTCAGATGCCTTTAGGCAGCTTAAAAAATCTAATACCAGTGTTGGCCACTTACACACACAAAAACAAACCAGCATTAGCGATCTTGATTACGAAATTATTTTAAAAAATTGCTTTTATTCCTAAACAAGTGTAAAGTTATATAACAAGTCCCTATATTCATATTACATAATTTGAATTGCAAAGTTTCTATCTACATACTTTGCAATTTAAATTAAGATAACAATATAGTGATAACAAAAAAAAATTAAAACCACTTTAAATAAATTTCAAACATAAAAATATATTAAAATAAAAAAAGTACTTACTTGTTTAGCGTTGGACACGCAGAAGGTGAGATGGTCGAACGAAAGGAATCTGCCATTCTCCGGTTTTCTTCCCTTATCCGTGTAAGATGTCTAAAAGGAAAAAAATTTCATATAAAAAAGAACGAATTCAATCAAATTGCTGAATTTATTTTGATAAAATTTAAATTAGACTAATTTGAAAATTAGCCTTTATAACAATAAAATATATAAATCGCATAAATGACGGAGTTATGCGGTAACAAACATTTAAAAATACAACCTAATTCATAACGTCCTCTTTTTTTTGGAGTCGGTTAAAACGGGATTAATAACAAAGGTTTTTGTAGCTAAAACGCGGCAAGCAGCTAATCCCAAAATATAATAATAAAAACTGGGTAGAGAGAGAGAGTTCAAGAGAACTTTTTAATTTTCATGAAAGAGCGAGTGAGATAAGCCTTTGCTTAACACTGGGATACTGTTATTAATTAATAGGTAACCTTATACATGGTGAAATGTTGATCGTTTTGGACCCTTATAGGGTTGACTCAGACCATCAATATGAACAACTATTTCGTTGGGACCAAAGCATGAACTCAAAAAAATTTCGTCATTTCCATACAAAAGAGTTTCGCCGCCCGGCCAGTTTGTATGGGAATGTTCATATTGACGGGCTGAATCACCCCTTTAAGGGTCCAAAACGATCAAAATTTCGTATATGCTTGTTATCGTTATTATCCTAGGTATATATTATCGAGGTCGCAAAGAGATAGATATGCATACATAACTCCATTACAGAACAAACTTGAGAATCAGAATTCATCTATAATCATTGCAATAAATCTACTACTTCATTTTAAAATCTTCATTTATAAATAAATTTAAATAACCGTAATTATTATTTCACTTACCATTTTGTTACAAACAATAAAAATCCTTTAGAGACCTTTTTTGTCTTACTTTAAAAAGTTAATTAAGCTCTATCGGACACAAGTTCACTCTAGCTGATATCGTACGAGATTCCAGAATCTAGTGACGCCATTGGTTTTATATTCCAACAGAAATCTGGTATTCATAATAACATTTTGCGTTTAATACAAGTCAAAGTAAAGCTGTGTCCACATAAAGTCTTCACGGCCATGGACTCAAAAACATCAATAAAAACATATTCGATATAAAGGATATATAAGGGTTACTGCCTCCGTGGTGCAGTGGTTAAGGCGTTTGCCTGTAGACCCGAGGGTTTTGGGTTCGATTCCCACGGGAAGCATACTTCGTTAAGTTGTTTCCAGTTTGGTTAGGACATTGCAGGCTTGAATCACCTGATTGTCTGATAATAAAGATGATTTCCCGTGCTTCGGAAGGCACGCTAAGCCGTTGGTCCCGGCTGCCATCTGGTAGTCGTTAAAGTTACGCTTATTTGGGTTTTTTAAACCTGTTTTGATCATAAAAGTGTAACAGATATAATGTTTCTGTAACCAACCTGCTAGAAAACTGTTTTTGCATTTTCCGTGATTTTTCTATGTACGTGTTTACACAGTTCGTATACATAATATGCATTTCTCAGGCAAGCGTGCGTGAGCTGTGGCATAGTTATGCCAATGTAAAACTTTTTGGTTGTAACAGTTATTAACAAATTATGAACCGATATTTTTAAAAAACAGATTGAAGTGTTACATTTTTTGTCTGTTTTACTTTAAAATAGAAATAAAAAACACTTTTTTGTTCAAAACACTTTTAGATATCGGTAAAGACCCTGTTCATGGCTGGCCATAAAGCTATTATCTTTTGTTTTACGCGATATTTTTTCATGCTTTCGATTTTCTTTTGATTTATGTCGAGAAAACAGAGTTAGGTGGGGTTTCTCTGCCAATAATTTGTGTGACTGCAGACTTGAACTGATGTGCACCACATCAGTTTATGTCTCACCTTTTGTCGTGCCCTAACTGCAACACTACTTGCACGGTACAGGACCTTAATGAGGCTAATGATAAGGCGAGCTTAGCCAAATACTGGTCAAAAGAAATTTAATCTAATGGAACCATTTCGACTAGAAAAGAAAAAGAAGATTGTTTTAATCGATAGTTTTCTTATTTTGGGAATAAACATCATAAAAAATTCGAATATTGTTTATTTTCTTAATTTTGGATTCATCATCATCAAAGTTTTCTCTCTTGTCTTCCTCAATCATTTTCTGTCCTCCGTTAGCTTTTTAACTCATCCCTGGACACGAAACTAGACACAATAGAAGATCTGTTGTTATAAACGCTGTAGACCTTCACTGTCCAGCAATGTGTTCAGTGTAGACATAGGTTTACCTTCGGACACCTGTACCACGTTGTCGCCCGGCCACGAGGCTATGAACGAGAGCCAAGCCTCCGTGGCACAGTGGTGCTAAATCACACAAGCGCGGAAAAAAAAAATGTATGTCTTTTAGAGCTGGTCTTATGGATTAAATTGCACCAAAATTTACTTAACTACTACGATCTATACGGCTTAACAATACCTGTAATATAAAGTAACGAAGAAGGAGGATATAACTAAGAAAAGTCGTTTTTATGGATAGTTCAAATTGAATACTCAAAATTGAAGTAGAATTATTGAGCTTTCTACCGGAGGGTTTTTTGTTACCCAGTGGTGTCACCGATTGACCTATGAAGAGTTCTATTAGAGAAAAGGGTGATCGATCCAAAATATTCTACAAATGTATATTGACATAGTAGCGGTTTACAGAATTAGACATATGAGGTAGTCGTTGTTTCTATCTAGATGAGAAGCGGTTGTAAATTCAAGGCAAACCTTGAAGTTCAGCGATAAGCTGCATTTTGTTTGATATTAATGACAGACCGGGATGTGATATAAACTATATACGGACCAATCACACAGATTGAGTTAGCGCCAAAATAAGTTCGAGACTTGTATTATGGGATACTAACTCAACGATACAATATTTTATAACAAATACATATTGATGTTTATGAGCTTTGTTTAGCTTGTATTTCCTAAGTCGCCTCTTACGACCTCCACGGGAAGACTATATAGACAGGTAGTCATTTGTTCGCTCAATATGCATATTTAATAATGTCGGGCGATCTTCTATAATTAATTAAGACATGCATAAAGGGATGATTTATACAACAAAAACCCCACAAATTTCAGTTTCAATAATAAATTGAAAAGATTTGTACCAAGCTACAAAAATAAATAAATTATGTCCATGCGAAACAGGTATTGCCCCCACTGTTGGCTCTGATCAATAAACAAAATGCAAATGTAGAAAACTGGTAATGAACGTCGCGAGCGGGACATAGACGGGGTGGCGTGGCGTCACCTCAAATACTGACCACAGACAGATACATATAGCGATTTACTTATTTTAAATCTAGTCATATAAATCTTTAGTAGACCTATATATAGAGATGGTATTTTCCTAGAGAAGTAGGAAAATTAATTTTGCATCTATATATGACTGAGAATATTTTCAAAAATATAATTTTACAAATGTAATGAAATTTAAAAGGTTTTTACTAACAGGGGTTTTATACTTAAATTAACGTATGAATGCAGTATATAATAACGTAATCTAATTTTAATTTACTACTAGCAGCTCCCCCGGCTACGCCCGGAATTGTTTAATCACTTTTAAACCTTTTTGGAAAATTGCTTTACACATTAGTTAAACCCCCATAAAAATCTACCCAGACTACAATTTATACGTATTGTACTTAGTATTGGATGTTTATCTATATATGCATCTATTATAAAATATAGTATCGCTGAGTTAGTATCCCACGACCAAGTTCACAACTTACAGTGTGATTTGTCCCTATATATTTATATTTATGATGGTATTTAGACTGCTATTATTTTTTTCTGACACCTTTCATCACTCCACTAACCAAAGTATCATAAGCTGAAAAAAAAAACAATGAAGTTTTCTCTTAAAACTAGCTTTAGCCCGCGGCTCCGCCCGCGTCAATGTCGATTCCACGGGAACGGTACTTCTTCCCGGGATAAAATGTAATATCCGTTTCCGTACCCCAGATAACGTGTATGCAAAATTTCATGCTTATCAGTTCAGTAGTAAAGGCGTGAAAACGTAACAAACAAACTCACTTTCGCATTTTAATATTATTTATATTTATATATTATATATTATATTATTATAAATAATTGTTAATTAATAAGATCTCCTATTAAAATCAAACATCCAAATCCAATTAGGTATGGTTAAAATTCTATGACCATAATTTAACATTGAATGTAATTCTTGAATTTTGTAAAAACTCACATTTTTTGTATTTTTGACATGTTTTTCATTCTAAAATTTATTCTTTCGTGTTACTATTAATCAGATTCGTATTTCCTCTCGTACCAATATCAATTCTTTATAAAACTAGAAGCAGTCTCTACCCCACGTTAGTTGCCGCTCGGATCCGGTCCCGGTCGGTTGCTCGTTTTACATATTTCAAAATATGGCGCAATATGTATTTATAAGACGAGAATTTTCCATAATGCGATGGAAAGGTTGATGTTGCTGGTATTTAAAAAAAACATCATGTAGAATGATATGTATGTTTCTCTATTCCACCATTACTTCTAAATGCCTCAACGGATGTCTTAAACATTCCCGAGTGGCTTGGAATGCCAAGGCAGTAGGGTTTTTTAGATGGCTTGTTTGTTTTCTCTGTCATAATAATATTCAATCTAAAATTGAAATAAAATAATAACAGAATATCATGGAAATTCTCTAAAAATAAAAAAAGAACATTATGTCTATGTATTTTATTGAACGATTATATACAGAACATTAATATTCTTATGCATTAATGATATATTTTTTTTTAAACTTTCGCCCTTAAAACACATAATTAAAATAAATAAATAAATATATACGGACAAATCACACAGATTGAGCTAGCCCCAAAGTAAGTTCGAGACTTGTGTTATGGGATACTAACTCAACGATACTATATTTTATAACAAATACATATATAGATATACATCCAAGACCCAGGCCAATCTGAAAAAGATCATTTTCCATCTTGACCTGGCCGGGGATCGAACCCGGTCACTCCGTGTCGCAGGCTGGCGTGTTGACCGCTGCGCCACGGAGCTAGTCAATTATGTGTATAAACGCAATTTAGCCTATTAATTACCTTTTAATTATATAAACAACAAGACTCGTTGCGACCACGATGAATGTAACTCCATTGAAACGTCAACGGTAACAAATAATAAAAAGGTTCGCTAAGTCCTGACGGCCGATTTGCTAACTCAGTGACCAACGTTTTGATAGTCACTTCAAAATACATTGCGAGTTTCCGATGATTGACTACTTTTATTAAAGATATGTAAAACGCAATGTACTTTGAAAAACATTGTACACTGAGTTAGCAAATAGGCCGGCAGGTAATGTACATCATTGTGAATGATATTGACTGGAAGATTTTTTGTGGTTAGTATAACAGAAATCAAGCCTCAGCTTTCGGTTGAGCTTCTTCGATCTTGTCTTCCTTGGCGTTGGTCTTCTCTAAGCCTTCGATCGCTTCGAAAATCCACTTGTAGTTCTGGGCACCGAATCCCTGTGAAAATAAAAAGTATTTTAATAAGTAAATTATGGTTAGGAGTGTTATCCTCAACTGTCTGTCCGGTGGTTGCGGGTAAGCCATAATACGCGCAGCCTCACGAGCCGTTTCATCCGAGTGAGTAGTATCCCAATATCTTCATTCCCTTCCTAAGTGGCTCACAAACACAAAGCCACTAGTAAAAAATAGTTTAAATAATTTCGATTATCTTTCTGTATTATTTACAAATTTTATCAACACATATAGACAACATTAACAAGACAAGCATTCGAACTAATACACAAGCCTTCGGAAGTAAGAAGATAATCAATTGTAACCATCTAATGCAATGCGTAGTAAAATATCTTACAAGTAAACATAAATAAAGGCTTGTTTTTATTGTTTTGAATAAATTACCTATTAACTGCTCATATTAACGTAAACACGAACGTCATTTAATAATTTATCATTAATTCTTTCAAATCAATAAATAATTTTCGTATGCATCAAATTCAGTTCTTACATACGTACGTACATGTTTTGCGCGTTGATGTCTTTTCTTAGTGATAAAATAATGTTGAAATACTCTTTTTTTATCAAGTAACTTTTTAAAGTACCTGTATTATGTGGTTCGAGCTTTTATCTACGGCTCCGCCCGTGTTATTGCAGATCCCTCGGGAACAGTAGGTACATTTTTCAGTGTAACATGAATCCTATGTTCTTCCCCGGGCCTCAAACTATCTCCATATCAATTTCATCGCAATTGGTTTATGGCAATGTGGCCAAATTATGGTCAAGACTAGTGTTAAGAATAGCTATTTAAATTTGAGAAAAAGAAAAAGTATGGAAGTAATTATCTTCCCCATTTTTTTTTTTCTTGAAATGACTATGTTGCATGCTCCAAGTGAGCTTTTGCAACTTCACCGGGCGTTTGAGGCGAGGGCAGAGTGCCCTGTAACAGGAGCATTGCCGGCGCTTCAAGGAGTTGGGGGAAGGAAATGGGGGAAGCATAGGCCTCCGGCTCTCTCACTCACCAAACGAAGCATAAAAGCGGTAAAGCTTATACTCTAACGTTGATTTTCTGTGAGAGTGTGGTACTCCCTCGGACGACCCGGCCCATTCATCCTACTAGCAAAAATGGAGTTTGCCAGTAGCGTGGCCCTACCACAACAATTTTTTGCGTTTGTGCCGATATAAGCTGAGTCCTCACCCTGTGGTTCCTCCTTTGTAGAATCTCGATGAAGACCGTCGGCCTCGCCTGAACATGTTTTGTGAACGCTTGCAGCATATACCCTCGTTCATCAAAGTCTATCAGTATGTTGTTCTCCTTCAAGGCGTCGATGCCCTCGGTGACGTTCAGTGAGGATGTCGCGAGTTTCTCCCGAATCAGGTCGTAGTAGCTGGGAGGCCAGCTCAGGATGTCTGCTCCGCGAGCTTTGAGGCTTTGCATCTGGGAAGAAAGTGATACAGTAAATATTTATTTCTTACTGTGTAGACATACCATACGATACAAATATAATTTATTGCACTATCTATATAATAAGAAAATTAATCCCTATTTCCCTTGGTCACGGCAGCTGGACCCATTTGACTAATTATTTTTTATCGTATTTGTTTTTCTCTGGAGAAGGATCTTATGAAAGAAAATGTCGAGAGAGATGCCGACAACAAAAAAGAGAAATCTTTCATTTGACAAGTAATAAATTAAAAAAATATATGAATTATATTATATTAAAAAAAAATTCATGATACAATGTAGGTCTATTGGCAAGGCAATCTTTTTCAGCCACCTTTGCGTAGAATGAGATGTAAGCGCTATGTTCTCATTGCCTTTTTTTACCCTTAAGTTAAATATTCCTGTATAGGTTAATATATTTTAAATTAGATCCTTTAAAATGTGAATTGACGTGAAAAAGTGCCTGCAAAGGCCTATTTTCTGAATAAACGTTTTGAATTTTGAATTTTGAATTATATATAATAAATCGTAAGGTTACGAAAGGTGATACTCGTATAGATAATTATGAATAAATACTATGTAAGCAAAGATATATAATTGGGTGGCCATTTAATGATTGTATTTCAAAGCATTTATGAAATGATCGGCCACATCATGTAGCGAACAATGTTGGTTATTCAGAATAGATCGTTTTCAATTTTATATATTTTATTTTATTTGGAAAAGACTACGATTGCAAAAAGACATACATACAACACCTTAGACGTGTACCATACACGGGGTACCATGTCAGAAAACCGGACCGTAATGAATTGGTCTATATCGTGTGACATTAATAACTACAAAACTATTCATCGTAGAAGCATAAATTTAGTGACGTTATTTAGCGTATAAGTCAGCTTGCTGCTAAAGCGTTAAGTTTGCATTGTGGCATCTCGTTTTGTTTCAATCTTTAACACTAAAAGCGACTCGCTGATATAGAGTTTTACGTTAAAACCAACGGCCGTGTGAACCGACACCCGACTTTCTAGGGTTCCGTACCCAAAGGGTAAAAACTGGCTATCTGTCTGTATGTCCGTCTGTCACCAGGTTGTATCTCATGAACCGTGATAGTTAGACAGTTAAAATTTTCACAGATGATGTATATCTGTTGCCGCTATAACAACAAATACTAAGAACAGAATTAAATAAATATTTAAGGGGGGCTTCCATACAACAAACGTGATTTTTTGCTTGCTTTTGCTCGATATTGATAACGGCAACAAGTAGACGTTTAAAACATTCACAGAATATTAAGTTATATATTTATAGTGGATATAAATAATTAAATTAAAATAAAATTAATGTTTAAGGAGGGCTACCATACAAAAGGCATTTAATTTTTTTTGCCTTTTTTATAAATGGTACGGAACCCTTCGTGCGTGATTCGGACTCGCACTTGGCCGGTTTTTACTTCAACTTACCGTGGACACAATATCATCGGTGTAGAGCGCGATATGTTCAACTCCCGATGAACCCAGGGCCTTCACGAACTCGCTGGCTTTGCTTGTTGGTTTCAAACCTTTGGCTGCCTCATTCATTGATAGCTGAAGTAAAGAAAAATACGTATAAAATACGTCGGTAATACGATAATACAAGAAGCCCTATTAAATATGTCCTATGAAGAAACAGAGGAATTACTAATAGTTTTAAAATAATATTATACTTAAGTGGTTCATTCTATTGTCTCGGTATGTATAATTTAATATTAAGTTTTTTTTATGACATATGGCGGCAAACGTGCAAGCGGGTCACTTGATGGTAAGCGATCACCGCTGCCCATAGACAACTGCAACACCTGGGGTGTGACAAGACACAAGAGCGTTGCCGGCCTTTTAAGAAAACATACAGACTCGTTTTTTGAAGGTTCCAATGTCGTATCGATTCGGGAATACCACCGCAGGCAGTTCATTGCACAATTCGGTCGTACGTGGCAGGAAGTCGTAATTGTTTATTGAATTTCTAGTACTAATTAATGTTTAACGCCTGAAATACAGTAACGCCTGAAATACAGGATGATTTCATGACATCAAAATAGTGATGGGTTGCTAGCCGACATGAATCCTTAGATTTGTGCCCATTCCATCGACTATTGACTAGACTAGCTTCTACGGTCTGCGCGGGAAGAGAAGCAGCTGGCACATTCTACTTTTTTCCTTTTCTCTCAGACCAGAATGGAAGAGAAGGGACAACGTATTGTGATCTGTTTTTTTATAATTAGTTGTTAAATATACTTACCAGAACTGTCTCCTCTTTGTTGATGACTGATGCTGAGTTGATGCAGGAGTAGGGAACCAAGTCATGGTTGTAATCCACACACCAAAATCTAGAAAAAAAATATTTAATATCAAAACTTGGATACACCATATCAGTAGGTAATACATTTCAGTACCTATCCTACTTAGATAACTATCATTATAAAATTAATATTGAAACTGACGTCATATAAATACAATTATATTTTGAAAATGCGTCACTCACGTATTTTGTCGGATTTTTTTTTTCGGGTTTACTCCTTCTATTTCGTTGATGGCAAAGGCACTGATAAGCTTTTCACTTCACATAAGTATTTAACCTTTTGTTCGCCAGTCCATCACAGGGTTGAATCTATTGAACCGTAATAGATAAAGGCTTAAAATTTTCACAAAACATGTTTATCTGTTGCCGCTATAGAAACACATAATTAAAAAACAATAGTAAAAGTGAGGTCCCTTATGCTTGTATGGGACCTCCCAACGTGTTTTTTTATGGAGATTTTCCCGATTCTGTCCAGGTTAATTAAGAACAATAAGTTGTGTTCGATATCAAAAGAGTTTCGTTAACCTCATAAGAGATGTCGCTTGAAAGAGGTTAAGCGTACTTATACATCAAATTCCCCATACAAGACACTTGGATGTTATAGTTATACCGTGTGATTTTGAACCTCTGAACTAAACTGAAATCCTGCTATCAGAATCCATGCTTGTATGGGACCTCCCAACGTATTTTCTTATGGGGTGTATTCCCGATTCTGTCCAGGTTAATTAAGAACAATAAGTAGTGTTCGAGATCAAAAGACTTTCGTTAACCTCATAAGAGATGTCGCTTGAAAGAGGTTAAGCACTTATACATCAAATTCCCCATACAAGACACTTGGATGGTGGAAAGGTAAAAACGAATAAAATTGACCTTCCATAGAAATTCGCCCGCGCTTCGGCCACTTTGTATGGGAAGCCTATCTTTTTTTCGATTTTCAGCTTTATTTCTTGCAATTCTATATTTCATTAGGGATTCTGATTTCAGGATTTCAATATAGTTCAGAGGTTAAAAATCACGCTGCATATCATATGGTGGTACGGCACACTTGGTGATGTGCGTGCTAATTCGACTCACACTTCGCGAGTCTCTTTTTTTTAATTGTGCCAATTGTACTTCAGTATATCTATTATTCTTACGGAATTGTAATCGAGTTGTCCATACCTGTGCATATTGAGGTTCCTTTCGTACCAGGACGCTGACTCCTCCAGGGTTCCATCAGCCATGTTTCCTTCCACGTGGTCAATGAACCTCAATTGGGTATCCGGGCTAAGAAACAATAAATGTGAATGAATAAGAAACAATGAAAGTTATGAAATGCTCTTATTTGCTCTTTAACCCTCGCTCGTAAAAGAGGGATAATGAAGCTTTTGTTACTCGCTGGTCAGTCAGCATGGCACGCGCAACAACGTTTATCAAGTACCGCCATTTTGTTTTTCAAAATATCAAAGAGCGATATGTGGATAGTAGATATCGTGCGTTAATTAGAATACCAGTTACCAGTAGTCATAAACTATGAAGTCTTTAAATAAATTTATCCTATGTATAATATTTTAACAAATAAGTAAACTAATAAAATTAATTCCCTTGTATGCTGGTCTGAGAGAAAAAAAACGTAGAATGTACCAGCTGCTATTCTTCTCGCGCAAATCGTATAAGCCGATCGAGGGAACGGGCAAAATTCCGAGGAGTCATGTTAATAGGCGATGCGGGTAGCAACCCATCACTATTTTGATTCCTTTTTCCACCTAATGCCCACCCACCAACATGCTAAACGTGGCCTTCGGGTCTTATAGACCTAGGCTGTGTCTACACCGCAAGGGAAAAATATGTGATACTATTTATATATGTAACAAAATTCAATCTGTTGGTTTTTGTCTGGCTTCATCATTATCATTACAGCCTCCAGATATACAATGCTGAACATAGGCTTTTCCCAAATATTTCCTTCTTCATAATTGGAAGGGGTTTGCTATACACACCCACCACCACGCTTAGCAGACGGGTTGGTGAGCTCTGTTTCTATGGCTTATCTCGGTTTCGACGCTGCTCACCGAAACCGTTTTTTAAGCGTGGGAATGGAAGGAGTTGGTTAGGTTGGGAAAACGGGATTAAAGTATTTGGGATGCTACTTGCTCGAATGAAATGAAGATAAGTAACAGCTCGGGAGGGGCGTCTTTATCCAACGCCAAACGAGCAACCACCGGACAGGCAGTTGAGTATGATACCGCTGACCATTGTGCTTTGCTTATACTCAATTTCCGCTAGCTCCGTGGCGCAGTGGTCAACACGCCAGCCTGCGACACGAGAGTGCCCGGGTTCGATCCCCGGCTAGGTCAAGATGGAAAATTATCTTTTTCAGATTGGCCTGGGTCTTGGATGTGTATCTATATATGTATTTGTTACAAAATATAGTATCGTTGAGTTAGTATCCCATAACACAAGTCTCGAACTTACTTTGCGGCTAGCTCAATCTGTGTGATTTGTCCGTAAATATTTAAAATTTAAAAACTTACAGCAATTTATTGATTACATCATCTTCTACTGCTTTGTATCCGGGTAGGAAAATCCCAGAATATTTTGTCCGGTCTATCAGGGTGTGCGTGTTGTCACCGTACTGAAAATTAAAATTAAAGTAGGTACTTATATAAAATCTACTTAAATACTAGTCGACTCGGTAAGCTGGACCAGTGGAACTGGCGCTGGAGAGTAAAGGATATCTGTAACAATAGTTCTTCTCTATACTATTATACTCTAGACCAGTGGTTTTCAAACATTTTCCGGCAGACCGCTTCCGAAAACAAAGGATTGATAGTTTTTTTTTCATAACGTTCAGTACTTTCGCAGATGCCTTACAGTGATGGGGCTTCGCGGAGCATACTTTGTGTATGCGCCTCGAGTCCCAATGACTGGTCCCTTAGGGACTGGAGTCTTGCACTGTCTGATTGGGGGTACGATGTCCGCTGGCCGCCCGCTGGTACGTAGAGGACCCGAACCCTGGCTGTCCCGGCTAGGGAGGCTGTCCTGCCGCCAGTGTCAAAAGCTCGTGATTGGTCGTCGTGCCGGCCTGGGAGACCGGAGTGGAACACGGCGGCTGATCATTGTGTTGGATCGGGGGCCCTTCCGTCCCCCGTGCCAGCAGCGCACCTCACTTGTTATTCATTGCGGGCCATCATTCCTTAACTTTGCCTATGTAACTGTCGTAACTACGACAATCCTCAATTTTTTCTCTGTTAACCACCTTTTTTATGGCAAGATCGAATAATAGAAAACATGTTTCTACAGCGGCACCCCCTTCCACATTCAATGTGGACTTCTTCGACGTCAGAGGAATGCATTCCAACCTCAATGTCGTCCATTATCACTTGGAGACGACTAAGCCGGCTCTTTTTTTTCCTGACTGAGACACAAATATCCTCTCCGACCGACGTCACATATCTCTTGTATCCCGGTTTCAGCTTGGAGCACAAGTTTATGCCCAATGCTGGGGTGTGTATGTACGTACGGGAAGATGTGATCGACGATATGTTGTCGACGTCTCAGCAGCCTTGAAGACAGAAACCTGTCATTGTTATGGGCGCGCGTAGATCACGGTAACCGCATCCGGTTCTATGCGTGCCTTTACAGGTCCCATAGCGGTGATGCCGAAACAGACCGACTTCTCGGGCATGTACAGAAGGGCATAGACGAAATTCTCCAGCAGCACCCATCGGCGGAGGTAGTGATCCTAGGGGATTTCAACGCTCACCACTTTGAGTGGCTAGGATCACTGAAGACCGACTACGCTGGGAAGGCTGCATACAACTTTGCTGTAACAAATGACCTCTACCAGTTAGTTGATGGTCCTACCAGAATACCTGATATTGAAGGACACAACCCTGCTTTGTTGGATCTTCTACTGACCTCACATCCAAACGATTACCAGGTATTCCGTGATGCCCCTCTGGGAACCTCGGATCATTGCCTGGTACGTGCTGTGGTTCCATGCGGTCAGACCACGCAATTCAGACCACTTGGTATGCGTCGTGTGTGGCATTATAGGTCAGCAGATTGGGATGGATTGCGAGAGTTTTATGCATCCTACCATTGGAGACGGTTGTGCTTCTCATCAGAAAATCCTGACAATTGTGCGAAAGCTGTCGCCGAGGCGATACTGCTGGGCATGTAGCACTCCATGCTACATTCCCAGCTCGGCGGTTCGTATCGGAGGGCGGTCTCAACCTTGGTTTCGTTGCTCGTCTTTGCGTGCCGCCCACCTCAAGCGCGAAGCCTACGAAGCCTGGGTTGCTGCGCGAAATGTCAAGGATGGTAATACTTCTGATTTGAAGAAGCGGTTCAACGCAGCTTCAAGAGCCTACAAGAAGCAGATCACTGCAGCAAAGTTTGCGCACACTACACGCATTGGTAAGAGATTGGTTGGCTATCCCTCCGGGAGTAGAGCATTCTGGTCTCTTGCTAAGGCAGCGCAGGGGAATTTCTGTCGCCCTTCACTTCCATCTCTGCACAATCGTCAGGACTCGCTGGCCCACTCCGCAAAAGAGAAGGTCGATCTCTTGGCTACTCTCTTTGCGTCAAATTCTACCCTTGACGACGGAGGAGCATCGCCACCCTTTTTACCGCGATGCGAGCACTCAATGCAGGAAATTCGCTTCACTCAAAGTGCAGTGCGACGTGCTCTGTTTTCCCTCGCTGTCTTACACCTCAAGAAAAGTCCCGTCTTCGTGGAAAGTAGCCTTCGTTCACCCTATTCCTAAAAAGGGTGACCGCACAGACCCGTCTAACTATCGGCCTATTGCGATAACCTCCCTGCTCTCTAAGGTGATGGAGCGTGTGATAAACATCCAGATCCTTGGTTATCTTGAAGATCATCAGCTAATTAGTAACCGTCAATACGGGTTCCGCTACGGGTGTAGTCATCATCATCAGGTCCTTTTTAGTCTCCACTACAGGAGCACGACCCTCTCTGTACTACTAGGGCCATACTTGGCCAGAGCAGCCAGAGGACTTGGCCTACACTCTCCACGCTGGCCAGACGGGTTGGAGAGGTGTCTTAGATGTTTATAAGCTTTGTTTAGCTTGTATTTCCTAAGTCGCCTTCTACGACATCCACGGGAAGACTTGGAGTGGTCCTATTCTACTCTGCCGGATACCACACGGCTACGGGCGTAGTGCTGGTGATCTTCTTGTGTACTTAACGCACCGATGGGCAGCCGCCATCGAGAGCAAGGGAGAAGCACTGGCATTTAGTCTAGACATCACAAAGGCTTTTGACCGGGTCTGGCATAAGGCTCTTCTCGCGAAGTTACCATCTTACGGGCTGCCTGAGGGACTATGCTTGTGGGTCGCTAGTTTCTTATCTGGGCGTAGCATTCAGGTCGTTGTAGACGGATTATGCTCCGATATCATGCCCATCAATGCTGGCGTCCCCCAAGGATCTGTTTTATCACCTACGCTGTTTCTTGTGCACATCAACGACATGCTTAACACTAGTAGCATCCACTGCTATGCAGACGACAGTACGGGTGATGCATATTATGCAGG
Source organism: Elegia similella (assembly GCA_947532085.1). Classification (NCBI taxonomy): domain Eukaryota; kingdom Metazoa; phylum Arthropoda; class Insecta; order Lepidoptera; family Pyralidae; genus Elegia; species Elegia similella. Next base: position 8,092,754 of record OX383933.1, read on the forward strand.
TCGTGCAAATATCCCTCAAACACAGGTGGAGGAGAACAGAAAGAGACTTGTGTCTGACATTGAGACCTCTCTGGAGCAGGTCTCTGAATGGGGTAAACTAAACCTAGTTCAATTCAACCCTACTAAGACACAAGTCTGCGTGTTTTCCGCTAAGAAGACCCAATTTAACATAGCGCCGAAGTTCCGGGACACCTCTCTTACCATTTCTAAGAGTATTGGGATCCTTGGCGTCGATATTACGAAGGAGGTCCAATTCCTGGACCTCCATTGTTGCAGATGTCCATGGGCGACGGTGACCACTTTCCATCAGGTGGCTCGTCTGCTCGTTTGCCGTCGGATATACATAAAAAAAAAATGACTCAAATCAAAGACAATATAATACCAACGCACTCTAAAACAGTGGGAATATAGGTAAACTAGCTTTCGCCCGCGACTTCGCCCGCGTCAATGTCGATCCCTTGGGCAGTACTTTTTCCCGGGATAAAATGTACCTTATGACCTTCTCTGTACCCCAGATAACGTGTATGCAAAACTTCATGATGATCGGTTCACTAGTTACAACGTGAAAGCGTAACAAACAAACTCACTTTCGCATTTATGTATAACTAGCTTTCGCCCGCGGCTCCGCCCGCGTCAATGTCGATCCCTCGGGAACAGTACTTTTTCCCGGGATAAAAGGTCTAAATAGGATAAAAGCCTATGTCCTTCTCCGCACTCCAGATAACTTGTATGCAAAATTTCATGATGATCGGATCAGTAGTTACGGCGTGAAAGCGTAACAAACAAACAAACAAATAAACAAACAAACAAACAAACAAACAAACTCACTTTCGCATTTATAATATTAGTAAGGAAGTAAGGATAAGGATACTAGCTTTCGCCCGCGGCTCCGCCCGCGTCAATGTCGATCCCTCGGGAATAGTACTTTTTCCCGGGATAAAAGGTAGCCTATGTCCTTCTCCGTACTCCAGATAGCTTGTATGCAAAATTTCATGATGATCGGTTCAGTAGTTACGGCGTGAAAGCGTAACGAACAAACAAACAAACAAACTCACTTTTGCATTTATAATATTAGTAAGGATAAGGATTAAGTTAGGATTAGTATAAAACCACTTAGGCGGCTATTACACTACCTGATATTTGCACACAATATTCAGATTATGTTTAAGTTAACTACAGTGGCATGCCCAGTTATACCCAGTAGTACTAATAAGCCAGTCGAATTGGCTTCGTGTAATTGGACATTAAGCCAGGCCAGTAATATTCCACGATAAGAAATTACTGGCTTATGGATTGGCTTAATTATTAATCCAATCCATAAGCCAGTAATTTCTAAATTTAAACAAAGCCAGAGGAAGGGCCATTAGATTAAGCCTTAATCTTATGGCTCTTCCTCTGGCTTTGTTTAAAAGGGCTGTTGAGGCACATCACTACCGGAAGGATGGGCTGGGACCGCGGGAACCGGCGTTTGCGGCTTTAGGCAGTCAGGCAACATACTTACAATAGACGACACGCGCGCGCGTGTCATCTGTCCGCAACCTCCGCGGCCATTTTCCAAATTCATCAAGCATATAACCTTGAGGTTCAGTAAATTGTAACTAGAGGCAATAAATACTAATTTTCCTGAAGCGGATTTTTACTGAGAACTTCTTAAGATAACTCTTATTACAGTTTAGACTGTAATAAGAGTAATGGCGATATTCAGACTAGCCTTAGGGCTAGTCTGAATATCGCGTGGTGTTATAGGCGCCTTAGATTCAGGTTTCCAATCCGATTTCTTTTGGAAAGAACTTACTGTTTTTAATATTGCATATCTGACTACACCATCCTCATCCGCCTCCTCAGTGATGCCCTTCACCACCTCCGCGCCCCCCTCTTTCGCCCTTCGGACCAGCTCGTCTAGGTTGTGAACCTCGAAAGCGATGTCCTTCACAAAGTCGCCATGTGCTGTTAGACCTTTCGCTATTTCACCGCCAAATGTGGTAGGCGATTCGAAGATCAATATTATCTGAAAATAGAAGCAATATTTTTTATCCCATTGTTATTGTAAACATACATACTTATCACGTCCTTATTCTTTACTGGGTAGACAGAGCCTAGGGCCATAAGACCACAGTTAGCTGTTGATGGGTGTCTAAGTGGAATTTAAAATAGGGATGCTAGCCGCATCGCCTATCGACGTAATTCAAAATTTACGCCCATTCCTTGAAACTGCTTTTATGATCACGAATAGCTTTTTGTTCTCCCAGACCAGCATATAAGAAAATTGTAAGCTAAATATTATAGATATAGGGAAATAAATAGACAGCACCCAACGGCGCACATAAAACACTTACCTACCTACAGTTCCTTTTAATAAACAAAAAAAACTGCATAAAAATGTATGGTCTATTGAAATAATTGAAATCTAGTAAATAAATTAATGTCTTTTATCATTGCCGAGTTTTTGCTAAAAACTCGGTCGAGAAGTTTTAAATCAGATTTTTTTCTTTTGGAACAAAATTTTGTGTTACCTTGTCACTAGGACCCAAACAAAAATAGTCTTGTACCAAGGCTGATTTTAGAGTGACGCGTTTGAATAGCGCCGTCCAGACCAGACGCGCGTACTTACAATAATACTAGATATAGTCTCCTTTTATAGTTACGCAGGAGAAACGCGCGTCGCTTCGGCCAGCACTGACGAAGCGCGCGCCGCCCAGGCCAGTGCAGACAAAACGCGCGTTCAATAATCAATTTGCAATGGCTTACGACGTCGCCGTTGCATTTTTGACGTAAAACGTCTTTAAAATCTATACTATACACGGGGTACCATGTCAGAAAACCGGACCGTAACAAATTGGTCTATATCGTCTGACATTAATAACTACAAAACTATTCATCGTAGAAACATGATTTTTGTGACATTATTTAGCGTATATAGTCAGCTCGCTGCTAAGACCTTGAGTTTGCATCGCGGCATCTAATTTTCTTTCAATCTTTAACACTAAAAGCGACTCGCTGATTAGACGTTTCACGTTAAAATCAACGGCCGTGTTAACCGACACAGCCGCACCCGACTTTTTTTTTATTAGAAAATAAACTGCAACTCATGTTATTATTGTGTCCCAATGATAACGACCATACACGACTGTACATTGCAACGAAACACGCGATACTAAAACTCAGCGCACGGCGGTCAAGCGCGCGCTGTTAAAACGCGCTGGTCAACGGCGCGTCTCGCCGGCGGCACTATGAAATCAAACTTTATGTTTTACCTGGTGGAGTCGCACTGCATGTGACACGACTGGTCTCTCCACCGTCGCCTCTCGGACAGCCAGCGGCCTGAACCCCAGCCTCGTCACAAAGTAACTTGCAGTCTGAAATAAACGCATATATTTTTACAATCTAATTATGCCGTTCAGGCTAGACAGCCTGTCAACGAAAAATTTTGTATAAAAATGACAATTTATTTTTGAGTTTCCAGCATTTGTCCCATAGGAAAAGTTGTTCATTTTGACGGGCTGAGTCACCCCTTCACGGCAACATCGTTGGTTATGTTACAAGCTGTAGATATAATACAACATAGTTTTTCAACTGTTACTCGTAGATATTGTATTTCGATGAAGGTCTAAATTATACCTACAACAATCAGATTATGCGCCCGCGAGATGTAACTTTTCTTATTTTTGAAATATTATACCATTCTATATAATTTTATTATTAACCTATACTGTCCCACTGCTGGGCAAAGGTCTCCCCCATTTCCTTCCAAGCATCCCTACTTTGTGCCACTTCAGACCATTTCTTTTCATGGCTCGTGATATCATCACACCAACGCTGTATATATGCCTATAAAACCATTCTATATATGCCTATAAAATTCAAAATATGCCCGGAAACCTAGTAGTTTTAAGTATAACTTTATATGTAGACACACCTGAATTCTCTCGAAGTCAAAAATCAAAACGTTTATTCCGAAAAAGGCAATTTTTACGCGTCAAATCTCATTTAAAATGATGTTCTTTACTGAGAAAAATTTTATTTATTAATAAATAATGTTCAAAAGCTACAGACTACTGGCGTGTAGGAACCGACCACTGCGGAGAAGGAAATACCGAAAAAAACTCTTTTCAACAGTATTGGTCGTCTACTTGCCTGAAGTTCGCTTAGTGTATATATTCTTTGCCTGAAGGGCTATGTATGATTATATTACTTTATCTTTCTTTTCTTTTCTCTTTTCGGTTAAAAATTGAAATATACATATTTACATAATTTGGTTAGTCTCAATTCAATCACAGTCACAAACAAATATTTAGAAAACTCTTTTTTTGTATTTACATTTTTTACATTATTTATTACTTACAGCTTTCGCATTGCCAACCCAGAATACGAGGTGATCGAAGTTTAAAACCTTTCCTTCGGGACGTTTGCTGGTATCGTTAGATGCACCCTTCGTCATTTTACCTGCAAGAAGATCACTTTAATTTTTTCTTAGTGTCACATGATCATTATAAAAATATGTAATAACTAGCTTTTGCAAGCAGCTCCGCCCGCGTCAATGTCGATCCCTCGCGAATAGTACTTTTTCCCGGGATAAAAGGTAGCCTATGTCCTTCTCCGTACCCCAGATAACGTGCAAAATTTCATGATGATCGGTTCAGTAGTTACAACGTGAAAGCGTAACAAACAAACAAACAAAAAAACAAACAAACAAACTCACTTTCGCATTGATAATATTAGTTAGGATGAGTTACTCACGTACGAAGTCAGCCGACATGTTTCGACCTCATCCGGGTAAGTAACCCGTTGTTACATATTTTAATGGGCAGGGGTGTCATCCTCAACTACCTGTCCTGTGATTGCAGGCATGGCATCGGGTGCGAACGCCCGGCCTCCCGAGCTTCTACTTGCTTTTCCCTCAGTAGTATCCCAATACCTTTCCTTTCCTTCCCAAATCCAAAAAAATCCTATACTTTCCCAGCTTCAAAATGCTTGCGATGGGCAGCAGCATCAGACACACAAGAAAGCCAAAGAGACTACGCTCGCCAACCCGCCTGACAAGCGTGGTGAGTATGGCAATATCCTCCCATGAAACGAAGAATCCTTGGGAGAGGCCCGTGTCCAGCTGTGGACTTTTTATGGCTGTAAAGATGATGATGATGATAACATATTTTAATAATGTCTATATACAATTATAAAAGTATAATTTTACTTCGTCGATTTCGATGATTATTAGTAAAGTATTTATTCATGTAGAGGTATAGTAGATGATATAACAGATAAAAGAATTACAAATGAAAATCAATCGCTGGTTTGCATTTATTTATATGTCAGCACTACGGCGATCCTAAGATATATAACAAAATCATAATTTCTGTACATCTGTTCGCACTTAATTTAAAAATTATCTAGTACTGTTTTAAATGTTTCTTTAGTAACAATTTGTATGGCTAAGGTATAATCGCAGTTTACTTATTTATATTACCTGTAATAGTCTCATTCTTTTTAAAATGTCCTAATACCATTCAAAAAATCATGTTACGATCACGGTTCGGTTGTTCGGAGTACGGTAGGTTTACTTCGTAAAATTGAAGACGAAAGGCATGGAAGAACATCAGGGTTGTTGGTGAAGTTCATGATAATTATAAAACTGGCTATGTATGGACTTCTGCAGGTGACCGTACCTATAAGTAGGCAAAATACCACGTCTATGCAACCTCTTTTTTGCAAGAACTATATTGTTCTTTTTTGATTAAACTAACGCGAGATAATAACATTATTAATATGCGAATTAAGGGTTTCTTACGTACGAAATCAGCTATAGACCGACATGTTTTAACCTCATCCGGAGGTCCTCCTCAGGGCCTATAGCTGACTTCGTACGTGAGTAACCCGTAATTCGCATATTAATGATATTATTCTTTATTATTTATGGGTTGACGTCACAGCAATAAATCAGCACCATGTATTTGAACCCCTTTAATTTTACATTATTTTTATTATTGATTGTTGAAGCGGAAATACATTATACTCATTCTGTGAAAATTTCAAATTTCTACCTTGATTAATACTAAATATCAATTGCTTTTCAAGCAATTTAAACTTGACTTACTTACGTTAAATAAACGCAAGTAAAACTTGAAGTTTTTGCTTGTTTCTAATAAGACGTGATTGAATTACTAATGTTTAACTGATGTAAGTTAACCTAGCAATTGTTGCAAATTAAAGTTCTATTAAATGTGATTATATCAAGCCTACAAATTATAAAGATTGGTTGGCTATAAAAACTTTGTATACAATATAAACAGCCGTAAAATAAATTTTAAAGTAGGTAACTGTTATTTAGGTAAGTATTATTTTTATTACTTTAGCGAGCTCCTGGCGTAGTGGTTAACACGCCAGCCTGCGACGCGAGGAAGCCCGGGTTCGATCGCCGGTCAGGTCATGATGGAAAACGATCTTTTTCTGATTGCCTGGGTCTTGGATGTTTAATTGTTTATCTATATTGATATTAAAATATAGTATCGTTGAGTTAGTATCCTACGACACAGGTTCACAACTTACTGTGGGGCTAGCTCAATTTGTATGAATGTAACTATATATTTATTTATTTACCTTTCGCGCTATAAACAAATCATCATCATCATCATGTCCTTTTTAGTCTCCACTACAGGAGCACGACCCTCTCTGTACTACTAGGGCCATAAACAAATAATTATGTATAAATATAAACGGGACTTTTGATGATTGACGGGATGAACCTTAACCTTATTAAGTAGGTAAGGTCTAACAAAGATAAAAAATTGTAAATGTATTCTCAATGAAAAATAATGAAAAATGCAGCTATTGAAATACTTTAAAAAAAACTGGTTGTCTGTAAAGTCAGATTACTGACGATAGTTTTACGTGATAACGGTGAAAGAGAGAAAGATACGTGACGCATCTACCTCGAACAGAAGGCTTAGGCCGATTGTGTTGTGCCTCTCTATCGCTTGTTCCGCGCTCTCACTTGCACGCGGAACGATACACTTTCGTGCATGCTGCCGGTGTTCAACGATTTATATGACGATATCACGTCAATATATATAGCCGTGTGGTATCCGGCAGAGTAGAATAGATAGATAGATAGATAAGATAGATAAAACGTTTATTTGATTTGCCACAAACACACAAATTGCCGTTAAACAAATAATCTTATATCTAATACATGAGCAAAAATGTCATTTGTGTGCTGCAGCAAGGCAAAAAGGCCATAACTCAGCGATTATTTTGCACCGAGATACAAAAACACTGATTTTCAGTTATCACCTTATAAGCAGGTGCGGGCACAGAGAGATATTTTTATACGTTATACGTGTGTATAAATACAACAAAAAATAAGTAAGTTAGTACATATATTTATAGAAGGAACCACAACCATAATATTAAAACATAAATTATATACCTTAAATGTTACTAAGAATATTTATATCAATAAGAAAGAGAGACAATAAAAAAAATAAAAACATATCAAATTATAAGGACACCAAGCAGTCGTTAGCCAGACACCACAATCTAGAGAAGCTCCCCCTACCGGTAACGTTTTGGAATGCCGATAAGTTGCTTTTGTAAAAGTAAAGATCTATAGAATAGGACCACACCAAGTCTTCCCGTGGATGTCGTAGAAGGCGACTTAGGAAATACAAGCTAAACAAAGCTTAAAAACATCTAAGAGACCTCTCCAACCCGTCTGGCCAGCGTGGAGAGTGTAGGCCAAGTCCTCTGGCTGCTCTGGCCAAGTATGGCTCTAGTAGTACAGAGAGGGTCGTGCTCCTGTAGTGGAAACTAAAAAAGACCTGATGATGATCACGTCAAAATTGTAAGCCCTATTTTGAGAACTAATAAAGTTGATAATTCTTAGTACTTACCCATTGCACTCACCAAAAACACCTCTACGTTAAAAACAAAACGACATATAATGTTATTTTTACCAAATTTTAGCTATTTATACTTATTGATATTATCTCTAAATCGGATCTAGTTATGCATTTGTATATCATATCGAATTTGCTCGTTAAAATATTAATTACGCAACGTTCCAGTTTGTGATTATGTAATTTAAAGGAAAAGCTCATAGGCGTTTCGCTTTAAAATAGGTTATTTGCTATAAGATAACGATATGGATTCACTTGCTTAAATAATCATATTTACTTTCTATACACTTTGATTCCGATTTCCATCTTTTTGCCCCACCCCGGTATGCTAAAAGACGTTTGGGTCTTATAATATAATATATATAATATAATATACAGCGTGATTTTGAACCTCCTAGCTATATTGAAATCTCAGAATCAGAAGCCCTAATGAATTATAGAATTGCATGAAAAAAAGCTGAAAATCGAAAAAAAAATTAGGGTTTTCCATACAAACTCTCCGTTCAGCTGGACGAGTTTCTATGGAAGGTCCAATTTTTTTTTTCGCTGTTTACCTTTTTTTCTTGCAATTCTGTGTTCCATTAGGGATTCCGATTGCCAGATTTCAATATAGCTAGGAGGTTCAAAATCACGCTGTATACGGACAAATCACACAGATTGAGCTAGCCCCAAAGTAAGTTCGAGACTTGTGTTATGGGATACTAACTCAACGATACCATATTTTATAACAAATACATATATAGATACACATCCAAGACCCAGGCCAATCTGAAAAAGATCATTTTCCATTTTGACCTGGCCGGGGATCGAACCCGGTCACTCCGTGTCGCAGGCTGGCGTGTTGACCGCTGCGCCACGGAGCTAGTCAAATTGGTCATTTATGGTCTTAGTCTTTGTCTACGCCGTCAAGGATCGAGACATGATGATACTGTGCAACTTGTATAGCATTTTCTGTAGCCATGTATAGGTCTTCCAGTGTGCAGGTCTCAGGGCACGCTGGGCATGACAGTAGATGTGTCATGGTCTGGGGAGACACACCACAGTGGCAAATATAATTTGCAGATTCTGTATAGCCCCCACCTGAACAGGTTATCCTAGCTGCGGCCGACTTGGGTTCTTAGTCTTACACAAGACAAATATAAAAAATGCCGCTGAGTGTAAGCTACTTGTAAAATTCTTAACAGCAAAAAGAAAGAAAGAAAAGAAAGAAATATTGTTTATTTGCGTCAAATATCTTGTTAAAATATAAGTATAATAATATTTGTAGATAAAGTATTCTAAACATAATGCTAAACCGATGTCCACTCAGCATGAGTCTAGGCATCTTGCAATACCCCGACGCTGGTCTTCCGGAGACACCAGCCAATCGAGAAGTACTACTGCGCGCTGCATCGACACGCCAATGATGAATTCAACATATACCTAGATAAAAACCGGTCAAGTGCGAGTCGGACTCGCGCACTAAGGGTTCCGTACCGTTATTTATAATAAGTAAAAGTTATTAAAAATAATTTTATTATATGATGTAACAAAAAATGTAATTTTTAACTTTATCTGTGCTATACGACGTTGCTTCTGTAGGTAGCCCTATAGGTTTTGATTCCCTTGCGATGTGAATGTCGAAAAAGCACGAAAATTTGCGGCATAAACGGCTGTATCTTTTTATTGCGTAGGCTTAGAAGTTTGATTTTTTCACAGGTCAAAGAGACAGTAGACCTAATTATTTGATATAAATTTTAGCTTGATACCTCAACGCGATCCTGAGAAAAAGGGTCTTGACAGACCGACAGACAGACAGACAGACGGACAACCAAGTGATCCTATAGGGGTTCCTTTTTACCTGTTTAGGTACGGAACCCTAAAAATGTGGATTAATTAAATGGGAAAAATGTAAATATGTTGTTCATAATGCTTAAGAAAATGAAGAAAGAAAATGGAGTAAATTATACCTATTTAGTAAACGTTAAATTATATATATAGAACACAGCACAAGTTAAGTTAATTGAAAAGCAACTGCATATTGAAAATATATTCCTTATATTTAAATTTAAAAGATTTGTTGATACAGCAGATGCTGTAGCGTGTAGCTTAGGCACTATGGCTGTAAGCACAATGTTAATGCTATATTCAGATTATAATGATTTTTAAGGTGCACAGTTTAGTTTAAACAAAACTAAAATCTGATCAATAGACAAACAGACATAGCCATTTTACGTTTAAATAATATGTTAAGATCAAGATAAAAGATCGTATCAGTTTAATTAAGGATGACGACGTAATATTACCATAAAATTGTCATAGTATCTGACTGGCATTGGCGTCTACAGATTCAATGTCAACAACTTCAATTAGAACCTACTTAAACAAATGTCAGTTAATCTGTCCCATGCCTGTGTTGTTGAGTCTTTATTTTTATTAAGTACTAGCTTTCGCCCGCGGCTCCGCCCGCGTCAATGTTGATCCCTCGGGAATAGTACTTTTTCCCGGGATAAAAGGTATGTCCTTCTCTGTACTCCAGAGAACTTGTATGCAAAATTTCATGATGATCGGGTCAGTAATTACGGCGTGAAAGCGTAACAAACATACAAACTCACTTTCGCATTTATAATATTAGTTAGGACTAGCTGTTGCCCGCGACTTCGTCCGCGTCAATTTCTGTTACTATGATTAATTAGGCTTATTCTTAGTATCGATGAATAATTTTCCCCCGTTTTCAAAACATTTTTTATTGATGATTCGCTCCTATTGGTTGCAGCGTGATGTTTTGTAGCCTAAAGTCTTCCTCAATAAATAAATGGACTACCCAACACAAAAAGAATTTTCCAATTTCAGTAGTTCCTGAGATTAGCGCGTTCAAACAAACAAACAAACAAACTCTTCAGCTTTATAATATTAGTATAGATTATTACCCGAAGGATTATTAAAGTGGTACAGAATACGTAATAAGTAGTATTATATGGCGTGGCTGCTTTGAATTTATTAACTGCCTCCGTGGTCCAGTGGTTAAGGCGTTTGCCTGTAGACCCGGGTGTCGTGGGTTCGATTCCCACGGGAAGCATACTTTGTTTGCTTCCCGTGGGAATCACCTGATATACTCTTAATAAATTAAGAAATAAAATATGGTGAAACAATTTCATACGGGCGGGACTTGAACCAGCGACCTAGGTCTATGTACGACCTACGCTCTGCCATCTGAGCTACCGCATGTTCAATCTCGGCGCCGAAATTCTCCACCATATCCCATTCCCCTTATACGTATTAACGCTTACGTCACCTAACACAACTACCCGACTTTACAAGTGAGGTATTTGATTCAACTCATTTTACAATAAATATGAAAATCAACTAATGTGTAGGAAGCTATGCAATATTTTTAAGTGTTTAATTTCGGCTCCAAGATTGAATCATGCGGTAGCTCAGATGGCAGAGCGTAGGTCATACGTAGACCTGGGTCGCTGGTTCACTATATTTTCAATTTTTCACTATATTTATTTATTAATTTATTAAAAGTATATAAAAAATAGCATTGTGAATGCGAAATAAAACACGTATAAAAATATTGGGTAACCATCATATGCTATAGATACATATGTAAATGTATGTACTTCTTATATAAAGAAGATAATGTATGTGCGCTCATTAGATTTGTCTTGGCACTTTACAGTATCGCTCATAATAAAAGACACAAAAATCAATTGAAAAAGGAAAAAATATTTTGGTATTTTATGTAAGATCTAGATTTTTTTTAAATCTTTTTATTCGAAAGGATGCATCCAGATTGTTTGTTTGAAGTCGGTTTTCTTTCCATGAAAGATTATTCATAGTAACGTATATACGTTAATTATAAATAGCATATAGCGTATATACGTTAATTATTTTCATATGTATTGCCTTTGGTAAGGGAATTGCGTTTCTTCCATGCTGGTCTGGGAGAAAAGAAAAAACGTAGAATGTATCAGCTGCTTCTCTTCCCGCGCAGATCGTAAAAGCCGAACGAGGGAACGGGCAAAATTCCATGGAATCATGGTAATAGGCGATGCGGCTACCAACCCATCACTATTTCGATTCCGTTTTTCACCCTATACTGGTGGGTATAGGGTGCATGTACGTGTCTTATAGACCTAGGCTCTGTCTACCACGCAAGATGTATGATGTATGTATGTAATTGCGTTTGAGTTTAAAGAAAAGTCATTTTACTGTAATAAAATATTTTCTTTTATTAATTTATATTATACATATACATTATATTTACATTAAGATCGCAGATATAATCATACAGAGTATTAACTCGCACCTATATTTGTCTATTATATCCTATTCGCAAAGGTAAGGCACCTCATGGAAGCTTCATTTCTCGCCCATTTCTGGATGACGGTCGGAATATTACAAAATATAGGTATAATTGTACTTCATGATTAAAATAAATAGTGGCGTTACTTTTTACCAAATTGAGATTTTTTATTACTACCGCAATAAAAAAGAGAAACGTAAAAAAAAAAATTGCTGTTGTATTTCTGAAGCATTTATACATTATTCTTGTTATTTTTACACACTACGTATAAAAATTGTTAACTTCTTAAACCAATAAAAATTATGATAATTTTAACAAAAATCTCAGTTTAGTAAATACTAACGCTCAATAAGTTTTACCAATTTATTGACTTCAATTACTATCTAACCTAAAATTTATTTACAAAAATACAATATTTAAAAGCAATAAGCATTTTCGATACAATTTATTTTAAATTAATTCGACAAAGTCTATATAAATTCATCGACCATAAATAAAATCCATTAAGGGTGACAAACATAAAAAGTACATTATAAACAAAAGTAATCAGATAAAAAGACTAGGCGTTGCCCTCAATGGAGTTCATTTTCAGAAATCGGCATTCACAATATTATCAATAGGTAACAACATATTCTATATTTACAACAAAAACATTTACATAAGGAAATGCATGCGGAGATTATTTAATCGATACACAGATAAACAGTTCATTAATCAACATATTTTTAATAAACTATATTTATTCTTTTCGAGGAAGAATAAAACTTGTACTAAAAATCATTTAGGTTTTATTTCTTCTTTAAATCATTAGGACATCTAAAATGTATACTTACGAAAAAAATCATTTAGGTTTTATTTCGTCTTCAAATCATTAGAATATCTTTTTAAAATGTATATGTACGAAAAAATAATTTGAGTTTTATTTATTGTTCAAATCATAAGACCATATTTTTTTTGAATGGGTAGGTAAGCACAAAAAAGTCATTTCGGTTTTATTTTTTGGTTTAAATCATTAGGTTTCCTTTTTTTCAAATTATATGTACATATACAAATATTCATAAAAATGCCCTTTTATAAAGGGATAAAATCTGTTTTAGTTTAAGTCATGGGCTAAAGGTAGTTAGGGTAGAACTCATCAGTCAATGTCCATCTCAATAACTAAGGTTTAAACCAGGGACTAACTTTAGATCACTTACACGGATTGACCCTAACAAATAAAGTTCACACGATAAAGTAATTAACACTACAAGCCGAGGAGGACGTATTAAAGGACAGTTAAGGGGGTATTATACCATCCTCAATAACGGATCCGATGAGAGGGACGCAGCAATAAGTGCGATACGATTGGAAATATCTCGTATCGTGTCTAACGAATAGCGGCGTCCCTTTCATCGGATTCGATATTCAGGATGGTTAATAGGTGCTTTACTGTTTAAAAACACTAAATGATATTCAGGTCAGGACGTACTTTTTCAGACAATCAGGGTTTTATGAAAATTTTACATAGCAGTATTAAAAGGTGAAATCATCTATTTGAATGTTTCGCTGCTTTTCAAATATAATCTTAGGACAACAGCATACTGGAATTAATGCAGTCATTTTCAGTAATGCTATATCATCATCATCAAGTCTTTTTAGTCTCCACTACAGGAGCATGACCCAATGTTATGCTATATGGTGGTAAGGAATTCAAAAAACCCTTATTATTGAACAATATTATTTGTCACAATATCATTACAAGTATTGTCGAACTAAGTCGACTTACAAAAAGTTCAGAGTCGTCGATATGTATCACGTTACATGAAAGATATAGGTATATTATTCTGTTTTAACAATGGATGATGATTGTAAGGATATGAAACTTTGTCATGGATAAGACAAAAAACCTTCAGTTTAAATAATTTTACTTAATAACACTTGGCTAACTTCAGCATCACGCCATAATTGGACTATATTAGATGACACAGTTGTTTCATATCCCTATCTAAATGGGATTGTACTGGTAACTAAACTGAATTTTCGGTACAAGTATAACGTAGGCTCAGTCAATTTACTCCTTTCGTCACCACTCCACCGGTGTGCGGTGGAGTGGTGACGAAAGGAGTAAATTCGTCATCAATGAGGGTTTCCTTAAACGTTTGGTGGCAGCACTGAGACGTGTCGTCCAATAAGCTGTTTTGGGACAACAATGTGATAGTCGTTGCTGTAGTTAATTATAAAGCAACTAACTTTTGCCCGTGACTTCGTCCGCGTTGAAGTAAACATTTTTTCTAATAGGATGAGATTGAACTAAGGAATCACGTTGTCCTTTACAAACTTTGCCCCCTTTTTCTACCCCTTAGGGGTAAGAATTTGGGAATATCGTTTCTCATTGGATGCCTATACTTATGTCATGCAAATAACACACCTCCAAGTTTCACGTTTCTACGATCAGTGATTTAGGCTGTACGCAGTCAGTCAGTCATTCCTTCAAGACAAAGCATTTTATATGCATAGAGATGACAACTACTGTAAATGAGAATATTTTATCTGCCTCGATGTCTCAGTGCTAGTACCTGGTGATAACCATTTCAGAATTCCACATTGAAATTAGACTTTAGTATCACGTTAACATACGGTTAATATTGATATGTCGAAAATCATACGACCTCAACCATATGATAATGTAACTAAAGTCTATTTTTAATTCATGACGAATCGATCTCCTCGCCACTACTCTGACGGTTGTCTGAGCTCTAAAGGGTACAAAGAAAGGTGTACATACAAAAGATAAAGGAACAAAAGCACTTACACTAATCTAAAATTAAATATACACATGGTAGATTTGGTATACCGCGGGACACGCCTTGGAGTGAAGTTTGGAAACAAATTTGAGATCAATTGTCGAAGAAGATTCACTTTTGGCCCATTTTTACCAATATGAGTATAATTAACTAAGAAAATTAACACTGGGATTTGATACTTCTTTTATGAAAGCGCTATTTTATATCTTAGGACATGCACAGTCCTAAAAAACAATTTTATGCAACGAAAGTTATTGCCTTGTTTTCTAACAAACAGTTTTCTTGTAGTTTAATAAAAATGTTAAAGAATTTGGGTAGATTGAGGCAAAAACGTCCTTACAATATAATGGAAACTTCGTAATTTATCAGTCGAGTATAACCTGGTTTGGTCCACTAAAGGCTTGAGCCTGAATCATCTAGTACGGGAAGGCACACTCTACAAGATTTAGAGAGTAAAAGTATAATATTTAAAAACAATTTAGTTGTTTTTCTACAAATATTTTTCACTGTGTATAAGTTTCTCGGTATCGGTCAGTATATATCATAAGTTTCTCGGTAATATCCTTAAAGTAACTTTAGATAAGTAAGTATCAGGATATTTGAGAGATATCAGATAATTTAGAATTGTACGTCTATTTAGTGTTTACGTCCTGTACCGATTCATTGCATATTCACTTCAAGGAGGCTATAAAGTTACCTAAGAAAAAAGAAAGATAGATAGAGGCGCCATAATCTAATCAGATGCTAAAAATAAGTCCAATACTTTAAAACGTGTGATGATGTGTGATTTAAATGAGACACTGAAATTAAAGTAACTTAATACATTTCTTAGCCAAAAAGGCAAACACTTTGGGTTATTTAGACCCTAATCACAGGATTAATATATGTAAGTACTAACAAACAGAACCTGTTCTATTGTAGGGTTCGAATCCTGGATACTAAACAAAAAGGATGAGAACACCTTATTGGTATTTGAAAGGAAAATCCTGTGACGCATTTTCGGTGCAGTATATGGTGACCTGGCGATCGAGATACAATGAGCAGTTTTATAAAATCTTTCAAGAGCCAAACATTGTGAGCTCCATCAAGGGGGGACGTTCTTGTGCCCTAGCTATACCTTCCACGTTTCAAAATAACATGATTATCAACAACTAATAAACCTTTTGGGACCAAACCACCTAACCTTCACTCCAAGGAACACGCCGCCAGAGATTGCTCGCTCGATCGCAGTCAGCCTACCGCTGGATATCACAGAGGTGGGGCGCGGGCGCTTCCAGTAGTTGCGCGCGCTCCACGGCCACCAGGCAACCACCAGGGGCCATCAGCAGCGGCGGCTGCGAGCCCACCCATACTTTCTTCACGTCTTCTGTCGTGTTCTGCGCTAGTGGAGACATGTAGACACCCCTGGAATTACAAAATAATAGGCTTATATATTTTTTTTTTTACATTTTACACATACAAATATCCTTTATCTTAAATATAGAAAAAATCTTCCAACGCTTCACATCGAGGCAACGTTCCCAGGATACTGCCAGTGTTCACTCGTTGAATCGCATATATATAGGTTTATATTACTTGTGTAAAATTCTAAGGTAACGCATACATGCATATTATCACGTCTTTATTCCTTTCGGAGTAGACAGAGCCTAAGAAAAGTCTATAAGACGATAAGACTCAAACGTTTAGCGTAGCAGTGAGGGTAAAGATGGAAAAGATATCAAAATAGTCATGAGTTGCTACCCGCATCGTCTAACAAAGGATTCCTAAGATTTTCGCTCATTCCCTCGCCCGCATTCTACGGTCACAAGAGAAGCAGCAGGTACAGTCTATGTTTTTATTTTCTCCCAGACCAGCATGAAAGAGTAGTCTTAGGGAACTCACTCACTAATTTGTAACACCAATTGAACGGCTTGTAATTGAGAGACAATTGTTGTGATTGTCAGGTAAAAATTAAAACAGGCATACATATACAGTGTCTATTCAATAAAGATATATGGCTAATGACGTGTGAAGCGAATCTACAAGTTAGTCCTCTAAAAAAAATCAAAAGATTTACTTTAAAAATAAATTTCAGTTAGTTTGAAACGTGACGAACCTTACCTCTTTTTTAATTTAACTTTAATATAGTGTGTTCTTGATAAGTGAAATAGACAAAAAACCCGGCGATGATCCAAATAATGTTAATTTTTTAAGACCCTAATAATACACCATGATCTAATTCTGAATTACCAAGTATCACTCTCTTCTACTACTATCTACCACTTTTCAAGCATAAATTCATCAAACCGTTTACGCTACAAAGCGTACGCTTGAAATACAAACCCTTCCTTCCGGCGCAGTCGAGTGAAAAATATTAGAAATTTACTTTATTATTAATACGCTATAATTTATTTAAATGCAAACAAAGCGTAAGTACTGCTATTAAATAACGGTGTTATTTAATTTATCATATTTGTTTACGTTTGAATATAACTCTAATAGGTACATCATCATTAGGCCTTTTTAGTCTCCACTGCATGACCCTCTCTGTACTACCGGAGCCATACTTGGCCAGAAAAGACAGAGGATTTGGCCTACACTCTCCTCGCTGGCCAGACGGGTTGGAGAGGTAAATAGGTACATAACTTTATAATAAATAAAACAGTATGCAAATATTAATTGAGGTTTATAAATAGAAACTATGTTAATGGCAGGTCTGCTTGAGCGTAATCCTGATCAATACAATACCTTTAGCTATTTCAATTGGTTTAATTGAGCGAGGTAATTATACTACTGCGTACTGGAAATACAATAGAAACAGTACTAATTTTCCGACTACGG
Source organism: Elegia similella (assembly GCA_947532085.1). NCBI lineage: Eukaryota > Metazoa > Arthropoda > Insecta > Lepidoptera > Pyralidae > Elegia > Elegia similella. Next base: position 8,110,540 of record OX383933.1, read on the forward strand.
CGAACTAAAATGGGGTTAAGATTTTGGTAGCCATGTTTGTGTATTGACAAATCTGTTCGAGCAATCATTGTTATTAATACAATTTCTCTAGCTATTTCTATAATGCACACTAGAAATAGTACTTTAGTCTGACTACATCAAGCTAGGGTTTATTGTTATACAACAAGGCGACCAATAATAAAAAAAAGAAATGATTCATATTTAGTAATCTATTCTGTTTATAATCATAAAAAAAGAATAGGTCTGTTTTTTAATCATAAAAGAAGAATAGATAGAAAGAACAACTAAGGAATAGGTGGAGGAAATGGGGCGGGAGGGGGATATGTGCCTCCGGCAACGCTCCTGTCACAGGTGTCCCAGGTGTTGCAGTTGTCCATGGAGAGCGGTTATCACTTACCATCAGGTGACTCGCTTGCTCGTTTGCCGTCCTATATCATAAAAAAATATATAAACTAAATGGCTGAAAAACTTATCTTCTTCGTTTTCCTGGCCTCATGTATGTTTAGACGAACCTGGTTTAAACCATTATTCATCCAAAACTAAGTGACAATGACAGTTGAGCTAATATCAAAGTGATAAGTGTCGACTTAATTTGGTCGGATAATGGTTTAAACCAGGTACTAAAGTTAGTCCTCGTTTTATAATAAGACAGATTAAATATTAAATTATCCTTACCTTAATTTCCTATCAGCATGCAATAAGGCATCGGCTTTCAAGAGCCGAACTGCCACTGCCACAAGTATGAAGAGGATCAGCGCCCCACACACTGGAACCGCTATGGTGGCTGCCTTGAACCACACCTCCCCGTTGAAGTTGGCTCCCCGCTCACTCGCGACTGCGTTGCCGTCTGGAAAATCAAAATTGTATATCTTAACTTGATAGAAGAGTGTCAGGTCATGGATATCATTCTCAACTGCTTAAGCTGGTGGTTACTGGGAAGGGCTCGGGAAGCCGGGTGCTATACTGGATACCATACGGTATCCCGGCTTCCCGAGCTGCTCCTTATTTTCCCCATTCACTCACTCAGATGAGTGAGTAGGATCTCAATAGTTTCAGTCTTTTCTAAAATCTATCAATTTCCTATCCTATCCTATTCCCCAGCTTAAAAATACTGTCGATGGGCGTCGGAAGCATAAAAAGCCAAAGAAAATGCGCTTGCCCACCGCCTGACAGCCAAGTGTGGCGAGTATGGCAATATCCTCCCATGGTACAAAGAATCATTAGGAGAGGCCTTTGTCCAGCGGTGGACTTCTTAAGAATGAAATGCTGATGATGATAGAGAAGGAGAGACAGTTATATTCCAAAGGATTTTGTTACTTTACTCACGACGAAATGGGCAAGAAATTAGACTTAACCGAGATTAACAACACAGAGGATGCACGGACCAGAGTAAAAAGTGAAAAATCGTAAATCTTAAATCCACGTTACTTAAATTGTTTTTAAATAGCATTACAATTGAAATACAGATAATATGTGATGACAAAGAACTCGGCCACAGGTAGGATTCAAACCCACGTCCCTTAGGTTTACGCCCTAAGTGTGATACCATTTAGAAATCAGGTGATTCCCTATTTTTTACAGTATTTTGATAAAAAAAAACTTGAAAGAAACAGTAATAGTGCTAGCTTATCGTAATATATAAATGCAAGCTTATCCTAAAAATACAGACGTTCAACTTTCAAGTCAATTTCGTGACTTCTACGATTTTGTTGTCCAAACATTATTTTCAGTTATTATGTATTTAAAATATTGAATAACCTTTAGTTAACCATCATTTATCTGTTTCATCATGTCCAAGAATTCCTATCTCCGTGTGCCTGTTTTCTCCGCCATACATCACCAATCAGCATACATACATATTCCATTTATCGCGGCTGTTCTCGGAACCATGTAATAGTATAAATGCAACGTTTTCCTCGTTATTGAGTGATAAAGTGCATCCAACGTATCCCACTTATTTATAGGCAGCCACTGAATACGTTATATCATGTTTATAAATATCTGTTTAGTGTGTGAAAGTCCAGTGTTACTAGTGAGCGAAGATGCATTAGGTAAAGTTTAGAATCTCGGGCACGGGGCAACTTTGCAGTCTGAATAGAATAGTTTATTTATGACATAGGTCGGCAAAGAGCATTTGGGTGATCATCATCATCAGGTCTTTCTAGTCTCCACTGCAGGAGCATGATCCTCTGTACTACCGGAGCCATACTTGGCCAGAGCAGATAGAGGATTTGGCTCTCCTCGCTGGCCAGACGTGTTAGAAAGGTCTCATTAATGTTTAGGAACTTTGTTTAGCTTTTCCTAATCGTCTCTTACAACCTCCATTGGAAGACTAAGAGTGGTCCTATTCTACTCTGCCGGACACCACACGGCTAACATTCAGGTCACTTGATGGTAATTGGTAAGTGAGCGATCATCGCTGCCCATGGACAACTGCAACACCAGAAGTGTGACATGAGCGTTGCTGGCCTTTCAAGAAAGTTTGTCTGTCACGGAGTCTATCCTAAATTATAATGATGAATTTATGTTATGTAATTCTGAACATTGCAGGTATTTTCACAGATACCGTACGAGGCATATTCTACTTACACAGCATGCCTACTCGTGACAATTAGGTAAGTAAAGACTTAATTTCCAATTTAGTCCATGATCAGCTTTAATACCAGCGTCCATAAGTTCAATTCAATTAATTCAAAACGTTTATTTAATATAGGTCATTTATTAATTGTCATACATTTTCAACTGAGAATTGTTGACGTCAGTAATTCTAAGTTTAATGCCTCTTCCAAAGCGGAGTGCAGAAGAAGCGGCAATAACTGCACAGCGCTTTTTCTCCAATCGACGTCAACTTACTATTATATTTTATCTTAAAAACTAGGTATGTGGACTGAGTATACATTGTCCTTATTAAAGTCATTATAAATTGAATTTTTAAAATGAAGGTTAAGAAAATAAAATAAAATAAAATATATTAAACAATAAAATGGGCAAAGTAAACTACGAAATGGGTCCCTGTCGACTGGCAACAAAAGCGAGGCCGTCGTAGAAAAATTTATGCCTATATATTTAATTATTAAAAACTCATTCCAAAATAAGTTAATCCTAATGTGGCACTTTTCTGCGTTGTCGATTTGTTATGCGCAGGCAATGGCTTATAACCTCTATACTTATTCTAGAGAAAGGGTATCCGGTAGACACTACTAAAATCAGACGCAACAATTCGCAGAAAGTGCACATCAGAGGTACTAGGAAGGCATGCGTGCAATTCGTTATTAGGCGGATACGGTGTCACAATTCATAATTGCATTCTTTTGGCAATGTTATAGGATGCTCCTGTTTGTCACAGTATCAGATTGTATAGCATTATATTGATTGGTTGAGCCAATGGTGCTCGTAAAAAGCTTGGGTTACTATGGAGCATCAGGCATGAATGCTTACGAGCTCTCCCCCGCGGCTTCATTCGCGTGTATGTTGATTCCTCGTTAATTCCTTTTTTGCGTTGAAAAGTACTTTATGTCGTTCCTCGGGCTTCAAATCACCTCCATACCAAATTTTTAATAAATCAATTCAGCGGTTGAAGTGTGAAGAAGTTATAGACAGTTTCTCTTACTTTTGCATTTATAACAGGTACTATATAAGTATGGACAGTACGGATACTGCGGATTCTTTAAATAATTAGGTATAAGAGGAATATATTCTTATTTGAGAGGGGTAATTTTCGTTAAACTTCAAATAAGATTCAGCAAATTCTTGTATAAGGGAGATGGCACTTTTCGATAACGGTATACAAAACACCTTTAGCAAGCCAAGTTTCCATATAATATTCACAAAGAGCATTGACTAATTACACTTTACTTTCCATTTTGATACATATACGAAAACAATTCATCCCATCCATAATTATGCAACTGATTGTAAAAAAGACATGTTCATTTAAAAATTAAATGCCTAATAAAATGTGACAACGGTGACAAAAAAATAGCTGTATCCTTCAAGCTTATCATTGACATCATCATCATCATTTCACGTAGGCGACACGGTCAATCGACCATGCACACACTGGTTTCAGAGTTCTTCGGAACCGCCTCTCGGCCTCTGACGTGGTTCCTTTAACGACTACCAGATGGCAGTCGGGACCAACGGCTTAACATGCCTTCCGAAGCACGGAATGAACTTTATTATCAGACAATCAGGTGATTCAAGAGTGCTGTCCTGACCAAACTGGAAACAACTTAACAAAGTATGCTTCCCGTGAGAATACTTTGTTGTTTGTACCCACGACCCCCGGGTCAACAGGCAAACTCCTTACCCACTGGACCACGGAGGCAGTTATCATTGGCGTGATGGGTAAACATAAACCTTACCATTAATTTATAAATAAATAGCAAATTATATCTCTTGCTACATTTTACGGAAAACATAAAATCTCATTGAATCATGAAACGAAAGAAAACTAAATTCAATTACTCATATTAATGCTATACAATACTTAAAAAAGTAATTAGGAATTGCATTAAAATTCATTTAAAATATCAGCAGGCTCGGCAGGTGATAGCTTTCCGGATAAACCTTTAATTTTAAACCTTATATAGATTGTAATAAGAGGTATCACTAAACACTAAGGTCCAAGACATTCTCCTCGTTTAAACACACAGATATAAATTACTCCCAAGATATACGGGCTTCAGAACAGGTTCCCCGCTATTTATACAGGACGATTAATAGCAGCAGCATTCTAAAGCTAATTTAGCTTTTATCGGATCGTTATAAAGTTTAATTTTGTTTGTATTTATAACGACTGTAAAGGAATAAGCTAAAACAATTGCGCATCGTTTCGAATCGCTACAGAAATTGAAGCAACGCCGCGGGGCGGGTTATTATTATGAAATAGTATTATAAAATATTTCGCTTACTATAATGTTCAGGCTTTGAGTTATTAGATCTTCATTTTGCATGTTTGTTGAACCTAAGTATAAATCTGTTTTGGGTGCGTATTAATTTATTATCGACTCGTTTGCAGTCAGTTTTTTTTTAAGTTATTTTTTCATCCTTCTCATGAGATCTGACACATACGTAAACCATCCCAATTTTACATGCTTAAGCGCTAATGAAAAGCGGAAGTCATGAAACCAATTTCCAAGACGAAAATTTGCTGAAAATTGGTAAAGTAATGATTGGATAAGAGTCATTATTTTTGTTTTTTATCGCTGTGTTTAAGATGTGGTTGATATAAAACACAGCAAATGTAAAACCATTTCTAAAACCATCAAGTTTACCATAGTTATAAAATAAACAAAGTCTAATGAATCTATTCCAGTTTTATGGCCCAGTGAGGAATACTGCGTGTAGTGTATAAGGCTTTTATAGCTCCATATCGGTCGCTAATTGGGACGACTATAGGACCAATAAATGTTTATCTAACTATGCTGTTATATTTTAGGGTAAGAGAGTTATAACGAAGATATTAAGCTTGCTATTTAACACACACTACCGCCGTATTTTATTGCAAGCAAAAAGTATTTATGTCTTAATAAACTGAATATGCAGCCTATGTTTTACACTAAACTCCTCAAACTGACTAAGTACAAAACTTTACAATACCAATAGAACAATAGTTAAATGGCAATCGTTAAAAAATAGTCCATTTGGTATCTTCTTTACTATACTTACGTTCGTATCCTTACTAATCTTATCCTTACTAATATTATAAAGGCGAAAGTTAGTTTTTTTTTTTTAATAATTATTGGATTAGGCATTTGTCTCCCATTTGTTTGTTGTTTGTTTGTTACGCTTTCACGTTGTAACTACTGAACCGATCATCATGAAATTTGTATACACGTTATCTGGGATACGGAGAAGGTCATAGGGTACATTTTATTCCGGGAAAAAGTACTGTTCCCGAGAGATCGACATTGACGCAGGCGGAGCCGCGGGCGAGAGCTAGTTGATCTATACTCTGTTTTTTAGGTATTTAAAAACATGTAAACAATCTTGAGAAGTCTTTTTATTAAAATGTACACTTTTTAAATCAAAAACTCAAAAATTCAAGTAAAATAGAAATATTTAAATTTTTAAAGAAATTGATAACATGTTTAAATACCTAAACAAACCAAATATAGTAATATATACGTCAATGGTATTGAGATTAATGGTTATGATAATTTCGTTGTTGTAAGAATGAATCTATTTCAATGTCCGCATTAACTTCACTAAACACATCCTATTGCACGATTTTTAATCATCCAGGGAACAAAAAACTCTCTGTTTATGCATTCATTAAGGACAAAAAGCAAAACGATAAAAGTACCGCATGCTACAAAGCCGTCGCCTCGTAACCTGCGTTTATCCTAAAGTAGACCATAGAAACTAGCTCCGGCGACAATGTATCATTATACACGCACTGTTAATTTGCCGCAGCCACAGAATGGATAAATACAGCCTTACAGCCCTGCACCTGTTCGAGATTATACACCGCATACTGGCTATTTTGTTGCGATATGATGTCACATCACAACACAAAGCCTGAACATACCTCATCAATCAATACTAATAATAAAGCGGCAAAGGTTCGTCATGGAGTAAGTTCCTTTGCTTTCAGAGATATCGTGTTTATAAGCTCTATACATGACTAGATGTGCCCGTGACTTCGTTCGCGTACAGGGCCACGTTTATGTATTTCACGTCTTTTACATATTTGTATAGGGCCACGTCTTATATCCGTAACAAGAGAAAAAAATGAGTAGATTATCCTGCGTCCTGTACTTCTATATGTCTATATACCAAGTTTCATAAAATTCAGTTAATTCGTTTAAGCGTTATGGAGGAAAATACATAAATACAGAAAAAAATCTAACAATCCTCAATTTAGTTTCAGTATCGAGCATAGAGCTTATAAACACGTTATCTCTTAAAACAAAGTAACTTACTCCAGGACCAACCCTTACAGATTTATTATTAGTATTGACACTGAAACTAAATTGGCGATCTCGTTTCTGATTCGATCTCGCAGAGAAACACCGAACATAGCTCTCTCCATAGCTCTTTGAGCGACTTTGAGCTTTCTTATGAAGCCCATAGTAAGGGACTATGCTTTTATGTACGTTCGGAATCGGATGCCTGTCTGAAGCCTTGCTTAGAGACATGGTGAAAAATATGCTTACCAAATTCAGCAGCCGTAACGTTGAGCCGCGCCCTGGCCTGCGGACTGTCCTCGTGGTTGCACAGGTCTTTGAAGCAGCACAGTAAAAGTGAATGCTCTAGGGACGGCGTCCCACCGGGGGAATTTTGGCAGTGGGAGAGAGCTTCTTGTGGCCTGGAATAAAAATAAAAAAAAAATAATAAAAAATGGTAATGATATTTAAGAACAGGTTACCGAGGAGTAGAAGGCACTATAAGAGTGGCAGATTTGTATATAATAGTCTAGATGCGGAGCTTTAGAGACTATTGTGATACTAAGTTACAGCCAGCCGGCTTCATCGCAGAATTTCCCTTTCGCAAAATGTCCTTTCCGCAAGATGTCCCCTTCGCAAAATGTCCCCTGGTACGAAGCCGCCTGCCTGTCCTTGATTCGTATCTCAAGAATTTGAGTGCAAAAACACATGTTAATCCAAACAACAAATATTACGTATAGATTTAGCGTCAATAAATCTTAATTATACGAGTATAACGCACGGTCATAGATGTCCGAAATGCATTAATCGCACAAATCAAACATTGAATCCGAATGGTTCCAGGTGATTTACCCATGCCATGTCCGTTTGTAGTGCAAATTAACGTTTTTGCCTTGGCGAATTAATTTCAACACGTCAATTTTGCTCATTGGTCGGTATTGGGGCAAAAACTGTGGCCTCGTTGTACACGCAAGCTGCAAGACACCAGCAAAAAATACGTAATTTGTACGTATCTAAAACCCGCAGTGTCCTTCTGTATGGCGTGTGGTACAAGAGATAAGCGACGCGCGAAAAATACTTGATGTTTGTTATTTTCGGCTTTTAACGTGATAATTTCTTGTAAATCGATGAACACCTGCTGCACGCACGAAAAGGTGTCGTTCCGTGTGTAAGCGAGCGTGCGGAACAAGGGATAGAGAGGCACGATCGGCTTAAGCGTTCGGCTTTTGTTGACGCATCTATCTCTCCTCCACTTGTTACTATTGTCATTTTGACCACCAATTGTTTTAACCTTAATTTAGCTTCCATTACAATTTCAAGACGGCGATTGCCAATAGCTCTAAATATTAGGCACTATCTGAGTGTAATTGCATTTCGTAAGGAAAGCTAAGCCTTTGAAGACGGGTCTGAAATAAGAGAACTCCTGAAACTAGTTAAGATACGGCAACACTAGCATTAAAATTTATCTCATACTCGATTTTAAGGAAATTGGTTTGACGTATTTATAATCAGATAAATCATACTCAAATTAAGTCCCAGAAGTTGTCACCGGTAGGCAGTTAACTCATTCCTGGACAGTGAACTGCTATAGCATACATAACAATGACACAATACAAGTATTGTGTCTCGTTCAGTGTCCGTCAAAGTGTTAACTTGCCTCACATCCCTTAAGGCAAGTTAGTAAATGTGACATCAGTACCTCTAAGACAAAATCTTTTTCTTTCAGTAAACACGCCGACGCTTTAAACTAACACCACACGCCCTATCATTGCAGGCCATTACACGCAATCAAAAGGATTGAGATTATCGAGGTTTCGCTAAATGCCAGAATGCGATCAAGAGGCCCTCGTCCTTTGTTTTTGTTTTGATGAGTGCTTAGCTAAGTAGTATAAATATAAACGACTATATGTAACGATAATAATATAAACGACGACAGACGGTGAATAAGAAACGACAGGTGAGGTGATCCATCGCGTCGCGACCTGCAGGACTTTTCACAACTACTATGTACAACGTTTTGATGGTCTCTACATCCAATACGGTTTATATACCTTGATTAAAAATAGTCAATCATCCGAAAGCCGAAATGTATTTTGAAGTAACGATCAAAACGTTGTACACCGTAGCAAACAAATGTTAGCTAGTAGGCCGTCAGTCCTTTAGTACAAAATGCGCGACACTTTCCGCTGCCGCTTAACATCATGATGACCGTCATATTAGCTTGCAGTACATGAGTAGAGTATTAAGTAGAGTCAACTAGCATCTATAAGACTAGTGCTAAGTTGTACAAGGTTTTGTAGTCTGTGCTATTGTTTTAAATCAAGTGGACCTCGTGTATCTTTTGTTTTGTGCTGTTAGTCGAGTAGAATAATATAGTAGTACTCGTAGATGTGATAGGGTGCTGTACACGGGTAGAGTAGTTGGTAGAGTCTACTAGCATCTGTGTCGTGTTCAACAAGATTTTATGAGTCTGTACGTATGTTCGATGTGATATATGACAAAATGAATGATGTTGTCAAAAATAAATTAATTATCCTTACTAATATTATAAATGCGAGAGTGAGTTTGTTTGTTTGTTACGCTTTCAGGCCGTAACTACTAAACCGATCATCATTAAATTTTGCATACAATTTCTTTGGAGTACGGAGAATGACATAGACTACCTTTCATCCCGGGAAAAAGAATTCCCGAGGGATCGACAATGAGGCGGACGGAGCCGCGGGCGAATGTTAGTGAATTATATTTATCATGACAGTACATTGATACTGGCAGGCCAAATAGTTAGTTAATAGTTGTTTAAATGTAATACTAGTTTTCTTATTAAATCACTCTGACCTTTGTATGTTAATACTCTGCGGTGTTACTAAATCATTTACTTAAGCTGTATTCCGTCCCCGCAAGGGTAAAAGACGTGATAATACATGTATGTATTTAAAGAAAAACGGGGATATTCTAAGTATAAAGTTTTGTCGTGGACCTCGCAAATTTCCGGTATGGCCTTAATCCATCCGGTATGGCCTTAATCCATCCGGTATGGCCTTAATCCATCCGGTATGGCCTTAATCCATCCGGTATGGCCTTAATCCATCCGGTATGGCCTTAATCCATCCGGTATGGCCTTAATCCATCCGGTATGGCCTTAATCCATTAAAGAGGCTTACGCCTACGAACTGATATTAAAATTCAATCGACTAAAGGAATAATATATCTCAATTGAAGAGGTCATAGAGGTCAACGTCTATAAAAACAAGATTAATTTCATGTTAATTTTGCTATCTCGTGGGAACGGCTGGTCTTCGGCCGAAAAAGATTAATTTGTATTCTGCGTGGACAGTTCCTAAACGGCGACTGGGTATAATTTTGTAGTTTAGGCGTATGGTCAACTTCATGGATCTAAAAAAGGATGTAAAGGAATAGTTTTTTACGAAAAAAATATTTTAATAGAATCTGAGTTGGGTAGACTCGAAAATCTAGTAATATTGCTGCTTCCATGCTGGTCTGGGAGAAAAGAAAAAATAGAATATACCAGCTGCTCTTCTTTTCATTTTGTATGGGAACGTCAAAAAATTTTTGGGATCCCAGTATTGGTCCCATAGGAAAAGTTCATATCACGCCTTAAAAGATCAGAAAGGGTCTTCTTTACATATTGTGTACTTAGACTATCTTTAATCTCAAACAGATCTGAATAAAACTTGATATGTCCTGAACACCATGACATAGGTATGAAATATTTTTCATAACAAAACAAGCTTCCAAGGAATGATCGAAGCGAAGGAGGGGTCATGCTCCTGCAGCGGAGACTAAAAAGACCTGATGATGATGTATAACTGACGACAAACGAGCAGACGAGCCACTGGAAAGTGGTCACCGTCGCCCATGGACATCTGCAACAGGAGAGGAGCTTCTGATGCGTTACCGACTCTTAAGATACCTGTAATCATGCTTTTTGAAGGACCCCAAGTTATAGCACACAGAGAAAACCTTCTATATATACTTAGTTTCGCTTACGATTTTTTTTTACGGTGAACAAACAGTCGTGATACTTGATTTTATTTTTATTATATATTCCTCAAAGCAAAAATCAATTTAAAAAATAAAAATTAATTACGAAATGGCATGTTACTATTCCATATTTTTCACATACATTCTAATGTCATACTAAATATGTTAATAGCCAACACCATATTAGCAAAATGCGTGTGAAAAATTACACTATTAACACATGAAGAAAATTACCATGACGATTGCATGAGTTTTCTTCATTTTCTTCTCACTCCATTCGTTTCTAGGAATGTGAATATTAATATTGATGTCTAGTCAATGATTTGGAATTCATTGGAAAAATAGATTCGTTCTCATGGGAACCAGAGACGAACAGACAAGCATCTCAGACATTTTGAGAATTTAAATGCTCCGAGGCCTGACCCTATTAGTGCATATTAATGATGGTCTTTTGCGAAATTTATATGTGAACATATACTGATTTTTAATAAAATTTGTTTGTCTCTCATCAGAAAAAGAAACAAAATACATTTTTTATTGTCAATATTTAGCAGTTGTAGTCATTAGAGAAATTGATAAAATTCACCATATTTTATTCACAAAAAAATAATACATGTCATTACATAATACTACAAGTATAATTATAATATTCAAAGCCCTTCCTGTAACGTTTCTGGCGCGAAGGTGCCCAAAAAGCTGGCTGTATTGCCGCTCTGAATCGCGATGGTCATTCTTTGCACCAAAAACGTGCCAAAGCGAGAATCACATTTTTTTTAAAACTCATTTATTAGCAAATGGTTTACATTTACGTCTATAATCATTACCGAAAGAATTAATTTGTTTCGCGTAAATCCAAACGGATAAAGTCACGGCTAATACTATGTACCTAGGGTAGACCCACCTGATGGGAAGCGGTTACCGTAGCCTATGGACCCTTGCATCATTCATTAGGGTTGCAACTCGCGTGTTGCCGACCCTGAACTATTCTTTTCACGCCTTTTTTAAAGAACCCTATGTTGTAGTCTGTCGGATTTTTCCGGACGAAAAACGGACGTATGTAGTCAATTTCATACTACTCTATACGTGAAGCACACAAGATACATGCCTCTGGGTGCGTTAGGAAAAAAAATCTTGACGCAGACGGAGGCATCAGGAAAATATCCTGAGATATGCTATGCATGTAGCATGGGCCTTAAATAAATTCGTTAAGTAAAGAGCTCATTAACGTGCAGTTTTCGAGATAGCGATTAACATGCGGCAAAAATAAAGGGCCAAAAAACAAATCGACCTCGATAAGGCATGTTTACATGTGTCGGCTGCACAAAAACTTAAAAAGACGATTAAGCCTTGCTTACACAAGCGATGTTTAATGGATCCGTCGTACCTAATTAATTAGGGGTCATTAAATATTTAATTGTAGATTTAATGTTAAATATAAATTTGCATATGTACTTAAAAATAAGCTATTATACCTTTTTCTTAAGTACATATTTTTGTGCTTTAATTGTAGTGTTCAAATAAACGTACTTTTCTATATCAACTTGAATATTACTTACAAAATTCTAAATAGATAATTTAAAAAAATCTGCTTTTATACAAATTGATCGACCTGAACTGATTAACCTCTCGTATGCGGCAATACCAGACACAATCTCTAAATCAGACACAATCTCACAATTTTTGAAAGTGTGACGATCCTCTTCGAACGATTTTTGTATAGAAAATCGCTCGATTTCAAAAGAAGGGATTAAAACATTTTATTTAAATTGTACCTTATTTATAGTAATACAACTATTACGCGTTGTGTGCGATGTGGTGAAAAGATGATCGAAGGGGTGCAAGTTTCTAAAGATACATTTCTTTAATAAGACTTTAACAAGAATATAATAATAATAATTATTGATAGTATTAGACAAAATGTAATATATGTTTTATAATGAAGTTTAATTATAGTAATATAAACATGCATAAATATCAATAAATACTAAATAGACATACAATTACTATTGCAGCATAACTTGATCGCGATAATGTCTGACTACAAGCATTTTGAAGTGATCACGTGACTGCGCCCTCATAATGTTCTCAGGTAGGCTGTTCCAAAGTCGAATGGCCATGACGGCAAAAGAATTGGCAAGAAAATTGTGCAGCATACATCTCCTACATTCTTATATGAACCCTGTGAGCAGTCGTGTCTAAGTTTTCACTAACGGCATTTCCAATTATGTATTTTATTTAAGGTCGAATTACCTCTATAATATTAACTGTGACGTTCCACTAGTAAAGATACGTTATGGACGCTGGCACTTACGACATTGTGTTTATTTTAGCTAAGTGTAATTGTATAAATAGTTTTTCTTAACGTCTTAAGCGCCAGCGTTCATAAGGTACCTTTACCCTTGAAACGTCACAATTATAGTTAGTAAATTCTGTTATACTTAACATATAAACCACTAAGTGAGAAAATATGGCACACAATCTGATTATAACACTAAAAGTAAGATTATAGCGCTATTTTAATTGTAGCACTTAATTATGTGCATTCCTAAGATAAAAGCAGCATTTCTAATTAATTGGTGATTACCTCCATTCGTTTTAATACATTTATTCATGAGAAATGGACTTTGGAGATGAAAAAGTATATTTTTTTGTTTAATTACCCCAGTTTTATTTTCATATTTACTTTTATTAAAATATAAGACATATGCATATAAATGATACTTTTAATTATTTTAGCTGCAACATTTTTATCTTTTTGTACTTTTTGCACTTACAATTTAAGTTTTATGAATATAAACTTTGATGAGTCGCGAAAATAACGAAAATAATTCCTTCAAATAATGTTTCTATCAGATCAATTGTGCGTCACCTAATAATTAAATCAAAGTAAGGGCAAGTACGTAAAAGATTCAAATGTGGCACTGAAGGGGTCGGCGCCCGCGCAGCTGCGCTATCTAGCATCCTGACCTGCGCCTCAACCCCAAGATATCTCGAACGGGGACAAAACCGACATCACTCACCGTCATACCATAAACAACTCAACAATATTAATTACCGATAAAACCGCATTTCAATTTGAGCTCGATCGAATCTTAACGAAGCTCGCAATCGTTAGCCCAGATAATGGACGGGAGAGATTGCCAAAAACGAGCAAAAATTCTATAAAGCAAATAAAAGCGGGCATGCGTTGGGACCGGTTTCTCCGCCCGGGCCGATCCGAATAAGATAATCAACTGAACGGGTAATTTCAGAGCATAAAAACCGCCGACTGCGCCATCGCTCGACGGAATAATTAATAACAGAGTTGAACAAACGGAAACAAAAAAATGATTACTTAATGCTCTATTGAAATATTATGCGTGATGATAAACAAACATAAAAAGAAGGAAAATCCCTAGCCTGTAAATGTTAGCAAAATAAAATACAGTATTTTAGTATGTAGCAAGATTGATTGAACACTCGCACAGCAATAGATACACAAGATGGACGTGGCAGACCCATGCATGATAAGCAGAATTGATGGATGACAAAGCAGCAACGGCGAGACGAACAAAAGAATAGATAATTAATTCCACGATGAAAGTTAACGAGAAAACAGAAGAAACCGACATGACATCAAAAACAAATCATAATAATTACAACCATAGAAGTATGAAGCATTTTTTTAAATCTATCATTACAACGCTATAAAAAATGTCATTTGAAACGCCGATGTAATGAGGATTATGTGAAATAAACTATCAAATTTGTTTAAATTTAAATAAGTAGTATTTAATGTTAACGATGTCGTCTAAGCTGAAATTTATGACGGTTGATCTGTTGTTGAAAAAAGCAGATCTGAATGTTCCAAATGCCTAAATTTGAGGCATAACATATTATACCCCAAAACCAATAGTGTTCGTTGTACAGTTTCTTAAGATTCGAGGGAAGATAACTACAGCTGATGTGACATTTAAAGACAAACATTATATTCCAAAATGACTTAATTTGAGGCATTACGCCACCAATGTGTCGTGGCTAATTACGGTCGATGTTATTACAAGAGATACCATCGAAAAGGGTCGAACCGTAACTGAAGAATTTTGTTCGGCTGATCTAATTCAGATCACTGATCGAGATTATGGTGTAGCAATATAGCTCATTAACGATCTTACCTATAGCAAATTAGCTAGCGCTGTACACAGTAGCAGCAAGGAATGATTGGCAATTAAGATCAAATCTTTACCATCTGTGATTATACATTATATCAGGTGTGTACATAAAACTGTTATACATTAGCAATAGAATAAAATCAGTTACAAGAAGCATTCTTATTTTGAAAGCGATGCAAGAAAACAAGTAATTCAGAATTTTTTAATAATAAAAAAATATGTACACCTAAAAAAGTTAATAAGTAAGGTTCGGGACTTACGTATCAGCCAAATGATGAAGGCAGCCGTGCCTCGCGTGGTGGGTCCGCCTGGGCGCCGGCAGTTCGCTATAGCAGCCTCCGCCGGGCGTTGACAGGCACATGTACCCCGTTCCCACGCACTGGGCTGTGTTGCAGTAACACCTCACTTCGGCATCTTCGGGCTTTGGATCTGGAAAGAAGAGTTTCATATTAACGACGGTCTCAGGTTCAGACTCTTCAGTATAAGATTTTGTGAGTTTATATGACCAAGACCAGTAAAACAAAAAGTACTAAAATAGTAACTTTAGGGTACCTAAGTATTCGTGGGCAATGTGAAGTTTGCTCACAAAAAGTACACTTTAATTCACCAATTAACTATATTGTAATAGAATTCAAATACATACAAAATAATGCAAAAGCAATATCAAAAGTTTACATAAAGTGCTTGGTTTTGAAACGCAAAATTCATAGTTTACGCAACATAAAATTTCAAACTGCAACAGGAAATGCGACTGCGAATCCAATCATTGCAGTCGACATCGAGGCGCCTACCATCGTAAAGTTTGATAGCATTGGATTTACTGGAGTTTACCTAACTGCGGTGCTAACAGTTTTCAGCTCAGCCATCTACGCCCACGCTGTCATTCCGCGAATGTAAAATAAACAAATGGAAACAAATAAATAACTGGCATTCCAGTGTCTGATAATACAATAATAAGCAAGAAATTGTTTATAATCTGTCGGAGAAACTAAGGGACTTTACTATCTAAAATAATGAAAAAAAAATTAAACAATAGCTCATAAGAAATTCGCATCTAAAATATTCCAATATCAGTTTAAAAATTTTAGTTACAAAATCTTGTCTCGGCTGTATTCGACAAGCCGATGAACCGGTAAAAATAACATACAGCTGGTCCATGCCGCGTATCTTATATGAATAATGCGCACGTCATACTCCTCGGGTCCCTACATAAATATCGTACAAACGGCCAGCCTCCAACCGCATTCAATGTAAATGCTTCGACTCAGACGATGAAACAAAACGAAATTAATTTCAGAGTTAGGCCGCTTTATTTGCTCCCCTCAGAACCTAAGGAGACCCCCCTTGATGACCGGCATCTTCGAAATATCTTTTTCGTTCACCAAAAGTTTTTTAACCCTAATTTTTTAATGATTAGTGATTCGGCCGACGACGTGCGCCGGTGGGACATCGTTTAAGAATCTCGATAAAAAATTTGATTCCTCCGAATTGACAGTAATCAAATTTTAAAGACCAACCATGTTGATTGAAATGAATTCTTTACAAAAACGCTGGGAAACGCGTGGATAAAAAGACGATGGCTTTCGTATCTCCAGCGTTTCGCAAGAAATTCAAGAATACCTTAAGTACGTTCCATTCTTTTAAAACAAAGATTAAGTCGCGATCGGCGGGAGGCGAGTTCAGGCGAGCCGGCAGTAAATAAATAATTAAGAAGAATAAAAAGCGAACACGCTCCATAAAAAGAGCACTCTACGGCGCGCTTAATAACAGAACCCTTGTGGTGGAAATTGGAAATTTTAATGGCAAACTTTAATAGCTTTGCACGCAGAATTGCCTTCATTAATTGCAGTTCCCAATCCGTTCATTATTTCACAGCGATTCTATTGCGGTCTTAAAATTTATATTGTTTGTCTGTTTCATTATATTGATTGACCGTCGATTGGTGGATTTGTTTCGTGTGATGATCTTAAGTTTGAAAAAATATCTACAAGCGTTCCTTCATTAACTCCACAATTAGCGTTATCAATACATCGTACATTACGTTGGATGGACGCCATTAGCTCGGCAGTACAATCAATTTCCAGTCAAAAAGGAACACAAACGGAACACCGCTGCATAAGGTAAATAAAAAATAAATAAACAAAACAGAAAAAGGTCCCGGCATGTTATTTGGAATTGATAAATGGCCCTTTGGAGATAGGAGGGACAGAGATGCAGCGAGAGCAGACAGGGATGCAACAACTAATGAGTCCGAAGACGGGACCGGTGAGTATGGTATAAAACATTATAAGATAAAGAAAAGTGCTTCTTATCCTCTGAACTTTTGTTTGTTGTTCAGATTTATTGCCTTGGTTTCATTCTTGGGTGGATAGCTATTCTTAAATTATACCTTTTTTAGCCGTGAGGCGGTTCGTGAGCAAGTTCACGGTAGATTTGCGCTGAAAGCGCGGTTTAATGGATGTGAATGCAATTGATCTTGAAGTTATGTTCTATGTCCATTTGTTATGAGTCTATGTTCATTTTGAAGGTTTTGAGCAATTGGTCACCCATCCAACGCGTGCCGACACAAATGAGGTGTTAATTTTGGGGTTCCTCTCCACTTGCATCACTAATTGTAATGATGAAAGGATTTTAGTGGACATAATCGAAACTGAAGAGCCGTAAACTCCTTTGAAATAAAACGAGGTGTCGAAACAATTTACATTTTTTAATATCCTCACAAGATGACGAAATGGATACCTGAGGATGGTCGACGTCAAAGGGGAAGGCCTAGAAAGCGATGGCGCGACGACCTCGACGTTTTTCAATGTGGATGGTCTGAAATTGCATTGGACAGAAACAAGTGGAAGGAAATGGGGGAAACCTTTGCCCAGCAGTGGGACAATATAGGTTAGATAAAAAAAAAAAAAAAAAATATCCTCACATGAAATATGATGTCATCCGGAAGTGACAATATTTTGATAGCTATTATTTGTAAGTCATAAACATCCAGTTTATCGGATGCAGTGATGTCTTCTTATAGCATTAAAGCAAATATATTTAAGAAGGTTTATTTAACGGGGTTGCGATGCGCGGCAGCCGGTTTTGTGGATCGCGATTGAAATGTTCCCAAGAAGCAGCGGCCAGATCCCTGTAAAAAGATAAACGTTGCTCCGGTTGCCACGTCTCTTCAATTTCATTGCACAAGACTGCAGAAAGCCTGAGATATCAGGTTCCAGCTCATTTCAGAACATTTAGCTCATTTAAGATCAGAGATTCAATTTAGATTGACCGGCAAGATAGCGGCGCAGTTGTGTGCAGAAATAGTACGTTATTTCTGCTTGATGGCTATCTGTGAAGGTCTAACATGGCCTTAAGTTTCTCAGCTATGCAGACATTAGTGGAGACAGTGAATCGTTTATTGCATATAATCTCTTGTGTAACGCAATCAACACGCAGTCACTCATCGAAAATTTCCGATTGGTTTATCGGATGGTAATAAGCGACTAACTAATGTTGCGACGACGGCTTTCTCTCTGCGTTCACACGCTGTCCGACTCCGTTTTATCTAGTACTTTATTACGTTAATAATGTTTGTGGCTCGCGCCGCCACAGCCGGTTTCTCTGCTATTCAGATTGGAGCCAGAACAGGCTTTATGCTGATTGGATGACGCGGAAAAAGCAAGGCTGCGTTGCGGCCTTGTTGTGGAATTCCGATGTCCGCTACTCATTTATGATTCGGAAGATTTGTGGCTTCTGACTTCTAAGCTATAACTCGTCGATAATGTCGATGCTGCAGTGAAACTATAATCCTAGAGCCAGTATTATTATTCCTAATATGGCGGAACGCCAATGGCGTCTCGAGTATCATTGGCGGCGCATACGCAGAATGCTAAGCAGCCGCCTCGAGGCGAGTTTAATAACTGTGGGCATAGTTAATTTATATTGCTTTAGCTCGGTTTATCGCTTGCATCGCCGCAGCTGATCGAATCACGACTCATCCTCTAATTGCGTTTGCTGAATTATCTTCTGTAATGGATGTCCTCGCCGGTGCGTAATTATCCATTGCGGCGCCAGTAATCTCGCCGCGGCCGCGGGCAATTTACATCGGAATGCGAACCGAGAGCCGCGAGGGCCTGTCTGTGGGTCGAGTAGCGTTTCTGCAGCTATCGCGGCCTGCGATCGGCGCCCGAACCCCCGGTTGCTGCACCATGACAAATCGCAACGATAATCTCATCGAAGATTCACAACGTATCCGGTACAGCTTCGAAAGCGGCTCCGATGTACGAGCGTAGCGGTACTTCGCGACGGCATATCAGCGAAGGCCGATGAACTGGCAATAAATGCAGCGAACGAGAGACGCCGCAAAGCAAAGGACTGTCTGCGACCAGTCGTGATCACATCCTCGGAAAATTGCTCATTCGCACGTTGAGCGCTGCGCTATATTTACGACTAATAGAAACAGCCCGACGACCGTTTATTATCCATCGGTTCCTTGTTGGGAGATCGTTTCGTACTGATGTAATTCCAAAGCGGTTTTGATTAACATAGGTTAGAATTATTCTCCAGGTCCGTGTTGCTTTCGCATCGATAATGAAAATGAGGGGTCTATCCGTCTCGGGTGCCGCCTCCGAATTTGTCTCTAACCTTTATTGCGAGGCTATAAAGCCCAATCGATCGCGTACGAAATTGCTAGCGAGATCTAGGCATACGTCGTTTATCAGTCATTCGGTACACGTCCCGTCAGTCGAGGTTATCGAGGTGCTTTCACGCCACTCGAATAACATTTGAATAATGAAACGCGTTCGTCGAACTCCTAAAAGTGCAAAATAAAGTAAGGAAATGACTAGCAGCGAGCGCCACCACCTGTTCCATAGAGGATCGAAGTATTCATCGGGTCGTTAGTCCACAATGGAGCACAAAAGGACGGCTACCTGAGCGTGGTTGCTTTTTTGTACTGCCACGAGTCGAGCTCACGAGCGCAACAGAGGAGCTTTATCCGTCTCGAATGGAGCTCGATTATCGAGATACCCCTTTTCGATTGTGTGGGCGACGTAAATGTCACACACACAATGCCCTCCGTTTAACGCTCCTCTCAATGGTCCGTTTGTCGTCTTAAATCATAACAGCTCTGTCATCTGGTAGTCAATTGATTATAGTGCGCGTGCCGACTTTCCATAAACATTTAGCCCTTTGTTGGTGTCCGCGTTTATTCTGGGCGCGCATTCAAGATTTACCGTTTCAATTTGTTGTGTAAACAGTGGCGTCACATGTGTCCACATTTCATAGGTGTCAACGAGCATATGTTAGCGAGTCGGCTGAAAAGTATTTTGTGGTGTCGCACCTTTTTAAGGCACTGATGTGCGGAATGTTAGCACCTTTGTTTCTGGAAAGTTAGTAGGTTCATTGACTTAGACTGCGTGTGGCAAGTACGAATTGATGTTGCATGTGAATGCTCTTATTGTGCTCGATATAAAGGTGAGAATGTTGAGACGAATGGAATGGAGCGTACATAAATATGTTTCAAGATAGGCGCACCAGATTGAAAAGCAACATAAAAAGCTTAATCAATATCTCAACACGACCGCATTCCGCTGTTATCCGAGAGAGCATGCCTTTCGATTTAATTAGATCGTGAAAATATATTTGGAGCGATAGAAGCGGCGTGTGAAGTGCCACTAACGGTAAAGCAAATATCGTTGGAACTGTTCAATGGCAGCGCAATAATGATGGTAATTAGGCCTTAGATTGTGGTGTCGAAGACAATGAATTGAAAACGCTGGCATTCTCAACAATGTGAATTGCAATTGTCATAATGAGTTATTACAATTACTATTTCTAGGATTCTACTGAGAGGTCGGATACTAAAAGGTGCACATAAAACTTGTACACGTAAACACTACGTTGCTATTGCTGCCTTCATCACATAAATTAAACGATATAGTTAAAGATATTGCTAATTATAAAAAGGAGTTGACTCTAACAGTACAAAACGAGAGAGCAGATATTAATATTATATATTAAAAATGAATGAATAGTCGTAGAGCAAACAAAATCCTCTATCAACAACAACAAATCAACCTGTATCAAGCAACAAGTTACTCGTAACTGTGTCCACATGTTGCATAAAATTTAAACAATTAAGGAACCACCGACACTTCGTAACTACTACCATGTTAACGGCTGATCCGATTTTAATAACACATGTCTTAGAACCATCGCTAGACATCCTGCCTTTAAATAAAAATAAAACAGCATCCGAATGGGTTCATCCGTTTTAGAGGTGATATATAGATACACAAAATGTTATAAGTTTGAACTCTATGTGTGTGTCTATACACATAGAGTTCAAACTTATAACATTTTGCGTCGGGGTCTAAAAACAAACGTCCAATGTGGAATGACGTGCACTTAGAAATTCTCTCGATGGCCCGGAGAAAGAAGTCGGAATGCGGCCGGCGTTCTAGCTGCAATGCCACTGATACAGTTAACTTTCACACTAAGTACTCGAATTGGTAAATGACAGGTCATTTAATATATGTACAGATGAAAAAAAATGGCTTAGTACAGACTCAAAATAAACATTTATTTTCATATAAACTGAAAAATTAATACAATGACAAAGTATTTTTTTTAATTTACATAGCGTTTTCTTTAGTGTTATTTAAGTTGTGTCTAACCACGAGACAAACGGTATAAAAATGTGCGAAATGTAATATTGTTTCATCCGTAAGTAAAATATGTCAGGGCATGAAGAAACACTCGATTTTGGAATTGTGTTAATAATAAGCGTATACCTATACATAATGGTATTTACAAGTTTAACAATAGGATTGGATTACCAACATATGCAAAAAAAAAAACTTTATAATGTACTTATGTTAAAATGAGATTTTGAGATTCTGGCACGCCATCTCATGCTCAATCTCCTTACTTATCTGTGATTTTTCGGGTTGATAGTAAATGTTTTCAACGTGGATTCGAAGAAAGTGACGAAGTCATTTGACATAGTTTAAGTTAGTATTATCGATATTTTCTAATCTTTATTATGAACAAATTCTTGCCTTAAATTCTTGAAATGCTCTTCAGCATTGAGGAAATCTTTGATATGGCACTGTCATCCGACTTACGTATAAAAGTATGCAAAATTTCAGCTTAATTGGTTGGGGATGAAGAATCCTTTGCAGTATTTTTCAGTTCATCATCATCATTCAGGTCTTTGTAGTCTCCACTGCAGGAGCTTGACCCTCTCTGTACTACCGGAGTCATACTTGGCCAGAGCAGACAGAAAATTTGGCCTACACTCTCTTTTTCAGTTTGATAATCCATGTTATATATAACAAGTTACATAAAATTAAGCAATTTAAGTAATCTCGGTACGAACATACCTGTATCTTATAAACGGTTGGACCAATTTTGATAAAACATGTCTACGAACCATCGCATCAACCTAATAAAAACGCATCTAAATCGAATCACCTGTTTAGGAGCTACGGTGCCACAGACAGACACATAATAGCGGTAAAATTTCTGCGCCGGGGTTAAAAATGAAATACAGAGAAAGAAAATAAAGAGTAGAGTTTTGGTAGAGCCACGCTACCCGCGAAATTCGTTTTTGCTAGTAGCATGAATGGGTTAGCTCGTCCGCGGAAGTACCACACTCTCACAGAAAATCGACGTTGGAGTAAAAGCTTTACCGCTTAGTGAGAGAGCCGAAGGCCCATCAACGACACAAAAAAGTCAACCGTTCTGATCGCTAGGTACCGCAATCATCGACTGGATATCGGATAGCTGACTCGATTAAAATCAAGACCATTCGACGGATCGGCCGTAAATCAAGTTGCCGGAATCGGCAAGGCCTAAAATGGTAATATTGTCATCTCGAATTCCGCAGAATGCTCGTAATTGGCCCAGTTCCCCGGACTAGTATTTCAGACTTAACTTTATAAAGGTTTTGGTGCGTAAACTCAGTTATGTTTTGTTAAGCATGATGAAATTGTTAACGAATAAAAACCAAAAACCCGACTAATAATATTTTCCGGCATATTTTGAAGTTTCACGGTGGATATAATATAAATAGATAATTTTGTAAAGAACATAAAAATACCTTTCTTTTAATATCAAACACAGCATTTAAAAAAAAAATAAGTTTGCGACTTTTTTGTTGTATAAGCGACATGTGTGACGGACGTCACATCTTTTTGGTCATATCAAGGCGCTGTAATGAGCACGTCCAAACATTGGGACTGAAACTTTATCTTTTTTAAACTTTCGCCTTTAAACACATAATTATGTACAGAATAAAAAGGTTCGTGCTAAGTCCCATTTATAAACATAACTTTTGTCTCAAATCACCAACAGTTTTTTCACTGATGAACCTATTTTTTTCGATGGGCTATGGAGGTCTATAGCCCATCGAAAAAAATGCATATGTCCTTTTTTTGTATAGGCATACAGAGAACATGCGTTCTCTATATGCCAACCTTTGCATAAATGAGGAATAATCGAGAAAGCTCAGACTTCAGACCATTATCTCAGATATTTGCATCAAGTACCGCGTTCAATTAACTTCAGCCGTTTGCTATCAAGCATCCCTTTGAGTTTTGCCGTCTTAGCACTCATTACATCCTCTCTTAGCCTCGACTGTTCTTCGAGAAATTGGTCAAATAACACTCTATTCATACCTATACATAAACACAGAGCTACTGTATTAGTGATCGAATTTGGAACCACGTTCAAACTGAAATGCTGTTGCATACATATTTTATTTTTTTCTAAAAACCAGTGTAGCTTTTTGTCCAGCAAGAGCCGGCAGTGTCTTTACGTGCCTTTTGATGCATGCGTGCGTTTTTCAACTGAAACTTGCAACTATATTTAAAAGCAGCTATCCTTAACCGTTTAGCCGTGTGGTATCCGGCAGAGTAGAATAGGACCACTCTAAGTCTTCCCGTGGATGTCGTAGAAGGCGAATCAGGAAATACAAGCTAAACAAAGCTTATAAACATCTAAGAGACCTCTCCAACCCGTCTGGCCAGCGTGGAGAGTGTAGGCCAAGTCCTCTCGCTACTCTGGCCAAGTACGGCCCTAGTAGTACAGAGAGGGTCGTGCTCCTGTAGTGGAGACTAAAAAGGACCTGATCATGATGATCCTTAACCGATGAAGCTGACGTTACTTTCTTACGTAAATCGCACGACAGTCCAATCTTTGGAGTCATCTGACAATGCAGAACTCTTCAATGCAGAACACCCCGGTCACAATACTTACTTTTAGAAAAAGCTTATTCATAATAATTATGAAAGGGGTCATTCAAATATTACGTAAGCAGCAAATGGGGGGTGAAGGGTCGGGGCTAGGCTTATTTTTGTTGACATAGTGGGTATATATGGGTGGTATATTTCCATAGTGATGGCGTCAGCAATATTTCAACAAATATATTTTGTGAAAATGATACCAATGTTTACGTAAGCTTGGGGAAGGGGGGAAGAGCTTTTCTTACTTTTGCTGACAAGGGGAGGAGAGGGTTAAAAATAGCTGATATATTGCTAACGTCCCCAAATATTATCAAAATCAGTTACTGATTTTGACATATTAAAAATCTAGTTTAGTGCTAGACATTTTTAATCAGTTCATTATACAGAGCGCTTGGTAAGTATGTAATATTTTAATCTCATAAACAGTTAATCTCTGGTCCTTCGCGTGACGATAAATTTTTCTGTCGATCGTCAATTTATTACTCACTCAATGCTCACTGACAGTACGTAAAAGTACAGCAACATTTGCATTTTATATTCGAATTTCGAATACACCGACTTTCGTTCCGAGCGATCAGTCATTCGAATTTAATCGACTAACATACCAACCAACGCATTTCGCGATGTTATCGATAAATCCACTCGGATTTTTCGCTACGTTTGTCCCTGTCAAGTAAAATTTGGTCAGTCGACGAAATATAACCTTACGGGGTAGACAAATACTAAGGCCGAAAGACCTGAATACTAGTGGTTGATTGTTAGCCGCATCGCCTTGATTCCTATGATCGATTCCTAATATCGTATAGAATATTTTAGCCATTTTCTTAATTGCCTTACGGTCTGCGCGGGAAGGGAAGCAGCTAGAAGATTCTCCGGTTTTTTCTTGTTTCCCGGAGCAGCATGAAACAGAATAGGTTTTAAAATTAAAATAATAATAAATAGATTATATATTTATTCATTATTATTTTAAAACCCACATACATCGACAAATCACACAGATTGAGCCCCCAAAGTAAGTTCGAGACTCGTGTTATGGGATATTAACTCAACGATACTATATGTTATAACAAATACATGTATTTGTTATAAAATATAGTATCGTTGAGTTAATAAAGATAAACATCCAAGACCCAGGCCAATCTGAATAAGATCATTTTCCGTCTTGACATGACCGGGATCGAACCCGGGCACCCTCGTGTCGTAGGCTGGCGTGTTAACCATGGAGCTCGCCAAGGAAATAAAAAGACACCACTAGCTGCATTTTGCGGCAAAACACAGCTAGTACTAAAATTTATATTTGTATCGTAAAATCTCTTAAGCAGTATGGAGATAAATTTATAATGTAATGTCTTTTAGGCACACCCAACTCATAACTTGTAGTCTGAAAGGCGCAAAATATGTCGGTCTATATAAAACAGATGTTCATAACTTTATGATAATTACAAGATATTACTAACGATGCTGTCATGTGAAGCGAGTGAGAAATCTCTAATAGCTTCGGGCGCTTGCGGTAATCGAATTAGTCGATTGTCACGTAGCGGATAAAGGCATTATACTATTCAGAACGGAATATCATTACTCAAAATATATGCTTAGCTGATCAAGATCACTGAACTCTAACCCGAAATCGCTTGCCATTCAAAAAATTGCATAATAACACTACATCCAGTGCAATAAAGTTTAAAATCGATTAAGCAGTTGCATGAAAATTTATTTTCTAATCCGCTATAAATCTTAAATAATTCGTAAAATTCCACAAATATCGTAATTTAACTCTTTAATTACATTCGACGTTATAAATAAATTACGATATACACGAAATTGATACGTTAATCGAATAGCGTTATTCGACTAATGAATTCGAATAGTTGATGCGATTAATCGCGTCTTGTTTGCATGATCGTTTCGCATTAGTTGATTAATAGTTTTAAATGCCCGATTAATTCTGATTCCTTGGCTTAAATCTGTTAAGGTGGTTTGGTCTTTTTGAATGATTCCCACGTCAAGACTTTGCTTTGAGATGAACATTAGCATAACTGCGAATTTAATGTTTTAACTCGACGTTAACACTGAGATAACATCGATTATAAACTAACACTTGTTATAATTTAAACTACTTGCTTTATTACCTTTTTCAGGTCGTTGTAGCCATTTAATATCAGTGAAATGGTTTTTTGTATTTTTTTAAACATTGTTTGTCTGTACTCATTTCTGATCTGGGAGAAAAAAAATTGAATATACAAACAACATCCCAACCGGCGCAGACCGTATCAGCCAGTCGCAAAAGGGTGAACATTTAAGGAATCATGTCAATAGGCAATGCGGCTAGCAACTCATCGTTATTTTGACTCCAATTTCCAAAACATGGCATTTTAGTATAATGGTTTTAGGCTCTGTCGACCCCGTAATAAATAAAGTCGTAATATCTAACTACGTACATATGTATAGTGCGTGTAGCTAATGTGAAACTTGTATGTAATTCTTTGTAAATAGTCCAAAGCAAAAAGCTTCCAAAGCATAAAGCTTTGCGAAAGCTGCATAAAGGCCATTGACATAGATTAGAGACCACCTAGCCACAACTATGATGGAGTGCATAAAGCGCCAGCGACGTGCACACACATTTTTCGGAAGGTAGACTAAGTATAGTCAAAAACTTACCTAGTAAATTACGATTCGTACCTAAATAAATACTTTATTTTGTATATTTAATAACAACTGATTTATGGAGCATTTTGATGTGATTTTTTTAGGGGGAACGATATAATATTTTTTGATAAGAAAAAAAAATGTGTTTAGTGAATTCTGGGTAGACAAATTCTAACTGTCTATATGGACTGCACGTCACTGTAAAGCGCCTATTATATACCATCCGGAATTCAGTCACTGACGAGAGATTGCCGCAATACGTGCGATACCATCACCATCATCAGGTCTTTTTAGTTTCCACTGCAGGATCATGACTCTCTATGTACTAGCGGAGCCATACTCGGCCAGAGCAGACAGAGGATTTGGCCTACACTCTCCTCGCTGGCCAGACAGGTTGGAGAGGTCTCATTGATGTTTATGAGCTTTGTTTAGCTTTTATTTCCTAAGTCGCCTCTTACGATCTCCATGGGAAGACTAGGACTGCGATACAATTTGAGATATTTCCATTCGTCTCTGACGTATTGCGGTGTTCCTCATCAGTGATTTTCTTTGTCAGTGACTGAATTCAGGATGTTTTAATAGGCGCTTAAGGGAAGATATTGGTAAGAAGGGTATAACAGAGGATATGCAATAGATAAAAGTGAAAGAAACTTACATGCTGTTCCGACCCCAATGGAAATAGGTAAAGAAGAAGTTATAATCATATCATAACTCATGATGGGACAGACTTTCAACAAAAAAATGAAAATTCAAATCATGCGGTATGTCATGAGGTACCTACCTCATGAAATAAGGCACGTTATGTATTTTTACGATTTCGTACCCAAACGGTAAAAACGGGACTCTATTCATATGGCTCCGCAATCTGTCTGTCCGTCCGTCTGTCACCAGGCTGTATCTCATGAACCGTGATAGGGAGAAAGTTGAAATTTTCACAGATGATGTATTTCTGTTGCCGCTTTAACACAAATTTTTAAAACAGAAAATGCAACAAATGTGATTTTTTGCTCGATATTAATAATGGCAACAGGTAGACGCTTGAAATATTAACAGAATATTTAATAATATTTAACTTGAAAATAAATACTTAAAATAAAATTAATATTTATGGGGGTCTCCTAAACAACTGACATGATTTTATTGCCGTTTTCATATCTATGAAAACCCTTCGTGCGCGAGTGCGACCCGCACTTAAGGCGATACCACTGTAAATAAGGCCGTTCTGAACCTTATTTATCTCACAAAATACTTAAATTAGGAGTTTCAAATCTTAGTAATATGATTTTTGACTATTTCATCTCCAAAAATTTAAGATGAAAACACTTTTTGATAAAATTTTCTCGATAGAAATATTTTTTGAAAAATGGTCTTCGTTCGCAGAGTTTTTGTTATTGTAGCTCAAATGCGACGAATGAAATAATGATTTTTAGACTAAAAGATAGGTTATTAGTAATTCATCAAAATGTAAATATGAAAATACAATTAACCGGTCTGATTTTATATAAAATAGAAATAACGAATTTGGCGCTTACGTTTTTTTCTTTGAGCGACTCGAGACTATCTCCTATCTCATCATTCACGGGCTAAACCGCCAAGCGCTATCCCTTGCGCGCACTTGATCAGTCCTTTCCCGAGCGAAGGTACCAAACATTTGAGTCCTCGTCTTAATGACCGGTTTTTTTTTAGACTAGCGTAAAGAATAAAAAACATTCTCACAAATTGTTCAAGATATAAAAGCACTTAAAAATACTAGTTTTTTCATGCGTATTCGTTAATCAAACAAAACTCATTTTCACGAATGGCCGATAATTTTAATCAAGTGAATTAATGAGATGCTAATGAAATTATCCGATAAGATTTTAGACTCAAATTGTTTACGACTACGATAAATGAAAGGATAACTTTAATTACATACTTTGTTAATAGCTTTGGGAAAATAAAGACAAAAGCTTTCTATGAAGCTTTTGTATAAATTAATACATCGCGAGCAAGTTTAAAAAAAAATACTAAGAAGGTTACAATAAAATTCGGAACCTCAAACGATTACTTACATTTAAAACAATTTAACGTATTCTCAAAGGTCTTATTAAATAGAATACTGGCCAAGTGTGAGCCGCATTAGCATAAAATCTCCTCCAGACGACCTCTAATGATTTACGAGGTTGACAAATCTCTTCCAAGCATGAAAACTAATGTTGAAAACACGTTTTTCTCGTAATAACGTCTTAAATTAATGAAAGCCGGCTGCACGCACGAAAAAGTGTCACGTTCCGTGTGCAAGCCAGGGGGATAGAGAGGCACGATCGGCCTAAGCGTCGGCTTGTGTCGCATCTATCTATCTTCCACCGTTACCACGTAAAATTATCGTTCGTAAACCGACTTTTCAGACAACCATTTTTATTTAAATATACTTTTTTCTCTATCAGTACAGTACACTATCTCTATCAGTATGTGCTTTCTATGTCTTACGTCAAACTTATACTTGCTTCTGGTGTGCGGCAAGACTAACAAAGCGTTAACTAGTCAACTAGAAACAATAAGAAAAGTAGGTAAAGCGTATTCCGTCGAAAATACCTGTATAAGTAGAAGCTCAAACACGCACTACAAGAACACCACTCTCAACCTGTAGAAACAAACAACTCTCGTTCATTTACTACAAATATTTAAATAGGTGTGGTCCAAGTTGGAAGTTGAAGCGGCAGTAAGAACTGCACTTCCACTTTATTTTATTCATTTTATCTTTAAAGTCACTCCATCGCATTCTCGGACGGCCCCTTTTTCTGTTTGCGTCACTTCGCAATATTCGACAAGCAGTGGCTAGAGAAGACATATAATAGAGACGCGCGAAAGATGATGGGAAGACCATTCCCCAGCAGTGGCAAGACGAGACATTTATAAACAAGTTTTTATGTCATCCTTACCGCTCTTTTTAGTCTCCACTGCAGGAGCATGACCCTCTCTGTTCCACCGAAGCCATACTTGGCCAGAGTAGTCGGAGGATGAAGCAGCTGGAACTTTCTACGTTTTTTCTTTTCTCTCAGAGCAGCATGGATGTTTAATTTAGCCATATTGTGTAGAATCTTCGTTTACATGTTTCCATAGGGAATCACTTAACAGAATATTGGATGATAAGGTGATGATGCCTATCATTAAATTTATAAAGATAAATTAATGTGATAAGTGGTGCGTTAATTCCTAATAACGGCACAAGTTGTGAAATGATTAATCAGAGATTAAGAGCTAATACTGGATGTTTCGCACACAAGGCAATCTTTTTTGTACTTCTAAATATTTTCTTAACCGACCAGCGAAAAGAAACTGACAAAGAAAGAATTATGTAAGCATTTTACAAAAAAAAAGTATGAAACGCGTTTGAAATTAATACCAACCAAATTTAGGCAGTAAACAGCACGCGTTTGATGATGTAATAGATGATTACGAGTAGTGTTTAGTGTGAAGGGATAATACTATAATAACATTGATGAATCCGCTGCAGCTTGTGAATCGAGCCCGCTGCTGGTAAGTGAAACGTGCATCGTAGTTGTCTCAAAGCGCCGATGGCTGATGTGTGGTCCTGAGTTCAGCGCAGCAGGGCGCCCGTGCCCACCGAATTGTTTTTACGACTGGGTAAATAACGATTATAACATCGAATATCCAGTTACATACATTAGATGCGCCGTCTACCTAAATAATTACACAACCCTTTTGACCTTAGTTACGCCGGGAATGATCAAATACATCATCACTTCTTAATGTAATCGGAAGTTTAATATTGAATCTTAGACTTCCAAAGGTTTGTTTTTTAAACTTTCGCGCTTTGAACACATAATTATGAATATAAACAGGACTTAGTAGGAAACCTTTTTATTATTTGTTTCCGTTGACGTTTCAATGGAGTTACATCCATCCTGGTCGCAACTAGGGAATGCAAATCTCGCGAGATTGGGGCTCAAGCGAGATCTCGCGAGTTTATGAATAACAATACTGCGAGATATCGCCAATTTCAAGATCTCGCGGGATTGGCAGTTTCGTGTGTTTTTTTGCAAATAATGACAATATTTGAATAAATAAAAAAATAAAATAATAAAATCCATAAGTATTTTATGATAAACATTTATTTTCACGAATTTTTTCAATAGACTTTTATGAATTAAACATTTTGTGACGTATCTGTCTATAATTTTAGTTTAGTAGATCCATTACAATTACAAATTACAGATTAATTAACAAAATATACCAATCAAATGAAAGATTTTTATCAGTTCAAATCAAAAGCCATTATTATGAATTATTTTGAAAGTAGCTCCTTAAGAAGCACTAAATGTCCAAAGATTCGTCTGCTAAACGGCTTCTATTCAAGTTCGCCTTTTGACCCCCCGGACTCGTATAAATTCATTTACTTTTTGATTAATGCTTCTTTTTAATTTTAAGCGCGCTTTTCTTTTTAATCTCGTAAAACTCGCGAGATCTCGCCCTTATTTCGTGCGAGATCAATCTCGCTAAAAAAGACCGAGATCTCGCGAGAACGAGATTGCATTCCCTAGTCGCAACGAGTCTCGTTCCAAAGGATTCATGAATTCTATGAAAAAGTTCAAAGGGTGTGGACTCCATTTGTTCAAATTGCGTGCTCCCGATGGTCAATTTGCGTTTGAGTACATATGTTACAGAAATTGCGCTAGTAGCTACAGAACACAAGATTTTATCGAATTTATTACGTTCTTCAAAATTGCGGTAAATCATTGGTCTCAGTGAGTGTAGGCCAAGTCCTCTGGCTGCTCTGGCCAAGTATGGCCCTAGTAGTACAGAGAGGGTCGTGTTCCTGTATTGGAGACTAGTTTTCTGTCTGACTGTAGTTTTCATTAGATCAGTTGCTCGCTAATCTGGCACCAGTGTTGACGACTGGCACATACGGAAAAATTGTATACTAGAGCTATTTATCTAGAAACATTTCGCTAATGTACTAAATTCTACATTGGCGTCTTTAAAAATCCATTTACAATACGTAATATACGACTAACGATACGTGAGTGAAAGCGTTTGTTATAATATTAATTATGTCTCGCGTAACTTTTAATATTATTAATAACAAGTAACCTCATAAAGTAAATCAAAAACATTGCATCGTTGAAAAAATATTTATAAGAAAGAAAATTTCATGTAAGTACTTAAAGCAAGTTACGTTCTCGTGCATACTTGAAGAGTTTTTAATGATAATAATGTTTAGATAAACATAAGTCATCACAGCATGACTAATGTACCCGCCGAGATAAGGTCTACCGATTTATGAAAGCAAATATAAAAATTGTTGAAAGCGAACGAGCACTGAGACGGTGAAATCGTGGGGCATTCGGTTGAGACGCCATTGTACTCCCGTTGTCTCTGGAGCAAATGAGAAGTAAAAAACCGGCCAAGTGCGATTCGAGTTCGAGCATACGAATATACATATATTTTTAGTTCCTATTACCAAATTACGGTTTGCTGATTTTTTTCTTTATTAGTGCTTTGGGGCCATCCATTTGTGACATAAAATTTCATCTTTTTGATCTCCTCGCCTTTGTCACGTTTTTTCCTATCTCTTTAACAGGAATTGTCAAGTTTGGCTTCACATTAAGTAAATATGCAGATGAAGAAAATGGCAATTTCACAGTTACTGTTGAATTTGCAGCCGAAAGGAATGTATAATGCATATCTGCATTTATCAGCTTGATCACTGCCGCGTTCCGTCCCCGAGCTGCATGCAAGGCCCGATGATTGTACAAGATTGCATATTAATTTGCGTGAACAAACATCCATTGGACAACCAGTTACATTTACCTGTCGACCTACTTGCTAACTTTTGAGAACCGTAATGATACAAATACAAATTACTTCATCATCATCATCAGGTCCTTTTTAGTCTCCACTACAGGAGCAGGATCCTCTCTGTGCTACTAAAGCCATATTTGGCCAGAGCAGCCAGAGGACTACAAATTACTTATTTTGCCTTAAATTTGGTAATACAGGTGATAATAGGACATGAGTTTCACACATTTTACTAAACTGACTTTACCACTTCTAATAAAACAAATATATGATGTCACAAAATGGTCCCAAAATCATGATATTATATTATTTAAGATATTCATCAATTGAGTAGAAACAGTTTTGGATGACTAGCATTCGTTACGGTTAATATATCCTAAATAAAATTGACAATCTTATAAAAGCCGCAATGTATTTTGAATTGACGATTAAAACGTTGTACATCGTAGATGTCAAAAGTTAGTAAGCTGGCAAGTCTATAATAAATTTGACATAGAGCAAAATCGCTGTTGGAATGGTTTCTAAAACAGTAGAGGTCAAAATATTGAGGTCTGGAAAAGAATTTTCATCTTTATCTCCTATGTTTATAACCCGGTGGAACCTACTAGGCTTTTAATACTTATAGGGGGGTAGTTACACATTACGTGTCAATGTCCTCTCTACCGAATACAGTAGTAGATCAAGCCAAGTGAAGAAGAAAATATCGTAAACACCTCAGTGTCCGAAGCATCTAAGCATAACATGGGCAGGCACGCATGAGCTTAAGTGTGTACAATAATAAAATTAAACAATATATTTTCCTGGTTGATATATGTAATCGTCGTAGTTTCAGATTTGTCAAATTCCGTACTTTTCATCATCATTCACTTTTACTTTCAGCCGTAAAATCCACTGTAGCAGTGGCGTCTTCCAAGGATTCTTCGTTCCATGGGACAATATTGCCTTACTCACCACACTTGGCAGGGGAGTTGGCGAGCGCCATATCTACGGCTTCTTGTCCTCTGACCGGCCAAATCGTTGAGGACACGAGCTACAAATATTTCTCAGCCTCATATCAATCATAATAAGTTCCATCAAGAATACCCCTACATGACGTTAGCAACTTAGCGAACAAACTGCGTGCGTGTTTGTTCACGCAAATTGAGGGGCAATCTTCAGCAATCATCGCTTCGGACTGAGTTTGATGTGCCGCGCGGTCCGGGTTGACACGAGTGGAACCACACTTGCAAACTGAGAGATTGCTCGACATATCCATTTACATTGATTGTTTTGCTTCTTTTTCTTCTTCTTCTTCCTCACCTTATCCCACTTTAAGAGGGGTCAGGACAGCATACAGCATATAAGTTTTTTATTGTTTTCGCTGCTTGTATGAAATATCTAGCCGGCTTATGGCAACCTTGCACAGGTTTACATAAGCCATTCGACAACAACGATTTTCTGAGTTTTAGTGGTAAGGCGGACCAATCTTCCAATTAACATCAAACTTTGAAAATTTACCGAAATAAGTCTAAGTTTACGCTTGAAAAATGTTACAAGAATCTCTTAAAAAAGTGTGCAGCACGCAAGGCTATTTGAATCAGGGCTCGTTACCGGTACCAAATTCCCATTATAAGTACCGGTAAGTACCGGTATTACTATTCTGTTAAAATTTTAACGGTAATATGAGGTACCGGTAATCTAGTATTTAACGATAATAATATTGTTAACAGTTAACGGTAATTTTACCGCTACTTGTTACCGGTACCAAATTCACATTATAAGTACCGGTAAGTACCGGTACCTCTATTCTGTCAAATTTTAACGGTATTAAAATTGCGTTAATTTTACCGGTACCTACGCATTGTTGCCGTTTACCGCATGGGACTCGCTCGACTGTAAAAGTGCCGCCCTATTGTGGGCCCCCGCCTCACGCCGCACATGCACAACACGGCAACGACACACATTAACGAAATGATAATTCCCAATACGAGTACCGGTACTAAGTACCGGTACTGTTTACCGGTATTTGGTACAGGTACTTCTTTCAATTACCGGTACCGTCGTTTTATTGAGGTACCGGTACCAATCCAATTACCGGTACCGTTGTATTATAGAGGTACCGGTACTTGATTTTTACCGTTACCAAATGTACCGGTACCAAACCAATTACCGGTACTGTCGTTTCATAGAGGTACCGGTAATGGATTTTTACCGGTATTCCAACCCCTGATTTGAATGGGAATGTCGCGAAATAATTTCAAGTCACCCATATTTCAAATAAATTTTGATCCAGTAGGAAGTTATTCTAGCAGTTTTACCGTGAATTCTTCCGCATAAATTATAGCTAATCATCCACCAATAATGCATTCTATAAGTGAAAGAATTTTGAAAATCGGTTCTGTACTTTTTAAAGCTACATAACAAACAAACATATCTTTCTTCTTTATAATATTAGTATCATCATCATCATCAGGTCTTTTTAGTCTCCACTGCAGGAGCATGACCCTCTCTGTACTACCGGAGTCATACTTCTCGCCCCTTACGACATCCATGGGAAGACTTGGAGTGGTCCTATTCTACTCTGCCGGAAACCACACGGCTCCTAACTACTAGTAATATTATATTTTATATCAGACAACTTAAGACAAATTAATGACATTACAACCGGGAGTACTTAAATAATAGTAAAAATGTTGTTTAAGTCTTATCCATATATCCGTGGGCAGCTGCAAAACTGCAATACGTTTCGACACGGCAGCATTTCCCGTGTATTTCTTCGTTTCCCGTCGGCGCTTGATGCGCAGGTGAACTGGCTGGCGCCACGGCAGACGCCAGCTGACGGCATTTATCTTGCGAGGTTATTACACTACCCAGCATTCAGGCTGTCGTAAAGTCTACTATAGACCTAGACAGTCTAATGCTTATTACATACTATGCCACTTTGACGCTGACTAGTTTGAATATCGAGTGTTGTAAAAGGCGCTTTAACAACAGAAGGACTTGAAAGTCCGAATTGTATGTCAATTATGCCAGTCGAAATTGTGATACATCGATGCTTTGTCGATCAACCGGACGGTTGAGCTGAGCCAATAGCTTCTGACTAGCCATCATCGGACAGACGGCTTTCGTTCTTGAGCAGTTAACTCTAATTTTTAACAAATGTATATTTATACAGAGAAAAGATTTGACTATGTATATTTATTCGTCAAGGTGCAATCAAGACATAACTGATTGTAGTCTAATTTCCCGAAATTATTGTAGCGATTTGAACCCAAATATAGAGATATTTGGGTACAAAATAGCTACAATTTAGTACTTTTTGGAAAAAGATCATTGATCAAATTCAACAGCCACAGAATGTAGAAACCCCAAAATCTCTTCGCGGCAAAGCCGTACATCAAACTATAATTTCGTTTGGTTCACAGACAATTACGTAAAAACGCGACGTTGTTAAAACCTCACCAATTTGCCCTCGGAAATGACACGAAATCGTTTGCCTTCCCGCTTCTAAGCCATTAAGCACACGGACCTATGATTTGAGGGTCTACTCTAACGAAGCAGCCGTAAAATTCTCCTATAATCACCGCGGACCGCTCCTAAAGGTAAGGCTTGTGATTACAGGGTGCCCGCCCACTGCTCGGGAATCCGGCTGGAACGAAAATCAAATAGTCCTAATTCGATACGAAACGAGTTTGAGTGGTGGAATACACGGAGCGATTTTAGACTTTTATCACGTTACGATTGAATAGATTTAGGGGTAGGGACAAATGACAGAGTATTTTTTATGAGGCAGAATTCTTGTAGACACATGAAAATAGTCAGGTCTATGTTATGTATTACTTATTCCGTTTATTCGAGAAGGATGGAAGAGAAATATTTTGCAATTTTAACAATGCGTATTTTGAGTGATTGCAAATGGCAATGTGAATTTCGACAACTCATATACAACAAAGGGTTAACAGATTTATAAGACTAGCCTGTCGCTCGCGGCTCCACCCTCGTTAATATCGATCCCGCGGGCGCAGTACTTTTTCTGGGATGAAAGGTAGCCTATGTGTTAATCCAAGTAATTTGCACAGAAATAGTGTGCTCGTCAAAATTTGTTTTGGCGTGAAAGAGTAACAAACATCCATACATACTAACAAACTTTCTTGTTTAAAATATTAGTAAGGTAAGGATTAGTAAGGTATTTGATGTTTAAGTATTATATTAGTATCGTCAACAACTTCTAAAAACATTATCGAGTGATCGATGAAAATTTGATCATAAAAACGCACCGTGTGGCAATTCTCTTAAATTTCGTGAGTGACCACTGAAACAAAACGTCATAAACTCCTTTTTCCTATTACAAATTAAAGACGTTTCGGCACCAAATGATCGGGGACGAGCCGAGCACGATTTCGCTTGTTCCTAATTGTAAGGGCTGGAAGGTAATTGCGTGCGGCGTTGCGTGATTCTTTTTTGTTTGTTCTTGCTTCGCTTCCTCGGTCTTTATTCCTTTGTTCTGCCGGTTAAGGTTATTATGTACCTAACTGACTGCTGCGTGTTGTAACAAATTTTCACCGATGCTAGTCGTGATAAACGGGGTAATGTGTCTTTTGAATATAGCTAAATACATTTTGATTTCTGATTCGACAAGAACAATTTAAAAAAACCGACTAATATATTGTCTATCTTAAAAACTACTGAACTTCGTAACTTAGACTATAGCTAGTCCAACAAGAAAATATTGTTAACATTCCGACTTATAGTTATTGAGAACAACTATACTAATACACAAACATACATCCACATTTGAAATTTGGCAAACTTGTTTAGAAACTGAAATAGACTCACATACACAAAAACTAGGCAATTTGGACAATATTACATAAACTACGTACGAATCGAATTAATAACCTCATTTTTTGAAGTCGGTAAAAATTGTGACGCTTACCACGACATATTCAAGACTTTTTAACAATCCTAACGTTTGAATGCACCACCGACCATTTCTATTAAAATAAATGAGCCAAATTAATAAAAAGTCTATGCCTGAAGTTGCTTCAAACTACTCGTTATATATTTTATTATAACTAATATTTATTAACTCAGTAACTTCACTGTGTTAATAAATACACATTCACTGAATTCCACGTTTTTGTGGAGATTCTAACAACATATCTTACATTCTTTGAGCTAACTTATCGCCAAATAAGCGTCTAAACGCGCGGATGCTTTTTCTGAACATACCCACCGTCAATTATTGCGCCTTTTCCGTACTTTACAATATTGCCTTAAACTACTATCTTGTTAAAGTCCAATTTAGCGTGTAAAGTATTTATAGTTCAAGAGGCAGCGGCTAGAAACACTCCGCTAATTGACATTAAATGATCGTCGTTTGTCATTCGTGTTATACGCCAAAGACGTCACGTTATTCCGTAATAGAATTGATACGGAAAGCTTTTTTGTTTTAGCATCTTCTATTTTATTATTCATGGTTAATAACGGCTTGTTAGTGTCACAAAGACTCAGGCAGCAATTTGCATGCTCATTTTAAAATAACAAAAGACATTGTTATGAGAAAATTATTGAACGTAAACAAACCATTAAATTGATTCCTACCTTGCTAAATAAATATATACGGATAAATCACACAGATTGAGCTAATAGCCCTACGAATAAGTATAATTATTTCGTTGAGCTAGCCCCAGTATGTTATGGGATACTAACTCTACGATACCATATTTTATAGTAAATACATATATAGATAAACATCACAGACCCAGGTCAATCTGAAAAGGATCATTTTCCAGCTTGACCTGACCGGAGATCGAACCTAGGCAGTGATATCCTAGCACGATTACACCACAAAACCAGTCAGTACAATATTATTGATCGAGAAAAGCCTAGAAGGCTCTGAAGAGGATTTGAAAAGCTGAAACTTGTCAGTGTTACCAAAAATACGTGTTTAAAACCGTTTTCTCATTAAGCGCCTATTAAACTATCCTGAATTCAGTCACTGACGAGAAGGACGCCGCAATACGTTAGACACGAATGGAAATATCTCCAATCGTATCTCACTCTCGTCAGTGTATGAATTCAATATAGTTTATTAAGCGCTTTAGTCACGATGCTCTTTTTTTTCATCAAAGTTAAAATAATCGCAAGATTTGATCCACACATTCAAAGAATTTAAACAGACAGGTGAATTTAAATAAAATCTTGTGAAATTTACGACCAAGCGGATAAGGTCCTTGCGCCCTTAGTCTATAATTTGAGACCAATTTGAAAATTAGTCTACCTGGCTCGTTGAATAGCAATTTTCGGTCTCGAATCGCGTTTTAAGTTAAACGACGGATGCCGGCTGGTTCTAGTCGAGAAATGATAATTCGAGACGTATGTTTAGTAGATGATTATTTTCATATTAATGCGACAGAACTGCATTTCTGATAAAAAGGATAATGACATAGGCGGCTTTTTAACGATGCGTGTCTATGGAAGCGTATATTTTTAGAGTTCCGTACCCAAAGGGTAAAAACGGGACCCTATTAATACCGCTCCGCTGTCCGTCTGTCACCAGGCTGTATCTGATGATGTAACAAATGAGATGTTGATAACGGCTACAGGTAGACGCTTGAAATATTCACAAAATATTTAGTTATATATTCACTTTAAAATACATGCAAAAGACATGACTTTTTTGCCGTTTTTATAGATAACGGTACGGAACCCTTGCGCGATTTTGACTCGCACGTTTTTTATAAACTGTTACCCGTGACTTTATACGCATGGGTTTCGGTTAAATACTTCTAGAAGACTAGAAGTTCTTTTTTTATTTTTTATTTAGTATTGAATTAGGCATATGTCTCCATTACTATTCTACATTATCCCTGATGACCATAGGCTATTGCCTATTACAGATTATTGAGTAAATACCTATATCTACCCGTGCGATGCCGGGGCGGCTCGCTAGTAGGTATTATAAATACGAGTTGCGAGTTTGTTTATTTAGTGTCACGCTTTCACGCCATAACCACTGAACCGATCGGTAATTAGTGCGGAGAAGGATATAACGTTATACAAATCATAATTATGTAATGTTTACTTTAAGCGGATGCCGCGTGAACGAAAAACGTCGCTACTGCGCAAGACATTAGGTTGCGCAGACGCATTAGGATATTAGGAAAAAAGATGAAAAGTCTTAATATTTTCATATTTATATTTTTACTAGCTTTCGCCCACGGCTCCGCCCGCGTCAATGTCGATCCCTCGGGAACAGTACTTTTTCCCGGGATAAAATGTACCCTATGTCCTTCTCCATACCCCAGATAACGTGTATGCAAAATTGCATGATGATCGGTTCAGTAGTTACGGCGTGAAAGCGTAACAAACAAACAAACAAACTCACTTTCGCATTTATAATATTAGTTAGGATAAAAAAAATAAGAAAGGGGGCGACTTCCGAGATGTAAATATAAACATTGTTATGTGAGAATTATTGTTTTAGACGAAAAAATTACAAAGTTTTCGAAGAAAAATGTTTTTAGATATCATAACATATATACCTATCATTTTTAAATTTCATATTTATCTGTTTCAAATTCCAACAAGGAGGCGATCTTGTTCAAGGATCGACCTAAATTATACAAATACTTTTGATATATTGAATTAATTGAGCGCATAGTACTAGTGTTTAGTAAACAAGTCAATTTTCACAATTTCGTGCAGTATCCTCTTAAGTCATTGACTTTTCTAGTATCAATGTAATAAAATTACATTTATTGAGCACGTTATCACCATATCGCCATCGCATGGGTTCCGTCGTAAATAATTCCGTGTATATGTTGTATTTCAAGTTAATCCAAAATTCCAATATAATCTTTATACCAATAATGAATTGTCTAACAATCTATGATAGGTAATGCAGTTTCTATCGACTTATCATACCTTATGTCATCTATTATTATCAATGACGCTGTGGCCTAGTGGTTTTCATGCTAGGCTGCCACACCAGAGGTCCCGAGTTCGATTCCCGGTTAGGTCAAGATAGAAAATGATATTTTTCAGATTAGCCTGGGTCTTGGATGTTTATTATGTAATTGTTATAAAATATATTGTCGTTGAGTTAGTATCCCATATAAACATGTCTGGAACTTCTTTGTGAGTCATTGTGTGTGATTTGCCCATATATATTTATTTATTTTAATTACATTTTATCAGCAATGCAAACAAATATTTGTGTATTTTAATTTTTTCTTATTCGTTTTTAAAATTTCAATAAGTCAGTTATGCGCACTCTACAATCAGTTTATATTGTATATGAGCTATGCTCCATAGTGTATCTATTAGTACATTATGGAGTAAAGTGAGAAATAAAGAATTTCGTTAAAATAATGTATTTTTTTATCCAAGTACAATTTTTACCCATAAAGATATTTAAATAAAATAAATATAAAAGAAATAAGTTGAGTCGGAGAGCTGATGTCATATTTATTTAAATGCTATTTTTACAGTTATATTATAATCTAGTCGGGTTTTTAATCTAACCAGTAAAATTAATACTAATCTGCATATTAGGTATACGTTAGTTAGCAACATTATTATGCCAATGGGAATGGATACGAATAGTTGGCAAGGCCGCGCATATTGATGGCTTTCACAAATTGACGGTTAAACTAACTGCTTATCCACAGGTGGCCATTAGGACGGCATTCATATTGTGTTTTTAAGGATACTTTGTATTTCTACAAGCTTTTTGTTTTTTAAATCAAGACAGATTTTTAATAAAATAAACTTCGAGAATGAAATTTACTAGTCGACTAAATAATCGTGTGTTGTTTTTTACCTAGATTTTGTTTAAAACCATGAAAAAAATTTAACCCACTCGGCTTTTTAATTTTGATGGACCTTTAACGTTTACTTCTGTTGTGAATTTTATACCGAAGTGACACGCGAAATAAATAAATATTTATAGATTAACCTGTTATCGATCCCCGGTCAAGTTAAGATAGAAAACGATCTTTTTCAAATTGGCCAAGGATTTTTATAATAAGTTACTATAACAAAATAAAATATCAAGGTAGTATCCCACGACACAAGTTCACAAGTTACTGTTGGGGGCTAGCTCATATATATTTACTTACTTATTTGCGTATACGTGTACTTTGTAGACTGTCTTACAAACTCAAAGCTCGTTGGCAGTAACGACTTAGGTATATGACATGCGTGAACTAAAGCCTAAAATTACCAAGACAATCCTTAACGTCCTTGGACATTGTCTGTGCGTCCTTGCCAGTCCATTTCTCTAAAGAATTTGGTTACCCTACAAGGTTATTTTGCTTGCTTTTCTAAAATAAACAGTTGAAAAGAAGCCATTTGCAATTTGATTATATTGATTATATTTGCATAATAATGAGGGGTCACCAATACGGCATTAGTATTTTACGGTATTTTAATAAATAATCGCGTGTTATCGAACGATTAATATCCATAATATATTTGATGACAACTTTTTGCAAGTTGATTTCTAAACTTGTTGTGTTGATACTTCAATATGTCGTCGGCAATACAGTAAGAAAATAAACAAAAGTACTGAATTAATAATATTTAGTCGATTTTCTTAGGTTAATATTGGAACAAATTCGTCTAGATCAAAATTCTCTACGTATAGTACAGTTATTTTTTGACGTGAAACCGTCTCCTAAATCGATGAACGCTGGATGCACGCACGAAAGTGTCACGTTCCATGTGCAAGCGAGAGCACGAAACAAGCGATAAAGAGGCACGCTCGGCCTTAGCGTTCGGCTTGTGACGCATCTATCTATATTATGATGCTGACCGTTATCACGTAAAAATATTTTCCGTCCAAACTGACTTTTGCAGACAACTTTTTTTTCGAATCGTTTTTATATTTGGGAAAACGAAAAAACCAAAAGTTACATTCATTTCTAAATCAAGCAAACAATAAGAATTTAAAATAAAACCACTTGCATTTAGTAAATTGTAAACTATCAATAAAGATACGATAAATCTCAACGTCAACGCGCCTAAAACTATAAAAAAAACATGTCTGCAAAGGTTTGTAAGCTGTATTTTTTTATTACTTTAATATTGATTAAAAATGGCGATCACATCTTAAAAGTAACGTCAGCAAGCAATCAACACAAAATTAATCAACCGATACAGTCGCCCACGTACCAAATAATCAATTTGCTAGGCAAAAAAATGGTATTGTTATTAAGTTTTATTCTTGGACATCATAATATTCGTTTTTTTTTTCTATGTAATTTCTTCTTCTATATTTTACAAGCTTATATTTAGTTTCACCTGTCCCGATGTTTGTCTGTGATCAAATCTTGCGAGTTAAATTTGATCCACGTCGGCTACAAATTGAACGAAATTTTGTATGCATTTGTAAATCGGAAGACAATACAAAATATGGAATCGTTGCGCTGGTCTGATGATGGAGTCGGAAGGTGGCCATAGGAACTCCTAAACTAAAAAGGTACACCAATCGTGTTTGGGGTAATTTTATTTGTCACACTTTACAGGGTGGATTCGTTTGTAAATAATATATAAGCTTGTCATAAAAATGTATTTTTCGCAAACGAGATTTTTGAAAGAAGTTTGAAATTTCGTCAAATTTTCTCAACGTCGCCACATTCATCAATCCGTCGAAAATGGAGACCCAGCAAAAGTCTGGAAGTTCCTTCGGTCACTTGGGGTTGGGAAAAGCAAACCAAATAGTAGTGAAAATCTAGATCTGGACAAACTTAATAAACAGTTCACATCTCCAAGTGTCATCGACAATAATGTCAAAATACTCCAACTCCCGATTTCTCTAAATTTTCTTTTGATCGAGTCACTGACAGTGATGTTAGGGATGCAATACTTTCAATATCGTCGAATGCCGTGGGCAATGATGGCATTAGTCGTGCTATGATCCTACCCATCCTTGATATCCTTCTACCTGTTATTACTTTCATCCTCAATAATTCTCTTTCCTCAAATACATTTCCCACAGCGTGGAAAGACGCAAATGTTACCCTTATTCCCAAGAAAACCAACCCGGGCTTATTAAGCGACTTCCGTCCCATTTCCATTTTGCCGTTCCTTTCAAAAGTTCTCGAACGTTTAGTAAATCATAAACTTAATAGATTTCTTGTAAAACATAATCTCCTGAATCCTTTACAGTCCGGTTTTCGTCCTGGGCATAGCACGACTACTGCTCTCGTCAAAATAGCTGACGATATCCGCCTCGGCATGGACGATAAAAAGGTTACAGTGTTAACACTGTTGGACTTCAGCAATGCATTTAACACTGTAGACTTCGATATTTTGTTGGGAGTATTGCGTTCACTTAACATATCTCCTGCAGTAGTCGATTGGTTTCGTACTTACCTGTTTGGACGCCGACAACGAGTGCGGGTTGACGATATATATTCGTCATGGTGCAGCACAGATGTTGGCGTACCGCAGGGTGGCGTCTTATCACCTTTTTTATTCTCATTATTTATTAATTCTATCACATTTCAGCTTCAAACTTCCTACCACCTGTACGCTGATGATTTACAAATCTATCACCAGTCAAAAATCGAGCAATTGCATATTAGTGTTGATAAAATTAACCAAGATTTAGAATGTATTTCTGACTGGAGTAGGCGAAACGGACTGAACATTAATCCGAAAAAAACGCAAGCTATAATCATTGGTAGCCCCTGGTTCTATTCCAGAATAGATTGGGCCAATATCCCTTAAATTGCATTTAACGGGGTTACCATAGAATACAGCGATCGGG
Source organism: Elegia similella (assembly GCA_947532085.1). Lineage (NCBI taxonomy): Eukaryota > Metazoa > Arthropoda > Insecta > Lepidoptera > Pyralidae > Elegia > Elegia similella. The sequence goes on from OX383933.1 coordinate 8,155,019, forward strand.
TTAAAAATCTCGGTATAATGCTTGATAATACTCTCTCTTGGTCACCTCAGATTACCGAGGTCAGTAGGAAGGTGTTTGCAGCTTCGAGTTCTCTAAGAAGGCTTCGAAATTTCTTGCCTATTTCCACAAAAATTGCTCTCGTACAGTAGCTTTTGTTTCCGATCCTTGATTACGCGGATACCTGCTATTTGGATTTAACACAGGAGCACCTAAATAAGCTTGAGCGCCTCCAAAATTTCTGCATACGGTTCATATTTGGTCTGCGTAAATATGACCATGTCTCACAATTTCGCATTCAGCTCAAGTGGCTTCGGATCCGACGTCGCCGCGACTGGCATATCCTTTCTTTGCTATATTCTGTCCTTTTCAATCCTACTTCCCCCCTTTATCTAAAAGAACGTTTTGCCTTTCTCAGTGAGGGACAAGATAGGTCTCTTCGTAGTGCGGAAAACCTACTTCTTAGAACTCCAGCCCATTCTACTGAATTCTATTCAAAATCCTTTACAGTCCAAGCAGTCCGTCTCTGGAATGCCCTACCACTTTCTATCCGGCGCGCTCAAACTCTTGATACTTTCAAAAATCTAAATAAATCACACTTTCTTTCTTCCTAGTTCTTTTTCTATGCCTTTGGTCTTTTATCAGAGTCCCTATTGTTGTGTGTGTATATTTTTGTTTATGTAGGTTTATGTAAGTTTAAGTATATTAGATATTTTTGTACATGTCTGTTATATATGTCATATATATGTGTGTGTGTATATTAGGATTATAACTGAGGTAATTTTAAGTTATATAAAATAACTGCGCCACCTGTCAATGTATTCCCGACATTTTCTCCATCTCTTAGTAGGTCACCTGGAAGAGATTGCTTTTAGTGATAAGGTCGCCTAATTGTACACAAATTAATTAAAATTATACATTTATATTTCTAATATGGTGCAATAAAGAGTTTTTGTATTGTATTGTATTGTAAATTTTATACAGTCTGCGATAAAAAAGAGAATATAATTAATTATATTCTCTTTTTGATTACATGAAATTCTCTGCATAACCCAAAGGTTGACTGTCAGATAATGCTTTTAGCATTAAGTCCACCTATTGTGCGTTTACTTTGTATTTGTACAATAAAGATTAAATAAATTAAAAAAAAATTAATAGAAAACGTAGTCTAATAATGAGAGATAAACAACATCTGACAAAATACCTCACACATGAAGTTATATCAAATAGAAATACAAGGTTTGACAAAACAAAAGGAAATTGGGATGGGAGTACAGGTGCAGGAATGGTGGAGAAGTTGTGGTGAATCGATCTTTGTGGAAGAAAGACATATTGCGCACAGGATATTGGACAAGGTAAGGCAGTTGGATGAACCGTTCCCTTTTTGTTTTTCATCTACAGGCTATCTTTACCTTTAGGCTATTATTTTTCAAAACGTAGACACTGGTTGACTATCTATCCCATATAAGGCGTATTTCTATGTGTATCTTCTATCATCAGTAGGTAGCTGTATTGAACGTGACAATGACAAGCTCCCGGCCTATTGCTAGACAAACGGCGACTATGCGACTAATGTTTGTAATCTACGCGACTGAGCGTGGGTGGTGAAAAATGAGACGTCTTTTGTTTCGTCGGCTAATAGATAGCGGCAGCGATTAGCAATTAATATGAAATTGGAGCTATCAATATGTATTTTTATTATATGTGGCGGAGCTGGTGGGAATTGAGTTTGTTAAGGCTAAGTCTATTATTTTAAATATTGGTAAGAAAAGTATAAGTTAAAATTATGCTAAAATAGATTTAGTGGCTCTGTGAGTCAGATCTCGCCAGTCTTATCACATGGAGATATATCCATTCGTGTCTAATGTACTGCGGCGTACCTTTCCTCAGTGACTGAATGACGCTTTACAATTGACACGATAGTTTGTGACAATTCCGCGATACGTAAAAAAAACATGTAATTATTGAACCAACTATTGAAAGTTCTCTCAAAGATTTCACGGAAATACGTTGAGATATGCGACCTGTATAGGAACAGCGAGACACACGCAAGAATTTTTGCATAAGCTGAAGGTGAGAGAGAGCGCTTCGACTCTTTTTTAACGTATTAGACTTTTTAGAAGACTTTAACATCAACTGCTTTTGCCTGATATACAAATCCTGTTGACTTACTCATCTTATTATCATTCTTCGACCTTCTACCCATAAAACTCATTTTGTCTGCGCCAATTCTTCTCTATCTTCAGTTCTTACTCTAATAACCACAATTTAGAGATAATAAACAATTTCAAAGACAAAGCGCATCCCTAATTTTACAAATCCCTAAATTCGTTTTTAAAGATTCTGTTTCAAAGTTTAAAGTCAAGATAACCGTTAATCTTGACATTGAAACAGAATCTTCAGAAAATAATATAGGGATTTTATAAAATTCTCCGTTTATTCATTTCGTGCTATAAAAAGTTTATGAATATTGTTTGTTCTAGAAGTTGCACTGCCCCTTAAGTAACGTGGCCAATTTACCTCCCTCGATTGATTCACGATATCAGAGCGGAGACAAACCAGTTATTTCACAAACGAAATTAAACTACAAATCTACATAATAAATGGACTCGCATAATCGTCACAACAAGATTTATAAGCTTAGATACGGTTACCTTTCATTATGTGTCTTCATTTTATGTGTTTTAAATTAGGTATTAGAATACATAATAGAACATCACGTCTTTGTGAGGTAGACATATCTTGTGGTCTTGTATCCACAGGCTTTCCAAAGATGACTAGTATTATATTTATCTTACTAATATTATTACTTGTACTATATTTGACACTATAGACTTAAAAGTGAATGGAACTCGGAACAGGGGACGACATAAGAAAAGATGGACGGATTGTGTCAAGGAGAGTATGGACAAGAAAGAAGTGACACAGGCTATGGTAGGCGACAGAACGAAATGGAGGGAACTTACTAACTGTGCCGACTCCAGATGAAAAAGTATGTCCTACTTTTTCATCTGGAGTCGGCACATTAAAGGAAGCTAAAGGAAGAAGAAGACAGAGAGCTAAATCACGTTTTTACTCTAATTAAGGAGCCTCTTGTCTGTAGTAAGTAACCTAATTAAAGTTTATCTTTTTATTTTCGCGTAAGTTTTAAATGTTTCATTAGGTTCCATAAAACTATCCCCAGATCGTCTCTTTCCTCTCCTTCCTTTTACTTGCCCTTCCAATATAGTTTTGAAAAACTAATCGCCTCTCATAAGACGAGCTAAATTTTGTTCTCCTACCGATGGCAACACTTTCTCGTCAATCATCACAACAAAACCACTGGGCTCACTCACACTTTCATATAAAGTATAGACTACGGATCTCGGATCTCCCTGATGTAGATCTACTACTAGTCTAGGCCACAGATTAATAAATAGTTACTTGGGCTCTCAGAATAATATTCTGAGCTTGGGCTGACTTTTGACGCGTGTGCCGCGCGCGACAGACACCAATTCACCAAACATGTGAGTTTCGGTGAGGCTGGTTATTCGATCGATTTTATACCGAAACCCAACCAACGGTCTCTACAATTTATGTTACTCCCGAAAGACGAAAATCACGGATCACGAAATAGACTGGAACCTTCTTCCGACACATTCGTGCAAAGAAATATCGTCGACTTTCAATACGTTACTCTGAGCAAAAAAGTCAAGTGCCCCCATGGAATTAATTAAGAAAGACAGACAGACGAGACTTAAGAAAGGGCTATAAAACAATCGCAGGCTTAATTGCCTTGCCTGTTCGTCTGCAACGAATGCCAGGCGAGTTATCTCGCAGAATTAAATCAAGTTAACGATTCTTTTCTATCCAGTCATATTTAAGTCCGTACGTAAAAGGTTTAAATGAAGAATTATTTGTAGGTTCATAAAAATCTGTTTGATTTTCGTATAGCTTTATACTTGGTATAGGTGGATGCATTCAGGTTTATACCCGGGTATGCAAAACACTGGGAAATCGAATACAGACAGCCACCGTGGCCGTCATTCAATAATTACGTAAGCGAAACGGGGTTGAAGGGCCTTCGCTTGGCTTATGTTAATGACAAAATAAACATTTTTTTTTTTTGAAAATGTTTGCTTATCGTAGGACTCATAGGCGTCCCTAAGGAAAAATCCTTATCGTATTGAAAACAATACGATAGGTTAGAATATGCCTGCATCCAGCGCTTTCCTGTGTCTTTCATCAGGTCGTTCAATCTGCAGCCCTAAATACTCGCTAAATTTTGAAAGTTACCGTGTAAAAAGAGTTGATCGTCACTTGAGGGATTTTTCTCCTAAAACTATAAAAAAAACAAGGATCATCTTAAAATTCGTATACTGCGTAGTGAATCCTGCGTAGACAACACACTTGATTAAACACAAACATTAAACTGTAAAACGTTAGCATTTGATCGGAGTACTTATCACCAGCAATAAACGAGTATAAAATGACCATTAAATCCCACAGTGTCGCAACAGACAGACAGACAGGCGAATTTATGGCCGCAGCGGTTGACCTATGACCCACTGCACCATTGGCGTCTCGTGGTAATTACATGGGAAAAGATAATTTCTTGAATTTATAAATGGCCGAATCTATTTATTCATTCAAGAATTATGTTTAGTCGACTGGTTGCTTTGTTGGAAATGTATTTATTAATTTAACTTGATATGTTATTGATTACAAAGAGATAATGGTCTGACTTTACATTTGCCTAAAAGCTTTTTGGTGGGAAATAAGTAAGCCGTTTACTTTTACAATTTATTCTACTTATCCTATTAATATTAATGTGAGAGTTTGTAAGGATGTAATGATGTTTGTTTGTCATTCAGGCAAAAACTACTGGCAGGATTTTGATGAAGCTGATTATCAGATTAGCATATATTCTTGTATATTTGTAACGTTGCAGCATGCCACCTACATGCTGCATCTCGTCCAACCTCATTTCTTTCTCGACCTGTCCATTTTTCATTCCTCATTTTAATTCAAATTTCCTTCCATTCCATTTTTAGATTACTTCTTTCTCTCTCATCACTCATTCTTCAGTATACTACCATCTCTCGAAACATAACAGTCTCTGTTATTAATTATTGAAGTCAACATGTACATAGTTGAAGTTGTAAAGTGAAGTTGTAACAATAAAGTTATTATCTGTGTGTTCTGTGTGTCGAGTCTTGTGTTCTCCACTATTCCTACTTCCTATTTATGTGGGAATTCGGCTAGAGCGCCGGGATAGTCGAGCCTAGGGAATGCAATCTCGTTGCGTCGTCGCGAGATCTCGTTCTCGCGAGATCTCGGTCTTTTTTAGCGAGATTGATCTCGCACGAAAAAAGGGCGAGATCTCGCGAGTTTTACGAGATTGCAATCTCGTTAATCTCGCGAAAATAACGAGATTGCAGTCTCGTTAATCTCGCGAGTCGCGGCAGCGCGTGGACTGACGCGTGTTTAATTCATAAAAGTCTATTGAAAAAATTCGTGAAAATAAATGTTTATCATAAAATACTTATGGTTTTTATTATTTTTTTCCTAATTTATTCAAATATTGTAATTATTTGCAAAAAAAACACACGAAACTGCCAATCTCGCGAGATCTCGAAATTGGCGAGATCTCGCAGTATTGTTATTCATAAACTCGCGAGATCTCGCTTGAGCCCTAATCTCGCGAGATTTGCATTCCCTAGTCGAGCCCTCAAATATTTATATGTATATAAATTTATTAAATATGGTCTCGGATAACAATATATATTTCTCATTAGGATCACTGAAATCAAACACCTGATCTACACAGAAATCGACTGTTAAGGATAATAATTGTCAGTTTACATTTTCCTTTTTAAGTTTATGTAGATTATCACCTTAATACCACCATACAATAAATAGTAATAACCAGTCGCTCAGGTACTAGGATATAAAATATGCAAACGATTTTAGAGGAAAAATATTGGCAATAATATTTTTTGAAAAGAGAATGCATTTCAATTTTAAAATACCTTGTACGTAGTATTTTTCTATTTACAGGGATCTAAGGTGCCAAAGAGACGAGCTGTTAATAGGTGCAACTGCAGGTGTCGAAAAAACCAACTGTCAACGCACCTACTAACGACATCTGTGTAGCGGCCTACGTAACTAAGATCTACGCAAGGATCTACAAGCAGTGATCGACGTCAAGCAGCAAGGACGACGAAAGGGGTGTGCGGGCTGCAAGGTCCAGGACAAATCCACTACTGCTCGGCTAGCGAACCGACGACACGGCTTTCCATATTGATATTATTTAATTTTTTAATTTGCCTTCATTTGTCATATAAAGTAAATAAACGCATTCGTCTGTATTACCAGATAAATGCATCATTGAAGAGCTCCTGCCTGACCCTACTATCCGAAACACAAGCACTTACACCAACTGCAGCTGTAGACAGAGCAAGTTGCAACTGTCGACACTGTTTTCGACATGTCGGCCGATGCAACCTACAATGACTACAAAAATGCTGCTGCCGAACAGAGCCGAGAGCAGCACTTTGTTGCCTGCACTCTGTCGCCCAGTCAATTGAAAGCTGTCGACAGCTGCCGTTAGCTTTTTCTACAGCTGCAGTTGTATCTGTCGACTGCTTGCAGTTGATGACAGCAAAGTGCTGCTCGTCTATAAGGAGCCTACTTATATGACGGTCTGCTTATATATGTGACCCTACTAATAAATAAATAAATATATACGGACAAATCACACAGATTGAGCTAGCCCCAAAGTAAGTTCGTTACTTGTATTATGGGATGCTAACTCAACGATACTATATTTTATAACAAATATATACATATCCAAGACCCAGGCCAATCTGAAAAACATCATTTTCCATCTTGACCTGGCCGGGGATCGAACCCGGGCACTCTCGTGTCGCAGGCTGGCGTGTTGACCGCTGCGCCACGGAACTAGCCAATAAGTTACACCGTAGGCTATTTTACAACTCCAAGCAAAACTAATTACAATGCGACCCATATACATGCAAAAACCGCTGACATTCCTTTAACAGTCCGTATTCATATGAAAATCTCTTCGCATTTCACACATTCTCCAGCGATGAGTCACTAACCTCACCGTAGGTAAACAAAACGTAAACAATAGGGCAGATCAGTATGCGCGCGTTAGATGCTCTGACTCACAACTGTTCTGCATTCAGCCTGTAACGCGGAGATTGCAGGATACGTGAGCGAGTTGGCAAGTATGATCTGTAATATCAGACTACCGGGTCTTTAAAATAAAAAAACCGGCCAAGTGCGAGTCGGACTCGCGCGCGAAGGGTTCCGTACATTATCTATAAAAACGGCATAAGAATAATGTATGTTGTATGTCTTAACCCCCTTTAATATTAATTTTATTATTTATTTTTTAAGTAATTACATAACTAAAATATTCTGTGAATATTTCAGGCGTCACCTGTTGCCGCTTTCAATATTAAGCAAAAACGATCAAAATAATCACGTTTGATGTATGGGAGCCCCTTTAAATATTTATTTTATTCTGCTTTTTAGTATTTGTTGTTATAGCGGCAACAGAAATACACCATTTGTGAAAATGTTTACTGTCTAACTATCACGGTTCATGAGGTACAGTACAGCCTTATTAATTCTCGTTATTACCCTTTAGGTACGGAACCCTAAAAAATTTACAGAAAATGGCAATGTTGAGACAGAAAATTAGCAAATAATCCAGTTACTTAACCCTTTTTTTGCGAAACATTAAAGGTTAATATATTTTTACATATTGAATTTTATTCGCCACGTGCTCTGTGGCTCTAGATGTAGTGTTACATTTTCATTTTAGTGTACGATTGCTTAGGACAAACAATATACTTGTTATTCATAACGCAAAAACTTACACTGCAATACACTATGGATTTAGTTGGATGAATTTAATATAAATTCCAACAAACACAATAAAAACTTTACAACTAACGCATAAGCAAATAAAAAGAAAATTAAATTACAAATTCAATGCATAGCATTGCATAGTGATGTCCGCTGTGTCTAAATAAATATCGATAAATATCTCTAGGTCCGCGGTTTTGGCATGTCATCGATGCGATAGTGATCGATCAGCGTTCAGTGGCGCCAAAAACGGGGCGCAATGAGGTCACCGATGGCCACGCGCCAAGTGCATACGAGTCATGGATCGCCGCAACACTGTCATACTTAAATGTTTTATATCGCCGACCTTATTATGTTGAATCTTTATTTGACACACAATACAATAAATATTCAACGCTTACCGAATTTCAAAACGTATGGAATGAATCGCTTCTTAATACTATATTCCAATTGTTTTGAAATTTCACGAGGTTCAACTATAATTAGTATATCATTATTAATAATATCACCAAACAATATTATCCATACATCATAGTAAGATTTGAATGCCCCGTGTGTATGGGCTAATATTGTACACTAATTACTTTGGGCGATTTTTATGTGATATATTCCCAATTTTCTTTAGTTACATTTAATCCTAGATAACAATACGTAAAGCTGATGAACATCACATCAGCCTTAACAACATTGAGTTTCAGTAAACTGACATCTAAAATGTTATCTCCCAAAGTAAATACATAACTGGATTATTAGTTAATTGTCTGTCTCGAGTTATCTCCTTCAGAAAATCACTTAATATTTAGACAATACGAACAGGAAATATTGGACATGCACTCGCACACAAAGGACGTACGAATAATACGAAAATACGACGCATAATCACTAGTACAAAAGAGAAACGAACGATAATTCTCTTTGTATAATTGTTTAGCGGAACCAACGTGACTTATGTAAACCAGAGAAATTATTATAAACACAACTCTCGGATATTTCAAACAGAATGGCTCGAATCCAAAACAAACTCAGCTAACGTCATTAATTTAAAAGTTTTATTTTCTGATTCCGTTGACAATGCAATACATGTTGTACTATGATTGGATTTAGAAACGAATAGAGTATTAAGTACTTCAGTGGCACGCGGCCAAAGAACGGTGGCGCCGGCGAGTGCATTAGATATAAGAGGCATGTAATATGAAACGTTAAATAAAACTAGTAATGATTAATGTGACACCACACCACACTACTCACTGCGCTGAATCCGGCTATAAACTTCATGAGTCTTTTCTGTTCACAGCCATACATTGTGCAACGTCTCTAAGAGAAACTGTTGCAATAATTTGAGCCGACTTCAAGTTGCAATGCATAAAAACCAAACAGGTCCTTTAAAACAAAGTAAAACTCATAATAACTGCAAGGTATTGTAATAAATTAATGCATTACGCAAATAGGCGAAACAAAGTAAAAAATAAAAATGAATACAATGGACTTTTGAACTTGTTCAGAAACAATTATTGCGAGTTTTATGAAAAAGACAATAGTGATGGGCGTGTAGTCTTGCTAATCGTTGATTGAGACAGGCGCCGCGTCGGCATGAAATGAGGTCGACAGGCGACAAGCCAAGCGAAGCGAGACCAAGCGGTCATACCGTAATATCGATAAATAGGATAAATGGCTAATCTGAGCAATTTACTCGCAGACTTTACGACTTGCTGGCGTTAAACTGCTGATTACTCGTAGATATTTAGAGCCTTGCCGCCAAATCGTTAATACTAATAAGAAATCGACTTTCCATTCACACATTAAACATTTTAATTGGAAGTAATTAGTGCTACACCTGTCTACGCAATTTATTCGCATTCGTGCAGGTTATTGCAGTTTTTACGGGAAGGAACCATTTCCGTTGGAAAAACAATTTATAAATTCACGAGGTAGGTTTAGTGGTGTGAGAATAAAATTCTCGCGGGTGTCATGAGCGGTCAGCGCGTACGATAATATCAACAATGATGTTTGTAATCGAAATCGATCGATTATTATGGTTTCGGCGGTTTATCGACAATACACTCTCGTCACTAGCGGATGCGACGGCGCCGAAGCCCGGTGGCGCCACTCTTTCGCAAACAATGCCTGTCCTCGTCGTCATCGCTTTGGAAGATCGCCGATTGTTAATTGTTATGGTAATAATGAATTTAGCGCAGATTCTCGGGATTGGCGAGGCTAATTAACAAGATACACACACGAGATAATGCCACAACATTTCACCATAAGCTCATGTTTCTATGTAAATGCTGTAACATAAACATATTATGTTTCAAAACAATTGTCAACTGTTACTGAGCATTTAGAGGCTACTCGTATCGTTTTCTGAATTCTCTTAAAGGGCTTTTATAATATGCTGGTTTAATTAGATAAAAATTTTGCAAAATGTTCTAACTTTAGTGCATAGGTCTTGTGTCGATCAAGTGTAAGTTTCCTAAAGAGTTGAATACAATATGTATTGGGGCTGTACTCAAGCAAACTACGAGACGAAACAGAAGGTATTTCTTAAAACAAAGGAGATCAATAAACACAACACAACGGATAATAACATCGGTCAGTATTCAATACAAGGTTAAAAGGACATCGAGTTTTATCAAGCAGTATCTAACAAAAGACCGATAGAATCGCCGCGACAGATAGCCACAGTTCGTGCACTTCTTTATCAATAATAACCAGAAAAAAATTTCAAATTTTCAATTTATCTTCTACGATGAATACTAGGTGCGTAGGGATAATTTCTTTTCAAAATATTCAACACAGAAGCTGTTTTACAAGACAAAGCTATTTGCGCAACGATGGAAACTAAACAAATCATAACTACAGCTTCATTTTCTATTATTAAAGATGCAATAAATGAAGATTCAATGGCTATTAGGCAGGTTTCTACTACTCTAAAAAGAGTTAAGAACTTTATCTAAGAACCACTTTATTTTATTTATTTATTATTTTGTTTTGAATAGGCTTACTCTTGACCTTAGACTAACCCTGGGGGTAAAGACAAGAAGAAGATTACCTATTTTTGTTCTCTTATGGGACAGAAAAATTGATATCGGATAAAAACGCCTAGTTGGGCAGACATGGGCGTCGAAGTAGGTACTTTAAGGGATGCCGCAACTGTTACGTTACATATAAGAATATACAGATATCTCACCAAAATTTCTCAAAAAATAACGTGATATTCCCCTCGCTGTAACTGGATCCCTGACAACTTTCATTTGACATACCTGCAACAAAATACATAAAGTTAGTTCAAAATTAGTGGTGTATAGTTACATCGTAAATGATATAAGCTAACCAACGCAATGCAAGATCGCTTACATATTTGTATTAAAGCTACACTACTTTACATATATAAAGATATAGATATATAGACAAGCATCACGTTTATATCCCTACGCATATAGAACCAAGGGTGTAACGAACAAGTTACTGTTTAGGAAATTTGTATATTTTTCGGTAGTTCCTTCTATGCGTTAGAAAAAGCAGCTGGCACATTCTATGTTTATTCTACGCTTCCAAATTAACTATTACAAAGTAAAATCCAAAATTACCTCACATCGAAAACAGTCACAAACATATGGTGCGGTTAAACACTATTACATTAATATTTACTCAGATTGTCTACGGCACATATGTTCATAATTCCGATGCAATGCAAGGCTTAGCAACCAGACATGAGCCAGACTTTAATTACCAAGCTATGGGGCATATTTTTAATAGCCAACCAGACGCAGGAGTGGCTGTTTATTATGCCAGGCCGTATAATATAAAACTTATAAACAATGCTCCGATTTACACGCTACTGTTCAGTATAAATAAACATGCTGAAGTACCGTCAGCAGTGAAGAGACTTGAGTCACGTCACGTGGACGTCCATCAAAAAATAAATATACAATGCGTAAGGATAACACACGTACTCACTCCATAAGAACTAACGTATAAGTAGAGATATGAAAATAGCATAAAATTAAAAAGTTTATTCTAATGTCAGGATTATCTTATCTCTATGATTCTAATGGTGACAAATCCATCATGTGTCAAAAAAATTGGTTGTCTATATAGTCGGTTTACGGACGATATTATTAAGGGATAACGGTGGAAGAGAGGTAGGTGCGTCACAAGCCGAACTTATGCTCATCGTGCCTCTCTATCGCTTGTTCCAAGCTCTCGCTTGCACAAGGAACGTGACACGTTCTTCGTGCGTGCTGCCGCCGTTCATCTATCTATATACATATAATAAAACAGTAAAAATATTTTGTCTGTACAATTAGAATTTTTGGCTGAAATGGATAGAGGGACACTTAAAAAGAATAATAGAAAGCAAAAAAAATGTTTTCGAATTTCTTGTCTGTCTGTCTGTCTGTCTGTCTGTCTGTATGTATGATCACGATTATCTCCGAAAATACTGAACCGATTTACTTTAAACTTTCACCAATTGCTTTCTTTTAACTCAGCAAAACATTTAAAGTTTGTTTCATTAAAATCGGTTCATTAAAAAAAAAGTTATCGTCATTTGAATGAACTCAAGGCATGAGTTTGCCTGCAAACATATAGCAAAAATAAAATAATAAGTGACTTATGAAAATTAAAATCCAAAGTCAATTCATCATCACTAAACGACAGCATTTTACCTATCCATAGTAATCCATACTAATAAAAAAGGAGAAGCTGACTGACTGACATATCAACGCAGGGCCTAAACTATAAGGGTTAGAAACTTGAAATTTTGCACAGGGGTTCCTTTAATAACGTAGGGGAGCACTAAGAAAGGATTTTTGGAAATTCATCTCCTAAGGGGGTAAAACGGGTTGCAAAGTTAGTATGAAACTTTGTCGTTTTTGAAGTTATTCGAATGAAATTCAGCATGAAGGTTCTTTACTGAAAGGTATGAAACACGAGTAAAATATTTTGCTCAAAAATCATCCCTTAAGGGAGTAAAATAGGGGTGCAAAGTAAGCATTAAACTTTGCCATTTTTGAAGTTAGTCGAATGAAATTCAGCATGAAGGTTCTTTACTGAAAGGCATGAAACACGAGTAAAATATTTTTCTCAAAAATCATCCCTTAAGGGGATATAACGGGGATGCAAAGTTAGTATGAAACTTTCCGTTTTTGAAGTTATTCAATTGAAATTCAATAGTAAGGTGTTTCATTGAAAGTCATGAACTAATGTATTCCGGGTAATTCTACTGTTCCTGAGAAATCGACACTTACGCGGGCGGAGCCGCGGGCCAAAGGCAAACCTGACTTATATATCAACGCACAGCCGAAACTACTGTGCCCAGAAACTTGAAATTTGGAGTAATTCAGTAATTCGTCCCATGTACCTACGGCCTATTTGGGACGAAACGCAGAAAATCAAAAGTAATCAAAATTTCATTCTGCAATTCGTCCCATTCTTTTTTTGTATGGAAATTTAAACCTTATCAACGCTTGGTACAGTCAGTGAGACAAGAATTAAGATAAATGTATATTTCGTTAGAATTGTTACATTTTGCTGTGGTTTGGTTCATAGCTAAATATAAAAACATTGATTGTGAAAAAAAAATGTTATTGCTGAATGTTTTATCTAAGACAACAGGTAATTATTTCCTAATGTCAGTTTTAGGTTACTAGTAAAAATACTTCTTGATTTTATGTTTTTTTTTTTAAGTCCTTTTCTGTATGTAACTATTCTATGATTATTACATTTCTTAATAAAAAATTCAATGTTAATTATTTCTACACTAACACTTTTTTACTGATTGTACCATTTATAAACATGGGACGAATTGCAGAATGAAATTTTTATTCATTTTGATTTTCTGCGTTTCGTCCCAAATGGGCCGTAGGTACATGGGACGAATTACTGAATTACTCGAAATTTGGCACAGGGATTCTTTTTATGATGTAAATGAGCACTAAGAAAGGATTTTTAGAAAATCAAAGGGGGTGAAGTTTTATGGAATTTTCTAATTTCTGGACTTAGAAGTTTGAAAGTAGGTACACAAGTTCTCAGTTAAAATTAAAAAAAGATCTGTTTAGGTGAACCAGACAACATTCTCCCTTAAAGGGGTAAAGTTTGTATGGAATTTTTCCATTTCTAGACTTAGAATATAAAAATAGGTATGTAGGTAAAACCGACGAAATTTTCGCCTGAAGGGATAAAATAGGGGAGTTAAGTTAGTATGGATTTTTTTTTCATTTCTAGACTTAGAAGTATGAAAATAAGTATATACGTTCTAGATTACAATTAAAAAAGATCTATGCAGGTGAAATGTATAAAATTCCCCCCTTAAGGGATAAAGGGGATGGTATGGAAATTTTCTCTTTTCTGGACATAGAAGTATAAAAATAAGTATATATGTTTACATTACAATTATAAAGATCTGTGTAGTTAAAATGGACGAAATTTTCCCTTGAAGGGGTAAAATAGGCGGGGTAAAGTTTGTATGGATTTTTTTATTTACTTAGAAATATGACAATAAGAAGTTCTCCATTACAATAAAAAAATATCTGTGTAGGTGAAATGGGCAAAATCCCCTCCTTAAGGGCTTAAGATCTATGCAGGTGAAATGTATTAAATTCCCCCTTAAGGGAAAAAGCAGAGGGGGATGGTCGTTCCGAAACGCTAGTAGTATTTCAATTTTGCATATATAAAAAAATATATAAGAAATAAAAATATGACGTTCAAAAAGAGATACATGTATCCAATTTTGAATAAAAATCTTTGACTTTTTTGACTTTTGGAGGGGTTTGTATGGAATTCTTATCATTTCTACTGTTCCCAAGGGAACGACATTAACGCGGGCGGAGCCGCGGGCAACAGCTAGTCGATTTATAAGACGTTATCACATCTAAAGTAAAAGTCAAGAATAGACCATGGACTAGGCCATCTGAAGAGCGCCACTTACTCAAATATCAATCAAGTTTCGTTTATTTTCTTGTAACCAATTAGAAATTCGTAAATGTTCCTGCCAGTAATCATGGTAAGAAGAATTTCTACGAAATCTTAATCAAAAACCATTACACGCAATTTGCAATTTCACATTCGCTGTAACTCGTTCCGGATACCAGTTCCGAAAATCACAGTTACCCAAACGTATTATTTATTGAACGCACTAACGGTACCGAACTTTTTCAGTTTACATTCACATCTGTCACCAGCGCTGCCGCTTGCGTTCCTCGTCCAATTAGATCAGACCCTCTCTGTTCTCCTATCACTCGGTAATTTAGGTTAGTGAAGACGCGCGTCGAAGGTCTAATTATGGTAGACGTAAATTGGTTTGATGCTAACCCTCGCCGGTGCCCTTTTCTAGAATGTTCTAATTTTAAGGAGATATCCCTCGAAGTTTATAAATACAAACTTGATTTTTGAAAGTTTTTCAGATTTATTATTAGTTTTGAACACGAAACTTGAGGATTGTATATAACTAGCGACCCCGCCTTCGCACGGGTAGATAGGAATTTCATTCTATAGCCTATGGTCATCAGGGATAATGTAGGATTCTAACGATGAAAGATATTTAAATCGTTCTAGTAGTTTCGGAGCCTATTCAATGTAAACAATCAAATCTTTCCTCTTAATAATATACGAGTAAGTGTAGGACTGTAGATAGAGCGAAGGATTGGGTTACAAGACCATCGCCTATTTAATCCTTATTACAATTGTCGCTTGGTCTACTTCTAAGAAGAGAAGAAAAGAGAGAATACTTATATTTAAAACTATTTATTTTAAAAAGTGTTAAAAGTAAAGCATTAATGTTATTAGTAACTATTTAGTAATCTGTGGTTATACTAGCCTTTAGGTTTAGTGAGGTCGGAGTTATTATTAGTTTTGCCATGTATAAATTAATCCTGACTGACTAAGGAGGAGTGACTCAGCCCCGACAGCAGATTACAGGGCAAATTGAGCTCATTGCATCAGCCTCACGCATTTTGAAACTTCCTGATGTCAAGGCAAATGTAACGCCTAAAGCTATTCCCGTCTAGTCTCTAATCCTTTTAAATGCGAATTCCATATAGGGTTTATAGAGCTTGTTATTCTGCTTAATAATAATACGCCATTTGAATTTTGAGTTGAAAACTTTGTTTCTTATCTTTTCGAAAACAAATGTTGTCTCGTCGATGATATTGTTATAGAAGGCTCTTAATTTAATGCTTGAAATAAAATATCTAGCTTTAGAACACTAGTTTTTAATAACTACTTTAAGTTGTGTTCGTGCAATACTAGAAATTTTAAATGAAATTTTAATAACTTTCGGATATTGAAACGGTTCAACAGTGTTTTAAAGAAGTCTTTGAAATCTAAACGAAGCCTAGAGTTAGTGACAGCATCATACATGATCTGTAAGGAGAACTGTTATCTAGTTAGCTTTTCAATATCATACAATTTGAAGCCATAAAGCTAGGCTATCGGCCCTGACAGCTTGTTAAGTGGTTATAGCATACAATTTGAGATTGGCTCGTAATCACCGCAAACCGCAACTACTGGCTGCCTCGACCCACCCATTTCGCGTAACCTTGCGACCTAAATTAGTTTACCATTTGTTTTGACGTATGTTTGTTTCATTATAATAACTGTTATTGTTATTGTAACAACCACTTGTAACTTGTGTTTGTTAGTTTAGTCATCACTGTGGCTGATGTAAACTTTGTTCATGGGGAGTTATGGCTAAATGAACTTCTGGAATTTATACGTCAGTTATTTTTATGCTCTCTCTCTCATAATTTAAAAACTAGGCTATTGTCAGTCAGTGTTAGCTAATTAAGAATGTACTTTATAAATTGAGCTATCAAATTAATAATATCTACAAAATAAATAGGCAACGTCCGAATACACAAAAGCCTTAAACTCAAATCACGTTCTGTCAGTGTCTAGCAACAACAAGACAAATACACGAGTCTTGAAGATGACATTGGGTGCTTTTGATAATTCGGGGGTAAGTATTGTCAAAAATCTTAAAAACATTGCTTTTTCGGGTGACTAAAACATATCGTAAAACTAAAGATCAATTACCTTGCAAACAACTAGCGGATATAGTGATTGTGATTCAATTAATTTGATGGATTTATAATAGACAGAAGTTTCACTAAAGATTTCCCACAGTAAGAAATATGAACACGCGATGAGTCAATTAACAAAACGCTCGTCTCGTTCGAGGCATTGCGACGTCGTGGCGCCCACGCTGACCATCGACACGACAACAGAGAGACAATAGTCACAAACTAGAAAATTACCAGTAACATAAAACGCGAATACATTAAAGCTATAATGAATAAATTAGAGTGCAAGCCGCGGGAAAAAATAGTGGCGGCGTAAGTGCGGCGCCGGCGCCAGCGACGGCAAGGATAAACCCTGCACGCACGCCGGCAGCCAACAAGAAACCATGCACATGCAACTATAAACCGTGCGACAATAAAATAAGATTCTAATTCCTAAAGCGACCTTAGCGAATACAACTTTCCGACAGAAAACGCGGATTCTGAATGCGCTCATGCGACCGTAGCGAGTCATTACGATACTTGAAAGCATTGCAGTAAAAACAAACTAAACTGCGCTCTAATCCTATGCTATAAAGTCGGTATCACAGACTATTGCTTCATCAGAAATGCATCTGTCCTTTTCGGCAACCCTACTAAAGAGCAAGAGAGCATTCGTAAAAACTATATCCGCGAAAGCAACTATCCCGTTCGTTTGACACGTTGCACGCTGCTAGTGAGGTGATAAATATCTGGTTCGGACAGATGCCCGCGTTAGCGCGTAAATTCAATTTAATGCAGCTTAGAGCCACAATGCGGAAGGCAGACTTGGAGATACAACGCAAGCGTGAGAGCACCGAGATCCCAGCGTCGGATTCATGTGGACAGACCCCTTGAGAAGCTTAGCGATGAATAAATAAAAGTAGACGTACAATGACTACTTAAAACAACTTACATCTATTAACAAAATAAACATTTTGAAGCACAATCTGATTGTCCTGAGAAATTCTTTCTAAGAAGATATCGAGTGTGTATGAAACGCGTATGTACAGTTATTTATATCCGCAGCAGGTGCGTTTGAAAGAGTAAAAACATAAATTCCGATTCGATAACAGATGTTAGCCAGCCGCCAACCATACTTGAGTAAGAAATCGAGAACATTATTTGGAACATAACATTTTATGTAACCTGAAGTCACGTACGCAGTGGCTCCATGAAATTTAGTCGAAAAAATCTCGGGAAGTGTAATCAGGTAAAACAAATAAGCGCCCGGAGCGGAGTTATCTAAATAAAAACCCGGTCTTAATCTGAGCTGCCCGACACTCTTTAAAGTATTGGCCGTGTTTTATTATCTCAGTCCCCGGCCGCTATCTTTGGAAGTCGTCCCGCTGCCACAAAAACTTCAACTCTTATCAAACAACACGAACCTCAACTTAAGGCGGTCCTTATTTTTACTCCTCCGCCGTCTCCGTTGATGCTTTTAACCGTATCTGAGTTTCAACCCCGGAGAGATTTATAACCACTCGGATCAATATACAGATCGCCGGAAATCTACGGTAGGTAACGGAAACCTGCCAGTGCTACAGATAGGTAATTTTAGACCATAAAAGCTGAGGGACACTGCAATTGAGAGGCACTCAGAGATAATTGAGGCGGAGGGCGTAAATCTTAAGTGTTTAGAAACGGGAGAAGTCACTAATAGAATCCTTTTAACTGTGCTCGAAATGGCAACGTCCATTTCTTGATAAGATACGACAAAAAGAAAAAGCTTTCAGGACTCATCCAGGTACTTTAATAAAGAAAAAAAAATAAAGCCACCAACAACCCTACTTAACATTTACGAAGACTGCATTGGGAGCTCTTAAAGTAAATAAAGATAATAAGGCACGCTCTTGAAGTTCCATTAAGGAATAATGAGTGTCCGAGGAATGTAAAGTGACAGAGTATGATAGAGTGGCGTTAGAAATGTCGTTGACAGGTAGTCGGTGAGTCAACGCCAAACATAGCACAAAAGCAGTCGACAAAACAATCAGACATGTTTGCTACTTAAAAGATTTAGGTTTAACGGACGTCTTAAATATTTTTCAATCAAATAAATCAAGTAACGTGGTTCGTATAAATTGTCGGTGGTATAAAAGCACAGCTAGAGCCTAGAGCAATTAGTCATCACCGAGTAAGGCATGGAAATCAGTGTCTAGAGTAAACGGCTGTAATTTACTGGGTCCGGATAACGCTCGAAGTTATTAATCACTTACTCGGACACACTAATGGCTAGTCGCTGCAATTAGCTCCTCAGCCACTTGAAGTAGATTCAAAAACAATAAATATAGTTGACAAACAACCACTTGAAAGGGCATGAAAGACGCAGGTAAGATTTTTTTGGGAGCGTTCCTTAGAAAAATTGCCACCCTGGTTTGGCAAATTCGATGGGCAGGTAAATGTACCTGTTACGACTCGTCGAGAACAAAAGGGGCTCCTAGAGGCGTCGGCCGTTAATGGCAGTATGATACAGTGTGGGCGACTAAGTCAATTAGGCCATCCGCCGACGCCATTCCCGGAATGTCGCCGACAAATGAGCGGTTACGATAAGAGCATAAGGTAAGTCTGTCTGGACGTCCTTTTGCCCTTTTTGCTGGGCCTTACCTTCGCCGTTTCTGATAACGGCACCTTTTCTTAATTGATTTTCTGTGTTTTGTGACTCCTTATCGCTAAATCACATTACTGGACCCACGGACGGTCGACTTTATCGGCAATTAACAGTCATATGCGTAATCTTACATTAGAATACATGTTTTATTTGTACCTAAACTCTTCGCAGACGTTATTAGAGCAATAAAATACGATAGTTTACACCGATGTAGTGGCAATTTCATAAGAACTAATAAAGTTCGCTATAAAATTTAAGTGCATTGGTACACCTTTGAAATTTTAATATTTCCACTGGAAGCGAATGTTTTCTGTGCAGCTATTTGCGTCATCAAAGCTGTCGTACGGTGTACTGTCATTGTAATTGATATTCCAGTCGATAGCCCAGCGTCCGGCGTGTAATTGATAAAATGAACAGCAAATCGAGTATAGACATTTCAGTGAACAACAGAAGCGAACGCGAGCCGTAAAAGTCAGATAACATTGTGACTCACATACAAGTGCAAGTGCTTTCGTGTGAATCACATCCTTTATGCTCTGGACACTGCGGTGCTCTCCTTGTATTCGATTACTCTTTTTGATTCTGATTTTCCAGATGCCGGCGTGGAGTAGTCACGGATTTTGTTTTGGAACAGTAATCATTTCGTTGGCTCGCATTCAAGAGCATCAGTATTTTTAATTCGTTGCTTACCGACGTAATAGAATTGTTAATTTTATCACCCATAATTGCGCTATCGGATAATTACTTCTTCAAATAATTAGGTAGCATCTGATGGTCATTAAAGACTGGATAGTTGGCGTTTATTGCCTCAACAGAGGGGTTATATGACCTTTTCCCGACTTTAACTGGTAATGTAGCAATTACTGATGATTAGAAACCAGTAGATGGTGACACTATTGCTGAAACCGAAGATGCAATCGTTGATTTCACTGGCATTTGACCCGCGTTGTATTTATTCTGTTATTCAATTTATGGCGCTGGAGATAATGTGGACAGGAAGATTTACAAGTAGGTAATAATTATAAGGATTAAACAAACGTTTATTTTATGCATTAACGTTTTGCAACTGGTCATGATTATTACAATCAACGGTTTATAGACGGTTCATAAAGTCTAGTTCTAAACATATACGACGTATTATTAAAATCAACTCTATATTAAACTCAGCTTAAGATACTGAACAAACACCTCGAATAAAATCTACTTCTGATCGCTCTATTTTCGTAAAATGTCTTATTTTATTAGTATTACTACTTATGAAAGAAGTTTAATATAATTTACTAAACCAGGGTTGGATAAAATAGTTAATTTTGTCAGACGTTATACTTTTTGTAATTCTAATAGACTTTAATGATTTAAAACACGCAGTGCAACAAAGAATATGTAATGAACAGCTGCTGGCCTATTTAATTTTATTATAATAGGTCTCAGGACAATAATTACAGTGGCTGTACATAATGGCACATGTGGTACAGTACGCAAAAAAAACGGTCGTTGAAGACAGGTTTCAACAATCTATAAGAATATTCTTTCTTTTATTAACATAATTGAGCACTCATATTTAAGGACTTTCAATATTATGATTTAACGCTTGACAATACAGCATAAAATACTTTAACCAAGACTGTCCCAAAGCTGCTCTATAAAAAAATTGCGCTACAGGTTGGTGTCTCGCTCGCACATAATATGTCAATATCAACTTGGAGCTGGACACCATCCTGTGCTATGACTATCGGTATTACTAAAGAGCGATCCAGTCATAAATAACTATACAGTAAATCTGTAGTTCACCGTGGTCCTGCATAAATCCATGCGTAACAAGACTGCATTTTTTAACTCGATTCATCTCTTGTCACCTTGATGAAGAAACAAGTTTTCGCGATAACTTTCCTTTTCTGAGATACTGCAAAAAGTAAATTCTAAAAAAATTGTTATTACTACTCAGTATTTCTTTCTTGACTAACGAGGTTGATATAAAGTTTACCAGAGCAACTATATGGTGGTCGAAACTACTTGTAAATAGGCCAGTTGGGAAAAATATAACTTTCTTCACTCCATATTCAGTCCATAATCAAATATCTTACAACTGGAACGTAGTCATTTTATGGACCATGTTCGTCTTGTATTTGAGTTCGAATTGATTTCGAGGTCTACAAAAATGATTTATAATTTATACTGTCCAAGATCCCAAATGTCCAAGCCAGTTCCACGATGTACAAAAACATGTTTTTATAATGCGCTCCTCTTTATGTTACGTATGAGACAATACGTCCAGAGAATAAATAAAAAAGCGCTGACTCACTCTTGTCGAATTAAAATATTTATAGTTATGCCGCAGGACGGGTCCAAGAGTTCCCAGGTTAATATTTGAAGTACGAAGTAGAAAACTTTAGCCCTCTCTCAACTCTTAATATTCATATCTTTCGCCGAATCTTTCAGACCCATAATCAATGGTGTTGGCATATGATTGATTATCTTCTTGATGCTTTGGTGGGCTTTATAAGTAATACTTTAAGCAAAACCTGGCATTTACTATACACTAGTCTATCTATAACGGAGTAAAACCAGCGACTTATTATGAAACATTAGTAGGTAATCTGTGGTCTTATCTTTGTCTACCACCGGTCTATTTAACTGTATTATAAGTTAATTGAAATACAGGATCCACTTTGTTTACGTTATATTTCCTAATGATTCGCGAATTCTATTCTAAACATTGATATTGGTGATAATGATAATGTAGCTCCAATAGAGCGACACGATTACGAAATTAATGGCTTGCAGGCTTTCGCAGTGACATTTTAAGTTGTGCGACAATCCCTTGACAATGTAATCGTGTTGCCTTGCCTTACAAGACAGCCGCCTTGCTTTGTAAGGCCCTAAGCTGGATTGGCGCCACAAGTGTTGTATTTCCTAGTATAGAATTACTTTACTTTCTTAAAATAGAGATGATATAATAGAGACAGCCATTGCCTTGGATAAATTAATAAGAAAGTCATATTTCTGAGATAACAATTCAAGATTTAGTCCGTTTCTCACTTTTGCTTTCATGTTCAGTTTCTAATTTAAGTCCAAATTGTGATATGAAGACATGTCTGGGCTAAAAGGCTTTGTAAAAAAACTTCTACAATAATATATCGCAGCGGTGTTTACATAGGATTTTTGACATCTTTTAATTGGAATACCAATATTGGCGATACAAACAATTTAAATAAATTCAGTGCTAAACGACTGTTTGTCCATTACACATGTCTTATACATTTTCCCACTATCCACAAAGTGGTCGTAAATAAATAAGGATAACAGAAGTGTAAGTCAAGCATCATCTTAAATTTAAGAAGCGATAATGAGCAGGGCATACGCCCGTAATACATACGTAAAGCCGACGGCGGCGGGCAGGTAGTTCTTAACAACAACGTATCAGAAGAGTCTTAGACATCCATAAAGGCGATCAGACCTTAACTAAGGTTGCTGTGAATACTGCCGTCCGCCACGTCATTTAAAAATTTCTTGATTTGGTTCTGTAGCACATTTACTTCATTCGGCTGAAGTGATTAAGACAAAGAGACTGGCGACCATAATATCGACACACCCATCGTGTTATGCTATCGCCAACGTCATCGCCATCGCCCGACCACGATTTATCTACCTTTTTCCTGGCGCTTTGCTGAATCTACAATCGTACAACTCGTATAGTATTGATTAACATTCATTATTTGACCTATTCACGCACCATATTCCATTAAAGTCTGTTTTACAATTCATTTTTACAGCCGGTAAACCATTTGCGGTGTAGCATCTGCAACTATCTTTAACTTAAGTAGTGGTGTTTGCCCAAGTGGCATTTGCGCATTAGCATAACACATTATGGTAATGCGGCTGTGAATAGTGCCTAATGTTTGCAAACAGGCCGGCTTATTTGGCTTTTGTCGCTACTAAAATTAGTTGCGATATGTTTATTCAATGTAGATAATTCAGTTGCGTATACAGCTGCTTCTGTTGTAGTTCGAATGGTTTTTATAACTTTTTTATTTGAGTTTTTGTGTTATTTGGCAAAGTATTCGCTTTACGACGTAGTTTTTTTAAATAACTTATTTTTTCTATATTTTTAGTCCTTCTCAATTATAGAATCTATTTATCTAGTAATCCTATAGCTAGCGTGCTGGTGAAAAACAATTAAAATATTGCTAGGTTGTTGATTATGATCATTCTTCAGATTTCCGTCCATTCCCTCGACTAGTACATTCAACGTTTTTGCCTAGACTAGTAACAACAGCTAAAGAGTACAATTAAGTAGCTCTTCAGCAAGCAACAACATAACATTAAATAATTCAAAATCGTTATACAACTCCAACATATTGTATGCCATATAACTTGTAACAACAATGTCTGGCCAGCCAGGCCCTGGCTTTTTACGCTTGAACCCTTTACTATTGGCAACATTTCATTTAGTCCTACGCGTGCTCTAAACCTAATAACTCATTTACGACAGACAATAAATTGTTGTTGTGAAGTTTAATTAAATGAAAGGGCTATTGCTGGCTGGGATTAACAAGGTAAGTTCTTTAAATTGGCGTAAGGTTTCACTGTAATATTTTACATCCGACCTTTACTTTTAAGCAAAATGTTTCAATACTTCTAGTAAGATTTTACTATAAGACTTTAGTTATTACTGCCAGCAATGACCTTGAGAAGGCTGTTGGAGCTTTTTTTTTTTTTATATTAAATGAGTTTACTCTTAATCTGCCGTCCATACGCCGCATCAGGGAGGCTACCCTCTTTCTCAATATTGTTTACACTGACTGACTGACTGACAAAGACTGTGTCTATGTATTGTGTACATAGACACAGTCTTTGTGCCTAAATTCTTCTTCAAATTATCGTTCATATCCATCACTTTATATTTTGCATACCTTTCGTATAATTTTTGCCTTTTTAGCATCCCTATCATATTCTTTAATACGTAAAAGATCAGCATTCATTGCATCAACAGTGTAATAAACAGCTTGTGTTAGCGATTTATATGAAAACCCAGTATAAATAAACGTATTTTTGCGTATCGAAAGTATTATTTAAAATAGTAACACTTATATCTCAAAAACAGCAACAATGGCAACACTGGTTGTATCGAGTGTAATTATTGTTGGTACCCACCACTCCATTTTTAGCAAGACGTCATGGAGTGGCGGGGACGATCGCTCTTGTGTGGTTAGATCGAAGACTCGGGCATTCTGTTTGGCGCAGCTGTAACGTTAAGACGTAATTAACCTTTACTTGTTGTGAAGTATGGTTTTAAATAGTTTTCCGTAAAGTGTGGAGATTGTATATTTAAGGTAAGATGTATTTAACTAATTTCGATATTCTGTAAAATGAGTAATTTCAAAATAAAATATTTAATCATTAACGGAGTTTCCTTACATATCAGAAGTAGGATCAGCGGAATAATTTTCTTTTTTTTCTCTTCTTTTTATACTTATTCCGTTAATCCCGCCCACAATCACAGTATTTTATATTATTATATATCATTTTAACCATTACATTTTAATAACGAAAGGCGACTCCTGGTAATGATATTACTATATTGCAACAGTTTTACATTAGTTTTCTGAGGTGAATTTTACGATTGCTTTATTGTTGGGTTCACGGTATATAGTTTATGGTATACAATTAGCTAGGGCACTCCCTCGGATTGTTTACCGTATATGTGGATCATTATGCTCATTATGCTGGAGCTACAATCTAGGAATAATCTTCAAACCGTTGCTATAGCATTTATAAACAAAAAGAACTATAAGTGACATTGCAATTTGCTAGGGTACCCCCTAAAATTTTTATGTGTGTACGACTTAATCAATTCAGTGTCCAGGGCTACACTCTAGAATGTATTATTTCATTCGGAAATTTTATAAAATACATACGAACCGTGAACCTTCTGTATAAGCATACATATCGTTAAAAATATTAACGCATACGGTTGAATAATGTAAAACTGTTTTTATAGTGAAATAATATTGAACATGCACTATAAATCTTATAGCCAATATCATGGCAGGCTATTTTAATAACATGTACAGTTTTGCAGGTGAGTAACCTATTACTGGTTACGGAATTATGCAGTATACTTATTTACTTTATTGTCTCATTCTGTTGGACGTGTGAGTACATTACATTTAAAGTAAAAAGACATTTCAATGTGACAGTAGCTAACACCCACAAAACTGTTTGTAAGTCCTGCTTGTGTCTGACAGAGATCTTGTATCAATTTACTGATACTATTACATCGCTACAGTTGATAACTGTTTTAACAAAAGAAAAAATAATACTGTTCTCTGAACAAAGAATAATATCACTTGATTACGACGTCAAATAAATAAACGTCATGATCTTAGACGTGCTTCCAAAATAATTTAAATAGAATGTAGACTAAATGTAATATAATAACAAATAGAATTGAATTTATTGGTGAATAAGATTTAAATTTACGACGCATTGGTCATCGTACTAAAACTGCTATAATTGAATTCTGGGTTCGAACCCCACCTGAGCAAATATATACATTAATAAATATCATAAATACGTACCATTATTCAATACTGTTATATCATACTAGCATAACATCAATAATTCATCATCATTTCGTGTATGTGTCACGGTCGAACGAACATGCGCACCCTGTCGTCAGAGTTCTTCGGGCCCCCCTCTCGGCCTCTGGCGTGGTTCCTTTAGCGACTGCCGGATGGTGGCCGGGACCGGCGGCTTAACGCGCCTTCCGAGGCACGGAATCATCTTTATTGTCGGATGATCGGGTGATTTAGGGCTGTAGTGTCCTAACCAAAATGGAAACTATACAAAGTATGCTTCCCGTGGGAATCGAACCCTAGCTACCCCCGGGTCAACAGGCAAACGCCTTTACCACTGTACTAGATAGATAGATAACATATTTTTATTTGTTCATTGTAACACACATAATAAAACAGAAAGCTACAATAAAACTTAATACTTAACATAATATATGTATGTGTGCCATTATATTACAAAAAGGCTATAGCTCAGCGAAATGTTACTCTAGTGAGCAACTACTGATTTTCAGCTGTCACCTTAGAAGACGCGCACTAACAATTTCACAGAACAGGTTGTCTCACAAAGTGTAAAGTCAATGGGTGAAACACATAATAAATTAATCAACAAATGGCAGATAAAATACTAAAATACTTGTTATTAATACTAATTATTATTTAAGGAAGAGCTCAGTTTAAGTTTTAGCTTTGCGACAAGCAAAGTATTTTTGAATTAATGTCCGTTTTCTGAAGAGTAAGTAAATGTGATTTCAGTAGCTTTTTAAATGGTAATTTCTTATTTAAATTTCTTAAAGGAGCAGAAATATTATTTCAATACTTCGTTGCCGCATAAATGCTACTGTCCTTTGTCTTGTAATGACGTTCAAAAAGAGATACATGTATCCAATTTTGAATAAAAATCTTTGACTTTGACTTTTCTCTGTATAGAAAGTACAGGACGAGTGGCCCTCGGATGACGTTGCGAAGTGAACTGCAATTTCATGTAAAGATAGTCAGTTTTTTTTTAAACCCTCATTATGTCAAAAAGTAAACTCGCGAGGTGCAACTGTCTACGAGCTTCCATATTGAGAAGAGAGGCTTTGTTTATGACTACGGAGGCAGTAAATAAATAATTAAAATCTACTTTCTTCAAAACACTTCATCTATCAATCAATAATTTATTTGTCTGAAATAGGGTATGATATCGATATTTAAAAAAAAACTGCCTATTTAACTGTTGGAAACAGTAGACAAATATTTCATTAAAATAAATATAATTAGTTTATAATTGACAAAGTCATAATTATTTACTTTTGGGTTACACATGCATTTAATTGAACATTTCTTTATGTCAACATTAATATAAATTAAAATTACTTCATCTGTAATTTCGTATTAATTTGTAAACTTTTCATACAAGTACAAATAAAAACAAAATGAAACACTAATATAATAAATCAATAAAAAATATATTTATATGTCTCACACACATTCACATATACATATATACACCTTCATCTCTTACGCTCATATGCATAAACACGAACACATCACACTCACTCATACACACTTACACACACATTTACACCACAATTTATTTTATTTTTACTAAATTGTTATCTGAATATAAATTTGCTCCGCGTGCCGGCGTCTAATGTTTAAGGTAACAACAGTAACCAGGCTACTACGATACAGGCACAGCCTAGCGTGGAAGCCACGAACGTAATGTCAAACTGTAATGTATTAAGTTAGTAAAGAAATTTATTATTATCATAAATATAACGTTACAAAAAGATAACGTTACAAAACAATAACAATGATTGGAGACGGATTGGACTGCCCTTACCTCCGACATTGCAGCGATAGACATGTTGCTGTAATGCCTGAGGTGAGAAGGTATTAGAATAGGGTAATTTAATTATTGTAATTTAATTCAATTGTAATTTAATTCAATTGTAATTTAATTCAATTGTAATTTAGTGAATAATTTTAATTTAATTGACAATTTGAATTAAAATGATTTTGTTTTTAAAAACATTATGGAATGCAATTTCTGAAATAAATCATTATTATTATTAATATTATTAATGACAATTTAACATTCAGATATAGAGACTACATCTTCTGTTGGAGATGTGGTCAGCCGCTATAACGTGGAGGGTTAGCCGGCAAGCGTATGGCAGTCCCCACGGCAACGGCACTATAAGAACGAGGGAGCGGATGGGAGTCTGATAAGTAACAGGCAAGTCCGTAAACGTTCTTTAATTAAATCGTACGATGGAGTGGCAGGGAGCCTGGTTAATAACAGGCAAAGCCGCAAGCGTATACCTATCCGATCATACGAAAGGGCGGAATAGCCTGGTTAATGACAGGCAAAGCCGCAATCGTACGCCTACTCGATCGTACCTCCGCAAGTATCCAATAAGCAGATCAAGAAGCAGAGAGCCGATAATAGGGCTGACTAATCAGTCGCGAAAGCAGATCTCCAATAAAGTAGAGATACTACATCAAGTTATATATAGCTATAGAAGACGAATGTATGAGCTGACCTAATTATTTGCATAAACATGTGTAAAATACATTAAATGGATATGTTATAAGAAGACCGACATGTTTACCATTACTGGTGTGCGAATTCATATACGTTCAGAAGGCATGCAATTACCTAAATTTAAAAAATAGAACAATTAAAATAAAAGGGAAAATAATGTTTTAGTATTTACAAAGAATCCATGTCCAAAAAAATACAATACTTCAGATTTTCATATAATAATTTGTTAATACTTTAATAACATTTTTCGCATAACAATATTTTAAGCTTTTTCTTAATAAGTGTCAAGTTTAACTCCTTACACTGTTTTGATATTATGTTAAAATCATTGGTACCATAACTAAGAATGGATTCTACTAAGCCATAATATGCTGTTAATAGTTCATCATTATCTACTTTTCTCGAAAGTCTAAATAAAGCATAACTTGAAGTACTAAGTCATTTGCAAAGATTTTCTATCTGTGGTTTCTAATTTAATCGCGAGTCGATTATTATGCCGAGAAAGTTGTTTGCACCAACACTATTTGCTATGCTGCCATGATATTCCAATTAAGTATTCTAATAAGGTCTTTGGCTGAAATGCATTATATTTGTTTTATCAAGATTTATTTTAAGTTATTATTATCTAACCACGTAATTATTGATGCCAATGTTGAATTTATATTAAAATTGTACGAATTGATGTCAGTGGATTTAATAGTGACTGTGCTATCATCGGCAAATAATGTCATGCTATGTTCTATATTATTGGGAAGGTCATTTATATCAAGTATAAAAAGAAGAGGACCTAAATACTCCCCTGTGGAATACCATAGCGTTCGTCAGACGTGTATCTTTTTTTTCTGTTTAAGAGTAAACATCCAGTTAGGTTATTTCTGTGATTTGACAACGATCTGATAAATAAGATTTGACCAATTGTAATACGTTACCTCGAATGCCATATATTTCAAGCTTGTCTAATAGTATATTATGATGCACATAATCAAATGCTTGCGTCATATCGCAATAGACGGCACAAACACGTTTTTTTTTCTGTCCACTTCATTTAAAATATTTTTCAATAACTTAATAAAAAAATAAAAAAAAATTAACTAAGAGCAATTGGTCTAAAATGTAACTCTCTATTGTTTTTGTTAAATGAAGGTTTTATAACAAGATATTTGCAGATCTTATGGAAAGACGCCAGATTTTATACAAACATTTATAATATGACTAAGATGACGGCATATATATATATATAGTCATTTACTGCTTTAATTATTTAAGTTTAAATGCCATCGTTACCAACACTTTCAGTGTTGTTTTATATTTTTTGTCATTATCATTTAAATATCTTATGGTATACTAGGGGGCATAAACATAGATTGTAAACTACGTGTAATATTTGAGCTAATATTTAATCCTTAGTTCAGGAAGGGTTTAATTTCATATACAAAGTAGTCAATAAATGCCTATGCTATTTTGATTGGATCTGTTATGTAATCATTATCAATTTTAAGACGAGTTATCGGTTCGCTATGTAAATGTGTTATTATTTATCATTTGCCATGTTGTTTTAAATTTATTATTTGAAGTTATTGTTTTATAATTATGACTTAATTTTAATCTTTTAATATTTAAAAAAACAGTTTTGAATATCTATGATATTTAATTTTATGTGATTTAGATGGGTTTATTCTACATTTCCAAAGAAGTATTTTATGATTAACTTTTATTACAAGTTCTTTTTGAGGGAAAAAGAAATCATAAAACTTTTTAAACAAATTTATAAAATTATTGAAAGCTATGTTAGGGTCCTCAGTGTCGTAAATTTCAGAAAACTAAGTTTTTTTTAAAACTCGGTCACTCCATCAGAATTACTATTTGAGTTCAAAATCAACAGTGGCCCTGAAAAAATGTCCTTAGTGAAGTAATAGATAATACTATAGGGACACGCCATTAGATAATTTAGATCAGGTTCGTAAAGAAGCATGCAAACGCATTGCAGGACAAGTAAACTAAAGATAAAACTAGATTTGACTTGAAGCGGTTCAAGGTTGGTTATAACTGCGGCAATCTGGTGAACCTAAAACGAGAAATAACATGTCATGGTAAATAAAATAAAAAAACTAGCTGTTAAATTTCAAGGCCTTTATCGGATCACTAAAGTTTTACCTAATGACCGCTATTTAGTAGAGGATACACCATTGACTCGCAAGCGTAGCCTACGTCGGTATGAAAATGTAGCGGTAGATAATCTGAAACTTTGGCCTATATTTAATAGAGATATCGTTACATCAGAATCTGATGCCGATGACTGTTCAGATAATTAATTTTATGAGAATTTAAGATAATTGTAATTTGAATTCGTTAACATTTTAAGTGCCTGGTAAATTCTATATTTTATAAACTAGTACTCCTGTTATTATTAGTATGTCATGTGAATCAAAATACTGCGCTTGATCACAAAATTGAAACACCTATTAGTACCTTCATTAACCTATTGGGCGCCATTGACCTTTTTTTTCTTACTTTAGTTGCAAAACAGTCGCGTGACTGAGACGCAATTGACAACTAAAGTTATTACTAATTTGTATTAGCCTGGCGTCAGGCGTGAAGTAACGTAAACAAGCGCTGGTGTGCAAAAGGTTATTGTGTATTCTATTACTTTAAAATATTTGTTCAAGATAGGCAGTGCTTAAGTGTGTAAAGCTTCATATAGCGGAGGGACCCGCTATTGCAGGATGGCCGAGCTGTTAGCGATTTATATGAAAACCCAGTATAAATAAACGTATTTTTGCGTATCGAAAGTATTATTTAAAATAGTAACACTTATATCTCAAAAACAGCAACAATGGCAACACTGGTTGTATCGAGTGTAATTATTGTTGGTACCCACCACTCCATTTTTAGCAAGACGTCATGGAGTGGCGGGGACGATCGCTCTTGTGTGGTTAGATCGAAGACTCGGGCATTCTGTTTGGCGCAGCTGTAACGTTAAGACGTAATTAACCTTTACTTGTTGTGAAGTATGGTTTTAAATAGTTTTCCGTAAAGTGTGGAGATTGTATATTTAAGGTAAGATGTATTTAACTAATTTCGATATTCTGTAAAATGAGTAATTTCAAAATAAAATATTTAATCATTAACGGAGTTTCCTTACACTTGCGTGTATTAAATTGTGCTATCTCGATCTTTGATATTTGCATCTTTCCTGTTAGAAGAGTCGTCTTCATTTTCATACACAGCCATATTAATATGTCCTTTTGCATTAATTTATCTCAACATTTGGTCTAAGCAACTAGCATAAAATTCTGCAGTGGCGGAAGATGGTAAGCCGCCTACGTCTGTGCAACGTGTGGGCGAGGCGCCACTACACCGCAGACGCCAATCTGCATTCATTACGAAAATTGTTTAGTGTTTAGTGTTAATGCTATTAGTCCGGTCACGTCACGGCGGCCATGTTTGGTGCAGGCTGTGGACATGCCTTGTTTTAATTGTATGACAAGTGATGGAGTGGCCGTATAGGTGATGAATCTAGATGCTTGTAGAGTCTACTGAGCTTAGGATAATGTTTATTAAGTACTAGCTTTCGCCCGCGGCTCCACCCGCGTCAATGTCGATTCCTCGGGAACTTTTTCCCGGGATAAAATGTACCCTATGTCCTTCTCCGTACCCCAGATAACGTGTATGCAAAATTTCATGATGATCGGTTCAGTAGTTACAACGTGAAAGCGTAACAAACAAACAAACTCACTTTCGCATTTATAATATTAAGTAAGGATAAGGATAATAATCGAAGCGGCTGACGAGATGCTAAATAGAAATACAGCGAATTAAAGACATGAAGAAGTGTGACGAATGAAATGGAAGCACTGAATGCTTCTTCCGATTGGTATTCCTCGACTGGAACTCTATAAGATAGTCAAATATTACACACAAAATTGATAATTATTTAGATAAAAACCAGCATCAACAAAACTATTGAACCGAGTTAATAAAATTTTAATTGGGAACCTCTTCATTTAAAAAAAAACAATTACATATTAGTTACATTTACATATAGTTCCTGCTGTCTTCTAGTAATCGGGGAAAATACATAAAAAACATAAAATATTATGAAGAATTAATAATCACTCCTATTCAAATTCAAACATTGCAAAAATACAGCCGGGGAATATCTGATGTTTAAGCTGCTGTCATGTCTCGTTCATTTTTGCTGTCAATTTGGACGAATTTTCTTCTTGATCTACGTAATTTCACATGTCAAGAAGTGTACAAAGGCTTGTATTACACTAATGCTACTTTTGACGCTGTAAGTAGTTGTAATAACAGTACTTATTTATTTTACATCTAGAATTACAACGTACATTTATTGATTGACGTTGACAATACACGCAGCGAAGGAATAACAAATTATCATATATTAAATTATCCTGAAGAAGGAACAGATCGTGATGTTCTGCAAATAAAATACTACTTATTTTTACCCGGCTGCGTGTGATGAACGTTTTCTAGTCTAGTGTATTTGCCTATTACTTTGGTACGCTTTAGATTTGACATATAAAGTCAAATAAGTTAGGAATGACATTCTACACTTACAGTTTAACAGCCTCCGTGGTCCAGTGGTTAAGGCGTTTGCCTGTTGACCCGGGGGTCGTGGGTTCGATTCCCACCGGAAGCATACTTTGTTTAGTTGTTTCCAGTTTGGTTAGGACATTGCAGGCTTGAATCACCTGATTGTCTGATAATAAAGATGATTCCGTGCTTCGGAAGGCACATCAAGCCGGTGGTCCCGGCTGCCATCTGGTAGTCGTTAAAGGAACCACGTCAGAGGCCGAGAGGCGGTTCCGAAGAACTCTGACACCAGGGTGTGCATGGTCGATTGACAGTGACACCTACTCGAAATGATGATGATGATGATGAGTTTATGTTTTATAGAAGAAAGATTTGATTGTTTTCTTATTATTGAATAGGCTCGAAACTACTGGACCGATTTGAAACGTCCTTTCACCATTAGAATCCTACATTATCCCTGATGAACAAAGGCTATAAAATAAATATTAACATCTACCCGTACGAAGCCGGGGTAGGCCGCTAGTAAGTTTATTTTTCTTTGCAGTAAATTTTGCATTTAAGTACTTTTATCATCTAAAGCTTCTATATAATAACAATCATAAACGTATAACGTATATAAAATTAAATAACTAGTTTTTTTGTCCAAAATCTATCTATACTTTTTCTAAATACCATATGGCAATAAAACCAGTTCTGAAGTTTAAGTTCACATGGTATATTGTGAATTTATGGCGATCTACTTCCCAAGGACGGTGAATGCCACCAATATATGTCCAATTCCGATGTATATCTTCCTACATTAGCATATTGTGCCATAATATTTGCATATAACAGGCAGACATGACATTTTTTGCTGTTATCATTATCAAAGACATAAAATTAAGAGGCGATGTGATATTCTTTTGGTGTTATGTCTTTTGTTCAGATTATTTAAATTAGTATATGTATATATATGTCAATTTATATATACGTTTTTATTCACATTTACCAGAATATATTTCACATAAATAGCATTCAGGAAGCATATTCTCTGTGTATTTATGGGAATCCTTTTTGAAATAAAATAAAGTTTAATATTTTTTTATTTTATTTAAGGAAATTTTACAAATAAATAACATATAATTTACCTGCTACAGTGTAACAAAAACCTTTTATTACATTTAAACGTACCCTGGCAGTCACATCGAGGTGCATGTAGATTTAAAGAACTACATATTTAATAAAGGGTAAATTTGCTGCAGCTACGTAGCCGCACTCATAAAAACAAAAAAAAGATAGGAAAAAGTATTAAAAAAAAGTTATTTTTCAAAATTCAATAAATAAATAAAAAAGCAATAAGAACTGTTGATACTGGAAACTTTGAACTCATTTACCGCCCTTTAAAAGAAGAGAGTGGTAATGATCAGTATCATTATGATTATGTAATGAGAACTAAGTTCAACATGCGACTCGCCTTAGCTAGTCTAGCTACAAGGATTGCGAGTCAATTAAGTTTTACTAGCTCATTCCATGTAGGCGTCAAATAGGAAAGTATCAAGAATTGGCAAATCATTGACCATTAAATTAACTTTTACTTTGCAGAGAATTAGTGTTGCTATCAAAATAATAGTGGTTTTTAAACATCATATTTACGAGATTATTTGGTGGGTGGTGCGAGGTGCGCGTTTTCCTTGCCTTGCTTTTCGTACTATATCTACACTTTTAAAAGCTTTTATTTAGTCTATCCGATTACCAGTCTAATCTGATAATTAAATTGTCTGTTATTAATTTTTGTATAAATGTGTAACTATCTATAATGATGTTAAGGCGCTGGTAGAACGACGAAAAAGTCTATAACGTTACATTTACAAAAAGAAAGACAAATTTGCCAGAATTTGCCCAAAATAAAGGCTTACCACAAAAAAATCATTGGCAGTGATAAGAGTGTCTTCGCATTAAACTTGATCAGGTATTACCGCCATCCACGTAAACTCATGAACTAGCCGGAAGTGGGTGGTGTAGTGCTTAAACTGTATTTTAAGTTCTAATACGAGATTAGATTAACTTGCCATCAAATTCTAACTTTATGCACTAACTTGTTAAACGCGGCGTTTATATCTTATGGCTCTAGCATCTATTTACCTTATAATCATAAATTATGAGGTCGTGCATCAATATATGTTTCAGACTAAAGTTTGTGGGTTATTGTTTTGATTGCTACATTTCAACTAGGTCCATAATTAATATATTATGTGTCAGTAAAGTTTTATAGCAATTATTTTGTGTGCCTACGACAGCAATGTCGTCGATATATCAGATTACATTAAAAAAAATGTTGTATTGCATCACTGGAGTCATTAAACTTTCGAATCATTTTTAAAATCATATTACAGCATGAATAATGTCATAATAGATGCCCTCGGACTTCTACACATCACAGCTGAAGATGCAACCAGGAAAACGCTGGGATGAGGACAAGGTATTAAAAAAATATTCCTGAAAGCACAAAATAATAAATCAAATGCAGGTACATGCGGGTACAATGTACCTATATATGTACCTCGCACAACATTGTTGAAAACCAGCCAAACATTAAAGAAAGGCATTCAAAATCTTCGCAAGCTTTTAGCGATCCGATTGAAAGATTACTCGCAGCAAAAACGAAACTGGATATCAGAATGTGAAACGATGATTTCAAACTCGACTTTAAATCATTCGATCTCATTATTGTATGAGCCGACTCGATTAAAATTCGAGCGGAGTAATCATCGAATGTCTTCGCCTTTTACGGTCTAAATAAATTCAGGGCTTCGGCATTATTTGGTCATGCAGTCGGTTGATCTTGAAGTGTAATATGTATGGCTAAATGATGACACGTTTCGAAATTTTATCATTGATATTCGTCATGAGTTGATTTAGCAGAACTATTTTAAAATTATAGTGGCCTGCGAATTGTACATCAAAACAAATTCAGCATTTGCCAATGATGTTACAATCGGCTGTGAAGAGATGCTTCTATCAAGAACTGGGACCACCCACGGCTGTAGCAAGTAATAAATATATATCACGAAATACGCTCCGATGAACAAGATACTTCCGTGCAACGGCTCGAAAACATTTACGTGACTAACATTCTCAGTAAATTGTAAGAATCATTTTGCTTCTACATTTTTAAATTATGAAAACTGTTTGATCTAGAATTGTACCTTGAAGTGCAAATAACTCAGTTTGTCTGCATTTGATCAAAATAATATTAAACGTTTAAGAAGTAAGTTTTTACTTTAACTTTAGCGGGACAGAAAATAGAAAATAAGATCGAAATTTGAACTGCCTTCATACCTTTCGAAAGTATTGCAAAGGACGGAACATTTTAGCCTTGGATCGATAGAATGTATTCTATCTGCCCGCATTTCCATTTTCTATTGAAATGTCAGTGTCTAACGATTAGTAACGATACTATTTGAAATATTAGCACCACGATAAATCTGACATCAATGTTGCATCAGCACTAGATTTTGGTTTTGGTCCAAACAAATATAATTCGCATTCAACACGCTAAAAAGAGGATAAGTTTAATGCACATGGTTCTGAAGAAGTAGGTATAAAGGCAGTTTAATTACTCGGTCGTGATACAAGGTGTGACGTCATTGGTCGGTCGGCACTTTCGTGGTTATCATGGTGCTGCTAACGTCCATATTCATACACGATGATGACACTACCATGTCTGTCTCTCTTTTAAACGTGTTGCCGGAGAACGACTCAGTCGTAAAAAAAGTAATTGGGAACTGAAAAACCAGTCATAAAAAGCATCAACTGTAATTCGCAAAGACATTGATAAATCTGAAATTACTGTGACGCATGTTTCCGTTGCTACAAAGCTTTGATCCACCGTATTATTTTCGACTTTGATATCACTTATTTTTTTTTCAGTAAAATAAAATATTTCTGATACGAAGATCATGATATAAATTAGCAACCTGTATATTCCTGGAGTGCCGACTGTCTCGGAAACATAGAGTATCCAATGAATAGATGTTACTTGTGTTACGAAACTCAATACAGATGTGCCGATGTATGCGAGCCCTTACGACGTTGATAAACGATTCAGATGCATTAGTGTTAAGTACACTTGTATCGAGGTGCATATAATTAAACGCCGGTGCCATGACATTATTTTTATCGCCTTGCCATTGAGGCTGTTCTAATGGACTTAGACTTAGAAATAGGCTACATACGTGTTTTTTTTAAACGGCATTTTTATTTTCATAAAATTTAATTTAGGAATTCAAATAGGTGACCATTGCGCAGCAGTGGAAAATTAAGCTAGTGTGGTAGGATACTTAATAATATTTATTTAAAATGAAGCAAATCTGATTATTAATTAATAATTTAAACGTTTCTAATCTTTGATCAGATTCAGGGGACGCAATGGCGTCAAATCAAACAGATTCCACAGCGTCACATCGTGCACCTATAACGGCTGCAACAATATTCATATTTTTATTGTTATTTTGAAGTATGAATGTTTCAAATTCAATAACGGTCAAACAACTTATTTGTTAGTATCGCCGTAAAGTTGTTGAGACATCTAATTTCAATACGGCATTTCATTTATATCTGGTGCATTTGCTAAACCTGCAAAGCTTTTCTATTCAATAAATGGCTCCATAAGTAAGCAGATTAGTCCCTTGGCTTACTATTACAAAGCTCGATTCAGGTAGTGAATTATATATATATATATTCTTTCTGCGTTCGCCCACGTTTGTCAGTTAGCGTCCTACAGGTCCACATAAGTCAGAATTTTAGAATTTGTACTGTGCTTGTTGCAAATTTGTTAACTTGGAATAGTTTACAGAATTACATGTATTTTGCGTTATATTTTATTAAATTTACATCTCTGTAATCCGGTTGGCTAACTTTTCTCTTTATGGAGATAGAGACTTGTTTTCCGTTCTGTAAGATACTTGTTTTTCATTGAGTCAAGACTTGTAAGAGGATCTGTAATAAATTGGATAGAATGTGGTACGATCCGATGCCGGCTAACCGCTAACTGTAAGAATGTCAAAAGTATGAATGACAATGACATTTACAAAAATCACATTCAGTATTATACACTTTCATGTATTTCTCTTACCAGTCATACCTTCTTTTACACTAAAGTTACCTAGTCGACTACACAACTCATAGTAAATTAGTTGTGAAGTCGGTGGTATTTAAAATAACCACTTTGTGCCACATTAAGGGTAGTAACCGTACCGTAACGTTTTATAGGTCCTATGTGGTCAAGTGCGCATTAATATTTTATTGCTTGCGGCTTGTCTGTCCAGGCAGTCACTTCAAATAGCGTTGCCAGGCGTTCGGGTAAAGCAGGACACAGTCAAGCCCTTTCTCGTCCAGGCAGTCCCGACTTTTTAAAGCCAATTCTTTTTTTGAATTTAAGATTATAAAGTAAAAATTTAAGAAAAAAATTTGAATAATACAAAAAATTACGGTGGCCGATTTTATTTTACTAAAACGTCCGGAGAAACATACTGAACTGTCCGGCTTTTCGCTTGACCTGGCCGGTAACCCCACCTTCGAGCATACATAGACATGCGCACAGTCCGCGCATACATAGAGGCTGTTTAGCAAGTGCATTGCAAAACTCCGTGACACGCAAGATTAATGCCAGCCATGATAACTTAATTCTACGCCAATATTATTTTTATAGCAGGTATTACTTATCGTTAAGTTAAGGCTGTAGAGGTTAATAAATTGTTTGTTGATTACTTCTTATTTATAAGCTAGGCCCTTGTAGGTGTAATTGTAGAAAAAACTCTTAATAAATCTCTAAAAAACTCAGCAACTAACAAGTAAAAGTTACAAGCATATAATTAAGTAAGTTTAATGGGACTCCGCACGAACCTTTTATATATTTTTTATAGTCTCGTTGTGACCACGATGAATTTAATTTCATAGAAACATCAGCGGAAATAAATATATAAAAGGTTAGTGCTAATATTAAAACAATAGAGTTACAAGCATTTATAAGAAACCTGCACTATTTAAAAATGTATTTCTTCTACAGAAGAATTTAATGAAAGTTCTGAATGATACCTAAGTGTGGTAATAACTGAACTGTGCCCTAACAGTTTGACGTAATTAGCTACTGCTTCTTCAGACCGTAAGAGCAAAAGATAACGTAAGGTCCTGAAAGAAAGCTCAGTATGACTTTTAGATTATTTGGGAAAAAAATCAGTTAAGGCTTTTTTACAGTTACTAAGTCTTTTAAGTAATTTAAGAAAAAATAATGGCTTTGTTTAAAAGAAAGTCAACAAGTGGAGCCCATCTATGTCACCCCATTGACTGTTGACACTGTATGGAGTAACTAAATAATTATGTAAATAATCGTTATAATTTTATAACACACTAACGAATGAATACAAATAGCTTTTTTACTACTGCACCTTGCTGAAGTACCGCCTTTATAATTTTGCAAGGTACTAACTTTAATGGTTACGGAGCAGGTGCAAGATTTACCATAATCGTAAATATTTCAGGCAAAGAGGTTTGACCAATCGTTGTTTGTAAATGTTCTCGTTAGCATGAATGGCAGGAAGAGAAACTTTGCTTACATAGCTGCTCCAAATATAAAGTAGTTTGCAAATCAAGCATTACCCTCGTAGCCTCAGGCTTTATTGCGCTTTTGAAAACTTGGTAACATGAAACGTTTTAAACCAGTGGCGTAACTACAGAGCGGCAAATGCCACGGGCATGGTCCTAGGGGGCGGCCTAGAAAAGAGCAGGAGAGAGGGACAAAGCTTAAATCGTCGCTCGATGAATAGGCGAGCTCCGTGGCGCAGTGGTTAACACGCCAGCCTGCGACACGAGGGCCCCGGGTTCGATCCCCGGTCAGGTCAAGATGGAAAATGATGTTTTTCAGATTGGCCTGGGTCTTGGATGTTTATCTATATATGTATGTTTATTATATATGTTATAAAATATAGTATCGTTGAGTTAGTATCCCATAACACACGTCTCGAACTTACTTTGGGGCTTGCTCAATCTGTGTGATTTGTCCGTATAGAAATATTATTTGTTTATGAAAAAAAAAATTAAATCAAACTCTCACGCGCCCCTATTCATAAATTTGTCTCATGCCTAGTGGCGTTATTAAACCATTTGCATGGTTTAATACCGCCATTATTTAAAACTATCATATTTTTTAACTTATGCAAATAATACTTGTCATCTCAGTCAAACATCTTCTTGACTTGTCATCTCAATCGAAACAGTTGTAGTAGTGTATAATGAATCTGCCGTAAATTTAAGTATAATGCCTCCGAATCGCCGACTTGTTTCGGCCTGTTATAAAAGCTACTCGGGCGGGCTAGTGCTCGCGGTGGTAGTACGACGCCTTCTGTTGCCCTTTTCTCAATATGTTAGTTAAACCATGACTGAAGATATAAACTTCGCTGATGTTTCAGAAAAATCAAAAATAAAAAGAATATTTCCTAAGTTCAAAATCAATATGAAAACCGTTAAGTGTATAAAGAGCATATAATAAATAAGGATCCTTATTCGAGGTAAAATAGACTTGAATTTTATATATTTAAAGATAAAATATAAAAGTTCAATATACATAATATACTCTATTATGAATTTCACCGGAAACAGTTCTAAATTTTATCTCAAAATAGAACATTTTACGTCTCATATAACATCACGAGGCCTAAAAAGCGTATCTTTATCGCGATAGAGTTAATTAATTTAAGGGCCAGCCAACCGCGACGTCCGTCCGGCTCGGCGGCGGCAGTGTGAATGCCGCAAACCGCGGCGCAGGCGCCACTGGCGCCATACTTCCGCCGCGCAGCGGAAGTCGGCCGCAACTGTCGTTAGTTACGCACTACTAGCTCATTGTTGGTGTCTGGTTACCTGCTTTATCGCTACTGTATTACATTCATTACAGTTTACCCCGCTAAGTGAAAATAATTGCATTTGATCAGGATGTCCTGTATGTTGATTTTATGCGAAAGCAAAAAATTACATGTAACTAGAGCTCGCTGATATTTGCAAATGTTTAAAGCATAAATGAACGTATTTCCTCGACGTTAATGGCTTACGTACTAAGTACCAACATAATGCTCTAGCAGCGTTTACTAAACGTTGAGACGACTCTTAATATAATAATTATACCTATAAATATATACGAACAAATCACACAGACTGAGCTAGCCCTAAAGTAAGTTCGAGTTGTGTTATGGGATACTAACTCAACGATACTATATTTTATAACAAATACATTATAGATAAACATCTAAGACCCAGGCCAATCTGAAAAAGATCATTTTCCATCTTGACCTGACCGGGGATCGAACCCAGGCACCTTCGTGTCGCAGGCTGGCGTGTTAACCACTGCGCCACGGAGCTCGTTATCAAGACGACAAAAAGAAAAGCATGTGAAGATATGTAAAGATGCTTTATAGGAAGGGTATAGTTATCTTCACATGTTTCACTATACTAACTATCTATAACAAATGAATTACGTGAAGAAAAAGGTAATTGCACGAGTCCTTACTAGACTGTTAAAGGGTTAAGATTTGATTTCATTTGACAACTGAAATTCATGCTGTCAAGCATGAAGAAATACTGCAGGCAATACAGCAGACATAGCTAGTCAAAACCCAAAACAATTAACATTCTTGGCAACTCGGAAAGATTTTCTCACTCATCACTGACACACCTTCTTTCAAAAAGCTTTTAGAAAAGCACATTATGCATACAGTTTCGTGGAAAGCCGTGTTCCCGTTTATTTTCGTGGTCTTCGTTGCATGACGCACTCGTACGCATGAGTACAATAACCTATTAAAACAAAACAATTGCGATAAACAAAGAATTGTGTGTTACCACAAAATGAGTCTAGTGTTTAAATATATTACGCAGCCATTTTAAGCCTTGTATACGTCACGTTGACAAGCTGTCAGTGACAATTCGTTCGAGGTGGTTAATATTATCAAGTACGAAGTTAACTTAAGAAATAACTTAAGAAGACTTGTCAAACCGCTGTCAAACGTATTGTCCACCAAAAACAAGTTGACACACTTCTTCATTATCCTATATCTTATACATATATACATATCCCACTTTATTGTGTGAGGTCGGCGCTGCAGCATGTCAATTTACTTATTCCATTTCGCTCTATGGTGAGAAGCATATATTATTATGCATGAAGAGTGATGGATGTGATGATCGAGAGAGGTTTGTAAAGATCGTAGCAAGTGGAGGTCTAGTCTCTGCCTACCCCGTGATAATATGTATGTAAGACGAATAAGGACGAGATACATGAGCAAGAAAGGATGCTCGAAAGACATGGTACATTTACCATGTCCAAACCACCTTAAAAACATACAAAAATAAACAAACATACCTATCTAACTACTAGTGTGACACTAGCCTTCGCCAGTGCATCTGTCGTCTTATAACAAAAGCTATAGGTTGTACGAAGATTTTTCTCCTCTATGCTAATGTGTGTATTATCATTTTACACAGTATTCCTCAAGAATCTATATAAGTATAGTACTTACTCCCGATTATTACTATCGACTATTTACGCTCGATGTTCTTTGCCCGACTGAATGACAGTAAACATACAACTCGAACCAGCGAGTCTAAAAGGCATGAAATTTCATGTTCTTCTTATTTTTATTTCAAACAATGTGTTTTATTGCTCATGTTTACATACAAGAATTAATAGTATACTATTTTGATTATTCCAAAGATTCTTGCTTTGGGTTCGCGACGTTCGGCTCTGTCTACCACGTATTTATTAAGATCCTAACTAACTTCTCATAAAAAGTTAAGCTCATATTTGGAAAACCGTTTAATATTTTTTTAACAGGTGTTCGTTGCATCTGTCATCGTCCATAGTCAAATGCTACATAATGGAACAGGGCGATAAAAAACGAAAGCAACCGATACAAGAGGCAACCCCTTTTAGTTTCAGAAACGCAGCTTTGTAAAATTTAACTTTAGATTGTCAGTCATAAGGTTGTGTATACGTTGTATTGTAGTTGGTGCGGAATTGTCGGAGCCAGCTAGTTGGCGCCAGACAACTGTAGCCGTCTGTACACCCTTGTCTATTAACCATGAAAAAATATCAGCAGTAATTATCGTCTGACATGCGATGCTAATGACGTCACTCACCCAAAAAAACCTATGACTCCCGATTCGAGCCGTAACTTTGGTCTTCAATAGTTTTGAATCACGGACTTAGGACGGCATCGCATTGGTCAGGGCTGCTATTATTGGATGCCAATCACGGTGGTATAAAGTGCAACTAGAAGCCAGTTTCATCGTCATAACGGCAGCTACAAGTAATCCCAACTAAAGTAACGATGATAGGAAGCAACCTATGTCCATTGTTTTGCTGCAAGCTGCAATGTTGGTCGCGAACTGACTGGTCGATGGATGTTCGTTCAACATTGCTTGCACATTAACTTGTTCGCTATTTGGGAACATTTTTGCCATCCTTCTTTCTTGTTACGTATTTGAAACTATTCCGAAATTCTCATTAACGAATTCCTAAATGTTACAGACGGTAA
Organism: Elegia similella; assembly: GCA_947532085.1. Taxonomy (NCBI): domain Eukaryota; kingdom Metazoa; phylum Arthropoda; class Insecta; order Lepidoptera; family Pyralidae; genus Elegia; species Elegia similella. The sequence continues at coordinate 8,198,761 of OX383933.1, forward strand.
TACAGTTTTTAAGCTTTCTCCAAAGGAATTTAACTATCAATGCATCGTAAAACTCGTCTTAATGCTGATTTTAAGTGGCCGATGACGTAAATGGAGATCACCTCATCTCGATGTTTTTATTCTCGATCACGTGTAATAATATCCGTGATTCACTTCCTAGAAAGTTTTCTATCTTATCTGCGTGACAAAGGAATGATTGTCAGCCCTCTTTTAACCCCATTACCTCTTTTACTGATCTTTTATGTTTATGGATTGAGTAATTTTTGTGAGATGCCGCTGGACGAATCGCCAATGGACAAGCAGGTAGCTAATGCACGGAGAACGCCAGAACGCCGTGATATAAGAATACCCAGTGTTTATACTGCCTCTTCAAACCGAAACGACGATGTAACCATGAATTTGGCTACCGAAATAAATGAGAGCGTTTTAACCGCTGTAGATTATTTTTCTATGAAAATGAAAACTAGAGGTATGTACACATGACTTCTAGTTTTCATGTTTCTTTCTCGTTTTTGGAGTGATTGTCAAATCATGTTATTCATTGTCAATGATTGAATGAATTCAATATTTCTTATGGTTTAAATTTAAGAACAGGATTAAATATGTGTCATTGTGGGATTGGCAGTTCAAGCATAGATTTTCATAACTAAAGAGCCTATTATACCATCCTGAATCTAGGATCCGGAATTCAGCATCCGATAAGGACAAGAAATTCAGTCGTCAGAGCTCCTGATTACACCGTCCGGAACGTGTCCTGAACGGAGACTGCGCGTCCTGAGAGAGCCATCCGTTGGCCATCCTGAATGCGTGAGAGGGACGCCGCTATACGTGCGACGCGATTGAAGATATTATCGTATCGTTTCTAACGTATAGCGGCGTCCCTCTCATGCGGCGATCCTGAATTCCGGATGGTTTCACTTTATGCTTCCGTTATGCTTCCGATAAGGACGTCGGAAGCCATTCTGTCCTGACAACGGATCGACCGTCCTGAATGCGATTAAACTGTCCGTTGACTATCCGTTGACTGAATTCCGGCTCCTAAATTCTGGATGGTCTAATTGGCGCTTAAGGATTATCACAGGATTAGAAAGGCACAAACAAAGCCATATAAAGGCTAATCAATACACCGCAGTCAAAATAGTCTCCACACAACTCATCAAGTGGATACAGAGCAAAAACATCGTCACATGTGCGCGTCGGGAGTCGGGACCGGGAGTTGGGGTCGGGACGACCGGCGCCGGTGACGCAACGGTATTCCAGATTCAAAAACCAAATAAACCGAGGACTCGCATTTTAGGGTTAATCGTTTGAATTTTGAATGCGCTTCTTTTTTTAAATGTTTTTTAAAGAATGCATGTTTTATCCTGCCAATCATTGTTAATGAATGCGGGATACACCATTTATTTATTTGTAAAGATTTTATCAATACTGGTCCACTAAGTTTTTCGCACTATTGGTCATATTTGAAATTACTTTTCATTAGTGTTCAAAGAACTTGTAGCGATTATTTTACTCTGTTCAACGGTACGTAAATAATTGCTGTTTCTTTCAAGACTCACCTAATTTTAAGTAGTTTTATTAATTATATGTAGGTAACTAGGTAAGCATATAATAAGAGCATCTAGATTATTTATTAAAACTATTTTCATTCAAAGAAATAAAGCTGTAATAGCGGTCGTATTGATAAAATGTTATTATTTGTTATTTAATGGGTACATAATACGAGATTATGCGAATATTGCAACATAACATTGATATTTCTTGTGTTTTGCTGTGTTTATGTCCATAACGCTAGTAGTTTGTAGCTTTTGAACAATAATTTGAAAAATTTAATGCCTGAAAAGGCCTATTTTCTGAATAAGTCCGAATATTTCTTCTTACATTGCTTTATTTTTCCCAACATTTTAGTATCGATGACTTGTCCTTATTATGATAATCATTCTCCGTGCTAACTTATAGGTTATATTTTTGATTTTTATCGAAAACCTGACTTCAATCAAACTACTGATGAAAATCAGACCTTTTTAAATAAAATACAGAATTTTCAAATCGGTTCAAAAATGAAGGAGTAAAACGAAAAACTCCTTTTTTAAAGTCAGTTAAAACCTAGTAACTTTATATTCTTGTATTAAGGGGGATTTATTTTATTTTCTAATACATAACGCAACGAGTTACATAACTTTCACACGCGTATATCCTCCATAAACAATATCACGGATATTACGTTCACATTACATATCGACGTTAATGATGAGTTGCACGATCAGTGCATTGTGTAAGGCACTAAAAACCAGCTAAGTGCGAGTCGGACTCACGCACGAAGGGTTCCGTACCATTATTATCATTGTTTTGTGTGTGTCTAAGTAATTCAATAAAGGTTATTCTATTGTATATAATACTAGCTTTCGCCCGCAGCTCCGCTCGCGTCAATGTCGATCCCTCGGGAATAGTACTTTTTCCCGGGATAAAAGGTAGCCTATATCCTTCTCCGCACTCCAGAGAACTTGTAACTAAATAATTTCATGATGATCGGTTCAGTAGTTATGGCGTGAAAGCGTAACAAACAAACAAACAAACTCACTTTCGCATTTATAATATTAGTAAGGATAATATCATGCCTGTTGTATCGGAACCCCCTTAAATATTTATTTTCATTAAATTATTTATTTTAAAGCGAATATAAGTATATGTTTCTAAATAGTCTGTGAATATTTAAAGCGTCTAAGTACCTGTTGCCGTGATTAATATCGAGCAAAAATTTGAAGATAAAGTTGGCTATTAAAATTATGAAAAAATGATTTTTTTCTTCCCATTTTACGAAAAGTGCATTTAAAAAATTAAATTAGACTAACCCCGACATATGGGGAATTCCCCCCCCCAGTCTTGAGATAATCTAATACAAAGTTAAAATTTGAGGTGTCCCCCCACCGTAACTTTTGAAATATTACTAAAATAATTCAGAAAAAAATGTGGTATTGTAGCTCAAAGTATGTACTTTCAATTACAATAGATAATTATTTTTATACAACTAGACCAACTTATGTAGTTACAGTTGGCCGAACAAAATGTATGGAGTCAACCGCAAAATGAAAGTTGTATACAATACAACATTCGACTCGATTTTTTTGCCGTTTTTATAGACGATACGGAACCCTTCGTGCGCGAGTCCAACTCGCACTTGGCCGGTTTTTAACGTTTTGTGTACAAAACCCTAAAAAACATAAGTTTCTGTTTAATTTCTTCCAGACAGCCATAAAGCGCAGCATAACTGCAGCGTCTAGACTTTCTATTGCAGCGCTAGATAATCACAGAACATCAATAGCGAGAGAATGTTTCTCGTTGTTGCTATGTGCGTGATAATATCGGATACTGGAGGCATTTTCCTTATAGTTTCACAAATTATTATTCTTGGGAAAGATTTACTTACATTGTACAGGGTTTATCTGATACTCTCCCTTCATAATGAGGGTTTTATAGGTATATAGTACTATCTATTGGTAATTATCAGAAATTGGTTCAAAAATTCTTAATTTTGACTTTATTTTTTATTCTTTCTCCGAAAAAATAACCAAAAACTGCAAATAAATGTATTTGGCCCTCAAATTGATTGAGCCATTATAAAGATTTAGCATTTTAAAATATTTTTGCCGAAGTAAATTAGATTTGACCCAAAGAAATTAGGTTTTTTTCTGAAATAAATTAGGCTTAGACTTTAGGTTAGTCTACTCTTATCCTCCTAATAGCCTCCGTGGTCCAGTGGTTAAGGCGTTTGCCTGTTGACCCGGGTCGTGGGTTCGATTCCCACCGGAAGCATACTTTGTTAAGTTGTTTCCAGTTTGGTTAGGACATTGCAGGCTTGAATCACCTGATTGTCTGATAATAAAGATGATTCCGTGCTTCGGAAGGCACGTTAAGCCGGTGGTCCCGGCTGCCATAAGGTAGTCGTTAAAGGAACCACGTCAGAGGCCGAGAAGCGGTTCCTAAGAACTCTGACACCAGGGTGTGCATGGTCGATTGACCGTGACACCTACTCGAAATAATGATGATGATGAACTGCAGATGGAACTCCTTGTGTTAACACCAAAGTAAATACTTCATTTTTCTTATACAAATAGTCGTAAGAAGTGGATACAGCTTACAATAAATTAACTAAATAAAATACATATGCCTACAAGGAAAATTAAATACGTAAACAGGGCGTAGTAAAGTGATTACATGTACGGTTAAGAAAACATTTTAACTAAATCAACACTGTTAATGGGATCGAAGATTATCAAGGGTCAGACCGACCTTGATTTTTTATCGCGGGATGTTGCTGGAATATGAGGATAGTCGTAGTGCTTGTACGGTAATTTTATATCTGCGAATTCAGCCTGGGAAGATTTTTTCACAATGCTATTTTGATATACTCTTAATAAATTAAGAAATAAAATATGGTGAAAAAATTTCATGCGGGCGGGACTTAACCCGGCGACCTAGGTCTATGTACATCCTATGCTCTGCCATCTGAGCTACCGCACGTATTTTGCATAGTCGTCATCATTGGGACAAATATTATACCGAATTAGCTGTTTATTTTCTATCAAAAAGAGTGTAACAGCGTATTGTAAAACATTGCAAACTGATTATTGAGCGCGCAATTCGGCAGCGCTGGCCGAAAGCGCGCGTTTCTTGAACGGTGCGTTTCAACTGCACGCGCTGTCCAAAACGCGTCACTCTGAAATCACCCCTCACGGACAGAGTAACATATAAATATACATATTTGTATAATATTCATATTTGCACTGTATAACAATTTTAATATTTCAAGCGAAAATATAGCCCTTACAAAGTGCTACCAAGAATTAAGGGTTAAAAGTGCGCAGGTGTTAATCGAGATACGAGGAAGGCCGAGGGCGAGCGATAGCGAAATTAAATTACAATACGCGCGTATCAAGTATTCAAATTGCTACCTTCGCATGTCTGTAATGCTGTCTGCATGGCTGCAAATTGAGACGTTTGGCTATGAAACTCAAAATATTTAACACATTTCGGGACGTTCTCCCTGTAGGTAGACCTTAATTTCTATTGTTATGCCTAATGTTTGGGTTAGTGTCTGAGTTAATAGTGAACAGTGGTTTATATATACCAGCCTGCTACACGAGAGGCACGAGATTCGATTCCTGGCGGATACCCATACTGAAGTACGGGTATCCGCCAGGATACCCGTACTTTTTTTTTTTTTAATAAATAAATATATATACGGACAAATCACACAGATTGAGCTAGGCCCAAAGTAAGTTCGAGACTTGTGTTATGGGATACTAACTCAACGATACTAATAATTTATAACAAATACATATATAGATACACAACCAAGACCCAGGCCAATCTGGAAAAGATCATTTTCCATCTTGACCTGGCCGGGGATCGAACCCGGTCACTCCGTGTCGCAGGCTGGCGTGTTGACCGCTGCGCCACAGAGCTAGTCAACTTCAGCGGTATTTGACTATTTGATTTTTCAACGGTATTTGACCGAAGTTCTAAAGCTACCTCAAGGAGGATTGATGACAAGCAGACGGCCGGCCGTATTTATTTTGAAGTGACTATCAAAACGTTGTACACTGAGTCGGCAAATAGGCCGGCTGCTCATACTCATAAACTAGTACTAGTAAAATGGACAATCTTTTATATTTTCAACATCAATCACGCAAAATCGTTTACATTTACGAATGATAAAACTCTTTGAACAACCCTAAGGTTTGACTGTTAGAGAATGCTGTTTAAGATTAAGACCACCTTTTGTACTTTTTACGTTTTGTATGTGTGTAGTGTCCAATTAATTTTTCTGTAACCTATGTTGTTCCACTGCTGGGCAAAGGTCTCGCCCATTTCCTTTCAAATATCCCTAAGTGTAAACAATTTTATGTTCGTACGTACTTACAGTAAGTATAAATATTTCTTCCGTTCATATTTGAAGACTTTTAGTTGTTTGGTGCAAGTTGGAAACATGACAAAGAAATGCGATAGCATAATAATATATATATAGCGATAATATAATAAGTACTTAATTGTATACCGTTAAAGCATTTACTTAAGTATCTATTTACTGGACAATTCAGTCAGTATTCAAAATGAATATTCTGAAGTGTAATTATCTGGTAAACATGATAATTGATACAATTTATTATCTTGTTACTTTGTGTAGATTGTATCGAAAATGGGGAATTTCTTAAATATGATGGACTATGTGATTTTTATCTATGTATTAAGGAAAATTTCATATAGTACCTACTAGTTGACTCGACAGATGTTCTGTCTGTCTGTCTTAACTATAAGTAGACAAAAATAGACGCCAACTGTCAAACAATGCTAAGATAGGTAATTTAAAAAGATAATTAAGTCCTTAAGTTTGCTCATTTTTTTAAATTTTCCACCCGTATTCTTACTATTTTCTTTCATAAGAACTAAGAAAAACAAACACGACAAAAAAAGAAATAGCTAAATCGGTCCAGCCGTTCACACGCGAATGCAGTCAAAATTTTGTGAGTAGCACCGCTGTTAAAATCAGATAAGTACAAGTAAGTTGACAATGCTTGCATAGAAAACCTAAAATACCGGGTAATAACAATATCAAGATCGCCGATAAACGAATCGTTAATCAGATATTGTCTTTTAATTATTTGTTGACAGATTAAAACAACAATTAGAAGATAATTTTCTAATTAAGTAAGACGATTAAGATCTTCGTCGTTAAGTACTAGTTTGAACGACTAACCAATCGTTTGTTTGTTGTTTATTGTGTCCATTTACTTATAATTATCATAGACACGAATTTATTTCTATTTGTACCTCGTCCACTAATGCGGCCTATTTTAATTTAACTTTTGGGAAAATAAGTAAGCCCTAAAGTAACTATTTAGTAATCTGTGGCTCTAACAATTTGGAACGAAAAAAAAAAATCTGTGGCTCTAACAATTTGGAACTATCAAAGCAAAGCTTCAAAAGAAGAAGAATGGCAAATTATAGAATGGAATGAAAATAGACGGAAAATAAATGTGGATATATGTCTTCTTCTTCTTCTCATGGCTTGCGTAGTCGCGACGTTTTTCGTTCGCGCGGGAAAGGAAAATAAATATGGATCTATGTATGTCCATCAAATACGTGTAGGACAATGTAGCTGTGGCTGAGCATGACTAGCTTCGTGGCGCAGCGGTCAACACGCCAGCCTGCTACACGGAGTGACCGGGTTCGATCCCCGGCCAGGTCAAGATGGAAAATGATCTTTTTCAGATTGGCCTGGGTCTTGGATGTGTATCTATATATGTATTTGTTATAAAATATAGTATCGTTGAGTTAGTATCCCATAACAAGTCTCGAACTTACTTTGGGGCTAGCTCAATCTGTGTGATTTGTCCGTATATATTTATATTTATTTATAGCTATTCCATGGACTTGAACGCCGTTCCAACCAATGCTATCGCCACAATTACCAATCCTCACTTATTAAACAGTCTCGTCACGCACGCACGTTGTTCTAGATTCATTTTTGATGTTGATTTCTCGTGTGTAGTGGCCAGACCGCCAGTACTGCTTTAGTGATAGTTTTTGACGTGATAATCCTCATCCTTACTCATATTATAAATGCGAAAGTGAGTTTATTTGTTTGTTTGTTGCGCTTTCACGCCGTAACTACTGAACCGATCATCATGAAATTTTGCATACAAGTTCTCTGGACTACGGAGAAGGACATAGGCTACCTTTTATCCCGGGAAAAAGTACTATTCCCGAGGGATCGACATTGACGCGGGGGGAGCCGCGGGCGAAAGCTAGTGTTTTATAAATCGATGAACGCCGGCTGTACGCACGAAAATGTGCCATGTTCCGTGTGCAAGCGAGAGCGCGGAACGAACGACAGAGAGATACGATCGCCCTAAGCGTTCCGCTTGTGACGCATCTATCTCTCTACCACCGTATTATTATTACATGGTTAAATTTTTATCGTTTTGGACCCTTAAAGGGGTGACTCAGACCATCAATATGAACAACTTTTTCTATGGGACCAACGCCGGGAACTCAAAAAAATTTCGTCATTTCCATACAAAAGAGTTCCGCCGCCCGGCCAGTTTATATGGGAATGTCGAATTTTTTTGAAGTTCCCAGCATTGTTCCCATAGGAAAAGTTGTTCATTTTGATGGTCTGTGTCACCCCTGTAAGGGTCCAATCGATAAAATTTCACCATGTAAGTATTTACTATTGTATTGTGTACCACCGTTATCACGTAAAATTATCTTTCGTAAGCCGACTTTACAGACAATCAATTTTTTTTTCATAGAAATGATTGCAGTATTTTCCTTGTTACCGTTACTGCCTTTCAACCGTTCAACGGACCCCTAAAAGTGAAGAGCGAGATGAGATTGCACGCGACGACAGGCGAATTACAACGCGATTATTTGTCACTGATAGTGCAGTGACGTCACGAATCGATACGCTATCAGATAAGGTGGCGCCGGCCGCCGTAAGCTCCGGTAATCTGATCGGAATGGTCTGCGTTTCAAGAGAAATGGCTACTTTCTTTGTGGAGGCAGATTTTTATCATGCATTATTTTGAATTAAGTTATTATTATTACATAGTGGTAGTGGTCATCATGCCAGGTTGTCACTGTCACAGCGTAGGTCCTGGGTTTGATCCACGGTCAAGGTCACAATGGGAATGATCTTAAATATTTGTATTGTATGATGTAATTAAAATTGTATGCTTTTCGCAATTATTCCTTTATCTGAATAAGACGTTGCTACGTACCAAATTTCAAGATTCTGCATTCACGGAGAGTAGGTACCTACCTTGTAGGTTTTGATTCCCATGTGAGTGAAAAAAATTATTAAAAAAAAAAATTATATCTGAGGTATCTAAAAATGTATGCTTCTCGCAATTTTTTTCTTTATCTATGCTATAAGACGTTGCTACGTACCAAATTTCAAGATTCTGAGTTCACGGGAAGTACCTACCCTGTAGCTTGTAGTGTAGATTTGATTCCCTTGCGAATCTCGGAAATTTGCGGCATAAACGGCTGTATCTTTTGATTGCATTGGCTTAGAAGCTTTTTTTTCACAGCTCCAAGGGATAGTGGACCTGAGTATTTGATATGAATTTCAGCTTGATACCTCCACGCGTTTCAGAGAAAAAGGACTTGACAGACAGACAGATGGACAACAAAGTGATCCCGTGAAGGCTTCGTATTTTCCTTTTGAGGCACGGAACCCTAAAAATAAATCGCGTTAATGATACGAACTGCGTCACTAGTGATAAAAAATTTTAAATATACTGGACAAGGTCCGTTTGACCACTGAACCCTGATAAACTTTGACCCCCCAGATTTGGTTGAAATCCTATTTGTTCTTTTTAAACTAGTAAATTATATAAAATTATAATACAATTGTACGTCCCATTTACATAGGTACATACATAACATATTATCACGTCTTTATCCCTTACGGGGTAGACAGAGCCTAGGCCCATTAGACCCAAAGGCCACGTTTAGCGTGTGGCATAAGTACCTATAAGAGGAAAAAGGGATCAAAAATAGTGATGGGTGGCCCTAGCCCTTAGCCGCTAGCCGTATCGCCCTATTTATTTCTGTTTCAGAAAATTAGGTGATAAACAGGCATACGGCCATGTTCTCCCGAGAGACAAGATTTCTTCAGGGTCGGCAACGCGCGAGTAGCACCCCTGGTGTTGAAGGCTTCCATAGGTTACGGTAACAGCTTTCCAGGTGGGTCGTATGCCTTTTTCAAGTTCAGGATGAGGGCAGTTGTGCACGATTTTGTAAACGAAAGAATTTTTTATTTCCTAATTTAGTTTATTTTTTCTCTTTCTTTTGGGTATAATACTTGTTTGTTCACTAAATATGTATTAATGTTGGTACAACACTAATGGGGGCGGAAGATTGATAGCCTGAGACACAGGATTTATCCTAGTTCAATCTGCCGTAATCGGCATATAATCATGTCATTTAAAATATGTACCGTATTGTATGATGATTATGGTGAGCAATAAATGAATTAATTATTATTATTGTTTCCCTACTGTGGTATAAAAAAAATACGGCCGTAATAGAAAGTTGTAATCACATCATGGAGCTTCTTAATCTAAAAACAATAGGACCAGCGCTGATTTGCTTAGCAGAACCGAGAGCCTACGTATATTTTTGTCTGTTACATATTTGTTTAGGTACTTTTGTATATTATCTAGGTAAGAAGGTTATTTAAATATCTTAAGATGCGTGTCATGTACGCTGCCTGTAATAATTAATTGACTAAGTGGCTTCAGCAGGCCTAGGTATTTGCTAGACGTTTGTTACTTCAACATCTGTTACGGTTTAAGTAACTTAAATAAAAATAGTCAATCATAAGAAAGGCGCAATGGTTGTTGAAATGATCATATAGACCAGTTGTCAAAGCAAATAACCCAACATTCTGCCTTTGTCGTAAGGAAATGATGAGATCTTCATCTGCTTTTATTATCTTTTGTAGGTAATTTGAATAGAAATGAAGGCTTACCTGTGGATCCGACACCCGCGGATTCCGAAGACGTCTCATCACTGTACGCTGCAGAGAGCTGGTACAGAACAAGTACTAAACACACGCTAAAATTAACAACCGCCATGGTACCAATTAAAACTATTAATCACACAATCCAGTCAACATAACTACAGTCCTAAACACGCTGCACAACCATCATAAAAATATACGAATAGGTACCCCGTCTAAAAATATCACTTTCGATACAAAAATCACAGTTACTGTACATAAAATTTGTGAATTTATCACTGTTACACTTTATTGTGGCACATGAGTTATTTGTGGTTGTTTTTCACATAAATTATTGCGGAGAAATGCGAACACGCTCTTAGGTTATTTTGTCGAGCGGCAGCACGTCCTCCCCTCGAACGATCAAAGCTCGACTGAAGAAAAGAAAGGAGCGATTAGAGGGAGTAAGCGAATCGTTTGGACGCCATCGAATAGTGTTGTCGGATAGATATCGATATTGTATTGATACATGATTATCGATACATATATTGTTTACAAAGTAAGTGTGTAGTCGAAAAGAACCATGTGGCTTAGTATTTAACACGCTAGACTGTACATGACGGGTACCGACCGGGTTTGACACACTACAAGTACCTACTTGTACATCATTACAGTTTCAGTTCTGCAGCTACCCAGGAAGGATTGGCGGCCAACTGTAAAAATTTCGCCATAACATATTATAGGATGAAGGCTGTCATAATAACGAACCCTGGATTCCAAATTCCAACGCACATTCAACGCATCAGCAATACTCAAAGTGTATTAAACTAGGTAGGCCATCTTGTAACTATCAAGATATATTGCAATACTGAATAAGTAAAATGAATACGGAATGAAATAAATATAGTATAAAAATATTAATATTTTTATATTATTTTTATTCACGTCAACGTGAAGGTGGATTCCTACGAATATAATAAAATGTAATCAAATGTATCGACGTCTTTTCAAGACACAACACTACTATAACTAAATAAAAGTACTTTGTTGGTATCCCTCATGACTACATAAAATGTAAGCAAAACTATGCCCTATCATGTTAAGAATAAGGCATAATTTATTTTAAAATATTAATTTAATTAAAGACTGATATTGCACGCATGGCGCCAGTTTTTGCACCGGCCGGCGCTTGTGGCGATCGAGTGCCGACCACGAGGCATGCATTCTTCGCGTTTACGCTGAACTTTTTTTGTGGTCGGTACCGCAACTTTCTACAATAACCACTTTTACGAGCAAATATTTGAATGCAATGGGGCTACAACTGCAATAGCCACTTGGACAGCACGTGGTGTGGTTGTAATAAATGTTGATATTGTTGAAAGGTACAAAATAAGGAAGGTATCTAGGTACATACCTACATTTTTGTTTGTGAGAGATAAGAATTTAATAAATATTAAACGAATTAGGACCACAGATTTATTTTAATGACATTACGTTACAATACAGCAATTTTGTAAATACCTAAGTGACACAATGTATTAGTATACAAGTTCAAAATATGTACATTTTTAATTTCAATCATGCGTTCAATATAGCAGTTTTTCTTGCAAATACGTTAATTGTCACCCGGAAAGCTGGAAAGATAATATGTTTATTAGACAGAAATATGTAAAATTATAGGTACCGTCATTTTTGTCAGTTTTCCACCATGTTAAGTTTTTTTAAGTTGCATTCTTTTAACCTATATAATATATTATACAAAAACTTATAAATTTGTAATGTTCTTGTAATGAATAATTTTTCTTGAAATGGTGAATTATCTTCCTTTCATCCAAAGTAACTTACAAATTCAAAATATTTATTACTAAACCTGCAGACAAGTACCATTTACAAAAGACAAAGAAGTGTAGAGTTGAAAAAATGAAAGAGCGGAATCCGTCTGCCTTTGTGTCGTTGGGTCTGGAATGCGACCAAAGGCCCGTTCCCGCTTGGCCCATGCATATTAATATTTTTAATGATTCTCTCTTGTTAACTGCTTGGAAGACATGTGAATGTGTACACACGAGTCTAAGTATGTAAATTAGGGTTACACCATAAACACGTTTATTTTTTTAGGATCATCAAAATGTAATAGATACTTAAGTAAGGATATGAATTTAAAAAAATGGTTTGTCTGTAAAGTCGGTTTAAGGTCGTAATTTTACGTGATAACGTCATAAGAACAACAACAACATCGTTGTTGTAAAAACAATGGAAACCACATTAACTTTCACTTCACTTTATAAACAGTTGACGCCCGGCTCAGCCGGAACGTGACACATTTTCGTAAGTGCAGCCGGCGTTCGTCGATTTATAAGAAGTTACAACCTCAAAAGTATCCATTAAGTAGACAATTCTTTAAAGTATGGTAATACATCCTTGTATACCAAAAAGTGTTGACATCACACGTACGGCCAGTTCCAAAACTTTTAGACATAAGTATGAATACGTAGTACCTAAGTAACTATTTAGTAACTATGGTATGATTTTATACCTACGAGTGGCAACCTTTTGGCTGTCTATAATATTTTTGTTTTATTGAGTAGGAAAATAATGGAATGAAAAATTCTTACTATTTAACTCTAGTAGTGGTAGAATTTAGTAGACCATGCCATTTTATTACAACAGCTAGAACACTGCGGAATTCGTTGAAAAATCTACTTCTATCAAAATCCTACTTGGAAAAAGAAAACACTTTGTTGACCTAAAAGCAGTTGAAAATGGTAATGAAAATATTACTATATTTTCATTACCATTTTCAACTGCTTTTAAAAAAGAAAACAATTTGTTGACCTAAAAGCATGAAAATATTACTATATTTTCATTACCATTTTCAACTGCTTTTAGGTCAACAAATTGTTTTCTTTTTCCAAGTAGTCAAAGATATTAACATTAAAAAGAGGCGTTCCACAGGTATCTATATTAGGACCTATCTTATTTCTCATCTTTACTAATGATTTAATTAAATATATGTTAAATAATCACAATGACGTGAAATTATTATTATTCGCAGACGACACAAATGTAGTAGTATCAGACAACAAAATTTGTTATCTGAATCAAAAAATAAATAGAATTTTAACTTCCTTTCTGACTGGCTTAGAGCCTTAATCTAAGATTGAACTGTAGTTAAACAAAAGCAATTTCATTCAAATCGACGTCAAGAAACATAGACAACTTGACATATATCTTAATTGGAACAAAGTTGACGTTTTACAAATCACGAATTTTTAGGTAAATAATTGACGAATAATTAAATTCGAAACAGGAATTAGCATCACATTCACGGTTTCTATTTTATCCGCATGTTATGTAATTAGGACTCTTCGCAATGAAGTTAATTTGACGCACTTAAAGAAAGTTTACTACGCTCTTGTGGAAACGATACTACGTTATAGTATAAGATTATGGGGTAACAGTTATAGATATAATAAAGATGCAGTTTTTGCTCTATTTGTCAAACTAGGCATCCTAATTGTACCGTCTCAATTCTCTATCTGTTAGTTTTTTTGACTGACTTAAAAAACGCCATCTTAATATAGAAAATAATAGTGACAAGCATGCACGTGAAAAAAAACAGAAGAAAGTTTAATATCAGGCTTACAGGACTTACAATAAGCTACCAGGGCTTATATTAACCATTAAGTCAATATGGTTAAAAAATACTCATAACATAAAATACAAATATTTAATAATAAAAAAACATATTTATCAGCTTCTATTCTTTTTACTTAGCATGTTTAAATTGTAACTCACCCCAAATTAATTGATCGTCAAAATTTAGCTAAAATTGACATCAAATAGTATATTATGGCTACTAAAATTACCAGAAGCTATTGAGTAGAGACAAAATAAGACTTTTATTTTTGAAAAAAAAAAGATGTTTATTAAATTACCATCATTTTACTAATAATAATAGTGGGAGAGCTGGTATCAATTTTTAGTCAGGTAATTGAGGCAAGCTGAAAACTTTTCACTTACCTATCCTATAATATCCCAACACGGAACAGTACTTATATTAATTCTGTGACGGAACTGCAGATCTGGCTGGTGAGTAGCGGGGCTAAATCAATCCCCAAAAAATCCCATACCTAGAGGTATGTGACAATTTTTCAACTTGCTTTAAATGCCTACCTAACCAAAAATTGGTACCTGCCTATCGATATATGAATGAATCGAATGGCGCAAATGGCCGGTCGCTGTCGTCTCACACACTCACGCCAAATCATGTAGTGGCTATTTTCACGATAAAAGAATATAGATGTATTATTTTGCAAATAATAAATGATGCTGTCTGTAGAAGCTTGAATTATATTTTTTTTGAGGACATAGTATTGAAGCTTTAAAAAAGAAAATGGTAACGAGATGTAAAATCCGTGGCCGAGTTAGTAAATTAGGTGGCAATGTATAAATAAGAAGGACAAGTCATAATAATTGATGATCTTTATTTGACGCTTTCTATAGAATATTTAGTTGGCGGTGTAAAAAAGACGAATTAGTTTATTAGAGGCTATGTCATTTTCCCGTTGCTTAGAAATAATTTTGTGGCCTTATAATTTCCCAATTTTTAATGTGATTTGTATTCTATGTAAAATTAAGTCATTCTGATAGTTTGTACTAGTATTGTTTTCTTTTAGTTTATAGTAGGTATATTAGCTTTAAGTTTAGTTACATACATAATATAAATTGTTCTTAAAGAAACAAATAAAAAATTAGTACCTACTTTCATGAATTAAAGTAAAGTTAATTAAAACATCGTTATACATATCTAATCTATATTAACTGACCTATTTACCTTTTTAAAAATAGCTTTTGAAAGTATTATTAGTAAAGACACTTATTAAGATTTACTATTATAAAGATAATTTCTTAAAAGTTCAGTTTCTGTATTGGAACCACTAATGGTATTCTTACGGAGAACAATTAAAAAACTACCCACTCCAACCAGTGAGTGCCGCGGCCGCCTAGTCCCAATAAAAAAAGTGGCGCCTGACTCAACAGCTCCTTATCAGGGATCGGAGAGATAAGATTGGGAAGTCACTAAGTAAACAATAGAGTGGTTATTATTTAGCTTCATTTTGAAGGTTGCTTTGTTGTGAGGTCCCTACTCGTGGATACCTGTTGAGACTTGTTTGTTTGATTCGATGGGGAGTGAGCAACTGAAAAGTCTGGATGACGGTGCAGTTATATATATTACTCATACAATTACCGAGTAATTTGTGTGAAATGAAAATACTAGATTCTACCTTGAACAGTATTTTAGCTAGAACATCACCATCGGCATTGATTAGAAACTTATCTATTTTATTTTGCTCTTCTATTATGCGACCTCGAAGTATTGAGAACCATCAATACATGTATATTTGTATTCCATTTTATACCTTATCACATAACTAGCTGTTGCCCGCGGCTCCGCCCGCGTTAGTGTCGATCCCTCGGGAACAGTAAAATTTCCCGGAATTAAATATAGCCTATGTCCTTCCCCGGGCATCAAACTACCTCCATATCAAATTTCATCCAAATCAGTTCAATAGTTGAAGCGTAAAAAGACAGCAGACAGAGTTACTTTCGCATTTATAATTTTAGTATTAGTATGGAAGTATGGATATTATTTATACTTTTAAGTCCAGAAATGAGAAAATTTCCATAAAACCTTTACCGGGAGGGTAAAGGTTTTATGGTATATTTTGTATGGTATATTTTACCCCTTTAGGGGTGAATTTTGTCCATTTCACCCATATATATCTTTTTTAATTATAATCGAGAACATACCTATTTATTTTTATACTTCATAGTCCAGAAATGAGAAAAATTCCAATTTCCAAACAAACTTTACCCCCCCTTCTGGGGAATTTTTTTCCAGTTGACCTACACAGATCTTTTTCAATTGTAATCGTGAATTTATTTACCTATTTTCATACTTCTAAGTCTAGAAATAAGTAAATTCTTATACAATATTTACCCCGCTATTTTACCCCTTCAGGGGAAAATATCGTCCATTTTACCTACACAGATATTTTTAATAGTAACCTAGAACTTATTACTTAAATTCATACGTCTAAGTCCAGAAATGAGAAAATTTCGATACAAAGTTTATACCACCCACCCACCCCCAATTTTGCAAATTTCATCTACCCACACACATCTTTTTTAATTTTAATCGTTATATAGCTACTTTCATACTTCTAAGTCCAAAAATGAGAAAATTCCATATAAATTTTACCCCTTTAAAGAAGTTAAATTTCTTAAAAGTCCTGTCTTAGCGCTCACTTACATCATTAAAAGAACCCCTGTACCAAATTTCAAGTTTCTAGGCGCAGCAGTTTCGGTTGGTTTGCCGTTTGCCCGCGGCTACGACGCCGCCGTTAGTGTCCATCCCTCAGGAACAGTTTGGACCCTTAAAGGGGTGACTCAGGTCATCAATATGAACAACTTTTTCTATGGGACCAATGCAGGGAACTCAAAAAAAAATACGTCATTTCCATAAAAAAGAGTCCTGCCGCCCGGCCAGTTTGTATGGGAATGTCGTATTTTTTTTTAGTTCCCAGCATTGTTCCCGTAGGAAAAGTTGTTCATTTTGATGGTCTGAGTCACCCCTTTAAGGGTCCAAAACGATAAAAAATTTACCGTGTATATTTGCAGGCAAACTAATGCTTTGAGTTCATTCAAATGACGATAACTTTTTTTTAATGTACCGATTTTGATGAAACAAACTTTAGATGTTTTGCTGAGTTAAAACAAAGCAATTGGTGAAAGTTTGAAGTAAATCGGTTTAGTATTTTCGGAGATAATCGTGATCATACATACAGACAGACAGACAGACAGACAGACAGACAGACAGACAGACAGACAAGAAATTCCAAAAAAATTTTTTTGCTTTCTATTATTCTTTTTAAGCGTCCCTCTATCCATTTTAGTCAAAAATTCGAAATGTACAGACAAAATATTTTTACTGTTTTATTATATGTATAGATTATATGTATAGATATTAATGCGGGACTGTACGCCTAAATACTTATGCGATCATCTAGTCGTCGTTGACATTGAGTCAGTTTTTTTTAATATAAAACACTATCAATCTCTTCTCTTTTCGTATCCAATTCAAACCTCATGCATGTGTCACATAGTTGTTTCCTGTTTTTTTAAGGAGGAGGGAAAAAATGTAATTTAATAGTATAAATAAAAAAACAATTGAAATAGTAGTGAAGAAAAATTAAACATTTTTTTGGTAAACGTGCATAATCAAACACTGTCTAGTTAGGTCCTACTAAGTATCATCATCATCATCATCATCAGGTCCTTTTTAGTCTCCACTACAGGAGCACGACCCTCTCTGTACTACTAGGGCCATACTTGGCCAGAGCAGCCAGAGGACTTGGCCTACACTCTCCACGCTGGCCAGACGGGTTGGAGAGGTGTCTTAGATGTTTATAAGCTTTGTTTAGCTTGTATTTCCTAAGTCGCCTTCTACGACATCCACGGGAAGACTTGGAGTGGTCCTATTCTACTCTGCCGGATAACACACGGCTTACTAAGTATAAATACGCCTAATGGAAAGTAGCAGCAAGAATGTAAATGAGTAACAAGAAATGCCTGCATTACAGGGTATATTTGCTTATACTAATATGTACACATCTATCTTAATTACGTAGCTATTCTAAATTTATTTATTTCATGTCAGCAAAAATAAAATGTACAATCAGATTAGGTTAGGTATCGATAAAAAAATCGACATTACTCAATGACTATACGTACAACACTATTATTGGGGTTTGTTATTAATAATTGATTGTTAAAGCGCCTATTATACCATCCTGAATCTAGGATCCGGAATTCAGCATCCGATAAGGACAAGAAATTCAGTCGTCAGAGCTCCTGATTACACCGTCCGGAACGTGTCCTGAACGGAGACTGCGCGTCCTGAGAGAGCCATCCGTTGGGCATCCTGAATGCGTGAGAGGGACGCCGCTATACGTGCGATGCGATTGGAGATATTATCGTATCGTTTCTAACGTATAGCGGCGTCCCTCTCATGCGTCGATCCTAAATTCCGGATGGTTTCACTTTATGCTTCCGTTATGCTTCCGATAAGGACGTCGGAAGCCATTCTGTCCTGACAACGGATCGACCGTCCTGAATGCGATTAAACTGTCCGTTGACTATCCGTTGACTGAATTCCGGATCCTGAATTCTGGATGGTCTAATTGGCGCTTAAAGCTTGATTAAAGCGCCTATTATACCATCCTGAATTTAGGATACGGAATTCAGCATCCGATAAGGACAAGAAATTCAGTCGTCAGAGCTCCTGATTACACCGTCCGGAACGTGTCCTGAACGGAGACTGCGCGTCCTGAGAGAGCCATCCGTTGGCCATCCTGAATGCGTGAGAGGGACGCCGCTATAGGTGCGATGCGATTGGAGATATTATCGTATCGTTTCTAACGTATAGCGGCGTCCCTCTCATGCGGCGATCCTGAATTCCGGATGGTTTCACTTTATGCTTCCGTTATGCTTCCGATAAGGACGTCGAAAGCTATTCTGTCCTGACAACGGATCGACCGTCCTGAATGCGATTAAACTGTCCGTTGACTATCCGTTGACTGAATTCCGGATCCTGAATTCTGGATGGTCTAATTGGCGCTTAAAGCGCCAATTAGACCACACAGGGTCAGTCACTGACTTCGAATACGAGACGAGATTTGAAGTCAGTGTGTCGTCAGATGAGAAGTTATTAGCGCTGTTCGTGCCCCCGTGCCGTAAATCTGCCCTTGCGGGGACGAACATAGGGTACCTTTTTGTTTGTTGTTTTTCATGTGTAAGTGGCCAACACTGGTGTCAGAATTTTCAAGCTGCCTAAAGGCATCTGACGTAGCTTAAGGACTGCTATCAATTGTATATATGCCATAACTGTATGACAGCCGGGACAACGGCTTAACGTGCCTTCCAAAGTACGGAGGAGCTCGAGATATTTTTATGCCACTTGCGGTCACCCATCCCAGTGGGTACTGCGCCCGGGGTTGCTTGACATGCGTAAGCGCTAATTAATGCTCACGACCACTGGACCATAGGGCTCCTCAGGGTTCAAATTCCGGGAAATGCTAATGTTCCCGAGGGATCGATATAAACGCGGGCGGAGCCGCGGGGGAAAGCTAGTCATTTATAATTTCGGCATCAAACCTAGGTTACAGGGTACCTATCGCACGTACCTGTACTATGCCTTTTCGTTTTAGGCACTACATTTTAGCAAATAATTGATACAAAATATCGCTGAAGACTGTAGTTTGACTAGCTCCGTGGCGCAGCGGTGCACACGCCAGCCTGCGACACGGAGTGACCAGGTTCGATCCCCGGCTAGGTCAAGATGGAAAATGATCTTTTTCAGATTGGCCTGGGTCTTGGATGTGTATCTATATATGTATTTGTTATAAAATATAGTATCGTTGAGTTAGTATCCCATAACACAAGTCTCGAACTTACTTTGGGCCTAGCTCAATCTGTGTGATTTGTCCGTATATATTTATTATTATTTCATTTAAAGAGTTCGATAATAGTTTAAAGAGTTTTGATAAAATTCCAGTCTTGCACCTTTTTTGTCAATGTTTGTTAGTTTTTTTTTTATTAATACTACTACCTCCAATGTGGTTGGAGCCTGTGTTCTCTTCGAGCACTTTCATACCAGTTCTCACTTGTATGCTTCTCGCACTTTCATTCTTCATACTTTCTCTATCATACATCATCTATTGCTCTTTTACGGTTGGGATTACCGTCTAAGCTACACTTTCTGCTTCTCTTTTATATTTTGTTTGGACAGGACTTTTGACTATAGGTTGTGGTTGTGGGGGAAATAATTTTATTCCATTCTCTCTCTAATTTTCATTTTTCTTATCTCTATCTAAATATTTCAGAACATTCACTTTTATTACTTAACAATTATATACTTCTAAACTTAATCTCTATAGACAATGTTTTGTTTGCGGTTATATATTTCTCATCTTTACAGTAGACTGTAAGGATGAGAAATATAAAGCTGTACAATAGATATCTATTTATTTTATTTACACTAATATTATACTCCTGATCTTTATTAATACATTTTGTTTACCCTTTTATATCTATCTTGACTTTTTTCTTATTTTATACAAGACTACTCTTATGACTGACACTTTCATGTTTTTATCTACAGTGTTGTTTCCACACTCCGTGGTTGTTTCTTATCTGTCTCATTTTTACAATAATAGTTTTTAAACTTACATATTATACTCTATAAACTAGTGTTGGATACATTATGTAGTTTTTATATCTTAAATTCTAGTACATTATTCTTATATGCTGGTATCTTACTACTATTGCTTGCCTTTATTTTATATTTTCATTTTTTACTTTCCTTTTTTTAATGATGTGCTATAATATTTTCATATTATGACAACATATTTTCTTAGTTCTTATTTCTTTTATTTACTTTTTCGACTATTTTGTAACAGTAGTTAAGAAACCTGTTTCTACTTTTACTTTTTATAATTGACGGCAGATTTTCTACTGTCAGTTTGCACTCTATTTCATTTTCTAGATCTATCCTTGATTGGCCGTAAATTGGGCAGTCGACTCAGGTGAGGAACCGTTTTCTCTATGCTAGGATCGCATGCGCACGAGGGGTCCTGCTTTTATTGTTTGTTAGTTGTTGCCGATTACTATCTTTAATATGCCTGTAAACATCAGTGAGACCTCTCCGATCCGTCTGGCCAGCGTGGAGAGTGTAGGCCAAGTCCTCTGTCTGCTTTGGCCAAGTATGGCTCTAGTAGTACAGAGAGGGTCGTGCTCCTGTAGTGGAGACTAAATAGACCTGATGATGATGATGATGATGATATGCCTGTTAGATCGCGGTTTTTTCTTGCGGTATCTCCAGAGGATGGTACGGCATATTTGAGGGAACGAAAACTGATGAGATTTTGGCAGCACGCGCCACTGAACGCATCGCGCGACGCGACGCCTTTCCGTAAATTCAAATTCAAATTCAAATATAATTTATTCATCATAAGATACTTTACATACCATTTGGTGAACGTTAACATTTATTTTACAACAAAGGATTGTTGACGTTAATTTACTTAAAGCTAAGTTTAGAGCCGCTTTCAAAGCGGAGTGCAGAAGAAGCGGCAACAAACTGCACAGCGCATTTTCTCCAGACGTCAACTTACAATTTATAGTATATTACTTAAAACTACATATATTTATATGTGGACTGAGATCACATTGTCGTGTCATAATTCAAATTGAGTACAATGTCAAATTGTAATACGTACACGGGCCAGGGTTTGTTTTTAGCGTTTACTAAAACCCTTCCCTTTCTAAATCCAACAAATTGTAACGAGCAGCGTAGTAAGCACAAGAAGCTGAAGAATTTGTGCCTCGTGTGACTACGGCAATATCCTCCCATGAAACGAAGGATCCTTGGGAAAGGCCTTTGTCCGACAGTGATTACGGCGAAAGAGACGATGGAGATGTTTATGCATGTACTACGACCCAGCCTAACCAGGGCGGATTGTGACCTCCTTTTGGCGTCGAACTGCATGGTTTACATTAACGAGATGACTTCTTCTAGCTGACTCAAAACCTGTAGGCAATTTAAAATATCTATCACTAGTGTTTTACATACCTAGTGACGTAGTTTGCTAAAGACTACTCCGTGCTAAAGACAGCCAATGAATCAGTTTTCAGCTCCTATATTTTTTTAACAACGATAGGGCTATCGTTATTATAATTTAGGTTTACTACGAGTATATCCAGAATCTAAGCTGTTGCTACACTATGTCAGAACACGTAACATGGGCCAAAACCAATCTGATAAAACTTTTTATTGGTTCTTAGAAATATTTAGTGCCTCTATGTTGGAGGGTTGGAGGTCAAGACGGTACTGCTCGATGAAAAAATACGTGTTTTCAAATCACTAGTATTATGCGCTGAATTAATTTAATACTTACATCAAGTATTTCTATAATTTAGACGATCCTTGAACAAGATCGCCCCCTTGTTGGAATTTGAAACAGATACAAAAATTATATATAGGTATATGATAATGATAAGATATCTATAATCATTTTTCTTCGAAAACTTTGTAATTTTTACATCTGAAACAATAAGTCTCACATGACAATATTTATATGTATATCTCGAAGGTAGCCCCCCTTTCTTATATTTTTTTTAAATAGAAATATTAAGACATTTCATCTTTTTTCATAATCGCCTAATTTTTCTACGCAGTCTAAAGCAAGAAACTAACAGATGCAGTGCAGTGTCGATTTTTGTAGTATCGCTATCATGCGGCGCGATGCAAAGAGACGCGCGCCGCATGATGGCGCCGGGCTTTACTGTTAGGGTTGCCAACTATACTGTCAAAAACTGTATTATACTGTTTTTTTACTACATTGTACTTTTTACTGTTGAACAAAAATTAAGTATACAAAATACTGTTTTCAGCATCAAACTGCAACCTTTTTTTATTTAGTCAAAGCCAAAGAGAAGCTCAAAAAATATGTATTTAAAATATTAAATAAATAAAATACTGTTCATTTTTATAAAATACTGTTTAATATTCTTCTTAGACTTAAATGTACTTTATTTCTTGTAAAAAAAAGATGGTAACTCTAGACATACCGGACATCTTACTTATTAGACATGGGGACATGAATATATCGGAGGACATTTGAAGTATATGTATCATGTAACATCTGAAAATAATGTTCTGTTAGGTTACGTTGTCGAATTTGGTTTGGTTTACAGTATCGAGGCAGGTTTCGTTGACTTTGTTGAGTTAGTTTTGCTTGATCCAATTGTTGACATGGTCGAGTTAGGATTAGCCGATCCCATGAGTCAGACTTGCTAGATAAGACATCTTATCTAGCAAGTCTGACTCATGGGATATGAAGTAGAGTTGCTTGTCGTGTCAGATTTCATTGAGTTAGACATTGACCGACATTGGTGTTGTTGATCTTTTTCTACCAATGTTGTCATGCTTATTTTTATTCTTCTTCCTTTTACCACCACCATCTGGTACTTCTTTTGAATTTTTCGGTTCCTCCTCTTCAGACTCAGCTTCAGATTTCTTCTCTAGCTCTTCTTCCGACTCTTTCTCTGGCTCTTCTTCCGACTCTTCCTTTGGCTCAGTTTCTGGCTCTTCTTCTTCTTCTTCGGGTTCTGAATATTCTGGCGGCTTCTTTGGCGGGCCTGCTTTAGGCGGTTTTATCTTATCGGGGGGTTTAATTGACGTCGGAGTTCTTGGAGGTAGTGAAGAGGATGGACGGAATTTCTTTGTAATTGTAGGAATGCTTCCCTGGAGCGAGATCTTGTCATCATGCTTAATGTGCTTAATGGTGGAGCGTCCCAGTATTGCCTTGACTATGCTCATAGGCAGCCAATGACTTGGCATGTTGGACTCTATGGGGTTTGCTATGAATACTAGAGGGTCGTCAATCCTTCTTGCTGCTATTTTTTTGTTTTGTTTCATGTGTTTAGCCTCTGTCGATAGCATGGTTAGGAAGAGCAGCATAACTACATTTGGTATCACTGTAAGAAAATATGCTTTATTATATACAAAGATACTCAGATCAGCTGGCCTATTTGCTAACTCAGTGTACAACGGTTTGATAAACACTTCAAAATACGTTTTATATATCTTGAATAAAAATAGTTAATCATATAAAAGCCGCAACGTATTATGAAAGTCGGCTAGTGAGGAAAAAAAACGATCACACCATTTATAAAAATTTCGGGGCCTTAAAAGAAGACTATTTACTTCTTTTAACCTATAACAGCCAACGTGCTACGAATTTATAGTTGCATTTTTAGGGTTCCGTACCTCAAAAGGTAAACCCTTATAGGATCACTCGATAGGCTATAAATTATTTTGAAGTTCTGAATATTTAACGTGGAACTATAGAAGCCCATGTAATCCATAAATATTTATATACTGCCTAAGGAAAAGTTGGTTAACAGGGTGAGCACTTATTGTTGACATAAAAAAAAAGAAGGCCCGGAGTACCTGATGTGGAATCGTCGCAGCCCAGCCAAACCTTGAGAGATATGAAAATAACAATAGCAATAGGAAAAGTTGTTCAGCGTAATGAGCACTTACTGATGACGTAAGAAAATGTAAGGGATAGAACACATGATGTGAAACCTCAGGACTTTGAAGGAAACTAGAAAGGCTGGTTTATGCGGCCGCTTTTTACTAATATACCGCTACCTAAATATTAAATCAAAATAACTTTGAAACGTTTATATGGCATTACTGGAAGAAATTATTATATACATAAGTATATGTACTTCACTAGCATCATTGCTATTTTGGAAACATTTGCTTGACCTTAATAAGCCTATTGCCAACTTACAAAAAAATGTCTTTTTACCCTTGCGGGGTAGACAGAGCCTAGGTCTATAAGTCCCAAAGGCCACGTTTAGCATGTTGGTGGACATTAGGTGAAAAACGGAATCAAAATAGTGATGGGTTGCTAGCCGCTTCGCCTATTATCATGATTACACGGAATTTTTCCCGTTCCTTCGTTCGGCTTTTACGATCTACGCGGGAAGAGAAGCCGCTGGTACATTCTACGTTTTTCTTTTCTCCCGAACCAGCATGGAAGAGTGAAAAAATGCAAAAAATAATGATAACATTAGCTGGGAGTAGGTGATAACGCGGTGAAGGCGATAACAGTTTAATACTGTCTAAAACACCCTAATTCCTAAATAGATGCCTTCAGTCTTATATATTTTTTTAGTTTACGTATACTTGTAAGTTTGATTTGGCAGTAGCCTACCCGGTAACACAGGGGCCCACAAATTACTATACTCCTAAACAGTCCTTGACCCTAGCATTATTGTTACAAGAATCATAATGCGTAGGCGAAAGAAAACAAGGCTTTCACGGTATTCAAAAGACTCTAAACGAATGCGGCAAGTTAGATCTTAAAAAACTGAAGAAGAAAATGAGGTACATTTCGAGGAGAAGCGAGAATATTATGCAGATTTATTTTCTTTGGAAACAGCTATACATAGAATGTAAGGTAAGAAAGATTAGCTGCTGATCCGAATAGCTGGTTCACTCGCCTCGGAATCAGTTAATCAGCATGAAACACGTCTTACGTCCGACCGTAAGCGTCATGTAGTATCTCTCGAGTCTGAGACATTTACTCAGCGTGATGAACGTCTCACAGCCAACCGTGAACGAGACGTTATATCTCGTGAGTCTGAGACATGTACGCAGCGTCGAAGAATGTCTCAAAGCTGAACTAACAGCCGATCGTGAGCATCATGTTGTATCTCGCGAGTCTCAGAAATTTGCTCAGCGTTGACAAAAACCAAGAAGTTACAAAAAAAATAATATTATGATGGAGCGAGTTGTTGATGAAAAAAAAAGTTTAATACTCTGCCATTAACAGTGTTGTCGACCAATAAGAAGCTACAACGTATTCCGTTGAGTTTTTGAATTCTTTATCCACAACTGCTCTTTTGGCACATAATTATCAAATTAAAAGTCAGCGTGCCTATGCCGTTCTAAGAAATTTAAATTAGTTTTAACGGCACACGTTGTGACGGTGTGCGTGAGGAGCTTAATAAGCAACACGTAGTCAACAGTTAACAAATTAAATTTATTAAAAAAAAAAAGACATATAAAACAGGGGGTGGATTTTAAGGGACCTACTATGCCGGTGTTTATGTTCTCTGATAAGAAGGTACTGTCCTGGGATCCAGCGCTGTGAAGTGGGGTTGCTGGTGGCCAGGTGTTGTATGGGCTTTCAGGACTCGAGTAGGTAGATATCTGAGCTCCTTGCTAAATCAGTGCCAAGGCCTTGTCGTTATGGGGATCTGTAGTCCGAACCTGGAACCCTGGAAGTAATGTCCATGGTAAGGAAATGCTTATAAAATTGACGGCTAGTCATATTGCTACAGGTGATGATGATATGAGGTAATGGATGTACCTACTTTTATGCAAGCGCAATGACTGTGACTGATGGACATTAAGAACAGAGTTCACAATAGAATATAAACTTATTATCCTGAACAAATACTAATATAATAGAAATAAGTTCCAAATAATTATTTACAATATTGGGCGGTAGTGTGAGACTGCCACGCCCAGGCAAAATCTATGAGTCTACACTCCACGAAATGTTATTTCTACTAAACTGAACTAGATAGGAACACTAATACATTTAATGTACTAATACACTAATAATTCATAAAAGTTCTAATACAAATTGATTAAAATATTGACATAGCCTATTGGATGCTTAAATTAAATAATAGTTCGCCACTTACCGATTTTCGGGTTCGAATAGCACTAAACAGTCTTTTTATAAAGGGTACTCATAAGTAGCTTTCGATTAATTTATAAATTTCACCATTGCTAAACCACCACGTATAGAGGGAACGATCTGAGAGGAGCACGTAAATATACGGGTGTCTCCTTGCAATGAGATGATACCAATAGTCGCCGATCAGCGGCGCATCGATACAAAGACTTAAACTGCCTATAGAAAAAACGCGGCAAGTTGCAGTCACTAATGCGAAATCAGGCGTTCTTGAGTTGACCAACTTATGCCGCAGTAGTGTTGAAAACTTAGTTTGATTTTATGTAAATATATGTTTATTATTATATTTCGTGTAAAATTTTAATGATAGTTGTATATAGTGGTTGTTTACTTTGTTATTAGTTATAAGATAGTTTTTTTTTAAGTTATATTATATTTTAATTAAGTTATTTTTATTATCAATTACAAATGAATGTACATTACAAATAAATGTACGTTACAACGTTTAAAAGTTACATCCCTTCAACGCAATATGATAGAGGTACAAATATTGACAGGATGTGCTACAGGAGAGCGTGTTTTTATTCTCAAACACCGCTTATCCCAAGTAACTATTCGTTTAGGCTTAAATGTGTGCAGTTCCCAATAAGTGTGAGGTTTTGCATGACTACCAATAAAGCTCAGGGACAGCCTATGAGTCGCGTTGGTGTGGATCTGCAAAAGTCCTGATTTTCTGGCAGCTTTTTGTCACGAGTAAACAGTGCGCAAAGCCTGTTTATACTTACTGTTTATGAAGAAATTTACACATATACCTACATATATGTTTGAGGTTGGGTACCTATACAGTATAAAAAAAACAGTCTAAATACGAAATGCACGCGTGAACGAAGTCGCGGGCACAGCTAGTATTATCTATAATTATATTAAAAAGCTGAAGAGTTTGTTTGTTTGTTTAAACGCGCTAATCTTAGGAACCACTGGTTCAAATTGGAAAAATTATTTTTGTGTTGGATAGTCCATTTATTGAGGAAGGCTTTAGGCTATAAAATATCACGCGGCGACCAATACGAGCGAAGCATTAATAAAAAATGTTTTGAAAACATGGGAAAATTATTCATTAATCATAATAACAGAAATTGCCGCGGACGACATCGCGGGCAACAGCTAGTTATCGCAACTGAGGTTGAGGTATAATACATAATACCTAGCCTATTAGGGAGCGTTCGTAAATTAAGTGAACCGGAGCCATACTTGGCCAGAGCAGACAGAGGATTTAGACTACACTCTCCTCGCTGGCCAGACGGGTTGGAGAGTTCTCATTGATGTTTATGAGCTTTGTTTAGCTTGTATTTCCTAAGTCGCCTATTACGACATCTGAGGGATCATATTTGTAGGCCATGCGGCTAACTACCCATCACTATTTATATTCCGTTTTCTAACTACATGCCAACCAATATATTAAACTTTGCTTTTGGGTCTTAAAGACCTGGGCTCTGTCTACCCCGCAAGGGAAAAGGACGTGAACTATTATTTTATAGCTTATCTTATATTTTATACATATATCACAACAAACACAGCTCTCACACGAAACAGAAAAGAGAGACAGCTCTATTGAGAACAAAAAATTGCCGGAAACATCGGATTTGAGTGAATGCAAGAGAACAAACTCAGAGGGATGCATTCGAAAGCGAAAAATCCATATATTTGGAGGAAGCGCAGCTAGTGGCCTCGCAGAAAGAATTATAAGAACCAGAAGTGGACAATGGAATG
This sequence comes from Elegia similella, assembly GCA_947532085.1. Classification (NCBI taxonomy): domain Eukaryota; kingdom Metazoa; phylum Arthropoda; class Insecta; order Lepidoptera; family Pyralidae; genus Elegia; species Elegia similella. The sequence goes on from OX383933.1 coordinate 8,227,384, forward strand.
ACATTTATGACGTCAGTGCTTTTGTAAAACCAAATGGTACATCATCACAAATATTGAGCAGTTGTTATAGTATATCTGAATTGTCTAACGATGATATTATTATACTTTCCATAGGCACACATGACAAAAATCCGTACCATGTAATTTCGCAACTGTGTAATGTTTTGACTAGTTTTAAGAAAAATAAAATAATTCTATTAAATGTACTCTATAATGATTTTATAAATACTGATAGATTAAACTATAACTTAGAGATGATCTCAAATAATTATTCTAATTGTAAATATATAAATACTGACTATAGTTATACCTATGACATTAATGAATTGATTGTAAAAATAAAAGTAGAAATTTATTATGAGGAGTATAATAATAAATTTATCAAAAAAATATCCACATTATTAAAGAGAAAGGATTTACAACAGAATAATAACACTTTATTACCTAAATCGAAATTAATTTGTCGAAAAATTACGGACTACTTTCCTAGTAAAGAAAAATGTTCGAATGGCCGAAAACCTTTGAAGGATAAATCTATTCTTGACTATTTACAGCCAGTTAGAGATGTGAATAAGCCGTTGGAAATTAACTGCAATACTACTCACAGTAAAATGGAGGATTCGTATTTTTTTCGAGGAGAATAGATTAGTAATATTGCATCAGAATATCGCAGGTATCCTGGAAAAATCAGACAGTTACCCTAAGGGAACTTTCAGATACATATAGACGTTATTTGTTTATCGGAAACGTTTATCTTATCTGGAGATGAAAAAAATTTGCAACTGCCGAATTATGTTTTAGCCGACTCTTATTCCAGGAAAACAAAAAAACGTGGTGGAGTTTGTATACTCTGTAAATGTACTGGTCTGGAATATAAAAAAGTAAAATACGTTAAGGAGATGTCAATAGAAAAATATTTTGAATGTTGCAGCATAGAAATACCGACTTATAATTGCATTGTTATTTGCCTGTATAGAATTCCAGACTCCTTAAAAGATTCACTGACAGATCCATACATATTCTTGGATAGATTTGACAAATTATTATATAAGTTGAGGAACAAATATAACAAAAAATCATACTAGCTGGAGATTTAAATATTAATTTGTTAAAAGACACCAAAATAAAAAAAGACTTTTTGCTGTTAATTCAAAATTATAACTATATTTCACATATCTCAGAACCTACGAGGAAAAGCTCCTGCCTGGACTTAATATTGAGTAATGTACCGAACTCTATAAGTAAAGTACATAGTTTAGGACTTTCAGATCACGATACAGCACAGGCTCTGGAAATTCCAACAAGTAAAAAATCTGACATGACAAAACATTATTTTCTAAAAAAAAGGGACATAGTTTAAAAAATGTAAATAAATTCAAAGAATGCTTACAAAATTTGTCATGGTCTGAGGTCTATAACGAAACACATATAAATAAAGCTTTTGATTATTTCCATGAACTCCTAATTTTGTTCTATAATTTATGTTTCCCAATTAAAAAGCTCAAAATATCTGTTAAACCAAAAAACATAACATGGATATCAAAAGGTATAAGAATAGCATGAAAAACAAAACGTAATTTGCGTTTCAGCTACTACAAAAAAAGAAATATAATGAATAAAAATAAATATAAAACTTATTCCTGTCTATTGAAAAAATGTTTGCATTATTCACAAAAGATTTGCAATGAAAAATATATAAACAAATCCAAGAATATCTGTAAAGCATCCTGGAATTTTGGTAAAAAGAAATAAATGCAATAAAAATAAATATATAAATAAAATTGTACAAAAAGATAAAACAATTATTAATCCTCATGACATAGCTACGGCTTTTAATGACTTTTTTAACGAAATTGACTCAAAAAACAAAAAACCCACTCACACTATCCATATCCAGAAAGTAAATGATACATTCTTTTTATTTCCTACAGATAGCAAAGAAATCTGTAAAATAATTGCTAATCTAAAAAATACAAATTCTGTGGGCTATGATGATCTGTCTACTAGGGTAATTAAATTGTCTAAGGAAATACTAGCGCCGGTAATAAGCCACTTAATAAATTTATCTTTTGAACAGGAATGTTTTCCAGATAAATTGAAAGTGACGGTTATAAAACCACTTCATAAAGCCGGTAGTACAGACAATATTGAAAATTTCAGGCCTATTGCTTTAGTCTCTCTACTCTCAAAAATTTTTGAGAAAGTTATGCAAACTAGAATCACAGAGTTTATAGATAAACATAATGTATTAGACAAAAATCAACACGGCTTCCAAAAAGGTAAGTCAACAGGGTTAGCAGCATTCAAACTAGTACGTGAGATTTTAAGCCATGTAGACACGTCGTCTGAAGTGATGACAATATTCATTGATATGAGTAAAGCCTTTAATTTCGTTTCCCACGAACAGTTATTAGCTAAATGTGAGAAGTATGGGCTAAGAGGTAACGCAAAGAGTTGGCTTGGGTCATATTTAAAGGACAGAACTCAGTATGTAGTTTTAGCAAACCTTGATAGGTATTATAATGAAATATCGTATAAATCAGCAAGACGAGCAAATAATATTGGCGTGCCTCAAGGAAGCATTTTAGGTCCACTACTATTTATATTGTATTGTTGGCGAGAAGAGTAATGGTGGAGGGGAAAGCCTATAAAAAGGCGATGCCTCTCCAGTTCCGACACATTCTCGCTTCATCTTTCGTGTGACTAGGTCGTTACTCTGCCGGTTTGGTTAACTGTTTTAGTGTTTGTCGTAATTGTTAGATCATAGTGTTGTTATGTCCATTTTGTGATTAATTAGTTTGTGATATTTTTGTACTAAATGATGTGAATTAAATGGTTGTTTAGAAATTCTATTTTTGAGTTATATTTCCTTAGGCATTTGTGATAAAATCTTTTTAAAAAAATCACTTCTGGTCTTATTTCCAAGATCAGAAGTGGGATTCGTTCTCTTTTGCCCACGTATTTTGTTTTACATGTGATTTTTGTTGGTTTATGATTTGAATAACCGTTTAAACTCATCTACCCTAGATTTTTTTATTTTTCCTTTTCTAACACGTGCGAGTGTGTTGATTGCGAGTCATCATAGTCTTCAAGGGTGAGTTATTTCCATTTTTCTCCATTTGTATTTGTGGCAGTTAGTTTGTACTGTGGTATTTCAGTGATTTGTGTGTGATTTTCTTCCGTACATTGGTGTATTTTTTTTCATAAGTGTTTGAATTATAAGTTATTGTTCGAATCTTTATAAAGTTAGAATGTCAGATCACGGGCGTGATCGCAGTGTGAGCCGCCGTGATAATCGAAGCCCGTATCGTGAGCGTGATCGCCGTGATAGTCGCGGTCGACATAGTAGTAGGCACCGTGAACGGTCTTCTGAAATGGAATCTCTAATGGCTCGTCTTAGGGTGTTAGAAGAAAAGGTTAGGTCTTCGTCTGCGTCGGTTCGTTCTAATATACGATTGGTACGTTCGAAAAATCGAGATATGAGTAGAGATAGGTCGCCACTGCGGCGCCAGCGAACACCGTCACGTGCACATGCATGGCACCCATCGCCAACGCAGTCTAAACATACGTTGGTGTCGCCAAGTAGACGCAGGTCGCGTTCACCAGATAGGTACCTATCTGGTGAACGCGACCTGCGTCTACGACATGTACATGTCTACGTCTCACGATCAAAGTAGGAGACACTCACGGTATTGGCTTGTATCGCCCACCCGTAATCCATCGCGTTTGCATAGTAGATCTAGATCGCCACCTCGTGATTCGGAACGTAACTCGAAACATCAGCGGTTGACGCCGGAACGTTCGTCGGTTACCGATCGCATTGTAGACGCGATACGTTCCATAAACTATGGGGGTAGGTCGAGCCAACATTTTTTTATTTCGAGTTTCGATCCGAATTTGCACAATTTTGATGATTGGTGTGCGGAAGTGGATCGTGCTAAATCATGTAACAAGTGGAATGACTACGAATGCCTTTCGCGTATCGGCAACTGTCTTAAAGGTGACGCACAATCATGGTTAAACGAGTGGGTGTCGAATGATCGTTCCTGGACAAATTTTAAGAAAGAGTTTAAGCCGTTATGTCCAAAGACACCCGACATTGCGAATATTTTGGCCGAGGTCATTAATACGAACTCCGACAAGTATCGCGTCGGTAGTAATGCGCGTCGCGCGTTGCTTCGGTTACGTATAGTGCGGGGTCTCAGTGATGAGTTGATTTCGGCAATAATTATACGCGGCATTAGCGATCCGAATATTCGAGCGTCGGCAACTAATGCAAAATTAATGCCTAATGATCTGATTGAATTTTTTTCGATTTATGTTAAACCGGTTGGTGCCTCAAAGAGTTCTGCGCCGCGTTCGGTTGCGCTTAATAGTACCCCGAGTAAGCAAACCACGGATTCATCGCGAAAAAAGAGTACTGGTGATTTTAAATGTTTTTCGTGTGGTCAACCGGGGCATAGGCAGGCTAATTGTTCTAAGCGTCCTAAGGTCGATCAAGGGTCGAGTAAGCCGTCGAATACTTCGAGTGCCACGTCTTCAAGGTCTGCTTTCGTGCCAACCAGGCCTGAACCTTGTTCATTCTGCAAAAAATTGGGTCACAGTGTCGATACTTGTTTTGCGAAACAAAGGTCCGAAGCGGCAAATACGGTGACAGTTAATTTTTGTAACGATTTGGTTGCTTCCACCAATAGTGACGTTGTAGTGGTTGTCATTCAGGATGTATCGGTGGATATTTTGATCGATAGCGGTTCGACTATATCATTAATGTCGTCATCGTTGCTGAAACATTTTAACTGTTCAGTTAAGCCTGCTTTTCGGATTTTAAAGGGATTGGGTAGCCAGGAGGTAGAAAGCACGTCTTATGTAAGATTGCCGGTTGAGTTTGACGGGTTGACTCTCGAGGTAGACTTGTTCGTTGTACCATCTCAGTACATGAACACTCCAGTCATATTAGGTACAGATGTTTTGAATAGGGAAGGAGTTAGGTATGTTCGTACCAAGGATTATCAGCGGCTTACGAGGGTTGAACGTAACTCAGATACGGTGAACACAGTTCAATCTGAGGCTTCTATTCCAATTAACACGCCTCTTATTGGTGTCCAGTTACAAAAGCTGTTACTACTTATTTAAGTAAAACGGTAGACCAAGGCCTTATTTTGCTTCGTAAGGTCCTTGACACATTCACCAGCACCGTTTTTTTTTGATTAACTTGAAGAAGTGTTCGTTTTTAGCGACAGAGATAGAATATCTGGAACGAACAATAAGTGAAGGTCAGGTTAGGCCGAGCCATGAGAAGGTGAGAGCTTTGATTGACTCAGCCGAACCACAAAATGTAAAATAGGTTCGTCAGTTTATAGGCTTAGCCAGTTATATTTTAGACGCTACATGGCTGACTTTACCCAAAAGACTGCGTGTGTGGCCGCATTAACTAAAAAGGGTGGTAACTTTCTTGAGTTGGAGATGAGTCGCCAGAGAGTATCTGAACGTCTTCGTTCAAACCAAGCGACTCAAAATGCTTATGTCAACAAAGGTCGCAAGTCACCTCGTGGCTTTGAACTTGATTCTTTAGTTTTTGTAAGAAAACAGGCTCAAGCGACAGGGAAGCTGGATTCCTGTATGCGAGGGCCTTACCGGGTGATGAAGATCCTGCCTCAGGGTCGCTATGAGCTTCAGCTCCTGGCAGGCTCATATGGGAAGTCAACACAGGCAGCTGCGAAATATATGATGCTGTGGTATGGAGAATGGACTCCTGATAGACCGGCGGCCGGTGGCAGGACTTCCTACCTCATAAGATACCTCAATGAGACTAGTATGTAGTGAAAGTAGGTGCTTTGGAGGTGGGGGCCAGGTAGGGTTGCCACTCCGTAACCTGGAAGAACCATAAAAAAAAGGTGTCGAAAACGTCAATTTTGGCCAAAAATTATCTCATCAGATACTCGAACGGGAGTTTGACGTAGTGAAAGATATCCTTATGGAGAGGTGAACCAGATAAGGTTGCCTGCGGCAACCCTGGAAGAAGTCCAAGTTCAGCCACCCTGAAAGGGGCGATTTTTCATGGTATTTTATCTCATAAGATACCTCAATGAAACTAGTGCCCGATGTTAGTTCTGAGGGTCGGCACTGCGAATAAAATAGGTTGCCTGCGGCAACCCTGGAAGAACCCATGTTCAGGCACGTTTAAGACGTGGAATTTGAAAATTAAAGTACTAAAAAAAAACTCGGAACCATATCCAAAAGCACTGCAGGATTACGACCGTAATATTATTTTTAACCGACTTAAAAAAATAGGTTTTCAATCCAATATTCAATATATTCTCTAAAACTTTTAATTGCATTGTAACTAATATTAACTGATGTTTCATATTACATTTGATTTAGTGTAAGTTCCATCAAAATCGGTTCAGTAGTTTTCGAGATATAGGCTAATACGTATAACTGTGCCATTTTTTTTTAATCTTATAATACATGAATGAAACTAGTGCCCGATGTTAGTTCTGAGGGACAGGACAGCGAATAAAATAGGTTGCCTGCGGCAACCCTGGAAGAACCCTTGTTCAGGCACGTTTAAGACGTGGAATTTGAAAATTAAAGTACTAAAAAAAAACTCGGAACCATATCCAAAAGCACTGCAGGATTACGACCGTAATATTATTTTTAACCGACTTAAAAAAAACAGGTTTTCAATCTAATGTTCAATATATTCTCTAAAACTTTTAATTGCATTGTAACTAATATTAACTGATGTTTCATATTACATTTGATTTAGTGTAAGTTCCATCAAAATCGGTTCAGTAGTTTTCGAGATATAGGCTAATACGAATAACTGTGCCATTTTTTTAAATCTCATTAGTACATGAATGAAACTAGTGCCCGATGTTAGTTCTGAGAGTCCTAACTGCGAATAAAATAATTTGCCTGCGACAACCTTGGAAGCACCCATGTTCAGGCACATTTAATACGTGGAATTTGAAAATTAAAGTAAAAAAAATATCTCGAAACCATATCCAAAAGCACTGCAGAATTACGATCGTAATGTTATTTTTAACCGACTTAAAAAAAATAGGTTTTCAATCCAATGTTCAATTTATTCTCTAAAACTTTTAGTTGTATTGCAACTAATATTAATTGATGTTTCATTTTGTATTGGATAAATTATATTCAATTACCCACATATGTTCATATTAATTATAATAAATATGTCTGTAATCTAGGATAAGCATTTCAACACAATTGTTTTTTGTTTTTGTTATGATAAATGAATTGAATTGAATTTACATTACATTTGATTTAGTGTGAGATTCATCAAAATCGGTTCATTAGTTCTCGAGATATAGGCTAATACGTATAACTGTGCCATTTTTTATCTCATGTAGTACATGAATGAAACTAGTGCAGGTTGTAAGCACTGACGATCTTGTATATGAATAAAATAGGTTACGGATTTATACGTGGAATTTGAAAAATAATAATTTAAAAAGGAAGTTGGAATTATATTCAAAAGCAATGCGAAATTAAGATTGCGATGCTTTTCAACTGACTTCAAAAAAGTGAGGTTATCTTTTCCACAACCTATTGGTTATGTTAATTTTACTTATTTTATATTATTTTGGTTTAACTTGTTGCCAGTTGCATTAAACTAGGTTAGCAGTTTTCGAGTTATAAACAAATACGTCTTAGTGTAAACTTTTAGCTTATACGGAACATTTGTCTCCGTAATAAATCAGTGAAACACACCAACTTTCTATGTCTACAGAGGCAATAAACGATATAAGAGCATTTCAGACATTATTCTCGCCACACCCGGTGATGCGAATAAGTTTAACAACTGGCGAGTAGAAGCAGATCTGCTACCTTTATCTGATCATAGAGCCATGACCATGGAACTGGTATATGTGAATTAAATGATACAACAACAATCCCCCCAAAATACTAGTACAAGGAAATACCAAACAGCGAAAGCTAACTGGACTATATTTAAAAAGAATGTTAGAGGAAAACTCCTAGCAGATCAAATAACCCAGTACTCAATCAGCCGTATTAAAGATAGGGAAGGCCTTGATGACCTGGTGGCCAGATACTCGGAGATTGTTACAAGGGCTTGCAAAGCATCGATTCCCAAACTTAAGCCTAAAACGAAATGTAAATTAATAAAGTGGTGGAACCCGCTACTGGCTGAGATGAAAGCTGTTAAAAGAAAGAGAACATCTGGGAACGGCTTATAGGACTGTGAAAGCGTGTGGACTGGTGGAGAAGGACAAACTAATGAAAGATCTAAACGGAAGCGGCCTTTTGTGTCCAGAAAAGTCCGCAGAACTGCTGGCTGAAACCTTTTATCCAACCGACACATAGGCGAGGCTTCTTGAGTCATTGCTTAGAATGACTCAAGAAGCCTCGAAATGATACGAGAAGAAGCCGAAAACATTGTACGGGCCCTGGATACCGAAACGCTCATCTCGATGCAATGTAACCGTTTCGTATGTACGAGCTTCTTACAGTGCTGAATGGAATGAGCCCAAGAGAGGCCCCGGGCCCGGGACATGATGGCTTCACAGCTAATATCTGCACCCATGCACTTATGGCTTGTCCCGAGGTTATGCTTGCCCTATATAACGCATCCTTACGCCTCGGATATTTCCCCAGAACCTGGAAAAGAGCTGTTATAAAAACAATACCCAAACCCGTTAAGGAGGACTACTTCGCACTCACAATTGTAAAAGAAGCCCAAAACGGGAAACAGATGGCATTAGTCCTATCACTGGACATTGAAGGGGCATGCGATAATGCCTGGTGGCCCGGTGTAATAAAGGGATTGGCAGAAAAGAGAACAGATCCGGCTTTGATGCGGCTCATGCATATATCTCGAAAACTACTGAACCGATTTTGATGGAACTTACACTAAATCAAATGTAATATTAAACATCAGTTAATATTAGTTACAATGCAATTAAAAGTTTTAGAGAATATATTGAACATTGGATTGAAAACCTATTTTTTTTGAAGTCGGTTAAAAATAATATTACTATCGTAATCCTACAGTGCTTTTGGATATGGTACCGAGATTTTTTTTATTACTTTAATTTTCAAATTCCACGTCTTAAACGTGCCTGAACATGGGTTCTTCCAGGGTTGCCGCAGGCAACCTATTTTATTCGCTGTCCTGTCCCTCAGAACTAACATCGGGCACTAGTTTCATTCATGTATTATAAGATTTAAAAAAATGGCACAGTTATACGTATTAGCCTATATCTCGAAAACTACTGAACCGATTTTGATGGAACTTACACTAAATCAAATGTAATATGAAACATCAGTTAATATTAGTTACAATGCAATTAAAAGTTTTAGAGAATATATTGAATATTGGATTGAAAACCTATTTTTTTTAAGTCGGTTAAAAATAATATTACGGTCGTAATCCTGCAGTGCTTTTGGATATGGTTCCGAGTTTTTTTTTAGTACTTTAATTTTCAAATTCCACGTCTTAAACGTGCCTGAACATGGGTTCTTCCAGGGTTGCCGCAGGCAACCTATTTTATTCGCAGTGCCGACCCTCAGAACTAACATCGGGCACTAGTTTCATTGAGGTATCTTATGAGATAAAATACCATGAAAAATCGCCCCTTTCAGGGTGGCTGAACTTGGACTTCTTCCAGGGTTGCCGCAGGCAACCTTATCTGGTTCACCTCTCCATAAGGATATCTTTCACTACGTCAAACTCCCGTTCGAGTATCTGATGAGATAATTTTTGGCCAAAATTGACGTTTTCGACACCTTTTTTTTTATGGTTCTTCCAGGTTACGGAGTGGCAACCCTACCTGGCCCCCACCTCCAAAGCACCTACTTTCACTACATACTAGTCTCATTGAGGTATCTTATGAGGTAGGAAGTCCTGCCACCGGCCCCCGGTCTATGATGTTTGTTCTGCTTTCTTTAGTGGTAAGTGAATTTGATTATTTCGGCTTACCAAGAAGTCTGCTCAAATATTTTTTGTGAGACACGCCTGTGCCGGGGCCTCTGTCTGTTTTAAAGATAATGGTTTCGAGAAGTAAATTTTTGTGTTCTATTATTTTTGTGAGTGTAATATGTTTACGCATGGGGCAGACACGGTCGATGGAGGTTTTATCTTGCGGTCTGGATAGCCGCTATCTTGAAGTCCGTGTACTTGGGTAAGCTATCTTGGCTGACGGATGTACTTCCAGTGTAAAGTATGTTTCATTTTATGGAATGCTGTATTGGAGTGCGCTCAGACATGCGATTCTGCTATATGGAACATGCTTGGTGTTGTGTGCTCGGACACTGTCTTGGAGTCGCTCAGATACGTGGTCCTGGAGCATTGGTACACGCAGCGTCATACCACGGGTTGGTCCCTGACGAGTCGTGGGGTATACATATGTGTGTGTGTGGTGCTTGTGTAGGAAGCACTGTCCTTGGATTATTGAAAATTTGGGTTGAAACATTCTTTTATGTGGAACCGATTCACACACGCAAAGTTATGTCTCACGTAAGTGCACGTAGATCTCTAACGAGTCGTGAGGCGGCACTCCCCCGACGGGAACTGCTCCGGGTGATTGGTACAGATATCAGTTTGTTTTATATCCGTCTTGCTTAGGCTAGGCTAGATCAGCTAGCCTACTGTATTGCTGTTTAACTTAACTACTAATTAAGTTCCCTCACTTTGTTTTGAATTGAGTGAACAAGTTTTTGTGCTTTGGTTCTTGTTCTGTGCAGATGCAGACGACGAGAGCGAGGAGTCCGCCTCGTGTGTTACCCAGCCTCCCGTAGTCGAGGTGCCTGACGCTAGGCAGCCCCAGCCGGGAACATCCGGGTCGCAGAGATTGACGGAAGAATCTGTCACGCCGCCCAGGACCCCATCCGGCAGTGAAGACTCTTCCATGCCAATCTTGGATACCAACCACCACAGTTAGAGATGAAGGAGCCCGAGGTCGGCCTCCCGTCAGGAAAGGCCGTGTTGGCGAGAAGAGTAATGGTGGAGGGGAAAGCCTATAAAAAGGCGATGCCTCTCCAGTACCGACACATTCTCGCTTCATCTTTCGTGTGACTAGGTCGTTACTCTGCCGGTTTGGTTAACTGTTTTAGTGTTTGTCGTAATTGTTAGATCATAGTGTTGTTATGTCCATTTTGTGATTAATTAGTTTGTGATATTTTTGTACTAAATGATGTGAATTAAATGGTTGTTTAGAAATTCTATTTTTGAGTTATATTTCCTTAGGCATTTGTGATTAAATCTTTTTAAAAAAATCACTTCTGGTCTTATTTCCAAGAGTATATAAATGATCTTCCTAAGGTCACGGAACATTTTTGTTCCTTATTTGCTGACGATCTCGCTGTAGTGATTCCTAACGTGACAAATTCAAAAAATTACTATAATATTGATATCAATAAAACTCTAAATGACATTACGAACTGGTTAAATAACAATAATTTAAAGATTAATGTTGATAAAACTAAAAATATTCAATTCCATAATCAAAGAAATAATAAAAAAAGTGACATCATAATTAAACATAATGGACAATTATAAACGAATGCGATGAGAAAATTTTTGGGAATCACATTAGACAGTAAAAGTACTTGGAAACCTCACATAAAATACTTGTGTAATAAAATTAATAGCTTTTCGTACGCTTTTTGGCGACTTGTCAATATAGCTAACCAAAAAACAGCATTACAAGCATATCATGGCTATGTAGCTGCGAGCCTCAGATATGGTATTATAGTATGGGGTAATTCGGTAGATTTCGATAGACTTTTCATAGCACAAAAGAACTGTGTACGGTCTTTATGTAATATATCTAGAATCACAAGCTGCAGACCGCATTTTAAACATTTAAAATTGTTAACACTACCGTCACTTTATATTTACGAAATGTGTTGCTTTCTTAAAGGAAACATACATTTATTTCAGCGTAATTGTGACGTAACAAATAGATATCGCGGTCGATTCCCAGACAAACTAGTATTGCCAGTCATGTCAATGTCTATGAAGTCTCTAGAAGCAGCGTATTACTTGATACGTCTTGTTACTGATACCCTTAAAAGGAGCGTATACTATACACTAGGCCTCAGTCCTCTGACGCCTGTCGAGGGGTATGTAACAGAGTGGAATTTATTTTAAAATTATAAACATACCAATTTCTGAAGTTCTGTCCTTCTAAAATACTAAAATGAATATTATAGTAAACTATCGCGCTGGCACTTTTCACGTTTACGTAATGCAAGTTCATGTTATTTACAATATTATAAACATATTTATCCTCCATTAAAATCGTCAAATTCCATTGTCAGTGAAAGGCGGAAAGACGCATAGTGATGGACTTTGTTATTTTTTGCCAAACATCGATAATTTACATGAATACAGATGAGTGTAATAATATAAGTAATAAAGTTTATGCCAAGAAATAAATAATAATAAATTCACTCTACACGACTTTCCCGAAAATTTATTATTTTTAGTGTTCCGTTCCCTAAGAGTAAAAAAGGGAAAGGTAATACTAAGCCTTCGACGTCCATCCGTCCATCCATCTGCCACATGACTGTATCTATTGAACCGAAATAGATAATATTTCAAAAGGACAATGCCGGTTATTGGAGTCTTTTTGATTTCGCGCGGCCACTAACCATACCTTGTTTTCCCGATAGTCAATAACAAAATAACGTTATAAGGGCATATATACGTCTAAACTCAGTCCGAACTGAGTTATAAGGATTAGATATTATATTCATAGGTTTTTGCACTATTTTTCACTAAGTTCATTAAAAGTTGCAATTAAATAATAAATAAAATTATTTTGGACATTTTAATCACTACTATACTTTTTTGAAGCCTTTTTCATCAACGATTCAGCAGCAGGCTCTTCTCCGCTACCTCCTTGAGGTTAAGAGTATATAGTAACTGTTTATTGGGGCTGTCTGAAGTAGCTTTGATAGATACTTGATACATTAGATAGGTCTTTTTGTTCTTTGCTTGGCCGTCGTCTTCACTGTTTCGCTTCACTCTCGAAGTATTGGTGCAGCCGATAGCATAGTGACGTCAGCTTTGACATTCCCAGGCGAGGGCTTGGTGCGTCACGAGGCAACACAACAAGTACCGAAAACTGTACTTGTTGTTGCTGTCCATGTTAACTTCCATATACTAACAGCGCAACTGCCACTTCATTAGTTGCCATCATTAGTAGTTGATCTGCTTCATGAACACCTGTGAGAGCTTTCGCGGCACCCCGCTCAGCGCTTGGGCAGCATGATGACCCAACAGTGACCCACGGGGTCACTTCAGCAGATGGCGAACCACCTTATTCAGGAGGCAGATCATACCTTGCACTTGGAACACAATGGGAGTAGGCTTTCGCCAATCATCTTGGTTTTGGTTATGACAAAAGTGTTTTACTTAGATGGTGCCCTCTCTTGCGGTCTGCGCAACACCATAAGAGATGTACCTCAATACATACAGGACTTAAGAGAGGACCCAACCTGTCTTAATTTTTATACAAAGGCTCGTACGTCTCTAGAAGCAGCGCATGACTTGTTACTCATACTCTTAAAACAGCGTATGCTTTTTCGCGGCCTCAGTCCTCTGACGTCTGTCGTATTATTTGTAGCGGAACCTTATGAGCCGAACGAAAATTTATTTTTATAATTATAAACATGCCTAGTTGTGTAGTGAAATCCTGCAAAAATACTGTAAAAAATGCTAAAGGGAAACCACAACCTGTGACTTTTCACATGTAAGTAATGATAATGACAATCTCCATGGTACAGTGGTTAACTAGCCAGGTACCGGGTTAAATTTCCGGCGCAGGCAAAAACTTGTACTTCAGTTTCATATTTATGTATGTCCGCGTTACTGGAGTTACATAAGGAGAATTGGCGTTGGGCCGTAAAACATACATACATTCATATTATCACGATCTTCACCCTTACGGTGTAGGCCTCTGCCTGAAACCAAAAGCCACGTTTAGCGTGTTTGTGGGCGTATGTAGGTGGAAATCTGAATCAAAGGTGTAATAGGTTGCTAGTCGCATTCCCTATCAGAGAAGCAACTGGTACATTCTCAATTTTTCCTTTTCATTTAGACCAGCATGGAATATATACTTCTTATTACAGCATGAATGCTGTCATAATAGCGGACCCCGGGCTTGGACGCAGCACAACTGAAGATGCCAGGAGTATAAGCAACCAGGGAATCTCTTAGATGATTATGACTATATAATTATTACTACTTCATATGTTGTTTACTTAAATGAAGTCAAACTGAAACAAAATCTTGTTGTGGGTTTTTCTCCATATCGATATTACACGGTGTTGTTATATCTCTTATGATAGCGGCGTCAAACGTCATGAGTGCTATTTTCGAATCGACGTGTTTACTAAACGACCGATGATGTATGGAAAATTTGTACTTCTTCATCGAGTCACTCATTTACAAATAGCACCCCTGAAACCACGACTCCCTTTCCTCTGCCTCACACCCCCGCTAATGACACACTAGGTTCCCATACAAAAATGGCAAAATGTGACATTTATTCAGAGAGACGAAATTTTTTTTTTAAATCTACGCTTTTTATGGTCAAAGTTGCTATCCAATGGCTGTTCGTATTTTTAATAAATTGCCGGATGACTTGAAGGATCTACCCTTGCATATATTTAGGAATAGATTACGGATTTTTTTAATAGAAAGGTGTTACTATTCTGTACGAGAGTTCCTAAATGACAATTGGTAATAAATTAATAATATTGTTTCCTTCAGAATTTCGTATTTATTTTTGTATAATATTTTGCTGTATAGTGTTTTGATAAACGTAATTTAATGCAAAATACTACAAATATAATTGACTGAAATTATTACCAAAAATTTGCATACCTGTTTTAGGTTAAGAGTGTGAAACAAATGTCTATTATTAAGTATTTCCGCCAACTATTACCACTTTTAATGCAAATAAATGATTATTATTATTATTATGTATTTATCACAACTTGTGCTCAGGCTTAGCCTGGTAGTGTTTGTAATAACACGGGCTGGTAGCCAAGTGCTATGACAATTTAATTATTTGTTCTATTTTGTGGAGTCTCGGAGTCCAACTGAAGAAATTTCCGCACAGTTCTGCAAGTGTTTAGTATTGCTGCTTTTTGCAAAGTTATGTATATGAATTTTGGCAAATCTAATTGTTCGAGGCGTCTTAACATGTCAATAGGTATAACGCCAGTAGTAGATATAACTATTGGTATTATGGATACTGAACTCATCCTCCACATTCTTTTAAGTTCCTCCTGTAATTCTGTATATTTTCTAATCTTTTCTGAAATAGATGCCTGTATATTGTGTGTGTTTGGTATTGCAATGTCTATTATGAATGTATGTTTGTTGTGTTTATTTACAAGTGTGATGTCTGGTCTATTGTTGTAAATCGTATGGTCGGTAAGAATGCTTCGGTCATAGTATAATTTATAAGAGCTATTTTCTAATACTGTCTGGGGTGTGTACTTGTAGTATGGTGTATTTGAGTCTATGATGAGTTTATATTTGAGAGCTAATTTTTGATGGATTATGTTAACTAATTGATTGTGCCTGTGAGTATAATCGTTTTGAGCTAGTTTACTGCATGCGCCAGTGATATGTTGAATGGTTTCCGGTTTATTATTACATTGTCTACATAGGTCACTTGATATTTTCCTGTCCTTTAAAATGAATTTTCTATAATTTCTTGTTGCTATTATTTGGTCCTGTATGGCAATAAGGAATCCCTCAGTTTCCGGAAATAATTCTCCTGTGTCTAACCATTTATTCGATGCTATTTTATCTACATGAGGTAGATCTAAGTCCTTTGGGTGTCTCCCGTGTAGTTCTTTGTGGCGCCATGTGGATTGTTTATTTTGGATATATTTTAAAACTTCCAACTTTTCAGTTCTTTCTTCGGCAAGTTTAAGAGGTGTATAATTTTTATCTATTGTACATACTCTATTATGTAGACTGCTTGAGGATTTTTTATTGTTAAAGAAGTGGTACAAATTTTGGATTTGTTTTTCATATAATAAACTTAAATCAATTAAACCTTTTCCTCCTTCTTTCCTACAAAGGGTCATACGTTCTATTGCAGACTTTGGGTGGTGATATCTATAGAAAGTTAATATAGTCCTTATTTTTATTTCTAGAAATTTTAACTCTGATTTAGACCAGTTTATAATTCCGAAGGAGTACGTAAGGATGGGGATAGCGTAAGTATTAATTGATTTAAACAAATTTTTACTATTTAGTTGAGCCTTGCAAAGTTTATGAAGTCTATGGAAAAATTCTTTTTTCATTAATTCTTTAGCGATTTTCTGATCTATTTGACGTGCTTGCCTATACCCTAAATATTTGTATAGTTCTTCACTACTCATTGACACAATCTGTTGATTTTCATCAATTATATAATCACCGCTTATAATTTTACCCTTTTTTATATTTAGTTTTCGGCATTTGTCTAGCCCAAAATCCATTTTTATGTCTTGAGAAAAATTATGTGTAATAAGTAGTAGTTCTTTAATATTATCTTCGGATTCTGAATACAATTTAAGGTCGTCCATATATAAAAGATGTGTAATATTTGTTAGTATGTTGTCTGAATTATTTTTAATATTGAAACCAAAAGATGTTTCATTTAATTCTTGTGATAATGGATTAAGGGCTAGACAAAACCAGAGCGGACTTAGAGAGTCACCCTGAAAAATACCTCTTCTTATTGCAATTTCAGTTGTGGTTAACGCTGTATTGTTAGTTTGTAGATTTAATGTTGTAGCCCAGTTAGTCATGGTGGTTTGAAGGAAGTTAATTATTGATCTATTGACTTTATATATTTCTAAAATTTTAATCAACCAGGAGTGAGGAATACTATCAAATGCTTTTTTATAGTCTATATATGATACAAATAAATCTTTTCTACCAGTATGGACATGCTTAAGGATAACGGAGTCTATTGTTAGTTGTTCTTTACAACCCATATGAAATCGCTTACACCCTTTCTGTTCTTCGGCTAATATATAATTATTTTCTATGTGTCTATTGATTCTGTTTGTAATGCAAGATGTAATTAGTTTATATAGTGTGGGAAGGCAAGTAATAGGGCGAAACTGTGACGGATCTTGTGTGTTACCAGATTTAGGTAGAAGGTACGTTATTCCTTTACACAGAAAAATTGGTAGAGGGGCATTTCCTTTTATTAATTCGGTAATTTGTTCTGCTAGTTTACCATGCAAACAAACTAACTTTTTTAACCAAAAATTGTGTATACCGTCTATGCCAGCTGCTTTCCAATTTTGCATCTTTTTAACTGTATCACGTAATTCTACTTCATCTATGTCTCCAAACTCCATCATTTCTACTTGTTCTATGCGTTTTTCCTCTCTCTGGATCCATTCTGCCTCTGTATTGTGTTCGGTACCTTGAGACCATATGTTTGACCAAAATTCTGTTAATGCAGCTTCAGTAGGTGTTTGTTCCATTGCGGTTGTAGTCTTTAATTTTCGGTAGAATTGCTTTTGATTTTTTGTAAAAAAGGAATTATTTTGTCTCCGCTCTTATGCCTTTTTATATCTCGACAGCCGGTTGGATTTAACTGAAAGTTTTTGCTTGAGTGTATCTAAGTAATCTTCAATGTTTCTATTATTGTCTTCATGTTTGTTATGTACTCTATGATTTCTTATTATTTTATCTACTTCTTTAACTAGTTTTCTACCTCTATTTCCATTTTTATATTGTGTCAATCTACCTATTTCTTTTCGGAGTTGTTCTATAGCTTTCTCTAACCGTATTTGCCACCTTGGCTTATTTTTACGGGGATTCGCATAAGAAATATTTATTTTTATCTTTAAATGCTCGATTATTGTTAAAGCTGTGCAATAAATAACTGTATGTGTATCTGTGATATTTTCTAAAGATGCTATTTTCAAAGGTAAAATGAATTTATTAAAATCGGATATTATTTTGATCAAAACTTTTGTTAAACGTAATTTTGGCAATTTTGGTCTTACCGTCGGATCTATACCCTTATACTTTGCGATGTTATCTTCTAATAACTTATGTAGTGTACTTATAAAATTGATATCTGCCTCGTCTGTGTGTGAATTCTGACAGTCTGTTCGTTCGTTATATTCTACGTTTTGTAATGTTACTGATGATGTCGGTACGGTTTCTGAAATACCAATACTTGCATGCGTATTATTAGGGAAATTCAGACTAATGTTATCGTTTTCAATCCCAAGTTCTGCTGATATTTCTTCCTTTATTTCTTTTAACCTATCTTCACTTATTTTCTTACTTCTTAATATAACTCTCAATTGGTCCGATATCCTTTGTTCAGACATATTTTTTAAATTTGGATACTGTTCAATGACAGCCCGATGCAAGATTGGCCTATAAGCAGTACGATTTGTGTCTAAATTCGTAATCCTGTAGTAGTGTTTAATTATTGCTTCGTTAATATCATTCGACCATCTCATCTTTGTACCTGCATTGGCTGAAGTTGGTGTTGATTTTTCATAGCTTGTAATTCTGCTTCTGCTTCTTTGTAAATGGCATCTAAAGTATGTGGAGGTATGAGATTATTACGGACTATTGCTCGTCTTTGGTCACCTACTCTTTGACGACTTACATCCATGTGTGGAAATTTTTCTATGAACTTAGTATGTAGGGGTTCTAGATACGTTCTTAAATCGGATTCTAAATTTGTTAAAATTAGGTACGTTCGCATTATAAAGACATTCATGTCCATAGACCATCTCTTTCGCGTACTCCGTTGACTAGAGGTGGGTACAAGATCATTAGCATAATTTGCCTCCTGTACAACATCCCCTAGTTTAGAGCTACCTGTAGAAGACTGAATTGGAGAAGAATTGGGTAAATATATGGAATTACTAGGTGATGAGAAAAGGGGGTCACTAAGTTCAGAAAATTCACTTACTTGGTCGGCAGCCTGTGGTTGTAAATCAACGGAAGCCCGCCTGTTCAGCTTCGAGTTATCTTCACTTCTTCTACCTACATATTTGATTCCAGCGCTAACGCTAGTTATGTCTCGAGACCTTCTAGGGCGAGACTTTAAAAAATATCTTTGGTTTACATATTCCATTTCGTACCCACGAGAAGCTAGGGAAAAACAGTCCACGCTCTGCATAGCCCCGCGTACAGAGGTAAGGCACTTATTACATCCCGTGTTGCCCGGCCCCGGGAGTCCACCGTTTGTGGCCAAGCTCCCCCTTGGCCACGCATCTGTAAACGCACGGTTGGTCACACGTTGTAGATTGGGTTTGGGACCGTTGGTTGGGAAGAGAGGGCACCTTGATGGTCAGGTAGTATGTAGAGATTCTCCTAAGATGGAGTATATAGCCCTCCCTCCCCTTAAGCCCCCCCACCACGACAAGGTGGCCCCACGGGGGGGTTATTATTATTATTATTATTATTTCAAGAAGTTAGTTTTTCTCCTCATAAGAGAAGAAAAACTAACTTCAAAATAAGCAACTAACGCGGGCCAAGACCAAGCGATAGAAGCGAAGAAGGATGATTAAATAGAGTATGTAGAAGATACACTAGATGAAGTTAGAAACGTAATGCGGCAAGTATTAAGTATGGTAGTTTTTTGTAGAAGATAATGGATGTATGGTGGCATATTAAGAGTGTTGAGGCTTTGAGTAAGGGATTTGGGAATAATACCAGTGGATGATAAAACTATTGGGATGATGTGTACTGTGGTTGCTCTCCATTGGGTTTTGAGCTCTATGGCAAGATCTTGGTACTTACTTAGTTTTTCTGAAATGGTTTTTTGAATATTATGTGAATTAGGGATAGCTATATCAATGAGGTATACTGTGCCTATTATTAAAGCTTACTTGTTCTCAAACTCTTGGTGTGCTGCTTCCACTTTCTTAAAACCTACGTAGGAAATCCAATAGAATTCATATGGATAAAGCTAACAAATTGATACACACTTCCTTGTTTAACCATACCTAGTATATGTGATGTGTAAAAGAATCTTGTTATCGGATCGGAGTAGTAAAATTCAAAACTAATTAATTTTCGTTCAGCTACAATTACTTTGAATTGAAATAAAAATTGAGAATTTTAGGGGCAAGTTAATAAATGTTTTAAGAAAGCCGGCCAACTAATTCTTTTATGTAGTTATAATGGCCGGGGACATTTGCCGGTGGTTATGATTTTCGACCTTCGCGGCATTCCCTGAGACCCGGCCAAACAGTCTGGTGACGTCAGATGATGTTCCAATCATCATCATTATCATGTCAGCCGTAGAAAGTCCGCTGCTGAACAATAACCTTCAAGGGTTATTTTTTTTCCATGGGAGAATATGCCATATTCAATTCACCACTCTTGGTAGGCGGGTTGGCGAGCGCAATTTCTTTGCCCTCTTGTACTTCCAAAGCTGTTGCCTATTGGAAGCTTTTTTAAGCTGGGAAAAGAAAGGAATGAGTTGGATTTGGTAAGGTAATGAAGGATTGGGATACTTACTCAAATGAATGGGGAAAAAGCAAAACGATTGGGAGGCTGGTTGCGCGTACCCGATGCCGTACATGCAACTCGCAACCGGACAGGCAGTTGAGGATGACACCCCTGACCTTATGTTCAATAAGTAGATTTTACATAACAAAGACGGGGCCCGCTATATGTAAGTAGATACGCTTAGATCTTTTACTACGCAAGTTAAGAGGAAACATTGCGCTAGAAGGAAATTGAAAAATAAACGAATTAATTAAATACATCAAAAGTATTTCTATAATTTAGAACGACCCTTGAACAAGGTCGCCCTCTTGTTGGAATTTGAAACAGATACAAAAATTATATATAGGTATATGATAAGATATCTATAATCATTTTTCTTTGAAAACTTTGTAATTTTTACATCTAAAACAATAAGTCTCACATGACAATATTTATATGTATATCTCGGAGGTCGCCCCCCTTTCTTATATATTTTTTAAATAGAAATATAGAAATATTAAGACTTTTCATCTTTTTTTATAATCGCCTAATTTTCTACGCAGCCTAAAGCAAGAAACTAACAGATGCAGTGCGGCGGAGGCGCGCCACAAGAGGCGCAGAGTCAAAACAACAGAATATTAACCTTAATAGTATGAAGCATAAAGTCGATTTTTGTAGTGCGCCCGGCGCCATCATGCGGCGCGACGCAGTGAGACGCGCGCTGCACGATGGCGCCGGGCTTTAGTTTTTCGATCGCGCGGCACAGGAGATAAGCGACTATTATACCATCCTGAATCTAGGATCCGGAATTTAGCATCCGATAAGGACAAGAAATTATCTATATATAAATTATCGCTATAGGACGGTAAAGCGCCAATTAGACCATCCAGAATTCAGGATCCGGAATTCAGTCAACGGATAGTCAACGGACAGTTTAATCGCCGATCCGTTGTCAGGACAGAATCACATTCCGGTTTGTGCAGTCGAACTGAGCAGACGTGTTGTCGCGGCACGCTCTCTCTGTGAGGCTGTATTTATTGGAACTACTGTCCGTTTGTGTTTTGTTGTTTCGGCCCATTGTTGTCGGAGACTCTGGCCACAAAGTGATTTAATCGCCACGTGGTGATTGTCCCCGTCGGCTCTGTGCGGAAATCGCAGGCTCCAACGCTCAGTGCGATTGCTCGGCCAGGCGTATCCTGGGATCGAGCCCATTAACTCCGATTCGTGTTCCAGCTGCAGCTCGTCGACCACTTGGACCCTGTGGGCGGCGAGGTTCCTGTCTACGCTTCGACGCCACACGTGTTCTTTTTAAGAACGCACGTGTTCGTTAGAACGCGCGTGTTCTTTTCTTGAACGCGCTTCGTGGCGTACACGCGGATCGGTCTGTCCTTTTCAGGGCAAGTACTGACCGTAAGTGTTTCTGCCGATCAACTACCTTCTTTGCCCACCTTCACACACTGTGCGTTGGTGGAGTAGTCCTCGCTTTTAGCCGAGGCCGTGATTCGAGTGATCGTGTTGCGGTGTTCTACGCCAATACGGGTCACTCGTAGTTTACGTAGTGCTGACCCTGGCGCTAGCCTTTACCCCTTCAGGGTAACGGCAACTACAGGACGGGCTCTGGAGCACTTGGCCTTGGGGGATCTCCTAGTCAAGCCAGAGTATCGGTTAGGTAGTTAAGACCTAGGTTCGTCCCGCTTGCACTATCAAGGTTGGCAGCGGTTAGTAGGCAGGTTCCGTTGTAGTTTGTAAGTAGGGCGGTAGGGTTCCCTCTGCGCCACCCAACAGAGGATAGGGCGTTAGGGCTCTGAGTTCACCCCTCAGAGACGTTAGGTTCTTTAGGGCCACGTTTTTACCCCAACGCGAACCCTCCATGCGGCCTTCGTAATGGCTGCCATCCCCTCCGATTACGAACTCCTCAAAGAGTTCGTAATCAACAATCCTTCTCTTAGGAAGGATTATAACGCATACAAGCGCAAGTACCGTGCTCGTATCGCCCGCGGCATCTCTCGCGAGGACCTCATCACCGATGGGTCCACAGACGTGACGCGTCCCCGTTCCCCCGTGGTATTTTCTGCCCCGGGTTCCCCCTCTCCGACCGCGACCGCGACCGCCCTCCCCGGTAATAGATACGACGGCCTCCCCGTAGATGAGACCGACTACTATTACACCGACGACCCGGCTGAGACCGCCGCTCAGCCCTTCGAACCCCGTTACCCAGCTGCGACGTTAGAGACTGTCCTCGAGTCCGACGATATGGAGACGGAGACAGCCCCTCAGCAGACGCCCCCCTCTGGACAGGACCCCGAGCCAGAGCAGCCGCAATGCTCCGACGACGATGATTACACCGTCGTCACCGGAGCAAAGCGCCAGCGTAAGGCGAAGGGCTCCGAGAAAGAGCCTGCCCCTAAGGCACTTAAAACCGCGAACGGCTCATCCGTCGCGAAGACTCCCTCCCAGCCCGCCCCATCTTCCACCGGAAGGAAGCCCCGACCACCTCCGATGGTGGTCCTACGCGACCCTAAGCAGTGGGAACCGCTTTCCCGCTCGCTAAATGCACAAAAGGTGCAATACACGCGCGCGTCCACCAACCGCGACGGTAATATCGACATAAATGTCAAGTCCATGGAGGACTACCGTTCCCTCACCCGCCTCCTTAACGAGCGCCAAATCCCTTGGCACTCATTCGGCCTACCTGAGGACCGCAAACTCAGGGCGGTCATTAAGGGCATCCCCGTCTCGACTTCGGTCGAATATGTAAAAGAGACCCTTGTCTCTCAGTCACTCCCCGTAAACGAGGTCCACCGCATGTACGGGAAAAAGAAAACCCCGTACCCAATGGTGCTAGTTGTCTTAGACAACACACCGGAAGGTAAGGGGATTTTCCAAATCTCGTCGTGCGCTGGGCTAACCTCGTTTAAAGTCGAGCCCCCCCACAAGCGTGGCATTATCGGTCAATGCCACCGCTGCCAATGTTACGGGCACTCGGCCCGTAACTGTCATGCCCATCCCAGATGCGTGAAGTGTTTGGGGGATCACGGCACAGCGGACTGTGAAAGAGTCCGCAGTGCGGAGAACGAGACTCAGGCGGCCTGCGTACTTTGCGGGCAGGAAGGCCACCCCGCCAACTGGCGGGGGTGCTCAAAAGCCCCCAAAGCGAGCAGGAACGCCTGGGGCTCAAAATCCTCGCAAAATGCTGCCCCCCAAACACGCACAAATCGTGCCCCCCAGGCGCCGGCGCCCACCGCCCCCCAACCCCTTATGAGCAGCCAAGCTGCCTTCCCCCCTCTGAAGCAGAGACAGCCGGTGTCTCGCTCAGAAGCCCCAAAGGTTCCAACGGGGAACCGCGCTCCCCCCAGCAGGCCCCCACCTCTGATGCGCCACAGCGCTCCTCCGGCTAGCCGGGACCAGGACACTCTGGCCTTCGGAGTGGTTCTCGACATTGCGCGAGAAACACGTGAGGACCGCGCCGAGATCCTCGAAATGGGTCACGCCATTCTCGAGACAAACGGCGACGCTTACGCGATCTTGGAAATCGTATTCCAACACCGTTTCCTAATGGAAAGATTAGAAAACGCGCCCTTCCTCGCGCGTTACTTCCCCTCGCGTTAATATGGGTAGTCTCAATAAGAGAATCAAACCCCGCTCCCTCACTATCGCGTACTACAACGCGAACGGAAAATTCACCGATGTGAAACCCCTCATCCAGGAGTTTCTTACAACACATCAGGTGGACATTTTCCTTGCACAAGAGACCTTTTTGAAGCCCCACCACCGCAATCCTCGGATTGCAAATTACAACATCATCCGTAATGACAGATTACGCACCCAAAAGGGTGGCACAGTAATCTACTACAAAAGGTCACTTCACTGCACCCAGCTAGACCCCCCAGCCCTTACAAATATCGAGTGCTCCCTCCTCCGGATAGCCATGACCGGTCATGCGCCTATCAACATTGCCTCGATTTACCTCCCCTGCAAAAAGACGTTGCTCCGTAGCGACCTCGAATCCCTCTTCTCGCTGTCAAATTCTACCATTTTAGCTGGAGATTTTAACAGCAAGTCAGTCCGCTGGCACTCTGTCACGAACTCGCCCAACGGTCTTATCCTAGAGAGTCTCCATGACGAACTAGATTTCGACGTTGTGGCCACGTTAGCTCCCACGCGTTACCCCACTCAAGAGGGACAAAACCCCAGCGTTCTTGACATTGCCCTCCTTAAGAACATCACCCTTCAGGTGTGTTCAGTAGAGGTCCACCCTGACATCTCCTCCGACCACCGACCTGTAGTGTTACAACTAGGACCGACAGACAACGGACGTATAGTGCATACAAGGACGGTGACTGACTGGAAGAAACTTGGAAAAGTTATCAACCAGCCAACACCGCACTTGGATGCAATCCCTGACATAATCACCACGACTGACGACACTGACAGCGCAATCTCCTCTCTCACCAGCCACCTGCAAGCTTCCTACAAGGAATGCTCTCGGGAAGTCCCTTCTGTGGATCCCACCCACAGAATGGAGCTCCCCGAGGATATGCGGCAGCTGTTGACAGAGAAGAATCGCGCTTCACGCTTACATGACAATTATCCCACCGAAGAGGCCCGTGCCCACCTTCGTTTCTTGCAACGGCGAGTCAAGGAACGCATCGCGGAAATTAGGAACGAACGCTGGGGCGATCTCCTTGCCGAGATGACGCCCTCCCACCAGGCATACTGGCGACTAGCCAGAAGCCTCAAGACCGACACGGTTGCGGCCACTCCCCCCCTCACACGTCCAGACGGCTCCATCGCCTTCGATGATGATGAAAAAGCTGAATGCCTAGCAGACAGCCTGGAGAGCCAATGCTCCCCTAGTCGTGAGCCAGTAGACCCCGATCACCTTCGCGAGGTGGAATCGAACGTAGAACGCTTCGTGGCTTCTAAGACGATCCCACCAAATACCCCCCTAGCCCCGACGACACTTGACGAAGTGAAGTCAATCATCCGCGATCTCAAACCCCGGAAAGCGCCCGGCGCTGACGGACTCTCGAACGGAGTGCTCAAATGCCTCCCACAGACCCTCCTCCTCCTGCTCGTAAGCATCTTCAATGCTTGTCTTGCAAATTGCACTTTTCCAGCCGCCTGGAAAGAAGCAATCGTGATCGGGATCCCTAAACCAGGCAAAGACCTGAAGAACCCCTCCTCCTACCGGCCTATCAGTCTTTTGAACTGTATAGGCAAGATCTACGAACGGATCATCCTCAAAAGACTCAAGGACTACGTAGAGTCCAAAAGTCTCATCCCCGACGAACAGTTTGGATTCCGGGCCAAACACGCGTGTCACCATCAACTGCACCGCCTCACGGAGCATATTCTCAAGTTGAGAAATTGGGGACGTCCTACGGGAGCACTCTTCTTCGATGTAGCGAAAGCCTTCGACAAAGTCTGGCATTCGGGCTTGATATCCAAGTTGACCAACTTGGGCCTGCCGGATAGTCTCGTGCACATCATACGAGACTTTTTGTCGAATCGGTCTTTTCGGTACAGAGTAGAGGGATGCCTCTCGAGGCCCCGTCCCATTAGAGCCGGCGTCCCGCAAGGCGCTGTTCTCTCGCCCCTCCTTTATTCGCTGTACACAAGCGATATCCCAAAGACCCCAGATGTAGAAGTGGCACTATTCGCCGACGATACGGCCCTCTACACGTCCCATCACCTTAAAACGGTCATCGTGAATCGTCTTCAGTCCGCCGTGGACGCTCTCGGCGGGTGGTTCAAGAGGTGGCGCATCGAAGTTAATCCGGAGAAAAGCACAGCTGTGTTTTTCTCAAAGGATAACCAAGCTGTGACACGTCGAAAAATCACCATGTCCGGAGCAGAACTCCCCTCGTTAGGATCAGTATCGTTGTACGGAAAGCCCATTCAGTGGGCAGGCAAGGCTAAATACCTTGGAGTCGTACTCGATAGCGCGATGACCTTCGGCCCCCACATCACCAAAGTCCGCAACCATGCCGCCTTCGTATTAGGCCGTCTCCACCCCATGATAGGCAATGCTAAGATGTCACTTAGAAATAAGTTGACACTCTATAAGCTTTGCGTCCGCCCTATCATGACCTACGCCGGCGTAGTCTTCTCCCATATCGCGCCCTCCCACATCGATCGGCTGCAACGATTGCAGAACCGTTTCGTCACCCGTGCCACGAATACGAGTCACCACCGGTACTTGCGCATGACAGACTTACACCGTGACCTAGATCTCCCATCCATTCGCGGCTATCTCAAAAACGCCTCCAAGCGTTACTTTGAGAAAGCCGCACGCCACCCCAACCCGTTAGTAGTGCAAGCTGCTAACTACTCCCCCAACTTACACGATACGACCTTACGTCGTAGACGTCCTAGGAACGTACTAGACGATCCCGATGATCCTATTGACATCGCACAAGCCCGCCCCGACCCCTCTTCGGCTCCGAACAGCCAGAGGAATCCCACTATCCGACCCCGTCGCACTCGCCACCGGAATAGAGTGCGTAGAGTAGGATTAGCTCCGATTACTGGTGACCGCCCGGCGGTCCCGGGTGACTTGCACCCAGGATAGGCCCTTCTGGCAACGTAGCTTTCGGCCCATAAGGCAAAAGATGAGAGTTGCTGCTCTCTAAAGGCTTTTGCCATTGTTTCTCAGATTGGCCCTTCAGGCTTGCATGCACGCATACGCGGCCCATCAGGCAATACGAGAGTTTGCTGTCTCTCCAAGCCTTGCGCACACAGGCAACGCCCAAAGCCGAGGTCCGTCCCTCCTGGGGGCCCTTTGGTGATGTTGTCTATAAAGGTTGAGGGCACTCTGCCCTCACCTCAAACGCCCGGTGAAGTAGCGAAAGCTCACTACTTGGAGCTAGCTACATAGTCCTTTCAAAAAAAAAAAAAAAAAAAAAAAAAAAAAAAAAAAAAAAAAAAAAAAAAAAAAAAACAGGACAGAATGGCTTTCGACGTCCTTATCGGAAGCATAACGGAAGCGTAAAGTGAAACCATCCGGAATTCAGGATCGCCGCATGAGAGGGACGCCGCTATACGTTAGAAACGAAACGATAATATCTCCAATCGCGTCGCACGTATAGCGGCGTCCCTGTCACGCATTCAGGATGGCCAACGGATGGCTCTGTCAGGACGCGCAGTCTCCGTTCAGGACACGCTCTGGACGGTGTAATCAGGAGCTCTGACGACTGAATTTCTTGTCCTTATCGGATGCTAAATTCCGGATCCTAGATTCAGGATGGTATAATAGTCGCTTAAGGGTTGCCAACTATACTCTAAAAAACTGTATTTTACTGTTTTTTTCACTACATTGTACTTTTTACTGTTGAACAAAAATAAAGTATACTGTTTTCAGCATCGAACTGCTAACTTTTTTTATTTAGTCAGAGGCCAGAAAAGTTAAAAAAATATGTATTTAAAATCCTTTTCCTTTCTAATATTATAAATGCGAAAGTGAGTTTGTTTGTTTGTTTATTTGTATGTTTGTTACGCTTTTACGCCGTAACTACTGAACCGATTATCATGAAAATTTGCATATAAGTTCTCTGGAGTGCGGAGAAGGACATAAGCTACCTTTTATCCCAGGAAAAAGTACTATTCCCGAGGGATCGACATTGACGCGGGCGGAGCCGCGGGCGAAAGCTAGTATTAAATAAATAAAATACTGTTCATTTTTCTAAAATACTGTTTAATATTCTTCTCAGACCTAAATGTACTTTATTTCTTATAAAAAAAAGATGGTAACTCTAGACATACCGGACATCGTCCATATTACCATATTAGACATGGGGACATGAATATACCTATCGAAGGACATCTGAAGTATATGTAACATGTAACATCTGAAAATAATGTTCTATTAGGTTACGTTGTCGAATTTGATTTAGTTTACAGTATCGAGGCAGGTTTCGTTGACTTTGTTGAGTTAGTTTTGCTTGATCCAATTGTTGACATGGTCAAGTTAGGATTAGCCGATCCCTTGAGTCAGACTTGCTAGATAAGTTGTCTCCTATGAAGTAGAGTTGCTTGTCGTGTCAGATTTCGTTGAGTTAGACATTGACCGGACCGACATTGGTGTTGCTGATCTTTTTCTACCTATGACGTCATGCTTATCTTTATTCTTCTTTTTATTCTTTTTTTTACCACCATCATCTGGTACTTCTTTTGAATTTTTCGGTTCCTCTTCTTCAGACTCAGCTTCAGATTTCTTCTCTAGCTCTTCTTCCGACTCTTTCTCTGGCTCAATTTCTGGCTCTTCTTCCGACTCTTCCTCTGGCTCGGTTTCTGGCTCTTCTTCTCCTTCTTCTGGTTCTGAATATTCTGGCGGCTTCTTTGGCGGGCCTGCTGCAGGCGGTTTTTTCTTCTCGGGGGGTTTAATTGACTTCGGAGTTGTTGGAGGTAGTGTAGAGGATGGACGTAATTTCTTTGTAATTGTAGGAATGTTTCCCTGGAGCGAGATCTTGTCATCATGCTCAATGTGCTTATAGGTGGAGCGTCCCAGTATTGCTTTGACTATGCTCATAGGCAGCCAATGACTTGGCATGTTGGACTCTATGGGGTTTGCTATGAATACTAGAGGGTCGTCAATCCTTCTTGCTGTTATGTTTTTGTTTTGTTTCATGTGTTTAGCCTCTGTCGATAGCATGGTCAGGAAGAGCAGCATAACTACATTTGGTATCACTGTAAGAAAATATGCTTTATTATATACAAAGATACTCAGATCAGCTGGCCTATTTGCTAACTCAGTGTACAACGGTTTGATAAACACTTCAAAATACATTACGTTTTAGGTATATATCTTGAATAAAAATAGTTAATCATATAAAAGCCGCAACGTATTATGTAAGTCGGCTAGTGAGGAAAAAAAAACGATAGTACCATTTATAAAAATTTCGGGGCCTTAAAAGAAGCCTATTTACTTCTTTTAACCTTTAACAGCCAACGTGCTACGAATTTATCGTTGTATTTTTAGGGTTCCGTACCTCAAAAGGTAAAAAAGAACCCTTATAGGATCACTCGATAGGCTATAAATTATTTTGAAGTTCTGAATATTTAATGTGGAACCATAGAAGCCCATCTAATCCATAATAGATATTTATACTGCCTTAGGAAAAGTAGGTCAACATGGTGAGCACTTATTGTTGACATAAAATAAACGAAGGCCCGGAGTACCTGATGTGGAATCGTAGCAGCCCAGCTGAACCTTGAGAGATATGAAAATAACAATAGCAATAGGAAAAGTTGTTCAGCGTAATGAGCACTTACTGATGACGTAAGAAAATGTAAGGGATAGAACACATGATGTGAAACCCCAGGACTTTGAAGGAAACTAGAAAGGCTGGTTTATGCGGCCGCTTTTTACTAATATACCGCTACCTAAAGTTTAAAACAAAATAACTTTGAAACGTTTATATGGCATTACTGGAAGAAATTATTATATACATAAGTATATGTACTTCACTAGCATCATTGCTATTTTGGAACTACTTATGCAATTACGTGGAAACATTTGCTTGACCTTAATAAGCCTATTGCCAACTTACAAAAAAATTTAACATACATACATAGTATCACGTCTTTTTCCCTTGTGGGGTAGACAGAGCCTAGGTCTATAAGACCCAAAGGCCACGTTTAGCATGTTGGTGGACATTAGGTGAAAAACGGAATCAAAATAGTGATGGGTTGCTAGCCGCTTCGCCGATTATCATGATTCCACGGAATTTTTCCCGTTCCTTCGTTCGGCTTTTACGATCTGCGCGGGAAGAGAAGCCGCTGGTACATTCTACGTTTTTCTTTTCTCCCGAACCAGCATGGAAGAGTGAAAAAATGCAAAAAATAATGATAACATTAGCTGGGAGTAGGTATCACGCGGTGAAGGCGATAACAGTTTAATACTGTCTAAAAGACCCTAATTCCTAAATAGATGCCTTCAGTCTTATATTTTTTTTTTAGTTTACATTACTTGTAAGTTTGATTTGGCAGTAGCCTCCGGTAACACAGGGGCCCACAAATTACTATTTTCCTAAACAGTCCTTGACCCAAGCATTATTGTTACAAGAATCATAATACATAGGCGAAAGAAAACAAGGCTTTCTCGGTATTCAAGAGATTCTTAACGAATGCGGCAAGTCAGATCTTAAGAAACTGAAGAAGAAAATGAGGTACATTTCGCGGAGAAGCGAGAATAGTATGCAGATTTATTTTCGTTGGAAACAGCTACACATAGAATGTAAGGTAAGAAAGATTAGCTGCTGATCGACAACGAATAGCTGGTTCACTCGCCTCGGAATCAGTTAATCAGCATGAAGCACGTCTTACATCCGACCGTAAGCGTTATGTAGTATCTCACGAGTCTGAGGCATTTACTCAGCGTGATGAACGTCTCACAGCCGACCGTGAACGAGACGTTATATCTCGTGAGTCTGAGACATGTACGCAGCGTGAAGAATGTCTCAAAGCTGAACATGAAGGTCACGCTATATCTCGCGCATCCGAGCTATTAGTCAGCGTGAAATACGTCTAAAGCCGATCGTGAGCATCATGTTGTATCTCACGAGTCTCAGAAATTTGCTCAGCGTTGACGAAAACCAAGAAGTTTCAGAAAAAAAATATTTATTTATTTATTTATTAAGAAAAAGAGATTGCACAGCATTACAGTAATACCAAAGCACTGCACAACTTAACTTAGGACTACGGATTCATCCATCCTTTTCACAAAATATTAAGTATTCATTCGTCAAACGTACAAACCTGTCAGCAAAAACATCACATTCCCTTCCTTTTATTGATGCCAGGAATTCGTTAAGTTCAGAAAGACCTCGCAAAAACTTCGCATGAGCAATTGTGTTTGAGGGGAGAATTGCAAGCAGTCTGTGTCGGCGAGCACGCAAGTAGTTGTTTGGTACAAATAGTCTAAAAAGGCGCGATACAAGCTCCGGACAATCCGATTCACCTTGGAGACACCGACTGACATACATAAGTAACTGCCAATTGCGACGTACCTGCAACGAATTATAACCCAAACTGCCCAACAGAAATTGGGTTGGATACAGAAATGGATAATAACAATAAAATTTCTTGTATAAGAATCTTAAAAATGCTTTCTGTACCTTCTCGACAATGAGAATATATGAAGCTTCATAAGGGCTCCAAATTTTGGAACTAGTTTCTAGTTTACTTCGTACAAGAGCTGAGTATAATAATTTTATTACATGTACATTAGTAAAGTCCCTGCAGTTGCGTACCACAAAGCCAAGCTGTTTACAGCAACTTGATGCTAACTTTTGTACGTGATCATGGAAGTTCAGCTTCGGATCAAAAATAACTCCCAAGTCTTTAACTGAAAAAACACGAGTTATTTCATTAGAGCCTAAAGTACACTAAGAATAAGACTGATTTCTCGCTCGGGTAAAAGACATGACACAACATTTGACATTATTGAACAGCAGCTTATTCCTTATACTCCAACTAAAAACCGCATCGATATCAGTCTGCAGCCGATGATGATCCGAAGCATCATTGATGTCCAAAATAATCTTCAGATCATCAGCAAAGAGGAGACATTTAGCGTGCCTTAGGACTTGTGGAAGATCATTAATCATAAGCAGGAACAAAAGAGGGCCAAGCACCGAACCCTGGCTGTCTCCAGAACGAGTATTATATGATTCGGATTCAAAGCAACCATGGCGAACAAACTGTTTACGGTTTCGTAAATAGTCAGCAAAAAATTTCACCAGCTTCGGAGAAAAGCCAAGTAAAGACAGTTTCTCCAAAAGAATGTCGTTATCAACACGATCGAAGTCTTTTTCGAAATCAAAATAAATGACATCCACCTGCGCACCCCTATCCATACAAGACGAGATAATGTCGACAAGAGTCAGCAAATTGGTATCGACTGAGCGATTGCTCCTAAAACCGTGCTGAGCGTCATGAAGGTATGGTTTAACTTGCTGGCTAATTTTGCTATGAAGAATGGTTTCCTTAAGCTTTGGGAGTGCTGATAAGTTAGCTATGGGGCGGTATTATATATATATAATATTATGATGGAGCGAGTTGTTGATGAAAAAAAAAAGTTTAATACACTGCCATTAACAGTGTTGTCAACCAAGAAGAAGCTACAACGTATTCCGTTGAGTTTTGAATTCTTTATCAACACCTGCTCTTTTGGCACATAATTATCAAAATTAAAGTCAGCGTGCCTATGCCGTACTAAAAAATTTAAATTAGTTTTAACGGCACACGTTTAAAAGTTACATCCCTTCAACGGAATGTGATAGAGGTACAAATAGTGACAGGATGTGCTACAGGAGAGCGTGTTTTCATTCTTAAACACCGCTTATCCCAAGTAACTATTCGTTTAGGCTTAAATGTGCGCAGTTCCCAATAAGTGTGAGTTTTTTTTTTTTTTTTTTTTACTAAATATTGAATTAGGCATTTGTCTCCCATCTCACCTGATGGTAAGTGACGATGAAGACGAGGATGTTACATGCCTATCCAAGAGATACCCATTTATTCTACTTTTGAATGTCCCGGGACTGTACTTGTTTGGGAATATAGACGCAGGCAGTTCATTCCACACCTTAGCTACTCGAACCAAAAAGGAACTGTCAAAGCGTTTAGTTCGACTCTTTGGTATTCCAACGATAAAAGGGTGAAATTTCTGTCTGCGCCTTGTAGTCCGATGGAGGAATGGTGAGGGTTCAACTAGCTCAAAGAGCGCCTTCGCACACTCTCCAAAATGGATCCTATAAAATACCGATAGACAAGCGACTTTACGGCGATGCTCCAGGGATTGCAATTTCCTATTTGAGACCACGTCGTTGTTTATGAGCCTGCGGGCTCATAAACAACGACGGTTTGCATGACTATCAATAAAGCTCAGGGACAGCCTATGAGTCGCGTTGGTGTGGATCTGCAAAAGTCCTGATTTTCTGGCAGCTTTTTGTCACGAGTAAACAGTGCGCAAAGCCTGTTTATACTTACTGTTTATGAAGAAATTTACACATATACCTACATATATGTTTGAGGTTGGGTACCTATACAGTATAAAAAAACAGTCTAAATACGAAATGCACGCGTGAACGAAGTCGCGGGCACAGCTAGTATTATCTATAATTATATTATAAAGCTGAAGAGTTTGTTTGAACGCGCTAATCTTAGGAAACACTGGTTCAAATTGGAAAAATTATTTTTGTGTTGGATAGTCCATTTATTGAGGAAGGCTTTAGGCTATAAAATATCACGCGGCGACCAATACGAGCTAAGCATTAATAAAAAATGTTTTGAAACCGTGGGAAAATTATTCATTAATCATAATAACAGAAATTGCCGCGGACGAAATCGCGGGCAACAGCTAGTTATCTATAAGTGAGAACTTGTAATTGGTTAATTTAGTTATATACATTTTACATTATTACAGTGTTACTCTAAGGCTGTTCTCCGAATAATATACATAAAATACAGAAATTATTCTGCAGCCTTGACAATATTACCATTAGTTTCGCTACTGAGGTTGAGGTATAATACATACCTAATACCTAGCCTATTAGGGAGCGTTCGTAAATTAAGTGAACCGGAGGCATACTTGGCCAAAGCAGACAGAGGATTTAGCCTACACTCTCCTCGCTGGCCAGACGGGTTGGAGAGTTCTCATTGATGTTTATGAGCTTTGTTTAGCTTGTATTTCCTAAGTCGCCTATTACGACATCTGAGGAATCATATTTGTAGGCCATGCGGCTAACTACCCATCACTATTTATATTCCGTTTTCTAACTACATGACCAATATATTAAACTTGGCTTTTGGGTCGTAAAGACCTGGGCTCTGTCTACCCCGCAAGGGAAAAGGACGTGAACTATTATTTTATAGCTTACTTGTTCTCAAACTCTTGGTGTGCTGCTTCCACTTTCTTAAAACCTACGTAGGAAATTCAATAGAATTCATATGGATAAAGCTAACAAATTGATACACACTTCCTTGTTTAACCATACCTAGTATATGTGATGTGTAAAAGAATCTTGTTATCGGATCGGAGTAGTAAAATTCAAAACTAATTAATTTTCGCTCAGGTACAATTACTTTGAAATAAAAATTAATTTCAATGTTTTGAAGCGGAGAATTTTAGGGGCGAGTTAATAAATGTTTTAAGAAAGCCGGCCAACTAATTATTTTATGTAGTCATAATGGCCGGGGACATTTCCCGGTGGTTATGATTTTCGACCTTCGCGGCATTCCCTGAGACCCGGCCAAACAGTCTGGTGACGCCAGATGCTGTTCCAATCATCATCATCATCATGTCAGCCGTAGAAAGTCCGCTGCTGAACAATAACCTTAAAGGGTTATTTTTTCCATGGGAGAATATGCCATATTCACCACTCTTGGTAGGCGGGTTGGCGAGCCCAGTTTCTTTGCCTTCTTGTACTTCCAAAGCTGTTGCCTATTGGAAGCTTTTTTAAGCTGGGAAAAGAAAGGAATGAGTTGGATTTGGTAAGGTAATGAAGGATTGGGATACTTACTCAAATGAATGGGGAAAAAGCAATACGATTGGGAGGCTGGTTGCGCGTACCCGATGCCGTACATGCAACTCGCAACCGGACAGGCAGTTGAGGATGACACCCCTGACCTTATGTTCAATAAGTAGATTTTACATAGCAAAGACGGGGCCCGCTATATGTACGTAGATACGCTTAGATCTTTTAACTACGCAAGTTAAGAGGAAACATTGCGCTAGAAGGAAATTGAAAAATAAACGAATTAATTAAATACATCAAAAGTATTTCTATAATTTAAAACGATCCTTGAACAAGGTCGCCCCATTGTTGGAATTTGAAACAGATACAAAAATTATATATAGGTATATGATAAGATATCTATAATCATTTTTCTTCGAAAACTTTGTAATTTTTACATCTAAAACAATAAGTCTCACATGACAATATTTATATGTATATCTCGGAGGTCGCCCCCCTTTCTTATATATTTTTTAAATAGAAATATAGAAATATTAAGACTTTTCATCTTTTTTCATAATCGCCTAATTTTTCTACGCAGCCTAAAGCAAGAAACTAACAGATGCAGTGCGGTGGAGGCGCGCCACAAGAGGCACAGAGTCAAAACAACAGAATATTAACCTTAATAGTATGAAGCATAAAGTCGATTTTTGTAGTGCGCCCGGCGCCATCATGCGGCGCGACGCAGTGAGACGCGCGCCGCACGATGGCGCCGCCGGGCTTTAGTTTTTCGATCGCGCGGCACAGGAGATAGGACGGTAAGGGTTGCCAACTATACTGTTAAAAACTGTATTTTACTGTATTTTTCACTACATTGTACTTTTTACTGTTGAACAAAAATAAAGTATACTGTTTTCAGCATCGAACTGCTAATTTTTTTTATTTAGTCAGAGGCCAGAGAAGTCAAAAAAATATGTATTTAAAATCCTTTTCCTTTCTAATATAATAAATGCGAAAGTGAGTTTGTTTGTTTGTTTATTTGTTTGTTTGTTACGCTTTTACGCCGTAACTACTGAACCGATTATCATGAAATTTTGCATATAAGTTCTCTGGAGTGCGGAGAAGGACATAAGCTACCTTTTATCTCGGGAAAAAGTACTATTCCCGAGGGATCGACATTGACGCGGGCGGAGCCGCGGGCGAAAGCTAGTATTAAATAAATAAAATACTGTTCATTTTTCTAAAATACTGTTTAATATTCTTCTCAGACCTAAATGTATTTATTTATTTATTTATTTAAAAATTTATGTACACAAAATGGTCACATGAAAAAACATTTGCATTATAAATGAGTACAAAGGCACTACTTATTTCTTAAGAAATCTCTTCCAGTAGGCCTGTGAGAGGAGAATATGTTACGAAAGGCAGACTGGCGTGTTCATAAATGAAAAACTAAATAAAAATATCTATAATTATATTATAAAGCCAGAATATACCTATCGAAGGACATCTGAAGTATATGTAACATGTAACATCTGAAAATAATGTTCTATTAGGTTACGTTGTCGAATTTGATTTAGTTTACAGTATCGAGGCAGGTTTCGTTAAAGTCAACGAACTCAACAAAGTTGTTGAGTTAGTTTTGCTTGATCCAATTGTTGACATGGTCGAGTTAGGATTAGCCGATCCCTTGAGTCAGACTTGCTAGATAAATTGTCTCCTATAAAGTAGAGTTGCTTGTCGTGTCAGATTTCGTTGAGTTAGACATTGACCCGACCGACATTGGTGTTGTTGATCTTTTTCTACCTATGTTCTCATGATTATCTTTATTCCTATTTTTCTTCTTTTTATTTTTACCACCATCATCTGGTACTTCTTTTGAATTTTTCGGTTCCTCCTCTTCAGACTCAGCTTCAGATTCCTTCTCTAGCTCTTCTTCCGACTCTTCCTCTGGCTCTTCTTCCGACTCTTCCTCTGGCTCTTCTTCCGACTCTTCCTCTGGCTCTTCTTCCGACTCTTCCT
Source organism: Elegia similella (assembly GCA_947532085.1). Taxonomy (NCBI): domain Eukaryota; kingdom Metazoa; phylum Arthropoda; class Insecta; order Lepidoptera; family Pyralidae; genus Elegia; species Elegia similella. The sequence continues at coordinate 8,264,344 of OX383933.1, forward strand.
CTGACTCAGTTTCTGGCTCTTCTTCTCCTTCTGGTTCTGAATATTCTGGCGGCTTCTTTGGCGGGCCTGCTTTAGGCGGTTTTTTCTTATCGGGGGTTTTAATTGACTTCGGAGTTGTTGGAGGTAGTGTAGAGGATGGACGTAATTTCTTTGTAATTGTAGGAATGTTTCCCTGGAGCGAGATCTTGTCATCATGCTCAATGTGCTTATAGGTGGAGCGTCCCAGTATTGCTTTGACTATGCTCATAGGCAGCCAATGACTTGGCATGTTGGACTCTATGGGGTTTGCTATGAATACTAGAGGGTCGTCAATCCTTCTTGCTGTTATGTTTTTGTTTTGTTTCATGTGTTTAGCCTCTGTCGATAGCATGGTCAGGAAGAGCAGCATAACTACATTTGGTATCACTGTAAGAAAATATGCTTTATTATATACAAAGATACTCAGATCAGCTGGCCTATTTGCTAACTCAGTGTACAACGGTTTGATAAACACTTCAAAATACGTTTTATATATCTTGAATAAAAATAGTTAATCATATAAAAGCCGCAACGTATTATGAAAGTCAGCTAGTGAGGAAAAAAAGCGATCACACCATTTATAAAAATTTCGGGGCCTTAAAAGAAGCCTATTTACTTCTTTTAACCTTTGACAGTCAACGTGTTACGAATTTATCGTTGTATTTTTAGGGTTCCGTACCTAGGAAGGACCGTACTTAGGAAAAGTAGGTCAAAATGGTGAGCACTTATTGTTGACATAAAAAAAAAGAAGGCCCGGAGTACCTGATGTGGAATCGTCGCAGCCCAGCTGAACCTTGAGAGATATGAAAATAACAATAGCAATAGGAAAAGTTGTTCAGCGTAATGAGCACTTACTATTGACGTAAGAAAATGTAAGGGATAGAACACATGATGTGAAACCCCAGGACTTTGAAGGAAACTAGAAAGGCTGGTTTATGCGGCCGCTTTTTACCAATATACCGCTACCTAAATATTAAAACAAAATAACTTTGAAACGTTTATATGGCATTACTGGAAGAAATTATTATATACATAAGTATATGTACTTCACTAGCATCATTGCTATTTTGGAAACATTTGCTTGACCTTAATAAGACTATTGCCAACTTACAAAAAAAAATTAACATACATACATAGTATCACGTCTTTTTCCCTTGCGGGGTAGACAGAGCCTAGGTCTATAAGACACAAAGGCCACGTTTAGCATGTTCGTGGACATTAGGTAAAAAACGGAATCAAAATAGTGATGGGTTGCTAGCCGCTTCGTATATTATCATGATTCCACGGAATTTTTCCCGTTCCTTCGTTCGGCTTTTACGATCTACGCGGGAAGAGAAGCCGCTGGTACATTCTACGTTTTTCTTTTCTCCCGAACCAGCATGGAAGAGTGAAAAAATGCAAAAAATAATGATAACATTAGCTGGGAGTAGGTATCACGCGGTGAAGGCGATAACAGTTTAATACTGTCTAAAACACCCTAATTCCTAAATAGCTGCCTTCAGTCTTATATATTTTTTTTAGTTTACGTATATTTGTAAGTTTGATTTGGCAGCAGCCTACCCGGTAACACAGGGACCCACAAATTTATGAGCTTTGTTTAGCTTGTATTTCCTAAGTCGCCACTTACGACATCCATGGGAAGACTAGGAGTTGTCCTATTCTACTCTGCCGGAAACCACACGGCTAGCCATAAAGCATAAATGTACATATTATTTCAATATAATGATCTCTTCTATGCTGAAGAAAAACATAGAATGTAGGCTGCTTCACTTCCCGCGCAGATCGTAAAAGCCGATCATGGGAATGGGCGAAAATCTGAGGAATCATATTTGTAGGCCATGCGGCTAACTACCCATCACTATTTATATTCCGTTTTCTAACTACACGCCCACCAATATATTAAACTTGGCTTTTGGGTCTTAAAGACCTGTGCTCTGTCTACCCCGCAAGGGAAAAGGACGTGAACTATTATTTTATAGCTTACTTGTTCTCAAACTCTTGGTGTGCTGCTTCCACTTTCTTAAGACCTACGTAGGAAATCCAATAGAATTCATATGGATAAAGCTAACAAATTGATACACACTTCCTTGTTTAACCATACCTAGTAAATGTGATGTGTAAAAGAATCTTGTTATCGGATCGCAGTAGTAAAATTTAAAACTAATTAATTTTCGTTCCGCTACAATTACTTTTTGGAGAATTTTAGGGGCCGGCCTACTAATTCTTTTATGTAGTCATAATGGCCGGGGAGATTTCCCGGTGGTTGTGATTTTTGACCTTCGCGGCATTCCCTGAGACCTGGCCAGACAGTGTGATGTTCCAATCATCATCATCATCATCATGTCAGCCGTAGAAAGTCCGCTGCTGAACAATAGCCTCCAAGGGTTCTTTTTTCCATGGGAGGGAGGATATGCCATATTCACCCCTCTTGGCAGGCGGGTTGGCGAGCGCAGTTTCTTTGCCTTCTTGTACTTCCAAAGCTGTTGCCTATTGGAAGCTTTTTTAAGCTGGGAAAAAATATGAATGAGTTGGATTTGGTAAGGTAATAAAGGATTGGGATACTTACTCAAATGAATGGGGAAAAAGCAATACGATTGGGAGGCTGGTTGCGCGTACCCGATGCCGTACATGCAACTCGCAACCGGACAGGCAGTTGAGGATGACACCCCTGAGCTTATGTTCAATAAGTAGATTTTACATAACAAAAACGGGGCCCGCTATACAGGTGCAATTTAATTAATTAGCATACTTTTAAGGATGACTACGAAATTGCAAAAAAAATCAGCTGTTCCATAGATTTTGGCCAAGTAGATATTCCACTTTTGTATGAAAAAGCAGATAATTTTTTCACGATGTCGAAGTTGGACCCATAATGAAAGTTGTTCAGATTCGTGGTCTGAGTCAGTACTTAAAAGTTTGCTAATGAATTTAATTTCATCGTATGTACGTAGATACGCTTAGATCTTTTAACTACGCAAGTTAAGAGGAAACACAGCGCTAGAAGGGAATTGTAATGTAGGTATGTGTAAAATCTATTGTTGTCGCGCTTTGTGCCCAAACTACTCCCGCAGAGTCCGATAAGGACAACTGCAGCTTGGATTGAAAATACCTATGAAAATTACATAAAATTAACGCTTCGTAGTCCCCTGATTTTTTCTCTAAAACTTAATCGATTTTTCATTAAAAATTTAAAATAAGCTATGGCTTTGTTTTCATGTTTTCTTTTTCTAATATAATAGCGTCGAATTTGTTTTCTTGATGTTTGAAAACAACGGAAACTCTTACCAATTTTTCAAATTTATATAATTCAATTATGAAAAAAATTTAAACATAGAGACATGCTAATATATCCATAGATATTTTTGGTAAAAAATCATTGCTCTACTGGTACTATCCGGCGAGAAATCAGGGGACTACGCTAGTTTGGAAATACGAGTACGGCCCTACGATTTCATGGCAACGTATTTCGTTTGATGTGTTTTCAATAGAGGTCACACTTTCAATGAGTCACATTTGAAAGTAAGAAAGATAGAAAAAACGTTTATTTTGTATAAAACATAAAAATAAATAAAAACAACAAGAAACAAATACAAACAAGAACAATCCTATCCTTATGTTCATACCAATTGTGAGAGCGTTGTGGGTCACGCCACAACATATTATGTTGTGGCGTCGTCGTGGCCCACAATGCTGGTCTTCCGCGGACGCCATAGAAACAAATTTATAATGAATTAAGAAGAAATTAAAAAAATAAATAAAGTATATAAACACATTGACAAAAAAGCAGTAGTTAAAGTAATTGCTTTTACAAATAATTTTTAGTGGCCATACATCTTAACACCATAGGTACGAGTATTATAGAAAATGCAGTTTGCTGTACCTACAACACAACATTTGTATAAACTAATCTATAGTGTAGAGCAGCCGCCGCTGCTACCTCACACGAAATCCTCTCTAGGGGGTCATCGATTTATCACGTGATGTTTTTTTATAGCAACTCTTTAACCCCCTTCCCTTATGATACGTGGTGAGATAAGACCCCTATCAAAAATCACGTAGAAGTCGTTCAAAGAAAAATAAATACATGTGTATAATACTAATCTACATAGCGCGAAGAACCGATGGCCGATGGGGCAGAATGGTGCTCGAATGCCTCGAATGCCCAGGAGCGACGGACCTCGGCTTTGGGCGTTGCCTTGTGTGCGCAAGGCTTGGAGAGACAGCAAACTCCTCAGAACAATAACTAAAGCATAGAAACCGTGTTAAAATAACAACAAAATACAATATTCTACACTGTTTTTACTTATGGCATTGTTAAAGCATCAGAAAGAGATGCATATACAATGCCATTTGCGTAAATGTGCAGGTTGTCCTGGGGTACTGATGTGATCAGGGTTGTACTATATCGATGAAATATATTTATCGACTAAATGTTTCGTCCTAAGAAAGTCATAAATGTACTCTACTCTGATTGTATCGATTCGTTAAATGAGTACGATTCATAAAAAAAAAAACAACTAGTTGCACTCCAGGAGTGCCGGCAGAAGTGAAAACTCGCCTTTGCGGCATACTCAGGTCCGTGTCCTTCTTACGAATTTTCGATCAATTCACGTGTCCTGACGCGAGTTTTCTATTTTACCCATCCCAAAAAGTGCACAAAGCCGCTAAAGAGGCTTTTACTTTAAAAGTTACGTCAAGATACACCTAAATAACTCCTAATCGCATGGCGTCGCTTGGCTTCATCTGATAAATAGGTAAAAAAAAAATCCATACATTACCCACCGCGCGTCTACTGTCTACTGCTGGTCATTAGGCCTTACCCAGTATTGGTCGAACGGCAGAATACCTAATATGATGTCAATCATATTTTCGATTATTTCGAAATTCAAACAGTGCCTACTTACCTACCTTACCTATGAATGCGCAAAAAACCCAATGCATTCGATTTACAGTCCCCAATGTGAGGCAGTCCAACGTTGACATACTAGTTGAAGGTAAAATAGACTTTGTAAATGATACCACCTTCTTAGGAATCACAATAGACTCTAAATTGCAATGGGGCGCTCATGTATCAAAAGGTAATATAAGGTCAGATATATTTTTCACTTGATCAATGGGCCATTCAGCATATTCCAAAACCATCTAAAGCTTTTCCCAGCTAGCTTTGAGGAACAGTCAGTAAAGGAAACATAATCAGGTAGGTAAAGAGAAACACATAATTCGAAGTGATATTTTTTATTTTATAAAACTTTTACACTAGGGTAAAAAAGTGCCAGTGTGTTATTTGTGAAAAATTCACAGTGTTGGTAATAGAAAAACAAGAGGTGAAGAAAAACAAGAGATTACTTTACCCACTTTCATTACTGTCCAAAATAAAATGTTTTTCATAATTTTAAATATAAATAATAAAACCGTTTCCGTAAACTTTCTTATTACCATTGATTTATAATTCGGCAAATATAAATGTAGGTAAAGCATCGTGTTTCAATCGCTTTCATTTAATTTTATATTCGAAATTAATGTATCGGCACGGCAGTAAAATATTTTGAACAAATTCGAGTATGTATGACATTTTATGTCCAATATGTCGCTTGAAAGTTCCTCGGATCCACACCTTTTTATCCTTTTACTTCAGGGAGCTGCAATAAAATTTCAACAATAATTTTCTTCATATTAGTAAAAATCGATTCTTTTTAGGGTTCCGTACCCAAAGGATAAAAACAGGACCCTACTAATATGACTCCGATATCCATCTGTCTGTCACCAGGCTGTATCTCATGAACCGTGATAGTGAGACAGTTGAAATATTACAAACAAAAATTTCGGGCGTTTTTATAGCTTACGCCCACGGCTCCGCTCGCGTTAATGTCTATCCCCGATAACAGTACCTTATTCTGAGATGTAATTTATGTCTATGTTCTTTTCCGTACTCCAGAGATCGTGCAATGGTGATGATGATGATGCAAAATTTCATGATGATCGGTTCAGAAGTTACGGCGTGGAAGCGTAACAAACAAACTCACTTTCACATTTATAATATTATATGTAAGGATGGTACGGAACCCTTCGTGCGCGAGTCCGACTCACACTTTGCTGGTTGTTTAATTACCATGATGGTTCAATTTGTTACATTACTATTGCATGGCTCAACACTAACAAAAATATCCCTGATAACAAGACCGTCATAAAAAATATCGATATACTCGTAGATACGTGATTTTACCACATCACTAGCAAAAAAAACTAACCTAATTTGAAATAAGGAAAAAACGATAATTTTAAGCAAAATACCTATAAAAGTTGTCATTTATACAATACGTTATATAATTGACAATATTATTGTTGTATTTTGAGGTATTTTGGGTTTTAATTATGCACTTTTAACTGAAAAACTTACCGAAGAAAATTATGTTTTACAGAAATTATTTCTGTTCGTCCTGAATGGGATTTACATCGCTCCATTGCACAAGACATTGTTTAGTATAATGGTCATTTGATAACGCACCAACCCAACACCGGTTAATACTTTTTTCCGTGAGAATTTTAGCACAATCCTATATTTAATTTGCAGACATCACAATTCCGCCGCAATGTTTTTGTCGATATATAATCCGATCAAATCGGCAAGATGCTAATATTACAGACGTTGAACTGTAATAAGTTATTTTGAATTTAGTCGGATTTAATTGGAGTCCAATGGAGTCCATTGACATTTCAAGTCGGGACAACCATGAAAATAATAGAAACTGACTGAAGTTTTTGTCTCATTCTGTCATAAGCGAAAGCTCATAAGAAAAATACAGTGTCAACTATCTGTTTTCAGTTTCTATTTTTATGCGGCTTCTATGTATATTATTCTTCTGAGGCAAACTCTCATATTGCCTGATGGGCCGCGCGTGCATGCAAAGCCTGAAGGGCCAATCTGAGAAACAATGGCAACAGCCTTTGGAGAGCAGCAACTCTCATCTTTTGCCTTATGGGCCGAAAGCACTAGATAGCTAACTTTATAAACAACAACGTTTATATGTGACGAGTTCTGTCATATATAACTTAATAATTTAAATAGTGATTATTTGTCCTGTCGTAAGGTCGTGACAGTTGTAAGCACTAAGCCTTTTCTGTACCTATTTTTCAGGGTTTACATTCCAATTACGACATTCGCGCGCGTTATCTTTCTTTGCGATGCGTGTCCTGAAAATTAAATTAATATTCTTTTAATGTATGAAAGTAAAATCTAACATGTTATAAAAAGTCGAAGAACAAATTACGTTAGATTTATGTATGTGCATATATATTATCACGTCTTTATCCCTTACGGGGTAGACAGAGGTCAAGGCCATAAGACCCAAAAGCGCGCTTGGCGTGTTGGTGGGAAGTAAAGGTGGAAACAGGAATCAAAATAGCGATAGGTTGCTAGACGTATCGGTTATTGACATGAATTTTGCCCATTCCCTTGACCGACTTCTACGTTCTGCGCGGAAAGAGAAGTAGCTGGTACATTCTACGTTTTTGACGTGAATCGCCTTTAAAATCGGTACTACACGGGGTACCATTTCAGAATACCGGACCGTGACGAATTGGCCTATATCGTCTGACATTAATATAAACAAAACTATTCATCGTATAAACATGAATTTAGTGACATTATTTAGCGTATATAGTCAGCTCGCTGCGAAGACTTTGAGTTTGCATCGCGGCATCTGGTTTTCTTTCAATCTTTAAGACTAAAGGCAACTCGCTGATATAGACTTTTCAAGTTAATACCAACGGCTTTGTGAACCGACACAGCTCCACCCGACTTATTCTTTTCTCCCAGACCAGCATGGAAGATTTGTTGTTTACGATGCAATGTTATTACTGTTTTTCAAGTAACCCTGTTTAGTACTTAGTGTAAGAATAGTTACGCATTAGCATTCATACAAACCCGTGCGAAGCCGGACTACTAAAAATAAAACAAACATTTGCGTCAACATTTACTGTGCAAAATCTATAAGAGTAACAATGAATTAATCAGTCTTAAACACTACGACATTGCGAAGTTAAATTCACTAAACGCGACGTCGTCTTCTGAAGGTGGGAGCACGCAGTCTAGGTCCACATACAATTGTCTCTGGGCAGTGAGTTTGTCCACTATTTGGGCGAATGTTGGTCTGCCGTTGGGATCGTTGGACCAACATTCGACCATGAGCTGGTAGAGGCGAGGTGAGGCGCGTGCCGGCTTTGGCAGGCGGCCGCCGCCAGCTAGGAACGGTGGTACTTGGTGATTACTGAGCTCTGCGTAGGGGAAGCCACCTGTAACCATGAGAAAATAGGTTTTATTATATTTTGTCTTATATAATTGTCATCTGTTGGTAAAACCATCTTCATCGATTCCATTAGATCCTTAGCTTTGCCATAATGGTATTCACTTTTACATAGCAAAGTTGCAGATGAAACTTTTATAAGATAATTTTGAAAGGCGTTTAGTTTAGCCTGTATATTGCAGATGAAACTTTTATAAGATAATTTTGAAAGGCGTTTAGTTTAGCCTGTATAGTAACATATTTTTTTAGCGTGTTTTTGTTATAGAATGTCGATCATTTAGAGGTAGGTAGGAGGTAGGAACATAAGAAATAACAATGTAGTTATACATATATGTATATACCTACACATATTCCATAACCTGCAATCTAAATTCAACAGCTGCCATTTTTAGTGCAATCGTTAGCAGTTCAAAATATAGGCAACGATTTTCTTCAATTCTTAATACATATGTTCTCAATTTCATCGTCCTTTTTTGTAAGTATTAAAAAAAACTGACCAGTTCACGAGAGGCCGAAATCTGCTTGTTTGAGGATATTAAAAACTATCTTACTCAGAGGCGTAGACAGAGGTGTAGCATCCTTCCCCGATATATATGAAATTTTAATAACTCTTGTCAAATGTATAATTCATTTTATATAATTGGAATGGTCATTATAAAATACACTGTTTCACTCACGTTTATTCAGTTGGAATCGCCAACTTGTTATGGTCTGTTACGAAGACCATCATGTGTCAGAAATGGAATGGTTGCAACAGAGTGAAATTATTGGCACTCGCTTGCTCGTGTAACGTTTTATTGACTTCAGAATCGTGAAATTTCGTTAGCTTTAATAGTGTAAAAGATACGCATATAGCAGCCACTTTTACCGCAAATTCAAAACGTGGCCGTTCTAAGTAGCCTCGGGCTGGCACTGTTCATCCCCGTTCCCCCCAAACAAATACTGGCTACGCCATTAATCGCGTATCTACATTCCATTGCAGGATCTACGTCATTATCATCGAGAGGTGCCACGGTCAATCGACCATGCACACCGTGGGAATCGAACCCACGACCCCCGGTTCTACAGGCAAACGCCTTAACCACTGGACCACGGAGGCAGAGGATAGGTAACCGTTATCGTCACTTTAACTTACCCAGAGTAGCAATTTCCCATAACAAAACAGCGAAAGCCCATACATCGCTGGCTGTGCAATACTGAGAATGTAATATTGCTTCTGGGGCCAGCCATCGCAGCGGCACGGGATTGGACCGCGTGTGCACGTAAACGCCGGTCCGGGAGAGACCGAAGTCCGCTACTTTGAGGACGCCAGCCCCATCGACAAGTATGTTCCGAGCTGCGAGGTCCCTGAAAAGGACATATTAATACATATTAATAATAATAAAACGTTTATTTTTCCAAAAATAATATTAAAAGTACAGTTTCATAGAACACTACGCTATCAGTCATCGAACCACCCGGCAACAGTCCATCCCCGAACTAGACGTCATCGGCTTGTGTCTCGGAGACAGCTTGCCGAGGCTTGCCGCCAGAGTGACCAAAGTGACAGGAAATTAGCGTATTATTAATTGACTTAAATTGACCTACTTGTAATATATTATTTGCATTAGCAGAGTGAATTGTTTTACATATTTTGATTTCCACTAGATTTTAACCTGTTATTTTAGGAAAGCACAGTTTAGTTAAATTATCATCATCATCATCATCATCATCATCATCATCATCATCATCATCATCATCATCAGGTCCTTTTAGTCTCCAATACAGGAGCACGACCCTCTCTGTACTACTAGAGCCGCACTTGGCCAGAGCAGTCAGAGGACTTGGCCTACACTCTCCACGCTGGCCAGACGGGTTGGAGTTAAATTATGAAAATAACTTTTACCTAGGTACAGGTATAAAATGCACTGCAGTCGTAGAAGTATGAAGCTATATTAGGTATATCTATTCAAAGAGACGCAATTTTTTTTAAATCGATGACTGCAGTATATATTGACAGCTTTTTGCGCCTAAAGGTAGCAGATTAGTTTTGGCAGCAGATCCCCAGACGCCGACACCATATAAGGTCACGGTTAGGGGTGTCATCCTCAATTCCTGTCCTGTAGTCGCAGGTATGGTATACGAGCCTGGCCTCCCGAGGTACTAGTGCCCCAATACCTTCGCTTCCTAAATTCAACAAGTCCTACCCTTCCCCAGCTTAAAAATACTTCCGATGGCAGCAACGAGTATGACAATATCCTCCCATGGGTTGAAGAATCTTTGAGAGAGGCCTTTGTCCAGCAGTGGACTTCTAACGGCTGAAATGATGGTGTAAGGTCTTTCAAATGAGTTTATGAAAAGATCTGTTGAAAAATGTATCTAGCTAGGTATATTCATTTATTCACTCAATTTATAAATAGCATTTACAGTATATTTATCTTATATTTGGCTCTGTCTATCCCGCAAGGGAAAAAGACGTGATACTATGTATGTATGTATGTATTATCTTATACATTAGGTCTTATAACTATTTATAAATATACCTGTTCCGGCATTGTGAAATGTGTTAATACATATGTCAAATGGTATAAATAACAAAGTCGCATTACAAATTTAAAAAAAAAAATTAGAAACATTTAAATTATTTCCATAGCAATAATCCCGAGCAATGAAATATCGAAATAAACCGCGATATGTCTTTGAAGTTAAGACGAGGACTCAAATGTTTGGTACCTTCGCTCGGCAAAGGACTGATCAAGTGCGCGCAAGGGATAGCGCTTGGCGTTTTAGCCCGTGAATGATGAGATAGGAGATAGTCTCGAGTCGCTCAAAGAAAAAAACGTAAGCGCCAAATTCGTTATTTCTATTTTATAAAAAATCAGACCGGTTAATTGTATTTTCATATTTACATTTTGATGAATTACTAATAACCTATCTTTTAGTCTAAAAATCATTATTTCATTCGTCGCATTTGAGCTACAATAACAAAAACTCTGCGAACGAAGACCATTTTTCAAAAAATATTTCTATCGAGAAAATTTTATCAAAACGTGTTTTCATCTTCAATTTTTGGAGATGAAATAGTCAAAAATCATATTACTTAGATTTGAAACTCCTAATTTAAGTATTTTGCGAGATAAATAAGTTTCAGAACGACCTTATTTACAGTGGTATCGCCTTAACCAAGTGTTCCAAAAATGTATCTATATTGAAACTTTTAGGGTTCCGTACCCAAAGGGTAAAAACGGAACCATTTTACTATGCCTCCGATGTCTGTTCGTACATCCATCCGTGGACCAATGCTGGGAACTCAATATTTTTTTACATTTTCATTCTAATCATGGGCCGGCCGAACTCTTTTGTATGAAAATTAATTTTTTTTTGAGTTCCCATCATTGATCCCATAAAAAAAGTTTATCATTTTGACGGGCTGAGCCACCCCTTCACAAGTTACACGCTGTATATTGAGGGAAACCGATCACTGTAAACAATATCACGCTCCAGTGGAATTTGATGTTTTTCTACTGAGTTCTAACACATCTTGGTTTGCATTCAATACAGCCTACTTACGCGAGCGCCTAGCAACGGTTGCTAGGCAATAACCCACAGACGAGGACTTGCGGACTACTTCCAAACTTATCTGAGAACTTTTCTTATTTCGTTGCCCGGGTACGTACAATTGATTGTAGTCTTGAAGGTGGATCTAGGTGGTATAGACGGATCGTAATTAATTTCTCCTTCTTCTTATCGTGTCGGTGGCTCAAAACATCTAAAAATATATAGGTATAATTTTATCCCTCCAGTAGGCAGAGGCGGCTCTAGCCATTGTGGTGCCCGTGTGCAACCAGTACCTTGGCGCCCTCTAGTAGGAGCGGGGTCAAAATGGAATACTTACAGTTATATTTTCAAACATTCGGCGTGGTTTCAAACGAATCAAAACAGATGCCGACACGCGCCTTTATGGTAGCGACTAGCGACGCGACACTACGCCAATATATCTGTTTTAAAGCTGATTTCACGTACGCGTAGTAGTCACACGGGCGCAGGGTCTTTGAGAGCGCCGCGAGCGACGCATCTTTGGAGGTGTCGCATTAGAGGGCCCTCGGCGCCCCCTTAGACCCGGCGCCCGTGTGCGCCGTACACTGCACTATAGGTAAAGCCGCCTCTGCCAGTAGATTGCGACAGCCACGCCACTCGCTGAGGCAGAGTCGAGGTCGTACTTTTTGCAGTGGGGCATGGACATGACAAAAGGTGTGACATGGTCTGATCTCTATGACCACATTCGCACTGTACGTTTTTCTGGTCGACATATCCCCACTTGGCTGGGTTGTGCTTGCATCGGCCTACTCCAGTTCGTAGGCGGTTGAGGCTTTTCCATGTAGCCCATGGGAGTTGAGACCGGAGGTAACTCTTCAGATGGGGGGATACAGTCGGTATGAGGTGGAAATAACACAGTAATATAAGTAATAGTAGAATAGTTTACAACAGGTGAAGCAATGGTCTACTTGCAACAGATAGATAATATATCCTATTGTAAGTCAATTAAGCGTAGTTCAAACTTTATCTAAATGAAGCTAATTCGACTAGGCTAGTAGTAGAATAGTCCCAGATCTCGGGGGTCCCACCCAAACCAAATGTATGGGATTAAGTATATTGTTTTTTTTTTTTTACATATCACACAGATTGAGCTAGCCTCAAAGTAAGTTCGAGACTTGTGTTATTGGATACTAACTCAACGATACTATATTGTAAGTAATTAAATTGTAAGTAATATGTAACAAGATAGATACTACTACTTCTGCTGCTGTTGCTGCTGCTCCGGAACGTGACATTTTTCGTGCATGCATCCGGTGTTCATCGATTTAAGACGTTATCACGACAGACAGACCCATTATAAGTATCTGTTACAGCAGCAACAATCGTAAAACAGCTCGAACGCACCCGCCGCATGTACCGGGAAATTCCCGGGATTTTCCGGGAGACAATGTCCCAAGCTCCGGATATATTTAAATCGAACTGGGTCTCGGTAACGGTAAACAAACTTTTGTTACTTTCCTTGATACGGCGACGTGAAGAAAATTTGAAAATCAAATTATTTTTCGGGGCATTTTTTTGTAAGTAATAATAGCTGTAAATTGAATTCGTCGATATGTAGGTATATGCTGTAGATAGGTACTCGACTTCATTTATAGTAATATTTTAACTGCTTTTGTCTTATTACCTCTACATACCGTCGTCCCAACATGATTTTCTAATCTATAGCAGAGGCGGCTCTAGCCCTTGTGGCGCCCGTGTGCAACCAGTACCCTGGCTCCCTCTAGTAGGAGCGGGGTCAAAATGGAATACCTACTTACAATTACATTATCCACAATTCGGCGTGTTTTCAAACGAATCAAAGCAAGTGCAGGCACACGCCTTTGGTAGCGACGCGACACTACGCCAATATGATCTTTAATTATCTGTTTAACGCTGCTTTCACGTTGAAACAAAAGTTATTGTGTAGAGCAGGTAGGGACGCAGCTTGTGGTGGGTACAATTTTATTTCAATTTTTTTTTCAAACTATTATATTTCCGATACGCTATCTAACCGGATGTGAGAAATTGAATATTTATGTTCACTAATGAAGTAGAAGAAGCCCATCCATAGGAAGTCCCAAACACAATCTTATACATTAAAAATCGCATTGGGACGACGGTCTAACTTGATTAATTCGTTCGTATTTATCGTGGTCGCAGGAAGAGACACTGTCTATGCTGTCTGAGCGAGAGATACTCATTTGCTTTAAATTAAAAATAACAGAAATAGTTCCAAGCAAGAAGAACTATTAAGTTGAACTTTAGAAATTTTATATTTGGAAAGCAATTATTATGAAACGATTCAAATAATAATTTATTTTTGGAAAATATGTTCTGAAGCTGAATAGCAGAGCGGTGCCAGTGTGTGGGTTCTTGCACTATATCGTTGATCGTCGTGCCAAAGCGATTTTCTGATGTATCTTTTTCTCACTTTTCAATGGACTATTTACTGAATTTTTCAACCATCCAAAGATATCTTTCCAACGCATAAGACGCATTTTTTTTTAAAATCTATGATCTATTGTCTTATGTAACATGAAGTGAGTATTCCATGAAAATTTGGTTACGGTCTGCCTTTGTGAGTGTTATATTCGTAAGTGAAGCCTTATGTTTGTGACAGGTCTTCAGTTTGCTGAGATTGTTAGGTTCAATTGTATAACATTTTACGCTGAATTTCAGAATAGAATAGAATATTTATTTGCTATTATAGAACTGTATATAATGGTATATAATGGTAACATTGAAAGAGTTAAATAATAAGTTTTTTAATATTAATTTAAAGAAAATTCTAATTGACAAATGTTACTACAGCAAAGAAGAATTTTTAATTGATAAGATAAATATGTGATTAATTAACAAAAATTGACAACTAGCTTTCGCCCGCGGCTCCGCCCGCGTCAATGTCGATCCCTCGGGAATAGTACGTTTGCCCGGGATAAAAGGTAGCCTATGTCTCCTTCTCCGCACTCCAGAGAACTTGTATGCAAAATTTCATGATTATCGGTTCAGTAGTTACGGCGTGAAAGCGTAACAAACAAACAAACAAATAAACAAACAAACAAACTCACTTTCGCATTTATAATAAGTATTAGTAAGGATAATGTTAAATTTGCACGCCTCTGTAAGGCAAAATGTATTGTATTGACACTCTAAGATAAGGTTATTAACTTTTGTAACACATACATCTATGCAAATAAATTGAATTGAATTGCATTTGTAAAGGGTATACAGTAGGTTAGGTGGAAACAATATATTTTTTTCCTATACAGCCATTAAACTATAGCATGCAAATTTACAAACGAGTAGAATTGTCAATTTAACTAACCTTGACAATTTTAATTTAAATTACCTAAATCACATTAATTATGAAATATTAAAATTAATTTTACATAGGTACCTATAATCATTATATTGTATTTATTAATTAACTCTTAAATATGTTAACATTAATTTGTTATTTTTATTTGAAATTGAGAAACTCTTGTATTGTGTAAAAGCCACGCTCATTTAGCCAATTATGCAAGATTTTCTTAAATAAGTTAAATGTGAGTTTTTTATGGATTCAGGTATGTTATTATATAGTTATACACATACAGTAGCAGTTCTTTGCAATGTCTTGTATTTCTAGGACATATGTACAGACATATGTCATTCTTGACCTATCACAGAAAATGTAACACGAAAGATGTAGTCACCAAAACGTAATTTTCTTTGCGTTCTCGCTCTTCTAAATGGCTCTTCCCTAAAGCAATTCGCAAATGCCCGGTGAAGTAGGGAAAGCTCACTTGGAGCTAGATACATAGTCATTCCAAAAAAAAAAATAATGTTATTCGCTTAGCTACCTGAAGCCTAGCACGCTGCGCCGTCGTCATTTGAAGGGTGTTGAACCTATAGCTCACCACGCTGGTCGAATGTGTGTCCGTTAATCACCAGAGCGCACCGCTTGCAGCTGATGGCTTGGGTACCATGTGATGTTGTATGGCACCTACTTGCGCTCCACCATAGTGGTGGCAAGGTGGGTTAAATTTTTCAAGATTTCGACATTGACATAATAGGTTACCTGTGCGTTATTCCTCGCTCTTCCAAATGGCTCATCCCCAGCGCCACTTGCAAAGCGTAGTCCCTCATGGTCACTCCATCTAAATGAAGAGCTGGTTCAGCGACGTAGTGGTAGCCCACCCTAGGAGGATCTAGGAAGCAGGGCTTGTCGTCACTCAGCGCTGGGTCGCTGTCGCTTATATTTGTATAGTCAGCTGGAAAAAAATATTTTTACATTTTAAATGGAAGCCAACATTCTAGTGATGTTCAGGTTATCACTAAATATTTTGTTCGATAGTAACCAGGTAGTGGTCGATAAAAATAACAACAAATCAAATTAGAATTAAAAGTAAGAGTAACGCATTTCAATGATAGCGTGTATAAACATTTTTAATTTTTTTTATTCTCTTTAAATTTTTATTCTACAAATCTTACATATTATGTAAATATAAATACAACTTAGTCAAGCTTTAGCGATGTCCAAGTGCAAAATTGCTCAAGCATATTTACCAGGAGATTGTATTTAATTGCCAAAAAAGGGAGAAAAAAAAAGCTCGGCTCTCTTTCTTCCCACGCAGATGGTAAATCGTAGTGATAATGTCAATGCGGTTAGCAATCCGTCACTATTTTATAACGTTTTCAAATCAGGCACCTAGGCTCTGTCCACTCCGTTAGGGATAATAATATTTATACAAACGTATATGTAAGTACATATAAACCTTTCTTAGAAATACGTCAAGCTTTAGCGATGTCCAACTGCAAAATTGCTCAAGAATATTTACCGGGAGATTGTATTTAATTGCCGAAAATGGAGTTTACTTTTTATCTTACTTGTATTGAATCAAATTTTGGAATAAGGAGAGTATCAATAAATAATAAATTATAAATCTTTATCTTTACATTTTTCATACTTTACAAGTCGCTTCAGCTGTCTGTTCTCTTAGATCTTGTAAAGTACTCAACGGATTTGAATGCTGTTTTGCAGCAATAGATAGAGTGATTCAAGAGGAAGGTTTTATATGTATTATTTATTGTACCATATTAGTATTTTTATTGGTCACTAGCTGTTGCCCGCGGCTCCGCCCGCGTTAATGTCGTTCCCTTGGGAACAATAGAAATGATACAAATTCCATACAAACCCCTGCCCCTTTGCTTTTTCCCCTTAAGGGGGAATTTAATACATTTCACCTGCATAGATCTTTAGCCCTTAAGGAGGGGATTTTGCCCATTTCACCTACACAGATATTTTTTTATTGTAATGGAGAACTTCTTATTGTCATATTTCTAAGTAAATAAAAAAATCCATACAAACTTTACCCCACCTATTCTACCCCTTCAAGGGGAAATTTCGACCATTTTAACTGCACAGGTCTTTTTAATTGTAATGTAAACATATATACTTATTTTTATACTTCTATGTCCAGAAATGAGAAAATTTTCATACAATCCCCCCCCCCCCCCCCCCCTTTATCCCTTAAGGGGGAAATTTTGTACATTTCATCTACACAGATCTTTTTTAATTGTAACCTAGAACGTATATACTTATTTTCATACCTCTAAGTCTAGAAATGGAAAAATTCCATACAAACTTTACCCCCTATTTACCCCTTCAAGGGAGAATGTTGTCTGGTTCACCTAAACAGATCTTTTTTAATTTTAATTGAGAACTTGCGTACCTACTTTCAAACTTCTAAGTCCAGAAATGAGAAAATTCCATAAAACTTCAACCCCTTTGATTTTCTAAAAACGCTTTCTTAGTGCTCATTTACATCATAAAAAGAATCCCTGTGCCAAATTTCAAGTTTTTGCGCACAGTAGTTTCGGCTGTGCGTTGAAATATAAGTCAGGTTTGCCAATTTCTCGCGTAAGTGTCGATTTCTCAGGAATAGTAGAATTACCCGAAATACATTAGTTTATGACTTTCAATGAAACACCTTAATATTGAATTTTAATTGAATAACTTCAAAAACGGAAAGTTTCATACTAACTTTGCATCCCCGTTATATCCCCTTAAGGGATGATTTTTGAGAAAAATATTTTACTCGTGTTTCATACCTTTCAGTAAAGAGCCTTCATGCTGAATTTCATTCGAATAACTTCAAAAACAACAAAGTTTCATACTAATTTTGCAACCCGTTTTTCCCCCTAAGGAGATGAATTTCCAAAAATCCTTTCTTAGTGTTCCCCTACGTTATAAAAGGAACCCCTGTGCAAAATTTCAAGTTCCTAACCCTTATAGTTTAGGCCCTGCGTTGATATGTCAGTCAGTCAGCTTCTCCTTTTTTTTTAGTATGGATTACTATGGATAGTATGGATAGCAGTGACGTGCACAGACATTTATCATAGGGTAGACATAATTATAAAACTTACCTTACAAACATACCACCTATATACCTTACCTTACTATACGGCTAGTTATCTACAACTCGTTTAATATTATGATAGTCTTTCGATCTTCGACCGCAAAAGTATTCAAAACAAGCGAAAGATAAGAGATATGATTACAACCTGCGAGCCACGTACACGTAAGGTTTAAGATTAAACGTGGATTAAACTTTAGAATAACTAACCATAACTAACCGGTTAGGTACTTGATTTGTTCTTTTGCGTGTTCACAAAACACTTTATATTTCGATTTCGGCATGCAAACACTAAGCGACACAACTTTCACATGAAAATATTTTTGTCACAAATGAAATTTAACTGATAAAGCATTTAATTTTTAAATAAAACTTTAATCTTGGATTGTTAGTAAACACGTTAATCAATGACATTTACATAAGTATGAATAATATCTATAATGACATTGACAGGTGACGTTGACATTAATATCGCGCGCGGCAGCCAATAGAAACCTCGGAGACAGTGTCTCAAATTCACACACACAGCGCCAATTTGCTTTGCATGTGTAAGCCGATGAAAGATGTTTACTTGTACTACTACAAAAGCGATTTCCTATCGGTGTATAATAATTTTCTATGTGTGCGTGAAAAGTCAGACCTTTGAAATTTTGTCTTACGCGGCTTACGCGTATAGATACTGCTTGGCGCGGGCACGCGCGGACCGCGACCGCAGCACCGTACTTGATCAAAATCGACTATAAAGTATTTGCTAGCAGAATTTTGCAGGCGCTCCGAATAAAATTCCTTTTTGTAAGAAAAAAAATTGTATTTATTTAGCGACTGCAGGGTAGACATTGTCTAATAGTCTATATGGACTGCACGTCACTGATGGATAGGTATAATGCTGTCGTATAATGATGATGAATTGACTTTGGATTTTAATTTTCTTATGTCACTTATTATTTTATTTTATTTTTGCTATATGTTTGCAGTCAAACTCATGCCTTGAGTTCATTCAAATGACGATAACTTTTTTTTTAATGAACCGATTTTGATGAAACAAACTTTAAAACAAAGCAATTGGTGAAAGTTTGAAGTAAATCGGTTCAGTATTTTCGGAGATAATCGTGATCATACATACAGACAGACAGACAGACAGACAGACAGACAGACAGACAGACAGACAGACAAGAAATTCCAAAAAATTTTTTTTGCTTTCTATTATTCTTTTTAAGTGTCCCTCTATCCATTTCAGTCAAAAATTCGAAATGTACAGACAAAATAATTTTACTGTTTTATTATATGTATAGACTAGTTACTAATAAATCGTTCAATTTTGTTGTTTTTTCAAAATCTAAAACAGAACTGTAATTGATACAATAATCGTAAATTAATTAAAGACACTTATTTGTCCTAAAATGTAGTTAAAGAGGATATGATCACCGCTCCGGATGGTATCTGGTTCAAGGGCTTTCCATAGCTATTCAAAGAGGAAATGCCGCTGCAGTAATGGGAACCTTCGAGCCCGGTACGATTCGGGGTGGCATTATTGCCACCCCGAATCGTAATCATAATATTTGTGAATTTAGATTTTTTATGTTATTTGTTTTAAATTAGAATAATAAAATAAATAAATATATACGGACAAATCACACAGATTGAGCTAGCCCCAAAGTAAGTTCGAGACTTGTGTTATGGGGTACTAACACAACGATACTATATTATATAAAAATACATATATAGATAAACATCCAAGACCCAGGCCAATCTGAAAAAGATCATTTTCCATCTTGACCTGGCCGGGGTTCCAATCCGGCACCCTCGTGTCACAGGCTGGCGCGTTAACCACTGCGCCACGGAGCTGTCAATAAATAAATATTTCTTGTAGCCTTCAATTCTCGACAATACTTACAACCAGCTTCTGAAGGTCTAGGTGTATTTGTATCACTGTCTATTCGTTTCGTCACTATCGACCCCTGGTCCACTTTCTGTCTGCCCCTAGCTGCCCTCAGCAACGAGAGCAGATCTCCCCTAGGGGCGTGCTCCAGTAACGCGATGAGTGGCACTCTTCTGGTGCAGCATCCGATGAGCCTGATTACGTGTTTGTGGGATCCCACATGCTTGAGCATCGTGATCTCACGGAGGAAATCTTGGAGCTCCTCGTCCGTTGCATTTTCTGGGTAAAAAAATATTCGATATAGTATCCCAATACCTTCATTTCCTTCCCAAATCCAACTAATTCCTGTCCTTCCCCAGCTTATCAGTGCTTCCGATGGGCAAAGCTACTGCTATAAGTTTATGACTTCCGAGCATGTTTAGCTACACTTTATGTACTGCGTCAAGTCCCCCGCTGCACTGCAATGATGGCATGAGATACGAGAATGAGCGAGTGAGAAATAAACGAGTATGGCAGACTTGATAGTCTGCCATACTGGTTTATTTCTCATATAAGCGTGTTACATTGCATCCTTAACTTCAGAATGTTGGGTCTGACTCATAACATCGTCAAAAAACTCTTTTATAAAGTAATTTATATGTATATTAAGTACCTGACAACATTTTTGCAGCTACCGTAACCGTCTCCCCGCTGGGCGTATCCAGCTGCGCCACATGTACTCTGCCGAAGGCTCCGCTGCCTATCAAAGCGCCGAGATGGACTCTACTACGACGAACTTCCCACTCATCACCTTCTTCTTCATCACTCTACAATAAAAACTAGACTTGATGAAAAAAATAAAAAAAAAAACGCTGCAGCCCAGTTAAAAAAAAACCGGCCAAGTGCGAGTCGGACTCGCGCAGGGTTCTATACCATTATCTACATTTAATTTATATATCTACATAAAAATTTAAAAATATTGTTTTTTTTTTATATGATGTAACGAAAAATTTATGCTTTTCGCAATTTTTCCTTAATATCTCAGTTAATCTGTGTTATTAAGGGAAAATAGCGAAAAGCATACATTTTTTGTTAGATTTTTGAAATTTTTTATAAGAAGTTGCTTCATATACCAAATTTCAAGATTCTGAGTTCACGAGAAGTACCTTGTAGCCTTTGATTCCCTTGCGACGGTCGAAAATTTGCGGCATAAACGTATAAGTGATATTTTAAAAGTACTTATAATAAATATTGATCTATTAAATATGTTGAAATGTTGATGAGTACCTAGGGAGGATACAAGAAGGAGTGGATATCCCTTGGACCTAGACACGTTAATGACGTAAGAACGGGCATATTAATAAGTCATCAAACAAGTGGAAATACAGGAAAAATAACTTCTGGCCCAGACGTCAGCTAAGGTAGGAAATCACTAATTATATTACGCTGTTTGCTGTTTATTATTAATAAATAAATATATACGGACAAATCACACAAATTGAGCTAGCCCCAAAGTAAGTTCGAGACTTGTTTTATGAGATACTAACTCAACGTTACTATATTTTATAACAAATACATACATAGATAAACATCCAAGACCCAGGCCAATCTGAAAAAGATCATTTTTCATCTTGACCTGGCCGGGGATCGAACCCGGGCACTCTCGTGTCGCAGGCTGGCATGTTGACCACTGCGCCACGGAGCTCGCGAAATTAGGAAAGATTTTTTTTTTCTGACATATAGCAAAAGATGAAATCTTTGAGTGTATATGGAAGCCTATCAATCTTTTTAACAATGTCTCTTTCGGCTTTGTGTACTTACATTCTTTTTGCTAAGTATTAAAGTAGGCATTTGTCTCCCATCTCACCTGATGGTGAGTGACGATGAAGACGAGGATGTTACATGCCTCAAGAGATTTCTTCTATGTATTTTTTGACTACCACCCTCAATAGACAGAAGCAAACAGGAGTCGGTAAGATAAGACATACTTTAAATGTCTCCATAACAAAAGTTATGTAAATGTAAGACTTTTATCAAGCTTACACTTATATTACACGAGGAGGCCGATGACCCAGTGGTCATGAGCATTATTAGCGTTTAAGCATGTTAAGCAACCACGGGCGCAGTTCCCACTAAGATGGGTAACCGGAAGTGGCATATAAGTATCTTTATGGTCCCGGCTGGTCATCATTGATGGCAGTCGTCAAGCATGTAAGATGACTTTAGGCAGCTTGACTGGCCACTTACACACACGAAAGACCACAAACAAACTACATTATTTACTAAAGGTATAAAGTACGAGTATGTTTTAAACATCGTGTATTTTCAATTATAGTAGGTAAGAATAAATTGCCGTGTAGGAAGTTATTTTAGAGGGTGTTTTTGCCAAAGTTGAAACAGTCGCTCATTCAATGAGGAAAATGGAAAAACATATTTTCATTTACCTTTCTTATTTTGAAGAAAAGCAACCTTCTTATTTTATTCTAATTTATCCGCCTACCGTTACGGTAAACAATCGTCGACAAAACAAATGTCGGGGTAAACAATCGATCTATATTGTCTTATGTTTGGGAAAACGCGTGTTTTCGAGTTTTTATGCGTTTTTCTTTTCACGCAGAATATGGTCGCTAATTTCGTCCTGCCGGCCACTGCCCGTCTGGTCCAACGGGTTTACACGCGGACAAGAAACGAGTGTTACGGGTTCGAATCCCGCTCGGTGACTTTTGTTTTTTTATATGTTCAAGTTTACATATCTATTGTTTTTTATTGTTTTTAGACAAGTTTAAAAAAATGTAGTTAATATGAGATAACAATATATATTTCTCATAAATATAGATTATCACCTTAACACCACCATATTATAATAAATAGTAATAACCTAGCGAAGCTCGGTCGCCCAGGTACTTTTTTATATTAACAGGAGAACAACCGTATTAATGATACGGGGCCCCCGGGCTACAGACCCCCGGCGTGTATTGTTTACTAACATATGCTGTTGGGAAAAGGTCTGTCCTATTCCTTTATTAACCTCCGTGGTCCAGTGGTTAAGGCGTTCGCCTGTTGACCCGGAGGGTGGGTCGTGGGTTCGATTCCCACCGGAAGCATACTTTGTTTAGTTGTTCCCAGTTTGGTTAGGACATTGCAGGCTTGAATCACCTGATTGTCATAAAGATGATTCCGTGCTTCGGAAGGCACGTTAAGCCGGTGGTCCCGGCTGCCATCTGGTACTCGTTAAAGGAACCACGTCAGAGGCCGAGAGGCGGTTCCGAAGAACTCTGACACCAGGGTGTGCATGGTCGATTGACCGTGACACCTACTCGAAATGATGATGATGATTAACATCCATATTTAGCGCTTGTATTATTTATTTTATTGACATGGAAAACGAATAGCTTAAGCCTAAAGCTTTCACCTAAGCGTACAATATACGAGAATCTATTAAATGGAACAAAATATACTTTTTATTGACCATTTTTAGGGTTCCGTACCTCAAAAGGAAAATACGGAACCCTTAATAGGATAAATGAATAAATATAATAATAATATTTATTTATTTATCCTATAAGGGTTCCGTTCTAAACTTCTAAGCTAACGCAATCAAAAGATACAGCTGGTTATGCTGCAAATTTCCGTGTTTTTTCGACATTCGCAAGGGAATCAAAACCTACAGGGCACTTCCCAGGAACTCAGAATCTTGAAATTTGGTACGAAGCAAAATCTTGTAACACAGATTAAGGAAAAATTGCGAAAAGCGTTAATATTATAAAGATAGTTATTGATAATTTTACACTAATTATAATAATGTACGGAAACCTACGTGCGCGAGTCCGACTCGCACTTGGCCGTTTTTTTTTTATTAATCTATATTGTCCCACTGCTGGGCAAAGGTCTCTCCCATCTTTTTTCACTTATCTCTGTCAGATGTTATTTTCGACCAGTTTCTCAGAAAAGCGTCTTGGTCGTCTTTCCAGCGCTTTCTAGGCCTACCGCAGCGATGGTGGCAGAGTGGTGGTAGCTCCACCGTGCCCACCATTCCGGTAATATGGCGTGAAGAGAGCAATCATGTGGTTTTTAGCGGGTGTGAGTCCCGCATAACTGCTCTGTATCCCCGTACAGATCAGTATGCATAACGCATTTTCCACATGTAAAAAAAAAAAGGCCTACCGCAGCGACGATGACCCCACTCTGTTGCTATCCTACCCCAATTATCGTGATGCATTCTGCTGACATGTCAGCCCAGCCAGTTCCATTTAAGTACTACGGCTTTGGTGCCCACATCAGTGATTCCCGTTTTTAAGCGGAGTGCATTTGGGATTCTTTACTCCTAGCACACTTGACCATATCTTTTCAAAAATTGAAAATCCGGCGCTTCTTGGCCTACCTCGCTTCCTGTAACCATCCTCTAAGTATGTTATGTGATTTAGACTGTAGTAGACCATCAGTAGATTTATTTAATCAATATTTCAACCTTTTGTAGCAAGATTGAAGGCCCCAGACATATGTCGATATAGGAATTAGAGCAAGCTACGCCATTCGTTTTACATGATGTGGCATTGGTTTAGAAAGCCCACCTACTATACATAATGTAGGTTTTACATTGCCTCTAATTCTTTGTGCACGTAGAGCGGACTCTGCTCGAACTGGCCTCTGGGAGCGGCTTCGTTGTCTCTGTGAACAATGAGGAAGGGTTATGATAGTGTTGCCAGGTCTATAAAGGGAACAGCCGGACAGAGCAGCCAGACGCTTTATTTCTAGTCTTAGTGTGTCAAGTTATGCTGGTCTGGGAGAAAAGAAAAAACGTAGAATGTGCCAGCTGCTACTCTTCCCGCGCAGACTATAGAATCCGGTCAAGGGAATGGGCGAAAATCTAAAGGATCATGACAATAAGTGATGCGGCTAGCAACCCATCACTATTTTGATTCCGTTTACTCCTTTACGCCCACCAACACGCAAACGTGGCCTTTCGGTCTTATGACTTTAGGCTCTGTCTACCCCGTAAGACGTGATGATATGTATGTATGTTAATGTACTCTCGACGTTCCCTTAAAGGGGTGACTTAGCCCATCATCATGAACAAATACAAAAAAAAACCAGGCGGCTGAACATTTTGTATGGAAATGTCGAAAACTGTTTTTATTTCCCAGCATTTATACCATAGGAAAAGTTGTTCATATTGATGGTCTGAGACACCCCTTTAAGGGAACGTCGAGGGTACATTTACACGCTGTAAATTATTATAATCCAATATTAACCATCAAATTATAATCATCAATATCTTCTACATGTGTTCATTTTATGAGAATACTTGTAGTATTTAAATGGATGTTATCTACTCCATAGGTAATTAAATTAATTATTATTGTTAAACCAAAATCATAATTTTGTTAGCATTCTCAACACCTTTTTATAAGGTCTTAAGCAACAGCCGTTTTGATGTCGAAAAATATAAAATGTCGACACAGTAATTTCTAAAATTATTTTATTGTACTAAATTCCACAGGCACGGAAAACATACTATTAGATTCATTACCTCATACCAAATACCGTGAAAAGTCGAGACACGCATCATTTCGAAAGCAATCATTAAAAATTCTCATCGGGATTGAGATTATGTTGCTCCACTGGCCAGCTGTATCCTATCTGACGTAGGTATGCAACGTTTTAGGGATGGGAGTGAAAAATATCGACAGATGTTATCGTTGGATAGAGTCATACACAAAGTCTCAAACAGGGAATCGATCACTGGCGATTTCATGGATGTTGCGGTTTTCAGTTTTGATATATGTAAATTATTGTTAATTGAACATATAGGAACCGCAATACATATTTAGGTATGTGGACTAATAGAGTTCAAAATTTTAGTATTGTTGAAAAAACATTTTAAATTAGAGTGGCTTTTGGTTTTGGGTATGTGTGATATCCCGAACATCCTCGATAGACAGTTTATTTTTGAAGATTGATTTCATAGTTCTACGCTGTTGAATGTAGGTAACCGATACACTTCAACTTACTTTCCTCACTCACTACAACTTTACTTTTTACTGCTTTGCTAGATTTCCATGTTTATATTTGTTGTAAACAAGATATGGAAAGATATAATTTTCGACATAAGCATATTCATCGTTACATATTCATCGATATCGACTACATAAATCGATTTGAAGAAAATTAAAACATACGAACTTGTCTTGCTTGATGAATGTAATAAATAATAAACTACACTTTTTGCTCTAATCTATTTAATACTTCGTAATCACTGACCTTTTCAAACTTAATTGAATCCATGCATCTATTGACTCAACTGAATTATTGATGAAAGTACAAGTAGTCTCTCTAAGGTCGTGGGTCAAGAGTCGTTATGTATCGGACGTTCTAATTGTATTGATGTAACTTTTATTTAATAATATTCACATATTTGTAGTTTGTTTATTGTATATATGGTGTCTATTTTCAAATCACTGATCATTATCAGATCAGCGTCTTTACAAACATAATTTGTTAATTTGCCCATTTTTGTGATTTTTTATTAAGTATTGAATTAGGTATTTGTCTCCCATCTCACCTGATGGTAAATGACGATGAAGATGAGTATGTTACAACCTATCCAAGAGATACCTATTTATTCTAGTTTTGAATGTTCCAGGACTGTACTTGCATGGAAATATAGAATATCGATAAAGGGGAGTTATCGATAAAAGTATAAGTTCGCATCTCTAAGGTCATGGGTCAGGAGTCGTCGTTGCAGGTTGGATGTTCTAACTGCAGTGACGTAACGTTTACGCAAACGTGATTTACCCGCGCTTGTTCATGCCGACACACATTTACAAAGTGGAATTACTGAGATCATTTTTTAGGGTTTCGTACCTCAAATGATAAAAGGGAACCATATAAACTCAGTCGTTTGTCCGTAAGTCTGTCTAGAGCTTTTTTCAAAATCAGCGGTCCATTATGAAGCTGTAAAAAAATCAAGTTAATGCAATGAAAAGTTAGGACAGTTTATATCGCGAATTTTCTCAAAATCGCAAGAGAATTAAAATCTATAGTGTATCTCCCGTTGGCTTTTAATCTTGAAATTTGGCATGAAGCAAAAACAGACAAGATTTAAATATTTAATTTCTGCGAATTACTTCCGGCACTCTTTAATTTGTGAAAACATATTGGTTGTCTGTAAAGTCGGTTTATGGACGATAATTTTACGTGATAATGGTGGAAGAGAGATAGATGCGTCACAAGCCGAACGCTTAGGCAGATCGTGCCTCTCAATCGCTTGGTCCGCGCTCTTGCTTGAACACGGAACGTGACACTTTTTCCTGCGTGCGGTCGGCGTTCTTCGATTTATAACACGTTATCAAGTGTGAAAAAGGTGTCTATACAAATCTTATAAAGGTACTAGCTTTCGCCCTCGGCTCCGCCCACGTCAATATCGATCCCTCGGGAATAGTATTTTTTCGCGGGATAAAAGATAGCTTATGTCCTTCTCCGTACTACAGAGAACTTGTATGCAAAATTTCATGATGATCGGTTCAGTAGTTACGACGTGAAAGCGTAACAAACAAACTCAGTGTCGCATTTATAATATTACTAAGGATAACATATAAAACTGATAAAGCGATCACCTGTCTAGGCATTCATGGGAATTGGGGAGAATCCTTGAGATGGAAGTGCATTTCTCGCCCATTCTAGATCACTATCGGGGCCCATTCACTTGCCCTTTGGCCAACGCATCGTTATTCATTTATTGGCACGATTACGGTATCAGAAGTTTAGTTAATATATGTGAATTCAGGCAATTTGAATTAGACGATATTTAAGTTGCGATAGGCCGAAAGTTCATAGTCAAATTGAAGCGAATTTTTAGTTGAAGAGTCTTTTTGAATATTTATTTATTCTATACTATTAAAAGATTAATTCTTGTGTAAGTATTTT
The DNA here is from genome assembly GCA_947532085.1 of Elegia similella. Classification (NCBI taxonomy): domain Eukaryota; kingdom Metazoa; phylum Arthropoda; class Insecta; order Lepidoptera; family Pyralidae; genus Elegia; species Elegia similella. Next base: position 8,292,402 of record OX383933.1, read on the forward strand.
TGTTTCTATATTAATGTGGATCTCGAAAACGGCTCCAGTAATCAAGCGGAATCTCACCGGATCTCACGCTGGGGAGAGGGTAGATCTCGGCAAATATCATGCATTTTTTCTTTTTAATTTTCTACCTGACAGTCCAATCTTTGTGGTCATGTCAATTCCAGGAGCCCGAGCTAACTTATTTTTGTAAATTTTTGTTTCTTTTTTGTGTAAATTAGGGGTTTCTTGCCATAAAATCATCATAAATTCCTAAAAAATATGCATCCATGTTTAAAAAAGTCTAACAAGAGCAAGGACAGGCCGTAATCCGATTTGGCTGGAAACGCAACCAAAAAGCCTAGCCAACGCTAGATAGACCTATAAGTTATTTCAAGGCTTGTTTAGTAAAATATGTAGAGTCGCACTGCAAACCACCTAACAAGAGCAGGATAGGCCGGTATCCGATTTTGGATAGAAACGCAACCAAAAAGGCTAGCTAACGCTAGGTGGAGCTATTGTTTAATTTGTGAAATATGTAAAGTCGCACTGAAAACCACCTAACAAGAGCAAGGACAGGCCGGTATCCGATTTTGGCTAGAAACGCAACCAAAAAGGCTAGCTAACGCTAGGTGGAGCTATTGTTTAATTTGTGAAATATGTAAAGTCGCACTGAAAACCACCTAACAAGAGCAAGGACAGGCCGGTATCCGATTTTGGCTAGAAACGCAACCAAAAAGGCTAGCTAACGCTAGGTGGAGCTATTGTTTAATTTGTGAAATATGTAAAGTCGCACTGAAAACCACCTAACAAGAGCAAGGACAGGCCGGTATCCGACTTTGGCTGGACATGCAACCAAAAAGCCTAGCCAATGCTAGATAGACCTATAATGTATATAGCACACAGAATGAAGAGATATAGAAAAGTTAGAAGCGGAAAAGTGTGCTATATGCCTAAGTTACCTATATCAAGGCTTGTTTAGTAAAATATTTGAAGAGTCGCGCTCATCATCGTCATCACGATGATGATGATGATGAGAGTCGCACTGAAAACTAATAACTTAAAGAAAAGGAGTAGCATTCTCCAAAGCACGTTCACCTAACGATTTTACGTTTTAGCCCGCAAAAGTCTACGTAATATTGTTTCATTTATGATTTAATTTTTAAAGTATAGAATGAGCTACTTAAGAAGTCTGTATGTGTTTAAAACTGTGGGCTTATCGTTATAAAATCGAGAGATTGCTTTGACCTAGGTCACATCCAAGTGTGGATATTAGTCATCTCACAACCGCGGCGTTGGTCTAGATTAAAATAAATATGGCGCAACAATTTCCAAATCTGGCTTTGAATGTGTCATCTCACATCAGTGCCGTCCTTGGCTATCTTATCATTAAATAAACATTAAGGGATTTAAATGTGCATTACTTAAGTACACTTAAATGCTCTTAGATTTATAGTTAATAGACTCAGGTGTTACTTTGCGGAAGTCAAAGCTACATTTACTTTGAGACAATTTACTTTGCGTGCTTCCGCCACCAGTTAGTTCATGCAAACTATTGCTGGCCAGCGCCCACCCACTACTGTTAGTCCCTTCATACCCGCCACCAATAGTTGATGCATGCAACCCTGGTCGATACTGCTGCATCCGATGAGGCTGCAGCAATATCGGCCGTCGTGCTCGCGACACGTGTTTCGCCTCTACACGAGGCATCTTCAGGCAGTGAACCCTAGATGTTGATCGTTCGAATGGCATGTTCTTAGATTTATAGCTGAAATAGCTAAGATAAATATATTTTAAGCTGGAGTAAATACATAAATAAATAGTATTTAATTAAGACACTGCTTAACGTATATTTAGGGGTGTCATCGTGAACTGCCATTCATCCGAGTGAATAACTACCAATATTATAAATGCGAAAGTGAGTTTTTTTTGTTTGTTTGTTTCTTTCGCTTTCACGTTTTAACTACTGAACCGATCATCATGAAATTTTGCATACACGTTATCTGGGGTATGAAGAAAGACATTGACATAAGTAAGTAAAGTACAGTCGGCCAAGCAGATACCTGACCCCCTGACTTTTAAAACGTAAATTCACACTTTGCTGTGAAGCGCCACCTACCGTGATTTTTGACAAGTAGACAGAAAACTGCTAGTATAAACTTGTTTCTGATAACCTGCTCAGTTGCAAATTTTGTATTTCTATAATCTCAGCTTTCAAGTAATCATCAATGGTAAGAACAAGAAAGAATCAAAAACAATCCTACCAACTAATCAAAAATATTGTTCACTCGCGTCACAATTACATTCAAGATACTGCGATTACTGTGTATCCAAAACCCCACCAGTTATTAGGCATCCCGTTTCATCTTATATATCAGATTTTGTGAAAGCTAATAGTGTATTGTGAAGACAACCACAGTATTTAAAGTATCTATATCTAGAGAGTTAGGTATCGCGGTAAGTAGAAATTATAAGTATTAAATATACTTACTTAATTGTCACACTATTTTTTGTTTCGTAAAACATAGGGTTTGTGATAAATGTCTAAGATAAATATATCTCTTACAGAGAAACACCGTCCGTTTGTGGATTCGGAGATTTAAGAAGACTCGGTCAACTGGCGTAACATATAATATTTCAATTGAAACAGTGAGGAAACATTCAACAAGAACGAGATCGTATTTTATTCTGATGAAAAAAGTTTTAAGTCTGATGATGGTGGCAGAAAAATATTGCGGAGAAGACATGGCCAGCGTATAACCATCAAAATAATTTGCCTTTGAGAACAGTGGCAGGATAACATTAGGTAAAAATATTCATTAAATAGTTAAGTAAAATAATAATAATATTTAATACCTAGTGTATTATGCAGTGTAGATTATTAGGTAACTGATCGTATTATTGTTTTGCAGGTTATTGGGTACAGATGTCTTCAATGGGCCCAGGGGAGCTGGTAGAATTCGGCGGCCGGATGAATAAAGAAAAATACTTGGAAATTTTATGAGATGTGGTGATTCCAACAGTGTGCAATGTAGAATATATTTTATTTAAGACAATTGTTCTGTGATCTAACTGTTATTGAGTGACCAATTAAAATCCCAGATTGTACGGTCAAATAGTGCTTAACTGGGACACGAGACACGAGTAAAGTTTGAACTTAAATCAATTTAGACAAAGAGGTTATACTAAATTAATAAATATGCGCATAAATGATATGTGATCTGATCTAACATGGTAAGTGAAATGACAAATAGACGAACAAAAGCTTCAAAATGGGGGTCACCGTCTCCCATATTAAAATTCATTTAATGCCATAGGTTTACATATTCATTCTTATACTATTATCGAAGCAAAGTTATTCACATAGCACTATTTGACCCTACACATTTAAAAAAATATAATACTATGATTAAAAAAAAGTTGAGAGTTGTAAATTGTTACTTATTAAGTAACATGTTGGTTCTCTCTACAGAAGATTAATCATAGTTTGAATTAAGTAGGCAGGTATTTATTTCACTGTTAAATTTTTTTGATGTAATAAAGTAATTAAAAATTTAAAATGCTTTTTATTAACAGTAATTAGCTCGGTAACATTATGTTAAAACAACCAAAATTACACAAACATCACAATACGAAGTAGTTAAAATTGTTAAAAAATAAAAAGCTTTGGAGGATTTGAACCTGTTCCCTCATAAACACACTAACTATTATACCGTAGTGCCTACGACTTGCGCCACATCTAACTAGTGAAATATCTTTGAAATAAGCGTATCGTATGCTAGGGCTTATTTTATTTATCAAAAATCGAATAGATGGCATTAGTCATCAAGGGTATCAGATTTCTGCTTATTAACCTTATTTGTTCATTCACAATTCAATAGATGGTACTAGTCGCAAAGGATATTACACTTGTATATTTTTATTTTTGGGTTTAAACCACGGATGGTTCTTTAGTTTGCGAAAAATGGCGCTGTTGTAGGGGGGCAGATATCTCCTTGGCTGACTGTACTATTTCCAAGGGATCGAGATTGACGCGGGCGGAGCCGCGGGCGAAAGCTAGTTCCAATATAATCCAATTCCTATCCTATTGCAACTTTAAAATGCTGCCGATGGGAGACTTAAATATGCAGGTCGTTATGCGTGGCAAGTAGGTAATATCCAGCCGCCTATGTCCAGCAGTGGGCTTCTTATGGCTGAAATTAAATTATGATATGAATCGAAATTGTTTTAACAACGCATCAATCAATATATTTTTATGACTGTGGTGCTATCCAATCTCACTTGGTGTGCCCAGAAAGCCCAACGTCTTGCTCTCAACAAGATTTTAATGAGGCAAACGAACGGGCAATTATTTTCTTTCGCGCCGCCTTATTTTCTTTTTCTTATTAAATTAATTATTTTTTATTGGATACGCACCTCACACTCTTCTTCAGGTCACAGCTGAAAATCAGTGTATTGCTTTCGGGCAATATTACCACTGAGCTGCGTCCTTTTTGTATTGCTGTATCACACGCATCGAGAAATGCGCAGGTAGGGATTTTGTATTTGAGTTAATTTTTGTACTTGCTTTTTTCTTATGACTGTGTATTTTTTTTTGTATGTGTGTTATGGCAGCAAATAAATGAAATAAATGAATTATCTATCTATCTATCAATTACGGTAGCAACACGATTCGCGCTCGACATGTGGCACCTTCAAAACAGCGCACTAATCGTGTTTCGGAGCTGTTTAGTCCACAGTTTCAATAAACCGCGCTCACACGTCTCACGACGACGAAGGTACAGATGCAAAAACTACGCATCAAAAGTGAAAAAAAATATTCTATAACTCGTATCTCTTTTTTTTCAGTATGTACCATTTTTGTCGTTGTTTGTAAGTATGCATGATGTTTTGACTCGGGAACATTAATAAGGCTTTTTTGTATGAGACTGTGTATCTACCATTATATTTGATTGAAGATTAAGTAGTTTAAAAATGACCACTAACACTAACACATAATAAAGGAAGTCCCAAGCAACAGCAGCTGTAATACCCACGTAATAGTAATTATTACGTTATAAGGTACCATATAAAACCTTGATATCACAGAGAATGAGGAAACGCGGCGTGGAAATCCGGTTGAGACAATAGTTCTAGCACGCGACTTCTCTTATCTTGATGTCACTCAAATATATTACTTATGTAAATAGCATTGTTACTTAAACGTATTATATAAAAAGGCAGATTTAATTAGAACTGCCTGGTAGTTGAAAAATTTAAATAATATAAAGTATTTTATCAATTAACATTGAAAATATGTGATGAAGGCCACAGGTAGGATTCGAACCCACGTCCCTTAGGTTTACGCCCTAAGTGTGATTTGAAGTCACGGTGGTGTAATGGTATCACACTTAGGAAATCTATGAAAACGGCCAAAAAATCATGTCAGTTGTATGGATTCCCTTATATATTAATTTTTGTTAAGTGAATAATATAACTCAATAATCTGCAAATATTTCAAGCGTCTACCTGCTGCCGTTATCAATATCGAGCAAAAACGAGCAAAAAAGTCACGTTTTTTGTTTGAAAGCCCCCTTAAATATTTATTTCATTCTGATTTTTAGTATTTGTTGTTATAGCGGCAACAGAAATACATCTTCTGTAAAATTTTCAACTGTATAACTATCACGATTCATGAGATACAGCGTGGTGCAAGACAGACGGACAGCGGAGACATAGTAGGGTCTCGTCCCGTACCGTACCCAAAGGATAAACCTTTGGGTACGAAACCCTAAAAAGCGTTGTAACTTCCACGCTTTGTATAAACACACGCCGGGTCAAGTTATTTTAACAATTTTATGTTCATTCGAAAAAGCCTTGCCGCTCTGTTGATATTACTTTAATTATACAAATTTATAAGGGTGAGATTTGTAATGGTAAACATACCGTTTTTATCTCAACAACCTTACTTGTATTTATAATATTATTATTTTTTTTCTAACAAAAATTCTAATTACTGAATTAATCTCAGTAACAAAGTCAATTGACATAAAGTACGTACCTTTTTAATTATGTATATAACCGGGATTTAGCACGAACCTTTTTATAATTTATGTCCTGTATAACGTTGATGAAATACTATATATTTACATATACAACATTGATGAAAAGGGCATTATCAAAAGTATCAAGTCGAAAGGTCAACACCCCATTCAAAGAAATAAGTTTAACTCCCAGAGGAATATAATATTTAATTAAGTATGTTTCTTCCATGCTGGTCTGGGAGAAAAGAAAAAACATAAGTATAGATCATCATCGTCGGGTCTTTTTAGTCTCCACTGCAGGAGCATGACTCTCTCTGTACTACCGGAGCCATACTTGGCCAGAGCAGACAGAGAATTTGTGACACTCTTCTCGCTGGCCAGTCAGGTTGGAGAGGTCTCATTGATGTTTATGAGCTTTATTTAGCTTGTATTTCCTAAGTCGCCTCTTACAACCTCCATGGTAAGACTTGGAGTGGTCCTATTCTACTCTGCCAGCTGAGGCGTGTAGATGGAAAACGGAATCAAATAGTGATGGGTTGCTAGCCGCATCGCCTATTGACATAATTTCGCAGATTTTAGCCCAATCTCTCGATCGGCTTTTACGATGCGTGGGAAGAGAAGCAGCTGGCACATTCTACGTTTTTTTCTTTTCTGCCAGTTGATCTTTTTATTCGTATTTATTCTCCCGGAAGTGTTATTAAGTCGATTGCATTGTTTGTACCACGCGCCTTGTGTCTCAACGAAAAGTCAATGACACCTTAATTACACCTTTCTTAGTCATGATTCATGAATCTTAGAGAATAATTAGTTGCATCAGCTATTGAATATTTTATACACGTTTTATCACTCTGAAGTTGAATATGATTGGATTACCAGTTACTTAAGACTTCACGTGCCGTGTGGTTTCCGGCTTAATACATACATTAAGGGACACATCACACCGATTAAGCTAGTTCCAATATTGTAACATTGTGTCGTGATAACTATATGTTATAATAGATACATAATATAGAGATCCAAGACCCAGGCCAATCTAAAAATTATCGATTCCCCTCTTGACCTCCCTGGGAATCGAACCCGGTATTCTTTCGTTTATAGATTGCGTTCTTAGACCACTGAGCTACTATTGTTTCGACAATGGGAACATATAATGATTAAATAGTATAAAAAACAAAGTCGCTTTCCGCTGTCTGTCCCAGTTATCAATATCGAGTAAAAACGATCAAAATAATCACGTTTGTTGTATGTGGGCTCCCTTTAAGTATATATTTTATTCTGTTTTTAGTATTTGCTGTCATAGTTTATTCTTAATTCTCATATGACAATATTTAAAACATCCTGGGACCTGCGAGATATAAATTTAAATATTGTCATGGGTGATGTCATGCGAGTACCTTTCTTAATTTTTTTTTATAAAAATATAAATAAATATTGGTAATATTAAGACTTTTAAATTTTTTACATAATTACCTAACGTTTTTGCTGCCCACTTAACATTTTTATTTGCGAGCTTCGTTTTAGACGAGTCGATGTTTTAGACCAAATACATTTGCGACCATTCGATACTAAATCGTGGACGTCTTAGCGGTAGTAAACTCTCAAATTGATAATTGTTCACAACTAAGTAAGCTGTTTAAGCGTAAGCTACGTGCTTTATGACGGAGTTCAAAAGAGAAAGGGGTAACGCAATTAGTTACATGGTAAGTTCTCGGGTTAAGCTGGCACAACCTTTACTGAGAACTTCCTGGATGTTGCTTAGTTATTAAACAACCTGTGCTGTTTACAACGCTAGTTTTTAGGGTTCCGTACCCAAAGGGTAAAAACGGAACCCTATTAATATCACTCCGCTGTCCGTCTGTCACCAGGCTGTATCTCATGAACCGTGATAGTTAGACAGTTTACATTTTCACAGATGATGTATTTCTGTTGCCGCTATAACAAGAAATACTAAAAAATATAATAAAATCAATATTTAAGGGGGCTCCCATACACAAGACATGATTTTTTTTGCTGTTCTTAAAGATATCGGTACGGATCCCTTCGTGCGCGAGACCGACTCGCATTTGGCCGGTTTTTACTACTTATACTTATTCTGTCTTATTATAAAACGAGGACTATCTTTAATACCTGGTTTAAACCACTATCCGACCAAAATAAGACGACACTTATAACTTTGACAAGTTTGACATTCGGCCAACTTTCATTGTCAATTTGATTTGGACGGATAATGGTTTAAACCAGACCAGGTAATAAAGTTAGTCCGCGTTTCGAACCCTTCTGGCAACGTAGCTTTCGGCCCATAAGGCAAAAGACGATGATGAGAGAGTTGCTGCTCTCCAAAGGCTTTTGCCATTAGTTCTCAGATAGTCACTTCAGGCTTACATGCACGTTTCTTATACTTCCGATTCTGACGCTGCTGCGATTTTGAGCTGGGGTAGGATAGGAATTTGTTGGATTTGGGAAGGGAAATGAGGTATTTGGGCATTGACCATAATTTCAGTGATGGTAAACTTCATTAAGGCGATACCACTGTAAATAAGGTCGTTCTGAACCTTATTTATCTCGCAAAATACTTAAATTAGTAGTTTCAAATCTAAGTAATATGATTTTTGACTATTTCATCTCCAAAAATTGAAGATGAAAACACGTTTTGATAAAATTTTCTCGATAGAAATATTTTTTGAAAAATGGTCTTCGTTCGCAGAGTTTTTGTTATTGTAGCTCAAATGCGACGAATGAAATAATGATTTTTAGACTAAAAGATAGGTTATTAGTAAAACATCAAAATGTAAATATAAAAATACAATTAACCGGTCTGATTTTATATAAAATAGAAATAACGAATTTGGCGCTTACGTTTTTGTCTTTGAGCGACTCGAGACTATTTCCTATCTCATCATTCATGGGCTAAACCGCCAAGCGCTATCCCTTGCGCACACTTGATCAGTCCTTTGCCGAGCGATGGTACCAAACATTTGAGGCCTCGTCTTAAGAAACCAATACAGAAATTGTAATAATTAATTAATGCTCACTAGTCAAAAAAGAAGTGTATTGTCATTTTCAAATTCATGTATGTTTGTTAGTTTAATTATTCTACCATAGCTTCTAAATGCCTCAACGGACTTGGACGTATGGGGTATTGTTAGAATCCTTACACCCTACCGAGTGACATATTCTATTTTATTGGCAGAGCAATCATCTTTTGTTGCTTGAAGTCGGTTTTTTTAACACTTTCCGGGACATCCCGCCTGGAGACGTAAACTTCTATTGTTGTGTCTGTATGAGTGTCTGTGAATGAGTTAAATTGAAAGATAAGTAAAAAATAAAATTGTATTGGAGAGGATTAAACTGTTAACAGAAAGTATTAAAAAGTACTTAACTTGTTGCATGCGTGTTCATGGCATATAATTTGCAAAAAGACAGCTTAATAAGAAGTAATTTTATGCGCAGATCTCGACCTCCGACACCCCGCAATTGTTACGTAGCTTTCTCTCGTAAGCGTAAAAAGCTTATCTTCCGAATGTAAACATAATTTGTGTTTTATGTCCGATCATACGATCGCATTGCCTTTATTATGTAACTTGATCTTCGGTTATTGGTGTGTAAATTACTTATAATATATGGGCGACCTTTTAAAGATACTAGGTCCGTTGCTTTTCGGCGCATTGACATTTAGGGATTTGAGCCATTAGCTGGTTGAGGTATCGGGTGAGAGGGCTAGCAATTTCCTTGGACAGAGAATAAGCATTGCCATCCAACGTGACAATAATCAGATTAGCTGATCTTTTAAATATAAATATCAATTATTACGTGGCTTTATCTGGTAAACATAAAAAGTTGATATTTCGGATATTTGTAACACAATGTCGATCATATAGGATAGTTATTATATTACTTTTATTATGTAACTTAATAGTGCGTTTATCATCATCATTTCGAGTAGGTGACACGGTCAATCGACCATCCATTCCCTTGGGATCCGCCTCTCGGCCTCTGACGTGGTTCAGAAAGCACGGAATCATCCTTATTATCAGACAATAAGGTGATTCAAGCCTGCAATGTCCTAACCAAACTGGAAACAACTAATCAAAGTATGCTTCCCGTGGGAATCGAACCCACGACTCTCGGGTCTAAAGGCAAATGCCTTAACAACTGGACCACGGAGGCAATTATAATTAATTCGATACATAGATGTTGAAATCCATTCCGGCTCACCGCTTCCACCTACCTCGGAGACAGAAAAGGAAGTCATACCAGTCATAAAGTTGCTCAGAGCGGGTATGGTATCCCATATTGTGACGCAATGCATAAGCTAGGGCGGATCCAGGGGGGTCATGGGGGTCATGACCCCCCCCCCCCTGGGGACCACTAATTAAAATTGTTAAACATAATGTTTTTAAATATTCATCCATAACTAGCTCCGTGGCGCAGCGGTCAACACGCCAGCCTGCGACACGGAGTGACCGGGTTCGATCCACGGCCAGGTCAAGATGGAAAATGATCTTTTTCAGATTGGCCTGGGTCTTGGATGTGTATCTATATATGTATTTGTTATAAAATATAGTATCGTTGAGTTAGTATCCCATAACACAAGTCTCGAACTTACTTTGGGGCTAGCTCAATCTGTGTGATTTGTCCGTATATATTTATTATTTATTATTATTATTTATTATAAATCCATAAAAACGTACCCATTGATATAGATGAAGTGATAACGCGTTTCGGAAGAAGACGTACAAGAAAAATTGAATTTTTTATATAAATATTTGTATTTTTAAGTACAGTCAGGGACAGAGATTCCTGACCAGGCCTTCTACCTCTATCTTGAATTTTCTCTAAAACTATACATGAAAATTTATATTAGGAAAGACTTAATTAAAATCTTTCTGTATGTACATTTTCATGTTATTATTATTTATAGTTTAAGAGAAAATTCAAGATACAGGTAAAGGGGCCTGGTCAGGCATCTCTGTCCCTGACTGTACAGTAAGTACTTACATACATTATTAAAATACCTACTTGTTACTTCTATATATGATTATAAAAAAATTATAACTTCTTATGACTTGATCACGACTCTGTGACCCCCAGTGTGTGGTGTAACAACCTCCGTGGTCTAGTGGTTAAGGCATTTGCCTGTTGACCCGGGGGTCGTGGGTTCGATTCCCACCGGAAGCATACTTTGTTTAGTTGTTTCCAGATTGGTTAGGACATAGCAGGCTTGAATCACCAGATTGTCTGATAATAAAGATGATTCCGTGCTTCGGAAGGCACGTTAAGCCGGTGATCCCGGCTGCCATCAGGTAGTCGTTAAAAGAACCACGTCAGAGGCCGAGAGGCGTTTCCGAAGAACTTTGACACCAGGGTGTGCATGGTCGATTGACCGTGACACCTACTCGAAATGATGATGTGACTCCCCCTGGCACCAAAGGTGGATCCGCCCTTGTGCATAAGTCTCTGAGAAATGGAAAATGGGACTGTAGCCCCGCCCGCGGCGCATATTAATATGACAGGCTTTATTTGTCTGTCTGTATATTACAGCCGTTACTGATTATTGCCCGTCTTTTTAATAGAACTAATATGAAGTGTATTACTTATATAAACGAGGAGCTAGATGGCCTATTTAGCGTGTGCATTATTAGCGCTTACAAATGTTAAGCAACCCTGGGTGAGGTCTCCACTGGGATGGGTGACCAACAAGTGGCGAACATTTTTTTTCCAGTGTTCCTCCGTGCTTCGGAAGGCACGTTTTGTCATTGGTCCCGGAGATCATCAAGTGCAGTCGTTAAGCTGTGTCAGAAACATTTAAGCAGCTTGAAAAATCTAACACCGGTTTGGCCACCTACACACACAAAAACAAACAAGCTTATATAAATGTTTATAAACTGATGACTTCTTGGTATTATGGGAATTTTCTGGCTTAACCGTGATTTCCAACGAAGATCTGTGGAGACTCATGAAAAACCGACGGATGTCCAGCCGGCCTATTAGCTAACTTAGTGTACAACGTTTTGATGGTCATTTCAAAATACATTGCGTTTTATATATCTTAAATAAAAATAGTCAATCATACGAAAGCCGCAATGTATTTTGTAGTGTCTATTAAAACGTTGTAGACTGAGTTAGAAAATAGGCCGGCTGATCCGTCGGCGTAAGTAGTGGATCGGGCACACATTATGCCCGCCGCTCACGGACATATTCCTCGAAGAGCTCTAGACTGGTAACCGCAGGTCAAGCGTAAGCGTTGACGCCTAATACTATTTTGACACCTAACGTTTCGAAATCTTTACAGATTTCATGATCGCAGGTAGACTAAGTTGACATTTGTCAAGTTTAAGTCAAGTTCTTAGTTTTTTCATTGTGCTACGTTGACGTTTGTCAACAAGTTGTAAAACGCGATAAAACAGTATTAAGCATAGAAGTATGAAGAGACGCATTTTTTTTAAATCTATGGGTAACAATCGATATGTTGATATATTGATATATGGAAAACATTGTATGCATAATATTTAGTTATATTATGTATACTATTTTATTTGGCAAACTCCATGGCGCAGAGATTAATAACAGGCCAACCTGTGATACGAGGGTTCCCGGGTTCGATCCCCGGTCAGGTCATGGTGGGAAACGACCCGAGGGATCGACATTGACGCGGGCGGGGCCGCGGGCGAAAGCTAGTCCTTACTAATATTATAAATGCGAAAGTGAGTTTGTTTGTTTGTAACGCTTTCACGCCGTAACTACTGAACCGATCATCTTGAAATTTTGCATACAAGTTCTCTGGAGTACGGAGAAGGACATTGGCTACCTTTTATCCCGGGAAAAAGTACTATTCCCGAGGGATCGACATTGACGCGGGCGGAGCCGCGGGCGAAAGCTAGTAATATTATAAATGCGAAAGTGATTTTGTTTGTTACGCTTTCACGCTGTAGCTACTAAACCGATCATCATGAAATTTTGCACACAAGTTATCTGGAGTATGGAGAAGGACATAGGCTATCTTTTATCCCGGGAAAGGTACTATTTCCGAGGGATCGACGCGGGCGGAGCCTCGGGCGAAAGCTAGTCTATATAGTTATTTTATATTTTATATTTATTTATTACTAGCTTTCACCCGCGGCTCCGCCCGCGTCAATGTCGATCCTTCGGGAATAGTACTTTTTCCCGGGATAAAAGGTAGCCTATGTCCTTCTCCGTACTCCAGAGAACTTGTATGCAAAATTTCATGATGATCGGTTCAGTAGTTACGGCGTGAAAGCGTAACAAACAAACAAACAAATAAACAAACAAACAAACGCACTTTCGCATTTATAATATTAGTAAGGATTTTATTATTGTTTTATTAAGATTCAGTTTCGTTTACCAAACAAAGGAACTGATATTTTAATGAACCATATTTAACAACAATGATACTAAATAACAATCTAGAGGCCAATGATTTCTCAACTAAGACCAAATTAATGGCTAGTCAAAATATAAAGCCGCCCACAGTCTTGCGCAACTTTCAACTTTGGTGGTTTGGACAATTTCGATCCACAATAGCACTAATGAATGTGCATTTATGTCTGCATTCGACCTTGAAGGCTTCACAGTTTTGTTTACATTGTAAGCCTATACGCAGTTTTAAAGAAAACAAAACAAAAAAGGAAAGGGTTTTGATTATTGCATGTTTTTTTTATTGTTTTTCCTTACTATCTCATCTAATTCTTAAAAGCTCACATACATTTTTATTTTTGAAGCTGCCTAAAGGCATCAGATATAATTTAAACCACCACATAGTGACGAGATTTTTAAACACTAGAGAGCAACATATAATTAGGGCAGGTTCAAATACAAATCCTGTATTTTGCCATACATATAAAACCATCGTAAGGTTTTACCGAAAGAAGGTATGTGGTGTTTGGTGAAACGTACATAGTATCACGCCTTTTTCCCTTACGGGGTAGACAGAGCCTAAGTCTATAAGACCTGAAGGCCACGTTTAGCGGTGGGCATTAGGTGGAAAACAGAATAAAAATAGTGATGGCTAGCCGCATCGCCTATTGACACGATTCCTCAGATTTTTACCCATTCCTTCGATCAGCTTTTACGATCTGCGCGGGAAGAGAAGCTGGTACATTTTTTACGTTTTTTCTTTTCTCCCAGACCAGCATGGAAGAGTTTGGTAAAACAGTTTTTTATAAATATAAAATAGATTTTTATGATCGGTGTAGATCCCTTTAAAACTCTTCAGTAGTCGTATCCATTGTAACAAACTCAGTGTCGCATTTTTATCGTCAAAGTAGGCTTAAGAACGAAATAAAAAAAACAGGAAGTAATTACTTAATGAGCCAACATTCGGAGAAGACGGTGAATACTGAAGTCAATTAAGAAAAGTAATAGTCAGAAATGGTATTTATTTGAAATTTGCATAATCTTATCTTAATATATATAAATCTCGTGTCACAATGTTTGTCCTCAATGGACTCCTTAACCACTTAACCGATTATAATAAAATTCGCACACCATGTGCAGTTCGATCCAACTTGAGAGATAGGATAGTTTAAATCTCAAATTATAGTCGCAATTTTAATTCATAATAACAGAAATTGCCGCGGACGAAGTCGCGGGCAACAGCTAGTGATTCAATAAATATCTTTTTAAATTCCGTTTTGAGGTAGCGTAGGTACCTAAATAAAAAATCGTCAGCTGCTTCTTCTCTTTTGTACAGTCACAATATAATTGTACTTATTTCTCTTTTGTACAGTCACAATATAATTGTACTTATTCCATTAGAGACCTCTACACATTGATAGAAGAACCGCTGAATATACAATATGTGCAGTTCGATCCAACTTGAGAGATAGGATAGTGTAAATCTCAAATTATAGTCGCAATTTTAATTCATAATAACAGAAATTGCCGCGGACGAAGTCGCGGGCAACAGCTAGTTGTGTATATAGTAAAGATAATATGAGTAAGTTTAGGCAAATTGTTAAAAGCATCCCAGAGCTACTAGAAATAAATTTCTAATACTGCTCAACAGAATCCTAATATGGCTACATGTTAGAACTGTGTATATCATTGGTCCAGACCACAATGAGACCAGAAACATTGAAAGAGTTAAATAATAAGCTTTTTAAAATGAAATTAAAGAAAATTTTTAATAGACAAATTAGGGCATGGAATACCGAAAAGATTTTCATACCGGTATTGATACCGGTATTGAAATTTCGAAAACCGGTATACCGGTCATTTCGGTATTTTTTCGGTATTTTTTTAAAATACTGCTAATTTCTGTTTAAATTATATATATTGCTATATATTATTATATATACCAATAGCGATTGGTAAGTCTTGTTTCAGGAGAGCGATTAAAGTAGTTTCTAGGCTATGTGCTAGAAACACTGAAACCTTTTATCAACTCCTCAGAAACCACAAAATGAATAAAGGTAATAAAGAATACTAAAGAAAATGCGTTATTTGATCCAAGAATTATTTGAATTGTTTCCTTGGCACAAATACCACAATCAAATATATATTAAAATTAGTTTTACTCTCTAAGGATAAGAAAACACTTCGCCCTAAGGGTCTTCATGGAGAAATACAGACGGAAAACACGTCTCTCCACTTCCTGTTTCTGTATGTACGAGGGACGATCTGATGGGCATTGAAGTATAGACATTATCTGCGACATGTACCGTGACTCCGATTCCAGAGTTAGGATTGCTGTTGGTGAACCGTCACAGTCCACCAAGGCTCGGTACTCAGCTCCTTCTTGATTAGTGCGATTTTAGAAGAAGTGTCAAAACGTAATATTATTTAAACTAACGCGAGATATCATTTTAATATATTACAAAACGGTTTAACTCACGTGTTTTTAGTCGGAAAAATGCCGACAGTTTCAGCCTAGTCAGTAGGCCATCCTCAGGGCGAGTGTCAAGGACGTCCCGGCGCGGCCGTCAGCTGATCACTGAGGAGGGCCGTCGCCCGCGCCGCGCGTCTCCGCGAGGCGCGCTCGCGCCGATGCGTTGGATAGGGGGTCGAACGCCTCCGAAGACGTCGTGGCTGGTCTTCCATCGTCTTCATCAGCTTCCGGTAGATCAGGGACGCTTGAGTGCAACGAGCTGACCGTATCGACACCTCGTAACTGGATGTTATCCGTCTTCAGGCACGCTTGAAGAAGTGCTTTCCAAGTACTTTGCGCGGGACTGTACTGTGTACTGTTTCGCATGGAAACATGTATACGCCTGGTACACTCAGTGGATCATTATCCTTCGGATGTCCCGCGCGGACTGGACTGGCGGCTGGACTTTACCTCCTACTTGGAAACCAGTTCTTCAAGCGTGCCTGAAGACGGATAACATCCAGTTACGAGGTGTTGAAACGGTCAGCTCGTTGCACTCAAGCGTCCCTGATCTACCGGAAGCTGATGAAGACGATGGAAGACCAGCCACGACGTCTTCGGAGGCGTTCGACCCCCTATCCAACGCATCGGCGCGAGCGCGCCGCGCGGAGAGACGCGCGGCGCGGGCGACGGCCCTCCTCAGTGATCAGCTGACGGCCGCGCCGGGACGTCCTTGACACTCGCCCTGAGGATGGGCTACTGACTAGGCTGAAACTGTCGGCATATTTCCGACTAAAAATACGTGAGTTA
The DNA here is from genome assembly GCA_947532085.1 of Elegia similella. Lineage (NCBI taxonomy): Eukaryota > Metazoa > Arthropoda > Insecta > Lepidoptera > Pyralidae > Elegia > Elegia similella. The sequence goes on from OX383933.1 coordinate 8,309,034, forward strand.
AACCGTTTTGTAATATATTAAAGTGTCAAAACGCATCAGAAATACACATGAGCTTCCTCCGTGGCTGCTCATGCATGTATACTGACGATATCGCACTGGCAGATGCGGAAAGGGGAAGACGTGTGCGACGCGTGAATATATGGAAGGAGTCGCTTGAGAACGGCGGCTTTAAACTAAATGTGGCGAAGACTACAGGGATTGCAACGTTACAGATTCCGTGCCTTTACGCATAGGCGGTAACGTGGTCGAGCGTACTTACCAGTTTAAATACCTGGAATCTGGCCTTTACGCGTCCAGAGATAACATAACTTGCATAATGTGACTGGTATCATTTGTGACCCAAAAATGTATTTTAAACTAAAAGGACAGGACATTTTCGACCTGTGCTCTTATATGGAAGTGAAGCACAGGCTACGTGAGCGACTCAAGAGGGAGCTGCGTGTCACGGAAATGGATATGCAGCAATGGATGTGTAAAGTTTCGCGAAATGGCCGCATAAGGAACTCACACATTCGCGGTAGCCTCCATGTCCGACACATAGCAGGCAACTCTCCTGCAAGGCCGCCTACGCTGGTACAATCATGTTTTGCGAAAACCAGGAAATTACATAGGGAACAATCGTCTGGCCATGTTCACCGAGTCCCGACAGAAGGGAGAAACCCAAGAAGTGCTGGGTTGATGTAATTGGGGAGGATATGCGTGCAATGGCCTCATAACATGCAGTTTCTTGAGTAGTTGATTTTGATGTGATATTTTTATAATCGAGATTATTCATAATTCATGCATATAAAAACTCATCAGCAGTATGAACAACACTATGGACCACCGAAATCGAACGTTCTTCATACCCTTGCAGAAATAAATCAAATTTTTCGAAATACCGAAATACCGGTATTTTATCCTCAAATACCGGTATCAACAACCGATTTTTTTACCGGTATACCGGTATTTCGGTATACCGGTATCCATGCCCTAAGACAAATGTTACTTTAGCATAGAAAGCTTTGACGTTTTGTCGTTCCATTTACTTTCAATACGGAACTTCTATTTTTTGTGTACCGTACCCATAGAAGTTAAGAGCATTTTTTTTTTTAAATCTATGACCGTACCCATAGCAGTATGAACGTACCCAAAGGGTGACAATCATCATTTTGTGTAGGTGACACGGTCAATCGACCATGCACACCCTGGTGTCAGAGTTCTTCGGAACCGCCTCTCGGCCTCTGACGTGGTTCCTTTAACGACTACCAGATGGCAGTCGAGACCGCCGGCTTAACGTGCCTTCCGAAGCACGGAATCATCTTTATTATCAGACAATCAGGTGATTCAAGCCTGCAATGTCCTAACCAAACTGGAAACAACTAAACAAAGTATGCTTCCGGTGGGAATCGAACCCACGACCCTCGGGTCAACAGGCAAACGCCTTAACCACTGGACCACGGAGGGTGACAATAAAAATTCTACTATAGCCTTCTGTCCGAGACAGAGCTGTATCTATTGAACCGAATACGAATAGGGAGAGACTTGAAATTTCAACAGAATATGTATTACTGCTATAACAACATATAATAAAACCAAAATAAAATTAATAAGCGGTAATAATTAAAAAAAAAGCGCTGGCAGTTACGTACAGCCCGCATATGCTGAGTTGGATCCTTTTTGACAGCACAGCACAGCACGCAATCAATTTATTTATTTCTTTATATTATTTAATTTATAATTTATTTACGTTTAGATTGTATAATTAGTAGTAGTATGTAATATTGTTGTTTTTTTTTGTAAATTGCGTAAATGTGTTTCTGTTCTTATTTGTGTGTGTGCTTTTTGTCAAATAAACATTATCTTATCTTTTTTTTTATTCTTAAAGGGTCCCCCTTTATGAATAAAAAAAGGCACCAGGCAACGAAAAAAAGATAAAAAAAGATTGAAAAAAGATACTATAATAAATATACCATTACCAATACATACATCCAACCTCACAAACATTTGGTAATCATATATTCAAAACTAAAAAATATGAATTAATATTTGTCGTTCAAATTTACTTTCAATACGACATAATTAAATCGTTACGAAAAATCATCGCATATTCATGAGTATCATGAGTAATGCAAAAACGAGACAGGTGTACGAAACCAATGTGGTTCGAACAGGAAAAGAAAAAGCCATAAAGCACACAGGTACTTGGGTATTGACCCACACGATGAAGAGCTATGTTGTAAGATATTTAAGCCTTTGGCTACAAGCACTGCTTTCTGCTAACATGGGCAATCCTGAACGACGATTCGTACAGAGATATTGATTGAGAGGAGGGAGAGAGAATTAGGCTTGGTTTAGGTATGAATTATAATATTATATATTGACCTGTGGGATATTTTTTATTTACAATGCTTGTCTATTTTATTATACAATAGGCTAGATTCCTAAAAAAATATAATTAGTCCGTCAGTTAGATAATCAAAAAATATTGGACACGTATTTTTTCTTTTGTCGATTAAACAAAAATTAATAAAGATATAGCCCTTTGAAGTTCCGTGTGACGTCATAGTTTGCTACAATTTTTAGCAAACTTTGACGTCACGAGCCTCCACTCCTGAACTTTGACGCGCTTTATCTTTATTATTTATTGTTTATTTGACAAAAGAAAAAATACGTGTCCAATATTTTTTGATTATCTAACTGACGGACTAATTGTTATGTTATTATAACGACCCAGGAAACTAGCCTATTAAAATTAAATCCTTTCTAATACTCGTATTACATTTATTATAATACTAGCTGTCACGACGAAGCGAACTTCTTTTCGTTATTTTAATAGTTATTCTCCTATTTTGGATCATGACAAACCCAACAAATCATAGATTCTATAAATCGGTTTACCCGTTCTTAAGTTATGTGTTTCAACAAACCCGACTTTGTTATACAACGTGATTTTGAACCCCCAAGCTTTATTGAAATCTGGGAATCAGAATCCCTAATGGAACAAAGAAAAAAAGGTGAAAAACGAAAAAGAAAATTAGGTTTCCCATACAAAGTCGCCGATCAGCTGGACGAATTTCTATGAAAGGGTAAATTTATTTTTTCGTTTTTTACCTTTTTTCTTACAATTCTGTATTCCATAAGGGATTCGGATACCCAGATTTCAATATAGCTAGGGAGTTCAAAATCAGGCTGTATATATATATTATATTATTGATACATTGGTTTAACGGTATTAAAACATTTGCATTTAGTCATCATCATCATCTCAACCCGTCTTCCGCCCATTGCTAAGCATAGGCTTCTCTTCGCTTCCGCCATTCGCCTCGGTCCTGTGCTGATCTCATCCAGAAGCGACCCCCGATTTTGACTATATCGTCAACCCATCTCATCGGAGGACGTCTGACGCTTCTTTCCCCGGTTCTAGGCCACCATTGCTCCATCTGTATCGGGTATCCTGCCCAGTTCCATTTAATCTTCATGACCGATGCTTCGATATGCCGTACGTTACTTACGTTGTCGAAAAACGGTGTTTGGAATACGACCTAGTAATTGATGCGGAGCATGGCTTACTCCATGGCTCTCTGTGCGACTCTATGTGTGCGCAATTAGGGCCAGGTCAAGGGAATGTAATATTTTAAAAGCTTATCTTTTAGTGTCGACGACCTTTAACCAGATGTGCAATAACTGGCGAAAGCACTGTGTGCACTGTGACGTCACCACTCTCACTCTCCGTGACTCGCGGTTCAACATGTTGATGTAATGGTACCTTTGTTATCTCACAGGGCAAGCCAGTTCGTGCAAGGACTTTTGAGGATGGGTCAATGGATTTTTCTGCATTTATCACTTTTCTCGATTCACGAGCTCCATGGCTCAGTGAGCGTAAATATTATTTGCAGTAACGTAAGTAAAGCAACCCTTGGCGTGGTCTCTACTGGGATTATGTGACCATAAGTGGCATAAAATTTCATCATCATCATTACTGTCATTAGACAGTCGTTAAGCTATGTCAGACGCCTTTGGACAGCTTGAAAGATCTGTCACCAGTGTTGGCCACACATGGAAACAATCAAACAAACTTGTGTTAGAAATAAAAAATGTAAGCAACCCCGACACAAAAGTATCTCTATCTTGTAAAGCACTTAACCGATTTTGATAAAATATGACTAAGAATCATCGCTCAAAAACCTGCTTCCAAAAAAACAAATTTATATCGGTTCATCTGTAGTGTCGTGTGTAGCTATGGTGTCACGTACAGATATCTGCTCGGCCTCTTAGAGACTACTGTGTCTAATGTAAAATATTATCACCATTGCACACTCGATCACTATGTTCCAAAAATAATCATGTATATAATAAAAAATTGTAATCATTACTAGAAATGTAAAAAAAGACATGATAAAATTATAAAGATAAACTAAAAAGGGAGTAGGCGACCAATCTGTTAAAAAGACTTTATTTACGAGTTTCTTCTCTGCAGTGGTCGGTCGATAATAAAAATATTACAATGTGATTTGAAGTGAACACTGAAAATGCCTATTTTCTGAATAAACGATTTGATTTGATTTATAGCGATTAAACTTAGCCTGTGGTTTCCGGCAGAGTAGAATAGGACCACTCCTAGTCTTCCCATGGATGTCGTAAGAGGCGACTTAGGAAATACAAGCTAAACAAAGCTCATAAACATCAATGAGACCTCTCCAACCAGTTTGGCCAGCGAGGAGAGTGTAGGCCAAATCCTCTGTCTGTTCTGGCCAAGTATGGCTCCGGTAGTACAGAGAGGGTCATTCTCCTGCAGTGGAAACTAAAAAGACCTGATGATGATGATGATTAAACTTAATGGAGAAACTTTGTTTTTAACCACTGACGCAAAAAGCTCGGAAGTTCATAACGAAGAATGACTCTTGACTCATAGTTGACCAGTCCTGCATCCCTTCTTTCGAGGTGAAAGTTATAAATCATACAGAATTACATTTATCTCCACATTATATATTCTGAACGTTCGATGCATACCTAGATTTAGAAAAAAATGCGCCGATGCATAAAGCGTTCTATACATGAACGTTCAATAATAAATTTGACACTGATTGGCGGAGTCGTGCCTACATCCTAAAACTAAAGGTCGCAAGACCTTGTTTACCAGCATCTCAGGCTGAAGGAAACGAGAAAATGTAAAGTTATAACATACACACAATACCGACATACGATCACGTCCTGGGATGACAGAGCCTATTCAGTCACGTTCAGCGGGTCAGCATTAGGTGGAAAACAAAATGTTACTAGCGGCATCGCCTATTGACATAATTCCTTACATTATTGCCCAATGCCTTAGAAGCCGTTCTAAGGTCTGCGCGGGAAGGTAAACAGCTGGTGCATTCTACGTTTTTTTCCTTTATCCTAGACCAGTATTGAAGGAAGTCCACATACCTAGGTTCTAAGTTTTCAAAAATTGTGAGTTGACGTCTTTTGGAGAAAATGTGCTGTGCAGTTTGTTGCCGCTTCTTCTGCACTCCGCTTTGGAAGCAGAATTAAACTTAGCCATAAGTAAATTTTTGCCGTGTACAATTGTTGAGAAGTGAAATATGAGAATTTAAGTGTAGTGTAGTTTAATAAATGTTTTCAGATATCGTGTTTATAAGCTCTATTCATGATACAGAAAAAGAAATCCGTATGTATATTGTATATATGTTCCTCCATAACTCTTAAACTAATTGACTGAATTTTATGAAACTTGGTAAATAAACATTTAGAAGTACAGGACAGAGTATAGGCTACTGTATTTTTTTCTCTAGTTATGTTAAGACGTAGCCTCCATACAAACATAACATAAAATGTACGCGAACGGAGTAGCGGGCACTGCTAGTACTAAATAAACTTTTTGAAATTTGAATTTGAAATTTGGAAAGCTAGCACGTTTGGCAAAGTCCGGATTAAAGGTGGAAATTGGGCAAAAAGAGTGTACGAGCTTACCTCGCACAAATCAGCGGCACCCGGCTACATACAAGTGGGTCGCGTGTCAGCCGTTTTAACACTATAATTAGCATCAAAATATTATCATTTTCGAGATACTATCGGCCAGCCAACGAGAAAGGACCCGTCACGCCCAACCAACAAGACGTAACATATCAAGACAACACAATAAAGCAGTTTACTATGTGAGTTGGTCTTGTATCTCCACAACATCATCATCTGCAACTCATCAGCAACATCACTTCTTGTACGGTGTATAGGCTAACACCATTGCCTGCACCGTACAAAGAGTAAGAACAATTTTAAATATCAAACCCACATCTGAGAATACACGCCTTACACAACATTTTCCATACAAAGAACAAAACACATTTGCTTCAATGTGAACCCGCGAATTACGGTCATCGAGAGTAAGAGTAATGAGTTGTGACGTCATTGCATCGTTTCGCAGTTCATTGTACGCTTTTTCACGTCAATGAGATAGAGGAGGTCAACTATGGTTTTAGAGGAGAATAACTGGGTCAGAGTATTAGTGGACGTAGGTAGGTAGGAAACATATCGGTAATATATCAAACGAGTATAGCGAATGGAATTCATAATATTCAATTACTATCTAATTGAATATTATGAAATGAAATCTATCTATCTATAATTTAAGAACTGTGTTCTTGTCGGTGGAGTACTCTCCATGTCTCTCGGTTTTCAGCCATTCCCTTCACCTCTCCATATGACACAACTCCAGCCCTTTCCTTTCTCTCATCCAAATATGCTCTTCTTGGTCTTCCTTTCCCTCTCCTTGCCTCAATTTTTCCCTCTATAATATTTTTCATAAATTGATCGCGTCGTATGAAATGAAATACGATTTCAAATTTATAAACCACTATACTCTGTCTGTTTAGGTATTTAAAAACATGTAAACAATCTTGATACGTCTTTTTATTGAAATGTACACTTTAAAAATCTAAATATTTGCATTTTACTTGAATTTCATGAAATTACTTTTATTAAAATTAAATTACTTTTACTTTTACATTGAATTGGTAAGCTGTAAAGTTTTTGATTTAAAAAATGTACATTTTAATAAAAAGACGTATCAAGATCGTTTACATGCTTTTAAATACCTAAAAAAACAGAATATAGATATTTCCTATGTTATTAGTTTATTATGTTATGACTAGCTCCGTGGCGCAGCGGTCAACACGCCAGCCTGCGACACGGAGTGACCGGGTTCGATCCCCGGCCAGGTCATGATGGAAAATGATCTTTTTCAGATTGGCCTGGGTCTTGGATGTGTGATTGTCGGATAATAAAGATGATTCCGTGCTTCGGAAGGCACGTTAAGCCGGTGGTCCCGGCTGCCATGTGGTAGTCGTTAAAGAAACCACGTCAGAGGCCGAGAGGCGGTTCCGAAGAACTCTGACACCAGGGTGTGCATGGTCGATTGACCGTGACACCTACACGAAGTGATGATGATGATGACTTCGAAGGTGTCGCCGCGTAGGTATGTTTTCGATACCTACACGGGGAATGAGTCAGGCCTGTTGGCTGGTGCTTAGGGCTTATATATAGAGTTTGACGTGATAAGAGTTGCGAGTCGCGAGGTTTACACAAAGCCGTATTCGTGCATATTCTTAAGAGTGTTGGATTATTTAAAATAAAAAAGTAATTTAAAAGTAGTAAATAAAAGAGGTCGTCAAGGAAGATAGAGATTGAGTTTGAAAACACCAATCTAACATAGCACATGAGTGTTAACGACGAGGCAACGCAAACTGTACTAAGCTAACTATGTACTGCGAGTCAATATTTGGAAATACTGTCCAAAACACGTCCAAACAATGGCTACTAAGCAAAGTCAACAGTGTATGTAACTTTCACGGATACTTACTAAAAACACTTATTTGCTAGGTAACGCATCATGCAGCTGATATACCCAGCAACACGATTTGTCCAACTTTGAAAATTACTAAATTATTAATCAGCATCAACAGGTCTTTTTAGTCTCCACTATAGGAGCATGACCTCTCTTTACTACCAAAATTATAAATAATAATAAATAAATATATGTGGACAAATCACACAGATTGAGCAAGTTCCAAAGAAGTTCGAGACTTGTATTCATCATCAGATCTTTTTAGTCTCCACTGCAGGAGCATGACCCTCACTGTACTACCGGAGCCATACTTGGCCAGCAGACAGAGGATTTGACCTATACTCTTCTCGATGCCCAGACGGGTTGGAGAGGTCTCATTGATGTTTACGAGCTTTGTTTAGCTTGTATTTCCTAAGTCGCCTCTTGCGACCTCCATATGGGAAGACTGGGAGTGGTCCTATTCTACTCCGCCGGAAACCACACGGCTAGATAATTCTCCATCTTGACCTGACCGGAGATCGAACCCGGGAACTCCGATGTAAATGGCACCATGACAGCTAGGCCACAGATCTGGCCAGACGGGTTGGAGAGGTCTCATTGATGTTTACGAGCTTTGTTTAGCTTTTATTTCCTAAGTCGCTTCTTACGACCTCCATATGGGAAGACTGGGAGTGGTCCTATTCTACTCCGCCGGAAACCACACGGCTAGATCATTCTCCATCTTGACCTGACCGGGGATCAACCCGGGAACTCCGATGTACATGGCACGATGACCGCTAGGCCACAGACCTCGACAAAATGTCGTTATGATTCGAATAATCATTAACCGAATTGTGGTAACTCCTTTTATTATAGAAGTACCTAACTGTTATTTTGTAGGCGACCAGTACGCAGATAAAACACGATTTGTAGAGGAAAAAGCGTATAAAAACTCCTCTATTACAAAGGATAACAAAAATCAAATGGTAAATAGAGCAATTTAGCAAAATACCGCAGCTTTTATTGCGCATGACAAATTGGTGATTACGGCCACAGTAGGAACGCTTTTTTATGATATTGACGGCAAACGAGTAAGCGAGTTACGCGATGGTAAGTGATCACCGCTATCCATGGAGAACTGTAACACCAGGGTGTAACAAGAGCGTTGCCGGCCTTTCGAGGAGTTGGGAAGAGGACATGAGGGGGAGAAAATGGTTGGATTGGCCTCCGACCCTTTCACTCACCGAACGAAGCATAGAAAAAGTACTTGCCTTAATGCTTACTGGTGCCTCCCCAGACGAGCTGGCCCATTGCTACTAGCAAAAATTATTTTTCCCGGTAACGTGGCTCTACCACTATCTATCTCACACAAACTCTCAAACAGTGTTGTTTGAACTAACTGTTAGTTATTAACAAACGCATCATTTTTACACGCCTGTCTAAAAAGGAAATCATTGTTTTTAAAGTTCATGTATGTATGCGAGTTGAGTTTTATCAGCATAACTTCTAAATGCCTCAGCGGATTTGGATGTACCGGGTTACGGGTATCATTTGAAACCTTACCCTAGTGTGTCTATTATCTTTGAATATACTTTTTTACCTTTAATTTGAATCCATACAATAACTGGTAATATGAATTGCAGGTATAAGCTAGTAACTTAAAAAATATTTTAATTACTAGCTTTCGCCCGCTAGCGGCTCAGAACGATCCCTCGGGAACATTACTTTTTCTTGGGATTAAATTTTCTCGTTTACTCTATATCGTTCGCCGCACCCTAGATAACGAGTATGCAAAATTTTATGATGTTTGGTTCAGTAGTAAATGAGTGAAAGTGTAAGAAACAAACAAACAAACTCATTTTTGCATTCATATCTAATATTATAAGTTAGGATGATCCAGTAATGAAGCGGTAAGCTATCCTATTGTGACCGTAACGAGCAGTTAGTCGCGTGGTAATAGATCCCCAGATGGTTAGACAGGCGGCAGCGTTAACCTACTCTTTTACTATTTTACTTTTGCTACTTTTTGTGACAATATTTTATGCAAATCTTTACCCCAGGAGGATTAGTGTCGTAAAAAATTACAAATCAAGTCATCATCATAATCATTTCGTGTAGGTGACACGGTTAATCGACCCTGCACAGCCTGGTGTCAGAGTTCTTCGGAACCACCTCTCGGCGAGGTCCTTTTAACGACTACCGGATGGCAGCCGGGACCAACGGCTTAACGCGCCTTCCGAAGCACGGAATCATCTTAATTATTAGACAATCAGGTGATTCAAGCCTGCAATGTACTAACCAAACTGGAAACAACTAAACAAAGTATGCTTTCCGTGGGAATCGAACTCACGATCACCCCCGGGTCTACAGGCAAACGCCTTAACCACTGGAACACCGAGGCAGTTAGAGAAATCAAGTATTGTTACAGCATAAATAATATAGTTTAATAATGGGCCCTGTTCTCCGAAGCAGGACTGAAGATACAACGGGAACATACACCTTGATTAGACAAAGATTAAGCTCGATAAATAATACACAATATAATTTTACCTATCTTATAATACATGTATACCTATTACGGTCTAGTAATGCGGTAAGCGTTCCCATTGTTACCGTAATGAGCAGTTCGTCGCATGGTAATAGGTTAGTACTTATATTAATTCTGTGGTAATAGCCCCCCTAGACGGCAAGACAGGTAAAGCGTTTGCTAAAGTACGCTAAATTACGACAAAAATCAAATAGTCCAGATTATATCTAAAACTTAATCCAAGAGGAATTGGTGTCGTAAAAAAATCCAGATTAAGTATTGTTACAGCATAAATAGTAAAATTATTTACATATTTTAACACTGGGCACTGTTCTCCGAAGCAGGAGTGAACATATGTTACCTACAACGGTAACATACATCTTGACTATATAAAGATTGAGCTCGGTAATATATACGTGTAATATACACAAAATAATATTCTTATTAAGTCTTATATATATAACGGTCTAGTAATGACGCGGTAAGCGTTCCCATTGTGACCGTAATGAGCAGTTTGTCGCATGGTAATAGCCCCTCAGACGGCGAGACAGGCGGCAGCGAGCGTTTGCTAAATTACTCTATTCACTATTAGACTTTTGTTCGTGACGGCTTTTCATACAGTCAGTTTTCTCTCTACATACAGTTGTTGTGCATGAATAAGTGTCCAGGGCTATATACATATCAACTCATCTTTAAAAATTATACCCTTTTAAGGCGCTGTGCGTCAGAAGAATGGCGTGAATCTACTTTTTTTTCGTCGCGCAGTTAGCCTTATTTTTCATGGAATAAAGTCATGAAAAAAATATGAAGTACAGTTCAATTCAAAGATCAAAATAAATAATTAAATTAAAAATATTTTCAAAATTGCAAAATAAAATACCAAACTATATCCAGAAAAAGTTTCGTCGCGAATTACTTGATATTTTCAGCGACAACTACCAACTTTTTTACGTCTATTAAAAGTATAACTAAATGAATAACATGGATACCTAAAACAAAAATACAATATTATTGAATTGGTTATAATTATTGAATTATTAAATTAAAAGTGAAAATTAACACGGAAATGGCAGACATGGGTTTGACATAAGACTGGTGGCCAACCGGTATGGCCACTTTCAACCTTATTTCATTACGAGTATATAATATATCGCGCGATGTCCGCTACAAACGGTTAAGGGATACAGCGCCTTAACGTTCTAAACATATAATTTTGAATTAATATTTAAATCTATAGTAATATTATAAAGCTGAAGAGTTTGTTTGTTTGAACGCGCTAATCTCAGGAACTACTGGTTCAAATTGGAAAATTCTTTTTGTGTTGGATAGTCCATTTATTGAGGAAGGCTCTAGGCTATAAAACATGACGCTGCGACCAATAGGAGCGAAGCATCAATAAAAAAAGTTTTGAAATCGGGGAAAAATTATTCATCTATACTAATAAATCATAATAACAGAAATTGCCGCGGACGAAGTCGCGGGAAACAGCTAGTAGATTATAAGTGTTTTTAAGCATTTACAATGTTATACAATCTTGGTTTAAATAAATAAAGAAATAAGCACGGCCGAATAAATAAGGAAAACTCTGGCCGCGCGGATGTTTTTCATTATAATATCTTATTTTTTTATTTTAATATTAGCGGCCCGCCCCGGCTTTGCACGGGTAGTTATACGTATTTATTCTATAGCCTATGTTCAAGGATAATATAGCAGGTTAGCTAGTATTTGGGGATTTTGCCCTATGTTGGTAACGCTCGCTCCATTTTGGTCACAAGGAAACCTAACAAACCTAACCTAAAACAAATATCAGTATTCAGTAAAAATTGTGCTTATGTATAAGCCAAAGTAAAAAAAATAAAATGCTCACACTCGAGGATGACTGCAATTTTAAAATTGTAAGTATATTTATTTAATTAAATTTAAAAATGTTGTTCTAACAAGCAGAATATATAAATTGCTAAGCAATTATAAAGCCCACCTAAAAAGGATGTTGTAGATCATGTGTATGTGTGTACGAATTGACTAAGTAGATATATATGTAGCCATGTTTATGAGTATTGATCAATGTGTAACTAATTGATCCTATGTTCCTTTCTAATTTTGAAACCGAAGTATGAATGTTACGACTATGTTGATATCCACATCATTTAGCCAAAGTTATTTTTGTGTATCACGAAATGACGGGGTAATTCATTTCGCTGATTCGGCGGAGCCCCTGGCGACAATTCCACTGGTTCGATCATAACGACGCAGTAAGGCCAGCAAACACCAGCCCGCTTAGTAAATCTCACTACAGCCGCACCATGGCGCTTTATTTTAGGTATTTAATACATTGTTCATAAACATGGGCATCTATAACACAAAATTACATCGACTTTATATTATAAAGTCCACTAGAAACAATGTGCAAAACAATCCAAAACAAAAAGCGTAGTCCGTCGAAATTCCCGCCAAGAACTCCCACTTTGTTTTTGGCGGGCAATGGTTTAAACCAAATATTATTAAAAATTAGGTTTCCATTTCGTGATTAGACATATAAATTTAAAAAAAAGATAAGATTAACTACTTTTTGATGTTCTTATCTAAGAACAGAATATAAAAATTATGCTCATCGATAAATGAGGTCTATTTTTCATCTTAAGACGAGGCCTCAAATGTTTGGTACCATCGCTCGGCAAAGGACTGATCAAGTGCTCGCAAGGGATAGCGCTTGGCGGTTAAGCCCGTGAATGATGAGATAGGAGATAGTCTCGAGTCGCTCAAAGAAAAAAACGTAAGCGCCAAATTCGTTATTTCTATTTTATATAAAATCAGACCGGTTCATTGTATTTTCATATTTACATTTTGATGAATTACTAATAAACTATCTTTTAGTCTAAAAATCATTATTTCATTCGTCGCATTTGAGCTACAATAACAAAAAATCTGCGAACGAAGACCATTTTTCAAAAAATATTTCTAGTGTTTTCATCTTTAATTTTTGGAGATGAAAATGCAAAAATCATATTACTTAGATTTCAAACTTCTAATTTAAGTATTTTGCGAGATAAATAAGGTTCAGAACGACCTTATTTACAGTGGTATCGCCTTTAATCTATAAATATTTAACACAATAAAATACGATTGACTGAGCACAGTTCCGTACGCAGAGTGGATGCCAAAAACATTATCCTTCCTTACATGGATCACTATTATTCAGTTGTATGGAATTTAGATGCAAAAATATTTTTTCCGTCAGTTTAATATAAAAAAAAATGTTGTATACACGTATTTTTCTTTTTTCAAATTAGCAAAACAAAACATAAAGATATAGCCCGTTAAAGTCCCGCATGACGTCACAGTTTGTTATACTTTTTACCAAACTATATGGCGTCACGTCACGAGTCCCTAGTCCCTACTCTAATGCTTATTGGACGCGTATTTTTATCAAACATATACGATAAAGATATAACCCGTTAAAACTCAGTGTGACGTCGCAGATAGCTACACTTTGTAGATAGCTTTGACGTCACGAGCCCTCATGAACTTTAACTCGCTTTATCTTTATCCTTTATTGTTTCATTCAAAAAAGAAAAAGTACGTGTCCTATATTTTTTGGTTATCTTGACTGAGGGACTAATTTTAATATAATTATTTTGACCCAGGAATCTAGCCTATTCTTTGAATAGATTCTTATTAAAAATTATAATTACCTAATCTGCTCTCTAGCTACTTTTGCTTGAGTGATTAATAAACATTGTTTTTTCTCGATTTTGTTTTAAATTAATAAATAAAATAAATAAATATATACGGACAAATCACACAGATTGAGCTAGCCCCTAAGTAAGTTTAAGACTTGTGTTATGGGATACTAACTCAACGATACTATATTCAAACCCAGGCCAATCTGAAAAAGATCATTTTCCATCTTGACCTGGCCGGGGATCGAACCCGGTCACTCCGTGTCGCAGGCAGGCGTGTTGACCGCTGCGCCACGGAGTAAATTCATACTTCCATACTAGTATTATAAATGCGAAAGTAACTCTGTCTATCTGTCTGTCACTTTTCACGTTTCAACCATTGAACCAATTTGGATGAAATTTGGTATGGAGGAAACTCTACTGTTCCCGAGGGATCGACACGAACGCGGGCAGAGCCGCGGGCAATATTAGTATAATGCAAATATTTCAAAATGACGGAATTGGTACACATGAGTTAACTAGAGTTTGATGTGAAGACTTGCGTCATCATTGATGACAGTTGTTAAGTTATGCTAGATGCCTTTAGGCAGCTTGAACAATCTGATATCAATGTTCGCCACTTACACACAGGACAAACAAAAACAAACATACTAGTAAGATATATGTTTATAAGTAGTTTAGAAATTTTGAAACCTCTTTATATGAGTAAAAAGTACCTACCTATATCGCAACAACAGTAGCCATTTTGGGTTGATGATTAGGTTCATTAGGCCATATTATCCAATCTCTATTACGATACTTAATACAATCAGATATTACAAAATATCTAAATTTATATTTTGATTGTTATGATCTTTAGCGCAAAAGAAATAAAGGTGATTATAATATAACACTGATGTTATATTTTTAGATGTGAACGTTAAAATATTGCATTATGGCATTGGATAACCGGTGATCTCTATAGATTAGGGTTACCAGGTGTTCGGATACTAAAGCCGGACAGCCGGACACAGTCAGGCTCTTGGGTTGTGTGTCCGGACAATTTAAGTTGCAAGATATGGCTTATGTTTGGCTTTTTTAAACTGACCATTTTTTTAAACCTATTCTAAGAAATGTTATGTGTTTCGCACTCACCTGATTTTCTTTAATACCTCGTATCTTCCAATGGTCACATGGATTTCGACAATTATCACGATCTTGTGTTCGAATCCCGAATCTTGGATTTTTATCTTTAAATGTATTCTTTATAAAATACATAGTATCGTTAAGGTAGTATCCCAACACAAGACTTAAATTTACTTTGGGGCCAGCTCAATCTGTGTAATTTGTCCGTATATATTTATATTTATTTATTTTATAATAAACGATAAATAGCCTTGTTTTACTTTTAAATTACGTGTTATTCTAGGAGTATGCCCAAATGTCCGGATAAACTTAATGATCTGTCCGGCTATTCAGTTTTTAGATTTGGCAACCCTAGTCTTGATCGATAGATACTCATTGTAATGGCAGTTACAGACAGAAGTGAATGATAAATTGAATAATATCAGATTGCGAATCGGTGTCTATGTAGGATGATATTGCCAAAAATCTATAGAGTGGGTTATGGGGAAATATAGATTTCATCTTTGGATTTCATGATATAATTTATTATTAAATTATTGTTGTTGTTTTATTAAAACTACTATTAACGGTATTTGTAAATCTATCATACTTGATTTACTATATGTATATCTACAATGGATAACATACTACTAATGGTTTACTTTAAAATTAATTAAGTAGTAACAAAATTCAAGTGTGATAATTAAATAGGGTTCCGTACCATTATCTACAAAAACACAAAAAATAAAAAAATCATGTCTGCTGTATGGGCACCCCTGAAATATTAATTATATTTTTATATTATTATTTATTGTTAAGGCGAATAAAACAAAATATTTTATGAATATTTCAAGCGTCTACTGGTTGCCGCTATCAATATCGAGCAAAAACGAGCAAAAAAAAAATACGTTTGCTGTATGAGAGCCCTCCTTAAATATTTATTGCTGATGCGGCTAGCAACTAATTACTATTTTGATTCGGTTTTCTATCTTTACGCTCACCAACACGCTTAACGTTGTTTCGGTCTTATGACCTTAGGCTCTATCTACCCCGTAAGGGATAAAGACATATTAGTATGTATGTATGTATGAAAAATTCTCATGAAGGAGTACTTAGTATGAATAACTATTCCAATGTAAAATAATGCAAAATTTAATAACTAATGCAAAGGAAAGTGGCGTCCGAGGCCAGGCCAAGGAACATACATATTATCACGTCTTTATCCCTTACGGGTTATACAGAGCCTAAGGTCATAAGCTCCACGATACAGGGAATCCTAGTGTGGAGTTCAGCGCTACACTGATTAAGTACCTATCTTAGTAATATGTATTCTTATATTTAGTACTTGTGCTTACAGTGACCCCACATGTTATGTAGCCTAGTTGGGGGCCTCTGTTATTTGTATTAAGATTGTATTTTATTTAGGTGCTTAATCATAAGGAAATTGTACTTAGTTTAAAAAATAAACGATTTTTTTATCTACTTGGCCAAAATCTATGGAACAGTTGTTTTTTTTTTTGGAATTTCGAAGTCGGTCCCATAATTAAAGATTTTCAGATTCGTGGTCTGAATTACTACTTAAACGTTTGCTAATGAATTCAATTTTACCCTGTATCTTCTTTATATCAAAATAAAAATAAATATTAACTAGTTTTATTATTTTTTAGAGATTACTCTACGATTAACATGAATCCTTTTAAGAACTGGTCAAAAGCTTATTTCAGTCTGAGGTAAGAGGGGCACCTGCCCTCCCTTGCCCATACCTCGTTACGCCCATGCTCTCTGTAGTCCAGTTATGTGATCGACGAGACTTGAGAGTCATGTTGATTAATGTATCGTATCCGGTGCAAACAAGAGTAATCGAGCGCAGAGGATGCAGATTGCAGCCGCTTGCGAAACAAAGGGGTGTGCAATACAAGTTATAATAACAGATGACCTAATTTAATTTAACGTGAAACTTAACCATAATATTTTCGAAATACCTAATTACAATTTTTCTTTTCTTTCATTAAGTTCCCCTGGTGTAAATATCTTCTTTATATTGAAAGAAAAATAAATATTCGTTTCGTTTCTTTCATTAAATTCCCCTCATGTATATTAAAAAAAAACTAGCATAACATTCTCAAACTTAAATACTCGTAACATGCTAAACAAATTGAAATTTATTCATCATTGTTATTTTATTCAATGCTCCTTTCTACTTAGATTTGAGTCGCTCTCCTTTGTACCAGGAAACTTAAAAACCTAACCTATACTCAATGACCAAATTAATGTTGTTATGACAATTTCGACAACCTTTTGGTAAAGTTTCGTTCCATTTATACATGATAATTGAGTTAAAAATTCTCAATAAGGATTGATGTAAATGTTTATTTTAAAATATAAGGTCATACATAATGTAAAATTAGGTAATATTATAATAATAATTACCTTATGTCAACAGAGAAAAATATTAAAAGTAAAAAAAATAGGTTATATTTAACTTTAGGTCTTTTTTTATCGTGCCGGCGGCTCAAAACATCTAGTGGTTTTGACCCATCGTGGTGTAGAGATTGGTTCACTAGACTCTGCGTTACCGAGTCTAGCTATCCAGGTGCGCCGGACGCTAGGGAGCCTCCACGAGTGATGATCAGTCGACGTGCACCCACTTTAGGTAATTTGTTGTTATGCCATATATTTATTACTCTCCCAAAACAAAGTGCGCTAAATTAAATTGTTTTAGTACAATTGCTACAGACGGCTAACTGGTTTGGTTTCCGGTAGGGATAATGTGAGTATTGATTTCCTTGCAATGAAGTGCCGCGTTGTTTCGCGCTTAGAATTGGATCACTCCATTTCTTCCAATATACACGGTGAAATTTTGATCTTTTTGGACCCGTTTAGGGGTGATGCAGCCCGTCGATATGAATAACTTTTCCTATGCGACCAATGCTGAGAAATCGAAAAAAAATATTCAGTTCCATACAAAAATTATCGGCCGGCCGGTCAATTTGTATGGAAGCGTCAAAAATTTTTTGAGTTCCCAGCATTGGTCCCATGGGAAAAGTTGTTCATATCGACGAGCTGGTCATCCCTTTAAGGGTCCAGAACGATCAAAATTTCACCATGTATATCGTGCGAAATCTAGAGCATTTAGAGACCGACCGAAACAGGATAATCTGCAGAAACCGAAACTTCACAGTGGACTAAATAATGATATGCCTACACTGAAAGAAATAATTAGTAAATCCTAATCCTAAATCCTAAAAAACCAATTTCAGGGATATATTTCCCAGTTATAAACAAATAAATAAAAAACGGCCCTTACACCTTACACCCCCGCATCCCCCTGCCTATTCTTCCACTCAACCCACTCTCAACATTATAATAAAAGGAAAGAGAGTTGCCCTTATAAGTGGCACGCCTTGTATCTTAACTTCATACACAGTCAAAAAATGTAAAGGCGAACAAAGCCTGCGATTTTTTCTACCATTCCACCGAGCAATGCGAGGGGTAGTACAAAGACAATAATAAATAGGGTAAAACAATGTACCTAAATACTAAAATTCTTATCCTTACTAATAAAATAAATGCGAAAGTGAGTTTGTTTGTTTCGCTTTCACGCCGTAACTACTGAACAGATCATCATTTGCATACAAGTTCTCTGGAATACGGAGAATGACATAGGCTACCTTTTATCCCGGGAAAAAGTACTATTCCCGAGGGATCGACATTGACGCAGGCGGAGCCGCGGGCGAAAGCTTGTGTATTATATTTAAATAAAAAACCAATTACTACTCGTATATTATAGTAAAATAATAAATAAATTAAAATAAAGTAAATCTGTTAAAAATAATAATAATAATGTTTATTTAGCTCATAATAATGCTTACAATTAAAAGTAGTTTACAGTTGAAACTAGTGTAATAGGTATGGTGATTTTTAACATAGTACCATTGTAAACATTGATAGAGCCTAGTGCCAGTATTAGGCTTTGTTTGTGCAAGCCTGGTTTTATTGGTCACCATTGCTCCCGTACCCTGTTCTATGGGGGATTGGAGTAAAGGACTTAGACTATTCTTAATACTATTACATTACAATTTTCAATTTAAATTTCAAGGAACAGTAGTTCAGTCGGGAACAGTACTTTCTCTCGGGATAAAATGTACCCTATGTTCTTCTCCGTACCTCAGATAAAGTGTATGCAAAATTTCATGATGATCGGTTCAGTAGTTACAACGTGAAAGCGTAACAAACAAACAAACTCACTTTCGCATTTATAACATTAGTTAGGATAATATAAATGAAACATATAGTTATTTATAAAATGAAACTATTTGTTATTTTTTTTCCAAAACGATCTCTATGTATCTAAATACGAGTACCTAATCAATTCTACTTCTTAAATTCGACTATAAAAATTATTAAAGAGATGCCCGTCTATAATGAATACTCATAAAATCGTAAGCACAGGTAAATCTTATTTAATTTTGTAATAAATTTTCTTTCGCTATTACATAAAAGCAAGATAATATTTTACAATATAACTGCGGAAAAAGCATTTTTACTATATAACATAACTGAATACTATAATTAAAAAAAATATTATGATTGTCATAAAAAGTAAATTGTATTTCCCAACAAGATTTGCCCTGCGCTCCGCTCTCGTTAATGTCGATCCCTTGGGAGTAGTAGGTATTTTTTCCGGATTGAAAGGTAAATGACCTTCTCCGCACCCAATGAATGTGTATGACAAATTTCATGATGATCGATTCAGTAGTTCATACGTGAAAGCTTGAAAAAGCAATAAAGAAATTCACTTTCGCAATTATATGAAACATCCATAATTACGGTAAAAACATCGAGTCATCGGCCAATATTACTCAAAGCATAATTAAATACGATAATTCACGATTACCGAATATTGTTTTCCGAGAGACGCGGAAGTACCGACAATTTCTCCACATGTCATAAATATTAAACGGGTTTCGTTCCGTCCCATCACCGCGTTGCGTAATCTTACCGATCTTGCAAAACCGCTTTTTGTCTCAGGTTTTTGACCTGTCCAAACCTCTCATTAGGTCAAACCTTTTTTGCCGACACACATGATAGGTAACATGATAGGTAATTAAGTCTTTTTTTGTGAGAGAAAACCCGAAATGTCAAGGTTTACGCAAGCAATTCTTTAAGCGGCAATAGGTGTGCATTGCATAATAAATATTTAGCGAATCTCTCTTATTTTCTGTATAGATGTGGCAAGATGCTTATTTGTGACATTATGCAACTGGGGTCACTCTGTCCCGGTGTTGCATCACGTATGTCGCCCACGCGGAGAAAACGAGACTTTCTACCAAATCTAGACACCCGTTTTGCTTCTCCGTGTTAATGAAATTGAGAGGACACGGAAAAATACCTTGTCTCTGAGATATTGAATTTCGAAATACAAAAATATAAATTGTCATTTAAAAAATCTTCTTCCTTATTTTCATTAAAAGTGGCGTGTGTTTGATTAACATTGAATGTAATGAGTGTGAATTATTCAATTTTAAATTATAGCAATTAATTAAATAGAATCGTTTTACTGATATGTGTTTTGGACGTGGGGTAAGAAAGTAAATCACAGAAGTTTGTTTATCAGTTTTTATGCAAAAAGAACTTTATAATACAACTAAAATTAAGAATTAAAATTACTATTTACATAAATACATTTAGGCACCGTAATTTTTTCTCTACTTAACACTAGGTTTCGCCGGCAGAGCAGGTATCACAAGTTGGCGCGCTTCATGCGCTGTTTAATAAGGGCCGGACTGTCCGGGGGGTCCGTATGAGGTGCTGACACCACCGTGACCACCAGATGAACCACCGTGACCGCCGCCAATGCCGCCTCCAATGCTGCCTCCGTGACCACCACCGATACCGCCTCCAATGCTACCGCCAGAGAGGCCACCAATTGAGCCGCCAATAGATCCACCGCTGAGGCCACCGCCAATACCACCGCCAATACCACCGCCAATAGCGCCACCAGACTCCTTCTGGGTCTTGTATTTGATGAAGTAAACCTCGGGCTTGGAGGGCTGGGTGGGGGCGGCAGTTGGGATGGTGATGTCGGGCTGTTCGTCGGGTTTCTTGACCAACACGTAGACGAGGGTCTTCTCTTCGTTTTGGGCTTGAGCAGGGATGATGGGGGCAACAGGCGCGGGAGGAGCTGGGGCCTTGATGAAGATGATCTTGTAGTGCTTCTGGGGCACACCACCACCTCCGATCACTTGTGGGCGCTGTTCTTCAGGTTCTGGTGGGGGAACGTGGACGTAGATGTGTTTCTGGACGATGGGAGCGCCACCACCGAAACCGCCGCCGAATCCGCCGCCGGAGGAGAAGCCACCGCCTGATGAGAAGCCACCGCCGGATGAGAAGCCACCGCCTGATGAGAATCCTCCGCCAATTCCACCGCCGATACCGAAGCTGCTGGAGCTGAGTCCTCCAGAGGAGAATCCTCCGTGGCCACCGCCTAGTCCGCCACCGAGGCCGCCGCCGAGGCCACCATGGCCCCCACCGAGACCACCGCCAAGTCCTCCGTGACCGCCGCCTCCACTGGGCGCGTTGTAACTGTATCCCGCCTCGGGTCTGGCCGAGCCGAGCGCCGCAACGGCTGCTAATACCTACGGAAAACAATTAACTTTAGCCGCTGTACTAAATCCAAACAGATCTGGTTCATGGGACAGATTGATTGACGAGACATCCTGAAATCTAAAAGCTTTTATTAAGCCTGAACCATCTTTAAACTGAGAGACGAAAATATTGTATCCTGAGATATCGTATTCACAATCCTTAACTAGTTACTCGCAAAACCATTTATCGGTAAGTGGAACTTTAATGGCTAACAAGCAATAATGTCAGGATGCATTATTTTATATCCAATAGTCCGAAGATAGCCTTTCACCCTTCAGGGTGTCTCGTCGAGCACTTGCAAATTGCCGCTATTACAGTCCAATCGATACTCGGTTTGATTCATACACAAAATCACTAACAATACAAATATGTCAAAGCAAATGCGATCTAATAATCCATTAGAATTATCGACGCGTCACAAACACTAATAAGTGATGTGCCGTAGAGAAATTCTGTGTTCTCATGAATTCCTTCTCACGGAAATTTGCGGGAAATTTCCGATAATTCTCGAGAATTTTTCAATAATTCCCGCACTTGAGAGAAAGAATAAATTCTCGAGAAAAATTACCGACAAGTTCTCGAAAATTTCGAGCACGGCACAACACTACACTAGATGAATTAAACCGAGCAGCACTGTCACAAGGAAGCGCTAGGTCACAGGGGCGGTCACAAAGTTCACGTCACTTTCACTGCACGATACCCACCACGAACGCTTTCATGTTGACTCACGGAGGTCTCGAGGTTGTCTGATGCCTGACTCCAACGTCCATTGGCTTTTATACTGAGCACCGTCCGTACCACTCTCCCTGAATCTTCCTAACACTCGGCCTTCGGGCAGAAGAGAATTATGAATTTAATGACACCCGTTCAATTCGTCTTCGGTGAAAACAATGTGGATCTTGGATACTGGACGCTTTCACAGATCCGTTAAAATATTGATTTAACGTGATAAGTTAACGATAATTCTCGTAAAACATTGTCAAGTTAATCATGTTTTAATATTAATCTTATTGTATTCTGTATGCAACCGTTATGCTTGTCGTATAAAAACAAAATTTACAATATAAAAAATTATTATGATATTTTTTAAGTTTTTAAGCATTATTAATAATAATTATAAAATAATATTATAATTAGACTTATAGGTGATCGTTCTGCTACTAAGTAAACGATATTTACGATATGATTTTAATGTTTATAAGCGTAATTATAAATGTTATTAATAATTGGCGAGCTCCGTGGCGCCCGGGTTCGATCCCCGGTCAGGTAGTGATGGAAAACGATATTTTTCAGATGATCTGGGTCTTTTAAGTTTAACTATATAAGTATCTATTATAAAATATAGTATCATTGAGTCTAGTATCCTACGACACAAGTTCACAACTTACTGTGGGGCTAGCTCAATTTGTGTATTTGTGTGATATGTCCCTAAATATATATTTATTTATTCTAAAATAATATGATTATTAGACTTGTAGGTATATTTCAATAGTTAAATTTTGTATGAATATAATATCATAAGTATCTAACGAAAAGACCTCTTTATACTATAAGGATGAAGGAGTTAAAAATAAATAGCAAATTAGACAAGAAAACACTTTAAAATTTTATGATATTGATATATTTTGATAATTTAAAAAGAAATACAAGTATCATTAGAATATATAACGTATTGTTAAAATTAGTAAATGAGAAATAAATAAATTTGCCTGTATGATAATTTGATATATTAGAAAGATATATTCCGAGCGCATATAACCTAAATCTTTTTAAAGTTAGAGTGAATAGGCTTCTTCTGTGTGAGCTCGCTCGATCCTAGACCATATCTTTGCCTTTGGCCTAGATTATGGTCAAGAGTAAATCCATTTAATATAAAAAAAAAGATCTGACTGGGTAAACGCACGGTAATTTTAAGAAATAATTTCACACAATCCCGACCTTGCTTCATGTGTTTTTTACTATTATATTATACTTTTATACACATTGTTGTATTTGTTTGGGACCGTGCGTAAGGAGCCAAACATTATTACATAATTTGAGGACTCATTTAATGATGACTGCCGAGACTTAACGGCTTAACGTGCCATCTGAAGCACATAGGCACGAGCTCGAATTATAATCTGAAGTAAAATATTTTGCAGCTCAAAATATGGTTCCATTAGTAACAGATTTATTATAAGTATTGATTATAACTGTTTATATAATCAATGCTAATAATAAATCTGTAAGATACATAACATACATAGTATCACGTCTTTTTTCCTTACGGGGTAGACAGAGCCTAGGACTATAAGACTTTTTATAAATATAAATATATACGGACAAATCACACAGATTGAGCTAGCCCTAAAGTAAGTTCGAGACTTGTGTTATGGGTATATATGTGTATGTAACAAATACATATATAGATAGACAAAATCCAGGCCAATCTGAAAAAGATCATTTTCCATCTTGACCTGGCCGGGGATCGAACCCAGTCACTCCGTGTCGCAGGCTGGCGTGTTGACCGCTGCGCCACGGAGCTAGTCTTTTGGCCACATTTTGCATGTTGGAGGGCGTGTAGATGGAAAACGGAATCAAATAGTGATGGGTTGCTAGCCGCATCGCCTATTGGCACGATTCCGCAGATTTTAGCCCAATTCCTCGATCGGCTTTTACGATCTGCGTGGGAAGAGAAGCAGCTGGCACATTCTACGTTTTTTCTTTTCTCCCAGACTAGCATGGAAAATTTAAGGTTTAACATCTCCACTCCATGTTTTCAAAGATATGGTGGGGTTTATAAGCTCTATACATGATACTGAAACTAAATTGACGATATTTAGAGTTTTTATTTATGTATGTATGTATGTGCCAGCGACGTGCACACACATTTTTCGGAAGGTAGACAAAAACTTACTTAGTCAAAAACTTACCTAATAAATTACGACTCGTACCTAAATAAATACTTAATTTTCTATATTCAATAACAAGATTTTTGTAGAATTTTGCTTGTGATTTCTTAGTGGCAACATTGGAATATCTTTTGTTAGAGAAAAAAAATGGCTAGAATGTTTAGTGAGTTCAGGGTAGACAGAGTCTAACTGTCTGTATGGACTGCAAGTCACTGGTATGTGCCTCTATAACTCTCAAACGAATTAACAGAATTTTATTTTATTATATATTATAAGTAATATAATAAAGTCACATTTCGTTGATACATTCAACTGCTTAACATTAGTAATCTCCAGGAATGCATGCATTCTTTAAGCCATCGAACGCCATTTATATTACAAATTACATTCTAAACGCACAAACAAGTTTCGTTGAACCGGCCAAGTGCGAATCGGAATCCCATACGAACGGTTCCGTACCACCATACAATATTTAACTACAAAAACACTGGAAGACACTTTTTTTACCACGTTTTTTTTGTATGAGCTTCACTAAAGTTTAATTTTATTTTATTAATTTGTTGATATAACGTCATTTGATATACACATTGTGTGGAAATTTCAAGTGTCTTGAAATTTCTAAAAAACGTTCAAGTGATCCAGCCCTTTGACAAAATGATGGACGGACAACGGAGGCTTAGTAATCAATCACTGGTCTGGGAGAAAAGAAAAAGCGTAGAATGTGCCAGCTGCTTTTCCTGCCGCGCGGTACGCAAAAGCCGATCGAGGGTTTGGGCGAATATCTGCGGAATCATGTCAATAGGTGATGTGGGTTGCTAGCCGCATCACCTATTGACATCACTATTTGATTCCGTTTTCCAGCTACACGCCCTCCAACATGCTAAATGTGGCCACTAGGTCTTATAAACCTGGGCTCTGTCTACACCGGAAGGGAAAAAGACGTTAACCTAACAAGACTCCCCTGCCAATACAAATCATAATGCTTAATGGAAAATACAGCGTTTTTTAGAAACTCCTAGCTATCGTGAAATCTAGGAATCAAAATCTCTATTGGAATACAGAATTGCAAAAAAAAAGGTAAAAAACGAAAAAAAACATTCGACCTTCCATAGAATTCGTCGATCGGCAACTTTGTACGGGAAAGATTCCAATATAGCTAGGAGGTTCAAAGTCACGTTATATAATTCTTAATTTATTAGTATTTTTTGCAGTAGTGATTCCTTTCACTATATCACTCGGTTGATTGACCAGAAGAAAAAGCTATAGGTTCTAAGTCCACATTTATACGAATAATTGTGTTAGACGTTAAATAAATTAGTCAAAATCGGTTAAGTAACTAAGGAAGCTCCTAAGGATTGCGCTGTATTTAGGTCGTCTTTAGGTAGTGCATTTTTTCTGTCGTCGAAATTGTACAGTTGTCGTCAAAAATGTTTATGACTAATTCATAAAATTTATTAACTTCCTGTGAATAAGGTACAGTAATTCTAGGTAATTTTGATGATTACGTCTTATTTTAGTTTGTTAGTTAGAAGGTTATTTTCAAAAAAATAACTTATGGTAAGCACAAATTAGTATAGGTGTTATAAATGATTTAAAGGTACAAATGACGCCCTGTAAGGGCACAGCAAACATAATAGGCGACTAGATGCCTTTTTACTTTAAATTAATATAATACATCATAATAATTCAAAGTTTTATAATAATTCATAGTTTCATAATAATTTAAAGTTTCATAATAATTCAAAGTTTCATAATAATTCAAAGTTTCATAATAATTAAATAATTTAATTAATAACCATGTAGAGAAATCAAGATCCCTTAACCGAGTTTGTCATCAAATAACTCAAATATACTGTAATAGCATTTATCTACTAGGAATTTTTTAAGTTGTTTGTTATATGGGGTAGGGTTTTTTACTTTTTCTGTACATGGGAGGCCTCGGATCCCTGATCGCATATTATTCGTAATAGTTAAGTCGTATTGGAAACTCTTAGGGAAGGCTTAAGTCCAGCACTGGACTTCTTGTGACTGAGATGATGATGAAGTCAGTCACATGAGTACTAAGACATTTAGAAGGGAACAAAATAAATATTGAAATAATATGGATTTTTGTCGATTTGTTTAGTTTCATTTACTTAAATTCAAATGTAAATTAAACAACACATATTCCAACTTTTTAGACATTAGACAACAACACCAAAGGGCCGTAATGTTAGGTGCTTTTAAGCATCTCGGAGAATTGAAAACCAGAGCTGGCTACTAAAATCACGAAAAACAAGGAAATTGAAAAACCAAGAAGTAAACTTTAATAAATTTAGCAATATATCTTTCTCAGCATGTAATCCCAACGCCCATTGGGTACGAGTTTTGTCAGGCTCTTACATAGATGGCGCCAAAGGTTTATTCACAACCATGTGTCCACCGTATTATGAGAAAATAATATCAGTATTTACGAGAAATATCTTTAATAAAAATATATTTTTGGCTTATATTAAAACTATATCTTTCAGTTTTACTTGGTTTTACCAAGCTTAGGCTAACGCCATCTAGTGATGGGTGGAAAAGTCTGTAACTGTAGCACTGCAGCGCCCTCTCCGCCGCCCAAAGTGGCAGTTAGTAGAACTAAATACCACAGCCTGCCGGCAACCGGCCTGCTGCTTTAAACAGGCCTTTAGTTGGGCCAATATTTTGTATGAGGTTGATATTCTATACGTTAGTAATATATTGTATTTGTTTTCAGTTAGAGATCTACTTTACTTTGGCAATGTTTCTGTACACTGCCGAATGTACAGAAACAAAACATTTCTGTACATACTGTACATTGCCGAATGTACAGAAAGTACAGAAACTAAACATTATGTCTGCCAAAGTGTCAATTAACCTTAAGACGTCAACATTTAAATTGAAATGTTAAACTATACAGCAGTTCATTATTTTTAGAGTTCCGTATTCCATAGACTAGCTCCGTGGCGCAGCGGTCAACACGCCAGCCTGCGAACACGGAGTGACCGGATTCGATCCCCGGCCAGGTCAAGATGGAAAATGATCTTTTTCAGATTGGCCTGGGTCTTGGATGTGTATCTATATATGTATTTGTTATAAAATATAGTATCGTTGAGTTAGTATCCCATAACACAAGTCTCGAACTTACTTTGGGGCTAGCTCAATCTGTGTGATTTGTCCGTATATATTTATATTTATTTATTTATTATGTGTCCACCGTATTATGAGAAAATAATATCAGTATTTACGAGAAATATCTTAAATAAAAATATATTTTTGGCTTATATTAAAACAATATCTTTCAGTTTTACTTGGCTTTACCAAGCTTAGGCTAACGCCATCTAGTAATAGGTGGAAAAGACTGTAACTGTAGCACTGCAGCGCCCCGTCCTCCGCCCCAAGTGGCAGTTAGTAGAATGAAATACCACAGCCTGCCGGCAACCGGCCTGCTGCTTTAAACAGGCCTTTAGTTGGGCCAATATTTTGTGTGAGGTTGGTATTCTATACGTTAGTAATATATGTATTGTATTTGTTTTCAGTTAGAGATCTACTTTACTTTGGCAATGTTTCTGTACACTGCCGAATGTACAGAAACAAAACATTTCTGTACATACTGTACATTGCCGAATGTACAGAAACAAAACATTTCTGTACATAAGGCAATGTACAGAAACTAAACATTATGTCTGCCAAAGTGTCAATTAACCTTAAGACGTCATCATTTAAATTGAAATGTTAAACTATACAGCAGTTCATTATTTTTAGAGTTCCGTATTCCATAGAAACGGGTTTAGGATCACTTCATTGTCTACCTGACTGTCCTTCGGTCTATCTAGACCCCTTTTTAAACCGACTTCAGAAAAGGAGGAGGTTCTCAATGTTATTTAAAATTCCGTCATTTATAAACTGATTTGAAACATTTTTTTTTTTATTTTGAACGATATGCGACCCAATTGGTGTAATTAAAGTTGTATCAAAATTAGTATTTAGTTTAAATTCAGTTTTTTTTTTATTTGAGAAATGATTATTCGGGAAGGTTGTGACACCTTCCCGAATAATCATTTCTCAAATAAAAAAATACATGAGAGCATCTGGTAAACAGTTTATGGAGCTGAAAAAGTCAAACTTTTAACTCAAAACGCCAATTTATGTAGCACACTGGTAAGGGAATCAAAAAGCGAGGTTTATAGGAAAAAGAAGTTAAAAAACAATATGCCAATTTGTTGTTAATTTATTTTAAAAAATTGGTTGTCTGTAGATCGGTTTACAGATGATAATTTTACGTGAAAATGGTGGAAGAGAGATAGATGCGTCACAAGCCGAACGCTAAGTCCGATCATGCCTCTCTATCGCTTGTTCCGCGCCCTTGCTTGCACGCGTTCATCTATTTATGAGACGTTATCACGTCAATAAATGTGCGTTTCTGAGATTGGCCCTTCAGGCTTGCATGCACGTAATCGCGGCCAGGCAATATGAGAGTTTGCTGTCTCTCCAACCCTTGCGCACACAGGCAACGAGCAAAGCCGAGGTCCGTCCCTCCTGGGGGGGCCTTTGGTGATGTTGTCTATTAAGAGCCCGCCATATGCCAGGCGGCGTGGCGATACAAACGCGGATGGTCTTAACGCGTTGGCTACTTTGGATATTTTCGTTTTTTAGGAATATTCAAGGGTTATTCGAAAAAGAAAAACATATGATGGCTGCCTTATCTGTAATGCAATAATAATCAAAAGTTTCAAGGTTAATTTTAATGTATTTGGTGAATAATACTATATACCGAGTAAACTAGACGTGATTTGGAGGCAACTTTGCAATTTTTTTCTATCGAGAAAATTTAACGCAATCGTGTTTTTGAGTCATATAGTTACCAGAGTTAGTCCTGAACTTTCCTGCATTTTTATTTCAACTTGAGTATTTAATTATTATTGATATAACAGTCAATCATGCAAAGCACTGTGAGGTAGTACGGACCCTTAAGATTGAGGGCACTCTGCCCTCGCCTCAAACGCCCGGTGAAGCAGCGAAAGCTCACTTGGAGCTAGCTACATAGTCATTTTATAAAAAAAAATATGTGCGGTATAACTTTTATTGTGTGGAATCTTGAGCGCGCGAGTAAGGTTCGCGCATGGCCGCTTTTATCAATACAGCTCAGCAATACAGTGACATTTGACATATTATAAAGTGTATTAATTTGACAGGTCCAATTGAATGCGATAGTGAAATCGCATAACGGCAAGATGGATGGGCTAGTCTATCTATATGTATAACTGTAGGAGTATTATGCAGTGGCATACGAAACTTCCTTATACGATTTAAATAAGTTTTTGTGTAACAACTTTTACTAGGCTAAGGCTGGTTTTCCATAGACTTTCTAAGGCTAGGATCTAAATCATTGAAAAGGGGGTGTTATGGTATCAGAGTTCATGTAGGTATGTGTGTTGTTTTATTCTACAATAACTTCTTTATTCCTTATTAGAGTTTGAGGCTGATTGGGAAACTTAATATCGATATTTTTTTTCAAGTTGTCGAAAGAATGTGGATTAAAAGCAAGTTATTTGTTTGCAAAAAAAAAAACATTTTGGTGACAAGCTTTTATTATAAACGAATCCACACTGTAAAATTTTTTCCAAGACAAATAAAATGAGCCTAAACTCGATTGGTGTACCCTATTTAGAGAGTTCCTATGGCCACTTTCCGACTCTATCATCAGACCGGGGCAACGATTCCATAATATTGTATTGTCATCTTTGTTATGTCAATCGGTAACCGGGAAGTGGATCAAATTTAACTTGCAAGATTTGATTACAGACAAACATCGGGACAGGCGAAACTAAATAAAAGCTAGTAAAATACGATTCAATTTAAATCCATTCAATTCAATCAAATTCAATGTGTCAGAAACATTAAAACAAAACGCAAACTCTCGCGCGGGCAACACTGCGGGGGAATAACATTCATAATTTAGATAACACTTCAATTTGGCTTTTGTTCTATTACACACATCTCCAACTTTGTAATTTTTGTCCACTATATCCAGTACCTATGCAATATAGTCTTATTTACTTCCCGTAAGATCATATAGTAGGGAGTCCCATTTTTTTCTACAATTAATTTATTCCATTAAACAATTAAACACTTTGTAGGAAATTATTAGCACATAATTACATACACTTTAGATCAAATAATGAATCGTTCCATCGTACATTTTACATACCTAACTAATATTAAATACAATATACCTACAATGAATTATTCAATTTTAAATCATAATTTATTACATTTATAATTATAATGTATTATTTACGAAATGGTTTTATTTGATTAATAGAACACTATACACATTATGGAACACCATGGAAAATGTAAGCGCGGAAAGCCGAAAAAAGGTGGAAAGACGAGCTTCAAGACTACCGTAAAGATTGGACTTCAGTAGCCTTCGACCGTAAAGGGGAGGCCTTTGCCCTGCAGAGGAACAGCATATGCTAGAAATAGATAGATAGTAGATATAGATAGAACACTATTTTAACAACAAAGTTTTATTAAGTAAATATGCCTATTCAGGCACTTATTCGCGGCATTTCACATTTAAAATTATATTCAGACTATTAATTATTGTTCAAAAGCTACTAACTACCAGCGTTTCTGAACCGACCACTGCAGAGAAGAAGACGCCGAAAGAAGGTCGCATACTTTCCTGAAGGGCTTTGTATGATTTTTTATACACAACAAATATTAGGAATATTGCAAAAGATTTTTTGGATTTGAAGTGATTTATGTCCGTACCATTTCTTGCGTAAATAGCTATCTTTGATTTCGTCTGAGCCCCTTAATCGCGCTTCAGAATCCGGGGTCCATTTAAAACCATGTTTATATTCATCCTATTAAATTATTTTACAGTCACATCACAGTTTTTAGTTTGCTAGACGATACCAACCCTCCTTAAAAATGCATTTGTCCAGACGTGATGTTGGTTATTGGCACAGTGGAACATTTGAAAAAAATATATAGGCACTAATCACACAGATTGCGCCAGTTCCACAGAAAGCTGTGAACTTGAATCGTGAGATATTAGCTGAACGATACTATATTTTATAATAGCTACCTAAAAAGATAAACATCCAAGACCCAGGCAAATCTGGAAAAGATCGTATTACATCTTGACCAGACCGGGGATCGAACCCAGGTGTAATATCGAACATGTAATAAAATTGTGAATATTATTTTGTGTATTATTTATCGAGCTTCATTTTTAGGGTCCCGTACCTCAAAAGGAAAAAAACGGAACCCTTATAGGATCACTCGGTTGTCCGTCTGTCTGTCTGTCTGTCAAGATCCTTTTTCTCAGGAACACGTAGAGGTATTAAGCTGAAATTCATATCAAATACTCAGGTCTACTGTCCCTTGGAGTTGTGAAATAATCAAACTTCTAAGCCAACGCAATCAAAAAATACAGCTGGTTATGCCGCAAATTTTCGTGTCTTTTCGACATTCGCAAGGACATCAAAACCAGGGTACTTCCCGTGAACTCAGAATGTTGAAATTTGGTAGAAGCAACGACTTATAGCACAGATAAAGAAAAAATTGCGAAAAGCATTAATTCTGATTTACATCGTATAATAATTTTTTTTTAATAATTTTAAAACTTATTATATATAATGTACGGTACCCTTTGTGTGTGAGTCCGATTCGCATTTGGCCGGTTTTTGTCTAATTAAGGTGTATGTTCCTGTTGTATCTCCAGCCCTGCTCCGGAGAAGAGGGAGGATATTAAATCATGTTTAAAAACACTATCTACATATATATAACTCAAAAGTGACTGACTGACTTACATAGTGATCTATCAACACGCAGCCCAAACCACTGGACGGATCGGGCTAAAATTTGGCATGCAGGTAGATGTTATGACGGCATCCGCTAAGAAAGGATTTTGATTAGCATGGAGATAAAATTATTAGCGCAACAATATCTTCTTGTCACGGTCAATCGACCATGCACACCCTGGTGTCAGAGTTCTTCGGAACCGCCTCTCGGCCTCTGACGTGGTTTCTTTAACGACTACCAGATGGCAGCAGTGACCAACGGCTTAACGTGCCTTCCGCAGCACGGAATCATCTTTATTATCAGACAATCAGGTGATTCAAGCCTGCGATGTCCTAACCAAACTGGAAACGACTAAACAAGGTGGGAGGGTGGGTTCCGGTGGGAATCGAACCCACGACCCCCGGGTCAACAGGCAAACGCCTTAACCACTGGACCACGGAGGCTGTTTCTTATAAAGTGAAAATATAAGTGGATAGCAATCTCAACTTTATAATAATTCTAGAAATAAACAAGTCACGTACCGCATGTGATAAATATTGTATTCATACGTAATTTGCCGTAAGCTCCGAGCTTTATATTAAAAGCTAATAGTTCCGATGGTAATCATGTTTCGTAAGGGCGCGTGGGGAACGTAACATTGTAATGTTGTTGACTTTAATAAATCCAAACCTGTGTTTTTGAAATAAAGACTTCTTTAGCGGCGTTGCGCTCTTTTTGGGATGAGTAAAAAATATCAAACTCGCGTCAGGACACGTGATCTGATCGAAAATTCGTAAAACGGGCACGTGACCTGAGAACGCCGGCGGCGCGGCGTAGGAGAGCAAGTAATATTCCCCTCTCTTTAGCTAAATGGTTATGCTAAATGGTAGCTAAGTGGCTAGCTCCGTGGCGCAGCGGTCAACACGCCAGCCTGCGACACGAGAGTGCCTGGGTTCGATCCCCGGCCAGGTCGAGATGGAAAAAGATCTTTTTCAGATTGGCCTGGGTCTTGGATGTGTATCTACATATGTATTTGTTATAAAATATAGTTGACCGAGCGAGCGAAGCGAGCGAAGCGTCTCAGTTTCGACTGGCCCAAAATTCTTTTGTCCGTCTGTCTGTCTGTCTGTTCTCGCCTACTGGTCGCATTTCTCAACCGATTCTCATAAAATTTTGTGAGCAGGTTCGGTAATTATATAGAATATTTTTGTCGCGCCAGTTTTTCTAAATTTAAAAAAATGGCGGAAATATGGGGTCCGAAACTTAAAAACACTCATAGCACAGCTATTTGAAAAAAAATTCAAAAATGTCATAAGACTTTTTTGTTATTCTCATTATGACGCAACTTTTATGTCTGAACAAATTTTTTATACGATAAACTTGAACGTGTTTATAGTCGGCAATTTGCCCAAAAGTTGTCTGAAATCGATTTTCTATATATTTTTTTGTATTAGTGCATTCAGTATGATGTGGTAAATTCAAATCTATGGTATGACAAGTATGAAAATGGTGCGTAGTAACTGTGACGTCGGCGATACAGAGAAAAAATATTTTTTTATATAAACATACCATGTGCGGTATCAAATAAAAGGGCTTTATGAGTAGATTACAAAGAAATAAACTACACTCCCATATTGCACAAACCCACAGACAATATGTTGTACAAAAGTGAAATATAAATTAAAAAGAAAGAAGTTGAAGTATGTACGTGAAGTGGGAGAAGGAGTGAAATTGAACAACTTTCCCTAAGGAACATATATCAAAATATGAAAAATATTTTTTGACTTAAAGCATGATACTGCGAATTACTTTTATGATAGAAAACACTGAATAAACTTAGAATCCTAAAATAAAAATTAAAAATAAATAAAAAAGATGATAGATAGATTATAGGTGCCGGCCACGTCTTTACGTAAAGTTCGCATGTTTGTCTGTCATAGTAGTTGACATTAGCGTCTTATTAAAATTTTGACCAATTGGTAACAACTATGAAACCGAGTACTTAAACTTTGCCTCCCATTTACCCATGCCAAGTTCGCTATTCCGATATTTCCGATCTTGATGAAGATCACTCCAACTAAGTTAATGTGTACAAAAGCATACTAAACATGGTGCTCAAGGGCCGTGTTTCCATACAAGATTAAGATGATTCCTCACCGGATAGGACATTAGGACAATGATTTTTTACTAAAAAAATCCGTATGTTTACATTTTTTCATAATTGAATTATTTAAAGAGATATGAACCTTCAAAAACACGAAAAATTGGTACGAGTTTCCGTTGTGTTCAAACATAAAAAAAAAAAACAAATTTGGCCAATTATATAAGAAAAAACAAACACAAAAATCGGTTATCAGAGGACTAGAAAGCGTTAATTTTGTGTAATTTTTATATAGGTATTTTCCGGCCGAGCTGCAGTTATCTCTATCGCACTCTGCGGGGTTTGTTTGGGCATGCGGCGCGACAGCAATAGATATTATAAATACCTATTTTTCAATACTCTTGAGCTTAGTGTTCCCTCTTAAAACGGGGTTTGGTTGGGTCTTCTGGTAAAAGGAATGTAGGTTTAAATTTCCGTTTCCTCTAGTACCTAATTAAGAGCAGCGTGGATGGGGAAATAGTAACTGAAGGAAATCATCCTTTAGTCAATTAGCATATCAGTAACAGATATATTTTAGAGCACTGGTGGGCAAATGTGGATGTTGGTTGTAAGGGCTCGCGAGGTCTACTGTTCTCGCAGAACCACTAGTATCGTTGAGTTAATTTCCCATAACACAAGTCTCGAACTTACTTTGGGGCTAGCTCAATCTGTTTGATTTGTCCGTACATATCTTTCTACTGCGCGGAGTTTTCACTTCATACTAAGGGTAAAAATATACCTTATTAATATCCGCTCCGGTGTCTGTCTGTCTGTGAGTCCGTCTGTCACCATTCTGTATCTCATGAACCGTGATATTTAGACAGTTGAAATTTCACATATGATGTATTCCTGTTGCCGATATAACAACAAATACTAAAAATAGAAATAAAACATATATTTAAGGGGGCTCCCGTACAACAAACGTGATTTTTTTGCTTATTTTTGCTCGATATTGATAACGGCAACAGGTAGACGCTTGAAATATTCACAGAATATTTAGTTATATACACTTTAAAAATAAATAATTAAATAAAATTAATATTAAAGGGGTGCTCCCATACAACGTACATTATTTTTTTGCCGTATTTGTAGACTAGCTGTTGCCCGCGGCTCCGCCCGCGTTAATGTCGTTCCCTTGGGAACAGTAGTAATGATAAAAATTCCATTCTAACCCCTGCCCCTTTGCTTTTTCCCTTAAGGGGGAATTTAATACATTTCACCTGCATAGATCTTTAGCCCTTAAGGAAGGGATTTTGCCCATTTCACCTACACATATATTTTTTTATTGTAATGGAGAACTTCTTATTGTCATATTTCCAAGTAAAAAAAAAACCATACAAACTTTATCCCACCTATTCTACCCCTTCAAGGGGAAATTTCGACCATTTTAACTACACATATCTTTTTAATTGTAATGTAAACATATATACTTATTTTTATACTTCTATGTCCAGAAATGAGAAAATTTCACTACAATCCCCCCCCCCCCCCCCCCTTTATCCCTTAAGGGGGAAATTTTGTACATTTCACCTACACAGATCTTTTTTAATTGTAACCTAGAACGTATATACGTTCTAGGTCTAGAAATGAAAAAATTCCATACAAACTTTACCCCCTATTTACCCCTTCAAGGGAGAATGTTGTCTGGTTCACCTAAACAGATCTTTTTTAATTTTAATTGAGAACTTGCGTACCTACTTTCAAACTTCTAAGTCCAGAAATGAGAAAATTCCATAAAACCTCAACCCCTTTGATTTTCTAACAATTCTTTCTTAGTGCTTATTTACATCATAAAAAGAATCCCTGTGCCAAATTTCAAGTTTCTGCGCACAGTATTTTCGGCTGTGCGTTGATATATAAGTCAGGTTTGCCTTTGGCCCGCGGCTCCGCCCGCGTAAGTGTCGATTTCTCAGGAACAGTAGAATAACAGGAATACGTTAGTTTATGACTTTCAATTACTTTCCATTACCTTAGTATTGAATTTCAATTGAATAACTTCAAAAACGGAAAGTTTCATACTAACTTTGCATCCCCGTTATATCCCCTTAAGGGATGATTTTTGAGAAAAATATTTTACTCGTGTTTCATGCCTTTTAGTAAAGAACCTTCATGCTGAATTTCATTCGACTAACTTCAAAAATGGCAAAGTTTCATGCTTACTTTGCACCCCTATTTTACCCCCTTAAGGGATGATTTTTGAGTAAAATATTTTACTCGCGTTTCATACCTTTCAGTAAAGAACCTTCGTGCTGAATTTCATTCGAATAACTTCACAAACAACAAAGTTTCATACTAAATTTGCAACCCGTTTATCCCCCTAAGGAGATGAATTTCCAAAAATCCTTTCTTAGTGCTCCCCTACGTTATAAAAGCAACCCCTGTGCAAAATTTCAAGCTCCAAACCCTTATAGTTAAGGCCCTGCGTTGATATGTCAGTCAGTCAGTCAGCTTCTCCTTTTTTTTAGTATGGATTACTATGGATAGTATGGATAGGTATAATGCTGTCGTATAATGATGATGAATTGACTTTGGATTTTAATTTTCTTATGTCACTTATTATTTTATTTTATTTTTGCTATATGTTTGCAGGCAAACTCATGCCTTGAGTTCATTCAAATGACAATAACTTTTTTTTTAATGAACCGATTTTGTTGAAACAAACTTTAAATGTTAAACTGAGTTAAAACAAAGCAATTGGTGAAAGTTTGAAGTAAATCGGTTCAGTATTTTCGGAGATAATCGTGATCATACATACAGACAGACAGACAGACAGACAGCCAGACAGACAAGAAATTCCAAAAAAGTTTTTTTGCTTTCTATTATTCTTTTTAAGTGTCCCTCTATCCATTTCAGTCAAAAATTCGAAATGAACAGACAAAATAATTTTACTGTTTTATTATATGTATAGATAACGGTACGGAACCCTTCGTGCGCGAGCCCGACTCGCACTTGGCCGGTTTTTTTTTTAAACTAGCCTATTTATATAAGGATAAGAGACCCTTGACCTCAACATCGTGACTTACGTTCCAATCTTTACATTACATTTGTTTTAGAAAGCGCAAATTGCAAAAATATTCGCAAAAGGTTACACTTAATTAGCGCCTAACATTTAATTTAACTAGAGGTTGTAAGTCATGCAGCTCATACGAGGACGTCAATCAATCCAAAAATGGATGAACAAATCACTAACGAAGGAATACATAGCCATATTTTTAAAACCACTGTATGGTTGAAGAACGCAAATGTAAAAAAACCGGCCAAGTGCGAGTTAAAATCGCACACAAGGGTTCCGTAATTACGGCTAAAAACACGTTTGTTGTATGGGAGCCCCACTTAAATATTTATTTTATTTTGTTTTTAGTATTAGCTAGCTTTTGCCCGCGGCTTCGGCCGCTTCAATTTCGATCCCTCGGGAATTGTAGCCTATGTCCTTCTACGTACTCTAGAGAACTTGTGTGCAAAATTTCATGATGATCGGTTCAGTAGCTATGGCGTGAGAGCGTAACAAACAAACAAACAAACTCACTTTCGCATTTATAATATTAGTTAGGATTAGGATAGTTAGGATTAGGATTGTTATAGCGGCAACAGAAATTCATCAACTGTAAAAATTTCAACTGTCTAGCTATTACGGTTCATGAGAAACAGCGTGGTGACAGACAGACAAACGGACAGTGGAGTGATAGTGATAGGGTTCCGATTTTAGATTTTGGGTACGGAACCATAAAAATCAAGTATGTATCCAAAATATTAGTTCAAATTAGGTACCTAAGTCAATAAATATAAAAGACAAGTTTGATTGGGTATGAAGAAGGTTAAATGGACTTCGAGGATGACGATTTCATTCATACCTATTTGATTCCACGACTAAGGTTAAAGGGTAAGATTCCAAAACATGACCAAAGATTGGCCAATTCTAGAAATAAATATATGGCTCTAAACCAAAAGGAAAAAAAAATCCAAAGCGGCCTGCATCCAGCTTTATTTAATTCTGGATGCAGGCCTCTTTGGATTCCTTCCGGTCTTAATGGAAATCTTTGGGGAGGCCTATATCCAGCAGTGGACTAATGTGGCTGATATGATGATGTTAATGATGATGATAGTAAAATAAGTATTTGTTCGAATAAGTTTTGTTTGATAGAAGTACGAGTATAAACGACATGACATCAAATAAAATCATCATCATCATCACCATTTTATCTATATAAAGTCCATAGCTGGACAAAAGCCTCTCCCAAGGATTCATTGTTCCATGGAGGGATATTGTCACGCTTGGCAGGCGGGTTGGCAAGCGCAGTTTCTTTAGCTTCTTTTGCTTCCGACGCTGTTGCCCATCGGAAGCATTTTTAAGCTGGGGAAGGATAGGAATTAGTTGGATTTGGGAAGGGAATAAAGGTGTTGGGATACTACTCACTCGGATAAATGGGGGAAAGCAAGTAGCGGCTCGTGAGGCCGGGCTCGTGTACCCGATGTCCTGCAACCCCTGGACAGGCAGTTGAGGATGAGACACCTTACAAATTAATAAAATATTATAATTTCAAATGTTCAAATAAAACAGTCACAAAATAGTGAAGTGCGAAAGTAGCAAAAAAATTGCATGCATTTTTAAAAGGCATGACGCCTGCATAATTTTGGACTGGGGAGCAACTCAAGTCAGCTGATCAAAGGCCTGAATGATTGTGCAGTGGACAAAAAGGTGAAAGTTACACATTTACTTATATAAGTATCTTCTTGTGGCGTATTCTTCTCACAAATGCAGTAGTCATTCTGAATCGCTTGTAGTTTTTTAAATTTTGAACTCATTAAAAAGATAAATGATAAAATATGACGTTCAAGAAGAGACCACACTCTTACAGAAAATCGAGGTTTGAGTAGAAGCTTTACCACTTCTATGCTACGTTCGATGAGTGAGAGTGTCGGAGGCACATCATAAAGTTTGATTTGTATAAGAAATAATAATATAATATAGAGTAAATGCTCTATTATATTATTATATGAGTATTCTATCGATGCATACATACACGGTGAAATTTTGATCGTTCTGGACCCTTAAAGGCGTGATTCAGCCCATCGATATGAACAACTTTTCCTATGGTACCAATGTTGGGAACCCGAAAAAAAAAATGGGCAGTTCCATACAAAAAATTTCGGTAAAATTTCACCGTGTATACATATTATCACGTCTTTCTCCCTTACGGGGTAAAAAGAGCCTAATACCCAAATGCTATATGTGGAAAATGGAATCAAAATAATGATGGGTTGCGAGCATAGATTTACGCCCATTCCCTTGGCTGGCCTTTACGGCCTGTGCGGAAAGAGAAGCAGCTTGTGCATTCTATGTTTTTTTCTTCAGATCATTATTTACCAACTAACGATATACTATACTTTCACACACACATACATTAACCCTGAAAACAACACACTCCTTTTGACCACTCGCGTAAAATAGTACGCATCATTTTTCACTCAGCAACGCACCAAAGAATTAATCTTGACATTGGCTTAATGGGACATGATGCAAGAGCCTTGCATGTAAAAACATCCGACAAAAGAATGCCGTATTCTTTTTTCAAATACGGCACGTGGTGTGGCGTAAGCCGTAATGCGTATGACATTTTTTCACTGTATGGCTTTTTGTTGCTTTGGTACTTTGTAGAATAGCTACTGATGATTAACATGGTTGCTTTTCGAGGTTAGACTAGTGCAGCTTACACATTGGCTGTTTTATTAAACGACATTTATAAAAACAAATGTCTGTAAAGTCGGTTTACGTACGATAATTTTACGTGATAACGGTGGAAGTGAGATAGATTTATTTATTCATTCATAGCAAAACACTTATTGCGTTGAACATTTTTTAATAATATACATTCATTTAATTAGGTACATTCAAATATTTATACAAACAAAAAAAATATTAAAATAAAATAGAATTATAACAAAAGAATCAATCGCAAGTCAAAGTTCAATAAAATTAATGATATATAAATACGATAATCACAAATTATCCTTATCCTTACCCTTACTAATATTATAAATGCGAAAGTGAGTTTGTTTGTTTGTTTGTTTGTTTACCTATTTGTTTGTTTGTTTGTTACGCTTTCACGCCGTAACTACTAAACTGATCATCATGAAATTTTGCATACAAGTTCTCTGGAGTGCAAAGAAGGACATAGGCCACCTTTTATCCCGGGAAAAAGTACTGATTTTCGATTACATGTGATGCTAATTAGAATTTTTTGAAAAAAAAAACTAACTTCTTTTATGTTGGTCTGGGAGAAAAGAAAAAACGTAGAATGTACCAGCTGCTTCTAGACTTGCCATAAGAAATTATTAATATGCCAGTATACGCTTTTCGATTATATTTGACGTAAATTTGATTTTTTTGAAAAAAAAAAAAAAGGAAACTTCTTCCATGCTGGTCTGTGGAAGAAAAGAAAAAACGTAGAATGTACCAGCTGTTTCTCTTCCCGCGCAGATCGTAAAAGCCGACCGAGCGGTTGGGCTAAAATCTGCGGAATCATGTCAATAGGCGATGCGGCTAGCAACCTACCACTGTTTGATTCCGTTTTCAATCTGCACGCCCTCCAACATGCTAAATGTGGCCATAAGGTCATATAGATCTAGGCTCTGTTTACCCCGAAGGGAAAGAAGACGTTTTGTAAACAACTTTCATAATCTTTGCAGCTACCTACAATAGTTAACGAACAAATACTAAACAACGATTCATCATTTCGTTGCATGTGATTAAAATCTGGACATTTCAATACTTCAGATTAAATCTTTAATCTGTTAGACTTACAGTCTGGGTATTTGGGCAATACAGTATTATTTCTAAATATTTTCTTACTGGCACAATCGACTTCAAGGTGAGGTTAAATGCAATTTGCGAGTACTTGTGATTTACTCATAGAAAATCTACGTTTCAGTAGAAAATTTACCGCTTTTATGCTTCATTCGGTGAGTGAGAGCGCCGGAGGCCCATCCTTCCTCCCCACCCCCCTATTTCCTCTACCTATGTCCTCCCCCAACTCCATTAAAGGCCGGCAATGCTGCTGTCACACTGTGGAGTTGCAGTTGTCCATGAACAGCGGTGATCGCTTACCATCAGGTGACTCGCTTGCTCGTTTGCCGTCCTATACCATATAAAAGCATATACATAGCGCGTAGAACCGATGGCCGATGGGGCAGAACGATTCTCGAATGGCGACCACGTATCGGCAAGCGCAGCATCGGACATCCACCGACCAGGTGGTCGGATAACCTGATTAAGCTCGCAGGAAGACGCTGGATGCAGGCCGCTTACAACGTGCCGTATTGAAAATCCTTGAGGGAGGCCTATGTCCAGCAGTGGACTTCTTGCGGCTGATATGATGATGATCATATAAACTTTCATCATCATCAGGTCCTTTTTAGTCTCTACTACAGGAGCACAACCCTCTCTGTACTACCGGAGCCATACTTGGCCAGAGCAGCCAGAGGACTTGGCCTACACTCTCCACGCTGGCCAGACGGGTTGGAGAGGTGTCTTAGATGTTTATAAGCTTTGTTTAGCTTGTATTTCCTAAGTCGCCTTCTACGACATCCACGGGAAGACTTGAAGTGGTCCTATTCTACTCTGCCGGATACCACACGGCTATATAAATTTTATATTGATAGAAACAGGCTAATATTTCAAGTTATACGATGTAATTTTAATATTTCATATTTCGTCTATTAAAGTGGTAGGGGCTCAGCGATCTAAGAGTACAACCTATAAACGAAAGATCCTGGGTTCGAACTCCGCCAAGCCCGACTTGTACCTCTGAACTGTAAGCCAATCAGACTTAAGTAATTCATTATATTATTACGTTCATTTTCATCGAACTCTTCCTGCTGATGCTGGTGAAGGAAAACATTAGTGGCTCTAGAGCCTACCCTCTTAATTATTAAGCCTCCTTAACATAGATATCAGAAAACTTACATGTCGCACGGATATTGTCAACTGATTATTTAGATATTTTATATATACCTACTGATTTTTTAGATATTTTATATATACCTACTGATATATTAGATATTTAATATTATATACACTAAAATGTTTGAAAAATAACGGGCAAACAAAAAAATATTTAAAGTACCAATAGTCGACTAAAAACAAAAAAATAATACATTTTTCAGAAAGCGAAATTTGTTTTATATTTTAAAAGAACTTTTAATTACCGTTCATCTGCCAACAGAAATAATTGAACCAGTATTTGATTTGAAAATAGACAGGAAAATAAATGTGGCCAACGAAGATAAGAGGCCGTTGGGTGTCTCGATAGCACAATCAAACTTAAAGATTATTTAAAAACTGAAAAGTAATTATTTAGGCCGCTAAATAATTATTTGGGCAGTAGATTTTACAATTTGGG
Source organism: Elegia similella (assembly GCA_947532085.1). Classification (NCBI taxonomy): domain Eukaryota; kingdom Metazoa; phylum Arthropoda; class Insecta; order Lepidoptera; family Pyralidae; genus Elegia; species Elegia similella. Next base: position 8,352,021 of record OX383933.1, read on the forward strand.
CAGTAGATTTTACTGAGGGCAGAAAAGAAGTTTTGCTGACCATAAGTGGCCCAACTAGCTATTTTAGCTGACCGATTACATTTTGCTCACGAAAATACGAATATTCTGCTAACCGTTTAAATAACACCTTTAAAAAATGTGTCTCATTTTTATAAAAGTGTTTCAGTATTATACTAGATAAAATAGTAATATCGCAGATATTTTAGAGATGTTTTTGTATTGTGTAGACATGAATACGTCGTAAATTAGTTGATCAAAACTTTTAATATTTGATCAACTAATTTACGATGTAGTCAATGTCTAATAAGTATTAAAACATGTCTTAAATATTAACGATATAGTTATCTAGGATAGTAATGAAACACTTTTGTAAAAACCGGCTAAGACCGAGTCGGACTCGCGCACGAAGGGATCAGTACCGTTTTATCTACATGGTAATTTTTTTATCGTTGTGGACCCTTAAAGAGGTGACTCGGACCATCAATATGAACAACTTTTTCTATGGAACCAATGCTGAGAACTCAAAAAAAATTTCGTCATTTCCATACAAAACAGTTCCGCCCCGCCCGGCCAGTTTGTATGGGAATGTTTTTTTTTTTTGAGTTCCCAGCTTTGTGCCCATAGGAAAAGTTGTTCATTTTGATGGCCTGAGTCACCCCTTTAAGGGTCCAAAACGATAAAAATTTCACCATGTATAAAAACGGCAAAAAATCATTTTTGTTGTACGGGATATATGGAATAAATAATTAAATATAATTAATATTAAAGGGGGGCCCTTTAATATTAATTATATTTAATTATTTATTTTTAAAGTGAATATACAATTAAATATTCTGTGAATATTTCAACCGTCAACCTGTTGCCGTTATCAATATCGAGCAAAAACAAGCATAAAAACCATTTATTGTATGGGAGCCCCCTTAAATATTTATTTTATTCTATTTTTTAATATTTGTTGTTATAGTTGCAATAGAAATACATCATCTGTGAAAATTTTAACTATCTAAATATCACGGTTCATGAGATACAGCTTGGTGACAGACGGACGGAAAGACGGACGGATAGCGGAGCCATATGGATAAGGTCCCATTTTTACCCTTTGGGTACGGAACCCTATAAATATATAACGTGCTTAATTTCATGATGAACAGACAGACGGACAGCGGAGCGAAATTAATAGGGTCCCGCTTTTACCCTTTGGGTACGGAACCCTAAAAATGAGACACATTTTTTAATAACCTCGCGAGCGAGTCAGCCAACAAAGTGTCAAAGGCTTCTCAAAAAAGCACATAAATTAGTGTAGAAATAATTTAGCAATATCTTTTCATCAACTTTACGATAACTTAATTTATAGCTATTAAATATTATGTATCTTTGTAACTAGATTTCGCCCGCGGCTCCGCCCGCGTGTATGTCGATTATTGTCGATCCCTTGGGAATAGTACTTTTCCCGGGATAAAAGGTATATGTCCTTCTCCATACTCCAGATAACGTGTATGCAAAATTTCATGATGATCGTTTCAGTAGTTACAACGCGAAAGCGTAACAATTTAACAAACAAACAAACTTACATATAATAAATGCGAAACATTTATTATATTAGTAAGGATAATTAAGACGTTTTACTTTGTAATTTATCTAGACTATTACAAAAGGGAATTTATTCCCTCGCAAAAAGACCTATACAAATGTCGAACTGCTTCGTTTGATTTGTTGTGGCTGTGTTCAGTGTAACTGTAATTACACGATTTGGGTTGTGACCAGGCATATCAAACATCGTAAGTCTTTGTGGTTCAAATAAACCGTAAATCTTGGATTGCTTAGTTCCAAAAGTCTATTTTTAAAGCCGAGGTAATTTACCTCATGTTTAAAATAGATTTTTGGAATAGTCAACATTTTGTAGCTTTTGACACTAATGAATAATTAAATAAATAAATATATACGGACAAATCACACAGATTGAGCTAGCCCCAAAGTAAGTTCGAGATTTGTGTTATGGGATACTAACTCAACGATACTTTATTTTATAACAAATACATATATAGATAAACATCCAAGACCCAGGTCAATCTGAAAAAGATCATTTTCCATCTTGACCTGACCGGGGATCGAACCCGGGGCCCTCGTGTCGCAGGCTGGCGTGTTAACCACTGCGCCACGGAGCTCGCTGAATTTAAACATAAGTAAATGATACTTAATATCACGTCTTTTTCCTTGCGGCTCTTAGCCCCTGGGCTAAGAGCCGCAACGTGGCATTAAGGGCTTAAAGACCTGTCTTTAAGCCCTTAATGCCACGTTTAGCACATTGGGCGTTAGATTGAAAAGGAATCAAAATAGTGATGGGTTGCTAGCCACATCGGCTAATAACATGATTCGTTAGATTTTCGCGCATTTCCTCGATCGGCGTAAAAAGTTGGTAGTTGTCGCTGAAAATAGTGATTCGCGACGAAACTTTTCTGGATATAGCTTTTTGGCTAGTTTTGCTTGCAATCAGAAATATAAATACAAATCATAACATTTACATTTATTATCAGAATTTGATAAAGAAAAAGGCTTGTGTTTTTTTAAAATCTTCATCAATATTTATATTTATAACCCCAAAAAATAGAAAATAAAAAAATAATTCAAACCCAACCCCGACTACTAAAAGCACGCCCTAAAATTTTAAAACAAGAATTTGACAGCTTCGTGGCGCAGCGGTCAACACGCCAGCCTGCGACACGAGAGTGCCCGGGTTCGATCCCCGGCCAGGTCAAGATGGAAAACGATCTTTTTCAGATTGGCCTGGGTCTTGGATGTATATCGATATATGTACTCGTATTTGTTATAAAATATAGTATCATTGAGTTAGTATCCCATAACACAAGTCTCGAACTTACTTTGGGGCTAGCTCAATCTGTGTGATTTGTCCGTATATATTTATTTATTTATAATGTATATTATACATAGGTCTTCACAGTGTTTTTTTAGAGTATTGCCGTGGCCGTCGCCTTACGGCGGGTTGACGCAATTATTTTAAAAGTTAAAAAATAAGAAGCACCTTACTACACACCTAATTATCTCTGCCTAGAACTGTCGCTGTGTGCATAAGATTGTATCCATATATAATACATACCTTCATAATGATACAATTAGTTATTATGTATAACAATAGTATACACAAAAAAAATTAGGGGGGACAGAACGTAGAAAATCGTGTATAATTTAAATTTCGTCAAAAACTCGCAGCGCCCTGTATAATTTTAAAGGGCTGTAGCAAGACCGGCTTCGGTTTGCGATACGGCCTGTGTTTTTCTTCGCAGTTTCTATGTTTATAAATAGCGAAAACGTTGATGGCGAAATGGCTTAAGTCAATAGGACTTCTCGCCTAAATGTTGTGTGCACGTCAAATCAATAATCAATGTAGGTACCATGCAGGTTGATTTAGATCCCCCTGGCAATTGCAAAAGATATCAATAGCTTTCGCAGCGCTTCCCCATAAATGACTTTTATAGGAGTTAGTTCCTTCGTTGAGTTAGTATCCCACGACACAAGAGACTCGCAGTCATCATCATCATTTCGTCTAGGTGACACAGTCAATCGACCATGAACACCCTGGTGTCAGAGTTCTTCGGAACCACCTCTCGGCCTCTGACGTGGTTCCTATAACGACTACTAGATGGCAGCAGGGACCAACGGCGTAACACGCCTTCCGAAGCACAGAATCATCTTTATTATCAGACAATCAGGTGATTCAAGCCTGCAATGTCCTAACCAAACTGTAAACAACTAAACAAAGTAAGCTTCTCGAGGAAATGGAACTCACGACCCCCGGGTCTACAGGCAAACGCCTTAACCACTGGACCACGGAGACCAGCAGTGACAATAACAGAGATGTTCAGTTACGAACATGTGAAAGTTGATAATACCTAAAGATTTAAATAGTGATTGTGACCGCGAAAGCGAAATATTGTATGAACAACATTGGAGTCAGATTTTTAAGGTTTTATAAATAAAATCAAATTCTTTTATTTCAGACCAAATTTTGTCCATATAGTTGTTAGAAACAGATAATCTTATACTACGTTAGTAGGAACTTATGCTAAGGTGCTGGTTGACGCAGTGCTTTATAAAGCGACTGCCCAGCCTATCTGCTATCATGCTTAGGATACTGTTGGTGCTGCGCGCAGTCTGCGCACACCGCCGCACTCCGTTTGCACAGCACCGCATAAAAGCCATCAACACGTGCGTGCATCCGCAAACATACCAGATGCACTGCACCATCGCGGCAGCCCCAACAGTGCCCTATACGCATTATATTGAACACGGAGAGCACTGATCGATCTCTTCCAATAATCTATATCATAAGTTGCATTATACGTGGAATGTCCGTGTCATAAAACTGTAATTTTTACCGATTTTTACTCACATCGCCGGGAATGATAGCCAACCAGCATATACTACACACAACGAGTTACGAAAGAATGAATAAATAAATATCTCCCGAAATGAACGGGGCGGCCAATATTATTAAAATATAGGCTCCGGCGCCTGTTAGGCGCCTATTTGATTGACGTGATGACATATTTTTGGCCCTGTTTTGTACTAAGGGGTTTATTTTAAGATCTAAAGCTTCGTTTAAAGACATCTTATTAACAGCTGATATCTAAATAAACAAAACTTATGGACAAATAACACAGATTTAGCTACCCTTACATTAAGTTGTGCACTTGTGTCGTAGGATTCTTTACTAACTAAATGATACTGTATTTTATAATAAAATAATAGATAAACATCCAAGACCCAGCATAATCTGAAAAATATCGTTTTCTATCTTGACCTGCGAGGATTGAACCAAGGACGCTGCAATTTACAGGAACATGCGGTACACTGAGCCACAGAGACCAGCTCTGTTGATGGATTGGCTGAAAAGAACGATTTACATTCGAATACTCAGAAGCATCATAATTATATAATCATTCGAACTGTGGAATGAACTGCCTGAGGCGGTATTCCCGAATCGATACGACATTGGAACCTTCAAAAAACGAGTCTATGATTTCTTAAATGGCCAGCAAAGCTCTTGTCACACCCCAGGTGTTGCACTTGTCTATGGGCAGCGGTGATCGTAAATTCGTAACATCAGGTGACCCGCTTGCTCGATAACCGCCTTATGTCATAAAAAACCTAAAAACGTTCTCAAATCTGTATGTGTCAATGTCCAGACAATAACCTTGCAAGAGAAAGACAATTAGGAAGTTGAGATTCTTTCTTGTTGAGTATTTGGAGGTTAGCCTTTTCTTCTGAAGCTCCGTGGCGCAGCGGTCAACACGCCTGCTTGCGACACGGAGTGACCGGGTTCGATCCCCGGCCAGGTCAAGATGGAAAATGATATTTTTCAGATTGGCCTGGGTCTTGGATGTGTATCTATATATGTATTTGTTATAAAATATAGTATCGTTGAGTTAGTATCCCATAACACAAGTCTCGAACTTACTTTGGGGCTAGCTCAATCTGTGTGATTTGTCCGTATTAAAAAAAGAAAAATATATCGTGCTATAGTTATAGGTCGACAATCTAATTGTGAATCAGACCCGGGGTTGCTTAACATGCCTAAGCACTGGTGGTGATTGATGGTTAATCACTTTCGTAACTGTAGTGGAGCTAAAATTAACTTGTCTTGAGTTAACAATGTGTGCGTAATGAGGTGTATTGTGTTCAGGCTGATGTCTAGACCAAGTTATTGGATCGGCGTTTTCTATAGAGAATTTCGAGTAAATTGAATTTTTCATACTAAGGTTTTTAATTTTAGTAGGTACTGAATTTGACATTTTTCAATAATATGACATTATTTTTTAAATTCAATTCGAACATGACTTTTAAATAAACCAATATATACTCAGTCCACATACCTAATTTCTAAGGTTTTCAAAAATTGTGAGTTGTCGTCCTTGGAGAAAATGCGCTGTGCAGTTTGTTGCCGCTTCTTCTGCACTCCGCTTTGGAAGCGGCATTAAACTTAGCCATAAGTAAATTTTTGACGTCAACAATTGTTGAGAAGTGAAATATGACAATTAATAAGTGTTCAAAGAAACCTATATTGAATAAACGTTTTGAATTTTGAATTGAATAGTATAATTTCTGGTTTAATCATTTCAACTAAACTGAAATTTGGCATGCATTTACGGACAACAGTAGCCGTGATTAACGCACTATAAGATTAAGATTTACAAAAAAAAAAAAGAGAAACGGCGACATCTTTGATCAAAGCGGATAACATTCAAACAAGTTTTTTTCATGAGCATTTTTCTATAATTTAATTTAAAAAATCAATTAATTCATGCAGAATGTAAATAATACAGTCGAATTTCAAGTTTAAATAAAAAAAACCCAGCCTAGTGCGAGTTGGACTCGCGCACGAAGTGTTCCGTACCGTTATCTATAAAAACGGCAAAAATATCATTTCAGTTGTATGGTATACCCTTTAATATTAATTTTATTTAATTATTTATTTTAAAAGTGAATATGTAACTAAATATTCTGTGAATATTTCAAGCGTCTACGTGTTGCCGTTATCAATATCGAGCAAAAACAAGCAAAAAAAATCACGTTTGTTTTATGGGAGCCCTCTTAAATATTTATTTTATTCTATGTTTTAGTATTTGTTGTTATAGCGGCAACAAAATACATCATCTGTGAAAATTTTAACTGTCTATTTATCACAGTTTTCATGAGATACAGCCTGGTGACAGACGAACAACAGACAGACAGTTTTTGCCTTTTTGGTACGGAACTCTAAAATGTGTCGAAAGTTATAGTAATTAACAACAAAAAATACAAGCGTTAAATAACGTCAATTTCATAAGTAAAGACCCATCACATATATTAAGATTGTTTGTCATTTTGTATGATGTACCAGAAGCCGATCAAAAGTCCATATCACGCCAGAATATAAATATATACGGACAAATCACACAGATTGAGCTAGCCCCAAGGTAAGTTCGAGACTTGTGTTGTGGGATACTAACTCAACGATACTATATTTTATAACAAATACATATATAGATAAACATCCAAGACCCAGGCCAATCTGAAAAAGATCATTTTCCATCTTGACCTGGCCGGGGATCGAACCCGGTCACTCCGTGTCGTAGGCTGGCGTGTTAACTACTGCGCCACGGAGCTGTCGAAGATGAATATAAACCTTGCCATGACAATCTCATCAATACATTTAATTTCTATGCAGCTGAGTCAATAATGTATGGAAAATATGCATACTATCACGTCTTTTACCCTTGCGCGGTAGGCAGAGCCCCGATCTAAGTATAAGACCTTACAGTCACGTTACACACGTTGCTGGGCGTCTTAGTGGAAAACGGAATCTAAAATATTAATAGGTATGCTATCGGCAAACTTCATTTTTCTAGTAGCATGTATGGGCTGGCTCGTCCGTTCGCCATTTGAGTAGAAGCATAGAAGCGGTAAGCTTCTATGCTTCGTTCGGCGAGTGAAAGAGCCGGAGGGCCATCTCAACTCCTGTCACACCCTGGTGTTGCAGTTGTCCATGGGCAGCGTTGATCGCTTATTATCAGATGACTGGCTTGCTCGTTTGCTCTCCTATAACATTAAAAAATAAAAATAGTGTGGGTTGCTATTAGGAATTTGAAAACTCCTTTTATCGAAATGTCCGGCAAAAAGCCGGACATTTCGATAAAAGACCGGACTTTTTTGGAAACATTAACCACTTAGTTTAGTTCAGAGCTATGGTAACCATGGTAGGCAGGCAGATGCACGCATTGCGAGGGGGGGTTGGTTGCGGGCGTGGATTGTTCGCCTTGTTTTGTCTGGCGGCCTTTATTACTCATATTCCATAAATCCGGACAAATTAAAGGGTCGGACAAAGTCCGGTCGAGAGTCTAAAAGTCCGGACTTGTCTGGACTAATCCGGACGGATGGTACCTAACCTAAGTTGCTACCGACATAGTCTACTAACATGAGTCCTCTCCTTGTGAAACTGAAGTACAAATATTTGCCCTCGCCGGGAATTGAACGCGGTGTCCCAACGAAGGTCCCCCTCCTGTCATAGCGAAGGCCGTGACCAAAATTTCGTTGACGTGGCCTTTTAATAACAGGCCTATATAATAAAGTGAAGTATAAAATAACTAATCATTAATAATTTAACTAAACTAAAATATGTAAAAAGTAAATATAATTTATTTTTTGACGATAGTAAATTATAATATTATAATTAATGTGACCAATCAAATGTACTCAATTAAATTTGTGTTATTTGATTTATTTTCATTATGTTTAATGACTAGATTGTGTAGACGATGTAATAAATAAATTATTTGGATTAAACTTAATTCCTTATTTCCTTAAAAAATTTAATTATATATATAAAAATTTAAGCTATTTTTTTCTATTTAAATGTATTTCCTTAGCCTGGCTGGTAGCCTCTTATAGGATTCCGTACTTCAAGGGTAAAAACATAACCCTTATAGGATTACTTTGTTGTCCGTCCGTCTGTCTGTCGGTCTCTCTGTCTGTCAAGACAGAGCCTTTTCTCAGGAACGCGTGGAGGTATCAAGCTGAAATTCATATCAAATACTCAAGTCTACTGTCCCATGGAGCTGTGTAAAAAATCAAGTTTCTAAGCCAAAGTAATCAAAAGGTACTGTACAACCGAATACAGCCGTTTAACCTTAAAGGTTTAAGGTTAACCAAATTTTCGATATTCACAAGGGAATCAAAACCTATAGTACTACCCATGAACTCAGAATCGTGAAATTTGGTACAAAGTAATGTTTTATAGCACAGATAAAGGAAAAATTATATCAGAATCGTGAAATTTGGTACAAAGCAACGTTTTATAGCACAGATAAAGGAAAAATTGCGAAAAGCATAATTATTTAGTAATAAAAATATTTTTAATAATTTTAAACTTATAGTTACGGAACCCTCCGTGCCCGAGTCCAACTCGCACTTGGCCGGATTTTTAATAGTTCGTAAATATAAACAGTACATTTCAAATTGTTCTTCCAAAGTGCAAGACGGTGTGTCGGTAGGAATTAAAGTAGTAGTTAGCCAAGAAGATGACTTTGAATTTCGTGCAAAGAAATATTAAAATACTACATTAAGGCGCTGTGCATCAGAAGAATACCGTAAAACAACAATTTTTCGTCGCGCAGTTAGCCTTATTTTTTATGGAATACAAGCATGAAAAAAATATGAAGTACAGTTCAAAGATCAAAATAAATGGTTACATCAAAATATTTTCAAAAAAATATTTAAAACCTAGCTAAATAAAATCGCAAAAAAAATATATCCAGAAAAAGTCTCGTCGCGAATTACTAGATTTTTACAGCAACGACTTTTATACGTCTTAAAAAGTATAACTAAATGAGTAAAATGGATACCTAAAAAGAATACAACTTTTGGTTATAATTATTGAAATATTATATTAAAAGTGAAAATTAACACTGAAATGGCAGACACGGGTTTAAACTGAGACTGAGACTGATGACATGTATGACCCGAGTATATAAAATATCTCCTGATGTCCTGATGTGGGGGTACAGCGCCTTAACGCATATACTTTCTAACATCCGTGATGTTATTTTTTGTAATATCACTGCTTTTTTGTAATATATACGCAATAATATACTCCAAAATTACTTAATTAAGATCCATAAAGAAGATAAAGTGCAGCCGAAATGCATTCAACGCAATAGTTACAAATAAGTGGTTGGTTACGAAGTTATGACTCGACCATTTTGAGATGCAATATTATGCAACTTTAGTGAAAAGTTACTATCATTTTATAAATTAAATTAAGAAGATCTGTCTATAAATTGTTAGTAGACAGGCAGCAGGGCTACTCGCTCACTTTTGTCAACATGTATACAACGTTTTGTCGTCACTTTTTAGACTAGCTCCGTGGCGCAGCGGTCAACACCCCAGCCTGCGACACGACGGTGCCCGGGCGCAATCCCCAGTCAGGTCAAGATGAAAAATGATCTTTTTCAGATTGGCCTGGGTCTTGGTCTTGGATGTTTATCTATATACGTATTTATTATAAAATATAGTATCGTTGAGTTAGTATCCCATAACACAAGTGTCGAACTTACTTTGGGGCTAGCTCAATCTGTGTGATTTGTCCGTAAATATTTATTTATTTATAATTCGTTGAAGACGGTAAACACATATCACCAAACGCGCGTCGTTCCTACCAGATTTGTTCAGAATCAGAATCAGAAATCATTAATTCCATCGACACCGGGGCGGATGATACTTGATCTGTGCCATCGGCCCCGTCTACCAACGGGGCCGTTCTACCGGGGTCGATGAATTAATTTTTCCCAACCGGCCCGTCACCGGGGCAGAACCACCGGGGTGGATGGGATGATGAGGAGATGAGGAAACCGATGGCCCAGTGGGCGGGACCAATAAGCGTTTACGCATGTTAGGCAATCCAGGGCCCAAGGCGCAGTCCGCGCTAGGACGCAAGTGGCATAAAGATTATCTCCAGCTCTTCCGTGCTTCGGAAGACACGTTAAGCCGTTGGTCCCGGCATCATCATCATCATTTCGACAAGGTGTCACGGTCAATCGACCATGCACACCTTGGTGTTAGAGTTCTTCTGGCTCTCGGTCTCTGACGTGGTTCCTTTAACGACTACCAGATGGCAGCCGGGATCAACGGCTCAACAAGCCTTCCGAAGCACGGAATCATCTTTATTATCAGAAAATCAGGTGATTCAAGCCTGCAATGTTCTAACCAAACTGGAACAACTGAACAAAGTATGCTTCCCGGAATCGAACCCACGACCCCCGAGTCTACAGGCAAACCCATTTGACCACAGAGGCAGGTCCCGGCTGTCATCATTGATGGCAGTCGTTAAGCTGTGTCAGATGCCTTTAGGTAGCCTGAAAAACATATTCAGACATACCATAGACATATTTATGTATTTAAATTTAAACTAATTTGAAACCCTAATGTTATACTTAAGCTAAGTAAGTCTTAGACAACACATCCGCATCTGTTGAGATTCGACGCCGTCTTCCCGATGAAAGGTGAATTTTAATATCAATGGTCCGAGCGGAGTGCACCGCAGTTCCGGGTTCAAATCCCGCGACGTGGGAAATATTTGTATACGTAATCGTGTTGTCTGGTGTAGGCGTCTGTTATAATGCCGGGAGAATTATAGTGATACAATGTCTCGTAGTGTGAGGTTTGGTAATGCGACATTTCGTTTAGTCGACATTTAACTGATTCTACATTTGACAGGTTCTACATAAGACAGATTTTATTTTGGACAGATTCTACATAAGACAGATTCAATATTGGACAGATTTTGAAAAAGTAAGAGAATTGTAAGTTACATACGTATTTTTTTTATTAAAACTAACGCGAAATAATAACATTATTTTAAGTTGAATGACGGGTTACTCACGTACGTATTTAACAATAATTCGTATTTCACAATCTATGTTGTATAGAATCTGTCTTATGTAGAATCTGTTTTATGTAGAATCTGTCTTATGTAGAATCTGTCTTATGTAGAATCTGTCTTATGTACAATCTGTCTTATGTGGAATCTGTCTTATGTAGACTCTGTCTTATGTAGAATCTGTCTTATGTAGAATCTGTCTTATGTCGAATCTGTCTTTTGTAAAATCTGTCTTATGTAGAATCTGTCTTATGTAGAATCTGTCTTATGTAGAATCTGTCTTATGTAGAATCTGTCTTATGTAGAATCTGTCGATACTACACTATGATGCCCACAGTAGAATCTGTCAAATGTCGACTAAACGCGACCTTTCTTCATGCGTGGGTATTGGGTAAACTAGTTTACTAGCAGAAGAATTCATCCGATTTTAAGATCATTGTTTGTGTCATTTAAACTTTTTGCTAGCGTGGATGTAGATCACTCGGGAACAGTTCCTTTCTCCGAGATAAAAGACACTCAATGATCTCTTGCGGGCTCCTAAAAATGCTCCGGACCAAATTTTATTCAAATCGGTTCAGTGTCATAATTCCAAATTTTAATAAAGGAGAAATATCTTACAGACTAACTAAAAATTTTTTTATTGGATCTATGAACAGTTTCAATTTGAGTCAATTTGAATAGCCAATTATAAAATATTTTGGTTATAGTAGTTTTGACACACGTGCACTAATCTTTCATATAAAAAAAAAAACACTTCAAACAATACTAATTTGAAAGCATACCCTTTCAAATAAAAAGTTTTGTTTTAAATCGATTTATAAATGACGAAGATATGTGGTAACAAACTTTTAAAAAAATACAACCGGACTGATCACCTCCTTCTTTTTGAAGTTGGTTAAAAATGCGCTCTCGAGTGTAATGGAATTTGTAGGGAATCATAATCCATTACACTCAATTTGTATGTAATACAGATCACCCAGCCTCTTTTGCTTTGACACCGTTTAAGAGTATGTATGATGAAAAAAAATATAATAAATATACTTACTGTCTTCAGGGGAATCGATCGTTAGTCGTTTGGTAAGGGGAATGTTGGCTCTTGTGGTATCATATTAACATTGCCTCTATTGACTTCTTTGGTAATTGAACTCCGCCCACTGCCACTTCAAAGAGCTAATCTCTTATTAGCTCTTTGAAGTTGCAGTGGGCGGCGCACATAGCGCTTAGAACGGATGGCCGATGAGGCAGAAAGATTCTGAATTGGCTTCCACGTACCGGCAAGCGCAGCGTCGGATTCCCATTGCCCAGGTGACGACCGACCTGAATAAGGTCGCAGGGAAACGCTGGACTCAAATTGCTTCCTACCGGTAATTTCCTTGAGGAGGCCTGTGTCCAGCTGTGGACTTCTTGCGGATGATATAATGATGATGATGATGCAGAAATCTACCAAAGTAATGACAACATTTTCTTTTACTATTTAAGGAATAGCTAACGTTATCAAAGGCCGTATGTGAAAAATAGAACCCAGCTTTGTTTCCTCGATTCAGTATTTATCTTTAATTTTATTGGACCGTGAAGTCAAACCCACGAAATACCACCTAAGGTCAAATAGAGGACCTTACCTTTTGTGTCAAAGCCATATCTGTCAAGACATTTCATGTTTAACTTTGTGCCTGTTTCGGGTTTTATTACTTTTTATTGCCTTAAAATCAAATACAAGTCAATTGCCATATCAAAATACGATAGCTATAAAAGATGGCTCATAATTCACAGGTTGTCGAAACTTCTCAATATGGATTGAGTGACTCACACTATGACAATTTCTTTTGCAATACTACTGTACAAAGTGATTCTAGTTGAGAAACTATACCTAGTCGCATTTGTAGTACAAAAGTGCAAGTGTTTTTATATATGAAGTACAGTCAGAAACAACGCGCGACTGGCACAGTGGAAAAGCAAACACCCGCCTCACTCCCTTGAACTACCACCTGCAGAGAAACTCCCACCGGGAAGCGATCTCCCGTGGGCTGTTTGGAAGTCTCTGAACAGACTCCGAGCTGGTGTAGGGAGATGCCAGGAATATCCAGTTAGGTGGGGTTCCTCCAACAATGACATTTGGGACTGCGGCGCCATTCAGTCTAATGGCTCACTTATTAACGTGTGGTAATTGTCCTTCCACCTGCACAATTAAGGATCTGAATGAGGCGAACGACAAGGGTATCACTTTATTATTCCGTGGGTATCACCGTGGCCACCTACTGGTTAAAAACAATATAAACACTGTCTGGACAAATATAACCATAACGACTCGAAAAGAAGAAGTCAGAAACAGAGATACTTTCTTAATATACATTTTCATGTTAATATTATTTATAGCGTAAGAGAAAATTCAAGATATAGGATAGGTAGAGGGCCTGGTTAGGTATCTCTGTCCCTGGCTGTACTTAATAAGTATACCGTATGTAGTGCAATTCTTGTATAAAGTATTTATTATTCCATGCTGGTCTCAAAAAACGTAAAACGTAACAGCTGCTTCTTTTTGACGCGGCTAACAAACCACCACTATTTTGATTCCGTGTTTCACCTCACGCCCACCGACATGTTAACTTGGCCTTAAGGTTTTTTAGACCTGGGCTCTGTGTGACCCCCAAAGGAAAAAGAAGTGATAGTATGTATATATTCATTGCTTAGCCCGTTTAATTTACGGATAAAACGTAATAGCTTTTGTTCCGCGACTTGATAATTAATTTTAAGTCTATAGTCTACTCTAATGTGTCAGCGTGTCAGCTATTACAACGTGATTCTGAACCTCCTAGCTATATTGGAATCTCGGAATCAGAATCCCTAATGGAATACAGAATTGCAAGAAAAAAAGCTGATGCCAAAAAAAATTTGGTTTCCTATACAAAGTCGCCGATCGAATGACGACGAATTTCTATGGATAGTTAATTTTTTTTCGTTTTTTATCTATTTTTCTTGCAATTCTGTATTCCATTAGGAATTCTGATTCCCAGATTTCAATATAGTTAGGAGGTTCAGAATCACGCTGTAATAGCTGACACATTAGAGTAGGCACATATGCTATAAATTAAGCGAATTAAGTCGCGGGACAAGAACTTCGTCATCTAATCAATTTTGCAATGCAGCAAAATTTATGTTTTGCCGACAGGGCCAAAGATCGTGACGGCAATCAGGCACCGTGGTTCCTGATTGATATTAAAGACACGTTTAAACAAGCATTTATTCAACTTGCCCTAACAGTTTGTCGGTGTGGATCAAAAGAAAGAACCCATAGTAGTGAACTGTGTTCTAATTATTTTTATTTTATGGTCTTACTATTACTTTTAGGAACTGTGATTGTATTTTCTATGTGTAATCGAACGATGTTTACAACTGTCATGCTGTGTATGCACGTTTTTGGGTCTAAATCTAGCTCAGAAATATTATGTGTCTTTAGAATAAGCTATAACTGATTGTTACCTGTTGTGTATGCCTTATGTTAAATAAATAAATCTTGGATGCTAACTTTGAAATCCTTTAGCACTTTTTAGTTTGAATTCGTTCATAACAAAAGCTTGTTACAATTATTATATAAAAAAAATAGACGTGTGGCACTCGGGGACTACCGCGGTTCCCATGACAACATAACTAACTGTAACAGTAACTTAAGTTAAGTTAACTTAACTTAAGTAGTTAACTTAAGTTAACTTAACTTACTGTTACTAAGTTAACTCACTGTAACAGTAACTCCGTTACTCCTGTCGCGACACCCAAGTCAAAGTATCACCGCTGTGCCCGTCGGAGTGAAGGGTGTTAGGTTTTTTCGTTTCGTTAATTTCTCGATTCGGTCTCCACGCTCCAGGCCCGCGATAGAAGCTATGCAATAGCTTAAAAAATTGAAAAAAAAATACAAGAATTCCAAAGTTCTGTCTCACCTCACTACTACTCTGTTAACACTATGGCACATATCTTTAGCAATCTGGTAAACATAAAATACAGTTTAATAGTGAATCTCGTTACGTAATTATACTATTTTGGATACTACTCTACTGTGTCAGTAGCCTACTCTAATGTGTCAACTATATTATTGTTAAGGTTCGTCAAAGTTCATCTAATCATTTTTGCAATGCAGCAACACTCATATTTCTTAGACAGGGCCAAAGATCGTAACAGAAAATGCCTTTGACAGCAATCAAGCACCACAGTGTTACCTGATTGCTATCAAATGCAGTTTTAGACAAGCATTTATAAAATAAATAATTTTATTTTTTATAATTAGTTCTGTTTCGTTTTTAGGGATTCGTACGTCCGAGTCGGAACCCTTATAGAATCACTCCGTTGTCTGTCCGTATTTTAAACAGCCAATTTACAGCTAATCTACTGAACCGATTTAGTTAAAATTTTGTACACTAATAGATTAATGTGATCCAAAATATATATGTAGCGACATCAAATACATTTAAAAATTGGGGGTACTTTTGATGGTCACAATTCAGAATATTTTTTAAAGTATACAGTGTGATTTTGAACCCCCTAGCTATATTGAAATCTGGGAATCAGAATCCCTAATGGAATACAGAATTGTAAGAAAACAAGGTAAAAAACGAAAAAAATAATTTAACCTTTCACAGAAATTTATCCAGCTGATCGGCGACTTTGTATGGGAAACCTAATTTTCTTTTTCGTTTTTACCTTTTTTCTTGCAATTCTGTGTTCCATTAGGGATTGTAATTCCCAGATTTCAATAAAGCTAGGGGGTTCAAAATCACGTTGTATTTAGTTTGAACTCGTTCATAAATAAAGCCTGTCACATTCATGAGTTTTTTTTTAAATACAAGATTTCAAAAATTCTGTCTCACCTCACTGCTACTCTGTTAACACTATGGCACATTTCTTTAGCAATATTCTGGTACCTAAACATAGTATACTAAATTTTAATAATGAATCTCGTTACGAAATCATACCCGTAATGCGTTTGTATAAATTTATTGCTGCGCCTCTGAGTCACAAACTATGGCTCTATTTCTTTTTTTTTCTGGCTAGCTCCGTGGCGCAGCGGTCAACACGCCAGCCTGCGACACGAGAGTACCCGGGTTCGATCCCCGGCCAGGTCAAGATGGAAAATGATCTTTTTCAGATTGGCCTGGGTCTTGGATGTATATCTATATATGTATTTGTTATAAAATATAGTATCGTTGAGTTAGTATCCCATAACACAAGTCTCGGACTTACTTGGGGCTAGCTCAATCTGTGTGATTTGTCCGTATATATTCTTTACTAGGCAATCTTATTTGATAGCCTTTGACTCACCCCACACCTTTCGCAATATTGTGGTTAACATAAAAATCAATATGTTTCTGTTTTCAAAATAATTATATATATTTATACGACTGCAAGTATAGAATAGTATTGTTTTAGAGTACATGTATGTAGTACGAGTATGTGTGTGAGTTAGTTATTCCACCACAACTCCTAAATGGCTGAAAGGATTTTGTTTGTTGGAAGTACTATCTAGCTAGCTCCTAATGACCTTTCGCTACTTCAACGGGCGCTTGAGGCGAGGGCAGAATGCTCAGCCTATTTAGACAACATCACCAAAGGGCCCCTAGGACGGACGGACTTGGGCGTTGCCTGCAAGGCTTGGGGAGACAGCAAACTCTATATTGCCTGATGGGCCGCGTATACGTGCATGCAAAGCCTGAGGGGCCAATCTGAGAAGCAATGATAGAAACCTTTGTCTGAAAGGATTTGGAAGTATGGGGTATTGTTGAAATCCTACATCATCCATAGTATACTAGCCAGAATATTTTTGAGACAAAAATCTATATTTTTTTATTTAAAAAAAACATGGAAAACTTATTTTTGGTCTTGCTGGATTACAAACTCTATGATTTTGTGGTCTTTCATTAGGCTTTTATTTAGCTTTTTCTACCATTCAAACGTGTTCCGGTTGCATCCTCAGCTGGAGTGCTTTTTGGCCGGGGTCAACTTTCTAGCTTTTTCTTTTCCATTTGCACGGTCTTCGGCATCCTTGGTTGTCAGTCCATACATACATAGTATAACGTCTTTTTCCCTTGCGCGGTAGACAGAACCTAGGTCTATAAAATCTTATGGTAACATTTAGCATGTTGGAGGGCGTGTGGATGGAAAACGGAATCAAATAGTAATGGGTTGTTATGCTAGCCGCATCGCCTATTGACATGATTCCGCATATTTTAGCCCAATCCCTCGATCGGCTTTTACTATCTGCGCGGGAAGAGAAGCAGCTGGCACCTCATTTTTTCTCTCTTCCAGACAGCATGGAACCATTGAACAAGCATGTGAGACCATTGGCACGCAAATTCTCCCTAACGATATCAAGCTAGCACTTTTTGGTCTCCCCTTCTGCCAGTGCCTAAGGCGGGCTATATCAAGCTATTATTTACCATACCCTAGCTATTTTAATTTCATTATTTATGTCATTCTATTCGTCATATATTACGTCATTTTTACGTTATATTAAGCGTTCAAGTATGACGTACGTAATAACGTGGTGTCAGGAACAACAAGCTTTTGATCGCAAATTCGCTTCGATAAAATCAATTGTTCTACGCCATTGAATTACAAACAATGACTCTATTTCGTAGGCAATCTAAAGTTGTTAATCTGACTCACCCTGCACCTTTCTTTAGCAGTATTGTTTTGAACAATGTATTTAATTGATTCTTGTTTCGAAATAATACATAGTTTTGATCGCAAATTCATTCGCAAGAATTGTTTATTTACTATCCCAGATGGGTTGCAATTCTCTATTAATTTAAGCTCTTTCTTTGAGGTTTTACGATAGATATTTTTATTTTATTGTTTCTTACTGTCTCTACAGCGTGTTAATCAACCACCGATATCCATCCCTTGAAGGGGTGACTCAGCCCGTCTAAATAAACATTTTTTTTATACGGGAACAATACTGGGAACTAAAAAAAAGCTACATGTTCATACAACTGATCAGCTGGCCCGGCAATTCGTATTCGATATCGAAAATTTTGTTCATTTTGGAAAAGGTCTATAACAATATGGTTATTATAAACATAAAACATTAAATTATAACATTTTTAACTATTACTAAATAATCTAAATATATATAACTCAAAGGTGACTGACTGACTGACATAGTGATCTATCAACGCACAGCCCAAACTACTGGACGGATCGGGCTGAAATTTGGCAAGCAGGTAGATGTGATGACGTAGGTATCCGCTAAGAAAGGATTTTGATCAATTCTACCCCAAGGGGATAAAATAAGGGATGAAAGTTTGTATGAAACTTCTCAACGCGAGCGAAACCGCGGGCAGAAGCTAGTACTACATATAGCTTTTTGTCAAGAATTTGCTTGAATAAATCTATTGTTCGCCGCTAATTTCGAACTTTGGCTCTATATCTTTCGTAGTCAATCTTATTTTATAGCCTGTGACTCACCCCACATTTTTCTTAAGCAATATAAAGATGTAAGCATTTAAATTAAATCAATATATATTTCAGAATAATTCTACAAACACGACTCCTCACTCGCGATAACAATATCGTTACAAACACAGAACATTCATCATTATCATCAGGGTTTTTTAGTCTCCACTGCAGGAGCATGACCCTTTCTGTACTACCGGTACCATACTTGGCCAGAGCAGACAGAGGATTTGGCTTACACTCTCCTCGCTGGCCAGACGGGTTGGAGAGGTCTCATTGATGTTTATGACTTTGTTTAGCTTGTATTTCCTAAGTCGCCTCTTACGACATCCATGGGAAGACTTAGAGTGGTCCTATTCTACTCTATAGAACATTAAATTATTAAAATTTTCCTTACACAAAATAATACATAAGTGTAAAAGAGTTACAAACTTTGGTTCTATTTCTTTGGTAGGCAATCTTTGATAGCCTTTGTCTCACCTTTTCTTTAGCAATATTTGTGTAAACATAGAATATTAAACGATTTGAAGTGATGACTCTTGTGAAATTATATTTGCTTCTGACCGCAAACTGACTCGTGTAGATTTATGGCACTCTGCCCGTTGATTTGCAAATATCTATCAAATTCTACTCTTGTAAGTTTATCTATTTCTAAGGCACCATTTTTTATGTTCGTTGTAACAATATATATATTTTTTTTGTAAATAAATAAATACTTATATAAGGACATCATCATCATCATCATTTCGAGTAGGTGCCACGGTCAATCGACCATACACACCCTGGTGTCAGAGTTTTTCGGAATCGCCTCTCGGCCTCTGACGTGGTTCCTTTAACGACTACCAGACATATAGGGACATATTACACAAAGCTAGCCCCACAGTAAGTTGTGAACTTCTTCTATCGAGTCGTAAAATGGCTATACATACCTACATTTATCCTACAAGTTGTGAACTTGTGTCGTAGGATACTAACGATACAACGATACTATATTGTATTGTAGACACTTATATACGTAAACCTAGATAGTTTAAAAGTGTTATCTTAAATTGTAACAAACACCTATATATAACCACTTTTAGAGCAAATAAATATGATTTTTAATATTTTTGATTTCGGAAACATATTCAACTTATACAGAACATATTAATGACCTTATGTATGCAATGGCTCTAGTCACAAAAAGTAAGCTTTTGCCAACGAATTTGTTTGCGTTTTTTTACATAAGGCTTGGTGGAACACAGAATACCAGTACTTATTTTAGTTGTTACATAAGTTTAAAATATACGCAGCACTAGCTTGATACTAGAAGATAAATAAATAGGCATTTTTGGACTGGGTAATCACAGTCACACATTTTTTACTCGACTGTGTCAGAAGGAAGGTGTGTATGTATAATGTATTTGGCACACTTAAGCGGCCTGATGGATTTTGAGAGGTGTCGTTAGATTTAATATAATTGCGAATGTTAAAATTATAACCGCAGTCAGGTCTTTAGATTTTATTTTACTTTTAACCGAAGTTGCATCCGTAGATTCCGTGTCGTAATTAACCTAAATAATGTTGTGTGTTAGTTATTATATACACGAAAAGCAAAGCGTAATCTTGCAAATAGCTATCCTAAATAGCTTCATTAAATAGTACGAAATTAAAACTTACCTAACACGCATAGCGATGTCATCTCTAAATATCAAATAGCCGGACTTACCCGTCAAAAAACCCGGTCTTTTAGGCCCTAAAGCTGGACACTAAGAAAAAATTACGATTTTATACAAAATTTATTGTATAAAATATTATAAATTATGATTTTGAGATGTGTCGTTAGATTTATTATAATTGCGAATGTTAAAATTATAACCGCAGTCAGGTCTTTAGATTTTATTTTACTATTCCGTGTCGTAATTAACCTAAATAATGTTGTGTGTTGGTTATTATACACACGTAAAGCAAAGCGTAATCTTGCAAATAGCTATCCTAAATAGCTTCATTAAATAGTACGAAATTAAAACTTACTTAACACGCATAGCGATGCCATCTCTAAATATCAAATAGCCGGACTTACCCGTTCTTTTAGGTCCTAAAGCCGAACATTAAGAAAAATGAAGGATTTCTGACAAAAAAATTGAATAAAACACATATTTATAGCCGGACTTTTGGATTTCTAAGCCGGACGTTAAAAAAGGGATAGTTGGTAGTATGTGAACTTGCGTTTAGTTGCGCGAGTCAGTTAATCTCTTCTTACTGGTTCTTTGCTACTGACTGAAATGATTGAATTGAACGATAGTATAATAAAAAGCCGGACAGACCGAACGCAGTCAAATTTGGCCGGACAAGAGGTCAAAAACCTTACACTGTCCGACTTTATCCGGAGCGATGGCCACCCTATACATGCATCATAACTTCACTGTTAGGAGCATGTAAAGTGATCTAATATGAATAGACATAATCCTTGTAGAGTATTATGTCACCTGGCTTTGTTTGTATGCGATAGGAGCTGGTTATATAACGTGTTGGTAATTTCCATAATTGCTATTCCGTCCATTAAAAATAAAGACGCCGCCAGGCTAAGGCAATATGTAATAGAGGCGTTATACATATGCAACTTAGTAGCATTTCTAAGAGATTTCGTATGAAATAAACAGTACGTTTGTACTTGTTGTTTCTAGTTTAAGCTTTTGCTGTACATTTTTCCGTGTACATAAACTATTAAATAAATAAATAAATGCATATCAGATTTATTGTTCTGATTTGTAATGTGAAATTAAACTGAACCTTGAAGAAACGTTACTAGTCTGTGATCTAAATATTCTTACATCGCTCAAACGGAATTTATTATTCAATAGTACCTAAGTATGTACAAAATTAGGTAAGACATTTCTAGCTACAAAGACAGGCCTTTTTATTCGAAGAATATTTTTTCAGTACAGAACTAAACTAATAAAAAAATTGTTACTTTGTGTGCGTTTAATCCCTATCTTGCCTGCTGGGAAGCAAAGATGAGGTCTAGGATGGTACGGTCACCTGCAAAAGTATGGACTTTTGCAGGTGCCGTATGTATGGATCTATGGACATAGCCTTAAGGTGAAAATCGATTGCACTGATTAAGTAGGCATCCTTACTAATATTATAAATGCGAAAGTGAGTTTGTTTGTTTGTTTATTTGTTTGTTTGTTTGTTTGTTTGTTTGTTTGTTTGTTTGTTACGCTTTCACGCCGTAACTACTGAATCGATCATCATGAAATTTTGCATACAAGTTCTCTGGAGTATGGAGAAGGACATAGGCTTTTATCCCGGGAAAAATTACTAATTTGGTATGAAGGTAGTTTGAGGCCCAGGGAAGAACATAGGGAACCTTTCATACCGGGAAATTCTACTGTTCTCGAGGGGTCGACATTGACGCGGGCGGAGCCGCGGGCGAAAGCTAGTATATTATATTTAACAATATCATGAAGCTTATGTCAAATATATAAGGTTGAAATTGCTGTTATTTTTAAATAGTATCCGTAGCTTCAACTTCTATATGGACTTTTGCAAGCAACCGTACATGTAATCTCAAATCCCTTAATTGCACGTATCGGGAAACAACGATGCGGTGGGGGAGTTCCATTCCTTAGCAGTTTTCATAATGAAGGAGGAGGCGAATCCAGAGGTACGATGAGCAGAAATATCGACCACATATGGATAAAATCCCTGCCTACGTCACGTCGTTCGGTATTTTTTTCTTTACGGAAATCATGCATTATAATAGTCTCGTCTCATGGTATTTAACATACTGATGGGATTCACTTTCATCTCAGGAAAGCATGCTGGTAATTCATAAAATAAAAATACAATTTTATTAGATTTATCATCATTGTAACAAAATTAAATGTTAAACAGTTATGTTCATCATTTCGAGTAGGTGCCACTGTCAATCGACTATGCACACCAAGGTGCCAGAGTTCTTCGGAACCGCCTCTCGGCCTCTGACGTGGTGCCTTTAATGACTACCAGATGGCAGTCGGGACCAAAGGTTTAACGTGCCTTCCGAAGCACGGAAACATGTTCTTTATCAGACAATCAGGTATTTCAAGCCTGCAATGTCCTAAACAAACTGGAAACAACTAAACAACGTATGCTTCCCGTGGGAATCGAACCCACGACCGCCGGGTCTATAGGCAACGCCTTAACCACTGGACCACGGAGGCAATCTAAACAGTTTTAAACATTTTTTTAGCAAACTCTGGTCGTTTTTTCAGAGATCTAAGGGACAGTAGGCCTACGTATTTACGTGGCGTCTTTACTTTTAACTTAATCCGAGAACTGCCACTCTATATGCATCGCCGCTCACTGCGCGGCAAAACGGGCGCGTCTCGTACATATGTCCGAGTTAACAGACATCTCAAGATTTAAGATGAGATTAGAGTTCTTACAAAACGCGGACTCTGACTGATCTAGTCTAATGGGGACGATAAAGCAGATCAAGTGTCATATATTCCGGAATTACGCGCTGTGTTGTTTTCCGGTTTCGTAAGCATTTTGTCTTTTAAAAATAAAAGAACTAATATTGAGGTTGCTTGGTGTACGTGCAGGTTTGACATCTGGCAGGTTGCTTGCTACAAAAGTAGACCATTTATACTATAGCGTAAATACCGGTTCCGAAGCACGGTTGTGGATTGTGGAGGACCCAATCGGTTGAGAGAGTTAACTACTTAAAAATGATTTCTTTGGTATTTATTCATGAATTAACAATATGAATTCTTCTTTTTCCATGCTGGTCTGGGAGTAAAGAAAAAACGTAAAATGTGCGGCTTCTGCGTTCTGCGGTCGCCGGTCAAGGGTGAAAATTTAAAGATTCATGACAATAGGCGACGCTACTAGCATTATTTTTTGATACCGTTTTCCACCTTTACGCCAACCAAAGTCTTAACGTGGCCTTTCGCGTGACCTTAGGCTCTATCTACCCCGTAAGGGATAAAGACATGATAATATGTATGTAACAATGTTAAGAGAAGTCAGAATGTCGAAGTCAATTAAATCTGGTAAGCAAAATACAGAATAAATATTTAGAGAGTTGGCTAGCAACGTTATTGCTGAGATGAGAATGTTAAGGTGGATGAGTGGAGTGACTAGTGGGGATAGGATTAGAAAATGAGTATTTCAGAAGAGCACCAATCACGAAAAAGCTGAAATGTAGTAGATTAGTATGCGTATGTGTGTAAAAGAGAGTTATATTATTAGGAAAGTGTTCGGTATAAAAGTACTATCCGACCCCGTCGCACTCGCCACCGGAATAGAGTGCGTAGAGTAGGATTAGCTCCGATTACTGGTGACCGCCCGGCGGTCCCGGGTGACTTGCACCCAGGATAGGCCCTTCTGGCAACGTAGCTTTCGGCCCATACGGCAAAAGATGAGAGTTGCTGCTCTCTAAAGGCTTTTGCCATTGTTTCTCAGATTGGCCCTTCAGGCTTGCATGCACGCATACGCGGCCCATCAGGCAATATGAGAGTTTGCTGTCTCTCCAAGCCTTGCGCACACAGGCAACGCCCAAAGCCGAGGTCCGTCCCTCCTGGGGGCCCTTTGGTGATGTTGTCTATACAGGTTGAGGGCACTCTGCCCTCACCTCAAACGCCCGGTGAAGTAGCGAAAGCTCACTTGGAGCTAGCTACATAGTCCTTTCAAAAAAAAAAAAAAAAAAAAAGGTATAAAAGTAAATTAATAAGAGAGACATAGAGGTAGGCCAAAGAATAAATGGAAGAAGGATTGAGTTAGAGAAGAATGGAAAAAAATCTTACATATGTTAGAATTGACTTTTTTTAACACTATAGTTCTTTATCTATACTAATATTATAAAGCTGAAGAGTTTGTTCATTTGTTTGTTTGTTTAAATGCGCTAATCTCAGGAACTTCTGGTTCAAATTTGAAAATTCTTTTTGTGTTAGATAGTCCATTTATTGACGAAGGCTTTAGGGTATAGAACATCACTCTGCGATCAGTGGGACCGAAGCATCAATAAAAAATGTTTTGAAAACCGGGGAAATTTATTCGTCTAATCTATACTAATTAATCATAATAACAGAAATTGCCGCGGACGAAGTCGCGGGCAACAGCTAGTAAATATAATAAATGGTACACTGATAGATATGAAATACCAATACATTACAACAAATCATATAATTTATACTAGAATACTATTATTTATTACTTAATATTGTTTAAAATGATAATTAACAACAATGATTTTTGACATTGTAAATTATAATTGCCTTTCATGTGATCGTTAACAAACTTAAATGTAAACAACCCCACCACAACACGATTTGTATTTTAATGAACGCATTGTAATGGTGAGATGATTCTTGAATTGACAGTTAAAGGAAAATAAACTACGACAATGGATACTTTGAGGTTTTATTTTAATGAGATTCCTAAGTTATATATGGTGATTCCACCACATACTATCCTGATCCCAGATGAAGTGGGATGAGGGAGAAAAGAAGAAGAATCGAAATTCCGAATGAAAAAATAATTCATACACAATTCTTTTCCACTTCTCACTCTCT
This sequence comes from Elegia similella, assembly GCA_947532085.1. Taxonomy (NCBI): domain Eukaryota; kingdom Metazoa; phylum Arthropoda; class Insecta; order Lepidoptera; family Pyralidae; genus Elegia; species Elegia similella. Next base: position 8,377,434 of record OX383933.1, read on the forward strand.
CTCACTCGTTTCTTCTTTCTTTTCAAATATCATAACAACGAGATCGGAGAAAGGCGATCGATGTGACCTGTGAGCCTCGCGAATCTATACTAATAATATTATAAAGCTAAAAAGTTTGTTTGTTTGTTTGTTTGAATGCGCTAATCTCAGGAACTACTGGTTCAAATTGGAAAATTCTTTTTGTGTTGGATAGTCCATTTATTAAGGAAGGCTATAAAACACACTCCGACCAATAGGAGCGAAGCATCAATAAAAAATGTTTAGATAACGGGACAAAATTATTCATAGTTGAGGACATCCGACGTTACCCAAGATATGTGTATTAAAGAATGATTCCTCTTTAAACGAACTAAAAAAATGTCCGCGACAGTATATATGTCTATTATAACAGAAATTCCCGCGGAAGAAGTCGCGGGCAATAGCTAAACTACCAAATATTTGCTTTACGTGTCATGTGATTTCTCCCAGACGATTCCGGGTGACGCTCTCAAAACATAAACGTTCACATTGAGAACTGGCGATTCTTCTATTTAGTTAAATTATTTTTAATATAGCATTACAATGCTGAGTAGAATATTAAAATCGACAGCTCCGTGGCGCAGTGGTTAACACGCCAGCCTGCGACACGAGGGTGCCCGCGTTCGATCCCCGCTCAAGTCAAGATGCAAAATGATCTTTTTCAGATTGGCCTGGATCTTGGATGTTTTTATATAAAATGTATTTGTTATAAAATATAGTATCGTTGAGTTAGTATCCCATAACACAAGTCTCGAACTTATCTTGGGGCTAGCTCAATCTGTGTGATTTGTCCGTATATATTTATTTATTTATGTGATAAAAAGAACTCGCCACAAGTAGGATTCAAACCACGGTCCCTTAGGTTTACTCCCTATGTGTGCTACCAACTACACAACCGGGATTTCGAGTTCGAATCACTGCGTCGAATTCTTATTACATACTAGCTTGCGCCCGCGGCTCCGCCCGCGTCAATGTCGATCCCTCGGGAATAGTACTTTTACCCGGGATAAAAGGTAGCCTATGTCTTTATCCATACTCCAGAGAACTTGTATGCAAAATTTCATGATGATCGGTTCAGTAGTTACGCCGTGAAAGCGTAACAAACAAACAAACTCACTTTCGCATTTATTATATTAGTTAGGATTACCCTGGAGGGTATACGCATTCTAAGCATGCGTACTTCTTCAATACTACGCACTATTAAATAGCGTGGTATTCTTCTTAATTCTTATCCGAGGAATAGAAAGTTGATTTAATTAAAGAAATCCTTTTATTTATTAATTTGTCCATTTATTTCAGACCATGACTAACCTGGCCCGGTAATCAATACTAATAATAAATCTGTAAGGCTTGGTCATAGAGTAAGCATGCTGCGCTTGCTAACCCGCCTGCCAAGCGTGGTGAATTTGGCAACTCTCCCATGGAACGAAGAAGGCCTTTGTCCAGCAGTGGACTTCTTACGGCTATAATGATGATGATGATGATGATGAGTACTACCGAGATGTCATTATAAGTCGATAAAATGCATGCTTATGCATACAAAATATGAAATCAATTCTTTCGTTCGCCGTTCCGGTTATTTTTATCGCGATCCGATTTGCAAATTGAATGGAAACTGACACACAGATAATGCAATATTTATTTTCATATTAATTTGGACGAGCGATTTGAATATGACCAATGAGATGCAAATGTTTTATTTACAACAGTAATGGTTAATTTACATAATAGTGCTTGCAAGAGGGCGGGTCACTTGGTACTTTTTGAGACGACTGCCCAGAAGAGAGTCTACGTTTATCTATATTACTAGCTTTCGCCCGCGGCTCCGCCCGCGTCAATGTCGACCCCTCAGGTATAGTACTTTTTCCGGGATAAAAGGCCTATGTCCTTCTCCGTACTTCAGAAAACTTGTAATGTACTGGAGCCCCATTAAATATTCATTTTATTACTAATTTTTAAAGTGAATATGTAACTAAATATTCTGTGAATATTTTAAGCATGTTATCAATATGGAGCAAAAAAGTCATATCACGGTTTGATTTTTAATTTTTTTTAAATTTTATTTACTTAGTATATTTTTCGTGAATATTATTATTATGATTTTATTTTCTCATAATATGGTGGATACATAACTGTGAATAAACATCATCTATGTTATGAGTCTGAAACAAATCGTTTTTAGTTGTGGTAGAACCACGCGCAAATTTATTTTTACTAGTACCATGAATGGGCCGGCTCGTCCGGGGAAGTACCACACTTTCGATCGACGTTTGAGTACCTTTACCACTTCTATGCTTCGTTCGGTGAGTGAGAGAGCCGGAGGCCCATCCTTCTCCTATTTCCTCCCCCCATGTCCTGCCCCCAACTACTTGAAAGGCCGGTAACGCTCCTGTTACACCCTGGTGTTGCAGTCGTCCATGGGCAGTGCTGATCGCTTACCATCAGAAGACTCACTGGCTCGTTTGCCGTCCTATACCATAAAAAATCGTACGCTATAGGCGTTGGGATTAGGGACCACATAGCCAGACGCAGGAAAGTCGGTGCTCGGAACTTGATAATAATAAATAAATAAATATATACGGACAAATCACACAGATTGAGCTAGCCCCAAAGTAAGTTCGAGACTTGTGTTATGGGATACTAACTCAACGATACAATATTTTATAACAAATACATATATAGATACACATCCAAGACCCAGGCCAATCTGAAAAAGATCATTTTCCATCTTGACCTGGCCGGGGATCGAACCCGGTCACTCCGTGTCGCAGGCTGGCGTGTTGACCGCTGCGCCACGGAGCTAGTCATAGTTGATGACATTATTTGGATTTAAAAACCGGTTACCTTTATTACTCGTATCGTATCGATATATTATGTTATGACACCACTAACAAGAGAAAGCATTGCGACAGGGCTTCTGGTTCCGAGTCGCAGTTATGCCATACATTGTAACCTTTACTTTTTACAACTCCGATCATTATCTTTGAGCCGAATTTATATGCTGTTTCGTGTTTCATTAATGAATTGCTGTTTATGTTTTTCGTACTAAAAGTGAAAAGGTTAAAAAACCTTTTTTAATCTTTTAATTTACTTAATTATAACTTAACATTATGTAAAGGTGAAACACCATTATTTCGTGTCGGTGACACGGTCAATCGACCATGCACACCCTGCACCGCCTCTTGGCCTCTGACGTGGTTCCTTTAACGGCTACCTGAAGACGGCTTAACGTGCCTTCCGAAGCACGGAATCATCTTAATTATCAGACAATCAGGTGATTCAAGCCTGCAATGTCCTAACCAAACTGGAAACAACTAAACAAAGTATGCTTCCCGTGGGAATCGAACCCGGGGGTCGTGGACCCCCGGGTCTACAGGCAAACGCCTTAATAGTAGTAGTTTTTCGCGCTAGTAGTTTTTCGATTTTACAAACATAAAAGAAAGAAAAATAAACAACAGAAACATGTGACGTTCAAAAAGCGATACATGTATCCTACTTTGAATAAAAATTATTCATTTTCGTTTTAATCACTGGACCACGGAGGCAGGTGGAACATTTAACTATTGTTTTTTTAGTTTTTCGTGATTGTAGGTGGCTAACACTGGTGTCAGATTTTAAAAGCTCGCTAAAGGCATCTGACATAGACTGACGACTGCTAAAACAGCCGGATCCAACCGTGCCTTCCAAAGCACGGAGGAGCTTGAGATTTTGACGCACTTATACCAATCCTAGTGAGAACTGCACCTGAAGTTGTTAACACGCGTAAGCGGTTATTATGCTCACGTCTACTAGGCCATCGGGCTCCTCATGTAACTGTGTAAATGGTTAAACACACAATTTGGCGAGCTCCGTGGCGCAGTGGTCAATTTGTTTAATAATTTTATTGGTGACTTATGTTTTTGACAATTTAATAATTGTAATTTATATTTGACAGCTCCGTGGCGCAGTGGTGAACACGCCAACCTGCGAGATGGAGTGCCCGGGTTCGATCCCCGGCCAGGTCAAGATGGAAAAAGATCTTTTTCAGATTGGCCTGGGTCTTGGATGTTTATCTATATATGTATTTGTTATAAAATATAGTATCGTTGAGTTAGTATCCCATAACGGGCTAGCTCAATCTGTATGATTTGTCCGTATATATTTATTTATTTATTATATCAGCTTTTGAAAATGTTATTAATTAACTTCCATGACCTATAACCAAAACATTTACACGCCGTCTTAATTGCGGTGCAATATGTATGACCACTATTTAAAATTATTATTTTAAACCTTTTGTAATGTTACCATATTCATAAATAAAGATATTCTATTCTATTCTTTACTGATAAGAATTTCTTTTTGTGCCAATCGACCAATATAGTGAAAGTGCCATGCATACTAGTGCATTGGTTACATATAAAACGTGTTTTTATGGTTCCGTACCCAAAGGGTAAAAACGGGACCCTATTAATATCGCTCCGCTGTCCGCCTGTCTGTCTGTCTGTCCGTCTGTCCGTCTGTCACCAGGCTGTATCTCATGAACCGTGATAGTTAGACAGTTGAAATTTTCACAGGTGATGTATTTCTGTTGCCGCTATAACAACAAATACTAAAAAACAGAATAAATAAATATTTAAGGGGGCTCCCATACAGCAGACATGATTTTTATAGATAACGGTACGGAACCCTTCGTGCGCGAGTCCGACTCGCACTTGGCCGGTTTTTTAATTATAATCTGGTAGCCGATAAAATTTGCACATTCATTTAATGAATTGCTAGATGTCATTTCTCTATTTACGAACTAAACGCTTACTTTATTTCAAAAGCCGGTCGGTGCGAAAGATTAGTTGCATAACTCTAAAGGAAATGTGCGGTGGCAAATATTTAAAATTAAAACTTACTTTTAACATTATACATGCGAAAGTGAGTTTGTATGTTTGTTTGTCACGCTTTCACGTTGTAACTACTGAACCGATTATCATGAAATTTTGCATACACGTTACAGATAACGTGTATGCCTAAAGTGTACCCCAGAGGGTACGAAGGACATAGGGTACATTTTATCCTGGGAAAAAGTACTGCTCCTGAGGGATCGACATTGACGGAGCAAACTATACCTACACAACGGGCGGAGCCGCGGGCGAAAGCTAGTAGAGGTATGAACCTGATAGAGGTTCTGTATCTGCATGTCGATTTCAAATAGGTAATTGGTGAAGATGATGAAATCCGTCTGAGTAGAAGCTTTACCGCTTCTATGCTCCGTTCTGTGAGTGTGAGAGCCGGAGGCCTCTGCATTTCCTTCCTCCAACTCCCTGAAAGGCCGGCAACGCTCCTGTCACACCCTGGTGTTGCAGTTGTCCATGGGCAGCGGCGATCACTTACCATCAGGTGACCCATTTGCTCGTTTGCCGTCCTATATCAAAAAAAACTTTAGTACGTGCAAGTGAGTTTTATAGAAGTATATTTTTTAAAATGTTTAGTCTGTTTATTGTTTATGTTTGATCAAACATAACTCCTTGGCCCATTGAATAGGCTAATTATGGTCCAGCGAGTCGGATGTCTCAAAAAAAATTTACAAGACTAATTTATTATAGAACATAGAAATTACAAAGGAATCTAAAAATAGAACTACGACTAATTACAATTAAAGTGCATGGGTCGAAGTATGAAGCCCAAGTGGCCGAGGCGTCCGGTGTCCGGTCGGGCGTCGAGGCTAACACGTGCTGCTGCATCGGCACTATACTTCACTTGCACAATTCTAAACATCGGTGCCGTGTGCAATGATGTGACAGGTCAGCGGTCTTCATATAGGGCAATCCCGTAACAGGCTTGTTTGAAACAAACTATCATTTAAAATAAAACAACAAATAAACAGCTAGATCTTGGCGGGAGTTTCTACGAACTGCACGGTTTTTGTTTTGGATTATTTTGCAAATTGTTTCCAGTGGAGTTTATAATGTGAAGTCTGTGTAAATTGGTGTTATAAATGTCCATGTTTATTAAAAATGTGTGGAATAACTAAAATAAAGTGTCATGGTGCGGCTGTAGTGAGATTTACTTAGCGGGCTGGTGTTTGCTCGCCTTACTGCATCGTATATGACCAAGCCAGTGGATTCGTGGGAATTGTCGCCAGGGGCTCCGTCGAAATCAGCGAAATTAATTATACTATCATTTCATTGATACAACAGCCTCCGTGGTCCAGTGGTTAAGGCGTTCGCCTGTTGACCCGGGGGTCGTGGGTTCGATTCCCACCGGAAGCATACTTTGTTTAGTTGTTTCCAGTTTGGTTAGGACATTGCAGGCTTGAATCACCTGATTGTCTGATAATAAAGATGATTCCGTGCTTCGGAAGGCACGTTAAGCCGTTGGTCCCGGCTGCCATCTGGTAGTCGTTAAAGGAACCACGTCAGAGGCCGAGAGGCGGTTCCGAAGAACTCTGACACCAGGGTGTGCATGGTCGATTGATCGTGACACCTACTCGAAATGATGATTGATACACAAGCAAGAATAACTCGAAAATAACTAGACACTGGCTAAAATAAGTTTCTGAATGAAGGTTGAGGGCCAAATATAAGAAAAGAAAAAAAAATAACAATTTTGGTCCCATAGGAAAAGTTGTTCATTTTGACGGTAAGAGTCACCCCTTCACGGGAATGTCGTTGGTTACGTTACGCTGTATATCCAATATTCTCACCATTTTTTTAGATATTACCGAAAACAGGTTACTGGTTTCAAATAAATAATGTATGATGAAATCGTAGGCAAATCTGGTTTAGATAAATCGTATTGGTAATAAATGTCTATCCATAGATTTAAAAAAAAAAATGCGTCTCTATGTGTCCATCCATAGATTTAAAAAAAAAATTGCGTCCTTCATACTTCTAGTGTCTATCAAACGGTGAATGTCTGACGAGGTCGGACGTGTGAGACTATCATTCAAATTGATGGATCGTAAAATTCATTGTGTTAGAATCGAAACTGCTAGACTGCTTGACAGCGTATTGGTTGGTGTAAACAACATTGTTTATTGTTTCGTATTTGTGAATTACATAAATATGGGAAGTAAGTCGTCCTCGTGGCTATCGATCCCTCGGAACAGTAGAATTTCCGAGAATTAAAGGAACCCATTGTCCTTCTTCGGGTTTCAAACTACCTCTATAATTGGTTACTGGTTGATGCATGAAAAGATGTCAGACAAACATACAGACAGAGTTACTTTCGCATTTATATTATGAGATTGGATATGGATAGATATTTTAAATTTAGATTGATGTTCTTCCTCATCCAAGCAGTGCGATATCAGAGCATTCTCTCAATAACATCTTCAGTCATAGTGTTTCCAAGTTTATCCTTTTTTACATACATTATACAGAATGTAAATCATAGATATCATAATATATATTTTTTTATTATTATTTGTTTTTCACGCGTGACGTATTTAGCCAGTATTAAGTGTAAATGAGTATTCCCGCGCTATTTCTAAATATTGTCAATCAATGAAACGATGCTGTAGTTCATTTCATTGATTCTACGAAGGCGACAATTCCCACGAATCCACTGGCTTGATCACACACAGACGACAGAACGAGGCGAAGCGGACAACCACCAGCCCTTTAAGTAAATCTCACTACAGCCGCCCTGTGACAGTTTATTTCAGTTATTCCACACGTTGTTCATAAACGTGGGTATTTATAACACAAAATTACACCGATTTCACATTATAAAGTCCACTAGAAACAATCCGAAACACAAGCCGTGCAGTCCGCCGAATTTCCCGCCAAGAATCAAGGGGTGACTTAATTCTGGAAAGCCATAAATAAAATAAAAAAGTTAACCCTTTATGGGAATGTTGGTGATTAATTGCCTGCCTGCGACACGGAGTGACCGGGTTCGATCCCCGGCCAGGTCAAGAAGGAAAATGATCTTTTTCAGATTGGCCTGGGTCTTGGATGTTTATCTATATATGTATTTGTTATAAAATATAGTATCGTTGAGTTAGTATCCCATAACACAAGTCTTGAACTTACTTTGGGGCTAGCTCAATCTGTGTGATTTGTCCGTATATATTTATTTATTTATTATTATTATTAATTATAATAATAATAAAATCTTTATTTTTCTCTCCAATCTTAAGCATATTAAAAGAATACATGGCAGATGGTTATTATATTATATTAAGATTGGGAGAGACTGGTGTCTGACTGAACTAAGCAGGGCTTGTATCTCAGTACACCAGCCTCCCTCCACTAGGAGGCGAGCGTCGTGACATGAAATTTAATAACTTATTTTAGATAATGGACGGGTAAAATGGAAAAAGTGCAAAGTAAAATCAAAGCTTAATAATAACAACAAAAATGCAGAAAAAATAAAAAAGTAAAAAATAAACATATTGACTTATAATTGTAAGAGCTCGCTTAAATTAAGGTATTGGTTTGTATAAAGGAGAATAAATAAAAGTATAAATATCTAAGAATATTGTAAATATACAGATATAGATTGTAATACATATTATACTTATAGAATAAAAATATATGTGTGTGAGTGTGGTGTGTTGTGAGAGGGTGTGTTTGCATGCGCATAATTTATACGTTGTATGCACGTTTTCATTCCTCACGAGATAGTCAGAGCCTGTAACTTCATGACAAAGGTCACGTTTAGGTTGTTGGTGGGCTTATACGGGTTGCTATCTGAAGCGCTTTTTGAAATGATTCCTAAGATTTTGATTTGATGAGCTTCTACGGCTTGCGCGAAAACATCATCTTCGTATCATCATCACCAGGTCTTTTTAATCTTCACTGCAGGAGCATGTAGCTACATGACAAAGGTCACGTTTAGGCTGTTGGCATGCTTATACGGGTTGCTATCTGAAGCGCTTATTGAAATGATTCTTAAGATTTTGATTTGATGAGCTTCTACGGCTTGCGCGAAAACATCATCTTCGTATCATCATCACCAGGTCTTTTTAGTCTCCACTGCAGGAGCATGTAGCTACATGACAAAAGTCACGTTTAGGCTGTTGGTGGGCTTATACAGGTTGCTATCTGAAGCGCTTATTGAAATGATTCTTAAGATTTTGATTTGATGAGCTTCTACGGCTTGCGCGAAAACATCATCTTCGTATCATCATCACCAGGTCTTTTTAGTCTCCACTGCAGGAGCATGACCATCTCTGTACTACCGGAACCATACTTGGCCAGAGCAGACAGAGGATTTGGCCTACACTCTCGTCGCTGGCCAGACGGGTTGGAGAGATCTCATTGATGTTTATGAGCTTTATTTAGCTTGTATTTCCTAAGTCGTCTCTTACGACTTCCATGGGAAGACTAGGAGTGGACCTATTATATTCTGCCGGAAACCACACGGCCACGGAAACCACACGGTCTCTTCCCATCCTCCGACAACTTCGTATACAAGATAATAATAGTAGACAATTTTCCTTAAAGAAAATAGCTATAAATCTAATTTTATATTATTTTATTTTTACCTCTTACGTAGTTCCAACAGTTCTTAGTGGTATCTTTGAGACAGATGGGAAACGCTTATTTTTTCAAGAAGACTAAATGAAATAAAAAAACCTAAAAGTAAATTTGCTTTTTTGTTATAAATACTAATAAACCATTCCACGTAATGATGATCATATTTGCGGATATGTCTTGTCAAAACATAAATAAATCCGCTATTTTCATTGGCTACTGTACGATGTAAACCTTTCATTTTTAGGGTTCCGTACCCAAAGGGTAAACACGGGATCCCTATTAATATCGCTCCGCTGTCCGTCTGTCTGTCTGTCTGTCTGTCACCAGGCTGTATCTCATGAATCGTGTTAGTAAGACAGTTGAAATTTTCACAGATGATGTATTTCTGCTGAAGCTATAACAACAAATACTAAAAAATAGAATAAAATAAATATTTAAGGGGCTGCCATACAGCAAACGTGATGTTTTTTTGCTTGTTTTTGCTCGATATTGAGCAACGGCAACAGGTAAATGCCTTAAATATTCATAGAAATTTAGTTATATATTCACTTTCATCATCATCATATCATATCATCATACAATAGATATATACAAATGATATGATTTTTTGGGCGTTTTTATAGATAACGGTACGGAATCCTTCGTGCGCGAGTCCGACTCGCACTTGGCCGGTTTTTAATAAATTGGCTGCCAATAGTGCCATAAAACATAGGCCTATTACTGTCATAGACCAGTCGGTTTCATAAGTAATGGTCAGATAAATTTATTTGTCTGAAGTGTACATCAATAATAAGATAAATCGTTGGTTCTACGTTCAACATGACAGAGCACACAAACTGAGAAAGTGAGAAACGCGTCTTTCAGTAATGAGTTTATTTGAAATATAAAATGATGGTTGATGATTTGTTATGTAAATTACTACGTGTTTTTGTGCTAATTAAATATATGTAATATAATATATATCCGACCCCACATAATAGTGGGAGAAGGATAAAGAGGAAGAGAATTGAATATATGTAATACTAGGTTTTGCCCGCGGCTAGGGAACAGTATTTTTCCGGGATAACTGGTATTCTTCGGTCCTTTCCGGGGCCTCAAGCTACCATCATACCAAATCACATTGTAATTGATTCTGGGGTTAGAGTGGGAAGAGGTTACAGAAAGACAGTTACTTTCGCATTTATAATATTGAATATGGATCGATTAAAAAAAAATAGTAAAGCCTCTCAAGACAGAGAAAAATTTAAGTCTAGGAAGAGCGCAGCAAACAGTTGCTTGAAAGATGTCATAATACTTATCGCAATTCTTAGTTCAGACAATTTTTTTAGTGATATAAGACTGCAAACGAGCAAGAGAGTCACCTGATGGTTAGTGATCACTGCGGCCATGAACAACTGCAACACCACGGTGTGACAAGAACGCTCCCAGCAACGCTGTCGTTCTTAGGAGTTTAAGCGAGGACATGGGGAAGTAAATGACCAAATGAAGCATTGAAGCTTCTACTCAAACGTCAATTTTCAGTGAGAGTGTGTTACTTCCCCGGACGAGCTGGCCCCATTAATGCTACTAGCAAAAATTAATTTTGCCGGTAGCGTATCTCTACCACGGTTGCCTGGTTGTTTGCCAACGGGCCATTAATATTCAGCTATGGCTAATTACAACCAGATTTCATATTTTTCATCACACCTACTCTTAAACGGTACCAATTAATGCAGGCATAGTGGGCTGGGTGGTCTCTTTTATGACCGCGGGCTATAACATTCTATACAAATTCCATTATGCCCGAGAGCGCGTTATTTTTTAATCTAATATACCACAATGCCACACACGAGTCTCAAACCTACTAGATCAATAAAGGTTTTTAATCGGATTGAAATTGTTAATAAACCCGAAAAAAATATTTGAAACTACACTGCTGCATTTCTCCTTAATTCAAACTTGGAATTGTTGATGCGACTAACTGCTCGCTACAGTTTGCCGCATAGATAAGAAATACTGCATTTATTTTTCAAGAAATATATTTATGCTCGGTGTGATGAAAAATATTGCGTGTTTCACGGGACACGGCTAGTGATGTGCCGTGTTTGAAATTTTCAAGAACGGTGAGAACGAATCGAAAAAAAATTCCCAAGAATTTCTTATTCTTTCTCTCAAGTGCGAGAATTATTGAGAAATTCTTGAGAATTATTAGAAAATTGCGTGAGAAGGAATTCATGAGAACAGAGAATTTCTCTCCGACACATCACTAGACACGGCACATAGACATTTATTTATTTAGGAAAACAGCTTTTACATTGAAGATTACACTATGATTATATTCAGTTATACAGCTAATAACACTCACGGTTATACTGAGAGGTAAGTTTTACACTTTTTTTGTAATTGTTTTAGAAGAGAAAAAGAAACTATCAGAAATTTTTGACATTTCAAACTCGGACTAAACCGCTGTTCCTACACAATGAATACTATAAATACTATTAAAACTCTTCTATATCTTTGCCATTTATTCATACTTCAGTTCTTTTTAGTTTTCCGATCTTAGTATACACAGTAAATAAACGCCATGGACTAAAACAGCATTATAATATCTATGATACTGCTACGAGGAAAACCATAAATTTGTAACCGCAAAATATGGGCAGAGACTTGTGGCAATAGACAGCATGAATAATGTCCAAATGTGTCATTATGTCTGTTGTCTGCCACTGTTTGAGTGATATAATAATCTTCTGTTAGATCTTGAAGACTCTCGATTACCATATATTTTATCTGGGTGTCAATTTCGTGCGTGCAAAAGGTGTAGGTGAGATTTATTAATTGTTCACAAAAATGCATAACATCAGATGGTGGGAGTTTTTAGCGGGAATTTCGGTGGAGTTTTTAGCGGGAAAGCCGTGCAGGCTTTTGATTTGGATTGTTTTGCAAATGGTTTTATAGTGGACTTTATAATGTGAAATCGGTATAATTTGGTGTTATAGATACCCATGTTCATGAATATTGTGGAATAACTAAACTGTCGTGGTAAACTATAGTGAAATTTACTTAGCGGGCTGGTGATTGTCCGCCTCGTTGCGTCGTCTGTGATCAAGCCAGTGGATTTGTTGAAATTGTCGTCAGGAACTCCGTAGAATTAACGAAATGAACTACGCTATAATTTCATTGATTAATCTTGTTAATCAATGAAATTACAGCGTAGTTCATAAGAAAACGCGGTAAAACGCATTTATACTTGATACTGGCTAAATACGACACGAATCCATAAATAAAAAAAAAATAAAAAAATTACATGCATCAAGGCTGCAACAACTGTCACATTGTTGCCCAAAACCGCTTACCAAACAAACAGACAAGCTTTAGTGCTGCAGGCACTTATTTCAGAACAACCTTATTGTTCTTAGAATGGATTGAGGAAAAGTGATCACGTGATCAGAGAGGTGTTATATTAGGTTTCAATATCGACAACAGTATTCTCGAATAAACACCTGACTTTTTTTATTTAAATGTTATCAATAACATTTAACCTGATGAGAGCCACCTTAATGTTATTTTTATTTAATTATTTATTTTTAAAGTTAAAAGGTAATTTATTTAAATACACAACATTTACAACAAAGATAGAAAAAACATAATCGCTAAAACTAAACCTACCAGAAAAACCCTAAATTAGTGACAAAGTGATCATAAAAATATATCATGACTAAAACTACGTAGAAAGAAAAAAGAACAAGAGAAAAAAAACCTGATTGGTTTTATCCTAACTATCCTTACTAATATTATAAATGCAAAAGTGAGTTTGTTTGTTTGTTACGCTTTCACGTTGTAACTACTGAACCGAACATCATGAAATTTTGCATACACGTTATCTGGGATACGGAGAAGGACCTAGGGTACATTTTTATTCCGGAAAAAAGTACTGTACCCGAGGGATCGATATTGACGCGGGGGGAGCCGCGAGCAAAAGTTAGTCATTAAATGAGTTACTACAGTACATACTGTTATTGGTGCCACTCTTGCTTATGATAATACTAGCTTTTGCCCGCGGCTCCGCTTACGTTAATGTACCTCCCTCGGGACTGCTAGTAAATTACGAATATATATTTGAACGTGAGGTGCGATTACGATTTTAACTCTTAATTATTCGTTGGTAAAAATTATTCATCTATAAAGCGCTAAGAAAGGATTTTTTGAAATTTAACTTCTGTAGGTGTAAAATTTATATGGAATTTGTTCATTTCTGGACTTTGTAACAGACACAGTCATTTACAGAATTTTCATCGTATATTTTTTTATTTATATACTTATATAACAATACTGTGCTTTACAATTATTAAATAAAACTCGCTTTGACTCAATGTTCTAAGGAGGGGCATTTATCAATAAAAGAAAAGGATAGCTATATTTGCTTTAGCCATTCAGGGTGAATTAAGTAAAATTTGGAGAATTTAGGGGTGTGGCTAAGACAGGGAGATTGGCAGTGACGGGGGTGGAAGGGATCAGGTAGTCGGGCTTGGGATGCGTGTACGCATAGTCGTAGCAAAGATTAATTATTAGAGTTTCGTGTACGGATCGATTTTTGAGTTAGTCGGGAGTGTTTTAAAGAAAATTAATTAAAACAACGTATAAAAATTAGAAAATCACACTTAATTCGATAATTACGGGAGACAAGCTTGTTGTTCCGAGTCTTTAAAATAATTTGTATTAAATCTCGCGTTAAATTAATATGAAAATCAAAAATCTGCTGTAAATTTTAAATATATAATTAAGTGATTAGTGAAGTAGGGGCGAATCTTCACAAGACTGCGCAGATATCTCCTGGTAAATTTAACATCACGCTACAAAGGTTGTATGAAATTTATATTTTATTATTTTATAAACCTTATTATTCTATTATATTTCTTCATATATTTGTATGACAATTAACATTGTATGATAATGTCAGAAGGCGAGGTTGTACAGTCCAGTCTACGTTGAAAAGTGAGATTATGAGTCGCTGCATTATACATATTTGTTTAAGTATTTATTTCTTGTGAATGTCTTGATGTCTAGCTGGAGATCATGTCAATATAGTAATGGATCTGAAATAGTACTAGGTGTTTGATAGGGACGTATTTTCATCAAGCCCTTACTCTGACACTTGCTTTTTGTAACATTTCTTAAATTATCAGAAGCTATTACTAAATTTATTTTATTAGTTAGAGCGTCTGGTGACTTTTGTAGACTCCACCATATCACTATTACTCAATTAATTTAATTATAATTATTTTGCAGTCATAAGACATAGTAGCTACAATTTTCTACTCAAAGCTTAAGGCTTTCGTCTAGATACGGCAGTAGCCGCAGCGAGGGAAGCTAACTGTAGACAGCCGCAGTTCTAGGGAATATTGTCGAAAGAATGAGGTTTTGAGCCTGGAATTGATAGCTGTAATTATAAATCTAGAGCTAGGTGATCTGGAAGAGTCACCGGCGTAGCGTAGGCTTAGGAAAAGTAGGTTAAAGACGTCTGCAGACGAAGTAGGATAGGAAATAGGGTCTAGGGAATCTAGGTTAGAAGGTCGATCAGCCAGGTCGCAGGACACTTATAGCCAGGTGCATGTGGAACATCAGCACCATCCAATTCTGTCTTGGAACTGGCTATAGTGTGGGCGGGTTGCTAGGATGGATGGGAGACCCGCATATATCCAATTTTTTCATAGGAATTCTACAGGTCTTATGACCTGCCTCAATACATTTTCTTCTAGATGGAGTTTTGGAGTTTAAATTGGTTTTTATAGCTTAGTTTAACTTGAATATTATATGTATATTTTATTTACTATAACATGACCTGTAAGACCCCATCATATTTCTATTATATGAATATAAACTTGTGGGAAAACCTGTTTCATGCGTGAACGCGAATCGAGACACTCCTGATATGGCAGACGACAGAAATCGCGAGGCGAGATTATCATACGGGACATGATGAGGCGTCACTACATCACTGAGGCGACGCAGTATCAACGTCGGCAGTAATTCAAAGCTAAGTGATAGTTTTAGTCCTGCTTTTATTTTTATGCGTGCATTCCTTTAATAAAATGTATTAAACAACTACTTCGTAACTGATTTAAACAAAACACAACGTACGGGTCCTTGTAAGACAAATAAACGATCACATTTTCTGGCCATGACGACGATTACGCTTGTTTAAATAATGAAAATTAGTTTCCTTAAATGTTACATGGAGTAAAGGGTGATAGGAAAAATTAAGGTAAGGGTATGAATGTTACAGAGTGGTGCCGTGAGTGCCAGGATGTGCGTCATACAATCTTGAACTCTTTGAGCTCAAGAACGCATTTAAAAGAACCTGGAAGTTGCTATGGAAATATGTAGGATAAAGGCATTGTAGGTTTAACTCTTATTACAAAATAGAGAACTGTTCAACATCGTTGAAATTGAACTAGTTTAGTGAAGGATGATATTTTTATTTAAGTTTAATATTTTATTGCTTAGTTATAATCATACTCCGTAAGTCTAATTTATTTTATTGAGAATAAGTATTAAGAGCTAGGGGCGAAACAGTTAGGGTCAGTAACAAAATATATTATAATCATAGAATAAGATTATTCAGAGAGAGAGAGAGAGAAATAGTCGGGTTCGAATCCTGAATCACATATTCAGTTAATTTAATTGCTTTTAAAATTAAAAGTAGGTGATTTCCTTGGTTTCCTCACGATTTTAATAAAGTAAAATATATCCTTTTCTGTGCTCTAAATATATGTTTATTGCATTGTTGAGTAGTTATGGTTAAAAGGAAATAAAGAATGATAGAAGGGTGAATGGTTATATTTCAAATAATTGTAGTCAATTATAGACTTCTAGTTTAGGTTCGACTCCTAAACAATAAAAAAATATATTATTTGCCGATTTATGAAGAGTTTTATAGAAACTTATGTTATATAAACTGTAGGTTCATTTCCTACGCAAAATATATATTACATACAGCATCAGGTTTTGATATATGATTTCTTCAACAAAAAACTATACCTAATATAAATATTTTTAATAGATCTGTTCTTGACTTAGCATGGATAAATTTAAGAGAGGTTCGATTCCATCTCAAAAGATGTGGTGTTTTTATAGAATAAAACAAATACCAACAAATTCTTAGTTGGATTCAAATACCGTGCTAAAATATGTAGTTTACTTTTATTTGATACTAGTTTAAAACGATACTTAATATAGGTGGGTTCGATTCCCGCTTAAATAACTAATTTTTATGGCAATCAAATATATATTATTTAGTTATATTGCTGACTGAAACCCCAAGAAAACGTTAGGGTATAAGAAAATAAAATAAGAAGCATGAAATTGCAGGCAGGTTCGATCCCTGTATGAAATATTGTGATATTTAGTTTTGAGTAAATAGAAGGGAGAAATATTAGTTTACTTTAATACTAATACGAAATAAATTTTAAGACATAAAGTTTCAGGTTTACTTTTATTTGATACTAGTTTAAAACGATACTTAATATAGGTGGGTTCGATTCCCGCTTAAATAACTAATTTTTATGGCAATCAAATATAAATTATTTAGTTATATTGCTGACTGAAACCCCAAGAAAACGTTAGGGTATAAGAAAATAAAATAAGAAGCATGAAATTGCAGGCAGGTTCGATCCCTGTATGAAATATTGTGATATTTAGTTTTGAGTAAATAGAAGGGAGAAATATTAGTTTACTTTAATACTAATACGAAATGAATTTTAAGACATAAAGTTTCAGGTTCGATCCCTGTACGAAATGGTGTGATATTTAATTACATAATAAATAGAAGAGATAAATATTAATTTATTTTAATACTATACATTAAAATTAAGACATTAAGTTCACGTTCACGTTTCAGGTTCGATCCCTGTTCGAAATAATGTGGTATATCGTTACTTAATGAATAGAAGGAAGAAATAATAATTTATTTTATAATTTCTACCGCTACTTCGTTAACATCTTTAATGGTCCCTTGGAAATGGTTCCTTTTGGAAGCCTATGTCCTTCTTTGTACCTAGAAAGTATGTATGCAAAATTCTATAACAATCGGATCATTGATTGAGGCTTGAAAACGTATCGAACTAATGATCGAACTAATTTACTTTCTAATTTATAATATTAGGATACCTTTCTAAAGAGTAAGATAGTAACTGTTTTGTAAATGAAGAAACTGATATTATGATTTCTATAATGTTTTGGATGACGAGAATTCCAAGATTAATAGAATAAATAGCACGATGCTTAATTTTATCCTTGATTTTATGGCGGGTCCGCTTTAGAGTAAAGTAAATAATCAAAACTAAATCTTATGTCGGAAATTGGTAACAAAGGCATTTCTGTTGAACAAAAACCTATACAATTTCTTTAGCAGTTTTAAAATTAGATAAGAATTTGACTAAAGCAATATGACCCTACGAGACCCATTTATTATCTGCACGTGTAAGTAGAGCTATTGTCTCACAACTTCGTAAAATTCCCGAGTTGTTGACGGCAATAAAGATGTCCATTAGAAAAACAAAAAAAAAAGGTACCCATCGTAAAGTTTGGTAATTTTGACGTTTTGAATTGGTGCAGCATGGGAATAAACATCTTAACATGTAACTTTCGAGAACTTAAGAGAGTTGTGAAGTACTGTTTTTTATTTATGGGATTGTTGATGGCATAATATTTCACGTCACACTTTAAGTTAAACACTTAGTGGTTTCAAAAATATAGGGTTCATTCTTTTGTGAAATCCAAATTTAAATATTATTTACCCAAATATTAGAAACTACACATCACAGACACGAGTTTTGTATAGGGGGATTTTTTTGTGTTAGGTTAGTTTTATTATTCCATGGATATAATCATCCTTTGGAAATAATCCCAAGTGTTATAACACCTGTATAAAACTCCATACTCCACAAGAAGCTAAGCTATGATGAAATTACACTATACATTTTCCAAGACAGTATTATGGAGTTGTTTAGATGTAAGTTTTAGGTGTGACTTCGGGATATAGATTATAATCGTTTTTGCTATAAGTGCTGATCAATTTTATGGATGGACATGATAGTAGATACGTTTCTGAATAAAAAAGTCTAATCAGTTCGTATGTGCTATTGTAGGATTAATAGGATCTGTGAGCCTCACAACCTCACATTGTCCAAAAATTTGAATTAACATTGTAAAAAGCTATTGTCGTTTATAGGCTGAAGTTTTAAGCTTAAAGCTGAAGTTTGAACAATAACGAATACTCTCTCGGTTTAAAAACATATTACCCTCGAAACACATACACTAGGGCTACATACAGGTACACTTCTATGTTTTTGGGAAAATAATATTCATAAGGATCGCAAAGAATAAAGAAATAAAAAAAAAACTAGAGGTGGATTCTTGGGGATTTTGTAACTAGTTTTTTATTTTTACATCTATATTATACCTTTGTTGTTAGGCAATAATAGTTATTGGTTGTAATTTTAAGGGAGAAATGAAAGGAAGAAAACGGATAACAATACAACAAATATTTATTGTTCTTTATGCCCTGCAGTAAAGATAAGCTATTTTTGAAACATGGCTTGCACATGTTGAAAAATACAAAAAAAAAACAAAAAAAAGAGGGTCTGTTACGCAGTCAAAATTCTCGGATTCGATAAAAACAAATGAAGTACCTACTTAAATCTTTGAGCGATAAGGTTCATGGGATTCTGAACAAGGTACAAGTGTGAATAAACAACTTGTTATGTAAAATTAGTAGTGCTCTTAAAGAGACCATAATTTATGGTTAGGAACTTGAAGTTATGTTATCGCAACACTTAAACACAATGCAACCCTCATATGGTTTTGAAATAAGACTGCAAATAATTCATTTCTGTAAAATTAATGTTATTTCATACAAATTTCTCAATATCATTTAGTAATCATAGCCTATGTAAATCAATTTCAGGTTGCAATGGGCCTAAGTTAAAGATGGACATATGCTGGCAACTGAAATAGGGGCGTTGCCGAACATACGAATTCAGCTAAGTGATCAATAATTCATTGTGTATTAATTAGTTTAAAATAGCGTGATCGTCTGCATGGTATGGATAATGATATTGTCTGTAAATTATAGAAAATATACAATTTCTAAAAACAGAATGAAATCCAATTACTTATGCTAAAATATCACGCAATTTTTAGGTAAAGTTTTTTTTTTAATTTAAGTAATATAAATTCTTTGTTATTTATTATTTAAATAAAAAGGCAATAAAATAAAAAGAGCAGAGAAATTTAAAGGAAAACTAAAGCAAACATACGTTATAAATTAGTTAGGATATAGGATATGTACTTAGATCGTAATATACACGGATGAGAAAGAAAGTAGAGTCGGTAATATTTAGTTACGAATACTTGTGATGTTGTTAAAACATACTATGTATCTTTAAGGCACTGCGGCTAGCAATCCATCACTGTATTGATTACGTTAGTATACGTCTCTACATATACGTTCAATAAAACGCTGAGTGTGATAATCGGGTTTAGTGACCTTGGACACTAGCTGGCCCACGTTGGATAAGAATGTGATAATATCATACGTGTACGTACTTTCAAACTGATCAATAATTTTATAACCTCATCAGCATTACAACTCGATCTTTATGTTTAATACGTATTGCGTTTGCCTTGGTCGATTTATAATACTACTGAATTGATTAAAATATAGTTTAATTTAATTTAACGTTCTTGCATTTTAAACAATGTGAAGACTTTATTATTGATTAACAAAATAAATGGGAACTTAAATTAATCATGTAACTTGATACATGAAGCTTTCTCTAAGGCGTAACAACAATTATATAATAACAAAATATTTTATTTGAAACTATTATGATTAGATTCTAATCAGAATGAGAATATATGGTTCTAGAAGGGGTAGGCTATAATCTTATAATATAACAACAAAAATCTAATGTGATTCACTCAAAATTTCCTTATCATAAAATTTATCGTTCATCAAGGGGCGCTCTGTAACAGACACAGTCATTTACAGAATTTTCATCGTATATTTTTTTATTTATATACTTATATAACAATACTGTGCTTTACAATTATTAAATAAAACTCGCTTTGACTCAATGTTCTAAGGAGGGGCATTTATCAATAAAAGAAAAGGATAGCTATATTTGCCTTAGCCATTCAGGGTGAATTAAGTAAAATTTGGAGAATTTAGGGGTGTGGCTAAGACAGGGAGATTGGCAGTGACGGGGGTGGAAGGGATCAGGTAGTCGGGCTTGGGATGCGTGTACGCATAGTCGTAGCAAAGATTAATTATTAGAGTTTCGTGTACGGATCGATTTTTGAGTTAGTCGGGAGTGTTTTAAAGAAAATTAATTAAAACAACGTATAAAAATTAGAAAATCACACTTAATTCGATAATTACGGGAGACAAGCTTGTTGTTCCGAGTCTTTAAAATAATTTGTATTAAATCTCGCGTTAAATTAATATGAAAATCAAAAATCTGCTGTAAATTTTAAATATATAATTAAGTGATTAGTGAAGTAGGGGCGAATCTTCACAAGACTGCGCAGATATCTCCTGGTAAATTTAACATCACGCTACAAAGGTTGTATGAAATTTATATTTTATTATTTTATAAACCTTATTATTCTATTATATTTCTTCATATATTTGTATGACAATTAACATTGTATGATAATGTCAGAAGGCGAGGTTGTACAGTCCAGTCTACGTTGAAAAGTGAGATTATGAGTCGCTGCATTATACATATTTGTTTAAGTATTTATTTCTTGTGAATGTCTTGATGTCTAGCTGGAGATCATGTCAATATAGTAATGGATCTGAAATAGTACTAGGTGTTTGATAGGGACGTATTTTCATCAAGCCCTTACTCTGACACTTGCTTTTTGTAACATTTCTTAAATTATCAGAAGCTATTACTAAATTTATTTTATTAGTTAGAGCGTCTGGTGACTTTTGTAGACTCCACCATATCACTATTACTCAATTAATTTAATTATAATTATTTTGCAGTCATAAGACATAGTAGCTACAATTTTCTACTCAAAGCTTAAGGCTTTCGTCTAGATACGGCAGTAGCCGCAGCGAGGGAAGCTAACTGTAGACAGCCGCAGTTCTAGGGAATATTGTCGAAAGAATGAGGTTTTGAGCCTGGAATTGATAGCTGTAATTATAAATCTAGAGCTAGGTGATCTGGAAGAGTCACCGGCGTAGCGTAGGCTTAGGAAAAGTAGGTTAAAGACGTCTGCAGACGAAGTAGGATAGGAAATAGGGTCTAGGGAATCTAGGTTAGAAGGTCGATCAGCCAGGTCGCAGGACACTTATAGCCAGGTGCATGTGGAACATCAGCACCATCCAATTCTGTCTTGGAACTGGCTATAGTGTGGGCGGGTTGCTAGGATGGATGGGAGACCCGCATATATCCAATTTTTTCATAGGAATTCTACAGGTCTTATGACCTGCCTCAATACATTTTCTTCTAGATGGAGTTTTGGAGTTTAAATTGGTTTTTATAGCTTAGTTTAACTTGAATATTATATGTATATTTTATTTACTATAACATGACCTGTAAGACCCCATCATATTTCTATTATATGAATATAAACTTGTGGGAAAACCTGTTTCATGCGTGAACGCGAATCGAGACACTCCTGATATGGCAGACGACAGAAATCGCGAGGCGAGATTATCATACGGGACATGATGAGGCGTCACTACATCACTGAGGCGACGCAGTATCAACGTCGGCAGTAATTCAAAGCTAAGTGATAGTTTTAGTCCTGCTTTTATTTTTATGCGTGCATTCCTTTAATAAAATGTATTAAACAACTACTTCGTAACTGATTTAAACAAAACACAACGTACGGGTCCTTGTAAGACAAATAAACGATCACATTTTCTGGCCATGACGACGATTACGCTTGTTTAAATAATGAAAATTAGTTTCCTTAAATGTTACATGGAGTAAAGGGTGATAGGAAAAATTAAGGTAAGGGTATGAATGTTACAACTTATAAGTATGAAAGTAGGTATATAAGTTATCGATTAAAATTAAAAAGATGGGTTTAGATGAAATTTGCAAAATTAAGGGGTTATAAAATAGGGTAGAGTGGGTGGTATAAACTTCGTGTGGAAATTTTCTCATTTCTGGACTTAGAAGTCTGAAAGTAGGTATATAAGTTCTCGATTAAAATTAAAAAAGCATCTGTGCAGGTAAACTAGACAAAATTCTCCCCTGAACGAATGAAATAGGGGGTAAAGTTTGTACGGATTTTTTCTCATTTCTACACTTAGAAATATAAAAATAGGTATATAAGTTCTTGATTACAATTAAAAAAGACATGTTAAATGGACAAAATTCCCCCCTTAAATGGCAAAATGGGAGGGTAAAGTTTTTATGGAAATTTTCATATTTCTGGACTTAGAAGTATAAATAATATCCATACTTCCATACTAATACTAATATTATAAATGCGAAAATAACTCTGTCTGTCGTTTTTTTAAGCTTCAACTATTGAACTGATTTGGATGAAATTTGGTATGGAGGTATGTTGAGGCCCGGGGAAGGACATAGGATATGGTATGTCTAATTCCGAGAAATTCTAGGGTTCCCGAAGGATCGACACTAACGCGGGCGGAGCCGCGGGCAACAGCTAGTTATATTATAAATGCGAACGTGAATCTGTCTGCCTGTACTTGTCTGTTTTTTTTTCACGCTTCAACTATTGGACCAATTTGGATGAAATTTGGTATGGAGATAGTTAAAAGCTCGAGGAAGGACAAAGGGTACTTTTCATTCCGGGAAACTCTACGGTTCCCGAGGGATGGACACTAACGTGGGCAGAGCCGCGGGCAAAAATACCTTACTAGTAGGGTCTATAAAAAGAAACTGGGCTAACTTATTCGGTTTATTATTATTCGTCCAGCAAACAGTCCGAATTAATTTACAATATGTATTTTGCACGCTTCTAACGTTACCAAACAATTTTACTGTCTACACCGTGGGACCAGCATTATGTAACACCCTGTACAAACACTACAGACATCTTGCCAAAAAGGCCTGGGAGCATTTACATTCATGATGGAAGCAGATCTCCTTTGCTATGACAACACGTCGCGCCTAGTTTTGCATAATGTTCTTTTAGGGTCCCGTACCCAAAGGGTAAAAACGGGACCTTATTACTTTCCGTCTGTCTGTCACTAGGCTATATCTCATGAACCATGATAGCTAGACAGTTGAAATCACAGATGATGTATTTCTGTTCCCACCTTAAAATGATTATTTTGCCTTTTTTTGCTCGAAATAAATAACGGCAACAGGTAGACGCTTGAAATATTCATAGAATATTTACTTGTACATTCATTTAAAAATAAATAAATTAAGGGACTCGTACAACAAACGTAGAATTAAATAAAATAAAAAGATTGTAATATAGTGTCTAATGTTGTAAAGATAATGGTACGGAACCCTTCGTGCGCGAGTCCTACTCGCACTTGGCCGATTTTTGTTATTCTAGACGGATAGTGACAGCCCACGTGCTATTGAACGACATGTTGTGCCTACTAGTGACTACTTTGAGTTTATAATATAAAAACAGAAGTCACCAAGTCGTTGATATAAATTAATAATAATAATTCTTTATTTCAGATTTTATTCTTTAGTTAATAGACCGTCGTCCCAACGCGATTTTCTGATGTTTCAGCTGGTGTTTGGAGACTATACTAATATATCGAGGGGCACATCATTAGTGAACGTATATATTTATTTCTTTACAGTCGGTTAGGAAGCGTATACCGTGACGGAACTTGATCCAAACGACTCAGAACAATACTGCCGACCGTGCTTATAAAGAATTTTGACACAATAATTTCTACATTTTTTTTTTATAACTGCTATACGCTTCCTAACCGGATGTAAGAAATTGAATATTTGTTCAACAGTAAATTGTGAACTTGGATCGTACTAACTCAACGATACTATATTTTGTAATAGATACACATCCAATACCCAGGTCAATCTGAAAAGGAACGTTTTCTATCTTAACTGGCCGGGGATCAAATCCCTGAACCTCCGTGACACAGGTTGGCGTGTTAACCACTGCGCCACGGAGCTCGACTTAAAAAGATCATGAAATAATCGTATTAAACTTAAATAAAAAATATAAACAAGGCATTCCGCAAATGTGATACAAAAGTAGGGCAATGTTGTCATGCGTATTACAATTTATCACTTTCAACAAAAAACACATTAACATCTACTAAACAAAGAGATTATTTGTTAAGGATGGCCATTTTCTCATTAGTTCGGGCTTGCCGAAATTGAGATTTGGAGCAAAGATAGCATTAGACGCGACCTTTACTTGTTCATATTCACGCTATTTTGCATACTTATCTAATTTGGTGCTTGTGAACCAAATTAAAGAAATAGAAAACTATTTCTTTATTTTGGTTCACAAACTGGTTGTTACAAGCATTGTAAACATTAAAGAAGAAAGAATCAGAAAACATGTAATATGAACAACCTTCTAAGAGTGAACACAGCATGCACAATACATTGGCTCTCAGTAAACAATTAAAATATTCGATACGATAGAAGTCTACAATATTATTTGAAAAAAAAAAGTTGCGATAAAGCTGTAATTAAATTAATGGCATTTTTAAAACTTTATATAACATATTGTAATTTCGTAATAGCTCTAATTAATTTTTATTTAATGTGAGAAGTATAGCAATTTTGACTTGAGAAGAGAGAGACAGTAAACATAAGGTATTGGTATTAGTTGTTTGGGCAACCGAATTGACTTTCGCGAAAACATTTTTATCGAAAAAATAATTTGAACCACATCCTCCTAGCAAAGCATCCATAGTGTAAATTTTATCCACATTATTTGAGCGTATGCGAAATATATAAACTTGTTTACTGTTTGTTATTTGGGCAAAGTTATAATACTGCAGAATTCAATTATTGTTTTGCGATATTGTTGAACTGAAGTGATATGCGCGAAGAACCCCATAATGTCAGTAGTACCATTGAATAGTACCATTAATGATACTACTGATCTTAGTTAATGTCGATAGTACCATTGAAGAATACGCTAGAGCTATCATCAAGTAGCATAACTTTGCACACAAGGATTTTTTTTTTACTAAATGTTGTATTATGAATTTGTCTCCCATCTCACCTGATGGTAAGTGACGATGAAGACGAGGATGTTACATGCCTATCTAAGAGATACCCATTTATTGTACTTTTGAATGTGTCGGGACTGCTGGAAACTGGAATTATGTGGCAAAGCTTTGTTCCTTTTTGAACAGCTGGCCAATTCGCTAACTCAGTGTACAACGTTTTGAAAACCATTTCAAAGTACATTACGTTGTATATATCTTCAATAAAAATAGTCACTCATAGGAAACCCGCAATGTATTTTGAAGTGACTATGAAAACGTTGGTCACTGAGTTAGCAAATAGGCCGGCAGGTATGGAAAAAATATAAAAACATGTATACAGAGGTAATTTAGATTTAAATCCGATGCCACTTTAAGTCGGTGTCAGGGGCATTTCCAAATAAGGCAGAGGTCACACTATCTCGGTAATGGTATTCCGAATGCACTTCAAACAGTAACGATGCCCTGTCACTGGCGCGCCCTTGATGGCGGCTGGTTCCCAATTGATCTTATTTTATTTCATACATTTTTTTATGACAAAACTTCTGAGATTTGGTTAGATTGTGCTTTAGTATGTAGCAAGAAATAAAAACCCATTATTTGTTTTTAGAATGGATTGAGGAACAGTGACCAGAGAGGTGTCATATTAGGTTTCAATAGGTTTCAATATCGACAACAGTATTCTTGAATAACATCTGACTTTTACCTTAAATGTTATCAAGTAACATGTAAATAACAGTTAACCAGAACGGTTTTATCCTAACTATCCTTACTTTATATCATAAATGCGAAAGTGAGTTTGTTTGTTTGTTACGCTTTCACGCTGTAACTACTGAACCGATCATCATGAAATTTTGAATACAAGTTCTCTGGAGTACGGAGAAGGACATAGGCTACCTTTTATCCCGAGGTAAAGTACTATTCCTGAGGGATCGACATTGACGCGGGCGGAGCCGCGGGCGAAAGCTAGTCGTAAATTAACAATTTCATCTTTTGAAATTTTATTTAAAATTAAAAGTCTAAAAGAGCATAATACCGCCATTTAATATTCTTTTAAGCCTCGCGCTGGTTGATTTATAATTTAGCTTTAACTTTATTTTTCCTCAAGCGAAATGGTTGTTTCAGTACTTGACCCCAAACAATTTTCAAAGGCAATAGCGATTAAAATGCAATTAAAATTTTAATCTGCCACTTTAGCAGAAAAAGGTTTTAAGTAATTTATTTTAGGATGAATTTCTTGTTATTTTTAGGGTTCCGTACGTACCCAAAGGGTAAAAACGGGACCCTATTAATTTCGCTCCGCTATCTGTCTGTCTGTCTGTCCGTCCGTCTGTCACCAGGCTGTATCTCATGAACCGTGATAGACGGTTGAAATTTTCCCAACTAATGTATTTTTGTTGCCGCTATAACAACAAATACTAAAAAATTCCATAAAATAAATATTTAAGGGGGCTCCCATACAAAAGACATGATTTTTTTTGCTTTTTTCATAGGACGGCAAACGAGCAAGCGGGTCACCTGATGGTAAGTGACCACCGCCGCCCATGGACAACTGCAACACCAGGGTGTGTAAGTACTAGTTCTTATTATGTGCCTAGGGTTACCACCTAGCAGGCGTAGCACCGCATTTGACAGTTGAGGGTTTTGCCAGACACAAGCGTGCGCCAGAGGCTAAGCTAAGATAGGCATATTGATGATGAGTTGCATACAGCAGAACGTGTTCAGAGCCTTAGAGTAGCAAGTCTGTGTGTCTTTTACAGGCTGCATTCCGGAGAATGCGCAATGAACTACACGATCTAACGTCCCTGCACCATTCTATCTTCGGACGACACGGCTTGGGCAGGGATTCCACCCGTACGTGGTCGATTTTCTTGCTAGTCTTATCTCTAGATTCGCCTCCTTCATTATTCGAGCCGCAAAGGAATGGAATTTCCTCCCCGCGTCGCTGCTTTCGATCAATTTAGGGATTTTCAAAGCAAGAGTGATCAGGCATTATTTGAGTTTGCTTACCACCCTAGACCTCATCGTTGCTTCCCATCAGGCAAGATAGAGGTCAAACGCACTTAAATTATTCGAAAAAAGCCTTTTTCTGAATTTCGTGGGCTGAATAGCTGAAATACATACTCCAATGCTTGCCTGGCCTCCACCGCCGTTCGGTTAAAACTGACTGCCTGCGCGTACTACGTCCTAAATTGTTGAATCTTTTCATTTTAAATAAATGTCAGTCTTGAAAATTATCTATTTGGTATTATTATACTTTAAAACATTAACAGCCTCCGTGGTCCAGTGGTTAAGGCGTTTGCCTGTTGACCCGGGGGTCGTGGGTTCAATTCCCACCGGAAGCATACTTTGTTTAGTTGCTTCCAGTTTGGTTAGGACATTGCACGCTTGAATCACTTGATTGTCTGATAATAAAGATGATTCCGTGCTTCGGAAGGCACCTTATGACGGTGGTCCCGGCTGCCATCTGGTAGTCGTTAAAGGAACCACGTCAGAGACCGAGAGGCGGTTCCGAAGACCTCTGACACCAGGGTGTGGGTGGTCGATTGACCGTGACACCTACTCGAAATGATGATGACTTTACAACATTCACCTTTTAACTAGAGACATATTTTTTTCTGAAAAGTCAAGCTTTTTGTGCATATTCTATTGATTTCCCTGACATGGATAGTAACCCTATAACTGAGGATAAAACCGGGAAATGAGGAGTAAACTCAACGGACCAAAATGGTATACACCTCGCCGGCAGATGTCATTCTGCACATGTATATAATTTCGTAACAAACACAAATGTTTTCGACTTATACTCGTAGTTACCAGGTGCAAAGTAATTCAATTAACTGATTGTGCAATGTTTGTGCGTTCGATTCTCATGGACTTTTTCAGTGATATTAGTGATACCTACACATTTTATTTGCAAAATGCCATTTATGAACGGGCTATTTGCTTGTTATTACCTACATAATCTATACTAATATTATCAAGCTGAAGAGTTTGTTTGTTTGTTTGAACGCGCTAATCTCAGGAACTACTGGTTGAAATTGGAAAATTTTGTGTTGGATAGCCCATTTATTAAGGAAGGCTTTAGACTATAAAACATCAAGCTGCGACCAATAGGAGCGAAGCATCAATAAAAAATGTTTTGAAAACGGGGGATAATTATTCATCTATACTAATTAATCATAAGAACAGAAATTGCCGTTTAGTCGCGGGCAACAGCTAGTCACCATATAAAGTTTTTCCACAGGACTTGTAGATTTGCCGGAAATCGAGATAAACCGTTTTTTACCTCAGATCGCCTGTAATTTATTTTTTCTTTAATATTTGGTATATTTTCTTTAATTTTACTTTTTATCATTTCAAAGATTTGGCCTATTTTGAGACAGCAAACTTTTATTATATACAGACATATATCATAGTAAGTTTTCAAATGCCTGATGCTCTCTTTTTGTATTATTATTTATTCAGTAGCAAGATATTAAAATTCCAGCATATAAGGTAAGAGAAAAGTCTTAAGTCAAAAAACAGGTGTAACTGATATTTAAATTGAATTTAAAAAAATGCTTAATTCGATTGATTGGAATTGCAGTAGGTTCATAAACATAATAAAAATATATATTTTATTTGCGGCCTTCTTTGCTAAATAAACTTTTGAAAATATGTAGAATTTCTTCATTAATCTCATTCATTTTAACTGACAAAAACATTGAAAAAAGCAAGAAAATATTTTATACTTTTTTATATATATTGTTTTTTTATTTCAGTACAGCATATCTTTCTTTGAAATTTCACCTTTCTTATATCAAAACAAGTCAGATAGGTATAAACAGCATTTACCAAATATATTTTACAACAATTTTAATATATGACTTGGGGTCCTTCAAAAGGCGTGTTTACGAATTTAGAAATCTTAAGAGTCGGCAACGCATCAGCACCTTCTCTGGTGTTGCAAATATCCATGGGCGACGGCGACCACTTTCCATCAGTTGGCTCGTCTGCTCGTTTGTCGTCAAACATGTATACAGGTTGATTTTTATTACCTGTCAGTGTTTTGGCATTGGAATCGTAATCCCTAATAGAATATAGTACTTACAGCAGAAAAAAACGTATAAATAATAAAGCCTCTTTCATGAATTCACCGATCAGCTGGTCAAATTTCTATGAAAAGACAATTTTTCTTTCTTGCGGATGTATATTCTATTAGGGATTCTTATTCCAATATTTAAATTTAGCCAGGTAATTAAAAATCTGCCTTGTATAAAAAAATATATATACTCGTACATAAAAAAACAAGAAACATTTTCTCTCAACTTGATATAATAAGGTAAAACAGCCTTTCCAAAATATTTAGTAAATGACGACCGTGAAACGAGCCTTCAAATACTTAAGAACAATTTGAAGAGCCGTTACAAAATATACAGGCAATGTCATCGTTCCAAATTGAAGAAATAATATTAACATCAATAAATGTGTTTTTTCAACGACCTGTGAAGTTTTACATAGAGCTCATTGAGTGACGAAATTTGTGAGAATGAACTTAATTTGTTTAGTTGTTTAAGCATTTTGGTGAAGAACAAAGTAGTTATATATACTCAAGGGTATTGTATCTAATAGTCATACTCATAACTGTTTTTAGTTATTTCAAACTTTTTAAGCCTATGGAGCTGGTGGTCGACTTAACGCTAAGAGTATTCTCTCCCGGCCAACCTGGAGAAAAAAACTTGATAAAAAGTAGGTGGTGAAGTGTGATATAAAATATAAGATAAAGTAAAATACAAATTTAGTCAGGAAGGAAGGTATATATATATTTATATATATACATTAACAATAAATATACACAAGTATACATCTTAGTATATATCTTAACTAATATTATAAATGCGAAAGGAGTTTGTTTGTTACTATAGTTAATTATAATAAATATATGTGTGAAACGTGATCATATTTACGCAGGCAGAACATGAAGCGAATACAATTATTGAGAAGACGATCGAGTTTATTGAGAAGATCTTCATTTAAATCTGGATAACACACATATCAGTAGATAAGTTTCAGCCAATCTAGATGGCCATCTTCATGCCGACTGTTTTAGCTCCGATTATTGGTGACCGCTCGGCGGTACCAGGTAACTTGCACCCAGGATAGGCCCTTCTGGCAACATAGCTTTCGGGCCATAGGACAAAAGATAAGAGTTGATGCTCTTTAAAGGCTTTTACCAATGGTCCTCAGGTTGGCCCTTCAGGCTATGGCATGCACGCAATCGCAGCCCATCAGACAATATGAGAGTTTGATGTCTCTCCAAGCCCTGCGAACAAAGGCAACGCCCAAAGCCGAGGTCCGTCCCGACTGAGTGGCCCTCTGGCGAAGTTGCCTAGATAGATTGAGGAACTCTGCCCTTGCCTTAAACATCCGGTGAAGTAGCGAAAGCTCACTTGGAGCTAGCTACATATTCAATTAAAAGAAAAGGAATACAATGGTCATTATAAAAACACGGTTACATTCACGTTTATTTGGTTGGAATCGCCAACTAGTTTTAGTCTGTTACGAAGACCAATCAATCAACACGGCGGGGCTTTGAGGGAAGTGAAACTCTTTCGAGTAAGTTTTAATATTATTATTGTTATTTTTTAAAGTAAAATTAGTTTTTATTATGATTTACCATAAAGTATTGTTTAGTTCTCACAAAAAATAATTAAATTTAAAAAGCCAAACAAAGGCCGGACAGGCCTCCGACAAATTTAGTCGGACACGCAACAAAAAAGACTGTCTATGCCGGCTTTATGCGGACGCCTGGCAACCCTATACTAGCAGCTGATACGATGAGGTAGTTTGTGATAGCCGCAGTATTATTAATACTTTAATAGACTAACCTTGTCGATTATGGCCAATCCTTCTAAGAAATGCCTTTTATAGACAATAATATCAAAACGAGATCAAATAAAAATAAGGTTAATACACTCTCTATACGAATATCTTTTCCACTTGACTGATTGACAATCGAGAAATGAACAGAATTTATGGAGAAACTTTGGTTATAAATTTTATTATACGTATTTCAGTCGTTCCATTGGACTTGACTTGCTCCGTGGCGCAGCGGTCAACACGCCAGCCTGCGACACGGAGTGACCGGGTTCGATCCCCGGCCAGGTCAAGATGGAAAATGATCTTTTTCAGATTGGCCTGGGTCTTGGATGTGTATATATGTATTTATTATAAAATATTAAAATCGTTGAGTTAGTATCCCATAACACAAGTCTCGAACTTACTTTGGGGCTAGCTCAATCTGTGTGATTTGTCCGTATATATTTATTTATTTATTGGAGGATATTGCTATATATTTACCACGCTTGGCAGGCGGGTTGGCGAGCTTCTTGTGCTTGCAACGCTGCTGCCCATCGGAAGAATTTTTAAGGTGGGGAAGGAAAGGAATTTATTGTATCTGGCAAGGTGTAGAAGGAATAGGGATACTACTCGCTTGGATGAATGGGGGAAAAGTAAGTAAAGGCTCGAGAGGCCATACCTGCAACCAACTGCCAATCAGTTGAGGATGACATCCCATTCAATGCAAACAAACAACCAAATCTTTCTTGTTAATATTAGGGTAGAAAAAAGTTTGCCTATTAACAATTTTCTTGGAAAGAATAAAAGGTTAATCTTTTTGGTAGCATTAATATCGGGAGTTGATATGTTCTTAAGTATCGAAAAGTAATTAAAAAGGACACAGGTTTAAGATTTCATAAAAGAAAAT
Source organism: Elegia similella (assembly GCA_947532085.1). NCBI lineage: Eukaryota > Metazoa > Arthropoda > Insecta > Lepidoptera > Pyralidae > Elegia > Elegia similella. The sequence goes on from OX383933.1 coordinate 8,409,844, forward strand.
GATAAGTAATTGCACCATTCATTGAACGTCGAAGATGATTTGGGATGCAAACAACGATAAGTATAGATTGGATTGGAACAGATAATAAGGAGCAGTTAGCCTGCGAGCTAGCCGATGAGAACATGCCAGGGAGGGACTAAGTATAATGTATAATCATATTTATATTCTACTAGCGGCCTGTCTCCGGCTTCGCACGATCAGATATGTAGGTAATTGGGTAAATTTTTTTCACATCATGGGTTACATACACACATATTTACATACATACGCATTAAACACATTACCTAGGTTCTGCATCAGTCGGGAAATTAACCTACTGTTGCCGTTATCCATATCGATCAAAAACAAGCAAAAAAATCACGTTTGTTGTATGGGAGCCCCCTTAAATATTTATTTTATTCTATTTTGTAGTATTTGTTATTATAGCGGCAATAGAAATACATCATCTATGAAAATTTCAACTGTCTAGCTATCATGGTTCATGAGATACAGCCTGGTGACAGACGGACTTGATTGTAATTGAATAACAAGAATTGAAATTAGATTTTCTTAATGAATCGAGAGCATTGTAACAAGGCCGTGGGCGTGTGACTTCAATTATAAGATTAAATCGGCTGTCGAAGCAGTTCAAAGACAAAAGAAAAGTTGTAAATTGATCACCGATGACGGGCGGGTAATATGGCTGACAGAATAATTATAGGGCTTTTTTTAGGGTTCCGTACCCAAGGGGTAAAAACTGGACCATTACACGGTGAAATTTTTATCGTTTTGGACCCTTAAAGGGATGATTCAGCCCGTCGATATAAACAACATTTCCTATGGGACCAATGCTGAAAACTCAAAAAAAAAATCGACATTCCCATACAAACTGGCCGGGCGGCGGAACTGTTTTGTATGGAAATGACGAATTTTTTTTTAGTTCCCAGCATTGGTCCTATAGGAAAAGTTATTCATATCGACGGGCTGAATCACCCCTTTAAGGGTCCAGAACGATCAAAATTTCGCCGTGTATTTGGCTCCGCTGTCTGTCTGTCCGTCCGTCTGTTACCAGGCTTGTATCTCATGAACCGTGATAGTTAGACAGTTAAAATTTTCACACATAATTTATTTCTGTTGCCGCTTTAACAACAAATACTAAAAACAGAATAAGATAAATATTTAAGGAGGGCTCGAAAGATTATCAACGAAAAGACTATCAAGTGTCTACATATCATGGTTTCAAAGATACAGGCCCGTGCCAGATGGATTGACAAACGAACGGATATCGGAGGCTTACAAATGGGCTTCCGTTGGCACCCTTTTTCTTACAGAACCCAAAAAGCAGTTCAACCATGGAATTCGACGGCGAATATTTGCGAGCTCTTGTAGAACATAAAATTAGCGTCACAGCTGATTTCACCTACGCCGTGTTGATTCTCGACTTGAAGTTAATTGAAACGGCCAATGTTTCAAAAGCGACTGTCAACCGTAAGTACTCGATTGTACAATACGTGAAGCCCTCTTGATAACCACTTGTCCGGTGTTTTTCTTGCATAGAAATACAACACATTTTTAGGGTTCTGTACCTCAGAAGTAAAAAGAAACCCTTATAGGATTTATTGTTTGTCTGTTCGTCCATCTGTCTGTCTGTCAAGACCATTTACCTCGAAAGTTCGAAGACGTATCAAGTTGAAATTAATATCACATATTTACGGTCCCTTGAAGTTGTGAAAAAATTAGAGCTAGGTTAACGAGATCAAAAGATATGGTCGATTATGTTGTACATTGTGCCATTTTGCTTGTGGGTGTCAAAAGTTGTATTATAGTACTCTATGGTCAAAACTCGCATGGGAATCAAAACTTATAGGGACCGAGAATATGAAATTTTGCATGAAGGAAAAACTTATAGAATCAAGGGCAAAATCAGAAAACCGCTTTTTTGCTTCCGACTCTGCCTATCAGAAGCATTCCTAAGCTGGGAAAGGATAGGAATTAGTAGGACTTGGGAAGGGAATGAAGGGATTGGGTACTACTCACTCGGATGAATGGGGGAATGGCAAGTAGCACGGGAGGCTGGGCGCGTTATTTGATGACATACCTGTAACCACTGGCTAAGTAGTTGAGGATGATACCCCTAACCTACCTATATATAAGTATCTATCTTAAAAACGTAACATTCTTTATTTAGCAGTCTTGTAATAATATTGTAAAGATGTAATGTAAATAATTTACCATATTGAACGTCTCTTCCGCAAATTGTATATGTAATGTTAATTGTAAGGTACATTCAAGTTTTTGTGTGCATTTGAAAGTGTATCCAATTGCAAAATAATCTATCATAATTTCTACATATATAATACTACAAGATTAAATAAATCAGTCAAAGAGGACTTTACACCTCACTTTAAACAGAGCCCGGCCCTGTTCTAACCGATTTTAGTGATTGGTCAGCTTTTTATTTTCTCGTTTCTGATTTTGCTATTAAAAGCTTAGATCGGTTGTCTCTTGCTGATGTTACTAATATTGTTAATAGATTCAGGTGTTACTTTGAAGAAGTCAATGCTACATTTACTTTGAGACAATTTAGTTTGCGTGCTTCCGCCACCAGTTAGTTCATGCAATACGGCGTAATCTTTGTCATTCGTTACTTGTTATTCGAACAACCAACATCAAGGTTTCACTGATGATACCTCGTGTAGAGGCGAAACACGTGTCACGAGCACGACGGCCGATATTGCTGCAGCCTCAACGGATGTAGCAGTATCGACCAGGGTTGCATGTATCAATCAACTATTTTTTTTTTATTAAAACTAACGCGAGATAATAACATTATTTATATGTGAATTACGGGTTACTCACGTACGAAATCAGCTACAGGCCGACATGTTTCAACCTCATCCGGAGGTCTTCCTCAGGGCGAATGTGAACCGAGACGCGCGCACGGAGTCGTCCCGATTCGCACTGAGTGAGTGCGAATCGGGACGACTCCTCCGGATGAGGTTGAAACATGTCGGCCTGTAGCTGATTTCGTACGTGAGTAACCCGTAATTCACATATAAACAATCAACTATTAGTGGCGGGCATGAAGGGACTAACAGTAGTGGGTGGGCGTTGGCCAGCAATAGTTTACATTAACTAACTGGTACCGGAAGCACGCAAAGTAAATTGTCTCAAAGTAAAGGTACTTATATCATACAATATTTAGTAAAGTAAGTTTACCTTACGGGGTAGACAAAGCCTAGGTCCAAGAGATCTTAAGGCACGTTGAGTGTGTTGGTGGGCATATAGGTGGATTGCCTATTGACATGATTCGTCATATATTGTCATTGTCACCCATTCACTCGACCGGTTTTTAAGATTTGCGCAAAAAGATAAGCAACTGTTAAATTATATTTTTTTTCTTTTCTCCCAGAACTGCATGGAAGAGAAAAAGTAATTTAAAACTATAGATAATAAATTTATATCCAGTCCGGCCCTGTCTTGACGATTTCATTGATTGGTCAGTGATTGAGTGAATGAAGGAAGCGCTTTTCGCTGTGGGATCCAACATTATGAAATAATCTGATCGGTTTTTGTGCTTTCTAGAGATACGAAAGGCAATGGAGTGGACTAATTCTTAGATCAGAAGTTATGTAAACAGTGGCGTAACTAGGGGGCGCCGAGGGCAGACCACTCCGAGTTGTTTGGGGGGGTGACATCCACAAAATCAAAAAATCAAAAATCCAATAAATAATGGCGAGATGAGAGTGGCTGGCAAGTTATTGCCCGCGATAGGGATAATTGGAAACAAAAAGGGGAGGCCTTTGCCCAGCAGTGGGACACTGAAAAAGGCTATTAAAAAAAAATGGCGAGATCCGTGGCGCAGTTGTTAACACGCCAGCCTGCGACACGCGAGTGCCTGGGTTCGATCCCCGGTCAGGTGACCTGGGTCTAGGATGTTTATTTATATAAGTATCTAATATAAAATATAGTATCGTTAAGTTAGTATCCTACGACACAAATTCACAACTTACTGTGGGGCTAGCTGTTGTGTGATCTCTGCCAGTCTTTTCACATCCTGGTACGAAACCCTTTCCACTTTTTTATTTGTTTAAAATAACTGTTTTTGTAAAAAAATCCACGCGAGCAGGATTTGAACAAATTGTGTAAGGTCATACATAGACCAAGGTTCAAACGGTCAAACCGTGCCCGCGTGGATTTTATTTAGCATATCTTATTTCTTCCTTTTTCCCTTTCGGGGCCCACGTCTTTATGACCTACTAGCTGTTGCCCGCGGCTCCGCCCGCGTTAGTGTCGATCCCTCGGGAACAGTAGAATTTCCCGGAATCAAACATACACTATGTCCTTCCTCCATACCAAATTTCATCCAAATCAGTTCAATGGTTGAAGCGTAAAAATACGGCAGACAGAGTTACTTTCGCATTTATAATATTAGTATTAGTATAGAAGTATGGATATTATTTATACTTCTAAGTACAGAAATGAGAAAATTTCCATAAAACCTTTACCCTCCCATTTTACCCCTTTAGGAGTGAATTTTGTCCATTTCACCCACATATATGTTTTTTAGTTGTAATCGAGAACTTACATACCTATTTATTTTCATACTTCATAGTCCAGAAATGAGAAAATTTCCAAAAAAACTTTACCCCCCTTCTGGGAGATATTTTTCCAGTTGACCTACACAGATCTTTTTCAATTGTAATCGTAAATTTATTTACCTATTTTCATACTTCTAAGTCTAGAAATAAGTAAATTCCTATACAATCTTTACCCCGCTTTTTTACCCCTTCAGGGGAAAATGTCGTCTATTTTACCAACACAGATATTTTTAATTGTAACCTAAAACTTATATACTTATTTTCATACGTCTAAGTCCAGAAATGAGTAAATTTCCATACAATGTTTATACCACCCACCCACCCGCATTTTACCCCTTAAGGGGGGAATTTTGCAAATTTCATCTACCTACACACATCTTTTTTAATTCTAATCGAGAACTTATATACCTACTTTCATACTTTTAAGTCCAGAAATGAGAAAATTCCATATAAATTTTACCCCTTTAAAAGTTAAATTCCTTAAAATCCTTTCTTACCGCTTACTCACATCATTAAAAGAACCCCTGTACCAAATTTCAAGTTTCTAGGCGCAGCAGTTTCGGTTGGTTTGCCGTTTGCCCGCAGCTACGCCGCCGCCGTTAGTGTCCATCCCTCAGGAACAGTTTGGACCTTCAAAGGGGTGACGCAGGTCATCAATATGAACAACTTTGTCTATGGGACCAATGCTGGGAACTCAAAAAAAAATTCGTCATTTCCATAAAAAGAGTCCCGCCGCCCGGCCAGTTTGTATGGGAATGTCGAATTTTTTTTGAGTTCCCAGCATTGTTCCCATAGGAAAAGTTGTTCATTTTGATGGTCTGAGTCACTCCTTTAAGGGTCTAAAACGATAAAAAAAACACTGTGTATATTTGCAGGCAAACTAATGCCTTGAGTTCATTCAAATGACGATAACTTTTTTTAATGAACTGATTTTGATGAAACAAACTTTAGAGGTTTTGCTGAGTTAAAACAAAGCAATTAGTGAAAGTTTGAAGTAAATCGGTTCAGTATTTTCGGAGATAATCGTGATCATCCATACAGACAGACAGACAGACAGACAGACAAAAAATTCGAAAAAATTTACTATCCATTTCAGTCAAAAATTCTAAATGTACAGACAAAATATTTTTACTGTTTTATTATATTGTATAGAATAGATAAGTTACGTTTAGCATGTTGGGCATTTGGAAAACGGTATCAAAATATTGATGGATTGCTGGCTAAATTGCCTACTAATATAATTCCTAGCATATTCGCCCATTCCCTCTTTTTGTTGTACCGGCTGCCTCTCTTTCCGCACAGATGTATCTGTGCGGGACAGCTGGTACATTCTACTTTTTTTTTCTCCCAGATCAGACTTCGGTTCTCTCTACCCCGTAAAGGATAAAGACGTGATTATGTTTGTACCTATATATGTACGATACATTAAGTATATATATCTACAACATAGTAGGCATAGGTTAGGGTCGAAGTATTCCAGTAGGTCACAGCTTAGCGGCCCTAAGCTGTCAATCCGATCACATTTTTTTCCCAGATCACAGTTTGGTTCTCTCTATCCCGTAAAGGATAAAGACATCATTATATGTTTGTACCTATATATGTCCGTTACATTAAGTATATCTACAACATAGTAGGCACAGGTTAGGGTCGAAGTATTCCAGTAGGTCACAGCTTAGAGCCGTGAGAGCGTGTTCTTACATCACGCAATTATGCATAGCGCAGAAATTTCATAATTTAGACAACAATTAAGGCATTACAATTGTTTTACCGGTTCTGTGGATTCACGAATTTACTTGGAATTTATTGTTGTGGCCTTTTTTACACGTTTGCCAAAAAAGGAGTGTTTTGTTTTTCTAGTTCATGTATGTGGGTAAGTATGTACAGTTACCTGCAAAAGTAAATAGCCTTAAGGTGAAAATTGATTGCACTGATTAGGGAGGCATATATATTTAAAAATATCATGAACCTAAGGAGTTACTCTGTCTTAGTTCAATGGTTGAAGCGAGAAAAGAAGACAGACATTCTTTTCACGCTTTAACCATTGAACCAATTTGGATGACATGTGGTATGGAGGTAGTTTGAGGCCCGGGGAATGACATAGGGCCATCTAATACCTTTCATTCCGGGAACTTATACTATTCGCGAGGGATCGACACTAAGGCGGGCAGAGCCGCGGGCGAAAGGTAGTAATCAATATAGTCAATTTGTATCATAATGAAGTATTATTAGAGAGGAACACCGACCTACCGCAGTACAGTCACGTACATCTGCTCGTTTTCAATATATTATTCTTTTTTTATTCCACCAATAAAAAGAAAACAAGCATATCATACAAAATATAAATCTTAATTTCATTTTTAAATCTTTAATATTAAAATTCACGGAATAAATTTTGACTCATACGGATTCAATATCTATGTATATATTTGCGAAATATTCATATTTTTTTAATACCGAACTATAATCATTTTGTTTATTTTATCATTAAGTTTCGTATCGTTATTACATTTATTATTATATGAAAAAAAATACAAATATGACAAAAAAAAATAGGAAAATAAATGATTACAAATCAAACATAATTATCGCCGATAAACTATCTCTTAGCGTTTTCGGCGCAAAGGTGCAAAACACTAGCCGCGCCGCGTTACCGATCTGGGTAGGCCATCCTTTGCATCAGAAACTATCCAGAGCGGGGGTCGCCACGCTCTTCACCTATGCGGTGACCTATCTCCCTAAATACGCGCTTTGCTTCCAATCCCTAGCTGTTCATGGTCTCCATGGCTATGAGCACAAAATTATATCGTGGCTCCATACTCGCGTATTTCATCATCATCATCAGGTCTTTTTAGTCTCCACTGCAGGAGCATGGCCCTCTCTGTACTACCGGAACCATACTTGGCCAGAGCAGACAGAGGATTTGGCCTACATTCTCCTCGCTGGCCAGACGGGTTGGAGAGGTCTCATTAATGTTTATAAGCTTTGTTTAGCTTGTGTTTCCTAAGTTCCCTCTTACGACCTCCATGGGAAGACTAGGAGTGGTCCTATTCTACTCTGCCGGAAATCACACGGCATTCGCGTATTTCAGTCTCTTTCTGCTGCGTCCTCGGCCGCCGCAGCAGCTATGCCAACTATACGTCCGAGGTGACTGGCTACAACCCTACTGAAGCAAGTAGCGAACACAACGCATCTTCCGTGGTTCCACGGCACAAGAGTCAAACCATCGGACCTACTGAGTTCTGGCGGCTTTAGCACGCATAGAACACCGGCAGAAACAAAAACGCTACGAAAATTTACTAAAAACAATTTTTTATTAAAATTATACACAACTTTGTTTACATATTTCGATGCAGACAATTCATGGGTTCATGCTTCCGCGAAATACAATGATGACCTCAATCATTGTATTTCGCGAAAGCATAATTTTCTTAACTAATAATACTAAAAATGGCACAAGAGATTCAACATTAATGTTTTCGTCGCTAAATTATGTAAATGTGTGTAAACATAATTAAAATTTACAACATTTTTATACATATGTATATAATTAAAACATATTTTAGCAATGCAAATTAACTCTATCTAAAAAGGTTGTATTCTACTTCATTTATATAATTAAGTCACAGTGAAAAAAGATTTTGGATAGTTTATCTATATTTTAATATATGCAAATAAAAAAGATACATTCTATAGATATTGTAATTGATCATTATGTAATTTTTGATAATCCGAAATTTCATATTTCGGCGTGATATTTATGTTTGGGTCAATTTGCAATATTGAAACGATTTTTATATTCATATTATAATACTAGCTGTTGCTCGCGACTTCGTCCGCGGCAATCTCTGTTGTTATGATTAATTCATAATGTTCCCCCGTTTTCAAATCATTTTTTATTGATGCTTCGCTCCTTTTGGTCGCAGCGTGATGTTTTATAGCCTAAAGCCTTCCACAATAAATGGACTATCCAACACAAAAAAAATTTCTATTTTGAACTAGTAGTTCCTGAGATTAGCGCGTTCAATCTTTGCCTTTCATCTTGCCCTAAATGCGATAAAAGAAAGTGCCCCTGTAAAGCAGCCTGTATTTTGTGTAACTCGAAATGTCATTCAAGTTCATATTGTTCAAGTGATAGACATTCTTGCAACATACTATCACATAAGAGTTGTTGAATTTAATTTTTAACAATTGAAACTGATTTAAAATAGTGTTCTATTTGTTTTCAACTAAATATGAAGAAAAACATTAAAGGCTTGTTGATTTTTTCATACTTAAAAGAATTTAAGTTTTGTGTGATGATATCACGAGCCATACAAAGAAATGGTCTGAAGTGGGCCAAAATAGGGATGTTTGGAAAGAAATGGGCAAGACCTTTGCCCATTTCTTTACAGTAGGACACAATAGTCTTGCAGTGGGACACAATAGGATAAAAAAAATTTCGTGCAAGAATGTCTTTCTTGCAACAAGAGAGTAGGTGATTTTTTTTTATTAAAATAAACGTTAAGTAACTTTAAATAATATCTTTTAAACCTAGGTCATTTTTAACAAGTTAAAGTACAAACATAAAATAAAAATAAATACAACACATTATAACCCGTCTCTGAATGTTTCCGGTGCAAAGGTACCCAGAATACTAGCTGCGTTACCGCGTTGGATAGCTATGGCTATCCTTTGCACCAGAAACGAGCCAGAGCGAGAGTATGTAACTTTTTTTTAATTAAAACTGGTTTACTAAGTTATTCTATTTGATTCAACATAAAAACATGAGAGAAGTTAACAAATAGGTAAATGTTGTTTTTTTCACTACAGTAAAACTTTATGTGATCATTGTTCAATTTTTTTTTATTTTTTGCATACGATGTATAGTTCTGTTAATTCTGAAGAGAAGGTTTATAATATTTTGTTTCACTTTTTACGACTTACAACGAAAAAAAGATGTAACTACAATATGTTCAATACATTTATTTCTAAAATTGTTTTTCTTTTCTAAAATGTGTTAAATACTAAATTATGTCACTCCAAAATTCTTGTCTTTTATATTTTTCATGTAATCAATTCAATAAATTGGGAAACGATAAATACCAATTTCAAAATAAAAACAAAATCCATAACTGACCTGAAAACATATTTCTAGCCGATGATAAATAGGTTGCACCCATAGATTTAAAAAAAAAATTTTTGTGTCTCTGAATAGATGTCACATTTAGCCATTTTTGTATGGGAACCTAGTGTGTCATTAGCGGGGGTGTGAGGCAGACGAAAGGGAGTCGTGGTGTCAGGGGTGCTATTTGTAAATGAGTGACTCAATGAAGAAGTACAAATTTTCCATACATCATCGGTCGTTTAGTAAACACGTCGATTCGAAAATAGCACTCATGACGTTTGACGCCGCTGTCATAAGAGATGTAACAACACCGTGTAATATCGATATCGAGAAAAAACCACAACAAGATTTTGTTTCAGTATGACTTCATTTAAGTAAACAACATATGAAGTAGTAATAATTATATAGTCATAATCATCTAAGAGATTCCCTGGTTCCTTATACTCCTGGCATCTTCAGTTGTGCTGCGTCCAAGCCCGGGGTCCGCTATCATGACAGCATTCATACTGTAATAAGAAGTATATATTCCATGCTGGTGTAGATGAAAAGGAAAAATTGAGAATGTACCAGTTGCTTCTCTGATAGGGAATGCGACTAGCAACCTATTACACCTTTGATTCAGATTTCCACCTACATACGCCCACAAACACGCTGAACGTGGCTTTTGGTTTCAGGCAGAGGCCTATACCGTAAGGGTGAAGATCGTGATAATATGAATGTATGTATGTTTTACGGCCCAACGCCAATTCTCCTTATGTAACTCCAGTAACGCGGACATACATAAATATGAAACTGAAGTACAAGTTTTTGCCTGCGCCGGAAATTTAACCCGGTACCTGGCTCGTTAACCACTGTACCATGAAGATTGTCATTATCGTTTATGAAATTGTAATTAAATGTCCTTTGCATTACGTAAATAAATAAATATATACGGACAAATCACACAGATTGAGCTAGCCCCAAAGTAAGTTAGAGACTTGTGTTATGGGATACTAACTCAATGATACTATATTTTATAACAAATACATATCTAGATACACATCCAAGACCCAAGCTAATCTGAAAAAGATCATTTTCCATCTTGACCTGGCCGGGGATCGAACCAGGTCACTTCGTGTCGCAAGCTGGCGTGTTGACCGCTGCGCCAAGGAGCTAGTCAAAGACTATCACTTACATGTGAAAAGTCACAGGTTGTGGTTTCCCTTTAGCATTTTTTACAGTATTTTTTCAGGATTTCACTACATAACTAGGCATGTTTATAATTATAATAATAAATTTTCGTTCGGCTCATAAGGTTCCGCTATAAATAATACGACAGACGTCAGAGGACTGAGGCCGCGAAAAGCATACGCTGTTTTAAGAGTATGAGTAACAAGACATGCGCTGCTTCTAGAGACGTACGAGCCTTTGTATAAAAAGTAAGACGGGTTGGGCTCTCTTAAGTCCTGTATGTATTCAGGTACATCTCTTATGGTGTTGCGCAGACCGCAAGAGACGGCACCATCTAAGTTAAACACTTTTGTCATAACCAAATCCAAGATGATTGTCGAAAGCCATTATGTTGTGTAAGCCAAGTGCAACGTATGATCTGCCTGCTGAATAAGGTGGTTCGCCATCTGCTGAAGTGACCCCGTGGGTCACTGTTGGGTCATTATGCTGCCCAAGCGCTGAGCGGGGTGCCACGAAACTCTCACAGGTGTTCATGAAGCAGATCAACTACTAATGATGGCAACTGATGAAGTGGCAGTTGCGCTGTTAGTATATGGAAGTGAACATGGACAGCAACAACAAGTACAGTTTTCGGTACTTGTTGTGTTGCCTCGTGACGCACCAAGCCCTCGCCTGGGAACGTCAAAGCTGACGTCACTATGCTATCGGCTGCACCAATACTTCAAGAGTGAAGCGAAACAGTGAAGACGACGGCCAAGCAAAGAACAAAAAGACCTACCTAATGTATCAAGTATCTATCAAAGCTACTTCAGACTGCCCCAATAAACAGATTCTATATACTCTTAACCTCAAGGAGGTAGCGGAGGAGAGCCTGCTGCTGTATCGTTGATAAAAAAGGCTTCAATGAACTTAGTGAAAAAATAGTGCAAAAACCTATGAATATAATATCTAATCCTTATAACTCAGTTCGGACTGAGTTTAGAGGTATATATGCCCATAAAACTTTATTTTGTTATTGACTATCGGGAAAACAAGGTACGGTTAGTGGCCGCGCGAAAACAAAAAGACGCCAATAACCGGCATTGTTCTTTTGAAATATTATCTATTTCGGTTCAATAGATACAGTCATGTGGCAGATGGATGGACGGATGGACGTCGAAGGCTTAGTATTACCTTTCCGTTTTTACTCTTAGGGAACGGAACACTAAAAATAATAAATTTTCGAAAGTCGTGGAGAGTGAATTTATTATTATTTATTTCTTGGCATTAACTTTATTACTTATATTATTACACTCATCTGTATTCATGTAAATTATCGATGTTTGGCAAAAAAAATAACAAAGTGCATCACTATGCGTCTTTCCGCCTTTCACTGACAATGGAATTTGACGTTTTTAATGGAGGATAAATATGTTTATAATATTGTAAATAACATGAACTTGCATTACTTAAATGAGAAAAGTCCAGCGCGATAGTTTACTATAATATTCATTTTAGTATTTTAGAAGGACAGAACTTCAGAAATTGGCCTGTTTATAATTTTAAAAATTAAATTCCACTCTGTTACATACCCCTCGACAGGCGTCAGAGGACTGAGGCCTAGTGTATAGTATACGCTACTTTTAAGGGTATCAGTAACATGACGTATCAAGTAATACGCCTCTTCTAGAGACTTCATACTTCTATGGGTTGCACCTAAGTTTAACCACTGATATGCGGCTGCACCTAGTTCTAGCCGCTATGATGAAGGCTATACCTAGTTCTAACCGAAGATAGGTAGGATACACCTAAGTCTAACCGCATGTGCCCGGCTGCACCTAGTTTTAGCCGGCTAGAAATAGGTGTATCCGCACTTCGCCTATTAGCCGTAACATATCCACAGCATTCAATCAATAGAGATTATACGTCCAATTTTAGGTTTTATATGTACAGTCGTGAACAGTACATAATTATTATATAATTCAAATATAGAGATCATGGCACCATCGTTTGTCTTTTGCGGCGGGTCCAGTGTTTTGATTAGGGTGGACCGCTGTCAAAAAAAATTGTCATACGATATTTTATGACGTTTTTGCAAATGGGAGAAAAGAAAAAACCGGCCAAGTGCGAGTCGGACTCGCACGCGAAGTTTTCGGTACCATTATCTATAATAAGTTTAAAATTATTAAAAATATTTTTATTTTGTATTGTTTTTTGTTTTTCGTGTGTGTAAGTAGCCAACACAGGTGTCAGATTTTTCAAGCTGCCTAAATGTATCTGACATAGCTTAACGACTGCCATCAATGATGACAGCCGGGACCAACGGCTTAACGTGCCTTCCGAAGCACGGAAGAGCTCGAGATACTTTTATGCCACTTGCGGTCACCCATTACAATAGGTACTGCGCCTAGGGTTGCTTAACATGCTTCAGCGATTTCAATGCTTACGATCACTAGGCCATCGAGCTCCTCTAATATTTTTATTATATGCTGTAATAAAAAAAATTATGCTTTTCGCAATTTTTCCATTATTTGTGCCATAAAACGTTGCTACGTACCAATTAATTTCAAGGTTCTGAGTTCACGGCAGGTACCTTGTAGGTTTTGATTCCCTTGCAAATGTCGAAAATTTGCGGCATAAACAGCTGTATCGTTTGATTTTTTCACAAACTCCAAGAGATACGGTCTCCTGAGAAAAAGGGTCTTGACAGATAGACAGACAGACGGACAATAAAGTGATCTTAGGGGTTCCGTTTTTTCCTTTTGAGGTACCCCAAAAACGTAGAATGCAGTAGCTTCTTCTCTTCTCGCGCAGATCGTAAAATCCGATCGCGGGAACGGGCGAAAATCTGAAGAATCATGTTATAGGCAGTGCGCCTAGCAAAGTAGCTACCCATCACTATTTTGATTCCGTTTACCACTTATCCACCCACTAAGATGCAAAATGTGGGTTTAGGTCTAAGGAACATAGGCTCTGTCTGTCCTGTAAGGGAAAAAGACGTGATAGTTTGTGTTATTGTTATGTTTTACAAATATTTCAATGTCCTGATTGGACGGACAATACCAAGGCACTATCAAGGGGAAATTAGATACTTTTTTGGGGGGCCCTGACCCTTCTGAATACGTCACTGGACGACATGATTCTGCGTTATAATTGTACACCTGATCTTTGATAGGTACCGCATTGTTTCAAATATGATTGATTCTCTACTTTCACTTAAAGGCTGAAAGGTTAACGGGCTGCCAATGATTTAGAATTCCGGTATGGCCTCTAAGTACTCAATCACCACTTTTAAATCTACAAAAACCGGCCAAGTGCGTGGCGGACTCGCGCACGAAGGGTTCCGTACCGTAAAAACGTCAAAAAAATCATGTCTGTTGTATGGGAGCCCCCTTTAATATTCATTTTATTTTTTATTTCATTATTTATTTTTAACGTGAATATATAACTCAATATTCTGTGAATATTTCAAGCATCTACCTGTTTTCGTTGTCTATATCGAGCAAAGACAAGCAAACATATCACGTTTGTTGTATGGGAGCCCCCTTAAATAATTATTTTATTCTATTTTTTAGTATTTGTTGTTATAGCGGCAACAGAAATATATCATTTGTGAAAATTTCAACTGTCTAACTATCACGGTTCATGAGATACAGCCTGGTGACAGACGGACAGACAGACAGACAGACGGACAGCGGAGCGATATTAATAGGATCCCGTTTTTACCCTTTGGGTACGGAACCCTAAAATTGTACCTATGTCAAAGTAAAGGAGGAGGTTATTAGTTCCGTTTTATGTTTTTTTTAATGTTAGTTACTTACTCCATTTAAATATTATCACAATCGGTTCAGTTGTTTAATTGAAGTCAGTTGTTAAGGTTCAGTACCCAAAGGGTAAAAACGGGACCCTATTAATATGGCTCCGCTGTTCGTCTGTCTGTCTTTCCGTCCATCTGTCACCAGGCTGTAACCGTAATAGGTAGACATTTGACATTTTCACAGATGATGTATTTCTGTTGTCACTTTAACAACAAATACTAAAAACAGAATTTAATAAATATTTAAGGGGGCTCCGATACATCAAACGTGATATTTAGGCTCACTTTGGTCCGCAACAATGTGTTAGGGATGGCTACCAAGACCTATAATAAATTGCCCCATGACATAAAAGATTTATATTTATATATTTTCAAGAAACGACTTTTTGAATTATTAATCGAAAAATGTTACTATTCTATTAATGATTTTTTTGAATGACATTTTGTGAATTTGTGTTAGTGTGACTTTAAAACATATTGACTAATCTTAATAATAATACCTTTTTTGACATGTGCTGCTAACTTCAATTTATTATTATTACTATTAATTACTTAAATCTTTGTCAACTCAAAAATTTGTATGCAGCAAAACAGCAAAACATAGCGATCTTATATTTATTTTTGCATAACACCTGTATTTTATATCTATGTTTCACAAATAAATTATTTGACTGATTGATATTTTTATAAAAGTTGTGAGTTTATATGAACATAAATTACGCGACCGAAATTACGCGACTCACGCACGACTCACAAAATTACGCCCGTCTAGCCTCACCCTTAATTATACAGTTTGTTTCTAAGAATAAAGTACTAACCTATTACCTATTCGTAAGTTTGCCACTAAGCCGTCATCTTTTACCTCATCATTTCGAGTAGGTGTCACGGTCAATCGACCATGCAGACCCTGGTGTCAGAGTTCTTCGGAACCGCCTCTCGGCCTCTAACGTGGTTCCTTTAACGACTACCAGATGGCAGCCGGGACCACCGGCTTAACGTGCCTTCCGAAGCACGGAATCATCTTTATTATCAGACAATCAGGTGATTCAAGCCTGCAATGTCCTAACCAAACTGGAAACAACTAAACAAAGTATGCTTCCGGTGGGAATCGAACCCACGACCCCCGGGTCAACAGGCAAACGCCCTCCATCTTTGTTTTTTTACTTTTGATGCGTAGTTTTTGCATCTTTTCACTGTACCTTTGTCATCGCGAGATGTGTGACTGCTAACGCGGTTTATTGAAACCGTGGACAAAACAGCTCCGAAACTCGATAAGTGCACTGTTTTGCCGGTGCCACTTTTCGAGCGCGAATCGTGTATCTACCATTATATTTGATCGAAGATTTTATGTGTCATCATCATTTCGTATGGCAGGGTTACTGCAAGAATCCCATACAGGGTAACTTATAAAACACTAATCACTTAAAAAATATTTAGTTTATTAAGGTACTAGCTTTCACCCACGACTCCATCCACGTTAATGTCGGTCCCTCGGGAACAATACTTTTCTCCGGGATAAAATTTCAAATTTTTCAGCCATTCCTCAGCTCTCGGATTTAAGGAGTGAAGTTCGGTCAGTCCTCCGGGGAAACGATGTAGTGGGCACTCTCCGGCAATATGTTTAGTTTGTGTTATTTATGTTTCGCAGACCTCTCTTGTACCCAACTGTTTATCTTTATAAAGAATCAAAGGTTCTCAGTGTTCGGAAGCTGTATATATTAAAACTGACAGTCGACATGCACCAAAAAGTTTTGAAATCCCCTGAGCACCCCAATTTGCTACTTAAACGAATTTTCAAAATGTATGCCTCTCGTGTTAACACCGCATTTGCTAATCGCTTCCAAAACTTTGTTGCTCCTTTTATTTATAATATTTGCCGGCCATGACATCAGAGAGACCTTATTGAGGGCTATCAAGTCCCTGCCTTGGAGTTATCAATTCACTGTTTTTTTTCTATTAAGAAAAAGATATTAATCTTGTAATAGTAATTTCAGCTTATTTTGATCATATATATAAATAAATTGCCAATGGAAAAGACAAAGCTATCCGAAAGAAATAAATGAAAAGATATACAATATGTAAAAAAAACCTCGTCTGATCCCTGAAGGAGTCATTTAGCTCGTCGATATGAACAACTTTTCGTAATGGAACCAAAGCTGAGATCTCAAAAAAAGATTGACATTTCCAAACAAAAATGTTCGGCCGCCCGTTCAATTTGTATGGTAAGGGCAAAAAAAAATTGAGTTCCCAGCATTGGTCCCACAGAAAAATTTGTTCATATCGATAGGCTGAACCACCTCTTCAAGGATCGGGCAGGGTTTTCTTGACATCCTAACTAATATTATAAATGTGAAAGTGAGTTTGTTTGTTTGTTTGTTACGCTTTCGCGCCGTAACTACTGATCCGATCATCATGAAATTTTGCTTACAAGTTCTCTGGAGTGCGGAGAAGGACATAGGTTACTTTTTATCCCAGGAAAAAGTACTATTCCCGAGGGATCGACATTGACGCGGGCGGAGCCGCGGGCGAAAGTTAGTATTGTATAATTATGAATACATACTCTCGAAAAAGCAACCCTGAGGAAAACTTGAACAAGACATGTACAAGTTTTCTCAACTTTTCCTCATTTACGCGTAGATACGAGTTAGGGTATATTCCTGTCCTGCGACCAGTTTAGGATTCCATTATTATGCTTGGGCAACTATTGCGAAAATACTTATTCAATATTATTTGATAAGACATAAGCCAATACGAGTATTATACAGCGTGTTACATAACCAACGACGCTCTCGTGAAGGGGTGACTCGGCCCGTCAAAATGAACACCTTTTTTCTATGGGACCAATGCTGGGAAATTTTTATATGCTTTTCCGGCATACAAACATCACACGTTTTCACGAATACAGGCTTATTTTGAACCCCACGACAATATTTTAATCTATCAATCAATATCATACTTTTTTTTTTAAATAAAAATAACTTCTGACCTCTCATACTAATCCTCGGATCAGCTTGTAACATCAGCAAATAAGATAGTCGTACTTATGGCGTATAATATTGTATAAAAAAGTGAAAAAAAAAAAAACTTTTTTCTTCAACTTTTTTGATTGCGGTAATGAATTCTTTTGGTAAATATAGCTCCGAAATTTAAATTTTGCTTGTTTAACTACGGACTCTTTTCACTGTAGTCACGTTTTTTGCTAGCGTGTGTGACCTATCGTTTACGCGATTTCTCCAGTACTATCGAACGAAAACGAAAGTTCCTAATATTATGTACATTACGTGTATTACATAAAGACTTTTAATATTACTTGCGTGTTTTACGCGATGTAATTTTCTTAAACATATGTTAATAACCGGCCAAGTGCGAGCGGTCAACACGCCTGCCTGCGACACGGAGTGACCGGGTTCGATCCCCGGCCAGGTTAAGATGGAAAATGATCTTTTTCAGATTGGACTGGGTCTTGGATGTTTATCTATATATGTATTTGTTATAAAATATAGTATCGTTGAGTTAGTATCCCATAACACACGTCTTGAACTTACTTTGGGGCTAGCTCAATCTGTGTGATTTGTCCGTAATTATTTATTTATTATCACGGTTCATGATCAATGATGACGTCATCTATCACCAGGTTGTATCAACCTGGTGATAGATGACGGACAGCCAGACAGACAGACCTGCCCTGCGGGTACGGAACCTTAAGAACAAAGTAGCTGCCAGTTTAATCTCAAGTGTCAACCCTAAACTTGGAACTTTTGTTTTCTTATGGTTTGTTTGTTTTTCGTGTAAGTGGCCAACACTGGTGTCACTTTTTACAAGCTGCCTAAAGGCATCTGACATAGCTTAACGACTGCCATAAATTATGACAGCCGGAACCAACGGCCTTCCAAAGCACGAAAGAGCTCAAAAATTATTTGTACCACTTGTTTTCTTGAATTTTAGAGATCGAGATTCCTTAGTCTAGAGTTTTTTTATGACATATGACAGCAAACGAGCAACCGTAACCTGATGGTAAGTGATCACCTCTGCCCATGGACAACTGCAACACCAGGGCAGGGGGATGACAAGAGCGTTGCCGGCCTTTCAAGTATACATAGACTCGTATTTGGATGTTCCAAAGTCGTATCGATTCGGGGATGCCGCCGCAATAACTTGATTTTACAGTTCAGTCGTAGGTAGTAAGGCGTTTTTTTAAAAACGTACAGAAGTTGATTTTTGGGTATGTCGTAAATTTAAGGGTTTGGAAAAGTTGTTCACATCGACGGGCTGAATCATCCCTTCAAAGATCGAACAGGGTTTTTTTACGTATTGTTTATTAGGATTGTCTACTTAAAGAACAAATACGTTGTAAAAACTTAGGCGAATCATTTTACAGCAAGAAA
Source organism: Elegia similella (assembly GCA_947532085.1). NCBI lineage: Eukaryota > Metazoa > Arthropoda > Insecta > Lepidoptera > Pyralidae > Elegia > Elegia similella. The sequence continues at coordinate 8,428,879 of OX383933.1, forward strand.
GCTGTCACAATAGCGGACCCCGGGATCCAACGGACCACAGCTTATGAAAAACGATCAGATGAGAGAGAGAATGAGAAAATATATTGAGTGTATCTAATAGTTATTCAGTTTTATGCTTCTAACGTTTCGATGGACTCACCTTTGCTCGTGAAAGAAAAATATAAATAACTTTAAATGAATAAAATATTAAATTTAATACAAGCTAAACAAAGCTTATAAACATCTGAGAAACCTCTCCAACCCGTCTGGCCAGCGTGGAGAATGTAGGCCAAGTCCTCTGGCTGTACTGGCCAAGAATGGCTCTAGTAGTACAGAGAGGGTCGTGCTCCTGTAGTGGAGACTAAAAAGACCTGATGATTATGATGATGATGAATAAAATATGAAAAAAAAAATGTTTTTCGCAATTTTTCTTTAACTGTGTATAAGACGTTACTTCGTAATAAATTTCAAGATTACCCGTACCCTGCGGGTATTGATTCCCTTGCGAATGTCGAACATTTGCGTCATAAATGGCTGTATATTTTGATTGCGTTGGCTAAAAAGTTTGTTTTTTTCTCATCTTCAAGGGAGAGTAGACCAGAGTATTTGATATGAATTTCAGCTTGATACCTCCACGCGTTCCTGAGAAAAAGGGTCTTGACAGAAAGACAGACGGACAACAAAGTGATTCTATAAGGGTTCCGTTTTTTCCTTTTGAGGTACGGAACCCTAAAAAAGATTTGATTTTATAGTATCTCAACGATGGTGTTGAGATTAAAATTCTATCGTGTCCGTTCACTTCAAAGGCGACGATCTAATTTCCCTAATTGTACCAGACGACTTGAAACAGTACTTAAATACTCGTACAGTCAGCAACAGAAATACCTTGCCAGGCCCTGTATCTATATCTTGAATTTTCTCATAAACTATAAAAAATATAAACGTGAAAATTTATATTAAGAAAGGCTTCATTAAAACCTTTGTGCATATATTTTTTTTATGTTATTATTATTTATAGTTTAAGAGAAAATTCAAGATATAGATACAGGGCCTGGCAAGGTATCTCTGTCGCTGCCTGTACATATATTACACCAGCTGTTGCCCGCGGCTCTGCCCGCGTTAGTGTCGATCCCTCAAAAACAGTAGAATTTCCCGGAATGACTTATGCTTGAAATAAGGGTCCAATCAACAACAGAGTTAATGAAAAGAATCATTGGTTTATTACCAAGCGTGTATAATCAGAATCAAACTTAAAACTATGCAAAAGCACTTACGGCATGAATACTATAATACATTTAATTCCGTGAGAATCGCTACAAAATTGTTCGTATAAACGTTTAGCGTTTCCTAAATTATAGTTCGCTGAATAAATTACTAACATTGTATTGTCAGGCGTAAAATGCAGTAAGAAATAATTCTTACTTCATTTGGCGCTACAATTTGACAAACCTCTGTGGCTCGGTGATTATAAGTGGCTTTGGATCGCATGGTCCGGGTTCGATACCCGTCCAGGTCATGAAAAACGATCTTATTCCGATTGGCCTGGGTCTTGTTTGTTTATCTATTTAAGTATCCTTTCCTTACTAATAATATTATAAATGCGAAAGTGAGGTAGGATTTAGGCGCCTATTAAACCATCCTGAATACCCAATGGGACGAACACCGCTATACGTTATACAGGGTACGAGATATCTCTAATCGTATCGCACGTATAGCCGCGTCCCTCTCATTGGATCCGATTCAGGATGGTATAATATAGATGATAGATGGTATAATAAGTTGACGAGTCTGTTTTCGCAGTCAGAAACTAGTAATCATAGCTATAATTGCAAATGTGCAAAAATATAACGAATTTGTTTGTAAAGTATTCACGCCTTAACTACTGAATAGATCGTTAAGAAAATTTTGCAGTCATGCCTTCAGGGATTCTGAGAAATGGTTTAATGTTCCTTGACTGAGAAGGTCATAGGTAGTTAAAAGCACTGTTCATTTTTCATAATTTCAGTCGTAGGACCTCCACTGCTGGACAAAGGCCTAGCATTTTTCGTTCCATGGGAGGGTATTGCCATACTCACCACGTTTGACTGGCGGGTTAGTGAGCGTTGTTTGTTTGGTTTCTTGTGCTTCCGACGCTGCTGCCTATCGAAAGAATTTTAAAGCTGGGAAAGGAAAATAATTTGCTGGATTTGGGAAGGGATTGGGATAAAGGTATTGGGATACTACTCACTCGGATGAATGGGAGAAAAGCAAGTAGCAGCTCGGGAGGCCGGATGCACGTACCCGATGCCCATCCAGGGCTAACCTGCAACCGGACAGGCACTTACCATCAGGTGAGATGGGAGACAAAAGCCTAATCCAATATTGTGACCTAAAAGCTCTGTTCCCGATATACATTAGTACGAGCGAAGCCGCAAGCCAAAACTCGTGAACAGTAATCATCATCATTTCGTGTAGGTGACACGGCCTATCGACCATGCACACCCTGGTGTCAGAGTTCTTCGAAACCGCCTCTCGGACTCCGTCGTGGTTCCTTTAACGACTTCAGATGGCAGCGGAGACCAACAGCTTAATGTGCCTTCCGAAGCACGGAATCATCTTTCTTTCTTTCTTTCTTTTCAGCCTTGATCAACCAAATATTTGGTGTAGGCCTCCTTCAGTTCTCGCCATTTTTCTCTATTTTGGGCAGTTAAAATCCAGTTGCTGCCTGCTATCTTTTTGATGTCAAATTTCCATCTCTTTTGGGGTCTTCCTACTGGACGCTTTTTGTCCCATGGTCTCCACTCAAGCAACCGTCTACACCACGAGTCCGTTTTTCTGGCTATATGACCAGCCCTCATCTTCAGCCGGAATCATCTTTATTATCAGACAATCAGGTGATTCAAGTCTGCAATGTCCTAACCAAACTGGAAGCAACTAAACAAAGTATGCTTCCCGTGGGAAATGAACCCACGATCCCTGGGCAAATGCCTTAACCACTGGACCACGGAGGGAGTTAAATAGTAATGAATATGTACTTCAACAATATTTGCGTACTTTAGTGAATCGTTAAATAGCTTTCACTCGTGCTGCAAGCCACAATGAGTTTCCGTATTCGATAACTTTTGCCATTTAGAAATTTTACTTTACGTAGGTAGTATAATGAAGTAACTTGCAAAACCTATTTATATGCATGCTGGTGTCCTGTGTCAAGATAATATATTAAAATTAATCAATTAGTTTTATAATCAAAACATATTAGGTGTGCTAGTTTTTTTAAATGACTATGTAGCTAGCTCCAAGTGAGCTTTCGCTACTTGACCGGGCGTTTGAGGCGAGGGCAGAGTCACGCAGAGTACCCTCAACCTTTATAGACAACATCACCAAAGGGCTCCCAGGAGGGACGGTCGGCTTTGGGCGTTACCTGTGTGCGCACGCAAGGCTTGGAGAGACAGCAAACTCTCATCTTTTGCCTTATGGGCCGAAAGCTACGTTGCCAGAAGGGCCTATCCTGGGTGCAAGTCCCCCGGGACCGCCGGGCGGTCACCAGTAATCGGAGCTCTCACATGATGGGCCGCGTATATTAGGTGTGCTAGGTGTAACTAGTCTATAAGGCTAGTATTATTCAAAAAAAATTGTCCCTCTGTAAGTTAATAAAAAAAATTTTGGTCACGTGTTTTTTCTATTGTCAATTAAACAAAAAATTATGAAGATAAATTGAGTATGATAAAATAGAATGATGCGATATTGAGTATGATTAAGGCACCATTGAATAATCTATGTTATCGCACAGTTTCGTAAAAACTTTATATTATAGAGTAAAGTTATAGATATCGTGTTTCGAAATCAGTATCTTTTAGTACAGTCAGCCAACGAGATACCTGACCCCGCCATTTACTTATATCTTATATCTTAACCTAAAAATAATATTAACATGAAAATATATAAATATATTTAGAAAGATTTTAATTATGACTTTCTGATTTTACATTTTCATGTAAATATTACTTTTAGCTTAATAGAAAATTCAAGATATAGGTAGATGGCGGGGTCAAGTATCTAGTTGGCTGACCGTACAACATCAAACTTTAATTTAGTAAAAATAATGATGTTTGATTGATAAATGTTCAATATGAAACACGCCACTTACATTTGGCCCTTAATGTTCAAGAATGGGGGCTCGTGACGTGATGTCAAAGTTTGTAAAAAAGTGTATCAAACTGTGACGTCACATGGAACTTTGACGGGCTATTTATAATTCTTTGTTAAATTGACAAAAGAAAAAAATACATGTCCAATATATTTTGATAATATAACTGAGAGACTATTTTTTTTAGGATACCTACTAGCCTATATAGACTGAAATACCTAGTCTAGAACAGGTATTTTTTATATAGCTACAGCCTTTTTTACTTTGCGTATTGTTATGTCCTATATGTTCAAGCCGATAAATAGACTTTCACCGCTCTGGATGGTATCTGGTTTAAAGGATATCCATTTCAAATTCAAAGAGGTAACGCCGCTAATGTAATGAGGACATTTGAGCCAGGTACAGTTCGGCGTGGTATATTTAATTCAAAAATGTATCATTATTAATAAGTAGTGTTATGTTAGGACTGCCGCGAGGTATTTCAGCAAACAGTGTGATCTTGAATAAACTTCTTTATTTATACAAATAGAAGGGCATCGTACATCGTGATCGTCGTCGGGGCGAGCCGCTTGCAAGTCACTTGTTTTTTCAGTCTGCGCGCGCATCGCACCCACAGTTGCTATGACGACATATATGTCATTAACATTTCTCCCCCCCTTGAAAGTACTGCTTTCAAGAGGAAAGGATTCTGCGCACTAAAAGCCACAACATTCAAATTGGAGATATAGTTATTGTTAAGGATGATCAACTACCTCCACTACAATGGCTATTGGGACGGATAGTCAGATGTTATCCTGGTGAAGATGGCATTACCAGAGTCGTCGATGTCTCCACAAAGAAAGGCATTATACGACGAGCAATTTCAAGATTGTGTCCTTTAATCGCAAAATCCTTTCCTCTTGAAAGCAGTACTTTCAAGGGGGGGAGAAATGTTAATGACATATATGTCGTCATAGCAACTGTGGGTGCGATGCGCGCGCAGACTGAAAAAACAAGTGACTTGCAAGCGGCTCGCCCCGACGACGATCACGATGTACGATGCCCTTCTATTTGTATAAATAAAGAAGTTTATTCAAGATCACACTGTTTGCTGAAATACCTCGCGGCAGTCCTATCATTTTGGTGACCCACCACATGATGGAGCAGGCAGCTGTGTATCTGGTATCCTGAAGGAGTCCACCACGGAATCGATCCAAAAGGGAAGTAAGTCCAGCGAGGATATCAAGGTTGTTTTGCGTGTATTTAAATACCTATACATCTTGAATTCAAGGTTGCCTCTATCTGTGCGAACAGTGTCTTTTTTCGAAAGTGCTAAGACCTTATTATAAGTCCTAGGTTGGTTACCTTCTATTTTAGCTGCTTCAAGCTAGTAACCCTCCTCGCTTTCATTTTTCAATCTATTCTAAATCTCGTTTCCTAAAATTTATTTCTATTTTGTCCCTAAAATTCATTAAAATTGTATTTTTTCATGATTTTTCTGTTGAGTATAACTCGACTATATGAATACACAGTTATTTCAAATATTGCTCGTGCAAATTTCAGATTCGCTGTCACAACGGCCGACTCCTTGATTCTGCCGAGTTTATACTGCGCATAGAGATAATGCGAATTCGCGAGTTGTCATCAAGTCACTGACGTCAAGCTCTAGTCGGTGGTCTATTGCGAGTACATTGCCGTTTCGCTGTACATTGCGGGCGGACTTTATGGTTGATAACTTTTGTCAATTTTATTTTTTTAATAACTGTGTCTTGTTTATTGCTTGCTCCTACTACCGTTACTAAAAAATAATAATGTCGGAATCGAACGAAATGTCATCTGAAAATACAGAACAATTTAAAAATCTTAATAGACAAAGAGGTACTATTAAGGCAAGACTGACTGTGTTCCAAAAATATGTCAATAATTTCCTTAAAATAGATTCTAAAGATATAGATAGTATTGCTATTGGAGAGCTTCAACTTAAGTTAGTTCGTATGCAGGAATTGTTACCAGTATTCGACGAAATCCAAAATAAAATAGAATGCTTAGTATCAAATTTAGAGTCACAAATTGAGGAGCGTGACACCACTGAAACTAGTTTTTGTAAAGTTATTTCTCTTGCACAAAATATTATAGAGACCTATAGTCAATCACAGAAAGCTAGTTTTCAGCATAACAGTCAAGGACAAGGGTCTTGTCAGGGCTTCGAGTCTTGTAGTCACGGCAACCAATTAAATATCAAATTGCCTACAATTAACTTACCTACTTTCGATGGCAATCATTTAAAATGGTTAGAATTCCGAGATACATTCGAGTCATTGATACATAATAATGATTCTTTGCCAGCTATAAGTAAGTTTCATTACCTACGTAACTCGCTAGAAGGTGGCGCAGCTGTAGTAATCAGGTCTGTCGGTTTTTCATCTTCAAATTATGACTTGGCATGGTCAACATTGTGTGAACGATTCAATAACAAGAGAATACTCATAAATAATCACACAAAAGCTTTATTTAGTTTTGAAGCCATCTCGAAAGAATCTTTTAGGTCGATTCGTTATATGATTGACTACTACTCAAAGAATTTACGAGCTTTGGAGGATTTAGGCGAACCAGTACAACATTGGTATACGTTAGTTATATATATTATGTCGTCAAAGCTAGATAGCGCGACTAATAGAAAATGGGAAGAAAATAGAAGCACTTTAAACTCTTCACCTAAGTTAGCTGATTTCTTGGACTTTCTTCGTGGTCGTGCTGATGTCTTGGAAACTACACAGTACAGTCGTGTTGACTCGAGATCGGACAAGAATGCAACAATGAAAGATGTTAATAAAAGTACGAAATCTTTTATTAATACAAATAATAATTCTAACTTTAGGAACTGTGTTGCTTGTAAGCAAAGCCATTTACTTCACACGTGTGACACATTCAAAAATATGTCCTTGCCTGATAGAGTCTCTTTAGTAAATAAATATAAACTTTGTCGTAATTGTCTTCGGTCTGGTCATCAAGTGTCACAGTGTCGATTGGGTCCATGTAAATCCTGTAAAAAAAGACATAACTCGTTATTACATAAACAATCTGATAACGATGATGTGAATAATTGTAACACACGTACACTACCAACAACGCATGTAGATTGCGCCGTGCAGTCTCCATCGTCCAGTGTAGCCTTATATGCGTATATGGTGCCAACTCAAGTTTTATTATGCACTGCCGAAGTTGACTTAGTTGATGTCACAAATAACAGAGTCTATCCTGCAAAAGCGGTACTTGACAGTGGCAGTCAGTCTTCTCTTCTGTCTGAAAAAATGCAAAAGATTATGAATATTTCATGTTATAAAACTGAACCTATATCTGTAAGTGGTATCAATAATACTGTAACAAGCGTAGTAAAGACATGTGATCTAAAAGTTAGATCTCGAAATAACGATTTTTCTGTTAATGTTAGCTGTTTGATAACACCACAAATAACTAGTAATTTACCAAATGTCCCAGTCGATGTGTCAAAATTACACTTCCCGCCTAACATTCAGTTGGCTGACACAACTTTCTGCATCTGCGTGTAACAACTCTAAACTTACAGCATAAAAGGACAGGAAAACTTTGGAGTCGGCTTCAATATCATTGTTAGGACTGCCGCGAGGAATTTCAGCAAACAGTGTGATCTTGAATAAACTTCTTTATTTATACAAATAGAAGGGCATCGTACATCATGATCGTCGTCGGGGCGAGCCGCTTGCAAGTCACTTGTTTTTTCAGTCTGCGCGCGCATCGCACCCACAGTTGCTATGACGACATATATGTCATTAACAGTTATAATAGTATTAAAACCTACGCGAGATAAATTCATTATAAAAACAACGTTTCACTTATTCATTCTGTTGAAAAGAGTGTCTTTCAGCGTCTTCTTCTCTGCAGTGGTCGGTTACGGCTTTTGAACAATAATTAATTATTTGAATATAATTGAATAAGCATTATTTTAAATGTGAAATGACGTGAAAAAGTGCCTGAAGAGGCCTATTTTCTGAATAAATATTTGAATTCTGTGTCGCCATCCCTACCACTCGCCCTGATGATGGTCTTCGTAACAGACCGAAACTAGTTGGCGATTCCAACTGAATAAACATGAGTGAAACCGTGTTTTATATGAAGTATTGTTATATATTCTTTTGTTCTCAAAGTATCTATAATGTACATTTTAGGTAACCCTGCTGATAAACGCTGTCGCGAATACCATGCTACGGGGGGGATACTACTTGAATGCGAAAACCGTTACATCGAGTTCTTAGAATCCAAGAAAAGTTTTCGAAGTAAGAAATTACTTCGAAAACCTTTCTTCGATACTTCTACACTGCGATGTCTTGTTAAATCAATCAGTAATCAGTAATTTATTTACATAAATGTGAATGTGTTCGGATCTTATAACATAATGTTAGTAGTTGACATATTTAGCCGACAATATCAGCGTGCATACTAGCAAAAATTTGCATACAAGCGCTAATGTTTCTAAAATTTATATCATTATAGTTATCATATATGAGTTATCTTACTTTATAATTGTGGAAAATGAAATGATATACCTAGTTATATCAATTATTATGTCACCAAATAATATAGAAATGTGAACAAATAATTAATTTAAGATTATTCCGTACTAAAAACTCTGATACCGAGTAAAAACAATGTTCTATGAGCCCTGTTTTCAATGTTTTTCTGTTCTGTTCTGTTCTGTTCTGTGCCCGCCCAGCCAGTGGTTAAACTGCAAGAGCGTAGGAAAGAGGTCCACCAGGGAGAGAGTGTACCGGCGCTTGTGAACACAAGTTGACGTGTTTACTTCTTGCACAGCTACCTCCCTCCGCGTTGGATCACGAATCCAGGCTCGAGAAACCGGTTGGGCACGTAGATAGGATTGGGAGTGTAGGGCTGTGCAGTCTGGATGAGGAGTGAAGAGGAAATGTGAACCGACCGAATACTTGCATCAAATCAGTATGGGGAAGATAGATACTATACTTGGTGTGTAATATATAAAAGGGAGGAAAATAGGACTGCTTTGTTGTTGTTTTGACTTCGTCGTTCTATTTGTCGTCTCCAACCTCATACTTTATTACGTTTTGCTCGTCGGTTCTCGTAAAAGTTGTTTCTTCTCTCGTTGGGTAGGTTGTTGTTTCCATGTTGGCTTTTGCCTGCGTGATCGATGTGATGTTATGGACTTTGATCTGGGTGTTTTGCGCCCACTGCGTCTGCGAATGACTGGTGAGAGCTGGCTGTGTGTTTGATTTGATATCGAATGCTCCAAATCTAAGTCAGTTTTTGTGTCTGTTTCTTCCACTTCGAATATCTTTTCTGCTTCTTTTTTGATTAGAGCTCTGTGTTTTCCGCTAAATTGCCCTATTCTTCCTTACTTTTACTCATATAATTCGTGATTTCATGATCTAGGGAGTCTTCCCATGTGTAAATAGGACGCCCTATTTTGCGCTTATTTTCCTGGTGTTGATAAGCTGCCTGAAGTAGGACGTCGTAATATGTGACCATAATAAGAGATTCTTTGTATTTTTATTATTTTTGTTATGGATTTTCTTATGGATTAGCCTTGATTTTTCGATTTGGGTAATGTTTCCCCGCATCCAACATTCCCCGTAGTATTTGCCGTTTGTATTTTCTCAGTCTCGATCGGTTAGCTTTCGTTAAAGCGGTCACGTTTAGACCATAAATCATGCATGGTCTTATGACCATTTTTTATATTAATACTACGATGCTCCAATCTATTTTATTATCTTGTATGAATGGTAATAGGACTTTGGAATTTTTTATTGCTTTGACACATCTTGTTTTAATGGTAGCCCTTTGATTGTGGGCAGCTGTTATATAAGTTACTAAATATTTTATCTCCTCTACCGGCTGGATTATGACTCCCCCAAGTACTCTGCACGGTTGCTATGCGGTTGGGGGACCAAAAAGATTGCGCACAACAAGTTTTGTTTTAGTTTGGTTTATAACGAGGCCGACTGAGTTTAATAACGTATTCATTTTGCCGATTATGCGATTAAGAACGTCTACTTCTTCACCAATCAATATAAGATCATCTGCAAAGGATAATATTATAGGTAATTTTGATTCTAGGTCTTGATCAAGTCTTACAGCTTCGTCTTCTTCCTCGAGGGTCTTTAGTACCTCGTTAATGATTATAGTAAAAAGTCTTGGGGATAGGGGACAGCCCTGTTTGGCACCCTTGCCTTTGCTTATTACCTCTGAGTTTTGTCCACACCATGAAACAAAGGTTTCCTCGTTCATACACGCTTTTATTATTCTATCTGTAAGAGATACACCTACTCTGTTTACTTATATATCTTTTAGTGATTCTAAATTTACGTTGTCAAAGGCTTTCTCGAGGTCAAGGGCCACGACAAACATGGCTGTTCTCTCTCTCCATTTTGTATCCAGTACCTGCCGGACCGTAAAAATATGATCGTCTGTGGAGCTATTGTTCAAGAATGCTCTTTGTTAGTTACCGGGGGTGCTGGTGGCAGCATTGTGCTTTTCTAGTAAGAAATTCGCGTAGATTCGGTATCCTACGTTGCATATAGATATTTTCCTAAAGTGATTTATATGTTTTGGATATGGTTGTTTTCTTATTGGTACCTGTTTAGTGAGGCGCCATTCACTAGGGATTTCATTGTTTACCCATATCGTCGCCATTGTTTTTGTGAGTTCTGCTACATATTCCGTTGGAGCCGCCTTGTATAACTCCGGCACGATATGGTCGGTTTTTTTCAATATCGTCAGTTGTTGGTGGCTCCATTCCGGGAGCTACTTCCTCCGTTTCCTCAAACATAGAAATATGTTTGCCTTGACTTTTTTAAATCGGTAATCCAATTGGACATGGTTATGTAATGCTTAGTCTGCGCTCGAGTAGACTTACTTTAGTAAAGTCGCAGGAACCTATAGGTTATTCTCACACGTAGTGATTTGTGCGTTTTACTAAGGCCCTTAAAAAAAACTTGGCAACGCGCGCCTCTTCTTCATCCAAAATTCTTTTCAGATTGCGCCGTGCTTCCTTTACTTTTAGCCCTAGAGTAGTGTCCTGAGGACTTTTAGATTTTTGAAAAATGGCCTTTTGATGGTTAGCGAGTGCAATTCTGCTTTCTTTTGTGTTGGAAATAGGTTTTTGTAGTACATCGTGTGCGGCTTCTTTCAGAATACTATTTAGGGTATCCCATTCCAATGAGAAATTGTCGCTGGGTTCGCTAATTGGATTCCGTTCACGTTTAACGTAATGGTTTTTTTTTTCTGATAGCATTTAGGAAGTTCGTTACGTGTTCTTTCCTTTGCAGAAGTTCGTAGTTGTGGTTTTTATGGTTATATGCTAGTCTTTTATTTTGACGGGTTTGTTCGTTTGGATGGCTTTTGTAGTTGAGCAAAGGAAGATATTCTTACATTGCCCCATACCAGTTTGTGGTAGGTGTTGACTATCAAGTTGCGTTCGCCTATGATGCTGTGGAAAAAAGGTTTGTTTGTGTTCTTGTAAGGATATAGTCACCTGAGATACTTGATTTCCTCATAACCAGGTGGTCTTGCATGTGGGTCTGCCCCATGAGCTGCTTACTTTTAATCGGTGTTGCTGTATTAGATTTAGAAAAAAATTCCCATTTGTATTGGTATGGTACAGATTTTTTTTCCAACTAGATTTTCAATTTTTATGTTTCTAGTTTTCATTTTTCTTACATCATCACGTACTTACCTATATGGGCGTTAAAGTCCCCTATTATTACTTTTTTTGCATTTTTTGGGGCTTTACTCATGGCGATTCCTATTTGCAAGAAGCGGGATGTTGATTCAGCTGGAACGTGGCATGTAATTATGAAAATATTTATTGGTTTGTTAGCATTGACTGATTTCAAATGCAGGTGTACTGCAAGTACGTTTTGGCTTTCGCGATGAGTCTGAGTGACGTCGTATTCGATTTTATTGTTTATTAAAATTGCTATGCCTCGATATTCTTGTGCTCTTTTTTTTCTGCCACCTAAGACCCAATTGTAGTGTTTTGATTTAAATTCTCCCGTGGTTAGATGCGTTTCTTGAAGACCCGCTATGGTTATGTTGCGATCTGATAGAACCTTGTCAATATTAATTTTATCACGTTGCCGAGCACACCCTAGTTCATTCTACGTCACTATTGAGAGTGATTTGCAAGGCCTGGGCGTAAGTAATCTAGATGAGGGGAGTGTGGAACGTAATCTTTTGGGACACATGTAGCTGGGTTGTATGTTCGTGAAAGTGCTTGAAGAGATTTCCGCTTATTGAGCGCCGTCTTCTGAATGTGTTTCACTATCATATATGTTGTCGCGTGTTTCTCTAGACTCATCTGGTATTGCACGTTGAACTATGCTAACGTAGTGGCTGTTCTCGAAGTATGGATGGATGTTTTCTACCGGGCTATCTGGCGGGCGGTAGGTGATGGGATCTCTGAATGGTATTTATACTTTCATTTTTTTCATTTATACGGTCATTGGTCCGTATTATGTTATGTTGACATTGACTAAGTAGTACTCAGCGGCCGCTATAATTGCGTCCTCTCCTCCCCAAAATCCAAATTGAAATAGTTTTTTTTTATATACCTATCGATTTTTTCGTCAACTGTTAAGTTGAAAAAGTCTGAGCCATGCGCGACTTCCGTAGCGGTATTTTGTAAGGCCAGGTTAATACGTGGTGTGAATTTGTTGTTCTTGACGTAAGATGCTAAGTCCTGTCGTGTCATTTTATGATCTAGTGTTAACATGTATACCTCATTTATTTGGTCAGCAATGGCCCTAAATAGACAGTTACCATCTCCGTCCATTTTTTTACAATGACCTCTGCTGTGCCCATATTGCACAAAGACTTTTTTGGTGCTTTGGCTTATCTTTTGTTTAGTTTCCTTGTGAAAGCGTGAGAGACAATTACTTATTTTGGGGAAACGTCCGGATGTGCATCCAACCAAATGTCCAGGCATGTGCGAAGTATTGTTCAGTAACTTTAGAGCGGCCTTTATGTTTATATTACTTAAATGGAAGACGGTTTTTTTTATCTTGGTATTTTTTTTTTTTATTATTGTCCTGTAGAACTAAACTGCCTAAATAGGCAGATATGTTTCTCTATTGAAAGTTTGTTCACAGATTTTTATTATAAAACAGTTACTATCCGTCTGTATTTCTTTTTTTACTTATTGATCCAAACTGTAAGCTATGAATCTAGTTCAGTAAGATTGAAGCTGCTATCTGGGCTATTGAGGAATGTTTTAGAGGTTATTACAAAGCAATTGGGACCTAGATGGGTGTTGCGTCAGATATTTTTAATATAATAAGCTTTCCTTCTATGTTATAGCTCTATATACGTAATTCAGTAATTTATTTGGACACGTAGCTAGAACAACTTATTAAATGACCTGTACCCTTTCCTGAAAGGTTTTTTAGTTCATGTAATATGTCGTTTTTTCGTACTGATATATTGTATCGAAAGTTACTTAAACTATGTATCCCGTCGTGGTTCTGCTACATTTGATGGCTCGTTTGTTATTATATTATAGCTATTTAATACAGATAGGAAAGTCTTATTTTGGGTTACTGCGATATTTGAGCATGTAGGTATCACGTATTTATATTGTATCTATATTATAACGTAGCATTGGAAGCCAGTGTCAGTTCATCGGTTGTGAAATGGTTTAGTCTGGGATTGTTTTATAGTCGGATTTACGATATGTTTATCTATGATGTTTTTCTTTATTTCCTGTCTTTAATATCAGGATATACTTCTACTCTACTTACTTTAATAATACCTATATTGAGTAAATTTGACGCAAATTTTATGCATATGGTAGTGAGATTTAAATTTTCATTTCATATTAATAAGTAAGAGTTAGGGTAGGTGTATTATATTTAAGGTAAATACCCAGTTTTCTTTGCAGTTTAGTTGGGTATCTGAGTATGAGTATCAGATAATGACTGAGTAATAGATAGTTTGGATCCTAATCCTTTGAATAAAGAACCTAACAACCTTATTCACCTAAAATACTGCTGGCAAAATCAGTTTTCTGGTGCTGGTCCTGCTGTAATTTTGATGTTTTCTCCAACTCAATCCCAAACTAGTCAATTATTTCCGTTATGGCGGTCTACTTATACGCGGTGTCTACCGAAACAGATTTTCTTACATCTTTATTAAAAGGATAGAATATTTTGGGGCAATATAACACGAAATCAGTGCTCTGATTTTATATTTTATTATATTTTGTGTTTTTATCTTTTATTATATTTCGTGGTTAATGTATAGCCTGAATGTTCAATGATTTTACCATTTAGACATTGACTGGAATAAAACGGTCTTTAATTACTTGATTCAAAACATTTGATTTTAGTACCTACTCGTACTTGGTATTTTCTTGAAGTATTAGTTCATTTATAAAATATGTAACTTAAATCGAGTTTTTTTTTTTTTAATTTAACTTGAGATTGCATTCATTATTTTAATAGTCAATGGTCAAATATAAAATTTACAATGATTTTCTCATATTTTGCAAATTTAAATAGTGATCCTTGCGAAAAAGGGAAGGGAAAAGAATAGATTAGATAAAAGTGGTAGTTTAGAGTAGATTAGGTATTAGACAAGGGAATATGATGATATTAAGTCATGCAGTGAAGTTGGTGTTACCGCAAAATTGATTTATATACAACATTGCACAAGTAGATAATTTGGATTGATCTCACCAGGTTTACAGCTTCTGAAGGCTCGTTCGCGTGATCATTTACAAGAATACAGGAATAACACATAAGTTACATTATACATAGTTCGCGTTATCTAAATTGATCAACGGGCACTTTTCTATCACTATAGCACAAGTTGGTACGAAACTACAAACTCAAAAAACTTAAACTGCTACGCGATGAACGGAACTACTACCTGTGCGCGGACAGGGCACCAAATGGTTTTATGACTAAAACAAAAGGCGCCGGAGAGGACCGCTCTGGGAGCGACTGCCTCGGGCAAACGACAGACAAGAACTCTGAGCCCTGTTTTCAATGTTTTTATAAATTTATTTATAGGGAGCATTTAATATCGCTAGGAAGGGCATTGAATATCTTCCCACACATTGCGTAGCAGTTTTTTTGGTACAGAGTAGTTCTGGGTATTATAGGTAATACTATCTTATCCGGGTTTCTTGTGTTTCTGGGAAATATATCCCTAGCTTTTGTTAACAAATCCCAGTTCATCTTAACAAATTTACATATCTCAAGAACGTACGTACTCGGTGTCGCGAGCACTATGCTAGGGTGCTGAACTCCGAAGCTAGTAGAAGAGAGGACAAGACGACTGAGACAAAGTTGAAGACAGGAGAGTGCTGATTATACCCGTCATGACAAGCGTAAGGTACGAGTATTTAAAAGATATTTACAATTTTAGTGTTGACTCTTTTTGTTGTTTTCAGACGGATAATTGAATTAGCTTTGTGTTGCTAACTGTGGGGGTATGTTGCGATATTTGGTAATGAAGGATTCAATGTAAAGAAACTTTCTCATCGGAGCGTGTTCCCGGTTGGATGAACCTATGCTCCTTTGGACAATTGATCACTTCATGATGTGGCTGATCATTTCTTGAAATGGTTGTACTTCATGAAATGGTCAGCTTAAAAAAGGAAGGAAGAAAGGGAGCCCTTTGCCCAGCAGTAGGACACAAATGACTTATTAAAAATAATCGGTCAAGTGCGAGTCGGACTCGCGCACGAAGGGTTCCGTACCGTTATCCATAATACGGTAAAAATTATTAAAAATATTTTTATTATATGATGAGTTCACGGGAAGTACCCTGTAGGTTTTGATTCCCTTGCGAATGTCGAAAAAGCACGAAAATTTGCGGCATAAACGGCATCTTTTGATTGCGTTGGCTTCAAGTTTGATTTTTTCACAACTCAAAGGGACAGTATACCTGAGTATTTGATATAAATTTTAGCTTGATACCTCAACGCGTTCCTGAGAAAAAGGGTCTTGACAGACCGACAGACAGACAGACAGACGGACAACCGAGTGATCCCATAAGGGTTCCTATTTACCTTTTAAGGTACGGAACCCTAAAAAGGCATCATATATATATATATATATATATAATACGAGTAAAGGTTAACGACTACCATCAATGATGACAACCGGGGTAAGCGGCTTAACGTACCTTCTGAGCACGGAGCAGCTCGAGATATTTTTATGCCACTTGCGGCCACCGACCCCAGTTGCTTAACATGCATAATCGCTAATTATGCTCACGCCCACACCATCGGGCTCATCAAATATTAATTTCATTAAGCTTTTGAAATAAAATTAATAACAAGAATTACAAGGAAAATCACAAAGTCAAAAACTCTCGTATCATCTAAGACTGCGCACTTTCAACACAACATTTTTTTCTCACCGTCGATGGGCCAACCAGATAATCAGCCAGAGTGGTCTTAAATGCAATCGTGTATTGCGCTATGTGAATTATTTCTTTCTAAATTCAAGATGCGATCGCGGAATCATGCCATTTTATTGTTATAATGAAGATGTTATTTAGATTTATAATAATTTTGTTACGAACGGACATAATTCCCGCCTAGGGTTACCATGTCTCAAGATCTGTCCTAAGATTTCAGGTTTTTTTAGAAATGAAAATGATTTATTAATTATATTTTTATGCCTCATTAAGAACATTAAGAATTTTCAATAAACTGTATTGTATTGAAAATTCTACATTTTAAAGAGAAGAAAAGCAAACAAAATCTAATTTTGTTGATAGGTAGACAAAATCATTTAACAAAATATTTGGTTATTAACTATGGTTGTCGGTCTGTCAAGACCCTTTTTCTCAGGAACGCGTTGAGGGCGTTCCTGAGAAAAAGGGTCTTGACAGACCGACAGACAGACAGACAGACGGACAACCGAGTGATCCCATAAGGGTTCCTATTTACCTTTTAAGGTACGGAACCCTAAAAAGGCATCATATATATATATATATATATATATATAATACGAGTAAAGGTTAACGACTACCATCAATGATGACAACCGGGGTAAGCGGCTTAACGTACCTTCTGAGCACGGAGCAGCTCGAGATATTTTTATGCCACTTGCGGCCACCGACCCCAGTTGCTTAACATGCATAATCGCTAATTATGCTCACGCCCACACCATCGGGCTCATCAAATATTAATTTCATTAAGCTTTTGAAATAAAATTAATAACAAGAATTACAAGGAAAATCACAAAGTCAAAAACTCTCGTATCATCTAAGACTGCGCACTTTCAACACAACATTTTTTTCTCACCGTCGATGGGCCAACCAGATAATCAGCCAGAGTGGTCTTAAATGCAATCGTGTATTGCGCTATGTGAATTATTTCTTTCTAAATTCAAGATGCGATCGCGGAATCATGCCATTTTATTGTTATAATGAAGATGTTATTTAGATTTATAATAATTTTGTTACGAACGGACATAATTCCCGCCTAGGGTTACCATGTCTCAAGATCTGTCCTAAGATTTCAGGTTTTTTTAGAAATGAAAATGATTTATTAATTATATTTTTATGCCTCATTAAGAACATTAAGAATTTTCAATAAACTGTATTGTATTGAAAATTCTACATTTTAAAGAGAAGAAAAGCAAACAAAATCTAATTTTGTTGATAGGTAGACAAAATCATTTAACAAAATATTTGGTTATTAACTATGGTTTTGGCTAGCTCCGTGGCGCAGCGGTCAACACGCCAGCCTGCGACACGAGAGTGCCCGGGTTTGATCCCCGGCCACGTCAAGATTGAAAATGATCTTTTTCAGATTGGCCTGGGTCTTGGGTGTATATCTATATATGTATTTGTTATAAAATATAGTATCGTTGAGTTAGTATCCCATAACATAAGTCTCGAACTTACTTTGGGGCTAGCTCAATCTGTGTGATTTGTCCGTATATACATGGTGAAATTTTTATCGTTTTGGACCCTTAAAGGGGTGACTCAGAATATGAACAACTTTTTATCGCAATATGAACAACTTTTTGTATGGGAGCAATGCTGGGAACTCAAAAATAATTTCGTCATTTCGATACTAAAGAGTTCCGCCGCCCGGCCAGTTTGTATGGAAATGTCGCTTTGTACCCATAGGAAAAGTTGTTCATATTGATGGTCTGAGTCACCCCTTTAAGGGTCCCAAACGATAAAAATTTTACCATATATTATGGTGATATTTGCAGAATTAAAATCAGCTTGTATTTATCGAATGACTTTTTTAACGTTATCGCTCATTTTAGCCCATAGGCCCATAAGACGGCACGTGTCACAACGTAACACACTACGCACCGCGCAACGCCACGCCTCCGTAAACGAGGCCTAAGAGATTTTGCTCACAGAAAAGATCTAGATTTGTAAATTGTAAAGTAAAACGGTGTTAATTAAATTGTCTTTTAATATCTTAATTTTACGGCTCTAAGGAAGGCTTTTGGGGATTTAGAAACTCCAGAACCACGTGTAACATTCACATTTAATCCATTTACAAGGCCTACGAACGGCACGTGTAGGATAAGTGTTACTTTCCTTTTCTCACAAATAGATTTAATTTATCCTGTTGATTGTATTCAAAGATTCAAAGATTTATTAAAAAAATAGGCCTTTTCAGGCACTTTTTCACGTCAATTTACATTTTAAATAATACTTATTATATTATATTCAAATTATTAATTATTGTTCAAAAGCTACAAACTACTAGCGTTTTGGAACCGTCCACGCAGAGAAGAAGACGCCTAAAGAAACTCTTTTCAACAGTATTGGTCGCACTTGCCTGAAGGGCTTTGTATGATATTTAATATTTTTATCGTGTTGTTTTTTTTCTGATGTCATGTTATACCTATGTTATATACAATTTCAATTTACATATTTTTGTGGAACACGTTATGTTAGCGATCGAGCGTGCAACAACAACAGATATGATAAATTGCGACTTGCGATACGTGTGGCGTCTGTGGTGACGTTTTCTGCTGGCCAATTCCGCTTATCCTTACTAATATTATAAATGCGAAAGTGAGTTTGTTTGTTTGTTTGTTTGTTACGCTTTCACGCCGTAAGTTCTGAACCGATCGTCATGAAATTTTGCATACAAGTTCTCTGGAGTACAGAGAAGGACATAGGCTACCTTTTATCCCGGGAAAAGGTACTATTCCCGAGGGATCGACACTGACGCGGGCGGAGCCGCGGGCGAAAGCTAGTACAATATGTTAAGAAAACCCTGTCCGACCCTTGAAGTGGTGATTCCACAATAAAAACCTCCAATGTTAACTTACCTATCTATGTTGAATGTCAATATATTTTTATTTATTATTTACTAGTTTTCGCCCGCGGCTCCGCCCGCGTCAATATCGATCCCTCGGGAATAGTACTTTTTCTAGAGATAAAAGATAGCCTATGCCCTTCTCCGTACTCCAGGGAACTTGTATGCAAAATTTCATAATGATCGGTTGAGTAGTAACGGCGTGAAAGCGTAACAAACAAACTCACTTTCGCATATATAATATTTGTAATGTAAGGATTTATATTCCTCTCGCCGATATGATCAACTTTTGCTATGGAACCAATGGTGGAAACTAAAAAAAAAATCGACATTTCCATACAAAATGTCGTCCGCCCGGGTATTGGAACCTTAAAAAAATGTGTTCCCAATAATAAAGTTTAAATTAAAAATCTATCCTGTTGATTGTATTGGTAACAATAGCGGCGTAAGTTTTTTTTTTTCTCTTTCGGGATATTTAATTTTGTCATTACTGTGTATTGTAATTATTGAATATTTTCTATACAGCAGCAGCAAATATACATGTCCAAAATATCACAGACAATCAAATTATTAGAGGTGACTTATGTCATTCATTAGAGTACACTGAAATCAGTTAGTCATTTTACATAATTACAGACTACAAGTATGAACAACGTAAGAGACATACAGATAAACACAATATCACGTCTTTTTTCCTTACGAAGTAAACAGAGCTTAGATTTTTGAAACCTAAAAGCCACGTTTGGCATGTTGGCGGGCGTGAAGGAAAACGGTATCAAAATAGGGTTGCTAGCCGCATTGTCTACTAATGATTCCATACATTTCGCCCATTCCCTTGATCGGCTTTACTGGCTGGTACAGCTGGTAGCTGTACCAGCCTGTAAAGCCGTCATCAAAATAAACAACTTTTTTTATGGGACCAATGCTGGGAACAAGAAAATAACAAGATGCTTGTATGATTTTAAATTTAATTAATTATTGTTATAGCGGCAAAATATATTTACATTCTGTAAAAATTTCAAGACTTTACCTTTTACGGCTCAATGGATACAGCCCTGTCACAGACGGACTGGGGTAGAAGGCTTAATAATAGTGTAGCATTTTGATCATTAGGGTACGGAACCATAAAAATCAAGCCCGCTGATAACCTGTCATGTTTTTAAATACCCGCGAAGGTGATAGTTGAATCAATATTTACTAAGTCTTTCCGTGTCAACATAATCTTAATTCAAATGTCTCCAAACAAATATTTGACCACTTGCATTTGCTCACCAATATGAAAGTCTAAAACACAAAACTATCATTAGAGCTGAGCAATGACAATGATTGATCATACACTCCGGTGTTGAAAGGAATATTAGATAGTAATTACTATCTAATATTCCTACGGTCATAATAATTCCTACGGTAATATACGGTCAATTGACCGTAACACGAATGGTTACAATGATGTGCTGCTGGGAATTTTGAAAATTTACGTAAATTTACTCATTGTAAATTTACGGGAATATTCCCAATGTTTCCGTAAAGTTTCCATTCTTTTTAATAATATATGTGTCCGGAAATTGTTAAATATTCCATAAAGGGTAGTGACACACCGCAAAAAACTGCCATCCCTGGGTGTGAGCTCAAGCAAGTTCATCTAAGTCCAGATAATCCGGGAACTTTACTGGGAATATTCCCAGAAATATGGGGACCTTGGAATTTTTTAACATTAACGTAGAATCATCAAGTTTTGCTTATTCTTTAATAACATATACTAAGAGCTAAGTGAATGGTTGGTATAAAATAAATCTTTAACATTGTTACAGCAATATTCCCCTAAATTCCCAACTTCGGGAAAATTTTCGGAAACTTTCACGGGAATATTCCCAAAGTTTCCAATATTCCCGGGAATGGCACAGCAACATCACACATATATGTTTTCAACACACCGTCAGGGCCGGATCTAGGGGAGGTCAAGCCGGGCCCATGCAATATTGGATTTCAGGGTCTTGCCCCGGATACAAAAAAATCTAGACCCGGGCTGCACACCGTGTTGTAAACTGACTCTTGACGTACCGATTTATAAAATAGCGTATTAATTAGCAACGTGTGCTTTATAGCCAAAATAGTAAAGTAACAAGCACTAGTGCGGTAACATAAATTAGTAATTTTGTTTGGCAAATAGAGAAATATAACCGGACATACATAAAATTCAGGTAACAAAAATAGTTTACACATTACTCGTATTATAATATTAATTAACATAACATATTTAATTAAGTTAAAATACCGCGAATATTTTTTTTGATATTTAATTATTTAGCTAAAAGCTTGTTCTGAGGCTAAAAGTAAGGCAGTATACGATGCTCTGTCAGTGTCACTCGAATAACTAACCTATTATTTTTTATAGTTTGTTATTCGTTGGTTAGTTACCAACGGGAAAATAACTAATTATTTTAAACCTTGTGTATAAAATTTATTTATTTATTTAAAAACTTTATTGAGCCAAAAAAGCTACAATAGGCAGAATTAATGCTAAAAGCATTTTCTCCCAGTCGAGTAAAGTAAAAATGCGACCTTGTGTGGTTAAACAAACTCTCTTTTGGCACTTCAATATCTATCTCTCCACCAATTTTCGTGACATCGCTGCAGTAGCGGCGTAGTACGAGCCCGGACAGACAGACAGACGGACGGACGGACGGACATGACGAAACTATAAGGGTTCCTTGTGAACGACGGAACCCTAAAAACCAACTTTTGGTACTTTAATATCTATCTCTCCACCAATTTACGTGACAATGGGTGCAGTAGTGGCGGAGTACGAGCCCGGACGGACAGACAGACGGACGGACGGACATGACGAAACTATAAGGGTTTCTTGTGGACTACGGAACCCTAAAAAGGTTCATGCTAATGTTATATTTACTCTATGGCATATCATAGGTTATTTAATCTTTTAACTACTTGACTGAAGTGTTGATAGCCTTTATGAATTTAAAGTTGAAACTCTTAAAGATTGTTAAGTGTATAATATAAAGTAGGTAGACCTCTATTCAAGTGCATAACATACAATATGTAGGCGTCAGTTTCGCGTGTGAAGGTTCTAACGATATAATGGTTATTTATGAAATTGTCAATATTTTCCGTATGTAATTTTGTTCCTAATCATTATGATTTTACGTCAAATATTTTTTTTATTTAAACTTGAAAATGGACTATATTATCTGAAAATTATCTTAGTTACGTTTTTAGTAACAACATCCATCGTTCATGGATGTGAGGCCATCCATACATCCGTGCTTCACAGGGCACGTGAAGCCGTTGGTCCCGGCTGTCATCATTGATAGCAGTCTTGAAGCTATGTAGCTGCCTTTAGGTAACTTGAAAAATCTGACACCAGTGTTGGCCACTTCCACACACGAAAATCGAAAGTAATTATAAAAATACAAACAAACGTTAGTTCTTCATATAAACCAGAATATGTCAAAACTTACCTTGTAATTTTTCAGCTGTAAATTTTTCATCATCAGGTATTTTTTAGTCACCACTGTAGGAGCATCTCTGTACTTCCGAAGCCATACTTGGCCAGAGTAGACAGAAGATTTGGCTTACACTCTCCTCGCTGGCCAGACGGGTTGGAGAGGTCTCATTGATGTTTATGAGGTTTGTTTAGCTTGTATTTCCTAAGTCGCCTCTTACGACATCCATGGAAAGACTTGGAGTGGTCCTATTCTACTCTGCCGGAAACCACACCTCTAGTATTTTTTTATAGGAGGCAAATCGCCACGCCACATGCAAAACCCAAGAGGGTAACGGCAGTTCTTAGCTGAATGGCTAAGCACAGTTTTTGGCCAAAATGCTCGTCAGTCGCCGGAAGTGTCGTCAGACGCGTTAAGATCTCTTTAGTGAGAAGAGCTGGCGGGCCATCGCACGATGTTTTGGCCGCAGAACAAATGTAGTATGGACTACAGGAAAAAAAAACGGGTTTTAAACCCGTTGTTTTTTCGAAAATTTGCGGCATAAACGGCTGTATATTTTGATTCCGTTGGCTTAGAAGTTTGATTTTTTTACAGCTCCAAGGGACAGTATACCTTTCTATTTGGTATGAATTTCAGCTTGATACCTCCATGCATTCTTGATAGACAAACAGACAGGCAGACGGACAACAAAGTGATCTTATAAGGGTTCCGTTTTTTCCTTTTGAGGCACGTAAAAAGACGAGTGACGTGTTTAACAAAGTGATTAAAATTTTGATGAAAGATTGGTATGTGTAACCGTCGTCGTGGTGGACATTTGTCCGATTTCATTTTTCATTTTTCATATGTATTTGTTATAAAATATAGTATCGTTGAGTTAGTATCCCATAACACAAGTCTTGAACTTACTTTGGGGCTAGCTCAATCTGTGTGATTTGTCCGTGTATATTTATTTATTTATTTATATTTGCCAAATTTTACTCTTTCTAATACAATTAAAAATTTGAATCATTGTCACCTAAATTCATTCTTTTATTTTAATTGAAAAAACGAAGTCATGTTGAAAAACCCACTTACGGTAAATGTAGGGTAGATACCAGAGACGCAATTTTTTTAAATCTATGGTAGATACTAATTTAACATTTGTTTGAATTTGAATTTCGAACATAGGGATTTGCATCCTTATTTACTGTCGCTGTGTGCGTGAACTTGTGTGGGCGTGCGTCACTCTTATGTTCGTTAGGGACCTATTCTGATTTTTCTTACATCCAAATTCAAATAGGCAGAATCAAGATACGTCCATGGGGACGTACCGTAGGGACGTATCTTGATTCTGCCTAGTTACCTTACAGTGTGTCGATACAAACTATTTGACATCGACGTTGTACAACGTTTTGATCGCCACTTCAAAATACATTGCGGCTTTCGTAACATTGACTATTTTTATAAGAGATATACACCGTAATGGATGATGAAGTGACCATCAAAACGTTGTACACAGTTGTTGTCAAAAGTTTGCTAAGATCCAAGCCGTTACGTTTCAATCTTAATCTAGAATCACGCGCTGTATCTACATTGCCAACGTTTCCTAATCATTTGCTCGTAGATGATCAACGCACGCCGCTGACGAAATCTGCGATTAAACGCGATGATTTGGCGATTTAGTGAAATATTGTTATTGCTACTGACGAATCGAAACCTGCAGTATATGGAGCGTGCTTGACATGAGAGTGAGCGTCTCGCATTTGATTGTGTACTCAGTCAAACAAAATATACATATTATCACGACAGAGCTCAGGTCTTTAAGACTAGCCACGTTTAGCATGTTGGTAGGTATTTGGGCAAAAATTAATCAAAATAGTGATGTGTTGCTAACTGCATCGCCTACTATATGTATGATTCCTCATATTTTAAGAAACACAAAAATTGTAAGCTAGTATTTACGTATTTACCAATATTTCCCGTGGCCCTAATGTCTCCATTGCGAAAGGTGCATATGCGGGGTTTGCTTAGGGCCGAATGTAATTGATGAGATGGTATAGATGTCAATACTTTAATTTTTTTTTTCATGTCAATGGCAAGTAGTAAAGCGCGTTGCTCACGACAGAACGAGATGGAGAAGCACTGTAGCGGCCCTGTGCTCCACCCAGGGGACATAGGAAAATAAGTCAAGTAATGCCTAGAGGGTGACCATAGCAGTGCCCGCGACTTCGTTCGCGTACATTTTATGTTATGTTGTATAGGAGAAAAAAAAAGTAGATATTCTGTGTCCTGTACGCCTAAATGTTTATCTACCAAGTTTCATAAAATTCAGTTAAACCGTTTAAGAGTTATGTAGAAACATACATACATACTAAAAGAAAATAAGTGCTCATTTCATCGAAAATTAAACAGTCTAACCACGTTAACTCATAAACTTAATGGTACCTAGTTTCCCAACAGAGTAAACTGTCAATACAAATGATGTGTAACGTTTTGTTCTTAATCTCAAATCACGCGCAGTACATTGCGTGTGTTCACTAACGATTTTCTTGGAGATGATCGACGCACGCGCACGCCACCTGACGAAATGTGCGAAAAACGCAATGATTTGGCAATTTTGTGAAACACTTTCATTGGTACTGGCGAATCAAAACATGCATTATTGTTTGTTTTGTTTATCGTGTGCGTAAGTGGCCAAAACTGGTGTCAGATGTTTCAAGATGCCCAAAGGCATCTGATATAGCTTTGCGAATGTGTTTGAATGCTTCAATGAAGCGAAATGTTTTCAATGAAGAAGCCAGGACCAGCGGCTTAAGGTGCCTTACGAAGTAAGAGACCGTTCCGACCGACTGACCACCACCACTCGGTCACACCGCAAGTGGCATAAAAATGCCACTTGTGGTGTGACCGAGTGGTGGTGGTGTCCAAGTGGACACCGCGCTCGGGGTTGCTTAGCATGCGTAAGCGCTAATTATGCTCACGACCACTGGGGCATCCGGCTCCTCATTATTGACTGCACGTAGTGAAGTTAGACATTTAATTCTGAGGTCAAATCACAGATATATGATAACTAAGCAGATACAACAGATGAAATTGTGTGAATGGCGTATCAAAATTTTATTTTAATTTACATTTAAAGGATTTTTTTGTATACTGGTATTATTGGTACGTGTCAAAAATACAATCCAATAAATATTTTTTTCAGTTACCTAACTATTATATTTACACTTATCCTAACTTAATTTAAAATCTATCAGCCCTATCATGTTTTTACTTACCGATAAAATGATTATTCTCTTTCGATTATTGAGAACCGAAGGCAGATCATTTCCCACGTTTTTAAAACCATTTGTCTCGTGGTTAGATTAGACTAAAAAACACACTTAATGTATGAAAGTGTTTGTGCAATGCAACATTACAAAAAAAAACTTTTATAAATTTTTAATTAGGTTAAAATGAAAATAAATACCTAATAATTTATTTTCATTTTTAAATGAAAAATTGCGAATGAATATTTATGAAAATTATTTTCAATTTAAATTATTTTAAATCAAATTTAAATTATATTCATTTTAACCTAATAAAAAATTTACATAAGTTTATCCTTTACAATGACATACTATACAACACCTATTCGTTTAAATTAAGGTTTAAAAACCTCAATTTAAACTAATAGGTGTTGTTATGTTAGGTGTGTTTAAAGCAGAGAGACGTATTTTTTTTTTAATCTATGATTTAAAGTCAAACATTTTTTTTAGAGATAGAGAGTCATCTACTAGATTATTTTCACAAAATTACACAGTATATTGTCTGTGGTATCCCCATAACTATTATTACATACCAATTAGCCCATGGGCGGCAATATCGAAACTGCTTCACTGATGGAACTCACCAAGACACTAGTGTGATGAAACTAATACCACTTCGATCTAACACATACACTCATACCATAAAATCACGTCTTTCTCCCTTGCTTTCAGGTCTTATAGATCAAGGCTATGTCTACCCCAGACATAGCCTCGATCTATAAGACCTGAAAGTCAGGTTTAGCATGTTGGTAGGCGCAAAACGGCTTTTAAGATCTGCGCGGGAAGCTCAGCGGGAAGAGAAGTACCAGCTGGTACATTCTACGTTTTTTCTTTTCCCCCAGACCAGCACAGGACAATAATAACACTAATATATTCAAAAAACTCACTTATCTGACTCGTATTTTCGGAAGGAGGCTATTTTTGAACGAAATCTACGTGTTACGAATTCATCTTGCAAAATGTATAAATCGCGATATTTACGCACTAATGTGAGAATCGTGCGCGATCTTCCCGAAGATTTGCGTTTCTGTGTCATCTCGATTTGGCCGGGTAATGAGGTCATGTGAACCTGCAAAATACGAAGCGTGAACTTGCTAACAACAATATTCTGAAGTCATATATTTTTTTATGGTATTGAACGGCAATCGAGCAAACGAGTCACCTGATGGTAAGCGATCAACACTGCCCATGGACAAATGCAATACCAGGGTATAACAGGAGCGTTGCCGGCCTTTCAAAGAGTTGGGGGAAGATGATGGGGTGAGGAAATGGGGGAAGGATGGGCCTCCGGCTCTCTCACTCACCGAAACGAACCACGTCTTGAACCACGTCAGAGGCCAAGAGGCGGTTCCGAAGAACTCTTGACACCAGGGTGTGCATGGTGTGCACCTACACTAAATGATGATGTCCCTTTTTGATGACCTTTAATTTTTTTTTTGGCTATATAAATATATTATATTGGCCATTGAATGAACTATAATTTTATTAAGTCATAGTTGTTAAAATAATATGTGCGCGGTTCAGCATGTGGTTGTGCAGTTGTACTTCTCGATTGGCCGGTGTCTCCGGAAGACCAGCGTCGGGGTGTTGCAAAATGCAAAATGTCTAGATTCATTAAGAGTGGACTTTGGATTAGCGTTATGTTTAAGCTAACTAATGTACCAAATTGTAATATTGTAACATGATTTATGACGCTAACAAACAATTTTTCTTACAATACAGGAATGAAATTGAATTCAATAACAAACGTCTAGGGAGTGACTCAGACCACGAATCTGAACAACTTTCATTAAGGGACTTCGACAACGTGAAAAAATTATCTGCTCTTTCACACAAAAGTGAAATATCGACGTGGCCAAAATGTATGGAACAGCTGATTTTTTTATCATTTTTCGAGTTGGTCCCATAACAAAAGTTGTTCAGATTCGTGGTCTGAGTCACTCCTTCAACGTTTGCTAATGAATTAAATTTCATCCTGTATAATATATCCACTACAGGATCCATACTTGGCTATAGTATGAATTATTACCTATGTCTTTTTTAGTGTCCTGTAGTGGAGACTAAAAAAGACCTGATGATGATGATGATGATGATGATAATATATCCTCATAGTCTTCTTAACATACATCTTCAAACCTCTCATCACCTTTCAAAAGCCTATAATTCAGCCTACGCTTACAACATTGCTACACAAAATATCATACAGTTTGACAAGATGTTACATCGG
This sequence comes from Elegia similella, assembly GCA_947532085.1. NCBI lineage: Eukaryota > Metazoa > Arthropoda > Insecta > Lepidoptera > Pyralidae > Elegia > Elegia similella. The sequence continues at coordinate 8,457,257 of OX383933.1, forward strand.
AGGTCACGGTGTCAAGAGTGAATGTGGCTTATTGGTTAGATATTAATAACGCTATGTCGAAAAAATGGCGATGTCGGTGTAACGTTGCGGTCGTCTATTTGAAATTCCTAATCGAATTAGACTTTGCAAAATTCTATTCAAAATTTATTTGTGTGTTACAAAATAATTATTTAAATTAACGGTAAAAATACATAAAAGAGAATGAATCGTTATATTTGACCAGTAAAATTTTATTAACTGTTTATTTTGCATTCGCAATGCTGTTTTGATATATTATTATTAATTAAGAAATAAGTTAATAAGAAAGTTAAATTTTATTATAAATCTCTTGGTTTAAAGCAGTAATTTTTATTCTTTAAATTACATATTTGTAATATTTTAATAAGCGTTTTATTTTGCATTCACAATGCTATTTTGATATACTCTTGATAAATTAAGAAATAAAATATGGTGAAAAAATTTCATACGCATGAAATTTTTTAACCATATTTTATTTCTTAATTTACTAAGAGTACATATTTGTAGTTTTAATGTTACAAGGACCTCGGAAGATGTATATAAACAATTTTCATGATATTGATCGGTTTAGTGCTTAAAGCGTAACAGACAAACTAACAAATACTCAATCTTATTTATCATTCGATTCCGAAAAAACTAATTTGTTAGAAATCATCTCCCTAATACAGTGTTTCCCAATAGATGGGTTGCGATCTGGTACCGGGTTTTCCTACTCGATTTAAAGGTAAATATCAATATCGATCGCCGCATCCTGCCATTCATCCCGTGAACTACGAACTTAATTTCTTTAGTAAAAAGCGATACTAATATATTATTAAAAAAATAGTATCCATGCGTCATAAATATTGTTTAGGTTTATTGAGCAAATAAAAGACTAAGTTCAATGTAAGAACATTTAAGGAAATACGACAATTAGCCGAGGATAGGGATAGTTGGAAAACACTTGACAAGAGCCAGGCTTAAATAGAAGTAACAAGATGAATATTTTTAAGTTTGTATTTTGCATTAACAATGCTATTTAGAAATAAACAATATTATACTTCATATTAAATAAAGAAATAAAATATGGTGAAAAAATTTAAGCGGGCGGAATTTGAACCTGCGACCGTAAGTCGTTTGACTTAAGGTCGAAGGTTCAAAAAATTTTAACCATATTTTATTTCTTTATTTAATACAAGCGTTCGCCTTTATTTTAACTTAATGTATCTAGGGGAAAAGCTTACGAAACCGGACTCGCCAGCATAAAATAGTTCCAGCATGTATACCGTAATAATATCAGCAGTTTGTATAAGTTGTTTCCGAGGTACTTAAACAACTTGCTGCTCAACAGAAGTAGATACTAATAAAAGTCTTATTGAACCGTCCTTCCCATCCTTCTCCCCCTTCCCCCATGACCCCATTTTTCCCTACTCCCAATGTCCTCCCCCCAACTCCTTGAAAGGCCGGCAATGCTCCTGTCACACTCTGTTGCAGTTATCCATGGGCAGCGTTGATCGGTTACCATCAGGTACTCGCTTGCTCGTTTGGGAAGGGAATGAAGGTATTGGGAAACTATTCTCTCGATGAATGGGGGAAAAGCAAGTAGCAGTTTGGGAGGCCGGGCGCGCGTCCGATGTCAAACCTGTTCACAATACCGGGGCGGTGCTACTCATTCTGAACTATCCGCGCACCGATGCAGATGACACTTGATCTGTGCCATCGGCACCGTCGACCAACAGGCCGTTGTACCGGGGCCGATGATTATTTTTTCCAACCGACACTGGGGCAGAACCACCGGGGCGTATGGGAGTTACTCGTACTCTAACCACCGGCCAAGCAGTTGTGATCTTTACGGTACATTATCTACAAAGTTACATTATCAGCGAACAAATCACGCGGACGAAACTTCAACAAAACAGCTAGCCCTTGTAATAATATTGAACTTACGTACAATTCGACGATTTGGACGTTCAACTTCTCTATAAATTTACTTACATAAATTTCTAGCTTTGTACAGAAGTTGAGCGATAGCGACCGGCGACACGTGTTGGGTTCAATAACTCCTGGTAATATTTTACTGTCGGAATTTCTAATCATCATTTCGAGTAGGTGTCACGGTCAATCGACCATGCACACCCTGGTGTCAGAGTTCTTCGGAACCGCCTCTCGGCCTCTGACGTGGTTCCTTTAACGACTACCAGATGGCAGCCGGGACCACCGGCTTAACGTGCGTTCCGAAGCACGTAATCATCTTTATTATCAGACAATCAGGTGATTCAAGCCTGCAATGTCCTAACCCAAACTGAAAGCAACTAAACAAAGTATGCTTCCCGCGGGAATCGAACCTACGACCCCCGGGTCTACAGGCAAACGCCTTAACCACGGGACCACGGAGGCAGATGAACTGATTCTGATATTAAAATATTGTCAAGGTTTTCAGAGTATACTTATACAGGGTAAGTGGTATTTAACGCATAACCTCCTAAAGGCGACTTAGGTACATCAAGATTAACTACGTTTGATGTATGGCTTTTTGTAATTCGATGTTAGATTTTTTCAAACGAAAAAAAATTAAAAATGCAAATTTTCAATTCTACTCGTCTTAACTCTATGGCAATCAGATGTCTATGATATTCTCAGTTTTGTTAAAATCCATCGATTAGTAACAAGAGATGAGTCCCCGACTGTCATCATTGATGGCAATCGTGAAGCTATGTCAGCTGCCTCTAGGCAGCTTGAAAAATCTGACACCAGTGTTGGCCACTTACACACACAAAGAACATACAAGCTGCATTTATTAACATGATTCCTTGTTTTGATATAGTTTTTAAACTCTACATTATATAGCAGTGCCCGCGACTTCGTTCGCGTACATTTTAGTCAGTCTTATCATGACAGGAGAAAAAAAATAAGTGGTTTATCCTGTGTCCTGTTTGCTAAAATGTATATCTACCAAGTTTCATAAAATTCAGTTAATTCGTTTTAGAGTTATGGAACATACATACATACAGAAAAAATCATGTATAGAGCTTATAAACACGATATCTCTGAAAACAAATTAACTGACTCCATAAACAACCCTTACAGATTTATTGTTAGTATTGAAAAAAATTCATTTCATTATAAAAATTGCGGAGTAAAGTTAGTTGACTTTATAAACAAATAGTTGGGTTTAACAAGAAAAGTAAAAGATGCAAGTTAAAGTAAGACGTCAAGCACAGTCAATTTTGAGGATTTAATAAATCACAATCAGAGCAGAAATTCGTAGAATTTGTACAAGTTTTAATTACTCGGGCCATAAATCACACACCGCTTCGTTTGTATATACGAACGAAATAACGAAGGCTACAGAAATATAACTAGCCTGTATAACAATTACCCATGTATAAGAATTTTATGGAAATGCGCAAAATCTAACTCTGTATAGTTTTTGTGTTGCATTAATTTGTTATCACAAAATGCACTCTCACTCGCAATGTTTAAAAAACAATGCTTATGAGTATAAAAAAACGAGATAATTTTCTTCATCGTAAAATACCTATAATATATAAGGTCAATTTAAATTAAGCGCAAATATTTTAAAGGCTGACTCCCATAAGCTAGAAAAATGCTTCAGAAGCAAAATAAAAAAAATCGGCACGCTAGTTTTTGAGATATCTGGACCTGGATATTAAAAATAATAATGAAAAAAAAAAACAGCCTGTGTACAAATAAACACTTTCTTGGCCAACAACTTTTTACTATTATCTACTATGGATACTATCTCGACGATCAAAACAGCTGATTTATCGATTTTAATAAAAAAAAAAAAAAAATTGTAAGAAAAGATAAAAAAAATCTAGCGTGTCGATTTCTTAAAATTTGTTACTAAAGCATTTCTTTGACCTATGGGACCCAGCCCTTAAGATATTTGCGCTTAATTTAAATGGACCTTGTATAATCCTTACTAATATTATAAATGCGAAAGTGAGTTTGTTTGTTACGGAGAATGACATAGGCTACCTTTTATCCCGGGAAAAAGTACTATTCCCGAGGGATCGACACTGACGCGGGCGGAGCCGCGGGCGAAAGCTAGTTATAAGATAATTTTATCCATGTTGGTTTGGGAGAAAAGAAAAACTTAGAATTTACCAGCTCTTCCCGCGCAGATCGAGGGAATGGGCGAAAATATGAATAATTATATTAGAGACGATGCGGCTAGCAACCCATCACTATTTTGATTTATTTTCCTACCTTATGGTCACCAACATACGAAACGTGGCTTTTGGGCTCTGTCTTCCCCGCAAGGGAAAAAAACGTGATACTATATGTACGTTACCTCTTTTATTACAAACTTGTATTTAAGTCAGGTCAAGATGAAAAATGATCTCTTTTAGATTGGCCTGGGTATTAGATATTAATCATATAATTATGTATTTGTAATAAAATATAGTACCTTTGAATTAGTATTCCATAACACAAGTCTCAAACTTACTTTGGGGCCAGCTCAATTTTTTTTTACTAATTATTGAAGTAGGCATTTGTCTCCCATCTCACCTGATGGTAAGTGACGATGAAGACGAGGATGTTACATGCCTATCCAAGAGATACCCATTTATTCTACTTTTGAATGTCCCGGGATTGTACTTGTCTGGGAATATAAACGCAGGCAACTCATTCCACACCTTAGCTACTCGAACCAAAAAGGAACTGTCAAAGCGTTTAGTTCGACTCTTTGGTATTCCAACGATAAAAGGATGAAATTTGTCAATCTGTGTAATTTGTCTGTATATATGTGCGCCCTAATGGGCGCACATATATACAGACAGAAAAAAATGGATTCGAACCACGTAGCTAAGAAATTTGTCTTGAGAAGCAGTTTACAGTATTAACTGCTCATAATAAAAGCTCGTAAACAAAAATATATTAAAAAGCTTGTCGTTTATGAATGACATAATTGTTAACAGATGTCGCAACAATGTTTATATCAGAAGATTACTTACAGCCTAATAACAATCATCATCAGATCTTTCTGGTCTCCACTGCAGGTGCATGACCCTCTCTGTACTACCGGAGCCATACTTGGCCAGAGCAGACAGAGGATTTGGCCTACACTCTCCTCTCTGGCCAGACTGGTTGGAGAGGATCTCATTGATGTTTATGAGCTTTGTATAGCTTGTATTTCCTAAGTCGCCTGTTACGACCTCCATGGGAAGACTAGGAGTGGTCCTATTCTACTCTGCCGGAAACCACACCTATAATAATAAACATCTGTATTATCATTATTTTGTAGACGAAGTCTATTATATAATTCTACACATAGAACAAAATAACAAAGAGAATGCCTTAGGTATTACGGAATTAGGATCCCAGCTGTGTCTGTATTGTGTTATGATCCATAGTTTGGTGAAGTAATCGGTACTGAAATATCATTGAGCGACACGAGGATTCGATCCCCGGTTAGGTCAAGCAAGACGGAAAATTATTTTTTACAGATTGGCATGTTGGCAGTGTTGGATTGGCAGTGTTGGATGTTTATCTATACATGGTGAAATTTTTATCGAAGTGGACCCTTAAAGGGGCGACAGACCATCAAAATGAACAACTTTACCTATGGGAACAATGCGGGGAATCCAATAAAAATTCGACATTCTTAAACAAACTGGCCGGGCGGCCGAACTCTTTTGTATGGAAATGACGAAATTTTTTTTTGAGTTCCCAGCGTTGGTCCCATACATAAAGTTGTTCATATTGATGGTCTGAGTCACCCCTTTAAGGGTCCAAAACGATAAAAAGTTCACCATGTATATGTATTTGTTATAAAATATAGTATCGTTAAGTTCACAAGTCTCGAACTTACTTTGAGGATAGCTCAATCTGTGTGATTTGCCCGCATATATTAAAAAAAAATGCCCCTTGTAAGTGGCTAACACTGGTGTCAGATTTTTCATGCTGCCTAAATGCATCTGAGATCGCTTCACGACTGTCATCAGTGATGACAGCTGGGACCAACGGCTTAGCGTGAAGTAAATATTTTATGCCACTTGCGGTCTCCCATCCCAGTGGGGATTGGGGCCGGAGCTGCTTAACGTAAGCGCTAAGGATGCTGATATTTTAGAAGATTCAGTAGCTTTTTATGTAAGCAAGTATTCTTTCAATTAATTTTAAGTATAAGAAGCTTCTATCAAATATAATATTAAATTGAGATATTTTTATTTGTAAAATCCGCTTTGTCAACGGATAATGTGTGTTCCGACCTCATAAACATGATATACCTGTGGTTCAAACAAAAAAAGTTATCTTTTTTATACAATTTTATAGGTTAAATTCAGTGTAGTCAAATAAAAACCACATAAATAAATAAAATATGTAAAAACAGGATCGAGAAGTTTTGATTTTATTTTTTTATTGGAACATAGAGTAATGAGGAGAACGAAAAAAGTGTCTTCTCGAAACAGGCGTATATTTAGTGTTATCAAAAACTGCTGCTTGAAGCCGACCCAGACAAGCATGCTGTATCCTGGCTGGCATAGCACCTCCCGAAGTTCGTCGATCTGTTTGTAGCTCCACAGAATACTCAAGAATGCTAATTGATACCCGCCACCCCTTATATAACTACACTGATGCTCCTAGGAGACTTAGAAGTCGACGCAGTTTCAAAAAGTGTGTTGAACCAATGTCGTCCAATGTTCAACAGGCAAGGTGCACTCTCTGGCGCAGCAAGTGGAACGGTCCTTCCCCTTTCGTGCCATTATCCGAGGAACTTCCGCCAGGACATGAGTTACCATGGCAGACCTGGAAGTCTTTAAACAGACTTCGGACTCAGGTCGGCCGATATAAGGAAAATCTTTCCAGGTGGGGATTCACAACTAACTCAAACCAATTGTGCGAATGTGGACTTCCACAAACAATGTCCCACTTGTTGTCCTGTTCCTTGTGCACCTGTTCCTGTACATTGGATGACCTGATGACTAACGCCATTCAAGTAGCTGAATACTGGAAACAAAAAATATAAAAAAGGTTTGCCATCGACACGAAAAGAAGAAGATCAAAAACTGGAGTCCAGGGAGTCTACATTTGCAAACTTGACAAATTTTGAATACCTACTTGGTAGACTTAGACATTTATAAGTCAGAGTCGAGTCGAGCAAGAGTCATCAGAGCGACTTAGGTCGACTAAGAATTTGAGCCGCAGAACCAACTTGTACTCAAAAAATCAACAAACCAGTACAACAAGATAAACAAAGAATTACAATAATTCAAAAGTTTGAGATACACTACAAATAACTATATTTCACTGGTGTGATAATAAATTAATAACCCCCTTAATAGTTACTGACCAGACTCGAGCGCGACTCGGTCCATTAATCAGACTCGAAAACTTATACCGAACTCGAGTCTATTACGGGAGCTTGAGTATAACTCATACTAACTAACACATCGATCAGTAGAGTCTCTATTTATGAGTCGCGTTTGTGATTTACAGTCAGAATATTTAGACTTCCGGACTTGAGTTTTTTACAACACCAGGCGTATTGTAACGTAGTAACGTATTTTAATAGTAAACAAAACGGTTTAAGTCACGTATTTTTAGTTGAAAAATTGCCGACTGTTTCAGCCTAGTCAGTTATCAGCTGACGGCCGCGCCGGGACGTCCTAGACACTCGCCCTGAGGACAGCCTACTGACTAGGCTGAAACTGTCGGCATTTTGTCCGACTAAAATACGTGAGTTAAACCGGTTTGTGGTATATTAAAATTATATCTCGCGAAAGTTTTAATATTAATAATATTATATCCTTACTAATATTATAAATGCGAAAGTGAGTTTGTTTGTTTGTTACGCTTTCACGCCGTAACTACTCGACCGATCATCATGAAATTTTGCATACAAGTTCACTGGAGCGCGGAGAAGGACATAGGCTACCTTTTATCCCGGGAAAAAGTACTATTCCCGAGGGATCGACATTGACGCGGGCGGAGCCGCGGCCGAAAGCTAGTAGTTACATATTTTTTCTTGTTTATCCTAAAATTTGTTTCGAATTCTCCGTATGCAGATTCGACGTGAACATGACACTCGATTATTGTGATATCAATACCAAAGAATCGCAGTGAACTTAGAAAGCGACCTGGGAAGCGAACCGAAACAATGCCAACACGGCCGATAGTTTCCGGCCGGCACTGATCCATAGATCTATGATATCAGATGAACATTTATGTTCATCTGAGATTTTGTCTTTGTTATGTAAGTGGTGTAACATAGCCTGTTCTTGTTATGTTTTGATTTCGTTATGCAGATGTTGCTCTGATATCATCGGGTCATTGGGCATTCAGGTTGATTTTTTCATAATTTGTACGTTTGTATTGTACTCTCTATGGGACATTTAAATTAAGCGCATATTAAGGGCTGGCGAAGCGAATTTTATAAAATTGACTAGTTTTTAGACTAGTTTCTATTCTATACAATTCTTTATATGAAAATAAATAATTCATAGGTTTTGATTGTCCGTGTCAGTGACCTAGTGTCCATAGTAGGTAATAGTAAAATGTTGTACGCCAATCAAGTGTTTTTATGTACACAGGGTATTTGTTGCGTTTGTTTTTTCAAATGTTTAAGTCAAGATATGTAATTTTTTTTTAATTTGCTTCTGTGGCGTATTTTCTAGTGTTGCAGCCCTTAAATTATTTTAAATGGACTTTATATAAATAAGTACTTACCTAATGGAAAAAATATAATTATGAAATTTTAACCTTGGATAGTCCTCTGGCTGCTCTAGTAGTACAGAGAGGGTCTTGCTCCTGTATTGGAGACTAAAAAGACATAATGATGGTGATGAACCTTGGATAAAATTCAAGGGTAAAATTTCACTATTAAGAAGTTCCAGGAGTTTAAAGACATCCTCCAGGGCAGCCGTAAACAGTTTTCAACAACTCACGCCTCAAAATAGTGATTCCTTACAGTTGTGCCCATTCCCTCGGCCGGTTTCTACGGCCTGCGCGGGAAGACAACAGCTGGTACATTCTAAGTTGTTGCTTTTTTCCTAGACCGGCATGGCAGAGTATGTAAGGTTAAGAGTACAGTCAGTCAACGATATACCTGACCCCGCCATCTACCTATATCTTGAATTTTCTCTTAAACTAAAAATAATATTAACATGAAAATATACAAGTTCCATTTAAATTAAGCGAAAAATATTTTGAGGGCTGGGACCCATAGGTCAAAGAAATGCTTTAGTAGCAAATATTTAAGAAATCGACATGCTAGATTTTTTTTTTATTTTTCATACAAAATAATTATTTTTTTATTAAAATCGATAAATCAGCAGTTTTGACCGTCGAGGTCAGTGACCTAGCATCTATAGTAGATAATAGTAAAAAATTGTTGGCGAAAAAAGTGTTTATTTGTACACAGGGTGTTTTTTTAATTTTAAATGTTCAGGTCCAGATATCTCAAAAACTAGCGTAACGATTTTTTTTTCCTTCTAAAGCATTTTTGTAGCTTATTTACTTAGTCAGCCTTTAAAATATTTGCGCTTAATTTAAATTTATATATTCAGAAAGATTTTAATTAAGACTTTCTGAATATATATTTTCATGTTAATATTACTTTTACTTTGATAGAAAATTTAAGATATAGGTAGATGACGGGGTCAGGTATCTCATTGGCTGACTGTACTAGTATTTCATATTCTCGTTATTTATTCAAGTTCATATAATTGACAGCTCTAAGTTCATTACATCCATTAATAACTGTTACTTATTTTTCCAAAGCTTCTGAATAATAGTAAATTATATTTCTATTCAATACTCGGGCTTTGGGTAAGAACAATGAGTCGAAAATAATTATTTGAAGTCGGTGAGCGGTTACTGAGCTTTTATTTAAAACATTTATACATTTTTAAAGAATTTCGACATTGAATATGAGATAAGTAAAGTTTTGTTTTCATTGAAACTTCGAATGTAGTAAAAGTAAAGGGTTATTTAAGGCCATTATAATAAATGGTTGTCTGTAATGTCGGTTTCGGACGATAATTTTACCTGATAATGGTGGAAGAGAGATAGATGCGTCACAAGCTGAACGCTTAGGCCGATCGTGCCTCTCTATCACTTGTTCCGCACTCTCGCTTACACTCAAAACGTGACACTTTTTCGTGCGTGCATTCATCGATTTATAAGACGTTATCACGTCAAAATATATGCTACTAGCTTTCGCCCGCGGCTCCGCCCGCGTCAATGTCGATCCCTCGGGAACAGTACTTTTTCCCGGGATAAAAAGTAGCCTTTGTCCTTCTCGGAACTCCAGAGAACTTGTATACAAAATTTGATGATGATCGGTTTAGTAGTTACGGCGTAAAAGCGTAACAAACAAACAAACAAATAAACAAACAAACAAACTCACTTTCGCATTTATAATATTAGTAAGGATTTATACAATTACCAGACGCGTCTTTGGATCTTAATCCTAAATATCCTAATTAAAACTAAATACGAAATTCAGTCTGTTTATTTCTTTGTTTGTTTGTTATGCTTTAACTACTGAATCTATCATTACATTTTGCATACACGATGCCTATGGTACGGTAGAGGACATAAAGTACTTTTCATCCCGAAATAAAGAGTATTGTCCCCGAGGGATACACACTCAGGCGAGCGAATCTGCAGACAAAAGCTAGATTTTTAATCATCATCATCATTTCGTGTAGGTGACACGGTCAAACGACCATGAACACCCTGGTGTCAGAGTTCTTCGGAACCGCCTCTCGGCCTCTGACGTGGTTTCTTTAACGACTACCAGATTGAAACTTTGAACTTTGAACTTTGAAAATAAGGTGATTAAATCCTGCAATGTCCTAACCAAACTGGAAACAACTATTATAGAAAAGTTGTTCATATCAACGGGCTTAATCATCCCTTCAAGAGTCGGATTGCGTGTCGTTCGCCAGTCATTGCCGACGGTCGAACGCGAGTCGTCGTCAGAAGTATTCTTTTTTTTTGGAAGGACTATGTCGCTAGCTCCAAGTGAGCTTTCGTTACTTCACCGGACGTTTGAGGCGAGGGCAGAGTGCCCTCAACCTTTTAGACAACATCACCAAAGGGCCCCTAGGAGAGACGGACCTCGGCTTTGGGCGTTGCCTGTGTGCGCAAGGCTTGGAGAGACAGCAAACTCTCATATTGCCTGATGGGCCGCGTATACGTGCATGCAAGCCTGAAGGGCCAATCTGAGATTCAATGGCAAAGGAATGGCCTTTGGAGAAAGGATTTGCATATTTTGCGCGTGTTTTTTATAGGCAAACCGTCGATCGCCGTCGATAAATGTGGCCCGACCCTTAAACTTCTGCGGCCTCAACAGTCTCTATCTCTTTTATAGTATTAACTTGAAAGATTTCTAGACTTTCCTAGATAAAAAGCTGCAGCTTTCATATGTAAAAAAACCGGCTAAGTAATAGTTGGGATCGCACACGAAAGCTTCTGTACCACGATACAATATTTAACTAGAAAACGTAAAAAGAAACACGTTCTATGGCTCATCATCATTTTGAGTAGGTGTCACGGTCAATCGACCATGCACACCCTGGTGTCAGAGTTCTTCGGAACCGCCTCTCGGCCTCTGACGTGGTTCCTTTAACGACTACCAGATGGCAGCCGGGACCACCGGCTTAACGTGCCTTCCGAAGCACGGAATCATCTTTATTATCAGACAATCAGGTGATTCAAGCCTGCAATGTCCTAACCAAACTGGAAACAACTAAACAAAGTATGCTTCCGGTGGGAATCGAACCCACGACCCCCGGGTCAACAGGCAAACGCCTTAACCACTGGACCACGGAGGCTTCTATGGCTGCACCCATAATTTGTATTTTATTTCTATTAATCGTGGTTTTAGCGGCAATAGATGTACATATCCTGTGAAAATTTCAAGTCTCTACTATTACAGTTTGGAAGATACAGCCACGTGACAGGCGGACGGACGGATGGACTCCGCTGTCCATCCGCTGTCCCGTTTTTACGGGTATTAGTGTTATATGTTATTCACTACACGTACATTTAGTATTGCGGTTTTTGGTCTCTCCAATGACGTTTCAGCGGTCTCCTTGCCTTCCGAAAATATTAATTTAAACCACAATGATTATTATTGCGCAAGTTGGCTAAGCATTTGTGGTGTTTAATTTTTGTAAGTTCAAGGAATTTGCTTAGTCCTTTTTTCATTCGTGCTCGTGTTTTTTCTAACACCGATTTAACCCTATTAGTATAAAAGATAATTAATGTAAATTATAATCATCATCATCATTAGGTCTTTTTAGTCTCCACTATAGGAGCACGACCCTCTCTGTACTACTAGAGCCATACTTGGCCAGATCAACCAGAGAACTTGGCCTACACTCTCCACGCTGGCCAGACGGGTTGGAGAGGTCTCTCAGATGTTTATAAGCTTTGTTTAGCTTGTGTTTCCTAAGTCGCCTTCTACGCCATCCACGGGAAGACTTGGAGTGGTCCTATTCTACTCTGCCGGATACCACACGGCACGTTAATCATAAGTTATTTAAGTTGTGTGTCAAATACACGCTGGAGGGAACAATAAGTAAGTAAAGTAAAAAGTAAAAAAAAAAACAATCATCATCATCAACGAGCCTTTTTTGTCTTGAAGGCTCAACTTGTGTTGAACGGGCTTGTCATCCTCAACTGACTGTCAGGTGGTTGCAGGTATGTTTGGCATCGGTTACGTGCTACTTGCTTTTCTCCCATTCATATGAGTGAGTAGTATCCCAATACCTTCATCCTTTACCCAAATCCAACAAATTCCTATCCTTCCCCAGCTTAAAAATGCTTCCGATGGGCAGCAGCGTCGGAAGTACAAGAAGCCCTCTAAACAGCGCTCGCCAACCCGCCTGCCAAGCGTTTGCGTATGGCAATATCCTCCCATGGAACGAAGAATCCTTGAGAGAGGCCTTTGTCCAGCGGTGGACATTTACGGCTGGAATGATGATGATGATAAATAACAAAAGAATCTCCTTACGAACTGAGTATTGAACATAGGGTAAGGATAGGTTAGTCTTTTATTTCTTGTTAGTGTTAAGGGTTGAAATGGAGTCATGAATGGTGCTGCATAATTGTCGAAAGGGCAAAGAGCTGTCGCAATATTAGTACTCGACAATCAGTGTTGCCACTGGCCATTTTTTGCTGTGCCGTACACTAAAGATTAAATTGCCGTATTTCAACAAAAAATACCGTACATACCAGGTTTTTACAAAACAATGAAATAAAATCAAAATCACGCGTCACGGCTCAAGGCACACACGACACTGAGTAAATTGCGTTTTATAAGTAAAAATATGTCCCAAAGTACGAATGAAATGTCTCGATTACAAATTGTCTGAAAACATGGAAGGTAAAATGATAAATTAGAGAATTACTAAGACAATATAATAACATAGTACTCTATGTTATTGTATTGTCTTAGGTAATTCTCTAAATTATTCATTTTGTTCAACGAGCGAGGTTATAGAGGAAATTCCCAAAAACTTTTTTTTTAAAGGCAAAATTAATAAATTAGATTATTATCTAAGACAATACAATAACATAGAGTAGTTCAACGAGCGATGTTTTGAGAGGAAATTCCCCAAAACCAAAGACAATACCTATAGTAATTAGAAATACGTTTATTTTTACGCCAAACTTTTATTTAAAATTATTATTTTTTTACTGTGCTTGATTGCTGTATTTTAACGTACGACATTGACCACTTTGCCGTGTGCCGTACAATTTGTCTTAATGGAGTCTGATTGCCGTACAAAACGACAACAATGTCGACAATATATGTACAAGTCTGATGTAGGGTACAAATGGTATAATGTACAGACTTTTAGGTCGGCTCTTATATAATAGTTAATACATGTAAATTATGACTATCTCAACTCATACTGTTGCTTTTCTAAAATCAACTGTACACTTAGCATAAATACGGGAACTTTGTCACGCCTTCCTATTGCACAGGGACGCACTCAGAATTCCGAAAAGCATATAATAGTTTAAACGTTTAGACGCATCGCCTGTTTATGTAAGTGGATTTGTGAGTCACTATTTACCCAGTTGAATGCCGATATAGCATTATGATCGCGGAAAGAAAGCGGAATGTCCAATGAGTCACCGAAATTGGCGTAACTGCATTATGTCATATAGGTTATCATAATACATAATAGTGTAATAAGAAGCACTTTCTTAGGTAGGGGCACTGTTTCTAGATATACATGTGAAATTTTGATCGTTTTGGACCCTTAAAGGGGTGACATCAATATAAACAAATTTTTCTATGGGATAATGCTAGGAACTCAAAAAATAAATTCGTCATTGCCATACAAAAGAGTTCTGCCGCCCGGCCAGTTTGTATAGGAATGTCGTTTTTTTTTTAGTTTCCAGCATTGTTCCTATTAAGGGTCCAATCCAAAACGATAAAAATTTCAACATGTATAGTGACAAGAATCTTAAATAGGTATAAAAATAATTGTGCGAGATGAAAAGAAAACGTCGGAAATGCATCCCAGGCTCCAAGGATGCAACCTACAAATGTAAATCTTCAATAATATGCATGTGATGGGATCAGCATAAATGTATACTTAACGAAGCTGGAACCTTCCCCTTGAATCACTCTATCTATCTAAAAAAACCGCATCAAAATCCGTTGCATAGTTTTAAAGATCATACATAGGTACAGACAGCGGGAAGCGCCTTTGTTAAATAATTAAATATAAATAATAAATATATAGGGACATTATCCCACAAATTGAGCTAGCAGCTAGCCTCACAGTAAGATGTGAACTTGTGTCATAGTATACTAACTCGACGATACTATATCTTATATAGATAATCATCCAAGACCCAGGTTAATCTGAAAAATATCGTTTTCCATCATGACCTGACCAGGGATCGAACCCCGGATCGAACCCTCGTGTCGCAGGCTGTCATTTACAATAATATTTCGTGTTAACCACTGCGCCACGGAGTTCGCCAATTTGTTTTATACTATGTGGTGATTATTCGGGG
The DNA here is from genome assembly GCA_947532085.1 of Elegia similella. Lineage (NCBI taxonomy): Eukaryota > Metazoa > Arthropoda > Insecta > Lepidoptera > Pyralidae > Elegia > Elegia similella. The sequence continues at coordinate 8,472,269 of OX383933.1, forward strand.
AAAATTTTATCAGAGAATAACGCGACTAACTCACATTTTCTGCTAACAATACCTTAATCAGTTTTGATGCTTTTATCCCGTAGCTAACCTCTAAAAGTTCTAATTGGGCGGCTGTTACTTTTACTTATGCCCATTATTCACGAACACAACGTAGGAACAAGCTAGGAACAACGTTAATAACTTTCATGCTACAGTAATTTATTTCGAATTTGTAGATAGCCTGTAACTCTGTTCTTCGACACAATGTCGAAGTACCTACGAAGTTTTTAAGACTTGCTGACGACTCGGACACACTGTCCGAATTGACACTCTTTAATTTTAATCTATTTTTCTCTGAAAATTCGGACACCAATAAAGAAAATTTGTTTTGTACAGTCAGAAAGAAACTCCCAACGACACTTTAAAAGACAGAAGCAGTTTTTAACCGGATTTTATTTAGTCACAATCAGTTTACATTTTTAACGTTTGATGTGATGATCGATTCAATATCTACTTGGTGTATTTTTAGCCTGGCTTTTTTTATTAATAAGTAGTGCTAAATCATTAAAAGTTACTGATAAAGGGATTTTTATGCGATTTTATTGTATATTAGCCATTTAATTGGCTAATATATAAAAAAATTATAAGAGTTGATTTTTATACTAACTAAACGATTTAAGTTTCTTCATCATACGAGTATTATGTTCACAAATCAATTTATTAAACCCAAGCTAAAATATTTTTTGATCTGGTAACGCTTTTATTCACATATTTTTCAGAGTATGCATTCTTGGTATGGATAAGCAAGTAGGTAAGATTGGCTAATCAAAAACCCATTAGCTAATCCTTACACATATATTTTTTAAGCGAAAATTACTGCAATAGTTATTCCCAAATCTTCCCAACTATTAGGAAAGTTCCGTTTCTATTTCGTTCTTGTTGTTACTGCGTAACTTTTCCTTTCAATGTAACCCAGCCGTAAGATACTTCTCAGCGCTTTTGCAGCAAAGATTTTACCAGGGAAATGAATGTGAGGCGGCCAGAATGTGTCTGGGAAACAGAATTAAAGGCGCTATTTGCCTATAGTCGTCGTTCGTGCGTGTTAAGTATTTGAGATACGTCAAAGGAATTTTAAAGTCAAAATCAAATTAGGTATTTTTTTTTTAAATAATACTTACTTGATTGAATAAGTACTTGATTTATTTTGCTAAACGAAGATTGGCTTTGACATGCATATGTATATAAAACATACATTTTTAAAAACAAAACACTCTCAGATTAACATTTAAAGTCACATATTTTTAGACTATTTGAAACCGCAGCTGAAATGGCGTATAAATTCGTGACGTCACGAACAAGCTCTTTGTACGGAGGGCGTGACAACTTTGCCAAGTAGCTATATTCAATAAATTAAGTTTATGGTAATGGCTTCATTGTAAAAGTTGTTATAAAATTAGTTAGTTATCTTATGTTAAAATTGTATTCTGAGATTTTCATACCTTTAAAAATGTTCTTGCTTAGCCAACTTTAAATGATATACAGCGTCTCAATTGACCTTCCCTTAAGAGCGCACCAATGCGACCCGGCTGAAGCCATTTCGCACCCCGCGCCCCGCGCGAAAGCAGGATAGATCTAATGACCGTAACGCGTAAAAAATGAGAAGAAGATAGCGGGTAGGCACAAGCGGGTGTCCTAGAATTAACGGGCGTAAGCGCCAAATCACATAATTGTTATTTAAAATAAAAGTACGAGGTTAATGAGTAAAAAAACTTTACCAGATTTTCGAACTAGTTATTGCTCAGCTAGGAAACTAAAAATCATTGCTAAAGACCTTAGGGTTTCGCCGTTCTGACCACAAACATCAAATAAAGGGGCTATGTTTGCAAAATAAAAGTATCGAGGCTTTTGTTATTAATCGTGTTTTCAGGTTTAACAGTTTTAAGAAAATATGTTGAAGTATTATATATAATAAATAACAGGCATGTAGTCGTTATAGATATAGACATCTAGACGAATGTTCATTGACAAGTTTCGCATTCGTGCCCTCTTAACAGGGAGACTCAGCCCATCAATATGAACAACTTTTCCTAGGGGAACAATGCTGGGAACTCAAAAAAGATCGACATTCCCATACAAACTGGCCGGGCGGCTGAACTCTTTTTGAAAATGCTGAATCTTTTTTTAAATATTTTAGGGCCCATAGGAAAAGTTGTGCATATTGATGGGTTGAGTCACCCCTTTAAGAGAACGTCGAGAGTACGTTTACATACTGTATAGTAAACACCGTCGTTAAATTATTACAGACTTACCTTTGACAACCATTTAAGTGCTATTTCAAGAAGGACTCGGCGACTGACTGTGAAACACCCTACTCTTAGTCTATAAGGCTTTGTGTCAGCCACTTTATACATATTGTATAACAGAGTGCGGATTGGCCGCGAAATCTTATTTAATATCCCTTGAAAGAGCACAACGATCAATTCTAAAGGTAATGTTCCGTAAACCTTTCCGGTATCGTTCGTCTCGTCTTTACAGGGAGGCTGGTGTGCTGACTATCAGACAGTTGTATATTTTCAGAGCAGCTTCAGCGTATCACAGAGTACTTCTGCGCTCACATGAGATCGAGTTACAGAAACCAAATCGTCGCTTACTTATATATATCTCACATGTCCGCACTGATTTTGCTAAACGCTTCTGCAACTATTCTCTCCCACATATTTGTAAAATATGTCACAAACAGTCATAAGTGCCTGGTTAAAAACTCTGGACTAAAGACAAACCGAATCATTGTTGATTACGCCCAAGTAAAATCTATACATATAATAAAACAGTAAAAATATTTTGTCTGTACATTTAGAAATTTTGACTGAAATGAATAGAGGGACACTTAAAAAGAAGAATAGAAAGCAAAAAAATTTTTTTCGAATTTCTTGTCTGTCTGTCTGTCTGTCTGTCTGTCTGTATGTATGATCACGATTATCTCCGAAAATACTGAACCGATTTACTTCAAACTTTCACCAATTGCTTTGTTTTAACTCAGCAAAACATTTAAAGTTGGTTTCATCAAAATCGGTTCATTAAAAAAAAAGTTATCGTCATTTGAATGAACTCAAGGCATGAGTTTGCCTGCAAAAATATAGCAAAAAAAAATAAGTGACATAAGAAAATATAAAATCCAAAGTCAATTCATCATCATTATACGACAGCATTATACCTATCCATAGTAATCCATACTAATAAAAAAGGAGAAGCTGACTAACTGACTGGCATATCAACGCAGGGCCTAAACTATAAGGGTTAGAAACTTTAAATTTTGCACAGGGGTTCCTTTTATAACGTAGGGGAGCACTGAGAAAGGAGTTTTGGAAATTCATCTCCTAAGGGGGTAAAACGGGTTGCAAAGTTAATATGAAACTTTGCCGTTTTTGAAGTTATTCGAATGAAATTCAGCATGAAGGTTCTTTACTGAAAGGTATGAAACACGAGTAAAATATTTTACTCAAAAATCATCCCTTAAGGGGGTATAATAGGGGTACAAAGTAAGCATGAAACGTTGCCATTTTGAAGTTAGTCGAATGAAATTCAGCATGAAGGTTCTTTACTGAAAGGCATGAAATACGAGTAAAATATTTTTCTCAAAAATCATCCCTTAAGGGGGTATAACGGATATGCAAAGTCGGTATGAAACTTTCCGTTTTAGAAGTTATTCAATTGAAATTCAATATTAAGGTGTTTCATTGAAAGTCATGAACTAATGTATTCCGGGTAAATCTACTGTTCCTGAGAAATCGACACATACGCGGGCGGAGTCGCGGACCAAAGGCAGACCTGACTTATATATCAACGCACAGCCAAAACTACTGTGCCCAGAAACTTGAAACAGGCACAGGGATTCTTTTTATGATGTAAATGAGCACTAAGAAAGGATTTTTAGAAAATCAAGGGGGGTGAAGTTTATATGGAATTTTCTAATTTCTGGACTTAGAAGTTTGAAAGTAGGTACACAACAAGTTCTTAATTAAAATTAAAAAAGATCTGTTTAGGTGAACCAGACAACATTCTCCCTTGAAGGGGTAAATAGGGGGTAGAGTTTCTATGGAATTTTTTAATTTCTAGACTTAGAATATAAAAATGGGTATGTAAGTTCTCGATTACAATTAAAAACATCTGTGTAGGTGAATGTATAAAATCCCCTCCTTAAGGGGCAACAATTGTTAAGTGTGTATGGACATTTTCTCAATTCTGGACGTTCATGATAACAATTAAAAAGATGTATGTAAGCCTGAAGGGATAAAATAGGGGAGTAGGGTTAGTATGGAAGTAAGTCCACGGTTACAATTAAAAAGATCTATGCAGGTGAAATGTATAAAATTCCCCCCTTAAGGGGTAAAAGCAGAGGGGGAGGGGTTTGTATGGAATTTTTATCATTTCTACTGTTCCCAAGGGAACGACATTAACGCGGGCGGAGCCGCGGGCAACAGCTAGTCTATAATATAATATATGGCTAGAGAGAAAAAGAAATAGCTTAAATTTGCTAAAGGGTAAAATTAATCACATGTATAAGTATTTTACGTTAGAAGTGTCGGAACCGGTTTTAGAAATTCGCCGATCGACAAAACACGTCTAAAATGTTGAAATTTTCATATATTCTCGGTCAGCACCTTTCATCACCCAAACAAAATTTCAAAAAATACTTCCATATGTTATTTAGCCTGTGAATACATAAAACAGTACGATATAATCAAAATAAATAAAAAAATCTGTACAACTTAAGCTATTTACTCACGCTCCAAGCTGCAACGGGAACCACGCCGGCCGTCGATGCATCTGCGCCGGATCCGACACGGGCGTCGGTCGGAACGCATGCAGGATCCGCTTCACGGCCCTTGCACTAAGTGCTAGTACGCCTACCATGGCTAGCACACACACTCCGCCGAAGACTGCCCAAAGCGCCTGTGAGAGAAATACTGATGTAGTAGGTAAAAAAAAAAGAGTTTTTCATCTCATCCTTACTATATTATATAGCCTCCGTGGTCCAGTGGTTAAGGCCTGTTGACCCGGGGGTCGTGGGTTCGATTCCCACCGAAAGCATACTTTGTTTAGTTGTTTCTAGTTTGGTTAGGACATTGCAGGCTTGAATCACCTGATTGTCTGATAATAAAGATGATTCCGTGCTTCGGAAGGCACGTTAAGCCGGTGGTCCCAGCTGCCATCTGGTAGTCGTTAAAGGAACCACGTCAGAGGCCGAGAAGCGGTTCCGAAGAACTCTGACACCAGGGTGTGCATGGTCGATTGACCGTGACACCTACTCGAAATGAATGATGAATGCGAAAGTGAGTTTGTTTTCACGCAGTAACTACTGCACCGATCATCATCTTTGCATACAAGTTCTCTGGAGTACGGAGAAGGACATAGGCTACCTTTTATCCTGGGAAAACTACTATTCCGGAGGGATCGTCATTAAAGCGGGCGGAGCCACGGGCGAAAGCTAGTCTTTTCATGAAGCGCGGCGGTGGTCCGTATACAGGGTCTACAATACGTTATTATTCACGAGGAAATAAAACGTATTTTTTATTCACAGCAGAATACTTTTACTTCGGGCAACATACTCTAAATCCCTCGTTTCACTCTGGCATTTACTTTAGAATCCCTCGCTACACTCGGATTTTATGCTAGGATCGTCGGATTCCATCCATCCTTCGTTCCTCTCTGGATTCAAAATATTGCCCTCGCCACAAAGTATTATGTTAGGCTCTTGTGTCATAAGTACCCATATATCTTTTCCTTTGCCATTTAGCTCCGATTACTGGTGATCGCCCGGCGGTCCCGGGTGACTTGCACCGAGGATAGGCCCTTCTAGCAACGTAGCCGTAGTCAAAAGATGAGAGTAGCTGCTCTCCAAAGGCTTTTGCCATTGTTTCTCAGACTGGCCCTTCAGGCTTGCATGCACGTATACGCGGCCCATCAGGCAATATGAGAGTTTGCTCCGTCCCTTGCGGGGGCCCTTTGGTGATGTCTGATGAAGTAGCAAAAGCTCACTTGGATCTAGCAACATAGTCATTTAAAAAAAAACCATTGCCATTTTTTGTGTGTTTTAGAGCTTTTGTTAGCTAGTTGTTATCATTTAGCTGTTACAGAGGAACTTAAGGTCACAAAGATTTTCGTCTAATAAAACTGGCTACACACTTAGGGCGTAAACCTAAGGGACGTGAACGTCTTTTTCTATTGAGAAGTAGAAAGTGCCCAGGTCTATATAAGGCCTAAGAGCCAGGTTTAGCATGTTGGGGGCATGTAGGTGGTAAACGAAATCAAAATAGTTTTGGGTTGCTATTTTTGCCCATTCTCTTGATCGGCTATTACGATCTAAACGAAAAAGGTGCAGCTGGCACGTTTTTATCTTCTCCCAGCCGAGTACGGAAGAGTTTTTTCACATTATTAAATTTAAACAAAAAAATGCCTACCATTTAAAAATTACAATCATAACACTAAAGATTAGGCCAAAGTAAATAATAATCGAAAGCTTCGTATAATAATGTTATGAAAATCACTTACATAGGTCTCATATGAAGCTGTGTCTGTTTCATCTGGATCTGTAACAAAACAATGTTTGTTAGTTTGTTATCACAACCTGGCTAAAGCCAGACACCTGGCTACTTTACTCTCTAATAACTATTCCGATCTCGATGCTGTAACCATAGTATCACGTTTTTTTCCCTTGCGGGGTAGACAGAACCACGATCTATAAATCCTTATGACCACATTTTGCATTTTGGTAGGCGTATTTGGGAAACGGAATCAAAGTATTGATGGGTTGCTAGCCGCATCGCCTATTGACATGATTAGGCAGATTTTCGCCCAGTGCCTCGATCGGCTTTAAAGATCTGCGCGGGAAAAGAAGTAGCTGGCACATTCTACGTTTTTTCTTTTCTCCCAGACCAGCATGGAAGAATGCTGTAACCGCCTTAGATTATCTCCTTACTAGAGGAATAGGCTCTAACTATAATATTTAACTCTACACTTACTATTCTTTATCATAGGATCCTTGGTAAACTTGCATATAGGCAGCAGGGGCGTCTTCGCCCAGGATTACAAGGTGTGCAAGGGTGTTGTTTGGAAAATAGGCCTATTCATGCACTTTTTTACGTCACTAACATTTTAATTATTACAATTTTATTTATATTCAAATCATTACCTTATTATTTTACAAAAACTACAAGCTTCCAGCGTTTCGAAAACAACCACTGCAGAGAAGTCACGCCAAAATACAAGCAAAACAAAGCTTATAAACATCTAAGAGACCTCTCCAACCCGTCTGGCCAGCGTGGAGAGTGTAGGTCAAGTCCTCTGGCTGCTCTGGCCAAGTATGGCCCTATTATTACAGAGAGGGTCGTACTCCTGTAGTGGAGACTAAAAAGGACCTGATGATGATGATGATGATTATCCATTCATACGGCTTGGTACTTACCATAGGCCGTAGTATTTCCCGCGGGTCGAATACAACCTCTCTCATCAACTACATTGACTCTTGCCAACAATTTGACATAGGTACATCTAAAATATTGTCGACGTATACCGCTTGGCACTTACCATAGGCCGTGGCATTTCCCGCGGGTCCAATACAACCTCTCTCATCAACTATATTGACTCTTGCCAACAATTTGACATCTAATTTCAAATGCGGATCGCGTCTCTCATCGTTTCTATCCGTACGTTCACTTATAGGGATTATAAGCCACCTCGTGTTGTCTCCACTAGCTATGGGTCCATCGGCGTTGACCCTCTTTGTGATTGTATTCGCGAACCATGGTGAGGGATGGGCATCTGTCACCATCTGCTTGCCGATGCTGTTGGAAAAGAAATATGATATTAACTTTAAAGCCAGAAAGTCATACTTTCATACTTGTCTGGCTGCCTGTTATATCTTAACGCGTCAACCACTGAGCTGATTTAGATGAAATTTGGTGTGATGATAGTTTAGGGCCTGGGGAAGGACATAGGACACCTTTCATCCCGGAAAAAAGTACTGTTCCTGAGGAAACGACATTCGCGATCGGAGCCGCGGGCAAAAGCTAGTATGTTATAACTAGCTTTTGCCCCCGGATTTTACCCCCAGCTCCACCTGCGTCAATGTAGATAATTTGAAAACAGTAAATTTTTCGGGATAAAAGGTACCTGATGTCCTTCTGCGAGCCTCAAAGTACCTGCATATCAAAATTAATCGCAATTAGTTTAATATTTGAAGCGTGAAGTGGTTACACATTGACAGAGTTACTTTCGCATTTATAATATTAGTACGTATGGGATATGCTGAGCTGTGCCGCTGAGGTATATCAATCGAGTGATGGATTGCTCGATTCATCTTCATGATCAAGGCTCGTATGCTCCAAAGATAAACAAAGAATCATAACTCAAATTCAGAAAGTCGATTCGACATATACGTCATTCTTAGTTTCATAAGCACGAAATGATGTCTTCTGTTTTTCTTGCCTTCTATTTGCCCATCAAAATTCATTCAGAAGTTTATTTTAGCCAGTCTATAGTTAGCCAATAGCTTCATTTATTTTTCTAGTTTATTATTATTGTTTATCAACCAAATAATAGTGTAAATATTTTTGTTTATACAAGCTTTTATTTATTTTCCCCTGTCCCGATGTTTGTTTATTGTTGTAATCAAATCTTGCAAGTTTAATTTGATCCACTACCCGGTTCATGATCATCACCATCGTCAACCTACACTTCCACTGCTGGACATAGATCTCTCCCATGGCACACCACTTCCCGGTTACCGAGCGGGAATTTTGCATGCATGTGTAAATCTGATGACAATACAATATCATGGAATCTTTACGCTGGTCTGATGATAGAGTCGGAAGGTCATAGGAACTCTTAAACTAAAACTAAAGAAGGTACATCAATCGTATTTGGGCTCATTTGATTTGCCTTGAAAAGTACTTTATATTATCGATTCATTTATAATAAAAACTTGTCACAAAAATGTAATTTTTGTAAAAAACTTATTTCCACGGAGCCCCTGACGACAATTCCCATGAGTCGACTGGTATGATCATAAACGACGCAGCAAGGCGGACAACCACCAGTCCGCTAAGTGGATCTTACTACAGCCGAACCATGAGAGTCTATTTTAGTTACTCCACACGTTGATCACGAATATGGGCATTTATAACATCAAATTACACCGATTTCAAATTATAAAGACTAAAACAGTGGAATTCACGGGGTTTGTTTTAGTCTGTTTTGCAAGTTGCTCCTAGTGGACTTTATAATTTGATTTGTTTTAGTTCTAATCCAGTATACAAAATGATGTCAGTTCAAGATTTTATAAGCTGTTTTTATGCAACTTAGTAGGCAAACAGGTAAGTTTCAGGCCCACCTAAAGTGTTTATACATAAATATTAATCACGTCTTTATCCCTTACAGGATATACAGAGCCTAGGCTCTATTACAGAAGGCAGTCAAGGATCGGGAGATACCAAGTGGTGGAAAATGCCAACCAAAGTTGTGGCACGTTGATCCATATCAAATAAGACACGATTGTCTGAAATGTTCACGAATTCCCTCGGCTGGCACTTACGATTTAGCTGGAAGATAAGCAGTTGCTTCTCTTAAATTAATGGTATATTCTGTCTTTCGTTTTAGAAAGAAAAGCATGGAAGATCCATTGTAAAGTTGTTGCAAAGAGCTCAATGAAAGAAGAAAAATCCATGCGGGCGGGACTTGAACCGGCGACCTAGGTCGTACATAGACCTAGACCGCCGGTTCAAGTCCCGCCCGCATGAACATTTTTCACCATATTTTATTTCTTAATTTATTAAGAGTATGAAAATAGCATTGTAAATGCAAAATAAAACACTTATAAAATGAAAGAAAAATCCATTTCGCTTCATTTTTCCGTCCTTCGCGATATAAAAGTAACCGAAACGGAAAATCCAAAATTGAGAATACTCGTATTGGACGCGCGGCAATATGATTGGAAATATTGGCAGCGACAGCCGGTGACAGCAATTCTCAAACGATTTCAGAGAGCAAAGTGTCAGTATCACGTATCACTGAACAAAGGAAGGTAGCGGTGTTGAATATACAAGTAAGTGTATAACAAATGCTGCTGTATATCTTGATGTAAGTATAATTCTTATCCTTACTAATATTATAAATGCGAAAGTGAGTTTGTTTGTTTGTTTATTTGTTTGTTTGTTACGCTTTCACGCCGTAACTACTGAACCGACCATCATGAAATTTTGCATACAAGTTCTCTGGAGTGCGGAGAAGGACATAGGCTACCTTTTATCCCGGGAAAAAGTACTATTCCCGAGGGATCGACATTGACGCGGGCGGAGCCGCGGGCGAAAGCTAGTAACTACATAAAGTTATTTGAAGTAACGCGAGACATAATAACAAACGGTTTCACTCATGTTTTTGTTATACAATAGTACTTCTTCTTCTTTTCGAGTCAAAATAGCTATATATATATATATATATAGGCATGGTGAAATTTTTATCGTTCTGAACCCTTAAAGGGGTGATTCAGCCCGTATATGAACAACTTTTCCTATGGGACCAATGCTGGGAACTCCAAAACAAAATTGACAGTTTCATACAAAAATGTTCGACCAGCCGGTCAATTTGTATGGGAACGTCATAAAAAATTTTTAGGTTCCCAGCATTGGTTCATATCGACGGGCTGAATCACCCCTTTAACGATTCAGAACGATAAAAATTTCACAATGTATATATTTATTAAAAGAAAATACAAGCTTAACAAAGCTTTTAAACATCTAAGAGACCTCTCCAATCCGTCTGGCCAGCGTGGAGAGTGTAGGCCAAGTCCTCTGGCTGCTCTGGCCAAATATGGCCCTAGTAGTACAGAGAGGGTCGTGCTCCTGTAGTGGAGACTAAAAAGGACCTGATGATGATGATGATATATTTATTAAATGTTATATCAAGTAAGACCAAAATTTAGCTACATCGACGGCACGATCATTTGCCTTAATCAAGTCCTCTAAAATACAGGAAGTAGGACAGCTGGGGCAGTTCATTAGATAGGTCATCGTCTGAACAGCAATACAATACAATAGTCCTTGTAGTAACGAAACTGTCAAGGACATATTTTGACTAAGGTGTAGAGTTTTTGAAGTTGTACTACTTAGTGTGGAGTCAGAAGTGAGTCTCTATGAGATCTGATAACTTTTGCAAGTGTAATAAGATCAACTGTCCGGGGTCCAATGGAGCTGAAGTTTTGCAAAATGTTAACAAGTAGATCTGATGATTTTCATCATCAGATCCTTTTTAGTCTCCACTACAGGAGCACGACCCTCTCTGTACTACTAGGGCCATACTTGGCCAGAGCAGCCAGAGGACTTGGCCTACACTCTCCACGCTGGCCAGACGGGTTGGAGAGGTGTCTTAGATGTTTATAAGCTTTGTTTAGCTTGTATTTCCTAAGTCGCCTTCTACGACATCCACGGGAAGACTTGGAGTGGTCCTATTCTACTCTGCCGGATACCACACGGATATCGTAACGGGATCTGATGATTAAGAACTTCTCAAAGCTGAACAGCTCAGTCACCAAATTATGCAGAGTAAAAGCTTATCATAAAATGAATTTTTTTTAAATTTTAGGACCGTGAGGGTCATCAGCCCATAAGCTGTTCGGCACCATTGCCCATAAATTTGCCCTTGGCCAAAAGTTCAGCATTGCCATCCAACGTGGCAATGCTGCTAGCCTTCTGGGCACGCTACCGCGAGGCAACGATCTACCCGGACATTTTATTTGTAAATAAATATTGATTTGTATTTATTTTTAGTTGTAGCATTAGTTAAGTTATTTTAAATTTAAATTGTATATATATTTGAGTATTATTATTAAAATTTTTGATTAATATGTTATGAATCAGTGACGTGCAGTTCATACAGACAATCTACCCTGAACTCGCTAAAAATACCTATATACATTTATTCCATACATAAAGGAAAATCCTCTATTTGTGAGTTTTGTGTCCTAAGTCTTTGCTGATTTTTACTCCATTTCAGATTTTAAGGGTCACATATATGCATTTAATTTTTACACGTATCCCGTTGATTTTAGCAAACAGTTCTCCAATGATTGAGATCATATACGCAAATCAGAAGGTGCAGGTTTTACGTCATGCTAACCTAACAAAATATCCCTCCTTGTTTATTTATTTTCCATTTATTGATAAACCTTTTGTTCAGGCATTTCAGTAGCCACTGCAAATAGTAAAAAGAGGGCAGGTTCCAGTTGATGTTCGCAAGGAGTGCTCCCTTGATGGAGACCCTATACTTACACAGAGACAGAAGTGTAATACTAACCTGACAAAATAACCTTGCTTTTCCAGGCCCTTCGGTAGCCTCTGCGGGTAGCGGGGAGGTGACAGGGTCCAACTGATGTTGACAAAGAGCTCCCCCTTGATGGAGACCACATATGCCGAGACCGTAGGTGCAGGAAGGCGAGGCGAGTGGGCACATGAGCACACGCCAGCCACACATTCTGAAATGGTAAGTATTTTTAACACAATCTCTCAATTATTACGATCAGCGGTAGACTTGCATATTTCTCACCTCTTTGCTATTTAATTTTTTGCCGCTTGCTATCTACCATTTTTGTGACATCCCCAATAATATTTTTGTCGCTCCTATTTGTTGCTTGCCCCCCTGAAAAATCTGCCACTCTAAGCTTGAAGACACCTTGAATCCAGCGTTTCCCTGCGACTTTAGTCAAGGTTGCTATGACTATGAGACTGGCTCATGGATGTTAGGTATCCTAAGTAGTCTGACATGTAACCCAATCACGTGCAGTCTATTGTCTATTTATAGACTCTGTCTACCCTGGACTTAATAATAACTAAACATATATAATTTTCTTTTGCTCTAACAAAAATGATGCTCGGTGCACCTAAAATAGTTGATTTTGATCAAACTGTTTTTGGCGGCCTGCGGACGCTGTATCTACTTATTCACATCTAAGACTAAGTATGTATGTCTACCTTCCTAAAAATGTCTGTTCACGTCGCTGATGTAACCCCCTAGATCAAAAGAAGCGGCGGCGCTCCAAGTGTTAGAAAAAATAAATCCAAATTCAGAAGGCGGCAAACGACGTTTACCAGCCGTGCCGATTGGGTAAGTTTTAAGCTGAATTGTAAGAAAAATAGTAGGCAAATGAGCGGCAGGGGGTGATATTTTCCCCACCTAATATTTTTAGATCTAGTACTGCTGGTGTCCAACGTTGCGACTGCGCCGGTACATGGTTTCATCCCCATCTACTTTCTACGTTGATACTGTCGCTATGTAGCTCGTCACATGCCACTTCTAATAGCTTATATGTATCTATGATGTTTTCACTGACATGGCACTGCTATTGGTGGATCTGTGTGCTGAAACTTTGGGTGGCAGATTTTGGGTGGGCGGAAAGTAAAATAGGATTGGCAAATAATCTAGTTCTCATGACGTCACGTCACAAACAGATAGATTAGGCAATAAATTGAATAGCCTAGAGGCGGCAAATAAGTAAAACCGCTGCTGGGCGTAGTAAACTATTACAATAGCAGTGGCATGGCACAAGTTCAATCGACGATAAATCGTGACCTAACAACTCGGAATATTTGGATCCCGCAAAGATATATCGAATTACTAATACATTAGATGGTCTACTTAGTAATTCGATATATATTTGCGGGATCACACAATAATTCAAGCAAGTTGGGTGGATCTATCACATTACTAAATACATCAGATCCCTGGATTTTTCTAACAGTGCTAACAAATTATTTGCATATATGTGATAGCATCCTTCGGCAACAATAATATATAAAAAAAAAATATATAAAAAAAAATATTGATCGCCGTATCGAAAACGCCTGGAAGAGCTTCTGGCGACCTTCCATTGTGTCTAAGGCACAAATCCCTCCAGATGTGTATCTTACCTATTCTTACCAATGGCGCACAGACTTTTGACTAAGAGTAAAGTCCAGACTCAAGGTATGTCAGCGGGCGATGGAGCGAAGCTCGGCGGATGCTCGGCGTTCGTCGAATAGACAGGGTGAGGAACACTGAGCTACGCTCTAAGACCAGGGTTGTCGATGTGGGTGTCAAGGCGGCCAAACTCAAGTGGGATTGGGCCGGACATGTATGCCGAATGACATCCGATCGATAGGCCCAGAAGGTCACTCTATGGTGGACGTAGGCGAAGGGGTAGACCGCGAACGAGATGGTGGGTTGACATCCAAAAGTTCTTGGTGAACTGGCAGCAGGCTGTGTTAGAAAGAGATCAATGGAAAACCGAAGGGAAGGCTGAAAAAATGTGTGCCATTGTACTTACAATACAAATAAATTCCGAGTGAAATTCAATACAAGCAATCTTTATTTATGGTGGTAAACATTTAGTTATATATACACAAACATTTATCCCACAAAAAATTTGAGATTGATTAATTATAGCCCAACTAATTATCAACCAGGACTGCAGTTTCGTGTTGAGGTATAATAGGAGAGGTATGTGGCAAGCTTTAAATTTTCTAAATACCTACCCAAAAATTGGTACCAGCTTTCCTACTATATCTTTGTGTATCCTAACGATAAAACATGATACTGTATTCGGTATATGTATGATTTTTCCGGGGTAAAGATGCCTTTCATCCCGGAAAGTAGTGTTCCCTTGGTGTCAATATTAAAGCTAAAGATAAAAATATAAAAAATCACACAAAACCTTTCAGGCAAGTAGGCGACCAATACTGTTGAAAAGAGTTTCTTTCGGCGTTTCTTCTCTGCAGTGGTCGGCTTTTGAACAATAAGTAATAATTTGAATATAATTTAAGAAGTATTATTTAAAATGTGAATTGACGTGAAAAAGTGCCTGAAAAGTTCTATTTTCTGAATAAATCTTTGAATCTTTGGTATATCGATGACTTTTCCGGGATAAAGATGCCTTTCATCCCGGAAAGTACTGTTCTCGTAATATGCCGCGGGTGAAGACTACTCCGAAAAGAACTGCCCTTGACTTACTAAACAAACCTTAACCTTAGATATCTAAAATCAACAGCAGGTCAGTAGGTAGTCCGGAAGAACCTATTGGATTACAAGCGATGACGCAAGCCTTATTGATTCAGCAAATATAATTGTCGCATGAACAAATGTTTTCAGCCCAATGTCGATTAGTAATTGGAGTAGAGATAATTAATTTGCTTATCGACATGGTGAAATTAAATTCATTAGCAAACGTTTAAGGATTGACTCAGACCACGAATCTGAACAACTTTCATTACGGGGATCATTCGTGGTTTCAGGAACGCGCGTTGACGGCGCCCTAAGAGTCTACATTCAATTTATAGGTATGTTCCAACAATAAAATCAAATAAATTACATAACTACGTAGTACGTAGATAATTCTCTGATTTATTTGTCTGTCTGTATGTAAAATATAATGTCAAAAAGGTTTGAATTTATTTCGATAACACAGCTTTAACTGTTCTGCAGATCGTTAGTTTAAATTAAACACAAATTATGAACTCAATAAAATTATGATTAATACATAACCAAGTTTCAAAATTCTTTCAAAATAAACATTAAATCATACACGAGACACTACATAATAATTTTAAAGTAATATTATTCCGTGATATATCTTGGGGAATGACAAAATATGTTAGCAAAAAGTATTAAGTTACGTTAAACAATATTTTTTTATTTCATTTTTGCATCTTTCATATAATTAAATAGCAAGGTTTGTTATATATGATGAGGTGGCTTGAAACGAAACGCATAAACGCGCGGTCATCAAAGCGAACGCAGCACGCGGCATGTTTTTGACAGTCAAAACATCTGGCAAATAAAATGTTGAAAAATGTTTCTTGTAATCCTTACTAATATTATAAATACGAAAGTGAGTTTGTTTATTTGTTTATTTATTTGTTTGTTTGTTTGTTTGTTTGTTTGTTACGCTTTCACGCCCTTACTACTGAACCGATCATCATGAAATTTTGCATACAAATTCTCTGGAGTACGGAGAAGGACATAGGCTACCTTTCATCCCGGGAAAAAGTACTGTACCCGAGGGATCGACATTGACGCGGGCGGAGCCGCGGGCGAAAGCAAGTAAATATTTATTTTAATTTGTGACTTACATTATTTACCACATGCATACACACGCACACACAGTCACACATACATACCTTTACACTTATAAATGTTCTTGTTTGTTTTGTTTTCCTTTTTGATATGTATAAATATATTTTTGGCGAGCTCCGTGGCGCAGTGGCCAACACGCCAGCCTGCGGGTACCCGGGTTCGATCCCCGGTCGGGTCGTGCGTGATGGATAACGATATTTTTCAGATTGACCTGGGTCTTGGATGTTTATCTATATAAGTATCCTTATCCTTACTAATATTATAAATGCGAAAGTAAGTTTGTTTGTTTATTTGTTTGTTTGTTTGTTTATTTGTTACGCTTTTACGCCGTAACTACTGAACCGATCATCATCAAATTTTGCATACAAGTTCTCTGGAGTGCGGAGAAGGATATAATATAATATTTATAATAAACTAGCTTTCGCCCGCGGCTCCGCCCGCGTCAATGTCGATCCCTCGGGAATAGTACTTTTTCCCGGGATTAAAGGTAGCCTATGTCCTTCTCCGCACTCCAGAGAACTTGTATGCAAAATTTCATGATGATCGGTTCAGTAGTTACGGCGTGAAAGCGTAACAAACAAACAAACAATCAAACTCACTTTCGCATTTATAATATTAGTAAGGATAAGGATTATAGTATCGTTGAGTTAGTATCCTACGACTCAAGTTCACAGCTTACAGTAGGGCTACCTCAATTTGTGTAAATACGTCCCTATATATTTATTTATACTTCATTAACAGATGTAGTCTTAATGTAAACCTTAAAAAGAAGCAGGGGGTCATTTTCCATTACGAGTATCATTAGATTACTCACTGGGAAGTCCTAGCATCATATTGTAATCAAGATTCCTGAAATAAGTAAATGACTTTTTATTGTAGTGAAAATTTGTTATTCATGATGAGGTGATCTTATACATATGGGGCATGTAGAAACGTATACCGTCTGTCTACACCTTCTTCAACATTCAACCTTTTCACCAAGAAAATAGCAGTCTTTGACGATTAATTTGTTAAAAACACATGGAAAAATGGATACGTGTTTAAAACTTTCTCCCAAATAAAGTGTTTTAATTTTGCTTATCTCACTTCGATTAGTGATTAAGAATTGATGATTTTTACAAACTCACATCTCATCTGCAGTATTTAATTAAAGTTATAGTCAATTACAGAGTAAAATTTAATGGTTCTACTCGTACATTATTTGTCCTGTTTTCTTTAATTTTGAAAAGTTTACAATGGTAGATAGTTATTCAATAAAAATAATACGTACCTAAAGCTGTATTCTGATACACCTGTCTTTATATAATTTATTAATATTTCATTGTTATTATTATCAAGCATTATTGTTTTATTTGCAAGTACTAGCGGCGAAGTTTTAGCCCAAAAACGCCGCCTGCGTAAAAAGACGACTTGAAAATAAGACAAACAATCAAGAATATCAGAAAAATCAGCAAATAGCTACGTAGCGAAAATGATTGAATACGTATTCATAAGACGGTTTATTAGAAAAAAGAAAACTATCCTAAAAATTGTGAAAAGTTCAAAGTTATGGCATGTATTGTCGAGTGCTGCCGACCACTCGATGCATATTGAACACTGGCAGTCTTTGATCAAATATAATGGCAGATACGCGATTCGCGCTAGAAAAATGGCACAGGCAAAACAGCGCCCTTATCGGGTTTCGGAGCTGTTTTGTCCACAGTTTCAATAAACCGCGCTAGCACATGGTTAGCATTCACACGTCACACGATGACGAAAGTCAGTGAAAATATGCAAAAACTACGCGTCAAAAGTGAAAAAGAAAGATGGAGAGTCATACTTTCAGTATGTACCGTTTTTGTTGTTGTTTGTAAGTATGCATGATGTTTTGGCTCGGGGACATTATTTAGGCTTCATTTTGTATGAGACTGAGTATCTACCATCATATTTGATCGAAGCTGGCAGTCGATTAATATCGACTGTGATATAGTGAAAATTAGCACAATTCGATGTCCACCGAATTTTTTCCGACATAATGTCGAGCGAATGAGAATCGACCCCCTTATATTCAAATAATAATATAATAATAATAATAATAATAATCGTTTATTATATATTATATTCAATATTATAATATTATATAGTATATTCAAATAATGTCTAATAGTCGTTCTTAACAACATATTGAAAATCTTTGGAGGAAGCCTATGCCCAGCCGTGGACTTCTTGCGGCTAAGATGATGAAGTAATTGTTTGTACTCAAATAGCAAAAAAAATTACTGTTGTTACAAACATGTTGTGGTTGTAATAAACTCCTTAAAAATAATGTTTTACTGGGCAAATGGGAGGAAGCGTTCATAGAATTTTTAATACTTTTTGTGTTTGTTTCGTACCATTGTGATTGGGAAGAAAACTTCATGGGACGAAACGCTCTACTACTCCTCTCCCTATCACATTCCACATGTCTTTTACACTTCCACCCTTCCAGGATATAAAAGCTCTTGATAGTCCATTCACTCACCGTCTAACTCAACCAGTCTATTGGCGACTGTATGTCCATCCCAAGGGTGAGCCGTCATCAGCACCAAGTAGGAGCACCCTGGTTTGACAGCACAAGTCTCCGCGACGTTATTCGTGAAAGCGGGAACAATCCACCACTGGGCATCCTAGTAAACAGAAACAAAATTAAAAATAAGCTTTTTGAAAACATTAAAATGCTTACAAGCGAAAATCCCATCAATTTATTATTTTACGAAGCATCAAAGTGACAAATCTTAATCTGCACTAATAATGAACTTATAGTTCTTTTGAGATTACTTACACTTAAAAAAACGATTTTCTTAATTCTTTATATTTTTTTTTTAGATATGATTCAGGAGAATAAGCCTCTTAAGTGAGGTTCTTATTTAAAGATTTTTTCAGAAAATAGGCCTATTCAGGCACTTTTTCACGTCAATTCACATTTTAAATAATACTCATTACATTATATTCAAATTATTAATTATTGTTTAAAAGCTACAAACTACTAGCGTTTCGGAATCGACCACTGCAGAGAAGAAGACGCCGAAAGAAACTCTTTTCAACAGCAGTATTGTGATCAAGTACAGTAAAATTTTGTGGAAGACTTTCCATTAACAGATCTTCCATTATCAGCCTATTAGCCAACTTAATGTACAACGTTTTGATAGTCACTTCATCAAAATACATGACGTTTTATATATCTATACTTAATATTATAAAGCTGAAGAGTTTGTTTGTTTGTTTGAACGCGCTAATCTCAGGAACTACTGGTTCAAATTGGAAAATTCTTTTTGTGTTGGATAGTACATTTATTGAGGAAGGCTTTAGGCTATAAAACATTACGCTGCGACTAATAGGAGCGAAGCATCAACAAAAAATGTTTTGAAAACGGGGGAAAATTGTTCATATACTAAGAAAAGAACTAATTAATCATAATAACAGAAATTGTATAATAATAACAAAAAATGTTTTGAAAACGGGGGAAAATTGTTCATATACTAAGAAAAGAACTAATTAATCATAATAACAGAAATTGCCGCGGACGAAGTCGCGGGCAACAGCTAGTCTTAAATAAAAATAGTCGATCATACGAAAGCAGCGGCCAGCGAGGAGAGTGTAGGCCAAATCCTCTGTCTGCTCTGGCCAAGTATGGCTCCGGTAGTACATATAGGGTCATGCTCCTGTAGTGGTGACTAAAAAGACCTGATGATGACGATAATGCTATTTTGAGGTACGGTAAAAAGACGTGATGATGATGATATTTTAAAGTACGGAACCTTATAGATAACTAGCTGATGCCCGCGACTTCGTCCGCGGCAATTTCTGTTATTATGATTAATAATTAGTATAGATGAATAATTTTCCCCCGTTTTCAAAACATTTTTTATTGATGCTTCGCTCCTATTGGTCACAGCGTGATGTTTTATAGCCTAAAACCTTCCTTAATAAATGGACTACCCAACACAAAAAGAATTTTCCAATTTGAACCAGTAGTTCCTGAGATTAGCGCGTTCAAACAAACAAACAAGCATACAAACAACAAACTTTTCAGCTTTATAATATTAGTATAGATTAAAGGAATTCAAGGTGGTCTAACTTGATCTAAAATATCTAAGAATGTATCGCCAAGTAGTGAAAATGTATCGGCGCATTTTAAAATAATTACATTGAGTAAATTTCTCAATCTACGATGGTTCTGTGATGTTTCAAGTCATTATGTACCTACGAGTATATCTATCGACGATGGATTAACTACCAAAGCCTTTAAATATTTGTTTATAATCTTAAATTGTTTATCTCAGTTCATTTAGTTCCCACCATCGCAGAAAGGTATTGATGTTTAACTAAGTTAGTATTAGCTGATAACCGCTCCGTGGCGCGGTGCTTAAAACGCCAGCCTGCGACACGAGAGTTCCCGGGTTCGATCCCCGGTCAGGTCATGATGGAAAACGATCCTTTTCAGATTTACCTGGGTCTTAGATGTTTATCTATATAAATGTAGTATCGTTGAGTTAGTATCCTACGACACAAGTTCAAAACCTACTGTGGAGCTAGCTCAATTTGCGTGATATGTCCCTACATATTTATTTATTTAGATAATAAGAATGATCCGCAATAGAAAGTAGGTAGGACGTGTCTGATTGTTTCCATGACATTCGTCCCCAATTCTAAAATTAATTCTCCCAAGCTGGTTTGGGAGAAAAGAAAAAGACGTAGAATATGCCAGCTGCTTCTCTTCCCGCGCAGATCGTAAAAGCCGATCGAGGAAATGGGCAAAAATGTGACGAATCATGTCAATATGCGATGCGGCTAGCACGGCATCACTGTTTTAATTCTATTTTCCACCTACACGCCCTTCCTCGGGTGGTACTGCTTCCTCAGAGTTACTTACTCCGGGAATGTTGTACTCGTAGCACATCGGGGACTTGCAGTCTACCGTGTCTGTCATACTGCGCACTTCTAGCGAATAGTCGCGCGCCGGTGAATCTGCACAGAGTAAAAAAATATTGTTAGTTACAAGTCATAATCATAATACATAAATGCCTCTTCTTATTAATACTTTAACCGCCACGCCGGTCACCGTTGACCGGCAAACAATTGAAAAACTAACTATTGTATCTGGGACTTCGGCAGTCAATGTGGAGAGAGACCATTATCGTTGGAGTGATTAATATGCAATCAGATGTTATCATCGAACATGCTTTAAAATATTTTGAAATCGGGTTTAGAAAAACGAAAACCCATTCGAATAATATTTAAAAAAAATGCTAGCGGTCCAAAAATTGAGAATTAATCAACCTAACATTTGTATTTAGTCAAAGTATTTTATTCATCGTAAGATATTTTAAATACCATTTGGTGAACGTTAGTTACACATTATTATTTACAACATTAATATTGTTGACGACAATAACCTTAGAGCTAAGTGTACGCCGCTTCCAAGGCGGAGTGCAGAAGTTAGAGTTAAATAAATAAATATAAGAAACATATACGGGCAAATCACACAGATTGAGCTAGCCCCAAAGTAAGTTCGAGACTTGTGGCATGGGATACTAACTTAACGATACTATATTTTATAACAAATACAAATCCAAGACCCAGGCCAATCTGAAAAAGATCATTTTCCATCTTGACCTGGCCGGGGATCGAACCCGGTCACTCCGTGTCACAGGCAGGCGTGTTGACCGCTGCGCCACGGAGCTAATCAGTTTCGTCGAGTTTGACAATGCGTTATTCTTCGAGTTCTACGGATCTATTTATGACTCGTGATACTATGAACGTAAATTTCGCGCCGGTTAGCCAAACTAAACAAACAACATCGTACATCTCATGGTGTGCAGTGACGATCACACGGGTGGTAAGGTGGGCAACTGCCCGGGGGTTCGCGCTTGCAGGGGCCTCATGCTTTGAGCCTGAAGCGACTTAGGACAGCGTGGCATTTATTCATTCAAAATCGAGCCAGGGACTTTTCAGTGTGCGGTTTTCACAACTGTCGTTGGCCTACCTGCCCATTAAAATTGATAATGGGAACATGCACACATTTTTTAAGTTTTCTTTTGACAGAGCTATCAAAAATAAATATATAGGCACATATCACACAAATTGAGCTAGCCCCGCAGTAAATTGTGAACTTTTTTCGTAGGATACTAACTCAACGATACTATATTTTATAATATTTTTTCAAACCTATGTTATAATAGATACTTGTACGAGTATAGATGAACATCCAAGGCCCAGGTCAATCCGAAAAAGATCGTATTCCATCTTGACCCGGCCACTGCGCCACGGATCTTGCCAAAAATAGCCATATCGGTGAAAAAAATACCTTATATACATAGTATCGCGTCTTTTTCCCTTGCGAGGTAGACAGATCCTAGGTCTTTAAGATTTTATGGCCACACTTAACATGTTGGAGGGCGTATACATGGAAAACGGAATCACATAGTGATGAGTTGCTAGCCGCATCGCCTATTGACATGATTCCGCAGATTAGCCCAATCCCTCAATCGGCTTTTACAATCTGCGCGGGATGAGAAGCAGCTGGCACATTCAACGTTTCTTTTCTCGCAGACCAGCTTGGAAGAGAAAAAAATACATTGATAACTCAAAACCGGTTTAATATAAAGGTTACAGAGTCACATTTTTCTCTCGTCGTAAACGCCGCTAAGAATAAACAACAGACTAGTGAAGTCATTTATTTATCATTTAGCGCGCATAATGTTAGAACTGATCGGCAGTTATGTTGAATAATTAGTTTCGGAAATGGCTGCATAATAAAAGTTGCTATAAATTTTATAGACTATTAGACCAACGTTTTGATAGTAACTTCAAAATACATTGCGGGTTTCCTATGATTGACTATTTTTATTAAAGATGTATAAAACGTAATGTACTTTGAAATGACTATCGAAACGTTGTACACTGAGTTAGCAAATAGGCCGGCTGGTTATATTTGTTTTTAATTTTTGAAGTGAAAACTTCTTTAGCGGCGTTGTACACTTTTTGGGATGGGTAAAAAATCTTAAACTCGCGTCAGGACACGTGATCTGATTGAAAATTCGTAAGACGGTCACATGACCTAAGACCGCGGGTGCGGCGTAGAGGAGGAAAAATATCTACCCTCTCTTTCTACCGCCCGGAGGTTTCACTTCTACTGGGACTCCGGGAGTGCAACCCGTTGTTTTTTTTATGATTTAGTACGGCAAACGAGCAAGCGAATCACCTGATGGTAGTGCGGTAGCGGTAAGTGATCACCGCTGCCCATGAACAACTGCAACACCAGGATGTGACAGGAGCGTTGCCGGCCTTTCAAGGAGTTAGGGGAAGGACTTTGGGGAGGAGGAGATAGGGGCGGGGAGAAAGGGGAGGATGGGCCTGCGGCTCTCGCACTTTTGAAATTGACTTTTCCAACCAACTTTAACCAAACTAAAAGTATCGATATCAATTGTAAAGTGCCTTTTACAGTATATTTAAGCTTGATGCTTAAACAGATACCATTTTCAAAATCTATTCTTCATCCAAGTTTCCCATTGTTTTTCTTTTTCATTTGTGTAAATGCCCAACACTGGTGTTAGATTTGTCAAGCTGGCTAAAGGCATCTGACATTCGGCTGCCCTACGCAGAAGATTAAAAAATTAAAAAAAAAATCGTCGTCAGCAAATCAATACGCAGCTGCCAATATTTATATTTTATTTTTATTAAATTTATTTAGGAAATAAAAGCAAATTATTTTTTCTGCTTGGACAATCTACGCTAAAACAAAGTGTGTTTACCGTTTCTACGATAATACAAGTAAGTCTAACCAAGAAACTTGTAATAAACATTGAGAACACCAGATTTTACAATGTCAAATACATTGATGACTGATGTGCTTGAAAGCTACAAGCAAGTATCTTTTTGATATACTTGTTTTCATATAGAAATCGTGTTTTCGTTAAGGGCCCGTACTACCTCACACTGCTTTGCATGATTGACTGTTATATCAATAATAATTAAATACTCAAGTTGAAATAAAAATGCAGCAAAGTTCAGGGCTAACTCTGGTAACTATATGACTCAAAAACACGATTGCGTTAAATTTTCTCTATAGGAAAAAATTGCAAAGTTGCCTCCAAATCACGTCTAATTTACTCGGTATATAGCATTATTCACCAAATACATTAAAATTAACCTTGAAACTTTTGATTATTATTGCATTACAGATAAGGCAGCCATCATATGTTTTTCTTTTTCGAATCACCCTTAAATATTCCTAAAAAACGAAAATATCCAAAGTAGCCAACGCGTTTAGACCATCCGCGGTTGTATCGCCACGCCGCCTGGCATATGGCGAGCTCTTAACGTTAAAGAGCACGTTTTATTTGAAAGTTATGGTTTAATTTCCAGAGTTAATTTAGTGTAAAACGTTTGTTTGTGATAATAGTTAGTACAATAGGCTTCTTCCTGAAATACTGCTTATTCCTGAAAAAATATAATTAGTCCGTCAGTTAGATATTCAAAAAATATTGGACACGTAGTTTTTCTTTTGTTGTTTTGTTAAACAAAAAATTATAAAGATACAGCCCTTTGAAGTTTCGTGTGACGTCATAGTTTGCTACAATTTTTACCAAACTTTGACGTCACGAGCCCCCACTCCTGAACTTTGACGCGCTTTAACTTTATTATTTATTGTTTATTTGACAAAAGAAAAAATGCGTATCCAATATTTTTTGATTATCTAACTGACGGACTAATTGTTTTGTAATTATTACGACCCAGGAAACTAGCCTATTACGTATCTGTCAACGTAGCGAATTTAATCGTAAAGAAAACTTGAGTCCGCGTTTTTTTGTTTTCATCATGGACGAATAACCTACAAAAAAATACATGTATATCAATTTTAAGTAGGTAGACAGGGTTAACTGAAAACAATTGTTTGGTAATTGAATATATGTTTGCCTTACTGACAAATTCATCGCGTAGTATAATACGGCCGATTTAGAAAGAGGTGGGATTTCTATGTGCATTTCACTCTTACCACAGTACAATGTGTATTTCAAAAACCGGCCAAATGCGAGTCGGACTCGTGCACGAAGGGTTCCGTACCGTTATCTATAAAAACGGCAAAATAATCGCATCTGTTGTAGGGGAGCCCCCTTTTAATATTAATTTTATTTTTATTTAATTATTCAATTTTGAAGTGAATATATATTTTGCTAATATTTTAAGCGTCTACTTGTTGCCGTTGTCAATATCGAGCAAAAAGAAGCAAAAAATCACGTTTTTTGTATGGGAGCCCCCTTAAATATTTATTTTATTCTATATTTTATTAATTGCTGTTACAGCGACAAGAGAAATACATTATCTGTGGAAATGTCAACTGTCTTACGGTTTATGAGATGCAGCCTGGTGACAGACGGACAGCGGAGCAATATCGATAGGGCTCCGTTTTTACCCTTTGGGTACGGAACCCAAAGAAGAGAAGCAAAGCATTACATACATACATTCGTAGTATCACGTCTTTTTCCCTTGCGGGGTAGAAAGAGCCTAGTAGGTCTCTAAAACCTTAATTATAAGCAAAGTGTTCGTTTATAATACGGTATGTATTCTGTTAAATCGCTATATTAATAAACCTAATTGCGGCGAGCTCCGTGGTGCGACACGACAGTGCCCGGGTTCGATCCCCGGTCAGGTCAAGAATAGTCAAGATGGAAAATGATCTTTTTTAGATTGGCCTGGGTCTTGGATGTTTATCTATATATGTATTTGTTACAATCGTTGAGTTAGTATCCCATAATACAAGTCTCGAACTTACTTTGGGGCTAGCTCAATCTGTGTGATTTGTCCGTATATATTTATTTATTTATAATATTACAGACTGTCGCTACTCGACAAGGGCTTCCCATGTTATGCCGCCCGGGACCTTGCGACAGTAAAGGCCACCGCAATTGGTGTGGGATTACATCATTCATCATCAACTTCTGTTTGTTTATTGTTTGTTGGCTTGCGGTACAATTCGTTGGTCAGTTCGTGTGTCTAACAAACTGTTACTTAGTAAAAATTACGAGTATTTACTCCATTACAAGGTAGTACAGAAGTATTATGCGGCTAATGATAAAAAGTATGTATCTATGGTCATAATGATATTATGGTCGTTTTGATACAGTGGACATAAATATTTGCAATTTAATTTTGCTATGACATTGTTCTGAGCACAATATGGAAATTTTAAAATATCGCATTATTTTCTAATACGAGTTTCATCGTGGCACCAGCGCTGTAGAAACAGCTCGAAGGATTAATGATGTGTACGGAGAAGCAACTGTTAAAGAGAACACAGTACGTTTTTGGTTCGAACGCTTTCTTTCTCGATTTTTTACCTCCAGAAAGAACCTCGTGGACGGCCAGAGACCCTAGTTGTCAATTAATACTAACAGCCTCCGTGGTCCAGTGGTTAAGGCGTTTGCCTGTTGACCCGGGGGTCGTGGGTTCGATTCCCACCGGAAGCATACTTTGTTTAGTTGTTTCCAGTTTGGTTAGGACATTGCAGGCTTGAATCACCTGATTGTCTGATAATAAAGATGATTCCGTGCTTCGGAAGGCACGTTAAGCCGGTGGTCCCGGCTGCCATCTGGTAGTCGTCAAAGGAACCACGTCAGAGGCTGAGAGGCGGTTCCGAAGAACTCTGACACCAGGGTGTGCATGGTCGATTGACTGTGACACCTACTCGAAATGATGATGATTTATACTTGAAAGTGATCGAATCAGAAACGAGGAGATCCGTAGAAGAACAAAGGTCACCGACATAGCTCAGTGGATTAGCTCTTTGAAGTGGCAGTGGGCGGGGCACATAGCTCAAAGAATCAATGGCTGATGGGGCAGAAAGGTGCTCGAATGGCGACCACGTACCGGCAAGCGCAGCGTTGGACACCCACCAGGTGGTCGGACGACCTAACCAAGGTCGCGGGAAGACGCTGGATGCAGGCCGCTTCCAACCGGTCATATTGGAAATCCTTGGGGGAGGCCTATGCACAGCGGTGGACTTTGCGGCTGAGATGATGATGATGACTTGAAGTGATCGTGAAAGCGGGTCCATCTCAAACCACGTCAAAGTTAGTTGCTTCTGTGTGAGTAATAAAACGAGCCAGCCGGACCTTGCTCCAATTGATTACCACTTTTCTCGAAATTTGGATAATTTCTTAATTGAAAAAAAATCAATTTAGATGAGGCAGTCCAAAACGACTTCAAAGATTTTTTTGATTCTCGCTCACGCATTTTTTTCAGCAAGGGAATCAATGAACTGCCTATAAAATGGCAAGATAACAATTGTACTGTACATACTTTGATTGATTAAATAGAAAAACTGTTCAAAAAAAGTTAGTTGTGCTTTTTCCATTTATAACATCAATTTTATATGTAAGGACCTAATAATTAAAACTTATTTACGCGAGATAAATTCTTTATAAAAACACGGTTTCATTTAGATTTCACTCACATTTATTCAGTTGGTATCGCCAACTAGTTTCCATCACGAGGGCGAGTGTTAGGGGTGACACGGCGGTTTCGCTTCCCTCAAAGCATTGGTAGAAAAAGCTATGAGGTGAGGCTTTTGTGAAAAGAAGTGCTTTTTTTATCTAGATAAAATCGCGACCCTCATAAAGCACCGCTATTTGCTAGTGTATTTTAAAAGGCAGATCTTCACTTTAAAGCTATCATCATCATCATCATCATCAGGTCTTTTTAGTCTCCACTACAGGAGCACGACCCTCTCTGTACTACTAGAGCCATACTTGGCCAGAGCAGCCAGAGGACTTGGCCTACATTCTCCACGCTGACCAGACGGGTTGGAAAGGTGCAGACGGGTTGGAGAGGTGGTTTAAAGCTATATCGAGGGTTAATTTGTGTATGTTTCTGCCCACTTACCCATAGGTGGGATCCACGACACATTGAACTTCAATTCATGGTCGGAATTCTCCAATGGTAACGGGTAAACCCTCAGCTCCCGCGGTGCTCCCGCATGCTGTACCGGGTACAAGTCCGGTGGCTCCGGACCTCTGTCCTGAAAAATACGTCAAGTTAGAACATTGGATTCTCAGATCAGGGATGTCATGCTTAACTGCCTTTCCGATGGGTACAGGTATGTCACCGGCCTCCTGAGCTGCTACTAGTTTTTCCCCTATTCCGAGTAAGTAGTATCTCGATAACTTCATTCCCTTTCCAAATCCAACAAATTCCTATACTTCTCCAGCTTGAAAATGCTTCCGATGGGTAGCAGCGTCGGAAGCATCAGATCATAGAAACTGCGCTCGCCAGCCAATCGTGGTAAGTATGGCAATATCCCCCCGTGGAACGAAGTATCTCTGGGAGACGCCTTTGTCCAGTAGTGGAATTTTTGGAACAATCAATATATATTTAAATAATAATAATAATAAATATATACGGACAAATCACACAGATTGAGCTAGCCCCAAGGTAAGTTCGAGACTTGTGTTATGGGATACTAACTCAACGATACTATATTTTATAACAAATACATATATATAGATAAACATCCAATCTGAAAAAGATCATTTTCCATTTTGACCTGGCCGATCGAACCCGGGCACTCCGTGTCGCAGGCTGGCGTGGTAACCACTGCGCCACGGAGCTGTCAAAAGTGTTAATGATAAACGTTTTTCACCTTTCTCAGCAGGGGTTGTAAGGTCCCTGTTATTTGTCAAATATCCAATAAAATATATAAAAATTAAGCTAAAAATAGTTAGACTTTAGTAAATTAGGATTAATAATTTTCTTTTTTTTTTTAATTTGGTGTACAAGGATTGTCCGCCAACCTATATTAGGGAAAAAAAATTAGGTTATCCAATATAGACCCTACCAAATAATATACGAGGAGTTACCCTGTTAGACAGGGTGAGAAACGAAAACATAAGAGGAAGCTTTAAGATTAGAGCATTTGAAGTAAAGCTAAGCCGAGACAGGTCTATCAGAAGAATAGTTGGTCAGAGATGTCATCCTCAACTACCTGTCCGGTGGTTGCAGGGATGCGCACCCCGTATGCACCCTTCCCAAGCTACAATTCGCTATTCCCCATTCATCCCAGTGAGTAGTATCTCAATACCTTAATTCCTTTCCCAAGTCCAACAAATTCCTACCTTTCCCCAGCTTAAAAATACTTCCGATTGACAGCAGCGTTAGAAGGACAAGAAGCAAAAAAACTGTGCTCGCCAACCCGTGTGGTGAGTATGGCAATAACCTCCCATGGAACGAAGCATCCATGGTAGAGACCTTGTCCAGTAGTGGATAGTTTATACGGCTCAGACGAATGATGAATAGCCGAAATACGTCTCAGGTGGTATGGACATATAATGAGGAGACCGGAAGACCAGACAAGTTCTCGACATAGTACCGGCCCACATTATAAACAGTGACCCAAATAAAAATAAATAATAAATAAATAAATATAAATATATACGGACAAATCACACAGATTGAGCTAGCCCCAAAGTAAGTTTAAGACTAACTCAACGATACTATATTTTATAACAAATACATATATAGATAAACATCCAAGACCCAGGCCAATCTGAAAAAGATCATTTTCCATCTTGACCTGGCCGGGGATCGAACCCGGTCACTCCGTGTCGCAGGCAGGCGTGTTGACCGCTGCGCCACGAAGCTAGTCGAATAGAGCTACTCGTAATTTTACGACCCAAAACCGAAGTGGCGAAGAATGACGAGGAGAGCCGACCCCAAATGACATGCGATAAGGCTAGGCAAAGAAAGATAAGAGCTAATATTGTAGCTAAGACCTGTATTTAATCAAAATCAAAAAAAATATTCAGAAAATAGGCCCTGGCAGGCACTTTTTCACGTCAAATCACATTTTAAAGGAACTAATTTAGTAATATCTATATTAATAATTAATCTGCAAAAGCTACAGACTAATAACGTTTCGGAACCGACCATCACAGAGAAGAAACACCAAAAGAAACTTTTTTCAACAGTATTGGCCTGAAGGGCTGTTTAATTTTTAATTGACTATTTTTCTTATTCCTTCTTTTTTTTTCGTTTTTTTATTGTCATGGCGTGGTGCCAAAAGATAGAAATTTGTATGGTAGGCAGCTTCTATATTTTTCGGTTCACTGTTTTAAAATCATAATTTACGATTATTTACGAACAAGTGTGTTGAAAATCTTTAAAATCTAGCCAGTAATTACAAACTGTGAATGAAAAACAGATGTAGTGATGTTCCCGATGAATGCGCTATGCTGAAATCTACTTTGTTTACTTTGTAGCAAGCACTGATTTATTTTTAGATCATCAATCAGTGTTTTGATTGTATACGATCAGTGTTATTACAAGGACAGCTTCAAATTTTCAAATACGTTGCTTCATAAAATTTGAGAATGGCAATACCGAAAACGTACTCATTATCTTCCATGCTGGTCTGGGAGAAAAGAAAAAACGTAGAACGTACCAGCTACTTCTCTTCCCGCGCAGATCGTAATAGCCGATCGAGTGATTGGGCAAAATGTAGGATCTGCGGTATCATGTTAATAGGCGATGCGGCTAGCAACCCATCACTATTTGATTCTCTTTTTCCATCTAGATGCCCTCCAACGTGCTAAATGTGGCCATAAGGTTTTATAGACCTAGGCTCTGTCTACCCCGCAAGGGAAAAAGACGTGATACTATGTAATCATACTCGTAGAAGCCAGTTTACCAAGTAGACCAGTGCTGAAGCCTTTGAAAATGATAAAAAAGTAAAATTTAATTATAGTAGGATGAAACCCATTAGATATGGAAAAGAATACATCAAAAATTAAAGGGAAAATAAATTACGGGCGATCTGAGGTCGGGAAGTGGGAGGGGCTGAGCTTTTAAGGGTAAAAAACGGTTTATCTCAATTTCCGGCAAAACTACAAGTCCTGTGGAAAAACGATATATGGCAATGATGTAGGTTCAAGTTCTACTCCTTTTGTATTACATTTTTTTCACCTAACCTCAAAATGTATCTATGTGAAAAATTCCATAAACCTATTTAATTACAAATAAATATCATAAAAAAAAATGTCTCGTCTAAAAAAAAAAGTTGTTGTAGGCTGTCTCGTGTCCCTGGACTTTGAAATTGTCGGGAATTCCCAAACCCTATGTGCTACCGACGTTGCTGCCCATGAGAAGCATTTTAAAGGTAGGGAAAGATAAGTTTTTTTTTTTTATTTGGGAATGGAATGGAATATTGGGATACTACACACTCGGGTGAATAAGGGACAGACAAGTAGCGGCAGGAGGCCGTGCGCGTTTATTATCACGAAAATAAAATATGCAGAAACAGAAGTTCAATTACCGGCCAAGCAGTTAAGGATGATAACCCTGACCTGAAGGAAAGAGTTCAAAACCTATAGGTGTATTTATGAAAATCTATACTAATATTATAAAGCTAAAGAGTTTGTTTGTTTGTTTGAATGCGCTAATCTCAGGAATTACTGGTTCAACTTGGAAAAGTCCATTTATTGACCAATAGGAGCGAAGCATCAATAAAAATGTTTTGAAAACGGGGGAAAATTATTCATCTATACTAATTTATCATAATAACAGCCTCCGTGGTCCAGTGGTTAAGGCGTTTGCCTGTTGACCCGGGGGTCGTGGGTTCGATTCCCACCGGAAGCATACCTTTGTTTAGTTGTTTCCAGTTTGGTTAGGACATTGCAGGCTGCTTGAATCACCTGATTGTCTGATAATAAAGATGATTCCGTGCTTCGGAAGGCACGTTAAGCCCGTGGTCCTGGCTGCCATCTGGTAGTCGTTAAAGGAACCACGTTAGAGGCCGAGAGGTGGTTCCGAAGAACTCTGACACCAGGGTGTGCGTGGTCGATTGACCGTGACACCTACTCGAAATGATGATGAATCATATTATCAGAAATCGACGCGGACGAAGTCGTGGGCAACAGCTAGTATTATATATGAGACTAGTGTAATTTCTTAGTCTGCCTTTGTTGGAATATTTAATTAAGATTGCAAAAATTAATCTTTGTATTGACTAATAACTGTCAGTTTAGAAAGCAATCAAGCCATCTTGTTGTTTACTTCGCCCGACCTCTAACTGTCATTCGTTTATTCGTGTTTGCGCTGTGTTAGGAATCGGACGTATCACTTCCAAGTAAAATATAAAATATAATTTTTGTTTACTCGATAATCGGTTTGTTTATTTGGCGCTACCTAATATTCAATAGGTTATGGCCCAGTGTGCGCGTATTTAGCTGCGTTAATATTAAATCGAAAGTGAATTAATTTTAAATTATAAAACCGTAACGGCCGCGACTACGATGGATTTAAAAAAAAAAAAAAAAAAACGAAATATAAAAACCGTCGATAGTGAGAAGTATAGCATACGGAAATTTAGATTACGGGCGCTATTAAGTGAAATAAACGTGTTAAAAGTGACTGATAGTTATCCTATTATGCGCGATATTACGTCCATTGGTTTTGCGAAAGAATGTCATCACTGCAGCCGGAAAGGACATGTGCAAAACGACTATTCTGGAGCATCGGATCACATTATCAACAGGGAAGATTTATTTAGTAATTTTACTGATTTACCTAATCCGTTAAAAATTTCAATTACTAAACACGGTGACTTTATTTCAGAAACAAGAAAAGGGACAGTAGCGGACGTACTTTTCTGCACTAAGGCGCCGTACAACCTGTTGTCTGTTTCAAAGTTGCTGCAACGACAGTCATCTTTGGTCAACGGGGCACTCAAATATGTAAAGATGGTAAAACAATAATGAAAGGTAGGTCAGTTCATAATTCAATTGCTTTAGATTTTGTGATATCTGTGAATTTGAATCGCCCTGTTTCCCAAATGTGTATTAGTACCACAAATAATTACGAATTATGGCATCAGTGCTTGGGGCACATGAAAAAAAAAAAACGATGATTGTTGGCATAAATTAAATTGACAAAGTGGTACCTAATGATAATTTGTGCGAGTCTTGTGTATATGGGAAACAGAGTAGACTACCATTCAATCAGAACAAAAATACATTGAACGACCACTATACATTGTATGTGTTTGAGATTTAATTTAAAATTAGTTTATTTATATTGCGATAACGGTGGAGTGTATTATCCACTGATATGAAAAGATATTGTGTTGAACTTACCATTTAACGGTTCCAAGAACGCCAACTATATGGTGTTTCAGAGATAAGAACTATAACTATATAACGTATGGTAAGACGAACTATAACTGAGAAAGTTCGTTCTATGTTAAATGGTGCAAATCTATCAGAATTATTTTGGGGTGAAGCTGTTTTAACTGCTGTTTACATAATTAGTTTAACTCCAACAAATGCTTTATCTAAAACACCATTTGAAATGTGGCATAACAAAAAAAAAAAACACAAATAAAATATGAGTTTTTGGTCCAACGGTTTATGTGCATAATAAAACCTTTAAAACAAAATTCGATGTAAAGTCATAGAAAGGTATTGTTGTTGGATATTAACCAAACGAATACGAAGTTTGGAAGCCTGAGGGGAATATTGGATATTCTCATGATTTTGTTAACATTGACAATAATTTTAAAGTCAATGAAGTCTCAATATACTGACAGATGTAAATCAGATACCTGTAAATCTGATAATTATGTCATTGTGGATGAGACAATTTTTCTACAATCAGGCCTGTATTGCAACCTGAAGGGAATACTGGAAATTCTCATGAAAGTCTCAATATACTGACAGATGTAAATCAGATACCTGTAAATCTGATAATTATGTCATTCTGGATGAGACAAATTTTCTACAATCAGGCATGTATTGAAGCCTGAAGGAAATACTGGAATTTCTCATGATTGTGTTAACATTGACAATAATTTTAAAGTAAAGTCAATGAAGTCTCCATATACTGACAGATGTAAATCAGATACCTGTAAATCTGATTATTAAAACCCGAGACGATAGAGCTCAGGGGGAATATGCTATTGAAGATGAATTAAATTCTCTTTCATTAAATAAGACATGGAGTTTAGTACCACAACCAGATAACAAAAATGTTATAAATTGCAAATGGATTTGTACTAGTAAAAAATGATGAATTTGGAAACCTTTAAGATATAAAGTCGGGCTGGTTGCTAGGGGATTTAGTCATTATTGCTTTTGCTATTCAATATAATTTACTAGTACACCACATGGTCGTAAAGACTGCTTTTCTGAACGCGGAATTAAAGGAAGAAATATATTTGAAAGATCCAGAAGGCGTGTCTTGTAAAAGTGGCTATGTTTGTAAATTAAATAAAGCATTATACGGGTTTTAACCCGTCAGACAGCTAGATGCTGGTTTGAAGTTTTTGAGCAGTCACTCAAGGAGAAGGGTTTTAAAAATTCATCAGTTAATAGATGTATTTATGTATTAGATAAAGGCGATATACATAAAAATATATTAGTGGTACTTTATGTCAATGCTTTAGTGATTGTCTGATAAAATAGCAATTAATAATTTTAAAATGTATTTAATGTGTAAATTTGAGATGACCGATTTACAAGAAATGAAGTTTGTTTCTCGGTATAAAAAAAAATCTCGAAGTGATAATATGATAATGTTAAATCAAAGTGCATACATTAAAACAGTTTTGGCTAAATTTAAAATGCAGGATTGAAAACCTGTAAATATTGTAGTGATAATAC
This sequence comes from Elegia similella, assembly GCA_947532085.1. Taxonomy (NCBI): domain Eukaryota; kingdom Metazoa; phylum Arthropoda; class Insecta; order Lepidoptera; family Pyralidae; genus Elegia; species Elegia similella. Next base: position 8,507,074 of record OX383933.1, read on the forward strand.
ATTATCAAATGTTAGATCAAAGTGCTTATATTAAAACAGTTTTGGCTAAATTTAAAATGCAGGATTGAAAACCTGTAAATATTGTAGTGATAATACATTATCAAATGTTAGATCAAAGTGCTTATATTAAAACAGTTTTGGCTAAATTTAAAATGCAGGATTGAAAACCTGTAAATATTGTAGTGATAATACATTATCAAATGTTAGATCAAAGTGCTTATATTAAAACAGTTTTGGCTAAATTTAAAATGCAGGATTGAAAACCTGTAAATATTGTAGTGATAATACATTATCAAATGTTAGATCAAAGTGCTTATATTAAAAACAGTTTTGGCTAAATTTAAAATGCAGGATTGAAAGCCTGTAAATATTCCATTAGAGAGCAAACTGAATTATGAAGCACTATATTCTGACGAAAATCATAATGCACTATGTCATAATGTTATAGGTTGTCTGATATATGTAATGTTATGCACTCGACCTGATTTAAGTACGAGTGTTAATATACTGAGCAGGTATACTAATAAAAATAAAAACGAACTGTGGCAATGTCTTAAAAGAGTGCTTAGGTATTTGAAAGGCACAATTGATTTAAAGTTATGTTATACAAGGTGTGAATACAGTAACATCATATATGAATATGTACGGCGGTAACTTGACTTGCCCACATTGTGCTCGTACATTTGTGGCGAAGATAGCGTACATTAGCCATATCAGGACACACGCAACTAGTTCCTGAAATTATGTATATTAAAAACTTTGCCAGTCACTGTAGCCGAAAACGGACAGGAATTATTATTAAATTAATGTGAATATGTAGACTCAGATTGGGGAGAAAATGATACAAATGACAGAAGAAGTACAACCGGGTATCTAAATAAATTGTTTGAACAATGTTCAATAACCTGGAGTACAAAGAAACAACTGTCAGTTGCAGCCTCCTCCACTGAGACTGAGTATGAAGCCAGTATATATATCGTTAATATATTGTTTGTTATATATGAATCATTTCCTTTTCAATAACAGTATTTATATAATCTGTTCATTATATGAAGCCAGTTTTGTGGCTCAAGTCCTTAGCAAAAAGTATTAATGTTAATATTTCTACACCTATTGTGATATATGAGGACAACAACGGTTGTATAAGCATTGCTAATTATCCGACTAATCATAAACTGATAGATATCAAATACCATTTTTTTTAAGGGAACAGATTGAGTAAAATGTAATAAAACAAAATTACATTCCCACAGGCCAATGACAGATGCATTTACGAAGCCATTATCTACAATCACATTCCATGAAATGATGTTTACAGTAATCTGTGTATTTACATAAGCATGAATGTGATTTATTACTAATTTAATTACATTTGATTAACGAATATTTATAATGGCAAATATTGCAGATGAAATGATCTGATAAGGTTTTTCTGGGTTTTTCCTTATCCTGAGCAACAAATGTTGGATCATTATTTTGTATTTTCCCCAGACCTACTTGGAAGTTATATAGTTCTGTTTAGGCAGTTTTTGATTGTATAAGAATTAATTTTCGAGGGGGCGTGTTGGAATATTTAATTAAGATTGCAAAAATTAATCTTTGTATTGACTAATAACTGTCAGTTTAGAAAGCAATCAAGCCATCTTGTTGTTTACTTCGCCCGACCTCTAACTGTCATTCGTTTATTCGTGTTTGCGCTGTGTTAGGAATCGGACGTATCACTTCCAAGTAAAATATAAAATATAATTTTTGTTTACTCGATAATCGGTTTGTTTATTTGGCGCTACCTAATATTCAATAGCCTTTAACACTATTCTCAGGAGAGAATAGTGTTAAAGGCAGACTAAGAAATTACCTGGTTCTACTCGGGAGAGGACTCCCGGGTAGAACCAGGAGAGGAGAGAAAAGATTTCGTATGAAATAAGCAAATATTAATTACCACCTAAAAAGTGCTCGCGCAGTTTTCCGTCTAGTCCGAATTGAGCTAAGTGTGGAAATGCACGGTAGCAGTTACATTTAGATATAGAAAACTATAAATTGTTATACAGAATGAGTAACGCGGTAATGCCCGTAAAATGTTAAAAGGCCATAAATAATTCGCACTGATAGCCAGACAAAACAAAAACATGTTTCGTAACCATATAAACTAGGATAGGAATAGACATTACGTTTGATAGTAAAGTAGTTTGTACTAAAATAGTAACTTTATGTGGCAGAATCTAAACAACTGCATATCTTTACGAACCGTATAGGTATGTACTTTTTGACTGTGCGACCAGTGGGGAGTAACGGAGTAACTCCCAGTGGTCCTGTCCCGGTGACGGGAAAGTTGGGTAAAATTGATTCATCGACCCCCTTATATTTGATCGAAGATCGGTAGAATGGCCCGGCCCGGCGGGCGGCAACCACCGGAACAGTTGGCACAGATCAATTATCATCTATCCCGGTGTGTTTTTAACCTTCCGGGTTGTAATTGAAATCCCAAATGACATGCGATAAGGCTAGGCAAAGAAAGATAAGAGCTAATATTGTAGCTAAGACCTGTATTTAATCAAAATCAAAAAAAATATTCAGAAAATAGGCACTTTTTCACGTCAAATCACATTTTAAAGGAACTAATTTAGTAATATCTATATTAATAATTAATCTGCAAAAGCTACAGACTAATAACGTTTCGGAACCGACCATCACAGAGAAGAAACACCAAAAGAAAACTTTTTTCAATAGTATTGAAGCTGAAGGGCTGTTTAATTTTTAATTGACTATTTTTATTATTCCTTCTTTTTTTTCGTTTTTTTATTATCATGGCGTGGTGCCAAAAGATAGAAATTTGTATGGTAGGCAGCTTCTATATTTTTCGGTTCACTGTTTTAAAATCATAATTTACGATTATTTACGAACAAGTGTGTTGAAAATCTTTAAAATCTAGCCAGTAATTACAAACTGTGAATGAAAAACAGATGTAGTGATGTTCCCGATGAATGCGCTATGCTGAAATCTACTTTGTTTACTTTGTAGCAAGCACTGATTTATTTTTAGATCATCAATCAGTGTTTTGAATGTATACGATCAGTGTTATTACAAGGACAGCTTCAAATTTTCAAATACGTTGCTTCATAAAATTTGAGAATGGCAATACCAAAAACGTACTCATTATCTTCCATGCTGGTCTGGGAGAAAAGAAAAAACGTAGAACGTACCAGCTACTTCTCTTCCCGCGCAGATCGTAATAGCCGATCGAGTGATTGGGCAAAATGTAGGATCTGCGGTATCTTGTTAATAGGCGATGCGGCTAGCAACCCATCACTATTTGATTCCCTTTTTCCATCTAGATGCCCTCCAACGTGCTAAATGTGGCCATAAGGTTTTATAGACCTAGGCTCTGTCTACCCCGCAAGGGAAAAAGACGTGATACTATGTACTCATACTCGTAGAAGCCAGTTTACCAAGTAGACCAGTGCTGAAGCCTTTGAAAATGATAAAAAGTAAAATTTAATTATAGTAGGATGAAACCCATTAGATATGGAAAAGAATACATCAAAAATTAAAGGGAAAATAAATTACGGGCGATCTGAGGTCGGGAAGTGGGAGGGGCTGAGCTTTTAAGGGTAAAAAACGGTTTATCTCAATTTCCGGCAAAACTACAAGTCCTGTGGAAAAACGATATATGGCAATGATGTAGGTTCAAGTTCTACTCCTTTTGTATTACATTTTTTTCACCTAACCTCAAAATGTATCTATGTGAAAAATTCCATAAACCTATTTAATTACAAATAAATATCATAAAAAAAAATGTCTCGTCTAAAAAAAAGTGATTGTAGGCTGTCTCGTGTCCCTGGACTTTGAAATTGTCGGGAATTCCCAAACCCTATGTGCTACCGACGTTGCTGCCCATGAGAAGCATTTTAAAGGTAGGGAAAGATAAGTTTTTTTTTTTATTTGGGAATGGAATGGAATATTGGGATACTACACACTCGGGTTAATAAGAGACAGACAAGTAGCGGCAGGAGGCCGTGCGCGTTTATTATCACGAAAATAAAATATGCAGAAAAAGAAGTTCAATTACCGGCCAGGCAGTTAAGGATGATAACCCTGACCTGAAGGAAAGAGTTCAAAACCTATAGGTGTATTTATGAAAATCTATACTAATATTATAAAGCTAAAGAGTTTGTTTGTTTGTTTGAATGCGCTAATCTCAGGAATCTCTGGTTCAACTTGGAAAAGTCCATTTATTGACCAATAGGAGCGAAGCATCAATAAAAATGTTTTGAAAACGGGGGAAAATTATTCATCTATACTAATTAATCATAATAACAGCCTCCGTGGTCCAGTGGTTATGGTGATACCACTGTAAATAAGGTCGATCTGAACCTTATTTATCTCGCAAAATACTTAAATTAGGAGTTTCAAATTTAAGTAATATGATTTTTGACTATTTCATCTCCAAAAATTGAAGATGAAAACACGTTTTGATAAAATTTGCTCGATAGAAATATTTTTTGAAAAATGGTCTTCGTTCGCAGAGTTTTTGTTATTGTAGCTCAAATGCGACGAATGAAATAATGATTTTTAGACTAAAAGATAGGTTATTAGTAATTCATCAAAATGTAAATATGAAAATACAATTAACCGGTCTGATTTTATATAAAATAGAAATAACGAATTTGGCGCTTACGTTTTTTTCTTTGAGCGACTCGAGACTATCTCCTATCTCATCATTCACGGGCTAAACCGCCAAGCGCTATCCCTTGCGCGCACTTGATCAGTCCTTTGCCGAGCAAAGGTACCAAACATTTGAGGCCTCGCCTTAAGGCGTTTGCCTGTTGACCCGGGGGTCGTGGGTTCGATTCCCACCGGAAGCATACTTTGTTTAGTTGTTTCCAGTTTGGTTAGGACATTGCAGGCTTGAATCACCTGATTGTCTGATAATAAAGATGATTCCGTGCTTCGGAAGGCACGTTAAGCCGGTGGTCCCGGCTGCCATCTGGTAGTCGTTAAAGGAACCACGTTAGAGGCCGAGAGGTGGTTCCGAAGAACTCTGACACCAGGGTGTGCATGGTCGATTGACCGTGACACCTACTCGAAATGATGATGAATCATAATAACAGAAATCGACGCGGACGAAGTCGTGGGCAACAGCTAGTATTATATATGAGACTAGTGTAATTTCTTAGTCTGCCTTTAACACTATTCTCTCCTCTCCCGGGTAGAACCAGGAGAGGAGAGAAAAGATTTCGTATAAAATAAGCAAATATTCATTACCACCTAAAAAGTGCTCGCGCAGTTTTCCGTCTAGTCTGAATTGAGCTAAGTGTGGAAGTGCACGGTAGCAGTTACATTTAGATATTGAAAACTATAAATTGTTATACAGAATGAGTAACGCGGTAATGCCCGTAAAATGTTAAAAGGCCATAAATAATTCGCACTGATAGCCAGACAAAACAAAAACATGTTTCGTAACCATATAAACTAGGATAGGAATAGACATTACGTTTGATAGTAAAGTAGTTTGTACTAAAATAGTAACTTTATGTGGCAGAATCTAAACAACTGCATATCTTTACGAACCGTATAGGTATGTACTTTTTGACTGTGCGACCAGTGGGGAGTAACGGAGTAACTCCCAGTGGTCCTGTCCCGGTGACGGGAAAGTTGGGAAAAATTGATTCATCGACCCCCTTATATTTGATCGAAGATCGGTAGAATGGCCCGGCCCGGCGGGCGGCAACCACCGGAACAGTTGGCACAGATCAATTATCATCTATCCCGGTGTGTTTTTAACCTTCCGGGTTGTAATTGAATTACTTTGAATTTAGGCGGCGAGCCACAATATTCAATGACTGCCGCGTCGTAAAAATGGCCTGAACATGGCCACCAAAATTGGCTGAAACTTGTCGGCAATACCGACGTTCAATGGTTTGGGTGAAGTTGTATATTGAATTGATTATATGAATTACAACAAATGGTTTTTCATCCAGTTGGTCGACGGGGGCAATGAATTGATTTTTCGCAACCGTCCTGTCACCGGGGCAGGACCACCGGGGCGGATGGGAGTTACTCCACGTTTTGATGGTCACTTAAACATCCATTATTGTTTAATATCTATACTTATATTATAAAGCTGAAGAGTTTGTATGATTGTTTATTTGTTTGTTTGAATGCGCTAATCTCAGGAACTAGGTACTGGTTCAAATTGGAAAAATATTTTTGTGTTGGATATTCCGTCTATTGAGGAAGGCTTAAGGCTACAAAACATCACGCTGCGACCAATAGGAGCGAAGCATCAATAAAAAATGTTTTGAAATCGGGGAAAAATTATTCATCTATACAAATTAATCATAATAACAGAAATTGCCGTGGACGAAGTCGCGGGCAACAGCTAGTATCTTAAATAAAAATAGTCAATTATACGAAATTCGCAATGTATATTGAAGACGATCAAAACGTTGTACACCATAACTGTCAAAAGTAATTGTTGTTCTATTGGGGCACTTTACAGGCACAAGGTAAAGCCCGACCAAAAATATAAAAAACCTCGCCATTAAATTATTGGAACTAATTGGTTCAACTTGCAACGTATCTTTTAGAAATAATTAATGTCATCTGACGATTGCTATAAAATTTTAATTTTGATTGTGCGTGGTCTAATATAATATATACGGACGAACCACACAGATTGAGCTAGCCCCAAAGTAAGTTCGAGACTTGTGTTATGGGATACTAACTCAACGATACTATATTTTATAACAAATACATATATAGATACACATCCAAGACCCAGACCAATCTGAAAAAGATCATTTTCCATCTTGATCTGGCCGGGGATCGAACCCGGTCACTCCGTGTCGCAGGCTGGCGTGTTGACCGCTGCGCCACGGAGCTAGTCCATCTAACAGTTAGATATTGTGAATTATTTTTACGTAAGAATGCTGAAAACTATTAAAAGTCACTAATGTACATTATAACGAAGTAAGTATTTGTTTAAGTGAAAGTTTGAAAGATTGGAACTTAATTAATAAAATAACATCACGGACTTCGCCTCCAGGGCAGGTTTTTTTTATTTTTGGGCAGGCTTACTTATACTGATAAGTAAAACCTGCCCAAAAACATCTGCAATAGATGAACACTGTACCTATAAAAAGTTATAAATAAATAAATATAAACGGACAAATCACACAGATTGAGATAGCCCCAAGGTAAGTTCGAGACTTGTGTTATGGGATACTAACTCAACGATACTATATTTTATAACAAATACATATATAGATAAACATCCAAGACCCAGGCCAATCTGAAAAAGATCATTTTCCATCTTGACCTGGCCGGGGATCGAACCCGGGCACTCCGTGTCGCAGGCTGGCGTGTTAACCAATGCGCCACGGAGCTGTCGAAAATGATCAAATAAGTCAATAAATAAAGTTAACGAATCCTCGTAGACCTGCGGTAATCTTCTGATACAATAAACGGGGCATTGCCCCCGAAATTGAGGAAATGCGAACTTCAAACGGCACAAACAATGATGAATAATTTCAATGATTTTCATATAAAAAGCCCCGACTTTAATCAAACTGATTTTAATGAAATCGAAATGGGACCAATTTGAAAGCATACCTTACATCAGTTCATAAAATATGTAACAAACATAAAAAATACAAACGAATCGATAAACTCCTCCTTTTTTTAAGTCTGTAAAAAAGGCCTAAGGCACGGTAAAGATACCCTAAGGCGCTGTGCATCAGAAGAATACCGTAAAACGTGTATTTTTTCGTCGCGCAGTTAGCTCTATTTTTCAAAGAATACTAGCATGTAAAAAATATGAAATACAGTTCAAAGATCAAAATAAATGGTTACATCAAAATATGTCCAAAAAAATTTTTAAAACCTAACTAAATAAAATATCAAAAAAGCTATATCCAGAAAAATTTTTGTCGCGAATTTCTTGATATTTTCAGCGACAACTACCAACTTTTATACGTCTATAAAAAGTATAACTAAATGAGTTGATATTATAATTATTGAATTATTAAATTAAAAGTGAAAAATAACACGAAAATGGCAGATACGGATTTGAACTGAGACTGCGACAGGTATGACGCAAATATATAAAATATTGCGCGATGTCCGCTACAAACGGTTAAGGGATACAGCGCCTTAACGTCTTTTTCTTCATTCTTTTTTTTCATAAATAATACCTGTTTACTTATTTTAAACTTATTCATGTTTGAAAGTTACAAACTAATAGCTTTTGGAACTGGCCACAGAAGAAAACGCCGAAAGAAACTCTTTTCAATAGTTTGATCTTGTAGTGTTTCAGTTTTTTCCTCCTGTCTTTATTTCTGATTTCATCTATATCTATCTATACTTCTATACTATATTTTTTATTTTTATTTATATATATTGTTTTAGAAAGAGGAAATATTTGTTTGTTTGTTTGCATCGAATAGGCTCTGAAACTACTGGACCAATTTGCGAAATTCTTTCTCCATTACAATCCTCTATTATCCCTGATGAACATAGGCTATTTAAATATCTATATCTTCACGTGCGAAGCCGGGACGGTCTGTTAATTTAATACACAATTCAAAATTTTATATTATTTATCAGAATTTGTTTATCCCCAACACGCCCTGAATACTTTTTCTTCTTTTCGTGTTGATGGCAGTATAGTTATCTTACATTTTTTCAGCCCAATAATCATCATCATCATTATTACAGCCGTAAGATATCCACAGGCCAATGCTTCCCCCAATTAATCTTTATTCCATCGGTGGTTATTGCCACACTCACCACGCTTGGCAGGCGGATTGGCGAACGCAGTTTCTTTGGCATGTGCTTCCGACGCTGCTGTCCATCGGAAGCATTCTTAAGCTGGAGAAGGATAGGAATTTTTGGATTTTGGTAGGGAATGAAAGTATTGGGATACTACTCGCTCGGATGAATTGGAATTAATATAATAATCTTTATTTATTTACTCCCACAAAAGTAACAAGAGTACAGAGAATGGTAGGTCCGGACAAATATTCAGTATCAATTTGTTACAAACTTAGAATATATTAAAAAAAAATGCAGCTCATAAATTACATAGTCGATATGTGGGAGACTGATGCCTAAGCTAGGCAAAGCCTGTGTTTCAGGACTTCAGGTCTCCACCCCAAGGAAAGTTTACATTTCATTGCAATACAATTTATAACTTACTAATATTGTAGGAATTCAAGAGATAACAGTTTTTTCAACGCACCAATGCAAAAAGTAGAGGCGTGAACTTAATTTATTTCTCAGCAAGAGCTTCTTAGCTTCAAGAAACATTATAATGTTTGTCACAGACTCACATTCACAGACTTTATTCATCGCACATGAATAAAGTCTGTGAATTGGAATTAGTACGGGATTCCGGGCGTGACCCGATGCCATATCTACAACCACCGGACAGGCATTTGAGGATGATAATAAAAGTAACAATTAGTAAACATTGTTCATATAGTCATTACGGCATGGCCGCATTCATGATAATGACCAAACAAGATATAAAGGTGACCAATGTATCGCTCCGTTACTACAATACCGGTGATAGCAGGAGTACTCGTGATAAAAGAACCAATATTCTATTATCAATGGCTATCTATCACCGATAGGAGCGTTTAATATTTCATTTAATAAATTATTGTGTGAATACCGTAAAACCGTATCAATCAAAAAGTATATTTCGACGCAGACTGCAGCTGGACTTATCATTTACATACTACGCGGGGGAAGAGAAGCAGCTGGTACATTCTATATTTTTCTTTTTTCCCAGACCAGCCAGGAAGAGGAATTATCATTTCACACCCATATTCCGTGGCGAGCTCCGTGGCGCAGTGGTTAACACGCCAGCCTGCGACACTGTCCGGGTTCGATCCCCGGTCAGGTCAAGATGGAAAATGATCTTTTTTAGATTGGCCTGGGCCTTGGATGTTTTCTATATATGTATTTGTTATAAAATATAGTATCGTTGAGTTAGTATCCCATGACAAGTCTCGAACTTACTTTGGGGCTAGCTCAATTTGTGTGATTTGTGCGTATATATTTATTCATTTATATATTATTTTCAAAGCAGAATAAAACTAATTATGTTGGGGGTCGGGCTTGCATCCATTTCATGAATCGTGATTAAAACAACAACATCGTGATTATGCGAAATAAAGTTTCAGCCCCAAGAGTGTAGCTACCGCCCCCGTATCGGCCGTATCGGTTCCGGTTCCGGCCAGGGACCGGAACCGCTTACCTTAACCGCGGTTTTTGATAGGGTTTTTCATAGAATTGTTTTTAAAAACCCTATCGATACGGTTAGCATATCATTATTGTAACCCTATCAAAACAGTTACCGTATCAATACGGTAAGCATATCATCAAGTTAACTTGATGAAAGGCTAACCAAAAGTATAGAGTTAATGCATGGAAGGTGTAACCCTATCAAATGAATAACCATATCAATAAGGTTATCATATCATTGAGTTAACTTGATGAAAGGTTAACCATAAGAATAGTGTTATTGAATGTAAGCGCATACCCTATTCCAAAAACCGTATGATTGGGTTTTGGAACACCGTCGAGCCATTATAATCTCTATTTGAAACTATATTAGACCTATTATTGCAAACCTTATGGACGACAGCGCACACGGCGCGAGCGGTTTTGGTCATATAAAGGCCGGCGGGACTTCGTTTGGGAATCTACGCTGCAGGAAGTCAGACAAAAATAAACCTTTTGCGATATATATTATGCACAAAATACAGACGGTTTTTTTGGATTCGGCAAATCTTTTCGGTTAAGTTCACGTAATGATAATTACTAAGACGGCAGAGACGAGTGTCTAAACAAAACACTTTATTCATTGTGTTGTTTTTAACCGACTTCAAAAAAGGAGGAGGTTTCTCAATTCGACCGTATATATATTTTTTTTATGTTTGTTCGCGGATAACTTCGTCGTTTATGAACCGATTTTGATAAATCTTTTTTTGTTAGAGAGGACATATTCCGAGTGTGGTACGATGATAAGGAAACCACGACCTGATGATGGAATCCGAGAGAAATCGAGGAGAACCTTCGAAAATTGTACTGGCGGCTAGTACGTTTGTTATTTTTTTCCTTAGGTATGTTAAAGCACTAATATTTATGAAGGTCTGGGGTCGATCTGATGATGGGCGCGAAAAGGCATTCGAGGGAACTCCTCAACGATTTACAGCAATCACCTGGTGTTTGGGTTTGATTAATTTGTATTGATGAGATCTTTACACATAGATGGGTTGCGACTGTCATTAGAGGTTTGATGATGATGACGACGGACAGTCAAAGGAACTCCTCAACATTTTACAATAGCTACCTTGTGTTTGGACTTCATTAATTTTTGTTGATGAGAACTTTGCACCCATATGTGTTATAAGTACCATTACAGGTCTGATAATGGAGACGATAGACAGTCGAGGGAATCCATCAACGATTTACAGCAGTTACCGTTTGTTTATGGTTCAATATGCCTATTAGCTTGAGTTGTGATGAGAAAGGTTGATAATACTGGCACCGACTTCAAAATTGTATAAAATACTTATTGAATCATTTCTGATTAACTAAATTACAAAATACGAATTACTTTGTGCTTAGTAAATTTATATTTTACTTTTTAGTCACCAGGTTGAAGTCGGTTTTTTTTTGTTAAAAATTATTTTTATGATATGCAAACTTTGTTTAGTGCGTTTCTTTTTAGGGTTCCGTACCCAAAGGGTAAAAACGGGACCCTATTAATTTCGCACCGCCGGCCGTCTGTCACCATTCTGTATCTCATGAACCGTGATAGTTAGACAATTGAAATTTTCACAGATGATGTATGTGTTGCCGCTGTAACAACAAATACAAAAAAATAGAATTAAATAAATATTTTAGCGGGCTGCCATACACCAAACGTGATTTTCCGATATTGATAACGGCAACAGGTAAACGCTTGAACTATTTACAGAATATTTAGTTATATATTCACTTTAAAAATAATTAATCAAATAAAAATACAATTTATTTTAAAGGGGGGCTCTCATACAACAGACATTATTTTTTGCCGTTTTTGTAGATAACGGTACGGAACTCTTCGGGCGCGAGTCCGACTCGTACTTGGCCGGTTTTTTCTTTTAATTATTATTAATTGTTAATATAATTATAAGCATAGATTTAAAAAAACCGGCCAAGTGCGAGTCTGACTCCCGCACGAAGGGTCTCTTAGCATTGTTTACTAACGTCTAAAAACGAGCTCACATAAGACTGTGGTAACCACGGAGTGTGGTAGCTGAAGAAAGATTTATAAAGTACTACTTAACAAAAGAAATTAGAAAAAAAAATCCATTTGAGTACCACCATGAGTAGAGCAAGCGCTGGTAACAAGATTTCATAGGTATATTACCTACTTTGGTTTCCGAGCGTAATAGATACCAAGCAACTTCCTATCGTTCCGCCAAGCTCCGCGCGCTGTCGAACGTAAACACATTGCTATTATTTTAGGTATTATTATTATTAAAGCTACTATGATTTTGTATTTATCTTACTTTACGTGATTCAAAAATTTATATTCGGTAGTTGTTGTACGTAACTAACAACTGTCTAATTTTTAATTCAATTTGTATGAAATTTTAATTCACCGAGTTTATTTATAAGTTGGTCAATCTTTAATTTATAAAATCTACTTAGCTTTGATAGTATTCCTTTAAACTTCGTTATATGTACTACTGCCGTGAATTTTTTCTCGGGTTCATATACAACCATTTAGTAGATAGAGACACTGAACTGTAACAAAAATTTGTACTATAAAACCAAATATTTCCGAAACGGATAAGTAAATCGAAAAATGATGTTCAGAAGCTCACAATATTTTTAAAAGACCTATGCTACAACACTACATACGTAGAAGTTAGTTGTGAAAAAAAATTACTATGAGAACTAAATTGAGTTTGGGAGCTACACCAAAAAAAATTTTTAGAAAGATTTATATTACCACTTTTTCGGCATGATTAATATACATATCCATACCAAATTACAGATCTTTAGTACTTATAGTCTCTGAGTAAAACCGCGGACAAACAGGCGGACAGACATGGCTAAACTATAAGGGTTCCTCGTTTACTACGAACCCTATATATTACTAGATTATCAGTGCGTAACGTCATGTAAAAGTGTGTCATGTACTGTACGAGTGTGGACACTCTCCCCAAACTATGGCGCACCTCCTCTCTTGTCCAAGGTGCCCGAACACCTGCACTCTGGACGATCTCCTTACTGCATCTAAGGAAGGAATAGAAGTGGCACATTATCGGGCTGCAAAAATATAGGTACCATCGACACGAAAAGAAGAAGAAGAATGTGTGTGAAAGTTTGAGATTTGTGCGTCTATTAATTATTAAGATTTTAATTAAAATCTGATTCTGCCAGGATGACATTTCAAACGTAACGCCAGCTAAAACTTTTTTCGGATCCGAATGAAAGCTGATAAAATATTTAGTAGGTGTAAATATCATGGTATTTCACCTACGGTTGGATATTTAATGATATTTCTTAAACTACTGCGTGTATTGAACTCATTTTTTTGCGAACTAATATTTTACTTACCCTTATAAATAGTTTGATAACTATCAACTTCCGAACTAATAGAAAAACGGATCAAATCGGCTGTCAAAATTCCTGGCGTCCGAATCATGGCAGTTTTTCTCATAACTTATTTACTTCGCGAGTGATGATGTCTTGCCACTTCAGGTGTTAAAGCTTAAGATATCATATTATATACTTACCTAGGCATTGTAGACTATTATAAAGTACAAACTAATGTCAATAATAATTCTCTAGGTCCTATATTTAAAGTACAGGAGTCAAAATACCTGATTTCATATTTTCATTTCAATCTCTGAATGGTAACATTTTTAGAATTTTTTTTTACAAACATGACGTACAAATTCGTAACAGTGTGTGTGTAAAGAAATCAAATTCCTACGCCGTGCCGATTATGAGGTCCAGCAATCAGCCAAACTTTACCCCAGCAAAAATTTGAATATCGCCAGGTCTGGAGACGCACAAATTTTATTTACAATAAATATATTCTAAATACAAATTATTTTATCAGCTTTCACTCGGATCCGAAAATTTTTGCTGGCGTAACGTTTGAAATGACATCCTGGCAGAATCAGATTTTAAATAAAATCTCAATAATTAATGGACGCACAAATCTCAAAATTTTACACACATTTACATGACGTTACGCACTGATAATTTAGTAATATCACGTTTAAATATTCAGTACTTTTTGTCAGTAAAAAGTACTGAATATTTAAACGTGACATCTTTTCGGAGAGTGTGCGTTACGCCAGCGTAACGTACACTCTCCGAATAGATGTCACATTTTGCCATTTAAACGGAAAGGTAATATAAGCCTTCAACGTCCATCCGTCCGTCCACATGACTATATCTATTGAATCGAATTAGATAATAATTCAAAATATTTCACAGATTTTGTAAACTTTTTGTCGCATACAAGAAACTTGTTTTTTTGTGTTATTTCTCGATTCTGCAAAGTAGCAATTAATTTATTAAAGAGAGTTCAAACCACAGAAAATCAAGAACAATCGTGTCCTTACAAGTAAGAGTTTGCACCTCATAATTGCATAGAAGAGGTTTCATACAAGAAGCGAGGTTTTGTAGTTTACACTTTTTGTTTGTTTGTTTGTATATTTCAACAATAAAATCCTACATTATTTCTAATGAACATATAGAAAAAATGCCAAACATATATCTACCCGTGCAAAGCCGGGAAGGGCCGCTAGTCAAACACTAACGTAGGTAACTCTAAATGTGTGCTACTCATACTTGGCCAGCTTTATTAATTTATATACGTCAAAAATATATTGTAGTTACCTTATCTATAGGTGTGCTATTTTCAAACCAACGACTTTTCTAAATGACAGATTTTTATATGGAAACTTGTACGTCTTTATCGAATCGCCCGTTCACAAATAGTACCCCTAAAACCACGCACCCTTTCCTTTGTCTCACACCCCCGCAAATTTTCGGGAAAGTCGTGGAAAGTGACTTTATTATTATTTATTTCTGGCATTATTTAGAATAAAAATATAATACGTCAATCGGCTCCCTTAGCCTGGGTGAAATGGATATTGACTTCCTATGGCGTTATTGTTGGAACTAATCCCAGGTCTGGTGGCAGAACCTTTTTATGCTGCTAGTTTAGCACCTTGTTAAAGTCCAAATACCATCTGTACTTCGCCGCAAGGTTCGCGAGGAATTTAATATCATTATGCTCATGTTGTATGGTTGTAGTAGTACAGAGAGGGTCATGCTCCTGTAGTGGAGACTAAAAAGGACCTGATGATGATGATGCTCATAAATAAATGTGAGTAAAAATACTTCAAATGATTACCATATTATTTAATCAACATTTAGTAGGTACTATTTATATAATTATACTTTATTAAAATACAATTTAAAACATTTTTGAATCAATTATAGTTTTTGAAAGACGAATACGCGGAATAAGTGTTAGGGAGGCACAATCGGCCTAAACGTTCGGCTTGTGACGCATTTATCTCTCTTCCACCATTATCACGTAAAATTATCGTCCGTGAATCGACTTTACAGACAACCAGATATTTTTTTTTTATTGGCATATTTTAAAATATTATATGAGTGGTCGCAAACCAGCACACTAACGGTCGTAGTCTGATGAAAGTGGTCACAAACCGTTTCCACTTTTTCAGCATTTTTATAATAAAAGTGAAGTTTTTAAATGTAATGATGAAAATATGTGCCGCGCGTGCGCGTTCCAACCCTAAACTCAGAGTGTAAATAAACATAAAAATATGTTTCTTTTCTTGTGATTTATTAAAATAATATATAGTCATATTTTATAGATTTAAAATTAAAACGTTTAAAGCGTATCGTAAGTTCAACATTGCAAATCACCAAAATAAAAAGCTTGTCATCATTTTAATGGAAGGGATTTACTTGATGGATTGACAGCTAATCTATACTAATATTATAAAGCTGAAGAGTTTGTTTGTTTGAACGCGCTAATCTCAGGAACTACTAGTTCAAATTGGAAAATCATTTTTGTGTTGGATAGTCTATTTATTGAGGAAGGCTTTAGGCTATAAAACATCACGCTGCGATCAATAGGAGCGAAGCATCAATAAAAAAATGTTTTGGAACCGGGGGAAAATTATTCATCTATACTAAGAAAAAACTAATTAATCACTAGTGGTTTTGTGAGAACAGTAGACCTCGCGAACCCTTACAACCAACATCCACATTTGCCCTCCAGTGCTCTAAAATATATCTGTTACTGTTATGCTAATTGACTAAAGGATGATTTCCTTCAGTTACGTCGTCATAGTTACTACGCACCATTTTCATACTTGTCATACCATAGATTTGTTTTTACGACATCATACTGAATGCACTAATTCAAAAGAATATACAGAAAATCGATTTCAGACAACTTGCCGACCAACAGCAAATTGCCGACTATAAACACGTTCAAGTATATCGTATAAAAAAGTTGTTCAGACAAAAAAATTGCGTCGTAATAAGAATAACAAAAAAGTCTAATAGCATTTTTGATTTTCTTTTCAAATAGCTGTACTATGCGTTTTTTCAGTTTAGAACCACCATATTTCCGCCATTTTTAAAAATTTCGAAAATCTGGCTCGACAAAAAGATCTGCTTATATTACCAAACCTGCTCACAAAATTTCATGAGAATCGGTTGAGAAATGCGACCTGTAGGCGAGAACAGACAGACAGACAGACGGACAAAAGAATTTTCGGCCTGTCGAAACTGAGACGCTTCGCTCGCTTCGCTCGCTCGGTCAATAATAACTGAAATTGCCGCGAACGAAGTCGCGGGCATCAACTAGTTATCAATATTTTGCTTTGTTTTATAAGGAACAACAGCAAATCTTTCTATTCTGTGATGATCAAATGCCGTAAAAACTGTTTATCTGCAACCATTTAATCACTTGGGCATATACTCTACACTTCCTATATACCTACTTGTAAATTTTCATCAGAAACTGACACAAACCTTTTTTTCCCCCTACGCCGTTTACTAGCTGCAACTAACATAGGTATTCTGTGCTTTCAGGCTTACAGACACCACATCAAAATTTAACGCACAGTTACATATACTACAATTAGGATATTCCATATTTATATGTATTTCTTTTTCATACACGGCGCAATCGGTACCTATTCGTTACGACACGTCCGCCGCGCCGCTGCCGGCCTCCCGCTGGCGCCTCGCTCCTTCCTCGCCCCGCACCAACCGCGCGTATACTGCATCGCGGTCCGCGAAATATTATTCGCGCGTATTTACAATTGAATTTTTAATTTCTGCTCATGCCAAAATACTAGTAGCTTTTAGATTTTGCCGACAGAAAAAAAGAAAAATAAATACCAATAACTTTATTACTTGTACCCTCATCTGTATTCATGTTGATTATCGATATTTGGAAAAAACCGGTCAAGTGCGAGTCGGACTCGCGCACGTAGTGTTCCGTACCGTTATCTATAAATACGGCAAAAAAATCTTTTTTTTTGAAGTGAATATATAACTGAATATTCTGTGAATATTTCAAGCGACTTCCTGTTGCCGTTATCAATATCGAGCAAAACCAAGCGGCAACAGAAATACATCATCTGTGAAAATTTCAACTGCCTAACTATTACGGTTCATGAGATACAGCCTGGTGACAGACGGACAGATAGACAGACAGACGGACAGCGGAGCGAAATTAACAGGGTCCCGTTTTTACCCTTTGGATACGGAACCCTAAAAAGAACTAAGTGCAGCACTATGCGTCCTGCCGTCTTTCACTAACAATGGATTTTGAAGTTTTAAATGAAGGATAAATATGTAATATGTAAATAAAATTAACTTGCATTACCTAAATGTGAAAAGTGCCAACGCGAAAGTTTACTTTAATATTAATGGCATGTTTATAATTTCACAGTAAAACCGTACAGTTTTTAATTGTCGAGACAGTTCAATTATTTGAACTGTCTATATGTTTATACATAGCCTCTGTTCAGCGCCTGTTTTATTCCGAACATAAATAAAGGCTTTGGTTAAAAACGCGCTGAAATGCGCGAAAGAGACAGGCAATAATCAATAAGGTTAACCTTATGATTAAATACACAATCGTTAGGGTTTCAAGTTGATTGAGTTAACTTATTAATAAAGTTAATCAACGATATTGTTAACCATTTGATAGGGTTAATCCAATGATAGGGTAAACCTTATGATAGGGTTTTACACATGAAAGGGTTACCTAATAGATACGGTTAACCAGTTAATAAGGATAACCGTTCAATAGGGTTATCAAATCGTTGGAGTAACCCTATTGTTGTGATAAGCATATCCATTGGGTAATCATATCATAGGGTTTCTCTATTAATCAGATTAGCCCCGAACACGGTTTTCCGGTCCCTGGTTCCGGCACGCTAGTACCTAGTCTGTAGCTTTTGAACATTGTTAATTAATAAAGTTAATATTTCTTAGTAAATAACATCATTTTAAATGTGAATTAACGTGAAATCAAATGCCTGCAAATGCTTATTTTCTGAATAAACTTCTTTTAAATACTCATATTAAATTATGAAATAAAATATAGTGAAAAATTCCCCGCATGGAATTGTTTTCACTATATATTATTTCTTAATTTAATAAGAGAGAATTAATTTCTTTTGTTTGTGTATGAGTGACCAAACCTGTAGAGTATTTTTTAAGTTCCCTAGACAATCGGTCTGCTTACCACCTCATTCATTCATTCATTCATTTTGTGTAGGTGTCACGGTCTATCGATCATGCACACTCTGGTGTCAGAGTTCTTCGGAACCGCCTCTCGGCCTCTGACGTGGTGCCTTTAACGACTACCAGATGGCAGCCGGGACCAACGGCTTAACGTGCCTTCCGAAGCACGGAATCATCTTTATTATCAGACAATCAGGTGATTCAAGCCTGCAATGTCCTAACCATACTGGAAACATGGTATGCTTCCGGTGGGAATCGAACCCACGACCCCCGGGTCTACAGGCAAACGCCTTAACCACTGGACCACAGAGGCAGTTGCTTACCACCTACTAATGTCAGACAGAGCCAAGCACGAGAGATTTAAAAAATTAGTATGTAATTAGTTCTCGGTTTACGGAAGTAAAGTCGGTTTACGGATGATAGTTTTATGTGACAACGGTGGAAGAGAGATAGATGCGTCACAAGCCGAACGCTTAGGCCAATCGTGCCTCTTGTTCCGCGCTCTCGCTTGCACACGGAACGTGACATACTTTCGTGCGTGCAGCGTTCATAGATTTATAAGACGTTATCACGACAACAACTTACATGATTAAACCATTCAGGCGGACGATGATGCATTCCGAAACCTGGTGGCCTAACAAACCCTGGGGCCTCCTCAAAGGGAAACCTCATTTCCTGAGCAAAACACACAACACACCACATCACTTCAACCAGAAACACAAGCACTGTAAACACCCACTTCCGATTGACACCCATCGCACTTGCACTCTTATAAATAACTGAAAAGCTTTGATTCATCGATCACCACATTTTTACTTATCTATTTCCTCTACAACTCTACAGTCTATTACTCGCTTTTCGCAGTAACGTTACACAAAGTAAAGTTTGTTTAGTCGAAAGCAAATAAAGAACGTGTGTTCTTTGAACGACAAATAACCCGTTGGATTGTTTACAGATTAAACCAATAATATCAATTCGACCGATCTGATTATAAACGTGACGTACAGCACTCCAGTGATTAGATAACGGTATTAGTGTTGGCTAATGCTCATGAATTTTGCATTGGAGTTATAACCCTCGACGTGCCCACAGCATAATTGAGTTTCACAGTTATCTCGGTAGCTGTGGGTACAGCAGGGGCGTAGACAGGGGGAGAGGTATGGGTGGCGTATCCCTCCCCGAAATCTTTACGAATGTTTGAATCATTATCTCCCAATGAGATTGTAAAAGCGTAAGTCCCAAGGAGCATTAGCTACGAATCAAACCAGACTTTCTGGTTCTTTTGTGGCATAATGTGGGCTGGTTACGATTTTATCGCAGTATTAACGAACGTTGGGATACCAAAATGCCTAGGTAAACGTAAAAAGTCTTTATATTGCCTTCAAAAATACTCCCAACACCATCTATCCCGGGCCGCATAACAATTAAAACTCCATTGTGTCTGCGTTTACTGCGTTGACGGGTTAATAAAACAAATATTATTAATACAAAAAAATTGTTGTCTGTAAAGTTAGTTAACGGACGATAATTTTACGTGATAACGTACAATGAAAGAGAGATAAATGCGTCACAAGCCGAACGCTTGCGATATAGGTATGCGTCATAAGCCGAACTCTTAGGCCGATCGTGCCTTTCTATCGCTTGTTCCGCGCTCTCGCTTGCACACGGAACGTGACACTTTTACCGGTTAAAAACATCATTAACCGGCTAATTAACAAACTTCGAATACAAACTCTAACTGAGATGGTTAATACCCGCTCGCTCGTCTTTGAACATTGATTGTGGGATGATCTATCAGATTCATGAAATTGCGGTCGCTCCGCTCTCGTATTTGTATAGCAATACCGCGTGATTTTGAACTTCTGAACTATACTGAAATCCAGAAATCCAAAAACCTAATAAAATTCAAGAAAAACGCTGATAAAAAATAGCGTTCCCATACAAAATTGCCAATTAGCTGGACCAATTTCTTTGGAAGGTAATTATTTTTTTTCCTTTTTTGCATTTGTTCTTCTTGTAATTTTGTATTCGATATATGAAGAATACTGATTCCAGGATTTCAATTTAATTCAGAGGTTTAAATCACACAGTATATTGCAGCCGATTTTACCTCAATTCAAAGCTTTGCTGTTATCATAAAAAACTAACCTGTAACAATCCTAGATACAAATCCTGGCTACGCCACTGGGTACAAGGGTGCTACAACCTGTTGTGCGTCTGTATCAAAAGGTATATCAGAAGGGGTTCCCTCTGGTATCGATTGTCGAAATCATGCGGTCACGGTTTCGATGAAATGGGAGTGTGGGGATTTTCCGAGATTAAAAACCGGTCAAGTGCGAGTCGGACACGCGCACTAAGGGTTCCGTACCATTATCTACATGGTGAAATTTTGATCTTTCTGGACCCTTAAAGGGGTGATTCAGCCCGTCGATATGAACAACTTTTCCTATGGGACCAATGCTGTTGTATTTAAACGATATCTCTTTTGCCCTCTACCATCGCCCTAAGTCATCCACAATTGCCTGGCTACCTCGCTGAATCAAAGCATGATGCATATCTACGCCGGGTTGCCTTCATCACCGAAATAGACTTTATGCATTGCGTGGGAGAAAATTCTGTCGTAATAGCGAAAAAATACTCAAGAGAGAGACGGAGCTCTTCGCCACAAGTATTGGCCGACTAGTACTCGTACCATGACCAAAGAACATGGCCATCATCCATAGTGACGGCGAGATATAAGTTGGGCGTAGGCAAGACACGTTAAGCAAGGAACTATATAAAATATAAAAAAGACTACAATGGATTCTTGCATTCTCCCAAGCTTAACCTATGTCAGCCAAACATAGGTCTTCACTGAAAAAGTAAAGAACAAAATTTTATCATGCCAACATGCAATGGGACGAAGCATACTGAAACTGAGAAAAATACAGAAAACGAGAAACGCAGACATACGAGCGAAAACTAAATTAACAGATGCACTTCATTTTAGTTTAAAACGATGATCGACGAGGTGTCAAGATATAAAGATAACAGATGGACCTATCAAACAACTAAATGGCAGGGCCCAAAAGGCATAAGGAAAGTGGGAAGACAGAAGAAAAGATGGGCGGATGATATAATGAGCATAGCTGGAAAAGATTGGATGCATATGGCCAAGCCAAAGACAGAGAAAGGTGGACAAGGATGAAGGACGCTTTTACCCAAAGGGGGCCACATAACAATGGAATGGAAGCAAAGAATGATATTTAAATGTATATTTTTTTTTAAAGTGTTATGCGGAAAAATTGAAGATTTAATAATAATAATAAGACACGTTTCGCGAGGTTTGTGGCTCTTTTTCGCAAATCGTAGGCTTCTATAACACGTGTGACACGGCGCGCATAACAATGCGCTTTTTAATCCACTAGGGACAATTTCATCACAATATAGTAGCTACGCTTATGTTGGTCGGTCGGCTGCTCGGCAAGAAGTGTTGGTGGCTTTTTCTCGGCGGTGAACGCAACGGGCGGCGGTATAGCGGGCAGGGGTGGCGAGCTATGACATCACACCAGTATTGCAGTTCGCGTCTGTTGCGTTACACTTGCCAACAAAAAGCTAGCTACATTATGCGCTAGACCCCTTTGGGCGCGAGACCGTGGGGTAGGCCTACTTCGCCCACGCCTAGCTACG
Organism: Elegia similella; assembly: GCA_947532085.1. Taxonomy (NCBI): domain Eukaryota; kingdom Metazoa; phylum Arthropoda; class Insecta; order Lepidoptera; family Pyralidae; genus Elegia; species Elegia similella. The sequence goes on from OX383933.1 coordinate 8,529,571, forward strand.
CCACTGATCATCCAGTTTTCGAACTGCCCAACTTTCTTTCATCATCATCATCATCAGGTCCTTTTTAGTCTCCACTACAGGAGCACGACCCTCTCTGTACTACTAGGGCCATACTTGGCCAGAGCAGCCAGAGGACTTGGCCTACACCCTCCACGCTGGCCAGACGGGTTGGAGAGGTCTCTTAGATGTTTATAAGCTTTGTTTAGCTTGTATTTCCTAAGTCGCCTTCTACGACATCCACGGGAAGACTTGGAGTGGTCCTCTGCCGGATACCACACGGCTACCCGACTTTCTTTAGTGAAACATAAAATGTTTTGTTTAGTGAAACATGGGCAAAACCCACGCAATTTATTGTCGGTAATACAATATACATATTTTGTTTCGTGGTATTTATTCCAACTAATTCGTCTTCTCATTATAACGGTTAAACTTTGCCTTCCATCGTGGTTTTAATTATAAATTGTAACTTTTCGGCATGGTTATGTTAAACTTTTGTAAACGTTTTTCCTATAATAGGTAGGTGTAACTCCTCTTAGGTTGTAGGTATTAAAGGCGAGTTCCCATAATCTTTAATACCCATAAAAATAATGGAAACTCGTACGTAAGTACTAGTACTTAACAGTGAAAGGCAACTATTGATAAACTAAGTATACCTACTTATTCAATTGACATATAAATATCTGCTTCATCTATTAATCCTACCATATCATCATAATCACAACAGTAAGAAGTCCACTCCTAAGGATTCTTCGTGCCATGGGAGGATATTGCCATACATACTCACCACAACTAAGCGAGGATGTTACCACGCTTGGCAGGCGGGTTGGCGAGCGCAGTTTCTTTGGCTTCCTGAGCTTCTGACACTGCTGCTCATTATTGACCTGGGGAAGGTACCTATTGGGATACTAGTCACTCGGATAAATGAGGGAAAAGCAGTTAGCCCGATGCCATACCTGCATCCACCGTATCTTCTTCATCTTATAGTATCGATGGAGTTTATGTCAAATTTGATCGGCCTAGTTGCCCACTCCTATATACGTCACTCGGAGACGGAATATAAGTTATTCAAGCTACAGATGGTTGGGCACCTAGGACATGATATAAGATGCGACATAATCTTAGGGAAATATGCTATCATGTATTTATGTACTTCGCTGAGCCGCTGTAAAGTCGATGTATACAATATGCAAACAAAACCCTGTCTGATCCTTGATCCTTGGTGATTCAGCCCATCGATATAAACAACTATTCCTATGGGACCAATACTAGGAACTCAACATTTTTTTTACGTTCTTTTACAAATTGACCGGGCAGCCGATAATTTTTCTTTGGAAATGTCCATTTTTTTGGTTCCAGTTTTGATCCTTTAGATAAAGTTGATCATATCGATGGGCTGGATAAATGCAAGGATCAGACGGGGTTTTCTTTACTTAGAATTTTATGGCCAGGTCAAGATGGAAAATGATCTTTTTCAGATTGGCCTGGGTCTTGGATGTGTATCTAGGTATATATTGTATTTGTCATAAAATATAGTATCGAGTTAGTATCCCATAACACAAGTCTCGAACTTACTTTGGGGCTAGCTCAATCTGTGTGATTTGTCAGTATATATTTATTTATTTATTTTCTTTCATAAACAGATTCATATGAAAGTTTAACATTAAGAACACAGATAGGTATAAAATAAAAAAGATGCTCAAAGCGTACTTACATCAGTTATTTGTCCTGACTCCAAAATCTCTATCCCCGAAGACATCAGTTCGGCACTATCCGTAGTGACCCCTCCAGGTGTAGTTTTTGCTGTAGTCATAACTTGCCCGAGGAACTCCGGGATAATGCTGAGCACGGTTTTCCCGGGTAAAAGCGATCTTTCCCCGGGAGCACTGTTCTCACTTGACCATATCAACACTGCCACGTAACATAGTGTTCCTTGCCATCCCTTCATGGTTCACATACTCACTTTTTCACTCTTCTATACAGTTTCACTAATACACTTCCACATTAATGTTATTTAACCCCTTGATCACAAAATAGAGGTGTTATAAATTGCACGTTTCATAGTAGCTCCCAATAGTATCAGCAGATTCATTGTAGGTTTCAAAGTTAGAAAATAACAACAATTAAGTTAGGTACATATGTCACTAAATAGTTATCAGATGACCATTCGGTTTACGTAGCAATCCTATACTAATTGCCCGGGCAATCCTATACAAAAGCGTTGAGCCGCAACGCTTTAGTTGTTCACATCCCTAAAAGGGAATGTCGAATGTACACGCTGTATAAATGAAGTTTATCTCTTTTACAGAAAATTGACGTTTAAGTAGAAGCTTTACCGCTTCTACGCTTAGTTCGGTGAGTGAGAGAGCCGGAGGCCCATCCTTCCCCCATTTCCTCCCCCCATGTCCTTTCCCCAACTCTTTTTCACTTTAAAAGGCCGACAACGAACCTGTTACACCCTGGTGTTGCAGTTGTCCATGGGCAGCACTGGCCGCTTAACATCAGGTGACTCGCTTGCTCGTTTGCCGACCCATATGATAAAAAAAAATCTGAAACGGTTTTTATTTATTTCATGACTCATGATTCATTTATGACATTTTTTATGAAAGATTGATAATTTTTGCAGTTAATTTAGTTTAAGCTGAGTTCTTAGAAATTCAAAATGACAATATAAATGTAGCGTTTTTCGTTTTTTATTCACCTGTCACTAACAGGAAAAGAAGGGGAAGTTTGATCGACCGTACTGAGCCGATACAACGGCTCAGTAACAACTGACGTAGCACCAAAAATAAGCGAATAATGTTTTCAAATTTGTCAACATTTAAATTATTCTATTAAGTACATTAAACTTTAGCTAAGTAGTAAAAGCCGAATTCCTTGTTCATCTGTCACTCAAAGGAAAAGAAAGAAAAGTTCTAAAAGTTCGATTGAGATCATCAACGGAACCTCGAAAACAATTATAATCACATTACGATTTCAATCGACTTCTGTTTGTTCGTATTGAAGTTAATGGTGACTTCAATACGAACCAACAGAAGTCGATTAAAATCATAATTTGATTGTAATGTTTGTATTTTAACCGAACTGTATCTAGAAATATTAATTAATTGTAATTATACACGGTGAAATTTTGATCGTTATGGACCCTTAAAGGGGTGATTCAGCCCGTTGATATGAACAACTTTTACTATGGGACCAATGCTGGGAACTCAAAAAAAAAATGGGCAGTTCCATACAAAAAATTTCGGCCGCCCGGTCAATTTGTATGAGAACGTTAAAAAAATGTTTGAGTTTACAGCATTGGTCCCATATGAAAAGTTGTTTATATCGACGGACTGAGTCATCCCTTTAAGGGCAGAACAATCAAAATTTTACCATGTATAATAGATATAACATATAGGTATAGACAAATACTTATCTAAATTGTCGAGAATCCCTTAATCATGATCTTTCAGCCAGATCTAAACGGTATGATTAAAGTGTGCTTCAGCACGTAGATGCAGCATAGTTTGCATGCTTCGTTGTTTACAAAATTGTGATTATAAGACCCTGGTTGAATACAATCACGTTATGATTTTAAATCGACTTCTGTTGGTTCGTATGGAAGAACTCTCACTCACCGAACAAAGCATAGAAGCATCAAAGCTTCTACTCAAACACCGATTTTCTGTGAGGGTGTGGTACTTCCCCGGACGATACGGCCCAACTATGCTACTAGAAAAATGCCGGTAGCGTGGCTCTACCACGACTAAAAAAGCTAGCTATAGCTAATATGTCTACTTCATATACATAGATAACGTATGCAGTTTTTTAAGGTTGAAAAAGCCTGCAAATCAACAGGAGCCTTTACGAGATCAAGTCACGTGTCTGTCGGTCCGTCACCGGCAGTAGCTGGATAAGTTGTTTGATGTAAGATCAACAAAATCATCATAATACCTACGTAGTTATCATAAACTTGACAAATGGTTAAGGGATATACAATTAAACATAGTTACTTCTTAGAATAATATTATTACTTATTTTTTTCTAGTACACGACCTTTGACATGAATATTTTTGAATACCATTTAGTAAAATCTGTTACTAGGTGTCTGGATGTCACAAACTCGACAGAATTTAGATAAGTAGGGAGGTACGTATTTTTGCCTATATAGGTGTAAAGAACTTTATTATTACTCGTAGCTTAAATATTTATAATGAACTATTGGTATTCATTAATAAACACGGTAACAGAGTGTAACATTTTTAATTCCATTTAAAACGTGTACTCATATATTTCAAGCTGATCTCATCAAGTAGGCGATGCGGCTAGCAACCAATCACTATATTGATTCCCATACCACGGTAAAGATAGATATCTTTACCGTGCCTATACCCATCTAATCGCCCAACAACGTGGCATTTAGGTTTTTTAGACCTACTCTATCTACCCCGCAGGGGAAAAGGATGTGATTGTATGTATGTATTTGTAATGGTTTTTTTTTCATAGTACTTAGGGTGTATATTTTACACTCCTATTGTGATGATGTTTACGGACTCTCACGTTTACCACTGTTTAAAAGTTTTGAAATTTTCATAGATTCTCTATCATTAGAATACCAACTGCCTCCGCGGTCCAGTGCATAAGGCGTTTGCTGTAGACCCGGGGGTCGTGGGTTCGATTCCCACCGGAAGCATACTTTGTTTCGTCGTTTCCAGTTTGGTTAGGACATTGTAGGCTTGAATCACCTGATTGTCTGATAATAAAGATGACTCCGTGCTTCGGAAGGCACGTTAAGCCGTTGGTCCCGGCTGCCATCTGGTAGTCATTAAAGGACCCTCGTCAGAGGCCGAGAGGCGGTTCCGAAGAACTCTGGCACCAGGGTGTGCATGGTCGACTGACCGTGTCATCTGAGTATACGAAATGAATGAATTAGAATACGTAAGCTCTCCGATTGTCACCGAAAAGGTCTTTAATCATGGACCTCTATGATATTGACTAGCTCCGTGGCGCAGCGGTCATCACGCCAGCCTGCGACACGGAGTGACCGGGTTCGATCCCCGGCCAGGTCAAGATGGAAAATGATCTTTTTCAGATTGGCCTGGGTCTTGGATGTTTATCTATATATGTATTTGTTATAAAATATAGTATCGTTGAGTTAGTATCCCATAACACAAGTCTCGAACTTACTTTGGGGCTAGCTCAATCTGTGTGATTTGTCCAAAAAAAAAAGTAAAAAAAAAAAAAAGAAAAAAAAAATTACGAATACCTACTTTTCGCACCGTAATTAATTAATTACAAACAATGTTCTCGCGTTTCTCATATAATCAAATTTCAATCAACAGGTTGAATATTACGTAAATAACGAATCATACTTTAAGATTAATTACCTACATAGCTTAGTACAATAACTTAAAGCTCGTCCACCCAAGTAATATTTTCATTCATTTAAAACCTCATCAACTAAGTATCACTGAACACAACACTATTTCTTTCGCATTTGAACCGAGTTGGGCGGAAAACGGTCGCCCAAGCGACGGCTGGGCGAATACTGCCGGGCACGCCGCCGGTAAAGGAAGGCCCGGTAGCCTTACTACTGAAACTCGATTGATTTCACTAATTATTTGATGAAAACTAAATGAGGATTAGTGTGGGCTAATTACAAATTGACAAATCTGGCGGAAATAAACGACACGTGTAAAGGTACCTTTGTTTTAGACAGAATACTTTCTGAACTTCCTGGATAAGCAGCGTCAGTGACAGGTGGACGGAGGAATTGGTAGATTCTTTTATTAGATATACTTCATTTATTATTACGCCGTGTGGTATCCGGCAGAGTAGAATAGGACCATTCCAAGTCTTCCCGTGGATGTCGTAGAAGGCGACTTGGGAAATACCAGCTAAACAAAGCTTATAAACATCTGTGAGAACTCTCCAACCCGTCCGGCCAGCGTGGAGAGTGTAGGCCAAGTCCTCTGGCTGCTCTAACCAAGTATGGCTCTAGTAGTACAGAGAGGGTCGTGCTCCTGTAGTGGAGACTAAAAAGGACCTGATGATGATGATTATTATTTCCTTATGGATTGCAAAAAAGTAAAATGATTATAATGACAATATAATCCTGTCGATGCCTTTGACAACCTTAATACATTACGAACTGAAAATTGATAAGTATAGGTACTAATCTTGTTTTACGGGAACAAATACCTACGTATTTACAGGCTACATGTTAATCATTTTACGAAAAAAGGTATGGACCGATTTCCGAAGTAAGAACCTACTATAACTACATAAACTACAAATAAGTAGAACTTTAAAACATTATTTATTGATCCGAACTTTACAAAACTGGCCAAGTGCAAGTCGGACTCGCGCACGAAGGGTTCCGTACCGTTAACTATAAAAACGGCAAAAAAAATCATGTCTGTTTCATGGTAGCCCTCTTAAATATTTCTTTTATTCTATTTTTTATATTTGTTGTTATAGCGGCAACAGAAATACATCATCTGCGAAAAATTCAATTGTCAGACGGACAGTGGTGACAGACGGACAGATAGACAGACAGATGGACAGCGGAGCGATATTGATTGGGTCCGGTTTTTACCCTTTGGGTACGAAACCCTAAAAACATTACTCCGCAGTATTTTCCTCTGTGCATACACAAAAGCTAACTTTATCAAACGAACAATTTACCTGTTTTTAGGGTTCCGTACCCAAAGGGTAAACCCATTAATGTGGCTCCCCTGTTCGTCTGTCTGTCCGTCCGGCATCCGGCTGTGTCTCATGAACCGTAATAGTTAGACGGCTGAAAGTTGATGTATTTCTGTTGCCGCTATAACAACAAATAGGTACTAAAAACAGAATAAAATAAATATTTGAGGGGGCTTCCATACAGCAAACGTGATGTTTTCGCTTCTTTATGCTCGATATTAGGTAATAACGGCAACAGGTAGACGCTTGAAATATTCACAGAATATTTAGTTCGATATATATTCACTTTAAACTAAATAATTAAATGAAAATAAAAGTATCTTGTTTCCATGCGGCCTCTCTCGTAGGTTACGGTTAACCAAACTGTGCCTTACTAGGACGCTAGTAGAAAAAACCAGCCAAGTGCGTGTCGGGCCACGCACAATGCAAGGGTTCCGTAGTTGCGAATGCCAGATTTGAGTTCACGCCAAAAACGTCTAAAAAACGAGCCCACATAATCCTACTTCACAAAGGAAAGTAAAAAAAAAACTACCTATTTGATTGAGTTCCACCTCTAGTAGAGGAAAGCGCTGGTAACAAAATTTTGTAGGTATATTACTCCCCAAGAGGCCTAGTATCGTTCCGCCAAGCGCCGCGCGCGTTCGAACGTAAACACATTGCTATTAATTTAGATATTATTATTATTAAAGCTGCCATGATTTTATATTTTCTTAACGTGGTTTGTAAATTTATATTCAATAGTTGTTTTACGTAACTAACGACTGTCTTATCTAATTTTTAATTTATTTGTATGAAATTTTACTTTTCCAAGTGCATTTATAAGTTGGTCGACTATGACTCTTTAATTTGTAAACTCTACCACTCCGTGACTCTACCTACTCCGTGACTCTACCTAGCTTTGATAGGTTTCCTTTAAACTTCGTTATAGATATATACTACTGCTGTGATTTTTTTCATGTGTTCATATACAACCATTAAATAGATAGATAGCCCCCCCCGGACACTGGACTCTTATTTGCACTATAAAACCTAATAATAATATTTCAGAAAAGGATAAGTGAATCGAAAAATGATGTTTACAAGCTCACAATATTTTTAAAGGACCTATTCACCAATACCATAAACGTTGGGTTAGTTGAGAAAAAAAATTACTGCCACATTACTTGTATGGGAGCTACTAATGATATTTGAAGATTTTATATGCAGACCAGAGTATTACTAGTAGTTACTACTTAGTATAGTTACCACAGAATAAGTACTAGTAGTTACGTACAGAAATCGTACTCTGCAAAGAATACCTTTGCAGAGTGCGACAAAGAAATATCAACTCAATGTAGCTAGCGACACGGTGTAACTTAGCTCGCGTCAGACGCAGCACCTTTTTGTTTAGATACCGAAAGAATCCATTGCAAGCCAATTTTAATTCTTATAACTGAACAATAGAATCACAATTATGAAATGAATTGGACTACGGAACTCTTAAGGGTGCCGTGGTCCTACTATTTCTAAGTAGGTCTACTGCCCTTAGTCAAGTCCCATGGTCCTACTAGTTGGACGGAACAGTTGGACCACTGACCCGGGCTGATTCATTGAAGTAGGTGAACCTCGGACCAAGAGGTCCGAGAGGTGAACACGTGACCAAATGGATGTCGTTCCTACGGGATTTGCCTGGTTTTACCGCTTCGAAGGGGTCGCCGCACCTCGGTATGTTTTCGACATCGCCACGGGGTACTCCCCGACAGGCCTGGTATTACGGACCTGTGCCAGGCGAACCGCCGGCCGGACAGCGGACACTGCATCCTTTGGGATGTAGATGTCCCTAAAATGCTAGGTTGTTTTAGTTATCTGTGTATTTTTGAATCAGCAGTCAAGTTAAATAATTATTGTAGTTTCGTTTTGGAATATTTCTAGTTCTAATTTTTTTAAATTTATATTTGACGGCAATCGAGCAGACGAGCCACCTGATGGAAAGTAGTCACCGTCGCCCATAGCCATCTGCAACACCAGAGGAGGTGCTGCTACGTTGCCGACTCTTAAGATACCTGTAAACCAGGGACCGGAAAACCAGCTTCGGGGCTAATCTGATTAATAGAGAAACCCTATGATATGATTACCCAATGGATATGCTGATCACAACTATAGGGTTACTCCAACGATTTGATAACCCTATCGAACGGTTATCCTTATTAACTGGTTAACCGTATCTATTAGGTAACCCTTTCATGTGTAAAACCCTATCATAAGGTTTACCCTATCATTGGATTAACCCTATCAAATGGTTAACAATATCGTTGGTTAACTTTATTAATAAGTTAACTCAATCAACTTGAAACCCTAACGATTGTGTATTTAATCATAAGGTTAACCTTATTGATTATTGCCTGTCTCTTTCGCGCATTTCAGCGCGTTTTTAACCAAAACCTTTATTTATGTTCGGAATTGAACAGGCGCTGAACAGAGGCTATGTTTATTTGAACTGTCTCGACAATTAAAAACTGTACGGTTTTACTGTGAAATTATAAACATGCCAAAACTTTCGCGTTGGCACTTTTTACATTTAGGTAATGCAAGTTAATTTTATTTACATATTACATATTTATCCTTCATTTAAAACTTCAAAATCCATTGTTAGTGAAAGACGGCAGGACGCATAGTGCTGCACTTAGGTCTTTTTAGGGTTCCGTATCCAAAGGGTAAAAACGGGACCCTGTTAATTTCGCTCCGCTGTCCGTCTGTCTGTCTATCTCTCATACAACAAACGTGATTTTTTTTGCTTGTTTTTGCTCGATATTGATAACGGCAACAGGAAGACGCTTGAAATATTCACAGAATATTCAGTTATATATTCACTACAAAAAAAAAGATTTTTTTGCCGTATTCATAGATAACGGTACGGATCACTACGTGCGCGAGTCCGACTCGCACTTGACCGGTTTTTTCCAAATATCGATAATCAACATGAATACAGATGAGGGTACAAGTAATAAAGTTATTGGTATTTATTTTTCTTTTTTTCTGTCGGCAAAATCTAAAAGCTACTAGTATTTTGGCATGAGCAGAAACTAAAAAATTCAATTGTAAATACGCGCGAATAATATTTTGGTGCGGGGCGAGGAAGGAGCGAGGCGCCAGCGGGAGGCCGGCAGCGGCGCGGCGGACGTGTCGTAACGAATAGGTACCGATTGCACCGTGTATGAAAAAGAAATACATATAAATATGGAATATCCTAATTGTAGTATATGTAACTGTGCGTTAAATTTTGATGTGGTGTCTGTAAGCCTGAAAGCACAGAATACCTATGTTAGTTGCAGCTAGTAAACGGCGTGGGGGGAAAAAAAGGTTTGTGTCAGTTTCTGATGAAAATTTACAAGTAGGTATATAGGAAGTGTAGAGTATATGCCCATGTGATTAAATGGTTGCAGATAAACAGTTTTTACGGCATTTGTATTAAGACAGAAATTGTAATTTATATATCATCACAGAATAGAAAGATTTGCTGTTGTTCCTTATAAAACAAAGCAAAATATTGATAACTAGTTGTTGCCCGCGACTTCGTCCGCGGCAATTTCAGTTATTATTGACCGAGCGAGCGAAGCGAGCGAAGCATCTCAGTTTCGACAGGCCGAAAATTCTTTTGTCCGTCTGTCTGTCTGTTCTCGCCTACAGGTCGCATTTCTCCACCGATTCTCATGAAATTTTGTGAGCAGGTTTGGTAATATGAGCAGATTTTTTTGTCGAGCCAGATTTTCGAAATTTTTAAAAATGGCGGAAATATGTTGGTTCTTAATTGAAAAAACTCATAGTACAGCTATTTGAAAAGAAAATCAAAAATGCCATTAGACTTTTTTGTTATTCTTATTACGACGCAATTTTTTTGTCTGAACAACTTTTTTATACGATAAACTTGAACGTGTTTATAGTCGGCAATTTGCCCAAAAGTTGTCTGAAATCGATTTTCTGTATATTCTTTTGAATTAGTGCATTCAGTATGATGTCGTAAATACAAATCTATGGTATGACAAGTATGAAAATGGTGTGTAGTAACTATGACGACGTAACTGAAGGAAATCATCCTTTAGTCAATTAGCATAACAGTAACAGATATAGGTATTTTAGAGCACTGGAGGGCAAATGTGGATGTTGGTTGTAAGGGTTCGCGAGGTCTACTGTTCTCACAAAACCACTAGTGATTTATTAGTTTTTTCTTAGTATAGATGAATAATTTTCCCCCGGTTCCAAAACATTTTTTTATTGATGCTTCGCTCCTATTGATCGCAGCGTGATGTTTTACAGCCTAAAGCCTTCCTCAATAAATAGACTATCCAACACAAAAATGATTTTCCAATTTGAACTAGTAGTTCCTGAGATTAGCGCGTTCAAACAAACAAACTCTTCAGCTTTATAATATTAGTATAGATTAGCTGTCAATCCATCAAGTAAATCCCTTCCATTAAAATGATGACAAGCTTTTTATTTTGGTGATTTGCAATGTTGAACTTACGATACGCTTTAAACGTTTTAATTTTAAATCTATAAAATATGACAACATATTATTTTAATAAATCACAAGAAAAGAAACATATTTTTATGTTTATTTACACTCTGAGTTTAGGGTTGGAACGCGTACGCGCGGCACATATTTTCATCATTATATTTTTATTATAAAAATGCTGAAAAAGTGGAAACGGTTTGTGATCACTTGCGACCACTCATATAATATTATAAAATATGCCAATAAAAAAAATTATCTGGTTGTCTGTAAAGTCGATTCACGGACGATAATTTTACGTGATAATGGTGGAAGAGAGATAGATGCGTCACAAGCCGGACGTTTAGGCCGATTGTGCCTCCCTAACACTTATTCCGCGTATTCGTCTTTCAAAAACTATAATTGATTCAAAAATGTATTAAATTGTATTTTTAATAAAGTATAATTATATAAATAGTACTAAATGTTGATTAAATAATATGGTAATCATTTGAAGTATTATTACTCACATTTATTTATGAGCATAATGATATTAAATTCCTTGCGAACCTTGCGGCGAAGTACAGATGGTATTTGGACTTTAACAAGGTGCTAAACTAGCAGCATAAAAAGGTTCTGCCACCAGACCTGGGATTAGTTCCAACAATAACGCCATAGGAAGTCAATATCCATTTCACCCAGGCTAAGGGAGCCGATTGACGTATAATATTTTTATTCTAAATAATGCCAGAAATAAATAATAATAAAGTCACTTTCCACGTCTTTCCCGAAAATTAGCGGGGGTGTGAGACAAAGGAAAGGGTGCTGGTTTTAGGGGTACTATTTGTGAACGGGCGATTCGATAAAGACGTACAAGTTTCCATATAAAAATCTGTCATTTAGAAAAGTCGTTGGTTTGAAAATAGCACACCTATTTTAGATAAGGTAACTACAATATATTTTTGACGTATATAAATTAATAAAGCTGGCCAAGTATGAGTAGCACACATTTAGAGTTACCTACGTTAGTGTTTGACTAGCGGCCCTTCCCGGCTTTGCACGGGTAGATATATGTTTGGCATTTTTTCTATATGTTCATTAGAAATAATGTAGGATTCTATTGTTGAAATATACAAACAAACAAACAAAAAGTGTAAACTACAAAACCTCGCTTCTTGTATGAAACCTCTTCTATGCAATTATGAGGTGCAAACTCTTACTTGTAAGGACACGATTGTTCTTGATTTTCTGTGGTTTGAACTTTCTTTAATAAATTAATTGCTACTTTGCAGAATCGAGAAATAACACAAAAAAACAAGTTTCTTGTATGCGGCAAAAAGTTTACAAAATCTGTGAAATATTTTGAATTATTATCTAATTCGGTTCAATAGATATAGTCATGTGGACGGACGGATGGACGTTGAAGGCTTATATTACCTTTCCGTTTAAATGGCAAAATGTGACATCTATTCGGAGAGTGTGCGTTACGCTGGCGTAACGCACACTCTCCGAATAGATGTCACGTTTAAATATTCAGTACTTTTAACTGACAAAAAGTACTGAATATTTAAACGTGATATTACTAGATTATCAGTGCGTAACGTCATGTAAATGTGTGTGAAATTTTGAGATTTATGCGTCCATTAATTATTGAGATTTTATTTAAAATCTGATTCTGCCAGGATGTCATTTCAAACGTTACGCCAGCAAAAATTTTTGGATCCCAGTGAAAGCTGATAAAATAATTTGTATTTAGAATATATTTATTGTAAATAAAATTTGTGCGTCTCCAGACCTGGCGATATTCAAATTTTTGCTGGGGTAAAGTTTGGCTGATTGCTGGACCTCATAATCGGCACGGCGTAGGAGTTTGATTTCTTTACACACACACTGTTATGAATTTGTAAGTCATGTTTGTAAAAAAAAAATTCTAAAAATGTTACCATTCAGAGATTGAAATGAAAATATGAAATCAGGTATTTTGACTCCTGTACTTTAAATATAGGACCTAGAGAATTATTATTGACGTTAGTTTGTACTTTATAATAGTCTACAATGCCTAGGTAAGTAAATAATATGATATCTTAAGTTTTAACACCTGAAGTGGCAAGACATCATCACTCGCGAAGTAAATAAGTTATGAGAAAAACTGCCATGATTCGGACGCCAGGAATTTTGACAGCCGATTTGATCCATTTTTCTATTAGTTCGGAAGTTGATAGTTATCAAACTATTTGTAAGGGTAAGTAAAATATTAGTTCGCAAAAAAATCAGCTCAATACACGCAGTAGTTTAAGAAATATCATTAAATATCCAACCGTAGGTGAAATACCATGATAAGCAGAATATTTTCGGGAGTATAGAAATAAGTGGCGATACAGTATTTATGCTAACCATCCTAAATTAGCAATAGTATTAACGTAAAATAGTACAGTCGCGTACATCATTGAATTCAAGGTATTTTAACTTATCCAAAACTATTGTTTGTTGACCACATTTTTTTTATATCGTTCATACTTACGATACAATCACAATTGGAATGTGCTTAAAAAGTCGTTACCCTTCAATCGCGGAAACACAGACACGATCGAGTTTTAATATTTTATATATATATATATATATATATATGCGACCTGGAGAGCTATTTTTGAAATTTGGCCGTACTATTCTCTGCCAAGCGATTTTTCCACACAAAACTCGTTCGAAGACGAGTGTCATACTTTCAAAAATTTTACGCCCGATCGGAAGTGTCATTTTTTTTTATTTGGCCGTTCATAAACGAGTGATTTCTCCATACAATTATCGTTCGAATGGTCATACTTTCAAAAATAGTACACCGGGTCTCTTGGGAGCTGACAATATATAACTAAATATTCTGTCAATATTCCAAGCATCTACCTTTATCAAGATCGAGCATTAGAACCACGTTTGTTGTATGGAAGAACCCTTAATTTAATATTTATTTTGTTTTTAGTATTTGTTGTTATATCGGCAACAGAAATACATTAACTGTGTTAGTTAAATATTTCAACTGTCTAACTATCACGGTTAGTCAGTCGGACAGTAGAGCCATATGAATAGGGTCCCGTTTTAACACTAAAAATGAGGTAAAAAAATATCATTACAGGTATGGGTTATTTACATTCTTCGGGATCGACCAAATGTCTAGAAATGAAATGAAATGAAATAGAATTTTATTCAAATTTGGATATCATGTATCTCTTTCTGAACGATATATTATTATATTTAATTTTTGCAAAATCGATAAGCTACTAGCGTTTCGAAACGACCACTGCTGAGAAGAATACGCCGAAAGAAACTCAGTCCAGTATTGGTCCCTACGTGCCTGAAGGGCTACACTTTCACATATTTATAACAAATTGAATTATTTTACATTAAGTAATCACCGATGTACAATTTATTGAATATATTACTTCCATGGAGTTTTATCTGATAAATAGTCATTAATACAATAATAGGCATTTTTAAGCGATTGATTTTTAACAGCAGTCTTAAACTTACCTAATGACAGAGCCAATATTTCTTCAGGAATTCTATTATAGAAGCGTATACTAAGTCCCAAAAATGAATTCATTGTTTTCTGTAATCGCAAAGTTGGTGTCGCTAATTTATTTTTATTTCTCGTATTCCTGTTGTGGATATCACTATTTTTCGCGTAAAGATGAAGATTATTACGAACAAACATAATATTTGCAAATATGTATTGCGCGGGGAATGTCAAAATATTTATATTTTTAAACAATTCTCTAAGAGATTCTCTAGCACCTAGTTTATATATAGATCTGATAGCGCGTTTTTGAAGGACGAATATGAATACTTCTGCTGAATGCTGAATGCTGCTGAAGTTATTATATATTAAATATTAGTAAATGTAATAGTTATTATATATTAACTAGAGAATGAATAACACGACAGTTATCTTTTTGTGTTGACGTGTCGATCTCGTACGTCTGAGACTAATGAGAACAAGGACTAAAGTTAGTATATAGATGTCTAATAGATGTAGAACTCGACTCTCGACAGCGTCAGATTAAAGTACACACATGTACCTCAAAAATAAAAGAATACATGACCCATTTCAGTAATACAGCTAAATATACGGGAACGTCGCTTTTTGCTATACTCCCGAAAATGGTCGGCCGATCATGGTAGTATTTCACCTACAGTTGGATATTCAATGATATTTTTTAAACTACTGCGTGTATTGAGCTGATTTTTTGCGAACTAATATTTTACTTACCCTTACAAATACTTTGATAACTATCAACTTCCTTAGCCGTGTGATTTCCGGCAGAGTAGAATAGGACCACACCTACTCTTCCCATGGATATCGTAAGAGGCGACTAAGGAAATACAAGTACTCTCCAATACGCTGTCGAAATTCCTGGCGACTGAATTATGGTACTTTTTCTCATAACTTATTAATTTACTGATACTTACCTAGGCATTGTAGGCAATTATTAGGTATAAACTAATGTCAACAATAAGTCTCTAGGTCCCATATAAAAGGATAGGAGTCAAAATACCTGATTTCACATTTTCTTTTTTAATTTCTGAATGGTAAAATTTTTAGAAATTCTGTTTGTACAAACATGACATATAAATTCATAACAATGTATGAAAAAAAAATCAAACTCCTACGCTGTGCCGATTGTGAGATTCAGCAATCAGCCAAACGTTACCCCAACTAAAATTGAATATCGCCAGGGTCTGGAGACGCACAAATTCTATTTATACAACAACATTTACCACACATCAACTACCTACTAAATATTTTATCAGCTTTCATTTGAATCCGAAAAAAGTTTTAGCTGGCGTTACGTTTGAAATGTCATCCTGGCAGAATCAGATTTTAATTAAAATCTTAATAAATAATAGACGCACAAATCTCAAACTTTCACACACATTCTTCTTCTTCTTTTCGTGTCGATGGTACCTATATTTTTGCAGCCCAATAATGGGCCACTTCTATTCCTTCCTTAGATGCTGTAAGGAGATCGTCCAGAGTGCAGGTGTTCGGGCACCTTGGACAAGAGAGGAGGTGCGCCATAGTTTGGGGAGAGTGTCCACACTCGTACAGTACATGACACACTTTTACATGACGTTACGCACTGATAATCTAGTAATATATAGGGTTCGTAGTAAACGAGGAACCTTTATAGTTTAGCCATGTCTGTCCGCCTGTTTGTCCGCGGTTTTACTCAGAGACTATAAGTACTAAAGATCTGTAATTTGGTATGGATATTTAATCATGCCGAAAAAGTGGTAATATAAATCTTTATAAAAATTTTTTTTGGTGTAGCTCCCAAACTCAATTTAGTTCTCATAGTAATTTTTTTTCACTACTAACTTCTACGTATGGGGTGTTGTAGCATAGGTCTTTTAAAAATATTGTGAGCTTCTGAACATCATTTTTTGATTTACTTATCCGTTTCGGAAATATTTGGTTTTATAGTACACATTTTTGTTACAGTTCAGTGTCTCTATCTACTAAATGGTTGTATATGAACCCAAGAAAAAATTCACGGCAGTAGTACCTACATATAACGAAGTTTAAAGGAATACTATCAAAGCTAAGTAGAGTTTATAAATTAAAGATTGACCAACTTATAAATGAACTCGGTGAATTAAAATTTCATACAAATTGAATTAAAAATTAGACAGTTGTTAGCTACGTACGACAACTACCGAATATAAATTTTTGAATCACTTAAAGTAAGATAAATACATAATCATTTTTTTCACTACTAACTTCTACGTATGGGGTGTTGTAGCATAGGTCTTTTAAAAATATTGTGAGCTTCTGAACATCATTTTTTGATTTACTTATCCGTTTCGGAAATATTTGGTTTTATAGTACACATTTTTGTTACAGTTCAGTGTCTCTATCTACTAAATGGTTGTATATGAACCCAAGAAAAAATTCACGGCAGTAGTACCTACATATAACGAAGTTTAAAGGAATACTATCAAAGCTAAGTAGAGTTTATAAATTAAAGAATGACCAACTTATAAATGAACTCGGTGAATTAAAATTTCATACAAATTGAATTAAAAATTAGACAGTTGTTAGCTACGTACAACAACTACCGAATATAAATTTTTGAATCACTTAAAGTAAGATAAATACATAATCATAGTAGCTTTAATAATAATAATACCTAAAATAATAGCAATGTGTTTACGTTCGACAGCGCGCGGCGCTTGGCGGAACGATAGGAAGTTGCTTGGTATCTATTGCGCTCGAAAACCAAAGTAGGTAATATACCTATGAGATCTTGTTACCAGCGCTTGCTCTACTCATGGTGGTAGTCAAATGGACTTTTTTTTCTAATTTCTTTCGTTAAGTAAGTAGGACTTTATAAATCTTTCTTCAGCTACCACACTCCGTGGTTACCACAGTCTTATGTGAGCTCGTTTTTAGACGTTACATAATAATGGTAAGAGACCCTTCGTGCGGGAGTCAGACTCGCACTTGGCCGGTTTTTTTTAAATCTATGCTTATAATTATATTAACAATTAATAATAATTAAAAGAAAAAACCGGCCACGTGCGAGTCGGACTCGCGCCCGAAGAGTTCCGTACCGTTATCTACAAAAACGGCAAAAAATAATGTCTGTTGTATGAGAGCCCCCCTTTAAAATTAATTTTATTTTTATTTGATTAATTATTTTTAAACTGAATATATAACTAAATATTCTGTGAATAGTTCAAGCGTTTACCTGTTGCCGTTATCAATATCGGAAATCACGTTTGCTGTATGGCAGCCCCCTAAAATATTTATTTAATTCTATTTTTTAGTATTTGTTGTTACAGCGGCAACACAAATACATCATCTGTAAAAATTTCAATTGTCTAACTATCACGGTTCATGAGATACAGCCTGGTGACAGACGGACAAATAGACAGACGGCCGGCGGTGCGAAATTAATAGGGTTCCGTTTTTACCCTTTGGGTACGGAACCCTAAAAAGAAACGCACTGTACTAAACAAAGTTTGCATGTCATATAAATAATTTTTAACAAAAAAAAAACCGACTTCAAACTGGAGACTAAAAAGTAAAATATAAATTTACTAAGCACAAAGTAATTCGTATTTTGTAATTTAGTTAATCAGAAATGATTCAATAAGTATTTTATACAATTTTGAAGTCGGTGCCAGTATTATCAACCTTTCTCATCACAACTCAAGCTAATAGGCATATTGAACCATAAATAAACGGTAACTGCTGTAAATGGTTGAGGGATTCCCTCGACTGTCTATCGTCTCCATTATCAGACCTGTAATGGTACTTATAACACATATGGGTGCAAAGTTCTCATCAACAGAAATTAATGAAGTCCAAACACAAGGTAGCTATTGTAAAATGTTGAGGAGTTCCTTTGACTGTCCTTCGTCATCATCATCAAACCTCTAATGACAGTCGCAACCCATCTATGTGTAAAGTTCTCATCAATACAAAGTAATCAAACCCAAACACCAGGTGATTGCTGTAAATCGTTGAGGAGTTCCCTCGAATGCCTTTTCGCTCCATCATCAGATCGACCCCAGACCTTCATTAAATATTAGTGCTTTAACATACCTAAGGAAAAAAGTAACAAACGTACTATCCACCAGTACAATTTTCGAAGGTTCTCCTCGATTTCTCTAGGATTCCATCATCAGGTCGTGGTTTCCTTATCATCGTACCACACTCGGAATATGTCTCTAACAAAAAAAGATTTATCAAAATCGGTTCATAAACGAAGAAGTTATCCGCGAACAAACATAAAAAAATATATATATACGGTCGAATTGAGAAACCTCCTCCTTTTTTGAAGTCGGTTAAAAACAACACAATGAATAAAGTGTTTTGTTTAGACACTCGTCTCTGCCGTCTTAGTAATTACTATTACGTGAACTTAACCGAAAAGATTTGCCGAATCCAAAAATACCGTCTGTATTTTGTGCATATGTGTATATATCGCAAAAAGGTTTATTTTTGTCTGACTTCCTGCAGCGTAGATTCCCAAACGATGTCCCGCCGGCCTTTATATGACCAAAATTGCGCCGTGTGCGCTGTCGTCCATAAGGTTTGCAATAATAGGTCTTATGAAGTTTCAAATAGAGATTATAATGGCTCGACGGTGTTCCAAAACCCAATCATACGGTTTTTGGAATAGGGTATGCGCTTACATGCAATAACACTATTCTTATGGTTAACCTTTCATCAAGTTAACTCAATGATATGATAACCTTATTGATATGGTTATTCATTTGATAGGGTTACACCTTCCATGCATTAACTCTATACTTTTGGTTAGCCTTTCATCAAGTTAACTTGATGATATGCTTACCGTATTGATACGGTAACTGTTTTGATAGGGTTACAATAATGATATGCTAACCGTATCGATAGGGTTTTTAAAAACAATTCTATGAAAAACCCTATCAAAAACCCCGGTTAAGGTAAGCGGTTCCGGTCCCTGCTGTAAACACTAAATATAAAATAAAACGAAAACATCAATCAATAAATCTTTAATCTTTACATAAAATAATGCACAGCACATTCAGACATCACAAGGTAGAAAATATACACTTGGATACCAACTACGAACACTAATAATTGAACATTTCAAACGCTTAGTCTAGGTCAGTCATTCACACTTACAATTACGTATTTGAAATCTCACTGCACTACCTAGAACATAATTGAAAACTATGTTCTGTGTATTTATTAAATAAATGGTTCCACTAAATACAAAAAACTCCTCCGTGGTCCAGTGGATAAGGCGTTTGCCTGTAGATCCGGGGGTCAGGGGGTTCGATTCCCACCGGAAACATTATTTAGTTGTTTCCAGTTTGGTTAAGACATTGCAGGCATGAATTCCCTAATTGTCTGATAATAAAGATGATTCAGTGCTTCGGAAGGCACGTTAAGCCGTTGGTCCCGGCTGCCATCTGGTAGTGGTCCACGACCAACTCTGACACCAGGGTGTGCATGGTCGATTGACCGTGACATCTACTCGAAATGATGATGATTCAATAAAAAAGTAGTTCAAAAAGTATCTTAATTTTAAAAACAGACATGATTGTTTTAAAATAGATTAAGTATTTTTATTAGTTTACGCACCTGAGGTATTGTGTTTCAGTCCAAGTAAAATAAATTATTAAACGCTTTCCTGTACGCGAAATATAAAGGGCTTAGATAGGCGGGACTAGCGCACCGCCACCCGTATTTTTTTTCTTTTACTTCTGACTAAGATTAAATTAAAAAATTTTTTTTGTTTTGACATAATTTGAACTATTTTTATTTAATAAAAAATTAAAAAATATTAGTCAGTACTTCGGTTGTAAGTTACATGTAATATTTTTTTGTAAATTTAACGTCTAAGTTAATAATTCTCCCATGAAAATATAAATGACGGATGTTAGTTCGGCTCATCTAATCAAAAATACCTTTTGCAGTTAACAGAACTTACTGCACGGTTTTTGTTTAGCAAATTGCTTTTAGTGGACTATACATGTGAATTGTTAAAACGGTGTAATTAGGTATCATAACAACTATTGAAACAACTATTGAATATAAATGCCTATGATTATAAACAATGTGTGGATTAACTAAAATAAACTGTCATGGTGCGGCTGTAGTGAGATTTATTTAGCGGGCTGGTGGTTGTCCTCCTTCTTGCGTAGTCTGTGATCAAACCAGTGGATTCGTGGGAATTGTCATGGGTTCCTGGGTGAACTTATAATGTTTGAGCTAAACTGCGCGTGAAAAAACTTTTCAACGTGTTTTAGATTGTTTGTATGTATATAATAAACATAGATTTTAAAGACTGAGTTTTTTTAGAGCTTTTTCGGACAAATGCTAGATAGTGCAGTGCGACATTGAATAACAAATCTACTATAAATATGATAATGTTATAAATTTTCCAGTCCGTCTAGGAAGTCCAGTCGTTTTCAAAAAAGTAAACCTTCGATTATTTAATAAATTAAAACCAAATGTATCGTTGTTTTTTTTAACATAAAAATACTTGAGATTCTAAAATCCCTTCACGAGTTTCACTACTATTTTTTTAAATAATTTTATTAATATTAACATAACAAACAAATTACTACGACTATTATTAATATATTAATAATAATAATTATCTAAAACAGGACAATGCATGAGGCTAAAATAAATAAACTTTTAAGTTACTAATAGTAAAAAGCGTTAAAAAAAGGAAGTATGAACTTCGTACGTCATATTCTTCATAATGAAAATTTATATTTACATTTTACAGATATCCGTTTATAATTATAACAGGCACGGTGTGTAAAAACGAGAATTTGAATTTGAGTTTTCCTTTTTAACATAAGATTCTAATAGAATCGATACTTTGGTATGTACAGTCACCAACATAATATTTAATATGTAAAGCCTGTCCGATCCTGGAAGGGGTCATTCAGCCCGTCGATATGAACAACTTTTCTTATGGGATCAAAGCTGGGAACTATTTTTTTATATGTTCCCTTTCAACACCACTCTACCTATTGTCCGCGGCTCCGCCCGCGTTAGTGTCGATTCCTTTCGGGAACAGTGGAATTTCCCGGAATGAAAGGTACCCTATGTCCTTCCCCGGACCTTAAACTACTTCCATACTAAATTTCATCTAAATTGCTTCAATGGTTGAAGCGAGAAAAGAAGAAAGACATCAGACAGAGTTACTTTCGCATTTATAATTAGTATGGATTTTAGACCTTATCGCATTGACTTAAGAACTAATGTGTGTACATATCAATGCTCGTGACTGTACATAGTAGCTCATATCCAAATAAACAATGTCTTTGTAGATACAAATATACATTTCGATTTGAATGGGACATTTTAATAAAACAATCTAATAATTTATATAATTCACTCACGATTGAACAGAAATTCTTTTTTTCTCTAAAATTCTACAACTACAATCTAACCGTGCCTACACTACTTAGGTCCCGACAGCTTAAAACGACCAAGAACACTTGATTTTATTAAATACATGCATATATTATGTATATTTAACTATTTTATGACATTTTAACACCAGCCTTTTTATAGCAAACTAAAATTCACAAGTAATTGATTTCTTTAAAAAAATATATCAGTAAAAAAACAAGCAAAACCAAAGTGATTATACAAATTCCAGTCAGCTAATTTCTTTTCCGTATATCTTCGATTAAGTATGTAATTCTGATATTTCAACCGTGATGTAGGTTAGTCCTTGCCTACCACTTGGAAACCGATTCTTCAAACATGCCAAAACAACAACGACACCCCGTTACGAGACGTCGACACGGTCAGTTCTGTGCATACAAGTGTGCCACAGCCGCCAGAAGTAGATGATGACGGAGTAGAACCAGCCACAACATCTTCGGGGGCGTCTGACCCCCTAATCAACGCATCGGCGCGAGCGCTTCGCGCGGAGACGGGCGGCGCGGGCGGCGAACCTCAGTGCTCGAGGGACTGCCGTGTCGCGACGTCCTTGACACTCGTCCTGAAGATGGCCATCTGAATTGGCTGAAACTTGTCGGCGATACCGACTAACGATACGTGAGTGAAACCGTTTGTTATAATATATGTAATTCTGGGCAAGATTCATTGAATCGTTTGGACCATTGACACGATAGAAGTATATAAAAACTAGATATACAATCCGCGATAAAAAAAACCAGCCCACCTTTCCTCTCGCATGCTGCAAACGTGTCAGTGTCTGCCCAGTCCAATTTCAGCTGTGCTGATTTCATTCCTACATCCTTTATTTGAGTTTTGGAGCGCTGAGTGGTGTTTCTAATACGAGGCCAAGATGGCCACTATGTGGAAAGAGGATGGTCGCCGAAAACGTGGCAGACCTAGAAGATGGCGCAATGACTTGGACGCAAATATAAGTGGCTGACAAACTATTGCCTGCGATAGGGACGACTGGAGACAAAAAGGGGAGTCCTTTGCCCAGCAACACCCAAATAAGCTAAAAAAAAACAAAAAAGCGCCCATTTGGGTGCATATTTTCCATTTAAATTTTGATTTCCGCATTCTGACGACGATCGCCTTTCGAAATTCCAGTTTATGGCATGCAAGTAAGGTTGGTTTTGCATTGGTGTAAGTTTATAACAAATCAATTTATAAATAATTGTGGACAGAATGAAGTATAATTGTGATATGTGACTGTTTATCTAGTTTTTTATACTTGATTGAAGTCGAATTTAATTATACAGCGTGATTTTGAACCTCCTAGCTATATTGAAATCTGGGAATCAGAATCCCTAATGGAATACAGAAATGCCAGAAAAAAAGTAAAAAAAAAGGAAAAAAAAACATTTGACCTTCCATAGAAATTCGTCCTATATTTTTTTTTTGCAATCAGCTTTTTTTATTGCCGTTCTGTATTGGGGATTCTGATTACAAGATGCCAATATAGATAGGAGGCTCAAGATCACGTTGTATGATATACAGATAAAATCGTTTGGTGCTAGAACTAAATTTGCTACAAAAATTCGGCTAGTGTTTAAAAGTCAGCGTAGTATAAAAATTACGTCAAAATTTAAAATATATTGCAATACTGTTAATCTTAGGATATTGTGTACAAAATAATATATTATTTAGTTTTCATAAAACCGTCATTTTCCTCATAAAATAACTTTACATTTTCAAATGGCACAGAAAAGTAACATGAAAATTATACAAGTAAGCAATAAATTATAATAACCTTATTTAAACTGTATTAATGACTTATTAAATTCGTTAGAAAGGCAAGATTTCTCTAAAACATTATCTATTTATAGATCTTCGAATTATAAAATTAATCACAGAAAAGTGTTAGAAAACTTATATCTAAAATAAATTAATAAACAGAATAGTGTGCTTTGATTTATATACACTGTGTACACTATTTAAATGAAATAAACACTTAAATTCAACAAACGATATTTTGCATTGAAAAAAAAAGGACTGACTACAGAAATAAATCTTCTGGGAGAAAAAAAAACAGAATATATCCGCTGCTTCACTTCCCGCACAGATCATAAAGACGATCGAGGGAGGGAACGATCAAAAATCGGAATCATATATAGGCGATGCGGAGTGCCGCATTGCCTATATATATGATAATATGAACGGAATCAAAATAGTGATTTTGATTCCGTTTTCCACCTAGTGCCCGCCAACATGCTAAACTTGGCTTTAGTCTTCTGGGCTCTGTCTACCCCGCAAGAGAAAAGACGTGATAGTATGTATTGTATGTACAGAAATAAAAAAGGAAACTTGTAGAGCTATATTCTTACACATTTACCCTTACAAAAAAAAATTGCTTTACACGTTTGAAATAGAAATGTTCGTCGGACACCAGTTGACCGACGCGGCGTCTAAGGTGTTAAGAGAATCTTTTTTTATATCAATGTACACAGTGTGACAATAACAGCTCGATTTATAAATGATATGTGTTGGTGGTCAATTATTCGAGTCACAATAAAAAAATACAATACAAAATGCACTTTGCATAGTTTTGTGACACAATCACTGGTATTTACAGTTCTGCATTGGACACTTTGGTCAACGATATGTATAGCCAATGAGAATGACTATTTCAACTACCAAATCGCAGTATGATGGCTTGAGATATTCGACATCAATTGTTTATTTTTAGTTGTATACTCAAGTTTTCGCGTATGCAACAGACGCGGTTTACGGCCGATAATTTTACGTGAACGGTGGAAGAGAAATAGATGCATCACAAGCCGAACGCGCTTGTCTATAGCTTGTTTTGCGCTCTCGCGTGCACACGGAACTCGCCAAACCTATTAATAATATAATTACTTAATTTATTTTTGATTCAGAAAAATGGCCTATATTTGGAATAATAGATAAAAATTGAAGATTCATTTTTGAGTTCTTATTAGATGAAAAAATAAATCTGTGAAAAAATTATCGGTAATTTATATATAATTTGTCCCAAGCAAAAAAAATTTAAAGGTAAACAAACCTTCTCGACACGGTTGTTGGCAAATATTTCTTCAAACATACAATTCTTTTGTATTTTTTTTAATGGGACATAGATTAACTACTAAATAATGATAAGTTCTTAAAAATTTCAAGCTGTAGTTTAGTTTGAAAGATCTCTATCGCTTGTTCCGAGCTCTCGCTTGCACACCGAACGTGACACTTTTTCGTGCAGCCAGCGTTCATAGATTTATAAGACGTTATCACGTCAAAAAGTCTATCTATAGTTGTATATCGGGTATCTTCAAGATTGCCACGCGCGGCCTCCCAAGCTTCTTGCTTTTTTTTATTCAAATTCAAATTTTCTTTATTTTCGGACAACTAGATCCATTATATTACAAATATGATTTAAGTAAAAGTAAAAATAACAATAGGTAGGATACCATTAATAAATCATATATCTACGAGGCACTCCGTGCGGATGAGACCGTACTTCCAGACGACAATCTTTTATACTATTTAGTAGGCAAACAGGCATACAGCCCACCTGATGGAAAGCGGTTACCGTAGCCTATGGACGCCTGCAACACCAGGGGTGCCACTCGCTCGTTGCCGACCCTTAAGAAATCTTTTGCTTGCCGAGTATATAGTATCCCAATACCTTCCCCACTTAAGTCATCATACTGCCATTTGATAGTGAAGTTAAAACTAAGAGGCAAGTTTGTGCCACGTATAGTGCAGTCGTTATCAGTTCGATCCGTTTTCTGAGGGCGGCTTGATCAGTCCCTGTGAATATGCTGTTTGTATGCTTTCGCATACGAATTTGTACTGGCTCTGTGAAAGAAAACAAAAATAAGATAAGGATTTTATTGATGTGAAACATTTGAAGCAGCGGGTTAGACTGACTGTTGGTTATATGATAGTATGTAATTGTTACGTGGTTAGGATCCGGGATTTGGATTAAAACACCAAACTTTTCAGAGGGAATTTATTCACTACGGAATCCCAACAATAACACCTGACTGGTCTTCCAACACGTCGACTATCCAAAACGCAAAGCACTCGTAGTCCTGGTTCAATGCTGTAGTCGTAGAAATTATCACTATCAGTCGCACACAAATAACTCGTATTAGTATTGATCGCTTCGAACACTCGCGGTCAATTTTTTTTTTAATTGTCTATATAGCTACCACCAAGTGAGCTTTCGCTACTTCACCGGGCGTTTGAGGCGAGGGCCGAGTGCCCTCAACCTTTATAGACAACATCACCAAAGGGCCCCCAGGAGGGACGGACCTCGGCTTTGGGCGTTGCCTGTGTGCGCAAGGCTTGGAGAGACAGCAAACTCTCATATTGCCTGATGGGCCGCGTATACGTGCATGCAAGCCTGAAGGACCAATCTGAGAAACAATGGCAAAAGCCTTTGGAGAGCAGCAACTCTCATCTTTTGCCTTATGGGCCGAAAGCTACGTTGCCAGAAGGGACTATCCTGGGTGCAAGTCACCCGGGACCGCCAGGCGGTCACCAGTATACGGAGCTATTGACGATCGCATCGTCAGTTTCCTTATATACGGTCTTACGGGTCACTAGAAAGTTCCATATTCTTCCGATCCCTACAGCCAGAACATTACAGAATATTCGAGACTGTGTGTGAGCGGGATAGAGTACATATGTGTGAGCAGGATGGAAGATGTATGAGCGCGCTAGACGATGTTCGGAAAAGTTTCTATTCTGACGCTTCGCGACAATATGTATGTGTTAAATAGAAGGTAACAAATACCTATACCTACTTTCTTTGTATCGAGTCGGCGCGAGGCGCCGTCTAGCTCGATCGTACTGAACCAATAAAGGAGCAGTTCACCACCAGGGGAACTACGTTAGGCCCTTGTGTCACAAACTGCTATATTATTACTAGCACTGTTTTTGCTCTCGTGCTTACGGCATTTTGTATGCACATGGGTCGCTGCTGTAAGTCCAGTGGGTACAGCGACTGGCGCCTGGCGAGTTCTATGGCGGTCTCGTGCGGTCCACGCCCGCCGAGCTGTTTTACCACCAGGAGTATTACGTTACGCCTTTGTGTCGCACACTACTCTAGTATAACCAGCACTCTATGTACTTACAGCGTTCTGTATGCACATGGGTCGCTGCGTGCGCATAGCTCACACTAAGTCCAGTGGGTACAACGGCTGGCGCCTGGCGAGTAACTCTATGGCGGTCTTGTGCGCCCCACGCCCGGGGAGCAGTTCACTACCAGGGGTATTACGTTACGCCTTTGTGTGGCACACTACTCTATTATAACCAGCACTCTATGAACTTACAGCGTTCTGTATGCACATGGGTCGCTGCGTGCGCATAGCTCACACTAAGTCCAGTGGGTACAACGGCTGGCGCCTGGCGAGTAACTATGGCGGTCTGGTGGGGCCCACGCCCGCCAGGCAGTGCATGTTAGGGCCTTGTGTCACAAACTACTCTATTATAACGAGCACTCTATGTACTTACAGCGTTCTGTATGCACATGGGTCGCTGCGTGCGCATAGCTCACACTAAGTCCAGTGGGTACAACGGCTGGCGCCTGGCGAGTAACTATGGCGGTCTGGTGGGGCCCACGCCCGCCAGGCAGTGCATGTTAGGGCCTTGTGTCACAAACTACTCTATTATAACGAGCACTCTATGTACTTACAGCGTTCTGTATGCACATGGGTCGCTGCGTGCGCATAGCTCACACTAAGTCCAGTGGGTACAACGGCTGGCGCCTGGCGAGTAACTATGGCGGTCTGGTGGGGCCCACGCCCGCCAGGCAGTGCATGTTAGGGCCTTGTGTCACAAACTACTCTATTATAACGAGCACTCTATGTACTTACAGCGTTCTGTATGCACATGGGTCGCTGTGTGCGCATAGCTCGCACCAGGTCCAGTGGGTACAGCGGCTGGCGCCTGGCGAGTAATTCTATGGCGGTCTGGTGGGGCCCACGCCCGCCAAGCAGTGCATGTTAGGCCCTTGTGTCACAAACTACTCTATTGTAACTAGCACTCTATGTACTTACAGCGTTCTGTATGCACATGGGTCGCTGCATGCGCATAGCTCGCACTAAGTCCAGCGGGTACAGCGGCTGGCGCCTGGCGAGTAACTCTATGGTGGTCTCGTGCGCCCCACGCCCGGGAAGCAGTTCACCACCAGGGGTATTACGTTACGCCTTTGTGTCACAAGCCCGCCAAGCAGTGCATATTAGTAGTACAGTCAATGAAGGCAAAAATCAGCCACAACCTCCGATTTCGTTGAACCTCCATAGATTTGGATTAAAATTTGGGATTCAGTATGTTTTACCCTCTACTTCAAAAGTGACATATGCTCGTTATGCGCTTTTTGCATTTTAGGGGTGAAATCCACCCCTATGGTTAAAAATGGGAAAAATGCAGATTTAACTATTCTGACAAAAGTAATTGTGTTTAATTAGATAAAATAAATGTTTTTTAATATTTATATGCATGATTTTAATTAATATTTCAACCCTTTTAGCAACTACCCCTTAAACCGATAATATTTTTTTGTACTTCTGAGTTCTAAAATCGCATATTAACATTATACAAACAGTTTGTTTATATGAAATATTTTTTGGTTGATCGTGAAATTTCATCCCTTAAAAACTACCCCCATACTGCAGAATCAGTGTAAAAATTGGTTTCAAAATCTTTAACCCATTAAATAGTACATTACTAAAGTGAAATCTTATTTACTGAGAATTATAATATTTATATATTTATTGCATAATTTTTCACCCTTAAAAACTACCCCTTATCATAATAATAAAGGAATATTTTTTTATCAGCTTTAATTAGAATCGTTTTTAATAGATAAGATAAATCTATACTATAATATTATAAAGCTCAAGAGTTTGTTTGAACGCACTAATCTCAGGAACTACTGGTTCAAATTGGAAAATTATTTTTGTGTTGGATAGTCCATTTATTGAGGAAGGCTTTAAGCTATAAAACATCACGCTGCGATTAATAGGAGCGAAGCATCAATAAAAAATGTTTTGAAAACGGGGGAAAATTATTCATCTATACTAATTCATCACAATAACAGAAATTGCCTCGGACGAAGTCGCGGGCAACAGCTAGCTTTTATTAATTTTTTTAAAACTTTTCTTTCACTTTCTCTATCTTCAAAACACATACAAATACCCATAAATGTAGTTTTCCTATAATATATGCATACCAAATCTCTGCTCCAACTTTTTTTTCCAAATAAATATAATTTGTTTTTTTACCATAACTCCGTTAATTTTTAAGATATTAATTTCATTCAAAAACTATTTGAAAGGTAATTTTAAGAGCTACAAGATCATCTTAAATAAAATAAATTAAAGCCCTTATTTTTTAAAAGATAAAGGGTTAAAGGGTAGCGGTTACATGGTTCTCGCAGTAAAAGTTAGGCTTTGAACATCTCTATCTCGGTTATTTTTCATCCTATAACAATAAAAAAGAAACCACTGTCTTTCTTTAAAACCAACTCAAATTTCGTTCTTTATAATTTTTTACGAATATCCAATATTTTTAAAGTTATTTTCAAAAGAAAATGAAATTTACGAAAATTTGAAAAATTTAGATTTTATTAAATCATACTTTTTTTTGGAAATAAGCACTCTAAATCGGGATAAAATTTTGAGGTCATCATTTATGCTAAAAAAAAGAAGGTCCTTTAGGGATATTCATAAATTTGAATTTTTGTTGAAATGGTGAAGGTTTTATTTTCGTTTTTTCCAAAAAAAATTGAAAGTGTCATCTTAATTTTATAATAACTTGCTCAATTTTGATGCTACGAGGGGGGGTCAAAAAGTTCGCGGAATGGAGGGGTTAGCGGGGGGTGGGGGACCTGATTTTGATTTTTAACTAATGAGCAACTCTTTGTGAGTATATATGCCAAGTTTGAACCCGATTGTGTCAATAACTTTTGACCTGTCGTCGATCAAACAAGTGAATCCGGAAGAAAAACTTGAACATGGAAAAAATCGAGTTTCGTGCCGTCATAAAGTTCCTCACTAAGCAAGGAAAACCACCTCAGAAAATTTTGGAAGAAATGTCATCCGTATACGGGGACTCTTGCCCTGGGAAAACCATGGTGTACAAGTGGAATAGCCTTTTCAAGCAAGGCAGAGAGTCTCTTGAAGACGACCCTCGCTCAGGACGGCCGATTGAGGCCACCCCCTCAAACATCGTTGAAAAAGTGGAGAATCTTATACTGGAGGATACTCGTTTAAAGAAGAAACAACTTGCAGAAATGGTTGGAGTATCACCTACAACCATTTTAAATATTCTACACGACAATCTTGGGATGTCAAAAGTCAGCGCAAGATGGGTGCCAAGAATGCTCACACCACCACAGAAACAGCTGCGCGTCGAGTATTCAAAGGAGTTTTCAAACCTCTGTAGCGCCGACAAAGAAGGAATTTTTGCAAGACTTGTTACTGCAGATAAAACTTGGGTTCATCATTATGAGCCTGAGTCGAAGCAAGAGTCTATGCAGTGGCATAAAAAGGGTCAGCCCCCCCCTAAGAAATACAGGGTGTCACAATCGGCTGGAAAAATCATGGCAACTGTTTTTTGGGATACAGAGGGTATTTTACTAATAGATTATAAAGATAAGGGTGTTTCTATAACGGGAGAATACTACGCTAATCTACTGAGACAATTAAAAGAAGCAATCAAGGAGAAAAGGCGGGGAAAGTTGACAAAAGGTGTGCTGCTTTTGCATGACAACGCACCGGTACACAAGAGCCGCGTTGCAATGGCTGCCCTTCATCACTGTGGCTTCGAAATGTTAAACCATCCTCCCTATAGTCCAGACTTAGCCCCCTGTGATTATTTTTTATTTCCCAAATTAAAAAAAGAGCTTCGTGGGAAGAAATTTTCCGACGATAAAGAAGTCAAGTCGGCGATTTCGGCCTATTTTGAGGACAAAGACAAATCATTTTTTTTCGACGGTATTAATAAGTTAATAGAGAGATCTGAAAAATGTATTCGACTTAAGGGGGAATATATTGAAAAAGAAAAATAGTACAGTATTTTATTTCACCTCCCTTCCCCTCGGTTCCGCGAACTTTTTGACCCCCCCTCGTATTAACTTTTTACAGTACTCATTAGAAAGGTATTTTTATATACTTTAAAAAGTGTCTAGAAAGTATATGGCATAAAATTTCCCAGTTTCCCGTTATTTAAGTTTGAATACTAAGATCGAAGTACTCGCCGAAAAAAATATACATAAAATTACCTATAGCTCAATTTTAATTAATATTAGAAGGTTTTTCAAAATGGGGATTTGTTTGCTTTTTTATTAGCTTCAATTTTATTAATAACATATTTTTTGTAATAACTCAAAGTTTTTGAGTTATTTATGAAAAACCGCTTTAAAACATGTATTTTTATGACGAAAAATCACAATCTTTGATCTTTAATAACTCAGAAAGTATTGATTTATTCCAAAAACTTTGCATAACAAATTTTGCTTAGAATTTATCTCTTAATCGATTCCTGGGATAATTTTTATTAAAAGAATTTTCACCCCTGGGAAGGGGTGGCATCCACCCCCAGGGCAATAGCGCAAGTTGGCACTATGTCACTTTTGTTTTTTAAGGTATCCCCCACCTCCTCACCAATTTTCATGAAAATCGATGGAGATTCAACGAAAACGGAGGTGAAAACCTTCATTGACTGCACTATAGGGCCATGTGTCACAAACTACTCTATTATAACTAGCACTATATGTACTTACAGCGTTCTGTATGCACATGGGTCGCTGCGTGCGCATAGCTCGCACTAAGTCCAGTCGGTACAGCAACTGGCGCCTGGCGAGTAACTCTATGGCGGTCTCGTGCGCCCTACGCCCGGGGAGCAGTACACCACCAGGGGTATTCCGTTACGCCTTTGTGTCACAAGCCCGCCAAGCAGTGCATATTAGGGCCTTGTGTCACAAACTACTCTATTATAACTAGCACTCTATGTACTTACAGCGTTCTGTATGCACATGGGTCGCTGCGTGCGCATAGCTCGCACTAAGTCCAGTGGGTACAACGGCTGGCGCCTGGCGAGTAACTCTATGGCGGTCTCGGCCAGGATGAGCGCGCCAGTACGGCCCACGCCGGCTGAACAGTGCACCACCATAGGGGGGTCCAGTACACGCTCTTCTTCAGCTGGAGAATCTTCTACCACGGTTGGTATTACTGCAATCACATAGATGTATAGAGTGGGCATGCTGGTGAGGCGGGTGCGAACGCCTTATGTTCAAACTGATTATATTTCTCTATAGCGAGACCGCGATTCAGAGGAGAGTTTATGTGCATACGCGTAACACGTTTGGATTTTTTTAAAGCGAGTATGTGCAAAATTCAAGCTACGTTTTAAGTCTGACAACTCATGGTATCACCTACCATAAGTAAGTACTATAATATTGTGGCTATAAGGCATTTTAGAGCAAAAACTTGAAAGACATTGAACAGGAGACATCGGTACTTTAATTAATTTTAGCCGGGAACCGATCTAAACTAATATAATATTCTCATATCTATGACTGCAATCATAGATATTTAACGAACAGATTCTTCACGTATTGTTAGTCGGTATTGCCGACAAGTTTCAGCCAATTCAGATGGCCATCTTGAGGGCGAGTGCCAAGGACGTCGCGACACGGCCGACAATATTGTAACTTTAAACTTAAGACTATACATACGCCGAATCAGATATATAACAGAACAAAGAAAATTGGACCTTATATCTCGTTGATACATTTCATATTTGAATGGCATGACTCGTGTTTTGTTTATTCCTTATACAGGATGAAATTGAATTCATTAGCAAACGTTTAATAATAATAAATTCTTTATTCAAATAATAGGAACACATTTTACAATACATTATAAATACATTAAGGATTGACTCAGGCCTCGAATCTGAACAACTTTCATTACAGGACCAACTTCGACATCGTGAATAAATTATCTGCTCTTTCATACAAAAGTGGAATATCTACTTGGCAAAAATCTATGGAACAGCTGTTTTTTTTTTTGCAATTTCGATGTTAGTCCTATAATGAAAGTTGTTCAGATTCGTGGTCTGAGTCAGTACTTAAACGTATGCTAATAAATTCAATTTCACCCGGTAAATGTGAAATTTGAAATGCTGAATAGAAATAACATTACCTTGCATGCAAATGCACACCGACTCGACGGGTCTCATGTATTTCGTCCTTTAGTGACGCACTAATATCACTCTAGCATATGAGCGTCACTTCCAATATTAAAAATGCATCCGATGGGCGTCGAATGCACAAAAGCCAAAGAAACTGCGCTCGCCAACCCACCTGCCAAGCGTGGTAAGTATGGCAATATATCTCCCATATGAAGAATCCTTGAGAGAATAAATAAATGAGTATCTCTTGGATAGGCATGTAACATCCTCGTCTTCATCGTCACTTACCATCAGGTGAGATGGGAGACAAATGCCTAATCCAACATTTAGTAAAAAAAAAAGAGAAGCCTTTGTCCAGCATTGGACTTCCTACGGCTGAAATTAATTAATGAATATGTCATATGGTGCAAACCTGCTCGATGATTCCTAAGTTGCGAACAAAGCCTCGTGAATGAGATGAACGCAGCAGGATCCTCGGGAACGCCGTGATCAGGCCAAGCGGTGTACTGCAGCTGTGTCACGTTACGGGAGCCTCCATCACTTTCCTGTTACATATTTACAAAATCTTATGAAATGAACATACATACATACATACATAGTATCACGTCTATTTCCCTTGCGGGGTAGACAGAGCCTATGTCTATAGGACCTGAAAGCCACGTTTAGCATGTTGGTGGGTATTAGGTAGAAAATGGAATCAAAATAGTGATGGGTTGCTAGCCACATCGCCTAATAACATGATTCCTCAGACTTCACCCATTCCCTCGATCGGCTTTTACGATCTGCGCGGGAAGAGAATCAGCTAGTCCATTCTACGTTTTTTCTTTTCTCCCAGACCAGCATGAAAGCAATGATGACCTATGAAATGAAGAAATAAAATATGGTGAAAAATTGAACCTGAGCAGGGTTTGAACCTTAGGTCTACGTACGCCCTATACATAAACCTCTCTTAATTTAATATCATTATATCATAATATCATGGGAATGCAAAAATACACACAAATCTACTTCAAGGAAGTTTCCATAAAACGCAAAAATGGAGGTCGTTTGTAACAGATAACAATAATTACCTTAAGCGTCATTTCTCTCCGTACATAATGTCCATGGTTTTGTTCGCTGTTGGTAAACACAGTAAGATCATCGGTAGCTTTGAGGGGCGTGCTGCCAACTTTGGGCCAATATTGGTGACATTTGGCGCGACCCCTCTCGGCGAGAACAGTCAACATGACGACGAGGCTACTCTCGCATTCCCACACCATCTGCCAGAAATCCCCGACTGTTGTTGATAATGGACCTGGAAGATACAAACGTGTAGTTCTTAGTTTTACAAGAAACTGAAAATATTAGTAATAAATGTGTTAATAGTTGGTGGACGAAAAATGTTGATCACCTTACAGAATCGATTTGGCCAAGTATGGACGGTCATATGGTGGTCAAATCAAAATATAGCGGCACATATCGATTTGGCCAGGATTATTGCGATCGGCTCAATTAAACGATCGGGCTACGACATATACACTACGCGAAAAGAAACGTCACTTCTTTGTGTGCACGCAAAATCGCTTGCGGCTATGTGTGGGTGTTTGGATATGCGCGGGGGCATCGAGAGGCGCGCGGGGCGGGGACGGGCCATCGCTGCTGCTTTGGTCGAGGGCTGTGTGTGTTTTGTTTGCTTTTCTCGCACGGCTCGCACCCCGTGATTAGAGTAAGTTCTTGTTTCGTGGTATCAACCCTAGCGCTTACAAGCCCCGGCTCAAGGTCACCGAAGCCCAGACTCTCAAGTACAGAGAGTGTCACCACTATCCTAAGGGGCCATTAGCTTTGTGACGTCACACATAACACTTAACGTTTCGGGATCTTTACATGAAAACGAACTAAAGTTTTTAAGTAATAATAATATAATAAGCACTTCAATTGTTTGTTTTTTGTGTGTGCAAGTGGCGAACACTGTTGCTGCCTAAGGCATCTGACACGGCTTAACGACTGCCCTCAATGATGACAGCCAACGGCTTAACGTGCACGGAGGAGGTCAAGATATTTTTATGCCACTTGTGGTGTCAGTACTTTGAAGTGTCACATTACTGAGGGAGGGTTAGATTTATCCGCAGGCGACTGTACATGTTAACTCACCCTGTGTAGCAATGTACGTAAGTACTAAATCGGAATTAGTTATCTCCATATTGATGTAGGAAGCATTTATGTAATCGCCAGTAGGTCCGTTTTTCAGTATCACTCGCGTCGAGTCGTCTGAAAGGAAACAAACTAATTTCAAATTCTTAACGCAATTACTTTGTTAAGCGAATATTATGGACGGTCGGTTCAGGGTCATCCTCAACTACTTGGCCGTTGGTTGTAGGAATGGCATCGGGAACGTGCTTTCCTGAGCTACTAGCTTTTCCCCATTCATCCGAGTGAGTCCCAATAATTACAGGAAGATTCTCCATACATTTTTACCAATGTTTCATAAGAGCTGTCCAAGTGACCAAAAAACGTAATATTAGGTCAATGCACGATATTCAGTGGCTAACTTTGCACTAGTATTAAGGGCGGTTCACACCGCCAACGAGCGAGCGAGGCGAACGAAATTAGCTAAGGCATGTGGTTCACACCGCGAGAGAGCTAGTTAGCGAGACGAGCGAGGCTAGCTCATATTCATTTCGCTGTGTGAAACTAAGTATAAAAACGATGATCGCTCGCCTATCTCGTCTCGCTCGCTCGCTGGCGTTGTGAACCGCCCTTAAAACCAGAACTACATTTGATACTCACATGGTGCGATATCTCTGTATCGATTCTTGTTCAAATTGTGCGGCAGTTTGGACACAGCTGACGGTTCTTCAGGCAACCTTCTCAACAACGTCTCATACTGGGTCAAGGCAGCTCCGTTCGCGAGCCCATCGCCAAGCAGTAGCATTGACTGCTCTAGGGCATCTCCCTCGAACTCGCCGGAGCCGAGCGGGACAAAACATACTGCTGGCTCCTCGGGACCACCGTCTTCGGGTTCGTACACCGCTGTTAAGAATAAGGATATTAGATTTGGTATATTGGGTTCGGAGCGTACATGGATATAAGCGCCGTTGCAAAAGCCTGATCATATTTAAAACCTAAAAGAAATTCACTCCAGAATAACAGTTTTTTCCATCGCCCCTAACGGGTCATTCACACGCTTGGCCATCGTCGTGTTCGATTTTTTTGAGGTATAAATATATCACGAAAATTACGTTTTTATGAAATCCAAGATGGTGGTCGCGGCTTACTGTAGGAAAATTGTTTATATTGTTGGTATTGAATTAAGATTTTTTTTTATTTAGTATTCACAACATGTCGTCATTTCAATGACCAAAAAAACTAAAAACGCGGTAGCGTTTTTAGTTTTTTTGGTCATTGAACAACCACAAAAAAAAACGACATTGGTAAATGTCGTTTTTTTTTTCATGAAAAGTCACGTCCGCCATATTGGATTCCAAAGTTGTTTTCGAGACACCCGAAAACCTGGGTAATGACACCCATGTCAATTTTACATGAAGTCACAATGAGGATCCGTAGAGTTTTTATTTGAGAATGCAGGATTATAGAGCTAAGAAATCCATAACATACAGTGCAAAAATTATTGTTCTACGATAAAAATTGACGAAGTTATGACCAAATTACTAGCAAAATTCACTGGTCGGCCGGCGCGGTGGCTGTGACGTCACTGTGACGGAAGCCGCTAGTTGCCCGTTGGCAGTGATAAGGCGCGCAGTGTTTTGAGTGGTATATGCGACTTTAAAACAAATTATTTATGTCTAATTTATCTTTTTAACTATGTACAAATATTGTATAGTGCCGAACTATACAAACGCTTCTTTTAAAACGCCAGAAAAACTATCTTTTAACGTGCCGAAACACACAAAACTTCTGGAAAA
The DNA here is from genome assembly GCA_947532085.1 of Elegia similella. Classification (NCBI taxonomy): domain Eukaryota; kingdom Metazoa; phylum Arthropoda; class Insecta; order Lepidoptera; family Pyralidae; genus Elegia; species Elegia similella. The sequence goes on from OX383933.1 coordinate 8,566,766, forward strand.
ATTAATAATTTTTCATGAAGTTTTGTGTGAATTTTATATCATCTCTTTTTACAACGGAATACAATTTATAATTATATTCCGTTGTAAAAAGGGATGATTATAAGACTCCACCCTGTACCCAGGCTAGTAGACATTGTTGTGAATATCATTTCGATGTAAGTACCTACATAACTATTCTTACCTTTTATTAAGTTGATATGGAAATAAGTTAGTACCTATGTATTCTCTTTTTATAAGCCGGATGTATTAATAAAAACATACATACTTATTTCTTTCTAGTTTGGTGGACAATCCTATTACCTTCCAATACTTCCGTTTCCATTTCTATGTAATATTCCAAGGTCAAAACAATGACACAGGGACGTACTGGAGTAAAAAGCCAATAGTGAATGATATAATATGTATCTGCCCCAGCTATGCCTGATTGTTGTAAGCAAATAAGTTAATACAGGATGTAAGGGTGAACACCGTTGTATCTAAAACTTCGATCAACAATACCAACATCTAAAACCATTGAATCAGCCCCTCTAAATAAACAACGTATGGGACCCAGGATTGGACTAGAAAACAATATCGACATTTTCATACAAAAATGTAAGGCCGATTAAAATATGGTATTATTTTATATTTATATATTTCAGGTGGAAAAACACATGGAAAATTACGTTAAGTTTAACTGAAGAAGGGAGTTTTGCCTCATTAGTTTGAATGTCAAAAGCTTTCAAAAAAAACCGGCGAAGTGCGAGTTGTAAAGTTTGAAGTTATTATAAATATCTTTATTATATGATGTAAATAAAAATGTGTACAATTCGCAATTTTTTCATTATCTGTGTTATAAGACGTTGCTTCGTACCAAAATCTAAGATTCTGAGTTCATGGGAAGTTCCCTGGTAGGTTCCCTGCGAATATAGAAAAAACACGAAAATTTGCGGCACGCGTGCAGTATCTTTAGATTGCGTTGGCTTCGAAAATTTGCGGCATAAACGGTTTGATTTTTTCATAGCTCCAAGGGACAGTAGACCTGAATATTTGATATCAATTTCAGCTTGATACCTCTACGCTCCTAAGTTCCTGAGAAAAAGGGTCTTGACAGACAGACAGACGGATAACCAAGTGATGAAACGGAAACCTAATAGGGTTCCGTTTTTTCCTTTTGAGGTACGGAACCCTAAAAATTATTGACCTGATTTGAGGAAAACATAAGAAATAGAACAATTTTAAAGAGTTTTAAGTACGGACAGTTCCAACCCAAACCCTACAGCAGAAGAAGTTTTGCAAACAAAAACGATCGCTGATATAAGCGATAAGAGTTCTCGTTGAAAGAAGCATATGGAAGTTGAAAGACTATAAAATGATCGGACCTCACGCATATGTCCATATTTTATACTTTGTTTTTGATAATATTGAAACAATAGCATGTGATTTAGTTAATTTACAAGATTGTCTATATACTCGTAGCAATCAAGAGTAAAAATAAAAATTCTTTCTTCGCTTTGTTTTCTTTATTAGTTCCCATAATAAGTACGTTTTATACGTAAATATTATCAAAATTGCACTCTAACAACACTTTATTTCAATAAATTGTTAAATATAGCGACGAACCGCGTCGCCCCGTCGCTCAGTCGAATTATCGCTCTATGAGTGCCGACTGCCGACCGCGCTCGGTCCGTCACAGTGACGTCACACGCACCGGCGTGCAATGCCTTTTCGCGGCAGGAACGGCATGATGTTTATTATTAATATCGTCGTAAGTAATGGTCCGATTTGGATAATTCAAAAAGATATATCATTGTAATGTCATGAAGAATAATGTGGATATTAGTCCTATTGAATTTGCTACAACTTTACTGATCCTCATTGCAAATATGCCGTCATATTTGTGATCTACACTCCAAACAACCTAGAAAATGACATCCATGTCGATTTTTCATTAAGTCTAGTCCGCCATCTTGGATTCCAAATTTGACGTAATTTTTTTGATAAACTCCAAAAGCTTCCATCAGTTTTTGAATAAATATTCAAAGTCAATTCGTCCTTCGCCAAACTAGTCGAAAGTCCAAAATTCTCAAAGAAGAGAAAGACGTTACGTAACGTGCTACTAGCAGCTAACCCTGCTTTCAAGTCCACCAAGAACACCCGAGAACAGGGGAAAGGTGCGAGGACGCCATTTTGCGGGGGACGTACGTTTACTAGGGTACACAGAACGGACGCCCGCAGGGCGTCCGTTCTGTGTACGCTAGTACTTATATTAAATCTGTGTCCTAACTTAAATTTGCACTGTTTCTCTATTTTTTAACGTGATGTCGTCGCCGGCTGCAAGCACGAATACGTGTCACGTTCCGTGTGCAAGCGAGAGCGTGGAACAAGCGATAGAGGCACGATTGGCCTAAGCGTTCGGGTTATGACGCATCTATCTCTCTTCCACCGTTATGACATAAAATTATGGTCAATAAACCGAATTTATAGACAATTTTTGTACAATTTGACAATCAGCTTGGTTAGTCACAATTTCACAGTTCAGCGAGTTAATCACATGAATATAGGAGTGCGGTGCACCTGGTCGGGGCCCGAGCCACTCTTTGAGGGCGGGGCATTTTTTGACTATTGAGCCCATTAAACTATGTGTACTCTTACGCATTCGCCGAATCTGGTGTCTAGTTTTTTTGCGTATGCCTTTACGGCATTTTTCTGGTTCTGCAACTAACAATTTCGATAAAATAAACATATTGAAGCAATTAGATGGGTTCTACGTGATTTAAAGTGTGTTAGAGATAAATCGTAAATTTCCTAGGGCCGACCACGCAGGCGCGTGGTCTAGTGGTTAAGGCGTTTACCTGTAAACCCGGGGGATTCGATACGGGAAGCATACTTTGTTAAGTTGTTTCCAGTTTGGTTAGGATATTGCAGGCTTGAATCACCTGATTATCTGATAATAAAGAAGACCGTTGGTCCCGGCTGCCTTCTGGTAGTCGTTAAAAAAATCACGTCAGAGGCCGAGAGGCGGTTCTCAATAACTCTGACACCAGGGCGTGCATGGTCGATTGACCGTGTCACCTACACGAAATTATGATGATCCTAGGGCCTAACCGAACACGAAGCCTATACGGCACAGCATTTATTTAATTCTCATGGACTACAACTTGCTACAAGTTAAGAAAAACCAGAACACAGTGAGGAAAACTAAACACATATAATAACAAATTAACAATTGACAACTTGTGGCCAAGCGGAAGATATTTTTTTATATATGCAATCGAAAGTACTTTATTATATTTACTATATGTAAATACTTCAATTTATTTTGTGAAATTTTCAATTTTTTTAAATTTATTTTTGAAAAATAACCCGAATGTAGGATTTATAGAGCAATATTCCCATGCTTAATCAATCAAATAATGATGACGTTGGCAGCCAAGTCTTATGAGTTGCCAGGATAGGAAACATTTTGCCCGAAATTTTAAAAGAGTACAAGGACCGTTTTTTTTGTGATTGCGGCAGCACTGAGGCGTCTGGTCCGGTGATCTGTTATTGGCCAACAATGTGCCAGTCGTTATCAAATGACATTATAGTCATGTCATGTAGTGATATTGTGCCTAATGCTATCAGCGTTTAGTAGTAAGATAAACTATAATAGGAGACCGCGGAAAGAAGACATTATACTTAGGTCACTTACCATTAGGTTTGACGATAAGTGTGAGAATCCCTCTTGTATTTCGTATAATTTGTACGACTTGCTCGTGCGTTAATTCGTCGACGTCCGTGCCGTTTATTGATATGACCTAGAAGAAAAGTATTGTCAGTCAACGCAGGATACTTTACTTTAAGTTCCATAAACATTTTACTGCAATAACTGCCTTTTGTGTCGGGGAGTATAAGGACCTTAGGTGGTTTGGTAGGAAGCGTAGATTCTACTATTAAGGATTGTCATGTCAGGACAGTCATTCTCAACTGATTGTTGCAGGAGCGGTGGTTGCAGGTATGGCATCATCTTTCTCTTGAGCTGCTTCTTGCTTTTCCCCCATTCATCCGAGTAAGTATCATCCCAATATTCCCTTACCAAATCCAACAAAATCTTTTCCTTCCTCAGCTCAAAAATGCTTCTGTTGGGCAGCAGCGTCGAAAGCATAATAAGCCAAAGAAACTGCGCTTTACAACCTGTCTGCCATACTCACCACGAGTATGGCAATATCCTCCCATGACCTTGAGAGGGGACTTTGTACAGCAGTGGACTTTTTACGGCTAAAATAGTGATGATTATGATAATTTTTCGTGAAAAAGTCATCTTACTCAACGAAAGCTGACTTAACCACATAAAAAAAGTAATACACGCTCTAGTTCAAAAGCGCGCGACACAACTTTTTGTGTCAGTCTTACTAGTCTTAACTGCAGCTGCGGCCGCGTGCGCGGGGCCACCCTGGACACGAGCACGGGTGCGCCGCTACTGTTGTAACTGACCTGGTGAGGGTTGTAACTGACATGGTGAGTATTGTAACTGACCTGGCGAGTTTGTAACTGACCTGGTGAGTGTTGCAACAGACCTGGTGAGTGTTGTAACTGACCTGGCGAGTGTTGTCACTGACCTGGTAAGTGTTGTAACGGACCTGGTGAGTGCTGTAACTGACCTGGTGAGTGTTGTAACTGACCTGGCGAGTGTTGTAATTGACCTGGTCCCCCCTTCTGCAGCTGCGGCCGCGTGCGCGGAGTCACCCTGGATACGAGCACGGGCGCGCCGCTATTGTTGTAACTGACGTGGTGAGTGTTGTAACTGACCTGGGGAGTGCTGTAACTGACCTGGAGAGTGTTCTAACTGACCTGGAGAGTGTTCTAACTGACCTGGCGAGTGTTGTAACTGACCTGGTGAGTGTTGTAACTGACCTGGTCCCCCTCCTGCAGCTGCGGCCGCGTGCGCGGAGCCACCCTGGACACGAGCACGGGTGCGCCGCCGCCGCCGCGCACGTTGAACCCGAAGCGTCCGTCCGCACCCGACGACAGCCGCACGCAGACTGCCTCTTCCGCTCCAGCTTCCGAGGCGGAGGAGGATTCGTCCACGTAGGAGAGGGGCACGCGGAGTACGCGCTCTAGGAAACCGCCGTCGCTGGAAAGAAATTTTAATTGTCAGTGACGTCAATTCCGTATAGATGATAAGATGTACCTACTACTTTAGTTCCTAGCACAAATAATAATAACACATAATTTTGGGTTTGGCTCTTTATACTTGCCGAGCGATATTATTTATTACTTCTTTAAATAAAATATAGGTAATATTTATACACACATCAATGCATGCCCCAATGCAGATGGGAAAAATTGTTTCGGTCGCTCAGCTAGAAAACGAAATCGGAGTCAGCTTACTTCGCAGACTTACTTACTTACTTCGCTGGCTCAGCGACCCGAAGTGGATCTTGGCCTCAGACATTAAAGTGCGCCATTCTTCCCTTTTTCCTTACTTCGCACACACATAAAGAAAAGCACTAAGCATTAATATTATCACTAGCTTTCGCCCGCGGCTCCGCCCGCGTCAATGTCGATCCCTCTAGAATATTTCCGGGATAAAAGGTAGCCTATGTCCTTCTCCGCACTCTAGAGAACTTGTATGCAAAATTTCATGATGATCGGTTTAGTAGTTACGGCGTGAAAGCGTAACAAACAAATAAACAAACAAACAAACTCACTTTCGCATTTATAATATTAGTAAGGATAAGGATAATAAACATCTTTCACCACTCCAAAATTTGACGAGCATGATAAGATGCTCGTCTCTAGAGAGACTTATGTCTTAATCCCGGATCCTGACAGGCAACGCTGGCGCAATGTAACACACGCATTAAATAAAATGCATTCTTACATGGTCTCTCTTTTTTTACCTATAAATGTAATCTACTCATTTGCAGCATCACACCCGCCTGAAAAATCAGGACACTGGCAGTGACGGAACCCGCTGAACATGCTATATGGTCCTTAACAAGACACTTACTCATCTTCCCGAGGAGGGGGTTCCCGTTCGTCGCTCCAAGCAGCTCGCGGGGCCGGCTCCGTGTGTGTGGTGACGCGAGCGCTTCTAGCGCTCAAAGCGCTCGGTCCCCCGGGAGAGGCCGTGCTGGCAGCGATGGCGCCCGCTGAGCGCTCGCGATTTCGTGAGCTGCTGCGGCTGAAAGATTCAATAGTATATTGTATAGGAAGGGCTGTAAATAAGACATTACCAAACGAGTGACTACTAACAAGCACGAGACGAAGCCGAATGCTTTAAGTAGTCAGAGTTTGTAATGTGTATACCGCCCGTGAAACACACGATGTTTTTCAGCAAGTATCGAGTATCGCCCGCGGCTCCGCTCGCATCAATGTCGATCCGTCGGGAACAGTACTTTTTCCTGGGATAAAATGTTGCAAACGGAGAGGACACAGGGTATGTCCTTCTCCATACCCCACGGATAAAATGTTGCATACACGTCATCTGAGGTACGGAGGACAAAAATTATGTCCTTCTCCATACCCCAGGGATAAAATGTTGCATACACGTCATCTGAGGTACGGAGGACAAAAATTATGTCCTTCTCCATACCCCAGGGATAAAATGTTGCATACACGTCATCTGAGGTACGGAGGACAAAAATTATGTCCTTCTCCATTCCCCAGGGATAAAATGTTGCATACACGTCATCTGAGGTACGGAGGACAAAAATTATGTCCTTCTCCATACCCCAGGGATAAAATGTTGCATACACGTCATCTGAGGTACGGAGGACAAAAATTATGTCCTTCTCCATACCCCAGATAACGTGTATGCAAAATTTCATGATGATCGGTTCGTAAAGGCGTGAAAGCGCAACAAACTCACTTTCGCATTTATAATATTAGTAAGGATAAGGATGGCATTAGTCTTTAGTTCTTGATCATGCTGATTCTTGATTTCGAGAAAATTCTTTTTTTTTTCATTTTCTTTGACGTAAAATTCATCATATTGATAATTTTAGTACAAAATTTTTTTAACAATGCGTTCTAACAATACAATATAATTTTGAACATGAACCTACCGCTTCTATACTAAAAGCAACTGTCGAAAGTGTGTTATTTTTGCAGCCGTATTGTAGTCATATCATATAAAGAAAAGATTTGTTTGTTTATATTGAATAGGCTCCGGAACTGCTAAACCAATTTGAAAAATGATTTTGTCATTAGAATCTTACATTATCCTTGATGAACATAGGCTGTAGAATTAAACCTATATCTACCGGTGCGAAGCCAGGGCAGATCGCTAGTTTATTCTTATCATGTTTAAACTATATCCAGTCAACAATTGGCTTTTCATTCAACTTTTTAAAAGATGGAGTTAATACCTAGTAGTTTTAGCAAAGTCACTTGGATTTTGACATATGACCATTGTATTTTGGATACAATACCTGAAGACACATACCTTGTTAATCTGCAAAGTGATATAGCTTATCCCTTAGTACCAAGATTGACAAGGAGTGTTAGTAAAATACTAATATTGAGTGTAGTTTTTCACTTACCGCACAAAGCTCCTATTCGACGATCTAGACCGCCTTGCATCTTCAAGTGCTTGCGTTTCCGTACGGGGTACAGTTGGCGCGGTAATGCCAGCTAACGCCCCTAGAGCCCCTAATAAGGGCCTTCGTCTGGGAGCCCGCAGTCTGAAGAAGCCATGGCGCTCAACGCTGCACCGCCATAGAGCTTTAGCGGCGCGCCCGGAACGCATGTTGAAACCGAGGACTGTGTCGTAGGTTTCGGACTGCAATGAAAAACAAAACATCATAATATCTAAAGTAGGGATTGTTTATAATCTTTGATTTGTTGGTTTTATCATCACCCCCAAATAGCAGAATAACTATTAAAATATAAGATTTTTATTTTTATATTCATTAAAAAGGTCACTTCTTAAGAAAGTACTGCACGAAATTCTGGAATTTGACGTCTTTTTATATCACTAGTACAATTCGCTGGATTAATTAAATACAACAAAAGTTTAGGTCGATCCTTGCACAAGATCATGGCCTTGTTGGAATTTGAAACAAATTTATATGAAACTAGCTTTCGCCCGCGGCTCCGCCCGCGTCAATGTCGATCCATCGGGCATAGTTCTTTTTCCCGGGATAAAAAGTAGCCTATGTCCTTCTCCGTACTCCAGAGAACTTGTATGCAAAATTTCATGCTGATCGGTTCAGTAGATACGGCGTGAAAACGTAACAAACAAACTCACTTTGGCATTTATAATATTAGTAAGGATTATGATATCTAAATTTTACGTCTAAAACAATAGTTCTCATATGAAAATGTTTATATTAACATCCCGCAGGGGGGACACCTTTCTATTTTTTTTTTATAAATATGAAAATATTTAGACTGCAGTTTTTTACATAATCGCTTAATAGTTTTGTGCAGCTTAATGGCTTGCGCAGAACTCACATTCTTCGTTCGCGCGGCACACTCTTAAAGAGAAGTGAAGGAACTGACGGAAGAAAGAGAGGAATGGAAAAACTCCACCGACAAGAGCCGGCTCTTAAATTTGCTGAATTTGCTTAGTTCACAGCCAAGGGCCGTTCTTGAACGGCCCTTGGCTGTGCCACCACCACCAGGCCCCTGCAAAATGGGTAAACCCAGTAAATACGGACGCGATGATAATGAAAAGGCATCTAATAAACTAATTCGTATCTTTTAATTGCCACCCCAACTTAGGGCGGAACCCCCAATATAACACAAACAACATGGCAGAGGCTAGGTCCTTACGTTTCCTTGTGAACAAAACAGAACCAAGCGAGCGTCCCCAACCTACAGTAGCAGTTACAGTAGCTTACATCCACGATATACATATACTGTCTTATTATAAAACGAAGACTAACTTTAGTACCTGGCTTAAACCATTATCCGACCAAAATAAGACGACACTTATAACTTTGATGTTTGGTCAACTGTAATTGTCAATTTGTTTTGGACGGATAATGGTTTAAACCAGGTACTAAAGTTAGTCCGCATTTTATAATAAGACCGATAGTGGCTAAGATAGTATTTTTTAGACGCGCATTAAACCACTTCCATATCAAATATCATCCAAATTGGTCTAATGGTCGATGCGTGACAAACAGAGAGTTATTTTCGCATTTATAGTATGGATTGTTATTATTGACACATTTTTATTTTAACTAATTGCTGGTCACTAAACGAGACAATAGAAGTATTGTTACCTACACAATGCGTATGAGTTTTAAACGCTACCGACGTTCACTGTCCAGGAATGTGTTGATAAGGTTCGATTATGTTTTTCCCGTTTTTGTTTTGATTATTAATTTCCACAATATATTACATATCCTCGTATACAATCATTATTTTAGTATGGTAATTTCAATCTCGGTTACGTACATTCTATTTTAGATATGCTGCCTACTTTAAACTTTAAATAATAACTTTGTTTCAATTTGTTATAAATATGTTATAAAGCATAGAACTTCAGGCAGGACCAATACTGGACTGAGTTTATTTCGGCGTATTCTTCTCAGCAGTGGTCGTTCTGAAACCCTAGTAGCTTATCGAACTTGCAAATATTTAGAACAAAAAATAATATGACATTCAAAGACAGATACATGGTATACAAATTTGAATAAAATTTCATTTCCTTACATTTTATTTCATTTAACAAAGAACCAAACTCTGGAATATACAATGCTTCAGAACGGCCTGTAAGGTGAAACTAACTCCGCGCAGAACGGCTGTTTTTTCATCTGCATTAAATAAGGGACACATAAAAAGATTAAAAAGTCATTGTGTGCTCTTAAATGTTAAGGAGAGATGTAGGAACCTACATAAATAATGATGGGATTAATTAATGGTTATAACCCATTATCAAAAATTGCCGCAATTTCCTTTCTCCGTTTGTATGGAATTCCTAACTGACAGAGTAATGATATTTTTTTCCTGCCCTTCAGGCAAGTAGGCGACCAATACTGTTGAAGAGTTTCTTTCGGCGTCTTCTTCTCTGCAGTGGTCGGTTCCGAAACGCTAGTAGTTTGTAGCTTTTAAACAAGAATTAATAATTTGAATATAATATAATAAGTATTATTTAATTTTAAAGGTGAATTGACGTGAAAAAGTGCCTGAAATGGCCTATTTTCTGAATAAATCTTTGAATCTTTGAATCTTTGGGAAACTAGCCTATTGCAGGAGTGAATAATACCACAACCGAAGAGCGCGCACTCATACGCATTGTGTAGGTATCATCAGCTCTGTTATTACTTCAGAGGCGGAAAGACGGCTCCAAAGGACTCTGACACCAGGGTGTGCATAGCCGATTGACCGTGTCACCTACACGAAATAATGATGTTTACTTTACTACGAAAGCTTTCTAACAGTTCAGGTAAATATTATTTCATGAATTCCGATTACTGATCATTAATATATATCACCTAGCCGTTTGGTTTCCGGCAGAGTAGAATACCACTCCTAGTCTTCCCATGAAGATCGTAAGAGGCGACTTAGGAAATACAAGCTAAACAATGCTCATAAACATCAATGAGACCTCTCCAACCCGTCAGGCCAGCGAGGAGAGTGTAAACCAAATCCTCTGTCTGCTCTGGCCAAAGTATGGCTCCGGTAGTACAGAGAGGGTCATGCTCCTGCAGTGGAGACTAAAAGGACCTGATGATGATGATGATAAATATAACTCACCGGTTCTCTCTTTATTTGAATAAAGAACTGCTTCTTCTTGAAGGAGATCTTGACGATCTTACTCCAAGAGAATGTGTTCACTCGTATGCTGTTCTGGAAGACCACTATGCCTATTGACGTGACGCCAATAAATATGTCTTTGCCGTTGGTGTCCTGAAACAAAGAAAGAAGCATCAAAGTTCATCAAAGTCATCTATACATATAATAATCTATACATATAATAAAACAGTAAAATTATTTTGTCTGTACATTTGGAATTTTTGACTGAAATGGATAGAGGGACACTTAAAAAGGACAATAGAAAGCAAAAAAATTTTTTTTGAATTTCTTGTCTGTCTGTCTGTCTGTCTGTCTGTCTGTCTGTATGTATGATCACGATTATCTCCGAAAATACTGAACCGATTTACTTTAAACTTTCAACAATTGCTTTGTTTTAACTCAGTTTAACATTTAAAGTTTGTTTCATCAAAATCGGTTCATTAAAAAAAAAGTTATCGTCATTTGAATGAACTCAAGGCATGAGTTTGCCTGCAAACATATAGCAAAAATAAAATAAAATAATAAGTGACATAAGAAAATTTAAATCCAAAGTCAATTCATCATCATTATACGACAGCATTATACCTATCCATACTATCCATAGTAATCCATACTAAAAAAAAAGGAGAAGCTGACTGACTGACTGACATATCAACGCAGGGCCTAAACTATAAGGGTTAGGAACTTGAAATTTTGCACAAGGGTTCCTTTTATAACGTAGGGGAACACTATGAAAGGATTTTTGGCAATTCATCTCCTTAGGGGGAAAAACGGGTTGCAAAATTAGTATGAAACTTTGTTGTTTTTGAAGTTATTCGAATGAAATTCAGCATGAAGGTTCTTTACTGAAAGGTATGAAACACGAGTAAAATATTTTTCTCAAAAATCATCCCTTAAGGGGATATAACGGGGATGCAAAGTTAGTATGAAACTTTCCGTTTTTGAAGTTATTCAATTAAAATTCAATATTAAGGTGTTTCACTGAAAGTCATAAACTAATGTATTTCGGGAAATTCTACTGTTCCTGAGAAATCGACACTTACGCGAGAAATCGGCAAACCTGACTTATATATCAACGCACAGCCGAAACTACTGTGCGCAAAAACTTGAAATTTGGCACAGGGATTCTTTTATGATGTAAATGAGCACTAAGAAAGGATTTTTAGAAAATCAAAGGGGTTGAAGTTTTATGGAATTTTCTCATTTCTGGACTTAGAAGTTTGAAAGTAGGTACGCAAGTTCTCAATTAAAATTAAAAAAGATCTGTTTAGGTGAACCAGACAACATTCTCCCTTGAAGGGGTAAATAGGGGGTAAAGTTTGCATGGAATTTTTCCATTTCTAGACTTAGAGGTATGAAAATAAGTACCTATATACGTTCTAGGTTACAATTAAAAAAGATCTGTGTAGATGAAATGTACAAAATTTCCCCCTTAAGGGATAAAGGGGGGGGGGGGGGGATTGTATGGAAATTATCTCATTTCTGGACATAGAAGTATAAAAATAAGTATATATGTTTACATTACAATTTAAAAAGATCTGTGTAGTTAAAATGGTCGAAATTTCCCCTTGAAGGGGTAGAATAGGTGGGGTAAAGTTTGTATGGATTTTTTTTATTTACTTAGAAATATGACAATAAGAAGTTCTCCATTACAATAAAAAAATATCTGTGTAGGTGAAATGGGCAAAATCCCCTCCTTAAGGGCTAAAGATCTATGCAGGTGAAATGTATTAAATTCCCCCATAAGGGGAAAAGCAAAGGGGTTTGTATGGAATTTGTATCATTTCTATTGTTCCCAAGGGAACGACATTAACGCGGGCGGAGCCGCGGGCAACAGCTAGTATTTAAATAATACTAACTTTCGCCCGCAGCTTCGCTCGCGTCTAGGGTGATCTGACAGGCGCATTTTACAGGCATTTTATGGTTTAAACCAGGGCTTGTTACCGGTACCAAATTCCCATTATAAGTACCGGTAAGTACCGGTATTACTATTCTGTTAAAATTTTAACGGTAATATGAGGTACCGGTAATCTAGTATTTAACGGTAATAATATTGTTAACAGTTAACGGTAATTTTACCGCTACTTGTTACCGGTACCAAATTCACATTATAAGTACCGGTAAGTACCGGTACCTCTATTCTGTCAAATTTTAACGGTATTAAAATTGCGTTAATTTTACCGGTACCTACGCATTGTTGCCGTCTACCGCATGGGACTCGCTCGACTGTAAAAGTGCCGCCCTATTGTGGGCCCCCGCCTCACGCCGCACATGCACAACACGGCAACGACACACATTAACGAAATGATAATTTCCAATACGAGTACCGGTACTAAGTACCGGTACTGTTTACCGGTATTTGGTACAGGTACTTCTTTCAATTACCGGTACCGTCGTTTTATTGAGGTACCGGTACCAATCCAATTACCGGTACCGTTGTATTATAGAGGTACCGGTACTTGATTTTTACCGTTACCAAATGTACCGGTACCAAACCAATTACCGGTACTGTCGTTTCATAGAGGTACCGGTAATGGATTTTTACCGGTATTCCAACCCCTGGTTTAAACCGGCGTGCGGCCGACGTTAAGCCGAGATAGGCATTTCATTTCGCAGGTCTCAATAGCTCTAATACATACTCCAATCATGCAAGTGGGCCGCCCGCTTCTGCGCATGCTTTAAGTTTTTTTGTTATCGTACCAACCGGCCTATTTGCTAACTTAGTGTACATCGTTTTGATAGTCAATTCAAAATACATTACGTTTTACATATCTTAAATAAAAATAGTCAATCATAAGAAAGCTGTAATGTATTTTGAAGTGACTATCAAAACGTTGTACACTGAGTTAGCAAATAGGCCGGAAGGCATGACAGAAATTTTTCTAAAAATTAGCCATTTTGTGCATCCTCAACAGGCAATCCTTCCTGATATTGATGGTAACATTACTCGCGTCAACGTCATTTCCTCAGGAACAGTATTTCTTTTTCGGGATGAAAGGTAGCACATGTCCTTCTCCGTACTCCAGAGAACTTGTATGCAAAACTTAATGATGATCGGTTCAGTAGTTACCGCGTGAAAGCGTAACAAACAAACTCACATTCACATTTATAATATTTGTAAGGAATATATAGTTGAATTAGCTGTCGCAGGCGGCTCTGCTCACATTAATGTCAGTCCCGCGAGAATAGTACTTTTTTTCGGGATTTGATCCCGAAAAAAAGTACTAGCCTATGATAATGGCAATTTTTCACAACCTGTTTGTACAACATTACACAATATCTGTTCAACATTTAATTATCTACAGATAACTAGAGGTAGCAGAACATTGAGTAAGCTTTAATTTCTTTTGGGTCACATGTACAAAGTTTCCATCACGTTTCCATGCATTATGTTATTCTCATATACGACTACACTTTATTTGCGTTATAGGCAATAAAAAGTTTTATGCGAAGTTAGTAGACCTTATAATACATTTTTCATTACTTTAGACATGAAACTCGGCACCGTAATAATCTAATCGTTTCGAATTTCAGAAACTTCACTTCAGAGTCGACAGAAACTTGTTCCTTATGCAGCTTATGTAGCTCCCTTACACGACGTTCGTCTTTCGCGCTCTGTTTCAGAACCAGCCAGAACTCTTATCATAAGTAAGTAAGACCTTATAATAATTTTGTCCTTACCATAGCTGAATGCGAAACAATCAAGTCTTTTTGTACTAGAAAATTAGCTTATTTAGCTTTAGCTCTCTTATATGACGTTTGTAGTCTGCGCTCCGCTTCAGCAGCAAATAAAACTTGTATAATAAGATAAGTATCCTTACCTTAGCCGGATGAGACTCAACACCATAACAATCTAGTCGTTTCGCATGTTCTAGAAAATTCGCTTCAGCGTCAGCAGGCGCTTGCCCCTTATGCAGCTTATGTAGCTCTCTTATACGACGTTCGTCTTCAGCGCTCTGCTTCGGTAGCAAACAGAATTCTGATAAATAGTTCGGTGGGTGCTCCGACACGTTATAGTCGCCAAGCTCAGCTGAAAAAAGCAAAATAAGGCCATACATATTAAATATTAAAACAGGGTTGTTGGAATAAGCTGCCAGTATTAAATATAGTCTTGCAACACTCAGATGAGAAAAAATGCCGTTGGTATAGGCTATTTGCGTTCGAACAGATTGATTGAGACAGATGTCCCTAATTTTAAGTCAATGGTAATGCCCTTATTTTAAAATAATATAAATAAAACATTATACTGAACACAATTTGCTTTTTTTAAATTTCCTTATAAAATTGAATAAATTCATTTTCAAACTATTTTATGTAGTTTCCAACCGTGCGTTTACTTATCATGAACACAGTCATCTACATTATAGCAAGGAAAATTCTATTTATAAGGAAAATTACCTGATGCTAACCCTCAAAGATTATTACGAAACTATTTCCTTCTACAAGTAAATTAATTAAATATTTCTATTTCTGTGACTTCTTCATTAAAGTCCAAATCCAGATACATAAAACAGAAATGCCTTAGTTCGATTTTTGCTTTATTCTTGACAAATTCAAACAAAAACACTTACGCATTGACTATGGTAAACATTACCATAATGGAGGCGAAAAAAAGCAGTATGCCCGAAAAATACCGGTCGTCGGGCAAAATCATTACCTATGTGATGCTTTCTACCTTAAGCGGGTGCCGCGCGAACGATAAAAGTCGCAACTGCGCAATGCATTAGGCTCCGCAGTTACGCGATGGTGTAAAAAGATGAAAAGCCTTAATATTTTCATATTTATAAAAAAAAATAAGAAAATAAGAGATGTAATATAAATATTGTCATGTGAGAATTATTGTTTTAGACGTAAAATTTACAAACTTTTCGAAAAAATTGTCGCTAGTACAAGATATTTGAAACACGTCAATTTTCACAATTTCGTGCATTACCGTCTTAATAATAAATGATTTATGTATGTGTTCTAGACTAAGACTTCATTGTCATCATCATTTCGAGTAGGTGTCACAGTAAATCGACCATGCACACCCTGGTGTCAGAGTTGTTCGGAACCGCCTCTCGGCCTCTGACGTGGTTCCTTTAACGACTACCACCAGATGGCAGCCGGGACCACCGGCTTAACGTGCCTTCCGAAGCACGGAATCATCTTTATTATCAGACAATCAGGTGATTCAAGCCTGCAATGTCCTAACCAAACTTCATTATAAAATGTGTTATATGGACCAGGTCTGAAATAAAAGTTATTATTATTATTATATTATATTATTATTAAGCAATTTAGGCAGTCTATGTTAATGTATTCTTACAGAACTCCCTTAAAAATATAATCTAATTTATATTACACGCTTTTATTTATTTTTAGTTATAATAAATAAATAT
Source organism: Elegia similella (assembly GCA_947532085.1). Classification (NCBI taxonomy): domain Eukaryota; kingdom Metazoa; phylum Arthropoda; class Insecta; order Lepidoptera; family Pyralidae; genus Elegia; species Elegia similella. Next base: position 8,582,860 of record OX383933.1, read on the forward strand.
AATAACAGTGATATCATCATCATCATCATATCAGCCGCGAGAAGTCCACTGCTGGACTAGGCCTTCCTAAGGATTTCCAATACGACCGGTTGGAAGCGGCCTGCATCCAGCTTCTTCCGCTTAATCAGATCATCCGACCATCTGGTCGACGGGTGCCCGACGCTGCGCTTGCCGGTACGTGGTCGCCATTCGAGAACCCTTCTGCCCCCGCGGGATAGACAGAGCCTAGGTCCATAAGACTTTATGGCCACATTTAGCATGTAGATGAAAAACGGAATCAAAATAGTGATGGATTGCTAGCCGCATCGCCTATTGACATGATACCGCAGATTTTCGCCCAAAATAATCCTTACTAATATTATAATGCGCTTTCACGCCGTAACTACTAAACCGATCATCATGAAATTTTACAAGTTCTCTGGAGTGCGGAGAAGGACATAGGCTACGTTTTATCCCGGGAAAAAGTACTATTCTCGAGGGATCGACGTTGACGCGGGTGGAGCCGCGGGCGAAAGCTAGTAAAGTAATATTTGTATACCTTGCACAGTGAACGAAGCTAATAGCAACGCCGTGTTTTTAGGTGCAGACATTCTTCCATCGAGCAGTAATTTCCTCAACTGTAGACATAGTAGGTATCTTGTATACTCTTCAGCCAGTCGGGACGGTTCCGGAGGGTAAAATCGTACTGCTAGCCAAAACTGTGCATTGGCTCCAACTTGCTTCTTCACTGATTTACTGCTGTCAAGCCAACGCTGTGGACAATATTTTTATCTTAATTATAGGAAGGCTTTCTCATCAGTTAAATATGCCAGAACTTGGTTTCAGCTCCTGAGAAGCTTGCAAAAATTTACAAGCGTAAAGGTACTAGCCCATACGGAAAGAGGCATTTCAGTGACGCGAAAGTTTGTGAGTATGTATGGGTGGACGTATGGATGTTTGTTACTCAATGTCTCCACAACGGCTGAACGGATTTTGAAGAAATTTTGCACATAGATAGGTTATTACCTGAACTAACACATAGGCTACCTTTTATCCCGGAAAAAAGTGCTGTTCCCGCATGACATTAACGTGAGCCGCGGGCGACAGTTAGTTAATCATACAAAAAATTGGTTGTCTGTTAAGTTGGTTTACGGACGATAATTTTACGTGATAACGGTGGAAGAAAGATAGATGCGTCACAAGCCGATCGTGCTCTCTATCGCTTCTTCCGCGCTCTCTCTTGCACACGGAACGTGACACTTTTCGTGCATGCAGCAGGTGTCCATCGATTTATGAAGTTATCACGCCAATAAAGTTTAGACTTGTCCAGTCCAGTACGTTAATAGAATGCATATTAAATAAAGGTCATGCAATTTCCTTGTGTAATAAATTAGGTAGGTATCTAGTTCAAAGGTCTCATAAAGTACGTTTCCTAGGTTTAATTGAGCCAGAGTTCGAATAGGTCAGTTGGTCACGTAATTAAGATAGGTCTAAATGGGAGATGTTGTCCTGTTTGCTATTGCACTTTATTTTAGTATAGGATAGCTAGGTAGGCTTATTTTTACAAGTTTATTCTTAACACATTCACAGACACTGAACCAAATAAATAGAAATAAGCGGAAGTGTCCCTGAGAGTGTTAATACTATGTAGCTGAAACTTTGCATACTTATACATATATATTTATTTATGTATAATACATTTTCATGTAGGAAGACATAAATATAATTTGATTTGAACGCAATGCTGAATAGCCTAGTCACAATACTTTACAAATATAAATTCGCTCATAATTAAAAGTTAACAAAAACGTTTTTTATGTTATTGGTACCACAGAGTATGTACTAGTTGGGACTTAGTTGCCATTTTATTGCCTTATTAAATGCTGCAATAGGCAATGAATAAAAAACTACTGTAAAAGTCTACCTTGAAGTTTTTTCTTCATCATTGTTCAATAGCTAATTATTTAAAATATGATTTATTATAAGATGAAGAAATGGCTATCATATTTAAAACTAAACTATTGTTTTCTGAATGGTTTTAGAAGCTTTGTTAAATAAATATTTTGTTTATGAATGCTCCTCATTTCTTTTGATCTGACTGGGGATGGAAAACCCCGTGTTTCAATCAAATGCACCTACTATTACTAAGGCAGACAGACACAGAGGTTATTATGATTCCACTGAAGAAGCATGTTGTTTTACTCCGAAAAGCCTAATACAGGTATTGTAACATTGATAGCTTTACAATCAATAGATAACATTATTCAACATAGATGCCGGCCTCAATGTGGAAAATATATATATTTGGTGGGACACCATTATGGTGTCATGACATATATGAAATCAATTTTTTTTTTGCAGCCATTGTACTTCTCTATTAAGTACCATATAAATATAGTTTTTCTTTCTAGCTTTCATATAATTTTTAAAGTCATATCTAGCTGTATGCACTTGTAATAGAGTTGTTGCCTAGCCCCATTTTATATATAATGTTTAATTACGGGGACAATTTGTTAAGTGTGTTATAATAGACAAGAATTAGATTTCTTTTATTTGATCGAATTGAGGAGTAAGAGAATAAAATGGTGTCTGTATCTAGTTTCGCTGGTCAAAGCCCCTTAATCACCACTGGCAAATACTTACTGTTATTTCAGTGTTTGTGGCATTTGGTGGCGATCCATTTTCAGTAAATTGTAGGCCAAAGTAGTCCTTTTCCACCAATTCAATGTGCTGGTATACTTGCTCTAGAAGCACGCTACCTTTTGCTTTTTTCTGAAATATATAATTTAATGATATAAACAGGAAAGAATTAAGTAGTAATTGGTCTAATGTGAATGAATAATAATATAGTACAAAGGGGACCCCAGGGAATAAAAAACTGTAAACCCTGTCCTGCCTGTCCTACTAGCTTATGCCCGCGTCAATGTCGAACCCTCGGGAACTGTACTTTTTCCTGGGATAAAATGTACCCTATGTCCTTCTCCATACCCCAGATAATGTGTATGCAAAATTTCATGATGATCGGTTCAATAGTAACAACGTGAAAGCGTAACAAACAAACAAACTCACTTTCGCATTTATAATATTAGTTAGGATCTTACGTGGTTAGGATATGTGGATATGGAAGTATGGATTAGAATGCCCAAGCATAGCATTTACAGGAGAGGAATTCCTGGGAAAGCCAGTAACCATCAGAGAGGACTCCAACACACTCCGCAGTCCTATGCTTCCTCCATGAGCTGGGTTGGCTCTGGTAGGATATCAAACAACAACCCAAGAAATCGAAGTTACAAAATTACCAATGAGGAAGATCTGAAGAATAGGAGTTCTCTGTTCATACACTATGAGCATGACACTAGTTTTCGTACACACTACACCTGGTCTCTAGTGAATAATAAACTTTATGTACTTCTCATAAATTTATCTCTAGGGGCTATAAAGGCTAGAAAGGCTCAAAACACACCGAGTTGGCAGTGAAGCGCCAAACAGTTTTAGTGTCATACGATTTTAAACTTTATCTTTATTGCTATAATACATATTATCTCCTGAGGAACTTGAAAAACGGCTCACTGAATGCAACTTCAGAAAACTGTTTGCCACTTCGCTGCCAACTCGGTGTGTTTCAAGCTTTACCCTGTTGCACCCTCAGCTTTTAAAGTTAATTAGTTAATAAAAATTTATTAATTAGGATTAAAGTTTATTATTATAATTTTTTAATGTAGGAATCAGTATCTCTAATAGAATACAGGAAGACAAGAAAAAAAGGTGAAAACAAAAGAAATTTTAAGGCTTCCCATTGAAATCCGAGACAGCTGACTAGTGAATTTGTAAGGAGGTAATAAATTAAACCTACTGTACTTTGGCATGATATTGTTGGCCTCTCTGAAGTTCGCAGAGATGGCGAAGATATTATAGAAAGAGAAGACCATATATTTTATCACAATGGAATACCTGGTGGTGATCACGGCGTAGGGTTTCTTGTTGCCAAAAAACAGGAATGACATTTACCGTGGAAAGAGGAGTCAAGCAAGGAGACCCACTGTCTCTACAGCTCTTTACATGCTGTCTCCAGGAGGTATTTAAGGAGCTGGCTGTTTCATGGGAGGACAAGGGTATTGTGATCGGCGATAAAAGGCTAACCAACCTTCGCTATGCTGATGATATAGTCTTGTTTTCCCAATCAGCACATGATCTGGAAGATATGCTCCGAGACTTGAGTGCGGCAAGCCTTGAGGTTGGACTTACGATGAATCGGACCAAGACCAAAGTTATGACAAATCACTCCAAACATAACATCATAGTGGATGGACAGGCATTGCAGTATGTAGAGGAGTACCTCTATCTGGGCCAGATAGCATCTTTCAATAATAGGCAGGACCGAGAAATCGAACGCCGCACTGGCAACGCCTGGAAATGCTTCTGGTCCATGAAAGAACTCATGAAAGGTACCCTTCCTCTTTCCCTCAAACGGAAGCTCCTCGATATGTGCATCCTGCCCATTCTTACATATGGGGCACAGACATGGTCTTTCACCGAGGCTCAAAAGTCCAGACTCAAGGTTTGCCAAAGAGCGATGGAGCGTAGCATGCTAGGCTTACGTCTTATAGATAAGGTGAGAAACACCGAACTTCGCTCCTTAACTCAGGTTGAAGATGTAGGTGTAAAAACTGCCAGACTTAAGTGGAACTGGGCGGGCCATGTTTGTCGTATGCAGTCAGAAAGGTGGGCTAGGTTGGCTACTTTTTGGGTGCCGGAGTGTCGCCGAGGTAGAGGTAGACCGAGAAGGAGGTGGAGAGATGATCTCGACAAGTTTATGATTGGATGGGTGGAAGTTGCGATGGACAGACACGAATGGAAAAACAAGGGGGAGGCCTTTGCCCAGCAGTGGGACATAACAACTACAGGCTAGGAAAAAAAAAAAAAAAAAAAAACTTTGGCAAAATAATAATATTGTCTGTTGTGTTTGGTGACACTTTGTATTTACATGGCTGGGTCAGCTACACAAATCTGTTTAGGGTTTTACCACTTCATTGGTATGAGTTGGTTGGTGACAAAAATATATGTTTACAAAATAAATAGATAAATGTTAATAAGCACATTATTATGCAAAATCTGATTAGTGAACTGAGTTATGAATGTTAAGTATTTTTGAACTGAAAATCTTTTTTGATAAGGGTTCAATTCTTTATTTGCATAATGAAGGTGCATAGAATTATTTTAAATATGAAACATGCCTCCTAAACATTTTTCCTTTTTTATAGGTATGCGACTGCAACTACAAAATACACCCTAAAAGAATCATGGCGAACGCCCATACATCGATTGTACAGAAAAAAAATAAAAAAAGAGAAGTTAAATTATATAGCAGTATTGAAGTTTTCTTACTAGTAACATGTCTGCATAATAGAAATATTTTTAAACCCCCGTTTATATAAAATATTTCACAATAAACGTTATAGCCTTATTGCCATTTTCATTTGCCTAAAAAAGTTCACAATGGTTGTCAAACTGACTATGTTGTAGATCTGTCACTCAGAACTGTCAAGTCAATGAGAAAATGTCAGTCGATTGACAGATTTTTATTTTATTTTAGCGGCTGGTTGCCTGCTTGCATGGTGTTGCGATAAATTAATATATTTTAACATGTCAGTTGCAAGTAGTGTTCGGATATTTACTCAAAAATTATTAATATGCGTTCGGATATCGAATAAAAAATCAGTATTTAAATAAATAAATATCTTTTTATCCCCATCTTTAAAAAATATTCTGATTAATTCAAGTTGTTGACTAGAGCCGTAGTAATCATATAAAAAATATTTCACCTTCTCTTTTTTTTAAATTTAATTTGTACAAATTTCGCCATGATTCTTTAATCAACACAAGGCGATTTTTTTTTATTGTACTTAATTAATACAAGATTAGTCAAAAATTTATTTCTCAAAATTATTCACATAGTATTTATTGTTTAATAAAATTGGTTAATAACAATTCCATCAGCTTTTTTTTTTTTTAATATTTAAGCTTGAAATTCTTATTTTTTTGGGATCTTATTATAAACTTTCAGAGCCATACAGAAAATACTTCTGCCAAACATAGCTCTCATATGGGACATGTGCTTAATTTGAACCCCAATGCGAACTGAATTGAGAAGTCTAAATATATGTAAATTAGATTTGTAAAATACTGCTTATTCGTAGATGTACATTGCTGGCAATGTTAATATTTTAAAGCTTTTATGGTAAGGCACACAAGATGAACACAATCCATCTTATTATAAAATGAGAACTTTTTTTTATTTATTTAAACTTGATTGCACAAAATATGTACAGACTTAATGCCATAAGGCATTCTCTGCCAGTCAAACCTTTAGATCAATCCAAGATATATATTAGGTGGTGCCATAATGTGTCATGAGAACTTTGGTACTTGTTACTGTTACCATAATCCGTCCCAAATAAGTCTTCACTTGTCACTTTCTAATATTCTAAACCATCAATCTCACTATATTTTAGCTGAGCAATGGTTTAAACCTAGTACTTACTATTAAACCAGGTTTATAATAACACAGATAAGTTTGTTTTACATCTTGTGCAAGTAATATGATCATTAACAAGTTCAATGCTGTAAATTTATCTTGTGCAGCACTGCGTGCACTCCCATTAACTAAATTAAATGGACAAGGGAGATTTTTCTACAGACTCAACAATCCTGCTATCCTTTTCTGATCATCTAACCAAGGCTGCATTACATATCTTTTAATGACACTGGTTATCTAAAATGGTTTGAGATAGGCCAGCAGGTTTGCAAGAGTTTGTATGTGAAATATGCTCCAAATAAAAAACTTCGGTACTCACCTCGATTTGGAACAACTGTTGGGTGTCATCCAAAAACTGAACTGTAACATTGAAGATGTTCAGCTTACGTTCCCTGGCTAGCTCCGAGGCTCGCACGTTGTAAGTACCACTGGTACTGCTAAACGCACGACGCGAAACACTCTCAATCATCGCATCTATTACTCAGATACCGGATTCCTATCAGATAAGTCAACGCCCGGCGGCGGCGAGCCCCCAACGATTATGATACCACTCCACTAAACAAGTTAACCTGTGTGAATCATCACGACCTCAGACCACTCAGACATACCACTTAACCACTCATGTCATGTTTTGCCTGGTAAACCCGCCTGAGGATCGCCGTGACGTAAGAATTTACGCAAAATTTAATAACACAGCAAACAATCCATGTTTATTATTGTTGCAAGCTCCAGTTATAAATAACTTAACCAATTGCGTAAGACACGAAAGTGCGCTAATTAAGGTCTGCTTAAGCCTAAAATAGGATTCCGTCTTTACATCTTCTATTTATAAAATCACTATTTATGGTCGATAAATTAATTTTACACAGCACGAAACATTGACGTCTGACACGATGATAAGAAGTTCGGCGCCATATTGAATCGCTAAGGCCGGGCCTCAGAACAATAACTAAAGCATAGAAACCGTGTTAAAATAACAACAAAATACAATATTCTACACTGTTTTTACTTATGGCATTGTTAAAGCATCAGAAAGAGATGCATATACAATGCCATTTGCGTGATCAGGGTTGTACTATATCGATGAAATATATTTATCGACTAAATGTTTCGTCCTAAGAAAGTCATAAATGTACTCTACTCTGATTGTATCGATTCGTTAAATGAGTACGATTCATAAAAAAAAAACAACTAGTTGCACTCCAGGAGTGCCGGCAGAAGTGAAAACTCGCCTTTGCGGCATACTCAGGTCCGTGTCCTTCTTACGAATTTTCGATCAATTCACGTGTCCTGACGCGAGTTTTCTATTTTACCCATCCCAAAAAGTGCACAAAGCCGCTAAAGAGGCTTTTACTTTAAAAGTTACGTCAAGATACACCTAAATAACTCCTAATCGCATGGCGCCGCTTGGCTTCATCTGATAAATAGGTAAAAAAAAAATCCATACATTACCCACCGTACGTCTACTGTCTACTGCTGGTCATTAGGCCTTACCCAGTATTGGTCGAATTCAAACAGTGCCTACTTACCTACCTTACCTATTACCTATGAATGCGCAAAAAACCCAATGCATTCGATTTACAGTCCCCAATGTGAGGCAGTCCAACGTTGACATACTAGTTGAAGGTAAAATAGACTTTGTAAATGATACCACCTTCTTAGGAATCACAATAGACTCTAAATTGCAATGGGGCGCTCATGTATCAAAAGGTAATATAAGGTCAGATATATTTTTCACTTGATCAATGGGCCATTCAGCATATTCCAAAACCATCTAAAGCTTTTCCCAGCTAGCTTTGAGGAACAGTCAGTAAAGAAAACATAATCAGGTAGGTAAAGAGAAACACATAATTCGAAGTGATTTTTTTTATTTTATAAAACTTTTACACTAGGGTAAAAAAGTGCCAGTGTGTTATTTGTGAAAAATTCACAGTGTTGGTAATAGAAAAACAAGAGGTGAAGAAAAACAAGAGATTACTTTACCCACTTTCATTACTGTCCAAAATAAAATGTTTTTCATAATTTTAAATATAAATAATAAAACCGTTTCCGTAAACTTTCTTATTACCATTGATTTATAATTCGGCAAATATAAATGTAGGTAAAGCATCGTGTTTCAATCGCTTCCATTTAATTTTATATTCGAAATTAATGTATCGGCACGGCAGTAAAATATTTTGAACAAATTCGAGTATGTATGACATTTTATGTCCAATATGTCGCTTGAAAGTTCCTCGGATCCACACCTTTTTATCCTTTTACTTCAGGGAGCTGCAATAAAATTTCCACAATAATTTTCTTCATATTAGTAAAAATCGATTCTTTTTAGGGTTCCGTACCCAAAGGATAAAAACAGGACCCTACTAATATGACTCCGATATCCATCTGTCTGTCACCAGGCTGTATCTCATGAACCGTGATAGTGAGACAGTTGAAATATTACAAACAAAAATTTCGGGCGTTTTTATAGCTTACGCCCACGGCTCCGCTCGCGTTAATGTCTATCCCCGATAACAGTACCTTATTCTGAGATGTAATTTATGTCTATGTTCTTTTCCGTACTCCAGAGATCGTGCAATGGTGATGATGATGATGCAAAATTTCATGATGATCGGTTCAGAAGTTACGGCGTGGAAGCGTAACAAACAAACTCACTTTCACATTTATAATATTATATGTAAGGATGGTACGGAACCCTTCGTGCGCGAGTCCGACTCACACTTTGCTGGTTGTTTAATTACCATGGTTCAATTTGTTACATTACTATTGCATGGCTCAACACTAACAAAAATATCCCTGATAGCAAGACCGTCATAAAAAATATCGATATACTCGTAGATACGTGATTTTACCACATCACTAGCAAAAAAACTAACCTAATTTGAAATAAGGAAAAAACGGTAATTTTAAGCAAAATACCTATAAAAGTTGTCATTTATACAATACGTTATATAATTGACAATATTATTGTTGTATTTTGAGGTATTTTGGGTTTTAATTATGCACTTTTAACTGAAAAACTTACCGAAGAAAATTATGTTTTACAGAATTTATTTCTGTTCGTCCTGAATGGGATTTACATCGCTCCATTGCACAAGACATTGTTTAGTATAATGGCCATTTGATAACGCACCAACCCAACACCGGTTAATACTTTTTTCCGTGAGAATTTTAGCACAATCCTATATTTAATTTGCAGGCATCACAATTCCGCCGCAATGTTTTTGTCGATATATAACCCGATCAAATCGGCAAGATGCTAATATTACAGACGTTGAACTGTAATAAGTTATTTTGAATTTAGTCGGATTTAATTGGAGTCCAATGGAGTCCATTGACATTTCAAGTCGGGACAACCATGAAAATAATAGAAACTGACTGAAGTTTTTGTCTCATTCTGTCATAAGCGAAAGCTCATAAGAAAAATACAGTGTCAACTATCTGTTTTCAGTTTCTATTTTTATGCGGCTTCTATGTATATTATTCTTCTGAGGGCCGGGCCAACAACACACAGCCGAATGTGTCTTTGAATTCAGAGAAGGAATAATAATATTGATTCAGACACAAAGCCCGGAATATCATATTTTCGATTTAAGCTCCACACACATTTAGATTTTTTCAGATTCATGTGCAGAATGCTACTGATGAGATTTCTTAGTTCCAGATCGGAATTTAAAAGAACTTACAACTTCCCTTTTATATGATAAAGCCGGATAGCGTTAGGCTTTTTGACGTCTTGTCCAGCCAAATTTGACTGCGTCCGGCCCGTCCGGCTTTTGTTAGGCTTTTTACCATTCGTTCAATTCAATTATTTATGTTCATCCTTTTTTTTTGGCGTCCGGTTTCGAAATTAAAAGTCTGGCTTGTAAATAAGTATTTTTTTAAATATAGGTACCTATTAACATTTGATATGAAATACTTAATTTTTCTTAATGTCCGGCTTTGGGACCTATAAGTTCGACTTTTTTGACGGGAAAGTCCGGCTATTTGATTTTTAGAAATGGCAACGCTATACGTATGTCGGGGCTCGGGGCAAATGTGAAGACAAATTAAAATCTGTCGTTTGAGGAATTGAGGGGTTTGTTTTATCTGCAAAAATCGCTCGAAGACTGGTGTCGCACTTTCTAAAATAGTACCCCTGATCTGAATCGAGTTGGCAAACATTTTTGCCAATGCGTGGAGTAGGAGGAGAGGCTTTAGGGTTATACTTCCTATCCATACACATTGGCCAATATATCTCCCCTCCGATATTTTTTAGAGAAGAGGGGCAATCATGTAAAGTTTGTTTTTTGCCTAGAGATGAATGAAAAGAAAAAGTAAAAATGAACTTCCTGTTCCACCTTTCATTCACCGCGGAATTTAAAAAAGTTTACGTTAAATATTTACTTTTGCAATTTTATTACGCGCTTTTTATTAGCTTCATCTGTAATTTCCTGACTTGTCTTATGATTCATGTAAGTACGTATATTTTGGAGAACAATTAATTAATATAGGTATTTATTATTATTATTATAATACCTGTATGCTTGCTTGTTTCTTGTTTGTAACTTTTGTTTGTAACCGACTTCTGTGAACTCGATTATTTTGACCCACTTTATACGGTCAGATTTAGTTAAAATTTTGTAATCTTATCAAGGACCGATGACAATACCATACTTTAATAAAGTCGTATTTTTTAGTTTTTTGAAGTGAAGAAGTGTAGCGGCTTTGTGCATTTTTGGGCTGTAAAAATTGTTAAACCGTGTCAGGACATGTCACCTGATCGGAAATTCTTAAGACGGACACGTGACCTGAGACCGCCGCAAAGGCGAGTTTTCACTTCCGCCGACACCGGAGTCCCGTTGTTTTTTTAAACTTTATTTATTTTGTGAACATTCATGTTATTATGTTAGAAATTTGTTTTACTTACCTACTTCTACTAACAGACTCATCATCATCATATCAGCCGCAAGAAGTCCACTGCTGGACATAGGCGTCCCCCAAGGATTTCCAATACGACTGGTTTGAAGCGGCCTGCATCCAGCGTCTTCCTGCGACCTTAGTCAGGTCGGCCGATCATCTGGTCGGTGGGTGTCCGACGCTGCGCTTGCCGGTACGTGGTCGCCATTCGAGAACCTTTCTGCCCCATCGGCCATCGGTTCTGCGCGCTATGTGCCCCGCCCGCTGCCACTTCATTACTAATAGACTACTTCCTATTTACTCTTGTTTTTGGTAAAATTTTGATCGTTCTGGGCCCTTAATGGGGTGATTCAGCCCATCGAAATGAACAAATTTTCCTGTGGGACCAATGTAAAAAACTAAAAAAAAAGGCCAGTTTCATACAAAAATTTTCGGCCGCACGCTATTTGTATGGCAACGTCAAAAAAAAAATGTTGATTTCCCAACATTGGTCCCATTGGAAAAGTTGTTCATTTCTGTTTTTATCCATTTTTATGTACCTATGGATTATTTTTTAGATAAAATGTGTCTATTAATTAAAATTAGTGAAATGATAGAACATACCTATTAACGTAGGTACGTAACACTTAGATTTCTGAGGAATTTCTTATAAGTCTCTCTGTCACGCTATCTTATTCATGCGAACGTTTCTTTTCCTGTTTGCGTCGTCAGCTGTGTCACCTACGTCGGAGCATAGAAGAAGTACGTTTTTTAAAAGTGAAAACTGCTTTAGCAGCGTTGTGCATTTTTGGGATGAGTAAAAAATGTTATACTCGCGTCAGGACCCGATGATCGAAAATTCGTAAAACGGACTTGTGACCTGAAACCGCCGGCGCGGCGTAGAAAGGAAGTAATAAGGAAGTAAAGACAGGGGGTCTTTCTTTTGCGCGGCAAAAATGTATGCCTAGTTATACTTGTTATAATATCATATATGTATAGTTAAGCTATCTTCGTCCTCCTTGGTACCAGCTGAAAATCAGCGCTGTGGTTCACCGCCATAAGCATAAAACTGAGCTGGCTGCCTTTTCGGCAATGAACTTTTGTAGGTATAGTTCTTAGGTATTTTTCATTTATTGTTGTTATTGTTTTTTGCCGAATAAAGACGATATTTTTGAAATAAAATCGACGACGAAAAGAAAGAAAATTTCTTTCTTTCTTTTCGTGTTCGAGCGAAGTTTGTATGGAAATATCGCTCGATTACGAAGGGCGACATTTCAAAAATAGCTCTCCCGAAGTGCACCCCGTTATTTTTTTTAATCTTCGAGTGTCGGAGGATTTTGTCCCAACGCCTAAGCCTTTTGCATACGATTTTTGTCAGGCTTATCACATAGATGGCGCCATAAGTTTATTCACAACCACTCACAACTCAAGCTATATCACATAATGTTTTTAACCGACTATAAAAAAGGAGGAGGTTCTCAGTTTAATTGTATGTTTTTATATTAGTTTACATAACTATTTAAATAGTATTACGTGCTTTTCCCTTGCGGGGTAGACAGAACCTATCTTTAAGACCTAACTGTCATTGCTCTTAGCATTAAGTCCACCTTTCATTGGTAAATAAAGTTTAAATAAATAAAACCCACGCTTGGCATATTGGTGGGCGTGTAGGTGGCAAACGGAATCTAAATAGTTATGTTAGTTCAAAGGTTTCTGAGTATTCGAGTGTTAGCTACATGATTCCTACCGGTCAAGATCATTTAGTCATTTTACTTACCAAAAGTGTCACGTAACACTGTTAGGTATTCAATGCATAGATCCTGAATGTGGAAAAGAATGTTGTTAGATTTGTTTTCGACTATTTTGTAGGAAACTCCAACCTACCAGCTGGTAGGTTGGAGTTTCCTGGTGGTCTATGATGATACCAGATGATTCGTGGTGGAAGAATAACTCAAAGAATGAATAAACCAGTTGATCAGGCTGTTAGTTAACTAGACACTGGCTAAAATATGTTTCTGAACGAAGGCCATTAGGTAGAAAAAAAGCAATTTCAATCATTACGTTTATTCAGACTACATTTTTATGTTTTAAACATACATATTGTCACGTCTTTTTCCATTGCGGGGGGCTCTGATCATGCATAGGTCTATAAGACCTAAGGCCACAGTTAGCTGTTGGTGGGCATTAGGTGCCGCGTCGCCTATTAACATGTAGATTTTCGCCCATTCCCTCGATCGACTTTTACGAGCTGCGCGGGAAGAGAACAGCATGGGAGAATAAACGTTTTAAATAAATGCGTAAATATGACTTCTGTAACTAAGCTTGCCAGAGCCTTTGCCATAGCACGTGCCACCGGATGAGATTAAGTAAGTTTAATTGTCGACGTCAGTGATTTACTATCCATAGTAGATTATAGTAAAGAGTTGTTCGCCAAGAATGCACATTTTTTCGTCTATTTTCTAAATGATCAAGTCCAGTTAACTAGAATTCTAGCGTGTCGATTATTTTTTTAATTTTGCTTCTATATCATTATTCTAGTATAAGGGTGCCAGACCTTAAAATATTTGCGCTATATCCTGGATTCAGAATTCCTAATGAAAAAAAAAATGAAAACAAAAAAACAATGACTTTCTATGGGGGAAGCCTAATTTTTTTTGATTGTCAGCTTTTTTCTTGCAATTCCATATTTTATTAGGGATTCTGAATCCAGGATTTCAGAGGTACAAAATCACGCGATATATCTATCCTCTAGAATTTTAACATCTCTATGGTTTATGGTGATGGGTAGAGGTGTTGTTTCGACTTTTCGAGTGCTTCATTATAGAATAGATTCTCACTTTGAAGTGATATTGTAAATTTTTAGTTAGTGATGAAATGGGACACTTTGAAGGTCAAGCATAGGCGACTAAAATAAAACAAATATTCAAACAGTTATCTGTCTTTATTCTGCATCTCTTCATAAACCAGCAGCCATAGTCATTCGTTCGGTACCATTATAGGAAGAAAAAATTAATACACTATTACATACTGTTACAGTTTGGTTTGAATATGTGTTACAGCTGAATTTATGTGTAAGTAGATTTTATTAATTGTATACTATTATTACAGTTACGTACGGATCATGAAAACCAGGGTGCAACGCGATTTTGCCGTGTAATACTTTATTGTTACGGGACTAGCAGTTTATAGTTAAATTATATCATTTGTACTTAGCATCCTATGCGTCATCTATTACACTAATGTTTGTTGGGAATCAAGTTTTCAATAATATTTTCATTATACCACCTTTCCGACGATGGCAATAAGATCTCATTATATTCTAGGTCTATTACAAAAACCTGATTCCTTAAATAATAAGTACAGATTACGCGCAACATCGCATCGCACGATTTTAAGTCACTGTATACCATACTGCTCATGTGGGTGTAGTGGTGTGCTGTAGTCGATAAAAAATCCCATGAATAATTTCGCATTTTATGGCCAAACGTCCCTTTTAAATACATTTTTTTTGCACTTGTAATAATTTTTGAAAATATAAATTTTGATAATATTTTTTTCCATTTGTTCCTAAATATTAATCCAAATAGTTTTATTATCCTTAATATTGTATTTACAATTTTTCAACAGCCGAAAAATATGTTCAATTTTTATAATATTATTTTTTAACGACTCTTGTTAAGTAGTAGGTAACAGTACAAATATTAATGATCACAAGTTGGTTTTCATTGGTCATTAACATACATTATATTATAGTCTTATGCACTATCGGTCATACAGATAACAGGAGGTCTTAAATTTGAAAATACTAACAAAATAATGTATTCACAAAAAAGTATAACTGGCGCATTAAAATAATAAAATGTATGTTATAGATAACTAGCATTGTAAGGATTGAAAAGTTAAATTCAGGTAAGTTAATACATTACAGCAAGAGATTATTTAATTAAATTACGCTTAAATCATACCTACTGTCAGTTTTTTAAGAAAATATAATAATGCTGACAAATAGATGTGCATATTTTTTTGGAAAAACACTTAAAACATAATTGTATAATGTCAAATTTTAGTTTTTTGGAAAATCTATATATGTATAATATTCAAAATCTACATTTCCAAATGCGAGGCAATTTTATTAGTTTAATATATTCATATACCCAAAATGATATGCACATGAACTATTTGTTTTGTTCATTTTAAGACCATTCTGTTACGTGTATGTATAATAATCTATTGTAAAGTTTAGTAGTTTACTCCAAAGAAATATCGCATGGAATTTTAAAATATTGTTAATTACGCCACAAAATCCAACTTGAATCTACAAAGTTTTTAAAAAGCTTAGAAAATATTTTCTTCAATTAAAATATAACTAATAATACAATTTATTGAAATAAAATTACGGAAACAATATTTACAATTTATGACGAATTTAATTTTATTATTATTCTATACATATCGTTTTATGCCTATCTATTAACAAAAACCTACCAAAGATTACAAAAATTCTCAGTAGGCCACTAAGACTGACGACACATTAACTACTTTCATAATATCGATATTATCCTAAAACTATAAAGTGCAACATTCGCTAAGTAGAACGAAACAACTCAGAGTATTTCAATAAATTAATGTACCATCTACATTACAAATTATCGCCGAGTTCAATATTGTACTTATTTACAAAATGCAATATTTTTACAAAAAAACTGCTAATACTACGAATACCCACATTTCGCCGAGTAATGATCCTATCAAGTCACTCTTTATTTTATCCAGTGTGCACTTGAGTTTTAAGTTGGAACATACTTTCTTGATGAGAACAGCCAGCACTTAATACTGTTACACTTAATAATGGAACTATGAAATGCTAGACGATGAATTAATGAATAGTCAAAATGGGCATGTTTTAAAATTTCAGGTTTTTTTGTATCGGTCTCTACGGAGTTTACACACAGTTCGTCAATTTATTACTTTGTACTAAAACACCTACCTATATTATTCAATGACATTCCATTCACAATTACCATTGTTAACTACGTCGAGACGAATATTCAGTCGAAATTTGTTATTTTACATTAACATTACACTTATTATTATGTAAATCCCATTCTTAAATTGGCTGGAATCCCAAAGATTTGCTTTACCTAAGGCCTGATTAATTTATTAAAATTGTTTTTGAAAAACGAACTTCCGAACACTTTTTTAATTTTAAATAAGACACTATCGATGCAAATTATAAGTGAATATCGAGACGTCTACGTGCAGATCGTGAAGCTAAACCATCGACATCGATATAATAGTCACACATCTCGTCACTAATTGATAAAAAATGTGAAGGGTTTGTCTTTTTAGACCATTCCTTTGGACATCATTCTGACGGTGTTCTTGAGTGCTTGGCGTTTGTTGCAGAACCATATTCTGATAACTTCGCGTTCGTAGCCGAGTTGATGCGCCAGACCGGTTATTTCAGTGCCTGAAAATGAGAAAATATCTGCGTAAGCATCAATTTTATAGGAAGGCCGGCAAATAGAGGCTTATACCCAGCAGTGGGTCTTGTCTTAGCAATCTGATGATGATAACTACTTACATTACTAGTGTCAGTTAAACAAATTTTCTGTAAGTGAGTGTTTAATTGTGTTATTTAAAATATGAATGAATTACTAAATTTTCTTATATATAATATCGTTTTAAAAATCTGAGACCTGCTTCCGTAGCATGGCACGCGCGACAACGTATATCGAGTATCGCCGTCTTGTTTTCCGTAATATTAAAAAGCAGGATGTGGATAGTTTATCGCGCGATATAAACAGTGTCGCGGGCGCCATGCTACGGGTGCAGCATTGGCCACTTACACACACGAAAATCAAACTAACCAGAAGGGTGCGTGTTTCTTTCGAAATGCGCGTTTAGTAGTTCCAAAGCCTGCGGTGTGAATGAAGTCCTCCTTTTGCGTTTCTTGCTCGGCTCCATGCCTATGAAGTCGGTGAGATGGTTCTGCCCTGATGCGTACCTGGAAAATTATATTTTATAATTAAATAAGATAGTCTTTGATAAACGTGGAGTATAGTATTTGCCAGATAGAGAGTCAATAGCGGTCACTGACCTACGTAGTACAAACACATTATGAGACATAAATAAAGCCTACGCTCTCGCATAGCCTTTATCAGTTTCCAAATCATTCGCAAACGTTTGTAAGACCATCCCGAAAATACGAGTACAAGTGTGTACAGCAAAAAGTGCTCAGATATATGTTATCCATTGACGCGCTATCTGGCGTCTAGTATAATTGGATACTATGAGCCTATTTCTTTTTCGTTTCGAAAAAAGATTTCAAACACAACGGTAGGATCCTAATATAAGTTAGTGAAGTTTTGGGACAAGATATACATATAAATACACAAAAAATCTCTTTAACTTCTTGGAATAAGATCATGACAATGATATATTCGACTTATCCCATGTTGTAACTTTTCTAATTATGTACCATGCACTTATTTATATACATGTCAAAATGTCATTGTTTCTATGATTGAAAAGTAAGTGGATTTGATAAGTAGTTAGTACTTAGTGCATTAGTGCATCAGGTGAATAAAGAAGACCGAAATAAAAGTAAGCGATTCTGTGCAATGTCGCAAATTTTTCAGTAGATGTATTCCGTGTTTAAAAATGGAATTTTATATTCATTCTATAGACTATTTCTTTCGATAAGTTTAAATTTCATCATCTAAAGATAGGTTACAAAAAAAAGAAAGAAAACATCAACTGAAAAATCGACAGCATCTTTTTATTTCCAGCCAGTAATAAAATCGGAACGGTTACACATTTCCTCTTTACATTGAAAAACAAATTAAGCAGATGTAAATAATAAACCTTGGTCTGGTTCCATAATGCTAGCGTCATTTGAATGCATCCATAAATGAATCTTTACTAAACTGGTGTCATGTCCCTCGTAAACAGTTACAGATTAAATAAATTGAGGCTGATGCGATATCACATGAATAAAAACTACTCGAGTGTGTCTACAAGTCACATACGATATAGGCAATCAATCGTTATTGTTTCATTGCAATTCAAGTCTTTTACCAGAAAGTAGATAATTAAATATAATATAAGATTGAATTTGGGTGAAGTATCGTCTTTTCTTGTGATTCTTGCTCGAAAATCTAAAACCATGTTAAAAGGGGTAAAAACGTCTACAGAGAAACAGCAGCGCCTTCAAATCCTACTCTATTCTCTTTCTGACTCACAGAGTCTAGTAATCAAAGCACACAAAATTATATGTTAGCAAAGCAAATTCCCGAGAAACGAACAGAGTCTAAATAAAGAATCAAAGTTACTTAGTTTATGGTATAAACGCTTTTATCAAGCGCGAGAAACGCAGAAACAATTGATTTTCTATTGTTAAGTGGACCGATTGGACCGCTTGGTGGTTGAGAGGTCACAGGCAGGTAAAAGTGTATTGGAAGACTAACACTACTACATCCAGTCATCGTGACCTGAGAAAATGCCTTAAATTTGGGACTTTCTTGCCTATAAAAGGGTATTATACCATATAATAATATGGCTCCAGTTGTTGAAATGGAAATCGTTACTGTGACATCTTATAGAAGACCGTCAGAAGAAAACCAAGAAATCGGACAAAAGAACATGATAGGTAGCAGAAAATGGTCGATAAACTAAAATTGAGCGCCTTCATGTTGCAATATTGGCTTCTGAAACTGTGTGAACTGTAGCGAATTGCAGTCGCTGGGAGGGATCTAGCTTCAGAAATGGTTCGGAAGCACAAGTTAGGATTTATAAAAGAGAGGCTCTTGATTTTGCTGATTGACCTTGGAATTAATATAGTTTCAGGTCAGTGATAAAACATAATCTCGTATGAAGCTGGAACTAAAATGACACATTCTAGGAATTTTGTGGTGTGTTTCCTGACTAATTTCAGTTGGTTTTTTAGATACTCCCCTAATTACGTACCTATGTCCAACGAAACATGCCCATGTTATTGTGCATAGTAAAACTGTTTATGTGATTTTTGGTAATTTGGAAAGAACCCTTTTGACAATGAAACAAAAGGTGCCGAACCCACATGACATTCGGTATAAGTATGGAAGAAGTAAATAAAGAGAGCAATAAAATAAAAGATACTGAAGTTCGGTACGTTTATTTGGTACTAAATACTTATGCAATGTGGTCTGTGGTTGAAAGAGTTTTCTACTGATCATAAAGCATGCGATATTGAAAGATGTCCTGTTAAACGTGATTTATTAGTCTTACGGAGGGTAGGACGTGTCACACCTACATAGTGAGCCAAATTGATACATATTGTGTGACCAGGTACTCCAATATTTTAAACATGGCGTAGATAGTATGTTTTAAAATGCGAGTAGGTATGGTATACATTGTGATTTGACTCATCAAACGTGTGAAAAACCAAGGATCGTGGATTAGGGGTGTTTCTGTTCTGCACATTAGTTCTATTGAAGCAACCTCGTTGCAGCACTAAAAAGAGGCAAGAATAGAACAATTTAACATGATAGGCATACGAGTAAAACCTAAGGCCGAAAAGAGGAAGCTACGGATTTCAAATTTTTGAAGCGTAGACATTTTTGAAGAAAATGGTTCTGTTAAGACTTTGGTTGATGGCGTCACTTTAAAATCTATCACTCAATTTAGTTAAGCATTTTCGGAGAAATGCACTCATAGTCATTTATTTCCAAACGACTAATCCTCGAACAAAACTTGGTTATTATTATCAGTGTTATTGGCTCCTAGTTGGCTAACGAAATTTTCATTTGTATTTTATTATTTGCCTAACATCCGTTAGCCAATAAAACCGTGTAAAACTCAGAACAACATCTTCCCGTATTAATTCAAGGAGTATCGTTAACGGGTCCGCTCGTTAAATATTACCACGAAGAGGATAGGCGATTGCAAATTCAATGCACCATTTGCAATGTTAAACCGTCCCTGTGCATTCAGATAATGCATTTTAATGACGCAAAATGTAAAATCGATAGATCCTGGACCTCTTACAGTGTTTAAGGTTTGTCGGAGATTTAAGTGACACCTGGTTTTCTTATGAAATTTAAACAGTTGATCTCATTTGTTATTTTGTATTTAAATTTTTTCATTCATGGATGCATTGAAATCATGTTATGAGTTTAAGCTGCAATTTAAAGTATATATACATAGCGCATTAGTAATGTGCGTTCTTATTTAAGATTCAAGACCACCTTCACAAGTACTTTCAAATTCACATTATATTAAATTTAAATATTTTCCTTCACATATATATATTAAAATTATTATATTAAAACTCCAATTAAGGTTTTCACTCAGCTGGGTAATTTTAGAAATAATATTTTTTTAGAAGATTTATCAACGAGTCACGGCTCCGACTAATGTGTACACATTAGACCAAAATGATATACAAAAGTGTGAATATAAACATACTAGTGAAGTTGGCTCTGTAAGCATTACTCAATATTTAAGCCACAAATATGTGCATTATTTAGGGGCAGATCGTGAAGATTTGATAGAAATAAAATATCAAATATTGACGATCTTAAATAATATAATATTAGTGTTGTATCAGCGGGTACAAATAAACATAATGCCTAGCCCGTACAAGCGATAGTTAGTCCAGATTTGAGAAATATTTTCACAACGTTGCTAAGCGTTATAGGCCAAATGTGTCACGATGTAGCACAACCACGAACAAACTCACTCAAACAAATAGTTACCTCTCTTCCGCCTCCTTCATCCAACGTTCGAGCACCGGTTTGATTTTCTGCGCACTTTTTGGTGTTATATCCAATTTCTCAAATCTGTATCGAACACAAATTTAATGTTAGAGTCTTACTATGCACGCACCGGTCAAACAAAAGTCTAGCGCGGTGGAAAGCACGAACGCGACGATTTTTACCCAATCCAAATGAACATAGCGTAAAAACAGGACATTGACATAGACGCTAACGATTATGTAGAGAGAAAAAAAACAATAGGCAATTTAGGCCGGAGTAATCAGTTTGATTAATACCGAAGGTAACAATAAAACAACGAATTCAATTAGAAATGAAAGGTAACGTATGCCAATGCCCTGGCTTTTGAATTGCGCAAAATGAATATTAATAAAAATAAGAGTAATGAAATAATATATCATGCTAGATTAGATGGAAAGCAAGAAATTATTCAACGAGATGTTACTACAATAATAGTGATAAAATTCTCACAACGATTACTCATGGTGTCGAATAGACATGGTTCTGTGGTCGAAGAGTATAACGCATTTGTCTTTTACATCAAAATGTAACTGTGGAGGTATTATATGATGCATGGCGCCCGGTCATTATGCGTATGCAAATACGTACGTGTGAAAAGGAAAAGAAAGCACGTCAAAACCAGTAATTACAAATAATTATATGCGGCATACATTCGAAAGGAATGCCCGGATCCCCGATTGAGATAAGATTACATTAAACAGCGTTGAAACATTTTGATTTAAAGACAATCTACATGTGGACTGGGCCGTCAAAAGTGAGTCAAAGCGTGTTCTTAATGCATGTAAGTTAAGTACCTTCAAATTTATCGCTTGTAATGCCATTATTGTTGGTAATGTAGCTATTTGGATTTGATTTACTGTTGATAAAGAAATTTGGATGAAAATGAGGATATACTTGAAGGTACTTTGTGTAGGGATTAAAAACAAAACACATACATGTTTTGTTGTTGTGACGACAGCTGAGCTGCTAGCATCTGCGAAGCCAGGGCACTGGGGAGGGCAACAAATAATTTGTTAGATTTGTTTTATCCAGTGGTAGGTCTCCCAGGATCTAGGGACGCCACAAATTTAAGTACACTGTGAAGATAAAGTCGCACGCTATTTATAAATAAAATTCTTGAGAATTGCTAAAGCATATAGCTTAAATATTTCACTTAGACTATTAAACTGTTTACGAAGTTTGCTGAAAAAGTCTGTCAGACTTTTTCATGTGAAAAAGTCTGTCAGACTTTTTCATGGGAAACAGAAGAAATAACAAGCTGGTTGCTTAACACTTTTGTACTATCCTTTCCGCATTTGTCATTTTCCCGTCTTCTCCTCGTATCCCTCAGACAAGGTCTGAGTAAAGCGTTCTAAGAACCTATACTAAGAAAAGCCTTAAGTGACCTAAACCAGACTTTTGGACTATCATAACAAATAATAATCTAAGATTAGTAAAACTAAAGACTGCAATCTATTTAAAACGTAAAAATAAACCATATCTCTCTATCGTCAGCCTGCTTTCTCCGTATATTGTTCTTCTAGGAAGAGAAGAGAAATAAAAGGATTTCTCTTTTCGTACCTAAATTAGCTGTGCCGTACAACAAAAATATTCAAATTCCTACCTTACAGATATCTTTGAGTCTCCCGTAACATGAAACTCTAATGTGACATGTTGACACATCATAGCTCATATAAAATTATAATAGAGTGCAACCCGGAGGGACATGGATTATTCAATGTTTATCTCAAGACGGCAATGACCATGAGTCGTTCATCGTGACGCGTCACGTTTATGAATCAAATGAATTGTAATTTGATTCTGAAGTGAAGCAAAGCGGAAACCGAAGAATATTTAAACTCTTAAAAGTTGTCGTTATTTGGCTACTTTTTCACTACTAACCAAAAGAATTGTTAAATTTTTTAGATGAAAAACCCGATTTCAAGGAAACTATTCAGCTATTTTGATTTCATTTAAATGGGATAATTTCGGAAGGGACTCCGAATTTTTTTCTTTTCATAGTGTTTCATAAAAGACTGACGTTATGGCGTAACAAACATAGAAGAAAACATATATCTCAATTGGACTATATATTGTCCATCCTATCCGTTTTTAAAGTCTGAAAAACAGGTGGTGAGATGTTTTTTGTTTCGCGCGCTAGTCTGTGTATGAAATCGTAGCCGCTGAATGGTTGGGAAAGATATAAACGCGGTTTTATTGATATGATATCAGATTTAGTGGGCTAGATTCCTAGCGATAATCGGTGGAAAGTAAAAATGCTTAACAAGTACACTTAGTCCTTTATTATAATATTTTTTAGTACGTACGAAATTTTTTTGAGTCGTTGCGCTACATTTATGACTAAAAATCGTATTGCATATAATCGCAGTACATTCCTAGTATTTATGTAAATGCTTTAAAAATAACAACATAGGTTATCAAAGCATTATTCTTTTACTAAAGCACTGTAATAAAATTTAACAAAACTCAATTACCACAACGAAAATTTCAAGAAAAATATCCGCAAGTGAAACAAAAGGTTGACTTCCGCTTATGAACAGGGAATGTTAAATTAATTCTTTCTGAAATAATATGTTTTAATTAAAATGCAAATTAATTAAGTCCAGTATAATCAAAGGGGTAACTACCATGTAGCGCCGTCGCGACACCAAATTGGAGGGAGTCGAAAGAAAAATTAATGGAAAATGAAATCAGGACGGGACAAAGACAGGGGAATTCTACTCTTTTAATTACACGAAAAAAGTAATTACGGCAAGATAATTAATTAACTGGAACAGAAGTAACGATTAATGATTTTATTATACGAAGGAGGTCGGGGGCTCCAATTGAAATTTCCGTTGGCCTAATGTTCCGTTTTAGCATCGAAACACGATTTGTTGGAAACCGATGGCTGTCCCATTTCAAAACCTAGTAGGTACAAAAAAAGGGTTTTTAATGTTTTAACCAAAAATATTGACTACTCATTATTCAGACTTCATATTTTAAAAGATCTTTTTCTTTTTAAATTGTAGCCTTCTTCATTCTAAAATCTCAAGTTCACCAAGTCAAATAGCCGTATCAATAATTAAGCATGCAGTGTTAACCAACGTATATAAATAAGCGTTAAGATGGGGTGCTGTAGAAATATTGTGTAAGTTTGCTTGCTTTTTGTTCTCCTACAATTTTGATAAAACAATTCCTCGTCTTCATCCTCAAGAATCTTTTCGGTTGCATATTAAGTTGAAGTGCTTTAAAATCCAAGGTCCGCTATTATGACATTGCGCCGGGGATGGAACCCAGGACCCGGTGATTCAGATATACTTGCGGTACCATAGAGTTCTTCAAATGATATTAGTGATTTTGTCTTTTATCCTTTTTTTGGAACATGTCATTCAAATTGAGCTAGCCCCACTGTATGTTGTGAACTTGTGTCGTAGGATACTAACTCAACGATACTATATTTTATATAATAGATACTTATATAGATAAACATCCAAGACCCAGGTCAATCTGAAAAAGATCGTTTTCCATCATGACCTGACCGGGGATCGAGCCCGGGCACCTTCCTGTCGCAGGCTGGCGTGTTGAACACTGCGCCACGGAGCTCGCCAATTCGCCTCGTTAGACATCCAAAGGAAGAAACGGTTCTATTTACGCCGATTACCGGCCACATACACACATACTGTGACCAAGTTGGTACACAAAATGTGTGTGTGTTATTGTTAAAATATTGACTAGGTTTTGAAACGGGGCAGTTGGGTCCGAGCCGATCCTATCGACAAGCAACGTCGATCCGTTATAAATTTACCATTTATAAAGACCCAACCTGATAATAAAAATTATACAGTTGTTGAACATGTTTATGAATGAACCCTTTTAAATAAAGGACAGTTTATATTATTGCCCAATGCCCGTATTAAATGTATTTTATTACAAGAACACTTATTGAGGTATTATTTGTTATTGTATATACTTACATGTATTTGAGTAGTGCTCATGTGCTTAGTAGTATTAGCATCTACGAATAAGTATTAGCATCCTTATCCTTACTAAATATTATAAATGCGAAAGTGAGTTTGTTTGTTACGCTTTCACGCCATAACTACTTAACCGATCTCTCTGGAGTACGGAGAAGGACATAGGCTACCTTTTATCCCGAGAAAAAGTACTATTCCCGAGGGATCGACATTGACGCGGGCGGAGCCGCGGGCGAAAGCTAGTTAATATTATAAATGTGAAAATGAGTTTGTTTGTTACGCTTTCACGCCCTAACTACTGAACCGATCATCATGGACTTTTGCATACAAGTTTTCTGGAGTACGGAGAAGGACATAGGCTACCTTTTATCCCGGGAAAAAGCACTGTTCCAGAGGGATCGACATTGATGCGGGCGGAGCCGCGGGCGAAAGCTAGTAGAGTAATAAATACTACGTACAATTATAATATTAGTTGTTTTACTATAACAATATACCTAAAAATATGGTTTTTATTTTTTAATCTCTTAAATAACTGTTATTTTTGAAATCTCATTCCCTTCGATGTTGATATGTTAAATGATCATAGTCATAATGATCACATCACACATCTTTGTACTCGTATACGCAAATAAAGAATTGATTGATTTATTGATTGATGATCTACCGAAGGTGTTCAGTTTGTTGCCGCTTCTTCTGCACTCCGCCTTGGAAGCGGCGTAAACTTAGCTCTAAGTAAGTTATTGACGTCAACAATATTAATGTTGTAAATAATATTGTGTAATTTAAGTTAACGTTCACCAAATGGTATTTAAAATATCTTACGACGAATAAAATATTTGACTATTGACTATTCTAATTTTCAAAATTTTGTAACTTTAGGAGTCAACAAAGCGCCTTGTAAAATGGTGAACAAAACTTTAGATAAGTTAGTAAGGTTAAGTTAAAAAGGTGACAAACTATAAAACAAAATTACCCTTTATAAACGAGAAACTTTTCAAGTCTATTAATAGGTATCCAAAACCTAAATTAAATGAATTTTAGTTAACTCACTGACTGTTGATAGGCAATCAGCTATCTATTCTAATTTCCCGCCGACTTCAGAAATCATTAGAAAGCACGCGCCTATAAAAAATGGTTACCGCAGCGTAACAGAAGCCCGATGGTAATTAATTAACCAAATTGTGAGCAATGAAAGGAGTCATGCTGTTTTACAAATCACTTCAATTACAGTATTAAAAAGTTGGTGATAACTGACCGTGTTTCTTGAAAATGTACGGTTTGCTGAAGCGTGCGACTTTATCTTCAATCTATTGTTATGCGCGTTCACACATCTTTTTTATTTTTTTTAACATTTTCTTGTACATATATTTAATTTGGAAATAGTCTAGATTAAGTTTTGGATGTGTGCGCGATAGTATACAGCATGATTTTGAACCTCTCAACTTTATTGATACCCTGGAATCAGAATTCCTAATGGAATACAAAATTGCAAGAAAAAAGGTAAAAAAATTAAAAAAAATACTCGACCTTCCATAGAAATTTGTCCAGCTGATCAGTGACTTTGTATGGAACCCTATTTTTTTCGATATTCAGCTTCTTTTCGTGCGATATTCACCTATATTTCATTAGGGCTTCTAATTCCAGGATTTCAATATAGTTCAGAAGGTCAAAATCTTTTAATTTAATTATTATTAGGTACATATAAAATATTAATTTTAAGGATTGGCACTAATAAGCTAGAAAAATGCTTTAGAATCAAAATAAAAAAATCGACACGCTAAAATTTTATATTTTGACTTAAACGTTTAGAAAAACAGATGAAAAAAACATCTTGTGCACAAAGAAACACTTTTTGGGCGTACAACTTGTTACCATTACTGGCGATGAATTATATGAAAAAAAAAAAAATTTTTTTTTTTGAAAAAAACTGAAATATAATCAATCTAGTATGTAAACTTCTTAAAATTTGCTACTAAAGCAATTCACTTATGAGAGCCACCCTTATAATATATGCGCTTAATTTTAATGTAACTTATATAAAGAGCCCTTGTCTTTTATCTATTTCACATGGTTTTACACACTGATTTTTTTTTCTTTAAACTATACTTATAGCAAATTGTATAACATGCAATGTATGTATCCACTTCCAATTAAAGAGTCTTAAGTGAAAAGAAAATTATATAGGTAACATTTTTCAACTATCTCTATCTCATCTGAGTGTAATACCAGTTGCATTAATAGCTTTGAGCATCGAAGGCCAGGTATCGACTTTTTTTATAATTTTCAAATATAATAAATACGAGAATTCGTTAATCTGGGGTTTATACTAAATTAGCAACTTTTTAATTTCATTAAAAGCCTTTGACACAGTTAATTATAAACCCCCAGTACTGTTATTTTTAAAATAAATACTTCTCTTCAGTAAGCGGTTCCGAAACGCTAGTAGTTTGTAGCTTTTGAACAATAATTAATAATTTGAATATAATTTAATAAGTATTATTTAAAATGTAAATTGACGTGAAAAAGTGCCTGAAAAGGCCTATTTTCTGAATAAATCTTTGAAATAAACTAGAGATTAAATAACACAGGCTCTTAATATCAGACAAAAAAATTATAATGATATAAACATGTCATTTCATAACATAAAATCTACATACCTGCATATCGCGCTTTGGCTATACGCAGGCCCCTCAGTCACCGACAGGGCCTGGCCCACCTGAGTCTGTGTGAGGCCTAGCCCTAAACGACGCAGTTTGAAGGCCTTGGCGAACTCCTTGATGTCTTCCAGGTTAATGCCGTCCACCACGTTGCTTGATGACTGGCTGATTGTAGGTTGATCTGATTAAAACAAAAAAATATGTTATGTATAAAATTTTCCGACAGCATATTCGAAATTTAAATACAATAAATAAAAAGCTATTTATTGCCATACTTTAGGTACAGATCCATAATAACTTATATCACTAAGATTTTAGAAAGTAAGTCCCTAATTTAATGTAATATGTACTTTACGACACGTAATACGAAGCTGTTAATTGGAATTTCTGAAATAAAGGACAAGAAAACAA
This sequence comes from Elegia similella, assembly GCA_947532085.1. Classification (NCBI taxonomy): domain Eukaryota; kingdom Metazoa; phylum Arthropoda; class Insecta; order Lepidoptera; family Pyralidae; genus Elegia; species Elegia similella. The sequence goes on from OX383933.1 coordinate 8,611,052, forward strand.
AACACATGATTTAAGTGCAAAGATGTGATAACATCTATATGTATTTATATTTGTGTTGCAATAAAAAATATTCTATTCTATTCTATAAAACGGTAGTTATTTTCTCCATATTAAAAGGCCAGTATTTAGTACTTATGTATTAAGGAAATAATAATTTTCTTCACAAACAACAGCTTAGCTCTTCCAAAAAAATTTTATTAGCATTTCTAATTCTTAAACATATTTTTTGCAAATTAACCATTTTAATTACTAGATATCAATATAATAAATGGCATGCCAAATGCTAATTTTGCCCAACTATCTGGCCATTACTTCCCAAGAAAAAGAAACTGCACATCTCAATTTTCCATACTCATAAAACATAACATTAGAGTTAACGTCGAAAAATTGGCATTACAAATTAGAAAACTATACCGAAAACGTTGGTCTTACACGTGAGGTCAATAAACGTGATGTTGCGTTTTGGCCCATTAAAAACTCGGGCCGCGATTCGAATATCTATATTCCGGAATTTTATCAACAGTGGTCGTTCCGAAACGCAAGTACCTAGTATTTTGATTTTGTATATACACGGTGAAATTTTGGACCCTTAAAGGGGTGATCTAGACCCATTAATATGAACAACTTTTTCTACAGGACCAATGCTGGGAACGCAAAAAAAAAAATTTCGTCATTTCCATACAAGAGTCCCGCCGCCCGGCCAGTTTGTATGGGAATGTCAAATTTTTTTTTAGTTTCCAGCATTGGTCCCATAGGAAAAGTTATACATTTTGATGGTCTGAGTCATCTCTTTAAGGGTCCAAAACGATAAAAATTTCACCATGTATAAAAAAATATATTATCGTCATCATCAGATCTTTTTAGTCTCTAGTGCAGGAGCATCAACCTCTCTGTACTACCGGAGCCATACTTGGCCAGAGCAGACAGAGGATTTGGCCTACACTCTCTTCGCTGGCCAGACGGGTTGGAGAGGTCTCATTGATGTTTATGAGCTTTGTTTAGCTTGTATTTCCTAAGTCGCCTCTTACGACCTCCATGGGAAGACTTGGAGTGGAAAGCATTTTTAAGCTGGGTAAAATAGGAATATATTGAATTTGGAAAGAGAACGAAGGTATATAATATCAGATAGGGAGCCGGACGCGCGTACTCTAAGCGTTGCATGTATGGCTGCAACCACCGGTCGCAGCTGAGGATGACACCCCTGACCAAGTAAGTTGATAATGTGTAAAAGACTACTTGGACGATTCGGTCCGCAGTCCGACTTCTAAGTGTGCCGAAACGCCCAACACTCAATAAACGCGCATACAAACCGACACGCAAACTTAATTGTGTCTAATTAATTTATTACATGTATTAAACAATTAACCGTTCGGTATCTTGATGCATTATTGTTATTGAATTTGGGACGAGCAACTTGGCCAATTGACTTATCTTTGGTAGGTAATTAATGGGTGCGTGTTGATCACGCGATGTCTAATTGGACGTCGAAAGTAGTTAAAAAAGGCTAGTTTCGTGAATTATAATGTTGCTAAATGGATAGCGCTTTATTTTGAACAGTGGTGTTATTTTCAGGGCCGAAGAAGTTTTACTTTACTAGCATTTTGTTTTAGTGGTCCAGCAATCACAAAAGTAAGCTGGAGTACAATTCAGAAATCATAATGTTATAGGGATACCTTGCGACACACAAACGCAAGCCTTGTCGTCCTAAAAAGGCTACTTTCGTGAATTATAATGTTGCTAAATGGTTTGCGTTTTATTTTGTACAGTGGTGTTGTTATTCAGGGCAGAGCTGACATGTCTGAAAAAGGTTTACTTTACTAGGATTTTCTTATGATAAAGCAATCACAATAGTAAGCTGGAGTACAGGTTCAGAAATGATAATTTTATAGGGATATATTGCCACATACAAATCCGAGTCTTGTCGTCCTAAAAAAGGCTACTTTCGTGAATTATAATGTTGCTAAATGGTTTGCGTTTTATTTTGTACTAGCTTTTGCCCGCGACTTCGTCCGCGGCAATTTCTGTTATTATGATTAATTAGCGTAGATGAATAATTTTTCCCCATTTTCAAAACATTTTGATGCTTCGCTCCTATTGGTCACAGCGTGATGTTTTATAGCCTAAAGCCTTCCTCAATAAATGGACTATCAAACACAAAAAGAATTTTCCAATTTGAACAGTAGTTCCTGAGATTAGCGCGTTCAAACAAACAAACAAACAAACTCTTCGGCTTTATAATATTAGTATAGATAGTGGTGTTATTGTTTAAGGCGGAGCTGACATGTCTGAAGAAGGTTTACTTTACGAGGATTTTATTATGATAAAGCAATCACAATAGTAAGCTGGAGTACACGTTAATAAATGATAATTTTATAGGGATATCTTGTCACACACAAACCCGAGCCTTACCGTTCTTAAAAGGCTAGTTTCATGAATTATAATGTTGCTAAATGGCTTGCGTATTATTTTGGACAATGGTGTAGTTATTCAGGGCAGAGCTGACATGTCTAAAGAAGGTGTAATTTACTAGGATTTTCTTATGATAAAGCAATCACAATAGTGAGATGGAGTACAAGTTCAAAAATGATAATATTATAGGGATACCTTACCACACACAAACCCGAGCCTCGTCATTCTGAAAATATGCTAGTTTCGTGAATTATAATGTTGCTATGGTTTGCGTTTCATTTTGTACAGTGGTGTTGTTATTCAGGGCAGAGCTTACATGTTTGGAAGAAGGTTTACCTTACTAGGATTTAGTTTTAGTGGTCAAGCAATATCAATAAGCTGGAGTACAAATTCAGAAATGGTAATATAGAGGTTCCTTGCCACACACTAACCTGAGCCTTGTCTTTCCATCCGTCTGTCTTTTTAATTCTGATCCTATATTTAAGAGCAGATGGTCGGATGGCTTGACTAACGTCACAAGAAGACGCTGGACGCACAAGAAGGCAGGAAATATAGAGTGATTTTTCATTACTTTCTCTATTTCATACACAATTGAATTCACTAGTGAGTTTGTTTGAGTCTTGGAATTTGACGCTAAAATAGCAGAACGGATTTGGATGTTTGGCCCACAAATCGTTTTTTTGGCTGAACTCATTTGAAACTTTTTATAGCGAACGAAATCTTGCACAAAACCTATTTCTAGTCCTGTTTGTGAGCATTGAAACATTTCATAAATAACTTGATATTTTATAGATTTCTAGTTAGTTTATTCGTATATTTGTCCCTACATGCAATACACATTATAAATAAGTCCAATACACGCACAGATCAAAGAAAATTAACAATCAACGGATACAAATCACATTAAATTACCTCCCCTCGAAATAACCCCTAAACTAATTACTGTAAACACAAAATTTCCAAACACTAACTTATAGATAACAAATGAAATTAGAAATCGACATTCGGCGGTGGTAAATGGAGAAACGATTGCCAATTTCGCAACCCTACTCTGTCTTAATTGATGTAGACTACTGCTTAAACTAGCGGAGGTAGGACACGAAAGTAATTTGTCATCGGTTAGCTAGGAAAGGGTGGGGGGGATGCAGTCGCGAGCCAACCTCCGCCGCGGCAGCACGTCTCCACTAATGACATCCCGCATAATTAGGAACCGCCACGATCTACTAATTACATAAATTGCCCACTAAACTTGGCTATAATTTTGCTTCGCTTAAACGCCGTAATGGTAAGATGAGCTTAGGCAGCTATTGTCACTTGTAGCTTGTTGGGATCTAATGATACGTCTGCTTGCGCTCAACAATTCAATGCTCAGTTTCTAGTCCATTAATATGCATGTGTAACATTTATTTACATTTTCTTCGCGTCTGCTGAATAAATTAGTAGTAGATACAGTAAGAGATTGAATTAGTTCTAAAGTAAGTTGTGAAGTTATTACTGGTTAGGTTATTCGGTAGTAAGTTAGGAGCGAAATCTGTCGTCTGGTGCCCAAACTGTAGTTAGAAATGCCATCCAATGATTTAATAAATGTTATTAATATCGGTAAAAATAAATACAAACTACGTACGTTATTTACTTGTTTCTAAAATATGATTCCTTTCTATTCAAATGACGTAGGTACTTGCCTACCTTTAATTTTTACTTTACCATTTAATTGCCAGATTTCTATCATTGTTAATATTTCGAAAGAAATCTAAGTGATTACTACCCTTAAATTAACATTAATGTTTGCTAATACATTTCTAATTTCTTTCGCTGCTTCATTATCCAATTGGACTCCACTATTTCCCTCTTCACAATGATCCACTAATATCAGTATTGCGTTTACCAGACGGTCTAATGCCAAATTCACATGCCACAGCCGTGCATATTTAAAACCGAAAAATTCGACATAACCATCGATCCAGCCATTTCGACGTGTTTTCAACGGTTCATTATTCTTAATTAAACTTTTCGAGTGATTAGGTGAATCATGTATACCCCAACCAAATTAAAACTACTCGTTAAAATTTATATGTTTTCCCAAATGCTCTTTATTTAAGTTCAAATAAGGAATAGAATAGAACGAATTCAAAACGTTCGATACGCAGATTATAAATTTGTGAGCAGTCGTAATGGGTAAGATTACGCGAGCCGAATCGACTCTATTCATGTTACGATCACAATATAGTCGATACATCGATTATCATTAACGCGTATTAACGTAACTGTTTTAAGTACTTTCGAAGCTTCTTCAAGAATTTGGGCGGTCTTAGGTAAAAGTTGGGCTTTTCTCTAATATTATCGAGGGCTTTTCATTTGCTTCGCTGTAATTAAAAAGCCATTATATGAAAGGTTATTAAGTAAAAATCGGGGGGCAATTGTAAACAATTACAAAGTTACAGCGAATTAAAGATGTTTGTTTCAACTTAAATTATAGTTGGGAGCCGAAATCGAGAAGTTTTGTAATTTGTGATTTCTTGGGATACAATTATATATATTTACAATTTTCAAGTAATTGGCGCCTGAATAATTTAGTAGAAGCAATATAAATATTATTTCATCGTAATTAATGTGTGCATAAGGGCTCTACTAAGGTAAAGGCACATTTAAATCACATAAAAGAAAAGTACGTATGGTACATGTAAATTTAAGTATACAATATGTAAAGAAAACCCTGTCCGATCCTTGAAGGGGTCATTAAGCCCGTCGATATGAACAACTTTTCCTATGGGACCAATGTAGGGAACTCAAATATTTATTGACGTTTTCTACAAATGTACCGGGCGGCCGAATATTGTTTGGAAATGTCCTTTTTCCTCTACATATTGTACGGAAAAACGAGTATTTAGAAATAAATATTAATACACAAAAAGTATATTATTTTAATATTTTATTTAGATGGAAGGATATTCTCAAATCTTATATTCCACTAGGTATTAGGATATTCCTGCACAATTACTTTTAAATGCCGATACAGCAAATTGTTTCTAGTCTTTACATACAAACTAAAACAGTTAGTCTATAAAAGCTTTTATGGAACTCAATAGATGGTCATTCCACTAAGAAAGCGGGTAACAAACGGTCGGCAGCGCAATTTACGTATTAAGGCGATTAACTGCAATTAAGAGTAACTTTTAAATGAGACCTAAATATCGATTGATGGTGAAATAGAACGGTAACAGTAACAGATCTTGTTAATGTTTATCTGTAAAAGAATATTTGAATAATGTATTCGATTTTCCAAATTTGAATTCTGAAAATTAACATTTCTAGAGACTAGACCAAATTTAAATTCTCCTGAGACCCAAATATCTATTGATGGTGGAATTGATTGGCTGTTTCGAACAGGAGAGTGGCTCTTGTAAATGTTTATTAGTAAAAGATATTCGGATCATGAGTCAGTGCTATTTTTTTTGACATTTTTATACTAATTGCCGGGCCGGCCGAACACTTTTGTAATTTTTTTAAAGTTCCCAGCGTTGGTCCCATAGGAAAAGTTGTTCATTTTGATGGGCTGAGTCACGCCTTCACGGGGACGTCGTTGGTTATTACACGCTATCGATCAATGGTGAAAAAGATTGGCTATAGTTTCAAATACAATTACAAAATCTCTTTATTGTAGTAATAATTTCAAATAGTATATGGATCTTGTAAATGCTTATCAGTATAAGGAGGTTCGAATAATATGACCGATTTTCTAGAAGATATCATTCTCCCGGTACATTCGGTATGGAAGAAATCGTTTTCAGCGATAAGACCGCTCATTGTGCATTTAAATATTTAATTTTGTTTACTATTTTATAAGCGCATTCTTTGGTGTACAATAAAGAGTTCATTCATTAATTTCATTTCATCTCTTTTTAGTCTCCACCGCAGGAGCATGATCCTTTCTGTACTACCTGATATACCATACTTGGCCAGAGCACACTGAGGATTTGGCCTACACTCTCCTCACTGGCCAGACGGGTTGGAGAGGTCTCATTGATGTTTATGAGCTTTGTTTAGCTTGTATTTCCTAAGTCGCCTCTTACGACCTCCATGGGAAGACTAGGAGTGGTCCTTTTCTATTCTGCTAGAAACCAGACGGCTTTTCATACATTCTATTTTTTGATTTTCTCCCTCGTATACAACATACTGAGCATAGAAGGACAACAGACCGCTTTGATGTATCTATAATAGTTTAATTCGAGAGGCCGCGGCTAACTCTTTGTTTCGTTTCATCGATCGTTCCATTTTATCGATTACGTTAATTATTTGTAATGGATTTTAATTAGTTAATTAATTAATTTGGAAGAACACCGGCTGCGGGTCGGTGTCTTTGATAAAGTATCTTTGTGAGTACTATAGGTAGGTATTATTTATTGTGATAATTATTCGTAATTAAGCAATTTCGACGAATTTATCGATTTGAAATTGCTTTTTGTTCTCAATTTGGAAGTTTGGTATTTCGATTGAGATGTTAAATTAAAAGTAACTACATAAGTTGGATATTAGTAATTCTAACTAAAATTATTATTGCGTCAGTGATGTTCGATATTTGTTCGTTTTATCACGATATTTCGCTTTAATATGCGAAATATCAAACATTTTATTACTATCATATATAATAGAAATCTATTGATGATCATAAAAAAGGATACTACGAGTACATAATGAAAATTTGAAGACTTATCGTAAATAACTTAACTATTATTACAAAAAATATAAAAGATAATTATTATATCGTTGTGTGTAGTTTTAGTATTAAGATTGTTACTTAATAAGTAAGATATTTTAATTAAAGCAAAGGAATAATTTACCAAAGTACACTTTTTATATCTGAAAAAAGAGTCTGAGAAGTGCTAAAAAATGTAAGTAAAATCTTATATTTTGTAAAGATTTTTATAAAAATAAAAATCGCACGCGTGACCTTGAAATTGGGTATATCTAATATCCAAAATAATTCAGTTACCACCTACAAGGATATTAGGCGCAATTGAGCGATAGCGAAGTTATCTTCATTTATTATGTGGTCTCCTTACAATTTTTTTTTGGGGAAAAAGATCTAAGAGCTTTGTTAGCAATTATGTACCTCATAATTGATTGGAGGTGTATAAAGGATCTCCTGAAGCTATTTCAAGCAAAAAAAGTGACAATAAAAGAAAAAAAAATGTGTATGGAACCCGAATTTTAGCCCAGTGTGAGGCGTCACGTTGCATATGTATTAAGAGTACGTCTAGGTAGTGAAGTATAGGTAAAAGGATTCAAAAGTTATTTGCCACTGAATAAGCTGCGTCACTTGTATTTTTTAGTTCATAAAGATTCAAATCCGAATATAAAAGCTATTTGAATTCCCCAACAGTTCTCTAAAACGGACACTAACGAAACGAAAAACTCCTGAGACCGATCGCGCCAAAAATACGCTATCGATTTATTTAGACAATTGGCCGTAGCGAGAGGAACTCAGTAATTTAGTAATTGTATCCACTAACAACGAATTAAATAGTAATCAATAGAACGGGGGTCGCGGGTACGGCGATAGCCGTTATATAGTGCGATACGACTGCAATACGATAGTGAGAATAATTAAAGCAAATTTAAAATTGAAGCTACGGTGATTGTGGCTACTGGACATCATAATCATCCTTATCCTTACTAATATTATAAATGCGAAAGTGAGTTTGTTTGTTTGTTTATTTGTTTGTTTGTTACGCTTTCACGCTGTAACTACTGAACCGATCATCATGAAATTTTGCATACAAGTTCTCTGGAGTGCGGAGAAGGACATAGGCTACCTTTTATCCCGGGAAAAAGTACTATTCCCGAGGGAGCGAATTGACGCGGGCGGAGCCGCGGGCGAAAGCTAGTCATTCATAATTCCAGCAGTAATTTCCAGTGTTGGGCAAAGGTATCTCTTAATGATTATTCGTTTAACAGGCGTGTTGGCGAGCGCAGTTTCTTTATCTTGTGCTTCCGATGCTGCTGCCTATCGAAATCATTTTTAAGCTGGGCAAGGATAGGAATTTGTTGGACTTGGTAAGGGATTGACGGATCGTACTCACTCGGAAAAGTGGGGGAAAAGCAATAGGCTAGTTTCCTAAAAAAATTATACCAATGCGTAATGCATTTTTTCCCAAGAATTGTATGGCACGAAGTTGCAACAACCCAAATTGCCATCAAGCCTTTATTTTTGACGTGTTAAAACGTCTTATTATTCGACGGGCGCCGGCTGCAAACAAGAAAAAGTGTCACGTTCCGTATGCAAGCAAGAACGCGGAACAAGCGATAGAGAGGCACGATCGGCCTCAGCGTTCGGCTTATGACGCATTTATCTATCTTCCACCGTTTGCGTCTGTAACTTTTGTTCCACCGTTAAACCAAAGTTACAGACGCGCTTAACTTCTCATTAAAGCAAAAATGGAAGTTCATTCTGGCACGACCTGCCCGGTCGTGCCAGAATGAATGAAGACCGTTGGAGCAAACAACTTACATCTGGCCCAGCGGGTATCAGAAAAAGACCCGTAAGTCGTTGGAATGAAGTCATTCTAAATATATTTTAAAAATAGCAGGAAGGAAATGGATGGCCCTAGCTAAAAACAGAAAGGACTGGAATCATCTGGAGGAGGCCTTCACCCTTAGACAAGGGGTTCTTGCCTATTATTTATCTAATATTCAGTTAATAAATGAATGAAATAAATAAGATAGATATTGAGATAAATACTAATAACAATAATTATTATCATACATCATCATTTCCCGACTGTTGTTGTTTCTCGTGTGTGTAAGTGGCCAACACTGTGTCATATTTTTCTAAGCTGCCTAAGGGCATCTGACATAGCTTAGTGACTGCCATCAATGATGACAACCGGGACCAATGACTTAACGTGCCTTTCGAAGCACGGAGGAGCTCTAGGTATTTTCATGGCACTTGCGGTCACCCATCCTAGTGCGGACCGCCTCCAGGGTTGCTTAATTTACGTAAACGCTAATAATGCTCCTATCCATTGGACCATCGGGCTCCTCATCTAAAATTTTCCGGCTAAAAACAAATTAGTGAACGCGTTTAATATAAAATATTTTTGTAGATTTTATGTTTAGATTTTATTATGTTTTTGTATGTAAAATTTCGTTTAAAAGGGGTATATTATAAGAATTTGTAATCGTACAGTGTAACTACCCCCGATGGGTTTGCGGGGCTATTGTTTTAAATGGTACTTACTGAAGTTCGGCCTAATTTCGCGTTTCGGTTTATGTTTGTCTTCTACAATAAACCGCTGCTTACGTAACGACGCGGTACCTCTTAACCTGATTACGAGATAAGGAGGTATTCTGTTTTATTACTTTAGAAACTTACATAACCTTATTAGACACAAGAAGGCTTAGTGCGAGTAAGACAATACGTTATTAAATACAAACATATATATTGTCACGTCTTTTTCTCCTACAGGGTAGACAGTACCTGAAGTCATAAGAGTCAAATGTCACGTTAAGCGTATTCCTGGACGTATAGGTGGAAAATAGCATCAAAATAGTGATATGTTGCTAGCCGCATCGCCTATTGACATGATTCTTTAGATTTCCGCTCAATTCCTCGGCCGGCTTTTACGATCTGCGTGGGAAAAGAAGCTCCTGGTACATTCAACATTTTGCAAGTGTTACTCCACCCATACATCCTAATTTGTTAAGCTTTTAGGAGTTATGATGGAAAAAGAAACTCACATATATACATAAATATTTACATATATACACTTCTTCTCTTCGAGTCGTAATGTCTTTTGACTACAACAATTTTGCCCAGTATGAGGCCACTTTTTTTGTCTACATAAAATACAGGAGCCCGATGGCCTAGTGGTCGTGAGCATTGAAATCGCTTATGTATGTTAAGCAGCCCTGACCGCAGTCCCTATTGTGATGGGTGAATGCAAGTGGCATAAACATATTTCGCGCTCCTCCGTGCTTCGGAAGGCACGTTAACCCTCTGGTCCCGGCTGTCATCTTTGATAACAGTCATTAAGCTATGTCAGATGCCTGTAGGCAGCTTGAAAAATCTGACTTCAGTGTTGGTCACTTACACAAAAGAAAAACCAACAAACAAACATACACTAAAAACATAATACATCTCTTTTTGGGTAGTCATGGAAAAAGTGCAAAGCATTATTAATCTATTCCATTTCTGTGCATCGCATTACTCCACTTTCCATCAGAAATCGCTAATTACCTGTAATGGATCGTTTCATTGTTAAAGGAATCGATGGACTCGTTATAGACAATCAACTTAGGTCACACCTTCACAGAGTAATTATAGCCACATGTTATAGGTACATTGTAAAACCTTCCATGCTGAATCTCAATTCCATTGAGAAACTTAAAACATACTAAGGGACATGTTATATATTTTAAAATCTTCCATGCTGGTCTGGGAGAAAAAGACGGTCAAGGGAATGGGCGATTAGCTCTGAAATCTCAGGAATCATGTCGCATGCGATACGGCTAGCGACTAATCACTATTTTCATTTCTTTTTCAACTTACACGCTCCTCACGATAAACTTGGCCTTTAAGTCTTATTGCCTCAAGTTCCGTCTACTCCATAAAGGATAAAGATGTACTTAAATATATTTCTATGCATCCCATTACTCCACTTTCCATCAGGAATCGCTAACTACCTGTAATGGATAGTTCAATGCTAAAAGAATCGATGGACTCATCAAAGATAATTAACTTAAGTCACACCTACACAGAGTAATTACAGCCACATGGTATAGATACATTGTAAAATCTTCCATGCTGAATCTCAATTCCATTGAGAAACTCAAAAACGTACTAAAGGACTAGGTACTTACAATTTAATTACCACAGCAATAAGGGCAGATTCACCTGACAGATCGTCCCCAAACTAGGTATACTTGTATCTTGGGTCTCTCTACAGAAAGGAACGACACTGATTTCTATTTCAACTTAAATGTGGCCTTTAGATCTCATAACCCTAAGTTCTGTCTACCCCGTAAGAGAAAAAGATGTACGTATGTGCGGTTCTATGCATCGCAGTACTCCGCTTTCCATCAAGAATCACTAATTACCTGTAATGGATCGTTTCAATGCAAAATAAAAAATAATTGATGAATTCATTATAGACAATTAACTTAGGTCACACCTACACAAAGTACAGACTCGAGTAGTTATCTAAGTCCAAGTGTTACATTGTATGGCTATCTGACCGACTTCAAAAAAACGAAGAGGTTATCAATTCAGTTGAATATTTTTTAATGATTGTTACCTCATAACTTCGTCATTTTTGAACCGATTTGAAAAATCTTCTAGCACTATCACTTCTTCTTCCTATCGAGTCGGAGATGGCTATTTTCAAATGTATTTTGACCAATATTTGCCCACGCTGACCGCCTTGTCGTTGGCTTCGTTAAGATCTTCATTTGATCAAGAAGTGGGGCAGTTAGGACATGACAAAAGGTGGGCCATAGACTGAGTGGCACCACAGTCACGTAGACTATTGCTGGAGAAACCCCACCTAACTCGGTTTTCGCGACATCTCCCAACACCAGCCTGGAGCCAGAGACATCAGAGACTTCCAGATTACCCAGGGTAGATCACTACCCGGTGGAAGCTTCTCAGCAGGTTGAATATTGGATGGTGATGGTGGGTACTTGCGTTTCCACTATGAGAGTCTAGTCCTATTGGATTCTTTGGCTGGTATACTAGGTTGTCTAAGAAAGCTATGCCGGCACTTCAACCTTCACTATCAGTATATGTAGTGATAGTGATGTATAAAACAAAGTTGCTTCCCGCTATTTTAAAAATATAAGCATACATAGGTACACTATGTATGCTTATATTTTTAAAACTACGTAACGGATTTTGGTGCGTTTTTTTATAGATAGAGTTCAAGAGGAACGTTTATAATAATAATAATAATAAATCATTTTTATTCCAGGAAAAATCCCATATTACAGTAAATAAATAAATTAAATTAAATTGGTATATTAAATTGCATTGTTTATATGTATATTGCACCCGCACGAACCCAAGGCCCGGGTCCTTAACCTTATACCACCCACTAACATGCTAAATGTGACCTTAGGGTCTTTTGGCCCCAGGCTCTTCCTAGCACGCAAGATATAAAGACGTGATTAGTATACAATTTTTTTTAAATCTATGAGAATATACTTGCTTAATTGACTTCATTGATGCGAAACACAGAGATATAAAAGATATATCTTTTACATCGCATCAATTACAGATGGATGAATTCAAATTCACTTTTATGTCTTTAAATGTTTTTGATTATATTAGCTTGCAATAAATTCTTATTAACAATGCAACGCATTTAAATTTGATAATGTTAATAACAGAATTCAAGCCTGCATTAGAAATCAGAACTGACAGGCAACAAAACTAGCTGAAAGGTTTACACATATTAATAACTGAATTAGTTATATCGTATTCTAATCTAGCGTATGTACGATAATTTTTATTACACAGATTAAACCTAATCAGACTTTTTGTCAAATTTCATCCAAAAAAAAGCTTACAAGCCATCGCTAGTCGTGTTTTTATTTCCTTAAAAAAACATCTCTCTTTTACTCCGTATATTATTCTATTTTAGTTTTGGATAGATTTTGGACGGGGAGCTAGTGCTATATGACATAAAAATAAAAAAAAACCGGCCAAGTGCGAGTCGCACGTAGGTTTCCGTACCATTATTCTTACTAATATTATAAATGCGAAATTGAGTTTGTTTATTTGTTTGTTTGTTTGTTACGCTTTCAGACCGTAACTACTGAACCGATCATCATAAAATTTTGCATACAAGTACTGGAGTACTGGAGTACGGAGAAGGACATAGGCTACCTTTTATCCCGAGAAAAAGTACTATTCCCGAGGGATCGACATTAACGCGGGCGGAGCCGCGGGCGAAAGCTAGTCTATAATAAGTTTAAAATTATTAAAATTGTTTTATATGATGTAACGTATGCTTTTCGCAATTTTTCCTTTATCTGTAATATAAGACGTTGCTTCCTACCAAATTTCAAGATTCTGAGTTCACGGGAAGTACCCTGTAGGTTTGATTCCTTAACGAATGTCGAAAATTTAGTCTTTTTTAGATATTCAGTCGAGTTGATATGCAGAACCGAATCCAAATAGGGAAAAGGAAGCCTAAGAAGTGGATAATGGGTGATTTAAGCATTGGTCTAGAAGATTGTTGCCGGAGATGTCAAACACTTTTTTTATGATATAGGACGGGAAATGAGCAAGCCTTTCACCTAATGGTAAGCGATCAGTGCTGCTGCAATGCAATGCCAGAGTATAACAAGAGCTTTGTCGGCCTTTTAAGGAAATCGGGGAAGGACATCGGATAAAACTTACTAATAGAAACAGCAAAACTTCTACTCAAACGTCGATTTCCTGTGAGAGTGTGGTACGTCCCCTAACGAACCGGCCCATTCATGCTACTAGCAAAAATGAATTTTGGCGGTAGCGTGGCCCTACTAAAACATGAACTGAAGTGAATGTGAGAGAAAGAATTTCGATGCGCGCTTTACAGCGTCATCTAGCCTTAAAACAAATCCGTGCTGACATCATATGAGCTGAAAATACAAAACATTAAAAGTAGGCCAGCTTTTAAATTCCAGACGACCTAAAATGGTCGAAATGGGCCGTTTAAAATAACTTGATCTTACAACGGGCTTCGATATTTTTAAAATGGAATCCCTCATGTTGGAGTTATGTTTTGTTTATTGATGTTTGAATTCTGATCCGGAATTATTGAGTGGTTATGAAAATAGAGAATTGATGTATTTCCTGCTTGAGTTTGGAACACAATGCCGCGGCAAATACATTGTTTTCATGTTGCTGGAAAGACCTTCCAAAAATAAACACATTGGTGAAAAGTTATATATTTTTACTAGCTTTCGCCCGCGGCTCCGCCCGCGTTAATGTCGATCCCTCGGGAATAGTTCTTTTTCCCGGGATAAGGGGGTAGCCTATGTCCTTCTCCGTACTCCAGAGAACTTGTATGCAAAATTTCATGATGATCAGTTCAGTAGTCACAGCGTGAAAGCGTAACAAACAAACAAACAAACAAACTCACTTTCGCATTAATAATATTAGTAAAGATTTGGTGTATTTTATATTGGTGAAAAGTTATAAGTCACATATTTTTAGACGTTTTGGAAACGCCTATACCTAAATTCTTGACGTCACGAGTAAGTTCTTTGTAGGGGTGGCGTGAGATCTTTCTTTAATAGCTATATTAAATACTAACTTTTGTCCGCGGTTCCACCCGCGTTAGTGTCGGTCCTTTGAGAACAGTAGATTTTCCGGAATAAAATGTACTCTATGTCCTTCTCCGGGCTATAAACTACCTCCATGCCAAATTTCATCCAAATTGGTTCAATGGTTGAAGTGTGAAAAGGTGACAGACAGACATAGTTACTACACTTACACTTGTAGTATTAGTGTGGATTTAGTTTGTTGTGATGGTTTCATAATGAAAGTTGCTATAAATATAGTGAATTATCTTATAGTAAATAGTATTTAAAGATTTTCATAATTTTGAAAATCACCTTGCTGGATTGGCATGTAACAGAAGTAACACAAAAACGGACGGACATTGGAGGCTTAGTCATAGTGTCCCGTTTTTACCCTTTGGGTACGAGATCCTAAATATTAAAGGGCCATGTGCACTTTGCCTTGTCCAATCGAAAATCAATTAAGATGCACTATTACAATGTAAGTAGCTACTTAACTCTGAATGGAGTCTAGACAATATTTTATGTAAATTCAGCAGCTGCAGCTCTAATTACCGCTAATCAGTCTGCTTGTCTATTTCGATGTCAGACATTTTCGTTAGCACTTAGGACGTTCAACCAGTGAACTCATTTTGCTTCTTTCTGGTCCCTTAATGTAAAGAAAATATTAATAACCAGTAGTTTGCCGCCATCTTGGACCACGCGAATATAAATCTGTAAGCGTCGGTCATGGAGTAAGTTACTTTGTTTAGAGATATCGTAAGATAAGCACATGATACTCTATACATGATACTGAAACTAAATTATTGACTTCTAGTTTTTTTTCTGTATGCATGTTTCTCTATACATACAGAAAAAAATCTAGAATTCGACCAAGAACGAGATGGAAAGATGATATCTCGAAATATACCAGTCAATTGTGGAGAAAGACTTGGGATAGAAAAATATGGAAAATATTGGGGAAGGCCTTTTGCAATTAGCAACATGCAGAGAAACTGATTTAGCGCTTAAAATTTTTTCATTAACTTATATATTAATCTAGTAGAATTCATTGTATTATATATTTACCTACTTTATGCATGAAATGAAGGCTATATTATATTATTATATTATGTTTCTCCATAACTCTTAAACGAATCAAATGATGTTTATGAAACTCGGTAGATAAACCTTTAGAGTTATAGGACACAGGATAGGCAACTTCATTTATTTTTTCCTGTTATGATAAGACGTGGCCCCCATACAAACATAATTTTCTTTTTCGAAGTGAACGGAGTCGCGGGCTCAGCTAGTTTATCTATAAACTACGATTTAAATGCCCAAGGAACTTGAGAATTGCACTATGTTTGGGTACTTACTATACTACGAACTACTATTGCACTGATAATATTTATTTGATTGTTTATTAATGTGACAGTTACCCCCTTATAAATAAAAATTAGCAAACGCTTATTAAACGTATTTAAGGTAAAATATGTTTTGTCCTTAATCCCCTTCTCCAACGATTGACATGGACAGAACGAGACAAAACATATTTTAAATAAATAGGTTTAATAAGCGTTTGTTAATTTTTATGATTAAGAGGGTAAGCATTTAACTTGCACATAAATAAAAGAAAACTATTTCGTGACATCTATATTATTAGATTAGGTAGATGTTATCGGTTTAAGTAATAGTCGTCCTTAAACAAGCAATATAAGTTATAACTGCTCGGTAAAAACAACATGCCAAACGCATTAGGTAAATAACAAACCAATTTGTGAACACTGACAAGATCAGAAAAGTGCTTCTCTTACGTCGAATGTTCAACGCGTCTCTTTTAAAATAGTCATCACCAATCGATACAATTTTGCTACAGATAAAGTTATCAAGTAAAAGATTAGGCTTTTCATAATGAAACTATATGACTTATGCATTAAGTAAATAACAAACCGATCTGCGAGCTCTCACAAGATAAGAAAAGTGCTTCTCTCTTACGTCGAATGTCCAAAGCGTCTATTTTAAAATAGTCATCACCAAACGATAAAATTTTGCTACAGATAAAGTTATCAAGTAAAAGATTAGGCTTGTTGCAATAGAACTATTACCTAGTGATCTTAAATCTATAACCTATGCATTAGGTAAATAACAAACCAATATGTGAGCACATACAAGACGAGAAAAGCGCTTCTCTCTTACGTTGAATGTTCAAACGCATGTTTTTTAAAATAGTCATCACCAAACGATAAAATTTTGCTACAGATAAAGTTATCAAGTAAAAGATTAGGCTTTTCATAATGAAACTATATGACTTATGCATTAAGTAAATAACAAACCGATCTGCGAGCTCTCACAAGATAAGAAAAGTGCTTCTCTCTTACGTCGAATGTCCAAAGCGTCTATTTTAAAATAGTCATCACCAAACGATAAAATTTTGCTACAGATAAAGTTATCAAGTAAAAGATTAGGCTTGTTGCAATAGAACTATTACCTAGTGATCTTAAATCTATAACCTATGCATTAGGTAAATAACAAACCAATATGTGAGCACATACAAGACGAGAAAAGCGCTTCTCTCTTACGTTGAATGATCAAACGCATGTTTTTTAAAATAGTCATCACCGATCGATAAAATTTCGCTACAGATAAAGCTCTAAAGCAAATATTAGGCTTGTTGCAATAGAACTATTACTTAGTGATGTTAAACCTATATGCCCTATGCATTAGGTAAATAATAAACCAATCTGTGAGCCCTTATAAGATGAGAAAAGTGCTTCTCTCTTCTATTTTAAAATAGTCATCACTGATCGATAATATTTTGTTACCGATAAAGTATCAAATAAAAGATTAGACTTGTCGTGCGTGATGAAACTATTAGGTACCTAGTGATGTTAAATCTATATAACTTATGCATTAGGTAAATAACAAATCAATCTCTGAGCACTTACAAAATCAGAAAAGCGCTTATTTCTTACGTTGAAAGTTCATCACAAATCTAGTTTAAAAAGTCATCACCGACTAATTAAAGTCCCTACAAATAAAGTACTTACTCAAGCAAAAGTTAAAGATTTTTGCGAATTTATCGCAATAGAACTATTAAACTAGTGACGTTATATCTATATTACATATGCATTAGGTAAATAACAAACCAATTAGTGGCCACTCATACGATAAATTAACTCCTTAGGATGACAAGATCAGCTAACTGCCGTTCTTCTACGTCGTATGAACACCGCATGCTTACTTTAATCAACTTGGTGTTCCAAAAATTATTGCATAATACAAGTTTAACAAAAAGCCGAAACCGCCGAGTATGCATGAAAAGAGTGATGTATGTAGATGATAGATGAAGCGAGAGAGGTTTATAAGGATCATAGCAAGTGGAAAGAACGATGGTAGGTGGAGTAAGTCTGTCCATATGTGGTATCCCAGAAAGGAAACGTAGTGTTGGGTGTCTGGCAGCTAGGTGGGTCGACGACATAAAGCAGATAACTGGTCTCGTAAGCTGCAAAGAACTGGATTGCGAAGGCTAATGATAGGGAAGAATGGCGCAGACAAAAGGAGGCTTATACCCAGCAGTGGGTCGTGGAAAGCTGACGATGATGATGATGATAGCTAGTGGAGGTTCTTAATCTCTGCCTACCCCATGATAAAGAGGCGTGATAATAAACATGTATGTAAGTCTAAAAAACTTATTCGTGCCCATTGACAAGATCAGCAAAGTGCCTACCTACGAACGTCCACCACAAGCCTACTTTACTTAATAGACTTTAGAGTTCGAACGCACTTCCATCCAACTAGAGCAGCGCTCTCTGCAACTCTTTATAGCATTAGGTGATAACTCCTACGACAGTGTAGACTTCTAATGGATCGCCTCTACGCTTAGAACGAACAACTTTTATGGATAAGTAGAATCGAGTTAGTGTCGACTCCAAAATAGCGCTTAAGTTGGCCGTTAGTTTTGCTTTTGTTACGGGACAATAGCGAACGAGGTTAATTTGTCACCGTTAAATATATTTTAGTTAGGAATTTACAGGAAAACAAGGAATAAATAGAGTTAAAGTGTTAGTGCATCGCGGCGAAAGAGGCAGTCGAGAGTTTGAGACTGTTTTGTTTTTGCTACCAGTTTATTTAAATATAACGTTTGTGTATTTTATAAATTAAAATACATATTTTTTTCTTTTATGTCATCTTTGTTACCTTGTATTTTTAGGAGGAATTGAGCACTAATGCATATAAAATAAATAAAAATAAAAAAAAGTTTATTGAGTAACTAAATTTTCACAATTATTGTAGCTAGTTTTACCTCCTTTGTCCAATATATGCTTGTGCCGGAGAGCAGGAGACACCACTGTATTATAACAGTTAATTTACAAAATAAACTAATGTACACTTAATTGACACTTATTAAAAAAAATAAGGATGTGTTAAGAGTTGGTGTGTATATACGAGCGTTGTCTTTTTAGGGGATTTGCTAAGGACCAAACGTTTACTGGGCAGGCCAAAATTATGTCGTTATAAAAAAAAATAACGAAATCGTGGAAAGAGATGTTATATTGGAGACCTGCAAATATTTTTTCGTTGTGTTATGGAGAGGCTTAGGCCCAAAAGTAGGCACATTAGTATAAAAAAATACCTTAATACCTAGTCTAAAACTCTTTGAGATATTAAATATGCAAGGTATCTATTTTTGGGCGATGCCATTACAGCGCATTGATAAGACCAATGTGACATCAGATATGATATGATTATTGGCATAGGCACATAATCAAAGTTGTTATTTGTTATTTGGGGATCTAATGGTAATGTAGATTTTTTAATTTTTATTAATCCTTTGAAAATGGAAATGAGCAACCATTTTTAACCAAATATATCGCACCAATATCAGACTAAAAGGATGCTTGCAGATTTTTTAAAGATAGACGCTTCATATTTTGAAAATCACACTTTTTGACATAAGTTCCCAGAAATAGTCAAAGAAATTACTTACTTGGCGAGTCAGCAAGTAAGTCACCATCTTCTTGCGAAGGAGACTTGACAGAGCCTGGAGACATCTTGATGGGAGGGTGGGGAGATGCCATGGGACCAGAACTGGCACTGCCAGCGCTGCTCGCTGGGCCAACGTTTGAGTTGCCGTGGGATGTCGTGATGGTGATTTCGCCATTCGAAGACGCCAGCCTGAAAGGAAAAAATTTTTTTTAATTAAAGTTTAGGGTAAAAAAATGTGAGTGTTTAAGAAACTTAAATCATAAAGCATTAATTTAAATCTATGAGAATAAAAAAACAACAAGGATCATAGACAATGATAAATAATTCGATTTACAATGGCAACACTGATTCTCTCTTCCTGCTTTATTCAACCCTGCTAGGCCCACTGTAAAAAATCTTAATAGAAAAACGAGGATGTCTCAATTCGTCAAATCAATTAAAAGTATTCCATTTAAATTTCATCGTATGAAATCTAAACATTATAAATTATTTGAAAAGTTACATAATTTTGTCTTAAAACTAATATTAGGTACAAAGAGGTCAATAGATTCAAAGTTATGTAATGGGAAATGTGAGGCTGTTAAAAATGTCTGCCATACATAATCAGCCATAGAATAGCATAGAATAGTGTTGTGCCTACAAGTGGTTCGTACAAATGACGAAAAATGATTTTGTTCCAAAACTATATCAGGGCGTTCAATTCAAATTAACGTAAGCGTAGCCGTTGATGGCTGGCACATTAAAATCCCTACAAATTTACATTCCTAAGTAGTCGTACCACTCAAAACGTTGATTCTAAAAATTTCTTAGCCTCAGACAATAGTGTTGCGCCTACAAGTGGTTCGTACGAACAAATGAGGTGCGCGCTTCATTTACCGCCGGCATTAGCTGTAATTGCAGCTAATTAGGGCCTCATCCGCTGCAACAAACGCACACACACGTCGCTTTATTACACATTACACGGTGGAAGATGATGCGGACATGGTATTTTGAGTTTTTTATGTATAAAAATGTTAAGATTAATTATGTTCACTTTTGTAAAAGTTTTAGCACGTGTCATTTTTGCATCCTTTGAAGCGTTTTCGGAATTTGATTTTCAGATAACAAATAAATTTATAAAATATTTTAGGACGTCATATGCTGCAACAAATGAACACATACATCGATACACACAAGCTGTTTTCTTGCGAATTTGACCGAGTAAATTATAGCCTATGTATGTATGCTGATAATGTAGATTTATATGGGTGAAATATTTGTTTTAACATCTGTGCAGTCTGCTTTCAGTTAATCCATTACAAATTAATACAGAAACAAATCTAATTATTCCTCTTTATATTATAAGCCTAGATATACATGGTAGTAAATAATGCAGAGACAGTGTTAACAGTTTTATAAGTAGCAAAGATAATGATTCGTTTAATAAAATCTTGGCACGTTTGGTATCTTTCTGTGCAAGTTAAACTCGAAAGAGCTTGGCAGGATTTTGAATCAGTTTTTTAAATTCATAATCAAGTGAAGGTAGAGCAACAATTTGTATTTTGAGTCAGGGAAAAAGAATAAGTCGACATTAATAAATAGTGGGCAAAATACAGCTTGTGCTGTATTTTGCCCACTATAAATCACGAAAGAGTTATAAAAAAATATGTTGGAAGACTGTAGATTTTGGTACTAAACTTAACTTAGAAACTAAGAGCGGTTTTATATCTTTTCATT
This sequence comes from Elegia similella, assembly GCA_947532085.1. Taxonomy (NCBI): domain Eukaryota; kingdom Metazoa; phylum Arthropoda; class Insecta; order Lepidoptera; family Pyralidae; genus Elegia; species Elegia similella. The sequence goes on from OX383933.1 coordinate 8,632,427, forward strand.
TTTATATATTTTCCTACTTTGAAATTCCTGCGTGTGGTATCCGGCAGAGTAGAATAGGACCACTCCAAGTCTTCCCGTGGATGTCCTAGAAAGCGACTTAGGGAATACAAGCTAAATAAAGCTTATAAACATCTGTGAGACCTCTCCAACCCGTCTGGCCAGCGTGGAGAGTGTAGGCCAAGTCCTCGTAAAGTACAGAGAGGGTCGCGCTCCTGTAGTAGAGACTAAAAAGACCTGATGATGATGATGATGAAATTCCTGCGCGTCTAGTAAGGCTAAACTTTTTACTTCTTTCAGTTCTAAAATCACATATACGCACTATAAGTTTCCGGAATGAATATGAAAAAATACTATTAAAGGTACAAAATTAATTTATTGTTTTTCAAAATAATCTCCCTTGGCGTCTATGCACTTTTTCATTCGATAAAACCAGTTTTGAAAACTTTTGTGCCACTCCTCTGTGGTGACCTCTGAAACGTGTTTTTCATACTCCTCGACAGCCTCTTCTGGTGATGAAAATCGTTGACCGCGTAATTGGATCTTAATTTTTGGGAACAGAAAAAAGTCACAAGGTGCCAGGTCGGGACTGTATGCAGGATGACTCATGAGTTCTACATTTTTCGCCTTCAAAAAGTCGTTTGTCTGTCTGGCCGTGTGAGAACTAGCATTGTCGTGGTGCAGGATGATACGGCGTTTACGGTTATTTTTACGGAGTTCGTCAATAACTTCCGGCAAACAAATGGTCGTGTACCAGTCACTATTCACTGTACGACGATTCTCTAAAGCAACAGTAGCCACGTGTCCAGTTTTATTAAAAAAATAAGCAATCATCCGCTTAGATGCACTTTTCACGCGCGCCACTTTGGTTGGTTTCGGCTCATCTTGAAAGACCCATACGCTCGATTGCTGCTTTGTTTTGGGATCGTAGCAATAAATCCATGTTTCGTCACCTGTTACTATGTCCCACACCAAATTTGACGCACCTTCGTTGAATCTGGTAAGCATGGCACTGCACCAAGTGACGCGGTCCGTTTTTTGAGCCTCGGTCAAGTTGTGTGGGATCCACCGCGAGCACAGCTTTCTCACACCCAAATGTTTGTGTAGGATTAATTGTATTTGACTCATGCCTATTTCTAAGGATGCGCGAATTTCATGGTAGGTCACATGCCTGTCTGTTTCAATCATACGGCGCACAGCATCGATGTTTTTGTTGGTCACAGCGGTGGACGGCCGACCATCGCGAGATTCGTCACTGAGATTGATACGACCACGCTTGAATTCTGCAAACCAGCTATAAACAGTTGTCTTGCATGGTGCTTCATTGCCAAAAGCTGTTTCAAGCCGAGCGATGCTCTGTTCAGCTACCAAATTACACTTAAAATCGTAGAAAATCATACTACGAAAATTTTCCCGAGTTAAATCCATGTTGATGCAGACACAATATTTTAAATGGCGCCACAAGGTAAAAACAAAAGACAGTCAAATGAAACAAACTGCATTCTACAGCCAAAGAGTTCTTTTTTCAAATGTTGCAATAAATTTTTAAATATTGTTTATGTAAGTGGTCAGTTCCGGAAACTTACAGTGCGCCCTATGTATAAAGTTATCCCTATATAAGCACTTTGTATCTCTACTCTGATTATAAGCAGAATTTATAAAATTAAAGCATACATAAAAATTATTATAAAAACTGGTCACAGATATCACACCAATATATTAATGCGCCGATTAATTTACATGTTAATTTAACTTATGCAGTAATAATCAGCCCACATTATAATGCATGGTTATTTAGCGAACGAGCTTCGACACGCAGACGACCAAGAACACACACACAGACAAAATTAATTGTTCCTATAATTTATAAACAGGTATGCTCGGTATCATAAGTGCTTTATGACTTTTTGTCTCTAAAAGAGGGGTGTTTCACACTTTGTAAGTGTCCTGAACCTTTGGAACTAATATATTTTTCTATCTCTGTATATCTAACGGAGTAACGGATTAGAATGCAGTTTGTATACTTATATTGTATCCATTCTGATCTGAGAAAAAATAAAAAACGTAGAATGTACCAGCTGCTTCTCTTCTCGAGCAGATCGTAAAAGCCGATCGAGGGATTTGGCGAAAATATGAGGAATCGTGTATGTAGGCCGTCGAGACACGTGACCTGATCGAAAATTCGTAAGATGAACACGTGACTTGAGACTGCCGCAAACGCGAGTTTTCACTTGTGCCAGTACTCCCGCAGAGCAACCTGCTTTTTTTTATTCACAGTATTGTTCCTCTAAGACATACAACATTGTTATTCATTAGATGGGCTGAGTCACCCATTTAAGGGGAGATCGAAAGTACATTGCCTCGCTGTATATTAATTATACATGGTAAAATTTTGATCGTTTTGGACTCTTAAAGGGGTGACTCAGACCATCAATATGAACAATTTTTTCTTTGGGACCAATGCTGGGAACTCAAAAAAAATTCGTCATTCCCATACAAACTGGCCGGCGGCGGAACTATTTTGTATGGAAATGTTGATCCCATAGAAAAAGTTGTTCATATTGATGGTTTGAGTCACCCCTTTAAGGGTCCAAAATGATTAAAATATACCATGTATACAGGATAGTATTATTTTTTTAACATTGACTAGTTACTTGTCAATGTAAAGATATTCAATTTAAACGACAACTGCCTAGCTGCAATAAAGTGCATTGGAAGTTGGGCAATTTGTTTTGAATGAAGGCAATAGTTTGCTAAATTAATTACTACCATATGTCTTTAGAGCTGTCATTTTTTAAACGACCTTTACTTACCTAAAGGGCTGACTAACGCAAAATGTTTTATTAAATTTGCATTAGTGATGCAAGTTTAATTATTCAATTAAAGCGTATGTTTATAATTAGTTATTTATTATTAATTGTTTTAATACTTCTTAGTAAAATTACCGGCCCTATGTTTCTTTTAGCACCAAAAAACAGATATGTTACTGATCCTTATCCTTACTAATATTATAAATGCGAAAGTGAGTTTGATTGTTTGTTTGTTATGCTTTCACGCCGTAACTACTAAACCGATCATCATGAAATTTTGCATACAAGTTCTCTGGAGTGCGGAGAAGGACATAGGCTACCTTTTATCCCGGGAAAAAGTACTATTTTCGAGGGATCGACATTGACGCGGGCGGAGCCGCGGGCGAAAGCTGGTATCCTTACTAATATTATAAATGCGAAAGTGAGTTTGTTTGTTTGTTTATTTCTTTGTTTGTTACGCTTTCACGCCGTAACTACAGAACCGATCATCATGAAATTTTGCATAAGAGTTCTCTGGAGTACGGAGAAGGACATAGGGTACCTTTTTATCCCGGGAAAAAGTATTATTCCCGAGGGATCGACATAGACGCGGGCGGAGCCGCGGGCGAAAGCTAGCATAATATAAATTCTTCTTCTTTTCGAGTCGTCATGGTTATATTTGTTGAGATAATGTTTAGGTATATTGTCTTTAACCAGTAGGTGGCCACGGTGATACCCTTGTCGTTCGCCTCATTCAGATCCTTAATTGTGCAGGTGGAGGGACAATTACGACACGTTAATAGGTGAGCCATAGCAAATGGCACTGCAGTCGCAAACGTCATTATTGGAAAAACCCCTACCTAACTCGGTTTTCCTGGCATCTCCCTACACCAGCTCGGAGTCTGTTCAGAGACTTCCAAACAGCCCACGGGAGATCGCTTTCTGGTGGAAGTTTCTCTGCAGGTGTTAGTTCAAAGGAGTGAAGCGGGTATCTGCCATTCTACTGTGCCAGTCGCGCTTTTGGAGCTTCGCTGGGATGTATGTAGGGTCGCTTAAGAAAGCTACTTTGACTTTTCAAACGTGAGGGTGGCGGAGGTCGCGAAAGGAGCCTCCTCGCGTGAAGTATCCGCCCCGTATACGCCCGGCGCACCCTGGGAAACAATCTGTGAGGATAGCCTAGTCGATAACGCACATTGGCTGATTCTTTCACCACGAAATGGTTATAAAAAATATAAATGAAAATGTTATTTTTACAGGCTCCACGGATTTTGACGAAATTTTGCACACAGATAAGTTATTAATTGGATTAACACGGGTCCATTTTATCCCGTAAAAAATAATGTTACCGAAGGATCGATAACGTAGGCGGAGCCGCGAGCGAAGGCTAGTAAAAAATAAAAATAAGTAACTTCCATTACGAATATATTTATAACAAAAAAATGTTTAAGCAACCGAGTGAATTGTAATTATAAGTAATTCTTTTAATGATTTCATACAATAAAATTTAAATAGCGACATTACTTTACATGTACAGTTATGGCTGCTGATTGTAGATTTATGTTAGTTCACGTATCTACTATAATACCGTGACAGGTCTGTGTCTGTACGAGTTTCAAAGTTTTTTTTCACATCTTCTTCTATCATACTCTACAAACTCTTTTATTATTGTATAAATATTGTTATCTAATAAAAGCTTATTAAAATAATAATCTCCTAATTCTTCAAAAGCTGTTGCGTCATAATAAAAAAGGTGGGAACCTTTATTGAAAAAAAGGTAAGAACCTTTATTTTTTTATTTCAATAAAGGTTCTAGTTAACCTTTATTTATTTTTACGCAACAGCTTTAGAAGAAGTTACTTAAAATATATTTTAAGTTCTCATAGTGGTCTGATATAAAATTAACAATTTATTTTTTGTGACAACCAATTATTACGTAATAAGTATTATGAGTGAATTGTACTGTAACGGTCTTGCCAAGCCAAATCTAATGAGCCCAATAATGACGAGTTTATCTTCTTTAGTTAATTTTACTCATCCATAACTACCATAATATTGTATGTCATCCAACTGACATAAATTCACAAAATATCAGACGGTTAAGTTTAAGTGTTTCAAAATTGAAATATCATTTCATGTAGGCGACACGGTCAATCGACCATGCACACCCTGGGTCAGAGTTATTCGGGACACACTCTCGGCCTCTAACATGCTTCCTTTAACGATTACCAGATGGCAGCCGGGACCAATGGCTTAACGTACCTTCCGAAGCACGGAATCATCTTAATAAGCCTGCAATGTCCTAACCAAACTGAAAACAACTAAACAAAGTACACTTTCCGTGGGAATAGAACCCACGACCCGGAGGGTCTACAGGCCTTAACCACTGAACCACGGAGGCAGTTTGTGTTTTGGCAGTCAAAATTGAATTGAAAGATTTGGTCCTCATAGAAAAACAATCAGGGCAGTAAACACTTTGATGGACAGTACACGAGACACAATAGACGGCTAAAGCCGTGCAGTGTCCGGTAGATTAAAAAAAAAAAAAATATATACGGACAAATCACACAGATTGAGCTAGCCCCAAAGTAAGTTCGAGACTTGTGTTATTGGATACTAACTCAACGATATACTATAATATATAACAAATACGTATATAGATAAATCCAAGACCCAGGCCAATCTGAAAAAGATCATTTTCCATCTTGACCTGACCGGGGATCGAACCCGGGCACACCCGTTTCGCAGGCTGGCGTGTTAACTACTGCGCCACGGAGCTGTCAAGTTAAATAAAGCCTTATAAAAAATACTTTACACAGACGAAGCTAAGGGCGCACGCTAGTTCTCATAATTTCAGCCTGAGACGTTTAACATAATAATTGTATGCATATAAAATTCGTTTGTAGTAAATTATTACGAATGAAGTATAATACGCCCAGAGGTATGATTAAAATAAATAAGGCTTCTTTTATTGAAGTCAATAATTGGTTTTTAATAAACTTAAGACAACATCGTAAAGAATTATTCAAGGTGGCTTGACAGGCTATAGTTTGGTGGGTTTCATAAAAGAAGAGCAATTAGGGTCCCACAAAGGGTACACTTTAAGTTTATTCAATTAATTAATACAGTTTGTGAAGGGAGTATTTAAGCATAATAAATTTGTTTTTAAATGACATTATATTGATTGTAGAGTATGAAATTTAATTTACTCACACAGTCCACATACCTAGTTTGTAAGGTTAATAAAATTGTGAGTTGACGTCTTATGGAGAAAATGCTTTCTTTTTCTCAGTTCGTTGCTGTTTCTTGCATTCCATTTTGGAAACGGTATCAAACTAAGCCATAAGTAAATTGTTGTCATCAACAATGTTGAGAACAACTTCTAATATTATGACTTAATAGTCATAATATTAGAAGTCAACTTCTCAAGTGTTTAAAGAAACGTTTTGAATTGAATTGAATGAATATAAAAATTATTCATCATCATCATCATCTCAGCCGCAAGAAGTCCACTGCTGGACATAGGTCTCCCCCAAAGATGTCCAATATGACCGGCTGGAAGCGGCCTGCATCCAGCGTCTAATTATTAAACTTTTTAAATAATTTCTTATTGTCATATTTTAGTAGGCAAATTGGTATAACGACCATCTGATGGATAGTGGTTACCATACCCTGGGTTTCCAGCTATACTAAGGGTTCCAAATACGACTCTACCATTGATATTTTATCATGCTGATTTTTGGAAAAATCTTACCATGGGTTTGTTTTACAACCTCAAATGACATGCTTTGAAAGGCATTGGGTCCCGGCTGTCAATACAGAATGTGAATCTTTAAATTATGATAGACAAGACAAGACATTGAAAAAAATCAACAAAAGTTTATAAATGATTCTACTTTACGAGGGAATTAGCGAAAATCTTAGAAATAATGTCAATATGCGATGTCGCTAATAATCCATAAGCGTTTTTTTTTATATTTTTGTAATAGGACTATGTAGCTTAGTAGTGGGCGTTTGAGGCGAGGGCAGACTGCCCTCAGTCTATATAGACAACATCACCAAAGGGCCCCCAGGAGGGACGGACCTCGGCTTTGGGCGTTGTTTGTGTGCGCAAGGCTTGGAGAGACATCAAACTCTCATATTGCCTGATGGGCCGCGTATACGTGCATGCATAGCCTGAAGGGCCAATCTGAGAAACTATGGCAAAAGCCTTTGAAGAGCAGCAACGCTCATCTTTTGCCTTATGGGCCGAAAGCTACGTTGCCAGAAGGGCATATCCTGGGTGCAAGTCACCCGGGACCGCCGGGCAGTCACCAGTAATCGGAGCTAATCCTACTCTACGCACTCTTTTCCGGTGGCGAGAGCGAGGGGTTCGGACGATCTCCATCACTGTTTTGATTCCTTTCTACATATACGATGAATGTGGCCTTTGGGTTTCATGGCCCTATCTACCTCGTAAGAGGCAAAGACGTGATAATATGTATGTATGTAACAAACACTAAAAGATAACAACAACTTCGAATTTCTAAATTACCATTAAATTGTACTAAATCTAGAACAAACTTTAAAATTTCTATCGAAATATTCTAGATCGTTCCGCTTCACTGCGAATTTAACGTTTCACACTTTAAGTACATAACATTAATGTCACCATATGTATAATTTACTTCACAAAGACATCGTTATATTATTACATGTCAACCAATTACATAGAAAATAAAGTCGTCACACAATAGTAAACTTTTATAAAGAATACCAACGTTAATTCGTACCCCTTACTTATCGTAGCCGAGCAATTTTAGTAATGAGCCAGATCTCTATCTTCCATTTGGCTTTACCTCATAATTTTACGATTTACAATTTTAATGTAACTATAATAGAGACAATGATATACAATATTTATCTAGATTGAAGGCCAGAAATGAGGTATAAACTAAATAATGGACGCGAGAATTAATGCTACAGCCCAGTAATTATAAGGTCGCATTAAGTTAATGTCTTTGATGTACACACACATATACACGTAATAGAGGTAAAACAAATTATGGAGGGTATAGATAGATAGGTCGAGGACGAAGACTAATCTGCGATACCTACGTGATAAGTCTCCTGTGTTGTTTTTTGTTAGTTACGATCTGTCGTTTGACATGTAGGTACATTTTACTTTAAATGTTTGTAACAAATTAACCAGTAATGACTACTGGTCAACAGGTACTGATTAACAGATCATACTAAGAAAATGAAGATTAATTAGCAACAAGCTCAGCAGAAACAGGACGAGTCTGAGATTATTTTAAGCTTATTGGATCTTACTCTACAAGAAAGCTAAATTGTATGTAGCTTCTACTCATGGTAGCGTAGCGTTGGCCTGTAGGCGAGATCAATCAAACCCTAGTAGTTTGTTCGATCTTAAACTACGTAGCGAGTCCGAAGCAAGTACTGTAAGCACAAGTGAAAGAGAACTCCCAATTTGTATGTCGTTTTCAACCTTTGAGGAGTTTGTTAAGTCATGATTATGCTATCTTCTAAACTACATTGTGTGCCATAAGAGTTCATTACATTTCTGGCTTTGTAAGAAAAAGAGATATACTTGACATTTTATATATATACCCTCAGATAGTTTAATTAACAAAAACGCTCATAAGTATCTTACTTAATTTGCCAACCATCACTATATCGTGAATACATTGAACGCCCCTCGTATGTTAATGTGAATAAAATGCAGCCGATACTATCAAGTGTCACTTCTTTATCTGCGTTATTTTGTATGTACAGACTGCATCGCAAGTTTTGATCTCGAATTAAAATGAATCACGTTATTTCTTGAAAATATGTTACTATTGTTGTAATTCACATTTGTTGAAATATGAATTTATGTTAATCGTCTTAAGTCATTATGTTTATTTTTCTTAAAGGAATATTTACTTTATAATGAAAAAAAAGCTATTATTGTAAAAATGGTCAGGGATGTTATCTTCAACTACCTGTTAATAGCGGTTACAGGTTTGGGATGGGTACGCGCCCCCGGCCTCCCTAGCTGCTACTTGCTTTCTTCCCATTCATCTGAGTGAGTAGTATTCCCATCCCAAATCCAGATAATTGCTATCCTTCGTCAGCGTAAAATACTTTGATGGGCAGCAGCGTCAAAAACATAAGAAGCCAAAGAAACTGCCAAACGTGGTAAGTATGGCAAAATTCTTCCATGGAACGAGAAATCCTTGGGAGAGGCCTATGTCCAGCAGTGGACTTCTTACGGCTGTAATGATGATGTTGGCAGCCTTAAGAAGTCTTGCTAGACAAAGGCTTTTCAATTCTCTCAAATGCTCGGCCACGTAACCAAAGAAACAAAGTTCCTGTTCTAGAAACTTCCGCGCAAAGTTAAAACTATGAATTTTGATAAAGTGCACTACATTTCCAAACAAAACGTGCAATTTTCAAACACGTGCAAATCCATAAACCTAATGACAGCCAGAGGTAAAGCCAGAGATATATTCCAAGGCGATATCGTATCTATTTATCACCATTACTTGGCGGATTAGACGCGTCGCGGGTGCAAAGGTAATTATAGACTTCGAATACTTAATGCTTTGCGACGTGGATAGCTTACTGTATAGAGGAAACATCGAGCGGGCTATAAGAAATAGTTCGCTCGCTCAATTATTTAAGAGGCTAAGCTTTCATTGTTACGGCCGTGCAATACAGAAAGCTACTATATGGTAGCAGGATAAAGTAAAAACATTTAAACCTACACAATAGGTTTATTCATATCAAACACTTTTTTTTTAAACGACGTAATTTTTTTGTTGTTGAGTTCCCAGGATTGGTCCCATAGAAAAAGTTGTTCATATTAACGGACACTTTTTTCCATCGTGAAACGCGTCATGTACGATCAAGTAAACAAAGACGTTCGAAAAATGTATAAATTGATAACATGGATGGCATTTAATGTAAATAAATATTTTAAGGTCAATTGTGAGTAAGACCTGAACGTATTCATGTTTTGTAAGTGATCGACATCCACTTCGTTGTCAAATCTTTAGATGCTTTAATATAAATAATTGGTTACTTTAGGTTTTAAGACAAATGCACAGTAAAGTGAATGCGAAAGATAGTTTAGCTTCTAATTATATTTTGTAAGAAATCTCCGAGGACTTATCCGACGTCTACGAGAAGTGATGTCAATGGTTCATCTAATTATATGGACGATTTAACCAACTGTCTCTGTACGTTAGTGTGCTGTATCTGAATAAGGTTACGATTGTGTAGATTTAGTTTTCCGGTACGAACCGGTATGCATTGTAAGAAAAACGGCCATAATTTACATCGTAAAATTAGCGTTTATTGACTCAGTATGAAATTAATTAGCTTCAAGGAATTATTAGGGATGTCTCTTGTTGTCTATAAAAGAAATATTAATTTGAAAATATGGAGACAACATACAAATGTGAAAATTTCAAAGTTTTATATATTTGTGATAATACTTGGAAATTTTCACATTTGTGGTTTTCACACTTAAGGGGCTTACAAGAACCAATTAGCGCCAACTATCATTTTATTTATTTTATTGTTAAATCAGAGCAAAAAATCTCACTAATACTTAAAGAATTTTTGGTAAATATTAATTTTTCTTTATTGAAATGTATTTTAGAGAACATTGGAGAAATGTAGACCGCCAAAAATATGACACTGTTGGTGGTAGTAATTTACTAGTAAAGTTTTAGATTTGTTTTATTTATTCTCATTTAGGAGTAAAATAAATAAAATGACGGGTGGTGCTAGTGGACTCTTATAAGCCTCTTAATTTGTAATCGTCATACCACGCAGCATCTTCTATTTCGTCAACATTGCTTTTTAGGTTAGTCGATATACGAGTATGAGAGAATGGATTTTCATGTGTTTTAATAGTCCACCTCAGTATTAATTTTTCTCTCTACCAAATATCGCTCAACTCCATCATCATCAGCATTGAGAGCCTTCTAAACCCCACTGCTGGGTATAGGGTTTCTTAATGCACGTCATTCATCTCGGTATTGTGCTTTACGAATCCAGATTTGACCCGCTAAATAAATAAAGATATATTAAAATATGAAAAGCCTTTAAATCTGCCTTACAAATAAGTGGCCCAAAATTACTATTTACAGTGTAAACGTATTAAGAAAATTGTTAACATTCTCTTTTGTTATAACTTAAGATCATTAAATCTTATTAAATATATCCATATTTCACGTTATATATGGGTAAAGGTTATTAAAAATATTATATTTAGAACCTACCCGTATAATTTCCAACTACTTTCCGAGCCCTAATCACTAAACAGCGTACGTTGATTAAAAACAAGTAGAGCAACTTCATACAAACACATACACAGTCACACATACAAACGAGATAATGGTAAGCAGTCATAATGCGTAATTGCCTTACATTATCGTATCAAAGCAAGTACTGCGGCTCAACTCAGGCGTAACAATTTCTGAATTATTTGCAATTTTTTTTTATTGATACCAAATTAGATAGATACACAATATCAACAAGAACTTAAATATAAAAAAAAATTAAAAGTAATTAAATAAAATAAATAAATAAATATATACGGACAAATCACACAGATTGAGCTAGCCCCAAAGTAAGTTCGAGACTTGTGTTATGGGATACTAACTCAACGATACTATATTTTATAATAAATAAATATATAGATATACATCCAAGACCCAGGCCAATCTGAAAAAGATCATTTTCCATCTTGACCTGGCCGGGGATTGAACCCGGTCACTCCGTGTCGCAGGCAGGCGTGTTGACCGCTGCGCCACGGAGCTAGTCAATACTCTTATATAATATATAATATAATTATAATACTCAATATAATCTTTCTTTCTGTGCACGTCTAAAATCTGGTCGAGGGAATTTGCGAATATCTTAAGCATAATGTCGATCGAGACGGCTAGCTGATTCCTTTTCTACTGACACGCTAAACGAGTCTATATCTTATAGTCGTAGGCTCGATCCACTCCGTCCGGGATATTTTTAGAATACAACTGAACTTCTTTCTTAAATTACATACACGATCATGTCTGCAATTGGTCGATAATGATAATATTACTACTTCTACTATCCACTAAGTCAAACACCGTCTTGGTCATATGATTAGCTGATCCTCTCATTTCAATACTTTCTTTGACGTTTCAATTGCAGAATTTCCTTGATCTTGCTCCATCAATAACAACAAAAAACGTGAAAGAGAGACTAGGACACTTACTTACACTTAGGACGCGTAAACCTAGGGACGTGGTTTTAAATCCTACCTGTGGCGAGTTCTTTTTCATCACATTTTAGTTTAAGACATTTTAGCTTAAGAGTGTCTATAGTTTGTTTATTTAAAAGTGACACTTGGTATATAAAATACAAGCTGTCCCGGCAAACTTCGTTTCGCTGTAAGATAAAACTATCCTATTTTTTAAGTTGTACCAAATTACAGATCGTTACGAAGTTTCATCAAAATCGGTTCAGTAGTATCAAAGTTTATCCCGAACATACATCGTGACAAATAGGGGATGAAAGTTTGTATGTAACTATACTTCTTAACGCGAGCGAAGCCGCGGGCAAAAGCTAGTTATATATATAGAAGATGATTGGTGGTGGGGTATTCTATACTTATAGTAGATTCTTAATTGGAGTCTGAAAAAACCCAGAACCGTAAATAATTATGTTCCGAAAATAAAATTGCTCGTGTGTGTTGCACCTCAGTTCTATTCTAGATTCCGTTAATGTTTGATTTGTCTGCAGCCGGCTCCTTTGATACGATTACCTTGATTGTATCACGATCTTGTATATTACTCGAATCATATTGTAAAAGTCATATTCATAGACCTAGGACTTTTTACTCCATGACGATATGGTATGTGAATTTATAATTGTTTTTAGCTTGATATATACACCAGATTAATTAAAAAATATATTAAACCATCTTCAAAGATCCGTATCTCAGAAACTACTTAACAGATTTTGATGAAATTTGCGGCGTATGTTTGATTTGTTCAGCGGCTGATAAAGAATAAAATATACAAAAACTAAGCAATTCTAATCATATCAAATGCATGCGGTTCGAATGGATACAGCCAAATACAGGTTTTGACGATTCGATATCATTTAAACAAATAATGTAACTAATTACTTATAGGTACTATCCTAATCCTAATCCTAACTAATATTATAAATGCGAAAGTGAGTTTGTTTGTTTGTTTGTTACGCTTTCACGCCGTAACTACTGAACCGATCATCATGAAATTTTGCATATAAGTTCGCTGGAGTACCGAGAAGGACATAGGCTACTTTTTATCCCAGGAAAAAGTACTATTCCCGAGGGATCGACATTGACGCGGGCGGAGCCGCGGGCGAAAGCTAGTTCATAATAAGGTAACACGCTTTTGTTAGTCGAAAGTAAATATCATCAATATCATCATCAGGTCTTTTAGTCTCCACTGCAAGAGCATGACCCTCTCTGTACTACCGGAGCCATATTAGGCCAGAGCAGACAGAGGATTTGGCCTACACTCTTCTCGCTGGCCAGCCGGGTTGGAGAGGTCTCATTGATGTTTATGAGCTTTGTTTAGTTTGTATTTCCTAAGTCACCTTTTAAGACCTCCATGGGAAGACTAGGAGTAGTCCTATTCTAGAGTAAATATAATACAAATAAAATATTTGTCCACAACTTTTGTTACTTTCTGGTAAAAAAGAGTTAGACCAAAAAATTAAAATAGCCTCTAGTATCTCAGGAAGTGACGTCACATTCAACATTACTTTTTGTATCATTTTCCGCGCTGTCAACACCAGAAAATTGTATAAGATGCGTAAATGCTATTTATGTAATTACATCAGCGTGGCGCGTCATTAACATAATATATCATTAAAAATAATGATATAATGAGTTTTTGTCATTGTCTCGTAAATTACAAGTTTTAATACTTATATCTATTTCATTTTGTAGAAATCCTGCTTAGTGTCATGGTTTTGTTGTATTTTAAAATATTACTTCTCATATCTTACCAAAAATAGTTTGAGTTAAACACAACATTTGTAAACTTATCTGATTCAAATAAGATCATTTTCATTGACCATTTCCTGCTTCCGGTGAAGGAAAACATAGTGAAGCAACCGGCATGCTAATAGATTGTTCACTAGTGTGTGAAATGGACAAGGCAATGGCAAACTGCTCCATTATTTCGTGCCAAAAATAGTCATTGTGTGCGTCTTTCCACTCAATGATTAATCTTAAATGTACAGAGAGTGAACAATTTTAAAGCATTTGTTTTCGTAGTATCGTAGTATTCTTATTTTTGTATTACCATTTGCCCGTGCCTCCGCCCGCATTAGTGTCGATCCCTCAGGAACAGTAAAATTTCTCGAAATTAAAGATATAAGATATAGAGTACTCTATGTCCTTCCCCAGGCCTTAAACTACCACCATACCAAATTTCATCTAAATTGGTTAAATAATTGAAGCGTGAAAAGAGGACAGACAAAGATACTTTCGCATTTTATAATATTAGTATGGATGAATAGTATGGATTCTAGGATCTTCTTTCTAATTTTGGTTGGGTGTTTTTTGTTAACAATAGGGTCCCCTAGTGATCTCACTAAAGTACAGATTACACAAATCATAGCATTATTTAAACAAGAATGACATATGCATTGTAACTACCCACACAATTGACATTACCTACAGTTATGACTGTGTAATTAACTATAATAATCAGGGGACATTAGCGCGATACCATCTAGTTTTTATTGCTAATGAATTAGAAATGATAATGCAGTATGACGAATGCATTACTCATTCTATTAATTATCTATGTTAGCGGTTATTACTACAAGTATCTTGCTTTTTGCTTTTACCGTATGCTGTTCATTTGTTCATCGGCTTCTATCATTACGAGAGCTGTGGTTTCTAGAATATCAATTGAGAAAAAATCTCTAGTTGTTTTATTTGTTTATTTCTCGTGTGTGGAAATACCCAACTAATTACTTTAAAAAACGGATTCTTGTATACGTGTAAACATAAATTAAAAATCACAAACACCTTTCGATACTTCCCTTCCATGCTGGTCTGGGAGAAAAGGAATGTGCCAGCTGCTTCTCTTCTCGCGCAGACCGTAGAAGGCGGTCAAGGGAATGGGCGAAAATCTAAAGAATCGTGACAATAGGCGATACGGCTAGCAACTCATCACTATTTTGATTTTATTTTCCACCTACACGCTAAACGTGGCTTTTCGGTCTTATGACCTTAGGCTGTCTACCCCGTAAGGGATAAAGACGTGATCATATGTATGTATGGGATTCATAGCTGGGAAAATACGTTTTCTGGAAAAGTATTATGCCTATTAAGCTACGCTAGCGCCTCTAGCGGAAAATTCACAAGCGATATATCATTGTACTAAAAGTAAACAGAAACCATAGGTCTTATACTTTAACAAAGTGACATTGCACACATAATCTGTATTAACTTATTATGTGTATATAGTATTAGGACGTAATAATATACATGTATCTAGAGGGAGGGATACTGAATAGAGGTAGACCGCGAACGCGATGGATTGATGATATGCGCAAGTTTAAGGTGATACCACTGTAAATAAGGTCGTTCTGAACCTTATTTATCTCGCAAAATACTTAAATTAGGAGTTTCAAATCTAAGTAATATGATTATTGACTATTTCATCTCCAAAAATTGAAGATGAAAACACGTATTGATAAAATTTTCTCGATAGAAATATTTTTTGAAAAATGGTCTTCGTTCGCAGAGTTTTTGTTATTGTAGCTCAAATGCGACGAATGAAATAATGATTTTTAGACTAAAAGATAGGTTATTAGTAATTCATCAAAATGTAAATATGAAAATACAATTAACCGGTCTGATTTTATATAAAATAGAAATAACGAATTTGGCGCTTACGTTTTTTTCTTTGAGCGACTCGAGACTATCTCCTATCTCATCATTCACGGGCTAAACCGCCAAGCGCTATCCCTTGTGCGCACTTGATCAGTCCTTTGCCGAGCGAAGGTACCAAACATTTGAGGCCTCGCCTTAATAAAGAATGGTCAGAGATAGCTCAGGATAGGAATTACTGGAAGGAAATGGGGGGACCTTATACCAAAATAGGGTAATAAAAAAATTACAAAAATTGCAATATTAAAACTTACGCGAGAAAAATTAATTATTTAATCACGGTTTTACTCACATTTTACTCGTCGGATCCGCCGACTAGTTTCGGTCTTTTAATAAATAATGTACAAAAATATTTTCCAGTGCAAGAAACAATCTATTCTCTGTTGCTTAAATTCCTAACTATGACGCTCGTAGCCCTAACAAACCTTCATTACTAATTCACGCACACAGCGAACGCAAGATGCATGTGTGGCGGTAATTACACTCATTGTCACATAATTACACTCAACACTTGTCATTGCACCCACGCTCGAGGTGGCCATATCTGCTCCTGATAAAGACCTAGTTGTTATAGCCATAGGGTCGTAATCCATTAGCATTTCGTCCTAGTCACTTCTCGTAAATGAAAGGTTAGGTAACGCAAACAACGCGATTAAAAATTTCATGACGGCTATTACATGTAGTAGATTGTAGTTGTCGTAAATGTGTGCATCAAGTAATTTTTCATTAACTGTAATTCTATTTTTGTTCCATTTCTTGGCATTGATGTTGTCATATGCAATATTTCAATTACGAAGTGTAAAAAATCCTATTCAAAAAAAAAGGCTTATTTTATTTATTATTTAATTGATTAGGAGTTCCACAAGGTAGTTTACTAGGTAAATTTTTTACACTGTAAAATAAAACGATTTAAACGCACAAAAACTCAGGCTTACGATTGCTAGCTTGGTTTTCTTGTGTGTAAGTGGCCAACACTAGTGTCATTAAGTTGCCTAAAGGCATCTAACTAGCTTCACGACTAGTGATGACACCCTGGAGTAACGGCTTATCATTCCTTCCGATGCTCAGAAGAGCTTTTTGTGCCACTTATAGTAAAATTCGCGTACAAATACGATATCCGTCCTACAAATATTTGGTTTAGAAAATACAAAAAAAGAGTTCATGTAATCTAATTACTGTTCAAAAACTACTTACCAAATACCTCGACCAGAAAAAATGTCAGAAAAGACATTCACGACCAAGACAAAAATATAGATGTGATAAAATGTACCTCAGGTTGTACAAAGCCCCAAGATCGCCAGTTCAATCCCTGCCCGTCTTCATCATCATTATCATCAGGTCTTTTTAGTCTCCACTGCAGAAACATGACCCTCTTATTTTTTTATTCAATAAGACTAGACGATAATATATCACTTACCTGTTAATATTGTTCATCCCAACAGGACCGGAGTTGTCTCTTTCGTTCCGTTCTCTCGAGCCCCCAGCGAATCTTTCAAAGTTCTCTCTTTCCTTATAATGCCTTTCAGGCCTCGGTGAAGACGACCGTCTACCCTGCATTTGCTGAGGCAAATTGTTCTGCTGGACCGTCTGGAGGAGATTGTGGTTCCCTTGAGGCTGTTGCTGCTGCTGTTGTTGCTGTTGTAAAGCTTGGAGTAACTCTTGAGCATTGGCCGCTCCATTTGACAAGAAGTTTGGCAAACCAGGGTTTAGTAAAGCGTTCGATAGTGTTGGGTTTAGCATGTTGGGCCGAATGTTGGCTGATTGTTGGGGATTTGAATTCAGAAGTTGGTGGGGCTGGGCCATCGCTTGGAGGTTGGCGAGGGACGTCGATACCACCTGCCCGTTGTTCAGGGCCAGGTTCACCATTTGGTCGTTGGAGTTCACGTGGTTTACTGGTATCGTTAGGATGGTCTGTGTTGCTATTCCTGTGTAGGAAAAATTTAAATTAATTTTTTTGTAAGGTAATTTTACATCAACGGTTTTTGATATTTCCTGGTAACTAGGGGTACTTAAGTTTTGTTAATCGTAAAGCATTATACATATCAGGAATTAGTACTTCAAAAAAAAAAACTTATGCTCTTATTCGCAGTATCTTAACTTATTTACGAACATCTAACTACATAAACATTTACGTTCTATTATTATAAATATACACATGTATATGTATATGTACACGTATAGGCGGAATATCCCGAAAAAAAATAATTAATGTATTTTCTGGTGGTTTTCTATGGTTCTGACTCTCAAAAGGTAACAAAAGAGCACTTAGGGATAAAATATACATTTTGGTATTTTGTTATCTCAAATACATTACTTATTCTCTTTATTTGCGTGCGTAGTCATATGTAAATTTGAACTAGTTTAAACCACTAACCTTGCGATGTAGGTATGAGTAGCTGTGCCCCCTGGATGCCCTGCACCAGCTGTCCCGACGCCAGGATGAACTGCGGCATGGGGGACGGCATCGCTGGTGGGAGCATGTTGCTGTTGCCCACGGGGTTTGGTGACCCCATGCCTGGACAAGAGAAATAAGTAGTTAATTGAAGAGTTGAAGGTAATGTCTGAAATTATCTAGTATTGTTCGTATCATGTCAATTCAATGTCAGTTATAAATAAAAGCTTCAGAATTCAATTCTAATTATAGCCTATATCGTTTATATGCGCTCTTTTTAAACTTATTAATTAGGAATATGTTATTTTCTTTCGTTCAATGCTTGCTTTTGCTAAAAAAACCTACGCATCTACTTCGAAATTTAAAATTGTTTTATTTATTGGTTATGTAATTAATATTTTTTTAATTGTTCATGTTACTAGCTCCAAGTGAGCTTTCGCTACTTCATCGGTCGTTTGAGACGAGGGCAGAGTGCCCTCAACCTGTATAGGCATCATCACCAAGAGGTCCCAGACGAACCTCGGCTTATGGTGTTGCCTGTGTATACAGGTCTTGGAGAAGCAACAATCTCTTATATTGCCTGATGCGTCGCGATTTCATGCACGCATAGCCTGAATGGCATGTCTTAGAAACAATGGCAAAAGCGTTTGGAGAGCAGCAACTCTCATCTTTTGCCTTACAGGTTACTACTTTGCCAGAACGGCCTATGCAATAATATATTGTTCTTTACTCAATAGACCCTTAATCAGACACAAAAGCATAATAAGCATTGTTTTAATTTCACTATAGCATTTGATGAATTGTATTGATTTATATTTCCTGTAGTTTTCAGAGAACTTCCATAAGGTCTACACACGTGTTTTTAATTTAAATGTTGGTACTATTTTTGCAACTTTACAAGCATATTTCGATTTTTTGCTAAGTTTGTCCTAATATGCAAATCTAAAATCTAAATTATTTGGTTACGGGGCCTTACATCTCCAAGGTAATAAAAAAAATATTTGCAATCATAATATTTTGCCTATTACATGGTTTTTGATATCGCCTATTATCTCATAAATTTTTATCGTCATAATAAAATAAATCATTAAAAAAATAGACAATTAATATGAAAGAGTAATTAAGAGTTGTATAATAACTGCATGGCACATGAATGTTTGCTTAGCAAGTTTAACACAAGATTACATTGACCCATCAGTCATGGTGTTAGTTAACCGTTGACGAAACAATACCGCAACACCGCATTTATTCATTTATTCATAAAAACACACACAGATTTACAGACATAAATCCAAAGCAACGCATACGATCAACTTTCTACTTTAGTAATTAAACAATAAAATTATATTGTAATTACACCTCGCCCGTCTTCGGTTAATAAAGCTAAGATGGAAAATTACACGAAATCCATCCTCAACCGAGCAAGACTAATTTGCCGCGAACAAAACGGCTCCAACAAAAATCTAAAACATTATCCGCATGCCGTACAAACCCGTTAAACTCGACATTAACATAACGTATTCATTTAAACCATGACATTTCACATTTTGTTACAAATGCTCTTTCCTACGGCGCATCAATTAAGAGCCGAAAAAAATGGATAATTAGCTCTATTAAGACAATAAAACTCCTAATGATACCGCAACAGTCGTAATATCCGTGCGTTCGTGAAAAAATATGTAATTATACTCATTATTTAAATAGGTTTTTTCGTCCATTACGGCTTGCTTTAATGGGCGGGCTACGGAGCCGCTATCTTGAATTCATTAAATCGATTGGTTTCGGTAATCACCTAATTACTGATCACGTGATTCCGAAGTTAAGAGTTTTAATGCGCGAACCGTGTCTCTCTGATTATCCCAATCTGTCTAATTTCGTCTAATTAGCGGCTTCTAGCTCGCAGAGAAGTCTGGAATCGTGATCAAATAAGATATAGGTATCTAACTGACTTTCTGTGACGGTTCAATTGGGTTAGTTTTTTGATAGATTGCAACAAAATGTGTTTTCATCGAGAAGATGATTTCCTAGACTAAAACTATGTCATTTCAACTGACATAAAGTAACAATTTTGATTTCAGATATACCTAGTTAGTTTTAAAATATTCGGATGCCAATGAATAAATAGAAAATATATCGGGTAAGTGCGAGTCACAGACACTAAGGATTCCGTACAATATTTAACTACAAAAACCACGCTTTTTGTATGTGAACTCTGATGTATAAGAACGCATGTAACCCCTCTATGCGTACTCTCTAGTTAGTTAAACCAAACTTTTCCTTGTATGGACACTATGTTACCTAATTATCTCTCTCTGTAATAAATCCTAACTAATATCATAAATGCGAAAGTGAGTTTTTTTTTTATGTATATCCGACGGCAAACGTGCAGACGAGCCACCTGATGGAAAGTGGTCACCGTCGCCCATGGACATCTGCAACACCAGAGGAGCTGCTGATGCGTTGCCGACTCTTAAGATACCTGTAAACACGCCTTTTGAAGTACCTCAAGTCATAGCACACAGGGAAAACCTCGGAAGGGAGTCCATTCCACAATCTTGCTGTACGAGGAAAAAAACCACGTGACGCTCTGGCATTTTTGGAGACCAAGTGTCAAGGATGTGGGGATGGACTTTACTCCTGTGGCGAGCGGTGCGGTGGTAGAAAGGTGACGGTGGCACCAATTCAAAAAGTTCTTCAGAACACTCCCCATAGTATAGACGGTAAAATACACACAGAGAGTCAACGTCTCTCCGTAGACCGAGGGTGTCTAAATCGTCTGTGAGTGTGGGATGGTCGATAATACGAATTGCCCGGCGTTGGATGGAATCAAGAGAAAGGAGTTGGTATTGAGGTGCACCAGACCAGATATGAGAGCAGTACTCCATTTGGGGCCGGACTTGAGCTTTATATAACAAAAGTCTATGACCCGGAGTGAAGTACTGCCTCGCTCTATTGAGCACCCCAAGTTTTTTAGAAGCCATTTTGGCTTTACCTTCCAGATGACTCCGGAATTGGACCTCCTTCGTAATATCGACGCCAAGGATCCCAATACTCTTAGAAATGGTAAGAGAGGTGTCCCGGAACTTCGGTGAGATGGACGGATGGGTATCGGAGGCTTGATAATAGGGATTTGTTTTTCCCTTCGAGTATAGAATCCTAAAAATTACCAGGGTACATACACGCTTTCGTCAGAATAACGGACACTCAAGAGTAATCTTAAGCGTCTTTTATTCTGACAAAAGCGTTCTGACTCAAACGCTGCCTGCCTTAAAGGCACCAGTCAAAAAACATTAGGGCATATAGATTAAATAATCAATCTGAATATTAGATTCCAATATCAGAAAGTTTCTTAGATGAGCTATGTTAATAGGAAGTTAAAGAATTCTAGAACTCTTGAAAGTACCTAGCATTTTATCCTATAATTTCTGGTTCAAAATTCATCCCTTGCATTTACTCATCGCACTATATATTTATACCATGTCTGGAATTCTATTGTGCCAAAAATATATAAATGTGGACGCGAACAGCTAACTGCAACTTTGATTTATATTTTCTGTAATAGGTTTTGAACGTTTGATGGCTTTTACAGTTACTGTTAGGATTTGGATTTGCATCCGCTAAAACGGTTTTCCTGTCAATGATTTTAAATTTAAATCTGGATATTTTAATACTTCTGAATTGGTAAGTTTGGTAATGAATCCTAATGTGACTGACAATGGAGCCTAAACCAGGGCTTGGAAAATGTAAATTGGATTAATTTGGGTTAGGAAATTAATGAGGTTTGTTTATACATGACTGACAAGAAGAAGTGTATTGTTTGTCGAGTTGATAATAAAGATCATCATCATTTCGCCAGAGGCCAAGAGGCGGTTTCGAAAAAGTCTGACACCAGGGTGTGCATGATCGATTGACCGCGTCACCTACACGAAATGATGAGTTCAGGTGTTAAAAGCTAATACTGCTGGACTAAGACCTCTCCCAAGGATTCTTCATTCCATAGGAGGACATTGCCATTCTCACCACGCTTGGTAAGCGGGTTGACGAGCGCAGCTTTTTTAGCTTCTTGTGCTTTCGACGCTACTGCCCATCGGAAGGCTGTCTAAGCTTGGGAAGGGTAGGAATTTGTTGGGTCTGGGAAGAGCAAGACGGCTTTGGGATATTACTCACTGAAATAAATTGGGAAAAAGCAAGTATCAGCTCGCGAGTGCGGGCACGTGTACTCAGTGTCGTACCTGCAACTACCGGCTAAGCAGTTAAGGATGACACCACCAAGTATGTAAATATGTTAGTTTTTTTATCCCCATAACTTATAAATGCCTCAACGGATTTGAACATTTTTTTATGATATAGGACAGCAAACGAGCAAACGGATCACCCGATGGTAAATGATCTCCGCTGCCCATGGACAACTGCAACACCAGGGTGTGATAGGTGCGTTGTCGGCCTTTCTAGGAGTTGGGGTAAGGAAATGGGGAGGGGAGGGGGAAGGATGGGCCTCCGGCTCTCTCACTCACCGAACGAAGCATAGAAGAGGTAAAGCTTCTACTCAAACGTCGATTTTCTGTGAGAGTGTGGTATTTCCCCGGACAAGTCGGCCTATTTATGCTACTAGCAATTCATTCTGCCGGTAGCGTGGCTCTATCACGACTAAAATGACACATGAGGTATTGTTAGAATTCTAAAATTATCTATTTTTTTTTTAAAAACTCTTGATTAAAGCGTTTTAAGTACGCGTAAAATGGATTTTAAGTTTAGTATGTAATATCAAAATGCTTGAAAATGCATACATTCTTTTGAAAACCTTATTTAAGATAAATCAACATTACTGTACTAGCCAAATCACATTTCTGTGAGCCAAATACATGCCAGCTTGTTACTACTACACCATAAATAGTAATACTCATAACTGTAGTCCGATAGACAAACATGTAGGTATTATATCTTTTACCCGTGCGAAACCGGGGCGGGTTACTTGTACATAATTTTTTATGGTAGATCTCTGTAGACTAAACGACTTCATATAATCTGTTCGAGAGGTGTCGTATAGATAAAACATAATTGTGAGTGATACTGGTTGTATCACATTATGAATCATTGGTTTTAGAGATGTTGAAATTAAATCACTTCTAACTAACAAGTGAATTAATTTAACTTAACTTACAAAGTGTAAGTATATTTAACCTAATGATTTTTTCTTTAATAATTCTAGAGAATTGACGACTGGAGATCTTTAATAATCTTGCGTTATTTCCTCTTCGTTCTACACGATCACCCGGTTTAATCGTCAGATGTGGTGTGTACCCGGGGTCCGCTATTATAACAGCATCTGTGCTGTTGATATGACCCTCTCTGTACTACCGGAGCCATACTTGGCCAGAGCAGACGGAGGATTTGGCCTACACTCTCCTCGCTGGTTTGGAGAGGTCTCTTTGATGTTTATGAGCTTTGTTTAGCTTGTATTTCCTAAGTCGCCGCTAACGATCTCCATGGGAAGACGAATAGGAGTGGTCCTATTCTACTCTGGCAGAAACCAGGCTTCATATAATAAACTCAAAAACTTTAAATTTTTGGATACGAAACTTGTCGACGCTGCAGGCGACAAGAGACCTGTTTCGGGTTAGTTCAGCAGTTAGTTCTGGACCCTCCGCTGCGCGTCCCGCATTCGCCTTGAAAATGGGCTCCTGACGAGCCCGAACCTATAGTCGGCAATCCCGACAAAATAGCACGTAAGTGACCAGTTTTTAGTATATAATGACAATCGCCATTCAGCGCGGGAAATATACTGGGCACCATGCCACATGCCACATTCCTTTAATTTTAGACATTTATTCTTTAGTTTTTTTTTTTTAAGTTATTTGTAGTAACGTTTTATTTTAAGTTTCTAAATATTGCAGTAAATAAAGGTATATGTCGCTTAATCGATGAAAGAAATAGTGATCTTTCATCTCACCTGGAGCACTGACGCTCAAGTTCAAAGGCGAGTTGATGACGGGGTTGGAAGGCATCGACGTCAGGCCCTGCAGGTTGGCTGCTAGCTGCGACATTTGTTGCGACATCTGTTGCTGCAACTGTTGCGACATCGGCGGCATGTTCTGTTGCATGTTCGCGAGGTTCTGCAGATTTTGGAACATTGACGCCACTGCGGACAAAGTGATTTGGTTAGACATCGAGTTTTGAGAGATAAATATAAAAGAATAAATATATAGGGACATTTTACAGTACTGCCCAAAAAAGGAGTTTATTGTTTTTAGAGTATATGTATGTAGGTATATAAGTACCATTGTTAGAGTCTCGAGTGACATAGGCTATAAGTATTGGCAGGAAACTCGTTTATACACTTGTCTCTGAAAAAACCTGAAGTACTATGTAATTGGCTTAATAAGAAAATTATATTAATCGAAGACATATAATTAATTTTATATAAAGTTTTTTCGAAAGTAAAATATATTTTATAACTAAATTGTAGATGACTAAGCTATATTTTAAGGGTTAGGAAATATAATAATTTAATTTCAAGTGTGGTTGAATCATAAATATCCGAATACTCGTTTTCTTAGTAGGAATTGCAAAGTGTAGAGAAAAAATGTGGTTAACACTTTCCGAGACACTCCTGCCTGTAGATTTAAATCTATTGTTTGAATATCCGTGACTGAATAAGGTCTAATAGCCATGTTTGGACATTGGAACTCTTCGTTAAGACTGCAATTTAGGTCAAACCTAAAAGCAGTCTTAATCGGTAAAGTGAGACTAAGGAGCAACAAACTTATGCTAGGAAGATAAAAAACTTTTTAGTACGAACTCACTGGAGCCATTCAGGTGCTGCTGCTGCGGGGAGCGACGCGGGGAGGGGGTCCGAGGCTCGGCTATCTGCGCGCGCGCGCCCCCTTCCGGCGAACTCGCGCCGCTCTCACGATCAGACTCCGCCTGCTGGCAATAGAAATTATTATTTGATATAAAAAAGTTTAAAGCTTATATATTATCACGTCTTTATCCCTTGCGGGATAAACAGAGCCCAATGTCATAACACACTAAGGCCACGTTTAGCGCATATGTGGAAAACGGAACTAATACTGATGGGTTGCTAGCCGTATCGTCTATTGACAAGATTCCTAAGATATTTTCCCATTTTCTCCGGTTTCTACAGTCTGCGCGGGAAGAGAAGCAGCTGGTATATTTTACGTTGTTTCTTTTCTTCCAGACCAGCATAAAAATAATAAATAAATAAATTTATACGGGAAAATCACACTGATTGAGCTAGCCCCAAAGTAAGTTCGAGACTTGTGTTATGGGATACTAACTCAACGATATTATATTTTATAACAAATACATATATAGATAAACATCCACGACCCAGGTCAATTCGAAAAAGATCATTTTCCAGTCAGTCGATCGCAGGCTGGCGTGTTAACCACTGCGTCACCATGTCACGGGAGCTCGCCAAAAAAAACAAGGTTCATCTTATTAAATAAACTTAAAAAGATGGAAACCCTCTGTAGGTCTGTGGTATCGCAGGCGCAGGGTCCTGGGGTCTATTCCCGACAGTTTAACATGGGAAACGATATTTTTTCAGATTTGCCTGGTTCTTGGATATACACGCATCTGTTATAAAACATAGTACCTCGTTGTTTCAAGTATCCTACGACACAAGTTCATAACTTCCTGTGGGGCTAGGCTACCTCAATTTGTATGATATATCACTATATAAAAGCCGGTCGAAAATGCTGATGATATTTTGTGTTTGTGCAATTTTTTATCTTAACTAGCTGACCCGGCGAACAACGCATCGCCTTTTTTTTTAAGTAGTCTTCATACCCAAATTTCATCAAAATCAGTCCGGTTGTTCTTTAGTTATAACTGTCGTTCTTAAGTTGTAACTAACCCGACTTTGTTTTTTATTTATATAGACTAGCTTTCGCCCGCGGCTCCGCCCGCGTCAATGTCGATCCCTCGGGAATAGTACTATTTCCCGGTATAAAAGGTAGCCTATGTCCTTCTCCGTACTCCAGAGAACTTTTATGCAAAATTTCATGATGATCGGTTCAGTAGTTACAGCGTCAAAGCGTAACAAACAAACAAACAAACTCACTTTCGCATTTATAATATTAGTATGGATATGGATAATCAAAGCCGAATGCTGAACACCGTGCAAACTGGATTACCAACAATACCCGTAAAGTTTGTAATACTTATATCCTTTCAATACTTGGTTGACTGGAAAACTACCAATTCAAGTGATAAATCCGCCGCTGTCCAAAGTATTTTCTATGTAAAATTGTTTTATTTTCAGTGTTAAGCATTTTGTCAGAAAACGAAGTCTGGGCTCCGAAGCATCCTAATTCTGTCAGTAAAGAGAGAGGATTACAATTAATAATATTTAGATTTAAATTATCGTGGTCTCCTTTAGATAGTTTATTCTTCAATAAATAATTTTTATTTGACAATCAGAATAAAAAGCTACTTTTGTGATTTCAAACTCAAAATGAAGTAACAAAAAATAAAAAAAGATTTGTAACAGTAATGTCATTGCAAATTAATGCAGTACAAACACATCTATAGCTGTTATAGGCATGCATGGTATTAACCCCTTAATTTTTGAAGTTGATGACCAATAGGTTATGTACCCTTTAAGTTACATGACAATTCAAAAACCTTTTTAATAAATCCTTATTCAACAAAACAAGTACCTATAAATGAAATTACGTCATGGATAAAAAGTTTTGAGTGATTGCGGTACTGAGGGACTTTACGATTTTTTGTTTGAACTAGACGCCCGCCCCGTCCTCTCACGGTGAGATTAAGGTATTTAGCTTATAGCCTATGTTTATCATGGGTAATAGTTGATTCCAATGGTGAAATTATTTGTCAAATCGGTCCCAAAGGTTCGAAACAAACAAAAAATCAAATCTATCCTCTTTATAATATTAGTAAAGATTTTCAAATTGTCATTTGGAGTATATTCTCAGATGATTAGGTTTTTGTTAGTCCTCATAAGGTACTTTTTATAAAACACGTCTTTTTCATTAGCGGGATTAAAAAGCTTTTGATTTATTTACGGTTATTTTTAAATAACGTATTACAACAATTCCGGTTTCCTGTATTATCGATTTAAATATTATATCAAAGGAAACTATGACAAACTTCGAATAAACATCAAAATTGCCAAGCCGGAAAGCAAAACATATAAAGATCGATTTATGGTTGTTTAATTAATTCCTTATTAATATGATTGTTTTCGACAAAAAGTAAAGTAGGTAATTACTCGAATCGGTCATAATGCAATATAAGTAGAAGGTCAAACGGGTTTCGTAATTAAGAATATTTATTGATGGAATTCCTTGTATCATTTTATTGTTACAAGCTCGGGCTACGTTTTTGAGAAAAATAATTTAATGTACAGTCAGATTCAGAGATATCTGACCAGGCCTGCTATTTATACCTTGAATTTTCTCTTCAACTAAAAATAATATTATAGTGGAAATATAATATTCATATCTTTTCTATTTTTTATAGTTAGGTTAGTTTTTATTTTTTATTTTTTCAAGTATTACTGTTATTTTAAATATGATTATAAGATTTCATATTTGTGACTAATTACCTTCAGCTAATGTATATGCAAATAAGTAAAAATGGATTAGCAATGAAAAATAATTCAGATAGTTAATGAAGACTTTCTGAATAAACATTTTCAAGTAAATATCATTTTTCAGGTACCTTAGTATCTAAATGTACACGCAGATATACATTTTAAAAGCGAGTGGTTAAATTTGGGGAATATTTAGATTATTTTATGTCAAATATTATGTATACCTCGTTATATTTTATTTATTATCGATTTAAGTGCCATTCCTATTATTTAAATCACGCTACGTTTCAAATATACTATTTTTCATACGAACACACCACAGTTTAGTAACATTTTTATTGTAAGTTTAATCAAATGTGAAATTAGTCTGGTATATAAAATTATATCAACCTCAGAATAATTTTATTTTCATTAGATAAAGAAAAATAAAACTATTTACAAATATGTACACGTTTAAAATATATTATTATTTAATTACAAACAATATTATTTTATCTCTAATATTTAGAATGAATTTAATAATTTCTTTTTATTTACAAACACCTATAAAATATATTGTGTTTAAACACTAATTATGTCTGATTATATTTAATGAGGCACCTATAACTTTGTTTTTAAAATAACAACTAATTAGTATCGCTCGATAATTTAGTATTGAAATGACGTTGACATTATTATTTTTAATGAGCCGCGCGACTTCCTTGTCTGTAAAAACTTTTAATTCATTAATATTGTAATTAACACCTCATTATACTAATTATATTGTTATTTTAAGGTCTTAGGTATTTATATAACATTATTCTAAATAAAGCCATTTAATTTTAAAAATTATATGGCTAATATATTTATAATTTCTTATAATTAATTTTTTAATAAATAATTTATTAGGGATTCTATATTTGCAATATATATTTATTTAATTAAAAATGTATTTGTATTCATCGTTTAGGTAAAGTTAATTAAATTGTTTAACACTAATATTACTAATATAAATAATAACTTACTAAAAACTACATGTCAGTTTTTCAAAATTACATCTATCATAAATATTAAATTGAAGTATAAATGGATGTTCTAGTTCAATTTTCTTTTAAATTTTTCATTAAATATTTCGTATTTAAAGTTTCAATTAAAGTTACTAAAATTCTTTGATTTCAATAAATACTAAAATCTTTATTATAAAATTAATTATTACTACATACTTACAAAAGATAATGTCATTCTCTCCACTTCTACGGCCAAATTCACTTCGTTTAATAGCCACTGTCCAAATTACACTGATACTCATAAAATATCACGAAACGTCCAAAATAACGTTGCAAGCAGTTCTTTTGAAACTTCGTCAAACTTTTAAAAAGTGACCGTCGTATAGAAAAGGTATTTTACACAAAAGCACACTTTATTCTAATCCGGCGCGCAACTTGGCAAAACTTTATGTTACGTCAAAAGTTCTTTTGTACCGAAGCGAAACTATAGGATAGATAACGGCGTGAAGCGAAACACTATGGATAGAGCGCTACCATATTTTTTTTATTTATTTATAGCGATACAACACACACAGCCGCGCGGCAAAGTTGCACAGCGCGGAATGAAAGCGCGTCATCAGTTTAAAAAATCAACCCCTTCGGTGGTGGTAGGAAAAAATTCGCCCCCGAGCGGGCGGGGGTGGCCCTCCGAAATCCTTGCCAAAGCGATCGCCATCGGACCGACTTGTCACTTGTCGAATAAGCATAATTAAAGTTTTCGTTCGTTTAATTCGTTCTCTTAATTAGTTGTGGACTAAGGCTGAGGAATTAAAATGATAAATTAAAAAATAAGTTTTGATACTTTTTGTGTCCGCTTGAAATTTCTTGATCCTTTTAAATTATTTTTAAGTGTAGTTATTTAAATAAAACTTTTTATTTAATTTGCACACTTACATAACATGTCAAAACATATAAAACTATCTACTAATATTAAAATTAGGTATTAAGAAAAAACTAATTCTAACTTTTGAAAATACAGTTAAAAGTAAAGGGTTCCCTAAGGATATTTACGTCAGTAAAATAGATGCAACAGGTCGGGCGATTACCGATCGGGAATCAGATGCAACGCGAGCCGAATAGTTTTGTCATTGCACTGCACGGCGGCCCGACTGATTTCGGTGAGCAAAAATAGTGAGATTTAAGTGAAAAACAACTGGCAATCGTGGAAATTTATTTTGCTTTTCGTTCATATTGTTTTTCTAAAATAACTTTTACTGTATTTTTGTATAGTCTCCTTTTAGCAGCCTCGTTTTAATTTTACATAGTATCGCGTCTTTTTCCCTTACGGGGTAGACAGAGCCTAGGTTTATAAGACCTTATGGCCACATTTAGAATGTTGTTGGGCATTAAGTGGAAAAAGGAATCAAATAGTGATGAGTTGCTAGCCGCATCGCCTATTAACATGATTCCTCAGATTTTATTCGTTCCCTCGATCGGCTTATACGATCTGCGCGGGAAGAGAAGCAGCTGGTACATTCTACGTTTTTTCTTTGTCCCAGACCAGGATTTAATTTTAATTTTTGTTACCTATACATTAAATCTGTTGTAATTACAATCTAACATTTACTTTATATGTATTTAAATGCGCAAAAATAGTGAGATTTAAGAAAAACAACAACAAGAAGAAAAACAAGGAATGTTTTTATCTGGTTTCTGTTTTTGTATATATTGCTCTCCTTTTAGCAGCCTCGTTTTAATTTTAGTTTTTGTAATTAATGAAATCTGTTGTAATTACGATCTAATGTTTACTTTATATGTATATAAATGCACAAAAATAGTGCGATTTAAGTGAAAAATAAATGGAATTCAAAGAATTTATTTTGTTTTTTCTTCATATTGTTTTTCTAAAATCAGTTTTACTGTATTTTTGTACACATTGGCCTCCTCTTTGCAGTGTTGTTTTAGTTTTTCTTGTAATTTATTGTAATTACGATCTGACATTTACATAATATGTAAATGCGAAAAAGTGAAAACTAATTTTCATTACGTGTATATGATTTAGTTAATATGGTTGGTATTTGATTGTTAGCAAATATAAGAGAGGTTTAAAAAAATCGAAGTTGAAATTTTCAATCTTCAACTTCTTTACGCTTCCTAGCTGGATGTAATCCTATATATATATATATCTCCATCTATTACAGTCCCCAAACACTATCTTATACATCAGAATTTCGCATTAGGATGACGGTCTAGATGTTTATTAAATATGTATTTGTTATAAAATATAGTATCGTTGAGTTAGTATCCCATAACACAAGTCTCGAACTCACTATGGGGCTTGCTCAATCCGTGTGACTTGTCCATATATATTTATTTCTAAAACGTAATTGACACCATAGAGCACATTATTTGGCGCGCAAAATGCGGGAGAAAAGATAAAACTTAGAATGTGCCAGCTGTTTCTCTTCCTGCGCAGATCGTAAAAACCGATCGAGAGGTTGGCTTAAAATCTGTGGAATCACGTCAATAGGCGATGCGGCTAGCAACCCATAACTATTTTAATTCCGACTTTCATCTACACGCCCTCCAAATTCCTAAATGTGGCCATAGGGTCTTATAGACCTAGGCTCTGTCTATCCCACAAGGAAAAAAGACGTGATAGTATGTATGTGAGCAACGAGTAAAATATTAAATAAATGTTTGAGAGGGCTTGTCTTGGCTCAATAATTTGACATGAGGTGACCCTACAAAGGGCGGTATAAGTGAACTTCTAATTATCCACTCAAGCCAAGCAAACTAAAGTGCGGACGCTTCTCACAGTCGGCGAAATATGTCAATGAAATAATTGTTTAGTTCCTAATTTATTAGTGTCGGGTCCTTACTGTCTCTTATCCCATCGCCTGTCTGTTCTCTAGACATAACAGCTCAATCCTGGTCAATATAACGGACAAAAAAGCGAAGTCTATAGGCCTCAGAACGAGAAATTACAAATATAAGCAAGCAAATAGTTGGTTTGCTTTTTGTTAAAAACCTTACCATTCTCTATTACTTGATCAGTTTTTTGACCTGTATAGAAAAGTTTATGTTTACCTATTTTTTTTTTATTAAATTGTCCCACTGCTTGGCAAAGGTCTCCCCCATTTCCTTCCGAACATCCCTATTTTGTGCCACTTCAGAACATTTCTTTTTATGACTCGTGATATCGTCACACCAACGCTTTCGAGGCCTACCACTTCTTCTGTATCCATCTTCCGGAGTCCATTTTGTAACTATAGTAGCCCATCGGTCTGGCTGGATGCATTCCGCAAACGTGACCCGCCCAATCCCATTTGAGCTTGGCGACTTTGTGCCCCACCTCAACAATACCAGTTTTAGAGCGAAGCACAGTGTCTGGCACTTTATCTAGCCTGGTGACACCCAGGATGCTTCGCTCCATCGCTCTCTGGCAAATCTTGAGCTTGGATGGACCCAATTGAATTAAATTGAAGCCCAGACCACCTGGCTTAATGAAGAGTCACGTCGTTGGTTTACAGTTAGAGATAATTTAAAGTCACATCTTGAGCTTGGACTTCTGATCCTCAGTCAGACCAGCTTTGATCACCATAAGTTAGGATGGGTAAGATACACATGTCGATGAGTACCTACTTATTGTAATTCAATAGTAGTGTACCGCGCTTTTTCATATATTAATAACACGTTTTCAAGCAGTCGCCCTTTCAACAAAAGTACTCCAAATCATTGTCTAAATTACTCACTGAATAATAGTTATAAATGAAATAAATATATAGGGACAAATAAAATAAATTGGGATAGATAGC
The DNA here is from genome assembly GCA_947532085.1 of Elegia similella. Lineage (NCBI taxonomy): Eukaryota > Metazoa > Arthropoda > Insecta > Lepidoptera > Pyralidae > Elegia > Elegia similella. The sequence continues at coordinate 8,664,908 of OX383933.1, forward strand.
CCACGAGAAACATCGAAATCTCATAATCTGAAAAACGTTTTCCATTTTCACCTGGCCGGGAATCGAACACTGCGATTCAACGGCACTTGCTGTACCACTGAGCGGCACAGACCGTCTACTAACGATTATTTTAGCGACGTAAAGTATTCATATAGATATAAAAATATACGACTAGCTCCGTGGCGCAGCGGTCAACACGCCAGCCTGCGACACGGAGTGACCGGGTTCGATCCCCGGCCAGGTCAAGATGGAAAATGATCTTTTTCAGATTGGCCTGGGTCTTGGATGTGTATCTATATATGTATTTGTTATAAAATATAGTATCGTTGAGTTAGTATCCCATAACACAAGTCTCGAACTTACTTTGGGGCTAGCTCAATCTGTGTGATTTGTCCGTATATATTTATATTTATAAAAATCATATAACAATCGATGTTGATCTTGTACAGCCTGTTGATTGATTAGTTTTTTTAGATGTAAAGCAAAATCTCGTTTTTATTCTTTACAGGATTGGGGTAGCAGCTCGGGAAACCGTACTATTGAGTAGTATTGGCCAAGTAGTTGAAGATGACACACCTAAATGTCTCTCTTGATCTACCTCTACCATTTGCGTGGAAGAAAAAGCAAAGCTTTTTTTATCGCTCCCATAACATAGAAAGCATAGATAACGAGGTGGTCGGATTTTATACATAATAGGTAGTATCGGGATTAGACTTTCAAAAGTAAAAAGAAAATCGGGTGGCGCGGTGTCGGTTCAAACGGCCGTGTCTATATCAGCGAGTCGCTTTAAGTGTTAAAGCCAATAGCCGCGATGTAAACTCAAGGTCTTAGCAGCGAGCTGACTATATACGCTAAACAATGTCACTTAAATCATGTATCTTCGATGAATAGTTTTGTAGTTATTAATGTCAGACGGTATAGACCAATTCGTTACGGTCCGTTTTCTGGCATGGTACCTCGTGTATAGTGCCGATATAAAGACGTTTCCTGTCAAAACTTTTTAAAGTTTGAAAGTGGTCTGTTGGAAGTTTTCAAAAGTTTTGTTTGATTCATTGAGCATAACGCACATGTATTTAAGTCTTTTTCAATTACTGAGTCGGTGGTTTTCATAGAGAAATTTTAATTTTTATAATCAAGTTAAGAATATTTCTGACATTTCGTGTCGTGCTAATTAATTATACATTTACCTAAGTCATGTTAATTAAGTTTATTCTTGATACTTATAATTAATAATACCTTTTCTGGTAGAGTCGATTGATATATTAAATGTAACTGGCTAGATCCTTAATTTTAATAATTTAATCAAATTTATGCGTAGAATATTAGGAAAATAGTTAAAAAACACAATCATTGGCTGGACTGCGAGTAATGAACGAACTCGAAAAATTATAATCAACAAGTAACATTCGGAATAATCAGCGGTACACGGAAAAATCAGTAATTATTCAGATGAAGTTGGACGAGCGAAGGGGTGAAGCAAGGGCCGGCCAAAATAAAAACGGCATTGCGTAGGGGCGACCCCCTCGCCCCGCATCTCTACAAATGTTATCTAACTGCGTTCGCCGTGCCGCGACTCCATTCGGAATTAGCGCGTCCGAACGAATTTTCAATTTGCATTCTTTTTTATCGGATAGTTTCGTCCTAATGGAAACAACGCCGTGAGAAACGGATCGCTCGATTGTATCACGTCATAATTCGGCGGGCGAAGTGTGGTCATTATCGACACACACGCGTACCATTGTCCGCGCCGATGTGTGTGTAGATTTTTACTCATTAATTTTAAAACGCTCCGGATTTTTTTCAGGGCGGGCGCTAGGGGTGCGAGGGGTGCCAGGGGGGTGAAAATTGGCGATGGCCGCCGGGCGGGGTGTCACCGACGGGGGTTATTAAATAGATTGGTCCGCGGCCGAACGGAGCCGCCGATCTGCACTTGTACTCGCGTCATTAACGGGTTGAGAACCGATTTTAAATCGTGAAATAACAGCCTGTTACAGGAAAGTTGAGCACGGCTTATCGAGCACTCCGTGCCGTTTTCTACAAGCTTAATTGCATTAAAACTGTGTTTTTATTACTTTCTTCGAGCGGTCGTCCGATCATTATCGGTCATGTCTTTCCGCGGGTCGCGCGAGGCTGTCCAGACGGGCGTTTGTGTCGGGACAGTCCGCGTTTCTCTCGCGATCATGGTCACAACAATACACAGGAGTGTTCCGATACGTACACATACGCACGACGTTTTTTTTCTGCGGCCGTTCGGCAGTAGGGTGGACAGTGGGTGGATGGGGGGAGGAAATGTGAAAAATACTCGAAAAAAGGCGAAATTGTAGCAGATATATAATTAAAGTCCAGCGTACAGTAACAACGTAGCGATGTATTATGCAGCGCTGTGTCGCCGGTACTCGACACTGCGACCGCTTTTGATATTAACATATCATATGGGCTATGTTGAATGCTTTTAAATGGATTCGATTTATTGCTTGGAGAGTGAAATGGGTTAAGAAGGAGATACTTCTGTAAGTATTACACGGAGCTCGCCAAATTACTCTGTAGTAATTTGGCGAGCTCCGTAGTGCAGTGGTTAACACGCCAGCCTGCAACACGAGGGTGCCCGGGTTCGATTTCCGGTCAGGTCGAGATGGAAAATGATCTTTTTCAGATTGGCTGGATGTTTATCTATTTATATATTTGTTATAAAATGTAGTATCGTTGAGTTAGTATTCCATAACGCAAGTCTCGAACTTACTTTGGGGCTAACTCAATCTGTGTGATTTGTCCGTATATACTTATTGCGGCCAGCAGTCGCACCGCCTATTTACACGATCCCATCACTTTTTTGAATCCGTATGCCATCTTTAAGCCCATTAACATACTAAACGTGGCCTTTCGGTCTTTTAGCCTTAGGCTCTCTCTACCGTAAGGTAAAAAGACGTCATTCAATGTATGTATAAATAACAAAAAGTACATCGACAAAGATTAATAACCACATATAAAATGTAAAATGAATCGACATATGATACGTATGACGTACCGTAAAGTTGAAATACAACAGGACGCCTTTCTAATAAAGATTAATAAACACATATAAATTTAAAATGAATCGACATATCATACGTATGACGTAAATGACACAGTTTAATTGAATAGAAGGGTACACGTGCTTGGAAGGGATCACGCGATAAATCATATTCCGTACAGTCGGGCGTATTTTCGGAGTTCCGTACGGGTTCCGTAACAAAAATATGGAGATTTAAAAGTATGTATTACAAAAATTGTTGTTATTTAACACTGACACGCCATTTTTCAATTCATGTACATCTATATTTGAAACAAAATTCGAAAATTTAATTTTACGTCTTTTCTTAGGTCTTCAAGACCTGGGCTCTGTCTACCTTGCAAGGGAAAAAGACCTGATACTATGTATGTATCTCAAGTCGAGTCTTAGATAAAAAATAACCCCTTAAATCAAAGTTAAGTTCATAATCAAATTAAGTGAAAGTGACATCAAATTGACACCTTCTCCGAAGCATGATCGTTGCTTCCAAAAGCACTCGCTTTTGTAAGCGACGACTTTGCTAAACGAGCGATAGTAATGGTCACTTTTCTACATTCGACTTTCGAATGTTTCATTCGCATGTTGGGTCGCGATGAAAATAAATCTAAAAATAATCCGGAATGGTAGTACTTAATAATAAAAATCGGTGAAGAATCGTAGTTTGAAATGAAAAGGAATTAGAATTAGTCTTCCGGTTGTTACTTTTAGGTTTGATGTTTGTATCTATCAATCGAAACATATTCGAGTGGTATGAATTTTTAAACAGAATGAAATCGCATAACTACGGATGTTTGAAGATTTGTTTAGTTGCTGTCCGAGCGGCCTGGAAAGCGATTCCTATCGGCAGCATCAAGCTAGGTACACGTTTAACTAACTTAATCACACGTCTAATCTTATCTAGTCTTGTAGTATTATACTACAAGACTAGATAAGATATATTTGTTGATATAATATTTGTTTTATTAATTATTATTACGTCAGAGCTTAAAGCCGTATAGAGCTAAACCCAAATATTATTTCAAGTAGGATAAAGGGAGTATAACTGGAAAACAAATTCAAAATAGTGTTGGGTTGCTAGCTGCATCGGCCATTGGGATGTTTTATTACATTTTCACTCATAGGAATGAGTGAAAACGTTTTTGGCATAAATACGTCATTAGTATGTACCTATATGCAAATCGAAAGTAGGATTTTTCTCATTATGAAAAGTTAAAAAAACATTGTCACTGTATTATTGGAACAACTAATTTATTTCACGATGATCCATTCAAGAAGTTCAATACTATTAAAAAAAAAAAAACTTTCGTTACTCACAGAGGACTCTATAAATTCATTTTATCACGTCTTTATCCCTTACGGGGTAGACAGAGCCTAAGGTCATAAAACCGAAGAACATGTTTAGAGCATCGGTGGGCGTAAAGGTGAAAAACGGAATCAAAGTAGTGATGGGTTGCTAGCCGTTTACCCTATTTGATAATAGGCGACTAGCAACCCATAGATTCTTTAGATTATCGCTCATTTACTCGACCGCCTTCTGCGGTCTGCATGGGAATAGAAGCAGCTTGTACACTCTACATTTTTATTTCTTCCCAGATCAGCATTGAAGAATTCTAGTAAGAGTAGTAAGTATATAGATAATTTGTTTAAATGATATTATTAGCCAAGTAATGACTTTATTTTAGTCACCCAAAACCCGATCTATGATCGATCTTGATCAAAAAACCAGCTATAAAATAAGTACAAAGGACATTAAATTTCTTCGAGATAGTTAAAGCGACGTTCTTTTAAAGGAATAATTAGTCATAATCAAGCCTTTTGTGGAGAAAATGAGCATGGTTGTTTAATTTCTTGATTACGGTACAAAGTGGTACGTAAGGGACGTGTAAGAATGGGGTTGTCTTTCTGTTATTTCTTGAACTTTGTATATAATGGGACTTCATTTTATCGAGTAGCGTTGAATATATCCGGTTTTTTCACAACTTATTTTGAACTAATTGTATGTGTGCAGAATATTTAAAATAATAACTATAAAGGTTTCACTAATGATCTTCAATACAAAAAAAAAATATAATATGCAGTTATGTTAATATTTCCAAGCAAACAAGCAAAGTTCGAGATAAAAAATGTAGTATCCCATTAATAAAGGATTGATTAAATTATCCAAGATAATTAGGATATTATTGTTTCAGGGGAATTGCGCCACGTGAATGGATTTAATGTTTGCTACACAAAGAAAAAAATGTATCCCATATTTTCAATGTTGACATGGTGGTCAAACTTTAGGACAAGTTCCACTGAAGTCTGCTTTGCAGTTTAATCGTGAGATAGCAACAAACATGCGCATCTTAGCATCATATATAACAAATTGTAACATTTACATAATTAGCTTCATTTTTAGTATTAAAAATGAAAGAAAAAATATTTGAAAAATCACAAAAAATACGCAACAGAAATTCACCCTTTGTCTATTCATACAAAGAGTCCGCTTTGAATTACAGCTAGCGCTAATTGCATCTCCAATCACTATTTAAATGGGATCTAACAATAGAAATTTAAAAATTCAAATTCGACGATTATAATCGAACAATCGAGTGAATGGAGTCGAGTGCCCACGCGCCTCCGCTACAGGGTTCAAACTCAAATTAAAAAAGGTACTAGAATTGACAGACCCCACCCCAGATAACGGGAACAGGGACGGAAGAAGAAGAAGACTAGAATTGACATTTTGTTGTCAATGTTGTGCACGAAAATTTTAAAACAAGTGTCTTGTTCTATTATTATATATATATATATTACATCATCATCATCAGTATGAAATGGTTATTAGTACTCGTAGGAAAACAATAAGTCATAAAGAAAACTATAGCCATCGAAATTTTACCAAAGCGAATAGAGGAAGGATGCCGACTACTTGTGTAAATAATCAATAATGACAGAACAAAAGTGATGGTACATTAGAAAAATCGGTCTCTGGGCTTTGGGCTGATACAGCTTTACGTAAGCTTAAGGCGAGGCCTCAAATGTTTGGTACCTTCGCTCGGCTAAGGACTGATCAAGTGCGCGCAAGGGATAGCGCTTGGCGGTTTAGCCCGTGAATGATGAGATAGGAGATAGTCTCGAGTCGCTCAAAGAAAAAAACGTAAGCGCCAAATTCGTTATTTCTATTTTATATAAAATCAGACCGGTTAATTGTATTTTCATATTTACATTTTGATGAATTACTAATAACCTATCTTTTAGTCTAAAAATCATTATTTCATTCGTCGCATTTGAGCTACAATAACAAAAACTCTGCGAACGAAGACCATTTTTCAAAAAATATTTCTATCGAGAAAATTTTATCAAAACGTGTTTTCATCTTCAATTTTTGGAGATGAAATAGTCAAAAATCATATTACTTAGATTTGAAACTCCTAATTTAAGTATTTTGTGAAATAAATAAGGTTCAGAACGACCTTATTTACAGTGGTATCACCTTAAACATAGGCTATCGTTTTCAAAACTATATTACATAACTATAGTGGAATTAAAAACTCTAAGCTATCATTATTCTTCTCTTCTTTATTTATTTTGTACTTGAATACTTCAATCGTTCATGCTTGGACGCGAATACTTACAACCCTAAGCAGTAAAATCGATTATGATTTCATTTTATTTCGATTTCATCAATTTGTAAACTTCCTCTTAATTACAACATTTATGAACCTTTTACTAGATAAGTACTTGCACTTGGACAAGTAGTACAGTCATGGGTTTTTGTTATTTTGACAATGTGAGTACTTGTAATACTTTTGGAAATATGAGTATCGTGGATCCAGTAGAATTAAAATTTTTTTTACATACTTTTTTTTTTTTTTGTTGATTATTGTTTTATATTGTGTAAAAACTTCTGGATTGAGTTTCTTTCGGCGTATTCTTCTCACCAGTGCTAGTTCCGAATCGCTAGTAGTATTTCGATTTTGCATATATTAAAAATTGTATAAGAAATATAAATATGACGTTCAATAAGAGATACATGTATCCAATTTTGAATAAAAATCTTAGACTTTTGCCTTATAAACTAATTTAGGGAATTTGTTCTGTTGTACCTATAGAGAATAAATATATTTACAAGAAACAAATATATTTACCAGTCAAAACATTGCGGTTATTTTTTATCATATGTTATTATTTAAGTTCTTATATTGTATGACAATGCCTAAATTATATTAGTAAATAATTCATAAAAAAACTGAGTTGAAACTTTTTAATATTTTACTTATCTACCCACATGCGGAATATTCAAACAAAGTCAAACTTAATGATAATCCAAATATTATATTACTATCAAACGCATATTATTATGACTTTCCGTACATATAACCAATAAACTTTTAAAACGCAATGATGTAAAAACACAACGAAATACACAAATCAATCTCAATACATATATGATGATCAAAACAAAATTCGCGCATAGCCGAACTAGACGCAAACAGTCGATCGCATCCATAATCGAGTTACAGAGCGATAAATGAAAGGTAATTGGGGGGAAATTACGAATAAATGGGAGGTTATTATTGAATTTAATGTTAAATTAATCGTGAGCCCCTCAGCCATCTGTCGTGTGCCCCCCACTGGTCCGGGGATGTGTCTTCATCGATTGTTGTGTAATTGCGTTTTGTTCGTTGCATGAAAGGATCTCAAGGTTATTATTTGTATTTCTCGTGTTTGTTATGCACCAGAAGCATACTTCAAAAAGTACTTTTATATTCTATAATTGCAGCTTTTTTTTTTTTTCTCGAGTCCATGTTTTTATTAAAACGTGTCCAATATATTTTGATTATCTAACTGACGGACTAAAATGTAGCCTATTATAGTATATTTCTTCGTTAGTGTACACAATAGTACTACATTTTTTTATTTTATTTATCAAACAATAACAAATACAAAAATATTTATCAATCAAATGTGTTGTGATATTTTTGATAAAAATATATATTGTTTAAAAAAATACTTTTGTAATGCACTAGAAATACTTCAAACTACGAAATCTGGCGCTGCTGCGAACATCTATAGGTGGTCTAAGATATTTTCCGCCTTTGAAATATTTTTTTCTTACGATTTTGTACTCCATTAGTTATTCCGAAGTTTCTCTATTTCCGAAAAAAGAAAAACAAAACATTTAAATTGTACACCTGTTTCCTATATTCGTAGCCTGTTTCATATAGGTACGCTTTTCAAACCTTCACCGACAACAGAAAAAGAATAAAACTCCTTTTATGATACACAGGAAAATCAATAAAAACTCTATACAGAGGACGTTCAAGCACAGAGCCGAATCAGCGGCCACTGCAGTAGTTTTTCAAATATGCAATTTACTGATTTCGAAAAAAAAGAAAAGTCGGGTCGCCGGCGGGGCCATGGAAAATAGCGTTGAAAAGAAACTAAAAAAAATAGGGAAAATGGTAGGCCCGCGTATGGTAAATAGCATCGGATCTCCCCCCTTCCCCCCCTACTAATTCGTTACTTTACTAGGCGATTCGCTCACAAATTGTTGAATTAATCATCACCTTTATAAGTGCTTTGACGATTGGATTTACATTTCTGTATCTTGAAAGAGGTAGGAAATATAATTTCAATAATTCTAGCATTAAATGCACTGTGTTATTAGCTATATGTAAAGAAAACCCTCTCCTATCCTTAAAGGGGTGATTCAGCCCGTTGATATGAACAACTTTTCCTATGGGACCAATGTTGGGAACTGTTGAGTTAGTGTCCCACGCCACGACACAAGTTCTCAATGTACTGAGAGGCTAACTAAATTTGTGTTATTTGTTTAGTTTGCTTTTACTCTGGAAAAGAATCTCGGTGGTTTAATATTCCAAATATCAAAATCCAATCTAAAATATCTAAAATAAAAAAATATTTTGTCATTCATGACCTTTCTTAATATTAAACATCTGTAAAGATACAGTTTATATTACTTATAATAATAAATATTATTGTGGTGCTTGTAATTAAAACAATGAAACATATAAATTATATTATATAGTATTTCATCTTTATTTTTGTATCTAAACCTACGGATAAGTATTACTTATTCGTAGATCTAAACATAGTTTTACGTATTCGGAAAAGCAACTGTCTCGATGGGTGTATCTTACAATTACATTAAATCTTGGTTTTTTTAATTACTCACAATTAAATTACGAAACCGTTAGTTTACTCGTATACTCAATCGTCTCGATCGTTGGACTGATTTATATAAAATTGGGTACATTAGAAGGTTATTCTGATTTAACATATAGGATACTTTTATCCCGAAAACTTCCCGAGAATTACTTGTGAACGGCGCCGCGAAAAGTTAGTACCTATTTTTTTATTCTTATTTGAGAAGATGTGTCAAAAACTATAGAATAAAGCAGAGGGTAGAGAAGTTGTGCGCATACTCCATTACCAAGAGCTACAAGGTTCTTGAATAAGAAGAACAAGACTGGCAGACGAGCATATGAAATATCTGACGTATTCGGCGTATTCTTCTCACCAGTGGTCGTTCCGAAACGCTAAGTTATAGTAGTATTCCAATTCTGCATAAAATATAACAAATACAAATATGATGTTCAAAAAGAGATACATGTTTCCAATTTTGAATATAAATCTTTGACTTTGACTCTGATGGTAAGTGTCAACGTCGCCCATCGATATGGGCGACGTTGACACTTACCATCAGAGTGATATGAAATGTGTAAACTAAATTTACTTTTTTGACTAAGCTGATATCGAGCGTCTTCTCTAAGGAAACTATAGCATAGTAGGTACTTGTACTAAGGAGAGTCGTATTATTGACCGAGCGAGCGAAGCGAGCGAAGCGTCTCAGTTTCCACTGGCCCAAAATTCTTTTGTCCGTCTGTCTGTCTGTCTGTCTGTTCTCGCCTACAGGTCGCAATTCTCAACCGATTCTCATGAAATTTTGTGAGCAGGTTCGGTAATTATCTCAGAACAATAACTAGAGCATAGAAACCGTGTTAAAATAACAACAAAATACAATATTCTACACTGTTTTTACTTATGGCATTGTTAAAGCATCAGAAAGAGATGCATATACAATGCCATTTGCGTAAATGTGCAGGTTGTCCTGGGGTACTGATGTGATCAGGGTTGTACTATATCGATGAAATATATTTATCGACTAAATGTTTCGTCCTAAGAAAGTCATAAATGTACTCTACTCTGATTGTATCGATTCGTTAAATGAGTACGATTCATAAAAAAAAAAACAACTAGTTGCACTCCAGGAGTGCCGGCAGAAGTGAAAACTCGCCTTTGCGGCATACTCAGGTCCGTGTCCTTCTTACGAATTTTCGATCAATTCACGTGTCCTGACGCGAGTTTTCTATTTTACCCATCCCAAAAAGTGCACAAAGCCGCTAAAGAGGCTTTTACTTTAAAAGTTACGTCAAGATACACCTAAATAACTCCTAATCGCATGGCGTCGCTTGGCTTCATCTGATAAATAGGTAAAAAAAAAATCCATACATTACCCACCGCGCGTCTACTGTCTACTGCTGGTCATTAGGCCTTACCCAGTATTGGTCGAACGGCAGAATACCTAATATGATGTCAATCATATTTTCGATTATTTCGAAATTCAAACAGTGCCTACTTACCTACCTTACCTATGAATGCGCAAAAAACCCAATGCATTCGATTTACAGTCCCCAATGTGAGGCAGTCCAACGTTGACATACTAGTTGAAGGTAAAATAGACTTTGTAAATGATACCACCTTCTTAGGAATCACAATAGACTCTAAATTGCAATGGGGCGCTCATGTATCAAAAGGTAATATAAGGTCAGATATATTTTTCACTTGATCAATGGGCCATTCAGCATATTCCAAAAGCATCTAAAACTTTTCCCAGCTAGCTTTGAGGAACAGTCAGTAAAGGTAACATAATCAGGTAGGTAAAGAGAAACACATAATTCGAAGTGATATTTTTTATTTTATAAAACTTTTACACTAGGGTAAAAAAGTGCCAGTGTGTTATTTGTAAAAAATTCACAGTGTTGGTAATAGAAAAACAAGAGGTGAAGAAAAACAAGAGATTACTTTACCCACTTTCATTACTGTCCAAAATAAAATGTTTTTCATAATTTTAAATATAAATAATAAAACCGTTTCCGTAAACTTTCTTATTACCATTGATTTATAATTCGGCAAATATAAATGTAGGTAAAGCATCGTGTTTCAATCGCTTCCATTTAATTTTATATTCGAAATTAATGTATCGGCACGGCAGTAAAATATTTTGAACAAATTCGAGTATGTATGACATTTTATGTCCAATATGTCGCTTGAAAGTTCCTCGGATCCACACCTTTTTATCCTTTTACTTCAGGGAGCTGCAATAAAATTTCAACAATAATTTTCTTCATATTAGTAAAAATCGATTCTTTTTAGGGTTCCGTACCCAAAGGATAAAAACAGGACCCTACTAATATGACTCCGATATCCATCTGTCTGTCACCAGGCTGTATCTCATGAACCGTGATAGTGAGACAGTTGAAATATTACAAACAAAAATTTCGGGCGTTTTTATAGCTTACGCCCACGGCTCCGCTCGCGTTAATGTCTATCCCCGATAACAGTACCTTATTCTGAGATGTAATTTATGTCTATGTTCTTTTCCGTACTCAAGAGATCGTGCAATGGTGATGATGATGATGCAAAATTTCATGATGATCGGTTCAGAAGTTACGGCGTGGAAGCGTAACAAACAAACTCACTTTCACATTTATAATATTATATGTAAGGATGGTACGGAACCCTTCGTGCGCGAGTCCGACTCACACTTTGCTGGTTGTTTAATTACCATGATGGTTCAATTTGTTACATTACTATTGCATGGCTCAACACTAACAAAAATATCCCTGATAGCAAGACCGTCATAAAAAATATCGATATACTCGTAGATACGTGATTTTACCACATCACTAGCAAAAAAAACTAACCTAATTTGAAATAAGGAAAAAACGATAATTTTAAGCAAAATACCTATAAACGTTGTCATTTATACAATACGTTATATAATTGACAATATTATTGTTGTATTTTGAGGTATTTTGGGTTTTAATTATGCACTTTTAACTGAAAAACTTACCGAAGAAAATTATGTTTTACAGAATTTATTTCTGTTCGTCCTGAATGGGATTTACATCGCTCCATTGCACAAGACATTGTTTAGTATAATGGTCATTTGATAACGCACCAACCCAACACCGGTTAATACTTTTTTCTGTGAGAATTTTAGCACAATCCTATATTTAATTTGCAGACATCACAATTCCGCCGCAATGTTTTTGTCGATATATAACCCGATCAAATCGGCAAGATGCTAATATTACAGACTTTGAACTGTAATAAGTTATTTTGAATTTAGTCGGATTTAATTGGAGTCCAATGGAGTCCATTGACATTTCAAGTCGGGACAACCATGAAAATAATAGAAACTGACTGAAGTTTTTGTCTCATTCTGTCATAAGCGAAAGCTCATAAGAAAAATACAGTGTCAACTATCTGTTTTCAGTTTCTATTTTTATGCGGCTTCTATGTATATTATTCTTCTGAGGTAATTATATAGAATTTTTTTGTCGTGCCAGTTTTTCGATATTTAAAAAATGGCGGACATATGGGGGTCCGAAACTTAAAAACCTCATAGCACAGCTATTTGGAAAAAAAATCAAATGTCATTAGACTTTTTTGTTATTCTCATTAAGACGCAACTTTTTTGTCTAAACAACTTTTTTATACGATAAACTTGAACGTGTTTATAGTCGGCAATTTGCCCAAAAGTTGTCTGAAATCGATTTTATGTATGTTTATGAAAGAAGTTGAAGTACGTGAAGTGGAGAGGGAGTGAAATTGAACAACTTTCCCTAAGGAACAAAAATCAAAATATGAAAAATATTTTTTGGCTTAAAGCATGATACTGCTTATTACTTTTATAATTTAAAACACTGAATAAACTTAGAATCCTGAAATAAAAATTAAAAATAAATAAAAAAAGATTTACATGCTATCCTATGACTTGAACCCGGGGCTTATAGATGCCGGCCACTTCTTAACGTAAAGTTCGCATGTTTGTCTGCCATAATAGTTGAAAATTAGCGTCCTATTAAAATTTTGACCAATTGGTAACATAACAACTATGAAACCGGGTACTTAAACTTTGCCTCCTATTCACCCATGCCAAGTTCGCTATTCCGATATTTCCGATCTTGAAGAGGATCACTCCAACTTAGTTAATGTGTAAAAAAAATCATACTATACATGGTGCTCAAGGGCCGTGTTTCCATACAAGAGTAGTCCCCTGATTCCTCGCCGGATAGTACTAACAGAGTAATGATTTTTTACAAAAAAAATCCGCATGTTAAAATTTTATGTGTGTTGCGAATTTCCGTTGTGTTCAAATATAAAGAAAACAAATTTGGGCAATTATATAAGAAAAAGAAACGCAGCAACACGGCCATAGCTTATTTTAATTATGTTGATTTAGTGTAATTTTTATAAGTATTTTCCGGCCGAGCTGCAGTTATCTCTATCGCACTCTGCGGGGTTTGTTTGGGCACGCGGCGCGACTGCTATAGATATAATAAATATCTATTTTTCAATTCTCTCGAGCTTAGTGTTTCCTCTTAAAAAAGAGTCTGGTCGGGTCTTCTGGTAAAGGGAATGTAGGTTTAAATTTCCGTTTCCTCTGGTACCTAATTAAGAGCAGCGGGGATTGGGAAGTAATAACTGAAGGAAATCATCCTTTAGTCAATTAGGATATCAGTAACAGATATATTTTAGAGCACTGGAGGGCAAATGTGGATGTTGGTTGTTAGGGCTCGCGAGGTCTACTGTTCTCGCAGAACCACTAGTTTATGGATACTATACAATATTTTCTTTTTGATGCGATAACATCTTATAAGTCGATGAAAGCGATCGCAAAAGTGTTACGTTCCGCGTGCAAGCGACAGTGCGGTAGCGATAGAGAGGCACGATCGGCCTAAAGGTTTAGCTTGTGACGCATCTATCTCTCTTCTACCGTTATCACGTACAATTATCGTTCGTACACGACTTTACAGACAACCAATTTTTATAATATTCTTTTCTTAATATTATTGTATTCGAATACAAATCTTTATTTTATTTCACCAAAGCAACCAAAATTTAAGACAAAGCAACTTAGTAGTTAAATAATTCTCAGAATCACCTTGTGGTTACGCAGCGTAGCTATAGTACCTACCTACTTAACACAAAAACCACAATGTATGTAATCAGCTCGCATTACGAATGTATCAAGAGACACCCATTACGTGCCATTACCGTGAATTAACTTTTTTGATTAGTCCTTAATAAACACGTCACCAAAACACGATTTTATTACTTTGCTAGAGTACTCTGTCTCTATCCGTTTTATTTTAAAACGAACACTAACTTTAGTACCTGGTTTAAACCATTATCCGTCCAATACAAATTGACAGTGGCCAGTTGACCAAACGACAAAGTGATAACTGTCGACATATTTTAGTCGGATAATGGTTTAAGTCAGTTATTAAAGTTAGTCCTCGTTTTATAATAAGACAGTAAACTTATTTGGCAGGAATCCTTACTAATCTTAACTAATATTATAAATGCGAAAGTGAGTTTGTTTGTTTGTTTGTTTGTTACGCTTTCACGTTGTAACTACTGAACCGATCATCATGAAATGTTGTATACACGTTATCTGGGGTACGGAGAAGGACATAGGGTACATTTTATCTCGGAAAAAGTTCCCGAGGGATCGACATTTACGCGGGCGGAGCCGCGGGCGAAAGCTAGTATCCTAAATGCGAAAGTGAGTTTGTTTGTTTGTTACGCTTTGACGTTGTAACTACTGACCAGATCATCATGAAATTTTGCATACACGTTATCTGGGGAGAAGGACATAGGGTGTACCCTATGTCCTTCTCCCCAGATAACGTGTAAAAATTACTTTTTCCCGGGATAAAATGTATTTTATCCCGGGAAAAAGTAATTTTTTCTGAGGGATCGTTACTTTTTCCCGGTGATCGACATTGGCGCGGGCGGAGCCGCGGGCGAAAGCTAGTAAGTAATAAATAAGCTATTCGTAGTCTCCATGCTGTAAAAAGTTTCGGCGTATTTTTACGACTGGCTGGCTGACTAACGTCAATCCATCTTGGGAAAGCTGTTGCTTTTTTGCTAGTTTCATGACCCAGCCGCCGCCCGACATCAACCCTCCTTGGGAATGCTTTCGTTCCACGGGATGTATGTACTTGTTGCCTTAAGTCGTCTCTTACGACATCTTGCGACATGACACAGAATGGAGCGGTCCTATTTCTAGGCCGGAAACCAAATTCAAATATTTATTTAGAAATAAGCTTTTTCAGGTACTTTTGCGTCACGTTTATTATCATCATCATCATCATCATCAGGTCTTTTTGGTCTCCACTCCAGCTTTGTTCAGCTTGTATTTCCTAAGTCGCCTCTTACGACATCCACGGGAAGACTTGGAGTGGTTCTATTCTACTCTGCCGGAAACCACACGGCTTATTAACATTTTAACACGCACGTTTATTAACATTTTAATTATTAATAACTAGCTGTTGCCTGCGACTTCGTCCGCAGCAAATTCGGTTATTATGATAATAAATCATAATAACCAAATTTGCTGCGGACGGGAAAATTATGAATCTAAGCTACTAAAAACTAATAAGTTACTAATAAGTTTTTAGTAGTTTAGATTCATAATTTTCCCCCGTTTTCAAACCATTTTTTATTGATGCTTCGCTTCTATTGGTCGCAGCGTGGTGTTTCATAGCCGAAAGCCTTCCTCAATAAACTATCCAACATAAAACGAATCTTCTAATTCGAACCAGTATTCATTTCCTGAGATTAGCGCGTTCAAACAAACCAACTCTTCATAGTATTGATTTACTTGTATTCAAATATGAGCTACTGTTCAAAAGCTACAAACTACTAGCGTCACGGAATAATAAAGTCTACACCAAGAAATAAATTAATACTTTCCTTTCCTGAAAACATGAATGATTTCGTTTATTTCAGAATAACACTTGGTAGAACAACACATAATTATTGAAAATCAATGTTTATAGTTCATTTAAACAGTTTTATAAGCGGCCATTACCAACTTACGGCCTCCATACACGAGCCAACAATTATCTATTCAGTTTTTATACTGTCATTATACTCATTGATACTGTTTAGTGTTACGAGAACTGATATACAAAGCGTATTATCAAGTGCTGGGTGAAAATAAAACGTTGTTCAGGTTCCGTACAAGAATTATGTAATAGGTACTTACTTAGTTTTCTTTTTTTAGTTGTGGTAAAGTCACGCAACCACAAAATTTATTTTTGCTAGTAGCAAGAATAGGTCGGCTCGTCCGGGGAAGTATCTTCTATGTAATAATAATATATTAAATATATACGGACAAATCACACAGATTGAGCTAGCCCCAAAGTAAGTTCGAGACTTGTGTTATGGGATACTAACTTAACGATACTATATTTTATAACAAATACATATATAGATACACATCCAAGACCCAGGCCAATCTGAAAAAGATCATTACCATCTTGACCTGGCTGGGGATCGAACCCGGTCATTCTGTGTCGCAGGCTGGCGTGTTGACCGCTGCGCCACGGAGCTAGTCATGCTTCCTTCGGAGGCCCATCCTTCCCTCCCATAATATGTCCTCCTCCCAATGTCCTCTCCCCAACTCCTTGAAAGCCTGGCAACGCTCCTGCCACACCTTGGTGTTGCAGTGGTCCATGGGCAGCGTTGATCACTTACTATAACGTGACTCGCGTGCTCGTTTGCTGTCTTATATCATTAAAAAAAACAAAACAGGGTTGGACGGTCTCTTCGGTCGTTTGCAATACGAAGGACACAGGATTCGATACCCAGTGGGGGAAAATATTTGTATTTTATTTTTACAGGTATTGTCTGAGGTTTTGAAGATACATAATCGCCAAAGAGTTGGCGTCAGTCAGGGATGCATCCAGGACAACGCTAGTATGAGGAAGAGGATTTTAAAAGTAATTTGGTGGGTGGTATAATGGTGATTATGGAACACCATTTTTCACTTCTCTTTGAGACCAAACTTTATACCAAGTCTAGTTTCAGAAATAATTGTTGATAAATAACCTATTGACTATCTTTTGAATCGGTTTATGGATATAAATTTTAAATGATAACGGCGGAATAGAGGTATGTGCATCACAAACTGAACTCTTAGGCCGATCGTGCCTTTCTATCGCTTGTTCCGCGCTCTCGCTTGCACAAAGAACGTGACACTTTTTCGTGCGTGCAGCCGGCGTTCATCGATTTATAAGACGTAATCACGCCAAAAAGTGGACTTCTCTAAGAGTTAACAAGTTTACAAGGAATATAAAATCATGGGATGAGGAAAGAAAGGATGAGTATGGAATTAAAATTTGGGATGAGTGAAGAATTTTTAAACACACGGGATGAGAATACGTGGATGAATACGAAATAACCCGTTTATACTTCGTTTAGATTAAAATCACTACAAAATATTTGTATTTAATATCAAACAGAAATTGCATATCTGTCCAAGGAACCTTAAACCATCCTCTATCGACCGTCATTAAAATGACATGGAAAGAAACGTAGACCGCAATTATACAACTTTGCAATTAAAATAATGGCTGTCACACCTATGACAATTACTGTGTAAACTATGTTTTGGTGGCTCCTTGATTACGGCTAATCAAAAAACTTAATTCTCGGTAATGGCACAGGTAATAACGGTCGGTCTCTCGATACTCCTAGCCTAATTATTACTGCTTTTACTTCGCTCGCATTTGTTTAGTATAATTATAGCAGGTCATTTGTGATGTCATTTTTTTTTAATTATATTTATACAGGGTGAAATTGAATTCATTAGCAAATGTTTAAGGAGTGACTCAGACCACGAATCTAGACAGCTTTCAGGGACCAACTTCGACATCGTGAAAAAATTATCGGCTCTTTACAAAAGTGGAACATCTACTTGGGCAGAATCTATGGAACAACAGATTTTTTTTATCTATTTCGCAGTTTGTCCCATAATGAAAGTTGTTCAGATTCGTCTCCTTAAATCTTTGCTAATGAATTTGATTGAACCATGTACACATCAAGGTTACTTCAATAACAACAATTGTGTAATCTAGTATAATTTTAGGATGAGGAAGTGTTTTGGCATATATCAAAATTGTTAATTTTATCGTTCCTATTTAAATGAAATCACCTGATATGATATACGCGTTTTGTACGAAAATGTATTATTTTTTGAGTTACCAGCATTGTGTCCCATAGGGAAAGTTGTTTATTTTGACGGGCTGAGTCACCCCTTCACGGACGCGTCGTTGGTTATGTTACAAGCTGTATAACTATATTTATCGTTAGTCTCAGTAGCTTGTGTTAATCTATTATTCCATCCTGCTCACGAAGTTCTGATCCAAGATGCAGGGCTAAGTTATGTTTTGGTGTCTATTAATTTGCTAATAAGGCAAAGGCAAAAGCCATCGCCATACGTCACCTAATAGGCTAGTTAACTAAAAAAATATAATTAGTCCATCAGTTAGATATTCCAAAATATTGGACACGTATTTTTTCTTTTGTCGATTAAACAAAAAATGATAAAGATAGAGCCCTTTGAAATTCCGTGTGACGTCATAGTTTGCTACAATTTTTAGCAAACTTTGACGTCACGAACCCCCACTCCTGAACTTTGACGCGCTTTATCTTTATTATTCATTGTATATTTGACAAAAGAAAAAATAGGTGTCCAATATTTTCTAATTGATGGACTAATTGTTATGTTATTATTACGACCCAGGAAACTAGCCTATTATGGTGTATCATTTTACATCGGTATCATTATGATTTGTATAAATATAGCTGGTCATTTGTGACGCAATATATAACTTTTATATCTTTTATTTCATGTTCATAACTTTCCTATTGAACTTTGTACACGTATTGTAGACTTAAACATCTACATTTAAGAGCGCACCAATGCGACCCGGCTGAAGCCATTTCGCACCCCGCGCCCCGCGCGAAAGCAGGATAGATCTAATGACCGTAACGCGTAAAAAATGAGAAGAAGATAGTGGGTAGGCACAAGCGGGTGTCCTAGAATTAACGGGCGTAAGCGCCAAATCACTTAATTGTTATTTAAAATAAAAGTACGAGGTTAATGAGTAAAAAAACTTTGCCAGATTTTAGAACTAGTTATTGCTAAGCTAGGAAACTAAAAATCATTTCTAAAGACCTTAATGTTTCGCCGTTCTGACCACAAACATCAAAGAAAGGGGCTATGTTTGCAAAATAAAAGTATCGAGGCTTTTGTTATTAATCGTGTTTTCAGGTTGGACAGTTTTAAGAAAATATGTTGAAGTTTTATATATAATAAATAACAGGCATGTAGTCGTTATAGATATAGATATCTAGACGAATGTTCATTGACAAGTTTCGCATTCGTGCCCTCTTAAGAGTCCGACATATGCCAGGCGGCGTGGCGATACAAACGCGGATGGTCTAAACGGGTTGGCTACTTTGGATATTTTCGTTTTTTAGGAATATTCAAGGGTTATTCGAAAAAGAAAAACATATGATGGCTGCCTTATCTGTAATGCAATAATAATCAAAAGTTTCAAGGTTAATTTTAATGTATTTGGTGAATAATGCTATATACCGAGTAAATTAGACGTGATTTGGAGGCAACTTTGCAATTTTTTTCTATCGAGAAAATTTAACGCAATCGTGTTTTTGAGTCATATAGTTACCAGTGTTAGTCCTGAACTTTGATGCATTTTTATTTCAACTTGAGTATTTAATTATTATTGATATAACAGTCAATCATGCAAAGCAGTGTGAGGTAGTATGGGCCCTTAAGTTGAAAGTCCTTAATCATGCGTGCGTGTGTATACAAATTATATTCACCTATGTTTGCACACAAAAGTATTCTTTATCCTAATGACTATACTTATCAAAAAAGAAACAGCACATGATTATTATCGATCACCGCACCCTTGAGCTAAAAGAAAGAGTTTAATTTGCTTGCCTAGTAGGCAATTACGACTAATGATAATAGCTCTTTATTACTTATGTCCATTAGTGCTACTGACCCCTCGCGAAGGTCGCCATTTCTTTGCGTTTATATGAGATGTGTTGTCCTTGTGAAAATTATAGGAAACAGGATATTCGCATAGGAATTTGGTCGTTATAAGTGATGATTGTACAATGAAATATAATTTGATTTTGAATCATCATTCAAGCCCTAGCAATATTTACATCTCAGAGATGTAAATATTACTTAGGTTAGGATAACTATAAAGTAAAAAAGTGGCAAATGAAGACAAAAACATGACGCTGACCAGTTATTTGAATTTTTTAAATACTTTAGGGAATAATATGTCTTTGAGACACTAAAAAAGTTTTATTCATAGTATCACGACTTTTCCTCTTGCGGGGCAGACCGAGCCTAGGTTAACCTAAAAGCCACGCCTAGCATATTGGTGGGTGGTTTTATATTTATTGTAAACATTAAAGAAACTTTTTTTCTTCTATGCTGGTCTGGGAGAAAAGAAAAAACGTAGAATGTACCAGCTGCTTCTCTTCCCGCGCAGGCCGTAGAAACCGGCCAAGGGAATCGGCGCAAATCTAGAAACCACTTCGTTTTTTTTTTAGTTATTATTAATTTGTAATTTATTATTAATTTATAAACAAATAATAATAAATACTATTTATTTGGTCTTGTAAATAAAAATGAATAATTTTTATTCAAAACAACTTGTATCGCTTTTTGAACGTCATATGTTTCTGTTGCTTATTTTTCTTTCTTTTATGTTTGCAAAATCGAAAATCTACTAGCGTTGCTGAAATACGCCGAAAGAAACTCAGTCCAGTCTTGGTCTCTAGTTTACATAAAATTTTACTTCTAATACAGCCACACTCATAAATAACGTTTCTTCCTCAAATAAGCCGCGTCGTTACCGTTTCACGTAAATTTTTTAATAACCAAATAGGTTATTTCTTCCGAGCAAAAGTCCTAATGGCTATATAATTGGACTTACCACTTATATTTTATCGTAACGTGTATAAGACGCTTAATATACCGCGATAAGGCCGCTTATAGTTAATTTTATGAGAATGATAATTTTGAACTCATTTCACGTGTTTTACTTTGTACAACGACTATAAATTCATTTAAGTATCCTTTGTAAGTATACTGTTTCTTAATAAATAAAGTATCTACGTCTAAAGTTTAAATACCAAGGATTTTTACCGATTTCGAATACGGAGGTACTGCATTATATTTTATACATCGTGAAATTTTTATCGTTTTGGACCCTTAAAGGGGTGACTCAGACCATCAAAATGAACAACTTTTCCTATGGGAACAATGCTGGGACCTAAAAAAAAATCGACTTTTCCATACAAACTGGCCGGGCGGCCGAACTCTTTTGTATGGAAATGACGAATTTTTTTTTGAGTTCCTAGCATTGGTCCCATAGGAAAAGTTGTTCATTTTGATGGTCTGAGTCAACCCTTTAAGGATTCAAAACGATAAAAATTTCACTTGTATGTTTATAGATGTATCCATGCTGGTCTGAAATAAAAGAAAAAACGTAGAATGTACGAGCTGCGTCTCGTCAGCTCGTCAGATGGTAAACGCCGATCAAGGTAATGGGCGAAGATCTAAAGAATTATATTAGTAGGCGATGCGGCTAGCAACCCGTCACTATTTGGATTCTAATTTCCACCTAATGTTCACTAACATGCTAAACGTGGCTCCTAGGTCTCAAAGACTCCCCTGACTCAAGGACGAAGTAAAATTTTCTAAGGCAATGAGAATGTTAAGATGAATATGTGGAGTAACTCGAAAGGATAAAAAAAGGAATGAGTATGTAAGAGAAAGTATGAAAATGGCACCTGTGACAGAAAAATTAAAGAGCAATGGGTTCAGCTGGTTTGGACACGTTATGCAGAGGGAAGAAAATCATCTTACTTAGAGGGTTCTAGGTATGCAAATTGAGGGACGTCGAAGTAGGGGAAGACTAAACAAACGCTGGATTGAGTGCGTCAAACAGGATATGGATATGAAGGGCTTAACAGAACTTGACAAGCGACAGAGCAAACTGGAAGAGAGACGTGCTGTACCGACCCCACATAACAGGAGGAAAAGGATAAAGAGAAAGAAATAAAATTCCCTGTCCTATACATACAAACCAGTAAGCGCCACATCGGATGTATTTATAATAATAAAACATTATTGTTTCATTCAAAATCAAGAACTGATTTGCTTCCTGAATAATTAAAAGTCGAATAATTAATCATAATCAAAATACACATCAAAATGCAACAATAAGCGCATAAAAACTCCCTGTTAAATCACTGTTCAAGGAAAACGAGAAAAAACCGGGCAAGTGCGAGCCGGACTCGCGCACGAAGAGTTCCGTACCGTTATCTATAAAAACGGAAAAAAATGGCAGATGGCAGCCGGGACCACCGGTTTAACGTGCCTTCCGAAGCACGGAATCATCTTTATTATCAGACAATCAGGTGATTCAAGCCTGCAATGTCCTAATCAAACTGGAAACAACTAAACAAAGTATGCTTCCGGTGGGAATCGAACCCACGACCCCCGGGTCAACAGGCAAACGCCTTAACCACTGGACCACGGAGGCTGTTAAGTATCAAAAATAAACGATTTTTTATAAAGATATATTATTTATATCTCTGATATTAAGAGTCATCATCATCAGGTCCTTTTTAGTCTACACTACAGGAGCACGACCCTCTCTGTACTACTAGAGCCATACTTGGCCAGAGCAGCCAGAGGACTTGGCCTACACTCTCCACACTGGCCAGACAAGTTGGAGAGGTCTCTTAGATATTTATAAGCTTTGTTTAGCTTGTATTTCCTAAGTCGCCTTCTACGACATCCACGGGAAGACGTGGAGTGGTCCTATTCTACTCTGCCGGATACCACACGGATATTAAGAGTAAATATAGTTTAATTGTTTAAGCCAGAGGCGACGTTTACATTTTATCAATAAACCACACAACTATGTCATGATATTGACGTTGTAATTATTTTTAATAATAGTGCACGACAGTGAAACATTTATTTCGATACTTTGAAAGTTATTTCGTATACGAGAGGATTTTTTAAAATTAAACAAGTTTTGTATTGAATATTTTTCACTCATCAAGCAAGAACCCTCTGATTTTTAAATAACTACAAAAATGTTCGATGACCAAGCGAGCAATGACGATAGCACGAATTGTAATCACTAGGTACTTAATTATAGAAATCCTTACTAATATTATAAATGCGATAGCGAGTTTGTTTGTTCGTTTATTTGTTTGTTTGTTACGCTTTCACGCCGTAACTACTGAACCGATCATCATGAAATTTTGCATACTAGTTCTCTAGAGTACGGAGAAGGACATAGGCTACCTTTTACTACCTTTAAAAGTACTATTCCCGAGGGATCGACATTGACGCTGACGGAGCCGCGGGCCAAAGCTAGTTATATATAAATTATTACATACAAGCTTTTATTGCGAAATGCAAATAAAAACTATATTATTTCAAAATTTCTTGCTATGTACATCTGGCATTAGTGTTACCATACAATATCAATTCAGAGGCTGCCCACTATAAGAAAAGGTATGTAATTTTCTCATTATTCTGTATCCGGGATCAAATTAGAAATGAGACGCGGGAAAACGGATTAATCATACAATGTATCTATAACCTAGTAGTTAATTCTCGACAAAATGGTATCTTATTGTTTTAAACGCGCGATCGCTCCATTGTGAGGCGCTTCACAACTTCTTGTCATCGCCCTGGTTTTTTTACATCTACATAATAACTTAATTGCACGACATTGTAAAAATTGATAACCGTTTCCTCACTCTAAGAGCGTAAAGGTACACTTGATTCGGTCGCATTATATCAGTCGCTACCGTTGAACTTTAAAGTTCGACTGCACCGAGCGGCGGCAGCGACACTTGTCGCCGCAATTGATGACTTTATCATGAATTCGTATGGAATACATACATACATAGTATCACGACTTTTTCTGTTGAAGGGTAGAGAGAGACAGTCTATAAGACCTTATGGCCACATTTAGCATTTTGGTGGGCGTATAGATGGAAAACGGAATAAAAGTAGTAATGGGTTGCTAGCCGCATCGACTATTGACATGATCCTGCAGATTTTCGCCCATTCGCCGATCGAGGATCGGCTTACTTTACGATCTGCGCGGAAAGAGAAGCAGCTGGCACATTCTACATTTTTTCTTTTCTTCCAGAACTGCATGGAAGAAATTTGTATGGAATGACTTTGAATTTCAGCGACAGCGAGGTGTCGCTGTCATTCAATTATAAATGTCGCTGGCCACGACAGGTGTCGCGACAATGCCGTCGCCAAACTTCAAAGTTTACCTTAAACTCGTAACGCAGGCCTTAACTCTTAATAAGCGAACCCATAAATTCACTCACTAATTGGTGCGATTAGAAAATTTAATTATTTTATAGTTTTCTTTTGTTAATTTTATCGGGGTCTTTACGACCGCGCGCGATTAGTTTCTATTTAATACTTTATCGATTGTTAACGTGTTATTTGGTAGATTTCACCAATTAAAAATTTAAAGACGCATGTCGCGCCATGCTTATTAATTGATTGTTTTTAGAGGTGGGCGTTTACGTTATTTTTGTCTGTTTTTACTAAGCTACAATTATTTGGTTTGTAATGATAACGATAGACAGTTATCATTACGTATCTGCTTTGAATTATAGTCATCGACTCTATAATCTTCTTGTTTAATAGATTGAAAATACTGTTCTAATATTTGTCTTTTATACGGCATTCAAAAATTTAAGTTTAAGTAGTTAGGTATTGTATGCGAGTTTTTTTGTACTACCATATCTCTTTTTCTTTATCGACTAATTACCTCAATAAATTTAGACGTATATATCATCTGAATGCATAAAGTTTGTCAGATGACATAGGCTACAATTTTTTTGGCAGGGAGGCCGTTTTTTTTTTCGAAACTATTACAACAGTGACACCTCTTTAGGGTATAGGTATATATTCTTAAGATAACCTTGCAAGGACCATAAAGGGGACACAAAGCCCGTCAATATAAACAACTTTTCCTATGGGACCAATGTTGGGAATTCAAAAAATTTCGCCCTTCCATACAATTTGTCCGACCGTAAGTTAGTAAGTAAGTTCTTATTCGATTTTAAGCTTTCGCGGGCACAATTACTATTATAGTCACGTTGGGACATAACGCAATTTTTTTTTTTAATTTGTATATTTCGGCAACATTGCAGCCGCCATTTTCACATACTGACTCTAGTAAGTAAAAATAATTTATTGCGACACACAGATACATTTGAATTTAAACAATAAATAAAACAGCACAATAGGCGGCCTTATCGCCAAGGCAATCTCTTCCAGGCTACCTTTGGGTGAAAGGAATAAATTGACGAAATTAATGGGTGATGCTCTAGGTAAGTCCCGTAGTGACAATATTAATAATAGTTCTTATTATATCAAATCTCTTTTAAAAAACAAATGTAAAAACACCCTCCTAATATTAAAATTACTAGATTATCCTCTCCATTCATTTGTGCCGTCAATTTTGTATTCAAACCACCCCAATCGCCCTAAAAAAGCAAATTGTAGTTTGTAATCGATCAATGCTAATGCAGTAAACATCCAGTCAGTATTTTAAATCGAAAAGCCGACGCGAGGCGTCTATCAGCTAGTTGAAAAGGGAAATCAGTCAATAATGCACTAATTTCCTTTCCTTAATGGCCCAGTCCGGCCCTGTACTCAGACACTATTACGACAGCAAGTTAGTGCTTAATGAAATAACTTGCACCTAAACACTAGTGTTGTGTTGTGAGTTGAAGATGTGTTGAGTTTAATTATTTCGCACGTACGTTAATGTATTTTACTAACGTAGTTTATCTTTATCATATGGCATTTTATGTATTTGTGGTGAATTACGTTACGACAGCAAGTTAGTGCTTGATGAAATAACTTGCACCTAAACACTAGTGTTGTGTTGTAAGTTGAAGATGTGTCAAGTGTAATTATTTCGCACGTACGTTAATGTATTTTACTTACGTAGTGTATCTTTATCATATAGCACTTTATGTATTTGTGGTGCATTACGAATCAAGTTAGTGCTTAATGAAATAACTTGCACCTAAACACAAGTGTTGTGTTGTGAGTTGAAAATGTGTTGGGTTTAATTATTTAGCACGTACGTTAATGTATTTTACTAACGTAGTTTATCTCTATCATATGGCATTTTAATGAAATAACTTGCACCTAAACACTAGTGTTGTGTTGTGAGTTGAAGATGTGTTAAGTGTAATTATTTCGCACGTACTCTAACGTATTTTACGTTTATCTTTATCATATTCCATTTTATGTATTTGGTGTAGAGTATTACGTCTTTAAGTAATTTGATTGCTTAGTGCAAATCTAATATTGTGCAATGGCAACTCTAATATTGTGCTGTTAGTTGAAGATGTGTTGAGTTTAAGAATTTCGCACTAACGTTTACGTATTTTTATCTTTATTACGAGTATGTTTATATTTATTTATTTATTTATATTTATAACTTGCACTTAAACACTACTGTGGTCTTGTTAGTTCAAGATGTGTCGAGTTTAATTATTCCTCAAGTACGTTAACGTAGTTTATCTATATCGTATCTATTTAAAGTATTTGTCGTGTAGAGTATTACGACGGCAAGTTAATTGCTCGCACTAAACTCGAGTGTTGTGTTGTAAGTTGAAGATGTGTTGTATGTTTAAATATTTCGCACTCACGTTAACGTATTTTTATGTATGTTATGTAGTTATATAGTATATTGGCAACAGGTTAACTTTAGTCTTATTACATGCACTTCAACACTACTGTCATGCTGTCAGTTGAAGATGTGTTGAGTTTAATTATTTCCCAAGTATATTAAAGTTTTTTTTATGATATATGGCGGCACACGAGCAAGTGGGTCACCTGATGGTAAGTGTTCACCGCTGCCCATGGACATCTGCAACACCAGGGTGTGATAGGTGCGTTGTTGGCTATTCAAGGAATTGGGGGAAGGAAATGGGGAGGGGAGGGGGAAAGATGGGCCTCCGGCTCTCTCACTCACCGAACGAAGTATAGAAGCAGTAAAGCTTCTACTCAGAAGTCGATTTTCTGTGAGATTGTGGTACTTCCTCGGACGAGCCGGCCCATTCATGATACTAGCAATTTATTTTGCCGGTAGCGTAGCTCTACCACGACTGATTTTGCGTACTTTAAATCTCTTTTATTCATCTCCCTGAAAATACTTTGAACTAAAACTAGTGTTGTGTTGATTTATTTGGAGAACTTTGCGTAGTATGTAAACTTATTTTACGTATGTCGTCACGTCCCTATGATATTGTTCTATTACAAAGCTTGCATTTAATGAAATGACGTACATCTTAAAACATATAAGTTGCACATAATAAAGCCATATTGTGTTGCAAAGAGTAAACTTTTTAAGTTGTTAGTATGTGATAGCAACTACAATTATAGATCTATCAGTAATTATTTACGAGATGGATCCTTGTTGGTGTCATTTTTAGGGTACTGTACAACCGAGTGAGAAAACGGAAACCCTAAATGATTACTCTTGTGTCTGTCTGTCGCACTAATTGCGAAGTTGAAATGTATACATTTAAAGATTATATGACCCAAAACTGCACTTGTTTGGTAACAAAACGTAAACAATAACTATTTATGGCAAAAATCTAGGCTTCTCCATGTTCCTTGAGGACTTAGTGGACTATTTATAATCCACTCAGTTTTCTTTCGATATTTCCATACTTATATTAGGAGCTTAAATTCTTTTTTAAGCCATTTTAAGTTCTATTTTTAAATAAATATTTGAATTCGCATTGTATTATAATTGCTGCGACGTGCGACGGCGCGACACGCGAAGCTCCTCGTATCATAAGTGCCCCCATACACGTACCCACACAGAATACACACCCCAATGCTCATAATTTGCTGACAAGAAAACAAAAAAGGAAAAAACTCGGGAGCGTGCAGGACAATGTCTGTGTTGTGTTCCGCAGATTTTATTAACAGCTGTGCAAGGAAGATTTCGCGGATTTCTACCAACGAAGTAGTTGATGAGTACTGTGATTATTTCCACACAGAGGTGCTGATAAGAGCTTGACTCTTAAGTCTGATATTTGAGAGGCAAGCTCTCATCATTATAGAGTCGTTAAATACTTTTTACGCATCCAGAACAAAATCAAAGTATGTGTGGTGGACTCTATAAAATAACCAACTTAATATCTTTCTAAGTAGTTAATCAGAGAAAAATATATAGTTATAGTTTTGAAACATAGCCAGTGCATTTTCACAATATATTAAAGAAATTTGCAGTATTTACAAAACAATCGCAAAAAAAATATTTGAGCCGCTATAACTAAATGAAGGCATCAAACCAACTACCTTAATCCTTAAAGATACCGTTTCCCCCATTTGTCTCCGGAACCCCAAAAAGAAAAAAAACACGGCACCCGTTCTAATTAGGTCGTCGAGTGAGAACGGGGCGTTCGTCAGCACAATAATAATTAACACTGCCTGTAATGAAGCGTACCATAAAAACTAATTGGAGACCCTACAATCGTATCGCGGGGTACCAAAGACCGGTCGCCGATTTCGATATAACCATTGACAAAATAATCATCATAATTGAATTATACAGCGTGATTTTGAACCTCTGAACTATATTGAAATGCTGAAATCAGAATCCCTAATGAAATATAGAATTGCAAGAAAAAAGATGAAAATCGATGATTTAGGTGATTATACCACCATATTACAATAAATAGTAATAACCGAGCGAAGCTCGGTCGCCCAGGTACTTGTTACTTAAGAGTAAACATATATTGAAATAATGATTTCAAAGCTATGATTCTATATATTTCATTGTAATTTACTGTGGCTTATTATGTGTAAGTTAATGTTAAAACAGACGATTTAAAGTTATTACGACGTACTGACGCACACCGAAAAAAAAATCAAATTCAAAAGTGTCGTGGGACCAGTTACCAATTTCGGTAGAACCTTCGAACAATTAAACAATAATATGAATTGACTTATGGATCGAGTATCGTTGAATAAGCTTCTATTACAAATTCAACTGTGACTTAATAGCAAACATATACTAAAATAACGATTTCAAATATATGATATATTGTAATGAAGCAGCTTTATAAACTTTTTACTTCAAAATGGTGTGTGTTTGTTGAGTGGTTACGGGGTACTAAAGCCCGGTCGAAGATTTCGGTAAAATCATTGACAAATAATCCTTATAATTTAACAATAATATGACTTACGGATCGAGTATCGTTGAATAAGGTTTTATTACGAGTTCAATATTGTTACTTAAGAGTAAAAATATAATGAATACGATTTCAAACATATGATTTGTAATAAAGCAGCTATAAAAATGAATTGGGGGCCCTAAAATCGTGTTACGGGGTGCTAAGGACTGGACGCCGATTTCGGTAGAATCATCGGACAAATAATCATAGACTCGCAGTTTAGTACTTAGTTCCATAATTGAATATATGGAACTATAGATGGAACTAATACGGTGTTACAATTAAAACAATAATAACTTCTAAGGGTAAGGTCACACCATGATACTCAAGATTTTAGCAATACATAATGATTTTGAATTCCCTAGGAACACTTTAATGTCGGAATCAAAATGCCTAATTGAATATACACAAAATGGGCCTCCTATACTGATTCACCGATCTGCTGGTCAATTTTCTATGGGAATTCAATTTTTTTTTTCAGTTAGGTACCTTTTTTCTTACGGATGTATATTCTATTAAAGGTCTGCATCTGTATATCGCAAAATATCAGATTAATATAGGAGATAGACAATCCTTATCATCTAAAAAACTAGTTCTTAATGCTTCACTCGTTTTGATCAATACATGATTAAATTACTGTCAGTCAGTTGACAATTTAATTGCTTGTATTTACTGATACAATTCATTGGACAAACGACCAGATGGATAACTTAAGTATACTAGTGACAAAAAGTCAAATAATGCATGAAATAACTAGTTTTCCTGAAAATTAGGTTGCAGTATTCTACAGATATTAATTCTGGCAATACGAATAATAAGTCTCGAATCTCGAAAAAGAAACGGATATCCGCCAGGATAATGCAAATTACAACAAAAACTAGAACAAGTTTGTCGAACAGTCGTAAGCTCCACGCTGACCAACATAACAATTACAGACCACACGTCTGTCCGTTTGTGCGTACATTTAAAACGCATTTTAATTATGCTTATTAACAATTAAAGGCAATCCACGAATGTAGGTCAAGTCGGTTAAAAGGAATAAATCAAGTGTGTGCCAACCAGGACACAAAACGCTTAGAGAAGAGAAATATAGCTACAATTACGTGTACGTAAGGGTGTTACTGTAGTAACACCCTTATATTTTTAGTCGGAAAAACCTTGACACTCGCCCTGAAGATGATTAGGCTGAAGCTGTCGGCATTATTCGCACTAAAATACGCGAGTTAAACAGTTTTATTTAATATAAGAATGATATCTCGAGTAAGTTTTAATAATATTATTACAAATCTTTTGTAAATAAACTGATAAATTCCAAAGTATAGTTCCTAAAGATGATACTGTAGGTACGTTATTATAGCTATACAAAATGTATTATTTTGTCATAATCACATTATCATAAGATACAATAGCGAATGTTTTGCAGTAAGTTTAGTGTGCTACAAGTGTCATCATTACCCAAAATTTAAATTGATTCCATCATCATCATCAGGTCTTTTTAGTCTCCACTGCAGGAGCATGACCCTTTCTGTACTACCGGAGCCATACTTGGCCAAAGCAGACAGAGGATTTGGCCTACACTCTCCTCGCTGGCCAGACGGGTTGGAGAGGTCTCATTGTTAGTCGCCTCTTACGACCTCTATGGGAAGACTAGGAGTAGTCCTATTCTTCTCTTCCAGAAACCACACGGCTAATTGATTCCGTGCTTCCTACCTTTTTCTAAAGCCACTTGCAATTTATTTTTTCAAAACAAAACGCGCTGAGTTCAAGGAACATTATGCGGCAGGGCAAGCAAAGTAAACCTAGAAATTAATTATAAAACATATATAAATCGCTATAAGTAATAAGTATGTAAAGTTTGCTACGTTTTATCGACTACTACCTACATTCCTTATCTGAAGGCGACCCATCGTGCAGACATGAAAAACGAAGTGCAAACATAAGCTTTTTTTCTCTACTCTGCGTGTTTTGAGACCATGATCTCATGAACATACGCTGTTTATCACTAAGCTTTACGTACGCTTTTATATCTTCGAGATAAAGTTCATAATTGATTGATTTAGCTACCGTTAAGTTGGTAACTAAAGGCCGTGCGTGTCATTACATTTTATTTTAAGATCATTAATTTGCTACAATGTTCTCGTGATTGATATAACTAGAAGATAACTTATCCTTATTAGGACTTGTTTTTATGTTATGTAGGTGTCGTGTTAATTATCTAGGTTGGACTTACTCAAACTATTATAATCCGATTATAAACTATAACTAGAATCCATTATTAATACAAATTAAATTACCTTAAGTACTCTTAATAAATTAAGAAATAAAATATGGTGAAAAATATTTCATGCGGGCGTGACTTGAACCAGCGAACTAGGTCTATGTGTATATCAATATAGTATTGTTAATCTATACATATAATAAAACAGTAAAAATATTTTGTCTGTACATTTAGAATTTTTGACTGAAATGGATAGAGGGACACTTAAAAAGAATAATAGAAAGCAAAAAAAAATTTTCCGAATTTCTTGTCTGTCTGTCTGTCTGTCTGTCTGTCTGTCTGTATGTATGATCACGATTATCTCCGAAAATACTGAATCGATTTACTTCAAACTTTCACCAATTGCTTTGTTTTAACCCAGCAAAACATTTAAAGTTTGTTTCATCAAAATCGGTTCATTAAAAAAAAAGTTATCGTCATTTGAATGAACTTAAGGCATTAGTTTGCATACACGGTGAATTTTTTATCGTTTCGGACCCTTAAAGGGGTGACTCAGACCAACAAAATGAACAACTTTTCCTATGGGAACAATGGTGGGAACTCAAAATAAAATTCGACATTCCCATACAACCTGGCCGGGCGGCGGGAATTTTTTGTATAGAAATGAGGAAATTTTTTTTTTGGTCCCGGCATTGGTCCCATAGAAAAAGTTGTTCATATTGATGACCTGAGTCACCCCTTTAAGGGTCCAAACTGTTCCTGAGGGATGGACACTAACGGCGGCGGCGTAGCCGCGGGCAAACGGCAAACCAACCTAAACTGCTGCGCCTAGAAACTTGAAATTTGGTACAGGGGTTCTTTTAAAGATGTGAGTGAGCGCTAAGAAAGTATTTTTAAGAAATTTAACTTCTAAAGGGGTAAAATTTATATGGAATTTTCTCATTTCTGGACTAAGAAGTATGAAAGTAGGTATATAAGTTCTAGATTAAAATTTAAAAAGATGTGTGTAGGTAGATGAAATTTGCTAAATTCCCCCTTTAAGGGGTAAAATGAGGGTGGATGGGTGGTATAAACTTTGTATGGAAATTTTCTCATTTCTGGACTTAGACGTATAAAAATAAGTATATAAGTTCTAGGTTACAATTAAAAATATCTGTGTAGGTAAAATGGACGATATTTTTCCCTGTAGGGGTAAAATAGCGGGGTAAAGATTGTATAGGAATTTACTTATTTCTAGACTTAGAAGTATGAAAATAGGTAAATAAATTCACGATTACAATTGAAAAAGATCTGTGTAGGTTAACTGGAAAAAAACCCTCAGAAGGGGGATAAAGTTTGTTTGGAAATTTTCTCATTTCTGGACTATGAAGTATGAAAATAAATAGGTATGTAAGTTCTCGATTACAATTAAAAAAGATATATGTGGGTGAAATGGACTGAATTCACTCCTAAAGGGGTAAAATGGGAGGGTAAAGGTTTTATGGAAATTTTCTCATTTCTGGACTGGTATAAATAATATCCATACTTCTATACTAATACTAATATTATAAATGCGAAAGTAATTCTATCTGTCGTTTTTTTACGCTAAATTTGGTATGGAGGTGTGAGGCCCGGGGAAGGACATAGGGTATGTTTGATTCCGGGAAATTCTACTGTTCCCGAGGGATCGACACTAACGCGGGCGGAGCCGCGGGCAACAGCTAGTGCAAAATAAAACACTTATATAAAAAGTACCATATGTAATCTTTTTATACACCCTTTACGTTATACCGAACTTAATTCATAATTAATTTAATTTTGCACGCTGTTGATTTTAGGCACATTGGCAGGCATTTTTACATTTAGTAATTATAAAAATACTAGCTTTCGCCCGCGGCTCCGCCCGCGTCAATGTTGCTCCCTCGAGAATAGTTACTTTTTCCCGGGATAAATGGTAGCCTATGTCCTTCTCCTTACTCCAGAGAACTTGTATACAACATTTCATAATGATCGGTTCGGTAGTTACGGCGTGAAAGCGTAACAAACAAACAAACAAATAAACAAACAAACAAACTCACTTTCTCATTTATAATATTAAGTAAGGATAAGGAAGTAAGGATATATCATTAATGAGTTAAAAGGAATTATTAAAGGTCTTTAAAATTATTAAGCTCCACATCTTATATCTTCTTAATATATATAAATCTCGTGTCACAATGTTTGTCCTCAATGGACTCCTAAACCACTTAACCGATTATAATAAAATTCGCACACCATGTGCAGTTCGATCCAACTTGAGAGATAGGATAGTTTTTAACTTATGGCGAAACGAAGTTCGCCGGGGCAGCTAGTATGTATATAAAGCTTGCATGAGTTCAGTAAGAGGTGTCATCGTCAACTGCTTGGCCGGTGGTATGGCATCGTGTTCAAGCGTCAGGCCTGCTGAGCTCCTACTTGCTTTTTCGCCATTCATTCGAGTGACTAGTATCCCAATATTCGCTATGTATGCTAATACATAGCTAATAAAAGCTAATATATGGCTAGCTCCGTGGCGCAGCGGTCAACACGCCCGCCTGCGACACGAGAGAGCCCGGGTTCGATCCCCGGCCAGGTCAAGATGGAAAATGATCTTTTTCAGATTGGCCTGGGTCTTGGATGTGTATCTATATATGTATTTATTATAAAATATAGTATCGTTGAGTTAGTTTCCCATAACACAAGGCTCGAACTTACTTTGGGGCTAGCTCAATCTGTGTGATTCCGTATGTATATTTATTAACACCTTTACTCCCTTCCCAAACCCCACAAATTCCTATCCTTCCCCATCTTAATAATACTTCTGATAAGCAGTAGGGTCGAAAGCACAAGAAGCCAAAATATGGTAATATTTTTAGCTTAACACATAGAGAGGAGCCCGATAGCCCAGTGGTCGTAAGCATTATTAGCGCACTAAAAATTAAGCAACCCCGGGCGTGGTCCTCACTTGGATGGGTGACCACCAGTTGCACCAAAATTTCTTTGAGCTCCTCCGAGCTTTGAAAGCCACGTTAAGCCGTTGGTCCCGGTCGACATTACTAGATGCTATGTTTGTTGTTTTTCGTGTGTGCAAGTGGCCAACACTGGTGTCAGCCAAAGCATGGAGCTAGGAATCCTTAAAAGAGGCCTTTGTCCAGCAGTGGACTTCTTACGGCTGAAAAAGTGATAAATAAATGATAAAAACACATGATTTTCAAGATCTTATGCTTTAAATAGATCTTTCTCTACTGAACTATGCTCAGGAACACTGTTTACAGTTTTTCTCTGACAATTATGCTAAGAGCGTTTAATGTATGTAAACATTAATGTTAGTTTCTCAGAAACTGTGTCGCTTAATTAGACTCATTGTGATGTCAATAGCTACCGGTCTTATTAGAACGAGTACAATCGTTGACATAATAATAACATGCGGAGAGGACAAATTATATATCAAAACAGCTCTGACGAGCACCTTAAAAGGGCATGACCTGAAGCCGTAAGCTAGTAGTATTTCATATTTATCTCGAGCTCCTTTGCACGAACAACAGTAACTGGTATCAACAGTCAGTTCTTCAGCACACATGATGGTAGTTGTAAGTAAACTTTAAACTAACTAGCAGTTCACCGCACACTTAAAACTCGTAAACATTTATAATCATGACATATACATTGCTTTTTCTAGCCTCATCATCATCATTTCGTGTAGGTGTCACGGTCAATCGACCATGCACACCCTGGTGTCAGAGTTCTTCGGAACCGCCTCTCGGCCTTTCACGTGGTTCCTTTAACGACTACCAGATGGCAGCCGGGACCAACGGCTTGACGTGCCTTCCGAAGCACGGAATCATCTCAGCCTGCAATGACCTAACCAAACTGGAAGCAACTTAACAAAGTATGCTTGCCGTGGAAATCGAACTCACGAGCCCCGGGTCTACAGGCAAACGCCTTAACCACTGGACCACGGAGGCAGTTTTTCTAGCCTGTCGCTACCGTGTCCCACTGCTGAGAGTGCTGTCTGATACTGCCCACTTCATACATTCAAAAATTTCGCCACAGTTACAGAAAAACACGATTACATACGATACAGGCCGGTCGATTTACAAACGATAATTTTACGTGATAACGGTAGAAGAGAGATAGATGCGTCACAAGCCGAACGCTTAGGCCGATCGTGCCTCTCTATCGCTTGTACCGCGCTCTCGCTTGCACACGGAACGTGACATTTTTTCGTGCATGCAGTCGGCGTTCCTCGACAAACAATAACTTTTTTGAGTTTATAGGATTCATGGATGTAATATAATGATGTAATAGAAATAACACTAAGTAAGTTTTATAAACTTTTTTTGATACCAACTGTACAAATCGAGACCTACATAAAGCCAATCCATTATAAAATTACATTACGGTCATTTAACATAAAAACAGGTCTTATAATTATATTATAATATAGTATAATAATAGATTAGCGTAGATAACTCGAGATGATTACGGCGAGCGAATGCAAAGTAATGAATGTCAAGCTGTCGAGTTGTCGATGGAAATACCACGTATGTCGGAGTCATAAAGTTAATATAAAGTATAGCGTTCAATATAAAGTAATAAAATGAAGTTTCTAGATATCTGTTTCTTGTTCGATCCCTGGCCAGTTCAAGATGAAAAAGGTTTTTTTCTGATTGACCTGGGTCTGTTGATGTTTATCTATATAAGTTATTACTATTTATTGTAATCATCATCATCATTTTGAGTAGGTGTCACGGTCAATCGACCATGCACACCCTGGTGTCCAGAGTTCTTCGGAACCGCCTCTCGGCCTCTGACGTGGTTCCTTTAACGACTACAAGATGGCAGCCGGGATCACCGGCTTAGCGTGCCTTTCGAATCACGGAATCATCTTTATTATCAGACAATCAGGTGATTCACGCCTGCAATGTCCTAACCAAACTGGAAACAAGTAAACAAAGTATGCTTCCGGTGGGAATCGAACCCACGACCCCCAGGTCAACAGGCAAACGCCTTAACCACTGGACCACGGAGGCTATTGTAATATGGTGGTGTTTAGGTGATAATCTACATTTATGAGAAATATATTTTGGTATCTCAAACATTAACTATTTTTTTTAAATTGTCTAAAAACAATAAATATTAAAAAAAATATAAACTTGAACAAATATAAAAAAGTACAAAAGTTAGTCACCGAGCGTGATTCGAACCCGTACCACTCGTTTTTTGCCGTCCGCGTCTTAAGGGCCCGTACTACCTCACACTGCTTTGCATGATTGACTGTTATATCAATAATAATTAAATACTCAAGTTGAAATAAAAATGCAGCAAAGTTCAGGACTAACTCTGGTAACTATATGACTCAAAAACACGATTGCGTTAAATTTTCTCGATAGAAATAAATTGCAAAGCTGCCTCCAAATCACGTCTAATTTACTCGGTATATAGCATTATTCACCAAATACATTAAAATTAACCTTGAAACTTTTGATTATTATTGCATTACAGATAAGGCAGCCATCATATGTTTTTCTTTTTCGAATAACCCTTGAATATTCCTAAAAAAGGAAAATATTCAAAGTAGCCAACGCGTTTAGACCATCCGCGTTTGTATCGCCACGCCGCCTGGCATATGGCGGGCTCTTAACCCGTGGGAGTAGACTGACAGTGGCCGGCAGGAAGAAATTAGCGACCATATTCTGCGTGGAAAGAAAAACGCATGAAAACTCGAAAACACGCTTTGTCCCAAACATAAGACTAATTTAGATCGATTGTTTACCCCCGAAAAGAGCATAAAGAAAAACAAATAGAAGACGTTGTGAGTTGCCAACGTTTTGATGACCTTGTGGCTTATATTCAATATTCAATTCAATATTGTATAAGTTGCTGCGTTCTGACGCGAGCTAAATTACACCGTATCGCTAACTAAGTACAGTCGGGGCAGATAAATGTGACCCTAATATACAATTTAAAATCTGTTGTAAGAGGGGTCAGTTTTATCTCCCCCCGACTGTACATTGAGTTGATATTTCTTTGAATACCTTTGCAGAGTGCGACTTACGTACGTAAGTACTCGTACTTATTATGTGGTGTGAGTGTGACGTAACAACACTTATGATCCCTCCTCCCTTATTGCCACACTTTGTTGATCCCTCACCTAAGGTGTGACGAAAATATACTGCAATCAGTCGACGACATTGTTTAACCTAGTCTCGTAAGTAGCAATAATTTACAACAAACATCGCCTTTGAAATCAATACGTAATTTATTAATACACGACCTTCTACCCACCATTAATTATTTAACAATCCACGATTATGGCATTCAAATTGCAAATTATGTTTTTCTAATAGTTTTGTAATGACTTAGTATAGTGCGTGCTTCAGATTGAGCAAGTAAGTTGGGAGAGTCTCATGGCAATTAGGTATATAACAGATTCCGGACTCAAGTGGGCCGAAGCAAGGCGAACATGAATAGGTGGGGTACAGCTCTGATATTTCCTGTACATGTGGTGCTACTCCTCAGACCGTGTCCTACTGCCTGCACAGGCGAGGAGCTAAACAATGCCACTGATAACGCTGTGTCTGTGGCAGAGTTCTGGTCAACACAAATTTAATTCGCCCGAGTCGACACGATATGAACAAGAAGAAGGTATAATATAAATATATATATCTACAAAACTTATCCATACTAGATAGTCAGAATTCCATTTTTTTGTGTTAACGTTGAGTAGGCTTGTGTCCTGGATCGAATGAATAGTACAAATAAATTATAGTATTAAAGTTAGACGGTCAGTTAAATAATTAAAAAATATTAGACACGTATTGTTCTTTTGTCATTTAAACAATAATTGATAAAAATAAATAAATAAATAACGTCATTTATGGCCAGATTAGCTTTCACTAGACAAAAACAAAAATTACAATCTTCTACAGTAAAAAATAGCAAAAGAATGCCTCAGATTGTGCTATACCTTACCACGAAAAGTTCATCAGAGGGACTCGTGACGTCACAGTTTGCTAAAAGTGTAGCAAACTGTATAGTCACAAGCTATTTGAACTGGCTATATCTTTATCCCTTTTTACTTAATTGATGAATGAAAAATACATCTCGTATTTTTTTATCTAACTGACGAATTAATTATATTAAAAATACCAAGCGAATGAATAAAAAAAGTAGCAATATTTTCCTAATGCAAATTGACAATATCAGTATTAAGAGATAGCACCTATTATGATAGAACCTATTCATGCTTTTTGGCTTTACACATCCTATCAATACAAAAAGACGTGGTGTATATGTAACCGACCAGTGAACTCGACCAATGTGCTAGTAAAAATCGTTTAATAGCGTTTACTAATTAGTACGATACTATAAGTATGTGGGAAGTATATAATTATCGGCATATTGTCGGTAAGTATGTGTTTTGTAATCGACTAGTAATTGTTAACAAAATCGCTAAAGCGATTATGTCGATGAGATGATCTAACGCTCTATAAGTATTGTATTGATGATCACTAACTACGGACTTATTAATACTTTACACATTTTTATATTTGTAAGCCAGTTGGAATTTTAAATAAAACCTTTGAAAAGTTACCTCTATGGTAGTAATATTTCGGAGCAAAGCAGTAGGTAGTTCCATTTTTAAATTGCACAAATATATAGATTTTATCAAGGAGATTTTCATACATACTTTGGCATGTATTTGGCCAGTATATTAATATCGATTTAACTTAAAAAGGTTGTAAATAATATTCGAAATAGAATGTTTGAAAAAAAAATAGCTTTATAAGCACAACGGAGCAATCTCTTCCATGCTGGTCTGAGAGAAAAGAAAAAAACATCGAATATACCAGCTTCTTTTCTTCCCGCGCAGATTGTAAAAGTCAATTGAATCTCGATCAAAAATCTCAGGAATCTATTAGCAAGCGATGCGACTAGCAGCCCATTACTATTTTGATTCCGTTTTCCACTTACAGGACTAACAACATGCTAAATGTGGCTCTTAGGTCCTTAAGAACTAGGCTCTATCTACCCCGTAAGGGAAAAAGATGTGATAGTATGTATGCATGCAATAGGGAGCATAGGATGTGCTCCTTAGCTGATCTTGGGCTTCAAGGATGTAACCAAATGCACGCTTCGATCAGACAGAAAATATTTTACTTAAATTTTTAGAAAACTTCAATTTAATAGGAATTTTGATCGGGTCAATAACGACAGACGATATATCACATACTGGTGGTCTATAAATGTCCAAAAGTTATAACTGGTGTATAAATGTATTTTAATCTCGATAGGTAGATCTTTAAAGGGGAGGTTTAGCCCGTCAATATACTCGTAAACAACATTTCGTAATAAAAGCTGAATAGCAAAGTCAAAAATTTTAAAAATTGAATATACGTGATGATTTTTTTGTTGCTTTTATATCATTTTAGTTGAAATTTTTATTTTTTCAAAAATTTCGTAAATTTTAGAAATAATATATTAAAATAAAGTAATATATTAAATAGAATAGTTCATTCATTCAAAATTTCGACAATGCCATTCGGCTTTTAAATTTGCAAGCATATTTAGCGTAAGACGCAATATTCTAACATTCTAAGCAAACAAACCTTACATCATATAATTTAATGCTTGTAGTAATTAAAGTCATTAAGAAATACCTTCTTATCAAATAGTATGGGCTCGATTGACATTTAATTGCAATAATTAGATATTAACGCCGTGCCATTTACAGCAGTTTGCGTTCAAGGACTTAGCTTGTATGTTGTATTGTAATCTATACTAATAATTACGATGTTGGTATTATACACGGTTATTTGTCGTTAGGGCCCATCCATATGTTGTTGTTGATGTTTTTTTTTATGATCTAGGACGGCAAAC
Source organism: Elegia similella (assembly GCA_947532085.1). NCBI lineage: Eukaryota > Metazoa > Arthropoda > Insecta > Lepidoptera > Pyralidae > Elegia > Elegia similella. The sequence continues at coordinate 8,705,518 of OX383933.1, forward strand.
CAGCAAGCGAGTCACCTGATAGTAAGCGACCACCGCTGCCCATGGACAACTGCAACACCAGGGCGTAACAGGAGCGTTGCCAGCCTTTCAAGGAGTTGGGGAAAGGACATAGGGGAGAAAATGGGGGAAGGATGGGCCTCCGGCTCTCTCACTCACCGAACGAACCATAGAAGCGGTAAAGCTTCTACTCAAACGTCGATTTTCTGTGAGAGTGTGGTACTTCCCCGGAAGAGCCGGCCCATTTATGCTACTAGCAAAAATGAATTTTGCCGGTAGCGTGGCTCTACCATAACTTTTTTGTGATGTTTTAGGGTTCCGTACCCAAAGGGTAAAAATGTGACCCTATTAATATCGCTCCGCTGTCCGTCACCAGCCATTTACAGCAGTTTGCGTTCAAGGACTTTGCTTGTATGTTGTATTGTAATCTATACTAATAATTTTTGTTGGTGTTATACACGGTTATTTGTCGTTAGGGACCGTCCATATGTTGTGGTTGTTGTTGTTTTAGGGCTCCGTACCCAAAGGGTAAAAACGGGACCTCATTAATATCGCTCCGCTGTCCGTCTGTCTGTCTGTCCGCGTGTCACCAGGCTGTATTTCATGGAACGTGATAGTTAGATAGCTGAAATTTTTACAGATGATGTATTTCTGTTGCCTCTATAACAACAAGTACTAAAAAATAGAATAAAGTAAATATTTAAGGGGGCTGCCATACAACAAACGTGTTTTTTTGCTTGTTTTTACCCGATATTGGTAACGGCAACAGGTAAGTAGACGCTTGAAATATTCACAGAATATTTAGTAATAAGTATATTCACTTTAAAAATAAACAAACGTGAGTGATACCGTGTTTTCATAATGAATTTATCTCGCGTAAGTTTTAATATTATTAACACTTGAAACCATTTTCGCAAATTAGAATGAATATAATCATTAATTAAGGAATGTTCCATGTGCAGCGTATGAATTACGCGATCAGCAGTCGATCACGATCGCTGCATATTTGATGCGCGCATTGTGCGCGTGTAGCGCAGCCTTTATGTCGCCTGTTCGTTTTAACCGTGTTTTCGTTTCACTCGCATATTCTAGTAGGGTTAGGTTAGTTTTGTCTTGTGCGTTGTTTATTTTACATACAATTTTGGAGTTTTTTTGTGAGGTTTCATCCCAGCATTTTCGTGGTTGAATTATCAGCTGTAAGAGTTCTTCTCGCATATTCTAGTAAGGTTTACTTTATCTTTACTTGCATATAATTTTAGATTTTTTCAATTCTCTTCCTGGTTGCAACCTGAGCTATAAAAACAGTATGTTAATTGTACTATTCGTACTGTACAATTATTTGACAATATTTTTGCTGCCGGCTGCCTGCCTGTCATTGTCAAATATGCGTATTGTTCTACTGGGGCCTCTTTGGTGCTATTTTGGAGGCCCGAGATAAGTAGTTTCTTAATTTGTTTATATGAGCCATTTCTGACATAATCGTGGACAATACGAGTATTTACCGATATATCGGATGACAAAAGTTCGAAATTAACGATATTACATTTATCATTAAAGTTGAATGATAATGAATCATCTCAGTTCTTAGTATCTGCCTATTCAATGATTACATTATAGCAAGATAACTGGAAACGTTCGCACTTATCTTTGATAACCACCACCACTATGACTTAAAAAATTTAATCCCAAAACTTAAAATTATATCAGACAGTGATAATACCATTCTACCACCGCACCGCCCGCCACAGGAGTAAAGTCTATCCCCACATCCTTGACACTTGGGTCTCCAAAAATGTCAGAGCGACACATGTTTTTTACGCTCGTACAGCAGGATTGTGTAATGGGAGATTTTTCCTGTGTGCTATGACTTGGGGTTCTTCAAAAGGCGAGTTTACTGGTATCTTAAGAGTCGGCAACCCTTGCAGTTCCTTTGTTGCAGATGTCCAAGGGCGACGGTGACCACTTTCCATCAGGTGGCTAGTCTGCTTGATTGCCGTCAAATATATCTACATAAAAAATACAGATTTACGGATTTACGTTGGTGAAGTATTAACAAAAAGTAATTTAAAAATATTGATGAATAGCGCAATCTTACTTTTTATCCTGATTCACGACCGCGTCAAGAAAAATCCCACATACTGTTTTGCTGCCTACGTTTTCCTTCCTTTGCGGAGTAAATTAAAACCACACAAATGCAAGTCTATGTGTGCAGTAGGCACGTATCAAAATACCGACATTTAAATCACCGATGTTCCCTTGTCCATTTAATAATAGAAAACTACTGCAAAATGAGAGAGGCCCAACGATTTTATATTTGTTATATGGTTATTACTAGCCAATCATCATCCTCATTATCACCCGACCGGTTGCGTCTTCAGCTGTGATGCTTCGGAGCTCCTGTATTATGACAAAATTCATGCTGTAGTATGATTTGGCGTAAGGTTGTTCTTCCATATAATTGTAAATTTTTTGTTAAGGTATTCTGATTTCTTACAGTAAAACGTGTAACAGAATGTCTGCAAACTGTTTCATACGTCAATACAGAGCTGCTGCATTGTTAGACTTGACCATTTTATTAAGTCCATAACAAATTCATAGTGACCGTTCACTAAACGTGACAGTAATAAGTGTTGACTTATTTTGGTCGGTTATTGGTTTAAATCTGGTACTTCAGTAAGTACTTGTTTTATAATAAGACGAGGAAGTTCTAAAAGGGTGCACCTTTCTCCGGAAGAATGGGAAGACCGAGAGACAGTTTTATGAACAAGTAAAAGACAAAATTAAATTTCGCATTTATAAGGAAATCAAAGGACTGGCTTTAGACAGACAGAAATGTAAAGCTCTGGTTACTCCACATACAAGAGTTTATTTCTATAATAAGAACAAAAGCATCTTGCCATTCGGTATTATGAACGTCGGTGTTTAAGCTAATCGGTATTGTGATACGTGCTCGTGCACTAATTACCCACGCCATTAATAGTCGCGAATACTTCTTAGCGTATTGTACAATTAGTGGTAATGATGTGTAATTAGTGTACCGGTTCGTCAATGTGTGAGTACAATGCTCATAATGAGCCGCAAGTGACGCAAAGTAGTGTTAGTGAGTGAACTAGCTGTGAATGGTGAAGGACAATAACCGTTGTTGCCAGGGCTTGTTACCGGTACCAAATTCCCATTATAAGTACCGGTAAGTACCGGTATTACTATTCTGTTAAAATTTTAACGGTAATATGAGGTACCGGTAATCTAGTATTTAACGGTAATAATATTGTTAACAGTTAACGGTAATTTTACCGCTACTTGTTACCGGTACCAAATTCACATTATAAGTACCGGTAAGTACCGGTACCTTTATTCTGTCAAATTTTAACGGTATTAAAATTGCGTTAATTTTACCGGTACCTACGCATTGTTGCCGTCTACCGCATGGGACTCGCTCGACTGTAAAAGTGCCGCCCTATTGTGGGCCCCCGCCTCACGCCGCACATGCACAACACGGCAACGACACACATTAACGAAATGATAATTCCCAATACGATTACCGGTACTAAGTACCGGTACTGTTTACCGGTATTTGGTACAGGTACTTCTTTCAATTACCGGTACCGTCGTTTTATTGAGGTACCGGTACCAATCCAATTACCGGTACCGTTGTATTATAGAGGTACCGGTACTTGATTTTTACCGTTACCAAATGTACCGGTACCAAACCAATTACCGGTACTGTCGTTTCATAGAGGTACCGGTAATGGATTTTTACCGGTATTCCAACCCCTGGTTGTTGCTGTCCAGTGACGTCATACGTTAGTAATTATAAGAAATTGAGGGTTTTATAAAATGCTTGGTGGCAGCACTGAGACATCAGATCCAATATAATAATAATAAATCTTTATTACCTCCACACGTACATACAGCAATGTATTTAATGTAACAAGATATCATATTTAGGTAGTAGTGGGAGCCGAATGTTTGACCTAAAAAAATTATACCTCTAGTTTTACTAGGCAGGGCCTGTGTTGTATATGCTGTTATAGTCCCATGTAAAATTCGATTAGTCCATTCTTCATTTTGTTTTGATCAAATGTTACTTACTGTAGTCCCAGCCAGTAAGAGTAATACAAAGGTTGTGTTAGCGTTTTCTGTGTAAGAATTATGCTGACAAAGTTACAACTATTTTGTAATGAACGGATAAATTCTCCACACAGATACGAAAAGACTTCCCCCGACCAAATATAACGTAGAAAAGAATTTATTGTTAGATCTCATTAACTTTTTTTTTTATACGGACAAATCACACAGATTGAGCTAGACCCAAAGTAAGTTCGAAACTTGTGTTATGGGATACTAACTCAACGATACTATATTTTATAAAAAAAGCATAAGTATTTAGATAAACAACTTGTGCCGGCTGGCGTGTTAACCACTGCGCCACGGAGCTTGCCCAGTACTACAAGTAAGTACTAAAATTGATGAACTGTAAAATGAAATTTCTTACTTACCGTTGAATTAACATGCATTGAAAGAAATTACCTATGTTAGCGTGTCATGTTCAAATTAGTAAGACATGATACGCTCAATATAGCTGTAATTAGCTCATAATGTATGCGACGCGTTGGGATTGCCGGGAAGCTATCGCTAATGCATAATCGGGTATTCGATCTATTTTTAAACAACCTGTACCTGAACACATAATTCCGGGTGACAGGTAAGACACTTGACATATTTATAGTGAATACCTGTAATCGATTCTCTTTTCAAATATGTGAAAACTGTTGGACATTTTTATTTTTGGCCATTATACGTGCAAATTTAAAGTAGATGTTTGAAATTTTACTTCATTTACCATTAAAATAAGCCGTGTGGTATCCGGCAGAGTAGAATAGGATCACTCCAAGTCTTCCCGTGGATGTCGTAGAAGGCGACTTAGGAAATACAAGCTAAATAAAAGCTTTGTTAAAATCTTTGTTAAACATCTGTGAGACCTCTCCAACCCGTCTGGCCAGCGTGAAGAGTGTAGGCCAAGTCCTCTAGCTGCTCTGGCCAAGTATGGATCTAGTAGCACAGAAAGGGTCGTGCTCCTGTAGTGGAGACTAAAAAGGACCTGATGATGATACCATTAAAAACAATAAGTGGACACACTTTTCGAGTCTAAGCAATTGCTCAAAATTATTTTTCTCTGTAGTTTATTGGCATCGGCCGTGGTCACTGGTATGTTCGCGCTAATTCCCGTTAATGCATTTAGTAAATACTCGTATGCAGCGCGAATGTTTAAAAGTATTATTCTTTTACAGCCCAAAACCTTTTTGTGCTTTTTGTCGATATCATTTATTTAAATATCGGTATTATTTCGGAGTTCCAAGAAATATTGTTGCTACCGTAATGTTTTAAAGAGAATCTTTTTTTCGAGCAGATTTAGTTACTTATTTGTAACTTAGGGTTTTAAAAATGAATACACCATATAAATATATCTTAACCATGCAAATTATAAATGCGAAAGAAACTCTGTCTTTCTTCGCCTCTTTACATTTCAACCACTGAACCGATTTTGATGAAATTTGGTATAAAGATGGATGACCATGGAAGGGCATATATTCATCATTTCAGCTAAGAAGTTCAGCTATTTATGCGTGAAGAAATATTATAAAAATCTACATTATACAGCGTGTTAATTATTCCTCGACAATCTTGTCAATATGAACATTTATTCCTATGGGATCAATGCAGGGAATAAAAACTCCACTTTTTGTCAATATTTATCGGACAGTCAATTTTTTTTTGGGTAACTCCTTTACGATTATGGCGAGGGTAAGTTTACACTCATACATAATCCATGCATTGACATTTAGCTGTTCTGTTATCCTATGTATAAGTAACACGCTGTTATCATTATAAAATAATGGTAGCGACGACTAATTGAGATACCTGCATAAATTAATACGTAAAATCCAAACAAAAAGCAATGACCGTAATATCCAAATCACAAGTCTAGACTATGATTCACATCTTTAATCAATAGCATCGTCCTTACGGCATTCTTGGTGCTACCCGGCCGAGTGGAGGAGGTAGGTGGGTCGGTGGAGCTGTTGCAGAAGAGGGGTCATCGCAAACCGGTCGCGTTGGCGTCGTTAATGGCGAGTTATTGTCATTAACGCCGCTCTAGCAGCCAGCGGCCGACGGCTGCCACCTCCGAATTGATGCGTGTTTTCATTGATAGATACATACGTCTTTTACTTTTTCTGGATACATACATAGTATCAAGTCTTTTTCCCTTGCGGGTAGACAGAGCCTAGGTCTATAAAACCTTATGGCCACATTTATGGAGTAGATGGAAAACGGAATCAAATAGTAATGGGTTGCTAGCCGCATCACCTATTAACATGATTTTGCATATTTTAGCCCAATCCCTTGATTGGCTGTTACGGTCTGCGCGGGAAGAGAAGCAGCTGGCACCTTTTCCTTTCTCCCAGACCAGCATGGATTTTTCTGGGTAGACTGGGCTAAAATTTGCAAGACAAAAAGACGTTGAGCAAAAAATTCTTAATCTACTATAAAATATGGTATCGGTAAGTTAGTATACCCAGTATAAGTTCACAACTTATTGTAGGGCTGGTTCAATCTGTGTCATTTGTCCATGTATATTTATTTATTCATTCATATTATAAATGTGAAGGTTTGTGATAGATGATGCTTGTTACTCCTTATTTTATTACAGCAATAGATAGAGTGATTCAGGACAAGGTTTATATGTATTGTATAATTTATTGTCCCATATCTGTATCTATACGCGTTATAAATTACTGCTGCTGGAGTCGCATTAAATAAATAAAAACTGTGTTTGCGTAAATCTTAATCGTGCAGTTTGTTGCCGCTTCTTATGCACTCCTTCTTAGCAATAAGACCGCCCATTGTGCATAGATTAATAAAGAATTATATTTTGTTAATTGCTACTTATGGTGTACAATAAAGTGTTCATTCATTCATTCATACATTCACTCCGCTTTGGAAGAGGCATTATACTTAGCCATAAGTAAATTACTGATGTCAACAATTCTCAGTTGAAAATATGACAATTAATAAGTGTCCAAATGAACTATATTAATTAAATAAACGTTTTTGATTTTTTTTTCTTACTATCATTGAATTTTAAACAAACGCGATGCACGGATTATTCTTGTAAAAGTAATTTTTTACCCTATCATATTTAAAAGAAGAAATCGAAGAAAATTTCAAGATGGATTTGAGACAGACTAACTCAACCAATATAGTTTTGCTTTGTTTGTTGTTTTCTTTGCGGTTATCCTTATCCTTACTAATATTATAAATGCGAAAGTGAGTTTGTTTGTTTGTTTGTTTGTTACGCTTTCACGCAGTAACTACTGAACCGATCATCATGAAATTTTGCATACAAGTTCTCTGGAGTACGGAGAAGCACATAGGCTACCTTTTATCCCGGGAAAAAGTACTATTCCCGAGGGATCGACATAGACGCGGGCGGAGCCGCGGGCAAAAGCTACTTCACTATATTTTTTTTCTTTTTGTACCAACAACAGATAATATTAAATAATACTTGATTTAGTTACAAAAAGTTAAAAAAAGAACAATATATTAACTAGTGGCGTCATTATTTATTCTGCATAATAACCTTGCATTGCCGTATGGTAGCGTATCGTCTTAGTTAATGGAACCACGCGGCCTGACCAGGCGATCTCCCGCATGCTTAGGACCATTAAGCATTCGACTAATGAGAGATCACAGTCTACACTCGCAGCTCACTGAAAACATACAGGAGTATTACACACGAGTCACGTCTTTACCACTTACGTAATATACAGAGCCATATGAGACCATTTTAAGCGTGTTGATAGGTGTATAGGTGGAAAACAGAATCAAAATAGTAATGGGCTGTCGGTATTAGTGACGAGCATTTTAGTAAAGAGCTTGGCCATTCATCGTGTAAATGTCGCCAGTCTTTAGCGTAGCTTCTTAATAGTAGGTTGACATTTTTATCAAAAAAGGAGGAGGTAATCAATTCGGCTGTATGTTTTTTAATGTTTGTTACCTCAGAACTTCGTCATTTATGAACCGATTTTAAAAATTATTTTTTGTTTATGCTTTCCTTTTTAAAGTTAGTCCCATTTAAATCTCATCACAATTGGCGCAGTAGCTTAATTGAAATAGGTTTTTTTAAATGAAAGAATATTTACATTACCGTCGAAGCCCGGGGCCTGCTATAGTATAACGACAGAATTCACGCTGTAATAAGATTTGGTAACTCCAAAACCGCAAACTAATACATGTAGAAATAATGTATTCGCCAGTGCTGGAAATCAAACTCATCGGTTAGCGAAGTAGAATGTCAACTACTGCGTTACGAAGACGTGTCCCTTAAAGCCAAAAAACAATATTGGACCAAAAATACAGACCTTTCTTGTCGTAGATTGCGACTTAATATTAAGGTTGCTACTCAGAGCTTCGGACACGTGTATCACGATTCACGAGCTTAAAAAGTTTTGGATTAACGCGAATTTTAATATCACGCCTCGCGTGCACACCTACTATTACATTTATATTATAAAAATACTACTATGTAACTATAAAACTACAAGTTTATTGAAATAAATTATATCAATTACAATTATTAACTCTTTCCACTGTCATGTAAGTTCTTTTCGAATCTATACTAATATTATAATTGCAAAAGGCTAAACAGACAGTCTTCTCATCTTCACGCTTTAACTACTGAACCGATCTAGATTAAAATTTGTATAGAGATATTTAACGCCCTAATGAAGGGTACTGTTTTCAAGGGATATTCACGCAAGTAGAGCCGCGGGACCGGTAACACGAAATAACAGTTGATGCCAGAGATTTTTTTCAATCTTAACCTTGTTGTATACTTAGCGCAAAGACTAAGGTAGAACATACTTATAAACTTACAAATGCTACTAAAATTATACAAAGCCCTACTTTTTGGTTCCAAAAAAGTTTTCAATGAAAGCCGCGCGGCTGCCCATCTCACATCACGCCGCACACACACAATCACAGTTAAAAAGCCTAATCAACACGGATTTTTCGGTTCGCAATCAAGCGAACGAATTTCCACAGCCACAGGCGCAATTGGAAAAATATAATTACCAACATAATCCTCGGCAAATTGGATTAAAAATGAAAAAAAGTAGAAAAAGTGTTTTAGGGTGCGTCATTATTTTTCGCCGGGGAAGGGATTGGGGCCTAATTACGACAGATGGATCGTTGTACAGTATGTAATAACGCTAATTAATCGATCGCCGAGCACCGACGTGAGGATTTTTAAATTTCGAACGCGTCTACAACATTTTTTTAGATGGGTAATTATTTTTAATTCGATGGCGCAGGAAGTGGTTTTTGTACAGCCAGTATTTGTAAGTGCTGGATTTAATTTGCACTCCTTAATGGTCATGGCATTTGACGATATTTTATTAAGAAGAATTATCTAGAGCAATTTTTATTGACTGACCTTCTAAATTCATTCGCATTATACGTACTCTTTTACGGTTTTTAGATCAATCCGCGTAATGATTGTTGTAACAGTGTACTAACAAATTGTGTTTATCGATTCTTAAGTAGGGACCAACTGAAACAAGATAATCAGTACAAACTGATACCGAACCTTCGGTTTGGGTCTCCTTTTCGGCTATCCGAAACCGAAACATATATAAATGTATGAATAATAACAATTCCTTATATTTTAAAATCTTTTATATTTGACATATACAATATATTAAGAAAACAGGATTGGTCCCACAGGAAAAGTTGTTTATATCGACGGGCTGAATCACCCATTTAAGGGTCCAGAACGATCAAAATTTAACCGTTTATAGAGGTAAATCATGTTAAAAAAAAACAGCAAAGTTCAGACTATCAAATAAAATATGTACTTCTATAATAATAAGTAAATTTACATACTACTCGTACGTTACATACTATAGGCCCACTATTAGACTGAGCTGATTATTGACGCGTGTGTCGCGAGTCGCGACGCCAATGCACCCGAACACGTGTCTTTTAGCGAGACGCGATTATATACCGAAACCAAGACTGTCACCGAAACTCAATTTTTTTGCTAAAACTTGGCGAAATGGAACCTTCGGTCGGTCTCCAGTCAAAAGCTGAAATTTAAGCTGAAAGTGGAGTAAAGTCCAGCACGCCTACTAGCTGGTCACTTCAACGTCCATTGCGGTTTATATCGCGTGATTTTGTACCTCTGAACTTTACTGAAATCCTCGAATTAGAATCCCTAATGGAATACAGAATTGCAAGAAAAAAAGGTAAAAAACTAAAAAAAAAAAAATTACTACCTTAGAAATTTGCTCAGCTGATCGGTGACTCTGTATGGGAATTTATGAGAAGATATCCTGACATTGCTTCAGTGTTGTATATGAAGTAATACGACTATACGAAATATACGAAGATACGCCATGAACTAAAACGCGGGAAAGAAAAATACCGGAATGTTGTCTTGGAGTCTTTAATCCAAGAGTATAATAAAGAATTCGTAAGTTTATAAAAGATCATTTTCCAAAATGTTTGGCTAGCTCCGTGGCGCAGCGGTCAACACGTTAGCCTGCGACACGAGAGTGCCCGAGTTCGAGCCCCAGCTACGAGTAGGTCAAGATGGAAAATGATCTTTTTCAGATTGGCCTGGGTCTTGGATGTATATCTATATATGTATTTGTTATAAAATATAGTATCGTTGAGTTAGTATCCCATAACACAAGTCTCGACCTTACTTTGGGGCTAGCTCAATCTGTGTGATTATTTATAATGTAATATCTAATAATTAATAATATTCAGGTAGCGAAAGATACCAAGTTAATATATCTGATCTGAAATTGTACCCTAAAATCTGCCGTAGTAGATACGCCTAGAAATAAAATTGGCGGGAAACGAAAAGTTCACAAGCCGCTTAGTTGTTCTCCAATTATATGATACAGATACTTAAAGTTCGTTAGTTCATAAAAGATTGATTTCCAAAACGTAATTTAATACCCAGAAAATCAATAATACACCGTACAGAACTAATTAAACGTTCTACAACCGCATAACCGTTGATCTTCTAGCATTCCCACCGAACGTCAATTTCGACGTCAAATGAGCGCGCTATTGAAAAATTCACGAGTCGAGTAATAAGCGTCAGAAATTATTGGGTCTAACCTCTGAAGTGGCAAAGGCATGACTACACAGCAAGTAGTGGCGAGGGTACACGAATAGAGCCACTTAATTTCACCCTTCTACCCCTTCATTATAATCACCTCCCACACATAGACAATATCGATCCACCTCGTCTGTATACGACGCGTTTATACAAGTGATTAGTGTATTTAATTTGAAAATGCTAAGTAGTTGCCTTGTTTTATCGTTGTGTTAATGTTGTGTGTGTGTGGGTGTAATTACGTAGGGTGGGCCAACCCTTTCATATCGCCGTCGCGAAGTGATCGCGATCGTAATATTACGATTAATGTTCCAGTTTTGTTTCGATCGTCGAGTTTACGATGGATCGAGCGTTTGCGATGCTTACTCGTATATTGGAAATCAACAAAGTTTTGCTTACTAGTGATAGCAGAATTTCTTTCAATATTTATTATCGCAGAATTGTTTTAAATAAAATAAAATTTTTGACTAAATTTACAATTATTATTAAAATTATTGACGCGGAAATGTGCTTGTCTCTGTCTATTTTTAACAATTTAACATAGAGATTTGATAATGCAATTTTCTACTTTAACTAATGTTATCAATAAAGCTTACATTAACATTGTTACTCATTTTGTTGTTGATTGACATCTTATCATCTTATGATTAACATAAACGAGCTTAATTTGTTCACCACATACATAGATGGTTTGTGATCATAAAGTTAATATGTTACATACGAGCCTATATCATGATTATGTTAAATTTTAAAACAATATCCACTCATAGTAAGCCCAAGAGGAAATCCTGAAAGTATCTTTAATGTATAGTGATCTGCCTCCATGCAACCCCTACCAACTATTTCCAACTTCGGCGGTCGTCCGGCGTAGCCATGGAGGAGACACAACGCAAAGAATAGCCTTCATAAATTTACAGCACAATAAATACAGTTTAAACTTTACTTATATTCAAAACATGAATGTGTATTATTTTGATATTTGTCAAAAGTAATCAAAGAATTAACGTAGTTTATTTTGTTTTAGGAAATACAAGCTTAACAAAGCTTATAAACATCAATAAGACCTCTCCAACCCGTCTGGTCAGCGAGGATAGTGTAGTAAGTATGGCTAGCCAAGTATGACTCCAATAGTACAGAGAGGGTCATGCTCCTGCAGTGGAAACTAAAAAGACCTGATGATGATGATAATGATTTTGTTTTAAAAATAGATACCTGAGGGCCTAATGTGTGTCATTTTGAAAGGGGCAAACATTTAAGTAATTGAGCCATAATTTTAAATGAAATTTTAAATACATAAACAGTGTTATAGTCATTAAGTTAGATAAAAAAAATAGATAAATAGGCTAACTAAGAATAAATTATGTCATGAGATCCGTTATACATCTGAGTATCTACTTTTTCCGATTGTATAAGTCTTGGACTGTACATTATATCTCCTCTATTGTGTAGCGTAGCAAACCACGTGTCTCTTTGCATATTGCGGTGAATACCGGTTGAGTTTAATTAAAAACTAAACAATTATCTCGGTCTTGGTGAGACTGAGACAACAGGTGCAAAGTTAAGAAAAAATGTAATGCAAATGTTGAAACAAGACACTAATTAAACGTATCTATATAAGTATATGCAAAATTTGGGATAATTATTGACATTTGAACAAGATGTACGCAGATGGAAACAAATTATTTTCCACTCTCAACCAAAGTGATTAAAGATTATTTGTTATGATAATAATTTTATATTTTATATATTTTCGACCAAAATATGTTAAAAACTTTAATTCTCTACGCTTATAGTATTTAAATAAAAGTTTGTCTTTACCAGCAATATCTAAAAGGCTTTAGAGTTTTTGTACGTCTCCGGGGTTGATTACAACTTTAAAAGTCGTTGCCTAGTAAAAAAAAAGTGTTACGGCGGGTTATTCCAAGCAATATATGCTATCTAGAGGCGTAATTCGTCACTCATCTCAAATTTTAAACACTGGCACAAAATAAGCTTCTGAATGATGTTTGGTGGCCAATACTAGAAAATAAAAAATATTGTTGTTTCACAAAGTATTTTGTATCTGTAACTAAGCGTCTCTCTTACATTTTAACTCAGAAAGGGTTGCAGCGTATTTTGACCAACTACCCCACATTTATGCAAGATGCATAGGGACCCCTAAGCAAGGGGATATGCAGCACTTGCACTTCGTGCAGTTAGCCATTGTTCAAGAAAGGGGGATGTAAATATGGATGCTTGCCCTTTGGACTTAGTATTCGACTAAGATAATATTGTAAAAAAATCGCGTATACATTGTTCATATATAGTAGCAATCATATAATTAGCCAGCGTTGTGACATCTTCTTAGTTACCACGAGTAGGTATTCATAAGTGTAATTTATGTATATTATCATTATTTGATAACGCTTCTGTATCCTGTATGCTATGTCTGAAACTGATATTTCACTGATCACCTATTTATTCATTTATAAATTTCGATCTAACTGAGTAACATTATCTTTTCATTTCCATATTTCTTACGAGCTTCAGTTTTAACTTACAGCAGCTCTAATAACCTTAATATACTTACATGAGTAATATAAATGAGAATACACCGTAGCCGCCAAAGAATTTGTATTACAGTACATTAGGACGAAAACACGTTATAATTGAAGCTAAACTAACGATTAATTCGAGTAAAACTCGGCGGCATCATTAGCAATTCGTAACAACACTTACACAGGAGTAATGAGTCGTCTGTCCATATAATCATAGAGCAGCCATTACTCCCTCCGTGTAGGGTGGCGAAGAATTTCGTAATTCAAGGATATGCGTTAAAGACCTTAAATCATGTTGGGTTAGTAAGATGCTGTGAATTATAATCCTAATCAAGGTTTTAAGTGCATTTAGAGAGGATTTCGATCGCCCATTGGTTGTGAGCATAATTAGTGCTTATGTATGTTAAGCAGCCCCGGGCGCGGTTCCCACTGGGATGGCTGACCGCAAGTGGCTTTAATTAAAATATCTCTAGCACGTTAAACCGTTGATTCCGGCTTTCATCATTGATGCCAGTCATTAAGCTATGTCATATGTCATATGAAAAATCTAGCACCAGTAATGGCCACTTACAATTACGCACAGTAACAAGTAAAAAACAACAGTGTATTTAATTTTTTTAAAGTAAAAACGTAACCTAATGGTTCATATTATTCAGAAAGTTGCTAAGCTGAGTTAAAAAGGTATCAATAAGCCTTATTGAGAACAACATATAAAAACCAAAGTCAAATTCGTTATAAAAATAATATAAATTATGATGCAACAAAAGACAAATCAATAATCAATGACTTCATTTAACTCATTTCCGCGAACAAAACAACATACCACCAAAAACAACCCCGCCCTTCAATAAAATTTTAAGACATTTCCACAATAAACATTCCAAAATTAAATCGGCTCATAAACAGCCATCAAAACTGACACGATAATAAACGTAATGCTGCGAGCGATCGGAGATGCGAAAGCGGGAGTTATACAAAAAAGGCCCGGACGCATGGTCACTCTACACCGGGGGAGGGCCTCAACGACATTAATTTCGTGAAATGAACCTAATTTACATTTAAATAAGGACTCGCCTTAGCCGGGATAAGTTGCGAAACTAGCGGCCCGAGGCACTCGCCCAAAGCAGCGTATTTCATTACTATAATTCAATTCAGACAATTTTAAGTTGCTTACGTGGTGTAAGGAAAAATTATCCATACATAGTATCACGTCTTTTTCCCTTGCGGGGTAGACAGAGCCCAGGTCTTAAAGTATGTTGGTGGGCGTTAGGTGGAAAACGGAATCAAAATAGTGATGGATTACTAGCCGCATCGCATCGCCTACTAACACAAGCCCCAGTTTTCGTCCATTCCCTCGATCGGAAGAGAAGCAGCTGGTACATTCTACGTTTTTTCTTTTCTCCCAGACCCCTGCATGGAAGGAAAAATTAACTCCATTTGTAAAGGATGCAGTAGGAGCCTAATGCATTTATTTGAAATTCACCTCTTTATTTTTTTTTTTTTTTTTTTTTTTATATACGGACAAATCACACAGATTGAGCTAGCCCCAAAGTAAGTTCGAGACTTGTGTTATGGGATACTAACTCAACGATACTATATTTTATAACAAATACATATATAGATACACATCCAAGACCCAGGCCAATCTGAAAAAGATCATTTTCCATCTTGACCTGGCCGGGGATCGAACCCGGTCACTCCGTGTCGCAGGCTGGCGTGTTGACCGTTGCGCCACGGAGCTAGTCACCTCCCAGACCCCTGCATGGAAGGAAAAATTAACTCCATTTGTAAAGGATGCAGTAGGAGCCTAATGCATTTATTTGAAATTCACCTCTTTATTCCTTACGAGGTAGACAGAGAGTCTTAAGAACTAGGGGCTATATGGATACTTTACAAAATAAACAAAACTATATAGGGAAGCAACATTTTAATGATGTTGGAGCTTCCTTTTAAGTAAAAATGGTTGTGCTAGGAGATAATACATAAACACGTTTTTATTATTTGGAAAATAAATTGCATTTAAGCTAACGCTTTATTTGAAATAAAAATAATAAATGTATAGGTGTTATTCCTAGCAGTTTATAACAAGTAAGTAGCAAGTAAGCAACAATTAAAAATCCCTACTGTCGTTGCCTTAAAAAATACTATCTTAGGTTTTAGATACATACGTAACGATATCTCAACTGTAGAAATCGTCGAAATTCTTCCAGCCGTTTGAAACATACGAGGTCATAAATAAATTTACAAACATTCATGATACGCGCGAAACACATCATCCTTCGTGGCAGTCGAGTTTAAAACTATATTTTTAATATTAGTTTTAATTTCGAGGAAATATATTGTGGGTTCAATTTGAAGAGTCGAACAGAAATAATTCGATTTCGTTTTAGGAACTCATTGATAAAAGGAACTATATAAAGCATGATTTCATAACAGTGAAAAAGTAAGAAAGTTACATAAGTTAATCTTATGAAACAACAATTTTGGTTGGAGTTGACGTAGTTAAATTACATAAAGAGATAAGTAATCAAGATTTAAAAATAACCTTGAAAATTAACAAACAATTATGAAGTTTTAAATTTAAAATATATACGTACAAATCACACAGATTGAGCTAGCCCCAAAGTAAGTTCGAGACTTGTGTTATGGGATACTAACTCAACGATACTATATTTTATAACAAATACAGATATAGATAAACATCCAAGACCCAGGCCAATCCGAAAAAGATCATTTTCCATCTTGACCTGGCCGGGGATCGAACCCGGTCACTTCGTGTCGCAGGCAGGCGTGTTGACCGCTGCGCCACGGAGCTAGTCAGTTAAATATCAGAAGTCATTCACATCCGCGCAAAAGTCGATTAGTACCTACGTTTATAAAATAAACAAGCGAATTTCGTCTGGGAGCACAGCCTTAACTTCCCGGGAACTTTTTAACAACGTTCGATTCAGCCCGGCCAAAGTGGGCCATCAATAACAAAATTAAAAAATCCCCAATTCGAATTTTAATTGCGCCCGATTATAATCAACCCGATCGCGAATTACTCGGCCCTCGGAGATTTTTCTTATTCAAAGAATCATCTCTTAAATAATTCATCTCGACGACTAGTTGCCGAAAACCGGTTTGCAGCAGTTCCGACCGGATCGGGGCGGGGGAGTAAGTTTAATCCTTATAAATTTCCTTTTTACACAAAGCAATATAAGTAATTAGCATAATTTCGTTGAGTAAATGAAATATGGTAATGAGGGGGGTGTTAACCCCTTCTTGGGAGGTTGTAGTCGTGGAGGGGGTGGCGGGGTGGACCCTTCTAGTCGCATCTCGTTGATACTCGTCACCGCCGATGTAGTGATGATTACAATTAAATTATACGCCATTCAGGACGCTCCGGCCATTTTGTTTTGATTTGACGCTTTCATGCTTCAGAGACAAGATTGTGCCGTCTTCAACAATTATGATTGTAATTTAATAAATTTTGAGTATATTTTGTGTCCGGTTGTTCAGATAAGATTGCAATGGGTAAGGGGTCAAATTGAAGTGGACATACTAGTTAAATTAGAATATTTTAGTAGATGCAAAAAAGACTACTGCATCTATATTATTTCTCAAGATTGAATACTGTTTTTTTGAAGTGAAATCTTCTTTAACGGCGTTGTGCACTTTTTGGGATGAGTAAAAAAATGTTAAACTCGCGCCAGGACACGTGACCTAATCGAAAATTCGTAAGACGGACACATGACCGGAGACCGCCGGCGCGGCGTAGGAGAGGAAATAATATCCCCCTCTTTCTACCGCGCGGAGTTTTCACTTCTGCGGCCACTCCCGGAAAGCAACACAATGTTGTTTTTTTTTATTTCTTCAAAAATATGAATTGTATATTCCACATTTTTTTTCCTACCACCAGTTCCTACATAACCACAAAGTTTAAATCAGTAAGAGCGATTTACATGAAAAGTTTAGCGAATAAGTTTGTTCCAACTCTAGGTAACTTACATTCTTTAAGTGTGATACTGCCCTTATTTCTGTATCAAGGATCAACCCTTCTCTTCTTTCAAGGATCTTGAGGTTGATTAAATCTAAGAATTGATTAATGTAAAGTCATTTATATGTAGAGTAAAGTTTGTAAAGTTACTTTTAGAAACGTTGCATTGTGTTAGTCAGAAAGTATTTTACCAAGGCAAAGGTAATAAAGTCGTAGATCGTAAATGCTGTTCGAGTGAATAGGAAAATCTAACAATCACGTGGTTGATCATGTCATTCATTTAAAAAAAATCCTCTCCACCCCCCGTCAACTTTTTTGGTATAAATAATTTATTAATAGGTATGTATATATATACAATTAGAAAATATAATTTTGTTCAGAATATGCTTTCATATTCTAAGAAAATATATTTTTTTTTAATTTACCTAAATTTAAATTATATTTTCTAACTGCATAAATTAATTATATTTTTAAATTGCATATATATATAGGGTAAAACGAGGAGTAACTGGCCACTTAAGCGTTTTTTTTCACTTCAAATATTTTTTTGTCCTAATAGTATTGATGTATAATTTTTTTTATTACGTCATTCGATTAATTGTTTATTTCTATGTAATTTCTGGTGAAAAGAAAATTAATTCGAACAGCCTACGTTTTTTTATAATTTTTTAAGAAAAATAGGTACTATTTTATTAGTAACTGGCCACAAAAATTCAATAACTGGCTAGTACCTAATTAGTAACTGGCCTCATGAAAAAACATTATTTTTGGATATGAAAAAGATATTAAAAACTCAATTTATATTGATTATGTATGATAAGGCATAATAATAATTAATATTGATTATGTATGATAATCAATATTAATTATTATTATGCATCTCATTTCCATATTATTAATTATTTGTAATATATTTATACAGAAAAAAATATTTTGGTGATCAGTAATCATTGGAAGATAGTTTATGTAGATATTTCTATGATAAGCTCTTAAAACTACGTACTTAATGAATTTATAAAGAACGTAAAGTTTCTTAAAATTAGTTCTCGGTCTTACTCCAGATAGGGGTTTAAAAAAGCCGTGATTTTGAGCTGATTTGGCTATACGGTTAACAATCTTTATTTTGTTTTAAAACATATTTATATTTATTACATAATTTTTCTTTTGCTTTTCTTTCTTTGCGAAGTCTATTTCTGATCTGTTTTGACCTCTTCTTCTCAGTGTTTATTCAACTGTTTCGCTTTTTGAACATATTAATTAAAGGCAATTTTCATGATAACCATTTTCTTTGTCATTTTAATGATAAGGCTTCAAAAAAACTTTTTGGTTAGCATGAGAACGCCTCATTTTTTATTATTAATTTCTATTGATAAGTAGTCAAAGAAAACTGCAAAGTTAAATTCCTGTAAAGTTCATTAATTGCGTTCTCATGTTCATTGTAGTTTTCTTGTGATATTGCCCCACGATGATATAACTGCTCTGGTCTCAAATGTCAGAGTCTCAGATCCAGTTGACTATTTCCTTCTTAAGATTGTTTTGCTACTTCTTCCTTATCTTTCCTAAAGTTTTTACTTCCTTCATTAAGAATCGTGTTAGTTTCTGTTTCTTCCAGTAAAATTACCTTATAAACTTCATAAAATTTTGTCTTAACCTATTGATATTCTGTTCTTTTGTATGGCGCCTTACCTTTTTATTCTTTCGACTACAGAGACGCCTGTATAAGTAATCAATTGTGTAGCGTTATCAAAAGTATACTGCTTTTTTTTGACATGATTTAACTTCATGTATCAAAGTTTCAAAGAAAAAAAATCTCATTCAGTAACTGGCCACCTTACTGGCCACCTATGCCAGTTTCTGATAAATGATGATAAAAATACCTGATATTTTTTTATACGGTTTTATGTCTAATGCACAATGCAAATAAGAGTAGTTTTTAATCAAATTCCGTCATTGACTATTTTATCAGTAACTGGCATAAGCGGCCAGAAACTGAAATCTTGCATTTATTTTTTTGAGTTACTGGCCACCCTCTCTATCTCAGCTTTTAATGTATCTAAATTAGATTAAACATCAAATAATTGTCGCTTACTGCTTGAACTTCTATAATGTTACAACTCGCACACTTAATTTGCCTTAATTAATCAGAAATTACAATTTTTTTACCACAACCCTCCTTAACGTTTTAACAAGAATACACCTTACACGTCGAAAGACAAACGACAAGCGACAAAAAATTACCGCCAACTTTGGCGCCAGTGTCCATAATGGAAATTATTTGTACTAAACTGACAGCTAGATAACTACGGAGTTCGAAATTAAATAAATAGATGGCGTATTGTTAACAAATCTCTTATTCTAACTGAAATTAGTATAGAGTGGCCAGTTATTGCGGGTGGCCAGTTACACCTCGTTTTACCCTACATAAACAAAAAATAAACATTGTCTCTGTAGGTATTGTTAGGAACTGCTAATAAAATTTATTTTTCGATGATCCATTCAAGAAGATCTATTCTATCACAAAATAAACTTTCTTTACTCACAGAGTATACATTCATGTTAACACGTCTTTGTTACTTAAGTGGTAGATAGACCCTAAGGTCATAAGACCGAAAGGCCATGTTTAGCGTATTGGTGAAAGGTGAAAAACGGTTTCAAAATAGTGATGGATTGCTAGCCGATTCGCCTATTTGACAACAGGCGATGCGGCTAGCAACCCACAGATTATTTAGATTTTCGCTCCTTTACTCAACCGGCTTCTACGGTCCGCGCGGGAAGAGAGGCAGGTTTACACATTCTATGTTTTTTCTTTCCTCCCAGACCAGAATGGAAGAGACATAGAGTGGATTGAAGTAACAAATTAACGCACCATTGTACAAGAATAATTTAAATAAATTACACAAATAATCATCATTTCGAGTAGGTGTCACGGTCAATCGACCATGCACACCCTGGTGTCAGAGTTCTTCGGAACCGCCTCTCGGCCTCTGGCGTGGTTTCTTTAACGACTACCAGTAAAAAACACAAATAATAATGTGTTATTACATCTCCTGGGCTGCTCGCTAACCAAAGTGTTGATCCTCACTTCAAAATACGGCGGCTTCAAACTATTGCGGCTTTCCTATGATTGACTCCTTTTATTTAAGATATATAAATCGTAATGGATGTTGAAGTGGTCATCAAAACATTAGTTGTTAGTTGTCATAAGTAAGCGAGTAACCGGGCTAATAAAGCTCTAATAGCATTTATCTTTTCGTGTAGGTGACACGATCAATCGACCATGCAAACTCTGGTGTCAGAGTTCTTCGGAACCGCCTCCCGGCCTCTAACTGGTACCTTTAACGACTACCAGATGGCAGCCAGGACCAACGGCTAAATGTGCCTTCCGAAGCATGGAATCATCTTTATTATCAGACAATCGGTTGATTCAAGCCTGCAATGTCCTAACCAAACTGGAAACAACTAAACAAAGTATGCTTCCCGTGGAAATCTAACCACGACCGGGTCTACAGGCAAACGCCTTAACCACTGGACCACGGAGACAGTTAATAGCATGCCATATACCAATAAAACTTTCACACACAGCATAAAAAAGCAGTTATTTATCAGACGTGGATATCATCAAAGTTTTTCTTAACTTTTGACAATTGTCAAACTTACGTTGAAAACAGTTTAGCATCGTCACATTACTTTTCCTCTCTTTGACTCTTATTTCTACTGTTTTTTATCTTTTTCTACTTTTTCACTACGGTATAAGTATATACACATAACATATCTATATAATAATAAGTATATATATTTGTATAATTGAAATAATTAATAATTGTTTTTTTTTTATTATTTTATGAAATCTGCGCCAACCGTGCCTCTGTTTACAATATCTTCTACCCAAAGATTGGCTAGAAGAGATTGCATTATGCGATAAGCTCGCCTATGTACATACATATATAGTATCACGTCTACTTTCCCTACGGGATAGACAGAGCCTAGGTCTATAAAACCTTATGGCCACATTTAGCATGTTGGAGGGCGTGTAGATGGAAAAAGGAATCAAAATAGTGATGGGTTGCTAGTCGCATCTCCTATTGACATGATTCCACAGATTTAAGCCCAATCCCTCGATCGGTTTTCACGATTTGCGCGGGAGGAAGAGAAGCAGTTGGCACATTCTAGGTTTTTCTTTTCTCGCGGACCAACATGGAAGCCCGCCTTTGTGCCTTCCATAAACATATATTTCTAAGTGTTGGTGAACTAAAGCATATTCATTCATTCAATTTCTAACTGTTTCTATGATATCCTAGAGGACGCAAATTCACAATGTTTCTCCGATCAAACTGAGTCTTCATACAATACCAATTAAAATCCAAGTGCTAATAAAATCGGAAAGGAATCGAACTAACTACCGTTGTTCGTGAAATGCCGCGGTGATAAAAGGTCTTCGAAAATACAATACCGTGTTCTACCCTCGCCTTTGCCGTAGAAAGAGATAGCAACATCCAAGATGCAGCCCGTCAGAGAGGGACGGCGTCCAATTGGAATTAATTAATTATAATTAAGTTTTAAGTTGACGCGCCGGTTACGAGTATAAGCGTAGACTTTCGTTTCGCGTTTGTGTGCGTTTATTAGTTGTGTGTGTTAGTTCCTATTATCGATTTGGAACTATGGGCAGAGATAATAAGTAGGGTAGGGCGGCTTGTAATAAGTTTTTGAACCGTTGTTTCTGTTGCCAGTAGTGCGGGATTCGGGAGCACCGGGCTGTCTTAGTTATGGACCGGCGAGGCGCATATTTAATTCGGCCGGGTTATCAATTTAGAAGGGTTTAATTTATAAAGGCAAATCATATCAAATTTTAATTTATTTTGGTATTATCGAGTAATCGAGTCTTCAGTTATTTTGATGGTCGAAAGTTGTGGTTCTCTTAATAATGGAGTAATTTGAATCACCGCTATTAATGTCCATACTACTTTGCTTTTATAATACCACATGGGTATATACGACTACCATTAAATCTATCAAAGAAACTTTTATTTTGTTTACTACGTTTCCATTTAGAACAATGGATAAAGATAACATTTCTATACTCAGCTAGAGAATAGAAGTTTGTTAAGGAAAGTATTGAACAGTCTCTCAGATTCTTCATATCCCTATCCTTACTATATTATCCTTACTAATATTATAAAATGCGAAAGTGAGTTTGTTTGTTAAGCTATCACGCCGTAACTACTAAACCGAATTGACATGAAATTTTGTATACAAGTTCTCTGGAGTACGGAGAAGTACACAGGTTACCTTTCATCCCGGAAAAAGGAGAGACCCTGAGGTAACGACGTTGATGCGAGCGAAGCTGTGGGCGAAAGCTAGTACAAATATATATTTGCTTTGCAAGTATTTAGGGTCCTCGTGGTGTGGACACGTGTACCAACCTTTAGGTATAAATGCTCATATTCCCTGGTACAAAATCCCGGAAAAATGCATGAGTATCGTTACACCAATCTTCAGAGTAAAAGGATCTGTGCAAGCGATCAATTCCCAAGATATAACTAAATAATCACCTATGTCACAAACATTTACAATATTCACGGGATGTTGTGCTAATAAATTCAAGGAGCTATCCAAAACACGGTATTGTTAAAGGTTGCCATGTCCGAACTTATCACCTGCATAGCAAAGATCGGCACACATGGGGGGTTGAATTAGGAGCGTCTAACTCGGGGGTGGCACCCGCCCTCTATCGATTTCGGATGAGGAACTGGACTAGAGACATGCAAGGCGTAATATCAAATCGAGATGTAGACTTTTGACCCCCCTTTGTTTAGGGGCAAAGGGTTTACTGATTGAATAAGTTGTTGCTAAGTTGTGATATTGAATGTCCGTTGACACAATAGTCCATATACCGAGTTTTTAAGATAAATAAAATTTGTGAGTTTACGTTGATTGGAGAAAATGTGTCTTTGGCTCTAATTTTGCACTCCGTTTGGAAGCGTCACTAAACTTAGTCACAAGTAAATGAATGTCAATAATTCTCAGTTGTTAAATCAAATATGACAATTAATACCTAAGTGTTCAAAAGTTAACAATTTTTCTCGGTTACTTGTGTCCATTTTTTTAAATAATAACTATTATCATCATCATCATTTCGAGTTGGTGTCACGGTCAATCGACCATGCACACCCTGGTGTCAGAGTTCTTCGGAACCGCCTCTCGGCCTCTGACGTGGTTCCTTTAACGACTACCGGATGGCAGCCGGGACCACCGGCTTAACGTGCCTTCCGAAGCACGGAATCAACTTTATTATCAGACAATCAGGTGATTATATATAGATATAGATACGGCAAATCACACAGATTGAGCTAGCCCCAAAGTAAGTTCGAGACTTGTGTTATGGGATACTAACTCAACGATACTATATTTTATAACAAATACATATATAGATACACATCCAAGACCCAGGCCAATCTGAAAAAGATCAGTTTCCATCTTGACCTGGCCGGGGATCGAACCCGGTCACCCCGTGTCGCAGGCTGGCGTGTTGACCGCTGCGCCACGGAGCTAGTCAAAATTCGAGCCTGCAATGTCCTAACTAAACTGGATACAACTAAACAAAGTATGCTTCCGGTGGGAATCGAACCCACGACCCCCGGGTCAATAGGCAAACGCCTTAACCACTGGACCACGGAGGCTGTCAATAATAATAACTATGAGGGCTTATAGTTTAAAAATTCTTTTACGAAAACTCAATCTATGTGATTTGTCTTTATATATTTATGTTATTTATACCCCAAGAGCCTCCACTGAATTTGCTAAAAGATTTTACTTATATATCTCTCACATGTTTTCAGAATAGTTCCTACATGTTTACATATACATAGCTATCTAGTTTTGTGAAAATTCTTAGAGTAGAATTCCCTACAAATATGCATGGTAAAAATTATTAGTAAATTACATAATACTTGAATGCTTGTTAATCAACAGTCGAGTATTTTGAATTCCTCGTAATTTCAACGTTGCAAAAAATCGTTTTTGATTTACCACTATATATTATTCTGTATTTTTGAGAAAAAATTCACTTTCTACTTGCGGAAACGCAAGCACATCAATTTCATACCAAAAATAAGTAATAAACCAATCATCTATGTACTCATACAAAAATACCTAAGCACATCTTAATCCTCAAACAGCATAAAACAGCAATTATTACAGCACTCGAAATGAAAAAGAAAGCTCGTTTGTCGAAATCCGAACACTCGACCGAAAACAGGGAAAAATAACACAAGGCGGAATCCAGTACCTACTCGAACAAACGTGGCGCAAGTGGCGCCCCGGGCGTCTAACATTCGCGCGAAAGTAAATAAAATAAAAAAGTTGGCAAGTGGCGAGGGAAACGCAAAGGATTCGGCCGAGAGCCGCGACGGGCCAGTTACAACGCGGCGAATTAAACTCCCTGTTAAAAATTGTTCCATTTTTTAAACAGTGCATACAAGTTTAGATTAAAAGTTCGATCAAGATCTTGTCGTCTATATAATATTGATGAAGTCTTTGCAGTTTTCATATTTCATATTAGTTTTTTGAATAGAAAATGCAATTTATAAAATAAAAGGTCTTGGTGATGTTGAAGGTAAAGCTGAACGCGATAAAGGAAGTTAGTAACAAATCATGTGTTATTTATTCATGACAAAGAAAGTCTTAAAGGTCATAATTGTCAAGTAACTTGTACACTACCTACTTCTTTATAATTGATGTCTTTTACCATTTTAAGTTACTTTTATCAATCTCAGACTAAATCTAATATACCAAAGTATATTGTATATTGTAGTTAAGATAAAAATGCGTGGCACGCATAGAGTATGTGTGTATGTCATGTGTGTGTGTGGGAAGAATGGGAACATTTTTTTTTTTTAATTAATAAATATAGAATAATAAATATAGGATTGCAATGCTTCCGTGTTTATTTCACACACTATCACTCAAATTAGAGAATACCATCAGCTTTATAAACCTTATTATCTACCATCCATTTCCGATATATTCTCCATAGCAGAGAAGTAGACCTGTCGATTGAAATTAAGATGTATCCTAAAGCCGGTGGATCTCAAACGTACCCAACGTTAGTTTCAATTACTAGGTTTATGCATACTCATAGGGAAAGGATAGCTAAGGCCTATGCCATTGCACTGTATCTATTTTGATGCATTCATACTTATTTTTAATAATTAACATGTGACATTTCTTAGTATGAATGAAGAGCTTGCAACGACTTGGTAATACATCATTATGTAATAATATTACGGACTTAAGTCCGTGATACTTTAATAAAAAAATATTGTCTGTGTTTATTAATATCTGCAAGAAGCGCATGAAATTCAATAGAAGAGCAGGTAATAAATAAATAAAGGTCAGTACTGTCATTATTATGTATGTATAGCGCGAAGTAATTTAAGAAACACTAAATATACATAGTTATTTAGTGTTTCTTAAATTACTTCGCCAAAACCAAAGCTAAACCAAAGCTGGCAATTAACATCTACCATAAAAATAAGTAAATGAAGTAAATATTAATAGCCATATTTAACTTAAACAATTAATTAACCAGTGCTATATAAGAATGGTGAGGGTCTCATCGCAGAATAAAAAACACTATATCAGGAAAAGGGGTCTCTAATCAGAGTTAGCAGAACGCCAAGCGGTGTGCCCGGCCACTTGTAAGCACATATTTGTTCGCGCCCGACGTTTTTGACATTCCTGCCTCGCCTCAACTTTTCTTAGGGTTGCCAGTTATTACACTTGTTTTACTTACGGTAGGGCTGTAAAAAATTTGATTTTGCAAATTTTTCATTTTACAAACCTCGGCCACTCGTAAGCACATAAATGTATTTGTTCGCGCTCGACATTTTTGACATTTCTGCCTCGCCTTAACTTTCCTTAGGTTTGTTATGCTTGTTCTAGTTTCCTGTAGGGTTAATAACAATTGTAATTTTGTCAAGATTTTTTTGTCGCCAAGCCCGTTAGAACCTAAACAAATATTATTATGTGTTCGCACTCGACGTTTCTGACATTCCTGCCTCGCCTAAATTTTTCTAAAAGTTATTAAGACCCTATATATAAGGCTGATAAGAATTGTCATTTTGCCAAGTTCCATGTGACAAGGTTATTTTATATACGTCTACAAGTCACACTCGTCTTACACTCGTCTTACAAATCACGAAATATCATTTTGCCGTATTTTTAAAATCATCGCATCCAGTGCAGCCATCTTTCAACGAGAAGAATTTCTTAGTTTCTTCTCCTTTCACACAGAAAACGTTCTTATATATATTGAAGGCTTTTAAAGAATATATGAAATGTAGCGTCAAGCAGAACGAAAAACTATGACAAGTGACCTTCACTGTCAGTGGCATTCAGTGACTTTGACGTAAAGGCATTCGTCGCCCGTAGAAACGAACAGTCTTAACCGCTTATTGCAATCATTATCAAAAACGATTTAAAAAATGGGGCGTTTTGGAAACACTCGCGTAAATCACTTAATTGGTGAGTCACGCGCTCAAAAATAGTACCCCTAGACGCTTGTAGACACAACTCGAAATTTTTTATATTCCTGGTTCGCTTGAATATTTCCGAGGATTGTAACTCTTGTACTTACATAAATTGAGGTAGATAAGATTAAAATTAGGATGTGCTCGTTAATTTTACCCACATCCTTAGATACAGATTTTAGGCATTCTCATATATGTACTTAATTAAAACAAGTCAAAATTTTAATTTTACGCTGTCCTATTATTGTCCAATGATAAAAAAGCATAGGTATATAATCAATACATGTTCATAAAATCTTTGTAAAGTAGATATAAAAAAATATTTTGTCACCCATTTCTATCAATTGCACGCATAATAAGATGGTAACTTAACACGAACAGTAACTTATTAAAAAAATATAGACCTGTACAACAATAAAACCTTTAATAAGAAGTCATACGCCGTGCAAACATAAAACTAAATGATAAAAGTCGGCACGTCTCGAACTTGCTACAAAACGCACTCATAAAAAGTCCCGACAAGCATAAAATTAAGTTAGCACTCGGCAGCCCTAGCAGAGGCAATGAAAAGTCGGTTAAGCTAATGTTATCGAGAAATAAAAATGTATAATAAAATACAAACACGCCGCGCGAGGAAACAATTTGCTGGAGACTGGAAGATTTCATGCCGCCGCCGACCAGCAATAACGATCAACAGTCGACTTTAACACCTTGTAATACGCTTTAAAACTGTCTGCGGTTGCCGCTCAGAAAATTCCTTAAATTTTCCGACTATGCGCAGTCTAAAACAGCTTTACAGTACACGTGTTAAGGTGTAGTTTCGGTTGTACGTCGTGAGTGGTAATTCAGGAAGAAAAGAGAGTTTTCCGGTTCGTCGGGGCGTCGTGACATTTGTGTTAAGCGGGGCCGAGGGAGCGCCATTCATAAAGGACGTTCACGAAGCAAGCTACTACTGTTTGAAAGTAAACTTGTTGGACTGGATATATGGAGATTTTCGGGCCCTGACGAGCGGCGAGTGCCTTGTTTTTTAGCTGTTCATTTGTACGTTTGAGGTGTCGTGGTGAGGATGTTGCGGAATTTTGTGCACTAATGATCTGATATATTTTTTGTACAGTCATTTGTGTTTGAATAATTGATTAGTGTCGTACGTTTATAAATTACTAGCTTTCGCCCGCGGCTCCACCCGCGTCAATGTCGATCCCTCGGGAATAGTACTTTTCTCCGGGATAAAAGGTAGCCTATGTCCTTCTCCGTACTCCAGAATACTTGTATGCAAAATTTCATGAAGATCGGTTCAGTAGTTATGGCGTGAAAGCGTAACAAACAAACTAACTTTCACATTTATAATATTAGTAAGATATATAGATGTAACCTAAAGATAGATATATGGTTATTTTTTGCTATTTTGTGGTTAGTTGTTTTAAATGTCTCTTTTTTTTGTATGCATTATTTATGGTGCAATAAAAACATATTGTATTCTAAATATTACAGTTAATTTCCTACATTGCTACGTAACTAATGCAGAGAACAGAGTAATAAGTAACATTCGTTTAACATATATTTATTTTTATTTGTCCATATATATATTTATATTTATTTATAATGAGTATTACATTACTTTTGTGTTATATTACAGGTCGCCATTATGCTCCAAGAAACTAACTTGAGATAAAAACATGTATATTTTTGTACCTACATAACCTATAGAAACTTATATGGATTAGATAAGCAAATATTTACACTCAAGTTGATTAAAATTTTAAATTATGCTTAGATGCGGTACAGAAAGCATTAATAATTTAAAACACGGCTCACTTAAGTTTCTTTAGTATTATAACCTCTTTATCCCTAACGCCTACCTCGTTAGGGATAAAGACGTTACAATACGTACGTAGTACTAAGGCCACAAGACCCAAAGGCCACGTTTAGCGTGTTTGTGGGCGTAAATGTATAAAACAGATTCAAAATAGTGATGGGTTTCTAGCCGCATCGCCTAATGTCATGATTCCTTAGATTTTGACCAGTTCCCTTGACCGGCTTCTACAGTCTGCGCGGGAAATGAAATAGCTGGCACATTCTACGTTTTTTTCTTTTCTTCCAGACCAGTACGGAAGTCTTAGAACAAGGACTAAAGATGGAAGTTAATCTTCTATCACTAGTTAATCTTCTATTAAAACCAATCAAATCGTTCTTCATAACTGGCAGCTAACACAAACAAAATCAACACGTCAACCAAACTCCATCGAATAAAAAGAAAAAAAAACGGGAAAGAATTCGAATTCATATTCAAACATCTTTTTTCTAATGCGGCGGCAAGGACACATTTACGGGGCCACCTGTTGAGCGAGATCACGTGACTTTTTTGCTCAAGGACGCGTGCCTCCTTCGCTCATTCATGGGCGGCCTCCCCCCTCCGCTCCTTACGCGGGGGTTAGGGGTTTTTTTGTTCCCTACGTACTCCCGAGGGCTTTCACCTACGTGCATTTTCAGGGTCACGACGCTGCGTCGTTTACGTTTTTCCCTTTTTGAGTTTAACTTTGTTTGTTTGTGGAGTAAGCCTGCTGTGGCCTACAGAGTGTTTCTGGCTGCCTAATAAACAGATTTAGGTGTTATTTTTCATATAAGTAGGTAGCTACTTAGATCGCCGAAGATGTTAAAGTTTTGTATGAACGCGAACTCTATAATTAGAGAAGTAAATGTTACGTATGAGTAATAAAACTCACATTATCAGATAACGTGTAATAAATTCTAGGAAATGATAAGTAGAATGAACTCTAAGTAACTAAATACTTGTGTATGAACTAGGTAAGTCAGTTTATGCCAATATGTGTTGCGACGCTATGTCCAATGTTAAATTATTATCTACCAACCCTTTTCCTTGGACATAAGGCTCACTTTTATGTATCTATCGGGAAAAAATTGCAATGTAGCAGAAACGTAAATCTTTTTTTTATATATTTTCGTATCATTTTACAAACAAAAGACTTAGAATTTATTTTTGTATACCTACATAATTATGTTTATTTTTATGCATTCTGCAATCTAAGTAAGTATGTAACTATTTTAGCTTATATATTTAATTGTAATTAATTATTTACTGTATAATATCCTCCTTAACTTTTGCACCTTACCTGTTTTTGTTAACTTGTCTCCAACTTATCTCGGTTGCCTGGAAGAGATTGCAGCAGCGATATAACCGCCTTTGTGCATCAATTTGATTATTTAAACTTATTGTTATTGTATATTTTTGGTGCAATAAATTACTATTACTACTACTCTATATTATTGAATCTATATATCCTAATCCTAACTAATATTATAAATGCGAAAGTGAGTTTGTTTGTTACGCTTTCACGTTGTAACTACCTAACCGATCATCCTGAAATTTTGCATATCTATACGTTATCTAGGGTATATGTAGAGAAGGATATAGGGTATATTTTATCCCGGGAAAAAGTACTGTTCCCGAGGGATCGACATTGACGCGGGTACTGTTCCGCGGTCGAAAGCTAGTATTAGTATAAATCACAGACATCTATTTTTTTTATTGTGTATGTGGTATAAAAACGTCACTAAAAGGGTAGCACTATACTTTATAGAAAAGCTTTTTGAGGCAACAATACGGCTATGTTTATTGTCATATTTATAGAAGTAGTGACATTTTTTATCCAACTGCGCGGTGCAAAGAAGAGTAATGTGTTTATTTATATATTTTTGTGCGTCTGTGTCCCCTTGTCGCTTTATAATGACCGGGTTCTATTTTGATTTGTCTGAAGATTTCAATTTAATTTTTGGCGACAACCAGACGTAGCATTGTGAAAGTATTTAAAAGTGGTAAATATAAGGTATCTACCTACAAAGTATTCTAATATTCTATAAACGCAAGCGACTAAAACAGTAGCACCAATATTTTCCAATACAATGTTACTCCCATTATGATTATTGTCTTATTTTATACCAATATAAACCCTTTTTCTTAGATATAAGACTGAGTTTCGGGAACGTTGGAATTATCAAACTTATTGTTTAGACGCAAGCGTCTAAAACAGTAGCACTAATATTTTCCAATACAACGTTACTTACACTATGATTATTGTCTTATTTTATACCAATATAAACCCTTTTTCTTAGACATAAGACTGAGTTTCGGTAACGATGGAATTATTAGACTTAACCGGATTCTAATTAAACCCTGTCCCTGATAGTGCACCGTAGAGCCGTAGTCTGAGTAATTTACATTAATCCAATAATTGCATGGAGGTTTCCTAGTTAGAAATTCAAATGAGATGATGTACTGCCAGGGGATGGGGTGCGGCGAACGGTTATCAGATCTTGATAGTTTTTAATTAGGTTAAACATAGTGCGAAAATAGAACCGTTGTAAGACTTGGTTGCAATAAATAACAACTCGGAGGAAGATAATCCTTTAATATCAGATTCCTTTTTGAGTCAGAATGTAAGTTAGCGATAAGAACAATATTAAGTTTATTAGAAATATAGATTGTTATTTTATTCCTTAAATTATGGTGATACGATCGTGTTACAAGGTCCAAGAGGTGTAACATAACTCTCTGCTCCGACTGTTAATATTTTTCTCTTAACTTTAGAATATTTTGCATGCCAGTGTCTGGCCAAATATGAGAAACTCATTCTTTTACCTACGAGTAATGATAAGATCTTGTATGTATACCACATTTGGGCAAAATAAAGATATTTGTATTTGTATTGACTATGGTAATGTGACTTAAATAACCCTTGCAATAAGAAATACTAATATATAATTATATTAATTGTATAGCATATGTCACATTTGTAATTAAAGACTGGTCAGTACATCACAAATGATTGTTTTTGTCGCACATTACAAGATCATGTCTTGATCTTCAAGTTGTCGACTTATTTTTTACTATAGCATTAATATAGCTCACACTGGATATATCTCATCATCCATATTCACGAAAATATCCAAACAATTAATTGTGTTCACATCCTTGAAAGTTGATTTACTTGTTATTAAAAAGTACCATTAATTGACTTGAGGATCATTGGCGATGACTAACAACCAATACATTCATCCATGATATTGAATCATAACATTAAAACTCCTGTAGTATTAAGAACTAGCTATTCGTTCATAAAATAGTTACAAAAGAAAGAATAAAAAACTCAAAAGATGCCCTCGATATCGTCTCAGGGAATATGCCCGTTATTTTTCGAAAATATTATACAGTGATTTTGAATAATATTTTCGAAAAGTAACATAGTATCACGTCTTTTTTCTTGCGGGGTACACAAAACCTAGGTTTATAAGACTTTATTTATGGTCACATTTAG
Organism: Elegia similella; assembly: GCA_947532085.1. Classification (NCBI taxonomy): domain Eukaryota; kingdom Metazoa; phylum Arthropoda; class Insecta; order Lepidoptera; family Pyralidae; genus Elegia; species Elegia similella. Next base: position 8,738,082 of record OX383933.1, read on the forward strand.
CATGGCGGAGGGCGTGTAGATGGAAAATGGAATCAAAATAGTGATGGGTTGCTAGTCGCATCGCCTATAGACATGATTCCGCAGAATTTCGCCTCTTCCCTCGATAGGCTTTTACGATCTGCGCGGCAAGAGAAGCAGCTGTCACATTCTACGTCTTTTCTTTTCCCCAGACCAGAATAGAAGAGTCTCTTTTTGAATAATGTACTAGTCGTTTATGTAAATAGATATACTATTTCGCTTTATATTGTAAACTATCCGAATAATGTTTTCTTGTTCTCCACATTATACACGGTCTAATTTCGAGAAACTTAATATACTTACTGTGTGTTCGTCGGTTATTTCGTGTACCGTCGGCAGCTTGATTAATTAAATTGTTATGCTAATGTGAAGGGGATTTTTGGTCTGCGATAGTTCCTCTAGACTATTGTGTTGAATTAATTATGCCTTGATTACTAAATAATTAATATTCTTAAGAATTGCGTGCTTATTAATATTGTATTAGATTTCGGCTCTGCTCGCCTTAATGTCAATCCCTCTTGAGCAAACAGTGCTTTTTCCATATATTAAAGATAGATCTAAGTATATATCTAAGTGATATATTAGTAAACAAGGCGTATGGAAATGTTTATATATATTTTTACCATCTTTATTTATTTAGCAGCTTTTGTCTCTTTGAGATGGCAGCTTCATCGATATAAAAATGTTACAATATGAAACTTAAAAATATAAAATTATAACCTAATAGGATTAAAATATAGTACTTCTGCAGTTTACTAAAATCAGAAATCAGAAAGTTTTATTTGCTTTAAATAGGGTTACATAATAAGATGTTGGCACTGGCCGTAGATAATCATGATTGCAGTACCTAGTCGAGACGTAAAAGTGAAACAAACTTACTTTGGCCTTTATAACATTAGTTAGATATCAGACAAAGAATACTTGCACTAATACTAAAAAAAAATACGGGGTTGCACTCCGGCAGGGCAGAAGTGAAAACTACACGGTAGAAAAAGAGGGGGATATAACTTCCTTTTCTACTCCGCGCCGGCGGCGGTTTCAAGTCACGTGTCTATCTTACGAATTTTCGATCAGGTCACGTGTCCTGACGCGAGTTTAACATTTTTAACCCATCCCAAAAAGTGCACAACGCCGCTAAAGAGGATTTCAATCCAAAAATTTAATCTATGCATTTGTCCCACTACTGGAGAAGGCTCTCCGCTGTTATCCTCTATTCGACTCTTTACAACGCTGTTTTAGACTAAATAGGTTGAAAAACGTCTATGTAACTGCTTTATGAGCCAGGATCAAAACAGAATATAAGCGTGTGTTAAAAAGCAAAATATAAGTCAAATAGTCTTCTTGGTACTATTGCGAGCTTAAAAAATATCTTAATATTTTTTATCTATACTAATATTATAAAGCTGAAGAGTTTGTTTGTTTGAACGCGCTAATCTCAGGAACTACTGGTTCAAATTGGAAAATTCTTTTTGTGTTGGATAGTCCATTTATTGAGGAAGGCTATAGGCTATAAAACATAACGCTGAGACCAATAGGAGCGAAGCATCAATAAAAAATGTTTTAAAAACGGGAGAAAATTATTCATCTATACTAATAAAACTAATTAATCTTAATAACAGAAATTGCCGCGGACGAAGTCGCGGGCAACAGCTAGTAAATAGATAAAAACCGAACTCAAAGGTGTATAAATATATTTGTTATACTGACAAGCTTGTAATATATTGTCGATATAAGGACCGTCTTTCATACCGTTTCTTGAGGCATCTATACAAAGTGCGGCTGCTGTAAAAATCCTTATTATAGTGACGAAAAACAAGTGAATACTTGTTTACACCTAGTAATACTAATGAGCCGTAAATTGAAGAATGAGTTAACGTTATTAAGGATCTTAGATCAGTCATGGATCATTACATTTAATTTTTAGTGAATTAAGACATAAAGTAATAACTATAGAATTGTTCTATTAATGCTTTTTATCAATATCATTATTAATACTAATAATAAATCTGTAACGGTCGGTCATGGAGTAAGGTACTTGTTTATAGAGATATCGTGTTTATAAGCTCAGGATCGCACTCCACCTATCATCACCTCGTCTTGCCAGGTGTCCTGCCTAACTCCTTTTCAGTTCCTTAACAAGCTACGTATAATACAGAAAATCTAAACTAATGTTCCCTTTTTCCTCTAAAATTTTACACTTAATAAATTATCCGCAGAAATATAATTCATCATCATCATCATCGGGTCCTTTTTAGTCTCCACTACAGGAGCACGACCCTCTCTGTACTACTAGGGCCATACTTGGCCAGAGCAGACAGAGGACTTGGCCTACACTCTCCACGCTGGCCAGACGGGTTGGAGAGGTGTCTTAGATGTTTATAAGCTTTGTTTAGCTTGTATTTCCTAAGTCGCCTTCTACGACATCCACGGGAAGACTTGGAGTGGTCCTATTCTACTCTGCCGGATACCACACGGCTTATATGCAAAATATAATTATACAGTGCAATTTAAGGTAATAGTACCAGTGATTGACCGCCTGAAATGCAAGGAGCGGGAGGCGGCGGCCGTCGACGCCTTGGCAATTTCCGAAATCGCCGGGCGACAAGAGCTAGTGCTGGGCCGAATACGAATAATTAGATCCGGTAACTATCGATCAACTTAATTGTCATTATGCGTTACATTACTTCGGAATTGGAATGATTGCTATGCTAATGTATTTCATACTGAATTATAAAACACGGAGCAAAGTGATTTAAAAGTAAGTGTTCCTGAATATAATTAGCTTGATTAAAACTTTAAGTAAACATGCCAATTTTCGAAATCGCCGGGCGACAAGAGCTAGTAGAATAGGAATAATTAGATCTGAGAACTATCGATCAACTTAATTGTCATTATGTGTTACATTACTTGGAACCTGGAACGATTACTACGCATATGTATTTCATACTGAATTATAAAACACGCAGCAAAGTGTGATAGTGATTTTAAAGTAGTTTCTCTAATTATATTAACTTGAGTAAAACTTTAAGTCGAAATGTCAATTTTTGAAATTGCTCAGGCGACAAATGCTAGTGTTGCACCGAATACGAATAATTAGATCCAGGAACTATCGGTCAACATAAGTGCAATTAAGTGTTACAATACGTCGAACTTAGAAGAGTGCTACGCTTATGTATTTTATACTGCATTATAAAACACGGAGCAAAATGTGATATTGATTTCAAAGTATCCATACATACTGTCACATTGCGACTTTCGAATGATTATTTTTATTTAATTGACTATTTTTATTTCAAATATAATATATGTATAAAACGTAATGTCTTTTAAAGTGACTATCAAAACGTTGTACACTAAGTTAGCAAATAGCCTAGCAAGTTTTTAAAAACAAAAAGCCACGTTTAGCATTTTGGTGGCCGTTCGGTGGAAAACGAAATCAAAACAGAAGGGTAGGTTGCTAGCCGCATCATCTACTATATGATTCCTCAGATTTTCACCCACACTACGCAGAAAGAGAAATAGCTGATACATTTTACGTTTTTTCGTTTCTCACAGACAATATGGAGATTTTAAAGTAAAGTTTCCCATAATTATTTAGCTGGAGTAAAACTATACGTAAACATGTCAATTTTCGAAATTGATTAGGCGACGAATGCTAGTGCTGCACCGAATACGAATAATTAGATCCAGGAACTATCGGTCAATATAAGTGTAATTATGGTTTACATTACATCGAACTTGGAGTGATTGCTACGCACGAGTTTGATATTGAATTACAAAATGTAATATTTCTCAGTATTTGTGCCTTAATATATCTTTAAGTAGACAAAGGAACGAAATTGCAAAAAGTCGGGTGATAAATATTGTACTGTTTGTAACAGTTCTAGATTACGCTCGAAAATGTAAAGTAAGTATATAGGATAAACTAAGAATCAGGTACTATCAGTAAAAATAAGTCTATGTAGGTAACATAATTTTTGAATCGTCTTACACGTTTAGATAAACATTTATATTTCTAATAAATTAAACTTTTATAATTTCACCGCAAACAAATAAAGTATGTGTTAAGTATACCTACCTGTTTAAATAATTATGAAATTACGACAAAATTATTAAAATATTATTTATTTGATAATATATTAAAAGTTGTATTGTTAAAACAATAACTTATACTAGGTTAAGGTGATTTTTATCAATTCATTATTTTCTAGTTCTGTAATAAAGTCAAACTCATTGTTAATGTAATCTACGTACGTGTCCTTAGCGTGAGATAAACCATCATAGTATAATAACTTGCATTATGTTTATAACTTTCATTTGTAATTAGTTTTAACTGCATGTTAACTTATAAATATCACATGACGTGATATTATAGTTGCTTTGTCGCTATTGCTTAAAAAAAATTAACACTAAGAAAATATTAAACATTTTTTTTTCAAATATACCCCTTTATTTATAAGTATGTTTTAGATTCACTATGCTAACCTGATATACTCTTATATAATTAAGAAATATTTTATGGTGAAAAAATTTGTAATGCGGTAAGGATTTGAACCAGAGACCTTAGACATAGACCAAAGGTTGCTAGTTCAAACTCTGCCAGCGTGGAATTTTTTACTATATTTTATTTCTGAATTTTATAAGAGTTTAAGTAATGTTGAATAAAATTTCCAAAAATCATCTCGTTTCTGAATTGATTTGCAAACTTTCTCATTCTCTATTTTAAATATACATTTTTACGATATGCCCAATAGTATGCTTCCAATCCTGTCTGAAAATCATTTCAAGGAATATCAAGTGTTTATTTTTAATATGAGACGAGTATCGTAATATATAAAACGAAGTCAGGTTTTTCGAACACTTATAACATAAGAACGTGTAAACCGTTTTTTTTAACATTTGATTTGTTGGTTTTATTATCACCTTGAATAACAGAATGACTATTAAAATATAAGAAATATTTTCGACAAAAATAATATCGAAACGAAGTTATCCGGGTCAACTAAAAAAAAAATTATTTCAGTCTCAGTCCACTAAACTATCAAGGGATTCAAATCAAAAACAATACTGCCACGTCAGTCAAATAAGATCAATTGATCGAGGATAACGGCTTTAAACTTTTGCAAAAACAAACCCGAAGCATACTTACTTACATAATACAGTGTAGATTTAATATAAAATTTATTTCAATTCTATTCTACAAAACTATCAAGGGATTTAAAATACCCTTGATAACAACAATGCAGATTTAAAATAAGCACAAGCGTAAATCTCAATCATTTGTAACTGTCATCGCGCCGCATCGTGGAGCCAATCAGAAATATAATTAGATCGGGGTTGCCTAATTGTGGTGGTCTCAAGTTGCGACCCGGCCGCTTGCAAAATCGATAGATGACCTGGCATGGGCAAGGATCCACTATAACATAAACAAGATTATGTCTACGTTGATTTATTTATCATTTTAACGCATGAGCCTGATTTTCGTTAATTAAGTCGGATGATAGATAATAGATTGGTATGTATTGTCTGTCCTATTACTGTATATTTTTAAGACGCTTAGAGTATTTTGAAAGTTTAATTAATTAAGTATAATTGTCTTTTTTTTCTTTGCCTATGATTTGAACTTTCGTATTCACCTTAAGAGTATAAGAGGTTAGAAAATTATGTAGATGGAAGATTATATATAATATAAAGACATTTTTTTTTTTCAAATTTAACCTTAATATAGAGTCAATAATCGTTCGTATAAAAAAACCGACTTCAATCAAACTACTAAACTGATTTTGATGAAATTAAAATAGATTAAATTTGAAAGCAATTTACCAATAAAAAATTAAATTAGTTCATAAATGACGGAATTATAAGGTAACAAACATTAAAAAAACAACCGAATCGATAACTTCCTCCTTTTCTGAAGTCGGTTAAAAATAGATTTTCATTCAAGTAATCTGAAATTAATAAACTATATCTTACTGATTTCTTTTCACATTTCATCACATCACATTATATTACATTGTTGTAATTACTCCACTTAGTACGTGAGAAATTAGCTACTGAAAGATTTCTTTATCCGTAAAACGATTGCAGATTTAGCTCTAACACATAATTACTGAGTGTTATACAAATCATCTAACATAGTATTTAAGTAAAAGATAATAACACAGAACTTCCTTTCCGAACTCATTACATTCCGTATAACACAATGAGGTAGATTCCCATCAATTCGCACCAAAGTACCTATAGGAAGCCATAACCGTTAGTACTAAACGCCGTGCCTCGGACAGTCCGTCATAACTCCCAACTCCAAAAGTAATACCATCAACTCGGTGTTAACTTAATTTGAGTCACTTTAACAAGTCCAATTAAAGGAATTTGTGTTTCTCTTATCTTCAATATAACATTGAGCATAATTTCAAATTATATTTCAAACTTTCCGATAATGAAGGGTGGAGAGGGTTGGGCGGCCCGAGCGGAGCTCTTCGCTTATTTCATTAGTTACATAAATTCTCCTATTGAGGATGGCTGGTAGAAAGGGGACGGTTTACCCTTATTACGAGAGTCTCCTTATCAATACAATTATTAATATAATAATATTATTATTGTAATAATTTCGGAGTGGAGAGAGGAGTCGTAGCTTAACTTTGCCAGTAATAAAGGGTGGTGAGAGATAATGGAATGGAAAACAGTTTGAAGTTTTATTGGAAAATTGGTACCGACTAATTGGCGGCATTATCGATCTGATGGTGACTCAAGGCGGGTAAATAATATTTTTAATGAAATACTTTCGGCGATCGCGACGCTCTTTGATTTACGTAACTGTGTTATGAGGTTTACTTTTGTGAAGTTTGAGTGCTAAACTTTGTTTATTTTAATCAAATTACGAGCCAGGTTTAGGTTTAAAGACGTCTTTATTGACTCATAAATAATTCATTAAATACCTTATAATGAGTCTTGAACTAATTATAAAATATGCTTAAAGTTAGTGAATGCATAAAATAGTGCAATTTAGATGTAGCGTGTTAATTAACGATGGTATGATCTCGAAAAGTATGAAGGTTTTTTTCAAAGAACAGTTTAAGATCATAACAAACTAAATTGTTGTCGCAATTTTTAACTCATCGATTTTATGCTTCCTAGAAAAATCCCGTGTCTGAAAAATGAGAAAAAAGCATCGCTAAAATGATAAGCTACGATAGTTTGTTAGCGGTCTCTATAAAAAATTAGCTAATCCAGTTAATTTTTAACAGATACTAAAGCACAGTTATAGTTTAATGGGGAATACGATTAGCCACTCATTCAAGGGATTAATTTTAATCAAACACTATTTGAGCCAATAAACAAGACAAAAAGAACAAGATATAATAACGTACCGTTCCGTACCGTACCGTATTATACTTAAAAAAAATTAACGTGTTGCACTCCGGGGGTGCCAGCAGAAGTGAAAACTCGCCTTTGTGGTGGTCTCAGGTCACGTGTCCGTCTTACACATTTTCGATCAGGTCACGTGTCCTGCCGCGAGTTTAACATGTTTTACCCATCCCAAAAAGTGCACAATGCCGCTATAGAAGTTTTACTTCGAATATATATAAATAAACACTGCAACTATAATTGCACAAATATTGTTTTTATAAATAAATTTTTTACAATATTTAGTACTGAAATGATTCTATGTAGGTAAATATTTTATGCCCAAATTAGTTATAAGTTAATTTGAGAAAGCAACTGTAACTGACCCGATGTTTTGAAGAAACCTTGAGATATGATACGATCGCGACCTAACGAAGCCGCTCACATACTCGTATAGCCATCGAAACTAGGTTGGAGGTAATCCGGACCCGAGAGATCCGCAAGTATAGCCATAATTCCTTAGGGCCACGTCTCATTATAACACTAATACAAGACTCATCCCGAAGTTACGGCGAATACATTAAAGGGTTCAATCCTTACTGATGAGACATCGGTCGAGGGTGGGTGCCCCCCTGTCCGCCGCCCCGGGCACTGGCCTGGTAAGGGGGGAAATAAGGCAGGCATTATAGGAGATAGCGTTCATTTACATTGTCCAATAACTCCAAGTAGTGTCCGACCGAATATTAGTTTATGGTATGCGGTCCAATACTAGCGCAGGACGAATATGGTATCATTTACCCCGCGCCTCGACTTAATCAATTTTTTAGCTAAAGGGTGGAATAATTTTAGCTCAGTAATTAATTCGATTTGGTTTTAATTAACGAGACGCCAATTTCAATAAAAAATTGAATTCTCCAAAGGATTTCTGATTACAAAACGTCGACCGACAAAAATGAAATCGAGTTTGCGATAAAATTAATGAAATCTCTAATTGCGTGTTAATTCAACGTAGGAGTTAGACGTGTCAGTGTATTTAAGAAATCACTATTTTAGTTTTTAAAGTCAAAGATTTTTATTCAAATTTGGATACTCTTTTTGAGCGTCTTATATTTTTTAAAGTATAACTCTGAACGGATTTCATATTAAATTTTATTGTCAACTTAAAGAGATCTAATTTTTAGATGATATTTTTTTCAGAGACTCATCCATTTGAATTGTTCACATTTGGCGAGCTCCATGGCACAGTGGTTGACACGCCAGTCTGTTACACGAGGGCCCCGGGTTCGATCCCCGGTCAGGTCAAGATGGAAAATGATCTTTTTCAGATTGGCCTGGGTCTTGGATGTTTATCTATATATGTATTTGTTATAAAATATAGTATCGTTGAGTTAGTATCCCATAACACAAGTCTCGAACTTACTTTGGGGCTAGCTCAATCTGTGTAATGTCCGCATATATTTATTTATTTATTTATATGACCCTTAATAACCCATAATCATAAGCTTTTAACCTGCGACTTTGTCAGCGTTATTATAGCTTATGTTAGCCGTTGATAATGTAGGCTTATTGGTGAAAGATTTTTTTAACACTCGCTCAGTAGCTTAAGTAAATATAATCGAACTAACTGTCTGTTCCACGACTGGGCAATAGCCTCTTTCCTTTCACTTTTCTCGATTCATCGTAGTATCTATCCAGTTCTTATCAAATGCTCTTATTTCTTCTGACTCTTCAATCTTTCCTCCATCCTTATCCTTACTAATATTATAAATGCGAAAGTAAGTTTGTTTGTTTGTTACGCTTTCACGCCGTAACTACTGAACCGATCATCATGAAATTTTGCATACAAGTTCTCTGGAGTTCGGAGAAGGACATAGGCTACCTTTTATCCCGAGAAAAAGAACTATTCCCGAGGGGTCGACATTGACACGGGCGGAGCCGCGGGCGAAAGCTAGTATAAGTCCTCTTTATAAATATAAGTGTAATATCATCATTATCATCAGGCCTTTTTAGTCTCCACTACAGGAGCATGACCCTCTCTGTACTACTGGAGCCATAATTGGCCAGAGCAGACAGAGGATTTGGCCTACACTCTCCTCGCTGACCAGACGGGCTGGAGAGGTCTCATTGATGTTTATGAGCTTTGTTTAGATCGTATTTCCTAAGTCGCCTTTTACGACATCCATGGTTTCCGGCAGAGTAGAATAGGACCACTCCAAAGTGGTCCTATTCTACTCTGCCGGAAACCACACGGCTAATAAGTGTAATATATAGGCGATCAATTGTAAACAATTATATGTATATACATATAATGCTGTAAATTAGTTATCTTTTGCGGCTTCCCAAACACTAAATTTACACGAATCGGTAACCGAAGCCACTACACAATGATACACAATTGCACAAACTCAATAAAGCACTCGACAACACGCCTGATTCCTGGAATCGGCGATATCAAAGCGGGATCGTATAATTAGACTATTCTTAATACGACATTAGATTTGTAAATAAAAGATACAGAAGTACATCATCATCAACATCATTTCGTGTTAGTGATACGATCTACCGAGCATGCACACACTGGTTACACGTGGTAAAATGACCAAGTATTTTGTAATTTATAATTTAATCCTTATCCTTACTTCTTTATCCTTATCCTTACTTTATTACTAATATTATAAATACGAAAGTGAGTTTGTTTGTTTTTTTATTTGTTTGTTTGTAACGCTTTCACGCTGTAACTGCTGAACCGATCATCATAAAATTTTGCATACAAGCCCTCTGGAGTACGGAGAAGGACATAGGCTACGTTTTATCCCGGGAAAAAGAACTATTCCCGAGGGATCGACATTGACGCGGGTGGACCCGCGGGCGAAAGCTAGTGATAATATAAATTTTAATAATCACCAATGACAATATTGTCTATTGGACGTCAGAAATGACTAAATGTGTTAAACAATCTTGATTTTTCACCATTGTATGTACCACATTTTATGCAATATAAATAAATTTCATTTCATTTCAAATTTCATTTCATAAACGGCTAAACGTGCCTTCCGAAGCACGGAATCATCATTGTCTGATAGACAATCAGGTGATTAGAGATATTAAAGCGAAATCATTTAGTAAAACTATCGTTAATTCGACATTAGATTCAGCAACGTGCGGCCGACACGACCGCACAAGAATCAAGACAGCGTAAATTAAAGATATCACAAAAGTGTACTTTTTACTCTTTTGTCTATGAAGTCTCACCAAAAATGCAAATAAACTATAAAACCATATTAAACTAGCTTTCGCCCGCGGCTCCACCCGCGTCAATGTCGATCCCTCGGGAGTAGTTTTTCCCGGGATAAAAGGTAGCCTATGTCCTTCTCCGTACTCCAGAGAACTTGTATGCAAAATTTAATGATGATCGGTTCAGTAGTTACGGCGTGAAAGCGTAACAAACAAACAAACAAACTCACTTTCGCATTTATAATATTAGTATTAAATATATCTACATATCTTAGATAGCTGTTATCGGTAACAGTCGGATATTCCAGTGCCTAATTACCTAAAGTTAATTTTTGGCTTACTTCGCAGCGGCTTCTTTAAATATTTTTAATAAATAAAATCCCAGTATTTAGGTATAATTTGCCGTTTCATTCGCGCTCTTACAAAGTAAAGTACAAAGTATATTCTCTGAGTTTTATTAGGCCCGATTGCACACCATTACAACGTAACAAGGGTGTTTTAGTTTCGTCAAAAATCACTGATAGTAAAACCAGCGAAAATCAACCCCATTACTTTGGAGCAGGGCAATAAGTGTATGGAGCGAGGTGTACTCACTACTTACAATCAAATTTGTTAATCATAAAACAGGATTTTTTCAATGAAAAGGTGCTTTCCATAATTGCCAACTTCTGAACTTTAGGAAAATATGCACTAGAATATCCGATCTCTGGTTATCACATACTAATTTATTTTTTAATAAATAAATATATACAGACAAATCACACAGATTGAGCTAGCCCCAAAGTAAGTTCGAGACTTGTGTTTGGGATAAACTCAACGATCATTTTATAACAAATACATATATAGATAAACAGCCAAGACCCAGGCCAATCTGAAAAAGATCATTTTTCATCTTGACCTGACCGGGGATCGAACCCGGGGCCCTCGTGTCGCAGGCTGGCGTGTTAGCCACTGCGTCACGGGGCTCGCGAAAAGTAAAATTGACTAAGTATTGTATCCATTATCGTTTAGAAAGCGATAAACAACATTTTACATTATTTTTAGATTTAAAAGCTATGGACATATTGTGTTGAAATGACAGATAGTTTCTACTTTTGAATAGTTATAGTTTGGCTTACTACTCTACTATCTATTCTACTCTTTATATGTACTTAGTTGTACCTATAAAAAGCAGAGCAGATAGCAACTATAATAGCTTAAATAGTAAACATCTACACATTATCACGTCTTTGTCCCCTCCGGGGTAGACAGAGCCTAGGGCTATAAAACACAAAGGTCATGTTTAGTATGCTAAATCATCATCATTATTTCAGCCGAGATCTCCACTGCTGGACAAAAGCCTCTCCCAAGGCTTGTCCATATTAGTATGTTATGTTAAAGTATAAATACGTCAGTGTTCATTCTATACTCTCGATATTTCCTTCACATCCTCCCAACACAAAGGGTAGGCTTTACTCCGAATGAGTCGGGAGGTGCACTACCCTAATTATTGAAAGCCTTGGAACAGAAACAGAGATCGCCTATTGTCTGCTTACTGCAATAGAACTGCAAACAGTATGTTATGTATGTATGCATGTTTGATATATTTGACTAATAATTTCAATTTTTCGTAATATACAAGTAAATATACAATTCATTAAAATTAAGTTCAAATATTTTAAGGGCTGGGTCCCATAGGTCAAAGAAATGCTTTAGTAGCAAATTTTAAGAAATCGGCACTAGTTTATTTTTTTTTCATACAAAATAATTATTTTTTTTATTAAAATCGATAAATCATTTGATAAATGTTTTGATCGTCGAGGTCAGTGACTATCCATAGTAGATAATAGTAAAAAGTTGTTGGCCAAGAAAGTGTTAATTTGTACACAGGGTGTGCTTTTTCATTTCTTATTTTAAATGTTCAGGTCCAGATATTATTATCTCAAAAACTAGCGTGCCCATTGTTTTTATTTTGCTTCTGAAGCATTTTTCTAGCTCATGGGAGTAAGCCTTTAAAATATTTTTTAATTTAAATTGACTTTTATACCTAATTATTTTTGGTTTTAATATTAGCAGTAAGGGCCAATAATTCTTACTCGTCGTTGATCCGACAAATAAGAAATGGAAGAAAAAATTGGACACAAATCAAAAAGGTCAGATATCAAAAGTAGATGATTTAATTTTTAATAATTTTTTCACTTAAAATAATAACTTAATTACTTTTTTAATAATTTTCTTTTGTGTGCGCCTGTTGTATTTTGTTTTTATATGTTTAAAACTTCGATCAAATATAATGGTAGATACACAGTCTCATACAAAATAATGTCCCCGAATCAAAACAGATCATACAAACAACGACAAAAACGGATACTGAACGTAAAACTCCATCGTTTTTTTTTCACTTTTTATACGTATTTTCTGCATCTTTTCACTGTACCTTCGTCATCGCGCGAGTGTGAGTGCTAGCGCGGTTTATTAAAACTGTGGACAAAACAGCTCCGAAACTCGATTTTTTTCGCTTTTTTGCCGGTGCCACTTTTCGAGCGCAAATCGTGTATCTACCATTATATTTGATCGAAGGTTTAAAGTATTTTTCAGTTTCACTGTGAGAAAATCGGTAATGTGCAGACACCACGTGATAAGGTAAACACGCCGCTGGGCTATCGAGCTCGAACTAGTGGGAATTAACTTAATCCCACATGATTTAAATGTAGGAGCTGGAATCACATATTGACCTCATTGTCACCGAAAAGGAAACAACGCTATCGCGTTGCTAACTTTATACATACATAGTATCACGTCTTTTTCCCTTGCGGGGTAAACAGAGCCTAGGTCTATTAGACCTGAAGGCCACGTTTAGCAGAAAGTGATAGTGGGCATTAGATGAAAAACGGAATCTAATAGTGATGGGTTGCTAGCCGCATCGCCTATACACATGATTCCACGGAATTTGCCCGTTTAGTTACTTACTTTATTATTTTGGTAATCGCGCAGATCGTAAAAGCCTATCGAGGTACTAAATTTATATATGCGAAAGTGAGTTTGTTAGTATGTTTATTAGGTTTTCATGCTTTAACTACTACCGATCATCATGAAATTTAGCATACACGTTCTCTGGAGTACGCAGAAGGACATAGGCTTTACCTTTCATCCCGGGAAAAATACTATTCCCGAGGGATCGACATTGACACGGGCGGAGCCGCGGGCGAAAGTTAGTACATTAGAAAAATACAATAGGCATTTCAAAAACCCCTTATAGCGATGCCATTGCATTATCTCGTGATGTTCACGCATTGTCCGCAGTATGTCGCAATCAAATTAAAAAAAAATAATCAAATGATAAAAAAAAAAACATTTTTTTTCCATTTGATTGCAGAATTCTTCCAGACCAGCTTAGAAGTAGAGCGGATTATATTCAGCGCTATTGACTTTCTCATAAAATTAGATCGATCAAATTAGATACATATAGTGTGTAATGCATACCTTTGAAGAAAAGCTGTAATGTTCTCTTAAGAGCAAAATGTGTTGAAACCAAACCTCGACTGAAAATTACCACACAAGCGATATGACGTATCTTCTATCATTAATTCTATAGGCGACTTCGTCTAACATAAATCCATACGTAGCCGCACGCATCCTACCGTCAAATAAACTGGCAGTTTAATCAAAGCCATTAGACAAGTGAGCTAAACACCTACGACCACTATCTCTTGACCCCTAAACAATCCCGGCATCCCCCCTTTTCCTAACTTTCTGCCTACGAACGGGAGGGGAAGAAGGTCTTTATTGAGTGGTGGGAGGCTAGCTGATGCCTTTAACGCCTTGCTGGCCGTTGACCAACGCTAGGAGGCGGCGGCCATGCGTTCTTAATAAAGATGGCGCACAACATGGCCGTTTTGGCGGAGAAATTTGGAGGGAAATTATGAAATTGTTAGCATGTTGATGTTTGGTTATTGATAATGTATAGCTTAACAAAGTTTCCAATTATTAGGTATTGGAATACTGGATCTGGACAAAAAAATCTCTACTGGACAAAAAAAATTCTTACATTTTTTTCGTAGTTTTGTAGCTTCACTACGAAGGTCTACGAATGTTTTTTTTTTTATTAACAAATCATTTTTGGTGACAAAAACATCTTGTTTAAATCGCTTATTTAATTCTTTTTTATTTACTTTTTATTTATTTATTTCCATTAATGTAGTTAAACAAAAATTTCTTCAAGTCATAAATATTGTACATAAAAAAATATCTAATTTACGATATCTATCGCATCCATATCACATTTTAAATAGGAAAACACACCGATCTACTAGATATGAAGATCTTTACTTACATTTTTAAATGTATTTATTTTATTCTTAATAAAAAGTAAAAATTGACTAATAATTCGTAATATCATTCAATTCAATCTGCAGTCAGTGCTAGTAAATAACATGCAATCCGCTTACTTGCCACGCTCGGTTTTGCAGCGCTCGACTGAACTTCCGAGTACTTTGACTCATTCAAATTGTATGTCAAATGTACGAAGACGAATTATGGCTTTATTATGTAGATAAATTTACACACCTAGCGAAGAGATCGACTTACTTCTTGCCCATTCTAATACAATATAAAAAAAAAATAATAAAATAAAAACTAAATAAAAAGCGTTAGCTGTTCTAATGCAATTGCTTTTGCATTTATTATTATATCGTATATCTAACAATCAATTGTATATGGTCAATTGAATGCCGTATCAGTAGCCAGAACTACCCGCTCTTGCTTGCTCTGCTCACGACAGCATTTATCAAGTCAGACGCGCTCACATACATTACAATGCCTAGGACGCTAGGGCTACTACTGACACAGTACAGCTAGATATTATTCAATGCACTAGTTTGTTTTATTGCGATCGAATTTCATCGAAATGCCCGCTATCTTATGATAATTGGCCTTTTGGTCTTATCCCTTACAAGTAGACAAAGCCTAGGGCTAAAGGCGTGATTAGTATATATGTCTTGTTTATTTTTTATATCTTTGTTGTGTGTTAAAGGCTGTTTTACATAAAAACACATGTAAGGTAGAAGAAAAAAATGTGTTTAGGATCAACTGAATGTCTATCAGTAGCCGGAACTACTCGTTCTCGAAAACTTTGCTCACGACAGCATTTAACAAATCAGATGTGCTCACATACATTACAATGCCTAGGACCAAGGGCTGCCACTGATATAGTACAGCTAGGTCTAAAACTTGTTAATAAGCATTTAGGCTAAAAGATATTCGTGTGGTTAATTTAATACTAAGACTACAGAACTAGCCGCTATCGCCGGGTATGCTCACGACAGCATTTATCAAGTCAGACGTGCTCACATACATTACAATGCCTAGGACCTAGGGCTACCTCTGATACAGTACAGCTAGGTCTAAAACTTGTTAATAAGCGTTTAGGCTAAAAGAATCACAATATTCGTGTGGTTAATTAAATACTAAGACTACAGAACTAGCCCCATCGCCGACTTTGCTCACGACAGCATTTACATAGTCAGATGTGCTCACATATATTACAATGCCTAGGATCCAGAGCTACTACTGATACATTACATACCAGGTTTAAAACCTGTTAATAAGCGTGTAGGCTAGAATAAATAATGTGTGTATGGTCAATTAAATACCGTATCAGTAGCAAGAACTACCCGCTCCCGCCGGCTTTGCTCACGACAGCATTTAGCAAGTGAGATGCGCTCACATACATTACAATGCCTAGGACCTAGGGCTACTACTGATACATTGCATCCAGGTATAAAACTTGTTAATAAGCGTATAGGCTAGAATAAATAATGCGTGTATGGTCAATTGAATACCGTATCAGTAGCCAGAACTACCCGCTCTTGCCGGCTTTGCTCACGACAGCATTTATCAAGTCAGACGTGCTCACATACATTACAATGCCTAGGACCTAGGGCTACCACTGATACATTACAGCAGCTACTATTACCACTGATACGTTACAGCAGCTATTAAAAAAAATAATGTTGTATTAAGGTTTATTAATGTGAAGTAATGCCTGATTTCGTCTTTAGACAATCAAGATTTGATTGTGTAAAGACAATTTTTGTCTTTGTGTTTGTGTCAATAAGATTTGATTGTCTAAACAAATCAAAACAAATCAATCAAATCAAAACCCCAGGTGTTGCAGTAGTCTATGGACAGCAGTGATCGTTTACCATCAATTGACCCATGGACTAGCTGGTGGACTAGCTCCGTGGCGCAGCGGTCAACACGCCAGCCTGCGACACGGAGTGACCGGGTTCGATCCCCGGCCAGGCCAAGATGGAAAATGATCTTTTTCAGATTGGCCTGGGTCTTGGATGTGTATCTATATATGTATTTGTTATAAAATATAGTATCGTTGAGTTAGTATCCCATAACACAAGTGTCGAACTTACTTTGGGGCTAGCTCAATCTGTGTGATTTGTCCGTATATATTTATTTATTAACTAAAAAGTAAAAAAAAGTACCCACTTGCTCGTTTGCCGCCATATGTCATAAAAAAATATTTTATACCAATTTCCTGCAAATAAAGTTTTTTGGTCGTATGAATCGTTTCTGCATATCCTGACGGAGATATTATTAATCTTTTTTTGAGTTTTTAGAAGAGGTATTTTTCAGATATACTCGTATTTTTGCGAAGAATACTTAAATGCATAGTTATTCCAAACCAATAATAAACTGAGAAACCAACCATAGAGTTACTATACTGATTTATGAGCTAAACAATTAAAGGTCGTAAGCAACGGAGAACAAATGGAGTCCATACAATATGTAAAGAAAACCCTTTCCGATCCTTTAAGGGGTGATTCAGCCCGTCGATATGAACAACTTTTCCTATATTATCAAAACTAGAAACAAAAAAATGGACAGTGGAATTGAATACAGTAACTGTTGTAATCTGCCTATGGACTTAAACAACTACACACTATTTGTTCAAATCAATCAAGATGATAAAATTGCCTTATAAAATGATAATCCACGCGGATGAAGTCGCGGTTAGATAGTGATCTTTTTTAGAATACTGTAACGTAAGTAATAAAACTGGTAATGTTGAGACACTCATGTAATTATTATTTTATTTTCCTAATTTGGTAATAAATTTTTTAACTAATCAATGTTATTAAGGCTAGTTAGTAATGTTATTTTCTTTGTTTTTAATTATAATAAGTAACTTTTGAAAGTAAATCGTTTAGTCTTGAGCGATATCTCTTTAATTAAATATTGATAGCAATTAGAAGTTATATAAACTTTAAATTAAGTTATGCTGAGCGTATAAGTTACAGGCACTTAGATATCGGCGAACTGACCATTCGCCACCCCTACCGATACAACTAACATAATGAGAGTCCAACGTATATAACTCATCTCCGGCTCCCAGTTAAATTATTCAGGGGAGAGTAATCTTATTACATTTACATATTAATCAACGGATTTTAATTATACCCCTCCCCCCCCTCTCTACTCCCGCGCCTTGATAATTTGCTTTCGAAATGCGACTTGCCTTGATTGAAGATGTGTTTGTGTGGGTGACTGTAATGTTCATTAATAGTTTGTTTGTGTTTGTTAGCATAATTTAGTATTCAAAACTGGCTTATACTGGTAATGTGGGCCGGTCGGGACGTTGTTTGTCGTGCGAAAAATTACGTATACATGACATTATTAAGGGCCAAGGGGTAAGTCTTATTTATATATATTTTCAATACAATATACAATTAAATAAAATCACTTTAATACGGTATTATCGCGTATATTACATGAATTTTTACATTTAGGTGTAAAAAATAATGATTTTATTTAAATTTGTAACAATCGCGAAAACATCAGAAACCATTATACAATATACAACTTTAAGATTGTGTTCTTAGTTTTATCTTGATACTTCTTTAAAGAAAAATTTTCGTACGATTAAATGCATCTCCATTACAATGTGACAGGGTCAATGTGATAAGTACAAGTCAATTTTGATAGTAACTTCAAAATCGATCAACAATCTCAACTTTTCTTGAACACAGTCACAATGTCGGTTTCTGAATGAGTGGCGGCAGTACTGAGGCTTCGGGTCCAGTAAGTTGTTGTTAGTAAACAATGTGTCAGTTTTGTTGCTTGTTAGTCTTGTGGTCCCCATGCCTAATTGCGTACGATATTTATCAAGGTCATCAGGGCACCATAGGTTTATTCACAACTATGTGTCCACCATATCATGAGAATATAAAACCAGTATTCACAAGAAATATCTTATTTCAGATGAAAAATATAGTTTTGGCTTATATTAAAATAATATCGTTCAGTGCTACTTGGTTTTACCAAGTCAGGTCTGTCTCACTCCCCGTGTAGGTATCGAAAACATACCTACGCACAGCAAAACCTTCGAAAAAATCGACCAAATTCGGTAGGAACGACGCGTGTTTACCGACTTCAACGAATTATCAAACGTATGTTCAGAGCTTTAAGTATAAAATTGGCTTGCTGGTAGGTATGTAAACTAAAAGGTGTTGCGTTCTGTCTGACGCGAACTAAATTATACCGTATCGCTAACTACATTAGGTTGATACTTCTTTGAATACCTTTGCAGCGTGCGACTTCTGTACGTAAGGACTAGTACTTATTCTTTATAAGTTTAGGCTAACGCCATCTAGTGACGGGTTGAAAAGTCTGTAACTATAGTACTGCAGCGCCCTCTCCGCCGCCGATAGCGGCAGTTATTGGAACTAACTACCACAGCCTGCCGGCAACCGGCCTGCTGCTTTTAACAGACTTTAAGTAGGGCCAATATTTTTGTATGAGTTTGGCAGTATAAACGTTAGTATTATATCTATTATTATCATATATTAGCCAATGCTATCTGATACTACGACTCGTGCGTGATGCTATCTGATGGTGAGCAATTTAAAAAAGCCCTCATTAATTACTTACCACAAAATCAGCTTCTCTCAACACAAGAAATAGAAGTGTACTTTACCTGAAAAGAAAAGAAAAAGCGGTTAAAATACAGGTAAAATAAATTTATTTCTTTTCTTAATTATCATTTAAATTACATATACAAATACACATATGCATTACAATAAAACCACGGAGGTTTGTTAGGTAATAACGGAAGTTTCTACATTTAGTTTTATGTAAAAGAAGCAACTTACTTTCCACAGTTCGAAAACGGAATTAGAAAAATGAAACCATAAACAATAAACGAGGTTCTCAGAGAGGTTATAGTCTAAAGCTAAAGTATTCACTTCATTTTTTGAAAAAAGTTAAAAGTCTAACTTTACACACTTTAAAAATGAAAAGAATAAACAAATTAATGCGTGCAGAGGGTTTGATCAGGTTTGATCAAAAAGCTGTTAAAACACTGGTAAATTAAATTTATATTTATTTTCTTAATTACCATTTAAATGACATATACAAATATACCTACATATTATGCATTACAATAAAACCACGGAGGTTTGTTAGGTAATAATGCAAGTTTCTACATCTAGTTTTATGCTGTGTTTTGTTTCAGCAGCTACTACAAAATACCTACGTACACCTTATGTGATATTTAATGAAATTAATTAAAATCCGCTATACAACAGAAATTGCCGATTATTAAACTATCCAAGTCAAAAATGTCTCACTGCACAGATATTAGAGGAGAACTGAATTCCTGTTGTAGAGAGAGGGATCTAAAATTATTATTTTTATTATTTAAATTTACCTTATTATTTTTAAATAATATATAAATATATATGGACAAATAACACTAATTGAGTTAGCCACAGATGTATTCAAATATTAATGGTTTCTGATGTTTTCGCGATTGTTACACAATTAATTAAAAAATCACTTTAATACGGAATTATCGCGTATAGTAGATTATATTACACCTAACGTTTCGAAAACTTTATAGTTTTCATGATTGCTTGGTTAACTTTCTACAGTTTGATAACAGAATCAGAAAAATGAAACCATAAACGAATACGGGTAAACGAGGTTATAGTCTAAAGTACTAACTTAATTTTTTGAAAAAAGGTTGCATACTTTAGATGTTAAAAGAATTACTTTTCACACTTTAAAAATGAAAAGCATAAACAATAAATGCGAGAGTTTGATCAGCATTTTAGTTTCTTTTAACAAGTTTAAAAGTTTGATGCAAACTTTTTCTAAAGTAAAACATTAAAAACATTTTTAAAACAGAACTAGGCTGTAATAAAGTTAATAAAACTATTTACTTGATTTCTACATTTTAAAATTGCAATAAGAAAAATTAAAAGCATAAACAAATAAACGCGATCAGCGAGTTTAATCAGCATCCTCATTTGTTGGACCACGGAGGCATTAACGTTTCGCGTCGGACGAGACCTGGGCGGGGCGCTGAATCGTAAAGCATCCGAGATATATTATAAAACGGCTACCAGAGAAGCCCGCGGCGGTTATTAATAAGTATGTTAATGCTGCACGGAGGTTGTTTATAAGGAGGTCTCGAGTGTGAACGCTCGCCTTTTTGCTGTTGATTAAACTGAAAGGATTGCGAAGGTTGCAACAGTTTTGAGAATTTTTCGATTTCTTTTCTCATATATTAAGATATATGAGAAAAGAAATATAGGTTAGGTTCCATGCTAATTATGTAAGAAAATATGTTCTGTTACATTTTGTATATATTTCTCGCAAATGATACGGCCGATGCGGCTAGAAATTCATTACAATTTGATGCCGTTTCACATGTACACGCCCACTAACAAGCTAAACGTAGTCTTAAAGTTTAAAGGTTTTAGTCACTGTCTACCCCGGAAGGGAAAATGAGGTGATAAGCTATGTATTCTTAAAGGTATGTTCCGGAATTTAAACAATGTTAACAATGTTTTTTCTTTATTTTATTTCGAGCTACGCTCCAAGATCAGGGTTGTCAGTGTAAGCATCGAGTCGACCAAACTCAAATGGGACTGGCCGCATGTGACCAGATAGATGGGCTTGGCAAGTGACTCAGGGGGTATCTGATGTTCTAAGGTATAGGGTAGACCACGAGAAAGCGGGATGACATCGACAGATTCTTT
The DNA here is from genome assembly GCA_947532085.1 of Elegia similella. Classification (NCBI taxonomy): domain Eukaryota; kingdom Metazoa; phylum Arthropoda; class Insecta; order Lepidoptera; family Pyralidae; genus Elegia; species Elegia similella. The sequence continues at coordinate 8,759,717 of OX383933.1, forward strand.
ATAGGTTGGTAGCAACCTGCATTAGATAGGATCAATGAATAAAAGAAGGGAAGAACTACGGCTTTCGTTATGAATTTTGGATCCGATGTGTAATTTCTTCGAAACTTGTACATATTTAAGAATACACTATAAACACAAGCATAAACCCTTCCTTATTCGTAGTGTAAACCTTAATTACCTAAACCAGCCAAATGCGAGTCGGACTCGCGCACGAAGGGTTCCGTACCGTTATCTATAAAAACGGCAAAAAAATCATGTCTGTTGTATGGGAACCCTACTGTAATATTAATTTTATTTAATAATTTATTTTTAAAGTGAATATATTACTAAATATTTTGTGAATATTTCAAGCGTCTACCTGTTGCCGTTATCAATATCGAGCATAAGCAAGCAAAAAAATTGCGTTTGTTGTATGGCAGCCCCCTTAAATATTTATTTTATTCTATTTTTTAGTATTTTTTGTTATAGCAGCAATAGAAATACATCATCTGTGAAAAATTCAACTGTCTACTTATCACGGTTAGAAAGTTGACAGACTTAGTAGACAGACAGACAGACGGACAGCGGAGCGATATTAATAGGGTCCCGTTTTTACCCTTTGGGTACGAAACCCTATTTCAAGTAAAATTACTTTCTAATAAAAAACGATTCTTAGAATTCAGTCGAGAGGAAGCTTAAATTACGTTAAAACAGATTTTAATAAAAAAGCTTTTCTTATGATTGCCGCTATTGTTCTTACTGATTTTAACTTCAACCCTTTGTGAATTCGGGACTACATTATTTTATTTAACTTTTTTACGCAGATAACAGGCATTTATTCAAATGTAAGCCAATTCAATCTAATAGGAATAACAAATTACTATTTTTCATTCGTTAAAAGTTTATATTAGAAATATTTTTTTTTAATTAAATACTTTCATCAATTAACTAAATTAATTTTTAAAAGTCATATCGTTAATAAAATGTTATACGGACACGTGCTTGACAGGTTTTATAAATATAAACTCTCTCACTAATCACGAAAGATACATATTCAACCCATAATTATATTTATGAATAATTATACGTAAAATATATTTGATTGACCACCCAGTTGAAAATTTATTTGAAGTAATTTATTGATCTCACGTGGAATATTTTTTTTAAGTATATATTTAAGAATATAAGTATTTCCAAAACATAGGTAGAGAAACCTGTATATGTTGTCAAGGAGTAAAAACAAAACCTAGGAAGAATATTATCCTAACTAATATTTTATATGCGAAAATTTCTTTAACCATAAAATAAGTTTGTTTGTTTGTTACGCATTCACGTTGTAACTACTGAACCGATCATCATGAAATTTTGCATACACGTTATCTGAGGTACATTTTATCCCGGGAAAAAGTACTGCTCCCGCGGGATCGACATTGACGCGGGCGGAGCCGCGGGTGAAAGCTAGTCTTTCATATTGCTAAAAGTGGCATTAGTATCTTTCTATTTAGGGTTCCGTTCTTAAAGAGTGCTAAAAGGAGCCTTATTATTAAGCCGCCGATGTCCGTGCGTCTGTCCGGTAGTCCGTCTGTCACAAAGGCTGTACCTATCTATTGAACCGTGATAGTAGACTTTTTTTTTTTTGGAAGGACTATGTAGTGCCCCGAGCTTTCGCTACTTCACCAGGCATTTAAAGATAGTAGACTTGAAATTTTCACAGAACATATATTGCCGCGCCTTAAAAATGGAAAAAGTAAGGTCGTTTTATTTTTTTTATGCCGCCTTATTTATTACAAGAAACGTTCTTTTGGCGTTTCTTCTCGTGTTGCTTATTATTACTGAGATGTCAAAACACAGATAAATAAGAACAATAGTGTTTGTCAAGGACAAAAGAGTTTGTTTAACCTCATAAGAGAGGTCACTTGGAAGTACTTATACATCAGAATCGCTTATAGATGTAGTAGAGCCACGCTACCAGTACAATACACTTTTGCTAGTAGCATGAATGGGTCGACTCGTCCGGGGAAGTACCACACTCATACAGAAAATCGACGTTTGAGTAGAAGCTTTACCGCTCCTATGTTTCGTTCGGTGAGTGAGAGAGACGGATGCCTATCTGGACGAAAGGACGTACTCCGGGCTCTTCAAAACAATCTTAAAATGCGATTCCTTACTCATATTGCTTAATTTCTCTTTTTACGTTCCTTGATCTTAGCTTAGTTTTGAAGAGGTATTTTATAATACAAAATAGCAAATAATCGCATTTAGCAATTTTCCACGTCACCACATTCAGGAAATAATGTCTAACTGAGGGACTCACCCCCGCCTCCTCAAAGCAATCCCATAATGCGAATCCGTATTCATATTGCTTAATTTATTAATAGTTAGTTTCTTTTTTTACGTTCATTGTTCTTAGGTTAGTTTTGAAGAGGTCTTTTATAATACAAAATAGCAAATAATCGCATTTAGCAATTTTCCACGTCACCACACTTACCCCGGCCTCCTCAAAGGAATCCCATAATGCGAATCCGTACTCATATTGCTTAATTTATCAATAGTTAGTTTCTCTTTTTACATTCATTGTTCTTAGGTTATTTTTGAAGAGGTATTTTATAATACAAAATAGCAAATAATCGCATTTAGCAATTTTCCACGTCACCACATTCAGGCAATAAATTCTAACTGAGAGACTCACCCCGGCCTCCTCAAAGCCGTCCCATAATGCGAATCCGTACTCATATTGCTTAATTTATCAATAGTTAGTTTCTCCTTTTACATTCATTGTTCTTAGGTTATTTTTGAAGAGGTATTTTATGATACAAAATAGCAAATAATCGCATTTAGCAATTTTCCACGTCACCACATTCAGGCAATAAATTCTAACTGCTACTCACCCCGGCCTCCTCAAAGCAATCCCATAATGGCGACTCCTTATTAAACGCTTGCATCATGCAACCAAGATAAATGCATCTCGAAATTAATTAATAAAACTGCACTTAGTATGCGTTCGTACACGTATGACTGGTCGGATTGTTCGTTTTAATTAGGTTTCTGACATACTTGTATTTATTATGTGTTTCAATGATTTATTGCTATAAAAATAATCAGAAACTTTTTAAAATATCATCAAACTATGACAAAGTAAACTTTACGGAGATATAAAGAAATTTTAAATATACTATTCATAAAAAAATTGTAGTCATATAAATTCGTCCGTAGAGGCAATTTTTTTTAAAATAAGTGAATATCTAGCTCCAAGTGAGCTTTAGCTACTTCACTGAGCGTTTCAGGTGAGAGCAGAATATAGGGAACATCAACAAAGGGCCCCCAGGAAGGACGGACCTCGGCTTCGGGCGTTGCCAGTGAGCGCAATGCTTGGAGAACTAACTCTCATATTGCCTGATAGGTCGCGATTTACATGCATAGCCTAACGGGCCAATCTAAGAAACAATGGCGAAAGCCTTTGGAGCGCAGCAACTATCACCTTTTGCCTTCGATCAAATATAAAGGTAGATACACGATTCGCGCTCGAAAAGTGGCACCGGCAAAACAGCGCCTTAATCGAGTTTCGGAGCTGTTTTGTCTACAGTTTCTACAAACCGTGGTAGCACTCACACGTCTCGCGATGACGAAGGTACAGTGAAAAGATGCAAAAACTACTCGTCAAAAGTAAAAATGGAATATGGAGTGTCATACTTTCAGTATGTACCATTTTTGTTGTTGTTTGTAAGTATGCATGATGTTTTGGCTCGGGGACATTATTTAGGCTTCATTTTGTATGAGACTGTGTATCTACCATTATATTTGATCGAAGCCTTTTGCCTTATAGTAGTAGTAGTTATCAGAAGAATTTCGCACAGCCTCTTCTCATTCAATTCTTGGTTGTGATGTTGTGAATCATTGGTCCATCTCATCGTTGACGTCATGAAGCCAGCATTTTTTTGGATCTTTCATTACATTGCCAAATAATACGACTGCATTTCCATAATTGCTATTTCTATTTGCGAGCTCCGTGGCGCAGTGGTTAACACGCCAGCCTGTGACACGAGGGTTCCCGGGTTCGATCCCCGGCCAGCCGGCCTATTTGCTAACTCAGTGAGTAACGTTTTTATAGACACTCCAAAATACATTACGGGTGCCTATGATTGACTATTTTTTATTAAAGATATATAAAACGTACTGTACTTTGAAATGACTATCAAAACGTTGTACACTGAGTTAGCAAATAGGCCGGCAGGTCAAGATAGAAAACGATCTTTCAGATTGACCTGGGTCTTGGATGTTTATCTATAAAGTCATCATCATCATCAGGTCCTTTTTAGTCTCCACTACAGGAGCACGACCCTCTCTGTACCACTAGGGCCATACTTGGCCAGAGCAGCCAGAGGACTTGGCCTACACTCTCCACGCTGGCCAGACGGGTTGGAGAGGTATCTATAAATTATGTATTATAAAATATAGTATCGTTGAGTTAGTATCCAACGACACAAGTTAACAATTTACTAAAGGTCTAGCTCAATTTGTGTGATATGTCCCTATTTATTTAATAGTACCTTAATAAATAAAGGATAGTGACCATTATGCTAGTATCATAAATCTTAGTGAACTTATTTGCTCTACTTTAGCTTATGAATATTAACTTGTGGCACATCTCAATAAGTGAACAGTAGCTTAAACGTTTTATGGTAGTTCAATTCTTACTTGAATACAAAGTTGCTATTTGTTCGTATACTAGTTAGCGCTCGTCGTTTTGCTCGTAATAAAGTAAATGTGTAATCATCATCATTATCATTTCGAGTAGGTGTCACGGTCAATCGACCATGCACACCCTGGTGTTAGAGTTCTTCGGAACCGCCTCTCGGCCTCTGACGTGGTTCTTTTAACGACTACCAGATCGCCGAGACCGCCGGTTTAACTTGCCTTCCGAAGCACGGAATCATCTTTATTATCAGACAATCAGGTGATTCAAGCCAAAAACAATGTCATAACCAAACAGGAAACAACTAAACAAAGTATGCTTCCGGTGGGAATCGAACCCAAGACCCCCGGGTCAACAGGCAAACGCCTTAACCACTGGACCACGGAGGCTGTTATGAAAGTTATTATTTGCCTCTCTAAGCCGTGTGGTTCCCGGCAGAGTAGAATAGGACCACTCCAAGTCTTCCCATATATATCGTAAGAGGCGACTTAGGCAATATAAGCTAAACAAAGCTCATAAACATCAATGAGACCTCTCCAACCCGTCTGGCCAGCGAGGAGAGTGTAAGGCCAAATCCTCTATCTGCTCTGGCCAAGTATGGCTCTGGTAGTCTGGTACAGAGAGGGTCATGCTCCTGCAGGGGAGATTAAAGGACCTGATGATGATGATTTGCCTCTTAAGGATTCTGTACCCATAGGATACCAACGGGACCCATTTTTGAAATTAAAACTAACGTGTTATATACATTATCAAAATATGTACTGTACAGGGTGTAGAAGAAGCGTTGCCGGCCGTTCCAGCTCTCTCATTTACCGAACGAAGCATAGAAGCGGTAGCTTCTACTTAAACGTCGATTTTCTGTGAGAGCGTGGATTTTCCCCTAACAAGTCGGTGGTACTAGCAAAAATTAATATTGCGGTAGCGTGGCTCTACCACAACTAAACTATTTAAGTCCTCAATATTATTTTGCCAAGCGTTGTTTATGAAACATATCTTGCACTCCACACGCCAATTAAGAGTACACATAATGAAGCATGAATCGAGAAGGTAAAATTCGAGAGACGTATCACGCGATCATACTCGCTAATTTCCATATTGATTACAATTGACGGTGAAGAGGTGTTACGCAAGTTTGTCGTGTAGACTTGACAATTGGAAATTGGAAACTTAGAATAATAGGTTTTCTATCTTTAATCCTGCCATCTTGCTGATCATAATCTTTGGCTCTATATACCCCTGAAAGGATAAATATATGATGCAGCTCTATAGCATGGCATGCGCGACAACGTTTATCGACAATCGCCAGCATGTTTTCCGTAATATCTAAGTGCGAGATTTGGATATTATATCGCGCGATATAAACCGCGTCGCGGTAGTACGGATTTAGATAAGTATCCAAAGTATAAGAAATACTTTTTAGAACACTGTAAGAATTGGCCGTGTGGTATCCGGCAGAGTAGAATAGAACCACTCCAAGTCTTCCCGTGGATGTCGTAGAAGGCGACTTAGGAAATACAAGCTAAACAAAGCTTATAAACATCTAAGAGACCTCTCCAACCCGTCTGGCCAGCGTGGAGAGTGTAGACAAAGTCCTCTGGCTGCTCTGGCCAAGTATGGCCCTAGTAGTACAGAGAGGGTCGTGCTCCTATAGTGGAGACTAAAAAGAACCTGATGATGATGATGATGAAGAATTGGCCTGCGACGAAAGGCGTAGTTATATGTGGCAAGACTGTGGACTATGAAAATGAAATGAATGAAATGACACCAATGTCAACAAACATGATGTAAGAAGTTAGAATCGAAAACGTCTTCGATGAAAAGACGAATTTATTAATACATTTTCAACATATTTATTTGCATTTAAACTACTACATACGGAGCCAAGAATAAAACGACTAATTAGTAATTTCTAGAAGAAAATAATTGCAACAATTTTAGTATAAGTCGTGCGAGTGGTAATTTTTCCGCGTTCCACAGCTGCAAGGCGACGGGATCTCGTATCAGGCCACTTAATTGCGACCACTATGATTTATTATCGGTTAATTTTATGATAATGAGACTATGAATAATCTGCGCCGGGAGCAGTATTCTGCAAGCGCTCGATATGCAGTACAAGAAGTTAATTTTGCAAGCAAATTAAATATTATCAGTGATTTTTTTTGTATGATATGGGACTGTAAACAAGCGAGTCACCTGATGGTGGTGAAAATGATCAACGCTACCCACGGACAACTGCAACCAGGGTGTCATAAGAGCGTTGCCGTCCTTTCAAGGGCTTGGGGGAAAGAAATTAGGGGATGACCTCTGGCTCTCTCACTTACCGAACGAAGCATAGAGGCCGTAAAGCTTCTACTCAAACGTAGTTTTCTGTGAGAGTGTGGTCTGAACGAGCCGGCCAATTCATGCTACAAGCAAAAACGAAGTTTGCCGGTAGCGTTAACATAAATTAAACAGTGATACAGATTAATTTTTTTCATCTCAGAAGAAGTTATAGGAAAATCACACTGTGGTTTAGTTAGCCTTAAAGTTACTTCTGTTATGGGATACTAACTCAACGAATCCATATTTTATAACATACATCCAAGACCCAGGTTAATATGAAAAATATCGTTTTCCATTTGAAGTGACCAGGGATCGAACTCAAGAACCCGCAATACAGAGGCACTTGCGGTACCACTGCACCACAGAGGTTGCCAGTTCGACGGCTTTCGCCTTGCAAAAAATTTAAATATATTTTCTGTTTTAAGTTCAAAAATATTAAGATGTTTTTTATAAATTGAACTGCTTTTTGAAATCTATTTGGTATTATAATTACTGAACACATACTTGACTTCCATTACTGAACATATACTTGACTAAAATATGGTCACACACAACACAAATATAAAAAAAAATTTAAAATGCAAACATGTGACCAGGTCTTATATAAAAAAGGAAAGATTTGATAAGATAATTTCTCAACCATTCATTGACAAAAATTTCAAAAACAAGTGAGTACGTCCGGTCTAAGAAAGATCACAGAAACCGTTTAGGTACCTAGTTGATAAATAGATAAATGATTCGTCAAATTGAATTTGAATATGACGTCTTTATTATACTGTTACGATCTAGTTTCAAATCATTAAAAAACCTGTTTAACTGATATCTTCATTGAAAGAAAATATATTACTATTCAATATGCCGACTGTCAGTTATCGCTTGATAAGTTACTTATAGTGTTGTGTATCTATTACATATTAGTATAGTTAGAGTAGTTAAATCACCTATCCGGATTTAAAAGGCTTTTTTTAGGGTTCCGTACCTGAAAAGAAAAAATCGGAATCTATAAAGGATCACTTTGTTATCCGTCTGTCTGTTAAGACCGTTTTTCTCAGGAAAGCGTCAGGTATAAAGCTAAAATTCATATCAAATATTCAATAGTTGGCTTAGAAGTTTTTTTCATAGCTCCAAGGGACAGTAGACCTGCCTAAGTATTTTTAAGCAGGTCTTCCGACCCTTGGAGCTGTGAAAAAACTTCTAAGCCAACGCAATCAAAAGATACAGCCGTGTATGCCGCAAATTTTCGACATTCACAAGAGAATTAAAACCTACTGACAAAAAGTCTTGAAATTATGTGGGAAGCAACGTCTTATAGCACAGATAAAGGAAAAATTGCGAAAAGCATACCTTTTTAGTTACATCATACCTACTTATAATAAAAATATTTTACAACTTTTTTTAGATAATGGTACGAAACCATTCGATCACCATTCCGACTCGCACTTGGGCGATTTTTTTATTAAAGGAAGATAATTTCGCTTAAAACATGGAAAGCAACACATTTTCACTGTATGTAGTATTATATTATTTACTAGCTAATGCCCGCGGCTTCGCTCGCATTAAGAAGTATAGAAGTTTCATACAAACTTTCATCCCCTATTTTATCCCCTTGGGGGTAGTATTGATCAAAATCCTTTCTTAGCGGATGCCTACGTCATAACATCTACCTGCATGCCAAATTTCAGCCCGATCCTTCTAGTGGTTTTGGCTGTGCGTTGATAGATCACTATGTCAGTCAGTCAGTCACCTTTGAGTTATTTATATTTAGATTAAATTTTAATTAGTTCAACTTATTAGAGGAAAAGGTTTAGAATTTCACACACCAAAATTAGTTAACCAACAAGAACGTGTACACGTGTTATTTACAAATTATAGAGACGGAAGAACCATACATTTTAGTTGACACCTTTTGCCCAAGTTAAATCGAATTTTTCTATTGACTATATAGTTAGCTCCAAATGAGCTTTTGCTACTTCACCGGGCGTTTGAGGCGAGGGCAGACTGCCCTCAGTCTATATAGACAACATCACCAAAGGGCCCCCAGGAGGGACGGACCTCGGCTTTGGGCATTGCCTGTGTGCGCAAGATTGGAGAGACAGCAAACTCTCTTATTGCTTGCTAGGCCGCGATTACCTACGTACATGCGTGATTACCTGCATGCATAGCCTGAAGAGCCAGTTAAATCGAAGATTCTATTTTGATTTTTTAAAGCCCATAACATACTTCCGCCTTCTTAAATGGTGAAAAATTATAAATCTAACCAAATATTAAGGCAATTTTTTTTTATTATGTTCAAACGAGAAAATACAAAAAAAAGACAGTGAATCATCATCATCATCATCAGGTCCTTTTTAGTCTCCACTACAGGAGCACGACCCTCTCTGTACTACTAGGGCCATACTTGGCCAGAGCAGCCAGAGGACTTGGCCTACACTCTCCACGCTGGCCAGACGGGTTGGATACATATTTATTAACTTTGATGTTAATAAACTTTTCTAAGAATTTACACAATTTTTCAATAATAAAAATAATTAAAGCTATTAAATAAATACCTACATAAATGACACCAAAGTTATAAATATAAAATGTCACGCAGGTCGTTGTCATACGGAAAAGGAGGCTGGCGGCATCCGGGGTACTAATATTTTTGAAGTTCATAAAATAAAAACTAAATAAAGACTTTGAGAATAACCGCCTTCTATTCAGTCGATATAATGTCGCTAGTACGTAATAACACCCCGGGCAGTATCGGAACGGGAGCGGATTGTAATAAGTCCGCTGTAATTTATGTTACACGCAATTAAAGTAAGATTGTTGCGGCGGCTCCGGGAGCCATTGTGTTATTCTATAAATAAAGCTATGAATAAGTTTATTTCCCGCGAAATGATACGAACCATCGTTTAGAATACCTTAAAATTTATTACAATAAGATTTCAATACAATTTTTTTTTATGTGTTTTATTAGAAATGTTTTTTTTGTTGGTACTTACTTTTTTGTGCTTTTCTTTAAACGCGCTATATGCAGAAGAAAACACAATTGCATAATTTTTGTGAGTAAAATTGCAATTAAGCACCATATCTTGAAGATTTGATAGGAAATGATAGGTTGAAATATCATCACAAATGTCAAATTAAGACATATATTTTGTTAAAATGTTTCTATAAGGTTACACCTTTCAGTCTTGGACAAATTCTATAGCTTTGTGGAAACACAAGTGTCTTTGAAAAAGGGTTCCGAGTTCGATCTCCGGCCAGGTCGTAATAGAAAACTATCATATTCAGATTGGCCTGGGTCTTTGATGTTTACCTATATAAGTGTTGAACATCACGTCTTTCTGCTTTGTGGGGTAGATAGATCCCTGGTTTTTAAGAGCTAAAAGCCACGTTGAGCAAGTATATAAGTATATATATTAAAATATTTTATGACAGCTCCGTAGCGCAGTGGTTAACACGTCAGCCTGCGAGACGGAGTGCCCGGGTTCGATCCCCGGCCAGGTCAAGATGGAAAATGATCTTTTTCAGATTGACCTGGGTCTTGGATGATTATCTATATATGTATTTGTTATAAAATATAGTATCGTTGAGTTAGTATCCCATAACACAAGTCCGTATAAATTTATTTATTCTATCGATTAATTATTATCATACGACACAAGTTCACAACTTAATGTGGGGTTAGCTCTATCTGAGTAATTTGTCCATAAATAGAAGAAAAACTAATAAAGCAGTTAAATGATACTTTTAACATAAATTTCAATGAAAAACAAAAAGACTGAGTGAATTACTTGCACTTACTTAACCTGCAAGATTTGTAGAATACACAGCAATATACCCACAGATAAACAGATGAAATGAAAACTTGTGTAATAAAACTACGTGGACAGAGTCACACAGTGAAAATCCAAGGTATTGGAAATTGTGGGAAAGAGGACAATTGAGAAGACTGAAATATAGTTGGGACCTTCTAAGGGCAAAACTATGATGGGTAACTTGACAGGAGATTCCATAGAGGAAGGAAGGAATTGTTTTGTTCTGCCAACTTAAGTAGCAAACGGTGTTGTATTAGGACCTAAAAAAGTGGTACATACTCCACTGACAATAGTTAGAAGACGAAATAAACAGGTGTACCTATATTTCAGATTTTAGCTCTTGTCGAAGGAGATTTTTTTAATAGCCTATTTGCTTATCCCATTGCTGGGCAAAGGCTTCCCCTTTTTGTTTTCAGTTATGCCTATCGCGGACAATAATTTGCCAGCCACTTTTTTTTTTTTTTTTTTTTTTTTTTTTTTTTTATACGGACAAATCACACAGATTGAGCTAGCCCCAAAGTAAGTTCGAGACTTGTGTTATGGGATACTAACTCAACGATACTATATTTTATAACAAATACATATATAGATACACATCCAAGACCCAGGCCAATCTGAAAAAGATCATTTTCCATCTTGACCTGGCCGGGGATCGAACCCGGTCACTTCGTGTCGCAGGCTGGCGTGTTGACCGCTGCGCCACGGAGCTAGTCAAACTACTTATATATGCATTCGAGTCATCGCGCCATCTCCTTCTAGGTCTGCCACGTTTTCGGCGGCCATCCGGTTTCCACATGGTGGCCAAATTGGCCCACCTTTCAAGAGACTAAGTAGATAATTAATAAAATTTTCAAGCCAAAGACACGACAGTTGGTAAATTTCCGACCTCAGTAAAACAAATAATTGTAAGTAATATTTTCCTGGCTGATCATCAACATCTGAATGCTTTGAGCGATTGTAAAATCCAGTTTTAGACAAAGACTAATGCTGATTACCTGATAATTATAGAGGTATTTATGAAGATTGAAAGTTATGCTTCTTTAATCTTCATAACCCTTAATTTGACAACGTCCGGTGTGGCGGACATTAACTTTTAAAAAGTCCTAGAATGTTTTTGTTACTTTTTCAAAGAGTTTAAATGCACTGAACGAAAACTTATTTTATAATGAATTAGTACAAAATAATTTTTCGGTGTGGAATAACTACAAATGTCAATTTTGACATAAAATGTCAGCGAGGAGGCGGTCACTTGTTTTGCTCAACGTATTATTTAATTTTTTTGTGTTTATGTTTACAAAATCATTGAAATATTGGCTTGATTGTTAGGAAATAGTTGTAGAAATTATGATAACACAAAAACAAATATGTTTCTTATCATTTTCACTGAGATTTTTGCCACCGAATTGGTTTGTCCGTCACAGCGGACATTGCCAATTTCATAGTAATGTAGTACTCATTTTTTATGTCCGCTGTAGCGAACAACGCCAAGTTAATAATATATTTTCTTTTGGTCATGATGATAAATTTTGGTAATATTTTTTTTTGTCAACACCCTTACCGCTCTAGTAAAATGTTTGCCTTAGTGCCCGTTTTCTTCTCCTGCACCTTCAATTGCATCTTCTCTTGAAAACCTCACCATTAGTTAATCTGATGACGAGAAATGTCACACTGAGTATATTATACCCGATTCTATCGTGCATGAAATCAATCAGTCTGATTATAAGAATGTGCCATCTTTATCTGCTATACCCTCACTTCCATCAACGCCTATAACGCCTGAAGCTTCTTCTTCACTTACATCTCGGAAAACTGGTTCTATGAAACCACCTGTAGTGCCAGCAAAACGAGTGAAGAGAGAAATGAACTTAGGATTGCCTGCAAATGGAGATTGGCACAGTTCTGTCACAGCTCAACCGTAGAAGAAAGTATAAGACATGGATATCTAACATTGACTCACTAAATAATGATTAATCATTAAGTTTTATATCTTTTCTAGACGTGATAATGCATATTGTAGAACAGACAATATTGTTTTCAGTTCATCAATCTGGTAAGTCAATTCAGTTATCGGAAGAATTGGTAGACTTCTTGGCTAATAAGAGTTAATTATATGTTGTAATGCTTGCATACCTTGATTACTGGTCGGATAATGAAAAAAATTCTTACAATGTGATTGAAAAGATACCAGCAAATAAGACGATATTTGCATTTTGTAAACAACACCATGGATAACGCAGACAAATACCACAAAATACGTCCTGTTGTAGAGATAACAACAAGACAAAATTGTTTAAAATATAACAAAGAGAGACTTAAAGACAAGACAAATAAATGGGAATTCAAAAACTATTTACGGGATGGCAATTCAGGGATAATTTATGAATTTGTAATATATGGCGGTGAAGAAACGTTACGTTACCACAATTTCAGTGAAGAGGAATCTTTTCTTGGTTTTGGTGATCAGATCGTCATAGCTCTATGCCAAAGTATTGACCATAAGCCGGCTTTTGTCTTGTAGAAAAGAGTTTGTGACCAAAATCGATTAGCAATAGTTTGCTGAAATGACAATAAGGCTGTCACATTTATAAGGTCTTTCGTGGCAAGTAAGTCGGTAGAAAAGATCCATTATATAGAACATTTTAGAGCAAAAGAGGGCATTTATCTATATTTGCGCAATCGTTAGACATTATGTGATCTAACGCTTGTCTGCTGTACCGCCATAAGCTTTCAGAGAACGCAAAAGCAAAAATGCCTCTGAAAGTTTTCAGACATGACATTTACGACTCATTGGTGAAAAAAAACCTGCCAAGACAAACAAGAATGAGCCACCAACAGTTCAGAAACCAAAAACAGTCCGCCCATCTAGTCGGGTTTGATTTGATAACGAAAGGTCATTTCCTCTCGAAGTGCACTGCAGATTTTTCCAAAAGAAGACCGTGGTATACTGCATAAAATGCAACTTTGATAAAATGCAATTATGTTTTGTGACGCGAAAAAACCTAAGAAACTGTTTTTTAAATTTAAAATATTATGTAAAAAAAAAGGGATTTGATTAAAAATTGCGTTACTTATCTTTTTTAGAATTTGTGTTCATCCTGATTTCATTTTTTGCACTTTTTGCAGTTATGTAAATATAAAACCAACTTTTTTTTATTTACCACTATTTGGCAATGTCCGCCACAGCCGACATGTAAATCTGCCCTTTAGTTGCTAAGTAATTGGCAATGTCCGCTGTGGCGGACATACATTTTCCCAACATTAGGAAATGCAGGATTTTTTTTTTCATTTTTTAGGAAGTCCTTGACACACCCTAAATTCCTCGCAACCATCAAATATATGTATTTTGATTTTTTTTTCCTCTGCCAAATTAAGGGATAAACATATTTTTACTAGTACGGTGGTCACAGATTTAACAAGTTAGCCTCCATCTGTAACATAATTTAACGGTACTCCTAATCTTCATAAAAATTTACTAGAAAACATACAACGTGATTTTGAACTTCCTAGCTTTAATGAAAACTGGGAATCAGAATCCCTAATGGAACATAGAATTGCAAGAATAAAAGATGAAAAACGAAAAAGAAGATTAGGTTTCCCATACAAAGTCGCCGATCAGCTGGACGAATTTCTATGAAATGTTTAATTTATTTTTTCGTGTTTTACCTTTTTTTCTTACAATTCTGTATTCCATAAGGGATTCTGATTCCCAGATTTCAATATAGCTAGGGAGTTCAAAATCACGCTGTATATAACACTAAACTGCGATCAAAGAGATAAAATTATCTTGTGACTCACGCTAACGTCAAACTATAAAAGCAATACAATTAGGTATCCCAAAGAAGCCAATATTCTTGGCACACATTTATTAAAATACTAGTTGTACCCGCGACTCCGTTCGCGTACTTTACGATTTCTAAACAAAAACTAAGAAACTTAAGGAGACATGTCCTGTACGTCTAAATATTTACCTACCAAGTCTCATAAAATTCAGTTAATTCATTTAAATAAATAAATAAATTATACGCGCTAATCTTAGGAACTACTGGTTCAAATTGCAAAATTATTTTTGTACTGGATAGTCCATTGGAAGGCTTTAGGCTATAAAACATCACGCTGCGACCAATAGGAGCGAAGCATCAATAAGAAATGTTTTGAAATCGGGGATAAATTATTCATCTATACTAATTAATCAAAATAACAGAAATTGCCGCGGACAAAGTCACGGACAACAGCTAGTACATACATACAAAAAAAGTCCTTAAAATCGTCAATTTAGTTTCAGTATCATGTATAGAGCTTATAAACACGATAGCTCTGAGGGCAAGGTAACTTACTCCATGACCAACCCTTACAGATTTATTACTAGTATTAATTTTTTAAATCTCAATAGCAATGTCACCAAAGATAACAAAATAAAATAGAGAGATATGACGTACCTACTGTGCTTGCCTCTTGAAAAAGTAGGATAAGGTAAAGGAAGAATTAGAAGAAGGAGTGTCGGTAACATTTTATAATTTGCCTATTAAACAACTAGCTATTTCGGCGCCTCGAACGGTAATTTTACCAAAAACGTCGTCGCAACGCATATTATAATGTAACATTTAATAATTGATTGTGTATTTTGGCTTATTTTTAAATACATTCTTTCACCCGCTGCTTCATTCCAATATAAACATCTAAAAGTAAACTTACTTTTGCATTTATAACTTTAGATATATACTATACTAACTGATAATGTAGAGGTTAGATGTGATTTTTTTTCAAAGTTTGTTTAATAGTTTATATGAAATTACTTAAAACGGTTTTATTGCGTTATTATCTTATTATTACAAAAACATTTTAAAAAAACGTTAAAGTTTTCATGTTTGCATGTAGACTAAGTTGACATTTATAAGAATTTAGTTATTTTAGCTATAAAAGCATTAGAAAACATTCAGTTTGAAAGTTAATCCGTTACAAAAGAAACTCACAAACAATTAAATCCCTCCTATCTATACTATTAGTACATTAGGTTAGATAAATTTGAATAAATAATTTACGTTTTTAAGTATCTAGCTTTTAAAGTCCGGCTCCTGGTCTAGCAAAGTCCTGTCACTAAATGAGATTAAATACGCCGCGGTGAATGTTTCTCAATAACATAGAGCTTTATCAGTTTATGCAAGTTCCTTTAGATAGAAACGTTACGAATCTGGGTTACTGATATGACGTGGCAAGACAAGACATAACGAGTTATTATTAGCTTTCACGTGTCTTAACTGTTCCTCTGCATGCACAATAGGGGATCGGACTAAAAAAAATGTATGTCCGACGTATAGATTATTCAAAAATATTCGATCATATTGCGACCTGCGTGTACAGTATAACAATAGGATGTTATTGGGGCTGCCGCGACATTGAAGTGCATCTAGTATGTTCGCGGAAGCACGCACAGATGGCTTCGCGGCAAAAGTACGTAAACGTTGTGCGTCGCTTCTAAATCGAATACGAACCAGCCCCAACAGCATTCTTAACGTATTGTCCGATAGTTGGGACTTCCCCCTTCTCAATAGGTGGATGGAGCTCCATAATTCATATGTTTAATGTTTCTGTTTTACTAACACTAGTATAAAAAAAAAAAACAAATTGTATTCTTCATTACTAAAATTCTATGAATCAGAAATAAAATTTTATTATTTTTATATTTTTTTCTTTTTATACTTATTTATAAGCTTACGTTGGTTAAAAATATTGCATGACGTCTATCTAAGTATTGTGTCATTTCGACAAAGCAAAAAATACAGGTCGAATATTTTTTATTATAAAAGGCGGACTAAATAAATAATTGATCTCTTTTTCGTACCTTGTCCGATCTTTTTCGTACCTTGTCAAATATGTGATATTTCGTACCTTGCCCGATCTTTTTCGTACCTTGTCGAATATGTGATCAGAATCAGATTTTCACATGGGAATGTGTTATTTTTGCTTGTAGTCTCACCCGAGTATGATTTTTGTGCCATAATATAAATTTTTTCGACGCAGCGTGTATCTAACAAAAATCTTGAAAATAGGTATTTTAGACTCGCATAGGCAGTTTATGTTTGCAATATAAATAAATAAGATTATTTTGGACCCCCGATATATAAATAGTCTAAAATAAATATACGACGGCTAGTAACAATTATTAAAAAAAAAAGTAGAAATTGATATTTGCTGTGGAATTCAATTTAGAAATATAATTATAACAACGAAAAATTACGCAAGCACAGGAATATAATATATTTAAATCTTTTTATTTATTTATTCATATACACAATATATATTAAATAAAATTAAGTTACAGAAGGAAACTTAAGACTTAACTAACTTATTACTTTTACTTAAATGTTTGTAGTAATAAAATGGTTCAAAAACAAAAGTAAATTTATCATATAGTTCTTAATCCTAATTTAAATGTTAAAAAAAATAAGAACACCCTTACTTTCATTAAAAAAAGGCGATTGAAGGGCGATAGTTACCCGGCGGCAACTGGAAGCTGGTAATGATCTAATTACTTTGATTAATGAGGCACATTTATATCCAGTAAACGTACACCCGCCCGAGATGCCGAGGACATTTGAGACCACTCTATACTTTATATACTTATAGAGATTTTTAAGGATAACCTCAAATAGAGTTAGATAAGCTGAAGAAAAAAACCGGCCTAGTGCGGAATTGGACTCAAGGGATCCCAAACGGACTAAAAATTAGCGGTATTAAGATATTTTCCTTTAGGTAATTGTGCTACGAGGGGCGTTCAATGTAATGGCGGTATTAATATTTAAAAAAAAAACTCGACATCTTTTTTATTTTTTAATATAATATTCTCTCTCAACACTTTTATTACATGTGGAATTAACTTTTTAAATCTATGAAAAATATTTTTTTTAGTATCATTGTCGGAAAAATTATCGTTTATCGCTTTTGCTGCCAGCGGGCCCATCTTTTGATTGCGTTGCCTTAGTGATTTTGTCGTAGCTTCAATGGACCGCTTTGTGATTTTAATATATAATATTATTTAAAACTTAATAAATGCTTAAAAAGCATGTGTAAAAAATAATATAATGGACACGACGATATATTCAAAAGCGAGGAAATACACAAAATAAGAACTATGAAAACGAAGCACAAACTTTTCTACTAATATACATAATATTTTGATATACACATTTTTACCCAATTACAGGAGGCTAATGTTTTTCCAAAATAATAAATAAAATTACTGACGATTTTTAAGACCATTTGATGAATTCTTCAATATGATGATGAAGGCATGCCTTCATCATCAATATGAAGAGCTGAGCTCATTTCGGTGAAGCTTTTTCCTTCCTCTCTTTCTTCTGCCTGTTTCTGCACTTCTCTATAAGAAGCATTTTTATGATAAAGCATGTATGACAATAACAATATCTCTTTATATTGCATAAATAGATAGAAATATCTATATAAGTGTGAAAATGGCAAAGAAATATATTCCAGCTTTAGTTATTGCATTGTTTCATAATTATACAGCAAAAATGAGGACTACCTACGTAAGATTCTTAGAATATACCGACTTTTAGGGTTCCGTATGACCCAGTGACATAACGGACCCCTAAAGGATCACTCGGTTGTTCTGTATCGATCAAATTGATAGAAGTTATTAGGTAGATCAATTTAAGCACTAACAGGCCTAAACGAGAACGTATACTCATCTACAATTATCTCAGATTACGATCAAAAGAAGCCATTACATTTCCCGCAGAATATGAGTATTAAAATTAAATATAATTAACGAGACGGAGAACCAATAAGTCAAGTATCAAAATTCCATAATAATTAAGTACCACCAGTAATAAATATCACCGGGGCGATTATTACGCGGCCGGGCTAATCACAAACCACCGTGACTATGGTCTCGGGCTAAATTGCGGGGATAAATGGAACGAAAACATCTTGTTAATTATATTCATTAAATACGCAGAGCTTCTTCTCAAAGTGTACAGTCGTATTTAATGCCAAGATCCTTTCTTAAAATGTCAATTTTCCAAAATATCCCTTTAATTTCTAGTCTCATCGTTCTGTTTCTTAAAATTAGCTATTCTGGAATATATTCTATTCATAAAATTACTTCTTATGGCATTAATTATGTCCAAAGAGGGTTGATGGTTTGCAGGCAGCCAAACAACAAACACTTTGGCTAATCATTTAAATACCAGAATTTTATAATCTATATATTGTTATACAGTGGTAAACACGCCAGCCTTCGACACGTGGGCACCCACGTCCGCAGCCTGTGCTTCTTTCGCTCATAATCTGTGCAAATGTTCCAGCCGGCCTATTTCCTAACTTAGTGTGCAACGTTTTGATAGTCACTTCAAAATACATTACGTTTTATATATCAATAATAAAAATAGTCAATCATAAGACGTATTTTTGAAGTGACTATCAAAACGTTGAACACTGAGTTAGCAAATAGCCCGGCTGGTCAGCTAAGGCAAAACGTCGCGAAACAGTCATCTGAAGGCGTCTATTTGAAACAACTTTTGCTAAAGACAGCATATAAATAAATATATACGGACAAATCACACAGATTGAGCTAGCCCCAAAGTAAGTTCAAGACTCGTGTTATGGGATAATACTATATTTTATAACAAATGCATAGATAGATAAACATCTAAGACCCAGGCCAATCTGAAATAGATCATTTTCCATCTTGACCTGACCGGGGATCGAACCCGGGGCCCTCGTGTCGCAGGCTGGCGTGTTAACCACTGCGCCACGGAGCTCGCCAAAGATAGAGCTAAAGATCCCAAGTTCCTAGTTAACGTAGCAGCTCTCCGCTGCCGCTAGCGTCGCAGCTTTTCTTCACCCCCTATATAATTAAAATGCACACTTACTTGTAATTAGAGAGTACGAGATCATTTCGAAATAAGATCGTATCAAGTAGCAAGAAGTTAAAAATGACCATTCTAAGGTACCATATAATAAACCAAATGACTAATTTTTAACGTCTAATATTTTTTTCAACCTTATTTTAAATGTGATAAGAGTAGAAATAGATACATAATTTTTGACGTGAATAAAATCGTTTTTCGTTCACAAGATGTTAGATAATTTTGTATTAGCATAATGACTTTTTAGCAGCCGTGTTTTGTCTGAGATAATCTGATGGTAATTTTTGATTAAGTATTACTTATGTAAGTATTAGTTTTAATTGCGACTTTGTAGATTTTAACAAATTTTGGTTAATTTTTACCTTTGTCTGAGTCTTTCCTGGGATACTTTGTTCTTATTAACCAATAATAATTGCGTTGTTTAATATTATTGGGTTATTAAAATCATTTTAATTTAGACAGATATATAGGTTTGAGAAGAAATCTATAATAATTATATTTTTCAATGTACGACGACGAATTTTGAAACCTCATCATCATGATTATAGCCGATTTTTGTCCACTGCTGGATTGAAAACCGCTTCCAAGGATTCTTCGTTCCAAAGGAGGATATTGTCATACTTACTACGTTTGGCAGGCGGGTTGGCGAGCGCAAATTCTTTGGCTTCTTATGCTTCCGATGCTGCTGCCCATCAGAAGCGTTTTTAAACCGAGGAAGGTTAGGAATTAGGTGGATTTGGGAAGGGAATAAAGGTATTAGGATACAACTCACTCCGATGAATGGGGGAAAGCAAGAAGCAGCTTGGGAGGCCGGGCGTGCGTACCCGATGCCATACCACAACCACCAGTCAGACAATAGGCTAGTTTCCTGGGTCGTTATAATAACATAACAATTAGTCCGTCAGTTAGATAATCAAAAAATATAGGACACGTATTTTTTCTTTTGTCAAATAAACAATGAATAATAAAGATAAAGCGCGTCAAAGTTCAAGAGTGGGGGCTCGTGACGTCAAAGTTTGCTAAAAATTGTAACAAACTATGACGTCACATGGAATTTCAAAGGGCTATATCTTTATAATTTTTTGTATAATCGACAAAAGAAAAAATACGTATCCAATATTTTTTGAATATCTTACTGACGGACTAATTACATTTTTTTAGGAAACTAGCCTATTGAGGATAACACCACTAATATACAACGTGATTTTGAACCCCCTAGCTTTATTGAAATCTCAGCATCAGAATCCCTAATGAAATAAAGAACTGCAAGAAAAAAGCTGAAAATCAAAAAAAAAATAGCGTTTCCCATACAAATTCGCCGATCAGCTGGACGAATTTCTATGGAATGTCAATTTTTTTTTTCGGTTTTTACCACTTTTTCTTGGAATTCTGTATTCCATTAGGGATTCTGATTCCAAGATTGCAATATAGCTAGGGGGTTCAAAATCACGCTAAATATATTTTGAAACCTGTGTAGGTGTATATATACACCTACACATAAACCTGGCAATAGAAAGCAATAAATAGACTTACTCCGAAAATAATTTAACATGAATAGAGAATTCTATCCAAGCGTTCTAGGCTCGAGCCCTAAAAATTTAGTTTTTCCGACGAATTTAATTTCCGACTCTCACGTGTCACGGACCTCAAAAACTATTGCGCATCGCTCAGCCGGTAATACAAAGCAATCTAAATTGGAAAATAGGCAACGCGTACTGTGTGCTTACCAAAAACGAATACTACGAATGCGACGCGATTAAAAAAAGAAGTACGATGCCGATCGCGCTGCGGGAGAACCCCCCAACCCCCCTTTTTTTCGTATTTTTTTCCTTTTTTTCGGGAGGTGGGTGTACGGGTGCATGCAGCGCGCACCCACCTTTGTTTCGCATAAACAAATTAATTTCGGACTCTGTTTTTGATGGTTAATGTGTTCGAAAAAAGAGGCGATTTTCGCGGTAAAATTTTCGCGCTAATACAGCCCTAACTTATGTTAATCACTGGAAAGTTTCGCTGTTAATTGACATTCAGCCGATTTCGAGCGATAGATAGAGAGCTGAATGATTAAAAACTAGAGTTCCGTGCTAACTTTCTTATAGTAAATCGCGATTAATATGCAGACTGTAGAAATAACTTTTCATTTTGTGATGTGACTTTTTATTTAAGGTATATAATAAAAGTAAATAAGAGCTATAGATTTGTATTTTATGGAGTTCTAGAACTTTGTAAACGAATGATTTATTTTAGAATGATGTTAATAAATTTTAATTAACCTAGTATAAGATTCCTAAAAAAAGTTAAAATGTAACTTATCGAGTTTCAATCAATTATTAAATCATAAGAATTCTCCAACACGTGTACAAGCAATAATACTCAATATATCCTTAACGCTCAATTCCTACACAAAAACCTTTGATATCAAACAAAAATAACTCAAAAATCCTAACAAAGCTCCTGGCTATACAAAAACTCGACGAAACACGCAAATTGAGCGGTGAAGTTAACCAAGAACATATTGGAGGACGGGCGCTTAAAAACAAAAGACTGCCGGCGCCCCGAAACAATTGACAATCAAACGCCAGCAAACTCGGCAGTTTCTCACGGGCGTTTCACTTACGTTCGAGTTAACACCAATTCGAGATGACATCAGGTGATAATCAGCCACTTCAGATACACGTCGCGCGACGCGGGTAGGCGCGGCGCACCCTCTCTCATTAAGGGTGGCGGGCGGCACAATGCATGTTTGTACTGTTTTTTGCCCATTTTTTTCATTATTTCATTTCATTTCGCCCGCCGCCCACACGTCCGCGCTCGCGATTGTGTGCTCCGCTTTTTTATAATTCGTTACCTTTTTTATCGGTCGCTCCATTTTCAGAGGATGGGCACAGAGTGTGAAGATGCAGACGGGCGGCTGAAACGCAGCGTTTTGACGCTCAATTTATGAATATTAGCTACCGTAACATATAATGTTTGAACCGTTCTTTGAAAGTACTGAAATTAGTTCTTTTTCTCTACCACAATACTTGACGCTATGCTATTTTCTGGAAAAACTACATAGATGATGACAATTATAATTTTTATATAGTAGTGGCAGTTAAAATACAAATATCTATTCTTAATAATACATTACCGAATCAGATAGTGGCATTACCTCAACAAACATAGATAAAAAAAATACGTTTCTCTTACTTCTATGTTCACCAATCAGAAAATTATTATTCTCTACGTAACCCAATAGAAAATGTAATATTACTTAGTCTTATTTTAAGGAAGAATGTTACCATAACACAATTATATATTTAATTAGACTTTGTGAATGCTTAAAAACCCTTATTATCAAATATAAACTTACTATTTTCTTTAAACAGTTTGACTTTCAAAAAATATAATTGTTCGTTTAAATCAAAATATCTTACACAGTAACCTATTTAAAAAATCTAAATTCTATTGCTTCTAAATCTAAAACCGCCAGTGTGCTATCCCGTTTCATAAAATGATAGCAGCTCAATCTAAGTTGTGCATTACTTATATCGTTAATAGGTTTTTGTTGGGTGCACAGATAGGTGGCTTTTGTTCTCTGGACTTCGCATGATTGGGACTTGGGTGCTCGTCCGTTCCGAACTAAAGTTATGAAGTGATTTGATTGCAGAATTAGTTTATTTGTCGCAAGTGTAAGCATATTTAATACCTTTTGATTAGATATAGGGATTCTGCGAAGAGCTGCTTCGACGTGTGGTTCAAGTTGTCACACACGCGAAGCTTAGTTTCAAATAATATTTTTTTGGGTGCACAGATAGGTGGCTGTTATTCTCTGGACTTCGCATGATTGGGACTTGAGCGCTAGCTTGTTCAGAACTGTAAGTTTTGAAGTGATTTGAAGTCTTAATTAGTTTATTTGACTTAAGTGTAGGGATATTTTATACTTTTTAATTAGATATAGGTATTCTGATGCAGCTAGCATCGACGTGCTTTTAAAGTTGTCACACACGCGACGCATAATTGCTAATAATATTTTTTTGAGTACACTGATTGGAGGCGTTTGTTCTCTGGACTTCGCATGATTGGGACTTTGGTGCTTGTTCGTTCAGAGTTGCACGTTTTGAAATGATTTGTATTCAAAATGAGTTTATATATCATGACAGTAAGAACATTTGATAAGTTGTTGTTTATGTTATTAGTCAAAGAGTGAGGTTTTCTGTCACGGATATTGCTATACCTACTAAAAGGCTTCTACAACTTGCATTGTTGAATGTGTTTTTACTGAATAAATGTTTTGATTTGTAGTTAGGATAGACTTAAAGCTTCTGCAAACACCTGCTTTAGATGTGGCAATGATTGGCAATGATTTGCCTATTCTTCGGAGTCAATACTGAAACGAATTTATTAGTTGATATTTTTATTTAGATTAATGAAATAGTTTTTAAACTTTTTATGACAATCCATATTTTGCGAGTATTTATATTTTTTTCCATAGATTGTTCAAAAATAGTTTTAAGTTAAGTATGGTTACATATTATCTACTTTTCTAATCCAACAGAATATTTTTTTAAAGCCATTAAAGTCACTGACAAGTGTGGGGTAATTTAATAAAAATCCTATAAAAGAGAAACATAATTTATACTTAGAATGCTTTAAGATATATATTCTTAGAAATTAAAAAAATACAATTTTCGTTATAATTCCACTAAGTTTATAATTATTTGATCACCTTGCTTCGCCGAAGTAGAGCAGTTTATTAAAGTCGAAAATCGTCCTTTAAATGAACGAGGGTGGCAACCCTAAATCTGTGAATCTAGATCGAGTGACCAACGAAGGACCAAATAAAAGAAATTAGGTTGAAAGCTCACCATGGGTTTGGGTATTTGCGTAAGTAAGTAAGGTACGTGTAATAATGTTTTACAAACTGATTAAAGAAGCCAAGTATACAAACAAAATAATATTAAATAAGCATATAGGGACAAAGTTAAGTAGCCCCATAGTAAGTTGTTTAAAATAACAAATATATTAGGAAAACATCCACGATCCAGATCAATCGGAAAAATAAAAATATCGTTCCTAACCTGACCGGAGCTCAAACTCGGTACCCCCAGTGTACTGGCAACAGAACTCTTCAAAAAAAAAATAGAACACGTCTTTAAAACATTTAGAGTAAAGGTTTTATACAATACATTATATATTCTTAGTAGTCTTTACATATTCTTAGTAGTCTTTATCCCTGACGGGGTAGACAGAGCCTAGGGCCATAAGACCCAAGGGCCACATTTAGCATACCCACTGATAGGTAAATGTAAAATGTAGGCTAAATGTGGCCCTTGATTGAGGCGTTTAGGTGGAAGACAAAACCAAAATAGTCATAGGTTGCTAGCCGCATCGCCTATTATTATTCCTTATTTACGCCCACTCCCTCCGCCGGCTTTTACGGCTTGCGCGAGAAGAGAAGCAGCTGATACATTATACGTTTTGTCTTTTCTCCCAGACTAGCATGGAGTTTTATAGAGTCTAAATTAATTCCTCGAATGAACGAGGCAACCCTAAATGTGTGCATCTAGATGGACTGACCAACGAAGGACCAAATAAAATAAATTAGGTTGAAGGTTCAACAAACACACTTGTGTGTTTTGATATCACAGCGGGCACTCGTGTTTTTATTCATGCGTTTAAAGCATGCAGTAAAATTTACGTACATTTGCGTAAACTACGTACGCTTACCTAACACCTTAAAAAAAATATAAGTATGAGATTTCAATGTTGTACCCGTGGTCCTACCGATTTGTCCCACTGGTGGGACCACGAGATATCACCATGTACTCGTGGTCCTATTCATGTACTGATGGGATCCTTGTATGAGCTCTATAGATTTTTTTATTTAGTTCAGCAAATTTAATTACACTCATAAATACGGTTGCTACCTTTTTTAAACAAATAAAGTATATTGGTTGCTATGCTATGAAGCAACCCTACTCATAGACTAAAACCTAATATAGGTAAAAACACAATATTAAAAGAAGTGCAACCAACTACGCTATCCACACATTAATAAGTGCGAATAACACGTGTTGCTGAACTTCGAAAATTCCCTATAATTAGGAACAGTCTCTGTTTAAAGAAATATCAAAGATAAAAGCTAAAACATTTGTATTACGTTTTATGTTACCGAAATTAAGATAACGATGATAAAAATCACAAATGTATTGTATGGATGCCGCCTTATATATTTATTTTTTGCAAATTTTTAGTATTTGTTGTTATAGCGGCAACAGAAATACATCATCTGTGAAAATTTCAACTGTCTAACTATCACGGTTCATGAGATACAGCCTGGTGACAGACGGACAAGACAGACGGACAGCGGTACGATATTGATAGGGTCCTGTTTTTACCCTTTGGGTACGGAACCCTAAAAAATATGATACCAGATGATGAACACAAGTCGGACACGTAGCCATGCCGTCACATACTCATTTCTTAACAATAAGCTCATAAAAACGCATCTCGTGACAGAATCTGAGACATCTTGATTATAATTCCGTGTTATGCTGGTTCATTAGTGGACATACTTATTTGAAATAACTAACAGCATTTTAGAATAAATACTTATCATTTTATGCTCGGCCCATAAGGCAAAAGATGTGAGTTGCTGCTCTTCAAATTTTTTTGCCATAGATTCTCAGATTGGCCCTTCAGGCTGTGCATGCACGGGTTATTTAATAATATTTACTGATCATTTTGATCAGTTACCTTTTAAATCTTGTGTCACTTCCGGTTTACTTAATCTATTTTATTTATTAATATTATTCAATAATTCTTGTAAACATAATTAATACTGACTAACATTTGTGGTAATATTTTTAAGTGTTTATACATATTTTGCATTCACAATGCTGTTTTTGATATACTCTTATTAAATTAAGAAATAAGATATGGTAAAAAAATTCACTGTATTTTATTAGAGAACCACCGCCTGTGGCTCAGTTGGAAGAGCGTAAGTCGTCCATAGACTTAAGGTCGCAGGTTCAAATCCCGCCCGCTTGGTATTTTTTCACCATATTTTATTTGTGGTAATACTTTTAACCTGTTGTAATTGATTAGGTACTTTAAATGTTGGTTACTAAACTAATTAGTAAATATTATTATACTAGCTTTCGCCCGCAGCTCCGCCCACATTAATGTCGATCCCTCGGGTATAGTACTTTTCCCGGGATAAAAGCCGTAGTAAAAAGTAGCCTATGTCCTTCTCCGCACTCCAGAGAACTTGTATGCAAAATTTCATGATGATCGGTTCAGTAGTTACGGCGTGAAAGAGTAACAAACAAACAAACAAACAAACAAACAAACAAACAAACAAACAAACAAACAAACAAACAAACAAACAAACAAACAAACAAACAAACAAACAAACAAACAAACAAACAAACAAACAAACAAACAAACAAACAAACAAACAAACAAACAAACAAACAAACAAACAAACAAACAAACAAACAAACAAACAAACAAACAAACAAACAAACAAACAAACAAACAAACAAACAAACAAACAAACAAACAAACAAACAAACAAACAAACAAACAAACAAACAAACAAACAAACAAACAAACAAACAAACAAACAAACAAACAAACAAACAAACAAACAAACAAACAAACAAACAAACAAACAAACAAACAAACAAACAAACAAACAAACAAACAAACAAACAAACAAACAAACAAACAAACAAACAAACAAACAAACAAACAAACAAACAAACAAACAAACAAACAAACAAACAAACAAACAAACAAACAAACAAACAAACAAACAAACAAACAAACAAACAAACAAACAAACAAACAAACAAACAAACAAACAAACAAACAAACAAACAAACAAACAAACAAACAAACAAACAAACAAACAAACAAACAAACAAACAAACAAACAAACAAACAAACAAACAAACAAACAAACAAACAAACAAACAAACAAACAAACAAACAAACAAACAAACAAACAAACAAACAAACAAACAAACAAACAAACAAACAAACAAACAAACAAACAAACAAACAAACAAACAAACAAACAAACAAACAAACAAACAAACAAACAAACAAACAAACAAACAAACAAACAAACAAACAAACAAACAAACAAACAAACAAACAAACAAACAAACAAACAAACAAACAAACAAACAAACAAACAAACAAACAAACAAACAAACAAACAAACAAACAAACAACCAAACAAACAAACCCACTTTCGCATTTATAATATTAGTAAGGATAGGGATAACACACGTAATCGCGGCTCATCAGGCAATATGAGAGTTTGCTGTCTCTCCAAGCCTTGCGCACAAAGGCAACGCCCAAAGTCGATGTCCGTCCCTGCTGGGGGCCCTTTGGTGATGTTGTCTATAAAGGCTGAGGGCACTCTGCCCTCGCCTCAATTGCACGGTGAAGTAGCAAAAGCTCACTTGGAGCTGGCTACATAGTCAATAAAAAAAAATGAAGTTAAAACTTCTTTACTTGCGTAGTGCACGCCGGTGCGGCGGAGGAGAGGAAGTAATGACTCGCAGCGCCTCCGTGGCGCAGCGGTCAACACGCCTGCCTGCGACACGGAGTGACCGGGTTGATTCCCGGCCAGGTCAAGATGGAAAATGATCTTTTTCAGATTGGCCTGGGTCTGATGTTTATCTATTTAAGTATTTGTTATAAAATATAGTATCGTTGAGTTAGTATCCCATAACACAAGTCTCGAACTTACTTTGGGGCTAGCTCAATCTGTGTGATTTGTCCGTATATATTTATTTATTATTATTTATTTATTTATATACTTTACCCCTCTCTTTCTAAAGCGCGGAGTTTTCACTTCTGCCGGCACCGGAGTTCAACCAGTTGTTTTTTTCAATTTGTACAATATTGAGTTCTGTTGCGTTATTAGAACTAAGTATTTGAGTTAGAGATATTAAATATATTGGTTAATTTAATAAGAGGGATAGACAGTAAATTCAATGAGGGTTTTTTGAAATGCTAAACACTTGATGGCGACCTTCGATCATTAATACCAACTAGATGTCGGGTCAGCGCATAAAAAACGGCTCGGCAAATAGCTTCTCACTCAAGCAGTGTGGGGCTATTTTATTTAGTTCGGTCCAAACACAGCCAACGTAACGAAGTGTCACGATGCCGCAGTGTGCACTAAAAACATGTCGAAATAATGGCCGAAAAAAGAATTTTTCGTCCGGAGTATCTTATTTTCGGTAGGTAAATTAACTATTTTATACATTTTACCTTTTAACTAATAATAAACATTTTAAATAAATGTTGCCGATTTTCAACCACGGCAAGAAATGTTTGGCCAAGCTAGCCAACATCCGCACAAACATTGGAAAGCATTTGAAGAAGCAAACAGAAACGAAACAAAACGACGTAACTCGCAATGTAATCAACGAGAAAAGTACTTTATGATTAGTGCAATAAGGTTGTCATCACAATGGATGTTCTTAGACAAAATGATTCTTCGTTTCTAAGTGACAGGTGTTATTTATTACTTTGCTAGTCTTCGTGACGAATAATCGTAAGCATAAGGTAATTGTTTTAAAAAAAGCGACTTTATTGTAAGGTGATATGGTCTGAAATATCTTGATATTAAAATGGTTTTAAAACTTTAGTCTCTGTTTATTAGTAAGTCAATGTAGATGTATAGCTATATGTTCGAGCGGACAGAATTTTGCTACGATTTTGTAGGTAATGCGTTATCTAGTTGGTATTAATGATCGAAGATGGCGACACTGAGTCATAGAGTACAATGAGCGACGGAATATGTGTCAAGCAACAACTGACACATTGTTACCCAATTACAGCTTACAAGACCCCTAAGTCTCAGTGCTTCATTTAGACTCTAAACGAAACAATAGTTTCTTAACACTTAAAAAACTTAGATCATCATCATTTCGAGTAGGTGTCACGGTCAATCAGAGTCAGAGTTCTTCGGAACCGCCTCTCGGCCTCTGACGTGTTCCTTTAACGACTACCAGATGGCAGCCGAGACCGCCGGCTTAACGTGCCTTCCGAAGCACGGAATCATCTTTATTATCAGACAATCAGGTGATTCAAGCCAAAAGCAATGTCCTAACCAAACTTGAACCAACTAAACAAAGTATGCTTCCGGTGGGAATCGAACCACGACCCCCGGGTCAACAGGCAAACGCCTTAACCACTGGACCACGGGTACTTGGGCAAGTTTCATTGCATCATCATCAGGTATTTTTAGTCTCCACTGCTGGAGCCAGACAGAGGATTTGGCTTACACTCTCCTCGCTGGCTAGACTTTTAATTTTAGTGTATAACTATTTATAAATCATTATATTTGAAACATTCCTTATTACTTGAACAGTTAGTTAAAAATAAAGTAAAGATATGGAGTGCTGTAGTTGGTTACCAGCCAAAGTCTTATCACTTGATTTAAACTTGAGAACAAACGTCCATGGCGACTTTATCATTTATTTTTAAGTAGCTTTCTTTAACCGCGGTTCGGCTCGCATTAATCTCGATCCCAGAGGGCACTATTTGTCCTTCTCACGCAATTCATGACGATCGGTTCAGTAGTAAACTAATAAATAAACAAAGAAACTCACTTCTACGTTCATTATATTACTAAGGATTTTATATTTCAACAATTAATTAAAGCAATTTTTAAATAGAAGCTGATTATGCTCTCTGTTACGACAGAAAACAAAATATCGAAATCTTTTTAAGATTTTTTGTAATATTTGTGAAAATAAAGTTTCGGCACTCTTAAAACGTTGGAAAGCAACAGCGTGAAATGTTTAATTGGACATAATAAAGAACCATTTCAAAATCGACAGCAGCAAACAACGAAAAAACAATCAAATTAAAAAAACAATCAGGCAAAGACCACTCCACGCATTTCGCTGTCCCGCATTTGTAAGTGTACTGAAAAAAGTGGCCAAGTACGAGTTGAATTTGCTCATTGAGAGTTCTGTACACTTTTGGAACGAAAAAATTCGGTTGTATTGACAGATGGTTGCTTTATGAGCCCGAGCCTGCGTTTATCAGACTATGGTCTGTGTAATGAAGTATTGCTGGCTATCTATGGTAGAGAAAAAGAATAAATAGAGTACCTTCTTATTATTTAATCTCTTTGGTGGCTTAACAGTATAATATTAATTTCCCTACTTTATTTCGAAATATTCTATCTGATGTTTTGCCTGCTGATATACAGCGTGTTACATAATAGCGAGATAATACTCCGTGAGCGTATAGGGAATCCCATAACAAAAAGCTTGCTGGCTATCTCACACCACAGGACAATTTTTTTATTTTTATACATTTACATTTTGAGAGTGCACTGGTGACAACCTTCAATAAGTAAACACTTGCGCAATACTGCCAGAAGTTAGATATTTGGCACTTACGATCATAGAGATAAGATAATCCTTACGATATGGACTCTTGGAGGCATGGTTCTAAACTTTTGAGCGCATCGATTCTCGCGCATCGTGTCATAGCATTGGTTGTCATAACAAAGCAATCGTATTATTATACAATGTTTTATTTCAGTATTACATGCTCGTCTTAATCTTTATTCACGTTAAAATTGTTTGAAAATAAATATCACTAGATCACTGCACAATCCATGAACTCAAAGGCAAATTTTCCTTTCATAATTATTTAAAACGCAAGTACCTATCAAAGTTTGCCTACTTGAACACTGGCCACAACGCGGAACTAATCGGGAAACACACACATTAAAGTACTCATTTACATTACAATTTAATAGCTTGTAGAACTTTGATTTCAATATTCTTTAAATAATAAAATAATTTACTTCTACGAATGAGTTAAATTATAAACTTGAGTTCAGATTAAGTGTCACGAGTCACGATTGACAAACGTGCATTGTCAAGTCTTATAACTTATTTTTTACTTCATTTAAAAAGGTTTTACTACAAATTAAAATCTGAAGAAATTACTTCTTTGTTTTATTACACCCTAGTACAAAGCAGTGATGATAAAAAAACTTTTTAAAATCTTATTACTATTCTAAAGAAGAATTGAATTACTCCATGAAAACTTTTTTGATAGATCAAGTTTTTAAAACTGTTCTTATGTGTCATTATCCCCTAGTAGCATAATTCTGTATTTACCAAACTTTTTGACATAATTATAAACCTGACGAAATATTTTTTTTTAAATCTATGTTATAAACACTTTGAAAAACTTTATTTGCGATTGGAAAAATTTTAATAATCATGCTACTCTGGTAGAAATTAAAGAAATTTTCCCACAAATTTAGGGTTCAAAGTTGATTTGCATAAAACCGCACTTGAATACTCTTTACAACATATGATTTCCTTGTAAAATGTATTTATGTCTAGGGCTTTTTTAAATTTGGACTAAAATAACTTTCACAGAACCTTTTGAGCGTATATTCAAGTAATTCAAGAGCGTAAAAGAGACATTTAATGTCCTTGTCATATGAATGAAAGGTAAGTAGTTTCTGCTGTTACTGCCTTCGTTATGAAGTTCAGTTCAGTGTGTTAATTTTAATCCAATAAAAATTAAGAGGGAGCAGGATAAAAGCTTTTGCTTTCATTTAACCTTGAACTTGAAGAAACAGCTGATTTAAGGGTTGCCACCGACCAAGAAAATATTAAATTAACTTTTTTACTTATTTAATATAATTTTACAGGGTAAGGAACACTATTAGGCTATTGCATTTGGGCTATCCTACATGCTCCTTGAGGATTATTTCGCTATTATGAAACACCCGGTAGAAAAGAAATGATGAATCGACGGTGTTATTTCTTAATTTCATAAGACTAAGATAGGATAGCAATTTGAATGCATAATAAACCCTTAAGAACTATTAAATTTTTAACTTAAATAAAATAAATATCTTAGAACATTTGAAACACAGGATATGGGTGTCTGTCTCTCTGTTAGCCCTGGTAATATTGTCTATACAGGTTGAGGGCACTTTGCCCTCGCCTCAAACGCTCGGTGAAGTGGCCAAAGCTAAAAAAAATCTCTTTGACGAGGCTTAGTGCGAATTTAGGCCGTTGAGTCTTGTTCATGCCGCGAGATTTTGAACCTCTGAATTATACTGTAACCCTGAAATCTCTAATGAAGGGTAAATGGAATTCAGAATTGCAAAAAAAAGGTGAAATTCGAAAAAATATTTTAGCTTCCTATACAAAGTCGCCGATCAGCTGGGTGGATTTTCAAAGTAATTTTTTTATTTATTTTTCTCGGATTCTCTAAGGGATTCTGATTTTAGTAAAGTTCAGAGGTTTAAAATCACGTGGTACATTTTATTGGCTAAAGTTTAAACATGCTGTCGTTGCGAGACATTTATTTAATTAACATACCTATGGGATCACTTAACCATTTACGGAACCCTAAAAGATTCGAACGCTGTAATACGTGATTCCGCATTTTAATTCAATCGTAATGCCCAGACATCTCCCTTTTTAATGTTTATTGCGTATATTTTTTTCTCCTTCATAATATTAAGTAGTGCGCAGGCGCGTATTGCATGCGTTTGATTTACATCGACGAATATTGATAGATGTCATTAACTTAGCGCCCTCTCGTGAATATTCATATAAATGTAATTGGATTTCTCATATTTTATTAGTCGTCAAGCAAAAATATTATGAGTATTGTATGATAATAATGCAGTCATAAAATTTGTCTACGCTCAATACCGTCAAAGTTCTTGCTTCAGAAGGCAGTCGATGATTTGATAAGACGCGAGATGGCAAAGCTTTCGTATTGATGCCTTTATCTATCTTAGTAATTCTACTAGTATCCCAAAGAAGTATTGTGTTAGTATTATTGATAAGATTTGCCTGATTGAAGATCGCACGCGTCAATCTTAATCTAGTGCCTTATTTGGTAGCTCTATTTGACATATTATAGTCGCTAGATATGTGTAGTTTTTTTCAATTAATCGTTAAGATTTTCAAAGAAAAACTTTGTAAAATCGCCATAGCCCAAATTATTAAAATAGACATAGCCCATGTCACTCGAAAGGGTAAAAAGATTCTAACTCTGCGCTATACGTCAAAGTACTTTATAGCATTTAGAAGCTGATACAATAAAGAAACTCACATAATGAATTACTTACATGAACTCGAAAAACAAAACACTCTTATTCGGCAGTAGTGTATAATTCATGATGGTAAAATCTGCAAAAATGCTAAATGATGCCAAATTCCGCAAAAACGCTGCAAAGTGGGCCCAATACTAAAAAGTAAATTCGATGGTATTACGAATAGAAAAGTAACAAAGTAAGTATCAACGTCTTGTGGAATGTTACAGTACGTAAGTGTTATATTATGTTTTATAAAAGTCAGGTGCTTATCACCGTTAGCAAGGCAAGAGAGTCCCATAATTCCAGATTTATGAACAGTTAAAGTAAGAACACTTTCTAAAAATATTATTGACCAATAAGCGTCCTAACCATTTTTGGTAACAACGATCTACAATTATTACAATATGTAATAATATTACAATTACAATATGTAATAATATTACAATTACAATATGTAATAATATTACAATTACAATATGTAATAATATTAATCAAAAAACGATCCACAAATCTAAAACAACATTTACAAATTCTAGCACCGCACTAATGGCAAGAATCTGATATGTCATTCAAAAAAATTCAATGTTAAGCAAGTCATTTCTAAAAAGTTTTCTGGGAAAATATCCATCATTCTAACACCACCGTTACCAAGGCAACAGCGTTCCATAATTAAAACTAAATTCGGTGGCATTAGACGGTCAGAATCATGTGCTAATTGCACAGGGCTACCACCAGTCGCGACGCGAGCCTGACAAACGACTTTGATCAATCACTCCCGCCTCCGTGGCCAGCCCTGGCCGCTGCGACGCCGTACATTTATATTTGTAGCAACCCTACGGGCACAAATATTATTTTACCCAAGCGGTTAGGAGTTTACACGCCATTTTGAACTCTAATTTGTCCGTGATAACAACAAACAACGATTTAGCAAAAAGGATTTTTAAGCTGGTTAGAATACGGGATACGGGATAGCCATTTAGCTTAAATAGATTACAAGTTTGTGAATATTAGAAAATTAGGTGCTCAATGACATTTTTTTAGGGAATATATAATCATTTCACAATGCTCTGAAAACTTTTGTTCCCTGTCGACATTAACGGGAGCGGAGCCGTGGGCGAAATATAGTATAGAAGAAATAATATTCGTGACTATTACTAAGGCGTCATTTAAATTAAAATTTTTACAAATATTATAATTATTACAAAACATTATAATTATAATTTTTATTGCAAGTGAAAAGTACGTAAAAAGTACAATTTTTTTTTGTAACTAGAGTGTATAAGTACGACTATAATACTTAAAAACACTTTCCTCTTTCTCTTACGAGAAAAATATGCTAGTCGCGAAGGGGAAAGTACGAATATCGCCTTCGAATTCCGAGCGGGCCAAAAATTGCATGCTCTTTTTCTTTGATTTTTGCAATTTTTCTTTTGGTACGGTCAAGGCTTGTAGTGTCCAAAAAGTACATTTATTGTTAGGAAATAGTCCTATTGTTATGTGAAATCATAAATGTAAAATTAAATTTAAAAATGCCTGAATATTTACTTAGCAATTGTTTTCTTAAAACTAAAATACATATTTTCTGTTTTTTTTTTTTACGTGATACATTCTTATTAATCGAATAATGCCAGCTGTACGCACGAAAAGGGCGACTAAAAGCTAGCAAGAGCGCGGTACAAACAATAGAGAGACACGATGGGCCTAAGCGTTCGGCTTGTGACGCTAGAATCTCTCTTCCACGTAAAATTATCGACCGTAAACCTTAATAACGTAAGACTTTACAGCCAACCAATTTACAAAAAAAAAAATATAGGGCGATGGAGACATATTAATATAGGATGATCAAAATTGGATACATGTATCTCTTTTTGAACGTCATATTTGTATTTGTTATATTTTGTTTAATTTATGCAAAATCGAAATACTACTAGTGTTTCGCAACGACCACTAGTGAAAGAAAAGTCTGTCTGTTTGTTTGTCTGTTTATACACGCTAATCTCCAGAAATACTGGTCGGATTCGAATAAAACATTTTTCATTGTATAGCTATCAAGCCTGAGCAACATATAGGGTATAATTTATTTTGAAAACTGGAACACCTGATGCAGAACTTTAGCGGTCCAGCTAAACTACAAGAAATATAAAAATGACACCTTAACAAAAGTTGTTTAGCCTGATGAGCATTTTCTGCGGAGTCATAAAGTCCACGCGAACGAAGTCGCATGTCTGGGAATAAGAATCCCTAATAAAAATACAGAATTGCAAGAAAAAAGTTAAAATACGAAAAAAAAACTTTTGACCTCCCATAGAATTTCGTCCAGCTGATCGGCGACTTTGTATGGGAAACATATTTATTTTTCAGTTGTTTTTTGCAATTCTGTATTCCATTAGAGATTCTGATTCCGAGATTCCAATATAGCGAGGAGGTTCAAAATCACGTTGTATACGATTTATTATTGAAATTTTTTAATAGAGTTGACATTCGAATATAAAATCTACCGCAAATAAGAAGATGCACAAGAAACCAAACAAAAACCAATCATTGTCTATAAACAATATCGTTTATTTTGTTTACAAGCATTCCCAAGTATCTTTGAGCGCTCTTTTCTTCTCAACGCGTTTCCTTGGCGTTAATTAGAACTGTGCAATTATTGGAAATATAACAGTTCATTTGTATGCAATTATCTCTACTAGAAGTTTATATTGTTGTATGTTGGGGTCCAAGTATTTATATTAGCAATGAATTACTTTAAGTAGCAATTAAATCTTCTTTATGCCAAGTATTCTAATTGAGCTATCGCACTTCAAACCAGAATGAAAATCTCCATCATCCTAAACATAACTAATATTATAAATGCGAAAGTGAGTTTGTTTGTTACGCTTTCATGCCTCAATTACTGAACTGATCATCATGAAATGTTGCATACCCGTTTTCTGGGATACAGAGATTGACATAGAGTAAAAGTATTGGCCCCGAGGGATCGACATTGACGCGAGCAGAGCCGCGGACGAAAGCTATTCTATATTTTGTATGCTTCTTTATTTCGTCACGAAAGTTTAGTGATAACCGCTGGCATTTTAACAGTTTTAATGATATTACATTTTTTTTATTATATTCACATTTTTTATTATATTCACATTTATTTTTATTATATTCCGAAACGATCGGCTTGCATCTCCTTCTATTCAGAAAATTTCAATTATTAAAAAAGAATATTTTTTTTTTAAATAGAATTAATATCAATCAAAATCGGTCAAGTAACTCCGAAGTAAATCATAGGCAAACAACATAACACCTTTGTACATAACCTTCATCATAATATTTATTAACTTTCCATCTACATTCAATGATATTACCCCATTCGTACTCAAAACAATAACCATATTCCCCGATTCCGCGTAAAAACAATAAAACCGTAACAGTGCTGAAAAACCTCACAACATTTTCACTATAACTTTGGTAATTTACAAGCCAATTAAAGTAAAAAATGGTATGCACCCCTGCCGCCACCCCTTTAATTATGATTTTTTGCATTTTTTAATGATAATAAATAGTGACTGCCGCTGCGACATTATTCCCAGACCGCTCTACTAGAGCTTTTGTCACCTCGTGAAGTCATATAACACTAATATAGAGGAGTTTTATCGGCGATATAACAGCCCGGCCGTGATAGGTGGTCGGTAATGATAAGTGACTACCTGTTCACGAGTTGACGGTTGTATTACTGGCCGCAGTGGAATATGTATGGATTCTTAGTATACGAGGAACGCATGCTAACTTTTTGTTTTTTGATTGAAGAGCCGGATTTGAAAATACTACTTCCATGCTAGTTTGGGAGAAATAAAAAAAAGCAGAATGTAAAAGCCGATCGAGGGATTGCGCTAAAATCCGTGGAATCATGTCAATAGGCGATGCGGCTAGCAAACCATCACTATTTTGATCAATTTTCCATCTAACGCCCACCATCATGCTAAACGTGGCTTTTAGGTCTTATACATGGTGGCTCTGTCTACCCCGCAAGGGAAAAAGACGTGATACTATGTGTGCACTTGCTCTAAAATAAATTCATCGAATAATACAAGAACTGCGTCAACATTATATTTCCACTACTTGCTTTTTTGAACAAATTTTCAATTAATTTTACTTTAGGACTAGTTGTAAGTTGTAATATAAGTGTCGCATTTTCTTTCAATATTTATTTTTTTAAACGAACCTACGAAATTTTTATTTGTTACTTGTACATAGTTATTTTTCCCCCATGTTAATACTTGTAAATAAATCGATTGACCCTGTTACCTACACGAAATGAATGAAATAAAAAAAAGTAGAATATGTAATTCGGTATTTTATTGAATACACGGTGAAATTTTGATCGTTCTGGACCCTTAAAGGGGTGATTAAGCCCGTCGATATGAACAACTTTTCCTATGGGACCAATGCTGGGAACTCAAAAAAAATGGGCAGTTCTATACAAATAATTTCGGCCACCCGGTCAATTTTTAGGGGAAAGTAAAAAAAATTTTTGATTTCCCAGCATTGGTCCCATAGGAAAAGTTATTTATATCAACGGGCTGAATCATCGCTTTAAGGGTTCAGAACGATCAAAATTTCACCGTGTATAAAATCTTTCCTTTAATTATAATATTATTTCTATTGTTATCTTTTTAAACAAAACTTGAAACAATAAAAACGTTCTGTTCAAAAATCTGCTAATTAGCGTATCCTTCGTCAAAACATATCAATAGAAGTCCTTAAACAAATTGAACTGCAATCGTATCAGACTGACGGCTGGCCTCACAAAAAAGCCTGGTTAATGAAAAAACTACACACCGTCAATATTTGATGAGAGCCAATTTAAATGTTCGTCCACTTGTAGACATCGCATAGTTCGATTCGACTAGCTACCCGTGTTGCTATGGCCGCGTGTGGGGGCACCGTTGATGCAAAAAAGAAAAAACGAAGAAAAAAAATGGCGCGACGCGGCGAGTGTGTGTGC
Organism: Elegia similella; assembly: GCA_947532085.1. Taxonomy (NCBI): domain Eukaryota; kingdom Metazoa; phylum Arthropoda; class Insecta; order Lepidoptera; family Pyralidae; genus Elegia; species Elegia similella. The sequence continues at coordinate 8,798,505 of OX383933.1, forward strand.
CGAAAAATGCAGATATAATGCAAGTAATAATAATAATAATAGGATATCGGGCGTCCACCCACCCCCACCCAATTTTCATTCAAATGTGCTCGCTTTTTTAACTAGTTTTTGACGATATTTTTTGGGATTTCCATTACTGACTGTGGGGTAGTCGCGCTGAGTAAGTACCACTTCTGTTCTTTTTGTACATTGTTTAGTGCGTGATAGCGACCGAGTTAAATAGATTGCAGGACGTTGACACTGATGTATTATGCTGTAACACTGGCGACAATTGAATTATTATTTTTTTTTATAAAAGATAATGCAATGAAGATATTCATTTAGAAAAATCTTTTGTTAATTTGGTTAATGATATAAATTGATAGAATCTTGGTAAAGACAACGCGACTTCCCAGATTTTAAAATACAAAATTTGTTACAATTTATTATATTTATTGTTTTGCAGTTATTATTTTGTCATTGAAATGACGTTATACAAGAATAAAAATTATGAGTCCATACCTAGACTCTCACCTACTTTTAGAATTTGCAGCTCTACTTTCCACGTCATTGTAAACTCAACCCTACGCTGTTTTTTCTAAAGGCACATTTTTCATCAGACTAATCTCGCTAAATCAAAATCCTTGTTTTGGAAAAGTTCCTTCAAAAATGCAATTTTATTTACATCGTTTACATCGTGGCTTAAATTAGGCCATCCCTGTCGTATTAATTAAAAACATGTTTATTTTTTCCGCCAAAAATGACAACTTCGAATTTGGAACAGACTAGAATGGAACAAAGCGGTCGCGCGGACACGTCCGTACGACATAACATGACATTCAATTTAAACTCCGACTACGGAGCACGCGTTCAATAATTAACATAATGTACTTTTTCTCCTTTTTGCACTTTCCGTTTGACACTCCATCACTCATGGAAATTCCATTTTCAATGCTGCTATAGGAGGATGGGGCGTGCGGGGTGGTCTTTGCATCCGCGCATTGGACATGGCGGTTTCGGGGAGAGGGTGGTCGAAAAAAAGATTGTTAAAAAGGATGGCCCCCGTGCGGCAGTGTGTGAGTGCGTGCGGGTAAAAAAAGCGTTCACTAATCGATACTATAGATTCTGAAGCAAGTAGGTTGCGCCAGTGCCGAGCCGATTGGTCGGCAGCGAATCGTTTCGCATTTTTTCGTGGAACCTAACGAAGCGGTGAATGTTTAGTCTTTCGGTGCAATTGCGAGGACCTTTTGAACTCGACGTATCGTCTTTTTGCCGAGCCCCGGTCTAACTGGACGATCAACACTTGAGGATCGAGCGTGCTTATTCGCACTTAACTTTGTCTTTGTTTTTGGTTATTTTTAATTGCCGATGGCTTTCGTGGGGAGTAAGGAATGCCAAGATTTTTTGGGTCAGTCGAGTGAAGACTGTTAGATATTTGGATCCAATTTTAGATCCATTTACTTGAATTGAATTAATGATATTGAATCTTCAATCAAATTAATATTCAGGTTATACGATATATATCTCTTTAAATTCTACCAAAACATAGGATAATCGATATCCAGCATTGGGCAATACATATTGTGTGCATGATACGAGATATGGCAAATAATTTGGATCTATGGAGTATAAAGTGACTTAGTTTTTTAAGAGATATTATGTTTGAATATTGACTTTATTTGCCATTATTTTTAAAGGCATACAATAAAAATATATGTCCACACAGATTTATTAATTAAGAAATCAGTTTCTTTTTTCTTTAAAAAAATAACTTGTTAAATTACATGACCGAGAATTAAACTAAGTACGCAAAATATTTCGTACAACATTAGGTGACATATCGGCAACAGGTTTATTTACCTTATTCTCGTGAAAAACGGGCTCTTGTTTCAAACAGCATACCGTGAGACACCCTGCCCGGACGGCGACGACGGCCCGCATTATTTAGCAAAAGAAACTATCAAAAATACCTCGCCAAAAATGTCCTTCATAATATGGTCGGCTTATTAGCTGTCGACCAGGGACATATACCTCATTTTCGAGGTTGATGGACAAACCTACGCCGTCCAACCCAACATACACATCTCAGCTTCGCGTAATAAGGTCGACATAAGGTGACTTATCAACAACGGAGACACTTACCTCATTCTTGAGGTTGATGGGCTCTTGCTGCGGCCGGGGCGGCGTGTGCCGTCCCACCTCCGCGCCCTCCAACATATCAGCCTCGCATCCCGACTCGTCTGCACAACAAAAAAAAAATTGTGAGATACATATAACTCAAAAGTGAATGACTGACATACTGATCTATCAACGCACAGCCCAAACCACTGTACGGATCGGGCTAAAATTTGGCATGCAGGTAGATGTTATGACGTAGGCATCCGCTAAGAAAGGATTTTGATCAATTCTACCCCCAGAGGGATAAAATAGGGGATGAAAGTTTGTATGAAACTTCTATACTTTTTACCTTGCCTTGCTACAGAAATAATTATTATATTGTATGAAAAAGCCAAAACAGAAACTAGCGTGTCGATCTCTTAAAATTTGCTACTAAAGTATTTGTTTAACTTATGAGAGCCAGCCCTTAAAATATTTACGCTTAAGTTATATGGACAGAGACAAGTGGAAGGCGATGGGAAGACCTTTGCCCAGCAGTGGGACAATATAGGTTAGTTAAAAAAAGTTAAATGGACCTTACCCAACTTATTCTCTAAAATTATTGAAGTTTTTTACTTTTTGATTACAGAAGTTAACTTTATTTCAGAAAGACGGAATAATAAATTGAAAAAGATATTTGTACTACTTTATTTTATTACCAAAATGCCTGTAATTAAAAAAAATAATAATAACTGCATTTGAATTAAAAACGTATTTAGATGTTACCGATGTGCTTATTATTGAAAAATAGATAATTCGAACGGAAGTCAAACTATACATGTCCTACGAAGTTCAGAATATTTGGCAACACTACGCGTACCTTCCGCAATCATCCCTTGCAAAAGCTGTAGTTGAAGAATTGCAATAAAGCCGTTCTACAAAAGCTTTAATTAAGCTTTTTCAATTAACTTTCACTTTGATTTCAGGTACCATTATTTTATTGTCGTGTTTACTGCATTTGAATTTCAAGAATACCTTCTTAGTCTGATAAACTCACTAGACGAAAGACTCGTAAGTATAAAACAAAGTCGGTCAAAGTTCGAAAGACAAAATGTTAAAATTTGATACCTAATATATCTACTACATAGTAAATCTATAAGTTACAGAATGTTTAGAAATGTATTACTTAGTACTATGAAACTTATTCGTAGCTTAGTCAGTAAAAACATTTCTACCGTGAAATTATAACAAAAATAAGGTTCCACAAATAAGGTCAACACCTTTCCATTACGTATCCCCAACCTACTCTAGGACCTATAGAATAGTGTTCAAATAATATAGAAATAAGCTCATAGCTTCTACGAGAGATTTCGTACTAAACTTAAAACGGTATTCTAGGCTACAACAATTCACGAAAAACATAACAAAACAATCAAAAATACCCAGTCAGCGAAGAAAAACATTTTCACCGTGAAATCATAACAAAAATAAGGTACCATATTGTTGAACACCTTCCCACAAGACACGCGCCCCCTCCCCGACCTACCCCAACGCGTCGCGAGATATAGGTCAAGATGCCGGCGAGACCCGCTTCTTAAACCCACGACTTATTTTGTTGAACATTTGTTGCGGGTTCATTACACTTTAGTACGTTATATTGTAAGTAGGTATAGTACATAATTATGTATATAAACGGGACTTAACACGAACCTTTTTATTATTTGTTTCCGTTGACGTTTCAATGGAGTTACATCCATCGTGGTCGCAACGAGACTGGAGTACTGCGGTGTCATCTTGTGGTGGTGGACGCAGTTTCACTAATAATTTTTGATAATTTCACTACCTACATAAAGTTTTGTTTTTAGGCATTAGCCCCAGAACACACTACACTAACAGTGTCCGACTTTTTGTTCAACTCCGGACGACGCGGTTTAATTTTGGCAATCACTGGATTCCATGCTGATGATAATTTGTATCCGTCTTCTCTGTTGAATTTTTTAAACTTTTTAATTTCTACAGCTTCCCGTACTATCCTCTTGTAATAGTGCCGGTCAGTGGATAATATTTTAGGCTGGTGTAATTCAATCTAGTGGTTGCAGTTGGTGTCCATAAGATGTTCAGCAATGGCGGACTTACTGGTCTGGCGATTCTTTACAGCTGCGATATGTTCTTTGACCCTTTCTGCTATGGTCCGCTTAGTCTGTCCGATATAAGAACTCCCGCAGCTGCAATCTATTTTGTAGACACCTGGCGTCTGGTACGGAATAACATCTTTCGGTGAACGTATATGCATTGTTACTTTGGAGTACGGAGTGTATACAGCCTTAATGGAGTAATTTCGTAGTGCTGCTCTAACTTTATCCGTAACTCCTTTCACATACGGCAAAAATACTGGTTGTCTGTCCACCTCAGATTTTCTTAAGCCCCGCTTGCGTCGACTATGTGCTTCTCTCACCTCATAGCCATTCAATTTTAGTACCTTCTGTACATGCTCAAGTTCTTCTTTCACATGCTCAGGGTCACAGAGGTCCTGTGCTCGTCGCTTAAGCGTTGACACGACAGATTGAAGATGACGAGGATGATGATGTGAGGTAGCATGTAGATACCTGTCAGTGTGTGTCGGTTTTCTGTAGACAGAGTGAGCCAAGGAGCCATCGGATCTCACCATTAATTTGACGTCCAAGAAAGCTAATGACCTGTCAGTCTCCACTTCATACGTGAACTGTATCTTAGGGTGAATGGAATTTAGATGAGTAACATATTGCTCCACTTCATGTGTACCACCCTTTATAATGCAGAAAACGTCATCAACGTACCTTATCCAACAACGTATAATCTGTGGTCCGGTGGTAAGGGCTTTCTGCTCCATATGTTCCATCCAAATATTGGCAACCACTGGGGCCACTGGACTTCCCATAGCCACGCCATCAATTTGGAGGTAGTATTGGTCGTTATATAAAAGGTAACTGGTGTTTAAACAGTGTTCCAGTAGAACAATATATTTATCTGACAGATCATTCCTCTCAAGGAGTTCCTTGATCACCATCATACAATCCTTTATCGGAACATTGGTGAAGAGCGACTCAACATCATAGCTCACCATCATTTCGTCCGGTTCCAATTATAACTCTTGAATAATGGTGATAAAATGGCGTGAATCTTTCACGTACGACGCTGTCTTACCCACAAGTGGTTGAAGTACTGATGCAACGTGTTTCGCTAAGTCATATGTAGGCGAATTAATCTGGCTGACTATTGGTCGTAGCGGCACGTTGTTTTTATGCACTTTCGGTAAGCCATATAGTTTCGGTGGTTGTACTACCTTCGGCGAATAAAGACGGTGGAAATCGTCGTCCGTAAATAGCTCCTCATTTGCTTTGATCAAAGATCTTGTACTACGTGTTACACGGGCAGTAGGGTTGTATTTGACGGGTTTGTACACGTTTTTGTCACTCAGCAGTGTCTTTATCTTGCCCGTATAGTCATCAGTACCCATTACTACGTTGGCGTTGCCTTTGTCGGCTTTAAGCACTAAAATATTTTAGTGCGTAAAGCCGACAAAGGCAACGCCACCGTGGAACGGTTCGTGTTAAGTCCCGTTTATATACATAATTATGTGTTTAAAGCGCGAAGGTTTAAAAAAGAATAAGTAGGTATAGTGTAGATTAAACGCGTAACGTATCACTACTAAGTAAAAACAAAGTCTGTCTGTCCCTATGTATGCTTAGATCTTTAAAACTACGCAACGATTTACGCGTCAATTAGTTCATGACTTCCTGCAGCTATAGCAGCTCCTACACCTGTTTCTGCTTTAGTCCATTCTTCAACTTTAGTTACTGCAGGTGTTTATTTATTAATTCGTTTTAATTTATTATTAGAGAATATTTTTTTTAGAGTTATTTTTATTATTATCAGGTTTAACTATATTTATAGCTGGAATTACGACTACGCAAGTGATTCAAGAGGTTGGTTTATATGTACATTGCACCATTGTGAAGACCGGGTCCGCGTCGCTAGTTTACTACTTTAATAGGTATTTTCTGCACTTTTGTGACTAAATTAGGGTTGCACAGAAATCTTCCAAGGGAGAAAAGGAAAAAGTATAGAATATACCAGCTGTTTTTTCTTCCCACACAGATCTTAAAAGCCAATCGAGGGAATTGGCCGAAATCTGAGGGATCAGGTTAGTAGGCAATGCGGCTAGAAACCCATCACTATTTTGATACCATTTTCCATCTACACGCCCACCTTAGACGTGTCTAACGTATCGCGGCGTGATTTGGTTTACTATGAACACCGATTAATAAGATAATTTTTTTCTAAGAAGTAAACACTGCTTCGTCATCAGCGTTTTGTTAGGGGGCTGTGTTCCAAATTAAAGACCCTTTCTGCATTACCAAAAGGCATGGTGACACGTTTTCACAATACCAACGAGGTTCGCGGAGAAGAGGAAAAATACTCACTCAAAATTGGAATGAAAACATAATAAATAAAATAATCTAAATATATGTGTTTTTTAAATGCATTAACGAGAATTAGCACGAACGCATAATCAGGTTGTACTGGCCGTGGTCACTGGATGACTGTCATCCAGTGACCACGGCCGGTGCAACCTGGTTGAAACGTCTGGAGAAAAACGGTATGTTCGCGCTAATTACCGTTAATGCATTTAGTAAATATGCAGCGAGAAAGTTGAAAAGTATTTATATGTGCTTTAAGCAATAATCTATCCTTATTTTTGAGAAGTTCAATCTGCGTATTCTTGTGTAATTTCAAAACCATACAGTCATGCCCGGGGGATTTGCCGACGCTGAGTGTACCTTATCGCATATTAATTGGGATACCGGATCTTTTAGATGCACAAAGGAAATCACTGGTATCACACATACAGAGTTCTGGTATGTACCTCTATGTAACTCGATTGTATGGACGATTGAAATAATGTTTAATGTATACTAACAGAAAGCTAAAGACCTGAAAAGTGTAAGTTTCAACTCGATATTGTGCGTTTGATTTATATAATAGTGCGTACAAATAATTAGTGCTTTATTTATACGAGTATTGTAAAAATAAAAATTAGAAATTATGAGAAAAAGTAATACCATTTTACTGTAAACATAGAAATGCATTTCTTTATTGCTTAAACAAAAATCTGAAAGATATATTTTTGTTATTAAATGTGCATTCTTAAGAAGGTTTGTCAATCAATTATGATTGTACTGTACACGCGATTAGTTCAGTAAAAGTGATGAAAAATAATGCTTATTCCTGATAACTGAGTATAAAAATATACACACATTAAAATTTCTAAATCACTTTGTGAAATATTGCTTATTCCTGATAACTGGGATTAAAAAAAATACACCCATATGTAATAGTGCAAACCCATATGTAAATGTGCATTTGTACTTCTATGACTGTGTTCGTGGTTTGCCCTTAATAAAGCGTGATTTTGAACCTCTGAACTATATTGAAATCCTTGAATCAGAATCCCTAATGAAATAAAGAATTGAAAGAAAAGAAGCTGAAAATCGAAAAAAAAGGCTTTCCATACAAAGTCGCCGATCATCATCATCATCAGGTCTTTTTAGTCTCTACTTCAGGAGCATGGCCCTTTCTTTACTACCGGAGCCATACTTAGCTAGAGCAGACAGAGGATTTGGCCTACACTCTCCTCGCTGGCCAGACGGGTTGGAGAGGTCTCATTGATGTTTATGAGCTTTGTTTAGTTTGTATTTCCTAAGTCGCCCTTACGACCTCCATGGGAAGACTAGGAGTGGTCCTATTCTACTCTGCTGGAATCCACACGGCTAAACTCGCCGATCAGCTGAAGGAATTTCTATGGAAGGTATTTTTTTTCTTCGTTTTTTACTTTTTTATTGCAATTCTGTATTCCATTAGGGATTCTGATTCCAGGTTTTCAATATAGTTTAGAAGTTCAAAAATCACGGTGTATATCAAATTATTTATTTATATTGTATGTCGCCTTAATACTAGGCAGCCTATATAATCATAGTAATTAATATGTTTCTGTTCAAATACATAGTATTACATACATAGTATCACGTCTTTTTCCCTTGCGGAGTAGACGGAGCCTGGGTCTATACGATCTAAAGCCACATTTAGCATGTTGGTGCAATTAGGTGGAAAACAGAATCAAAATAGTGATGGGTTGCTAGCCACATCGCCTATTAACATGATTCCGCAGATTTCGCCCATTCCCTCGATCGGCTTTTACGAACTGCGCGGTAAGAGAAGTAGCTGGTACATTCTACGTTTTTTCTTTTCTCCCAGACCAGCATGGAACAGGTCTTTTTTGTTTTTTACCTTTTTTTCTTGCAATTATGTATTTCATTAGGGATTCTGATTCTAGGATTAGAATATATGTAGTTCAGAGGTTCAAAATCACGGTGTATAATAAATTATTTATTTATATTGTATGTCGGCTTAATACTAGGCAGCCTATATAAACATAGTAATTAATATGTTTCTGTTCAAATAACTTTTAAATAGCTTCGATGATCTACCGAAGCTTAGAACAACAACAAAGTACCCGACCCTCTCTAAAGTAAGCAATAATGAGAAATAGCTAAGAACTTAGATCAATTGCGATCTTTCTAGGAACTGTGTGTAATCTGGGTAATACGCTAGATTATTACAAAGTTCCTAGTGTTGGAACAACTAGATTAGAACTATTTATATTAGATTACTAATAGAATGTAAGTAAATAAATTTAATAAAATTTATTCATACGTATCACGTCTTTTCCCCTTGCGGGGTAGACATAGCCTGTTTATAAGACCCGAAGGCCACATTTAGCATGTTGCTGGGCATTAGGAGGAAAACGAAATCAAAATAGTGATGGCTAGCCGCATCGCCTATTTACATAATTCCTCGGAATTTTGCCCGTTCCCTCGATCGGCTTATACGATTTGCGAGGGAAGAGAATCAACAGGTACATTCTACGTAAAAATAAACATATATAAGTAAAAATATACATACGGTTATCCGCAACAGGCTTTGTCAAAATGTCACAGAGGATCATCAGCCTCTTGCGTCGTTAAAAATATAGAGAACTAGCTTTCGCCCGCGGCTCCGCCCGCGTCAATGTTGATCTCTCGGGAATAGTACTTTTTCGAAAGGTAGCCTTAGTCTTCTCCGTACTCCAGAGAACTTGTATGCAACATTTCAGAATAATCGGTTCAGTAGTTACGGCGTGAAAGCGTAACAAACAAACAAACACACTTTCGTATTTATAATATTAGTAAGGAAGTATCCACATATCGTTTCGTTTACTATTAGAATTATTAACAATCTCATTTTCGCATTTATTATATTAGTAAGGAAGTATCCACATATCGTTTCGTTTACTATTAGAATTATTTATAGATAACTTTTGACGTGATAACGATAAATCGATGATTGCCCGGCTGCACGCATGAAAAAGTGTCACGTACCGTGTGCAAGCGAGAGCGCGGAACAAGGGATAATAATAATAATAAATGTTTAGGGATAGAGATGCCCGATTGGCCTACGCGTTCAGAAATAGACAAGCACTCGTTCAGCAATATGCATTCAACGAGATGAGATAGTAAAAAGCCTCCTCCTTCCGTGGTCCAGTGGTTAAGACGTTTGCCTGTAGACCCGGGGGTAGATACTTTGTTTAGTTGCTTCCAGTTTGATTAGAACATTGCAGGCCTGAATCACCTGATTGTCTGATAAAAAAGATGATTCCGTGCTTCGGAAGGCACGTTAAGCCGGTGGTCCCGGCTGCCATTTGGTTCGAAAGCGGTTCCGAAGAACTCTGACACCAGAGTGTGCATGGTCGATTGACCGTGTCACTTACTCGGAAAGATGATGAGTAAAAAGCCCAAACATAACTAATACTACACTATGAGATTTGTGTAGGGCATTTTGTTACCAAGATAATTTTATTATATTTGTGATCGTTTATTGTGTATTTGAATAAAGAAATTGTAGTATTGTATTGTAGTTATCATTTTTTCTGTAATTTATAGAACTTTTGCGAAGTGGGACTAATTCATGCAGTAGGACCATAGGTACTCGTATATGGTACTATCCCGTAATCCAATAGGTCAAATTGGTATAATTATCACGGGAACAACATAAAAGAAATACGTAACATATTATTACAATTTATTTGCAGAAAAAACTTAGTTGAGATTCCTTATGAGAAGTAAATCTGACCCTAGTAACTTTAATAAAGGAGTCAATGATCCCGATCAGGAAATGGCTTATCAAATCTAATACGAATGGTGACCGGATTGATACCGGATATATTATAAATAACAGAAGATGTATTCTGTACAGGGTTAAATCAACAGAACGGTTAGGACACACTGTGAACCACCAAAATATAAAAAAGGCCTAGTTTTGCAGCACAACACTACTTATTCCAATCTCAACTCTACTACAACGCGATAAGAAAATAAGAGCCTACATTCAACCAAGGGATTTTGATCCTTGTAGACGTTACAAACTAAGACACACCAATCATTGTTCCGCAAATAGCCCCGGCAAGCCTAAGCAACACGAGCCGATGCCAAAACCTAGCAGCCGTCGAATATGATTGCTCCTAATGCGGCCGGCGATCGGGGGGGTGAGTTGGGGTGAGGGGGTTACTGCGACGCGCCGTGTTCTGACCGAGCAGTAAGTCTGGCTTAATCCTATCGGAAACGCGCCTCCATTCAAGATCGGGAAGGCTCGACATGGGCGACGATGTGGAGACGTGTCTGGTGATATCTAAGAATTTTCAGACGAGTACTCTGATGTTCTCTCATGTCATAGGAATTGAGACTGTTTTGCTTAACAAAACAGTGTACAGATTGTTCATCCAACGTAGTGTTTGTTTGTTTTTCGTGTGTGTAAGTGCTCAAGCTATCAAAGGCATCTGACATAGCTTAACGACTGCCATCAATGATGAGCTGGGAATATATTTATTTATTTACATTTATACGGACAAATCACACAGATTGAGCTAGCCTCAAAGTAAGCTCGAGACTTGTGTTATGGGATACTAACTCAACGATACTATATTTTATAATAACAAATACATATATAGATATACATTCAAGATCCAGGCCAATCTGAGAAAGATCATTTTTCATTTTGACCTGACCGGGGATCGAACCCGGGCACTCTCGTGTCGCAGGCTGGCGTGTTAACCACTGCGCCACGGAGCTCGCTCTCGATTGTTTGTTTTTCGTGTGTGTAAGTGGCCAACACTGGTGTCAGATTTTCAAGCTGTCTAAAGACATCTGACATAGCTTAACGACTGCCATCAATGATGAGCTGGGAATTACCAACGGTGTGACGTGCCTTCTGAAGCAGTAAAAGCTCGAGAATTGTTTGTACCACTTGAGGTCACCCATCTCAGTGGGGACTGCGCCCAGGGTTGCTTAACTTACGTAAGCGTTATTAATACTCACGACCACTAGGCCATCGGGCTCATCAAACGTAGTGATACTGCCTCTCTGTCAACTAGAGGCCGAACATTTCCAAAAAGAAGTACTTTGGGTGACTACCTACTTTTGGATTGGGAGTATGGTTCCAAAGATTTTTACAACGAATTCCTTTTCAAAACAATATGCATTAAAGTAAAGTAAACAAAAGAAATATGTTATAAGAAGTCCCAAATCCTACTATTGACGATCCCACAGTTTAAGCATTTTATCCACACTTAAACTCACTACTAATACCTAAATATATATTTATTTAAAATTATAACTATATTTTCTTCCCTCTATCACATATATTTTTGACACTTCAAAAGCATCAAATTAACACGAACGTCTCCTAAAACCGACATAAAACACTGAATCTTAACAACAAATTCTGCCTCATCCCTGCCTAATCCATCCACTGCGGATATAGAAGATCCCAGGATAAATCCCATGCCTTTATCGCTTATGCAGCCGCCCGATGCATCTAGGCGGCCGAGAGGGGGACATTACAAATTAATAGCACAAAGACCGGCAGATCGCCACTGCGAAAATTTACAGGCCAGACACTTATAATAGTGCACTGCGGTAGAAGTTATGGCAAGGAAAACTTTAATACAGATTACAGAATTAGAGTGAAGTTGAGCTCATTATTAAGGTACAAGATAGTTTCTAAAGATGAACACTGAACACTTCTTTTGTTTGTGTGATTGACATACGATTCTAAAGTTTGCGAATAGCAGCCGTCTTCTTCACTGTCAAGTTACAGGTGAACTTTGAGGTAGAAGTAAGTAAATAGGTTAGTTAGATTTAAGTTTTGATTTTGACGAAATAACATCTTTTAAATAGATAAACACCGGCTGTACGCACGAAAAAGTGCCACAAGTTTCATTCATATCCGTTCATTAGTTCAAACTTGTTTAAAATAGGTTTAAAAGTATAATGTTGTCACGTACCTACACGGACACGTTTTTCATCTTACAAGTTTGATTGAAAGAGTGTATTCGAATCGAGGTTGAAAATAAGCTTATGAATAAAACATTGGTAATAAGCTTAACGTGACCTTAAGGTTTTAGAGACCTGGGCTGTGTCTACCCGCAAGGGAGAAAGACGTGATAGTATACATACTATCACGTCTTTCTCAGCTTATGAAAAACTTTGGTTACTTATAAAGTATTCCATTGGAATTTACAGCCAAAGCTGATTATTTTTTAAATTATTTAATACTTAAAAATGTACTAAGAAATTGTTTTCAAGAGAAATTGACTGTCTGTCTCTATTTAAAATAATAATAAGTAACAAACATGTACAGACATTCATGTCACGAAGTAAGAACTGGTACACCTATGTACTGCGTTAACAGTTTGAATGAATTACAGAACATAATAATGTTTATGCCGAATGAAAAACTATAAAAAAAAACATGTAAAAATGTTCTTGAAGCGATCGCTTAAACAGTAAATTTGTGAAAAAGACTAAACTATATTAATAGTTGTACTTTAAATAATATCATGTATCTATTACTATTCATATATCTGTGCCTATTTCAGTATCACTGCATCACTAGAGATCTTGACTTAACGAAACAGTCTTTGTTGGACCTCCTCACCCGTTTCCCCCCATCCACCCCCACATGAGGCCGCAACGTGCAAGGAGTGCAATTGGATACGCACAAGTCTACGAAATATAAACTTATATACTTCTATTTTTGTTTATTCTTTGAATAATATAGGTGATTTATGATTTAAAGAAGTGCGAGTATAAAAAAAATAATATTAAAGTAACCTTTAATCTTTTTCATATGGAACTTGCTTGAAACAACTATCTTACCACATTTTTCCCCTGATACCAATGCAATGATTTTTTGTAAAAGTCTGTAATACGTCGTCGCGATGCCGACGTCTTTTTTTAAAAAAAAAAAGACAAAAAATATCCTATAATTTCTCTGTGCCTTCTTCCTTCGGCCAGGTAAAGATATGTGAACTTCACCTTATCGAAGGAAACGGGCTCTGTTTTCTTTTTGGCATGGTAGTTGTGTTTTTAATCGTTTTATTGAAAGAACTTATTTTTCTGTCAATTCCCTTTAAAAAGTTTACGTAATGGAGTAACATAAGACAGAAAGTTTAGTTTTATTTGTCTCAACGAAACAGTCCACGTTCCTAATCACCTGTTTCCCCGTCCACCCTGAGACAAAGATGCAGCTAAGTGGTGCAATCGGAGACGCACGCAAGGCCCCACACACACCTAGAGTTTGGGTGAAACCCTATCGTTATAGTTCTTGTTTTCTATCCACTACCTTTAAAAAATGTATCACGTAAAATTATATAAGAAAGTTCGATTGACATGATCTAACAAACAGTTTTTGTGCTATCACCCTTTTACCACCGTCCAATCACAGTAGACATAGCCTACTAGGTGCAACCGGACACGCAGCGCCTCACATACACATACCTAAATATTTAGGTGAACCCTAATCTTTCAGTTCTTGCCTTTCTTTATCATACTTTATGATGATTTGGGATATGCTTTTGTTTTTTTGGTAGTCTACAATTCCGCGTCTGTTAGTGGCCAACATTTGTGTCAGATTTCAAGCTGCCTAAAAGCACCTGAAATAGCTAACCGCTAGATGCAGATTAAATAAATCATGACCAACAATCCGAGGGTGAAATCATGCACCCATTCTTATCATACTCGTACGTCGCTGAAAATACGACCGCTCGTTGACCTGCGTACAGTCCTCATCGAGTGATTTAGGCTTTTGTCAAAAAAAAATAGAGACGCGAGTACGTAAGCTCAATATACTAAAACATATACACGAAAAGTGATTTTAGTAAACGTATGCCTTTTATTAATATCGAGTGATTACACTTTTTTCACGCAGTTGTGATGATATACCGCGTTTGAATGGATAGTTTTATAATCAAAAGTAGAATAATACTAATCACTTCTTTGTACCATATTGGGTAGATAGAGCGCAGGGACAGAATATTAAAGGTCACATCTATTATGACGTAACGTGAAGGTCGTCATCGTCGTCAGCAGGTCCTTTTAGTTTCCACTGCAGGAGCTTGACCCTCTGTACTACCCGAACCATACTTGGCCAGAGCAGACAGAGGATTTGGCCTACACTCTCCTTGCTGGCCAGACGGATTGGAGAGGTCTCATTGATGTTTTTGAGCTTTGTTTAGCTTGTATTTCCTAAGTCGCCTCTTACGACATCCACGGGAAGAATTGGAGTGGTCCTATTCTACTCTGCCGGAAAACACACGGCGAACGTGAAGGTAGAAAACAGGATCGAAATAGTGATGAGTTGCTAGCCACATCGCCTATAGGCACGATGAGTTGCTCGGACACATTTTTTTTTTCCTTTACTCCCAGTACATCGTTGATGAAAGTAATATCAAGAAACATTTCATTCATCATCATCATCATTACCTCAACCGGTAGAAGTCCATTGCTGGACATAGATCTCCCCTGACCAAGGTCGCAGGCGCTGGATGCAGGCCGCTTCCAACGGTCATATTGGAAATATTTGATTAAAACACAGAGATCTTGACTCAACGGAATGGTGTTAGTTGGTCCGAGCCACCCCGTCTGACCCCACAAGGGAGGAACACAACGTATTAGAAACACACTTGAATACGCACTGCCTGATCTAAACACGTAGAACATATTACGGGGCCCCGGGGTTTTCTGTGCAATAGCGCAGAAAACCCTGTACTAAGTCTGCACCCTAGATTTTTTAACTTAAATTTGGTATTTTTATGTGTGATATTTTTGCATTCACAATGCTAGGCTATCAAAAGATATACGCTTATAAATTTAAAAAATTAAATATGGTGAAAATTTTTTTTTATTATATTGTTTTTTTTTTAATTTAATAAAAGTTTGATTTGGTATATCGATGAAACTGGGAGCGGTATTTGTAAAATACCAAAAATCAAAACAATAAGTTTGATCCTTATGTGGAAGCAAATACCTACAGACAACACTTATATAAAATATAAATCTGAAACAAGTTTTTCCTTAAAAAATATTTTTTGTGGCAAGCTTCTATTATAAACGAATCCACATTCTAAAGTGCTTTCTAAGACAAATCAAATGAGCCCAAACACGATTGGTATACCTTGTTTAGTTTAAGAGTTCCTATGTCCACCTTCCAACTTCATCATCAGACCAGCGCAACGATTCCATAATAATGTATCTCCGATTTACACATACATGCAAAATTTGCTCAATCGGTTACCGAGAAGAAGATCAAATTCATCAAATCAAATCTTAAACTTGTAAGATTTGATTACCTATGGACAAACCTTGGACAGGTGAAACTAAATAAAAGCTTGTAAAAAGGAAGGTTGATCACAAGATCGAAGCTAGAGAGCAAAGTCTCTTCTATATCTCTCGCAGAACTGATGGAGACTATAAGTTAGATAGTGGGCATAGAAGTCATCATCATCATCATTTCGTATAGGTGGCACGGTCAATCGACCATGCACACCCTGGTGTCAGAGTTATTCGCATCCGCCTCTCGGCCTCTAACGTGGTTCCTTTAACGACTATTAGATGACAGCTGGGACCAACAGCTTAACGTGCCTTCTGCAGCACGGAATCATCTTTATTATCAGACAATCAGGTGATTCAAGCCTGCCTGTAGGGACCAAGGCTGGATTGAGTTTCTTTCGGCGTATTCTTCTCACCAGTGGTCGTTCCGAAACGCTAGTAGTATTTCAATTTTGCATATATAAAAAAATATATAAGAAATAAAAATATGACGTTCAAAAAGAGATACATGTATCCAATTTTGAATAAAAATCTTTGACTTTGACTTTGACTTTGACTTTGCAATGTCCCATACAAAGTGGAAACAAAGTAAGCTTCCCGTGGGCGGACTTTGGGGAATAAGGAAATGTATAAAAATTAAAAAAAAAATTCAGTCTATGTTTCATTATTTTAATGAAATATAGACTGACAGACACATTTAAAGCTAATGTTACAAATTAGCATCAGAAAATGGACAGTCGTGAATGCATTTATGTATTTAGTCAGTAGGTCTCCTAAACGTCACCTGACCCTTTGACTCGGCGCCCCCTTCGGGGGGGCACGTAATGCAGTCGTATGTACGCACCCGTCACTGGAACCCCTGCCTCGAATAGGAAGCGTTTTGGATCTGGGATCATGAGACCACTAATAATTGTACACCTTTGCTAATTTTTCATACAAATCAGCCAGTCAAATTTCTGAAATTCTAATTTTTTCATGAATAACTTTTGTTCTTGTGGATGTATATAGGCTATTATGGATTCTTATTCTGACGTTGTGAACTGCCTCCGTGGTCCAGTGGTTCAAGCGTTTGCCTGTAGACCCGGAGGAGGGAAACATACTTTGTTTAGTTGTATCCAGTTTGGTTAGGACATTGAAGGCTTGAATCACCTGATTGTCTGATAATAAAGATGATTCCGTGCTTCGGAAGGCACGTTAAGCCGTTGCTTGGTCTCGGCTGCCATCTGGTAGTCGTTTAAGGAACCACGATAGAGGCCGAGAGGCGGTTCCGAAGAACTCTGACACCAGGGTGCGCATGGTCGATTGACCGTGTCACCTACTCGAAATGATGATGATTCTGACGTTAAAATATTCGAAATCGCTCTGTATAGGTTCATCCCACTCTGTTGAATGACCAATTAAATCAAGTGGTAGGCCGTTTGAGAACCTACAAAAGAATTACAAATTGTTTCTTCTGTGCAATAAATATTGTAGTATTACAAAAATATGATTTATTTCCCGTGTTTTCTTCAATTGTACCTATTATATTAATGGCCCTTGGTCGCGACTGGCGATCACTCGCGACCGGATCGAGTCCGAACTCTTTTGTTTTATGTTTTTCTATTCGAATATCATTCGAGGCTTTAACGACTGCCTCTACAAAAGTAAGCGGACAAATTGCTTCTAAAACAACAAAAGCCGACCGGAAAAATTCACAATCGCACCGAATCATTAATCTCAGAAACAAATGGAAATCGGCCGACATCTGCTATACTGCTGGAAAAAATGGCCGCCATAGTCGACAGTTGTCACGTTATTCTCCGCGGGATTAATTAGAAATGCGATTAAAAGCAAACAAAACAGGGAATGGTGAACTTAAATTAATGAAAAATTACCACCCTCCGAGCACTCGTCAACTCTTTTTTTTAACAGGGTCGCTCCCGCGCATTAAGCGGCTTTAATTTGAATTCGAAATTAGAATTACGCGCGCTTTATAATTATTGTTTTTTTCGGCCAGTGACGGTTGATTTCTAATTCCACGAGGGTTGGGTATTCGCGTTCAAAAATATACGAACTTTATGCTTTTTTTTCCCGGTGATATATTTTTATTGATAACGTTAATTGTTTTGTTTAAAATTTTTGCGCTTTGTTTTATCTTAAGTCGCTTTTTAATTTTAATCTACTATTCGTTTTAAAAGTCCAAGTTTTAAAAAAATTCAAGTTTAACGTTATTAGCACTAAGCACCTACTAAATATTGCGTTTTCTCTTCTATATCAATTAACTGAACCCAAAATCTATGTTCAAGCTAAAATGTTTAGTTAGGTACTTTCTATCCTAGTTAGGTAGGATCAATTTCCGCCAACTACTACTTACGTACGACTTATAACCTTACTATATATTTTTTTATTAATTAAAGCAAACAGCCACTTTATTTTATTTTTTTATTTTTATACGGACAAATCATACAGATTGAGCTAGCCCCAAAGTAAGTTCGAGACTTGTGTTATGGGATACTAACTCAACGATACTATATTTTATAACAAATACATATATAGATACACATCCAAAACCCAGGCAAATCTGAAAAAGATCATTTTCCATCTTGACCTGACCGGGGATCGAACCCGGTCACTCCGTGTCGCAGGCTGGCGTGTTGACCGCTGCGCCACGGAGCTAGTCAACTCACAGACTTATAACACCCCTAAGATTCAAAACTTACAACACCCCTTTTTGATCGTGGGTTAAAAAAGATGTGTAAGACGGGATAGAATAGAACAAAAAAAAAGTCTAGAATCTGCAATAATGCTTTGTCATAATTGCTCACGGCTAAAATGTCTATAACAAAACGAACCGTTGACACTAGTTCTTTGAACTGCCGTATTAATAGTACGAAACAAAAGTTTATTGCTTACAACATCACAAGAGAGCAGTCTTAATGACCAAGGAAACGTAGAGTGTAAAATTCCTCTAATGCGTGATTTAATGACGTCCAGTCTACGATGGTTTATCTATAGATGCTTTAGACGCTAATGTCAGAAACTCAAAACGAAAACAGCATTCTTATTGGAGTCGATATATTTTCGTAACAATAACTTTTTACTATCTTTCAGTATTATATAAAGTTTAGGAATTCAAATTATAAACTTTCTTCTAGTTGGTTTTCCGCGATCTTGTCAGCTTAATAAGCTACCCTGTGATAATATTTATATCTTTCTAAAGGTAGATGAAAAAAAAGGTAGTTCGGTTTAGTAATTTTTTAAATTTATCCATTACAAAAAACATGCAAATAGTAAAATCTTTAGTCTTTTTATCAGAATGTGTATATATAGAAAAGACTTCTATATATATCTAAAGATAGAAGTTTGTGAAATCTCAATCGCATTGTGAAATCTTCCGGTTAGAGAAAAGTGGAGTAGGCTTAAATATGAACATTTTAAAAAACTATAAGTATCGCAAGCCCTTATCCGTATAAGAGAAATGGGATGTGGAGGAGATATTCGACCAGCAGGATTTAAGCGCAGTGGCATAATACGTAAAACACTGGTCGTACAAAGACCAAGTAGCAATTTCGAATCCTATATCTTATTTCTATAATCAACAAGAGTATATCTAAAAACCCTTTTTAATCTATTTACTTAATAATATAGGCCAATAATAATAATATTTCATTATATTAAACTTTATAATAGTTGTGTTAAATGCAGTAAAACAGAAGAAATACTACCAATAAGAACGAAGTTACTAGTGACGAATTAAACAGGAAGTCACGCATCTACACCTATAAAAAACATCTTAGTGTCCAGAAGGAATAATGGAATTGCCTTCTTTATTACGTGTTGTAACTCTCATGCAGATTTATACAGTTTGCAAACGTCGCCTTATAGGAGACAGGTAGTAATGTTTTAGTACTACTTTATGGGTTTGCGAAAAGTACGCGCTTAGGAAATAACATCATTATTTGGAATTTTGCAGCAATATTATACAGTACTAGCTGTTGCCCGCGACTTCGTCCGCTGCAATTTCTGTTATTATGATTAATTAGTATAGATGAATAATTTTCCCCCGTTTTTAAAACATTTTTTATTGATGCTTCGCTCCTATTGGTCGCAACGTGATGTTTTATAGGCCGTGTGGTATCCGGCAGAGTAGAATAGGACCACTCCAAGTCTTCCCGTGGATGTCGTAGAAGGCGACTTAGGAAATACAAGCTAAACAAAGCTTTTAAAACATCTGTGAGACCTCTCCAACCCGTCTGGCCAGCGTGGAGAGTGTAGGCCAAGTCCTCTGGCTGCTCTGGCCAAGTATGGCTCTAGTAGTACAGAGAGGGTCGTGCTCCTGTAGTGGAGACTAAAAAGGACCTGATGATGATGATGATGATGATCAGACAATCAGGTGATTAAAGCCTGCAATGTCCTAACCAAACTGGAAACAACTAAACGAAGTATGCTTCCGGTGGGAATCGAACCCACGACCCCCGGGTCAACAGGCAAACGCCTTAACCACTGAACCACGGAGGCAGTAAGGGTTTTCTATACATATTGTATATTCAGTATAGTCTCCTATTACTATCTTATAGAGCGTGTAAATTTACCCTCGATATTACCTCAAAGGGGTGACGCTGCCTATCCATGTGAACAACTTTTCCTATGAAACCAATGCTGAGAATGCAATTTTTGACGTGATACCGTCATAAAAATCGATGAACGCCGACCGCACGCACGAAAAAATGTCACGTTCCGGGTGCAAGCAAGAGCGCGGAACAGCGTTAGAGAGGCACGATCAGCCTAAGCGTTCGGGTTTAGGAAAAGTATCGTCCGTAAATCGACTTTACAGTTTACTATTTTTTTTTACATTTTTATAGAAGTTGCTGAGCCTGCTCTACTAAACAACAGGATCTCTTACAAAATAGAACATGTCACAGGTTGTCAGACCCTTTACGGGGTCTTTAGTTGTTTTGCACCGCGAGCAAGCAGTTCGATCTCCGATTATCGCCCTAGAGCTCTCTTTGAATGAATCCTTTGGCACCGCAGTGCGAATCGCGTAAGAACTTTTTGTGATGGGTTGTCGATTTCGACCGCATTGGGGAACAAACCGTTCTCTTTGGATAAATTCAGACAGAAAAGATATGAATCACGGATACGTGCTTCTATTCCCCGTGGAGCGAATCGACAACAGAACCCGTCACACACAAGTTGTGACAGATCCTACTGTAGTATGGTAAAGCAATGCAAAAAGACAATAAAACCACTTTCATTTTCTCAGTTCCACTGTTTGCCGTTTCTTTTAATCCTTATCCTTACTAATATTATAAATGCGAAAGTGAGTTTGTTTGTTTGTTTATTTGTTTGTTTGTGACGCTTTCACGCTGTAACTACTGAAACGATCATCATGAAATTTTGCATTCAAGTTCTCTGGAGTAGGAGAAGGACATAGGCTACCTTTTATCCCGGGATAAAGTACTATTCCCGAGGAATCGACATTCACGCAGGCGGAGCCGCGGGCGAATACTAGTCGTAATATAAATTCAACCAGCAATTGATTCATTAAACTACCCACGACAAGTCACATCATCAGCGCATATTCAATTCTGAAATGCATTACCGAAATCCAGCTTACATTAATCGCCCGCAACAGACCCGCCGAAAACACGAATTAACCAACGCACATTTACAAATATCGGTCAATTACTGGACGCCCGTGATAACAATTGAAATCGGTTTCACTTTCCGCTGCGTTTAAACGCACCGCTAAATATAATAATAGATGGACATCGCCACTTTCAGTTTTGCGGATCGCCATTCGCGCGGATGTCAGCGCCGGGACGCACGTAGACACGGAATTAAACTGTCCGTAATCGGAGGTTCCGAATTCGAAATTTGTTTTTTATTTTTTTAATATAAAAGGCGACTTTTTTATCTTTAAGGGAAGCCTGCACTTATTAATCCAGAGTGTAGGCAGAGATCATGGATCTCCACTTGCTAAGATTTAACTGCCGCCGTGGTCCAGTGGTTAAGGCGTTTGCCTGTAGACCCGGGGGTCGTGGGTTTGATTCCCACGGGAAGCATACTTTGTTTAGTTGATTCCAGTTTGGTTAGGACATTGCAGGCTTGAAACACCTGATCGTCGATAATAAAGTAGTTTCTGTGCTACGGAAGGCACGTTAAGCCGTTGGTCTCGGCTGCCATCTAGTAGTCGTTAAAGGAACCACGTCAGAGGCCGAGAGGTGGTTCCGAAGAACTCTGACACCAGGGTGTGTATGGTAGATTGATCGTGACACCTACTCGAAATGAATGAATGACTTGCTACGATCCCTACAAACCTCTTTCGGTTCATCAACGGTTTCGGGTACTTCTGACTTCAATATTAAGTTTGACTTTAAAGATAAACTTTGAAGTTTGACAAAAGCGACAAGTGTTGTGTATTTTGTATGAAAGGATAAATGCGACTCGATTAGTTTCGCTGTCTTTTTTTTTTTTCAATTGCTGATGCCGTTGACTTTGAAATTCTCGCTTTCCCAATTTGACCTTTATCGTACTTGTTCCGAAGCTTATATAGAAGGTATGTATTCAATATGCCAGGTGAATATGGCTGAATTTACTAAACAAATAGCAATTCAAATACAAAAGCAGCTTAACTCAGCCCAGGCTCCTATGCGATCATAAAAATTGCTCATCCATAAAATTCTCATAATAATAATGCATTAGCCCTAATAAACTAACAAAACTATACCTAATCATTTACGAAATAAAGTTTAAAATCGTTTAAGGCGTTTACTATTCATTAGTGCGTCGAATCAAAGGGTTGGCAAATCCAACATCTATTGTTAGGAGTCACGCGTCAACTAAGTATTAAATATAATTATGTTTTTATATTTCCGTTGCTATAGAAATTAAAAGCGTCTGTGAACGGAATCTATTGACTTATTATTTTTTTTTATCTGTGTAATGATACGTTATGGATAGCCAGTAAACTGAATTGCAAATGATTTGTCTCAACCAACAAAAAAAAATACTTAGAATAACGGCCTCAGGTATCATTCCTAGATATAAAACAAAGTCGCTTCCCGCTGTCTGTCTGTCTCTATGTTTGCTTAGATCTTTAAAACTACGCAATGGATTTTGATGCATTTTTTTTAATAGATAGAGTAATTCAAGAGGTAGGCTTATATGTATAATATATTGCAACAATGCAAAGCCGGGGCGGGTCGCTAGTTTTGAAATATACGAAGGTTTGATAATTTCCTTCTTTTTTTTAATTAGACAACACAAATATATACCTACATTGTTGTTAAACAATGTAGGTATATCAAGATAGCCAATATTTGTGTTGTCTAACTAAAAAAAAAAAAGGAAAAGGTTTGCTACTTTTTCAGAGGTTTACTTTGTTTTTCCTTTCTTCCAGTTCTGTATTCCATTAGGGTTTTGAAATCCAAGATTTAAAATATAGCTCAGTGGTTCAAAATAACGCGTATATTTGATAGGTTATTGTAATTTTTGGCGTGCAAAAAAATGTTCTCGACATCTATAACTTTGAAACTATTTTCTCGAGGATAGAGTTTGCTACCCAACTCTTATTTTTATCATCAGATTTCAGATTATCAATGTACCTCTAATGTAAAAGGTTTCAAATAGATATAGTCAAATTACAATACAGTGTGAAATTTTATTCATTAGCATACGTTTAAGGAGTAACTCAGATCACGAATCTGAACAACTTTCATTATGGGACCAACTACGACATCGTGAAAAAATTATCTGCTTTTTCATACAAAAGTGGAATATCTACTTGGCCATAATCTATGGAACATCTGATATTTTTTTGCAATTTCGGGGTTGGTCCAATAGTGAAAGTTGTTCAGATTCGTGGTCTGAGTCACAGGAGGACTTTTAAGCATAGCGTTTAACGATAAACGCTATGCTTAAAAGTTTGCTAATGAATTCAATTTCACCCTGTATATGGTTACATTTCTTGTTACAAATTAAATGTTCGTGTTAAATCTCGTGCATATGTAATTATGTATGTAATATTTCAAAAAGACCAAACATGAGTGTTGATAAATTCCAAGGCAACGATGAATTTTGTAGACAGCGCGTTTAAGTAAAAGATAAAGTCGCTTTATCACAAGTCTTATAATAAAGACAAACAAACGTAAATTGTAAGTTTAGACATCAAACCATTACTGGACAAGTGTTGAACAAGCGAGCATCGCTGTACACGCGATGTTCGCACTTGTCAGTGAAATTATAAAAACCCGCGTTTAAAATTAAGGCCAATCCCTGACTGTGAGCAGTAAAATACTTCGTCACGAAGAGGGATTTAATAACTTACACGTCAAATCTATAAGATCTGTATTTCATACTAAGTTTCAAAAGCAAGTCCACAGCTATCATTCTAACGAATTATCTAAAAAAAATATAAAGGTATAAAGCAAGCGACTTGCCAGTGAAATTATCATGATTGGAACTTAGCACTAAGGTTGTTAAACAAATTAACAAGAAATACACAGAAATAATATTAGTACTGCTAGATTTTGAGTCTTTCCGTTTCCATCCCAGTTTTTCATCCCACTGCCTTTATAATTCTCTTCATATTTTTATTTTAGGGCACAATATTTTGGAACGCATTTCTGCCCCATAATTTAATTCGTGTCACATATCGCATTACTCATTGACTCATCTATTATAACTAATTGAAGAGACATCTCATGAAAACGTTGCCCTCTCACATGGACTTAAATTGTCAATAATAGCTCCATTAAATCTCAATTGATTTCTTTTGATTTTCGAATTTTTTATGAAAATCAATATGAAAATTAGTAATGGAAGGTCCATAACAATCTCCAGTGAAGGAAAATCTCGAGAATGTTGAAAACCTCGATATTTATGATATTTTACTAGTGTGTAAACATGACAAACTGTTGTTTCTCACCGACTGACTAGTCGTGCTTTGAAATTTACAGTACAAGCTCTTAATACCGATCACTGAGACTATGTCATCCCCTCTAGCAATCTTATAAAGTGTGAGAGTTAGCTTATATCACAATAATAAGATCAATTGTTTAATAGTTCATCTGAATCGTTTTAATGTGAAAACGGCCTTACTCGGGCTTTTACAGCCATCTAAATAAAGAATCTTTTCAACGCCACTTATTAGGGGGCGAAAGGGGAAGTCGGGGTAAAAAGTGTAATTATGTTGATTATTTAGGTCGTAATGCGCCGACTATCCCTCCCGACGTCATTAATCGCCCCCCTTCCACCCTCCTCCCTTTATTATTTCGTTTCAATTATTTTTGTGATTATCTTTTTATGACGGCGCGCATTAAAGCTCGAAAAAATAACAGTAGACATTAAAAGTAATTAGAGTCTAAATTACGAGATGTCACTGCTGGCCGTTGTTTGATTCGGCTGGACGTTTATTTCAGTGGTATAATTTTAATCATCATCATCATCAGGTCCTTTTTAGTCTCCACTACAGGAGCACGACCCTCTCTGTTCTACTAGGGCCATACTTGGCCAGAGTAGCCAGAGGACTTGGCCATTTTAATGCCGACTTAAAATTATTTTTATATTGTTTTTTTTTTTTTTTATCACAATGCTATTCTGATGTACTCTTAGAAAGATATGACGAAAACGCTATGCCAATCCTAGATCAAAAATTCCATCATATCCTATTTCCCTTTATACGCAGTATATATAGGAAGTCATACAATATTATTTGGGGTATTTCCGGCAGAGTAGGATAGGACCTCTCAAAATCTTCCCATGGATGTCGTAAGAGGCGACTAAGGAAATACAAGCTAAACATAGCTTATAAACATCAATGAGACCTCTACAACCCGTCTGGCCAGCGAGGAGAGTGTAGGTCAAATCCTCTGCCTGCTCTGGCCAATTATGGCTCCGGTGTACAGAGAGGGTCATGCTCCTGCAGTGGAGAGTAAAAAGACCTGTTGATGATGATGATTACAATATAATTATAAGGGTTTTTATGCCGACGGCTTTCATGCCGTTTTACGTAAGAGGATCGCATCGCTGATGCACAGAGTACGCGGAAGTGCCAACACTATTCTGAAGGTAATAAGTACTAAATTTGATTGTCCCATTGCGCGGCACTGGATACATGCTCACGCGGTTGTCTCGGGGTCGCCCAGTGGGTCGAGAAAATATTTAAATTAAATGATATACTAACATAGATTGTAAGTTTCTGTGCTACTAACAAAATGGACGTTTTTGTCTGAATAAATAAATTTTTATTATTTATTTATTTATGCATTCACAGTGCTATTTTTTTATTTAATAAAAGTATATCTGATTTAATATTGTTTAATTTTTACATGTATTATTTTCGTCGTAAGAATTAAGCACAGCAATAATATCAGACAACTTAGCTTGTCAGGCTTTGAGCTTTAAAAATAAAACAATATTAACATAATTTATTGAAAAACCAATATTAATAGTTTTGTGAAAAGAGAAGGAAAGCAGGGATGACGAAGAAAAGGTCTATCTATACATGGTGACATTTTTATCGTTCTGAACCCTAAAAGGGGTGATTTAGCCCGTCGATATGAACAACTTTTTCTATGGGACCAATAATGGAATCTAAATTTTTTTTTGACTTTCCCATACAAATTGACCGAGCGGCCGAACATTTTTGTATGAAACTGTCAATTTTTTTTGAGTTCTCAGCTTTGGTCCCATAGGAAAAGTTGTTCATATCGACGGGCTGAATCACCCCTTTAAGGGTTCAGAACGATACAAATTTCAGCATGTATATTAGTTGTACATTAGTGTAATGTTTTACAATGGAAATGTAAATTAATAAAAATAAAATAAGAAATAAAATAACTTTTTGACATTGAATTGTTTTTAAATCATGCGTTCTTTCACAACTATTGAAGGCCTTCGAGTTCTCGTAAATATAGAGATGTTCGTTCGGCTGCGTTAACTGAATGTACACTATAACATTTTAAATACAGATGTGAGTGAAATTGAATACCTATTTTACCATATATTTTGTCAGAAATGCTACATCTTTCGAGAAATATTTCCTAGTGGATTTATTAACAAAGTATTTCAAAGAAAAATACAACCGAATTGATAACCTCCTTTATTTAAAGTCGGTTAAAAATACATATTGATTATAGACACAAAACACTAAACACTACATCAAATTGACTTGAACACGCGGCAGATGCACTGAACTGTCACATTACGCACCCTTGTTCTTAATCGGTATAATTAGAGATAATGAGGTACTATTCAAGTGTCCGTCATGTCTTTCCGATGAAAGAAAGTTAAGGATGTGGTGGAAAATAATTATGTACAAAGATATACATCAATCGGGAAAATGCATAAAAACAACAAGGATGTTATCCCCATTCTTTAAAGTTGATTATAATTATTCTTATATAATCTGTTATTACAATCAACACAACCTTTATATTATATCATTGAAACTAACGTGAGATACAAACATTATGTACTAAAAACGGGTCACTCACGTGCTATTTCGTCGGGATTGCCGACTATAGTTTCGGACTCGTCAGGAGCCCATTTTCAAGGCGAGTGCGAGACGCGCGGCGGAGGGCTACAACCTTTATATGTTTTATGATTAACTGTATAAACATAATTTAGCCTTAATTGTGTTCTTGTATAGCCTATATATTAAAGAAATTGTTACGCTGTTTGTTTACCAATAAACGAAAATAAAAAAAAAATAAAGAATTGCGTAGTACATATAAAACAAAGACGCTTCTGCTGTCTGTCTCTATGTATGCTTAGATCTTTAAAACTACACTTCTGATTTTAATGTTGTTTTTTTAATAGATAGAGTGATTCAAGAGGAATGTTTATATGTATTGCACCCATGCGAAGCCGGGAGCCGGGTCGCTGAATTAATATAACTTAGAGAAGCCTATTGTTGTTTTAGATAGTTTTTATATAGGTACTAGCTTTCGCCCGCGGCTCCGCCCGCGTCATTGTCGATCCCTCGGGAACAGTCCTTTTTTCCGGGATAAAATGTACCCTATGTCCTTCGCCGTACCCCAGATAACGTATATGCAAAATTTAATGATGATCGGTTCAGTAGTTACAACGTGAAAGCGTAACAAACAAACAAACAAACTCACTTTCGCATTTATAATATTAGTTAGGATAATATTTTTTATGCACGACTTAGGAAACTGTGTATCAAACAGGAAAATTATTTCCAAATTCTACAAGATTTGCACCTATGATTGATAAATTACTGTGTATGAGAATTTTTAAAATATATAGGGTTACTTGTTAAACACTAATAACATCGTAGGCTTGATAGCTAACATCATAAACAACAATGATGTGCTACGAGTAGTGACATAATTTAATAAATTAAATATAATATTTTCAAGTTTTTAATGTTCTGTCGTGACATTTGTAAGTTTATGTTACATTCATGAATGAAAAGGCGATGTGACGCTCACGCTCGTAATCCTTCTTTGCAATGCGCGTAGAGTTGTAAACATTCAACAGGAAAATTAAATAAATATTTATTTTTGTATGAAAGTAAAATCTAACAATTGATCAAAGTCGTACAATTAATGGTGTTGTTTACGTTGTAAGCAATCTAGTCCTGCGATTTTATTAATGTTTTCAAGTAACCCTGTATACATTTTATATTTAAAATTAATTCTTTACATTCATCATCATCAGGTCTTTTTAGTCTCCACTGCAGGAGCTCTCTGTACTACCGGAGGCATACTTAGCCAGAGCAGACAGAGGATTTGGCCTACTCTCCTCGCTGGCCAGACGGTTTGGAGAGGTCTCATTGCTGTCTATGAGTTTTGTTTAGTAAGTCGCCTCTTACGACCTCCATGGGAAGACTAGGGTGGTCCTATTCTACTATGCCGGAAACTACGCGACTTTACATTAAACGTTTATAAATAAACTGTCTATTTCTGAATATTAAGGTATTTTTGAAAACTTTTAGAATTAATGTGTACTTATGTTTTTAAACTCACCTTCAGCTGGCTTGCACGCCACTGCAATAAGAAAAAAAAAATAAGTTAATCACT
Source organism: Elegia similella (assembly GCA_947532085.1). Lineage (NCBI taxonomy): Eukaryota > Metazoa > Arthropoda > Insecta > Lepidoptera > Pyralidae > Elegia > Elegia similella. Next base: position 8,827,351 of record OX383933.1, read on the forward strand.
TCGAGCAGCGGACTAGCAAGCCAGACATCTTTGTAGGGATAAGCCTACATTTTCATAGTAATTTAAAGTCCTCAATATTTGTAGATAGAGCTATTTCGTGTGAGCTACATTGGTACATTTTATGAAACTATTTTTGTTTTATTAAAATACTAGCCGTATGGTTTCCGGCATAGTAAAATAGGACCACTTTTAGTCTTCTAGTTTAGTAAGAGGCGACTTAGGAAATACAAGCTAAACAAAGCTCATAAACATCAATGAGATCTCTCCAACCCGTCTGGCCAGCGAGGAGAGTGTAGGCCAATTCCTCTGTCTGCTCTGGCCAAGAATGGCTCTGGTAGTACAGAGAGGGTCATGCTCCTTCAGAGGAGACTAAAAAGACCTGATGATAATAATGATTTATAACAGAAAATTTACGTTTTCCAGAAATGGGAAACGTAGTGTTGGGCGGCCGGTAGCTAGATACGACGATATAAAGCAGATTGCTGGTAAGAACTGGTCTGCGAAGGCTAATGATGGGAAGATGGCGCAGAAAAAGGAGGCTTATACCCAGCAGTGGGTCGTGGAAAGCTGACGATGATGATGATGACGACGATGATGATGATGATTTATTATAGAACTGTAATTTATCGTAAATATTTCTTGATTTCAGTATATTATACTTGTATCTTGTAAAGAAGACTTAAACCTTTGTTAAATTATTCATCAATGAATGTGATATCACGCAAGATGATCGAACGACGATGACGATGATGATGATGAGGATGATGATGATAATGATGATTTATTAAAGAACGGTAATTTATTGTAAATATTTCTTGATTTCAGTATATTATACTTGTATCTTGTAAAGAAGAATTAAAGTACCTACCTTTGTTAAATTATTCATCAATTAATGTGGTATCACGCAAGATCGCCTCATATGAACCCTGTGATTGGCTGACTGATTCTCAGCTAAATATTGTAATGTATGGAGGGCCACACATCAAGAATAACTTAAGATCCCAGACCTGCCTAACTTGCGTCATTTAATCAAAGCTGGTTTTCACATTTTTGTACATTAATTAATTAACAATGTTCTGGTGAGTATCATAGTGCCGAATATTGTCGAGTAAGAGATCTATTTATTTATTCAGTCTCAGAGATTTAAATAGGCTCATCAATGACGGAGTTCTGAGTTAAGAAACATTAAAAAAAACAGGCCTATTGCGAGTCAAATTCTATATAAACGGCAAAAAAATCGTATCTGTTGTACGGGATACCCTTTAATATCTATTTTATTTTTATTTAATTATTTATTTTAAAATTGAATCGTCTATCTATTGCCATTGTCAATATAGAGCAAAAACAAGCAAAAATTACGTTTGTTTTATGGGAGCCCCTTAAATATTAATTTTATTCTAATTTTTAGTATTTGTTTATATAGCGGCAATAGAATTATATCATCTGTGAAAATTTCAACTATCTAACTATCACGGTTCATGAGATATAGCGGAGCTATATAGGTCCCGTTGTTATCCTTTGGGTACGGAACCCTAAAAATAATAATAAAAAAATAAATACAACCTAATTGATAACCACCTGAGACTTAAGAATGTCTTTTTGGGATTTTTTCAAGTATTTGGAGGTTATATCCCCATACCTTTTTAAAAGCATGGGGGAAAGTTTTTAGCCCATGGTGAGAGAGAAAGACGAATCTGGTAATGAGCAGATAGAAATCTTAGAGACGTTTCTCTCTCTCTCCAGAGTCCCATGGTGTTGCCTCTGCCTTTATCGGTACAAATATGAAATCCACTGTTTCTTACGCTTTATGTGTGGCCGACAGTAATTATTATAAATGCAGGCAGTGACATCTATAATCGCAAATAGTCATAAAACAATTAATAAAAGATGTTTAACGACATGACGCTCCCACATACTATAATGCCACATCTTTATTTAGTTGTTGTATACCTCAAAGATGACTGACGGCCTTCGAGACGCTGTAGCGAACCTGATAATCAAGTTAGCCACAGTATCAAATTGATACTCCTCCAACCGAGAGACTGTGTACTTAATTTGCACTTGTATATTTTGTTTTCCGCAAAACTTTGGGATTTGACCGGGCACGTAGTCGTTCCATACTGGTCTGGGAGAAAAGAAAAATCGTAGAATCGCGATGCGGCTTGCAACTTAACACTATTTTGATTCCGTTTTCCATCTACACGCCCTCCAACATGCTAAATGAGGCCATTAGGTCTTATAGACCTAGGCTCGTCTATCCCGCAAGAGGTAATAAGGATACTATGTTTGTATTAATATAAGCCTAGAAGATTTTGCATCCTGCGCATTCTTACATATGGCACACAGACATGGTCTTTCACCGAGGCTCAAAAGTCCAGACTCAAGGTTCGCCAAAGAGCGATGGCGTGTAGCATGCTAGGCTTACGTATTATAGATAATGTGAAAAACACCGAACTGCGCTCCTTAACTCAGGTCGAAGATGTAGGTGTAAAAACTGCCAGACTTAAGTGGAACTGGGCGGGACACGTTTGTCGTATGCGGTCAGAAAGGTCGGCTAGGTTGGCTACCTTTTGGATACCGGAATGTCGCCGAGGTAGAGGTAGACCAAGAAAGAGGTGGAGAGATGATCTCGACAAGTTTATGAATAGATGGGCGGAAGTTGCGATGAGCAGAAAAGAATGGAAAAACAAGGGCAAGGCTAGTAAAAAAAAATATGTATGTTAGTCGTATGCCAACAGAGCTTTGGGCTCAATTTATATCAGCATGGAATGGACCCCAACAAATGGACAACGGTGACCTGGAAGACCTCGGCGGGGATGGCGGGATGATTTGGATGCGTACTATTTATTTAATCCTATGACAATCTATCAAATAGGCGAATATATTTATTTTTTAATTAAACATTCTGGTTTATTAGCCAGTTAGTTGCGTCACGTGCGCTAAGTAAGACTGTAGATGTCCTTTATGGATCGGATAAAGGATACCACGACCATCTGATAGCTAAACTCTTATCGGTATCATCTTATTAGAAAAAAAACCCTACAATGACCAATTATAAGTCAGGAATGGAGAGGTTTGCTCGTCCGGAGAAGTATGACACTCTCACAGAATATCAACGTGAAGTTTTACCACTTCTATACTTCGTGAGAGAGCCGGAGGACAATTCTTCCGCCCCGCTCATTTCTTCCCCCCAATGTTCTCCCCAATGTCCTCCCCCAACTCCCTGAAAGGCCGGCAACGCTCCTGTCACATCTTGGTGTTGCAGTTGTCCATGGGTATCGTTGATCGCTTACCATCATGTGATTTGCTTGCTCATTTGCCGTCAAAAAATGTTCTACGTTTCACGCACTTCTGTTTTTTTTTATTAATTATTGAAGTAGGCATTTGTCTCCCATCTCACCTCATTTGTCTCTCAATATCTACTAGTATGCATGTCCCGAAGTTGTCCCTCACTAGAAGCAGGTAGTGGTCAATCAAAATGACTGTAATTCAGTCAGATTGGGCCTAATATGTAGAGTTACAAGATCGAGTCTGTGGGATTCGAATCCGGGACCTTCGCTTATGAGTGCAACAACAGCAAAGAACACACATTGACGAAAATCCACGTTCTTTCAAATTAAAGTGTTATTTATTAATTATAATTTTTTGAATTTAAGATTTCTTTAGCGGCGTTGTGCACTTGGGATGTAAAAAATGTTAAACTCGCGTCAGGACACGTGACCTGATCAAAAATTCGTAATAGGGACACATGACCTGAGACCGCCGCAAAGGCGAGTTTTCACTTCTGTCGGCACTCCCTGGGAGCAACCTGTTGATTTTTTACGGTTTTAACATGTAGCAGAAGCTCTCTAATTAAATTAAGATAACCTGTATCTGTCTCTTCAATCCATCTGGCCAGCAAGGAGAGTGTAGGTCAAAACCTCTGTCTGCTCTAGCCAAGTACGGCTCCGGTACTACAGAGAGGGTCATGCTCCTGCAGATGAGACTAAAAAGACCTGATGAAGATGATGAACCTGTATCTGTAGGGACCTGCTCTTCACAGAGTTTTCATTAGGTACTATGCAAAATAATTTCATGTTCAATACTAATACTACGCCAAAGAGTAACTCTTTTAACCTCAGCTATCCGAACACTTCGACTCTGCGTCCTTACGAATAAAAAATAAATACAAAACGCAACGAACGCCAACTTCTAATTAAAATGATTAACTTAATGGTCTTAGTCATTAGTGAATTTAATTCGGAATCGGCCATTTTTTCGTCTGCAGAAATTATAACTCTGCTACCATTTTACGATTGGTCCAGCATTTTACATTTTACGACCAATCTTGTTACTTTCATTTCGCTATTGTTTTGGTTTGTTATTTAATAATTGTACATTATTACAATCATGTATTTTTCCATTGCAGAATTATACATATATACCATCACGTCCTTTTCCTATGCGGGGTAGACAAAGCCTAGGTCTAAAAAACCTGAAGGCTACATTAACATTTAAGTAAGGTGGGAATGTGGTGGTTTGCTATCCACATCGCCTACTAACACGCTTCCTTACATTTCCGCCCATTCCCTAGATCGGTTTATACGATCTGCGCGGGCAAAGAAGTAGCTGTGGGGCATTCTATGTTTTTTTCTTTTGTCCCAGACTAGCATGGGAGCTATAATTGTAGTGTTTTTTTTGCCTTACTATTTCTTAATTCTACCTTATATAAATAACCGGCTAAGTGCGGGTCGGACTCACGCACGAATTTTCCGTACCATTATATCCGTCCATCTATAATAAGTTTAAAATAAGTTGTAACTTACCATCATATTATAAAAATATATAATATGATGGTAAGTTACATTATTAAATATATGTTTTTTTGCATTTTTCTCTATAACTGTACTATAAGACGTTGCTTCATACCAAATTTCATGATTCTGAGTAGGGAAGTACCCTGTAGATTTTGATTTCCTTGCGATTGTCGAAAATTTGCGGCTTAAACGGCTGTATCTTTCGATTGCGTTGGCTTAGAAGTTCGTTTTTTTTAATGATCCAAAATCGAACTTCTAGTTCGATTTTTTTACAGTTCCAAGGGACTCCTAAGTATTTGATATGATTTTCAGCTTGAAACCTTTACGGGTTCCTGAGAAAAAGGCTCTTGACAGACAGGTAGAAGGACAACAAAGTGATCCTATAAGGGTTTCGTTTTTCCTTTTTAGGTACGGAACCCTTATTAAATCGTTGGAGATAACTTTATGTCACGAAAACGCTAACATTTTGTATGAAGGCCGTCCTAAGGACCCATCTCCAAATATCAAGCAGGCAGCCAGCTAATTTTGATTACCAGCTGCGTATTCATGACACAATTTTATTAAAATTCTGGATGATCTAGTGATTGACCACGATCTCACCTGATGTTATGTGAAGATGTGGTCTATGGTGGAGCTCGCTGGCTCATTAAACACCTATTCACTTAAAGAGACCCAAATTATATGTGTCTGGGCAAACCGACCACGTAATATTAAAAAAGACGTAATAGTATTTTGTAAATATATAAAATTTCATAAAGATGAAATTCAAGACCCGGAACTATTATAACAGGAGCTCTTACAAAGCCACAGGTGCAATCACTAATAATAATTCGATACTTCTACTCATTAAACTATAATCATCTAATAATAAATGCCATTAAAATTATCACCACAACCACAGCAACGGGAAATGGCGTGCCCTATTATTTCTTAATTCAATATATAATTACGATCGGACGTCACAATGAGCTATTAATTCATACATAATTAACCCTATGATGTTGTAAACATAGTTTAATTAGAATATGTCAAAGAGTAACGAAATGAGAAGGAAAAATAATAGTTCTAAAACTTACGCGAGATAAAGCCATACTAATCCATACTATCCATAATCTTTTCCACACTTCCTTAATCCTAACTAATATTATTGATGCAAAGTGAGTTTGTTACGCTTTCACACCGTAAGTACTGAACCGATCATCATGAAATTTTGCATACCCGTTGTCTGGGGTACGGAGAAGGACAAAGGGTATATTTTATCTCGGGAAAAAGTACTGTTCCCGAGGGATCAACATTAACGCGAGCGGAGCCGCGAAAGCTAGTTCAATACATACATAGTATCACGTCTTTTTCCCTTGCGGGGTAGACAGAGCCTGGGCCTATAAGACCTTCAGGCCACATTTAGCATGTTGGTGGGCATTAAGTGGAAAACGGAATCAAAATAATGATGGGTTGCTAGCCGCATCGCCCATTAACATGATTCCTCAGATATTACCCATTCCCTCGATCGGCTTTTACGATCTGCGCGGGAAGAGAAGCAGCTGGTACATTCTACGTTTTTTCTTTTCTCCCAGACCAGCATGGAAGCTAGTTCAATAGGTATAAAAACACGGATTTATTGGCATTTATTCAGTCACTACAGTTTCGCCAGTTTTGTCAGATTCGCCGTCTAGTTTTGGTCTGTTACGACCAAAGCTAAAAACCATCATCGGGGCCAGTGATAGGGGTGGAGTCACTACAGTTTTGCTTTCCTCATAACACTGAGGGATGCCACGCGCGTCGCCATCATAATAATTGTTTCATCATATCAGCCGCAAGAAGTCCACTGCTGGACATAGGCCTCCCCCAAGGATTTCCAATGCGACCTGTTGGAAGCGGCCTGCATCCAGCGTCTTCCTGCGACCTTAGTCAGGTCGTCCGACCATCTGGTCGGTGGGTGTCCGACGCTGCGCTTGCCGGTACGTGGTCGCCATTCGAGAACCTTTCTGCCCCATCGGCCATCGGTTCTGCGCGCTATGTGCCCCTATAAACATGTTGATAATTGTTTAAGAAGATAAAATATAAAAGCGTCACAAATGAACCAGTTCATATTCAAATTTATAATATTAATTAGAATTAGTAGATGTGAATAAACAGATCAAAAACATGGCGCTTCTACGAAATTTAATTAATATTGCTCAAAGTGTGGCCGTTAATGGCGCGTACAATTTCTATTCTTAATTACATAAAGTTTAAAATAACATTTAACATCGTTGACGAGACTGTTAACAGAAATAGGTAGGTTTACAAACAACTTATGTTAACACTTTCCGGGACTAAAGCATGGAGGCGCAATAACCTTTTGTATGTAAAATGGTTGAATCTTGCAACTCTGTTATATCTACTCGTAGGTATGGTCAAAACCAATATAATACTATCGTTTAGACTGCCAATCTCATACAAAAATATTCGGAGGTCGTGGGTTTGATTCCCATCGGAAGCATACTTTGTTTAGTTGTTTCCAGTTTGGTTAGGACATTGCAGACGTGAATCATCTGATTGTCTGATAATAAAGATGGTTCCGTACTTCGGAAGGCACGTTAAGCCGGTGGTCCCGGCTGCCATCTGGTAGTCGTTAAAAGAACCACGTCAGAGTCCGAGAGACACCTACTCGAAATGATGATGATGATACAAAAATATTCATCATCATCAGGGGTACTATATTTGAAAGTGTGATACTTGTCTTCGAGCGACTTTTGTATGGAAAAATCGCTCGTAGACGAGTATCACACTTTCAAAAATAATACCCCAGGTTTTTTAGTCTCCACTGCAGGAGCATGACCCTCTCTGCCCTACCGGAGCCATACTTGGCCAGAGTAGACAGAGGACCTACACTCTCCTCGTTGGCCAGACGGGTTGGAGAGGTCTCATTGATGTTTATGAGCGTTGTTTAGCTTGTATTTCCTAAGTCGCCTTTTACGATATCCATGAGAAGACTTGGAGTGGTTCTATTCTAAATACAAAAATATTGGCTCAACTAAAAGCCAGCCAAAAGCACGTACAACGTGCCTGTCAAGCATGTTGACAGGCGGTGGCAGTTAGTTTCACTAAACTGCCATTATGGGCGTGGCTGGCGCTGCAGTGCAGTAGTAGTCCTTTCCACCCACCACTAGATGGCGTTAGACTAATTTAGTAAACTCAACTAACACTGTTTTTTTATATAAGTCTAAAATATTTCTCGATAATAATTATTCATTTTCTCGTAATATGGTGGATGTTTTTTAGCTATGTCAGATGCCTTTAAGCAGCTTTAAAAATCTGACACCAGTGTTGGTCACTTACACACACGATCAACAAACAAACTGCAAATATTAAACCAATTACGACAAAATTTGACATGAAGATACTACTGTTCCCGAGAGATCGACATTAACGCAGTCAAAGCCGCGGGCAAAAGCTAGTAACTTATAAATACCACGAATGAAGACGCGGGTAAAAGCTAGTTTTAAAAAACGTTGAATAATTACTCTCAAGGAGATAGACCTGGCCCCCTCGGAAATAAGTCCTTGTTTAAATAAAGTCATTATACCAATTGCGGTGAATTAAACAATCGGTTGGAGTACGCACATCCTTCTCACAGCGTCGTTATCAATAATGATATCATTAAGAGGAAACTATTGGCGGTAATCAGAGTTTTCCTTTTGTTAATCCCAGAACAAAAACAGGGTTGTAATAATTTAACTTCTCTATGTGGCATTCTAGCAACTAAACAGACGGACGGATTAGAATGTACCTTTTTTTTAACCGACTTCAAAAAAGAGGAGGTTATCAATTCATCATCATCATTTCGAGTAGGCGTCACGGTCAATCGACCATGCACACCCTGGTGTCAGAGTTTTTCGGAACCGCCTCTCGGCCTCTGACGTGGTTCCTTTAGCCGGGACCACCGGCTTAACGTGCCTTCCGAAGCACGGAATCATCTTTATTATCAGACAATCAGGTGATTCAAGCCTGCAATGTCCTAACCAAACTGGAAGCAACTAAACAAAGTATGCTTCCGGTGGGAATCGAACCCACGACCCCCGGGTCAACAGGCAAACGCCTTAACCACTGGACCACGGAGGCTGCCAGGTTATCAATTGGGTTGTACTTTTTTAATGTCTATTACCGCATAACTCCGTATTTTTTTTGATAGGGTATGCTTTTAAATTGGTCACATTTCAATTTCATCAAAATCAGTTCAGTTTAATTGAAGTCGATTTTGACGTAACGTATTATAAATCGATGAACGCCAGCTGCACGCACTAAATATTGTCACGTTCCATATGCAAGCGAGAGTGCGGAACGAGCGATAGAGAGGCAAAATCGGTTTTAGCGTTCGGCTTGTGATTGTGACATCATCATTTCGTGTAGGTGTCACGGTCAATCGACCATGCACACCCTGGTGTCAGAGTTCTTCGGAACCGCCTCTCGGCCTTGGACGTGGTTCCTTTAACGACTACCAGATGGCAGCCGGGACCACCGGCTAAACGTGCCTTCCGAAGCACGGAATCATCTTTATTATCAGACAATCAGGTGATTCAAGCCTGCAATGTCCTAACCAAACTGGAAGCAACTAAACAAAGTATTCTTCCGGTGGGAATCGAACCCACGACCCCCGGATCGACAGGCAAACGCCTTAACCACTGAACCACAGAGGCTGTTTTGTGATTGTGACGCATCTATCTCTCTTCCACCGTAATCACGGAAAATTGTCGTCCGTTAACCAACTTTACAGGCAACCATCTTTTTTATTTACAATTATCATGTGTTTTAATACGTGAAACTAAATTGATTATAATGAAGAGTTTTTTGAGTTTGACCACACAGGAATGTTTGATAAAATAAAATACATACCACCACTACTTCCCTTGCGGGGCTGACCGAGCCGAGGTCTATAAAACCTGAAAGCCACGTATAACATACTAGCTTTCGCCCGCGGCTCCGCCCGCGTTAATGTTGATCCCTCGGGAATAATACTTTTTCCCGGGATAAAAGGTAGCCTATGTCCTTCACTGTACTCCAGAGACCTTGTATGCAAAACTTCATGATGATCGGTTCAGTAGTTACGGCGTGAAAGCGTAACAAACAAATAAACAAACAAACTCACTTTCGCATTTATAATATTAGTAAGGATTGGTGGAAAATAGTGATGGGTTGCTGGCCGCAGCGCCTATTACATGATTCATCGGATTTTTGCCCATTCCCTCGATCGGCTATTACGATCTGCGCGGTAAGATAAGCAGCTGGCTCCGTTTTTCCATTTCTCCCAGACCAGTTTTGGAAGATGATGAAGGATAAAATATGTAACAAATTTAAATCCTTATCCTTACTTAATTATAAATGCCAAAGTGTTTGTTTGTTTGTTACGCTTTCACGCCGTAACTACTGAACCAATCACCATTAAATTTTGTATACAAGTTCTCTGGAGTACGGAGAAAGACATAGGCTACCTTTCATCCCGGGAAAAGGACTATTCCCGAGGGCTCGACATTGACGCGGGCGCAGCCGCGGGCGAAAGCTAGTAAAATATAATTTCATCATGTCATGTAAGGTTTTAAGGTTTCCTTTTTATGTGTGTGTTGGTGGCCGATGCAGGCGATACTCGTGTAAATTTTTTTAACATGCCTGATTATATACTATATAACATAACGACATTTAAGTCGTAAGGGTAATAACGACTTGTCTTGACTTATTGATGTTAGGTGATTTGAATGATAAAAAGCTACATAAAACCCGTCCAAAGTGCAAATCTCTTCAATTTAATGAATTTTAAATATGATGACTACAAAAATATCAAAGCTTAAATTAAAAAATGTCCCGCAGGCCGTCGTCACGTGTTATTCTAGCACACCCAAGGGTAGCCCGAAGACCACGATAGATGGCAATGCTTCTTCTGTGTGCAAGAAAATTGCCAGCCCTCTGGTCACCCGATACCTCAACCAGCATGCTAATATGATAAATTAAAATAAATTGCAAAAAGTCTTAATCACGTATTAACATTACATAAAAAAAGACCGAAGCTAACTGGTTAAACTGCGATTATCACAATGCAGAAATTACTGTGATTATTTTTAAATTAGATCAATCAATCAAAGTCAATAGACGCCATTACCCTGAAATCAAGCATTAAAAAAAATAAAGAGCTAAATTGTTTCGCGAATGATGCGAGCCGACCTAATAACATATCAAAGGGTTGTACCCGATTCGAATTTTAATGAAATATTTGATTTATGCTCCGACGCATCAGGTAGCTTATTATAAGAATATATCATTATACATTACATATATAATTAAAGCCGCGTTTAGCCCGGAGCATCCCCAATTTGAGCGGGCCGACGCATTATAATTTTATTAAAATTGCCCGTAAAATAAAAGAGAAAATTATAACACATCTGATTGATGTATTATTTGGTAATTTATTGGTCGTAATTACATCTTGTAATAATGCGGTGTAATGGCGGACTGGTGGTAGAATTTATTAGTGTTTATTAAAGTATGAATTATTGTATAATTACTGGGATGGAGCGTCCAAACTAAACAGATAGGTTGTTTTAGGGAGCGATTTATGACCGCTTCTCGGAGATCTAATCGGTTGTTGGCGAGCCGATGTTGGTCGATAAACATAAACTTATATCTTCATATATTCCGTGCGAGCTTGACCGATTTACATAAAGTGACTATATGACTTAACCAGGATCATAAAAATAAATTATAATCATTTCTAAACATTTATTTGTTTTATTATATTAGGAAATAAAATATGGTAAAAAATTTCAAGCGGGCGGGATTTGAACCTGCGACTTTAAGTCTATGTACGACTAGCCGTGTGGTATCCGGCAGAGTAGAATAGGACCACTCCAAGTCTTCCCGTGGATGTCGTAGAAGGCGACTTAGGAATTACAAGCTAAACAAAGCTTATAAACATCTAATACACCTCTCCAACCCGTCTGGCCAGCGTGAAGAGTGTAGGCCAAGTCCTCTGGCTGCTCTGGCCAAGTATGGCCCTAGTAGTACAGAGAGGGTCGTGCTCCTGTAGTGGAGACTAAAAAGGACCTGATGATGATGATATCAAAATAGCATTGTGAATGCAAAATATAAGCACTTAAAAATATTTAGTTGTTTTTTTTCCTAATTTCCTTTTTATTGCGAACCTATTAGAGATTCTGATTCCAACCTTAAAATATTGTCAGGATTTTCAGAATCATCATGCCTTTTCACATGACTTGTCAACATGTCCACTTCTTCATCTTTGTCCGTGCTTTATCATTTATTTGGGGTGGGCCCTCCTCCTTCTAAAACACTAAGACCTCTGGTTCGGTTGATCAACATGCCCGTAAGTAATTTTATAATATAACTAATTTTCCGTTAGGGGCGTGGGCTGCGAGCAGCCCGCGATTCGGTCGTACAGGTGTTGAGGAAGGATCATGTAAGTTACACAGTCAGATTTGGGTCAGGTAACTTGTGATGGTTAATTACGTGACGATAACCGTTTAGAGACGGAAATATTCTCCCGGATTTCTAAGCCATTGTTTCGGATACTTTAAATCTACCTAAAGTTTGTGACTTGCATCATCTGAAGATACATACAAAGCTTGCAGTGTATAAAATAATGAATTCCAATTATACTTTACTCAACTGAGACCTGGTGTTCACGCGAAGAATTGTACGTAACTCAGCGTTATTAAGAAGAACCATCTGTACAAGCACAGGCATATAGAAGAGATGCTAATAAAAGGGTTATACGTTGGTACAGGCACCTTGTACAGATGGACGATACCAGACTACCCAAGTCTGCGTTCTACTCACAGCTGCAAAGTGGCAAGCTTAAGGCTAGGAGTCAATACCTGCGCTGAAGGGATTAAAGCATCATCTTACTGCATGCGACCGAATCACACGTATTGAGCTAGCCCCAAAGTAAGTTCGAGACTTGTGTTAATGGGATACTAACTCAACGATACTAATTATATAACAAAGACATATATAGATAAACATCCAAGACCCAGGCCATCTGAAAAAGATCATTTTCCATCTTGACCTGACCGGGGATCGAACCCGGGCGCCCTCATGTCGCAGGCTGGCTGTGTTAACCACTGCGCCACAGAGCTGTCTAAAACTATTACCTTTATCGTACCCGTACAACTAACAGATAGTTTAAAGAGCAATAATACCTATAATGGTGTTTTAAAAAGAGTATATTTAAAAACATCACAGATGTTATTAATATAATCAACCAACACTTTTAAAGCCACCTAATCTTTTAATCGATTTTATTTGTTATTTCAACGAACACCCTTTCTAACGGTTTCGGAGACTTGTGCAAACAAATAAACTTCCTTAATTTTATAGTTGTTGTTTAATAGTTTTTATCGGCCCTTAATGTTGAACACACTATAACAGTAATCGTTAAGATAAAATATTTAAAAGATGTGTTCCTTACTTAGCTGTTATTTCTCATAAATAAGATGTTTGAAAACATACACTCGTTATTTTTAAGTTGGAACAGGTTCAATCAATGGATTATTGTACGTATATAACATGAAATGTGGTGCTGTAGAAGAGTGGACAAAATAAGCTGGATGTATAGAATAACTAACGAAGAGGTTTTAATAGAGTACCTAGTTAAAAATGATATATTTTAACTACCATAAAAATTGAAGATGCAATATGATTAGACACTTGTTGTAACACGATCTGTTTACGAAAACTTTTATAAATGGCAAAATAGAAGGAAGAAGAGGGATTAGAAAGCCTATACACAGTTAGTGGCCAGGCACAATTACTATAAACAAATAAAAGAAAATGTGGAAAGGGTTTCGTACCAGGATGTGAAAAGACTGGCAGAGAAAGGAAAAAAACGTTACTCTTAATTTGTCTAAAGGCAGCAGTGATAGCATACCATCAGGTGACTCGCTTGCTCGTTTGTTGACTATATCATAAAAAAAAACAAAAGAAGCTCAAATGAAGAAGAAAAGCCTTCGGAAATATCAAAGAGTCTGGTTATATTTTAGGTACTGCTAGAAGAAGCGGTACTTACCGGAGCCACTTGAAAATAGGAAGTCCCTATGCAGGGAAGACGTCTTCAGGTAGGGGTAAAACAGCTTGCTGACGTCACGGGTACTTCCGTTCGGACTGTTAACAAAAAAAAAATTGTTAAGAAACAAAAATTTAAAATTTACTTTCTTTTTTTTCGTTTTTAAAGCTTAACAATACGTTAGTTTATATATTACGTTTAGTTTAACCATTTAATGTGTTAAAATAAAATAACTAGTTAAACACTAAGTCACGAAAAACTAACAAAACAGCCTAAATAATGATCTTAGAACTACATAACTTGCCATAGGAACCAAAACCGATACTAGTATTCCTGTGAGTAAACTATTTGCATTGCTTACATAAATACATATATGGCAGATTATCAACGGATGATAAAAAATAAAACTACTTTACATAACATTCCTTTTAAGATTTAATTTCTAAATACTTAGTTCCTGCAGATACAAAACTTGCTAAAATATAAATAATATGAATCTCTTTCAGTAATAATAATTATTTTAGTAATTTCTCAGAATAATTATTATTTTGAAAAATTACTATACCTACACATGAAGAAAAAAACACAATAACACTACGAGTACATGTTACAAAAGCAATCAACATGAAGATACATAACTTATCGAACACAAAAAACAAAAACAAAAACTTAGAAATAATAATTATTTTCTAACTACTTTTCATCAAGAATGCCTTACTTCTAAAACCAAATACTCGAGATACTCGTCAACTTTTTACCAGACCACGTGTTTGCGCAACAAATGAAAAAGGTACTAAACGACGCTACCGGAACACGAAACAATGCAAAAAGTCGACAAGCGACGGATCCCAACATCCCTATGTCCCGTCCCAGCTCCCATCTTCCGCTAGAAGGATCCTCGGCGGGGTGCGGTGGGAGGGGAAGGAATGCAAGGAACGCGAGGGGCCTGCGCGATTTTTAAGAGCACGTGTTAGCCACGTGCGTGGAAACTTTTCCGCGAAGTTTTTCGCTTTTCGTCGGTTTCGCTGTTTTGAGATGGTTGCGGGTTTTTAAATGCGGATATGACCAAAAGGTTATTGCAGTTGCTACGTGTGTTTGTAGAGCTTAGTAAGTTACTTATAATCAAAGAAATTGAGTAAAATATTTGGCGATAACGAAATTTAAAAATAAAAATGATTATTATGATAGCTTTTTGCTCAGAACATGCTTTTTTGGTGTTTTGCTGTTTTAAAATGGTTGCAAAGATTAATACTTAAACTTGCTATGTAAGTTTGGTGAGTTTTTTGTTTCTTTTATTATGGTAGAAATAAGATTCAGATCACATGGCATAAACTATCCGAAGGAAGTTGATTTATTGTTAGAAATTTACTAGTCACATTTTTTATGTTTACCTACTTTTTCCACTTATATATAAGTATTTTATTTTTTAACATATGCAATAATAATGAAAATAAAAAATAGTATGCAATGAAATTTAAAATATCATGATAACCGGTTGAATTTTAGATGTGAATGTGGTAAAAAAAGTTAGCATTTCGTGAATATTTTGTTTGTTTTAAACATTGTTTCAAATTTAAGAATGTTAATGAAGTATATAATATAGAGAAAATGTCATTATTATTATTAGTCATTATTACATAAGTTATTATTAGTTTCGTCTTGTATTGTATTTCTTATGTCTTAGATACTTGTGAAAGTTTTACTAGACAAATAAAAGTACGTAAAAGTGCTCTACCATGCTGGTCTGGGAGAATAGAAGAAACGGAGAATGTACCAGCTGCTTCTCTTCTTTTTTTGTGCAGATGGTAAAAGCCGAACGAGGGAACGGACCAAATTCCGTGGAATCATGTTAGTAGGCGATGCGGTTAGCAACCCATCACTATTTTGATTCCGTTTTTGTCCTAATGCCCACCAACATGTTAAACGTGGCCTTCGGGTCTTATAGGCCTAGGCTCTATCTACCCCGCAAGGGAAAATGTATGTATGTATGTAAAAATCTATAAGATAAGTACGTATATGTAAAGACGTTGTATGCAAACATACATGTTCAATATACAGTTATTTCGTCGGCTAAAAGAGTGCAGACAAAGAATTTTCAACAGTTTTACGACGGTAATTAATTTAAACACCCCTCATTTTGTAAGACGCTTATTGTTTATGATTAAAAAATGGAGAAATATGGCGATTAGTTCCAAATTTTGGAATGATCATTATCACTGATTGATATGAGCCGTGTCTAATAGTCATAAAAAATATCGACGTTTTCACCTTACGAAGAAATATATGTAATAAAAAGAATAAAAAACGCCGCTTTCACAACAATGCATCAGATCATCAGATCAAACCGTTTTGCAATCAACATATCAACTAAACCGTGTCTAGAAAATTCTTAATTGAACTAATGAGAAGTAATTACAATTTTTATTGCGGCCATAATGATTACGATGCCTTAAAATAATAAAAGCAATTAGACATTGATGGGCGTAGCGGAGTCGGTACGTCCATCTCGCTCTTTCTCATACCATTAAAATGGGTGTGAGTAGTAAGAACAATATGATTAGATGTAATTGTTCGAACGGTTATAAAAGTTGATGTCAGACTGTTCTGTTTGTCGTAAAACCAGAGATGCCATTTGCAGTTGATGTTCAAAAATAAAAAAATATGAGTACATTATGTACTTGATTATTTTTTGGACAACTTAGACGGTAATAATCTCTTTCATATTATTAAATACTTGTTGCCCGCGACTTCGTCCGCGGCAATTCCTTTTATTATAATCAATTAGTATAGTAGTAATTTTTTTTAAGAATACTTAGTTGAATAATTTCCCCCGTTTTCAAAAAATTTTTTACTGATGCTTCGCTCCTATTAGTTAGTATAGTTGCAGCGTGATGTTTTATAGCCTAAAACCTTCCTCAATAAATGGACTATCCAACACAAAAATGATGAAATGAAAAAGAATTTTCCAATTTGAATAAGTAGTTCCTGAGATTAGCACGTTCAAACAAACAAACAAATTCTTCAGCTTTATAATATTAGTATAGAAGTATAGTTAACGATGAAATTCTTTAAAGGAAAAAGTGAGTAGGGACACGCTTATCGGAAATTATCAAGTCCATACTATGAACCGTACAGTACACCCTACCCAAGTATTATGATTCTAGTGTGCAGATTTTCTTCTGTTTTTATTTACAGGAATCGAACAGGACCGATGGAAGCTCAAAAGAAGAACGCGCAATGGAGGTAATTGCCGCAAAACTAAAGAGCTTTTATCAAAATAGTGGACTTAATACATGAAAAAGATATATAAATAGTGCCAGATGACATATAAAGTATTCTCATTATTTCTAAATGCGGTTTTATTTAATAATTTCGCCATAAAAAAGAGCGTCTAAGATATTCCTTTTTCCAAATCAGAATCGAAGAATGAGTCAGCATGTATAAGGATATAAGATTAGTTGCCTCTGTGGTCCGGTGGTTAAGACGTTTGTCTGTAGTCGTGGATTCAATTCCCACGGGAAGTATACTTTGTTTAGTTGTTTCTAGTTTGATTAAGACATTGCAAGCTTGAATATCCTGATTGTCTGATAATAAAGATAATTTTGTGCTTCGGAAGGCATGTTAAGTCGTTGGTCCCGGCTGCCATCTGGTAGTCGTTAAAGGAACCACGTTAGAGGCGACACTGACACCAGGATGTGCATGGTCGATTGACCCGTGTCACCTACACGAAATAATGATGTAAATTTTGCGCCTTACCTCGTAGTCTTTTTCTTATCTTTCTACTTACTACCCACAGGTTGCCTGGAAGAAATTGCGTTTGGCAATAAGGCCGCCTTTTTTTGTTCTTAATGGTGCAATATTTATCACTATAAATGAATAAATAAATGAGGAAATAGGATTCAAAATCGAAGAATGAAGCAGGATGTATCAGGATATAGGATTCAAACCTATGGCCTAAAATCACAAAGTGTCATTTAAATCACGAAACCGTCGCCGAAATGATAATATTAATGAATTGTAATTAGTATGAATCATATTGGATTGGGCCACGTGACGCTATTCTAATTAGACAATAGATTGGGACTTGGGAGGTTTTATTGGGTGATGTAGTCGGATGGAAATAGAACTGTATCATCATCATCATCAGGTCTTTTTAGGGTTTCGTACCCAAAAGGTAAAAACGGAACCCTATTAATATTGCTCCGCTGTCCGTCTCTCTGTCTGTCTGTCCGTCTGTCACCAGGCTGTATCTTATGAACCGTGATAGTTAGACAGTTGAAATTTTCCCAAATGTATTTTTGTTGCCGCTATAACAACAAATACAAAAATATAGAATAAAGTAAGTATTTAAGGGGGCTCCCATACAACAAACGTGATGTTTTTTTGCTTGTTTTTGCCCGATATTGATAACGGCAACAGGTATACACTTGAAATATTCACATAATATTAAGTCAAATATTCATTTTATAAATAAACTAGCTGCCCCGGCGAACTTCGTTTCGCCATAAGTTAAAAACTATCCTATCTCTCAAGTTGGATCGAACTGCACATGGTGTGCTAATTTTATTATAATCGGTTAAGTGGTTTAGGATTCCATTGAGGACAAACATTGTGACACGAGATTTATATATGTTACGGTTAGAGTGATTAATTAAAAATTATTAATAATTGTCTATCATTATTAATAATTACCGAAAGTACAGGTAAAAGTGAGAAATTAATCACATTTGTCGGTGATTATTAATAATGTAACCTTAGTACCGATAAATGTAATAACTATCGATAAAAATAAATGTACACTGGCGATTTTTTTCTCGATCGGGCTACAGATTTGCGGGCAGGGGTGGCGAGGCGGCATGCGGGATGTGCGAGAGGCCACGCGAAGATTTGCCTTCTTGGATACTAAAACTGATGTAATTTTCCAAAACTACACCGAAAAAAACCTAGAAATTGACACTCACGTCGATTTATAATGAAAAGTCACGTCCGACATCTTAGATTATATAACTGACGTCATTTTCGAGATATGCACCTCTACACCCCAAGAACCTAGAAAACGACACTCATGTTGGTTTATCATGAAAAGTCGCGCCCGCCATCTTGGATTACATAACTAAGGTAAAAACCCAAAAAACGACCCCTTTGCAGGCTGCAGGTTTTTCTTGAAAAGTCGCGTCCGCCATCTTGGATTCCAAAAATTACATCATTTTCAAGATCTCTACCCTAAAATAGTCACTTACATATTTTCATTACTGTTCCCATGGTTGTAATCTCGAGGCCTTTTTAATCAAAGTATTAAAAAGGCCTCATCACAAGAGGCCTTCTTGATGGTGATGACGATTCTATAATTTTGCCATTTTATAATAATAGCAGGTACCAATCCAGGCAAACCTAGCACAAGTCCAGCTACATTTTAATCCCATAAATTTGTCTTTCATAATGCAATAGTTTCTGCTCCAGGCTAAACCTGTTCAAGGACATATCATACATTGGTATTTCCAGAAACAAGTTCTGGCTGGAGACCAACTTTACATCAACTTCTCCAAAGGGCCTCTTCATGTTGGATATATATCTCCACGCAAGCCTCCAAAGGACCGGGGTAACACCCGTGAAACCAAAGTAGATACAAATAATAATACTAATAACGTTTTATTTTAGAAATACATTTCTATTACATAGGTTAGTACCAAAAATAAGCTTATAAACTAGGGTTAGTAAAGTGAGCCAAATAAAAATATTAAAAACTAAAGTTATTTTACATTGACACGAGCAAGTCTCGAGTCAACGTGGACTCTGTTCCAGTAGCTCAAGATAGGGCAGCAATAGCGACTCCCTTTCGCTGCCGAGAGGCTGTTGTCTCACTCTTTTAACTTTGTTTATTAAGAGTACAGATTAAGAGGTGATTATTGTTGTCAGTTTCTTTAAAACAAGTACCTACCCTTGTTTGTGTGATCTGAGACAAGCACTGTTATATGTGTCATATCTTACGAATAAGTAGTATCTTCGTCATATCATATTCTTAATAAATACCTGCTGGACTAATAAATTTGGGTTTTTTTATTACTTTTACCAATGTGTGTAGTGAATTATTAATAATAACTACCAAAAGTAATTAATTTCAGTTTTTTATTCACATTTACCAAAACACGAGGTTATTATTAATAATGTTATAAAATTATTAATAATTTTCGATTAATCAAATTTACCGTAACATATATATTAAGATAATGAAATAAAAATAAAATTAATATTAAAGGGGGCTCCCATAAAACAGACATTATTTTTTTGCCATTTTTATAGATAACGGTACAGAACCCTTCGTGCACGAGTCTGACTCGCACTTGAACGGTTTTTTTAATCTCCACCACAGGAGCACGACCCGCTCTGTCCTGTGACTGCTCTGGCCAAGTATGTCTCTAGTAGAACTGTTTACAGTGTGAAAATTAACCACCGATATTTCTTTAAAGGGTGACCCAGGCGGTCAAAATGAACAACTTTTCCTATGGGACCAATACCTCAAAATAAAACGAGATTTTAAAGAACACGAAGAGTGCAATGTTATTTATTTCAAATGACCTAAGAGTCGTCTTGTCAGTACCTAAGATAAAATTTAAAAAATAATGGTTTATAATGTTTTCGCGACTGTTACACGTGAAATAAAATCGTATGGACAAATTAATGTCAACTTCGACCATGAAAACTGTAAAGTTTTCGAAACGTTAGGTGTAAAAATAATGTAATATATACAGGTGAAATTTAATTCATTAGCATACGTTTAAGGATTGACTCAGACCACGAATCTAAAGAACTTTCATTATGAGAACTTCGACAACGTGAAAAAAATATATTTAATCATACAAAAGTGAAATATTTACTTGGCCAAAATCTATGGATCAGCTAATTTTTTTTCGCAATTTTGGAGTTGGTCCCATAGTGAAAGTTGTTTAGATTCGTGGTCTTAGTCACTCCTTCAGCGTATGCTAATGAATTAAATTTCATCCTGTATAGCGATAATACCGTATTAAAGTGCTCTAAACTTAGCTTTAAGTAAATTAACGTCACCAATATTTTGTTGTAAAATAAATGTTAACGTTCACCAAATGATATGTAAAGTATCTTATTCTTATCCTTACTAATATTATAAATGCGAAAGTGAGTTTGTTTGTTTGTTACGCTTTCACGCCGTAACTACTGAACCGATCATCATGAAATTTTGCATACAAGTTCTCTGGAGTACAGAGAAGGACATAGGCTACCTTTTATCCCGGGAAAAAGTACTATTCCCGAGGGTTCAACATTGACGCGGGCGGAGCCGCGGGCGAAAGAGCTAGTGATGAATAATTGATATTTGACTTTGACTTTTGAGTGATTTTTTATTTCAATTTTAAGAAATAGGTACCAAATTGAAATTTTTTGTGACGTTGTACCTGGTTTTTATTTGTCCTCGTTAGGTACTTTGTAGGTTAAAAGAACAAATGCCTAACTGCCTTGTACTTATTGATCCTCATTTTTTTACTTGTGTGTTTTCATTATTTTATATCTACGTACATTTAAATCGAATTATATGTAGTTAGATACACCAAAATCACTCTTATAAGCAACACTTCATTGTATACTCATTAATTACAACCCAAATTAATATTTTATAGCCCGTCTGAACCGAAGTTATAAAACGTAGTTAATTTTTTAAACTGCCCATTTAAGAGAAGTAGTCATATTTTATTTCCATATCAATCATTTCCTTATTATTTGCAAAACACGATGGTTGATGATAATTATTTTAATTTTAATATTTCCTTATTATGCGTTATAACTATTGATTTATGCATCTATACAGGAGACCCGTTGAAAAATCATTCATATAATCTATTAAAAAGTAGGTACTAATAGTACTTTATGTTCTAGAATAACGAGGATGTAGTACAATCTTGAAACAAATAGTTTATCAGAATATGTATAGTCACGAGTGTAGTTTATATTTTATTAGTATACACGGTGAAATTTTGATCGTTTTGGACCCTTAAAGGGGTGATTCAGCCCGACAATATAAACAACTTTTCCTATAGGAACAATGCTAGAAACTCAAAAAAAAATTCGACATTCCCGTACAAACTGGCCGGGCGGCAAAACTCTTTTGTATGGAAATGACGAAATTTTTATTGAGTTCTTTGCATTGGTCTCGTAGAAAAAGTTGTTCATATTGATGGTCTCAGTCAACCCTTTAAAGGTCCAAAACGATCTAAATTTCACCATGTATATTTATATGTACATATACATTTATGTAGGTATTTAAAAAACGTATGTATTTTAAATCATAAATTATTTCTTTATTTTATCTCCTATCACTATGCGCCACCTGTTTATGTTCCTTATACTTTCTCCATCTCTTTGGGGGTTGTCTGGAAGAGATTGCTCTAAGCGATAAGACCGCCTCTTGTGCTAAACTTAGTAATATAATTTAAAAATGTTGTATCCTTTTATTTGGGGCAATAAAGTATAATTCATTCACGAGCATTTATATAAGGTCCATTTAAATTATTTTAAAGGCTGGTCAAAAAATATTCTTCTTTTATGACGCCAAATTGTAATATTGAGTTTTAAATAATTTTAAAGTAATACAAAATTCCAACTAGCACATTTCGAAAATTTCTTTGACCTTATTGTAGTTCCCAACTGTACAAAAATGATGTGTTATCTATATCAGTATTTGTAATTTAAGTAAAACTAATTACCCTTGGACGAATAATCGTCCAAGTAATTACCCCACTTATTAAGATGTATGTTGCATGATCAGACCATTGATACTGTAAGTAATAGTCTATTTCTGATATCTCCACCATCGAAAATGCAACCTTATGCCCTTAAAATAAGGTTTATGATTGCAGTAATTAATACTAGCACCCTAGCGATAACCCTATCATAGGGAAATCATTTTACGGTGAGGCCGTCACGCACCTTGTGGCAGAAGGGGAATGCGATGCGATGCAATTTCAAAATTGTGACAGACCTCCGATCAAGTGTTCTCTCAATCATTTGGTTGGTTGACTGGTAAGTCCCACGTCCATCCATCTTTCTCTACCGAGAAAGATCCTTTATGGGATAAGTCCGCCATTGTATATTACTTTTCGTATATACTATGTATTATGTTCCATGGATTCTTTTCGTACAATAAAGATATTACAAACAAACAAACAAGTGTTTTAGTTTAAACGTACCTATGTGTGAAATATTATTGCGCCCAAATACTCATTTATTTAAAATTCATTAATAACGGTTTAGTATTTTGATTGAAGATGGTTTTCTTACTTTGATTAATCGGTTTAATACTTTGATTGAAGTACTAAACCGATATTGATGAAATTTAAATAAGAACAATTGAAAAATACCCTTTCAAATGAAAAAAAAGATTTTTCGCATCCCTTCATAAATGACGGAGATATGAGGTAAAAACCATTAAAGAAAACATACAACTTTTATTTTTTTGAAGTCGGTTAATAATCACAGAGTGCTTAGGGTGTTGAGCTTTCAAGCTTCAGTTGGAAAACGTGTTTTCCTAAATACCTATATGACCAAGTTCTCGTAGATATTTTTTTTGATCTACGGGTCAAAATTAGCAGCTTTGCTTGTGGGATTTATATGAATAGTTGTTCAGACGGACTCCGTCACACATGCAATAGAATGTTGGTGATTAATTTACAAATATAAATTTGCCGTGTGGTATCCGGCAGAGTAGAATAGGACCACTCCAAGTCTTACCGTGGATGTCGTAGAAGGTGACTTAGGAAATACAAGCTAAACAAAGCTTATAAACATCTGTGAGACCTCTCCAACCCCTCTCGCCAGCGTGGAGAGTGTAGGCCAAGTCATCTGACTGCTCTGGTCAAGTATGGCTCTAGTAGTACAGAGAGGGTCGTGCTCCTGTAGTGGAGACTAAAAAAACAGACCTGATGATTAGATGAAATATAAATTTACAATACTATTTTAGTATTAAATAAATATGTTATAGGTACTTTTTAACAAGAATATTTTTCGCTAGAATTTTTGATTCGTATACTTATTTTTTTAATAAAGTTACTTATGATGAAAACTGGAAATTTACCTTCGATAAGAAAATTTTTTTTTCCTAAAATTATTTTCGGATTACATCCTATAACTACAAGTAAATGTAACATTAATATTAATAACTTTACTTAAATAATTTGATATTGTTTTAAATACAGTTATAACTAGCAGATATAACTGACCTCTCTAAAACCAGAGGGTCTAATTTATATGCCTCCGACTGTACTTAGATAGTAGGTAGGCCAAGTCCTCTGACTGCTCTGGTCAAGCATGGCTCTAGTAGTACAGAGAGGGTCTTGCTCTTGTAGTGGAGAAAAAAAAGACCTGATGATGATGATGATGTACTTAGATATTATTGAAGAGAAATCAGTGTTGTAGGGTACATTTTAAATGATTATAGTTTCATGCATATTAGCTGACTTAGGACGGTAAGGGTTTGACACTACGGATGGATGGAGCAACACTAATAGTGCGTATAATAGCTTGCATTGTTTCGTACGCGATGTGCGGTTGTCATGTGGGAACTAATCTATAGATATACTAGCTGTGTCCGCTGTTGTGAATATACTTGTGGGTATCTAAATAAAAACTAGTCTTGGTCCAACCTGCCTTTCTTTACAACACCCGCGTCTCCGTTCGCGTACATTTCTATTGGGGATACGTGTTATCCACGGAGTAAGAGTCTTATCATAACTAAAGAAAAAATATAAGTAGCCTGTCCTGTGTGCTGTAGGTCTAAAAGTTTATCTACCAAGTTTCATAAAATTTAGTTAATTAGTTTAAGTGTATGGAGGAAAATACATACATTCATAGATACAGAAAAAGTTCTAAGCATCCTCAATTTAGTTTCGGTATCATGTATAGAGCTTATGTACTTACTCCATGACCAACCCTTACAGATTTAATATTAGTACCTATTGATTAATGAAATAAGTGAGGCAAAAACTTTGTACCTCTTTTTACGAAAATTGCGCGAACGGAGGAGTATGAAATTCGCACACTTATAGTTTGTATAGAGAAGGAGTACAAAATGCATTTTTTTACTATGCATAAAAGTACATTAAATCAATAAAAAAACATTACACTTACTACTATGTTACATTACACTTACAACTTATAATTCAAATTAATTATAGTCGAATTTCGACCACTGGACGGCCACTAGTATCAAATGGTCTTTCACCGAGGCTCAAAAGTCCAGGTTTACGGTTTACCAAAGATCTGGAGCTTCAGCTTAAGACTTATAGATAAAGTAATAATATACCCCGAACTGCAGTCTTTAACTCAGGTTCAAGAACCTGAACGGTCTTAGTGCAAAATCTGCCAGATATAAATGCCGACCCTGAAGAAATCTTTTCACGCCCGCATGTTGTAGTCACTCGGGAAAACCATGGCTGGGAGTTCGTTCCACAACCTAAACGTACGTGGAAGAAAGTTTCTTTCTGGTAGAGATAGACCAAGAATGAGGTGGCGAGATGATCTTGACTGGTTGAAATAGTGACGGACAGAAATGAACGCTAAAACAACAAAAGGCTTTGCCCAGCTGTAAGGCGACACTAATTTCTTTTGTTATTTAATAAAGTTGAGCAAGATTTGTTTTCCATTTTCATTAAATCCAACCCTTTGAGTACTTGTTCAGACAATTATTCTACATACATAGTATCACGTCTTTTGCGGGGTAGACAGAGCCTAGGTCTATAAGTCCTTATGGCCGCATTTAGCATGCTTGCATATAGATGGAAAACGGAATCAAAATAGTGACGGGTTGCTAGCCGCATCGCTTATTGACATTAATCCGCAGATTATTAGCCAAACCCTCTATTACAATTATTCTATACTCGTAAAACCTATAGTAAAGTACAGTCATATTTTATTAATTACATTCAAATAGAAAGCGCTATCAAAGGAAAAATGGCTCTACATTCTGTTTGGCCACATACCGGAGAACTAACGCTGGTTTTTAAAGTGTATTGTATTATCTCTACATACACAATATGAAATTTCTTATCATTTGACATGCATTTTATTCTTCTTCTTGCTCAGTATGTTCCATTTTTATTATACTTTTACTATATCAGGGCTATTGAAGGCTGTTTGAGGATATATATTGCATATAAAAAAAGACCATTCTTATTAATTTTTTCACATTTTTTTACCTTAGTGGATACTAAATAATTTAACCCGTCAAACCCTGTTTTGTGTTATTTGAAAGAGGATGCTAACCAATTAGTCTCAGGTTAATTTTATCAAAATTGGTTCAATAGTCTGACTGAAGATGTTTTTTTCTTAAATATAAAAGATTATTGATATTTACAAAGAATATGCAAAGCTTATCTCTGAGTTACTATATTATTATACATATTAAGATGTATCTTTTAACTGCATATTATAGTATTAAATATCTTTTTACTTTTATCAGTCAAAATGTCACGTCCACGCATTGTTCTCTCAGCTGAATTCGCCAACACAGTTCACCTTTTTAATCCGTTTCATTCAAGAGCCTCCGCATTAGGCCAGCAGCTGTCGTGCGTTCCCCTACACCACTTTTTTCGATTAGCACCGTGTAATTAACACGTGTCCTTTTCACACCACGTGAGAGTGAACGAGACGGAAGTGCTGCAGGGTCATTTGGGCGAAGAAATTAATAGATGCAAGAAAAAATTGGTTGTGTTTCTGATTTGGGCATTAGCTCGTACAACTGCTGATCAAGTGGAAACTTTGACGTTTTGGCCTTTGTTTCTTTGTAATTGGGTATTTTTTTAAGAAGTGCAGTGTTTTGTTTTACATGAAGCTGATTAATTTCAGCATTAAGAAGTCCTATGCCGGATAAATGTTATCTCCCAAGGATTTTTCATTCCATGGGAGGATATTGCCTATACTCACCACGCTTTGCAGGCGGGTTGGCGAGCACAGTTTCTTTGGCTTCTTGTTATTCCGATGGGCAGCAGTATCGGAAGCAATTTTAAGCCAGAGAGGGATATGAATTTATTGAATTTGGGAAGGAAATGAAGGTATAAGGATACTCTCTCTTGAATTAGCAGGATCTGGCAAGTGAATTCAAGTATTAGGATACTACGCACAAGGATGAATGGGGGAAAAATAATTAGCAGCTCGGGAGGCCGGGCGCGCACATCCGATACCCATACCTGCAGCCACCGGCCAAGCAATTGAGGTGACACACCTGGCTCCTGACCAGCCGAATAAATCCAAATAATGATATATTATGATGTGTATATTAAGTTATATATTTTTATTTTTCAAATTTGAAGTATTTTGTTATACCTAATTTTATTTACATAAATACATAGTATCACCTCTTTTTCCCTTACGGCGTAGACAAAGCCTGGTCTAAAAGACCTTATGGCCATATTTAGTATGTTGGAGGGCGTGTAGATGGAAAACGGAATCAAATAGTGATTGCTATTGCCGTATTGCCTATTGACATGAATCCGCAGATTTTAGCCCAATCCCTCGATCATCTTTTACGATCTGCGCGGGAAGAAAGCAGCCGGCACATTCTACATTTTTTCTTTTTTCCCAGACCAGAATATCGATAAAAGCTTTTTGGAAAATGTTAATTTTGATAAAATTTAATTTTTCTATGACATGATATAGATTAGATATTGTAGAGGCATATTCATGCGCTTGCGCAATTTATTTTAGTTTGTCGTATAAGTAAGATGTTTTTTTCGATTATCGATATTTTAGTTCAATTAATTCTTATCATCTAATTTTCAATAATTATAATAGCAATTATTAGTAATTAAGTATTGATAATTTTGCCTTGTACACGAATATACTTTGAGGTCAAAATTCTTTTCAAATTGTATTTTAAATACCTAATAAGAACATAATTGGTTTTCATTTGAATAATTACTTAAAATTAAATAAAAACTTGTGTCTTTGACCGCACGATTATAATATGAGAATGGTCGAATAATTTATAAAATGGTCAATGTCTGATTTCATCTATTAAAAACCAATTTGAAGATCATGAGGTGAATCACGCACGTTATTACACGTAAAAACCGTTTTATGATAATAAGTATCGATAAACGTCAATTTTTATTTTATAGTAATAACTCAATATTTTATTTTCAAAATGATAAGATAAGAACCTAGGTAATTATCATTTTGAAAATGAATTTGTGGACAATAAAATAAGGATTTTTTTATCCATACCTCTCATTAAACACGAGAGTAAAATGTTCAAGCTAACGGCTTAACGTGCCTGGATCGGACGATTCGGGATTTGAGATTTATGATCTGAATTAAATTCAACATAAAAATGAAAGAGTTTGTTTCTTTACTCTTGATACGTAGAAACATACACACACATACACACACGAAACGTAAATATTAACTTAACTGAGACATGGATAAACAAGCAAACCAGAATATCTACGTTAAAAAAAATTAAAACGAAATCACGTAAATTTTCGGCGAGATCGGTA
The DNA here is from genome assembly GCA_947532085.1 of Elegia similella. NCBI lineage: Eukaryota > Metazoa > Arthropoda > Insecta > Lepidoptera > Pyralidae > Elegia > Elegia similella. The sequence goes on from OX383933.1 coordinate 8,855,715, forward strand.
AAAAACGAAGTTAAAAAGTGAAAAAAGAATACCTACGAAAAATGCAACACATGTATTCGAACCAATCAGCTGGTTGATTCCATACGCCCCGCCCCTGACTTTCTACTTTGACACATCAAAAACACAATATGCCATTTCAGCAGTTTTCAGCGACTACGAATGATGTGTCTATGGTAATAAAAAACTCTTTGTCCAACACGTGGTCTGTTCTGCTCTAAGTTTTCTGAATAAGCGGAAGCACGAATTGCATTCTAAAGAAAAAAATTCTATTAAAAATAAAAACTTCGAAACAATATTCAAAAAAGTTGCTAACCAAGTTTTTGTATACAAAGTATTTAAATATTCTTCCAAATTAAATAAAAAAAGTAAAAGATTATTTCAAGCCAGGATAAAGCTTGTTGATACTAATTAAAAAAAAAAAAACAAAGTTTAGCAAGCGATAAAAAATTATAATGAAGGATCTAATCGAACTTACAATATTCCAGTGGCCGCGTAGCTGTCGGGCTTAGATTTGTTTTCGTAGCAGTGACGTTGTTAATTACCCGGCGCCCGCTGATTCATCACTTTATAGCGTCTCAAAGCAATTCAGGCCAATACAATTTATAACACTGCAAAAACAACTCCAGTTCCTCTTAACAATCCCCAAAAACACAGTTCAAAATCCGAACGCACTCAAAAAGTTTCGTTGCGGTTGACAGAAGACGCGCGAAACGTTTTTTTTTCACTAACTGTCAAACGGGGCACGGGCGAACGCAAATACGGCTGTTCCCGTCAATACGCTGACGTTCACTAGTCGCGACGCGGCCAAGTCGAGGAGAAGAAGGCAGCGGTCTCCGCCAACCCGCCTTTCATTCGTCTCGCTCTCTCGCGGCTATGCCCGCCCGCACCATTTTTACGGTTTAACCGACTCAATTCAATTCAACTCAACTCAATTGTCGTAGCGCAAATGCCTTCGCACTGGACGCTAGAGTGAGACGTATAGCGTTCGGCTTATTTCAAGTAGTGTAAGTTTTCAGCGAGGCTTTTTATTTATTTCATGACATTTATGTTGAAATCGTGTCTTTTGAAGGGGATTTTGATAGAAAACAGTCTTGTATCGGGAGTTTAAAGTAAGAACCTGCGTTCGGAAATGCGGAATACAGCCTTAATCTTAGTTTAAGACGCAGCAGTGGCCACGGATAGGTCTGTTTCGCTCGCGCCACTATCGTCCGGCGAGCGCTGGCTCGGCGTGCGAGTGAGAAATCCGATGGCCGATAGGCGTTACCGATTCGCTCAGCTCTTGCCGCTGGGTGTGTAAAGTTTTAGGCCGAAACATGTAAAAATGCATCTTGAAAAAAAGTTATGTATTAAAAAAAGAAGCTTAGTGCGCGGTGGGGGGACATTAATGCTGGGAGGTGGCGAGGATGGCTTTTTTCGCATGCTGTATTTTCGGGGGTGTTCGTTTAACTGGACAATGCATTATCGGAGTGCTCTATTCGGACGCATCACCTTAGTGCCCCATTTGAACCCAAAACCTGTATTTTCCCCCCACGCAACAAAACATTTGAAATAGGCTTTTATCCCAAAAGTTTAACTATATATACTCATGCACATGCATAAAGACAACAATTTTTAAACTAAAAACCTGATCAAGGTACATTTTTGTTGCAAGTAAAAAAATACTTGATTTTTTTTTAAATTCTTCCAGAAGGACAACAAACTGACATTTTTGATCAGTTTTCTTTAAGTAACTTACTTCTTTAACAGCTGTCAGATCTTGGACATTAGTTAACTCGATGTGATAAGTAAAACTGGCTTTTTCCTAGCTTTATATGAAATGTGGTGATTCACAGATTTATTCTGAAAAAAGAGCTATGCGTGATCTTTAGAAATCTCTTGTTTTATAATAATTTATAGAAGGTTATGAATTATGATAAACTATAATAATAAAAATAAAAAGGAGCTGTTTAGTATTGACAACGAAGTTAGTTAAAAAATTCTGAGCAGTTACCATTTGACAACTTTTACCTGCACAGTATATAAATAAATTATAAAAACTAAACAAAACATAGACCAGTAACGTTTTATGAAAAAAAAAAATAGAAAAAGCGCACCATTTTCATACGGTTTTTTTTTGCATTTACAGTGCTTTTCTGATGTATTAAATTAAAATATAAGACATTGTGAAAAAATAAAAATTAAAGTTTTAACCAGCGTCCTGACGTAAGTCTAAGTACGACGTGGACCTTTTTCACCATATCTTATTTCTTAACTTAATAAGAGTAGAAAAGTGCAAGTAATATCGCCCACTGACAATTCCATACATAGAGTATTTTTTAGTTTTACTACAAATTTACGATTTTCGGGTGTCTTCCTTTATTCCTGATTGACCTTACTTCATGTCAAATATCATGATAATAGGTCTACGGTGAGTACTCTATAGTCTATAGGTCTTGATTCACATCTCTCTTCTCATCTATCGAATTTGAGAAAATTGGCAAAATATGCAACACAATAACTTTAACTTTTGATCTCGTAAAGGTAAAAGATTGAATAAAAAAAGAAAATTTAACGATTTTTTTAATTCTTCACGAGACTATAGATTACAAGCATCATCATCAGGTCTTCTTAGTCTCCACTGCAGGAGCATGACCCTCTCTGTACTATCGGAGCCATACTTGGCCAGAGCAGACAGAGGATTTACATAGATTACAATATATGATAACAATTTCATTTAGATACGTCTTCGTGATCTTAAGAAAAATTATGTTGACAGAGAGACAGACAACCGAGTGATCCTGTATGGGTTCCTTTATCTTTTGAGGTATACATATATATTGAGAAGACATCCTTAAAAAAATAGTGGATCACATGTTGTCAACTAGCTGTTTCTATACTTTTCTTTATAAAACTAAGACTATTCCTTACGGGGTGGACAGAGTCAAATGTCGCAAGGCCAAAGGCAAAGTTTAGCCGGACGATTTTTTAAATGTAGGTAAGTTTTAATTTAAACGAGCGGACGAGCCACCTGATGGAAAGTGGTCACCGTCGCCCATGAACATCTACAACACCAGAGGAGGTGATGATACGTGGTCGAGTCTAAAGATGCATCTAAACACGCTTTTTAAAGGACCCCAAGTAATAGCACGCAGGGAAAACCTCGATTGGTCAAATATATATAGATTCTGATATCTAAAATGGGAACCGGATAACTGGAAATAGCGACAAGTGGATTCATCGTCACTTACCATCAGGTGAGATGGGAGACAAATGCCTACTTCAAAAATTAGTAAAAAAAAAGTGGCTAGCTGTTATTATAAATAGGCGATGTCCTAGGTATTTATAAAACCCCAGGTTAACGCATTCAATATTGAACACGTTCGTTGCCAACTACGATTATACTCGTACACAATAAAAATCCATTGTTATAAAATACCGGCAGCGAATGTGTTAACTCGAACTCATCTACGGAAGGTTACGCATGTGATAAGCTTATTGTTCTAATGACGAAACTCCGGCAGCTATCAAGAACTGTTTAGAATAAAGCAAGCAATTGGTCAAATACACTAAAAAGCCTGTGACATAGAACGATTAGAAATTGGGAACGGTTGAGAAATTTGAACTTACCTCATGAATATTTTCCGTGTGTAAGTATTATTTTTAGGATTTCGTACCTGTCCTGTCCTTACCCTTTGTAAAGAACTCTCTTACTAAGCCTTCGATGTCCGTCCGACTGTTTATCTGTCACAGGGCTAAACATGTGACAGGTTATTTTTTAAAATAATGTGTTTTATATAATAAAAACAAAGTATAAAAAATAAAAATAAGGGTGAGCCGTACAAGCAACGTGGTTTTTAACGTTTTGTGTAGTTACATATTCTAATAGTGGTAATAAAACCCTTCATGTGCGGTTCTGACTCGCACTTGGCCAATTATTTTTTTTAGTTTAAACCTTTCATTGGGGGTCTGAACAATTGAAAAAATATGCACCGATTGGCTACAAAGATGCAAGGCAAGACTGGCCAGTACACTTACCTCCAAAATTGTTTACTGTCTAAATCGTCTTAAAGGTCATCACATAGGTTATAGGGTTATGGGCCATCATCATCATTAGCAGCCTGCGGCAGTCCACTGCTGGACGTAGGCCTCTCCCAAGATGCGCTACCTTGCTCGATCACCAGCTATGCTCATCCAATTGCTGCCAGCCGCCCTACGTAGATCGTCGCTCAAAGTAACCAACATATGTTGGTTACTTATCTACGCTATATTGCTATATAGTAAGCTGCAAGCAAGCTGAATAGAGCAAGAGAGTTCTGCAGTGGAGACCGCGTATAGGTGAGCGAAGTGTGGGACGCCCCCCGGCTAGATGGATTAAGGGTATATACAACTATTGTATTTATTTAAACAACTATTGTGGGTTTATTATCAACCATTGCTACATAGGAAATAAATGAAAAACTATAGATACTCGACCTAGTTCGCAAAATGAGTATGGCAAGTCATTTTTATGGTTCCGTACCTCGAAAGGAAAAACGGTTTATTATAGGATCAGTTAACTGTAATAAAAACAAAATCCTTATTCATAACCGTACTAATATTATAAATGCGAAAGTAAGTTTGATTGTTACGCATTTACGCCGTAACTTCTGAACCAATCGTCATGAAATTTTGCACACGAGTTCTCTGAAGTACGTAGAAGGACATAGGCTACCTTTTACCCGGGGAAAAGTACTATTCTCGAGGGATCGACATTGACACGGGTAGAGCTGCGGGCGAAAGCTTGTAATAAATAAAATTAATTTACTGAATCATCCTTTTTCTCAAGTACGCGTGAAGGTATCAAGCTGAGATTCATGTCAAATACTCAGATTTACTGTCTTTTGGAGCTGTGAAAAAATTCAACTTCTAAGCCAACGCAATCAAAATATACAGCCGTTTATGCCGCAAATTTTCGACATTCGTAAGGGAATCAAAACCTTCCGTAAAATCAGAATCTTGAAATTTAACGAAGCAACGTCTTACAACACAGATTAAAGGAACATTGCAAAAAGGATACATTTTTAGGTATATAATAAAAATAATTTTAAACTTATCCTAATCCTAACTAATATTATAAATGCGAAAGTGAGTTTGTTTGTTTGTTCGTTTGTTTGTTACGCTTTCACGCCGTAACTACTGAACCGATCATCATGAAATTTTGCATACAAGTTCTCTGGAGTACGGAGCAGGACATAGGCTACCTTTTATCCCGGTACAAAGTACTGTTCCCGAGGGATCGACTGTGACGCGGGCGGAGCCGCGGGCGAAAGCTAGTTATAGATAATGGTACGGAACCCTGCGTGCGCGAGTCCGACTCGTACTTGGCTGGTTTTTTCTAAATATGCAATTTGTTTTAAGAAAACAAAACTGCATATAATCCAGCAATTATATTTTGCAGCTTCATTCTAGCCATTTAATGTATACATTTAGCGCATGCAACTCGTGCCAGTATGTAAATAATTCGTTTACGAAGAGCAAAGTTATCGATATCGGATATTAAGTGAGTATTATAATAAAGTTATTAGGAAGATCTGAAGCGACCGTAACTCGATCACGAGACACGCTGCACAGTATCTGTGGCTGGTCAACGCCGCTCTTAGCCGGGTTACTTGATTTATTTAAATAATTGCTTAGTTTTCATAATTTAATGTTAATAAATTTAAGTTAAATAAGTATATACGGACAAATCACACAGATTGAGCTAGCCCCAAAGTAAGTTCGAGACTTGTGTTATGGGATACTAACTCAACGATACTATATTTTATAACAAATACATATATAGAAAAACTTCCAAGACCCAGGCCAATCTAATAAATAAATAAATATATACGGACAAATCACACAGATTGAGCTAGCCCCAAAGTAAGTTCGAGACTTGTGTTATGGGATACTAACTCAACGATACTATATTTTATAACAAATACATATATAGATAAACATCCAAGACCTAGGCCAATCTGAAAAAGATCATTTTCCATCTTGACCTGGCCGGGGATCGAACCCGGGCCCTCGTGTCGGTTGGCGTGTTAACCACTGCGCCACGGAGCTCGCTATTAGTTTAATACAGCCAATCCTTACTTTCATACTTTGTAATGTTAAAATGAAGGTCTATTTCCCTTGCTCACGACATCAATTGTGAACTGCTGGATCGATTTGACTAATTATTATTTTTCGTGTTTGTTTTTCTCAGGAGAAGATCCTTATGAAAGAAAATATTAAGAGTTTTGCGCGGAAAATTAAGAGCGTGGTAAAACAACGGGTCAACTAGTAATATTATACTTAAAAGCGAAAGTAGGTAACTCTGTCTGTTTGCTACCACTTCACGCTACCTCTATTAAATCAATTGCGATGATTTTTAGGGTTCGTACTTCAAAAGGAAAAAACGGCACCCTTATAGGATCACTTTATTGTCCGTCTGTCTGTGTGGCAAGACACTTTTTCTCAGGAACCCGTAGAGGTATCAAGCTGAAATTTATACCAAATACTCAGGTCTACTGTCCCTTGGAGCTGTGAAAAAATCAAACTTCTAATCCAAGGCAATTAAAAAGATACAGCCGTTTATGCCGCAAAATTTCGACTTTCGCATGGGAATTAAAACCTAAGGTACTACCCGTGAACTCAGAATATTAAAATTTGGTACGAAGCAACGTCTTTAGCACAGATAAAGGAAAAATTGTGTATGGCATACATTTTTAGTTACATCATATAATAAAAATATTATGTAGATATTTTTATTATATAATGTATATATTTTTTACTTATTATTAGGTAGATAACGGTACGGAAGGCCCTTAGCGCGCGAGTGCGACTCGCACTTGGCCGGTTATTTTTGTGTTTAATGTTTTGGTGCTAGCTACACTAAGTGAGCTTTTGCTACTTCACCGGGCGTTTGAACCGAGGGCAGAGTGCCCTCAGCCTTTATAGACAACATCACCAACTTCACTCTCAGGAGGGACTGTCCTCGGCTTTGGGCGTTGCATGTATGCGCAAGGCTTGGAGAGACAGCAAACTCTCATATTGCCTGATGGCCGCGATTACATGCATGCATAGCCTGAAGGGCCAATCTGAGAATCTATATATGGCTTTTGTAGCTTTTGTAGAGTAGCAACTCTCATCTTTTACCATAAGGGCCGAAAGCTACGTGGCCAGAAGGGCCTATACTGGGTGCAAGTCACCCGGGACCACCGGGTGGTGACCAGTAATCGGAGCTAATCCTACTCTACGCACTCAATTCTGGTGGCGAGTGCGACGGGGTCGGATGGTGGGATTCCTCTGGCTATTCGGAGCCGAAGAGCGGTCGGGGCAGGATGAAATTTGATATGGTACCTCCATTTTTGGCCTCCTTGAGAAGGACTTATAGTACCCTTCATTCCGGAAGCCGGTGCCGGAGCCGGAGCATGGAGCATGGAGCAATATAATACTTATGTTTAAAATACCCAACTCATATTTTTTTTTATGATATAGGGCGGCAAATGACCATGCGAGTCACCTTGATGGTAAGGGATCACCGCTTCCCATGGACACCTGCAACACCAGGGTGTGACATGAACGGTGCCGGCCTTTCAAGGAGTTCGAGTCGAGGACTTGGGGGAAGGAAATGGGGTGAGGATATGGGAGGAAATGGCGGGGTGGATGGATGGGCCTTCGGCTCATCCTTCCACCCCGCTGCACAAAGCTTTTACTCAAACGTTTTCTGTGAGAGTGTAGTACTTCCCCGGACGAGCCGGTCCAATCATGTTACTAGCAAAACTGAATTCTGCTTGTAGCGTAGGTCTTACCACAAGGGGCCTGCTATAAACACGTACATCGGCCAAGGCGACTTGTAATTTCCCCTAACAGCCACGGCTTCCACCATGAGCGGCAGCAATGGCACTACAGTGGACTTTTTTAACTGTTTCTAGATCGCGTAAGTATTATTTGATAAATATTTTTTAATACAACATGATTTTGAAATTCCGAGCTATATACTAAAAAAAAATTATACAAAATCCATAATAAAATACAGAATAGCACAAAAAAGGTAAAAAACTAATAAAAAAATTAGACCTCCAAGTCCCCGATAAGCTGGCAAAATGTTCTATGGGAAGTCTGTTTTAGGGTTCCATTTTATTAATATGACTACGCTGTCCATCTGCTGTCTGTCTGACTGTCCTTTGTTACCAAGCTGTATCTCATGAACCGTGATATTTTGATTCTTTCGATTTTATATATGATGTATTTCTGTTGCAGAATAAAATAAATATTAAACTACTTATACAATTATATGTTCATTCTTCTTTTGTCGAGTCTTAATGGTTCCATTTGATTACATTTCTTTTGGCCAGTATTTGGCTACGCTAAATTAGCCTCATTGAGGTCCTGTATCATGCAAGTTATGGCACGACAGAAGGTGAGACATGGACTGATTGGCATCGCAGATACTCAGATTGTTGGTATAAAAACCCTATCTAACTCTATTTTCTCGATATCTTCCAACGCCAGCCCGAAGTCGGTTAAGGGACTTCCAGACTGCCCAGGGAAGATTGTTGTCCATTGAAACATCGCTTAAGAGTTACCTTGAAAAATCCAGGGTATACTAATATATAGTTACCGTCATTGATTCATCTCCCTTATTCGATACTTATAAATATTACTTTTCATATTAATAATCGTATTCTATCGATACTTTTTTGACGTGATAACGTCTTATAAATTGACGCACGAAAAAGTGTCTCGTTCCGTGTGCAACAAGAGATAGAGAAGCACGATCGACCTAAGCGTTCGGTTTGTGACGCATCTATCTTCCACCGATAACATGTGAAATTATCGCTTGTAAACCGACTTTACAGACAATCAATTTTTTTCGCACTACTTCAGCTCTAACACAAACTATAACCGTGTTATATAGGTAGACTATCTTTTGCCCGCGGCTTCGCTCGCATTAAGAAGTAGTAGTCATAGTAGTTTTATGCATGCAAAGTCTCAGCCCAATCGGTTTAAAATTGAAAAAGTTACATACAAACTTTCATCCCCTATTTTATTCCCTTGGGGGTAGAATTGATCATAATCCTTTCTTAGCGGATGCCTACGTCATAACATCTACCTGCATGCCAAATTTCAGCCCGATCCGTTTAGTGGTTTGGGCTGTGCGTTGATAGATCACTATGTCAGTCAGTCAGTCACCTTTGAGTTAAATATATAATTTAGATTAAATGTCTCCTCTTTAGTCTCCTACATCTTTGATCTATGCAAGCACGCTGTCATTGACTGAAATCATCAAATTATTCTTCAGTCGCGCTCCCACCAATTTTGTTATCGTTTCATCCTTTACCTATATCTATGCCAGCACCTATCGCTATTGGAATACGTGACACTGACATTAAGTGGCATAAATATATCTCGAAGTGCTACTTTGTGCTTTAGAAAGCACGTTAAGCCGTTCCGGCTGTCATTATTAGGTGGAAGTCGTTAAGCTATGTCAGATTACTTTAGATAGCTTAATAAATCCGACAATATTCTCTGATTTGCAACTATACAGATCTATACCAATATTATAAATGCGAAAGTAACTCTGTCCACCTATCTGTTACCACTTCACGATCAACTATTAAACTAATTGCGATTAAATTAAATATGGAAGTAGTTGGAGGCCGGAAGGACATAGGCTACATTTAATCTCAGAATAATCTACTGATCCTAAGGCAAAACTAGTTTTACAATAGTTATAACATAGATAGATTGATAGAAGTTGCTGGTTATTATACTTTTGTGATAAATATTTCTTGATATGACTGAGGAGAAGATGGCGAGGCTATTTTACTGGATGGCAGCAACCCCAATCGGGAAGTGTGGAAATAGAAAGAGAGGCCCAACAGACCCACTGTTGGGCCTCTCTTTCTATTTCCACAATGACAAGCTAAAAATATTTTTTTTATATTTAAGTTATTCAGCTATTTGAGATCATAACAAGACGGGTAGTTTTTAATCTTATAACTATAAATCTCCTTTTTTCCAACTAAATATTCAAAAGTCGCACCACACTAAATGTGCACACAAAATAAATGTAATTCTATAACAAAAAATCACATTTTTGCAAACAATAAAATAAAATCTCACACCAAAAATACTGACTTGCACAGTAAGAAATATCCACATAAAATAATTTTAATCCTATAACTATAAATTCTAACTTAACGAACCTACTTTTCCGGCAGCAGCTCGGTTCTGATGGCGATTCGTTTTCTGATGTGGTTGCTGTTCTAACCTAACCTACTTTTCTGGTAGCAACTCGTTTTCTGGTGGGGTCGCAGTTCTAACCTAACCTACTTTTCCGGCAGCAGCTCGTTTCTGATGGCGATTTATTAATGGAGAGGTATATTATTGTAATGCATATTTAGAAACCAATTTTAGAAATTCAGTTGGAACATTAGATAAATTAGTGTGCAAGTCAGTATTTTTGTTAGACAACAAGTATTTTTGATGTAACACTGGTAAAAAAGGTCATCTACTTTTGTTTGACTACATATATTTTTTTGTTAAACATGTTTAGATATTAGAGTAGTTTATTAGCTTATTCAGTTTTCTGGTATGCAGTAAGATAATTAGTGGAGCCACTTAGTTTGCATAAATTGTAATTAGAGGTGCAGTTTAAAATATCCCTAACAAAACTAACATCAAAGACTATAAAAATCGGTTCATCCGTTCTTTGTTTTATATATTAAGATTTATCAGAACAATGTTAAGTATAACAATGTACTTGTAACTCGAATCAATATAAACACGGACAAATCTGTAACATCCGTGACCTAGAGTCTGAGCGTCTAGAGCAAACAGTTTCGTCTAACTCTCCCAAGTTAGAACGTCGGGACAGGAACTTCACCGTCTTCAGACTTTGAATGTTTTATTGCATTTTAATAGGAGTGAAAATACAATGAGACCTTGCATGATAATAAGTAGATTTTATTAACTGCCTCCTTGGTCCAGTGGTTAAGGCGTTTGCCTATAGACCTGGGGGTCGTGGGTTCAATTCCCACGGGAGCATACTTTGTTTAGTTGTTTCCAGTTTGGTTAGGACATGCAGGCTTGAAACACCTTATTGTCTGATAATGAAGATGTTTTAGTGCTTCGGAAGGCACGTTAAGCCGTTGATCCCGGCTGCCATCTAGTAGTTGTTAAAGGAACCACGTCAGAGGCCGAGAGGCGGTTCCGAAGAACTCTGACACCAGGGTGTGCATGGTCGAATGACGTGCCACCTACTCGAAATGAATGAATGAGTGGATTTTGAAATATGCTACTGATTATGTAAGCATTATCTATCTCATCAACTTTAAAAGACTGCTAAGGACACTTTAATTTGCTTTAGATAGTTTAACTTTGATTTAAATTGGTTAGAAAAGTTCATTTCAAAAGACACGTGTGATGATAAAAAAAAAACTTATATTGTAAATGATAACTTATGTATAAACTTTAAAACAACTTTTCTTATGAAACCATTTCCTTTAAATATTTGTTTTTCGTGTGTGTAAGTGGCCAACACTGGAGTCAGATTTTTCAAAAAACATCCTGTATACAAAAAAAAATTTGTTGGCTAATAACTTTAAGTAAAATTAGCCGTGTGGTATCCGGCAGAGTAGAATAGGACCACTCTAAGTCTTCCTGTGGATGTCGTAGAAGGCGACTTAGGAAATACAAGCTAAACAAAGCTTATAAACATCTAAGACACCTCTCTAACCCGTCTGGCCAGCGTGGAGAGTGTAGGCCAAGTCCTCTGGCTGCTCTGGCCAAGTATGGCCCTAGTAGTACAGAGAGGGTCGTGCTCCTGTAGTGGAGACTAAAAAGGACCTGATGATGACGAAAACTAGCGAGTTGACTTCTTGAAATTTGCTACTAAAGCATTTCTTTGACCTAAGAGGCCCACCCTTAAATATTTGCGTTTAATTTAAATAGACCTTGTATTTGATAAAAATTATACAGATTGAGATAGCCCCAAAGTAAGTTGAAGACTTGTGTTATGGGATACTATCTCAACGATACTATATTTTATACATACTTACATAGTATCACCACCTTTTTCTTTTGGGCTGGACAGAGCCTAGGCCTATAGTCATGAAAGCCACGTTTACAATGTTGGTGGGCATTAGATGGAAAACGGTCAAAATAGTAATAGGTTGCTAGCCGCATTGCCTATTAACATGATTCCTCAGATTTTACCTATTCCCTCGATCGGCTTTTACGATCTGCGCGGGAAGAGAAGTAGCTGGTACATTCTACGTGTTTTCTTTTCTCCCAGACCCAGCATGGAAGAGACTATATTTTATAACAAATACATAATTATTTATATAAACATGCCACACCCACGCTAATCTGCAAAAAAAAAATCATTTTCTATCTTGGCCTGACCGGAGATTGAACCCAGGACCTCCAGTGTTGCATCCTGGCATGATGACCACTAGGCTACAGAGCTCGACAAAAGTCTCATCATTGTGTTTAACATTAACCCGGGGTCATGGGGGTGGAAAAGTGTAACACGGCCATTGGGGTGGGTCTCACAGACCCGATTATTTAAAATGAAATTTATTCCAATACCTAATTAATTATAAACAAAATAGTGGTCCATGTTTTAGTTCCTTATGTATTTGCGTAAAAAAATAAAACAAAAATATATTAAACTATATTTTAATCATATTTATGAGAGCTTTAAAGAAACAACGACATATATCAACAAAATATTTCTCTTTTACTTAAATGTTAATTTAATAATAATTAACAATCAGTCTTAATATTTAAATGGCACTATTTTAAAGAAAACTAAAATATCTTTAGAAATAACAAACAAAAAATTACTCCAAATCATTATCTTTGGCACAGCACAGAAAGGTACAATATGTTCTAAGCAAATAAATTTATTGCAATTCTCACAGGTGTAATTTGTTTTACGGTCTTTCTTAGCTGGACACACTTGGCACCGTTTGCGAACATTATTTTTAATAATAAAAATTAATAATTAGGCTTTTTTGCAGGAGGTTCCCCTGAAGATTAACCAACAAATTTTCCAATTTTTTTTCGCAGTTCACGAGAAAGCTCTGATACATTATGGCGCTGTTTTAGGTGTTCTGTGACAAGACCGAGGCCTAGGTTTTTTATGAATCGTCTTCGTTTTGTTTTTGGACAATTATTATTAATTTTGTATATTATTAGGCCATTAATGGCAGCTATGTTCAATAAGGCATAAAAAATTGTAAGTGGCCACCTTTTAGAATTACGACTTACGTCGTACGTAGCACATAGCTCGTCGGCTACATCTACACCACACTTAGTCTTGTTATAATATGTATTCATTTCAGGTTTGCGTTGTCCCCCTGTTGTTTCATCAATGGCGTCGTCGTGATGTAAGCTAGACATCAGCAATACTATCTTGTTTTTTTTTAGGCACATGACTGACTAGTGTGACATCCTTTTGAAAACCAAATCGAGATGAGAAAACTTTAACGCCGCGAGTTTTAGTGAATTCTGCTGGAATTTGTCTTTTATTTTTCCGCACGGTACCAACTGATGTCAACTTATGTTCTTTGAGCAAATGCTGCACCAGTTCATAACTAGTGAACCAGTTATCAAAGGTAACATTTCTATTTGTTCTAGTAATAGGCTGCACAATCCGGTCAACAACATCAAAGGGCTTGTTACTTTTGGAAAAAGGGCCTTTAGGCTGCTTTCCAGGATATATCTCTAAGTTTTTGATATAAAAATTTCTTGCGTCATCCAGAGCAATGATTTTTATTCCGTATTTGGCAGGTTTGGATGGAATATATTGGCGAAATTTACACCTGCCCCGGAAAGCCACAATCATTTCGTCAATTGTTAGACAATCACTTGGTATATAAGTTTTTTTACAGTTTTCTACTAATGCTTCAAAAAATTTTCTAATTGCAGCCAAATTGTCTTATTGCATTCTTTGTTGACGGGTAGAAATATCATCAAAGCTCAAAAAACTTTGAATAAAATTAAATCTCTGTAAAGACATTACAAGCCGGAAAATGTCTACCCCTGTCCCATCAGTAGCCCATAAATCGCTCAAATTTTGTCTGCCTGATCGATAAAGACCGCTTAGATAAAGAAGGCCTATGAAAGCTTTCAATTAAATCATAGTGCATTCTTTTACATGGGTGTACTTAGATAAATTAGTACATGAAGCTATTTTAGGTCTAATGCGTGCATTAGTATGCATAAGTATGATTTGCAGCATATCCTCAGTGATGAAAACATTCCAGCATTCCACTTCAGACATAGCCGATTTAGCTTCTGTTACTACACCTGGCAATTGATGAATTATATTTTCTGCTCTGGTTCTAACATTTTGTCGATAAGGCGTCATATACCACATTGTACCGTCTTTGCCACGATACAAATCCGAAGAACACTCACGATTTGCGTTTGAAGAACTAGGCGATCCAGATGTATAATGCTCCTGCAGCGAACGATTTCTATCCGATAGCGAAGATAGCGGAATGTCATCATCATCAGTCTCTGAGATATCTTGTTCTGTGTCACTAGGATTACTGCGTTCACTTACGTGATCTTCTTCCTCGCACATTTCCTGGTCTGACATCGCTGAATCAGAGTCCGACTCTTGTAAAATCAAAAGAATGAGCTGTCGTTCTGCCTCTTCTCGGTCCATTTTTTACTAAGTACCTACAAAAAACCCAAAAAAAATTTTTACTATATATTATCAACTTTAATTGTAAACAACAACAAAAAAACAAATATAAAAGCATAAAATACAAAGAAAATAATTAAAATAAAATCTTCGTGATGTGTCTCAAAATTGTTACACTGACTGCGGGGATGGGTCTTACATACCTTTTTCAAGTTTGTCCACTTGTAACACCCGCTACGGCTGTCGCACGACTAATGCATTACCTGTGACGCATAGAACAACTCAAGAGCTCCAGCTATTGAGAAGAACGGCAACGTCGCACGCATAGTTACCGAACTAGAAGCAAAATAAAATGGGCCGGGTCTCACAGACCCAACCCCCATGACGCCGGGTTAAGGAAAGACTACCGTCCACAAGCGTATCCCAAGGATTCTTTGTTCCGTGGAGAATATTGCCGTTGCGAAGCCGCCTAGCTTGGCAGGCGGGTTGGTGAGCGCAGTTTCTTTGGCTTCTTATGCTTTGACAATGCTGCCCATCGAAAGCATTTTTAAGTTGGCGAGCTAAAGGAATTTGTTGGATTTGAGACGGGAATAAGGGTGTTGGGATACTACTCACTCGGATGAATGGGGTGAAAGCAAGTAGCAGCTCGGGCAACTATAGAAGCCGACCGAAAGAAAAGATAAAAGCTAAAGATGGCTAACAAATCGAGGCTTCCACCAACCAACGGCATTTTGATTTAAGTTTTTAACCTATACGAGTACACCCACAAATACTCTCAATAGGGCCTTTGAATGGCCTTAGGCTCTGCCTACCCCGTACGGGATAAAGTCATGATAACAAGAATAGCAGATGTCTAATACGGTGAGACAAGGCGTCATTTATGCTAGTTAAGTTATATAATCTTAAAGCACCTAATAAATCTAGACATCTAGTTTTAAATGTATTACAGTTACATCCACATATACCCAGGCGATAGGAAGAAAATGTAGTAACAAAGCAAACTACTCCAGCTTAAATCTATAATGACCTGAATAGCATGGTTTCTAAATATAACTTCTTAATATAGTCAAATTGCTGCCATAAACAAATAAAGAATTCAACACAAGGTACAAGAATAGCAGACATCTCCAGTCGAGACGAGGCAATGATAACTGAGTAAGTAAATAAAAGAATGACGTACTTTGCATTTCTTTATTAAGTGCTGCCACCTGTCGCACAAACCGAGGGAAGATGCTAAGCAACTTCAATGATTTTCGGAAGCTCATTGAAAAATAAATAAAGAAAATCTTGTGAAATTTCTGGTAGGTTTGACGTTAGTAGAAAGAAACAAAAGTTAAACTGATAATGACCAGAATCTAAGAAAACAAGTTTATAAAGTTAAATTGATCTTAAATAAAGTTTAGTTAAAGATGTAAAAATAGCTGACAACTTACCCGAACGAGATGTCGATCTAAGGCAATAATTACATAAAAAGCTAAATAACGTCAAACTCATATTACATCTCGCTACTGTCGCGCAAGCTTCATAGTAATTACGTCAGCTACATCTAGGTGGTTTGATACATACTAATACTGCACTTGGCTAAATGAAAGTATTAAAGTATTAAGTTAAATAAACCAAAATACATCCGTACAAACCTACAATGGCCTAAATCAATGTAAAACTCGTAACCTCAATAAAGTTAAATTACTCTAACAAACAAATAATGAACTCGATACAAGGTACAAGAATAAAGACGTCTTATCCGGGCGAAACGTCGATCTCAGGCAACAATTGCATAAATAGCTAAATGACGTCACAACTTTAAATCCAGCAACTTGAAGGCCGAAAGTAACCGTTTCATTAAAAATTTATAACGGGACCGATTACGTATGATTTGAGAAGTTAAAGCAATGAAGCTGTGGATCATCTATGTAAACCATGGCACGTTTCTAAATAATATTGAAAATTCAGGGTCCTTTTATCTTTGTTTATCATATATTTGTTTATATTATACTTCATCATCATTACAGACGTAAGAAGTCCACTGCTGGACAAAGGCCTCTCCCAAAGATTTTTCGTTCCATGGGAGGATATTGCCATACTACTACCTATGAAACGTAACTGCTGCTAAAAGTTAACTTTGAAGTTTTACGACCGCGAAAAGAGTCGGGCATTTTGTGTGAAATGACAGATTGCGGCGCGTCCAGTCGCGGGTCGCGCTGTCATTTTATATAAATTGCGCTACACTTGCCGCTACCACTAACCTTCAAGTGTACCTTAAGAAGTATCTGTCCTCATAAAGGATCCTTCAAAAGGCGTGTTTACAGGTATCTTAAGGGACGGCAACGCATCAGCACCTCCTCTTGTGTTGCAGATGTCCATGGGCGACGGTGACGACTTTCCATCTGGCTCGTTTGTTGATGAATATACATAAAAAAGCCTCACACTTTAACAAAATAGCATCAAATTTTTTTGTTTAAGTAAAATTTATTTGTCTATCTTTCCCAATTTCTATTGCGATTTCAGGTAGTTCCAATACGTATTAGATGCGATAGACCTCCGTCTCGTACATCGTGAGTCTGGGTCGGGCTAAAAATTAACAAATCCGAACAGATGTAATGGATAGCTTTGTTATAAACTAGTTTGGAGTGTCTATAAATACGGTACTATAAGATTAAAGAGAGATAGAATTATTTCAAATATAAGTTATGGACGAAAATCATATATCGTCTTTTTCCTTTGCGGGGTAGACAGAGCCCAGGTCTTTAAGACCTAAAACATGTTGGTGAGCGTTAGGTGGAAAACGAAATCGAAAGAGTGATGGGTTGCTAATTATAGACTTTTTTTTAATGTTTTTGTCTACAAAGACATAATTCATGATTCATATTTCATATATGATATGCCGTGTAGTTTCCGGCAAAATAGAATAGGAGTGGTCCTAGTCTCCCCATGGAGGTCGTAAGAGGCGACTTAGGAACTACAAGCTAAACAAAGCTCATAAACATCAATGAGACCTCTCCAACCCGTCTGGCCAGCGAGGAGAGTGTCGGCCAAATCCTCTGCTGCTCTGGCCAAGTATGGCTCCGGTACAGAGAGGGTCATGCTCCTGTCGTGGAGACTAAAAAGACCTGATGATGATGATGATATGATATGGCTGAGGTTTTACGGCCGCCGCCTTCTAAGGTAGCTCAGGAACCACAGACAAGTATCTGTTAAAATTAAGATAAAGATATATGTTAAGCATGTATCTAATTTGTGGGAATAAGTACACAATATTAGTTTAGATCAGAGGTTGCCAAACATTTCTTACTCATAGACCACTTTCAAAAATGTACTGGGTTTTATTTGGTGTTCCCCTGCTGGTAAAATTCTACCATATAAAATGTCAAAATGTGAAGTTTAGATATAACAATAGAAAATTGCATCGGGTGCGCGCCCAATCCTAAAGTCAAAGTGGTATACATAAAATTATGTATATTTTCATGTGTACTATTTATAAAAATAACAATGATACCAAACTAAATAGGAAATATTTTTACATGTATGACGTAAAGTAATTTTCTTTTCGTTTTTAAAGTAACAATGCAAATCATAAAATAGTAACTAGTCACAATTTTAATACGAGGGATTAACTGACATCAAATTATTAATATCCGTAGTAAACAAGAAACCCTTATAGTTTCGTCATGTCTGTCCGTCCGTCCGTCTGTCCTTCCGCGGTTTTACTCAGAGATTATAATTACTAGAAAGCTATAAATATGGAGTACATGTATCATGCCGAAAAAGTAGAAAAATAAAATCTAACGTAACGTAGAAACGTGCCTGCAAAGGCCTTTTTCTGAATAAACGTTTTGATTTTGATAATGGGATACCTTTCATTTCCTTCCCAAATCCAACAAATTCCTATTCTTCCCCAAATTTAAAATGCTTGCGATGGGCAGCAGGCAGCAGGTTCGCACTAAGTTACGTTTATATAGATAATTATATTTTCACATCTATTTTCAATGTTAGGACTAACACCGTGACGGTATAAAAATATTTTTTTTTTTTTATTAATTATTGACGTAGACCTTTGTCTCCCATCTCACCTGATGGTAAGTGACGATGAAGATTTAGATTAAGATTAAGATTTTATGTATTACGCGTGGTATCGCAGTTATCTATGGGCAGCGGTGATCACTTACTATATCAGGTGACCAGCTTGCTCGTTTGCCGTTTTATATCATACTTAATCGGATGAATGGGGGAATAGCAAGTAGCAGCAGCAGCTCAGGAGGTCGAGCGGGCGCATCCAATGCCATACCGTTGAGTAGTTGAGGATGACACCCTAACCACCTTTCAATCGTATTTTTCGATATTTATTTTATGTAGAACACACATACATATTATCACGTCTTTATTCCTTACGAGGTAGATAGAGCCTAAGGGTCATAAGACCAAAAGGCCACGTTTCAAGTGTTGGTAGGCCTAAAAGAGGAAAACGGAATCAAAATAGTGACGGGTTGCTAGCCGCATCGCATATTATCATGATTTCTTCTACGGTCTGCGCGGAAAGGGAAGCTTTTTCCAGACCAGCATAGAAGAGATATGTAGTTTTATAATAAATTCTGTTAAAACGGAGCAAACACCGGGCTCTTAAGCTGCTAAGCTGAGGACGCAAAAACAAGAAACAGGCTAAAATGAGAGAGACAATTTCCATTTAATAATGAAACTTGGTAGACGCAAACAAAATTCATAACCCAGGCATCAACAACTAATAATTAGACAATACAAACACGAAATGATTTAATGAAACACTTTAGCGGAGCGTGCGGCGGGGCGGCGGGCGGAGGAGCGACCGAGGTAAGGGCGCTGGCTACGTAATTAGATTTCCAAAGTCCGAATACACTGCTCGTACTTGTCTTCATAATAATGTAGCGCGATCATGAATCTTGATAGTTTAGTTTATA
This sequence comes from Elegia similella, assembly GCA_947532085.1. Lineage (NCBI taxonomy): Eukaryota > Metazoa > Arthropoda > Insecta > Lepidoptera > Pyralidae > Elegia > Elegia similella. Next base: position 8,875,296 of record OX383933.1, read on the forward strand.
AAATGGATTAAGATTTTCTGGTGTTGCTTTTTACAATGTTATTTTTAAATATAATACGCACGAATGGGTTTTAATAAAAAAATATTTTGATTTCAGTTCCATGTATGAAACCCGTTAATCTTTTTTTTTGTATAAAAATCGTAAAGTGACTCACAAAATACATCTACCTAATAAATTACAACTGTAAAGTCCTGATAACCGGAACAAAGGGCTGTGACATATGGACAGATAGACAGACATACATGACGAATGCATTAGGGTTCCGTTTTTTGCCATTTGGCTACTGAACCCTAATTAACAAAATCACATCCATCATCCATTGATGGGAAATGTCTTTTAAATATGATTGCATACAATTAAATGTGACCTTTTTTTACGAACAAATTTTTTTTTGATTTTTTGATTTTGCCGTATATCGTCCTCGAAATTTTCAGCCATTACTCGGCTCATACAAAACTTTAGAAAGAAGAAGGAAGTAACTTTGTTTTTCTTATGATGAAGGCGTCTGGCGTTTAAATATTTTTAATCTTGTAGCCTTAGGCGCTCTCTACACCGTTAGGAATAAAGACGTGATAGTATTAAATTGCAATGTTCTTAATTTGTCTCATTATCAAGAGATCAAGACTGCCCCAGCCACACTCAACATCGAGGTATTGGATATTTAGTTTGCTTTGGGCCGGCGGGCGCGGGGGAGGGGGCTTAAGTCCAACTATAAATTAGGAAGGGTACACTTTCATTAATCACCCATACGCCGTTATTATTAATTAACCCGGTTCGGAACTACCTAAAGGTATTATCGACCCACCCTAATGTCAACTTACGGTTTAAAAATTTATTTAATTCGGTAATTGAAATCGAGGAAGGTTGAACATGAACTGAACAATGGCTTTGTTGAAAAACTTACGAACGAACTTAATCATTGCCATGTCATTGTTAGTTGTATGAATTGGTTCTACTTGTATATATTCCTGAAGAAAGGAAGAATAAAGTTTCAAGTATTACTATAAACTAATTACATTTAGGAGGATGTTTATTTCAAAGCAACAAATATTCAAGCACCCTGAATCATCGTTATTATTAAGTAAACAGATATTTTTTTGAATTTATGCACATGCAATCTTAACGATTTTGTACAAAAGGCAATAACTTAATGCTAAGCATTGTCTCCCAGTTTTACCTTAAGGGCACGTACTACCTCACACTGCTTTACATGATTGTCTGTAAATTCAATAATAATTAAATACTCAAGTTGAAATAAAAATGCAGCAAAGTTCAGGACTAACCCTGGTAACTATCTGACTCAAAAACACGTATGCGTTAAATTTTCTCGATAGAAAAAAATTGCAAAGTTGCCTCCAAATCACGTCTTTTTTACTCGGTATACAGCATTATTCACCAAATACATTAAAATTAACCTTGAAACTTTTGATTATAATTGCATTACAGATAAGGCAGCCATCATGTATTTTTCTTTTTCGAATAACCCTTGAATATTCTTAAAAAACGACAATATCCAAAGTAGCCAGCGCGTTTAGATCATCCGCGTTTGAACCGCCACGCCGCCTGGCCTATGGCGGGCTCTTAAGGATGTGGTGAAAAGTTGATATACGGAGTGCAAGATAACAATGAGTGTTATAACGTAGGAGATTTATAATTATTATATAGACAGTAAAAGATAATCTATGAAAATGATCAATTCATAGTTTCGATATTTTTATATGATATATCTATTTAGGTATCATAAACATACCTACATATATTATTGCAGCATAACTTGATCGCGATAATGTCTAATTACAAGCGTTTTGATTTTTTGTCTTTTTTTTATTTGATTAAAGAGTCATATTATCTTTAAATTAAATCACTTATATATTATACGGTTTTATTGCATTTATTACAATACATTTGTATGCGAATGGAGAAAAACCTGGTACACAACTGGAAAAAAAATTAAGTAGCCTATCCTGTGCCCTGTAAGTCTAAATGTTTATCTACCTAGTTTCATAAAATTAGGTTAATTAGTTTATAGAGGAACATATATACAGAAAAAAAATCAAAAAATCGTCAATTTAGTTTCAATATCGCTTATAGAGCTTTTTCTTCTTCTTTTCGAGTCGTTGGCAAACCGTAAAATCATAAATTAAATTATATCCTGCCAATACTTAGTCACCTGAATGGCGCTTGCATTAGCAGCCATCAGGTCGCCCATTGTGCTGGTGCTTGGGCATTATAAATACGATTTCTCTGAAAACAAAGTAACTTACTCCATGACCAACCCTTACAAGAACTTTAAGTTTTAAGAATTTTACAGTTTCCATATGCGCAGGTAGACTAAGATGACATTTGTCTATTGTGTATAACACAACTATGCAAAACTACCGCTTACAATATTTATTGATAACGATCCGGATGTACGCAGTCTTGGCCCAAGTGTCTGAAGCACTTGCAATCTTATGTTGAGCTTGAAATTTTATTAAATTGATGATAGGATCCCAAGCTGGTGGAAACAGCTAACCAGTTAAATGTGTAACAATCGCAAAAACATTAGGAAATATTATCACAATTTATATTTTTGGTTACAAATTAAGTCAAGTAGTAAAAGAAGTTCTTGTTATGACTAAATTTAGAAGACATTTAACCTCTTTTTTCTCTCCTCTGAGTGTTCTTTCGGCTACATCCACAAGTGTGACGCGCCGCAGCAAGCTGTAATGATTCGGCATAGTTTTACAGTCGACCACTTGTTTTACGCTAAAGGTCAACACACATCACTCGGGAAGGGATCGACACCGTATCGCCTTTCGCCGCGCCGTCCACCAGGCGTCAACCTCACGTAGGCACGTAAACAAATCGGATCAGCTTCGGCACGTCGATTCGACTACGGCTAGGCGACGTCGCGCTTACCGCTCACCAGTTGTCAGGCTGGCACCCCATTATTTTGTAGCGCACGATTAAGCCCCGGCTAACAACACGCCAGTTGGCAATCATATCAATTGGACTTGATGAAGAGGAAAAAGAAAATAGAAAAAAAAAAAAGAAACGTAGAAGATGTTGGATACATAATGTCCTAATGAAAGGTAGCTTACGGAGAGACGTGGGCGCGAGGACGGCGAGCCGTAAGCGCGGAGACCGCGAGTTGACCAACCCTCAAAGCGGTTCGTGAGCCGGTTTCGAGCCGCGGCGATTACGATACGTATCCGAATAGTGTGCGTTGCAGTTTACGTTCCGTTATGAGTTGACTATCTTTCGCACGCGGCTCCGCCTGCGTCAATCCCTCGGGAATAGTACTTTTCCCGGGATAAAAGGTAGCCTATGTCCTTCTCCGTACTCCAGAGAACTTGTATGCAAAATTTCATAATGACCGGTTCAGTAGTTACGGCGTGAAAGCGTAACAAACAAACAAACAAACTCACTTTCGAATTTATAATATTAGTAAGGATAAGTGTGCGGCGACCTTAACCTTCGAAGTGCGGAGAAATACCTGTGGAAACGGAACAGGTACAAGTATTTGTTCCGGGAATCGAACCCCGGTATTCCTCATATAGCTTTGTGCCTCTTTAGTCTGGGTTTTAAATTTATATTGAAAGTCTTTGGGTTGTACTGAACCCGCCGACCACCTAAATTGTTTTTAATTAATTATATATAATATAAATATAGTAATCTTCTTAATATATATAAATCTCGTGTCACAATGTTTGTCCTCAATGGACTCCTAAACCACTTAACCGATTATAATAAAATTCGCACACCATGTGCAGTTCGGTCCAACTTGAGAGATAGGATAGTTTTTAACTTATGGCGAAACGAAGTTCGCCGGGGCAGCTAGTTTAATATAAAAACATATAAAAAATTACATTCTTGGTAAATTACCGATCAAATAATATAATTTTTATGGAATGTTTTGAAGTGAAGACTTCTGCAGGTGCCTTGAGCATTATTTGAGATGGGAGAAAACCATTGAACTTGTGACACTGTAACTGTCACCGTAACCGACACCTCTGTATAGTAACCGAATGTACAAGGTTTTACTTTCTCAGATAGGCAATATGAGAGTGTGCTGTCTCTCCAAGCCTTGCGCACACATGCAACGCCCAAAGCCGAGGTCCGTCCTTCCAGGGGGCCATTTGGTGATGTTGTCTATACAGGCTGAGGGCACTCTGCCCTCGCCTCAAACGCCCGGTGAAGTAGCGACAGCTCACTTGGCGCTAGCTACATAGTCCTTCCAACAAAAAAAAGTTTTACTTCTGTTTGCACTCCCGGAGTGGCACTTTTTTTTCATATTTCACATTTACTTATGTTCCGAGTGGATTGTTCCATGGATTTATAATCAGATTCCTTCTCAATTTTCAAAAGGGTTCCTAATAGATCACTTAATTAAATATTAAATCTAGTACAACAACAAACTGTACAGTTGTCTGGTAGTGAGTGCCCACGTTGATATTTACTTTGTTTTTGCAAGTATACACAATAGCCTTAGACCGCGTGAATTTCCATTTATTACCGACTAGCTTTCGCCCCTGGCTCCGCCCGCGTCATAGTCGATCCCTCGGGAATAGTACATTTTCCCGGAATAAAAGCCTATGTCCTTCTCCATACTCTAGAAAACTTGTATGCAAAATGTCATGATGATTGGTTCAGTAGTTACGGCGTGAAATCACAAACAAACAAACTCACTTTCGCATTTATAATATTAGTAACGAATAGGATAAATGGAGTAATTTAAAGAAGTACCAAGGGAAGCCCACCAAGTTGTCCAAGCTTGGAATTATACATGGTGTATTAATACGTTCAACTCTACTATTGCTAGTGAAGTTTTAATTCGATAACCCGCCGCCCCCCGTCCCCCCGTCTTGGTCTACCCGGCAATAATGTATTTATGGACGATACCACGGGCCTAATGAGCGCTCATACGCCTCTTTATGTAACCTTGGTACTTGAGGTTTCGTTTACAGTACGCGAATTCGCAAAATGCCCCATAACCCATAAGCCTCAATTACAAGTTTTTTTTTTATTAAGTAAGGACTGTCCCAATGTAAGTGTGACTGACTGTAATCAAATCAAGTTAAATTTGTTCGATTTCTTGGTGTACAATAGAGCTGAAACTTTGCAGACGCACGTAAATAAGATGAAAATACAACATAATATTGTAATTGTACATATACAATTAAATACAAAACGGCCAGTCGCCCAATTTGCAATAAAATTAGTTTACAGTAAAAGTTAACCCAAAAGTTATTTCTTTTATCTTATCGTTCTGACGATATTGTAACGCTCACTTGGAAAGATAAAACATCAAGATACAAGACACGATGTGTTTGCTGAAACTACTAATTATCAAAATTTATAACCGTTGTAAATGGTCATTCATTCATTTCGAGTAAGTGACATCGTCACTCGACCATGCACACCCTGGTGTTAGAGTTCTTAAAAACCGCCTCTCGGCCTCTGACGTGGTTCCTTTAACAACTACCACATAGCAGCCGGGACCAACGGCTTAACGTGCCTTCCGAAGCACGGGATCATCTTTATTATCAGACAATCAGGTTATTCAAGCCTACAATATCCTATCCAAACTGGAAACAACTAAACAAAGTATGCTTCCCGTGGGAATCGAACCCACGACCCCCGGGTCTACAGGCAACGGAGGCGGTAAATGGTTGCCGCCGCTATTCTATCGGTTTGCAATCTTCGGGAACATTTTTTAGGGATAAAAGTGTATTTTATGTTCAACACATGGTCCATTAATGTGCAAACTTCCGACTCAATCCGTTTAGCAATGGGAGCAGTTGAATAAATAAACATACCTACCATGCACATTTATATCGTAATGAAATTATATTAGTAGAATATAATATGTATAGAAAGAACTGAGGACGAAGTAGGTATCTATTTCTTTAAATATATATCAAAGGTGACTGACTGACTGACATATTGATGTATCAACGCACAGCCCAAACCACTAGACGGATCGGGCTGAAAGTTTGTATGAAACTTAACGCGAGTGAAGCCGCGGGCAGTAAAAGCTAGTTTCAGTATATATTAAGCTCAAAATGTTGTTGTCAGACAAAGGCGTATTGCGAAAAGGTCCTGTTTTGAATGGATCTACTGTTGACTAACTTGGGGTGGGTTGGAAGCCCGTTATTGAACTGACTAACTCAGGGGACCAAAAATGGCCTTAAATATAGAATGAGCATCATGTCTCGAATTCAATATGTCGTTGTTAGGATAAGTCGTTGTGTGAACTTATTGGCAAAAGGTCCAGTTACGAATGGCTCTATCGTCAACGAACCCAAACTTGGGGCCCGAATGGATAAGTCTATGTTAATTTTACTAAACTAATATAAGAACTCAGGGTGACTGGACATGACCTTAAATCTACAATGAGCATCATGTCCCAAATTCAAAATATCGTTGTTAAAATAAGGTATTGTGCGAGCAGGCATATTCCGAAAAGGTCCACTATGCATGTTCATTTTACTAAACTGATATAAGAACTCAGGGGGATTGGACATGGCCTTAAATCTAGAATGAGCATCATATCCCAAATTCAAAGTATCGTTGTTAAAATAAGGTATTGTGCGAGCAGGTGTATTCCGAAAAGGTCCAGTTACGAATAGCTCCATCATCAACGAACCCAAACTTGGGGCCGGATCGGGAAGCCGGAATGGGTAAGACTATGCATGTTTATTTTACTAAACTGATATAAGAACTCAGGGGGACTGGACATGGCCTTAAATCTACAATAAGCATCATGTCCCAAATTCAAAGTATTGTTGTTAAAATAAGGTATTGTGCGAGCAGGCATATTCCGAAAAGGTCCAGTTACGAATAGCTCTATCGCAAACCAACCCAAACTTGGGGCAGGGTCGGAAGCCCGTAATGGGTAAATGCATGTTAATTTTACTAAATCTCTTATTTATCGGGTCGGTGTATCGGACCTGTATTGAGACATCGATAAAGTAATAAATTAAGTTACTTATATTAATTTGGAGACCCTTATACTTAAGTGAAACTTACAATGTTTTGGTATCCTTTATTTATACACGGAGAAATTTTTACCTTTCTGGACCCTTAAAGGGATGATTCAGCCCGTCGATATGAACAACTTTTCCTGTGGGACCAATGCTAAGAACTCAACATTTTTTTTAACGTTTCGATACAAATTGACTGGGCGAAATTTTTTGTATTGAACTGCCCATTTTTTTTTGAGCTCCCAGCTTTGGTCGAATAGGAAAAGTTGTTCATATCGACGGGCTGAATCACTCCTTTAAGGGTTCAGAACGATCAAAATTTCACCGTGTATACATTCTTAACGGTGCAATAAAGATTTTTTGTTATTATTATTACTTTTTGAGTCATAGGTGTTATTATTATTGGTATCTCCTTAGAGTTCACGGGTGTTACCCCGGTCCTTTGAGAGTCTTGTGTGAGGACGTAGATCCAACACGTAGAGGCCTATGAGAACTCGATGTAATGTTGCTCTCCTGCCAGGACCCGTTCCTGGAAATACCAATTATTATCCTATACATTTTATGACCATTGATATTTATTTAAAAATATAATTGAGGTGTCATTCTCAAATACTTGGCCGGTGGGTGCAGGTATGGTATATACGCTTCCGAAACTGCTTCTTACTTTTCCCCCATTCATTCGAGTGAGTAGTATTCCAATACCTTCTATTCCCTTCGCAAATCTAACAGCCTTCCCCAGCTTAAAAATATTTTCGATGGGCAGTAGCGTCCGAAGCTCAAGAAACTGCGCTCGCTAACCCGTCTACCAAGTGAAGTGAGTAATATCAACAGGGGAAATATCCTCCAATGTTAATGAGCAACGCAAGTGTTGTCATAAACCTGCCAGACCTGTTGTTGAATCCAAAAAATATCACTTCCTTTTCTTAATTTTAAGTCCAACAAATGGCTAAAACATAACTATGTATTTGGTACAAAAAAACAACTGAGAACTTGGTCAATTTCAACTAATTGCAGACACCAATAACAAGACAGGATTCCATTTATATATTTAACATACGAGTAAAAAAGAAAGAAAGAAAAAACTCTTTATTGCACTATTATAAGAAAAGAAAACAAACAATATTTAAAGAATATTTTTATCAGGTTTTATTTTGCATTCACAATGCTATTTTGATATACTCTTAATAAACCAAGAAATAAAATATGGTGAAAAAATTTTATGAGGGCGGGACTTGAACCGGCGACCTAGGTCTATGTACGACCTATGCTCTGCCATGAACCAAGAAGGTTCATTAAGAATGTTTAAAGAACTTAAAAAAATTGGTATAAAGGTGAACTAATCGCTTTGTAATTTCTTTCAGTCATAGTTGCTTTGCTTTCGAAACAGGTGAGAGTGAGATCACTCAACTATGCATACTTCCAACAGTAAGTGTAACTGTTTAGTGAGAACAGTCCTAGAAAGGATAACAAAGAATTTCATCGAAATATAAGCAGAATTAAAGCCATCATCGCGACAGCTGACCTCCCACCCCTTATTTACCTTCGCGTCAGAAGATGGTGGATAAGGTATAATGTATCACTTTTATTATTATTTTTAATCATTGCGTAAACGATGCGGAACATAAGTGTTGTTTGTTTCTGTTTAACAAGATTTACGATTTAGTGGGAGGAACAGGTATTCATCATTTGTATTGTAGCATATTTTAATTTAAAAATGGTTATTTGGTAGTCACGGACAGGTATTTAAATTTATTTTAAGTGTTTATTTTGCATTCACAATGCTTTTTTAATATAGTTTTATTAAATTATGAAATAAAATATAATATTATATGTTTTCACTTCATTTTATGTCTTAATTTAATAATATCATACTGGTACACTTACCTGTCTACACAATCTATACTAATATTATAAAGCTGAAGAGTTTGTTTGTCTGTTTGAACGCGCTAATCTCAGGAACTACTGGTTCAAATTGGAAAATTCTTATTGAGTTGAATAGTCCATTTACTGAGGAAGACTTTAGGCTTTAAAACATCACGCTGCAACCAGTAAGAGCGAAGCATCAATAAATAATGTTTTTAAAACGGGGGAAAATTATGTATACTAATAAAAAAAAAACTAATTAATCATAATAAAAGGAATTGCAATAATAACAGCTAGTATATTATAAAATTAATAGCCACTGTAAAGGCAAGTAAGAGGTGTTTAGTTTTAAAATTCTACTTAATAATTTCGGCTTCTCTCATGGTAGAAATACCGCATCATCTTTTCCGAATCGAAACTAATCTCGCAAATCCTTGCCGAGTACGTCTTCAACCAACTTCCTATAATTAATTACACTCATTATAATTATTGTTCGGAAGGCAGTTTTGCCTCGATAATGAATTGTTCTTCTCCATCATTAATTAGTTTATTATAATAAGAAGAAGTTCTGCAGATTAATTGAGTTTTATCTGATGGCCTACACTTCCCGCTTCGCGAAATTCACCAAGTTATATTAATTCGTCTCTTTGAGCGTTTGTTTTGATAAATGGACTAAATAAGACGCAATTGCTTTTGGGTTGACGAGTCAAGGTTTTCAAGTAATATAATAATAAATAAATAATAAATATATACGGACAAGTCACACAGATTGAGCTAGCCCCAAAGTAAGTTCGAGACTTGTGTTATGGGATACTAACTCAACGATACTATATTTTATAACAAATACATATATAGATACACATCCAAGACCCAGGCCAATCTGAAAAAGATAATTTTCCATCTTGACCTGGCCGGGGATCGAACCCGGTCACTCTCGTGTCGCTTTTTAATTGTATCTTCAGATAAGTATTCGTTTCTTAGATAAACGATACCAATAGAATGATAGAGCTCTTAGCTTGCCACTAAAATATACTTAAAAGAAGACTTAGAAAATCACAATTTATGTATGGTCACCATAAACATAAACAATAATAATAATATTACAATTAACAAATTGATGCACACTGGCGGCCTTGTCGCTGTTGCAATCTCTTCCAGGCAACCGAGATAAGTTGGAGACAAGTTATCAAAAACAGGTAAGATGCAAAAGTTAAGAATGATATTATACATTAAATAAATTATTACAATTCAACTTATAAGCATAAACATAAACACATACCTAAATAAATAATGCAGAATACATAAATATAAACATATGCATACAATATATAAACATTCATAATTGTGTTCACGAAAATAGTAAATTCCGAATTAATTAAGGAAACACTAAAAATATTTATGAGGATGACGTTGACATTGAAACGTCAACGGAAACAAATAATAAAAAGGTTCGGGCTAAGTCCCGTTCATATACATGATAAAGAGCCTATCCTGTGTCCTGTACGTCTAAATGTCTATCTACCAAGTTTCATAAAATTCAGTTAATCCTAACTAATATTATAAATGCCAAAGCGAGTTTGTTTGTTTGTTACGCTTTCACGTTGTAACTATTGAACCGATCATTATGAAATTTTGCATACACGTTATCTGGGATACGGAGAAGGACATAGGGTACATTTTATTCCGGGAAAAAGTACTGTTCCCGAGGAATCGACATTAACGCGGGCGGAGCCGCGGGCGAAAGCTAGTGGAATATATATGGAAACATTATACAAAAACACGTACATACCTACATACAGAAAAAAATCAAAGAATCTTCAATTTAGTTTCAGTATCGTATATAAAGCTTATAAACGCGATATCTCTGAAAACAAAGTACCTAAGTTACTCCATAACGAACCCTTACAGATTTAAAATAGTATTAATTTAAGAGTTTTATAACATTATTATTGTTAATTAAATGTTGACATTTATTTAATCTTATAAATTAGTACAATCCTATTTATCTGGAGACTTAAATTGTAGCAGATGAATGATTATGCATTTCACACTAATTCAATTCACTTCAATACAATCCTAATTCAAACTCAACATTCAATTTATTACAGTAAAATATTTTTACTTAAATAAATATTAAACACTTTGCTGTACTATATACATAACACACGTTTACTTAAAAGATATACATTCTGAGGATAAGTGGTATTATCCACAAAATATGTATCTTATAAGCTAAACGTGGAAGTTATTTATTTTTCCGTCATATTTAGTTATGCTGTAACTTGGAAAGTTTCATTCATCCATTCAGCCGTGCGGTTTTCTCAAGATGTTTACTAGGTTAGCTTGGGTTTGCGGAATGTAAACCGGGTTCAAAATTCCGTAGGGTGGTTTAAAATCCATATTGCACGAAACACTTCTAACCTAACTGTAAATATTTACATTTTACGGGTTCTTTTGACCAATGAAGTTAAATAATGAATTAAAAATGGTATTCTAAACATTATCACGTTTTTTTCAGATTTATCGATTTATATCTATTATTACAAGCGTTAACTTAATACAATACACCAGACAATTTTGAGTCCTGAATCATCATCATCATCAGGTCCTTTCAGTCTCCACTACAGGAACATGACCCTCTCTGTACTACCGGAGCTATACTTGGCCAGAGCAGACAGAGGATTTGGCCTACACTCTCCTCGCTGGCCAGACGGGTTCGAGAGGTCTCATTGATGCTTATGGGCTTTGTTTTGCTTGTGTTTCCTAAGTCGCCTCTTACGACCTCCATGGGAAGACTAGGAGTGGTCCTATTTTACTCTGCCGGAAACCACACGGCTAATCGTGATAGTTAGACAGTTGAAGTTTTGGTCACGGGGAAACCCGTGAAGTTTTATATGGGTTTCGCCCTGAGTTGAGAGCGCATGGCATAAAGAAGGTGAATTCGTTTATTAAAAGCCTTCTCATTTTCCCGTTACTTAATTATGAAATCAGAGGTTGGTTAACGTAGTTAAAAATAATAAAACTTATTATTTTGATTAATGTCCTACAATATTAATATAATAATAAACTTATGAACACTAGACACTCCAAAGTTTTTAATTATCGAGCTATTTAATTTAACATCAAAACAATTACGTAGAAAACAGTTTTATGTGGAAACAAAGCTATTAACAGACATTAAATTAAAACAAGTACACGATTAAGTGTAATTTATGTAAATTACTTACAATGTGAGTTAAGTAGATTTACTTGTGAACATTCGTTTATCACGGGTGGCTTGTGTCCATTGACTCTCAAGATCCGACTTTAACGCTTATAGAGGTATAAATGAAGTTTTTAAGTTACAAATAAGTGTTTATTATAATATGATTCATTTAAAAATTCTACTCTTTAGATAGGTATATTCCACGTATAATTATTTTACCATTTTTTTTTTGTGCAAAGGTTTATTAATGAAATACGTTATAAATCTGCTACTCTACTTAACTGAGCATTAGAAGATTTTGCATACACATTTTTTGACGAAACAGCGGGGAAATAAATGTAAATAGCAAAGTTAAATATTGGCAGTAGAAATTACTCAGCGAAAATTTGTGTCTTTCGCGGAACATTCGTGAATCTTTCTTCGTTGGAACTTTTAGGCCTCATTTACAGATAGTTGGCGCGTCGCACGCTAACTGTGCGTCATATAAAATCTCAAACATATGGCGAAGTATCGGGCCGTTCACCTAGAAGTGTTTTTTGTATGCTATAAATTACATTATAATATAATATTCAGTGCAATTGCAGCATTGAAAGCAGTGCACGCAACGTCGGTGGTAGAGGGAGTGCTAGGTGAAGAAATTGACACGATATGACAGATTATACTAGTTTTATTTAATCTAATTAACAAAAACTGAATATCGGTTTTTGGTTAATAGATACATTTTATTTAACAATAATGTAAGAGTTGCTTAATTTCACGCTCCATTGGTAGATTATAAGCGGAACTTTGTGCCGACTTCCAGGTGACCAACACTACGCCCCACACGCCGCTTGACGAACCACGTCTCCGTAAAGTATGTAGCTTCATATATTTGAGATTGAGCGTGCGACGGCCGAAGATGCCGTGTACATCGCCGCTTCAAAAAACGCTCCACGCGACGCTTAATCAAAACGTAAAGAGCCCTTAATCAAATAAGAAAACTTTCCCGTGACGCTCGCTGTAGCTGTAACCTTAACCCTCACTTTACCGCCACTCTATAATCCGTAGCACAATGGAAACAATTTTAATGAGACATTAACTTCCGTAATAAGATAGCCGTGAAATTAATATTCCACTTGTGAAGATATAAGCAAGCAATTCTAATTATTTTTTTCTCAACACCTCAAGGTGCGACCTAATTGTTTATAATGGAAATCGGGTCGTTTAACAAATTATAAATGGCTATATTATCCATTTAAGTAACGTGTGTTGGAGAAATAAATTAAAATAACTTCATACATTTTTAAGTTTTCTCAAACAAATAAAGCTTAGTCTTTGTTTCAGTAATATCTTCGTTTGAAATAATTTGGATTTTAATCAGGCTTATTTGGGACTAGCTATGCCCGCGACTCCGTTCGCGTACATTTGTTTGGGGGCCACGTCTTATCATAACTTGAGAAAAATAAGTAGCCAATCTGTGTCTTGTTCGTCTAAATGTTTATCTACCAAGTTTCATAAAATTCTGTTAATTCGTTTAAGAGTTATGGAGAAAGAAAAATACAAACAGAAAAAATCCTTAAATTCATCAATTTAGTTACAGTATCATGTAAAGAGCTTATAAAAATGATATCTCCGAAAACAAAGTAACTCACATGACCAACTCTTACAGATTTGATATTTGTATTGATTCATTGCTTTTTATTTATGATTTTTATATATGGATGCATAATTTCTTGTAAAATGTAGAATTGCAATATTCCGTAGGTAATACCGGTGGATACGCTTTCGGGGCTGTCAGTCTTGGTAGATACAAGTGACATTTACCCTCTGCATACTGTCACCTTGGGATATTAGATCTAGGAGGGAGTTAGTATCCGTCTTAAGTCTCAAACTTACTTTGAGGCTAGCTCAATCTGTGTAATTTTCTTCTTTAATGATAATAAGATTCTTTAATATATTTTCTTATTAAATGATGATTTTCTTTTTTTTTTCTTTTACGCATAGCAAAGAAATTAATTACTGCTATATCAATTTCTTTCATTTTTAATAACAACGACTAACAGACAAAGTTGCGAGAAATAATTGTTCTGAGAATAAATCGAAGAAATAAAGACAAATTGATACAAAGAGGTTTTGCTACGAAATGACGCGTTGCTTCCGTTAGGATAATCGTAATTCTATGATCGCTTCAGTTCTCTTGCAGTTCCAGTGCGGGATAGTAAAAATTGCCACGTTGCGCTGTGTGTGGGTGCACCTTTAAAAACGTACACATGGGAACTGAGCACGGGAAGAAATGAGAACTTCCTTTGTTTACAAAGTCACTAAACACGTTCTATCATGTTGTGGACGTCTTGGCTCGTCCACGTGGATTTCTTAGAGGAATGTGTATATGAAGGTGGAGCTGGGGAGCCTGCCACGGGGTTGGAATTGAAGTAGTTGTTTTACTACACCGTTTATTGTACGGAGACCTAACGGAGACTATGCAATGTTAACAAGACACTAAAGGGCCCGTCATAGGCCAGGCGGCGTGGCGGTACAAACGCGGATGGTCTAAACGCGTTGGCAACTTGGATATTTTCGTTTTTTAAGAATATCAAAGGGTTATTCGAAAAAGAAAAATACATGATGACCGCCTTATCTGTAATGCAATTAAAATCAAAAGTTTCAAGGTTCATTTTAATGTATTTGGTGAATAATGCTGTATACTGAGTAAATTAGACGTGATTTAGAGGCAACTTTGCAATTTTTATCTATCGAGAAAATTTTACGCAATCGTGTTTTTGAGTAAGATACCAGATTACCAGAGTTAGTCCGGAACTTTGCTGCATTTTGATTTCAACTTGAGAATTTCATTATTATTGATATTACAGACAATCATGCAAAGCAGTGGGAGGTAGTACGCGCCCTTAAGGCACTGTATCCCTTAACCGATTGTGGCGGACATCGCGCGATATATTATATACTGAAATAAGGTTGAAAACGGCGATACCGGTTGTCCTGTCACCAGTCTCATTTCAAATCCGTGTCTGCCATTTTCGTGTTAGTTTTCACTTTTGATTTAATAATTCAATAATTATAACCAAATATTTTTTAGGTATCCATCTTGCTTATTTAGTTATATTTTTTACAGAAGTAAACAAGTTGGTAGTTATCGCTGAAAATATCAAGTACCGCGACAAAACTTTTTCTGGATATAGCTTCTTGCTATTTTATTTTGCTAGGTTTTAAATAGTTTTTGAAAATATTTCTGTACTTCTACAAATTTTCTGTACTTCATATTTTTTTCATGCTAGTATTCCATGAAAAATAAGGCTATCTGCGCGACGAAAAAATAGACGTTATACGGTATTCTTCTGATGCACAGCGCCTTAAATAGAACGAAATTAAATTCTTACTATTAAAAAAGTAGACACGTGCGTCTTAGTCGAAAGTTGGCAGAGAAAAGAGCGAGATACAATCAAAGCCTAAGCGAGACGGCAACACCATGTCAAAGTCAACATACATTTTCTTTTGTTGTACTTACTTCGGTCTTGGTATAATTGACCGAGCGAGCGAAGCGAGCGAAGCGTCTCAGTTTCGACAGGCCGAAAATTCTTTTGTCTGTCTGTCTGTTCTCGCCTACAGGTCGCATTTCTCAACCGATTCTCATGAAATTTTGTGAGCAGGTTCGGTAATTATATAGAATTTTTGGGTCGAGCCAATTTTTCGAAATTTTTAAAAATGGCCGACATATGGGGGTCCGAAACTTAAAAAAACTCATAGCACAGCTATTTGAAAAAGAATTCAAAATTGTCATTAGACTTTTTTGTTATTCTTATTACGACGCAACTTTTTTGTCTAAACAACTTTTTTATATGATTAACTTGAACGTGTTTATAGTCGGCAATTTGCCCAAAAGTTGTCTGAAATCGATTTTCTGTATATTTTTTTGTATTAGTGCATTCAGTATGATATCGTAAATACAAATCTATGGTATGACAAGGTATGAAAATGGTGAGAGTAGTAACTGTGACGTCGTAACTGAAGGAAATCATCCTTTAGTCAATTAGCATAACAGCAACAGATATATTTTAGAGCACTGAAGGCAAATGTGGATGTTGGTTGTAAAGGCTCGCGAGGTCTACTGTTCTCACAGAACCACTAGTAATAAATACTTTAAACACGTCTCTGTATCATGCATGTCTCATGCCAACTTACGAACCTTTTTAAAGGTTTTGTATAATCAAAGTGATAATTGCATCCCAAACTTCCAAAAGTTCCTACACACTGCAACCATTTCAAGCAACGATCGCAACAAAACCTAACACAACGGCTACTTGATGAACTTTCTAATTAATAGAACAGATTTACAGGCATACTGCACACCGTATCTATGTATCTATCAGAACTGACCCACCCCTTATAAATAATAGTGGTAAGGCACCCGTTTATACCACCCTGCCCCCTAAGGGTAACATCTACCCTGTGGATCCCATTTCCAAATTGCATTTCGAAACCGAATCTCGACTTTACAACTGGACACTCCTAAACAATTATAGCCTTTAGACTTGCGTGTTAAGGTTTATTTTGACGTGTTGTTATAAGATCTAAATTTAGTGCTTCTCTTGAGGTCATAACCTAAGAAGGGGGGTTCCTCGGCCTGTACAAGCACTAACTTGTATAATGAGATATGATAATAAACGCTCCAGTTGAATATTGATGTCAGAGTTAGGGATGCACTCAGCATGTTTATGATCGAGGCGGACTTCCAATTAATTGTAAATGTAATTATAACTTATGGCCGTATTTTACATAGTGAAAATTATCCGCTCATAAACAGAGCTTTTAATTCAATATTCTTTATTTCATAAAATCTGGACAATATTTGCCTTGTTTTTTTAATAAAAGTTAGTGGTGCGATGCATTTAGGATCACAAATAAAAGTTTGTTGAAGAAGATAGTGTTGCATTATAATGAAATTGCAGAATACATTTAAATTACTTAAAATATATAGCCGTGTGGTTTCCGGCAGAGTAGAATAGGACTAGTCACACACTCCTAGTCTTCCCATGGAGGTCGTAAGAGGCGACTTGGGAAATACAAGCTAATGTAAGCTCATAAACATCAATGAGACCTCTCCAACCCATCTGGCCAACGAGGAGAGTGTAGGCCAAATCCTCTGTCTGCTCTGACCAAGTATGGCTCCGGTAGTACAGAGAGGGTCATAAATAAATAAATAAACTTGGGACTTTAAAAAATCATCAGTTTGTTTGTAATTTCTTTACTGTACAATAACCTTAACACTAAAGAAAATAAATAAAACAGTATCTTCTACCTTAAAAAAATATATAGTTTGTAAATTAACCCTTGACATTCCCTTAAAAGGACGAATCAACCCAACAATATGAACAACTTTTCCTATGGGACCAAACTTTTTTCTATAGGAAACATTGTTCATATTGGTGGGCTTAAGGGAATATTGAAGGTGAATTTACACGCTTAGGTATAATCAAAAAAAAACAAAAAATATGAAATTAAAAAGAAGATGGAATTTAGTAAACCGAAAACAACTAGACATCAACGCTAAAATTATGAAACAAATCTAAAAAGGCCAAAATACTTCGGAGACCGAGATTTGTTTTGTTAGTAGTCACCGTCACCCATGGACATCTGCAACACCAGAGAAGGTGCTGATGCGTTGCTAACTCTTAAGATACATGTAAACACGCCTTTTGAAGGACTCCGAGTCATAGTACACTGGGAAAACCTCAGGAGGGAGACCTTTCCACAATTCTGCTGTACGTGGAAAAAAAATATGCTGTTATTGCTATTTATGCTATCATTGATTAGGCTAAGTTTTTACAGCTGGCAGTCTGTCTAATATCTACCTTCCATAGCTTTCACGATAGCTTCATTTCCCTCTGACGTCACTAATTCTCCACGAAGCAGGTTGTGAGTCACGCTGACATTATGCCACAATTATCTTCGCCTCGCCTTCAGTACTTATGCCAATTAATTGTTATGTCTGCCGCCGACAGTATCAACTAAAGTTTCAGATAAAATGGATATTCCTTAGGATAAGAAAAAAATCCAATGTAATTATTACACAACTAACTAAAAAGAAGTTTCATGTTTTCAGAGTGCATGTAAGTACATACTCCAATGTGAGTTTTTTACAGGGTAAGTGGCATCTAACGCATAACCTCCTAAAGGTGACTAAGGTACATCAAGCTTAACTTCATTTGCTCTATGACTGTTTGTAATGCGATGATTGCTTTTTTCATACAAAAAATAAAATAAAATGCAAATTAGCATTTCTACTCGTTTTAACTCTATGGCAATCAGCGCTTCGAGGTAATAATAGTAGGTATCTATGCTCACGTGGCACGCGGCCGGCAGCATAGACTTAACGTTTGATAGAAATCCACATAAAAGCTAATGTATGTAAAATCCTACTGTGTATTGCGTTTAGGTAAAATTCATCGAACAAACGTTGTTAGTCATGAGGTACCTAAGTCGTCTTTAGCAGGTTTTGCGTTAGTTAACTATAACCCTGTATATCCAAACAGATTTGGACGTACATGCGTTACAAGCCTTGGGTTATACCGAGTAAGTGGCAAACCCTATAATTTTTTTCAGAAGGCAGTCTTTGATATTCTTCTAAAAAAATTGTGTTTTCTAAGGAACTTACGACTAAACGTGCTTTTTTAGCATGGAGGAGGTCAAGATATATTGTCACGCAAAGCACGCGTTTACGCACTCTATAACTTAGAGTGGGCGACAGAAGCATCAATTCAATGACCGAAAATATGGACTTAAGTTTAATTATATGAATTATAAGAAATCTTTCTCTTCTTACACAACGTGATTTTAAACCTCCTAGCTATATTAGAATGTCCGCATCAGAATACAAAAATGCACGAAAAAAGCACATTGCAAAAAAATAGGTTTCCAATACAAAGTCGCCGATTAGCTGGACGAATTTCTGAGGAAGGTCAAATGTTTTTTTTTTTTTTACCCTTTTTCTTGCAATTCTGTATTCTATCAGGTATTCTAATTCCTACATTTCAATATAGCTAGGAGGTTCAAAATCACGCTGTATAAGATTAAATCTAGATAGCTATATATAACGAGAAAATTCGCTACCGATGAATCCGATGAATTTCCTGGCTCCTAAATTTTGTCAGTGAATGAGGGCTACCATTTTTTAAATCAAAATAGCATTGTGAATGCAAATCAAAACACTTATGAAAATATTTTATACTTTATTCGTATAAACAAGCGATTCTTATATACTTAAAAATATAAAAATTAATCTAAATGGCTTCAACAATTTCAATGAAATTATGTATAAAGGGGAAATAGCTGGCATATCTGATTAATTTTGTTTTTCCGACCAATTTTTTTACATTATTCGTATGAGGTCACCGAAACAGTAACATAGTCCGTGTTTCCATATACTATAATCAAAACAATGGTATGATGTTAGCGCGCAATTAACACTTTTATGGCGGCGCCTAAACACGCCTGTCTACAACATGTCCATATATTGTGATTGTGACTGTGACCCAGCTTCTACGAAGATGACAATGATTCATCTTACGCGAATAATCTTTAATACTGGTACCAGGCCAAGTCCTCTGACTGCTCTAACCAAGTATGGCTCTAGTAGTACAGAGAGGGTCGTGCTTCTGTAGTGGAGATTAAAAAAGACTTGATGATGATAACTGGTACCAGTGATATTTTTACTTATTTGGATGACCTGCTATACAGCGTGTAACATAACCAACGACGTCTTCGTGAAGGGGTGACTCAGCCCATCAAAATGAACAACTTTTTCTATGGGACCAATGGTGTAAACTCAATTTTTTTTGACATTTTCATACTTCTTCTTCTTCTATCGAGTCGTAAAATGGGTTTGCGTTTAATTAAATATGTTTCAACCAGTGCATTGCTACTGTAATTGCCCGTTCGTTTGCCTCATTCAGATCTTGTTGAGAGCAAGAAATTGGGCTTTCTGGGCACACCAAGAGGTGACTCATAGATTGGATAGCACCACAGTGGCACTCACTATTTTTGGAGAAACCCCACTTGACTCTATTTTCATACTATGTATTTGCCGGGCCGGCCGAACACTTTTGTATGAAAATATCAAATCTTTTTTTGGGAATTTAAAAAAAGATTTGACATTTTCATACAAAAATATTGGTCTCATAGGAAAAGTTGTTCATGTTGTCGGGCTGAGTCACCCCTTCACGGGAACGTCGTTGGCTATGTTACACGCTGTATAAATGTAAGGCATATTAAAAAGGTAGGGAGAGACAGAAGGGGTATATACATTTAGTTATCAATATCGGCTATATAATATATAACCCTCAATATGAATGGAAAATTTGATAAAATTTCCTTTGGTACCATAGAGGAATACCGATAAAAATTGATATTTTGATACAAGCGATCAACGGATTGGACAATTTGTATAGAATTTTTCTAATTTTCTACATCGGTCACAAACTGCTTTATTGTGTTGTCTTGATATGGTACTACTTGATGGGTGTGACGGGTCCTTTCTCGTTGGCTGTCCGATAGTATCTCGAAAATCATAATATTTTGATGCTAATTATAGTGTTAGAACAGCTGACACGCGACCCACTTGTATGTAACGGGTGCCGCTGATATGTGCGAGGTAAGCTCGTACAGGTCCTATAGGACAAGTTGCCCATATTGATAGGCAGAGTCACCCCTCCTAAAAAGTCCTGGTTCTCTGTTACTCCTATATACAGCGTAAATTTTGTGAAAGAGGTATTTTTCTAAAAGGTTATAGTAAATCTTACTGACTTCCTTATACACCAGCGTGTGTCACCGTAGTGCACACCTGAAAGAAGTGCAAACACCTATTCACGGAATGATCCCTATAAATTAATATATAGAGACATAACACAAATTGAGCTAGCTTCACAGTAAGTTTGTAACATTGCAGCATGCCACCTGCATGCTGCATCTCTTCCAACCTCATTTCTCTCATCCTGTCCATTTTTCATTCCTTATTTTAATTCAAATTTCATTTTTAATTCAAATTTCCCTCACAAGTTGTTAACTTGCGTCGTAGGATAGTAACTCAACGATACTATAATTTTATAATAGATACTTATATAGATGAATACTCAAGGCTCAGGTCAATCTGAAAAAGATTGTGTTCTATCATGACCAGGCTGGAGATCGAACCCAGGCACCCTCGTGTCGCTGGCTGGCGTATTGACCACTCGCCAATAATAACCGCCCCCTCTCCACGAC
The DNA here is from genome assembly GCA_947532085.1 of Elegia similella. Taxonomy (NCBI): domain Eukaryota; kingdom Metazoa; phylum Arthropoda; class Insecta; order Lepidoptera; family Pyralidae; genus Elegia; species Elegia similella. The sequence continues at coordinate 8,896,584 of OX383933.1, forward strand.
CTGTGTCCAAAGTTTAATAAAATTTTGTAAGTAGGATAAATCTGTAACTCGTATTCACAATTTTATCGCGAGTCTAAACCTCAATGTGTCCAGGCTTGGGCATTATAAAATTAAGAAAACTTTTTGTCTCTACGTTATTATAGCCTAAGTCATTCTCCAGACAAGACAAACATTATTAATGTCAGACGCTATAAACTTACACACATTGTATTCGTATAATGTTGTCAAGAGTGTGTAACATGAAGATTATGACAAGTTTTTGTAGGCGTCTGATCCGGACAATTAAGCGAGTGTAGCATTCGCAGCTTTCGGTGGACGATCGTAAAATCTGCATAAGAAGCAAGTCTGCAGGGGATTGTGGTCGGCGCTTCTACAATGGCGCAAGAAATTTAGTTCTTGTCTTGACCAAATGGAAATGTATGTTGAAATTGACGTAAGCCTTAATATATTAAAACCTTCTAATTAAAACTAACTTTAACGTGACGGTTTGGTGCAGCTATAAGTTTTTATTTATGGCTTTCACGCTTGACTTATTTAGCCAGTATCAAGTATAAATGAGTATTTCCCGCACTTTTTCTTAAGTCTTGTTAATAAATGAACTGGCTTGATCACAAACCACAACGAGGCGGACAACCACCAGCCCGCTAAGTAAAAAAATAAAACATAGGGGCATGCTAATATACTCGTATCCATAGATTTTTTTGGTAAAATATCACTGCTCTATCGGTACTATCCGGCGAGGAATCAGGGGACTACGCTTGTATGGAAATTTAACCGTCCTATTTTCTCTTAATACTTATGTCTTGTTAGTTGTTTTACTGTCTTTCAAACTAAAGCAATACTGTTTTATTGAGTCCATAATGCATGCACCACTGTGGAGGTTTCACTGGCTTGTGCACTCATTGCTCGGCAGATCATTGTTTCAAGTCCACACAATAGGACACAAGTTCATGCCCGAGTGTGTTTTCCACTGCCTATACTGCTTGTGTGTAAGTGGCCAACACTGGTGTCAGATTTTTCAAGCTGTATTAAGATACCTGACATAGCTGTACAACTGCCGTCAATGATGATAGGCAATATTTTTATGCCACTTGTTACACCATTCAAGAGGGGCCCGCGCCCTGGTTTGCTTGTCCAATCCCCGAAGGGGTGATTCAGCCCGTCGATATGAACTACTCCTATGGGATCATAGCTGAGAACTCAAAACATAGCTAGACATTTTCAAAAAAATGTTCGGCCGGTCAATTTGAACAAGGACGCCAAAAAAATTTTGAGTTTTTAGCATTGGTCCCATAGGAAAATTTGTTCATATCGACAGGTTGAATCACCCCTTCAAAGATCGGATAGGTTTTCTTAACTTATTGTATATGTTCTTCATTATCTCCAAAATCATCATCATCAGGTCTTTTTAGTCTCCACTGCAGGAGCATGACCCTCTCTGTACAGAGCCATACTTGGCCAGAGCAGATAGAAGATTGGGTCTACACTCTCCTGAAGGTTGGAGAGGTCTCATTGATGTTTATGAGCTTTGTATAGCTTGTATTTCCTAAGTCGCCACTTACGACCTCCATGGGAAGACTGGGAGTGGTCCTATTCTACTCTGCCGAAAACCACACTGCTAATCAATCAATCTCAATTTTTTTTAAAGAAAAGCCATAAGTAAACGGTTTCTTTGCTTGATATTAAATAAAAACATATTATGTGTTTACATTGATCATGTTGATGAAATTACCTTATAAAAGAGAAATCTACGTGGACAAATTAGCAAACAACAGCTAGTTAGTTTTTTTTTTTCAAAAATGCCAAAATAGTTTCTACGAACGGTGAGAGAAAAACAAAAGTTGACGGGAAACGAGCAGACGAGCCACCTGATGAAACTATAGTGTTACTTAAAATAAAAGCTAGGCTGAAAGCCGATAATCCACAAACGTCTATCTATGAAAAGTCAGGTTGAAGCACTTGTATAGCACAAGTGGAGAAGCGCAAACTATTCACAGTGATGCGCTATTTGGCGACAGTAAGTAATTTACAACTACATTGTCGCGAGAGTAATGTTCGATCACAAATTAAACAGGTACAGAAGTGTGACTCTCGGAATACGGCCATATATAACAACAAACAGAGAAGATTTCATTCTTCAGAGCCCCCATTAGACTCTACTCTACCTAATCCAAGTGATAAATTATTAGAATCAGAACAACAACTTTATAATTTACTCTTATAAAATTAAGAAATAAGTTAAAGTGGAAAAATTCCATGCGGGAAGTGTTTGAACCAGCGACCACGAAGGCAGCGGTCGCTGGTTCGACCCTGCCCGTGCAGAATTTTTTCTTCATTATTTTTTTTTTAATTTAATAAGGAATAAGCTAGTGACTGTGAAAATGTATTGCCCGCTCTAAATATTACTGACCTGAATACAGGTCAGTGTAACATCTATTCCTAACTTTAATGTACAGTTCAGTTTATTACGTGTTTCGCTTTTAATTAGGAATAGTGATGTCTTGTAAGTATGGTCCGCAGTAAATGTTATTGTTGTAGGTGAGTTTATTAATCAGTAACTAAACTAGCAGTGAGGTACATGTTCTGTGGTAACGACAATATAATACTTACACATAGACACAACAATTAGAAGAAACTAATAAAATTATAGTATCTATACTTAGCAACCAACCTACCTAATACTAATATATTTATTTGATATATAAACGATTAATATTTATTACTTTTCAATAAAATTGTCATATTTATCAAACTGCAAACAAGGTATCTGATACATATTGCCCACAAAAGCTGATTGGTGATATATCTGTATTATTTTTAATGATGATTTATATTCTTTTAATTTAGGCAATTTGGAATTAATTTTCATTAGAAATTAACGTGTATCCCTATTTGAATACAATGTAGGTACCTTGTACTTTATTTTTGCAATAACTCCAAAAGAGAAACTTTGCATAAGACGCATCATAATAAAATGTTGCCATATCTTATAAAATTATTTTATAACGAGTGTTACAAGTTCTCAACACTAAAGAAAGATCGGAAGGTGGCACGGACAGGAGCCGTGAAATATGGGACCACCGGCCTTACGGCGCCCGCCCGGCCCAGGGTATGAAGCAGAGTTGTTTTGGTGTGACAAGTAAAGTTTTTGGTGTGACATATTTTAATTAGCTTTAATTAGGTTCGTTTTGTACAGCCATATGAGTCTAGATATTAACGGAAAGTTTCACGAGCATGTCAATCACTTTGTGTTATTTGGAGTTACTTTTGAACGTATTGTATTTCTTTGTTCTATAAAGAAACAATAGAAAGTCATGGGGTACGATAATCAGAAAGTAGCCACAATATCAAGATTCACCAGGGGTTAAATTTTATGAAAATTTAGTTGTTTTTGCGTAAGTACACAATTACAAAGTTTTTATTATTTTTATGTTAATAGTTGCTGATTTATATAGTCTTCACATGCATGTTGTAGATTGAGGAAAGATGATATCGCATAGTCACAGAGTCAGTGTGAATTAGTGTAGCTACTTTTGGAGATAATCCTAGGAAGAAACAAAGGTTATTGTGATAATATCACATCATACAATTCAAATATATATAAATATAGGTATAATTTATTTTTGACTTTACACGGCACTGATTGACATTGCATAATAGAGAAATACTGTTGTTTCATTAGAGTCCATATGGACTGTATATATATATATATATACAACTATATCTACACGCTATGTGAATGTCTTTAGTAGTCGTCTTTTGTTTATCGGCTTTCACTTTTCTATGTTACAGTATTGCTTTAGTTACCTATATTGTCCCATTGCTGGGCAAAGGTCTCCCCCATTTCTCTCCAGAAATTTCTAATATGTGTCTTCTTTTGTTTAATTTCTTCTTTTTTTAGTGACAAAAATTTTATGATTATATTAAATTGATTGGTGTTATCAGCCCTATAAACTTCAAATATCTCTTAACTTCTTTTTGCCTGTGCACGTAACCGAGTAGCGATGTTCTGTTGTACTGTCTGTCGGTCACTGTCTGTGTATGCAGCTACATCTACACGTCGTGTGAATGTATTCAGCGGTCATCTTTTGTTTGGCGACCTTCACCTTTCGCTGGCCGCATTTCGTTTTGTTTAGCCCAGTTTGGAATGATTTGAAATCGAATGGATTGAATATCTTTTGCAAGAAGAACTTTGTGCAAAGAATGGAATTATTTACTATCTTAATTTCTAATATCCAATACCTTATACTTTTTTACTATTAAATTTTCTTTTATTTATTTATATAGGTATCGGTACAGCTTTGCAATTACCAATTTTTTTTTAAAACAACTTCCACAAATTTCCTACATATCCTACAGATGTTTCTGAAGCCACCTTTGTAACTAAACAACATTCATTCACAACAAGTACAACTGTTGTCTGACACGTTCCCATGCTGGTCTGAAAGAAGAAAAAAACACGTTGAATGTACCCGCCGCTGCGCAAACTGTAAAAGCCGGTCAAGTGATTGGGATCAATAAATATAAATAAATAAATACGGACAAGTTAGGACATCGAAGGCTTAAATCACCTGATTGTTTGATAATAAAGATGATTTCGTGGTTCGGAAGGCACGTTAAGCCGTTGGTTCCGGCTGCCATCTGGTCTGGTCGTTAAAGGAACCACGTCAGAGGCCGAGAGGCAGTTTCGAAAAACTCTGAAACCAGGTTGTGCATGGTCGATTGACCGTCTCACCTACTCGAAATGAATGAATAGTGGATGCGGCTACCGACCCACCACTATTTTGATTTCGTTTTCCACTTAAACACTCACCCATAGATACGCTAAACGTGACCTTTAGGTTTTATGGCCTCAGGATTTTTCTACCCATCATCACAGCCGTAAGAAGTCGAGTACTGAAAACAAAAGGAGGAATGAAGAGGCCTAAGGATTGTTCGATCTATAGGAGGATATGCACCACGCTTGGCAAGCGGATTGGCGAGCGCAGTTTTTTGGCTTCGTTTGCTTCCTATGCTGCTTCAAGCGGAGGAAGGATAGGAATTGGTTGGATCTGCGACGAAAATGAAAGTATCGGGATACTACTTACTCGGATGAATGAAAGCAAAGTAAGTAAAGTTCGGGAAGACGGGCGCGCGTACTCGATGCCATTCCTGCAACCACCGGCCTAGCAGTTCAAGATAACACTCCTGACCACATTTTTCTACTCCTTAAGAGCCCGCCATATGCCAGGCGGCGTGGCGATACAAACGCGGATGGTCTAAACGCGTTGGCTACTTTGGATATTTTCGTTTTTTAGGAATATTCAAGGGTTATTCGAAAAAGAAAAACATATGATGGCTGCCTTATCTGTAATGCAATAATAATCAAAAGTTTCAAGGTTAATTTTAATGTATTTGGTGAATAATGCTATATACCGAGTAAATTAGACGTGATTTGGAGGCAACTTTGCAATTTTTTTCTATCGAAAAAATTTAACGCAATCGAGTTTTTGATTCATATAGTTACCAGAGTTAGTCCTGAACTTTGCTGCATTTTTATTTCAACTTAAGTATTTAATTATTATTGATATAACAGTCAATCATGCCAAGCAGTGTGAGGTAGTACGGGCCCTTAAGGCGAGGCCTCAAATGTTTGGTACCTTCTCTCGGCAAAGGACTGATCAAGTGCGCGCAAGGGATAGCGCTTGGCGGTTTAGCCCGTGAATGATGAGATAGGAGATAGTCTCGAGTCGCTCAAAGAAAAAAACGTAAGCGCCAAATTCGTTATTTCTATTTTATATAAAATCAGACCGGTTAATTGTATTTTCATATTTACATTTTGATGAATTACTAATAACCTATCTTTTAGTCTAAAAATCATTATTTCATTCGTCGCATTTGAGCTACAATAACAAAAACTCTGCGAACGAAGACCATTTTTCAAAAAATATTTCTATCGAGAAAATTTTATCAAAACGTGTTTTCATCTTCAATTTTTGGAGATGAAATAGTCAAAAATCATATTACTTAGATTTGAAACTCCTAATTTAAGTATTTTGCGAGATAAATAAGGTTCAGAACGACCTTATTTACAATGGTATCACCTTAACACTTTCACTGACACTGCCCGCCTGTAGACGTAATTCTATTGTTATTTCTTTGTGTCTGGTTCAGTCTCAGCGAAAGTGTTAAGCGTTAAAGACGGAATTTATATGTATACGTATAATTATATGTAATAACAAATAAATATAACACCTGCTTTTTTTCTATGACTGCGTCTGCGTAATTTATAAGCTGTCTTCTATCTTGATATGATCTAACAGCCTCCGTGGTCCAGTGGTTAAGGCGTTTGCCTGTTGACCCGGGGGTCGTGGGTTCGATTCCCACCGGAAGCATACTTTGTTTAGTTGTTTCCAGTTTGGTAAGGACATTGCAGACTTGAATCACCTGATTGTCTGATAATAAAGATGATTCCGTGCTTCGGAAGGCACGTTAAGCCGGTGGTCCCGGCTGCCATCTGGTAGTCGTTAAAGGAACGAGAGGCGGTTCCGAAGAACTCTGACACCAGGGTGTGCATGGTCGATTGACAGTGACACCTACTCGAAACGATGATGATGATCTTGATGTGTAACCTTTAACACTAGTAAATTTCATCACAAGCACTGCAACATGTTAAGCCCGGGATAGGTTGATGTTGTGTATCGCAGTATGCCCGAGAACAGGTCTTATCTTAGTCGCAACATAAACTATACAATTTTAAAAGGAAGATTAATGTTTCAATTCTAAAGTTGTAGATTTAACTATATTATAGACTTTCATGTTTCCGGTGACCTAAGGGCAGGCGCGCATTTTGGTCAAAGACTGAGTCTGGCCATCCAGCGAGGAAATGTTGCCAGCCTTTTAGGCTACCTGCCAGCAGACCGCAGCGATTTCGCATCCATATTTTCTTTAATTTGATGTGTTTATAGATTTATTTAATTTAATTTTAGTTTTAGTTTAGAATTATTTAAATGTATCGATTAATTATTATTTATCATTTGTTGTTGACAATAAACTATTAAAATTTATAGACTTTTCCCGTGTAAAATAAGTTTAGCATTTGAAAAGTTTAATACTCTCCGACGTCTCAAGTTAATAACTTAACTTGCAAAAAGCAAACCTAATCTTGTTGATACGTTGCATATATTCGGCATAAAAGACGGAGAGACAAACAGATTTTGTTGATATGTAATAAATAATTCTAAAAAGTTTTATTTATGTAAATATATATATATAATAATAATAAAAATAATATAAAAATAAATATAAATATATATATATATATATATATATATATATATATATATATATATATATATATATATATATATATATATATATATATATACGGACAATTCACACAGATTGAGCTAGCCCCAAAGTAAGTTCGAGACATGTGTTATGGGATACTAACTCAACGATACTATATTTTATAACAAATACATATATAGATACACATCCAAGACCCAGGCCAATCTGAAAAAGATCATTTTCCATCTTGACCTGGCCGGGGATCGAACCCGGGCAATCTCGTGTCGCAGGCTGGCGTGTTTAACGCTGCGCCACGGAGCTAATAAATCAAACTACCGAATTCCGCTTATCTCACCTTAAAGTTAAGTTAATCATCAATCAAAAACACTTATTACTGAGTCAATCGTACGAAATAATAAGTACAAGACACTCGTATTTCAGAGTGGTCTTACGTTACAATTTGCACTAAATTTATCATACAATAACGTTTGTATCTGAAATTATTATTCAAATCAAGCGGCATTAATCAATGCGTCGATAAAAGAAAATGCGAGCGGCGATCCTCCTGTGCAGGCTAGTGGTGGACCCCTTTTATCGATACACATATCGATAATTGCCTCTCTCTTCCTCTTTATCCTTCTCCCACTATTATGTGGGGTAAATCGATAATTGCCTATTTATTATGCCTATATATTTCGCAACCTTTTTTACGGCCCCGTTACATATGCCTTTTTTCTTCTCCGCAACAGCATCGTTTGACCTGGGAGCTTGTGGTTATTTTTACAGGGCTCTAAACTTGTTTTGTCATCATTACTCTACTTTATCCTACTGTCTATTCTTCCAATGTTAAAAAATACACAAGTTTATTTATTGGAATGCACATTACAGTCACTAAAATAAGTACATAACTAGGACTATCTTAATAAAACAATTATTTTTTCCGGATTTAAAAGTTCTTAATTTTCAATAAATTATCAGTAGACCCTTACCCACTATTATGAGGAATAAAAAGTGTATTATCGGTTAGTTTGGTAAGTATGTAGAACTTAGATACTATGACTGTTTATCGATAAGTTAACGTACACATCCCTAAATTTCCAGACAAGACAGAAGTTGCGTGAACGTCGCGAATGTGTGCGTGCTTCGGAGATAATGAAGTATCTGCACTAATATATTATAAAGTTCATTATAAACAATTATTTATTGTTAGCGCATGTTTATTAATAAGCCAGTCGATAGCCGGCTACTGTGCTTGTGTTTGTGAGATAGGGCTGTCGGCTGATTGCTAATCGGAATCAGTAATTTAATTATTTTATGTAAATTGGTAATTTATGAAACTTTGATGCTCGTTACCTTTAATTGAAGATTTAATAATCTGTTACTTATAACCTAAGGCTACTTAAAGCACATTATCGGAATTCATCATCATCATCATCAGGTCTTTTTATTCTCTAATGCAGGAGCATGACCCTCTCTGTACTACCAGAGCCATACTTGGCCAGAGTAGACAGAGGATTTGGCCTACACTCTCCTCGCTGGCCAGTCGAGTCGGAGAGGTCTCATTGATGTTTATGAGCTTTGTTTAGCTTATATTTCCTAAGCCTCTTACGACCTCCATGGGAAGACTAGAAGTGGTCCTATTCTACTCTGCCGGAAACCACACGGGTATATTAATATCGGAATTAAGTGCGTCAATTTTAGCGAATTAAAGTCCCAAACAATTTTAAACGAATTACCTGGGTCTGGCAATGACAATTTACGGTATATGATATTTATAAAAGTTGAAAATGCATAAATATACGTAGAAGAATACGGAACCTTTTAACATAACCCAAATTTTGACAGTTTTAACGTTTAAATTAATAACATATGTATTTGACCTTTATTACATACTAACTTTCGCCTGCGGCTCCGCCCGCGTCAATGTCGATTCCTCGGTACTGTACTTTTTCCTGGGATAAAAAGGTAGACTATCTATGTCCTTTTCCGTACCCCAGATAACGTGTATGCACAATTTCATGATGATCGGTTCAGTAGTTACAACGTGAAAGCGTAACAAACAAACAAACTCACTTTCGCATTTATAATATTAGTTTTCGTAGGATTAGGATTCGTAGTGGTTTCTAATGTTTTCGCAATTGTTACACATTTAAATAACACTCGTTAGGTGTAAAAATAATGTAATATACGCAATAATACCGTATTAAAGTGATTTTATTTAAATACATATTCGTAGCTTAATTCTCTTGAATTATCATCAAAACATAGGTTATTTACATTGGAAATCATCAAGATTTTTTATGTTTTTCTTAAATTACATTCATCCTCAAATTAAAGAGTTATGCTCTTGTCGGTGGAGCTTTTTCCATTCCTCTCTTTCTTCCGCCAGTTCCTTTACTTCTCTATAAGAAGTCACCTTTATTTCTTCTTCTATTTGTTTTATAAAAGTGTGTGTCGGCCTTCTCGGTCCCTTTTTTCCTTCTATCTTTCCTTCCATGATGTTCTTAATCAAATTGTCATGTCGTATTAGGTGTCCTACCATCTTCCCTCTTCTACTCTCAATCATTTTCAATACGTGTTTCAATAATTACATTATTGTAATAAATTTTAATACGGGCTTATTCAAACTGTGTATGTGTTTTGCATTATAATGATGTTCTTCCATAATAGCGGTCTCTTTTGCCACACGTCGCCGTACGTCGTAAAAACTCTTTTAAAAATATCGGTACCTATCTTTTGCTGTATTTCCCTTTTAACAGCCCTACGGAACCCTTTACCTGTCAATGCAGAATATGAAAGCAAGCACAAAGCCGTCGGGTTAGATTGTGCCAGTCGAGATTGCGCTGTACGCAAAAATAAAACATAGCGATATTAACATTTTTGAAGCTGTATTTTATCTAGGTGCAAAATGTTCCTCTTTTGATTTATACTTGCTGTATTTCCGCTATCAGTGAGTCTCTTTAATCCTTACTAATATTATTAATGCGAAAGTGAGTTTGTTTATTTGTTTGTTTGTTTGTTACGCTTTCACGCCGTAACTACTGAACCGATCATCATGAAATTTTGCATACAAGTTCTCTGGAGTGCGGAGAAGGACATAGGCTACCTTTTATCCCGGGAAAAAGTCTATTCCCGAGGGATCGACATTGACGCGGGCGGAGCCGCGGGCGAAAGCTAGTGTTTTTATAAAGCTGTAATAAAACTATGACGTTGCATGTTTTTTTTATAATTCATGTACATTTTCTTTTAGACATATTGAATACCATATAGACTGGTACTAGGTACCTGAAAAGTGCTGATAGTCACAAATCACAGCATTACAAATAACTTTTGTCCGATGCACAAACATACTTAATATTCTTCCAATGCTGCTGCCCAACTAGAGAAGGACAAGGGATTTTTGGATTTGAGAAGGAAATGAAGGTATTGGGATACTACTCACTCGTATGGACAGGAGAAAGGCATAAAGCGTGAGGTCAAACAATTTACTCATACAACAAGTCAAATGTTAATTCTCGCTACGAGTTCCTTAGTACATATACAGGGTGTTACAAAATTGCGAAATAATATTTAAGGGGCATGATCAGTCCATAATATTAAACAACTTTCCCCTTAGGAAAAACTTCGAAAATTAAAAAGAAAAATTCGATCTCCGATACAAAATAAGCAATCTTCTGATCGACTTCCATCGACGTTCAAAAAATTTTTTTGTCGTTCGATGTATGTTCCCTGGGGATAGTTGTTTAATATGATGGACCGATCATGCCCCTTAAATATTATTTCGCAATTTTGTAACACCCTGTATACGTACTCGTTACCGTTAATGAATCGTTCGCCTCCTAAGTCCTGAGGCACAAGTCCATTGAAAAGTCACATTTGGGGTTGTGTGTCAGAGGGCGCAATTTTTTTTAGATATGAAGGAGGGTTAGTGTAAAGTTAAATCCAAGTTTGTGGGATTGCAACCCTTGTCCCACGGTCGCCATACTCTACTACTATAAATAAATAAATAACATATAAACTAATAAATATATACGGACAAATCACAAACCAGATTGAGCTAGCCCCAAAGTAAGTTCGAGACTTGTATTAAGGGATGCTGTACTCTTTACTCAATAGGGACTCGACGATACTATATTTTATAACAAATACATATGAAGATAAACATCCAAGACCAAGGCCAATTTGAAAAAGATCATTTTACTATATTTTATAACAAATACATATATAGATATGTATTTGTTATAAAATATAGTATCGTTGAGTTAGTATCCCATAACACAAGTCTCGAACTTACCTTGGGGCTAGCTCAATCTGTGTGATTTGTCCGTATATATTTATTTACTTATTTATTTACCTCCATCACTAACGCACTGTTTCAATTACGAAAAAGTATAAAACACTATCATATATACATAATATCCTGTCAGAGTAGGGCTGCGCCATCCATTTATCCCGGGAGTGTTCCAAAAACGTTCGATAAAGCGCGAGCAAAAAAACAGCACCACCCTAGGCTCGGTAAAAAAGAAAAAATGGACATTCGTAATTTAAACGTCGTACCGTTGTCGATAACCGATGCGTGGCATCAGTTTATTTTTAAACTCATATGGGATTGTCACTCTTATAATGACTTATAATTAAAATTAGGTAAACTCATATGAGATTGTCACTTGATGACTTATAATTATAACTAGATATTGCCAGCGGCCTTGTATTTGCGTATTTCTCCTAGTATGTATTTCAGAATCGTATTTCAATTATATCTCAAGAGCTTTTCGGGATGTAACACGTCTTTTTTCAAGTTTTGGTTAAATAGCTAGCTAGAAAAAAGCAATATTTTTTGATATGATAATGTCTTATAAACCGATGAACGCCGGCTGCACGTAAGAAAAATTATCACGTTCCGTGTGCAAGCGAGAGCGTAGAACAAGCAATAGAGAGGGACGATCGGCCTAAGCGTTCGGCTTACGTTATCACGTAAAATTGTCAATTATCCTAACTAATATTATAAATGCGAAAGTGAGTTTGTTTGTTTTTTTGTTACGCTTTCACGCCGTAACTACTGAACCGATCATCATGAAATTTTGCTTACAAGTTCTCTGGTGTGCGGAGAAGGACATAGGCTACCTTTTATCCCGGGAAAAAGTACTATTCCCGAGGGATCGACATTGACGCGGGTGGAGCCGCGGGCGAAAGCTAGTTCAATAAGTATAATTTTTTTACTATTAGAACAGTATGAATATTTATTACAAATACACTGCATTCACGCATATTATAAATTTCTTTAAAAACTGTAATAAAGAACTCAGCCGTGCCATTATAGGCATTAACTCAGTTAACTCGAGATAATGTGAGGATTTCAACGATACTCCATCATCCGTTATTGGATATTTTTAAGAGTTCATCATCATTTCGAGTAGGTGTCACGGTCAATCGACCATGCACACCCTGGTGACAGAGTTCTTCGGAACCGCCTCTCGGCCTCTGACGTGGTTCCTTTAACGACTACCAGATGGCAGCCAGGACCACCGGCTTAACGTGCCTTCCGAAGCACGGAATCATCTTTATTATCAGACAATCAGGTGATTCAAGCCTGCAATGTCCTAACCAAACTGGAAACAACTAAACAAAGTATGCTTCCGGTGGGAATCAAACCCACGACCCCCGGGTCAACAGGCAAACGCCTTAACCACTGGACCACGAAGATTTAATTGTAAGTTAATTTGTACTGACAAAGTAACTGAAGTACTTAATTGTCTTATTAAACTATTTTGTTAAGTACGCTATTTACTATAACTTGCCACCATTTCCTCGCAGAAGCTGAAACAAGTCATAAACAATTTTAACAGGCTCATTAAAAATGCCATAAGTACATCTAATCCATAAATTTTCTTTAATACATTGTGGTGCTGTAAATCATGTTTTATGCGTAATAATGAACTTGGAATTTTTTCTCTTACATCCTCTTGTTTTTTTTTTTCTTAATTTCTTTGTGTACATAAACTTTTTAAAGTAGCCTATTTAAATATAATCCTTATCCTTAATCCTTTGTTTGTTTGTTTGTTTATTTGTTTGTTTGTTTGTTACGCTTTCAAGCCGTAACTACTGAACCGATCATCATTAAATTTTGTATACAAGTTTTCTGGAGTACGGAGAAGGACATAGGCTACCTTTTATCCCGGGAAAAAAGTACTATTCCCGAGGGATCGACATTGACGCGGGCGGAGCCGCGGGCGAAAGCTAGTTAAATAAATATAGCTAGCCCGAAAGTAAGTTCGAGACTTGTGTTAAGGGATACTAACTCGTCGATACTATATTTTATAACGAATACATATATAGGTAAACACCCAAAAAACAGGCCAAACTGAAAAAGATCATTTTCTATCTTGACCTGACCGGGGATCGAACCCGGGGCCCTCGTCTCGCAGGCTGGCTTGTTAACCACTGCGCCACGGAGCTCGCCTTGAAGTCAATAAAAACGGAATACATCTAAACTATAAATACAATCTACATATACCGCGTTATTTTGAACCTCTGAACTATGCTGAAATCCTTCAGAATCCCTAATGAAGTATAGAACATAAAAAAAATATATATAAATCGATAAAAAAATTATGGCTTTCCATACAAAGTCGCCGATCAGCTGGGCAAATTTCTGTGGAAGGTAATTTATTTTTTCGTTTATTATCTTATTTTCATGCAATTCTGTATTCCATTAGGGATCTTCTATGCTGCTCTGGGAGAAAGGAAAAACGTAGAATGTGCCAGCTCTCTTCCCGCGTAGATCGTAAAATCCGATCGAGGGATTGGGCTTAAATCTGCGGAATCATATCAATAGGCGATGCGGCTAGCAACCCATCACTATATTGATTCCATTTTCCATCTACACGCCCTCCAACATGCTAAATGCCATAAGGTCTTATAGACCTAGGGCTCTGTCTACCCCGTAAGGCAAAAAGACGTGATACTATATAAGTATTGAGATTCTGATTTCAGGATTTCAGTATAGTGGTATATCCGACGGGTGAACTTTACTATTGTAAAGTGGCACTTGGCACGAATTTGTAATTTCTGATGATTGGATTTAATAGAACTCACTTTTGCTCTTCTTCACAAAACAATTTATAAAGCACGGAGTCTTCATTTATATTTTCATACAAAATAGGACTTAATAGCATGAATAGAATTTTAGGGTATTTGGGGGTTTCGCTTCGCCCTCAGTTGGGGACGCTCGCTCTGTTTTAGTCACAAGGAAACCTACCTAACGAACGTAACCTACACTCTGTGGCAAGACCATTATTTAACAAAAAAATGTTGTATAGCCAAAAAAAATCACCTTTTTTCTTCTCCTCGATTTTCACCTCAGAAAAAAGTACTGTTCCCGAAGAAACGACGTTGACGCGAGTGAAGCTGCGGGCGGAAGCTAGTTGGTTTATAACGGAGACGGAGTTAGGCCGTGACAACAAAAACAATATGTAAAATCGAGAACCTCTTCTTTACTTGAAGTTGGTTGAAATTCAATGCCTTTAATCCGAATCCGTCCAGTATCTTTGCGTGATTAAGTAACAGAGACCGATAAAAAAGGTCACCTTCTATGGTAGGTATACATACTATCAAGTCTTTATCCCTTGCGCGTTGGAGAAAGCCCACGTTTAGCATGTTGGTGGGTATTTGGTGAAAAACCGAATCAAAATAGTAATGAATTGCTAGCCGCAGCTTTTACGATCTGCGCTGGAAGAGAAGAAGCTGGTACATTCTACGTTTTTTTTTCTTTTCTCTCAGACCAGCATGGAGAAACGAAGTATTAGACTATATCTATGCCTCATTGTGTATTATACATGCTCAAGTCGTCGTTACTGTACGTTAGCAACTACCAGAGGTCACAGCAGTTCCTCCGCGCCGACCTTCAAGACGCTGGTGCAGTGACGGGCAAATTTCCTCCGTCCTTGTCTCGCAGATCTAGCCAGGATGGGTGTGAAACCGTTTCGTGATATTTATGTAGGTATCTTAAAAATTATGAAAAAACAATCTGCCTGAGTGTGTATGTTGGTTTTGGAAAAATGACTCTCGAGTCAACGGTATACCTATGTGTATACTACTAAATAGCACAGCAGTTCCTAGTGCAATTTCAGGACAATATCCTCCGTAGTTGTCCTCCAGATCTAGCTAGGTGGATCTGCTTCGTGATAGATCTATAGGACTTTATCTTTAAATAATTATCTTTCCTTAGCTAATCCTTCCTGAAGGGTCAACTCTGTCTAGTCAGCGGGGCTAACTGCAGGTTTGATGATATATGACAGTCAAGTTCCGGTACCAAAGTCCGGTATGCTTTTGATGTTGTGATATGATTTGGCAAAGATTGGCTTAATTATATATTTCTTAAGGGATTGATAAAGCCTGGGGCGGCAGTCTTGATGGAAAACAGAATTAAAATAATGATAGATCAATACTAACCACATCGCCTATTAACATGATTTTTTCAATATTCGCCTCGAAAAGATTCGAGGGCATTCCCTCGATCAGGTTTTACGATCTGCGCAAGAAATATAGCAGCATTTTTTTCAGAAGTATTTTTTTTCACATCCTGCGACTTGCCATATTAGAATCTATTTTTGAAGAATCAAAGAAAATAGTCCGGAGCGAAGAAAAGTATGTTTGAATCAAGAATTAGCAGAGCAGCAGTTTAAAAAAACAATTTTATTCCAATTTGACGCCCGAAACAGAACCACACCGCCTGCCTCCCCATACATAATGTATGAAACTTAAAGAAATGCAATGAAATGATAAAATGATCGTTCCATTGTAGATAAACGGGCCATTTCCACTGGTACAATTGAATGATGACTAGCCATTGTGCTATGTTTAGAGATCCTGCATATAATGCCGGCTAGGTGCTCGCCGCTATTTTGTCCACTTATTCTGCTTTATTGGGTCAGGCTAGCGAATGCTGATATGATAAGTGGCAGATTAGTGCTGAGGTTTTTGTGCGGAAAATTTTGGCAATCTTTTGCTGCTTTGTGTTGTCAAGTTGTCCGGCCAAGTGCGAGTCGGAAGCGCGCGCGAAGGGTTCCGTATTGTTATCTATAAAAACGGCAAAAAAAAACATGTCTGTTGTATGGGAGCCCCCCTTTGATATTAATTTAATTATTTATTTTTAAAGTTAATATATAAATAAATGTTTTGAGAATATTTCAAGCGTCTACCTGTTGCCGTTATCAATATTGAGCAAAAACAAGCAAAAAAGACACGTTTGTTGTATTGGAGCCCCCTTAAATATTTTTTTTTTATTCTCATTTTTTAGTATTTGTTGTTATAGCGGCTACAGAAATACATCTTCTGTGATAATTTCAACTATCTAGCTATCACGGTTCTTAAGATATAGCCTGGTGACAGACGGACAGACAGACAGGCAGACAGACAGACAGACAGACAGACAGACAGAGAGACAGACAGACAGACAGACAGACAGATAGATAGACAGACAGACAGACAGACGGACAGCGGAGCGAAATTAATAGGGTCCCGTTTTTACCCTTTGGGTACGGAACCCTGAAAAGGAAGACCGAGTATGAAATGTGTCGTGAATGTCGTGATGGCCGGCTAGCCAGCTGCGGTCTACGTGGAGTTGGATCATTTTGTTTGTTTAAGCCTCCTTGTTCTTCTATGAGCTTTGTAGCTCTTGTCGGTAGAGTATGCGTCAGACTTCTCGGTTTATCATCATAAATTGTGCATCATTCAAAACCATCACTTTTTTTTTAACAAATTATTGAAGTAGGCATTTGTCTCCCATCTCACCTGATGGTAAGTTACGATGAAGACAAGGATGTTACATGCCTATTCAAGAGATTTTTTATCATGCTGCGGTTGCGACCAGCAATACTCTTGTGAGTGATTTTTTTATCATCAGACTATAGATTTTAAACAGCTGGGTCTCTCTGAGGCTATCTACAGGCTTTCTGATATTTAAGAGCTAGGTTCTTGTTAGTGTCATTGTGACACTTAGGAAATACAAGCTAAACAAAGCGCATAAACATCAATGAGACCTCTCCAACCAGTCTGGACAGCGAGGAGAGTGTAAGCCAAATTCTGTGTCCACTCTGGCCAAGTATGGCTCCGGTAGTACAGAGAGGGTCATGCTCCTGCAGTGGAGACTAAAAAGACCTGATAATTAAATGAAATGATAATTTAGTTCAGATTTCTCCATAATATCTTAGTAGACGAGAGACATATTTCATGCCGCAAGTTTGGCCTTGTTATAAGCACTAGCAAAACGCAGATTTTAAAACAACCTACACGAGGGGGTCGCGGTGACCAATCTTCTGTTACCTTGGATGGCTGTGTGTTGGAAGAAGTTCCAAACTTCAAATACTTAGGCAGCAGATTAAGATGCGATAATACATTAGCATCGGAGATACCAGCTCGAATAGCAGGTGCTGCAGCTGCCTTTGGCAAGCTTAGAGCCCGTGTTTGGAATTCTCACGACCTCAATTTGCAAACAAAACTGTTAGTTTACAAAGCAATTGTACTGCCTACTTTGTTGTATGCCGCGGAGACTTGGTGCTGTTACAAAACAGATATTAAGAAATTAGACACCTTTCATCTCAAATGTCTAAGGTCCATTCTGCGGATCAAGTGGCAGGACCGAATACCAAACACTGTAGTTTTACGTCGTGCTGGTATGTCTGGTATAGAAGCGCTTATTATAAAGCACCAACTAAGATGGAGCGGTCACGTATTACGTATGAATGATAACAGACTTCCAAAGGCAGTCTTTTATTCGGAACTGTCAAACGGAAAGCGCAAGCAAGGCGGCCAATACTTACGGTATAAAGACGTGCTTAAACGTAATCTCGTGGCTTGTAACATACCAACTGAAAGCTGGGAGGTTCGCGCTCGTTTCAGACCGGAATGGCGACAAACTATTCATGAGAACGTTGAAAGTTTTGAAACTAAGCGTCTAAAAGACCTTGACCTAAAGCGCCAAATACGGAAGACCAAGCCAAAAATCTCCTACACTTACACTACCAACTCAACAGGACAGTTATACTGTGCGTCTTGTGAACGAATTTTTAAGACTAGGTTCGGTTTTGCTAGTCACATCAGAGCTCACCGGAACAAAGACCAAAATTAATTAAATTAATTAATAATTAGAAGAAGCGAATAGGAGTCGCCGTCGCCGGATACGGTGTGGACATAATGATGATGATTTCACGGAAATGATTTTTATTAAATATACTTTTCTTCATAAAGTCGCCGGGTCAAAAACTCTATTTGATAGATTTTGCTCGGAGGGAAGATATACAATGTGTGAAGAATACCCTGGAAGGGGTGATTCAGCCCGTCGCTATGAACAACTTTTAATTTGGGAAGTAAAAAATTGGCATTTTCAAACAAAAATGTTCGGTCGCTCGGTCAATTTGTATGGCATTGCTCCCATAGGAAAAGTTGTTCATAACGAGGGGTTGAATCACCCCTTCAAGGATCGGACAGGGTTTTCTTTACATATTGTATACGGCGACTAGGCGATAACACTTATGCTACAGTACTTTGTTCGGCTATATGAATTTGAAGTGAATGCTTAATATGTCTCAGTGGGAGATGGGTATTCAAATTACCTATATGCGGAAAGATTTTCCGATCCTTACAAAATTTAAATTATGTCAGAAATTTCGCATTATATACGATCTTTTTATCCACGATAAATAAAGGTCAGCATGAAAAATTGCGTTTAAAAAAAAATAAAAAGGTACTCATCAATCATTAGCATTACACATAAAACACATATCATGTGATACACCCGAGTACAAAACATTTTTAATTGAGCATTTTTATCGCGCCTATCATTTCGGCTTTCCAAATAAGCTCATTTATAACGCGGGGGTTGAACAAAAACAAAAATTTGAATAAGGAGGGCATTATTTATCGCCGCCCCAATGAAGGCCGTTAATGTGATTTTTTAATAAAAAAAAATATACACGAGCGCGCCAAACGAGGATCATGTATCATCGCGTTTTCGGACAGTCATTGTCCGTGAATTTTTTTATTTGCACACAGGGAAACAAAGTATAGATCAATTTAATTACGCCGTAAATTTTTTGGCGCCCCGTGCTAAATAGTTCGTGCTAATTTCTTGTTTGTCCCAATTTCGATTTCAGAGGAAAGTGGAAATAGTAAGTTTATTTTGTTGATACAGGCCGTAATAGTGCTATTCAGGTAAAGTAAACCTATAAGTCTATGATATGTATATGAAATTAAATTTAATTGATACACTTACGTAACTGAGTCTTGCTATTTTTCGCCGAAAAATTGTAAGATGAAGTGGGAGTGGTCAGGTCAAATAGAAAAACGGACTCGTGGTGCAGACGTCTGCTGGAATGGAGACGTGGGGCAGAAAGCGTCAAGTAGGAATACCACGAATGAGATGGAGAGAATATATCAAAAAGATATCTTTTTAACTGTAAAATGGTAAGAAAAATGGTAAAATGGCACTGAAGAAGTATTTTCGTTGAGCCAGGCTGAAATGAAGAAAGAAGACATATGTTACTATATCATTTTATGCCTATCATCACCTAACCATTTATGTGTTTCCGAGTACTCTGGCCGTAAAGAATATAGTAGGATATAAGCGAAAGTGGTCCAGTTACTTGAGAGCGGAATACACAATCAAAAGATCATAGATTCGAATACCGCCTAACATAATACTATAATAAACACGTTGGTACACGGTAATTCTCTACTATTTAAAGAGATGTATGTACTATTGTATTTAGTGCATACACATATGTATAACTAAAAAAAAAACTTTAAGACTAATCAAAGTTTCCATCCTTATTATACCCAGCTCAAAGGGGGTACCTTTTAGCTTATTACCCTTGCTGAGTCTGGTACTATCCGGAGCGGTGGTCATATTCTCTGCTTCCAATGCAATGTCCATGTCACGCTGAGATCTCTGTCTCACCTAAGCGTGTTTCCATGCTTCAGAGTCCGGGACTAACAGACAAGTATATAATACAGTGCATGTCTGTGAGTCATGACCTTGCTTGTAAAATATCTGAAGATCCTAAATCAGAATATAATGAAGAAACTTCAAGTTTACCCGCCACCGCCTACTTACACCCCTGCTTTTGACATACCTGCGCGTAACTAAAAAAGGGGGCCACCCAAACCCTTTCCTAATTCAAAAAATTAAAAAGAACTCCCTCAAACCCGCGTTGTCACGTTCCATATTCGCGTTAATTACACGTCATTGTTTTTTTAAAAAGCACGCCGATGACGCGCGCAATTAAGGCTGTGTACAGACAACGGAAGACGCGACATAAAGCCCCGTACACAATGCGTCCTCAGCGAAATTCGCCGCAGGGCTAGCGAAATTAACAAGGTGATTTACACTTGACACTAGGCACCTGTTTTTCTATGCTCGTGTGTAAACTCTTTGAATGTTGGAAGTTGTGTTCTGTCATTATGTGATGTGTAATGATTTGTAAAGATTTACGAATTCACTTTGTACTTTCCACCTTTCGTCGCGGCCATGATATTGCGTATTTTAAAGCTTACATCTTTTTTTAAACTCTGTAGAGTACTTTATGAAAAAATACATAGAGTTTTGATAGTATAATGGATGTGAAATATTTAATAGGTTTCAATTTATAGAGAACTAGCTTTCCGCTCGCATGAATGTCGATCCCTCGGGAACAGTACTTTTTCCGGGATAAAAGATATCCTTTGTCCTTCCCCAGACTTCAAACTGCCATCGTACTAAATTTTATCATAATCAGCTTAGTGGTTAAGGCGTGAAAAGATTACAGACAGAGTTTCTAATGCATTTATAATATAAGTATGGAATAAATTTATTTTAGTCTTATGACTACAAATATTAACTTCTGAATAAAAATGACATTCACTAAGGAATAACATAAAAATAAGGAAGGTTATTTTATCGGCTGGAATATTTAATCGCCTTTTGGTTATTTTTGACGTAAGGCTTAAAAAGCGTCACGTTTCGTGTGCAAGCGAGAGCGCGGAACAAGCTATAGAGACGTACGATCGGCCTACGCGTTCGGCTTGTGACGCATCTATCCCTCTTCCAGCGTTATCACGTAAAATTTTAATCTGTAAACCGACTCTACAGACAACCAATTTTTTCATCACACAAATTGCTATCCAGCTTAAATAACTGAAAATTAAATTTTCATTAACAAAGACAGTTCAAGATTCTCAATTATACATCACCTTTGTCAGTGACGTAACATAAAATAAACATGGCGCCTAGATCTTTTTAAAATCTGAACAATATGTGACACAGCGACAGCGTCGCCTGAAGCCATCTGCAGCATTCTGCAGTCACAGGCTTGTACATACCCGCTTTCTGTCCCAAACAATATACAAATTGACAGTGCAATTGTGTCAAGACGGTCATTTTACAAAGACGCTAGGTCCGGATTCTGTTTAGACGTTGTTTTGTTAATTAACATATACTTCGTTATTGCTTTCAAGTTAGATATTTTCAAAGATCACAAGTATTAAAATCAAAAGACACGTTAAAATGGTGTACACGCGATTCAATATGTCGTTTGATAAAGTTGGTTAACGATTTTAAGCCTTCGCGGTTACGATCATTATTATTGTCACTACAAAACATATTGCGATTATTTTTGAGGTTCGGCAGTCTGTGAAGATGGCAGTTCGAATGTTGCCGAAATATCCGACTAATCTCAAAAATAATCGCGTCAAAATAATATCAAATTAAGTCTTGAATGTTTTATCATCATCATCATTATTAGCTCCGTGGCGCAGCGGTCAACACGCCAGCCTGCGACACGGAGTGACCGGGTTCGATCCCCGGCCAGGTCAAGATGGAAAATGATCTTTTTCAGATTGGCCTGGGTCTTGGATGTGTATCTATATATGTATTTGTTATAAAAATATAGTATCGTTGAGTTAGTATCCCATGACACAATTCACGAACTTACTTTGGGGCTAGCTCAATCTGTGTGATTTGTCCGTATATATTTATTTATCAGGTCATCATTAGTCTCCACTGCAGGAGCATGACCCTCTCTGTACTGTACTACCGGAGCCATATTTGGCCAGAGCAGACAGAGAATTTGACCTACACTCTCCTCACTGGCCAGACGGGTTGGAGAGGTCTCATTGATGTTTATGAGCTTTGTTGTATGTATATATTTAGTATGTATCTATTATAAAATATAGTATCTTTCATTAACCTACGATACAAGTTAACAACCTGTAGAGCTAGCTCAATCTATGTTATTGAAGCATTTAATTATTCCCAAAAATTCTATCTATCTACCAAAATGGGGTCATGCATGATGTACAGTCGGGGGCGATAAATGTGACCCCCCTACAATTTAAAATCTGTTGTTAGAGGGGTCAGTTTTATCTGCCCCCGACTGTACCTATTGGAACAAATCTTAGCCTTCTCATGTTAAGTTTTTAAGCTCCATATTACTCTATCCCTCTTAAACACTATAAGAAAAGACATAGTTAAAAATGCGATCAAACGTGTATCAAACGCCAATGCTATGCATAATCTTATCAAATCCGAAAACAAAACATAATACAAATCCGCTAAGAATTACGAATGAGTATTTTATCGTGCGACAATCAAACCGTACGTTCGCAGCCACAAGTTTAATTATGCAAACATCAAGCCGTCGCCAGATTTCTCATTAGAGCCAAGATAATGACGGTACACACTGTCGCAAAATTAGATAGCAAGCACGCACCCAAACAGATATACGCGGCACATTAACATAAACCGAATTTGCATGTAAATTACATTTTACAGCATCTTAATTAAAACATTTTGGCATTATAAATGATCAAGCGGGGAGGGCGCCCCTGACCTTACGCTCCCTCGCGGGGCTTGCGATAGTTTGCTGTTTTGAATTTGGAACGTTTCGAACGAAATTACAGATTTTGATTTGTTTTTGGTTACATCAATACTAATAAGTACCTGGGCAACCGAGCTTCGCTCGGTTATTTCTGTTTGTTGTAATATGGTGGTGTTTAGGTGATAAAATTAGCGACCATATTCTGCATGGAAACAAAAACGCATGAAAACTCGAAAACACGCATTTTCCCAAACATAAGACTAATATAGATCGATTGTTTATCCTCGAAAACCCCCAAATACCAAATTTCAAAGAAATCGTTAGAGCCGTTTCCGAGATCATATAAATAAATTTATATACCTACATACATATAAAAAATTATACAAGAATTGCTCGTTTAAAGGTATAAGATAAATCTGTAAGGGTTGGTCAAAGTGTAGGCCAAATCCTCTGTCTGCTCTGGCCAAGTATGGCTTCGGTAGTACAGAGAGGGTCATGTTTCTGCAGTGGAGACTTAAAAGACCTGATGATGACAATCACATAAAGCCCTTCAGGCAAGAAGGCGACCAATACTGTTGAATAGAGTTTTTTTCGGCGTCTTCTTCTTTGCAGTGGTCGGTTCCGCAACGCTAGTAGTTTGTAGCTTTTGTACAATCCTTACTAATATTATAAATGCGAAAGTGAGTTTGTTTGTTTGTTTATTTGTTTGTTTGTTTGTTACGCTTTCACGCCGTAACTACTTAACCGATCATCATGAAATTTTGCATACAAGTTCTCTGGAGTGCGGAGAAGGACATAGGCTACCTTTTATCCCGGGAAAAAGTACTATTCCCGAGGGATCGACATTGACGCGGGCGGAGCCGCGGGCGAAAGCTAGTCCTTACTAATATTATAAATGCGAAAGTGAGTTTGTTTGTTACGCTTTCACGCCGTAACTACTGAACCGATCATCATGAAATTTCGCATACAAGTTCTCTGGAGTACGGAGAAGGACATAGGCTAGGGAAAAAGTACTATTCCCGAGGGATCGACATTGACGCGGGCGGAGCCGCGGGCGAAGGCTAGTAATTATGATAAAACTTTACTTCAGGTAGGTAAGTTCGTTTAATCATTAATTATTTAAAATGTGAATTGACGTGAAATTGCCTGAAACGGCCTATTTTCTGAATAAATCTTTGAATATTGAATCCTAGAACTCCAGCTTGTATGAAACGTGGTTAAAACATTAAATAAGATCCTGATAAAACGTGTTATACCCGAGTTCGCGCACATTTTATATGCAGACAAAGTAAAAAACAATCAAGTTAAAAGCAAGGCATTATAATAATGTTAGGGTTATTTTTTAAAGACCTCTTAGCGATGTCTGCAGTACATAAATTCATTGTCAAAACATAAACAGTACACAACTTACACAATTATGTAAATTTTATGTTACCCCTAATTGCCAACTTATTTAAAGAGGTTCTGTTAATTTCCTCCGAGGGGGAGGGGGGGGCACGGCTCGCGAGGTTTTCTTTTCTTAAAATTGCATGTAAATTCTATTACTGAAGTAATTATCGATGGGGTTGCCAGGAAATGGCAATAAAAATTCTAATTATGCTTTCGAGTACTTAAAATTCAATGGGATTTTGAAACTCCTACGTACATTATAACATTTGTTAGGATTCTGTTGAACTCTTTTGTTTTGTTCGTTTAAGAGAAAAACTTTTTCCGGGGATTTTTTGGAATTTTTCCAGGGCGAATATAAATATTTTTTTTTTTCAAATATTTCATGCATGGACATTTCAATTCAATCCTAGAGTTTAATGCTCAGTTACTTTATATTTTGGGATTTTTTTTGGGAAATTCAATGTATAAGGTAAGGTACCTTAGATATTATATTAGAATTAAAATCCTCCGCTTTATAATAACTATGTTAAAAAAAAAATAAAAGCAAATCACAATGCGTATTTTATTATTTGTTTTTAATATGTCAAGCTCTGTTATACATTTTTGGAACTTGTTGCACTTTTTTTAAATATTAAACTACTAGTGCTTGCTGTTTGCCGCGTCTTCATCTGCATGAGTTCTGGTTTACATCACGAAATCTATCCGGACCCCGGGTCGACCGAACCCTGCATTTAGATCATTCTCTGGTGAGAGAAAAAATATTATCCTTACTAATATTATAAATGCGAAAGTGAGTTTGTTTGTTTGTTTGTTACGCTTTCACGCCGTAACTACTGAACCGATCATCATGAAATTTTGCATACAAGTTCTCTGGAGTACAGAGAAGGACATAGGCTACCTTTTATCTCGGGAAAAGTACTATTCCCGAGGGATCGACATTGACGCGGGCGGAGCCGCGGGCGAAAGCTAGGCTAATATAAACGGAATAAACATTAGCCCCGAAGTAAGTCCGAAATTTGTTTGACTGTTATGGTATATTTAATAACAAATAAATATACAGATAAACATCCAAGACTCAGGTCAATCTTGAAAGGATCATTTTCCATTTTGACCTGACATCAAAGACTAGTTATTAGTTAAAAAAATAACAGGATTATTAAACTACAAGATTATTTTTCTTGTAATTTTAGTTTTACCAAATTTCAACAAGAATTAATGAGACGATTTAATTAAAAATACCTATAAATTAACGTTTTGCTCACTTCAGTAAACAAATACTGTAAATGATGCTTATTAAACAACAAACAGGCCTTATTTCAGCTAAAGGGTAACTGGAACAAATCTCAAATTACGAGAGAAATCATAGTGAGCCCGAATTCTCATTAAATTGATTAATTAAAAGAAAACCTAGTCGTCGCGACGTCCATAAGACATTCATTAGCAAGAACTCGAACACAATTCTACTAATTTATTCCAATAAAAAGGAATAACAGCCCCCTTCCACCCCTTTTTGCTTTATACAGGGAGAGTTCTAGACCATTTTTTTAACTGACTTAAAAAATTAGGATTGCATTTTTAAATGTTTGTTACCGCAAACCTACGTCATTTATAAACTGATTTAATTTCTTAAGTTTGTAAGTGTATGCTATCAAATTAATCCCATTTAAATTTCATCAAAATCAGTTCAGTTGTTTGACTAAAGTTGTTTTTTTATATGAAAGATTATTACAAAATATATTATTATTTTATAGGACGGCAAACGAGCAAGCGAGTCGCCTGATGGACAGCGATCAGCGCTGCCCATGGACAACTGCAATACCAGGGTGTAACAGGAGCATTGCCGGCTCAAGGAGTTGGGGGAAGAACATAGGATGAATGGGATGGCGGAAATGGAGGGGGGCAGATTAGGCCTCCGGCTCTCTCACTCACCGAACGAAGCATAGAAGCGGTAAAGCTTCTACTCAGACATCGATTTTCTGGTACTTTCCCGGACGAGCCAAGCTACCGGCACAATTAATTTTTGCTAGTAGCATGAATGGGCCCATGCTACTAGCAAAAATTAATTGTGCCGGTAGCTTGACTCTACCACAACTAAAAAATTTTTCTAAAGATATTTCGTGAATTTGGGTACAGTTTGTTCAATAAACCATCAGCATTTTGAGTAGGTGTCACGGTCAATCGACCATGCACACCCTGGTGTCAGAGTTCTTCGAAAACGCCTCTCGGCCTCTGACATGGTTGCTTTAACGACTGCCAGATGGCAGCCGGGACCAACTGCTTAATGTGCCTTCCGAAGCACGGAATCATCTTTATTATCAGACTCAGAATTGAATCCACGACCCATTCCATAATGAATAAAATAAAATCAATGATATCAAAATATATGGTTGTTTTTGACATATATAGATAAACGTCTAAGACCCAAGCTCATCTGAAAAATATCATTTTCCGTCTCGTCCTGACCGTGCATCGAACCCGGGCCCTCAAGTGTGGCAATCTGGCATGATGATCACTATGGCACAGAGATTGTCATATTAAACCATTATTTTGTATGTGAATAACAAATTTTAGTATAAATCACAGCACCCTGTAGGTCTATACTTCTATACAATATTTTTTTCCGGGCCAACCCTTCTCGAGATTGAATTCGGTAAAATAAACTGAATTATATGCTACTTAAATGAGTGTCAAGTCGGCCGACTCCCTGCTAAGGGCCACTCGCCACCCCTGCATTCTTCTGAGATTGCTGCCACGAGGAACAAGGGCGTATCTCGGGAATATATTATTTTGTGTTTTTAGCAAGTTTGGCCGACTGCCTCCGTGGTCCAGTGGTTAAGGCGTTTGCCTGTTGACCCAGGGGCCGTGGGTTCGATTCTCACGGGAAGCATACTTTGTTTAGTTGTTTCCAGTTTGGTTAGGAGAGGACATCGCAGGCTTGAATCACCTGATTGTCTGAATGTCTGATAATTAAGATGATTCCGTGCTTCGGAAGGCACGTTAAGCCGTCGGTCTCGGCTGCCATCTGGTAGTCGTTAAAAGAACTACGTCAGAGGCCGAGAGGCGGTTCCGAAGAACGCTGACACCAGGGTGTGCATGGTCGGTTGACCATGTCTCTCTTGGCTTCCTATGTCCCCCCGTCGGGGCAAAGGGCAGATACAAGTTGGCACCATCTGGTTCTATCCGACGCAGAGTTCTTAGTTTCACTCCAGGTGTAACCCAGCTTCTTTGCCTCATCTATGACAGTGCGGTGCCACGTTTGTTTTGGGCGTCCTCGCTTACGCTTGCCTTGCGGATTCCAGTCCAGAGCTCTTCGGGGGATATGGTCATGAGGGCGGCACAGGGTATGACCGATCCAACGCCACTTTCGCCGCCGGATCTGGACGTCTATCGGTTCTTCGTGACATAGTCTCCACAGATCTTCGTTGGAAATCACGGTGTCAGGTCAAGAAATTCCCATTATAAAACGAAGGCATCGGTTTACAAAACCATGTCACCTACTCGAAATGTATGTATGAGTAAGTTTGGTGGATTCCGGCCTAGAACAAAGGACTAATCTGTCCCATGGATGTCGTAAGAGGCGACTAAAGAGACGAGCACGAACATACCGTGAAATGAAAGCATTCCCAAGGAGGGTTGTCGTCGGGTGGCGGCCTGTCATAAAAATCGCGCAAAACCAACTTCATTTCCAAGGAGGGTTGACGTTAGACCAGGCGTAGAAATGAGCCAAGACTTTTTATAGCAAGTGTAAAAGCTTTCCATGCTGTCTCGAACCCACATAAAGTGGGATGAGGAGTGGAAGAAGAAGTAAGTTAGATTTACTAAATAGTAACACACTTTGATCACAATTAATTTTGTTCGCCTATAGATAAATAAACACGCCGTGGTATCCGGTAGAGTAGAATAGGGCCACTCCAAATCTTCCCGTGGATGTTGTAGAAGACGACTTAGGAAATACAAGCTAAACAAAGCTTATAAACATCTATGAGACCTCTCAAACCCGTCTGGCCGCGTGGAGAGTGTAAGCTAAGTCCTCTGGCTGCTCTGACCAAGTGTGGCTCTAGACTCTAGTAGTACAGAGGGTCGTGCTCCTGTAGTGGAGACTAAATAGACCTGATAATGATGATGAGATAAATAAAATCAAAGCGACAAGTCAACCAGATTTAGCTAGCCCCACATTAAGTTGTGAACTTATCGTAGGGTACTAACTTAACGATACTATATTTTATGATAGATATTAGCTAGACTCACTTGCCCTAATCCTAACTATTATTACTATTAATATTATAAATGCGAAAGCATGTTTGTTTGTTTGTCACACCTTCGCGCCGTACCTACTGAACTGATCGTCGTGAAATTTTGCGTACGTCTGGGGTACGAAGAAGGACATAGTGTATATATTCTATCCCGGAAAAGTACTGTTCTCTAGGGATCAACTATGACGGGTGCTAAGCCGCGGGTGAAAGCTGATTGTTAAATAATTGTAAAAAGTGTACAATATAAAAATCGATTAATTTTTTACTCGCTCTAATCTATCTAATAAGAAAATAAAATTTAATTATGACACATATGTATAAATGTATGTTTGTTGAAGAAAACAATGGAACAAGCAAACTTCGCTAGTTTTACCTACAAGCATGTCGTAAATTCTCTATAATGAATGTTTTATGTCAGACCATGTCATAATAAAGAAGCTCCTTGGTAAAATGTTATAATATAAGCTCTTATTATAAATACAAAATGATGGCTGTATAGATAGCACCAGGGCTTGTTACCGGTACCAAATTCCCATTATAAGTACCGGTAAGTACCGGTATTACTATTCTGTTAAAATTTTAACGGTAATATGAGGTACCGGTAATCTAGTATTTAACGGTAATAATATTGTTAACAGTTAACGGTAATTTTACCGCTACTTGTTACCGGTACCAAATTCACATTATAAGTACCGGTAAGTACCGGTACCTCAATTCTGTCAAATTTTAACGGTATTAAAATTGCGTTAATTTTACCGGTACCTACGCATTGTTGCCGTCTACCGCATGGGACTCGCTCGACTGTAAAAGTGCCGCCCTATTGTGGGCCCCCGCCTCACGCCGCACATGCACAACACGGCAACGACACACATTAACGAAATGATAATTCCCAATACGAGTACCGGTACTAAGTACCGGTACTGTTTACCGGTATTTGGTACAGGTACTTCTTTCAATTACCGGTACCGTCGTTTTATTGAGGTACCGGTACCAATCCAATTACCGGTACCGTTGTATTATAGAGGTACCGGTACTTGATTTTTACCGTTACCAAATGTACCGGTACCAAACCAATTACCGGTACTGTCGTTTCATAGAGGTACCGGTAATGGATTTTTACCGGTATTCCAACCCCTGGATAGCACTGTTGATAAATGGCGTACCTTATTTTAATTAAGACTTCTTTCTCTTCTTACCGTTTTGTTGGCGGGATTAATTATAAACTACATAATTTATTGGCAGTGTTACAATTAAGGTTTATGCTAAGTCCCTATACATAACTAGGTGTTACAAAAATATTGTACCCTATTAAAGAAAGCAAAAGGAAAATTTGAAAGAAAACAATAAATAGTCCTGACATGAAATTGTTATACAGAATGTCTCATTCTTGTTCAATAAGTACCATTTCTAGTCAGCATGGACTTTAGCTTTGTTATACAATGCCTAACACAGGCCTACAGTACAAAATAAATAAATATATAAGGACAAATCACACAGATTGAGCTAGCCCCAAAGTAAGTTCGAGACTTGTGTTATGGGATACTAACTCAACGATACTTTATTTTATAACAAATACATATATAGATAAACATCCAAGACCCAGGCCAATCTGGAAAAGATCATATTCCATCTTGACCTGGCCGGGGATCGAACCCGGGTACTCTCGTGTTGCAGGCTGAATCTGAATCGGCCCCATCGAAGATAAGATGCCTAAGACAGCATTCCTTTCAATTCTTCCTTTCTTCGAGTTACTTCGATACACACACACACTATATAATTTATCACTTGTATCCCTTACCGGGTCACTGTTAGTGAGCGTACCTAGGTGAAAAACGAAAGTAAAACAGAAATGGGTTTTAGATTTTTGTCCATTCCCTCGGCCAACTTCTACGGTGTGCGCGGAAACTGGTACTTTCTACCTTTTCTTTTCTCATAGACCAACACGGAAGAACTAATACCAAGTAGATAGTATTTCAAAAAATTAAAAGCCGACTGATATTCCTTTTTTTTGTATATAAAAATGAATACCTATTTCCTTTGTCACTGCATCACGTGTGAACGGCTGGACCGATTTGGCTAAGTAATTCTTTTTTTGTCGTATTTGTTTTTCTAAGGGGATTTTTTTTATGATCGTGGCGCGAAAAATTAAAAAAAGACAGAATAACGGCTGTCGTTTATGCTAGTTTTTATTTTTTTTTAAAACCTATCTTACCGACATTTTTGTTTTTATGGCGAACCCAAGAAGAATGGCGAACCTAACGATACCTTTAATGTACAAATACCTATATCCAGTCGTTTGGAAGCTACGAAATGATAAAGAAATTTACAAAAATACATGGTAACATACGTACGCGCCCTTGACTACCTTGGCAAAGATGGATGGCCGAAGTCAAGCTAAAGCTGCGCTCACGCGAGGTTTATATCACTTAATCGAGCTGATTGCCTATTTTAAGTCTATAAAGTAATAAAAAGAAAAAGATAAAAACAAGAGTTGTGCAGTTTTCCGGCCGACGCCGAGACAAAAGTGGGCGGAGGCCCTCCGTGAAACGAATAGGCCGGGGCGGCGAGCTTTTCTCACTCTCTTAAACGCTCTCGCCTACTGTGCGCCGCCCCCTCACTCTTGATACTTGATCTTTTTTCCGCGTGTTACTGACAAACACTGGTATTCGATTTCTGAACCTGCATACGTATCTGAAGATCGCGCCAAGCGGACCAGATTAGGATAAAACTCGCGTAGAACAGGTCGACCACGTTACTATTAACCAGGCTGAGAACATATAAAGTCCACTTTGAATAGAACCTTATATCAGTTTTGTAAGCTTCAAACCCAATGAAAAGTGTATAGTTACGAAGCTTGAATTAGTTAAACTATCTTACTGAGGCTCAAGTTGTAAAGTATTTTATTTTACCAAACATCTTTCCGATAAGAATTTATCATAATAAGACTAAGTTAAAGTAGTTTTTAAAGTATAAGGCAAATATTGCTGATGTTATGACCTCTCAGAGAATGAATAGGAATTATAACACCTATAAAATCGTCATATTTTCAATTGCACTGCTATGCCACGCAATCTATGGCTAACGTTACGGGGCGTATTTCAATTGTCTTATAATCGAAATAAAATATATTAAAGCGATGCTGGTCAAAAATACAGATCTAAAAAAACATAATTTAACCATTGAGATGCCAAAACTTACCCTCGACAAGTAGCTGGAGAGTCAATAGTTGGGTAGTGCAAGTCGCACTACCATATAATAAATTATATTAATAATGCTACACTTAATGCAGTACAAGTAGCCCAATACTGGGCCCAAATATATAACTGGGTGAACATCAATACGCTAAGAAGATAAATATATAATCACTAGCTTTCGCCCGCGGCTCCGCCCGCGTCAATGTCGATCCCTCGTGAATAATACTTTTTCTCGGGATAAAAGGTAGCCTATGTCCTTCTCCGTACTCCAGAGAATTTGTATGCAAAATTTCATGATGATCGGTTCAGTAGTTACGGCGTGAAAGCGTAACAAACAGACAAATAAACAAACAAACAAACTCACTTTCGCATTTATAATATTAGTAAGGATTGGCATGTATCAAAGCTAGGCGGTCGCCGTACAAGCGACAAGTGTAGCTGGAGAGGCGCCGGCCGTGTCGTGTCGCGGCTTTGTGCGACGTGTATCGCTAATAAAATAATGTTTATATACCTTCATTATAGCAGACCAATGTCATTCATTATAAAACCATAAAGATTTATAGAAAAAATCGCCAGAGTCTTATGAGCCTGCAAGAGGCAAGCTTTCGCTGGCGCTTTCTTCAATAGACGACAGAACTGTTGTTTAGTTCTAATTATGTCCGGTTGAATGCTACAAGGATCTAAATGAACGGTCGGCATCTTGTAAAATATTAAATTAGCCATTACTGAGTTTTGTCTGTACGTTTACAGGTAATATTTTTAATAAAGCACGAAAAAACATGCCAGATATAAGTGATATAAGTATAATGTAATATACCGCGTGATATATAAAAGGAGAAGCTGACTGACTGACATATCAACGCAGGGCCTAAACTATAAGGGTTAGAAACTTGAAATTTGGCACAGCGGTTCCTTTTGTAATGTAGGGGAGCACTAAGAAAGGATTTTTGGAAATTCATCCCCTAAAGGGGTAAAACTATATTAAAATCCTGGAATTAGAATCCCTAACTAAATTCAGAAATGTAAGAAAAAAAGTAAAAAACGAAAAAATATGTTGACTTCCCATAGAAATTCGCCCAGCTGATCGGCAATTTTGTATGGGAGGTCCAATTTTATTTTTCGTTTCTTACCTTTTTTTCTTACAGTTCTGTATCTAATTAGGGATTCCGATTCCAGGATTTTAATATAGTTCATAGGTACAAAATCACGCTGTATAGAAAGATAGTGCCGGTTAAGAATTTTATTTGAGGAAGAAAAAAATACCCAAGTTCATTAAGATCCTTGTAGGAAGTTTTTTTTGAAGAACACTATTAATGAAAATGAAAATGAAAATGAATAATTTTTATTCAAAGTAGGATACATGTATCGCTTTTTGAACGTCATATGTTTCTGTTGGTTATTTTTCTTTATTTTATATTTGTAAAATTCTAAAGCTACTAGCGTTTCGGAATGACCACTGCTGAGAAGAATATGCCGAAAGAAACTCAGTCCAGTCTTGGTCTCTATGAGCCTGAAGGGCTCGGACATAGCAATATATTTTACAATAATTAAATTAAAGTACTTACATTACTTACATTTAAATTATATTAGATATTCTTCTTCTTGATTCGAACTTTTTTACCGCTGCTCTCTCAGTGTGATGCATGGTGCCCCTGATCCGGTATTATGACAGCATTCATGCTATAATACAGCTTGTAAATAGACCCTCGACGTGAGTCACCCCTTTAACCTACAAAAGTCCATACAAAGCCGTAAGGTGAAAATCGATCTCACTGATATGGAAGGCAATACATAGGCATAAACCTTTAGCAATGTATTAATGAACCTCATGCTACTCGTACATACATTAGGTTGAAATTGCTGTAATTTTAAACAGTATTTACAGTTTGTTCAGTTTAACAGGCCGGTGTCTCCCGAAGACCAGCGTCGGGGTATTGCAAGATGCCTAGACTCATGCTGAGTGGACATCGGTTCAGCGTTATGTTTAGAAAACTTATCCACAAAAATGTTATATTTTAGCATGATATTTGACGCTAATAAACAATTTATCTTTCTTTCTTTCTTTCAACCCTGAATACAAAACTTCTTTTGGCCAGTCGTATAATTGATTAAATTTGATTCTATTACAGTTGCACTATTTGTTGTACTCTAAGCCTAAATTGGACTCCTATTAGTGGCATCAAGTGCCGATTCAATGGGCAACAGGTATCCATCAAAGCAAGGGTTTTATGTTTCAGCTAACTACGCAAGTCTCGGTTAACAGTAATCAACGAATGAACGCAGTTGCAAGACCGACCCTTAAGGGCCCGTACTACCTCACACTGGTTTGCATGATTGTCTGTAATATCAATAATAATGAAATACTCAAGTTGAAATAAAAAATGCAGCCTAACTCTAGTAACTATCTGACTCAAAAACACGATTGCGTTCTATTTTCTCGATAGAAAAAAAATTGCAAAGTTGCCTCCAAATCACGTCTAATTTACTCGGTATACAGCATTATTCACCAAATACACTAAAATTAACCTTGAAACTTTTGATTATAATTGCATTACAGATAAGGCAGCCATCATGTATTTTTCTTTTTCAAATAACCCTTGAATATTCTAAAAAGGACCTGATGATGATGATGATGATGATGATTCTTAAAAAACGAAAACATCCAAAGTAGCTAACGCCATCCGCGTTTGTACCGCCACGCCGCTTGGCCTATGGCAGGCCGTTAAGTGGCCGTGATTTGAAACGAATTGGACGCCTTATGAATTATTAGCCAAGTATTTTTTTTTAAATCTAATTCTAGCACATAGAGATAAGATAATAGGGCCATTTATAAAGAAGGTAGTTGCCTGAATCAAAATAATAAAATAACAATAATTCTCTCAGTTAGATAATTAAAAAATATTAGACCCGTATTTTTTCTTTTGTCTAATAAACAATCTCAGGAACTACTGGTTCAAATTAGAAAATTCTTTTTGTGATGGATAGTCCATTTATTGAGGAAGGCTTTAGGATATAAAACAGCACGCTTCGACCAATAGGAGCGAAGCATCAATAAAAAATGTTTTGTAAACGGGGAAATATTATTCATCTATACTAATTCATCATAATAACAGAAAATGCTGCGGACGAAGTCGCGGGCAACAGCTAGTAAATGATAAAGATATAGATGAAATTTTAATAAAGCCAACGCTTTTATGTCGTGCGTGAATTCGATTAGCATTTCTTGTTGCTGTTTACACCATATGTGATCTTTCGATTCACCATTATTCGCGCTACCGTTTTTCGCAGCTAAGCTACACAGTTTTGTTTGTGATGCACAGAAAAATAATCTCAAGCCAAAATGATTTAAGAGCAGCGAATTAAATACTTTTATATCTTCGTGTACTTTTATATCCCAATTCGACACCAAATCTATTTAAGTACATCGACATACATTACTACTCCATTAACTTATATGTTAAGGCGAGGCCTCAAATGTTTGGTACCTTCGCTCGGCAAAGGACTGATCAAGTGCGCGCAAGGGATAGCGCTTGGCGGTTTAGCACGTGAATGATGAGATAGGAGATAGTCTCGAGTCGCTCAAAGAAAAAAACGTAAGCGCCAAATTCGTTATTTCTATTTTATATAAAATCAGACCGGTTAATTGTATTTTCATATTTACATTTTGATGAATTACTAATAACCTATCTTTTAGTCTAAAAATCATTATTTCATTCGTCGCATTTGAGCTACAATAACAAAAACTCAGAGAACGAAGACCATTTTTCAAAAAATATTTCTATCGAGAAAATTTTATCAAAACGTGTTTTCATCTTCAATTTTTGGAGATGAAATAGTCAAAAATCATATTACTTAGATTTGAAACTCCTAATTTAAGTATTTTGCGAGATAAATAAGGTTCAGAACGACCTTATTTACAGTGGTATCACCGGCGTTAATGTCGATCCCTCAGAAATAGTACTTTTTCCCGGGATAAAAGGTAGCCTATGTCCTTCTCTGTACTCCAGAGAATTTGTATGCAAAATTTCATGATGATCGGTTCAGTAGTTACGGCGTGAAAGCGTAACAAACAAACATACAAATAAACAAACAAACAAACTCACTTTCGCATTTATAATATTAGTAAGGACTAGCTGTTGCCCGCGGCTCCGCCCGCGTTAGTGTCGATCCCTCGGGAACAGTAGAATTGCCCGGAATCAAACATACCCTATGTTCTTCCTCGGGCCTCACACCTCCATACCAAATTTCATCCAAATCAGTTCAATGGTTGAAGCGTAAAAAAACGACAGACAGAGTTACTTTCGCATTTATAATATTAGTATTAGTATGGAAGTATGGATATTATTTATACTTCTAAGTCCAGAAATGAGAAAATTTCCATAAAACCTTTACCCTCCCATTTTACCCTTTTAGGGGCAAATTTTGTCCATTTCACCCACATATATCTTTTTTAATTGTAATCGAGAACATACCTATTTATTTTCATACTTCATAGTCCAGAAATGAGAAAATTTCCAATTTCCAAACAAACTTTACCCCCCTTCTGGGGGATTTTTTTCCAGTTGACTTACACAGATCTTTTTCAATTGTAATCGTGAATTTATTTACCTATTTTCATACTTCTAAGTCTAGAAATAAGTAAATTCCTATACAATCTTTACCCCGCTATTTTACCCCTTCAGGGGAAAATATCGTCCATTTTACCTACACAGATATTTTTAATAGTATCCTAGAACTTATATACTTAAATTCATACGTCTAAGTCCAGAAATGATAAAATTTCGATACAATGTTTATACCACCCACTCACCCCCAATTTACCCCTTAAGGGGGGAATTTTGCAAATTACATCAACCCACACACATCTTTTTTAATTTTAATCGAGAACTTATATACCTACTTTCATACTTATAAGTCCAAAAATGAGAAAATTCCATATAAATTTTACCCCTTTAGAAGTTAAGTTTCTTAAAAATCCTTTCTTAGCGCTCACTCACATCATTAAAAGAACCCCTGTACCAAATTTCAAGTTTCTAGGCGCAGCAGTTTCGGTTGGTATGCCGTTTGCCCGCGGCTACGCCGCCGCCGTTAGTGTCCATACCTCAGGAACAGTTTTGACCCTTAAAGGGGTGACTCAGGTCATCAATATGAACAACTTTTTCTATGGGACCAATGCTAGGAACTCAAAAAAAAATTTGTATGCCGCCCGGCCAGTTTGTATGGGAATGTCGAATTTTTTTTTGAGTTCCCAGCATTGTTCCCGTAAGAAAAGTTGTTCATTTTGAGGGTCTGAGTCACCCCTTTAAGGGTCCAAAACGATAAAAAATTCACCGTGTATATTTGGAGGCAAACTAATGCTTTGAGTTCATTCAAATGACGATAACTTTTTTTTTTAATGAACCGAAGTTGATGAAACAAACTTTAGATGTTTTGCTGAGTTTAAACAAAGCAATTGGTGAAAGTTTGAAGTAAATCGGTTCAGTATTTTCGGAGATAATCGTGATCATACATACAGACAGACAGACAGACAGACAGACAGACAGACAGACAGACAGACAGACAGACAGACAGACAGACAGACAGACAAAAAATTCGAAAAAAAATTTTTTGCTTTCTATTATTCTTTTTAAGTGTCCCTCTATCCATTTCAGTCAAAAATTCTAAATGTACAGACAACATATTTTTACTGTTTTATTATATGTATAGATAAAGGTTTTTACCATTAGGTGTGTATAAGTTTAGTATGCTTACAGAATTAATATCTATATCTCGACCATTGTTCTTTGAATAAACATCTACAAGTAAATAAGATTTGCCGAAGTTTCAATGTAATTAACAATTGTAACCAAATCGGCATAAACGCAATTATACAACCCAATGAGAGCGACCCTTTAACGCAAATGATTCAAAATTACAGTGCAAAAATATAAAAATCCCCAAGTCCATTAGAAACAAAAATAAATTGAATTACAACTCGATCGACATTTTCGATTTGGAGGCCTAACCCAATTAGAT
This sequence comes from Elegia similella, assembly GCA_947532085.1. Classification (NCBI taxonomy): domain Eukaryota; kingdom Metazoa; phylum Arthropoda; class Insecta; order Lepidoptera; family Pyralidae; genus Elegia; species Elegia similella. The sequence continues at coordinate 8,934,555 of OX383933.1, forward strand.
GGGAGCGCTGATGGAAAAATAAAATAAATACGGGGAACAAAAAAAATTAAAACAAAAAAGAGTCCAGATATAATTTGAAATATCTCCGTAAATGCAAAGTGCGAGTGCTGTTATTTTATTCAAATGAGGGCGAACTTTTTTCAACCCTTTCTCGTCGCCATCAAAGTGGCCTGATATTCAATTAAAAAAAGAAGAGCGCCCCGCGACTGAAAATTAATCAGAAAAAATGCTTTTAACTAGATCTACATTTTAATGAAATTATTATTGACGAGTATTACACAAATGGCCCGCTCCTTTGCCGAGATTGCGTCGGTAATGTCAAAAGTAAATGTTCGCTCTTTTGTTTATTGTTTCTGTTAGCGCTATTTTCTTTAATGTTGGTACGAGTAAGTATGAGAGTTATTGTTGAACTTGTCTAATCTTACTGATCGGTTGAAGTTATTATACTTACGTACATCATGCGTGAGTGAGTGACGTATAGTTAGCATGGGTGCGTTATGGCGCCTTAGTGTTTTTTTTCCACACTGGAAAAGAAACATATAGACCCAAAGTGGACAAGGGGGTTCCATGAAAAACTTTAACTATGCAAATATGTATGTATATTGCGTGTATAGATGTATATTCCGTTAGCACGCAGAATACGTTACTGTACGCATTAACTAGGTAATCTGCAGATTTCTTGATAAGTTCCGTTAAAATGCGAAGTTTTATCTAAAATTTTAAGTACTTAGCTGATATTTGCACTTTACCTAGTTAATTTGCATAGTTACACTGTTAAATCGCGGACATAGGCAAAATAACTTACCCTCCATTCGGCCTAAGTTAAAAACGATTTTATTCTTGGTCACGAGGATACCTAACGATCCTTACCCACCCTCTATGGCCAAGATGTGTTTTTTTCGCCTTTAGTTGGGGACACTCGCGCTTCTGTTTGGGTTCCTAGGAAACCCGACGAACCTATCCTGCCCTCTTTGTCCAAATTGAGTTTTTTATATTGGCAGTTTTGTTTGTCCATGGGAGTAATAATTCAAACAATAACCTGTTTTATGGTCTATTTACCGTACCTATGCTTAGTTAGTTCGGCAAGCTCCGTAGCGCAATGTTTAACACGCCAGCCTGCGACACAAGGGTGCCCGGGTTCAGTCCCCGGTCAGGTCATGATGGAAAACGGTCTTATTAAATTTATCTGGATCTTGGATGTTTATATAAATAACTATCTATTATAAAATATAGTCTCCTACAACACAAGTTCACAACTTACTGGTAGGGCTAGCTCAATTTTTGTGATATGTCCTATATATTTATTTATTATTTAGTCTGCATTGCAGATTACCTAGGAACTCTACAGATTATCTAGTTAATGTAAGTAATGAAAACATTTTTTTCACTTTGACTGACTTAACCTCATAATTTGCAGATTATCTTGTTAATCTTCACTCTAACTGATTTACATATTAGCACTTTAGCAGTAACATAACATACGATTGCATAGATTTCTTTTGCTCTCTTATAAAGGAGTGCTATTTTTGAAATATCACCATTCGTAAACGAGCCCAAACGCTTAAAGACGAGTGGTCAGACTTACAAAAATAGTACCCCAGTATTGCTACTACCCTTTCTGTTTAACTTAATTGTCTTTTGATTTGAAGGGTGAAAATAATTAAAGTTTCGTATTACGATATTTAATTACAAAAATCGCGAAAAAGCATAGTTGATCATGTTTGGAGCTCGATGATCCAGTTGGCGTGCGTACAAATGCTTACTCATGTAAGCGACCCGGGTGTGGTCCCCAATGGGATGGGTGACCATGCAGGGGTAAATTTTCTCGAGCCCCTCCGTGCTTCAGAAGGCAAGTTAAACCATTACTCCCAGCTGTCATTACTTGATGGCGGTCGTTTAGCTATGTCAGATGCTTTTAAGCAGCTTGAAAAATGTAACGCCAGTGTCGGCTACTTTCACACACGAAAAACAAAGCGATGATGTGGTGAAATTTATTCTTATAAATTTATTTTTATACTTTTTTATTCTTATTATTTATTGCTATAGCGTCATACATACATGTTATCACGTCTTTGTCCCTTACGGGGTAGATAGAGCCTTAAGTCATAGGACCGAAAGGCTACATTTAGAGTACTGGTGGGCGTAAAAGTGGAAAACGTAATCAAAATAGTAATGGGTTGCCGCATCGCCTATTGTAACGATCGCTTATAGCATCAACATAATAACATAGTCTGTGAAAATCTGCAATAAATAAATGGGGGAATAGAAAAATAACTGATTAGAAGGCTGATCGGTGCCACCACCATACAATATCTAACTACACCAATAATTTAATTTAATTCGGTCGGGTTATGTCCGTAAAATTCATGATTTAGCTGACGGGGTAAGTAATATAACATATAAACACAAAATATATATCATCATCAGGTCCTTTTTAGTCTCCACTACAGGAGCACGACCCTCTCTGTACTACTAGGGCCATACTTGGCCCGAGCAGCCAGAGGACTTGGCCTACACTCTCCTACAATAAAATATAATAAAATATCTAAAATATATATAATTTAAGATAAATATCAACGAAACATATAATTTTGGTCAGCATAATTATCGAAAGAAATAAGTTTAAAAAAACTAAAATCTTTAATTATAACAATCATTCAACATATAACATATCATATCAACAACATATAACATATCAACAAGAAGATATTGTGTCAAACCTTTATTATACCGTTTTATTTTTATAAACTTTAAAAAGTCGATTAGTTGTTATGTATAATAAACTTTATATATACATATTAATACGGATAATATTCATTGGTCATACGAATTAATTAGTAGAAGATTCTCAAAACATACCTAATAATTAAAATTAAAAAAAAAAGCCTAGCTCAATTTTATTTTACGAGTTTCTTCCATATCTCCAAAGTTCTTCATTATATCTTCACCAAATTAAAATGGGACCAACTTGGTAGTATAGGCTTTTAAATAAAAAAGAAATACCAATATCGGTTTACAATTGGCGAAGATATTGTGTAGCAAACATACATAAAAAATAAATAAAAATAAAAACAAACAGTCGAATTGATAACCTCCTGCTTTTTTGAAGCCGGTTAATAAATTATCTTATTTCTATTTATAGAACGCCTAGCCGAAATAGCATTCAGACGATCTCATAAACTCAAAAAAATATTAATAAAACAAGAAGAAAGATAACAATATATTAATTAAAACGAAAATCTGAATATAAAGAGTGTGAATTTCTTCGAGCTATAGTCTCTAATATAAGTAAAAAAATAAATAAGAAAAATAGGTATACTAAAAAAATTGTGATACATTGTATGTATCACATTTTTTTTTATTTATTTCTAACTTTGTCCTAATATTTACATACAATAAAATATTGTAAAAGTTATTTTTCTACTTTAAAAATATTGTGATACATACAAAATGCGCGCGCATTTTGTATGTATCACAATTTTTTAATTTATTTTATACTTTGTCCTAATATTTACATACAATAATATATATATATATATATGTATATATACCTATATCTACATTGCACCCGTGCGAAGACTGGGCGCTAGTAGGTATACGTATATGATACGTAGTATATGTTCATTGGGAATTTAGTATTGATGAAACAATCTTATGAAGATTAATAGAATTTATTATTAGCTTTTCTTGCAGATTCCTTTTCTAGAATATTGCATAAACAGGAAAAATGGGCAATCCATGTTATCCATGTACCAAATCCTGTAATGATAGCTGTAAGAAGTAAATAAATAAATAAATAAATAAATAAATGTTACAGTTTTCACGGGATGAAGAGTGATTTTCTGTATACAGACATAAATAAATATAGCAGAGACATTTCATGTATAGTTCTTACTTTTAATGACGTCAGAAAAATAATTATATTATTTCAGCACGTACTTAGTATTTTTTTTTTCTCGAAAAGCATGTAATGTTGCACAAAGAGCGACGAAAAGCATCAATCTATATTACAGATTTCCCTCGATGCTAAAATGAGACATAAATACAAATAACAGAGACATTTCATGTTTAGTTCTTACTTTTAATGACGTCAAAAAAAGAATTATACCTATTATTTCAGCACGCAGGTAGTATTTTTTCTTCTCAAAAAGCACTGAATGCTCCATGTTATTCATTGCTGTTCATGAACAGCGACGAAATGCAGACGCATTACTCACTCGATGCTAAAATATCCTAAGAATTATGATCAATATGCATATCAGGACATGAAAAGTGCTTTTTGTATACGAACAATAAAAAAAATATGACGAAAAAAAAAGGTTCCCTTATTTAATGCATTCAGCACAGAATATTTTGTTCTCGAAGAGCATGGAATATTGCATAAACAGCGACGAAATGCATCAATCTACATTACAGATTTCACTCGATGCTAAAATATCCTAAGCACCATGATCAGAGGCATAATTTCAATATGCATATGAGGTCATGAAAAGTGCTTTTCCGGATACAGAGATAGGAATTAATTGTTGATCTCCATAACTTTGGCACGCACTCATACCGACATCGGGTCATTACATTACATTGACCGTCGAAAAGCAGATATTTCTGTTTACGTGTTAAACTAAAAATACTTTATTATTCATTTTAATGGGACTAAGCACGATTCTTTTACAGTGATGGGTCCTTAGGGCCCGGATGCAAAATATATAAGGACATCACAACCCGCCTCATCAAGGCAATGGGTGACCCCCGCTCTGACAACTATTTTGCTCAGTGTATAAGTATCACTATTCAACAGGGAAACGTTGCCAGTATTCTTGGATCGATGTGATGTATAAGTATTTTATATGTAATTGTGTTTCTTCTTTTTCTTTTTTACTGCATCATTGTCGATCATTTTATATTCGTTTCTAGTCGTAGACGTTTCTATGGGGTTACATCTATCGTGGTCGCAGCGAGACATGTGGATGTAAGTCATACTACGATCAGCGGTTTAGCGCTGATTGAAGAGACCTGAATCTTGGATACCTTGATCCGCCAGTCAGTCAATCAATCAGGATAAAGCATTATATTTGTATAGATTGGGATAGTTAAGATGCAGCATGTTGCGTCTTCCTGAAAGAGTCACTGCACTCTCCGATCAACCCCAGAATCACAGCAAGAGAAACAGTAAGCACTAACCTTGGATCCAGGTGTACAGGGCTCTGGTAAGAAATCGCCGGCGGCAGGGCTTGAACTGTATTCCTTTTCTTACTTCTGACACTAGTGGTACACCAACACACACGTACGGGTTGGTTTTCGGCCAGCGAAGCTCTTAGGAGACGTTATTTTTAGTTATTTTATCAGCGCAAGCGACGCGCTTCACAAGACTCGATCGCCATATTTTTTTTGACTGTTATTTCGGCCAATCACAGGCCGTCTCGGCGAATTAGGAAGTATGTAGGGGGGAACGGAAGCAAGATAGATAGGTAATTTTATAAGGGTTTTAAAGTTAATGCTTACACATTTTCCCCCACCTGAAATCCACAAGGGTTTCACAGAGAATGTAAATTGAAAGATAAAAAAAAAAACAAAAGCAATAGCTACGCACTATTGCAAGAATATCTAGAAATATTATTTTCGAAAGATAAAGTAATAAATAAGTTTTAACTAGCCTAAGGATAGTGTGTATTTATGTGTTAGTAATTTATGAAAAAAATATCTTAACTAATTGGTAAGGGACAAACCTTTACTACCGGCCTACGAAAGGTCTTTCCGTTAGCAGTTCGGAAAGTAACTACTCTGACTACTTGATCCGAACCTGCATGCACTTGCACAATACGTGCCAACTTCCAGAACATCGGCGGAAGATTAGGTTCGTTAACTATGACTAAGTTATCTATTTTAATATTTGGTTCATGTACGAACCTTTTGTTCTTTCGTTGTAATGTATGAAGATAATCACGCTGCCATACGCGCCAAAATCTCTGGGTAATTTTCTTAAGCATGACCCAACGAGAGCGCGGACACGAAATAAAACATCTAACACAGCACGGTACGTATCAGAAGTCTCAATCCAATTATCCAAAACTGGCGTTGAATAAAAGATTGTAAGGTTCGAGATCCACAATGCAAAGATTTTTTATGAAAATGTTTTACTATAATTTTAGATATTGGACATTGTTTATGTAACAAAAAAGGGTGTAACGCAGATGGTGACAGATTAGCCTCATCGATGCGTTCCCCCACCCGCACGATCCCATCATCGTCCAGGAAAGGTGAAAGTTTTTGAATGGACTTTACACATGGTTCATTATCTCGCACTCGACTGACTTCGGAAGACATATAATGATACGGACTCAATTTAAATAATACTTTGGTTAACTTCTCGAGTTCAGGACTACTGAGAAATGAAAGAATTCGATTTTGCCTTGCAACCCTCGAATTTGAAATAAATCTAATACACCATGCTACAATTCTTAGAATTTTTGTAAAAGAGGAATGTCTGGCAATTAAGTCCAGAAGTGGGTTTCTCACATTAATCACGTGAAGACTTTTAGTTCCTAGTGATTTAAACTCGGGTAAGTATTCTTTTGGAAGTAGAACACGTTTGTTAGGCCATTGACTAGGCAAATCCTGTAGCCAAGAAGGACCTTTCCACCACAGAGGATGGTCTATAAGCACTGGACAGGACACTCCGCGACTACAACAGTCGGCCGGGTTATCCTTAGACGAAACATAATACCAGTGATCGGTACTAATCAAGTCAGTTGCTTGAATGACACGATTGGCTACATACATTTTTAACAAATGAGGGGCTGTATTAAGCCATGACAAGGTAGTGCTGCTGTCTGAATAAGCTCGAATAGAATTAATAGTTATATAGTCTTTAAGCAAATTATACATGTGCGATAGAACTTTTGCTAGAAGCACCGCTGCGCTTAGCTCGAGTCTATTTACCGTGGTAGGTTTTAAAGGAGCTACTCTAGATTTTCCAATCTGTAAACTAGTCGCAGTAGAAATTCTGGGCTCATTAGTAACCACACAAATATACACACAACAACCATAGCCTTTCAGAGAACCATCACAGAAACCTATCAAGTGTACTTCCATCGGATTGGAAGGTATAACTAGCCGCGAAAGAGAAATTTTTTGTAAATCAGACAAATTGGCCGCTATTAAATGCCATTGTTTGTTTACATGTTTTGGAATAGTCTCATCCCACGATAAATTTAACCGCCATATTTTTTGCAACAGCGATTTTGCTGCAAAGACTACTGGGCATATCCAACCGAGTGGATCGAAAATGCGAGCTAATAAAGAGAGTATGCATCTTTTAGTAAATTTGACTTCGAACGAGTCTGAAAAGGCATATGAAAAAAAAACATTAATGGGATTCCATCGTATCCCTAATATTTTGACAAACTCATTTCCCGATTCATCGAAGGATTTGGAACTTTGACAGAATTCAGGAGGAACATCCTTAAGAAGACGAGGATCGTTGGTAGTCCATTTACGTAGTTCAAAGTGAGCCTTGGCCAACAAAGATGTGATGTCGGCCTTCAGCTTGATCGCCTCTTCAAGGGAAGAGCCGCCAGTTGTGATATCGTCCATAAATGTCTCCTGGGTGATAACCTGGGCTACACGACTTGAGTACTCAGAACCATGATCTTCAACAAGTTGATGAAGTGTTCGAATGGCTAAATAAGGTGAACTACTAACTCCGTACGTGACTGTCTTAAGTTCGTACTCCTTTAAGATATCAGTTGGATCATTACGCCAAAGCACGTGTTGATAATGCCTTTCCTCGGGTCTGATCAATATTTGCCGGTACATACGACGGATGTCGGCAGTAAAAACTATTTTGTGAAGTCTAAATTTTGTTACTAAATCGACAATATCCACTTGCAGCTTAGGACCCACATGAACAATATTATTGAGTGACAGATTATTCGAGGTCCGACTACTGGCATCGAAGACTACTCGTAAACGTGTCGTTGTACTATCGGGTCGTATTACACAATGGTGAGGAATAATATAACGGTCAGTAGACAAAGATTCAGCAGGCTGCATATGTCCCAGCTCTTCGTACTGCTGCATAAATTCCTTATACTCCGTTTTCAACTCAGTCTGGCTGGCAAGACACTTTTCCAAGTTGAGAAAACGGTTAAGAGCCTGATGATATGATTCTCCTAAGGCTGGAGTATCATCTTTAAGCATAATTGGTACAACATAACGACCGTCGGAGGTACGATATGTGCCATTTTTATAATTTTGTTCACATATTTCATCCTCAGGACCGGAAATTTTACATTTCGACGGTTCTTCGGATTCCCAAAACCGTTAAACGATCTCATCGAGCGCACAAGAAGACGCGATGAGTGACGTAACGGGTGTGGCTGGAGTTTGAGCCACTTCACATATTTCATCCTTAGGACCGGAAATTTTACATTTCGGCGGTTCTTCGGATTCCCAAAACCGTTGAACGATCTCATCGAGCACACAAGAAGACGCGATGAGTGACGTAACGGGTGTGGCTGGAGTTTGAGCCACTTCACATATTTCATCCTTAGGACCGGAAATTTTACATTTCGGCGGTTCTTCGGATTCCCTAAAACGTTGAACGCTCTCATCGAGCGCACTAGAAAACGCGATGAGTGACGTAACGGGTGTGGCTGGAGTTTGAACCACCACGTTTTGAAGAAACTGACCACTTATCACCCAGCCGAATACACTAGACAGTGCACATGGAAAACCAGGACCTGGGCAATAACGTGAACCAGTATATATCTGGTCAAAACAGTCTTCTCCTAACAACAGATCGATCGGACCCGATTTATCAAAATCTTGGTCGGCGAGATCCAGATGTTTAAACTTTTCCTTGACAACAGACGGTAACGAAGTTGAAGGAATCATTGAAGTGATTTTAGGCAAAATCACTAATGGTATATCAAATTGGGGCGAGTCATTTGACCTAGGCACAATAGAGCCAAAAGTATAACCTTTAATATTACAAACATAATTTTGACCGAGACCGGTTACATTTAAATTACACTTTTTTATATGTAAACCTAACTGTCGCACACAGCTACTTGTAATGAAAGAGTCCATCGAACCACTATCTATGATTATACGAGCATGCTGCAATGAACCATCCACTCTTCTCAACCGAACCACTGCTGAACCAATAATTTTGGTACTCATAGGTGACTTTGATATGTTTGGCTGAGTTGTACAAGTTAGGGAAGTGCTCATATGGGAATTCTCAGAAACCTTTAGGTCAATGGTATTAGCTAATAAACTTTTATGTTCTTCATGTAATAATGTGTTATGTTTTGAGTTACAAATGAAACACATGGACTTAGACTTGCAGTCTGCACTAGTGTGACCGGGCCTTAAGCAGTTTTGACATAATTGTAACTCTTTAACTAATTGTTGTCGCTGTCCTATATTCATAGAATGTAATTTACCACAGCGATATATTGAATGATTTTCATGACAATACGCACAGACAGCCTGATTAGGTTTATTATTATTTGAGTTCGAAGAAGTAATTAAGGAAGAATTTGATTGCCGAGAAAAATTATCTTTCTTTGTATTATTGTGGTTCTGTTTATTTGTAGAATTGAATGACTGTAAATTACTAGGTTGACTAACCTCTAATACCTTTATATAATTCTGTAAATAAACAATCAAATTATTAAATTTAGGAATTTCTTCGGTATTTTGTAATTCAAACCTTTTCCTAGTTTCTGTATCAAGAGGCCGAGATGCTATGTAAAATAAAAGAAATTCACTTTAATCATCAATATTTAACCCGCGCAAGGCACTAACACATTCATAAAGTGTGTTGGTTAATTGTGATAAGTTTGATAATGATGGCCGTTGGATCGGATTTAATTTTATTATTTTTTCTAAATAAGCGGTGGCTAAAATACGTTTATTATCATATCTGTCTAGCAACGCTGCATAAACAACAGAATAATTAGCTGATGTTATAGGAACACCCTTAGCTAGTGTCAGGGCATACCCGGACAGACATGACAACAAATAGTAAAATTTCTCTGTGTCCGACAACGAAACATTATTATGCACAAGCGACGTATAACTGTCTTTAAACATCTGCCAGTTCTCTATATTACCATCAAACTTAGCTATTTGCAATTTAGGTAATTTCACTTGAGAGTTGGAATGCGCATGACCTTGACACAGTTCCGAGCGCGAACTGACGTCGAGAGAGTCAGCATACTCAATGACAAAATAATATAACTCGTCAAATGACAACAAATCATTATTATCGATAACAAATTGAGGATTTAGTTTAAGTTGCAACCGGTTTACACGATCGTTGCATTCCAAGAAATTATCACGAATTATATCAATTCTTTTATACCTAGCTCGAAAGGATGCCAATTTAGTTTTATTTTCTTTCGTAATTTTTGCTAAATCATAAAGTATTTGCATATTTTTAAACTCATATTCACGTTTTTTAATGGTTGACATTAATTCTCCTTCTGCCATGTTTTCGCTAAGCACTAATTGTGAAAGTACGAGTAATGTAGGTAGGTAGCAAAAGTTTAAATGAAAACTGAGTAATGGAACAGATATTCACAAAACACGTAGGTTTTAAAACTACGGACTATTACTTATAATCATAAATACACACCTCGCTGCTATTAATTAACCTTAGGTAGGTATCTAGGCTATCCAAAATAGTTCGAAAGCCTGAGTAACAAGATAGTACCTTATGGCATACAAATCGAACGATTAAGGGATTATTACAACGGAATTAACGAGATAAGAAGTATGTACTCGTAATCAATAGGTATTTACTATGGTACGGCACAGGTATGGAATTTCCTGTTTGATCCGAGATTGTTAGACAAATAGACAAATGCTAGGTGGGTAAGTACCTAGTTAATTTGAATCTATAATAAGTCTATTTATGAATAAATTAGTTATCCATATTTGGAAATAACTTTAATTGAAAATATTGAAATTAAGTGGGTAAATTTGAAATAAGTACGTGAGGAATGTCCTCACAGGAGGCACCATAAATTAATGTTGCATCTTCCTGAAAGAGTCACTGCACTCTCCGATCAACCCCAGAATCACAGCAAGAGAAACAGTAAGCACTAACATTGGATCCAGGTGGACAGGGCACTGGGAAGAAATAGCCGGCGGCAGGCCTCGTGGCGGCTGGCTAGCAATTTCCCGGGCTTGAACTGTATTCCTTTTCTTACTTCTGACACTAGTGGTACACCAACACACACGTACGGGTTGTTTTCGGCCAGCGAAGCTCTTAGGAGACGTTATTTTTAGTTATTTTATCAGCGCAAGCGACGCGCTTCACAAGACTCGATCGCCATATTTTTTTTTACTGTTATTTCGGCCAATCACACGCCGTCTCGGCGAATTAGGAAGTATGTAGGGGGGAACGGAAGCAAGATAGATAGGTAATTTTATAAGGGTTTTAAAGTTAATGCTTACACACAGTATTTTTATAAATGGTCAGGGCTGTCATCCACAACTGCCCACCCGGTGGTTGGAGGTATGACATCGGGTATGCGCCCGTCTTCCCGAGCTGTTTCTTGCTTTTCCCAATCATCCGAGCGAGTAGTATTCCAATACCTTCATTTCTTTCCCAAATCCAACAAATTCTTATTCTTCCCCAGCTTAAAAATTGCTTCCAATGGGCAGCAGCGTCGGAAGAACAAGAAGCCAAAGAAATTGCACTCGCAAACACGCGTGGTGAGTATGGCAATATCTTTCCATGCTATAAAAAACCTTTGGGATTTGCCTTTGTCTGAATAACGGCTGGAATAATGATAATGATGATTATTAAAAGCATATTCATAATCAATCAAGCTAAGTATAAATTTCTGGTTTGAATTTTGAATGATAAGTTCATGAATTTAGTAAATCTATCATTCAAAATTCTAACCTGCAACAAACCCTTTATATAAATTACACGACGGTGTAACAGAGGCCTCTGTAATTCGAAAGTCGGCTCGTCCGAACACATTATTATTCACCGACGGCACGAAATGAATTCGTTTTTATTCAAACGCCAGAATGATATAATTAAAATTTGAATACAAGATTAACTCGAGAAAAAAAATCAATATCAGATTCGGTTTGTTTTGTCGTTTTGATTAGCAAAGGATTGGAACGTGCTGAAATGCGGGTGCTACAAAATTAGTGGGGTTTTTCCAATTTCCCTTTATAGTAAGCGTTGCAGATAATTGGTGTTTAGAGAACGCTGATAATGCTTGCCCGTTTTGTTTTTAATATCGTCGACTTTTTGTTTTTTAATTCAATTTGGGTTATTGAAAATTGCATTTTTCATGTTTCCCTCTATGATAGAGTCTATGCCTTACTTTTTTTTAAAGTTGCTATATCTACTTATTTACATTGAGACTATAGAATGAAATAAACAAAATAGTGGCAGAACTTTTTTATTTTTAAGTATCATACATACACGCATACACCGTGTAAACTTACCATCGAGATTCTTTTGAAGGGGTGACTCAGCCCGTTAAAATTTACCAGTTTTTCTGTGGGACCATTGCTGAGAATCCGAAAAATATCGACATTTCCATCCAAAAGTGTTTGGCCGGCTCGGCGATTCGTATGTTAATAACGAATTCATAAATTGGCGGACTTAATTCTAAGAGCCTCCCAGGCAACCTTAAAGATGAACAAACGAGGTTAAGTGGCGCATAACACGTGACTTTCAAATATAACTATATACTTAACATCATAAACTAAAAATATCTCGAGCTTCTCCGTGCTTCAGAAGGCACGTTAAGTCGTTGGTCCGGGCTGTCATCTTTAGTGGCAGTCAGTTGCCTTTAGGTAGCTTTAAAATTTTACACCAGTGTTAGCCACTTACACACACGAAAAACAAACAAAACATATACTAACACATAAATAACTCATAAAAAACTATCTAGATATAAATAAATACTAAAATATACATATAAATACATATCGATAACGAATATAGAGAGAAAGAAAGATGAAGATAAGAAGTAACTTTAACATGTGCAAGTTTCAATTAACCGTAGATGGAAGTAGTCGCATCTATGAGGGTGGCATAGTATATGTAGAACCCATATACTATGAAAAATCCTCATAAAAATAAATATAAAAAAACTTCATCATCAAATATAGCTCTTATTAAATTAAGAAATAAGTTAAGGTGAAAAAAATACACTCGGGCACGGTTTGAACCAGCGACTTTAGGTAAATGTACTACCTTTTTCACCACACCTTATTTCTTAATTATTGAGTATACTACTTAGTATAGCATTTTGAATGAAAAAGTTCGTACAAGCTTTTTAAAACACATAAAATTTTCATTACAAAATATCGTAATCTTCTTGCGTAAATAGAAACAAGATCAAAGCATATCTAAGAGCACATAAACCTAGAAGGCCTAATAGCAGGCTCACTCAAATCTGGACGCAGTACCAAAGCCGGATTTCTAGTTTCTCTCCGTAATACACTTAAAACGCTTCGGCTTAAATCATCGTCATCGTTTGTTGAACAAGACTCTCCGGTCACATATCAGCCAGGCGACTGCTGCCCGAGGGGGCTAAGGGGGTCTTAGGCCCCACTCACCCCCCAATAATTTTCAGTCAGGCTCTAGGCATAGATTTCAAGGCATCCAAGGTAGGTGTTTTGTGTGCGCCGTGATGTATAACGTAAATATAGGAGGAAATCCGCTGTGTGTATTTGATCAATTATTGTGTGGGTTCGTACGGCACAATATGTTTTGTTTGACTATATGCAGGGTTTGCTTGCGGTATTTAGTGGGGAAAATTGTCTTTGAATTTGGGCTCTCCTTGAGGGAATCTATTAGGCTGTAACGTAAGTACTAAATGAATATGAAAGAGTATTTAAATGTTAGTCTACTTTAGGTAGTCCTAACTAATCCTAACTAATATTATAAATGCGAAAGTGAGTTTGTTTGTTTGTCACGTTGTAACTACTGAACCGATCATTATTAAACTTTGCATACTCGTTATCTGGGGTACGAAGAAGGACATAAGGTACATTTCGTCTCGGGAAAAAGTACTGTCCCGAGGGATCGACATTGACGCGGGCGGAGCCGCGGGCGAAAGCTAGTATTATAAATGCGAAAGTGAGTTTGTTTGTTTGTTACGCTTTCACGTTGTAACTACTGAACCGAACATCATGAAATTTTGCATACACGTTATCTGGGGTACGGAGATATATAAGGTACATTTTATCCCGAGAAAAAGTACTGTTCCCGAGGGATCGACAATGACGCGGGCGGAGCCGCGAGCGATAGCTAGTTAATTAATATTTTCAACTATTATTACTTTGAACACTTTAAGTAGGTATAATGGCGAACTCCGTGGGGCGCAGTGGTTAATACGCTAGCTTTCGACAGGAGGGTGCCCGGGTTCGATCCCAGTCAGGTCATGATGGAAAACTATCCTTTTCAGATTTACCTGGGTCTTGGATGTTTATCTATATAAGTATCTATTATAAAATATAGTATCGTTGAGTTAGGATCCTACTAACAAGTTCACAACTTATTGTGGGGCTAGCTCAATTTGTGTGATATGTCCATAAATATTTATTTATTTACTTTTCGAGATATCTCGCTAGTAATTGTAAATTCTATTGCTTTTTTTATTGTGTCTGGTTCAGTGTCCATGAAAGAGTTAAGTTGATAGATACATACATATCACGTATTTTTTCCATGCGGGGTAGAGAGAGCCTAGGTCTATAAGACCTTATGGCCACATTTAGCATGTTGGAGGGCGTGTAGATGGAAAATGGAATCAAAATAGTGATGGGTTGCTAGCCGCCTCGCCTATAGACATGATTCCACAGATTTTAGCCCAATTCCTCGATCGGATTTTACTATCTGCGCGGGATGAGTGAAGTGACTATCAAAACGTTGTACCGACACTAAGTTACCGAATAGGCCGGCAGGTTATAGCGACCAGTAAAAGTATTTGACATTGGTACGAGAGTTAATCCTCACTATGCTTACTAATATTATAAATGCGAAAGTGAGTTTGTTTGTTCTGCTTTCACACTTTAACTCTCCTTATAAAATTTTGCATATAATATTGTCTGAGGCTCTGAGAAGGATACACTTGCGTCTTTAGATTATCTTTTATTCCGGAATAACTACTGTTCTAAAGGGATCGACACTGACGCGAGCAGAGTCACGGGTGACAGCCGGTAAAGAGTATTTTCGTGGGATCCTCGCTTTCTCTACATGGGACTCAATAGTTCGCTTTGTTACACCATTTCTCTTCATCTCACATCTAAGACTAAAATTATTAACTGTATTGATCCGCGAGACACATCGTAAACTAAATTCGAATCTAAAATTAAACTGCAAAGCTCGAACCTAATCAGAGATCGATTCAATTTCATTTTCATATAATATTCATAAAGTGGCTTTCAAATAAAATAGTTAAGAAGTAATAAAATAACGCGAAACAGTAGCCGCTTGTGTAGTCCAGGGGATAAACATTCGATTGCATCAATTCAGTGGTATCGTAAGCGGGTGCCGAACGAAAAACGTCGCTACTGCGCAAGCCATTAGTCATTCGGCGATTAGGAAAAAAGATGAAAAGTCTTAATATTTTTATATTTATAAAAAAAAATAAGAAAGGGGGCGACCTCCGAGACGTACATATAAATATTATCATGTGAGAATTATTGTTTTAGAGGTAAAAATTACAAAGTTTTCGAAGAAAAATGCTTTTAGATATCATACCGTATATATATCCTTTTTAAATTTCATATGTATTTATTTCCAAATCCAACAAGGGGGCGATCTTGTTCAATAATTGATCTGAATTATACAAATACTTTTGATGTATTTAATTAATTCAGCACATAGTACTAATGATTTAAAAACACGTCAATTTTCACAATTTCGTGCAGTACCTTCTTAAGTGCATTTGAATCGCAGTACTCTCTCTGGTTAAGTCAAAATGAAAATGCATCTTTTTAGATTATCCTGAGTCTTGGATGTTTATCTATTCGTATACAGCGTGTAACATAACCAACGACGTTCTCGTAAAGGGATGATTCAGCTCAAAAATTTCAAAATTAACAACTTTTCGAATGGGACCAATGCTGGGCACTTAAATTTGTTTGACATTTTCATACTAATTGCCGGGCCGGCCGATTACTTTTGCATGAAAATGTCAATCATTTTTGAGTTCCCAGCATAGGTCCCATAGGTAAAAGTTGTTCATTTTGACGGGCTGTGTCATCCCTTTATGGAAACGTCGTTGGTTATGTTACTCGCTGTATATGATCGCAATAACTTGCCAGCCACTTATATAACCATCTAAGTCATCGCGCCATCTCCTTCTAGGTCTGCCACGTTTTCGGCGGCCATCCAGAATATATGTATCCTGACTAAAATTATAAATGTAAAAGTGAGTTTGTTTGTTTGTTACGCTTTATTACTGAACCGATATGGGATACGGAGAAACGCAAAGAGTACATTTTATCTCGGGAAAAGTACTGTTCCCGAGGGATCGACAGACGGGGTCGGGGCTGCGGGTGAAGCTAGTAGAGACATATAGCACAATATGTGTGATTTGTCCCTATATCATTATTTATTTTATATGCCATATTTTTCAGGGTAATACGAAAATTACAAATCTTATTGACAGTTTATGAATACATTCTAAATCATAAGGTTAGTTGTTATAAATGGCAATCAAAATCAAACATTGTTTACTTACACAGCATGCTCAAAAGTCTAAAAACTAGGTCACTAATTAGTGGAAATTACACCCTCTTAAACAAGTAAAGCTCCTGGACTACTAGACTGATAACTAGCCGTCAGAAGCGGAAATAATTTAGTGTTTAGATTAATATTTAACTATACAAATCATGTTGATTTTAATAAACTGTTCTGTCATACCTCTAGTACCCTTAGGTAGTACCGTTGCAATTAGGACATTGATTTTATATTTACATCGTTAGTCAATTATATCTAAGCCTCCTGCCGGTGTCAAACTAACACAATGAATGAATTGAATTACCTACATAAATGAGTGAAATAGTTCAATTATTTCGAGTGATTACAACTCATACATTTGTTAGTAGTTAGGTTAGTAAAATCTTAAAAACTAAGGGTTAGTAACAATATATAGGTCACAACATTTATTTATGTAAGGACAGTCCTAGCGGCTATCATCCTTAGGATGCTGTTGGTGCTGTCCTGCACCCTGCGCACCAGGGACGCGGGGCGCTTGCGCATCGTCGCGAAGAAGCAGTCGACATACGCCGCTGCGAACATTCCCGAGGCACTACAACGACGGCACAGCCCCATCAGCATCCGGAAATCTTTATTAAACTGAACTCGTAATAACAATTCTCTAATAAAGGTTGCCTCGCGACGTTTGCCTTCACGGACAGATTGAACTGCAATGGTTTACATCGTAAGTCAATTATATATTAGCACGTGCCGGTGTTATTGTGCGGAAATGAAGAATGGGCGAAAATCTAAAGAATCATGACAATAGGCGATGCGGCTAGCAACCATCACTATTTTGATTCCGTTTTCCACCTTTACACCCACCAACACGCTAAACATGGTCTTTCGGTCTTTTGAACGTTAGAACTATTACTTATTCTGTGCTTATGACCTTAGGCTCTGTGTACCCCGTTAGGGATAAAGACGTAATAATATGTATGGATTAAAATATTGCCAGGGAATTTATAATCATCTGTATTATTCATTATAAAAACACGGTTTAACTTACGTTAAACCTGAAACTAGTTGGCGATTCCAACTGAATAAACGTGATTGAAACCGTGTTTTTATAATGAATTTATCTCCCGTAAGTTTTAATACAATTATCTGTATTATTCTAGATGTCATGGATGTTGAATTACAAACAGTCACCGCGCAGCGTGGTACCAACGTAAACAAGCTGCGAGAAAGTGTTACACTATTTACGTGTAAAGCAGTAACAAATAGACAGATACAGCCGCGCCTGGCTACTGAGTTAATGTCATTACCAACTTTCTCCCTATTGATAAGGTTGTAACGTTATCAATTTTCTCAGTACAGTGACATACAGTGATATACAGTGTGTATCATAAAGGCAATTTAATTCAAATTGTATGTTCACTTTACTTTAACTTACATATACGGAGAGGAGAGTACTTGTCAGGTCGCGCTGTGTTGAAAGCGTAAAAAAATACTGCCTTTGCAAAATTGTTTTACCCTATGTCATTCGGGAGGGTATTAGAATTCTAACGATAAGATACTCGTACGTCCGATTCCGTTGAGGCATTTATGAATTACTAGCTTTCGCCCGCGGTTCCGCCCGCGTAAATGTCTATCCCTCGGGAATAGTACTTTTTCCCGGAATAAAAGGTAGCCTATGTCCTTCTCCGCACTCCAGAGAACTTGTATGCAAAATTTCATGATGATCGGTTCAGTAGTTACGGCGTGAAAGCGTAACAAACAAACAAACTCACTTTCTCATTTATAATATTAGTAAGGATAAGGATAAGGATGATAGAATAAAGTAACTGATATACATACTTATATTACCTACACATACATGATCTTTTCGAGTTCATGCATGAAGTTGAAAAACAATACACTCCTTTTTAGCAGTCATGTCAAAATACCCCAAAAAAAAAACAAAAAAAATGTCTCCCCTTGCAATATCTCGTTGGAGTAGTAACAACAACAAGCCAACATATCTTGTGTTTTACTAAGCCGGGGCATTTCCGAGCATTATGTCCGCAAACAAAATAGGCTAGTTTCCTGGGTCAAAATAACATTACAATTAGTCCGTAATTAAGATAATCAAAAAATATTGGATACGTATTTTTTCTTTTGTCAATTAAACAAAGAATTATAAAGATATAGCGCTTCAAAGTTCATGAGTGGGGGCTCGTGACGTGAAGTTTGCTAAAAAGAGTAGCAAACTATGACGTCACATGGAATTTCAAAGGGCTCTAACTTTACCATTGTTTGTTAAATCGAAAAAAGAAAAAATACGTATCCAAAGTTTTTTAATTATCTAACTGACGGACTAATTATATTTTTTTAGGAAACTAGCCTATTCTAGACTTTTGAACCACCAGGATCTTAATGGATGGATATTATGACAATCAAACTGAAAGGTTAACTCTTCACCTGTAAACACATAATATTATAATTCAATTACTTATAATACTGAACGTTCGCGATAAGAAGCTACTTTTGACAGTTGTTTATTGTATTGAAAGAACAGTATTGAAGCGTCAATAAAACAATTTCGTATAAAAATGGACAGTAAAATAAATTATAACACATATAAAATAACTGTTTTTTTTAAATTACAACGTTTTAAGGCGTAGGTACTTAAAAGTCAAAGTGGCTTCTAAAACTACAGCACCATATATGAATAATATATACTATCCATACTAAATAATTAGAAAGTAACTCTGTCTATCCGTCTTCTTTTCACGCTTCAACTATTGAACCAAATTTGATGAAATTTGGTATGGAGGTAGCTTGTGGCCCGGGGACGGACATAGGATAACTTTCATACCGGGAAATTCTTCTGGTCCCGAGGGATCGACACAAATGCAGGCGGAGCCGCGGGCAACAGCTCATCATCATCACCAGGTCTTTTAAGTCTCCACTGCAGGAGCACCCGTACTACCGGATATATCATACTTGGCCAGAGCAGACAGAGGATTTGGCCTACACTCTCCTCGCTGGCTAGACGGTTTGGAGAAGTCTCATTGATGTGTATGAGCTTTGTTTAGCTTGTATTTCCTAAGTCGCCTCTTACGAGCTCCATGGGAAGTCTGCCGGAAACCACACGGCAACAGCTATTAGAACATAAATATAACATAATATAATAATTTATTATTTTATTAAATACATAGTTTGTGATTTGGGGCTAGCTAAAGCGAGACGGCAACACCATGTCAAAGACAACACATAAACTTTTTAATTATACTACGGTCCTGGTAGAACGATATTTTTATGTTGTTCTCAACAATATAATAATAAGCGATTAGCAAATTAATTTCGATTTTTTTTATTGGTACTCTCTTTTTATTAAGACGGTACTGCACGAGATTGTGAAAATTTGCGTGTTTTCAAATCACTATTACTATGCGCTGAACTAATTAAATACATCAAAAGTATAATGTATAATTTAGTTCGATCCTCGAACCAGGTCTCCCCTTTCTTAAAATTTGAAACAAATACATATGAAATTTAATAATGTTATGATATCTAAACACATTTTTCTTCGAAAACTTTGTAATTTTTACGTCTAAAACAATAATTCTCACATGACAATATTTATATTTATATCTCGGAGGTCGCCCCCTTTCTTATTTCTTTTATAAAAATATAAATATGAAAATATGAAGACATTTCACCTTTTTTCCTAATCTCCTAATGGTTCTGCGCAGCTTAATGGCTTGCGCAGTAGCGACGTTTTTCGTTCGCGCGGCACCCGCTTAACCATACAAGTTGTAGGCGCCACGCCGTATATTTGTCGGCGGCTACTGAATTTATTTAATTTGCTATATGTACCGCGCTCTAATTGTCGGGAGCTGTTCGACAACTAATCATATGACCTCGCAAATCTACACGCTGTAGATAAATCATGGCAGATTAGGGTTGCCAGGTTTTAGAAACAAACGCCCTTTGACGGCATCCGTTACGCGATGTTGAGCTGCTGACGACTCGGAGGTTATTAGTTATTTGTCTGGTAAGGTTTCGTATCTTTTTGTTTAATATTATAGGTCATACAAATACCAGTGACATAAGACCACATATAAATACCTTTATATTAAACTAGCTTTTGACCGCGGCTTCGCTCGCGTTAAGAAGTATAAAGTCTCAGCCCGATCGGTTTAAAATTGGCAAAGTTTCATACAAACTTTCATCCCCTATTTTATCCCCTTGGGGGTATAATTGATCAAATTCCTTAGCGGATGCCTACGTAACATCTACCTGCATGCCAAATTTCAGCCCGATCCGTCCAGTGGTTTGGGCTGTGCGTTGTTAGATCACTATGTCAGTCAGTCACCTTTGAGTTATATATATTTAGATAAGGTCCATTTAAATGAAGAGCAAATATTTTAAGGACATGCACCCATAAGCTTTAAAAGCAAATTAAAAAAAAGGACTCGCTAGTTTTTGTCTTAGGTACATAAAAGAAATTCTGAAACGTTCAAAGTTGTTGTTAGACAAAATTCTTTAGAAGCATACTAAAAAAAATATCTTTGACCGCTAGTTTTCAAGTTTCTAAACCAGCCGTTGCCAACTCGGTGTATGTTTGAGCCTTATGGTAACCATTGACAACAATAATGAAAGAGTTTTTTTTATGATAAATAAAAAGAGATCATTTGACAACCCTGCCTGGTACAGTTACCCACAAAAATAGTAACTGCAGTGCTTCCTACACCTAGACGTCGCACGCGCAATGTGCCTTATACACTTTATTACGTACTAACACGAAGTTATTATACATTTACATTAATTCTATCGAGATAGAAACTTTATCGACTGGTTCTTGGAAATGAGATCGTTTATTTACTCTTAATACCTTAGCGTAATTATATGAACTAACCACTATGATATTGAGCTTGTATAAGATAATAGCTGATTTAAAAACCAGTGCACTGAATTTGGACTACTTTTACTACTATACTTTCTTACGTTGACTAAACAAATACAGGTATGACTCTAGCTTGCGAATTACGACTTTTGAGGGGTTTAACTTAAGAGAGAAAATACGTCATCTTAAGTCTTTTCGATTTCGTCAATTGGAAGTGCCATCGTCACCATTCTATTACCGCACCGCTCGCCACAGGAGTAAAGTCCATCTCCACATCCTCGACACTTGGGTCTCCAAAAATGTCGGAGCGTCACGTGGTTTTTTTTCTCGTACAGCAAGATTGTGGAATGGACTGTAGGTTTTCCCTGTGTGCTATGCCTTGGGGTCCTTCAAAAGGCGTGTTTACAGGTATCTTAAGAGTCGGCAACGCTCAACTACACCAACAGCACCGATGGCGCCACTTTCCATCACGTGGCTCGTCTGCTCGTTTGCCGTCAAATATACATAGAAAAAAGAAGCGAAGGAGGGTTATGTGTTTAATCTGTATGTATTGTATATCCGTTCAAATAAACACAGCACAACTGATTTTGATAAAAAATGCGTCATTCATTGAATTTATATTGATGGCGAAACGCAAGTACCAAATAAGGTAATTTAGGGCCATTATAAATATGTATATGATTAATTGTATAATGCCACCTACTTCTCGTATACCTACCTTTATTGAACAACCTTTTATTTAGTTTCAACTGTCCCGATGTTTGTCTGTAATCAAGTCTTGTGAGCTAAATTTGATCCACTTTCCGGTTACCGATTGAGCTGAAATTTTGAATGCATGTGTACATCGGTTGACAATACAATATTATGGAATTGTTGCGCTGGTCTGATGATGGAGTCGGAAGGTGGCCATAGGAACTTTTACACTAAAATATGTACACCAATCTTATTTGGGCTTGTTTGATTTGTCTTGGAGAACAAGTGTTCTCTTATTATTTATAAATATATTTTATTATAAACAAATCCACTGTAACTTTACAGCAAAAACTTGTTTCTCTTGAATCTTTCATGCTGGTCTGGGAGCAAAGAAAAAACTTAGAATGTGCCAGCTGCTCCTCTTCCCGCGCAGACTGTAGAATCCAAAGAAGTCAAAGGAATGGGCGAAAATCTAAAGAATCATGTAAATAGACGATGCGGCTAGCAACTCATCACTATTTTGATTCCGTTTTCCACCTTTACGCCCACCAACACGCTAAACGTGGCCTTTCGGTCTTATGACTTTAGGCTTTGTCTACCCCGTAAGGGATAAAGACGTCATACTATGTATGTATGTATGAATGCTTTAGGATCTGATAGCTCGGGCTAAGCGACCGCGAAGCGCGAGCAAAGCGTGTCCACTTCAGCTTGGATAAATAATTCTGTCGTATGTATGTCCGTCTGTGCCATTGTCCGCTATCCGGTTGTTCGACGGCACTGTTATCTTCTACGGATCACATTTCTCAACCGAATCTTACGAAATTTTGTGACTTTTGTGAGCAATAATTTAACTACTTTTTTTTTATATAGATTTTGTTATTCTTTTTCAAAATAGCGTTTAGCTGTCATTACGACTGCTCGCGTATGCGCCGCCCTTGAATTCCCTGCGCGCGCCTAAATTGTGCTCACCGCGAAATCACGAGACCCCTTCATCACCACCGTGCTGCTGAAAGGAATCTGGTGATCACCAGAAAAAGAGGAAGACCACGATTCGTGAACGAGGTAAGCGGCGTCGATTCCGTTAAAGTAACCGAGTGTGATACCCCTTCTTTTTTCTCCTACCGCTATCTTCGGGAAACGAGCTATTGTACAAGCTTGCTTCCCCAACGGCTATGATGTTACTCGCGAGGTCTTCAGCTCACAGAGTCATAAGTTTATAAGACTAACTATTTATACGTTAACTATTTTAGGCTCAGGGTCCGATCATGCCATAATGCATTCTTTGAGTCACGTCACTATTCAATGCAGTTGCAATGTTCGGCACTTAGCGCGGCCTAGCCTCCGAACTGCTGATTTATTTCATACGAATTTACAAACACCACTCTCTTATCTAGCATAACGTGGTAACTAGATATCTGAAATGCAATCATAGGTACTTATGTAAAGGGCAAAAAGAGGCTTCAAGAATACAATTTTTTTATATCATCACCTGAATTATTACATAGGCATTTTTAAAACTTTTCTGCACATTTTAATCCTTAGATTTGCTATATTTAAATTGTGTGATTGAAAAAAAAAGTGTGATTTAAATACTGCTAAATACTCATCATCATCATCATCATCAGGTCCTTTTTAGTCTCCACTACAGGAGCATGACCCTCTCTGTACTACTAGGGCCTTACTTGGCCAGAGCACAGGACTTGGCCTACACTCTCCACGCTGGCCAGACGGGTTGGACAGGTCTCTTAGATGTTTATAAGCTTTGTTTAGCTTGTATTTCCTAAGTCGCCTTCTACGACTTCCACAGGAATACTTGGAGTGGTCCTATTCTACTCTGCTGGATACCACACGGCTACTAAATCCTAGCGGTTTATAATGTTTTGACGATTGTTACACATTTAAATTAAATAACTTAATTTTAGTAAAGTTATCATGGCCGCAGGTAGACTGTAAAGTTTTCGAAACGTTAGGTGTTAAAAATAATGTAATAAACGTAATAAAACCGTATTAGTTATTTAATTTAAATAAATACTAGCGGTTCAAGATCGACATAATTGTGAAAAGAAACGGCGAAAGAAACTCACTTTTTTCACGATTGTCCAAAAATTTCTGTTTTCGGCCCAACTTTATAAATACAGCACGTATTTATAAAGATAGGCCGAAAATAGAGCCTTATAATACTTATTATTTGCATTTTACAAGTTTGCTACATTCCTATAGACTTTCAGTGCGAAATTATTATATCTTATTATATCTTAAGTTCAGGACTAACTCTGGTAACTATATGACTCAAAAACACGATTGCGTAAAATTTTCTCGATAGAAAAAAATTTCAAAGGTGCGTGCAAATCACGTCTAATTTACTCGGTATATAGCATTATTTACCAAATACATTAAAATTAACCTTGAAACTTTTGATTATTATTGCATTACAGATAAGGCAGCCATCATATGTTTTTCTTTTTCGAATAATCCTTGAATATTCCTAAAAAACGAAAATATCCAAAGTAGCCAACGCGTTTAGACCATCCGCGTTTGTACCGCTACGCCGCCTGGCATATGGCGGGCTCTTAAAATAATATAGTTTTTTTACTCGAAATCCAACTTTTGGACCCATAATAAAAATAGTTTATATTGGCCTGGTAATATTCACGTTGACTTACTTTAACCTGCCCTTTATAGTAAGTGACGAATGTTCATTTACACACGGTATACTGGCATCAACAGAACAATTAAATAGTAGCGAGGTAGTGTCACATACTCAATGCTGATAATCGTCACACAGTATCGGCGTATATTTTGATGTCCAATTTATTTTTGGCGGCGGCTGATCGTGCTTTGAGGTGTATTAATACAATATGCCGGTTAATTTTTAATGGATATCGAATAGTGCAGACTTCCTGCGGACAATTTGCTTGTTGACAATATTGAATGGAACAACCCGGCCTGTCGCTCTGTGACATTCAAAATTATGGCTATGAAATGTTTTAATGCTTCCTCGGTTTTGTTTATATAATACATTTCGGTGCGCTTTTATTTTAAAATGAATTTAGCAAATTCATTATTGATGGTTATGGCACTATAAAACTTTATTTAGAATTGAAGTTAGGGGCTCAGCGTGTAAGTTTTATGATTATTATTTATATGACTATCTTTAAATTACATCATATCAGCCGTAAGAAGTCCACTGCTGGACATACTATTTGGATTTCTTTCTCACATATACGCCCAATTACATGCTTAGAAGCTCTGTCTACCCTGCAAGGGCCATAGTCGTAATAATATTAATGTATGTATTATTTAGAGTAGTGTTTATTGCTGCTTTATCAATATCCTTCTTGATATAAAGTCTATAATATTTATAGGGGTTGATCGTGCTTTGAGATGCATTACAAAATTCTGGTAAATTTTCAATGGATATCGAACAGTCCCGACATCCAATGACAATTTGCTTGTTGACAATATTGAATGGAACAACCTAGCCTGTCGGTTTGTGACATTCAGTATTATGGTTGTAAATGTTTTAATGCTTTAGTTTCAGGCTTTATGTTCTAAAAACATTTTGGGAAGTGCGGTTGGATGGAACAAACGAATTCGCTGAGCTTACTTTTCCTTTGAATTGCTGAATCCAAAATCATTTCTAGGTATACGCTCAAGAATTAATATTTTGTGCTTTGAGGTGTTTTCATATACAGGGTGAAATTGAATTCATTAGCAAACGTTAAAGGCTGGCTCGGGCCATGAATCTGAACAACTTTCATTATGGAACTAACTCCGAAATTACAAAAAGAAATCAGCTGTTCCATAGATTTAGCCAAGTAGAATTCCACTTTTATATGAAAGATCAGATAATTTTTTCACGATCTTGAAGGTGGTCCCATAATGAAAGTTGTTCAGATTCGTGGTCTGAGTCACTCCTAAAACGTCTGTAATGTATTCGATTTCACCTGTATGCCAGTTCATTTTCAATAGATATCAAACAGTTGATCGGTTGATCATGCTTTAAAAGTATTGAAATATGCCGGTGAATTTTCAATAGATACCGAACAGACCCGACTTCATGTCAATTTGCTTGTTGACAATAATGAATGGAACAACCTAGCCTGTCGGTTTGTGACATTCAGTGTTATGGTTGTAAATATTTTAACACTTTCACGGTTTCAGGGTTTATGTTTTAAAATACATTTTGAGAAATTCAGTTGGATGGAATTCGCTAAGCTAACTTTTCCTTGAACTGGCTGAATCCAAAACCATTTCGAGGAATAAGCTCAAGTAACAATATTTTGGACATTGCAGAATTTTAAAACGAAGGATTACCAAGATACTCAATAAATACATTTTTGATAACACCGATTGAACCTTATTTACATATTATGTTGGTTTATTTTTTAATTATAGACATATTTCATACATTCTAGCATGTCTTGCGGGTCTACCCAGAGCGTAAGGCCACAAGAGTACCGTATCAACTAATATTATAAATGCGAAATTGAGGTTGTTTGGTTGTTACGTTTTCACGTTGTAACTACTGAACCGATTATTATGAAAATTACCTAATTTACCTATACGACAACACCCCACATATTGGGTATGAACTCCGTTTGATTTTAAAAGTACATACCTACATAATTTCGCGATTAATGCGAGATTTAGATACAAGTTTTGCGCTTTATTCTTACTCCAATATTAATATACGAGTGTTTATGTAGCCGCGTATCTCGCGCAAGAATTAACTCTGCGATTAGCATACGTAATTACGAGTCTTATCGCCACTTAATTGCGGTAATGAATCAACCCATATTCACTATAATGCTGTTTTATTTGTAGGAATTCCAATCTACTTTTTGTGTGAATAGGGAGCCGAGCCTACTTACCTTCAATAAAAAAAGATTGGGTTGAGTTTCAAAATATTTCAAAGTTAAAGATAAAATAACATTAAAACAAAAAAGATGAATGTATAAGTACACATAATTCATCATCATCATCATCATTAGGTCTTTTTAGTCTCCACTGCAGGAGCATGGCCCTCTCTATACCGGAGCCATACTTGGCCAGAGCAGACAGAGGATTTGGCCTACACTCTCCTCTCTATCCAGACGGGCTGGAGAGGTCTTGTATTTCCTGAGTCGCCTCTTACGACCTCTATGGGAAAACTTGGAGTGGTCCTATTCTACTCTGCCGGAAACCACACGGCTAAAGCACACATAATTGAATTAATTTATATATTTGCGGGTCAAAAGTTTAGACTCAAGGTTTGCCAACGAGCGATGTAGTGCAGCATACTCGACGTTCGTCGAATAGATAGGATAAAGAACACTGAGCCACGCTCCAAAACTAGGGTTTTGGATGTACGCCTCAAGTCAGCTAAACTTAAGTGGGATTGGGCCGGTTATGTGTGCCGCATGCGCTTAGACAGATGGGCCCAAAAGGTCACCCTGTGGGTACCCGATGGACGAAGGTGCAGACCACGGACAAGATGGCGGGATGACTTAGACCGGTTTTGAAGTAGCTGGCAGCAGGCCGCACTTGATAGGGATGAATAGAAGAAGGGAGGGGAGGCCTTTGCCCAGCAGGGGGACACATATTAGGATACCAAAAAAAATATTTACTTGGAAAAGCCTACTGGCCAATGTTTTGGCTGTTGGTATTATTTTGACCCTGCCTACCACGAAGAAAGCGAAGATGTAAGGTAAAGCTCATTCATCATGTGTTATCTGTCAGTGACAATCATTTGTGTTCCTTCATATGTTTATATTTAAATAAATAAATGTATACGGACAAATAACACAGATTGAGCTAGCCCCAAAGTAAGTTCGAAACTTGTGTTATGGGATACTAACTCAACGATACTATATTTTATAACAAATACATATATAGATACACATCCAAGACCCAGGCCAATCTGAAAAAGATCATTTTTCATCTTGACCTGGCCGGGGGTCGAACCCGGTCACTCCGTGTCGCAGGCAGGCGTGTTGACCGCTGCGCCACGGAGCTAGTCATTGTTTATATAATGACTAGCCCATAAATAAAATTTCAGTATTTGATTAGCATTTTTAACATTATTTTAGAGGAAATTAGTTTCCATATACATCATTTGAGCTGTAAGAATCCACTGGTGGACAAAGGCCTCTCCCAAGGATTGTACGTTTCATGAGAGGATATAGCCATTCCTCATCACGCTTGGCAAGAGGGTGTGCGACCGCAGTTCCTTTGGTTTCTTGTGCTTCCGACGCTGCTGTCCAACGAAAGTATTTTTAAGTTGAGGAGCTTAAAAATACTTGACTTTTTTTTTTAATATATGCCTTGGCGACGCGTATATTTTTGAACCATTTGGGGTCGAGAGTAGGGACACTTGGTCCGTGGGGTCCATCAGCTTACAAACTTGAAAAGTTTGTGAGCTGATGAGTTTGCGTCGACTGACCAGAGGGCTGGTAATTATCTTGCCCAACGAATGCTGCCAGTTTTCATGGCATATTACCGCAGGGCAATGACCTGCGTGACATTTTTTATTTATAGGTAGGTTTTTATTTATAGTTAGGTATTACTTATAGGTAGGTTTTTATTTTAGATAGGATTAATTAATTTTTAGTTTTATAAACTGATAAATTGAATTGAATAAAAAGATTTTTAGCTGAGGAGGGATAGGAATTTCTTGAGTTTGGGATACTACTCACTTAGGTGAAAGGGGAAAAGCGAGTAGGAGCTCGCATAAATATCTTATGGTCAAAACCACACATTGCGTCAATAAGCTATCAGCACAATGATTGCGCTGGTTGCATTTAAACAGGCGTGTAATCAATCGCATCGCTTGCAGAGTGCAACTGACGTTTTTTGGTTTAAGCCTTCATTATTTACAAAATATTGAAAAATTGAGCCCGCGTTGGATTGTTGGCTGAACGGCGAAAGAGTTGGAATTCGATTGTTATTTTTATGATTGAACTTATTAATAACAATCGAACTAGCTCTCTCGCTATACTGTGTTGTAGCAATAAATGCATAGATTTAATAAATGCGTCTCATTAATAAATTGGTTAGAGTCAATCAAAATACAGCAATCAGAACAGCGTTTTGACCAAAGAGAATATAAACTTTGAGAAAAAACATAGATATCGATACTTTTCAATTTCGTTTGTTTCATTCCTTATGAAAATTACCGCGAAGTATTTAGCCAACCACAGCGGCCGTAGTACGTTCCCCTCCCGCAGAAATAAGTGAGCTGCGTTCCTTCCTACAGAAAAATATTCCTACGCGCTCTCCATCTTATATTCTCATTGGGTCAAACAGACGAAGATCTCCTTAAGTCTGCATGCTCCCTACTCAGTAGTTTTACAGGTTTTTTTTTTCAGAAATCAGTCTTTTTTATACAACTACGCAAACAGACATACGGAGCACCTGATGGAAAGCGGTTACCTAGGACGCGTTGCCGACCCTCCTCATGAAATGTTTTTACGTTTTTGTTTGAAGAACCCCATGTTGTAATCTCACAAAATCTATTGTTTAATCATACCTAACAAATCTTAACGAACATTATAAATGCGAAAGTGAGTTTGTTTGTTTGTTACGCCTTCACGCCCATCTACTGAACCGATCGTCATGAAATTTTGCATACCTATTGTCTGGAGTACTGAGAAAGGTATAGTGCATTTTATCCCGGGAAAAAGCACTGTTCCTGAGGGATCGACATTGACGCGGTCGGAGCCGCAGGTGAAAGCTAGTATCCAATATTCTGTATCAAAAATGCATGTCAGTCATCCTGGTAACCTAGTACGCTCCACAAAACGACGGCATTTAAATCATCATAAACATCAAGACCAAGAAAGCTTCGTATCCTCTTGTCGCCACTGCATACCCTTTCGCAGCAACAAATAATGTTATTAATATGCGAATTACGGGTTACTCACGTACGAAGTCAGCTTTAGGCCGACATGTTTCAACCTCCGGATGAGTTTGAAATATGTCTGCCTATAGCCAGAAGAAAAAAATAAGTACTTAGCCTATCATGTGTCCTGTACGCCTAAATGTATATATACCAATACTGAAAAACAGTTTCATAAAATTCTGTTAATTCGTTTAAGAGTTATGGAAAAACGAAAAAATCTAAATATCCTCAATTTAGTTTCAGTATCATGTATAAAGCTTATAAACACGATATCTCTGAAAACAAAGTAACTTACGCCATGACCAACCCTTACAGATATATTATTAGTAGGTAGGATTGATGATGATTGATGTTATTATCTCGCGTTAGTTTTAATCAACAAATAATAATGGAAAAACAGTAAAGCTACAGTAAAGATACGCAAATAGTTATTTTATTTCGATTGGTGCGGTCTGGGCCGCCTGTCCAAGAATTAATAACAGTCGGAGGGGAGCTGACCGCGACAATCTGTGCCTTTTTGAGCACGCTACGTTTTTGTGATTTTTTCTATTGAACCCGATAGTTTTTTGCGGTCGATGACCGTTCACGTTTTAATGGGCTCCGACAGTCGTATTTGTGATGATGCATTTGTTTACATAGATTGGGAATAGTATTGGTCGGTAAATCAAACAGGTCTAAGTTTTGCAATTGCGTTTTTTTTTAGCTAGTGGTAGAAACACGCTACCGCCAAAATAATTGTTGGTAGTAGCACGAATGGGCCGGCTCGTCCGGGAAGTACCGCACTTTCACTAAAAATCGAGTTTTGAGTAGGAGCTTTACCACGCTACCGGTAAAATTAATTTTTGGTCATCATCATCATTTCGAGTAGGTGTCACGGTCAATCGTCCATGCACACCCTGGTGTCAGAGTTCTTCGGAACCGCCTCTCGGCGTCTGACGTGGTTCCTTTAACGACTACCAGATGGCAGCCGGGACCACCGGCTTAACGTGCCTTCCGTTAAATTTTTGGTAATAGTATGAATGGGCCGGCTCGTCCAAGAAGTATCACACTCTTACAGAAAATCGTTTTTTGAGTAGGAGCTTTACCACGCTACCAGCAAAATTATTTTTTGGTAATAGCATGAATGGGCCAGCTCGTATCCGGGAAGTACCACAGTCTCACAGAAAATCGACGTTTGAGTAGAAACTTTACCACTTATAGGTCATTCAGTGAGTGCGAGAGCCGGAGGTCCATCCTTGCGCCAAAAAAGAATATTACTACCTAGGTCTATGGTTGCGTACTAGGTAGTTGAGTTGCAAATGAACAAACAGTCGACTTTCGGGTGAAAATCATTTCCCTTTCATTTCCATTAATTTTTAATGAGCCTAACCTAACAATAAGTTCAAAAATGAACTTCCAGCACTATGTTGAATGATTGATAAAAAAACGAGTTGAATGTGAATAAGGCAGTGATAGGCTGTGTTTCCACCAGAGATGTGCGAGGCCTCTAAGCGGCCTCGCACATCTCTGGCGGGGATGTGTAGCGGAGATGTAAAACGGTGCGTAAATGAACAGTGCAAGGATCTATAGTGGGCTCTTATCAGATTTCTTCAATGCAAAATGTTAAATATAATAGTATTTTCTTCCATTAATATATGTTTTCCATACAATACACTATCCATACAATATAGGTGATATATATAACACCGTCTAGTGACAGCAGTTCCTCGCTCGTCAGGCCTAGCACACATTCTTCCTTCAAAACCTCGCTCCGCTAAGCCCATAGATATCAGAATATCATTAGGGCTAAGCCGTTTCCACCAGATCTATGCTAAACGACGCAAGCAATTCAAGTGGTTCTTGAAAAGCACATCCTTCGCTACGCATCCACACATCTCAGGTGGAAATGCAGCCTGATACTTTCAGCTTTTTTAAAGTTTATGACTTTCACTTAACGATAAAGTATATAAATAAGATCTTTGACTTTTAACGACGACGTTTTTTGTCAGAATCCATTTAACTTAACAGAAATGTGACGCTTTCTTAGCCGTCCATGTCAGCCGATTGTGGACATTGTATTATGTTAGTGTATTCCAGGTATAAGTGATTTTAACTCTAGAATGAAACTTAAAACTTTACTTAGTGACAGATTGTAAATACATTTATTAACTAAGAAAATACAAGAAAGTGGTTCTTTTTATTTAACAAAAATTTAACTCAAGTCTATCCGCAATATGCTTCAAATAGATACAGCGGTTCATCAGCAACACGCAACACGCTTCGCTATAACTTACAAACGTTTATTTGCAACATGCTTCGTCATTGTGTACAAAAAATATCAACAACACGCTTCGTCAAAACTTACAAACGTTTATCCGCAACATACTTCGTCATTGGGTACGAAAATTTTCAAAACATGCTTCGTAAAAGAATTTACCATTATAAATACGCCACATGCTTCGTCAAGGTATAAGTTATACGTGATGTTGATGAACCGACATTCACAAATATGTTTCAAAATTTAATATTTATCCCCTTATGCATAAAATCTACAAACGCCTATTAGACCTATTATAGTTATAATATGTTTTCTCTCGTTCATTTAATGTTAACGTTGGAGAAACGGATAATGACGGATATTGACAAAACATAGGTATTTTAACTAAAAATAAAGTTTAATAAGCGTCTGTATGGCATCTATTACTATCAATATATCATCAATAGGTACTAATAATAAATCTGTAGGGTTGGTCATGGAGTAAGTTACTTCGGTTTTCAGAGATATCGTATTTATAACCTCTACATAATACTGAAACTAAATTAAGGGTTTTTGTCTTAAGTTTATTAAATCCTATGACGTTTTCTAGCCGTCTATGCCTTCCACATCAGTATCACAGTCAAAATTATTGGCAAAAAAACATTGGTAACATTGTTGTCTGACTGAAATTTGTTAATGGTGCAGTCGAAGCCGAGACCTAGTGATTGACCAATTTTTGCAAAGGAAACAATTAACTGTTGTGCCTACAGTACAGGTCAAAATGAAGTTGAGCAGTTAGCACCACGCTTGTACCTACGTCTTATTTTCGGTGTTCGTTGTAGAAACAGTGATGAATATTTATTTACAATGTCCAAGTTACTTTGGCATATAAGTACATATAGGTGGATTATGAATACCCAAGAAAGTGGTTCTTTTTATTCAACAAAAAAATTACACATGACTAACCGCAATTTGCTTTCTCTATGCTATATGCTTCAATATGCAATATGCTATCATATTATATTCAATATTATATATTATATATTCAATATAATATATTCAATATTCAATATGCTATAGCTACAGTGATTCATCAGCAACACGCTTCGCCAAAATTTACAAACGTTTATCCGCAACATGCTTCGTCATTGTATACAAAAAAAATCAGCAACATGCTTCGTCAAAGAATTTACAGTTATAAATCGACCACATGCTTCATCAAAAAGTGTAAGTTATTTTACCTTCATTTATATACACTTCGCATGGATAGATATATGAGTCTTTATATTTTCGCCCATTCCTTTGTCCGGCTTCTACGGTCTGCGCGGGAAGAGAAGCAGAAAACATTCTACGTTTTTTCTTTTCTCCTAGATCAGCATCGAAGATATCCTTACTAATATTATAAATGCGAAAGTGAGTTTGTTTGTTTGTTTGTTACGCTTTCACGCCGTAACTACTGAACCGATCATAATGAAATTTTGCTTACAAGTTCTCTGGTGTGCGGAGAAGGACATAGGCTACCTTTTATCCCGGGAAAAAGTACTATTCCCGAGGGATCGACATTGACGCGGGCTGAGCTGCGGGCGAAAGCTAGTAGGTATATAAATAGCCTATGTTCATCAGGGCTAATGTAGATTTCTACTGGTGAAATAATATTTCAAATAGGTCCAGTAGTTTCAAAACTTATTCAATGGAAACAAACAAACAATCAAATTCCTCCCTATAATATTAGTGTAGATAGAGTAGATATAGATTAGTGTACAAGTATAGATGTAGACTACGACGAAACCAAAACAAACTAAAACATCGAAGTCTAAAATCGCAATTATATCTTAGTTAATTCCAGAGCACTCATGCTAATGCAATTTAGTGCATAAATGGCATAAAACGGGACCCGGTAAATGCACTGATTATAATGAATAATTCAACTGGCGAATAACTTTTACAAGGCATTGCGTGGGACTGCTTTAAATGTACCTTATTAACGTTATCTTTCAAACCGAATTCATTAAGAAACTATCTTTAATTAGAAAATTGCGAAGATTTATGAGGCTGCTGAAGGGATTTTGTTGAGTCGCGATGCGAATGAGGTGGGATAAGAAGTTACATCCTTTCCTTACTAATATTATAAATGCGAAAGTGAGTTTGTTTGTTTATTTGTATGTTTGTTTGTTTGTTGCGCTTTCACGCCGTAACTTTTGAACCGATCATCATGAAATTTTGCATACAAGTTCTCTGGAGTACGGAGAAGGACATAGGCTACCTTTTATCCCGGGAAAAAGTACTATTCCCGAGGGATCGACATTGACGCGGGCGGAGCCGCGGGCGAAAGCTAGTTTGTTATAAAAACTTCTATGGTGATCTAGTAGCAAAAAAAAAAAAGAATCTAGTCCCTTCTCTTCTAGTACAGATTGTAAATGGGCGAAAATTCTCAAAAAGACAGATCATTTTGGTGGGACTTTCTACCTGCCAGGCCACCAAAACATTTGGGGATTGATTGACTCACCAGCCAGGTCTGCAGTTCCGTGTTGGGAGAGGAGAGGTATATGACAAGTTTTCAACTTGCCTCAAAAATTGGTACCAGCTCTCCTACTAATAGACTAAGAGACACTTGTCTTAGGTTATAAGAACTATGGCTTTTATTTAGTTTCACCTATCCCGGTGTTTGTGTCTCTATCTTTTTGTGTGATGAAAGTGAAACTGGCAAATTTAACAACCGTACATACTCTTTGTTGTTTGCACAAATTTTCCACCATTTAAACTAATTGAAGGTTGACAAGATGATCAAGTTTGACACTTCTTTCACAGCCTTTTTTTTTTGTAATACCCAAACAGGTTCATGGTATCTCAAAAAAACAAAGATTTTGTTCAGATTGCGCAAAACGTACACGTATGAAAAACACAAACCGATACAATATTACTTACATGAAAAATGCTATTAAATCAATGGCTGGACCGGTCTAGGATTGCTTTCGATCGTAATTCACTTATAAATACTTTGTAATCAAACGCTAATGAACAGAAGGTTGTAGGGTTTGCTAGAGGGCTCCATAAACATGGTACCTACTCATCGACTTGGTCTTTTAGGGTTCCGTCCACGCCAGTGTAATATACAAAACATTATAGTGCATATGACTTTAGGAAACTTATACTTATTTAAATAAATGATGAAAACATTACTTTTAATTCACTTGAAAAAACGTGTTTTAAAAATGAAGAAAAGACTACAAAAATCCTATATTTTTCGGTACGTAAAGTAGGCATTGTCGTATTCTGCCGCAGGCACATTCTGACCATAGCATATTGTACATTTTGATGATTGAGTGTGTTAACCCAAGTAAAATTAGACTCCTACTCACTAATGTTCCTGGGCGGTATAAATTACATACAGAGTGTCGCACTTTCGCATTTGGTATCATATTTGTTAGGTTATGGAATTGAAGTTTTTGTGAATGCCAGCTCGCTCTTACCTATAATACTATCTTTGATTTTCATAAGTAAAAAATAACTATATGTAGCGCGCGTGGCCTCCTCAGGCGATGTAAATGAGTGAACAAGTTGCATTGCTAATTGCCAATTTATCCAAATATAGCTTTTGCCCAAGACTTTATACGTGCGGAATCTTTCAAGGTTCTATCATTTCGAGTTTCTCTTTGTCTGAATAATTGTACCTCGGACACAAAAGTTCTAACTGGTGCTAACCGAAATTCGAATTTGGAATGTTATTTTTTTGCAATAAATAGTCATAGTTTAATTGGAATAAAAACCGGCCAGTGTTCTATAGACAAAACTGTGCATGTAAAAAATAGGTAGATAGGCAAAATCTATCTTGACCTTTAACCTTTCCTTAACATGCTTCGTCAACTAACTGTAACTAGTTTGAAAATCTGTAACCAGTTCTGGCCAATAAAACACACTCAAATTTTGTGAAAAAAAAAACTCGGGCTGTAAAAGGAAACCATACACAGACACAGAGTTATAAAAGCTGTATAATAGTAATGTTATTAGCTGATTATTTAGCTTATCATTTGAAAATGCCTTCGCCTGATATTTTATAATCAATTCCTACTTGGAATACAATCGTAATCTTGAGAGTTGAGATAGGAATATTAAAGTTACGAAAACTGCAGCTATCAATGTTGCCTGATTTAGACAAGTTACTAGATAAGTAACAGCGTATATAAATATATCTTAAGTTTGTTTGTTTGTATTTTTTGTATATTACGCATTCATTTTTTAACCGTTCCGTTCCACTCTTCACTTGATCCATTCAAACGAAAGGAGCATCATGAAGTTATGTATACGCGATGTCTGGGATATGAAGAAGGGCACAGACTACCCTGATACTACTGCTTCCGCGCGAGCAGAGCTGAGGAACAGAAACTACAATCTAATTAAAATATTCCTCCTCCTCCTCGCGTCATTATCCTCAATACTAAGGGTCGTGATTCCCTAGTGATCTTGTTCCGGACAATTGTTCGCCACTTGTTCCTCTCATGGACGAATGAAAAACATAGTATAAATCGGTGTCCAAGGTTGTTCGGATCTGATCAGTCCACCTGATTGGACTACGTCCTCTTGGTCTCTTGCCGTCAACCTTTCCGGTAACCATGAGTTGTTCGAGGTTGTTCCCTTCTCTTCTGGCGATGTGTCCAAAGAACTTAAGCACTCTTTGCAGGCAGATAGAAGAATTAAATTAATAAATATATACGGACAAATCACACAGATTGAGCTAGCCCCAAAGTAAGTTTGAGACTTGTGTTATGGGATACTAACTCAACGATACTATATTTTGTAACAAATACATAAATAGATACACATCCAAGACCCAGGCCAATCTGAAAAAGATCATTTTCCATCTTGACCTGGGCGGGGATCGAACCCGGTCACTCCGTGTCGCAGGCTGGCGTGTTGACCGCTGCGCCACGGAGCTAGTCAAATAGCTCAGCGCAGCGGTCGATGTACGGAATAGTAAAATTAAAGTATAGATGAAGTATATTCTGTACCTATTAAATTATCATTATCACCATTTCAGCCGTAAGAAGTCCGCAGCTGGACAAAGGCTTCTTCCAAGGATTCTTCGTTCAATGGGAGGATACTGGCATACTCACCACGCTTCGCAGGCGGATTGGCGAGCGCAGTGTCTTTGGCTTCTTATACTTCTGACGGTGCTGCCCATCGCATACAAGCACGGAAGCATTTTTAAAGCTTGGGAAGGAAAATAATTTGTTGGATTTTTGAATGAAGGATTTATTAAGGGAATGAAGGAAATATAAGAATATTGGGATGCTACTCACTCGGAAGGGGAAAAGCAGCAGCTCGGAAGGCCGGGCTTTTTTTTTGGAAGGACTATCTAGCTAGCTCCAAGTGAGCTTTCGCTACTTCACCGGACGTTTGAGGCGAGGGCAGAACGCCCTCAGCCTATAAAGACAACATCACCAAAGAGTCCCCAGGAGGGACGGACCTCGGCTTTCGGCGTTGCCTGTATGCTCAAGGCTTGGAGAAACAGCAAACTCTCATATTGCCTGATGGGCCGCTTATACGTGCATGCAAAGCCTAAAGGGCCAATCTGAGAAACAATGGTAAAAGCCTTTGGAGAGCAGCAACTCTCATCTTTTGCCTAATGGACCGAAAGCTGCGTTACCAGAAGGGCCTATCCTGGGTGCAAGTCACCCGAGACCCATGCCATGTCATCGTCAACTACCATGCCAACTACCGGCCTGGCAGTTGAGAGGACGATGCCCCTGGCTTTAATGATCACCTATTTCTTTAATGTTTGATAATTTAAGTGCCTAATTATAGGCATAGATTTTTCTATTCGAACTAGTTGTAAAATGAGCAAAGCAAATGCACAGGTCGCCGCGTGCACGGCGACGCCAAAAAACTCGTTATAACGAAACACAATTACCGGAGAACAGGCGAATCTTTGGAGTCGAATTTCTTTATTTCTTTTTGTGCAAAATAATATCAATGGCCGATATGGCTATCTATCAAGATTCAAGAATAAAAATATAGACTTAAAAAAAGAAACTACTTCTTTGACAAAAAAAATAGTCCATGTTACTGGGTATAAGAAAGGATTCTGACGATATGACCCATATCCGAATCTGTTTAGGAATTTAGAAGTTATGTTAAAATAATTCACTTACATACATACGAGTAGGTACATGCATTTTGAAATCATAACACTCGTTTTTTGAGCAGTGTTGTAAAAATATGATCAATCAAGATAATGGGGACTTGCATGAAAAAAGTTTTTTTTTTTTATTGTTTATTTATGCATCTAGATGAAAAATACCTTAACTTCACTTAGTTTGATTTGGATACATTACATGCGCTTATAATGCGCACACTAACTGGGCCGTCTAGTTGCATTAGACATGATATTGAGAATAATATATGTATTTTATGTACACTTATTCTCTTTAACTTACGATTTAAAAAGTAGGTCTGTAACAGGCATTTTTTTTGTAGAAGATCGTAGCACTTACACCCTATATTTAAAAACACGAACAAAACTTTATCATCCTACTGGCACCAAATAATCGTTTACCTTTGCCTATAAAAGTGGACATTGTAACATCTCCGTCTCCATACACTTCTCTGTCCATAGCAGTTAATTACTCCTATAACGACAGTTAGAGCATAATGAGATTTTTGCAATTCAACAGTAGCACATTACAGGGTGCTGTTTGTCAACCCCCTCCCCCACCCCTCCTACTGACCTCGAGGGAAGTTATTAGGTTGCTTTGTTAACGAATCCCCATGTAAACATGTGTGGATCAGATATGTCATGTTCATAGATATCTCATTTTGAATTTTGGGTAAATAAAGAGTTACATAAATAATATAGGTAATATACTTACTACTACAAACGATTTCACTCACGAATTTTTATTCGGTATCTTAGTTCTAAGTTAAGGGAAAAAGTGACCACCCAGATACTTCCAGCTATTGAGGCATAAATCATAATTGATATGTTAAGTTAATTTTGAGTGAAGTTGGTCTAGCTCACGGAGTAAATATACAGCGTGATTTTGAAACTCCTAGCTAGAATTGCAAAGAAAAAGGAAAAACACGAAAAAAAAATATTTGACATTCGTCCAGCTGATCGGCGACTTTGTATAGGAAACCTCATTTGTTTTTTCGCAATCAGCTTTTCATTTTCTGCAATTCTGTCCATTAGGGATTCTGATTTCGAGATTCCAATATAGCTAGGCGATTCAAAATAACTTGTATATTATGTTTCGCTAGTTGCTCAAGAACCGCAAAAAATGGGTGTTTTTTAAACGGATATCAGAATATTCGTATTTTTGTTAGCAAGAAAAAAATATCGGTCAGCTAACATAGCTAGTTGCGCAGAAACTTATGATCAGCAAAACTTCTTTTCTGCCCTCAGTCGTTCCAGGTGGAAAGTCAAAGCTTATCCAAATGTTTTCTCTGCTGCCCCAATTGTAAAATCTTGCTGCTCAAATAATTATTTAGCGGCCCGACTAATTACTTTCCCAAAAAAAATAAACAAAATAGGTTGCAGTATCAAATCCTTCAGTCCTGAGACTGGCTTATATTAAATTGCATCTAAATATACATTGATGTGTACGACAAAGTCCCTATGTACTAATAGTGTTACTTATGGACTTCGTTCGCGTGTACCATATTATAAAACAACTAGCTGCCCCGGCGAACTTCGTTTCGCCATAAGTCAAAAACTATCCTATCTCTTAAGTTGGATCGAACTGCACATGGTGTGCGAATTTTATTATAATCGGTTAAGTGGTTTAGGAGTCCATTGAGGACAAACATTGTGACACGAGATTTATATATATTAAGAATATAAATATCATCCAAGAAAAGAACAGTTATCGAGACAACTAAAAAAATTAATGCTGTAATTACGCGAACGTAAGCTAAAGTTATTTTCTCTCTCGAATAGGTAACTAAATATCTTTGTCTATGAGCAAAGTAGAAACAAAAAACTTATTGCCGAAACCCGGGATTGAACCGGGGACCTTTAGATCTTCAGTCTAACGCTCTCCCAACTGAGCTATTTCGGCGACGAGTAGATAAGTGAAATTATAAATAAGTATTTGTAATACCTACTGTGCATTATCAATCATTTCGGCAAACGTGATAAGAATACTTTTCGGTAAGTTGGTACACGTTATCTGTGAGAATTTGATGATAACTATCATACATACTCGTACAACCTATAAGTGTCTCATCCAGCGGCAGTCTGTAGGTATATATATGTATATTACGCTAAGATTTCGGTCGCTAAGAAGGTGACACATATTCACACCTTTCAGGCTGCTAAAATTTGCCGCCCTTTACGGGATACCCATAGTGTATGAAAAGACCAACGACTAGTGATGTGCCGGGGAGAAACTCTCTGTTCTCATGAATTCCTTCTCACGGCAATTTTCGGGAAATTTCTAATAATTCTCAAGTATTTCTCAATAATTCCCGCACTTGAGAGAAAGAATAAGAAATTCTTGGGAATTTTTTCCGATCCGTTCTCACCGTTCTTGAACATTTCAAACACGGCACAACACTACAAGGGCGTGTCAAAGTATGAAAAACAGTCGTAAGGATCTGTCAACGAAGGTAATTTATTCGTAGAGTTAACGAGGCAACTTGAATCTTGCACAATTTTTATCATGTACGGACATAGATTTTAAAAATGCGTCTATTCCTACTTCTATGTCGTCGGATAAATTACAATTTTTTAACACAAAAAAATGTTTTGTAATCGAATTATTTAGAAACAATTATGTTTGGAAATTAAATCATCATCATTTCGAGTAGGTGTCACGGTCAATTGGCCATGCACACCCTAGTGTCAGAGTTCTTCGGAACCGCCTCTCGGCCTCTGACATGGTTCCTTTAACGACTACCAGATGGCAGCCGGGACCACCGGCTTAACGTGCCTTCCGAAGCACGGAATCATCTTTATTATCAGACAATCAGGTGATTCAAGCCTGCAATGTCCTAACCAAACTGAAAACAACTAAACAAAGTATGCTTCCGGTGGGAATCGAACCCACGACCCCAGGGTCAACAGGCAAACGCCTTAACCACTGGACCACGGAGGCTGTCTGGAAATTAAATATAAGTATGTTACTAACTATGATTCCGTATGAAAGTAAAATCGCGGTGAAAAGAGATTTTGGGAAGGGTATTTTTGCATTAACAATGCTATCAGTACCAATTTATTCTTATTAAATTAAGAATAACACCCACTTACCTATCTAGGCCGTACAGGCCTATGGTCGTTGTATCAAAACCTGCCCGCGCAGAATTTTTTCACCATATGAGTCAGAATATGTCCCTATGTATATCTACGACATACGTAGGTAGGTCTTTACCGTGTATTTTTTCACCATATGTTATTTCTTAATTAAATTATCGTGATTTTGAACCCCCTAGCTATATTGAAATCTGGGAATCAGAATCTCTAATGGAATACAGAATTGTAAGAAAAAAAGGTAAAAAACGAAAAAATAAATTTAACCTTTCATAGAAATTCGTCCAGCTGATCGGCGACTTTGTATGGGAAACCTAATTTTCTTTTTATTTTTTGCCTTTTTTTCTTGCAGTTCTGTGTTCCATCAGAGATTCCGATTCCCAGATTTCAATATAGCTAGGGGGTTCAAAATCACGTTATATAGATAGATTTTGAGAATTTACCATCGGTACCGTATTACCGACAAATTTGTTATGCAAGTACCTAGTACTTATGTATACCTATACAACCGAATTCGGAAAAATTTGGATTTCTCTGTACCTACATCTCACTCTTACCACAGCATATAATGTGTACCTAGAATCAAAGTGATAAGTTTTAATTCTCGTTAACTCTCTTAACTCTTTACCGGAACTGCTATAGCCGATAAAACATTAATACTTTTTTAAGCATGTGCAAAAGCGCTACAAAGACGACTCTGAAGCGTTAGTGATATAAAACTACAGCATATACATTAAATCTAAGTATGTACCTTCATAAAGTTTCAATTACAGGCAAAGTTTTGTGGGATTAAAAATAAGTACCTATCTAATCATATTGCTCTCTATATTGTATGTCGAGGTAGTCTCGAAAACATCTATTAAAGAAGACATATAATACAGTATCATTACAAATATACAATGCATACTCGTTGACACAATATGCTTGCCCATCAACCTGAACCCAGGGCCTTGTGCCGTTTGTCATTAATTGGGTCTTGGCTTTGTTAATTTCAAAAAGTGCCGAGGTCTTGTAGCATCTGTTCGAACTCAGATGCAGAGGGGCGAATAGGGAAATGCTATACGAGCTTACTTCGCACAAATCAGCGGCACCCGGCGTGTCAGCTGTTTTAACACTATAATTAGCATCAAAATGTTATCATCATCATCATTTCGAGTAGGTGTCACGGTCAATCGACCATGCATACCCTGGTGTTCTTCGGAACCGCCTCTCG
Source organism: Elegia similella (assembly GCA_947532085.1). Classification (NCBI taxonomy): domain Eukaryota; kingdom Metazoa; phylum Arthropoda; class Insecta; order Lepidoptera; family Pyralidae; genus Elegia; species Elegia similella. The sequence goes on from OX383933.1 coordinate 8,977,410, forward strand.
GCCTCTGACGTGGTTCCTTTAACGACTACCAGATGGCACCTGGGACCACCGGCTTAACGTGCCTTCCGAAGCCCGGAATCATCTTTATTATCAGACAATCAGGTGATTCAAGCCTGCAATGTCCTAACCAGACTGGAAACAACTAAACAAAGTATGCTTCCGGTGGGAATCGAACCCACGACTGGACCACGGAGGCTGTCAATTTTTGTTGGCTGTCCGATACTATATCGAGATAGTATCGCACAGCCCACGAGAAAGGACCCGTCACACCCAACCAGCAAGATGTAACATATCAAGACAATACAATAAACCAGTTTACAATGTGACGTGGTCTTGTATCTCCGCAACATCATCTGCAACCCATCAGCAGTAGCATTTCTTGTACGGTGTATCGGCTGCGTACCACCATTGCCTGCACCGTACAATGTAGTTAGCGAAGCGAAGTTTAATCTTCCCTTCTCAGAAATCAGCCAGTTCTCAGATTTGATGACACTTAATTTGATAATATTGATTCTTTAAGTTTAACCGCCTTTAAATTTGCATGGGCAAATAAACTAAAATTATAACTTAATTTATGGCAACTTTTATTATGCAGCCATTCGATTTAAGTTTTAATGACACGCTTTATTATTATTAAAGTTATTACTTACTTTAATGTTGTTGGAGCAGCCTCCGTGGTCCAGTGGTTAAGGCGTTTGCCTGTAGACCCGGGGGTCGATTCCCACGGGACGGGAAGCATACTTTGTTGAGTTGTTTCCAGTTTGGTCAAAACATGGCAGGCTTGAATCACCTGATTGTCTGATAATAAAGATGATTCCGTGCTTCGGAAGGCACGTTAAGCCAACGGGTCCCGGCTGCCATCTGGTAGTCGTTAAAGGTGGTTACGTCAGAGGCCGAGAGGCGGTTATGAAGAACTCTGACACCAGGGTGTGCATGGTCGATTGACCGTGTCACCTACTCGAAATGATGATGATGATCTGAGTTTTTTGGGTCGTCAGAGCCTCGTCTGTTATTTAACAGTGAGCACCGCTGGTCCAACTCCTTGCTTCACTAAAAGAGGTAGACTGACAACGAGATGTTCAGATGACTTGCGAGCATTCTACAAGTATTGGATGGAAGACCAAGGATAAAATAATAAATGGAAGAGAAAGATATATTGAGAGAAGCCAACAAACTGAATCTGAAACTGAAGTCTGTATCGGTAACGTTTCTATTGGATATTCGATAGTATTAATAAGCCTATTTTGTATAGGCTTCATTTACGGGTCAAGATAACGGAGATTCAAGAATTATAAGAAACTAGTTTTCGCCCGCGGCTCCGCCCGCATCAATGTCGATCCGGGAATAGTACTTTTCCCGGGATAAAAGGTAGCCTATGTCCTTCTCCGCACTCCAGAGAACTTGTATGCAAAATTCCATGATTTCATGATGATCGGTTCAGTAGTTACGGCGTGAAAGCGTAACAAACAAACAAACAAACAAACTCACTTTCGCATTTATAATATTAGGTATAAGTAAGGAAGTAAGGATAATGATTAACAATCTATTTTAGAAATTGTAATTTATAAAAACAATATGTAGCTAGTCTGGGTAGAAATCTAAACCTTCCTTTAAATTCCGGTGTAATGCCTAATGGTAGTTTTGAATAAATAATAAATAAATATATACGGACAAATCACACAGATTGAGCTAGCCCCAAGGTAAGTTCGAGACTTGTGTTATGGGATACTAACTCAACGATACTATATTTTATAACATATACATATATAGATAAACATCCAAGACCCAGGCCAATCTGAAAAAGATCATTTTCCATCTTGCCCTGGCCGGGGATCGAACCCGGGCACTCCATGTCGCAGGCTGGCGTGTTAACCACTGCGCCACGGAGCTGTCTGTATCGGTAACGGTAAAAAGAATTAAAACTAAGTACTTATAAAAATAGAATATCTATCTACGTATTGGGACACACAGATTGAGCTAGTTGAAAGTTGTAGGTAAAAGTTAAAGTCATTGAGGATTCTAACTCAACGATGCTTTATTTATTTTAGATACGGCCTGATTTTTCATTCCAAAATATTGCCAGAATCAATTAAATGAATTAATTGATTGTTGGTATCAGAATGAAAGAAAAATTAGGCTTCCCAGATATAGGTACAAACAAATTCACTGATCAGCTGGTTAAATTTCTGTGGGAAGTCTTTTTCTTGCTGAAGGTTTCCGACTTCGTTAGTAAAATACTGCCAGGGAGTTTAAAATCACCCTGTATAGCTAAACATCAAGACCCAGGCCAATCTAAAAAGATCGTTTTACCTCATGACCTGGCCGGGAATCGAACCCGAGACCCTGCGACTCAAAGGCACTTACCACTGAGCCACAGAGAGCCACATTCATGACTACCATGTACCTGATATATACGTTCAAGTAAATTTTAATAGTCCGTTACTTGATAAAGGCAGAGTAATCAGTCTAGAACAGTCTCGATGGGCGCAGGTCCTCAGCCGCCTTAGGTACCAATTAGGAAGCTCTAATTATCGGCCGCGTCAGCCTCGATGAATATGCAGCAGACAATTGGAGGTAGGTACCTCACTTATGTTAATTTATGTTTCTTAGCGTCTAAGGTTGTTACCACAGATGTTATGTTTCTAAGTAAGGTTTTGGAAGCTTAATGTCCTTGCACATCGACTGCATCGTCCTCAATTTAAAATGGGTACGGAAGCTTATTAAATTAGACCTCTAGTTATAATGTGTCTTTGAATCTATTTGACCATTACGGAAAAACGACCAAGAAGCAAATCGTCCTCATTTTAGAAAGTATTTAGTGCAGAAGGCCTTCTCGATAAAGAGAGCGACTGCCAAGATAGGTCATGTATTTGTTTTGTGCGTATCTTGTATCATCATCATCATATCAGCTACAAGAAGACCACTGCCCGATATAGGCCTCCCCTAAGGAACCAACGCTGCTGCATCGAAAACATCTTTAAGCTGGACAAGGATAGGAATTTGTTGGATTTGAGAAGAAAATTAAGGTATTAGGATACTACTCACTCGAGTAGCAGCTGAGAGAGGCCGGGTGCTCGTACCCGATGCCACATCTACAACTACCGCCCAAGCAGTCAAGGCTGACACCCCTGACTTAATGTTTATCATCATCATCAGGTCTTTTTAGTCTTCATTGCAGGAGCATGACGCTCTCTGCACTACCGGAGCCATACTTGGCCAGAGCAGACAGGATTTAGCCTTAACACTCTCCTCGCTGACCAGACGGGTTGGAGAGGTCTAATTGTTGCTTATAAGCTTTGTTTAGCTTGTATTTCCTAAGTCGCCTCTTACGACCTCAGTGGGAAGACTAGTAGTGGTCTCAGTGACTTAATGTTATAAAACACATTTCCTGTTAGACCGTTACTAAACAAAAGCTGTGCTAAGAAAGGCTAAGATAACGAAACTGTACCTACTTCTCTTTTGCACATCTTTGATGGAAACTTATTAGCTACGAGTATATATATAATAAGTATTGCGATTTTAGAAACAATATTTTCAAATAGTAACCACCTTTCTATAAAAAGTGTTAACGTAAATGTTAACCCGAAAGTATATTGCAGATTTCCGGGTCTAAGAAACAATTCTCTCAATACAAGGAGGACATAGCTAAGTGAAAACCTATCTATTCGTCAAGCAGTGGATGTATGTAGGCTAGTACGGAGCAAGCCGGGAGATAGGCGCACCTCATTAAAATATGTAAATGCTGCAGACATTACCGAGATAGGTGCTTCTGACTTATTGGCTGGACAGCGTTAAGCTCTACGTATGCACGATCGTTTTGAACACTATTTCTCTTCTACTATGTACTGAAGATATACTTCATTTTGGCAAAAAAATATAAGGAAAAGGTAGGTTAGGAAAGGGATTACATAAAGAAAGGTTTTATGTAGGCATACAGCAAAAGATGAAATCTTAGAGGGTGATTGGAAGGCTGTCCATCCCTTTAACAAAGTCGCTATCGGCTTTGTGTATTTTTTGAATACCACCCTCAATAGACTGAATAACCGCTTCCGTGGTCCACCGGTTAAGGCGTTTGTCTATAGACCCAGGAGTCGTGGGTTCGATTCCCACGGGAAGCATACTTTATTTAGTTGTTTCCAGTTTGGTTAGGACATTGCAGGCTTAATTGTCTGATAATGCAGATGTTTCTGTGCTTCGGTAGGCACGTTAAGCCGTTGGTCCCGGCTGCCATATGGTAGTCGTTAAAGGAACCACGTCAGAGGCTGAGAGGCAGTTCCGTCCGAAGAACTCTGACACCTGGGTGTGCATGGTCGATTGACCGTGACACCTACTCGAAGTTATGATGAATAGACAGAAGCGGACAAGAGTCGGTGAAGTGAGACATACTTTGAATGTCTTCCAAAGAGCAGTTTGGGTCGGTGGCAAAATTTCATCTGTGCATCAGTTCGACGCACCTTCCCTGCGAAGTTCGATACCTGTTTACTTGGGTCTAGTACTTCCGTGGAAGTTCCAAGTCAGGGGAAATTGGGGTCTTAGGAAAGAGAGAGACGAGGGAAAATGGAAAATTCTTACATGCTGTCCCGACCCCGCATAGGGTAAAACTAGGAGATAGAGAAGAAGAAAAGTCCTATTTCAAGAAGTATAAAAGATACCTGAAGACTTAAATAAAAAACAAGCAACTTCCTACCGCTACCGCATACCGCCGTCCGCAGTTTGAGCGCGTCAGTCGGTAGCGGGCACCTACCGCGCGCAACTATTTAGTGTCATTACAAATGTCGCTCGCTGCCGCGTCTGTGTGCGGCTACCGTTCTTATTAATATAAGGAGTATTGGCTCGGTTGATGTGGAAACGGCTTTTTCATTTATTTTGCAAATTAATTCGCATACATTAGTATCACTGATCACTGACACGGATCTTAAGCTAATGACTAAAAAGGCTTAAAGACGTATCAATAATTGTACCAACCATTTGCTTTAAATATGCTAAATATGTCAAAAAAGCCTTCAATTAAAAAAATTGAAATGTTTTATTTTCATTATAAAAACGTTTTATTCACGTTTATTCAGTTGGAATTGCTAACTGGGCTCGAAACGCTGGCGCTGGCTCCTGTAGGGGATGTCGAACTTCCGGTCGGTGTTGCCTGTCATGTTCCATCATCGCTTTTTGACTCGGGTATAACGAGCGCACTTGTATGTACCGAGCGGACTGTGTCCATACCTCTTACATTGCTATGAGATTTTCCTAAACCTTGAAGTACTGGTTTCCAAGGGGCCGGCAATGTCCATCCTCCCTCTCGATTGAAATTCGGACGTCTCGTAATCTCAATAGCTTCGCGTATTTTACGCGGGCCAGAAGCTTTCTCTCTTACTAGAACTCTAGCCTTATCAAACGTATGACATGTTCGACGTCCGAATCCAATACATGCTCGGTGATTGCAGTACCATCCTTGTCTAGTTTTTTGATATTTCTTATATACTCAGTCAGCTTAGTTGAAACGTTACGTCCATTTTCTCCAATGTAGCTCTATAGTTTTTTGATACGTAATGGTATTCTTCTCTTCTTCGTCTTCTTTCGGCGTCTTCTTCTCTGCAGTGGTCGGTTCCGAAACGCTAGTAGTTTGTAGCTTTTGAACAATAATTAATAATTTGAATATAATATAATAAGTATTATTTAAAATGTGAATTGACGTGAAAAAGTGCCTAAAAAGGCCTATTTTCTGAATAAATATTTGAATCTTTGAATCGTAATATTTATACACAAAAACCATAAAGCCGTCTCTACACTGCATAGCTGTCGTTCGTTACCTCAACCGCTGAGGTAAGCAGAGTGTTGTTTTATTTCTTCCATCTCCATCATTACGTACCTCAGCTCATTACGCCCAACAGATCACTCGTTTAATTCTTGCATTTCCGATCCAAAGATATTCAAATATAGACCCTAATGACGCACGGGAAATGTTAATAAAATGTTAATGCGGCGAAAGCGGTCCCCGGTTGCAATAAGTGACAGATTTGCTTGACAGACACTGCTCGTTTACCACAATGTATGGATAAGTCACGACTTGTTTTTTGTACGATTGGTATTCACGTTTTGAGTTTAATATTGTATGTTATTTCGTTTTGAATTAAATTTTATTATTTATTGTTTTGACCTGACCGGCTGTTGTATATTCTTATCACAGTGAAAAAGAATACTTAGGCTTTCAACATTTAAGCCGTAAGAACTCGTCCACTGCTGGACTAAGGTCTCTCCCAATGATTCATCCTACTCACTACGCTTGGAAGGCGGGTTGGCGAGCGCAGTTTCTTGGGCTTCTTGTACTTTCGAAGCTGCCTATAGCATATTTAAGTTTTTTTTTTTTTTTATTTATTTGGATCAGCTAACAGTGGTACATTACGGTTCTTATAGACTAAAAAGTACTTAAACTAGGTTTTTTAATGTGCCACCAACATCGCCAACCACATATTACCTTAATCAAAAATGTTTACATCGATATAATGTTGAGGTGTGTTACGTGATATCATAAGTTGGGAAGGATAGGATGTAGTTGGATAAAGGTATTGGGATACTACTCACTCGGATTAATGACGAAGAGCAAGTAGCAGCTTCGGACGCGCGCGTAGCTGATACCATACCTGCCACCACCGGACAGGCAGTTCAGGGTGACACTTAGACTTTGAGGAAACATACATTTAAAGGTACTAAATATACGTTTACACAAATCCAAAAAACTATGTGTTGCGACTTTCTAGAAGGGTCACTGCATTCTCCGATCAACCCCAGAATCACAGCAAGGCAAACAGTAAACACTGACCTGGATTCATTTGTGAACAGGACGTTGGGAAGGATCGCCCGCGGCAGGCCTCGTGGCGTCTGGCTGGGAACCTCCCTGGTTTGAACTTTATTATTTTCTTGCTGCTTACGCTAGTGATACACCACACACACGCGCGATGAAACTTTAGAGTTGTTTTCGGCCAGCGAAAGTCCTTAGAAGTCGTTATTTTTGGAAATTATATTAGCGCAAGGCGCTGTTCAATTCGACTCGCACGCCATATTTTTTTCGACTCTCCGGGCGACCAATCACAGGCCGCCGACGGCAAAAAAAGAAGTATGTATGGGAGGGGAAACGGAAACGGGACACAGATAGGTAATTTTATTTGGATTTTAAAGTTAATGCTTACACACTATGCTTCAATGGTTAATGCGGTTGCAGACTATACAGATATAGCATCTATTCAGGATAGAGAAGGTCAATAAAGATTCATCATCCTTTTCAGGATAGAGAAGGTCAATAAAGATTTGCTCATGCTTTACACTCTCTCATCTGAACTTTGAGGAGCCTGATAACCTAGTGGTTGTGAGCGTTATCAGCGCTTACGCGTGTTAGGCAACCTCAGGTGCAGTCCTCACTGGGATAGGTGGCTTTTTAATTAACTTTTAAATCTGTCAAATATTTTTTTCTAAAGTTGTTTTATAGAAATGAATATAAAACACTTCGATCTGCAAACCCTTGGCATTGTGAAATAACTTTAACTTCTAAGTTAGCGACAATTAAAAGATACTGCCGTTTATATTGTTTTTAGGTATGGAAATGTGCGAGGAAATGAAAACCTATAGGGTCAGTTCTTCTATATTTATTTATTTACTGGTATTAACTCAGTTTAACAAAAACATATTATTTTAATATAAAGTCAAATCAACAATATCTTCCATCTGCAGCTTCGGCACTTGGTTTAGTCATAGTTTCTTATTTTATACTGTCTGGTTTATCTTTATCTCTGTTTCTATGTTTCTGTTAAGTTTAAGGCTATATTTTTATACGCAGTTTAAATCAACTTAACCTTACCTACCTAAAAATCTATTTTAATCAAATGTCAAATCAACAATAGTATCACTTATATCCATATGCTCAAAGGCTTCATCGTCTGGTCTAGTTATTGTGTCTTTTTGCCCTGTTTCTTTTGGTCTTGTAATATCTTTATCTTTCGAGCTGTCTTTCTCTGTAGTCTTTGGAGCTGGAGTTTCTGGTTTGTTGACCGGCAATGTCACTGTTTTTCGCCTCTTGTCTTTGGCAGCTGATGGTTTTGGAGTGGGCAGGCTGGAGCTCAAATGTGTTTTCTGGAATAATTTTAAATATATATTTTTTTTTATTTACAGATTATGAGTGTTATTGTTTACTCAATTGTTTGGCTGGTAGTTGCAGGTAGGGCATCGGGTACGCGCCCGGCCTTTCGAGCAGCTACTTGCTTTTGTCTATTCATCCAAGTGAGAGTATCCCACAGAAGCACAAGAAGTCAAAGAAACTGCGCTTGGTAACCCGCCTACTAAGCGTGGTGGGTATGGCAATACAATGGAACGAAGAATCCTTTGAAGGAATCCAAGTGTTTGGTTTCTGAATGCATAAAGATCAATATGTATAACGGTTTCTTTGGCAAAAAAAACGGCGTAACAATTTTCATGCTAAATATTTTATACCAATTATATTAGGTATATATTAGCTTTTTGCCCGCAACTTCGTCCGCGTAGAAGTGGAAAATGGTTTTGATAGGAGTAGATTGGACCAAGGAATCACCTTGTTCCATATACACTTTGCCCCCTCCCTTTTTCACTCCATTAGTGTTGTTAATTTCGGAAATCCTTTCTTATCGGTGCCTGCATCATACAAAGAACACACCTTCCAAGTTTCAGGTCTCTACGATCAGCGGTTTAGGCGTTGGTGCGTCAGTTAGTCATTCAGGACAAAGCATTTTATATGTATAGATTATGCCAATAAAAATTATGCATTCTGACCCACAACATATCATGATCCCAATTTTCAGTTAAGTAAGTCGTCAAATGCCTTCAAGCAATGCAATGCAAAGCAAGCAACTAAACCCCTTCCTTCTACATAAAACGAACAAGCGGAATCCATTTAATTTTGTTACACAACACCGTCAATTAGCACTCAATTACACATAATTTAAAGTTCAAAATAGCAATTGCATAAATAACATCCTCCATCGCCTGCTAGTTAATGATTCAGAATCGAATTTAAATTAAAATCGGCTAAAATAACTGTAAACCGATTCATGACTCGCAAAAGTGCATTAAGGTTATTAGGTATGCATGCGTTTGTTAAATTGCAATTAGTTGTTATAATTTTCGTTTGTCAAGTGTGTTAGTGATTTTTCCAAGCTCGTGTTACTCAACGATTGCCCTATAGTTACAGATATACGTGAGTGAGTTTGTTAGGTATGATAGTAATTATGTCTCGCGTAACTTTTCATTATCATCATCATCAGGTCTTTTTAGTTTCCACTGCAGGAGCATGACCCTCTCTGTACTACCGAAGCCATACTTCGCCAGACCAGACAGAAGATTTGGCCTACACTCTCCTCGCTGGCCGTTGGGTTGGAGAGGTCTCATCGATGTTTATGAGCTTCGTTTAGCTTGTATTTCCTAAGTCTCCTCATACGACATCCATGGTAAGACTTGGAGTGGTCCTATTCTACTCTACCGGCAACCACACGGCTAACTTTTAATAATATCTATAGGTTTATAGCGTGTAAATGTAGCATCGATATTCCCTTAAAGGAGGGACAAAGCCCGTCTGTATGAATAACTTTTCCTGGGAATATTGCTAGGAACTCGAAAAAATCGGCATTCCGATACAAAATAATTCTGCCGCCCGACCAGTTTATATGGGAATGTCTTTCGATCAAATATAATGGTAGATACAAGATTCGCGCTCGAAAAGTGGCATGGGCAAAACAGCGCAATAATCGAGTTTCGGAGCTGTTTTGTCCACAGTTTCAATAAACCGCGCTAGCACTCACACGTCTCGCGATGACGAAGGTACAGTTAAAAGATGCAAAAAAAAGCTTCAAAAGTGAAGAAAAGATGGGAGTTATGTTATACCTTCAGTATGTACCGTTTTTGTCGTTGTTTGTAAGTATGCATGATGTTTTGACTCGGGGACATTATTAAGGCTTCATTTTGTATGAGACTGTGTACTACCATTATATTTCATCATAGGGAATGTCGAATTTCTTTTTAGTTCCCACCGTTGTACTCTGTCTGCTCTGGCCAAGTATTATGCCTCCGGTGGTACAAAGAGGGTCATGCTCCTGCAGTGGAGACTAAAAAGACTTGATGATGATGTTGTTCTCATAGGAAAAGTTGTTCAAATTGGTGGGCTGAGTGGCCTTTTTAAGGGATTGTCGCCAATTTGTACGCTGTAAGTTTTCTTTTGCTTGAAGCCCAAATTAATATTTGTTGGAGTTATCAGCCAACAACAACCAAAGCTTTGCCGAAGCATGATTAGTCCAAATCACATGATTATATGATCTGCAGTCTGGAGTCCCATTCAAAGCGCTATGAGTTTATTGTGCTGTAAGTTTTAGTTGTGGTAGAGCCACGCTACCGACAAAAGTATTTTTTGCTAGTAGGATGAATGGGCTGGCTCGTCCGGGGAAGTACACATTCACAGAAAATCGACGTTTGAGTAGAAGCTTTACAGCTTCTATGCTTCGTTTGGTAAGTGAGAGAGCCGGAGGCCCGTTCTTCCTCCATTTCCTCCCCCATGTCCTTCCCCCAACTCCTTCAAAGGCCGGCAACGCTCCTGTTACACCTTGGTGTTGCAGTTGTCCATGGGCAGCGCTGATCGCTTACCATGGTGACTCGCTTGCTCGTTTGCCGTAAAATGTCATGAAAAAACAGTATAACATAATTTGACACCTTTTCACTTTCAAGTCGTTCCTTCTTTGCTTTGCTAAGTATGTAACCATCAACATATTCTGAGAAAGACAAAATATGGAGACAGAACAGAAGTACAGAACAGACTCACTAATCATTATCATTCCAATCTTAACCAACTTACCAACGAAGGATTTCTTCTCACTAGCAACTTAACATCCTCTGCATTAACTACAGTCCGTTTTGCATGCCTGTGAAAGTAATTGAAAGATAATACTTTGTATACACAAAGCTACCTAGCTATTTATACATATACATAGAAACAACATATACATAGAAAACATTCGCTAAGCCTTTCACTGAATTCCATGCCTACCGTTTCGAGGTATACGCTCAAGTAAAAATTATGTTTGACTACCTTTGGCCCGCGGCTCCACCCGCGTCAATATCGATCCCTCGGGAATAGTAATTTTTCCCGGGATAAAAAGTAGCCTATGTCCTTCTCCGCACTCCAGAGAACTTGTATGCAAAATTTCATGATGATCGGTTCAGTAGTTACGGCGTGAAAGCGTAACAAACAAACAATCAAACAAACTCACTTTCGCATTTATAATATTAGTTAGGATAATTTAAAAACGAGTACGAGTCGGACACGCGCATGAAGGGCTCCGTACCGTTATCTATAAAAACGGCAAAAAATCATGTCTGTTGTATGGGAGCCCCCCTTTAATATTAATTTTATTTTTATTTACTTTTAAGTGAATATATAACTAGATATTCTGTGAATATTTCAAGCGTCTACCTGTTGCCGTTATCAATATCGAATAAAAACAAGCAAATAAATCACGATTGTTGTATGGGAGCCCCCTTAAAACTATCACGGTTCATGAGATACACAGACTGGTGACAGACGGACAGCGGAGCGATATTAATAGGGTCCCGTTTTTACCCTTTGGGTACGGAACCCTAAAAACGTGGGAATACCGAGATACTAAATAAATTTTCAATGCCTAGAACCATAAGTATCTTCTTTAGATACATTTTTTATGTATCATGTTCATAACTATTGAGGTAGGTACTTGCTTTTAACATAGACATGGCACATTTTAAATTTTCTAGTTTAATTTCGAGGGTATACCTACCTATTTATTATTAAAGATTAGTTTGTAAAAGAAATTAGGTAGGTAGGTACTACTGTTAAAAGCAACTAGTAGGTAGAAAGATTACAGATTTGGTAGCATGTAGGTATAAAATTATAATAGCTAGATACATTATAAACACTATTATATAGTGTTTTACTGTAATATCAATGATCCACTAATATTTGAACGATAAAATAGGTAAATTACGTTTCCTTTCTTGTGAACTTTATGTGAAATGGAAACCTTTATATACCTACTTGTATTTTGCTGTGCTTTTCTGCGAGTGGTAAAAGCCGATCGACGGAATTTCGAATCTCGATACGAATTTAATAGGAATCTTGGTTGCTATTGCAACTATCTTGCGGTAACGTCGAAAACTTATCTTCTTACTTACTTTGCGAAAGCTTCTAAATCCATGCTATAAACTGAAAGTTTCTTGTAAACAAGTTCTGATATTACTTCCATTGCTGTTTTTGATATTTCTAATCCCATTAAGTGGCATGTTTCTGTGCAAATGGATCGGATATCACGATGTAAGGAAGCGCGAAGTTTCTGGAACAAGTGTGAAATACGCCATCTAGTGCAAACTCGTGCAACAAAAATATGTGCGGTTTTAAGCATCGAATATTATTGGTATTAGTTACAAAAAGACTAGACAGATGGCGGTAAATGGTTTGTTTACAATGAAACTACCTATTCTAACAATTTAGATTTTGACTTACTTTGAGTACCAAAATAACTTGTTTAAATTGAAACCTGCCGATTTATAAATTAAGCAAAAATAATAAAGCATACCAGTACCAATTAAAATTACCTGCACCGGTGAAAGATTATCAAATGTTGTCATTGTTGATATTGACGTTGATGTAAACAATCCTCCTTGACGTCTTGATCGGGTAATTACTTAGATTTATGTATTGCCTCTTAATTTTATATTGTACCTTATTGTACGCAAGAATAGAAAAACAACTATTTAAATCTAATACCTACATATTTTGATAACATAACCTCAAATCCAAAATGTAAACAGTGTAAACATGCCATAGATTAATGAATACCATAAACAAAATATAGAATACTAGAAAGGATCAACAGGTTATATAAGTATAGTTTATAATTATCTTATCTCTATGGTTTATAATATACCTACATAAATAAAAATAACTTTTTATATGTATGTTATTTTTTTAACGGTTATTAAAAAGTATTTTAATTTATTAACTAATTTTCAAAAGGGGTAAGTCTTGGCCGAGACGGTCAATCGCGATTGTTGTTTACGTGATTTATTTATGGGCCGATTGGCCCTCTCCCGAAGCGATTGACAATGAGGGCTACGTTTTATTCCTCACCAGTTAGCGCCACTGTTGATTATGGTTTCATTTCACATGTGGTGGTTTGGTCTACATAAAGGTAAAACCTTCCATCCCGATCAAAGAAGCTATTCTTGTATGCCTGCCTACTTACATGTAAATATGAAAAAAACCGGCCAAGTGCGAGTCGGACTTGCGCACGAAGGGTTCGTACCGTTATCTATAAAAACGGCACAAAAATCATGTCTGTTGTATGGGAGCCCACTTTTAATATTAATTTTATTAAATTTTTTATTTTTAAAGTTAATATATAAATAAGTATTCTGTAAAAATTTAAGCATCTACCTGTTGCCGTTTTTGTATGGGAGCCCCCTTAAATATTTATTCTATTTTTTAGTTTTGATTTTTTGATTTGAAAATTTCAACTGTCTAACTATCACGGTTCATGAGATACAGACGGACAGCGGAGCGATATTAATAGGGTCCCGTTTATACCCTTCGGGTGCGGAACCCTTATAAAATCTGAGAAATACCTTTAATGATTTTGGTAAAATTTCAAAGGGGGTTTTTTGGGCGAAAATCTATTTACTCGTACCTATCTAGGACTTATAATTATCTGGGAAAACACGGTTTTTCGTCATAATTGCGATTTCCCAGGTATTAGTCCCATTTTCTTATCCTTAAAAATGTCATTAGGGCAGCCTCACGCTACACTAGCGCCTCTAGCGGAAATTTAACACGCGATTCAATTTGTCGTCAAAGCCGGCAAAAATTGAGACTACCCAGCCAACCGAACCACATTGTGTGAACCACAGCGTTATTTGTAAAACACCACCTCGCAGTAGCTAACATCATTATACAACGTTTGTTCTGAGAGTTCTGCGCTGCTTAATCAATACCATATAATAAAAGAGTAAAAAATGTGTCATACAAAAAAATTATGTAGGGCGATGGAGACATATTAATAGAGTAAGCATTAAAAAAAAAAGTCTGTTTGTTTGTCTGTTTTTACACGCTAATCTCCGGACATACTGGACGGATTCGAATGAAACTTTTTCATTGTATAGCTATCAAGCCTGAGCAACATATTGGGTATAATTTGTTTTGAAAACTGCAACACTGATGAACAACTATAACCTGATGCGAATTTTCTGCGGAGTCATAAAGTCCACGCGAACGAAGTCGCGGACATCAGCTAGTTACGTAAATAAAAATCATTTTTAAAGTTCTTAAAAATGTCCCGTCGAGACATTGGTAAGTCTATGTAAACCAAAGGACGACGCAACGCTCGCGAGTCATCTTCCTTTGCGATGTGTGTAGAGTTGTTAACGTTCAAAACCGCAAAATTTAAATAATATTTCTTTTTTGTATGAATTTAAAATCTAACAAATTATTAAATTATATATTTATTAGATTATATTAGTTCTCCTGCTAGTTTATTAGTGTTTTTCAAGTAACCTGTATAAGTAGGTTCATATTGTTTGTTTCCTTTTCTGCTGTTTTCTCGTGGTCCCAGGATCTTGTCCAAGGGATCGTTAAAGTATTATGTAAGCAATATATCAGCTATTTTGAAAACCCCTTCCTCCCCCTTGTCAGCAAAAGTAAGAAATTTCTGTCCACGTTCTGAATAAAAAATAAATAAAAAGGATGTGGAATAAAATAACACTTCAATTTACACTTTTAATGAGCATTCTGTACATACATACTGTAAAAACATCCCACTGCATAGAAAAAAGAAAAAAACGCGTATTAATGTTTAACATTATACAGCTGACATAGATCAACAAATTCACACTTCATTTAAATTGATATTTGATTCACTTATTTAATGGAGAGATTTGACTGTTCCGTAAAACTGACTTTCACAAAATTAGGTAGCTCTAGAGTAAGTTCGAGGCTGTGTTATGCGATACTAACTCAAGGATATTTTATAAGAAATAAATAATTAGATAGTAATACATCACACAAATTGAGCTAGCCCCACAGTAAGTTGTGAACTTGTGTTGTAGGATACTAACGATCAACGATACTATATTTAATAATAGATACTTATACAGATAAATATCCAAGACCCAGGTCAATCTGAGAAAGATCGTTTTCCAACATGACCTGACCGGGGACCAAACCCGGGCACCCTCGTGTCGCAGGCTGGCCTGTCAACCACTGTGTCATGGAGCTCGTCAAGACATACATAGATAAATATCCAAGACCCAGGCCAATCTAAAGATCATTTTTATCTTGACCTGACCAGGGATCAAACCCGGGACATCCGGCCTGTCCACTAGGCCACAGACATGGATCTAAGAATAGGTGGTCCATGGCCACAGAGCTCGACTTCCCCCTGTAGACCGTACTTCCTCACATTTACAGAAAGACTGGTCAACACACCCCACTAAATATAGTGAACCAATATTATGTCATATAGTGATACTTCATAAAAACGCAAATGATAAACTGAGTTACAATCTTATCCAATAGTATTCAAATAAATGCATTCATGTATATCTTTATGCATAAACAACCCTCCTCAATAGAATTTCATTTTGTTAACAACAACAATTTGTTTTTGGTGCCCGATTAATTTTCAGATTATTTCAACAAATTGTGAATTATAGGCTTTTTATGTTTCTGATTAATTTCAGCATATTATGTAAACTATGTAAATAAATAAATCCTCTGTCTGCTCTGGCCAAGTATGGTATATACGGTAGTACAGAGAGGGTCATGCTCCTGCAGTGGAATCTAAAAAGACCTAATGATGAAAACTATGGCCAGCTGGCTTACTCCCTAACTTTAATACTGTGTACAACGTTGTGATCGTCACTTCAATATTGGAGCTTTGAAATGACTGAGATATATAAACGACGTTGAAGTGATCATGAAAAGTTGCACACCGTTGTTAAAGTTAGCAGGTAAGCCGGCAGATAGCCTGGGTTTATTGGCATTTGTAGCCCTTATCAGATGATGATATGCATGGGCTACAGCCATAGTAATCTATCATTAACAGCCCGACGTCATCTGAGTAGTATTACAATAGGGTAGCTTCCAAAAAAAAATCCGTCACTTGATCAAAAAATATTGGACATGTACCTATTTTTTTTTTCGTAAAATAAACAAATACATAAGTCGGAAATCGAGTCGCGCCATCTGATGACGTCAGCCGGAAACTGTGACTAGTGTTGCAAAAATACCCGAAGATGCGACATCCTAACTAATATTATAAATGCGAAAGTGAGTTTGTTTGTTTGTTTGTTACGCTTTCACGTCGTAACTACTGAACCGATCATCATTAAATTTTGCATACAAGTTTTCTGGAGTACGGAGAAGGACATAGGCTACCTTTTATCCCGGGAAAAAGTACTATTCCCGAGGGATCGACATTAACGCGGGCGGAGCCGCGGGCGAAAGCTAGTAAATATAATATAGCTTAGTATGCTACAGTCATTGAATTAGAAAACTATGGAAGCGTAATTCGCATACAAGTAACGATTCAATATCAGTCGCATTTACGCAAACAAACTTAACTCAAATCACAACGAAAAACTTACGTACTCATAGACGAAGCTTGTTTGCCATTGGCGCGTCAAGGTCACAGGGCGGTGTCGGAACGCTATGGTGTCAACATAGCGGAGGTAGGCAGGCTTGCAGCTCGCAAAAAATATTTTACTCATTAATGATAAGTTACTCCAGTGTCACTTTTCCGTCTTTCCTTGCGTTTCCTGCACCACTTTACTACACATAAAGTATTTTTTCTTTATTTGTTAAGATTTCGCCGATGTTCACAAAAATTATGTGGTTAAATACTTTTATCGACGCGTCCTTCCGTCACAGAGCGCGTGGCAGACTAGTTCGCGAATAGATATACTTTTTAAGCCCCGCCCGCTTTGATCTACTTTGCGTGGTGTCCGTTTTTGAGCGCGATGCTGCTTCCATAGTTTTCTAATTCAACGGCTACAGTTTATAGCAAACTGTGCGGTCACAAGCCCCTACTTAAGAACTTAGACGCGATTTATTTTTATTATTTATTGTTTGTCATAAGAAAAAAATACTTGTCCGATTTAATTTGCTTATGTAAATGACGGACGAATTTAATTATCGTTATTTTATCCATGGGAACTAGAATACACATTCTTAGTAGTCTTAGTAGTAGTATATGATAGTTTCTAGCTTAATACTAATGTATGTATACAAAACATAAATTATACTGAATTATATTTATATAATTACCTTGATGGTAGATTTTTTAACAAAAGCTTGTGTTGACTACAACAAATAACCTGAACACATTCATCGGACACCAAAAACATTATACCAATAGGATGCATTTACTTTTCGCAAAAATATACTCTCAAACACCGGCAACAAGAGCGATAATCCCAAGAAAAACGTCAACTCGTCGCGGCATCATCGCTCGTGTAGCCAGTCCCTCATGCAACGCTATTTTAGACTTTCTTGACGATTTGTACGACGTCCTCGTCAGCCAATACGTGGTCGATGCCGACTTTCTGGGGCTGATGTTTCACTGACGATCCCCATACTAGGGCACTGGAAAAATAAATTTTGTTTATTAACCCCTAAAACATCGTAGGTATAAGGTTTTTATGGTTTTGGAACTTATGAAAAGGACAGAAGGTTTAAAATTATTTGGTAGTATAAGTTTTTTAGTAGGTATAAGTTTTTTATGGTTTTGGAACTTATGTAAAGGACAGAAGGTTCAATATAATTTGGGAATATACCGCGTGATTTTGTACCTCTGAACTATATTGAAATTCTGGAATCAGAATCCCTAATGGAATACAAAATTGCTAGAAAAAAGTTAATGAACAAAACAAATTGATATTCCATAGCAATTCGTCCAGCTGATTCGCGACTTTGCATTAGGAAGCCTATTTTTTATGATTTTTAGCTTTTTTTCTTGTTATTCTGTATTTCTTTATTCTTATTATTCAAAATAACGCGTACCATCTGTGTATACACCGAGATCCTAGGTCATAGCTTGCATTTTATTAAATGTAGACGCTATTTTTACACCAAGGCGTAAGTAGCCGTGACCACTCTTGTGAAGTTAACCAAACTCTTGCATGAACATTATTGTTCTTAATTATCTGTGTTTTGGAATGATACACAGAACAGAAAGGAGAAAAGGGGGCCAGAGAGCCTTACATGTGACCACATTACTTAATTTTATCTAGTTTTTATTATTCGTTGTGGGCAATAGATATAATTTCAAGTGTCTACGTCGTACGGTTCAAAAGATACAGCCTTGTAACAGCCGAAAGGAGGGACAGACAACAGAGGCTTAGAAGTAGTAATAGGGTCCCGTTGGCACCCATTGGCTATGACACCATAAAAACTATATTAAGGTAACGACTTCTGGGCACAGACCACCCCTTGCTGGGTCCCAACTTCGAAAAGAAGATCCGGTAAGCCGAGAATGCGATGGCGAGACGAACTCGACAAATTTCAAAAGAACTGGAATAATCTAGCCGAAGACCAAACAGAATTAAAGAAATAGAGGAAGGCCTTTGCCCAGCAGTGGGACAGTTAACGGCTTGAAATGAAGGTTAACCTCGTCTGCGAAAATTGTAATTGACTAAGATGACGTGAAATATTTTTCATTTATTCATTCATTTTCATGACGCAGCGACCCAAAGTCAGTCTTGGCCTCCGATAATAAGCATCTCCACTTCGGTAAATAAAATAATAATTATTGGCAAAAATTGTAAGTATAAGAAAAATAAAAAAGAAACTCACTATTTAAATTCCTTCACAATCGACCTATGCAGCTTATTACAGAAATCTTCTACGCTTGTCCGGTCCGCATGCAGTACCACAGGTGCGTTATAGTCCGGAAGCTGTCCTTTGGGTTTAGTGTATATCCTAATGAGCTTGAGGTACTCCCACATCTTCTCGAGTAGATCGTCGAAGTTCCATTTGTGGTGGGCCGATATTGGGACACAGTGCGGGATTTTGTAGATTACGTCCAGTTCTTCTATGCTGATTTGGTCTGGAAATTTAATATGATATGTAAGTACTATTCTTTTCATGACATGGATATTGGAGAAAAAGCGCATACTTTGTTTCACTGATAGCACTGCTCTGATGGAAATGGCTTAGCGGAGCGAAGTTTTTGTATGTACAAAATAAGCGAGGGATGTGTGCCAGGCCTAGCGAGGGAGGGACTGCTAGTAGTTGTTTTCACAGTCACTAGACGGTGTGTGATAAAGGAAGATCAGTGGTAAAAACATTTTTAAGGATATTTTTTTAATTTTGACTATGTGGCTACATCCAAGTGAGCTTTCGCTATTTCACCGGGCGTTTGAGGCGAGGGCAGAGTGCCCTCAGCCTATCAGCCAGCCCTCAGATACAACATCACCAAAGGGGGCCCTTTGGAGATTTCGTCTAGGAGGGACGGACCTCGGCTTTGGGCGTAGCCTGTGTCCGCAAGGCTTGGAGAGGTAGCAAACTCTCATACTGCCTGATGGGCCGCGATTGTGTGTATAACCTGAAGGGCCAATCTGAGAAACAATGGCAAAAGCCTTTGGAGAGCAGCAACTCCATC
This sequence comes from Elegia similella, assembly GCA_947532085.1. Lineage (NCBI taxonomy): Eukaryota > Metazoa > Arthropoda > Insecta > Lepidoptera > Pyralidae > Elegia > Elegia similella. The sequence goes on from OX383933.1 coordinate 8,997,098, forward strand.
CAGGCTGCCATCTGGTAGTCGTTAAAGGAACCACGTCGGAGGCCGAGAGGTCGTTCCGGAGAACTCTAACACCAGGGTATGTATTGACCGTGTCACCTACACAAAATGTTTTTTTATTTTTTTTTATTTATTTAATGGCAACAAACAGTCATTTAAACAAAAATATACTATTGAACTTATTTTCTAAAAATAGACCAACAGTGCCAAAAAGTTTTAAAAAAAATTAAACAAATACAAAGTGGTTCGAAACATGGCAGAATCACTAACTATACCTATAGTGTTAGTACTTTAAAATATGTATGATAAAGTAAAATATATATATGAAGAAAAAAAAATTATATATATATATATATATATATATATCTCAGCCTGGTTTGTTAGTTAATTGAGTTGTTAATTTTAGTTTTAAACTGTTAATAGATTCATGAAAAATGTCAATGTTTACAAATTCTTTATTATAAGAGGAGGTGGAACGGTGAATAAATGTATTACGAGTATAATTTTTCTGTAAATGCGGAGGATAAAACAGAGGAGTAATACGTGAGGAGCGTACGGGTAAGCGCTTAGGTGGTAACAACGAAATCTTACTGAGAGTGTTGGAGAGTCAATATAATTATTGAGAACTTTAAAGAGAAATACAATGTCAAACATTTTACGTCTGTCATTCAAACAGAGTAATTTATACCTACATAAAGCCTCATCGTAGGATTCAATTGAAAGCTGTCCACGATAGTTCAGTGATTTCATAAACTTTTTTTGTACTTTTTCTATTCTATCTATATGCACTTTATAACTGGGATTCCATACCACACTACCAAAGTCTAAAATGGAGCGAACAAAAGCAAAATATAGAATTCTCATAGTTATTGTTTTTTTAAATGGCTTACTTATCCTTAATATAAATCCGAGTCTTTGAAAGGCTTTTTTAACGATGTGATCAATGTGTATTTTAAATGATAATTCAGAGCAGGGGTTGGAATACCGGTAAAAATCCATTACCGGTACCTCTATGAAACGACAGTACCGGTAATTGGTTTGGTACCGGTACATTTGGTAACGGTAAAAATCAAGTACCGGTACCTCTTTAATACAACGGTACCGGTAATTGGATTGGTACCGGTACCTCAATAAAACGACGGTACCGGTAATTGAAAGAAGTACCTGTACCAAATGCCGGTAAACAGTACCGGTACTTAGTACCGGTACTCGTATTGGGAATTATCATTTCGTTAATGTGTGTCGTTGCCGTGTTGTGCATGTGCGGCGTGAGGCGGGGGCCCAAAATAGGGGGGCACTTTTACAGTCGAGCGAGTCCCATGCGGTAGACGGCAACAATGCGTAGGTACCGGTAAAATTAACGCAATTTTAATACCGTTAAAATTTGACAGAATAGAGGTACCGGTACTTACCGGTACTTATAATGTGAATTTGGTACCGGTAACAAGTAGCGGTAAAATTACCGTTAACTGTTAACAATATTATTACCGTTAAATACTAGATTACCGGTACCTCATATTACCGTTAAAATTTTAACAGAATAGTAATACCGGTACTTACCGGTACTTATAATGGGAATTTGGTACCGGTAACAAGCCCTGATTCAGAGTCCATAATTATACCTAGATCTCTGATATTTGTGACTCTCTTAATACTTTTACCGTTTATTTCATAATTATATATAATAGTGTTTTTTTACGGGTATAGGTTATAACATTACATTTATCGGTATTAAGAAATAGTTGATTGGACAAGCAGTATCCTTGTAAAGCACGCAAGTCCTCCTGTAACCTTGCACAGTCATCTACACACCTAACAATTTTATAAATTTTGTTATCGTCGGCGTATAAAAGGTGACGACTGGTTTTTAGAACATCACCAATGTTATTTATATATAATGAGAACAGCAAGGGCCCAAGATGGGAGCCTTGCGGCACCCCAGAAGGTACAGGAAGAAATTGAGAGCAATATCCTTTTACACATACGGCTTGACTCCTATTTTGAATATAAGATTGGATCCACCTAAGCGAGCAGCCATGTATACCAGCCTCTTCCAGCTTCAAAATAAGAAGATTATGATTGAGTTTATCGAAGGCCCTGGAGAAGTCGGTATACACGACATCTACCTGGGCATTATCTTCCATAGCATGTAATAAAAAATCAGTAAAAGTGATCATATTACTTTCAACGCAACGTTTTTTGAAAAACCCGTGTTGTTGAGGAGAAATAAAATTACGCACAGAAATTGAAATGTAATGGGTTACAAGTTTTTCTAATAGTTTACCTAGTATACACAATTTTGATATCGGTCTGTACTCATTTATTTGATCCGTGTTTTTGTTTTTGGTAATAGGAGTAATAAGAGATTTTTTCCATTTACTAGGAAACACACCAGTATCAATTGATTTCTGAAATATTATCAGTATCGGGACGGCAAGTTCTTCAGCGCAATTAACTATTAGTATGGGATGAATATTGTCCGATCCGGCACCTTTATGTATATTAATATGTTTTAATTCTTTTAATATTGTTTCTAGGTCAAATTTAATATAATTTATGTCAACAGATGTGTTTGTACCCGTGGTAGTCGAATTAGTCAAGTTATTATTAGAGGGCTGATCAGAGGATACAAAAACAGAACTAAAATAATTATTGAATGCATCACAAATCTCGTCTCCATTATCGTAACATTCACCATTATAAAACATATTTTCTGGGATATCATTATGAGCTGTTTTTGATTTAACAAAGGACCATAACGAATTGGGATTATTTTTAATGTTGTTTTCAGAAAAATCGATAAATCGGTTATAACATTTACTTTCTAATTTTTTAAAGCGTTTCCTAAGAAGGGAAAAGTTATTATAATCTTGTTTATTTCCATATCGTTTCCACCTTCCATGAAACTTTTCTTTTTCTCTCGATAATTTTAATAGGGGTCGCGTGTACCATGGAGGGTACCTGTGTTTCTTGTGAAAATTGGTGCTAGGTACATGTTTATCGATAAGCTCGTCAAAAACACTATAAAAATAATCAACCATAGAATTCACGTCAGAAAAGGAATTTAGCTTACATACCCAGTCGACAGCCTTTATGCCTGATTTAAATGAGCAAAAATCCGTTTTAAAAAAAAGTTTTTTGTAATTTTCTGGAGTTTTAAGTAATGAGGGTAAGTCAATGTTTAAAATAATATTTAAAGATTTATGATTTGGGTCCTCCTTCACTAATGGGACTTCGCATGAAGTAACAGTACATTGTTCATTACTAAACACTAAGTCCAACAGTCGGTTATTAGAATTATATTGATTATTAAATTGCGAAAGCAGCGACAAATGTATAAAATCTTCAGTGATGCATGCTAAGTTATTATTATTTGTGTTTATTTCCATGCACTTGTTTGACGAACTATATGACCAACTAGCATATGTAATGTTAAAATCTCCAAGAATGAGAAAAGTGTCATCTGGATACAAATTAACGAAATCAATAACCCTGTCGTAAAAAGATGCCAACAATAACTCATGATTTGGGCCGTGAGGTATGTACGTTGAAATAATATGCAAAAAGCGAGGCGCGTTGGAAGAAGAGCGAGAAAGGTTACCCACAAGCGGCGCGGTCGTGCGCAGCGGCACCGACACCCATACCTCGTCCGCTGGCGGTGGCGCGCGCATTTCAGCGCGCGCATGATGAGAGTAAACTTACTTACCAATTTTATTTAGCAAGTAGATACACGGTACGTAGATTCTGTTGCCTTCAATCACGTCTATCAGGTCATCACTGTTGGCGTCGTATCGGAGCGTGATGTCGGCGTTGTGGATTTTGTATTCAGAGAGGATGGTCTTCACCGTTTCCATGTCCAGCTCTGATTGGGGGCACTGTAATAGAATATTTTATATCATTGAAACTAACGTGAGATAAAGACATTATGTACTAAAAACGGCTCACTCACGTGCTATATCGTCGGGATTGCCGACTATACCTAGTTTCGGCGCGGCGGAGTGTCCCAAACTCGTTACCCTCCGCCGCGCGTCTCGCACTCGCCTCGAAAATGGGCTCCTGACGAGTCCGAAACTATAGTCAGCAATCCCGACGAAATAGCACGTGAGTGACCCGTTTTGAGTACAGAATATTTTAGTTTTAATGAAAAACAAAACTATTTTTTTTCTTTGGTGTGGTGGTGGAAATTAAAATTTACATCATGGACCAACTTTTTGCTTTCTAAAGGTCTTTTAAATATTTGACCTGCTAATGGGAGATACGTATGTGTATAATATTCTAGTACTGTTAGTTAAGTGAACAGATAACTTCTGATTTTGCTTATTTTTGATTTTAGAAATTATGTATTTATTTTTAAAATCAGGCGTCACATGATTGCATAATCCGCGTTATTTCTCTTTCAAAATCATTAGTCACCTAATATAAGTCCTTACTTGATAAGATAAGAATAGAGCATAAAGATCAGACCAATACTTATTATACAGATTAGAAAATAAATCATTTTCACTGTGAGATTTATGCATGTAAACAAAAAAGACTTGTGCATATCATATTATTATAAGATAATGTTACATAATATGATCAAGCCTTTTTTTATTTTAGAATCATATCTAGTATTATAAATGCGAAAGTGAGTTTGTTTGTTTGTGACGCTTTCAAGTTGTAACTTCTGAACCGATCATAATTAAATTTTGCATACACGTTATCTGGGTTACGGAGAAGGACATAGGGTACATTTTATCCCGGGAAAAAGTACTGTTCCCCAGGGATCGACATTGACGCGGGTGGAGCCGCGGGCAAAAGCTAGTATACTATAATAATAAAACTTATGTGAGATAAATTAATTATAGAATCACCGTTCTACTCACATTTTATTCAACGGACTTGCCGACTAGTTTTGGTCTGTTACGAAGACCATCATCGGGTCGAGTGTTAGGGGTTAATGTAGATCAGTGTGTTGGGTTATTAAAAATCTATTTTGTGTGGGGTTGGGCCTTTGAATGAGTGGAGTATAATCACCTATACTTCGAGTGGATGATTATGCAACAACTTGAAGTTTATAAGGTCTGGGGTTTCATCCTCAACTAACTGTCTGATGGTTGCAGGTATGACATAGGGTACGCGCGTCCGGTGTCACGAGATACTACTTGCTTTTCCCTCATTATACAAGCGAGTAGTATCCCAATATATTCATTCCCTTCCCAAATCCAAGAAATTTCTTGCCCTCTTGCTTAAAAATGCTTCCGATGGGCAGCAGTGTCGGAAGCACAAGAAGCGAAAGAAACTACACTAGCCAACCCGCCTGCTAAGCAAGGTGAGTATGGCAATATCATTCCATGGAGTGAAGAATCCTTGGGAGAGGCCTTTGTTCAGCCGTGGATGATAATGACACCTATGCCACGCTTAACTAACATGCTTTACCGTGGATGAAGGTATGTATTGGATCTTGTAAGTTATCATTTGAAATTCAGGAAAATTAGTACACTCCACTTTTCGACAGTAAATTTGCAAAGTAATAATACATTCAAAAACTCACAGTAGTGTTTAAGTTGATGCCTCCTTTGTCTTTTTTTCTGAAGTGTATGTTCGGCGGTTGCTTGTTCAATCGCAGCCCGAATCCTTCCAACTCGTGTTCCAACAGTTTCTTGTGCTGCAGCGGCTTCAGGACGTCGAGGACTATGAACACAAGACTGCAGGTCCGAGCCACGGCGATGACCTGACGACCTCGACCTTTACCGTCTTTCGCGCCTTCAATAATTCCAGGAAGATCTAGCAGCTGTAATAAAATGAATCTATATTCATCACATTACTAGACGATTAAACAACAGTACCATTAAAAATGTCTTCACAATCAGAAACTTTGTTTGAAGCATACTTTGTTTAGTTGTTTCCAGTTCGTTTAAGACATTGCAGGCTTGAATCACCTGATTGTCTGATAATAAAGATGATTCCGTGCTTTGGAAGACACATTAAGCCGTTGGTCCCGGCTGCCATCTGGTAGTTGTTAAAGGAACCACGTCAGAGGCCGAGAGGCGGTTCTGAAGAACTCTGAAACCAGGGTGTGCATGGTTAATTGACCATGTCACCTACACTAAATGATGATGATGATAAGCTATGTCAGATACCCATAGGCAGCCTGAAAAATCTGACACCAGTATTGGACACTATGGTGTGCATGGTTGATTGGCCGTGATGCCTACACAAAATGATAATTTAAATAAAAATTTACACAGTCTTCTGAAGTATTACCCTTTCCTGTCTGTAGACGTAAATTTCTGTTGTTACGTCTATTGTGTCTGTTTCAGTGTCCATGAATGAGTTAAGAGGGGTTGCAGATGCAGTTCAGTATTACTGCAGGTCATTTACTTACCTGAATTTTAGCACCCTTATATTTAATACAACCAGGCACAGTGGTTAGAGTTGTGAACTCATACGCTGCCACCTCAGAGTATACTCCTGCCAAATTAGAAAGTAATGTAGATTTGCCCACTGATGGGAAACCCACAAAGCCAATACGGGCATCACCGGTCTTGGCCACATCGAAACCTGAAATGGAATAATTTGGTTAATACTTCTATATATAAATCAAAGTCAGGTTTGTTCAAAAATTTATAACTTATGAATGGGTATCCAAATAGCAGAATAAAAATGGCGCACTAAAAGCCACAACATTCAAATTGGAGATATAGTTATTGTTAAGGATGATCAACTACCTCCACTACAATGGCTATTGGGACGGATAGTCAGATGTTATCCTGGTGAAGATGGCATTACCAGAGTCGTCGATGTCTCCACAAAGAAAGGCATTATACGACGAGCAATTTCAAGATTGTGTCTTTTAATCGCAGAATCCTTTCCTCTTGAAAGCAGTACTTTCAAGGGGGGGGGGAGAAATGTTAATGACATATATGTCATCATAGCAACTGTGGGTGCGATGCGCGCGCAGACTGAAAAAACAAGGGACTCGCTAGCGGCTCGCCCCGACGACGATCACGATATACGATGCCCTTCTATTTGTATAAATAAATAAAGAAGTTTATTCAAGATCACACTGTTTGTTGAAATACCTCGCGGCAGTCCTAACATTTTGATAAGAGAAATATTTATGACGAAAAAAATAAGTAAAACAAAGTTCACCTGGACATTAGTTTCAAATAATTTAGTTAGGTAGGTAACCTCTAGATCACTTGAAAAGCATATGAATAAAATCAGAAAGATATAACACATGTCATTGAATAAAAACTCCCTCTGTGGTCCAGTGGTTAAGGGTTTACCTATAGCCGTGGGTCTTGGGTTTGATTCCCACAGGAAGCATAGTTGCTTCTAGTTTGGTTAGGACATTGCAGGCTTTATCACCTGATTGTCTGATAATAAAGATAATTCTGTGGTTCGGAAGGCATGTTAAGCCATTGGTCCCGGCTGCCATCTAAGTAGTTGTTAAAGGAACCAAGTCACCGGCCGAGAGGCGGTTCCAAAGAACTCTGACACCAGGGTGTGCATGGTCAATAGACCTTGTCACTTACATGAAAAGATGATTTATAAAAACTAAATAAATAAAATAAAATAACATTAACTCAAACTGAATTACATCAAATCAAATTAAATATCAATTTGTTTACTTTCTTCTTATTCTAATACTATCTCAGGTTAGGTTAGTATTATGGGTTGCTTTTAAAATTGCCCTGGAAGCGCATATCTCCATACAAATTGTAATATTTAACAATGTTGGTACAATTTTAAGCATTAAATCATTAATCTATGTTTGTGAATTAGCACATTTTGAATCCAATTTTGGAAGTAAATAAATATGATTAGGAACACGAAGATTACAATATATCATGCAAGTGAAATACCAAGAAAATGCAAATGAAATACCCAATTAACCCATCAACGCCCAAGCGACTGCCAGCCACCGCATTTAGTATGAAAAGTTGTTTACCCCACTACTGATAGGTTAACCAGGAATATGTCTATAGCAGGTTGAGTACTAAGAGAGCTATTGTTTAGTACTGACCATACAAGATTTGTCCTCCTAATAGCACATCTATTACAGGAGTTATCAATGTATTTATATGTATGGAGATAAGCCTACACCAATGGTTCAAAAATTACAATGATTCTCACAGTCACAGTACACTTACTAGCACAAACTAATAAATTTAATGTTGGTTTAAGTTATCAGAAGTTTGTACCTATTTTTAACAATCATCAGCTCACCTTCGCCAGTAGCGCCGCCGCCACCCTTTGGAGTGATCAATTCTCGTCTCAATTTAGCTAGTCGGGCTTTTAGGAGACCTAAATGGAGTGCTGTGGCCTTATTTTTTTGAGTTCGAGCCATCTGTAACGTAATTTTGACAAAATCATATACTTGAGTTTTATGACACAAAAACACGATTAACAAGGTATTAATACCACACGTTTATTGGATTAAACTATTTTGGTTAATAATTCAGAGTAAATATTGCTCAATTTACAGAAAATTAAATATAACCTATCGTACAAACCTCCGACTCTATAGCGGCGATTTTTTCTAAAATAGTAGACATTGTCACAGATTTATCTTATACTGGTAGAAAATTAAATAAGCGGGCGATATTAATTAACAAAATAAATATGTTATTTTTTAACTATTTAAAAAAATAGATGGAAAGCGTGTCAATCTTTATTCGTGGACACCTTTCCAGAAACTTGAGTGACAGTTGTTTCCAGTGTTGCAATTTGTTAAAAACTGAATACTGTTGTAGTTTTTCTATTTTTTTATTATATTTTTTATTATATCCAAACTACAGATCAATCGACTGACTGACGGTCTCTTTTAAATATAAAAGGAAACGTTTGTAATATGTTAATGATATAGAGAATTAATTATTTAGCTTTTGTTTGTGCTGCCATCTATTGACCAGGGTTTCATGATGAGATTTGTTACAAATAGTTACTAGATGGCGCTGTTACAAAACTTCCGGTTTTTACTTTTAACCAACCCCTCCAGAGATGGCGCTATGTACTTAAGTAACGAAACAAACCACGTGGAAATGCTTTGCCGCAGGTTTGCGCAACGTAAGTACAGAAGAAAAGGAACACTGGGAAACTGTTTGTGGGTATGTTTCAAACAGGCATACCTCAGTACCTTGGCCGTAGTCGCGTGGGGTGGATCCGTCGCCTAATCTCGCTTGCTCCGGCTAAGTTTACGAACGTAAACGACACATGAGAAATAATTCTACGTACATTGTTGGTGTATAAATTGTGTAAGAAATATTCAGTTTTAGATATATTTCAGTGTAAATATAGTATTAGTTAGATTTTTGGGTGATATTAATGAAAAAATAAGTAGTGAGTCAAAGTAACTAAGTAGTTAACCAAACGTTAGACACGGAAAAGTTAGGAAAACCCTCCTATTAAAATAGGTAAGCTCTAGATTTGGATAATTTTATACAAAGTTAAATATAAAAATTATTGTAGTTTTTTGTAAATATAACAGGAAAATGGTAAGGTATCGTACTTACCTAGTTATTAGATGTGTCAAGATAATGTGATTTATTCAGCCCGTATTACTATAGTTATTAAATTAATCACATTTTCCATGCAATTAAAGTCCCACCAGTTATTTTAATTTATACATTTGGCAACAGCCGGTCTACAGGAATTATTAAAAGTCTCAAACTAAGGCATTTACGCTATACTTGTACGTAGATAGTATTTTTCCTTTGTGTCCGTGGTTCTAAATAGGCACCAACTTGATTTTGTGACACAAGGAAGTTTTGCAATAATAATTTGAGTGCGTTAATTAATTAAATACATCTCGCCAAGTGTGAGTCGCATTAGTCCACACTCAGAGTTCCGTACCACCGTACAAAATTTAATTACAAAATCGACGTCTTGTATTTTAACTCTGATGTAAAAAGCCCTCTTTCAAGTGACCTTATAAGGTTAACCAAACTCTTTAGAGCATGAAAACTATTGTACTTCGGTTCGGTAATAAATAAGGGGTGTTATTTAAACAGTTAGCACAATATTCGCATTTTTGTTAGCAAAAATATATAATTATCTTCATCATCATCAGGTCTTTTTAGTCTCCAGTGCATCATGTCCTCTCTGTACTACTGGAGCCATACTTAGCCAGAGCAGACAGAAGATTTGGTCTACACTCTCCTCGCTGGCCAGACGGGTTGGAAAGGTCTCATTGATGTTTATCAGCTTTGTTTAGCTTGTACTCGTATTTCCTAAGTCGTCTCTTACGACATCCACGGGAAGACTTGGAGTGGTCCTATTTTACTCTGCCGGTAACCACACGGCTAGTAATCGGTCAGCTAAAATAGGTAGTTGGATAGCAAATTATGGTCAGCAAAACTTCTTTTGATGACTAGCTCCATGGCGCAGCGGTCAACACGCCAGCCTGCGACACGGAGAGACCGGGTTCGATCCGGGGATCGAACCCGGTCTCTCCAGGTCAAGATGGAAAATGATCTTTTTCAGATTGGCCTGGGTCTTGGATGTTTATCTATATATGTATTTGTTATAAAATATAGTATCGTTGAGTTAGTATCCCATAACACAAGTCTCGAACTTACTTTGGGGCTAGCTCAATCTGTGTGATTTCTCCGTATATATATTTTTTTTTCTGCTCTCAGACGTTCCGGGTGGTCATAAAAAAAATAACCTTAACCTAACTTCTTTACTGCCCTCAGTCGGTCCAGCTGGAAAGCCAAAGCTTATCCATATTTTTTTTTGCTGCCCCAATTGTATAATCTTGCTGCCCAAATAATTATTTAGCGGCTCAACTAATTACTTTCGTAAATAAGCAACAACTTTGATAGAATCGAGTATCGTACTCGTTTCTTGTGTTACCTTTAATAATTAATTTTATTTTGTTTTATTTATTCGTTGTCACAACGGTTATAATAGATATCACATTTTGTGAAAACTTCGAGTCTACATACCAATTACGGTTCAATAGATATGAGCCTATGACAGTTGGACAGGCGGACGGACATCGGAGACATATAAGGTGAAAAAGCAATTTTATTACTAAGCAATGAAGTAGCTTTTTCACCGTTTGGGTACAGAACCCAAGTATTCTTTTTTGAGGTATCGGTTAACGTAAAATTATTACCAATAAAACCTTCTAGCTAAATAGCAGCGCTAATTACGACTGTAGTAACGATAAGTAAGAATACGGATTTAGTTTCAAAGAACCAGATTTGTCAAATAACAGATTGTTTCGATTCTGAATTAAAGTATAAAAAAATGTTTTATCATTGAGTGTGTTACGTAGTCGAATTTTCTGTAAATACAAAAGATATTCATTGGGGTTGCTTTATAATAGCTAAGCACGAATTTATAATTTCTGAGGATTCGATTTAATAGATAGAACTCGCTTACCATGATTTTTTTATTTAATATAAAGAAGGAAATATTTCAGTAGTTTTTGGTTACGGAGCTCCATATCCCTGCTGAATCTGCACTTTCTGGCAATATTATGATCTCAGAATCACGATCCCTAAATAGAACACAAAATTTAAACAAATATAAAGAAAATCTTAAATATTTAGGGATTTGTACCTCAAAAAGAAAGAAAAACGGAACCCTTACACTTGGTGGTCCGTCTGTCTGTCAAGACCCTTTTTTTTATCAGAAACGCGTAGATGTATCAAGCTGAAATTCATATCAAATACTCTAATCTACTGTCCCTTGGAGCTGTGAAAAAATCAAACTTCTAAGCCAAAGCAATCAAAAGATACAGCTAATTATGCCACAAATTTTCGTGTTTTTTCGACATTCGCATGGGAACCAAAACCTACAGGGTTCTTCCCATGAACTTAGAATCATGAAATTTGGTACGAAGCAACGTCTTATAGCACAGATAAAGTAAAAATTGCGAAAAGCTTTAATTTTGAGTTACATTGTATATAATATAAATATTTTTAATAATTTCAAACTTATTTTATTATAATGTACGGAACCCTTCGTGCGCGAATCCGACTCGCACTTGGCCAAATTTTTCCTTATGTTTCTGTATTTTATTGAGGAATCCTGTATATTCGTACAAAATATAGGTTGATTCTGAATCCCTTGGCTTAGTCAGGTTTGGTTACTTAACTGAACAAGCAAGCACTTAAAGTAGGTTATTCACTCCATAGAATATTATAAGTAGATCTCTTGGCACGGACATCGCACAATAACCACTCAGCAGCATAACAGAGCATAACCTTTCCCATTTTTCTCAAGGGCCCTTCAACGGGTATCTACCCGCGGGATTTTCTCGACCATATATCAGAAAGTGACATTTCCTGCGAAAACAGGGACGGATTCTTATCAGAGCCCGCAAATTTAAGGGCCTGTCCTTTTCTAATAGATAAATTGAATATTATGGCCGCCTTGAGTTCGATTATGACAATCCGATCGTGGGTGAAATCGTAATGGTGTGGGTCCATAGATTTACTGATCATCTTTTCGTGTTTGTATTTTGGGAAACATTTGTGTCAGATTTTCCAAAGTCGTTCTAAAAGCATCTGACATAGCTTATTTGCCAAGCAATATTTATTAACTGGCTGTTAGCCGCGTTAATATCGATCCTACGGGAGCAGTCCCTTTTCTGGGATTAAAAGGTGGCATGTGTTAATATTTACGTCAAAAAAATGCGAAAGATATCTGTGTCAATGTCATCATCATCATCAAACTTTAAGAGCAACGCATTTGTCGGTGGAGCTCCCTCTTACCCTCTTCTCTGCCAGTCTATTCACATCCTGTTACGAAACCCTTTTCGATTATTCCTTTATTTGTTTAAAATAAAAATAAAAACTGTGCCTGTGCTTTCCTCTCCCTCTCCTTACCTCTATTTTGCTTTCTATAATAGTTTTCATAAAAGCGAAAGATTGTATTATCAATAAAAATGCTATTTCGTGCTATTTCGTCGGGAGTGCCGACTATAGTTAATCCAGACAAAATAGCACGTAAGTTTTATACTTAATATAAACTTTCGCTTTCATAATATTGTTGTAGTCGGAAATAATATTAGTAGTAGTAGAAGTATAGGGTAATGGTCGACATCATGGCTTAACGTGCCTTAAAAAGTAAATAGGAGCGCGTGATATGTCACACCAATAAAAGCGTGGTGTATCTTAAAACGTGGCCTGGGTTTCGCAGAATTTTTATTTTAATGTTTAAAATTAAATAAACCCGGATGAAATGCCCTGAAAGTTTTCTTATTAATTATGTTTTTGTTTGTTTAAATACAATTGGTACTCGTTTAGGTATCTCTTACTTAATAACAGAATTTGTACCATTTTCTTTGTTCAAAAGTCAAAGATCAAAGACAAAGCAGTTATACCTAACATAGTATTTCTATTGTTTCAGATAAAATGAATGCAGTACATGATAAGTAGCAAGAGTAGTTAAGTTTAAGTAGTACTTATCGGTGTAAAATTAAAACAGTGTGAGTAAATTCTTCAGTTTTCCGAAATGATTCCATAGAATTTAGTGCATCCTCTAGCTATAAAAAACAATGGAATTAACGTAAAACTGTAAATTTGAAAATGTCTTCTGAAGTATCATTGGAGGGACGGGAGAGACCTGGAATCATCCGCAGGGCCACAGGGGCCTGTGTTCGGGCCACGTGCTCGCAAATTGGCCTGGTTATTTTGGTGGTGGTGTATGTGCTGCTTGGTGCGTTGTTGTTCGAGTATTTGGAGTCAGGACCGGAGGTGCAGAAGCGGTCGGCGATACAGAGGTCGAGAGAGGAGTGCTTGAAAGAACTCTGGGCCATAACAGGTAAGTCATCATCATATCGTATTTACTTATTTACATCGTATTTAATTATTTCTACTCAGATAACTTACAGCCTTTTTATTAACTGTATTAATTGCAATTTACTTATTTAATTAACCAAACAAAATGAAATAGGTACTAATGTAGTGCTATAACACACTTACCGTATAATAAAAAAACTTTGGGAATAATATACAGTTTAATATAGAGGTTCCCAAACTTTTTTTCGTAGACCACTACAAAATTTTACAGCTATCGGTGAATCCCTGATGGTACATTTCTACTATATCAAAGTCATAAAATGTGAAGTTTAGAAGTTACAACCCTAAATTCAGAGTGGTAAACATAAAAATATGTATTTTCTTGTGTTCAATTTATTAAAATAATATGATAACATACCTACTTAGTAATAATCTTTTTAACAGTTGTAACGTAAGTTCAACAATGCAAATCAACAAACAAAAATTTTTTTCATAATTTTCATATGAATTGTATTGGTCTTACTAAAATGAATGAGAATGGTTTTAGCATTAAGTCTACCTATTGTAGCTTTTTTTGGCTCAATAAAGTTTTTAAATAAAATAAATAAATAAATAAAATAACAATGATTAAAATATGTAATAAATGTCGTGTTGGACGGGAAAAAATAAAAATTACAAGAACAAATTTATGTTATCATCATCATCATCAGGTCTTTTTAGTCTCCACTGCAGGAGCATGACTCTCTCTGTACTACAGTATAATTTATGTAAAAGTAACAATTTAATGTCACTAGGTAGATACATGAATATGTATCTGACAGCAGTTATGCAATGTATATCTAATAAAATATATAAATATATATGCAATTATACCTATTAAAATTTAATAATTAAAATTGTATAACTGCTGTCCTGAAATAACGCAGTTCTTGGAATCCAATACCAGTGTATTTGTATGTCTACCTCTTGAAAAGATATCTGAAGCTTTTTTACAATAACACATATAAGTTTCCACTATTATAATAAGTTATTCCACAGCCGTTCAGTATTCAAACAATGCGAAGTTAACGCTTGCATTGTCTTGGCAAACTGTACATTCAGAAACTTGTTGAATGTTTAACCATTTCATAAGTTTCTTGAGGTATGAACGCAAAGTAAGATTTTATCGTGTTTGTTTTGCTAATTCTAAAAATGAACGCTACCGTTCTAGCTCACTAGTTGGCGCCACTGTTGAGTAAGGTCCTGAAACAATTTTATTATTAAACGCAAGGAAACTAAGTTTATATTTCAACCATATTTACTGCCTTTGTCTACATAAAATGTAGAACCTTATTACTTTGAAAGAAAGGTAACTATAAATAAATCTAAGAAATAGCTCCAATGATTTCGATGAAATTTTGTATTTCGGCGGATTTGTGGGTGAAAACACGATGTAGCTAGGTGTTATATCTGGAAAAGCCCGTTCTCCCTCTACAATACAATTATTCTTTATTGCATCATAAATAATAAATACAAAAAGAGAAACATTTAAAACAAAACATGATACAAAGGCAGACTTATTGCAAGGCAATCTTTTCCAGCCAACCTTTAGTAGGAATATTGACAGCGCAGAAAATTAAAAAATACATAAACATTACTTAAATAAATATAATTATATTAAGAGACATTAGTCTGGATTGAGTTTCTTTCGGCGTATTCTTTCCACCAGTGGTCTTATCGAAACGCTAGTAGTATTTCGATTTTGCATAATTATATTAAAAAAATATAAGACATGTATCCAATTTTGAATAAAAATCTTTGACTTTGACTTTAACCTTTCTACCTTTGAAATGTTCACCAGTTTTCTCGGAAAATCGAACAGCAACAATATCAACAATAACTGCTGAACAATCAAATTAATACAATCGTTGCTGAAGTAGCAACTTTTGAAAATAAACAGTGCCTAAACTGTGTGCCTTTTGTGGCATGATAAAGTGTCCGGGCAAAAAGTCCTTTCGGCCAGGGGTTCAGAGAATGGCTAAGTCATGCCGTTCGATCAAAGGACGGAAGAATGTCACATCATGTTGTGTTTGTCTATTAGTACTCGGTGCCTTGCTGGCTTGGTAACAACCTTAAATATTTTTAAGTATGACTAGCTCCGTGGCGCAGCGGTCAACACGCCTGCCTGCGACACGAGAGTGATCGGGTTCGATCCCCGGCCAGGTCAAGATGGAAAAGGATCTTTTTCAGATTGACCTGGGTCTTGGATGTTTATCTATATATGTATCTGTTAAAAAATATAGTATCGTTGAGTTAGTATCCCATAACACAAGTCTCGAACTTACTTTGGGGCTAGCTCAATCTGTGTGATTTGTCCGTATATATTTATATTTATAAGTATATATTTTTAGGTATCTCTTGGATAGGCTTGTAATATCCTCGTTTTCATCGTCACTTACCATCAGGTGAGATGGGAGACAAATGCCAAATCCAACATTTAGTAAAAAAAAAGTAAGTGTTATATTTTGCATTCATAATGCTATTTTGATATACGAGTACTACGTACTTATATTTTTCGATAATCTTATAAGATGAACTAATTACTTTAAATGGTATTTTTTTAGGAAACAAGCCTATGTCGTCCGGTTTCTACGGTCTGCGCGGGAAGAGAAGCAGCTGGTACATTCCAAGCTTTTTATTTTCTCCCAGGTCTATCATCATCAGGTCCTTTTTAGTCTCCAATACAGGAGTACAACCCTCTCTGTACTACTAGAGCCATACTTGGCCAGAGCAGCCAGAGGACTTGGCCTACACTCTCCACGCTGGCCAGACGGGTTAGAGAGGTCTCACAGATGTTTAAAAGCTTTGTTTAGCTTGTATTTCCTAAGTCGCCTTCTACGACATCCACAGGAAGACTTGGAGAGGTCCTATTCTACTCTGCCGGATACCACACGGCTTAAACACAGTAAATGGATCGATCATAGGAAATCGTGTTCAGCAACACAGGTATGCTTCAAATTACTTCAAATCAGAACTCCGCGGTAAGGACGCGATGCAATTATGCGACACGACTAGTGATGTGTCGCTAGGAATATTCCTATTTCCCGGTAATTCATTAATTCAAGTTATTGTAAACTTGCGGAAATATTTACATTGTTTTGGTTAGTATTCTCTTAGGTCCAATGAATTTTTACATCTATTCATTTTCAACATAGTATAGTAAAAACTGGCAGAGTAACCAGAAAATATGCAAATGCAATTTAATTGGTAGTTACAAAATATACGTTACGCTGTTAATTATACGATAATTAGTCATAAGGTTACAGCTAAGTAAAAGTAAGCTTATAAACAATGTAAATCCTGTAATGCTGGTCGGAGATAAAAGAAAAAAAATCAGAATATACCATTTGCTTTTTTCCCGCGCAGACACTAAAATTCGATCCAGGGAATTAACTAAATCTGGACAATCATGTAGAAAATAGAAACTGGTATATTCGTTGTAATAGGTACATCCAACACAAAACACTGACGCGGCCCGAAACCGCGTAGTAGCATTCCATCGTCTTTTTTTAATGAAAATAATGTACTTAGAGTTTTCGTGATCTCTGGACTATTATTTTAGCAAATTACATGTCATTAGGGTCGCGTCCCCTACATGACATATATTTTTCCTTTCCTTTAGAATTACTGGCATTTCCTTAGTCCTTTGGGAAACTTGCGTAGGGATATGGATCTATTATTTATTTTTGTTAATGCCGTAAGTTTTGTTTTTGAGAATATCCCAAAGTTTCCAATATTCCCGGAAACGGCACATCACTAATGCGAGGCACGCTGTTGAGGCAAGTTTTAGCGACGTATTGCATCGGGATTTCAATCGTGATTGGCGAAAGGGATTCAGGACGTCATATTTGGAGAAATGTGGATCTCAGGAATGAAATTATATGATAAAAGCATTATCCTGGATATTTATTTTTTATGTATATTTGACGGCAAACGAGCAGTCGAACCACCTCACGGAAAGTGGTCACCTTGGTAAACTGACTGTAAAAGTTTATCGAAAGGCTAACAAATTAATATTAGACAATCGGATAAATCCTTGATGGCCAAATGATACAGAATTCAAGTTATTCCGTGTGTGTAAGTGGCCAACACTGGTGTTAGAGTTTTTAGGCTACCTTATGGCGTCTGAGATAGCTTAACGACTGCTTTCAATGGTGACAGCAGGGACCAACGGAGACAACAGGGACCAGGGAGCTCGAGAGATTTTGATGCCATTTGTGGCCATCCATCCAATTGGGAACTGTGCCCGGTGTTGCTTTACATACGTAAGCAAATTATCAGTCTGTAAAGGACATTGTAAAAATATACAACATAATTTTTCAATCATCATCATTTCGTGTAGGTGACACGGTAAATCAACCATGTACACCCTGGTGTCAGAGTTCTTCCCCTTTCAGCCTCTGACATGGTTCCTTTTACGACGACCAAATGGCAGCCAGGACCAACGGCTTAACGTGCCTTCCGAAGCATGGAATTATCTTTATTATCAGACATTCAGGTCATTCAAGCCTGCAATGTTCTAACCAAACTGGAAACAACTAAACAATGAAATTACTGGTTTAATTTCGCATTGAAGAATGCTTGCCGATAAAATGTCTTAATGCCGTGTGGTTTCCGGCAGAGTAGAATCATCATCATCATCAGGTCCTTTTTAGTCTCCACTACAGGAGCACAACCCTCTCTGTACTACTAGGGCCATACTTGGCCAGAGCAGCCAGAGGACTTGACCTACACTCTCCACGCTGGCCAGACGGGTTGGAGAGGTCTCACAGATGTTTAAAAGCTTTGTTTAGCTTGTATTTCCTAAGTCGAATACTAATAAATAATATTCCAGAGTAGAATAGGACCATTCTAAGTCTTCCCATGGATGTCGTAAGAGGCGATTTAGGAATTACAAGCTAAACAAAGCTTATAAACATCAATGAGACCTCTCCGACCCGTCTGGCCAGCGAGGAGAGTGTAGGCCAAATCCTCTTGTCTGCTCCGGCCAAGTGTGGCTCCGGTAGTACAGAGAGGGTCATGCTCCTGCAGTGTAGACTAAAAAGACCTGATGATGATGATGAAAAAGTCTTATAAGTGACCAAACTGTGAAAGCGTGTATACTTTGTTATTATATTCCTCCTTAGAAAGTATTGTATGCTTATCTTTTTAAGCCTTGTGCGGCAAATAAACAATAATCTGCAACATGCAATCGGTACACGCTATTGCACAATAACTGCAGTAGATTTAATAAAGCACACGAAAAACAAATTGCTTTAAAAAATAAAATAAATGATTTTGTTTTGATTTATTTCAAATTTGTAATCATAATAAATAATTATGATAAACGGATCACTCATGTGCTATTTTGTCGTGCTCCTGACGAGTCCGAAACTATAGTCAGCAATCCCGACGAAATACCACGTGAGTGACCCGTTTTTTGTCATAATGTCTTTAACTCACGTTAGTTGCAATGATATATTTATTTATTTAAGGAATAAAAACAGTTACATAATATGGCTAGTGTGTATTCAGATAAACAATTCTGCAACCAACTGCGTTATTCATAGGTTATGTGAGTACGTATTAAATTAGGAGAATACACAGTGATTGAAAAGGAAAGCTCAAGAACGAGCTCAGTGGCGTGCCATGGAAGAGACCCATCTCCAGCAGTGGACGAGTCATCATCATTTCGAGTAAATGTCACTGTCAATCGACCATGCACACCCTGGTGTCAGAATTAGGGCATGGAATACCGAAATGATTTTCATACCGGTATTAAAATTTTAAATACTGATATACCGAAATTTCGGTATTTTTTCGTATTTTTTCGAAATACCTGTATTTCATACTCAAATACCGGTATCAAAATACCGATTTTTTTTACCGGTATACCGGTATCCATGCCCTAGTCAGAATTCTTCAGAACCGCCTCTGACGTGGTTCCTTTAACGACTACCGGAACGGGCAGCTGGGACCAACGACTTAAAGTGCCTTCCGAAGCACGAATCATCTTTATTATCAAACAATCAGGTGCAATGTCCTAACTAAACTGGAAGCAACTAAACAAAGTATGGTTCCCGTGGGAATCGAACCACGACCCCCGCGTCTACAGGTAAACGCCTTAACCACTGGACCACCAGGCAGTTACGAGTGTAGGTTGATGATGTGGATTGTATATATTTTATACAAATAAAGCGAGCCCCAAAGTAAGTTCGAGACTTGTGATATAGGATACTAACTCAACGATACTAAAAAAACAAATTTCTATTTATCCCGAATATCGCTGGTAGAGAATGCTATTAGCATTAAGTCCGCCTTTTGTACCATTGTTTTTGGTAAAATTAAGTGTTAATAAATAAGTTTACCCTTCACAGGAATGTAATGTTAAAGGGATGTCTCAGCTAGCCCATCAGAATGAACCATTTTTATTATGAAACTCACAAAAATTTCGACATTTCCACACAAAAATGATCTGCGGCTCGAGCAAAAAATTCTTTATACCATATTTTATTTCCTAATTTAATAAGTGTATATCAAAATAGCATTGTAAATTCAAAATGTAAACACTTAAAAACACGCTGTATATGTTTGGTTTGATATTATAATATTATCTTCAAATTATACGAACGATTTTCTGTTTAGTCTGAGTATCCAATTAGGGACTCAATTATCATTTGCTTTGACACATACATGAAGATTTAATAATGAATGTTTGCGAGTATGCGTAATGATTACATCCTAATTATTATGTCCCCTTTTATCAGAATTATATTGTATAACTTTGCCGTCAATTTATGTCAGAAATAGAAACCTTTCATCGTGTATATTTCTCTTCCTCATAAAGGCCTTATCATAATAAAAGTAAAATTAAAATCCTCCGCTTTGTCTTTCTATCTGTATAGCTGAGTCTCAAGAACCACCATGACAATATTACAGCTGTTTTGTTAGCATACGCATTGTGTCTTAATTTTTGAACAAGGAGTATTATTTCAAATATTAAAATAAAGAACCGCCTATATAAAAACTTATCCTACCTAACCTAACCTTACTAAAAAGTGAAATAAATTATGACAGATAACATATCTGTCATAATTTATTTCACTTAGGTAATAAAAATACCTGAGAAAAATACATACAAAAATGGTACCTATGTACTTAAGTTTCCTCCTGTAACTTTGTTATATATAATATATATTGCGTACATAAATAAATAAATACATGATACGCGCGAAACGCATAACCTTTCTAGAATTGTATTGAAATTTACTCTTAAAAAACACAGGTATCATACATTTCTAATAACATTAATTAATTTACAAAAATCTGAGAAAAAGGGAAAAAAAACTTTACATGCTTTGTTCAATATAAATATTTACATAACCGTATAGTTAAGTGAACCCATTTTCGTGCTTAACGCTCTCTCGACTCTGATACATTACGATAACCTCATCCATGCGACATGAATATTAAAAACCTCGTACAACCCAAGGAAATTGCGTTCGCATCTCCATAGTCACGATTCTTCATATAAAATGAAAATAACCAAGATACAAATCGCAGGAAATGGGGTAAACGAATCTTTCAGCGAATGATTAATAACAGCACGGTGAGTTACATTAATCTTGTAAAAACGTCTTTTTCTGTCGCTTTTTACGTGGTCACTGGTTTTCGAGGTTTCATACGGTTCTGACCCGCGATTTTATAGCAATGCTTTATATGGGCGACCTTTTATGGCGATGGAAAGGTTAATGTTTTGCGGCAGGTATTTTTACAACATCCTGTTGGATTTTGGGACAGCAGGCTGAATATAATATAAAAAATTATTTAAAATGTAATTAGTTAAAAAGATTTCTTCAATTTGGTCAACTTTCTATTCATCGGATATGAATGAGTAGAATTCCACACTACTAAATAGTAAGTAATATTGAAGAGTATGCATGCTTGGAATACCCTACGGGGTGTAACATTTTTTTTTTTAAAGTCATATATTTCAAATAACATTAATTAATTGACAAAAATCTGAGAAAAAGAATAAATAAGGTCATGTTTACTATTATATTATAACTTTACACACTTTGTTAAATATAAATATCTACAAAACATTACAGTTTTGAACAGACCCATTTTCGTGCTTAACGCTCTCTCGACTCTGATACATTACGATAACCTCATCCATGCGACATGAATATTAAAAACCCTCGTACAACCCAAGGAAATTGCGTTCGCATCTCCATAGTCACGATTTTTCATATAAAATGAAAATAACCAAGATACAAATCGCAGGAAATGGGGTAAACGAATCTTTCAGCGAATGATTAATAACAGCACGGTGAGCTACATTAATCTTGTAAAAACGTCTTTTTCTGTCGCTTTTTACGTGGTCACTGGTTTTCGAGGTTTCGTACGGTTCTGACCCGCGATTTTATAGCAATACTTATATGGGCGACCTTTTATGGCGATGGAAAGGTTAATGTGTTGCGGCAGGTAATTTTACAACAGCCTGTTGGACTTTGGGACAAGAAATAAAATATGACAAATTGTTTTGAAAAGTTTCGAAAATTAATTATTTAAAATATTTCGTTGACTGATAAAAAGTTACACCCCTTCAAGGTAATGTCGAGGTTAAATTTACACACTGCACAAATTCCAAAGTAAAGTTAATTTGAGAACCTCTTATTTCCATACCGGTTAAAAATATGTAACAATACTTGATAAAACAAACTCGGTCAAAAGAACGTGTCCTAACAGCCGTAGCAGAGACTAGCGTAGCAGCTTTGTCGTAGAGGACTACGACAAAGCTGCTACGCTAGGATATGCTACGACATTGTAGCTGCAGTAAGCAGTAAAAAGAAACTAAATTTCGTAGCAATCGCTACAACTCGCTAGTCAATTATTAATCGACTTAAAAAAAATGAGGAGGTTATTAGTTCGTTTCGAAGGTTTTTTAAAGGATTTTAATGATTTATGAACAGATTTGAAAACAACAAACTTTTTTTATTTAAGAGCATGCTTTCCAATTTCTTTTTTTAACGATATAAGATTATTTTTTCTTTTGTTTCGTATTCTATAATTAAACGAGGCATACCTTACCCTCATTAAACCCAAATACAAACCAACAGTAAAACTTTGACATATAATTTGCAAATATAATTTTTTGGGGTAATTAAGATGCAAGAGTGAAGGGCAAGTACTTGTACTACATTTTCACAGGTATTTGACCGTTCTTCTACAGCTAACCAAGGAGTGTTGACGTCAAATTTGGAGGTCGACCGTAAAAAAATTGCCAAATGTTATGGGCACAACAAAATAGACAATTTTTAGGGTCCCTTACCTTATCGAAAAATTGCGAAAAGCAATATTTTTATTACATGGTGTAACTAAAAATTTATAGTTACATCATATAATAAAACAATTTTAATAATTTTTCGACACTCACAAGGGAATCAAAACCTACAGGGTACTTCTCGTGAACTCAGAATCTCAAAATTCGATACGAAGCAACGTCTTATAGCACAGATAAAGGAAAAATTACGAAAAGAAATAATTTTGAGTTACATCATATAATAAAATATTTTTATTAATTTCATACTTATTATATTGGACGGAGCCCCTCGTCCGCGAGTCCGACTCGCACTTGGCCGGTTTTTTTACGCACAAATCACACATATGAACAAATGTCTACTTAATATACCTTATTCGATACGTGAAGTGTAATCCTAACTAATATTGTAAATGCGAAAGTGAGTTTGTTTGTTTGTTACGCTTTCACGTCGTAACTACTGAACCGATCATCATGAAATTTTGTATACACGTTATCTGGGGTACGGAGAAGGACATAAGCTACCTTTTATCCCGGGAAAAAGTAATGTTCCCGAGGGATCGACATTGACGCGGGCGGAGCCGCGGGCGAAAACTAGTAAAAAATAAATAAAGACTATAAAATCGTATATAGTCATTTAATTAAAATTAACATATACTTTGACAGCATTATAAATGTGACTGCTGTAATGTGGATTTATTTATGATATTTCAATATAATAACGACATGTCATACTAAAAGCTTTATTATGACATCGTGATTGATTATGAAGATATCGAATTCCAAATGATATTGCTTTAACAATTCGAAATTTCAAGCTTTTTTAACAATTCTAGATTAATAAATCAATGTCACTGTAAACCATAGACTAATATAATTATGTTACTGGCAATACTCAAGGTCAAACAAAGATCGGTGGTCAGCGCCATCTGTTGAATAGTAATTAATAACCGTAGCGACGATTGTTTCCCTCTGAATATAGAATCCAATTAATTTGATTCGAAACTTTCCATTTGTAACCTTTTCATTGTATTTCGCGACAGGAACTCGAAATGAGAAATAAGACCCATCTTAATTATGTGAATACATTTTGATGTTTATAGCAACGGAATTATTTAGCTTGGAACCATTACTTGCTAATTAATATTAATGATGTTACTCATATTTTTTTATGAGTGTTTATTTTGTATTCACAATGCTATTTTTATATAATTTTATTTAATAAGATACTACTTATAATTCGATTGTTAACCGGTTTGGAAATAAGAGATTCTTAAATTAAGCTTTACTTTGAAACAAGAAATTTGTGTCTTCGCTTTTCAAAAATAACTTGTTTAGAAAGATGTATTCGGTGATGTTTGATTTTCTGGCAATATATAATGTCGGAATCAGACTAGGTACCTCATTGAACATACACCCACACCAAAAGAAGGAAAAATTAATAAAAAAAACCGGCCAAGTGTAGTCCGACTTGCACACGAAGGGTTCCGTATATTATATATATAATTAGTTTGAAATTATTAAAAATATTTTTATTATATTTTGTAACTCAAAATTAATGCTTTTTGCAATTTTTCGTTTATCTGTGCTATAAGACGTTGCTTAGTACCAAATTTCAAGATTCTGAGTTGCTGGAAAATACCCAGTAGGTTTTGATTCCCTTGTCAAAAAAATGTCAAAAAAACAAGAAAATTTGCGGCATAACCAGCTGTATCTTTTGATTGCGTTGGCTTAGAAGTTAAATTTTTTACAGATCTATGGGACAGTAGACCTGAGTATTTGATATGAATTTCAGCTTGATACCTCTACGCGTTCCTGAGAAAAAGGGTCTTGACAGACCGACAGATGGACAACCAAGTGATCCTATAAGGGTTCCATTTTTCCTTTTGAGGTACGGAACCCTAAAAAAGAACTGCGCTTTCGCTCAAATTAACAAATCAAATGCATAAGTACGGGAAGTCTATTTTTTTTACATAAATTACCTTCTATTCTTGCGAATGTATATTCTACTAGCTTTCGCCCGCGGCTCCGCCCACGTTAATGTCGATCCCTCGGGAATAGTACTTTTTCCTGGGATAAAAGGTAGCCTATGTCCTTCTCCGCATTACAGAGAACTTGTATGCAAAATTTCATGATGATCGGTTCAGTAGTTACGGCGTGAAAGCGTAACAAACAAACAAATAAACAAACAAACTTACTTTCGCATTTATAATATTAGTAAGGATAAGGATAAAGAAGTAAGGATAAGGATTACGAATTCTGCTTTTCGTCATTAAAATATTGCAATGGAGTTCAAAATCGTGTATTGATTACGATCTATCACGTCATAATTAGAAGTCATTTAACTCGGCTCCAGTTACAAAATACTGAAAAGCAAATAAAAGTTAATGCCATCCTATCCACTGTTTCACCTATACCACTAAATCCAAATCCTCGATTCAATTGAACTTGTGTGTATACGTTGCTGCTGTCACACAATTTATTTGGAAGATTCGTCCTACAAAATACGCGAGGGAGATAAAAGTTTTCAGTTGAAGTGAAAATACGAAATGTTGGTGCGGTGTGATTTCGATTTGTTTAATATCTCGTAAATCTTTTTATCTCTTTGAAATCTTTTACGCAATTTGTTTTGTTTGATTTAAGCAGTTCCCTTTGTTTAGTTTACAATCAGGGCAATAAATTTGTTGTAACGATTTTATTGCCAAAACGTTACGTAACTGGTCTACTTAACCCATATGAACTGAAATGATTTATATGGGTATTTTCTTATGCACTATGAGATATGGAATTCTAACTATTATAAATTCAAAAGAGAGTTTGATTGTTTTTTGTTTCGATGTCGAGCCTTATGTACTGATACATTTATGTTATACATTCATTTGTTATGAAGCTATTTCCAGAAACGAAATATTTAACATAGCTGTTGAAAAAAGTTTTCATGTCACGCGTTCAAAACGCTATAGTGACACCATTTAAAAAATATAAAGAACTACACAGAATTTATTTATTTATATGACTAAATCGCCAAAATTGGCCCATATTCCAGGTTTACGCCCATTGCCGGATATAGTATTTGCAGGTACTTGTAAACTGCTGCCACATTTTATATTTTTCTTTCTGTCAGACTTAACTCAGTTTTCTAAAGACCAATTTTCTTCAAATTTCAGGCAATTAAATCAAAAACTGGAAAGATTATTCATACTGAGCATTTTTAGCTTATATTTTCGAACCTTTCCATACAATATAGGTAGTATAAGTGGGCATTCATACCTTTTATCTAAGACTGCCTTGGATGGCCCTTGACCGGGTATCGGGTCCCTTAAAATTAGCTAGCGATTATATTTTCAGACATTTGGAAAATGAAACTGAAGTGCCTTAATAACTAAGGATAAGTTGTTTATAATGGTATTTATTCCGGCCAAAATGTGAGGTAACTCGCATAAGGAGGGTTTAATATTTCCGTACGATGAACATATACTTTTTCAATTGATCCTGATAATTAACCCAAACATTTCTTAAAGGTTTTCTTCTACTTTATAAGTGAAAACTTGATATTTATTATATAATATACCTAGTTTTTTTATTTTTCATTTTGTGATGTGAAGTTTCAGATAATAAGCTATGGGGAATGTTAATTTTTGACTATTTTGTGTGTAGCTTAAATACGTCAAAATTTATTTTAAATATGTTTAATATAGAATTCTTATAAAAAAATGTTTGAGATGTTTCAGATATTAATATCGATAGTCATTTCCATGAGATAAGATTCACAGAAATATATTTCTGTGATTAGATTACTCACTGGGAAGTCCTAACAAATTATTGAAACCAAGATTATTATAGAATTTTATTATTATTTTATATATAGACTTACTATTATTATTTACTATAAATTTGCATATTTTGCAAAACTTTTTATATTTTCTAATTTGTAACCCTTAAAACCAAACATAAAATATATCTATTTACGTTACACAGTTTGAGTTATGTAAGTCTAGATTCAGAGCAAATCTACCGCGACAGACAGACAGATAGACACAAGAGTGATCCTATACGCATTCCGTTTTATCACACGGTCGTACATATGGAAGAAAAAAGGAGGAGTTTTCAATTTAGCCATGTTTTCTTAAATTGAAATGTGTAACAATCGCGAAAACATTATAATTTCTTACTAAAATATATAATTTTTATAGTTACTATAAGTATAAGTTACCAAGGGATCGACATTGACGCGGGCGAAAGCTAGTAAAGTATAAATTGGTATGATACTCTTCTTAATTAGGTTACCAATAAGTTGAATAGATTATTTTCCTCTCAAAATAAGCTGACTTTTAATTTTTAAGATGTTGGAAAATTTGAGCGGAAATAATTTGCGTTTGTGTAAAAGGAAGCTAATTTATAATGATTTCAATTATCCAGATTGAATACTGCCGATCAGCAAAGAGCCTGTTCAGAAATATAATGACGTATTCAACAAAAATATGCCAATGGAACCTTATTGATCTGCATACTCCAGTCCGGCTTGTGACTGTTTTATTTCAGTTTAGTCTGAGTATAATGAGTAGGAAAATATTAAAGACGTGTTACTTTCGTATGTAGTCAGCAACAGGCCGGCATGTTTCGACATCATCCAGAGGTTTTCCTCAGGGCGATTGAGAACTGAGACGCGCACACTTATTCGTCCCGAGCTTAATACTCGTATGTGATATACGGGTTACTCCCGTATGAATAAAAAAATTTAATTCAGTAAAATAACTACATGTATATATTTATATTGTATATATTTGATTCAACAAATGAGCTGTAGCAAGCAAGTCACAAGTACTATGCAAGCTCTACGACGTCGTAGCACATAGTAGATCCTCTACGACAAAGCTCGCTACGGCTGGATGGGCACGTTCTTTTGACCGAGTTTGCGTTTTATTAATCAAAATCTAAAAGTAATTTCTTTTATGTTTGTATTGTGAGTGTATGTGACCGACGTTTACACCCAAAATATTCTAAGTTCCTTAAAAAAATTGTAATATCCAGTAAGTAAGGAGTCTTATCAATTAAAAAAAAAACGGGTTGCACTCCGGGAGTGCCAGCAGAAGTGAAAACTTTCCCCGTCTTACGAATTTTCGATCAGATCACGTGTCCTGACGTGAGATTAACATTTTTTACCCATCCCAAAAAGTGCATAACGCCGTTAAAGAAGTTTTAACTTCAAAAAGTAAGGGATGGACATTATCAATTTAATTTAGAGGATTTTTAAGTATTTTGAGAAGAGGTCAATAAACTCATAGATATTTGGAGGTGAGAGTAGTTGCGTTTACATAAAATTAAAACTGCCAGAAACCTAATCGTAATCACAATTGTCTTCACGAAAAGTAACTATTTCACAAATCGTCCTTAAATTCGTCGTTTTATATTTATGTACTAATAAAGAAGTTTTAAATATCTGTTTGCCGTGTGGTTTCCGGCAGAGTAGAATAAGACCACTCCTATTCTTCCTATGAAGGTCGTAAGAGGCAACTTGGGAAATAAAAACTCAACAAAGCTCATAAACATCAATGAGACCTTTCCAACCCGTCTGACCAGCGAGGAGAGTGTAGGCCAAATCCTCTGTCTGCTCTGGCCAAGTATGGCTCCGGTAGTACAGAGCGGGTCATGGGGCTGCAGTGGAGACTAAAAAAACCTGATGATGATATACCTGTTTAGTGCGTATAGTCAGACAATATATTACGAATACATTAAATTTTGAAAACGGGTCCGAAACTATAGTCGGCAATCCCGACAAAATAGCACTTGAGTGACCCGTTTTCAAAATATAATGTATTTATCTCAGACTAGCTCCGTGGCGCAGCGGTCAACACGCCAGCCTGCGACACGGAGTGACCGGGTTCGATCCCCGGCCAGGTCAAGATGGAAAATGATCTTTTTCAGATTGGCCTGGGTCTTGGATGTGTATCTATATATGTATTTGTTATAAAATATAGTATCGTTGAGTAAGTATCCCATAACACAAGTCTCGAACTTACTTTGGGGCTAGCTCAATCTGTGTGATTTGTCCGCATATATTTATTTATTATTTATTTTATTTATCTCACGATAGTTTTAATGATATAATATTATGAATACTAGATAAGGATCTCCATATATCCTGTCTATTTAGGGGATTCGAAAAGGTCTATTGTTCAGCTAACATTACACCCACGTAAATCACGCATCACGACAATTCCAGAAACTACCGCATGTATTTATCAATTTAATAGTGCGCATGAAGCCATCTAACGCATACTAGATTGACTTATGTAATCGTAGAACTAGTATAACTGTATAATATGTACACTAAATAAAAGTTATCTATAAATAAAAAATGTCACGCAGATCATTGCCTTCCGGTAGAGTGCCTAAAAGGCTGGCCGCATTGCCACGTTGGATGGCAATGCTAATGCGTTGTGCAAAAAAATTGCCAGCCCTTTGGTCACCAGATACCTCGACCAGTCGCTTATGTAATGATTATTGATTCTTTTACTTTTGTTGACATACCTAATTTTAAAACTAAATAACATAAATATATCTTATACCTTTGAACAAACAATTCTTGTATATTTATTTATACATACCTACCTATATAAATTTATTTCTGTGATCTCGGAAACGGCTCTAACGATTTCGCCGAAATTTGGTATATGGTTCGCTAAAATTTAGTACGAGGATAAACAATTATTCTAGATTAGTCTTATGTTTGGGAAAACGTGTGTTTTTGAGTCTCCATGCGTTTTTCTTTCCACGCAGAATATAGTCGCAAATTTTGGTCCTGCCAGCCACTGTCCGTCTGGTCCAGCGGTTTAAGACGTGGACGGCAAGAAAGGAGTGTTACGGGTTTGAATCCCTCTCGGTGACTTACTTTCTTTAATGTTCAAGTTTATATATATATATTTTTATTTTTTCTTGCTTTTAGACAAATTAAAAAAAATGTAGTTAATGTTTAAAATAACAAGCTTATGAAGATTATCACCTAAACACCACCATATAGCAATAAATATGAATAATCGAGAAATGCTCGGTCGCCCAGGATATCAGGACAAATTCCACAGATTGAGCAAGCCCACAGTAAGTTGTGTCGTGAGATACTAACTCAGTGATACTATATTTTTTAATAAATACATATATAGATATGTTTACCTATCCCAAATTCAGGTCAATTAGAAAAATATCGTTTTCCATCTTGACCTGATCGGGTGTCAAACCCAGGACTCAGCGATTAAACAGAATAATCGTCAAATTTGGCTATACAATATAGTTAGAAGTAACTATAATTAATCCAAAAGAAATTTTAGCTACTTTCCACGAAATTGTTTTCTGTACTAAAAGGCACGCTCGAAGAACAGTTATACCACTAGGGAGATAATCATCAAGGGCAGAAGAAATCCATATCATGAAGTATTTGGAAGGCACGTTAAACCGTTGGACCTGGCTATCATCATTGATGACAGTCATTATAAATCTATGTCAGATGTATTTCGGCAGTTTGAAAAATCTGACACCAGCGTAGGCTACTTGCACACACAAAAAAAAAACAAATTAATGAGGCCACAAGTTTTATAGTTTTACTGCCTGTGTTTTAGTATGGCCTTAGTAGTACAGAGAGGGTCGCGCTCCTGTAGTGGAGACTAAAAAGGACCTGATGATGATGATGATGATGACTGCCTGTGTCCATGGCTCTGTTCGCGTACATATGTATGGGGGTCACGTCTTATTATAACTAGAGAAAAAAAAAAGTTTATCTACCAAGCTTCATTAAATTCTATTAATTCATTTACATACATACATACAGAAAAGTAATCTAAAAATCGTCAATTTAGCTTCAGTATCATGTGTAGAGCTTATCTATATACATTTAATAAAACAGTAAAAATATTTTGTTTATACATTTAGAATTTTTGACTGAAATGGATAGTCTGTCTGTCTGTCTGTCTGTCTGTATGTATAATCACGATTATCTCCGAAAATACTGAACCGATTTACTTCAAACTTTCACCAATTGCTTTGTTTTAACTCAGCAAAACTTTTAAAGTTTGTTTCATCAAAATCGGTTCATTAAAAAAAAAAGTTATCGTTATTTGAATGAACTCAAGGCATGAGTTTGCCTGCAAACATATAGCAAAAATAAAATAAAATAATAAGTGACATAAGAAAATTAAAATCCAAAGTCAAATCATCATCATCATACGACAGCATTCGCATAGCTCAGGACAGATCGAGATGGAGAGTCTTTGTGGACGCCCTCTGCCCCAGATAGGGGACATAGGACTATAAGTCTAAGTAAGTCTATACGACAGCATTATACCTATCCATACTATCCATAGTAATCCATACTAAAAAAAGGAGAAACTGACTGACTGACATATCAACGCAGGGCCTAAACTATAAGGGTTAGGAACTTGAAATTTTGCACAGGGGTTCCTTTTATAACGTAGGGGAGCACTAAGAAAGGATTTTTGGAAATTCATCTCCTAAGTGGGTAAAATAGGGATGCAAAGTAAGCATGAAACTTTGCCATTTTTTAAGTTAGTCGAATTAAATTCAGCATGAAGGTTCTTTACTGAAAGGCATGAAACACGAGTAAAATATTTTTCTCAAAAATCATCCCTTAAGGGGGATGCAAAGTTAGTATGAAACTTTCCGTTTTGGAAGTTATTCAATTGAAATTCAATATTAAGGTGTTTCATTGAAAGTCATTAAGTTTGTATGGACATTTTCTCATTTCTGGACGTTCTGGATTACAAATAAAAAGATGTATGTAGGTAAAACCGACGAAATTTTTGCCTGAAGGGATAAAATAGGGGAGTAAAGTTAGTATGGATTATTTTTTTCATTTCTAGACTTAGAAGTATGAAAATAAGTATATACGTTCTAGATTACAATTAAAAAAGATCTGTGTAGGTGAAATGGGCAAAATCCCCTCTTTAAGGGCTAAAGATCTATGCAGGTGAAATGTATTAAATTCCCCCTTAAGGGGAAAAAGCAGAGGGGGAGGGGTTTGTATGAAATTATTATCATTTCTACTGTTCCCAAGGGAACGACATTAACGCGGGCGGAGCCGCGGGCAACAGCTAGTAAAAACAATATTTCTAAAAAAAGGTAACTTACTCCATGACCAACCCTTACAGATTTATTATTAATACATATTGATATAATTTTATTTAATACCCAAGATGTTATGCATCAACAAAATGAATGTGATACACAATGACTATAATAAAGCGCCAAAGATTCCAATAACCTCATTTCGTTTAAGAATACGGAAGATCGGTTAATCCCATGAGAGTTAATTATGTAGAAGCAGCACAGCGGAAAAAAAACTAACAGTAATCAATGCGACTTTCGTGGAATTAAGCGATTTAGTTTCGGTCGCTATGGAACAATAGACATAAAAGTCATTGAAATTCATTTTTAAACTAGATAAAGGTCAGTATGATAAAGGTCAAATAAACGAACGGCTTTTACGATCTGCGCCGGAAGAGAAGCAGCTGGCACATTCTACGTTTTTTAAAGAAAGATAATAAATTAAGAAATAAAATATAGTGGAAAAAGCGTTTTATAATTGACGCGCCATCTAGTTCACGTAATAGTAACTAAAACTTAGTAATCAATTTCTTAATAATAAATTGTTACATTTATGTCCGTTTAATTGATCTTACATACGCGCGATAAACATTACCCTGATTCTAGGTGAGTTAGTCGGGTAAAAATATGCAAAACCAAACTGCATTATAGTTGAAATTTTAGCTAAATCTGTTTTATTCAACACCAGTCAGTAACGTGTTTATTGGAGAAAACCATAGAAGTTTCTGAATACAAACTATTTCCCAAACACAATAGCGTGGAAACCTCTTTATGTCAGTTTCAGCGCAAGCCGAAAAGATAACAGTTTTTCTGTTGTCTTTGTCCTTTCGCACTCTCTGTTAGTAAATAATGTAGCCTTAGCATAATGTTATTGTTCTGTAAAATGCAAAATCCTAGCACATTATAACTAAAGCTTGACTTTTATGCAGAAAAAGTGACAAAGTATTCTTTTTAAACTACGATTTTATAATTAGAACATAGTGGAGGAAGAGCTACATGTCTAACGAAAATATGAGAAACTTAAAAGAAAGCAATAAAAAGTATAAGTTTCATGCCAACTCAATTAAATTGTGTAAAACAAAGCTTCAAAGCTATAAATATGTAAAATTAAACCGCATTACAGTAAAAAATCTCCCTAAATCTGTTATAATATCCAACCAAACAGTGTTTATATTGGAGAAAACCATAGAAGGTTCTGAATACAAACTATTCCCCGAACACAATAGCGTGGCAACCTCTTTGTATCAGTTTCAGCGCAAGCCGAAAAGATAACAATTTTTCTGTTGTCTTTGTCCTTTCGCACTTCCTGTACGTAAATAGTGTAGCCTTAGCATAATGTTATTGTTCTGTAAAATGCAAAATCCTGGCACATTATAACTAAAGCTTGACCTTTTTATGCAGAAAAAGCGACAAAGTATTATTTTTAAACTGGTTCTTTGTAAAGGAATAAACATTATATATTCATAGTTAAATCCGTTTGCAATTAACACAAATGAAAAATGGCGTATTTTTAATGCAGGTATTATATAATACTTTGCTTTATTACCAAACAGTCGACATTATTTTTCTGTTAATACACTGTTAATACAGTTTGTTTTAAGGTAATTAATCGTATATACTTCATTATTTTTCAAATTTATTTTTAGCTTTGATAAGTATTAAGTGATCCCCTGAATAACATTATCATTAAAGTCAAATATCTCCAAGAATTAATCTACATATATACTTCTACACTAATATTATAAGGAGGAAAGATTTGATTGTTTGTTTGTTTGCATTGAATAGGCTTCGAAACTATTGGACTGATTTGAAAAATTCTTTCCATTAGAATCCTACATTATCCCTGATGAACATAAGCTATAGAATTAAAAATCGTGAAAAGGTGCGAAGCGGGGGTGAGTTCATGGTAAATAAATAAAAATAGGAAAAATTACACAAATTGAGCTAGTTACTACACACTAACTTGTGAGTTGGTGTCGTGGAACTCAATGATCAACATTTGTATAAAATATATAATGATATTTACCATGATTACTAAGTAGTAATATACTAGTGATAAGCACTAAACGAACGACGAAGTGGGTAATATATCTGCCATTGACAGCTGCCTACTCCCACCCGGAAATTCTGGATACTGGACCAAAATATCTAAAGCTCGCAAACTACATTATTCACGGCAAAAATCCCGATATTTTTCATCCAAATGTAAAAGTGATCTATTTTATAAACATACGAGATAAAATAGGTACATTAACAAATAGTGATGTATGTAGGGATCTAATGGCCGTGCTAGGTTACAACGATTCTTACAAAAAATGAATACATACTATATTTTAAAATAAATAAATATCATCTACACGTAAGTGTGTTTCTTTCGGCGTATTCTTCTCGCCAGTGCAGTGGTCGTTTCGAAACGTTAGTAGTATTTCGATTTTGTATATATATTTTTTTAAATATCTTTGCGGATTGTTATATTAATATATATTTAAAAATATATAAAAAATAAAAATAACGTTAAAAAGAGATACATTTATCCAATTTTAAATAAAAATGTTTGACTTTGACTTTAAGGACCGATGACAATAAAATAATTGGATAAAAAAGTGTGTTTTGTTTTTAAAATATATTTATTTATTATTCTATTAGCCAGCCTAATCGCTAACTTATGACAGCTACGATGTATGTATTTCAATATCTATTATGGTTTATATATATATGTCGCTGGCAAATTGTATGATTCCGCGTTTTACAAACGGCGTCGTCTGTTTATAAACGCTCGCTCTTTTGGAATATGCCGAAGGCAAATAGACAACTCGTTCAATTGTTAACATTTCAACATTGATGGTTAAAGTAGGGTGGCTATCATAAAAAAACAAAT
Organism: Elegia similella; assembly: GCA_947532085.1. Classification (NCBI taxonomy): domain Eukaryota; kingdom Metazoa; phylum Arthropoda; class Insecta; order Lepidoptera; family Pyralidae; genus Elegia; species Elegia similella. Next base: position 9,032,169 of record OX383933.1, read on the forward strand.
TGGACAAATCACTTTTTTTTTTGCAATCACGTACCTATTCAAATAGGAATAACTTAAAATACATGTGTTAGCAACTGATATATGCGTTTATTACGTCATACGTCAAACTCGTACATGGTTGCAAACATAGTTTTAAATATAATTTAGATTTATAAAAGTAAAACAACATAGATATAAGTTAGTTTTCTTTTGAATTGTTTTAATCAGAGGCATGGCGCCCTCCCCACCCCTTTACTATAAAAAGGAGATGCCGCCTTTGCCTCGATCTTAAACGCCCGGTGAAGTAGCGAAAGCTCACTTGGAGCTAGCTACATAGTCCTTTCAAAAAAAAAAAAAAAAAATTGCCTCGATCAGTTCGTTTCCGACGTTGGTGCAGTTAACATCTAAAATTGTAAGTGATTATTGTTTTTATTTCTTTGTAACAATGTTATATAATGTGTGCATTATTATTTTTGTTTGTTTTAATTTACTTAAATGCCTGTAATTGATGATAAAAATATATTTCTTAATTTTAGTGAATTTAATTTAAATAATGTAGCATATTTTGCCAAATTATATTAATTATAAATTGATTAAAGCCTTTTATTTTACAATTCAGAAGTGGGATAGAATGACTCAATGTTTTTTTTTCTCAGTATACTTGTTTTTTTCCTTCCTTTTACCAGGGAATATGGACAATATACGAGAAAAGTCCCCGTTATTGGGAAAAGATCCGAGAGGCCGCCGCAGCATGGCCAGAGAGTCTCCGAGACTACGCCGTAGTCGGGCAATCAGCCCACCTAGATGCGCAGCCAGTCGGCAGCCCCGCAGCCGTTCGCGCAGCTCTGTGAAGCGCGCAGATCGGCGGGCACAAAGTGCGTCCCGGCGTCAGCATGCCATACGGCAGCTACGGAGCCGGTCAAAGCGCAATGGTTCGCATGGGCGCGAATCTCGCAGTCATCGGTCGCGTAGTCCATTACGCAACCGATCCCCAAGCAAACAGCCTGGTGATTATCATGGCGGGGGTATCCCCCAGCCAATGCACTACCGCTCACCGTGCGGCAATGAGCGCTACAGTGGCGGCCGGCGCTCTATTTGCAGCAGCCGGCGTCACAGCGGGCAACGTAGTCCAGAGCAACAGCGGCCCACAATAGCGACGCCTGAGCCTCGAGCTTCGACTACGCAAGGATCAGAAGGTAGCACCACTGCTGTGAATATTGGCAGTGGTGATTTACTTAATAGTTTACCCGCGAATCTAAATGTGTTATTGCAAACATTGAAATCTTTGATTCCGGATAATGAAAAGTTAGGTTCTTTTAAAGATAGTATTCCAGAATTTGACCCTGCAAGAAAGGAACAAACGATGGCAATGTGGATACGTAAAGTTAATGAAGCTGCTGAATGGTATTCATGGAATGAGAAACAAATTGTTCATTACGCTATTCCAAAACTTCAAGGTGTCGCGAAACGTTGGTATGAAGGGTTGCCATCGGTGTTCTTTTCTTGGAATGAATGGCAGACAAAGCTACTATCGGCATTCCCCTCAGAGGAAAATTATGGACAGATGCTAACAGATATGTTGGCTAGGCGCGCTCGTTTCAATGATTCCCTTGAAGATTATTTTTATGAGAAGGTTACCCTCATAAACCGGTGTAATATAACTGGCAAACGAGCGGTAGAGTGCATTCTGCACGGTATAGACGATAGGGCAGTGAGGTTAGGGGCTGAAGCAGCTCAGTATGAAGACCCTGATAAATTGCTTAGTTATTTGAAAAATTCTAGGAATGTAAAACCGATACCAGATCGTAAATTGACTATAAAAAATCAATCTGCTGCTTCTGAATCTACGACAAAGAACTTGAGCCTTAAAGACAAAGTCCAACGGTGTAATAACTGTAAACGAGAAGGCCATTTTGTACGTCAATGTCCCGAACCTTTAAAGAAATGTACTAGATGTCAAAGGATTGGTCATGAAGCGGAGCAATGTTATACGAGGAATCCAATTGCTCCTGCTACTTTAAAAACCGAAAATGAAAAAGCAGTAAATAGGGTTACCAATAGCAGTAAATATTCAGATAAATATTTTAAGAATGTTAGCGTTAATGGTATAGAAATGGAGTCCTTTGTCGATCTTGGTAGTGAATGCTCAATGGTTAAGCAATCGCAATTGCACAAATTAGGAGAAATTCACATAAATAACAATGATTTACCTATATTGAGGGGATTCGGAAACTCCGTCGTCCATTCCTTGGGTAAAATTAATACTGAAATAGATATTGATGGGGTGAAAGCTAATGTAGAGTTATTGGTTGTCCCTGATGATGTTATGGCAGTACCTCTTATGATAGGCCAAACTTTTACTGAACAGCCACACGTGATGATTCAGAAAACTGGCGAACATTTTGATATTTTATACAGTGGTTTTGACGATTTTGTAAGCTCTAGTAAAGTAAAAATTCTTAATCATAAATGTGCCGAAATAGTTGGTTTAAATATCTTAGAAGTATATACTCAGCCGAAATACAAAGGCGAACTTTACGTTGTTGGAGGCTTGCGTAACGACTTTAACTGTGCTTATTTTATTCCGGAGGGTATATTCCGATTTGATGACGATGGCAATGGGCAAATAGTTATAAACAATTTGAGCTCTAAGCCCTTAAACTTAACAAAGGACATATTAATTTCTCGTGGTATTATTGCAAATCAAGAAAGCCATTGTAATGTTCTTCGTGTTTCTGAATCTAAACAACAACCAATGAATCCTATCATTAGTACAGATTTAAATATATCTGGTGATTTGGATCAAACTGCGATTGATGAACTATTGACATTGCTAAACAAATATCGACATTGTTTTGCTTTCTCTCTTTCCGAGTTAGGACACTCGTCTGTTTGTGAAATGAGTATTGACTTGCACAATGGTGAACCGGTTGTTTATAGACCCTATAGACTAGCTATGAAAGAAAAGGAAGTAGTTAGAGAAATGGTAAACGAATTGTTGGAAAATGATATAGTGCGACCTTCAGTCTCCTCATTTGCTAGCCCTATTGTTCTAGTACGGAAAAAGAGCGGCGAATATCGCCTTTGTATTGACTACAGAGCCTTGAATAAGAATACCGTCCGCGAAAACTACCCAATGCCTTTAATAGACGACCAAATTGATGCTTTAGCTGGTAATAATTTCTTTACTGCCCTTGATATGGCATCTGGGTATTATCAAATATCTATCAAGGAGCAAGATCGTCATAAAACATCTTTCGTCACGCCGGAGGGTCATTATGAATTTAACAGAATGCCTTTCGGCTTGGCAAATGCCCCAGCGACTTTCCAACGAATGATGCATCAGGTTTTGGGGAGTTTACGCCATAAGGAGGCTATGGCATATCTGGATGATATAATTATTCCATCTACAACCATAAAAGAAGGAATGGAAAGATTAGAGTCTGTTTTGATATTGCTGGCCGAAGCAGGTCTTACACTTAAATTGTCCAAATGTGTCTTCTTTGGGCGCTCTGTCAACTACTTAGGTTTTATTATTTCTAGTGAAGGTATCCAACCAGGATCTGATAAGTTGAAGTCTGTAGAGAAATTTAGAATACCAGTAGACAAACATACCGTTAGACAATTTTTGGGGTTGACTAGTTTCTTTCGTAGGTTTGTGAATGGTTTCTCGATAATAGCTAAACCATTAACGCAATTGCTTAAGGACAAGGCTGCATGGGTATGGGGCCCTGATCAACAGAATGCATTTGATACCCTTAAATCAGCTTTAGTACAAAAGCCAATATTAGCTCTGTACAACCCAAAATCCGTTACAGAATTACATACCGACGCTTGTAAAATAGGTATTGCGGGTATACTATTACAGAAAGACGAAGGAAACGTTTTAAGACCGGTAGCCTATTTTAGTAGACAGACCAGCCCTGAGGAACAGAACTATTGTTCCTATGATTTGGAAACCTTAGCCGTTGTAGCTTCTCTACAAAAATTTCGGGTGTATCTAGTAGGGATTCGCTTCAAAATTGTTACCGATTGCAATTCAATAAGAGCCACCTTTATGAAGCGTGATATGATCCCTCGCGTAGCGCGTTGGTGGACTCAGATGCAAGAGTTTGACTGTGAAATAGAGTATAGAGCAGGAACATCAATGGCACATGTGGACGCTTTGAGCCGCAACCCATCTACCGATACTAATAACCAGTCTGAACGAATCGTCAATACAGTAACTGAAACTGATTGGCTTTCAACTGTTCAAAACTCTGATTCCGAGATAAAAAGGATTAGTGGGATTTTATCTAATCCTGAATTTGAAGATATCGTAGACATAAAAAGCAACTACAAATACAAAACCGGAAAACTTTTTAGAATCACAGCTGAAGGCGATAGATGGGTTGTGCCTAAGGGCGTCCGCTGGCAAATCGTCAAGCAAAACCATGACGATATAGGTCATTTCGCCGTAGACAAGACGTTAGAGCGTATAAAATCTCATTATTGGTTCCCAGATATGCGCTCTTTTGTCACTAAATATGTAGGCTCCTGTCTTGAATGTGCATATAGCAAAACACCTGGTGGTAAGAGACCTGGTTTCTTACACCCCATCCACAAAATAGACACTCCATTTGACACAGTTCATATGGATCATGTTGGCCCATTTGTACGTAGTAGTAGAAAGAATATGTACATTTTAGTATTGATTGACGCATTTACAAAATATATTTATCTGAAACCGGTAAAAAGTACAAAATCCAAAATAACTGTAAGTGTTTTAAATGAATTCATTAGTATATTTGGCGTACCTAAACGTATAATATCCGATCGGGGTACATCATTCACAAGTGATCTCTTCAAAAAATTTGTAATGGACAAGGGCATCAAACATATTTTAAATGCCGTTGCTACCCCGAGGGCTAACGGGCAGGTGGAGCGATACAACAAGATTATCATTGACGCTTTAACTGCTAAATGTATTGGTTCCCCTGATAATAAATGGGATGACCACCTGCCTGATGTTCAGTGGGGTATCAACAACACCTTTAACAAAGGCATAAACAAAACTCCTGCTGAGGCTTTGTTTGGCCTAAGGCTACAGGGCCCTGATAGCAAAGTAACTTTAATAATTGATGATGATATTGGGGTAGCAGATAAGAGCCTTGAGGAGATCCGTACTGAGGTATCCTCTCATATAAAAACAACACAAGAAGCCCAAAAAGCAAATTTTGATAAATCCCGATATGAACCGGTCAAATATAGTGTTGGGGATTTGGTAAGGGTAGAGCGTCATATTCCTGCTACAGGAAGTAGTAAGAAACTAATTCCCAAATATCAAGGGCCTTACAAAATAACACATGTATTTGATCATGATCGTTACCAGGTTGAAGATACACCATTATCGAGGAAAGGAAATAAAAAGTATTCCAATGTTATAGCCGTAGACAAATTAAAACCCTGGGTATGTTTCAAACGACCTCACGATGACACTTTAACAAGTGATAAAGAATCTGTCAATGAATCAGACAGTGAATAATTCTCCATGTATGTTACTTTAATATACCTAGTAGCAACAAATATATTATAAGTAGTACCAATGGGGTATATTCATGTTATAGGACAAATTAGGACCTATTGGGTCCTTACGTAAATTGTGACCAATTGGGTCTTTATGTAATTTATGACCAATTGGGTCATTATAAAACTTACGACCAATTGGGTCATTATATGATTGACGACCGATTGGGTCATTGTGTAGAAATAATTGTGTATACTATATAAGGTTAAAAACAAATAAACTTCTGAAATTAGTTTGATCGCCTTCTAATTATTTGTTACAGAATGACTGTTGCCAAGTACGAGGACGTACAATAATAGGATGACCGACTGTTAGCAACTGATATATGCGTTTATTACGTCATACGTCAAACTCGTACATGGTTGCAAACATAGTTTTAAATATAATTTAGATTTATAAAAGTAAAACAACATAGATATAAGTTAGTTTTCTTTTGAATTGTTTTAATCAGAGGCATGGCGCCCTCCCCACCCCTTTACTATAAAAAGGAGATGCCGCCATTGCCCCGACCCCTCTTCGGCTCCGAACAGCCAGAGGAATCCCACTATCCGACCCCGTCGCACTCGCCACCGGAATAGAGTGCGTAGAGTAGGATTAGCTCCGATTACTGGTGACCGCCCGGCGGTCCCGGGTGACTTGCACCCAGGATAGGCCCTTCTGGCAACGTAGCTTTCGGCCCATAAGGCAAAAGATGAGAGTTGCTGCTCTCTAAAGGCTTTTGCCATTGTTTCTCAGATTGGCCCTTCAGGCTTGCATGCACGCATACGCGGCCCATCAGGCAATACGAGAGTTTGCTGTCTCTCCAAGCCTTGCGCACACAGGCAACGCCCAAAGCCGAGGTCCGTCCCTCCTGGGGGCCCTTTGGTGATGTTGTCCATAAAGGTTGAGGGCACTCTGCCCTCACCTCAAACGCCCGGTGAAGTAGCGAAAGCTCACTTGGAGCTAGCTACATAGTCCTTTCAAAAAAAAAAAAAAAAAAAAAAAAAAAAAATTGCCTCGATCAGTTCGTTTCCGACGTTGGTGCAGTTAACATCTAAAATTGTAAGTGATTATTGTTTTTTATTTCTTTGTAACAATGTTATATAATGTGTGCATTATTATTTTTGTTTGTTTTAATTTACTTAAATGCCTGTAATTGATGATAAAAATATATTTCTTAATTTTAGTGAATTTAATTTAAATAATGTAGCATATTTTGCCAAATTATATTAATTATAAATTGATTAAAGCCTTTTATTTTACACATGTTTAGGCACTCAAGTAATTTAAATAATGGAAATAAGTAGGTTACGATGGGACATAGTGGGGTTGTCTGAAGTCCGAAGAGAGGGAGAGGGCACGACAACCCTTAAGTCTGGTAACCTACCCTACCACCGGGCGGGAGGGTGACTTAAAAAGTCACAGCATGGTGTCGGGTTTCCCGTCCACAGGTCATCACCATGCTGGAAATACCGCCATCAAAAGTATTTCCAGCATGGTGACATACCTCATACTCAGAGTATCTAAAAGATACTCGCTGAAGGTCATACAGGTGTACATGCCGACCGGGAAATACTCAGATGAAGAGATGTATGAGGACATTAGTAGGGCCATACACGCTTCCACGACCTATTTTACGGTGGTTTTGTACTAACAATATTCCGCAGGAGTCCTCCGAACACCAGATTCCATGGACATCTTAGCGTTTTTTACGTGCCGGATAACCTCAAAACCTCTGTCCACGGCTTTTTTCAGCTCCTACTTCTGAATCATAAAATTTTCTTATCTTACTATGATAATTTTCATAAATAAACAATCCTTTTTTGTAAAAAGTCCTTTGAACACTCAGGATTTGCACTGTTTTCATTATTTTTCTGTTTCACAAAATCGACGCCATTATATGATTGTTTTGATTAGCAGCGCCGCGCGAGGAAAGAAAAAGAACTAAATACTTCAATTTGCCGCGTCATTTTGTAAACGGCAATTGAATTGTCTATCAAATATTAGGCATATTATATACTGACAAGGCAATTCACAGTTTGCCTTCGGCATATTCCAAAAGAGCGAGCGTTTGTAAACAGACGACGCCGTTTGTAAAACGCGGAATCATACAATTTGCCTGCGACATATACATAAAAATAGACAATCATACAAAAGCCGCCATGCATTTTTAAGTTACGATCAAAACCTTGTACACCATAGTTGCCGAGAGTTAACGTGTAGGACAGCAGGTTTTGAATAGTCACGTAAGATATATTTAGAATTGTTCCTATTCTGCACTATAAAACACATTATAATAATCATTCATACTTTATTTGACCGAGAAAACAGCCAAGCCAAGACAGTGAAACGTTTCCTTTGAACAAAAATGCTTTCGTCTATCCTGGTGTTTTCTTCTAAGGGTCGTTTTTCTAAACCGGTTCTCGGAAATTTTTGTGAGCACGTTCGATTATTAGAGGTATATTATTTTTGTCGATAATTTTTTTTGACGGAAATTGTTCTGAAGCGCCATTTGTGAGTTTACTGTGATAATATTCTCGAGGTCTACCACTCCTAGAGCTACAAGTCATTAATATGGATTATTATATTTCAATGCGTGCACCATAATCGACCACATAAAGGTATTTCAGCAATTTGCAATTAATCATTGCATCGCATCATGACACAGTCGTACAATGAAAACTGTAATTGAAATGCGTCGGACATACGAGTTCTGCTTATTTCTCATGTACCTACCTCGTTTATTATATCTTAATAAATATTATTGATTTTAAAACTGAACATATTTTCTGCTATGAAGCTACAGGGTCCTGTTATTATTTTAAGGAAAATATAAAAAATTAAATCCAATATAGAGCTCGCAAATGGAACTATTCTATCAAATTATTTAAGCTATTGTTTCGTGATAAGAATAATTATTAGTTACTTTTACTTTAGCAAACGTTGTAACCTGAGTACTTGTTATAGTTTTGTTAATAATTCATTAATTTTGGACATTTTACTAGTTTAGAAAATATATTTAATTTGTTACTAGTTTATTAGTATTAAATGCAAATTTATTAACTGTCTGTATGTGTACTTAAATAAATAAACGAAACTAAAATAAAATTTATTTTTATTCAATTACACTTTATGGTTTTTTTATGGTAAAGTTTTCGTTGACAAAAAAAAAAAGTTTTCCTTTACAAAAAAGAGAACGTGTCTAATAGGAGTAAGTTGTGTTGGCGTTTACTTTTTTGTTTCGAGCCATTTAAAGCAACACACTGTATCTACAAAATTGTGAGCAACAAAACGGCAATAATTTCTCAACCTCAAACAGATAAATTATTATATAACTATACAGAACTAACAAACATTTCGTAATTAAATCCAGAAACTATACAGATATTTGTACAAAAGATTACGTACTAATTCGGTATATTTCGGTGCCGTACTAATTAAAATGATACCGCTGTTGCCACGTTTGAACAATAAATCCAAATTTAATTTCAATGCTATAGTAGATTGCCTTAAATTGATAATCCAGAAATAAGCCTTTGGGGTTTCATATCGATTCCAATTTAACATTTAATTAGTAACATATGATTATACCGTCAAATTTCATTGCTGGTATCATATGTATTTGTTAGTTCTGCACTTCGCTTTGGAAGCAGCATTAAACTTAGCTATAAGTAAATTTTGACGTCAACAATTGTTGAGAATGACAACTAATATTAATTGTCATATTTTACATATGACAATTAATATTAGTTGTGGAAGAGCCACGCTACCGGCAAAATTCATTTTTGCTGATAGCATGAATAGGCCGGCTCGTCCGGGGAAGTACCAAACTCTCACAGAAAATCGACGTTTTGAGTAGGAGCTTTACCGCTTCTATGCTTCGTTCGGTGACTGAGAGAGCCGGAGACCCATCCTACCCCCATTTCCTCCCCCTATGTCCTTTCCCCAATTCCTTGAAAGGCCGGCAACGCTCCTATTACACCCTGGTGTTGCAGTTGTCCATGGGCAGCGGTGGTCGCTTACAATCAGGTGACTCGCGTGCCCGTTTGCCGCCCTTTAACATAAAAAAAAAAGTCTTGACGTTCTTGATGAATGGGTAGAAATGTTAAACTTGCGTCAGGACACGTGACCAGATCGAAACGTCCTAAGAAGGACTCGTGACCTGAAAACTTATTTAGCGGTGTTGTGCACTTATTGGGACGGGTAAAAAATGTTAAACTCGTGTCAGGATACGTGACCTGATCAAAAATCCGTAAGACGAAACGTGACCTGAAACCGCCGCAAAGGCGAGTTTTTTCTTCTGCCAGCACTCCCGGAGTGTAACCTGTTGTTTTTTTATTTCTTGGGTTATTTGTAACTTTAAACATATAAAATACAGCAGGCATTCCTCACGTATTTTCCCCTTGCGGGGTAGACAGAGCCTAGGTCTATAGGACCATTTAGGTACGTTGAATATTGGATATTTCGGATTATAAACAAAAAGCCGGTTTTTTCTTCCTTTTGAGGCGCGGAACCCTAAAAACATAATAAATAAGTAGAACATCGCCTCTATTGTAGTTTAAATTTAGATCTCACTACGTCTCATTTCATGCGAGGCAAACACAGTAACAGATACGATCAGAAATCCAATAACTGCGTATTTGCACGCGTATTTATTTGCTCGTCTTGTTGTTATAGGGGACTTTGTCACAATAGCAATACATGTAAAAAGCTACACACAACAAGGCAGACGTTTTATTCAAAACATGTTGGTGGATACTGATCAGTTCTTAATTTTATTTAGTGTTGGCTGGAGACTACTAATATTAATTGAGGAATCCGTACCTTAAAAATATGTATAGAAATCCTCATAGGATCCACTTCGTTGTCAATCCGTACCTTAAAAATATGTATAGAAATCCTCATAGGATCCACTTCGTTGTCAATCCGTACCTTAAAAATATGTATAGAAATCCTCATAGGATCCATTTCGTTGTCAATCCGTACCTTAAAAATATGTATAGAAATCCTCATAGGATCCACTTCGTTGTCAATCCGTACCTTAAAAATATGTATAGAAATCCTCATAGGATCCACTTCGTTGTCAAGTCAACTTTATGTCAAGATGGTTTTCCTCATTTTTGAAATTAATATACACTTGATTAAACATATAGCTTAGTCCCTTGAAGCTGAGATTTTTATAAGTTAATGCCAGTCGTTTAAATGCTAATCCTAGCTAATACTATAAATGCGAAATTGAGTTTGTTTGTTTCTTTCTTTCTTTGTTACACTTTCACGTTGTAACTACTGAACCGATCATCATGAAATTTTGCATGCACGTTATCTAGGAAAAAGTACTGAAGGGATCGATATTGACGCGGGCGGAGCCTCGGGCGAAAGCTAGTATCACATATTTGTTCTTTTGCTAAAATTTAGCATGGAACAAAGTCTTAGAGCACAAGTTAAATTTGTAGTTTCATTAAAAAAGAAAAGGTTTTTCGTAGAGAACCCTCGCTGCGCGAGTTCATCTAGAACCTATATTAGTTTTTTAGATGTAAGAACGATGTAGACATGTAACATTTCAATTATCATGTTGTTCCCAACATTTGCAAATTTTCAGCGATATAGGTACGAGTTATACGCCTGAATGCTATTATGACCATTTATTTCTTTTTATTTATTTATTCATGTACACAATATATATTAATATAACAAAGTTACAGAAGGAAACTTAAATACATAAGTGCTACTTATTTCAATAGAAATTTCTTCCAGCAGACCTGAGAGAGGAAAAGGAAAAATAGAGGCAATTGGCGTGACCGTGTTATCACTAGGTAAATTGGAACTAGTCTATCAATTCAATAATGTTTGTTGTTGATTATAAACCTTGATGCTATTTCGAATTCCCAGAAAGGTTTTCAATATATTATCGTGGAAAATAGATCACATATTCAATTTAAATTTCGCATTACAGAATAAATAGCTGATTTGCTTTCAGATCAAAGAACTGATCTGGTTCAGTATGAAGAAAATCAAAATCTCATTTACAGTCACTCGTTTATGAGTTTTGAGAAAATTGTGAGCACGTACTTAGCTTTCGGCCCATAAGGCAAAAGATGAGAGTTGCTGCTCTCCAAAGACTTTTGCCACTGTTTCTCAGATTAGCCTTTCAGGCTTTGCATGCACGTATGGCCCATCAGGCAATATGAGAGTTTGCTGTCTCTCCAAGCTTTGCGCATACAGACAACGCCCAAAGCCGAGGTCCGTCCCTACTGCGAGCCCTTTGGTGATGTTGTCTATATAGGCTGGCACTCTGCCCTCGCTTCAAACGCCCGGTGATGTAGCGAAAGCTCACTTGGAGCTAGCTACATAGTCTTTCCAAAAAAAGTCAAACAATGAAACAAGTCAAAATACAAAAATAAAATAAAAATAAATACAATACATTATAGGGTGCTCACTGAATGTTTCCGGTGCAAAGGTGCCTAAAACACTAGCCGCACTAGCCGCCAAATCTCTCATATTGCCTGATGGGCTGCTCTTTGTTTGACCCATTATTTGTGACTTTTATGTAACATATATCTAATAAAATATTCGGCTATCCGTTTGTTTATCTATATCGCCTGAACGTCACTGTGCGACGGAGGTCGTCATCCAGCGATAGCATATCCATTGTATACTGATTCCATTATCCAGGATCAAAGAGCTCGAGTCTAGTTGAACATAAATCACCCTTATAGGAACATTACTGACGCGTGTACCGTACCCATGCCTAATATTTTAACGTACAGGTAATAAGATTCACCTTTCCCGGAATATGGTAACCACACGGTGTGATTTTGAAAAAGTTTTTAATGTATACGGTAAACTGAGGGGAAAAAAGGAAAGAGAAAATTAAGTTAATCGATTCAGGTGTTACTTTGCAGAAGTCAAAGTTACATTTACTTTGTGTGCTTCCGCCACCTGTTAGTTCATGCAAACTATTGCTGGCCACTGTTAGTCCCTTTACGACCGCCACCAATAGTTGATGCATACAACCCTGCATTTTTGCAAACCCAAAATTTTTATACTGTTGGTGGCGGGCATGAAGGGACTATCAGTAGTGGGTGGGCGCTGGCCAGCATAGTTTGCATGAACTAACGTAGCGAAAGCACGCATAGTTAATAATGTAAATATACACGCATAGTATTTTGACGTGATAATGTCTTATAAATCGATTATCGCCGGCTGCACGTACGTAAAAGTGTCACGTTCCGTGTGCAGTCGCAGCGAGAGCGCTGAACAACCGATAGAGAGACACGATTGGCCTAAGCGTTCAGCTTGTGACGCATCTATCTTTTTTCCCCAGTTATCACGTAAAATTATCGTTCGTAAACCGACTTAACACTGAATGTAACCGGCTTTTATTATTGACTTTTTATTAAGGACAGAACGCATATAGGCTCAATTAACAAATATGCCAGACAAAGTTCTAATTAGAATGAAATTAATGGATGATCAGATTCGCGTGACTTCCGGCGAATATTTTCGTTAAATTTTGTTGAAATTTGAACTTTATTTGTATTCTGTTAGAGCCGATTATGCACAGTAAATTTCTCAAAATTCTACTCGATTCCGCGTCAATATAAATTAAGCCTCGCAAAAATGTTAATCGGCAGGTTTTCCTTTATTTTTCCAGCTATTAATAAATATATTTGTGAGAAATGAGTCTGCTAAGCTAAAATGGGACTGGGCGGGTCACGTATGCCGTATGAGCCCTGAAAGATGGTTACGTCTGATGACGTCATGGGTACTGACGGAAGGCGTTCAAGAGGGAAGCCAAGAACGGAATGGAGAGACAAGCTGTATGCTTTCAATGAGGGATGGCAAAACATAGCAATGGATAGAATGCCACTATGTGGAAAACAGAACTGATGCTCAGCAGTGGGACATAAATAGGAAATAAAAACAACGGGTTGCACTCCAAGAAGAAGTAAAAACTCGCTTTTGCTTTCTCAAGTCACGTGTCCGTCTTACGAATTTTCGATCAGGTCACGTGTCCTGACGCGAGTTTAACATTTTTTACCCATCCCAAAAAGTGCACAAGTCGCTATAAATGTTTTCAGATCACGTGTCCGTCTTACGAATTTTCGATCAGGTCACGTCTCCTAACGCGAGCTTAACATTTTTTACTCATGCCAAAAGTGCACAACGCTGCTTTAGTAAGTTTTCTCTTCAAAAACTACAAATTAATACATTTACTCATCTATCATAATACAAAATACAACAGACTAAATAACAATCGTTGACAAATTTGGCCACCCTACCAGACACCTCGGAGGGGTCGGTCCTAACGTCAGATAATAATTTAATCTGTACATTTCACTTTATCTCGTTTCAACAAAGACGAAGTACTGAAATTATTCATCCACCTATTCGCACCCTTTTATCCTTATTAATCTTTAGTCACAACTTTATCACATTAAGTAATCTTAGGGTGGTTTGGCGTATTGTTCTGCGCAGTTATTTACGAGGAGGTAACTTCTACATTTTGCCGCGTTAAGGAAATTTATACATATGTATAAATGTAAACGTGTATTAAATTATCATTTGATAGGTGCCTTTGGGCAGTGTAACATTCACACCCTTACCTTAATTTTTCCTATCACCCTCTACTCCATGTAACATTTAAGGAAACTAATTTTCATTTTTTAAACAAGCGTAATCGTCGTCATGGCCAGAAAATGTGATCGTTTATTTGTCTTACAAGGACCCGTACGTTGTGTTTTGTTTAAATCAGTTACGAAGAAGTTGTTTAATACATTTGATTAAAGGAATGCACGCATAAAAATAAAAGCAGGACTAAAACTATCACTTAGCTTTGAATTACTGCCGACGTTGATACTGAGTCGCCTCAGTGATGTAGTGACGCCTCATCATGTCCCGTATGATAATCTCGCCTCGCGATTTCTGTCGTCTGCCATATCAGGAGTGTCTCGATTCGCGTTCACGCATGAAACAGGTTTTCCCACAAGTTTATATTCATATAATAGAAATATGATGGGGTCTTACAGGTCATGTTATAGTAAATAAAATATACATATAATATTCAAGTTAAACTAAGCTATAAAAACCAATTTAAACTCCAAAACTCCATCTAGAAGAAAATGTATTGAGGCAGGTCATAAGACCTGTAGAATTCCTATGAAAAAATTGGATATATGCGGGTCTCCCATCCATCCTAGCAACCCGCCCACACTATAGCCAGTTCCAAGACAGAATTGGAGGGTGCTGATGTTCCACATGCACCTGGCTATAAGTGTCCTGCGACCTGGCTGATCGACCTTCTAACCTAGATTCCCTAGACCCTATTTCCTATCCTACTTCGTCTGCAGACGTCTTTAACCTACTTTTCCTAAGCCTACGCTACGCCGGTGACTCTTCCAGATCACCTAGCTCTAGATTTATAATTACAGCTATCAATTCCAGGCTCAAAACCTCATTCTTTCGACAATATTCCCTAGAACTGCGGCTGTCTACAGTTAGCTTCCCTCGCTGCGGCTACTGCCGTATCTAGACGAAAGCCTTAAGCTTTGAGTAGAAAATTGTAGCTACTATGTCTTATGACTGCAAAATAATTATAATTAAATTAATTGAGTAATAGTGATATGGTGGAGTCTACAAAAGTCACCAGACGCTCTAACCCCTGAATTGGCAACACATCGACTCGCGATGGGTGTCAAATTTCGCCGAATTGGCAGGCCATCGCGAGTCGCCGGATCGCGCGCATTTTAATTTACGCGGTTAAAATTAATAGACAAGCTGTTCCTATCCCTTTCTTACGATACCATTAGCTAAAAGGATAGACAAGGATAAGATTATATTTGCGAAAAGCGCCCCCTTTCGAACAAAAAGTTGAATATTTTTTATGTTGAACTACATAGTGTGTTGCATGTTCACCTGCGTATACGATAGTGTGTTTGAAGAAGAAAAAAAGTGTCATAATTTGTTATTGAGCTGGAATTACTGCTGAACCATCATGCCTGGTTAAGTACTGAATATGTTAAAGATAATGGTTTACTGTAAAACGACTATTTACTATCGAATAAATCCAAATTACCACCGGTACCTCAAATGTTACGTACATTACTTGGACACAATTTCGTAAAATTTTCAACGAAGCTTCACTTATTTTAGTGATAATATGTATGTAATCGCTAAATAATATATCATATATTATGTTTTAAGTGCAAAGGAATCACAGATTCACTTTGATTTTGTCCAAAATAAATTTTAATTTACGTGTTATCGTAATCCCGAGCAGCAGCTGCTCGCCGCCATTTTGATTTAGGGGTCAGCGACTTTGGTCGGGCGTATTACGTGTACGTAAAATTAAGTGGACATGGCATTTTTACAAGCTTTTTCTATAGTTTCTATAGTGTGTGCTCAGTTTCATACAAATCAACCGTGCTCAAACTAGTATTTTTTTTTTTTATAATATTTGACTGTTGAATGATGATTTTGTTTTTAGAATGTATTTATTTATGCGTTTAATTTTATAAACTACTCCTTCAAAATTAATTTTTACACGATTGCTCAAAATAGGGAGTGTATCGTTTTTAGATTTCATGTATGTGAGTTTTGTTATTCTACCATAACTTCCAAATGGCTGAACCGATTTGAATGTGTATAGTATCGTTAGAATCCTTACGTCTGCCTGTCATTGTTTGGGAAGGTAGATGTGTTTTATTTTTCCAACGGACCAAGACTACGAGTGCTTTGCGTTTTGGATATTCGACGTGTTGGAAGACCAGTCAGTGTTGGGATTCCGTAGTGAATAAATTCCCTCTGAAGAGTTTGGTGTTTTACTCCAAATCCTGAACCCTAACCACGTAATAATATTTTGCCCCATGTTGTACATCGTTTAAAGTTTCCTTCAGTATTTCTTTTTTGCAGTAATCGGTTCACACACACGTTTTCAAAGATTTTTAAAACGAATCAGTAATTTTAATATGAAAATGTAAATTGACGTAAAAATTGCCATCAAGAGTAAATTTTTTCAATTATTTTACCTTATTTTATTTAAAATAATGGACTTTGTCTTTAGCTAAATCATTTGAGCCGCCAGTTTGTTCCGCATTTGCGTAAGCAGTTAGTAGTTTAAGAATTCAAATGTAAAATGACAAGAAAAATTGCTTGTGAGAGTCTATTTGTGACCAATTTAGGGCTTGCTTACTTATTTGAATTATTAAAACATTGATGACTATATTTTAGTTTGGTTCATACATTACGTTGTCATAAACCTTGATTATTGAGCGGGCCGTATGCTTTGTTTTTTGAAAGTATTCAAGAATAAACCATCGGTAGGCCGTCTGCTTTGTTATTTGGAATTATTGAAACATTGATTACTATATTTAAGTTTGTTAGTACATTACATTGTCATAAACGTGGTGGGCCGTATGCTTTATTGTTTGACCGTGTTCAACAATAAGCTATCGGTGGGCCGTCTGCTTCGTTATTTGGAATTATTAAACATTGATTACTTTATTTAAGTTGTTTAACACATCACATTGTCATAAACCTGAATTGTGGGGTGGGGGCCGTACGCATTGTTGTATGACCGTATTTCAAAAAAAGCTATCGTAGGGCCGTCTGCTTTGTTATTATAAATTATAGAATTCTATGCTGGTCTGGGAGAAACGAAAAAACATAGAATGTGCCAGCTGCTTCTCTTCTTGCGCAGATCGTAAAAGCCGATCGAGAGATTGGGCTAAAATCTGCGGAATCATGTCATTAGGCGATGCGGCTAGCAACTATTTTGATTCCGGTTTCCATCACACGCCCACCAACATGCTAAATGTGGCCATAAGATCTTATAGACCTAGGCTCTGTCTACCCCGCAAGGGAAAAAGACGTGATACTATGTATGTATAGATTTTAAAGTAACCATATTTTGATACTGTCTTGAAAAAAAAAGATTCTCTAGAATATCACACTTTACTTCATAGGGTAAGTATGTAGTTGAAATGCCACATCCAAACCAAGCTCAACTCCATGGCGTTATTGACGGCCATTGTTTACAAAATTTCATTATTTTTTTCGATTTTAATGTATTTTTTGTAAATGTTTTTATCTAGGAACATATGTATTTTATTTTATATATATATTGTAAAATAATCCTTTTAATAGGAGTTATAATTATATTTGGTATATTGTGTGGTTTTATTAGTGAAAAAAATAATTTCCTGACAGACCAATTTTTCCTTACTTTTGTCATAGTTCGAAAAAATACGTTCAAATTCCTTTGTATACTAACTCTAGCTCATCAACATCTTTGTTTAGGTTAAGCTAATAAACGTAGCGATTAATTAAACTCATAACAAACGGCATTCACCGTTTCAAGTTCCCAGAAAGAATTATGTGACAGTGAGCATTTTTTTGTCAAGTACTTGAGCGGCGGCGGGAACACATGAGTGTTTCGTTGTGAATGCTGAAAAAAATTGTATTGGATGGTATAATGTTTAAGTATTAAACATATAGCTGATTCATTTTGGAGAAAATAAATCAAAACAAAAATGTTATGTATTGTATAATTTTCCAAATAATTGGTTTTAAATGTACAAAACCGGAAAAATTAAAAATTACTACTTTCAACTTGAAGTTATAGGATAAAAAGCAGGCGAAATTCAAAAAATAAACAGTCGAATATTTAGATTGTTTCATTACGATTACAAAATGATACAATACTTGCTAGTTGTCATACAAAAATATAGTTATTTCAATGTTTTTATGCACGCGGGGAAAATTTTGAAAATTTTCCCCGCACGCCCCGCCACTTAATGACATTAGAACAAAAATGGCGGCGCCAATAGAGGGGCTAACTAATAAAATAAATTTAGTAATAGCTTCTGATAATTTAAGAAATGTTACAAAAAGCAAGTGTCAGAGTAAGGACTTGATGAAAATACGTCCCTATCAAACACCTAGTACTATTTCAGATCCATTACTATATTGACATGATCTCCAGCTAGACATCAAGACATTCACAAGAAATAAATACTTAAACAAATATGTATAATGCAGCGACTCATAATCTCACTTTTCAACGTAGACTGGACTGTACAACCTCGCCTTCTGACATTATCACACAATGTTAATTGTCATGCAAATATATGAAGAAATATAATAGAATAATAAGGTTTATAAAATAATAAAATATAAATTTCATACAACCTTTGTAGCGTGATGTTAAATTTACCAGGAGATATCTGCGCAGTCTTGTGAAGATTCGCCCCTACTTCACTAATCACTTAATTATATATTTAAAATTTACAGCAGATTTTTGATTTTCATATTAATTTAACGCGAGATTTAATACAAATTATTTTAAAGACTCGGAACAACAAGCTTGTCTCCCGTAATTATCGAATTAAGTGTGATTTTCTAATTTTTATACGTTGTTTTAATTAATTTTCTTTGAGACACTCCCGACTAACTCAAAAATCGATCCGTACACGAAACTCTAATAATTAATCTTTGCTACGACTATGCGTACACGCATCCCAAGCCCGACTACCTGATCCCTTCCACCTCCGTCACTGCCAATCTCCCTGTCTTAGCCACACCCCTAAATTCTCCGAATTTTACTTAATTCACCCTGAATGGCTAAGACAAATATAGCTATCCTTTTCTTTTATTGATAAATGCCCCTCCTTAGAACATTGAGTCAAAGCGAGTTTTATTTAATAATTGTAAAGCACAGTATTATTATATAAGTATATAAATAAAAAAAAATATACGATGAAAATTCTGTAAATGACTGTGTCTGTTACAGAGCGCCCCTTGATGAACGATAAATTTTATGATAAGGAAATTTTGAGTGAATCACATTAGATTATTGTTGTTATATTATAAGATTATAGCCTACCTTCTAGAACCATATATTCTCATTCTGATTAGAATCTAATCATAATAGTTTCAAATAAAATCCATTGTTATTATATAATTTTTGTTACGCCTTAGAGAAAGATTCATGTATCAAGTTACATGATTAATTAAAGTTCCCATTTATTTTGTTGATCAATAATAAAGTCTTCACATTGTTTAAAATGCAAGAATGTTATATTTAATTAAACTATATTCTAATCAATTCAGTAGTATTAAACTATAATAAATACGTATAACACAGCAAACGCAATACGTATTAAACATAAAGATCGAGTTTTAATGCTGATGAGGTTATAAAATTATTGATCAGTTTGAAAGTACGTACACGTATGATATTAACACATTCTTATCCAACGTGGGCCAGCTAGTGTCCAAGGTCACAAAACCCGATTATTACACTCAGCGTTTTATTGAACGTATATGTAGAGACGTATACTAACGTAATCAATACAGTGATGGATTGCTAGCCGCAGTGCCTTAAAGATACATAGTATGTTTTAACAACATCACAAGTATTCGTAACTAAATATTACCGACTCTACTTTCTTTCTCATCCGTGTATATTACGATCTAAGTACATATCCTATATCCTAACTAATTTATAATGTATGTTTGCTTTAGTTTTCCTTTAAATTTCTCTGCTCTTTTTATTTTATTGCCTTTTTATTTAAATAATAAATAACAAAGAATTTATATTACTTAAATAAAAAAAAAACTTTTCCTAAAAATTGCGCGATATTTTAGCATAAGTAATTGGATTTCATTCTATTTTTAGAAATTGTATATTTTCTATAATTTACAGACAATATCATTATCCATACCATGCAGACGATCACGCTATTTTAAACTAATTAATACACAATGAATTATTGATCACTTAGCTGAATTCGTATGTTCGGCAACGCCCCTATTTCAGTTGCCAGCATATGTCCATCTTTAACTTAGACCCATTGCAACCTGAAATTGATTTACATAGGCTATGATTACTAAATGATATTGAGAAATTTGTATGAAATAACATTAATTTTACAGAAATGAATTATTTGCAGTCTTATTTTAAAACCATATGAGGGTTGTATTGTGTTTAAGTGTTGCGATAACATAACTCCAAGTTCCTAACCATAAATTATGGTCCCTTTAAGAGCACTACTAACTTTACATAACAAGTTGTTTATTCACACTTGTACCTTGTTCAGAATCCCACGAACCTTATCGCTCAAAGATTTAAGTAGGTACTTCATTTGCTTTTATCGAATCCGAGAATTTTGACTGCGTAACAGACCCTCTTTTTTTTTTGTTTTTTCAACATGTGCAAGCCATGTTTCAAAAATAGCTTATTTTTACTGCAGGGCATAAAGAACAATACATATTTGTTGTATTGTTATTGTTAACCGTTTCCTTCCTTTTATTTCTCCCTTAAAATTACAACCAATAACTATTATTGCCTTATAACAAAGGTATAATATACATGTAATAATAAAGAACTAGTTATAAAATCCCCAAGAATCCTTTTCTAGTTTTTTTTTATTTAGTTTATTCATATTATTCTTTGCGATCCTTATGAATATTATTTTCCCAAAATCATAGAAGTGTACCTGTATGTAGCCCTATTGTATGTGTTTCGAGGGTAATATGTTTTTAAACCGAGAGAGTATTCGTTATTGTTCAAACTTCAGCTTTAAGCTTAAAACTTCAGCCTATAAACGACAATAACCTTTTACAATGTTAATTCAATTTTTGGACAGTGTGAGGTTGTGAGGCTCACAGATCCTATTAATCCTACAATAGCACATACGATCTGATTAGACTTTCTAATCAGGAACGTATCTACCATCATGTCCATCCATAAAATTGATCAGCACTTATAGCAAAAACGATTATAATCTATATCCCGAAGTCACACCTAAAACTTACATCTAAACAACTCCATAATACTGTCTTGGAAAATGTATAGTGTAATTTCATCATAGCTTAGCTTCTTGTGGAGTATGGAGTTTTATACAGGTGTTATAACACTTGGGATTATTTCCAAAGGATGATTATATCCATGGAATAATAAAACTAACCTAACACCAAAAATCCCCCTATACAAAACTCGTGTCTGTGATGTGTAGTTTCTAATATTTGGGTAAATAATATTTAAATTTGGAATTCACAAAAGAATGATCCCTAAGATAAACATATCCCCTTTTTTTTGTTTGATTCTCTGTCTACCATAGCCTAAAATTTATTACCTTTATTTTTTTGAAACCACTTAGTGTTTAACTTAAAGTGTGACGTGAAATATTATGCCATCAACAATCCCATAAATAAAAAACAGTACTTCACAACTCTCTTAAGTTCTCGAAAGTTACATGTTAAGATGTTTATTCCCATGCTGCACCAATTCAAAACGTCAAAATTACCAAACTTTACGATGGGTACCTTTTTTTTTTTTGTTTTTCTAATGGCATCTTTATTGCCGTCAATAACTCGGGAATTTTACGAAGTTGTGAGACAATAGCTCCACTAACACGTGCAGATAATAAATGGGTCTCGTAGGGTCATATTGCTTTAGTCAAATTCTTATCTAATTTTAAAACTGCTAAAGAAATGGTATAGGTTTTTGTTCAACAGAAATGCCTTTGTTACCAATTTCCGACATAAGATTTAGTTTTGATTATTTACTTTACTCTAAAGCGGACCCGCCATAAAATCAAGGATAAAATTAAGCATCGTGCTATTTATTCTATTAATCTTGGAATTCTCGTCATCCAAAACATTATAGAAATCATAATATCAGTTTCTTCATTTACAAAACAGTTACTATCTTACTCTTTAGAAAGGTATCCTAATATTATAAATTAGAAAGTAAATTAGTTCGATCATTAGTTCGATACGTTTTCAAGCCTCAATCAATGATCCGATTGTTATAGAATTTTGCATACATACTTTCTAGGTACAAAGAAGGACACAGGCTTCCAAAAGGAACCATTTCCAAGGGACCACTAAAGATGTTAACGAAGTAGCGGTAGAAATTATAAAATAAATTATTATTTCTTCCTTCTATTCATTAGGTAACGATATACCACATCATTTCGTACAGGGATCGAACCTGAAACTTTATGCCTTAAAATTCATTTCGTATTAGTATTAAAGTAAACTAATATTTCTTCCTTCTATTTACTAAAAACTAAATATCACAATATTTCATACAGGGATCGAACCTGCCTGCAATTTCATGCTTCTTATTTTATTTTCTTATACCCTAACGTTTTCTTGTGGTTTCAGTCAGCGATACAACTAAATAATATATATTTGATTGCCATAAAAATTAGTTATTTAAGCGGGAATCGAACCCACCTATATTAAGTATCGTTTTAAACTAGTATCAAATAAAAGAAAATTACATATTTTAGCACGGTATTTGAATCCGACTAAGAATTTGTTGGTATTTGTATTATTCTATAAAAACACCACATCTTTTGAGATGGAATCGAACCTCTCTTAAATTTATCCATGCTAAGTCAAGAACAGATCTATTAAAAATATTTATATTAGGTATAGTTATTTGTTGCAGAAATCATATATCAAAACCTGATGCTGTATGTAATATATATTTTGCGTAGGAAATGAACCTACAGTTTATATAACATAAGTTTCTATAAAACTCTTCATAAATCGGCAAATAATATATTTTTTTATTGTTTAGGAATCGAAACTAAACTAGAAGTCTATAATTGACTACAATTATTTGAAATATAACCATTCACCCTTCTATCATTCTTTATTTCCTTTTAACCATAACTACTCAACAATGCAATAAACATATATTTAGAGCACAGAACAGGATATATTTTACTTTATTAAAATCGTGAGGAAACCAAGGAAATCACCTACTTTTAATTTTAAAAGCAATTAAATTAACTGAATATGTGATTCAGGATTCGAACCCGACTATTTCTCTCTCTCTCTCTGAATAATCTTATTCTATGATTATAATATTTTTTGTTACTGACCCTAACTGTTTCGCCCCTAGCTCTTAATACTTATTCTCAATAAAATAAATTAGACTTACGGAGTATGATTATAACTAAGCAATAAAATATTAAACTTAAATAAAAATATCATCCTTCACTAAACTAGTTCAATTTCAACGATGTTGAACAGTTCTCTATTTTGTATTATAAGAGTTAAACCTACAATGCCTTTATCCTACATATTTCCATAGCAACTTCCAGGTTCTTTTAAATGCGTTCTTGAGCTCAAAGAGTTCAAGATTGTATGACGCATATCCTGGCACTCACGGCACCACTCTGTAACATTCACACCCTTACCTTAATTTTTCCTATCACCCTCTACTCCATGTAACATTTAAGGAAACTAATTTTCATTTTTTAAACAAGCGTAATCGTCGTCATGGCCAGAAAATGTGATCGTTTATTTGTCTTACAAGGACCCGTACGTTGTGTTTTGTTTAAATCAGTTACGAAGAAGTTGTTTAATACATTTGATTAAAGGAATGCACGCATAAAAATAAAAGCAGGACTAAAACTATCACTTAGCTTTGAATTACTGCCGACGTTGATACTGAGTCGCCTCAGTGATGTAGTGACGCCTCATCATGTCCCGTATGATAATCTCGCCTCGCGATTTCTGTCGTCTGCCATATCAGGAGTGTCTCGATTCGCGTTCACGCATGAAACAGGTTTTCCCACAAGTTTATATTCATATAATAGAAATATGATGGGGTCTTACAGGTCATGTTATAGTAAATAAAATATACATATAATATTCAAGTTAAACTAAGCTATAAAAACCAATTTAAACTCCAAAACTCCATCTAGAAGAAAATGTATTGAGGCAGGTCATAAGACCTGTAGAATTCCTATGAAAAAATTGGATATATGCGGGTCTCCCATCCATCCTAGCAACCCGCCCACACTATAGCCAGTTCCAAGACAGAATTGGAGGGTGCTGATGTTCCACATGCACCTGGCTATAAGTGTCCTGCGACCTGGCTGATCGACCTTCTAACCTAGATTCCCTAGACCCTATTTCCTATCCTACTTCGTCTGCAGACGTCTTTAACCTACTTTTCCTAAGCCTACGCTACGCCGGTGACTCTTCCAGATCACCTAGCTCTAGATTTATAATTACAGCTATCAATTCCAGGCTCAAAACCTCATTCTTTCGACAATATTCCCTAGAACTGCGGCTGTCTACAGTTAGCTTCCCTCGCTGCGGCTACTGCCGTATCTAGACGAAAGCCTTAAGCTTTGAGTAGAAAATTGTAGCTACTATGTCTTATGACTGCAAAATAATTATAATTAAATTAATTGAGTAATAGTGATATGGTGGAGTCTACAAAAGTCACCAGACGCTCTAACTAATAAAATAAATTTAGTAATAGCTTCTGATAATTTAAGAAATGTTACAAAAAGCAAGTGTCAGAGTAAGGACTTGATGAAAATACGTCCCTATCAAACACCTAGTACTATTTCAGATCCATTACTATATTGACATGATCTCCAGCTAGACATCAAGACATTCACAAGAAATAAATACTTAAACAAATATGTATAATGCAGCGACTCATAATCTCACTTTTCAACGTAGACTGGACTGTACAACCTCGCCTTCTGACATTATCACACAATGTTAATTGTCATGCAAATATATGAAGAAATATAATAGAATAATAAGGTTTATAAAATAATAAAATATAAATTTCATACAACCTTTGTAGCGTGATGTTAAATTTACCAGGAGATATCTGCGCAGTCTTGTGAAGATTCGCCCCTACTTCACTAATCACTTAATTATATATTTAAAATTTACAGCAGATTTTTGATTTTCATATTAATTTAACGCGAGATTTAATACAAATTATTTTAAAGACTCGGAACAACAAGCTTGTCTCCCGTAATTATCGAATTAAGTGTGATTTTCTAATTTTTATACGTTGTTTTAATTAATTTTCTTTGAGACACTCCCGACTAACTCAAAAATCGATCCGTACACGAAACTCTAATAATTAATCTTTGCTACGACTATGCGTACACGCATCCCAAGCCCGACTACCTGATCCCTTCCACCTCCGTCACTGCCAATCTCCCTGTCTTAGCCACACCCCTAAATTCTCCGAATTTTACTTAATTCACCCTGAATGGCTAAGACAAATATAGCTATCCTTTTCTTTTATTGATAAATGCCCCTCCTTAGAACATTGAGTCAAAGCGAGTTTTATTTAATAATTGTAAAGCACAGTATTATTATATAAGTATATAAATAAAAAAAAATATACGATGAAAATTCTGTAAATGACTGTGTCTGTTACAGCAGTGACATCGATATGACATTGGAACCTTCAAAAACGAGTCTATGTTTTCTTAAGAGGAAATAGGTGGTATTTCCATACAAGCGTAGTCTCCTGATTCCTCGCCGGATAGTACCAGTAGAGCAATGATTTTTTACCAAAAAATCTGTGGATATATTAGCATGTAAATATGTTTGAATTTTTTTCAGAATTGAATTTGAAATGAAACGGCGAGCTCTGTGGCGCAGTGGTTAACACGGCAGCCTGCGACACGGGGTGCCCGGGTTCGATCCCCGGTCAGTCATTGGCCTGGGTCTTGGATGTTTATCTATATATGTATTTGTTATAAAATGTAGTATCGTTGAGTTAGTATCCCAATAACAGAAGTCTCGAACTTACTTTGGGGCTAGCTCAATCTGTGTGATTTGTCCGTATATATTTATTTATATTATTTATGAATTATTTAAAGAGATATAAACCTACAAAATCCTAAAAAAATTGTAAGAATTTCCGTTTTGTTCAAACACCAAGAACGCAATTATATTAGAAAAAGAAAACAAAGAAACACATCCAAAGCTTATTTAATTGGGTTAGGTTTTGAAAAAGAAATCTGGGGACTGCGAAGCGTTAATTTTGTGTAATTTTCATAGGTATTTTCGGTCTCAGCTGGAGTTGTCTCTATTGCAATCTGTAGGGTTCGTTTGGGCATGCGGCGCGGCAGCAATAGATTTTACAAATACCTTTTTTTCAATTCTCTCGAGCGTTGTGTCGCTTAAAAGGCCAGCAACGTTCTTGTCACACCCCAGGTGATGCAGTTGTCTATGGGCAGCAGCGTTATTTACTATCAGGTGATCCACTTGCTCGTATGTCATAAAAAACCGGCCAAGTGCGAGTCGGACTCGCGCACGAAGGGTTCCGTAACGTTCTATAAAAACGGCAAATAATCATGTCTGGTGTATGGGAGCCCCCCTTTAATACTAATTTTAGTTTTATTTATTTTTTTATTTTTAAAACGAATATATAATGAAATATTCTGTGAATATTTAATCGTCTATCTGTTGCCGTTAACAATATCGAGCAAAAATAAGAAAAAAAATCCGTTTGTTGTATGGGAGCCCCCTTAAATATTTATTTAATTCCATTTTTTAGTATTTGTTGTTATAGCGGCAACAGAAATACATCATCTGTGAAAATTTCAACTGTCTAACTATCATGGTTCATGAGATACAGCCTGGTGACAGACGGACAGACAGACAGACAGACAGACTGACAGCGGAGCGATATTAATAGGGTCCCGTTTTTACCCTTTGGGTACGGAACCCTAAAACTATGGAACATAAATTGAAATAAAATGGAATCATTGGCTACCAATACAATTTATCAGTCTACACAGCGTGAAACAAAATGTAATTGAAATTTGCACTCATGTCTGTATTATCAATTAATTTTAATAATAATACAATCGATAAAGGGCGAGGGCCTCTAGTGCGTGAACCCAACGCACACTTACCCGTTTATTATTAAAATTAAATAATGCGTTCAGAAATTTTTTTTCACACCTAACGTTTCGAAATTTTTACAGTTTTCATGTTCGCAGATAGCTTAAGTTGACATTCGTCTATTGTGTTTTAAGAACTATGCAAAACAACCGTTTACAATATTAAACTGTTTAATAATTAACGATTTAATTTAAAACTGTAACAATCGCGAAAACGTTAGAAAACAATACCCGTTTTGCTTAACTTTTATATAACTTTATCGCTTAAGTATTCTTGACAAATATTCCATCTTTTATGACTTTACTAGCTGTTGCCCGCGACTTCGTCCGCGGCAATTTCTGTTGTTATGATTAATTAGGTTTTTTCTTAGTATAGATGAATAATTTTCCCCCGTTTTCAAAACTTTTTTTATTGATGCTTCGCTCCTATTGGTCGCAGCGTGATGTTTTATAGCCTAAAGCCTTTCTCAATAAATGGACTATCCAACACAAAAAGAATTTTCCAATTTGAACCAGTACTTCCTGAGATTAGCGCGTTTAAACAAACAAACAAACTCTTCAGCTTTATAATATTAGTACATATTTTGAAGATTTCATTGTACTTTTATTTGAGAATTTCTTTTAACTGAGTTTATTTCCCGTTGCATCCTTAAGTATTCAAAAAATCGGGTGGGGCTGTGTCAGTTCACGCGGCCGTTGGTTTTAACGTGAAACGTCTATATCAGAGAGTCGCTTTTAGTGTTAAAGACTAAAGACTGAAAGAAAACCAGATGCCGCAATGCAAACTGAAGGTTACTGTCCGATTTTCTGACATGGTACGAATACCCCGTGTATAGTACCGATTTTAAAGACATTTTACGTCAAAAGTAGTTACATTTCAAAGCCTTAGCTTTTCCTTAGCGGTCTTGTACCTACTTGTACTTCTAAAAGTTACCATTTTAGTTTTCTTCACCTCTACACTAATATTTTAAAGAGGAAAGATTTGTTTGTTTGTTTGGATTGAATAGGCTTTGAAAATACTGGACTGATTTTAAAAAATCATTCTCCATTAGAATCCTACATTATCCCTGATGAACATAGGCTATAATAATTAAATACCTATATCTACCCGTGCAAAGTCGGGGCGGGCCGCTAGTTTCTTTATAAATGTAATCTTAATATAAACTTAACCATTTCGATCAAATGAGGAGTATCTAGAGGTGTGCCGTGTCACACTCTTCTTGTCTTCGACCGCTTCTGACTCTTATCTCGCACAGGAGCCCGATGGCCCAGTGTGAGCATTATTAGCGCTTAAACATGTTAAGTAACCCCGACTTCCCTACTGGGATGCAACCCAGTGGACCGCAAGTGGCGTAAAATACTCGAGCTTCTCCGTGCTTCGGAAGGCACGTTAAGCTTTGGTCCCAGCTGTCATCAATTACGGCTGTCGTCGAGCTTGACGACAGCCATAATTGATGACAGCTGGGACCTGGGAGCTATGTCAGATGCCTTTAGGCAGCTTGAAAAATCTGACATCAATTATGGCTACATACACATACGAAAAAAAATCACACAAATTTTACATACGTCTAAATGACTGTGGAGGAGCTCCCACTTATGGACTTTGACGCGTTTTATCTTTACCATTTATTGTTTAATTCACAAATGCAAAAAATACGGTTTCAATATTTTTTGATGATCTAACTGACAGACTTATTTTAATAGTATTATTTTGACTCAAGAAACCAGTCTATTGTATAACTAACATTTTTTAAATGAAGAAATTAAGTGAATTTGACGATTCTACCAGTTGTTTTATGACATAAGATGGCAAAAGAGCAAGCAGGTCACTTGATGGTAAGTGATCACCGCTGCCCATGGACAACTGCAACACCAGGGTGTGACAGGTGCGTTGTCGGCCTTTCAAGGAGTTAAGGGAAGGAAATGGGAAGGATGGGCCACTGGCTCTCTCACTCACCAAACCAAGCTTAGAAGCGGTAAAGCTTCTACTCAGACGTCGATTTTCTGTGACAGTGTGGTACTTCCGCGGACAAACCGGCCAATTCATGCTACTAGCAATTCATTTAGCCGGTAGCGTGGCTCCAGCACGACTAAAGCAAAGCTTTCTCCGATTGTACTGATGACCAATAGGACGATTAGTTTCTGATTAATTCGCCGTCCGAATCTCTCTCCTAAAAACGGTTCACCGAGAGTATCAGACTCTATCTTGCCGAAAGCAACGATGAGATTTTGGATGGTACATGCAAACCCAAATAATGCCTATTCACTCAATATTGCCATAATAGCGGATTCCGGAGCAATGCACAATAACTAAGGACGTAATAACAAAACACTATCGATATCTAGTGAAATCCGGCGAGATTTAGATAAAGCCGGCTGCTGGCGGATTGCGAGGCCTTTTCAATCCTTCAACATTTGGGCAAACAACTCCGCCTCAGATTGTTACAATTTTCCCAAATGGCAGGCTTTATGAACACAATATATATATATATAGTATGAAATTATTTATCTAATGTAAACAATGTAATCAGAGCCTTTAAGGCACGCGGGGACCAAGTCTGGATTGAGTTTCTTCTCACCAGTAGTCGTTCCGAACCTAGAAGTATTTAGATATTGCATATATTTAAAAAATATAAGAAATAAAAATATGACGTTCAAACAGTATTGTTCATGTATCTATTTTTTTTTTTTATCTTTGACAATTTTGTAGCAGTGTTTTAGTGTAAGCAGAGAGAAAATAAAATGGGCAATCAGAGAAAGAAAAACAATATTATTATCCTTACTAAACAAGTTTTTTGCAAAACTTACATTTTCGTGACAAGACTATCCACAACATGCTTCGTCAAAGAGCTACAACGGTTCATCAGCAACAAGCTTCGTCAAAACTTACAAAAAAAAATATCAGCAACATGCTTCGTCAAAGAAATTACAGATAGAAATCCGCTACATGCTTAGTCAAAAATATTAGTCTAAAAGACCACTCCGAGTCGTTCCTGGCCCAAAGGTTCCCATTATACTTGCCGCATTTCCACGTTGTATAGCGATGGAAAGACTTTGAGCAAGGTACGACACAGAGCGAACTAAACTTTTCGTGACAAGATTTTATTATAAACGAATTCACACTGTAAAGTGCTTTTCAAGACAAATCAAATGAACCCAAGCACGATTGGTGTACCTTGTTTAGTTCAAGACTTCCTATCTTCATCATCAGACTAGCGCAACGGTTCCAAATATTGCATTGTCATCCGATGTATGCATGCATGCAAATTTTCAGCTCAATCGGTAACCGGGAAGTGGGTCAAATTTAACTTGCTAGATTTGATTACAAACAAACACCGGGAGTGGCGAAACTAAATTAAAGCCTCTAAAAATTACCTCTTATTTGAAAAGTAAAGTTGCCTTTAAAGGTTCCTCTTTACCGTATTATTATATTACACTATAAGGATAAACTACACTTTATTGAACTGATGATAAATTAAAGGTATTGTAGAAAATGATGAAGACCTTCGGGGGTATAATGCACATTGATTTATTGTGTATTACTGTTTGAGTTCCCAGCATTGTACCTATAAGAAAAGTTTTTCATATAGACTGGCTAAGTTACCTCTGTAAGGGAATGTTGAAGCTACATACATACATAGTGCTCGGTCACCTGTAAAAGTTCATATAGAATTTGCTTAAAAGTCATGTGTGGCTACGAAAAATTATACAGCAATTTCAACCCAAACATTATGTGATGTAAGCACATTTCTGTGGATATAAGGGTCATGATATTGCTCTCTATACATATCGCCTTCCTAATCAGTGCAATCGATTTTAACCTTTACGCTATATATGCGGCTGACTGAATGCCAATAGGCTAGTTTCCTAAAAAAATATAATTAGTCCGTCAGTTAGATATTCAAAAAATATTGGACACGTATTTTTTCTTTTGTCGATTTAACAAAAAATGATAAAGATATAGCCCTTTGAAGTTTCGTGTGACGTCATAGTTTGCTACGATTTTTAGCAAACTTTGACGTCACGAGCCCCCACTCCTGAACTTTGACACGCTTTATTATATATTGCTTATTTGACAAAAGAAAAAATACATGTCCAATATTTTTTGATTATCTAACAGACGGACTAATTGCTATGTAATTATTACGACCCAGGAAACTAGCCTATAGCAAGTGTTAGGATTCTATTAATACCTCTGACATCCAAATCTTATCAGACATTTTGAAGTTTTGGTGAAATGAGGAACACGCTTACACTAACCTGAAAGCATAAAACTCCTTTTTTGGTAATTCGTATAAATAACAAGGCTTATCGTCACAGATACACAGTCGGTGGACCGCAGGGCCAGGAAATTAATAGGCGACCAAAGACTCATAAAAAATAAACTTCAAAGTCTTAGCCATAGACGCAAAGTCGCCAGCCTATGTGTCTTTTACAGAATATTCTTCGGAGAGTGTGCTCAAGAACTGCACGAACTTATACCACCTTCTCCTTTCTTCTATTGGACGATCAGGCGCACCGCTGGGTACCATCCTTACCTTGTTAGAATTCCTAACATTCGTACCAAGCGATTTTCCTCTTCTTTCATTATGCGCACAGCTAAGGATTGGAATTCATTGCCTGCGTCTGTATTTCCGAGCGCATATAACCTGAATCTTTTTAAAGTTAGAGTGAATAGGCTTCTTCTGGGTGAACTCGCTCGATCCTAGACCATATCTCTGCCTTTGGCCTAGATTATGGTCAAGAGTAAACTCATTTAATATAAAAAAAAAAAATATATGATTTAATTATACAATAAACTTACGTAGTGCATGCTTGTTTCATTATGTCACTCGCTGTTGCGAGGCTGGTAGTGAAAATTGTAATTGAACACGATTTCGATGAAACGCGTTTTATTATACTCGTATGTGAATGACGTCGAGTGCCTTTTGTTAAAGAGTGTTCCTGGTTGATTACATCTTAAATTATTCTTATAAATCGGACTCCGAAGCCACCTCTCAAGTTATTAACTGCTCGGTACCTGCCTGGCAATAGTCATCCTGGTCACCCTGTTAGACATCCATGTCAAGAGACGGTGTAGTGTCATCTAGTTTATTTGTAGTATGTCCAGCAGACATGCATTATTTAAGTTTCTGAGACTTATAAAGTATAGTCTATTCTTATTACTTCTTATACCTAAGTGTATTTTACCGTCTATACTATGGGGAATATTCTCAAAAACTTTTTGAATTTGTGCCACCGTCACCTTTCTACCACCGCACCAAAGTCCATCCCCACATCCTTGACACTTGGGTCTCTAAGAATGTCAGAGCGTCACGTGGTTTTTTTCCTCGGGTTTTCCTTGTGTGTCAATAGACCATGCACACCCTGGTGGCAGAGTACTTCGGAACCGCCTCTCGGCCTCTGACGTGGTTCCTTTTACGACTACCAGATGGCAGCCGGGACCACCGGCTTAACATGCCTTCCGAAGCACGGAATCATCTTTATTATCAAACGCAAACGCCTTAACCACTGGACCACGGAGGCTGCTATGAGAGTCCTGGAAAGTGTGAAATGATGATTGGTTGCTATGATTCAATTACACAATACACTTCCGCGGCGGATGTGCGTTTCATCATGTCACTCGATGGTGCGAGAGTCGTAATGAAAATTGTAATTAAATGCAATGTTGATGAACTTGCAAATGAATTGGCATTGAATTGCTTTACGTGTGAATGACGTCGAGTATTATTGATTTGACAGCCTGCGTGTAAATACTTGTACCTACATCGTTTAGACAGGTATTCGGCTGTGGTTCTAAAGCTACTTAAGGAGTTTGTAGAGGCAAGCAGCCGGCCGCAAAAACTTTGCCGAATCATATTACACATGAATCATGTCATTATAGCGGGCCTGGGGCCCAATCTCCTCAGCAGAGCAACCGGGAGAACGCTCAGATGAGGAGGAGGGGGCGTTGAGGTCAGCCTATGCTTGATTTTACCTTAAGTTACTTCGAAATGAATATCAATCCATGCTTCTTCACATGTCGTGTCGTTAGCTCAAAAGTACATTTTCTTTCCAGTAGATCGTTTTTTTACACATCTTTCTAAAGCCTTTAAAAGGTCAGTTTTTGTGCAGCTAGTAGGACATGAGGGGCATGAGAGAAGATGTGACATGGTCTGATCTTCATGACTACATTGACACTGGGCTTCCTAGCTCCTAATATTTCATCCTAGGTCAATGTAACCTCGGCGGGCTATTATGCGTACATCGTCTTACCTCAGCACGCAGGTGACTTTACACTTTCGCTGTCATTGAACCAGACACAAAAGAAATATCAATAGTTAATAGATTCAGGTGTTACTTTGCGGAAGTTAAAGCTACATTTACTTTGAGACAATTTACTTTGCGTGCTTCCACCACCAGTAGTCCGCATGAAGGGACTAACAGTAGTGGGTGGGTGCTAGCCAGCAATAGTTTGCATGAACTAACTGGTGGCGGAAGCACGCAAAGTAAATTGTCTCAAAGTAAATATCAATAGAATTACGTCTACAGGCGGGTAGTGTCAGCGAAAGTGTTAAGCATTTCCATGTGGGTAAATCATGATTGTTCGTGTTCAAAGGAAAATTTTTCAAAAGGAGAAATGTAGTCTTTAGTGGAGGATGTAATTCTGGCCACATCTAAAGCCGAGAATCCAAGTTATCAATCATAAATCGTAGAACTTTATTATCGTTAGCTGATCAACATTCATCAAACGAATTATTCATTTTCAATAGAATAATAATTACGACATGATTGCGATGCGTTCGAATTTCAATTATATTTCGATTCTCGCTGAGTGGCCATGATAAATTGTATTGATAGCCAATGATTCCATTTTATTTTAATTAATGTGACATTATGATCATAAATATTGAGCACAGTTTTATCTACAAAAGCATAGCAGCTCCCGTGCAAGGCACGCGCTACAACGTTTATCGACTATCGCCATTTTGTTTTGCGTAATATAAAAGAGCGAGAGGTGGATAGTTTGTCGCGCAATATAAACGGAGTCGCGAGCGCCATAATAGTAGCAAATTTAAAAATTTCATTGCAAAGAAGTCCGGATTTTACTCGCGTAACGAGCCTTCTTTACAAGAAAAGTAGTTTTTTGACTTTTTTAGTATTCTCTCTCATTCTGACCCTAGAGAATTGTATTCTGACACAGTGTAGATACTCTAGGGTCAGAAAGAGAGAACAACGGACTGACTAATATTTCATCTTATTTTAGGGTTTTGTACCCAAAGGGTTAAAACGCGCCCATATTAAGAAGTGTCCGCTGTCAGTCTGTTTGTCAAAGAGTATATCTATTGAACTGTAAAAGGTGAACTTGAAATTATAAAATTAAGAATAGGAGAAAGAAATTGTTTTTTGCGTGTAGTAGACTTAATTCACCTGGGTTAATTCACCCAGGTTAAGTAAATATCTATACTATTTGGTAGTAGCCGTGTGGTATCCGGCAGAGTAGAATAGGACCACTCCAAGTCTTCCCGGGATGTCGTAGAAGGCGACTTAGGAAATACAAGCTCAACAAAGCTTATAAACATCTAAGAGACCTCTCCAACCCGTCTGGCCAGCGTGGAGACAGTAGGCCAAGGCCAAGTCCTCTGGCTGCTCTGGCCAAGTATAGCCCTAGTAGTACACAGTGGGTCGTGCTTCTGTAGTGGAGACTAAAAAGGACCTGACGATGATGACTATTTGGTAAGTCTACCAAACAGTATAGATAGGTACTTAATTAACCTTCTTTCTTTAGGTGATTTAAGTAATACACAGTTTAGTTTATTCACCTTTTTCAGCATTTTTTTAGTTAAATATTCTTGTAAGATTCCGAGATTTTAATATAGCCTGGCGTTTATATACAACTGATATAATTTTTGATTTCATAAAAAGCATTCGTAATGAGTGTTTATACTTTCATTACTCAGTAATGTAGCTGCTACTAATTTAATAACGTTAATGGGCCCGACTGGACCCGAATGGGCGCTGGGCAGGCCATATAGCAAGATTTACAGATAAAAGATGGACAGCATAAACAACAAAATGGAAAGGACCTATAGGAAAAAGAAGAATTGGACGTCCAAAGAACAGATGGATCGACGACATAAAAACAATAGCAGGAGAAGTTTGACAAAGTATAGCACAGAATAGAAAAGAATGGAATCAGCTAGAGGAGGCCTATACCCAGAGTGGGGTTCCAATAATAGACGAATCGTAGCATAAAATATGTATGAAACTATTTTGCAAGGTTATTGGAAATAAAAAGGCTTATTATTATTATTATCTCTTTATATTATTTATTTCTTAGTTTTAGGTTTTTACAATATTTATATAAAAGTAAAATATAAAAATAAATTACAAAACATAAAAACATTATAAAAACCTAAACCTAGAGTGCCGTCAGCAGCGGGGCAGGGCTCAAGCTACCGGCAGTCAGGGCCCCAGAGAAAGAAACCTTCTGACTATTCGTGCCGTATCCAGGAGTACTGCCTTCTGTATCTGGCCCTTAATCCAACCATCTAGCGAGAGGCTCTTGAGATGTTGGTCGAGACTCTTTGCTATAAGACCGTTTGCAGACACGACTATCGGGACAATGACCGTCAAATCTACATCCCACATGGCAGTCACCTCGTGAGCCAAGTCAAGGTACTTGCTAAGCTTGTCCTTCTCGGCCTTCACGAGGTTATCGTCATGCGGATTGGTGATGTCAACGAGCACTGCTTGGCGTGTCGATCGATCTGTTAGCACGATGTCAGGCTTATTTGCGACAATAGTCCTGTCTGTGATAACAGATCGATCCCAATACAGCGTGGCACGACCATTTTCGAGAACCGGCGCTGGTGTGTACTTATAGTACGGCACCTCGGATTCCACAAGCTGATATCGAAGAGCAAGTTGCTGGTAGATAATTCTGGCTACAAGGTTATGCCTGTGCAAATACTCTCCGTTAGCCAGATGAGAACAACCGGAAATAATATGCCTGAGTGACTCGCCTGGACGGCGGCATGCCCGACAGATGTCGACCGTACCGTCCTTCAGGATATATCTCCGATAGTTGTTCGTCATCATGACCTCGTCTGCAATTGCACAAACAAAACCTTCGGTTTCTCCAAAGAGGTCACCGAATCGTAGCCAGTTTACCGACGCGAGCAGATCTACATCGGGCCCAGTTAAGGCCCGGTAGAACCGCCCATGCAGCTCCTTGCTCTTCCATATGTTTTTGCGGTCTTCGATGCTTAACACCGTTGGTCTGCGCCAATTCTCGTTTGCTAAGGAGAGCGGCGTGAAGCTCCTATCTACTGCTACAACGTCGCGATGCATCCCACACTCATTATTAAGGAAATAATCCCTAAGACTGCACACCTCGCGGTTATGGAGAGTATTGGCGTTCAAAAAACCACGACCTCCACTCTTACGTGGGATGTACAGTCTCATAACAGATGAGCGTGGGTGAAGCATGCGATGCGCTGTCAGCTGTTGACGGACCTTCCTATCCAGGGCATCTAACTCAGTTTGGGTCCATCTTAGTATGCCAAAGGAGTAAGTGAGTAGGGGCATTACCCAAGCATTGAAAGCGCGCGCCTTATTACCACCTGACAAAAGACTTTTAAGTACTTTTGTCAGTCGACAAAAGAAACGCTCTTTCACCGCCTGCTTTATGTCCCCATCCACAATACTCAAAGACTGTGACATACCAAGATATTTGTAAGTTTCCGTTTCCGCGAGAGATCTGACGGACATTGTCTCAGAAAGTTGTAAATTTGTTGAATTTACAACTTTTCCCCGTTGGACATACATGACAGCACATTTATCTACACCAAACTCCATCCTGATAGAACTACTGAAATCTTCTGTGATTTTCAATAGCTTCACCAGATCAGAGGGATTTGGTGCAAATAATTTTAAGTCATCCATGTATAACAGGTAAGAAACAATCTCCCCATCACTTCGGAGGCGGCAGCCTAGTCTTGAATCCCTCAGTAGGGTGCTGAGGGGGTTCAAAGCCAGACAAAACCACAATGGACTCAAACTGTCGCCCTGGAAAATGCCTCGCTCGATCCTTATCAAGTCCATCGGGTCCGAGGAGCCATTTCCTCTACCTGGCTGACAAAGGACTGTGGTCCATTGTCTCATACACGTGCCAAGAAAGGATCTTAAAGTTGTATTAACTTTATACAACTCTAAGACCCTCACTAGCCATGAATGAGGCACTGAATCATAGGCCTTCTCATAGTCAATCCAGGCAGTTGAGAGGGCTGCCTTTTTCCGTTGAACTTGCTTGCAGATGGTCATGTCCATGAGGAGGAGCTCTTTGGTACCACGGGACCCAACCCTACATCCATTTTGAGAGGAAGCCATGATTTTGTTCACAACAATATGCTGGTTAATTTTTGCTCTCAAGATGGATGTAAGGAGCTTGTAAAGAGTTGGCAAGCATGTGATAGGTCTAAAATTCTTGGGATCCGTGGTACTACCGGATTTATAGAGCAGGAAGGTGAGTCCTGTCGTAAGGAAAGAAGGTAGGGAACCAAGCACGAGGGCTTGTTGGAATTGTGTGGCCGAAAGTTCATGTGAGCTTCGAATCCACTTTATCCAGAAGTTGTGCAATCCATCCGGCCCAGGACTTTTCCAGTTCTGTACGAATCGCACAACTTATGTCATCGGGGCTGATAGTTACAGCCCCCATGGACTCGATGGGCTCACATTCACGTTCAACCACTGTCATCCAATCACCCTCGGTGTGTTCAACTGGCACCGACCAAATACTACGCCAGAAATTATTCATAGCAGTAGCATCCGGCAGCTGCCCGTCGATCACACATTGTTCAGTTCCCTCCCATTTTCTGTACACCTTCCTTTGGTCACTTTGGAAGAGCCGATTTAGCTGGAATCGTTCCACACGCTCTCTGTAGCGGCGAATACGTCCCGCCCACGCATAGACTTTCTGCTTCAGGAAGTCAATGCGTTCCGTAATACAGGCAATATATTCGTTGGGTCTAATACCAGTACCCGCGAATGCCTGGTTCACGAAACGCATGACACGGGGGCGATTGTTGCCCTCCCTGAAGCAAATTAGCTTTGCAATGAGAGTCCTGAATATGCTGATACGTCGCTCAATCCGCTTTTGCCATGCAGGGACCCCGCCGACGGGCCGAGCTGCATAGTCAACGTTAGGAAACTTGACTCGTGCAACCCGACACGCCGCAATGGCCCCGCAATATAAGATTGAGTGCGTATCAACAAGATCCTCACTAGCCTTTAAATACGGGGCTAGCAGATCATTCAGGGCTCCCATTAGCGCCAAATTACGCCTATTCGTAGGCAGACGAGGTATACGCGGCCTAGATTCTGGTGTGGCGCGATATTGCGCTATCGTCGCCTCCAAAGTCCTCCTCAAGTGCTCATGGGCCTGGGTACTTACGCTTATGTTCGCACTGTCGTGATCATCAGCCACAGGGCCCATCCGCTCCACGTCTGGTGACTGGGCAGGTGTTGATGACCGATATATCGGCCCGGCAGATGGACCTCGAGGTATGGCGACAGTTGGGCGAACAGGCAGGGCCTCCAGGCGAAGCCGATCAAGCACAGAATCATCCAATCGCTTACAACGTTGAATGACCCGCACTTGATCCGATAGACGCTGTGCAGATACGGTGATGGCTGGTTCAAGGGTCTGAAACAAAGTGAGCATCCTGGGACGATACGCCGTCATATTAGTTTCTCCCTCTGTGGCCCCATAATAGGCGCGCATGCAGTTCTCGTTCATTTCTTAAGTCCATCGCATGCGACGCACTACACCGCCGGTAGCGGGAGCCGGGCGCGGGGCAGGTTGCCTCGCAGGCCCCAAGCGTGCCGGCAGCGGGGGTCGTCCACGTCGCACAGGTGGTGGCGGCGGCGCGGCCGACGGCCCGCGCTCGTCGTCGCTCGACTCGCTGGTGCCGGGTGCGGTGGCGAACTCGTCACCCGACGATGTTGGCGAGGAGCTGGACGACGACGCGGGCGGAGGTGGAGGGCGTGCGTTTTGTCGTTCCGCTCTTGATCTTGTTATCATCACATCATAGTATAAATTTCGTAGTGAAATGAATTATTTCTGTTGACATGCTGTCAAAAAATGTCAAATTCGTTTTCATTGTTGATGAGTTTGGTAATTTCTTGTTTAGTTTTGTACTTGTATTTTATTGTTTTTGGCTTCAGATTATATTATTAATATTGTTTTGTAATTTGTATACGAGTAAATTGTGAAATAATATTTAACGAAATTTAAACAGATGTAAAAGATGTGACATGCGTCAGCGGTTTTATTATTATTATTATTAATGGGCCCGACTGATATTATACCTAATTTCATACGCCCGCCGCTTGGCGTGATTTATTTTATAAAATTGACATCTACATTAAAGCTCTAAATGTTATCTATTTTAATATGAAATGTTAAATTTTGAGAAAACATGGAATGTACAAGCTGTCTTCCGACGCAGACCGTAAAAGCCGGTCGAGGGAATGGCCGAAAATACATGTCAATAAGCGATGCGGCTAGTAACCCATCACTATTTTGATTCCGTTTTCCCACCTAACACGCTAAACATGGCTTTCGGTCTTACGGCCTTTGGCTCTGGCTACCCCGTAAGGGATAAAGATGTTAAAGTGTGTATGTGTTTGTAAATTTTGTAGTAAGAAATCACAAATTAATTTTATTTGTCTGGACTTTGTTTATAAATTTAAGGGATCATGTGGAAACAAAGTCCGTTGGGAACAAACGAGTCTATGTTTTCTTAAAAGACCAGCAACGCTCTTGTCACACCCCTCGTGTTGCAGTTGTCCACGAACAGCGGTGATCACTTCCCATCAGGTGAACCGCTTGCTCGTCTTCCGTCCTGTGTCATAAAAAAAAAAGAAAAAAATAGACATTGTCACACATAAAAATATTACTTTTGAATTGCGGGAATAGAATTATTTTCGAACCACTCATCAACAAAGAGAGAGAAGATTCTTGTTGAACCATACCTAGAAACATGCCCAGTAATTATTAAACACTCAACCCAAATGGGTTAATAAAATAAACAATAAATTATATACAATAAATTATTAAATTTCACCAGATTTCTTAGTGAGAAGACAAACAAAGACAAAGAAATTGCTACACACAATAATGCTATTGTACTGCAGTTAAACCAATCTAGAAAGGTAAAATACTATTAAAACATAACCACAAAACATTGCATGTCTTTTTAGCGGGAACATATATAATGCAACCACAGACAAAACAATTTAAAAAGAATAAAAATAAAGTAAGCAGCCAGTTCGAACGCCTACGTAGAACAATAAAACGGGTATAAAAACGCCAGGTCACAGGGCGTGGAAAGACAAACATACATGACTGAATTTTTATGTAGACATGTGACAAATGCTGTTGTGGGGCGCGAACAAGTTTTTATTCGGGAAATAAAATAGCGATATTAATCAGTGTTAGGTCTGGTATAATTTTCGCATTTAGTAATTAGTTTGGTTTGTTTATGAGCCTGGCGTGTTTGCTGTCGCAAATGATGACTTATTTTCAGAGTCAACGAGCTTTAGCCAGTGTGAACGTTATTGTTTAGTACTTGTTAGTATATAGTGAAGAACATGAAGTGAAAGAAAAAACGAGAGCACTAGAAAAATTTTTCGTCGAAATCTTGCCCGTGTGGCATGGTGACAAGAACATTGGCTGCGTTCCTCCGATGGATAGATGCTAATCCATTGGGCGAAAAAGCAGCCAGCCCTCTTATCACCGGCAGCCGACATGAGCCGTGGGGCAATATCTCGAAACTCCTTGCGCTGGGCCCCAAGGTCCTAATGTCTCTACGCCAATATAGTTCAGAGGTACAAAATCACGCGGTTTCTATATAACCAGCCAAGTGCAAGGCGGTAAGTCTTTACTACTATACAATATTTAACTACAAAATCATTATGATTCTTGTATGGGGCCTGATGTATAGGTACGCATGATATCCATATATCACATATCCATATTATCCATGCAACCCATCTTGTAAGGTTTGCTTAGCTCTTGTCAGCAATATTACGAGCTTAAGACAGAATGAAAAAAAGAACATCAAAGAAAATACGTCAATTTGTCTAAGAAAATTGTAAGTGTCTACTATATGTATCAATCAATCTATTACGATTTAAACCTACAGCCCTGAGACAGAAGTACGGACGGGCGGACGGACAATAGAGACATCGTATATTGTTGCATAGGTACGGCATTACTACAAAAAGCCCTTCGGGAACCACGACACTTTTAAAAAAAATCATTTATTTTTATTAATTTTCGCTGATTTAGTATACTGAAACGGGAGAGTTAAACCACTTCATGACAAAGACTATGTGTAAATACTTCTATGCAAAAAAAATGCTCTAAGTCTCAATACCCACAATGATTATAAATACAACCCTCATAAAAAAGAAATACGTCAGACACCTATAAACACCTATAAACCCTCGACCTGCCGGCCTATTTGCTAACTCAGTGTACAACGTTTTAATAGTCATTTAAAAGTACATTGCGTTTTATATATCTTTAATAAAAATAGTCAATCATAGGAAACCCGCAATGTATTTTGAAGTGACTATCAAAACGTTGGTCACTGAGTTAGCAAATCGGCCGGCTGGTCATTAAATCCACACTATAGAGGTTTCACTAAACGACAAAAACATTCACTTCGCTCATAGTACAAGAAGATACAGATATAATTTCGCTTTCACTGTTAGACCATTAGCATAATAGAACTGCAGCATAGCGTAAAAAGGGGGACAAACAAGGGGCCCAAACAGAGGGCCCAGTGGGAATTATACAGGGACATTGTTTGATATTGCTCTCTTTGACCACCGGGCCCTCTGGCATGTATTTACGCTTTGGTGGGCCCGTTTTTATCTTTGTGAATGTTCCATTTTTAAATTGGTTTTTTAAACCTTCGATAGCCAAAATATATTCATTGTCATGCTTTTAATTTTTTAATGAAGACGTCTGTGGCCTAGTTGTTATTATGCCAGCCTGCCACACCGGAGGTCCCAGGTTCGGTCCCTGATGGTCAGGTCTAGATGGAAAATGAACTTTTCAGTTTGGCCTGGGTCTTGGATTTTATCTATATATGTATCTGTTATAAAATATAGTATTAGTTTTTTAGTATCCCATAACACAAGTTTCAAACTTACCTTGGGGCTAGCTCAGTCTGTGTTATTTGTCCATATACAATAATGTGAATAAAACCCTGTCCGTTCCTTGAAGGGGTAATTCAGTTCGACGATATGAACTTTTCCTATGGAGACAAACCTTAAAACTAAAAAAAATGGACATGTTTATACTAAAATGTTCGGCCGCCCGTTTAATTTGTTTAAGAACGTTAAAAAAGTTTTGAGTTTCCAGCATTGGTCCCGAAGGAAAAGTTGTTCATATCGACGGGCTGATAGGGCTGAATTACCCATTCAAGACATGGTTTACTTTACATATTGTACTAAAAGTCAGGGTCAATGGGTAATTCTACTTATTCCTATCGTTAACTACATATTTGCTGAACTGATCATCATGAAATTGTTATCTGGAGTATGGAGCTTTCTCCATCCGTGATAAAAGGAAGCCTATATCCTTATATAGGCATCCTTTTATCCCGGAAAAAATACTGTTCTAGAGGGATCGCCGAGCTGTGGGCGAAAGATGGAGTAAACGTGAAATTTTGAGTGTCTGTTCCTCTTCTTTCTCTTTATCCTTCTCACACTATTACGTGGGCATAGCACGTCAATCTCTTCCATTTTGCTCTGTCACCTGTCAAGCCTTCTGTTACGCCCTTCCTATCCATACCCTGTTTGACGCAATCAATCCAGCGTTTCTTTGGTCTTACCCTTCTTCGACGTCCCTAAATCAAAGGAACGATGCGCCCATTAATGCGATCTTTGAATGGTTGATTCGAAAACGAACAATTTTTTTATTTTTAAAATAATTAGGCTAAAATATTATTTCAGATACTTCGAGTACCATAAGCAGTATTCTGTAATGGTATAGCTTTTTTTTTTCATATTAAAATCATAATCTTTTTTATCAAAATCTTCGGGGAAATAACAGCTGTTTATTGAAAAAGGCCTGAATGTGTTTATTTAAAATTTGACATCTTAATTTACATTTTAATAAACTTACCTATTGAAGAATCGATCAACTACTCATAGTTGGCAGTCAAAGCAATGAACTCTAGTATGACCTTCAACTTTGAACTTTGAATATTTCATAGGGAGGTCTAATTTATAATGCGAAGGTACTGAATAGGAACTTGCATGAAGAGTAAATTTTTAAAAATGTTTTGTTGCTAGCTTAAAAGATGTTAAGGACACTTTAAGTTTAATATTGATTCATTGAGTTTGATTTAAATTGATTGGAAAAGTATATTTCAAATGTTTTTTTTTAAATGAATCTTACCATATGATCTTCTTCCACCCATTATCCCACTTTATTTGGGCTCGGAACAGCATGGAAATCTTTTATACATTCCATCCTGTGAAAAGTTTCGCCATATCTTTACGACTGAACATCTGCCTAACGACAACTCTCCTTGGGAATGCTTTCGTTGCACGGGAGGTTTCTGCTTGTCCCTTTAGTCGCCTCTTACGACATCCGTAGGACAGAATGGAGTAGTTCTGTATTCTAGGCCGGAAACCACACGGCACCAAATCTTACCATAAGATACCATTTACAATGTATAACAACATTTATTATGAACCGCTCTCTATATTCTTCCACGTTGGTCTGGGAGAAAAGAAAAAAGCGTAGAATGTACCAGCTGCTTCTCTTCCCGCGCAGATCGTTAAAGCCGATCGAGGGAATGGGCGAAAACTGAGGAATGTTAGTAGGCGATGCGGCTAGCAACCCATCACTATTTTGATTCCATTTTCCACCTAACGATTTTCAATTTTTCCACCAACATGCTAAACGTGGCTTTTCGTTCTTAATGGCTCTGTCTACCCCGCAAGGGAAAAAGACGTGATACTATGCAAAAATAATATTTACCAAAGCTGCCGAAAGATCATAT
Organism: Elegia similella; assembly: GCA_947532085.1. Lineage (NCBI taxonomy): Eukaryota > Metazoa > Arthropoda > Insecta > Lepidoptera > Pyralidae > Elegia > Elegia similella. The sequence goes on from OX383933.1 coordinate 9,076,460, forward strand.
TTAATATTCAAACTCGGATATCCAATGTACACTTTATGAATTCCCCACTCAATATTCACTTTTCTACTACAATATTCCATCCACCATTCATAACCAGACAAAAGTAGTCTTGATCCTTATAAATCTGTGAACTACGTCCCTTTTATTTGCGCTAAAAAATGTGAAACGTACGGACCCCAAATGTAAATGCGGACCTTTTGTGTAGGGGCGTATTTATGTAGTTACCGCCATATCTGCCGTACCAATAATACAGCCCCCTGTATTTCCAAGTGAGATTCACCTCCGAATAGTCAAAAGAATCTTAACAAATTACATCTTATGTTTTATGCTGTCTTTGGCTTGCTAGGAAATTGTCTAGACAGTGACAAAACGAGATTTGATAATGTTTTTAGTTAAGATGCTAGAGTATTCGGAAGTTATATTCTGTAAAAATTTCAAGTGTACCGATTAGGCTTTCAAAGATAAAGCCTTGTTACAAACAGAAAAACCTATTACTTAGCGGAAGCTAAGTAATAGGTTTCCGTTGGTACCATTGAACGCTGAAAGTCCTTTATAACCTGGGAGCTGCTAAGAACAGCAGGGCATTTTATTTTATACTTTTTTAATTATTATTATCTACAATTATTATTGTAAGGGGAGTGTGGGGCGACATAACTTACTCGTAGGGGGCGAATAAAGATAGATGGCGTAAAATCAGCGTCGGACACCCACGGTCGCAGGTAGGCGGTGGATGCAGGTCGCTTCCAACCGGTCATTCTGGAAATCCTTGGGTTGCCTATGCCCAGCAGTGGACTTCTTGCGGCTGATATGATGATGATGATTTCCGCGGTCAAGTCGAAGGGCCCCAGATAAATGTTGATACAGGGCCCGTCTTCAGCAAGCTACGCCACAACTTGTGTACAATTGTGTTCTTGGTATGAGGCTTTTAAATACACGATCGCACGGATTTTTTATTGTCAGATACAGCGATTTGCGGGTTTCGGTCGAAGATAAAAATGTATTTTCGTTTTGCGTTCTGGAGATTTTTGTTTTTAATTGTACCGTTATGCGTGTGCGACAACTATATATATAGGCATTAGCTACGTGGATTAATATCGTACGTACATACATATTATCACGTCTTTATCCCTTACGGGGTAGACAGAGCCTAAGTTCATAAGACCAAAAGGCCACGTTTAGCGTGTATTAAATCGTATCATCATCAATATCGTATAATCGTTATAGCAATAATTAATTTTGTCATCGCTATACATAACTGGGTAGGTATGTCTGTAGTGACTACATCTGAAGGGTCCGGTGGTCCAGTGGGCGTAAGCGTTATTAACGGTAACGCATGTTAAGTAACCACGGGTGCGGTCCGCAATGGGATTGGTGATGGCAGTCGTTAGCCTATGCCAGATGCTTTTTTAGATAGCTTCAAAAATGTGACACAAGTGTTGGCCATACACACACACACACACTCAAAATACAACTACAACAAAGTGGGGTCGGCAAGTAGGTTACCTAGGGCAAAGACAATATCTAGGGTTAGGTTATCCCAGTAAAAATAAGTTGTTAGAAAATCTGATGAATGACAATGAAAATGTTCTTGAGAAGAAGAAAGCGTATACCTCTGACGGTTTTTGGCTAGATTATACGTTTAGACCGTCGTCCTAAAGCGAATTTCTAAATCGAAAATTTTATAGTCCCCAAACACTAAGATAGTGTTTGAGGATAAAATTTTCAATTTCAACTTTTATTCAACTTCCATATATTTCAACTTCCATATCTCCTATACGCTTTCTAACCGGATGTAAAGAAATTGGATATTATGTTCTCTAATGAAGTGCCCCTCCATAGGTATATTATCCCTATCCATATATTAACACTATCAATCGGCTTGGGACAACGGTCTATTTAGTTCATTAGGGGAACACGGTAAAGGTTTTTAAGCCGTGAACCCGATCGTCTTGTACCTTTTGTTAAAAAAAATATAATTATTATGTGAACGAAATCATCGTTTCGAATTTACGTGGGTAGATTCACGGGATAGACGGGTAGTTTTTTACACTGAGAAAAGAATTTAACGATATATTTATGGTACATCAAAACTTGTCGGATATTTAAGTAGCCGCAATTGCGTTTGAATTACACGCGGGTCAACTGATTTAATTTTCCAATCTTAATAAATGTTATGGGTCCCGTCAATTTTATTAGCAATTTCATTTAAATCTCACTGTAATACACATTGCAACGGATAAAAAGGTCATCTTATGCAAAACAACTAAAAAGAACGGAAAAGCACAGAAAAGTAACAAATAATTTCCACTTCGTATCAGAAACTGCCGTTAACGATGATAAAAATAAATTATTGGACTTCGTTCGAAATCCTAACGAATAAAAAAATATTCAAATTGCGCACAATCTCAGATTGCGTTTGTTGAATACATGAATATTTCTCCGTCCAATGCACGCATAAATATCTCAAATGTACCATGAATCATCCCATGAAAAACTCTGCGGAGCTGTTAACGAGGACACGTTTCTAAGAACAAAAAAGGACACACAAAAATGCACCTTGACAATGTAACAACACTGTTTACTTTTCCATAGCTTTACATTTGAATAATCCTTTCGCGATTACTACAAAGACATTTTGTACGCAAAAGACGGCGCTAATGCGACTTGTTTGAAGTTTTTTTTTAGAAGCGAGTGCTCGGAACGAAGGCAAAAGAAAGCTGGCTGTTGATACTACCATTGTAGTTCTTGTCAATAGTACTTACTTTTATTGAAAATCTAGCGACCACTCTAGCTTCGCCTCGAGTGTATTATTACAATGTTCTTCAAGAAATCTTTGAATGGGAGAGAAAAATAACGAGCTATGAGAAAAATAGAGTGGTATGACATATTTAGACATTATAATTAAAAAACCAAGCGGTTTTACTGTTCTTTTTACTTAACTGAACGAAAATAAACTAATTTATGTGTGGTTATTCCCAAACCTTTGCACCAGTCACCAGTGTATTATTATTAGTACCAGTACCAGTAATTCCGATAATTTCATTTAAAAGTGAACATGTTATAATATTAATTCACAGTTCGGTAAATTAAAATAAAATGAAGCAACAAACACTACTTTTTCCAAAATTTTTTTCGTCATTAATAATTATATTAATGCCAGGGTGTTGGAAATAAACCTGTATAATTGAAAAAAAAATATGTATATTTGCGGCTCTGCTCACGTTAATGTCGATCTCGAGGGAACAGTCCTTTTTTCCGGGATAAAGGAAACCTATGTGTCAGCCCAGGTACTTATCTGTGAGCAAAATTTAATAAAAATACATTCAGCCGTCTCATCGTAATTGACCAACAAATCTCCATAAATACCTACAAACTTTAATATGTAACAACGTGCTCACGTACGAAGTCAGCTACTGGCCGATATGTTTCGACCTCATCCGGAGGTCTTCCTCAGAGCGAATGAGGATCGAGATGCGCGCCCGATGTCCCGATCCGCACTCGTCTATACCTCACGTTAGTTTTAATCAAAAGACATTGTTCAAATTCAACACCGGTCGTGAACCCATAGGTAAAGGCAACTCGTAAATAATCTTACAATTATATAATGTACCTAGTTTTATTCCACATAGTATTATTCTTTCTCTATTAAAAGCCGAAATTATGTGTGAAGTAGGTACTCACTCATGTGGTAAAACATTTTATTTTTTAACCGAACGGATTTATTTTATGGGACATTACGCATGTACTATGGTATATGCGTAATGTCCCATAAAATAAATCCATTCTATTACAAATCTTCAGAGATGCGCACGCATAAAACACAACTTAAAAGCAATTGTCTAACCTTTATTATTATTTTCGCCCATTTACATAAAAACAATTGAAGCGGGCAGCGCACGGATGTGCGCTGCCCGCTTCAATTGGGGTTTTTATAATTCATTCTAGTGATGTGCAAATTTCGAGACCGCGAGACTAAATTCATAAACTAGAATCTTTTTGCTCTGTAATTTAAAGACTTGTGTCATTTATTACTGAGTTTAGTTAAGTTGGCCGCAAGTCTTCTGAAGACACGATACTCAAAAAGAATTCCAGATTTGAGCACGAATCGTGTTCTGTTTATAACACGAGTCATGCAATTATGTTCGAATACAAACTCACGTTTTTAGATAATGTAATTAATAATTATTTTTGAAGAAGAGACCTTTCTCTACCAGTTATATGAAATCATATCTGAATCCTTTCCTACTATCTCTGTGGCTCAATGGAACCGCAAAGGCACTCGCCTTTGAATCGCAGGGTCCTGGGTTCGATCCCCGGTCAGGTCAAGATGGAAAACGATCTCTTTCAAATTAACCTGTTGTTGATAGATGTTTGACGTTGAGTTAGTATCCTACAACACAACTTACTGTGAGGCTAGATCAATCTGTGTGATTTGTCCCTATATATTTATATTTATTTATTATTTATTTTACGAGGTGAAACATTTATTTTATTTCAAACAAATTGTCCCTATATAGTTATATTTATTTTACGAGGCGAAACATTTATTTTATTTCAAACAAAAACCTTTTTAGATACATTATTTGTCATAAAATTAATCAATCTTATAATAATTTTCGGAAGTGTTCACGTATAAAACACAACTTACGAGCACCTCACCTTGATTATTATTTTCGCGCATTTCCATAAAAACAATGGAAGCGGGCAGCGCGCGGAAATAATTTCCGCCGCAAAATACTCGTAACTGGGATTTTTATTCATTCTAGTGTTGTTAAAATTTCGAGTTGAGCAGACTGAATTCATTAACTTGAGTTATTTTGCAGGACTCTGTAATTCGAAGACAACAAGTCTGTAATTTGACTATGATTACTAAAGAGTTCAGACTCGATATTCGAGCCTTAAAGGAATCAATAATATGGAAGATTACGTTCTGTTTTTTTTTAAACTCAATCATGCTCTCAATAAATCATAATAAATCTAATTAAGTAAGTATAGTTCCTACTCGCGAGTAGGAATAAATTATTGGTTAGTTTTGAATATTTATTTATTTTCAATTATTTTCATTTGTATGAAGGGAGGAGAAAAGAAAAAACGTAAAATATAGCAGCTGTGTCTATTGCCACGCAGAATGTAGCTGGCCGAGGAATGAAGGAAATCTAGTATAGTCATGCATGCTATTACGTGATGCGGTTAGAAATCCATCGATAAAAACTATCGATGGACGTATAGGTGCATAACGGAATAACACATTCCGTTATGCACCTATACGGCCACGAACACATTAAACGTGGCCTTACGAATCTTATGGCCTTAGGCCCTGTCTAAGCCGTAAGGGATTCATATGCAATATTGCGGGTGTAAACTGTATTTCTTTTAAATCCCATTATTGTTTTGTATTAAGATAATCAGTTAATTTCACTCGCGACCATAGTCTTTTAAACCCAGACTCGATCATTACTAAGACTGACCACACACAGACTCGAACACTGTTTTTATTAACACAAACTCAAATGTCGAATTCGAGCCTTCCTTCTTGAAAACCCGAGCAGCATTGAGCAGCAGTTTCGTAATTCGTAGGTTTTTATCTTACTCCAATCGTAAAAATATGTAGACTCGCTAACTCGAGTTCTTTACAACACTAATTCATTTGGAGTTTTTCACTCCAGCGCTGTTTGGGATCTATTTTACTGAGGTCGGATTTTTTGTTTGAGATACGGTTTAAACTCTTGCACTTCATCTAAAAATATATATGCAACTCAAACCTTTAATTAAGTTTTATCTCCAGAGTAATACTCGAATTTCATATTCCACTAATACAATTTCATATATGTAGCGGAATACGGATCATCCCTCTTTTTTATAATTTCTTTGTATAGGTTAATTTAAAAAATATAGTTTTCCTTAAATAGAAATTCGATTTCGAATAGTAAGACTGAAAAAAGTTAAATTTTCATATTTAGGTATGTAGTTCGTAATTTTTCATTATGTGTAAAGTTACTTTGTGTAAATGGCAATAAAGAAAATCGAGGCATTGCCAGACAACTAATGAATACTATTGAAAGGCGACAAAAGCCTCTATATGCCCAATTCTGTGCGAATAATATTTTTATTTATAAATTGATGTTAATTTTTAGGGTTTAGGTTGGTGGTAGGTTTAGGGTTGCATACCCAAAGGATACCAACTCAACGCTATTTAGGGTTTAGGTTGGTGGTAGGTTTAGGGTTCCATACCCAAAGGATACCAACTCAACGCTATGACTAATCCTCCGCTATCCGTCCATGGGTTCATCTGTCAAACGGCTGTATCCTTGGAACCGTAATAGGTACACTTGTAATTTCTAGAATGTATATACTCGTATCTATTGCACAAAGTTAAATTAAAAAATTAGACGGGGATCACATACAAGAAACGTCTCAATTTGCCGTGTTTATTCTAGATTCTGTCAAAGATGCTGCAAATTCAGATTTAACTGATACTTTTTTTTGTCGTATTTGTTGTTCTAAGGAGAAGGTTCTTGTGTAAGAAAGTATTAAGAAAGTAGCGCGGAAAATTAAAAAAAAATTGAGAAAACTTAACCGCACTTGAGTCAGATTGGTCTACAAACTCAGAGGTTCAGGTCGGGCCGGGCGATTGAACCCGGGACCTTTCGTATAAAGGTCGCGCTCTTAGACTATTAAGCCACTACCGGTTCAACCAAAGAGCTCAGTATAAGGACTTTACTCCTTGTTCTTTCTCCAAATCCACTGCTGGACATAGGCCTCCCCCAAGGATTTCCGATACGACCGGTTGGAAGCGGCCTGCATCCAGCGTCTTCCTGCGACATTAGTTAGGTCATCCGACCATCTGGTAGATGGGTGTCCGACGCTGCGCTTGCCGGTCCGTGGTCGCCTGTCGAGAACCCTTCTGCCCCATCGGCCATCGATCCTGCGCGCTATGTGTCCCGCCCACTATCACTTCAAAGAGCTAATCCGCTGAGCTATATGTCGGTGATATTTGTTTTATTACAAATTTTCTCGTATCTGATTCGATCTCACAGAAACACCAAGCATAGACCTCTCCATAGCTCTTTTAGCGATCTTTAGCCCTTTTCACTCGGCCAGATTTACGTGTATTAATTCAACATTTCGAATTATTGTCGTTTAAATATTAACAAAAAATTTTAACTCTCATTTGGTTTGCGCTTCAAATATAGAAATAACTTTTGAAGTAACAGCATTATCATGAACTAACTCAGACCTGAAATATGATTTGAATAATGCTTTTTAATTTTGTATAAAAGACAGAAGCGAGCTGCAGCCGGAAACAATAATATTATGCATTGAATTTAATGGTAAAGCTTTTTAAATTATCCCAGCTTTTGTTATGAACAATTTATGGAAAAACTTTGGGGATTCATTTTTGAAATCTCTTGTTCTTACCTCGTCCTTTGCGCTTGCGTTCTTTCGAGCCTCCGTTTTTACGCCTTCTGCTTTCGGACTTCAATAATGCATTTTCTTGCGAAACATTTTATAAGCGCGTGATAAGACTATATTAGTCTTAACACGCGACTTTGTCCGGATATATCTGCCTATGTGCTGTTCTGATAAAAAACTTTCTCATTCAGATTGACCTTGGTCTTTGATGTTTATCAATATGTCTCCAAACAAATGAATAAAGCGAGAATCGAACCTCTGCTTTCAGGTGGCAGAAAGCAGTCTTACCAATTATGCCATTTTACGACTCGATAGAAGAAGAAGCTTGTCATACTCAAATAACATCCAAACTTTGATATATAATAATATTTAAAGGATTTCAATGGGCTAAAATTAAAGTCTGTATGTATTTATAACAATATTTAATTAATATGTTTTTGTACTTAACAAAAATAATAAATATTGTTATTATTTTGAGATTGCTATTATGAGTTCTTTCAAGCATTATTATGTTAATTATGCCAGTAAATTAACTGCTATTATACTTGATATGGAGAATATATCTACTCGTAGATACTTATAGATAATCGTACGTAATCGAGGCCGTCGATTTCCATCACTAGTGTGCGCATTTTCACAAGTATTTTTCAGTATAAGTGTCCAAGACTGGCGATAACCTCAAAAGAAAATACTTCATTTCGTACATATTACATTGTCTGGGAGACTAATATTCTTATCTAACTCTCCCAGGTATTTGAGCCTCTACAATAGACTGCGCAAATTTTAGACTGAATTATTAATTATTAAGTGGAGCCACAGTACTCCACGCAGGTGGTGGCAGAGGATTGACACAACCTCTAGGCCTGGCGGCGCCCCATCCCCAACAAATATTGTTTAACAACCTCGAAGGCATCATATCATCAAACTCCAACCTCTCCTCTGTAAGCCTGTCTAGTCTCCACGATCCATCTAAAACTATAGCCGGTGTTCTATTTGTCCTTAGCGTACTAAATTCTCTTTGGGATCTCCTTATATAGCGATCTACTCTTTCCCTAAGACATCGGTTATATGTAGCATTATTTATTGGTAATAACCTGCGACACATATTACTTGTATTACCTTCCGCCTCACATCTTAAATATTCGGCTTGTAAGTAAGCGTTGCGTCGTGTCGCTTCCAACGCACACATTCTTGGTCCAGAGTTGCGTCCATTATCTCTAAAGTAGTATACGATCCGTATATTCGAGCCAATATTATCAACTATATAAGGTAGCGTAGTCCGGAAAAACTGCCGATCTTGCGGATTGTTGAAGTCGGAATACACTCGCATTAGTTCCTTCCTGGTTTGTTGACACTTAGTCAAGGACAACCCTATCACTACCAAGAACACTTGTATACAAATTCCTTTATGTAACATTTTCGTGCGTGTACGTGCACTAGCTTTGTTTTTAATACTAACCAATTTGGCTGAACCAAAAGGTTTGTAATAGGAAGTGCAGTAATTATTAGAAGGAACACACTATCCGGTCAATGTGTATTACTAATCAGGCAGGACTTACTGTAGAGCTGTACTACACTGCTGCGATAAAAACGCCTCGTAGTAGATTGTGCCATTACTTTCCTAGTTTGTATTAACTTTTGCCTTCGTTTTCGTCCGCGTATACATGTAAAATTTTTATCGTTTTGGACCCTTAAAGGGGTGAATCAGACCATCAAATGGAACAACTTAAAAAAAATCACCATGTATATTGGCTGATTCTAAACGCCTATCTTAGAATGAGAATCACTGATCATCCTAACTAAAATTATAAATGCGAAAGTGAGATTGTTAGTTTGTTACGCTTACACGCCTTTACTACTGAACCGATCATCATGAATTTTTGCATATACCTTATCTGGGGTACGGAGAAGAACATAGGGTTCATTTTATCCCGAAAAAAGTACCGTTCCCCAAGAGATCAACTTGACGCGGGCAGAGCCGCGGGCGAAAGCTAGTTAGAAATAAAAAGGAAAAATAATACCAGTTGAACGGTGAAATTTTGTAGACAAATTCAAAAAATTATAAATATAAATATATACGGACAAATCACACAGATTGAGCTAGCCCCAACGTAAGTTCGAGACTTGTGTTATGGGATACTAACTCAACGATACTATATTTTATAACAAATACATATAAAGATAAACATCCAAGACCCAGGCCAATCTGAAAAAGATCATTTTCCATCTTGACCTGGCCGGGGATCGAACCCGGTCACTCCGTGTCGCAGTATGGCGTGTTGACCGCTGCACCACGGAGCTGGTCATATTTATTGAAACATTACAAATTCATTGTAATGTTTCAATAAAACATGACCAGTAGTTTTGCGTAAGAGATTAAAATCCATACATACATTCATTAGTATTAGCATACTCTAAGATTACATAATCAGATTTGGGCAAGCCAAGGAGTAAGTCGCATTATTGTGACGCATGCAGTTCTAAAGACTGTTTATACCGGAGCTGTTTGGTAGAGCATTAATAAAATAGAGGCAGGCCTGCCGCTTACACATCAATACCGATAATTGAAAGGTATAATTGAGGATTTCGACGCATACATTTGTCGGTATCAATTTACGTCAAGTTATATCAACGCGTATTTGGCGCGTTTAAGGTGGTTATTTATTGGTTAACTTCTTACATTTATTCATCATCATCATCATCAGGTCCTTTTTAGTCTTCACTACAGGAGCACGACCCTCTCTGTACTACTAGGGCCATACTTGGCCAGAGCAGCCAGAGGACTTGGCCTACAGTCTCCACGCTGGCCAGACGGGTTGGAGAGGTCTCTTAGTTGTTTATAAGCTTTGTTTAGCTTGTATTTTCTAAGTCGCCTTCTACGACATCCACGGGAAGACTTGGAGTGGTCCTATTCTACTCTGCCGGATACCACACGGCTAGGCTTACATTTATTGGGTACCTTCATTATAATAATCCGCCGACAGAACGGGTTCTGTAGTCGGTAGTGACTGGCGATATTTGGCGCCAGACCCTCTTCCCACACAGTCAATAGGCGATGCCGATAACAACCCATCATTACGCCCACAAATCGTTAAACGTGTTCTTTGAGTGATCTTCTACAAGTAGATACAATTTTTTCTCACATACCCATCCTATTGAGACACCCTGTAAATCTATTTATTTATCATCATTTCATGTAGGTGTCACGGTCAATCGACCATGCACAGGGTGTCAGAGTTCTTCGGAACCGCCTCTCGGCACGTGGTTCCTTTAACAACTACCAGATGACAGCCGGGACTAACGGCTTAACGTGTCTCCCGAAGCACGGAATCATCTTCATTATCAGACAATCAGGTGATTTAAGCCTGCATGTCCTAACCAAACTAGAAGCAACTAAACAAGGTATGCTTCCCGTGGGAATCGAACCCACGACCCCCGGGTCTACAGGCAAACGCCTTAACCACTGGACCACGTAGGCAGTTGCATTTATTTATAATTATCATCATTAACTTACATTCGTCCACTGCTGGACTCAGGTCTCCCGCGTAAGGTTACTGGTAGTGGTTTGAGAAGAAAAGTTCATGACCGAGCTCAGTGGCATGCCATGGGAGTAAAAAATTATTCTATTTTTTATAATTTTTTTAAATAAATAATTTTAAAATTTATTTAGATTTATTATTTGAATAATAATTACATTATTTATAATTACCCAAATAAAATTAAATTTTAAACCGGCTACTTAACGCCCCAGCCCCAATCGGGAAACATAACAATAGATAATCTGTTGTGGCGTGGCTGCGTTTCTCGCGATTGATGAATTAAAATTATTGGGAGCGACGTATTTTAATATTGATGGCACGGATGTTTTTTTTTCCTTATTCCTAGTATATTTTCTTTTGTTTTAATTTTATATTATATTGTGTTGTGTGTGTCAAAGTGTTGCAATAAACATTACCTTATTTTATTCTATTCTATTTGGCCGACCAAGGACAAGGTGGTGCGATGAACTGAACACATAATTATAACAAAAATTGGAGAACACAAACTACAGACCGACAAAAATGGAAAAGAGAGAAAGTGGCCTTTGCCCAGCATTGGGACATTAACGGCTCGTAATAATAATAATATTTTACTTTTTATATAAGTTTTATAAATACCTAATTCTATGATACCAAATAAATAAAGAGAATAATAATAATAATTTGTAATGGTTATGTAAATGCGATCTTGACAAACTTCCTCTTCAAATGTACATGTGTCTATAAATATATCTTTAACATCACAGCAACATTTTAGCGTCATGCTCATTGACATTGTGTCCCACATCTTCAGGCAAGCATGAACATTCTACAGACTCATTATTTTTACCATTTCTTTCCTCTTATATAACGGGTAATGACACTTCAGGGATGTCAGAAACATTTTGCGTTTTTCCTACTTTGTTTGTTATCTATTTTAGTATCTACGTGATTTACGAATAAGTTAACTATAGTAGTTTATTCAATACCAAAGATAATTGAATATTAACTTACTGATAATCCATGGTATACAATGATTTTATCAATACTGAATACAATACAAACAAAAAACCTGCCAAGGGCGAGTCGGAATCGCACACAAAGGGTTTTGTACCATCAAATAATTATTAATTAACTGCCTCCGTGGTCCAGTGGTTAAGGCGTTTGCCTGTAGACCCGGGAATTCCCACGGAAAGCATACTTTGTTTAGTTGTTTCCAGTTTGGTTAGGACATTGCAGGGTTGAATCACCTATTGTCTGATAATTAAGATGATTCCGTGATTCGGAAGGCACGTTAAGTCATTGGTCCTGGCTGCCATCTGGTAGTCGTTAAAGGAACCACGTCAGAGTCAGAGGCCGAGAGGCGGTCCCAAAGAAATCTGACACCAGGGTGTGCATGGTCAATTGACCATGTCCCCTACTCGAAATGATGATTATTAATTACAAAAGCGCAAAAAAATACGTTTTTTTGTATGGGTGCCCCCTTACGTTAAAATTTTACTATAATTTTATTATTGTTTTTTTTTTTTATGTATATCCGACGGCAAACGAGCAGACGAGCCACCTGATGGAAAGTGGTCACCGTCGCCCATGGACATCTGCAACGCCAGAGGAGCTGCAATATTATTTATTTATTGTATGTTATAGCGGCAATAGATACACACATATTATGTAAAATATCAAGTATCTTCCTTCTACGGTTCAAAAGATACTGCCCTGTGACAGACGGACAAACAGCGGAGGCTTAGCAATAGCTTCCTGGTACCCTTTGGGTACGGAACTCTTAAAAACTCTCCTGAGGGTAAAATCATTCTGTGGTATGGAAACATTGATAAATAAAATCAAAATTTATTAACAATATTTTTTATTTATTTTTCAGGTAATTGACTGATGAACTCCTAAGCAAGATTTGGTAAGAAGGAAATCAACGCACAATCATTGATTGATAATCATCAATAGAAATAAATTAAAACAATCAGTATACTCTAGTATTACAATATTACAGAGAAAACATATTACACAGAAGCTTACTAAATGCGAAAGTTTGTTTGTTTGTTTGTTACGCCTTCACGCCCTATCTACTGAACTTATCGTCATGAAATTTTGCATACCCGTTGTCTGGGGTACGGAAAAGGACATAGCGTACATTATCCCGAGGAAAAGTACTGTTCACGGGGGATCGATATTGATGCGGGCGGAGCTGCGGGTGAAAGCTAGTATCTATAATATTACAGAGAAAATAATCTAGAAATTGTCAATGACATTACTGAATTTATAAAATTCTTGCTCGTGCCAAACCTGTGCGGAATGCTAACTGTATATCGGCTTTGGTTATTTGTAAAAAGGCATTTATCATCCAATTCCCTTTCATAATGACAATCACGCGAACGAATTCTAGTTCCATAAAGACGATACTGAATAGGCATTGAATGGGTATTTTTATTTAGTTGGCAATCACGCATCTGATTACAGCGTACGGAATATTCAGGGTTCCGTTCCATTTTTATTAAACCGAGGACCCAATGAAAAGGTAGCCGATGAAAATAATGGACTGTATTTATTAGTAGATTATGCCACTTTAATCACTATTATAGTTTCTAATTGGTGTTTGAATAAAAAGTTTAATAAGTGAGAGACCTTAAATATTAGGCGTAAACATGAAAAGAAAATGGCCTTAACAGACTCAACATGAACATTTATTTCCATGTAAACTGAAAAAAGTTTATCTTTTACAATAACAATGTATTTTTGTTATGTTGCATAGAGCATCCCTTCCAGAAAAAAATATTATAACAGTGTTATTTTACTTGGTTCTAACCCTGAGACAGGCTGTTTCAAAAATGTAAGAAATGTTGTGCCTCCGGTTTTCAACATACGAATGTGTCAGTGTGGTCAACTCCGACGACCCGACCATGTTGCCTCTTTACGAGCTCTTTGGGCCCCATCAACCGCAAGTATGATCTATACTCTGCATCCGAAAGTGGTGTCAGAGTTGCCACATACTGGAGAGACAAGATTTAATCCTTGAGACATCGACACGAAAACAATAAGAAAAACATACGAAAGGATAAGTCATTTATCGGTAAGTAATATATGATAGGGCATAAAAACTTTATTTTGGAATTTTTGTAAAACGCAGTCGAAATATTAGGTATTGACAAATAATATATTTGTTAATACCTATTACATTGACGCTTCTTTTTAAGGTATACCCATTATATTTGATCGAAGGATATACAACATTTTTAAGAGATTACAAATGGACTGTATTTTTAACACGTACTAATATACAAAAAAAAATTAAGTTCAACCTCATATGATCAATCAGATTACTTATATATCTGTGATATTAAGCTTTAACTGAAATCTCGATGAAAATTATTGTATTTACTTTACAAGCCCACTAATTCCTTCAAACCTTTTATACAGATTTCGTCATGTCTAGAGTCAAATAATTATATTTTTTAATCACTTAGTTAGTTATATATAGAAATCCTGAGAAAAAGTGTACACGTGAGTTAGGAGGAATCATATCACAATACATACATAAAAAAATAGTTTTGGCCTTATTAGGCATCCTGTAATAAGTATATCAAGTGACGGAAACCCGATTACATAAGACGGACTCTACCTTAGCCAGTTTTATTCAGGAATATTAGTGGGAACGAATCACGAATACAGTCCATTTATTTTGTGTGAAATTATGATAATAAAGCCATTATATGCAACCTAATGTTTACAAGCTGAAAAAAAATCCGTGCTGGTCTGAGAAAAAAGAAAAAACGTAGAATGTACAGTCGGGGGCAGATAAAACTGACACCTCTAAAAACAGATTTAAGATGGGTCAGATATACCTGCTCCCAACTGTTACCAGGCTACCAACTGCTGTAACTACTTTAACTGTAACTCATAGAAAGTTATGTTATTATCATCAAGTCCATTGCTGGACAAAAGTTATGATCTTTATACAGGAATATGAGAGGATCTCCATTAGTAGGCATTAATCCTGATAGGGTCGCTGTGCCCTATCATTTATGTTTTGAGATAAAGCTACTAATGACGGAACCCTATACCGTTGAGTTGGGATCTGTTTAAGGTAATTTGACCCCCATAAAAAAGAAAGCCTCCTTGGCTGATTGGTTGACAGGAATGTTTCCTACTCGAAGGATCCTGGGTTTGATACGAGTATCTCTATTTCTGTGTTTCATACATTATACATATATAATAATACGAATAGAATCAAAATAAAAACGCTTTTTTATCCTTAGTAACGAAACAATAAGGTTAATTGTGTGTCACCGAAAATGCGTGAGCAAACTTCAGTATTTACCCCATATTACCCCACAAATGCATATTCAACTTTGGCAAACCGAACCTCATCATCATTTCCCCTGTTAATTAAAATAAAAACGCGCTGTCTCCCTCCCACTCACACGACAATGAGCCTCATTGTGTGTCTCTTTCCGTCCCAGTTTCCTAATTGCTCCCTTTCGGCACACCTTAATGACTTCCCCAATTTCACGAGATTTTGTTTTAAAATGACTTTCGTGGCGTTTCCGAGGCTATTCTCCAGTATATTATTGTGAAATTCAAAGTTTCAAACTTCTATTGTAATCTTCAACAAGTTTGAGACGTATTTTCGAATAAGTTGTCGAAGTAAAAACTTTCATTCGGTTGAAATTTTTTCGCTGAATTTGTTTATTTATAATTCAATACTACTTTACCAGGATTCAGAAATAACTCAATAAAATAAAATAAATGTTCCATTGGTATGGTCTTATCTCAAAGGGCTTTGTTTGTTGCGTAAATGATTTAATACGTGGTCTATACATACCGAGTGAGAAATAATTTTGTACTCTCTTAAAATAGTACCTTTAATAATGTTTTGTGAATTGAAAACCGTATTCTATTTATGTAATTATTTAAACGCCATTGCCTCTCTTTTTCAGATTGAGCTGGGTCTTGGATGTTTCATTATATAAGTATCTATTATAAAATATTGAATCATTGAGTTAGTATCCTACGACACAAGTTGACAACTTACTGTGGAGCTAGCTCAATTTGTGTGATATATCCCTATATATTTATTTATTATTTATTTTATAAAGACTGCAGAAAAATGCGCGTGAAAAAGGAGCATATGTATTTTTCCACTGGAAATCGTAGCAAACCACAGCATAGGATAAAAGTTGTTGCTAATCCTCGTTACTTTAACCATTATTAGAGTAGTTTCGAGGTAATGTAATTATTTTGGCATTGATTAATCGCAGGAAAACATCACACCTTAGTTCCTCGCATATATGTATGTTTCTTTATGTAATTAAACTTAAGTAATATATAGTACTAGCTTTAGCCCGCGGCTCCGCCCGCGTCAATGTCGATCCCTCGGGAATAGTAAAAAAACAAACAAACAAACAAATAAACAAACAAACAAACTCACTTTCGCATTTATAATATTAGTTAGGATGAAGGAATTTAAGCCTAACACTCTTCTTTTTCCGCCTTATCCTTATCCCACTATTTAACTGGGGTCGGCACAGCACCCCAGTAAACAGTAAGCTTTTTCCATTTCTTTCTATCTCCAGTCAACTCGTCCGTCGCACCCTTTCTACACATATCCTCCTTTACACACTCCATCCAACGTTTCCTTGATCTTCCTCTGTTTCGATGATCTTTGATATGCATATTTAAGCCTAACACTCGTATGTAACTACTCGTAAAAGTTCTGAGGGCTCGTTTAGAGGTGCGCGCCGTGCATCGTGTATCGGGCTTGTATGGAGCGTCACAGGTCGTGGTCTACCTGCTTAGTTCACCAGGACTTTTTCTTGCCGGTGGTCCATCTCAGTACAACATATGGAACATACTTTCGTTTACGGAGACGCAGCGCGTCAGGCATCGCTTTAGGCGTGGCGTCATACATCGTCTGCTGCGGAGCCCGCGCCAACGCCAATTGCCGCTTATATGGTAAGCAGTGTAAAGTAAAATCAATTCTATTATTACTGGCCTAAAGCTGGTTTTTTAATTGATTACCTAAATTTGATTTAGTATTGTTTGTCATATTGTGTACAGTTGATTCAGCCCGCATTCCCTCTGTCACCAATGGCACGTGCACTGCTGTAGTCAGCGCCGCGTCTTTTGCAGCGTGCGTCACGCAATTACATGTCATATCTAAAGCAAATTAACAAAAGTATGGGGCCGTTTACCTAGAGGCATTTGCCTCTAGGTAAACGGCCCCATACTTCGCCATAAGTTTGAGATTTCTTCAGCACACATCACTCAACGCGCCGCCTCTCCGTAAACGAGGCCGAAGTGCTGAAATTTTTCTCAGCTTGACCAAATCGGAGAACATCTTAAATTGAGTTATTTCTTCACCTCGTTTGATTAAATGAAGTATCTTTTATGGGGCTTAGATCAGCGAAACCAACGCCACCCACCGTTTTATTATTTAACTTATTTATACTTTACAAATTAAAACGTCTAATTTGGTACTTCGTTAGATTAATCAATTACTTGTAGTATTTTAGTATTACTTTATTGTTATTGTCGTATTAAAAAATCAAGAGAATTGCTCTATTCAACAATTCTCGACTTTAATCAACCTCTGTTGGCATTACGCACTAAAGTTTCGGATTCTATAGAATTCCATTTTCAAGGCGAGTTCGGGATGCGTGACGCCGAAAAATCTGAAAAAAGGCTATACCGCGGCGCGCCAGCAATCCCAACAAACTAGTAAGTGACCCGTTTTTACATATAAAGTTGTCTTCTATATCATCCTTACTAATATTATAAATGCGAAAGTGAGTTTGTTTGTTTGTTTGTTTGTTTGTTACGCTTTCACGCCGTAACTACTGAACCGATCATCATGAAATTTTGCATACAAGTTCTCTGGAGTACGGAGAAGGACATAGGCTACCTTTTATCCCGGGAAAAAGTACTATTCCCGCGGGATCGACATTGACGCGGGCGGAGCCGCGGGCGAAAGCTAGTTATATATAATTGAAAGTCACGTGTGAGTTGCAATGATATAATGGAGTAACTCCCATCCGCCCCGGTGGTCTGCCCCGGAAAAGGGCCGGTTTGGCTAGTGAAGTCAATTACTATGGCCACAATGTATAAAATGGCCTAGACTATCGGAAAGGTACAAATACGTTTTAGCCTATTCTTTATTACGAGGTTTCGTAATCATTTCGCTGCTGAATAACAACAGGAAGACGTCATAGCAGTTTAAAAAAAAAAGCGTAAATTTTCAATCAATTTCAAGTATTATTACGCATTTCCTTACAGACATGTTATTTTTCGCTTGTCGGCGACAGGACGCCTGCCGGGTTAAAACGTACTCAACATAAACATTGATTTTCTAGAAAGTATTGATGACAATGTAATTTTTTTATTACGTTAGCTAATAAATCTTTTATTTATATCGCTATGTATCTAACCACGAGGTAAACGATTTTATAAATAAGTGTGTGGGAAATGTAGGGTAAATTTGATGCCCCCGGTTCTCAGCTAACGAAAGGGAATATAATTTCATCGGTAAATAAAATACGAAAATCTAGGTTTTGAAATTGTGTTAAAACGTAAATATAATAGAGGAAAGTAACCAAATATGGAATAGTATCCCTAATTTGGAATACCGGCATTACTCGTAAACAAAGAATCCTAAATGCGATAAGTACTGATTGTCCATCTCTTTCTACCTCTATCCACGCGCACCGGTCTTGACAAGTCAGTTGTGCGAGCGCTTTGGCCACGGTGGAGGTGTTTTGTTTTGTCGCCGTCAGAAAACTTTTACGGGTACATAACAAAAAAATTATTTTTCGTTACTTATTGTGAATGGTGTGTTTGTTATTGTTTCTCTACATTAATTAAGTATTTTTGTGAAAGTATTAGAAGCAACATGTTATCTTAGTTTACTCATTTCAAAAATATTTAATTTATGTTCAATTATTTAAAAATGCCAAATATGGACTATGAATATGGACACCTGGATTTGTGACTTCTGCAAATAATTCAAGTTTTTTTTTCTATTTTAAGAAAGTTCCTAATGCCAGTATTATAGTTACATTAAGTTTTGATTGTTTTATGTTGATTTTTTAATTTACGTTACTTTTTTTATAGGTTCGTTCCTGAGTTTATATACTATTCCATATTTGGGGTACCTATTCCATGATTAGATACCTTTATGTTAATTTTGTTTTTGAAAAAATATTATACTTAAAATCAATAAGTATGACAACTGGTTGTTACTTTGTGAAACGCAAATATATAATAAGATAAAATTACTAGTAAAAGGTTTTGATTTCAAATATTTGTTTTTTTTATGCCCATAAAACAAACCGGTATTCCATATTTGGTTACTTTCCTCTAGATATAAATGAAATAATGAGATTGTATTTTTACCTACCAATAATACCACTATACAAAAAAAAACCGTTGAGATGTGTTTAAACGAGATTTCCAGATTTTGACACGCCATGAATCTCATGTGTTGTATCTGCTTACTTTTGATGTATCTGTGCATTTTCTACATTTTTTTTTACTTAGATGCAGCGTATATGAATTTAAACCTAAAGCCATGGCCAACTGAAGTGAGTTAGGTGGGGAAGGATGTGGTTAGAAACCAAGGCCACAACAACTTCATTTCAATCACGTAATCTATACTGGAAATGCTGCCAGCATCCTCAGGACAATGCCGGATTCCCCAAATTTTTTAGATATTTTGAGTTAGTTTTATTTAATAATAAATTTTTAGTTTAAGTTTTTATTTATCGGTATTATTCTTTTAATTAAGTTTGTACTTTTGTAAAAATATAATCCACTTTCAAGTTTAAATGAAGTATAGTAATCTACACGGTGAAATTATTATGTATGGGAACATCAAAAAAAATTTTGAGTTCCCAGCATTGGTCCCGTAGGAAAAGTTGTTCATATCGACGGGGTGAATCACCCCTTTAAGGGTCCAGAACGATCAAAATTTCACCGTGTATACTTACGAGTATATTTTAAAGAGGAAAGAATCGATTGTGTGTTTATTTGTAATGGATAAAATCAAAAACTAGTAAACCGGTTTTAAATATTTTACCTTTAGAAAGCTTCAAGAATTGCTTAAAGGTTTTTAAAGCTGAAATCTTTTAATAGCAAGTAACGTAGGCTATCTTTGTCAATCTCGGCGGCTGTCTTTGACAGCGGTCGTTACACAAAACCATTCAACACAAAAGTGACACAAAAACAGTTCAAAACTGTGACTCCAGGGTGCATGGGGTCATTATTTGATCCAAGAATTCACACGACATGATGGTGATAGGCTATAATTTACGCGGGTGAAGTCGCGGAAAAATAACTAGTATTCAACAAAATATAAACTAAAGCAAGTAAAACTAAAGATGATAAACGTATGCCTATGATCTTTATCTCCTTTTTCGAAGCCAGTTATATAAAAGGAATTTTCAAAAAATCTATATGAAATTAGCAATACCCTAAGCGCAGGAACATAGTATTTTCCCAAAAGGAACCCAGCGCATTATACTGGCACGACTACCAAAAAAAAAGAATATTTTATTTAATAACTTAAGTTTATTTTTACCACCATAACTTCGAAATGGCTGAACGGATACAAATGTATTAGGTATCGTTAGAATTCTTAGCTGATGCCGAGTGACATAGTCTATAAAAGTATTGACAAGGCAGTCTTATTGTTATTATTATTATTTAAAACCTGGTTTACGTGCTTAAATAAAGTTCGGTTAAGTATATCAAATATTTTTTTTAAACTACCTAGTGATGTATCTCAAGAATAAGTGAAAAGGACATAATTTGTTTATTCATTTCCCTATTCTGTTCCTCGAGTAGTATTACAAAGGAAAATAATTTGGTGGTATTTTTTCCTGGAACCGTTTTATACTGTGAAAGTTAAATGTGGTAAGCCATTATGCTCAATTTGCTGTACAGGAAAATAAAGAAACTGTAGACATTACAGCAAAAAGCTGAAAACACAGTATGTTAATAAATAAATATTGTAAGCAGTACTTTTGTATAGTTCTTATAACACAAAAAAACAAATGTCAACATATTCTATCTGCGACCTTGAAAACTGTTAAGTTTTCGAAACGTTAGAAGTAAAAATAATGTAATATACGCGATAATACCGTATTAAAGTGATATTATTTATTTAAATAAAATCACTTTTATTTACGGACATATCACACATGTTGAGCTAGCTCGAAAGTGACTTCGAGACTTGTGTCACAGGATTAATATAAGTACTATCTTGAACTATAACGATACTACATATGTTTTGTTACAATAAATATATGTGCCCAAGCTTCACACGGGAAGTAAAGAATGTTATACCTTCATGTTTTATCTGTCGCGGGATTTCATAATCTTGATGTCCTATCATCGCGTGTGATACACGGGCTTGAGTTTATTTTCGCCCGGTGTTTCTTTTTGAATGAATGAATGAATATACTTTATTGCACCAACACTTAATAGTAAACAAAATAGGAAAATATCTGTTTATGGAAGGTATAAAGGCGGGCTTATCGCATAATGCAATCTCTTCCAGCCAACCTTTGGGTAGAAGATTTTGCTATAACTCCTTAGATGTTCATTAAATTATATGGCGCAAATTATTTTAATAAGTGCGTAAAATGCAACGTACTTACGATTGATAAAAACTGTGTTAAATATTTATTTTGCTTTCCAATTACCGCATTATCCGTTTACACAAAATCTTGATAAATTATTAACCTTAACCTTTCTCATAAATCGCTCTATTTATTGGTGAAAACTGCGTGAAAATCTATGTAGTAGTTTTTTAGTTTATCGCGAACAGACAGACGTAGTGATAAGAGTGAAACTTTTTGTTCTGGTTCTTTGGTTTTTATTCGATATTCAATATACTATGAAAATATTTTTTTTATAATATCGATAGAGAAATAATGATAAGTACTGTATAATTAGGTCGATAGCGACAAAACGTATTGTACTTTATCTCTTTTCGTGGACGTTGTGGCCAAGTCTGGTGTCAGATTTTTCAAACTGGCTAAAAGGCATCTGAAAAGCATAACGGCTGCCATGTAATGACAGCCGGGTCCAACGGCTTAACGTGGCTTTCCGAACGGAGAAGCTCGATAATTTTTTATGCAACTTGTGGTAAGTGAAGGCCTATGCGTAAGGAGGGATGATGTAGTCACCCAACCCGGTGGGGACTTCTCCCGGGGTTGCTTTACATGCGTAAGCGTCTCACTCACTTCTCGTACTCACTATTCGTACCAAATACAGAAGCATGTATACTTTTTCGAGCTTAAACTACTTCTATAGTGCGTGCAACGAGGGGTGCTATTTACAAATGGCAGACTTCACCAAGAGGTATGATTTTTGTACGATATATCACTTGTTAGTTAAGTCATTAGTTCAAAAATGGCTACCTGAATGCCTGAAAAATTACTTGTGATCGTGAAATATAAGTATTTTCTTAGCTTCCACTGAAAATCGAACTCCGTTTTGCAGAATAAAATATGCTTTTACCTACTTAAACAAAACTGAGGCAAATTATGTTAGTTGGATATACAATATACATACATACTTCCCGATACCTCTGAAATATCTTATTCTGATATGCAGATAATACGAAAAGTTTTTAATTAAATTTATTTTGGTAAGCTCACAACACAGGAGCTTTTAAGATCTTAGTCAACAAAATATCTAAAATAACATCTCAGTAATGCTTTTGAGATAAAAAGCGTAGAAAAGGCTTTCGTTGCTGATAAGTACATATTTTCAAACAAGAATGTATAGAATTTTTCAATGCTTTGTCGTAATTTATGCGCTTCACAAACGGGATGGCATGCAAATTTTAAAATGCCATGGGTGGAAGCGGGCGTAATTTTAAAACAATATTTATGGTTTATGGAGTATGGTGCGGTGTGTTTTTCTTGACATGAAAATAAACGCAGGTATAACAAATGTTTCTTGATTTTATTTCATTAAACATAATGAAAGTGTCCCTAAATATTTTTGCCCTGGATTCGGAATTAAAGATTGATGATTGTATGTTATAATCTTTTATATAAAACTAGCTTTCGCCCGCGGCTCCGCCCGCGTCAATGTCGATCCCTCGGGAACTTTTTCCCGGGATAAAATGTACCCTATGTCCATTTCATGATGATCGGTTCAGTTGTTACAACGTGGAAGCGTAACAAACAAACAAACAAACTCAATTTCGCATTTATAATATTAGTTAGGAAAAATGACTACTGAACTGATTTTGATGAAATTTAAATAGAACCAATTTAAAGGTATACCCTTTCAAATATATTTTTCTAATCGAATCATATATTACGGAATTATAAGGATACAAACAAAAAATACCATACAACCGAATTAAGAATTTCCTCCTTTTGAAGTCGTTTATAAATAGTAAGTTTTGTCTGTATTGTCATAATCAGGAGCATTAATATAAACAAAGAAATATATAAAGGGACAGTTACACTGATTCAGCTAGCCTCATAATACGTTGTAAACTTATTTTGTGGGATTCTAACTGAACGATACTATAGTTTATAATGGATACATGTATAGATGATATATAAATCTGAAAAAGATCGTTAGGTTTCAATCTTGACCTGGCTGGGGATCGAACCAGAGACCCTGTTTCAATGGCACTCACGGTACCACAATATCTATACATATAATAATACAACATACAACAGTAAAAATATTTTGTCTGTACATTTAGAATTTTTGACTGAAATGGATAGAAGGACACTTAAAAAGAATAGTAGAAAGCAAAAAAAAATTTTTCGAATTTCTTGTCTGTCTGTCTGTCTGTATGTATGATCACGATTATCTCCGAAAATACTGAACCCATTTACTTCAAACTTTCACCAATTGCTTTGTTTTAGCTCAGCAAAACATTTAAAGTTTGTTTCATCTAAATCGGTTCATTAAACAAAAAGTTATCGTCATTTGAATGAACTTGTGAAGGCTCGACCTTCCCGACGCTCTAGCCGAGTTCCACATATAAAGATGGTAGGGAGAGCACAAGACGAACACACAGAACACAGCTAATAACTTTATTATAATATTTGCTTTACAACTTCGATAAATTAATAACGAGACTTATGCTCTAAGATATGGTAATAAACTCAAAGATATTAGTAGACTGAAAGATGTTAACAGATTGAAAGGTGGTAGCAGACTGAAGAATAAGTGATGAGAGAGCGAGAAAGTAATCTATAAATGGAATGGAATGAAATTTGAAATTAAATGAGGAATGAAAAATGGACAGGATGAGAGAAATGAGGTTGGATGAGCTGCAGCATGCAGGTGGCATGCTGCAACGTTACAAACTTAAGGCATGAGTTTGCCTGCAAACATATAGCAAAAAAATAATAATAAGTGACATAAGAAAATTAAAATCCAAAGTCAATTCATCATCATTATACGACAGCATTATACATATCCATACTATCCATAGTAATCCATACTAAAAAAAGGAGAAGCTGACTGACTGACTGACATATCAACGCAGGGCCTAAACTATAAGGGTTAAGAACTTAAAATTTTGCAAAGGGGTTCCTTTTATAACGTAGGGGAGTACTAAGAAAGGATTTTTGG
Source organism: Elegia similella (assembly GCA_947532085.1). Taxonomy (NCBI): domain Eukaryota; kingdom Metazoa; phylum Arthropoda; class Insecta; order Lepidoptera; family Pyralidae; genus Elegia; species Elegia similella. Next base: position 9,101,011 of record OX383933.1, read on the forward strand.
AAAGTCATCTCATAAGGGGGTAAAACGGGTTGCAAAGTTAGTATGAAACTTTGTTGTTTTTGAAGTTATTCGAATGAAATTCAGCATGAAGGTTCTTTACTAAAAGGTATGAAACACGAGTTAAATATTTAACTCAAAAATCATCCCTTAAGGGGGTAAAATAGGGGTGCAAAGTAAGCCTGAAACTTTGCCATTTTTTAAGTTAGTCGAATGAAATTCAGTATGAAGGTTCTTTACTGAAAGGCATGAAACATGAGTAAAATATTTTTCTCAAAAATCATCCCTTTACCCAGTGGTCAATCATCCCAGGGGTATAACGGGGATGCAAAGTTAGTATGAAACTTTCCGTTTTTGAAGTTATTCAATTTAAATTCAATATTAACGTGTTTCATTGAAAGTCATGAACTAATGTATTCCGGGTAATTCTACTGTTCCTGTGTAATCGACACTTACGCGTGCGGAGCCGCGGGCCAAAGGCAAACCTGACTTATATATCAACGCACAGCCGAAACTACTGTGCCTAGAACTTGAAATTTGTATGGACATTTTCTCAGTTCTGGACGTTCTGGATTACAATTAAAAAGATGTATGTAGGTAAAACCGACGAAATTTTCGCCTTAAGAGATAAAATAAGTAACTTTATGGATTTTTTTAATTTCTAGACTTAGAAGTATGAAAATAAGTACGAGTATATACGTTCTAGATTACAATTAAAAAACATCTGTGTAGGTGAAATGTACAATCGGGGGGGCGGATTGTAAGCGAATTTTCTCATTTCTGGACATAGAAGTATAAAAATAAGTATATATGTTTACATTACAATTAAAAAGATCTGAGTAGTTAAAATGGACGAAATTTCCTCTTGAAGGGATAAAATAGGTGGGCTAAAGTTTGTATGGATTTTTTTATTTACTTAGAAATATGACAATAAGAAGTTCTCCATTACAATAAAAAAATATCTGTGTAGGTGAAATGTGCAAAATCCCCTCCTTAAGGGCTAAAGATCTATGCAGGTGAAATGCGTTAAATTCCCCTTAAGGGGAAAAAGCAGAGGGGGAGAGGTTTGTATGGAATTTTTATCATTTCTACTGTTCCCAAGGGAACGACATTAACGCGGGCGGAGCCGCGGGCAACAGCTAGTGTATACATATTATTGCTCTTGACTGTACTTTTTATTTGTATACAAAATGTACGACTGTACCTCTTTTACACAAATGCTCATCTTGTAGACGTTCTTGCCGACGCCTTATATTATTTGCTTGCGTAGGAAATTAACCCCAGTTTCTGAAGTTGGTATGTAGACTATTTAGTTTTTCCTATCAATGCCAACGAAGACGAGATATAACCTGCTATCTTATTAGCTTTGAAAATCTTCAGCGATATTATTAGTGTTTAACGGGGTAATAAGCCTCACACGTGGAGGGCTCTTACCGTGATGGCTTGCGACAGAGCCACTTAGACTTTTCCAGAACAGACACCAATTTGTTGGTGTGTGTTTCATATGGACGTTATGATGGAGACAAAAACATAGTTCTTATGAAGATGGCGGTGTTATCCGTGCAGAGCAAAGATATGTAAGTAGTTCTTCACGCCTGTTCAAGCAATAAATTACGAGTTACGACAGTTTTCGAAAGACATGCAATTTTATTGTATACAGCGTGTTTTATCACCGACGTTTCCTTAACGGGATGACTAACCCCGTTAAAATAAACAACCTTTCTTCTAGGTCTAATGCTTGGAACTCAAACAAAAATTCAACATTTTTATGGAATGTTTTGCCATTTCCCCAAAATTGGTTAGTCGTTCATTTAGATGAGTTGAATCACCCTTTTACGGGAATGTTAGATGTAGCTTATTAGATAGCCTTGAAAATCCCAACAAAAATGGCGGTATTATCCGTGTATAACGGGGTAATAAGCCACATACGTAGAGGGCTCTTCCCGCTTGCGAGACTTGCGACACAAGAGCGCCACTTAGGCTATTTCCGCTCGCTCGGTCAAGGCTCGCGATTGTTGAGCGTAGAAATATTTTATTTCAAACGAAATGTTTTAGTTGAATTGTTTTGAATAAAAGAAGTAGCATTGTTCGATTGGTATAATTGAACTGTGAATTATTATCAGAATCCTGAAGCAGTGAAAAGAATATCATGGGAAATCTTACAAGTATGAATAATTTTAGTTGATCAAACAAGTAAAATGCAATACATTGAAACCACTATACCATCGAGGTTTATTTATTGGTCTATATTTACCATCGAGGTGAATAAATTTAGGGATTATCTTATCTCTATGGGCTAAACATTAATAAATCGAATAGTCAAAGTAATTTGTTTTTTTTCAGACTGTGAACACATCAATGGAAATACAACGTTTAAAATGTAAAAAAAAAAAAATATTAAACCTTTATTTTTATTTCTAATATACTCGTATTTATCATTTTTAAATATTTCCAAAAGCAAATTATTACTATTTCAGAACGATTACTGCAGAGAAAACGCAGATTCTTGAAAATAAATAATATTTAAATAGTACGTCGCGTTGTTTAGCTGTTCATTGAAAAATTAATCATATCTGAAAAGGCTTTGTTTCCTTCCTGGGCGCTCTTTATTAACCCCGCTTTTTGTCAGCATTCACGTCAAACGCACTGTTGGGGACAAAAATGTTCATGACTTTTAGTTCGGACTGGATTTTAAGCGTCGTGGTGTAAGAGCGAAACTCATAACCAAAAGGTTTCCGGTTTGAACTCCGTTTAGTCCAACTTGTACCTCTATATTTTTAGAACAACCCGACTGATATTTGGTAACCTTCATTGACCACTAGTTGTTATCGGTGAAGGGAAATATCATAAGGAAACTTCTTCTTCTTCCTCACCTTATCCCACTTTAAGTGGAGTCGGGACAGCATGTGAGTATTTTCCATTTCGCTCTATCTTGAGCAATTTCTTTCGTTACCATTTTTTTACCCATATCCTCCTTCACACACTCAATCCATCTTTTCTTTGGCTTACCTCTACTCTGACTCCCAATTACTTTCATATCCAACACCTTCCTAGTTATCCAATCCCAATCTACAGCTTCTCAATTTTTCCGTTATGGGGCTACTTTTGTGCTTCCTCTTACATACTTATTCCTTATCCTATCTTTTCGAGTCCACTCATCCATCTCAACATTCTCATCTCCGCTGCATGCAATCGTCTTTCATCCGTCACCTTGGTGGCCCAACGCATACGCGAGTCACGGATGACCCCAGTCACTTGTCTCCATTTTGCCCAACCGGCGTTTATACGACTATTAACGTCCCGGTCTATATTACCGTCACTTTAAAGGAAACTTGAACTACATAATCACATACATAAATAAAACGGACAAATCACACAGATTGAGCTAGCCCCAAAGTAAGTTCAAGACTTGTGTTATGGGATACTAACTCAACGATACTATATTTTATAACAAAATACATATATAGATACACATCCAAGACCCAGGCCAATCTGAAAAAGATCATTTTCCATCTTGACCTGGCCGGGGATCGAACCCGGTCACTCCGAGTCGCAGGCAGGCGTGTTGACCGCTGCGCCACGGAGCTAGTCAAGCCCTTGAGCCCTAGGGTGTCCTCAGCTCCTTCTTGTTCAGTACGATATTAGACAATGTGTCGCAATAGCGACATCAAAGCTCGCAAAACGGCAGCGTGGGCCAAGTGGCGCGAGGTGACCTGAAAATACTGGTTAAACCGAAAAGTCAGGTCTATAAATCCATCATTAGCCCTGTCATCTTATATGGAAGTGAAGCATGGCCAGTGCTTGAGCGGCACAAGAGGGAGCTGTCACGGAGATAAATATGCTGCGCTGGATATGTGGAGTTTCGCGGAAGGACCGTATTAGGATCTCTCTAATTCGCGGCAGCCTCCATGTCCGTGACATAGCAAACAAGCTGCAGGAGATCCGGCTACGCTGGTACGGTTACTCTTGAGAAAACCGGAAAATTACACGGAAAATTAACATCAAATGTCTGGCCATGACACCTCCGCCGGGCCCCGTTAGAAGGGGGAAACGCGATGGCTTGATGTCGTTGGGGAGGATATGCGTACCAATGGTCTCATAACCAAGGATGCGAAAGATCGAGCGAAATGGAGACGAAAAAGCCGGAAAGCAAACCCCGGGCTCCAACACACCCGCTCAGAGCGAGAGAGGCTCAATATTTATACGAAGTTTTGACTTGGTAGTCGAAGTAAAAATAATAGGTATTCGAAGTAAAAATAATAATCTATTGACCTGAAATCTGATTGATATCCGATCGATCGGACGTGTAGTTCAGTGAATGGTTCTGGTAGTCCATATATTCTTAGGATAAAATCCAAAACTAATAATATTTAACAAAGTGCTAACAATCTAATAAACATCACTGAAGAAATATGGTGCTACCCCTCATCAAATCGAAACAATAGAAAGAAAAAGTTCTGCTAGTCCCATCAATCGAAGTCTCCCCCATAAAAAAGTCCGTCGGGAGTTCGTCCATTGTAAGAGACCAGAGGGAAAACACATGAGATGAGTACGGAATAACCCAAAACAATCCAGCGCTCTTGTACATCCACTGTACAGCTATAGGTGCTAATAGTTGCGTGTACATAAGTACATCATTACTCTTAATTATCATCAAGCCCCCGACCGCTGGTCCTCCCTAATTTACCCGGTGTTTTCTAATAAAACTGCTTTGGCCAGGTCTAAGACACTTGGACCTCTGATCTTTATCATCTATATTCGGCCCTTTGTCTTACATTTCACGAGCAGAGCTTGTCTGGAAACCGTTTGAGTCGGCATTGAAATCTATTTCTGCCAATCTTGTTTTATCCGGAAAATTATCAATTATAATAATTATTATTCGTATATTTTATGTCTTAATAAGCCTACAAGTGTGTGTCTATACATGGTTTTTGTAACAAGGACTTTTGACTTTTTAAGTTTTGTAGTTCATAATCAAGTTGTTTAAAGCGGTATTGCAACCTATAAGGGCCTAACTACACGGACGATAGTTAAACAACCTAGTAGTTTAGTCGGTTGACAAAAATCTATGCACTACTATTTATGGTGTGCACACGTTGATTGAACAGTTGAGTCGATGCCGTATGCGCTCTCCAATAGTAGTGTATAGATTTTTGACAACTACCTACACTATTGGGTTAGGTAACTATCGTCCGTGTAGGCTAGGCCTAAGCAAATGGTTTTGGGTTGATCCCGCCGGGCTCGACCTGTACCTCTGAGTTTGTTGATCAATCTAACTCAAGAACGTTTATTTTCACTGACCACTACCAGCTACTGGTAAAGGAAAAGACCGTGCGGCAACCTGCAACACTCGTGGATTATATAATTATATAAACTTTATTGCACAGTTTAAAAAAAAAATGTACAAAAGGTGGACTTAATGCCATATGGCATTCTCTCCCAGCCAAACCTTTGGACCAAAACGAAAGTTAAAGTGGGTGGTGCGATAAAGTGCCAAATATGAATAAATGTGACGTAAACATCAATACAAACATAAATAATATTTACTGGCGTGAGAAATGGAGTTCGCAATAGCAAACCACTTCATTATTTCCTGCCAAATGTCTCTTCTCCAGAACCAAATTCTCTAATATAAGAGATTTCAAGTTGTTCAGCTGTCTTCACGAGATAACCATCGGGTTGCCGCAAGCTTTGTTGGGTGATATTAGACAGCTTGCAAAATCAAAAACAGTTGGCCACTTACATAACTAAATAAAAAAAATACAATAATGTTCTCTAATGTCTTTGCGATCGTTACACATGTACATTAAATCATTTAATATGGTTAAATCGCGTTTATTCAAAACGGTAGATCAAAAAGTAATGTAATAAATGCTTTAAAACTGTAATTAAATGTATAACAAGTTAATAAACAAGCTGGTCCGATGAGTAAGACCTCCTCGTAGTTGAATAACAACTGTTTTACAATATATCTTTAATTCACCGATTGAAAATCATCATCATCCATCAGGTCTTTTTTAGTCTCCACTACAGGAGCACGACCCTCTCTGTACTACTAGAGTCATACTTGACCAGAGCAGTCAAAGGATTTGGCCTACACTCTCCACGCTGGCCAGACGGGTTGGAGAGGTCACAGATGTTTATAAGCTTTGTTTAGCTTGTATTTCCTAAGTCGCCTTCTACGACATCCACGGGAAGACTTGGAGTGGTTCTATTCTACTCTGCCGGATACCACACGGCTAATTGGCCGGATACACAAGGCGATTGAAAATGTTGTCACTAAAAATTTATGGTTTAAATAAATTATAATATAAAAATATTATTATTTATATATAATAATATATAAATAATAATATTACGATCTCTGTAATGGTATTAAGTTGATAAAAGAAAATAATTAGAGCCAGTCAATAACAAATGAAAAGTTATACAAACAGCATCAACGGTAGTCAACCGTCAACACCCATGACAAGTCACAAGGTAATAAAATCAACATTTATTTAAACCCCCAACCTCACGCAAACCACGTTACGCTCCTAAACAAATAAACAGGCGCCTTATTGAGTATTCCATCGATCCGTCAGCGTGTCCCAGTCGTTTGTTGTCAAAACAGTAATTGCCGCGTGAACAGCAAACATCATCTGGGAATGGAGTGAGTGGAAAGGTAGAGAAGGTGAATTATATTATTGAGTTAGATAAATTTGATTAGTAATTTTTTGTCAATATTCAGCTGCTTTTAACTGACTTCAATAAAAGAGGAGATTCTCAATTTATCTTTATATAAGGTCCATTTAAATTAAATGCAAATATTATAAGGACACCTATAAGCTAGAAAAATTCTTTGAAAGCAAAATTAAAAAAATCGACCAATTAGTATTCGAGATGCTTATAATTTAACTTAATTTAAAATATTTTGAAAATCAGATGCATAAAGCACCCTGTGTACAAAATAATATCTTGGGTTACAACATTTTACTATAACCTACAAATGGTACTAAGATATTGACATTGTCAATGAAAACAGCTGATTTATCGATTTTCATTTAAAAAATTACTTTCTATGAACATAAAACAAAAACTAGTGTGTCGATTTCTTAAAATTTGCTACCAAAGCATTTCTTTGACCTGTAGCCATTTAAAATATTGCGCTTTATTTAAATGGACCTTATACAAGTATAACTAAGGTGACATAACCAAAACGACGGCCAATATAAACTTAATTACAAGTAGGGGAAGATGGGGTAATTGCGAACACCTAAGGGAAAATTGTAATAAAACAAAAAAATACAAAGTAATAAAAGTAATTTATTGATTAATGTCAACTTAAACTAATCATTATTATACTCTGATAATTAACTTGGATATTTCATTAGTATAAAATCAAAATTTAAATGAAAAACAAAAACTTTGTTGTCCGGGTTTACCCAAACCAAATCGGGTAATTGCGGACGGCTTATGTGGTAATCACGAACATAGCCTAATTGGCAAAGAAATCACAGAGAAATCCTCTGGATGTCATTTCACCACTGGCACAATTTTTGTTGGCCCAGCGTTTACAATTATAGCATATTATCCAGTCTTCGATTGCTGGAGTTTCATATTTTTTCATTACAAATCAAACAATAATATTCTTCTTCGTCTTCCGGGGATTGACTGGTGAATTACTTTTTCTTATGTGAAACATGGTCATCTTGAAAATCCTTTAAATTCTTTACACCTTTCTTTCTTTTATTGGTACGATCAGTCTTATTTTCTCCTTTTTCCTCTTTTTTCTTCTTTTCTTGTTGTTCTTTAAGATTTATAACAGCTTTCTTTTTTAATTTGTATTTTCAGTCTTTACGTTTTCTTTTTGTTCTGCGTTCTTCCTAATTTTTTACTCTAAAGCATCTTTCATTGGGGTACTGGTTATTATAATTGAATGTTTCTTTTTGGACTTTTGCATATTCTTTGGTTGAAGTAGCTGTGAAATACTGACGTTATTTTGAAGAGGAGTTGATGTATTAAATACTGGTGAACTGAAGAGGTTACTGATTTGCGCTGAACAATCTGCGCTTCGGGTGTTACCACCCTTTGAAAAGATGGTGACGATGCTAGCTGATCATCAGAGGCCACTATTTCATGCATATAACGCTCCGTCGGTGCTATCTGAGTTTCAGGTATCACTGATTTTAGTATAGATAGTGACAGTTTCATGTGAGTTTCCTTCCTTCCAGTTTGTGGCATCTTCACAATGTCTTTATTGAGATAGGCCTTTGGAACAGCATATGCAGTGGCTGCTTGCATTTTCTAACAACAGCGTCTTGTTTTTAACTTCTTAAACGGCTTTTTCAAGATCTTCTAATTTATATTTGGTCTCAGTCTCACTTTTGTAGTTACGGGGCATCTGAAATATTTTTGTAGTTTTTAAAATTATTTAACCCTTAGCTATAAACGGTAAAAAAAGTAGTAAATTATAACACGGGGTAATGACGGACATCCGAGATTGCCCCATTCAAATCGTCCGCTATTACCCAATACGGACCAAAAAGTAAAACTATTTAATTTTTCTAGGTTAGAAACTGGTAATGCACGTGGTGATTATTGAAATAAGTTACATATTTAGTCATTACTTTACAACAAAAATGTCAGATTCCTACAATTTATGTTGCAAAATTAGATGAAATTACTAGAAAAAATTAAAGATCACTTACCTTTGACACCGAGCGCAGTCTCACCTCAGCAGTTACTGTTCAGCACTAAGGTCGGGTCCGACTCGCAAATGCGTCATGCGAAATATCTACTATCTCTTTCTAACGTCGAATTACCTTAGTGTCCGGCATTACCCGCCGTCCGTGATTCCCCCACTCTCCCCTAGTTAGTGCAACATCTGAAGCGCGCAATATCATCTGAGATTCCCTTTGCATTTATATTTGCTTGCCAATTACTGAGCGAGGTATCCGCTATATGCCTAATTAAAATAAGCTGTATACAATATGCTTAAACTAAATATTATCTGTAATTGGTAACGTAAATCGAACAGCAAAATACTCGGAAGCATCTTAACTAAAAACTTTTCCAATTCTAGTTTTGTTCTGTCAGAAAATTACCTAGCATGCCCAATACAGTTCGACACTACATATCATTAGATAAAATCCTTTTAACTATTTTATAAACATACATAATAATCACGTCTTCAGTCCTCACAGGGTAGACAGAGTTTTGGGCTATAACGACTAATCTAAAGTCAAGTCAAGTACACACTTTGTGTAGGTAGACTAGTACATACATAGTATCACGTCTTTTTCCCTTGCGAGGTAGACAGAGCCTAGGTCTATAAGACCCGAAGGCCACGTTTAGCATGTTGGTGGGCAGTGTCCAGAGGTGGAAAACGTGGAAAAGATACGTAGGTAGAGTAGTCATCACCATCATCATAACAGCCGCAAAAAGTCCATTGCTGGACAAGGGCCTCTCCCGAGGATTCTTTGTTCTATGGGAGGATATTGCCATACTCACCACGCTTGGCGGGTTGGCGAGCGCAGTTTCCTTGGCTTCTTGTGCTTCCGACGCTGCTGCCCATCGAAAGCGTTTTGAAGCTGGGGAAGGATAGGAATTTGTTGGAATTGGGAAGGGAATGGGTATTGGGATACTAGTCACTCGGAAAAATGGGGGAAAAGCAAGTAGCAGCTCGGGAGGCCGGACGCGCTTACCCGATGCCATACCACAACCACCGGACAGACAGTTGAGGATGACACCCTTGACCTAGGTAGACTAATGAATCAAATTAATTTAAGGAAGCCCGTTGGTCCAGTCGGCGTAAGCATTATTAGCGCTTACATATATTAAGCAACCCCGGTCGTGGTCTTAATGGGATGGATGACCGCAAGTGCCATAAAAATATCCTGAGCTCTTCCGTGCTTCGGAAGGCACGTTTAACCGTTGGTCCCGGCTGCCATCATTGATGGCAGTCGTTAAGCTATCTCAGATGCCTTTTAGGCAGCTTAAATTTTTCATCACTTGGCAACTTACACACACGAAAAACAAAACAAACAAGTGAATCAAAATACTATTAGGTTGCGACCCACATCGCCTATGATATGTATCATGGAATACTCATCCATTTCCTTGATAATTTTTTTAAATCGGCTTGTGAACAGAATAATCTGGTAATATATTTTTTTTATAACTCATCTCAATATGGAATGAAAAACCTTAGAAAAAAGTGAAAAAAGTGTGTAAAAACAGAAAATTTTAAATTTTTTAAGCCATACTAACTAATTAAGCGACGACACAAGGGAATCGCTAACTATAGGTTTAGGTTTAAAAAAAATTCTCTTATATACATATTTCACATCACTTACATGAGAACATAAAATATAAGACATATATTATATATATATAGACAAATATATTCGTTGTCACATGACTTTAACACAAATAAATATATAATATTGAAATTATGTGTTTGGCTTATTGTTTCTTGAATACATCGAACCAGTTAATTTTCGAGGGTATCTTGTTAAAAACTATTAAGTACCACATCAAGCGTGAAATATAATCTGTGATTCACTTTGCATTAATGCTTACTTGCCAATTAAGTATCAGCTATGTACTTTTTTAGAACACGTTGTATACAATATGCTCAAACCATTAGCTGTAAGTGGTGAGGTAAGTCTAAGTGCTTTCTAGATAACCTTGATTTGCATTTGATAATAAGTATTTCTAGTAAGAAAGGATTTGCCGCCTTATGAGCCCAAGTTATAAACATAATTAATATTAATCACGTCTTTATCGCTTACGGGGTAGACAGAGCTGATGGCCATTAAGATCTGAAAGCAAAGTTTAAGAGCCCGCCATATGCCAGGCGGCGTGGCGGTACAAACGCGGATGGTCTAAACGCGTTGGCTACTTTGGATATTTTCGTTTTTTAGGAATATTCAAGGGTTATTAAAAAAAAAAAACATATGATGGCTGCCTTATCTGTAATGCAATAATAATCAAAAGTTTCAAGGTTAATTTTAATGTATTTGGTGAATAATGCTATATACCGAGTAAATTAGACGTGATTTGGAGGCAACTTTGCAATTTTTTTCTATCGAGAAAATTTAACGCTATCGTGTTTTTGAGTCATATAGTTACCAGAGTTAGTCCTGAACTTTACTGCATTTTTATTTCAACTTGAGTATTTAATTATTATTGATATTATAGTCAATCATGCAAAGCAGTGTGAGGTAGTATGGGCCCTTAACATGATTGTAGGCGTGAAGTAGAAATAGGGTCATACAAGTAGTTAGTATCTCATGTCAAGCGCGCAATATCATCTGGGATTCCCTTTGCATTAATGTAATTAGTTGCCAATTACTGAACGGTGTATCCACTATGTGCTGGATTAGAGCACGCTGTATACAATATGCTCAAACTAATGGTTATAAGTGGTGAGGTAATTCTAAGTGCTTCTAGATTATCTTGATTTACGTTTGCTAATAAGTACTTCTAGTAAGGACGGATTTACCGCCTAATGAGACCAAGTTACAGATAATGAATATTAATCACGTCTTTATCATCCCCGGGGTAGACAGTGCTGTGGGTGGGCTATGAGATCCAAAAGACAAGTTTTGCGTGATTGTACGCGTGTAGTTGAAATACGATCATAAAAGTAGTTAGTAGCTGATGTCAAGCGAGTGTTAGAAATAAAACTAATGAAAGAATATTTCTCTATTCAAAACTCTTATTTCTTTTAATTAAAACTAAATTTACCGGAGTTTTAAAATAACCACTGTCTGGCAGAAACTCCAAGAAACCTGTTAAACAGTGTCGGTTGCCTACTTGCCTTAAGGGCTTTTATCTGTACAATCACATTTTAATTATTACTCTTGAGCAGACAAGAAATTATTACACAAGTAATTAAGTACACACAAAATACACCATTACACATCACGGCAATTTTATATATCTTCCAATAAGACCACAGTTATTACTACAACATAATAACATCAATATCAAAATATTCTATCATCGAAATAAATTTAAACAAAGGCAAATAAAATACTTAACTCGACTGTTCTCAGCGACTGCACCATCAACACTAGTTTACAATTGCAAATCACTGCATAAATATGCCGTTTCACCCGCCATCTTGAGTGTTATCATCGTAAATCGATTTAGTAAACAACATTTAAAGTAATCAATTACAACAAGTTAACAGTATTACCACAAATGTTTTAAAGTCAGTGTTAATTATGTTTCATATGGGTGCGAAACGTGGAAGGTGACCAAAGTCATCACGCAGCAGATCCAAGTCTGCATCAACCGCTGCCTTCGTCAGATACTGGGTATCTTTTGGCCTGAAAAATTAACCAATGAACGTCTGTGGCAGCTTTGCGGCGAGACACCGATCGGTCACCAGATAGCGCGTCGTAAATGGATTGGCCACACGCTCAGGAGGGAGCCTTCTCACATTCCGAGACAGGCATTGGAATGGACTGCTCAAGGAAAGAGAAAGCGTGGTCGACCAAAGCAGACCTGGCGGCGATCGGTAGCGGCGGAGGTGAAGACAATCGGGCTGTCTTGGCCCGAAGTAAAGCGTGTTGCTCAAGACAGAACGAGATAAAGAAGCACTGTAGCGGCCCTCTGCCCCCCCCCCCCCCCCCAGGGGACATAGGAAAATAAGTCATTAATTATGTTTACAAGAAATAGATGAAGTAAAGAAATAGATCGAAATGTACAGTATATATTATTATTTAACACGCACAATCTAAGATTCCTTTAGCATAGCATTAATGATTTATTTGCCAATTACTGAGCGATGTATTCACTATGTGCTGGATTATAGCACGGTGTATACAATATGCCCAAACTAATGACAGTGAGTGGTGAGGAAATTCTAAGTGCTTCCAGATTAACCTATGATTGGCATTTGCTAATTTCATTATTAAACCGTGTAGTATCCGGCAGAGTAGAATAGGACCACTCCAAGTCTTCCCGTGGATGTCGTAGAAGGCAACTAAGGAAATACAAGCTAAACAAAGCTCATAAACATCTGTGCGACCTTTCCAACCCGTCTAGCCAGCGTGGAGAGTGTAGGCCAAGTCCTCTGACTGCTCTGGCCAAGTATAGCTCTAGTAGTACAGAGAGGGTCGTGCTCGTGCTCCTGTAGTGGAGACTAAAAAAGACCTGGTGATGATGAATTAGTATTTAGCGGTAACTCAACGCTCATTGAGACAAAACAAATACACATTTTACCACTTTGGAAGTGTCTCTCGCGCAAACTATTCAGTTTAGAAAAAAATATATTCGAAACCTCAATATCATTTTCAAACACCTACCCATAGATTGTATGGGGAACCTCCAATTTTTTTTTCTATTTTTGTGTGAAAATCTTAATGTGGTTCACAGAATACATCTACTTACCAAGTTTCAACAGTATAGTTCTTATAATTTCGGAAAAATATGGCTGTGGGGCTGTGACATACGGACGGATAGACAGATATGACGAATCTATAAGGCTTCCTTTTTGCTATTTGGCTACAAAACCCTAAAAAGACAAGAGCGTAAATGCAAATATGAATGAAAGAGAAAATACAAAAATACTCATAATATTTTGATAAAAATTCCAAACTCAAGTCATGAACGAAGCTAAGGAATATTGGGAAACTAGAAAAACAATGTTCATACGAAGTAAGCATGCTCATAAACATGTCAGCATCGATCATACCCGCAATCTGTTCCGATGAGGAATCACAGCTTGACTTATTGTTTCCCTTGATTTATTATGATGTTAGCTAGATGTTTTCTTCTACGGTACTGTTTGCTTATTTATTTTACCTTTGGAACAGCGAATAATCTTAGGCTAGTAGGTATGTGGGAAAGGTTTGATAAGTTAGGTACAGGTAGGTTTGATAGCTAGCTCCGTGGCGCAGCGGTTAACACGCCAGCCTGCGACACGAGAGTGCCCGGGTTCGATCCCCGGCCAGGTCAAGATGGAAAATGATCTTTTTCAGATTGGCCTGGGTCTTGGGTGTGTATCTATATATGTATTTGTTATAAAATATAGTATCGTTGAGTTAGTATCCCATAACACAAGTCTCGAACTTACTTTGGGGCTAGCTCAATCTGTGCGATTTGTCCGTATATATATATATATATTTATTTATTATTTATAGACTAAGTTTTTTGACGTGATAACATCTTATAAATCGATGTCACGTTCCGTGTGCAAACGAGAGAGCGGAACAACCAATAGAGAGGAACGATCGGCTTAAACATTCGGCTTGTGACATCTATCTCTAATCTCTCTTCCACCGTTATCACGTAAAATTAGCGGCCCTAAACCAACTTTATAAACTTTTTTTTGATAGATACGTTATCAAAAATTTAAGAAAACTATTAAAATTGAAAATATGTGATGAAAAAGAACTAGGCCACAGGTAGGATTTGAACACACGTACGTCCCTTAGGTTAACGCCCTAAGTGTGATATCATTACACCACCATGACTTCGAATCACCGCGTCCAATTCTCTCATCACATATTACCCCGTAGGTTATACGCATTTCAAGCATGCGTACTTCTTCAATACTACCCACTATTTAGTAATGTGGTATTCTACTTTATTCATATCCGATGTTCCCGAGTTCTTTCTCATCACATATTTTTAATTTTAATAATATACCAAGCGTTTGTTATGCTATTTAAAAACAATTTAATTAAGAAAACTAATTCTATGGGAAAAAATCAAATAAAAGGCTACAGTTTTGTAAATAACAATGAAGCTATGTTGGCGTTTCTTTGATTTACCACTCTATCTGAGAGTTTCATAGTTCCTGATTAAAATGTTCACATGTTAAAAGTCGCGGGCATGAGAAATCAGTGCATGATATTCAAATTGGGAGCTTAAAGTTCTTATGACAAAGGATTCCTTTTAGGGTTGAACATCAATTTTAGATGGCAAAAGAGCAAGAAGGTCATCTGATGGTAAGTGATCAACGCTGGCCACGAACAACTGCAACACCAAAGGTGACAAAAGCGTTGCCGGCCTTACAAGAAAACATATTCTTGTTTTGAAGGTTCTAATGTTCCAATTACAAGACCCTCATAGGAATTTCATATCGAATGAAACGGAATATTGCATAGTGCTCGATCCATGTCATCAGCATTTCACTCTGCGCCTAATACGGAGTAGACGCCACTCAGAGCCCGCAATGAAGAGCCTATCATCCGATGCCTCGATCGCCTCCAGCAGCTGACGAAAGCACTATCGTGGTGGTCAATCAATACATATAATAAAAGAGTAAGAAAAATGTGTCTGTACATTGAATCTATTTACAAAAAAATTCTATAGGGCGATGAATACATACATACTAATAGAGTAAGAATTAAAAAGAATGTCTGTCTCTTTGTTTGTCTGTTTATACACGCTAATCTCCGAAAATACTGGACGGATTAGAATAAAACTTTTTTAATTGTATAGCTATCAAGCCTGAGCAACATATAGGGTATAGTTTATTTTGAAAACTGGAACACCTGATGCAGAACTATAACGGTCCAGCTAAACTATAAGAAATATAAAAATGACGCCTTAACAAAAGTTGTTAAGCCTGATGAGCAATTTCTGCGGAGTCATAAAGTCCACGCGAATGAAGTCGCGGGCATCAGCTAGTAATCAGTATAATCAGAGTTGTCAGTCATTAACCAAAATAGTTATAATGCACTGCATAATAATAGAACTGCGGTTTTAAGTTTAAAAATTGAAAATTGCATTAATAAATTTTTGACGCCATGGGCGACAGCCCATGGCGTCATATTTATAAATATTTATAAACGTCATTATTGGGCGAGGTCTGCAAATAACATACTTCTTCTTATTCTTCTTCATAAGTAAAAAAAGCTATTTTTTACATTAGTCTTGACCAGAATTTGGGCACATCCAAGGCACGTTTGTTTGCCTCAATCAGATCCTCCACGGTATAAACGCTAAAGTTTGCGAGTATTTATGGATGTTTGTTACTCAAGTATGCCAAAACGGCTTAACAGATTTTTACGAAATTTTGTGCACATAATTTTGTACATTCCAGAAAAAGTACTGTTCCCGCAGGATCGACATTAACGTGAGCGGAGCCGCTGACGACAGCTAGTGTAATAATATATTCCAACCGTATTAACCACAATAAATACTTCCCAAACTCTACACAAACACATTCGGCAATGTTTATCCTCATTACAAAGGGAACTTTGACGGGCATTAGCAAGATAATCAAGTACCCGATCCCATTCCATCTCATTCACGCTCTAATTGTGGTCGAGTTCTTATAAGACTGTAGCAGACAGTTGGTTGCCCAGCCGTGTCTGATACGAACACGTTTTCTCGGATAGATCTGAATGGCGCAAGTTTTAGACGTATTACGAATAACAATTAGGCGTCAGTGCCATTATTATAATAACTGTGGGATTCTTAAAGACTGTAGCAGTTGCTTGCTCTACTATCTGATTCGAATATATAACACAATCTGCGATAGAAAAGCGTCTTCACCAAATAAACGCCTACCATACATTTAGGCGCATAAACTATTGTTTAAATTTAAATTTTGAATAGGCATGTTTTCTAAAAAAAATACTTTTTAAAATTATTATTTCGTCTCGTTGATTATTAAAAAATATTGGACAAGTATTTCTTCTTTTAAAGTTTATAGTAACCATAGAAAATAATCAAATGGTGCAACGTTCTATATACTACCTAATTCTAATGGCAAGTCATACTCATAAGTTGATAGTTTATACTATCGTGGTAGCTATGACCCTGTGTTAGCGGTAATTGGTTAATCCTTCCAGAGCCGCGCTCACCATTTATCATACTGCTGGCTTAGATGACTCACAGGTACGTTGATAAAGATATAGTATCACATCACATTTCGATCTATATGCGTTTATATTATGAAACCATATGAATCTCTTGCAGATTACGCCGCAGTAGCTGTGACTGATATATTTGCGGCAATTCTATAAAAAAATGGTTGATCCTCTTAGAGCCGCGGTCACCATTTATTATAACTATTAGCATAGTGTTTGTACTATATAATGTTGAATCAACTAGATGCTATGTTATAGATAAATCTAATTTGAGATGTTATTTCTTAGTATATGTTTTAAATATTGCAGTTTATACATACTTTTTTTATTACAAGTACATAATTTGTTTATTTATATATCTTCAACATCATTATTAACATGTTGCCCGTAGTATTAAATCTGCGAATCCTGGTGAGTTGTAAAACAGGTTCTATCTAAATAAAATTAGAAAAAACTACTTAACTTTTGAAAAAATTTCTCAATTTTCTTGTTTTCTCATGTAATTTTTATTTAATCATATTCTTGTACGATATGCTATAATTTTAGTTTTTTGTTATGGGGACAATTGATATTTAAACTTCATCTATGTTAACACTCTAATTCACACTATGTGAGTATCTATGTATATAAAAAATAGATATTCATATCTGTATGTTATATAGGTTTCTTGGAATCCTAGCACCGTGAGCTCAACATCTGTTACTGTATAAGTATCATCTTTGTCTACAGCGTGTTTTTTGATTTTCTTTATCATTGATGTAAGTGTGTTTTTGGAGGATTATATAACTTTTATTTATTTAGTTAGCTTAGCCTGTAAGTTGCAGACATATAAATATAGATGTATCGTATCTATATGAGTAAAAACTATGATACGAACAATCGCCTGTTATGTTGTTTACGCCATAGTAGCTGTAACTGCTGTGTTTGCGCCAATGGGTTGATCCTCTCAGAGCCGCGTTCGCCATTTATCATAACTATACTGGCGGTAAGACGTACGTGGACTACACGTAGTATCACATTTATATCTATATGTATTAATACTATGATTCGAACAATCTTATGTTGTTCACACCAAAGTACTTATGGGTGCTGTGTTTGCGGCAGTTGGCTTATCCTCTGAAAGCCGCGCTCACCAGTCATTATAACTGATGGCTTAGCGAGTAAGCCGCAGACACGTAGATATATATATATAGATATAGTATCACGTTTGACCAATCTCCTTGAGTTTACACCGCAACAGATATATTTACAGTAATTACTATTACTCCTGTGTTCAGTTAACGTTTGGTTAATCCCGCGGCTCAGAGTTAGAGCCGCATTCGCCATTTATCATAACTGCTAGATTACGACGGTAAGCCTCTAATGACACGTGGAACACCGCGACCTATGACGTCATTAATTGTTACTACATGTCTGTCTTAACAGATAAAACAGATTAGACGCATTGGTAAGGTCCTCGTGTAAGTTCTGACTTTGTATCGCTTTTAGTCAGAAACGAAAATCGATTCCTTTATATTTAGATCTTTTTTCTTATAATAGAAAATGCGGTATAATGGTGAATTTTTTCCCACTTCACTAATTAGAGTGAAGTGCGAAATTCGAAGTGCGAAAAGGAATCATGCTTCAATATTTCTGCTATGCACACGTGCAGAAGAACAGCAACAAACTTCACTGCAGCATTTTCTTTTTCTTTCTTTAAATTTTTTGTGAAATCTGTAAACAAATTGGCTAACTGCGAGGCGGACTCGCGCATAAAGGGTTCCGTACCAGTATCTATACAACATTAGATACTAAATTATAATTATTTTTTTATTTTCTTTTCTCGGTAACTGTTGGTAACCACGTTGTCTGTCTGTAACCACACCTGTTACCGTTATTAATATCGAGCTAAAAATGGCAAAAAAATTACGTTTATTGTATGAGAGTCTCACTTAAATATTTATTTTATTCTGTTTTTAGCATTTGTTTTAGTGGCAACAGTAATACATCATCTGTGAAACTACAACAGTCTAGCTACGGTTCATGAGATACAGCCTGGTGACAGACGCACAGCCGGACAGTGGAGTCTTAGTAATAAGGTCCCGTTCATATCATTTGAGTATGGAACCCCAAAAAGGCTACTTTAATCTGAATAATATATAACTAACTAATACCATTGTTAATTCATCCATTCTGTTAGAAATATTGGGATCTACTTCCAGGGCAGGCTTCCAATAATACCCTCATTTGCTGGGATTCCTACCTGTCCTATTTCTACTAATTACTCGCAGATAATCTTTTATCCATTGTACACAATAAGATGGCTTTATTATATTCGTTATGTTATATTGAGAGAGGCTTAATTGGATTCGAATATTATCTTAGAGCTTTACGTTGAAAGTATTAATTAGAAACGGTAGTCAGTTGTTTTATTTTTATGGCTTTAATTTTTTTTTAAATCTATGCTTTAAAGCTTACTTAGATTATTGATTCTAGGCTTTAAAGTATCTCTCCTTGTCTGGGAGGAAAGAAATAAAATTGTATGTACCAGCTGCTTCTCTTCCCGCGCAGATCGTAAAAGCCGATCGAAAAAGATAAAGATACTGTAAAATAAAAATCTTTAAATACGATTAAAAAACTAAAGATCTAAGCTAAGGTGTTGCCTATGTGGCATTGTGTCAAGAACACTATCTGCATTGCCCCGGTGAATCGCAATTGTAATTCTCTGCGCGAGGAAAGAGTTTTTTTTGTGCTAGGAACCCATGGACCGAAAGTTTCGACACCAAGCGGAACTAAGCTGTGGGCTCCGTTTCTGCAAACAAATCGGTTTACTGAAAGATAAAAATGTTATAATGCTCTATTCGAACAAGGAGTAGGTTCACTAATAAATTTTGTTGCCTGCCTTCAAACTCATTTCTCTGCTATAAAAAAGACAACTAGTAATGACTGACAAACACAGACTAACAAGTGAAAATAAACACCCCTTTTTCTGGTTCGAGGTTTAATAAAAGCAAGGGGCTTCACGAAACAATACCGAGCGAAAATAAGAAAAAATCTATCGCGAACTACAGGAACTGTCGGCGTTCAATTAGGCAGGTAATGGTTGTTGATGGATGGCGCTTCCTGCTCCTCTGACATCTAGTTGAGACATCCATCAACTTGAGGAAAGGTATGTACCTTACACAGTACCTTCCTATACGTTTTTACTAGGTACATCGTTTTTTGTACAGGAACGTTAATAAATTAGCTGAGTTTAATGGTAATTCCATTAACTGAGCTTGTTTTTTAAGGTCACTTTCAAGAAGGGAAAAAAAATTCTTGGCGAATTAAAAAGACACAATGTCTTATTAATTCGCCAAGCAAATTTTTTCTCAAAAGTCAAATAACATTTCCTCAGACTAAATTTTATTTTCATAATTTTCCTTTACATATTCTATTAGGGGCTTGGACTCATTAGGGGTTATTTGAATATGAAGAAAATAGAAAAATATCTACATAGGTACATACTATCATGTCTTTTTCCCTAATGGTCTTAACAAAGCCTAGGGCCGTAAAACCTTAAGGCCACATTTCACATATGTGGCAACGATGGAAAACGAAATTTATTGATATGATTCTTCACACTGTCGTCCATTCCTTCTACCGACCTTTACGATCTACGGAGGAATAGAAGCTGCATAACTATCTACTACATAACTATCTTTTCGCCCAGATCAACATGGATGATAGAAAAATAACTTCTATTCACAAACGAATCAATCGCTTAGTACTTAAGTTGAAAAACGAACATGCCATAGTTTTCCCGAGAGGCAAAATACAAAATAGCAGTGACGTGAAGTCCATATAGACAATTAGATTCTGTCTACCCTGGACTCATTAAATACATATATTGTTTTTCTCTAACAAAAACATATGCGTTTTTGATGAAGCCTTTTTTTGGTTCTATTGGCTGTATCGTCTCATACGCACCTAAGACAAAGTATGTATTCCTAAAAATATCTGTGCACGTCGCTGCAAAAATAGGGTTCTTATAAAAAGAGCGTGCAAAGATATCTTTAGGATCGGCATCGTGCGAGTCACCTCTGTTGTTGCAAACGTCCATAGGCGGCGGCAGCCGCTTTCCATCAGGTGGGCCTTATGCCTGTTTGCCTACTAAGATGTAACATTTTAGAATTACGAATTCAAATTGAAAAGCAAAATTCATATCAACTAATTTCCAACGCAGCAAAGGTATTAATATCGCCAAATTAATTTTGATAATTCATCAAACGGTACGCGATTCCCATTTGGTATATGACTTGTAACTGGAATAGTATATTACATTTATCAAAGCCATTACTTCATCTTACACCATTATACGAGATCTTGTACGAATATGTTTATTAATCTCTTTATGTAATGAGGATCTTGTTAATTAGAGAATATGGTATTTTGTGATTGTGGTAATGTCAATATTCGTGTCTTGGTATTACAAGAATATGCTTTTTAGAGAATGTGGTATCACAATAATATTCTGTTTTGTTAATGAGATATTTCGAGAATATGGTGTTTTGGTATTATGGTATCGAAAACAGGATACAGCGAGAGTATCCTCAAGAAAGCTTTCACAGCGCACGCCCGATGGATGACGAATGAAATTTATTGGTAAATTTTTGTAGAGCAATTTTTATAAGGATTCTAATCGTTTTAATAACATATATGTCTATGTTACTCGCTGATAGTGTAGGTTTCTATTGAAAACTAGCTGTTGCCCGCGACTTCGTCCGCGGCAATTTCTGTTATTATGATTAATTAGTTTTTTTCTTAGTATAGATGAATAATTTTCCCCCGTTTTCAAAACATTTTTTATTGATGTTTCGCTCCTATTGGTCGCAGCGTGATGTTTTTGCGCGTTCAAACAAGCAAAGAAACTCTTCAGCTTTATAATATTACTACGTATAGATATTATTTCCTTTATATATATTATATCCTTTATATATAGAGATTGTTTAGTGTTAGACTAGGTTCTGCTATACAACTAAGTTGCCGAACAGGTCAGTAGGCAAATGCCGTTTTCTTCCAAACTTCTTTCTATTTAGATCTTATAGACCAGAGCTCTGTCTACCCCGATAGGAAAAAAGACGTAATAGTACGTAAAAGTCAAATCATGTTCTAATATTCTTACATTATAAACTAACAATTATTTAGGTTATCAGTTGAAGTACAGAATGTTAGGGTTAACATCGTCAAAATGATTGTTCATTTTGACAGGCTGATGAACTTTTCCTATGGGACCTAAGCTGGAAACTCGATATTTTCATTCCTAAGTGTTCCATCGGCCCGGCAATTTGTATGAATGTTAATAATTTGTTTGATTTCCTAGCATTTGTACTACATGAATAATAGTACAATTTGATGGGCTGATTTGATGGTTTGTGGAACATCGTTTTAACCCTAATACTAAGACAATTATGCATATGAACATTTATGATATAAAATATTAATTGTTACAGGTATGCACGCACATATGATACGGCTTGATAACTACGTAAGTATTTAAGATAAAACTAGTTTGTAACAGAATTAGCTCAAGCCCCGTGACGTCACACGTCGCTAGGAGAGCCCTCAAGCCGGCCTGGTAGCCTTGGCATGCTCCACAATCTCACATTCGGCACGACCTTGCACTATTTCAATTGTTTTGTATATTTTTAAAACTTTCAAAGCTACAGAATCGTTTTGAATATACTGGCACAAAATTCCTTATAGACTGAAGTATAATTAATCCTTATCTTCTATACCTACAGGTTTCTAACAAACACTAATCGCAGGACTAGATAGCTACAAAATTTGCTCCACAAATTTCGGTAATTTCTTAGGTTTTACTTTAATTCAAAAATAAATATTATTTTTTTATATTCCGGTTGAACGCTAACAACTCTCCTCTACTCGCATCTTAAAGAAAAATTATACGCGCCAGTGTCACGTCGTCTTTTCGTTCAAATATATAACTTATTAAATATAAATATATACGGACAAATCACACAGATTGAGTTAGCCCCAAAGTAAGTTCGAGACTTGTGTTATGGGATACTAACTCAACGATACTATATTTTATAACAAATACATATATAGATACACATCCAAGACCCAGGCCAATCTGAAAAAGATCATTTTTCATCTTGCTCTGACCGGGAATCGAACCCGGGCACTCTCGTGTCGCAGGCTGGCGCGTTGACCGCGCCACGGAGCTAGCCAATAACATAGACTTACACATGTCACGACAGGACATTAAAAACTTAAATTTAATTTAATTTAATTTAATTTATTAAGTTATGTTAGAACTGGTAGAATAAAAGTTGTTGTTTATGATATTAGCTTTCTAGTCCTGCGCGGTTATTAGTGTATCTGCCTCCGTTGTCCAGTGGTTAAGGCGTTTGCCTATAGACCCTGGGGTCGTGGGTTTGATCCCTCGGGAAGCATACTTTGATTGTTTCCAGTTTGGTTAGGACATTGCAGGCTCGAATCACCTGATTGTCTGATAATAAAGATGATTCCGTGCTTCAGAAGGCACGTAAAGCCGTTGGTCCTGGCTGCCATCTGGTAGTCGTTAAAAGAACCACGTCAGACGTCGAGAGGCGGCTCCGAAGAACTCTTGACACCAGGGTGTGCATGCTCGATTGATCGTGTCACCTACACGAAATGATGATGATCATTAGTTTTTATCAAGTGAGTTGTGTAAATAAGTATTTTATTCGAAACAATATAATCAAACTTAGCAGTGTATTAATAATCATTATTAAATTTTACACGAGTAAGCAACAGATAAGCTAAAATTCATGCTGACTCATTTTAATCTCAACGGAATGCCACGAAAGTAAATTACTTAATTCTATGACATTGATAAGTTCGCATTAACACCTTGAAAGTACAGTCATGTCCAATTTACAGCTTCATACGTCTAAGGGAAAACTGGTGTCTTTTAGTCTTTTAATGTTTTACATTAGGTACCTACTATTTTTTAAAAGTAAAAATCATTTTAAATATAATATTTTAATCAATTTTCAAAATATACTTAGTTACAAATACTAAAACATAATAACATTTGTCATGGTCTTGTGATTGGCCTGGGTCTTGGATGTTTATCTATATATGTATTTGTTATAAAATATAAAATCGTTGAGTTAGTATCCCATAACACAAGTCTCAAACTTAGGGGCTAGCTCAGTCTGTGTGATTTGTCCGTATATATTTATATTTATTAGGTAATATAATGCATGTTATTAGTTAGTACACGCAATTAAAATTTGAATATAATGTTTAAATATAATGCATGTTATCAGTACGTAGATAGGTTCGTGTTCGAATTAAATGCAAGAAAAACAGCGGGTGCAAGCTAAAAATAAAAAAATGGAAAGGATGTAAACGACTAGAAAAAAATTGTAAGTATTAATATTCAAATTTTAATTGCGTGTACTAACTAATAACATGCATTATATTTAAACAATTATATTTCTTGCATATAATTGTTTGAATATAATGCATGTTATATAAAATATCATACAAAGCCCTTCAGGCAAGTAGGCGACCAATACTGTTGAAAAGAGTTTCGTTTGGCGTCTTCTTCTCTGCAGTGGTCAGTTCCGAAACGCTAGTAGTTTGTAGCTTTTGAAAAATAATTTGGATATAATATAATATGTATTAATTAAAATGTGAATTGACGTGAAAAAGTGCCTGATAAGGCCTATTTTTGAGTAAATCTTTATTAGTACGAGCAAGTAAAAGGAGGGTCCAAGCTACAAAAAAAAAAATTGGTTGTCAGTAAAATCGGTTTACGTACGATGGTTTTACGAGATTACGAACGAAGAGATATAGATGCGTCACAACGAACGCTTAGCTCTCTATCGCTTGTTCCGCGCTCTCCCTTGCACACGGAACGTGACACTATTTCGTGCGTGTACCCGGCGTCCATCGAGTTATAAGACGTAATCACATCAAAAAATAAGTAGTAATAAGTAATGCCTTTAGAATTAATATAATTAATTTTATTCTATTCTCTAAAGAGTACGAGAGTAAATTAGTTAATTTCGTGACATTGATAAGTTGGCAACAAGTGCAGTCTAGTCAAATTTACAGCTGGATAAATATGATAAATGTCCTTAAGCTTCCAAGTTTTGATGCAATTAAAAAGGAGTTGAAAGTGCCTTTGAATTCAGAAATTAGTTCTGAAAGTGATTCAGTACAAAATTACAATCAAACTAAGTAAATTATCCTAATCCTAATCCTAACTAATATTATAAATGCGAAAGTGAGTTTGTTTGTTTGTTTGTTACGCTTTCACGCCGTAACCACTGAACCGATCATCATGAAATTTTGCATACAAGTTCTCTGGAGTACGGAGAAGGACATAGGCTACCTTTTATCCCAGGAAAAAGGACTATTCCCGTGGGATTGACATTGACGCGGGAGGAGCCGCGGGCGAAAGCTAGTATTTTTATAATTATTCAGTGCGAAAGCTAGTGCTTTATAAATTTACTAGCTTTCGCCCGCGGCTCCGCCCGCGTCAATCCCTCGGGAATTGTACTTTTTCCCGGGATAAAAGGTAGCCTATGTCCTTCTCCGCACTCCAGAGAACTTGTATGCAAAATTTCATGATGATCGGTTCAGTAGTTACGGCTTGAAGGCGTAACAAACAAACAAACTCACTTTCGCATTTATAATATTAGTAAGGATGACAGCACCTAGAAATACAGCTACATAAATATGACTAAACTATTTTCAAAGTTACGTTAAATTAATTTGACTTCGCGAAAGTTAATATTGATGAAAACGCCTACAATGTAACATATTATGCAGAATTGACGCTTTATAAATTTATGACCGCACCTAGAACTACAGCTACATACATGTGACTAAACTATTATCAAAGTGACGTTAATATGAGTATTATATTATATTTGCGTAAGTTAATATTGCTGATAAGTACTAGAATGTAACTTATTACACCGAATTAACGTTTTCTAAATTTATGACAGCACTAAGAAATACCTACAGCTAGATAAATATGACTTAACGGTTCTCAAAGTAATGTTAGTGTAATATTGTCTTTGCGAAAGTTAATATTGACGATAACGACTGGAATGTAACTTATTAAGTAGAATTAACCTTTTATAATTGTATAGCATTAATTTATGACACCACCTAAAAATACAGCTAGAAAAATATGATAAATGGTCATTAGCGGCCAAGTTTTAATGCAATTAAAAACTCGTTCAAAGTGCCCTTTGAGTCGGACAATGAAAAACCAGATGGAGTTGCGAACTCCAAACTAAAGGTTAGCGCCAGAGAATTATTAACGAAATAAGTTTTCAAAGTTATTCAGTACAAAATTGCAATTAAACAAAATTATAAGTATAATATAAATTAAACAAAGTTAGGCATCGAATAATCATAATCTTCCATGCTGGTCTGGTAGAAAAGATACGTAGAATGTGCCAGCTGCTTCTCTTCCCGTGCAGACTGTACGTACAAGCCGGTCAAGGAAAGCGCGGCTAGCAACCCATCACTATTTTGATTCCGTTTTCCACCTTTACGTCCACCAACACGCTAAACGTGGCCTTTCGGTCTTATGACTTTAAGCTCTGTCTACCCTGCAAGGCATAAAGACGTGACAATATGGCATGGATGGGCAGGCTCGTCCGGGGAAGTACCACACTCTCACAGAAAATCGACGTCTGAGTAGAAGCTTTACCGCTCTTATGCTTCGTTCGGTGAGTGAGAGAGCCGGAGGCCCATCCTTCCCCCTCTCCTCTCCATTTCCTTGCGCCAACTCCTTGAAAAGCCGACAACGTACCTGTCACATTCTGGTATTGCAGTTGTCTATGGGCAGCGGTGATCACTTACCATCAGGTGACCCGCTTGCTCGTTTGGCGTCCGTTAACATAAAAAAAAACCGTTTCTAACTTCCGGCGTTTCTCAAGGTTCAGCTTTCATTAACCAGACTTTAGTTGTAAAACTATGTTAAATACCTTTAGCAGTTTGAAAATTATAACATCATTGGTCACTCATCATCATCATTTCGTGTAGGTGACACGGTCAATCGACTGTGCGCACCCTGGGGTCAGAGTTCATCGGAACCCCCCTCGGCCTCTAACGTAGTTCCTTCAACGACTACCAGATAGCAGCCGGGACCAACGGCTTAACATGTATTCCGAAGCACGGAATCATCTTTATTATCAGACAATCAGGTGATTCAAGCCTGCAATATCCTAACCAAACTGGATACAACTTAACAAAGTATGCTTCCCGTGGGAATTGAACCCTCTCCGGATCAACAGGCAAACGCCTTAACCACTGACCACGGAGGCAGTTATTGGTCACTGTAAGTTGTGTTAAATATCCGTTTCCTAAAGTTAGGTTAGTATTTTATTTTCGTTATTTTCCTATGTCCCCTGGGTGGGGCAGAGGGCCGCTACAGTTCTTCTCCATCTCGTTCTGTCTTGAGCAACGCACTTCTGGCCAAGACAGCCCGATTGTCTTCACTTCCGCCGCTACCGATCGCCAGGTCTGCTTTGGTCGACCACGCTTCCTCTTTCTGGACTCCTCAAGGAAATAAAGTATTTTATTTTACAACGTTGTAATGATGGTGGTGATCAGAATATAAGATAATAAGAAGACTTTACGTTTTAACAGAGGAACCCGATGGTCCACACAAACAACCCTAGGAACGGTCCCCACTGGGATGGGTGACCGCAAGTGGCATAAAAATATCTCGAGCATGCTTCAGAAGGTACGTTAACCCGTTGGTCCCGGCTGTTATCATTTGTGGCAGTTGTTAAACTATAACAGATGCCTTTAGGCAGCTTGAAATCTGATTCCAGCGTTGGCCACTTACATGTTTTATTAAAAAACATATGTTAAATGAAAATATAAGGCCGCTCAATAGAAGTAAAATCTCAAAACTAGTAATAAAAATAAACCCCACATTTTTCTTGTTTATAAGTTAGATCCAGATCTATGCCAGATGTGACATAATCGGTGGCAATTTTAAATTTAGAACATCGGTTCGATATTTCAAAAAGCCTAGAGCTCTTCGATGGCGCTTCTGGCGTTTAGCCAACCCGTGCCATAGACACAGTACCTACCCACATCTGACATTCCCATTTAGGTCATAATAATATTTTATCTGTGAGCCTCGTTCAACGTTCTCTACACGCTCTCATCGGATAACTTTAGAATACTAATTTCATCTCTGCGCAAGTTTTCATTGTAAAAATATGCGTTTGTCGTGATAGCAGAATTGTATGATGAGTGTTTTCCGAAGTCTTTACACCAGATGGCAGAGTAGTAAGAGTATAGAACTTAGTTATTAGTGTTTAGTATTTGATACGAGTTATGATAATAGTTATTAAAAATACGATTAATAAATCCTTACTAATTTTATAAATGCGAAAGTGAGTTTGTTTGTTTATTACGCTTTCACGCCTTAACTACTGAACCGATCATCATGAAATTTTGCATACAAGTTCTCTGGCGTACGAGGAATATGCTACCTTTTATCCCGGGAAAAAGTACTATTCCCGAGGGATCGACATTGACGTTGGCGGGGCCGCGGGCGAAAGCTAGTTAAAAATAAAAGGGATCGCTATAGGAAAATTAACAAAGTGATGATAGCTACCTACCTTATTAACGATTGCTTCAAATGTTGATTGACTATAATTCTTTTTAAATTATATTGATGCGCATCTTTAAAAATTCTTGATAAGTTTTAGATGATTGCATTTAAAAGAACGTAAAGTACACTAAATACGCGTCTAGGGCATAATATCTGCAGTCACTAAAGCGCCTGACGATTCATCAAACCTGTTCTATCAACAGCTTACAGTAGCAAAGGTACGCAATATCGCCGATACGCTACATCGATAGCCCACCACATCAAGGTAAACTATATCGAAGGCGCACAGTATCGAAAGTACACAGCATCGATGGCGCAATAAAGCGTTACACACCGGGAAAACAGGAAAATAGCGAAAATTTACTGACGTGAAAATCACTTCTCTGCGTGAATGAATACACTATATTTTACGGCTGCGTGAATAATCTTAGAAAACTTCTCTTAATCCTAGCGCGTAAGTTTATTTATTTATACTGCATTGTACCAAAATAAAATTGTAACAATCATAATCATTACAGTAAAAAATCCGCTGCTGGACAAGGACCTCTCCCAAAGATATTCTTCGTTCCATGGAAGGATATTGCCATACTCACCATGCTTGGCAGGCAGGTTGGCGAGCGCAGTTTCTTGGCTTCTTATGCTTTCGACGCTGCTGCCAATCACAAGCATTTCAAAGCTGGGGAACGATAGGAGTTTGTTATATATGGGAAGGGAATGAAAGGTATTGGGATACTACTCACTTGAATGAATGGATTAAAAGCACGTAGCAGCTCGGGAGGCCAGGCACGAGAACCCGAAGCCTTACCTGCAACTACAGACCATACAGTTGAAGATGATACCCCTGGCCTTAATATTGTTACAATTGTCGATCTTAATTCTATAAACATTCTCTACCAGCCCACTTTTAGGGAAACAGAGAAAGTTGTGCGCCGCGAAAGTAAAGTGATTTTAATAAGTAAAATAGTAATGACTATAAAGTAAAATATAATACTAATCAGCTATTATGACAGTTTATTGCTTTCTGAGGATTTTGTCTTCTTGCGGCTAAGATGATTCATCTTAGCCGCAAGAAGACAAAATCCTCAGAAAAGGATCTAAGTATGACAAAACCCCCTGCAATACTTGCCACACTTGGTTGGGGTTGATGAACGTAGTTTGTTTGGCTCATCTCAGGTTCGACGCTTCAGCTTATCGAAACTGTTTTAAGCTAGGAGAAAGTTTTAAGGAAAGGAGTTTGTTGGAACGGGACAATGATATTTCGGACGTTACTTTCTTAGGGGATGAGAGTGGAGATAAGATAGCTCGGGAGGCCGGGTATGTGTACCCAATGCCATACCTGCAAGCACTGGACAGGCATTTAAGGATGATGCCCCTGACCATAATGTGATATGACTTGGCAATGGTTTTACAGTCAGCAACCTAACCCTCCTTGGATGACTACTGTAAATCTATACTAATATTATAAAGCTGAAGAGTTTGTTCGTTTGTATGTTTGTTTGTTTGAACGCGCTAATCTCAGGAACTACTGGTTCAATTGGAAAATTCTTTTTGTGTTGGATAGTCCATTTATTGAGGAAGGCTTTAGGCTATAAAACATCACGCTGCGACCAATAGAAGCGAAGCATCCATAAAAAATGTTTTGAAATCGGGGAAAAAATATTCATCTATACTAACCTATACTAATATTATAAAGCTGAAGAGTTTGTTTGTTTGTATGTTTGTTTGAACGCGCTAATCTCAGGAACTACTGGTTCAAATTGGAAAATTCTTTTTGTGTTGGATAGTCCATTTATTGAGGAAGGCTATAAAACATCACGCTGCGACCAATAGGAGCGAAGCATCAATAAAAAATGTTTTGAAATCGGGGAAAAATTATTCATCTATACTAATTAATCATAATAACAGAAATTGCCGCGGACGAAGTTGCGGGCAACAGCTAGTATTGATATATTTTTCAAAACAACAAATGACTTTCAACACAGAAAACATTGCATAAAAATAGAGTGCAAATTTGAACCGAATTTGAATCAGATCCAGACAAAATTAACAAAGAGCACGTTTAATGTTTGCAAACAAGTAAACAATTTATTCAGGGTAAGTTTAGTTACCTCTTAATCACGTCGACAACGAGAAAACACCGAGCCAGGTATCCAAAACAGAATTTGAATAATTGCGGAAATTTCCTCACCGTCCACGATTTATGGTACAAACGCTCAAAACGTTGACGTGACATCACAACTTGATGAAATATGGAAACGCCTGGAGTCACGGCCGAGCGTGAAAGAAGAACATTTTAGAAAATAAATAAATACGGAGAAATCACACAGATTGAGCTAGCCCCAAGGTAAGTTCGACACTTGTATTATGGGAATATTAACTCAACGATACTATATTTTATAGCAAATACATATATAGAAAAACATCCAAGACCCAGGCCTATCTGAAAAAGATCATTTTCCATCTTGACCTGACCGGCGATCGAACCCGGGCACCCTCGTGTCGCAGGCTGGCGTGTTAACCACTGCGCCACGGAGCTGTCTAAGAATACAATAAAACTTTTCTTGGATAAATTTAAACATGCATATGACATAATTACATTATAAACATACATACATATTATCTCGTCTCTTTCCCATGGGGATAAACAGAGACTAAGGACCTCCACTTGCTACGATCCTTATAAACCCTTCTCGCTTCATCTACGTCTATTACAACATATTGAAACATAATATTGTAAGATAAAGTAACTAATTAATTTAGAAACTAAGAAGACAGTAGTTTGGTCAAATAAGGCTTTTTTTATTTTATTTTGAAAGATAAATAGCAGTGCTTGTGATTATTGTTGGTCTTAATAGCGATCAAGTTGTTTTTTTTTTTTTTTTGAAGCGCTGGGGGCTCAGTGGTCTACAAGCACGATCATGTGTGAAAGAACACAGGTTCAAACCCCGCCCGGTCCGACTGTACCTCCGAGTTCATAGATCAAATCTGAATCAAGTACGTTCATTTCCATTGACCTCTACCTGCTTCCTGAAAGAAAAAAAACATCGTGAGGCAACATGCACACTAATGGATTGTTTGCTAGTATCTGAAATGTAAAATACAATGCCAAACCTGTCCACTATTTCTTGCCAAAATATAGATATTGTATGCGTTTCCTGATGAAAGCCTAGCTCTTAAATTACAGAAAAAAAGACCTCAAAAATCAAAGACTATCCACCTGCCCACTACTTGAGATGCCGTCATTACGTTATGGTTTATCTTGTATAAACTTTACCATTTTATAGATTCATCAAAATCATCTAACAATCTTTACAAATTTCCATATTTCAAATGTAAGTAGGAGGCATATATCTTATCGTATTCCTTTAAACGAGCAATTCTTATATATTTTTATTTATATGTACCTACTTGTGTATTCCTCCATTCTTCCATGCTGGTCTGGGAGAAAGTAAAAAACATAGAATGTACCAGCTGCTTCTCTTCCCGCGTAGATCGTAAAATCCGATCGAGGGAATGGGTAAAATCTGAGGAATCATGTTAATAGGCGATGCGGGTAGCAACCCATCACTATTTTGATTCCGTTTTCCACCTAATGCCCACTAACATGCTAAACGTGGCCTTCAGGTCTTATAGACCTAGGTTCTGTCTACCCCGCATGAGGAAAAGACGTGATACTATGTATGTATGTATGTACTTGTGTAGCTTATCGCAATCTTACATAAATGTCTAAACCATGCAATGTACATGTACCTTAGAATTGTAGTCTAGTTCTGAACCAGGTTATCTAAGTGTATATAATGTTTTTGACTGCAGTTTGTAATATGTGCTTAATAAATAAATAAATAAAAGTTGATGTAAGGTTGAATCACCCCTTTAAGGGAATAAAGTGTTCAACTTTTCACACACACACACACACACACACACACACAGAGATACGTATACGTAAAAACACACACGGTAAATTCAAATTGTAAATTTTGCTATGGAAGAGCCGTGTGGTTTCCGGCAGAGTAGAATAGGACCACTCCAAGTCTTCCCGTGGATGTCGTAGAAGGCGACTTCGGAAATACAAGCTAAACAAAGCTTATAAACATCTAAGAGACCTCTCCAACCCGTCTGGCCAGCGAGGAGAGTGTAGGCCAAGTCCTCTGGCTGCTCTGGCCAAGTATGACCCTAGTAGTACAGAGACGGTCGTGCTCCTGTAGTGGAGACTAAAAAGGACCTGATGATGCTATGGAAGAACGGAACCTTCAGACACAAGCAAATATTTTGCTTAAAAGAAGGTTCCAACCACTGCTATCATAATAATGTACCAATTTACCGAAATAAAACATTTTTTTAAGCTAGTATGAATTATTCGTCTAGTTGTTCACTTTCACGAAATTAAACTATACATAATCAGCGAGGAAGGAAGGAATGTTTTATTTTATTTTTGCCATGACATGTTTAATTCATACCAATAGAAAGGACGAACACGTTTTTGTGTTAAACAAAAAGGGCTATTCGCCATTATTATTTCCGTGTCTTGAGGCTCAAGTTTCATCAACAGGGTGTTTGATAAACGAGCACACGCCTCATTTTCGCGGCACCTTGATTGATTAGTTCCAATATTAAAATTCGTAGCAAGCAAGCGATCAGTGTTGTGGAACAAATCAATTATGGTCCTTATGCCTATTTGTTAGGTGTTCTTGGGGTGTTAAGTTACAACGTATTTATAAACGACTAGCTTTCGCCCGCGGCTCCGCCCCCGTCAATGTCGATCCCTTGAGAACAGTACTTTTTCCTGGGATAAAATGTACCCTATGTCCTTTTCAGTACCCCAGATAACGTGCATGCAAAATTTCATGATGAAGGAGACCGTAATATTATACCGATTTAAAAAAAAAAAATTGTTAGACCACATAAGTCATTTGCCATCATTTGGTTGGGCACATTGGGAACGAGAGAAGGTGCAGCATAGTCTGATCGACTTGGCCACACTGACACCGAGCTTCGGTTTGATCAATATAACCCCACCTCGCTTAGTTATGCCTACAGCGACCCACCCCGGTTCGAAGGCGGTTGAGACACTTCCACGTGGGCCATGGAGTTTGGTGACCCGGTGGTATCTCCTCCGATGGAGGGATAAAGTCTGACGGTGGAGCGTGCCGCTTATACCACATCTGAAGTCGGGAGGTTCCTGAATCGTTTCGGAGTGGTTTTATGACCGTCAGAAAGCTATTGCGACTTTTGAGGCGGCTTGTGGCTGGTTGAAGTCCATAGAGGGGATGTCTTGGGTCAGAAACCTGCTTATGCATCTGAATTTCACAAGCTACTTCTCGACGAACTGAAGGTGGAGCGATGCCTGCTAAAGTAAACCATAGTCGTAGTGATTATATCCGCGTGTTTTTCGAATGATTGGGTGTAATCTGTTTAGGATACACCAGTGAAGAAGACCGAAGTCCGTAGTTAGTGTTGTTTACACTTTAATTTATTGAATGCCGAATCGGCCTCTAGCAAGCAAGAGGACGCTGGAGATTTTTTTTCCATTTGAAGTAAGGTTATTCAATGGTGCTGCCAACGTACTAAAGTCAGGTATAAACTTTCTATACCACAGACATTATGATTGATTTGGACAAATCAAGTAAATATAAAAGATATTTTTTTGCAAGTAGTTAAAATCCTTTATTTCTTTTGCGATTGTAATTTTATTTGCCGACGTCGCCACTAACTCAAATCAGAATACTGCACAGCAATTTCCTAAGTTACACAAACCCCAGCGGTCAGGGTTATAACATAAATAAAAGAGATTCAGGTTTCCCAAGTTCCGCTGTTAATATTAGGAATTTAGAAAGCGGGGCTGGAATCACCCTTGTGGGGTGAAACATTAAAAAACCAGCCAGGACGAGTCGGACTCGCGCACGAAGTGTTCCGTACATTATGTATAATAAGTTTAGAATTATTAAAAGTATTTTTATTATATGATGTAACTCAAACCGAATAGTTTTTTAACTGATGGCGCCTCGATGGCTTTGTAACTTACTGTTACAATGAACGTAATTCTTTTGTATTCTAATAGTAGTTCACGGGTTCCAACGCATTACAATGCTCAGAGAGAAGAAAGAGAGGTGTCATTTTTAGTTAAAAAAATTGATAGCAGAAGGAGTTCCTTCTGCTATCAATGGGCAGCAGCGTCGGAAGCACAAGAAACCAGAGAAACTGCGCTCTTCAACCGGTCTGCCAAGCGTGGTGAGTATGGCAATATCCTCCTGTCGAACGATTAAGCCTTTGTCCAGCAGTAGACATCGTACGCCTGAAATGATGATGATAATGGACAGCAGCGTAGGAAGCTCAAAAAGCTGCGCTCGTCATCCCGCTTGCCAAGCATAATCAATATGGCAATATCCTTTCACGACCGAAGAATCCTTGAGACAGGCCTTCATCCAGCAGTGGACTTCTCACGGCTATAATGATGATGATGATCATCATCATCATCATTTCACGTAGGTGACACGGTCAAAAGACCATGCACTCCCTGGTGTCAAAGTTCTTAGGAACTGCCTCTCGCCTCCGACGTGGTTCCTTTAACGATTACCACATGGCTGGCCTTCCTAAGCACGGAATCATTTTTATCCGACAATCATCACCGCTCTGATTAGAATTCTTCTATATTGATC
Organism: Elegia similella; assembly: GCA_947532085.1. Classification (NCBI taxonomy): domain Eukaryota; kingdom Metazoa; phylum Arthropoda; class Insecta; order Lepidoptera; family Pyralidae; genus Elegia; species Elegia similella. Next base: position 9,136,113 of record OX383933.1, read on the forward strand.
CTACCCTAAGGTAAAGGTTGAGTGGAAGAAATTGCATAGCGATAAGTCCGCCTTTGTACCTATTATTATTATTTTAGTGGTTAACATGTTTTTTTCCTCTTATGATAATGGTGCAATAAAGAGTATTTTCTTTCTTTCTTCTTTCAAGCCTGCAATGTCGTAACCATGATAATGATGATGAGAGAGAGGTTCAACGAAAATTATGCTATGTCACTGTCAAGTTTTGCAAATACTTTGTAATTTCACGTCTTAATTAATGGCCGCAAGTGTAAGCTGGCCACCCGTCGGCGGTGACGTCACTGATTGATTTACACAAGTCTGCGGCTTGGGTAACATTAATCATGTGACGAACAATCAGTATTGATTCGCGTTCAACTATGCGTTTTCTATTATAATTTATCCGCTTCAATGTAATTTATAACTATAGAAATACCACGAGAAATACTATAGAAAACGTAAAACTATATAAATTACGATCGTTATTGAGGTTAAAGAATTCCGCTTTATTTTTTTTTTCGGAAAACTTACAGCTATGAATTACAATTTTATAATATATTTAGTGAATAAAACCATAATCCTACATTGATTTCGCGTAGTTTTAATTTCATTTTAAACTAAAGTATATCAATAATTTATTTTAATAAAAAATGTCAGACAGACAGCTGTAAGTAAAAGCTTGTAAATATATCTGTTGATAAATTTTCTTGTGTTTTAAATTTCAGTTTATACTCTCATAATATTGGCTGTCCGATGCCAGAACTCTTTCTGGTTATACATACAACATTGGCACTTTATGTGAAATAGGATTTTGGAGGTGAAAATTCTTTTAAAGTAGGATAATTGTCAGAGGTTCCGCTGAATTCAGGTGTTCGAAATCTCGACATAAATATTTTAAAGCGCAGGATAATCAACGACTTAGGGGATAAATCACCCGAAAAGATACTTCAAAATATCTAAAATAGCTTAATATCTGCCATTTAATGATGAAATACATTATTTCCGTTTTAATGTGTCATTCAAGTAATGCAGGCTTAACCTGTTTTAAGTACCAAACAAAAGGTAAACCACATGTGATGTTATGTTCGCAAGGCTATTGCATCTATATCTGTATACTTAAAAATATCTAAATAATGTTTCATTTCATTAAAATCATCATCATCATTTCGTGTAGGTATCACGGTCAATCGACCAGGCACACCCTGGTGTTAGAGTTCTTCGATATCGGCTCTCAGCCTTTGACGTGGTTCCTTTAACGACTACCAGATGGCAGCCGGGACCAACAGCTTAACGTGCCTTCCAAAGCACGAAATCATCTTATTATCAGACAATCAGGTGATTTAAGCCTGCAACTTCCTAACCAGACTAGAAACAACTAAACAAAGTATGCTTCCCGTAGAAATCGAACTTCGACCCCCGGGTCTACAGGCAAACGCCATAACCACTGGGCCACTGGGCCACGGAGGCAGTCGTTTGTATGCTTGTCTTAAATGAGGTATAAAATTGATTTGAAGATTTCTTACTTTTCCATCACAATTTACAATCTCAATACAATATAGGATGCCAGACCTCTAACTTGTTTTACAATCAGATTTGTGTCGAAACGAAAGATGGTATGTTGAGGACTGGCTGCCGTGCGACCTTTTTAGGGTTCCGTACCCAAAGGGTAAAAACAGGACCCTATTAATATAGCTCCACTGTCCGTCTGTCTACCTGTCTGTATGTCCGACTGTCACCAGGCTTTATCTCATAAACCGTGATAGTTAGACAATTGACATTTTCACAGATGATGTATTTCTGTTGCCGCTATAACAAAAAAAAACTAAAAAAATAGAACATATCATATATATTTGAACCGCATATTTAGAAAATGTTGATTTATGTTTTCAAATAAAACACCTTTTTAAGGTTTAAAAAATAGAATAAAATAAATATTTAAGGGGGCGCCCATACAACAGACATGACTTTTTGCCGTTTTTATAGATAACGTTACGGAACCCTTCGTGCGCGAGTCCGACTTGCACTTGGCCGATTTTTGTTATGTCAACATATTAAAATACTTCTTCTCTCCTGTCTGATCTGATGTTAGGCAGTTGCTTAGTTACGTTGCTTTGGTATTGTCCTCTGTCGATTGTCGTTGTGTTTTCCTGAATTTGACACTTACTCTTTTTATCATCTTATTATATTTAATACATCATCCAAACACGTATTTTATTCACCCTTACAGTCCACCGCTCAACAACATTTGGGACAGATGTGTTTTAAGTGCAGGATAAAAAAATTGTAGGTTAAAGCTTTCCAAGAGACTTCGAAAACTAATCAACTGAAAAACTTTAAAAACAACTGAAATATCTACCATAATCAATGATGAAAGGCGGGTCCTACGGCTTAACCTGCCCACTCGAAAACACACCATGGAACTCGATATATATGAACTACTTCTCGTCAATCAAAAGGTGAACAGCACCTGGAGTTACTTAACATCCGTATCCTAAAATAAAGCATTTATTTGATTTAACTTTTCTTAATATTTCAGTTGTCAGACGCCAGACCTTTATCTTTTTTTACAATCTTGGCACCAAGCCGGCTTTTAAGTGGACTTGGACTTTTTCGGGTTAAAATTCTTAAAAAGTTGGAAGTCTCCGAATTTCCAGATAGTAGGATTTGTGTCGAACCAAGAGATTTGTGGGCATAAATGTTAAAAATTGCAGGATAATATTTATAGGTTAAAGCTTTTCAAGAGACTTCGGAGACCAATCAACTGAAAATATACTTTAAAAGCATCTGAAATAAGCGTTTCCTAAAGACGGAGGTGACAAATCACCTGAAAAGAAACGCAAAAACATCTGAAATAGCTTAATATCTGCCATTCATGATGACCGACATAGCCTATGGCTTACTGATGCCTTTCAAGCATTAAGAATGCAGCAGCAATATTTTAAACGAATGGTTTCTAATGTTTTCGGGATTGAAACACATTTAAATTATTCACTTTAAATTTTAAACTGTTTTTTTATAAATCAAAAGATAAACCGCGATTGCTTATCGTGAGGTTCGGAAATAATGCGTATGTTTGTTAAGCTATTGCATTTAACTCTTCTTCTTCTTCATCCACTACTCGTCTCGCTTTATGTGGGATCGGGACAGCATGGAAGTAATTTATGCTTTCCATGCCGTAAAAAGTTTCGGCTTATTTTTAAGACGCCGCCTACCCAACGTCAACCCTCCTTGAGAATACTTTAGGTGTACGGGAAGCATGTGCTTGTCACTTTAGTCGCCTCTTACGACATCCATAGGACAGAATGGAGTGGTTCTGTATTCTAGGCTGAAACCACACGACACTTTATTGCGTTCGACTCTGTGTACTTAAAAATATCTAAATTATATTTCAATTTAATCTCCCAATATCTCGGTTGTCAGATGCCTGACCTCGAACTTGTTTTACAATCTTGGCGACAAGCCGGCTGTTAGTAAACTTGGAAATTGTCCGTTTAAAATTCTTAATTAGTTAAACATTCTCGTTTTTCGCTCGGATTTATGTCGTAACAAGAAATATGTCGCCATAAAGTTTTAGAGTATTAAGAAATTAATAATTATAAGGGGTTTTCAAAATTCACTTAATCTTTTGTAGTTTATCTAGTGTAGAACAATCATCATCATCTGCCTCACCTTATCCCATTACCTGGGGTCGGCGCAATATGTCTTTTCTTTCCCTATATACCTATTCTGTGTCATTCCAGCATTCCCCCCAGCCCCTTCATATCTTTTTTTACGCAATCCATCCATCTCTCTTTGGGTCTGCCTCTTCTTCTATATCCATATATCTGCATATCAAGCGCTTTTATAGTAAAATGTTGCTTCCCTCTTCTCATCACGTGACCGAACTAGGCCAATCTGTTGCTTTTCACTTTTTCTGTTACTGGTGCCCCTTGATACTTCCTCTAACATACACATTTTTCACTTTGTCCATTCTTGTCCCACCTACCACACATCCACCGTAGCATCTGCATTTCGGCAGAGTAGAGTCTCTTTTCATCCTGGACTTTCGTTGGCCATCACTGGTCTTATTACTGATTTATAGATTTTGCCTTTCAGTTTCAGCGGTATTTTTGGGTCAAAGATTGTGCTAGTCACTTCTTTCCACTTCTGCCAGTCTGCGAGAACAATATCATAGAAAAAAGGTATTTAGTTATTTGTGAAGTTATTCCATAAACATTTTCATTTTAATTTATACTCTCAATTTCTCGGTTGTTAGATGCAAGTCTTGTTTTTCTATCTTGGCACCAAACCGATGTTTAAGTGAACTAGAACTTTATTGGTTAAAATTGTTAAAAAGTTGGAAGGTCTCTATATTTCCCAGTTCGATTTATTTCAAAACGAGATAGGTATATTTACAGAAAAATGTCCAAGAGTGGAAAATGTGCGTAGGTAGACTAAATATTTGCAGCGACCGGCCATTTAGCCTAGCACACTGATAGTAAACAACCCCGCGTACAGGCCACTTTATGATTAGTGATCCTGGGCTCCGAAGCAGAGTGAAGATACAAGCAAGAATAAATTTAAATAAAATGTATATTTATGGTAAGAAGAATATACTTAAATGTAATGTATGATTATTACTTGACTTAATACTCTAAATCAGTATTTCCTTTTTAGCTTATGTCAGTGTAGGTAGGTCTTTTTATTTAACATTGTAAATTTCATTTTACACTCTTAATTTCTCTGTTGTCAGATGCTAGGTCTTGTTTTACTATCTTGGCACCAAGCCGGCGTTTAAGTGGATTTGGACTTAGCCGGTTAAAATTCTTAAAAACTTGGAAAATCTTTCGAAACTCTCGGCTTGGATTTGAGTCGAACTACGACATATATGGACAGAAGTATTTTAAAGTGCTAGAAGCATTTATATGTTAAAGGTTGTCGAGATACATTAAGATGCGTCTCTCAGCTTTTACACATTTCGAGGTTTTCAAGAAATGTATGAAAGAAACTTGGAAATCTAAACCTTTTCCTCATTAATCAAAAGGCGACTTCGCCCGTGTAAATTATAGCCTATGTCATAAATTAGCTTTTTATAGGAGAAAGCATTTTGAAAATCGGTCCAGTAGTTTCGGAGCCTATTCAGTGGAAACAAATAATCAAATATTTCCTCTTTTTAATATTAGTATAGATTCGTACTCACTAATAGTGTGTAATTTTTGTCCGGGCACTTATCTATCCGTAAACATCTCAGTCTATAATCAGATGCGATCCAGCTACCCATACATAATGGGCATATTGGCACTTTGTACCCGGAGTGGATTTTTCCAATATTTGGTATTTCAATTTGTACAAGGTCCATTTAATTTAAGCGTAAACATTTTAAGGGCTGGTTCTCATAGGTTAAAGAAATGCTTTAGTAGAAAATTTTAAGTAATCGACGCTAGTTTTTTGTTTAATGTTTTCATACAAAATATTTTTTTTATGTAAATCGGTGATTCGGCTATTTTGATAGTCGACGTCAGCGACTTCCCCGGACGAGACGGCGCATTCATGCAACTAGCAAAAATGAATTTTCCGGTAGCGTGGTGGTCTACCACGTCTTAGTAAAACTTATAATTTAATTTATTTATTGTTACTTAAACCATGCTCTGCATTTTGGATTGAGTTTCTTTCGGCGTATTCTTCTCACCATTGGTCGTTCCGAAACGTAAGTATTTCGATTTTGCATATATTAAAAAAATATATAAGAAATAAAAATATGACGTTCAAAAAGATATATATGTATCCAATTTTGAATAAAAATCTTTGACTTTGACTTTGCACGAATCGTATAAAAATTTCAATGCCTTTACATAGTAAGACTGCTATAACGCCCTGTGACAGACGGACGGACGGACAACGGAGGTTTAGTAATAGGACCCTGTTGCCACCCCTTTCGATGCGGTACTCTAAAAATAACCTTTTCTTTAACTATCAACATAGTAAAGTTATTAATGATTGCAGATCTTTTTATTTTCAGACAGGCCCAACATATTTATCGAAGTTTTGACGGATTAATTCATCATCGCTCAGGCGTACTCAGCAATTTTCTAGGGGATTTTTACGGTATTAAGACCATTCCCTTGATTAGAATGAATGATTGCACCCTTGAGACTCAGTTAAGTAATGTATTATAAAGAAAATAATATTCATGCTAAAAAAGTTCTGTTTTTAATTTATTTTTAAATTAAGAGCTTTACAAATACCTAACTATAATTTTTTTGACATACTCATTTAAGAGAAAGCAGAAACTAGTATAAAATATTTTTCAATCATATCTCTTACTAATCTGACGTCAATTTACGAAATGTGACACATTTTCTGATTAATCATTCAAAGTATTCATGTAGGGGCAAGTTTATGATTACTGATTCTTTCAATGTCGTAAATTGTCAAAGATATAATCCGCAAACTAGCTACGCAATGTAAAGGACATATGCCAAGTATTAGTAAACCAGTAGGCCAAAGCAAGGAGAACATGAATAGGTGGGGTTACAGCTCTGATATTTCCTGTCCATGTAATCCTACTCCTCAGACCATGGCACACCTGTTGTCTTGCCCTGCGTGTCCTACCGCCTGCACACACGAGGAACTATACAATGCCATTGATAACGCTGTGTCAGTGGCAGAGTTCTGGTCAACACAAATTTAATTCGCCCGAGTCGACACGATAAGTAGAAAAAGTAAACCAGTTGCAATTATATTTTGTTCTGTTACAATAAAGTTGATGCGAGTATTTAGGCGAAGTTTAATTAATAGATAAAGAATCTCGAACATAGCCGACCCGTCAAACTTCGGTGAATTTCCGTCCCATTACTCGGAAAATATCGAGTATGTAGAAGGATCACTATTAGAAACTAATAGGAAGGTTTGTTATAATTTAGGACTAATAGCTAAGAACTTTTAATAGTAAGTTCAATCAATTGTATCCACCAGCTTTCCCCCAAAGTAATAAATAATTTAAAAAATCTTGGCTATCTGTAAAGTCGATTTACGAACGTTAATTTAGTTTTTCGCTAGTTATAAGATATTATCTCTTAATAAATTAAGAAATAAAATATAGCGAAAAAATTTCATGCGGGCGGGACTTGAACCGGTGACCTAGGTCTATGTACGACCTATAAAAATTTTTCACCATATTTTATTTCTAAATTGTTGATACATCCATTGGTCATTTCAAGCCTAGATTTATAAGAAACCTTTTGCCTGTTACCTGTCAAACATTAACTGGTTTGATTGACTATACGTGAAAGATCTAAACTATCTTTAGTTTGTACTTTGTATTAATCCTGACAAATTTTTATAGCTGCTTAACCGAACTTTTCACATTTGGATCGCTGTACATCGAAACATATCAATGATTACCAAGTATTTACGGTTCGCGCCGATAAAACACGTTATTTTCGAAATTTCGTGCATTTTTACTTTAAGGACGACGTAGACTTTATGTTGTATTAATCTTTATTACAAAGATCTTCAAAACAACGTCCAACTACTTTAATCTTTATAATGTTAGTAAGTGTGCGTGCAATTGTTAAAAAAATAGTAAACCTTGAAAAACCTATACTTTTGTATACTATCTTTTAATACTACGAAACTTTGACTTGTGAACATATCTAGTGATGTGCCGGAGAGAAACTCTTTGTGCTCATGAATTCGTTCTCACAGAAATTTTCGTGAAATTTTCAATAATTCTCGAGAATTTCCCGCACTTAAGAGAAAGAAGAAGAAATTCTCGGGAAAAAAATCCGATCCGTTCTCGAAAATTTCAAGCGCGGCACAACACTATTTATCATACATACGTGGAATGAAGTGCACATTCTGTTGCACCTTTAATTTTTACTACTCTGAAAAATGTTTACCAATGTGCCTAATCGAACCTTTCACAACAGGGTCGCTGTAAACCAATGTATATCGATACTTACAGAGTGTTTACGGTTCACGCCGATAAAACACGTAATTTTTGGCCTTTTTACTATGGACTTCTTAAGTAGACTTTTTGTTGTTATTCTCTTTTAGTCTATACAGAATGAAATTTAATTCATTAGCATACGTTTAAGGAGTGACTAAGACCGCGAATTCGAAAAACTTTCACTGTGGGACCAACTCCGAAATTGTAAAAAAAAAAACAGCTGTCCCATAGATTTTGGTCCAGTAGATATTCCACCTTTGTATGAAAAAGCAGATAATTTTTTCACGATGTCGAAGTTGGTCCCATAATGAAAGTTGTGCAGATTCGTGGTCTGAGTCACTTCTTAGTCCGATAGCGCTAGCCGATTTTGGGGTCATAACCTTCAAAAACTCTAAAGTGGCTTATTTTTTGCCTGAGGATGCTGTTGTATTTAAAAAACACAATTTTGCGTTTTGTGTCGAATCTTATATGTGCGTTACCCGGAATTTAATGAAATGTGAAAAATAAATTTAATTCATAACTACGCTGTCAAAATTGAATTTAAGTTAAAAAATATAACTCTATTGAATATAAGATAGCCTGTGCAAACCTATTTTGTGCCGTCTTTGTCTTGTGTATACTGACATAGGGCCAGTATGTAACAACATTGTCAAAAGAAAATTAAAAGATGAAATAATAATATAACACATTTCCGATCACCTAAATATGTATAATAAATAAATTTGTGCCGGTTTACGTAATGGATTTTTGAGATTTTTATTTATTTGTCTTTTTAAAGGCAAAAACATTCGAAAAAAATTTTAAATACATTAGAGTTCACATATTCAAAATCATTAATGCATGAAACATTTACAATATCAATTTGTGTTGTTTTTAAGCAGTGCATAAGTAATAAAATACAAAAAACAATTTCTACGTTTGAAACGATAAAAAAATGGCGCCGCGCCGGGCGGCGGCGGCAATGAGCGCGAAGAGACGCGCGTGCCGTGTGGATATTCGTATTGTCCGTAACGCACACACGCTCGTTAACTATTATACCTAAAATATAGATATCGTCAAGCGAAGCGCAAGGGCACTTGGTACCTACCTCATCTCGAAGCATTTAGACGTTTTTTTATTACTTACCTACTTACTTGTTAGACATGTAACATATATGTATTTTTCCATGTTGGTGTAAGTTAACCGAAATAGGTATTGCGAGATATGGAATGTTTAGGTACTTTTTTCCCGCGCAGACCGACAAACCAGTTGAGGGATTGTGCGAATATCTTATAAATCACGCACGTCATAAATAAGCCCGTATGTCTTTCTATCCCGTAAAAGGTAAGAGACGTGATTGGTATGTACATACCTACATACTTACCTACATACATACGTAGGTACAAAGTATTCACTTTCGTACATATCTTTTTTGTATTTGTCGATGCGTTATTATTATTACTAAATTGATGCAAGTGAACCATTTCCACGTCTATTATGTCAATACGAGTCTTTTGTCGTCTATAGGGTTGTCACTTGGTTGTCAAGGTCAAAAATCACAAGTTAGTTCCAGTACAAAAATACTTTAAGAGTAAGTAATCAAATATAGCCCTTAATACACGTTGATAATGAAAATAATACCCAAATAATTTTTAAAATCAGTCTAGTATATTAATTTCAACAATTTTTTAACAATGAATTATATCATATATTGATATATAAAAGGAGAAGTTCCCACTGACTGACTGACATATAGACGCACGCACAACCCTAACCGGTAATGGCAGAAACGTGAAATTTGGACAACTAAGCACACTAAGACGGGATTTTGAAAAATTTTAACCCTAAAGGGGTGAAATAAGGTTTGAAAGTTTGTATGGAAAATGGTTAAACCAGCAACGATTTTGATAAAAATTGAGATACATGCTTTTAAAAACATTTAATTGAATACGTGTTTCACGGTTTTTTAGAATTCACCATCTAAGGATGCAAAATAGGGGTTAAAAGTTTGTATCGAAAATATTTAAAGGTAAAATTTTGTGTGTTTTCTTCCATTTTTACAAGTATGTGTATACTTATGTACACATACAGAATCAAGTATTTAACTTTACGGGGTAGACAGAGTCAAGGGTGTCTAGAATATATGGCCGCGGTTTTTGCGTTGATACGATTGTCCAAAAAATAGTGTTATGTTTTTAGAGTTCATGTATGTACTTGTATGTCTGTAGTAAGTTTTATTTGTGTCTATTGAAAACGATCTTTTCTTAATTCAATTGACACATTGAATACTTTTTATTCCGTAGTTTGCGAGAAATTTTATCCATAAGATGTGTTTAATTACCTAACACAATTTTTTTTATATCTCTATATAAGCTAGCGTGCCTAAAATGCCATCCATCTGCCCGTCTGCTAAAGGGCTGTACTGTATCTTTTGAACCGCAATAAGTAGAGACGTTGAAATGTTACGACACAGCTATAACAACAAATCTTTTTCTAATTCTGTATCTAAAAAAATACTTTCGGCGCAAAGGGTAAACAAAATTCCACTCTACGTTTTTGATTTCGCTACGTTTTTGCCTCCGCTAGAACAGTGCGGCACCACGTTTGTTTAGGGCGTCCAGGCCTTGTACACTATTTTATATTATACTTGCCTTGTGGGTTCCAATCAAAGCTCTTCTGGGAATGTGTTTGTGTGGACGGTGCAACGTGTGGCCGATTCAACGCCATTTACGTCGGTGGATCTGCACGTCTATGGGTTCTTCATGGCATAGTCTCCATAAGTCTCCGTTTGAAAGAACAGTATCACCTGGATCTGGTGTTAGTTCTTCAAACACTTTCTTAGTTTCGCATCCGTATAGCAGTGCCGATTTAATATTGGAAATGATATATTTTTAGGTTTCGCTCTCTTAGAAAGATGTCTGGATCGCCATACGCAGCGGAGACTCGCAAAGGCACATTTTACTTTGTTTATGCGACATGTGACGGGTGGAACGGATACGGACGTTTCGAATCTGTTCCACCCGAGCACGATACAACACTTCCGAGGTAGGCAAATTCATATACTCTCCGCACCTCCCCACCATATATACAGTGGACTATCCCGTTTCGCATATCTCGAGTCTTAACTATTAACATTTAGCCCAACTTCTGCCACAGATTACTAAATGTGCATTACGTAGTAACTTTCGTAACAGATACATCACTCCCAATCATGTATCCCAATATATATAAGTAACAGATAAAAAAACGAAAATACCTACGCTATAATAGCCCACAAAATCTTTATAATAATACCTGCTGTTCGCAGCTTGAACATATTCCAAACATAACACTAATCTAGGGGTAAGTAATATAACATATAAACACAATATATATATATATTTTAAGATAAATATCAACGAAATATATAATTTTGCTCAGTATAAGTATCAAGTCAGATAAAAATCGAAAGATATAAGTTTAAAAAACTAAACTCTTTTATTATAATAATTAGGTATTCTACATAACAAACCTTTATTATACCGTTTCATTATTATAAAATTTAAAAAATCGATTATTTGTTATGTATAATAAACGTTAAATAATAATCATTGGTTATACGAATAAATTGGTAGAAGATTCTCAATACATACCTAATAATTAAATAAAAAAAAGTACTGATATTTTATTTTAGGAGTTTCTTCCATATATCCAAAGTTCTTCATTTTATTTTCACCACATTAAAATGTGACCAACTTGGTAGTAAAGGCTTTTAAATAAAAAAGTAACATCAAAATCGGTTTACAATTGGCGAAGATATCGCGTAACAAACATACATAATACAAAAGTAGAATAAATGGGTATCTCTTGGATAGGCATGTAACATCCTCGTCTTCATCGTCACTTACCATCAGGTGAGATGGGAGACAAATGCCTAATTCAATATTTAGTAAAAAAAAAAACATAAAAAATAAAATAAAAACATACAGTTGAATTGATAACCTCCTCCTTTTTTGAAGTCGGTAAATATTTTTTTTTTTAAAGAACGCCTAGTCGAAAATTCTCGTAGGCGCAAAAAATATTAATAAAATTAGAAGAAAGACAACAATATAATAAAGAGAAAATTTGAATATTCCGAGTGTGAATTTCTTCGAGCTATATACAGCCTTTAATATAGGTTTTAAAAAAATAAGAAAAATAGGTATAATTAAAAAACACTTTAAAAAAATTGTGATACATACAAAATGCGCGCGCATTTTGTATGTATGACATTGCATATAAGATAATTTGGCACAAACCTTAGAATGAAGAGATAGAAGTGTGAATCCCCAATCAAACCAACAATAAGTAATTAAAAAAAAACAATATAAGGTTTGTGAGAAATTTAAAAACTTTCAGACTCAATTTTTGATGACTTTAACAAAGCTACTTTTTCTTATTTCTACGGACACATTGCATCATGATGTCCACTTTTTGTCATATACCTTTTGTTTCTGCGATCTGCGGCTGAAATTAATATCTGACACATATAAAATACCTACTCTGCTAATGTCTATGATACAAAGCATCAAGATAAACACCTTTTATTGGATAACTCATGTTCCAGTAACCTTTTATACAGATTTTATATGACAGATGATTCTCAATTTTCTAAACAAATTACTAGTTCAATACTTTATAAGTGTGAAATCAGCAGAGATATATTTTTTTTGTCAAAATTGAATATTTCATGAACCAAATGATGTTAAAATCAGCTCAAAAACTGTTGGTAGGCAACCCTATCGTCTAATCACGCATCAAAACGGTTGTCATGATGCGCGGTGTGCGCAGACATTTTGTTTTATATGTGTAAGGGGCCAACACTGGTGACTTTCCAAGCTACCTAAAGGCATCTGACAAACCTTAACGACTGCCATTAATGATGACAACCGGGTTCAACGGGTTAACGTGCTTTCCATAGTACGGTGGAGCTCGGATTATTTGTATGCCACTTGCGGTCACCCATTCATTTCAGCGGGTCCACGCCCGTGGTTGTATTAACATGCGTAAGCGATAATGATGCCTACACTGGGCTAATCTCACTCCTTAAAAAAATTTAATATGTAAAAAAACATGTTGCAACTTGCAACTCGCGCCGAATCCTAACAGAGAAATGCCGCTCTGCGCCTGTGAAACACACAGGTGTGGTAGGTAACTCGTGCGTGCTGCATTAAAAAAATTGGTACACATTTACAAAATGAATGAGGACTATAAACAAACTCACACTATTATTTTCATTCAACTTATTTTACGCACACCATTCCACTGAGTGGTCAATCTAAATTCGAATCTAAAGCTCAAGAAATAAAGGCGGAGATTGAATGTATTGTATTCTAGCCTTGGAACTGAATAACTACTAGCACTTACGCGGCCTCTGCTAGTTACTGAGCGCGCGCTTTTTAAAAGTGAATGAATTGAAAAGTTAATTTTTTTAAAGATTCTATTGATAAATATTACACAAATTATGAATAGCGTTTTATTGCAATTAAATAATATTAAAGGCGTGAACTCTAATAACTTTAATTTTTTTTTCTGACTTTTATAGCATATTAAAGGAAAAAAAATAAATAACGAAAAATGCACGGGATCAATTCGACACAAAATATTTTGAACAACAGATATCTGTGTTCTAAATCGCTAATACCTTTTTTATCTTGATGAATATTCTTTTTGAGCCATTTAACCAGCTTGATTGGTACTGGTAAAATAACCGTATTCCACTGTTCCGAGAACACACAAAAAGCCAATTTACATACGTTATTATCTAATAATCATCATGGAAAGAAAATTTTGATGCTTAATTTTCTTTTCATCCGATAAAGCTCAAAAATAAAAATACCTAAATTTCCACCTACGCACATTCAAAAAGTGACACAAATACATATATTAGGCCATAGGATATGGTTTGGAGACAATATGTAGAAAAACAAAATATTTAGCATTTTTGAAACCTCAAAACCTAGCGCTACCGGACTTTAAACGTTTGCTAATGAATAAAATTTCACCCTGTATAAAAAGCTTTAAAATAGGACGTACAATTATTTATATCATTATAATGTTTACTTGCAATTTCTCAAACGATAATATGCCTTGAAAAACCTAGACTATTATATATTTTTAATATTATACTTCACGTTATCATAATAACGACGTTTTGGGTTCCATAGAACCCAAAACGTTGAATTATTTAAGATTTGTATAATTTCAAACACGCGCGGTATAAAGTGTACATTCTGTTGTATTTTGAATTATTGCTGCCTCATGGTCAATTCAGACTAGGCGGAAATATCAACCTTACTCCATTCAAACAAAACTGAAAATAATACTCAAACATTAAAATAATATAAATCAATATTGCGTACTATTTTCAGATTTGACTGAAAGGAATAAGATTAATATTTAATTACCCCTTTAAAAGTGCTCGAGCATTGTCCGCTTAGTCTCAATTGTACCTTATCGAACCTTTCACAATAGGGTCGCTATAAACCGATGTATATCGATGCTTATGGGTGTTTACGGCGCAGGCAGATAAAACATGTAAATTTCGTATTTTGTGACTTTTCATCATAGATTAAAAAAAAATTGCTTCATACTTCTATGCTTTTCATTCTTATTTCAACCGCTTGCTTTTATTTTTAAATGTTGTTCCAATTGGAATCGAATTTATTCTCTTATCGCGTGGCTTCTTTTGGCTGAAAATGGGCATTTATATTCTTCTATTTCGCGTTTCCTATATTTCTGCATCTTTAAAAAAGTTAGTGATCTGTCCTATCTTTTGAAAGATTACATATGCATATGTTTGTTTTTCTTGTGTAACGGGTACAATATAGTGTCAGATAGATTAAAAGAAATGCTAATGATAATGATAACTGAATACAAACAATGCCTAACAAGTATTTTCCAAGAAAAATAAAAACACTATACGCTGCTAAATAAATTATAGCTTTCGTCACTCGGGAGAGTGTAAGTAGATTTGAAGTTAAAAACACTCCGTTTTTGGAAACTCGTTTACAAATACCTTCAGAGGCCAGTTAAAATCGCTATCATTTGCTTCGCGTTACCGAAAAGGACATCGACAAATCAAAATAAAACCAATTTCTAAGACCGCTTATCGCACCTAAAGAAAATTCCACAACAAAACACCAAACAACAAAAAATTACGATAAAAATACAGTCAACAAAAACATGGAAAACAGTGTAACATAACATTGACATTAAATAAACGTTTTCGGCGAACGGTAAACACAGGCGGGAAGGTAAAAGGAAGGACCCTATTATGAAAGACCTTCGATAAGGCGCATGGTACGCGTTTACAGGCTTCATTTCAAAACTTTTCGAGAGGATAACAATTTTAAATTAGACTAACGGTTTAACGAGCTGTTAAAGTGTTAGTGGGTTAAAGCACAGCCTATATCGAAAAGGACTTAGGTTCTATCTACACATCTTACTCTAATCTTATATTAATTTGACTCACACATCATCATCATTTTCATTTTCATCGATCACTTAATACTTGCTACTAATGCAGATATCATCGTAAGAAATAACGCATATGTTACATTATTCGTTAAAAGAATTATAGTGTTTCCTAAAATTTTTCGGGGTGCCATTGTCTACTGCCTGTCCGGTGGTTGCAGATATGGCTACGCGCGTCCGGCTCCCCGAGCTGCTGCTTACACATACACATCCCTAATTCATCCGAGTGAGTTGTATTCCAAATACCTTTATCCCATTTCCCCACCCAGTAAACTCCTACCTTTTCCTTACTTAAAAACGGTTTTAATTGGCAGCAACGTTGGATCTAATATAAGCCAAATATACTACACTCACAAACCCGTTTATCAAGCGTGGTGAGTATGAGCAATTTCCTACCTTAAAATGAAGAATCATTAACGGCTGCAATGATGAATCATCGTAAGAAATAATGCATAAGTTACGATGAGAAATAACTATACATTTTTAATTAGTGGAAAACCACTCATTATTTCTGCTAAAATAAGAATTATGCTGATTTTTTTCCTCACATTGATACTGGTTCGAGCCTATAGCTGTAGCAGATATATCAGATATTTGTCAGTTTTATTTGAAAATTCGTTCAAATAATTAAGGTTTGGTACACGAGTAGTATTTAAATTATGTTACAATTGTTGATGATTCAATACCAAAAACCGCATCAAACTTCAAGTCTACGAGGTCTAATGAGATATTTACCTCCCTTTGTATGTCTATGTTTAAGTTACATAATAAGTAGTATATGGAGCTGTATCGAGAAATTCCTTTATATCCACGATTTTACTCATGTTTATTCCATCGAAATCGGCGACTTCTACACAATTCTGTTTAGTAGAAATCTAGTTGGCGTTTACAACTTATAAACGTGACTAAAACCATGATTCTATAATCATTTTATCTTGCTTAAGTATAAATAGTATTATCAAAAGATTGTTTGATATAATGACAATACTACCTGTGGTTACTTTTATACAATACACAATTTGATACAGCACATCAGTAATCCTTTATACAGTACATTATGTGTCTAAAAATACTTTGGCTCACTCCACTAACGATAGGATCAACCAGTCCTTAAGAGCCCGACATATGCCAGGCGGCGTGGCGATACAAACGCGGATGGTCTAAACGCGTTGGCTACTTTGGATATTTTCGTTTTTTAGGAATATTCAAGGGTTATTCGAAAAAGAAAAACATATGATGGCTGCCTTATCTGTAATGCAATAATAATCAAAAGTTTCAAGGTTAATTTTAATGTATTTGGTGAATAATGCTATATACCGAGTAAATTAGACGTGATTTGGAGGCAACTTTGCAATTTTTTTCTATCGAGAAAATTTAACGCTATCGTGTTTTTAAGTCATATAGTTACCAGAGTTAGTCCTGAACTTTGCTGCATTTTTATTTCAACTTGAGTATTTAATTATTATTGATATAACAGTCAATCATGCAAAGCAGTGTGAGGTAGTACGGGCCCTTAAAACCAAACTTTATAACTATTCCTTAATCTTTCCCTCAAGTATGTTTGTTAAATTTAGTATCATCATCATCATTTCAATTTCTCTATTGAATCCGTTTTGTGAATTGTATATCAATTCCTGAATAATTAATATCACCTAAATGCGAAACAATTTTCTGTTATGAATTTTTAATACGGGTTGGGAAACTATAGCGTGGCCAAAGTAATTCAACTATTTTTGTATGATTTATGGCCAAAATACCTCACTGTTCTATTTTAAAGCATTCTAAAATTCCGTTCTTGTAATATTAAAGAAACTTGAACATTATTCAAAAAGCCACTGCTGACCCTAGGGTAGAATTATTGAAGCTATTACTCCAAGCTCCACAAATGCAAGGGGTGCTAAAATGTGCATTAGGGAGGGACAGATATAAATATATACATGTTTATTACCAACTCCAATGTAATACGGTATTACAATGACGCTGAGATTTTACAGAAAAAGAATTGGCTGTCTGTAAAGTCGGTTTACGAACGTTAATTTTACACGATAACGATGAGAGAAGTGATCACCGCTGCCCATGGACAACTGCAACACCAGGGTGTGACAAGTGCGTTGTCGGCCTTTCAAGGAGTTGGAAAAAGAAAATGGGGAGAGGAGACGAAGCATAGAAGCGGTAAGCTTCTACTCAGACGTCGATTTTCTCTGAGACCGTGGTACTTCTCCGGACGAGCCGGCCCATTCATGCTACTAGCAATTAATTTTACCGGTAGCGTGGCTCTACTACGACTAGATTGATACTTATCGATACATCAATTAAAAGCACAGACTATAAACTACCCAACGAATCGTAAATAACTAGTACGGCTCTCTGTATCGGAGCACGCAATCCTGACATTTATGTGTCACTGACGCTAATGCTTCAAATAGTCGGAGCTTCTGTTTGGACTTTCCAAGGTTTTGCATAACCTTTGCTATTGTACGTAATTATACTTAAAAACCTCCGATACACGCTTAGGAAAAACAGTAGAGTACTAACTATGCTAATAATTATACTAATGTTAATAACATTGGCAGAATAAAGTACTTGAAATTGGTATAGTGGCTAGCAATGTGAGCAAGTTATTCTTACACTTGCCTCCCCCTAATGGAGGACCACTTTTCTATACCAATTCAATATTTAACCAAATATTGAACTGGTATAGAAAAATGTAACCACTCTACTCATGCCTTCGCTTAGTAGAGTAAAGCACGAGCACAGTTGACATCTGCAGCGTTCTAACTCTACTAACAAATACAAATTTACGTGTAGACATTTACTTTACGAAAACTGGAAGAGTAACACGAATGGATATAGTAGGATAGTGAAGTCTACTAGATTAGCTAGCCAGGATGTTTAAATGCGAGAATAGATCTGTCTGTCTGTCGGTCCGTCTGTCTCTTTATGCTTCAAATTATAAACTGATATAAATTTAATTTTGTATAGAGATAGTTTGAGGCCCGGAAAAAAATATGGGATACCTTAAATTCCGGGAAAAGGTACTGATCAAAAGGGGTCTACCTACCGCGAGCAGAATATATAATATATAGTAGGAATCATAATATTTTAGTGATCCTTTCAGTTATCAAACAGTGAAATACGAGTACGATGGTATAATATTTATTATATCTATGTATACTACTGCTGTGCCCTGATGCGAGAAGATCATCAAACTACATATCAAGATAGTTTAAAAAAAAAACATGGTTTACTGGCGTGCAACAAGAAAATAATAGTATATTACCGCAGCGGCCGACAATTTGCCTCGGGATATATACGTAAGTCCATCAATGATAGCGGCCAAGGCTTTTTTAATGCTTTTCTCAAGTAATGTGAGGAAATTCAAACAAAAAAGTGCATTATTTCGAAGTGAACCAGTCGTTCCATTTTTATATAACACAGATAGTTAGTCGACAGAAGTGTTCATAGGTATTTATTTGACCGCTATCACACGACAGATATTTATTTAAAATACAAAATTTTATGGTGTATATTTGGCCAGTATCTATTTCAAACGAGGTTGTCAAAATAATGTTCGTATTTTCAAGGTTGTTTGAAATAAAATTATAATTTTATTCCTTTTAAAAATGTAAATACAGTTTTCGAAACCCAGTCATAAATTGGAGTTGCTGACTGATTAAAAGAAATAGTAATACTGTGAAAGAGAAAATATAGGCAGCTCAGCACTCTGGAGAATCTTTCTGCGAACAACGTAGAGTAGTAAAACATTTTTTTTCAGGAACTCAACGAGTACGAAGAACATACAACTTAAGTTCTCTTCATTATTACAAAATGTTTATAAAATCCTATACTAACTAATATTATAAATGCGAAAGTGAGTTTGTTTGTTTCTTTATTTGTTTGTTTGTTTGTTACGCTTTCACGCCGTGACTACTGAACCGATCATCATGAAATTTTGCATACAAGTTCTCTGGAGTACGGAAAAGGACATAGGCTACCTTTTATCCCGGGAAAAAGTACTATTCCCGAGGGATCGACATTAACGCGGGCGGAGCTGCGGGCGAAAGCTAGTCAGTAATAATTTGGAAATATTCACACTTTTTAAGGTTCCTTTGCTTAATCGTTAAAAATAACATAATATAGGATCATTTCCTTGTTTATCTAACAGTCTGTGTGTCAAGAGTGCTGTCTTTAGAAACGATATCAAGTTGAAATTCATGACACATATATTGGTCTGCGATTACTTAAAGAGGTAAAAAAAAAATTATAAGACAATGTAAACAAACGGCCATTACCTCGCTTTTTTTATTTTTTATTTGTATAAACTCACAAGGGTTCGAAATTTAAATAGTTCGTCCCCTGTTGATCTAGAATCATGAAATTTGGCAAGAAACAAGCTCTTATAGCCCAAAATACGAAATAAATCTGTAAATTGCTTCGTAGAGTACATCAAAAGATTTATGTAGGGAACCCCCCTTGCGTGAGTCTGACTCACTTAACCGGTTTCTCATCATTACGTGAATCGATTTAAATCCTTTTGTTAAATCCGGCAGCTTCACAAGTGACTTAATTGTAACAAAGCTTTTACTTTAACGTCAGTCTTAATTAATTAATTGAAATACTTCTGAATAAGAAATAAGGTATCAACAGCATTTCATTTAGCAAAATTGATTCCACCAGTTATACGAGCATAATTAAGCTGCAAGTATTTTTTCCAATTCACGTGTCTTATAATGATTTTATTCCTTTATACAACCTTTGAATTTATCGTTTACCTGACCAATCTCTCCTTTAAAATGCTCGTCGTCGTCATCTTCATATAAACAATTACAACTACTAATTTATTGACGTCGATGACGCCTTGATCACCCTCTTGTTGGAATTTGAAACAGATACATATGAAATTTAAAAACGATATTTATATGTCATGCATGATAATATCTAAAAACATATTTCTTCGAAAAGTTTGTAAATTTTACGTCCTTTAAACATAGCCGTCACCTTTCTACCAACGCACCGCTCGCCACAGGAGTAAAGTCCTTCCCCACATCCTTGACACTTGGGTCTCCAAAAATGTCAGAGCGTCACGTGGTTTTTTTCCTCGTACAGCAAGATTGTGGAATGTACTCCGGACCCGAGGTTTTCCCTGTGTGCTATGACTTGAGGTCCTTCAAAAGGCGTGTTTACAGGTATCTTAAGAGTCGGCAACGCATCAGCACCTCCTCTGGTGTTGCAGATGTCCATGGGCGAAGGTGACCACTTTCCATCAGGTGGCTCGTATGCTCGTTTGCCGTCGGATATACCTAAAAAATAAACAATAGTTCTCACATGAAAATATTTATATTTACTAAAAATAGAATTATGAAAATATTAAGACTTTTCATCGCCTAATGGCTTTGCGCAGCCTAATGGCTCAAATACAATTTTTATATTCTTTTGCAAAATATTTTTGCATTCGTCTGACAAGAGCAAATCCCCGACTAAATCGACTGGCTTATATTTTTTGTATTCTTTATACATTAAACTACAACATATAAAAATTGCATATTGCCTCAACTATCTATATTTTTGGAAATAAAAAAAAAATATGATTTAGCCCGTCTACTCACCAGCCAGGTTATCTGCAATATCCAAATTATGATAAAATTTCATTTCATTTCAATATTTGCCATGTATCTAGTATGACATTTTGCCTAAGTAATTTTAGTATCTCGATGTAGTTTCGCATACTTGAGCAGTCAAGTCAGACATATACTATGCATGAGTTTAAAGCTTAATGTTACCTCCATAGACATCCTCTCGAAACTTTTGATATATGGCTCCAAACATGTCAGTCAAACCCAACCGTTGTCCGTTTACTCTTGCACATAGATATATAATTTCTCAGGCAAATTTGTTTGCATGCTGGTCTAGAAGAATAAAAAAAATCTGGGCAAGTGTGAGTCGCAATAGCACACATACCAAGGGTTCCGTACCATCGTACAATATTTAACTTCAATAACTACGTTTTTTGATTGGGAACTCTGCTGTGTATTTACAAGTACGCTTATAACCTTTTCCAAGCGACCTTCCTACTGAGGTAGGTAGAACGAAGTTCGTACTCCAAAGAGTTCGTAGCACGAACACTAATGTTTAATTATCTGTGGTTTCACATCTAAGTAACAAATAAGCAGCAACTTGAGTTCATGGCGGGAATTTCGGCGGACTGCACAGATTTTGATTTGGATTATTTTGCAAATTGTTTCTAGAGGACTTTATAATGTGAAATCGATGTGGTTTAGTGTTATAAATACCCATGCGTAAAATAACTAAAATAAACTGCCATGGTACGACTGTAGTGAGATTTACATAGCGAGCTGGTGGTGGTCCGCCTCGTTGCGTCGTCTGTGATCAAGCCAGTGGATTCGTGGGAATTGTAGCCAGCGGCTCCGTAGAATCAACGTAATGAACTACACCATCATTTTATTGGTAACAGGACTAAGAAAAAGCGCAGGTGAACACATTTATACTTAATACTGGCTAAATAGGTAACGCGCGAGTCATAAATAAATTTGAAAAGGAGCAACTTGAGTTCTTGGCGGGAATTTCGGCGTACTGCACAAATTTTTATTTTGGATTATTTTGCAAATTATTATTTATTGTTTAATCGGCAATAGATATACACAAAATTTACAAAATCACGCCTTAACTACTAAACCGATCACCGTGAAATTTAACATACGCGTTGTCTGGAGTACAGAGAAGAACATAGGGTACCTTTAATCTCGGTGAAATGAACTGTCCCCGAGGAATCAACATTATACGGGTAAAGCTGCTGGCAAAACCTTGTATTAAGAAGGCAATAGCTTTGCTAAACCAATTTGCATAAAATATCAAAGGATGGATTTATCATTTAGTAGGGGTGCCTCAATACAAAATGTCAATCAACCCTCTCACCCTATGTCCTCCGTGTCTCGTTGCAGTAATCCGTGCGGTCACCTTATCTTGCCTACGCATGTGGCCTAAATTAAAAGATTAAGATGACCACCCGCGTTGGGGTTTGGAGATGAGATCACGCACTAAATTGGACCAAGGATGAAAATTGTATCAATTTACCGACTACAAGAAAAACAAGTTTTGTTTGTTTGTTTGTTTGTGATATCTTTATTGTACAAGAAATAAGCTATAATAAATACAGTTAAGAAAGATCAGTCTACAAGGGAGGACTTATCCCAAGATGGGATCTCTTCCAGTCAACCGGTTTGTATTTGAATGTCACTCTCTAATTCAAAATTAGAGATTATTTAATTAGTTTTTCAATGTCATTGCGTGGAGAAAATATACCATCATATTTACCCAGCAGCCAAGAAGAGTTATGTGTTTTGCGCGTATCAGTTTGTTAATTTCTTTATTACCACTAATCTTCCAAACGCCTGAATGGATTTCGTTAGTAAAGATACGTTTGTGTCAAAAATACAATTGAACTAAGATATTAAAAGAGGGAGGTCAGTCTTGTTTTTATTTTTTTAACTAAATCTTCCTGTAATATTATTTTGTTACATATTCGTCTTACGCGTAGAGTATATTTTTTCATTGCGATTATATCGAATTTAAGGAAATGAAGTTTAATTCTAATTTGAATAACTATTTTTAGATGGAGGAGAAAATGTCATATCACAAGGAACACATTTAATTTGAAAGGGAATAGAATCCGAAACACAGTACTATCTAAGAAAAGATGGATGGATTGTGTCAAGGAGAGTATGAACAAGAAAAAAGCGGCAAAGACTATGGTAGGCGACAAACGTACCGACTCCAAATGAATAAGTATCTCTTCTTGAACGTCTTTTTCTTTTTTAATATTTGTTGTACTGCCTCCGTGGTTCAGTGGTTAAGGCGTCTGCTTGTAGACCCGGGGGTCGTTCGATTCCCATGGGAAGCACACTTTGTTTAGTTGTTTCCAGTTTAGTTAGGACATTGCAGGCTTGAATCACCTGATTGTCTGATAATTAAGATGATACCATGCTTCGGCATGATAAGCCGTTGGTCCTGGCTACCATCTGGCAGTCGTTAAAGGAACAAAATCAGAGGCCGAGAGGCGGTCTCGAAGAACTCTGACTCTCTGGGTGTGCATGGTCGATTGACCGTGGCACCTACACAAAATGATGATGATTAATATTTTAAAATCGTCAAAATACTACGACCACTGCTGGGAGAATACGCCGAAAGATACTCAGTCCAGTATTCATATCCAGAATCAACTGTACATTTTTTAGTAAAGTAGTTGAACACCCAAATAAAAAACCAATTTCGACGTCCTCTATTTCTCTCATAGAAACACAAAAGATCAAAATCAACATATAAAACCTTTTTGACATCTAAAACCGACCTCCGCCCGTACATATTGACAATTTGCGTATCCAAACGTACGGGTACGTTCGTAATTCATTAAGTTTGGGCCCAAAACTTCAACGGGCGGATTATTTCGCACGTCGACGTGATTTGATTTGTTACCTAGATCTGCCTTGACCCAACAATTACGATAATTGGATTCGGATTGTTTCTTCTCGGAAATATCCGGTTAACTGCATTTGAAGATTGATAGATTAAATTTACATACTATATTTTATAAAAAATATATTTTATATCGATAAGCATCCAAGTACCAGGTCAATCTATAAAAGATAATTTTCCATCTTAACCTAACCGTGGATCGAACCCAGGATCTACGCTGTGGCAGTCTCTGGCATGATGACCATCAGGCCACTGAGATATATAAGGATCCTTTAAAAATATGCTCTCTGTTTATAAGCTACAATGAACTTATAACTTCGAGTTATTCCGGTCTGATCTAACAAGCGCAACCTGTACGGTGCAGGCAAGGTATTAGGCCCAACACCACACATAGAGAGATGATGCTGGGAGGCAGATGATGTTGCGGAGATATAAGAACACGTCACATTGTAAAAACTGGTTTATTGCTTCTTTATAATATGTTAGTTACAACTTGATAGTTGGGTGTGACGGGTCCTTTCTCGTTGGCCGTACGATAGTATCTCATTACGCCATCTTTATGTATCTCGATATGGTATAAGATAATGAGGCTTATGGTTTAAGATATTATTAAAATAGCTAAAACGTGTCGCGAGCTCAGCTCGTACATATCAACTGTCAAATGTAATTATTACTTTTCCGGTGGGATCCACTATAAAATTGTATATTCACATACACTACGAGTAGTAAAACTTCAAACTAATAGATATTATTTGATTTGCTACCTGTATCTTCCTTGACCCCACGATTACGATAATTGGATTCGAATCCGGATAATCCGGTTTCCTTTATTGTATTTGATGACAGATTAAGGCACATTCGTCCTTCTTTGTAATAAATGTAATATGTAGGCGATTCGTTCAATACCACACAATTCCTCAAAGGTAGTGTACTTCAATAAAAGGAACCCTAGTATCATCCGGTGATGCAAATGTCTGCCGCAACCCTTTTTTATCGGAACGCGCATTCGCTCAAGAATGCTCATTATCTATTATCTGACTGAAATTTGGAGAATCATCTCCCGTAAACCAGCGAGGAGAATTTAGGCCAAATCATCTGTCTGCTCTGGCAAAATATGGCTCCGGTAGTACAGAGAGGGTCATGCTCATGCAGTGGAGACTAAAAAGACCTGATGATGATCTCCCGTAGGCGATACGGCTAGCAACCCATCACTATTTTAATTCCCCAGCTAGCTATCATAATCATAATTATCCATGGCTAGGCTCTATTTTTTTTAACGTTCTTATTCTCGTTGCGACTACGATGGATGTAACTCCATTGAAACGTCAACGGAAACAAATAATAAAAAGTTCGTGCTAAGCCCCGTTTATATACATAACTAGATGTGCCTACGACTATATTCGCGTACATTTTTATGGGGGCCACGTCTTATCATAACTGAAGTAAAAAATTAAGAAGCCTACCCTGTGTCCTATACCTCTAAACGTTTATCTACCAAATTTTATTAAATTCTAAAAAGCAGTTAATTCGATTAAGAGTTATGGAGAAAAATACATACTCGTACATACAGCAAAAGTCTAGAAATCCTCAATTCAGTATCGTGTATAGAGCGTATAAACATGATATCTCTGAAAACAAAGTAACTTACTCGATGACCAACCCTTACAGATTTATTATTAGTATTATTTTTAGTATTGGTTGATTAATGATTATGCTCTGTCTATCCTGTATGATTACGTACCTATATAAGGGGAAGTATGAAAGTCACGCCAGTAACAGAAAGGCTCCATAGTCATAGACTGAGTCGGTATGGGCATGTGATGAAGAGAGAAGGTCATATCGCAAGTAAGGCATTTGATTTGAAGGTAAATGGATCCCGAAACCTAAGAAAAGATGAATGGATTGTGTCAAAGAGAGTATAAACAAGAAAGAAGCGACAATGGATATGGAAGGCGACAGATCAGACCCCACCTAAAAAGTAGGAGAAGGTAAAAGAAGAAGAAGATATTAGTGTGTAATGTAAACCATCTATTAAGGTTAGTGTAGTGCCGAGCTCGAAATTTTCGCGAATGGTGAAAACAGGTCGGAAATTTTCCCCGAAAATTTATTCTTTTTTCTCTCAAGTGCGGGAATTATTGACAAATTCTCGAGAATTATCGGAAATTTCCCGCAAATTTCCGTGAGAAATAAATCAAGGACTTCTCTCCGGCACATCACTATTCAAGGTGTATTTCTCGCGATAAAGCTTAACTTTGTTAATTCAGATTGGCTAAATAGTTCCTGAATACGGCTTGAACGTTTCCAATTTCGCAATTTCGAGATGCCTTTTCTCAAACCCAGTAGTTGCAGGATTATCTCTTTTAACATTTCTCAAATCAACAAAAATCATAAATAATCGTCGTTCACTCACATATTTAAGAGAGATAGGCTCTTGTCAGTGTCACTGTGTGAAATGAAAGGCACACAATGACTGTTTTTGGCAGGAAATAATGGAATTGTTTGCCATTGCCTTCTCCATTTCACACACTAGTGAACAATCCACTAGTGTGCAGGTTGCCTCTCGATGTTTTCCTTCACCGGAAGGAGGTAGTGGTTGATGAAAATGACGTACTTGAGTCAGATTGGTCTACAAACTCAGAGGTACAGGTCGGGCCGGGCCGGGATTTGAACCCGGAACCTTTCGCTTATAGGTCGCTTTTTTAGACCACTGGCCCACCACCGCTGTTTTATTATTCAATTAAATAACGTTCTTCGAACCTATCTATCGAACCTTCTCTTTTTATAAAAAAAAAAAACTCACTCGAGAGAGTGTAAAGATACTAACGATATCCCATACGTCCAATTGAGGTTTTGAGAAGTTATTTTGGAATAAAGAAACTTACATAAGTACCTCTAGATAATTGTGTAATTACAAGATACTTGAACTTGTAAACCAATACACTCTTTTTTGGCAGTCCTGTAAAAAGTGGTAAGCACTTAGCAGTAATTTCGGAACTCCAACTAAAGTACTTCCAATAAACCAATTATAACTTTTTATTTCGTTCTTTGAACCGTAATTGCCGACATCTGGAATTTCTGGAACTCTCAAGAGCATGTTTGTTACCTTTTTGTGAATTAAATTTCCAACTTAAGTGCTAATCTGACTGTAATGGAACATAATTTATTTAGTGCAAATTGTTATCCTATGGCCATAAGACTGTTTAATAACTTACCAAGAGACATAAGAACTAGTAACTTGAAATTATTTAAACGAAAACTATTTGATTGGTTCATTACTAAGTGCTTCTACAGCGTCAAAGACTATTTAAAAAAATTACATATGTATATTGTATTTAAAACAAAAGATAATAATTTTGACTATTGTCTGTTGCATGTCAGAGATGACTAATGTGTGAGACTTTTAAAATTCATCCATCTGTACACCACATTAGACTAGCTCCGTGGCGCAGCGGTCAACACGCCAGCCTGCGACACGGAGTGACCGGGTTCGATCCCCGGCCAGGTCAAGATGGAAAATGATCTTTTTCAGATTAGCCTAGGTCTTGGATGTGTATCTATATATGTATTTGTTATAAAATAAAGTATCGTTGAGTTAGTATCCCATAACACAAGTCTCGAACTTACTTTGGGACTAGCTCAATCTGTGTGATTTGTCCGTAAATATTTTTTATTTATTTATTTTACTTTTAAAATTGATCCATCTGTACACCACATTTAATGCAATAAATATATTTATATTCATATTCATAAAGGTATAGAATGTCATTCCCAGAAATGTTCAATCGTTGCCATTACACAAATTTATAAAAATAGTGAAATCTTGGTTACTTGAGATAAATTTTTATTCAGTAACGGAATTGTTCAATATGACGCAACCAAGATAACATTGACATGTATATTTTTTTATCTTTATTTTATTAAGTGAAAAATTATGATGCATTAATGTAGAATTTAATTAACAATATATAAAGAAATTAATTTAATTTGACTGCTAAAAAAGTATAGGAAATTATTATTATTGTAAACATTTGCATGTCTCGCAGAAGGTAATGTGACGGGACTAATGAACATGTAACATCTGTATACCATACCGTATAGTAAATGAATTGAATTTATCAAAAAATCTTCAGTTCTTGTAAGTACTGGTACTTAAGTAAAAACACCTACAGGAAAGCCTTATACTATTGCCTCGAGTACTAGCTCTTATAGTAAGCTTCCGTCTGGTTCTAGCTGATTAAGTATCGTTATCCATACTAATGTTTTAAATGCGAAAGTCACTGTCTGTCTGTCTTCTTTTCACGCTTTAACCACTGAACCAATTGGATGAAATTTGATATGGAGGTAGTTTGAGGCCCGGGGAAGGACATAGGGTAACTTTAATTCTAGGAATTTTTACTGTTCCCGAGGGATCGACACTAACGGGGGTGGAGCTACGGGCGACAGCTAGTATTTTAGATAAATTTAAGTTGACACAAAATGAATGCAGTGATAGCAGCGAAATTGTGATAACCACCAATAAATTGAAGAATTTAACTTACATACATACTATTTCGTCTTTTTCCCTTGCCGTGTTGACAAGATCTAGGTATAGAAGACGCAAAAGTCACATTTCACATTTCATGGGGATGTAGGTTGGAAACGGTATCAAAATTGTAAAGAGAATTGTAATTGCTAGCCGCATCGCCTACTAACAACATATAAACGAAATGATTACACAATGATTTTTCTTTTCTTAATCAATAAACTCCGAAAGACATGGTGTACACTATTGATCCCTGTTGCCATAAATAATATTCGAGATAGAAATAGACATTACACATTCATCATCATCATCATTTCGAGTAGGTGTCACGGTCAATCGACCATGCACACCATGGTGTCAGAGTTCTTCGGAACCGCCTCTCGGCCTCTGACGTGGTTCCTTTAACGACTACCAGATGGCAGCCGGGACCACCGGCTTAACGTGCCTTCCGAAGCACGGAATCATCTTTATTATCAGACAATCAGGTGATTCAAGCCTGCAATGTCGTAACCAAACTGGAAACAACTAAACAAAGTATGCTTCCGGTGGGAATCGAACCCACGACCCCCGGGTCAACAGGCAAACGCCTTAACCACTGGACCACGGAGGCTGTCACATTAGACAGTGATGTTACTCCCTCACACTTTCGAAAATTCATAGTTCTCTTACACTATGATTCATTTAAAATCGTAATTCCGAAACGCGCACTTTGTAACCATGAGAACACTCCAGCGGCGACGCAAAGTCAATCGTCAAAGTGGTCGGAACGGGGTCACAGGTACCGCCGCGGAAATAGCGCGAGGGCTCTCGTGAGATGACGGCCGTAATGCTAGCGTCTCTAGCAGTGGGTAATCTTTGATTTTGTAGACATTTTTTTGACTGGATCCAAATGCCTATGGTAATTTATTCCAAGAAACAATGCAAAACTATCTCTCTTAGTTGAACGTACCTGGACGACGGCTGTTATTACTATTTATTGTAATATGGTGGTGTTTAGGTAATAATCTACATAAGCTTAAAAATTAAAATGTGAATTTTCATTTGCGTGGAGAGAAAAACACGCGTTTTCCCAAACATTAGACTAATCTAGATCGATTGTTTACACCCGAAAACCCCCATATACCAAAATTCAGCTAAATCGTTAGAGCCGTTTCCGAGATCATAAAAATAAATTTATATACCTACATACAATACAAGGCTTAAAAATTTAAAGAAAAGTATTTTTGACATACAAACATAAGTAAATACTTCATGTAACTACTATTTGCCGATGATTTCCTATGACAAATCAATAATCGATAATGAGATCGATCGATCGCCTAATAACTAGGCCAGCGCGGGTCGCATTGTTTTGGGGCGGGAGGGGTTGTCATCATGGATTGAGGAATAATATGGGCCTGATGACGTCACAAGTGACGCTAACTCTTTACCTTAAGGCCCCTGTATACATTGGGCCAACGCATTGGGCCAATCGTTCGCGATGTATAGCTGTTTACACATTTGCGTACTGATTTGTGCATTAGCACTTTGCATAGGTGGACGCGGAAGCTCTTGCGGCGATTTATTTATATAGCACGTTTAATTATTACGTAAAATTGTACCGAAGTAGAGTAACTAAAAAGAAATGGCGCAAAAGAAGATGGTGGTTGCTAACTATAAAATAGGAATAGGACGACGTAAATATCCTGAAAACGTAAAATATTGATGAACTGATTAGGAGACCAACGTGTGAACGCTGATTGCGGAGCGCGCCAGGATCCGATGACGTGTGCACAAAAAAGCCGTCACAATTAGGTTTGCAGGCCAACGCTCGCCAACTATGATTTGATGCAAACGTTTCGCAAAATAGCCCTCTAAATATAAGTCCAATGCATTGGCCCAATGCGTCGGCCCAATGTGTACAGGGGCCTTTACATTTGTGCAGCTTAAGTAGGTGAGAATTTAACATTTGCTTGAATTTTATTTTGGACCGGAGGAAAATTGCATTAATATTTACTGTCGATGTGTGCGTGAGATTATGTCGCGATACGTTTGCATGAATTTTTATTTGCGTCACTGTTACGGTAGTTTGGGGGCTATCCTGATTATTCTTAGATCCATGGTTAGGCCATAGCTGTTATAGACAAAGTTTGTGCTATGGTGTAACTACAAAAACGGACATGAATTATTTAGTTACAAAATAAGTTTTACCTAGACAATGATACATGTGGCTATCAACATGTCACTAAGCAAAGCAAGCCTTTAATCTGAAGGTTGTCTGGACGTTCTATGTTCATACAGTATCGCTATGTCTGTGGTTAAAGTAAGCTTTTACTAAAAGAGGTATTGTTGATAAAGTGGATAAAAAGTTTATTAAAATTACAATTTTAGAGCTTCGTTATGTAATTATAGAAAATCTTAATTAAAAATTTGGCTTCTCAGAATAATTTGTAGTAGAAATCCCGCGTTTATATACGAGTACATGATACAGGCTGAATGGTAGAACTTATGATACGAAGCTCCAAAAGTTTGATTTTAATTAATTCTTTTGCACTATTTCGCCAGTCTGGTATCTATTGAGTATCCAAATAAATATTTAATAGCGTTTTGGATAAACTATAATTGAATCAAGGCTACATAAAGGGTCATCTAGTCCAGATGCAGGTAGGTTATACATACGGAAAAATACGGACAAATCACAATTGAATGAATGTTACAATGTAAAATTGGATTGTGGACCTGAGAGTTAATATATTACCCAGCATTCCGATGGAATCCTCATGGATGCCTGGCTAGCCGGCCTATTTGCTAACTCAGTGACCAACGTTTTGATAGTCACTTCAAAATACATTGCGGGTTTCCTTTGATTGACTATTTTTATTAAAGATATATTAGACGTAATGTAATTTGAAATGACTATCAAAACGTGATGCGGAACAGTCCGATTTCTGGGCAAACGGCTTGCCAACACACTATTTAAATATAATTCCAAGTCCACTTTCCGAATTTTAACAACGAAAATGTGAGACTAACTAATACATATATCGCTTTAGTACTTTAACTCTAAACTTATTATCTCTTTAGTACCTACTTTAAGTCAAGGTTCCGGGTAGCTTTATCTGTATATACACAAGCTCCGTGGCGCAGCGGTCAACACGCCTGCCTGCGACACGGAGTGACCGGGTTCGATCCCCGGCCAGGTCAACGTGGAAAATGATCTTTTTCAGATTGGCCTGGGTCTTGGATGTGTATCTATATATGTATTTGTTATAAAATATAGTATCGTTGAGTTAGTATCCCATAACACAAGTCTCGAACTTACTTTGGGGCTAGCTCAATCTGTGTGATTTGTCCGTATATATTTATTTATTTATTTATATATCTGCCCTGAAACTAGAATGTGAGACATTGGATAAGTCAATTTCGAAGTCAATGAAGACTGCCCTCGGAGACTGCCTATTGGTTATTTAATCTCCATACAGGCTTCAGACTGAAGCATAGATTTAAAAAAAAAATCGATTGAAGGCTTACTTGTGACAAGTTGACAGCCGCTTTTGTCAAGGCAAAACTTTATTTTGGAACTTAATAATTTATGTTAGTTCTTGTAGGTACTTACGAAGTCACGTAAACCTTGTCTACGATAATCTCTCACGCCCCCGTAGACCACAATACGAGATAGCCTAGTTATTAGGCGATCGATCAATCTCTTTATCGATTTGTCATAAGATAAGAGAAGATAAGATGAAAATTATTTATTGCACCAACTATTTTAGTACAAAATAAACACTGGCTAGCTCTGGTGCAGCGGTCAACACGCCAGCTTGCGACACGAGAGTGCCCGGGTTTGATCCCCGGCCGGGTCAAGATGGAAAATGATCTTTTTCAGATTGGCCTGGGTCTTGGATGTGTATCTATATATGTATTTGTATTTTATATAAAATATAGTATCGTTGAGTTAGTATCCCATAACACAAGTCTCAAACTTACTTTGGGGCTCGCTCAATCTGTGTGATTTGTCCGTATATATTTATTTATTATTTACTAGCTGTTGCCCGCGGCTCCGCCCGCGTTAATGTCGTTACCTGGGGAACAGTAGAAATGATAAAAATTCCATACAAACCCCTGCCCCTTTGCTTTTTCCCCGTAAGGGGGAATTTAATACATTTCACCTGCATAGATCTTTAGCCCTTAAGGAGGGGATTTTGCCCATTTCACCTACACAGATATTTTTTTATTGTAATAGAGAACTTCTTATTGTCATATATCTAAGTAAATAAAAAAAATCCATACAAACTTTACCCCACCTATTCTACCCCTTCAAGGGGAAATTTCGACCATTTTAACTACACAGATTTTTTTTTTTCAACGTAAACATATATACTTATTTTTATACTTCTATGTCCAGAAATGAGAAAATTTCCATACAATCCCATTTACATCATAAAAAGAATCCCTGTGCCAAATTTCAAGTTTCTGCGCACAGTAGTTTCGGCTGTGCGTTGATATATAAGTCAGGTTTGCCTTTGGCCCGCAGCTCCGCCCGCATAAGTGTCGATTTCTCAGGAACAGTAGAATTATTAGTTGAACCCGGAATACATTAGTTCATGACTTTCAATGAAACACCTTAATATTGAATTTCAATTGAATAACTTCAAAAACGGAAAGTTTCATACTAACTTTGCATCCCCGTTATATCCCCTTAAGGGATGATTTATGAGAAAAATAGTTTTACTCGTGTTTCATGCCTTTTAGTAAAGAACCTTCATACTGAATTTCATTCGACTAACTTCAAAAATGGCAAAGTTTCATGCTTACTTTGCACCCCTATTTTACCCCCTTAAGGGATGATTTTTGAGTAAAATCTTTTACTCGTGTTTCACACCTTTCAGTAAAGAACCTTCATGCTGAATTTCATTCGAATAACTTCAAAAACATTAAAGTTTCATACTAACTTTGCAACCCGTTTTTCCCCCTAAGGAGATGAATTTCCAAAAATCCTTTCTTAGTGCTCCCCTACGTTATAAAAGGAACCCCTGTGCAAAATTTCAAGTTCCTAGTCCCTTATAGTTTAGGCCCTGCGTTGATATGTCAGTCAGTCAGTCAGCTTCTCCTTTTTTTTAGTATGGATTACTATGGATAGTATGGATAGGTATAAAGGTGTCGTATAATGATGATGAATTGACTTTGGATTTTAATTTTCTTATGTCACTTATTATTTTATTTTATTTTTGCTATATGTTTGCAGGCAAACTCATGCCTTGAGTTCATTCAAATGACGATAACTTTTTTTTTAATGAACCGATTTTGATGAAACAAACTTTAAATGTTAAACTGAGTTAAAACAAAGCAATTGGTGAAAGTTTGAAGTAAATCGGTTCAGTATTTTCGGAGATAATCGTGATCATACATACAGACAGACAGACAGACAGACAGACAGACAGACAGACAGACAAGAAATTCCAAAAAATTTTTTTTGCTTTCTATTCTTCTTTTTAAGTGTCCCTCTATCCATTTCAGTCAAAAATTCGAAATGTACAGACATAATAATTTTACTGTTTTATTATATGTATAGATTAAACACCAAACCGAAAAAATGTGAGTAGATACAGTCGGGACAGAAAAAATTGCATATTGATTGAGTCGCTAGTGATTTTTGGTAGTCATAGTTTAAAAAAGAAAATTATGCATAGATTTAAAAAAAAACGGCGTCTCTGGAGTCGCGTCACCGAAATGTGCGACATGCTTGTGACGAGATGCTCCGTTGTTTTGAGATTTCACTTCTGTTGGTAGTACCTCAGAATATTAGTCCTTGTTCTAAGGGTAGTACTCACGTCACCTTACAGAGTATAACTGGCTTTTTTACAAGCTTTTATTTAGTTTCACCTGTCCCAATGTTTGTCTGTAATGAAAATGTGTAAATCTAATGACAATGCAACATTATGGAATCATTGCGCTGGTCTGATGATAGAATCGGAAGGTGGCCATAGGAACTCCTTAAACAAGGTATACCAATCATGTTTGGGCTCGTTTGATTTGTCTTGAAAAGCAATTTACAGTGTGGTTTCATTCATAATAAAAGCTTGTCACAAAAATTTGATTTTTGTAAAAAAAAATCTTGTTTTTAGCTGTCTCGGCAAACTTCGTTTCGCTATAATTCTTTTTTATCGTAAATATTTTTTATATTTTAATATTTATTTTGCTATTCGGGGTGATAACAAAATCAACAAATCAAAGATTATAAAAATCGGTTCGTTTCACGTTGCGTCCAGTTTGGACATATATACCTACCCATACTTAATACGATTTAAAAAAATCTATGTCGAGGTATACGAAGTGAGTTTTTACCCAAAATAATAAATTATGTAGATTATAGAAACATCGTGGAATCAACTCACCCAAATTACCTGTCTTATTTAAGCCGGATTTAGGAGTAACTTTTTGATTAATAAGTTTATTAATTATAAATTGTATTTGAATTAAGTTAGCTGTGTATTGTAACCTTTTACTATGAATGTTGATATTGTAACAAACAAATTGAATATGCATTTGGTGTATTATTTGTGTATTTTGGAAGGTTTGTTTTTTTTATGACATAGCGCGACAAACGAGCAAGCTGGTCACCTGATGGTAAGTGATCACCGCTGCCCATGTACAACTGAGCACCTGGGGCGTGACCAGAGCGTTGCCAGCCTTATATTTTACGCGGTTTTAACCGTGCCTATGTTGAATAATATTTGAGTTATTTTTTAACTTTAATATTTATTTTGATTTAACCCACGAGGCCAGACAGATTTAATGGGTATCATTACATCGGCAATGTTTTTTTTCTTATCCTGACTATAAATGTTAACAATAAACGTTTCCGAACAAATCTAAATCTCTAATTTTCTCCACTGCCATAAGCCTATCAGAGCTATAAACTTACCCTTTGCGAATGAAACGCTTTCTGCTCAACCTACGAGAAATGACAGACCTTATATAAATAGACGGCACATTCTATATAGTTACTCGTTAGAACCCAGTCTATATGAGATACCGAAGAACATTTTATAAAGAAAATGTGATGCACATTATATAGAAATCAATCTATTATTTATCATTTCAGCCATAAAAGGTCCACTGCTGGACAAAGGCCTCTGCAAAGGATATTTTGTTCCATGGGAGGATATTGCCATACTCGTCACGCTTGGCTGGTGGTTTAGCGATCCAGTTTCTTTGGCTTTTTGTGCTTTTGACGTCTAAGCACTGATAACTTATCGCTTAGTTATAATAGCTTGTGCCCGCATCATGTTTATTAATGTAGGCTATTCCAATACGTACTCAATTGTAAATCCTTGTAAATTTTATCAAATTTCGTCCAGTGTTTTCATGAAGGATTAATAAACTTTCATACGTACTCACATATACATTTATTTTGATTATATTCCACAGTTATAAAAATAAAATGAACAAAAAGCTGATTAAATGCCATTAGGCATTATCTCCCAGTCAAAGCTTAAGACCGAAATAGAGAGTGGGAAATACAAATAGAATGGGGCTATAAAGTGCCAAAAGGGTTGCAGATATTTTTAACCCATACACATAGATTAAAATCACATTAATATAATATTCATTATAACATTTAATATACACATATGTGAAGAATGAAGAAGTATATAAATATAAATAATACGATAACATATTTGATTTTATTAGAATCTACATAATTTAAATTTAAATGACCAGTAGCGATATCTAGCTTACAAGACCTAACTGACTAATTAATTCTTTGAAATTTGTGATCTATTCAGTTAGAGATCAATGGACGAAACCAATAGCATAGGATGATAGATGGCTGCCCCGTTATAACATCATGAACGTAAATTTAGATTGAGCAAATATTTTTGTAATATGTATGAGCAAACGTTCTCACACCGGCGGCATTCGTCGCCCTATGCGATTATGCAAACTTCGGAAAGTGATTTTGCTAACCCTTGAAATAAAAAGAGATTATTTTTACACCTCACGTTTCAAAAACTTTACAGTTTTCATGGTCGCAGGTAGTAGCAGGTATAAAGTTATCTTATCCTTATCCTTACTAATATTATAAATGCGAAAGTGAGTTTGTTTGTTTATTTGTTTGTTTGTTACGCTTTCACGCCGTAACTACTGAACCAATCATCATAAAATTATGCATACAAGTTCTCTGGAGTACGGACAAGGACAGAGGCTACCTTTTATCCCGGGAAAAAGTATTACTATTCCCGAGGGATCGACATTGACGCGGGCGGAACCGCGGGCGAAAGCTAGTTTTATTTAAATGTGTAACAATCGCAATAACATTAGAAACCATTATAAAAAGAGATGTTATAAGTTTGACTGATATGCGTGTGAGGAGGGAGGGTGATATATTTCTGTGTATGTGAGTGTCTGAGGCACAGCCCTGAAACGGGTAAACCTATTTGGATGCGGTTTTTAATTTAAAAACTTGTTTTCTAGCGATGGCTCTCGGAGATGATTTATCAAAATCAGTCCAGACGTTTACAAGATTAAGGTATATTTTAAGGGGGTTTCTTAAAAAATATTTTATATAACTCGTTTCTTCATTACATCCGATTCATTTCTCGATTCTTGAAAAGTTCAGTTGCCTATATTAGCAGTAATCATTTTCTCACGAAAATGAATTTTCTGACTATTATTATACTCCATTTCGATCTTTCGTTGTCTTCGAAAAATGAAAAATGAAAAAACAAAACATGACTGTAAAATAATCTGCCAAAAAAAATATAGCCCCGGGTAAGGAATAAAAAATAATAACGTTTATTTAGTCAAAAATAATATAGGAATATAACAATACCCCTTAATGTACTAAAAACAGGTCACTCACGTACTATTTTGTCGGGATTGCCGACTACAGTTTCGGACACGTCATGAGCCGATTTTCAAGGCGAGTGCGGGACACGTGGCGGGGGGTACCGAACTGACCATCGTTTCGGGACGGAAATAGTTAGTCGGCAATCCCGACAAAATAGACATGAGTGACCCGTTTCTAGTACATAATGTCTATATCTCACGTTAGTTTCAAAGTCTAAATCTGTTGAGGTGTCTAGAAGTAATGGTAGAAGAATCAAACATACATACTTCCATACATACATCATCATCAGGTCTTTTTTAGTGTCCTCTACAGGAGCACTAGCCTCTCTGTACTACTAGAGCCATACTTGGCCGGAGCAGTCAGAGGACTTGGCCTACAAACTCCACGCTGGCCAGACGGGTTGGAGAGGTCTCACAGATGTTTATAATACATACATACATAAACTCCAAAAATAAAACACACTTTTTTCAAGCAGTCGTGTAATAATGAAACACGTTATTTTACTGCCATCACCATAAAATTCAACATTATTGAATAAGGCATTAAAAGATCGTATTCCCGGATCAGTTTTAAGGGCCGATGTAATGATACCCTTGGAATTTCGTCAAATGCTCCCCGATTCGATGTGACGGTACCTGATACTATTAACCTGAACCGGCTTCCATTTAGGGGAGATCACTTTTTTCTGCAAACTACGCACGCAGAGGTTTTAATGAGACGTTACGTTATAAGTGGCCAGTGTTTTAAACCTTTGTTGAACTATTTTTTTATAAGTAACTAGGTTTCACCCGCGGCTCCGCCCGCGTCAATGTCGATCCCTCGGGAATAGTACTTTGTCCCGGGATAAAAGGTAGCCTATGTCCTTCTCCGTACTCCAGAGAACTTGTATGCAAAATTTCATGATAATCGGTTCAGTAGTTACGGCGTGAAAGCGTAACAAACAAACAAACAAACAAATGAACAAACAAACAAACAAACTCACTTTCGCATTTATAATATTAGTAAGGATAAGGATTTAAAAAGAAATACGGGCTAATGCGAACTCGCATGGAACTACGTTCCATACGATTAATTTAAAAAATATTGGACACATTTTTTTTTTTATTTCAATTAACCAAAAAAATATGAAAATAAAGTGCGTCAAAGTTATTAAGTGGGGGCTTGTGACGTTAAAGTTTGCTAACAAGTGTAGCAAACTGTGACGTCATACGGAACTTAAAAGGGTTATTTAATTATACGTGTATTATTTTGTTTAATTGACAAAAGAAATATACGCGACCAATATTTTTGATTAACTAATCTATTCTATACTTATTTGTGTCAGCTGCTGAAATACATACTCTGTGGAAATTCCAAGGGCTTTTAAAGGTAGAGATTTGTGACAGATGGGCAAGTAGTCAACCGAGCCTTGGTAATAGAGGCCAAGAAACAGATATATTATTACTAAGTCCTATAAATCGGACTTATAGGACTTAATAGTAATATATTTCTTATAAAAATACAGCAGTGTTTTCTTCTTTACAAGCTAATAAAAAATACAAACAATCTGATGGGCACAAAGAAGTAATTAACGAAACAAAAAGGCCAATAAAGATCGGTTATCTAAAACAACAACGGTTTCATTTACGTTCAGTCTGAGTGAAAGCCATTCGCCAATGTTTTCTCTCAAATGTTTGAAGCGTTGACTTTCCTGAACTCAATCCGCCATTTTTCAGAGCAAATGCCTCTGAGGGCCAATATTCGGACCTTTTCTCAAATGAAAAGATCTAATCTCAGTTTTTATCCAATTCTTTAGAATTCAGTTAAGATTGTTGAATGAGAGCACTTGATGCGAGTTGTTACTGGGTAATGTTGTTACTTGCATTACGATGGCCAATGGTTTTCGGTTTATTTGTTGAAAGGTTTTGTTACCATTTTATTTTTAATCCTCAATATATTAAAAATAAAACGGCAATAAAATCTTTTTTAACACTACTTTTAGTTTCATAGATCAATGAAATTGTGATTATGTAATTAAAGAAGCTCTTGAAATTTTTGACTTGACTTGAAAAGTTACACGTTCCGTGTGCAAGTGAGAGCGCGGAACAAGCGATAGAGAGG
The DNA here is from genome assembly GCA_947532085.1 of Elegia similella. Taxonomy (NCBI): domain Eukaryota; kingdom Metazoa; phylum Arthropoda; class Insecta; order Lepidoptera; family Pyralidae; genus Elegia; species Elegia similella. The sequence goes on from OX383933.1 coordinate 9,175,458, forward strand.
CAGGTTCTTGTGACGCATCTACCTCTTTCACGTAAAATTGTCGTCCATAAAACGATCAATTTTTTTTTATTTTATTTTCCTTTTCTCCTCCACTGTAAATCTATTCTAGTCTTTCTCTTCAGCTTCACGCTATCTTTTCTTGCTTTCATCTGATCTTCAGTTTCTTGATTAATCTTCAAGCTTCATCTTTCAGTTAATATGTTTGTGCTAACGAAATTTATGAATAAATTCGAGCATTCATTTCCCTAGGCCCATAATCTGTAGCTACTCAGTATATACAAATAAATTTCCTAAATAAATATCCTTAAATACTCGTATCTTGTATATGTACTTTAATTTGAATCAAATTTAAAACATATAGCTGTTAAATATTATTTACAGTAAATCTGCGTAATATTCAAAACTTTCAAAGAACGAAGCTATCAGAAATGCTTATTTAATTTGTTTGTAACATTATCAACATTTCCAACGAAAAGTTACAACACACAGCGAACTTTCATATATATTATGATTATTAAACTTATTAATTAAAAAGTTAATCCTGAAACCGGCTAAACTGACACAGGTAATTTGGGTGGGCCGATGTCACGATGTTTCTTTAATTTACATAATTTATCATTTTCAGTAAACACCCACTTCGTGTAATGAGGATTTTTGATGTTTCAATCAAGAGGGTAAGAAGGGATTTTGTTTTGTTTGTCTGCAAATATGCTACGGCTTAAAAAAATGTTTGTCTGTAAAGTCGATTTTTCGGACACGTTTCTCGCAGGGGAAATGCTTCTGTGGAGCGCCTAGTGGTTCAGGGGAGGGTCGAAGGCACGAGACCACGCGGCAGATCACCGATGCGTTGGACCGACCAAATGAAGGCTGCACTTGACGGTACTCTTCACGAGTGCACTAGAAAGGCAGTTATGCGCGAGGAGTGGCGTCGGATTGTGAAGTGCGCCACCAACCCTAAATGATGACCACGACCACTCTGTAAAGAGTGCAACGACTAAGAAGAAGAAATTCGATTTACGGACGATAATATTGTGTGATAATGGCGAAGAAGGATAAATGCGTCACAAGCCGAACGCTTAGGCCGATCGTGCCTCTCTATCGCTTGTTCCGCGCTCTCGTTTCTACACGGACAGCCGGCGTTCATCGATTTATAAGACGTTATGATGTCATAATGAATATAAAAATAATTTTGTAAACATAGCTTTTTGCCAAAAAATATAGTGGAATACCGCCCCCGCGACGTATTTGTATATTATATCTGCTATCTCGGAATTTCAGGTTAGGTTCCCGGCGCAGGCATGTACTTGAATGTACTTTTTCAAAGGAATGGGTTTGTGGCTCTCAGTGTGTTGAGCAAAATTACTCGAAAATGAACCATTTGACGAGATGACCATTTTTGGAGACATGACGAGTTGACAAAAAACTTAGGCTTGACCAATTGACCAATATTAACGGCTTGATGAATTAACCATTTTGCACCGCCTTGACGAATAAACCATTTTAGGAGCGGTTAAAAAACGCTTGACCAGTAGACAAAATTTTCTCGCTTGACCAATTATCCCCTACATCAATGAATTTGTGTTTTGTGTCAATCACATTAAAATTGTGTCGGGGATGTAATCTTTATACCTACTCAGTATGGGTCTTCGATAGCTATCTATTTATACAATATGTAAAGAACACCCTGCCCGAACCTTGAACTGGTGATTCAGCTCATCGATATGAACAACTTTTCCTATGGGACCAATCATACTGGGAACTCAACGTTTATTTGACGTTCCCATACGAATTGTCCAAGCGACCGAATATTTTTGTGAAATGTCCATGTTTTATGAGTTCTCAGCTTTCATCCCATAGGTTGTTCATATCGGTAGACTGAATCCCCTCTTTAACGGTCGGACAGAGTTTTATTTACATATGGTATTATGATTTAATAGCGATATGAGTTGTAGTATTAACATATTATTATCATTAGTTATATATCTGCTATTTGCCATGTACCTTGTTCGCAGTTCAATATCTCATCACGAAGCACTCCCCGCCACGACACGTACAAATGAATATGTATGGGAGATGGATGCTTGCATTTAGTGAGACTGTCTTCAGCCGACGACAAATATCGCAGATATGTATATTTTTTGTCGTAAGGTTACTAATATAAAGGCTTCAGATATGTGTTCATTTGTTTGGTATAAAATGGTTGCTTTTATAAAAGCTACCTCATTATAAATAAATAAATATAAACGGACAAATCACACAGATTGAGCTAGCCCCAAAGTAAGTTCGAGACTTGTGTTATGGGATACTAACTCAACGATACTATATTTTATAACAATTACATATCCAAGACCCAGGCCAATCTGGAAAAGATCATTTTCCATCTTGACCTGGCCGGGGATCGAACCCGAGCACTCTCGTGTCGCAGGCTGGCGTGTTGACCGCTGCGCCACGGAACTAGCCATTAACACATTATATCATAAGTATGTACGTACAAATACAAATTCGTTTATTTTGCTAAAAATGTGGTGTGGTACACAGACAGGTATTATTATATTATACTTTGAAAACAGGTCACTCACGTGCTATTTTGTCGGGATTGCCGACTATAGTTTCGGACTCGTCAGGAGTCCATTTTCAAGGCGAGTTCTTAGAAAAAGTTCTTGTGTACCATTACAAAAAAGGCTTTATTTTATTGATATTTTTGATCGCATAAATGTGACTTACATGTGCAAAGTCGCGATCAAAACTAGTCCCTTTTATATTCCCGACAACAGTCAACTATTTATAACATGATGCATGTCGACATGGGAGGTAATTTGTTACGCGTGTGGTAATTACGCCACAGCAGGTAATAGATGGGCTCATCTTTCTTAGAGGTATACGACCTAATTGATCCTAACTAATATTATAAATGCGAAAGTGAGTTTGTTTGTTTGTTACGCTTTCACGCCGTAACTACTGAACCGATCATCATGAAATTTTGCATAAAAGTTCTCTGGAGTACGGAGAAGGACATAGGCTACCTTTTATCCCGGGAAAAAGTACTATTCCCGAGGGATCAACATTGACGCGGGCGGAGCCGCGGGCGAAAGCTAGTAATCTATATATGCAAGCCCTATATGAGAAGTTCAAGCTTAATTAACTGGTAAAGTTCAAGTGTTTTACTATAATTACACATTATTCAGGAAAAATTCTCACTTGCGTTTTGATTAGAGGCTAGTCACATACATAAAAAAATAAATAATAAATAAATATATACGGACAAATCATACAGATTGAGCTAGCCTCAAAGTTAGTTTAGGACTTGTGTTATGCGATTCTAATTCATCAAAACTATATTTTTAAACAAATACATATTATATAGATAAAAGTTCAAGCCCAGGTCAATGTGAAAAAGATTATTTTCCATCTCCAGTGTCCTCCATTGATGGCCTGGCATGATGATCAGAAGGAAACACAGATCGTCCAAAATTAAAGTTATAAAAAAAATTACAAAATTTGCGCAGTTTTTTGCCATAGACATTTGTATATTTCAACATGTACTTTTACATTATAAAAAGATTTAGCGCGGGTTGTACGAAGAATTCTTAGTACCGAAGCAAACTTTTAATCAAGACCTGACGAAAAAACAGCATTATCTAGAAATGCAGCTATGATAAAAGTGTCTAAGTTTGTACAGAAGATACGAAAACCGTTTAATTTTCTCCCAAACAGAGTAATGACTGGCGCAAAATATCGAGAGTACAGAGTTAGGTTAAACTTCATGCAATGTAAGTCATCGATATCGCCACGTAAGCAGGTGGTTAATAGCCTCCGTGGTGCAGTGGTTAAGGCGTTTGCCTGTTGACCCGGGGGTCGTAGGTTCGATTCCCACCAGAAGCATACTTTGTTTAGTTGTTTCCAGTTTGGTTAGGACATTGAAGGCTTGAATCACCTGATTGTCTGATAATAAAGATGATTCCGTGCTTCGGAAGGCACGTTAAGCCGGTGGTCTCGGCTTCTATCTGGTAGTCGTTAAAGGAACCACGTCAGAGGCCGAGAGGCGGTTCCGAAGAACTCTGACACCAGGATGTGCAAGGTCGATTGACCGTGACACCTACTCGAAATGATGATGATGAGCTGGTGGTTTCGCAAAAAATTACAAATCTTAAAAAAATATTGATCGTTTTACCGTACAAAATGTGATGGGCAAAAGTGGAGCTGAACTCGTTGGACTTTGTCCCATTTTATTATTAAATAGTCTATATTATATATTAATAATTTTTTCCCTTGCAAGGTAGACAGAGCCAAGGTCTATACGACCTTATGGCCACATTTAGCATGTTGGAGGGTGTGTAGATAGAAAACGGAATCAAATAGAGATGGGTTGCTAGCCGCATCGCCTATTGACATGATTCCGCAGATTTCAGAGCCCAATCACTCGATCGGCTTTTACCATTTGCGCGGGAAGAGAAGCAGCTGGCACATTCTACGTTTTTTCTTCACTCCCAGACCAGCATGCAAGAGTGAAACAGAGACGCTTCGCAATAATTGTATAAATAAGTATACACATGAACTCTCCTTCTGTATTCTTTTTATTTTGTTCAAAGAGGGTCCTTTAATAAGACTGACGAGATTTTCTTGTGATTTTATTGCCCACTGCTGTGTCTAAATCGCTCGTTTAGATGTAACGACCTACGATTTACAGATCTCTTCATGGGCTGTCCTAATTTTCTTTGAGTTTATGTTCTTCCTTTAAAAGTATAATTTATGTTTACGTAGAAGAATCAATGTTTAAGTACCGTTTTTGAATTATTACATATTGTTAAAAAAAAATTGTTGTGAGTAAAAAATACATCTGCAAATATTTTATTCTTCTGATTTGTCTGTTCTTTGCATTAAAGGTAATGTTCAGCATTAACTAACAGTTTTACCTTTTTTTTCTAGCCTATTGGTGTTGTGTCCCACTGCTGGGCAAAGGCCTCCCCCTGGATTCTCCAGTCATCCCTATCCTTCGCTACTTCTGGCCATCCATTTTGAAATTTGTCGAGGTCGTCCCTCCATCTCCTTCTTGGTCTGCCTCTGCCACGGCGGCCGTCCGGTACCCAGAATGTGGCAAGTTTTACCTTAGAGTACTAAGATATTTGTTGTTCCTTAAACATTTAACAATTATAATTTTAGCTTTAAGTAGTTGTTAAATAATTTTATTTTGAAGTGATTCTTTCAGGTGCCTTCATTTTGGTCAAATTTGGTTTCTTTATCTGGATACTCCAAAATAGCGAAATGTATCAATGCTGACCACTACCAAAAATCTTAAAACCAAAATTTAAATTTGCAAAATTACGATATAATCTTACTATATAATCTATTACTCACCTATGTAGAACGATTTTTTACGTTGAAAAATCAACAATATCTTCGAAATTTCGCCACCATTCTGTTAATGGCTTGCTTACCATCAATCAGTAGAGCTAGGTGACCCTCCCGGGTTCCATTTAGGGCTAGTTACCGTTGCTCCGATGTCTCACACTTGAGTACGCTGTCGAATTCCATTGTTGTATCTTGATGCAGAGTATGGCACTCTCTATGGATCTCTGCGCGACTCTTATTTTTATATAGCCTTCGTAGTGAGTTTTCAAGTATCGGCACCATAAAAATACAGGACACACTAGTTATATATAAATTCTTGCTCCACCTACTATTACTCCATCGAGCTAGGTGACCCACCCGGTTCCAATTAAGGCTCGTTACCGTTTCTCCGATGTTTTGTACTTTAGTACCCTGTCGGATTGCAGTGTTCGGAACGCAGACTTGTTAATTGATGCAGAATATGGCACCCTCCTCCATAGATCTCTGTGCGACTCTTAATTAACAGCTTATAGTGAACAGCTTCCGTCGTAAGCGCCCTAGTTTCGGCACCATAAGTATGCAGGACACGTTAGTTTGCTCCACCTACCATTTTACCTACATTATTACTTCATCGACCTAGGTGATCCACCCGGTTCTAAGTAGGGCTCGTTACCATTTCTCCGATGTTTTGTACAGTACGCTGTCGAATTGCAGTCTTCGGAACGCAGTATTGTACTAAATGCATTAACGGGAATTAGCGCAAACATACCGTTTTTCTCCAGACGTTTCGACCAGGTTGTATCTGTGGCTGTGGCCGTCACTGGATGACATCCATCCAGTCATCTAGTGACCCCGGCCTGTGCAACCAACCTGGTCGAAACGTCTGGAGAAATACGGCATGTTCGCGCTAATTCCCATTAAGGAATTCAGTAAATATGCAGTACGAAAGTTTTAAAGTATTTAACGCAGTATTGTAACTTGGTGCAGAGTATGGCACGCTTCATGGATCTCTGTGCGACTCTTAATTTATGCACATCCTCCTTCGTGAGCATCCAAGTTTCGGCACCATAAGCTGTCACTGGTTGTATAAGCGTGCCCTCATGCATTTTGATATTTTAAAAATGATTTTCGATTTTGAAATGATTTTGATTGTAGAGTTGTGTATAATTTAAATACTCGTCCAGTCTCTTTAATGCCGCCCATCCCACTTTCAATCAACAATCAAACTACATTCGCAAAAAATACCTTTTTGTTTTAACACTTAGCACCCTAATGAACGTAGGCGAAAGAGGAAAAGCCGAGAAATTGAATTTCCAAACGTTATTTTACCTCAACCGGATTAAATAATACCCTCCCATTTCTCACTTGCAACAATACTATTTTGTATTTACACCATTTTTTATCAGTTGCCATTGTCTTCTTCGAAATCCAAAGATAAATGACGGTTCAAATTAATGATCCTGCCCGCAACAGGCTTACTGACAAATGTTTATATTTTAGGTATACTGCCTTAAATTATCGGTCGGAAATCTTCCCACATTATGAAGTCAGAATATGAATAAATATTTCGTTTATTATGCTTCTATCTTTTGCCTGCAACTCACGTTAATCTTAATTCTAAAATGGATTTTAGAGGTATAAAATGTTCAGCGTTCATGGCCTATATAGAGGATTTGGTCAAGTTTGGTATATCCGGTAGTACATAGAGGGTCATGCTCCTGCAGTGGAGACTAAAAAGACCTGATGATGATGATGATGGCCTATACAATAGAAGTGGTAGTAGCTCAGTGGTCTAAGAACGTCACCTGTCAGCGAACGGTCCTAGGTTCAAACTCCGCCTGGCCCGACCTATACTATATACTAGTCAGACTCAAGTGCGCTCATTTTCATTGACCACTACCTGCTTCCGGTGAAGGAAAATATTGTAAAGGAAAACGTTGTGAGGAAATGGAAAAGGCGATGATAAACCTATTCATTACTTCCTGCCAAAAATCGTCACTGTGGGCGTTTTTTTCCACTTAATGATACCAACAACTGCGTAGCTCTTAAATTTCAGAGAGAGATTAACTTTTAGTAAATTATTATTGAAAACGTAAAAATTTATGAAACGAACATATTTTATATTTACATTTCTATAGCAGAGAGAGAGAGAGAGATGTTATATATATTGTAAAGTGTAAAAAATTCGGTTGTATTTTTTTAACCGCATAACTCCGTCGTTTATGAACCGATAAAAAATTATTTATTTGAAATTATATGCTTTTAAATTATTGGTCTCTTATAATCTCATCGTAATCGGTTCAGTACTTTGATTGAAGTCGGTTTTTTTATATGAAAGATTATTATTCTTTTATTAAATACAGCGCACGAAGTATTTATCTCATACTGAGTAAACAGAGCCTTAAGTCCCAAGACGAAAGTCAACTTAAGCAAGACGGCGAGCTCGAAAATGAAAAACGAGAATCTGAAAAGGATATTACCAACTAGAAAACAGAACAAAGAAAAGAAAACGACAAGGTAGAAGAAAAAATCGAAGATTTCACTCACCGGTAAAGACGTACCAATAAGAAATCTGGAAAAAGTTTACTCCAAGCAATCTGCAGTAAACCTTGAGTTCTCACGGGCCATTTGAGACCATACGAATTCTATAGCCACTCCCGAACTACAAAGCGTACACTACTCAACAAAAAAAGATTACATCTTTCGATTTGGAAAGGGTCCCGACCTTTTTGAACATTTCGGAAATAGTACACGGACTTCGTTTTACTTGAATTATCCGGTTCTTTAATATGTTAAGACCTTCAGGAAATAATTTGAGGTGCGTCAGCGTTTTAGTTTCGTATTCAATAAGGATTTTCTTTTATCTTGCGGATTTAACTAGTTTTTGTGATGTTATTAAACCCGTAATTTATAGGGTTCCGGGGGCTTGCAATGGATGTTATAATGAGAATTTGAGATTCTAAGATTCCCCCATAAATGTCATTTGTTCTATCTGATTAATCTAAATATATACAACGTGATTTTAAACCCCCTAGCTATATTGAAATCTGGGAATCAGAATCCTTAATGGAACACAGAACTGCAAGAAAGAAAGGTAAAAAACGGAAAAGAAAATTAGGTTTCCCATACAAAGTCGCCGATCAGCTGGGCGAATTTCTATGAAAGGTTAAATTCATTTTATCGTTTTTTCCCTTTTTTTTCTTACAATTCTGTATTCCATTAGGGATTCTGATTCCCAGATTTCAATATAGCTAGGGGGTTTAAAATCACGCTGTATAACTCAAAGGTGACTGACTGACATAGTGATCTATCCACGCACCGTCCCAAACCATAGATGTTATGACGTAGATGTTATGACGTAGGCATCCGCTAAGAAAGGATTGTGATCAATCCTACCAAGGGGATAAAATAGGGGATGCTAAAAAGCTAGTTAAATGTATATCTGTGTCCCTGAAATTATAACTTTGATAGAATGTTTGAAAAAGCAGTTTTTTTTTTTTTTAATTAATTGATATTGCTACACATCTTGAATTCCATAAACCGCCCTAAGCAAAGCTTGGAAAATGAAACCATGGTGGATAATTTTTTGCTCACACAGTTTTTGCGGAAACAGGCCTAAGGCTGCGTGATACGTGATTTGCGATGAAAGGGATTTGAGTGACATGATGGCGTCTTGCGACACGGATGACCCCGACGGATTTGGGGAGATGAAAAATTGCACAGATTAACGCAGAGATACGAAAAAACATATATTTATTAACCGACTTCAAAAAAAGGAGGACATTCAAAAATCGACTGTTTTTTTTTTTAAATGTTGTTACCACATTAAAATTGTCATTTATGAACAGAATGGAAAAAAAAATATATGAAAGGGTATGCTTTCCAACTGGTCCTATATTTTTTCTTACCTCTATGCTTTTTTCATAATCAGTTCAGTAGTTTGATTGAAGTCAGTTTTTATATGAAAGATTGTTTTTTTTTTGACGCGACATAGGACGGCAATTTTTCGTGTCATTGGATGACATAAGGAATTGCCATCCTATGTCACCCGTCTAAACCAGTATACAATATTTTAACTCAATTACTGGAAGATATCTGCTACAAAAGCGAGTTGCAAAATTTCACCCGAACAAACATTGTTACATACATGGCAAAAATTTTTATAAAGTTTGGCCTCCTATACAAAACCGATCAGCTGGTCAAATGTAATTGGGAAGTCTAAGTCGTTTTTAAATAAATTACCTATTTTTTTCTTACGGTTAAACATTTTATTAGTGATTCTGATTTCGTCATTAAAATATTGTCAGGATATTAAAAATAACCCTGTTTGTATGTGAATAACCTGTTTTAGTCCATCTGCGAACATGAAAACAGTAGTTATCGAAACATTTGGTGTATTAATAATCCCACAAGACACATTTTCATGTAAAATGATGAAGACGGGACCATATGACTCGCACTGTCAAAAATTTTTCAGATCTCATGTGAAGCTAAGCTTCTGATCTGACTTTACCCGCCCTAACTTGTAGAGTTAGGGCGGAGTTAGGCCTAAATATATAAACTCTACACCTTAGTCAAAGTATGTGTCTTGGCCATTTCGTTACATGTACGTATGGGCGTAAGGTGAAAAATGTATTCACTTTTCATCACTTTTCGGTATACATAGTTCTTATACGGTAACTCATTGTATTTAAAATCCAAATTTGCTTTTCTATATGACACTCATGTCAGAGAACTTCGCTTTTCTAGCAATCTCCTTCTCCATACGCCTCAACTTCGGAGTGGGGTTTCCCACAAACTACATAGGGACACAAGGATGGTTTTTGGAACACTCGTTCGCAGTGCCCAATAGTCGTCTGGCATTTATAAATTCAGTACGCGCATATTTCTCTCAGCATTTTAATTAAGTCTAAAATATTTAGGTGGTATATAGGCACATATAAGTATTACTGTATTTATATGTATGTATTTGGGCATGTAAGTTTATATTTTATATACAAGGACTGGTAAACCCCATATAAAGCGGAAAGTAGTAGGTAGGGTCTCGTATCGGCATGCTGACAAAAATATCATCTTGTGAAAAAAGCGTCACAATACAGAGTTAATTACAATTTGCGTTTCAGGCAAAATTCTCAAGATACTAACCCTGGAACAGCTGATGTCATTAATGTTTGCGAAATCTACAATTTTTACTATCTTTTGACCAATGACCTCGAATACCAGGAGCTATGAAATTTACGATTACAAAGTTTCAACGAAGACAATAACGAATGGTTTTTGCCTAAGATCCTTAAGCATCTGAGAGACAGTTTTTTTTTCAAAATTACTTAATAAACTTTGACTGCCTCCGTGGTGTACTTAGTGGTTAGAGCGTTAGGGCTCACACTCGTACCACTTTCGTCGGGTTCGATTCCCAGCAAGTTGCTGTTCTCGTTTGGTCAGGACATTGCAAGCGGATCCCCTGATTGTCTGATAATAAAAAAGATCCCAGGATATTTACGAGGGCTTAACGTCCTATCCGACGCGTGCGTCGGATGCACGCTACCTTGAGTCGTCGGTCCCGGTCACTGTCTCTGATATTGATCGTTACACGAAAACCACATCAGAGGCCTATAGGGCGGTTTTAAAACTCTGACACTAGCGTTTGTGGGGTCGTTGGACCTTTCTACCCACACGATAAGAAAAATCTGAAAAAATAATTCAATTAAGTAAATAACACATTCAACAAACTGCAATTTTTACAATAATTTTAACCAGAATTTCAAGGAATTGGAATTTAGCGTAAAATTCGGTTGATTTTGTATGGATTTCTGACAAACATTTTGGTTTGTATTATTTGCTATTATCAATAAAAAAATATCCGCATAATACCACTGGTATCCCCACAGATAAAAAAACCGTCTTCCATCAGATCGTCTAAGTTGAAATATCTCAAATCGTATGTAAAAACTTAATAAAAATTAACAATTGAATAAGAAAAAGAAACTATCAATTTTATCGATAGATAAAATAAAATTAATTATGACGAAAAAAATATGCTATTGTCAATGTCAACAATTTAGGTACCAACATAATCTCTTCTGCGAATTTTATTAATCTTTATTGACCTAATTATCTGTCTCACTCCCTCATCCTTTCTTTCAATTTTTGATATTTTAAATCTTGGTTCCGTATTCATTATTATTTGCTAACAGGAATAAAAAGTTTTGTTTTACTTACGCTTTGTGAAACATTCTTTGTAAATTAATTATGAATAAATTTTAATAACAAAATCTGTTTTGAAAAGCATGTATGGCTGCTTTTCAAAGTGATTCAACAGCCTCCGTGGTCCAGTGGTTAAGGCGCTTGCCTGTTGACCCGGGGGTCGTGGGTTCGATTCCCACCGGAAGCATACTTTGTTTAGTTGTTTCCAGTTTGGTTAGGACATTGCAGGCTTGAATCACCTGATTGTCTGATAATAAAGATGATTCCGTGCTTCGGAAGGCACGTTAAGCCGGTGGTCCCGGCTGCCATCTGGTAGTCGTTAAAGAAACCACGTCAGAGGCCGAGAGGCGGTTCCGAAGAACTCTGACACCAGGGTGTGAATGGTCGATTGACCGTGACACCTACTCGAAATGAATGATGAATGAAAGTGATTAAAACAGATTTCTTTTTAATTTTTCGGGCCTCAAGACTAAAGTTTTAGTTTTATTTTTAAGTAAGATGTGTTTTGTACTTTTAATAAGAATATTGATTCACAAATCTGGGTCACTGATACCTCAGATCCAAAAAAATGCATACAGTAGTACGATTTTGTACTACGTGAAAAGTTTTTTTTTAAGTTCGGCAACGTGCGTATAGCATTTTAGTATTGCAGCTGTCCATAAATAAACTACGTAAACATAAACACTTACCAGCAAATAGCCCATTAGCCTTTTGTCTATTTAAATAAATTACTTTTCAAAAGGTTTTGATTCATTACCATGCGGAACCATTACTAGGTACTAGGCGTACAGAAATGTTAGGCGCGTGTTTTTCACTCTTTTGCATCGGAATTCGGACCTCGGAAGTCAGTCGATTGGTAAAATTCGAAGTGTTAAGAGTGCCTAACAAGTAACTCACGTGTTCGCGTATCTTGTAATCTGTATCTATCGACTTTTCGAAAATGAATTACTTAAATTCGAAGTATTATGATATGATTATGTGTGTTGGGGCATGCGACGGTAATCTAGCAGCTGCTCGACGTTTGTATGAAGAGCGCTACGTGTTGGATAGGCCCAAAGCCCGTCAGCTTCCTTCCTACGCGTGCTTCAGAAATTTAGTGAATCGGCTGCACGTCACAGGCAGGCTACAACCAAGCCCTGGCGAGGGCCCACCGAGCGGGCGAAACGATCTGGAGGACGAGATCCTGGACCATTTTTCGGCAGACCCAACGAGCAGCACACGTCGCTATGGAGCTATGTTAGGAGCATCGCAGTGGAAGGTGTGGAAGACACTGAACACTGATGGTCAGCACCCTTACTACTACCGAAAAACCCAAGACCTCCTGACCCGCGACTTTGCGTCTCGTGTGCAGTTCTGCACATGGTACGTTCACGAAGTAAGGATGGACCAGTCGGTGGCATTGCTGTGTTGCATTGTGTGTGATAAGTGATACTGTGTTTGTGATTAAATTCAGCTAAAAACTCAAAGTAAGTTTTTTTAGAACGCAACTGATTTTCAACCTTCGAGTTTAGAACACAAGTGTCAAATTAGTAAAACAACATTGTTCCTACGTTCCGCAAAGTGATTTGCCGAAGGCGAGGCGGCTTCTTTGATAGCGCGGCGGTGGCAACAAAGGACGAGAGGTTGGTGTCTGAATTGTACCAGGATGATAGAACATATCAGGAAGTCGCAATGCGCGCGGGCGCGGCTATTTGTGTTTTGAATATTAGCGGGTGTCAACGAAAGAACTAGGAAAATATGGCTTTACAAGAGCTTGTAGTGGGTAATGTAATTTATGAATGAGCCTTTCTTTCCATTCTAATGTTAGGGGTGTCAGTAAAAGTAAGAAATAAAATGTTTTTTACTTTTGTATGGAAAATATTTTATTAAGATATTGCTTTCTTTCCATCGCCATATAATTTACATAACCCTTGGGGTATGGCCTGGAGACGGCTTTATATACCTTTTACCAATCACCTTGTAGTATACGAGTATAACTACGAAACACATTTTTGTTTTTTTTTTTTTCGCCTGTTTTTTAATTAATATAATATTATTTTGCACCTACTTCTACTCGTATTATATGTTATTCTCGGCATCACCGGTTGGTTGACTGTTAAATAAAGCTTTTGGCTTTAAGCCCGCAAATTATACTATTGTAATATAGTTTTGAAATAAATAAGTAATAATATTAGTAACGATAGATGTAATCATAATAAAACCATACATATTTAGTGAATTAATTTAAATATTGTCACATTGATCACCACATTCAGTGAGACTACTAAGATTTAAATATTTCTTAGTAAATAAACATTATTTTAAATGTGATTTGTCGTGAAAAAATGCCTGCAAAAGCCTAATTTTGATTTTCAGGTCAACCCAACATCATACATGTGGGTAACAATGTTCGTTCAACTAAGTTACTGTTACTTAGCCTAAAATAACCCAGGACTAGTTGGAGCAGTGATTCAATTTCGGATGACCTTAAACCGAGTTAAGACTTTCATTGTACGGAGGATCTAGACAACATTAGCATGAATCATTTATAATGCTTAATGTACCATTTAGTGCTCGCTACTTACAATGTTAATGAATCAAATGAGCACTAGACGTTTTCGGGACGAACAATCTAAATATATATAACTCAAAGGTGACTGACTGACATAGTGATCTATCAACGCACAGCCCAAACCACTGGACGGATAGGGCTGAAATTTGGCATACAGGTAGTTGTTATGACGTAGGCATCCGCTAAGAAAGGATTTTGATCAATTCTACCCCCAAAGGGATAAAGTAGGGGATGAAAGTTTGTATGAAACTATACTTCTTAACGCAAAGGTGAAAATTTAGATTTTGGTCTCTTACTTCATTTGTTATTCCTCAGTTTTACATAAACATGTTTTCATACCAATATTTGAGCAATAATATAACATATTTCGGTTCTCAGTTGAAATGTAAACTTAGTATACTTTTATCAGTGTCATTTTGTGGAAAAAAAGCACACAATTATAAAATACACACGAACTAAGATCCTTTTTTTAAATTACAATATCTGCACTGCAATCAACAGCAGAGTTTTAATTTAAGATTGACCGATAGTCTAATTTAAGGGTCTACACGCACTTACGCTACGCAGCGCGACGCGACAATTAATATAGTTTATATAAGTATGTAGCGGTTACTAAAATTAAATCATCATCATTTCGAGTAGGTGTCACGGTCAATCGACCATGCACACCCTCGTGTCAGACTTCTTCGGAACCGCCTCTCGGCCTCTGACGTGGTTCCTTTAACGACTACCAGATGGCAGCCGGGACCACCGGCTTTAATTGCCTTCCGAAGCACGGAATCATCTTTATTATCAGACAATCAGGTGATTCAAGCCTGCAACGTCCTAACCAAACTGGAAACAACTAAACAAAGTATGCTTCCGGTGGGAATCGAACCCACGACCCCCGGGTCAACAGGCAAACGCCTTAACCACTGGACCACGGAGGTTGTTATAACTACTAAAATTAAAGCTCTTACTCATTTTCAGTCAAAAGACGGTATTAAGAATATTAAAAAAAATATAATCTTATATGATGAAATACTTTTTACGGTAGGCTTAGGCGACGGTAGGCTCTAAATTTTAGTTTACTGACAGGCAATTCTGCTAAAGTACAAGGTATCTAATACTAAATTACCGGGTGCCGAAGGTAGAGCTAAGGTGATACCTCTTGCCCATTTTGAGCTAATGTCGGGGTCGTCCGCCTTTGTGCAATTGAGGTCGTCGCCAGAGTAATCACGCCTATAAAGACAGTTATTATGTTTGCATCAAAATTTAATCTTATATTGGGGTAAGGCAATTATATTTTAGCTTGAAATAGGTACAACGTGATTTTGAACCTCCAAGCTATATTGGAATCTTGAAATCAGAATCCCTAATGGAATACAGAATTAGAAAAAAAGGTGATTGCAAAAAAAAAAACATGGGTTTCCCATACATAGTCGCCGAACGAATTTCTATGGAAGGTCAAATTATTTTTTTCCATTTATTCGCTTTTTTCGTGCAATTCTGTATTTCATTAGGGATGCTGATTGACAGATTTCAATATCACGCTGTAAAAAGGCTGTATAGCTCAGTAGCCAAAATTTTTAGGCGGCAATTTGTCCCTAAATAACTTCATCAACATAAATATTTACCTATATTTGTATTTAGTCCAAATCCCTATTCAAGAAAACCAAGTTGTTATTTGTCGTTAGTCATATTTTCATACGACTACTTTGCAAATATTACATACTAGCTTTCGTCCGCGGCTCCGCCCGCGTCAATGTCGATCCCTCGGGAATAGTAGTTTTTTCCCGGGCTAAAAGGTAGCCTATGTCCTTCTCCGCACTCCAGAGGACTTGTATTCAAAATTTCATGATGATCGGTTCAGTAGTTACGCCGTGAAAGCGTGACAAACAAACAAATAAACAAACAACCAAACTCACTTTCGCATTTATAATATTAGTAAGGAAAGGATGAGACAACAAAATACAAATATAATTATTTAACAAAATGACAAGTACAGAAATTGGAAATTATAGATAAAGTTTATTAACGTACAGCAATAGACTACGTTTCCTTGAAATCTTTATTATTTTGAACCGAATATTATTTGTGATTAAAGCTAAATTGTACTGAGTTAAATTACCTTGTGTGCTTCCGCCCCAGTTAGTTCATGCAAACTATTGCTGGCCAGTAACGCCCAAGTCAATTCATTAAACAACGTGATTTTGAACCTCTAAACTATATTGAAATCCTGGAATCAGAATCCCTAATTGAATACAGAATTACAAGAAAAAGGATAAAAATAGAAAAAAATTGACTTCCCATAGACCCAAAACTTGTTTTTACCCTATCTTTGAGGACATGACATGCCTCAAAGACAGGGTAAGACAAGACAAGGCAATCTCAGCAGAGTATTGATTTTCAGCCAAGAAGTTATTTTTGCGTTTTATATTCTTCCATGTTTGAAACGAAATTTAAATTCGGAATTTCCGCAGACGTATAAAGTATCAGGATTCAGTTTGTGACATTTAGTGAATATTACTTGCTGCCATAACACACATATAAAAAAAATACAGAGTAATAAGAAAAATTTGAAAAAAAAAAAGAAATACTTTAACTTAAATATATACCTACCTGCGCATTTTTCAATGCGTGTGCTACAGCAATACAAAAAGGACACAGCTCAATGGTAATATTGCCCGAAAGCAATACACTGATTTTCAGCTGTAGCCTGAAGAAGAGATGTGTGGTGCGGATCCAATAAAAAAGAATTAATTGAATAAGAAAAAAAAATAAGGCGGCGTGTATGTTTATAATGATAGATAGGGTAATTAAGAAATTCGAAGAGTATACATAGATATATGTTGTACTGATTTTTGGCAAATATACGGCAGGATAGGAGGATAATAAATAGATATGCCCGGGAGGACTCGGTCTGGGTCTTCTTTGATTTTTAGGGGTTAAGGTACTACTAAGCCTATTTTTATAAGAAAATAAGCTTTAGTAGACCAAAATTGCTTCGCGACAGCTTTTATGAAAGTAAGTAAATTCTCTTCACTCTAAAACAAATATAATTTCTATTACTTTTACCTCTACACCACATTTTTATAGCTGCACATTTTTTAAAGACCATGAGAAAGAAATACCCGAGCGGCAATCCCAGCGGGATAAATTACCATCTCAACTCTAAGCCGCTCGGAGTCAATTATTTCGCGCTTTGTTTTGCTCAGTATTTGAAGCGAAATAAATGTTGTATTGGTATTTCCCATATAAGTCTACACAATGGCTAAGTATTTTTTAAGTTCCTAGCTAATGCTAGCCAAATTAACTTTGTTATTTAATTCGACGAGCTGAGTCACCAAGAACAAACACTAATTATTTAATTTTTACCTTATAAGACCCAAAAACACATTTTACCACTTTGGAAGTGTCTCTCGCGCAAACTATTCAGTTTAGAAAAAAAATATATAACAAACCTCAATATCATTTTTGAAGACCTATCCACAGACATTCCACACGTATGGGTTTGATCATCATCATCATCATCAGGTCCTTTTTAGTCTCCACTACAGGAGCACGACCCTCTCTGTACTACTAGGGCCATACTTGGCCAGAGCAGCCAGAGGACTTGGCCTACACTCTCCACGCTGGCCAGACGGGTTGGAGAGGTGAGATAGTTTGACTGTGACATACGGACGGACAGACAGACACGACAATCCATAAGGGTTCTGTTTTTGGCATTTGGCTACGGAACTCTAAAAAGGAAAGGTGTATCATAAGAAATGGCTTTTGGCAAAGGGAAATGGAAGGATTAAAGTAGAGGATTATGCAGTAAGACCCGTAAACACGTTTTTAAAAACTATAAAATAAAACAAATGAAGTTATTTATGAAGTTATTTAAAAACTATAAAATAAAATAAATGAACTCATAACTTATTATGTAAACTTTGCGACAGTTCTTCAATATATTTTCTAAATTTATATCAAAAACTAAATCACTAATAATTTCACTTTTTACATTATTAGACTCGAAAATAGGTCTTCAAAGATAGAATACAAATAAGACAATCTCAGCGGGATATTAATTTACAGCCCAAACCTTAGCCGCTCAAAGTTATTTCTTTTTTTCACGCTTTTTTCTTTCCTCACTCCTTGAAGCAACATTAAAATATAGCTGAAGTTTTCCTGAGACGAGGAAAATAATAGGGTTTATTTTCTTTACTCCTACATACATAATAGTATCACGTCTTTTTTCTTTACGGGGTAGACAGAGCCTAGGTCTATAAGACCTGAATGCTCCGTGGACCTGAAGGCCACGTTTAGCATGGAAAACGGAATCAAAATAGTGATAGGTTGCTAGCCGCATCACCTATTAACATGCTTCCTCAGATTTACCCATTCCCTCGATCGGCTTTTATGATCTGCGCGGGAAGATAAGCAGCCTGTACATTCTCTTCTACGTTTTTTCTTTTCTCCCAGACCAGCATGGAATAGCTTCTTTTAATTCTTGGTACACTGTATTAATTATGTCAAAAAGACATCAGTTAAAACAAATTTTGCGGGACAGCTGATGGTAAATTGGGATAAAAACATATTTAACATATCGAATATTTTTATCTCAACATTATTTTCTCAAAGACACAATAAACGCAAGGCAATCTCAGCAGGATATTAATTTTCAGCCAAACTTCAAGCCGCTCAGAGTCAGTTATTTGCGAGCTTTATTTTCTTTACTCCTTGAACTGCCTTCGCGAAATTAAGATCTGGAATTTTCCTTACACATAATGGAAAAAAAAATAATTTATTTTGTTACTTGATTAGTATGTTTTGTCATTTTTTTTATTGTTCATTTACATTTTAATGTTTAATGTCACACCTTTTGTCGGGTCCATTGTGTCCCACTACCTGCACAAAGTACGACCTCAACTCTGTCTTACACCATTGCAACCTACCGGAGAGTAAAATACAATATCCTAATCCTAACTAATATTATAAATACGAAAGTGAGTTTGTTTGTTACGCTTTCATGTTGTAACTACTGAACTGATCATCATGAAACTTTGCATACACGTTATCTGGGGTACATAGACGGACATAGGGTACATTTAATCCCGGGAACATAAAATTATTCATATATACTAGCTATTTCCCGCGGCTCCGTCCGCGTTACTGTCGATCCCTCGGGAACAGTAGAATTCCAAATTGGTTCAATGGTTGAAGGGTGACAGACAGAGTTACTTTCGCATTTATAATATTAAAGTGATTTTATTTAAATATATGTTAGATGTAGCCACGGACACAATAAGAAGAAGTCTGTAATAGAATATCTACTAATACTCAGCTAATAAAATCTGTCACCAGCATTAGCCGCCAAGACAAAAAAGTATCAAAAAGGTGTAAGATTTATTTCCCTTTTCTATTAAACCTCAGCGGGCAGACACCATAATGGGAAAAAAGAAACAAAAGGCACCAATCCACTCGACTTCTCGGAGCTGTTTACGCGTCTTCATCCCGTCATTTTCGGTGTAACGACACTCCATTTTCGCAGCTCTGCCAACTTACCTCGAGATTCGTTATAATACCTTCCATTTGTGCTGATTTAATAAAATAAGCCAGCATTGTCCGGTTAAATGTACCTTTAGCTTAAAGGAGAGTAAAAGTTTATGGTTAATTTATTTAAGTTACTTTTGAGTACGTCGTGAAATGCGAATTATTAGGTTTATTTTTATTTTAGTATTCTTTATAAAATTTAAATAGAACACTTTAATACGGTATTATTGCGTATATAACATTATTTTTACACCTAACGTTTCGAAAACTTTACAGTTTTCATGGTCGCAGGTAGACTTTTGACTAGCTCCGTGGCGCAGCGGTCAACACGCCTGCCTGCGACACGAAGTGACCGGGTTCGATCCCCGGCCAGGTCAAGATGGAAAATGATCTTTTTCAGATTGGCCTGGGTCTTGGATGTTTATACTATATTTTATAACAAATACATATATATATGTTATAAAATATAGTATCGTTGAGTTCGTATCCCATAACACAAGTCTTGAACTTACTTTGGGGCTAGCTCAATCTGTGTGATTTTTCCGTATATATAACAAAAAATATAACAGACTAAGTTGACATTTGTCTTTGTGTTATAAGAACTATACAAAACTGCCGCCTACAATATTTATTGATAACGTTCCGGATGTACGCAGTATTGGCTCACAGTTTCTGAAGGTCTTGCAGTCTTGTGATGAGCTTGAGATTTTATTAAATTGATGACAGGATCCCAAGCTGGTGGTAACTGCCAACCATCCTCTCTATTGAAATTAGGATGATTTTTTTAAAATTTCAATAGCCTCACGAAGCATTCTTGGAATGTATCTGTTTTCTTTTGAAAGGACTTGAGGATTATCAAAACGCATGTAGTGGTTGGGTTTGTCACAGACTGCAGACTTGGTTGAGCGTCTATTCTCCATGTCAGCAATATGTTCTTTGATTCCGGTCCCGATGCTTTTCTTTGTTTGCCCAATGTATTATAATAAAACTTACTTATCACTACGAAGAGTTTCTTTTATCTAGGTCATTCCCGCGCAGATAGCAATATTTGGATCGAGGGAATGGGCAAAACTTTGATGTTATAATGTCAATAGGTGACGCGCGTAGCAAGCTATCACTATTTTAATTTATTTTCCACGTGTCTACCCCGTAAGGCAATAAGATGTGTTGTGTGTTCTTTCATGCTGGTCTGGGAGTAAAGAAAAAACGTATAATATGCCAGCTGCTTCTCTTCCTGCGCAGATCGTAAAAGCCGGTCCAAGGATAGAGCTAAAATCTGCGGAATCATGTCAAAAGGCGATGCGGCTAGCAACCCATCACTATTTGATTCCGTTTTCCATCTATACGCCCTCCAACATGTTAAATGTGTGCTGAAAAAGACGTGATACTATACTATGTTGTATGCATGCAAGTATATTAACCAAAGATATCTTATAAAGAAGTATTAAATGGTTCATTACATTAATTTGAAAGTTGGAGTTTGGACTTGACTGTTACATTTCTGATGTAAATTATACCTGGTGTACGTAAACATTAAAAATGTAAATAAACAATAAAATAATGACTAAAACATACTAATCAAGTAACAAAATAAATCCTTTTTTATTTTCTCTTATGTGTCAGGAAAATTCCGAATGGTCTGATCTCCATGACCACATCCACACTGAACGTTTTCCTAGTCGACATATTCGCACTTGGATAGGTTGTGCTCAGCCAAACCTAGTACATAGGCGGTTGAGACTTTTCCATGTAGCCTATGGGAGATGAGATAACAACAGACTAAAATTCATACTAAGTATTTTCCTTCTAGATCATACATAAGCTCAGTACTTAATTATATTTACTACATAAATTATCAATGTAATAGTTTGGTAATTTGACTACTTTAAATGCATTGTAGAAAATCTTTGTTTTAACGAAATCTATAATTAAAAACGCAAACGAAATTTAATTAAATGTACCTGGGCGTAGAGGGAAAGTAGAGATTACAAGAAAAAAAGGATGACCTAAGGCTTGTTTAATAGAAAAACTTAAGTAACAGATTAACGTTCAAACCTATCAAGAAGCATAGATTGCCTCGGAACCGGAAGTCGCTCGTCATTCCAAAGACAAGGTTTTAATAGAAGAAGAATTAGAAGTGATTCCAAAGATATGGAACTTTGGCATTCCCAAAAATTTACTTGTCTGTCACAGATAAGCTTCTGGCCGTAAAACTTTTATGAATCCTTTTATAGCATGAGTAGTATGAGGAGCTCGATGGCCTAGTTGTGGTGAGTATTGTAAGCGCTTATGTATGTAAAGCAACTCTAGGGTTGGTCCCCATTGGGATGGGTGACAAGTAGCACAAACATATCTCGAGCGTGCCTGGCTTCGGAAGGCACGTTTAATCGTTGATCCTATCTGTCATCAATAGATGCCGGTCATTTAGCTACGTCAGGTGCCTTTAAGCAGCTTGAAAAATCTGACTCCAGTATAAGTTGCCCTAGTACACACATGAAAAGCAAGCAAGTACATATAAAGAAACGGATATGCTGGCTGTAGCGGACTTTGGAGTCTGCTACTCAGCTGTGGTAGCTACTAGTAGAGTACGGATTGAGTGGTAGAGTCACGCTACCGGCTAAATCCATTTTTGCAAGTAGGATGAATAGCCGGCTCGTCCAGGAAAGTGAGTGCCACACTCTCACAGAAGATCGACGTTTGAGTATAAGCTTAACTGCTTCTAAGCTTCGTTCGGTGAGTAAGAGAGCCGGAAGCCTTCTTCCCATTTCCTCCCCCCATGTCCTCCTCCGACTCCTTGAAAGGCCGGCAATGTTCCTGCTACACCCTGGTTTTGCAGTTTTCCGTGAGCAGCGGTGATCGCTTCCAATCAGGTGACTCGCTTGCTCGTTTGCCGTCCTATATCATAAAAAAAAGGTAACACGTTTTAATGAGAAAAAGAGAGAAGTAATCGTTACCTATTCAGGTAGCTAAACATTAAGGAACATAAAATGAAAACATAAAATACTTAATAAGAAATTATTTACAAACTGGCGCGTATTTATTTCACTTCAACTAGCATTTACTGCCGCTCCGGCAATACAACGTCCATGAATTCGTTTTTATTGGAACAGCGTCATAAAATAGCGCGTCAAATGATCCAAGGAATCCGAAGGGTCGGCGAGGCACAAATTAGTTAAGACACAGATGTATCTTTCCAATACTAATTAATCTGGCCATAAATACTGTGCTATTACAAATTTTTTTTACTTTTTTCAACTTTTTAACTATTTAAAATTTGGAACGCGTTTATTATTTTAAAAAGTTCTCTCGATTTCGCGCCATTTCACATATTTCTTAATTATCAAATTACTAGCTTTCGCCCGCGGCTCCGCCCGCGTCAATGTCGATCCCTCGGGAATAGTATTTTTCCCGGGATAAAAGGTAGCCTATGTCCTTTACGTACTCCAGAGAACTTGTATGCAAAATTTCATGATGATCGGTTCAGTAGTTACGGCGTGAAAGCGTAACAAACAAACAAACAAACAAATAAAAAAAACTCACTTTTGCATTTATAATATTAGTAAGGATAATATGGAATGGGGTGTTAAATAAAATAGGATTGTGGTAATCGCACAAAGTGGGTATGGAGCCGTCGTAATATTCCAGACACTACAAAAGCTTGGTATCAGCTGTATGTTCGTATATCGTAATATTAACAGATACAACAACACTTCCTCTGTTGAAGACCATAAAAGATCGTGGCAGCCGCATGCTGTTAGAACTACAAAGGCTGTTAGTGCTGTTAAAGCCAGAATTCGTAGAAATACCATTAGGAAGCAAAAAATCTTATCGCGAGAGATGAAGATTCCCGCTAGGACTCTGTCGCGTATTATAAAACAAGACTCAGGTCTTGTTTTATAATACGCTCAGTGCCGCATAAGGTGTAAGATAATACAACTGGAGTTGTTTATTAACCTGCCTTCTTTAAGATACACCTAGATTTGGTAAAAAGGATTTCAAAGTGGTGTAAACGTATTCGACATGATAACATCTTAGAAATCGATGAACGCCGGTTGCGCGCACGCAAACATGTCACGTTCCGTGTACAAGCGAGACCGCGAAAGAAGCGATTTCTGTATTCTCCTTTCTTTATGTCAGCATTGACGTCCTAAAGAATCAGACCGTACTTATCCGACGTAACCGAACGAATATATTCCGTATTTGCTTTCATACGTTCTCTGTACTTTCATAGATTTACATGGATTCTCACCTTTTATAAGGATTAGGGTATTTGGGGGCATTTGGAATAATCATTGTGTAGCTCCGTCAACACGTATAAGAAATTTATTCTCCTTACGGTATATTTATTTTATTGATAAAAGCCAGGTTTTTAAAAGACCGCCTAAAATGTTTTATGTTTTCCGAGTTCTTTTAATATGTATTTATTTACTTTGCTGTCGTATATATATTTGTGTGAAATAAATAGATCACTTTTTGCCCCATACAATTTTTTTTCTGTCATTCCCTATGGTTGACTGGGTAATAATTCTCATAGCATTAAGTTCGCCAACTGTAACAAGTTTTTACTTTTGAATAATAAAGTATATTAAATAAATAAATATACTCAGAGGGGTCAGATTTCTCTGCAGCCGTCTGTGCCTAAGTGGATTAGGGCAGGACACCTGGCAAGGCGAAGTGATGATAGGATTTTGACAGACTGGTGGCCCATTAATAGCAAGCGAAGCGTAGGTCTTCTGAGTACAAGGTGGGTCGACGATATTAGTAAAATTATGGGTCAAAACTAAGACCGAGATGGATTGAGGGAAGCCTACACCCAGCAATAGGATATAGAAGGCTGTCGATGATGATGATAATAACAGGATCGAGGAAAATCGTCTCAGTGCAGTGTAGATCACAGCAGTATATTTATGTAAAGATAATTTTGAAATTATATGTGACGAGTATTGGATGGGCTCCAAGAGAATATTATCTGATCAATCAATGGATACAGAAATGCAAAAGAACTGAAAAAAATACTATTTAAGGAAGAGGATGATTTAATGTACTGTAATGTAATCTGCCGATAAATCGGAAGAGAGAGAGAGAGAGAGAGAGAGAGAAACTGTACTATTTGAAGCAAGAGAGGAAGAAAATGTTAGTTTAGGTACCTGCGAGATGTAAATGTTAATATTTTCATGTGAAAATTATTGTCTTAGATGTAAAAATTACAAACTTTTTGAAGGAAAATGATTTTAGATATCATAACTTAAATGAATCCTTTTAAACTTACAAATGTGTCTGTTTCAAATTCCAGCAAGGCGGTGATCTTGTACGAGGATCTACCTAAACTATACAAATAAGTTTGATGTATTAAAATAATTGTATTAGTGATTTTAAAATACCTCAAATTCCACAACTTCGTGCAGTTACCTTCTTAAGATCTGTTGCTGGTGCTTTGATAGGTAAAAGTTTCTTTATTTCCAAAAATACTTATTTTTTTAGTATTTTTTATTATAGCGCCAACATAAATACATGATCTGTGAAAATTTCAACTGACTATCTATCATGATTCATGAGATACAGCCCAGACGGACAGACGGACAGCGGAGCGATATTAATAGGGTCACGTTTTTACTCTTTGGGTACGAAACAGTGTGAATTCAATAAAAAGACTTATAAAAAAACTTTAACATTAATTAGGCTATGTATCAAAAGTAACTTAAATTTAAGTTGCTTACAGCATGATGTCAGGAAAACTATTGCTGTTTCTATCCTGGATTGCAAAATCTATGCATACACACTCATATACTCAGCCCAGCCAGCCCTCTTGTCGTCCCCTTTATATAATATATAAATAAATATATAAATATATACGGACAAATCACACAGATTGAGCTAGTCCCAAGGTAAGTTCGAGACTTGTGTTATGGGATACTAACTCAACGATACTATATTTTATAACAAATACATATATAGATAAGCATCCAAGACCCAGGCCAATTTGAAAAATATCATTTTCCATCTTGACCTGGCCGGGGATCGAACCCGGGCACTCCGTGTCGCAGGCTGGCGTGTTAACCACTGCGCCACGGAGCTGTCAAGGCCCCTTAATCAAACAATTATGATATTAAACAGATTTTATTGCTATCGTACCCCAACTGCGATCTAGGAAATTTATGACATCCGCAGAAACGTACGTAACATGCCCAGAAAAGGGAATTCGCATAGTGACATGTTTGCACGCGATTGTGGCGCTTTAGTTATTTTTAAGGGGAATCTAGAAAGTAATACTGAGGACATGTTTCTTATATCGTCTTAGGGTTCCGTATCTCACGAGAAAAAAATTAAGACTTATAAAATCAAGGCTTTATTTGTCAGGAATGCAACTAGATATCAAGCTGCTATTGATATCAAATAGTCATCATCATCATCATTTCGAGTAGGTGTCACGGTCAATCGACCATGCACACCCTGGTGTCAGAGTTCTTCGGAACCGCCTCTCGGCCTCTGACGTGGTTCCTTTAACGACTACCAGATGGCAGCCGGGACCACCGGCTTAACGTGCCTTCCGAAGCACGGAATCAAATAGTTATGTCTGCAATTTATTAAAACAATGAAATACCTATACAATTTACTAGCTTTCGCCCGCAGCCTCGCGCGCGTCACATCGTTAATTCGGGTGCAGTACTTTTCCCGGGATGAAAGGTAGCCTATGTCCTATGTGAAAGGTAGCTTATGTAAGAAAGTTATTCCATGGTGATCTGGGAGAAACGAAAAAACATAGAATGTACCAGCTGCTTCTCTTCCCGCACAGATCGTAAATGCCGATCGAGGGATTGGGCTAAAATCTGCGGAATCTTGTCATTAGGCGATGCAGCTATAAATTCATCACTGTTTTGATTTAGTACACGCCCTACATCATGCTAAATGTGGCCATAAGGTCTTATAGACCTAGGCTCTGTCTATCCCGTAAAGGAAAAAGACGTAATGGTTTCTGAAGTTTTCGCGATTGTCACACATTTAAATAAAATCTCTTTAATATGGTAATATCGCATATATTACATTATTTTTACACCTAACGTTTCGAAAGCTTTACAGTTTTTATAGTCGCAGGTAGACTAAGATGACATTTGTATTTTGTCCACAAAAGACAAATTTCATCTTAGTGTACCTGCGACCATGAAAACTGTAAAGTTTTCGATACATTAGGTGTAAAAGAAATGTAATATACGCGATATTACCTCAATAAAGTGATTTTATTTAAGTGGGAAAAAGACGTGATACAATGTATGTTCAAAGAACGCTCGTTGCAAACAAAACCTGAAAGAAATAATAAAATTGTTATAATGGAAAAGCTAAAAGAAACGTAAATGGAACGGTTCTAGATGTGACCGTACCATTTACTGCTGAGACTAAACGTATTTTTCAGCACAAAGAGCAGAAGTCACTGTGACAGAATGCGGTACATTCTCATTCTTTACAAAGGACGGTTGTGGACAGATAAATACTTCCCTCCGCGAGGCTGGGGCTTCCATTTCCACTCAATCGTATATGCGGGAACGGGGATTTTAGTTTTTGCATTTGCACTAGTTATATTAAAAGTGAACCTTGATAAAAAAAAAAAATTATCTTATAAAAGCCGGATCTACTTTGATTAAATATGTCTAAGAAATTGCTAGAAAATTTGTTATTAATTAAAAATACAGCAGTAACATAGTGGTCAACCTTTTTACAATAGATTAAAAAAAATTGCGCTTATATGCTTTTTACACTTTAATTTATGCGTCGAGGCTTATAATATAGGAGTCACCAGCGTTCAGTTAACTTTATTTAACCGACTTAAATAAAAAAGGAGGAGGTTATCAATTTACTTGTATTAATTTTTTTAATGTTTGTTACCTTAGAACTCCATGCTGGTCTGGGAGAAAAAAAAAACATAGAATGTGCCAGCTGATTCTCTTCCCGTGCAATCCGTAGAAGCTGGTCAAGGGAATGGGAGAAAATCTAAAGAATTATGACAATAGGCGATGCGGCTAGCAACCCATCACTATTTTGATGCCGTTTTCCACTTTTATGCCCACCATCACGCTAAACGTAGACTTTCCATCTTGTGACTTTAGGATCTGTCTACCCCGTAATAACTCTGTCATTTATGAACTGATTTCAATAAAACTGATATGTTTTAAAGGGTAAGTTAGTCCTGTTTAAATTTTATCATAATCGGTTTGGTAGTTTGACTGGTTTTCATATAAAAGTTTGTGGCTTTTGCCAAGTTTCTCAGATTGGCCCCCTTCAGGCTATGCAATGTACGTACGCAATCCATCAGGCAATACGAGAGTTTGGTGTCTCTCCAAGCCTCGCGCACACAGGCAACGCCCAAAGCCGAGCTCCGTCCCTCCTGGAGGGCCTTCGGTGATGTTGTCTATATAGGCACTCTGCTCTCGCCTCAAACGCCCGGTGAAGTAGCAAAAACTCACTTGGAGATAGCTACATAGTCATTTAAAAAAAATAGTGAAGTCTCTAATTATATGACGGCCTTATGGCGCAGTATTTCACACGCTAATTTGCAACACGAGAGATTTTTCGATTCTAAGCGCAGCCAAAAACGTATACTGAATTTCACAATTCATTGTTTGCTATTTCACAGATACACAAAAAGAGTTATTGAACAATACTGTTGAAAATAGTTTCTTTTGGCGTGTTCTTTCCCTGGAGTGGTCGGTTTCGAAACGCTATCAGTCATATTATAAAACGAAGACTAACTTTTAGTAGGTACTAAAGTTAGTCTTCGTTTTATAATATGACTGATACCCACCTGGTTTAAACCATTATCCGTCCAAAATAAGTCGACACTTCACTTTGACGTTTGGTCAACTATAATTGTCAATTTGGTTTAAACCAGGTTCTAAAGTTAGGCCTGTTTCATAATAATACGGTATAAGTTTGTAGCCTTTTAACAATAATTGTGATTTTGAACAAAATATGAATGACGTGCCTGAAAAGACCTTCCATGCTGGTCTGGGCGAAAAGAAAAAACGTAGAACTTACCAGCTGCTTCTCTTCCCGCGCAGATCGTAAAAGCCGATCGAGGGAATGGGTAAAATCTGAAGAATTATGTTAATAGGCGATGCTGCTAGCAACCCATCACTATTTTTATTCCGTTTTTCACCTAATGCTCACCAATATACTAAACGTGGCCTACAGGTCTTACAGACCTAAGTCTCTGTCTACCCCGCAAGGGAAAAAGACGTGATACTATGTATGTATGTATGTATGAAAAGGCCTCTCTTCTGAATAAATTTTTGAATCATAGAAAAAGTTTTTAGCGGCTCCCAAAATCTTCGTAGACCAGCGAAAACATCAATACACTACTTCATTTATCTTCCCATAACTTTACTACATCCATAACAATAAGCTACTCCTTTATCAGCCGCGCCTTTGTTACCGTTTATGATGTGAGGGCTCTTTATTCGGCTATTTTTTCGGGCCCTTACTACCCACTCGTTTTTGTTATTATATTTACATAGTTTTTGGGTCTAGTAGGTATAGTGACACGGTAGTGGTTCAGTAGTCTAAAAACGCGATCTATGAGCGAAAGGTTCCTGCTTCAAACCCCGCTCAACAAAATTGCTCTTATTTTTTTATGTCTGGTGTCACTTTCATACTGGATGTGTGGTATAAAACGAAAGGATAAAATAAGGAATGAGTATGTTCATTCCTTATTTTATCCTTTCGTTTTATACCACACATCCATCTTAACATTCCCATTTCCACAACATGCAGTCTTATTTCATCCGCTTTCCCGTGATACAGTAAAACTATTACTACTACGGCAATACGATTAACTCTTTGTAGATAACTACTCGACCTTAATTTATTAGTTTTTTTGCTGTATTGAATGATTGGTAAACTATACATCAGAATATAACTAGGATGTTGACCACAATGTATACAATACAACAATAGTGTAAAATATTGTAATTTAACAAATGGAAATAAAAAAATAATTTAAAAATTATTTTTGGTGGGCCATCACTCCGGTACTATGAAGAATTATTTAAATGTATTTTCATATCATTAATAAACTGTCAATGTAAGTACTAAACCACCTATCCTTACTAATATTATAAACACGAAAGTGAGATTGTTTGTTTGTTATACTTTCACCATAACTACTGAGCCGATCATCATGAAATCTTGCATATCTCTGGAGTACGGAGAAAGACAAAGGCTACTTTTTATCCCAGAAAAAAAATACTGATCCCGAAGGAGAGTCGTTGACGCGAGCGAAGCTGCGGGCGAAAGCTAGTAATCTATATAGGTAAATCGATTTCGTATAAAAAATTCAATGGTAAATCTGGACCCGTAGGGAAATACTTTATCAAATATATTTTCGGGCAGAAGTCATGATAATTGGAGCTTAATAAGCTTTTATTGAAGGAAATTCGTGAGTACCATTACAAAATTGAATCTTTCATTTCTGCTCTTTTGTTTCGTGTAATTTTCGTATTTGACGATAAGGGATGTGAAATAAAGTTATCTATTAATTAATAAACAATAAAAGCTCTCGATATTGAAAATGAAAACTGAACTGAATTAGTTGATTAAAACTAACGTGAGATATAGACATTATTAAAATATGTAACGTGTGTGTACCTCTCCAACCCGTCTGGCCAGCGTGGAGAGTGTAGGCCAAGTCCTCTGGCTGCTCTGGCCAAATATGGCCCTAGTAGTACAGAGAGGGTCGTGCTCCTGTAGTGGAGACTAAAAAGGACCTGATGATGATGATGATGAAAATATGTAACAACGTGCTCACGTACGAAGTCAGCTACTGGCCGACATATTTCGACCTCATCTGGAGGTCTTCCTCGGGGCGATGTTGCAATGAGTGCGGATCGGGACATCGATAGCGCGTTTTGATTCACATTTCTCCTGAGGAAGACGGGATGAGGTCGAAACATGTCGGCCAGTGGATTTTTATAGTTAACTGAATTGCTATATTGTTTTAGCGACAAATTGAGTATGAAATTGCGAAAAATTGTGTATGAAATAAGCACTCGTTATGACAAGGGTTTTGAATGCTTGCCAGCAGATGAGCCTTACCTACAGCATTAAGCTGTAGGGTCCAATGAGCCTCGTTCATTGGATAAATCAAGTATTATTTATACATATCGTAGTAAATATTTATGGGTCATAGTTTAATGAATAAATGAATGAAGATGCTTATTGTACCAACATTTAGAAGTAAATAATATAGGAAAATGACTGTTATGAAGGTCATCATCATCATCATTTCGAGTAGGCGTCACGGTCAATCGACCATGCACACCCTGGTGTCAGAGTTCTTCGGAACCGCCTCTCGGCCTCTGACGTGGTTCCTTTAACGACTACCAGATGGCAGCCGGGACCACCGGCTTAACGGACAACAAACTGGAAACAACTAAACAAAATATGCTTCCGGTGGGAATCGAACCCACGACCCCCGGGTTAACAGGCAAACGCCTTAACCACTGGACCACGGAGGCTGTTATGATGGTACAAAGACATAACATCGTTTTGCATACTAATATTATAAATGCGACAGTAACTCTCTCTGTCTGTTACTGGCGCTCAGACCGAACCGAACTTAACCGATTTCAGTGAAATTTACTAAATAGATAGCATGAGACCCAGGGAAGAACAAAGGATATCTTTTATCCCGAAAAAGTGTTGTCAAGGGATCGACTCGACATCCACGCGAGCAGAGCCGCGGAGAATAGCTAGTTTGAAATAAAATAAGATATTCGTTGATTTCTCTATACAATTTTTACATTGACCACATTAAAATTGAAAGAGAGAGAGAGGTATTACCACAATGGATTCTTCTATAACTCCCTTATAAAAAGACATTGTATAAAAGTTAGGTGAAATGGAATAAATCTTATACCTACACAGGTACTTCTACTTCTTACACGGTGACTTAAAACTTAAATAATTATGTGCGGCTTACTCATATTATATAACAAACAATATCATACAGTTAACGTGGAGACGACAAGACGAAGTTAGATTGTGGCGTTTCTACGGTTCGTATAAGTTTGGATTTTCCTACAACCGTTGCACGTACCAGCAGTAAAGGTTGTTGTACACAGTTACCTAATACCAAGAGTTCGACGTACTTTGAACACTTGAATGAATGTCATTCACATATAGATAGCTTTATTCTTGTTTTTTTTTTACGCTGTTGTAGGCATTATAAGCCTGTAGCTTACATAATTCCACTTTCAGTAATAATTGTGACAAAAAATTATAATCGAATCTAAATCACAGACCATATAATTATTTAGATTATAATTATAAAAGAACCGGTAGATATTCGGAAGGCTCGAACTCGTTTAATATTTAAGAATAGAGTGAAAGCTCGTTTTCTACAATGCCTGTCAGATAATTCGTAATATGTATGTAGTTTATGTATTGTTTATTCCTACAATATTTACTAGCGTGTATATTTGTATGTAGTTTATTATCCTAGTTTGTTTTATTTCTTCTTTTTATGAATTAAAACTGGCACTACCCCGACAATTCTCCACATCACCCAGTTGGTTGACTGGTAGAAAAAGCCATTGGCTTTAAGTCCGCCTTTACACTGTATTGTGTATAAAGTTAAATAAATAAAAAAAAAAAAAAAAAAAATATTTATTCTATATACATGCAAGATTTTAATAAAATATAACATCCAATAAACATTACAAATATAACGGCGCTTCATAAATATGGGCATACATATTACATTCACAGGGTTTTAATGATATAGTGTTATAGATGATGATGATGACATACTAGTACGACGAATAACAAACTAGTAGTCGTGTGTAGTTAGTAGTGGTAGAGCCATGCTACCGGCAAAATGAATAGCTAGTAGCATGAATGGGCTGGCTCGTCCGGGAAAGAGGTACCACACTCTCACAGAAAATCGACGTCTGAGTACAAGTTTTACCGCTTTTATGCTTCGTTCGGTGAGTGAGACAACCGGAGGCCCATCCTTCCCCCTAACCTCCCCATTTCCTTCCCCGAACTCCTTGAAAGGCCGACAATGCACCTGTCACACGCTGGTGTTGCAGTTGTCCATGGGCAGCGGTGATCACTTACCATCTGGTGACTCGCTTGCTCGTTTGCAGTCCTATAACATAAAAAAAAAACAAAATCTAACTTTCAATATGAGTAGATAGCGAGTCCTTTAAATCTGTCACCCAGTCACAGAATTAATATAAGTACACCCAGTCTCGAAGTGACACAACTCTGCGCTAGTATGGCTACGGTAAAAGTTTTACAGGCGAAGCCAGCTGTCGGCTGTTTTATACTAGATTCATCACCTTTTTCCTCAAATTTTTATGTTGTGTTGATGAATGTTCAGATAATACTTACTTTCATATAAAGAAACAACAAAAAACAGAGTATGCATACATCAATCGTCGTAGTAAATATTTAGCTTTCAAACATAACGGGGAAAAAATAAATAAGTTCATAGATACCACGCCTAACCTCCATCTGTCAACCAGTCTATATGTGACACAACCCCGCGCCAACACGAATCCGGTAAAAGTTTTACGGCCGCAGCCAGCTGTCGGCTAGTTTCATACAAAATTCATATTTACGATTACCGCAGCCACTGTAAATGTAGATTGTACTCGTATTGTATAGTTCAGTCCGTTTGGAATTTCATGTGTGTATGTATTCTGATAGTGTATGTATTAGTTTGGAAGCGAAATTAACACTGCACGAATGTTGTCGCATAAACTGTTTATTTCAAATTCGTAATACGGTCTTTATTTTCCGTTGTTGCAAAAACAGCATTTTCGGTATTTTATATTTTTTTTTGATATAGCTTTTCTTCCAAGTCTGATTATTACATACAATATATTGTCTTAAATACATTGTGTAATAGTATTGTATATTATACCCATCGACTAGCTCCGTGGCGCAACGGTCAACACGCAAGCCTGCGACACGGAGTGACTGGGTTCGATCCCCGGCCAGGTCAAGATGGAAAATGATCTTTTTCAGATTGGCCTGGGTCTTGGATGTTTATCTATATATGTATTTGTTATAAAATATAGTATCGTTGAGTTAGTATCCCATAACACAGGTCTCGAACTTACTTTGGGGCTAGCTCAATCTGTGTGATTTGTCCGTATATATTTGTCCGTATATATTTACCCAATGTATTTAATATATTAATAAGATAAGCTATATCATAAATAATATAAAAACAGGAAATATGCTGTTTTTTAAATTAAAAAGCCAACGTCTTACATAGTACGGACATGTAGAAAGGAGAGATGCCTAACATTTGGCAAAAAGAATGTCCCATTTAGAAGTAGACGGACGTAGGGGACGAGGGAAGCCAAGAAAGACGTGGATTGAATGTGTCAGAGGGGATATGAGGGAATGGGGGGTAAATATTGATATGGTTAAGGATAGAAAATGATGGTCGTAGTAGAGTCGAAATACAGAGCCGACCCCAAATAGGGAAAAGGCGAGGAAGAAGAAGAAGATGTTTTTGCAACAACGGCAAATAAAGACCGCAAATACGAATTTGAAAAAAGTTTATGCGACAACATTCATGCAGAGTTAAGTTCGCTTCCAAACGAACTGAATGTTATACTATGTAGTGATAACACTTCCTCAGTTTCTTACTTTTGAGGTTCAGGTTGTTTTACGTATTTTTAAGTAAAATACATCCATACATACAATAGACTAAATAAAAATCTTGGTTATTATCCATTTACTAATACCGCAACTAAGAAAATTCTACAAGAAGCTCTACTAAATATATATTCTACGATAAAACAGAGGAATTACTCATAGTTTTAAATGTGTTAATGTTTATTGAGTTTCTAGTACTAATTAGTCTTATAACGCCTGAAATACAGGGATTTTTATTCTAGCTCAGGCACACTTAGTTCATATTTCCTTAAATGCATTTATAAACCGAATGTATTGTAAAATATGTTTCCATTAATTATTTAAATACAGAATTTATTTATTACTAGCTTTCGCCCGCGGCTCCGCCCGCGTCAATGTCGATCCCTCGGGAATAGTACTTTTTCCCGGGATAAAAGGTAGCCTATGTCCTTCTCCGTACTCCAGAGAACTTGTATGCAAAATTTTATGGTGATAAAACAAACTCACAAACTCACTTTCGCACTTATAATATTAGTAAGGATGCGAAAGTGAGTTTGTTTGTTTGTTTATTTGTTTGTTTGTTTGTTTGCTACGCTTTCACGCCGTAACTACTGAACCGATGATCATGAAATTTTGCATGCAAGTTCTCTGGAGTAAGGAGAAGGACATAGCCTACCATTATCCCGGGAAAAATAACTATTCCTGAGGGATCGACATTGACGCGGGCGGAGCCGCGGGCGAAAGCTAGTATATAATATTAGTAAGGATAAGGATTTTATTAAATACATATCACGTCTTTTTCTCTTGTTGGGTAGACAGAGCCCAGGTCTATGAGACGTAAGACATTAAACGTAGCTTATGAAAAAAAATATACTATCAATTGAAGAAACAAAGATGAACTACTCGTATAACATGTCAAAAACTGTCGAAAACACTTAGCAATCAAATATCGCCTCTTTATATTTCCATTCACTATTTATAATTCTCATTCCATGACTAGCTCCGTGGCGCAGCGGTCAACACGCCAGCCTGCGACACGGAGTGACCAGGTTCGATCCCCGGCCAGGTCAAGATGGAAAATGATCTTTTTCAGATTGGCCTGGGTCTTGGGTGTGTATCTATATATGTATTTGTTATAAAATATAGTATCGTTGAGTTAGTATCCCATAACACAAGTCTCGAACTTACTTTGGGGCTAGCTCAATCTGTGTGATTTGTCCGTATATATTTATATTTATATTTATTCACCCGAACCAACGCCGCTCCTCAATGTATTTAAAAACGAGGGTCGCAAAATGTTGCGCAAAACTCGAGGCCCGCGGCGTTCGCATTAATTTTTATAAGCAAAATTATGTTTGACGCAAGCTTTATAAGCCCCCGTGCCTATGACGGTCCTGTAATATTCCATTAAATATTTGAATTCAAAGACTTAGAGGGACAGTTGATCTTGACATAGACCTCCTTCATCTTCCATGCTGGACTCGGGAAAAGAAAAAACGTAGTGTACCAGTTGCTTCTCTTTCCGCGCAGATCGTAAACGCCGAAAAAATCCGAAGAAACAAGTTAATAGGCGATGCGGCTAGCAACCCATCACCAAAATCTTTCATGGTCCATGCTGTTCAGCTGTGAAATGCCCTCCCACTTTTCATCCGTTGTGCTCAAAAGCTTATAAGTTTTAAAAATCAGGTTAAAACTCATATATTATCACGCAACAATGACTAACATTTATCCCTTATATAGCTAAACATTTCGTTCTCTCCTAGACAGTCTTGTATATATATATATTTATGTATATGTATATATTTATTTGAATTATTAGTGTTTACATATTTATATATGTTATTATATATTTAATTTTATCTTTTATGTGTTTATCTATTTTTATTTTACACTATTTTACTGTATGCTATCGCTTTAAGTTTACTTTGTTTCTTCTGAATCCTTTAGGCGCCACTCATTTTCTTTTTGTTTTCTGTCACCCAATGGTAGCCTGTAAGAGATTGCTTCGGCGATAAGGCCGCCAATTGTACATAAATCTTTTTGTTTACTTTTTATATATTTGTATTTATTTCTTGGTGCAATAAAGTATTTTACTTACTTACTTACTTACTTACTCATGGCCACCAACATGCTAAACGTGGCCTTCAGGTCTTATAGACCGAGACTCTGTCTACCCTACAAAGGAAAAAGACGTGATACTACGATGATGATGATAGATCTCCTTCATGTATTTCAAGATGGGGGTTTGCCATACTAACCAAGCTACTTAGCAGACGGTGTGGTGAGTGCAGTTTGATTGGCTTATCATGGTTACAATGTTGCTGCCAATCGAAACCGTCTTTTAAGCAGGGGAAAGATAGTTGGGGGAAATAAAGGTATTTGGGATGGTACTTACTCAGATAGATTGGAGATGAGAAATTAGCAGCGTGCGTACCCAATGCCATACCTGCCAGACATGCAGTTAAGGATGACACCCCTAGTAATAGAAATGAAATGACAATGCAAGCAAAATCTCAAAATATTTTTGATTTATCACTGGCCTATTTAAAATAACAAGCTATGATAATGCAATGATTTAAACTGCCTAATTGCCTCCGTGGTCTAGTGGTTAAGGCGTTTGCCTGTAGACCCAGGGGTCGTGGGTTTAATTTATACGGGAAGCATACTTTGTTTAGTTGTTTCCAGTTTGGTTAGGACATCGCAGGCTTGAATCACCTGATTGTCTGTTAATAAAGATGATTCCGTGCTTCGGAAGGCACGTGATGCCGTTGGTCCCGGCTGCCATCTGGTAGTTGTTAAAGGAACCACGTCAGAGGCCGAGAGGCGGTTCCGAAGAACTCTGGTGTGCATGGTCTATTTTCCATGCCATCTACACGAAATGATGATGAATGATTTAAATATAATATTCGGTGTTATTACATAACGATGGTAATAGGGACGACTTGGGGACCACTTTTGACTTAAACTACAACTATTGTAAAGTTAGTCGCTGAGGTCAAAATTCAGAAAATTCAAAATTCAAAAACTTTTATTTAACATAGGTCATTTGGACACTTATTAATTGTCATATATTTTCAACTGAGAATTGTTGACGTCAGTAATTTACTTATGGCTAAGTTGGGCTAAGGTCAGAAATATATTCAAGTTGTATCTTATCTCTTGATACAGCATGATTTTGATCCTCTAGGCTATATTAAAGTCTCTAAATTATTATTTAATTCATAAGCTAATTTATAAGCATTAGGGACTAAATCACAGAATATTATTTATATCTAAATCAACTTAAAAAATAATACTTACTAACAACTAGAACTAGTATAACTGTATAATATGTACACTAAATAAAAGTTAGCTATAAATAAAAAATGTCACGCAGATCATTGCCTTCCGGTAGAGTGCCTAAAAGGCTGGCCGCATTGCCACGTTGGATGGCAATGCTAATGCGTTGTGCAAAAAAATTGCCAGCCCTTTGGTCACCAGATACCTCGACCAGTCGCTTATTTATGGTTTTAAATAATTTATGAGCTGAAGGGCCCCACGGACCCATAGTCTCCACCCCAAACGGCTCAAATATGTAGCCATTGCCAAGGCATGCATATTTGTGACGTTTGAGGGACTCGGCGGTGGCCGCAGCTGCGCCAGCCTTAGAACTAGGGCCATGGAGGTGGGAAGGCGCGAGTGTGTCAACACACGTGGCGTCCCACACTAATGGCCTCCCCAATCTCCAGGGCACAAGAGTCATGCCATCTGGTCTCTTGCCATCATCTCGCGCCAGGCCATTTGGTTCCAAAACAGCTGGTAGCTCGATGGTGACAAGAGCACGGTGGATAATGTTGTTCAGGTTGGCATGGTGAGCTATGCGGCCAGCGCTCCTGGAGCATGAAAGTCCGTGGCGTCCAAACTGGTCGACAGCATCACCGCAGAGGCAATGATGCGGGACATTAGTGACGGCTCCTAAACGTAGACACGTCGCTAAGCGGAAGGTGTGGTCATCTAAGAATGTACCCAGGTTATAAGACGGTAAAGCCTGCAACCATAAACCAGACTACCACTCAGCAGTTGCAAGGAGACGAGCGCACTCAGCAGGGTTGCTGTCAGAAGATTTAAGGAGATTACTCTGAACAACTCTGCATAACGGCTTGTCCCACTGCCTCTGCGAAGAAGGAATGTCGGGAAATTTTGAATTTAGACTTACCTCTGACCAAACTATTTTGGCCTCCGCCACATAGGGAATTTCATAGGTAGGTTGTTTAAGGATATTTTGAAAGAGGTTTTCTACGCTATGAACAGAGGACAAAAAAGCAGGAAGGGCAACACTGGAAATTTTGCGTATTCCGAGCCCCCCTAACCTGACGGGTAAGGAGGCTTGGTCCCAAATACGTTGGTTACTTAAATCAATATTCAGAATTGATGATAACGAATTTCTTATAACATCATCTAATTTTGAAAGGAGGTCCGGGTATTTCCACAGATGACTGCATCGGAGATTATATGTAAAATTGGGCACGAACAGACAATATTTTAATATCGTGAAAGCAAAATGAGAATGTATACTCGCAAGGCGGTCGGCGGCCAGTTGAAAATTTTGAATTTTGTCCTTTATGAAATTTGGAAACGATTCGTCAAATACGGGGGATCCTAAGAGACGGAGTGTGGACTTGTCAATAATTTTAATATTGGGGGCTAATGAATTAAATTGTGAGATAATTTTGATTTTTGATAGCAGTGGCAGGTCCTCATCTAAATATAGTTCGCACTTGGAAAAATTTAGGGATAGTCCAATGGATTTAAATTCGGTTTTAATGATCATTAAATCTGTTAAAACTGTGGCCGCACTTGAACCTAGCGTTGCGTCATCCAAAAACCATGCGTTATATTTCGACTTTAATTTTTCAAGTATGGGATGGATGGCGAGGCTGAAAATAACCGGACCCAGAGGATCACCTTGCTGGCATCCAACTTCTGAGTAAAGAAGATTGTCCTGGTACATTAATTTAGAATTTTGACCGTAGCACTGCCAGAGGAAATTGTAAACGGAAGGAATTTTGTGAAGTACCTGTGTCAGCATGGCACCTCTATCTACCGAATTGAAGGCGTTTTTTATATCCACCTTCAGCAGGACTTCTGGTTTTTCAGCTGTTAAGTATGCGCGTAGAGAATGGACGGCGGCTTCACAACCACCCTTAGATCCGAAACCTAGCTGAATAGGCTGAAAATAGTCACTAAGAGTGGTTGCGACGACTCTGCAACATATTTTGGCTGAAAGTCGACGATAAGTCGTACCTACAGCAATAGGTCTAATAACACCGTCCTTTTTTTTAAGGGCACATAAATTTCCTCCATATAAAATTCCTGTAATTCTGCTATTCACCTTACCCAATAGCATGAAGTTTACTAGAGCTGTGAGCTCTCGCACAAGTGCCCCGCCAGCGATGCCACGGTCACTGTTTAACAAATCTTTCAAATGTTGTGGCGATAGCCCATCTAAACCGCCAGCGGAGCCACTCTTGAAGGACATGACAGACCTATATACCTCGTCTTCAGTGGCTCTTAAAGTATTTTCATTGCTATTGGGCGGGTCAGGGAAGTTTGGGTCAACTGCGGAAGGTGGATGTTTTTCCCGTAAGGCAGCGAGGGTGTCCGGGTTATTGGGGGCGACTGCGTCATCCGAGAACAAAATTCTTGCGGCTCCTTTTATATCACCATCACTGATTTTGCCCTCTACATAATGAAGTGAATTCTTTTTGGTTTTAAAGGTCGAACATGAGTGAAATATATTAGGCTGTGGATTGGTATATATTAATATATTAGTCTCTAAATCAAAATACCTAATCGAATACCGAATTGCGAGAAAAAAGGTAAAACTTAAAAAAAATATACATCCCATGCAAAGTTAAAGCTCCGTGGCGCAACGGTCAACACGCCAGCCTGCGACACGGAGTGACCGGGTTCGATCCCCGGCCAGGTCAAGATGAAAAATGATCTTTTTCAGATTGGCC
Organism: Elegia similella; assembly: GCA_947532085.1. NCBI lineage: Eukaryota > Metazoa > Arthropoda > Insecta > Lepidoptera > Pyralidae > Elegia > Elegia similella. The sequence goes on from OX383933.1 coordinate 9,215,700, forward strand.
TGGGTCTTGGATGTTTATCTATATATGTATATGTTATAAAATATAGTATCGTTGAGTTAGTATCCCATAACACAAGTCTCGAGCTTACTTTGGGGCTACCTCAATCTGTGTGATTTGTCCATACATATTTATATTTATTTATTATTTTACCTAAGGGTGACAATATAACCCTCCCCGAAGTTTGTTTCCCCTGATTATATCCTCAGAAGGTTCTATTTTACCCCTCTATACTACGATATAATCTTTCAAAGGGAACAAAATCGATGCATTCATTAGGGAACAATTTCTGATACCGCTCAAGAACCACCTGTGGCCGGAACTCAGCCGTGTTTGCTATTTGTTATCGTCAAGCGAGCTCGCCGCGATCTTGTTACGTTTTTTATATCATACTGTTATACCGGATGTATATTTACCTTTTTTTACATACCTTCAATTACATCATCAGCATCAACCTACACTCGTCCACAGCTCGACATAGGTGTCTCCCATGGCACGCCACTGAGCTCGGTCTTGAGCTTTTCTTCTCCAATCACTGCCAGCAACCTTACGTATACCGTCGCTCCATCTAGCCCAAGGGCGTCCTACACTACGTTTGCCAACACGCGGTCTCCACTCAAGAACTCGTTTTCCCCAGCGGTCTTCGGTTCTGCGGCATATATGATCAGCCCATTGTCACTTCAGCTTACTAATTCTTTGGGCTATGTCGGTAACTTTGGTTCTCTGCCGGATACCTTTATTCCTGATTCGATTCTTTAGAGACTCTGAGCATAGCCCGCTCTATAGCTCGCTAAGCGTCTTTGAATTTGTGGACTAGTCGGACCGTGAGTGCCCACGTCTCGGATCCGTACGTCATAACAGGCAGGACGCGTTGATTGAAACCCTAGTCTTCAGACTTTGGGGTATAGGCGACGAAAAGACCCGACGAAGTTTACCAAATGTTGCACATCCCAGCTGCAGCTGCAGCTTCCCTCTCGAAATAGATTTTACCCATAAATTACCATAAAGTTTAATTACATAAAAATCTATAACTTTTATACTTTCGTGCTGCATATTTACTAAATGTCTTTCAGTGACCACGGTCGGAGCATACCACGGTAGGATTTAGTGCGAACATACAAAACTGTATGTTCGCACTAAATCCCATGGATGCATTTAGTAAATCTATAACTTTTCATACGGACAATGCTAGAAACTAATTTTTTTCTTAATATTCAAGACAAAGCCTAAGGCAATAGGACTCAAAGGCCATGTTTTACTTGTTAGTGAAAAACGGAATTAAATCGGCATGATATAGACGACGTCCAACTTTTGATTATTTTAACGTAGAAGTTTGATTTTTCCCAGTATCAAGGCATTGCAGATATGCGTTTCCTAATTCCTAATAAATTATAATATTAATAAATAACCAAAGGAACTCATTTTCATGTAAATGAGTTCCTTTGTTTATTTTATACTAGCTTTCGCCCGCGTCAATCTCGATCCCTCAGAAACAGTACGGGACAAAATATATCCTACGTCCTTCTCCGTACCCCAGACAGCGGGTATGCAAAATTTAATAATGATCGGTTCAGTACTGATAGCGGGAGCGTAGTTATAATATTAGTATAGAAGTATGGAATTGTCACGCTGTAACTACTTCACCGATCATCATAAAATTTTGCATACATGTTCTCTGGAGTACGGAAAAAGACAGGCTACGTTTATATTCCGGAAAAAGTATTGTTCCTGAAGGAAAGATGTTAATTTACTTTCTATTACAATTTGAACCATATATTTTAAATTAAATATAGGCATCCATTGTTGAATTTCTTAATTACATACATGCAATGTCATCACAAAGAAAATAAGAATTTGTTTAATAGGCAATAATTTCAAATTACTACACTCCGTTTACCACCTTTACGTCCACTAACATGCTAAACGTGGTATTAGGGTCGTATGGCCCTAAGCATTGTCTTCCCCGTAACTGACAAAGACGTGATAATATGTATATCGTATTTTACATGCCTTATACAGAGTAAGTGGTAAACATAGACTTAACGTTTGATAGAAATCCACATAAAAGCTAATGTATGTAAAATCCTACTATGTATTGCTTTTAGGTAAAAGTTATAGAACAAACGTTGTTAGTTATGATGTACCTTAGTCGTCTTTAGCAGGTTATGCGTTAGTTAACTATAACCCTGTATACTTTCCAAATAACGCCGTTACGTTAAAAATCCACTACATAAAGTACATTTAGAAAAAAAAAATCCTACAATGTTTCCTACAGCGTTCACGATTGGAGACATATGTACTTTCGTTTATGTACAGTCTGTGTCTACCCGCCAGGTGTTTCAATTTGTGGGAGCACTCCACTTTGTCGGTGCTCGTGTCCCGGAAAGGAATGGTAAGGTCTCTAAGCTATAAAATACTAGAATGTACAAATGTCTATTTAATTAAAGTGTGTTTTTGAAGTGAAAACTTCTTTAACTTGTACACTATTGAGATGGGTAAAGATTGTTAAACTTGCGTCAGGACACGTGACGTGAGACCGTCGGCGCAGCGTAGGAGAGGAAGTATTATTTATTTTATTTATTTTTATTTATTTATTTAAACAGAAACAATTACAACATCATTACAGAGCACAACTCCAATTCGACGCTATAACCTCTAAAGATACAATGTGATGGTATTCATTCTAATACATACATTTCTAGATTCTAACTTATTTTAAATTATTTTCTATACATCTATAGGCGACCTCTGTGAATTTCCGCAGGCTGCACGTAAAAATATCTACCTCTAGACTTATTTTATTTAGTATCTCTAAAGCTCGTGATACCGGAGAGTATTTCATTAATTTCGATTTCGCTGTAGGAATCTCGAATAGGGGCGGTAACCGGCGCCGCTCCACGTAGCGGTCCGGCGCGCACAGACGCATCGCGCTCAGCATCTCTGGGTGGTGCACCCAGCCGCGCAAAACCCTCCACGCATATTTTACCAATGTGAAATCCCTTCTCACGTGTAGGCGACTGTAGCCTACCATGCCTATGACAAACTGACTAGGATACATGCGCGGAAAATACGGATAAACGCCATATTGTTTAAGATATAAAAACCGCGTAAATTTATTTTGCAACTTTTCCAACATGAGAGAGTATTTCTCTTCATGAGGATTCCAGATTAGTGCATTTGTTTCAAGTCTGCTTCGTACCAGGGCGTTATATAACCGTTGTACAGCAGACGTGTCCTGAAAATCGTTACATTGCCTCAAGATGAAGCCGAGATTCTTGAATGATTTCTTACAGCTATCTACTATAAACTGCCGAAATGTCAAATTAGGGACCATCTCCACGCCCAAGTCCCTTACCTTATTGACGCGCTGCACTTCTTGCCCCTCCATTGTATACTGATATTGCAGCGGCTCGCGCGCCCGAGTGAAGCTCATTACACAGCATTTTTTAATATTAAAATAAAGCTTGTTCTTATTGCTCCACTGTACCACCCGATCGATGTCGTTCTGAAGGTCTTCGCAATCCGCCTCCGTCTCTACTGTTATAAAGAGTTTGAGGTCGTCGGCAAATAGCAGACACCGCGCTTTCTGAACGACTGCCGGAAGACTGTTAATGAATATAATAAACAGTAAGGGACCAAGATTTGAGCCTTGACTTACACCTGTATAGGTGTAGTAAGGCCTTGACTTGAAGCCCGCATACTCCACGTACTGTCTCCGATTCCTCAGATAGCTGGCAAAAAATCCGAGCAGACTTGGTGTAAAACCAAACCTTGCAAACTGAGTAAGCAGGTTGTCATTATCGATGGTATCAAAAGCCTTCCGGAAGTCGAAGTACGCGGTATCCATCTGTCCCCCAGCATCAACGACCGGCATTGCCTCACTCACGAATGTCAACAAATTACTTGACGTACTGTGACCCGGCACAAAGCCGTGTTGGTTGTCTGTAAGTTGACATTTCACTTGCATAAAAATATTCTTTGATATAGCCGACTCAAAAACCTTCGCGAACGTCGATAGCACAGCTGCTGGTCTGAAATCACTGACCTCTGAGGCTGACCCTCCTTTCGGTACCGGTGCTACTCTCGTCATCTTCCACATTTCCGGATAATAATTATCCTTCAAACATAAATTAAAAATATATAATAATGGTTGGGCCAATACCGACCGACAATCCTTGACAATATACGGCGGAATGCCATCTGGCCCTACTGACATCTTAGGCTTAAGGCTGGCGAGCGCGTCGGCCACTTGGCTTGCGCTGAGGCGGTCCAGGTGCACGCGGTGCGCGCCGCGCGCACGTCCAGCGCCGGCCGCTCTGTGCTATATACCGAGTGAAAATACGCGGCGAAACTTTCTGCACAATCTTTTTGCTCCATTTCAATCCCATCCACTTTTATTGAAGTTTTATTACGTTTTGATTTCTTATAGACCGGGGGCCGGTGGCAGGACTTCCTACCTCATAAGATACCCGAATGAGACTAGTATGTAGTGAAAGTAGGTGCTTTGGAGGTGGGGGCCAGGTAGGGTTGCCACTTCCTAACCTGGAAGAACCATAAAAAAAAAGGTGTCGAAAACGTCAATTTTGGCCAAAAATTATCTCATCAGATACTCGAACGGGAGTTTGACGTAGTGAAAGATATCCTTATGGAGAGGTGAACCAGCTAAGGTTGCCTGCGGCAACCCTGGAAGAAGTCCAAGTTCAGCCACCCTGAAGGGGGCGATTTTTCATGGTAATTTATCTCATAAGATACCTCAATGAAACTAGTGCCCGATGTTAGTTCTGAGGGTCGGGACTGCGAATAAAATAGGTTGCCTGCGGCAACCCTGGAAGAACCCATGTTCAGGCACGTTTAAGACGTGGAATTTGAAAATTCAAGTAATAAAAAAAATCTCGGAACCATATCCAAAAGCACTGCAGGATTACGATGGTAACATTATTTTTAACCGACTTAAAAAAAATAGGTTTTCAATCCAATGTTCAATATATTCTCTAAAACTTTTAATTGCATTGTAACTAATATTAACTGATGTTTCATATTACATTTGATTTAGTGTAAGTTCCATCAAAATCGGTTCAGTAGTTTTCGAGATATAGGCTAATACGTATAACTGTGCAATTTTTTTTAATCTCATATAGTACATTAATGAAACTAGTGCCCGATGTTAGTTCTGAGGGTCCGAACTGCGAATAAACTAGGTTGCCTGTGGCAACTCTGGAAGAACCCATGTTCAGGCACATTTAAGAAGTGGACTTTGAAAATGAAAGTAATAAAAAAAATCTCGGAACCATATCCAAAAGCACTGAAGGATTACGATCGTAATGTTATTTTTAACCAACTTCAAAAAAATAGGTTTTCAATCCAATGTTCAATATATTTTCTAAAACTTTTAATTGCATTGTAACTAATATTAACTGATGTTTCATATTACATTTGATTTAGTGTAAGTTCCATCAAAATCGGTTCAGTAGTTTTCGAGATATAGGCTAATACGTATAACTGTGCCATTTTTTTAAATCTCATTAGTACATGAATGAAACTAGTGCCCGATGTTAGTTCTGAGAGTCCGAACTGCGAATAAAATAAGTTGCCTGCGACAACCTTGGAAGCACCCATGTTCAGGCACATTTAATACGTGAAATTTGAAAGTTAAAGTAATAAAAAAATATCGGAAACATATCCAAAAGCACTGCAGGATTACGATCGTAATATTATTTTTAACCGACTTAAAAAAAAATAGGTTTTCAATCCAATGTTCAATTTATTCTCTAAAACTTTTAATTGCATTGCAACTAATATTAATTGATGTTTCATTTTGTATTGGATAAATTATATTTAATTACCCACATATGTTCATAATAATTATAATAAATATATCTGTATATATCTGTAATATATCTGTAATAAATAGTCTAGGATAAACATTTCAACACAATTGTTTTTTGTTATGAAATAAATGAATTGAATTGAATTGAATTCACATTACATTTGATTTAGTGTAAGATTCATCAAAATTGGTTCATTAGTTCTCGAGATATAGGCTAATACGTATAACTGTGCCATTTTTTATCTCATATAGTACATGAATGAAACTAGTGCAGGTTGTTAGCACTGACGATACTGTATATGAATAATTGCCAATCCGTAATCTGGAATAATCCAAGTTCGAGGATGAACTTGGATTGTTTCAGGTTACGGATTTATACGTGATATTTGAAAATTAATCATTTAAAAAGGAAGTTGGAATCATATTCAAAAGCAATGCGAGATTAAGATTGCGATGCTTTTCAACCGACTTCCAAAAATTAAGGTTATCTTTTCCATAGCCTATTGGTTACTTATTTTATATTATTTTGGTTTAACTTGTTGCCAGTTGCATTAAACTAGGTTAGTAGTTTTCGAGTTATAAACAAATACGTCTTAGTGTGACCTTTTAGCTTATACGGAACATTTGTCTCCGTGATGAATCAACTTTCTATGTCTACAGAGGCAATAAACGATATAAGAGCATTTCAGACATTATTCTCGCCACACCCGGTGTTGCGAATAAGTTTAACAACTGGCGAGTAGAAGCAGATCTGCTACCTTTGCCTGATCATAGAGCCATGACCATGGAACTGGTATATGTGAATTAAATAATACAACAACAATCCCCCCAAAATACTAGTACAAGGAAATACCAAACAGCGAAAGCTAACTGGACTATATTTGAAAAGAATGTTAGAGGAAAACTCCTAGCAGATCAAATAACCCAGTACTCAATCAGCCGTATTAAAGATAGGGAAGGCCATGATGACCTGGTGGCCAGATACTCGGAGATTGTAACAAGGGCTCGCGAAGCATCGATTCCCAAACTTAAGCCTAAAACGAAGTGTAAATTAATAAAGTGGTGGAACCCGCTACTGGCTGAGATGAAAGCTGTTAAAAGAAAGAGAACATCTGAGAACGGCTTATAGGATTGTGAAAGCGTGTGGACTGGTGGAGAAGGACAGACTAATGAGAAATCCAGACGGAAGCGGCCTTTTGTGTCCAGAAAAGTCCGCAGAATTGCTGACTAAAACCTTTTATCCAACCGACACATAGGCGAGGCTTCTTGAGTCATTGCTTAGAATGACTCAAGAAGCCTCGCAGTGATACGAGAAGAAGCCGAAAACATTGTACGCGCCCTGGATACCGAAACGCTCATCTCGATGCAATGTAACCGTTTCGTATGTACGAGCTTCTTACAGTGCTGAATGGAATGAGCCCAAGAGAGGCCCCGGGACATGATGGCTTCACAGCTAATATCTGCACCCATGCACTTATGGCTTGTCCCGAGGTTATGCTTGCCCTATATAACGCATCCTTACGCCTCGGATATTTCCCCAGAACCTGAAAAAGAGCTGTTATAAAAACAATACCCAAACCCGGTAAGGAGGACTACTTGGCACTCAGAATCGTAAAGGAAGCCTAAATCGGAAAACAGATGGCATTAGTCATATCACTGGACATTGAAGGGGCATGCGACGGGTTGGAGAGGTCTCATTGATGTTTATGAGTTTTGTTTTTCATCTTGTATTGCCTAAGTCACCTCTTGCGACATCCATGGGAAGATTTGGAGTGGTCCTATTCTACTCTGCCGGAAACTACACGGCTATCGTAAACCACACGGCTAAAAACTGTATAATAGAAGGCAAACATAACCATTTTGATTCGAAAAGAAGAAGATTGAGACTGGGTATGGAGTTGACACATGAAAATACATTGAGAGCATTTGCAGACAACCAACTAAGGGAAACGCTGTTGGTCTACTGTAGACGAGTCATACGATGTGTGGCCCGGGCGAACCGGGAAAAATATTTAATGTTTATAGGTTTATAAATAATTAAATAATTAACATAACCAATAGGTTATGGAAAAGAAAACCTCACTTTTTTGAATTCAATTAAGAACCATTGCAATCGTAATCTCGCCTATTATTATATTATATATTAAATATGGTTTCAACTTCTTTTTTAAATTATTAATTTTCAAATTTCACGTATAAATCCGTAACCCGGAAGAATTTAAGTTCATCCCCGAAATTAGATTGTTCCAGGTTACGGATTGGCAACCTATTTTATTCATATACAAGATCGTCAGTGCTAACATCGGGCACTAGTTTCATTCATGTACTATATGAGATTTAAAAAAATGGCACAGTTATACGTATTAGCCTATATCTCTTGAACTACTGAACCGATTTTGATGGAACTTACACTAAATCAAATATAATATAAAACATCAATTAATATAAGTTACAATGCAATTAAAAGTTTTAGAGAATATGTTGAACATTGGATTGAAAACCTATTTTTTTTTGAAGTCGGTTAAAAATAATATTACGATCGTAATCCTGCAGTGATTTTGGATATGGTTTCGAGTTTTTTTTTTATTACTTTAATTTTCAAATTCCTCGTCTTAAATGTGCCTGAACATGGGTTCTTCCAGAGTTGCCGCAGGCAACCTATTTTATTCGCAGTTCGGACCCTCAGAACTAACATCGGGCACTAGTTTCATTCATGTACTATATGAGATTAAAAAAAATTGCACAGTTATACGTATTGGCCTATATCTCGAAAACTACTGAACCGATTTTGATGGAACTTACACTAAATCAAATGTAATATGAAACATCAATTAATATTCGTTACAATGCAATTAAAAGTTTTAGAGAATATATTGAGCATTGGATTGAAAACCTATTTTTTTAAGTCGGTTAAAAATAATGTTACCATCGTAATCCTGCAGTGCTTTTGGATATGGTTCCGAGATTTTTTTTATTACTTTAATTTTCAAATTCCACGTCTTGAACGTGCCTGAACATGGGTTCTTCCAGGGTTGCCGCAGGCAACCTATTTTATTCGCAGTCCCGACCCTCAGAACTAACATCGGGCACTAGTTTCATTGAGGTATCTTATGAGATAAATTACCATGAAAAATCGCCCCCTTCAGGGTGGCTGAACTTGGACTTCTTCCAGGGTTGCCGCAGGCAACCTTAGCTGGTTCACCTCTCCATAAGGATATCTTTCACTACGTCAAACTCCCGTTCGAGTATCTGATGAGATAATTTTTGGCCAAAATTGTCGTTTTCGACACCTTTTTTTTATGGTTCTTCCAGGTTAGGGAGTGGCAACCCTACCTGGCCCCCACCTCCATAGCACCTACTTTCACTACATACTAGTCTCATTCAGGTATCTTATGAGGTAGGAAGTCCTGCCACCGGCCGCCGGTCTATTACTTTTAACGAAATTCCAAAAAGATTTCGGATCATTTTTTATGTTTAGCTGTAACCTGGTTTGGTAATTTAAGTACTCTGAAGCAATTTTGCTCTTTACTATTTCCCTATACCTAGAAAACGTGTCGTAATCTGTTTTAGAACCCGTTATTTTATATAATTTATGATATCTCCATTTCCGTTTGATATCTGAAATTAAATCCGCTGAGTACCATTCAGGATAACTATACCTTAAACCCTTTCGGTTGTCCTTAATTGACATTTTCCTGTAAGGAGCGCAGATATCAAGTTTTTCCAACATCACTTGATATAAATAATTTACAGCACTTTGAGGGTCGTCTATCCCATATAACGGCTTCCAATCCACTACGCTCAACAAATAATATAACAATTCAAAATTACATTTTTTAAAATTCCATCTCGGCATGCTCGTCACATCATAACCATTCGGTTCCTCCGTACCAGCTCCGTGCACGCTCGGACTATGTGTCTCCGCGTTCACTGTCGCGCGATTAGTGATTTTTATAATGAGTGGCGGGTGTTGCTCGTCGATCGCAACTAACGGGTCATTACTACGCGACACCGACACGCGCTCCACGGGTAAAGATGTCAATACTAAATCTAAAATACGATCATTACAATTTAAAGTTTGATTTACCTGCTGAAATCCACAGAACGCCTTCACATATTCATAATAATTCTGTATTTCTATGGTTGTGGATGGCATATTAAAATCGCCTAATACTAAAACTTTATCATATTTGGTACATTCATTCTCAATAATTTGAAATAAATTCATATATTCATTAGCCGGACATCCCGGTGGTATGTACACTACACAACAGAATAACACTCTTTTTTTATCGATACACACAGTGGCACCAATAATCTCAAATAAGGCAGCGTCCACATTTGCGATTGGTACGCTGTGTATCTCCAGACGTGATGATGCCGCTAACATCGTTCCTCCCTGTTTCCGTCCATCCGTCCTATCGCATCTTAGCACTGTATAGTCCTGTGGGAATAATTCGCCATCGTGGATTGAATCATTCAGCCCCGTCTCTGTAATAGCTATTAGATCGTACGAGGATGCAGTAGCTAACATATTGGTATAAAAGTTTTTTGTTTTTGTTCTCAACCCCCGTACGTTCTGGTAATAAATTTGGACATATTTATTTTGGAGTATCTTGTCCTGCTGATGCTTTCTGGTAGCTTCGAAACCACTTCCATTCATTAAACTGTGCGTTTACCGGCCAGCTATCTACGCAGTTAATCTTTACAAACTGGGATTCAGGAACTCCAATCCCCTAGTCAAGTAATATCCCCTGTCTTTCTACCGCGCGGAGTTTTCACTTCTGCCGTGCCGGAGTGCATACCCGTTATTTTTTTTTTATTTGTTACGTACCTAAAAATGGGATCCGGGGATTTTAGGGTCAATTTGATGTCTGTCATGATCCTTTTTGAAATATTTTTTTAACATTTGAAGCATATTTTGATATTTCACATACAATTGTAACCAACATAATGCAGTAGAATACAGAATGTTCACATCTGAGTCTGATTTGACGACGCTCTCCAATATCACAATTTACAACTGTTACATGACGATTGCGATTTTTGTGTCGCATATTCTGGTGTCTGTGATGTCAATACAAAAGAGATGCCTTTTGATTATTTACTTACATAATAATATGTGTATTACATTATATTTAACTCCCGAGTAAAATGAAGGGTGTTATAAGTTTCACGAGTTAGTCTATAATTCATCATTTACTTGGTTATATTATAATTGAATGCTGAGACACCTGATATTTATTGTTAAACATATATAAATATATTTTTCTTACAACCGACGTAAAAATATTTTCAACATTTGAAGCATATTTCCCATATAATTAGAACATAATGCAGCGAAATACAGAATGCTCACATCTGATTTGACGACGCTCTCCAATATCACAATTTACAACTGTTACATGACGATTGCGATTTTTATGTCGCGTGTTCCGGTCTCTGCGATATCAGTACAAAAAATACTCCGATATAAAAAATTCTCGCATTGATTGTAGATTGTACGTTTTATACTTTTTCGGTTGCTTGATTGGTAGGAATGTTGATTAGCGTCTCTTCTCCAATTGTTTTTCCATCTCTTACTAATTTGAGAGTGTTTGTAGTTGTATGCTCAGCTCTGGTGGTTTGGAAATTTAGCTTCATTTTCAAATATTTAGCAGCCCGCTAGCCCAGTAGAGAAATACTCTGATTATGATGAGTATCTTAAGTTTCTCCATGCTTCGGAAGGCATGTTGAATCGTTGGCGATGACTGTCATAAATATATAGTAGTCGTTAAGTTATGCAGAAGCTTTTTGGGAGTTTTATTTTTTTGGCAGTGTTGGGCTTTCTTGTTACACACACAAAAATCACCAAAATTATAACAAAACAAAATTTTAAAATAGCAAAAAGAATCATGAAATCTGCACAAGTTGAAATGAATATTCATTTATCGAAATCTTACCAAATAGTTAGCAAAGATATGTAGCATGGAAACTTTTCAACAAATAAAATTTCTAAGAATGCAGAAACTTGCAAATATTTGTCGTTGGAATTCAACTCGATTTAGAACAGAATTGCATGCCGGCCCGAGGTTCACCGATAAGATACTTTAGAGAATTTTTCACGGTGATAATACAGGAATCTTTTCTATTCTGTTAGCGGAATACTGGAAGATTTGTTGCATCCATTTATTTTGCTGCATTGGCAAGTAGAGTTTATTGAATATTTATATGATGCTTAAATTTTTTTCACAACCTTATACTCCATTCTTCTTCTTCTTCGTATCTAGTACTGAATATATGCCTTTACCGTCAAATTAAGTGTGACCAATAATCTGCCACAACCATCGCATTGGGGGTAGCAGCCATGAGGTCCTCCATTGTATAAGATGTGGGATAGGATGGGCATTCAAGTAGGTGTGACATTGTCTGCGAATCGTAGCCGCACGGGCGCTTAGTATCATTGGCGAAACCCCATCTGACCATATTGCTTTTGCAGTGACCAACCTGGGTCCTCAGCCTATTAGTACTCCATTACGAAGCAACAAGTCAACAGGCAAACTGACTGATTATGAAGTGACTTTCGGCTTTTTATAATCCTAACTATATAACATTAGTAATGCGAAAGTGAGTTCGTTAGTTTGTTTTTTATGAAAGCGCAACAAACAAGTAAACAAACTTGACTATTGAACCGAGCATCATGAAAGCATACACGTTATCAGGGGTACGTAGAAGGACATAGAGTACATTTTGTCCCGGTAAAAGTACTTTTCCCGAGGGATTGACATAGACGCGGGCGTAGCCGCGGGCGAAATACAGTAAGTAAAATAAAAATAATAACGATCAAAATAATGGACCTCCCATATAAATTCATCGACCTGCTGGTCAAATTTCTATGGGATGTCTATTTTGATTTTGATTTTTTTTTCTTTTTTCGTACTGCGGATTTTTATTACCTATATTAAAGATTCTGAGTCCGTCATCGGAGCTCAGAACCAATCTGTATATAGGTACACTATTATTTAGAGTTTTACCTTTTATACCGAACTAAAAAGAAGCAAACTACTAAATAAGCAAGAACATACGGCCCACAAAATCACAACTGAATCCAATAAAGGGAAACCCACACGGAACACAAAAACTAAATTCGCAGTAGGAGCAGCAAGACCCTTCCTTTGTCTGGCGTCGGAAGGATAAATCAAAGTTGGTATGAAATAATATTGTTTCAATATGGTGTGGTCATATCTCTGCAGCTGGATTACATTTTGTAGTTGGCACAGTTTCCATAAACAATGTAGCGAATGAGTTTTACAGAAGAAGAAGAAACGAAAGAAAGAAAGAAGAACTCTTATTAATATTTAGATTTAATTAGAAAAGTAAACTTAATGATCTTTTTATTATTAAAATTAAATCTTTTAATACGATTAAAGAACAATGGAAAACTACCGCCTACAATAGGTATTATAACACAATTATAGGCGGTAGTTTTGCGTAGTTCTTATAGTTATTAAAGTTATAGACAAAAATGACAACTTAGTCTACCAGAGAACATGAAAAAATTATGCAACAAACGTGATTAAAATTTAAATGTATAATAATTATGTAATATATAATTTACCTAAATACCTCTACTCTATACCTAATTTAACATAAAGTGTAATACGCACTTTATAATAAGTTGGGTATATATTCGACAGACATTTCAATTAAAAGTTTTTGTTTTTATAATTATTATATACACGAAATACTTATAGAATACATAGTTACTCGTAGAATAAAAAGTTATATTAAAAAGTTTTTCGATGTGCTTGTGCATCTCATTTTAATCGACATCTACACTTCTACACTAATAATAAAAAGAGGAAATATTTGTTTGTTTGCACTGAATAATAGTCCAAACTACTGGACCGATTTGAAACATTATTTTACCATATTAGAATCCTACATTGTCCATGATGAACTTAGGTTATAGAAAAAATAAAAAAAAAATTACGTGTGGACTCATGTGTCGTCTATCCGGCTGTGCGAAGACGGGGCAGGCCGCTAGTTATTTATATGGAACATCCATATTTCATTTCATATTTTAATGTGTAATTTATGAGATTAAAATAAACTGTATTTTTTTTCTTTTCAGGTACTAATGCTGCTAAATTGGATGGTTTGGTAAACTATAAAACTTAGACATAAATAAAAACTTCACTTACATTGATATTTTGGGATATCGGTTTAATCAAAAAAGTATTTAATTATACGTTTGCAACGGCATTTACAAAATGGCTGTTTCTACGAAAAAAATGTAACATTTTAAAAATACAGAACAAAGGATTTTACTTTTGGTCCGTTTTATTTAAATTTACTAGTATTTTTGCAATTCTGGTAGCGTTGTCGTTAAAATTATTAATGCGGAAAGTTAATAAATAAACTAGGTAAGTATATATCTGCAAGTTTTTTTTTTACTTTGCTTTATCCGCTTTAGCTGACACATAAAAAAAGCGTTGCTGTATGCTTCTCTTATGTGTGATCTAGAGTTTTATAAAATTGCATTCAAAAGTTTTTGCGTGAAGAAGTCCTGAAAAACCATAAAAACATTTTCACATCAACACAAACCTTCACATTCTTATTAACAATCCTTACTAATATTATAAATGCGAAAGTGAGTTTGTTTGTTTGTTTATTTGTTTGTTTGTTTGTTACGCTTTCACGCCGTAACTTCTGAACCGATCATCATGAAATTTTGCATACAAGTTCTCTGGAGTACGGAGAAGGACATAGGCTACCTTTTATCCCGGGAAAAAGTACTATTCCCGAGGGATCGATATTGACGCGGGCGGAGCCGCGGGCAAAAGCTAGTTTGACAATAAATTTCAAAGGTAGCTTCAGCTTTATGTATAATCTTCAAAGTTAACATCAGTTTTTTAATAGTAAGTTAACAATTATGGTTTAGCCGTGTGGTTTTCGGCAGAGTAGAATAGGACCACTCCAAGTCTTCCCGTGGATGTCATAAGAGGCGACTTAGGAAATACGAGCTAAACAAAGCTCATAAACATCAAAGAGACCTTTCCAACCCGTCTGGCCAGCGAGGAGAGTGTAGGCCAAATCCTCTGTCTGCTCTGGCTAAGTGTGGCTCCGGTAGTACAGTGAGGGTCATGCTCCTGCAGTGGAGACTAAAAAGACCTGATGATGATGAATGATGGTTTTTAGCTGCAAAGCCTATTGAGTAGAAATACAGATTCATGCCATTTAAACATCATCAAAATTGGTTCTGTAGTTTGTTTGAAGTCGTTTTTTTATATGAATGACTAGTTGTTGCCCGCGACTTCGTCCGCGGCAATTTCTGTTATTATAATTAACTAGTTGTTGTCCGCGACGTCGTCCGCGGCAAATATCTGTTATTATGATTAATTGGTTTTGTGTTAGTATAGATGAACAATTTTCCCCCGTTTTCAAAACATTTTTTTATTGATGCTTTGCTCCTATTAGTCGCAGAGTGATGTTGTATAGCCTAAAGCCTTCAATAAATGGACTATCCAACACAAAAAGGACTTTCCAATTTGAACCAGTAGTTCCTGAGATTAGCGCGTTCAAACAAACAAACTCTTCAGCTTTATAATATAAGTATAGTATATATTGAAGAACCGAAGTAATACCTACTCCTCCGCAAATGCTCATTGAGGCCACAAATCGATCCAATACGAGTAGTCACTATGAATAAACATTAAACATTTAGTGCGAAAAGATTAATTATTTATGTGCCAGTTATCGGAGGTCAATACGGTTCAGTTCTAATCACAAAGCCAAATCTATTTGTTTGGCAGTGAGGCCTATGAATTAAGGATTAAATCAATCGGTCGATGGGTATATTAATATAGAAAAAACATTTCTATAGTAACAAATACCCAATATGGCTATATTTTAAAGCATCAGTTTTTCAAACAAGATTTCAAAGTAAAATTAAAACATTGCTCAACAATTTATAGCCAGTGAAACTCGGTATAATCATATAAATAACTCGTGAGTAGTCACAGAAGGTGACGGCTGAAAATCAGTGTTGTACTAGGTCATGCATATGGCGTAATACTGAGCCGTCACCTTTTGTAACACCGACGGCACCGCCTTATAATCTTCTTAATATATATAAATCTCGTGTCACAATGTTTGTCCTCAATGGACTCTTAAACCAAGTGGTTTAGGAGTCCATTGAGGTCAAACATTGTGATTGTGACAAAAATTGAATTTTATTATAATCGGTTAAGTAACCGATTATAATAAAATTCGCACACCATGTGCAGTTCGATCCAACTTGAGAGATAGGATAGTTTTTAACTTATGGCGAAACGAAGTTCGCCGGGGCAGCTAGTATCTTTATAATTTTGTTTTTGTCTTATACTGTCCTTTTTTGTTTGTATTGTGTGTGCCATTGTCATCAGCATCATCATATTGAGATCTTTTTAGTCTCCACTGCAGGAGCATGACCCTCTCTGTACTGCCATGGCCGGAGCAGACAGAGGATTTGGCCTACACTCTCCTCGCTGGCCAGACGGGTTGGAGAGGTCTCATTGATGTTTATGAGTTTTGTTTAGCTTGTATTTCCTAAGTCGCCTCTTACGACCTCCATGGGAAGACTAGGAGTGATCCTATTCTACTCTGCCGGAAACCACACGTGTGCCATTGTGTATTGCAATAAATATTTTTTATTTCATTTAATTTCACAGAGCCACTAGTTTTATTCTAACGAAATCAAAAACAAACACGTTTCTTTTACAATCAGATCATTGGTTACAGTTCTGCTTGGTCACAAAATTTCATGGTCATCATTATCAGGTCTTTTTTAAACTTCATTACAGGAGGACGACCCTCTCTGTACTACTAGAGCCATACTTGGCCAGAGCAGTCAGAGGACTTGGCCTACACTCTCCACGCTGTTTCCTAAGTCGCTTCTTACGACATCCACGGGAAGACTTGGAGTGGTCCTATTCTACTCTGCCGGATACCACACGGCTACATAAAATTTAGATTCATCGAAAATAAGCATTCATTTGCTTTAATTTGATAAATTGAGTTCCATTTCAGGATTGGGGTTAGTTCGCTGTCGCACTGGAGCCAGGTTCAATTTCCGCTTCGGAACAAATAGAGTCTGTTTAGTGAATAGCGATAGTGTGAATGCTATGACCTCGAATCATACAGGGTGTTTGGTAAATGAGTTGAAAAACTGATATCTGATACTTATATTAATTGACAAGGCAAAGATGTATTGTTTTTTCCTGGCCAGTCGGAACACGAAGGGTTCCGGACCACCATACAATCTTTATCAGCGAAAAACGGTCAAAAACACGTTGTTTGTATAGAATATCATTAAAATCATTAGCTCTTTTAAGTGACATATGAACATTTGAAGATTCTACTTATCATAATAAGTTCAGTAGATCGAATATGTGATGGACGTACGGACAGTGGAAGCAGTGCCGGCGTTTGCACTACTGGCGCCCTGGACGAGATTTTTACGAGCGCCCCCTTTTATTGGAGAAGAGGAGGATGCAATGCGGTTGAATCACGCTGCCCTGCGTCCTGTGCCCTTGCTTGGTTGTTTGTTATTCGTGTGTGTAAGTGGCCAAAAATCTGACTGATGACACCAGTGTGTCAGATTTTTCAAGCTGCCTAAAGTCCTCTGGCATAGCTTAACGACTGCAATCAATGATGACAACCGGTACCCTTCTTTTGGCCTAACGGCTTAACGTTCCTTTTTTGCTTGGTGGGGGTGCCCCTTCCGTATCCAGCGCCCTATAGCTACCAACAGCGGCGGTCGCCCAAGCGCGCCCTATCCTAACGCCACTACTGAGTGGAGTCTTAGTAACAGAAATGAAATACCTAGGGAACTTTTGATCAACTAACTTTTGAGCTAACTAAGCAAATAACTATTGAGATATTCGAAGTAAGTTTGGATTCCGACCCAGCTTTAGCACAAATTATATGCCTCCGGGCTTAGTAAAAGCAAAGGTATAGAAAACAAGTGTTAATTTATTCAGTAAAGTCTAACGTAACGGAACAGCCAAAACAAGAAAAACAATCAAACTATTTAGCCTTGGCTCTTCGTTACGGCAAACTTTTATAGACCCTTAAGTTTGTTTTTGTGAAATTAAACTGGCTATTTTTCCAGTCAGTTGGAGCCAAGTGTATACACTCAAACATTTTGTTGGATAATTCTATGGATGAAATATCTGAATTTAGAGGATAATATGCCATTTTAAAAGTAATAGTTTGTTTTTGCTAACAATAGATTGTCATTGATCATCCCCACTCTTCGTCCAAGTCCCCACTCTTGGACAAATAACCACTAAATAGGAAAACATAATACCATAGTATCACGGGTTTTCCCTTACGGGGTAGGCCGCCTAGTTCTATAAGACCTTATGACCACATTTAGATGAAGATGATGAGATGTTGGATGGAGAGTAGATGAAAAATGGAATCAAAATAGTGATGGGTTGCTAGACGCATCGCCTATTGACATAAATCGAAAAAAAAAAACAAGAAAATATAATAGGTCCTTAGCAACTTAATATGTTTCTGAAACTCCTAAGTTTTTAAAAATTATAATCTTTATTCACACAAAAAATTATAAAACAAAAAGTAACAAATGGTTATTTTGTATTATTATTATCTTTACTTATCGGTACATTTTTGTATAAATTGTTTATAATTTCTAATATTTTAACATGTCAAATATTGTGAATCATGGGACATGTCCTCTTTGCCCGGGTACCTCTCGTCAATATGTGGTTCCCAGGGGATTAGCTGTACATATAAGTCGCATGCACAGGCATGACGGGACTGACACCAATACTAATACGAGCCAACAACCACAGACCCAGGGGACAAATGTGCAAAATCAACTTGCAACTTTGCCCACATTAAGAAAAAATATACTTGTTTTGAAACATATACCAAAGGGGGCGAGACACTTAGCGGCAGGTAAATTGGCAACTATCATACAGAATTGCATACGAGATAATAGTATTGAAGCTTGGTTTTCTCTTCTCTCGTTTTCTTTCACTGCTCTAAAAGTGCCTACACGCGGGGGTGGTACTTCGCTGACCTCTAAAGTTAAACATAACATCGACAGTACAAATGACATAAGCGGCAGCGATTCCCAGATAAAAGGGACGAAAACATATTCTCGTATTAGGTCTATCGAGACAAAGGTTTACGATGGTGATCTAAAGGGTGCTGTCCGTCTTCTGTTATCAGATTGTTCTCTAGCCCCTTATAATGTGGATACAAAACGTGCATTATTAAAAAAACATCCAACACCTTCCCGTAGCTTATGTTTGCCAACGGAACCCAATAGTTCAAATATTTGTCTCTCTGTTACAGCTAAAGATGTCTTGAATAGCTTGATGACCTTTCAGACGGGGTCGGCACCCGGATTAGATAGTCTACGTCCGGACCATCTGAAGGAACTCACCTCTGCTTCAGCAGGTGACAATGGGACCCGTCTATTAGAGGCTCTAACGAGTATGTGTAACTTTCTTTTGAAGGGTTTGCTTAACCCTCAAGTTTGCCCGTATTTATACGGCGCGTCTCTATGTGCTTTGAAAAAGCGTGAGGGAGGAATCAGACCAATTGCCGTGGGTAGTTCTATAAGGCGTTTGGTGTCTAAGTTAGCTTGTAGTGCAGTGAGACACAGTACATCCCTCTACTTACAGCCACACCAGTTGGGTTTTGGAACACTGGGGGGCTGTGAAGCTGCTATTCATGCGACAAGATTTTTTGCTACTACGAATAAAGACTCTAATAACGTTATACTGAAGTTGGATTTAGAGAACGCCTTTAACAGCTTAGAACGAGATGTTATGCTAACCGAAGTTCTTGACCGTACGCCAGAGCTTTATCCATACCTTTTTCAGTGTTACGCATGTCCAAGCCATCTTGTCTTTGATGGAACTACGATATCGTCACAGGTCGGTGCTCAGCAAGGGGACCCTTTGGGTCCACTAATTTTTAGCCTCGCAATCCAAAAAGCTATTGGTACTCTAAGGTCACCTCTGAATGTCTGGTACCTAGACGATGGTACTTTAGGAGGTCCTCCGGAGATTGTATCAGAAGATGTGCAGTTTTTAGTGCAGCAATTTGAGGCGCTTGGTTTGCGCATTGGCACTGGCAAATGCGAGTTATTTTTATGTGGGGAAGAAGCACGTTCTTCCGTACCGCGCTTAGAGGCGTTGATGCCCGGTATAAAAATTCTTCACAAAAGTAATTTTTATCTTTTAGGTGCCCCAATTTTTGAGGAAGCAGTCCCAGTCTCAATTAAGGACAAACTAACATCTTTTGTTGCCTCACACGAGCGTCTGAAATGTTTATCTTCGCACGTCGCTTTGGTGTTGCTTCGCAATTCTCTGGCGATTCCTCGGATGACCTATATTCTTAGAACAAGTCCAACTTGGCTATGTCCTAACGAGGTCAATCAGTTTGATGATGCATTACGTTCAATTCTGGAGGTCATAGTGAACGTTGAACTTGACGAATTTCAGTGGATGCAGGCATCTTTGCCCGTGAGGCATGGCGGTATTGGTATTCGGCGCTTGTCGGAGGTTTCGTTGCCGGCTTTTCTGGCGTCCTCACATGGGGTAATTAATTTAGTTGCTAAAATACTTAATATTAATGGTGACGGATTAATTTTGCCCCATGTAAGGGATGCTTTGACGACCTGGAGTGCGAGGTACCCGAATGCGTCCATTCCGGAGCGGCCGGAGATTCAAAGGTTATGAGATGAGGCAGGAGCTCGTGTTATTTTAGGAGATTTAGAAGGAAGAGCCAATGGTGCACATTTGGCACGTATTAAAGCCTCAGCTCAACCAGAATCTGGAGCTTGGCTACAGGCTCTCCCGTCACCTAACATGGGTACATTGTTAGACAATGACTCTTTAAGGACGGCCGTGGCATTAAGATTGGGCTGTGCCGTATGTGAGCCACACCGCTGTGTCTGTGGAAAAATGGTAGAGGCAGACGGGCACCATGGTCTTGGGTGTGCGCGAAGCGCGGGTCGTTTATCACGGCATTACGCAATGAACGACATAATACGTAGAGCGCTGATATCGGCAAATATTCCGTGCCAGCTAGAGCCACCAGGCCTGTCACGCACGGATGGAAAGCGACCCGATGGAATCACATTAATACCGTGGCAAAGAGGACGAAGTTTGTTATGGGATGCGACGTGTGTCTGTACTTACGCGGCGTCCTATCTTCCCAATACCATGCGATCACCTGGAGCAGCGGCGAAAGTGGCAGCTGGACACAAGTCGTCCAAATATTCAGTTTTGTCCACTCAATTTGAGTTTGTACCAGTCGCCGTAGAAACTGCAGGGCCATGGTGTCCAGAAGCTAAGAACTTCATTGGGGAAATAGGACGACGTTTTTTTTTTTTTTTTTTACAAAATTTGAATTAGGCATTTGTCTCCCATCTCACCTGATGGTAAGTGACGATGAAGACGAGGATGTTACATGCCTATCCAAGAGATACCCATTTATTCTACTTTTGAATGTCCCGGGACTGTACTTGTTTGGGAATATAGACGCAGGCAGTTCATTCCACACCTTAGCTACTCGAACCAAAAAGGAACTGTCAAAGCGTTTAGTTCGACTCTTTGGTATTCCAACGATAAAAGGGTGAAATTTCAATCTGCGCCTCGTAGTCCGATGGAGGAATGGTGAGGGTTCAACGACGTTTGAGAGACAAAGGCTATGACCACCGCTCCGGATGGTACTTGGTTCAAAGATTATCCATAGCCATCCAAAGAGGAAATGCTGCTAGCATAATGGGTACTTTTGAGCCAGGTACAATTCGGGGTGGCATTTTTGACTAATTTTTTTTTTTTTTTTTTTTATATATTTGTTACTTTTTGTTTTAAAAATTTGTATGTTCGATGTGACATGCTGAAAACACTATCCTAAATATTATTACCTTAGTACCAATAGGATATACTTATTCATACCCTACAAGAAATACACTGCTCCTGAGAGATTTTTCAAAAGTGAGTGAATTAATTAGCATGGAAATATTGCAGTCTAATAACAGTCCAAAAAGGTGCAATTTACTTAATACTAGATATAGGTATTTTGTGCATCAGGAATAATGTAAGATAAGATCTAATGGTAAAAGAATTTTTCAAATAGAAGTTACGGAGCATATTTAATCCAAACAAAGAATCTAATCCTTCCTCTTCAAATTATCAGTGAAGATAATTGTGCTTCTGATTGATATGTATCTTATGTGAAAAATGCAACACTGATCATGATGTTCAACGATTAGTAATCGCAATAGATGTAAAATAATTCTGCACGCTGTACAAGTATGTACACAAGTACAGCCAGCCTTCAAAAGTGGAGTCATAATTTGTCCATTTGTAAAAATCTGAGGCATCATGTTAATAGGCGATATGGCTAACAACCCATCACTATTTTGATTCCGTTTTTCAGCTAATGCCCACCAACATGCTAAACGTGGCCTTCAGGTCTTATAGACCGAGATTTGTAAATTGAAATTGTATAAGTATAACATGACATCAGAAAAAAAAGAAAAGAAAAAAATATAAAATATCATACAAAGCCCTTCAGGCAAGTAGGCGACCAATACTGTTGAAAAGAGTTTCTTTCGGCGTCTTCTTCTTTGCAGTGGTCGGTTCCGAAACGCTAGTAGTTTGTAGCTTTTGAACAATAATTCATAATTTGAATATAATTTAATAAGTACCTATTATTTAAAATGTGAATTGGCCTATTTTCTGAATAAATCTTTGAATATTTTGTCTACCCCGCAAGGGAAAAAGACGTGATACTATGTATTTATGTATAACTAGCCCGCGGCAATTTTCATACAAACTTTCAGCCCCTATTTTATCCCCTTGGGGTAGAATTGATCAAAATCCTATATATCCATAACATCTACCTGCATGCCAAATTTCAGCCAGATCCATCCAGTGGTTTGGGCTGTGCGTTGATAGATCACTATGTCAGTCAGTCAGTCACCTTTGAGTTATAGATATTTAGATTTGTCATCCAGTTATTATGAGAAATTATGATACCAATTTTGAAGCTAACTGTACATACAATACATCCCATCATCTATTTAAAAACCCGTCGCCTACATAATTTACATACGCGAAAAAATACTCAAGTACATGAGAAATGTACTTTCATCAAGGGCTCGGCACGCATAATTTTATTTCACGTTGAATACGATAAATGACGCGTTTTAAAATAAAAGGGTGAGTTTCCTTGTTTACTTTATGATTCTCTCAGTTTTGGCTCTGCTCTAGGAATATTTACAGGATTCAATTTTATTACAACACTACTTTGTGTGTGTGTTTTTGGAGTGAAAACTTCTTTAGCAGCGTTTTGCACTTTTTGGGATGGGTAAAAAATGTTAATTTAGTGGCATAATAATATAGCGAGCTTTTTATCTCACGTTGAATACGATAAATAACGCGTTTTAAAATAAAAGGGTGGGTTTCCTTGTTTACTTTATGATTCTCTCAGTTTTGGCTCTGCTCTAGGAATATTTACAGGATTCAATTTTATTACAACACTACTTTGGGTGTGTGTTTTTGGGATGAAAACTTCTTTAGCAGCCTTTAGCACTTTTTGGGATGGGTAAAAAATATTAATTTAGTGGCATAACAATATAGCGAGCTCCTCCGTGGCACCTTCTTCTGTCTTTCCGGAGGCACGTTAAGTTGTTGGTCTCGGCTGTCATCACTGATGGAAGTCATGAAGCTATGTCAGATGCCTTTAGGCAGCTTGAAAAATCTGACATCAGTGTTGGCTACATACACACACGAATAACAACAACAACAGTTATTTAGTGTAGCAAGAGTTTATTATTTGTTTATAATAACTATAAAATTAAAATATTGACATTTACCTTTGATCATTAGCACAAATAAATTTTAGGTACAAATAACATTGTCTCTGGCGTTTGATGTTATTTACTGAATACTCCATACATCCTTAATTCCCATTCCAATTAATATGAGACAATGTGTTCCCTTCATGTCTACAACGACATGAAAGGAAAACATTGCCACATATTAATTGGGATGAGATTTAAGGGATTAGTTAGACTATAACGGATTGTTTTCCTTTAGTACATAAATCAAGAAGGACAGAAATCCAACAGCGTCTGTCATCCCGCTGTTAGAGCATCTCCCCCTGGTCATGATCTATCTACCTTAGGTTGACATGGAAGTCCTTGAACAGACTCCGAACTCAAGTCGACCGAAGCTGGAGAAGAAGAACATGAATAGGTGGGGTTACAGCTCTTATATTTCCTGTCCATGTGGTGCTACTCCTCAGACCATGGCACATCTGTTGTCTTGCCCTGTCCTACCACCTGCACACGCGAGGACCAATACAATGCAACTGATAACGCTGTGTCAGTGACAGAGTTCTGGTCAACACAAGTTAAATTCGCCCAAGTCAACATGATAAGAACAACAAGTATATAAAAAAAATGGCTCTGTGAGCTGGCAGACCTCACGAGGCTTTAGATGCGAGCGTCTGATGTTACTAATGTCAGTTTTTGATGGATTGAGGACACGGTTTTAAAATGTAAACAAACTGCAATTGGCCAATATTACACGTAAACAGCGCCAAATTTTCAAAAATTTTCGGTAACATATTCTCTTCGATTTTCTCTATCAAATTTCCAGTGAAAGTGCTGTGTTATTATGAAAAAACTATATGATCATACCTTGCGCCTGGACTTGGAGGTTAAGTTGTCCTATAATCCATTCAACTTTAACACTTTATTTTGTATTTACAGTTTATTATTAACGAGAGCTCAATTTGTACGTCTTTCTCGTTTGGCAGTTTTTTGACAGGCCAGACATAAAGAGGTCCGTGCTAAGTCCCGTTTATATACATAATTATGTGTTTAAAGCGCGAAATTTAAAAAATAATATCTATGCGCGGCGACCACTTTAAACGAGGCGCATATGATTTATCAGTCATTTGTTCAGAGCTAAGAAGAATAAAATTGGCTTGCAATGGGTTCTGTAGTTATCTATACAAAAAGGTGCCTCGAGCTAAATTACACAGTATCGCAGCTTCTTTTTTAATTCGATCACTTTGGAAATGTATTCAAATAAATATCAACTGTTGATATTTATTTGAAATACATTTCCAAACTACTACTAGTACTTATTATGTAATATTATACGTAATTATTGTAAAATGCGCAAAATTTTACGAGAGTCAGTTGAGAAATGCGACCTATAGAGGAGAACAATAGGCTTGTTTCCTTAAAAAATGTAATAAGTCCGTCAGTTAGATATTCAAAAAATATTGGACACGTATTTTTTCTTTTGTCGATTAAACAAAAAATGATAAAGATATTAGCCCTTTGAAGTTCCGTGTGACGTCATAGTTTGTTACAATTTTTAGCAAACTTTGACGTCACGAGCCCCCACTCCTGAACTTTGATGCGCTTTATCTTTATTATTTATTGTTTATTTGACAAAATAAAAAATACGTGACCAATATTTTTTGATTATCTAACTGACGGACTAATTGTTTTGTTAGTATTACGACCCAGGAAACTAGCCTATTGGACAGCGGGACATACGGACTTTTCGCCCAAGCTGAAAGCGTCTCCACGCTTCGCTAACGCTTCGCGCTCAGGTCAACAAGTAAAATTCGTCCTCTCATGACTGCATTCTCATCAAACATGAAACAAAAAAAAAATTGGTTGTCTGTAAAGCCGGTTTACGGACGAAATATTTATGTGATAACGGTGAGAGATGGATGCGTAGTATCTCTACTACTACTGCTGGAATGTGACAACAAAACAAAAACAATAACTACTATCCCCACGCAAGCCTCTCAAAGGACCGGGGTCGGTGACCGGAACGAGACATTTTTCGTGCATGCAACCGGTGTTCATCAATTTGTAAGACATAATCACGTAAAAAAGATTCGAGAACTTATTTAACTTTGTCCTATTTTTACTTCTGTGATATTTTTTCTATCGATCCATCAAACGTGGAATGCTGGTCTTAGTGCATGCAGTAAATCCTCTGAGTAAATCCTTTATAATAATTTATCAAGAAAAATATAAATTAGCATTTTCTTAACTCAAATACTTATTTCAGCTATATAATCCAACAAAATTGTGGCGTCTTTCATTTGAGCCAAGAGTCTTCTCAAGACTCTTGGCTCAAATGAAAATAGCCAAATTGATTCCACTTAAACTAACTTGAGGGTCTGTTAAAGTTTCCCGTAACGAAGAGCCCAAGGCTAAATAGTTTAGTTATTTATATTCTTTTGGCTGTTCATAAGAATTTACTGAATAAATTTGACAAAGAGTGCGAAAGGGAATCCTAATACTAAGCCTCTGATGTCCGTCTGGTCGTCAGTCCGTAACGGGGCTGTATCTATGGACCTGTAATAAGCACGGAGTAGCTTGAGATATTTTGTATTCCACTCGCGGTCACCCATCCTCGTATGGCAGCACGGGGTTGCTTAACATGCGTAAGCGCTAATAATGCTCACGCCCACTGAGCTATCGAGCTTCATATACATTCTATGATAACTAAAGATGAAATATGACTATAGCATAGCTTGGTCCGGGGTCTGGGGTTGTCCGGGTGTACTGTACTGCTTCTGGATCCACTACCCTTCCCACGTTTAAACAAGAGGTTTTGATCGGCAGCAGCGTCGGAACCGAAATAAGCAGAACAGACTGCGCTCACCAACCGTCTGCCAAGTGTGATGAGTATAGCAAAACCGCCCAGCGAAAAAAATCCTTGGGGAGGCTTGTGTTTTTGTGACCAAGATGATGATGATTATGTGCAAAATAAAGCTAAAACATTTGGAATTTTATCAAAATCATTCAGTAGTTTTTGCGTGAAGGAGGAATAAACATTACATCCATATCACAGAACTAGCTGTTGTCCGCGACTTCGTCCGCGGCAATTTCTGTTATTTTGATTAATTAGCTTTTTTACTGGTTTATAAAGAAGAATATTTTTTCTCCTTTTTAAAAAAATAATAATATTCATGCTTCGTTCCAATTGATCGCAGCGTGATGTTTTATAGCCTAAAGCCTTCCTCAATAAATGGACTATTCATCACAAAAATAATTTCCCAATTTGAACCAGTAGTTCGTGAGATTAGCGCGTTCAAATAAACAAACAAACTCTACTTCTTTACAGCTTTATAATATTAGTATAGATTAATATAAATACTAACGTACGCAATAGAAACTCGCAGTGTATTCCGCAATATGGCGTCCCCTTACCTCTACCACGTTCTCTGGTGTATTTGATAGCTTTGGAAAACAGGGTAGTTACTCATAGTTACGCGGACTTACACGGCGTCTCTTATTAGTACATTCGTACTTCAATTCAATCTGCGGTTGCTGCCCTGATTGTTAACTCACACAATGACGTATGTAAAGTTATTAAAATTTCGTTTGTAGTACCCAGTATTAGGCATAAATATTACTTCATTTGTTTATAGTACCCTACCTGTGTTCATGCACCCTCGCACATCGCTCGGTTACGCTTGCTATCGAGAAATACGTGAGAAATACTTACAAGAAATGTAAGTTTCTCGTTTTATGACACTACCTGTTGCCTACGACTTTATCCACGTAATTAGTCGTCAGTTTGTTATTCTAGTGAAACTTTTTAAAATTGATAAATATCATTAAAATTCATTCAGTAGTTTTTGAGTATAGGAGTTATAAATATCAATCAATTTCGATGGCGGCTCTGATTGTTAACTCTCATATTGACGTAAGCAGGGATGTAAAATTTTCGTTTGTAGTAGTATTAGGCATAAATATTACTTCATTTGAATAAAGTGCCATACCTGTCTTCATACACCCTCGCACATCGCTTGGTTACACTTGTTATCGAGAATTACTTGAGAAATGCTTTCAGGAAGTAAGTTTCTCGTTTTATGACACTACCTGTTGCCTACGACTTTATCCGCGTAATAAGTCGTCAGTTCGTAAGTGAGGCTTTTTAAAATTGTTAAGTATCATCAAAATCCTTTAAGTAGTTTTTGAGTAAAGGAGTTACAAATATCAATAAATCTCCAAAATATAATATTAGTTTACTTCTATCAGATGTAGGTATTTAAAAGACATGATATCAAAATCGAACCCTCAAATATACTCAGCGGCCCCAATAATTAAATCAGCGATTCATAGCACCCGATCGCTAGTCGGTTCATGAAAAATGCAGCGCGGCAATTTGCACGATGCTGAGGTGGATAATTCAGACTTTTTACGTCGCCGGATAACACTCATAATCGAGAAATACCTTTAGAAAATGGTCGGAGTTTCTTATTCGCATATAAAATGAGAGACAAATGCGAATCCAATGCGGTTTCACGTATAGAATATTATGTTTTTTTTTTTATACCACTGTACATTTACGAACAAGTAAACCTATTACTTATTCGTAGTACATACTCGTACATACATAGGTACATACATATTATCACGTCTTTATCCCTTGCGTAAAGTCATAAGACCGAAAGGCCACGTTTAGCGTGTTGGTGGGCGTAAAAGTGAAAAACGGAATTAAAATTAATATAAACGTATAAAACAAAGTCGCTTTGCGATGTCTGTACCTATGTATTATGCTTAGATCTTTAAAACTACGCAAATGATTTTGATGCAGTTTTTTCCAATAGATAGAGTGATTGAAGGTTTATATACATTTGTCGCACCCGTGTGAAACCGGGTTAGGTCGCTAGTTTAATCTACTATTTCTTTTCTGATTTAGCAATGCTTTTCGTTTATGTCATAGATCTGTTGTTAATTAGAGTTATTATCCTAAGATTGCTAACGTTCCTTATCAAATTTCATGATTTAAATACGGAAAAGTATATTTTTCCAATTTTCTTACAAGTGTTCAAAAACTAGTCACGAGGTAATCGGATGCCCATGGGCAGCTGCAACAACAGGGTGTAACAGGAGCTTTCATGGAGTTGGAAGAAGGACATAGGGGGAGAAAATAGGGGGAAGGATGGGCCTCCAGGTCTCTCATTGAACGAAGCATAGAAGTGGTAAAGCTAATACTCAAACGTCGATTTTCTGTCAGAGTGTGGTACTTCCCCGGACGAGCCGGCCCATCATGCTAGTAGCATACATAGGTACATACATATTATTACGTCTTTATCCCTTACGGGGTAGACAGAGCGTAAAGTCATAAGACCGAAAGGCCACGTTTAGCGTGTTGGTGGGCGTAAAAGTGAAAAACGGAATTAAAATTACATACTCGTAGTATAAAACAAAGTCGCTTTGCGATGTCCGTACGGAGCTCCAACATACTTATTAAACCCTAAAAACAAACCATATACAAGTAGGTATATTTCTACGCAAAAAGCTTCAAAATAAAGTTGAACCTAACATACGAGTATGTTAATGTTATTCGATTTTGAGCACTACAAAACGGATGGGACTCACAAAGTGTTCCGATTCCAATCCAATCTGCACGGAGTACCTCCTAAGTGTTTACTCGTATAACACGGCGACGGTTTAAAGAAAAGTCTGCCCCTTTTCAACCGACTTCAAAAAAAAGTGGAGGTTATCAATTTGGTTATGTTTGTTACCTCATAACTTTATGACCAATTTGAAAAAAATATTTTTTCTTAGGAATGGTGTATTTCTAGTTAGTCCCATTTAAATATCAAAAATATGGTGAAAAAATTCCACGCGGGCGGGGCTTGAACCTGACACCTTAGGTCTCCCTTAGGACCTAAGGTCTCAGGTTCCAACCCCGCCTGCGGTATATACTACACCGCTCTGCTGCAGCGGCACAGAACTGTTATGCGAGACATTTATTTTATAAAGGCCAAGATAGGGCCAAAATTAGTGTAAATAAAATTAGTATCATTCTCAAAATACTACACCTAAACCCAGCAATCATTAAATCTACTATAATATTTAAAAAAAAATTATAGTAGGATAAAACAGGTATGCTATTATTAAATGTAAATAATATCTTAGTTTTAAGGTTGTCACAGCTACAAATAGTGTTGTAAAAATTCGAGTCCGGGAGTCTATATTTGCAAAACTTGACCAATTTGCATACTTGGTAGACTAAGACATTTGTAAGTCAGAGTCGAGTCGAGCACGAGTCGTCAGAGCACGGACTTAAGTCGACTATATACTGGCAACAGGTAGACGCTTGAAATATTTACAGAATATTAAGTACATATACCTACATCATATTTTTAAAATAACAGTGATTAAAACTAAATATGTACAATATAAACATAAAGTGAAAAAAAAAGGAGCACTAGAAAGAAATTTCTTCGAAATCTTCCCCGTGTGGCATGGTGGCAAGAATGCTGGCCGCGTTCCCCCGTTGGATAGCTATGCTAATCCGTTGGGCGAAAAAGCAGCCAGCCCTCTTATACTATATACTTGAGTCGCAGTACCAACTCGAGTTCGAATACCAACCTAATAAAAATACATTGTCTGGCTGAAATAGAATAAACTTTTTGTTTCTGTTACGTACTTGGTAACACTAGTACTTTAGTAGTTTAATATATATAAACAAACTCAAAATAACTTCTACTCAACAAACTCTCCAGTATAACAAATTAAAACATTACAATAATAAATGTATTTGATATGAATAGTCTATTTGATATTAATAATACACTACACATAACTTAATTTATCACCACCTTTAAAATAGCTACTTACCAGACTCGGCCCACTCATTCCATAATCAGACTCGAGCACTTATACCGAACTCGAGTCTACTACGGAAGCTTGAATATAACTAACACCAGCAGTGTAGTCTCTATTTATGAGTCAAGTCATGTGATTTACAGTCGAGTCAGAATATTCAGACTCCCAAACTCGAGTTTTTTACAACACTATTGATGCACATTTCTAAGTAATCAGATTTGAATATTACCTATATTAAAATTAAAGTATTTCTCCCCGCGACATGCATCGTACATTCAGTCCCCTAATGGGCAAAAGCGTTAATCCTAATAAGGCCAGTTGAGGCCAAAAATAATTAATTGGCTGCGTTTTATACAATAAGGTTCGCTAGGGTTAATTAAGCCTTAGTCCGGAAATATCTTTCCGGTCCCTTCCCGCCTTTTTGTTTAATTAATGGCATTTTTCAGTGTTAGTGTAAATAGGAATGTTATACAGGAAATACGGATGGCTATGTTTTAACCACATGTGGTTAGACGTTGATGTGGATTTAATTATAAATTACTAGCTTTCGGCCGCGGCTCCGCCCGCGTCAATGTCGATCCCTCGGGAATAGTTCTTTTTCCCGGGATAAAAGGTAGGTTATGTCCTTTTCCGTACACCAGAGAACTTGTATGCAAAATTTCATTATGATCGGTTCAGTAGTTACGGCGTGAAAGCGTTACAAACAAACAAATAAACAAACTCACTTTCGCATTTATAATATTAGTAAGGATAAGGACTAGGTTAAATGTACTTTTATGGAACGTGATGACGACCACTGTGGCTCAGTGTATTAGATGGAATGGATCTTTTTCAGATTGACCTGGATCTTGGATCTTTATCAGTATATGTATCTACTAGCTTTTGCCCGCGGCTCCGCCCGCGTTAATGTCGATCCCTCAGGAATAGTACTTTTTACCGGGATAAAAGGTAGCCTATGTCCTTCTCCGTACTTCAGAGAACTTGTATGCAAAATTTCATGATGATCGGTTCAGTAGTTACGGCGTAAAAGCGTAACAAACAAACAAACAAACAAACTCACTTTCGCATTTATAATATTAGTAAGGATAAGGATAGTAAGGAAAGGATAGTAAAATAAAGTATCGTTGAGCTAGTATCCCATGACACAAGTACGACATATTACAGTAGAGCTAGCTTAATACAAGATGAAATTAAATTAACTAGCGAACGTTTAAGGAATGACTCAGAATACGAATCTGAACAACTTTCAGTATGGGACCAACTTCTACATCGTAAAAAAAATTATCTATTCTTTCATTCAAATGTGAAATATCAACCTACTTGTCCCACATTCGCCTTGTCCAAAACTATAGTCGGCAATCCCGACGAAATAGCACGTGAGTGACCCGTTTTTAGTACAATATTAATTTACTTCAAACAAGGCCAGCACTGGGCACCGAAAACTTCATGTATTTGGCCTTAATATTCTTTGTATTGGTTGAGTCAATTCAATCATAGGAACTAATCTAAATGAGCCAATTTGCTATAACTACAAATAAAACTATTTCTCTTCCTCACAGAAATACAATTATTCCAGTCGCAAAAAGTTAATTTTACACGTTACTAAAGACTCGAAAGCGACTCAAACAGGATGTGTAAATTGCTGTTTCCTATTGCATAAGCAAGTTCGCTTCGGTGGCTTCAAATCACTCGAACTCATGCAAAATTCATAAACTACATATTTCTTTCACTGCTCATATGCAAAACGCGACTTTGAGCGAAGAAATTTGCAATATTTCAGAACTAACCTCAACGGGCACAAAGTGCAAAGCACAGATTGAATTACTATTAAAATTCAAATTTTCTGCTCAGTCTAGCATTATTTTGAAGTTTTTTCGTCCCGTTGATTTTTCATAATACGGGTATTATTTTGTATCAATATATCTCATTTCAATTAATTTAATGTTTTTTAGGGTTCCGCACCCAAAGAGTAAAAACGGGACCCTATTCATATAGCTCCGCTGTCCGTCTGTCTGTCTGTCTATCCGTCTGTGTCTCATAAACCGTGATAGTTGGACAGATGAAATTTAAGGGGGGCTCCCAACAAACATTTTCTTTTGCCGTTTTTTAAAATAATAGTGCGCGAGTCTGAGTAGCACTTGACCGATTTTTTGTATGTTTAAGAGGCCAACATATCTAATACATTAATTTCTAAATAGATCTTATATTTAGAAATTAATTTTAAATGTTTAATGAACGTTTTGAATCTACACACATTAAGTGCGCTGCGGGCTAGGCAAATACCGTGTCGTTTAAACCCCAAGAGGACACAGGCCGACTGTCTGGAATGTCCAAATAGGTGCAAATAATGTCTCGAGCATTTAATTTTTTCATTCAAATATTTAGGATAAACTAGACCCAGTTGTTTTTCACAACGTGTCAAAAATTGCCATTTTAAGCCATTTACCATTTTAACTTTCGTTGAGTTAGTATCCCATAACACAAGTCTCGAACTTACTTTGGGGCTAGCTCAATCTGTGTGATTTGCCCGTATATATTTATTTATTTATAACTAAATGTTAAACGCCTAATGAATCCATGGTATTGTTGAGCTATTTCAACAGAACTTATCACAAAAATATATCAAGATAGAATAGCGACGCGTGGCATTATTAAGAAAATACGCGTGTCACATTTTGTATAAGTCACCCCCCCCCCCCCCCCCCCCAATTTCAGGACATTAATGAAATAGCAATGACATGCACAGAAATAAATCGTCATATCGATAAACAGTCACCGAAATCAGTGTTTTTCTGTCTTACTATTCAAATAGGATATAAAAAGTAAAATAATAAGATAACGTTTAACGAATCTTGCACTACAAGTACATATATAAATTCTGTGACACAGTGCAAAACACGTATGTACTACCCAATGGCCGTTCTACCTTGATATATTTCTGTGGAACTTATATAAATACTTTTAAAAAGACGATCTTTTGATATACCAATGTATACGGGCGATGCCTCTTAATATTATTCTTGTAACAAGTTGTAAATATAGAAAAAAATTTATACACATCTATTAAAAAAAGAGTCTCACCAACAACATGCTTAATAATTATAGATCTGTTTGGCAATATTTACTTGGGTTGGGAGCGTCCCCCTAACCTAGGACACTGCTCTTGAATAAGTTGTGTCTAAATCGGCACTGAAATATTATACATTATATTGAATTAAATCTGTACGCCTTAAATGAATTAAAGTACTAAAAGTCTGTAAAATATTTGCAACCCTTAAAAGAAATGTTGTGATAATAAAACGCAGTCTCGTAGAGACAATAAAGTTTATTACCGTGATTATTTTTAAGATTTATATGATATTTTGGCAAAATTGTAGGGTGTTGGAACTGTAAACCATATCTAAATTCATAGGGAGCAACAAGTTAAATAAATAACATGAACGAAACGGTTTTCGCTCATTCTTTCACAAACATATCCAATTAAATTTCAGGAAGTAACCTGTTGACATAAATAAATATGGTTCTCTTTTAACTTTTTCTCAAAAAATACACTAGACATAGACTTATATTATTATAGCGGAGAGAGCGGGCAATACAACATTTTAATAAAGGCAGAAGTTCGCAAAATATTTGCAAGGAATTCCATTAAGATGGCGGACGCTACGCAAGTTAATTGAGTGAAAGAATACGGTGTGAAATAAAAACATTTATACCATGAGGTTAAGCTAAATAGTGTACGTTTTAAGAATTTTATTTATAGGGATTTTGGAGAAAGTCTTTATTTCAATCAATATAAGTTTACTTCTATTAGATATGTAATAGTAAAGAATTTAAGATTTTTTAAACGAGACTTTAGATTTCACTAAACCGCGGGACAGCAGGACTTAAACCCGCGACCTCGGTCTATGTACTGGAGAACTGTGTATGTGGAGAATTTCGGCGCCGAGATTGAATTGTGCGGTAACTCAGATGGCAGAGCATAGGTCGTACATAGACCTAGGTCGCCGGTTCAAGTCCCGCCCGCATGAAACTTTTTCATCGTATTTTATTTTTTCATGTATTAAGAGTATATCAAAATAGCGTTGTGAATGCAAAATAAAACACTTATAAAAATATTGCATGACTTCCTGCATATCAGTTGATTTTCAAATTCATTGTAAAATAAATAAATAAATATATACGGACAAATCACACAGATTGAGCTAGCCCCAAAGTAAGTTCGAGACTTGTGTTATGGGATACTAGCTCAACGATACTATATTTTATAACAAATACATATATAGATACACATCCAAGACCCAGGCCAATCTGAAAAAGATCATTTTCCATCTTGACCTGGCCG
Organism: Elegia similella; assembly: GCA_947532085.1. Lineage (NCBI taxonomy): Eukaryota > Metazoa > Arthropoda > Insecta > Lepidoptera > Pyralidae > Elegia > Elegia similella. The sequence goes on from OX383933.1 coordinate 9,250,551, forward strand.
GGGATTGCACCCGGTCGCGCTGTGTCGCAGGCTGGTGTGTTGACCGCAGCGCCACGGAGCTAGTCCTGGCGCAGCGGACTAAAATGAGTTGAATCAAATACCTCACTTATTAAAGTCGGGTCGTTGTGTAGGTGACGTAAGCCTTAATACGTATAAGGGGAAATGGGATATGGTGGAGAATTTCGGCGCCGAGATTGAATTATTGTGCGGTAGCTCAGATGGCAGAGCATAGGTCGTACATAGACCTAGGTCGCCGGTTCAACTAGATTTTACTGAATTAAAAAGAATAATAATACAATTAACTGGCATGCTGCCAATTTAATTAAACAAATAATAATAAAAGACATATTTTCACGACTTAAATATTTGATATACCTACTAGGTGGTATAGTATAGTAAAAATAAAACATATTCGTTGTTACGCGTTTTTACTATTTATATAAATATGCGTATACTTGCGTATATTACCATTTATAATAATAGCGTGTATAATATAATAAGTTTTCACTTTCGAAGTTACAATATAATTGGCAATTTAATTTAGGTAAGCTTCTCGTTAAAACTTAACTCATTTTACATTTTATAATTATATCATCTTCACAATGTTTTCATGTATAAAAATCTGCACAAAACACAAGTACAAATATGAGCTACTAGAATTTGCATCCAATTCATAAACAAAACAAGCAACAGAAATGTTTCTAATAAATTTCTGCTTATCGCAACTGCCAACGGCAACACTATTGAATTAAAACAGACGATCGGCGACAATTGTATTGGCGCGTCCATTGTGCGTCTGATAGTAACCTGTTTTCCATCGTGGTGTGTACCCGTCAATGTATTGTGCGGTGTACGAGAGAAACGCCGAGTCCTGCTATTGTTCGTAGGACGGCGCGGAACTAGGACGTTCATTGTCGGTGTAAAAAATGCAAGCCGTGGAAAATGTAAGTGGAAATGTTCAACTGTTTAGCTTTTGCTTGTTGTTAATTTTGTTGAACTAGTTTGTAAAGAATACTATTTGTTGTGGAAACATGTGGAAAGGGAAAATGAAAGTTACATGTTATTTTCTAACAAAGACCTAGAAAATGCTGGGTATTTAATTATTTCTATACTTATAAAACCAATTCATTTGCATACTTGATTATTTTGACAAATTTATTAAAGTTTGACCTATGTCTGTTCAATATTCAAAAGTTAGGTATGTACTAAATTACCTTTAATGTTTTAGAGAAATGTTTTTTAGGTATCAATATCCTAAAAGTAAAAACATGGAACGGACCCTATTCTGATGGTGTTGAATAAACTAGTTTGGCTCTAAATACGATTTTAAAAGTGCGGGTACGATATTTATATTTACATCTAAATTTGGGCTAATAGAGCATATTATGGCTCCGCTGTCCGTCTGTCAATCTGTCTGTCCGTCCGCCTGTCACCAGGCTGTATCTCATGAACCGCGATAGTTAGACAGAAATTTTTTCTGCCGTTTTTATAGATAACGGTATGGAACCCTTCGTGCGCGAGTCCAACTAGCACTTGACCGGTTTTTGATTTTACATATAAATATATTGATAACATCATGAAAGACGTGGGCTCTGTCTACCTCGCAAGGAAAAAAGACGTGATACTATGTATGTATGTATGCAACGTTTAGCAAAATAGAAAATAAATATTGACCATTAACTCTAGTGTTCATAACTCATAATCCAATCCATTTCTTATTTTCTTTTTCCAACCCAACCCTAATACTCGTAAGTATATCACATGGAGTTATCCAAACTCTCAAACTTTCTTCCACTATATCTCTCAGTTTATTATACTTTTATTATTATAAGTAGAATTATTTAATAATGCATATGGTTACCACATTAGTGTTTTAAGCGCCAATGACTGTAACAAGTACTCCAAGGGAGGTACCTAGTTACCTGTAGTACAGGTCTCTTAGGAGACCTATTTCAGGAACTAGTCTCTTCACAAGGCTTGCAAGTTCATTGTCATAGGTTAGTCTTATAAAATAAATCACTAGTAACTAAGATTTAATAAAAATGCTCTTGGATATAAATACAAAGTACAAAAGGCCGACGCCAAAATTTACGCGATCGTAAACCCGCCATGATTTGAAATTCAACAGTTGAAATGCATAACAAATCGAATAGGGATCTTGATCGACGTTATTGGTACTCCTACAATACAATGTAATGTAAAGGTCTATACACACAAAAGCTGCTTACACGTACAGAATCGAATAAGCAATACATGTCTGCACTTGCGTCCTCTAGAAGTACCTTGGTATATCAGATCGTATTACTGTATAATTACTATGGTCTCCACTGACGCGGAGTGGAGTGGAGAGGAGCTTAGAGGTGTACGAATTGACATTGGTCAAGTATTGTGATTGCACATTACTTGAAATCTCCGCCTTGGTTTAATGGAAATAGTCTTATTTTTTATGATTTTTTTTTATTTACGTTTTTATTGTAATTAAAAAAAAAACATGAATGAATGGAGGCCTCCGCTCAACCCCGGCGGAGAGAAGCGGACTAGTTAGTACGATGTCGAACTTTTGGCATAAAATTTTGGTTTCTATTTTCTTTCTATAGTACCTTACTTATAATAATTTAATATCTTTGTTCATTACGATTATTTTGACACTTACTGAATAGACATGATGTGTAATATACAAAATCTTACGACTTGCAATAATTCAAAGTTCTCAATTATGCCATGGACACAACATGGACAACAAAATTGCAGCATTGGTCCCATAGGAAAAGTTGTTCATATCGACTGGCTGAATCACCCCTTTAAGGGTCTAAAACGATTAAATAAAATTTCACAGTGTATATTTTTAGGTTAGTTTTTTTGTTTATTATTATTATTTTAATTAGGTCTTTTCTATAACTGAATATTGTAGTAATAATCTCGACCTATGATAATATAGATAATCTCTGTTAGTAAGCTCAGAAAGAGCATAGGTCATAAATCATATAACCTCATTATGCCGGTAAATCATATGCAGTTTCATACTAAATCAAATTGGACGCGCTAAAGATTGCCTACAATATTTCAACTTGTCGACAGGCCACGCGAATGGGCGGCGCACAAAAGCACATAAACCACCATTATACTGACGAATCATAGTAATTACGGTCACTATAATACTGGAAAATGGCTTAATAGAAGCACATTTACATAATAATGTTACCGCGAGGTATTTCCTATTCACAATTCGTTGAGGAAAATGATCTGGCGGTATATAGGTATTATAACACTGATAAGAGAGTAAAATCCTTTCCTTATTACTTTACTAATATTATAAATGCGAAAGTGAGTTTGTTTGTTTGTTTGTTTGTTACGCTTTTACGCCGTAACTACTGAACCGATCAGCATGAAATTTTGCATACAAGTTCTCTGGAGTACGGAGAAGGACATAGGCTACCTTTTATCCCGGGAAAAAGTACTATTCCCGAGGGATCGACATTAACGCGGGCGGAGCCGCGGGCGAAAGCTATTATGAAATAAAAGTAAGTCAATTAGGCACAAGGATCAGCGTTGGCTTTTGAGACTAAAAAATGGATTAAGAGAACTTATTTTACATTTATTTTTGGAGAGGTCCGTGGCACAGTGTTCAACACGCCAGTCTGTGACACGAGGGTTCCCGGGTTCGATCCCACGTCATCCTGGGTTCGATCCCCGGTCAGGTCATGATGGGTCTTGGATGTTTTATTTATATCAATATCTATTAGCTATCGTTGAGTTAGTATCCTACGACACAAGTTCACAACTTACTGTGGGGCTAGCTCAAATTGTGTGATATGTCCCTATATATTATTAAAGCACTTTTGAAAATTTATTTTGAATTATAAAATATTAACCAATGGGTAACTATTCCTTTTTCCGATGCGGAAGTAAGAGGGTTATGATTTTCAAATATATTTATGTACCAATGTATTTATATATGTAAGTGTGTGTGTACGGCTCGATAAATTTAATTTGAGAGGTGTATTAAGATTCGTCTTTGGGAGAAATGATGATGTAGCCAGTCAACATTTAATAAATAAATATATAGGAACAAAACAAAGAGATTGAGCTAGCCACATAGTAAGTTGTGAACTTGTGTCGAGGTATACTAGCTCAACGATACTATATTTTTAATGGATACTTATATCGATAAACATCCGAGACCTAGGTCAATCCGAGAAAGTTTATCATGACCTGACCGGTAATCGAACTTTGGAACCTTCGATACATGACACTTGCGGCACCACTGAGCCTCAGGCAGGAGTCGTGAAATAATCACGTTTTTTATTATAAAAAAATCTAGAAAATACAGTTCTAGTCGCAAGTCCTAAATAATACAAAAAAGTCTAATTTTGAAACTATATGACACGTATAATAAGTAACATTTAAATTTAGAATTAATTGTTCAGTAATGAAACGAAATTGATTTAAACATAAAAAAATTAACACTACTTTATTCGGAACAAAGCTTAAACTTCGATATTTTACTAGAAATCGTATTCAATAAATTAATTTAAATTGTAACCCACCTTATATAATTTAATTAATTTATTATGTTCAGTAACAGAATACGCTAAAGATTGAAGCCAGAAAAGCGAGTTTGCAACTAATAATTGTGGAGCGCATAGCAGTATGCTAAGTTAGACCTCTGTTAGTGCTTATCTTTGTTTACATTGGTGGAGCGGGTGAGGCTACTGGCAAGTTGAGAGTTGAGAGAAAATGAGCTTTAACGTGCCTGTGCTGTATCTGTTTGAACGAAATACGGCGTAATTCAATATCTATCCCAAAAAAAATCCAATCCAAATACAACAAATACTAAAACCAGTTATTTTTAGTCTGTCACTGAAATTAAAAACATTGTACTAATATTACCTAATACGATAATATCACTAACGTGAAATACCAACATGGACGCAAGTCCATTATTTGCAAAAATAAGGTAGGTATATGCCAAATTTCATGATGTTTGAGGCTTTTATATTATATACTAGCAGCCCGCCTGGCTTCGCTCGGGTAGATTTTGTGACATAACAAAAAATAAAGAATATAAATTTTAACACACTCTTCTGCTTAGCACACTCGATCACGTCTGCTTTTGAAAAACAAACAAAATCATAACAACAACCTACAAATACATACACAAAAGACATTAAAACACGTAAAACTTATAACACCCCTCTTTTTGAGTCGGGACTTCATAAAAAAAAATCCTAACTAATATTATAAATGCGAAAGTGAGTTTGTTTGTTTGTTTGTTTGTTTGTTACGCTTTCACGCCGTACCTACTGAACTGATCATCATGAAATTTTGCATACAAGTTCTCTGGAGTGCGGAGAAGGACATAGGCTTCCTTTCCTAGCGTAAACATGCTTCCGAAGAAATTGCACTCACCAACCTGCCTGCCAAGCGTGGTGAGTATGGCAATATCCTCCTATAGAACAAAAATCCTGGGGAGAAGCCTTTGTCCAGCAGTGGACTTCTGGCTGAAATGATGTATTAGCAAAGAAGAAAACTGCTCAGCGAAAACACAAATATAGCATGCTATTCGACTGACCATCTAGTCTAATGTGAAATGTATGTAGCAGCTTGTAGCCGAACACAGCCAACTACACCAAACAACATTACAGTTTATAACTACACTAATTGATTTAGTTAAATTAATTAATAAGTTTTCAAATTTAAATAGGAGAATGTAGTAATGTGAATAGAAGTTTGTACAGCGTAGATAATTTTTAGACACGTTAAGCCGTTGGTCCCTGCTGCCATCTGGTAGTCGTAAAGGAACCACATCAGAGGCCGAGAGGCGGTTCCGAAGAACTCTGACACCAGGGTGTGCATGGTCGATGGTCCACGACACCTACACGAAATTTTGATGATGATGATGAGACTATATAATAATAAAGTCGCATTCTTACTTAACTTTGAAACGACCTGCAAATTAACAGAATAAGCAAGAATTGTAACTTCATTTTCAAATACTAATAAAGAGTTAGACAAAATGATAAATGCATATTAGCAAGTCTTTATTATAGCCGAGAAATATTAAAGCAAAATAGCGGAATACATAATGATACTTTTGATCCCGTAAAATATTAGAACAATTTGCAAAGACCTAGATTATTTATAAGTTCTAGACATGAAAGCAGACTTCAAGAAAGCCTTGAGCTAGTAGTACATCAAACAAGACATGAAATAACTTTTATGTTAGCTAAGTATCTATCATGAGCTCAGTTATCTAATATTTAAGAACTAGGTTCATTTCAGTGTGATTGCTCGGAAATAAATACACATATAATGATTTTATTTTATTATCAAATATATCACATGGAATTTGTCTCCCTTCTCACCTGATGGCAAGTGACGATGAAGACGAGGAATAATAAATATTGAATATTTTGGAAAACAGTCCATATTTCATTTTCGTCCCCTTGTGACTACACTATGTGTAAACTAACTAGCGAGCTACTGCTGGCATTGCAAGATTTTTGGATTGAATATTTTTAAAACAATAAATGAATGAAAATGAAATATATAGGGACATATCACACAAATTGAGCTAGACCCACAGTAAGTTGTGAACTTGTGTCGATTATAATATTATACAATATAGTATCGTTTAGTTAGTATCCTATACTAACTCAACGATACTATATTTTATAATAGATACTTATATAGATAAACATCCAAGACCCAGGTCAATCTAAAAAAGATCGTTGTCCATCTTGACCTGGCCGGGGACCGAACTCGGGAACTCTCGTGTCGCAGGCTGGCGTGTTAACCATGCGCCACGGAGGCGTCATAAAACCTATGCCAAATCATATTACCTATAGCGTGAATGCTGACACAATTGCTTGCATTTTATAGACACATGTGCTTGTATAAAGTAATTTTATCGCAGAAAAATCAAACCAAATAAACATTGACGCTCTGGAAATGCAATATCTGCAGCTGCCAGTGACGTCACATAGCATAACCAGCTCGCTTTCACTTTATTCTGCCAGAAAATTGCTTTTCATACGCTTTAGCGGCTGCTATGATCACACAGATAGCAAAACGAAGATGTATAAATTGGCTCTCAGTAAGACTCATGATTTACTGAAAAGCATTAGATACTAAATCGCCATGTTTAGTCTTATTTTTATTAAAGTAAAAACTTCTTTAGCGGCCTTGTGCACTTTTTGGAATGGAGAAAAGAATGTTAAACTCCCATCAGGACATGTGATTTCCAGTAAGACCGGTTTGAAGCGGCCTGCATCCAGCGTCCTCCTGCGACCTTAGTCAACGCAGTAATATTTATTTTACTCAGTCCAGTAGTTTTTGTGTGATGTAAATAGAAAAACAGACACAATAGCTATAGTTTTCTATATAGATTGCCTACTTAGTTAATAAAACATTCATAATCTGTTACAACTAAATACAAGTAAAAATTACGTAGGCGTCATAACTAAAATCTTGCTAACACATACTCGATATGAAGTAAGAAAGAGATAAAACTACGCCGGCGCGGCGTATAGCATCTCGATGTACAGTCGGGGGCAGATAAATCTGACCCCCCTACAATTTAAAATCTGTTGTTAGAGGGGTCAGTTTTAAATGCCCCGACTGTACTAACAATTCTTTATTTACACTGCACAGTTCTGTTCACTATCAGCGCTTACACTCCAGTGCGCGGGAACTACAATACAAAGTTTTTTTCCGACCGCAATACACAACCGTGAGTTGGCAATTACATATAAAAACCTTTTCACACAGTTGTCCAAAATAAACTGTGTTATGATTTTTATTTAATGTTATATTATATTATTCTTCCGAGTGACATAGGCTAATGTTGACAAGGTAACCGTGTTTCCTTTTAAAGTAACTTTTTAACTAAGTTTAATGTAACGTTTATACGAATGGTTCATCATCATCAGGTCTTTTTAGTCTCCACTGCAGAAACATGACCCTCCGTGTATTACCGGAGCCATACTTGTCCAGAGCAGATAGAGGATATGGCATACACTCTCCTCGCTGGCCAGACGGGTGGGAGAGGTCTTATTGATGTTTATGAGCTTTGTTTAGCTTGTATTTCCTAAGTCGCCTCTTACGACGTCCATGGGAAGACTTGGAGTGGTCGTCAATGAATGGTCAACAAATGGTTGTCAATACAGTAATATTGATGAATGAATGAATGAATGAATGAATGAATGAACAGTAACAGTAATATTGATTAAAATTCTTGCAATTTTTTTATTGTGCATAATAAGTACGTAGATAAACATACATAAAAAGAGATCGCGTAAGTAACCAACTAGTGAAATATTAACAACCCCATGTAACTTCTTTTGTATAATGAGATAACAAACGCGGAAAACTACATGTTATTTATTTACCGTAGAGCATGTATGAGGAGAGTAATGAGTATAGACGAAGCTAGAGATATATGTCAGGATCGTAGCAAATGGAGATCCAGTCTCTGCCCACCCTCATGGGAAACAGGCGTGATAATATGTATATGTTTATTGACACTGACCGTACAGTTCTGTTCACTATCAGCGCTTACACTCTAGTAACTGCAAACTACATTACAAAGATTTGTTGTCTACCGCGATACGCAACAAAAATCTGAAAAAGCAAAATATGTCGCCTTTTTATTGATTCTTTTTCATATCTAAACGTCTTCACACATATTTTTTCCTATGAGGGTGGCATAGTCTATGTAGACAAAACCCTCTTAAAAATAAATAAAGATTTAAAAAAAATAAAAAATAAACATATTTTTTCTATCATAATTTCTTGATTATATCATTAAACGTAGAATCATCATAAAGTACCTTGTAATTAAATGTTTATTGTTAAGTGTACTAAAACGAGACTATACATGTAAAAGTGACATTTGTCATATGTATCTATCACCATGATATTTTTCATGGACGGTGCTTTTTTTTAACAGAAACTCTTTATTGAACTTTCTTAGAAAAACTTGTGAAATACACATTTAACTTAATTTGTATTTCTTAAGTATTTGAATTAATCACTTATTGAAAATATATTTTAAATCAACTTAATTTTAAATCTTACACTAAAAAATAAAAATTAATTAAAACTATAATTATTATTCCACGGTGTTTTTTGTATTGTGTTTAAAGTGGATACATAGGGTAATTTTCTTATTTATAATTGTACAACTCGATACAAATTCGGGGAGGGTTATATTGTCACCCTTAGGTAAAATAATAAATAAATAAATATATATGGACAAATCACACATATTGAGCTAGCCCCAAAATAAGTTCGAGACTTGTGTTATGGGATACTAACTCAACGATACTATATTTTATAACAAATACATATATAGATACACATCCAGACCAAGGCCAATCTGAAAAAGATCATTTTCCATCTTGACCTGGCCGGGGATCGAACCCGGTCACTCCGTGTCGCAGGCTGGCGTGTTGACCGCTGCGCCGCGGAGCTAGTCATTAAGTAATGATATTAAGAAAGCAGTTCACAATATTTATTGCGTGGTAATTCAATGTGTGGTCGTAAAGACCACGCAGGGTGCTTATTCGCAAAAAAATAACGATAGCGAGTTTTACATTAAACGGGGCGCCATCTATTGATGGGTCGCCAAACTAAACTTAACCGAAATACATTGTGTGTATGCATTATAGAATCTTAACAATAATAATAGAGATTATGTAACGGAATGTTAAAATAATGTTCATGAACACATAGACAGGAAAGTATACAACCTGTTATATATGTAAACTGCACAGTTGTGTTCAGTATCAGCTCTCACACTCCAACACCCGCAAACTACAATACAAAGTTTGTTGTTGACCGCGATACGCAACCGTGAGTTTGCAATATTTGAAAAACCGGCCAAGTGCGAGTCGAACTCGCGCACGAAGGGTTCCGTACCGTAATCTATACAAACGGCAAAAAAAATCATGTCTGTTGTATGGGTTGTATCATTGTATCCCTTTAATATTCATTTTACTACTCTCCAACCCGTCTGGCCAGCGTGGAGAGTGTAGGCCAAGTCCTCTGGCTGCTCTGGCCAAGTATGGCCCTAGTACTACAGAGGGGGTCTTGTTACTGTAGTGGAGACTAAAAGGGACCTGATGATGATGATGATGAATGTTAATTTAATTTTAATTTTTTTTTATTGTGATTATTTATTTAAATATTCTGTGAATACTTCAAGCGTCTACCAGTTGCTGTTTTCAATATTGAGCCAGAACAAGTAAAAAACACGTTTGTTGTATGCGAGCGCCGTTAACTATTTATTTTATTCATTTTTTTTGTATTTGTTATTATAGCGGAAACAAAAATACATCATCTGTAAATATTTCAACCGTCTTACTATCACGGTTCATGAGATACAGCCTAGTGACAGACAGACAGACAGATAGATAGACGAACAGCGGAAATATATTAATAGGGTCCCGCTTTTACCCTTTGGGTACGGAACCCTAAAAAGTACATTGCCTTTTTACACACCTTTAAAAAAAGAAGTGTATTTTTTTTGTTGATTCCTTATCTAAACGACCATACGACAAACCAACACACGTATTTATAGTATCAACTAAGTCAGTAAGTAATTAAGAATCGACTATTATAATAAAATTATAATTCTCTTTCGTCCGAGCTTCGACACTGAGCGGACGCGCTACACGTTATTTTATAAAATCATCAACTTTAAACTAGTATAAAAAGTGTCTTGAGCTACGGTAATTTGAGTTGCATTTTGTGTGAGAGAACTCTCGACCGCCGGCCTGCGAGTGACCGCACGCAGAGGAGCGCCCGTCTCTGCCCGCCACCTCACCCCCGCAGCGGACCCGAGCACGGCTTACCTGCGCTGAACGAGCCAGGCGTCTCACTTGCGTGAATGTGCCGGCCGGCACCGCCGCACTGCACAGGTATCTATACTTATACATCATATCGCAGTGGCCGCGGGTCGCTCGCTACGGAATTGAATACTACGAGCTCGTAGCCAACGCGTGGTACTGGTACCTACTAACTGACGCTGAGACTAAAGGCCGAATAGCTGTCTACTACGCGGCAATATAACCGTGTATGCTACGAGACGGCTACGACTCTTACCTGTATTGGTTATCTACCTTTATTATTTTAAACCCAGACCAAACAAGCATGAGTACAAAGCGTACGCCTCCTCATCAGAAGCAGCCACCAGCGGACGCCCAAAAAGGGGATGGCCGTAACACTAAGCGGGTTCGTCTTGAAGATGATATTTGCGTAGATAATAACTCGAAACAATTAAAAACAGAAATCCTTGCCGCAGTCACCAACATTTTGGACTCGAGGCTAGGAAGTATTGAGAAAAAACTCACAGAGATACAGAGTCAAAGCACAGATATAAAAACATCAAATGGAGAAATCGAAAAATCTGTTGCCTACCTATCTCAACAATTACTAGGACTCGAAAACAAAATGAAAAGTTTAGAAAAAGAGCGTCGGGACAACTTACTTAAATTGGCTGAGTTGGACGAGAAGTGCGAAAACCTAGAAAGAATTATGAGAAAAACTTGCGTGGAAATCAAAGGAGTGCCAAAGAAGAAAAGAGAAAGAAAAGATGACCTGATTAATATGGCAAGCACCCTTATGAATAGCACGGGGCTCGGAAATTCAACATCCGATATAAAAGATTTATATAGACTTCCCTCAAAGGAGACCGCCACCACATCCTCTGTGGTTTTGGAATTCTCTAACATATTTAAAAAAGAGGCGTTCCTTAAACACATGAAAACCTATAATAATGAGCACAAACAGTGCCAACTAAACACAATGCATCTCGGGTTGGCGCCGACAGGCCCCAATAGCTCACCCCTATTCTTCTCCGAGTACTTGACACCCAAGGCCAAGAGGTTGTATTTTATGGCGCGAGAGTTTGCGCGCAATGAAAAGTTTCGTTTCTGTTGGATCGCAAATGGCCGAATTTTCTTGCGAAAGGAAGAAGGTGAGCGACATGTACTTGTCAAGAACGAAAACACACTTCAAGAACTCCGAGAGAAGGGCACGGGTTAATCAACCACCTGAAACTACGCTTTACTCATCTGGAATGTGCTTACTAATATATAGCATGACTATCAAAACACTATCAAGTTTTTTGTATATCATAGCAGTCATATATCGTAAAATTATATTAACACGCTTAGTAATAATTACACATATTACTCATCCGATCCTTGCCCATAAATCCTTTATTACTCTTATATCTACGCAGCTAGCTTATTTAACGCTACATAAATGCCACCCAAAAATCATATTACCTATTATATATAGTTACTATCTTGTATATTGCCAGTATCGTCTCAGAGTCACAAGTAAAGGAAAACTTCAAGTACGTATAGTAAACACACTAATAAAAATTAAATCGCCCTTATGTCTTTCAATCAATGTGTACACAAAAAAATCTATTCTACCATACCATAGAGATATAACCTCATTCTCTATCTTGCTCCTAATATGCTGGGTTAAAATCATCTATTTAATAGCAAACATATCTCTACTTGTATTGTGCCAATGTAGTAAAGATGACGTAAAATCACATGCAAGGATGTCCCGTATGCCTGAATTGGTTAGCCGGAAATACTTATTTAGAGCCTTTCATCCCTTATTTTATTTACTCAATTATGGATAGACGTCATTATTTAGTAGAGGAAATTGACAATACAGAAATATTCACTAGCTATGAAGTAAACTTACCAGAAAATTGCTTACAAAAACTTGGTGACGTCAAAAACAAACTTACAATAATAAGCCAAAATATACGCAGCATTGGTAAAAACTTGGATAATTTCTTAATATTCTTAACACAGCTAAACTTTAACGCAGATATAGTTATTTTCACAGAATGCAGACTTGATGACAGCTCCCCTAAATTAAATATTGATAATTATGAATGTCACTATTCTAAAACCTACCTAAACCAAAACGATGGCATAGCTATTTTCTACAAAAGAGGATTACAATTAACAATCGAAGAACCGGTGTTTAGGGATGCCAACTGTTTACTTTTGAAAGTAGGCTCAGAATTCCACATATGTGCTATTTACAGATCTCCTTCATTCCGTGATTTAAAAAACTTCTTTGATTCTCTTGAAAAAATTATGAAAACATGCAATACACCAACAAGCATATTAATAGGTGACATAAACATAGATATAAAAGCTGGTACCAAAGAAAATCGAGCTCCTGAGTACCTTGACCTAACAAACCACTATGGTTTCTATCCAGGACATATCTTTCCTACACGCTACAATAACTGTTTGGATCATGCAATGATAAAAACAAAGAAGCGAGCAACTGTTGTAGTGTGTAATACCGGGATAACAGACCATGGCACAGTCATTGTTGGAATTGACAAGGACACTGACTGCTTAACAACACGACTAGCACCGACCAAACAGAGAATGAAAATTAATTATGATGATCTAATTAAAGACTTGGGTGTTACTGACTGGTGCCGAGTGTACGACAAAACGGACGTAGATGATGCTATAAAAGAATTCACAGATATGTTAAATAATCTAATACAACGGAACTCAACCATCACGTCACTTCGTAACTCGAAAGTAATTAGAAAACCTTGGATCACGGAAAATCTGCTGAGATGCATACGCAAAAGGGACCTCCTACATCAAGAAGCAAGGAAAATAATCAATAGAGATAATCCAGTTATACAAGAGAGGTACAGAAACTATAGAAATTACTGTAACAATATCCTCCAAAATCTCAAGACAGAATACAACAGGAAACTGATAAGCAATGCACAAGGCGATAGCAAAAAAACGTGGGCCGCAGTCAAAAAGATATGTAATTTAGGTAACAAAACTGAATCTTGTACGGACTTGTTAAGTACTACATCAAATCCGATTTCTTCGCTTAACAATGTCAACAACTATTTCTCGACCGTTGGAGAACGTCTTGCGGAACAAACCATGCAAAAAATTAATAAGACAGAGCCTGAGCTAACTTCGATGGCTCAACTACATGGGGGTCAGGAATCACCTAGCAGAAACTGTATTTTCCTTACACCTACGGACGAAATCGAAATAAGCAAGATAATAATGCACCTCAAAAGTAATTCTGCTCCTGGCATTGATGGCATTACTAATCAGGTTCTTAAGATCATTAATCCCTATGTAGCTGCTATAATTGCATTTATCTGTAACTTAAGTATTAGCACGGGAAAAGTTCCAAATACAATGAAAATAGCAAATGTGTCCCCAATATACAAAAGTGGTGATAAAATGAAACCCTCCAACTATCGACCCATCTCGCTACTTACGGCTCTTTCTAAAATCTTAGAAAAGGTCGTAAACAAAAGATTACTAAATTACTTAGAAAACACTAAACAGTTATCCTCAAATCAATATGGTTTTCGGCACAAAAGATCGACGGAAGACGCAGTTACCAACCTCACTGATACTATTATCACCAAACTTGACAGTGGCAAAAAATGCGTTGGCACCTTCCTCGACCTCGCTAAGGCATTTGATACCGTATCGAGACCAATACTACTTAAAAAACTAGATAACTGTGGTATCCGTGGATTGGCTCTTGATTGGTTCACCTCTTACCTTACGGAACGCCGACAAAGAGTAAAAATAGGCGAACTGCATAGTGAATATGCCACTGTTAAATATGGTGTTCCACAGGGCAGTGTCCTCGGACCAACCCTGTTCCTTGTTTATATCAATGGCCTGTGCACCCTAAATCTTAGAAATGCAGAAATCTTTGCCTATGCTGACGACACTGCCATAATCTTTAGCGGTGACACATGGAAAGAAGCCTACTCTTGTGCAGAAGAAGGATTGAAGACTGTTGCTGCGTGGCTTTCGCATAATCTGCTAACACTAAACACGGAAAAAACTAGAATTGTTAACTTTAGTGTCACGAAGCGAACAGAACCACGGGGTCAACAAATTCTAAAACTTCACCATTGTCCCGAAGCGGCTATATATTCATGTGACTGTCCCGTGTTAGAACACACCAACCACATAAAATACTTGGGCGTATATCTGGACAAACATCTCACTTGGTCAAAACAAATTGAATACCTGTGCAGCCGAGTCAGGAAACTACTTTATGTCTTCCGTAAACTAAGACCTATTTCTAATGATGCACTTCTAAGATGTACGTACCTAGCGTTATGCCAGTCCGTCTTGAATTACTGCATTTTATCTTGGGGGTCAGCGAACAAGACCCATCTCATTAAAATTGAACGTGCTCAGCGTGCCATCCTAAAAGTGATTCTTAAAAAACCGATACGATATTCTACCGACCAATTATATTCCGAAGCTGGATATCTCAGAGTCAGACAATTGTATATCATAGCAACGGCACTAAAATTTCATAAAACAGCTCTCAAGTGTGTCAAAAAGACTCGCTACTCTCAAAGGAGACCTAAATGGGACATACCTAAATGCAAACTAGATTTTGGTAAAAAATCATTTGCTTACATGGGTCCTTATATATACACAAAAATCAATAAAGCAATAAACATGCATCCACTAACTAGAATAAAAGGTAAAAAACAAATAACATGCTGGCTTCAAAATCTTAATTATACTGATACAGAACAAATCATAGCTGCGTAAAATAATAAAATAAAAAAATATACACATAATATAAATATAATAAACATATATATATATATATATATATATATATATATATATATATATATATATATATATATATATCTTATCTCCCCACCTCCATCCCCCAATTTTTTCCCCTATCCCACCCTACAATAATACAGCCCTTAAATATGTATATCTCTGTCATGCTTTACCTTACCTACTACCTAATTTAGTTCTGCTTTGAATTATATAAATATAGAGTAAATTAAAGTAGACGAAAGAGACTGGGTCCCACGACACAGAGAATCCTAGTGTGGGACCAGTGTTATTGTAAACCACTTGTTACTATTGTATAGAGCAATAAAGAATTTATTTATTTATAATAAAATCATAGTCTAACTAAGAAAAACTTATTTAATTTAGAAAAAAAGTAGTATTCCTGAAGGATGTACATTATTAAGAGCATGGGGCAAAAGTTAGATATTCACTTTAACCCAGAAATACATATGTCTAGAAACACTTAATAAATAAGAAATCAATCAATATAACTTATCTATGTGTAGGAATATATAGATTTAAGTTAACCCTCTTGATTTCAGTGAGATCGTGAAACTATTCAGTTTAGTCTCAAGACTTGAGTGCAGTTTAGTGCAGTTACTATTTGAAGGATCCATAGTTGGTTGTTTAATGCTTTTGAAGTATCTGCCATAATTGATATGGACTTTATAGGGATTTTATCAATTTAAAATGCCATTAAGTATTGTACATGTACACCGAATGCAAAGTGAACAACGTGAAGATTTTTTTACATACAGCAAAGTTTTATTTTATGTAAAACAATCTCACGAAGATTACCTCGCCATTGACCTATTAGAGGCAAAGAAAACCTGATTAGCCCTCTGCTCCGAAGACAACATCTCGATGAAAACACATCATCAAAGGCTCTCAGAATGCTCCTTTGGTACAGGGAGATGTTTCCGATTTGACTCAGAATTATGTAAATAATGATATTAACCGTGCTTGGCTTCAAGTTGCATCCTCGGAGGAGTCCAGCCAATGTCTTGACGCAACAACAGCTTCTGCACCGTTATTGGACTCCGTCTAGGGGCCCCGTGTGCGCGCCCCACTGCTGCCCTTGTGATCAGTTTGGGTTCCACGGTCTTACTTTCACCTTATTAGCGCAGGCAGAATCCTACGCCATGGCTCTTGTTGCCCCACGGCTCATCTCAGCTGCCGATGATAAGAGACTAGCATAGCTATTCAACGTGGGAACGCAGCAAGCTTTTTCGCCATAAAGCCACACGGACAAGATTTCGAAGGAAATGTTTTCCGAAATCTTGTCCTTTTTTATTATTTTTCACGTCATGTTTATATGTATACCTATACTTAGTTATAATCACTGTAATATTTATAGGTATTATTTGCTTTATTTTATTGTACATTTAATAAAATATAGATTGAATTATAGTTTAATAAAATAAGAAGACAAAAATAAATCGATACAGTAAATCAGTAAATTTTCTAAATGAAAATATGTGACATCTCTGTTATAAACCCTGCGAAGCTGGTTTGGCAGCTCGTTGAAAATAATTTCACAGAGGTTCTATAACCCAACTTTAAAGATCAGTTTCAAGTGGTGTTGTGATCTTCACGCTAGTTCAAAGTTTAACCTGCCTGATTGTAACCGAACTTGGGTATCCAAAAGTTTCTTGTGCAAAGAATTCGAATTATCTTCACTAATCTGTCTTAACAGTAAGTTCTGGTTTGTAACTTTCGTTTAACTTTAGTATATTATGTATCTCTGTTCGGGTCACAGGTATTATTACTCTGTTCTTTCTGGGATATACCTCAAGATCCAACGAAAGAGAATTGACAGGGTTATGGGATTGAAATATGGGTGAACTTGTGGTGA
The DNA here is from genome assembly GCA_947532085.1 of Elegia similella. NCBI lineage: Eukaryota > Metazoa > Arthropoda > Insecta > Lepidoptera > Pyralidae > Elegia > Elegia similella. The sequence continues at coordinate 9,268,074 of OX383933.1, forward strand.
GTTATTGCGAAGAGTCGGACACCTGCCATTCAATTACGCTGTCGATAAACATGTTGTTCTAATGCCGATAACAAAACCAAAAAATCAAAGATACTTATAAAAAATCGGTTCACCCGTTCAAAGTTATAAGTATTTAAACAAACCTAACTTTGTTGATATTGTCGCGAAGCTCTCAGAATGGAATAATCTAGAATTTCCCCGAACATCGTCGGTCGCGCTCATACATCTTCGATCCTGCTCACACATTTTGTACCCTGTCCCGCTCTCATACAATCTCGGATATTCTGGAATGTTCTGACTATCGGCTGTCTGGACCGGAAGTATAACTTTCTAGAGACCCATAAGACCGTATAATAAGGGAAAGGAAGGGGCGAGTCAATTGACCGCGAATGTTCTGTAGTGAGCGATACTAATACGAGTGATTGATTATGTGAGACTGATAACAGTGATAAATACAGTAACGATCCAAGACTACGAGTGCTTTGTGTTTTGGATATCATCATCATCATTAGGTCTTTCTGTCTACACTGCAGGAGCATGATCCTCTCTGTATTACCAGAGCCATATTTGATCAGAGCAGACAGAGGATTTGCCTACACTCTCCTCGCTGGCCAGACGGGTTGGAGAGGTATTATTGATGTTTATGAGCTTTGTTTAGCTTGTATTTCTTAAGTCGCCTCTTACGACATCCATGGGAAGACTTGGAGTGGTCCTATTCTACTCTGCCCGGAAACCACACGGCGAAACAACGGTTTTGGATATGTTTGACGTGAAAGACCAGTCAGGTGTCAGTGTTGGGATTCCGTAGTGAATAAATTCCCTCTGAAGAGTTTGGTATTTTACTCCAAATCCCGAACCCTAATCACGTAACAATATACGAACAAAGGCATACTTCGCCATTAAACTTACGAATCTCCGCATTTTAATACGAATTTCCGACAGCTCCGTGGCGCAGTGGTTAACACGCCAGCCTGCGACACGAGGGTGCCCGGGTTCAATCCCCGGTCAAGTCAAGATCGAAAATGATCTTTTTCATTACGGTCACTATAATACTGGAAAATGGCGATATTAATAGGGCCCCGTTTTTACCTTTTGGGTACGGAACCCTAAAAATGAAGTCGTTACCGCGACTTTTAAACTACTTAACGGATTTTTATGCAGTTTTCAGATATAGATAGAGTGATTCAGAAGGAAGGTTTTATCTATAAGTTACTGCCCCATATTAGTATCTCCATTGCACCCGTGCGAAGCCGTGACGGGTTGCTAGTAGGTAAATAAATCTTTTTTCTGCATTTCAAAGTACAAAAAGCCGCAACCAAATTTATGCAATGGTTTGTATGTATAATTTACTGCCCCGTATTAGTAGTTGTGCAAAGTAGATAACATTGCACCCGTGCAAAGCGGAGCGGGTCGTAAAATTTAATTTATCGCCCGCGTCAATTTCGATCCCTCGGGAATAGTACTTTTTCCCGGGATAAAAGGTAGCCTATGTCCTTCTCCGTACTCCAAAGAACTTGTATGCGAAATTTCATGACGATCGGTTCAGTAGTTACGGCGTGAAAGCGTAACAAACAAACAAACTCACTTTCGGATTAATAATATTAGTTAGGATAATAGCGAGTCTTACAGGCACACTATGGCTTATTTATAATACGAGGTACATTTAGTATTGCCTCTTTTGTGAATTTTCCCAACGAAACAATAAATATATCGATATCCTGGCTTAGAGCATTAAGTAAACTCAAGCTTCTAGGCACAGACACAAATTTATATAACTTAGTGCGTGAAGACGGCCTGTCAAACAAGGGAGGTGCACGTCTTCTAAACACGTATTCATCCGGCACTCATAGTGACAATTCTTTCATTATTTGAGCATTACTACATATTTAAACTGACAAAAACTTTAAAAACGTACTTTATTAATGCCATGTTTCTTCTTATCTCCAAACTAATGTAATAAACAAAAATCTCCAAACAAAATATATTTTCAACCCCAGAGCTTCCGGCTACAACTCTCCGAACAATTTATGTGGCATAGTGAAAGTGAGACGATACCTCCCTTGTCAATGTTGTCAAACTTTCCATGAGAAGATAACAAATTACCACCACACACTTAAGTTTTGGGTCATATAAGAATAGTTTGGGGCTTTCACGAGGGCCCAATTAATAATAAAAAAAACCGGCCAAGTGCGAGTCGGACTCGCGCATGAAGGGTTCCGTACCGTTATCTATAAAAACGGCAAACAAATCATGACTATTGTATGGGAGCCCCCCTTTAATATTAATTTTATATTCATTTCATTATTTATTTTAAAGTGAATATATAACTAAATATTCTGTGAATATTTCAAGCGTCTGCCTGTTGTATTTATCAAGATCGAGCAAAAACAAGCAAATAAATCACGTTTGTTGTATGGGAGCCCCCTTAAATGTTTATTTTATTCTATAATTTAGTATTTGTTGTTATAGCGGAAAAATAAATTTCAACTGTATAACTATGACGGTTCATGAGATTTAAAATAGCCTGGTGACAGACGGACAGACAAACACACGGATAGCGATATTAATAGGTCCCGTTTTTACCCTTTGGGTACGGAACCCTAAAAAGGACTTTTGCAGCCTTATAGATCAATCATACCTTGAGCGTGCTCCTGGAAGCATGCTCCTCCGTATTATTGACTAGTCATTGACTCAAAACTTTACGGTCTGACACAAACCTTAGCACATACATCTTTTTACATACATACATACAGTATATATGCACGTCTTTTTCCCTTGCGGGGTAGACAGAGGCCAGATCTTAAAGACCTAAAAGCCACATTTGGCATGTTGGAGGGCTCGCTAGCTGTATCGCCTATTGACATGACATTGCAGATTTTAGCCCAAACCCTCGATCGGTTTTTACGATCTGCGCGGGAAGAGAAGCAGCTGGCACATTCTACGTTTTTTCTTCACTCCCAGACCAGCATGGAAGTGAAGCATATACATATTTTTAAATTAAAGTATGTTGCTAATAGATGCATACATATTGCAGCCTTGGTGATAAAGAATATTTACGATTTTAAGCTTTCGTGGTTACAATCAGTATTATTGTCACTATGGGACTTACTATGATTATTTTTAAGATTGGTCTGATATTTCGGCAATATTGCCATCTACACAGACTGATTAAGGATGGATGTTGGAACTGTCAAGAGAAACCGTATCGGTCTACCCTCTTTTTAAGTATTTTATTGCACAAGTTTACACACACCACTGACGGTGTCCATTCGCAAACTGTTCTCTGGCACCTTTTGCACAACTCCATCCCTGGATTCCATGTACCCGATAATTTAGTCTTCTTCCAGATTGAAATTAGGATGTTAAGAAATAAAATAAGCCTGCAATGTTCTAACCAAACTGGAAACAACTAAACAAAGTATGCTTCCCTTGGGAATCGAACCTACGACCCCCGGGTCTACAGACAAACTCCTTAACCACTGGACCACAGAGGCAGTGATAAAAATAAAGAATGTTATTTGGTTTCCGTTCTCAAGGGAACCCTAATAAAAGTATTGTAAAAAATACTTGAACTTCAAACAAAAACCATCTTGATATCAATAAAAATCTGATTACAAAGCAATAAATAGGTCAAACAGAAGGCATTGTGGATCAGCATTACAGGAAATTAGCTTCGCACCAAACGAAGTGAAAAAGGCTTGGCGAAAATATTGTGGAAAAAAGCTTTTCATATTGGAGCCTCATTATTTGAATTACTCGTACGTAAATTGGCCTGGTTTCAGAACAACACAAGGTAAAAAAATAACAATCTTACATGTATTTATTGAATATACTAAAAAAACCGGCCAAGTGCAAGTCGGACTAGCGCACGAAGGGTTCCGTACCAAAAAATCATGTCTGTTGTATGTTAGCCCCCCTTTAATATATATTTTTTTTATTATTTATTTTTATAGTGAATATATAACTTGACTAGCTTTCGCCCACGGCTCCGCCCGCGTCCATGTCGATCCCTCGGGAATAGTACATTTTTCCGGGATAAAAGGTAGCATATGTCCTTCTCCGTACTCCAGAGAACTAGTATGCAAAATTTCATGACGATTGCTTCAGTAGTTACGGCGTGAAAGCGTAACAAACAAACAAACAAACAAACTCACTTTCGCATTTATAATATTAGTTAGGATAGTTAGGATTAGGATTAGGATAGTTAGGATATTCTGTGAACATTTCAAGCGTCTACCTATTGCCGTTATCAATATCGAGCAATTACAAGCAAAAAAATCACGTTTGTTGTATGGAAGCCCCCTTAAATATTCATTTTATTCAAGTTTTATTGTATTTGTTGTTATAGCGGCAACAGAAATACATCTTTTATGAAAATTTCTACTTTCTAACTATCACGGTTCATGAAATACAGCCTGGTGATAACAGACAGACAGACAGACGGACAGCGAAGCGAAATTAATAGGATCCCGTTTTTACCCTTTAGGTACGGAACCCTAAAAAGAATATTTTATTTTTGTGTTTTTATATAAAATAAATATTTAAATCGATCAGTGACTTAATATCCATAGTAGATAATAGTAAAAAGTTTTTCGACAAGAAAGTGTTTTTACACGCTTTTTATTAGCTGCACCACGTCTTTTTTCCAGATATCTCGAAAACTAACGTGTCTTTTTTTTTAATTTGCTAGCACATAAAATATTTGCGCTCAATTCAAAATTGGCCATAGTCCACTCGGACGTATAGACTAATTTTCGTTTGCAAAGCTAATGTACTCAAGTATCTACACCGTACTTATTGTTTTTAATGGATAATTCAGTCAAATTTTGGAACTGTCAAGAGAAACCGTATCGGTCTACCCTCTTTTTAAGTATTTTATTGCACAAGTTTACACACACCACTGACGGTGTCCATTCGCAAACTGTTCTGTGGCACCTTTTGCACAACTCAATCCCTAGATTCCATGTACCCGATAACTTAGTCTTCTTCCAGATTGAAATTAGGATGTTAAGAAATAAAATATGGTGAAAAAATTTCTTGAGGGCGGGACTTGAACCGGTGACCTAGGTCAATGTACGACGTACGTATGCTCTGCCATCTGAGCTACCGCATTTCTTTATTTATTGTATATGAGTATATCAAAATAGCATTTTGAATACAAAATAAAACACATAAAAAAATATATGGATGTTTCTCAATTTGAATCGCTTCCTTTACTAGCTGGGGTATAAAGTGGCGTTGGTTTCCGTTTGAAAAAGATGCTCAGCTATGGTTAACTTCACAATATCCCTACTTTTTACTCCAGTTATTGTCCTCTTAGACCTGTTGAGACTTATCTCAACGGCAATCGTAGCTCTATAGTCAGTCTATGAAGATGGCAGCTGCAATGTGGTCGAAGTATCCAACAAATCTCAAAAATAAACGCTGTAAGTCCCGTAGTGATAAAAAGCATCATCATTTCGAGTAGGTGTCACGGCCAATCGACCATGCACACCCTGGTATCAGAGTTATTCGGAACCGCCTCTCGGCCTCTGACGTGGCTCCTTTAACGACTACCAGATGGCAGCCGGGACCAATGGCTAAACGTGTCTTCCGAAGCACGCAATAATCAGGTGATTCAAGCCTGCAATGTCCTAACCAAACTGGAAACAACCAAACAAAGTATGCTTCCCGTGGGAATCGAACCCACGACCCCCGGGTCTTCAGACAAACTCCTAAACACTGGACCACAGAGGCAGTGCTAAAAATAAAGTATATTATTTGGTTTCCGTTCTCAAGGGAACCCTAATAAAAGTATTGTAAAAAATACTTGAACTTCAAACAAAAACCATCTTGATTTCAGTAAAAATCTGATTACAAAGCAATAAATAGGTCAAACAGAAGGCATTGTGGATCAGCATTACAGGAAATTAGCTTTGCACCAAACGAAGTGAAAAAGGCTTGGCGAAAATATTGTGGAAAAAACCTTTTCATATTGGAGCCTCATTATAAGAATTACTCGTACGTAAATTGGCTTCTGATTTCAGAACAACACAAGGTTTTATACCTTGTGTTGTTCTGAAATCAGAAGCCACTCATAACAATCTTAAATGTATTTATTAAAAATACTAAAGAAACCGGCCAAGTGCGAGTCGGACTCGCGCACGAAGGGTTCCGTACCAAAATATCATGTCTGTTGTATGGGAGCCCCCGTTTTAATATTTTTTTTTTTAATTATTTATTTTTATAGCGAATATATAACTAAATATTCTGTAAATATTTCAAGCGTCTACCTGTTGCCGTTATCAATATCGAGCAATTACAAGCAAAAAAATCACGTTTGTTGTATGGGAGCCCCCTTAAATATTCATTTTATTCTATTTTTTTGTATTTGTTGTTATAGCGGCAACAGAAATACATCTTCTATGAAAATTTCAACTGTATAACTATCACGGTTCATGAAATACAGCCTGGTGACAGACGGACAGACAGACAGACAGACAGACGGACAGCGGAGCGAAATTAATAGGGTGCCGTTCTTACCCTTTGGGTACGGAACCCTAAAAAGAATATTTTATTTTTATGTTTATAAAAAAAAAAAAAAAACGATCAGTGACTTTAGTATCCATAGTAGATAATAGTAAAAAGTTGTTCGACAAGAAAGTGTTTTTACACGCTTTTTTATTAGCTTCACAACGTTTGTTTTTCAGATACCTCGAAAACTAATAATAATAATAACTTTTATTTCAGACCTGGTACATATAACACACTTTACAATTAAGTCTTAGCCTAGAACACATACATTATCGTCGTTTATAAGGTACACACTGATCCATATAAATGAACCAGCGTCCAATGTTTCATTAATGCACCATCTACTAGAATGGGTATTCTATTTGCTATAAGTCTCAGGTAGCTGTTGAGACTATCCCGAATCCGCCGCATCAAGTTGTCTTTTTTTATTTTGCCAGCACATAAAATATTTGCGTTCAATTCAAAATTGGCCATAGTCCACGCGGACGTATAGACTAATTTTCGTTTGCAAAGCTAATGTACTCAAGTAGGTATTCATACCGTACTTTTTGTTTTTATTAGATTATTCAGTCAAATTTTGAACATTGCTTTTTTAATTATATAATCAAGTTTTTACTCACTTTTTATCCGTCAGATATATCTGTAAAACCTTGATTTATACGGCATAAGGTTTTTTTTTACATATTTGGAAATAGAATCGAATACTAAGACACCACCTTCTATCAATTAAATTAATTATGTCAAGTGTCCTACCAGTGAACTTTTATATGAAACTTAGGGAGCAATTCTATGCTATGGACCTAAGGTTGCTCTAAGGTTTGTTCATGCTCACACGTGAATATTAAGCTCCGGGCCAATATCACACTTAAGTTCATTAGTGTCCTCAGCAGTATTGTAAATATTTAGAACTCTTACGAGCTTCGGAGGCCTTAAGCCGTTTGTACTGGATCATTAGAAGTTAGTCATCAAACTACGTTTGTCTTTAAGATTATAATCTATAGTGTTGGCTAGCGGATACGTTTCTAATGGAAAGTTGTTATAAGATAAAACCTAGACCGTCGTCGTTCCAACGCGATTCTCCGATATTTAAGATATTTTTTGAAGACTATAATATATGTATAGGCACTTTATTGGTGAACTTAATTATCTCATTTCTAACAACCAGTTAGGAAGCGTATAGGAGTAATGGGAGCTTGAAAATTTCAATATTCGGTCTTCTTCTTATCGTGTCAATGATTCACATAAATAACTTTGATGTAGTGTTTGGCCACTTCTTGGGCTTGAGGAGTAACCATTTTGGCTTCCCTTGGTGCATGCAGGTGGTAAGGCACAGAGGGCAGACCAGCAGATGTGCCAGATAACCACATCACACACAGTAGAAGAGGAGTACCCCCATTTATGTAGATTTCATCGATATCAACCAACCTGGGTACGGAGACAATTTTAAGATTTTCACAGTTGAAATATTCTATACTCTTATAAAGGTTTCTGTTACATGCTTAAGACTTATAATCTCTGCTATGTAGGTCTTCGTATTAATGTAACACAGAGCAGCAGTCTTATTCGCAGTTTCAATCTTCGCAATCTTATGAACCTACGAAATGAAGAAGATACAATTTGTGGGAACACAAAGGGTGTTACATATATAAGCCTCATTATGTAAATTATGCAAATTGGCTGTTGATTTCAAAACAACATGCCTCAATGAAAATAAAACAAGAAACAAGATGTAGCACAAATGAAGCGCTTTTTAATTAACGTTCTAAAAACATCCGATTGTTTTACATCAAAGTCTTCAGGGTATAAACTTATGACATACTACTTTAGGCGACTAATAATTTATTTATTAGAATACTAACTTATATACTCAGGAGTTATTCATGTAAAATAGTAGGGAAGGTCGCTGAGTTAGGAGTACGTGTATATTCATGCGTGATGTACGTGTTTTGCTAAATTCACAATATTTAAATACTTCCTACAGGTACAGACGGGGGCAGATGAAACTGACCCCTCTAACAACAGATTTTAAATTGTAGGTGGGTCACTTTTATCTGCCCCCGACTGTACATCACGTTCGTATTTCTAAAGTCGCAATACTACTAAAAGATTATTCCTATCCGCTATAGATATTAAGTGGGCACATAGCGCTCAGAGCCGATGGCCGGTGGGGCAGAAAGGTTCTCGAATGGCGAACACGTACCGGCAAGTACAGTGTCGGACACCCACCGACCAGCCAGCCTATTTGCTAACTTAGTGTACAACGTTTTGATAGTCACTTCAAAATACATTACGTTTTAGATATCTTAAATAAAAAAAAGCTAATCACACAAACGCCGCAATGTATTTTGAAGTGACTATCAAAACGTTGTACACAAATTGGCCGACAGGTACTCGAACAACCTGACCAAGGTCGTAGGGAAACGCCGGAACACGTCGATTTAAACCGATTATTTTGAAAATCCTTAGAAATGGCCGATGTCCAGCAGTGGTCTTTTTGCGGTTGAAATAGTGCAGTGTAACTTTGGCAGCTACTATTATTAAGCTTCCAAGCCACTTTTTTCATAGTCACACTGAAATAATTGACTTGACATATTAGATGAAGCGTATAAAATATTGTATTTACTATACAAACGAAAATAATCTGATTGAAACTAACGTGAGATAATAAAATTGTTAATATACGAATTACGGGTTACTCACGTACGAAGTCGATTCGCATATCACTTAATATAGTGTCAGTGTCAGTGCGAATCAGGACGCTTTCGTGTGCGCGCGTCTCAGACTACATTTGCCCTGATGAAGATCTCCGGATGAGGTTGAAACATGTCGGCCTATAGCTGACTTCGTGCGTGAATTACCCGTAATTCGCATATTAATAATATAATGTTAATCTGTGATTGGTCTCTATAAATTTATTTATTTGTAATTATTACTCAAAAAGGAAAGTCAAAAGCTCACTTCTGCATAGTCTATTGAGTTACTTAACATTCAAATGAAACATTGTCTTTTTGATTATCATATTCTTTGATATTTCTGTCACCGCATTTAAATATAAAATCAAAGAAAATGAGTAGAGAAGTTTTCAAAGGTACATCAAGCCTTTGAGTGGATATTCAATATTACTTTTTTTATGAAATCACCATTAACGAAGACATTGTCAGCTGTCTTAACATTGTCGGCTTAAATGAATATTATTGTCGTCAAATGGCCATAATTGACGCCTTTACCCTGCAATCGCAAATGGGCCGCGTAATCTTCTCAAAATGACATCCCAAATCTGAGTTTATTGTTTCAAACGCTATTATTTAAGAGATTAGGGGACGTTGTGCAAAATTTCAATTCAGAGACCATTTGCGTCTGTTAGCTCTGATAGGGTATTGTCTGAATAATTTGATTTATAATTACGTTAGTGGGTATTTATGCATACGTACCGTGTTTGGAATAATTTTAGGATAGTTAAATTGATCAACGAAAAATTCGCGTTATGACATTTTTATACAAAACTAGCGACCCGGCCCCCGGCTTCGCACGGGTGCAATGTACATACAACCTTCCTCTTGAATCACTCTATCTATTAAAAAAAAACCACATCAAAATCCGTTGCGTAGTTTAAAAGATCTAAGCATAGCTAAATAGGGACGGATTGACAGCGGGAAGCGACTTTGATTTATACTATGTAATGATAATGATGATAATTATAATAAACAACGTCGTAGACTCGAGCCCGTATAGACCGCCGCGTCATGCTATTACAAAAGTACTCAGTGGACTACCATATCGTTCAAATTTAGGATAGAAACACATACAATCTTCTCACCGCGATATAGAAGATCTAGATATATTCTGCGACAGTTTGAATGTCTTTAAAGATAAAATACGGAAGCTTATCGATAGTCACAGTAAGTTCACGATTGTTTCTATTGTTTAGCTCTATCTATTTTCAGTCAATGTCCTGTATACCTGTTACTGGTGTTTACATTAGAACTTAGTTATTAGTGATTATTATTTCCTTAAATGTACTATGTAAATACTGTTGGTGTACCTTAATAAATATTCTGTAAAGGTTGTGATTTAGAAGTTTAATTTTCCATTCAATAAATATTGAAAGGACATCAATACCGACAAATTAAAACGTTAGATTACATCCATTTGGAAGGTACATGTCCAATTACATGAATTGGAAAACAACGCCGTAATTGGCCTATTGGATTGGATCAATTAAATCTTGATTGATTTATGTACAATTACACTGGTAACGTTAGCAGAGCTCGTGCTAACCACCTAATACCTTATGAGGTATTAGGTGGTTAGCATGAGCTCTGCTAGCGTCATCTGCTGTGGCCTAGTGGTCATCATGCCAGGCTGCCACTTTTGAGTTCTCGGGTTCGATCCCCGGTCAGGTCAAGATGGAAAAATTATCTTTTTCAGATTGGCCTGGTTTATTGATGTTTATCTATATATGTATTCGCTATAAAGCATAGTGTTGTTGAGTAAGTATTTCTTATCAGAAGTCTCTTACTTTAAGGCTAGCTCAATCTGTGTGATTTGTATTATATGTGTTTGAATATGTATGTAAGTACATCCTATAAAGATACATTTGTGGGCTTAAGTATTGTACAAATCAAATGCCTTATTTGAAAGGTTTTATAATACAGTTATGACTGAATACTTTTGTATGAAAATGTAGTTTTTTGAGTTCCCAGTATTGGCCATTTTAATCAAAATTAAAGTTGTACCCAAAACTCATTCATATTTTTTCTAATGAAACTTACAAAATAATATTCCATTTAACCATACAGAAAACTTACGATATAAATAATCGCTTCAAGGGAATTTGATTTATATTGAGCATTAAAAAATCGTATAAATATATGAAAATCGAGCCATAATAAAATCAAATATCTTTGATGTTATTGTGGCTCGTGATTTTCTGTGGGCAATTGTTATTAATTTTCACAAAATAAATAATCCTAGTGCAAAAATGTAGGTTGAGAACAATGAGATTTCACTCTCAGCCCGCAGGAGTAAACTTTGAAGAACTGCAGAAATATCTGTACCTACATCAGTGTTTTTTTTTTCCACCACCAACTTACAGTTAAACACCCTCTTTTATGACCGCTGTATCGCTAATAACATTTTACAAGAAATAAAATTTCCATGTAGTTACACAGTAAGGTCAATAAGAAACAAAATAAAATAAAAATAATCTAAAATTCTTTCCTCATGAATAATTTATTTTATATTTACATTTTATGATGAACAATGCTGTTATAGCAAATAAAGGCCCCGGAAACGACTTAAGCAATTTCTAAAACAAATTGTATGCAAAAGTATCGAGTGCGAGAAATATTGTGTGCCCAACACTCTTTCAAAATATTCGAATCCTAAAACGCAAAGAAATAGGTTAAGTAGTTCTTTCTGAGGTATATCGACACTTCTTCATCACTATATTATGAAGAGGAAAGAATTGTTCGTTTGTTTGTTTGAATAGGCTCCGAAACCAATGAACCGATATGAAAAGTTCTTTTAAAAGTCAAAAAAGTCAAAGATTTTTGTTCAATATTGGATACATGTATCTCTTTTTGAACGTCATATTTTTATCCTAATTATTTTAATATATGCAAAATCGAAATACCACTAGCGTTTCGAATCGACCACTGGTGAGAAGAACACACCGAAAGAAACTCAATCCAGACTCGGTCCCTACGTGCCTGCCTTTCAGCATTAGAGTATTATCCTTGATGAACATAGGCTAAAGAATAAAAAATCTATATCTACACGTGTGAAACCCGGGCGAGCCGCTAGTAGACAAATAAATCTAAACAAATGTTGTTCGATTCTAATCCTAAATATTGTTTAAAGTAATAAAATTAATTATATTTATGTGTTGTTTTATATGTTGTGTTGGTTGGTTGGTTAGAAAGTTGCGAGAACAGCTGTTTACGAAGTTCGCAAACTTGCAGGCTACCTTCAGAGTGAATAAGATTCAGGGCCTCGTGTTTATTTTATAAAATAATATGAAAATGTGCATATATTTTCTGTTTAATTGTTTTATTCATAAACATAGTAATAAATCTTTTACATGCTAGTCTGGGATAAGAGAAAAAAATAGAATGTTCCAGCACTTCCAGCTACTACACTTTCCGCGCAGATTGTAAAAGCCGATCGAGGGAATGGGCTAAAATTTAAGAAAACATTAGCAGGCGATGCGGTTAGCAACCCATCATTACTGCACTTTTGATTCCGTTTCCGAACATGCTTAACGTGACTTTAAGGTCTTGAAGACCTGGGTTCTGTCTACCCCGCAAGGGAGAAAGACGTGATAGTATGTATCTATAACAATAAATATTTTTTTTATTTAGTCGCTCATTATTTCTTGAAATAAGCCTGTTATTAATTATATATATTATAAATATCTGACACGTCACAAATTACAGATAGCATTTTTTATTTTCTAATTCGAGACCCCCAAAAGTAAATAAATTACAAAAATATCCCTTATCAAAATCCCCTAAATGAAAATTTATTTATTTACGCAATAAGGATTATAAATCATAACTATAATATTATTAATGTAAAGTGAGTTTGTTTGTTACTCTTTCACGCCGTAACTACTAACCGATCATGATAAAATTTTAATGAAAACAATTGGAAAGCATCTCCACCAAATAAAAAAATATGTTTTCAATGCAGGTAATAAATGACGGAGTTATGAGATTACAAACATTCATAACACATTATAACGTAATTGAGAACCTGCTCATTTTCAAAATCGGTTAAAAAAAGTATTTTTATCAGGTAGCCCAATATTGACGTTCATAAAAGGGATGGTACGAGAGTCACACACAAGCAATTTTACTTTCGCAACTCGTGAGGATGGCACCAGGGCTGAATGTTGGTTATTACTTATTCCGAGGTCGAATTTAAGACTTCCTGGGCATTTTCATGTGAGATAAACTAAGCAAGAAATATGTTGTCAAAGAATCTTTTTCTTCGACAACATATTTCTTGCTTAGTTTAAGTAATGAGTTTTTCGACGTTTAAAACAGGTACATTGTTTATATCTTATACACGGTGAAATTTTGATCGTTCTGGACCCTTAAAGCGGTGATTCAGGACATCGATATGAACAACTTTTCCTAAGAGACCAATGCTGGAACTCAAAAAAAAAATGGGCAGTTCCATACAAATAATTTCAGTCACCCGGTCATACAAATTGACCGGCAACGTCAACGTCAAAAAAAATTGAGTTCTATAGGAAATTGGTCCTATAGGAAAAGTTGTTTATATCGACGGGCTGAATCATCCCGATAAGGGTCCAGAACGATCAAAATTGCGATGGTTGTGGCAGATTATTGGTCTGGTGTAATTTGAAATTAAAGGCTTTATTATTTTATTATTATTATTTCTACACATAAATACAGACATCTATTTAGCGATAACATTTTCGTTGGTAGTGGGAGCCGAATGTTTGACATAAAGAAATACCTCTAGCTTCTACACTAGGCAGAGCCAGTTGTAGGCAAATAGTTTAAGTCCAAGTTACTTAAAATCGAACATTGACAATTACTTTGCTGAGATTTCAAAATAACAAAAAAAAAAAACTAAAAAAAAGGTAAAAGAGTAGTGATTGAACACACGCACAACTTTTCCGTTTTATCCTTATGGTTGCCTGGGAGAGAATGCCCATAGCTTTAAGTTCACCAATTGTAACAATTTTACTTTTTCTTTTTTACTAAATGTTGGTTTAGGCATTTGTTTCCCATCTCACCTGATAGTAAGTGACGATGAAGACGAGGATGTTATATGCCTATCCCAGAAATACCCATTTATTCTACTTTTGAATGTCCCGGGACTGTACTTGTCTGGGAATATAGACGCAGGCAGTTCATTCCACACCCTAGCTACACGAACCAAAAAGGAACTGTCAAAGCGTTTAGTTCGACTCTTTGGTATTCCAACGATAAAAGGGTGAAATTTCTGTCTGCGCCTCGTAGTCCGATGGAGGAATGGTACAATAAAGTTTTAATAAATAAATACCTAAATATATTCAAAAAGAACATATTTTCCTTCTTCTATTCTTTTATAGCCACATATGATGGAGCACCCGCCATCAAAACTCACGCATTTGCAATATTACAGTTATCACTCACCCCTTGTTGACATAATATTTTTTACCGAAATATATTTCACCGCAGATTGGCCGAAAATCTTCTAACCCCCATTATTTGTGGGGAGCAATAAAAATGTCGTCGACCCACGATTTTTTACTTTGCTGCTAGTTGTGTTGGGTTATTCATAAACTAGATACCTATATGAAATTGGACACATATGGTGGGACTCAAAATATATCCAATGTTTTGCTGTTCGCGAGTAGGATATTATGCCACCAGTCTTCTGAGTACCCTTCCGTGCAATACTGCGGGTCATTTTTTATTTATAGTTTTGGTGCTTTTTAGTAAAATAGTTTTAAATAATTTTTATTTTTTAGTTTAAGATTTAAAATTAGGTTGATCGTTATTAATTATTTGAATATAATTAAATGAGTATTATTTTTTAAAAGAAATTCACAATAAATTCCTTTTACGCGTTAACATTTAGAATCGTAAATTTTTTGACGTGATAAAGTCTTATAAATTAATGAACGCCGGCTTGCGCGAAATATGTTACATTCCATGTGCAAGCGAGAACGCGAAATAAGCCATAGAGAGACACGATCAATCTAATTGTTTGGTATGTGACGCATCTAAGTCTCTTCCATCGTTATCACGTAAAATTATCGGCCGTAAACCGACTACAAAGACAGCCAATTTTTTTTTATGAAAGTACGTACTTTTTATCTACTAACCTAAGCTGACGCAACAAAAGTTGTATGTGGTTGGTTTTTAAATACCAACCACATACGACTTTTGTTGCGTCAGTGACTAACAACATTTATAACCTTTTTTAAAGGAAGGAGTATGTATATCCTTATCCAACACATATACCCTCTTCTGTAGTAAAATAAAAGTTGTATTTTGATCACAAGACCAAAAAAGCTCACCTAAAGTTTCATCTACTGGGTATAAAATGTGTCTAGTTTCCCCGTTTAGTTATAGAATAACTCACTCTGTAGGCCTTGTTGACCGAACTAGCGTGTTCAAGCTAACCGCAGCTTTGTTAAATGGGGTTTGTATGACGCATGGTTTTTAGTCATTTTCTTTTATGTTCATCCTCAAATAGATAATGGTTTGACGAATATTCTGTTTTGTTTTAATCCGCTTCCAATTTGACTTCTTGAAGAGAAAACTTCTTTAACGGCGTTATGCACTTTTTGGGATAAGTAAAAAATGTTAAACTCGCGTCAGGTCACATGACCTGATCGAAAATTCGTAAGACGGACACGTAACCTAAGACCACTGCAAAGGCGAGTTTTCACTTCTGCCGGCACTGCAGGAGTGCAATCCGTTTTTATATGTGTATTTAAAATATTGTTTGCGAGCTGCTAGCTGCCGACCTCTGCTATGTTGACACCATAGCGTTCATTAGATATGTTGACGCCGCCCCTGTGACCTTGATGCGGCCAATCGCAAACTAGCTTCGTCTATGAGCGCGTAAGTGTTTCGTTGTGATTTGAGCTAATTTGTTTGCGTAAATGGGACTGATATTGAATCGTTACCTGTATGAGAGTTACTCTTCCATAGTTTTTCTAATTTAATGACTAAATGCAATAATACTCTAAAGTACAACAGCACATCAAAATCATTCCAATACTCTCTTCCAAACATGTTGGTTGCGTATTCAGCTGTGAAACTTCGGAGTCAGGGGTCGGACGAGAAACCAAATCATATTTTGTTGGGTTGAACACAGACATCTGAGATCTCTGCAGAAGTCATAGTAAGTTAAAGCAATCGCTCAAGTTTCTAGCGGTACAGAAACTAAACTCCCTCGGACCAAAGCGTTTTAGTGATTCTTATATAAAATTGTAGTAAAAATAATGACAGCATCTTTTGTGAGTTGAACTTAGTTTTAATATGATACCAGCCTTTTGGGCACGTTGCCGCCGGTCGATAGTTTGCAGGGACTATATAAACTAGTTTCGGCTTGTTATGAAGACCATCATCAGGGCGAGTGTTAGGGATAGCCGTAATAGACCGACGAAACCGTGTTTTTATAACGAATTTATCTTGCGTAAGTTGCAATAGAATTACGCGATGGTCAGTTCATATATTTATCTCATATCGCAATTCATGTGCATTCAGCGATGAAGCGTGTAATTACTAGAGATACTTGTTACAATCAAGTGACGGTAAATTACAATTGAATGCAATTAATGCGGTGATTGCCCGAAACAGGGCTTTATACTTGAAAGTAGATGTTGCCAGCAAATTTTCAGTACTGGGAGCTTCGATCTATTTATAGCACACACATACGAATAGATATTCGGAAAACAAATAATGGTGTCCTTATTGCCTAAATACTGGGTATAAAATATTTTTTGATTCCCAAGGGACAATTCAAATTTTGTAAATATGACAATTCAAATTTTGTAAATTTGAATTGTAATCACAAATAATGTTCCGAAAATTTTCGTGACCTAATAGAGCGTTGGGACCTTATCATATTTTCGCAGAGTGTTACTGGCCAATTACAATTATTAAAAAGACAAACTAAAGAACTGAGAGTATTTTATGATGCTGGCTAGCTTGTGTTTATGCTAACTTTTAAGCAGGCAGATATCTGAAAGTTATTCATCTTTGATTTGTCTTTCTTTTTCATTGAGGAAAATCAACAGCAGAATGTGACTTCTCGAGACTAAGATAATATTTTGAATTCGCGCAATATACTCTGTATCCCTAGTTCCACTCTGGAATTGAAAATAATGCCCCCACTTAAAATTTTTGCCACAAACTACCTACTATTTTTTGATAAGAAAGGATCCGGAGGCTTGCGCCAGGTCATCGCCAGTGGAGTGGATGAGATTAAATAGTGCGAAAACTACTCTAGAGTGAGGGGTCGCGCGCACTAATGGTATTGCGGTTTTTATCTATTGTTTACAGTGTGGCCATTGTTATGATAAAAAATATAACTATTCTTTTTTTTTAAATTATTTATGGCTTTCACGCCAGTATCAAGTATAAATAAGTTCTCTCTCGCTTTTTCTTCGACCAATGATATTATGGTGTAGTTTATTTCGTTGATTCTACGGAGCCCCTGGCGACAATTCCCACGGATCCACTGGCTTGATCACAGAGATGACGCAATGAGGCGAGGCGGACAACCACCAGCCCGCTAAGTAAATCTCACTACAGCCGCACTGTGACAGTTTATTTCAGTTATACCTACCACACTTTGTTTATATACATGGGCATTTATAACACCAAATTACACCGATTTCACATTATAAACTCAAATTACAAAACTAAATTAACGACTACCAGATGGCAACCGGGACCGACGGCTTAACGCGCGTTCCGAAGCACGGAATCATCTTTATTATCAGAAAATCAGGTGATTCAAGCCTGCAATGTCCTAACCAAACTGGAAACAACTAAACAAAGTATGCTTCCCGTGGGAATCGAACCACGACTCGGTCTGCAGGCAAACGCCCTAACCACTGGACCACGGAGGTAGCTACACCCTAAATAATTTACGTAGATAAATTCGCGGGAAAATGATATTTATTAAAATATCCCATCAAGTTATAATTACAGACCGGACCATCAACCCAAACATTAAATTGCATCACCATTAATCATACAGACCACACGTTCAATTCGAAAAATCAATTTGACCGTCCACACTTCGAGATATTAAATTCTGGATTCCGATCTGAAACGAATAAATTGGACTGGACATGCCCTTGATAGATTTAAATCGCTGGCCATATCTGCTGCCGTTGAATTAACTGATCGAATCAATTTGAATTGATGGATTTTATTGACTACGAGTACATAGTTTAAAAAATAAAATATCCGACGAATTTAGAAACGCCTTTTTTTTAAATCCGCTTGGAAAGTAATGCAGGAGTTTGTGTTTTTGCAAATTTTATTAAAGTTTGTGTAATAAATATAAATATTAATAATAAATATATATGAATATATACGGATAAATCACACATTTTTTTCTCCTGCTGAACAAGCGAGGCACGATCGGCTGAAGCGTTGTGTCTATCTATCTTCCACCTATTGATAATACCTATTATTATGTAAAATTATCGTCCGTAAACTAACTTTTTTTTTTTTTTTATGTATATCCGACGGCAAACGAGCAGACGAGCCACCTGATGGAAAGTGGTCACCGTCGCCCATGGACATCTGCAACACCAGAGGAGCTGCTGATGCGTTGCCGACTCTTAAGATACCTGTAAACACGCCTTTTGAAGGACCTCAAGTCATAGCACACAGGGAAAACCTCGGGAGGGAGTCCATTCCACAATCTTGCTGTACGAGGAAAAAAACCACGTGACGCTCTGACATTTTTGGAGACCCAAGTGTCAAGGATGTGGGGATGGACTTTACTCCTGTGGCGAGCGGTGCGGTGGTAGAAAGGTGACGGTGGCACCAATTCAAAAAGTTCTTCAGAACACTCCCCATAGTATAGACGGTAAAATACACACAGAGAGCCAACGTCTCTCCGTAGACCGAGGGTATCTAAATCGTCTGTGAGTGTGGGATCGTCGATAATACGAATTGTCCGGCGTTGGATGGAATCAATAACTTATGAACAACTATGATTTTTTTCAATATCAAAGTTTTTTTAACACCGCTGACAATAATTTCACTATGATCGGTGCGGTAATAAAGCTTGACAGACATACAAACTTAATTACGCATTTATTCGGAATGAGACCAATATTAATCAATCTAGTGCTATTATTAAAACAATATCAGAGCTTATAACTGTGCAATCTGGATACGCGACACTTGGCACTGAAATACTCGAAATCAATGAATTTAATGTCGGTAGCAAAGTTTGCGTTAGCAATATCGGAGATATTTTGTCGATTACACTATTCTGGGCTTTTTAATAATTTTTAATAATACAGAGACAATGTTTCGTGTTTAGTACTAATTGGTGTCTAAATACTATTTACCAGATATTAGAAACGTTATTGGCTTTGATGGTAATCAATAAAAGTCTTCGAAAGAGACAGTCTGCGAAAGAGACATTATGAGAAAGAGACGTTTTACGACTAGTGGACATTTTGCGAAAGAGACATTTTTCAATTGAGCCGTGAGCATTTTGCAGTACACGTAAATAATTTTAAAAATTATTTACACACTTCGTACTTATTAGTTACTCCTACTTTCGTTCCCGACCTACATCACAAAACACTTATATCACCTATATCACGGAACTGAAACGCAGAAACACTCAAATTCAATTAATTTAATTTCGGCCGCAAAGTTTGTGCCTTTATTAACGAGGATAATATAGCGATTAAACTATTCAATACCGGCTGTCGATAGTTTGAAGGACGATTTTAATAATAGAGGATTAATGTTTTGTGTTTTGTAATAACTGGTACAATTTAATAAATACCATATTGTCTTTAACAGCCCGACCCAAGAGACTGCTAAAGGGCAATTTGAAATTTCCTTTTATTAGTTTCGATTTGCATAATAGCATAATATAGAATTCAATATTAATGAATATGGCATGGACTACGTTTGAATAATATGGAATAATACTTGTTGACGTATACGATATTTTATTACGGTACTGTGTAAGTATTTATAATTTAGTAAAAAACGAAATGTGAATACGCTTCAAAAATATGGTATACGACGGTAAATGAGCAAGCGAGACACCTGTTTGTTGGTAAGCGATCAGCGTTGCCCAAAGACAACTACACGCCAGAGTGTAACAAGAGCGCTGCCGGCCTTTCAAAGAAATTAGAGAAGAAAATAGGGAGAGGAAATGTGGGAAGGATGGGCCACTGGCTCTCACTTACTGAACGAAGCATAGAAGCGGTAAAGCTTCTACTCAAACGTCGATTTTCTGTAAGAAATGAATCAAATATACTCGTAGAATATGTATCACCTACGTTTTATTAAAGGTACATAATTAAAACAGAATTGTACAATATAACAATAACTTAAAAACTACTTATAAATAGAAAACTAAATATGTATACGTACTTGTTCTACACATCATTTTCCGAAGTTAAACTGACGTTCATAGCTTGAAAACAATAAACTTAACTTACACGGCTATCTAAAAAGATGTGGTTTGTATTCAGCCTTCCGTGTGTCCAAGTCGTCCGAAATGTGCAGTATTTTTATAATACTGGTCGCTTGTTTAAGTGTGAAACCAAGTCTTGCCCATTAAGTAGTATGTATAATCTAAAACATAATACTCTTTAACCGTTTCTTATTACTGAAGCAATTAAGCCTGAAACGCATCATATGAAATCCCAACTTTCGTTCGTTTCATCAGAACCTCGCCGGAGTTGCTTCACATACGCTATCCAAATGTATTCTCAAAAGCACTCACAATGCCCATTCGAGCCCTAGCTTATTACTGCAGTAGCACTGAGCCTGAAACGCATCAAGTGCAATCCCAACTTTTATTAGCGCGTAAAGTTATGCAATATATCGCGACACTCAGTTGTACCGTACACGTACCTTTATATGCACGTAGTATTCTAGATGTGCATATTTGCACACTTCTAAGTCTTGAAATTTAAATTTCGTCGATTTTACCTACATACATCTTTTTAATTGTAATCCAGAATGTCCAAAAATGAGAAAATGTCCGTACAAACTAAAACCCCCCTCCCCCCATGTTGCCCCTTAAGGAGGGGATTTTATACATTTCACCTACACAGATCTTTTTAATTGTAATCGAGAACTTACATACCTATATATATTCTAAGTCTAGAAATTGAAAAATTCCATACAAACTTTACCCCCAATTTACCCCTTCAAGGGAAAATGTTGTCTGGTTCACCTAAATAGATCTTTTTTAATTTTAATTGAGAATCTCCATTACAATAAAAAAAAATCTGTGTAGGTGAAATGGGCAAAATCCCCTCCTTAAGGGCTAAAGATCTATGCAGGTTAAATGTATTAAATTCCCCCTTAAGGGAAAAAGCAGAGAGGGAGGGGTTTGTATGGAATTCTTATCATTTCTACTGTTCCCAAGGGAACGACATTAACGCGGGCGGAGCCGCGGGCAACAGCTAATTTCATCTAAACCCAGCTTTTTTAATTTTAATCGATAACTTATATACCTACTTTCATACTTCTAAGTCCAGAATGAGAAAATTCCATATTAATTTTACATCTTTAGAAGTTAAATTTCTAAAAATCCTTTCTTAGCGCTCACTTACATCATTAATAGAACCCCTGTACTAAATTTCAAGTTTCTAGGCGCAGCAGTTTCAGTTGCGTTGATATAATAAGTCAGGTTTGCCGTTTGCGCGCGGCTACGCCGCCGCCGATAGTGTCCAATCCCTCAGGAACAGTAGAATTTCCCGGAATAAAAGGTGCCCTATGTCCTTGTCCTATGTACCCGGGTCTCAAACTACCTCCATACCAAATTTCATTATTATTTATTTTTTATGCTATATATTTGCAGGCAATCTCATGCCTTGACTTCATTCAAATGACGATAACTTTTTTTTTAATGAACCGATTTTGATGAAACAAACTTTAAATGTTTTTCTGGGTTAAAACAAAGGAATTGGTGAAAGTTTAAAGTAAATCGGTTCAGTATTTTTGAAGATAATCGTGATCATACATACAGATAGACAGACAGACAGACAAAAAAATCTAGAAATTTTTTTTTGCTTTCTATTATTCTTTTTGGCCAGCGTGGAGAGTGTAGGCCAAGTCCTCTGGCTGCTCTGGCCAAGTATGGCCCTAGTAGTACAGAGAGGGTCGTGCTCCTGTAGTGGAGACTTAAAAGGACCTGATGATGATGATTATTCTTTTTAAGTGTCCCTCTATCCATTTCCGTCAAAAATTTTAAATGTACAGACAAAATATTTTTACTGTTTTATTATATGTATAGATGTTTTATATTTACGCCTTTAGCGTAAATATCTCGTGAGAAATTTACGCTAAAGGCGTTAGTTCCGTGAGGTTTCCGAAATGATATTACCTGAATAAACCAAGATTTAGAGAGAAAAACGTGTTTAAGGCGCTGTATCCCTTAACCCTTTGTAGCGGCTGAAAGTGGCGATACCGGTTGGCCTGTCCCTAGTCTCATTTTAAACCCGTGTCGGCCATTTCCGTGTTAATTTTCACTTTTAATTTAATAATTCAATAATTATAGCCAAAGATTGTATTTTTTTTAGGTATCCATCTGGCTCATTTAGTTATACTTTTTATAGTCGTAAAAAAGTTGGTAGTTGTCGCTGAAAATATCAAGTAATTCGCGACGAAACTTTTTCTGGGTATAGCATTTTTGCTATTTTATTTTGCTAGATTTTAATTACTTTTTTGTAAATATTTTGATGTATCCATTTATTGTGATCTTTGAACTGTACTTCATATTTTTTTCATGCTAGTATTCCATGGAAAATAAGGCTAACTGCGCGACGAAAAAATAGACGTTTTACGATATTCTTGTGATGCACAGCGCCTTAACCAGATATGAGACCCGAGCTATATTGATTTTTCTCCACGAAAATTTAATTTATCGAAAAATTAAATTTTATCGAAATTTTTGGAGTCATTTCTATCATTTTTATATCTTTCAATTTTAAAAAATCGCAGAAAATGATTGAAAAGTACAGTACCTATGTTTCCACTTGTGAAATTTAGACCTTTCTCGATGGTGGTACCAACTAGTGCGCTAAAAAGCGGTAACACTCAATGCAACAACTTGTCCTTTGTTAGTAAATGAATACACATATTTTTACTATTACTGTATATAAGATCTTACTTGTCAAACATACCAATGACGCAACATTAATACATAGTTTGAAAACGCTTAGTTAGTACAACAACTAGTATTTGCACTTTCAAGACCTATCTAAGTTTTGTAACAAAGAGATGATTGTGTACAATGTGTACAATGGATGTGTATCTATATATGTATTTGTTATAATATATAGTATCGTTGAGTTAGTATCCCATAACACAAGTCTCGAACTTACTTTGGGGCTAGCTCAATCTGTGTGATTTGTCCGTATATATTTATTTATTTATTTACAATGAATTGGTACCTATATTGAGTGATAAAATCATCAGACGGAAAACTGTATTTCAAGATGCAAATAAAGATAATGGTAAAAGCATAGATATAATACTTCAACCAGTTAATAATATTAAAAATCAGGTTATATGAAAAAACCGGCCAAGTGCGAGTTGGACTCTCACATAAAGGGTTCCGTACCGTTATCTATAAAAAAGGCAAAAAAAAATATCATGCTAATTGTATGGGAGCCCCCCTTTAATATTAGTTTTATTTTCATTTAATTATTTATTTTTAAATTGAATATATAACTAAATATTCTGTGAATATGTCAAGCGTCTACCTGTTGCCGTTATCAATATGGAGCAAAAACAAGCAAAAAAATCACGTTTGTTGTATGGGAGCCACCTTAAATGTTTATTTTATTTCATTTTTTAGCATTTGTTGTTATAGCGGCAACAGAAATACATCATCTGTGAAAATTTCAACTGTCGAACTATCACGGCTGTTGAGATACAGCCTGGTAACAAACGGACAGACAGACAGACAGACATACAGACAGACGGACAGCAGAGTAATATTAATAGGATCCCGTTTTTACCCTTTGGGTACGGAACCCTAAAAACACCGCAAGCAAAAAGGCCTCTTGTTAACTCACTGCCTACTTTCCCGTAGTGCTCTTCCAGTAATTTCGCTCAATGGTGGAATAAATCTAGGTTAAAGTGCTTGGGCACAGTCGAGTACAAAATGAGCGAGTGCAACGTGTTTAAATATGATTATCGTGCAAACCGACGCGAATCATACAACTTACGGTGTGCTATTTTTTTATGAAAAAGCTAAACCAATCTATGGATAATTAATCCATTGAATGGTTTAGCTTTTTTATATTTGGTTTGATTATTATATTTGAAATGTCAGAAACCTTGTATAATTATCGGGGACCGGTTTATTATATGAAATTGTCAACTAATTTTGCGTTTCACAAAAGTTTAAATTCAATTGAACACCCAGGTGTAGGTCAAATTTTACTTTATATACACACAGACAGACACCATGATAGGTGAAACTAAACAAAGGCTACCTAAGTATTTCGTTAAATATTACTACAATCGAATAAACATATTGAAACTAAATATAACCATAATGAAATGTTAACTTTATTGTAGAAGATTTTTCTTTTTATACTTAGAAACTGTTATATTTAATAGACAAAATAATAAATTAAACTTCTCAAAACCTCAACATTATTCCTGGAGGCCCTGGTCTCTGCTTACTTCTATTAGCGTTATCCTAATCCTAACTAATATTATAAATGCGAAAGTGAGTTTGTTTGTTTGTTTGTTTGTTTGTTTGTTTGTTTGTTACGCTTTCACGCTGTATCTACTGAACCGATCAGCATGAAATTTTGCATACAAGTTCTCTGGAGTACGGAGAAGGACATAGGCTACCTTTTATCCCGGGAAAAAGTACTATTCCCGAGGGATCGACATTGACGCGGGCGGAGCTGCGGGCGAAAGCTAGTAATATATATATGTATGTATGTATTTTCACTTTTTCATCACACAAAATAAAGATAAATTAACCTTTAAAATAATTTCCAGCAGGCAATTTTCAGCATTGAACCTTTTCCAAGTAATTTACGAATATAGCGTCCTTCGTAATAATAGTATTTCATAGAAATACTGATAACAAAAACCCAACCATTTTGTATTGGCAAACGAAATTGGGGCGAAAACAATGGTGACGACTCCACTTTAACCATTGGAAACTTAGTATAAAGCAAACCAATCAAATTAAATGCCTCCAAGCAAAAAAACCCTTACATTTTATTAGGTCGGACAGCTACAGCTCCGTGGCGCAGTGGTTAACACGCCAGCCTGCGACACGGAGTGCCCGGGTTTGATCCCCGGCCAGGTCAAGATGGAAAATGATCTTTTTCAGATGATGATGGTGACGACTCAACTATAACCATTGGAAACTTAGTATAGAGCAAACCAATCAAACTAAATGCCTCCAAGCAAAATAACCCTTACTAATATTATAAATGCGCAAGTGAGTTTGTTTATTTGTTTGTTTGTTACAATTTCCCGCCGTAACTACTTAACAGATCATCATGGAATTTTACATACAAGTTCTTTGGAGTACGGAGTAAGAGGCTAACTTTCATCTCGGAAAAAGAGTACTGTTCCCAAGAGAACGACGTTGACGCGAACGAAGCTGCGGGCGGAAGTATTACTGATAAATTAATAATTTATAGATCCTTTGTTTAAAATAATGTTGAGGTTTTGAGAAGTTTTATTTACTAATTTATTATGAATAACAGTTTCATTGTATTAAAAATAAACACTTCTTCAAAAAGCTAAACTTTTATAATAGAAGATTATAGCAGATTTACCACCTATATTCTTAATCTAAATAATAACTTTTAGAGGACTAATTATATATTAATATACCTATACAAAATTTTAGGAAGTTTATTACATTACCGTTTCATTTTTAGTTCTGTTAAAAAGTATTTTTTGTTAAAAATCACAAAAAAATATTTAAAAAGTAGATACGGTGTTAAATTGGATAGGTTGGTGATAAAATGAAGGAGAGAATGAAAGGAGAATAACAAACTTTTTTTTATCTAAATTTAAAATATAGGAGGTTTAAATGCCAAAAATTGGTGTAGATAAGTTTATATAATAGGTTAATGGTAAATAGTTATGTAAAGCAAAGAGCTAACTGTATCATCATCATTATTTCGAGAAGGTGACCCGGTCAATCGACCATGCACACCCTGGTGTCAGAGTTCTTTGGAACCGCCTTTTGGCCTCTGACGTGGTACCTTTAACGACTATCAGATAGCAGCCGGGACCAACGGCTTAACGTGCCTTCCGAAGCACGGAATCATCTTATTATCTGACAATCAACGTGATTCACGCCTGCAATGTCCTAATCAAAGTTGGTTCGACAGTTTGTTTTCAGAACAATCGTAAACAAGCCCGCTCTTGAAAAGATTTGGAAGCTTATTTGTTGTGCTGTCAAACATAGGTATTGGTGCACTTTGTACCTGAAAAAAAAAGTATTTTTTTTTAATAAAAAGTTCTACGAACAAAACAACTTCCAAAAATCTCCAAAAACAACAGCGGAAATATCGAAAAAGTCGTCAGAACAATATCACTTATCATGAAATACCGATCTCTTCTCCCAAAGGAAATCATGTCCTATCTCTGAAGGCTTAGCTTTTCCCTATCTACCCAATAATGGCTGGTTTTAGGCACAAGCTAAGGTAAATTTACGGAAGCAATGTTCTGTTTATGTGCCGATGTATTTTGAAAAAATAAAAAGGTTTCTTAATCATGATTATCGGTATTTTTTTTTGTTAGAGTCAAAAGACCCACATTCACTCTAACGTGTTACTATGTTCTACCTCTACACTCTTATGCTACTATAAAAACATTATATCATCACTATATATTTTATTAATCGATTATTTTATCAAAACTAAAAACATGTGATGAAAAAACTTTTCACAGATAAGACCACCACTTTTGTTGAACTATCAATTACGTATATATTTTTTTAACAAATATATAGTTTCAACGTCCGGATACTCCGGATGGTATCTGGTTCAAAGGCTTTCCATAGCTATTCAAAGAGGAAATGCCGCTCCAGTAATTGGAACCTCACTTTGAGCCGGGTACGATTCGGGGTGGCATTTTTGATTAAATATTTGTAAAATTATTTGAGAAATTGTGTGATATTTTAATTTTTTTTATATTATTTGTTTTAAATGGGAATAAAAATTTTGGAAAGTTTCAGCGTTATTTAACGAAACACGTAAAGCATTTTAATAAATAAAGTGGTTATTTCGGGAGTCAAAACTATACTAGAAAGTATTAATAGTGATATCATCATCATCATCATTTTAGTGTCCACTGCAGGAGCATGACCCTCTCTGTACTAAGAGGATTTGGTCAAACTTCTCGCTGGCCAGACGGGTTGGTCTCATTGATGTTTATGAGCTTTGTTTATCTTGTATTTCCTAAGTTGCCTCTTAAGACCTCCATGGGAAGACTTGGAGTGGTCCTATTCTACTCTGCCGGAAACCACACGGCTAGTGATATACCTAGAGAAAATATACACATAATTTATCCTATACATTATTTAAGACTTTTCGTTTTGATACAGGAAAAATCATCTCAGTGCTTTCATTGAATAAAATTCTTATTCTAAACCTTAAATAAAACTTGCTCATTTTTTGATCAAACAAAAGTGTCGTTTCACCTTTATTAGTAAAACGTACAAAGTTTAATCAAAGACGAACTTTTATAACATCGAGTTAAAAAAGTCATAAGTCTTAACGATAACTCGGAATCTGCTCTCAAACTCTTGGGTGGCAAAATTTTGATGACGGCCGTTGAATTAAACTACAAGAACTGATATTATGAGACGTGGCACACATAAGTTTTAAAATACACTAAAATCCTAAAAATTAATAATTGCCACATACATACATACTATCACATCTTTGTCCCTTGCCAGATAGACAGAGTCCATATCTATAAGACCTTAAACCCACGTTTAGCAAGTTGGTGGGCAAATAACTGAAAATGAGTCCATGTAGCTATATTAGTCCGTTTTCTTCTCAACCAATGACTAACACAAGCATATCCACGTCCAAGTTATCTGTAAGCATAAAATATAAATTCTCGACTGAAGTTTTGTATCGAAATGCTGTATATACTTATATTCGTCGGAACTTTATCAATTTTGACTCCAGTTCTACCCTGGACTAACTTCATTTTATAAATTTCTTATAAGAATAGTCTCGTAAAGTGTTTTTTGGATCATACAAGTCAGGTATAGTATTTTTTTTTATTAATCTATATTTGCCATTGCTGAGCTAAGATCTACCCCATAATTTTCCATGCCTCCCTATTTTGTTCCACTCCCGACCATTTTTCGAGGTATAGTACAAAATCTAATATTTATTAATGAGAATAATTAAAATATATCTTTGCCTGCTCTTTAAATATAGCTCGGTGCTCATGACAGATGTAATAAAAAGTTTCTCAGTCTTTCTATGGCCTAATTAAAGAAGAATGACAAATTCATTAACCGCGAGGTCGTCAAAATAATTAGCAAAGGAAAATAATTAGCAAAGCTGTTTTGTGGGTTTAATAAAGGGTTTAATACACTTATCTTTGTAGTGTTTTTCTGTCACTTTTCTCGGAAATACAACGTGATTTTGAACTCCCTAGCTTTATTGAAATCTGGGAATCAGAATCCATGGAACACAGAACTGTAAGAAAAAAGGTGAAAAACGAAAAAGAAAATTAGGTTTCCCATACAAAGTCGCCGATCAGCTGGACGAATTTCTATGAAAGGTTAAATTTATTTTTTCGTTTTTTACCTTTTTTTCTTACAATTCTGTATTCCATAAGGGATTCTGATTCCCAGATTTCAATATAGCTAGGGAGTTCAAAATCACGCTGTATAATATCTATTTTTACATTAATTAATCAAATCTCATAAATACTTGAACATAAGTCAAAGTGTAGTGATTGTTGGCTTCACGGTGGCTTTACCAAATTATATTCTAGCATATGCTGCCGTAATAACGTTACTTTGCAATCGGGAAGATGCTCAAAGTGGAGAAAAATATGTGTAACAGGTTCACATATTTTACTCCTCTTTGAGTATCTTCCCGATTGCAAAGTAACGTTATTACGGCAGCAAATGCTAGAATATTGTTCGGTAAAGTTTTTACAGCCAACAAGCAGCCAGGCACCAATCCACCTTAGCTAAAAATAATTTCATATCTTCTCCTTTTTATTTCTCGTCTTGTCCCTATTTGAGGTTAGCTCTGTAATGTCAACTCTCTACTTTTTTTTTACTTAAAACCATATTGGCACTATCACCCCGTTTCTGCATATCATTTACACATTCCCTCCACGACTTTCTTGGCGTAACGATAATTGCAAATCACGACATAATAATTTCATACACACTGTGTGTTTATCTAAAACTAGCTGTTGCCCGCAACTTCGTCCGCGGCAATTACTGTTATTATTATTAATTAGTATAGATGAAAAATTTTCCCCCGTTTTCAAAACATTTTTTAGTGATGCTTCGCTCCTATTAGTTACAGCAAGATGTTTTATAGCCTAAAGCCTTCCTCAATAAATGAACTATCAGTCGTTCCTGAGATTAGCGCGTTCAAACAAACAAACTCTTCAGTTTTATAATATTAGTATAGATTCGAGAGATTTGTCCGTATATATTATAATATTAGATTAAATAATATAATATCGGCTCCGTCATACCAGAGCTGAGAATTCAACCGGGAAAACTCCTAGATGACAATAATATATTATTTAAGAAATAATTTTACTAACCTACTATTTGTAATTGTTTATGATAAATATATGACGAGCTCTGTGGCCTAGTGGTCATCATACCAGGCTGCCACAGTCGAGTTCCTGAGTTCGATCCCCGGTCAGGTCATGATGGACAACGATATTTTTTATAATGACCTGGTTCTAGATGTTTATTTATATAAATCTATTAGAAAATAAAGTATTGTTGAGTTAGTATCCTACGACACAAGTTCACAGCTTATTGTGGGGCTAGCTCAATTTGTGTGATATGTCCGTATATATTCATTTATTTTTATTTATTTATTTATTGTATATTTAAGGTAAATACTGGATACCTAAATGAAATCAATCAACAATGCTTTTCAATTGCTCTAGTATCCATATGGATATTTCAAAGGGTTGGGATAGAAGTTTGATTTCTCAGTGGGAGCGACCCAATTAGGCAAGTTGGGCTCAGGGAAGGGCAGGAATACAGATACGCTGCAGGGTCAGAGGATTGCAATCAATTTCGTATTGGTTTCAGTGTTGATGTACCTTTAGAGTAATATGTACCTTTACAGGTAAATTAATGAATTAACTATTTGTTGCACCAACTTTAAAAGTATATATATACACGTGAATTCAAAATAAAAATTGATGGTATTTTTTTTTAAAAACGACGTCTTATGGCATCCCATATTATGACAGCGTTTGATTCATTCGTGCTGAGATATTAACTGCCTCCGTGGTCCAGTGGTTACGGCGTTTGCCTAAAGACCCGGGGCTCGTGGGTTCGATTCCCACGGGAAACATACTTTGTTTAGTTGTTTCCAGTTTGGTTAGGACATTGCAGACTGGAATCACCTGATTGTCTGATAATTAAGATGATTCCCTGCTTCGGAAGGCACGTTAAGCCGTCGGTCCCGGCTGCCATCTGGTAGTCGTTAAAGGAACTACGTCAGAGGCCGAGAGGCGGTTCCAAATTACTCTGACACCAGGGTGTGCATGGTCGATTGACCGTGACACCTACTCGAAATGATGATGATGATGATGCTGAGATATTGTATACTACCAAGGTCAATCAGCATGCAGAATAACTAAATCGAAAGCAGCTTATTTTATTCTTTTCGAGTCGGAATGGTCGCGTTTTTCGTAATAATATAGCATTTGGCCAATATGTATGAGTATAATTTTATAGAATTTAGAACAGTCTAAAACTGGTGAATTTATATAATCATTTGGTTTATTATGTTAATTTTCGTAGGATAGTCTAAAAAAGAGCGTACTGTAGGGAGGGCTCGTGTTTGTATGTATATATATATATATATATTAGATTCTTTATTCAGCCATATTTTCGTTGAGTTCCCTCTAATATGGTTGAGCTCAGCGATGGCTGATCCATGCATCAACTCGTGAACGGGTGCTGCCGGGGGAACAGGTCTGCTCGGCCTTTTTGAGACTTCTATCTTTTATCTTATCTGTTATTGTTGCACGCTTGATCGCTAACATAACGTGTTCCACAAAATTATGTAAATTGAAATTGTATATAACATGGAACCAAAAAAAAAACGATAAAAATATCATACAACGCCCTTCAGGCAAGTACCAATACCGTTGAGAAGAGTGTCTTTCGGCGTCTTCTTCTCTGCAGTGGTCGGTCCCGAAATGCTACTAGTTTGTAGCTTTTGAACAATGATTAATAATTTGATCATTATACCATTTAAAACGTGCCTGTAAAGGCCTATTTTTTAAATAAATCTTTGAATCCTTCTAAAAACTGGAACGATTTCTACATTTTGAAGTATCCCTACAATGTTTATTCCTTCCCCCATTGGCTATACTTAGGTCCTTATTAGCATAGAAAAATACTGATTATTTATGAAGTGATTGTTTGACTTCATAAATGTTTTTGTAGTCAATTCGGTATACGTGACACCGAATTGAATATTGATCTCAATCAATTTGTCTTTACAAACTTTATGAATACTATACCTACAATGACATTTTGAACTCTAATGATCGATAAGCCACTCAAACCATACATCAACATATTAAACTTTGAAGTTCAACAAAGCCACTCGAATCACATCGACATTTTAGATTTCGAAATTCAGTAAGTCACTCGAATCTAACATCGACATTTTAAACTTCGTAGGTCAGTTACTAAACTACTAAGTTTATTTAAGACATCGAACATCGACGTTCTAAGTTCAGTTCGACATTCAAAGTAATTCTAAGTTCAGACAGAGGGCATATAACTATTACACACTCGCACAGGTTGATCTCTACTCGGCTGTTACAGTGTGTAGCTTCCATTTACATGACTAATTAGTTGGCACCCAGCCATATTTGTTTGTGTTGCCAAGCGCCAGAGTTTGTGTAAAGATGCCTAACATACGCCTTAAAAGTTTTAGTAAAACTAGATGGCCTCTAAAAGTGAGTGAGAGTAGTGATACAAAACGTGCATAAGACGAATGGCGAGTGTGTCATACCGCGTATAGAATGAATCTCGAAGTGTAATACTGAATAAGTCACAGTGCGTTGTTTCCATTAACATTACTAATTAGTTGGCAGTCAGCCAGTTATCTGTTTGTGTTGCAAAGCGCCGTGTTTGTGTAAAGACGCCTAAACTGTGCCTCAAAAGTTTAAGTGAGAGAAGAGGCCTCAAAAGTGAGAGGGAGTAGAATGATGAGACGAAACGTGTATAAGATGAACGGTAAATGTGTCATAACGCGTATAGAACTAATCTCGAAGTGTTAAACTGAGTAAGTGTCGTTTCTATTTACATGACTAATTAGTTGGCAGCCAGTCATATCTGTTTGTGTTGCAAAGCGCTGTGTTTGTGTAAAGATGTCTAACACACACCTTAAAAAATTTTGAGAGACTAGATGCCTTAAAAGTGTGAGACAGTAGTGATACAAAACGTGTATAAGACGAATATCGAGTGTGTCATACCGCGTATAGAACATATCTCGAAATGTTATATATACTAAATAAGTCACAGTGCCTTGGCAGCCGGGTGGCTGCCACGGCGCTATGCGACACAAACAGATATACCCATATCTGTTTGTGTTCAAATCAAACAGATATACCCATATCTGTTTGTGTTGCATAGCGCCGTGTTTGTGTAAAAATACCTAAACCATGCCTCTAAAGATTAAGTAAAATAAGTGGCCTCAAAAGTAAGAGAGAGTAGAATGATAAGTGAGACGAAACGTGTATAAAATGAACGGTAAATGTGTCATACCGCGTATAGAACGAATCTTGAAGTTTTATACTGAGTTAGCGTCGCTTCCATTTATATTGTTAATTATTGCAACCAGCCATATTCTGTTCTGTTGTTCAACACAGAACATTTTTTGAGGCATGTGTTAGGCATCTTCATACAAACACTGGCGAGTGTTTGTATAAAGATGCCTAACACACGCCTCAAAAAAAATTCATGCTTCGAAAGTGAAATAGATGAAAGACAACTGACACAAAACCTGTAATAGACGAATGGCGAGTGTGTCATACATACCATGTATAGAACGAATCTTGAAGTGTTATTACTGAGTAAGTCACAGTGCGTCATTTCCATTCACATGACTAATTAGTTGGCAGGCAGCCAGCGCTGTTTGAGTTGCAATATGCCGGTGTTTGTGTTAGAACGCCTTAATGCGTAATCTTCTGTGTATTTGTTTTAAAGGGGCTTAGTACGAAACTAGCGCTTCCCGTTATTTTACTCCTAAATCAAATCGAATTGTATATCTATATCTGTACCTCTTTTGATATAACTTCTACTATTCGCTCATCTAAGACCATTATGGCCATTTTGGAACATTCGGAGGTCCAGTGCTCTCTTCTTTTACAATAAAATATTCTTCTTCCTCACCGTAACCCCTCTTTAAGTGGGGTCGGGACAGCATATACATTTTACTTTATCTTGAGCCATTGCTTTCGTTACCTTATTTTTCCCCATA
This sequence comes from Elegia similella, assembly GCA_947532085.1. Classification (NCBI taxonomy): domain Eukaryota; kingdom Metazoa; phylum Arthropoda; class Insecta; order Lepidoptera; family Pyralidae; genus Elegia; species Elegia similella. The sequence continues at coordinate 9,302,023 of OX383933.1, forward strand.
TCCTCCTTCACACACTAAATACATCTTTTCTTTGGCCTACCTCTAATTCCGTATCACTTTCATATCCAACACCTTCCTAGTTATATGGCTCTCTTCTCTTCGCAAAACATATACATACTATCCCAATCTTTTCGTGATAAAAAGGCTACTTTCGTGCTTCATCACACAAACGCATTCTTTATCCCATCTTTTCGAGTCACTCCACTCATCCATCTCAACATTCTTACCTCTGCTGCGTGCAATCGCCTTTCATTCGTCACCATGATGGCTAAACACTCCAAACCATACAAAACTGCTTATCACGCTTTTATACATTTTTCTCTTGAAATAAAATATTTTAAAACAAATTAGGTAAATAAAATTGATTCGGCTACGGTCCAAGTCAACTGTAGTCCCAGTTGCCGAAAGCTTCATACCCAAAAAAGTTGACGTGAGCCGTTAAAACTTTGCAAATTCATGCATACACAGTCAGGTTACGACGCATCACAGCGCCTTAGCGGTGATGCGTCGGAACCGTTTAAATCCTCATCCTGCAACCGAGAAAGCGCTCGATGAAGATGAGGTAGAAACTGTTTACTATGTACTTGGCCGCGCAGTTTCCGGCGGAGTAGAATAGGACTACTCGAAGTCTTCCCGTAGAGGTCGTAAGAGGCGACTTAGGAAATACAAGCTAAACAAAGCTCATAAACATCAATGAGACCTCTTTAACCCGTCTGGCCAGCGGGGAGAGTGTAGGCCAAAACCTCTGTCTGCTCTGGCAAGTATGGCTCCGGTAGTACAGAGAGGGTCATGCTCCTGCAGTGGAGACTAAAAAGACCTGATGATGATGATGTACATATACCTTAGCTAAAGAAATGTCAGGCGTTCGGGACCCTTCGCCGCACGTCGGACTCTTCTGGAGCCCATTTTCAAGGCAAATGCGGAACTCCCCTTTAAAATGGGCTCCAGAAAAGTCCGAAACTATAGTTGGCAATCCAGACGAAATAGCACGTGAGCGACCCGTTCATATGTTAACTATCTATCGCGCAATATGTGCTTTGAAGACATGACAATATGCCGTAATATGCCAGACGTAACTTGTGAACAAGTTACATAAGGACGTTCGTAATGTTAAATAATTTAAACTTAGTCCGCTTACTGTACTCTCTCATAGTGGTGTTAACCTCTATGTATGGTTTTAACAAAAACTAAACTAATAATGAGTTTAGTTTTTGTTAAAACCATACATACAGTAAATAATGATAACAACTTCTGGTTTAACGAATTTTCTAAATTTGTCGAGCGTCACACACTTTGAACTTTTAAAATATGCATGGGTTTTAAGTAGGTTTCGTTGTCGAGACTTTTGGGATAATATTCCGGCCGGGGCAATCCAATTTGTACCCTTAAATCTTATTTCCTCTTAATTTACTTGTGATTTTTCTCGGTATTTCTTTTTACGCTTAAAATGAAAAAAATCTCATCAATTTCAAGTAAATTAGATATACAAGTTTCTTTTTCCTGTATTCAGTTTTTGAAGGACTAGAAAGTAGCTAAAACAAATTTCGAAGAGTTGGAAATTCTTTACAAGATTCTAATTTTTTTCTTTACTTTCATTTTTTAACCTCATTTCTGAATTATGACTTTAGGCTCTGTCCATCCCGTAAGGGATAAAGACGTGATAATATGAATGTATGTACATAATGCCCGCTGTGTAGAAGATTTTTTTCACTATTGGAAAGAGGAAAGAATCACAAGGAGCCAGATCTGGGCTATAAAGAGCATGAGACACCAGTTGAACCCTAAAATTGTTCAGAAAATCCATTGTTCTGGCAGCTGTGGGTGTTGTCCTGGTGAAAAAAAAATCAACGGGTACCACACTATTGGGCCGGTCCTCACAAAAAGTCATAATGAAATTACGTACACAGCCTAATTAATAGATAAATTTCCCTCATATTGGCGTAGGAACTAAATCCTACGGAAGTATATTTTAGGTATAGCTAAAAACTTTCGGAACAGCCTAGTAATACCTTGTAATACTTATCATCATCATCATCAGTTCGTGTAGGTCTCACGGTCAATCGACCACGCACACCCTGTTGTCAGAGTTCTTCGGAACCGCCTCTAGGCCTCTGACGTGGTTCCTTTAACGAGTACCAGATGGCAGCCGGGACCAACGGCTTAACGTGCCTTCCGAAGCACGGAATCATGTTTATTATCAGATAATCAGGTAATTCAAGCTGCAATGTCCTAACCAAACAACTAAACAAAGTAAGCTTCCGGTGAGTATCGAACCCACGACCCCGGGTCAACAGGCAAACGCCTTAACCACTGGACCAAGGAGGCTGTTTTGTAATACTTATGTATAACAAAGTTGTATATTGGTAAAGTTCAAGGTAGTATGATTATCCATTACACATTTTATTACTCTGTCTATCATATAGATCAAAGCCTTAGAAGTTCAAAGGTTATAAGATATCCGTCAATGATTATGATGAATATAAATCCATTGATTCCCAAAGCTGACGTGTGGCCAGTCTGGCTCGGGTATTGACTTCAGATTAAATATTCAGGATATTGGGATTTCAGCTTTATGGTTTGTTCCCTATTTAACCTTAACTGTTTTTAATTTTAACCTATTAATTCTGTATTTAATCTACTTGATTGGTGTCCAATGAGGCATTATTAGCATTTACACGTCAAGCAACACCGGGTGCGGTCCCCACTGTTATGGGTGACCGCAAGCATAAAAATATCTTGAGCTCTTCCGTTCTTCGGAAGGCATGTTAACCCATTGTTCCCGGCTGTCATTATTGACGCTTTAGATGTAATATCAGATGCCATTAGCAACCTTAAAAATTTGCCTCAGTGTTGGCCACTCACAAACACAAAAACCTTATTAATTCTGTATTTATTCTGCCTAATTGGTGTTTATATGATTTTTTATGTCAAGTAATTAGTTTCATAATTTGATTAGAGTCTTTTTTAGTTATTTAAATGTCGTTTAGCTATTGCAAATTCATTATAACATGCTGTATACATGGTGAATGATCATTCTGGACCCTTAAAGGGGTGATTCAGCCCGTCGATATGGACAACTTTTTCTATGGGACCAATGCAACTCAAAATATTTTTGATGTTCCATACAAATTGACCGGGCGGCCGAACATTTGTGTATGGAACTGACCGTTTTGTTTGAGTTTCCAGCATTGGTCCCAAAGAAAAGTTGTTCATTTTGACGGGCTGAATCACCCCTTTAAAGGGTTCAGAACGATCAAAATTCACCATGTATAAACCATTAGTATTGGTTGTTAGTAAGAAAATTATAGCAAAACTTCGTTTCTCATTTTGTTTAGAAAGTTCAAAGGCTATATTAGGATGATTACGATGATTACGATGAATAGAAATCCACTGATTTCCAAAGCTGACGCGTAGCCAGCCTAAGAATTTGACATTGACTTTTGATTAATATTCACGATATTGAAATTTCAGTTAAACGGGTTAAATCGTATTTTTAACCGACTTCAAAAATAAGAGTAGGTGATCGATTCAATGCACATTTGTAAGATCAATGTGGAACAACCCTAAACTTGGTTTCGTAGACATGGGCAAGAAGCGTTCGCTATTCTGATATTTGTCATGAGTTTGACAGTAACATGATTACGGTATTGTCGGTGCAGACGTGAGAGGAACAACCAAGGAAGTTTATAGAATCTTTTTGCCAAAAACATAAATAAAAAACAAAATACAGACGATTTACTAAGGGCTGCGACCTCAGGAGAGACTGCGTGTGATTCTCAGCGCGTGATAATACTTGTACATAGCAACTTTATTTTAAGAGTTCCATACCCAACAGGGTAAAAACGAGGCCCTATTACTAAGCCTTCGATGTCCGTCCGCCACAGAGCTGTATCTCTTGAACCCATTGAATTAGAAAATTATAGAAGCAGCATCGCGCTCGAAAACGAAAGGCGGGGCTTAAAAAGTAGATTTTTTGCGAACTAGTCTGCCGCGCTATCAGTGACGGAAGGACGCGTCGATAAAAGCATTTAACAACATATTTTTTGTGAACATCGGAGAAATAAAAAGACTATGCCAAGTCGTATAATTTTTCACAATAGCCAACTCACGGTTCTGTCGCACCATAGATGAAATACAAACAGGAAAATGCTCAGAAAACTATAACGGATGATACTAAGTGAAGAGCGCAACTTCTCATAATTTATAAGATTTATATATGACAGATGCCTATAGGCAGTTGGGGTACTAGTGTTCACCGCTAACATCATAAAGTGATGACAACCTAAGTACAATTTTCAGGGCATATTTTTACCTTTTTACTTTTACCTTCACGGGAAATTCTATTTTTACCTTTTGACACAAAAAGATGGGTGTTATAAGTTAGACCGCTACGTGTGTTTATCTGAGGCACTGTAGTGCTTTAACGTGTGAAACGATTTGGAGGTTTTTTTTTTTGGTTGAAAGCTAATTTTTTGCGATGGTTTATAGGCATGTTTTATTAAAACGATCTAGCAGTTGTTTAGCAGCAATTGATGGATTTACATGTCAAGGGTCGCTTTATTTTTTTTTAATTTCATGTTTTTAGGTTTCCGTAGAGTAAAGAGTAAAAACGGGAACCTATGGCTCCGCTGTCCGTCTATCCATATGTTTGTCCGTCCGTCAGTCACTAGGTTATCTCATGAACCGGGATAGTAAGACAGTTGAAATTTCATTTTATCACAGATGATGGATTTCACCAATACAACAAACGTGATTTGTTTGTTTGTTTATGTCTCGATATTGATAACGGCAACAGGTAGACGCTTGAAATATTCACAGAATATTTAGTTTTATATTCACTTTAAAAATAAGTCATTAAATAAAAATAAAATTAATATTAAAGGGGGGGCTCCCATACAACTTGATACAACAGATATGATTATTTTGCCGTTTTTATAGATAACAGTACGGAACTCTTCGTACGCGAGTCCAACTCGCACTTGGCCGATTAATTATATTTTATTGGGTGGGTTATTTTACGTATTTCACTTTATTTTCTATGGAGGAAGTTATTCTATCTCATAGATTTAGCATCATTTTAAAATTTTTGCTCTTGGATTTTGTTTTTCAGCTACACTCTTTAGTACTAAGTAAGTCCTAAAATGTTATCACCATTTACTTACTTGAGGTGAACAGATATAATGGGTGGCGCAAAAGTACTGGCACTAAAGAAAATACTTTTATTTTTTTTATATGACATTTTCTGTCATTCTGTTTTTGAAAATTGTGTAGTGAACAAATGTAAAATACACTGAAAATAAACAAGACGGCGCTACGGCACACACAGCGCGCGAAACTATGGACTTAGTGAGGGACGCTTTTCCAGGCCGAGTTATCTCTCGTTTTGGCGATTTGCCTTGGCCTGCAAGATCACCCGATCTGACCAGTCCATACTTCTTTCTTTGGGGTTTTTTGAAATCTCGGGTGTATGTGAACAAGCCACAGACTCTCGCAGCTCTAAAAGAAAACATTCGTCAAGAAATAACGAACATATCGCAGGAAGTGTTACGGCAAGTTATGCAAAATGTCATAAATAGGGCTCAAATGTGTATCAACTCTGGAGGTCACCATTTAAAAGACATCATCTTTAAATCCTAATGGTACGAAATTTAATGGCACAAATATACATTTAAAAAAACCTAAATCTAGTTTTCTAATTTAGAAAAAATGTTATAGCTGAACCAAATAGGGTCTTTACTTTTGCGCCACCCAGTACGAGTAATGTTTGAGTACCGATGGTATCTTTATTACCTACTTCGCGTTCAGTCTTATCGATTTAACCAGTGAATGCTCATGTGACTAAAACGATCACTTTGTAGTATGACGCTTTCAGTCTGAATTACAGGAAACTTCTAGAGTTTGTAGAGCTAGGTGCTTTTTGCAAAGCTTCAGTATTCCACAGAACAGATCCATAGTTTCATATATTTCGGTAGTTTGAAACTAAAGATCAATCAATGGTATATTGCTTCCTTAATGTATTTTACAGGTCTTTTATTACAAAATTAGTATCAATTAAGGGCCCTGTCGGGCGCTGCAATAGGAAGAGGCTATTGTTAACAAACAGGTTATTAATATTATATTCAAAATAGCATGTATTAAAATATCTAATTAATTTTATTTCATATTATTTAATTGTAATTTTAGTATTTATATTAGTTACTGATTTTATTATTATTGTATTTAATAAGAATATTAATTATTCTTGTTGCTCTAAAGATGCTATTCAAGGAATTGCTATAGCCAAGACACAATTTTATAAAAAAAACTAATTATAAAATCTTGGATCATAAACAGTAGTTAAAATGGAGCATAATGAATAAGGATAGAAAGAAATAAGAATGAATTATATAAGATGGACGTAAAAGAGAACTAATGAGGAACTATTGGCATTAGTAGGAGAAAACCGAAAATGATTGCACATTAAGAGGATAGGTAGGAAAGGAAAAATATTGGGTCATCTTATAAGCTGTTCTGGTGACGAAGTACTCATGAATACGGAGTTATCCAGTGACAAGATTTACAGTATACAGCGTGTAAATTTATCTTCGATATTCCCATAAAGGGGTGAATCAGCACATCAATAAAAAACAACTTTTCCGATGCAGGGAACTCAAAAAATATTGACATTTCCATCCTAAAGTGTTCAGCCGCCCGGATTATATTAATTTTTATTGAGTTCTCAGCTTCGATCGCATTGAAAAACACGAATATTTGTTCATATTAATAGGCTGAGTCGCCCTTTTAAAGGAGTTTAATTTTACCCGCTATATTGGCTCATAATAAAAGCTATCCATAAAAATCTCATTTGTACTTTTGTGTTGGATTTGGGAACGTTACAACCGTTTCGTGTCAGAGATAAAAAAATAATTGTCATATTTTATCTGTTTCAGGCACCCGTCTCATTAAATTCAGCTAAATATTCACCAAACTCCCAACTCCGCACCCTCGTCAGCCGGGTTACATTTTACGTCCGTGTATATAAAAATAATGTACTTTTTAGTCTTTCTTCCGTGCCCAATAAAGGTCTTTATAACCGCCGCAACAGGCGTGTCGCGGCGAAAATACGAATAACCGGACTTTATCCGGTTACCGCATGTCGAAAACAACCGTTTTCCGGATTACATGAAACACGCTACCCAGCGATCAGCATTCAATGTGATAAAACAGACTTTATTCTACACAATTTAGGGTTTTAAATCCATTGATTAGAACGTAATCGACGATAAAGGCCAATCAAGTGAATGAGTAATAAAAATAAAGGTAGTTTAGACGCGTTTTCAGGTTATTTCGGTAGTTTCTAGAGATGGAACACAATGAAGCTAATTTAAGGAGCAGGTTGCTCCTTAAATTAGCTTCATTATTATTCAGTAACGTTTGCGAAAAGTTATTGTATAGGGAAATGTAAACATTCCAAAGCATTTTGATTTTCTTGTTATATAAGGAGTTTAATCGAGGAGTAGGTAAATAAGTAAGCGAAATTTGAAATACTGACTGTGATATATCAAGTTTTGAAAGAAGTTTAGGTGTGGGTAGAAATTATAAAGTTTACGTAGGTAAATGATATAGGCTAAGGTGTTATTATTCACGTAAATATTATAGAATATATATAATACTAGCTGTTGCCTGCGACTTCGTCCGCGGTTATTTCTGTTATGAGGTATAAATGAATAATTTTCCCCCCTTTTCAAAACATCTTTTATTGATGCTTCGCTCCTATTGGTCGCAGCGTGATGTTTTATAGCTTAAAGCCTTCCTCAATAAATGGACTATCCAACACAAAAATAATTTTTCAATTTGAACCAGTAGTTCCTGAGATTAGCGCGTTCAAACAAACAAACAAACTCTTCAGCTTTATAATATTAGTAAAGATTAGGGTTACAATGTAGGTAAATAAATGATGTTCGTAAAGTATTTACGTAAAAAAATGTGCAAAATTATCAGATAATATGGTTGTTACCTTTATGTCTTGCAATACTTACCTAATCCTAGGAAACATTTTCTACGGCAATCGTTATGAATGTATTTTGGATATACTTAAATATAAATAAATTATATATAAAACAGATTGAGAGAGATACATGTCGTGGGATGGTAACTGAAAAATGCTATATTTTGTAATAGACACTTGTAAAGACAAACATCCAATACCCAGATCAATCTGAAAAATATATTTTTTCAGTCCAAAAACGTCAGAGCGTTACGTGTTTTTTATTTCCTGGTACAGCAGGATTGTGGAATGCACTTCCTCCCGAGGTTTTCCCTGTGTGTTATGACCTGGGGTCCTTCAAAAAGCATGTTTACAGGCACCTTAAGAGTCAGCAACGCATCAGCACCTCCTCTGGTGTTGCAGATGTCCATGGGCGACGGTGACCAATTTCCATCAGGTGGCTCGTCTGCTCGTTTGCCATCAAATATACATAAAAAAAAGATATCCTGGCCGGGATCCTGGCATTGAGACCGGGACCATCGTAGGGTCCCGGTGTCATACGCACTTGGGGTACAACTCTGTCACAGAAGTCGTCAAAATAAAACTTAAAACCTTTAAAAACAATTTTCCCATAATTTATAACAGGATCACACCATAAAATGGGAGCTCGGCCGCTAATAGGCGATCAAAGCTGCAATCAGGCGACATATTTGGCTCTTATAACATACTATTATGAGCATTATGAACATACGCCATTATGAGAATATGCCAGAATTAATAGCCTTCTTATTATTCTGCCATAGTTTATTGAATGCCGTTGATGCGTTACGTAAAGATCAGTGGTGGAAGGAAGGAGGCCTATGTTCAGCAGTGTGACACAATAACAGTCAAAAAAATATTTATATGTAGGTACATTATTGTTTTTCGTATATGTGTATTTCCAACATATCAGTTTTCCAGTTTGCAAATCTGCGGCAGAGAAAGGCACCTGATATAGATTAAAAATGTATGGTGACAGCAACTGGGAGCAACGATATAATTTATAACTTCGAAAGTACGTTAGCACACAAGTTGAATAGTCTAGTCTGTTGATTGATGGCCTCCGTTACGAAAACCTGTTCCAGTTCGTGAAAATATAAGTAGTTTACTTTAACAAGTATTTGTTTGCTGTTTTGGAGCGCATTGCAGGTTGACGTTAGACAGATGGCCGGTTAGAAAAACTTTGCCAAATCATATCACAGCAAAGATTACTAGCATGCTGTCATAATAACACCGACCAGGTAGTCCAACGACCTGACCAAGGTCGCAGAAAAAAACACTGGGTGCAGGCTGCTTCTACTAATCGTATTGGAAAACCTTGGCGCCTATGTTCAGTAGTGGAATTCTTGCGATTAATATGATGATGATGATGTCATATTAACAGTCCCCGAAGGTCGACGCATCACATCTGAGGAAGCAAGAAAACGCTAGGAAGCTAAAAAGAAGGCTCAAAAGTGCAGGAATCCTCACAATGTTGTTCTTCACTTGCATATTCAAGTACTAAAATTTGTTGGAACAAAAGCCGGCATCAAATTGCAAGATTCGCAACACTGAGATCCAACGTCGAACGTTCACGACTTTGTCTGATCGTTTTACAGTATATATAGTATAATCTACTATATGCCACTAAATGCCCTTTATAACAGCAGACCCTGAGGCGCTGAGTACCACAGCTGAAATAGAGCAAAACCTCATAGGTCATGAAGAGTAAATATGTAGTTATAGAAACTGTCGGACGAGCGTTGAAGAGTAAATAGTTAGATAAAGAAGCTGTCGGACGAGTGTTAACCAGCACAACTGATTTTCCAATAAATCCTCTCTCCTTGTTTTACACACGCAAAGCTATAATCTAATAAATTTTTCAAAAGTTGGTAAACTGTATCAATTTCAGTGCAACTGCGTTCGGCAGCCAAATCTATGACGCTACTAACTTTTAATTGAAATAAAAAAGCCTCCAGCGTTGCGTTTGATATGTGCTGAAAATTTAGTCAGTTTTATGCTCAAAACGGTTTAAGGTATTTTGTAAAATACGTTTTTTTCATGGCTGCGTTAGGAATATTTTAAAGTTAAGATTTTTGCTTACGTGTCGTAGAATTACCAGTGTATTAAAATATTACAGTTCTGTAAAGATTTGTCAGATTTATTTAGTCAGATTCTATTTTGACTAGCTCCGTGGCGCAGCGGTCAACACGCCAGCCTGCGACACAGGTCAAGATGGAAAATGATCTTTTTCAGATTGGCCTGGGTCTTGGATGTGTATCTATATATGTATTTGTTATAAAATATAGTATCGTTGAGTTGGGGCTCGCTCAATCTGTGTGATTTGTCCGTATATATTTATTATATTTATTATTAGATTCAGTGTACTTTGATATAAGTAAGTCGCTTCTCTCACTCTCTGGGTATGTATTAGGAGTGTATCTTTACTTATAGTGCTTCTTTCTATATTACTCATACACACAACAATAATAGCTAGAAAATTATTTTTCAATAAAAAAATTCTGAACTAAAGGTAATATGTACTGGAATATCCGATCTCTAGTTATCACTTTTAATTAAAATAGAAAATATCCGTGTTCTGCTCAAAATGGGTTTTGGAGGGAATATTGTCACCTTTTTTATCCGACTACGGCGAAGCTAAAACTTTGAGTTATGACAGTCATGGCGCGGTTAGGTGGGAATATTGAGATTTTTGCTTTTATGGTGCACCTACTTGGCTAAAATAAATAAAACTCGATGGCTTAATTTGCATACGTATTGATAGTGCTTATGCATGTTAAGCAACCCTGGGTGTGGTTACCAATGGGATAAGTTTCATGTTTCTTCATCCTTGGGAAAGCATGTTAAGCCGTATCGGCTGTCATCTTAAGTGAAAGATAAACGAACGTGGCTTAAAAAACCTGATACCAGTTTTTGGCCGCTTATTAGAAATAACCTTTCATGTAAACAAAACCGACTTCGATCAAACTACTGAATCAATTTTGATAAAATTCTGTGGGATCAAAGCAAACCCAAACAGAAAATAATTTTCAAAATCTGATAATTTTATCAATGTCAATCTATCAAATCAATAAGTTAATCAATGACGGTGTTATGCGGTAACAAATAAAAAAACATACAACCGTATTGATAACCTCCTCTTTTTTCTGAAGTCGGTTAAAAATAATTCCACATGCGTTCGGTACCGTAACTATGTATAACGCGGCTAACTTTAAACGAAAATGAAAAACTCGCTGAAAATTTAATCAATTTTGTGCTCAAAACGGTTTTGGCGGGAATGTTGTGGATACCTTTTTATTTGTTTTCTTATTTTGTGGTTCATCTACATGACTGTGATGTATAGCATATATATCAAATACTCAGCCCCCGTAGCATGGCACGCGCGACAACGTTTATCGACTATCGCCATCTTGTTTCCCGTAATATCAATGAGCGAGATGTGTATAGTTTATCGCGCGATATAAACGGCGTCGCGGGCGCCACGCTACGGGTGCAGGTCTCCTTCTTTAATTAAAGGGCTAGGATCTTGTCTTTGGGGCCGTTCAAGTATTATGTAAGCAATATATCAGCTATTTTAACCTCCTTCTCCCACTTGTCAGCAAAAGTAAGAAAAGCTCTTCCCCCCTCACCCAAGCTTAGGTAAACATTGGCATCATTGTCACAAAATATATTTGTTTATCTAAGACGTCATCACTGTGCAAATCAAATCACCATGTTAGCAAAAATAAGCCTAACCGCGACTCCCCCCACCCCCCATTTGCTGCTTACGTAATATTTGAATGACCCCTTTGGAGTATCTAATGACGTCCATCCATCCTTGGAGGCGGCCTTGGATTGCTATTAAACTTTCCCTAGATCAAAATTTGCCTCTCTTAGTTGGCTCATTTACCGTACGCATTATTAGGGCTTAGGCATGTATAGCAGTCTCGGGTGTGATTCCCACTTTAATGTTTGACTATTACGGCATATGTCTTAGGCTCCGTGGTGCCAATCACTAACTTTAACTAATAGAACAACAGGCAGCCAAAACTATGATGCTAACTTTTAACTAAAATCACTAAATTAGGAAAACTATGGAAGCGTAACTCTCATACAACTAACGATTTAATATCAGTTTCATTTATGCAAACAAATTTAACTCAAATCACAAACAAAAAAATTACGCACTCATAGACGAAGATAGTTTGCGATTGGACGCGTCAAGGTCACAAAGTGGTGTCAACATATCTAATGAACGCTATGGTGTCAACATAGCGGAGGTGGGTAGACACCGCTCGCGACAGCAGCTCGCCTCGTTCACCATGACAAGTTACTCCAGTGTCACTTTTCCGTTTTTCGTTACTTTTACTGCACCACTTTTCGACGCGTCCTTCCGTCACGGAGCGTGTGGCAGACTAGTTTGCAAAAAGATATACTTTAAAGCCCCGCCCGCTTTGATCTACTTTGCGTGGTGTCAGTTTTTGAGCGCGATGCTACTTCCATAGTTTTTCTAATTCATCGACTAAAATGAAAAACTCGCTGCGTTTGATGCGCGCTGAAAATTTAATCAGTTTTGTGCTCTAAACGATTTCGGCGTGAATGCTGTGGATACCTTTTGTTAGGGTGGGTTGTTTTTTATTTGACATTCACATCTACATGACTGTTATAAGTTGAGCCATTTAGTGTGTGCATTGTTAGCGTTTACGAGTGTTAGCAATCCCAGTTGTAATTACTTCTAGAATGTTTTTTTAAGCAGCTAAAGCTATAAGACTGTCAACATTTAATATACCTATATGAAAAAACTCGCCGCGTTTGATTTTCGCTGAAAATATTAATCAGTTTCGAGTAAAAATTATTTTGGCGAGAATGTTACCTATTGGTTATGACTGGGCTAGACTTTACAGGTGTAATATTTGTTCAAAATAAATTTGAGATTTTTTCTTCATTCATCATCATTTCGTGTAGGTGGCACGGCGTCAAAGTTCTTCGGAACCGCCTTTTGACCTCGTGCCTTCCGAAATGCAAAATCATCTTTATTATCAGACATTCAGGTCCTACATTCTCCCTGATGAACAAAGGCTATATAATAAATACCTATATCCACCCGTGCGAAGCCGGGGCGGGCCGCTAGTTTTTTATACCGCTCATTTCAACGTGATACTGCATCGTTCATCAATTCTTATCCCTTAGTAGCAGACATCGCGTGATATATTAATACTCGTAATAAAATAAGATTGAAAGTGGCAATATCGGTTGGCCTGTCACCAGTCTCATTTCAAACCCGTATCTGCCATTTCCGTGTTAATTTTCGCTTTTAATTTAATATTTCAATAATTATAACCAAATATTGTATTTTATTAGTTAATCTTGATCATTTAGTTATAATTTTTATAGACGTAAATAAGTTGGTAGTTGTCGCTTAAAATATTAAGTAATTCGCAACGAAACTTTTTCTGGATATAGCTTTTTTGCTATTTTATTTTGCTAGGTTTCAAATGATTTTTGGAAATATCTTGATGTAACCATTTATTTTGATCTTTTAACTGTACTTCATATCTTGTCATGCTAGTATTCCATGAAAAATAAGGCTAGTTGCGCGATTAAAAATAGACGATTTACGGTATTCTTCTGATGCACAGCGCCTTAAGTGTCACTTGCTTGCTATCGTATACTAAATATAATTATTTTTGCCATGATCATTACTTTAAGGTCGTAGGTGAATTTTTCAGAGTCCAGTTGCTGCTCTCATTTGAAACCAACTCTTTGAAGGAAAATGGAGACATCATTTAAAATTTTGTATTGCGAGGCCCTAGTATAACCCTTCATACTATTTTATGAACAATTTATTGCTTACAGTCTAAAGTGAGAACGTGAACCTTTTTGAAATGTATCCGAAAATGGCCGTAATTTGCTCTTTTGACATTACAAAAGAGCAAAAATAGCCACATCTTCGATCTCTTTCAAATAATTTATTTCAAATGGAGGCAGCACTGGACCTTGAAGTTTTCACGTAGGTATTAATTTAACAGATTCCCTGTTCTATGAATCATATATCAACATTTAAATTATTTTACTATTGTATCTCGTTTAAGGACAGGGAAAGTGATAAAGGGTGCCCCTTTCTCTCATCAAACTGTCAATTTAACAAATTTTCCTTACATTCACCCACAAACTATTGTAAATACAGAAACAAGTGTAAGTTACTACGAAAAGTAAAATATACAATACAGGCATAAAATATCGAAATGGCTTACAATAGCAACGTAGCATGAACATGAATAATTTATTTTTATACCTTGCAGACTTCTAGTCTGCTCACAATGCAATCCGTGCCTCGCTTAACATAGTATAAAGCGACTGCAACTATACATAAAATCAGAAAGAAATAACATCTCCATTTTGAAATAGCTTCTAGGAATATGCATACATATTATCACGTCTTTTTCTCTTGCGGGGTAGACAGAGCCTAAGTCTATAATATCTAAAAAACATTATAGAAATATACATACATACATATTATCACGTCTTTATCCCTCATGGGGTAGACAGAGCCTAAGACTATAAGAACCAAAGACCACGTTTAGTGTGTTGTTGGGCATATAGATTGAAAACAGAATCAAAATAGTGATGGGTTGCTAGCCGCATCGCCTATTACTATAATTCCTTAGATTTTCGCCCATTCGGCTGTTTTTTCTTTTCTCCCAAACCAGCATGGCAGATAGAAATAAACATAATTTAGACATAATTCTAATAACATATGAGCGTTTGACATTTGAGCATATTAATTTAATTTATGTATGTATAAATATAGATATTTATTTATTTATGTATTTTAAATTAGCATTTATGCGCAATTAAGTATGCTCTTGATTTGGTTAGAAATTAAGTATTTTCACAGTTATGTTTAATATTGTACATTGTTATATTTGTTACGCTACCCTGTAGCTTTCTTATACTTATCGAATGCTCTATTGACTGGAAGAAATCCCTTATTGGGATAAGTCCGCCTTTGCACATGTTTAGTTTTTTAAGAATTGCTTTTTGTTATATTTTTATGTGCAATAGAGAGTTTACACACATACATACAATAATACAAAAATAATAAAACAGGAAATTGAGCACTACAGTGTAATAAATATTTTTAAGCAACGCGTGCGCATGGACATTCTCTGAAACCAAAGAAGTGAGTGAAAACAAGAAAAAGAGAACCCGAAAAAAAGAATATCCTGTCTACTGAGACAGTTTATGGCCGAACCGGACATAACTAATATAGTGACGGCTAAGCTTGTTCACAAAATTGGAAAACCTAACGTCAAGCTGTGAGATACACGGGATCTGAACCAGTAATAATATAGGTGAAGAGATAATTTGTTTTATTCAGTTTAAAATAAATATAAAATTCAAGGTATAACAAAAGTAATGCACAGAAAATACAGTAAAAAAAACCTAAAATTATGCATGCAACTCGTGTATATATATGTATAAATAAATATAATTCAGAGTATGGTCCATCTTACTGACCACCATTCCGTTTTATCTATCGAGGGTGGCATCCGTAGGACACATGAGGCTGATGCCTCCGTGGTCCAGTGGTTAAGGCGCTTGCCTGTAGACCCGGGGGTCGTGAGTTCGATTCTCATGGGAAGCATACTTTGTTAAGTTGTTTCCAGTTTGGTTAGGACGTTGCAGGCTGGAATCACTTGATTGTCCGTTAATAAAGATGATTCCGTGCTTCAGAAGGCACGTTAAGCCTTTGGTCCCGGCTGCCATCTAGTAGTCGTAAAAGGAACCACGTCAGAGGCCGAGAGGCGGTTCCGAAGAACTCTGACACCAGGGTGTGCATGGTCGATTGACCGTGTCACCTACATGAAATAATGATGATGATGAGGCTGATGGAGAGGTTGTCAAATGGATCGACGGGCTGCCATTCTCATTGTAGTTCTGATACTTTTGCTGCAGGCAAATTATCCATTCGCAAATAATAATAATAATCCCGCAATAAGCAACCGCATTGAACCATGACATTTTCATTATAGATGTAGAAGAAATGTAGAAGAAAATCAAACAAATTCTAATTTTGGAGTGAACAATCAAGTTTACTTTCTGCTTGGACAATGAACGGAAATCTGTACAGAATTCTTTGAAAAACATCAAGTAATCGTAGCTGCGAAGAGGTAACTTTACTTAGGTAAAGTTACCTTATTTTAGAATAATATTAGCTTTACTGAGCAAAAGTAAGTACTGTGGGACTTGGGAGGAACAAAGTTCGACGACAACAAAGATGGAGCGAGGTTTCGCGTGACCACGGTAGGGAAATAATTTATTTTTTCTATTAACTTTAATGGTTAACCTGGGTAAAAATTGTCTATGTGAACCGAATTGAAGAATAATAATATTTCCCTTTGTTTGGTATCTAAGCCACAAAATTGAAGACTTGTGTTGGTACTTAGTACCCCTTATAGCTAAAATTTGCTATAAAAATTGAAAAGTAAGCAATCTTGTATAATTATCCTTTTCTGTGACGAGTATGACGAGCTCTGTGGCCTAGTGCTCATCATGCCATGGTGCCGCATCGGAGGTCCCGGGTTCGATCCCCGGTCAGGTCAAGATGGTGGCCTCGCTCTTGGATTTGTCTACATATGTACTAGCGCACCCTTGGACCAAAATACTGATGGTTACGAAGTCTGATCAAAATCGATTCAGTTGTATTAGAGTTTATGTAGAACATACATCGCGACATAAGATTTTTATAAGATTGTTATAAATAAAATATGATATCGTTGAGTAAGTAACTCATATCGAAGCTCATAACACGTGTCTCGAACTTGCCTTGGGGCTAGTTCGCCAATCTCTGTGATTTGTTCATATCTAATTATTATTATCCTTGAAAGACACCTAAATCTAACAGTTAAGACCTGGCTGAAAGGTTTCGGTTGGGAAAAGTTGTAATATAGGCGGGCTGTAGCACCCATTCAAGGATCGGACAGGGTTTTACTTACATATTGTATAAGGCATACAATTATAGTTACATATTAGTCTAAATAATGAGAGCGGTCAAATTTGCCACAACAATAAAACAATATATTGGCAAAATTGAAAACTTAAAACATACCTATCTAGTAACAAAAACATAAATCTCAATAGGTAACCAGTTCCATCTCATCTGAAAATGTTCAAAATTCAAAACTGCCTCGAGATATCAGAATTCCGATAGAATTCAGTCTGTATCGTACAAGTAACCGTTCCAACTCGGATTTATTCGTATGATTTTATTTCCGATTCATTCGGCCGTGGCGCGGAGATAGGCGCTTTTTTTTATGAATTCGCGAACGTGAGTGCGAATATTTTATTTTTAATTAAACTAAGTACGGTTATCGGAACGTGTGATGAAAACGATTATAGAAAGCAAATATGGAATTGGACGTGATTTTTAAATTAATTTTATGTTTGCTTTCATCATATCTACCACAGAGATACAATATTTAGCTCTAATATTATACTATTAAAATTAACAAAACCACGCCAACATCGAAATCTTGAAACAATTATACATAAAATAAAATCTGATAATTGATAAAATGGAGTCTAAAATTAAAAAAAATAAGTTTATACTTAATTTTAAAGGATGTAAGTGGCCAACATTGGTCTCAGATTTTTCAATGATGGCAGGTGGGACCATCGACTTAAAGTGCCTTCGAAGCACGGAGAACCTAGTAATATTTTTATGCCACTTGCGGTCACCCATCCCGTGGGGACTGCATCCGGGGTTGTTTAACGTGCGTAAGCGCTATTACAGCTTACCATCACTGGGCCCTCGGGCTTCTCCTCCTCTTAAGCGATTATATTTTACAACTACCTTTTACATCTTTACCTCTGAATGATGGGCTCACATCTCAACTAACTAACAGATGGCTATAGAAAGAGAGGAAGACCGAGGATGAGGTAGTAGGATGACATACGAGCATCGAGACTCTGGAAAGAAAAGACCAAAGATAGAGGTGAACGGCCGGAAAGAGGGGAGGCCTGTACCCAGCAGTGGGACATAAATAGCTAATAATAAAAATCTTTACCTATTTACATTATTCACAAACTTGCCACTTAACAAATTGATTTTGGAACACAGTTCTTTTTATTTATCTCATGTCTCACACAATAGAACATTGTTTCTGAGCTGAAGATTTTAGTTTTGAAATGAATATCATCATCAGGTCTTTTTAGTCTCCACTGCAGGAGCATGACCCTCTCTGTACTACCGGAACCATATTTGGCCATGGCCAGAGCAGACAGAGGATTTGGCCTACACTCTCCTCGCTGGCCAGACGGGTTGGAGAGGTCTTATTGATGTTTATGAGCTTTGTTTAGCAACAGACATAAATAAATATATATATACGGACAAATCACACAGATTGAGCTAGCCTCAAAGTAAGTTCGAGACTTGTGTTATGGGATACTAACTCAACGATACTATATTTTATAACAAATACATATATAGATAAACATCTAAGACCCAGGCCAATCTGATAAGATCATTTTCCATCGAATCGAACCCGGGGCCCTCGTGTCGCAGGCTGGCGTGCCAAGACATGTTTCAATTAGAAATAAACAAAATTATAATAGTCAAATTAGTGTTGCTCAGCCGCCCATTTTTAAACTAGCTCTTGTCCACAATATTGGAATTAATTGTTTAGCGTTGTTACGTAAGTACTTGTACTGTTTGTTTTGTTTTTCGTGTGTGCAAGTAGCCAACACTGGTGTCAATTTTTTCAACTAGTACTTATTCTGTGGCGTTGTCGTAATTTGGAGAGAGTGTGTCCATTTCTGTATATATATTGTAGGATGTGATAATGAAATAAACAAACAAAAATAATTCTTTAAAAGGCTATTGGCTAAACAACACATTACAAAATCGATAACCGTTTAAAAAAATATTACTTTGCCCGTAAACCTAAATTTACACAACCACGTAAAGGTAAGTTTATAGCCCATCGCAAGTTTCTATTTCTCAACGAACACTTCCATTTTACGCGTTCTATCGTAAAAAACAAAGATACACATCGCACACAACATTTTTACGATTGAAAATTAATTTTATGTTTGTAATGAAAAGTTACCGCCTATTATGAAAACGGTTATTTTTAGGGGTCCGCACGGAATATTTCTAAGAGAAACAATAGATTTATTTTCTGTTTAAATTTCTTCTTCCTCTACTCCTCATCCCACTCATATGAGGTCGGGACAGCATGGAACTCTTTTATACTTCTTCTTTTTCTTTTCATGTCGATTGGCTCAAATAAATTAAAATCAAATTTTGTCTCTCTAGTATGTGGCGACTCCTATACCACACTCTGTAGCCGAGTAAAGGTCGTGTATTGTGCAGCTGGTTGGGCACATATATATACTTATTAAATTTTGTACTTTATATGCTGTGAAAAGTTTTGGCTTATTTTTACGACTGGCGCTCGAAGGGTTCCGTACCGTTATCTATAAAAATGTCAAAAAAAAACATGTTTGTTGTATGGGAGACCCCTTTTATATTAATTTTATTTTTATTTCATTTTTTATTTTTAAAGTGAATATAAAAATGATTTTCTTGCTTGTTTTTGCTCGATATTGATAACGGCAACAGGTAAACAGGTGAAAACTGTCAATCAAAAACAAGCTAGAAAATCATGTTTGTTGTATGGGAGCCCCCTTAAATATTAATTTTATTATTTTGTTTTGTATAAGTGTCAAAAACTAAAGTAGTTGTAAAAAATCATTTGCTTTACGGTGAAAGTTTGATGAGATGGCTTCCATACCCTAGAGCGCTTTGATCACTGTTGTCGCCGTCAAAGTAGAGTCCAAGTTGTACGTCTAAGTCACTCGATCTAGCTAACTTTGGACGTTAAGGAAACTAGATTTTCTTAAAATAAACTTAGAAACATACGCTATATTAAATATTATTGTATAATACTTGTATAACTCTGATATAATTGAGCATGCAACTAAGAAGAATGCCACATGTTAACATTATCTCTCTCATGCTGCATGCATGCTGCAGCTGCTTCTCTTCCCGCGCAGATCGTAAAAGCCTATCGAGGTAATCGATAAAATCTGAAGAATCATGTCAATAGGCGATGCGGCTAGCAACTTATCACTATCTTGATTCCGTTTTCCACTTAATGCCCACTAACATGCTAAACGTGGCCTTCAGATCTTATAGACCTAGGCTCTTTCTACCCCGCAAGGGAAAAAGACTTGATACTATGTATGTATGTTAACAATATTTGCCTCTTCAATGCTGGTCTTAAGTCGGAGAAGAAGGTCTGAGAAAAGAAAAAAAAAATATTCTGTAAAGTTGGTTTACGGATGTTAATTTTGTTTTTAATTTTGTTTTCGGACAGTTATGTATTACACCAATGACCTTAAGTTTTTCAACTTCGTCGCTAATAAATGAGTATCTTTGTATGAACAGTTTTTTAAAACCAGGACTCACTATAATAACCAGAATTAAATATATGCCTATGCGACACGTTCGTTATAAGGGCTGTGTGGGTTGGAGTTACTGGGTCCATGGGTATAATCATCATCATCATCATCATCATATCAGCCGCAAGAAGTCCACTGCTGGACATAGGCCTCCCCCAAGGATTTCCAATACGACCGGTTGGAAGCGGCCTGCATCCAGCGTCTTCCTGCGACTTTAGTCAGGTCGTCCGACCATCTGGTCGGTGGGTGTCCGACGCTGCGCTTGCCGGTACGTGGTCGCCATTCGAGAACCTTTCTGCCCCATCGGCCATCGGTTCTGCGCGCTATGTGCCACGCCCACTGCCACTTCAAAGAGCTAATCCGCTGAGCTATGTCGGTGACCTTTGTTCTTCTACGGATCTCCTCATTTCTGATTCGATCTCGCAGAGAAACACCGAGCATAGCCCTCTCCATAGCTCTTTGAGCGACCTTGAGCTTTCTTATGAGGCCCATAGTAAGGGACCACGTTTCGGACCCGTAAGTCATCACTGGTAACACACATTGATTATAGACTTTCGTCTTCAGGCACTGAGGTATTTTTATGGGTATAATAGAAAAGAACAATTTTTAATCCACCTATATCCTATATATTTTCTCCACCTATATCATAGGTTTGATGCGTAATAAAGGAACCTGTCTGCCCTTTGAATATTATGCTGGACCGAAATTCTGGCTGTATATAGCTGTGGTATTGGCAAAATAAGGAAAAGCACCGTACATTTTGAATTTGAATTATTTGAACATTTGAAGCAAAAGAGATTCGATTGTCAATACGATGAATGGCTCAAACGTTGACAAACCACTGCTCGAATCTGCGCGTCTGTAAGACTTAGATAAGTACAATTTAAATACGTATGTTAGGTAAACTGTATGTTAAAACTGTAATTTTTTATGATATAGGACGGCAAACGAGTAAGGTAGTACCCTGATGGAAAATAATCACCGCTGCCCAATTTCAAGGAGTTGGGGGAAGGACATGGGGAGAGAGGAATTGGAGGGGGGGGGGGGGGGGGGGTGTACGGATGGACCTCTGGCTCTCTCACTCACCGAACAAAGCATAAAAGCGGTAAAGTTTCTGCTCAAACGTCGATTTTCTGTAAGAGTGTGGTACTTCTCCGGACAAGCCGGGCTCATTCATGCTACAAGCAAAAAATAATTTTGCCGGTAGCGTGGCTCTATCATGATTCACGACGATTTTTATTGTTGATAAATAGAAGATTCTTAAGCTTTAATTCTAAACAATAAATATATACAATTCAATTCAATACAATTGTATTACAATTTTTCAAAAGAATTGTATATATTTATTGTAGCAATAAATAAGGCAGAGAATGAGAAATCATGAACCTAATTCAGAAGACGCGTTGTATGTTTGTGACACCACAAATCGAAGTAAGAGCTTAGATTGTAAGTACCATATAAAAATTGGACTTGTCTAAAAGTTGTTGACAAACTCTGTCGGAATCTAAGCGCCTATACCCGGCTTGGCTAGGAATGCGGGATCACGAATCCAATTCAGACACCGTACTGTGGATAGGTACGACACAATATACTAATCAAGATATGACCCGCTTTTGAAATTTTTGCACGTTATGTTTTATTATGTGGAGTAAGTAAATGTCAAAAGACTAAGATAATCAATACAATAGAAATATGTATGTTAGGTAAATTGTGCTAAAACTTGCCAAGAAGATGCGTTGAAAAGATTTCTGATATTGAAGTACTCGTAGTTTCTAACTCGTAAATTCTAATCTTACAATCTTAATTCAGACGATGCCTTGTATGTATGTGACATTATAAATACCGTTCGAAGTAAGCGCTTAGATTGTCAGTACCATAGAAAAATGGATGTTTAAAAGTTGTTGACAAACTCTATCGGAATCTGAGCGCCTATACACGGCTTAGCGGCCAGGAATGCGGGATCACGAACCCAATTCAGACGCCGCGATGCAGATACGACAAAATATACTGATCGAGATAGGACCCGCGTTGGGATATTTTGCGTGCGGTTTTTATAGAAATCTTTATTACATGGCTTGTTTATCCAAACTTGGAATATCTTTTGGGTTTCGTACCCAAAGGGTAAAAACGGGACCCTATTAATATCACTCCGCTGTCCATCTGTCTGTCTGTCACCAGGCTGTATCTCATGAACCGTGATAGTTAGACAGTTGAAATTTTCACAGATGATGTATTTCTGTTGCCGCTATAGCAAAAAATATATTTTTTTTTATAAAATAAATATATAGGAGGACTCCTATACAACAAACGTGATTTTTTTGTTTGTTTTTGCTTAATATTGATAACGGCAACAGGTAGACGCTCGAAATATTTAAAGAATATTTAGTTATATATTCACTTTAAAAATAAATAAATAAAAATAAAATTAATATTAAATGAGGTCTGTTGTATGGGATACAACAGACATGATTTTTTTGCCCTTTTTATAGACAACGGTACGGAACCCTTCGTGCGCGAGTCCGACTCGCACTTGGCCGATTTTATTTATAGTTTGAGTTGTTAGTGTGTTAATTTGTGCGGTTATTACGTACCAGTCGGGTAAATTAATATTTCTATACTCTGTAAAGCTAAGGTATTGTAATTTTTTTGTAGTGTAAAGGGTATGTAAAAAGATATAAAATCGAAAAATTGCATGCTAATTGAAGCAATTTTTTCGATTCAAAGTCATGAAATGAAGCATACATATATATACATACATATTAATCACATTACTATAACCCTAGATTATATTGCCTTACATTATTATTACCCTAGGGATTTGACAGACCAAACGATCTGACATTAATAGAGAATTGCCAAACACAAACTCCTAGATCTTTTTAATTCAAGTACTACTTCTATATACAAAGAAGATTTATGAAGAAAGGAGAATCAATGACCCTAATTACTAAGCCAGTTAACCCAGCGCTGTAAATCACATCCGCCGAGTATAATTTCATTAAAACAGTTTCAGAATCTTTTCTACGTGATCGGTCTTTTGAACACTTAATTAAAATTCCGCCCGATTATTGTGTAAACAGGCCGTGCTGTAAATATAAAGTCTATGGAAGGATCATTTGTGTATTATTTGCGCCACAGAATAATTAATAGTACTTACGTATAGAAAAAGCTGCAAAAGCATTCAAAGAAATATCAACTCAATATGGTTAGTGATATGGTGTAATTTAACTCCCATCAAAATGCAGCACCTTTTTGTTCAGATAGCAGAAAAGATAGACAGAAATTTATTGCAAGCCCTACTGGGTTCGACGTGGTCGCCGCGTATAGGTACGTTTCCGATACGGACATGGGGAATGAAATAGGCCTGTCTGCGCTTTGTATTCGGGAGTAGATAAATGTAATCCCCCTACAATTTAAAATCTGTCGTTAGAGGGGACAGTTTTATTCAAAATTCAAAATTCAAAACGTTTATTCAGAAAATAGGCCTTTGCAGGCACTTTTTCACGTCAAATCACATTTTAAAGGATCTAATTTAGTCATATTTATATTATTACTTAATGTGCAAAAGCTACAGACTACTAGCGTTTCGGAACCGACCACTGCAGAGAAGAAACGCCAAAAGAAACTCTTTTCAACAGTATTGGTCGCCTACTCGCCTGAAGGGCTTTTTTATTTTATCATCTATCTTTATCATTTATCATCTAATTTATTCATTTATCATTTTTTTTCATTTTATGATTACAATTTTTATTATATAGGTACATTATTATTTTTTGTAACATATTATGTTAGCGATCGAGTGTGCAATGATAATATTTTACATTATACACAGTAGTCTCAAAGAGGCCGAGCAGACCTGTCCCCCCTAGCAGCACCCGTTCACGAGTTGACGCATGGATCAGCCATCGTTGAACTCAACCATATTAGAGGGAATTCAACGACCCGACACACGACGCCGCCACTAGTTTGAACATTTGAGTGAGCATGACTTACTCGAGCTCGAAGACTTTGTCAAAAATAAATACAACAATAACTGTCCACCACCTGTCGATCGCAAACATTTACATGTTTTACATTGAGGTATGTGGGTTACCTTAAATATTATTAAATAGGCAATTAAACAATTTTTTTGGGGAGGTCCTGTATCTCACACGAGGTCTAGACTCCACGCTTTCTTATCCATTAAATAATCATGAATATTATAGTAAGCTCTTTTTAATAAGATATTTTTTGTAAGCTCTTTGAATTTTAGAAAGGGCAAAGCTGTTATACTTTCTGGTATTATGTTGTATAAACGAATACTAAGGCCTAAGAATGAATTACTAGTTTTCTGTAGTCTAAAAGCTCCCGTGACAAGTTTATTCTTATTTCTTGTGTTGTATTTATGTACATGACAGTTTTTAACATACTTTTGAATATTTTTATGTACATGAAGTATGTTGGCGAAAATATATTGTGACGCAACAGTTAATATTCCAATTTCTTTGAATAATTCTCTCAAGGAATCCCTAGCCCCAAGTTTATAGATAGATCAAATAGCACGCTTTTGCAGAACGAAAATTGTGTTGATGTCTGCTCCCTTTCCCCAAAGTAATATACCGTAAGACATTATACTGTGAAAATAGCTAAAATAAACAAGACGTGCTGTTTCGACAAACAAGTGATGTATCATCAGCAAATAACTGCCGACAGTACATTTTTTTTTTTAAATTTTACGTTATCTCCAAAAATGTGTTGAATACCGTGCGAGGTGACATGCAAGGAAAATATATTTTGATAGCAGCACTTAATTATCTCGTCCAGTGTAATCCAGTGGTTAAGGCGTTTGCCTGTACACCGGTCGTGGATTCGATTCCCACGTGAAGCATACTTTGTTTAGTTGCTTCCAGTTTGGTTAGAACATTGCATGCTTGAATCACCTAATTGTCTTATAACAAAGATGATTCCGTGGTTTGGAAGGCATATTAAGCCGTTGATCGTGGCTGCCATCTGGTCGTCGTTAGAGGAACCGCGACAGAGGCCGAGAGGCGGTTCCCAAGAACTCTGACACCAGGGTGTGCATGGTCGATTGACCGTGTCACCTACATCACGAGAAACGCAGACACAATGGATTTTCTATTGTTATGCGGACCGATCGGCCTGCTTGGTGGTTGAGAATTCAATGAAAGATTCCTTTAAAGTGGCGTCTATTCTGTAATTTTTTTATTTTAACATTGGTTGGTTCACTGGGTTTCGTGTTAATTGAATTTTCTATCCTGCCACTGGTTGTCTTAATTACCCCTATACTGTTTCTCTATTTATTTCCGACCACAAAACAAGTCATTGTCGCTTTAGACTAAATTGGTGAAACAAACCTCAAAGACTGTTGAACTTTGTGCGTGTTACATTAAATGTTATAGACTTGCTTGTCATTTTAATCTCCCTTATTTTAATCTCCCTTTATGGAAACATATAAAATATGTAGACATACAAACAAACATATTTTTCTTCTTCCTCGCCTTTTCCCTATTGGGGTCGGTTCTGTATGTCGACTCTCTCCATAATTTTCTATTCTTAACCATATCAATATTTACCTCCCATTTCCTCATATCCCCTCTGACACATTCAATTCTCGTCTTTCTTGGCTTCCCTCGTCCCCTACGTCCGGATACTAAATGGAATGGATAATTCTAAATGGCATCTCTCCTTTCTACATGTCATAACATGGTATGGACAAACATACATATTATCACATGATAATGCCTAAAGTAGAAAACAAAAATAACGGGGCAGAGTGAGCAAGGCAATAAGACCGAAAGACTGTATTTAGCATGTTGTTTGGTGGGGATACAGATAGGAATCGGAATCAAAATAGTGATTGGTTGCTAGCCGCATCGCCTTCTATCTGACATGATTCTTCAGATTTTCCCCACTCCCTCGATCGGGTTCTCCTAGACTAGAAGCAGCTGATACATTTTTTTTTCTCCCAGACAAGCACAGAGGAGATCTTTTTAATCTCTTGGTTATATCCTTACTATATATTTTTTTGCTACGCTTTTACGCATTAACTAGATATTGAACCGACCTTCATGAAATTCTATAAATACGTCTTTTCTACGTTTTCTGGTATAAAGAGAAGGGCATACAGTAGGCCGAGAGATTGCCATAGAAGTAGAGTAAAGTTGGAAGTTAGGTGAAAGTATTGTCTGTACCACAAAGGAAAGAAAATTCTTCGCTTTGTTTTTGAGAACGGTACGCAACGGTAAAAAAAAAGGCTGTCTTCAAAATCTGTTTACGGACGATAATTAACGCGATAATCCAGAATTTAGGCAGAGAAGAAGTGAAGTGACATCTAGACATACGCGCACTATAATTAAGAACAAGTTATAACAGCCTACGTTCCATAAGAATATTTACAAGAGGAACGTCTTTGACATGTCTATTGTAATACATAATGTAGGTACTTCATAATAAATTGAAATCATTAAAAGGCACATCAATCAAAAATAAGTTGACGCGGTGGTAACGTGAGAATTGTTTTTACTCTTTGAAATATATTGACTATGAGACCTTTCCAACCCGTCTGGCCAGCGAGGAGAGTGTAGGCCAAATCCTCTGTCTGCTCTGGCCAAGTATGGCTCCGGTAGTACAGAGAGGGTCATGCTCCTGCTGTAGAGACTAAAAAGACCTGATGATGATGATGATGATTGACTATTGCAAATCATATAAAAATATTAAATTATAATTTGGATCCGATTCAAATTAAGAATGAAATATAAATTTACCCAAGGTGACTGTATTGAAAATTGTATTATTAAATTTAATTTTTCTTTTTTTGTAATTTTTATTGAATATTTGCATACCTGCGTGCAGGTTTCATACAAGACTTTTATTTACTGTATGTTCGCAAATTCATTTATATGATAACGGTGGAAGAGAGATAGATGCGTCACAAGCCGAACGTTTAGGCCGATCGTGCCTCTCTATCGCTTGTACCGCGCCCTCGCTTGCACACGGAACGTGACACTTTTCGGGCGTAGGGCTGGCGTTTATCAATTTATAAGATGTTATCACGTCAAAATAATATATACATTCTTTACCATTAAGAATGTCACTTATAAAAATCGTAGAAGATAAAAGAATAAACGCACGTCTGGAGAAATTCTATAGATGCCCCGAATACTACGCGGATATTTATTCCAAATGCCTCGCCTCGATAAATAACACATGAGGTTATGTAATGAATGAACACATATTTATTAGTTAACAAAAAAAGGTATTTAGTCCATATATAAATCTCCTTTGTTAAATCTCTCATTGTTATCTTCATTTTATTTAATTTTTTCTCCACATCCTTGTCTTTCACCAGAGATCGTGTCCATGGGCAACGGTGATCACTTTCCATCAGGTAGCTTATCTGCTCGTCTGCCGTCAAATATGCATAAAAAGAGATCAATTTAAAAATCAAATTGATTCGATTATAACAGATCAATTTTTAACACGTCTTTTTCCTTGTTACAGAGCGGCTTAACGTTCTCTATGAGCGAAACTGGACTCGCTTAGTTCACGAGCAGCTCAGAAAGTTCGAGTCTTCAATAGTGGCCGCAGCTAGACAGTCTCCAGAAGCCCAGCCTCCTGAACTGGCGTTGGACTCCAAATGGACTTTCTCTGGAGCCTTAATTTATTGCATCACTTTAATAACTACCATAGGTGAGTACTAGACTCTCTACCATAGGTAAAACTACACTTAACAATTTTGAAAGAATGAAAAGCCACTTTAAGAGTAACTTTAACCTTATTAAAGTTACTCTTAATCCTTCAGCCCCCGAGAGGCCAGATCTGGCCGCATAACAATAAAAACTCCATTGTGTCTGCGTTTCCGCGATTGACGGGTTAAGTGTCTTTTTATTCTTTCAAAATTGAAGACAAGAAGTGAATGCATGTTATACCAGTTATGGTTATAGCCCACTTACACGATGCTGCTCCAACACCGCCCTCACCCCACACAGCCCTTAACTAATACCCTGCTCGCGGTCCATACATCGACAGCAAGCAGGTACCTGTCCACGTGCTGACCGCTCTCGCTTTTCGCGTTAGACACACACACAGTTAGCGATCGGTTTCCATTGAATCGAAGATACACGATTCGCCGCGGCGACTGCTAGCAGTCAGCATGCGGGCACCGCGCACACCGCTTATTTTCAATCTGGCGTGGCCAGCGAGGCATCAACTACCGAGCAGTCTGATGGCGGTAAGCTCGCTGACAACAAGCTGTCTGCTAATTTATGTTGCCAATATAAAATATATCTAAAGGGCTCGACCTGAGGCTCATATTTGAATGATATTTTATCTGTCGGGTGCGAGCGTATAAGTGGGCTACGACCTTTAAGCATCAATAATATCATGAGATGATGACCGGGCGCGTTTGGTGGCGAGCAGCTTAGATTTAAGTCTTTGATAGTGGCCGCAGTCTCCAGAAGTCGCCTGAGTTGGCGTTGGACTCCAAATGGACCTTCTTGGGAGCTTTATATAAGTATCTATTATAAAATATAGTATCGTTGAGTTAGAATTCTACGACAAAAGTTAACTACTTACTGTGGCTGGGGTACTCGTAGGTCCTGGGTTCGACCCCGGTCAGGTCAAAATGAAAAATAGTCTTTTTTAGAATTACCTGCGTCTTAGATGTATATCTTTTATGTATTTGTTATGAAATATAGTCTCCCACAATACAAGTCTCGAACTTACTTTGGGGCCAGCTCAATCTGTGTAATTTTGTTCGTATATAATTATTTAATTACTTATCTTACAGGATACGGCAATGTATCTCCTCGTACAGCAGCGGGCAGAGCAGCAACAGTAGCATACGCTGCCGCAGGTGTACCTCTGACTTTGGCCTGCTTAGCTGGTCTGGGAGCATCACTAGCCAGGCTAGCGAGACTGGCATGGTTGAGAGCTACGAAGCGGAAAGTACCGAACGCGTGGAGGAAGGAAACAGAGGTACGAGTAGGAATGTTGTAAAAAGTAAGCTTTAGAGTACTTAATTTCAAAAATACAGAAAATGCACGTTAGTAATTGTTAAGCCTTTTTCAAATCCTACTAAAGGACATATTGGTGACCAACGGCTTACATCATGTGGGTCACGAGTCAGCTCATTTAATAATAAATATTCCAAATCAAAAAATCGAGATAAATATCGGTGCCGCATCGAAATACTATCTTTGGCACCTCAAAATACTATCGATTGGAGATGCAATTGAGGAGCGCCGTGATATTGCCATCGACAAACGATCTGTGACACCCAGCTATTACCACATCACCAGCAAGAACAATAAACCATTTCTCCGTGACATAACTGCGTCTCCATAAGCTTTTTTCAAATCCTACTGAAGGACTATTGGTGACCCGCGGCATACATTATGTGGGTCGTGTGTCAGCTCATTGGATAGTTAATATAAACAGCTTCACAATCTTAGAACAAATCAAGATACACATCGATGCCGCATCAAGATAAAATCGATGGCACGCCGAAGTACTATCGATTGGAGATGCTATTGAACAGCACCGTGATACTGCCATCGAGAAACGATCTGTGACACCCAGCCATCATCACATCGCCACCGACTCTTAAAAACACTTTAATCTACTTGGGTATTTTAGACGAACCCAACGATATCTTAACCGTCTTAATTCATCCAGTCACTTAGAATATACGAGGTTATAGTAAAAATCTCAAACATACAAAATGATGCGAAACACAAATGGAGGTTCTAGCAATTGACACTTGACAATAAAATTGCCTTTATCCAACAGATGGAGAACCACCTGCCCCTTCACGAGCAACAACGGCTTCTCCCACAGCCGACAGAACACAACCAGTATACATCATTCCCTCCCCGGAGTCACAGGTCCCCTGGTACTGTCCGGGCCAGGGCCGGCGACAGAGGTCAATATTCGCAAGTATTTGAGAGGGCCCCAACGAGTCCTAGAGCCGCGACCCTAGGTCGCGTCAAGCGCAGTGCCTTGGCTGATGGTGAGCTTGCTTTTGTCTTTGTCTTTTTTGCAGAAGGAGTTTTTGGCAATATTCGAATTATGTAATGAATTGATTTAGGCGTCACGTTGTATAATAATAATAAGGAAGTCATGATGACGAACAACTATTTGAAATACATGTATACCTACTGAAGGACGACATCTGTCGTGCATGCCGCCGTCCGGCTAATCACTCAGGCATATTATTTACAGTTGTTATCATCTGGCTAACGGAGAGTACTTGCACAGACATAACCTTGTAGCCAGAATTATTCACCAGCAACTTGCTCGTCGGTATGAGCTTGTGGAATTTCAGATGCCGTACATACAGCAACACAGTACACACCAACGTCGGTTCTAGAAAATGGTCGTGCCATGCTCTATTGGGATCGATCTGTAATCACGGACAGGACTATTGTCGCCAATAAGCATGACATCGTACTGATAGATCAATCGACGCGCCAAAGCTCATCGATATCACCAAAAAAAAAACGAAACGTTTATTTAATATAGGTTTCTTTGAACACTTATTAATTGTCATATTTCACTTCACAACAATTGTTGACGTCAAAAATTTACTTATGGCTAAATTTAATGTCCACGGTAAGTTTAAACCATCCACGGATACACATATAGTGTATCATATTATTGATAGATAATAAATTATCGAAGTTCCGTTAATAATCTTGATTTTTAGATGTTCTTAGATGAGAAATAATTATACAAGTTTTCACGGTGCCTTCAGATTTTGCATACTGATAATGTTTCATCTCAGACACGACCGTTCAAAACACATGCCTACAACTAATTGTATACTGAGTCGCAAAAAATTTGCTTAAAACTCCTTCTGTAGGTATTGGTTTGTTCCGCAAAGATGTAAAATAGGATGATATAATGTTAATGTAATGGTTTCAATGAATACGTTTCTATGATATGTGATATTAACCTTGAAAATACTATAAGATTAATTATATTATCAATGCTCTGTACAACATCAGGGCAAATATTTTGAAGATTATTTATATTTTAAAATTAATAATTATGTTAGGTTAGGACGTACTGATTTCTTCGGCTTTCAGTGCTGCCCCCATTTAAACAGAAGTGTTTGATTGTTAAAAAAAAAATGAATTAGTTTAAGTGCCGTAATAATTGAAGTGCTTATCAAGAACTGTGATATATGGTTTGATAAAAATATTAATAAAGAGGAAACCAAACAAAATTTGTAAATATTTTGCCAATGGTTTGTGTCCGCTTCCTCGCTACGCTTCTTATGCAGAATCGCAAATGCTTTTAATACTGTTTCAAACTAATTTTCAAAAAGATTTCCCCTTACAGAGCCGCATACATCATCAGCTCTCCAAACTCAGACGTTAGACCGAAAGAAAACTGGCGGGAAATGCCTTGCAACTGTCCACGGCCCCACCAGAGGCAGAGGAAGGGGCACCATACAAAGGCCCAGAGGCCAAGTGATAGAACAACTTATTGCTGAAGAGTGTGGAGAACCTTTGAATAGGAGTCAAGATGACCTTGACGACTCAGAGGATACTGATGAAGCGTAAGTTAATGAGTCTCAGTAATTCTTAAATACTTAATAACGTCCAAACGGCCTGTCAACAGGCAAAAATTATTCCAAATTCAAAGTTTTAACTAAAACTTCTAGTTGTTTATGGACACATCCAAACATTTTGTGCCAGTGTCTCTAAATTTATAGTTAGAATAGTGGTGTTAGAATATGGTCATGTAAAATTAGTTATTCGTTTCTAATGAAATTAAATGTTGAAAATGATACGTATGTATCACCACTCACAAAATTGCACTTTATTGGCTCGATTCTAGGTCATCATAGGCGAATTTGAAAAGCTGTAAATAGCTAATGAATTTATGACACGTCGCATTTTCAATGCTCGGTAGAATTTGACAATTATTTTTCTCATAGAGAACATAAAGAAAAAATAACTGGGTATGCTTACATACCCAATATTTTTTTTCTTTTTTCTTTCTAAACAATTAGGAGTTTCCAAAATGACATTCAAGAAAAAAAATATAATTACTATTTTTCAGACTAGATGGCGTTGATGAAGTCAAGTGACAAATAAAGCCCTAATGAATGAAAATAATAAAGTCAGGATAAAATTTTATTATCCATGACATTGACACTTGCCTTTTAAAAACTTAACTTTCTAAACATAAACTTTTTTTTTATTCCTCTTTTGAAAAGTCCTCATTGACATACCTACCTAAGTAGTACCTACTTACCTTACCTTGGTAGGTAGTCTACTGTTAACTGGGTATAATATTTCAAAAACCCTTATTACCTGTTGGTCTGTTTCTGCACCAGACATGAAAGTTAGGTTAGGTACATAGTAGCATAAACCTTGGTCTTTTTACTGTTGATTCTCGCATAGATCTCTAACACACAGTCCAGGTTTTATAGCAGGCAAGGCGGGCGAAAAACCTTACCAGCCAGTTATAGTTAAGGATGTAAGTCCTTGACAAAATTTTACATGTTTTCAATGTAAAGGTCTTAAAAAGCTGTTTGCCTGTAGACTCGGGGGTCGTGGGTTCGATTCCCACGCGATGCATACTTTGTTTAGTTGCTTCCAGTTTAGTTAGGACATTGCAGGCTTGAATCACCTGGTTGTCTGATAATAAAGATGATTCCGTGCTTCGGAAGGCACGTTGAGCCGTTGGTCCCGGGTGCCATCTGGTAGTCGTTAAAGGAACCTCGTCAGAGGCCGAGAGGCGGTTCCGAAGAACTCTGACACCAGGGTGTGCATAGTGGATTGACCGTGTCGCCTACTCGAAATGATGATGATGATGATGAATGTAAAGGTATTACCTGTAGGTGTACCTATTTTGCTCGATGTATTTTATGTATGTAATGAATATTTTATTTAAAACGGAGCCAAAAAATGCGAAGTTTTATCGAAACAGCGTAATGATCCCCATTGTGACATGAAAGCAAAAAAATTATTCCATTCCCTATTTTGTCTGAGACAATAGGTAGATATTTCGTTTGACGAAAAAGTAATGTGTTTCTCACAAATTGAATAAATGCTTTTAAGATCATCTACTCTCCTGATGGAGGCATTGTTTGCGACAGTTCTCATTTCACCTCATTTCTGAGATGTAGATTTGCTAATGTTTTTTATTGTCTGCTGCAAAGTCTTTTGTATCTTAATAATGATGTTTTATTTTTTACATAACACATAAGGTCGTAGGTATATTTAGAAAACGCCTGCATGGAAACTGTTTATAATAAGATCATCATCATCATTATCATCATCAAGTCCTTTTTAGTCTCCACTACAGGAGCACGACCCTCTCTGTACTACTAGGACCATACTTGGCCAGAGCAGCCAGAGGACAGGCCTACACTCACCACGCTGGCCAGACAGGTTGGAGGTCTCCTAGATATTTATAAGCTTTGTTTAGCTTGTATTTCCTAAGTCGCCTTCTACGACATCCACGGGAAGACTTGGAGTGGTCCTATTCTACTCTGCCGGATACCACACGGCTATATAAGATATTATAATAAGATATCATCATCCTATCAGCTGCAAGTAGTACACTGCTGGACTGCTGCCTGCCCCAAAAATTTCCAATACGACCGATTTTTTTATTTTTTTATTAATTATTGAAGTAGGCATTTGTCTCCCATCTCACCTGATGGTAAGTAACGATGAAGACGAGGATGTTACATGCCTATTCAAGAGATACCCATTTATTCTACTTTTGATTGGAAGCGGCCTGCATCCAGCGTCTTTCTGCAACCTTAGTCAGGTCATCCGACCATTTGGTCGATGAGTGTCCGACGCTGTGCTTGCCAGTACGTAGTCGCCATTCGAGAACCCTTCTGCCCCATCTGTCATCAGTTCTTAGCGCTATGTGCTGTCCACTGCCATTTCAAAGAGCTAATCCGCATGGCTATGTCAGTAACCTTTGTTTCATTTACGAACCTCCTTGTTTCTGATTCGATCTCTTAGAGAAACACATAGTATAATAAAAAAACAAAGTATGGCACATAGTATATGATCTTAAAAATGCTTGCTAATAGGAAGCAGCAGCGGAAGCACGCAAAGCCAAAGAAACTGCGCTTGCCAACCCACCCCAGTGTGGTGAATATGGTAATATCCAGTAGGATATAATATATAACGGATAGTAATATGGAACGAATAATTTTTGGGAGTGGCCTTTGTTCGGCGGTGGACTTTTTATGACTGAAATGACGATGATGATGATATGATCTAACGACCATTAATTAATGAAACTTGGGAACTACTATATTCTCACATCCAATCTCTTGTTCACAGAATATGTCCACACGATACCCCATCACGCGTGCCTTTGATCTGGAACGAAGATAACCATAAAAGCAAGAGCTGCGCCGTTCCCAGCAGTAGTGCTTCCACCAGCGTTCAGCATCACATCAGTCACGGCATCGAACATTGCCAGATACCAGTCGGCATCGTCTTATTCCTCCTCCTTGCCTACATCTGTATAGGTGCAGCTATATTCTCCGCTTGGGAGAAGTGGAGCTTCCTAGACGCGGCCTACTTTTGCTTTATAGCATTAGCGACTATAGGATTCGGTGATTTCGTACCGACAAGTTTCCTTACATCCAAACAGAGCACTGAAAACTCTAAAACTGAATATATACAGATGATTGCATGCTGTGCTTACTTGGTTTTTGGACTTATTCTTATAGCAATGTCATTTAGTCTACTACAAGATGAGGTAGTTGCTCGATGTACGCAACTAGCGAATAGTTTAGGCCTATCGAGGCAATGACAATACGAGAAAAGCGATTGTAGCTCCACAGATAATCACCTGAGGATGTTATGATCGTTGTTGTAAGAGAGTTAGTTTTGGGTCGTCGAAATCCCTATGTACTTCAATCTATTGGAATTGTACTTCATGTTATCATTGTATTATAAATAAAATTATTTTCTCATATCAACGTAAATGATTAGTTTAATGGAGGAATTTGAAACTTTTTACGGAATTTGTACTCGAAATTGAAGTGATGTTTGTGATGTAAATAATGTATAAAATCTATTTATAAAAGCAAGGCTGACATTGTAATGAAACAATAAAATTGTGTTGAAATGTGTTACATTTTATTTCGGACAAGTCTCGGTAATTTCGTTTTATATTTCGCCTTCCCGTTTCGACATTCCTTAATATTCTGTAGCCGGCTATTATACCTTGAATTGGGGCAGTATTTTACATTTTGATGAAACTGTTTCTATATTGTAATTGTCGTCAGACGAGAATATTACGTCAAGTTTACGTCCATGGATATAACAATGCCAGAATTGTAAATTGTGGTAAAAACAGGAGATATTAGAGCAAAGTTATTAGCACTCTACGAAACTTCAGCTTTTTGCAGTAAAATTATCACACAGCATTCTTTCATGCTGGTCTGGGAGAGGAAGAAGAAACGTAGAATGTACCAGCTGCTTCTCTTTTCGCGCAAGCCGTAAAGCCAAGTCCGGCTGAGGGAATGGGTGAAAATAAGGAATCATGTTTCTATTTTGATCCCACTACTATGTTGATTTCGTCTTCCACCTATACGCCCACTAATAGGTACGCTAAATGTGGCCCTTAGGTCTTATGGTCATAGAATCTGTGTACCCCGTCAGAGATAAATACGGGATAATATGTATGTAGGTATGTATTTCACAGAAGTGAAAAGGCTTTTTTGAGGCAATGATAAAGATTTGAGGAGCTGAGAAGAATGATCGACTTGTATATTTGTTAAAAATAACGTACGAAGTACTTGTATCTAGACAAGCGAAAGGAGCAGTCACTGACGGCGAGAATAGATTGAGCCAATAGAGGAACGCTTTGGACGGTTCCATAACAATTCGAAACTATTTTAGGCAGTACGTACTTAGGATCGACGGAATCTAATAATGGACGACGTATTGCCGAGCTACAAGCCATCACGGCTTCATCGTACTCTTAAATACTCTTTAAAGTCATCACTCGAACTTCTTATTTTAAGACCGGACATATCGGACACATACATATCCCTGCAGAATTATAATTTCAATGTCATTACGTAATAGCTCACTCGGGGCCCTTAAACTCAACTCGTGAACAAGTGCTGCTGCTAGGGGGGACAGGTCTGCTCGGCCTCTTTGAGACTACTGTGTCGTGTTTATTATAATTTCGCACTTGATCGCTAACATTATATGTTCTAAAAGTAATCATGTATATAATAATAAAAATTGTAATCTAATTACTAGAAATGAAAAAAAAAAGAAAATAAAAATAGTCATTAAACCCCCTTCAAGCGAGTAGGCGACCAACACTGTTGAAAAGAGTTTCTTTTGGCATTTCTTCTCTGCAGTGGTCGGTTCCGAAACTATAGTAGCATGTAGCTTTTGCATATAAATTAATAATCTAAATATTACTAAATAAGTTCCTGAAAGTAGATTTTTTACGACTGAGACAGACAGATAATCAAAAAATTATGGTCATGACTAATTATAAATTTATTAGGAAACTAGCCTAAATTATACGAAAAAAAATGCATACACAAATTCAGCAGTAAAAACTGAGCAGTAAACTAAATATAGGTAAAAGAAATATGGGCATTTCGACTTAACAAAGTGGTTTGGGTATTAGTGTTTATCGTGAACTGTCCAACTATTTATCTAAGTGACCATTCCATAATTTTACTGGCCATACATTCATTACACTCCTTGAATATGTGAACTAGAATAGTGGAATGAAATATCCGCAAAATTTTACTTATTAATATTTTGCTTTACTTTACTTATTCGAAGGCTTCACTGCTGTATTAATTTACCTACCACGAGCAAATAAAATCATCATCATCATCATCATTACAGCCGCAAAGTCCACTGCTGGATCCTTATCCAGCAGTGGACCCATAGAACGAAAAATCCTTGCTGAGGCAAGGGCCTCAGCAAGGATTTTTCGTTCTATGGGAGGATATTGCCATACTCACACTTGACAGGCGGTTTAGCGAGCGCACTTTCTTTGGCTTCTTGAGGAAAGCTCAAGAAGCCAAAGAAACTGTTGCTTCACTCATGCTGCCCATCGAAAGCATTACTAAGCTGGGAAAGGTCAGCATTTTTTTGGGTTTGTGAAGGAAATTAAGGAATTGGGATATATGGGATACTTACTGGGATGAATGAGGTTAAAGCAAGTAGCAGCTTGGGAGATCGGGCGCGCGTACCCAATGCCATACCTGCAAACACCAGAAAGGCAGTTGAGGATGCACCCCTGACCATGAAAATATCATCATTATCATCATTATCATCAGGTCCTTTTTAGTCTCCACTACAGAGCATGACCCTCTCTGTACTACTAGGGCCATACATAAAAATATATCTGCACATATATTTCTCAACTGATATAAATAATGTTCCTAATTTTTAAGTGTCTTATATCAGCGAAACTAAGCCACCCATATTTTTTTTATACTTTTATTCCTAAATTATATCAAATAAAAAAAATCTAATTCAAACTTCGGTAGTAAGTGAATTTGCTACCAATTTTTATTTTGCTGATCACGGAGATATCATCGAATATCTCTCTCCTGGTCGACGTCTATTTTCACTGGAGCTTGGTTCTCGCTATGTGGGTATATCTAAGTCCATTTTCTCTGGAGTGGCTATTTGAGGAAAGAGTTCTTACTCTATTTAACAATATCTCCACTTAAATAATAGTTTCCAAAATAGTTTAAGCAATATATGTTAAGGTTTGTTCAAAATCTAATAGACGTACCTACAGGTTTGGGCCTGCCCTCACGTAGCTACAGGTAAACTCGGCACGCGTCACCCGGAATCCAGTGTGGCAAATGGTAACGGAATTAACGACGCCTGTACTTCGAGTTTGCACCAATTACATGGGGTGGCTTTGGCCGGCCACACATTATCTGTAATCGGATGTTACGATTCTGATGTCAGAATTCGGACGTCGATTTCTGATATCAGCGTTGCACATCTTTTGTGAATATCTCCACTAAAATAATAGTTTCCAAAATATTATGGCAATATATGTTAAGGTTTGTTCAAAATCTAATAGACGTACCTACATATCTGGGCCAGCACTCACGTAGCTACAGGTAAACTCGGCACGCGTCACCCGGAATCCAGTGTGGCGAATGGTAATGGAATTACCGACGCCGGTACTTCGAGTTCGCACCAATTACATGGTCTGGCTTTGACCGGCCACACATTATCTGTAATCGGATGTTACGATTCTGATGTCAGAATTCGGACGTCGATTTCTGATATCAGAGTTGCACATCTTTTGTGAATGAGCGCCTGAACGAAATCTTAGAATTCTGATGCTCGATAGAATGTTTCAGACGCCGCCAGAACGCACTCAGTGATAACTTTTTGTTTTACGTGTGTGTATGTGGCCAACACTAATGTCAGATTTTTTCAAGCTGCCTAAAGGTATTTAACATAACTTGACGAAGCATGATGCGGATGTAACTGTGACTTATTGACGAAGCATATTGTGGAAACAATTTTGATACTTATCGATGTAGCATGTGGCGGATGTGTGCAACTGTTTGCACATGTAATATTAATTTATTATAAGTTTATACTACATTTTATACGAGACAGCTTATATAAAATATTTTTAATAACATCAAAAGATTCTTATAATGTATCAAGCGACAAGTGTCACGCCTTTTGTATTATGAAATAACAGCCGAAACGATCGCGGCGCGACCACTTATTTCATAAATTAAACTTTTAAGGGATTATTACCCAGGAGTAAAAAGGTTGTATTCACACCCTAGCTATTTAAATCTGAATAATCTTGACTAAATTCTATATTTAACACAGTCAAGGTCAGGTGGAAGAAGATGCAGTGGGGGTGGTTATAGTTTTTAATTTGTCTTGTCTGATTATAAGTTCTGATTATACGAGTTTAATATACGTTTTAGTTTATAATTATTAAGAAAAAAAAACATAAAATCTTAAAATAGCCCTCGTTTTAATAACGTTTCCTTTGAACTTGTCGAAACAGATCTAGACAGGAAAACTCAATTTGGTCTTATCTTACGTTGAGCCCTCACATAGTGACAGGTCAAAGACACTACGTGGCAAGTTTTTTAATTATTACTTCGACGAACCATCAGTTTTAAGGTTTACTGTGATGAAGCTCTGTCATTATTTATTTTGCAATTATAATGCTATTTATAATTTCTTAATATAAACTAATAGGTTTACTTACTTGTTTCTTTTTTTACAAAAAAAATCTTTTAAATCTTAAATATTTTTTCTTCAATAAAATTTTGCAGGAAAGGCATATCATCATAATCATTACATAGTATAAAACAAAGTCGCTTTCCGCTGTCTGTCCGTCCCTATGTATGCTAAGATCTTCAAATCTACGCAACAGATTTTGATGCGGTTTTTTTAAATAGATACAGTGATTCAAGAGGAAGGTTTGCACCCGTGCGAAGAACCCGGGATCCAGGTCGTTAGTTTTATATAATCTAGCTTTCAAATGAATAGGTCAACTACGGATTTATTGTATCGTAAAACAACATCTTTTGCTTGTTTTATTTTCAATTTGGACTTATGTTTACCATTAGTTGAAGGGAGGGAGTAAAATCTGTCGTAAGAGGTAAACGCAGCATACTTTAATTAAAATACAATGGAGTGAAGACAACGCCTTTGCGAGTGACTGTGCTTCGTCTGCTTAAAGTTCCCCTTCTCCACAAAGATTGGTGACTGTCTTCTACCCTTATTCTCGAAGCTGCTGCACGAGAGCTCGGTTTATCATGTTGAATCATTCTCTTAAGTTATTCAACCACTTGGCTTTCCTTCTTCCGGGTCTACGCTTCCCTGAATGCTATAAATTATCCCCTGAATGCGGTATCTTTCCCCTCTCATAACTTGTCCGAAATACTGCAACTGCTTTTCCTTGACCGAACTCAGGACTTCTATCATTTTCCCTATTTTGCATAAAACCAATAATTACTTTCTGAACCCATAATATACGTCTGTAGTTCCACATCTCAAAGGCTTCGAGTTTTGAACATAATGCCGGGGTCAAGCACTCTATGCCATAAATAGGACGCTGAATACATACAACAAATCAGTTTCATATGGAGTTTTAAATTAAATTTCCTGCAGCATATCTTTGCTGGGGTGTGAAGAAGGCCATAGTTTACATTTTATCCCGGGAATAAGTACTGTTCCCGAGAAATCGACAATGACGCGGGTGGAGTCGTGGGTGAAAGCTAGTATACCTATAAATTGCGTGGTAAGTACCTGAACAGGTTTAAATGAAACCGTCACGTAGCGACAGGTAAACGCAACCCACGTCACACTACGTGGCTAGTGTTAACGATGTTAACCACGCCTGTGTAACCGATTGACCAGCGAGGCACAAATTGAATGAACAGGATCAACATTTCGTTCGTTCTCGACGCTAGATCGTTTAAATAAGAGTTTGAGTTTTGACTGTTTATTTTTAATAAATTAATAAATATATACGGACAAATCCCACAGATTAAGCTAGCCCAAAGTAAGTTCGAGAGTTGTGTTATGGGATACTAACTCAACGGTACTATATTTTATAACAAATCATATATAGATAAACATCCAAGACCCATGCCAATCTGAAAAAGATAATTTTCCATCTTGACCTGACCGGGGATCAAAACCGGGGCCCTCGTGTCTGGCTGTCATGTTAACCACAACGTCACGGAGCTCGCTTAATACGCAATCTAAATGCGATTATCTACTGCGATCATTAGATATCAGTTATTATTTTATGCTAGATATCTTTAGGAAAGCTGGAAATTTGGACAGTATTGACCACTCACTCAAATGGTTTGGAACGAACCATCAAGTAAACGTCACGCTGGACGGAACCCAATGTGGCGAATATTTGCCGGTCTGTGACATAAAAAAAAGAGTATATTTCCGTGGTGGCCAATGACGAAGTCCCTACCATAGAGGCTGCTCAAAACTGATTAATTTCAGATACGAAATCGTGTATAATTGTATTGAAAATTAACGAAACTAAAACAACTTAGAAAATGTGGGATAACAATTTGCTTATCTTGCTAAAAGCAAACAAATAACTCGCTATAGACGTGATAACATCTTAGAAATTGAGGAACGCCAGCTGCACGCACGAGAAAGTGTCACGTTCCGTGTGCAAGCCAAAGCGCGGAATAAGCGATAGATAATTTTTTCAGGTACGGAATATTTACCTCCTTAGGAAAATTAAAGGGAGAAAGTCTCTTACAATAGGCTAGTTTCCTAAAAAAATATAATTAGTCCGTCAGTTAGATATTTAAAAAATATTGGACACGTATTTTTTTCTTTTGTCGATTAAACAAAAAATTATAAAGATATAGCCCTTTGAAGTTCCGTGTGACGTCATAGTTTGCTACAATTTTTAGCAAACTGACGTCACGAGCCCCCACTCCTGAACTTTGATGCGCTTTATCTTTATAATTTATCATATATATATTTCACAAAAGAAAAAATACGTGACCAATATTTTTTTATTATCTAACTGACGGACTAATTGTTATGTTATTATTTTGACCCAGGAAACAAGCCTATTATCCTTTTACGTTCAATATGCTTATTAAAACCAAATTTGATGGCAAACGTGAGCTCTCGCCTAGGAAACACTGCTCTCCTATGTGCACTGCTAAATTCATAATTTCGATTACACTTTAACACTTCAGTTCACTTTTTACTAATTTACACATCCCTAACTTTGTAAATTTTGTTCATCATATCCAATACCTATGCAAATACAGTCTTATTTCCGTAAGATGTCTTTTTTTATATAATATTGACATAAATAAGTGCTCAATATTTATTCTTAATGCTAGTAAATAGAATGTAAATGATGAATGAAAATTCCTTTTCAAAACTGATCTATATCTAACTCCAAGCTTTGGAGGCCTCGTTTAGGACCCGTTATAATTCAAGAACAGAGGACCCCATCGGACCGCATATAATCCCACCTACGGCTACGGTAACAGGATGTAGTGTCCTGTTGCTAGCATCATGTATAAGGGATGTGATCCTGTCCAGATTTAAGGAGATTTATGATTGCTATTTGAATGAACGTGTTAAAGACATAGTTTTTAAAACCTATTTGAATAGGTGTAGTTTATTTTAAGGAGAGATTGTGTTGTGAATGAAAAATAAATATGTTTAATAATACTTACTATATCGCTTTATTTTTTCTTTCCTTCTCCCTAATAAAAGAAATAAATGACATTAACATGTATATTTGCAAAAAAATAATTTTTGTGACAAGCTTTTCTTATAAACGAATCCACACAGTAAAGTGCTTTCTAAGACAAATCAAATGAGCCCAAACACGATTAGTGTACCTTGTTTAGTTTAAGAGTTCCTATGACCACCTTCCAACTCCATCATCAGACCAGCGCAACGATTCTATCCTAACTATCCTTATCCTTACTAATCCTTACTAATAAAAAATATTATAAATGCGAAAGTGAGTTTGTTTGTTTATTTGTTTGTTACGCTTTCACGCCGTAACTACTGAACCGATCATTATGAAATTTTGCATACAAGTTCTCTGGAGTACGGAGAAGGACATAGGCTACCTTTTATCCCGGGAAAAAGTACTATTCCCGAGGGATCGACATTGACGCGGGGGGAGCCGCGGGCGAAAGCTAGTAATATTATAAATGCGAAAGTGAGTTTGTTTGTTTGTTTGTTACGCTTTCACGCCGTAACTACTAAACCGATCATCATGAAATTTTGCATACAAGTTCTCTGGAGTGCGGAGAAGGACATAGGCTACCTTTTATCCCGGGAAAAAGTACTATTCCCGAGGGATCGACATTGACGCGGGCGGAGCCGCAGGCGAAAGCTAGTAATAT
Organism: Elegia similella; assembly: GCA_947532085.1. Lineage (NCBI taxonomy): Eukaryota > Metazoa > Arthropoda > Insecta > Lepidoptera > Pyralidae > Elegia > Elegia similella. The sequence continues at coordinate 9,345,372 of OX383933.1, forward strand.
TATATTGTCATCCGATTTACACATGCATACAAGATTTCAGCTCAATCGGTAACTGGTAAGTGGATCAAATTTAATTCGCAAGATTTGATTATAGACAAACATCGGGTCTGAAAGCTTAAGCAAATTATATAGGGAAGAAATGACTGGCTATGCCACCTACGCCGGGCCCCGGCAGAAGGGGGAAACCCAAAAAGTGCTGGCTGAATGTCGTTTGGGACGATATGCGAGCCAATGGTCTCACAATTAAGGATGCCACAGACCGTGCGAAGTGGAGAAGAAAGAGCCGGAAAGCGGACCCCGGGCTCCAAAGCACACCAGCTGCGGATGCAACCGGGAACACGCTCGGATGAGAGAGAGAGAGAGATCGGGTCTGAAAGCTTGTAAATCAGCAAGTTTCTTAAAAACTTTGAGGTCTGTTTACAAAAATATGGGTATTAACCATAACCTATTTTGTCCAGTCAGGGGTGTAATCTTCAACTGCCTGTCTGGTGGTTGCAGGCATGGCTTCGAGTACTTGCCGCCCCCCGAGCTGCTACTTGCTTTTCTCAAATTCATCAGAGTGAGTAGTATCCGATCCTATCATTCGTCTCCGAAATCCAACAAATTCTTATGCTTCTCCAGATCAAAAATCCTTGCAGCAGCCGAGCGTCGGAAGCGCAAGAAGCCTAAAAAACTGCGCTCGCCAACCCGCCTGCCATGCAATGGTGAGTATGGTAATATCCTCCTACGGAATAAGGAATTCTTAGAAGAGGCCCTTGTCCAGCAGTGGACTTTTTATGGCTGTAATGATGATGATGATTAATTTGTTCCTTTCTTTTGAAGTATGTGTAAACAACAAACACTAGTTTCAGATTTAAATTACTTTTCAACCTAATTTTCAACGGTTGCACTTGGCAAAGTTTTGGGCAAAAGCTACTTTAGAACTATTCCTAAGATTATGTCCATCCCCTTGATTGATTTATTCAATTTGTACAGTTGGAAGACAAGCAATGAACTGTTTTATTTGAATACCTATTTTATTTTATACTAGCATCCGCCCGCGACTCCGCCCGCATCAATGTCGATCCCTCAGAAATAGTACCAGGAATAAAAGGTAGCCTATGTCCTTTTCCGCCTGTATGCAAAATTGCAGGATGATCGGTTCAGTATGTAGTTACGGCGTGAAAGCGTAAAAAACAAACAAATAAACAAACAAACTCACTTTCGCATTTATAATATTAGTAAGGATAAGGATAAGGATGTCGAATAAAAGCTATTATATGTAAAAAAAGCAAGTATATGTTACTCATGATATATATTTACTTACAGCGTAAAAAAACAAAATTTGGAAATTTACTTTCAAAGTAGGACCATATCCAACCCTAAGCTGACCGAGACCCCGTGTAGGATACCGTTGTAATTCAAGGACTGGGGCTTCTGCCCGCACGTAATCCCAGTTACGGCTCGGGAAACAGGATGTAGTGGTCAGGTTACCAGTGCCAGGTACAAGTGATGATCCTGTTGGGTCGAACATTAAACGTGTTGAAGTCTTCTTAATCGAGTTATTCGGTTAAATTATGAATTATGTCTCTTATTTACTTAAGGTAGAGCGTAAAAACTGTATTTGGAAGTTACTTTTCTTGGAAAATATATCTGTATCCAACCCTAAGCTAACTCCGTGTAGGATACCGTTATATTTCCAGGACATGGGCTCCCATTGGCCCGCACGTAATCCTACCGTAGGTACAGAAACTCCGGAAACAGGATGTAGTTGTCCGGTGACAAGTGTCAGGTACAAGGGATGTAATACTATTGGGTTTAACATTAAACGTAATTAAATGTATTTTAGTGATCATTCGCGCCTGAGCTGTTCGGACCTCGGTTCATTCGCGCCTTAGTTCTTTGCACCTCAGTTCATTCGCACCTCAGCTCTTCGCACCTAAATTACACACTTATATTTTTTATGCTCTACTATATATTTATAATTCAATCGATTAACTTGATCAAGAAAATGGAATAATTATAAAAATACTTTTGCCCATAACTGAGACTTATGAGTGTGTAATTTAGCATAAAAGAACATATATATAGTAGAAAAACTGTATTTACCAAACTAGCAAAGCTAACCGAGAATCCTGTGTAGAACACCTATATATTATAATTAAAGGACATGGGCTCCCATCGGACCGACGTAATCCCACCTACGGCTCCGGAAACAGGATGTAGTTGTCCGGTGACCAGAGCCAGGTACAAGGGATATAATCCTATTGGGATCTTGAGGTTTCTAATTGCACATATGAATAAACGTATTTTTACAGACAAGACTCTATTAATAATACTGAATATTTGTTTAATATATTTATAGTTAAAATAACTCGGACGAAACCACCAGCTAAAACAGTCTTAATATAGGAGTCATTTTTTGACTTATATATTTTAAGATTGTACCATTTTACAGTCCCATACATGTTGGTCAAGGAACAATCTTCTGGGGTAGATCAAAATGGGCGAAGATATAAGAAATCATCTCAGTAAATACTAATGCCATATAAGTAGAAATTAATATTAAAATTCAAGACTATACGAGCCTTAAGGCCTAAAGCTAGGTTCTAAGGTCTCATTGCACTACGCTCTGTCTTCCAAGTAAGGGATAAAGACGTACTTAGTATCTTGCTCAAATCCTGAGTCAATGCCAGACTTAGAGGTCTGGAGGCCTTCGAGGCAACAAAGAGCCCCGAAATTACTTTCCAAATAAAATAGTCAATTTTTCAAGTCGAGATTTATAAGAAATAGTTAATAAATTTATTATGACACCGAGTTTAGATTCTTTTATTATTTAACAAACAAAAATATAATCGGAAACAAGATTTATTTTCGCTGAAATCCAATACACGAAGTATTTTTTTTAAGCCTTTGTTGTGGGCCCCTCTTTGTGGAGGCTCCGAGGCTGTAGGTTGGCCTACCCTAAATCCGACCCTGTCCTGAGTTCAAAGAGAAACTATTAAATACTCAGACCTGAGACTCAGACGGAATATAACGTCAATAGCTACTTTGTCGCCTTGCCTATACAAATTACCTATGAATGCAGATTTCACCTTACACCGAAATATTACCGTAGACACAATTAACTGGAATTGATATAAACCGTATTTAATTCTGCCACAACCAGCAACGTTACTGTGGCACCAGTTGCTTATACAAATTATCTGCGAGTTCAGGACTCACCTTCCTCTGAAATAATTATCGTTGAAAAACAAATAAATGGAGTTGACATAAAGCGGATATAACTCTGCCACAACGAACGACGTCAATCCCTACTTTGACTCCATTTGCTAATACAAAACAGCTGGGAGTTCCGAGCTTACTTTGTACCGTAATATTATCGTTCAAAAAGAAATAACTGTAGCTGAAATGAAATTGATATAAATCTGCTACAGTGATCTACGACAATCTATGCTTTGACTTCAGTTACTTAAACAAACTCTCTGCGAGTTTAGAGTTCTTCCTTACACCGGAATATTACCGTTGATACAAATAACTAGAGTTTATATATGAAGCTAATATAACTCTGCCACGGCGAACTGCATCAATAGCTGCTTTGACTGTAGTTGCTTATACAAACTAGCTGCAAAATCCGACTTCACCTTACACCAAAATGTTACCGTTGATACAAACAACCAGAACTGACAAATAGTTCAAAGCGCGAGTTAAAGTTATTGTCTGTAAATTACTACCCGGATATCCATACTTATATTATAAATGCGAAAGTATCTCTGTTTGTCGGTCTGCCACCTTTTCACGCTTTAACCACTGACTCGATTTGAATAAAATTAGGTATGGAAGTAGTTAGAGGCCCAGGGAAGGACATAGGGTCCCTTTCATTTGGGAAAATTCTACTGCTCACGAGGTATCGACATTGACGCGGGCGGAGCTGCGGGCAACAGCAAGTATAGTATAATGGATCACACAATAGCGGCATCAAGCAGCTTCAACGCAGAACAGTAAAAGTATTTCTTTTAAAAATAAATAGGTAAAAATAATTCAAGGTATTAATTTCTACTAAAGTAGCGGAGGGATAAAAAAAATGAGATTTTCATTGCGAGGCAATGAAAATAAGTGAATAGTGAGTAGTACGTAACGGACCATTTCAGGGACATTGATAGACCGTTTCACAATAAGCTAGGCTAGCAAAACGATGCAAAGCTAATGGTAGATTGTTTATTACACGCCGCTGAGCTCCCTTGCATATCGTTGCTTGAAACACAACCTCAACTATCTATCTATATAAAACGTCACCTCCATATACTAGTCTACTCAATGAATTATACAGAAACAGCTGTTTTCGCTGCGCCTTTGACAGGGAAAACTTAATAAAACTTGTGAATGCAGCAACCGCAGAGTTCCGTAACACCTGAAGAATTGCTATGATTTATGCCGTCACATTGTACTTTCTGCAAATTGAATTGGAGTTTGGGGTGGAAATTTTACAGTCGTTAAAGTAAGATTAAGGTAATTTATGTTGTGTGCCATCTTTATCTAAGCTCGTCAACATGCTGAACGTGGCTTTTTGGTCTTATGGCTTAGGCTCTGTCTACCCCGTAAGGGATAAAGACGTGATAGTATGTTTGTATGTACTATGAATTTAAATTGATTACTTGGTGCAACTAAAAGCTTTACTTAGCCGTTTAGCACCATACTTATGTCATCTTCATCATCATGTCTTTTTAGGCTCTACTACAGGAGCAAGACCCTCTCGCATTGTTATGTCATTTTATTCATTCATTTTAGCTCTAAGTAGTCCACTGCTGGGCAAAGGATTTTGTACTATAAAGGATATTGCCATACAAATTACGCTTGGCAGGCGGGTTGGCGTGCGCAGTTTTCATTTTTATTTAAGCTAGGAAATGATAGGAATTAGTTGGATCTGGGAAGGTAATGAAGGATAAAACTCTCTCGGATGAATGGGGGAAAAGCAAGCAAGCTCGGAAAGCCGGGTGCGCGTAACTGATGCTATACCTGCAATAACACTCCTGACGCACGACTTATGCCACCGATTAAAAAATATATTATATAGTGGAGTGTAATTGTTTTTTAACAACAAAAATGTATGATATTGACTAAAGCCTCGCTTTTACATAAGTAAGACAAATGATCTTTAGAATCGTAACTAACAATGTGTTCGATTGACCAGCTTTTACTTCTTATGAAATCAATACCTTTTTTTTAAGCTTTAAGTAGAAATCTGAGAATACGCACAGAAGGAGGAGGAAGGAGAGATGCCTTTATGATGTAACTAGCTTTCGCCTGCGGCTCCGCCCGCGTCAATGTCGATCCCTCGGGAATAGTACTTTTTCCCGGGATAAAAGGTAGCCTATGTCCTTCTCCGTACTCCAGAGAACTTGTATGCAAAATTTCATGATGATCGGTTCAGTAGTTACGGCGTGAAAGCGTAACAAACAAACAAACAAATAAACAAACAAACTCACTTTCGCATTTATAATATTAGTAAGGATAATACATTTTCTAATTATGATGTAATAATACATTTTCTAACAGGCGATCTGCGTAGTTGTTTCGTCCTACCAAATGAACAAATTTCCCCAATTTCGAGTTCATTTACATTTAAATCTCTGTTGAACGGAATTGCTCTCTGAAGACTAAAGGACCAAAAATCACCAATTTAGGTTGTCTATTTTTCTTTTATTTTTTTTCTAGCTTTTATTCGCGGCTCCACCCGCGTCCTTGTCTAAACCTCGAGAACAGTACTTTTATCCAGGATAAAATAAATTAATAAATAAATATAGCTAGTCCCACAGTTAGTTGTTAACTTGTGTCGTAGGATACTAACTCAACGATACTATATTTTATTCTTATTTAGATAAACATCCAAGACCCATGTCAATTTGAAACAGATCGTTTTCCATCATGACTTGACCGGGGATCGAACCCGGGCACCCTTGTGTCACAGGCTGGCCTAAAATGTACACTATAGGCTTTATCTTTATCAATTTTTGTTTGATTGACAAAAAAGAAAAGATAAGTGGCCAATATTTTTCAATAACTCTGCCAGATGGGCTAATTATTTTGAAATGTATTTTTTTTAAAACATACGCATTGAGGTCACCCGTCCATGTGGGGACTTACATCGTAAGCCTTAATAAGGATTATGCACAATAGGCCACCGAGCTCCTCCATATGTATAGTCACAATCAGCGATATATATTCCATTTTAGACCATATCACGTTGACTTAGGAACCGATCTATATACATATCAATGCTCGTGAGTATACCTCAGATCCTAAATTGTAGACAAGACACACGAATATGTTGAAAGATTAAAAATTGGCAGTTTGAAATTGAAATTGTTGGCAGATTAAAAATGTTTCATTTTCACATTTCGGTACAAAGAGCAGAAATTTCAGGTTATAAAGTTCCAAAATACAGATGGTAATATAAAAGAGTTGGTAATCTTTAGACCCGTTCTTAATATTCAGCGGTCCAGCCGACCGCTTGGGATGATTTATATTAGACCAGGCCGCCGAGTCTGTATGTTTGAAATACGAGTATGTCGGATGCACGGTCAGCGAGTATTTATTTCGTGGACTGGACTATTTGGATTTATTTTACACCATTTTCTTCCATTTTGGTCTAGGAGAAGAAAAAGAACGTAGAATGTACCAGCTGCTTCACTTCCTGCGCAGATCATAAAAACCGATCAAGAGAATGGCCAAAAATCTGTTGAATCATGTTAAAAGGCGATGCTGCTACCAACCAGCTATTTTTATTCCGTCTACCTAACGCCCACCTTGCTAAACGTGACTTGAGGTCTTAAAGACTCGTCTCTTTAGCGTATGTATTTATTCTCACAAAAAAAAGCTTTTTTTGCATTTAAGTACATGTATACTATAGGTAAACAAAGCTTATAAACATCTAAGAGCCTCTCCAATCCATCTGGCCAGCGTGGAGAGTGTAGGCCAAGTCCTCTGGCTGCTTTGGCCAAGTATGGCCCTAGTAGTACAGAGAGGGTCGTGCTCCTGTAGTGGAGACTAAAAAGGACCTGATGATGATGATGATACTATAGGTACCTAAAAAAAAACAAATAAACAAAAAAAAACAAAATATCAATGAGACCTCACCAACCCGTCTAGCCAGCGAGGAGAGTGTAGGCGAAATCCTCTGTCTCCTATCTGGCCAATTATGGCTCCGGTAGTATAGAGAGGGTCATGGTCCTGCATTGGAGACTAAAATACCTGATAATGATGATGATACTACCAAATACCTTGAAGAAAAAACAGCTAACAAAATAAATATATATGGACAAATCACACATATTGAGCTAGCCCCAAAGGGGGACTAGCTCAATCTGTGTGACAGTGGGAGGGGGGAGTACTAGTAGTAGTTAATGTTATTTTATTTTTCATTTATAGAGCCCGGAACAAGCGATCGAGAGGCACGATCGGCCTTAGCGTTTGGCTTGTGACGCATCTATCTCATTCCACCGCTATCACATAAAATTATCGCCCGTTAATAACTTTACAAACAAAAATGTTTTTTTGTATCATACATGCTATCGTTGTATCATATAAGGATTTTCAGATAATTTACATAAAGATATTTCAAAAGATGATTCATAGAATGATTATCTTCATGCCGGCACAAACCATTCCTCATTCTAAACCCAAGTAACGCGGGTCCATTACAGAGCTATCCGATAATAATAGCAGCAGTAAGAAACCAACAGGCATAACATCCGCGTTGGAATCAAAAGGATTATAGCATAGACATCAAAATGTGATAGACTAGTCATGTAAAACTTTGATTCGATCGAACACAACTCTGGCCGAACAATCATCATCTATTTTTTTTACTCTAGACCGTCAACTACTGCCAAGTTGGCTTTTCGAAATCAGTAATAAAATATAAGCACCTACTTACATGTATACACAAGACCAGTGAACTTTGACAGCTGGGAGTAAGTCCTCAAAAGGAAAAAACGGTACCCTTATAGGGTCACTCTGTTGTCTATCTGTCTGTCAAGATCCTTTTTCTCAGGAACCCGTGGAGGTATCAAGCTGAAATTCATATCAAATATTCATGTCTATTGTTCATTGGAACTATGAAAAAATCAAACTTCTGAGCCAACGTAATCAAAAGATACAGCCGTGTCTGCCGCAAATTTTCGATATTCGCAAGGGAATCAAAACTACATGATACTTCAAAGGAAAAATTGCAAAACGAATATTTTTTTGGTTACATCATATATTAAAAATATTTTTAATAATTTTAAACTTATTAATAGATAATGGTACGAAACACTTCGTGCGCGAGTCCGACTCGCACCTGACCGGTTTTTTATTTAATTTAAAAACAAAATATTTTTTATGCAATATATTTACCTGAGTCTTGTTTATTTAGACGAAACGGTTCTACCAGGAGGTACAAATTACTTATTATTTTAGTTTAAAGGCTCATTGTTGTCTTTTGATTTTCCTCTTAGAGGTCTATGGTGGTAACATATGTAGAGGTATGTGAATCAATCCAAAGGATCCGATTAGGAGGATATTGTGGGTCCATTGTATTTCTTTCTCGCACAAATCTGTTTGGTCCGAGAAAGGTCTACTGTATAATCATTTAGCCCAAAATACTCGTATGATACTCACAGATTTTTATACGTCAATCTCTTTTCATAAATTAAAAGTTTTAGTTTTTCAAACATGTATTCATTATAAAATTTAATAGACAAACAGGCAGCCAATCCTTAAAACTGATATGTAGATTTTTAGATATAAATAAATAAAAAATAAAATAAATGAAAATAAATATATACGGACAAATCACACAGATTGAGCTAGCCCCAAAGTAAGTTCGTGACTTGTGTTATGGGATACTAACTCAACGATACTATATTTTATAACAAATCAAACTGGATCGAACCCAGTCACACCGTGTCGCAGGCTGGCGTGTTGACCGCTGCGCCACGGAGCTATATTTGTTTATTAGCCGCCCCTTAGCCTACCGCTATTTTGAAATGTGGCTTTTGTTCCTGCAATCTTTTACTTTTTCTACCTCGTGACGAATAAAGATGTAACCTCTATAACATATACATAGTATCGCATTATATGTTTCCAAATTGCTTTTTTTAGGGTTCCGTACCGAAAGGGTAAAAGCAGGACCCTATTACTATCACTACGCTGTTCGTCTGTCTGTCTGTCCGTCTGTCACCAGGCTGTATCTCAGGAACCGTGTAAGTAAGACAGTTAAAATTATCACAGATGATGTATTTCTGTTGCCGCTATAACAAAATATACTAAAAAATAGAATAAAATAAATATTTAAGGGGGCGCCCATATAATAAACGCGATTTTTTTGCTTGTTTTTGCTCGATATTGATATAGAAAATAGGTAGACGCTTGAAATATTCACTAAATATTTAATTATATATTTACTCAAGAATAAATAAATAAAAATAAAGTTAATATTAAAGGGAAGCTCCCATACTACTACAGACATGATTATTTTGCCGTTGTTATAAATAACGGTACGAAAAGCTTTGTGCGCAAGTCCGGCTCGAACTTGGCCGGTTTTTTCTTTTATCATTCTACAAAGGGGTTATGAGGCATTTGAGACAGCTTATTGACTCATAACGTGCCTTCTGCAGGCCTAACTTTTGACAATTACGGGCTGAAACATTTTGATGGTCAATCATACAAAAGCCGCAATGGTTATTGAAGTGACCATTAAAACGTTGTTTAGCGAAGTTGTCAAAAGTTAGCGAATAGGCCTGCAGAAGCTACCCTACTTCTCAAAATAATATTTTGTCCGGTTGCATCCACACCTGTGATACAAAATAAGTACGCACTCTGCAAAGGTATTCAAAGAAATATCAACTATATATAGTTAGCGATACGGTGTAATTTAGCTCACCTCAGAACGTACCACCTTTTTGTATAGATACCTACAGAATCTATTGCAAGCCCATTTTAATCTTATAGCTCTAAATAAACGATTCGTTGAAGTCTGTCAACACATTCAGTGTTATTATAAAAAACGGCAAAACCCAGGTTTAAACCGGGTCTACCTTAGTCCGGACTAGCGATGGATCAACCTAGGTTTAGCAAATTAAACTTTGTTTCATTACAAAAAGTGAACTAAGTCAAGGCTAACTTAGACCTGAGACGATCTCTGGATGATCTAACGGAAGCAGGATTCATTCAATCATTCGTTCAGTATGCTACTACTACGTTCCGATTTTCACTAATAATATCTAAAATGAATCATTAAATGTATTGTTTGAAAGTCGTATAAAACTAAAAATAATAAAATTGAAATGGAGAAACATGTTTATTTATGTCATAAACGGTATATTCAGTGGTCAGATAAAAAAATCATACTTTATACAAAACTATTTAATAATTTTACAAACCTGAAACGGAACGCGTGTGCGCGCGCAACAAATCGAATTTGCTCCAAAGTAACCTCAAAGTTTGTTTACAAATATGATTGTAAAAGATATTTTTATTTAATGAATTTAATGAATTAACGGTGCAGTGTCTCGAAAGTAATTGTTTTATAGTTGCCGGGAGATAAAATTTACGTGAATACTTAAAGTAAAAGTGAATATGGTGTAAAAATTTGTTTATATTTGTACAAACTATTTTTACCTAATATGAAATCAAGGTTCTTAAAAGTCATTGTTTTGTGGCGATTGTGAAATATAAATGACGACAAAAGCGTTGAAAATAATCTAATTTACTATTTTGATATGTTAAAATGCAAATAAATAAAATATTTTTTCATAATTTTATGTGTTGGTTTTATTCATTTCTTCGCATTTTCCAGGTTTTTGCTCATTGCGAATAGGGTAATAGGATTTGACATAGATTTTAGCATCAAAGCATTTTTTTGGTGAAAAGTGACCTATTTGTTGGTAACAAAATAAGTTAGTACTAGAGTTAAACTAGGGAATTGTAGGTTTATCTTTAGACCTAGAAAAAGGAAAAAGTACTATTCCCGAGGGATTGACATTGACGCGGGCGGAGCCGCGGGCGAAAGCTAGTTGCAATATAAAGACAGAAGTTTTTAAATTCATTAAATGTTAAACCGGGCTATAACCGAACTTGATTTGACTTACAAAAGAATTTCGCTACACCAACGTACGATTAAATAATTTATTATGTTTAGCCTTTTCTCAGATTCACTTTCCTCGCACAGCCTTTTAAATTAGATATTTAGGCAGACTTGATTAATTATTTCTCTCGAAAAAAGTAGCGGGTCCCAACAGGTGTCTATACGGGTTACTTCGCTCGTTTTTGTAGACTTGGAAGGAGACAAATGAAGCGGTTTAGGCAATCCATCTCACCGCTCAGTTTGTATTAATTTTGGCGTAAGAATTCTTTGTTGCTTTATGTTTTCATCTTTAAATTTAAATGCAAACGTGTTTGTTTCGCAACCTTTGGTCCGTGTAATCCCAACGTCTATTGTGTGCTATTTGTTTTAGACTCATCATCATCATCATTTCAAATAGGTGTCACGGTCAATCGACCATGCACACCCTGGTGTCAGAGTTCTTCGGAACCGCCTCTCGGCCTCTGACGTGGTTCCTTTAACGACTACCAGATGGCAGCCGGGACCACCGGCTTAACGTGCCTTCCGAAGCACAGAATGTTTTAGATTCATCTCATAGAAGGCGCCATAGATTTATACACAACTATGTATCCACCATGACTTACTTTGACTTATAGCCCTATGTAATTTTATCCCCTGTCTGGGGCAGAGGGCGTCCACAAAGACTCTCCATCTCCATTTGTGAGTTGAGCTACGCGCTTAACTTCACTCCAGATATTGCCATTTTTTGTAATTTCATCGAGAACGGTACTTCATCATTACTTCGTGTAGGTCGGTCAATCGACCATTCACAACCTGGTATCAGAGTTCTTCGGAACCGCCTCTCGGCCTTTGACGTGGTTTCTTTAATGACTACCAGATGGCGGCCGGGACCAACGCCTTCCTAAGCACGGAATCATCTTTATTATCAGACAATCAGGTGATTCAAGCCTGCAATGTCCTAACCAAACTAGAAATAACTAAAAAAAGTATGCTTCCCGTGGGAATCGAACCAACGACCCCCGGGTCTACAGGCAAACGCTTTAACCATTCGACCACGGAGGCAGTCCGTAAAGCGGAATGTCTCCAGGTCTGTTTAGGGCGGCATACTTTGCGCTTTCCTTGGGGATTCCAATGGCCTTTTTAGGTATGTGCTCAGGGCCTCTTCGGAGAGTGTGGCCAATTCAATTCCATTTGCGGCGTTTTATCTGTTGGTCTTATTTTTTTTTTTATATAAATTGGATTAGGCATTTGTCTTCCATCTCACCTGATGGTAAGTGACGATGAAGACGATCGATCGGGGTTTCGTGACATGTACCTACATTTATCCACCATACTATGATAAAATTAAATTGTACAATAAAACAGTAATCACGAATATTTTTTACTAGCTGTTGCCCGCGACTTCGTCCGCGGCAATTTCTGTTATTATGATTAATTAGTTTTTTATTAGTATGGATGAATAATTTTCCCCCGTTTTTAAAACATTTTTTATTGATGCTTCGCGCCTATTGGTCGCTGCGTGATGTTTTATAGCCTTAAGCTTTCCCTAATAAATAGACTATCTAACAAGAAAATAATTTTCCAATTAGAACCAGTAGTTCCTGAGATTAGCGCGCTCAAACAAACAAACAAACTCTTCAGCTTTATAATATTATTAGTATTAGTTAATTCTGTGGTATTATTATAGATTTAATACTAACGACCCGTTCCGGCTTCGCACGGGTGCAATGCTGATACTAAACCCGACCGGTACCGCCGCAATCGCTATGTCTGTAAATGTTCTTATTTAAATTACATGCTATGAAGGGTCATATTAATTTTTATTAAAAGTACAATGTATTTTCTGCTTCTCTAGCAGAAATACATCATCTATGAAAATTTCAACTGTCTAACTATCACGGTTCATGAGGTACAGCCTGGTGACAGACAATCAGACAGACATATAGACCGACAGACGGACAGCGGAGCGATATTAATAGGGTCCCGTTTTTACCCTTCTTTGGGTATAGAACTTGAAAAACTGACTTAAAATTGTCCGTGTGATACATACTTAATTCTCTGACTCAAAAACTCTAACCGATTTTCATGGAACTTCCGCTATTCCAAGTTACTATACATTATTCAACAAAAACTATTTTTTGCATACCGATAAATAGTTTTCTGAGAAATGCGTCATAAACATATATTTATCATCATCATCAGATCCTTTTTAGTCTCCACTACAGGAGCACGACCCTCTCTGTACTACTAAGGCCATACGTGGCCAGAGCAGCCAGAGGACTTGGCCTACACTCTCCACGCTGGCCAGACGGGTTGGAGAGGTGTCTTAGATGTTTATAAGCTTTGTTTAGCTTTTATTTCCTAAGTCGCCTTCTACGTCATCCACGGGAAGATTTGGAGTGGTCCTATTCTACTCTGCCGGATACCACACGGCTCTTATTAAATTAAAAAATAAAATATGGTGAAAAAATTCCAAGCGGAATTTATAAAAATTGTGCAATTCTGACAATAATACATAAGTAGGTACCAAGGGTCGAATTGATATCGTACTTTTTTAAAAGTCGGAATAATATATATCTCCACTTTACATGTATAGGAGGAACCTTAAGCTTTTGACGTGAGACCGCCTTATAAATCGATGAACGCCTGCTGCACGCACGAAAAAGTATTCGTGTGTAAGCGAGATCACGGAACAAGCGGTAAGGAGGCACGATCGGCCTAAGAGTTCGGCTTGTGACGCATCTATCTCTCTTCCAACGGTATCACGTAAAATTAACGTCCGTAAACCAACTGTACAGATCACTAATTTCTTTATTTTTTAATTTGTTTCACCACTGTCGTTGTGATTTATATCTACCCTTGCCAAATTATAGCTTTTTAGTACTCTCTGAGCTTAACTGCGGACAGTCAGACAGGACATGGCGAAACTAATACGGAACCTTAAAAACAGTTCCTTGTTGTTTTTAACCTTGCAACCATGACACACATTGTACCTCCTTTACAATTCGTTAATGAATTCCATTGTCAAAGCACAAGCGCCGCATTTTCTATTCCAACAACCCAACGCAACAGTGGCTACAGTCCAAACAATTACTTTCACAACAGAATGCGACACTATGCAATTCGCGCATTTTCCAAATGAAGTCTTTTAACCTACGTTGTTTATACAGGGTCAAACTTTTACAAGACCTTGTTGAGAATGTGTCTTTTGTAATTTCACTAAAAGGGCCGGACTCGGGTCGGGCGCATCTATATGTTAATTGTGATTTCACGTGCTTGTGGTCGTCACACATGTACGGAATAACCATGAAGGGACTGAGTAAACCGCTTTCACTTAGCTAACGAATGTTTTTATTAGGGTTCCACACGACCGAGTAACAAAACAGAACCCTTGTAGGAACCCTCGTGTGTCTTTCTGCCCGTCTGTCACAGCTTATTCGATTATATAGTTTCTGCAGGAGCTTTTTACCTACTTACCTACCTTTAGTCGTGGTAGAGCTAAGCCATCGGCAGAATTAATTTTGTTTTATTTTTGATAGTAGAATGAATGGGCTGGCTCGTCCGGGAAAGTACCAAACTCTTGCAGAAAATCGACGTCGTAGTGAGAGAGCCGGAGGCCCTTCCTTCACCAACTCCTTACATATCCTTATGTGTTTATGGGGCTTACGGGGCCCTTACGGGGCAGACAGAGCCCGAGGCTTAAGACCCAAATGCCACATAGCGTGTTTGTGGGCTTTTGGGCACGTCGCCTCTTGTCATGATTTCTAAGATTTTTGCTTATTCGCTCGGCCGGCTTCTACTCTACGGTTTGCGCCTATGTCTGTGCGCAGAAAAAGAGTTTTTGTTTTTTCTTTTCTCTCAGACCAGCGTGAAAAACATGGTGTAAAATTGACCACTCCACGAAATAAATACTCGCCTTGACCGTGCCTCCGACATATTTCAAATATACAGACTCGGTCTAATATAAATCATCCCAAACGGTCGGCTGGACCGCTGAATATTAAGAACGGATCTAAAGATTACCAACTCTTTTTTATTGCCGTCTGTATTTTGCAGGTTTATATAACGTGAAATTTCTGCTCTTTTTGCTAATATGTAAAAAAAAAAGTACTTTCATAATACGATTATCACTTCTCAATGATAATCGTATTTTATTCGTAGGAACCTAATTTTGATGGGACATAGTCAAGTCAACCATTATTTCATTAAGAGCCCGCCATATGCCAGGCGGCGTGGCGATACAAACGCGGATGGTCTAAACGCGTTGGCTACTTTGGATATTTTCGTTTTTTAGGAATATTCAAGGGTTATTCGAAAAAAAAAACATATGATGTCTGCCTTATCTGTAATGCAATAATAATCAAAAGTTTCAAGGTTAATTTTAATGTATTTGGTGAATAATGCTATATACCGAGTAAATTAGACGTGATTTGGAGGCAACTTTGCAATTTTTTTCTATCGAGAAAATTTAACGCAATCGTGTTTTTGAATCATATAGTTACCACAGTTAGTCCTGAACTTTGCTGCATTTTTATTTCTACTTGAGTATTTAATTATTATTGATATAACAGTCAATCATGCAAAGCAGTGTGAGGTAGTACGGGCCCTTAAAATTTAAGAGCTGGCCTCTTGTAGCTTTTAGTTTTCTCTATTTCTTCCGCCAGTTCCTTCACTTCTTTATAAGAAGTAACCTTTATTTTTTATTAAATTTGTTTCATAAAAGTGTGCCTCGGTCTTCCCGGCCCCCTTTTCCCTTCTATCATTCCTTCTGATGCTAAGTTACACAGCTATATACGTTCAGTGGTTCAAGCGTGTTTATATAAGAAACATACATCTAAGGAACGTACTAAATAATAAGCTTTTGCTACCGAATGTCTTTATTTTTCCACCTAATGCCCACCAATCTAAACGTAGCCCTTAGGTCTAATAGACTTAGGCTCTGTAACCCGCAAGGAAAAAAACTTAGTGATATGTATGTATTTATTTTTCATTTATTTTATAGTTAATCTTACGTCCAAAGACAAATTGAAACTACTGAAATAGACCTGCCTATTTTATTTTAATTGGCCTAAGTAACATGGGTAATTTCTTGTAAAAAGTCAAAGATTAATATTTTAATTCGATTTTATTTACTTGAAGTTTTTTAGAGTACTTGTATAAGAAGCTTTTAAACATATAAGAAATTATAAGTATACTATAATGTATGTCTGGCTTTCCATAAAGACGTATCTTTTAAACGGTAATACTTAGATACTTCGTTTTAAGCATAGAGATAAGATAATGGTTCTAAGACTTCGTAATTATTTGTACAAAATGATAGAAATAAAATAACCATTTTATAGCTATTTAGGTCCCACTGCTGGACAAAAGCCTCCCCCTTATAAAAGCCTCTCTTGTCTTTGCTCTATCTATTGCCATCGCTCTCCAAGTTTTATCAAAAGCAGACTAATCATCTGTCCATCTAGCTCTCGTTTTAGAATCTTTCTTTTCGGCGCAAACGTGTCCCACCCCAGTCCTTTACTTTTGCTGGGTTAAAACCTAGTAATTTTTGTTTCCAACATCGACCACTTGTGTCATGGAGCGCAGTGTCGTATTCCTGATACGATATTGCGCTCTATCATCAGGCCTTTTAAGTCTCCACTGCAGGAACATGACCCTCTTAGTACTACCGGAGCTATACTTGGTCAGAGTAGACAGAGGATTTGGCCTACACTCTCCTTGCTGGCCAGACGCATTGGAGAGGTCTCATTGATGTTTATGAGCTTTGTTTAATTTGTATTTCCTAAGTCGCCTCTTATGACCTCTATGGGAAGACTAGGAGTGGTCCTATTCTACTCTGCCTGAAACCAAACGGTACTGCGCTGTATTGCTCTTTGGTAAACCTGCAGTATGCACTTTTTCTTTTTGGTCAGGGACCCGAGTCTGACCACCGTAGGTTTTTTTTTAACACAATTTGGTAATTTTCTGTATAAAAGTGAAAATAACCTTAAACTTGGTTTAAAAATACGAGTATATACATTGTATATTTTAGGTGTAGTAAGCATCCATGCTGGTCTGGGAGACAAGAAAAAACATAGAATGTACCAGCTACTTGTATTCCCGCGTAAATTGTGGGGAATGGGTAAAACTCTAAATAATCATACATATTAGTGAGTGATCCGGCTACCAACCCATCACTATTTTGATTCCTTTTTTACCTAATATCGACCAGCATGCTTAATGTGGATCTTAGATCTTAAAGATATGGGCTCTGCCTAACCGGCAAGGGAAAAAAGACGTGATAATATGCACATATGTAAGTATGTATGTAAGCATCTTTCCCAGAGGAAAGTTTTGCCCACAACTCACTTGTTTTTACTTATTACTTTCATTAAAAGCAGTCACCCCGCTCTCATAAAATACCAATACAAAATACTCAAAGGCTGTATGAACGGTCCCCCAGTCGAGCTTAATGAGACTGAACTATATGTACTAATGGCTTTTACTTTGCACCAGTCCACTGCGGTATGTGGGTTCAATCCCGCTCTTTAGTACGTATTTATGTACGAGTAGGTATTTAAAAGCAGTAAAGCAGTGAGACTTATGAAAAATTTGTCTTGATCATCACCAACACGATCCTTAGGTTTTATTGAACTCATGTTTAGATTAAAGAGAATTTAAATGCAATATTTCATGAATTAATGAATGAATGAATGCGTCTATTTGGTCACGAATAAGGTAAATGGTATATCCGGTAGTACAGAGAGGGTCATGCTCCTGCAGTGGAGTCTAAAAAGACCTGATGATGATGAAGGTAAAACAATATAGGTGTTAAAACGATTAAACTCCTTTTTTAATTACATTCATAGCATGCAAAATGAACATCGTGATATATTATAATATGTATGAAAGTGAGTTAATAAATTAAATTAGTTATTACATATTATACTCGTACTTCAATATATATTAATATTGATTGAAAAAAATCATTTACCGAATGGTATCTTTTTCAAACAACATGTTTCTCAAACTTTTTATAACTTATTATAAATTTTGATACACATGCTGGTTGCGCGAATAGGGTTTAATGGACTGTATATTTTAGGGAATAATTACGGGATAAAGGGGACTATTATGTAAGAAAAATGAAGGAATTTCTCACCTCGCAAGACTGCAACAGACGATCACGTCACAACTCGTGGCTGCATTTTCCGACGTGCGCAAATCTCCAAACGTCCTGTTTAACACTTTAGAGGGGCCCCTTAACTTTCTCAAACACAATAGCACAAATAATTAATGTTCATGCGACAAATCAATCGAATGTCGTTCGCGTTGTGAATCGAGTGATTTGGCGGTAAGCGTGTATTGCCTATTAGGCGCGCGCGCGGCTTGCGATCCGAGCGGGTACTGGAGTGATGTGATGTGAAAGCGATCTTTGCTAGGGAAGGGATAAATGGTGCGGAGGAATCGATACTATAGTGCGGCGCAACCATTTCCCCCCGGCTTGAAGGGATCTGAGATGCCTTCGAAACAAATAAATTAAAGAAGTAAGACTAAATAATCTAAACCTAAACAAAAGTAATTGAAATGAAAGCTATTGCCTAGGTAGCGGGCACAGACGTACAACTGGGCGTAAATACGAGCCAGCAGCAGTCTTTACTCGAGCAACACGCACTATGCCATCAGTGGCAGGAAAAACTTCCTCTATAACCCCTAGAGGCCAATGAAGAGGAGGCGCGTTATCTGTAATAAGGATTACGACAGTGCCTGTTGTGATCGGGTTAGTAGGTGTATTCCATTTATCGCGAGACTGCAAAGTATGTAAATACTCGGACCTCCAACGTTTCCAAAACGATTGGACTAACTTGTCCAACAAATCATGACGAGAGAGAACATGAAGTCTATCCTCATCGATGTCGCGAGCGGGTAAATATTTTAAAGGAGTTAAACTTAAAAAGTGTGCGGGCGTCAGCGCAAGCGGTTCAGAAGGATCGCTTGAAAGAGGTCGAGTATTCATTATAGCTTCGATTTGTGCGAGTACAGTTGTCATTTCTTCAAACGATAAGATTTGTTCACCTATCACGCGAAATAGGTGCATTTTAAGTGTTTTTATATTCGACTCCCAGCTGCCTCCAAAGTGACTTGCAGCGGGAACATTGAGCGACCATGTTATGCGATTTTCGCTCAACATGTGAGCAAATTCTGAATTAAAGTGTTTTGATTGTAATAATACGTATAGCTCTGATAGCATGCGCTTAGCCCCAACGAAGTTCGTTCCGTTATCGGAGTAAACGCATCCCACAGGCTCACGTCGCGATAAAAAGCGTTTAAAAGCTAACATAAAGCTAGCAGTACTCAAATCACCTGCTAGTTCTATATGGACAGCGCGAGTTGTCATACAGACAAATAAGCAGACGTATGCTTTAACTGCTCGCATGCCACGCCCACGCGCAATGGTTACCCTAAATGGACCGGCGTAATCAGTTCCGACATTAATGAAAGGTTTAGCTGATTGTAGGACACGAAATGATTTGTGGTCTGACATTTCAGGGAACGTTGGCTTAGGGCGAAGCCGGAAACAAGGAATACATTTATGTATCCTGTTGCGTATCAAGTTGCATGCGGATAAAATCCAATACTTATGGCGCAAGATTGACATCAGTAAATCTGGCCCTGCGTGACAATTTACTTTATGATTATAGTCAACTATCAAATTTAGTATATGATGTTTACGCGGTAGAACTATGGGGTGTTTCTGGTCGAAACTCAAATCTGAGTTTGACAAACGACCGCCAACTCTAATAAGATTATCTTTTAGAAACGGCTTCAATCTTTGAAGTGTGCGCCCACAAGGTTTCCCAGCCTGAAGATTAGAAAACTCATTCGAAAAATATAAAATCTGCAACTCGCGAATGACTTTATGTTCAGCGAATTCTAAGTCTGCAGCTGCTACAAACTCACGTCGAGGCAACAATCCCAGAAATCGATAAATATATACTAAACAACGCAGTAGTTTAGACCATGAGGAGCAACGATTTGCCAGAGCAATAATAGGAGTATCCTCCAGCGGGCTGCTGGAAACTAAAGCATGTTTCTTTTCTTCAGGTGGATTAGAAACCCTTGAAGGGTCAAAAGCGATCACTGGCCACTCCGACGGATCCGAAGTGATCCAAAGCGGGCCATGAAACCAAAGCGGATGATAGATGATCTGCGCGGGACTGAGTCCACGTGACAGACAATCGGCAGGGTTCTCTATGCCGGATACATGGTAAAACGATTGAGAGGATATTAATGACTGAATCTTCGAGACTCGGTTAGCGACAAAGGTATCCCACCTATGTGGAGATCCATGGATCCAACATAGAGCGACCGTTGAGTCAGAAAACGCGTACACGCTCTTAATAGGTATACGGTTGTTACAAGCGGTTATTATGTTATTTAATAACTTTGCGAGCAAGAGTGCTGCGCAGAGCTCGAGCCTAGGCTCGAGCTCTGCGCAGCACTCTTACACTTCTCAGCGGGTTCAAAAATGGTAATACTGAACAAGTCAGATTTGTGTGACCAATTTAAACCGAGTACCTTATGCGAATCAGACTCGTCAAATTCCTTGACGGACGAGAGCCTGTGCCAAGTAGGTATAGAGTCCAAGACAGTTTGCGAATTGCTGGTCCACTTCACGAGGTCGAATTGACCAGCCTTCATGAGCGCGATGACTTCAGCTGCTATAGATATGGCTTTCGCCTCATCTTCTACAGAATAGACGTAATCGTCCATATATATCCCCGTTTGAAGCGTCTCATTTGCGTTGGGGAAGGTCTCAGCTTCGTCAGAAGCCAACTGTCTTGTTGTGCGGAGAGCGTGAAAGGGACTTGATTTAAGGCCAAAACAAACGCGGTTGAACTGATAAACCTTAAGCGGTTCGTCAGGCGAAAAGCGGTAAAGAATGCGCTGGAATCTACGATTGCATTCGCGAATTCCGATGCATAAAAACATTTGCCTAATATCGGCTGAAAGCGCAATAGGAAACAATCGAAAATTAATGATTATATTGAATAAATTTCCTTGTAAATTTTGACCATTATATAAAAGATCATTAAGCGAAACGGATGTGCTAGTTTTAGCACTCGCGTTTAAAACAATACGAAGCTTGGAAGTGAGTTTATCCTCCCGAATGACTCCGTGATGCAGAATTATGTAAGATGGTTCCTCCGTTTCGGGAGGTGCGGGTGAGAGGTAGCCCTTCTCTAAATATTCTCGAATTATATTGTCGTAAGCTTGTTTCAGTTTAGGTGAAGCAAGCATTTTGCGTTCAAGACAGAAAAAACATTTTTCTGCTAAGTGGCGCGAGTCACCGAAAGTCGATGGGTCGCCCTTAAATGGGAGCGCGACAGTATAACGACCATCGACATCGCGTGACGTAGTGCGACGATAAATATCCTCACACTCCTTATCATCTGGGCTCAGAATCGGCGGAACGTCCACCTCCTCGAGTTCCCAGAATTTGCGGATGGCGGCCTCCATGGGTTCACCGAAACAACAATTTGTAACTGTAGTAAATGAAGGTGCGGTAGCGGGAGCGGTAGCGGGAGCGGTAGCGGGAGCGGTAGCGGGAGCGGTAGCGGGAGCGGTAGCGAGAGCGGTAGCGGGAGCGGTAGCGAGAGCGGTAGCGGGAGCGGTAGCGGGAGCGGTAGCGAGAGCGGTACCCATAATTACGTACCCTAGAACGGTTTGTAATGCGAAAGGTGCGATATTTGCGGACTCACATTGAATCTTTTGAGATAATAGGAGGTGCGGGAAAATTGATGCACCGATTAAAACGTCGATTTCTCCCGGCATATGATATGTATCATCGGCCAATGGCAACCCCTCAAAGTTTGTGAGCATAGACACATTGACGTTGACGGTAGGCAGACGCTCGGTTACCTTATCGACGATTAGTGATTCCATATTGAACTTTATGGCTTTATTTAGCCGCGAATAAAATTCCAGGTGTACGGAACTTTGAATAGCCTTAGGTACCTCCTATACCTTTAACGATAGTGTTAGTCGCTCTTTGACGTGATTTTAATCCTAGGCGTTCGCAACATTTTCTTGAAACGAAATTACTCTGCGAAGCGCTGTCTAAAAAAGCGCGTATGTAATGTTCACGACCCCGAGTGTCAAGCATCACAACGCGCGCGGTAGCCAACAAAACTGCGGTAGGTACATGTCGGTTATTTGCCGAAAAAGTACACAACGAGACATCATCCGTGTGGCCACTAGCAGGCGACGTCACAGGTGCCCGTGAGCATGGGCTGCTCAAATGCGACGGTGGCGCCGCGGGTACTGTACTACCACTAACATCATTGGCATTTATAGTAGGAGTAGCGGGTTTATTTTCGAAATGTAACATCGTGTGATGCTTAAGTTGACATTTACGGCAAAGCGAATTAGACTTACAGTCTAATTCGCTTTGCCGTAAATGTCAACTTAAGCATACACGGTGCTTCGCGCTCAAACAGTTAACACAACACGATTGCGACTTAACAAATTTAAAACGCTCGATAGGAGTTAAATTTTGAAAGCTCGAACATTTATACAAATGTTCATGCGCGGAGTTGCATAATGAACATCGAGGTTGAGAGTGCGCGGTAGACGTAAACAACAAGAAACGAATTAATATTGCACTTTCCGGTTTGTCAGCCTGTATAATTTATACGATTGATCACCCTGTATATTGTATACGGTAACATACTGTATAACGGTGGTGCGGCGCGGTTTTATTAATATAAGTTAGTACTTTGACTTGAGTTTCAGAATTGATGACAAACTGTGCAATATCAATCCGCAATAAACACCCTATTAATTAATGAGCGTAATTGCGTAATGAAAATATATAAGTTTTTTAACCTCGATCACAACGACGAAACAAATACGTGTACGTGTATCCAAACTCGATACGTAACTAATAACTTAATTACAAAGTTTTATTATTAGAAAATTAAACTTATATTTTGTATTATATATATAACACATAAGTTTTGCGGTGCGGCTCATTTACAAATTGCAGCAGCTATACTTCCTATTTAGGTATGTATAGTGCGGTGCGTATATACGTATATATTAACAATAGCTGCAATTATGTAAAATGACATTAATATGTAACTTACCCATTACCTAGTGAATAGCTTTGAATGAAGCGGAGCGGGGGGTTGAATTATAATAAAATAGACAAAGTATCACTAGATCAGGTTTGATTACGTAGGATAATCGTATAAAACGATCATGAGACAACGAAATTAATGTTGAAAATTGTGGGGTAGATATGAAATTAATTATTACGCCACTGCGATTTTCAAGTAAGACATGAATTAAGCACTAATAGCATGCTATATGAACACAATATTAATTTACTAATGCGAATATTAATATCCGAATTTGGAATACTGACGTTGATTCGTAAAAAATGTTATGGGAAAAAATTGTTCGATATCCCGTTATGGAACCAAATTACTGGATTTATCCGGTTCGTAATGGACTAAAAATAATGGTTGCGCGAATGGGGTTTAATGGACTGTATATTTTAGGGAATAATTACGGGATAAAGGGGACTATTATGTAAGAAAAATGAAGGAATTTCTCACCTCGCAAGACTGCAATAGACGATCACGTCACAACTCGTGGCTGCATTTTCCGACGTGCGCAAATCTCCAAACGTCCTGTTTAACACTTTAGCCCCTCTATTTTGCACCAGTCCACTGCGGTATGTGGGTTCAATTCCCGCTCTTTAGTACGTATTTATGTACGAGTAGGTATTTAAAAGCAGTAAAGCAGTGAGACTTATAAAAAAATTGTCTTGATCATCACCAACACGATCCTTAGGTTTTATTGAACTCATGTTTAGATTAAAGAGAATTTAAATGCAATATTTCATGAATTAATGAATGAATGAATGCGTCTATTTGGTCACGAATAAGGTAAATGGTATATCCGGTAGTACATAGAGGGTCATGCTCCTGCAGTGGAGTCTAAAAAGACCTGATGATGATGAAGGTAAAACAATATAGGAGTTAAAACGATTAAACGCCTTTTTTAATTACATTCATAGCATGCAAAATGAACATCGTGATATATTATAATATGTATGAAAGTGAGTTAATAAATTAAATTAGTTATTACATATTATACTCGTACTTCAATATATATTAATATTGATTGAAAAAAATCATTTACCGAATGGTATCTTTTTTCAAACAACATGTTTCTCAAACTTTTTATAACTTATTTTAAATTTTGATACACATGCTGGTTGCGCGAATGGGGTTTAATGGACTGTATATTTTAGGGAATAATTACGGGATAAAGGGGACTATTATGTAAGAAAAATGAAGGAATTTCTCACCTCGCAAGACTGCAACAGTCGATCACGTCACAACTCGTGGCTGCATTTTCCGACGTGCGCAAATCTCCAAACGTCCTGTTTAACACTTTAGAGGGGCCTCTTAACTTTCTCAAACACAATAGCACAAATAATTAATGTTCATGCGACAAATCAATCGAATGTCGTTCGCGTTGTGAATCGAGTGATTTGGCGGTAAGCGTGTATTGCCTATTAGGCGCGCGCGCGGCTTGCGATCTGAGCGGGTACTGGAGTGATGTGATGTGAAAGCGATCTTCGCTAGGGAAGGGATAAATGGTGCGGAGGAATCGATACTATAGTGCGGCGCAACCACATGCTATAATTTTTTTCATGTACATTTCAGTTCACGGAATGTGATCGTGGATGAGCCTATGTCCTTGCCTTGTATTTCTTAAGTACATTTCAGATGCATTTATTTTTTAAATATTTTTATATTAATTTTGACTTACATACTTCTAAAATATAATGCAAAGCAATGTTAATTTTCAATTTTAAATTCATCTCATTTCAATTCATCACATATAATAGCTAGAAGGAGTCCATTGCTGGACAAATTCCTCTCCCAAGGACTTCTGCGTTACATGTGAGGATATTGCCATACTCACTGCCAATCGCGCTGCTGCCAATCGCAAGCACTTTTAAACTGGGAAAGGATAGCAATTTGTTGGTGCTTATTGGTGGTTGGTTGGTGAGAAGGGAATGAAGGCATTGCAATACTACTCGCCCGGATAAATGGGGAAAAACAATAAGCAGCTCTGGAGACAAAGCGTGAGTACATGATGAAGACATACCTGCAACCGGCGGTCAAGCAGATAAGGATGACACCCATGATCTAAGTCAAAGATTAATTCAGTCTTCTCTTCTCACGGAGAGTAAGAGTGGTCAATGCCGGTCTTATATTTACAACGACTTGTGATCAAACTAGTTAAGAAAGGTGAAGCGTAACCTATGAACTACCAGATGCTTATAGCAACTTTCG
Organism: Elegia similella; assembly: GCA_947532085.1. Classification (NCBI taxonomy): domain Eukaryota; kingdom Metazoa; phylum Arthropoda; class Insecta; order Lepidoptera; family Pyralidae; genus Elegia; species Elegia similella. The sequence continues at coordinate 9,370,815 of OX383933.1, forward strand.
ATCTAGAACTACGGCATCGTTCTAATTGGCAACGATCGTACGAGCAAACGATGCGTTCGTCGTCGTGCGATGAAAATGAATACTGCGTTCGCGTGATGATTTGTAAATTTTAATTAGGACACACTTAAGAAATGCGTGTCGTTATTCTTGTCATGCGACAAACCGCATCGTTGTCTCGTGGAACTGTTGCCAATTAAAACGATGCCTTAGACTTTATTTTAGCGAATGGAGGAGCCGCAGTATATTGCCAATCTGAAAACTAGTTTGGTTTAGTCTTATCTACACCAATGTTGCTTACTAAAACAAATGCTGTCAAAGTGCGCGCACTGCTTGACTCTGCGCTCCTTAGTACTTCAAAACAAGGACTTTCTAAAATCCTACATACATATTATCACGTCTTTATCCCTTACGGGGTAGACAGAGCTTAAAGTCATGAGATCGAAAGGCCACGTTTAGCGTGTTGATGATCGCAAAGGTGGAAAACGGAATCAAAATAGTAATGGGTTGCTAGCCGCATCGCCTATTATCATGATTCTTAAGATTTTCGCCCTTAAATCCTTCCGTTAAATTAAGTTTTTAATAAACCAATATAATTTACCATTACTCATTTTCCTTTGTCACTAGCAACCCTTTCGTTAGGAGCGTTATAATATATACAGTTAATTTTGGGTAAAGAAAACATTGTCAATTTTCACTGTCAAGCCTTAACCATCGTCACATATCTTTTATTCAGAATGTTTTCACACCTGACAGCGAAGTATGAATAGAATTACAAGGACATTTTCCTTGAATAAAACTAGTTTGTTTGCCTTTAGTATCATTTTCGATGATTGATTGATAGTAAGTTTAATGATCCGAAAACAGGGTTATGAAAACTCTATTCAAATACTTTGGACATTATGAAAAGGTCTTACAATTTGTTTCTTTTCTAAAGATATTCTAAATGGTGATCTACTAAATATTTTGCTGCTTCACATGGTATTTGTTTACATAATTTTTTATTATACAACTTTAAGAATGCCTACGTCCACGGATTTTAATAATCTAAATTTTTACGTATGTTTTTTCTAGCAAAAATTTTTCATTAGGTATCTTTGAAATATTTCTATGCCAAAAAAAGGGACGTCAATAAAAAAAAATATTTTTGAATAGAATTATTAAGTAAAGTCTTTTTACATACAGCCTTACCAAATTTTTATCAGTGGAATAGGTATTTCTTAATATATATACGGTCCATTTAAATAAATCGCAAATATTTGAAGCGCTCTCATAGGTTCGAAATGTTTTATTAGCAAATTTTAGAAATTGACACGAATGTTTTTATTTTAGTTTTTTTTAGACAAAACGATTCTTTTTTTATGAGAATCTATAAATTCATAATAGGTTATAATAAACAGGTGTACGTCAAGAAAGTGTTTTTTGTGCAACACAAACATTTAGAAAAAGAGACACCCTGTCAATTTTTCTAAATGTTAAAGTTAAATTATCTCAAAACCTAGCGGGTCTATTTATTTATTTTGCTAATAAAGTATCTTTCTAGCTTATGGGTGCTAGCCCTTAATATATTATAATATTTTAAATAAACGTTACATTACCTATTTTTTACTTTGCCTATTTTTTCTTAGGGTTTTGTTGTTAGAAGTTGAAAAATGTTTTGATATATAGTATTTTATAAGATCTTTGTAACTACAAACTATTTTAGTTCATTAAAAATGTTTTGTATGGCCAACGTAGAAGATTTTTCAAGCGGTGAAGGCATCATTATATGGTTTCTACCAACTTATGATGACTGACTCAACGGCGCTCAATTTTTTTGTAGCCATGAATGTTATAGTAGCGCCTATTTTCGCCGTAAGTGTTGTTACTCATTTAGCACCACCCAGGGAACACGTGCAGGGGTGTGGTAGGTAGCTGCTGCGGACGCGAGTAACAGATTGTCCCCCAATCACGTAGAAGTTCGATGTGGTCACCCATCCCGGGGCTGCTTAACCTGCGGAAGCTCTAACAATGCGCTATGTCCACAAATGATCTCCTCAATGACACAAATATATACGCATTACTCACACAGTATACGAATCACATTCAACCGTCTAGTTAGGGGACGTGCATTTAGAATAATTAGTAACCCTCTTTCTCTCTTTTTTTTTAGGCTATTGTTTCCCACTGCAGGCAAAGGTCTTCACTTTTGTACGCCATTATACAGAAAAAAAAACTTTGGCGTTCGTGTTTTACAATACAAAACTTGCCTATACATTTCCTTTTAAAATTTGGTGATCAAAGGGCTAACAATTTTTTCGCACAACGTGGCAATGCGGCCAGCCTTTTAGGCACCCTACCGCAAGGCAATGATAATTTTTTATTTTTTATTTCTAGATAACTTTTATTTAGTGTACATATTATACAGTTATACTTAGATCTAGTTGTTAGTATTATATAGAATACAAAGTGTAAAAATGAATTCATAGACAATTGTGTATACTTTTATAAATTTTAAAATCAAATTACCTTATCTAAAAACGTGCTGTTATATATTTTTTATTACATTGGCAAAAATTTCCTTTTGGAGAAATATTTTTTGAATAAGCTTTTATGATAACCTACCATATTGTAAAGTGCTTTCCAAAACAAATCAAATGTGCCATAAACGATTAGTGTATCTTGTAAGAGTTCCTTTCAACTCCATCATCAGACCAGTGCAACGATTCCATAATATTATATTATAATCCTATTTACATATGCATGCAAAATATCAGCTCAATCGGTAACCGGGAAGTGGATCAAATTTAATTTTCAAGATTTGATTACAGACAAACATCGGGACTGGTGAAACTAAACAAGAACTTGTAAAATGAGCTCTATTTCTGAAACTGAATAAATTTCGCTTCTACTTCGCATAGCAAAATGTATATTATGAAAAAGTATAAAACCCGACTATGACACATACAGTTATTAAGTTATTAATAGATCCCAAAAAACTCTATGAAATTATTGTTGTTTAATATATATTTATATTAGGTTTTGTATAAACAAAACAATGTTTGTTTTTTGTTTCTAATGTGACCATCAGATGTTTGTATCAGTTATTGTATTCATTTCACTAGGTGTTATATTTAGTGCGTTTTTAATTTTTAAGTAGTTTAATGTAGTAAGTGTAAGCTGTAAGTTTTCCTAATAAAATAAAAATAATTTATTATTCAATAACACTTCACCGAAAATAGGTTCCTATTTTTTTTTCTTTTTAATACATTTTAGTTTGATCCCATTTCTTCAACGCGCAATCGGATCAAAAAGTTAACCATTACCCATTCATTATGAATATTACAAATACTTGATATGAAGCAACACATTGTGTAACAATATATTCCATTGGCCATACAATGTTAACACATTTCAGTAGTTATTAAATAGATCCACTAGACCACCACAAGCCGTAAACGCTCTGTAGTAATAACGTTTTATTGTGGTACAGACCGCGAACTTGGTCCAATGATACCCTCAGGAAATGAATTTTCAAGAATGCTTACTTTCTGCAAAAATTCGGGAACTTGAGTCTTCCCTGTCTCATATCATACCCTCTCTGTCTTGACCAGAAAAGAAAGAGAGAATGTAGCAATGGCTCTCTAGTATACGGCTACCAGTGTCGCGAAGTCACATAATTTTTTATATGTGTTCGGTTCGAACCTCACATTCTTGTAATTTGTTAATTCAGCTATTCTGCGCGCCGCGTGCGCTTTTACATTTTAAAGCAAAATTCAGTTCACGTTTCACCGCCGTCGTGTACTCATGTATCATCCCTAAAATTGTATCATTTTCGCGTAGTTTCCAGTCGCAATAAACTCAATTATTATCAATACCATCTTTCAATTATCTCAACTAAAGGCGGCCCAGACATCTTTATGTGGTCCTTCGAGCCGGCTCGAACAAATTACAAGAATGTGAGGTTCGAACCGAACATGCTGCGGGGCGAGAGAGATGAGGGTGGAAGGATGAGCTTATGCTAGTACAAGGTGAAAAACAATTTGCTTAATTGTTAGATGATAAATGATTTCTATTCAGTAATGTCCCTAGATTATATTAATTGTCTTTGATTTCACTAAAGTCAAATTTTGTAAGAATAGGGGAGGTCGCCTTATTTATCACACGGGGAATATTATTCTCACTAACACACATTTTCGAATGCTCTGCTTTTTCACTCCCGCACGGAACACTAACACTGATATTAGCGAGATGTCCGCTGCTGGCCGTGTCGGCGCTGGGCTCCATCGTCGAGGCTGCCCGGGGGCGGCGCCGCCTTAGGCGCGCCCGCCAGGCCAATACTGCTCCCGTAATAACTGCAGCCCCCAACAATAGGTAGATGACTACGTAATGATGTACGTCGTGGTAGGAAATGCTGTCAACTAGAGGTTGTTCCTTTTTGATTTCTTGAATTTGGTCACCTATCTGCCTTAATTCCATCTGATGAGTTCCAAAATCGGGTTGACTGACATTTAGAGGAATTGAGAAGTTGAGGACGTTATTGATAGGGGGTATCTCTAACTTGATAAAATTGGATTGAGAATGTATCTCGTTAAACTGTTGTTTATGAGAATATACAGTGAATGACTCACTTTTGATAAGGCAATTATTACCGAGAAGAATGATACCTGCCGCGCTCACCTGTTGAGTAGTAACTTGATATCCGCATATGAAACGGAAAGTACATTGATTACAGCAGAAATATAGGTAGGTATTCATAGCGGTCAGCTGTTGCCATACGCTAGTGCATTCTACCTTATGATATTTACATTGTTTGGTTTCTTTATCTTTTATGCATAAGTCGTTTTCGGACGTCATTTGGTATATAGGGCTAGTCAACTCACAAAGATACCTGTGTTCTTCAAAATGTACGCAATTATGTAGGTCGTTGACCGTCATCGGTAAGTAGGTATCTTTTTGAATATCGATGGCTAAATGGGTAGAGATAGGAATTATTTCAATTTTGTTCTTCGCGTTTTGATGAGGTATGGGCAGCATTTTGAAGATTTCGTAACCTTCTCTATTGACTAGAGGGATCTTGATTTCAAAGATCAAGTAGTCCTTGGTGACTCGAGCCTTGACCTTCAGTAGCTGATATATTTTTGATAAATCGGTGTGAATATTATTAATAGGAAGAGCTATGTCCTTTGATAACTGTCCGGAGATGATACTAAGTTCTTCTCTCAACTGATCCGGAGTGATAAGATGAATGTCAAATTTGCCATGATATATGTCCGCAATCGTGTCCAGGAAACAGTCTTGAATGTTTTTCAAATGAACTATTAATCCGTTCGCTAAGATGGCAGACATAGTAAACTCCATATGTGTTTTCAGAGTTGTCACTGCTGATTCTAAGTTGTTGACATGTTGATTAAAGATCTTGTATTGTTTCTCCATGCTGCTCTCCACCCTTTTCAATAGATTGTACTCGGCTTCAACCACAGAAGTTTGATTTTTCCATAGTGACATGACGTGTTTTTGGTTCTCCTGGATTAACTCGATGTCCTTGCGGTATTGCTCCGCAAAATTTTCATCCAAAATTCCAAAAAGGCTGTTAGCGAGATGACCTATGCCATTGATAAGGCCGCGACGAGAGCGAGTCGGTGCGGCGCCAAAATGCTGATTGAGCAACATGTCATTGTAATACTGAAGCTCTACGTAGCTGTTACGTAATTGAAGGAGAACTACGTCACATAAATTCTTTTCTGAAGATGCATTACATAAGCTGTCGAGATGATTTATATATTTGCCAAAGAGATCGGTACTTAACCAATATGGATCCATGTTGTAATACACTATGAGCTTCCAATCGTCGCGTACTAAGTACATGTTGGAAATTTTATCGAAATACATAGATTGATTATTTTTAAGTGATGTGATATTGAATGAAGCTCTTGCTGTTGATACTAGCATACTTAATAACATAAAACATACGGTATATAAACTAAAGTTCCGTTTAGGAGGTGATTTTTGGATTTGTGGTTCAGAAGTGATGACGTGAGATGATTTCTCAACTTTCTGCTGAGTAGGATAGTTTTCCTTGTCGCGTAATAATGGTGATATTTTCGTTATGGGTCTTTTCACTACTCCAGACTTTGTTTTTAGAGTCACCACTCTTACGAGTCCGTCAGCTCCGGGATGGAGGTCGATGACCCTGCCCATCGCCCACTTCCCGGCAGGCAAGTTAGCGTCATGAATAAGCACGATGTCGTTTACTGCCATATTGTTCTGTTTTCTCAGCCACTTCGTCCTTGTTGACAATTGTGTTAAATAATCGCCCTTCCAACGTTTCAATATGTCAGTAAATAATTTTTGTGTCAAACACCATCTGGTACGTTCGTCTGTCTCAGTTTCAATGATGTTTAAAACTGGGCCGCTTGCTAAAAAATGCGATGGAGTCAGGTAATCGAGGTCATCAGGGTCTTCAGTGATTGCACAGAGGGGTCTGGTATTTAAACACGCTTCCAGTTGTGCTAAGATGGTAGAAAACTCCTCGAAAGTGAGTTTTTGTTCCCCAATTACTCGCTTCATATGATATTTGAGGCTTTTCACGGCTGCCTCAAATAGCCCTCCGGCACTAGCCCATGTTGGTGCATTGAAGTGCCACTCGATTTGCATGTTGCTTATCTCTGATAAGAATTCTTCGTCGATGATGGTAGTGAGGTCGAGAAATTCCTTCTGTAACGTGTTATTTGATCCAACGAAGTTAGTCCCGTTGTCGCTGAAAATATGACGAGGTGTTCCACGCCTTGCTGACATACGACGAAGGGCCGCCAAAAATGCTGTAGAAGTTAGGTCTGACACTAACTCGAGGTGGACGGCCTTCGTCGCCATACAGACGAACACGGCGATGTATCCCTTCGATGATCTAATTCCACGACCTTTGCTAGCCTTGACCTCTACATAACCGGTATAATCGACTCCACATTTTAGAAAAGGACGAATGAGGTTTACCCTTGCTTCAGGTAAGGTAGCCATAAGTTGAGATTGCTTAATGGGATTGTGTTTTCTACATTTGATACAGGTAAGTAAACGCTTCTTTACAGCTCTGTTCCCGCCTACGATCCAGAATTGTTGACGAAGGCAAGCCTGTGTCAATTTTGCTCCTCCATGAAAGGTAAGGATGTGTGCATGATCTATCAATAAGTTAGTAGTTTGACTGTCATGGGGAAGTATTAATGGGTGAATCATGTCTGGATGTATGTTGGCGTTTTTCAATCTGCCTCCCACTCTAAGTAAACCATCCTTGTCTAAGATAGGGTTGAGAGGTAATAACTTACTTTTCATACTAATAGTTTGCTTATTTTTCAGGTCATTAATTTCCTTCCAAAATTCGAGTTGTTGAGTGTACTTAATGATCATCAATTTTGATTTTCTTAGTTCGTTGATTGTAAGGTAGGGAATGGAACGACTGTTACGATTCCCGACACGTAATATCCAAGCGAGGACTCGGGTTACTCGCGTCCAGTTGCTATGGATCGTGATAAGCTCGCCGATGATGTCATCGCATGTCTCTACGTCACGCGCCGACGTAGTGGCTGCGTTTGATTGTTTTGATGTTTTCAGCTCCTCGTTTGTGTTGAATATTTGTGATTCGCCTTGATCACAGAACGAAGACAGCCAGGTAGGACCACTCCACCAAATTGGATGTTGTTTGAGGATTTCGGCGGAAATACCCCGACTTGCACAATCAGCTGGGTTATCGCCCGATTTGACGTAACGCCAACTTTTTGCCGGAATTACTGACGTTATTTTGCTAACTCGATTGGCTACGAATGAACGCCACCGAGATGGATCGCCTTGTAGCCATCCTAGTACCGCAGTCGAGTCTGACCAACAGTAACAGGTGATATGATAGTCCTTCAAACAAGTTTTGACCTTAGTCATTAACCTTGATAGAAGCTCGGCCGCGAGTAACTCGAGCCTAGGTAATGACGTCTTATCTTTGTTGGAAGATGATACGAGACGTGATTTTGCGGCGATTATTACGAGTGAATGTTTTTTATTTTGCTTACGAACCTTACAATATATGACGCATGCATACGCCTTAATTGAAGCGTCACAGAAGCCGTGTAGCTCTAAGTGCCCGTTCTCACGAGTTTGAAGCCATCTTGGCACCGTGATAAAATTGATATTTTCTAAATCTGATTTTATTTTATTCCATTCTTCGTTGATAGTCTCAGGTAGGTTGTCATCCCATGATAGATTTTCGTAGACCCACACCTTTTGGAATAACATTTTTAGCCTCGTTGTAACCGGAGAGAGCCAACCAAGGGCATCGAATATCTTTGAGATATCGGATAACAATTTTCTCTTTGATGTCCTTTGACTCTGAGAAGTATCAATGTTTAATTTAAATTCAAATGTATCACTCTTTGGGCACCATCGCAGGCCTAAAGTTTTTGTTGATTCTTGGTGTTTAAAATCGTAAGACTCTTGGGTTTTTTGCGTAGTGCTCATACCTTCTAGTAGTTCTTGTTTATTGGACGACCATTTCCTTAAGTCGAACCCACCTCGTTTCAGAAGGGCTATGAGATCGGCCTGCAGCTGCTTTGCCGAGGTCAAGCTGTGTTCTCCGCTCAAGACATCGTCTACAAAAAATTGTTCCTGAAGAACTGTAGCTGCTGAACTTTTACTAAAGTGGTGGCCCTCATCAATAGCTAATTGTTTGAGGGTCATCATGGCTAGGAAAGGCGCTGATTTGGTGCCATATGTTACAGTGGTAAGCTGATATTCCTGTAACATGTCCTTTGGAGTGTTTCTCCAGATAATTTTTTGATAGAGTTGATCCTTGGCATCAAGAAGAATCTGTCGATACATCTGTTTGATGTCGGCAGAAAATGCAAATTGATAATTGCGCCATTTTAAGATCAACAGTAACAGGTCTTGTTGCAAATTTGGGCCACAATACATGACGTCATTCAAGCTATGCCCAGTCGATGTTTTCGATGAAGCGTTGAAGACTACACGTAGTGGCGTCGTAGTTGATTCAATCCGATGCACAGAATGATGTGGCAAATAGTTGCTAAGTGACTGATTGTTATCAGTAATACGCATGTGACCCGATTCAATATAATCTAAAATAAATGATTTGTAATCCGACAATAATTTTGGATTTTTCTGAAATTTTCTTTCGAGGTTTAAGAATTGCGCGACGGCTTTTGTTTTTGAGTCTCCTAATTTTCTTGTGGCATCTTCATGTAAAGGTAATTTTACGATGTACCGGCCGTCTTCATTTCGGATGGTGGCTGATTTATAGTGCTGTATGCACTTATAATCTTCCTGCGATAATTCAGAGTCCGATTGAATGTCTTCAATCGTCCAAAATTGTTTTAACTCGTCGACATTGTTTATGACCACGTTACATTGAAATGACGTGAAGTTGCCACAGAGAATCCAGCCAAGTCGTGTTTGTTGAGCTATCGGAGTCGAGTCGTTCTCCCTCAGGATCCCATTCATGATGATACGAGCATATACATCGGCACCTAACAATAAGTCGATCGGACGACTGATGTTGAAATCAGGATCGGCTAACTGTATACCCTCCAATAATTGCCATGATGGTTTTGGAAAAGAATAATTTGGCAAATTATTAATGAGATTGTTCATGATGAGTACGTCTGTACTAAAGGAATAGTCATTGAAGGTTGACTGACACCTAAGCGTCAAAAAACCTTTACTAGTATGCGCATTTGACCCGATGCCAAATATAGTGCCCTTGCAATTTTGGCGAGGGAGCCCTAAGGTCTGCGCAGCCCTTTCGGAAATGAGTGAAATTTGAGAACCACCATCTATGAGTCCTCGAAGGTTGATGAAGGAGCCATCTGCTGCTTGCACCTTCACGAGAGCTGTTGCTAGGAGGGTCTCACTGACATTGTCTTGGGTCACGTGGTTTACACTTTTTCGAGACTCCGTCGACGTGCTAGATTGCTTTGCAAAGGCGTCATGAATAAGGGTGTTATGCTGTTCATTACATTCGCGACATCTTTTTTCAGAAATACACGCAGTGCCGTGGTGATCGTACAGGCAATTTATACATAATTTGTGTTTCGCAACCATATTGCGCCTTTCCGTAGGTTGTAATCCGAGAAAGGTGTCGCAATGAAATATTCCGTGGCGTTTTTTGCATAGTGGGCATCCTGTTTGTGCCTTTTTGTCCGCTATTTGTACATTACTTTGATTGTTAAATGACTTTAAATAATGATGTGATTTTTGATGTTTTTTAAACGTTGAAGAATTTTCAGGCTGATTTGATTTTTGCACCGAGGGTTCTTGCTTACGTCTTGAGACTTCTAATGATGTAAATTTATTCTCAAGAAAATCGGTAAAATCATTTAAAGTGGGCAAATCTCTAGGATTTTTCAGGGACTCAATGTATTCTTTATGCGTTTCAGGATCTAATTTTTGAGAGATGAGATGTACAAGTAAAGGATCCCACGTGCTGATGTCAATACCGAGGTTTTTGATTGCGTTCAAACTCTCATTGGTATTGTCATGTATTTTCTTGATATGAGCTGATGACTGCTGCTGAGCCGATGGTAAATTTAGAATAATATTAATATGAGCGCCGAAAATTAGTTTTTGATTATTGTATCTATGGTTTAGAATGTCCCAGCAGACCTGATAATTATCCGAAGTGATATGTAAATGCTGTACGATTTTTTCCGCCTCCCCTCGAAGCTTCCCTTTTAGAAACTGTAATTTTTGGGCATTTGATAAGGACCGATTATTATGTATGGCTTCGCAAAAAAGGTCTTTAAACGAAGTCCATTGGTGGTATGATCCACTGAAGGTCGGAAGGTCAGTTTTAGGCACTGATTGTTCGCGGTGACACGCTGACCACATCTTGTTGTTGACTTCTTTCTTGATCTCGTTGTATTTTTGCTCATACTTGCTGTAGGCCTGCTCGTATTCAATATTTTCTTCATTCATCTCGCTGTCGATTTCCCAATGGAGGTCATCGATGGCAGACCAACGCGAATTGACCGTCTTAAGTAGATCTTCTAGTTCCCATTTAGCCGTTAAAGAATCGAGATCGATATTTGATATGGTACGGGAAAAGGCCCTAAAATTACTCTTCTGCTTACGCAACATCTCATCTAACCTACTCATATTTCCGCTAGCAATAAATTTAGAAGACGCCGAGGTAATTGGCAATGATAAAAAGGGAGGTTCGAGTGATTGGGACGTCCCGGGTGAGGTCCCGGTTGGAGCGTCGGCAGCGGGCGACATAAGACCCGAAGGGCTGTCTAAAATTTTGGGAATTGATAAAGGAGTCGCCGGCCTAAGTACCGGTTTGTCCTCTTTTTTCGGACCTACTGGAATGTACGTATGCAAAGCTGCTAAAATGTCAGTGTAAAATTGATAAGTTTTATCGAAGTGATTTTCCCTAAAATATACATGAGACTGATCTTGGAACTCACATAATTTATTATGATTGCTCTGGAATTCACTCCAATACGACTCGAGCGTATCCAGCCGCTTCTTGATATTAGAAGCAGTTTTACGTTCTGCTCCGTCTTTTTTGAAATTGACGTAGAGTTGATTGATGGCTCCAATAAGCTGATTTTGAGTTGCAAGGAGATCTTCCATCTTGATAGCTAGTAATTGTTAGGTATACTAGTGAAAAGGATAGATCTTACTTGATCTGCTGTTGAACCTGCAACCTGATTGCTGATGCTGCTGATTCGTTGATGCTGATGACCCTTAGCTGTTTGCCAAGAGTCCGATCTTCTTTAATAAAGTAGCACTGTATCCAATTTTTTGCTGGTTTACACAGAATCACTCACACGAAAACTGTCCTTGTTTAGTAAGTCCACGCGCAACTGATCCTGGGCCTGTTTGGAGGCTATCGAAGGACCATAAAGATGTCTGGGCCGCCTTTAGTTGAGATAATTGAAAGATGGTATTGATAATAATTGAGTTTATTGCGACTGGAAACTACGCGAAAATGATACAATTTTAGGGATGATACATGAGTACACGACGGCGGTGAAACGTGAACTGAATTTTGCTTTAAAATGTAAAAGCGCACGCGGCGCGCAGAATAGCTGAATTAACAAATTACAAGAATGTGAGGTTCGAACCGAACAATATGAGTTCCCAAAGACACGCTCGGCGGTGCACTGATTCTTTATTCGATGAAGCAATACCGCAAGTAGCAGATATGGGGTGCTACATACTAATTATGCCTTTACGTTAAAAAAACATCACGCAGCTTTTTAACTGAAAATTAAATGGCCAGTCCCCTATTAAATTACTCGTTGCGTAAGTACTTACTTGCTAGCGTTGTCTTTTAGAGAATCAAACACTGTTTCATTTTAGCGTATTACAGTACGATTCAAGTCTATGTATAAGCCATATGAGTGTCACATTTCAAGTACATTATTAGAACTCGAAGCACTTATCGATCTATTTTATAACTACAATCAAAGATATGAAAGAATACATTGAAAGATAGTAGCATTACTTGAATTCGAAGCAAGTTTTGTGTGAAGTCAAAATTAAATAACAAGTTAATTTGGAAGCATTTATCCAAAACCGATTGAGCTAAAATTTTGTGTACTTATATAAGTCGGATTCATTCATTTCGTGTAGGTGTCACGGTCAATCGACCATGCACACCCTGTTGTCAGAGTTCTTCGGAACCGCCTCTCGGCCTCTGACGTGGTTCCTTTAACGACTACCAGATGGCAGCTGGGACCAACGGCTTAACGTGCCTTCAAACATACAAGGAACGGCTTAACGTGCCTTTAAAATGCAATATTATATTATTTTAGAACTGGTCTGGTGGTGGAGTCGGATGGTGGCCATAGGCACTTAAAAATTAAAGGAGATAAATCCATCGTGTTTGGACTCATTTGATTTGGCTTGGCAAGCAATTTACAGTAAGAATAACTCACAATAAAGAATTGTCACAAAAATGTTTCTGTTTAAACTTATTTTTAACTCTATACATTAGGTTAAAAAAGGAATGCCTGAGTTAGCATTACATAATTTGATTCATGGAACAAAATAATGTATTTGGCCATCGATTACTATTATGTAAGACGTCGATAACACTTTGACCCTTAGAATGTCTTACACGAAAAATCCTTTGAAGGTATTTGTAACATAATTACCACAACAAATAGCAAGTCAGAGGCACAGGTAGGACATCCATCATCTATTCACGGTGTCAACAAAATGGACAATTTACACTACCTTCCAAGACAGAACGGTGTAAGTAGATTTAGTTCTTTGAGCCCTGAAGATAAAGGCACATTTTGTTTGGCGACGTTAAGGAAATTGGGATAAGTAAGGATAAACATTACAAAAGATGTGCCAATATTTTTGGTGTAACATTTTGTCAAACGTAAGCCGGTCTTGTCCCTCATCCATTCATAATTAAAATCTATACTAATATTATAAAGCTTGTTTGTTTGTTTGTTTGTTTAAACGCGCTAGCTCTCAGGAGCTACTAGTGGTCAAATTGGAAAATTCTTTTTTTGTTGGATAGTCCATTTATTGAGGAAGGCTTTAGGCTATAAAACATTACGCTGCAACCAACAGGAGAGACGCATCAATAAAAAATGTTTTGAAAACGGGGGAAAATTATTCATTTCGATACTAAGAAAAAACTAATTAACACTTTCGCTGACACTGCCCGCCTATAGACGTAATTCTATTGTTATTTATTTTGTGTCTGGTTTAGTCTCAGTGAACGAGTTAATCATAATAACAGAAATTGCCGCGGACGAAGTCGCGGGCAACAGCTAGTTTTAAATAAATCATTTTTACCCATCCTAAAAAGTGCACAACGCAGCTATAGAAATTTTCACTTCAAAAAGTGTAAGGTGGTAAACAGATTGTAAAATATATGTAGTACAAGTTGTTGTCCGAGGCACCGCTCATCATCGCGTGGTAACAGCACTATTTTCCGGGATGAAATGTATCCTATCTTTATCACATAGGATACATTTCATCCAGGCAATAATCTATCTGTATGCAAAATATCGTCAAAACCCGTTTGGCAGTTTTGGCGTCATTAAATAACAAATATCCAAACCTACAGACTTTCGCATTTATAATATAGTAGGATACCGATAAGAGTGGTATTCTATGCTTATACTATAATAAAATCTTGAGGAAAATAGGAATTAAATTCCGTCAATAACTATATTATTACTAGCTTTTGCCCGCGGCTCCGCCCGCGTTAATGTCGATCCCTCGGGAATAGTACTTTTTCCCGGGATAAAAGGTAGCATATGTCCCTCCGTACTCCAGAGAACTTGTATGCAAAATTTCATCATGATCGGTTTAGTAGTTACGGTGTGAAAGCGTTACAAACAAACAAGTAAATAAACAAACAAACAAACTCACTTTCGCATTTATAATATTAGTAAGGATTACACAAAACAACAGTACTGTTTTGAAGTATGAAATCCTAACCCGAGTTAAAAATTTAAATAAGATGTACTAATGAATTATATTAAATGAGCTACAACACCTTAGCTTAGATTTTTAGTTTTTAGTATTAATATAGCTGGATTTACTTTAAAAAATGTTATCTTTAATTTTTATTTTATTTTCTTAAAGAACAACAAACTCTTATCACTTGAATTTTTGTAGGCTGTTTGACCAATATTTGTACGAAGTATACTTCGATCACATTTAACGACGTGCATCGCAGTCCTGCCCCTGTAGCATAGTACGCGCGACAACGTTTACCGAGTATCGCCATCTTGTTTTCCGTAATATCAAAGAGTGAGACGTAGATAGTTTATCTCTTTAACTTAATATATAGGGACATATACATAGCTCTTTGAGCGACCTTGAGCTTTCTTATGAGGCCCATAGTAAGGGACCACCTTTCGGACCCGTAAGTCATCACTGGTAACACACATTGAATAAAGACTATCGCCTTTAGGCACTAAGGTATTTTTGTCAAGAAGACATGGCGAACAAGAAATTCGTAGAAGAACAAAGGTCGCCGACATAGCTTTGCGGATTAGCTCTTTAAAGTGGCAGTGGGCGGGGTACATAGCGCGCAGAACCGATGGCCGTTGGGGCTCGTTGGGGTTTTTGAATGGCGACCACGTACCGGCTAGCGCAGCAGTAATCCTTGGGCGAGGCCTATGTCTAGCAAAAGACTTTTTGCGGTTGATATGATGATACTAGCCCCCAGTAAGTTGTGAAAATTGTGTCGTAGGATAATAACGCAACGATACTATATTTTATATTAGATACCTATATAGATAAACATTCAACTTTCAGGTCAACCTGAAAAAGATCGTTTTCGGTCAAAGACCGGCCGGGATCGAAACCGGGGACCCTCGTATGGCAGGCTAGCGTGTTAACCACTGCGCCACGGAACTCTCCTCGTGTGACATAAAAGGCGTCGCGGGTGCCATGCTGCGGGTATAGACCTAAACCTGTCAGGCCAGTAGTACATAATTAAAATAAACAATAATATTCCCGTCCGGATACAGCATTTATCCTAATTTTATTGTTTTGTAACAAACAAAAGGCGTTTGTGGCGACCAACTGGCGATTACAACCCACCCGTGGCCATTACAGCGTAATTATTTTAGGGTTCCTTAGTATTATCGCTTAATTTTGTTTTACAGCACCTTTGGGTATATTTTTGGCCGCGTTATTGGTTAGAGTTGGGTATTACCCGATTGCGGGTTGATTAAAAATGTTAATTATTTCTTAATCGTTGTATTGGCGTCATTATTCTTTTTAATAAGGTTTCTTCTAGTAAAATTATTAACATTCCTTTTTTTATTTTATTTTAAAGACCAGACTATGTCAATCGAAAAGTAAACCAAAAAAAAAACGAAATTGAGTACACTTCTACACTAATATTATAAAGAGCAAAGATTATATTGTTTATACATACATATGATCACGTCTTTATCCCTTACAGGATAGACAGAGCCTAAAGTCATAAGACCGAAGGGCCACGTTTAGCGTGTAGGTAGGGTAGGTAGGGCGTAAAGTTGGAAAACGGAATCAAAATAGTGATGGGTTGCTAGCCACATCGCCTGTTGTCATGATTCTTTAGATTTTCGCCCATTCTCTTGATCGGCATTTACAATCTGCGCGGGAAGAAAAGCAGCTGGCACATTCTATGTTTTTTTTTTCTCCCAGACCAGCATGGATTGTTTATTTGCATTGAAAAGGCTCCGAAACTACTTCTTTTGCCATTAGAATCCTACAATATCCTTGATGAACATAGGCTATAGAAGTAAATATCTTTATATCCGTGTAAGCCGTGCAGACAGCTTTAAACCTTATGGCTAGCTCCGTGGCGCAGTGGTCAACACGCCAGCCTGCGACACGAGAGTGCCCAGGTGCGATCCCCGGCCAGGTCAAGATGGAAAATGATCTTTTTCAGATTGGCCTGGGTCTTGGATGTGTATTTATATATGTATTTGTTATAAAATATAGTATCGTTGAGTTAATATTCCATAACACAAGTCTCAAACTTACTTTGGGGCTAGCTCAATCTGTGTGATTTGTCCGTATATATTTATAAAACGATGAAATTTTTCCCATAGAAAAAAATTCTCAACGCGTCTAAAGAAATTAAATTGTATACATTTATTGTAGAAACATGTACCTATTTAGTAACATAAAATCTTATTATAAAAAAATATCTAATCAAAAAAGCCGCCCCGAATAGTACCCGGTTCAAAGGCTGCGTTGTCTAGCTGAATGGCAATCGATATCCTTTGAGTCAGGTACCATCCGGAGCGGTGGCCATATCCGCGGGCCCTTAGACGGCGCCCTATCTCAGAAATGAAGCTCTTTGTCTCAGGACACCATGGGCCAGCCGCCTCAATTCATACATAATGCGAGTCACAGGCGGCACACCCAAATTCAAATTCAATTCAAATTCAAAACGTTTATTTAATATAGGTTTCTTTGAACACTTATTAATTGTCATATTTCACTTCTCAACAATTGTTGACGTCAAAAATTAAGATATTGTCTAAAAATATGCCTAAAGATATTGTCTAAAAATATGCCGATGTGTTACACAATAAGTTGCTCTTCAGTCAATCAAATTAAATGTTGAACACAAGCCAAATTGGCAAAAGCCCAATGAATAGGCTCAAATGTTTAATTAACCTATCAGTCGTGGGGTAAACAGCTTTTTAGGGTTCCGAACAAGGAACCCTTATGTATAGTTTCGCCATGGCAGTCCGTCTGACCGTCCGCGGTTTTACTCAGAGACTATAAGTACTATAGAGCTGTAAATTGGTATGGATATGTATATTAACCATGCCGAAAAAAACGGTAAAATAAAATCATAAAATAAAAATTTTTAGGTAGCTCCCATACAAGTAAAAAGGGGAGTATTTTTTTTTCGCGGCTACCCCAACTTGTGGTGTGTTGTTAAATAGCTCTTTTAAAAATATTGTGAACTTGTGAACATCATTTTTCGATTGACTTATCCGTTTCCGAAATATTTTTTTTATAGCCAAAATTTTTGTTAGAGTTTCAGTGTGTTTGATGATTTTGTTTAGGCTGAGGGTACTCTGTCTCCGCCTCAAACGCCCGGTGAAGTACCAAAAGCTCACAGGCTGCTAGCTACATAGTCCATTCAATAAAAAACGGCCAAGTGCGGGTCTGACACGCCCATTAAGGGTTCCGTAGCTGGAAGTAACATAAATTCTTGTTATAATTTGAGTTGATTCAATGAAAGGTAAACTGTAGTTTACAATTTATGACTTATTAAAAACTACTTACTAGAAAAATATATTAGAAACCTCAATATCATTTTTGCAAGACCTATTCATAGATACCCCACACGAATGGGTTTGATGAAAATATATTTTGAGTTTCAGTATGGGAACACCCAAATTTATTGTATTTTTTTTTATTTTTGTTTGAAAATCTTAATGCGGTTTACAGATTACATTTACTTACCAAGTTTCAACAGTATAGTTACGGAAAAAGTGCCTGTGACATACGGACGGACAGATAGACATGACGAATTCATAAGGGTTACGTTTTTTGCTATTTGGCTTCGGAACCCTAAAAAGATATAATTTGATTTGTGACCGTTGAGTTCCATGCCCATTAATAATAGGTAATATCCTCGCTAAGTTTTTGTGTTTACTGATTTTTCCTGTGTCTGCCTAAGACCTTTTCAATAATATAATTTTTATAACTTCTATACAAACTTTTTTAAGATAATAATATCTATTCTGTGTTACATTCGTACTTTGTTGCCAATGCATCCTGGCATCCTTTTTCGAATCCTCGCCGCCATCGCATATTTATGAATCAACCCAATAATTCAGCCAGGAACTTGGTCGCCGACTATCGCCGCTCTATTTCGTTACATCGATACAATTTGCGACACGTACGAGGGTGCCTGTGGAATCCTGAGCAAATATATTATTCGCTCTGATACCTTGACGGACGGCTTTTGTATTGTGGTGCAGTAGCAGACTTTAGTAATCTGTGGCAGTAGTCAGCACGCTACACCGCTAACAAAGAAGTTCTGGGCTTGATCCTAAGTGTGGTTAAATGTTTTATTTTCATAGGTCATTATCTGATTCTAAGCCGTGTGGTTTCCGGCAGAGTAGAATAGTAGTATAATAGGACCACTCCTAGTCTTTCCATTGAGGTCGTAAGAGGAAATACAAGCTAAACAAAGCTCATAAACATCAATGAGACCTCTCCAACCCGTCTGGCCAGCGAGGAGAGTGTAGGCCAAATTCTCTGTCTTCTCTGGCCAAGTATGGCTCCGGTAGTACACAGAGGGTCATATTCGAGATGATTATCTGATTTTGAAGATTTACATAGGAGAATTGACGGCAGGCGAGCGGCCAGCTGTAAAAACAGTACAAAATCATAGTATGTTTCATGCATGTTAATACTACAAGTATAAGTAATAAATAACCTTTTAGAATGGCGGACGTGAACTATGCGGCGCACATTTTATGTCAAAGTAATGACTATAGAGATCTATTGAATGGGGCATTAGAGCAGAGATAAAACAATTGAAAATGAAGCCTCATCGTCGTCATCATCATTAAAGCCTAGGTCGATGGTCAAAGTCTTCACCGAAGGATTCTTCGTTCCATGGGTGGATATTGACATACTCATTGCGCTTGGCGAATGCAGTTTCTTTTGTTTCTTATGGTTTCAACGCTGCTGCCCATAGGAAACATTTAAGCTAGTGAAAAATAGGAATTTGTTAAATTTGATTTTTAATACTCATTCAAATGAATTGGGTTAAAACAAGTAGCAGCTCGGGCAGCCACGTGATGCCATACCTGCAACATCCGGCCAAGTAGGTAAAGATGACACTCCTGGTCTAATGACCTAAATGGCACTTAAAGCGCTGTGGTAGGATTGTAAGGGAAAAAACATTGCCGGTTATTGATATGATTTTTCCATTTTCACTGCTCATTTCGTAATATCGATACAATTTGCGGCACGTACGCGGTAGCCCTGTGGAATCCTAAGCAAATATATTATTCGCAACAAAATAGTCGAGCGGTGACAGATTTCAGTCGATATGTATGCGGCACACGTTTTATGTGAAATAAATGGCTATAGAGGGCTATTGAATGGGGCATTCGAATAGAATATATATGTATAAACAATTTGTCACAAATATACTTAAATAGATATGGTCTAAATCTTCTTGTTATTACTAGTGGCTCTGTGAGGTGTAGACCTCACGAGATTTATCACAAATATGCCGTAAACTTAATCGACAAAAATGCTTGTAATTATCGATCCTTATCACAAAATTTCAAGAAAATCAATTGAGAAGTGTGAACTGTGGAGACGAACAAGTTTTTTTGGAAGAATTATATAATACTAGCTTTCGCCCGCGGCTCCGCCCGCGTCAATGTCGATCCCTCGGGAATAGTACTTTTTCCCGGGATAAAAGGTAGCCTATGTCCTTCTCCGTACTCCAGAGAACTTGTATGCAAAATTTCATGATGATTGGTTCAGTAGATACGACGTGAAAGCGTAACAAACAAACAAACAAACAAACAAACAAACAAACAAACAAACAAACAAACAAACAAACAAACAAACAAACAAACAAACAAACAAACAAACAAACAAACGAACAAACAAACAAACTCACTTTCGCATTTATAATATTAGTTAGGATTAATGCGTTGCTACCGCTAAATGGATTCAAGAATGACATACGTATATACCCCTACGAAAAAACCCTGTTTTTTAAAGCTTTCAAACACACCCGAGAACGGGGTAGAGCTGCGGAGACTTCATACTGCGGGGGGCGCTACGAGATTCCGTTCTGTATGTACATACTAACAGTATTTATATTAATTCTGTGCTAAAACGGAGACGCTTCGATCGCGGTTTGAGCTCTCTTGGTCAATTATTAAACGCTCAGGGAATCTTGTCAAGGGGTATGGTGTTGAATGAGTTTGGTGTCTTTTTGTATATAAGTCATCTAATTTCGAAACATGTTTTCACGTTTCATGCATCCTCTTGGAAGCCCGTTAGTACAATTAAATTTAGGCGATAAAATTCTACAGTTCTCAGAATTTTTTTACGAAGCATCATACCATATACAAGGATACGAGGATGCTATCTGTGAATTTAATTTCTTTCTGTCACTAACTATTTAATTCTTTACCGGACACTGTAACAATACAATGTAATAATACAATAAAACTTCTATTGTGTCTAGTTAAGTGTCCTGTGAAGTGTTAATACTATTGATATTCTATCGTTTTCTAATGAAATCTACAAAGAAGGTAAAGAAATAGTAAAAGGACGACATTGATACTAAAAATTTTTCAGCAGTTTGAGTTCTCTCGGTCAATTATTAAAAGCTCAGGGAATGTTGTCAAGGGGTATGGTGTTGAATGAGTTTGGTGTCTTTGTACATAAGTCCTCTAATTTTCCTTCTCTTCACGAGAGCATGTTTTCACGTTTCATGCATCCTCTTGGAAGCCCGTTGGTACAATTAAATTTAGGCGATAAGTACAATAACATAATATAAATTTCTAAAAATGTACCTAAAAGTTTAAAAAAATCGAGTAAAATTCTTGCTTCGGATGCTTGGTTTATGTAGTATTATAATTATTTCTTATAATTTGATTCATATTTGCATTTATTACCATTAAAACAAAGATCAACTTAATTTTTAATCTTGAACTAATAAATAAAAATTAATTAAAACTATTAAATAAATACCTGCCTAAATAACATCAAAACTGTAAATAAAATATGTCCCGCAGGTCGTATTTATCAGTAAATTCATTAATTCTTTCTGTCTTCATTACAAGACACTGCACGGCTATTAGCCGTTAAAACTTCTATGGTGTCTAGTTTAGTATCCTGCAAAGTGTTAAAACGATTGATATTCTATCGTTTTCTAATGAAATCTACAAAGAAGGTAAAGAAATAGTAAAAGGACGACATTGATACTAAAAAGTATTCAGCGCACGTCTATCGCGTAAATAAATGGCTTTTGATAGTTATTGAAAAGGGGACTGAGTTAAACGCGCCCCGTAAGTGAATGGAACGAATGGCCTGAATAAACGTTAGTCGAACTTACTCGATGTTTTCTTTTGATTTTACTACTATTTATATAATAACGGCTTTTCCGCTCGCGTTAATGTCGGTCCCTCTGGAACCGTAGACTTTTCCGGGATCAAAGGGACCTTATGTTCTTCTCTGGGCCCTCAAACTATTTCCATATCAAATTTCGTCTCAATTGGTATAATAAATGAAGCGCAAGGTGGTAACAGACAGAGTTACTTTCGCGTTCATAATATTATAGTATGGCTGATATTATGTTATACGAGGATCATCATCATCATCAGGTCCTTCTTAGTCTCCACTGCAGGAGCATGCCCCTCTCTGTACTACTAGAGCCATACTTGGCCAGAGTAGACAGAGGACTTGGCCTACACTCTCCACGCTGGCCAGACGGGTTGGAGAGGTCTCTTAGATGTTTAAAAGCTTTGTTTAGCTTGTATTTCCTAAGTCGCTTTCTACGACATCCACGGGAAGACTTGGAGTGGTCCTTTTCTACTCTGCCGGATACCACACGGCTAATATAAATGCGAATATGAATACGAGGATACTAAAGATAAAACCTACCCCTGTGGGTTGGAGTTAGACAGACGGTGGGCCGTAAAAACATTGCCAAAAATCATATTATAGCATAAGTTTTGTCATAATAGTCCCTTTTTATCTAAAAAACACTAAGCCTGTTATAAACTAATAAATAAGGTAAGATTAAAAATTCCATGTAGGCAGAAGTCGAACCGGCGACTTCGTCTTTGTACGACCAGTGCTTTACCTAATTGGTAGTCGACACCGGTAGTAGGTCGCACGCTTAGATCCTACACGCTGAATATCTTCACTACATCCCATTCCTTTTTACGCCCATGGTATACTTTCATTCCCTTCCCATATCCAACAAATTACTATTCTTCCGCAGCTTAAAAATGCTTGCGATAGGTAGCAGCGTCGAAGCACAAGCCAAAAAAAAAACTGCGCTCGCCAACCCACGTGCCAAGCGTGGTAATCCGTCCATGGAACGAGGAATCCTTGGAGGAGGTCAGCATTAGACTTTTTGCGGCTGTAATGATGATGGATGATGACGATAATAGCATACGCATTGGAGTATCTCAAAGAATAGTTGTGAATGCTTAGAACCCTTATAAAAATGTTTTACAGAGATATTAAGTGCATATTTAAAGCGCACCATAAGTTTTTTTTTTCTGTGACGAAAATAACATTTTCATAAGGTTTCATAAGGCTACATGTAGGATTACGTTTCCTTTTGTACTACTCAATGGCCTATGATTTTTTAGTCACACTGGAGGTCCTGGGTTCGATCCCTGGTCAGAACAAGATGGACAATGATCTTTTTCAGATTAACCTGGGTCTAGGATGTCTATCTTTATATCTATTTGTTAAATATAGTATCGTTGAGTTATTATCCCATAATACAAGACTCGAGCTTACTTCGGGGCTTCCTCAAATTGTGTGATTGGTTATTCCAGTAATTTTATAATTTGTGAAGGTCTTGTACCTTGTAATAAAATATTGACAATGATTGAATTACATTTTGATGTGGCTGATTCTACGCGGTGCCCCAAATTTTAACATGGCAAACTTTACTATGTGTTAACTCTATCACAAATATATATTGATAATTTGTGGTATCTTAAAAGGCAAATTACAAGCGAAGGAATTACAAGGTTAGGTATTAATTTAAGCTCGGCTTAATGAATGACTACTTCAGCCTCGCGATAAGAATCTCCAACTTTCCTTTATAAAAACTGCGATTTTTCACGTCTTCGTCCCTTCGTTATAAATAAGGAGGTTACAGGAAAGGAAGTTTATGAAAAATAAATAAAATCGTGGTAGAGCCATGCTACCGGCAAAATGAATTGCTAGTAGCATGAATGGGCCGGCTCGTCCGAGGAAGTATCACACTCTCACAGAAAATCGACGTCTGAGTAGAAGCTTTACCGCTTTTATGCTTCGTTCGGTGAGTGATAGAGCCGGAGGCCCGTCCTTCCCCCCTACCCCTCTCCATTTCCTTCTTCCAACTCTTTGAAAGGCCGGCAACGCACCTGTCACACCCTGGTGTTGCAGTTGTCCATGGGCAGCGGTGATCACTTACCATCAAGTGCCCGCTTGCTCATTTGCAGTCCCTTAACATAAAAAAAAAATATAATACATGTTATTCTTCTAGTTTTTGGCGTGTTCCTCACACTCTCATAAATACACAATATAACAAGATCACCATCATCTCAGCCGCATGAAGTCCACTACTGGACATAAGCTATATGACGACCACCAGATTGCAGAAAGGCGCTCCAGCGCCTGCATCCATGCAGGCCACATATATAGCCTATAGGTGGGTGTCCATCGATATTCGAGAACTTATTTACTACAATGCTGGTAACTCAAAAAAAAAATTCAACATTACCATACAAACTGGCCGGGCGGCGGAACTCTTTTGTATGGAAATGACAAAATTTTTTTTGAGTTCCCAGCATTGGTCCCATAGGAAAAGCTGTTCATTTTGATGGTCTGAGTCACCCCTTTAAGGGTCCAAAACGATAAAAATGTCACCATGTTTATACATGCGCTTATGCGCACGTAATTTTTAAATAATTTGCTGAACCTATTAAATGAATTACTTAATTGCATAATTAGAAGCATGTACAAGTTTCCTCAATGTAGGTACCATATTATTATTTTATTCGTACCATTTTATATTACTTTATACAATGCCTGAAAGGCTGACGACATAGAGTGCTATGAGAGCAAAGCAGTAAATTCGTAGCGTTTACGTAGCAACGTAGCATTCGCTACGCAAATGTTTGCTCAATGTAGGTACCATATATTATTTTATTCGTACCATTTTATTACTTTATGTGATGCCTGGAAGGCTGGCGACATGGCTGCTACATTGACATAGAGTTTATGAGAGCAAAGAAGTAAATTCTTAGCGTTTGCGTAGCAACGTAGCATTCGCTACGCTAACGCTACGAATTTACTGCGTACAGTGTCTGTAACAACAAATGGTAGAAAACATCTTATGAACGCTTGACGATTCGATATATTGTTTCCGATGGTTTATAAAATGAAATATATGGACTATACGGAAAATAACTATATTAAGAACTATTACTATAGGCAGAAGGCAGGCAGGCAGGCAGAAGGAGGCCTGGACGAAGAAGAACATCGTGGCTGAAAAACCTACGCCAATGGTATAAAAAGAGTACGCGATCCCTTTTTCGAGCAGCCGTCTCAAAGGTGCAGATCGCAATGATGATTGCCGACCTTCGTTGAAGATGGCACTGGAAGAAGAAAGAAGAACTAT
Source organism: Elegia similella (assembly GCA_947532085.1). Taxonomy (NCBI): domain Eukaryota; kingdom Metazoa; phylum Arthropoda; class Insecta; order Lepidoptera; family Pyralidae; genus Elegia; species Elegia similella. The sequence continues at coordinate 9,395,680 of OX383933.1, forward strand.
TGAAAACTATGTTTGTACAAAAAGAATGGCGTTGTCTACGGTGTTCAAAAGCAAGTGCTTTGAAACACGCCACAGCCACCAAACCAACGTCATCAGTCATCACCGCAGATATGTCGTGATAACTAGACGCCGCTGCCTCTCGTGTGTCTTGTTCGCTCCTCCATCGCCCGGCCGCCCGGTGCACCGATGGGTGCAAACAGTAAGCGGAGTACTTTCTGTATTCTCTTCAATTTGTGCCTTCGTCTTGGAACTTTGCCCTCATAATTTTATTAGGTATTCTTTGTCAGAGTTGGCCAAAGAAAGTTGTATATTAATATTTTATGAGTTGCTAACCCAAGTTGGCGTTGACAGACATTGATTGCAGGATTTTCCGGTTGTCTTGTAAGCAAGCTTCAAAAATATTGTGACAGTCATATATTATTTTATGAGACATTTCCAACGCGTCTGGCAAGCGAGGAGAGTGTAGGCCAAATCCTCTGTCTGCTCTGGCCAAGTATGCCTCCGGTAGTACAGAGAGGGTCATGCTCCTGCAGTGGAGACTAAAAAGACCCGATGATAATGATGATGATGATATATTATTTACATACTTATTATTTAATGTCGTATTCTTCATTTTATAGCAGTGTATGGAGTATGTCGAAAAATTGGTACTTTGCGGTCATAATATGTATACGATTTTTATAAAAAACTAGCTTTCGCCCGCGGCTGTGACGTGACTGACGCGTGAATGACGCGTCAATGACGCGTCAAAACAAACAAATAAACAAACAAACTCACTTTCGCATTTATAATATTAGTAAGGATATATCTAAATAAGCCCGTGATTATTTTAACTTATTTATTTATTTCCAACTCACAACCATCATTACAGGAATAACCTAATGCAATAGTTGCGGAAAATTATCTAAAATACTCATACAATTTACTTTTTATAACAGATATGATATAAAGCTATATTTGTAAACTCATTCAGAGTGCAACAGAATAAGTCTATTTTTAGTGCTATAGCGTTCAAATACCGGAGAGCCCGCGACAGCGGCGCATCCCTGAGCAAGTTTGTCCTCCCGCACGGCACTACTAACAGAGGTGGCCGGCGACGCCTGGATACATATTCATTAGGTACACATAAACAAATCCACTCCAACAACGTAGGATTGTCTATTTTCCCCTTAAAAACTTTAAAAATATACGCACAAAGTGTCAGCTCCCTCCTAACACTAAGTTCGTTATACCCTACCATTCCCAGTACAAACAAAGTAGGGTACATAAGTGGGTACTGTGGGTACACGCCGTACAATCTCAGGTAAAGGAATCTAACAAACTTATTCTGGATTTTCTCCAGCATGGCAGTGTATTTGGCCTCACTCGGGGCCCAAACAACTGCATTGCTTTCCAGATGGCTCCGGACTAAGGCGTTGTATAGCGCAACAATAGCCCTAACATTCGTAAAGCTTTAGACGGTACGTAACGTGAAACCCAAATTCCTGAACGCCCTGAAACTTAGATCTATTATGTTATCAATGGGAATATATGATTATAAATTTTATACTTTAGGGTCAAGGATGTGCCCTCAACTGCCTGCCCGATGGATACAGGTATAGCATGGGGTATGCGCGCCCGGTCTCCCCAGCTGCTAATTGCTTTTCCCCCATTCTACGAGCGAAGAGTATCCCAATTCTTTAATTCTCTTCCCAAATCTAACAAATTCCTATCCTACCCCAGCTTAGAAATGTTGCCAAAGAAACTGGGCTCGCTGATCATCCTGCTAGCGTGGTGAGTATGGCAATATCCTCGCATGGAACAAGGAGTCATAGGAAAAGTTTTTATCCAGCAATGGACTTCTCTTGGTCGAAATGATGATGAATGATACTTTGTGATGCATATACGTCTATCGACAAAAGAATGATGATCATATCCACTCGTATTGATTAGTTAAGTGTCCGTTTATGTGTTATAGGTTCATATTTGGTCTGCCCACTCTTACAAAACATCCATTACCAAAACTAAATTGATAAAGCTATTCATGCAAGACCCTTATACTTCCTATCCTTGAGTAAGGCATGTACTACACGCAAAATCCTCATATAAATTTAAGTGTTCACGTAAATATTTGTTCTCAGTTACCGGATGGTCGCGTTAGAGCACGAAAATTGTATATAACCTTTCTTATCTGTTTAGTTGCGTTAGGTGTCACCGGGAAAGTGAACCTTAAGACGCAGAACGGATGGTTGAAAATTAGGTTAATTTAGACCTTGAGTTATGATAATGCTTGTAATGGAAATTTCCAAAAAACGCTCGAAGCTGTCATCGTTTTATAAACCTTTGCCACGATAAGGCAACACGCAATGGTTGGTGTTATTTTTAAATGCAAACAGAATTTAATTGGATAAGGAAACGAACTGCTGTCGATCTAAAAACGCAACTGAAAATATACCTTTTGTTTGTTTGTTTGTTTGGTAAAATAAACATAAGCTTTTCAATAATCGATGAAGTTGTGGATGGTTTATGTGTAGCTTTCCATCATCGGCCGCAATTTTAATAATATAAAACAATGTCGGATTTGTTCGAACACTAATAGGTAACTAGAGAAAATCAATTAGTACTTTAAACTATGAGTTATTATATTACATAGAAATAAACTAAAACTAATAAAACTAAATAAACTGAAGTAAATAAATAGAGAATTAAATAATGAAAAAAATATTATATTCGAACACTTATACATAACTTTAGAACGGATGAACCTATACGTATAATCTTTGATTTGTCGGTTTTGTTATCACTCCAAATAGCTATATAGGAACCCTTTAATATTATTTCACCATTTTGTTACATCCTTTATAATCATAACTAGTTTTGCCCGTGGCTCCGCCCGCGTCAATGTCGATCCCTCGGGAATAGTACTTTATTTCGGGATAAAAGGTAGCCTATGTGCTTCTCCGTACTCCAGAGAACTTGTATGCAAAATTTCATGATGATCGGTTCAGTAGTTACGGCGTGAATACGTCACCAGCAAAGAAACTTACTTTCGCATTTATAATATTACTAAAGATAAGGATTTAAGGATTACGACGAAAAAAATTGCAAAGCAAAATTCGCCGGAACAGCTAGGTAACAAATTATTTATAGTTACACAGACAAGTCGCACAGATTGAGCTAGCCTCAACGTAAGTTGTAGTACTTACTCAACGATACTTTAAAAAAATACATATATAGATAAAAGATCCAACACCCTGGTCAATATGAAAAAGATCATTTTCCATCTTGACCTGATCGGGAATCGAATCCACGACCAATGATGTGACAGCCTCGCATGATGACTACTAGGCCACAGAGGTCATCAGATAATGACATGTTGACAATATCTCACGGAAGTGGTTTAGTCTTTTTCATTCAATATTTTTTATAGATTAACAAAGGAATGTCCAAATAGCATTATTAAACAAACTTAAATTTTTAAGTGTTTATATTTTGCATTCACAATGCTATTTTGATATACTCTTAATAAATCCATATAATCCCGCCCGCTTGAAATTTTTTCACCATATTTTATTTCTTAATTTAAACTTAAATTCTCTAGAGACCCCTTTAAGCAGAAATTGCCAAAACCCTTTCTTAGAGCCTGTTTCGTTATGAATCTCCTGTGTAAAATTTCTCTCCTCTTCACAGTCCTACCAAATGTAACAATGGTCTCAAAAAAAAATGTAAGAAGTGTGGGTCATGGGTTCAAATGAATGAATGAATAAATGAATCGTTTTTCAGACTTCACAGTAATACAAAACAAGTCCATATTTGGTTAGTAAAAGATCTTAATGACTAAGTTAGTACAATAAAAAAATTAAATAAATAAAAAACAAAACCTTAAAATTTGCCTAGCATTTTTCCATATAATCAATAAATGGTGATCAGAGATGTTTCCTTATCTCTCTACTTACTTCTTTGTTAATTTGTCACCGTCGTTTCCTAGATGGGGTGACTTAACCCGTCTAAATGACAAACTTTTCATAAAGGACCAATCCTAGGAAATAAAAAAAAAAAACCTACACACTCTACTGTCAATTTTTTATGCCTGCCGGGCCAGCCAAATATTAGTTAGGAATTATTTTTTTCGAGCATTGGTCCCATTGGCAAAGTTAATCATTTTGACAGGTTGAGTCACCCCTTAAAGCAAATGTTGGTGGTTACTTTACAAGCTGTATACTGTAATCAAAGTTATGTAAATTAAACTTGATACAAAAGACTGATAACAAACTACTAAGTGACTGTTATCAGTTTAAAAAGGCACCTACCGTTAGTATTCCCATTACTAGCATATTTTTACTTCAGGTTAATTCTATAATACTGTTTGCACAAAATCAATGTTAAATACCTGTTTTACATCCAAATCAGCCTAAATTCCGTTGAAACGATACTCGTAGGTGGCTTAAAAGAAACTCCGAATTCATTGGGAATTGATAATGAGATCGCGGATAAGGCGACAACTCGACTTAAGGTAATTTAAAGCTAAACTTTTCGCAACTGCTGGGCATAGGCGTGTTCTTCTCTGACTCCACGATTCAGCCTCTTTAGGTTAAGGCACTTAAAATTTATAGTATTTTTACACAAAACGCAATTTTAATTAACTAGGTTTCATCCGCGGCTCCGCCCGCGTCAATGTCGATTCCTCGGGAACAGTACTTTTTCCCGGGATTAAAATGTACCCTATATGTTCTACTCCGTACCCCAGACAACGCGTATGATTAATTTCATGACGATCGGTTTAGTAGATAGGGCATCAAGGCGTCTCAGACAAACAAACCAACTCACTATCGCATTTATAATAATAGTTAGGATTTTATATGCTGTTAATCATTACCAGCGTCTTTATATTTTTACAGTATTAGACTGACCTGATAAAAGAAACTTCGATCTCATCGGGAATCGAGGAAATATAAAAAATGAGATTACGAATAAGGCGACAACTGACTTAAGGTAATTTAAGGCGAAATAATTTGTGATTGCTGGGCGAAAAAGTGTTCTATTTGGACTTTTCCATTAGAATATTGACTCCATGCGATGCTACATTAATTACTCAGTATCGGATATAATTTTATATAGCAGTAGCATTTTCCTGCGGCTCTACCCGCGTTAATGTCGATCACTCGGAAACCGTAGAATTTCCCGGAATGAAAGGTACCCTATGTCCTTCCCCAGCCCTCAAACTACCTCCACCAAATTTAATCCAAGGTGAGAGACTTACCATACTAACCGCTAGCCTTCACTCATCTGTACTTATTCTCACTTAAACCTTTGATCAAATATAATGGTAGATACACGATTTGCGCTCGAAAAGTGGCACCGGCAAAACAACGCACCAATCGAGTTACGGAGCTGTTTAGTCCACAGTTTCAATGAACCGCGCTAGCGCTCACACGTTCACACTCGCGATGACGAAGGTGCAGTAAAAAGATGCAAAAATAACGCATCAAAAGTGAAAAAAATATGGAGTTATATTTACAGTATGTGCCGTTTTTGTCGTTGTTTGTAAGTATGCATGATGTTTTGACTCGGGGCTATTATTACGGCTTTATTTTGTATGAGACTGTGTATCTACCATGATATTTGATCGATGAATTGTACCCTTAATGGAACCAAAGCTTTTTTTCATTTAAAAAAATATGCGAGTTCAAATTATTTAAGTACGTATCTGGTTTTCCAAAATGTAATTCTCAAAATCAGGGAATTATTTCTTATCTTTATCAAGTGATATGAATGACTATTAGTTCACTTTTAACTCGTCAAGTTTAGAGCAAATCCAAGAGTACCAACAAGAATACACCAATGCTGGTGGCCGACGTGGAAATTGTTTAAACTTCAGCCATTATCTGCTCGTGATAAGTTCACAGTACATTCGTAATATTCATTATTTATTTTAATCACGTTTCACCCTCGTACATTACAGGTACTGTTCTGACTGCGTTTGATTTGTAATCAACGGATGAATAGTAACCTAGAAAGTTTTATTTGCTCAATCAAATTAAATAAGCTTTGATTCTGTTATTATTTTTACCGACTGACCTGAGAAGGAGAGTATTGTTTTGTTTGTATGTAGGTATGTCTGTTCCATTGTTGTATCCTGTAGTCTAAACAGCTTGACCAATTTTGAAGTGCGAGGTATCATTAGATTTGTATTCTTCCCCGGAATGTCATAAGCTATATGAAGTTACCAAAAATGTTATATGGCGGACATAAACTGTCAAAACGGCAGCAGGTTTTTTATTTATTGAATTAATGTACTTTTGTAATTTAGGTAGTGAGTATCAGGGTCAATATTTCTCATGCATTTTCTGCTTTTTGGTGAATTGTTACCTTTTGCCGTCACATAGGACAGACTTCTAATTTACTCTTCCATCATCATCTTCATTCCAGCCGCAAGTCCACTGCTGGACAAGGATTCTTTGTTCCATGGGAAGATATTGCCGTACTTACGCAGTTTCTTTGGCTTTATAAACTACCGACGTTGCTGCCCATCAGAAGCATTTTTAAGCTGGGGATTGATAGGAATTTGTTGGATCTGCGAAGAGAATTAAGGTATTGGGATACTACTCACTCTGATAAATGTTGAGGGTGACACCCCTGACGTAATTTTATTTTTTATTTGCTACTTTAATATAGTTTTATTATAATTAATTATACAATGAAGCTTACAAATCGAGCGCTCGAAAATAAACATATCAAAATACACCTACCTAGCTCAAGAAAAAATATAACAATCCCACGGCACCTGAGATAGCTCTTAATTTTATATATTTCCTGCAAATGGTTCCCCAAGGAATCCTAAGTTAGTAAGACCAGGGTATAATCCAGGACCGGACCGCACTAACTGAAGTGCTCGTGAAAATTTGATGACCATCAATCGTACCCAAATTCTATTACCTCATGGGATATCTGTCAATATCATGATTAACATTGTTTCTATGTTCATAAAGCGTTAGTATACATAGAGTAAATAATTATTTTGAAAATAATTCTGAGGAACTTGTCCAGAGACTAGGTAATATGAAAATTATACTTCTAAGAGTTGAATAAGTAGCTTCTTGGTCTTAAGAGCCCGCCATATGCCAGGCGGCGTGGCGATACAAACGCGGATGGTCTAAACGCGTTGGCTACTTTGGATATTTTCGTTTTTTAGGAATATTCAAGGGTTATTCGAAAAAGAAAAACATATGATGGCTGCCTTATCTGTAATGCAATAATAATCAAAAGTTTAAAGGTTAATTTTAATGTATTTGGTGAATAATGCTATATACCGAGTAAATTAGACGTGATTTGGAGGCAACTTTGCAATTTTTTTCTATCGAGAAAAATTAACGCAATCGTGTTTTTGAGTCATATAGTTACCAGAGTTAGTCCTGAACTTTGCTGCATTTTTATTTCAACTTGAGTATTTAATTATTATTGATATAACAGTCAATCATGCAAAGCAGTGTGAGGTAGTACGGGCCCTTAAGGTATTTTCAATTTCAATGTACACTCAAGTCTTAGAAGCTTCTATCATTGTAGGTATAAGAACAAGTATAGTAAATAAAGCTTAAAATCTAAAACCCGACTACAAATATTTATAGGCATACTAGCTGATGCCCGCGACTTCGTCCGCGGCAATTTCTGTTATTATTATAGACTAGCTGTAGCCCGCGGCTCCGCCCGCGTTAATGTCCTTCCCTTGTGAACAGTAGAAATGATAAAAATTTCATACAAACCCCTGCCCCTTTGCTTTTTCCCCTTAAGGGGGAATTTAATACATTTCACCTGCATAGATCTTTAGATTTTGCCCATTTCACCTACACAGATATTTTATTATTGTAATGGAGAACTTCTTATTGTCATATTTCTAAGTAAATAAAAAAATCCATACAAACTTTACCCCACCTATTCTACCCCTTCAAGGGGTAATTTCGACCATTTTTACTACACAGATTTTTTTAATTGTAATGTAAACATATATACTTATTTTTATACTTCTATGTCCAGAAATGAGAAAATTTCCATACAATCCCCCAAGTATCCCTTAAGGGGGAAATTTTGTACATTTCACCTACACAGATCTTTTTTAATTGTAACCTAGAACGTATACACTTATTTTCATACCTCTAAGTCTAGAAATGGAAAAATTCCATACAAACTTTACCCCCTATTTACCCCTTCAAGGGAGAATGTTGTCTGGTTCACCTAAACAGATTTTTTTTAATTTTAATTGAGAACTTGCGTACCTACTTTCAAACTTCTAAGTCCAGAAATGAGAAAATTCCATAAAACTTCAACCCCTTTGATTTTCTAAAAATCCTTTCTTAGTGCTCATTTACACCATAAAAAGAATCCCTGTGCCAAATTTCAAGTTTCTGCGCACAGTAGTTTCGGCTGTGCGTTGATATATAAGTCAGGTTTGCCTTTGGCCCGCGGCTCCGCCCGCGGCTCCGCCCGCGTAAGTGTCGATTTCTCAGGAACTGTAGAATTACCCGGAAAACATTAGTTTATTACTTTCAATGAAACACCTTAATATTGAATTTCAATTGAATAACTTCAAAAACGGAAAGTTTCATACTAACTTTGCATCCCCGTTATATCCCCTTAAGGGATGATTTTTGAGAAAAATATTTTACTCGTGTTTCATGCCTTTTAGTAAAGAATCTTCATGCTGAATTTCATTCGACTAACTTCAAAAATGGCAAAGTTTCATGCTTACTTTGCACCCCTATTTTACCCCCTTAAGGGATGATTTTTGAGTAAAATATTTTACTCGTGTTTCGTACCTTTCAGTAAAGAACCTTCATGCTGAATTTCATTCGAATAACTTCAAAAACAACAAATTTTCATACTAACTTTGCAACCCGTTTTTCCCCATAAGAAGAAGAATTTCCAAAAATCCTTTCTTAGTGCTCCCCTACGTTATAAAAGGAACCCCTGTGCAAAGTTTCAAGTTCCTTACCCTTATAGTTTAGGCCCTGCGTTGATATGTCAGTCAGTCAGTCAGCTTCTCCTTTTTTTTTAGTATGGATTACTATGTATAGTATGGATAGGTATAATGCTGTCGTATAATGATGATGAATTGACTTTGGATTTTAATTTTCTTGTCACATATTATTTTATTTTATTTTTGCTATATGTTTGCAGGCAAACTCATGCCTTGAGTTCATTCAAATGACGATAACTTTTTTTTTAATGAACCGATTTTAATGAAACAAACTTTAAATGTTAAACTGAGTTAAAACAAAGCAATTGGTGAAAGTTTGAAGTAAATCGGTTCAGTATTTTCGGAGATAATCGTGATCATACATACAGACAGACAGACAGACAGACAAGAAATTCCGAAAATTTTTTTTGTTTTCTATTATTCTTTTTAAGTGTCCCTCTATCCATTTCAGTCAAAAATTCGAAATGTACAGACAAAATAATTTTACTGTTTTATTATATGTATAGATTAATTAATTAGTATAGATGAATAATTTTTCCCCGATTTTAAAATATTTTTTTATTTATGCTTCGCTCCTATTGTACGCAGCGTGATGTTTTATAGCCTAAAGCCTTATTACTTATTCGTAGCCTAAAGCCTTCCTCAATAAATGGACTATCCAACACAAAAATAATTTTCCAATTTGAACCAGTAGTTCCTGAGATTAGCGCGTTCAAACAAACAAACAAACTCTTCAGCTTTATAATATTATTATAGATTATAAAGCTTCACGGGAGAAGGGTATTATAAAATATATTGAAATCATTTTTATAATCTACTTTAAAAAAATCATTAGATATGTACACCATACAATAAGCTATTTTTTTAAGTTCGACGGCGCCGTTTTGAAATTGGTGTATCATTACATAGCCTATAACCAGCGGACGGTCAAGAGGCATCTAACGATGTATCAAATGTCAAGGTAAACTCGTTAGCTTAGAAGGGAAACGAACATACATATATACATAGACAGAAGCCAAAATCATAACCCTCTTTATGGCTTCGCTGTAGTCGAGTTAAAATTAAAACACGCCTGCCATACCAAAAATGTGTTACCTATCTCACTTCGATTTTACTTGTGGTGAAAGTATCTTAAGCATCTCCATGTGTAAATAATAAATAAATATATACGGACAAAACACACAGATTGAGCTAGCCCCAAGGTAAATTCGAGACTTGTGTTATGGGATACTAACTCAACGATACTATATAATATAACAAATACATATATAGATAAACATCCAAGACCCAGGCCAATCTGAAAAAGATCATTTTCCATCTTGACCTGGCCGGGAATCGAACCCGGGCACTCTGTGTCGCAGGCTGGCGTGTTAACCACTGCGCCACGGAGCTGTCAACTGTGTCCACATCCCAATGGATGTGAACGTATGGAGATGCTTAAGGTTCTCAAAAGACATTCAAAAGATATGGTGGATAAAGAAACTCACATATATAGAGGTGCATATATGAAGTACAAAACATTACACTCCGTTTTCGAGCAGTCGTGTAATAAACTTGGTGATCATCTAAAAGCATTGTCAAGAATAAAATTCAAGATATATAAGAGAGTTTTGCACGTCATCCAAAAAGAAATATCTGAGACTAGTAGTATTAGGTAGGGTTATATCTAAAGCTGTGCTATGTATAGTATATTATAAGCTTTATAACTATACATTCAACGATGGAGTAATGTTGGAGTGACTTAAAACATTTTTTTTATCCTTTACAAGACCGACAATGTAATTTTTTGTTATGATTCTTAGCGCAAACTCTTACATACATTTAAATATTTTGCATTAAGTCAGTGCATACATAGTATCACATCTTTTACCCTTGCGGGGTAGATAGAACCTAGGTTTATAAAACCTTAAAGCCAAATTTAGCATGTTGGGGGGCGTGTAAACGGAATCAAATAGTGATGGGTTGCTAGCCGCATCGCCTATTGACTTCTTCGCCTATTTATTCCACAGATTTTAGCCCAAACCAAAAAACCCTTGTAATGTATATTAAAATGAGATTTTGAGATTCTGAATGCCATAAGTCTTATTTGTTCATTCTGCTTAGTTATCATTTATCTAAGGATAATGAGGGCTATCGCGTGTAAAATTTCCGCTAGAGGTGCTAGTGTAGCTGAGACGTACCAAATGACATACGAGTATCTATTCTATTATATAATTATTATATATTATATTATCTACTCGTATGTCAAGCAGTAGACTTCTTGCGGCTGATGATGATGACGATGAAAACTAGTGCTGCCTACCCGTAAAACCAAGATTTACACGGAAAAACATAATTTGCCCAAAACATTACACTCAGTAGCCGTGTGGTATCCAGCAGAGTAGAATAGGACCACTCCAAGTCTTCCCGTGGATGTCGTAGAAGGCGACTTAGGAAATACAAGCTAAACAAAGCTTATAAACATCTAAGACACCTCTCCAACCCGTCTGGCCAGCGTGGAGAGTGTAGGCCAAGTCTTCTGGCTGCTCTGGCCAAGTATGGCCCTAGTAGTACAGAGAGGGTCGTGCTCTTGTAGTGGAGACTAAAAAGGACCTGATGATGATGATGATGACATAATTTGCCGGATATGAGAGCGAAAAAACAATAGCCCTCATTAAATTTTTGAATTTGGTAGATTGCTTTGTCTTTAGCTTAGCTAAATTTGGTTAGTGGACTACCAGCCTATGTCAACAAAGTTCTAAGGCCGTAAACAAACTTGCAAAGTTTTTCTTCCACAATGACGCCGCTTGTTGTCACAGAATTTGTTATGAATTTACTTTGTCCTGTAAAAACTTCTTTCATACACGAGGCCTTACTGTAGGTCTACTTGAGGTAAATATTTATATGTATTAGCGTCACAGTGTGCGTGGGATAAAAAGGACTCATGGTGTTCAAAAAAATATTGGTAGGTATTACTATAACTTGATTCCTCCACAATAATGTCAAAATTAAATACTTCATGTAATCTTTAAAAAAAAATTGGCATATTGTCTGTACTTAGCATACACACAGAACGTTTTGGTTATAATTAACATCATGTCACTCGCCGTTTGGGATCGCAAAGGCTGTAGCCTCGTTTCCTTAAAAGGCTAAAAACTTAAACAACACAATTTATCTTAACTGACAAAACCTGAAACGGCTAAAATAATAAGCAACATAAATTAAAAACATTATGACTTAAAACAACGAAAAAAAGAAGAAGGATCAATTGGATGAAAAGCTATCATAACATCTGAAATTCTGAATGTAATGAAGTCGGTTAAAAAATACATTGGACAATCTGACAACTGTGTGACTACAAGAGGGCGGCGAATATCGTGTGTGAATTTTCCACTAGGGGCGCTAGTGTGGCGTGAGGTATACCAAATTACATTAACTGACATTTAATAAGACTAAGATTTTTATAGGGACATCACAACTCGTCTTATTGAGGCAACGGGAGACCACAAAGCGGGCTGTTATTTTGCTCAACGAATCAGCATTGCTATGCAGCGAGGTAATGCTGCTAGTATTTTGGGCACGTTGCCTCAATGTGACGAGTTGGAAGATTACTTTTATAAGTAGTAGTATTTATAAGTAGTACATTAATATGATGATCTTTGTTAATTGGTGAAATTAAATAAAAACCTTACTGACCCAAAAAAAAAAAAGATAAAAAAAAGACTAAAACGTATTTTCTAAGATATGAGACCCAGCTATGTCGATTTTTGCCCACAAAATCCCCTAGATAGAAATAGATATTGTTGAAACCATTTCTTAGTTTTTTTATATTTACACGTATACAACCATTGTTTGTTTATAGTAATAAGGTTATACAGTTTACGTAGATAAAGGCAAACTTAGTTTACATGTCGATGATATTTAAATATCATCGAAATGTAAACTTAGTTACCACGTATGTAATATAAAGCTTTTTTGAAAACTTACTCAACATTGGTGCTAACTAGTGAGCAACAACACGGTATTTATGGGCGGTAAAATGCGGTCATTGTCAATTCCTCGGAAGGTAAATTACTCAGAATAAGGACTAAAGCATTACTTATAATAATCATCTATTCTAATCTTGAACTATGTCATTGATATGGTCAAGGTAACTCGATCTCTTTTATCTAGTTCTAAGAATTTCAAAAACACATTTCAAAATGTACCTATATACCTACCAAAATTATAAACTTAGTAAATCTAGACTTCGTAACTTCTTTTGGATATTCCTAGTATTTTATTTGCGAGACATAATTTCGGAGTAAGACCCTTGATGACTTATTGTTGAGTCAACTATAAGCGACCCAAATACCCAGTGACCTGTTAACTTAAAACAATGAATGCACAATGACAAAACCTGAATCTATAGTTATTGTATCACTAATGGATAGCAAAGACTAGTTCAGTGAATAAAGATCTCTTCGTTTTACCGTTTCTGCTTATGGCTATATCGTATGATATAGCCAACAGCAGAAATGATTAAATGTAGAGCAAATATGTGAATGACAAAAAGAGCGACTAGGTACTTTTTGGGCTAATTAATACTCATGTGTTTTATGACATGACTTTTTGTTAATGTCACGGTCACTCGTAAAAGATCAAACATACCCTAAAGGTGAAAATCAATTACCTTGCTTTTGACAATACAAACATATATAACAATATCTCTCCAACCCGTCTGGCCAGCGAGGAGAGTGTAGGCCGAATCCTCTGTCTGCTCTGGCCAATTCTGGCTCCGGTAGTACAGAGAGGGTCATGCTCCTGCAGTGGAGAATAAAAAGACCTGATGATGATGATGATAACAATATCATGAACCTTATGTCACATACATAAGAAACATGATTTTAAGAAAATTCTTAATGGATTTTTGCAGATGACCGCACTTGAATGCTTAATTTTGAGGCAGATATTTTATTTTGAAGTTGTGCAAAAGCACTGACATCTACCAAACTAAACTCCCGCCTTAAACCTTATTACGTACCTTCCAATAATAAATATACCACTTCTCAAAATTCAATGTTTCCTGATGTTTTTTTTATTTACACTGATACTAGATAGAAGGCATAAGGTACATATCAATGAAAGATTAAATCAAAGCCAGAGTAAGTCAGGTCTCATAAGATTCAAACCCGAGTCGTTCAGACATGTCAAGTATCTTGGGCAATTGGCTATGATCGTCAAAGTCTAATATGTTTACTAAAATATTAATTTACTAGCGGCCTGCCTGGGTACACGCGTATCCCGTACGAAGTAGGTGAGCTTTAATTCCGCGGGCTTTAAATAAAGGTTTAAATTTATTCTATAGCGTACGTACGTTTATCACGGATCATGTAAGAATCTAATGGTAAAAGAATTTTTAAATCGATCCAATAGTTTCGGAGCCTATTCAATGCAAAAGCTATCAAATCTTTCGTCACATGTGGATTATATGAAGATGTAGATATCTTACTAACAGAAACACACAAATCACTGAATCACCCAACCAAAGTTATATTAATTATTCAAGTTTCTATACTTTTAAGAATTCTACTCAAATGAAGTTTGCGTGTTTTATATTCGGATTTGAATTTAACGCATGAAACTCCCCCAAAAGCCGCAAATATTTCAGCGCGAAGGTAAACGGGCCTAAATAATTCATTCGTTCATTTACGAACAATGCTCCCCTTTTGAAATCAATTCGCGCGTATAATCTTTTCTAAGTCCTAATTTAAACTTTATCGGTTTCGTAATGGGCTTTGTAATGAAATACATACATTGGGGTCAGCAATTTAATACTACTACCATTTGCCTATGAGTTCGTTAGCATTAAAGAAATAGTACCTAGGCGATCGGTTATTAATATTTATTGTAATATGATGGTGTTTAGGTGATAATCTATATTTATGAGAAATATATATTGTTATCTCAAACATTAACTTCATTTTTTAAACTTGTCTAGAAACAATAAAAAATAAAAACATGATATATATAAACTTGAACATATAAAAAAAACAAAAGTAAGCTACCGAGCGGGATTCGAACCCTTCACTCGTTTCTTGCCGTCCGCGACTTATCCCGCTGGATCAGACGGACTGTAGCTGGCAGGACGAAATTAGCGACTACATTCGGTGTGGAAAGAAAAACGCATGAAAACTCGGAAATACGTACGTTTACCCAAACATAAAACTAATCTGGATCGATTATTTACCCCCGAAAACCCCCATATACCGAATTTCAGCGAAGTCGTTAGAGCCGTTTTCGAGATCATAGAAATAAATTTATATACATAGGTACATATAAATAAATAAATATACAAGAATTGCTCGTTTGAAGATAGATAAGTATTAGTACTGGAATCATCATCATCATCAAGTTGACGCAACATGATGTTGTTTCTTTCCATAAATTCCTATTTATCGGCCTTCTAGCAGCCACTATTACCCCGTTCATATATTTCTTTACGCAATACATCTAACGCTGTTTTGATCTGACTCATTCTTTATACATATATCCATCCACATTCATATCAAGCGCTTTATTAGTCAAATGTTGTTCGTTTTTCCTCATTACGTGAGTAAACCAACGCAATCTGTTGCTTTTTACTTTCCCCGTTACCGGTGTCATTTAAGCACTTCCTCTTACATACACATAACGTTCCTATTCCATTCTTGTCACACCACACATCCATCACAGCATCCTGTGAGTGAGTTTTATTTTCAACCTGCATTTTCGTTGTAATCAAATTTAATACTTTTATTGCTAAATTAAAGCGGTTCTCAGATGTCCATAGCTTCAGATTGATCGTTTTAGTTACACAATATAATCGTTATTCTCTGGGTTCGATTCCCTGCCAGGTTATAAAGGTAAATCTTTTTCAGATTGGCCTGGGTCTTGGGTGTTTAGATACCTATGTACCTACTTTAAATATAGTATCCTAGAGTTAGTATCCTATGTCACTTACTGTAAGGCTTTCAATATGTGTGGTTTGTGTCTATATATTTATTTATTTCAGGACAAATATATATTACATTGCACACTTGTTGTTAACTTATCTGTATATAAATAAAAAATCCATAAACTTAAAAAGAAAAACGGAACACACGTTAATAAACAAAACAAACATTTAGTAAAAAGAAATATTAATTTATGACTTCTAGCTTCTGTAGCAACTTTATACTCATACTGTGAATTATGTCTAACTTCAGAAATAGACTCTAATATATATAAAACTAAAACATTAAAAACAACTTTATTAGCTTACATTTTATTATTCTAGAAACGTGATCGATTTCGCTATCTGTAACCGATAAAACTATGTTTCGAATAAATATTCGGAAGGATCAAATTTCTAATTCCACTATACGTTTTCGCGAAAATATTTTAAATAAACAAACATTCGATCTTATATTTTCATAAAGAAAAGCAAATATACGATATGTAAAGAATATCCTGTCCGATCCTTGAAGGGGTTATTCAGTCCGTCTATATAAACAACTTTTTTATGGGATCAAAGCTAGGACCTCAAAAAAATTTACATTTTCAAACAAAAATGTTCGGCCACCCGGTCAATTTGAATGAAAACGTAAAAATAAATTTGAGTTCCCATCATTGGTCCCATAGGAGAAGTTGTTCATATTGACGGGTTGAATCACCCCCTTACAGGATCAGACAGGGTTTCTTTATATATTGTATACAAGGCTTAAAACCTTTAATATAGGGTTGACCTTAAAGTTTTGTTGTAAGGACGACCTGTTTGACTTTTAACCTTGTATGTTATAGATTTGACGCTAATGGCGTCTTTTCATTTAGATTGAAAATTACCATCTAAGTAATGACTGCCTTAGATTTTAAAAGCATTTTTGTGTTACTAGAAAACGACTTTTGATTAAGAAATATTTAGTTACACATTTAGACAATCTATTGAAATAGTGTAATATTGTGTAATTTGTATAGCGTTTCATCGTCATTTAGTGACAGTGCAATTTAAATTCACGTCTAAAAATGTTGCTAGAAAAAATAAAATACCCACCACGACTTACTGATAATATTTATTAAGAAGTTTATAGTTATGATACCTACATTATAATGAATTATGTTCTATGGTAATTATAACGATCACACTTTTCTATCAGTATCATTATTTTATTACTTGATGAATTAAAATATCTAAGTGTATATAATAAAAACAATATATATGAAAATAGATAAGCTGAAAATGTTGAAGGATACTTTGGCAAAATGATTTCACATCAGATATGTAATCATTTGTTGTAAAAGTATGTGCGTATCTTATCAAACCTCGAAAGCTTTATAAAGTATGTAGTTATATCAAAATATAATAAAATGTGTTTAACAATCTATTATTCAAATTCAATAGCGTTCATTGTTTGATAAATGTATATCTTGGTACTCATTGATAATTCCACAACAAAAGCGATACAATCTCTGCGAACAATCAAAGGGCAATCGACCGTTGCCGACAGACCAACAAATGCCTTAATACATCCGCTAACAGTCCAGTTATTTTGTATTCTCTATGTTCTTCCAATGTATTGGATTACATTTAGTTAAAAATCTAATCAAAATATATATATCTCAAAATAAATATAACTCAAAGGTGACTGACTGACATAGTTATCTATCAACGCACAGACCAAACCACTGGACGGATCGGGCTAAAATTTGGCACGCAGACAGAGTTATGACGTAGGCATCCGCTAAGAAAGGACTTTGATCAATTCTACCTCCAAGGAGAAAAAATAGGGGATGAAAGATTGGATGAAACTTAACGCAAGCAAAACTAGTGTTATTTAAAGACACCAAATCAAAAGCAATACTACGTCTCAGCACGCCATCAAAAAGCCATCGACCGTTGCCGACAGACCAACAAATGCCTTAATACATCCGCTAGCAATCCAGTTATTTTACAAACTCAGTGTTTTTTCACTGTATTAATTGGATTACATTTAGTTACAAATAATTTTATATAAAGACACCAAATCAAAAGCGATATTACTTCTCAGCAAGCCATCAAAAGGCCATCGACCGTTGCCGACAGACCAACAAATGCCTTAATACATCCGCTAACAGTCCATTTATTATATATGTTCCTCCACTGTATTTATTGGATTACATTCAGTCACAAATAATTTTATGTAAAACCACCAAATCAAAAGCGATACTACGTCTTAGCAAACCATCAGAGGGCCATCGACCGTTGCCGACACACGGACAACTGCCGTAATACATCGCAGTTATTTTGCATTCTCTGTGTTCTTCCAATGTATTTATTGAATTACATTTAGTAATAAAAAAATGATGCAAAACATCGGATCAAAATCGATACTACGTCTCAAGAAACTATCAAAAGGCCATCGACCGTTGCCGACAGACCAACAAATGCCTCAATACATCCGTTAACAGACCAGTTATTTTACATGCTCTGTGTTCTTCCAATGTATATGTAAGTCTCATAAGTTTCTTTTGATATATTTACTAGAGAAAATTTATTTGAGTAAATAATCGATGTTTTTACAGATAATTTAACGTTAAGACATTCAAAACAACATAAATACGTCTCAGCAAGCAATCATAGGGCAATTGACCGTTGCCGACAGACCAACAAATGCTTCAATATATCAGGTACCAGAGCGGTTAAATGTATGTCTCATCTGTTTCTTTTGATATATTTACTATAGAAGATGTATTTAAGTAAATAATCGTTGTTTTTACAGATAATTTAACGTTAAGACATCCAGAACAAAAGGGATACGTCTCAGCAAGCAATAAAAGGGCAATCGACCGTTGCCGACAGATATTTCAATACGTCTGCGAGCTGGCCAGCTATTTGTCTTATCCGTGTGTTGTGTCTTCAATGTATTTAATGTATATATTTTAGTACATTTAATTATTATTTTTTGCAGGGACTATACAATTTGTAAATATTTATGTTTATAATTAGGTTTAATTATTTTTAGTATTTAATTGTATTATCTATATCATAGAAACATATATTAAAATAAAGTATTTGTATTTAGTACTGCGTTATTATCTAGGAAAATACTATACCTGCATTAAATTCTAGTGAAACATAATAAAATATTGTACTAAAAGTTATAAATAAATGCAGTAGGTACAGAGTACAAGATACAAAATAAATTTGTTATCTCATAACTATTTGTGAAGCAATTTAAAAATTTAAAAAAGGTTTTTGAATTACTCGAAGGCTAACGAAATCCAAGACCCCGGCCAATCTAAAAAGTTTTTTGTAAAAATCACATTTTTGTGACAAGCTTTTACTATAAACGAATCCACACTGTAAAGTGTTATCAAATGAGCCCAAACATGATTGGTGTACCTTGTTTAGTTTAAGAGTTCCTATGGTCACCTTTCGACTCCATCATCAGACTAGCGCGATAGACGATTCTATAATATTGTATTGTCATCCGATTTACATATGTATGCAAAATTTAAACAATCGGTAACCAAGAAATGGTTCAAAAACTCGCTAGATTCGACTACAGACAATAAAAGCTTGTAAAAAGACTATTTTCCATTTTGACCTGACCGGGCATTGAACCCGAGACCCTGCGATTCAAAGGCACTTGCGGTACCACTGAGCCTCAGAGGTCGTCAATTTGATAAACCTTATTGACTTTTATTTAACAGTGATAGCCGTCATAAGCTTAGCGTGCTTTTCATTATATTTTCTGGTATGTTATTATACCTACATAGGGCGAAGAACTGATGGCCGATGAGGCAAAAAGGTTCTCGAATGGCGACCACGTACCGGCAAGCGCAGCATTAGACACCCACCTACCAGGTGGTCGGACGATCTGACCAAGGTCGCAGGGAAACGCTGGATGCAGGCAGCTTCCAACCGGTCATTTTGGAAATCTTTGGGAGAGGCCTATGTCCAGTAGTGGATTTCTTGCGGCTGATATGATGATTATGATGATGATTATACTATCGATTCCATATAAAGTAAAGAAAGTATTAAATAAAGTTGTATAATGTTTTATGATTCAAAAACATCTTGTATCTACGCTTTTTAATTTGTTATTAAAACTTGCCTTAACCTTTGTCTTTTCTTCATTTTAAACTACAAATACTTTGGCTGTAACAGACCTATACATAAAAGTTTTAGTCCCGCAAATAGGCTGGTCAAGTAAAATGTTTAAATTTGAGAAATTGTGTCAGTGGGCAAGGTGGAATACATGCCTCTAAATACTGCTCATTGGTTTGTAACTTAGGCGCCGTTTTGGGATTTGATAACAATCGAACGAACATGCAATCAGCCCAGTTAAGCGAGACGGTTATCGCGAACCGAGCCGTAATAGTGTTACGTATAAATTGGAGTTGTCACCAGCGATCAGTCCAGGCCTCATTTTGAACGAATGAAATTTAAAATGATGCCCCATGATGGTATTATGTTACATTTTGTTAGTTAAAATTGGACTCTGCTGATTTGTTTATTAAAACCAGTTGTTTAAAAATCTACTTACAGAATATTTTTAGTGGGGTTGACGGCATCATGTTGAATTTGGTCTCATATTATTTAGATAACACATCACTAGTGTAGTTTAAGTAAACCAAACTCTGAAGCATAACAGCTAGATATGTGACTAGCAATTTTTATAACTAAAGGCTACCGATTAATTGCATAATAAATCGGACATATATTTTTTGCAATACAATATCCCACTGTTTTAGCTAGTCTGGGAGCCAACAAATACGTAGAAAAAACCAGCTCCTTGATAAGCAGATCATTACAGCCGGTCGAAGGAATGGGTGAAAATCGGCGAGCTCCGTGGCGCAGTGGTTATCACGCTAGACTGCGACACTAGGGTTCTCGGGTTCGATCCCCGGTCAGGTCAAGATAGAAAAAGATCTTTTTCAGATTGGCCTGGGCAATGCATAATTATCTATATATGTATTTATCATAAAATATAGTATCGTTGAGTTAGTATTCCATAACACAAGTCTAGAACTTTCTTTGAGTCTAGCTCAATCTGTGTGATTTGTACGTATATATTTATTTTTTTATATTTAATCTTAGGCGTTCCTTATTCTACCTAAACCATTGTGTCAAACGTGAACTCATAAGTTCACGTTTGGCGAAATGGCAGTTCATGTAATATATTATTTATATGTGAATTACGGGTTACTCACAACCAGTAGATCATGCGTTAGTTTTAATCAAAAAATCATGTAATAGGTATAATATATTACTTGATTTCATGACGGCTCAAGACGACTCTAGTATCGACGGTGATCAATGAAGAACTAAGGCGTCGGGGTGCCCTGTCAGTGCGTGGCAACTCATGGCTTTACGAAACTTGGTACAGTATAATATGTAGATGATAACGCATGAGCAGATACAGTTTCCGTAACAGCCGCTATAGAAATCTCTGCAACACATTTTGGGTTAAGATTTGATGAGCACAACGTACCTTACTTTGGGCTTTATAGTTCTAAGAAGTTGACCCCTTTAGGAATAAAGATGTGTGGTTATGTAATTATAGTGATATTTAAATGAATGTATAAAAGTATAAACCTAATAAGCAATAGTCGTGGTAGAGCCACGCTACCGGTAAAATGAATTGCTAGTATCACACTCCGGGGAAGTACCACACTCTCACAGAAAATCGACGTCTGAGTAGAAGCTTTATCGCTTCTATGCATCGTTCGGTGAGTAAGAGAGCCGGAGGCCCATCCTTCCCCCTCCCCTCCCCATTTCCTTCCCTTTAGTTATTGTTCTAAGCCTTCCCCCAACTCCTTGAAAGGTCGACAACGTACCAGTACACCCTGGTGTTGCAGTTGTCCATGGGCAGCGGTGATCACTTATCATCAAGTGACCCGCTTGCTTGTTTGCCGTCCTATAATATAAAAAAAGAAAAAATATACTTGACGTTTGTAAATTTTTACAGTATAAAGTATGAACGAATGAAAATCAGGTATAGTTTCAGTATAATATAATAAAAATACCAAGTATTTGGCTATCAAAATGCTAAACATTTGTATAAATGTAACTCGGGCGTAGTTCCAGTATTTGATTACAATCGAACGAGCCGCTGGCCGAGTAATAGTGTTTCGAGGAAATTGGAGCCGACACCAGTGATCAGTCCATGCCTCATTTTAGACCGGATTGAGTGCATCGCGTTAAATGATCATCGAGTGTTTTCACATGATTTAGATTTTTATATGGTATAGCAAACTAGCAAACGAGTCACCTGATGGTTAGCGGTCAGCGCTACCTATGGCCAACTGAAGCACCTGGGTGTAACGGGAGCGTTGGGAAAAGGGCATGGGGAGGAAATGGATTGAAGGTTTGCTCTCACTCACCGAACGAAGCATAGAAACGTCGATTTCTGTGAGAGTGTGGTACTACCCCGGACGAGCCGACCCATTCATGATACTAACAAAAATAAATTTTGCCTATAGCGTGGCTCTACCACAACATGAGTAATTCATGGTGTGGTAGAGCATGATGACACTAATTTTCAAACAATGTTGTCATGCCCAATTTTTACCTTCAAGTTCAAAGTCAAATAGTTTTGATGACACATAAAAGTGCTCTTTTTGAACCTTTTTTTTACAAGCTTTAATTTACATTGCTTAAGGCGCTGTGCATCAGGAGAATACCGTAAAACGTGTATTTTTTCGTCGCGCAGTTAACCTTATTTTTCTTGGAATAGTAGCATGAAAAAAATATGACGTACAGTTTAAAGATCAAAATAAATGGTTACACTAAAATATTTTCAAAAATATATTTAAAACTTAGCTAAATAAAATAGCAAAAAAGCTATATCCAGAAAAAGTTTCGTCGCGAATTACTTGATATTTTCAGCGACAACTACCAACTTTTTTATATCTATAAAAAGTATAACTGGATGAGCCAGATGGATACCTAAAAAAAATACAATATTTAGTTATAATTATTGAATTATTAAATTAAAAGTGAAAATTAACACGAAAATGGCAGACACGGGTTTGAACTGAGACTGACGACAAGTATGACAAGAGTAAAAAATATATCGCGCGATGTCCGCTACAAACGGTTAAGGGATACAGCGCCTTAACTTTCCGGATCTTTAAGACTATAATTAAATCTTAATTATATTAGTAGAATATGACCGTCTTACCCATAATCGGATAATCACACACCGCATAATTACTGGTAGGTGAGATTTAGAGTAGCTTCATTTAAACTAAAAGATTTTTCATCCTTTTTTGAAGTGAAATCTTATTTAGATGCGTTAAGTATTTTTTAAATTGGGAATAACTATTGAACTCTCTACGCTGTCACCGTTACCATAACAGACACCTCTGAATTTATCTAAACGAACCGACGATTCAAAAAATACACACGAAATTGTTCAAGTTTTTACTTCTGTTGGCACTCTCAGAGTGCCGCTGTTTTTACTTCTGTACAATAAACATGGTGGGAATATTTAAAAGCCTGTTTAATGTCAATCTCACAGCCTTTGTTCTCACAACAAATCCATACAAATATAAATAAATATATACGGACAAGTCACACAGATTGAGCTAGCCCCAAAGTAAGTTCGAGACTTGTGTTATGGGATACTAACTCAACGATACTATATTTTATAACAAATACATATATACGAGATAAACATCCAAGACCCAGGCCAACCTGTAAAAGATCATTTTCTATCTTGACCTGACTGAGGATCAAAGCCGGGCACTCTTGTGTCGCAGGCTGGCCGCTGCGCCACGGAGCTAGCCAAAAATATGTTAACTGTTATTATTGTTACGGGGAAATTGGAGCCGTCACCAGTGATCAGGCATGCCTCATTTTAGACCGGATTGAGATAATGGTATTATGTGATCATCGAGTGATATTCCACATGATTTCATTATCATCTCATCATCTCAGCCACAAGGATTCCACCGCTGGATATAGGCCTCCGCCAAGGACTTCCAATACGACCGATTGGAAGCGGCCAATAAAACGGTCGGTAATCAAACCGACAGTTTAAAAAAATATTGTGCGAATGTGGACTTCCACAAACAATGTCCCACTTGTTGTCCTGTTCCTTGTGCACCTGTTCCTGTACATTGAATGACCTGATGACAGCCAACACTAACGCCATTCAAGTGAATACTGAAAAGAAAAAATATAAAACAGGTTTGCCATTGACACGAAAAGAAGAAGAGAAAAAAATACACGTATATTTGTTCAAGTATTTACTTTTGTCGGCACTCCCGGATCCCAGACTGCCAGTGTTTTTACTTCTGTACAATAAACATGGTGGGAATATTTAAAAGCCTGTTATTAAACAGTGAAATTAGTCAATTTCACAGCCTTTATTCTCAAAACAAATCCGTACAAATAGGTTATCGGAAGGAAATCATTTTTCTCCTAAACTAAGGCATTAGGCGGAAGCGGAACATTAAATTCGAACGGTTTTATTGCGAGCTTAACATGAATGATACAATAATCCCCAAGTCGGGGAAGGATGAGTGAAAAACGACTTGGGAGTACCTTTTTACCTATTTATTTCCCTGTTTTGAGAGGCGTCCGCTAATGTTCGATACTTTTTTGAAGGTATCAAAGTATCGACTTTATACAAAGATATGATCCTTGTGACTCGTAATTAGAAATCAATTAACATCAAATTATTTACGTTGCTTTGGGAGTGTAAAAAATATTATATGTATATGCCGTGTGGTAGCATAAGTGGCAAGATACAGTCTTTATTCTGAGCATCTTCTGGTTTACTTATCTTTGATAGGTTTATGGGCGAATACGCAACTCTGTTAAAAATGTCCCTTATCTGACATCAAAAATAAATCTTAAATTTTCTCCTAAACTAAAAATAATATGAAAATATATATTCAGAAAGATTTTTATTAAGACTTTCTTAATATACATTTTCATGTTAATATGACTTTAAGTTTAAGAGAAAATTCAAGATATAGGTAGATGGCGGGGTTAGGTATCTTGTTGGCTGACTGTACATATGTATTCTAAGTTGTAGAACTCCCATTCAAACCCGCAACTATAAATTGTCACCTGGTTGTAAAGCATCTGAGTACACAGTAACACAGTCTTATTATGAAGTTAGACCACTCGCCGCAGTCAAATGAATGCAACTCGATACTGCAGTTGCCAACGAGGGAATTTCATACTAGTTGTGCTTATTCAGCTCTTTCATAGAGTCAGATATAGTGAGCGACGTATACAGGCATGTCGTGTCTCTATGAAAAGGAGCTAGCCCCTTATCGGTGTCATTGTGTGATTTTCTGACGTAAGGTTTTTGATTAAGGCGCTGTATCCCTTAACCGTTTGTAGCGGACATCGCGCGATATTTTATATATTTGTGTCATACCTGTCGTCAGTCTCAGTTCAAATCCGTGTCTGCCATTTTCGTGTTAATTTTCACTTTTAATTTAAACATTCAATAATTATAACCAAATATTGTATTTTTGTTGTTGTTTAGTTTAAGAATTCCTATGGCCACCTTTCGACTCCATCATCAGACTAGCGCGATAGACAATTCTATAATATTGTATTGTCATCCGATTTACATATGCATGGAAAATTTAAACTCAATCGGTAACCAAGAAATGGTTCAAAAACTCGCTAGATTCGACTACAGACAATAAAAGCTTGTAAAAAGACTATTTTCCATTTTGACCTGACCGGGCATTGAACCCGAGACCCTGCAATTCAAAGGCACTTGTGGTACCACTGAGCCTCAGAGGTCGTCAATTTGACAAACCTTATTGACTTTTATTTAACAGTGATAGCCGGCATAACCTTGGCTTGCTTTTCAGTATATTTTCTGATATGTTATTATACCTACATAGGGCGAAGAACTAATGGCCGATGGGGCAAAAAGGTTCCCGAATGGCGACCACGTACCACGTACCGGCAGCATATCTATTTAGCGTTGGACACCTACCAGGTGGTCGGACGATCTGACCAAGGTCGCAGGGAAACGCTGGATGCAGGCCGCTTCCAACCGGTCATTTTGGAAATCTTTGGGAGAGGCCTATGTCCAGCAGTGGATTTCTTGCGGCTGATTTGATGATGATTATACTATCGATTCCATATAAAGTAATGCAAGTGTAAAATGAAGTTGTATAATGTTTAATGATTTAAAACATCTTGTACCTACGCTTCTTATTACGTTATTTTTATTTTTTTAATAAAACTAGCCTTAATATTTGTCTTTTCTTCATTTTAAACTACAAATACTTTGACTGTAACAGCCCTATACATAAAAGTTCTAGTCCCGCAAATAGGCAGGTCAAGTAAAGTGTTTAAATTTGAGAAATTGTGTCGATGGGCAATATGGAATACAAGCCTCTAAATACTGCTCATTGGTTTGTAACTTAGGCGCCGTTTTGGGATTTGATAACAATCGAATGAACATGCAATCAGCCAAGTTAAGCGAAATGGTTAACGCGAACGGAGCCGTAATAGTGTTACGTATAAATTGGAGTTGTCACCAGTGATCAGTCCAGGCCTCATTTTGAACGAATGAAATTTAAAATAATGCCCCATGATGGTATTATGTTACATTTTGTTAGTTAAAATTGGACTCTGCTGATTTGTTTGCATAAATATCTATATATATGTATTTATCATAAAATATAGTATCGTTGAGTTAGTATCCCATAACACAAGTCTAGAACTTCCTTTGAGGCTAGCTCAATCTGTGTGATTTGTCCGTATATAATTATTTTTTTATATTTAACCTTAGGCGTTCCTTATTCTACCTAAACCATTGTGTCAAACGTGAACTCATAAGTTCACGTTTGGCGAAATGGCAGTTACAGGCAGACTTCGTACGTGAGTAACCAGTAAATCTTGCGTTAGTTTTAATCAAAAAATCATGTAATAGGTATAATATATTACTTGATTTCATAAGACGACTCTAGTATCAACGGTGATCAATGAAGAACTAAGGCGTCGGGGTGCCCTGTCAGTGCGTAGCAACTCATGGCTTTACGAAACTTGGTACAGTACAATATGTAGATGATAACGCATGAGCAGGAACAGCTTCCGTAACAGCCTCTTTAGAAATCTCTGCAACACATTTTGGGTTAAGATTTGATGAGCACAACGTACCTTACCTTGGGCTTTATAGATCTAAGAAGTTGACCCCTTTAGGAATAAAGATGTGTGGTTATGTAATTATAGTGATATTTAAATGAATGTATAAAAGTATAAACCTAATAAACAATAGTCGTGGTAGAGCCACGCTACCGGCAAAATGAATTGCTAGTATCACACTCCGGGGAAGTACCACACTCTCACAGAAAATCGACGTCTGAGTAGAAGCTTTATCGCTTCTATGCTTCGTTCGGTGAGTAAGAGAGCCGGAGGCCCATCCTTCCCCCTCCCCTCCCCATTTCCTTCCCTTTAGTTATTGTTCTGAGCCTTCCCCCAACTCCTTGAAAGGCCGACAACGTACCAGTACACCCTGGTGTTGCAGTTGTCCATGGGCAGCGGTGATCACTTATCATCAAGTGGCCCGCTTGCTCGTTTACCGTCCTATAACATCAAAAAAGAAAAAATATACTTGACGTTTGTATATTTTTACAGTATGAAATATGAACGAATGAAAGTCAGGTATAGTTTCAGCATAAAGTACTAAGTATTTTGCTATCAAAATGCTAAACATTTGTACAAATGTAACTCGGGCGTAGTTCCAGTATTTGATTACAATTGAACGAGCCGCTGGCCGAGTAATAGTGTTTCGAGGAAATTGGAGCCGACACCAGTGATCAGTCCATGCCTCATTTTAGACCGGATTGAGTTCATCGCGTTAAATGATCATCGAGTGTTTTCACATGATTTAGATTTTTATATGGTAAAGCAAACTAGCAAACGAGTCACCTGATGGTTAGCGATCAGCGCTACCTATGGCCAATTGAATCACCGGGGTGTAACGGAAGCGTTGGGAAAAGGGCATGGGGGAGGAAATGGATTGAAGGTTTGCTCTCACTCACCGAACGAACCATAGAGACGATGATGCTTCTACTCCAACGTCGATTTCTGTGAGAGTGTGGTACTACCCCGGACGAGCCGACCCATTCATGATACTAACAAAAATAAATTTTGCCTATAGCGTGGCTCTACCACAACATGAGTAATTCATGGTGTGGTAGAGCATGATGACACTAATTTTCAAACAATGTTGTCATGCCCAATTTTTACCTTCAAGTTCAAAGTCAAATATATATAGTTTTGATGACACATAAAAGTGCTCTTTTTGAACCTTTTTTTTACAATCTTTTATTTACATTGCTTAACTTTCCGGTATCTTTAAGACTATAATTAAATCTTAATTATATTAGTAGAATATGACCGACTTACCCATTATCGGATAATCACACCGCATAATTACTGGTAGGTGAGATTTAGAGTAGCTTCATTTAAACTAAAAGATTTTTCATCCTTTTTTGAAGTGAAATCTTATTTAGGCGCGTTAAGTATTTTTTCAATTGGGAATAACTATTGAACTCTCTACGCTGTCACCGTTACCATAACAGACACCTCTGAATTTATCTAAACGAACCGACGATTCAAAAAATACACACGAAATTGTTCAAGTTTTTACTTCTGTTGGCACTCTCAGAGTGCCGCTGTTTTTACTTCTGTACAATAAACATGGTGGGAATATTTAAAAGCCTGTTTAATGTCAATCTCACAGCCTTTGTTCTCACAACAAATCCATACAAATATAAATAAATATATACGGACAAGTCACACAGATTGAGCTAGCCCCAAAGTAAGTTCGAGACTTGTGTTATGGGATACTAACTCAACGATACTATATTTTATAACAAATACATATATAGATAAACATCCAAGACCCAGGCCAATCTGAAAAAGATCATTTTCCATCTTGACCTGACTGAGGATCAAAGCCGGGCACTCTTGTGTCGCAGGCTGGCCGCAGCGCCACGGAGCTAGCCAAAAATATGTTAACTGTTATTATTGTTACGGGGAAATTGGAGCCGTCACCAGTGATCAGGCATGCCTCATTTTAGACCGGATTGAGATAATGGTATTATGTGATCATCGAGTGATATTCCACATGATTTCATTATCATCTCATCATCTCAGCCACAAGGATTCCACCGCTGGATATAGGCCTCCGCCAAGGACTTCCAATACGACCGATTGGAAGCGGCCAATAAAACGGTCGGTAATCAAACCGACAGTTTAAAAAAATATTGTGCGAATGTGGACTTCCACAAACAATGTCCCACTTGTTGTCCTGTTCCTTGTGCACCTGTTCCTGTACATTGAAAAATATAAAACAGGTTTGCCATTGACACGAAAAGAAGAAGAGAAAAAAATACACGTATATTTGTTCAAGTATCTACTTTTGTCGGCACTCCCGGATCCCAGACTGCCAGTGTTTTTACTTCTGTACAATAAACATGGTGGGAATATTTAAAAGCCTGTTATTAAACAGTGAAATTAGTCAATTTCACAGCCTTTATTCTCAAAACAAATCCGTACAAATAGGTTATCGGAAGGAAATCATTTTTCTCCTAAACTAAGGCATTAGGCGGAAGCGGAACATTAAATTCGAACGGTTTTATTGCGAGCTTAACATGAATGATACAATAATCCCCAAGTCGGGGAAGGATGAGTGAAAAACGACTTGGGAGTACCTTTTTACCTATTTATTTCCCTGTTTTGAGAGGCGTCCGCTAATGTTCGATACATTTTTGAAGGTAAAAATAATATGAAAATATATATTCAGAAAGATTTTTATTAAGACTTTCTTAATATACATTTTCATGTTAATATGACTTTTAGTTTAAGAGAAAATTCAAGATATAGGTAGATGGCGAGGTCAGGTATCTTGTTGGCTGACTGTACATAGGTATTCTAAGTTGTAGAACTCCCATTCAAACCCGCAACTATAAATTGTCACCTGGTTGTATCTGAGTACACAGTAACACAGTCTTATTATGAAGTTAGACCACTCGCCGCAGTCAAATGAATGCAACTCGATACTGCAGTTGCCAACGAGGGAATTTCATACTAGTTGTGCTTATTCAGCTCTTTCATAGAGTCAGATATAGTGAGCGACGTATACAGGCATGTCGTGTCTCTATGAAAAGAAGCTAGCCCCTCATCGGTGTCATTGTGTGATTTTCTGAAGTAAGGTTTTTGATTAAGGCGCTGTATCCCTTAACCGTTTGTAGCGGACATCGCGCGATATTTTATATATTTGTGTCATACCTGTCGTCAGTCTCAGTTCAAATCCGTGTCTGCCATTTTCGTGTTAATTTTCACTTTTAATTTAAACATTCAATAATTATAACCAAATATTGTATTTTTGTAGGTATCCATCTTGCTCATTGAGTTATACTTTTTATAGACGTATAAAAGATGGTAGTTGTCGCTGAAAATATCAAGTAATACGCGACGAAAATTTTTCTGGATATAGCTTTTTTGCTATTTTATTTAGTTAGGTTTTAAATATTTTTTTGAATATATTTTGATGAAACCATTTATTTTGATCTTTGAACTGTACTTCATATTTTTTTCATTCTAGTATTCTTTGAAAAATAAGGCTAACTGCGCGGCGAAAAAATACACATTTTACGGTATTCTTCTGATGCACAGAGCCTGATCGGCCGCACACTGCTGGGATTCAGACGCTGAAATCTAAGGATAGGCCGCAGTACGTTTGACACGAGTGACTATATCTGTATTCTTGTCTATTGCACGTACTGCAGCGTCCTTCTTCAGAGTCTGAAATCTGGTTGTGTGCAGGAACTACTTTCTGCATCGTTGGCCCGAATATATATTTTTATGTCTTTTTATTAACCTTTTAGCTTTATTTGTATGTTTCTACTTTTTCACATTCTGGAGCAATTTTATTGGGGACGTTTGTATGCTAGATCACATTTCAGTTGGCAAGCGCAGTGGTTAACACGCCAGCCTGCGATCCGAGGGATCCCGGGTTTGATTCCCGGCCAGGTCAAAATGGAAAACGATCTTATTCAGATTGTTCTGGGTCTTGGATGTTTATCTAAAATATAGTGTCGTTAAGTTAGTATCCTACGACACAAGTTCACGACTTACTGTGGGGCTAGCTCAATTTGTGTGATTTTCCGTAGACATTTATTTATTTATTTTATTTATTACTTATTAATTTCAAACTTTACTTGTTTGTTTTTGTTTTTCGTGTCTATAAGTGGTCAACACTGGTGTCAGATTTTTCAAATTGCCTCAAGGCACGTGACACTAACCAACCAAACAGACCACCGGCTTGACATGCCTGCGGAAGCAAAGAAGAGGTCGAAATATTTTTATAAACTTTTGAAAGTAGGGATTCTTGTTTGATATTTTGTGTTATACATAACATAAATTTAATCTTACAACTGCATCGTGCCCATAGAAGTACTAATTTCACGTATTTCTAAACCCGTTCTTATCACTTAAGACTAGCTATAAAAATGATTACTTTCATATCATCATCATTTCGAGTAGGTGTGTAACGGAACACTTATGTTCTCGTTCATGATTCTCAAATATTAACTGGAAAACTGAAATTCAATCATAAATACAGTCCTTTGTAAATTGTTCCACAATAATTCATTATATCCATCTTATTTTGTTTGTTGTGAAGCAGAATGACATTGACAGTTTGTCTTATCTATAATTGACGCGAGGAAGAAAATTGATCTATGATCTATGAAAAGTAGAACTTAAATTAAAAATATGAAATTAAAAGTATAGTTTGACTGACTTTATATCTTTAAGTAAGAACAAGGAAATAAATAATCATGATGATAACAAAAATTTGATCAAATAATTGATAATTAGTTTATTCTTTTGTCTAGTTGAAAAAAAGTAAGCATTTTACGGATAATCGAGAGAATCGATTCAATCAAAATTAAATAAATATTAAAATAAATTAATACTCAGCGTAAAAGAAATTTAAATGGTAAAATTTATTATAATATCTCGTGATACCAGATTATGCTAATAGGTCGATTCAAGGGATTCTATAGATAGCACAGGGAACACTAATAATTAAAAGAAAGCTATGAGATTGTCTATGGAATTAAATTTGATACAAGGCACGCTGACCTTTATTTCGTTACTATTAGGGGTGAAGAAAGAGACAGGTAGTCTTGGAATGTTTTAGAAAGTTTTGGAACTAACCAATGGAAAAACTTTATTCAATTGAGAATTTAATGAAAAAGGTCTTATCGACAGGAATGAGCAAGGCAGATTAGTTATTAAATGTAGAGATATTAGTTAGATATTTGCATGAGGTTTTTAAAAAAAATATTGGCCAACGGTTTTTCAGTCGAAGTGGTGTGATTTCTGAGAACCGCACGGTAGCGAGTATAAAAGGCTACGGCGCCATTAGTCTGGGGCATTACGCATCGGGAAATTTGAAGAGTCAAGAGGAATTGCTGCCAGAACGCCACTGCAAGTTTTATTTTAAATCAAGAAAGAAGTAGTTTAAAGTGTGGGTTATCGCGTTATCTTGGCAAATTAGGATCGAAAAATCCCGCGAAGTCCCTTGCAAAAATATTTTAGCTAAGAAGCACATTGGTATCGTGTTCTGAAGTTAAAATATTGTAGATTCTTTTGAAATATATGAATATTAGCTTGTCCAGAGTAAATTCACTATAATAGTTTCATATACTGTAAAGTTTTGAATGATATTGAGGAAATGATGTTGGGGAGATCTTTGATTCTTCGAAATCTTCTCCGTATCAAATCTGAGATATCTAGTTTCTATTTGTTTGATTTTAATGTAAGTTTAGTAGAGTTTTGTGTCGAATTGGGGAATACATGGCCAAGATCAACGCTGGACCTCTATTCCTTATGAGAGCGATTGTTCTTTATGAGGGTAGCGGCCAAGTAGGAGTAAAAATAATTCGACATTGTAGCTGGTCGAATGGGCTGAAATTCCCAGCCTAGCTATGCTACTTGGGGCGTCCAGACGGCCTCTGTGCCTACGGAAACCTACGGTCCGAACGGTGCGCTAGTTTTCAGCTCCCTAGCCACTTGGGGACACGTCTGGGACCTCAAACCTTTGTTAGGGCGTGGAAGTCTCGATCCTGACCACAAGAGATGACCACAACCCAAGAGTGATAGGAATAATAGGTTCGTGGGCCCAAACTCTGGCTCCCTTTTACAGCTTAGAGATGACGGATCCTTGCTAGGAACCTAATCTATTTACCAGAGTAGGAAATCTGATTTTAGGAGCAGTCAGGCAGGTAGAATCATTAAAATAGGGCGAGGGAAGCTTCCTCAAATCTTTTTAGCTAGATTAGGGAGCGATCTCTTACACCGGAGTTCGTTCTACACACACACACACTTTGGGGATGGGGGGGACAGTAACTTAACACCTTTAGACTAGAAATTAGGGACTGATAGGGACTAGATTAGGCCCATTAACGGTTGCGTCAGGATAAGGAAAAGAGGGGTATAGGAGATAAAATTCCATTCGTTTTCACGGTAAATCCGGTGGTAGCAATATAACCATCCAAGCTGCTGGTGGGTAGGACGTTAATAATTCAAACAATTAATCTTCGACAGTAATTTTAAGTTAGATAGTCGTATCTAATATGAAAGTGAAGTTGAATGTGAAAATATGATAACAAAATGGCATAAGTTGGTTCTGTGATAGTGACAAGTGATAATGCTGACGAAATGTGCGTATTCTGATTGTGAAAGATTCAGAGAATCTGTTTCTAACAAAGGTATGAAATTCCTAACCTTAATTTTTATGTACAAGGCCCTGATATATAATGGTGTATAGAGTATCCACCTGAATGATTTGGGGATTTTCATATTGTAAAATCACATAGATTGGCCATGAACAACTAATATCATAACTTGTGACATAATCTCATAGCTACTTGACAATGGATTGAGTCGGAGTTGTCTATTTAATTACTAAATAAATACCTTCTTGATCTACCTATTTTGTTGAAAAATTCAGATTTGTTTAGTCCAGTGAGATCTCATAACTCTCTGACAATATATTATCATGATAATCATTCTCTGAAGGGGATGGTCTGTTGGTTCCATGGAAGTCATGTAAATTCTGTAAGGTTGAGATATTGACAATCCACATATATACCATATGATTCATCTAATTCTGGAATGAATAATGAATTCTGGGAGAGTAATGTTCCTTATATACTACCAAGGGCGAGTGTAAGGTTGACTCCAATCCCTATTTATTGAAATATAGGAATATTACAATCCTCACACTTAAATTTGGTTGAATCACTGAGACAAATAAGTCTGATGTAAATGTGCTTAAATACTAATAGACATTTCATCTCAATCTATCTCTTAGATCTAGAGTTAGTGCATAATAGTGCTTATACATAACAGCATGGCATAACATTTACATGCTTACATACATAGTTACATAATTCCTGAAAATAATAGGATAATGAGTAACAATTGATACAGGAAGTATTATCATGTAAGGATGCCTTTTCTACAGTGAAGGTTGAGGTATAGTTTGACTGACAAACAAATCCTTGTTATAAAACTCCATCTGAGTACCTAATACTACCTGCTTGTTGTAAATTCATAATTTGAGTTCTTTGCTTTTACACCTCCGTGGTGTTATTTCAAAGTAAATAAGTCTGAACTCATCCCAGCGAACACAATGAGAGCATAATGCTTGTGTAGCAGGTAATACGCTTGAAGACATTTAGTCTACCCTCTTGTCTCTGAATTAATAGTCAGACATAATTTTACTGACAAATTGCCTATCCTACTATTAGGTGGGAACAGGTACTATTTACTCTTTAATGGGTATCCCTATTGCTTTCCAAAAGAAATTAGCATACGGAGGAATCACGTCCAAGTCTGGATGACGAGTGGTACTCTGGCGGGCGGAAGGCGGGGCTCGACAGTAAACCGTAACACCAAAATGCTGGGTACATTCACTATAATGTATATCTACCACCACTGACTAATACATACAATGACAATATTAAACTATTACCTTAGACTTCTATCCAATATCTACAGTTGTGGACATCTATAACTCATTATAGATCAATATGGTTACTTACATTCTAATACTTACTATACATATCCGAAATTCAATACTATATCTATAAGCCGCTGGTAGAGGAACAATTTCTGTAGAATGAACCATGCTAGATAAGCAATATGCTCCTTAATGAAAATAATTAACCAACTCTTCATAAAATAAGGCAATTATATTAATGTGAAATAGCAGGCAACAGAAAATAACACAAAGTGCAATTTGAACAATATTTATTAGGAAAAACATAAGCGTACCTTACGATAAGGTTATTCTTATTTATAAGTAAAAATTAGTCATACACAAGGCCGATAGCAACCTTAGGCATAGCATAAGATAGGATTAGGCTTCCTCACCATAGGTTAAGATCAAAATCACTTCATTTAAGAAGGTCCAGGGGTTACTATGATAAAACAAGGGTTACTTCCGCTAGATATGATCATGCCATATAGATTTGAACAAAGAAACAAAACATTAATAGGGTATGTATGTTGATAAAGTAGATTAAGAGTAATACAGCTAGTATTTGGTGCAGTTAGGAATTCATAGTAAGGGTAGGCTAGAGAAAAAAAAAATACATATAGGTAGGGTACAATTTTAGTGTCCCGTGACCAGGATATCTGGTGTGATAGCTGTATTACTAGTAATAGTATTTTGATTGATTACGGCCCCAATAATCCAAAGTGTTAGCATAGCAGTGTATACATACATAGGTTAATTTGATAGTAGAAATGTTCGATTTATTGTTTTGTTTCACTGTTCAAACCCGCTTAGTGACTGGACAGGCGATTCTCCATAAGGATGGCTTCGTTTGGTCACATTTTGATGCCGAGACATGGAAAAGATGTTGTGATTTTGTTGAAATGGTTTCATGTTTTTCAATCGTGTTGGATTAAGCCACATTTCACATCACTCGAAACCGTAAGCAAAGTAGTAGGGTCGTATTTTCTGTGAGTTGTATTATATGTCAATTTAGATACCTGAAACAAATAAAATAGCTTAATAAAAAGGAAATAAATGCTTAATTTTGCTACTACGCATTTTGATATTGTGAATCTGTCATTATCTTCACGTTTGACAGTTGTCGTTGTCGTTGGTATATTAAGCAAAGATAAATAGTGTTATGCAGCCATACGAGTGAGGCTCTACACTATGCGAGAATATTTTAAGCAGATTCTTATCTCTATAGAATTAATGTTGATTTGTTTTCTGTTTGCTGGATTATGTTAACATAATTTAACAATAACAATTAGAATTTACTTAGAAATAAAAACGATTTCGTAATTATGGTAACTTTGCATAGCTACTAAACAAAATAATAGTATGAAATTATTAAGACATTATCTACGGCTATGAAAATGTTTTATATCACCGGCGCCATCTAGTGATCACTAGTTGAACTATTGATAGTACGGTTTGATATTAGTTCTAAGCATCGCGTTATTTAAATTACCTTAATATTTAAATAGATATTCCTAAATATTTATTTTTCAAAAAAAAAATTTTGCATATTGAGCTAGGTAGAAAACTACATAAAACTAAAGAAAAAATATCTACATACTAAAACATTTTATTACAAAATAATTATACCTTTTATCGTTTTAATATATTACTACGGATTTAATGCGTATATATTCGGACACTGGGATTTATTATTGAAGGAAGGGATATTGATATGTGGTTTGTTTTGGTTGTCAGATCTGACCTTACGATACGGGTAACAATTATCTGATCTTAAATCGTGCTGAAAACCTATAAGATGGTTAGGCCTCAGCGTAAACGTAAAATCCCGAGAAGGTATGGACCTCAGGATTCTAATAGGGAAAATGAAGAAGAACCAGTGATAGAACAAATACCACTTGAGGGTGAAGCTAATTTAGCTCAATCTCTAGAAGAACCAGTCATAGAACAAATACCACTTGAGGGTGAAACTAATTTATCTCAACCTCTAGAAGAATCAGTGATAGAACAAATACCACTTGTGGATGAAACTAATTTAGATCAACCTCTAACGAAAAGAAGGTGTCGGCGTATAGTAAAACCCATACGTAGAGAACAAGGTTCAAAAGAAATAGCTGTAATGCAATCTATGTTAAGGAGAACCGTAGGGTTATTGACAAGAAAGATAAACGAATTAGGAGAAGATGTGAAACGTACACGAGCAGCCTTACCGGATAATACAGAAACTAACACGAGTAAAAATATAGTGACTAATGATAATCCAGAATTAACGGAAATAAACAAGGATATGGGATCTTTACAAAAAGAAGAACAAATGCCCTCAAGTGAAAAAAAATACGTAATATGTAATGTTAAAAACATTAACTTAGAAAAACCTAAATTCGGAGAGGTGGCAACCCATCCAGTTACTTTTATAGAAGACTTGGAAACTTATTTAAAAAAGGCAGGGAAATCTGAGAATCAGTTAGATTTAATCCAAGAGTGTCTTGTAGGTCATGCCAGAGACTGGGCAAGAATCTATAAGGGACGATGGAATACATTAGAAGATTTTAAGAGGGATTTCCTCAAGGCTTATTGGGGGGAAAACGAGCAAAATGAGTTGCGTAGAAAGATTGTCCAGGGAACGTGGGATAGGACTAGTACTCCTAGCATGACTCAACACTTCCTTCATCTAACCGGTAGAGCGCGGATGCTTAGTTTCAATATGCCTGAAAAACAATTAGTTGGGGATATAATGCGGCATTATCCTAGATATGTACAGCAAGGTTGGATTACGTCCAATATTGAAACCATTATAGGAACTGCAGAATTTTTGAGGAAGATGGATGATGTACAGAAACAGGAGTTTCAGGGAAATAATGCAGTACCTAAACACACTAAAACTTGGGAATCTAAGAGAAAAACGCAACAACAAGCATATCGTCATTGGCAGAAACCTCAACAGGAGTCGCAGTCGAAACAAAATCAAACTGTAAATTCAGTCGAAAATGTAAACAGTGCGGATGCTGTAGTGTTAAACTAGAGAGGGTTGATAAAGTCTCCGGATCAACTCCGACATCAGGGGACAGGGGATATCATATGATGGTTCGAATGAATTGGAGGCCGGGTCAAGCGTTAGGGAAGTTTAGTACTGGGTCAAAATATCCCATATGTCTTAAATTAAGAGCTAACTATGACGGACAAGGATTAGGATATGGGAAATTAGACTTTGAAACGCAAGATATAGCTGGTCAAATAGTAGAGGTTTTAAAATTAAATAGTCAACACTCATTATTTGATATACATGAGGGCAGTTTAGTGTCAGCGGTTTTCGATGAAAGGGTCGAAAAATCACAGGGCAGTCGTAAATTTAAATCTGAGTTACTAGTGAACATCTTTGACGAAAAGATAGTTGCTCTCTTAGATACAGGTAGCGATATAACGTGTGTGTCAGAAGAATTTTGGAATCTTTTACTTTCTAAAAATCCTAATATACCTTCCTTACCTATTAAACCTTTCTTTATTAAAATAGCAGTAGGACAAAAAAATATAGAAATTCGTAAAATAGCTTTAGTTAAATTAGGGATAGGCCCATTTGGAAGTGACCTTTCTGTATTAATAATTCCAGGGCTTACCTCCAGCCTTATTCTTGGTTTCGACTGGATGAAGGAAAATAAAGTTTCTATTAAGTTAGACGAACATGAAAAAGGGATCGAAATATTAATAGGTCAGGAAAAGCGTCTGTTTAAGTTCCATGAGAGTCGGCAAATTAACAGTGTGGTATGTCCGGAACAGGCGTTGGAAGTGAACGAAGTAGTCGAGAGTTCGTATAAGAACATACAAAATTTAATAACTCAGTTAAAATTAAGTAATTATCAGAAAGTAGAGCTAAAAAGGGTATTATTAAAACATGCCAAGTTATTTTCATCAAAATTGGGACGTAGTAATTGTTATGAACATGTTATAACCATGGAACCTCATGCACCAATAGTGAGGAAAACTTATCCAATCCCATATGCTTATAGGGAAAAGATAGAAAATAAATTAAAAGAAATGCTAGAGCAGGGAATTATTAGTCGTGAATCCACTCCTTATTGTAGCCCATTAACATTTACTTTGAAAAAGGATGGTACAATTCGTGTTCTATTAGACGCTCGAGAAATAAATAAACATATGGTACCGGAAACCGAGAAACCTCCTTTACAGTTAGATGTAATAAATTCATTTCAGGGAGCCAGTTTTATTAGTATTTTAGATTTAAATAACGCATATTTTCAGATCCCTATTTCGAGAGATAGTAAGAAGTACACAGGGTTTTCATTTAACGGAAAGTCATATGTATACAATGTTCTACCTCAAGGATTAAAAACGTCAGTCGGAAGTTTTAGTAGGGCTATGGATTTTATATTGGGACACGAAGTTAGTGATTTTTGTGTTAATTATTTAGATGACTTAGCTATAATAACTACTGGAAGTTTAGAAGACCATCTAGAGCATTTAGATATAGTATTGGGAAAGTTAGCAAAAGCTGGGCTAACTTGTAACCTAGAAAAGTGTAAGTTTTTGTGTAGTGAAGTGAAAATGTTAGGATACATAATTTCCACTTCTGGACTTAAAACAGATCCAGACAAAATAGAATCAATTCAAAAATTCCCAGTTCCAAAAAAGTTAAAACAAGTTAGAGCCTTTTTAGGCTTGTGTAATTTCTATCGAAGGTTTATACCAAATTATAGTTTCCATATTCAACCATTGTGTGATTTACTGAAGAAAGCGAGCGCCTGGAAGTGGGGAGAAAACCAACAGGCTGCATTTGAAAAGGTAAAATCATTATTTATTAAAACTGTAGAACTAAACCACCCAGACTTCAGTAAACCATATTATTTGCAAACAGATAGCTCAGGAATAGGCTTAGCTGGGTTTTTGTATCAATTAGATAACTTAGGGCAAATAAAGATATTAGGATTTCATAGTAAACTTTTGAAAGGAGCGCAGTTAAATTGGACTGTTACAGAACAGGAATTCTATTCAATTATTTGTTGCTTAGAAAAATTTGAAACTTACCTAAGAGGATCTAAAGTAATAATTAAAACTGATCATAAAGCCTTAACCTTCGTGAAAAACTGTAAATTATATAATGCAAGGTTAGCTAGATGGATTAACTATTTGGAACAGTTTCAGTATGAGGTACAGCATGTTAAGGGGAGAGATAATATAGTAGCGGATATTTTATCCAGGTATCCACCTGTAAATGATATTTTGCAGGAAG
Organism: Elegia similella; assembly: GCA_947532085.1. Lineage (NCBI taxonomy): Eukaryota > Metazoa > Arthropoda > Insecta > Lepidoptera > Pyralidae > Elegia > Elegia similella. The sequence continues at coordinate 9,435,884 of OX383933.1, forward strand.
ATAAACATGATTTGCCCAAAATATCTTATACTGAGGTTAGGCCAAATAGGGAATTACTAAGTAAATTGAAAGAAATGTCTAAATTGCAACAGGATGACTTAGAGATCAGTAAAATAATTTCAGAATTAAGAAAACAGGGGGTAAATAGTCAGTCTAATTCAACGCTTAAAAGATATATGTTGAAAGATGGGTTGTTATATTTTTTACCAGATGGAATAGTAAATCAAGTCCTTTATTTACCTCAAATGCTAAGGGAGGAGGTTATCTGGCAAGTTCATATAGAAATGGGACATTAAGGGGCATATAAAATTATTAAATATATTAGAGATAGATTTTATTGGAGGGGACGAGGTCAAAAGTGTGTTGAAGGGTTGTCATGATTGTCAGATTTCAAAGAGCGATACGGTTAAGCTTGTAGGGCCCTGTCAATCAATAATATCTAAAAATATAGGAGATTTAGTGATGATAGATTTATATGGCCCTTTACCCAGTGGGAAATTTGGAATGAACTATATCTTAGTGATTCAGGATTCATTTAGTAAATTTGTAAAATTATTTGACCTTAAGAAAGCAACAGCGGTTTCAGTTATTAATAAGACTAAACAATTCTTTAAAATAATTAAGCCTAAGGCTATTATGTCAGACAATGGGTCTCAGTTTGCTAGCAGGTTGTGGAAGGAAACTATGAGTCAGTATGGTGTTAGGGTTATTTATACAACAGTTAGAAACCCACGTCCAAACACAACGGAGCGAGTGAATAAGGAGTTAGGCAGACTGTTCAGAACCTATTGTAGTGCGACTGTGTTGCCAAAAATAGAAATATTATATAATAACACACTTCATGAGAGTACTGGGTTTACACCTTGTGAGATTTTGTATGGTGAATCTACAAAACTAACTTTTGATGAGGAAATTGGTGTTGACTTAAGAACTCAGACTGTGGATTCTATTAGGGAAAAGGTTAGAGAGAACTTGCAGAAGGCAAGTCGGGTACGGATTGACAAGTTTAATAGAAGATACAGAATTATACAATACCAGATAGGAGATTTAGTTAAATTAAGAAGGTTAAATAGATCAGATGCTAAGATGAAAATAACAAAGAAGTTTGAGCCGTTATATGAAGGACCATATGTGATTGCAGCCAACCCTTATAAAAATGTCTATCTGTTGGTTGATCCGGTGACAAATAAAGAAAGAGGAAAGTTTAACACTATACATCTGTCGAGGTATTATAAGTGATCATAGATGAAAATTAAAATTGTAGACAAAAGTTTAGGAGAATGTGAGGAACATACAGTTATAATTTAATTAGTTGAAATGTCTAAAAGTTATCAAATATAAGTTTTCCCTCACATTAGTATACATGTACATGAGAAATTTATTATAAAAAAGTTATGTTTTGGTTTAATTTTGATCTTTATATTTTTGTATTAGCTAATTAAGGTTGAATATTGTAATTTGAATAAGAATCATTTAATAAGAATTAATAAATAAAGTTCAGGGGTAGATTTGTGTAGAATCTGGTGGACTTAGGGAAAAGCCTATCTGACATTATGGGAATTAGCTCGCTTGAGTAAAAAGAAAAATTGCCATGCGCAAGAGGAAATTCAAAACGCTCTTGGCTAGCTGAAAAGATACTCTCATACATGCATATTTTCTATAGGAAAACCTGGAATATACTATTGTTTAAATTAAATTTAAATTAACGAACATAACATAAAGTAAATAAACTCTGTTAAGTTGAATTTTTAAGGTCAGGGTGAAGTAAAAATACTCAGGGTTAATCGTAAGGTCAGATAGAGGGGAGTTGTGGCGGCTTTTCTGGGGGGGAATTTTAATATAAAATAGTTATATACATAAAATAATTAGATTGAATAAGGAATATGTAGTGAAAGTGTGAAAGTTAAAGTGATAGTGTTCAAAGTAAAGTGATAGTGTTCAAATTAAAGTGAAGTGTTCGGTTTAGGTGCTGTACACTGACGGTTATGTAATAGTACCACTCATTACAAGAAGGGTTAGGATGTGATAACTAAAGCGAACCATTTACTTGTATCATGTGCTGATGTTTGTTTTCTTTAATATAAATTTAGTACTATGAGTCCAACTACAGTAATTTAATCCAAGTATTCGAATTTGTCTCAAAACAACTAAGATATCTTTAGGCAATACATTATGTAGTAAAAGGTCATACATAATGGTCCTCATACTTACATGATAGGTACCTTAAATGTTTACAAGGTATGGCATAGTAAATCTTTTAGAAAGAGTAAAACATATTTTTATTCAAATAGATTCACTAATTATAAATAAGGCTATAACATTTATGTCACAGTTCACACTTAGGTCACATTCCGACGATGACTTCTTATAGGCTCTTCAGATCTTTCAATATATGTAGGACTTGATTAGATTTCTCGTAGCATTACATAGATCTGCACAGATAGATGCTTATTCAGGTTATCTGAAACAATAGAAGTAGGGTTATGTTTATATATTTTTACAACAATTTGATCAAGAAGTTAATGTAAATCATTAAAGGAGTCGCATTATTGAAGGATGTATCTTTATGACGAGTCATTGGGTAGTTTTATGTACTTTTATATAGAGGTTAGGTTGAATAGATAGTAGGAATAAGTTATTTCTAGGTTAGTATCACAATAGTATTGTAAACTGTTACTTTCATGAGTTTATAGATAGGAAGGCATTTATATGCTCAACATAGCTCTCTTACTACTATTCCTACTGTGTTATTGAAAAGATTTAACGATAAAAGGGTCCATAAATACTTACGATTGTTAAAGCGTATTGTTCTGAATACATTGATATTGGTTATCCATTTGTACCATTTGATGCGGCGAGGTATATTATATTAACACATTATAGGTTGGTTAGAGATCGTACATGCGTTAATTCCTTGAATAATCAGGTATTTACTATGATTTGTTGATTAATTTCATTTGACCACAAACTAAATGGGGATCCAAGTTTCATTTGACGACGGCCATGTTGAAAATGACATAGGATGTTTAGATAGTCTGTTCAGAAATCAGAAATCAATCGATGCGATGCTTTTAGGGGGACTATTTTTGTGACACTTGTCTTCGGGTACATTTGATATAGATGAATCGCTCGTTTGCGGACAGCATCATTTCGAGAATAGCACTTCTGTATACTTCGCGAGCATAACTATTCTAAAAGGCGGGATATTTAAATTTTCGGAAACACGGTAATAGACGTAGGTACTCTGTAGTAATATTATAGCAGATAGTAGGTAGTCCAGCGTATATGAATTAGAGGTATCCAACCACAGAGATAATTTTCAACCGACTTTAAAGAAAAAAAAGGAGGAGGTTCTATGTTTGACTGAATGTTTTATTATAAATGATAGCTCGAAACGGCTGTACAAATTTTGATGGTATTTGGTGTAATGGTGGTTGGCGCTCTAAAATTGGCCTAATATTTTACCCGGCTACTTAAGGGGGCGGTGGTATGAGATTCGCCAGGTTTATTATTAGTTATAAAAAAAAAATTAAAATCAATTAAAATAAATTAAAATAAATTCAAAAAAAAAAATTCAAATAAATTCAAATTAATTCAAATAAATTCAAATAAATTCAAATAAATTCTAATAAATTCAAATAAATTCAAAAAAATTAAAATCAATTCAAATAAATTAAAATAAATTCAAATTAATTCAAATAAATTCTAATAAATTAAAATAAATTCAAATAAATTTAAAATAAATTAAAATAAATTCAAAAAAAAAATTCAAATAAATTCAAATTAATTCAAATAAATTCAAATAAATTCTAATAAATTCAAATAAATTCAAAAAAATTAAAATCAATTCAAATAAATTAAAATAAATTCAAATTAATTCAAATAAATTCTAATAAATTAAAATAAATCCAAATAAATTTAAAATAAATTAAAATAAATTCAAAAAAAAAAAATCAAATAAATTCAAATAAATTCAAATAAATTAAAATAAATTGAAATTAATTCAAATAAATTTAAATAAAAAAAAAAAAAATATATACAGATTAGTCCAAAAATATTTAGTTAAAATGTTATAAATTCAAATAATTATTTTTTCATTTAAGTAGATTTGATTTAAATTCATTCAATTCATGTCTAGTCACGTAGATCTTGCAGTCTACGCGGCTCACGCAGTTCCTAAGGTTTACGCGCTCATGCAGTTCATGCGGATTATGCGGGTCATGCAAATTATGCGGATTACGCGGATCACGCGGTTCATGCGGATGACGAGGAACTTGTGGTTCATGCGGAGCATGCGGGTCATGCGGGTCAACATGAGTGAAATGATATACTTATTTATTGATTATTTTACATATTTAATGGAAATATATTATATTGTTGCAAGTGATCTGGTGAAGCGCTGATGTATTCTTGGCAAGAATGATTGAGTATGAAGGAATGAACTTGGTGGTTAGAACAGGGATGGGGAAAAGGGAAGGGGGAATAACGTCTAGGAAGGGCCTTGGTATACCAGATGTGAAGCCAGATTACCACTGTTATTTGCCCAAGACCTTGAATATACACATCACAAACGAGTTTTATACGGGGGGAATATTGGTGTTAGGGTAAATTTTAAATTTTCAGAGACATTTCTCTTGGAAATAATCCCAAGTGTTATAACACCCGTATGAAACTCCACACTCTACAAGAAGCTGAGAGCTACTACAAATTCACACTACACACTCTCCAAGGCGATGTTAAGATTTGCTTGAGCGAAAGTTTTGAATATGACTTTTAGGTATGGCTTACAAAGGTCATTCTCCTTAAAGGCAGATCAGATTCTTGGAAGGATACTTATGGCGGATATAGTTTTGATTGTAAGGTAGAATCAATTCATATGCCCATAATAGGACCACTAGGGTCAGTAGCCTCACAACCTACTCCATCCTGGACGTTGATCTATAACTTGAGAAGGGTAATTGTCGGTTATAAATAAAGGTATTAGTTCAAATCCGTAGCTTTGGTGATGAAAAACATGTCCTTGGTTTAAATACACTATACACTAGCTTAAGGACACACATACACAGATGAGGGCTACACCATTTGAAGGTTTTGGGAGAATAATATTTTGGAAAAGGGGGGGAATTGAAAAAAAAGGGGTTGTTTTGCTTATATTTAAATAATTAACATATATAGTAATATTTGAGAATTTAATTTAAAATTTAAATTTGGTAAAATTTAAACTCCAGGTCCTTTGAGAAAGTCGCTTTCGTCTAAATTTGAAGGGTCGGCTGTAACGGAACACTTATGTTCTCGTTCATGATTCTCAAATATTAACTGGAAAACTGAAATTCAATCATAAATACAGTCCTTTGTAAATTGTTCCACAATGGTTCATTGTATCCATCTTATTTTGTTTGTTGTGAAGCAGAATGACATTGACAGTTTGTCTTATCTATAATTGACGCGAGGAAGAAAATTGATCTATGATCTATGAAAAGTAGAACTTAAATTAAAAATATGAAATTAAAAGTATAGTTTGACTGACTTTATATCTTTAAGTAAGAACAAGGAAATAAATAATCATGATGATAACAAAAATTTGATCAAATAATTGATAATTAGTTTATTCTTTTGTCTAGTTGAAAAAAAAGTAAGCATTTTACGGATAATCGAGAGAATCGATTCAATCAAAATTAAATAAATATTAAAATAAATTAATACTCAGCGTAAAAGAAATTTAAATGGTAAAATTTATTATAATATCTCGTGATACCAGATTATGCTAATAGGTCGATTCAAGGGATTCTATAGATAGCACAGGGAACACTAATAATTAAAAGAAAGCTATGAGATTATCTATGGAATTAAATTTGTTACAAGGCACGCTGACCTTTATTTCGTTACTATTAGGGGTGAAGAAAGAGACAGGTAGTCTTGGAATGTTTTAGAAAGTTTTGGAACTAACCAATGGAAAAACTTTATTCAATTGAGAATTTAATGAAAAAGGTCTTATCGACAGGAATGAGCAAGGCAGATTAGTTATTAAATGTAGAGATATTAGTTAGATATTTGCATGAGGTTTTTAAAAAAAATATTGGCCAACGGTTTTTCAGTCGAAGTGGTGTGATTTCTGAGAACCGCACGGTAGCGAGTATAAAAGGCTACGGCGCCATTAGTCTGGGTCATTACGCATCGGGAAATTTGAAGAGTCAAGAGGAATTGCTGCCAGAACGCCACTGCAAGTTTTATTTTAAATCAAGAAAGAAGTAGTTTAAAGTGTGGGTTATCGCGTTATCTTGGCAAATTAGGATCGAAAAGTCCCGCGAAGTCCCTTGCAAAAATATTTTAGCTAAGAAGCACATTGGTATCGTGTTCTGAAGTTAAAATATTGTAGATTCTTTTGAAATATATGAATATTAGCTTGTCCAGAGTAAATTCACCATAATAGTTTCATATACTGTAAAGTTTTGAATGATATTGAGGAAATGATGTTGGGGAGATCTTTGATTCTTCGAAATCTTCTCCGTGTCAAATCTGAGATATCTAGTTTCTATTTGTTTGATTTTAATGTAAGTTTAATAGAGTTTTGTGTCGAATTGGGGAATACATGGCCAAGATCAACGCTGGACCTCTATTCCTTATGAGAGCGATTGTTCTTTATGAGGGTAGCGGCCAAGTAGGAGTAAAAATAATTCGACATTGTAGCTGGTCGAATGGGCTGAAATTCCCAGCCTAGCTATGCTACTTGGGGCGTCCAGACGGCCTCTGTGCCTACGGAAACCTACGGTCCGAACGGTGCGCTAGTTTTCAGCTCCCTAGCCACTTGGGGACACGTCTGGGACCTCAAACCTTTGTTAGGGCGTGGAAGTCTCGATCCTGACCACAAGAGATGACCACAACCCAAGAGTGATAGGAATAATAGGTTCGTGGGCCCAAACTCTGGCTCCCTTTTACAGCTTAGAGATGACGGATCCTTGCTAGGAACCTAATCTATTTACCAGAGTAGGAAATCTGATTTTAGGAGCAGTCAGGCAGGTAGAATCATTAAAATAGGGCGAGGGAAGCTTCCTCAAATCTTTTAGCTAGATTAGGGAGCGATCTCTTACACCGGAGTTCGTTCTACACACACACACACTTTGGGGATGGGGGGACAGTAACTTAACACCTTTAGACTAGAAATTAGGGACTGATAGGGACTAGATTAGACCCATTAACGGTTGCGTCAGGATAAGGAAAAGAGGGGTATAGGAGATAAAATTCCATTCGTTTTCACGGTAAATCCGGTGGTAGCCATATAACCATCCAAGCTGCTGGTGGGTAGGACGTTAATAATTCAAACAATTAATCTTCGACAGTAATTTTAAGTTAGATAGTCGTATCTAATATGAAAGTGAAGTTGAATGTGAAAATATGATAACAAAATGGCATAAGTTGGTTCTGTGATAGTGACAAGTGATAATGCTGACGAAATGTGCGTATTCTGATTGTGAAAGATTCAGAGAATCTGTTTCTAACAAAGGTATGAAATTCCTAACCTTAATTTTTATGTACAAGGCCCTGATATATAATAGTGTATAGAGTATCCACCTGAATGATTTGGGGATTTTCATATTGTAAAATCACATAGATTGACCATGAATAACTAATATCATAACTTGTGGCATAATCTCATAGCTACTTGACAATGGATTGAGTCGGAGTTGTCTATTTAATTACTAAATAAATACCTTCTTGATCTACCTATTTTGTTGAAAAATTCAGATTTGTTTAGTCCAGTGAGATCTCATAACTCTCTGACAATATATTATCATGATAATCATTCTCTGAAGGGGATGGTCTGTTGGTTCCATGGAAGTCATGTAAATTCTGTAAGGTTGAGATATTGACAATCCACATATATACCATATGATTCATCTAATTCTGGAATGAATAATGAATTCTGGGAGAGTAATGTTCCTTATATACTACCAAGGGCGAGTGTAAGGTTGACTCCAATCCCTATTTATTGAAATACAGGAATATTACAATCCTCACACGTAAATTTGATTGAATCACTGAGACAAATAAGTCTGAAGTAAATGTGCTTAAATACTAATAGACATTTCATCTCCATCTATCTCTAAGATCTAGAGTTAGTGCATAATAGTGCTTATACATAACAGCATGGCATAACATTTACATGCTTACATACATAGCTACATAATTCCTGAAAATAATAGGATAATGAGTAACAATTGATACAGGAAGTATTATCATGTAAGGATGCCTTTTCTACAGTGAAGGTTGAGGTATAGTTTGACTGACAAACAAACCCTTGCTATAAAACTCCATCTGAGTACCTAATACTACCTGCTTGTTGTAAATTCATAATTTGAGTTCTTTGCTTTTACACCTCCGTGGTGTTATTTCAAAGTAAATAAGTCTGAACTCATCCCAGCGAACACAATGAGAGCATAATGCTTGTGTAGCAGGTAATACGCTTGAAGACATTTAGTCTACCCTCTTGTCTCTGAATTAATAGTCAGACATAATTTTACTGACAAATTGCCTATCCTACTATTAGGTGGGAACAGGTACTATTTACTCTTTAATGGGTATCCCTATTGCTTTCCAAAAGAAATTAGCATACGGAGGAATCACGTCCAAGTCTGGATGACGAGTGGTACTCTGGCGGGCGGAAGGCGGGGCTCGACAGTAAACCGTAACACCAAAATGCTGGGTACATTCACTATAATGTATATCTACCACCACTGACTAATACATACAATGACAATATTAAACTATTACCTTAGACTTCTATCCAATATCTACAGTTGTGGACATCTATAACTCATTATAGATCAATATGGTTACTTACATTCTAATACTTACTATACATATCCGAAATTCAATACTATATCTATAAGCCGCTGGTAGAGGAACAATTTCTGTAGAATGAACCATGCTAGATAAGCAATATGCTCCTTAATGAAAATAATTAACCAACTCTTCATAAAATAAGGCAATTATATTAATGTGAAATAGCAGGCAACAGAAAATAACACAAAGTGCAATTTGAACAATATTTATTAGGAAAAACATAAGCGTACCTTACGATAAGGTTATTCTTATTTATAAGTAAAAATTAGTCATACACAAGGCCGATAGCAACCTTAGGCATAGCATAAGATAGGATTAGGCTTCCTCACCATAGGTTAAGATCAAAATCACTTCATTTAAGAAGGTCCAGGGGTTACTATGATAAAACAAGGGTTACTTCCGCTAGATATGATCATGCCATATAGATTTGAACAAAGAAACAAAACATTAATAGGGTATGTATGTTGATAAAGTAGATTAAGAGTAATACAGCTAGTATTTGGTGCAGTTAGGAATTCATAGTAAGGGTAGGCTAGAGAAAAAAAAAAAAATACATATAGGTAGGGTACAGGTGTCACGGTCAATCGACCATGCACACCCTGGTGTCAGAGTTCTTCGGAACCACCTCTCGGCCTCTGACGTGGTTCCTTTAACTACTACCAGATGGCAGGACCACCGGCTTAACGTGCCTTCCGAAGCACGGAATCATCTTTATTATCAGATAATCAGGTGATTCACGCCTGCATGTCCTAACCAAACTGGAAACAACTAAACAAAGTATGCTTCCGGAGGGAATCGAACCCACGACCCCCGGGTCAACAGGCAAACGCCTTAACCACTGGACCACGGAGGCTGTCATAAAAAATAATAAATGCTTATTAAACCAATTCTAGTTAAAATATGTCTTGCACTTATCCCTCCGTACAATGTTCAACATTGAAAGAACGAGACAAAACATATTTTAACTTTATAGGCTTAATAAACGTTTGTTATTTTATATTTATATGGGGGTTAGTAGCTATTACCTATTATGATAATGTTGTTGAAGCCAACAGTATCATGAAAATTTGTATTATGTTGCAAGATATGTCAATTATTTTGCAATAGTTTCATGTTGTCAGTTTCAAAAAATTTCATGTTCCTGTTTGCTTATATTTATTATAATTTCTTTTTATGAGGTGGATAGAATTACTTCCAATTATTGTTTCTGAAATTAGCGACCATATCCTTTGTGAAAAAAAAAACGCATGAAAACTCGAAAACACGCGTTTTCCCAAACATAAGACTAATCTAGATCGTTTACCCCCGAAAACTCCCATATATCAAATTTCAGCAAAATTGTTAGAGGCGTTTCCGAGATCATAGAAATAAATGTATATACATCCTCTCTCCCCTCTGATCTGATTGTGAGTAGACGTGTTGCGTGATTTTAAGTTAACTTTGTGCAAATAACCCTAGCCAGTGCAACCAATAGAGATAATTAACCTCATCACCTTAAGTGCGATATTCGGATTCAAGTTCAATAAATCGGAACTAAAATATTCCACTATTCTCACACGCACGGGCCGGCCACGGAATGGTATAGCGAGCGCAGCGTCCCGCCGTCACCTCCGCGAAAAGAAACGGTTGCATTTTTCGTCTCTTTCATCGCACGATAAAGCTGCTGAGCGACAAGCTACAACGCGTTACGGACTACGAGCTACTCCATGATGTGTCGGCGCGGGCGCGCGGGGCGGAGTAACTAAGCCTATTAGCCTGCATAATACCAACGTGTCGTAGCACTCGTAGCGCATAGACGATTGCATTGCGTCACCATCTTCGTTGTTGCTACGAAGGTCTACGGCGAACCGGACTGTCACCTGCGCTACGACGAACAAGTAATTATTGTAAAGATACTCAACTATAATATAACATTATTTCAATTATACACGCTACGCCGATTGTAATACATAATTGTGATGTTGAAACGTACTCCACCGCATACACCTAACTCCGCCTCTGCGCCAAATGTTTACACTTTGGAGACAGACGCACTTGTGAAACAGACTTCAAATGAAAATATAACCCTGAGAAGCTTTAAACGCCCTCGCGACGAGTTTGCTGAATTAAAAGAGTACATACTGGATATTGTAACTGCATCTAATCAAGATCAGAACGCTAAACTCAACACTTTTATTAATACAGTATCGGAGATCAAGGAACAAAATAATGACATACGCAGTTCAGTTGAATTTGTATGTGCGAAGTATGATGAGATAGCCACGAGACTGAACACAGTAGAGGAAGAACGCAAATGCGATCGCACGTACATAAAAGTGCTTGAGTCAAGGGTCGAGTACTTGGAACGTCAGATAAAATCCTCATCTATCGAACTGCGTAATGTTCCAGCCCAAAAGAACGAGACCAAGGAGGATTTAGTAACGCTTGTTAAGGCCTCTGGGACGGCGCTGGATATTTGCGTGGAGCCTTCTGATATCAAAAACGTATACAGAGTGCATGGGAAGATTGAGGCCAGCAGACCGATAGTTGCTGAGCTAAACAGCGTCGTGCTGAAAGAAAAACTTTATTAGAGCAGTGAAAACTTTCAACAAAAGTAATCCGGAAAACAAGTTCTCGACTTCGCATTTAAAATTAAGCGGGCCATCTAAACCTGTCTACTTATCTGAAAGCCTGCCTGCCAAAACAAAGAAACTATATTATTTAACAAGAAATGCGGCATTGGACGGCGGATTCAAGTTTTGTTGGATTTATAATGGCAGGGTTTACCTTCGCAAATCTGAAGGGACACCAAGGATACTTATAGGCAGTGAAGAGGATCTGAATACTGCAATTACGCAATAAATTCCATTGGTTTGTCTTTTCTCCTAGTTGATAATTATCTTTAATTCATACAATATTTTTCTTTAGTTTATATTGGTTTTACTAAAAACATATACTAATAATCTCTGAAAACACACCACAGACATATTGTAATATAATTATATAATAATACACTTCGGCGAACATCACAAGTCGTAATAAAATTCATTAAAATCTAATAGTTACCGGAAACACATTATCATCCACCATAAAAATCTTCTGTACAACATAAATATCATTATCACATTTTTAATTTTAAATTATATTTTTATATAATTTTAAATACTTACACAATGGACGATATTCTAACCGAAATAGATGAAGTTTCAATATCTAAGGCATTAACATGTAGTCCCGAACAAGTATCAAGTCTAATACAAAACCCAAATACCAATTTAACTGCACTAAGTCAGAATATACGTAGCATCTCGGTTAACTTTTCTCAATTCTTGATATTATTAGCTAGATTGGACATAGATCTAGACATAATAGTGCTGAACAAATGAAGGCTTATTCACAACCCCATTATTCCTAGCTTGGAAGATTATACATTTTACCTCAGTACTAACAATACCTTACAAAATGATGGGGTGGTTATATACGTCAATAACTCTTTTTCAAATGTGGTAACTATGTCCTACAATCTACTTGACTCAAACAACGTAATCATTTGAATGGGCCTACATACAGTTATAATAGCAATATATCGTTCGCCATCTTTCCGAGTAATTACAAATTTTCTACGATCTCTGGATGATACCCTCACCAAGTTAAGTTCATTCAAAAACATAATTATCATTGGTGACATAAATATTAATATAGCAAATAGTACTGATGAAGACGCTTGCAGATACTTAAATCTCTTAGCATTTCACGGCATTCTTCCTGGGCACAGTTTTCCAACACGTGAAAACTCGTGTCTAGATCACGTTATGCTCAAGACAAGTTCCTCTGCTTTGACCTTGGTAGCTGACACTCTAATTACCGATCATCAACCAGTGTTACTAGCTCTCTTAATTAAAAAACAAAGTAAACCCGAGACGAAACAATTCAATATTAACTATTCGAAACTTAATTCTGAAATTAACAATCTTGATTTCTTCCCTTTGTTAGAGTCATGTGATCCCGACTTCGCAGCAACCTATTTAATTGACAATTTGAATAGCTGTATCAGATCTAGCTCAATAATAACTTCTATTTCATGCCGCAAGCGACCAATAAAACCTTGGATAACTCCAGGATTAGTGAGATGTATGCAGAATCGGGACAACATGCACAAAAGCCTTAAACTTAACCCAAATAATGATACACTTAAAATAACTTACAAGCGATATCGGAACTATCTATGTAACTAAACCAAAAAGTTAAAAAGATTGCACGACAAGGAAGAGATTAAGAAAGCTGGTTCAAACTCCAAAAAACTCTGGGAGGCAATTCGCAAGGCAACTGATATGAACAGGCGAAGTAATCAATCTGAATCTCTTTTATCTATTAAACCGACTCCGGAAGAATCTGTCGACCTTGTAAATAAATATTTTTCTACTGTTGGCGAAACATTGGCATCGAAGATCACAACTAAGTTCCCACCTGTAATCTTAGCCGCATCCTCACCTGCAGCAACCTCTTTTGTACTAACAAAAATAGATGTAACAGAGATTTATAGCATTATTGATTCCTTAAAAACAGATGCTGCACCGGGATGGGACAATATTTCTTCTAAAATACTCAAAAAATTCAAAAAGCAATTAGGACCAGCCATTACACATATATGTAATCAGTGCATTAGTAAGGGTACTTTTCCTCGATCATTTAAGATTGCTGTGGTACATCCGATTTACAAATCTGGCGAAAGCGACATTCTTGACAACTTTCGTCCCATTTGTATATTGACGGCACTTTCTAAAATCCTGGAACGCATTATCTATAACGCATTAATTAAATACCTGGAGCGAAACGCCCTTTTGTCCAAAAATCAATTTGGTTTCCGACCTAATATATCTACCTCACAGGCCGTTGACTCGGTTGTTGATAGTGTAGCCAAGGCATTAGACTCCAAGCTAAAATGTATCGTTATGTCTCTGGATTTTAGGAAGGCCTTCGATACGGTCTTGATTCCACTACTAATAAATAAGTTGGAGAATATGGGTATCAGAGGCACACAACTCAATATGTTTAGAGAATACCTAAGTGATCGCATCCAGCGCGTCAAAATTGGCAAGTTCATAAGCCGCGATCAAAAGGTGACTTACGGAGTACCGCAGGGGAGTATTCTGGGTCCTTGTTTGTTCTTAGTTTATATGAATGATCTGTGCAACCTCCCTTTGCAAAATGGTAAAATAGTGTCTTTTGCGGATGACACAGCCCTTATTTTCACCGGTAAGACTTGGACCGAAACTTTCAGATATGCTCAAACAGGATTTGATCGGGTAAAAGAGTGGCTTGACGATAATTCATTGACACTAAATGTCGATAAAACAAACTATATAGCTTTTACTATTAGAAATATTAATCGGCCTAATTCTGCTGAACACTGTTTAATTGCAGATAATCACAGATCTTCATCTTGCATTGAATAAATCATGTCACTGTCCCAGAATAGAAAGTAAGAACTCCATTAAATACCTTGGTATCACAATTGACCAACACCTAAGCTTTGAACCCCATATTGCCTTACTATCTAAACGTATTAGAAAACTTATATATGTGTTTAAAAATTTACGCTATATATCAGACGCAAAGGTCCTTCGTATGGCGTATACACGAAATATATACGAATTTTGTGGAGTGCATACAGTTAGGCAGCTCTTTGTCCTCGCGGCAATAATGCAACAACATGCCCGTCTACCCTACATACCTCAATTAGCAATTAGGAATGATAGGCTCAGAGTTCCACTTCCTGTTATAGAGACTGAATTCATGAAAAGATTTTTCTTCTATCTTGGACCTTATTTGTACAAAAAAATTCACTCGCAGCTGTCTATCTATGCCCTTAATAAATTTAATTGTAAAAAAACTGTAAGTGTATGGCTACAATCACTCACATATGATGAAACCGAAAATTTAATGGTATCTATTGCCTAACCTAATAATTTTAGCGTTGTCACTGTATAGATCACTACAGACAATTGTTAATTAACTGTATTTGCAACCTTGCATATAATTAGGGTATATCTGGGGTATATGTATTGAGGTGCTGGATGGAGTGGCTTACTCAGTCATATACCTAACTTTTCACACACCTATATGCAACCATTTCCAAGAGTATATACATTCCACACACCCCACGTTCTACCTTTAAAAGTTATATAATACTAAAGTATATTAGTATAGCTTACATAGACTATATTTACAATGAAATATTGGGAGAGACCTGGCGACCCGTAACACAGGATCTATGGAACCTAGTACGGGCACCAGTTCTCCACAATTACCTGTAATTCTATACTAGTACTGCATAGTACTATTAACTCCTGTTTATATTGTCTCACTTCATATTTTGTTAATTGTGGGGAAAAATAAATAAACTTCATTATTATTATTAATATACATATAAATAAATATTTAACAATTAAAAGATTAATATGAATGATGGATAGGATGAAATCTTGCAACCATTTCCAACTTTTAAAGTGTAATACCTTGAGACTTATAATGAACAACTCTCAGTTCTCTCAATCCTCCTATTCTATCATATTCCCGGCATCCAAGCTGAAGTGCTTTGGAGCCCGGAGTCAGCTAAATAAAGAATTAGAGGCTATCATTCAATTAAAGTATCATAAATAAATATTGGTAATAACCAATATTTATTACAGCGGAAGATTTGATAGTAATAACTATCAAATCTTCCGCTATCCCCAATTTCACCAACTTTTATTTAAGTTGCAAAGAATCTTGTATGCATGTTTTTTTGGGTAAAAAAAGGTAATAACCTTATATCTGACAAAACATAGTTAAACAATGCATTTTTGCGAAAAACTACTCATCATACGGGAGGTATAACGTCATAAAGTTTTCTCCAGTCTTTTTTAATTTTTCACGAAGATTTTTTAGTATTTTCTTCATATTAATAAACCTTCTGAAAAAAAAAACACGACATTACAAGAATTAGCTAAAAAGGTCCGGCTATTCACACGTAATGCAATGGCCAAAGGAAATAAGGGTTTTGATATATATAGATTTATGTTTTTAATAATAAAAATCTCGATGACATGCAGTACAGTGCTTATATGAGAAAGAATGAAGGGTTGTATGTACTTCTCTTACTGCGAAAATTATAACTATTACGTGTCTGTCATGTATCCGTCTTACGAATTTTCGATCAGGCCACGTGTCCTGACGCGAGTTTACCATTTTATTACCTATCGCAAAAAGTGCATGTTGCGACTTTCTAGATGGGTCACTGCATTCTCCGATCAACCCCAGAATCACAGCAAGAGAAACAGTAAGCACTGACCTTGGATCCAGGTGGACAGGGCTCTGGGAAGAAATCGCCTGCGGCAGGCCTCGTGGCGGCTGGCTGGCAATTTCCCGGGCTTGAACTGTATTCCTTTTCTTACTGCTGACACTAGTGGTACACCAACACACACGCACGGGTTGTTTTCGGCCAGCGAAAGTCCTTAGATGTCGTTATTTTTGGAAATTATATCAGCGCAAGCGACGCGCTCCACAAGACTCGATCGCCATATTTTTACGACTGTCTCGGCGACCAATCACAGGCCGTCATGGCGAATTAGGAAGTATGGAGGGGGGAACGGAAGCAGGACACAGATAGGAATTTTATTTGGGTTTTTAAGGTTAATGCTTACACAGTGCACAACGCAACTAAAGAAGTTATCACTTTTAAAAAAAGCAAGGTGTTGCACTCCAGGAGTGCCGGCAGACATTTTTGAATATTTTGGAATGTCACCTGTCCGTCTTATGAATTTTCGATCAGGCCACGTGTCCTGAAGCTAGTTTAACATTTTATTACCCATACCAAAAACTACATAACGCCACTAAAGAAGTGTCCACTTTAAAAAAAAAAAGCCACGGGTTGCATTCCGGGAGTGCCGGCAGAAGTGGAAACTTGAACATTAATGTTGTGCATTTTTGAATATTTTGGATTGTCACGTGTCCATCTTACGAATTTTCGATCAGGCCACGTGTCCTGATGCGAGTTTAACATTTTTTGCCCATCTTTACCCATAAATTGAGAACCTCCTCCGTTTCTGAGGTCGGTTGAAAAGTATGGTTATACCTAGAAAGCTTGCAAACTTTAGCGTCCAATGGTAACTCCACAAACTCATCGTCACAGCAACTATAAAGCTACAGTCCAGTTCGTTATCGCGGTCGCCGCTTCCTGCAGTTGCACAGAACACTGAATAACTACGCTGTTATTCAGGCTATTCAGGAATTGTTTGTGCTGCAGATACAGACTAGCAAGTTAGTTAAATATGTTGCAGAAAATTCAAAGTAGCCTCTCATAGAGATCGGGGAAAAAGTTTTCCTATATTTGGCGCGCTCCGTGGCGCAGTGGTTAACACGCCTTTTTGCGACACGAAACCCGGGTTTGATCCCCGGTTAGGTCAAGATGAACAATGATTCATTTTCAATTAGGCCTGGGTCTTGGATGTTTATCTATACATGTATCATTGAGTTAGTATCCCATAACACAAATATCGAACTTACTTTGAGGCTAGCTCAGTCTGTGTGATTTGTCCGTATATATTTATTTAAAAAAATATATACGAATCAATTTGTAGTAAAATATCTTCGGTTATGCTGTATTTCTTGATAGTATATTAGAAAAGTGACATTTTAAAAAAGAATATAAAATATTTACCTACATTTTTCAATTATGTTTATCAGTGAAAATTAATCAGATTAGCGAAGAAATTCTACACATTTTAAAAAGTTTATTCCATTTAATGTAACAATGCAAAATAGGCCATGAATGAAATTTTGATGTTATTTAACCTACTGCAAGCCCAATTAAACCAACACATAGTCGATTTAAGCATTTTATCTTTGAATTTAGATATCAAACTTACAGCACTTTTATATGAATGGATAAATTCTCCTTACAACATACGAAAATATTTTATTAAAATATTTTTTCCCCGACCTAATATAGTATCGATCAACCTAATGTCATTTGATTGAAGTCTACATTTGGCATGATCGACTACGAGGATTGACAATATTCACTATTGACTACACGCCAGGTTTGTGTCAAATCGTGTAAACTTACTACCAACTCAGTAACTTAGCCAAAAAGTTCATTTTGGCTAAAATTACTCCTTCAAGAGAATGTTGGAAAAACTTTTCCCCTAGAGACCAATACAGAGAACTCGTCAAAAATCGTCGTTTTCATAAAAAAATGTTTGGCTGGTAATGTGTATTTTTTTTATGTTAGGAGTTTTTTTATTTTGACGAGCTGAGTTACCCCTTCGAGGGTATGTTGGTGGTTAATTTACTTAACTTAATTTGTTTGTACCACGAAAAGCAAGTACAACTTCAGCGTCCAATCGTAACTCCGCAAAGTCATCGCCAGCAACTGCCAACTAGTTACTGCAACGATGCAGTCCACTTCATTATGGCACTGAATATTATGCACCGCCTGGTATTCAGTCTCTACAGGTGGTTTGTATAACAGAGACAAACTGGTAAGTTAAAAATAAAACCGGCCAAGAGTGAGCCGGATTCGTGCACGAAGAGTCCCGGTTCCCTATCTATAAGCATAAAAATTTAAGCCATAATGTAACATGGCATACTGTTTTTTGCCATAATGATTTTTAAGCATAATTTACCTAAGCATAATCACATTAAGGCTTACCTTTACTAAAGCAAACTTTATGGTATTTAAACATAATGATACTTATGCATACTATTTAAATGCATACATATTACATGCCGCATAATTAACTCAATCTTAAAACATTATTATATTCATTATTTTCTGATGGCGATTCGTTTTCTGGTGGGGTCGCAGTTCAAACCTAACCTAACCTTCTTTTCTGGCAGCAAGTCGTTTCTGACGGGGTCGCAGTTATATACTAACGGCAAAAATCATGCTATGTGTATAGGAGCCACCTTTAGAGATTCATTTTATTTTATTTTAATTTAATTATTTATTTTTAAAGTGAATGTATAACTAGATATTGTGTGAATATTTCAAGCTACTGTTGCAGTTACAAATATCGAGGGTTCCGTACCAATAATTATAAAAACGAGCAAAAAATCACGCTTGGTTTATCGGGGCACCCTTAAATATTTTAATCTGCTTTTTAGTATTTGTTGTTATAGCGGCAACAGAAATATATCATCTGGAAAAATTTCAATTGACTATACTAGTTGTAAAGTCTAAATATTATTCAAAGATAAATCTGTAGAGAACTTTATATCTGAGGGAACAATAGTCATCCAAATCATATTTCAACATCCGTTCACGCGGCCTGAATTATATTAAAATAATGCGTATCTTAAACACCAAGTCAATCACAATAATAAACCTTATCACCACCACAGTAAGATCTAATCTTAAACGGCAATTTTCGGATGCTCATTATTTTCAGCTCAGAGGCTACTAGGGCAACATAGATTGTTATTCAGAAAGAAATACTTCCGAAAATTAGAGAATGAAATATAAAGAACAACTCAAACAAACTGTTAGCCAATTAGTGTACACTCGGATTAGGGAATAATAAATAATGTTTTGTATTCGTGGATTTCGTGGCTAAATATTTGTGTATTAAAAATGTATTTATTTGTTTTGTACACGCAACGTAGTCGACATGCTATTTATATTAAGGGCTTGTCTTAATGAAGCACAGAACAACAAAGACATTAGAAATGGCAAAGGGGCGTGTGGAGGTGGCTCGATCAGCTCACTTGAATCTAACAGTATGTATGAAAAAAAAACAACGGTTTGCACTCCCGGAGTGCCAGCAGAAGTGAAAACTACGCGCGGTCTCAGGTCACGTGTCCGTCTTACGGATTTTCGATCAGGTCACGTGTTCTGACGCGAGTTTAACATTTTTTTACCCATTCCAAAAAGCACAATGCCGCTAAAGAATTTTCCACTTCAAATATTATTAAATCTTGAACTATGTAGATAAAATAAGCAATTCAATTTCAAACATGCTTCTTATTTCAAACAAAATTACTTCCAAGAACACAGTTGCAACTTCCTCATATGTACATACTCTATACAACTAAATTGAAGAGCGTAAAATATGGAAACAAAATGAAATTTTAAGACAGTTTCTAAGTACAACTGTATGTACTTGCAATGTGGAAAACATACAATTTTCCTTTGTCAGGTCTGTTTGAATAAATAGAGCGCACAATAAGTTCGCGTTGTGTTCACTACATTGCAAATTCTCATACGAATTTTATATTTTAGAATTTAAATTTGTAACAGAGAACGACAAGAAAAGGCTTGCAGAAGAAGATACTTGATAAATTATTTGTGCAGTTAATCTTTAGTAAATTGAAATACGTAGATAAATATTTAGAAATTGATGATTAATCGGTTTACATTTTAATGGCTAGTATTTATATAAAAACTCTTGAGTTTCACACATTGCCGCTTTAACAAATATTATAATAAAATCAAAATAAAGGAGTTGTTAAAAGAATATATGGGAAACCGTAGATCATGTAATCCAGTCTTACATTTGTAGTTTCATACAAGAACAGTAATCAATGACTCAGTGATAAATAACAGCAATTCGTACTATTCAAATGATAAATTTGGTTCAGAGATTCCGTAATAGAGATTGACAAGATTAAAGACGTGATAATAAGTATGTATGTTTAGCCGTGTGGTATCCGGCAGCGTGGAGAGTGTAGGCCAAGTCCTCTGACTGTTCTGGCCAAGTATGGCTCTAGTAGTATAGAGAGTGTCGTGCTCCTGTAGTGGAGACTAAAAAAACCTGATCATGATATTTTAATGATTATATTTAATTTGTTAATTAATTAAGATACTGTTGAATTATTACATGACCAAATAAAATTTTCATTAAAAGTTAAATTAGTAAGATATCTTCTCGTTATATAAATAAAGCGCCATATGATTAATCCTGTTTTTTGTGCTGTTTGGTAAAGGGATGAGAAACCAATCCATTATTTCTGGCGCAAAAGTAGCGAGTCTCACGACTTGAGAGTAACCTCATTACAGCAACAAAGTTGATGTATGAGGCGCCGCAGCCGCGTTCCATACAATATTAACACTTGCGCCTTATTTTCAAGTCATATCTTTGGTTTTTAAATTAAGGTAAAAAATATTCAATAAGTCTAGAGCAACGCAACTCCAGCTATGTGTTGATTTCTGTTATTATTTACTAAACACTTATTTTTTAACCGACTTCAAAAAAGGAGCAGTTTATTTAATATTTATTACGTCATAACGTCGTCATTTATGTATCCATCACCGCATACGTATGTGAATTAAATAAATTTTATATTGGTTCTAATTGGTGGTTATGTACAGGTGAATGTATATAACCACCGATTAGAAAAAAAAGTAAGAATTATTTATTTGTTCTCTACAATCTTAATATTAAACTTAACTAAGACATACACACAACTATTTGTTATATAATGTAAGATTGTGAGAGACTGATGTCTGAACTAAGCAGAGCTTGCATCTCAGTACACCAGCCTGTCCCCCACTCGGAGTAAAATAATGAAAGTGAAATGAAAACTTAATACGTAGGTGATATGTAAGTATAAAAAGAACATTAACAACAGAATTATCAGTAACTTAAGAAACTAAAATAAAAATAATAAAAACCATACAAAAACAAAAACACAGGTAATATCTGATTGGAACTTAATTATTTTATACACTTAGGTTATAAAATATAGAACCAATATTAAATTTCAAATTTACACAAAAATAACATTGTTTAGTTCCTCAACTAGTTACTTCCACCTGCATAGATGAAAGCACATATAAGTAATTCAACTCAAAGTGCACGTTAGCTAACGCTTACCCTTATTGATTGATTTACTGACACATTCATTCATTCATCATTCATTTTGAGTAGGTGACACGGTCAATCGACCATGCACACCCTGGTGTCAGAGTTCTTCGGAACCGCCTCTCGGCCATTGACGTGGTCCCTTTTACGACTACCAGATGGCAGCCGGGACCAACGGCTTAACGTGCCTTCCGAAGCACGGAATCATCTTTATTATCAGACAATCAGGTGATTCAAGCCTGCAATGTCCTTACCAAACTGGAAACAACTAAACAAAGTATGCTTCCCGTAGGAATCGAACCCACGACCCCCGGGTCTACAGGCAAACCCCTTAACCACTGGACCACGGAGGTAGTTAACTGACTGAACTGAGATATTAAAATTCTTATATAAAACAAAAAATATTACGCATAATAAAAATCTCAACATTATTTCGTCGAACAAAGAAGGCATCTAAAGCGTAACAATTATAAATCAACAATGGTCTTGCATAATAGAGTGCAGCGAGGCCACGACCCGGAACTGCACTTAAGCTGGTCTCCATTTTAATTATTTTAGTGTATTGTTCTATAATAATTATAAATACGTACCTCGGAATGGCCTACGTGGCACAGTGTTTAACACGCCAGTCTAGTACGAGGGGCTATGGGTTCGATGCATCACAGGTTTTTAAAACGTAGGTATTAAAACTAGAATTTATAAATTCTATATTTAGATGTTATACAATCCGATACTTGAAGGGGAGATACAGCCCATCGACATTAATAACTTTTCCTATGGGAGAAATGCTGGGAACTCAATTTCTTTTTTTTTTTTGGGATATTTAGTTTGGTAATGTCCATTTTTTTTTTAGTTCTGAGGTAATGTTGTTCATATCCTTAACCTGAGTCTTCAACGATGAGATAGGTATTGCTTTGCATACTAGGCAAACTGTTTTCTCTTATCATATACCTCTACAGTATTAAGTGTTTTTTGACAGCAAGGTACTTTTTTCGTAGTTTTTGTTGTTCTGTCAGCTTCAAAAGTCAACTGCTACATAGGGAGGGATGACCCTGAGAATTAACAATATGCCCTCTTGAAAGCATCTGTATCAGGGATAGTTCCTATTGGCCAAACTATTTCGCCTAACTGATTTCAACGCCTTAGTCATGTCTGACTATCTTGACGATGTATTTTAAATACTGCGCTTGTAAACTCATTCAAGAATCTTACTGCCCCATTCGCTCACCTTTGTGGTATCTGCAAATAATAATGTACTTAAATGGATTTGTTTAAATTATTAATATTTTCCGTTTTCATTTTATCAAATATGGGTATTCTTGTCTTATAATTTCTGCCTTTAGTCTCTGTGTAGGTTAATCAGTACAATATTCCAGGTGCAGGCTGCGCGATCTCGTTGATTAAAGTTTAATCGACGCGCGGCGGAACGTTGACACAGCGGGTGACGGAAATCACTCAGTGCACGTGAGTTATGTACCTACATATATACTGCGTAATACACTTCCACACTATTTTTTTTTTTATTTATGTACATTGTAACAACTATCACACTTAAGGGTGAAAAAATGTTTCTGTGTTAAAGTGTTACTTATTTAGCATTTACTATACTCTGTTCAGTTACTCAGTGTATATTGCACTTATAAGTAAAAAATGATTATATTTCTGTATTAAAATAGCTGTTTGGTACCCGGCAGAGTAGAATAGGACCACTCCATGTTTTCCCGTGGATGTCGTAGAAGGCGACTTAGAAAATACAAGCTAAACAAAGATTTTAAACATCTGAGAGACCTCTCTAACCCGTCTGGCCAGCGTGGAGTGTGTAGGCCAAGTCCTCTGTCTGCTCTGGCCAAGTATGGCTCTAGTAGTACAGAGAGGGTTGTGCTCCTGTAGTGGAGACAAAAAAGACCTGATGATGATGATGATGATTGAAATGCTTCTTTACCAGTTACTACACTCTGTTCAGTTAATCAGTGCATATTGCAAGCGAAAGCTGCGCTCTCTTAGTTGATTAAAGTTTAATCGGCACGCGGCGGAAATTGACGCAGCGACTGACGGAAATCACTCGGTAAACGTAAAATATGAACATACTCTGTGTAATTTTATTCCATATATTTTTTTAAAATGAATGTTATATAGGTACTAACAACAAAGAATGAAATTATATTATGTTTCTGTATTAAAAGTTTACTTATCTAGCATTTACCACATTCTGTTCAGTTAATCAGTGCATATTGCAAGCGAAGGTTGCGCTCTCTTATTTGATTAAAGTTTAATCGGCACGCGGCGGAAATTGACGCAGCGAGTGACTGAAATCACTCGGTGAACGTAAAATATGTACACACACTGTGTAATTTTATTCCATGCAATTTTTTAACACATTTACATACTAATAACAAGCACACCTTTAGAGGGAAATTATATTACGTTTCTGTGTTAAAGTTTACTTATCTAGCATTTACCACACTCTGTTCAGTTAATCAGTGCATATTGCAAGTGAAGGCTGCGCTCTCTCCATTGATTAAAGTTTAATCAGCACGCGGTGGAACATTGACGCAGTGAGTGACGGAAATCACTCGGTGAACGTAAAATATTGTATATATACACTGTGCAATTTTATTCCATGCATTTTTTAAATCGAATGTACATAATAACAACAAGCACACTTAAGAGTAAAATTATATTATGTTTCTGTGTTAAAAGTTTACTTATCTAACATTTACTACACTCTGTTCAGTTAATCAGTGCATATCGTAAGTGAATGCTGCGCTCTCTCCTTTGATTAAGGTTTAATCAGCACGCGGTGGAACATTGACGCAGTGTGACGGATATCACTCGGTGCACGTAAAATATGTATTATGTACATATGCTGTGTCATTTAATTCCATGCTATTTTTTATTAAAACTAATTTACCTATTAACAACTTAGGAGTAGATAATGGCCATGGCCGCAGCTACCGCTGAGTCTCTCAAACGGCGCAAATATATATGCCTTGGCGACGCATATATTTTTGAGCCATTCGGGGTCGAGACACTTGGTATGTGGGGTCCATCAGCTCACAAACTTGAAAAGTTTGTGAGCAAAAGGCTGGTCGAGGTGTCGAATGACCAGAGGGCTGGTAACTATCTTGCTCAAATGTTAAGCATTACCATTCAACGTGGCAATGCTGCCAGTCTTCTGGGCACATTACCGCAGGGAAATGACCTGCGTCACATTTTTTATCTATAGGTAGGTTTTTATTTATTTAGGTTTTATATAAAGATAGGTTTTTATTTTAGATTTAATTAATTTTTAGTTTTGTAGCTAGTAAATATTTAATTTTAATGTTTAATTAATAAAAATAAAAAAGCCTAACCTACTTAATTAAAAATAACCATTATAAATAAAAAATGTCCCGCAGTTCGTTGTCACGCGGAAGGGTACCTAGAAGGCTGACAGCATTGCCACGTTGGATGGCAATGCTTATTGTAATATTATTGGAAATAAATGAAGTAGATAATGATTATATTTCTGTGTTCAAATGTTACAAATTCAGCATTTGCTACACTCTGTTCAGTTAGTTAGTGCATATTGCAAGTGAACGCTGCGCTCTCTCCTTTGATTAAAGTTTAATCGATGTGCGGCGGCACATTGAAGCAGCTGGTGACGGGAATCACTTGGTGCACATAAGTAACCAGCTTTATTCGCGACTTCATCCGCGAAATCTATAAATATTGTGCTGTAGGTGTAATGTACGCTATATATCTGACTAGTTGTTGCCCGCGGCTCCGCCCGCGTCAGTGTCGATGCCTCGGGAACAGTAAAATTTCTCGGAATCAAACATACCCTATGTCCTTCCTCGGGCCTCACACCTCCATACCAAATTTTATCCAAATCAGTTCAATGGTAGAAGCGTAAAAAAACGACAGATAGAGTTACGCATTTATAATATTAGTATTAGTATGGATATTATTTATACTTCTAAGTCCAGAAATGAGAAAATTTCCATGAAACCTTTACCCTCCCATTTTACCCCTTTAGGAGTGAATTTTGTCCATTTCACCCACATATATGTTTTTTAATTGTAGTCGAGAACTTACATACCTATTTATTTTCAAACTTCATGGTCCAGAAATGAGAAAATTTCCAAACAAAGTTTACCCCCCTTCTGGGGGATTTTTTCCAATTGACCTACACAGATCTTTTTCAATTGTAATCGTGAATTTATTTACCTATTTTCATACTTCTAAGTCTAAAAATAAGTAAATTCCTATACAATGTTTACCCCGCTATTTTACCCCTTCAGGGGAAAAAATCGTCCATTTTACCTACACAGATATTTTTAATTGTGACCTAGAACTTATTACTTATTTTCATACGTCTAAGTCCAGAAATGAGAAAATTTCCATACAAAGTTTATACCAATAAAGGGAGGAATTTTACAAATTTCATCTACCTACACTCATCTTTTTTAATTTTAATCGAGAACTTATATACCTACTTTCATACTTCTAAGTCTAGAAATGAGAAAATTCCAAATAAATTTTACCCCTTTAGAAGTTAAATTTCTTAAAAATCTTTTCTTATCGCTCACTCACATCATTAAAAGAACCCCTGTACCAAATTCAAGTTTCTAGGCGCAGCAGTTTCGGTTGGTTTGCCGTTTGCCCGCGGTTACGCCACCGCCGTTAGTGTCCATACCTCAGGAACAGTTTGGACCCTTAGAGGGGTGACTCAGGTCATCAATATGAACAACTTTTTCGATGGGACCAATGCTTGGAACTCAAAAAAATATCGTTATTTCCATAAAAAAGAGTCCCGCCGCCCGGCCAGTTTGTATGGGAATGTCGAATGTTTTTTGAATTCCCAGCTTTGTTCCCATAGGAAAAGTTGTTCATTTTGATGATCTGAGTCACCCCTTTAAGCGATAAAAAATTCACCGTGTATATTTGCAGGCAAACTAATGCCTTGAGTTCATTCAAATGACGGTAACATTTTTATTGAACCGATTTTGATGAAACAAACTTTAGATGTTTTGCTGAGTTAAAACAAAGCAATTGGTGAAAGTTTGAAGTAAATCGGTTCAGTATTTTCGGAGATAATCGTGATCATACATACAGACAGACAGACAGACAGACAGACAGACAGAGAAAAAATTCGAAAAAAATTTTTTTGCTTTCTTTTATTCTTTTTAAGTGTCCCTCTATCCATTTCAATCAAAAATTCTAAATGTACAGACAAAATATTTTTACTGTTTTATTATATGTATAGATGTGTCAGCTATAACATTGTAGTTTCGTCAAAATTCGTGTATTCGTTTTTGCTTGAACGGGTTAAAAACATTCTAAACTTCCATACTGGTCTGGGAGAAAAGAAAATACGTAGAATGTGCTAGCTGCTTCTCTTCCCGCGCAGATCGTAAACGCCAATCGAGGGATTGGGCTAAAATATGCGGAATCATGTCCATAGGCGATGTGGCTAGCAACCAATCACTATTTGATTCCGTTTTCGATCTACACGCCCTTCAACATACTAAATGTGGCCATAAGGTCTTATTGACCTAGGCTCTGTCTACCTCGCTAGGGAAAAAGACGAGATACTATGTATGTATGACATTCATACTAACGTCTTTCATATTTATATTATTAGTAAGATGATATTAGGTTCTTCTTAGTTCTTTGTTCTTCTAAGCCATCTGTACGGTGAGAAAATGCTGGAAAATACAAACATACAAATGTGAATAGAAGTAGAAAGTATGTAAATCCTAACTAGCATAAAGGCGAAAGTGAGTTTGTTTGTTTGTTTGTTACGCTTTCACGTTGTAACTACTGAACCGATCATCATGAAATTTTGCATACACATTATCAGGGGTACGGAAAAGGCCATAGGGTACATTTTATCCCGAGAAAAGTACTGTTCCCGAGGGATCGAAATTGACGCGGGCGGAGCCGCGGGCGAAAGCTAGTAATATTAGCATAAATGCGAAAGTGAGTTTGTTTGTTACGCTTTCACATTGTAACTACTGAACCGATCATCATGAAATTTTGCATACACGTTATCTAGGGTACGGAAAAGTACATAGGGTACATTATATCCCGGGAAAAAGTACTGTTCCCGAGGGAAAAGTTAGTTTGATATAAATTATATCATATATACTTCTATCATATATTACCATCATACTTACCATACAAAAACGAACTGGATAAATATCAGAATTTATAAAATAAATGTGTGAAACTAAGGGCAGATTTCAAGGCGTAGTAAGCGAATAACAGAAAACATGTTTATAAACAAAAGTGAGGGAAATTTGCGTCTGATAAGACAAAATAAATTTATTTGATGATTAAAATAGCTCACATTTCCTAACTTTGTCTTAACATAATATCTTAAGAGCCCGCCATATGCCAGGCGGCGTGGCGGTACAAACGCGGATGGTCTAAACGCGTTGGCTACTTTGGATATTTTCGTTTTTTAGGAATATTCAAGGGTTATTCAAAAAGAAAAACATATGATGGCTGCCATATCTGTAATGCAATAATAATCAAATGTTTCAAGGTTAATTTTAATGTATTTGATGAATAATGCTATATACCGAGTAAATTAGACGTGATTTGGAGGCAACTTTGCAATTTTTTTCTGTCGAGAAAATTTAACGCAATCGTGTTTTTGAGTCAGATAGTTACCAGAGTTAGTCCTGAACTTTGCTGCATTTTTATTTCAACTTGAGTATTTAATTATTAATGATATTACAGACAATCATGCAAAGCAGTGTGAGGTAGTACGGGCCCTTAATATATAAATAATAAACTTACGGCCGAATACTCGAAACCATCTTAAAAGCACCTGAACTAGAATTTTATTATTCTCATATCTCGTTTCGTCACTGTTTAGACAATTACCTAGCAAGACAAAGACAGCACGAGAATTTGAATTGTTATTCATTATCATCATCATTATCAAATCAACATCATCAGGTCTTTTTCACCACTGCAGGAGCATGATCCTCTCTGTACTACCGGAGCCATACTTGGCCAGAGCAAACATAGGATTTGGCCTACACTCTCCTCGCTGGCCAAACGGGTTGGAGAGGTTCATTAAAGTCGCCTATTGCGACCTCCATTGGACTAGGAGTGATCCTATTCTAAGCTGCCGGAAACCACACGGCTCATTAAATTAATTAATAAAAAAATGTAATTAGTTAAGATTTTTTTTAGTGTTAGAGTGTTAATGTCTTAACTTTACCCTTATTTTAGTTCAAGAATATCGTAAAAAATAGTAACTTATAATTTTGTAGAAACATAACTATGCAAGATTTTATTTTATGAACTTGATAAAAGTTTTCCAATTTAGTCAAAAATTGGTCGTCAGCTTTAATTTAATTCAACCTCTTAAGAGAGTGGTGCCGACGTTTACAGACTAATTAATAATTCAAATTTTAATTTTTTGTTTTGTTCTTGCTGCAGAGCAAAGTTTTGTTTTATAAGTGCAACGGGACTATTTCCCCCTCCCCATTCTCTTAGACATTTAAACTTCATGGCTAGTAAAACAGGTAATTCATTTAACTTTTGTGATCGCTCTATTGTTTTCTTGACAAAGTATACATTTATATTAGAGAACCACACTTAAGCCACTTAGTTATAAAAAATCTCCTAATCTAAAATAAGAATATAGATTGAAGAATATATTCTATTTTAGATTTTTAGTATCGGCAAATCCAGTTCCACCGTGGAAAAATCTACCCAAGCAAATTTTTACTAAGGCGAGTTTAAACATTTTTACCTATCCCATAAAGTGCACATCGCCTCTAAAGAAGTTTTCACTTCAAAAATGTTGCAAATTAAAATATCTACAACTTTTGTTTTGTAACTTTTAGTCGTAGAACCATAAATAAAAAAGTTATGAGTGAAAATCCATAATAATTGAGAAATTCTTTTTGTAGAATAACTTTTTTCTAATTAAAGCGTTAAGGTTTCCAAGATGGCGGCCGTGGAACAATTTAACTTTGCACTAACCTTCATCCTTCATATCTAATAAATAAAATTGTGTCCCCTGACAATCGCACGAAGCCCAAAAACAATTACATTTCAATGGACTGTTATGAGAGGTAAGTTTTTCACAGATATATCATGCACGTGTTTAATGCATATGAAATGGGTTGTACATGTACCTTCTTATATAGGCAAAAGTTACATTATACACAAAATACTTCTCATATTATCATTTCATTAAATAATATCAATAGATTGGGCTAATTCTAATACTACTTTGACCTTGGAACTATTCTAATGTGTTTGATATTCGCCAAAGTATGATGTAAGAAGATCACGTTATTGAATCATGCTATCGTCTCTAGACTGCCTAGGAGATACCACCAGTTAATACCCCACTATATCCTCGTTGAAAATGTAAATCAATTTAGTCTAAGCACGTATAACGATGTAAAACCCTATCAAAGGCCTGAGAATAAAGACGATGGAGTTTCATAAAATGCTGAGCAAAACTCAATCTCGCGCGCAACGACGGCTATAGGTTTTGATTAAAAATTAATTAACTGTGTAATTTTAAAGACCACGTTTGCGAGTGTATTCCAGTTTTCTCTGCTTTAAACCTAGTTCAAAATATTGTTACGTGCTCTTATTAAATTAAGAAATAAAAAATGGTGAAAATATTCCAAGCGGGCGGGATTTGAACCTGCGACCTTAAGCTCGAGTTGTAGTTGAGAATAGTTGAAGTTTCTCTTTTCTAATTTTCTATCAAACTAAAGAAATGCATATTATATTAGGAAGTGGATACTTTGTTTACATCCTTAAAGGGGTGATACATCCCGCCGATATCAATAACTTTTCCTATGGGACCAAAACTGGGATAAAAATTTTTTTTGACATACCCTTACAAATTAACCGAGCAATTGACCATTTTAGTATGAAATTGTCCATTTTTTTAGACTCCCAGTTTTGATCCCATAGTAAAACTTGTGCATATCGCCGGACTGAATCATCCCTTTAAAGACCCGACAGGGTTTTCTTTACATACTGTAGAGGTTTGAAATCGTCAATCGACCATGCATCACCACACCCTGGTGTTAGAGTTCTTTGGAACCGCCTCTCGGCCTCTGACGTGGTTCCTTTACGACTACCAAATGGCAGCCGGGACCAACGGCTTAACGTGCCTTCCGCAGCACGGAATCATCTTATTATCAAACAACCAGGTGATTCAAGCCTTCACTGTATTAAACCAAACTGGAAACGACTAAACAAAGTATGCTTCCCGTGGAAATTGAACCTACGACCTCCGGGTCTACAGGCAAATGCCTTTAACATATTTTAAACTTATTATAGATAATACGAAACCCTTCATGCGTGAGTCCGACTCGCACTTGACCGGTTTTTTTAATTTCTTTTAATCCAGCCGCTGCTCTTGCCTCTGGAAAACCGATGTGATCTAAACTATTGCATATATCTTAGCATATTTTATCAGCGCAGTCACTACGGCAGCCAGCAGGCATGTCAAGTCCTATGAATGGGAAGAAATCTTTCAAAGGAAAAAGCGTCAAATTTTAGTTTATTTTTTCATCATCATCATCAGGTCCTTCTAGTCTCCACTGCAGGCGCATGACCCTCTCTGTCCTACCGGAGCCATACTTAGCCAGAGCAGACAAAGGATTTGGCGTACACTCTCCTCGCTGGCCAGACGGGTTGGAGAGGTCCCATTAATGTTTATAAGCTTGGTTTATCTTGTATTTCCTAAGTCGCCTCTTACGACATCCATGGGAAGACTTGGAGTGGTCCTATTCTACTCTGCCGGAAACCACACAGCTTGTGCCTGCATTTTTTTTATCATTCATCATCATTACAGCCTCAAAAAGTCCACTGCTGGACAAGGGCCTCTCCCAAGGATTCTTCCGTTCAGGGCAGGATATTGCCATACTAATCGCGCTTAGCAGGCGAGTTGACGAGCGCAGTTTTTTAGCTTCTCGTGTTTCCGGCGCTGCTGCCCATCAGAAGCGTTTTTAAGCTGGGGAAGGATAGGAATTTGTTGGATTTGGAGGCCGCACTTGCCCGATGCCATACCTGCATACACCGGCCAGACAGTTGAGAATAACATTCCTGACTTGAACTATATTTAACACGTTTTTTGCTAGCTTCATCTGTATGTTTGTTTGTATCCGACTTCTTTGAACTCGATTATGAACTTATGACCCCACTTTAAACGGTCAGTACATTTTAAACGTTGAAGATTTATTAAGGACCGATACATACATACATAGTATCACGTCTTTTATCCTTTACGGGGTAGACAGAGCCTCAGGCCATAAGACCGAAAGGCCACGTTTAGCATGTTGATGGGCTTAAAGATGGCATACAGAATCAAAATAGTGATGGGTTGCTAGCCGCACCGTCTATTTACATGATTCTTTAGATTTTTGCACCCATTCCCTCAGCCGGTTTCTACGGCCTGCACGGGAAAAGAAGCAGCGATGACTTTACTAATTTAATTTGATAATAGCGTGTTTTTGTAGTTTTTTTTTAACTATATCTATACTTAATATTATAAAGCTGAAGAGTTTGTTTGTTTGAACGCGCTAATCTCAGGAACAACTGGTTCAAGTTGGAAAATGCTTTTTGTGTCGGATAGTCCATTTATTGAGGAAGGCTTTAGGCTATAAAACATCACGCTGCGACCAATAGGAGCGAAGCATCAATAAAAATGTTTTAAAAACGGGGGAAAATTATTCATCTATACTAATGAAAAACCTAATTAATCATAATAAAAGAAATTTCCGCGGACGAAGTCGCGGGCAACAGCTAGTTTATTTAAAATTCGGTTAAACATCATTTAGATTCAACGCGAACAAACCAATGATTCCACAATTGATGCGAATAGGCGATGAGGTTAACAATTTACTCGGGAACTAAGCAGAAGATGGAAAATTATCTTTTTCAGATTGGCCTGGGTCTTACACGTGTATCTAAATATGTATTCATTATAAAATATAGTATCGTTGAGTTAGTATCCCATAACACAAGTCTCGAACTTACTTTGGGGCTAGCTCAATGTGTGTGATTTGTCCGTATATATTTATTTATTTTTATTTTTATTCGGTTAGACATCATTTGGATTCAACGCGAACAAACCAATGATTCCACAATTGATGCGAATAGGCGATGTTACGGTTAACAATTTACTCGGGAACTAAGCAGAAATTAATTTGTTTGTATCTGGACGAAACGCTGTTTATACGCAATCGGACGGAAATTACGTAAATGGGCTTTGTTTTGTTCGATTACTTTTCGATGAATAATTTATACAAAGTCATTATGAGCAAATAGAGAAAATATTGTGTTATAATGTTTACTTAAAAAAACAACTCACAAAAGCGGGCTAAAAACTAGTTTAATAAGAATTAAAAAAAATAAACAAAGTGAAATTGGAATATATATTTATTTACTTTTCTTACCCATTTCATCAAAATCAGTTCACATCATCAAAATCAATCATGCACACCTTTGAATGGGTGTATCTTTGCAATTATGTACTCGCATTATAAGCATCTCTAAATGGTGTTTTAATACCATTTAAATATTGGAGTCATCGTGTTCATTTGCCTCCAATATTTTTCACTTGCGTACATTTTCGGTTTCTCATAAATATTTTTCCGTAAATACAGAAAGAGTCTCTCAAAATCATCATTACCATCATCTCTCTCTCTCTCTCTCTCATCCGAGCGTGTTCCCGGTTGCATCCGCAGCTGGTGTGTTTTGGAGCCCGGGGTCCGCTTTCCGGCTCTTTCTTCTCCACTTCGCACGGTCTGCGGCATCCTTAATTGTGAGACCATTGGCTCGCATTACCATCATCATTACAGCCATAAGAAGTCCACTGCTGGACAAAGGCCTCTGCCAAGGATTCTTCATTCCATGGAAGGATATTGGCCATACTCACCACGTTTGGCAGGCGGGTTGGTGAGCGCAGTTTCTTTGGCTTCTTGTGCTTCCGACGATGTTGACTTTAAAAAAAAAAAAAAATTTTTCAAAAAAATATTTTTTTATGGCCGGAATGCGCATTGAATAATGCTCCGAATTTAGTTATAATCATCGTCTCGTCTAGCTCTCTTGCGTAGCGCCCCCGTTTGATGCAGGTGAAACAGCAAAACCCGAGAATATGTCCATTGTTCATCGCCAAGGCCGCGCGGTTATCCAATCAACTCTTAAGAGAAACTTGCTTTGTGATCTCATGTAAAGCTTGTATTTCGTCAAGAAAGCAAACGAACGTCACTTAAGTTTAATGAATCACCTAAGTTTTACTAGCCATGAAGTTTTACATTCTGAGATGGGGAGGGGGAAATAAAGTCCACACATATAAAACAGAAATTAGCTCTGTCCCAAGTAATACAATTACATTTGATTAACTCGTTAGTCCGAAAACGGCAACTCTTCTCTCTTGAGAGGTTTGAGTTAAATGAAAAGCTGACGTCTTAATTTTTGACTAAATTGGATAAGTTTAATCAAGTCCCTAAAATAAAAGCTTACATAGTTAGCGTACGTACCTACAAAACAGCGTATTGCTCTTGCAAATTTAATTCTTTATGCATATAAAAGCTTTAAACTTTAAATAAATGAAGGATTTTAATTTGTTAAAATTTAAAGGTTTGTGTCTTGTATGGCATCCTACTACATGGCATCATCATCATATCAACCGTAAGAAGTCCACAGCTGGACATAGGCTTCTCCCAAAGATTTCCAAAATGACCGGTTGGAAGCGGCCTGCATCCAGCGTTTCCCTGCGACCTTGGTCAGGTCATCCGACCACCTGGTAGGTGGGTGTCCGACGCTTCGCTTGCCGGTACGTGGTCGCCATTCGAGAACCATTTAGCCCCATTACTACACGTAATGCTTTACTTATAGCATGTTAAACGAAAAAAAAAGGTTTTTAGTGTTGGTGTTAGTATACGAGTTATTCCGTCGAGCCAAGAACAGAGATTACTGTACCAAGCTCATCGCCAACCTTCACTAGTTGGAGAGGCACCTTAAGGGCCCGTACTACCTCACACTGCTTTGCATGATTGACTGTTATATCAATAATATTTAAATACTCAAGTTGAAATAAAAATGCAGCAAAGTTCAAGACTAACTCTGGTAACTATATGACTCAAAAACACGATTGCGTTAAATTTTCTCGATAGAAAAAAATTGCAAAGTTGCCTCCAAATCACGTCTAATTTACTCGGTATATAGCATTATTCATCAAATACATTAAAATTAACCTTGAAACTTTTGATTATTATTGCATTACAGATAAGGCAGCCATCATATGTTTTTCTTTTTCGAATAACCCTTGAATATTCCTAAAAAACGAAAATATCCAAAGTAGCCAACGCGTTTAGACCATCCGCGTTTGTATCGCCACGCCGCCTGGCATATGGCGGGCTCTTAAGAAGAAGAACAATACGAGTTTTTAAAAACACGACTACCTTATCTTTAAAGAGTCGTACCTAGGTCGTACATACATATATTATCACATCTTTATTCTTATGGGGTAAACAAAGCACAACGCCTAGGAATCAATGCCATATTTAGCAATAGGGTAAACGAAATAAAAATAACGATGAGTTGCAAGGGTACTGACACCGCTGGTCTTTGAGTGAGGGGGCAGAAACTCGGTGAAAAGGGGGTGTGTTTGACGGCGATTGTGATTCCCGTTAGACTCAAAGAGACCTACATTCGGCAATGTTTGTTTGATTGCAGATCGGAGATATGACTTTGATAAAAACCATAAAAATATCACTCACTACACTCGGTGTACACTGAGTGTAGTGAGTCACTACACTCGGTGGTACCATGGAGGCAAAGAGCTGCTGTCCCCACCCCCTTGATGCTCGGGATATTTTTATGTTTTTTATCAATGCCATATCTCCGATCTGCAATCAAACAAACATTGCCGAATGTAGGTCTAGTGACCCTAGTGATGTGATGACCTACCTACCTCTCGCATGACAACTAATTTTTTTTGTGTTTTACACGGTCAATCGGCCATGCACACCCTGATGTCAGAGTTCTTCGGAACCGCCTGTCGACCTGTGACTGTGACGTGGTTCCTTTAACGCCAGACTGCCAGATGGCAGCCGGGACCAGCGGCTTAACGTGCCTTCCGAAGCACGGAATCATCTTTATTATCAAACAATCAGGAGATTCAAGCCTGCAATGTCCTAACCAAACTGAACAAAGTATGCTTTCCGTGGGAATCGAACCCACGACCCCCGGGTCTACAAGCAAACGCCTTAACCAATGGACCACGGAGGCAGTTAGAAGGTAATAGAAAATGCATATTCCAGTATATATTGCGTAGTGGTATAAACAGACAGATACGGTACATAAAGAGGGTAGCCTCTTTCTGAGATTTTTTAATTATGCAAGGTATAACATTTTAAAATTCATCAAAATCCACTAGTTTTAGCGTGAAAGCGAAACAAAAATCTTCACATGCTCACATCTTTATAAACTTTCACATTAACAATAATAAGGAAGATCTAAGAATTTTTGAGGACGAAGATTTTATGATATGAGGATATTGTTTACTTTTCACGCTGAAATTGCTGAATTCTGTGGATACTGTGAAAAATCTATAAAATCGTATCAGCTGCTTTATGCTGATGAGGAAAGCTGAGCGTCTGAACATTGAACATTGTCTTAGTGGATTGCATTAAAACATTGTCGGAGAAAATGCTTGATTACTTTACTTAACGGTCAGTGAAATAATTGATCTCATCACGTCTTTTTTCCTTACGGGGTAGGCAGTGAAGTGGGATATAATATCTAAAGTCTACGTTATGAAGGTACTGCACGAAATTGTGGGAATTGACGTGTTTTCAAATAACTAGTACTTGCGCTGAATTAATTAAATACATCAAAACTATTTGGATAATTCAGGTCGGCCAGTGTACAAGATCACCATGGTAAATAATTAAATTTAAAACCGGTGTATATGTTATGATATCTAAAAACATTTTTCTTTGAAATGTTTGTTAATGTTACGTCTAAAACAATAATTCTTACATGACAATATTTATATCTACATCTCGCAGGTCACCTTTATAAAAAAAAAGTATACAAATATAAAGACTTTAATCTTTTATATAGTCGCCTAATAGCTTGCACAGTCGCGAAGGTTTTAGTTTGCGCGTTGATGGATAATGGAATCAAAGTAGTGACGGTTGCGAACCGTATTCTTTTATTGTAAGATTCTTCAGACTTTCACTCATTTCCTCCCTCGTATTTTTATGTTCTAATCCGTTACGAATAAAAAATAAGATCGAATCGAAAAAAAAAGGTAGGTTTTTTTTAGGGTTTTTTTCTCTCAGAGCAGCATGAACGAGTTTCATATTGGATAAATCTTTAGATACCTTTTTTTGCTAAAGTATTTTAAGAAAAACAGCTGCGAAAGTAAGTAATCAAAGTTTCTTATTTTTTTAATAGGCAGTTAATGAATCATTAACGCGACTCTATACTTCAAAGCTAGCAAGCCATAAATGTGACTTGAAACACACACAGATGAGATATAATCAAAAAATCGTATTAGCTGCTTTATGCTGATGAGAAATCTTTTCTCATCAGCATAAAGCAGCTGTCAGACGTCTGAAAAAATTGAC
Organism: Elegia similella; assembly: GCA_947532085.1. Lineage (NCBI taxonomy): Eukaryota > Metazoa > Arthropoda > Insecta > Lepidoptera > Pyralidae > Elegia > Elegia similella. Next base: position 9,473,169 of record OX383933.1, read on the forward strand.
TCAGCGGAATAGCATTAAAACAATTATGTCGGGGAAAATGCTTCAACACATTACTTCACGGGCAGTGGAAGAGTAGATATCTGGTTCTTTTAAATCAGAAAGTTTCATAAACGTATTATGAAACAACTTACCGGTAGTGTCTGTGCTAATCATGTTTGAATCTAATTAATCTCGTAGGAGCTAGCTCTATAAATGGTAGGAGCTACAAACGATTATATTTTTTTATTATACATTAGAATATATATAACTACGTATTCTTGAAATATTTCAATCGTCTACCTGTAGCGAAAAATCAGCTTAAAAAATTACGTTTCTTGTATGGGAACCCGCTTAATATTCATTTTATTCCGTTTTTAGTATTTATTGGTTTAGCGGCAACGGACAGATACATCATCTGTGAAAATTTCAACTGTCTAACTATCACGGTTCATGAAATATAGCCTGGCGATAGACGGACGGACAGACAGACAGACAGTGGAGCCATATTAATAGGATCCCATTTTACCCTATGGGAACGGAACCCTTAAAAACTAGGTAAAGAAGTACTCATTGTTTTACTAGGCATGTAGATATTTAAATCTTCCTCTCTAATACAAGCCGGCACTCGTCTCAATCCACCACTTGACATTGGCTGGCGTTCCTTCAATAAACTCTGATTAAAATTTAATCAAGCGTGTAACTCGCCTCCCTCTGCGTTTTTGATAACAAGCTGCACAGATTACGTAAAACCAAAGATATATATAGATAATAGATAACGAAAAAAAACGATCTTATTTAATTTTTAGATTTACCACATTATTGTTTTCCCAAAAAACGGGAATGTTATTAGTTTGCACTTTTTTAACATTTTTACATAAATACATATTAAAAATTTAAATTATATAAGTTTTGACTAGCTCCGTGGCGCAGCGGTCAATACGCCAGCCTGCGACACGGAGTGACCGGGTTCGATCCCCGGCCAGGTCAAGATGGAAAATGATCTTTTTCAGATTGGCCTGGATCTTGGATGTGTATCTATATATGTATTTATTATAAAATATAGTATCGTTGAGTTAGTATCCCACACAAGTCTCGAACTTACTTTGGGGCTAGCTCAATGTGTGTGATTTGTCCGTATATATTTATTTAAGTAAGATCTTCGTAAAAGTTGTTCGTCTTTAGTTATTAATTAAATTTCTCTAATAGTTGACTAGAAGAGTCTACTAGAGAGTAGGCACTCTTCTTAACCTACTACTTGAAGAAATAAACTCTGATTAAAATTTAATTAAGTGAGGAAGTAGCCGCACTCTGTGTTTTGCTTACGCTTTTCGCTGCGTTGTGCAAACTGCACAGGCAATCTGTGCAGTTTGCACAACGCACCAAATATATATCAGAATCTAAATATATCAAAATATCCTAACTCAACCCAAAGCAAAATCAAACTTTTTTAAACCTATTTGTTAGCTACATAGTTGAGTATCAAAGTAAACATTTCTTCGAACAAAGAGTTATATTCAAAAACTAACAGAAGTCTTCTTCATAATCTATATTTTTTTATTGGAAAATTGACATAAATAATATTTAAACTTTTTAACATATACATTTTAGACAAAGACAACGAAAATTTTGAACAAAGACAATCATTTACATTGATTAAATGATTGACAGAAATATTCGTCTATGGTGATTACTTTTGATGTGATTCATATCTTCTTCATTTCATCAAAGTTACTAAAAATCAAACTAGAAGAACTCTGGTCTCAAAAGTTTATAAAATTAATCTTTTAGTTTCTTCAGATGTGTCTTTTAATTCAATATGTTAAGATTCGTTGCTAGGCAAACTTTTGTACTTTATGATTGCTCTTCGTTTGCTATGCTGAAAAATTCAGCTAAATTTAAATGGTATCGGCTAAACTTAAATTATATACAGAATTAAAATTAGTTTATTATAATCATAGTTTTTAATCATTAAACATGTACAGTAATAAGACACACAGACTAGCTACTAATCGGCGGTGTTCGAGGCTCTGGAGTCGCTCTACCATAAGCATCTCATCATCGACGAGTCTTCTGGCACATCTGTCGATAGCTTCCAGGGCTTCGAGCTAGTAGCGGGCGTAAATATGACTATAATATATAAAGTTAAATAATAACATATGACTAGGTAGGAAACTACTATAAGAAAAGATCCAGCATTCAAATCCAGCATCATCATCCAGCATCAAAGATCCAACAGTTACCCTCGTCTGGTGCTCGCTCATATTTTAAGAAGTTTGTATGTTATCATATCTCAATAAATTGGTACATTTGAAAATCTTTCTTTTTATGCTAGAGGTTCATATATTCAACGTTAATTCAATCCTTATATTTGTGAACCTTTATTATTACATCTTAGATTAGTCATCTCATTTATATATTGCTATCAAATACATATGGATTATTGTATATAGGTGCTATGTAGCTATATGCAATAATATTTTTCTTTTATATAAAATATCCTTCGATCTCAAATATAACAAGTTTCATCGAGTAAACAGATAAATATCACCCTCTCTTCGTATATCAAAAATCATTGGGCTTAAAAGTTTATAAAAATATTAAATCAAGTATTCAACATTTCACACCTATTTCTCCAAATCTTCTAGCTTTAGCAGTTTGTCAAAAGTACAACATAATTTTATTCCTATGATGAATGTAAAAGTTTTTAGGGATGTAAAGATCATCATCATCATCAGGTCCTTTTTAGTCTCCACTACAGAAGCACGACCCTCTCTGTACTACTAGGGCTATACTTGGCCAGAGCAGCCAGAGGACTTGGCCTACACTCTCCACGCTGGCCAGACGGGTTGGAGAGGTGTCTTAGATGTTTATAAGCTTTGTTTAGCTTGTATTTCCTAAGTCGCCTTCTACGACATCCACGGGGAGACTTGGAGTGGTCCTATTCTACTCTGCCGGATACCACACGGCTAGGATGTAAAGATGTTTGTTACTATTTCACGCATATACTACTACTGTATGGATTTTGATGAAACTTTAAAATGTTATGGATGCCACATCATAATAGCACACAGGCATATTGGTGACGGACGACACTCCCTGTACGTGAGAGTTCGGGCACTGGTGACCTTGAACCGGGGCATGTAAGCGCTAGGGTTGATACCACACAGTTCTCACTTCGTGCTAGCCGGTGCGAGCCGTGCGAGAAACGCAAACACACAGGCAGCCCTCGACCAAGGGAGTCGGCGACGGCTCGTTCCACGCCCCCCGCGCCTTTCGAAATACCCGCCAGGCCTGTCTCATTCCCCGTGTAGATTATCGAAAACATACCTACGCGCGGCGACACCTTCGAAGGTGAAATCCGAACAAATCCGGTAGGACCGACGCGCGTTTGGTCATATGTGTTTACTGACGTTCAACGAATTATGAATCGTATGTTCAGGGCTATAAGTATAAAATTGGCTTGCTGTAGATATCTAAACTAAAAGGGGCTGGGTTCTGACGCGTGCTAAATTACACCGTATCACTTATTACATTGAGTTGATATTACTTTGAACACCTTTGCAGAGGGCGACTTCTGTACGTAAGTAATAGTACTTATTCTGTGCCACCGCGCACATCCAGGTACCCACACACAGCCGCAAGCGACTTTACGTGCACACATACTTAAGTGTTGTTTCTTTTCGTGTACCTAGTACCTAGTGAATATTTTCTTGGACACAAGCAAGCTATAAATTTATTACGTGGATAAAGTCAGAGGTAAAAGCTAGTAATTCATAAAACGAAACCTCCTGATATAATTTGTCTAATATTACCAGTAATAAAGCCTTTAAGATATTACGAATACAATGTAGAAGTCATATTACGTTTACGACAGAACACAAGCCGTCCAAAAGAAGTTAATGACTCGTGAACACTTCGACTTGTAATCGGAGAGCTCAGAAAATGTTTTGGTTCCACTAAAACTGAAGATTCGTGAATAAGAACCTTATGTCGAAAAGATTTCCATTTCTGAATCTGGAAGGCTTTAGGCTATAAAACATCACGCTGCAACAAATAAGAGCGAAGCATCAAAAAATGTTTGGAAAACGTGGGAAAATTATTCATAGTTGAGGACATCCGACGCGTGCGATGCGTAAACGGTTCAAGTTATCCAAAAAATGTGTACTAAAAAATTATTCCTCTCTAAACGAACTACTAATAACAGAAATTACCGCGGACGAAGTCGTGGGAAACAGCTAGTATTGGATATATGCGCCAAGGCAACATTTTGTACTAGTATTATTACTGACACTCAAGCCAAATATACGGCGTGTAACATAACCGCTGACGATCCCGTGAAGGGAGGACTCAGCCCGTCAAAATTCCAACAACTTTCCTATTGAACCAATGCTAGGATCTCAAAAAAAAATACATTTTCATACAAAAGCGTAGAGAAGCAGGTGGTACACTCTACGTTTTTTCTTTTCTCCCGAACCACCATGCAAGGAAAGTCCATATTATACGATTTCTAAAAAAGATAAGTTTTTTTTATTAATATGTATTTGTATAATAAGTAGTTTAATCAAAAGTTATATTGTAAACCAATAATTAAAAGAAGTATTTTACGTCAGATTTCTCACTCTAGAACAAGCGGGCACTCTTCTCAATCTACCAATTAAACTAATAAACTGTGATTAAAATTTAATTAAGCGTGGAATTCCCTGTCTGTGTTTTTGCTTACAAGCTGCACAGATTACACTGCACCATTGATGTATGAACAGATATACATAAAACAAGGCAAAATTAAAGTTATTTAAATGATAGATTTATAACATCACACGAACAAGTATTTAGATTGCACCTTTTTTAAAATGTATGTATGTAAATTACGCGGTTTAGTTAAAAAGTACAAGATCTTTGTTGAAATAGATTAAAAGCAACCAAAGGAAGTCTTTAGTTGTAAAATTTCTTAAACCACTTAAATAAATAAGCTCTGATTAATTAATACATACATACAAACAAAATATTATCACGTCTTTATCCCTTACGGGGTAAACAGAGCCTAAAGTCATAAGACCGAAAGGCCACGTTTAGCGTGTTGGTAAGCGTAAAGTTGGAAAACGGAATCAAAATAGTGATGGGTTGCTAGCCGCATCGCCTATTGTCATAATTCTTTAGAGTTTCGCCCATTCCCTTGACCGACTTCTACGGTCTGCGCGGGAAGAGAAGCATCTGGCTCATTCTACGTTTTTTTCTTTGGAAGATTATTTTTTGACTGAATTGTTTAATTAATCAAGTGAAGGGAAGTAACCGCACTCTGTGTTTTGATTACGCTTTTCTGTGCATTGTGTAAGATTTACAGACAATACTGTACATGTAATATATATCACAATTTTTTTAACACCTATTTGGTAACTACATACTTGAGCATCAAAGTGGACAAGATTCTTCAAAGTAATGCCAATTTGTTGGAAAATTAACGTCAGTTGTATATTAACCCCAGGATAAATATTTTTGTGAGCTATTTATTTATGATGTGATTCGACATACATCATATTAAATCTAAATCTGACAACAGCAAAACTATTCTGATCTTCCTAAACTCTGTGCTGACAAAAAACAAAGTGCTGAAAGCGTATAGAGATTACAATAAAGCAAACAGCGGCGAACGACTTAGTTCTACTATTTTTGGAGCCAGCGTTCCTGAGCAGCCAATTTACATAGCGGAACACCTGACCGCCACAGCCCGCCGCCTGCACTACCTGGCGCGCGAGCTGGTAAGCTCGCAGCAGTACAAGCACTGCTGGACCTCCGGCGGCAGGGTCTTGCTGCGGAAGGACGATCATTCTAAATATATAGTCGTCAACTCGGAGGCACAACTCGCCGTTTTAAATCTTAGTAATTAATACCTTATATAGAAATATAGTTTAAAATACTAGAAATTAAGTAGTTTAGAATATTACCTTATACCTAACTAGATTTTTTATTTACATACTTCTATTCATATCATTATTTATCTATTTTTCTTTACAAAATAAGCCACCATAGCATATTATTATATCTATATATATTTATCATCCAGGCTGTCTTAAAACACAAAACAAATCACAAAGTACCGCACAAGTTTACTTATATACCTAATATCTTCCTTATGTAATAATAAAATATTATTATCTAATATACATTCTCACCTTTACATGTATTTCAGTTCCGTTAAACTAATGTAATAGACATAACATTTAACATATTCGAGCTGGCATTCCATAATACAAGGATAACTTTTATTGGAGCCAGCCCTATTGATGTGAAATTTGTGTTTAAGTACCATAATATACATACTATAAAAAAAAATAAAAAAAATAATAATATGCTTAACAAAACTCTATTCGATAATATCGAATATGTCTCCAACTCTTTTTCCTTCGTCTGCGACCCCCATGAAGTACGTGCTCAGATCCTATATCTTCTTCATAAAGTCATATTGATCAAAGTCAGAAAACCTAAATCTCAAACTAGAAGAACACTGGTCTCAAAAGTCAATAAAATTAATTCGTTAGAGTTTCTTGACAATTGTCTTTTAATTTTACTATGGTCAGATTTGTCGGTAGGCAAACTTTAGTACTTATTGGTTGATCTTCTTGTGCTATACTGGATAACTGTGCTAAATTGAAATATTATTTACTAAACTTAAATTATTTACAAAATAAAATAAGTTTAATTTAAGCATTTTTTAAAAAACTTGCGCAGTTAAAAGATGTATCATTACGTCATTATATAGATAGGTAATAGATAACACAGAGTGTCCCTTAAGACTGTGCATGTATAATCTATCTGATCTATACTCCTTTCCTTCGTATTTTTTAACTTAATTTGTGTTGTTATGTTTTGAAACCTCAACATGTTGCAAGTATTAATGAATAGTTTAGGGATTCCCAATCATCAAAGTGCACGGTTTATAATATCGATCTGTGTTAAAAGTGCTTTTATTTTTAATTTCGTAATGATCGATTGGACGAAATCGTTTCCTGATTTCGAGGAATATGGAAAGATTATGCCGTCTGACTAGCAGTCAAGCTCGTTTGCTGCTCGCTCATGTTTTAAGAAGTTTGTGTGATGCCTTATTTCAATAAATAGGTACATTTGAATCTTTTTTTTACTTACAAAATTTCATTCCTTAAATTAATACGTCGCACATTAAGAGGGCGTCGAGTGAGCCGAGTTTCGGCAGCGCTCCCAATCATATTATATCTTATTTCCCAGCAATCAGATAACATTTCAAAAAATCTCGACGGTTTGTCTGTAATTCGCACAATGTATTGTTTCATTATGATATTTATTCCGCGTAAATATTATTGGCCACTCAATAGTGGCCACACGTTATTTTTCACTTAAACGCCAATGCGTTTAAGTGGAAAATAACTAGAATATAATAAGTAATGCTTTTAAAAACATACTACAACAATATCTACAGATTGTCCGTCGGGATTGTTTGAAATTTTGTCTCGTTTGTATGATCGGCGCCCTCTTAATCATTTCATTTAGGCATTGCTATTGGATTATTGCTTAGATGCTAAATAGATCGACCGATATTTTATTTAACATTATTTTGGTCGTGGTCTGGGAGAGACCTTTTATGGGAACTGGGACATCATGTCTGTCAGCGAAAATTGTACCTATTTTAATTTCTTTTTGTTTGTAAACATATTTCGTCATTTCAAAAGTCATAATGAATTTTGGATATTTTGTATGTGTTGTTTAAAATTTCATGCGAAATTGTCGTTTCTTTCATGATCTATATTCTAAACAAGTAATAAACAAAAATTTTACTTTCACACGTTTTCCCACATAGATTTAAAAAAATTTACGTCTATCTGTTTTTCTTTGTTCCGTGTAAACTCTCGAAAGTCATCGGTGACGTAAAAGTTTATAGAATATATTAAATTAAATTCAAAATTCAAAATTCAAAACGTTTATTCAATATAGGTTTCTTTGAACACTTATTAATTGTCATATTTCACTTCTCTTCTCCTCTCCTCTTCTAAATTTTCGACATTTGATACTTTGTTAGAAGTACAACAGAATTTTATTATTTTTAATACGATACATAAAAATGTTTGTATGAATATAAAGATGTTTGTTACTATTTTACGCATACCACTGTATGGATTTTAATAAAACTTTACAATGATATGGCTACCACAGTAATCTAGCACAAAGGCAAGCCATAAATTACGCAGATAAAGTCATGTGATTCATAAAACGAAAACTCCTGACATAATTTGTCGAATATTACCAGTAATAAAACGTTTAGAGATATAACGAATATAATGTAGTAGTCGTATTACGTTTATGACAGAACACAAGCCGTCCGAAAGAAGTTAATGACCCGTGAACACTTCGATGCGTAATCGTAGAGCTCAGAGAATGTCCTGGTACCACTAAAACTGAAGATACATGAATAAAGAACTTATATCAGAAAGATTTCCATTTCTGAAAATTGATATATGCGCCATAACAAAAATTTTGTATTATTACTGACACTCAAACCAAATATATAAGTGCCACTCTTTGGGAAACGCGTTGTATGTTCAGCATAGCTGTCTTTTTTAGTCTCCATTACAGGAGCACGACCCTCTCTGTACTACTAGAACCATACTTGGTCAGAGCAGTCAGAGGACTTGGCCTACACTCTCCACGCTCGCCAGACGGGTTGGAGAGGTCTCACAGATGTTTATAAGTTTTGTTTAGGTTATATTTCCTAAGTCGCCTTCTACGACATCCACGGGAAGACTTGGAGTGGTCATATTCTACTGTGCCGGATACCACACGGCAACGACTCGGCGACAGATCTTAACTAAAATTATAATATAATTTTAGCTGTAAGAGATTCACTGCTGGCCTCTTCGAAGGATTTTTTATTCCATGAGCAGATATTGCCCGGTCACCACGCTTGGCAAATTTACGTTACGTTGGCAGTAGGTTGGCAAGCGAAGTTTCTTTCGCTTTTAATATTTCCGGCGCTGCTGTCCGTCGGAAGAAATTTATAAGTTAAGGTAGGAGAGGAAATTGTTGAATTTGGGAAGAGAATGAAGGTATTGGGATACTCTCTCGGATCAATGGGGGAAAAGCAAATAGCAGCTTGGGATACCGGGCGCGCGTAACCACTGGCCAAGAAGTTGAGGAGGACACCCCTAATCCGGGAAACCCCTAAATTCTAAACTAATCCTAATTCCGGACCCCCGTTTTTGTAATAATCGAACTAGAATTAAGAAAAATCTGCTTCGTTTTAAGTAATACTCGCATACAAACATTAAGTTCTACAAATTTTACGTATTTATAATTAAGTTTTATTATAAAAATAGCATTGTTGAGTAAGCCCTGCTAAAAGCTGTTCACGGCTTATTCGTTCACGGTTAAATTCTCATCTGAGATGCTTCAAAACTAGGGGTCAGCCCAGGGGACCTGAGAGACTATGTGATAAAACGAAACCCACGCGGAGTCGCTGGAAACAGCTAGTATCTTATAGGGGTGATTCCAAATGTACTTTAGGCGTCAGGATTTATAATAAAAAAAGTAGAGCTAAGTTTTTAGGGTACCGTACCTCAAAAGCTCCGTGGCGCAGCGGTCAACACGCCTGCCTGCGACACGGAGTGACCGGGTTCGATCCCCGGCCAGGTCAAGATGGAAAATGATCTTTTTCAGATTGGCCTGGGTCTTGGATATGTTTCTATATATGTATTTGTTATAAAATATAGTATCGTTGAGTTAGTATCCCATAACACAAGTCTTGAACTTACTTTAGTGCTAGCTCAATCTGTGTGATTTGTCTGTATATATTTTATTTATTTATTATTAAAAGGAAAATAAAACGGAAGCCTTATAAGATTACTTTGTTCTCTGTCTGTCTGTCAAGACCTTTTTCTCAGGAACGCATGGAGGTATTAAGCTGAAATTCATATCAAATACTCAAGTCTACCGTTCCTTGGTGCTGTGGAAAAATCAAACTACTAAGTCAACGCAATCAAAATCCGTTTATGCTGCAATTTTTTGACATTCGCGAGAGAATCAAAACCTACAGGATACTTTATGTGAACTCAAAATCGTGAAATTTGGTGCGAAACCACTTCTTATAGCACTGATAAAGGAAAAATTGCGAAATTATAACTGTTTAGTTACATCATATTACAAAAAAAGATTTTTAATAATTTTAAACTTATTATAGATAATGGTACGGAACCCTTCGTGCGCGATTCGCTCTTGGCCAGTTTTTTTTTATATTATTATCAATACAATGAATCCTACACAAAGCTTGGATAACGGTCACGTCTACAAAATTGATTCTAACGCACCCTTCCTCATTATGCCTGTTTTTTTCTGTGAGGAAATGTTCACATTAGTGTGTTTGTAGAGCAAATTCAATATTAAACCATTATTATATTATAGATAGATATATATTATATTTTTATTAAAATGCAAAACATAGTATGTTAGGAGTAAAATCGTGGTGCGTACTCATATCTCAGCAAGTGAAATTTTAAATATTATAGCTACTTTAAAATTTAAATCTTCGTATCTTTTTAGTCATTTTGTATCTTAATTTCGGTGCAGTTAAGAATATATCATTCATTTTATTCATTCCAGAGACACAAAAATACCATTATAAAGGATACAAATTCATAAGGGTTACAATTTAAATCTGTTACATTATTTCTGTAGCACTAAATTGGGTGTTTTAAACCTGTTTTGATTGAAAGTGTAACATATATAATATTTCAGTAACCAACCTGTTAGAAAACTGTTTTTTGTGCATTGATCTACGTACGTGTTTACCGAGTTCGTACCCATATATGCCTTTTTTCAGGCAAGTGTGCGTGACCTGTCGCATAGTTATGCCAATGTAAACCTTATTGGCTGTAACAGCTATTAAAACTTATGAACCGGTATTTTTAAAAACAGATTGAAAGTGTTACATTTTCTTTCTGATTTCCTTTAAAACAGAAATAAAAAATAGTGTTCTAAACACTATTTTTATACCGGTAAACTCCCTGTTTCATTCATATCAATCGTCCGACCACCTCATCGGTGCGTGTCTGCCGCTGCGCTTGCTACTTTTAAATGTATACTGAGATGTCGACTATTATAAAAAAAAAAAAAACATTGTTATTAATACTAGCAGACTCTAATTTCATCAAAATTCTGCTAACACAACGAAACCTGCATGGTTTCGTTGCGTTAGCAGATTTTTATAATGGAAGTCATTTGGGTAATGCAGTGGGCAAGTCTTCAAGCGTTAGTCTTTGTCAGCAATGATGTATTAGATGTTACTAATATCGAAAGAGAAACAGGCAGCGCAAGGAAATTTCGCTATCAGCGGATCCACACTAATTATTAAAATTTTATACAAGGGTTCACAGCGGCCCTACGATTATTAAAGTTGACATTAATTTGTTACTTTAAAATAGTTATTCTGCAATCTTCACTCGCAAAGATTAATCAACCAAAGTGAACTTCAATTATACTAGTAATCATCTATTCACTACGGACACAATACGTCACACTAATTAAAAAGTTACAATAAACTGTAGTATTGTGCCTGCCATTCAATATCAAACTTTCCTGCCCTGCGATAAGGTCGCAAGCTGGTTGTTATTTGCAAAACAATGCAAGCCCCAATTAGTAAGAATTGCCCGCTGGATCGTAGGGTGTCGACTGTCGTCTATGTTTAACTGTTGCATAGAAATAGTTGTTAGACTAGAACCATTATCTGTTGGACCTATGAAAAGACTTTACCTAGCATTTACTTTTATTATTAATAAAAAATATTACAGCACCAGTTTGCCACGTGGCCTCACCTACGTAGAAACCATTTCCATATATGTATTTTGTCAAAATCAGTGTTTCACTCTTTTAACGCCTCAAAAGCTTTGAAATTCTGGACAGAAGTGAATTTTAAGTCTTATGTATACATACGTACCTAATGTATGTATACGTAAGTATATAACGATGAATTATTAACAAATAAAGATTGTCGATCAAAAATATCCTATATATGGGTGAAATTGAATTCATTAGCAAACGTTTAAGGAGTGACTCAGACCACGAATCTGAACAACTTTCATTATGGGACCAACTTCGACATCGTGAAAAAATTTTCTGCACTTTCATACAACAGTGGAATATCTACTTGGCTAAAATCTATGGAACAGCCGATTCTTTTTGCGATTTTGGAGTTGGTCCCATAATAAAAGTTGTTAAGATTTGTGAACTCAGTCACTCCTTATACGTTTGCTAATGAATTAAATTTCACCCGGTATATTACGATGAATTATTAAAAAAAAAAGATTAATGATCAAAAATATCCTGAAAAGAAAAAATACATCTATATTGGGATAGTACATTTTATAAATAAATAAAATATAAATAAATAAATATATACGGACAAATCACACAGATTGAGCTAGCCCCAATGTAAGTTCGAGACTTGTGTTATGGGATACTAACTCAACGATACTATATTTTATAACAAATACATATATAGATACACATCCAAGACCCAGGCCAATCTGAAAAAGATCATTTTTCATCTTGACCTGGCCGGGGATCGAACCCGGTCACTCCGTGTCGCAGGCTGGCGTGTTGACCGCTGCGCCACAGAGCTAGTCAATACTCATACATTATATAACTTATAAGTACATGCATAACTGCGATATTTTATAAAGTTATGTAACGAAATGAGGAAGTGGTCTTTTGTGGCAACATGCATAGACTAGCTACGAATATATTATCTCCATTTAACTTTACAGATTTATATTTCTCATTTTTAATTCAGATTTAGCGTATGCTCTATTTCATAACGCTTTAAATTTCGCTATTCTAATGTTTTGGTCACAAGAGATTTAGATTAATGTTTTCATAACAAGCAAGAAAAATATTTAGGAAATATTTCAATATAATCATGAGGCTAGAAATTGAATTTACCTTGCCTCCGCATACTCTTGGCCACTTAATAACATGGACGAAATACTTTGGCTAATAACGTGAAAATTATATGATTTTTTCACGTTATTAGCCGAGAAACCTTTTTATTGGCATAATTATTACAAATGATAGGTTTTAACCTATTGGGCGCCATTGACAACTTTATGTAGTTGCAAAACAGTCTCGTGACTAAGACGCGAAGATATTACAATTTGTACTAGCCTGGTGACGGGCGTGAAGTATGTAAACAAGCGCTGGCGTGCAAAAGGTTAAACAGCGACAGCTAAAATTGATTAAGAACAACTTTACTACAAACCCCTTTTTAGCGAAGTAGGTACTTTATAAGGGACAATTTTTCGCTAAGTGTTTATCCGAAATAGTACGTATGATGCTTAGAACATGCAAGAAAAAGTTAAGGTTCACTCTAATTGGAAAAATATGGTAATTAAAAATAGAGATAAGCGAGTTCTAAAAGTGGATATCACTTAAAGCTCCAAGCAATTTATTGCTTCATTAATTTAACACAGGTACGTACTAATTAGGGCTTGCTTTTATAAAGTTAAAGTTAAGGATCCTGACGAGCACTGCAATTGAAGAAGGACTCAAAATTTGCATACATAATTTCATTTTTGACAGCCTTGGGCTTACAGGTGACTTTTTGTGTCAAAAATAATTTTATAAGGTGTCAAATATAATTGATCTAAAGTATTAGTTACTAGCGGCCGGTCCCGGCTTCGCACGGGAAGATATAGGTATTTAAATAGCCTATATTCATCAGGGATAATGTAGGATTCTAATAGAGAAAGAATTTTGCAAATCGGTCTAGTAGTTTCAGAGCCTATTCGATGCAAACAAACAAACAAACGATCAAATATTTCCTCTTTATAATATTAGTATCGAAGTATAGATAGTATAGAAATACGCACCGCCACAATAACTTTATTAATAATTATTACGCCATCAATTAACAGCAATAAAGCCAAACACCAAGGTCAATCGTAAACCATAAGTTTACGACATGCGACATGTGTTAATAGTCAGATTTATGTCGCAGTACTATACAGCAGTAGTAAACCACTGAAGATTTACGCTTCGCTTTGATTGTATTTAATTCGGAACTCCTAGTAATGGTAATAATCTTGCTAAACCAAGATGCTGGTAGTAAAAGAAGACTATTTATGGAGCTACCCAAGGAGGGTTGGCGTCGACAACCATATTATAGCATGAATGCTATCATAATAGCGGACCCCCAGCTCCACCGCAACAAAGCTGAGAATCTTTATCTTTTTCCTTTACCTTATCCTACTTTTATATGTGGGGTCGGCACAGAATGTCAGTTCTCTCCGTTTTGTTCTGTCGCTTACATATATCCGTTGTCACTCCTTTCTTGTCCATACTCTCCTTTTTTATGACATAAGACGGCAAACGAGCAAGCGGGTCACCTAATAGTAAGCGATCACCGCCGCCCATAGACAACAGGGTATAATATGATACTATATACTTCTTGATACAGTCCATCCATATTTTCTCAGGTCTTCCTCTGTTCTGAGTTCCATTTACTTTTCTTATGAAGCTTTCTTGTGATATGACTTTCTTCTCTCCTCATCACTTGCCCATACCAACTCAGCAACAGAGCTGAGAATGCATACATACATATTATCACATCTTTTTCCCTTGCGGGGTAGGCAGTACCTAGGTTTATAAGACCTGAAGGCCACGCTTAGCATGTTGATGGGCATTAGGTGGATACGGAATCAAAATAGTGATGGGTTGCTAACCGCATCGCTTATTAACATGATTCCTCAGATTTTACCCATTCCCTCTATCGGCTTTTACGATATGCGTGGGAAGAGAAGCAGCTGGTACATTCTACGTTTTTTCTTTTCTCCCAGACCAGCACGGCTGAGAATGCAACCAGGAAAAACGGTCAGATGATGTTGATTGTATACTCATACCTATTATTTTTATTTTTTTTTTTATTTTATTTATTTATTTTCACCTTACATCTATCATTACAGGCTAACCTATTGCGATAGAGTAGCTTAGATACAATATTCTCTATAGTCTGTAGCAGATAATCATTAACGATACCCTTGTGAATTCACCCAGAGTACAACAAAATAAATCGATATCATTTCCTACTAGGTTAAGTGTACGTATCGCTCGCGTCAGTGGTGCCTCCTGCAGCAGATTGGTCCGTGCGCGCGGCACGGCCAGCAGCGGCGGGCGGCGGCGGCGCCACACATACCTGTCCGGCACGCACAAACCAATCTGCAGCAATACATCTGCATTCATAAGTTTCCCTCTTAACAATTTAAATAGGTACTCAACAAGTGCCAGATGTCGTCTAACACCTAGTTCGTTGTATCCAACCATACCCAGAATAAATAAGGTTGGATACATTAAAGGATAGAAGGGATATACTCCGTACATCCTCCTGTACAAGTACCTAATAAACTTGTTTTGAACTCTTTCCAACATTAGCCTATATTTTTCTTCCCGTGGATCCCAGATAACTGAGTTCACCTCCAGCTGACTACGGACCAGTGCATTATATAATGATATAATGGTTTGTATGTTGGTGAAATTTTTTACTGTACGCAAAACAAACCCTAAATTTTGAAAAGCCTTCTTACATATTCTGGTTATATGATCTGCAAATGTTAAGCCTGCTGTAAAAGCGACCCCTAAGTCTTTCACTTCAGACACCCTGTTTAAAGTAGTGCTAACGATATTGTAATCGTACTGAATTGGCGCGCGCACCCTTGTGAACGTCATCGTCACGCACTTTGAGATATTAAATTCTAGCAGGTTTTGCCTACTCCAGTTCACTACACTATTAATATCTCTCTGCAGAGTTCCGCAATCGTCAAGGCTGTTTATGTTGAATGTCAGCTTAATATCGTCCGCGAATAATAAACATCGTGCTTCTTTGACTACCTGAGGAAGGTCATTTATCATCAGGACGAACTGTAAGGGTCCTAGCGTACTTCCCTGACTCACGCCTGACCTTGTGTAATAGGACCTTGACAAGTTCCCGGCATAGTCCACGTATTGTTGCCTATCACTTAAATAGCTTGCGAAAATTTGAGCAAATGAGGGGTAAAGCCAAACCATGCCAACTTCATTAATAGCTTGTCATTATCGACCAGGTCGAAAGCTTTTTTGTAATCGAAGTAGGCTGTGTCTACCTGTCCCCCTCCGTCTACTGTAGCTGTAACATACGTCACGTAGCTGATAAGGTTTGTGGCAGTACTTCTACCCGGTCTAAAACCATGTTGTGCATCAGATAGTTGAGAACTCAACTGTGGTATTATACTGTCATTTACAGACGACTCGAAGACTTTAGCCGGTGTAGAAAGTATAGCCACAGGCCTATGACCTTCAATTTCTTTACCAGCTTGACCCTTGGGTACAGGAACTACACGAGTCTTTTTCCATATCTCTGGGAATACGGCTGATTCTAGACTTGCGTTATAGATATGTAGCAGTGGTCTAGCTAGCACCGATCGACAATCCCTAAAGATATAAGGTGGGATGCCGTCTGGCCCCGTGGACTTTTTTGGTTTGAGACGCTGGAGTGCTGACATCACTTCGCTTAATTGCAGCTTATCAATTTGAACTCGAGCAGCCCCATTTCCCCCTCCTGCCTCAATTATAGCTGAGCTTACATCTAATCTGGCCTTTGTTTGACTATACACAGATTCGAAATAATCCGCGAACGCAGCAGCACATTGCTCATTTGTTAACACGACTCCGTTTTTAACAATTTTTTGCTCACTCCTGCTACCCCTTTTAGAGTTAACGTAAGACCAAAACGATTTGGGGTCCTCCACCATCTGACTTTGAACCTGCTGTTGATATTGCTTATTAGCTATGTTTATCATTTGTTTAACGTTTGCCCTGCACTCGGAAAATCTATCGTAGTCCATACGTAATTTACTTTTTTTATAACACATATGCAGGTATGCTTTTTTCTTCAAACACTTTATAATGTCAGCTGTAAACCATTGTGGATAAACATATTTTTGACTGAACCCTTTTTTTTTCTTTTTTGGCACACAGTTATCAATCAAGCTGTTTATCGTGTCATAAAAATACTTTAAACTCGACTCTAAATCTAACAAGTACATAGGCGTCCAGTCTACGCCCGCAATTAATGCATATAATGCCAAGAAATCGGCCTTTTGGAAATTCCAACCCTGATTTCGCGGGTCGTCATCAATTGCTGGCGCACTCCGGTCAGTGTAAGAACAGTGATAAACACTTTTATTTACATTGTTATTTCCAGCGGCGGATGTTGGGCATCCACTGGTACTAACGGCTGTTTCGCTAGATCTACGAGCACACTTTCACCTCCCAATTTTGTAAGCACAAGATCCAATAATCGATCGTTGCAATTCGTTATTTTGTTACTCTGAGTAAATCCACAATAATTTTCAAAATATTCGTAATAATGATTAACACTCGATGAACAGGAATACAAGTTAAAATCTCCAATCACCACTACTTTTAAATATTTGTCACAATATTGTTCAATCATTCTGAATAATAATAAGTAGTCACTTTCAGCACTATTAGGTGGAATGTACGCTACACACAACATAAACAAATGTCTGTTTCGTAGGTATACGTTAGCACTTACTAACTCGAACACTTGAGTATCAATGTTTACGTCGTTATGCACTAGGCGCATCTCAAACCGCGGTGAGGCTACGAGACACGCGCCTCCTTGTTTACGACCGTCTGCGCGATCGCATCTAATTATTGACCATCCCGGGGGTATTAATTCCGCGTCTTGAATGGATTCGCTGCAACCGGTTTCCGTTATCACTAACAAATCGTAGCTTGATGAGGATATGGAACAATAAAAGTCATCTAACTTTGTTCGTAGGCCCCTTACATTCTGATAATAAATCTCAATAGATTTACTTTGATTCCTGTGTTGAATTGGATGGTCGACGAAACCACACCCACTCGCAGTACTCAATATTTATAGACCAGTTTTTCGGTTCGCACAATTTTCCATATTTACTTTCTGGTACGCCTATGACGAATGATGCATAGTCTCGTTTCGTTTTATGTCTTATTTTTTCTATACTTATGGGAGTTTCGTTCCCACATATGTTCTTGACATGATCTTTCAACTGTTCCACTTCGGTGTCTTCGCTCAATCGCCATACGTGTAAGAATTTCTTACGTTCAGTGCCTTTAATTTGGCTCTCATTCATGCACCCTCCCTTTTTTACCTCACTGTTGGGGTATCTACTTCTTCTTTTCTTCACAGTAGCCCACTCCTCTGTTTCTTCTTTTTTATTTTCGATACTCCTTTCCTTATTCACAGCTTCACCAGGGCTTATCTTACTATCTGTAGTAGTAGTCATTATTTTGCCTTGTCCGCTCGGTGATTTTGCGGTGTCATCTTGCTTTGGGAGCGGCGGATTTATGCTGACTACCTGCTGATGTTTTTTAACAATATTTACGTAGGAATTTGCCTTTTTATGTTCTTGAGACAATTGAGGCTTATGTTGATTCCTTGATTTTAAGGCTTCTTCCAGTTGCCTATTATTTTCCGTAAGCTCTTGAACTTGTTTTTCCAGGAGAATAATTTTTGAGTTTGATGTTTCTTGGTTTACCTCCATAGTTTTTTTTACCTCCCTCAGTTCTGTTTCTTGCACCGTGAATCTATTACTAAGCAATGCATACTCATTGCTTTGTTTGTCCAATAGAGCTAATGTTTCAGATCGGAACTCGCGGATTTCCTCCAGGATACTGCATTCGATGCCAATGACCATCGACTCGTTGGGATTGAGCCGATTTCCGCGTTCTGTGTTGATATATCCACTTGGCGTGAAGGTCTTGTTCATGATCATCGCAGTGTTTCGAACCGGTGTATTGGAGTTATCCATCTTAGGAACAGTACTCACACATTTTGGGCATTGCCATTTGTTCTTGTATTCCAAGGTAAGTTGCTTAAATTTTTCCTCAGTTATCGCCAGACACTTTAAGTGATATATTTTCTTTCATGCTTCTTTCGAACACTCCATGTAAAGGATATCATAATTAATGGCATTACAGCCATTACATTTTGTCCCCATTTTGAGGGAATTCCACAAATAAACCTTTTTGATCAAATTTAAGCAGAATTACTATCGATACACGTCCGTAAGCTCGCACTTACAGTGGCGGGTACTGGCTAATTTTTCAAGCCGACCAACGAAGCTGCTTGGTGCTAGGTATTGATTCTAGTAAGACATCATTACCATCATCAGTACAGCCGCAAAAAGTCTACAGCTGGACAAACAAGCCTCTCCCAATGACTCTTCGTTCCATAGGAGGATATCGCTATATTCAGCACACTTGGAAGGCGGGTTGGCGAGCGTTATTTAAACTGGAGGGATAGGAATTTCTTGGATCTGCAAAGGTAATGAAGGTATTGTGATACTACTCAATCGGATGAATGGGGTAATAGCAAGTAGTAGTCAGGGAGGCCAGGTACCCAATGCCATATCTGCAACAACCGAATAGGCAGTTGAGGATTACACCCCTGACCAAGTTGGACAATACTTCGCAAAATGGTTTATTTGTACATCTTACATATGTACCTATTGTCATGTAAAAAAACCTCATTTAAATTTAGATTAAGAAAACTGTACCTAAACTCTCCTTCTCATTGAGCTTATATGTATTATGTATATATTTTAGTATTGGTATATATGTATGTGTATATTTATATAGACCTATGTATACTATTTATTAGATATTATATTAGGTAATAATTTAGTTTAATAGTGTTTGTTTTTACTCATGTTCTTACTTCAACATATACCTCTGCCCCACTTAACCCAGCTAATGTCTCCTTTCAGATACCTGGTTGACTGGAAGAGATCCCCTCAAGGGATAAGTCCGCCATTGTGCATATATTTTTAATTTAGTTTAACTTTAATACTTTTAAGATGTATGTTATTTTTATGTACAATAAAGTATTTACAAACAAACAAAAAAACAAACCTTAGAAATAATTGTTACGTAGTCAATCAACAACAATAAGGCCGCACACCAGGGTCAATCGTAAACCGTTGGTTTACGACGCCTATTCATAGTCAGGTTTATGTCGCAGTAAATCATTTAAGATTTACGCGTTAAATACGATCTGAAATTCGATGGTTACTACTAGTCGTTGTCCATTTTCCACCAACTAGTAACAGAATAAGATAGAAGAAAACTGACATACTGTAGCGACCTTATATGAAGAAGTGGCATATGGTAAAGAAAGAAGAAGATACTCGTACGACTGAAGGAAGATTACGCTTCGCTTTGATTTTGTTGCATTACCTGACTATATAAGTCAGTGTGGTCTAATTTTCATTACAATTACAATTTCCTCAAAACCAAGATTGCTAGAAAATAAACTGCTTATTGTGCCCTATAAAATGCCAGTACTTAGGCGGTTATTACTATTTATTGTAATATGGTGGTGTTTAGGTTATAATCTATATTTATAAGAAATATATATTGTTATCTCAAACATTAACCACATTTTTTTAAACTTGTATAAAAACAATAAAAATTTTAAGTAAAATATATACACCATTACTTTAAAAGCAGTACACAAACTTCGAGGCATAAAAAAGGGACGCTTTTTAATTATATTCGCGTATTCGTAATTTAAAATTACCCATTAGTTACAGAGTTATTCATTTTTAAATAAATCCTAAAATGTTACTCAAATTGTGGACATTTTCCAGTCGTTCAATCAGGTCATTCATTAATTAATCGTTCTCTCTCGCTCTAACGTTTGCGCGGTTTACGCCAGTACCTAGTATTTGTATGGCATCAATGGAGATAGCAGCTGATCACATAATTGGTAACAACTTTAACGAAAAACCAGTATTTATTCTTATTTTATTAGAAAATTAGGAAATTGGTATAACAAAAAGACTAAATAAGAAATAATAGCACTTTATTTGTAATTGTAAATTTTAACTTTCCCTTCATACTTCAATCCAGGCTTAGGACCGGCAAAATTACTTTACTTTTTTATGCAATTAATCAAAAGTAAAAAATAACAAAATGATTGCGTTACGTAGGGCAAAAGAACAAATTTACGAAAAAGCTCCGGTGGTAGAGCCTACTTACTCTTAGCTACAGCATCATCTTTAGCTCATAAATCGGGCTGGCTCGAACCGGCTAGCAACCACCCTCTCACAGAATACCGGCGTCAAATAGCAGCATGTAAATACTGCTGTGTTTCGCCTGGTGAGTGAGAGTTCCGGAAGCCCAATACCCCTACAGATCTTCTCCAATATGATAGCGGCAATTAAAGAGAAAATTACCCCAGGAGGGTACCTGCGTTCATGCGCAGGAGAATCCCTCCCTGGGCAACAATGCTCAGGCTGCCCTACGTATTCTGGGGAGGGCAAAATTCCGCTTTTGAAGGTTGAGAATCCAAATTACAACCAACATAGCAAGCGCTCTCCGGCCGAGCCCCCTAAGCTTTTAGTCGATTTCTGTAACATTAGGGGGATACATTCCAATCTTGATGCAGTCCATTACCACCTCGAGACTGCCAAGCCGGCCTTGCTATTTCTGACCGAGACGCAGATCAGTAATCCGTCAGACCTGTCATACCTGTATTACCCAGGCTATGTCCTGGAGGCCAAATTCCACCCCCACGCGGGCGTGTGCATGTATGTCAGGGATGAGATCTGTTGTCGGCGTCTCCATGACTTGGAAGTTCCGCATTTCTCCGTTTTGTGGGTTCATGTAGATACTGGCCTTGATCATATTGTTTACGCCAGTGTCTACCGTTCGCATAGCGGAGACTCTGAGACAACTCGGCTCATGAAATATCTCAGCGATGCTGCAGATAAGGTCCAGCAACGTTTTCCATCTGCGCAGTTGGTATTTCTGGGGGATTTTAACGCCCACCACGGAGAGTGGCTGTACCCGTACCAGGACACCGACCATGCTGGGAGAGAAACCTATAAGTTTGCATTGACTTACGGGCTCTCCCAACTTGTCAACGAGTCGACGCGCATTCCTGACGTTGCTGGCCACACTGCGTATTGCCTGGACCTCCTGCTGACAACCGATCCTGACAGGCATTCGGTGTCCGTATCACCACCGCTCGGGACATCGGATCACTGTGTGGTGAAATCTGTATCGCACTACTCGCTTCCTGACACCAGCCCCAAAGGCACCAGGCGAGTATGGCGATACAAGTCGGCAGATTGGGATGAGATGCGACATTTTTTCGCATCTTATCCTTGGCGGCAGGTTTGCTTCTCTTCTAGGGATCCATCATGCTGCGCTGATGCTGTTTTGAGTGTGATATGTAAGGCAATGGAGTATTTTATTCCTTTTGCTGACGTATCCCTTGAAACCAAAGCTCGCCCATGGTTCAATGCTCAGTGCCTCTTAGCCGAAAGGCGTAAGCGGGAAGCATACTTGTCCTGGGCTGATGCCCGCAGAATCAAAGCTGATGATCTTCAAGACAGGAAGAGAGTGTATAACGCTGCTGCCAAGTCCTGCAAAAAGGTGTTCAGAAGAGCTCGTTTCGACCACGTTGGCCGTATTGGAGACAAGATAGCTTCCTGTCCCTCAGGAAGTAAAGCCTTCTGGTCTCTAGCCAAGTCAGTGGAGATGAACTTCTGTCGCCCATCGCTGCCACCATTGCAGAAACCTGACGGTTCTCTGGCCCATGGTGCAAAAGAGAAAGCAGACTTGTTTGCCAATCTATTTGCAGACAATTCGCGTCTAGATAGTAGCAATAAAAGCCCACCCCAGTTACCTTCGTTCGGCCCCAAGATGCGGGCCGCTCAAATCCACCAAAAAGAGGTACTTAAATGCATGCTAAACCTAGACGTGAATAAGGCTAGTGGACCCGATGGTATTCCAGCAGTGGTTCTGAAGCGCTGCGCACCCGAGTTGTCCCCTGTACTGACACGCCTCTATAGACTTTCTCTAGAGACTGGCAAGGTCCCAAGATCCTGGAAGCTTGCCAATGTACAACCAGTACCTAAAAAGGGAAGTCGCTCCGACCCGGCCAATTATCGACCTGTTGCGATCACCTCCATATTGTGCAAGATTATGGAGCGTGTATTGAACAATCGTCTCCTGGCATACCTGGAAACCAACGAGCTCCTTAGTGACAACCAATATGGTTTTCGCAAGGGTCGCTCAACCGGTGACCTACTGGTATATGCCACTCACTTATGGAGCGAAGCCTTGGAGGGTCACGGTGAGGCAATTGCCGTCTCACTAGATATATCCAAGGCTTTTGACCGGGTCTGGCACGAAGCTATCCTCAGTAAGCTTCCAGCGTATGGTTTACCTAAGGACCTTTGCAACTGGATATCCGATTTCCTGAGGGAACGGTCCATTCGAGTGGTTATGGATGGCTGCTCTTCCGACCTAATGGCTATTAATGCCGGGGTACCTCAGGGATCTGTTCTCTCTGCAACCTTGTTTCTGCTGCACATTAATGACCTCCTTATGTCTGGCATTATTGGTTATGCTGATGACAGCACCGTTGTAGAGAGTTATACGTCCAGTGCCAGTGCAAGTCCACAAGAAGTCCAGTCTCTAAGAGAGTCTATGATTGAACGGGTTAACTCGAAATTACAGAGGGTGTCCGATTGGGGAGACGCCAATCTTGTTAAGTTTAACCCGTCCAAAACACAGGCGTGTCTATTTTCTGCAAAAAAGAGTGCTTTCCCACTTGCACCCATTTTCCAGGGTGTTTCCTTACCGTTAGTTGACCACCTTGGGCTTTTAGGCATGACAGTCACGTCAAAACTAAGCTTCGGCCAACAGATTGAGTCAATGGCACTAACTGCTTCCAAGAAGTTGGGTATCATCTCAAAGGTTCGGCGGTACTTCAGCTCTGAACGGCTGCTCAATCTCTATACAGCCCAGGTTCGCTCTTGCATGGAGTACTGCAGTCACCTTTGGGATGGCTCAGCGAAATACCAGCTTGAAGCATTGGACTCTGTTGACCGAAGAGCCCGCAGGCTCATAAACAACGACGTGGTCTCAAATAGGAAATTGCAATCCCTGGAGCATCGCCGTAAAGTCGCTTGTCTATCGGTATTTTATAGGATCCATTTTGGAGAGTGTGCGAAGGCGCTCTTTGAGCTAGTTGAACCCTCACCATTCCTCCATCGGACTACAAGGCGCAGACAGAAATTTCACCCTTTTATCGTTGGAATACCAAAGAGTCGAACTAAACGCTTTGACAGTTCCTTTTTGGTTCGAGTAGCTAAGGTGTGGAATGAACTGCCTGCGTCTATATTCCCAAACAAGTACAGTCCCGGGACATTCAAAAGTAGAATAAATGGGTATCTCTTGGATAGGCATGTAACATCCTCGTCTTCATCGTCACTTACCATCAGGTGAGATGGGAGACAAATGCCTAATTCAATATTTAGTAAAAAAAAAAAAAAAAAAAAAAAAATAACGTCAAATAAGTTTCTCCGGTGAGCCGACCTTCAATGAAGTATGGCCCAACGACATTAACATTTAAGATTCCTGCCCAAACGTTGATGCTAAATCGGTGTTGGAACGAGTGCTCACGAGTTAGCATTGGATTGCGTAATGACCACCAGTGTTCGTTATGTTGGTTAAATAAACCGATCCTGGTGAACAGGCATTCGTCCGAGTATAAAACATTTGCCTCTGGATTTTCAAGCACCCAGTTACAGAAGCCCATTCTGGGTTCATGATCCACTGGAAGTAGCTCTTGACCCTTCCTGTAGTGATATGGGTACCATCCGGCGGAATTAACTATTTTCCTGGCCAAGTACTGGCTTATGTTGAAACGACGAGCAGCGTCATTCGTACTCCGACGGGGATCTTCCGCAAAATACGCCAATACATCATCGTACAGGTTCTGCGGATACGGTGACCTTCCTTGGCTATGGGACGGTGGATGAAATGTGCCGTAGTCGAGTAACCTCTGGTAAGCATTCACCACAGTTCGGGCATTGGGCTGACGGGCTTGTGGATACTCCTCTCTGTACATGCGTAAAGCGCACGCGCGTTCTCACCACACAAAAAGTATGCACGCAGCATAGCCACGTACTCCCGAGACGAATAAGCCATAGCGACGAAGGCAACAATAACTTTGTACGATAAGGTACGTGCGCGCACTTCCGATAGCAAAATTGCACTATTTTTTGTGACGGCCTCGTCGGCGTCCTTGATTGAGTAGAAAGGGGTACCTTCGGGGGTGAGGCGCGGGGGCGCGGGATAGGCGGTCGGTGCGCTTGACCGCTGAGCTTTGACGCGAGTTTGCCGGCATTTGCGTGAATGAAACAAAAACATGTGACGGGCGCACATGAATGGGAGAACACCGCCATTATACTATTATCTAGTTGCGCGTATTACTCATTGATACAATTATAATATTGCCAATTATCTTACTTTTTCCGGATAAAATTTTGAATGTCGTTTTCTTATCTTTTTACCTCAGAAATGCGTTCAGTATCGGGCACTGAAAGCCACCTTTTTTTTTGTGTACTGCTTTTAAAGTAATGGTGTATAAACTTGAACATTATAAAAAAAACAAAAGTAAGTCACTGAGCGGGATTTAAACCCTTACTCGTTTCTTGCCGTCCGCGTCTTATCCCGCTGGACCAGACGGTCTGTGGCTGGCAGGACGAAATTAGCGACCATATTCTGCGTGGAAAGAAAAACGCATGAAAACAATTCATAAGATGGCTCATCATCTGAATTGCGCCGCAGCTACACAGGTTGTTGCTAGAGTAACCCCACCAAACCAGGTTATCTCAGCATCTTCCAACACTAGCCTGAAGTCTATTAAGTTCTCGGAAACGGCTCTAACGATTTCGCTGAAATTTGGTATAAGGTGGTTTTCGGGGGTAAACAATCGATCTAGATTAATCTTATGTTTAGGAAAACGCGTGTTTTCGAGTTTTCATGCGTTTTTCTTTCCACGCAGAATATGGTCGCTAATTTCGTCCTGCCAGCCACAGACCGTCTGGTCCAGCGGGATAAGACGCGGACGGCAAGAAACGAGTAAGGGTTTAAATCCCGCTCAGTGACTTACTTTTGTTTTTTTTATAATGTTCAAGTTTATATATATTTTACTTAAAATTTTTATTGTTTTTATGCAAGTTTAAAAAAATGTGGTTAATGTTTGAGATAACAATATATATTTCTTATAAATATAGATTATCACCTAAACACCACCATATTACAATAAATAGTAATAACCGCCTAAGTACTGGCATTTTATAGGGCACAATAAGCAGTTTATTTTCTAGCAATCTTGGTTTTGAGGAAATTGTAATTGTAATGAAAATTAGACCACACTGACTTATATAGTCAGGTAATGCAACAAAATCAAAGCGAAGCGTAATCTTCCTTCAGTCGTACGAGCATCTTCTTTTTCCTTTACCATATGCCACTTCTTCATATAAGGTCGCTACAGTATGTCAGTTTTCTTCTATCTTATTCTGTTACTAGTTGGTGGAAAATGGACAACGACTAGCAGTAACCATCGAATTTCAGATCGTATTTAACGCGTAAATCTTAAATGATTTACTGCGACATAAACCTGACTATGAATAGGCGTCGTAAACCAACGGTTTACGATTGACCCTGGTGTGCGGCCTTATTTTTGTTGATTGACTACGTAACAATTATTTCTAAGGTTTGTTTGTTTGTATGTTTGTAAATACTTTATTGTACATAAAAATAACATACATCTTAAAAGTATTAAAGTTAAACTACATTAAAAATATATGCACAATGGCGGACTTATCCCTTGAGGGGATCTCTTCCAGTCAACCAGGTATCTGAAAGGAGACATCAGCTGGGTTAAGTGGGGCAGAGATATATGTTGAAGGAAGAACATAAGTAAAAACAAACACTATTAAACTAAACTATTACCTAATATACATAATACATATAAGCTCAATGCGAAGGAGAGTTTAGGTACAGTTTTCTTAATCTAAATTTAAATGAGGTTTGTTTACATGACAATAGGTACATATGTAAGATGTACAAATAAACCATTTTGCGAAGTATTGTCCAACTTGGTCAGGGGTGTAATCCTCAACTGCCTATTCGGTTGTTGCAGATATGGCATTGGGTACCTGGCCTCCCTGACTGCTACTTGCTATTACCCCATTCATCCGATTGAGTAGTATCACAATACCTTCATTACCTTTCCAGATCCAACAAATTCCTATCCCTCCAGCTTAAATAACGCTCGCCAACCCGCCTTCCAAGTGTGCTGAATATAGCGATATCCTCCTATGGAACGAAGAGTCATTGGGAGAGGCTTGTTTGTCCAGCTGTAGACTTTTTGCGGCTGTCCTGATGATGGTAATGATGTCTTACTAGAATCAATACCTAGCACCAAGCAGCTTCGTTGGTCGGCTTAAAAAAATTAGCCAGTAAAATTAATAGGTATGAGTATAAAATCAACATCATCTGACCGTTTTTCCTGGTTGCATTCTCAGCCGTGCTGGTCTGGGAGAAAAGAAAAAACGTAGAATGTACCAGCTGCTTCTCTTCCCACGCATATCGTAAAAGCCGATAGAGGGAATGGGTAAAATCTGAGGAATCATGTTAATAAGCGATGCGGTTAGCAACCCATCACTATTTTGATTCCGTATCCACCTAATGCCCATCAACATGCTAAGCGTGGCCTTCAGGTCTTATAAACCTAGGTACTGCCTACCCCGCAAGGGAAAAAGATGTGATAATATGTATGTATGCATTCTCAGCTCTGTTGCTGAGTTGGTATGGGCAAGTGATGAGGAGAGACGAAAGTCATATCACAAGAAAGCTTCATAAGAAAAGTAAATGGAACTCAGAACAGAGGAAGACCTGAGAAAATATGGATGGACTGTATCAAGAAGTATATAGTATCATATTATACCCTGTTGTCTATGGGCGGCGGTGATCGCTTACCATTAGGTGACCCGCTTGCTCGTTTGCCGTCCTATGTCATAAAAAAGGAGAGTATGGACAAGAAAGGAGTGACAAAGGATATATGTAAGCGACAGAACAAAACGGAGAGAACTGACATTCTGTGCTGACCCCACATGAAAAAGTAGGATAAGGTAAAGGAAAAAGAGAAAGTAAAATATATATAAACTGAACATTATAAAAAAAGACAAAAGTAAGTCACTGAGCGGGATTTAAACCCTTACTCGTTTCTTGCCGTCCGCGTCTTATCCCGCTGGACCAGAGGGTCTGTGGCTGGCAGGACGAAATTAGCGACCATATTCTGCGTGGAAAGAAAAACGCATGAAAACTCGAAAACACGCGTTTTCCTAAACATAAGATTAATCTATATCGATTGTTTACCCCCGAAAACCACCTTATACTAAATTTCAGCGAAATCCTTAGAGCCGTTTCCGAGAACTTAATAGACTTCAGGCTAGTGTTGGAAGATGCTGAGATAACCTGGTTTGGTGGGGTTACTCTAGCAACAACCTGTGTAGCTGCGGCGCAATTCAGATGATGAGCCATCTTATGAATTGCCCCAGCTACATGAAGTAGGACACTGCTTGCACTGTAGAGGACTTGATTGGGGCAAATGATTGTGCCGTCGAGGTGGCAAAATTCTTGTCCAAATTAATATGACACCTAAAGAAGACGAAGACCCGTAGTAAAAGTAACACTGATATAAGTGACTACTATGTACTACCACTATGAATAACTACTATGTATAACCACTATGTGTAACCACTTGTAACGTTGTACGTACATACTTGTTATAAAGCAATAAGAAAATAAATATAGATGTGTAAAAACATACATTATTGAAATGGTTTCTTCATACTCATTGCGCCCGTACGCGGATCCCTAATGTTCTAGTAAGATCTACGGTGACGTCAGGGTCGCGCGATCTGTTAACGGCCGGAGGAGACGCTGCCTCAGTGGCATTAGATCAGTCAGCGAGCGTGCGCGTGCGCCTTGATACCGCAAACTGCGGCGTCGCAGTTTGCGGTATCAAGGCGCACCTTACGATACATTATGGTTAAATAAGAATAAACCAAATTGAACTAATTAAAACATAAGTGTAACGTTTCCCCGCATAGGGTAAGTGATGAACAGCTGTTTTTAAAACTTCCTTTTTAGTGCAAAAGCTAGTTTTCTTCCCACAAAGTGCCCTTGTTGTTTTTTTCTTTATGCACCCGCAATTAGCGTTATGATTATCTTAAATTGAATTGTAAATGCATTTAGCTTAATAAATTTCCATTTTACATCTATTCTTCACCCTCATGTATGTTCCATACCTACACATTTGTAACTCCGTCTGATCACCGTCACTGCCACCTCACCATCTACTTACTTCATTAATCCCTTGTCATCGCTTGCTTGGCCTGAGTGACCGTGATCAGCGGAATGTCGGGATGCTATGCTTATGCTAAGCCCGTAAATTCCAGGGATCGAGTTTGGGGAAAGAAAATAGAAAATTCTGGAAGACGTGCTGAGCCGCCCTGCCTCATCTCATGCAGCCTTATGCGCGTGCCCTGCGAGCCGTCTCTTCCGAAGCCACCATCATCGCTCCTGCTACCACCCCCCTCAACGTCGGCCAAGCATCACTCCAAGACCCAGCTACAAGGGAAGTAGGGCTACGGAACAATTTATCAGCCGGGCGTGCGACCACGCCTATATATTCGTGCAAACGTACATAGTAGTTACGTCATAATAAATAAGTTTACTGTTTCACGTTGGTTTAATTTCTTTTACTTAGTAAAAACGTGACACTATACGAACGATGTATAACCACTATGTATAACTACTATATATAACCACTATGTGTAACTACTATGTATAACCAGTATTTATAACCACTATGTATAACTACTATGTATAACCACTATGTATAAATACTATGTATAACCACTATGTATAACCACTCACTATATATAACTACTATGTATAACCACTATGTATAACCACTATGTATAACTACTATGTATAACCACTATGTGTAACCACTATGTATAACCACTATGTGTAACCACTATGTGTAACCACTACGTGTAACCACTATGTATAACCACTATATATAACTACTATGTATAACCACTATGTGTAACCACTATGTGTAACCACTATGTGTAACCACTATGTGTTACCACTATGTATAACCACTATGTGTAACCACTATGTGTAACCACTATGTGTAACCACTATGTATAACCACTATGTATAACCACTATGTATAACTACTATGTATAACCACTATGTGTATGGTGCCAGACTTTGTGTTAGGCCCAACACCATACATGAAGAGATGTTGCTGCTTGCTGGGTTGAAGATGGTGGAGTGGAGACACAAGATCACGTCACGGAGAAAGTAGTTTATTGTTCTTGCTGGTTACATGATGGCTGGGTGTGACGGATCCTTTCTCGATGGCAGTGTCCAGGCGCTATAGTATCGCCGACCGTTCGATGTGTGTCTCATGACGCCATCGATATGTATCTCGATATGTTTTAAGATTATAGAGCTATTTATATTGTTAAAGTAGCTGACACGCGACCTACATGATGTAAGTCGCGGGTCGCCCAAATGTGCGAGCGTAGCTCGAACAACTATGTATAACCACTACGTACAACCACTATGTATAACCAATATGTATAACCACTATGTACAACCACTATGTATAACCACTATGTATAACCACTATGTACAACCACTATGTATAACCAATATGTATAACCACTATGTACAACCACTATGTATAACTACTATGTATAACCACTATGCACAACCACTATGTATAACCACAATAAACTGTAAGTTAACGACCCCTGTTCGTAGTCACGTTTATGTCGCAGTAAATCACTGAATATTTAAGCGTCGCCTGTCAATCTCGGAAGTTACCGACTTTGATAGTCCCGTAAATTGTAATTATGAAATCCTCGTTCTCAAGTGCGTGACTCGGTTATATCAAGTGTGAGGCGTCGGAGCTCATAAACTTTAAAAATTTACGTTTCGATTCAGTTTTTTTTTATTAATTATTGAAATAGGCCTTTGTCTCCCATCTCACCTGCTGGAAAAGGACGATAAAGGCGAGGATGTTACATGCCTATTCAAGAGATACCCATTGATTCTACTTTCGAATATCCTGATACTGTACTTGTCTGGGGATATAGACGCAGGCAATAAGCTAGTTTCCTAAAAAAATATAATTAGTCCGTCAGTTAGATATTCAAAAAATATTGGAAACGTATTTTTTCTTTTGTCGATTAAACAAAAAATGATAAAGATATAGCCCTTTGAAGTTCCGTGTGACGTCATAGTTTGCTACAATTTTTAGCAAACTTTGACGTCACGAGCCGCCACTCCTGAACTTTGACGCGCTTTATCTTTATTATTTATTGTTTATTTGACAAAAGAAAAAATACGTGTCCAATATTTTATGATTATCTAATTGACGGTCTAATTAATTGTTATGTTATTATTACGACCATAAATATTCATTCCATAAAAAGGAACTGTCAAAGCGTTTAGTTCGACTCTTTGGTATTCCAACGATAAAAGGGTGAAATTTCTGTCTGCGTCTCGTATTCCGATGGAGGAATAGTGAGGGTTCTACTAGCTCAAAAAGCGCTTTCGCATACTGACTTAATTATGATTCAATATCCATCAACTAGTTAGAGCTAGAAACAAATTGCTAAATGTTTGTAGTTACCTTAAGAAGTAAAACGTAAAGAGTGTGTTTTGACGTCTACGATACCATAGGGATGTAGATGAAAAAGTAACCATAATCTTACATAAGTTTATTACGCTGTTTCTGGTCAGGCTCGAGGGTTTCCAGCTATGATGGCGCTGTAAATATTTATCATAATTCTTAAAATAAACTGGATACGATAATTCAAAAAAGGAACTGGAAACTAAAAATATAATAAAGGTTTGCGACCGACACGAAAAGAAGAAGTGACATGATTATGTTGTGACTCATATTCTTTTTACCAAGCGCATACGTTAATAAATAAATAAATATATACGGACAAATCAGATAGATTGAGCTAGCCCCAAAGTAAGTTCGAGACTAATGTTATGGGATACTAACTCAACGATACTATATATTATAACAAATACATATATAGATAAACATCCAAGACCCAGGCCAATCTTAACTAGATCATTTTCCATCTTGACCGGACCAGGGATCGAACCCGGGCACCCTCGTGTCACAGGCTGGCGTGTTGACCACGGAGCTCGCCAATAAATTGATTAGACTTTTCTACCTGCATAACGATAAGCTTTGTAATGTATAAAAAACAATAATGTTTACACACTATGTAATAATAGACCAATAATCTGTAGGTTTTTTTTTTGATGATTAATACCGTACAAAAGTCAGGTTTTGTACGAAATCCGAGATACAAGTTTAGGTCTGGTAGAAATTAAACCCAGAACCCTTTTGTGTATGGGATAGACCATTGAACCTCTATCGTTTTATTACGATGCCAGCTAACCTATTTGCTAACTTACTGTACAACGTTTTGATAGTCACTTTAAAATACATTACATTTTATATATCATAAATAAAAATAGTCAATCATACGAAATCCGCAATGTATTTCGAAATGGCTATCAAGACGTTGTACTAAGTTAGAACATAGGCCGGCTGGTTGTAGTCAGGTTTATGTCGCAGTAAACCACTAAAGATTTACGCATCGTCGTTCAATCTCGGAAGTTACCGGGTGTAAAAGCGCAGTAAAGATTCATTATGTAGCTATTTGATGTTTCCAATTGTTACATGAGTAACTTATCTATTAGCTGTCAGAGCTTTTCGAACCAACTAACGGCTAGACTGTTAACTAGAGGAGTGATAACAATTATGTTAACTAACTAGTTAATTATCGATTCGGTGCCCCTCGTGTTGCAGGCTGGCGTGTTAATCACTACACCAAGGAAACTGCCGGTAGCGTGGCATTACCACAAAATACATACATGGTGAAATTTTTACCCTAAAAGGGGTGATGGACCCTAAAAGGGGTGATTCAGCCCGTCGATATGACAACTTTTACTATGGGACCAATGCAGGGAACTAAAAAAAAAATTCGACATTCAAATACAAACTGGCCGGGCGGCGAGACTCTTTTGTATGGCAATGCCGAAATTTTTTTTGGGTTCCCAGCATTATTCCCATAGAAAAAGTTGTTCATATTGATGGTCTAAGTCACCCCTTTAAGGGTCCAAAACGATAAAAATTTCAACATGTAGAAATACACAACATTTTGGCGATTTTTAATTAAAACCGAAAATTGAAAGTTTTCTTAGTTACCAATAAAAATAATACCTTCCTTTGGCTACACTTGACTTCTTGCTAAGAAATATTAGGACAAGAAGGCATTTTTCGATAATTTAGTCGCCGCGCTTCACAGTACTTACAGTGTGTGTGTTCTTAAAAAAGAAACGCGTTTTGATAGAAGTGTGAGCATTTGCTCATAGTTGTGGCGCGTACGCTCCGCCCATATGGCCATTTTAATAATTCAATGTATTCTATGAGCAAAAGTTATGCCAAACAACAAGCTCACTGGTCTATAGAACTCCGCATGTACGACCACTAATATACCTTTTAGCTTTAAACACGAATAAACAGCAATTACGGCGGTTGCGATGTGCCATGTTAATTATGTTAATAAACAGATGGTCTAGTGGCAGTGGTGGGCTTGCAATTACAACAATTATTTCGGACTACGTGTTACATATTTTAAAGTAAATAAACAGAATTATTAATATCATTATGGAACTTAAACGTTGTTTTTGAGATTTATTATTATTTGAAACATTACATCTTCACAGACATCATCATCATTATTTCTTGTAGGTGACACGGTCAATCGACCATGGTGTCAGAGTTATTCGGAACCGCCTCTCGGCCTCTGACGTGGTTCCTTTAACGACTACCAGATGGCAGCCGGGACCAATGGCTAAACGTGCCTTACGAAGCATGAAATCATCTTTATTTTGCAGGCCCTAATCAAACTGGAGACATACTGATTAACGGCCCGCCATACGCCAGGCGGCGTGGCAGTACAAAAAAAAAATTCATGGTGGCTATCATTAATGCAATTATAATCAAAAGTTTCAAGGTTTTTATGTATTCGGTGAATACTGCTGTATACCGAGCAACGACGTGATTTGGAGGCAACTTTGCAATTTTTTTCGGTTACCGAGAAAATTTACCGCAATCGTGTTTTTGAGTCAGATAGGTACCAGAGTTAGGCCTGAACTTTGCTGCATTTTTATTTCAACTTGAGTATTTAATTATTATTGATATTACAGACAATCACGCAAAGCAGTGTGAGGTAGTACGGGCCCTTAAGTTCCCAACATCGGTCTCATAGGAAAAGTTGTTTATTTTGACGGACTGAATCACCCCTTCACGGGAACGTCGTTGGTTATGTTACACGCTGTATAGCCGGAGAATAAAGTGGCGTTGACTTGCAAGTATTTTTGGTTGATGCAGCTCGATCCAGTGCCAGTGTTTAGTGTTCGTTAGTGAGAGATGCTTAGTTACGGCTGACTTCACAATGTCCTCATTTTGTGACAGTACTATATTTTTTAATTAAAAAACATACATTTCTATCTAGGTAGAAATTATGATAAGGGGAGGGTGGGGAGAGGGAGAATGAGAGGAGGAGCAGCAGAAGTAGTAGTAGAAGTATAAATCGATGAAAGCCGGCTGCACGCACAAAAAAGTGTCATGTTCCGTGTGCAAGCTAGAGCATGCAACAGCGATGGAGAGACACGATTGGCCTAAGGTTCGGCTTGTGACGCATCTTCTCTCTTCCACCCTTATCACGTAAAATTATCGTCCGTAAACTGACTTTACAAACAGCCAATATTTTTTTGTTGGCACCCAGATCAGCATGGAATATGAAAATATAAATGTTAAGGAAAAGTATCTGCGCGACCGAGCTTCGCTCGGTTATTACTATTTA
The DNA here is from genome assembly GCA_947532085.1 of Elegia similella. NCBI lineage: Eukaryota > Metazoa > Arthropoda > Insecta > Lepidoptera > Pyralidae > Elegia > Elegia similella. The sequence continues at coordinate 9,508,058 of OX383933.1, forward strand.
TTGTAATATGGTGGTGTTTAGGTGATAATCTATTATGTATGAGAAATATATATTGTTATCTCTAAACATTAATTACATTTGTTAAAGTTGTCTTAAAACAATAAAAATAAAATACATAAACTTGAACATATAAAAAAAGTATGTCATCGAGCGGGATTCGAACCCGTAACACTCGTTTCTTGCCGTCCGCGTCTTGACCTGCTGGACCAGACGGACAGTAGCCGTCAGGAAGAAATTAGCGACCATACTCTGCGTGGAAAGAAAAATGCATGGAAAACTCGAAAACACGCGTTTTCCCAAACATAAGACTAATCTAGATCGATTGTTGACCCCCGAAAACCTTCATACACCAAATTTCAGCGAAATCGTTGGAGCCGTTTCCGAGGTCATAGAAATAAATTTATTTATGAATATACAAGAATTGCTAGTTTAAAGGTATAAGATTAAATGTATCTCATTAGAAGAAATCGAAGTGAGAACTAACATTGAGTACAAAATCTTGATAGCGGAAGTTTATCAATTAAAACGATGTTAATTGGAGTTCAAGCGCTCGTCAGCTGTTTATTAAGTTGACCAACGTCTTGTAAGTTCCGTGTTTCTTGTAAACAACGATGTTCAATTCTCTAGAAGGCTTCAAATTTGTCTTAGGTCAGCTTATGTAGCGCGTGTTATACAGGTGATTTTTAATTACCTGGCTACTTGAAAATGTTGGAATCAGAATCCCTAATAGAATATACATCCGCAATAAAAAATAACGTAATTTATGAAATAAAACTTAAGACTTTCCATAGAAATTTGACCAGATGATCGGTAAATTTTGTATCGGAGGCTTAATTTTTTTTATTATTTTTAGCTTTTTTCCTGCATGTCTATATTCTATTAGGGATTCCTATTCCAACACCAAAACACTGCCAGGTAATTAAAAATCACCTGTATATTCGACGTTTTCATACAAATTGCCGGACCAGCCGAACACTGTTGTGTATATATGAACACAATAATATTCCCATAGGAAAAGTTGTCCATTTTGATGGTCTGAGTCTCCCCTTTAAGGGTACAAAACGATCAAAATTTCACCATGTATACAACGTGATTTTGAACCTCCAAGCTTTATTGAAATCTCAGAATCAGAATCCCTAATGAAATATAGAACTGCAAGAAAAAAAGCTGAAAAACGAAAAAAAAATTAGGGTTTCCCATACAAAGTCGCCGCTCAGCTGGACGAATTTCTATGGAAAGTCAATTTTTTTTCTTCGGTTTTTACCTTTTTTTCTTGCAATTCTGTATTCCATTACGGATTCTGATTCCCAGATTTCAATATAGCTAGGGGGTTCAAAATCACGCTATATGTTTCTTCATAACTCCGCCGCGGCGTGAGAGAGGAAGTAATATCCCCCTCTCTTTCTACCGCGCGGAGTGTTCACTTCTGCCGGCACTCCTGCAGTGCAACCCTTTTACTATCACTGCGAGTAAAGGCTATATTTTACACAGCCGAAGTCGCGGGAAAAATCTAGTTACTTAAACAGCCCGATAAAAATCGTTATTTCGTAGAAAAATATTTTATAGGACTACTCGTATAATACCAAACATTTCCGGAATTTCATCACATACGAACACCCGTAAGCTCCCGATGTTCGCCACAAAGCTGCTCTTCAACAGAGCTTCGTATTTTCGCTTTATTCCCGTTTCAAAGTTCACTGTAAATAATGATGCTTTTGTCTTGCATTACTTTTTACTGTGTCATTTAGAATTACTATCGCTATGAATTCTTTTTTCGTAGTCTACGTTACGTGCTTTGACTTGTTAACTTGTTTTTTTTTTTCATACATAACCGGTATGAGCCTCTGGCTTTAACTTGCTGTTTTAATATATACTTACTTCTGATTCCGTATTAAAGGGTTTAGGCCAGATAAATTAGCACCACCCTTTATTTTATTCTTCTACTCCTAAACCTGATCAAATTAAATCAAATCTAATTCTGTAGTTCGTTTACTTCGTTACTTGTAGTATTTTATATATTATTAATTTTCATTCGATCAATTATGAGAATGAGAATTCGTGGGATGAGTACGGAATAACCCGAACTACTGATTACCGCAAAAAGTGGCCTCTTTTGGCAGTAATTATACATACATACATAGTATCATGTCTTTTTCCCTTGCGGGGTAGACAGAGTCTTACCTTATGGCCTTATAGCATGTTGGAGGACGTGTAGATGGAAAAGGAAATTAAAATACTGATGTGTTGCTAGCCGCATCGCCTATTGATATGATTCCGCAGATTTTAGCCCAATCCCTCGATCGGCTTTTACAAACTGCGCGGGAAGAGAAGCAGCTAGCACATTCTACATTGTTTCTTTTCTCCCATACCAGCATGGAAGAATACATCCTTACTAATAATATTATAAATGCGAAAGTGAGTTTGTTTGTTTATTTGTTTGTTTGTTTGTGACGCTTTCACGCTGTAACTACTGAACCGATCATCATGAAATTTTGTATACAAGTTCTCTGGAGTACGGAGAAGGACATAGGCTACCTTTTATCCCGGGAAAAGTACTATTCCCGAGGGATCGACATTTACGCGGGCGGAGAAGCGGGCGAAAGCTAGTAGTAAATAAAAGTAATAATACATAGTTCTCTCTTCTTCATTCTTCTATGTTTGAATATAAACACTAAAAATAATTAAACCTACTTATAAACATAAACATTTACAAATTATATAGTCCCTGCAAACCGTCGACCCGCGGGAACCTGCCCAAAAGGCTGGCAGCATTGCCACGTTAAATGGCAATGCTTATTCTCTGAGCCAGGTAATTGCCAGCCCTTTGGTCACGGGATACCTGTTATATAATAATCAAAAGTATGTATCAAAAATACTACAAGAAGGTAATTTACTACCGTAGTGCAGAATTACATTTTTTTGATTTGATCGGGATTAAGAGAAGAAGAATAAAATAAAGGATGAAATCTAGTTTAGCCGGTCTAATACTCTTAAATCTATATGCCTTTAATGGATAAAGTATCTTAAAAGGACGTGTTTAGCAAGATAGATTATCTTCTAAAAGTACCTGAATATTTTCCGTGTAATCGTTTGGGTTTTTCTGCTAGAAATTATTTTCATTTTTACGCCTTATACTTTAGTTTTATTTTGCACACACGTTGCCAAAAGTACTGGTTGAAAATGTTACTTTTGAAAAGAGTTTCTCCAACGTTTCTTCTCTGCAGTCGTCGGTTCCAAAATGCTAGTAGTTACGTAATACGAATTCAAATAAAGGTAAAGTAATATTATTTAAAATATTAATTTACGTAAAAAAATGCTTGAAAATCCTATTAACTGAATAAACCTTTTAATCTAAGATCCACTTCCGAGGAATTTGCATCACATTTACCAGAGAAGCGATAAATTACACTATCCCAACTAACATGATGTGAGTAAATTTATTTGTTTGTTACGCTTTAATAGCTAACACACTGTCGGGAGAGTCAGGCATAAGATGGGACGAAGACGACGAGATGAAAAGGTCCAACGCAAGCACAGCTTCGGCCGAAAGCTAGTAATAAAATAAGTTTTTTTACAAAATAATCATTTTTGTGACAAGGTTCTATTATATATGAATCCACATTGTAAATTGCTTTCCAATACAAATTAAATGACCCCAAACACGAGCGGTGTACCTTGTTTAAGAGTTCCTATGCCTTGCGACTCTATCATCAAACCAGCGCAAGAATTCCATAATATCAGCTTAGCAAGATTTCAGCTTAATCGCTGGCCGTGTGGTATCCGGCAGAGTAGAATAGGACCATTCCAAGTCTTCCCGTGGATGTCATAGAAGGCGATTTAGGAAATACAAGCTAAACAAAGCTTATAAACATCTAAGAGACCTCTCCAACCCGTCTGGCCAGCGTGGAGAGTATAGGCCAAGTCCTCTGGCTGCTTTGGCCAAGTATATCCACAGTAGTACAGAGAGGGTCGTGCTCCTGTAGTGGAGACCAAAAAGGACCTAATGATGATGATGATGATGGAAACCGGGAATCGGATCAAATTTTACTTGCAAGATTTGATTACAGACAAACATCGGGACAGGTGAAACTAAAGAAAAGCTTGTAAAAAATGCAGTGATGGTATGCAGTGATGGGTATGCGCTGGAGCCAGAACAAGAGGAATCCTTAAAGGCATTTTTTACTGTAGCACTGAACTCTATAAAGTAATGAAATTTGAACAAAAATATTTAATAAACAAAAGCTTTCGACAGCTGGATGAAAAAATCCGTGCACTTTTTCGTGTTTCCTAAAACACGAGATGAAATACCCGGTCCGGATAGAATTTGCGCCCGTACACCGGTATGGATGGAAAAGTCTAGTCAGATTGAAGATCGATTCAATACTCGACCACTTTTCAGTAGCACAAAAATTGGAAATATTCCTGAACAAAGTAGGCCAGATTTTTTGATTCTTTTTATGCAGGTGGAGCAAGATGGATTTTATCGAAATTTTGGTAGTATCTATGTATTTCTACATTTTGATGCAATTCGAGGCTGTATATCATAAGCTGTATATATAAAAGATGTTGTATAGATAAGAAAGTTACGAAAGTTTTGCATTATTAGTTTGTTTGTGTGCGTCAAATCGTGCAACAAAATTTTGAACCACTTATCCTCAAGCTATTGAGCTAAAATATTGTGTTCTTATGTTAGTCAAATGGCAATGTATTATTTGTGGTACCATAGATGTGATCTAGTGACTGAGTTGGAAGCCATAGACAATTCCATTATGTTCCACCAATTCGCACGAACCGTTTTTCAAGGTCTTTTATTATGCGCACCGCCAACGAGTCGAATTTATTGGCCGCGTCAGTTTTTCCGAGTACATATAACCCGACAGCCTTTAAGACTAGAGTTAACAGGCATCTTTTAGGTAAGCTCGCTCCATCGTAGATCTTGTCTTCATATTCATATTCATATTCATATTCATTTATTCGCTTACATGTACAGCATAAAGTTGACAAAATTATTGTGCAGATTGACATGTACCCAGTTAGGGTGTGGCGATTATAATAACAAATTAAATTAAATTTTAGTCGAATGTTTGCATTTGTGAATAAGAGTTAAAACATAAAATTAAAGTCACTCGAAATAGAAAATATATGTCAAAAATTAATATTAATGTAGGTACATTTCACGTGAGATTGAGATAATTAGGTCATAAATTGGTAGATATTTAGGTATTAAATTTGTCATTAAGGAATTCGTCTACAGAGTAATATGCCTTAGATATAAGTAGTGCTTTTAATCGTGTTCTGAATGCCGTGTCTTTGAGTTCAGATTTTATTATGTCTGGTATTTTATTAAATATTTTAATTGACATAACATATGGACCTTTGTGAAACATAGCTAAGTTTGAATTTGGTAACTTTAGTCGATTTTTATGTCGGGTATTAATAGCATGTGTATCCTTTAGTTGCGTAAATAGATACAAATTATGCCTGACGAAGAGGGCTATTTCTAGTATGTATAGTGACGGGAGTGTCAAAATATTTTTTTCGATGAAGTGTGGTTTACAGCTGTCTGGGCTTCGGGTATTAGTGAGTATGCGGATACATTTCTTTTGCATGATGAAAAGGTCTTGCACATCGACGCTATTGCCCCAAAGAATAACTCCGTAACGCAACCACGAATGAGCGTAAGCGTAGTATGCTGATAATGCCGTATCGAAGTTAGTATTCATTTTTAGTATACCAAGTGCATATACAAATCTAGATAATTTTGTTTTTATTTTCGTAATGTGCGTTTTCCAATTTAAATGGGTGTCAATTGTTATTCCTAAGAGGTCAAAATGTTTTACTTCGTCAACGATTATATTGCCTATTTTTAAACTTGGAGATAAGATAAGAGGGGATTTTTGTGGAGGCCTAAATTGAATTATTTTCGTCTTCTTAAAATTAATTTCTAGGTTTTGGTTGTCCAGATAAGTTCTAAGTTTAGTTACCGCGTCTTTTAATACAGCGCGTGATTCATTTGTGCTTTCGCACTGGAATAGCAACGAGACATCATCCGCGAACATTACGCACAGGCTTTTATCGTCTGGGAACAACCGTGGCAAATTGTTAATATACAGGGTGGCGCAAAAGTAAAGACCCTATTTGGTTCAGCTATAACATTTTTTCTAAATTAGAAAACTAGATTTAGGTTTTTTTAAATGTATATTTGTGCCATTAAATTTCGTACCATTAGGATTTAAAGATGATGTCTTTTAAATGGTGACCTCCAGAGTTGATACACATTTGAGCCCTATTTATGACATTTTGCATAACTTGCCGTAACACTTCCTGCGATATGTTCGTTATTTCTTGACGAATGTTTTCTTTTAGAGCTGCGAGAGTCTGTGGCTTGTTCACATACACCCGAGATTTCAAAAAACCCCAAAGAAAGAAGTCTGGACTGGTCAGATCGGGTGATCTTGCAGGCCAAGGCAAATCGCCAAAACGAGAGATAACTCGGCCTGGAAAAGCGTCCCTCACACAATTATTCCACGTTCTTGGGGAGTAAAACGGTCCATGTTTATTTTCAGTGTATTTTACATTTGTTCACTACACAATTTTCAAAAACAGAATGACAGAAAATGTCATATAAAAAAAATAAAAGTATTTTCTTTAGTGCCAGTACTTTTGCGCCACCCAGTATATAAGGAACAATACGCACCCGACGGTACTGCCTTGAGGGATAGACCAATTTGTTGTTTTTGAAGCAGATTTGATTAATTCCGTCTCGTTGGTTAAACTATTGTTGTATTCAAGTTGTACATATTGTTTCCGGTCATATAAGTACGAGCGCAGCCACTTGTGCGCGTGTCCGCGAACGCCTGCGTCGTGTAGCTTACATAACAGCACGTCATGAGAAACTTTGTCATAGGCCTTGGTCATGTCGAGTAGAAGACCGACACCATATTTTTTATTGTTTATATGGGTAAGAATTTTTTGCACATAGTGATACACGGCTAGGCTAGTCGAACGTTTTTTTCTAAAACCGTATTGGTTGTCGTCAAATATATGATATTTTTCTAAAAAGTTATATAGTCTATTTGTCATAGCCTTCTCAAATATTTTAGATATCGTTGATGGCATTGATATTGGCCTAAAGTTTGTGGGGTCACAGGGATCTCCATTTTTCTTCAAAATCGGTCTTACTACCGAAATTTTTAAGTTGTCCGGGAATTGTCCTTCGTCAAATGACTGGTTTATCAGTTTTACTAGGGGAGGCGTAATTTCTCTAGCGCAAGCTTTTATAAGTAATGGGGGCAGTTCATCATGCCCAAAACTACGTTTATTTTTTAGTTTATTTATGATGTTATATACTTCGCGTTCATCAACATATGAGAGGTACATTGTGTTTGTGACGTATGACGGGGGCGTATTGACTGAGTGGCCACTACTGTCAGACTGCGTCTTAACCTCTGGGTTAGTCTAAGGTCAAGAGTTAACCTATTTAAAATAAAAAAGAAACCAAAATTAAAAATACTGTCTATGCTAAATTTAACAAAAAATAATGTTTCAAACCACTATCCCAGCCAGCATGGCTAGATATAAGTATGGAAACTATACGGGTACGTGCTTAGTTATGGAACTAACTCGAACAAAATTGTGAATGAAATGCAGTATTTGAACTTTATACGTATTCACAATACAAATACACTATCACCAGCTATATCCAAATACCGCAAACAGCCAACTAACCATCATTAAGAACCACTTAGCACCACCAAAAACTATGAAAATCTACCACAAGTTTTGAATGTTCTGATAATCTGATAAAACAAGTTCTGATAATGAATAAATAATTTTGCTTTTTTTTAACTCTGTCTGTCTGTCCGTCTGTCACCTGGCTATATCTCATGAACCGTGATAGTTAGACAGGTGAAATTTTCACAGATGATGTATTTCTGTTGCCGCTATATCAACAAATAAATAAAAAATAGAATAAAAAATATTTAAGGCGGCTTCCATATAACAAACGTGATTTTGTGCTTGTTTTTGCTCGATACTGATAACGACAACAGGTACACGCTTGAAATATTCACAGAATATTTTGTTAAATATTCACTTTAAAAATAAATAAAAATTAAATGAATATTAAAGGGGGGCTCCCATACAACAGACATGTGTTTATAGATAACGGTACGGAACCCTTCTTGCGCGAGTCCAACTCGCACTTGGCCGGTTTTTTTATATAATTTGGGCAGGAAAATTTTTAAGAAAATCCATTTTTATAATCCTTTACTCCCTTATATTTGTATTTGTAGGGAGGAATGAGGTACTCCCTACTCGTATGCAAAATTAAATAAGAAAAAAAGTGCCTTGTGACAACGTGTAGTATGAAAATATTCCACCGTAATTACTTTTCAGACCACGGATGCTCATTAAAATGTTAGTAGTTTATATTTTGAACGTTTTAAGCGAAGTTATGATAAACTTTCAAACAATACAATTTTGGTAAGCATAATCCGATCCAGCTGGATCCAGCAACGGCTAGCTAGATATAGTTACATAAGCTAATACGAGTACGCAATTATGGAACAAACTGGAACAAAGTTGTCAGTAAAGTGCAGCTTAGCGGTCGTGTTAGAACTTTATACGTGTTCCACGTTGAATACAACAGTTAAAAAACTGCATTTCGAGCCTTCGTTTGTTATCCTTATCCTTACTTCCTTACTTATCCTTACTAATATTATAAATGCGAAAGTGAGTTTGTTTGTTTGTTTGTTTGTTTGTTACGCTTTCACGCCGTAACTACTGAACCGATCATCATAAAATTTTGCATACAAGTCCTCTGGAGTACAGAGAAGGACATAGGCTACCTTTTATCTCGGGAAAAAGTACTATTCCCGAGGGATGGACATTACCGCGGGCGGAGCCGCGGGCGAAAGCTAGTAAATTATAGTACATAAATCTTATACCATTCTTGTATATTTGTATGTATATAAATTTATTTCTATGATCTCGGAAACGGCTCTAACGATTTCGCTGAAATTTGGCATATGAGGGTTTTCGGGGGTAAACAATCGATCTAGATCAGTCTTATGTTTGGGAAAACACATGTTTTTGAGTTTTCATGCGTTTTTCTTTCCACGCAGCGTATGGTTGCTAATTTCGTCCTGCCGGCCATTGTCCGTCTGGTCCAGCAGGATTGACAGGCATTAAGACGTACGGCAAGAAACGAATGTTACGGGTTCGAATGCCCGCTCGGTGACTTACCTTTGTTTTTTTATATGTTCAAGTTTATATATTTTTTAATTTATTGTTTTTAGACAAGTTTAAATAATGTAGTTAATGTTTGAGAGAGCAATATATATTTCTCATAAATATAGATTATCACCTAACACCACCATATTACAATAAATAGTAATAACCAGGTCGCCCAGTTATCCACTTTTAAACGAACAACTCTTAATACATAAAGCAAAGTCGGGTTTGTTCGACCACTTATAATTTAGGAACGGGTGAACCGATCATTATAATCTTAATTTATTGGTTTTGTTATCACCCCGAATAACAAAATAACTATTAAAAATAAGTATATGGTAAATTTTATCTCTGCGAATTCTTTTATCTTGGCCGTCCTTGGGATGTCACCAGGGATGAGACGAAATTTTTTTTTTTAAATCTATGCCAGGGTACAATCTTCTAAGTGGCAGCTTGTAGGTAGCATTCTTTTTTTTAGGTTTAATATATTTGTTGACTCATAAAGAATACATTCACTTACAAGGAGTCTTAAACTTAAGTTAAACATAATTATGTTCAATTAAACTAAATACACGCATACAAACTGTGTTTAAATAAGTACATACAATGTTAGGTGTTTTCGTAAATATGTTTTTTTAGTCTTTCTGTAAACATAGTCAAAGATTTGCATTCTTTCAATTCTTTGGGTAATCCATTATACATTTATACATACAGCTACAGAATTATTTACCTGGCAATTTATTGGTACTATTTTTGACTCGCTATATGAGTGATTTCCAATTTCAAAACACCCTATGTTTAATCGTTTTTTGATAAACGAGCGGTTTAGACCGCTCGTTTTCACGGGCGACGGATGTCTTTACGCCAAAGTCTTTACCTGCCATATTAAGGTCACTTGTCCTGATTGTATGCTCCAATTCATAAATATTTTAAAAATCTGATTTACAATTTAAACATTTTAAATACTTTCCTTGTGAAACGCTAATAAATTAAAATATGTTTTGTTGAAGGAGGCTGCATTATAGCTCAATCAATGGTTTTGAAACTACAACAAAATGACATTTCGTAACTTGAAACATGAGTGTGACATGTAGTGTGATACGTATACGTCTTGCTTTTAAGTGACGCGCTGATTCAAAAATAGCCCCCCAGATACACATACTTAGCAGGATAGCTAAAAGTGTATGTGAATAATCTTGAATGATTGTCATGATCCATCAGATTTCTATCAATTCCCTCAGGAGAAGAGAAGCATCAATTCTCTCAGGGGAAGACAAGCGACTGGTACAGGTTTTATCCTAAAGCAGAATAGAAACCAATTATGCCATACAATACGCGTACCTAGTTACGGAACAAACTGAAAACGAGAACAAAGTTGTAAATTAAGTACCCAGTGCACGGTGTCCAACTTTAAACGTGTTCCGGAATAAACAGCTGTTATATTACTAGCTGTTTGAGCTTTTTGGTCTAACTTAACAAATCTCCCTAAAGTTCTGCAGTTGATGATGATGCAGTTGCGCACAGTTTCCAAATCGAAACACACATATATACTCTCTATCTCTCTCGTCTGAAAGTTTTCTTGTATTATTATAGGCATAACACTCCCTAAAAATGCTTTAAACGTTAGAGAAAAATCCGAATCGATATGCTTTACTGTTTTGATTAGCGTACACAAATAGGCAGATGTATGTATATGTTTTCTACCTTTCTTAATTATCAATATTCCATCCAAACACCTAAAATACGCCAGGATGATCCCATTTATAAGCTTGGCTTACTAGTAATAAATTCCAATTAGAGCCAACTCTCGGTATTACCAGGATTAGGTCTAAGTTTGAACAGGTGTATTAGAAAGGAAGATAAGTCATTCTTATTTTGAAATGTTAAGTAATCGTTGATTTCTGTCAAAATTGGCCTTTTGGCGGTAATCAACTATTCTCCTATTTTGTAATACTAAAAGTAAATGAATACCAAAGTACAAATCTGGCTCACTTACTTACTTACTTCCTGGGCGCTACAACCCATTGTGGGTCTTGGCCCCCTCTCTTCTTCTTTCATTTCGCTCTGTCTTTAGCCTCCCTATCTCTCTATCTTCTTACTTAGTCTCTTCAGGTCCTCCTTCAGACAATCCTTCTACCGCTCTCTAGACCTTCCCCGGAGCTTTTTGTGTTGTCTTTTTTGTTGTAATGAATCCCCCCATTTATATATGTTTTTGGGAGCTCTGGTGTCATCCATTATTTCCAGATGGCTGCGATAGCCTTTGTGACTTGCAGAACCTGACGATGGCTGCTTTGTTTATCAGAAACTCGAGTTCAAAGTTCATCCTGATGGCGTCTTCTTGGCGCATTGGTCCGAAAATTGAAACGATAAAACGAATCTGACTCAAGTACCTTATTTCCAGTACTTACTTCTGGTGACGACAAATATGTTGAGAAAATTTTGTGTCTTATCCACTGTACATGAAAAAGGAGAAGGCAATAACAAACTACTATAATATGCATGAAGTCTTGATTGACATAATGACACTGACAAGAGAAGAGCTCTATAATATCAGAGTATTCTCTAATATACAATGACTTTAATAAGGACAATGTATACTCAGTCCACATACCTAGTTTTTAAGATAAACTAAAATTGTAAGTTTGACTAGCTCCGTGGCGCAGCGGTCAACACGCCAGCCTGCGACACGGAGTGACCGGGTTCGATCCCCGGCCAGGTCAAGATGGAAAATGATCTTTTTCAGATTGGCCTGGGTCTTGGATGTGTATCTTTATATGTATTTGTTATAAAATATAGTATCGTTGAGTTAGTATCCCATAACACAAGTCTCGAACTTACTTTGGGGCTAGCTCAATCTGTGTGATTTGTCCGTATATATTTATTTATTTATTTATTAAAAAAAGTTGACGTCGATTGGAGAAAATGCGCTATGCAGTTTGTTGCCGCTTCTTCTGCACTCCGCTTTGGAAGCGGCATTAAACTTAGCCATAAGTAAATTACTGACGTCAACAATTCTCAGTTGAAAATATATGACAATTAATAAGTGTCCAAATGACCTATGTTAAATAAACATTTTTGAATTTTGAATAATAGTTTAAATTGTCCAATTATCGATATTTCCTCCTAAACACTAAAAACGTCAGGATGATCCCACTTTGTAAGCCTGGCTTACAAGTTATAAATTCCAATTAGACCCATCTCTAAATTTAACAGAGGATTACAATTTACTTCAACTTTGAACAGGTGTGATTAATGATTTGATATCAAGAACGAAGAATTTTAAAGTCTATATGTTTTCAACAATTTTTTGTACGAGCAGAAAGTGAACGAAATTATCATTATTATACAGTAAGCGAGATAGTGTTCGTTTGAGAAATGCCGCGTAGAGCAGCGGAGTCAAGAGCATCTGCACGAATAGCACCTGCACCCGTAGCATGGCGCCCGCGACGCCGTTTATATCGCGCGATAAGCTATTCACATCTCGTTCTTTAATATTACGGAAAACAAGATGGCGATAGTAGATAAACGTTGTCGCGCGTGCCATGCTACGGGGGCTGGCCTATGCCCCGAACAGCACTTGCGACAAGATGCTGTTCGAAGAAGGCCGAACAGCACCTAGTGATCACGTTCGTTTGACGGCTGTTTGTATGTAGAGCGCCCTTCCTAATTTATTTATTTATTTATTTATTTATTTATTTCAGAAAGGATGACCAACAGCAAATATAATATAATATAGACATTCAATTAAGTATTAGTTTGCCAATAAGAGGTCTTCGCAAATAGAAAATAGTTTATAAAACAAAGCGTGGACATAAATATCTGCAAAATAACAAACTAATTAGGTACATTAATGATAGACTGACAATATGGTAATTTGGAATATACTAGTATTACGGCTCAAACACCTAGTAAGCTTAAATTCAGACTAAGTTAGGAAAAAGCTACGGCTCAGCGTCGCCCTCGCCGACGTCACACTTGTATTAAATATATCTAGGTTGTGCAAGTTACACGCCTCGTTAAGTTTCCTTCCAGCTCGCACCATGTAAGTGTTCTGGTGATAATTTGTGGATACTGAGGGAGTGTGTATAGGATGATATTTACGCGATGATTTAATAGGTATATAAAAGTTTATTTTCTGAAGGATTTCAGCACTATCAATAGAGTTCGAAGTTAATTTCAGGAAAAATGTAATGTCTGCTATTTCACGTCTTATAGCTAAAGGAAGAATATGAAATTTTTTGCATAGATCTGTATAATTGTTAGAAGAATATTTAATTTTTAAGCGAAAACAGAGAAATTTAATAAATTTCTTCTGTATGTTCTCAAGCCTGGAGATGTATTTATCGTAACAGGGATTCCATATTTCCGAAGCATATTCAAGAATGCTCCTGACAAGACTGCAATATAAGATTTTAAGAGTTTTAGCATTGTTAAAACAGATTGAGTTTCGCATTACAAACCCCAATACCTTGGATGCTCTCGAACAAATATTATCGACATGTTGTTCAAAAGTTAATTTTGAATCATGTAGAACTCCAAGATCTCGTGCAACATTAAGCTTTTCAAGTTTGAAGCCCTTGAGATAATAATTAGAGTTTATAGTGTTGATCTTCCTAGTGAACGTCATAGTAAAACATTTAGATGGATTGAGATCAAGTAAGTTAGTAGCACAATAATTGTCCAGTCGTGATAAGTCCGCCTGTAAGGATTTAACATCATTTAAGTTAGAAATAGGAGCAAAAATCTTCATGTCATCTGCGAAACATAGCAGCTGAGCAAACTTGAAACATTCTTCAATGTCATTAATAAATATAACAAAGAGTAAGGGACCAAGCAGGGAGCCCTGAGGGACACCACTCGGGACTGGAACCCAACTAGAAACATAATTACTTACTACTACAGCTTGACATCTATTATCTACGTATGAGCTGAACCACCTGAGCAGATCACCACATATTCCAATCTTGAAAAGCTTATTTAAGAGAATTTTATGGTTTACTTTATCGAACGCCTTACTATAATCCGTATAAATAACGTCCACCTGATGACCTTTACTCATAGAATCAGTTAGAAAATCATTGAAAACAATAAGGTTGGTCACAGTTGATTTCCCCTTCAGAAAGCCGTGTTGAAATTTATTAAATGAATTTTTTAGCGCTGAGTATACCTGACTATATACCACTTTTTCCAAAACTTTTGAAATAGTACACAATTTAGAAATTTGACGATAATTAATTACTTCATTTTTTGCCCCTTTCTTATGAATAGGCGTAATAAAAGCCTGTTTCCAAATAGAAGGTACAGTACACTCAGATAGAGACCTATTAAAAAGCAGAGAAATCGGCAATGCGATAGTTTTAGCACAGCCTAATAAAAACCGAGGTGGTACTTTATCAGGCCCTGCAGATTTAGCAGGGTCTAAATCTGAAATAAGTTTAATTACTTCGTCTATTGTCACTACAATTGATGAAATATACGATAATGGTTCTATATGTGAAGTGCTCGCTGGAGAAATAGAGGGATTGATATTACATTGCTGGGAATCAAGAAAATTTGAGCTAAAGTATTCCGAGAAAGCATTACAAATTGATTCTCCGTCTGATAAGACTGTATCACCATATTTTAGGTTGCTAGGAATGCCAGAATTTTTTGCGCGAGATTTAACATAGGTCCAGAAAGATTTAGAATTTTTTGTTATTGAGTTTTCAATATTCGCAATATATTTTTGATAGCATTCTGTTTCTAATAATTTTACTCGTTTACGTAATAAGTTAAAAGTATAAAGATCAGATTGATTCCCATATTTTTTACTTTTTTTATGATATTTATTTTTCTCTTTAATTGTCTTAATTAAAGCTGAAGAGAACCATCGTGGATATTTATCACCCTTGATTTGTTTCTTAGGTACATATTTTTCTATTAAGTTGTGGATTGCAGAATAAAAGAAAGAAACACTTTCCTCCAAAGACCTGCAGGAGAATTCCCCAACCCAATCAATATTAGCCAACTCCTTATTTATAGAACTGTAATCGCCTTTATTAAATAACGGCTTGCAATAAGTTGCTGGCTGAAGTGACGTAGAATTCGCAAAGTTAAGGTTAACATACAAAGCGGGATGAAGCAAATCTATTGGAACCAAAGGGTCAGAACATTCAGTAACAGAAACGAGTTCAGTACATAATACCAAATCTAAAATTTTACCTTGGTTGTTTACAATACCGTTATATTGACTCAAGTTATGAATATTTAGTTCATCAACCAAGAGAATTTCATCATTTTTAGACATGTTGGTGGGAGTATAGCTGTCACTGTCATTTCGAACCCATTTAATGCCGCTTAAGTTAAAATCTCCAACAATTAGGTACTTATCTGATGGATTTCTAAAAGTAATTTCTGTGAGGCTAGTCAGAAAATTAACTAATTGATTAGAAAAGGAGAATCCTAGGTTCTGATTGCATAGATATAAAACACAGATATGTAAGTCAAAATATTCATCTACGGTTAAACTTTTGAGGCGTATGGTCACCCATAGGTCTTCAGCAGAAGAATAAAAGGACGGTTGCGATGTGACACATAATTCCCTATGCGTGGCCAATAAGACCCCGCCACCACGGGACTGACCTCTGATGGAATACTCCCTGTCCCGCCGCCAAACCATATATTTGTTATCAAACAACTCAGAATCACGCACTCCCTCAGGTAACCATGACTCTGTTAAAATAATAATGTCATACGACTTCAAAGATAAGTTACGATAAAAAGTTAAGGTCTTTGTTCTTAGGCCCCTCACATTTTGATAGTAAACATTTAGTGTATTATTGGTATTGGGAAAAAATTTTAATACATTTTATAGAAACAATTATACAGCTGATTACTAATTGAATCACAAAATATGTCATTGAATATAATGACAACAAGTAAATTTTTAAAGCAACGTTGTGAGGGTCAGTTATATAAGCTGCAAAACGGATAAGTAGTAAAAGTGAACAAACAAGTGAGTAAGCGAGCCGAAAGCTAATAAACGTAATGAGTGCGAATGAGTAAAAAATCAATTCCATAGCTTCCTTTGCATAGTGACCAGACTGATAAGCAATACAAAGGATGAATAGGCGCGAACAATAGCGAGGTGTCCGAGTGTGCGTCGAGCCAGGGGCGCTAAACTGTTTACAATACAGGTAAATTACTTTGTTCAATATAAATAAACATTTTGGTTTTAAGTATGTAAAAAGTTGTTTTTGGCATAAATAATGCAAGATAAATACTACTGTAAGTAAAATAAAGTATATAAAATTATATAAATGTTTTAAATAGAAATTGATTATGAAATTTTGTTTAAAGACTTTTCATTACTTATTATGAAGACATTAGAAGACTCATTTTTACGAGCGTGTATTTTTCCATATTTTACCCAAATAAATTTAAAATTCTTCTCCTTTGCTAATTCCTTAGCTTTATTTAGCAGTTTTTTGGACTCCGCTGTCAGGTGGTCATTAAGGAAAACCTGCTGAGACGATCCCTTAAAGCCGATGTCTGACGCCTTAAAAGATTTAATTGAGCGACCCGCCGCAATGAACTCCTCCTTCACATATCTATTGATGAAACTCACAATAATTGCGTTATCTTTCGAAGTCGAGGGAACTCGAGAAATGTAGTTAATTTGGGAGTCTGGGAAGCTGTAGTTGACTTTTTTGCGAATTTCACCCATGACTGAGAAGAGATTTTCTCCTTTTTTCTGCGGTACTCCTTTAATTTCCACGTTATTCAGTCTGGATCTCTGTTCGATAGTCGTAATTTCGATACGCATACCAGAAATATCCCCCTGGATTGAGTTCATTGAGTCGCATACAGAGTCAACAATCGTGAGCTTACCTTCAACATCTGTAATTCTGGTGGATAATTCTTCAACCTGAGTACAGACGAACTCAGAGGATGACTTAATGTCTTTGAGCTCCGCTTTAATAGCTTTGATCTCTTCAACCATTGAGGGAAAATCAGCAACCTTAAGTTTGACATCCTGGATTTCCTTCATGAGGTCTTCTAATGAAATTGAAGATGTTGAGGTGGCACCAGCAGCAGGTGACGCAATTCTGCAGGATGAGCATTTCCATGCCGATTGGCGGTCCACTCCCAGTTTCCTCCATCCATTTTCGGATATACCTGCACACCCGAAGTCCAAGTGCTTTTTGCATGACCTACACTGTACTCCGTCACTGAACACCATATTGCACATAGCGCATTTCATGGTTAGCTAAGTTGAGGTAGGCGAAGAAAATATCAAGCAGACAGAGGGTTAAGAAGCCCTGACAAATTTTAAATCTGGTAATAGCGTCTTACTTAGGCGAGTGTCGCACGCGAACTGAGCGCACAGTAACGTGTTGATTTCAAAATGCTTGTATTCAGACATTATTACGATCAAGGTAATGCTGCGATAGAATATGTATGTTTAATTATTATATTAGATAATTATATTTATGTGGGGGTAAATATGACTATGTTAATTAAATTTCATTATTTAATTTCCATTACATTTTGTCTCATATTATTATCAATAATATTCTTCAATTTATTATATTTAAAAGTCTTAGTTATCAAATCAATCTATGTAAATTAACACTCCTTCTATCTTCTATCATCTATACACCACAACCCTCAGATAAAACTGGTAAACTATGCTTATCAATAAGTTAACATATTGTACAACAAATCATTTGGTTGTATGCTGCAATAAATTGAATAATTAAAAAATAGTGTTCCAGTGGTCGAGCGCATTCCGTGATCAATTATCATCGCTTTATAGGACATATTTCCTAATATACAGAGCTGTGCTTCCTGGTAATACAATATAAATGTTCGAACTAGAATTATCAAGGGATCTCTAGAACACACAAAGCAATACAAAAGGCGAGCAGATAGTTAATGTTGTGCGCTCCGATTGCAAACCAATGCTGGAAGCAATTTGCCGCAGTTTACGAGTGAATAAATAAGAAGCTGGAACAGAGGAACAAACAATACTATAACAATGCTATATCATAATAACACATAATATAGGTGACGGACCTCTGCAGCTTTGTGGTGCCGTAAATGCCTTTGATTGCATAGTCCCGAGTTTGATCGCCGGTGAAAACGATATTTTACAACTTATTCGATGTTTATGTATAGAAGTATCTATTATAAAATACAGTTTCTTTGAATTAGAATCCTACAGCACAAGTTCACAACTAACTGTGGGGCTAGCTCAATTTGTGTGATATGACTAGTTGTATAAAAAAGAAAGAGATAAATCTGAGATATGAATTGTACCATACTTGCTTGTATTTACATAAAACTCTTTGTATACAGGTTGATATTAAACGCTTTGGCAATATTTTAATTTCGTAAACATGATTATATATAAAAATTAAGATATTTTATCTCAAAACAACAAAACAAAAAATCCTTCGTAAAGTTTGTAAATTTTACGTCTAAAACAATAATTCTCCCATGAAAATATTTATATTTACATCTCGCCCCTTCCCTCTCTCTCTCTAATTTTTCTATAAAAATTTGAACATTTATATAATTTGTAAGACTTTTAAATTTTTTACATAAACGCCTCATTAGGCGTTTATGTAAAAAAATAAAAAGGCTGCGCAAAACCATCTCATTCCATCCCAGAACTCGGATGTTTTTTTATCCCGCGGCACACTCTTAATAAAAGAGATACGCTGATTTTTTACTTTCTCCTCGTCGACTTGAATCAGCCATTCATCAACAATAAGAGGTAACTACCCATTGCAATGTATATGCAACGTTCGCCATAAACGCGTAAATTTTCATGCAACCATCTCGTCATAACAACGGAAATAACGCGCGTACTTTCCGTCCTATAAATGTATAATTTCTGGTTCATCCGGCTCCCGAGGGAGGCCGGTAAGTAATTCTTTGTGTTCTCTTATCTTTGTTCAAATGTACAGCTACCATCATTTTCGTAATGTAGAAATATGATGTCTTATTTCTGCTTATGGTGTGTTTATAGCTCTTTATTCTTTATATCCCGGAAATGATCCTTACTAATATTATAAATGCGAAAGTGAGTTCGTTTGTTTGTTTATTTGTTTGTTTGTTTGTTTGTTTGTTACGCTTTCACTCCGTAACTACTGAACCGATCATCATGAAATTTTGCATACAAGTTCTCTGGAGTACGGAGAAGGACATAGGCCTTCCTTTTATGCCGGGAATAAGTACTATTCCCGAGGGATCAACATTGACGCGGGCAGAGCCGCGGGCGACAGCTAGTAGAGAATAAAATTTTTATGAATACCGAGATTCATACAAACAATGCTTCGAACCAAATTTCTCCTAAGGTGGCATTATAATTATTACACTAGCTTTTACCCGTGGCTCTGCCGGCTTTAATGTCAATCCCTTGGGAACAGTAGAATTTCCCGGAATTAAAGGTGCCCTATGTTCTTTTGACTATTTCTAATATGTTTTGCAGGAAATTGTTGTTTTCATGCTGTGTTTTTGAAAGGATCGCTGGTAATAATTATTATATAAACATTGCTATGCCTATTATCATTGATATTTGAAAATTTTAATGCTAATTACGCTTTACTCAGATTTTAATAGGTGTATGGGTACCTCAAAAAAAAGTGTTTGTTCGTGTGTCACTAAACCGATTTCAATAAATCTTTTTAATGAAAAATGGTTTACCTTTTAACACAAACATCTATATCCTTTGAATAAGACGAATTCTCCAAAAAAGCTAAAAGATGATTTTTAATTACTTGGCAACATTTCAATGTTGGACTCAGAATCCCTAATGGAATATACATCCCCAAAAAAAAGGTAATTTATGAAAAAAAAAAAGACTTTCGATAAAAACTTAACCAGCTGATCGGCGAATTTATATGGGAAGCTCGTAATTTTTACCTTTTTTTTCCTGCAGATCTATTCTATTAGGGATTCTGATGACGTTTAGTTGTAATTGTGTCCGCTGTCCGTGTTGTCCTTCTAATCGCTTCAATACGACTAATCCTCGATATCCCCAATACGGGAAGCGCAGCACGATCTCTGGAACTTGATTCCTGGTAATCTTTGTATAACTATGTTTATACATGAAAGAAGAAAATGACTGCCTGATTGAAGAAACCGATGGCAAAGAATATATACACTACGCGGCCTAAAAGCGTAAATTTTTCACGAACGTTTCTTAAATAACGCAAGTGAAATTAAGGGAGTTTTGAAAATTCATCCCCTAAGGTGTTAAAATGAGGGTTGAAAGTTTGTATGAAACTTTGTCAATGTTGAAGTTAGAAATATAAAAAACGAAGTTAACAAAACGTTTTAAGGTTTTTTTCACGTATCCATATATTTATACTTTGAGGCTTAACATATCACAACGAATCCCTGAATCGAAAAATGTTGTTAAGACACAGACAATGTATTTGAAAGACTTATCCAACGACACTCAAAGCATTAACGCAAGGCATTAACGATTAAAAATATATCCCCACTATACACGTCAAATTGGATATCTAATTTATTATACATTTATATCACCACTTTGTCAACATGATAAATATATATATATATATATACCCGCCCAAGCCAAATTTCAGATTTCAAGTAGTTTCTGCTACTAAAGCATGACAACCAAACCACGCTGAACTATTTAAAAAGAAACTTCTTAAGGGGTTGATATCAAAGGTTGAAATAGAGGATGAAAATTTGTATGGAACTTCCTATTTTTTTTAGTAAACATGATTTTCGGGCGAAAGCTGCGAGAACTATTGATGGAACAATGAATGTTTCTGATTTATGAAAACATTTTCTCATATTTCATTTGTAACATTAAAAATATGTACCTACTTACAAATCCATAAATTAAGCTAGCACCACAGTAAGTTCGAGACTTGTGTTATGGGATACTAACTCACTATTCTATAGTTTATAACAAATACATATACATAAAAATACTCAATAATACATTTTTTTAATCCATTGTTCTAATAGGAGAGTTTACTTCTTATAACACTGATTTCTGAAAAGAAAATCTTTTTAGAAATCAGTGTTTTTAATATTACTCGGGCCTCTCGTATATCATAAAAAATATGTACTTGCAAATCTGACAAATCGAGCTAGCCACACAGTAAGTTCAAGACTTGTGTTTTGGCATACGATCGACCAACGATACTATATCTAATAACAAATATCTACATGTTCAGAAAAACATCCAATAATACTTATTTAAAAAAAATATATCCTAATCCTAAATCCTTACTAATATTATAAATGCGAAAGTGAGTTTGTTTGTTTGTTTATTTGTTTGTTTGTTTGTTACGCTTTCACGCCATAACTACTGAACCGAGCATCATGAAATTTTGCATATTAGTTCTCTGGAGTACGGAGAAGGACATAGGCTACCTTTTATCCCGGAAAAAAGTACTATTCCCGAGGTATCGACATTGACGCGGGCGGAGCCACGGGCGACAGCTAGTTGTTTTAATATTTTTACTAGAACAACAATGATGCAATTTAATCCAGAATTTACTTGCACACAATTATATCAGCTCTTTATTAGCAGGTTCTGATGATAAAGAACATCCAAAAACCTGTGCAAGTTCGGATTCGATTTGAAATTGCTCTATCCCCATACACACTGCACATATGTACATTTTTATACTACTCGCTACCGTGAATTTCTCAGCATAGTAGTGATTATTTTTACTAGAAGACAACTATTCCTCCCCGCTTTACATGGATTTAATATTTGTTGGTGGGACAATTTTACTTATTACAATCTTTACAATAAGAAGCATACTTGCACTATACAAAATAGTACAATTCCGGAATTTACAGTCTTCTTTTTAATTCAAGAACCAAGTTGGACTAGTGTTTTCTAGAGTAGAAAACACTAGTCTAACTAGTATTATAAAAAGAAAAGATTTGATTGTTTGTTCGCATTGAACAGGCTCCAAAACTATTGGACCAATTTAAAAAAATCTTTCACAATTAGATGCCTTATTTATCTCTGTTGTAAGTACAAAGGCTATTTTTAAGATTTTTTTGTTAATAAATAAATATATATGGACAAATCACACAGATTGAGCTAGCCCCAAAGTAAGTTCGAGACTTGTGTTATGGAATACTAACTCAACGATACTATATTTTATAACAAATACATATATAGATACACATCCAAGACCCAGGCCAATCTGAAAAAGATCATTTTCCATCTTGACCTGGCCGGGGATCGAACCCGGGTACTCTCGTGTAGCAGGCTGGCGTGTTGACCGCTGCGCCACGGAGCTAGCCAAAATTTAATACCTATATCTTCTCTTGCGAAGCCGAAGCGGGCCGTTAGTGTTAAATAAAGTATCAGACCTCCACAATCATTAAGCATTTTAAATTATTTTCAAGAACTTTCATAGTGTAGCAATATACATATGTTTTATTAATTTTAGTTTTCAGATCTCTCGATTTAACAACATAGTGGTGAAGCAACTATATTTGCATACCTAATGGTCAACGAAGATAACGTGGTAGAAAAAGGAGCTAAAACAAAACAAGTTTCAACTCGAAAATCCTCACAATTGAAACCACAACCGCGCTCATACAACAGTAAAATCCTGGAATTAGTAAATTCAGACCTCTCCTTTCACGAAGCGAGACAGCTGTTTATACGGAACTTTAGAGCAATCTTCAAATTACTCGGGAGTACTCGCGACCCGCCAGCGTTTTGTTAGTGTATTTTAAGAAATACAAGACTTATTTCTTTAAAAACAGACCTTCTGTAACTCTTCACATTTTTATGGAATATATATTTTGTAGCGCACTTTGTAAGCGCAGACCAACGTCGGATCCAAGTCAGATTTAGACTTACTTTTGTTGATTGACTTTGAACTGTAACTGGCACATACTCTTACTTCCTTTCAATATTATAAATGCAAAAGTGAGTTTGTTTGTTACACCTTCTCGCTCAATTTATTGAACCGATCGTCATGAAATTTTGTATTCCCGTTGTCTGGGGTTCGGAGAAGGACATAGAGTAAATTTTATACCGAGAAACAGTACTGTTCCCGAGAGATTGATATTGACGCGGGTGGAGCCATGGGTGAAAGCTAGTAAAATAATAAAAGCATTCACGATTCTATACTATCTTAGTACTTAGGCTAGCTCCGTGGCGCAGCGGTCAACACGCCAGTCTGCGGCACGAGAGTACCCGGGTTCGATCCCCGGCCAGGTCAAGATGGAAACTGATCTTTTTCAGATTGGCCTGGGTCTTGGATGTGTATCTGTATTTGTTATAAAATATAGTATCGTTGAGTTAGTATCAAAGATATATATAATATTCAAAGAATCTCCTCAATTAGTTGATGTTCAATTTTAAAGCAAAAATACTATGAATATTCGGTAGTTTTATAGTATTACAAATAAAAGTAGTTTCATAGTAAGTAAGAGAAATCAAAATGATTGACCAGCTTTAAAATACATTGCACGATTGTAGGTTTTTGTTAGCCATGGGCCAATACAAATAACTGAAGAGCTATATGTCCCAGTGATAAGCATTATAAGGGCCTTATCATACTAGCGAGTCGCGAGCGAGTTGAAAGCGGGGCGAGTGCGCAGCGAACTCGCTGCGAAGAAGCCGCGGGTGCGCAGCCAGTTAGCGTCGTGCGATCCGCGTTTTGTACAATCAGTGCCAACTGCCAATACAAATCAGTGCCGCGAGCTCGCTGCGCTCCCGCGGCGTGTTCGCGGCGTGGTCGCCGCGTACACGTTGCCAACTTGCGGCGAACTCGCTGCGCACTCGCCCCGCTTTCAACTCCCTCGCAACTCGCTAGTGTGATATGGGTTTAAGTCTGGCTGGACTAATGTTCCCTCTGGAGTTCCTCAGGGATCCCTGTTGGGACCCCTTCTCTTTACTATATTTATCTCTGACATTGATAATTGCTTCAAACACTCCAAAATTTTGTTATATGCAGATGACATGAAGGTTTTGAAAAATATTAATGATTATGCAGATGTGAATCGCTTACAGTCAGACCTTCAAAGGTTTGAAGATTACTGTTACACAAATAAGTTAAATCTAAATGTCTCCAAATGTTTCTGCATATCATTTACTAGAAAAACTAATGTCATTATTGCGGATTATGCTCTGAAAGGTGAGACGATTAAAAGGGTACAGCAGATCAATGACTTAGGAGTTATACTGGATTCTAAACTCTTATTTGATAAGCACATAGACTTCATCGTCGCGAAAGCTGCAAGAACCTTAGGGTTTATAATAAGAACATCAGCTAATTTTAAAAATATAAAAGCAGTAAAGTACTATATTGTGCTTACGTACGTTCACACTTGGAGTATGCATCACAAGTCTGGAATCCTCAATACGATGTGTACAAGCAGCGTATTGAGGGAATCCAAAGACGTTTCATGCGTTACTTAGATTATAAGATACACCAAAGTTCTCCTAGTTATAGGGATAGATGTTTAAAATTTCACTTTCTTCCGTTAGAGGAGAGGCGCAATATAGGTGATATAGCATATCTTGCGGGGTTATTGAATGATAAGATTGATTGTTCTGAGCTTTTAGGAAAAATACTGTTTAATACTCCCAGTAAACGCACATGGAAAACAATTTTTTTGCAAATACACGCAGTAGGTTCATACTACAGGCAGAATGCATTCCTGTCTCGAGCATCTAATAGTTTTAATAATCTTAGAATAGATATAGACTTGTTTTGCAATAGCATTCATGTAATAAAGAAAAAACTTACACAAAATTACTTTGAAAGTGATGATAAATCCTCCTGTGATTTGCTTGATATATAAGGTATGGTTAAAAAAAAAAAAAAAAAAAAAATCTATACTAATAAATTATATATTTATTTAACTTGTTAAGTTGCACATAGGTGAAGATTTGTAAATGGCAATACTGTTGTTTTATTCTGTTTTTGTAGCGTTAATTTTTAAGTTATGCTGTAAATCTTCCGAAAAGAAATAAATAAATAAATAAATAAGCGCTTACGCATATAAGAGAACCCCAGGAGCGGTCCCCACTGGGTAACCACAAGTGACATAACATATCTTGAGCTCCTTCGTGCTTCAGATGGCACGTTAAGCCATCGGTTCCGGCTGTTATCCGTTAAGCTATGTCAGTTGCCTTAAGGCGGCTTAAAAATCTGCCACCACATCTGACAACACAAATACACGCGATACAAAAACTAAAAAATAACGATGAGCCCTCTTCCAAGCTGGTCTGGGAGAAAAGAAAAACCGTAGAATGTACCAGCTGCTTCTCCTCGCGCAGATCGTAAAAGCCAATCGAGGGAATGGGTAAAATCTAAAGAATCATGTTAATAGGCGATGCGGCTAGCAACCCATCACTATTTTAATTCCGTTTTCCACCTAATGCCCACCAACATGCACTAGGCTCTGTCTACCCCGCAAGTGAAAAAGACGTGATGCTATGTATTTATGTATGTAAAAAAATATAAATAACTCACAGATGCAGGCTGATGTTTTTTCATGTTTTTTTTCACATCAATATCACCAACATTCTTACAGAGCATCTCAGAAAAACATCCAAAAGGGGACCTGTCATAATCACATTGACAGCCTTTGATCTCCCACGATTTGATTTACCAGCACGTGACAGCGCCAATCACAGTCACATATTAATGTGAAAACTCGGGATCTTTCCGTAATAATGTTTGGAAATAACAGGGGAAAGAATCTGAGAGGCATGTTCGAGAGGGAGACATGAGATGACAACGAGATCTTTTTACGCAAATACAGTAGGTATGTTTTACAAAATAATCTTTCATATTAAAAAAAACCGGCCAAGTGCGAGTCGGACTCGCGTACGATGGTTTCCGTATATATATAATAAGTTTGAAATTATTAAAAATATTTTTATTATATGATGTAACTAAAAATTTACACATTTCGCAATTTTACCTTTATCTGTGCTATACTATGTTGCTTCGCACCAAATTTCAAGATTCTGAGTTCACGGGAAGTACCCTGTAGGTTTTGATTCCCTTGCGAATGCCGATAAAGCACGAAAATTTGTGGCATCTTTTGATTGCGTTGGCTTTGGAGGTTGAATTTTTTTTACAGCTCCAAGGACAAAGACAGTAGACCTCAGTATTTGATATGAATTTTAGCTTGATACCTTTACGCATTCTTGAGAAAAAGGGTCTTGACAGACCGACAAACAGACGGACAACCGAGTGATCCTATAAGGGTTTCTTTTTACCTTTTGAGGTACCGGACCCTAAAAACACAACCGAATTGATAACCTGCTCCTTTTTTAAAGTCGGTAAAGAACATTTTTGTTACAAGCTTTTATGCATAGATTTAAAAAAAAAATTGCGTCTCCTTTTATGTAAGTAAGGTATTTAAGTTAAGAAATTCTTTTGACGGCTTGGTCTCTCTCAAACATCCAAACAACAACTTTTCCTATCGCGCCAAAGGTGGGTACTCGATTTTTTTTGACGTGGCTAGTAATCAGCAAATTACCGGGGCGGTTAAACATTTGATGATGACTATGAAAACGTCTAATTTATTATTTCATCAGCATCATCATCAGATCCTTTTTAGTCTCCACTACAGGAGCACGACCCTCTCTGTACTACTAAGGCCATACTTGGCCAGAGCAGCCAGAGGACTTGGCCTACACTCTCCACGCTGGCCAGACGGGTTGGAGAGGTGTCTTAGATGTTTATAAGCTTTGTTTAGCTTGTATTTTCTAAGTCGCCTTCTACGACATCCACGGGAAGACTTGGAGTGGTCCTATTCTACTATGCCGGAAACCACACGGCTACTTTTACAATTATTATTTAGTTACCATTAACTAGTTAAACTTATTAGTTTCCAGCATTGGTCCTAAACGAAAAACTGTTTATTTTGACTGTTATCCCTTCAAGAAAATTTTGAGGATAAATTCACAAGTTTACCATAATTTATTATTTGTTAATCAAATTATAGATTTAAGTACTCGTAAGTTCTTATTTTGATAAAAGATCCCGCCGCGATACCGTCGCTTTCTCAAACTTTAGAATATTCTCATCCAAATATAATAATGGAAGATCTCAAAGATGGAGCACTTCGTTTGTAATCTTTAAATTACAGCAATAAACTGTGTGATGAACAGCCTATGCTATTACTGAAATGAAGAATTATACGGCGCGGCTCATATATAATGTACATATATACTCTCACACTTAACGTAGACAAACTACCATGCAGACTAAACGAAAGACCTACTAGTTTGATTTTTCAAATTATGGGAACTATTAACTAGCAATTCAATTATTGAAATGAATTTACTGCTGCGTCTCTAGGTAGTCCACTACAATACTAATAAAAATTGTTACTTATCTATACTTCTATACTAATACTATAAAGCTGAAGAGTTTGTTTGTTTGAACGCGCTAATCTCAGGACTTCTGGTTCAAATTGGAAAATTCTTTTACGACCAATAGGAGCGAAGCATCAATAAAAAATGTATTGAAAACTAATTAATCATAACAACACAAATTGCTGCGGACGAAGTCGCGGGCAACAGCTAGTATATTATTATATATATTATACAAATCATGTTTAGATTGAGCTGTAAGTTGTAAACTTGTGTCGTGGGATACTAACTCATCGATACTTTATTTTGTAAGAAATACTTATATGGACAAACGTCCATAACCCATGTCAATCTGAAATGAAATTATATTATTTTAAATTATTTAAAACTAGCTTTCGCCCGCGGCTCCGCCCGCGTAAAGGTCGATCCCTCGGGAATAGTACTTTTTCCCTGGATGAAAGGTAGCCTATGTCCTTCTCCGTACTCCAGAGAACTTGTATGCAAAATTTCATGATGATCGGTTAAGTAGTTACGGCGTGAAAGCGTAACAAACAAACAAACAAACTCCCTTTCGCATTTATAATATTAGTAAGGATTAAATGAAATTATCTATTTTGCAAAATAATTACGGTGTTATCAGTTATCACATAAAAAGTCCCTTACATTTAGCCAAATTGGCATGCAATATTTCCATCATTTTCGTCTTTTCAAAAAGATTTTCCACCTTACCAAGAAATCGAACTCAGGCCCTCCGGTGTGAACCTGGCATGGTGACTACTAGGCCACAGAGCTCGTCAAATAAAACCGATAAGCACACAGTTACACATATACGTAGTTTGTCGACTTTTGATTACAGGAACAGGTTCTCACCTTTTCTTATGTACTCATACTCAAGTTTTTCATAAAAAGCTTTATTTTCTTTAATTGTTATTTTTTATATAAAGATGGAGCCTCTAGCCAACAATGGGAAACAATAGGCATTTATTTTCCATTAATATCTTCCCTCGGGAAGTCTTGCCGTAAAAACCGCCTGACAAAATCCATTTTCTGAATAAAAGCAAAGTTTTTCGTCAAATATTATTCTGCCCTTTCAAAGCTGATGGCACAAAAAATACGTCAAGCCAAAGCTGCGTTTCGCTTTAACCTTCTTATCTTATCTATTTTTAAATAGATCCATGGTACTCGCTCACAGCTTCGAAGGCATTATTCATTGCTAGTGCGTTGGGAATTCACTGGATACGTTATTGTGGTGAATTAGCTGATATAAGGTTTGAAGAAGAATTTTTGCAGAACAAGGTGATAATAACACGAAATTGATAATCTTTCCATGCAAAAGATGTAGGTAGGTAATAATCTATCTATTTTTAGATTATTGCCATCTGGTACTCTTCTTAAGGTCAGGGGCGTCATCCTCGACTGCCTGTCCGCTGGTTGCAAGTATGGCATCGGGTATGCGTGCCTGGTATCCCGAGCTGTTACTTGCTTTTCCCTCATTTATCTGAGTGAGTAGTATTTCAATACCTTTCATTCCTTTCCCAAACCTACCAAATTCCTATCCTTCCCCACCTTAAAAGTGTTTGCAATGAGCAGCAGCGTCGGAAGCACAAGAAGTCAAATAAACTGCGCTCGCTAACTCGTCTGCCAAGAGTGGTGAGTTTTTTTTTTGGAAGTACTATGTAGGTAACTCCATGTAAGCTATCACTACTTCACCGGGCGTTTGAGGCGAGGGCAGAGTGCACTCAACCTTTTAGACAACATCACCGAAGAGCCCCCAGGAGGGACGGACCTCGGCTTTGGGCGTTGCCTGTGTGCGCTAGGCTTGGAGAGACAGCAAACTCTCATATTGCCTGATGGGCCGCGTATGCGTGCATGCAAGCCTGAAGGGCCAATCTGAGAATCAATGGCAAAAGCCTTTGGAGAGCAGCAACTCTTATCTTTTGCCTTATGGGCCAAAAGCTACGTTGCCAGAAGGGCCTATCCTGGGTGCAAGTCACCCGGGACCGCCGGGCGGTCACCAGTAATCGGAGTGTGGCATTATTCTCCTATGTATGAATAAAAAATTCTTGGAAGAGGCCCTTGTCCAGCAGTGGACTTTTTGCGGCTGAAATGATAATGATGATGACTGTTCTTAAAACGGAACTGCCCTCATAAAGACTCCAAGAAAGCAAGTTAGAGTGACCAATGGGATTCACCTCACATTCCATAAACTGAAAGGATGACTCTTATTTGGGCCTCTTCCTCATCAAAGCGGTTTCCCGGTTGCGTCTTCGGCTGCGATAGGTCAGAGCCCGGGTCCGCTGTTACGACAACATCAGTGCTGCATACGAATATGATTTGGCGATAGTTTTACCGGCCAGCTGCCTGCCTAATATCAACTCATTAAGTAGATTGGTAGTCCCATATATCAATGGTAATAGAGTCAGGAATCTGAAGGAACTCCTCATGGGTGTTATCTTCATCAGCCTGTCCGGTTTGGTTGCAAGCATCGGGTACGAGCGCCCAGCTCCCGAGCTGCTACTTGCTTTTCCCCCATTCATCCGAGTAAGTAGTATCTGTATTATATAATACCTTTATTCCCTTCCCAGACCCAACAAATTCCTAACTTTCCCCAGCTTAAAATGCTCCCGATAGGCAGCAGCATCGAAAGTACAAAAAGTCAACGAAACTGCGCTCTACAACCCGACTGCCAAACGTGATGAATATGGCAATATCATCTTATGGAACGAAGTGTCCTTGGGAGAGGCCTTTTTTCAGCTGTGCATTATTTATGGCTGTAATGAATGATGAATGAATGAAATATATCAATGAGACTGATCACGATATGGTAGAGTTATGCATGAAGCTATAGTATACTATAACTTCATGGAGTTATGGTATAATACCATAGATTTTAAAGATGAGACTTCATACTTCTACGTATAATATGTTCGTTGTTCTGAGACAATATCTCCTTAAGTAATTATTCTAAGGATAATATACTAAACAAATTTCGTAAGTTCACTCACTTGGTGTCGACATCAGATAAAATTTTCGTCAGTATTTCGCTCGTTTTTCGGTGCGTCTACCAATTCTCCAAAATACAATGCAATAAGAACTTTTTGGTCAATAGGTACTAATAAAAGAATAAATGTGTTTTGTCAAACTTGAAATGTTTTTCAGAGATTCATTAATTTTCTTCAGACTACATAAATCCCTTAAACTTAATATGGAAATACTGATTCAGAAAACAATTTTTGCGAAAATAGTGGTATAAAACCAAAGAATATATTAAATAAAAAAAAATGCTCCCAAGTACTAGAAGTGCAAGTATAAATGCCACAAGTAGTAACACTAGAAGAGAGAACGAGGAACAAGAAGATGATAGTCTCTATGATGAAGCCGAGATAGAGTGGATTAATTTGATATTCTTGCCGTTCAACCCGATATTCAAGTCTGTCGTTTTGGTTTGCGTAATGCATAAAGTGGTGCTGGTAAGACGATATGATCTCATACATACATAGTATCACGTCTTTTTCCCTGGTAGGGTAGACAGAACCTAGGTCTATAAGACTTTATGGCCACATTTAGCATGATGGAGGGCGTGTTGATAGAAAACGGAATCAAATAGTGATGTGTTGCCGCATCGCCTATTGACATGATTCGGCATTTTTTAGCCCAATCCCTCGATCGGCTTTTACGATCTGCGCGGGAAGAGAAGCAGCTGGCACATTCTATGTTGTTTTCTTTATCCCAGACTAGCATGGAAGAAATGACGATATGTTCTCTCCTTACTTAATGACTGTGACCCTGATTGCATCCTTAGCTGTGACGCTTTCGAACCAGCTACTTACAACTATTTCTGTTGCCGCCATAGATTTAAAAAAAAATTTCGTTCTTCATACTTCTATGGTTGCCGCTATACTAGCTAATACTAAAAACAGAATTAAATGATTATTTAAGGGGCTCCTACACAACAAACATAATCATGTATGTTGTATAGGAGCCCCTTAAGCTCGTTTTTGCTCGATATTAATAACGGCAACAGGTAAACGCTTATACATCATATATTTACTTTAAAAATTAAAATTAAAATAAAATTAATATCCAAGGTGGCTCCCATACAAAATACGATTTTTACCGTTCTTCGAAACCCTTCTTGCGCGAGTTCTACTCTCACTTAACCGGTTTTTTTAGGTTTGTATTGTGAATTTCGAATTACGCTCGCTCGCTCGTTCTATTTTGGTCACAAGGAAACCTAACAAACTTAACCTACCTTCTGTGGTCATGATTTTTTGTTATAGCATGCCTTTGGTGGGTGGACTGCTCTACCGTTCGTGTTTTTAAAGATCATAAAAATACCATTTATTAACAAAACTTATAATTTTTTTATATCCAAAGCTACGAATAAGTTAGATCCAAAGTATGAAAATTAAAATGCTCATTAGTTTTAAACTACGGAACTCTGCTTTAAAAAATGGTGTCGTAATGAAGAGGAAAGTGAGTTTTATCGATTCCGATTCACAGAATATCTAAATTCATGCTATTGAAAAGCCCAATTTTTTTTTAAATGACTGTATCTAGCTCCTGTGATATAAAATGAGTGTATCTAGCTCCTGTGATATAAATGAGTGTATCTAGCCCTAGTGAGCTTTCGCTACTTCACCGAGCAAAGCCCACCCTAAGTTCATGTTAATATTTACTTGTCGAGTGTTATAGTTGTACTGGTGTCAGATTTTCGAGCTGCCTTATTCATTTGGGATAATGTCTCAAAATCAAGGAGCTTTTACACGATTGCTATAAAGGAGTTAATACTCCTTTATAGCAATCGTGTAAAAGCTCGTTTTTTAAGTTTGTATTGTGAATTTCGCCCTAAGTTGGACGCTAAGCTAGAAAAATGCTTTTTTTGCTTCTAAAGCATTTTCTAGCTTTTGCCAGTCCATAATATATTTTCATTTAAATGTGCCTTATATTTATTATGTCTTTCAGGGACCACTTCAAGCAATTTATGGCGTAGGTAGCAACTGTAACGGCGTTATGGACTATCACATACTCATGACGATTTGTAGGAATATTTATAAGTACCCAGCGGCTATCATATATTTCTTAGATACGTTTCTGCATATCGTACACAGGTAAGGTTTCCATTTATACATTCTTACTAGTAGTATACGATTGTATATACAACACGCTCGCGCCTTTGCCGATTTCGACCTCTCCCGTCTCCGCACTCCGCGACCAGCAACTGTCTTCTTACTTATTCCTTGGTTTCTGCCATTGCGGTGCCGCACTGCATACAAGACAGATCTATAAACGTCAAAGTTTTTTTTGGAATTGTAAGCGTTTCCTTTTTACGTATATAGATAGGTCAAGGCATTAGCGATCGCTCGACCAATTTCTCATCAAAAATCTTTCCGTCGTATAGAACTTTACATACAGCAATGCTACAATGCACTAAGAGTGTCACACCAGACATTCGTTGATGCTTAACCAATTAATTGTTCTTCTTATGAGTATCTAAATTCGGAAGTGAATTTGTCTGTATGTTTATTATGTGTTAGGTACTCTAGCACGTTTTTACTAGTAAAGCGATTATCATGAAAATTTGCATACGCATTTTCTCGAATACAAAGAAGAACATAGGCTATTCATCTTGGTAAAATGTACTGGTCCTGAGGCAGCGACATTAATGCGTGCAGAGCCGCGGACGAATGCTAGTTTTTAATAAAATAATCTAGCGATATCAGCAGGACTTCTCGCTACCTTTTGACAATTAGTGTACAACGTTTTTACAATATATTTTTTTTGTTTTCTATTCAGACAAGTTACAGATAAAGCATTAAGAAGAGCGTATTTACCAAAATCTGCTTTTCTCATAGTATTGGACATATTATCTATGATACCTTTCCACGACTTAATGGCAGAGGACACATGTGAGCTAAATGTCTGGCCAAATATTTTATGTTTTATTGAATTTCTCATGTAAGTTATATTATTATTCTCTATATTATTTGTTGAATTCCAGATCTTAGGTTATGAGTTGTCATATTTACTTCTGCCCAAAACCCAAACCAAGATATGGTCTGTTCCAACCAAAAAAATTGATAACAAATCTTCAGGACACCATTTTTGCCATATAGATCTACAGTCACACAATACTTAAGCATTTTTGTTGTTTACGTCTTTCCTGATTGATTTCACTAAATTTAACTTTAATTTTACCTGTAAAATATTAGTACATTAAATATTTTTAAAAGTTGGAACAGCAAGTCATCATAACGCGCCGATAGCAGCGGGAATAGGTAAAATTATCGACTGTTGGGATGCCTTCTGTATCAGTTCCTATCCAGTTTCCGAGACACTGAGATTTTAGAACACACTAAAGACAATGTACAACAGGTATGCAAGCGTTAATATAACGCTAGCATATTAATTATTATTAATTTCTCTGTGAATTAGATTTTTTTTCTATAATGTCTGGTATTAGGCAGGTAAATTTTAATAATTTTTCCCCAATTTTTCTGAGATTTTACATAAACATTTGTGACTGTGGAGTTATTTGCTAAATCGATATCGACTCCGTCGGTTATGCTTTTTAGGATTCCGTACCTCAAAAGGTAAAAAGGGACCATTATTGGATCACTTGGTTGCCCGTCTGTCTGTCTGTCATCTGTCTGTCGGTCTGTCAAGACCTTTTTTCTCAGGTACGCGTGAAGTTATCAAGTTGAAATTTATATCAAATACTCAGGTCTACTGTCCCTTAGAGCTGTGAAAAAATAAAACTCTTAAGTCAACGCAATCAAAAGATTCAGCCGTTAAATGCCACTAATTTTCGTTTTTTTGGAATCAAAACCTACAGGGTACTTCCCGTACACTCAAAATCGTGAAATTTGTTACGAAGCAACGTCTTATAGCACAGATAAAGGAAAAATTCCGATAAGCATACATTTTTTATTATTTCTTTAAAAAAAAAATTATAATTTTCGAAACTCGGTAGGGAATCATAACCTACAGGGTACTTCCCGTGAACTCATAATCTTGAAATTTGGCGCGAAGCAACATCATATAGCACAGATAAAGGAAAAATTGCGAAAAGTATAAGTTTTTAGTTAGATCATAAAATAAAAATATTTTTAATAATTTTTACCTTATTATAGATACCGGTACAGAACCCTTAGTGCGCGAGTCCGACTCGCACTTGAGCGGTTTTTGGTTTGTTGGAATTGGAACAGTACAGATATGATATCAAGGAGCTAAATAGTTTATTATAGGTCTTCTATGCTGAACGGTCACCATTAATTCCCTTATAATTAGAGTTTGTCACAAACTGAAATATCAAAATATCAGTATTTAATTTGTGAAGTGTATTGTTGATGTATGGCATTAAATACCTATATTTTTTTCGTTTCTTATTTTCAGTGTATACAGAATAGCTGACTACTTTGAGGTGGTTAGTACCCATACGTGGTGGAAACAATATATTGGGTACACTATCCTCATAGCCGTTATCGTTAACTGTGTAACTTGTTTTCTATTGTTGTTGACTTATAACGGACTGTGCGCAAATTGTCAAAGCATGTGGATTCCAGGCTCTAGTACAGTAATGTATGACTGGAGAGCATTCTTCATTCAAGCGGTTAGTATCTTTGATTTATACCTATGATAGATCTATTGATCTATGATAGATCTATTGATCTAACATAAACGAAAGACATATTTGTTTAAAAAATCATTGCTCTATATAAATTAAGTTTAACCAATTTTACCTTTGATATATATCTATGATGGATCTATTGATCTAACATAAACGACAGACAATTTGTCTGAAAAATCATTGCTCTATTTAAATTAAGTTTAACTATTTAACCTTTCATCATCATCATCATCAGCTCCTTTTTAGTCTCCACTACAGGAGCACGACCCTCTCTGTACTACTAGGGCCATACTCGGCCAGAGCAGCCAGAGGACTTGGCCTACACTCTCCACGCTGGCCAGACGGATTGGAGAGGCTCTTAGATGTTTATAAGCTTTGTTTAGCTTGTATTTCCTAAGTCGCCTTCTACGACATCCACGGGAAGACTTGGAGTGGTCCTATTCTACTCTGCCGGATACCACACGGCTACTTAACCTTTGATATATACCTTAGATGGATCTATTGATCTAACATAAACGACAGACTTTGTCTGGCTTGAACGAAATAATTTGAAGGTCAACACATCCAAAACAAAATACCTGCAGTTTCATAGTAAAGGTGGTAGCGGACTGCCATTAAAAGTAACCCTAAATAACGAGCAAATTAATGAAGTTGCAAAGGCTGAATTTCTTGGCATAACATTGGACAAGTGTTGTACATGGAAGCAACATGTCGATAAAGTGTGCTTAAAAATAAATCGCTTTGTGTACGTTCTAGGACGTCTCACCGCGGTAGCTGACAAAAAGGCGGCTATGCAAGCTTATCACGGATATGTTGCTTCTAATTTAAGATATGGCATTCTGTTGTGGGGAAATTCAGTAGAAATAAATAGGCTCTTTCTTGTGCAGAAGAAGTGTGTTAGAGCAATATGTAATGCTCCTCCTCTAACGAGCTGTAAAACACTTTTTCAAAAACTGAAACTTTTAACTCTTACAAGCCTTTACATATACGAGACCTGTGTTTTTGTCATTAATAATGGGCACCTGTTCAGAAAACGAGCTGATCATTATAGTTACAGTTGTAGATTTCCGGATCGCCTGCTCTTGCCTAATAGTAGAACTGCCATCTGTTCTAGAGGCTCCAGTACCATGTGTGTAAAAATATTTAATAGAGTACCTAATGAAATCAAAAGATTGCCTGCTAAATTGTTCAAAAGGAAATTACATGAATGGCTAATTGGGAAATGCTTTTATACTATAAATGAATATTTAAAATAATTGACATTTAATAAATTGTAAATTTTAATTTCCTATCTCCTTTTGACATATTGTACTATTGACATATTGAATCTTTTGACTTAATGTACTTTTGACATAATGAAATACACATTTCTGAATTTATATTAACTTGACATGTATTTGTAAAATCATTTATACATTTTGCATGCTGGAAACGGCTAAGTGTACGCTTTTACCTTTTAATGCATTCCACCTGTTGTACGACACTTATGCAAATAAATTTCATTTCATTTCATTTCATTTCATTTCATTTCATTTCATTTCATTTCATTTCATTTCATTTCATTTCATTTCATTTCATTTCATTTCATTTCATTTCATTTCATTTCATTTCATTTCATTTGAAAAATCATTGCTCTATTCAAATTAAGTTTATAAAAACCATTTTTTTTTTAACCACATTCTCTTCTTTTTTTTTCAGAACCACACCCTTACACAACATCTCTTTAATAAATATTTCTACGGGTATTCATACATAATGGCTTATGTAACAAACATCGCATTTCACACAACTAGACCGTTAACGATAATGGAATTTGTTCTTGCCTGCATATTCATGTACTGTGGCTATATGCTTCACACTCTTGCACTTTTCCCCAAGTTATTCGCAGAGGCCACGCTGATACTCAGAAGGATCTGCAGCTATGATCCAAAAGTCAAGAGGATCGTAGACGATATAAAGCGGAGGAATCCCGATCCCACGGCACACGTAAACGTTGAAAAATTCTACAACTTAATGTGGAAACGGCGTATGGGAATCACAGCTGCCCCAAAAAAGTTATCCACTTTACCAAGATATCTGCGACTCGATATCCAAGAAGACTTAACTTGGCAAATATTTTATCACAGTCCCACGTTAAGAAATACCTCGCTTGCATTCAAGAGGTATCTTTGTGCAATCATACGTTGTGAATATAAATTGCCTGGCGAAAATTTTTTTGCTGGACCCCATTGCCAAACTCATTTGTATTATTTGAAATCAGGAATCGTACAATTGATGTCCGCTGACGGTGGATCGTCGCCTCTGATTTCAGTGACAGGAGGAACTCTGTTTGGAGATATAAGTTTTTATGCTGCTCCATTGCGTAGGAAGAAAATGGTAAAATGTTTGACATATTGTGAATTATTGGTCCTTCCTCGTCGCGAGTTGCTTAAATCTTTGCACAGGTACCCGGAAGATAAAAAGGAAGTTTATAGATTAGCAAAAGAAAAAATTCAACATGCTAGAGTATTGTACAACTGCAAACGAAATGTAAAAGGCATTGATAGAGCCGAGAATGAAGGCGTGGATTGGTTGAAAAGACGATGGTGGGAGATATCCAAATACGTTGATACATACCGGAGAGCAGGAAAGAAAATTTCTGACAAA
The DNA here is from genome assembly GCA_947532085.1 of Elegia similella. Taxonomy (NCBI): domain Eukaryota; kingdom Metazoa; phylum Arthropoda; class Insecta; order Lepidoptera; family Pyralidae; genus Elegia; species Elegia similella. The sequence continues at coordinate 9,545,914 of OX383933.1, forward strand.
TATGACTTACCTCCAGAAGATACATTGTACCACTGTGCCAAATACATTGGTCAACTAGTTCTGAGCAATAAAGCCCAGTTAAAGCAGTCATCGTTGTTCATAAAAGATAGTTTTCCTTGGGTACTAGCATCAAATTCGATATTCAACCGAGTATGGCATAACTTTGTTCTGGCCGTAGTGATCTTTGTATTGCTTTACTTTCCTCCAAATATTACACGTGAAGACGTATCCAGTACTTTTATAAAGTTAAAGTATTTTGTGGATTTCGTATACATATCAGACTTGGGTGTGTCTCTCTTTACAGCTATAGATAGTGAAGAAAATACCACATCAAATTTTGCTTCTGTCATGCTGATTCGTTTTAAGAAACCTACCTTCGTTATGGATATTTTGGCGGCGTTATGGATAGAAGAAATTACTACCTGGATTGGAAAAACTGAATTTTATTACATCTGCCTGTTCAATCGATTAATAAAAATCTATATATTATTCCCAGAAGAAGGACGTAACTGGAAATTAGGTCAAGATCACATGATTCCAGTCTATTGGAGAATATTTTTTACATACTTTAGTTTCGCGTACATTTCGGCCTTCGTTGTTTTTATACTGATTCGGTTTACTTCAGATCTATCACCTTTTTATTTTTTTGGAGCTGCCATATGTGCCAAACCTAATCAGACTGAGCTGGAGTGCTTAATGTCGCAGAGTACTACGAAAGTGGCAATAAATTTCGTATTAAATTTTATTTATAATGAAATTCTTGCAAAAAGCGCTGGCGACATTGGCCTCAAGATGATTATTGCTTACAATGCCTATATCATTTTCAAATACTGCAAAGCAACGTATATCGCCAGCATTTACTTGAGATGCAGAGATATATTGCATTACCAAAAATTTGTGTCTACTTTGAACCATTATTATAAGCATCATGAGATTCATCATACCCTCATGCAAAGGCTGAATAGATATTTGACTTGTCACTGGAAATATCACTTAGGCGTGGACATCATGTATCCTAACTTGTTGAAAGAGGAACCTTTTGATGTATTTTGGAAGGCCCAAGGCGAGGTGGCGGAAAATATAATTAGCAAGTCGAAAATCCTCATCGGTGCTGATCCGGCAGTCGTCAAAGAACTAGCTTATCTCGCTAAATTCCTTTTGATGCCTAAAGATGCAAAACTATTTATATTGGGGGTCACGGGTAAACATATTATGTGGATAGTTCAAGTAAGTAACGATATTAAATAAGTTTCCGAAATTATATTAATTAAGATATTCGTCATCTGTCACATCTTCTATTTCATGCTGGTCTGGTAGAAAAGAAATCATAGTACCTATGTACCAAATGCTTTAACGAAAAAATAAGGATATGTGATCCAGTCCATATTATAATTTGCAAAATCTGGCCATTTAAGCAATAGTTTTTTGGTAATTATTATTATTTCAATACCCACGAGCAAGAAAATATATCAATCAGTTAATTGTGGTTTACATAATGATGAAATATGTTTTTTCTGCAGAATAATTATAAGTTTTGTAAAAGGGAATATTTGTGTCGCCATATTAGGGATAACTCATCTGATGTCATCAACATTTTCACATTTCATTTCTGCGGTTGAGGGTTAATAGGTAATGCGGTCAGCAACTCATTTCTATGTATATATTTGTGTAGTAGATGTTAAAAATATTCAAATTAGACACAACTAAGCAAAACACATTGTAGAAATCACATTAAGTCATGAATTATAAAGTAAATAGTTCAAATTTAAGTTGGGTGGGTTTATACAACATAATACAAATAGACAACTCACGCCGTTTAAATATTTTGTCCGAAGAACAACTAAGTTAGTGTATTTACAGAACTGATTTTGATGGTATTTAAACATAAAGTTTACCCTTTCAAAAGAACTTTTCAAATCAATTCTTAAAAACCGGCCATGTGTGAGTCGGACTTGCGCACGGGGTTCCGTACCGTTATCTATAAAAACGGCTAAAAAATCATGTCTGTTGTAACGGAGCCCCCCTTTTATATTAATTATTTATTTTTAAAGTGAACATATAACTAAATATTTTGTGCATATTTCAAGCGTCTACCTGTTGCCGTTATCAATATCGAGCAAAAACAAGCAAAAAAAAAATCACGTTTGTTGTATAGGAGCCCCCTTAAATATTTATTTTATTCTATTTTTTAGTATTTGTTGTTAAAGCGGCAATAGAAATACAACATCTGTGAAAATTTCAACTGTCTAGCTATCACGGTTCATGAAATACAGCCTGGTGATAGACGGACAGACAGACAGACAGACGGACAGCGGAGCGAAATTAATAGGATCGCGATAATACCCTTTGGGTACGGAACCCTAAAAAGAAATAAAAAAAAATATAACTGTGTTATGAGTTAACATAAAAAAATTACAAGAACTTATTGCCTACCTAATTATCTTTGATTAGATCTCGCCTTCAACAAACACTTCGACGAAAGATTACGACGAATTGAGAACTTCCTCCTTCTAGGCAATTAAAACTATTATAAGTATCATTCATGCAAAATTCACAACATAATTAACATCAAACAACAGATTGGGGGCCGTTTAAGTCGTAAGCAAAACATCTGCTAATTTTAACCCTCTCTCTTGTCAGCAAAAGTAAGAAAAGCTCTTTCCCCTTTACACAAGCTTGCCTGTATATAGGAATGATTTTAGCGAGCTCCGTGCCGCAATGGTTAACACGCCAGCCTGCGACACGAGGGTGCCCCGGTTCGATCCCCGGTCAGGACAAGATGGAAAATGATCTTTTTCAGATTGGCCTGGGTCTTGGATGTTTATCTATATATGTATTTGTTATAAAATATAGTATCGTTGAGTTAGTATCCCATAACACAAGTCTCGAACTTACTTTGGGGCTAGCTCAATTTGTGTTATTTGTCCGTATTATTTTTCATATTATTCCCCGTACTATTATTATTTGTTTATTTTCACCAAAAAGTTTGCATATTTGCAAAAAGTTGCTGACGTCATCACTACGTAAACGCCTAGTTCCCATGTCATCAACAATCTGCCACATTCCGCCGTAATATTTTGGTGACACTTTGTTTCTCTTACTGGTAGTATAGTCAACTAGCTTTCACCCGCGGCCCGCGTCAATGTCGATCCCTCGGGAATGATACTTTTTTCCGGGATAAAAGCTTATGTCCTTCTCCGTACTCCAGAGAACTTGTATGCAAAATTTCATGATGATCAGTTCAGTAGTTACGGCGTAAAAGCGTAACAAACAAACTCACTTTCGGATTTATAATATTAGTATACAATAAGGATAAGGAAGTAAGGATAAGGATTTCGAATCATTGCGATTGTGGCGTCACGCAATCATTGACCCACCTCATGTGCCCCAACTGTCACTCCACCTGCACAATCGAAGACCTTAAGAGGCCTTTATCACATGGTTGCTCTCTCGCTCGCACAAACAAAAATTTTTTAAGATTATAAAAAAATGTGTAATTTTTACAAAAGTGTTTCATTATTGTCCTCGATAATTATATCGTGGATATTTTAGACATGTTTTTATACTGATTAGGCATTGACGACATCGCAAATTAGAGAAAACTTTTAAACCTTTGATCAACTTATTTACGATGTAGTCATGTCTACACAATACAAAAATATATCTTATATATCTCGGATAATAATGAAACACTTTTGTAAGAATGAGACACATTTATCAATAATCCTTAAAATTTATTGATTGCGCAACCAAGTGTCAAAGTTCTCCTAATAAGGCTAACGACAAAGCAGTACCTGGGGCTACTTATGATCAAAAACTATATAAAAGAACCTATATAGAGAAACTATATAGAATAACCGCGAAGGAATGGAATTTCCTTCCCGCGTCGCTGTTTCCCGACTCGTACAATTTAGGGATTTTCAAGGCAAGCGTGAATAGGCATTATTTGAGTTTGCGTGTACCATCCTAGACCTCATCGTTGTTCCCTATCAGGTAAGATGGAGGTCAAACGCACTCAACTTTACGAGAAAAAAAAAACATATTGACCCGAAAAGAAGATTATTCAAGATAAATAATTGCCTCACAATAGTTTAATGTTAAATAGGGTTACGTGAAGGTCGAATATCACGACGATCAAGGTGAATTGATGACAAAGGACTTCGAGCCTGGACACATGGTCTCCGTGACTGCCACCTTGCTAGCGAAACCTTCACTTCGGACTTATACATGTTCTACTGATTGCGAGGTAAGTTTTTAGTTAAAACATCCGAAGAGCGTATGGCGAGCTCCGTGGCGCAGTGGTTAACACGCCAGCCTGCGACACGAGCTCGGTCCCTAGTCAGGTCATGATGGAAAATTATCTTTTTCAGTCTGATAGGTATCTATTATAAAATAAAGTATCGTTAAGTTAGTACCCTACGACACAAGTTAACAACTTTCTGTGGGCTAGCTCAATTTGTGTGATTTGTCCGCATATATTTATTTATATTTTTATTAAATTCAATATAGAACATCAAATTGACTACCCTAAAGCCGAGTCCAGAACCAGCCTAAAACTTAAATTAGAACCAACCTAAAACTGAGATTGGATTCAACCTAAAAACGAGATACTGTCAAAACCAGTCTCGAAAAAAGAGAATAAGAATATAATTTTATTTACACTGCACACTATTAGGGTGAAAATTGACGCGGGCTCTTGCGGAATACGCCAAGTGGCCAATCTAACTCCATCAAAAAAGCATGTTATTATATACTTTACACATATAATATAAGGTATATAATAACATACATTTGAAATCGAGCGTGCACCGCCGAAGCTGCTGCACGAAGCACCGCTGAAGCTTTATTTATTTAACAAACACAACACATATTACCACGCCTGTTTCCCATGGGGATAGGCAGAGACTAGTGTATTTAACTTTATAACTGTAAAAGGCGGATTTAAAGTCAGAGGCTTTACCTACCAATCAACCAACAGGTGGTGCCGAGAAAAGACATTTTGGAAGTTGGTGCAAGAAAGTATAATTCATCTCAAACACACTTTTACACCATATTCAAGTCAATTTTATCTCTCAGGAACTACAGAACAATTACGAGAAAAGTGGAAGGAAAGAGGGAGGATTTTGCCCAACAGTGGGACATGGAGAGCTAGAAAAAAAAAATTGTTAACAGACTTTGAGGTTACTGTGGAACAAATTATAATTTGTTGCACGCGCACACACGTTCCATTTTAGGTTTAAATTATTAAATCGTTTTATATAAAGTATGATTTTTTAATCAAACCACTGAATATATCGGTTAAAACAAAAATAAAAATCTCTCCATTTCAATTTTATTATTTTTAGTATTATACTAGTTTCAAACAATACATTTTATGATTCATGTTAATATTAGTGAACATTGGAACGGTGTAGTAGCATACTGAACGAATGATTGAATGAATCCTGTTACAGATTAGGTCATCCAGAGATCGTCTCAGGTCTAAGTCAGTCCTGACTTAAGTACACTTTTTGTAATGAATCAAAGTTAAATTTGCTAAACCTAGGTTGATCCATCACTAGTCCGGACTAAGGTAGACCGGGTTTAAACTTGGGTTTTGCCGTTTTTTTTATAATAAGATTGATAAAGTATAATATTGTTACGTGGTTAGGGTTCAGGATTTGGAGTAAAACACCAAACTCTTCAGAGGGAATTTATTCACTACGGAATCCCAACACTGACTGGTCTTCCAACACGTCGAATATCCAAAACGCAAAGCACTCGTAGTCCTGGTCCGTTGCTGTGGTCGTATAAATTATCACTTATCAGTCGCACACAAATCACTCGTATTAGTATAGCTCACTAAGAACACTCGCGGTAAACTGATTAACGATCGCCACGTCCGCTCCCTTATATACTGACTTATGGGTATCTAGAAAGTTCCATATACTTCCGGTCCCGACGGCCGATAACTAAAACATTCCAGAATATTCGAGTATGTGTATGAGCGGGATAGAATACATATGTGTGAGCAGGATGGAAGATGTATGAGCGCGACAGACGATGTTCGGAAAAGTTCTAGACTATTCTGTTCTGGGAGCTTCGCGACACTGCCCCCTTCTTAGAGACGCTCGTCCCGAGCGTCACTGTTGCTGCCATGATAACGTGCTAAGCGGTCCACATGCACCACTTTGAATGCTCCTCTTGGTTGTCGTTGAATGCGATATGTCACATCGTTCATGCGGGTGATCACCTTATATGGCCCTTCCCATCTCGTCTGCAGCTTTGGAGATTTTCCTTTGCGGCGTATTGGGTTGTGAAGCCACACTAAAGCTCCTTCTTCATAGCCACTCGTATTTGCTCTTCGGTCGTATCTAGTTTTCATGTTCTCGCTTGCTTGCAGCCCGTTTTCCCGAACTAGGTCATATACATCTCGCATTCTTTCCCGAAGATCCGAGACATAATCTGTCACAGTGTGAGAAACTTCTGGTGATCTTCCCGTTAGCAAATCTACCGGTAACCGAAGTTCTCTGCCAAAATTTATAAAAGCTGGGGTCACTCTTGTGCTTTCGTGTTCTGAAGTCCGGTAAGCGAGGAGAAATAGCGGTATGTACTTGTCCCAGTCTCTTTGATGGTTATCAACCAATTTCGCCAAATGCCTCTCCAGCGTCTGGTTAAAGCGTTCCACCATGCCATCTGACTGAGGATGATATGGCGTGGTCCTTGTTTTGTGCATTCCTAAAATCTTACAGATTTCTTGAAATAGTTGTGATTCGAAGTTCCGTCCTTGATCGGAGTGGATTTCCAAGGGCACACCGAACCGGCATATCACTTCCTCAACTAATTTGGAGGCTACTGTTGCAGCTTCCTGGTTAGGTATGGCAAATACTTCAGGCCACTTGGTGAAGTAATCCATTACCACCATGAAGTATTTATTTCCCGACTCAGTTATAGGAAATGGTCCTGCCACATCAACTGCAATGCGTTCCCAGGGTGCACCAACGTTGTAGAGCTTGAGGTTACCGCGATTTCTTGTCGATGGCCCTTTCACAGCAGCGCATATGGTACATTTGCGACACCAATCCTCCACGTCTTCTCGACAGTTGAGCCAGTAGAACCTTTCTCGTATCTTTGTTAATGTTCTCTTGACGCCAAGATGTCCGCCGGACACCCCATCGTGGACTTCACGAAGAACGTCTTTTACTTTAGCTCTTGGAACAACTACTTGTAGGTGAAACTCTTTGCCATTTGGTTTTTCCCATTTACGGTAAAGTATTCCGTCCTCCAAGACAAAACTGTCCCATTGAGCCCAGTAAGCTTTGGTGATTGGGCTTGTAGGTGCAACTTCTACCCATTTAGGTTTTTCTGCTCCGCGTTCCTTCCATGCAATAATAAGCCTTATGTCTTCATCATCCTCCTGAGCTTCTCTGAAGATCGCGTCATCCCATGGTCCCGGCGGACACGCCCTTGTTAATTTCACAGCGATTTCTTTAGACTCCTGTTTGACACAGTGTTTACAATCTTCTGAGCAAGGCCTTCTTGAAAGCGCGTCAGCATTTCCATGTGACTTTCCACTGCGATGTTCAGTAACAAAGTCGAACTCTTGGAATTGTTCAATCCAACGAGCAACTTGACCTTCTGGGTTTTTAAACTGAAGCAACCACTTCAAAGCAGCATGATCAGTTCTCAGTTTAAACTTTCTGCCGATGAGATACTTGTTGAAATGTTGCAGCGTTTTTACCACAGCTAAGAGTTCTTTCCGTGTAACGCAGTAGTTCCTCTCAGGCCTTGACAAAGATTTACTGAAGTAAGCTATTACAACTTCTGCGTCACCTTGTTTCTGAGATAACACTCCACCAATAGCTGTGTTACTTGCATCTGTGTCAACGATGAATTGACCATCAGTCTGTGGATATCCCAAAATTGGAGTTTTACATAAACTTTCCTTCAATTTTTGGAAGGAATTCTCGCAAGTCTCGTCCCAGAAGAAAGGTCGTTTGTCTTCTGTCAAACGGTGTAAAGGTTTAGCAACCTCTGAGAATCCTTTGACAAATCTCCTGTAGTATGAGCACAGTCCCATGAAGGCTCGCACCTCTGTCTTGTCCTTCGGGGTAGGCCACTTTTGCACTGCTTCAACTTTATCAGGATCGGTTTGTACACCCTCACTGCTAATTACGTGACCGAGGTAGTTTACTTTGTTCCTGAATAGATGACATTTCTTTGAGTTCAGTTTTAAGTTTGCTCCCCGTATCTTCCTTAGGACTTTCTCTAGATTGCGCAAATGATCATCAAAGTCTCTGCCCATGATGATGACATCATCCAAATATACTAAGCAGGCATCTCCTACTAATCCAGCTAGTACACACTCCATAAGTCGCTCAAAAGTAGCCGGCGCGTTGCATAATCCGAAGGGCATAACATTGAACTGCCATAAACCTTTGCCAGTTGAGAATGCGGTCTTTTCTTTATCCTCTGGGTGTATTTCTACCTGCCAGTAGCCAGATTTTAGGTCCAAAGTAGAGAACCATCGCATTCCACTTAGAGTATCCAAGGTGTCATCAATTCGGGGTAACGGATAACTGTCCTTCTTAGTGATCTCGTTTAGTCGTCGATAATCTACACAAAACCGTGTACTGCCATCTTTCTTCTTAACTAGAACCACAGGAGAACACCAAGGACTTGCAGATGGTTCTATAACTTTATTTCTCTTCATGCCCTCCAACATTTCTTCAACTTCTTTCTCCTTGGCAATCGGTATTCGTCTTGCTCGCTGACAAATAGGTCTTTCGCTTCCAGTGTCAATCCTGTGCTGAACTAATGAAGTTCTTCCAAGATCTTCTTCTTTCGAAGAGAAGATATCAGCAAAACGCAACAGTGACTTCTTTGCGTCCGAGTATTGCTTAAAAGTCAGATTATCTTTGCTGTCTTTCAGAAGTTCAATAATTGTAGAGTTATTCGCGATGTTAGGTGACACTGAGCTCAGCTTTGATTGACACTTTCTCATCCACACAACTTCTTCGCATTTTCCCACAGTATCTCCTTCATTGAGGCTGACCTCATGGAAGTCTAGGTTAACCACTCTTACCACTGCAGTATCGCTTCCACGCACTAAGGTTCTTGCTGTTAGGAGTCCTCTCGCAGTTGGTTTGTGTAATGTGTCCTCAATCAAAACACATCTCTTTGCCTCTGTTTTCTTAGCCGTCGTGGGCAGTCTCACCATTATTTGAGCCTGTGTTCGTCCAGGAATAACAATTTTGTTAAGGCAGGTTACTTTTCCAGTGGAAGCTCCTAGAATGAAGATTTCTTCATTACCACACTTGAAAACACCATTCGTGACATCAATTCCACAATTATATTTCTTCATAAAATCTAAGCCCAGTATGCAGTCATCAATGATTTCAGCTACGATGACATTGTGAGTATAGGGTGTCTCTCCCACGTACATCGTAACTGCCATTTCTCCTAGGACAGGTATTGGCTGGCCAGAAGCAGAAAGAAGCCGACAGTTGATGTTCTTGCGTCCCCTTGCCGCTTTCACTAGATGTGGCTTAACTATAGTCCTAGATGCACCTGTGTCTACTGTTATCCTGCAGTTTTTCCCATCCACTGAACCACATATTGCCAGACAATTTTCATTGCTTGCCTGTGAGATGATTATTGCTGGGGCTTCTTCTGAGCCAGCCAGTACCCGCCCCTTAGTCCTGGCTGTTACTCGTTTCCCTGCTTCTTTAAAGGAGAGATCATAAACTGATTGCTTAGGTCTTCCTTAATCTCTTTCTTGATCTCTTCTTTAAGCTGTTCCCTGAGCTCTTCCTTTAACTGTTTCTTTTTGCGGCAATTGAGTTGTAAATGGCCTCTTTCACCACAATTCCAGCACATAGGCCCAGTTCCATTATCCTTCTTTGAAGGGGCCTTAATCGCCTTGACTACCTCGCTTATCTCGTTAATTTCTCTCAATTTATGAACTTGCACATCTTGTCTTACCGCTTCCACTTCAAGGGCGTGTGCAAGGGCATCTTTAAGCGAGGTGTGATGTTGGAGCTTTACTGTAGCCCTTACCTCTGAATTCTTAATTCCATCCACGAAGGCTTGCAGTAGATTTTTCTCCACCATCCGGGGGTCTTCTGAGGGAAACGCTTTCCTTACGAGCCTCTCGATCTCTAATGCCCACTGTTGTAACCCCTCGCCTGATCGCTGGACTCGGTCGCGAAGCTGGGCTCGGAATACGTGCTCTAAGTGGCGTTCTCCGTACCTTGCTTCAAGAGCTTCCAACAAGTCCTTGAAGTCACTACCTGAGTTAGGTAGTGCTTCTAATACTGTCAAAGCGGAGCCCTTCAGTGCAACGGTGAGGGCTGTCAGGCTCTGTTCATTAGTCCATCCATTTGCTGCGGCAACAGTTTGAAACTGCTGTTTATACGCGGCCCAGGAAGTAGTTCCGTCGTAAGATGGCACTTTCACCTTGGGTCCAGGTGCATAAGCAACAGCGTTGCTCGACGTCACTTTCACGCCTACTGTCTCCAGTCGCAGCACTTTCTTCTCTAGTCCGGAGAAGTTTGTTTCCAGACCTGTCACGCGATTATCCACCAAATCCACATCCTTACGGATCTGGTCCACCACGTTGCTGACTTTGCTGACAGCTGCTAATACCATTCGTTGGTCCTCACTCATATGATGCAGCTTTTCCTGCATACGCTTTTGTTCATCCCTCGAGCACTTTTGTTCATCCCGCATATTTTGTATTTCTCCATTAAGTTCCACATTGATGCGTTGCAGTTTACTCTGGTTCTCATTTATGCACTGCAACATTTGCATCAAGCTACCAAAATCAAAAGATGCTTGAGTGGGAACCTGGAAAAAGGGGCTAGGAAACGTGGCTTGATGATGGGCGGCTGGCATCTGTTGGGCGGCGGCAATCTCTTGGGAGGCCGTAACTTCCTGGGTGGCTGTGACGGCTTCGGTGGTTGCGACATTTTGGGCGGCTGCCCTGTCTTGGGCGGCTGCCATGTCTTGGGCGGCTGCCATGTCTTGGGCGGCTGCCATGTCCTGGGCGGCTGCCATGTCTTGGGCGGCTGCGACCTCTGGGGCTACGGGCGGCAGTTGCTCGGCTGCGATGTTTTGGGCGGCTGGCGCATGTCGAGCGGATGCAACTTGGGCGGCGGCTGCGGTAGCCTCCATTGCACGTTGAGCCCGGGTCCGGACGCCTTCCTTATCTTCTTCGTCCCTCGGCAACACTGGCATTTCCAAATCCCACACTTCTGACACCAAATGTTACGTGGTTAGGGTTCAGGATTTGGAGTAAAACACCAAACTCTTCAGAGGGAATTTATTCACTACGGAATCCCAACACTGACTGGTCTTCCAACACGTCGAATATCCAAAACGCAAAGCACTCGTAGTCCTGGTCCTTTGCTGTGGTCGTATAAATTATCACTTATCAGTCGCACACAAATCACTCGTATTAGTATAGCTCACTAAGAACACTCGCGGTAAACTGATTAACGATCGCCACGTCCGCTCCCTTATATACTGACTTATGGGTATCTAGAAAGTTCCATATACTTCCGGTCCCGACGGCCGATAACTAAAACATTCCAGAATATTCGAGTATGTGTATGAGCGGGATAGAATACATATGTGTGAGCAGGATGGAAGATGTATGAGCGCGACAGACGATGTTCGGAAAAGTTCTAGACTATTCTGTTCTGGGAGCTTCGCGACAATATACAATACTTATACCACATATATATCAATTTATATTCTATCTTATGGTTCACGAAGAAAATGAGCGCGCACTGCACTCTTAAAGTCTAGTCGAGTTGGAGCCTTCCGGATACCCACTGGGAAAGCGTTCCAAAGCTGTACCGCTTGTACAGTAAACGAATGTTCGAAGAACCCACTCCGGAAACACGGTGTATGAAGCAGGAGATTGGTAGAATGGCGAAGATTTCTGATATGGGTGTTACCCAAGAAAATTAAAATTTCTGTTTACAGATCCTGTATATAAGTGTGACCGAGTTTCTAAGCGTGCTGAAACGGCATCCGCATGAGTACGACCATCTGTGTCGTAGCATTGCAGAATTCGCGCCACGTTTTGATGAAGAATTTAACATGTATATCAAAAAACACGCAGAAGTAAGTTTTAAGTACATAGTATCACATCTTTTTACCTTGCAGGGTAGACAGGGCCTAGGTCTATAAGACCTTATGGCCACATTCAGCATGTTGGAGGGCGTGTACATGGAAAACGGAATCAAATAGTTTTATGGTTTGCTAGCCGCATCGCCTATTGACATGATTGCGCAGATTTTAGCCCAATCCCTCGATCGGCTTTTACGATCTGCGCGGGAAGAGAAGCAGCTGGCACATTCTACGTTTTTTTTCTTTTCTAGGATTGTGCGGAAACTAAGGAATCATGTTACCTAGGCTCTGTTTATCCCGTAAGGGAAAAAGACGTGATAGTATGTATGTATTGTATCGTCTTTATTCTTGCTGTTATTTAGGCGTCAACCTAACATAAACACGAAATCAGCAGCTTCCGGCACGTCGACTCGTTGGGGCAAGGCACCGCGCTAATGTATGTAAGGTTAATTTAAATGAAGCACAAATATACCCATATGCAAGAAAATACTTAAGAAGCAAAAAAAAATCGACATGTTAGTTTTAGAGATATTTTAACTGTAACATTTAGAAAAACAGGCGCAAAAAGCCGGCCAAGTGCGAGTCGCACTCACGCTAAGGGTTCCGTACCATTATCTAGAAAAACGACAAAAATCATGTCTATATATAGTCGGCAATCCCGACGAAATAGTATGTGAGTGACCCGTTTTTATTACATAAAATCATGTTTGTTATATGGGGGTCTAAAGTACAACAACCCCTCCAGACATCGCAAGTACACAAATTTCAGGCTTCTTCTGTACTTAGGGTGATATCGTAGCAAACAAACTCACTTGCGAAATGATAACAAATAAAATGCCAAAATATCTTATGATAACATACTGCAATCTATAAAAGAAAGTATAAAGAATATAAGCGACACTATCCGAAAAAACTGGCAGTAATGAGGCGAATGCAGTGGCGTGGGTGACGACTAGCCATAAAATATAATAATAAATATATACAGACAAATCACACAGATTGAGCTAGCCCCAAAGTAGGTTCGAGACTTGTGTCATGGGATACTAACTCAACGATACTATATTTTATAACAAATACATATATTGATACACATCCAAGACCCAGGCCAATATGAAAAAGATCATTTTCCATCATGACCTGGCCGGGGATCGCACCCAGGCACTCTCGTGTCGCAGGCTGGCGTGTTAGCTACTGCGCCACGGAGCTGTCAAAATATAAGGAATATAAACGACACTATCCGAAGAAAAACCGGCAGTATTGAGAGCCGAATGCAGTGGCGTGCGTGACGACTAGCCGTAAAACTTTCAGTACACTATTACTTATTCGTAAGGTACACTCGTCGAGTATAAGGTTTAGTTGACAGTACCTATGCTGCTAAATGTAAACAGGCAAGCTACTCTACCATTTGCCTTCCCTAACCACCGCGTACTACCCTCCCACGCTCCTCTATAGGTAGAGTACCTATAGATTGTTACTCTACCCATGTAAATAAAGATGTAAATTATTGAGAGAAAGACTGATATGTGATGATATTTTAAAATAAGTTTTTTTTTTTAATGATAGGATGGTAAACGAGCAAGCGAGTCACCTGGTGGTAAGCGAGCAACGCTGCCTATGGCCAACTGCAACACTAGGGTGTGAAAGGAGCGTTGCCGGCCTTTCAAGGAGTTGGGGAGGACATGGGAGAAAGGCTCTCACTCACTGAATGAAGCATAGAAGCGGTAAAGCTTCTACTCAAATGTCGATTTTCTTTGAGTGTTGTACTTCCTTGGACGAGCCACGGAAAACTCAGACATTTTAATTAGTATTTGACCTATTATATACACGACCACGGTTTTTATATGAATGCAATAACTTTTTTACTCTACTGAATACCAGCCTTTTTTATATCTTTACTTTTTTTATTCAGTACCATCGCAAACTTCGTGATCAAATTTTTCAAAGAAAAGCTAAAATGTTACGACCACGCCAGAATGTTACACTAAAAACAAGGAGAAGAAAACGAAAAATAACGAAAGTAGAGACCGAATTATACGTCAGTCCTGAGTCTGGGTAAGTAAGCCATTCATTTATAGGGTTCAGTACCTGAAAAGGTGAAAGGAAACCGTCTAAGATCACTTGTCCATTATTCTGTCTGTCAACATCGTTTTACTCATGTTTATGACGAGTTATCGGGTTTAAATTAATATTGCATTATTCAGGTCAGCGTTTATAAAAACTGGTTTATGGGACTTAAACGTTTTAAATTTTAATTATTATAAATACATATGGCTAGATCATACAGATTGAGCTAGCCCTACTGTAAGTTGTAAACTTGTGTCGTGGGATACTAACTGAACAATACTATATTTTAAAATAGATACATATATAGATAAAAAGCCAGGACCCAGGTCAATCCGAAAAATATCGTTTCCTATCTGGACCTGACCGGAGATCGAACCCCGGACCGAAGACCCAAAGACACTATTTAAAGACAAATTTAAATCGTCAAGTTTAAAATTAAACGGAGTCAACGCAATCCAACCCATGTACGGCCGTTTATGTCACACCTTCTACAGGTAATAATAAATTAATAAATATATAAATAGGGACATATCACACAAATTGACCTAGCCCCACAGTAAGTTGTGAACTGGTTCGTAGGATACTCTCAACGGTATTTATAATTGATACCTATATAGATAAACATCCACGACTCAGGTCAATCTGATAAAGATCGATTTTCATCTTGCCCTGGCCGGGGTTCGAGCCGGGGAACCCTCGTGTCTCGGGCTGGCGTGTTACCCATTACGCCACGAAGCTCGCCTTTGTACCTTTGTAGCATGTACAGACAGCTGCAGATAAATTTGACCCCCTTAAGTAGTGTCACTACTGGGAGGGGGTCATTTCTCTGCAGCCTTCTGTACATGCGCGCCGACTCATCACGTTTGTTTTGATGTATTTCGTCACGAATGCTGTTTTTCATTTCAGTTTCATAAAATACTGGATGCCATTTAGAGCTTTTGTTGTTTTTGTGGCAATAGTGTCATCATCATTACAAGGTTTGTTATTAGTATTTTTCTTCGTTTTAATGTAGATTCCTCGGCAACAGTCCCTTTCGTCCAGGATAGCAGGTATTATATCATTGACAATGTGAATACAAAATTCGATGATGTAAAAATATTTCGAACATGGAAAGAAACAAAAACTGACGCTTGCATATAGGATTGAATCGGTTCCACGGCAACTATAAGTACCACGGCAACTTTTCGTGCAGGATATAAGGTATTATGACCTTCTGTGGATCCTTGACAACGTGAATACAATATTCGATGAATGGTTGGTGATGTAAACCAGACCGCGTGGCACATCACCTATGCGCTGGACTAACCAAGTAAAATCTGCAGCAAATTGTGTTTCTGATTGCGTCAGAGCATAGAACAACAAAAACATATGAGAACCAGCATCACCTCTTTTCAAGCATACTACTAACGCAACACAATTGAGTAGAAACTCCTACTTTGGTCAAAGTTTCACAAGCACTTCTCACTTTACACGTTAGAATAGCTCACGTCGGCATTTTTCGATGTTTTTTCACGTAAATCTAACTTTTGTTCCTGACGATCGCGGGAAAACTAGGTACTTAGGTGATTTAAGTAAGCTGGGGTACTATTTTTGAAAGTGTGACACTCGTCTTCGAGCGATTATAACGGAGTCATTTCAAAAATAGCACTCCTGATTGAGTGCATTGTAGGCGCGCGTGTCACACACACCCCCATGCTATTTCTAATGTCTTTGGAGAGATGGCGGGAAATCGTGCGAAAAGCTGTGTCCGCCTCTACCAACGACATGACCGCTCTGACAAAAGCGAAAGGACAAACAAGAAGAAGAATATTACAGAGAACGTTGAATTTTTAAATCAACAATTTTCATTTTATTACGATGATACCCATCGGATAATCTAGAATTTATTTGATTTTAGGTATCGGTGGCGCTTTCTTCAGATTTCATATACACTTGATGGAAACAACATGCAATGCTATATCATTGGTAGATATTACGATGAAGTTTTTTGTAAGTACCTTTTGTAATTAGCTAGCGGCTCCTCCCAGTTGCGTTTTGATATATATTATACATATAAACCTTTCCGGAGATATGCACAATATGCTAATAAAACCGCATTACAATTTACCCAGTAAATTTCAAGATTTGTCTTTAAATACAGATAGTATATGCACCGGGGGACTTCAATTTATCATCTACGAGTATGTTATTAAAAGAAAAAGACCATATTATATTGTAAAATTTAAAATTTTATTATTTAAACCCCTTTAATTTTAAATTGTATACTTTATTCGTTGTTAGAGCGGCAATGAAAATACACAAATTGGAAAAATTTCAAGTCTTCAAGCTCTTCCATGCTGGTCTGGAAGAAAAGAAAAAACGTAGAATGTGCTAACTGCTTCTCTTCCCGCGCAGATCGTAAAAACTGATCGAGGAATTGGGCAAAAATCTGCGGAATAATGTCTATAGGCGATGCAACTAGCAACCCATCTCTATTTGATTCCGTTTTCCATCTACACGCCCTTCATCATGAAAATTTACATTTTTTCATTTTCAAATGTGGCCATATGGTCTTATAGACCTAGGCTCTGTCTAAAGATTTTTGTATAGGATTTTTTTTTTATATTTGTACCCTAGAGAAAGTTATTCTATATCATAAGCTAATCATGTCCCTTAAGTCAACACTTACTGGTATATAACAGTACCGCGCAGTATGGGAATACACCATATAAAGTCTTATTAGACTATTGTAAATAAATAAGTTTTCTTTCCGTTTCCTATGGTAAATAAAACATAACTATTATAATAGTTTTAGTTTGTATCGTTTATAAACATAATTCGTAAGTTTTAAAAAATCTTGAACATACGTTGTATTTTGGTGGGCGGAATGTTAAGGATAATAGTTAAATATGATGTTTTTTCTAGCAATATAGTCTGGGAAAAACAACGTGCACAAACACTCAAGGAGCCATACACCAGGCGCAAGACCGTTCAGGGTGGAAAACTATTGTGACGGGAGCTGCTCCCGATGTTCACGACACTCATGAGGATACGATTATGAAGAAATAGTCCGGGAACTGGGAACTAAAACAAAATTCGACATTCTCATACAATCTGGCCGGGCGGCAGAACTATTTTGTATGGAAATACCGTTTTTTTTTGTGTTCCCAGCATTGGTACCATAGGAAAAGTTGTTCATTTTGATGGTCTGAGTCACCCATTTAAGGGAACGTCGAGGGTACATTTACACGCTGTATATTCATCTCTTTGATTCCTCATTCATATATTATATTATTATACATATTGTTTTCATTTGCAGCTCGCGTACTACGATGAAAGAGGCTTTTTGGTAACGACGAAATGGAAGACTATCACACATTACCTCACCCATTCATTTCTGATTGATTTGCTCGGAGCCCTGCCTTGGGGCTCGATGCTACCGTTATTTTTATCTCGAGAAATACCCCAAGGATATGAAAAACTTATCAACACGCTATCGGAGTTCGGCCATTTATATATTCTAATGGGATACTTTGATTTCTTGGCGGACAAACCATCCGCTATGAGTGCTATTATTAAAGTAAGTTGGTTAAGATTTGTCTTATTATGATACATTGACAAAGTACCTTCTGTTTTATTATATATTGATACACTTGCTAGTGTATCAATATATAATAAAACAGAAGGTACTTTGTCAATGGACTGCTGCACTAGGTGCTGATGCGTGTATATCACTGCACTTGTTTTAAATGTTTGTCTAGTCTGTTTTTGAAAGCATTCACTGAGGGGGCACTAATTACTGTCTCTGGGAGTTTGTTCCAAGCGTCTACTACACGGTTAGCTAGGAAGTGATAAGGAGGATTGCTTGCACTTAAGGATCGTGATAGTTTTAACAAGTGTCCTCTCAGATTTTCGTTCTGGTTCATAACGAAGATGTTACTCAGCTTTGGGACATTGTAGCAACCAGTCAGTATTTTAAAGGTTTCATAAGATCTCCACGTTGGAGATCTTATGAAACCTTTAAAATCTCTCTTCTAAAGATGTTAAGCCAATAATTTTGAGGCTTTCTTCATGTTCCTTATTGCTAATACTCGACACCATTTTTGTTGTTTTAAACCAAATTCCGACCAAAAGAAGTAAACACTTATTACTTTGACGTTTTCTTAGTTGTCCCTGTCAATTTGATATGGTACTGGTACTATAATTTGTCTCGTTTTATCATCATCATATCAGCCGCAAGGAGTCTACTGCTGGACGCAGGCCTGTCCCAAGGATTTCCAATACGACCGGTTGGAAGCGGCCTGCATCTGGCGTCTTTTTGCGACCTTAGGTCAGGTCATCCGACCATCTGGTCGGTGGACCTGTCTACGCGCTATGTGCCCCGCCCACTGCAAAGAGAGCTAATCCGCTGAACTATGTCGGTAGCCTATGTTTTCTTACGAATCTTCTCGTTTCTAATTCGATCTCGCAGAGAAACACCGAGCAAAGCCCTCTCCATAGCTATTTGATCTTTCTTACAAGGCCCATAGTCATCATCATTTCGAGTAGGTGTCACGGTCAATCGACCATGCACACCCTGGTGTCAGAGTTCTTCAGAACCGCCTCTCGGCCTCTGACGTGGTTCCTTTAACGACTACCTGATGACAGCCGGGACCACCGGCTTAACGTGCCTTTCGAAGCACGGAATCATCTTTATTATCAGACAATCAGGTGATTCAAGCCTGCAATGTCCTAACCAAACTGGAAACAACTAAACAAAGTATGCTTCCGGTGGGAATCGAACCCCTGGGTCAACAGGCAAACGCCTTAACCACTGGACCACGGAGGCTGGAGGCCCATAGTAAGGGACCACGTTTCGAGCCCGTAAGTCATCACTGGTAACACACATTGATTTGATCTCGTTTTAAAACCCTCCTTCCTGAATAGGTCACGTAATATGAGTCGGACTCGCGCACGAAGAGTTCCATACCATTATCTATAAAAAACGGCAAAAAAAGTCTGTTGTATGGGAACCCCCCTTAAATATTTGGATTTGAACCTGCGTCCTTAAGTCTTATGTACGACTTTCAGCAGCTTTAGACCTTGACGTTTGATTTCAGATTGCAAAATGGCAACTGCTGACAATATTGTTAATGCTAGCCGGAAGCCATGTTCTGATTAATTTGTGTGTGGATTTCACATACAACGAGAGAGGCAAACTCATCCATATAAGTCGTGTAGACACCTGCTGGATGCCCTATTACCTGAAACTAGAAAAAAATCTTACAATGGACGATTTACATATGGTAAATAGAGATCGAGTCTTAAATATCCACGATATAGTTATCTAGGGTAATAATGAAACACTTTTGTAAAAATGACACATCCTTACTGAAATTATAAATGCGAAAGTGAATTTGTTTGTTACGCTTTCACGCTGCAACTACTGAATCGATCATTATGAAATGTTGCATACAAGTTCTCTGGAGTGCGGAGAAGGACATAGGCTACCTTTTATCCCGGGAAAAAGTACTATTCCCGAGGGATCGACATAGACGCGGGCGGAGCCGCGGTCGAAAGCTAGTTTTTTAATAATATTTAAAAATGTTTGTATGTTCGAGCGAGTCAGCCAACCAAGTGTCATAAGCCACTTAAGTACCTATCTGGTTTCTATTAGTTTATGGCGTTCACACGATGGTGGCCAAACTAAAATTTAACATTTCCTGCTTGAGTTTTATCACACACTACCGAAGCCTTGATATCATGTGTCTTCAGACATTACATCCCTGCCGAAAAAGCTTTCTCTCTCATCTCTCATCTCATTTTCTTTCTGTGTTAATTTTACCATCAAGGTGTACGTATTTATTTATTAAACTAAAAACATAAAATAATTCACAAAATAACAGGGGGGACCGGTCTGCTCAGCCTCTTTGATTATTTATTATCTTTGCACACTTAATCGGTAACAAACATAACATATTCTAAAATAATTATATTATGTTTATTGACATTGTATGATACGAAAAAAGAAAAAAAGAGAAAAGAAAAGAATTATAAATACATAGCACTTGAGGCGAGTAGACGACCAATCCTCTTGTAAAGAGTTTCTTTCGGCGTTTTCTTATCTGGAGTGGTCGGTTCCGAAACGCTAGTAGTCTGTAGCTTTTGAACATTCATAATTAATAGAATATTTCTCAGGAAATAACAACATTTTGTAATGTTATTTGACGTGAAATAGAACCTGCAAAGGCCTTTTCTCTTAATTAACGTTTTGATTTTTAATTATATAGGTTTGTAACTAATTACAGTGTTACATAAACCAAGTCTGATATGAACGGCAGAAGTCACTTTAATTAATTTCAGTCAATCCAGGTCACAATATTAAGGTCCTAATATTTGCTACTTATAGAAATGGCAAATGCTTAATTTATGACGAGTTGACAAAAAACTTTGGCTTGTCCAAATGACCAATAGTAACGGCTTGACGAATTAACCATTTTGCACCACTTGACGAATAAACCATTTTAGGAGCGGTTAAAAAACGCTTGACCAGTTAACAAAATCTTCTTGCTTGACCAATTATCCCCTACATCACCAATATATATATTAAATACCATAGTAATATGAGCATTTCCCCCAGGCAACCATAGGTATAAACAGATAATAGTAAAGCGTAAAAATGAGTAATCTATAATATATTAAAATCAAAAGTCTTGAAGGAGTTGATAATCTAATCCGTAAAATATTTTCAGATTTTCGCTCAAAGTCTCAATTTGGCTCAATCTGGACTGCTTAATGTGAATCACGCTTCGTTTGATATATCAAAAAAGGGTCAAAGTTTCGTTGCATTCACCTTGGTGGTTCTAGCAATAATATATTGGTAAGTGATATTGTATCCAGCGTGGAGAGTGTAGGCCAAGTCCTCTGGCTGCTCTGGCCAAGTATGGCCCTAGTAGTACAGAGAGGGTCGTGCTCCTGTAGTGAAGACTAAAAAAGGACCTGATGATGATGATGAAGTGATATTATTTCAATATGACGAGATTGGCTTGGCTAATATTTTTTTTTTTTATCTAACCTATATTGTCCCACTGCTGGGCAAAGGTCTCCCCCATTTCCTTCCACTAATAATACAGACTGAAAACTTATGCGTCGCTTACCAATTATTTAGGAGAGCTTTTATTAAGCGGTAGAGAAAAATGGTAAGAAAAACCATGACACCAGTTTCTGAAATAATCAAAATAGTATATTTTCAAAAACTCCCGTAGTAGATGCGCGGGCCATTGAATATCCTCGATGTTTATATTTAACCGACTGCTAAGGAAAGTAATGTCTTTCGCGAAGGTTTCGCGAGTGTTATGTATGTTTGTAAACTTCTTACTGCATATCTTCCAAACGACTAGCTGGGTACGATACGATAGATAAGGTATCATTACGTTCGTCTCAAAAAGTCAAGATATTTGCTATTGGGTTTTTAATTTTTAAAATAACACTACTTGTTAGATCTTTTTACATACTTACGAGAAACACCTACGGGGTGTTCGTGTATATCACGTAGACTGGACTAAATGAGATAGCTGGGACAAACAAATTAATTTTACACTACTTCATATGTGGTAGTGACTCGAGAGGGTGATAGATCATAGGTAGGTGAGAGATTTAGTTCATCATTTTAAAAAACATATATGGACATATCACACAAATTAAGCTAGCCCTACAGTAAGTTAAGAACTTGTGTCGTAGGATACTAACTCAACCGCTGATACTATATTTTATGTATATAGATAAACATCCAAGATAAGTCAATCGGAAAAAGATCGCTTTCCATCATGACCTGACCGGGAATCGAACCCAGGCACCCTCTTGTCGCAGGCTGGCGTGTTGACCACTGCGCCACGGAGCCCGCCAAAGATATGTTTAATCTTTGTACAGATTAGGCTAACTGTAGGCGGCCCTTATTGTTAATAACGTTGACATAGCGAGGGTACTTTGCCGCTGGCTAAAACATACTATATTCTGCGTATGCGTTGCAGCGATACAACCGCATACTGAACCCTTACGACGGACAGTACCACAAACGAAAAAAACCAAATCCTGTTGTTTTGGTTTTTATATTTCGGTAATTAAAAAAATACGAATATAAGCTTATACGTAAAATATTAAAGCCAAATTATAAACTTCTATTTTTCTGTAAAATGTCGTTTTCAGTGACAAATTTAACTAAAATAGTTGTTTTTGTTCAATTCATCACCATTTCGTGTAGGTTTATTTATACATAGAATGTTTAATTCGTCTGTTTTTTCTAAATTATCAGGTCCAGATATCTCGAGAACTATCGTGTAGATTCCTTTTATTATTCGCTTAATTTAAATTGACCTTATAATATTATAATAAGTTAGTTTTGAAATCATTGATATAGGTAGATGTTTTGAAATAAATGTTGCAGGTACGTTATAGCATACTCTATAACGATAATGGTGCTAGTTTCAAGGAGTGATACGTTATTCCAACACGGCATTGACCAGCTACAAATGTTTTTGGAATCAGAGAGAGTCGAAACGGAGCTTATTAATCAAACGCTAGCTCATTTCGGCTACTGGCGGATAAGGTATTTTTAATCTATTATTAATCCATCTGGTATACTGATCTAAGTGGCACAAAATATTTCGGTCCTGGCTGTGATAGTTAGCTTGTGCCTGTAATTTTTGTAACTGGCTGTGGTAAAACGTGTCTCATGAATAAGAAAATCACGTTACATATTGAAAGGGGGCACTCAGTACAAGAATTCTGTTCGAAATAAATTAAAAAAAAAAATATAGGGGCTTATAAGTTGACCAAATTATCCTATAAAAGATATATAAGAACAAGATGTGTGAACACTCGCGCTAATCAAAGCGCGCGTACCCTGTTTTCGTGTCGGCCGCGGACCGTCTAGCGGGATGCGCGTAGCGAGCGCGCGGTTTCCAAACATTCCGAGACTTTGCGGACTAATTTGATTAAATTTTTCTTTGTAATTAATAAGTATTTTGTCGGTTTTATATTTTTTTACGTTATGTGTGATCATTATTTATTATGTCCTTAAGTATGTAATGTGATTTATCAGTCAGGCTATAAAAAAGATGAGCTTTAAATAGGGATGAATGGAGGTCATTGGTCATTCCACCAGACAAGTGTCTAGCTCTTTAATCACAAGAAGATGGTACATATCAAACAAATTAAGTCTCACTGAAATTTGTTCCCACTTTTGGGATGGTTCGGCCCAATAACCTTTTTTAGTTTTTAGTTATCTGCATTGGACTTGGTGAAGCGTCTTGCCCTAAAAATTATAGGCAACGAAAAGTTGCAGATAAGTGTCTAGTTAGCCAAGAGCCATTTAATTTTTCCAGTTATTATACAGCCTGATTTTGAACTCCCTATATTGAAATCTGGGAATCAGAATCCCTTATGGAATACATAATTGTAAGAAAAAAAGGTAAAAAACAAAAAAAAAAATTTAACCTCATAGGAATTCGCCCAGCTGATCGGCGACTTTGTATGGCAAACCTTATTTTCTTTTTCGTTTTTTTCATTCTGTGTTCCATTAGGTATTCTGATTCCCAGATTTCAATAAAGCTAGGGGGTTCAAAATCACGTTGTAGTGTATCAACGAAATGAATTCGTTTCGTTAATTCGATGGAGCTCCTGAAAACGATCCCCTCGAATCCGCTGATTTGATCATAGATGACGCAGCGGGCAACCACCACCCCGCTAAGTAAATCTCAATACAGCACGCGTGACAGTTAATTTTAGTTATTTCACACATTATTCTTGAACATGGCCATTTAAAACACCAAATCACACACCTTATAAACTCCACTAAAAACAATTTGCGAAACAATCCAAAATAAAAAGCCTTACAGTCCGCCTAAATTCCCGGCAAGAACTCCGTTATAAAAGTAACGCTATTACTTATTTTTTTCAGGACC
Organism: Elegia similella; assembly: GCA_947532085.1. NCBI lineage: Eukaryota > Metazoa > Arthropoda > Insecta > Lepidoptera > Pyralidae > Elegia > Elegia similella. The sequence goes on from OX383933.1 coordinate 9,570,015, forward strand.
AAAGGCATAAACATACGAACATTGATGAATGAACGTGTTGGAATGGTCTTGAGGCAAGACATTAGTTATTTCTTTTACAAACCGTACGTTTTACTTTAATTTTTTTTTACTAGCTATTTATGTCCCACTGCTGGGCAAAAGCCTCCCCTTTATTTTTCTACTTTGCTCTATCTCTTGCCATCTCTCTCCCAAGTTTTATCGAAAACAGTCAAGTCGTCTGTCCACCTTGTTTTTGGTTTGCCTCTTGACCGTTTCCCATCAGTAGGTACTATGAGTTTATTCTATAAGCCCATCTTTCCGGCACCATTCGGCAAACATGGCCCGCCCAGTCCCACTTCAACCTAGCAGACTTCGTTTCAATTTAAACATTTAAACTTTAATTTAAACATCAATTTTACTTTTATTGATCTTCGCTCATGTGTTTAGGTGAATGACACGCTAGTCAAATATTGCATCTTATTTTATACCACTACCTCACACACAATATAAGAAAATCCTTCACTATAAACTGTATAGAACCAAAAATGATTAAGGTTGATTAGCAAGTGCACAATATAAACACTTTGCTTATTTGCCATGATTAAAATCTGTCTTTTGCGAGTCTGTTTCTTTTATTATTCTGACTATCTTCTTCTTCTTCTTCCTCGCCTTTTCCTATTTGGGGGTCGGCTCTGTATATCAACTCTCTCCAAATTTTTCTATTATCCACATCATCGGCAGCAGCTCCCCGTTCTTGCATGTCATTGCTCACACATTCCCTCCACGACTTTTCTGGCCTTCCCTTTCCTTATCTGTTACATTGAAGTGTAACATCTTTTTCGCCAGATGATCGGCATCCCTCCTTTTAACATGGCCATATCAGGTCAAACGATGGCTCTTTATTTCCACTATTGGTGCGACTTTAAGGCCTCCTCTTACATAGTCATTCCGTATCTTGTCCATCCTTGTTACTCCACACATCCCCAACAGGCAAACGCCTTAACCACTGGGCCACGGAGGCTGTTCACATTTGGGTGACAATACAATAATATGGAATCGTTACGCTGGTCTGATGACGCAGTCGGAAGGTGGCCAACGGAGCTCCTATACTAAACAAGCTATATAAATCGTGTTTGGGCTCATTGGTCTTGGAAAGCAATTTACAGTGTGGATTCGTTCATCATCATTTCGAGTAGGTGTCACGGTCAATCGACCATGCACACCCTGCTGTCAGAGTTCTTCGGAACCGCCTCTCGGCCTCTGACGTGGTTCCTTTAACGACTACCAGATGGCAGCCGGGACCACCGGCTTAACGTGCCTTCCGAAGCACGGATTCGTTTATACCTAATGAAATAAATAAAGATACACGGACAAATCACACAGATTGAGCTAGCCCCAAAGTAACTTCGAGACTTGTGTTATGGGATACTAACTCAACGATACTATATTTTATAACAAATACATATATAGATACACATCCAAGACCCAGGCCAATCTGAAAAAGATCATTTTCCATCTTGACCTGGCCGGGGATCGAACCCGGCACTCTCGTGTCGCAGGCGGAGCAAGCCAAAAACTTGTCACAAAAATGAAATTTTTGCAAAAAACTTATTTTTCAGTACATACGCGGCCTTAGATACTTTACTTGAAGGCGGCGACCAATTTCAACGCGATATGGCGTGTTTCAGCAACCAAATGTATTTCATGCCTAATGCAGAAATCATGAGAGAGATGGACCTAATGCCCGCCATATTTATAGTTCATAGGGGACGGGTAGTAATCATACAGAATGAAGAAAAGTTGGCAGTTTTAGGTCAGGTAATTCCCAAAGGATTTTTAAAGAAGCCTTTATAAGATCATAACCTTTTTATGATTTCTCTTTCTTTTCTTCTCAGCAACTCGTGAATTTCTCTATAGAAATCTGGTAGAAATTAATATAAATTACTCTGATTTTATATTAATTACTTAGGTCCTTTAGTCAATGCAAATCAAACGATAAGGCTCAAATCAACACTGGAATGGGTGACCGCAAATGGCGTAAAAATATCTAGAGCTCCTCCGAGCTTCGAAAGGCACGTTAAGCCATTGGTCCCAGCTATCGTCATTGATGGCAGTCGTTAAGCTATGTCAGATATCAGATAGGCAGCTTAAAAAATCTGACTCCAGTGTTGGCGACTTACACACACGAGAAACAAACAAATTCTTATGTTACTTTATTTAAATGTATAATTTCACGTTGTTTACTTTGTACCTTCTTAATCATGACTACCAAAAAATAAGTGTTTTTTCAAGTTCATGTACCTTTGTATGTAAATTGAATTGCCTCAACTTTAGACGTATAGATATCATTAGAATCCTTACTCCTGAGTGACATCCTTATCCTTACTAATATTATAAATGCGAAAGTGAGTTTGTTTGTTTGTTTATTTGTTTGTTTGTTTGTTACGCTTTCACATCGTAACTACTGAATCGATCATCATGAAATTTTGCATACAAGTTCTCTGGAGTACGGAGAAGGACATAGGCTACCTTTTATCCCGGGAAAAAGTACTATTCCCGAGGGATCGACATTAACGCGGGCGGAGCCGCGGGCGAAAGCTAGTAGGCTATATTTTTTTCAAGAGCAGCTATTTTTTATTTAAAAAAGGCTATTAATTCTCTCACCCAATGAATTTTTTATCTTTATATGGAGCAAAAAATTGTAATTTACAAAGCTTACTAAGTCGAAAACCACGAAGTAACCTAATAACATGTCTTCCCCAGGGATCAATATTCGGCCAACTGACGGGCACCTCGCCGCGTCCTGTCAAAGTCACTGCAATCGCGGACAGCTATTGTGATGTCTTGAAAATCTATCTGAAGGACTTCAATGACATAGTAACTAAGGAGGTAGAGATAAAATACTAGGTCCAAGAATATAGCTTATCTATATTTTGATTTTTTGAAACTATCAATAGTTTCAAATAAAACAACCGGAGCCGCATGGTTGTGATTCAGATTTGATGACCTCAACACGCCAGTCTGCGTTACGAGGGCACAAGGTTTGATTTCCTGGTTGGCGTCAGGCAGGCAGTTGGCCGTAAAATCTTTCGCCAAATCATATCACAGCATGAATGCTGTCATAATAGAGGACCCCGGGCTCTGAAGCACCACAGTTGAGAACGCAACAGAGCGCAAAAGAGAGATATCCTCGGATGATAATGAGGTTTAGATAAGTCCCAAAAATATAGATCATCATCATTTCGAGTAGGTGTCACGGTCAATCGACCATGCACATCCTGGTGTCATAGTTCTTCGGAACCGCCTCTCGGCCTCTGACGTGGTTCCTTTAACGAGTACCAGATGGCAGCCGGGACCACCGGCTTAACGTGCCTTCCGAAGCACGATATAGATATGCCTACCAAATATTTTCAAATTTCATTTCATATACAGCGTACATAACCAAATACGTTCCCGTGAAGGAGTGACTGAGCCCGTTAAGATTAACAACTTTTTCTATGGGACCAATGCTGGGAACTCAAAAAAATTTGACATTTTCATACAAAAATGTTCGGCCGGGCTACATAGTCAATTAAAAAAAAACGGTAATTTTTATGAAAATTAATATTTGAGTACCCAGCACTGATCCCATAGGAAAAGTTGTTCATTTTGACGGGCTGAATAACCCGCTGTATGTCAAAAATACTTGACAAGAATTAAGTTCACTCATTTTACAGGTCAACGACAGCATAGTTACTAATGCTCAATCGAAAAATGATTTTATGGCTACAAGGAGTAAAAATGTTTCACCCGGGAACCCCCGTTTCACTCTTGCATTTCTTTTAAGAGGCCGCAAAACCATAAAATTGCCAGTAAGTTATTGTACATTTTTTTTATCGAGAAGTTTACACTGGCTCTGAAGAGCTATACGAATAACAAACATATTCGGTATTCAATGCAGCTTTCATATCTTTAATCAAAAACATCACGCATACAAATATCACAACGTACATTAAAATTATATTGTCAATGTAAATCAATTGGAGTCGTAGACGGCGTCTAATTAATGCGAGGTTTGGGCGGATTTTCTTTTGTTTATTTTTGAATTGAAGTAGTAACTTCTTCTTTGTCGTTTCGCTCTTGTCAGAGCGGTCGTGGTCACTTTGAGGCGTCCAGTCGGTGGTAGAGGCGGACACAGCTTTTCGCACGATTTCCCGCCATCTCTCCCTGTTGGCAGACTGTCTGACGCAATCAGAAGTAGTAAAGAGGATCGTAAATATGAGGTTTGGGCTGAGTCACGTCAACGGCATGTCGAGGGTACTTTTACACCTGGCATGCTCAAGTAAAAGGCGAAGTCAGCTCACTGTATATCCACATTACCGCTCTTGCACCTGACGAAGGCGAAACGCAACGCGTTGTGTGCGTGTTCAATAAAAGTGTCTATGAATTATGAAAATGATCAGTCCATGGTATTATACAACTATCCCCAGGGAACATACATCGTAAGACATCAAAAATTTTTTGACCTTCCATATAAAGTCGATCAGCTGATTACTTACGTTGTATCGGAGATCGGATTTTTCATTTCATGTCTCAGAGTTGTCCCATGGGGAAAGTTATTTAATATTATGGACTGATCTTGCCCCTTAAATATTATTTCCTAGTTTTGTAACACCCGGTATACAGATATGTAAATTCTACTCGACTTCGTGAATTGCAATAAATTAATAAAGATAGTCTAGTATGCACAAAGCCTAAAACATATACCTAACTCCGTCGATCAAATATAATGATAGATGCACAGTCTCATACAAAATGAAGCCTAAATAATGTCCTCGAGCCAAAACATCATACATACTTACAACCAACAACAAAAACGGTACATACTGAAAGTATGACACTTCGTCTTTCTTTTTCACTTTTGACGCGTAGTTTTTGCATCTTTTCACTGGCGTGTGAATGCTAGCGCGGTTTATTGAAACTGGACAAAACAGCTCCGAAACTTGATTAGTGCGCTGTTTTGCCGGTGCCACTTTTCAAGCGCGAATCGTGTATCTACCATTATATTTGATCGAAGCCTAACCCTTAATATTTTTTAGCGGATGCTTGGACCAAAAGTGGCACGCCGAGGTAGCTGGTATGTCAAATGGCTGTACATAGTGTGGTTGTTCGGTCCCTCAATTACTGCCTACATAACAAAGTTGATCATTATTTTACCTTATGAAATGGCGATCAATGCTGTGTGGTCTTTACTCGTATTTGACCTAATTCATTTGGTGCATACGGTTACCGAGTATTATACCGTACGTGATATTTTTTATATAATTTTATAACGTGTAGAATAATATGTAGTTTGAAGATTTCTTTATTATTTGTTATAATGATAAATAATACTGTTATCAAATTTATCGAGCTACCTAAAGGTAATTTACATACTAAAATCATGTTGGTAGGTATCACACAGCGTTTCATACAATTTGCATGCATCATATCTATTTTTACGCTTGAACTGATGGCTTATCTAGCGATAAGTTTTTGAACTAAGCTTGCCAGAGCCTTTGCCATAACGCTTGCCGCCAAATGAGATCCATTCCTGTAGAATTTTAAGATGTATGGTAAATGTACTATAATTAAGTAGTCACTTAATTATATCATTTTTATACACTACTGAATAATAGAAAATAAGTTAGCAGGCTTCCTCTGTCTTGTTTAATTCACTGGGAGCACAATACAATACTATTATAACAAACGGTTCATTTATTTTATTTATTTATTTAAAAACTTTATTGAGCCAAAAAAAGCTACAGCAGGTAGACTTAATGCTAAAAGCATTCTCTCCCAGTCAACCTTTGGGAAAAAATATAAAACAAACAAAATAAATAGGTGTCACTAATCAGAAAGATATAAGTAAAAGGAAAGATAGAGCAAAGTTTTACATAATTAATATATACAAATATATACATACTACATACTTGCCTAAAACTATACATATACATATATATATATATATATATATAGGCATAAACATAACTATATAATACTTCATTCACGTATTGTTAGTGGTATCGCCGACATCATCATCATCATCATCATTTTAGTCATTTTCATCATCAGGTCATTTTAGTCTCCACTGCAGGAGGATGACCCTCTCTGTACTACCGGAGCCATACTTGGCCAGAGCAAACAGAGGATTTGGCCTACATTCTCCTCGCTGGCCAGACGAGTTGGAGAGGTCTCATTGATGTTTGAGCTTTGTTTAGCTTGTATTTCCTAAGTCGCCTCTTACGGCATCCATGGGAAGACTTGGAGTGGTCCTATTCTACTCTACCGGAAACCACACGGCAATATCGCCGACAAGTTTCAGCTAATTCAGGGCGAGTATCACTTGACACTCGATACCGACTAACAATACGTGACTGAACCATTTGTTGTAATAGTAACTTGGTATTTGTTTCCAAATGTCTGAGGAAACGTTGCGTCGAGTTGGAGAAGATGAGGGAACATCATAAATACGAGTTCATTTATCACATCTTTGTCCCTTACGGCCGAAAACCCAAAGGGAGTACCCCACTTGGGTGTATTCCTCAAAAAGGAATCTTGAGGAAACGAATTCGTATTTTTTTTTACTAAATGTTAGATTAGGCATTTGTCTCCCTTCTCACCTGATGGTAAGTGACGATGAAGACGAGGATGTTACATGCCTATCCAAGAGATACCTGTTTATTCTACTTTTGAATGTCCCGGGACTGTACTTGTCTGTCTTTAACAGCCTCCGTGGTCCAGTGGTTAAGGCGTTTGCCTGTTGACCCGGGGGTCGTGGGTTCGATTCCCACCGGAAGCATACTTTGTTTAGTTGTTTCCAGTTTGGTTAGGACATTGCAGGCTTGAATCACCTGATTGTCTGATAATAAAGATGATTCCGTGCTTCGGAAGGCACGTTAAGCCGGTGGTCCCGGCTGCCATCTGGTAGTCGTTAAAGGAACCACGTCAGAGGCCGAGAGGCGGTTCCGAAGAACTCTGACACCAGGGTGTGCATGGTCGATTGACCGTGACACCTACTCGAAATGATGATGACTTGTCTGGGAATATAGACGCAGGCAGTTCATTCCACACCTTAGCTACTCGAACCAAAAAAAAAGTATGCGGGTCTAAGTACATGTTACTGCCTCCGTGGTCCAGTGTTTAAGGTGTCTGCCTGTAGACCCACGACCCCCGGTCGTGGGTTCGTTTCCTACGGGAAGCATACTTTGTTTAGTTGTTTCCAGTTTGGTTAGGACATTGCAGGCTTGAATCACCTGATTGCTTTGACTGATCATTAAGATGATTCTATGCTTTTGAAGTCACGTTAAGCCATTGGTCCTGGCTGCCATCTAGTAGTCGTTACGGAACCATGGCAGAGGCCGAGAGGCGGTCGAAGAACTGACACCAGGATGTGCATGGTCAATTGACCGTTTCACCTACACGAAATAATGATGAGTACCTGTTAATATGAATTTCAGTTGGAAGTTGCTATCGTCGGCAATAAATGTGTCAACAGAAAAGTGGGGTACCGATTGTTCAAAGACTGGAGATTTTACGTGAACGTATTATCCCTGGTGATCCCTCAGATGACGTTTATTACTGGCCACAGGGGATATTTAATGGCCAGAGTGGCCAGATTAGTGTTGTTTTACGACTTTTACAAGCATTTCTGTACGACTAAGGTAAATAACCATAATATTACATTCATCGTTATCATCATAATTACCCACTGCTGGACAAAGGTCTCTCCCAGCGATTCTTCGTTCCTGCGCCTCCATGAGCCTGCGACTCGAGAGTGCCCGGGTTCAATCCCCGGCCAGGTCAAGATAGAAAATGATCTTTTTCAGATTGGCCTGGGTCTCGGATGTTTATCTATATATGTATTTGTTATAAAATATAGTATCGTTGAGTTAGTATCCCATAACACAAGTCTCGAACTTACTTTGGGGCTAGCTCAATCTGTGTGATTTGTCCGTATGTATTTATTTATGGGAAAATATTGCCATACTCTCCACGATTGACAGGCGGATTATTTTTAAGCTAGGAAAGGATAGGAATTTGTTGGGTCTGGGAAGGGAATGGAGGTATTGGGATACTACCTGAATGGTTGGGGGAACAGCAAATAGCAGCTCGGGAAGTCGGTCACGTGTACCCTATGCTATACCTGTAACTACCGGACAAGCAGTTGAGGATTTCTTAACCAAAATAGTTACTTCAAAAATCATGTACGTGTGTGTGTCAATCAACAAATAATTAGTTGTAACAAACCAATATATTATATAGTCAAAGAAAAACAGACAATCCTATTCACCTTTATGTTAAGTAACCTATTTAAGGAGTTACCTATCATAAAGACGAATGGGTATGAGTAGTCGGTATTTATTTATTTGTTCCTAATCTTTAAATTGCTGTTATTATTTTTTCTTTTAGTACAAATTCGCTCCGTTTTTGTTGAAATCAATAATTTTGCTACTAATTCTGCATTATATGGCTTGTGGATGGATTGGTATCGCATGTAGAGGTAAAATTGACATATTTTTTTTATCTTAAAGGTTATGATGTAACATTTTAGATTTTGGGAAACTTGCTTGAGGAATTGTTAAAGTAAGATCAAAATATTATTAACCACCTCTGTGAGTCAGTGGGTTCGATCTCATATTAAATCATTGAAGCTCCTTTGATTTGAATTTTTTTTTTTCGTGTATTTTATGTCCTCCCATACTGGTGTTTCAAGTTGCCTAAATGTATCTGACAAAGCTTATGACTGTTTTATTAAGCTTAAGCTTACGATAGCTGTCGAGGCAAAGGGTTTAACCATTACCATGACTGCCGAAGCATGATTATAGATTGATTTTAATATATTCTTTTCCTTTTTTTAGACAAATTCCCTATCAAGCAACCATCAGAGCCAGATGACATACCCAAGGCAAACGCTACGATTGATTACAACGAATGGATGCCAGCGGAAAAGCGACACGGAGGTAATAAACATATGTACATAGGGCGCACTGTAAGTTTCCGGAACTGGCCACTTACATAAACAATATTTAAAAAATTATTGCTACATTTGAAAATAGAACTCTTTGGCTGTAGAATGCAGTTTGTTTCATTTGACTGTCTTTTGTTTTTACCTTGTGGCGCCATTTACAAAATTGTGTGTCTGCATCAACATGGATTTAACTCGGGAAAATTTTCGTAGTATGATTTTCTACGATTTTAAGTGTAATTTGACAGCTCAACAGAGCATCGTTCGGCTTGAAACAGCTTTTGGCAATGAAGCACCATGCAAGACAACTGTTTATAGCTGGTTTGCAGAATTCAAGCGTGGTCGTATCAATCTCAGTGACGAATCTCGCGATGGTCGGCCGTCCACCGCTGTGACCAACAAAAACATCGATGCTGTGCGCCGTATGATTGAAACAGACAGGCATGTGACCTACCATGAAATTCGCGCATCCTTAGAAATAGGCATGAGTCAAATACAATTAATCCTACACAAACATTTGGGTGTGAGAAAGCTGTGCTCGCGGTGGATCCCACACAACTTGACCGAGGCTCAAAAAACGGACCGCGTCACTTGGTGCAGTGCCATGCTTACCAGATTCAACGAAGGTGCGTCAAATTTGGTGTGGGACATAGTAACAGGTGACGAAACATGGATTTATTGCTACGATCCCAAAACAAAGCAGCAATCGAGCGTATGGGTCTTTCAAGATGAGCCGAAACCAACCAAAATGGCGCGCGTGAAAAGTGCATCTAAGCGGATGATTGCTTCTTTTTTTAATAAAACTGGACACGTGGCTACTGTTGCTTTAGAGAATCGTCGTACAGTGAATAGTGACTGGTACACGACCATTTGTTTGCCGGAAGTTATTGATGAACTCCGTAAAAATAACCGTAAACGCCGTATCATCCTGCATCACGACAATGCTAGTTCTCACACGGCCAGACAGACAAACGACTTTTTGAAGGCGAAAAATGTAGAACTCATGAGTCATCCTGCATATAGTCCCGACCTGGCACCTTGTGACTTTTTTTCTGTTCCCAAAAATTAAGAACCAATTACGCGGTCAACGATTTTCATCACCAGAAGAGGCTGTCGAGGAGTATGAAAAACACGTTTCAGAGGTCACCACAGAGGAGTGGCACAAAAGTTTTCAAAACTGGTTTCATCGAATGAAAAAGTGCATAGGTAGACGCCAAGGGAGATTATTTTGAAAAACAATAAATTAATTTTGTACCTTAAATAGTATTTTTTCAAATTCACTCCGGAAACTTATAGTGCGCCCCACGTATACATATTAAATAGTGAATGCTGCGTTGGTGCAAATTCAACATGTAGTCCATTTAGAAGAGCATTTCTGGTAGCTATCATGCTCGTGTGTGATATAGCAGCCAAACAGCAAAAAAGTCACTTTCGGCTATATCGCCTGCGTTACCCTGCTGCTTAACAAGTAGATTTAGGCTAATTCCAGGGTGACGCGTTTGAACAGAGCCACCCGTCCAAATGCGTGCGCTTGCAATTACACTAGATAGTAGACTCCTTTCATAGTAACGCAGTTGAAATACCGCTCGAGCAACGCGCGCCGCCGGCCAGCGCTGCCGAAGCGCGCGCTCAATAATCGATTTTCTATGTTTTACGACGTCGCTGTTGCTCTTTTTTCCATAGAAAGTAAACAGCTAATTCTGTTATTATATTTGTCCCAATCATGACGACTATATACAGCTGTACATTGCAACATAATGCGCGATACCAAACCTAGTTTCACAGTGCACGCCAGTCAAGTGCGCGCTGCTGAAACGCGCCTTCAACGGCGCGTCTTGCCGGCGTCTCTCTGAAATCAGCCTAACCTCTAGCGTTCGCAAGCGACGCGCTGTGGTCAAACCCCGTTAAGTGCTTAAGACCCCGAGCGATGCTCGCCGAAAACGATGACGTGACAGTTGGACGATTATGTTTAAAACTATCATGTAATTAGGTCTAAATTGCCATGTTTTTTATTGCAAATTTTAAATGATCGAATTTCTTCCATCACCTCGCATTTAGGGAAAACGGGTTTTTGCGCCCTGCCCTTAGATGTACTTCAGTGGTTATGAAATAGTCATGTAACGTTGCTAAAGTAGTTGCAAAAATATATTACAATATAACCAAGGATGGCGAAGACATTCGGTACTAGAAAGCGGACTCTAGGCTTGAAACCATCATGTCCCCTGGGGAAACTTTTTCAGCAATTGTAACATTTCAACTCGGATTAACTAAATCTTTTATATACAAATGTTATATTTCTAGGTTGTAGTCGACCAACGTTCTTCAATTATTTTGTTGTCCCAAAATACTGGTGGGGTGATTATATAGTGGCGTTGACGTTTATAATAGTGATGCACACTGGAACTGTTCTGGGTAATGTAAGTATTTTCAACACGTATAAATAAATGAAGACTATAGAATATAATACTCAAGCAAACATCCCTAGCGCAGACACAGACTTTATGGTGAATTTGTGTGATAAAAAGTCAAACGCATGCATATTATACTGTATAATACCCGCCTGTCAAGCATGGAACGAAAACTCCTTCATCATCATCATCATCATTCTGTCTACCTCCGTGGTCCAGTGGTGAAGGCGTTTGCCTGTAGACGCAGGGGTCGTGGGTTCGATTCCCACGGGAAGCATACTTTGTTTAGTTGTTTCCAGTTTGGTTAGGACATTGCAGGCTTGAATCACTTAAATAAATAAATAAAAATCACCTGATTGTCTGATAATTAAGATGATTCCGTGCTTCGGAAGGCACGTTAAGCCATTGGTCTCGGCTGCCATCTGGTAGTCGTTAAAGGAACCACGTCAGAGGCCAAGAGGCGGTTCCATAGTACTCTGACACCAGGGTGTGCATGGTCGATTAACCATGTCACCTACTCGAAATGATAATGATGATCATCATCATCAGGTCCTTTTTAGTCTCCACTACAGGAGCACGACCCTCTCCGTACTACTAGAGCCATAATTGGCCAGAGCAGCCAGAGGACTTGGCCTACATTCTCCACGCTGGTTGGAGAGGTCTCAAAGATGTGATTATAAGCTTTGTTTAGCTTGTATTTCCTAAGTTGTCTTCTACGACATCCATGGGAAACCATCCACCGGATACCACACGACTCCAAACTCCTTGGAAGTTATAGCGGCAACAGAAATACATAATCTGTAAAAATTTCAACTATTTAGCTATCACAGTTCATGAGATACAGCCTGGTGACAGGCGGACAGACAGATAGGCGGACAGCGGGCGATATTAATAGGGTTCCGTTTTTACCCTTTGGGTACGGAACCCTATAAACGCTAAAAGTACATGTTTCTTGTATGGGTCCCGCCATTAAATATAAGTTTTACTTTCTTTGTATTATTTGTTGATAGAGTAATATCCTCCCATGGAACAAATCACCCTTGGGGGAGGGCCTTGTCCAGCAGTGGACATCTTATGGCTGTAATGATGATGATGATGATGATTTGTTGTTATAGCGGCAATTGAATTAACGAAGTTTTTGATTATCTACCTGTTACGGTTTAATTGATACCTACAGCCCTGTGACAAATGATCGGATCTTAAAGGCTCAGTAACAGGGTTCCCTTTGCCACCCCTTAGGTACGGAACCTTAAAAATACGCTCGTTACCTTTATATGATTAGGTATTTTCATTTTCAGAATATGCAAATGACCGTTACTCAAGTATACTATAAAGTTTTCATTAATATCATTATATATTTGATCGATATTTGGTTAATGAGTCTTGCAATTGGGTATATTTATACCAAATATCGCGAACTTTACCACTACGACTATGACGTGCGGCATTTGAGCTCACACCTTCGACATAGTGGACTGGCTCCGTCGCTGCTGCGGTCGGTGAACGAATACACCACTCATTTATGGAAAAGACAAAGAGGTTAGGTTATTGAGGTTCGATTATTCCATACATACTCATCACATCTACCTCCTTACATATGTACGTACATAGATACATATTATCAAGTCCCTTACGGCCACCATCTTATACCTTGCCTTGTCTACCACAGGGCCTAAAGTCATAAGATCGAAAGGCCACGTATAGCGCGTTGGTAGGCGTAAAGGTGGAAACGGAATCAAAATAGTGATGGGTTGTTGGCCGCATCGCTTTATATTTTTGCCCATTCTCTCGACGGGCTCCTAAGGTCTGCGCAGGAAGAGAAGCAGCTGGTGCATTCTACGTTTTTTCTTTTCTCCCAGACCAGCATGGAAGTTCTTACTCTTAACTACTCCAAAAAGCTGTAGCCCACACTGAATGCTTAGCCGATAAGCTTCTCAAATTAAACCTGTACTTGAAATTCAGAAAGACACAGGTCATATTATCAGAGCACCGCTTTTTACCGCTACCATTGCAGTTAAATCGGCAATTCAATACAGTGGCTGTTGCGTTGTTAGTATATGGGAGTGAGCATCATCATCAGGTCTTTAGTCTCCACTGCTGGAGCATGACCCTCTCTGTACTACCGGATATACCATACGTGGCCAGAGCAGACAGATGATGTAGTTGTGACCTACTACGTTGTACCAAGCCCTTGCCTTGCAAGGTCTAAGCCGATGTCACTATGCTATCGGCTGCACCAATACTTGAAGAGTAAAGCGAAACAGCGAAGACCACGGTCAAGCACAAAAATATTTAGGTACCTAATATTTAGGTTTGTGTGAGGAATCTATTAAATGCAACTTCAGACTGCTCCGTAATCAGTTACTACTCATCTCCTCAAGGATACCTCCTTCACAGCAGCTCTATGTTACCTCATAGAGCTGCTGTGAAGTTGATGAGAAACGCAAAAAAGAAAGTATATTAGTTATTATGTACGAAATTATTATCTGATTTCTACTTTTCACTGAATTTTTGTGAGAAAATTGTGTTAAAAACCTATGAATATTTACCAATTTCTAACCCTTATAACTCAATTCGGATTGAGTTGTTTTTTGTTTATTAGGTTTTTTTCTATTAGAAAAACAATTGGTTAATGACCGCGCGATAACAAAGACGCCAATAACCATTGTCCTTTAAAGGTTAGTCGCGTGATACTAATATCTTCTTTTTTGTATAATTTTAGGCAACTGGATGCCAGAACTAGCGATGCAGGCACCGTCTTGCCTCCGTGAGGACCTGTTTGGAGCTTTGTACTTGCATCACATACTAACACCGCCGCTGTTCAGAGAGCTTCCCGCGTACTTTACTAGGCAGTTGGTGACTAGGGTTAAGCGGATTGTTATATTTCCTGGTAGGCACCAAAAAAATCTTAATTTGTTAATATAAAACCTACAGATGTGATTTTGAAAAGATTTCTAATTACGTAAGCGTCTACATATTTAATATCTTTCTAATTTGTGCATGTATATATTTATTATACTTAAATGTATTATTATTTATGTATTATTTATATTTAGGTATACCTGTTTATACCTTCCTTCCTTACTAAATTTGTACTTCATTATATCTTTTTTTTTATCACACTTTACCTACTTTTCTGTAGAGTGACTGGGAGAGAATGCTCTAAGCATTAAGTTCACCTAAAGTAGCTCTATAGGCACAAAAAGATATTTGATAAATTAAAAAAAAATTCAAGTTGGGATAGTCCTTTAAAAACAGCATGAATAATTCTAAAATATATATTACCTTATGATATGCCTTTAAATATATAACAACATTTATTTTGAGGTCAGTCACATCCATAAACGCAAATACATTGTAATATTTATTCCCAAGTTTCAAATTACTTTGCGCCATCTAGCCGCATTCAAGGGAAACAGTTTTATGACCTGAAAAGTAAACATAAATAAGTCATACCTTGACATAATATTGTAACTAATTATGTTTTTATTTGTTCTAGGAAAATGCATTGTAAGTGAGGATGACATATATTCTGTTATGTATTTTCTTCATGAAGGTGAAATAGAAAAATGGTGGAATTATAACAGGTCAGTTTACTATTTCATCACCTAATTCATCATTCATCATCTTCATTTCGAGTAAATGACACAGTCAATCAACCATGCACACCCTGGTGTCAGAGTTGTTCAGAATCGCCTCTCGGCCTCTGACGTGGCCGTGACGTTAGTTTACTACTGAAGAATGACCAGTGTGAGTCGCATTAGGGCATTAGGAGTTCCGAACCACAGTACAAATTTTAATTACAAAATCCACGTTAATAACAAACGGGGACGTGATAACGGTGAAAGAGAGATGATGCGTCACAAGACGAACGCTTAGGCCGATCGGGCCTCTCTTTCGCTTGTTCCGCCGCTCCCGCTTGCACACGGAACGTGACACTTTTTCGTGCCTGCAGCCGGCGTTTATAGATTTACTAGCTTTCGCCCGCGGCTCCGCCCGCGTCAATGTCGATCCCTCGGGAATAGTACTTTTTCCCGGGATAAAAGGTAGCCTATGTCCTTCTCCGTACTCCAGAGAACTTATATGCGAAATTTCATGATGATCGGTTTTAGTAGTTACGGCGTGAAAGCGTAACAAACAAACAAACTCACTTTCGCATTTATAATATAAACTAGCTTTCGCCCGCGGCTCCGCCCGCGTCAATGTCGATCCCTCGGGAATAGTACTTTTTCCCGGGATAAAAGGTAGCCTATGTCCTTCTCCGCACTCCAAAGAACTTGTATGCAAAATTTCATGATGATCGGTTCAGTAGTTAAGGCGTGAAAGCGTAACAAACAAACAAACAAACTCACTTTCGCATTTATAATATTAGTAAGGATAAGGATATAAGTAAGGATAACACGTTATCTCGTCAAAATATCTAAACATAAACAATTCTGACGATAAACGCAAAATAAAACCTTGAGTAACACGTTCTTTTGTTTTAATGCTCAATGAGTTGCACGTATCGCTGTTACTCAAATTCAATTTACCTTTAAGCTGCATTAGCCCAATATTATTAATAATTGAATAAGGTTGCACTTTGTACGCGTCTATCCGCCGTGCGTCATGAAAAAAATATGACCTTATTTTAATACTAATAAGAGCGCACCGCGGACTTTTTGTCCGCCATTGTCCGTCGTCTGTTGTGGGCCTAATGCAGCTTGAATTTGAATTTGAAAAAAAAAACAAAAACTCAAGGTTATCACGTGACCGTATTGATCGAATTTTTGGCATTCTTTTTAAATTCATTCATTCATTTCGAGTAGGTGACACGGTCAATCGACCATGCACACCCTGGTGTCAGAGTTCTTCGGAACCGCCTCTCGGCCTCTGACGTGGTTCCTTTAACGACTACCATATGGCAGCCGGGACCACCGGCTTAACGTGCTGAATTAATATCCCCTCTGTTTTTACCACGCGGAGTTTTCTAATTTTATTATTTACGGGTATTTTTAACACACATAGCCTTGAAAAGTTTACAACTCTCGAATTGTTGCGTACTGAATAAATGCCCACAAATTATTTTATTTAAAAGTTTCTGTCAAATCTTTTAATTGTAAAGTTGTATACCTATTCTGATAATAAATTAACTACATAACATTATCAAAATACGTAACAAAGGGTTAGTCACGTACAAAGTCAGCTACTGGCCGACATGTTTCGACCTCATCCGGAGGTCTTCCTCAGGGCGATGGATCGAGACGCGTGGCCACCCATTGCGCACACTGTGATAGTGCGGAGGTTACCATACGTGAGTAACCCGTTGTTACGTATTTTAATAATGTGTATATCTCAGGTTAGTTTTAATCAAAAAATACATAACATATTTCAGCGCTAACAGGAAGATGGCGACGTTGTTGTCTACAAATGGATACTTTGGATTTATTCCGGGATTGTTTCCATACACCCGTTTCCAATTCACCTACATATCACGCACGGTAATTTTCTTTGATTACAACAGAAATAGATGTATAGGGGAAGGAGAGCCTTAAGTAATATGTATAACAATAAAATTATATCTTTTAGGTTGTGGATTTAATATATCTAGATCTAGCAGACTGGCAGGATCTCCTAATCGCATACCCTGCCGTGAAATCCCAGCTGTATGAAGGGGCTTCGCGTCTAAAGAAAGAGTCCAGGAAGAAAGAACAAGCAATTGAGAAAATATTCACTTAGGCTACTTTAAGATCACACAGATAGTGATCTGACAGTTTACTTAGTCTCTAGTATGAATTACTTATTCTATGACTATTTAATTATTTCAATGTAATGTTATTTTTAAGTCATTTAGAATATCGTCTATATGATTTGGTTTAATGTTATAGACAAATGTGTATTATTTTCATTTAAGTAATAAATTTTATTATCTTTTTTTACCACGGGCCACCCTTTATACGAAATTTCGGAATTTTATATATATAAGACAGAGTATTTTTCTCCTTGATTCACATATTTTTGCCTTCAACACTGTGCATCGTTTAAACATAATTATAACATATTTATAGAACGTTTATATGGCAGAATAAATGTTTTAAAAACACAATCATTCAAAACGCGGGTGCATTATCGGCTATGAGCCTATTGAAGTCACACACAGTCCGACACTTAGCTAAGCGGCACAAATTTTGGTCATACAACAATGTATACCCTTGATATATATTTACAATATATACCCTTGGTAGCTTAAGGATTTTTCTATGATTTTAATATTACATTCACAACTAAAAACTTCGATGAATTAACATTAAAAGTATATATATGATTGGTATATGGGTCTATATGACCGTAGTTTCCTTTAGATATTGCCATGCTCACTAGGTATGCTTGGCAGGCGGGTTAGCTAGAGTTTGAAATTTAGTCAAATTCGATATTGCATATTTGTCCGTTTACGTTCGAACCGTGTTTAGCAATTTTGTACTTAACGTCCGAGTCGAGTTTAGAAACTTCTTACTTGACATCTAACCCGCGTTTACAACCTCTCACTTAACGTCCAAACACGTTTACCAACTTCTCGCCTTACGTCCCAACCGCGTTTAGCAACTTCTCACTTAACGTCCATACCGCGTTTAGAAACCTCTCACTTAACGTCCGAACTGTGTTTAGCAACTCCTTTTTATTAACATCCAACCCGCGTTTACAACTTCTCACTTAACGTCCGAACACGTTTGCCAACTACTCACTTAACGACTAAACCGCGTTTAGAAACTTCCGAACCATATTTAGCAACTCCTCGCTTAATGTCTGAACCACCGTTGTTACTAAAATTACGTTACCCTGTGCGGGGGGTCCGCCCGACAAACGGTTACCCCAGAGCCCCCGTCCCATTCGAGCCGGCGTCCCGCAAGGCGCCGTTCTCTCGCCCCTCCTATACTCGCTGTACACAAGCGATATCCCCAAGACCCCAAATGTAGAAGTTGTACTGTTCGCCGACGACACAGCACTCTACACGTCCCATCACATAAAATCGGTTATCGTTAACCGTTTACAGTCCGCCGTGGACGCTCTCGGCATGTGGTTCAAGAGGTGGCGCATCGAGGTTAATCCGGAGAAAAGCACAGCTGTATTTTTCTCAAAGGATAGCCGCGCTGTGACACGTCAGAAAATCACCATGTCCGGGGCAGAACTTCCCCCGTTAGGGTCAGTATCGCTGTACGGAAAGCCCATTCAGTGGGCACCCAAGGCTAAATACCTTGGAGTCGTACTCGATAGAGCAATGACCTTCGGTCCCCACATCACCAAAGTTCGCAACCATGCCGCCTTCGTATTAGGCCGCCTCAACCCCATGATAGGCAATGCTAAGATGTCACTTAGAAATAAGTTGACACTCTATAAGCTTTGCGTCCGCCCTATCATGACCTACGCCGGCGTAGTCTTTTCCCATATCGCGCCCTCCCACATCCTACGGCTGCAACGTTTGCAGAATCGGTTCGTTCGACGTGCCACTGGCAATCACCGGTACTTGCGCATGACAGACTTACACCGTGACTTAGATCTCCCGTCCATCCGCGGCTTTCTCAAAAACGCCTCCAAGCGTTTCTTTGAGAATGCTGCACGCCATCCCAATCCGTTAGTGGTGCAAGCCGCTAACTACTCCCCCAACCTACACGATACGACCTTACGTCGTAGACGTCCTAGGAACGTACTTGACGATCCCGATGATCCTATTGACATCGCACAAGCCCGCCCCGACCCCTCTCCGACTCCGAATAGCCGGAGGAATCCCACTATCCGACCCCGTCGCACTCGACACCGGAACAGAGTGCGTAGAGTAGGATTAGCTCCGATTACTGGTGACCGCCCGGCGGTCCCGGGTGACTTGCACCCAGGATAGGCCCTTCTGGCAACGTAGCTTTCGGCCCATAAGGCAAAAGATGAGAGTTGCTGCTCTCCAAGCCTTGCGCACACAGGCAACGCCCAAAGCCGAGGTCCGTCCCTCCTGGGGGCCCTTTGGTGATGTTGCCTATAAAGGTTGAGGGCACTCTGCCCTCACCTCAAACGCCCGGTGAAGTAGCGAAAGCTCACTTGGAGCTAGCTACATAGTCATTACAAAAAAAAAAAAAAACGGTTACCCCAGCAAGGGGACAAACAAACATACATACAAACAAACTACGCAGCTCTGCTACCACCCTAGATAAGGTCTAGGGACCTACTAATCTAATTATAACCTAACCTAAGTATAACCTAACCTAAAATATATTAAAATAATGACTTACAGTTTCTAGTTTCTTCGAACGACCTCGTTCGGGTTAGGATCCCGAAGCTTTCTTCAAGGTGGGTGACGCCTTGTACCTCTTCCACGGTCTCAAGGCAGGAGTGAACAAATTGGGTCCCTATTCAACCCCCCATGAGCTCATTTTTTGTCGCCCCAAATGAATATGACGATAGTTGACACTCCACAAACACTACTTTATTTGATTTCAGCACAAAATAACTTCCGTTCCCGACGGAATCTTCATATAGGTTATGCGCACCCACGCGCTTTTCAATTGTCCGACAATCACACCGCTTTCACGTATATATTGTACTTAATCAATGGCACCACGCCTCACAAACAATAGATCAACTCAAACAAAAGGATTTAACAAACGATAATCACTGAATATTTCACCCGGGCCGCCGTGGTGAAATGACAAAACCAAACGTAATGTGTCGCGACCGCGCGACAATGAGAATTCCAAACGACTGGCTCGTTCATCTATGAGCGATACCGTTAGCACACACACACGCTCAGCAGCGCAGGCGGCCGTCGCCTCGCTGCGTGATACAATTTTATACAAACTATGTAGGTAGACATATAAAATATCTGCGCTTGCGCAGTGAATAAATTTTTTACAGAACAACCGTTTATTGGTAAAATGATTTATATTATTACTAGCTTTCGCCCGCGGCTCCGCCCGCGTCAATGTCGATCCCGCGGGAATAGTACTTTTTCCCGGGATAAAAGGTAGCCTATGTCCTTTTCTGTACTCCAGAGAACTTGTATGCAAAATTTCATGATGATCGGTTCAGTAGTTACGGCGTGAAAGCGTAACAAACAAACAAACAAACAAACAAACAAACTCACTTTCGCATTTATACTATTAGTAAGGATTTAAGCATGTAATATAATAATCTTTTTATTTGAAGTAATAAATGATTATTACATTTTCAAACGTATTACTTTAATTAACATATAATAGCTACTATAGTTAAAATAGACCTCCGTGGCGCATTAGTTAATACGCCAGCCTGCTACACGAGGCATTGCATTCCAACCTCAATGTCGTCCATCATCACTTGGAGACGACTAAGCCGGCTCTATTTTTCCTGACTGAGACACAAATATCCTCTCCGACCGACGTCACATATCTCTTGTATCCCGGTTTCAGCTTGGAGCACAAGTTTATGCCCAATGCTGGGGTGTGTATGTACGTACGGGAGGATGTATGTTGTCGACGTCTCAGCAGCCTTGAAGACAGAAACCTGTCATTGTTATGGGCGCGCGTAGATCACGGTGACCGCATCCGGTTCTATGCGTGCCTTTACAGGTCCCATAGCGGTGATGCCGAAACAGACCGACTTCTCGGGCATGTACAGAAGGGCATAGACGAAATTCTCCAGCAGCACCCATCGGCGGAGGTAGTGATCCTAGGGGACTTCAACGCTCACCACTTTGAGTGGCTAGGATCACTGAAGACCGACTACGCTGGGAAGGCTGCATACAACTTTGCTGTAACAAATGACCTCAACCAGTTAGTTGATGGTCCTACCAGAATACCTGATATTGAAGGACACAACCCTGCTTTGTTGGATCTTCTGCTGACCTCACATCCAAACGATTACCAGGTATTCCGTGATGCCCCTCTAGGAACCTCAGATCATTGCCTGGTACGTGCTGTGGTTCCATCCGGTCAGCGCCACGACAACACGCAATCCAGACCACCTGGTATGCGTCGTGTGTGGCATTATAGGTCAGCAGATTGGGATGGATTGCGAGAGTTTTATGCATCCTACCATTGGAGACGGTTGTGCTTCTCATCAGAAAATCCTGACATTTGTGCGAAAGCTGTCGCCGAGGCGATACTGCTGGGCATGGAGTGCTACATTCCCAGCTCGGCGGTTCGTATCGGAGGGCGGTCTCAACCTTGGTTTCGTTGCTCGTCTTTGCGTGCCGCCCACCTCAAGCGCGAAGCCTACGAAGCCTGGGTTGCTGCGCGAAATGTCAAGGATCGTAATACTTCTGATTTGAAGAAGCGGTTCAACGCAGCTTCAAGAGCCTACAAGAAGCAGATCACTGCAGCAAAGTTTGCGCACACTGCGCGCATTGGTAGGAGACTGGTTGGCTATCTCTCCGGGAGTAGAGCATTCTGGTCTCTTGCTAAGGCAGCGCAGGGGAATTTCTGTCGCCCTTCACTTCCATCTCTGCACAATCGTCAGGACTCGCTGGCTCACTCCGCAAAAGAGAAGGCCGATCTCTTGGCTACTCTCTTTGCGTCAAATTCTACCCTTGACGACGGAGGAGCATCGCCGCCCTTTTTACCGCGATGCGAGCACTCAATGCGGGAAATTCGCTTCACTCAAAGTGCAGTGCGACGTGCTCTATTTTCCCTCGACGTCAGGAAGTCCAGCGGGCCTGATGGCATTCCAGCAATTGTGCTCAAAACATGCGCCCCTGAGTTGGCTCCGGTGTTAGCACGCCTATTCTCGCTGTCTTACACCTCAAGAAAAGTCCCGTCTTCGTGGAAAGTAGCCTACGTTCACCCTATTCCTAAAAAGGGTGACCGCACAGACCCGTCTAACTATCGGCCTATTGCGATAACCTCCCTGCTCTCTAAGGTGATGGAGCGTGTGATAAACATCCAGCTCCTTGGTTACCTTGAAGATCATCAGCTAATTAGTGACCGTCAATACGGGTTCCGCCACGGGCGTAGTGCTGGTGATCTTCTTGTGTACTTAACGCACCGATGGGCAGCCGCCATCGAGAGCAAGGGAGAAGCACTGGCATTTAGTCTAGATGTCACAAAGGCTTTTGACCGGGTCTGGCATAAGGCTCTTCTCGCGAAGTTACCATCTTTCGGGCTTCCTGAGGGACTAATCTTGTGGGTCGCTAGTTTCTTATCTGGGCGAAGCATTCAAGTCGTTGTAGACGGATTATGCTCCGATATCATGCCCATCAATGCTGGCGTCCCCCAAGGATCTGTTTTATCACCTACGCTGTTTCTTCTGCACATCAACGACATGCTTAACACTAGTAGCATCCATTGCTATGCAGACGACAGTACGGGTGGTGCATATTATGCAGGTCGTGCAAATATCCCTCAAACACAGGTGGAGGAGAACAGAAAGAGACTTGTGTCTGACATTGAGACCTCTCTGGAGCAGGTCTCTGAATGGGGTAAACTAAACCTAGTTCAATTCAACCCTACTAAGACACAAGTCTGCGTGTTTTCCGCTAAGAAGACCCCATTTAACATAGCACCGAAGTTCCGGGACACCTCTCTTACCATTTCTAAGAGTATTGGGATCCTTGGCGTCGATATTACGAAGGAGGTCCAATTCCGGAGTCATCTGGAAGGTAAAGCCAAAATGGCTTCTAAAAAACTTGGGGTGCTCAATAGAGCGAGGCAGTACTTTACTCCGGGTCATAGACTTTTGTTATATAAAGCTCAAGTCCGGCCCCACATGGAGTACTGCTCTCATATCTGGTCTGGTGCACCTCAATACCAACTCCTTCCTCTTGATTCCATCCAACGCCGGGCAATTCGTATTATCGACGATCCCACACTCACAGACGATTTAGACACCCTCGGTCTACGGAGAGACGTTGGCTCTCTGTGTGTATTTTACCGTCTATACTATGGGGAGTGTTCTGAAGATCTTTTTGAATTGGTGCCAACGTCACCTTTCTACCACCGCACCGCTCGCCACAGGAGTAAAGTCCATCCCCACATCCTTGACACTTGGGTCTCCAAAAATGTCAGAGCGTCACGTGGTTTTTTTCCTCGTTCAGCAAGATTGTGGAATGGACTCCCTCCCGAGGTTTTCCCTGTGTTTTATGACTTGAGGTCCTTCAAAAGGCGTGTTTACAGGTATCTTAAGAGTCGGCAACGCATCAGCAGCTCCTCTGGTGTTGCAGATGTCCATGGGCGACGGTGACCACTTTCCATCCAAAAACGAGGCGGCTCCGAATTCAGTTCCTGGCGAGAGCTAAATACTTTTACTTCAATATACGGCTATTACTACGGCTATTGGTCAACGGTTCTGGGAGCAATTAGCGTCAGTCGGTCGTTAAAAGTTTTGCCAAATCATATTATAGCATGAAAACAAGTAATAAAATAACATACCTAAATTCAATCATTAACCATTGACTAGCTCCGTGGCGCAGCGGTCAACACGCCAGCCTGCGACACGAGAGTGCCCGGGTTCGATCCCCGGCCAGGTCAAAATGGAAAATGATCTTTTTCAGATTGGCCTGGGCCTTAGATGTGTATTTGTTATAACATATAGTATCGTTGAGTACGTATCCCATAACACAAGTCTCGAACTTACTTTGGGGCTACCTCAATCTGTGTGATTTGTCCATATATATTTAATATTTATTTACCATGAGAAGGCGTATCTACCAACGTGTTCTTCTGAGTAGAAGATGCCTGAGAGCTATTGAAATGAAATAGAATTTTATTTAAATTTGGATATCATGTATCTCTTGCTGAACGTCATATTATTATTTTTAATATTTGCAAAATCGATAAGCTACTAGCGTTTCGAAACGACCACTGCTGAGAAGAATACGTCGAAAGAAACTCAGTCTAGTATTGGTCCCTCCGTGCCTGAGTTTGCAGTCTTCGTGCCTGAGATTGGTCCCTACGTGTTTGAGTTCCCAGCATTGGTCCCATAGAAAATGTTGTTCATTTGACGAGCTGAGTTACCCCTTCACGGGAACGTCGTTGATTAAGTTATACGCTGTACAGAAGATGGTATATTATAATTATGATGTATGATAGACATAAGGAACAAAAGATGTAGAACCGTGATCTTTTAGTCAAGTGAGACTTGGCTAGGTTTCCTTTGAGATAATTATACAAGCGCTGTCAGAAGGACCTTCTCAATTTTTATCGCAGCTCTAGCTTTTGACTTCAAAAGTTAAAGCTGCGATAAAAATTGAGTAGGTCCTAGGTAGGTTAATTACAGCCAGTTTTACATATTTTATCGGCGCTCAGAAACTGAACTTTGTTCTATTGTAGCACTTTAATCCAGTTTAAAGTAAATTGTACTACTTTAATCGAGTTGAAAGTAACTTTTGTATTCCCAAGTGTTTCTGAAACATTATATGCGAACCTGGTTAAGGTGATAGATAAGCTACAATAACCTTTATAATTTTAAAAATAATTAATTCACCATAAATTAAAAATATACATACGGTTAGATATCCGCAAAAGGCTTCGTCATAATGTCACAAGAGATCATCACCTACATGCTTCGTCTAATGTTCACAAAGAATCGTCAGCAATATGCTTCGTCAAAAATATAGGGAAAGAATCCACGGAACGTTTTGTCCAAAGGTGCACAGATAAATTCCATCGTGATTATTCCTTTTTTATTGGTTTCAAAACTATTTTAAAATTATCTTATCTCAATGATTTTAAATAATCTCACCAAATGCTCTCGTTTTAAAAAAAAAACAAATTATTGTTTTATTTTTTGATGTCCCTACCATTTTCCCTTTTCGACATTTAATGAATTGTCAACATGTTCATCTTTTACTCAATTTATTTTATTAATTGAAATGTATACCCACTCTGTTAACTAGTTCAGGACTTCCATCGGTTGGCATAAAAAACGATCGCCAATAGACGGTCTTATTGATAAAAGCAAGGCAACATAGTCTATAGTTTGTAAACTATCAAATATTCCCACGGAGGTCGTAACAGGCGACTTAGAAAATACAAGCTTAATAAAGCTCATAACATAAACATCAATGAGACCTCTCCAACACGTCAGGCCAGCGAGGAGAGTGTAGGCCAAAACCTCTGTCTGCTCTGGCCAAGTATGGTTCTGGTAGTACAGAGAGGGTCATGCTCCTGCAGTGGAGACTAAAATGAAACTATCAATGAATGGTGTACAATTAGGTGATCTTTGACAAGGCTCTTTTAAAAGTAATTTGCTATTTTCTATTGCTCTTAACTCGGAAGTGCAATTCAAACTTGATCAAAGATTTCAAAGCAACATTATACGAAAACATCAAAGTGAGGGATAAAAAACCTGCTGCAAATCAAGTTCTCAATTTCAAGCAGAAAATATTCGCTTTTCAGCCTTTCAGCAGACTGCAATCAAGCCGGATTGAGATCCGATATTAGGAAAATAAACTACCCACTCTGACTTGCTTGCTAACGCGAAATGAATCCGGAAACGCTGCGCGTGTGAATGGCTTTTGATTTTTTGTAACTGTAATAAACTAGCAACTATTCATAAATATTTGATTAGCTTCTTTTCGTAAATAAGCTACGTATAAAATGTTTTTAAGAAATAAAATATCATCAGTACTAATAAGGCTGCAGGCTTGCAGACCGCTTCCAACCGGTCGTATTGGAAATCCTTGGGAGATGCCTATGTCTAGCAGTCTTCTTGTGGCTGATACTAGGCTGATATGATGATCGGTACTAATAATAAATCTATAAGGGTCGGTCATGGAATAAGTCACAAAGATAAACTAAGAAACTAAAAACATGATACTGAAACTAAATTGTTGTTCCAAATTTTTTTTTTCTGTGTGTATACAAATTAATAAATTTTCCGAAACTTGGTAGATTAGCATTTAGGCGTACAGGACACAGAATAAGCTACTTATTTTGTTCTCCAGTTATGATAAGTCGTGGCCCCCATACACATGTACGCGAACGGAGTCGCGGGCACAGCTAATTATACTACGGTATAGAAATAGGGTATAGGCGCGAAAGACAATGAAGATATTATATGAAAAGCTAGTAGAAAGCAGGCAGTAAGCAGCCGCAGAACAGATGCCTTTAGGCAACTTGTAAAATCTGATAACAGAGTTGGCCTCAGTGATCAGATTTTACAATTACTGCCTGCAAAATTCTACCAGCTCTTCATTGTAATATGTATCGATAGATTGTCTCTTTTTTGGTAAATGACAAGCTTTTTTATCTTGGCTAATTTGCATGTGTTTCAAATAAGATTTTTAGATGAGAGATTGCGCACCACTTTTGTATAAATGTCCACTTTATTCTCGTTTGTACCTACGTGTTCTATTGAACAGTTCCATGGTAGTCCTTATGTTTTTTTTTTCTTACTAGACTTGTGAGGAGGAGTCCAGAAGAAATTTCTATTTATAAATAGAAATTCCTTCTGGACTTACTATTTATAAATTATTTATAAATAGAAAATCCTTCTGGACTACAATGTAGACTACATCAAAAATACATAGGTACATCCCATTAACAAATGCCTCGGACATCAGAGCTCGAGTCTTTTTCTGTGCTCGAGTCTTTTTTGTACTCTAGACCTTTGTTAAAATCAGTTGTTTGATGTTTTAAAATAGGTCAATCACAGAGGTCAATCAATTGATGTGGGACCACGCTTAGAAGTTTTGAATGGTTACGAGTAAAGAAAAGAAGGAGTAGATGTTAGCAGCTTTTTTCGCAATTTGACCCAAGCTTTTATTGAAAGCTCATGTGCATTATACCAGTCGAGGCTTTTTTAAAACTCGAGTCGCAGAAACATCGCGCTCGACTAGAGTATTTTGAGTAGCCTGATGTGTTCTTGTCTATACAAAGGTGAGTATGACTTCTGTATTTTTGGTATGGTATATAACCATGCACTTTAATATTTATTGAGCATACGTGTCGACAGCCGGATGCTTTTTGAAGCAAATTAATGTCACTGTTATGACCTATGGTTACGACCCGTTCGTAGAAGAATTGTGCGGTTATATGAGGTTGTTAAGAAATTTGCACAAAGTACACAAAGACCATATTAATAAAATTTTGTACTAAACATCTTTTTTTATCGTAAAAAGGTTTTATACGGCTGCTCAAAAGTTATAAGACCGAGTGTTAACACGAAACGCTTATCAGGTCACTCGTGTGTCTCTCACACACAGCCCATTTTGCTCCGAAACTACTGGGCCGATTAAGATGAAATGTAGTACTAATATATTTAGTCACATTACCAATTTAACTCATCATCATGTCTTTTTAGTCTCCACTCCAGGAGCATGACCCTCTTTGTACTACCGGATCCATACTTGGCCAGAACAGAGAGGGGATTTAGCCCACACTGTCCTCGCTGGCCAAACGGATTGGAGAGGTCTCATTGATGTTTATGAGCTTTGTTTAGCTTGTATTTCCTAAGTCGCCTCTTACGACATTCATGAGAAGACTAGGAGTGGTCCTATTCTACTATGCCGGAAACCACACGGCAGCACTAGGGCATGGAATACCGAAAAGATTTTCATACCGGTATTGATACCGGTATTGAAATTTCGAAAACCGGTATACCGGTAATTTCGGTATTTTTTTTAAATACTGGTAATTACTGTTTAAATTATATATATTGGTATATATTATTATATATACCAATAGCGATTGGTAAGTCTTGTTTCCGGAGAGCGATTAAAGTAGTTTCTAGGCTATGTGATAGAAACACTGAAACCTTTTATCAACTCCTCAGAAATCACAAAATGAATAAAGGTAATAAAGAATACTAAAAAAAAATGCGTTATTTGATCCAAGAATTATTTAAATTGTTTCCTTGGTACAAATATCTCAATCAAATATATATAAAAATTAGTTTTACTCTCTAATGATAAGAAAACACTTTGCCCTAAGGGTCTTAATGGAGAAATACAGACGGAAAACACGCCTCTCCACTTCCTGTTTCTGTATGTACGAGGGATGATCTGGTGGGCATTGAAGTATTGACATTATTTGCGACATGTACCGTGACTCCGATTCCAGAGTTAGGATTGCTGTTGGTGAACCGTCACAGTTGGAGTCCACCAAGGCTCGGTTCTCAGCTCCTTCTTGTTTAGTGCGATATTAGAAGAAGTGTCAAAACGCATCAGAAATACACATGAGCTTCCTCCGTGGCTGCTCATGCATGTATACTGACGATATCGCACTGGCAGATGCGGAAAGGGGAAGACGTGTGCGACGCGTGAATATGTGGAAGGAGTCTCTTGAGAACGGCGGCTTAAAACTAAATGTGGCGAAGACTGAGTACAGGGATTGCAACGTTACAGATTCCGTACCTTTACGCATAGGCGGAAACGTGGTCGAGCGTACTTACTAGTTTAAATACCTGGAATCTGGCCTTTACGCGTCCAGAGATATCAAAACTTGCATAATGTGACTAGTATCATTTGTGACCCAAAAATGTATTTTAAACTAAAAGGACATGAAATTTTAGACCTGTCCTCTTATATGGAAGTGAAGCACAGGCTACGTGAGCGACTCAAGAGGGAGATGCGTGTCACGGAAATGGATATGCAGCATTGGATGTGTAAAGTTTCGCGAAAGGGCCGCATAAGGAACTCACACAAATACAAATACAAATACAAATCTCTTTATTGCGGAACACAGCTTACAGAAGATGTTATATTTAAATGGGTGTCTCTGTGACCTGTCTTTAAAAGACGTACAATAATTAGTAGTCAACAAAATATAATTCTAGTCACAAACAATTAAGTAAATTCTAAAGTCAAAGATAAAATTGATAACTATTACATTTGCTATTCAAATAAAAATAAAACAATAAAATAAAACAATAAAAAATTCAATCTTATGTCAAAATATCATTTAAGTAATCTCCTACGCTATAATAACTCTTTTCGATTAATAACAATTTTAATTTCTTTTTAAATGTCATTATGTCCATAGTTTTGATATGATCCGGTAATTTATTAAATATAATGGGAGCCATACCAATTACACACATTCGCGGTAGCCTCCATGTCAGTCACATAGCAGGCAACTCTCCTGCAGGGCCGCCTACGCTGGTACAGTCATGTTTTGCGAAAACCAGGAAATTATATAGGGAACAATTGTCTGGCCATGTTGACCGAGTCCCGACAGAAGGGAGAAACCCAAGAAGTGCTGGGTTGATGTAATTGGGGAGGATATGCGTGCAATGGCCTCATAACATGCAGTTTCTTGAGTAGTTGATTTTGATGTGATATTTTTATAATCGAGATTATTCATAATTCATGCATATAAAAACTCATCAGCAGTATGAACAACACTATGAACCACCGAAATCGAACGTTCTTCATACCCTTGCAGAAATAAATCATATTTTTCGAAATACCGAAATACCGGTATTTTATCCTCAAATACCGGTATCAAAATACCGAAATTTTTACCGGTATACCGGTATCCATACCCTAGGCAGCACCAATTTAACTCAATATCTAAAAAATATAACATCACTAGTTCGCACGCAGCTTGGGATCTTTTTTGTGATGGATGGACTCAATGTGCTTCTCCGTACCCTGACAGCTTCCATGCAAAACATCATGATCGAATAATGGTTAGTGTGAAAATTTAACAGACTACTAGGTTACTTTTGCAGCATGGATAATAGGAAACTTCTCAATTTTTGAAAATTGTAGCGACTATTATTATTGGGAAAAGGAGCAGTTTATCTCTGCGCAAGTGAACCCATGACGGAAAGTTAGTAACTAAATAAATATACACGGTGAAATTTTCATCGTTCTGAACCCGTTGTGGGGTGAGTCGATATGAACAACTTTACTATGGGACCAATGCTGGGAACTCAAAAATGGGCAGTTTCATGTTTCATACAAAAAAATTCGCCCGGCTTGTCAGTTTGTATGGAAGCGTCAAAATTTTTTTTGTGTTCCCAGCATGGGTCCCATAGGAAAAGTTGTTCAAATCGACGAGCTGAATCATCCCTTTAAGGGTCCAGAACGATTAAAATTTCACCACGTATAATAAATATATACGGACAAATCACACAGATTGAGCTAGCTCCAAAGTAAGTTCGAGACTTTTGTTATGGGATACTAACTCAACGATACTATATTTTATAACAAATACATATATAGATAAACATTCAAGACTCAGACCAATCATAAAAGATCATTTTCCATCTTGACCTGACCGGGGATCGAACCCGGGCACCCTCTTGCCGCAGGCTGGCGTGTTAACCACTGCACCACGGAGCTGTCAAACTACCTAGTTAACATTAAGTTGCTTCAGTAATACTGCACATATCCGCTCCATACTTAATGCAACCAAGGCAAAGCCTCTATTAAAGGCTTGAACACACCAAACTAAAACTTTATAACTAGAAATTGGTATAGCGTTAGCGTCGTAAGTAAGTTAATAATTTACTTTTCTACAGAGA
This sequence comes from Elegia similella, assembly GCA_947532085.1. NCBI lineage: Eukaryota > Metazoa > Arthropoda > Insecta > Lepidoptera > Pyralidae > Elegia > Elegia similella. Next base: position 9,600,795 of record OX383933.1, read on the forward strand.
TCGCTCTATGTGGTTTGTTCTTACTCAATTCATAGTGCATAGAATATTACTTATTATTAAATATTACTTCAAAAAAAGGAGGTTCGTAATTCAACCCGCATGTAGGTATACTTGTATTAATACATGTTAGTATATGTTAGTCTTTACCGGCTTTTACGAGTAAGTGCGCCACACTGGTGTGATGTGACTGTGAGGAAAAATATTATTCTCTGTCACACTGGTATGACAATATGGTATGAGTGCGAGTAGGCACCTTAAATTTCATAAGTGAATAATTAATAATAATATTTCGATTGTATTTTGAATGTTGAACAGAGTATAATCCAATTTAGAGAACAGTGCATCTTCATGAAAATCAGTTTAGAACTGTTTGAAGAGAGATTAGTCGATTTATTCTGTAAATAATGACTTCTTGTCTATATCATTTCTATGTACTTATTTAATAATAATAACAGGGAAAACATAAAAACCTACAGCTTTATTTGCTACTCAATTTACCACAACTTGTAAAATTTGATGACAATAAAAAAAATTAATATATAGGGACATCCCAAAATCCAAAATCTATACTACGGCACCCTTCGGAGTCTTCTCGATCTGAAATTAACCTCATTGTTTTTCGCACCCCACGCATCCTCAACAGGTAATTTAATTACCGGTTTTACTACTAGTAGCAAGATTGGTAGTAACTGGGCAACAAAGGACCATGTGTTGGAAAACAGCTAGTACAGTTAGCCTAGTGTGAACGAAGCCTTATAACACAAGTTGGCGTCGCCGCTTTCGCTTTGTGTTGCACTCAATCCCGACACCCGTTTAATTATGAAGTTTCAAGTGTATAACGTATGTTACCAGTTTCATTACGAGTACGTGGTTTATGTGGGCTTCTAGGGGTTCTTTTTAGGGTTCCGAACCCATAGGATGCCAACGAGATCTTGTTATAATAAAATAAATAAATAAATATATACGGACAAATCACACAGATTGAGCTAGCCCCAAAGTAAATTCGAGACTTGTGTTATGGGATACAAACTCAACGATACTATATTTTATAACAAATACATAAATAGATACACATCCAAGACCCAGGCCAATCTGAAAAAGATCATTTTCCATCTTGACCTGGCCGGGGATCGAACCCGGGCACTCTCGTGTCAATAAAATCAAGATTACGGGATTAACGCGCGTTTTACTGGACTGCCATTCTTCAAGCTTGCTGCCCCAAGTTCGTCGCCTACAGGACCTATTTTGGAGCGTTTACAGTCCGCTTGCGTAAAGCTATTATTTGTTTGGTCCGTTCGGACGGTGCCGGTCCGTCCGTCTGTCACAGGGCTGTATCTTTTTAAACGAATAAGTCAACACTTGAATTTCTATGTCAGGGGTGTTATCCTCAACCGCTTGTCCAGTAGTTGCAGGTATGGGCATCGAGCACGCGCGCCCAGCCTCCCAAGCCACCACTTGCTTTTCCCTATTTTTTTCTAATTTCCCTTGTGAAATAGGATTTTATAACTCTTTCTTGAGTTACCACCGTTCTATCCACGGGCTCGTTTTTAGACGTTTTTAGTCGTTAAACCACGGTTTAACGACTAAAAAGCCTCACGAGGCGTGAACTCGAAGCTGGCATTCGCAACTACGGAACCTTATATTGCGTGTGGTCCGACACGCACTTGGCCGGTTTTTTCACTTATATGCCTACTCACACTTATAACGTGACTTTCTGGTCTTTCTACTCCGTAATACGTGATAATATGTATGTATGTAGGTATGAATACTATTTTATTTTAATTTCCACGCATTATTTGAGAAAAGCACTATACAAGCCTTGTCCGCAATCAGGTATTGATGGACTTGACAGACCCACTAATGCCACTTTTGCATTTGGCGGCTGCAGTAAGCAGTAATATACTATATCGAATCCGCCTTTGATATAGTATTTAAAACAGACTACATGACATTATGTATTAAAACGCGCTATATTTGCAATTTAATTACAGTGGCTACAACAGTTTCATATGTTCAGTACCCTCGATCCACTAAAATCCGATGTAAACATCCATTAGCTCTTACGATCCGCTTACGAGTCGGCACCGCGATAAGATTCCCGGAACTAAACTTCGCTGTTACTAATTTAACTCCGCGCTTAAAATCACGCGTCACGTAATAAACTTACAGAAAGCCATTTCTTGATAAAAAGAAAGTAAGCCAATTTTGAAAACAACAGATACATACATATTACCACATCTTTATCCCTTGCGCAGTTGACACAGCCTAAGGCCATAAGACTCGCTAGCCATGCTTAGCGTGTAGTGGCCGTAAATGTGAAAAAAAACCAGCCAAGTGCGAGTCCGACTCGCGCACGAAGGGTTCCGTACCATTCCATCCATCTATAATAAATTATATATGATGTAACAAAAAAAAAAAAATGCTTTTCGTAAATTTTCCTATAACCGTTTATTACATTGCTTTGTACCAAATTTTAAGATTCTGAATTCACGGGATGTACCCGGTTGTTTTGATGTCGAAAATTTGCGGCTTAAACGGCTGTATCTTTTGATTGTGTTGGGTTAGAAGTTTGATTTTTTTACAGCTTCAAGGGACAGCAGACCTAATTTTTTGATATGAATTTCAGCTTGATACCTTACTTACAGACAGACGGACATCAAAGTAATCCTTATAGGATCACTTTGATGACCTTATAGGATCCGTCTGTCTGTCGGGTTCCGTTTTTTTCCTGTTGAGGCAAAAAATAAAGATTGTTTTCTGCATTTTGATTAATTGCAAGAAATTAATTTGCATAAAGTGAATTGTATAAAATGCGTCAGATTTCGACGTTAATTCATTTCTTTTAGTTTCTGAGAAACACATTTATATAGCCATCCGATGACTACGTATCTTTAACAGTAGAACACCTCGTACTTTCCAAGTAAGGCTCTTAATATCTACACCAATCTCATACGTTTAATGGCTCTTACAAATCCGCCTACGAGTCGACATCGCGATAAGATTTCCGGAGTCAAACTTCGGCAGAAACTTTGCTGTTACTCATTTAACTCTAAATCCCTTTCTACATGTCCCCTTAGTTATAACGTTATCTGGGTAAACTAAATCCGAGTAAAACTATTTCAAATCAATATTTATTAATTTCAATATAACCTAAATTATTCGTGTAATTCCATATAAACTTCAACCCCTATTTCACCTCCTTAGGGGTTGAATTTCTAAAAATCCTTTCTTAGCAGATGCCTACGTCATAACATCTACCTGCATGCCAAATTTCAGTCCTATCCGTCCAGTGGTTTGGGCTGTGCGTTGATAGATCACTATGTCAGTCAGTCAGTCACTTTGAGTTATATATATTTCAAGATGTAAATTGATAAATTTAATTTTTATCATAATATTTTAAATCAAGTTACGAATCTGCCCCATGCTCTGTTAATTACTTCTATATATCTCTACTCTTAAATAATAAAAAAGAAGGAAAAACATCAAAAAATATCTCGAGTGGAAATTGCTACTTATGAACATTACTCTGTCCCGCTGGTTTATATTATAACCCAATTATTTTCAGAGGAACATGTGAATTCAGAGCTTTACTTTAGAAATCCTCCTTTTACCTAGAATTTACAGCACATTAACTCAAGACTGCAGACTCTGAAGGGATTACCATCAACGCTTCAAGTAAAGTTCTGGGCCGGATTTAGGGGACGGCAACCGGGGCTACAGCCCCGGGCCTCGACAAAGGGGCCCCCACAATACAGATTTCCGCAAAACATTTAAGCGTGGTTTATATAATATTATTTTAATCGCGGTAGACCCACGCTACCGGCAAAATGAATTGCTAGTAGCATGAATGGGCCGGATCGTCCGGGGAAGTACTCTCACAGAAAAACGACGCCTGAGTAGAAGCTTTACCGCTTCTTTGCATGGTTCACTATCCATTTGCATAAAAATAATAACCATAAAATATATTGGCATATGGTAAATTAGACTAATGATAATTATGCATAATTTTTTTATCCATAACAAATGTAGCATAATTGTCTTAATCATAAATAAAATTAGCATAATCATATTTCAGCATAACATTTTTATGCATAAATTTATAAAGGCATAATAGTATCAAATAATAATGAACATCGTCAAAATCATCTTACCCAGAATAAGTAACTCTGCTGGGGTCGCAGTTCAAACCTAACCTAACCTACTTTTCTGGTAGAAGCTCGTTTTTAATAGCGTTTCGTTTTCTGGTGGGGTCACAGTTCTAACTTAACCTAACCTAATTTTCTGGTAGCAGCTCGTTTTTAATGGTGTTTATTTTCTAGTGGGTTCACAGTTCTAACTTAACCTAACCTACTTTTGTGGTAGCAGCTCATTTTTAATAGCGTTTCGTTTTCTGGTGGGGTCATAGTTCTAACTTAACCTTACCTAATTTCCTGGTAGCAGCTCGTTTTTAATGGGGTTTATTTTCTAGTGGGTTCACAGTTCTAACTTAACCTAACCTACTTTTCTGGTAGCAGCTCATTTTTAATGGCGTTTCGTTTTGTGGTGGCGTCACAGTTCTAACTTAACCTAACCTACTTTTCTGGTAGCAGCTCGTTATTAATGGTGTTTCGTTTTCTGGTGGTGTCACAGTTCTAACTTAACCTAACCTACTTTTCTGGTAGCAGCTCGATTTTAATGGCGTTTCGTTTTCTAGTGGATAGAATTTTTTTTTTTAAGAAACAATATGAATATAGTTCGAAAATGGATTTTTTAAAAGCTATTGCTAATATTTTACACTTAAAGTAGAATACGTTACCTACCGAATTGTTATTTATACATATGCTATATAAAATTTGCGTGAAACTCATTAAAAAACTAAAATTTCTAAATTTTTTATTACTTCATACCTATTAGACTTTAGTAAAAATATACTATTATGCGACTGTACACTATGCCTAAAAACATTGTGCAAATTATGAGTATGCATAAATATATTAGACCTAAACATAATTATTCCAAAGTACATATGCTGCTAAAAATCAATTATGCCCAAGTATAATTATGCAAAAAAAAGTATGCCAAATTCATTGTGCCAAACCATTTTAGGAATAAATACATTAAGCTAACGAAAGGGATCCCTCTTTGCATCGTTCGGTGTGTGAGAGGGGATCCCTTTCGTTAGCATAATGTATTTATTCCTAAAATGGTTGGGCACAATGAATGTGGCATACTTTTTTTGGCATAATTATACTTGGGCATAATTGATTTTTAGCAGCATATGTACTTTGGAATAATTATATTTAGGTCTAATATATTTATGCATACTTATAATTTGCACAATGTTTTTAGGCATAGTGTACAGTCGCATAATAGTATATTTTTAGGTATAAAGTAATGAAAAATTTGAATATTTAGTTTTTTAATGAGTTTCATGCAAATTTTATACAGCATATGTATATATAACAATTCGTAACGTATTCTATTTTAAGAGTAAATTATTAGCAATAGCTTTTAATTAATTCATTTTCGAAGTATATTCATATTGTTTGTTTAAAATTCTTTCAATCCATTAGAAAACGAAACGCCGTTAAAAACGAGCTGCTACCAGAAAAGTAGGTTAGGTTAAGTTAGAAATGTGACCCCACCAGAAAACGAAACGCTACTAAAAACGAGCTGCTACCAGAAAAGTAGGTTAGGTTAAGTTAGAACTGTGACCCCACCAGAAAACGAAACGCTACTAAAAACGAGCTTCTACCAGAAAAGTAGGTTAGGTTAGGTTTGAACTGCGACCCCAGCAGAGTTACTTATTCTGCGTAAGATGATTATCACTATGTTCATTATTCTTTGATACTATTATGCCTTTATAAATTTATGATTATAAATGTTAGGCTGAAATATGATTATGCTAATTTTATTTATGATTAAGACAATTATGCTACATTTGTTATTGATAAAAATTATGCGTAATTATCATTAGTCTAATTTACCATATGCCAATATATTTTATGGTTATTATTTTTATGCAAATGGATAGTGAACCGTGTGAGAGAGCCGGAGGCCCATCCTTCCCCCTCCCTTCCCCATTTCCTTCCCCCAACTCCTTGAAAGCCGACTACGCACCTGTCACACCCCGGTGTTGCAGTTGTCCATGGGCGGTGTTCACTTACCATTCGATACCCGCTTGCTCGTTTGCCGTCCTATAAACATTAAAAAAAAATCTAATTCAGACTACTGAACACTAGTAAACAACTTTTCCTTTGATATTTTTTTTCACGTTTTACAATCTATATTTAGTTTCAAGATAAATTATTTGGAAAACTTTGCTGAAAAATCTTATCATTTGGAGAACTTGTTTGGAGAATAATTTACGGCCTAGGGGCCTCCACTTCTTTGTTGCCCCGTGGCCTCCAGACCTCTAAATCCGTTTTGGTGAAGTTTATTTTATTTTTTCGGCTCGTGGTTTAAAATTTTAATTGGTTCGCTCTAAGTTAAAAACCTCTCACGTCAATAGCAGTAAAATGTTATTCATTAAATCAACGGTTTTATAAAATGTAAAAATGTTTAACAAGATTTCAAATGTTTTCAGTTTCATCGTTAATTTTTCAGTTGAAGATACTTATTCGTAGCCATAACTGTTAATAGTGGCGCCTATTTTGCCGAAAGTGTCGTTACTCATTTAGCACCAACCAGAGGACACGTACAGGGTTGTAGTAGGTAGCTCTTGCGAAAGCTACTAACAGATTGTTCCCAAAAACAAAGAATGGAGAGCGGCAGCTGCTGGAATGTTTACCCAAGTTACAGACCCAATAGCTAAATCCAAGGGTTTTGATCTTCCTCGAAAGCTCTGGTGTAAATTAAACAGGTCATGGCCGCTGTAACTTCTTTCGGCATAAATGGGGCTAGCGCAATTTGGATCTGTGCGATTATGGTGAAGAAGCCCAAACCATAGATCATACAATACACAGGTGTCCAAACATTCATACTTAGGACCCATAGTAGCCATAACTGTTAATAGTAGCGCCTATTTTCGCCGAAAGTACATATTGTTACTCATTTAGCTCCACCCAGGAGACACATGCAAACCATTCGGAACTCGTAAATTAGATTTTTTGCTGTCCCGCAAAGCATAAGGATGTGATTCTGAATCTATATAAAAGGGTCTATCATAATAGACTTATCGTCTCATAACACCCAAACCGCTTAAGTTAAATAAAAATAAGCAATTAACATTACTTTTGCTCACCAAACAAAACGCACGAAATTAAAACAAATAAATTCTTACAAATTGCTTTACATAAAATGAGGTGATAATTGGAGTGGTATCTTTTATTAGCTTCATCGGCTTTATGGGCGAAATAATAAAATATCCGGACTTTTATTGCTTCTATAATACGATGAAAAATTCAGAAAACGGAATTGCTTTTAAGGAAAGCCGCGTACAGAGCTGAGGGATGGAGTAAAAATACAGACGCAGTGCTGCGAAAGTAAAAAAAAAAATCTCTACTGTCGGAAGTCGATCCGATCAATCAGGCGATAGCGTTTCTCAGTAATATGTCTTTGCTGCTTTGCCCTGTCAAGAATAGAAAGTAAAATGCTTGTTTATGTAATGTTCTGAAACCTGAGTCTGAATCACAGTACACACAAACATCAGCATTTTTTTGCTTATCTTCTATTGCAGCGCCCGTCAGGGTCATTAATTGGTTCCAATTTAAAAAAAATCTTTGTAACATTATCCTTTATTACTTCCAATACATTTTTGATTGAGTATCATGTATGAAACATCCAAATGTGTGCACAATTACATTCTCGGCGATATGGTGTGTATAGCCTGCGCTATAAATATGCTATCACGACAGCAATCATTAGTCCCGGCTATCATCATCATCTGACACCTGTGTTGGCCACATACACACAGGAAAATCAAACTGCCATTGTTTGTTTGTTTTTGTGTGTGTAGGTGGCCATCACTGGTGTCAGATATTGAACCCAGATCCTTTGGGTTTGCTGAGTGGCAACCATGCGCCAAGGGCACAAGAATATACTAAAGATGGGGTCAGAATTTACACGAGGCTTATAAGGAAGGTAGTGAATAATTCTTTTTTACAGTATGTAAAGAAAACCCGTAGGAAAAGTTGTTCATATCGACGGTCTGAATCACCCCTATCAAGGTTCGGACAGGGTGTTCTTTACATATTATATAGAGACAAACTACACACACTGACTGGCTTCCTTCTTTTGATTTTGCTGCACTGCAAACATTTACACATGATGAAATATATCAACTGCAATTGTAACAAATGAGATGTTTCGTTCTATATATTATTCTAGCGATCCATCAGAATCTCAATTCATGCCAAAAGCAACGCACCGCATTTGTATAAAGACTCGGTAATAGCTGCACTCGGTCTTAATTTTTATTTTTCTCGAGCTGTGGGCGAGACAATTGAGAAATTGTTGCACTGGAAGATGCAGGGTTCGTTTTGATAAAAATCGCAGACGTGACTTTTTACAAGGATGAGACAATCTTGTTGAAGTGCGCACTAGCAAATTGAACGTAACATAATATTTTATACAAATAGATAAAACTGAAGAAGATTATATGTAGTATAAGGAAATTGTTTTCTAGTTACGAGATCGGTTGTTCTCAAAGAAAATATAGCCTGCTGGGGTCTTACTTATCTGTTGCTCATTCACCAAAGATTACGATAAAGAGGTAGTCCTACTCAAACCTAGGTGGTAGTACTTAATTCTAGTGCGCCATCGCTTTACTTTACCGATGACAACCGCTCCCTCGTCCGATATATTATTATGTATTCCGACGTCCGCTATATTTCTCTAAGCTTCGATCAAATATAATGGTAGATTCACAGTGTCATACAAAATGAAGCCGAAATAATGTCCCCGAGCCAAAACATAATGCATACTTACAAAAAACAACAAAAACGGTACATACAGGTACATACTAAGTACACTCCATCATTCTTTTTCACTTTTGACGCGTAGTTTTTGCATCTTTTCACTGACCTTCGACATCGCGAAACGTGTGAGTTTTAGCGCGGTTTATTGAAACTGTGGACAAAACAGCTTTGAAACTCAATTAGTGCGCTGTTTTGCCGGTGCAACTTTTCGAGCGCGAATCGTGTTCTCTACCATTATATTTGATCGAAGTCTCTAAGCCTTCTATTAGCCTAGCCTACTACTATACAAATAAGGGTACTTTACCACTTTCGGTAAAGTAGATGTCTATACGTTAATGCTCTTGTTGTGTCCGGGACACCAAACTAATGTGCAGTATAAGGCCCGTAATTAGTGGTTACACTCGTTGCTTTGTCTCATTCACACATAAGACATTAAAGATGACTGAATAACCATGTTGGGTCTTCAGTACTCATCCTTTTGTATGAAGATACTTATTCGTAGCCATAATTGTTAATAGTAGCGCCTATTTTTGCCGTAAGTGTTGTTACTCATTTAGCACCACCCAGGGGACACGTACAGGGTTGTAGTAGGTAGCTCTTGCGAACACTACTAACAGATTGTCCCCCAATTAAATAAATGAATGGAGACCGGCGGCTGCTAAAATTTTTGCCCAAGTTACCGACCCAACAGCTAAACCCAGAGGTTTTGATCTTCCTCGAAAGCTCTGGTGTAAATTAAACAGGTCATGGCTTCTTTCGGCACAAATGGGGCTCGCGAGATTCGAATCTGTGCGATTGTGGTGAAGAAGCCCAAACCAAAGGTTATATAATACAGCGATGTCCGATACATTCGTAAACCCATAGAGGATATCTACAATCTTACTCAAGACTGAGACGCAGCAAAGTACCTAATAAAACTGAATATTGACTTATAAAATTAATGTATTCGCCTATTCCATAGACTGCCTGCCATACGGCTAAATAAAACATTTTTTTTTTAAAGATTTGGCTACGCATCAGCACCTCCTCTGGTGTTGCAGATGTACATGGGCGACGGTGACCACTTTCCATCAGGTGGCTCGTCTGCTCGTTTGCCGTCAAATATACATAAAATATAACAAACAATCAAAAGATACCTAATTTAATTAAATCTTAAGAAAACTTTATTAAATATATATTCTCTACTATCAGGTCTATGAAATAATATAAGTCATAGTCATAGCTATTCATATTTATTATCTAGACAGCCAATCCAGCCAGTAATACCAAAGAAGTGCGAACAGATTACACTAATAGCTTAAGGATTTAGTGGATCATCCGAAAAGATGGTTCGCAGGCTCGCATAAACCGGAAAAGTTGGATAATATCTGACACTCCCAAACTATTCATAAGAACTCTTTAAGATCAGCAAAAAAGTTTGCCAGCTATCCATAAATACCATCTACTAGGGGATTTGTGACTTTGATATCACATTATTATAGTCACAAATACCTTATTATATGAACTTAATACCAGTCATCGTCGAGATAGGTTATATGTTTGTCTGTAGTCAAATCTTGTGAATTTCATTTGAACCACTTCCCGGTTACCGATTGAGCTTATATTGTGCATGTATATGTAAATCGGATTTACAATATTATCGAATCGTTGCGCTGGTGGCCGTGGGAACTCTTACACTAAACAAGGTACAGTCGGGGGTAGATAAATTTGACCCCTTATAATTTAAAATCTGTTATAAGAAGGGTCAGTATTTTTTATGCAAATAAACTTAAATGTAATTTTTGCAAATAAACTTGTTAATTGTTCACATATTAATTTTAGTAGGTATAAAGTTTAGGAAATCGGATGTTTAGTTTAATTACACGATTTTTTTACAAACTTTCGTGCTTTAAGCACATAGTATATACATATATATACATACATATAAACGGGACTTAGCCCGAACCTGTTTATTATTTGTTTCCGTTGACGTTACATTGGAGTTACAGACAGTGGTCGCAACGAGACTGGAATCTGCGGTGTTATCTTATGTTTATAAATGCGGGTTAATAAATTTCATCTATATTAACGATCAGGGGTGTCATCCTCAACTACCTGTTCGGTGGATGCAGGTATGGCATCGGGCGTCGGCTCTCAAGCTGCTACTTCCTTTTTCTCCACTCATCCGAGTTATCGTATCCCAAAACCTTCATTCCCTTCCCATATCCAACAAATTCCTATCCTTCTCCAGCATATAATATATCCAATGGGCAGCAGCATCGGAAGCACAAGAAGTCCTCAAAACTGCGCTCGCCAACCCGCCTGCTAAGCGTGGTCAGTATGCCAATATCCTCCCATTTAGCGAAGTATCCAGGAGTGGACATTTACAGCTGGAATTATGATGATGATCATCATCATGGTGGCCTTTCTGTCATCCAATCTTGGATAGAGGCCTCTTCTTCCACTCTTGGCGATTTTGTGCCCGGCTCATCCAGTCTCGACCTCCGTGTCGTCGGATATCGTTCACCCATCGTTGTGGTGGTCTGCCGCGGCCTCTGGTGCTCTCTCTGGGTCTCCATTCAAGGACACGTCTTGTCCAGCGCCTCTGGTCCATTCTTGCAATGTGTCCTGCCCACAACCAGCAACTTATTGCTTTGGAATTATGATATTCAACACAAAATCCTATAGAAGTTCATAAAATGCTATTTATATTTCAAATAATTTCGATTCTGAATCAACTTGCCAATTTCCGCAGTCAATATGAAATCGAATATTAAACCTTCACAGCAAACACCCTTTGAGCCCATTATGAACATCTTTATGACGAAGGCTCTTAATTATAATACTTTATCAACGTTTTGATCAAACGAATCCTTTGTAATGGAGAAATGATTCTCTCCCAAATATTGATTATTTATTAAGATAAAACAATGAAAGTGAAATATTATAAAAGGATTTTTTTGAATAGGTACTAGTATTCGCCCACGGCTCTGTTCGTGTTGATGTTGATCCCGCGAGAACAGTACTTTTCTCGGGGATGAATGGTAGCCATGTGTTAGTCCAGGTAATTAACCTATATGTGTGCAAAATTTCGTCAAAATCCGTTCACCAGTTTCGGCGTAAGTGATGTTTTGAGAAAAATAAAAAAGACTTTTTTATTGTGAGTGCACTCACCTTTTTTACGTTGTAGGTACAAGATCAATTTTGAAAATCCGACATAACCGTTGTTGCAAAATTGAATTATTTTTAATGTTAGATACGTTTTATACTTTACAGTATGTGCAAGTAAAGTTAAATAAATACTTGTAATATAAAGCGCATGAAACAATTTTGTTGTTCCAATGAATCTCTCAAATTAAAGGGCAAAGTACCCGACAAGCGGCTGTTTGCGAGGAATCAATTGGTAGAATTCGCAATATTTTTCAGTTATAATATCTACTCGCTCATAATGGCTCTTCAGTTTGATTTATTCTTTCCCGGAAATTAAGGGAAGTGAATGGCGAATAAGAGATATTTATTACCGGGAGAATTGAATATTACCTATTGAGGATTAACGATATTACGATGTCGCAGGTAGGTAAATGAGATTTTTACTAAGGTATTATATTATATATCTCTATATATAAGTATAAATATTATAGAGATATATTAAATATATTTTGCTCTGTCCCTTGGCTAGTTTTTTGGACAAGGACAAGAGCAAAATGAAAGAGACTGACGGGCTGTGCCGACCCCACGTAATAGTGGGAGAAGGATAAAGAAGAAGAAGAAGAATTAAGAGATATATTAGTAGGCATTACATACAATAATTCATACATATTAGTGAGCCCCATATGCTTACCATAATTAAGAAGAGCTTAACCGGGAAGCAGAAGAGGAAGAGGCTCATTTTCATTTTGCTTTTCGCTTAATTTGTGTTTTTCATTTTACAAGTGCAAACAAAATTACCTTGGGTCTAGTAAAACTGCCTTGTGGGTCGTCGGTTTATAAATAATTATATATATTTAATTTTAGTTATTTAATCCCCTACGGGGTAGACAGAGCATGAGGCCATAAGACCCAAGCGTGTTAGTAACTCTTCCATGCTGGTCTGGGAGACAAGGAAAAACGTAGAATGTACCAGCTGTTTCTCTTCCCGCGCAGATCGTAAAATCCGAACGAGGGAACGGAAAAAATTCCGTGGAATCATGTTAATAGGCGATGCGGCTAGCAACCCATCACTATTTTGATTTCGTTTTTCACGTAATGCCCACCAACATGCTAAACGTGGCCTTCGGGTCTTATAGACCTAGGCTTTGTCTACCCCGCAAGGGAAAAAGACGTGATACTATGTATGTATGTGTTAGTAATAGAGAATATGTGAGATAGATTATTGCCTAGTCCAGCTACTACAGGAATATATGCAATGCAACTGGTATTTTCTACGTTTTCTTTTTATTTTCCCAGCACGGAAGATAATCTTCATTAACACAATTATACCTTGCTTTTAACTAAATATTTCATTTGCGAAAATGCCTCTTTCATCGCAAGTTAAAAGGATGTTGCTGTACGGAGCCACAGAGTGCGGCGACAAAAGCGCGCATCATCTTAATTAAATGGTACATTAGTACTCATTACGTGCGAGAGCATACGTGTCATAGTGTACCAGACATCTATACTATCTATGTATACCCAGCAGTTTCTTTATGTTTCTTTGTTTGTTTACTTTTGCTTTGCTTACGACGTGCGAGGTCGCGTTACATCGCGTTACACGGTGCGTTTGGAAGCGCGTGAAGCGTTTTTTTTAATTTACAGAGAGGCGTTCGAGTCCAGAATCACAGTCCTAGACATCAGCAATATATGCATTTACGGAGACGTGACGCATCGATGGAATTTAAATTCCGCCTTGGCCTACACTCTCCTCGCTGGCCAGAGGGTTTGGAGTTTCCTCTTACGACATCCATGGAAAGACTTGGTGGTCCTATTTTATTCTGCCGGAAACCACACGGCCCCATACTTCGCTATAGGTATATTTGAGGATTTTACACCAGGCGCCGCTACATGCGGCCCTCCGTAAATAAGGCCTAAGACATGGGTACAGATCTTACTTATCTTACTATATTATAAACGCGAAAGTCTTATAAGTATGTGTGGATGTAAGTGGGTTTCTTAATCACGCCTAAACGGCTGAACAGGTTTTGTATATAGATATGTTAACACAGGCTACCTTTCATCTCGGAAAAAATAATGCTTCCGCAGGACGGGATCTGACGTCAGCGGAGCTGCGGGCGACAGCTAGTATGATAAATATGATAGATATAGGTATCTTAAGAGTCGGCAACGCATCAGCACCTCCTCTGGTGTTACAGATGTCCATGGGCGACGGTGACCACTTTCCATCAGGTGGCTCGTTTGCTCGTTTGCCATCAAACGTTATCTCTTGGATAGGCATGTTACATCCTCGTCTTCATCGTCACTTAACATCAGGTGAGATGGGAGACAAATGCCTAATCCAATTTTTATAAAAAAAAAAATAAACAAAAAAAAATGGCTTAGATAAATTATTAAGTTTGAGCGCTGATATAGGATAACTTCGCGTTAATTAATCCTTAATATGAAAATAAAAACAAAGATAGCGAAGTATGTATCCGTATATGTCTTCGAATACTTTGAATGTTTTGCATCATTTCAACCAGCGTCGAGGTTTTACTTCTGTGCGTCAGCTAATTGCAGATGATCTTAAAGAAAGACGCAGGTTTTCTACATTAATCTTTGCAATTTCTAATATGATAAGTTACTGGGTACCATATTATTGTATAGCTGTTATCTAGCAATAGGTAGAAATCTTTTTTATTTTTTTAGACTTCAAGTAATCCACGAAAAAATTATACCTTTTGATATTTGGCTCAAAAAGTAACATCTCCAATCATAAACATGTGTAATATGTCTATTGTGTAGACATCCAGGGAATTCGGAGAATACGAGAATACCAACTGTACCAAAAACGACTGGACAAATAAACTTTCGTAAAAAAATATAGACTTCAAACTACTAAACTGATTTTGAAGAAAGTTAAAAGTTGTTTTTAAAGTCGGCTTGCGGACAATAATTTTACGTGATAACGGTGGAAGAGAGATAGATGCGTCACAAGCCAAAGGCTTAGGCCGATCGTGCGTCTCTATCGCTTGTTCCGCGCTCTCGCTTGCACACTGAACGTGACACTTTTTCGTGCATGCAGCCGACGTTCATCCATTCATAAGACATTATTACACCAAAAATGGATTTTTCAAGCCGGTTCATAAATTATAGAGAATTAACAACTTCTTTTTTGAAGTCGGTTAACAGTGTTTTACTGTAAATCGAAATCCCATTTTTTATCAAATCGCAAGCAATATTTCGCTTTCATAAAATAGGTTGGATTTAAAAAAGAAATAAAAAGAAACACGCCCCAATATCGTAACGCAGTAACGGTTTCAGGCTCCGTAATTTTATAGAATTAATTCACTCGCCTCCCCTCTTCGGGGCTAAAACAATTTCGGATAATTTGCCTTTGAATATCTTATCCAAATAATATTGTGCTATTATCGCCTTTTTATTAACGCCTGAGAGATGAGAACGCTCCTTTATAGATGCGTTTACATCGCCAATTTGCGTGAAAACAATATTTTTTGCTTAGCAAATTATGCACAAGGGCGGGATAACTAAACGCTTCTTAATTTCGAGAATTGGACCCTTGAGGAAGGAATTTGCAATAAAATTTTCATAATTTTATTTTTTCATAAGCATATTTTCTGTTATGTCATCAGTACCATTTTATAGTATTGTTTTAACTACAAAATAAGTGTTTTAAAAATCAATTGTGTGACAAAAAGGTAAGGTTTTTCTTTTTCATCTTGCATCATCGAGCCATTAGTGCGAGTTGGCACATATCCTCGGAATACTTAAAACAAGGCTTAAAAAAGCCAGAACCTTAATAGTTCTGAGCCCACATATCATTAATGACATCCGACTTTTGGCTTTAGAGGTAAACTCTGAATTTTAGCGGCAGCAACAAGATTTTTGGCGTAATAACGTCTTATAAATTGATGAACGCCAGCTGTACGCACGAAAAAGTGTCACGCTCAGAGTGCAAGCGAGAGCGATAGAGGCACGATTGATCAAAGCTTTTGACTTGTTACCATAGAGATAAGATACTTGTGACGCACCTATCTCTCTTCCACAGTTATTACGTAAAATTGTCATCCGTAGACTTTAGTTTTTTTTTTTTATTAAAAAAAACGTAGCACCTCGATATCGCGCTTTCTATTGATACAAAATGCGCCTTGCCAGCTCATCGGCACTCTCACTGCCCTCAACCCCGACGTGACCGGCCCCCAAACTAGTCTGTCTGTTGTGCCTGCCCAGTTGATTTCAGGCATTCACATCATTCAAGACCAATCTGGAATCGATTCTGACAGAGTTTTGTAAGAGTTTCTGTAAGAGTTGTCTGACGGTCATTTAGAATATAGATATGGTGATTAACCCTTGCTCTAAATTCATTTGGGCACAGACAGTTACCATATACGTTTCCGTTTGAAATACGGTAGCGGACTAACCCATGCATTGATACAGTTATTTGTCCACAGAGAAGATGTTCTTCCTGTTCCCTGATTACTCTTTGAGCCTTCAGTACACCAGATTGAGGATTTTCGTTCAGTTGCGGGCGACAGCTATATTATACAAGGTAAATTTAAATTAAGCGCAAATATTTTAATCACAAGCTAAAACAATGCTTTAGAAGCAAAATAAAAAATCGATATGCTAGTTTTCAAGGTATCTGGATCTGAACATTCAGAAAAACAGACGAAAAAAACACCCTGTGTACAAAAAAAACACTTTCTTGGCAAACAACTTTTTACTATTATCTATACTAAGTATGGATACTAAGTCACTGACTTAGATAATCAAAACAGCTGATCTATCGATTTTTATTAAAAAAAATAATATAACATAACAGCAAATACTTTTTTTTTGACCTTAAAATATTTACGCTTAATTTAAATGGACCTTGTATGTATATCCATAAACATAGCTCTTTCACTCTTGAGATGAACGTTCTTATACTTTGTCCATCCAAATGGTTTCCGCGCTTTGACAAAGCGAGACGCCGGCAGCCGCCAAAAGAAATGTCGGCGCCATCGGCATCTTCAAATACTCGGCACGCGTTGTACAGACGCAGGACAATCTGATACATCACGCGGAACGGCTGTTTAATTTTGCTACGCAGCGAATAAAGTACACGATTAAAAATGTTTTTCGTACTTGGGAAGATAAAGGCGGTTCTTAAATATTTGTTTAATTAATTTAATTTAAAAAAATGTACAAATTAAATAATTTTATTATTTTCATTTACTTTCCAAAATCTCTTGAGGGTGTACTGCAAACCATTTGGGCGGATACACTTTACTTGTTCATTGTCTACTAATAAAATGTATCTTATTTATTCTGATCTTATCAATACAGAAGAAATCAAGATAAGCAGACACGAAATGTTTACAGCCGGCGTCTTAAAAAATAGAGTTTCATTTTTCTCAAAGCTTAATTTGTTTGAGAAACAAAAGGCAAAAACAGTGCCTTTCTGCCAAGAAAACTTAATTAAATTCTTTTCTATTATGATTTTATCAAGAGCTGGTCATTTCAAAGCTTTGAATTGTTTTAGGGGGAAATAATATTTAGAATTCATTAACGAAAATTATTTTGGCAAATACTTCTATAAATGACTAAGTTAAACACATTAATTAAATATAAATCCAAAAGCTATGTACTGCTTGCAATAAATAATGTTCAATACCGTTTCCAGAAGCTTTCAACATTAATAAGCAGAACTCCGACGAACGAAATTTTCAAAAATGCTATATATGATTAAATATTATATTATCTTTTTGAAATATTAATAAAAAATAAATAAAATTAAAAAACTTTAATTATGAAAATGCTTAAAACTTAAAAAAGAACTAAATAAACTTAAAAATGCTAAATAAATAACTAAAATAACAGCTACTTGTACATTCCTATTCTCTTGAACTCTGCCTTCAACTTTTTGGCTTCATCGTACAATTTGACTTTTATATCTGGGTAGGCGGTGAGAAGATCCATCCAGTCTCGTAGTCTGAGAGATATTAGATCCACAACCTGTAAGATAATAGACTATTTTTACAAAAAATATATGATGAGGAAGAATGACGCAGACAAAAGGAGGCTTATACCCAACAGTGGGTCGAGAAAAGCTGACGATGATGATGATATGATTAGTCCGTCATTAGATAATCAAAATATAATGACTACCTACTTTTCTTCCGTTTATCCGAGTAAGTAGCATCTCAACAGGTGTTGAGATGGAATTAAGGTTAATGCCATCCCCAGACTCAACAAATTCCTTTCATTCCCAAGGTTAAAAATATTTCCGATGGGCAGCAGCGTCGGAAGCAACTGAAGACAAAGAAACTGTGCTCGTCAACCCCTCTGCCAAGCGTGATGAATATGGCAACATCATCCCATGGAACGAAGACTCCTTGGGAGACACCTTTGTCCAGCAATTGACTTGTAATGGCTGAAATTATTATGTTGATGTTGATTCACTGTTAATGTTGCGACTTTCTGGAAGGGTCACTGCATTCTCCGATCAACCCCAGAATCACAGCAAGGAAAAACAGTAAACACTCACCTGGATTCACGTTGAACAGGATTCTGGAAAAGGATTCGCTTGCGACAGGCCTCGTGGCGGCTGGTTCACGATCCTTGTGTTTGAGCTGTATTATTTTCTTACTGCCTACACTAGTGGTACAACATCACACACGCGCGATGAAGAATTTAGGGTTGTTTTCGGCCAGCGAAGCCCTTAGGGTCGTTATTTTTAGAAATTATATTAGCGCAAGGGACGCGCTCAACAAGACTCGCCTGCCATATTTTTTCGACTCGTATTTTCGGCCAATCACAGGCCGTCTTGGCAAAAAAGGAAGTATGTAGGGGGGAACGGAAGCAGAACACAGATAGGTAATTTTATTTGGATTTTAAAGTTAATGCTTACACATTCACGTAATCGTAAGATGTTCCAATGCTGTGCTTGCCGATTAGGTCCTTTTTCGGCCTCCTCAGAGCGATTTGCCGGTTGCATCTTTAACCACAGGCTCGTATTATGTCGTCATTTAATGACCTTGTTATGACACCCACCGACCAGGTGGTCGGATGTCCTGACTAAGACCGCAGAAAGATGCTGGATGGAGACCGCTTCCAACCGGTTGTATTGGAAATCCTTGGGGGACGCCTATGTCCAGTAGTGGACTTCTTGTGGCTTAAATAATGATGATGATACTATAAGTTTTTACAGCTGGCCGCCTGCCTGACGCCAACGTTCTCCAGAACTGCAGACAAATACCGATGAAAATAATCTACTAGTACTTTCCCGGGTTGGGAATTGAACCCAGTCTCTTGTGTAGCACTCTAGCGTGTTAACCACTGCGCCACGGTGGGCGTCTAAAACTTTAACTTTCAACCGGTCATATAAGATCATCATCATCATTTCATGTATGTAACACGGTCAATCGACAATGCACACCCCGGTGTCAGAGTTCTTCGGAACCGCGTCTCGGCCTCTAATGCGGATCCTTTAACGACTACCAGATGGCAGCCGGGACCAACGGCTTAAGGTGCCTTCCGAAGCACGGGATCATCTTTATTATCAGACAATCAGGTGATTAAAGCCTGCAATGTCCTAACCAACCTGGAAACAACTAAAAGTATGCTTCCCGTGGGAATCAAACCCATGACCCCTGGGTCTACAGGCAAATGCCTTAACCACTGGACCACGAATAGTCATATAAGATGAAAAAGTACTATGATACTAAGAACATAATTACCGTGCGTGATACATAGGTGTAGTGGAATCGGGTGCTTGGGAACAGTCCAGGGATAATGCCGAAATATCCATTCGTAGTGAGTAATGCGTACATCTTCCTTTCAACGCTGAAATAAACAATTCCACATTTTTGCAAGTCTATTACCATACCTGACCTAAACTGGCCCAATAGCGATTTCATCTGGGTTATACCTTCTAAAGTCGTATTATTTTCATTATTACGTACCATAGATTTAAAATAATGGCCAAGTGCGAATTAGACTCGCGCATGAACGATTCCATACCGTTGCCGTTATTTTTATTTCCGCTCCCTTGCTAATATGACTTACTGAAATATGTTTTTCTGCTATTGGTATTCTTTGTTATAACGGCAACAGAAATACATCATCTGTGAAAATTTCAACTGTCTCGCTATTACGGTTCATGAGCTACAGCCAGGTGACAGACGAACGGACAGACAGACAGACGTACAGCGGAGCCATATGAATAGGGTCGCGTTTTTACCCTTTGGGCACGGAACCCTAAAAATGCGTCTCTATGAAATACCAATAATGTAAAACTCAAATGGATGTTTTAACCCTTACAATTCATAAAGCCTTAGATCCTGCTGTCTAAGGATGGTCCACTTGGCAAAGGTCATGGTCAGAAGATCATCCTCAAACGCCTGTCCAGTGGTTGTGGCTATGGTATCTAGTACGCGCGCCTGACCTAGAGCTCTACTTATCCCCAATCCATCAGAGCAAGTAGCATCCCCAATACCTTTATCCCTTCTCATGCTTAAAGACGGTTTCGATGGGCAGCAGCTTCGAAACCAAGATAAGCCGAATAATCTGCGCTCACCAAGTCAAGCGTGGTGAGTATGACACCAAAAGAAAATGGTCCAACTTCCACCAATTATAATTAAGCACACCGCCCTATCTATTTTTTTATTTATTTTTGTCTATACTTACGTGAAATAGTTGGACCATTTCTCTATTTCACCTTCATGTATAAAGTATACCACAGAAGTTATATCACCCTCTTGAACTAAGCACTTTCCTGAAACAATCAAATATCAATTCATTATGAACGTATACATTTGCCTTCCACGTCTCTCTTTAGACAAATACTTCCTAAATGTTTGTCGAATTTACGGAGATCGACTGTTCAGACCCCTTTTTGTAACATTTTGAAAAGAAAATAAACAGAATAAGGTTACCTAGTTCACCCACTAGGTTTGTCAGACCTCAGTTGCAGGGAAACGCCGGTTGCTGACTGACCAACCTTTTTAATTATGGTAGAGCCACACCGACAAACTTCATTTTGCTAATAGCATGAATGTGAGCTCGTCTCAGGAAGTACCACACTCTCACAAAAAATCGACTTTTGAGTAGAAGCTTTACCGCTTCTATGCTTCGTTCGGTGAATGAGAGAGCCGGAGGCCCATCCGCTCACCCCCATGTCCTCCCCCAACTCCATGAAACGCCGGCAACGCTCTTGTCACAACCTGGTGTTGAAGTTATCCTGGGCAGTGTTGATCGATCACCATCAGGTGACTCGTTTACCGTACTACATATATCATTAAAAAAAACATCACTTTGGGAAATATGAAGATGTCTACAGGCCAGTAGACCTCTTGCTGCTCATATGATAAATAATTCTTGAATAACTCACCAGGAAATATCACACTTCGCTGAGCCCTAGCCACCAACTGTCTGGTGAAGTATTCCGGCAGCTGTCTAAACAGTGGCGGAGTCAGTATATGATGCATGTACAAAGCTACGAATATGTCCTCGCGGAGGCAAGTCGGTGCATGCATTGCCAGCTCTGGCATCCAGTTCCCTGTTAAAAAAGAATATCCTTACTAATATTAAAAATGCGAAATGAGTTTGTTTGTTTGTTTGTTACGCTTTCACGCCGTAACTACTGAACCGATCATCATGAAATTTTGCATACAAGTTCTCTGGAGTACGGAGAAGGACATAGGCTACCTTTTATCCCGGGAAAAAGTACTTTTCCCGAGGGATCGACATTGACGCGGGCGGAGCCGCGGGCGAAAGCTAGTTTATAATATTTTATCAATGATATAGTAGATATACTTTGACTGGGTGTATCACTATCAACATAGTATAAAACCAAATCGCCTCCCGCTGTCTGTCCCTATGTACATACGCGTATGCTTAGCTCTTTAAAATTAGGCAAAGAATTTTGATGCGGTTTTTTTTTAATAGATTAATTGGTGAGATTAGCCGTGTGGTATCCGGCAGAGTAGAATAGGACCACTCCAAGTCTTCCCGTGGATGTCGTAGAAGGCGACTTAGGAAATACAAGCTAAACAAAGCTTATAAACATCTAAGACACCTCTCCAACCCGTCTGGCCAGCGTGGAGAGTGTAGGTCAAGTCCTCTGGCTGCTCTGGCCAAGTATGGCCCTAGTAGTACAGAGAGGGTCGTGCTCCTGTAGTGGAGACTAAAAAGGACCTGATGATGATGATGATGATGATTTATATGTGTCAACCGTGCCAAGCCGGGACGGGTCGCTAATTGAGAAAATAATAATGGTATTTCAAAGGAATTTCAGAAAATATTCGGTTTCGATATTAGATGTAAATATTTTGGTTTAGTAAAATATAAACATACTTTTTGGCATAGAAATCAATGATCCAGCTCAATGCTTTTAGTAACCCCATTCTAAATTCCTTCGTTGATTGTACCTATCCAATTAAATAAGAAGCGTACAAGTTACCCGTGTAGATAAAATATCACTATTTACCCAAACTAGGAATCGAACCCAGAGTCCCTGCGTTAGCAGGTGTCCTTAAAAATTAAGGGATCCCCTTAATTTTATTTTATTTATTTATTTGTATCAGCAATATTAATCATTGCGCCACGAAGGTCTTTTCTTTAAAGATTATATCGATGTTGTAAATTTAAAAAGAAATCGCAATTTAACCCAACCTTTTTGTCTATTCCACAAATGTTTGGTATATTCGAGCACAGCTCTCAGCAGCGACGGAGCCAGTCCACTATGGTGAAGATATATGTTCAAGTTCCTGACGTTGTAGTCATACTGATAGAGCTCCCGATATTTTGTATAAATAAAGCCCATCGCATTACTCATCAACCATATGTCAATCAAATATATGATGACGTTAATAAAGACTTTATAGTAGACTTGAGCGACGGTCAATTGCATGACCTGAAACACATTTACCTATTCTTTTAACCGAACTTATGCTCTTTAGGCTGGATTCACAGCTATACGGCTTGCCCGTATAGGCTCCCGGAGCGGACACACTTGTGAGGCGCTAGAACATCGTTTCACAGTAATGCAGATGAACACGCTCCGGGTAGACCCCGTACAAAAGCACCCGCGTCTTACAAGGTCCCGGATCTCCTGCACAGCTATGAAATCAGCTGGTTTTACAGCTGTGCAGGAGATCCAGGTGGTTCAGCCGTGATACCGTGATACTAGACCCGTACGAGTCGCTTGCGTCGCGGTGCTCTGAACCGAGTGTTCAGTGCGATTGACCGTGTGAGATGCGGGTACCGTTGTACGGGCTCTACCCGGGGCTTGCTTCCTTTGAGTATAAATAAGTGTCTATCATCCTCTTTACAGTAAAATAGCGCCTCACGTGTGTCCTCTCCGGGAACCCATACGGCCAAGCTGCACGGATCACCCATGAATCCAGCCTTACACTCTACTATACGCATAATTTCCTTAGAATTCGGGACATATATAACGAGGGTTAACTTATACGGTTGACAGCTCCGTGGCGCAGTGGTTAACATGCCAGCCTGCGACACGGAGTGCCCGGGTTCGATCCCCGGCCAGGTCAAGATGGAAAATGATCTTTTTCAGATTGGCCTGGGTCTTGGATGTTTATCTATATATGTATTTGTTATAAAATATAGTATCGTTGAGTTAGTATCCCATAACACAAGTCTCGAACTTACCTTGGGGCTAGCTCAATCTGTGTGATTTGTCCGTATATATTTATTTATTTACGGTAATTAAACCATAATTCAGACAAAATAAAACGAAACATCGCTTTGTCGTCTTCTCAGCTTTGACATATTGACAATTTAAACTAAGTATATATTTAGTCCCCATTTTATAAAAAGACCAAAGTGATTAAATATTTAAGTATTATAGAGAGGAAATAGAAACCAAAATTCTAAACCGAGCGTTATTACTGAGAAAATAACTCGGTTCAGATCAGTGGCGAATGAACTTGAGGAATATCTGAGGTATTTTTATTGCATTTTTTCTAAAATATGGAGTTTAAAATTTTTATAAAGGCAACACAGACATCGGATCGCAATCAAATCGAACGTCTATTGAAAACTTTATTTATCCTGTTGTCGAAACTTTAGCCTTAGAAGAATAAGAACAATTAGGACTCACCGTATCCAGAACATTGTGAGTATGCAACAATATTATAAAAGTAATGGCCACTATGTAGTCATCCGACCAGTGTTTTGGGACAACGAAAGACACCATCCTCCCTCCATCAGCTTCAATAAAACTGCGTGTGATTCGGGCACAACCTAAAAATACATAGAAAAATGCTTTACGAGTATATTTGTTGTTACAGTCATTGAAATTTTTTTTAGGCCTAATGTTTCAATATTTTGGTTAAATTATTCACCACACTAGACGCGACTATTAGGGTGCATCTACACTGACGCGGAGTGGAACGGAGAGGAGCCGATTGGTCAATTCGGCTCCTCTCCGTTCCGCTCCGTGTCAGTGAAGTGAGTCAGACTCGAAATCATATTTGAGACTTGTGATTGGTCAATTCGGCTCATAACCAGGTCTGCGGAGACGCAGCCTTAGGTCTTACAACCTTAGCGTTTGTCTTCCCCGTAAGCGAATAAATACGTGAAAATTATGATTTTTTCAAAATATAAGACTGTTACCTCCTTTCCGTTGGTCAGCCATAACCCATTCGCTGTAATCAACAGTCCTGTTAACGCTATCAGGAAGGGGCGATAACGGCACCGGGAACTCTTCACCTAAAATAAAATTATCAATAAAGTCTGGTTTACTCGGACACTTATAATTGAAGAACGGGTGAACCGATTTTTATAATCTTTGATTACTTGGTTTTTTTATCTCCCTGATTATTCCTCCTATAACAGAATAACTATGTCCAGGTGAACTTCGTTTCGCTATTTTATTTCTCGCTCTTATATTTTAAATAAACAAATTTCACCCGGACAGCTTGTTTTATACAGCGTATAAATGTTACCCTCGACGTTCCCTGAAAGGGGCCACTCAGACCATCAATATGAACAACTTTTCCTATGGGATGCCGGGAACTCAAAAAAATAGACATTCCCATATAAAATGGCCGGGCGGCAAAACTGTTTTGTATGGAAATGTTTTTTTTTAGTTCCCGGCATCGAGGGTCAATTTACATGCTGTATAAAAATGGGTCACCTCGTCCCGCACTCACCTTGTAAATGGGCTCCTGACGAGTCCGAAACTATAGCCGGCAATCCGGACGATATACGTGAGTGCCCGTTTTTATACACGGTGAAATTTTAATCGTTTTGGACACTTAAAGGGGTGGCTCAGCCCGTCGATATGAACAACTTTTCCTATGGGTCCAATGCTGGAAACTGGAAAAAAATTACATTTCCATACAAAATCGTCCGGTCTGACTGGCATGTGTACGAAAATGACGATTTTTTTTGTTCTTAGCATTGGTCCCATAGAAATAGTTGTTCATATCGAAGGGCTGAATTTCCCCTACAAGGGAATGTCGGTGGATAATCTACTTTATCTCACGTAAGTTTTGAAACATTAAAAATACGACTGACCTGTGAAAAATATAGGCCGAGAAACTTCTGATTTGATGATTGGGTGACCAATCATCAAATCAGAAGTTTTAGTGGAATAAACTAACATACATACACGGACCCTGAAAACATTACAATCACATTTCGGACAGTCATGTGAAAAATATAGTAGCTTAGATTTCTCTTGATACTTAATTTTTCTCTGCTATTCTCTTCTCTCACTTAAACTTTTTTCTTCCGATCAAATGTAAAATATGCCTTGCTGTATGGGTGTGAATGCAATATAATATTACTCACCTCTACATCCGACGTAGATCCATCCACATGTCATAATATGAAGAAGCAATGTCAGAATTATAAAATTTAGCAGAAACGGAGCCAATTTGCTCTGAAACAAAAGTATGTATGCATGTATGTAAACTCTTTATTGCACATAAAAAAAGTTAATAACAAAAGGCAATTCTTAAACTAAACAAGTACAATGGCGGAATGATTCGCCTTCTCGTAGGTAATGTTGTTATTAGTTCGCCATCTTGACAATTATCTTCTTAAAAATTCTTATGTCGAATAAAGAGGTCGTCATCGCTATATTTTGATAAAGTAATTTCTATCAACTCAAACAGACTCAAACATTATTAAAAAAAACAAAATCCTACCCTAAAACCTCTACAAAAATGTTTATGAAAGTCGAAAAACAGCAACAATCTGGCAAGTCTGGAACACTGATATACCCATTTATCAGTCTGGAATGTCATCATTGGTACTACTATCGAAAATACATTCATGTACAGTCTCCAGTCCTTGAACAACCGCCAACCTATTCTTCTGTTCAGACATCTATCACCTACCACTGCCACTTCCAACTGAAATATGCAAACAAAGTTACATTCACATACATATTGGCTCTATGTGCGTCTGCTGGAGAGCAGCCTCACACCAGAGACAATATAATACTAACGTATAAACAATCAGCCTCATACAAAAATAATGGCCCAACTTAAGGCCTGTTAAAAGCATGTACAAAGTACCTGGCAAGTATGCCGGCAATACGTAGTAATTAGTTCCACTAACTACCACTATGGGCAAAGGCGAGGGCGCTGCAGTGCAACAGTTACAGACTTTTCCACCCGTCACTAGATGGCGTTAGACTAAACTTGGTAAAACCAAATATAAAAATGATGTTTAATATAACCCAAAAAGATTTTTTAATCTTAAGTAACATATTTTTCTAAATACGGATTTTATTTTTACATAATATGGTGGATACATAGTTTTAGACACACAACACAACACAATATAAAACGTAGGAACGTCGAGGGTCAATTTACACGCTGTATATCGTTTAAAAAAGAAAAAAATATATTTTTTAAAAATCATCATTCAACTATCTGTTGGACTATAATTTTAATATTATTATTTTTACCCAGCAGATGCAGTGCGGCGGAGGCGCGCCAGCAAAGAGACGCGCGCCGCATGATGGCACCAGGCGCACTACAAAAATCGACTTTATGCTACATACTATTAAGGTTAATATTCTGTTGTTTTGACTCTGCGCCTCTTGTGGCGCTCCTCCGCCGCACTGCATCTGTTAGTTTCTTGCTTTATAAACATGACTCTTTTATGCTAGTGTTTAACAAACTTCGTTAAAGGAGGAGGTGTCTCAATTCAATCGGGTATATATTTTATGTTAATTCTTTGTGATTATAAAGTAAAACTAAAATAATACTCACGGTAAAATATTCGCTAATAGTATGCATCAAATGTACGATGTCATACAGCATGAGGCACCACATTAAAATATCCGCAGTATCAGATGGTACAACACTAAGGAGCGCGGTAATAAAAGCGGTTGCAGCAGGGCCGAATAGCCATATTACGTAAAGCCATTTGGTGTACCAGGAACGCCTACGGGCCTCCTCTGGTACTGCCATCCACTGGAAAAATAATGTGAAACAGATATTTTAATAGAGGCCAAACAATATCGTTAAACCAAATAAACATAAATATATAGGGACATATCACACAAATTGAGCTAGCCCTACGGTAAGTTGTGAACTTGTGTTGTCGTGAGATATATTTTATAATCGATACTTATAATTAAATTATATAGATAAACATCCAAGACCCAGGTCACTCTAAAAAAGATCGATTTCTATATTGACCTGGCCGGGGATCGAACTCTGGAACCCTCGTGTCGCAGGCTGGCGCTGGCGTGTTAACCACTGCGCACGGAGCTCGCCTAATAAATAAATAAGTTAAAGGTAAAAAAAGTAAGTTAGCCGAGCCCGATCGTCCATGTAGGTGTGAGCATTATAAGCGCTTACGTATGTTAAGCAACTCAGGGGGCGGTTCCTATTGGGATGGGTGACCGCGAGTAGCATAAAATATGTACGACTCCTCCGTGCTTCAGAAGGCCTAAGCCTAAGCCTTATGAAAGTCGACGTCTGACTAGAAGCTTTACCGCTTCTATGCTTCGATCGGTGAGTGAGAGAGCCGGAGGCCCCTCCTTCCCCCTCCCCCCCCCATTTCCTTCCCCCAACTCCTTGAAAGGCTGACAACGCACCTGCCACACCCTGGTGTTGCAGTTGTCCATGGGCGGCAGTGATCACTTACCATCAGGTGACCCGCTTGCTCGTTTGCCGTCCTATAACATAAAAAAAATAAGCCATTGGTCCTGGCAGTCGTTAAGCTATGTTAGAAGCCTTTGTAAAGCTAAAATAATTTAACACCAGTTTTGGCCACTTACACACACGAAAAGCAAACAATTTGTTAGCACCCGTGGCGGGGCAACCAACAAATTGGCGTCACTGCTGTCCCCCGATAACGTATCATCTAACGCCGTTTTTTTTTTTTATCTATGTTTTATTTAATTACGAAAGAAATAAGACTAGGACTTCTTAAAATAACTTACTGGCATCCTTATCGTTTTTCGACCTCTCAAAATATACTTGATGGAGTTGTCAGGACTCTCACGGTAGGGTTTTTTTGTAGCCATAAAATCATTTTTTGATTGGGGATTGTGAATAATATGTTCCCTTGCCTTAAAATAACGAAAGCTTTTTACAAAGGGATAAGAATTATTAGACATAGACATCCTGTAATTTGTACTACAAGACACACATATTACAAAAATATATCAACAAAAAAAAAAGAATACACACATACAAGGTGAAATTTTGATTGTTCTGAACGCCCGGTCCATAGATATTGGTGTGCAAGGATCGACCTAAATTAAACACATAATTTTGATGTATTTAATTAATTCAGCGCATACTACTAGTGATTTGAATTCAAACACGTCAATTTCCACAATAGGCTAGTTTCCTGGGTCGTAATAAGTAGTAGTTAGTCCGTCAGTTAGATAATCAAAAAATATTGGACACGTATTTTTTCTTTTGTCAAATAAATAATAAAGATAAAGCGCGTCAAAGTTCAGGAGTGGGGGCTCGTGACGTCTAAGTTTGCTAAAAATTGTAGCAAACTATGACGTCACACGGAACTTCAAAGGGCTATATCTTTATCATTTTTTGTTAAAAGAAAAAATACGTGTCCAATATTTTTTGAATATCTAACTGACGGACTAATTATATTTTTTTAGGAAACTAGCCTATTTCGTGCAGTACCGTCTTAAATACTACGACTACTTAGTACGACAATAATTTTACGTGATAACGATGGAAAAGAGCTAGATACCTCTCAAGACGAACGCTTAGGCCTGTCGTGCCTCTCTATCGCTTGTTCCGCGCTATCGCTTGCACACTTTTTTGTACGTGCAACCGGCGTTCATCGATTTATAAGACACTAGCTTTCGCCCGCGGCTCCGCCCGCGTCAATGTCGATCCCTCGGGATTTGTACTTTTTCCCGGGATAAAAGGTAGCCTATGTCCTTCTCCATACTCCAGAGAACTTGTATGCAAAATTTCATGATGATCGGTTCAGTAGTTACGGCGTGAAAGCGTAACAAACAAACAAACAAACTCACTTTCGCATTTATAATATTAGTAAGGATAAGGATAAGGAAGTAAGGATAAGGATTATTACGTCAAAAATTAACATTTTCGCGCTTGATGAATGTGTTTTGTAAGTAAATGTTATGCTTCTTTATTTAAATTCCCGTGCATTATTTAAAAAAAGTACTATACAAGCCTTGGTCGCAATGAAACATTTGACGGACTCAAGTGACGTGGTGCTTCAGCTTCGCCTCTGCCCACATTTTCACTTTCGTCCATCAATGCCTATTTTGCCGGCCACTGCAGTAATATACTATTATTAATTTCGTAAATCTCACGTCTTCTGTAAGGACTTGGTCGAATTCTTGAATAGACATGTACAGCACATCAGTGTAGCCATCTGCAAAAGCAGTTGATTTAACTGGGCGTGGCATGGCGCCAGTCAGTTGACCGAAGATTGAGCCCTGGAGAGATGAGGATGATCAGTGAACGTTCGTTGGACTATAAATACTAGTAATAGTAATATTAGGTATCTCATATTTTTGGAAAACAAAGAAAAAAGTAACATTGGGAAAATGTTCACGCTGAAAAGTCCAAGTAGTTATCCGAAGAAAACCATCCGTTCTTGGACTGTTTATAAAAATATTGTTGATGAAATAAAAATATATTAGCACACATAATTTATCACAGTAGGTATTTTCTCAATAATTTTGTCTGCTGCACCATGCTTGTCTGGGAGAAAAGAAAAACGTAGAATCTTCTCTTCCCGCGCAGATCGTAAAACCCGATATAAAATTTGTGGAATCATGTTAGTAGGCGATGCGGCTAGCGACCCTTCATTATTTGATTTCGTTTTCCACTTAATGCCCACCAACACGCTAAACGTGGCCTTCAGGTCTTATAAACCTATATAGGCTCTGTCTACCCCGTAAGAGAAACAGACGTGATACTATCTGTGTATGTATGTTAATTTAAAAATGAATTTAGCTACGTTTTAGTATAGAGTAAATTTTAGTATAGTGCACCACACAGAACAACAAACACAGAAGTTTTATCACGCGTGATTTCTAGAAACCCGCAGCGTCGCCTTATTTCAAGCATACTACTAACGCAACACAATTGAGTAGAAACTCCTCCTTTGGTCAAAGTTTCTCTAGGACTTCTCACTTTACATGTTAGAATAGCACACGTTGCCATTTTTCTATTTATTTTTTCACGTAAATCTCACTTTTGTTCCTGTGACTATCGCGGGAAAACTGCTCAGGTGATACAAGTGAGCTAACCTCACCGCGTGCCACGCCGCCCTTGCCATTTTTAATGTCTTTGTTGTTCTGTGCATCATGGCACGTGCGACAACGTTTATCGACTATCGCCATCTTGTTTACCGTAACATCCAAGAGCGAGATGTGGATAGTTTATTGAGCGATATAAACGGCATCGCGGGCACCATGCTACGCTACGGGTGTAAAGAATCAAATTTACATGAATATTCGGGTGCCTATTCGTTTCAATTTAAAAAAGGTAGAGAGTAGTGACATTCGAGAGAGGGTCATGCTCCTGCAGTGGAGACTAAAAATACCTGATGATAATGATGATGAAATAGTAGTGACTGGCACTTTCTTATAATTTAAAATCAACATAATATACCTTTGACAAAATAGCTATCTTCTCATCGTTCTGCATAATGACTACCCTCCCTCTGTGGACTATGAAGATACGCGGCAATAGATCCATTTCTCTCATAATTTGCTCGTTCGGTAAAAAATACATCTCCGAGCTGAGACTAGCCATCTGTCGTTCGAACTGCTCGCCTCCTTCTAGCAGAGTGTCGAGAGCCGTAAATGTGCTAAAAGAAACGCTTTATTTAAACCTATTTGTTTAAGTTTTAAACTTAACCAAGTGGTAGCCTAGAATCGGTGAAAGAAGCGTCGGACGTCCCCCGATGAGTTGGGTTGACGATATAGTCAAAATAACGGATCGCTCCAGGATGAGATCAACACGGGACCGAGACGGATGTCGGAAGGGAAGAGAGGCCTATGCTCAGCAGTGAGCGGAAAATGAGCTGAGATGATGATGCTTAAGTTTTTGTATGCCCCTGATGTGCCCATACCTAGTGATATGGGCACATCAGGGGCATACAAAAACTGTCTAGTGGGCTTAGTTTATGAAGACGCTTTTTATCACGAATTGTATATCCACTTTTTTCTACTTGATCGAAGTGATCACCGTAGAAAACTGAGTTACGATGCTATAAACATATCATATATTCTGATTATAATACCTTTCATAGAAGAAGTAACTGAGATCTTGCCTCAACACCACTCCAATACGTTCAAACATCAAGGTATGTATGTTTATGCCTTTCGTTCTGAAAAATAAGTTTATGAGGTTGTCTTTATAGTAGTACATTACTCTCAACATTCCATACTTTTCGTCGAAATGGTTCCATCTGATTCGATTATTGGATTTGGGAAAGGATTAAAGGTATTCGGATACTACTTAATCGGATAATAGAAAATAATACTTAAACAGCCTCCGTGGTCCAGTGGTTAATGCGTTTGCCTGTTGACCCGGGGGTCGTGGGTTCGATTCCCACCGAAAGCATACTTTGTTTTAGTTGTTTCCAGTTTGGTTAGAACATTGTAGGCTTGAATCACGTGATTGTCTGATAATAAAGATGATTCCGTGCTTCGGAAGGCACGTTAAGGCGGTGGTCCCGGCTGCCATCTGGTAGTCGTTAAAGGAACCACGTCAGAGGCCGAGAGGCGGTTCCGAAGAACTCTATACACCAGGGTGTGCATGGTCGATTGACCGTGACACCTACTCGAAATGATGATGATGATGACTTAATCAGATGGATGCCATACCTGCAACCGCAGGCCAAGCAGTTGAGGCTGACACACCTGACCTGCGCTGTGTAATAAATAAATAAATATATATATACGGACAAATCACACAGATTGAGCTAGCCCCAAAGTAAGTTCGAGACTTGTGTTATGGGTTACTAACTCAACAATACTATATTTTATAACAAATACATATATAGATAAACATCCAAGACCCAGGCCAATCTGAAAAAGATCATTTTCCATCTTGACCTGGCCGGGGATCGAACCCGGTCACTCCGTGTCGCAGGCTGGCGTGTTGACCGCTGCGCCACGGAGCTAGTAATCATTGTACATAATGGAGCTGTTTGCGGAAACAATACCAATATAAACAGGACTAACATGATACTATAGGGACGATTTTCTATTTACCTTATCCACCAGTAACTGAAGTGTGCCATAGTTTGATCAATAAGTTTACTATCAACTCTTTCTGCCTTCAAAAACTTTCGTAACTGCTCAAAACTATGTTGAAATAAAGAATCACTTCTGGATACTAACACCAACAGTGTCATACAGTGAGATACAAAATACCTACAAACAAGTTTTAAAAAAACATATCAACACAACTGCCCTATCTAAAAAATATATAGCCCATGTCACTCAGAATAATACAAGGATTCTAATGACATTACACAATAATTCCTTTAGGTATTTAGAAGTTTTGGTGGAATTAAGAAACTTGTATACAAACATACATGAACTCCAAAAGCATATCGCTTCTTTTTAGGCAGTGATGAAAAAGTTCTTTGAGCTGTACGAGTAGACCTCGGAAATCTTACCCCAGCGAACTCACAATGATCATAAGCGCCATAGACCCTAATAGCGTTTAGATTCTTTATGACAAAAAACATGAATATATTTTTATGTAATTATCGAAGGCAAATGGTTAAGAAATGCGATGTGGAGGAAAAAATATCCGGACAGTGAGTAAATAAATATACAGGGACAAAACATCCAAATTGAGCTAGTATAGTCCCACAGTAAGCTGTGAACTTGTGTCGTGGGATACTGACTTAGACCCTAGTCAATCTAAAAAAGATTATCTTCCGTCTTGTTCTAGCTGAAATTTGAACCCGAGACTCCACGATTCAAACCCACATGCGGTAATACTAAGCCACAGTTCTACACTCTCTCTCTCAGTTGACTAGCTCTGTGGCGCAGCGGTCAACATGCCAGCCTGCGATGCGGAGTGACCGGGTTCGATCCCCGGCCAGGTCAAGATGGAAAATGATCTTTTTCAGATTGGCCTGGGTCTTGGATGTGTATCTATATATGTATTTGTTATAAAATATGGTATCGTTGAGTTAGTATCCCATAACACAAGTCTCGAACTTACTTTGGGCCTAGCTCAATCTGTGTGATTTTTCCATATATATTATTTATATTATACCTTTTATTTATTACAGATGAATAAATCAATTTTAAAATTTACATTTTAAAATTGATGCTGACACTTCATTATCGTATTAAAGTGAACAATAATACCGTATTAAAGTGTTTAAATGCGTTACAATCGCAAAAACATTAGAAACCATCAATTTTAAAAGTTAATTCTTTTAACTTTCAGACTTGCTATTGAAAATCCTATGAAAGATTGCAATTTTTTGCTTTATAACTTTAAAATTATTCGTAACGAAGCAGAGCACACAAGAATATTCTTTTTATCATCAGGGAAATATAAAGTAAATCTTACCAGTATACTACTCCTAGAAGAAATAAACTGAATCCAACGACCACATATCCCTTTTCTGTTACTCGAAACTTGCCATAATTCATATTCAAGAGACCAGACTGGGCCAGATTTATGCTTTGGACAAATATCTGAAAATATTTCATAGTTATCTAGTACTTAAAACGAAAAATATAGTTCTTGGTTATTCGCAAAAGTCTAAAGCGTATTCTTGAAGACTTGTCTCATGTAGATCCGCGCATACCTCCCTATTTACCATATACCACGGGCAAAGGTATATCCTTTCTTATAATAAGTTAGAAATAATTATATATGAACCATAAACCATCACCTAAACGACATTTTATACTTTCGTCTCACATACATGATTTTAATAAATATATCAAAGTAAAGAGAGTTAGGGCCCGATTTCATTATGATACCAAGGTGGTGCCATTAATGAATAGATCTATATACTAATGTATAGATCTATATGGAAGCTACTTTAATCTAATCCATCATTGCTTGGTAGCATCGCCAGTGTCATGAGGGTTACTTGAATCGCAGCCACAGTTGACAAAGTTGTTCATATCAACGGGCTGAATCACCCTTTCAAAGATTGGACAGGGATTTCTTTAAATATACTTAGTAGCCTTCAAAGAACCTACTAAATCTACTAAGCCACAGGTGGTAATTTGACGTCTACTAGTCTTAACTTAAGGGTTCCGATTTTTCCTTTTGAGGTACGGAACCCTAAAAAGAAAATAACAACTATTTTATTACCATATGCAATTGGTCAACTGATAATTTGTTATCTAGCTTGATGTACTTGGGCATCCAACAGGACTTGAGTCGTGTCATATTGACCAAGTAGCCCTCTTCGTTGTAATGAAATGCCACGCAGAAGTTCACGAGGAAGTGACTACCAGCTAACATTGCTAATATTGTAACTAGTTGCCATTTCAAAACCTGTAATTAATCAATATTGTATGTAATTATTTCTATTTATTATTAATATTACACGTAAAAGATGGTATGGACATGTAATGCATCGACCACCAGACCACATGACGCGAAGAGTACTCGACATGAGCCGGCCATGACAAGTACTAAGTATAAGGAGGGATATGAAGCGAACACAGCTTACGCCTGACCTGGCCCAGGACCGAGTAACCTGGAGAAGATCAACTAGGATAGCCGACCCCAAATAATGAGACTGAGGCTAGGAAAAGAGAGAGAGATTACACGTAAAAGATCTAAAGACTAGAAGGGAAAACCAAGAACCGGTTTGATATTGTAAATGATGATATTCGCACAAGCAAGGATGTGAAGTCGCGAAAAATGCTGAAAAGCGTACCCTGAGTCTCCAAAGGATATCCTATGACCTTAGTTTATTTTTCGTGTACATGAGCGGCTAAAACTAGTCTTACATCTTTCAAGCTGCTCAGTGGTGACAGCCAGGACCAATGGCAATATCATAGTTAAGGATGTTTGTTAAAATGACAGAAAATAGGTACAC
The DNA here is from genome assembly GCA_947532085.1 of Elegia similella. Taxonomy (NCBI): domain Eukaryota; kingdom Metazoa; phylum Arthropoda; class Insecta; order Lepidoptera; family Pyralidae; genus Elegia; species Elegia similella. Next base: position 9,636,356 of record OX383933.1, read on the forward strand.
TAGATGCTCAGGGGTGTCATCCTCAACTGTCTGTCCGGTAGTTGCAGGTATGACATCGGGTATGCGCGGCCGGACACTCGAGCTGCTACTTGCTCTTCTCCCATTCATCCGAGTGAGTACTATCCCATACCTATGATTCCCTTCTATAATCCAACGAATTCCTATCCTTCCCCAGCTTCAACATTCTTGCGATGGACAGCAGCATCGGAAGCACAAGAAGCCAAAGAAATTGCGCTCGCCAATCCGCCTGTCAAACGTGGTGAGTATAGAAATATCCTCCCATGGAACGAAGAATCCTTGGGAGAAGCCCATGTCCAGCAGTGGACTTTTTGTGGTTGGAATGATGGCGATGAGGTGAACTAGAAATATAGCGGTATTTTTCTAAGAACTTACTTTAATAACAACACAAATCACTGAAGGTCTATCAGCCAAATAATCCAAATATCCTGTTAAAATATAGATATGAGCAAACTCCATGGCAGTGTTGATAAGTTTTAGAGAACTGTGTGAAAAATCTTCCTCCAAAATCAATGTTAATACTGTTTCCCAAGGCAGAGCGCCGATGACATCCATAAGGAACCCACGGGATAGGTAGTGCGTCATGATTTTTAGTTTTGAGGTTACCAGGGTACCTCTTTCGTCGTAGTAAGCCAACTGCACATAAAAAGAAGAACAAAGTATGTAGGTTATCCTAAAGAAGAAATAAGTTATACATATAATTTAGATTTCGGACTTTAAACCTTGGAATACGAGTATTTTACGGTTCCGAAAAATATTGCTTTTTATTTTACATTAGGTTATCATACAAATTAACCGGGCTGCCGAACATTTGTTTGAAAATGACAATTTTTTTTAGTTTCCAGCTTTGATCCCATAGGAAGTTGGTTGTTCATATCGACGGTCTGATTCACCCCTCCAGGGATCGGACAGAAATTTGTTTTATAGTCTTTCATATAAAAAAAACGGCTTCAAACTACTGAACCGATTTTGATGAAATTTGAAGGGTCGACTAATCGGATGCATATCCATTCAAGTATTTTTTTTCAAATCTATTCATAAATGACGCACTGAGGGAACAAGCATTAAAAAACATACTAATAAATTGGTAAACTCCTCTTTTTTTTAAGGCGGTTAAAAAATACCGATAACAAGCAAACCTATATAAATTGTGCTTGGCTTTACCCATTCCCAAGTTTGAGTTCCTATAACTGCAATATTTGACAAATAACTATAATGAACTTTAATTTTATCAGTAGTGTATTAGTATTTAAGGATGCAAAAATCGCTCGAATACGAATGCTTCTTTCAAAAATAGTACCCCGGCCACATCTCTAAGGCACGGTGCCGTCACCCTTGACCGTCACACCGAGCCGGGGCACGGTACGGCGGTATATCGTTTACATTAGCCCAAGCCGTAACTTTACTTACAAAGAGCTTCATTACAATATCAAACAAGGCTACAATATTACACAAATCGTGTACTATGTTGAGATGCATTCTGAAAAGAGCTCCACCGCCACCTAAAACAAAAGATAAGTAATAATAAATAAATAAATATATACGGGCAAATCACACAGATTAAGCCCCAAAGTAAGTTCGAGAATTGTGTTATGGGATGCTAACTCAACGATACTATATTTTATAACAAATACATATAAGACCCAGTCCAATCCGAAAAAGATTATTTTCCATCTTGACCTGGCCGGGGATCGAACCCGGGCGCTCTTGTGTCGCAGGCTGGCGTGTTGACCGCTGCGCCACGGAGCTAGCTAGAATACATAGTAGTATAGTAATAATAAAATATCGCTGAGCCAAGGAAGTAAACGCCTATGATGCCACGGCTCCTCGTGCCGTTTTTCGGCGGGCCATCACTGAATGTCAAGGGGCACCGTACAATTGACCGGTAGGCTATCACCATAGAAAGAAACAGCACTAGGTATTGATAACGGCAACAGGAAGACGCTTGAAATATTCACAGAATATTAAATTATATATTTACTTTAATAATAAATAATTAAACTGATATAAAATTAATATTTAAGGGGGCCTCTCATGCAACATGATTTTTTACCGGTTTTATAGATAATGATACGGAACCCTTTGTGCGCGAGTCCGGCTCGCACTTGGCCAGTTTATTCAGACTACTTAGTTCATACTTACACGTTATCTTTGCCGTCTTATTATTGAACAAATAGTTCGGATAAAAGGGATACTAAAACGAAATACCTTGTAATGATGACGCTACGACTGCTATCAAAACAGATAATGCTCTAAATGGCATCCAAAACTTCATAAATCTGAAAATAAACACGCATCGATCTTAAAATTATTTCTTTTCCTTCTTGTCGTGTCGAAATGGTTTCCTTTAGATATCTTTTGACCAATATTTTGCCTCGCTAATCGACCTATCGTTATCTTCAATGAAAAATATAAATATATACGGACAAATCACACAGATTGAGCTAGCGCCAAAGTAAATTCGAGACTTGTGTTATGGGATACTAACCTTAACGATACTATACATATTTTATAACAAATACATATATAGATAAACATCCAAGACCCAGGCCAATCTGAAAAAGATCATTTCCATCTTGACATAACCGGGGATCGAGCCCGGGGCCCTCGTGTCGCAGGCTGGCGTGTTAACCACTGCGCCACGGAGCTCGCCTAATGAAGTCTTCAACTGTGTAAATACTGATAAACGTGTAAATATAAAAAAAGAATGTAAGTAAGTTTCCCCGGTGGTAGAGCCTACTTACTCTTAGCTACAGCATCATCTTGAGCTCATAAATCGGGCTGGCTCGAACCGGCTAGCAACCACCCTCTCACAGAATACCGGCGTCAAATAGCAGCATGTAAATGCTGCTGTGTTTCGCCTGGTGAGTGAGAGTTCCGGTAGCCCAATACCCCTACAGATCTTCTCCAATATGATAGCGGCAATTAAAGAGAAAATTACCCCAGGAGGGTACCTGCGTTCGTGCGCAGGAGAATCCCTCCCTGGACAACAATGCTCAGGCTGCCCTACGTATTCTGGGGAGGGCATAATTCCGCTTTTAAAGGTTGAGAACCCAAATTACAACCAACATAGCAAGCGCTCTCCGGCCGAGCCCCCTAAGCTTTTAGTCGATCTCTGTAACATTAGGGGGATACATTCCAATCTTGATGCAGTCCATTACCACCTCGAGACTGCCAAGCTGGCCTTACTATTTCTGACCGAGCCGCAGATCAGTAATCCGTCAGACCTGTCATACCTGTATTACCCAGGCTATGCCCTGGAGGCCAAATTCCACCCCCACGCGGGCGTGTGCATGTATGTCAGGGATGAGATCTGTTGTCGGCATCTCCATGACTTGGAAGTTCCGCATTTCTCCGTTTTGTGGGTTCATGTAGATACTGGCCTTGATCATATTGTTTACGCCAGTGTCTACCGTTCGCATAGCGGAGACTCTGAGACAACTCGGCTCATGGAATATCTCAGCGATGCTGCAGATAAGGTCCAGCAACGTTTTCCATCTGCGCAGTTGGTATTTCTGGGGGATTTTAACGCCCACCACGGAGAGTGGCTGTACCCGTACCAGGACACCGACCATGCTGGGAGAGAAGCCTATAAGTTTGCATTGACTTACGGTCTCTCCCAACTTGTCAAAGAGTCGACGCGCATTCCTGACGTTGCTGGCCACACTGCGTATTGCCTGGACCTTCTGCTGACAACCGATCCTGACAGGCATTTGGTGTCCGTATCACCACCGCTCGGGACATCGGATCACTGTGTGGTGAAATCTGTATCACACTACTCGCTTCCTGACACCAGCCCCAAAGGCACCAGGCGAGTATGGCGATACAAGTCGGCAGATTGGGATGAGATGCGACATTTTTTCGCATCTTATCCTTGGCGGCAGGTTTGCTTCTCTTCTAGGGATCCATCATGCTGCGCTAATGCTGTCTCGAGTGTGCTATGTAAGGCAATGGAGTATTTTATTCCTTTTGCTGGTGTATCCCTTGAAACCAAAGCTCGCCCATGGTTCAATGCTCAGTGCCTCTTAGCCGAAAGGCGTAAGCGGGAAGCATACTTGTCCTGGGCTGATGCCCGCAGAATCAAAGCTGATGATCTTCAAGACAGGAAGAGAGTGTATAACGCTGCTGCCAAGTCCTGCAAAAAGGTGTTCAGAAGAGCTCGTTTCGACCACGTTGGCCGTATTGGATACAAGATAGCTTCCTGTCCCTCAGGAAGTAAAGCCTTCTGGTCTCTAGCCAAGTCAGTGGAGATGAACTTCTGTCGCCCATCACTGCCACCATTGCAGAAACCTGACGGTTCTCTGGCCCATGGTGCAAAAGAGAAAGCAGACTTGTTTGCCAATCTATTTGCAGATAATTCGTCTAGATAGTAGCAATAAAAGCCCACCCCAGTTACCTTCGTTCGGCCCCAAGATGCGGGCCGCTCAAATCCAACAAAGAGAGGTACTTAAATGCATGCTAAACCTAGACGTCAATAAGGCTAGTGGACCAGATGGTATTCCAGCAGTGGTTCTGAAGCGCTGCGCGCCCGAGTTGTCCCCTGTACTGACACGCCTCTATAGACTTTCTCTAGAGACTGGCAAGGTCCAAAGATCCTGGAAGCTTGCCAATGTACAACCAGTACCTAAAAAGGGAAGTCGCTCCGACCCGGCCAATTATCGACCTGTTGCGATCACCTCCATATTATGCAAGATTATGGAGCGTGTATTGAACAATCGTCTTCTGACATACCTGGAAACCAACGAGCTCCTAAGTGAAAACCAATATGGTTTTCGCAAGGGTCGCTCAACCGGTGACCTACTGGTATATGCCACTCACTTATGGAGCGAAGCCTTGAAGGGTCACGGTGAGGCAATTGCCGTCTCACTAGATATATCCAAGGCTTTTGACCGGGTCTGGCACGAAGCTATCCTCAGTAAGCTTCCAGCGTATGGTTTACCAGAGGACCTTTGCAACTGGATATCCGATTTCCTGAGGGAACGGTCGATTCGAATGGTTATGGATGGCTGCTCTTCCGACCTAATGGCTATTAATGCCGGGGTACCTCAGGGATCTGTTCTCTCTGCAACCTTGTTCCTGCTGCACATTAATGACCTCCTTATGTCTGGCATTATTGGTTATGCTGATGACAGCACCGTTGTAGAGAGTTATACGTCCAGTGCCAGTGCAAGTCCACAAGAAGTCCAGTCTCTAAGAGAGTCTATGATTGAACGGGTTAACTCGAAATTACAGAGGGTGTCCGATTGGGGAGACGCCAATCTTGTTAAGTTTAACCCGTCCAAAACACAGGCGTTTTTCTCCATGTGGGGACGGAGTAGAATACAATTCCCCACTGCCCGTCAGGTTGGCATCTCGTAAGAGGCGAGTAAAATACCCGACATGCTCGGTGGTAGGACCTCGAGGGTCCGACTGGCTGGCGACCACCCTCATGCCGAAATCTATCGTAAAGCACCGTTGGGTGTGTTTCGACGGTTGCGCGTGAGAGCCAATCCCCATTCCCGATTCCCGTAGTTTCGACAGTTTATGGTCCCTTAGGGGCTGGAGTCTTGCACTGTCTGATTGGGGGTGCGACGTTGGCGCGGGGGCCAGGGAGACCCGATGAAACGGTTGTCCGCTGGCCGCCCGCTGGTACGTAGAGAACCCGAACCCTGGCTGTCCCGGCTAGGGAGGCTGTCCTGCCGCCAGTGTCAAAAGCTCGTGATTGGTCGTCGTGCCGGCCTGGGAGACCGGAGTGGAACACGGCGGCTGATCATTGTGTTGGATCGGGGGCCCTTCCGTCCCCCGTGCCAGCAGCGCACCTCACTGGTCATTCATTGCGGGCCATCATTCCTTAACTTTGCCTATGTAACTGTCGTAACTACGGCAATCCTCAATTTTTTCCCTGTTAACCACCTTTTTTATGGCAAGATCGAAAAATAGAAAACATGTTTCTACAGCGGCACCCCCTTCCACATTCAATGTGGACTTCTTCAACGTCAGAGGAATGCATTCCAACCTCAATGTCGTCCATCATCACTTGGAGACGACTAAGCCGGCTCCATTTTTCCTGACTGAGACACAAATTTCCTCTCCTACCGACGTCACATATCTCTTGTATCCCGGTTTCAGCTTGGAGCACAAGTTTATGCCCAATGCTCCAATGCTGGGGTGTGTATGTACGTACGGGAGGATGTATGTTGTCGACGTCTCAGCAGCCTTGAAGACAGAAACCTGTCATTGTTATGGGCGCGCGTAGATCACGGTGACCGCATCCGGTTCTATGCGTGCCTTTACAGGTCCCATAGCGGTGATGCCGAAACAGACCGACTTCTCGGGCATGTACAGAAGGGCATAGACGAAATTCTCCAGCAGCACCCATCGGCGGAGGTAGTGATCCTAGGGGACTTCAACGCTCAACACTTTGAGTGGCTAGGATCACTGAAGACCGACTACGCTGGGAAGGCTGCATACAACTTTGCTGTAACAAATGACCTCAACCAGTTAGTTGATGGTCCTACCAGAATACCTGATATTGAAGGACACAACCCTGTTTTGTTGGATCTTCTGCTGACCTCACATCCAAACGACTACCAGGTATTCCGTGATGCCCCTCTAGGAACCTCGGATCATTGCCTGGTACGTGCTGTGGTTCCATCCGGTCAGACCACGCAATCCAGACCACCTGGTATGCGTCGTGTGTGGCATTATAGGTCAGCAGATTGGGATGGATTGCGAGAGTTTTATGCATCCTACCATTGGAGACGGTTGTGCTTCTCATCAGAAAATCCTGACATTTGTGCGAAAGCTGTCGCCGAAGCGATACTGCTGGGCATGGAGTGCTACATTCCCTGCTCGGCGGTTCGTATCGGAGGGCGGTCTCAACCTTGGTTTCGTTGCTCGTCTTTGCATGCCGCCCACCTCAAGCGCCAAGCCTACGTAGCCTGGGTTGCTGCGCGAAATGTCAAGGATCGTAATACTTCTGATTTGAAGAAGCGGTTCAACGCAGCTTCAAGAGCCTACAAGAAGCAGATCACTGCAGCAAAGTTTGCGCACACTGCGCGCATTGGTAGGAGACTGGTTGGCTATCCCTCCGGGAGTAGAGCATTCTAGTCTCTTGCTAAGGCAGCGCAGGGGAATTTCTGTCGCCCTTCACTTCCATCTCTGCACAATCGTCAGGACTCGCTGGCTCACTCCGCAAAAGAGAAGGCCGATCTCTTGGCTACTCTCTTTGCGTCAAATTCTACCCTTGACGACGGAGGAGCATCGCCGCCCTTTTTACCGCGATGCGAGCACTCAATGCGGGAAATTCGGTTCACTCAAAGTGCAGTGCGACGTGCTCTGTTTTCCCTCGACGTCAGGAAGTCCAGCGGGCCTGATGGCATTCCAGCAATTGTGCTCAAAACATGCGCCCCTGAGTTGGCTCCGGTGTTAGCACGCCTATTCTCGCTGTCTTACACCTCAAGAAAAGTCCCGTCTTCGTGGAAAGTAGCCTACGTTCACCCTATTCCTAAAAAGGGTGACCGCACAGACCCGTCTAACTATCGGCCTATTGCGATAACCTCCCTGCTCTCTAAGGTGATGGAGCGTGTGATAAACATCCAGCTCCTTGGTTACCTTGAAGATCATCAGCTAATTAGTGACCGTCAATACGGGTTCCGCCACGGGCGTAGTGCTGGTGATCTTCTTGTGTACTTAACGCACCGATGGGCAGCCGCCATCGAGAGCAAGGGAGAAGCACTGGCATTTAGTCTAGATGTCACAAAGGCTTTTGACCGGGTCTGGCATAAGGCTCTTCTCGCGAAGTTACCATCTTTCGGGCTTCCTGAGGGACTATGCTTGTGGGTCGCTAGTTTCTTATCCGGGCGAAGCATTCAGGTCGTTGTAGACGGATTATGCTCCGATATCATGCCCATCAATGCTGGCGTCCCCCAAGGATCTGTTTTTTATCACCTACGCTGTTTCTTCTGCACATCAACGACATGCTTAACACTAGTAGCATCCATTGCTATGCAGACGACAGTACGGGTGATGCATATTATGCAGGTCGTGCAAATATCCCTCAAACAAAGGTGGAGGAGAACAGAAAGAGACTTGTGTCTGACATTGAGACCTCTCTGGAGCAGGTCTCTGAATGGGGTAAACTAAACCTAGTTCAATTCAACCCTACTAAGACACAAGTCTGCGTGTTTTCCGCTAAGAAGACCCCATTTAACATAGCATCGAAGTTTCGGGACACCTCTCTTACCATTTCTAAGAGTATTGGGATCCTTGGCGTCGATATTACGAAGGTGGTCCAATTCCGGAGTCATCTGGAAGGTAAAGCCAAAATGGCTTCTAAAAAACTTGGGGTGCTCAATAGAGCGAGGCAGTACTTCACTCCGGGTCATAGACTTTTATTATATAAAGCTCAAGTCCGGCCCCACATGGAGTACTGCTCTCATATCTGGTCTGGTGCACCTCAATACCAACTCCTTCCTCTTGATTCCATCCAACGCCGGGCAATTCGTATTATCGACGATCCCACACTCACAGACGATTTAGACACCCTCGGTCTACGGAGAGACGTTGGCTCTCTGTGTGTATTTTACCGTCTATACTATGGGGAGTGTTTTGAAGAACTTTTTGAATTGGTGCCACCGTCACCTTTCTACCACCGCACCGCTCGCCACAGGAGTAAAATCCATCCCCACATCCTTGACACTTGGGTCAATAAAAATGTCAGAGCGTTACGTGGTTTTTTTCCTCGTACAGCAGGATTGTGGAATGGACTCCCTCCCGAGGTTTTCCCTGTGTGCTATGACTTGAGGTCCTTCAAAAGGCGTGTTTACAGGTATCTTAAGAGTCGGCAACGCATCAGCAGCTCCTCTGGTGTTGCAGATGTCCATGGGCGACGGTGACCACTTTCCATCAGGTGGCTCGTCTGCTCGATTGCCGTCGGATATACATAAAAAAAAAAAAAAAAGGCGTGTCTCTTTTCTGCAAAAAAGAAGTGCTTTCCCACTTGCACCCACTTTCCAGGGTGTTTCCTTACCGTTCGTTGACCACCTTGGACTTTTAGGCATGACAGTCACGTCCAAACTAAGCTTCGGCCAACAGATTGAGTCGATGGCACTAACTGCTTCCAAGAAGTTGGGCATCATCTCAAAGGTTCGGCGGTACTTCAGCTCTGAACGGCTGCTAAATCTCTATACAGCCCAGGTTCGCTCTTGCATGGAGTACTGCAGTGCAGTCACCTTTGGGATGGCTCAGCGAAATACCAGCTTGAAGCATTGGCCTTTGTTGACCGAAGAGCCCGCAGGCTCATAAATAAAGATGTGGTCTCAAATAGGAAATTGCAATCCCTGGAGCATCGCCGTAAAGTCGCTAGTCTATCGGTATTTTATAGAATCCATTTTGAAGAGTGTGCGAAGGCGCTCTTTGAGCTAGTTGAAACCTCACCATTCCTCCATCGGACTACAAGGCGCAGACAGAAATTTCACCCTTTTATCGTTGGAATACCAAAGAGTCGAACTAAACGCTTTGACAGTTCCTTTTTGGTTCGAGTAGCTAAGGTGTGGAATGAACTGCCTGCGTCTATATTCCCAAACAAGTACAGTCCCGGGACATTCAAAAGTAGAATAAATGGGTATCTCTTGGATAGGCATGTAACATCCTCGTCTTCATCGTCACTTACCATCAGGTGAGATGTGAGACAAATGCCTAATTCAATATTTAGTAAAAAAAAAAAAGCAATAGTTTAAACAATTTCGATAAAATTCAGTTTTGGTTGCGAAAATTCGATAAAGGTGGGTTTCATATCTGGGAAAATACATTTTTTCCGTCTAAAGCTTGATTTCCCAGGTATTAGTCCTATTTGGTACATCCCACGCTACATTAGCCCCTCTAGAGGAAAACTCACACGCGATATAGTGCCCTCCACAGAACAACAAAGACATTAGAAATGGCAAGGGGGCGTGGCACGCGCGCCAACAATGCGCTCGATCAGCTCACTTGAATCACCTTAGTAGTCCCGCGATCGTCAAAGGAACAAAATTGAGATTTACGTGAAGAAAAAGTCGAAAATGCCGACGTGTGCTATTCTAACGTGTAAAGTGTGTTGTTGATATCAAAATATAATACAGCTTAATTTAATATCTATCCAAACATGATAATCTGTAGGTCTATGATTGTAATTAAAACTATAGTAATGTACATCTATGGTTGTTCATTCGTTCTTTAATTAAAATAAATAATTTGTCATTCTCCTGATTCCGGTTTGACTGTTATGAGTTGTTTTATTTCTCCTGTAATTTAATTAAGCTTTCACTGTAGCTAATCTTATATTAACTACAGGTTATGGGCCCAGTAAAAAGGCCATCGTGTTTGCCTTGTTACAAGTTAGTTCGTGTCGTTAAAAAAAGACTGTGCGAGTTTTCAACTTCGACAAGATGTCTACCAACTATCTTGTAAACGTGCCCAAACTAAGGGGCCGCGAGAATTACAGCGAGTGGAGGTTTGCGGCAGAGAATTTCCTCATTCTCGAAGGCATGAAGCATTGCATCAAACCAGAAGTAGAGAAACCACCAGGAGCTGCGGATGATGAAAAAACTAAAGCAAAATTAATAATGACAATTGACCCAGCGTTGTATGTACACGTGAAGAGTGTGAAATCGTCAAAAGAATTATGGGAGACATTAAGAAACATGTTTGACGATAGTGGCTTTTCGCGCCGTATAAGTCTTCTGCGACATTTAATCTCGGTCCGGCTAGATAATTGTAGCTCTATGACATCGTACGTAACTCAAATCGTCGACACAGCGCAGAAATTGAGTGGAACGGGATTCGAAATAAATGACCAGTGGACAGGGTCATTGTTATTGGCAGGATTGCCTGATCGCTTTGCGCCTATGATCATGGCAATTGAACATTCAGGCATTGATATTACCGCCGATTCTATCAAAACGAAATTATTAGACATGGCGGAATCATCAGAGACGGAACCGGAAGAGAAGGAAGTGAACGGTGCGTTCGCGGCTCGATCTCGTTCAAAGTTCACTGGAAGAAAAACCACTATGGCCAGAAAGAACGACAATGTTGGCGGCACTGATACGTCAAAGTCAAATGTCAAATCTGTCAAATGTTATAGGTGTAAACAAACCGGACATTACAGAAATCAGTGTCCATCATCTCAGCCCGTCTTCCGCCCACTGCTGAGCATAGGCCTCTCTTCGTTTCCGCCATCCGTCTCAATCCTGTGCTGATCTCATCCAGGAGCGACCCGCGATTTTGACTATATCATCAACCCATCTCATCGGAGGACGTCCGACGCTTCTTTCCCCGGTTCTAGGCCACCACTCAGTTACGTTCTTGCTCCATCTTCCATCACTCCGTCTGGCCAGGTGTCCTGCCCAGTTCCATTTAAGGTTCATGACCGTTTCTCCGATATCCCGTAGTTTAGTACGTTGTCGAATTACGGTGTTTGGAACACGATCTAGTAACTTGATGCCGAGCATGGCTCGCTCCATGGCTCTCTGTGCGACTCTTAATTTGTACACAGTCTCCTTCGTGAGCGTCCATGTCTCAGCACCATAAGTCATAGTAGGCAGAACACATTGGTTGTATAAGCGGGTCTTCAAGCATTGGGGGTGTCCAAACAATGAAATTCATCCGAATAAATCTAAAAATACGGAAAGGATGCAATCTAACGCGTTCAGTGCAGTATTCCTAAGCGAAAATTTTAAGAAAAACGAGTGGTATATCGATTCAGGAGCAAGTGTTCACCTAACGGCAAATGAAAGTTGGGTTATGAATGCTTTGTATGAACAGGGAAGAGAAATCGTTGTTGCAAACATTGAAAAAGTGCCAGTGTTGAGTTCCGGAGATGTGGCAATCACTACGACTACTAGGAAATACGAGTATGAGATCGTAGTGCAAAGCGTCTACTGTGTTCCAAGTTTAACGACAAACCTCCTGTCTGTCAGCCAGTTAATTAAAAAAGGCAACAGTGTGACATTTACCGAAGATGGCTGCTCAGTTTATAACAAGAAAAATGAGCTTGTGGCTACGGCTATGTTAGTTAATGGTGTGTATAAAGTCAGATTAAAGGAAGAAGTTCATTTGGCAGCAGCAGTATTATCGAAGGATATATGGCATCGGAGGTTAGGACACCTCAATAGAGAGTATCTAAAGCAGATGAAGGACGCTGTGCTGGGAATGTCTGCCAGACAACTTGATGAGTTATCATCATGTACTATCTTTTATGAAGGTAAACAGTGTCGTTTACCATTTAAAAGCACAGGTCATCGCAGTAGCAACTTGCTGGAAATTGTTCACACGGATCTTAGTGGCCCGATGGAAAATGCATCATTAGGAGGCTCCAGACATTTTTTACTATTTGTTCACGACCATAGTCGCATGGTATTTGTTTACTTCCTGAAGCAGAAGAATCAAGCTCTTAATTGTTTTAAAGAATTTAAGGCTCAGGTTGAAAATCAAACAAAGAAGACAATAAAGATATTAAGGAGTGATAATGGCCTTGAATACTGTAATAAGGAATTCGATACTTACCTCAAAAGTGCTGGTATTATCCATCAAAGGAGTAATTGTTATTCCCCGCAACAGAATGGATTGTGTGAAAGATTTAATCGCACAATCGTTGAGAAAGCACGTTGTTTGCTCTTTGATGCCAACTTGAAGAAGGAGTTTTGGGGTGAGGCCACTAATACAGCTGTATACTTACAAAATCGGACAGTGGCACCATCACTAGGTTATAAAACCCCTTATGAGGTATGGTTAGGCTCCAAACCAGATGTCAGCAATATCAGAGTATTTGGCAGTACTGTGATGTTCCATGTGGTTAAAGAAAAAAGAAGAAAATGGGACAAGAAATCAGAAAAATGTATTCTTGTTGGTTTTCCTGAAAATATTAAAGGATACAGAGTCTTCAATCCAAAGACAAGGACGGTGTTTACCAGTAGAGATGTAGTCATTATAGAAAATGGTTTGAAACCTGAAGCTTCAGTTGAAGTGCAAGGTGGCTTGGATTCAGTGGGGGAAGAGTGCAAGGTGGAAGAACCTGATGATCTGAGCGGTGAATCAACGTTAAATCCAGATATATCAGGTACGTCACAGGCTACACTTCAAGGTGACGATAATGAGACATATGAACCTACTGATTATGAAGATGCAGACAGCTCACTAGAGGAAGGGCAAGAAACTGGTATGTTACGGCCAGTTCGAGAGAGAAAGAAGCCAGAAAGGTATGGTTTCTCCAATCTTTGTCTAGAAGGTGAAACGTATGATGATGCGTCTGGGCTGTCACTGCAAGAAGCTCTTAGGGGTCCCGAGAAGGAGCAATGGTTGCAGGCTGTGAAGGAGGAGTTGACATGCTTTGAGGAGAATCAGGCATGGGAACTTGTTGATGCACCAAAGAGTGGGACAATTGTAAAGTGCAAGTGGGTTTTAAAAAAGAAAAGTGATAGTGTTAATCACGTCCGGTATCGTGCTAGACTGGTTGCGAAAGGTTACAATCAAAAATGTGGTGTAGATTATAATGAGACATTTTCTCCAGTTGTAAGACATAGTACATTGAGATTGTTATTTGCTTTAACTGCTCAACTAGATTTTGATACAGCACATTTGGATGTCAAGACGGCTTTCTTGAATGGAGAATTGGAAGAAACTATATATATGCAGATACCTGAGGGTTATGTGTACCCTGAGGGCACACATAAGGTTTTAAAGTTAAAAAAGGCAATATATGGTCTCAAACAGTCCTCCAGGGCCTGGCATCAGAAAGTTGATAAATGTTTGCTAAATATTGGTTATAAAAAATCAAAAATAGAACCTTGTTTATACACTAAAGTAGTAAATAGTCTCAGGACTATTGTAACGTTATATGTAGACGATTTCTTTATTTTTTCTAATGATTCGAGAGAAATGCAAGATTTAAGGGCTATATTAGGTAGTTACTTTAAAATTAAAGATTTAGGTCAGATACAGCAGTGTCTAGGTATGTCTGTTAATATTGATAAGATTAAAAATATTGTAACTTTGAGTCAAGAAAACTATATTGATCAGCTCTTATCTAAATATAAAATGAGTGATTGTAAAGGTGTTAATACGCCTATGGAAGTAAATCTAAAACTTGAAAAATGTAAAGATGTTAAGGATCAACCTTACCAACAGCTAATAGGTGGATTGATGTACCTTGCTGTTCTTACTAGACCTGACATAGCTTTTTCTGTGTCATATCTTAGTCAATTTAATAATTACCATGGTGATGACCATTGGTTGTATGCTAAGAGAATTTTGAAGTACTTAAATAAAACAAGACACATAGGTCTAAAATATTGTAAATCTAACTATTCAGATATTAATGGTTTTGTAGATGCTGATTGGGGGAATGATATGTATGATAGAAGATCATATTCTGGTTTCTGTTTTGAATTGTCTGGATCGCTCATATCCTGGGGATGTAAGAAGCAGAAATCTGTGGCCCTAAGTAGCACAGAGGCTGAGTATATTGCTATCTCGGAGGCATGTAAAGAGGCTGTATATCTTATTAATTTGCAAAAAGAGATAACTGGTAGAATATATACTATAGAGCTATGCAATGATAATCAGAGTGCACAGAAGTTGTGTGTAAACACCATACTACACAATAGAAGTAAGCACATAGATGTACGGTATCATTATTGCAGAGAAGTAATCTCAAATAATATTGTAAAATTATTGTATTTGCCTACTGCTGAGATGCCAGCGGATATGTTCACAAAAAGTTTAGGATCATCTAATCATCATAAGTTTATGTCAATGTTGGGTATAAAGCCTTGTAACTAAAGTAATGTGATTATTTTATGTGTGCTGTAAGTATAATACTTTGATAGTGGGGGTGTTGTTGATATCAAAATATTATACAGCTTAATTTAATATCTATCCATACATGATAATCTGTAAGTCTATGATTGTAATTAAAACTATAGTAATGTACATCTATGGTTGTTCATTCGTTCTTTAAAATAAATAATTTGTCATTCTCCTGAGTCCGGTTCGACTGTTATGAGTTGTTTTATTTCTCCTGTAATTTAATTAAGCTTTCACTGTAGCTAATCTTATATTAACTACAAAGTGAGAAGTCCTAATAAAACATTGACCAAAGGAGACAAGGTTATATATATTTTTTTTTTATATCTGTACTGTCAAAGCGTTTAGTTCAACTCTTTGGTATTATAACGATAAAAGGATGATATATCTGTTTACGTCTCGTAGTCCGATTGAGTTAGTAGTTTTTTATAGACATCACGCGTGATAACACTACTATTGTGTTTATTGTTCTGTGGTGCCCTCCTTGCACTAGAGGGGTTTGATTTAAGGTTGAACAATCTCAAAGATACAAACCTAGATTCGGGATCAACGTAACATCCCTTATAATGGCCAAAGAAAGGATGTGCCTTAGTATCTTCTGATTTCTGTTTCTTTGGCTTAATTTTGTATATGCTTGCTTGAAATATACGCTCGCGGAATTTGCGATGATGCTGCAAGAAATAAACATGATTATTTCACTATAAAAGACTTTTTATTTTAATAGCCTCCTTGGTCCAGTGGTTAAGGCGTTTGCCTGTTGACCCGGGGGTCGTGGGTTCGATTCCCACCGGAAGCATACTTTGTTTAGTTGTTTCCAGTTTGGTTAGGTCATTGCAGGCTTGAATCACCTGATTGTCTGATAATAAAGATGATTCCGTGCTTCGGAAGGCACGTTAAGCCGGTGGTCCCGGCTGCCATCTGGTAGTCGTTAAAGGAACCACGTCAGAGGCCGAGAGGCGGTTCCGAAGAACTCTGACACCAGGGTGTGCATAGTCGGTTGACCGTGACACCTACTCGAAATGATGATTTATTTTATTAAGTTTTTTTTTTTTATATTTAAATGTATGTAAAAGACAGAGTTATGAGTTATCATATCAAACATTTACAATAAAACCAAGTTAAAAACTTCTGCTATTTTGTTTTTCAGTGAAAAAGGATAGCTAGATCCAACAAAAAAAAACTAGTTTATGTTCTACCTTTACATTCGTAGGCCTTCACCAATTGTTATGATATTCACATATTCACATTATTTTTAAAGACATTAATAATGCGATGCTCATAATCAAGTCATCGCACCGTTTGAGGTATCCGTTACGTCACCTAATACAACTACCCGACTTTTACAAATGAGGTATTTGATTCAACTCATTATACAATGAATTAAAACTAAAATCAAATCAACTAATATATAGGAAGCCATGCAATATTTTTAACCCCGGAGCTTTAAACTTAAACGTATAAGGGGAATGGGATATACTCGTAGTGGAGAATTTCGACGCCGGGGTTAGAACAGGCGGTGGCTCAGTTGGAAGAGCGTAAGTCGTATCCCGCTTGAATTTTTTTTCACCATATTTAATTTCATAATTTAATAAGAGTATATCAAAATAGGGTCGTACTCCTGTAGTGGAGACTAAAGGGGACCTGATGATGATGATGATATCAAAATAGCATTTTGATTGCAAGTATATAACACTTAAAAATAATGTACAGCCTTCATTAAGCAAACCTGTTAGGAGCCCTTCTAAAGTTTTCGGGATACCCTTTCCTCCAAATAAGTTTCCAGTGGATGCACCTGGGCTAAGTCTCGGACATCAACTACCAGTTAGTTGATTACTAATTATTCAGCACTCAGAAGCGGTCCCCGGGCGCCAAAACAATTCAGTGGAGGATAAATAATAAATAAATATATACGGACAAATCAAACAGATTTAGCTAGCCCCAAAGTAAGTTCGAGACTTGTGTTATGGGATACTAACTCAATGATACTATATTTTCTAGCAAATAAACATAAACATATATAGATAAACATCCAAGATCCAGGTCGATCTGAAAAATGTAATATGCTATCTTGACCTGACCAGGGATCGAACCCAACACTTATGCTGTGACAACCTGGTGTACCGACCACTAGTCCACAGAGGTCGTCGTCTTCAGGATCAACCGGGAACATGCTTGGATAAGAAAATTAGTTACAACTTACTTCTGCGTGTAGTTTGATATATTTGGTAATCAATTTTTCGAAACTAGACCTAAACTCATCCAAAGCTATGGAGAGACAGGTCCATTCGTGTGGATGCTGTCGCATTATTTTATGGAAATCCTTTATTGTAATGTATAAAATCTGAAAAAAAATTCGGCTCAGTTTGTGGTCAACAAGTGATGTCATTACGATTTATTCCCGTTGTCCCCATCGTCGGTGTCCCCATTAATAGAGACAACGGAAAGTAATAAAATCATTATAAATTGTTTCCGTTGTTCCCATACTCAATCCCCGTAAATAGGGACAACTATATATTAGCTATCCTACGAGATTATTAGTGTTTTAAAAATAACCCTGTATATAGAGAAATTACAGAGATTAACCTAGCCCCAAGATTCAAGACTTGTTCGAGACTTGTGATAAGGGACATTAAACTCAAAATTACTATATTTCATAATAGATAGTTAAGCTAATTAATTACTTAATATTATAAATGCTAAAGTGAGCTTGTTTGTTACGCTTTCACGCCGTAACCACTAAACCGATCAACATGAAATTTTGCAAGTTCTCTGGAGTACGGAAAAAGACATAGGCTACCTTTTATTCCGGGAAAAAGTTCTATTCCCGAGGGATCGACATTGACACGGGCGGAGCCGCGGGCAAAAGCTAGTATATTATAAATGCGAAAGTAACTGTGTTTGTTACGCTTTCACGCCGTAACTACTGAACCGATCATCATAAAATTTTGCATACCCGATGTTTGAGGTACGGAAAAGGACATAGGGTACATTTTATTCCAAGAAAAAGTACTGTTCTCAAGGAATCGACATTGACGTTGGCGGAGCAGCGAGCGAAAGGTAGTAGATACATATATATATACACATCCAAGAGCCAGGCCAATCTCGAATAGATCATTTTCAATTTTGACCTGACCAGGGATCGAACCCGGAACTCCGGTGTGGCAGCCTGATATGATGTCCACTAGGTTACAGAGCCGGGTAAGGATTCTAACAATACCCCATTCGTCCAAACCAATTAGACACATAAATTATCGTGGATAAGAGAAAAACATAGATTATATTTAAATATGTATGTAACATATCGTTTCGTTTTTCGTGTGGGTAAGTGGCCAACACTTGTGTCAGATTTTTCAAGATACTTAAAGAAAAAAAAAAAAAAAAAAGGCATTTATGAACCATTATTTATTATTTTTTATTATTATTTATTTCATTTATTTATTTTTATTTAAGACCCTAAATAAAAACAGAATTGTAAGAAAAACAGGTAAAAAACAAAAAAAAATTACTTCCCATAGAAATTCGCCCAGCTGCTCGACAATTTTGTATGGGAGGTCCAATTTTATTTTGTTTTTACCTTTTTTTCTTACAATTCTGTATTCAACTAAGGATTCTGATTCCAGGACTTTAATATAGTTTTTTTTATTTTATGAATAATTTAAGTGCGTTTGACCTCTATCTTGCCTGGTGGGAAGCAACGATGAGGTCTAGGGTGGTACACGCAAACTCAAATAATACATATTCACTCTTGCCTTCAAAATTCCTCAATTGTGCGAGTCGGGAAACATAGGTATGACCTCTAAATACAATACACTCCTATTTTGAGGCAGTCGTGTCAAAATACAAATAAAGCAAATACTAACCTCGCAATCTGTGTACGAAAAATAAGACCAAAACGAGGGCTTTTCGAATAGTACGGAACTCACTGACAACATCTCGCCAGGGCCGAAATATCTCTTCAAAATGTCTCCTGCGTCGTTGCTGTACTCGCATTTCACTTGACCCTAATCATATATAAAATTGTGTTATAATAGTTTAAATTCAATTATAATAGGTATATTAAGGTCTATTTGAATGCAAATAATTTTAGAGCTGGCACTAAGCACATAAGCGAGTAAAATGTTTCGACGCGCTAGCTTTAAATATATCTTAAATTTAACATTATGAGAAACAGATGCTTGAAACACCCTGTGTATAAAAAACATTTACATGAGAAAAAGAGTGAAACAAAAAAGGGTTGCACTACGGGAGTGCCAGCAGAAGTGAAAACTCGTATCCTAAATAGGTTCCGATGAGAGGGACGCCGCTATATGTGCGATACAATTGGAGATATCTCGTATCTTGTCTAACGTATAGCGGCATCCTACCCATAGGATCCTAAATTCAGGTTTGCGGCGCTCTCAGTCGTCCGTCTTACGAATTTTCGATCAGGTCACGTGTCCTGACGCGAGATTAACATGTTTTACCCATCCAAAAAAATGCACATCGCCGCTAAAGAAGTTTTCACTTTAAAACGGAAAGTTTTGTTGCACAACTTTGTACTATTACCTTCATACATAATCATTGACGTCGAAAATCAAAACAACTAATTTATCGTTATTAATATGCGAATTACGGGTTACTCACGTACGAAGTCAGCTATATGCCGACATGTTTCAACCTTGAAGTCCCTTGCGACTATGGAGCTACGTAGGAGAGACAGGACGAAATGTGTCAACAAGGCTGCATGAGCATATACGGAGTCTGGAAATTAGACAGCATCGGGTCAACCATCGCCGAGCACGCGATAGAGTCAGATCTCATGCATTACATTCGCTATGACAAAGCTAATGTCTTAGCGAGAGAGAAAGTTTTGTCCCTCGTAAAATAAAAAAAGCTATGGAAATTAGTAAGACGCTCTAATTTCAATCGCGATGGAGTTTGGAGCTTACGTGTCACCTGGAAACTGGTACTTCAAGAAACGGACAGTAGAAGCCATGGTCAGCCAACAGAGCTTGACACAGTGAGCTCTTTTCATGTACGCTCAATATCAGTAACCGATGATGATAAAGACAAAAAAGGGGTTCCCAGCAAAGCTACGGGAATCATCAATGCAGAAGAACAGCAACCCCGTCAACCCCAGCACATGGACCTAAGAATAAAGCATTGTCACAGAGAGCACAGCGAACCGCGGACCGCGCTGCCCGCGCCGCCCACGTATGCCGCGTCGCTCATCTTTCACTAATGTCAGTGCGAATCGGGACGACTCCGTGTGCGCGCGTCTCCCATCACATTCGACCTGAGGAAGACCTCTGGATGAGATTAAAACATGTCGGCCTATGTTGACTTCATACGTGAGAAACCCGTAATTCGCATATAAATATTGTTATTATCTCGCTTATTAAATTAAGAAATAAAATATGGTGAAAAAATTACACGCGTGCGGGGATTTTTTTAAAATATATATTTAAAAACGTTCCGACTAATTGATTTTTTTTTAAAGTCCGGTAATTATTATGAAAATGGGAACTTACTTGAACGATCCATGTCACATGTTTACATGTAATTCCGAATAAAAACATTATAGCGTCTTTAGGTATGATTATGAATTTCGCTGCATAAGCCAGTTCCCTGATGAGTACTGGATCGGCGCCTTCAAAAGCTGCAGACTGACTGATGATCTGCTCAGCCACCTCCCCTTGGACTTTCCAAAATATATCGTAAGGCTCTGTTTTCAAACTATCTGGGTGCATGACGTCCACTCCATGGTGATATTTCCAGTGAATATCCAAATATCTATTTAGTCTTATCAAAAGTTCTTCACGAATATTCTGATGCCGATAATAGTTTTGCAGAGTAGACACAAATCTTTGATAGTTCACTATATCTCTAAATTTCAAATACCTGCCGGCGATGAATCTTGATTTGCAGTATGTAAAAATAATATATCCATGGTAAGAAATTAACATCTTGACAGAAATATCGGCCATTGTTCGTGGGAAGGATTCGGAATACATGTGTTCAAAAAGGAAATCGAGAGCCACGAGCACACTATCAAGCATTTTCAAGGCGCACTCTGTCTGCGATGAATTGGGTGAGGAATTAGTATTGTTACAATCTACATTCCCATAGAAGTACGCTGCAGACAGTACAGGTATATACTGAATAAACACAAAAACTGTAAACGCGCATATGTACATGTAAGTGAAAAAACTGAAAAATATTCTCATATACACTGGGAGCATGTGATCTTGTCCCACTCTCCAGCTCTGCCCTTCTTTAGGAAATAACATGTAGATTTTAATTAGGCGGTTGAACAGGCAAACATGGTAATATTCTGGTTTCCCGATCAAAACTATAATATGTTCTATCCATAAAGCAGCCAGTATATCCATTACGAAGGTAGCTTTCTTGAATCGGACTAACATGACTGAAGAAAAATTCAATGTAGGTTGTTCCTTTTCATCTACAGACGTGAACAAAGACACAAAAATGTCTGCTATATAAACGAAGTCAGTAAAATATTTAAATGTGAGAAACGTTGGCCTTATCTCTTTCCTTGATATATTTGGTGGAAAGTAAAATAATACAGCTATCACTATTGTTATGACAAAGTTATGCCATACTCGGTTGAATATCGAATTTGGTGCTAAAACCCAAGGAAATTTATCATTAACGAACAGCGAAGACTGCTTTAACTGAGCTTCAGTACTAAGCACCAGTTGTCCGATGTACTTAGCACAATGATATATCGATTCTTCAGGAGGTAGTTGACAACTATCAATCTTTGTACTACTTCGGTGCTTAAATTTGTCAACACAATCAGAAATCTCCCACCATCGTCTTTTCAACCAATCCATTCCTTCATCCTCAGCTCTATCCAATCCTTTCACATTTTTTTTGCAGCTGTATAGCGTTCTAGCGTGGCGCATTTTTCCGTCTGCTAACTCAAAAGTGTGTTTTCTATCACCAGGGTATCGATGTAAACATTTCAATAAATCCCCTCGTGTTACATATAAGATTTCACAATAAGTTAGACATTTCACTGATATTTTTCTTTTCAACGGAGGAGTATAAAAACTAATATCTCCAAAAAGAGTACCGGATGTAACTGACATTAACGAAGTAACTCCATCGTCAACAGAAAGCAATTGTACGATTCCTGACTTCAAGTAATACAAATTTGTATGACAATGTGGTCCAGCGAACAATTTTTCCCCGGGTAACTTGTAATCATAGCGAATGAAATCACAAAGATATCTCTTGAACGCATTCGAGGTTTTTCTGAGGGTAGGGCTGTGGTAAAATACGGGCCATACGAGGTCTTCTCGGATATCCAGCCGTAGATACCTCGGAAGTTCTCCCATGATGTCGGGTACAGCTGTGATGCCACTTCGCTTTTTCCACATTAAGGTATAGAAGTTTTTGACACTGATGTGTGCATTGGGGGAGGAGTTTCTCCGTTTTGTTTCGTGTATAAACTTTTGGACGTGCGGATGAAAAGTGCAGATCCTCCTTAGCGCCAAAACAGACTCGGCGAATAACTTCGGAAACACGACACAGATATCAAACGAGTAGCCTATGCCCATAAAAACGCAGGCCAGCAAGAACTCCATCATTGTAGACGGCTTAGTTTCGTCATAAACGTGATTTATAATAAACGCCAATATGTATTGAAATCCATAAAAATACCATGTTGTTTTTCCAGTATCTGTTGCGTTCTGAAAAAAATCAACTATTTTTAATAAAATAATAAAAATATTGATATAGTTATCTTAAGGTATCTACTGTTTTTTTATTCCATGATTATTTACAGGTAAATATTGATTAGAAATGTGGCATTAGACAGGCAAGTTCGACATCGTTTAAATACCTATTTATTACTACTTAAACAGACTGTTAGGGTAATCACCGTTATCCGTATAAGTAATGACCCTAACTGGTCAGTGAAACTATAAGCACATTATGGTCACGGATAATATTTGTGTTTACAATTCAATATTTTTAATTACTTGGGGATAATAAAACTCATTTAAGATCTTGTTTTCGGTCCTTCTTTATTTTTTGAATGCATGAGATGAAAAGTTTTTTTTTTTATTCTTGCTAATAAATTCTGAGACGTACCTTGTAAAGGATATACTTTCTCCAGTCAAGAAAATACTTCTTTCTATACGGACAATGAACACATAGCCCGCTATAAGTCAATAATAATAGAAAGCAAGTCATACAATTTGCAAACACTAGGACAAGGATCGTATATCCAATATACAGCTTCCATAAAGTATGTGTGCTAGTAAGCTCAAAATATTCCACAATCCTGTATACGCTGAAAATTAAAAAGTTGTAAGCTATGTAAAACTGATTTCAAGGAGTGTTATAAGTTTAACCTATTTGCTCTACTGTATAGTTGTAAATAGATAATGAACAAGCTAAAAGAATCACAGATGGACAAAAGCATGGAACAAACTAAAGAAATCACCGATGGACAAAAGCGTGGAACAAGATAAAGAAATCATAGATGGACAAAAGCATGGAACAAGCTAAAAGAATCACAGATGGACAAAAGCATGGAACAAACTAAAGAAATCACCGATGGACAAAAGCATGGAATAAGCTCAAGAAATCACAGATGGACAAAAGCGTGTAACAAGGTAAAAGAATTACAGATGGACAAAAGCATGAAACAAGCTCAAGAAATCACAGATGGACAAAAACGTGGAACAAACTAAAGGAATCACAGATGGACAAAAGCGTGGAACAAGCTTAAGGAATCAGAGATAGCCAAAGTGTGCTCTTTCTTAGTTCTTCTTTCTTCCCATTTCTCTTCGTATTTTATTTGATCAAATGGACCATAAAAGCTACATAAAATAAATCACTCAGCTATAATTGGTAGAAATTGGACCTTTTCGGATCGATGGCGCCTACCTAGTTAAACAAACCGTTAGAACGTTAGTTTGGGATCAAACGACTAGTATTGTCAAGAACAATTATATTAGTCAAGAAACTCCTTTTTCATTATATCCTGAGTCAAATGGAAAAACAGGTTAATGCGAGGTTAGATCTTTTATTTTGTTTTATCTTTTTTGAATATATTAGGGTTCATCAGAAAAAAAATGCAATAACTTTATTTAAATTACATCCTTGCTAGAATGCCACTAAAGGGTACTTTTTACTAGTCTTTCTCTAGAGTAATTTTTCATTAGACTGATTTTATTAGTGTTATTCGTCTATTTAAAGCTCTGACGCCAAATTGTCGTATAAGCAAGGCACAACGCACGACCTCACCTCTATTTTCTATAAGAAATTATTTTTACCATGTTTTTATAGTCTTTCAATAAACCATTACGCGTTACAAAAAAAAATAAGTAGAAACTACTCACATTACAAACTGAATAAAACTCAAAATATTCGGATAAAATTTCATGGAACAAGGTTCGTCCACCAAAAAATCATAAAAAGGAATCACAGCCAACACATCCAGTAAAATGAGAAAAGCCGATTTTGGCAAGTGTTCTCTTCTCACAGATTTATCTGTAACTTGCCTAGAAGTAAAAAGAGGCTTAGGTTAGTTTTATAGTTATCTTTATGTCATGTCAATGACTAACTAATATATAAAATATCAATAATGTATGGCCATTTCTTGGGCTTTGGCTGAAGCCACTATTGTCTGATGTTCACACAGTCTCAGGTAGCGAGCGAGGAGTATCTCTATTTGTGTAGTAGGAACTTACATCAGCCATAATTCATCACTCAGATTAGCAATGAGCCATTGTTAATGACAAAGGCCAGGGAGATATTTTCCTAGAGAAATTAAAAAATTCAGCATTGAAATTATTGTTAAAAAAAATCTTCATTTAGAACTTCATAATCCGGTGGTGGTGGATACCATTGTATCATTTTACCATGAATGTTGCAAATAATTCTTTGTGCAGCAAACATTTCTTGTGCAGAAGAGAAAGATTAAAACGGCGTAAAGGATACAACGGATTGATATACCCTTCGCTGTCAACAGTATAGTACTTGCTGTACCATACATTTCACATTTAAACATTCTAAAGGTGACTAAAGAGGACTCCGTCTCAGAATCTAACAGATAAATGTAATGTGCCAATAAGTAAAATTTGATGTTTAGCATCTAGCGACAGCAACAGTGATACATCTCGTGCGATAATTGTCACGGCGACCAGCGATACAACTAACTGCACATAATTTTTTTTCTCTGCCCTACTTGTTACTATGGATCATGTGTCATGGCTAAGACCAAACAACGGCACTTTTGGTTGGTTTATTGTTAGCTTAGTTAGTATTTAGTTGGTTTATATTGAATAGTTTTAGAATCGCGAACTTTACGTGTAATAATAGAAGTCTAACAATTTAAAATTATAACGACATTATTATTACCTGTGTACAATATGCAGCAAAGTATCTATAAAGTAGATGATACCGGCTGGGTACTTATAAACATGTTTAGAGATCAAAGAAAAGATGTAGTAGTCCATGACATCTGAACAATTAGTAGTAAACCCAAAAACCGCATCTATTGGTCCCTGAAAGTCATCGACACAATCAATAAAAAAAAATGGGTTACCTAGTACCTGTGTTTGAAATGAGGATCGAATTGAGGAGGGGAGATATATAGATTGCCGTTGCGTGAGGTGATGTGTGACCAATTCTTCGGCGCCAGCGCAGTTTTTTATAATATCAATAACGAGGTGCTATGCTTAAACACCACTTAAGTTTAAAGCCGGACGACTGCCTATTTAAAATCCTCAACTCTTCTTCTGAAGTTTTCGAACCGCAGACAAATGTGAAAATGAAGTATGGAGAGACCCTAACCACATGAGTAAACTCAATGTTTGGGTGGGCCTTACAATAGCTTAGCACGAATTTAGACTGCGTATTGAAATTGATAGAACTCACTTTCCTCTTCTTCACGACACCACGCCTATGCATATTATACACGGTGAAATTTTGATGGTTCTGGACCCTTAAAGGGATGATTCAGCCCGTTGATATAAACTACTTTTCCTATGGGACCAATGCTGGGAATTCAAAATATTTTTGACATTCCAATACAAATTAAGCGGGCGGCCGGAACTGCCCCTTTTTTTGAGTTCGTAGCATTGGTCCCATAGGAAAAGTTGTTCATATCGATGGGCTGAATCACCCCTTTAAGCGTCCAGAACGATCAAAATTTCACCGTGTATAATATAAGCATTAAAGTTGAAATTTTGTCTACTAAAGTTTTTTTTTTTTCATTATCTTTAAAAACACACACATCATGGGGGTGGAGACACCGCATCAAGGAGACCCGGGTGCAGAGACCCCCGCCATAACAAATATAACTTGACCACAGAACAAAGGTTAGGTTCGTTAGGTTTCCTTGTGACCTAAACAGGAGCGAGCAAGCGTCCCCGAGTAAAGGCGAAACGCCCAAATACTAAACTCAAATAACTACGTCTCCACGCTTTAAAAATCATATTGTAAAAAGTAAAGCGAGTTCTATAGATTCAATCATGAAAAATTATAAATTCGTGCTAAGCTATTCTAAGGCGAGAGTTTTCGACTGACGATCTCTTTAAAACTTATTGAAGGATGTTGTCCAGCACAATTTTGTGAATTACGCAGATTAATACGATTAGCTTGAAAATGATATTGTCCTTACCAGCACAATTTTGTGAATTACGCAGATTAATACGATTAGCTTGAAAATGATGTTGTCCTTACCAGCACAATTTCGTGAATTACTCAGATTAATACGATTAGCTTGAAAATGATGTTGTCCTTACCAGCACAATTTTGTGAATGACGCAGATTAATACGATTAGCTTGAAAATGATGTTGTCCTTACCAGCACAATTTTGTGAATCACGCAGATTAATACGATTAGCTTGAAAATTATGTTGTCCTTACCAGCACAATTTTGTGAATTACGCAGATTAATACGATTAGCTTGAAAATGATGTTGTCCTTACCAGCACAATTTTATGAATTACGCAGATTAATACGATTAGCTTGAAAATACGGTTGAATGGCAAAAATATCAAGTCAGTCCACTGTATATCGTAGTCTTCGTACAGACTATCATCAGCTTCGTCTTCTGGTTCCTCCTTCTTGGTGTTACTTTGCAGATTCGGCAACATTTGATTTCTATATTGTAAAACTATTTCTAAAAATTAATTCAGTTAAATATTTACATATCAAATCTCAAAGATCATTGGAAACTACAAAGAGTAAACAGCCCATTGTATGTTGAATGATATAAACAGTGGTTTGACCTGTTGACAGATCGAACCTTCATTAATTTAAATCTAAAAAGTATCATTGATATTGAGTTCCATCCAACCAACAGAGTAAACCTCTATAACCAGCTGGGCTAGTACCATAGACCTGCGTCATGATCTCAGGATTATCTTATCTCTATGGCTAGAACCTAGAACATAGCTGTCAGACTGAGTTAGGACTGAGCTCTCATAGTAATATTTGGAGCAGAAAGCGAAGACAAACTTCAGAATTCTATCTCGCTCTAAACTAGGGTGACCTACTATAGGATAGATTTCTCGGACATGAAGTACTTAGGTAAAGCCAAGTGGGTGGTACACGCGTTTCTCAATCTTGTACGATCATACGAGATTCGTTAAACGTTTATTCAGTCAGCGCGCACGTCCCAACTTGAACATATGCTTTATTAAGCGGTATTTAATTATAAAAACAAAAGTATGAAAGTAAATAGGTTGAAACAAGGTATTTTTTCCATGGATCATTACTTTGTTTTAACTAAAATCGTGATTTAACAACAACAAAAAAATAAATTAAAAGACCTATCACGATTTTCAATATAAAACGACAATACGACTAATTCACATCCAAAGGGGTTCCAAAGCTCGTTCTAAGGAGAACGCGCAATGTAAATTCAATTGCGTGATAGCAACACGAAAGCTGCGTTGCACTCGAACTGATATTATCGATAATATTTAATAGTTAATATAATTATCTCACATTTTTTAGGTTGCTCCCATCTGTTGATTAAAATATTTATCAGTAACTATTATGGAATGCATGTTACGAAAATAATCCGAACTTTGGCATACAAAAAGTTAAAATACATTAAAAGTCGCGTTTTGATGTACATGAATGAAAGGCAAGCCAATCGACAAATACAAATGACTGTTTATCGAAATAACGCGATTTATTTCTGTGGATATAACATTACTATTTCGCTCATCATCATCATCATTTCGAGTAGATGTCACGGTCAATCGACCATGCACACCCTGGTGTCAGAGTTCTTCGGAACCGCCTCTCGGCCTCTGACGTAGTTTCTTTAACGACTACCAGATGGCAGCCGAGACCACAGGCTTAACGTGCCTTCCGAAGCACGGAATCATCTTTATTATCAGACAATCAGGTGATTTAAGCCTGCAATGTCCTAACCAAACTGGAAACAACTAAACAAAGTATGCTTCCGGTGGGAATCGAACCCACGACCCCCGGGTCAACAGGCAAATGCCTTAACCACTGGACCACGGAGGTTGTTATCATCATCATCATTTCGAGTAGGGGTTCCGGTTAATCGACCATGCACACCCTGGTGTCAGAGTTCTTCGAAACCACCTCTCAGCCTCTGACGTGGTTCCTTTAACGACTACCAGATGGCAGCTGGAACCAACGACTTAACGTGCCTTCCGAAGCACGGAATCATCTTTATTATCAGACAACCCGGTGATTCAAGCCTGCAATGTCCTAACCAAACTGGAAATTACTAAACAAAGTATGCTTCCCGTAGGAATCGAACCCATGACCTCCGAGTCTACAGGCAAACGCCTTAACCACTGGACCACGGGGGCAGTTACTACAAACTTCGCTAGTAATGGTGGTGGCGTGGCTTATGCAAAAACTGACAAACGCGTTCCCTTTGCAAACTCCACGCGTAGCCATTCTATGCTAATATATTTCTATGGTAGGTACCTATGTCGGTGTCATTGATAAGACCCATGCTATGATCATTTATGCTGATCACTTTTGACAAATAGCAACTGTAGAAGGGAATAGCAACAGTAGAGATAACCTGTAAGGTAACCTGTGTTCTTCCTCGGGCCCCAAACTACCTCCATATCAAATTTCATCTAAATCGGTTCTATGGTTGAAGCGTGAACATTCGAAAGACAGACAGACAGAGTACACCTACACAGATCTTTTTTAAATGCATACTAGAACTTATAAACGTATTTTCATAATTATATATAAGTACAGAAATGAGAAAAATTCCATACAAACTTTAAACCCCCCGCCCCGCCCCCCTCCCCCCCCCCCCCCTCTTCTATACCCTTTCAAGGGAGTTTAGTCACGATCCCTCGGGAACAGTAGAATTTCTTACCCGGGCCTGCAAATACCTCCATACCAAAATTCTTCCAAATAGGTTCAATGGTTGATGCGTGAAAAGGGGACAGACAGACAGACAGAGTTGCTTTCGCATTTATAATATTAGTATGGAAGCATGGATTTTATGTACGAAGTACCTATAAGTACACATTACTGATAAATCAGATTCAACAAACTCGGCAGATAAGATGGACACCCTAGCCAAGGCACAACATTTACTAACTGAAAACGGTTATGTTATTTACCTGTGTGTGAAAGGATAATGCACAATGCAGTGCACTGTCGCTTCGATCTCTTGAAACAACAAGTTATATTATTTTACTCTTTCAGTCTGCTTAAAAAATTCGAAGTCTGCGGGATTTCTTAATAATATGGCGGCAATGTTGATATCGTACTAGGGTTGCTAGACTAAATTTAAATTTAATACTATATTAAGATTGTTCTTTTATTATCGATAAGAGAAAATTCTAAATTAACTGTAAACATACAGTTTAGTTAATAAAATAATTATTCCATGTAAAATAAAACAGGAATTATTTCATTATTAATTAAATATTTCTGTTTTGCTTTACTACCATTTTCTTCCATTATTTACATTTTTATGCAATGGCAAGGGTGCGAGAGGGAAAAAATGCCGAGGTATTTCCGTCTCACTTTACCCTAGATTTTTTTGCACAGCATTATGCTCTCTATTCTTTAAGCGTTAAGGGTTAATATCGTACATCAAAATCTGAAACAATTCTATCAGGGTACTAAGGAAACCACATACTATATAGATGCTCAGAACTCAGAACAAGGACTACATAGTTCTAGGCGATTCTAGTAGATAAATCAGTAATTAGCTTTTTTTTTAAATTTTAAATACCTACAATATCTTTGTGCTCGCGTGAATGTTTCCAACGGGAACAGTAACTTTTTCCAGATATTCTCTCCCGGGCCTCGACCTACCACCATAACAAATTTCATCTAAATCGGTTTAGTTATTACAGTTTAAAGAGGAATTGTTTTTAATTGGTATGTAATATGTAGTCGAATCAAAATTTAAATTAATTTTAGAGGCCTTTAACGTGTCGACGACGACGACGTATAAACATAAAACGGAATCAAAAAAGATATTCGCTCATTCCAGCGAAGTGAATTAATTTTTTCCCCGTTGTTCACTCATTTTTCTGATGTTCATGTGACAAAGTAAAGAATATTATTAGAACGTGGTATGCTTATTACTTATTCGTAGGTGGTATGGTAATAATGGCTACGAATAAGTAATAAGAATGGTTAGGAAAAGAAAATTTTAGTACTAGGTACTTTTAGGTAACTGAAGGACGCATTTGAACGTGGTTTTTAGGGTTCCGTACCTTAAAAGGTGAAAATGAACCCTTATAGAATAACTCATTTATCCGTCTGTCTATCTGTCAAGTTAATTTTTTGAGGAACGCTTTAATATATCAATTTGAAATTTATATCTCAAACATCAAGGTCAACGCAATCAAAAGATACGACCATTTATATGGCAAAATCGCAAGCGAGTCAAAAGAGGTACTTTCCGTTGACATACAATAGTGCCGGATTTAGAGGTCTGTAGGCAACAGAGAGTGAAGGCCCCTTGGCCCCAAATTATATTCCAAACAAAGTGGTAATTTTATATCAGTCGAGTTTTTCAATAAGTAATTGTGAAATTAAGTAATTATTATTTTATTATTTAACCAAGATATAAATATAATTGGAAACAAAAAATATCTGAAATTGAATTTATTAAATTTTAGTGTCAACGAAGCGTATCGAGCTTATTTCGCCGAAAAGTCGTTGACGATTTCACAGAAATCCAGTTCCCGAAGTAAATTACTTTTGAGGAGAACAAATATACATCGATAATTTCTATTAATATTTAGTTTAATCATGTTTGTACAAAGTACTGTTAGGTAAAGAAAAAAAATATCAAGGGATATTTTTTTCGAGGTCTCTGTTGTTTAACGTCCTTTTACTTTAACCCTTTTCTTATCCAGAAACGAGTCTCAATAGTAAAACAATTGATATATTTACATATGTTTCCATATAATTTCAATGGTGCCTATCTATTCCGTGCTTTTAAAATATTGTATTACACGTTCAAAACACTGAATTATATTTCTTCATTTCATTGAAATTGTTATGGAACATACAAATATACTAGTCATTGTTTTGGCTACACAAACATATTACAAGACGAATATTAACAATATAGAATAACAAATACTTACTAAAAAACAGAATAAAATGAATAAAGGTTCTCCCATAAAACAAACGTTTTTTGCTCGTTTTTGCTCGATATTGTTAACGGCAACAGGTAGACGCTTGAAATATTTATATCTATAATATCTATAAATATTTAGTTATATATTTAATTTAAAAATAAATTAAAATTGTAAGGGATACCCCATACGACAGACATGATTTTTTTTGCCGTTTTTTAAAGATAATGATACGGAACCCTTCCTGCGTGAGTCCCGACTCGCACTTGGCCGGTTTCTTTCTTTCACAATCTCCGTCGAAGGTCTACAGGTACAACATCTTTGCGTTTATAAACATTATAATGTTGATAACGGCGTAAAATAAGAATGTCTTTTGTATTCCTGTGTTTTATAGCAAAAATGTTGAATATTTTCCATCTGTGAGTGCACCTTTCGCATGGCAGGTCAAAAGGATGTTGTACTAGGCCGCAGTGCCGCCGTGCATTATCTTAATGAAATGGTATATTAGTAGGTTTTGAAGGATGCATTATTATATCATTGTGATAATAATTTTATTTTTAAATATTTTTCTGATAGTAGGTACGAAAGGTTTGCCAAAGAGCGATGGAGCGTAGCATGCTAGGCTTACGTCTTATAGATACAGCTCCGTGGCGCAGCGGTCAACACGCTAGCCTGCGACACGGAGTTCCCGGGTTCGATCCCCGGCCAGGTCAAGATGAAAAATGATCTTTTTCAGATTGGCCTGGGTCTTGGATGTTTATATATATATATATATATGTATTTATTATAAAAATATAGTATCGTTGAGTTAGTATCCCATAACACAAGTCTCGAACTTACCTTGGGGCTAGCTCAATCTGTGTGATTTGTCCCTATATATATATATTTATTTATTTATAGATAAGGTAAGAAACTCCGACCTGCGCTCCTTAACTCAGGTCGAAGATGTAGGTGCAAAAACTGCCAGACTTCAGTGGAACTGGGCGGGACACGTTTGTTGTATGCGGTCAGAAAGGTGGGCTAGGTTGGCTAGCTTTTGGATACCGGAGTGACGCCGGTAGACCAAGAAGGAGGTAGAGAGATGATCTCGACAAGTTTATGAATGGATCGGCGGAAGTTGCGATGGACAGAAACGAATGGAAAAATAAGGGGGAGGCCTTTGCCCAGCAGTGAGACATACTAACATCTACAGGCTAGGAAAAAAAAAGTATGGAGGTACATGTAAGAACACGTAGACTTTATCAGCTTCTCTTGCAGCAAGAATCGTATAATCCGTTCGAGAAATACACATCACTTGGTGGTGCTTTCATATAGCACCAAAGAACGCGGTTTTATCGCGATTAGCTGACAACTATAACACACTTTTCAGATTTGATCCATTTGTTTGCATTAAAAGGAGCTTTATGAGCAAGATCAAAGCCACACTACTGAAAAAATAGTATTTTTATTTATTATATGTATACAGCGTGCAACTTATATATATGTATATTATTTATATATATTATAAATAT
The DNA here is from genome assembly GCA_947532085.1 of Elegia similella. Classification (NCBI taxonomy): domain Eukaryota; kingdom Metazoa; phylum Arthropoda; class Insecta; order Lepidoptera; family Pyralidae; genus Elegia; species Elegia similella. The sequence continues at coordinate 9,669,294 of OX383933.1, forward strand.
ATATATATATCTACATAATTTATACAGCGTGTAACTTAACCAACGATGTTACCGTAAAGGGGTGACTCAGCCCGTCAATATGAACACCTTTTTCTATGGAACCAAATCTGGTAGCTCAAAAAAGAATTTGACATTTTCATACAACTGTTCGGCCAGCCCGGCAATTAGTATGAAAATAGAAAAAATGAGTTCCCAGCATTGGTCTAATAGGAAAAGTCGTTAATTTTGACCAGTTACCCCTTCACTGGAACGTCATTAGTTAAGTTACTCGCTGTATAAATTATGCAGATATGTATATATGATAATCATATATATGGGATATATGACTATCAAAGAGTGAAAGAAATTCCCCGTATTAGGCATGAAAATGGGAGAGTAACAAATACTTCAATTGACATAAAACAGACATAGCAAATTAAGACTCCGATCGAGTTTGAGGTAAAAGAAAACAAAAAATACCTTCATTCCCTTCCCAAATCCAACAAATTCCTATCCTTCACTACCGTAAAAAAGTTTCCGATGGGCACCAACGTCGGTCGGAAACACAAGAAGGTAAAGAAACTGCGCTCGCCAACCCGCCAGACGCCAATTGGTCTGTATGGCAATATTCTCCCATGGAACGAAGAAACCTTGAGAGAAGTTCAGTCCAGTCCAGCAGTGGACTTATTACGGCTTTAATTATAAAATAACTAACTATCATCCCCTATTTTATCCCCTTGGGGATAGAATTAATCAAAATCCTTTCTGAGCGGATGCCTACGTCATAACATCTACCTGCATGCCAAATTGCAGTCCGATCCGTCCAGTGGTTTGGTCTGTGCGTTGATAGATCACTATGTCAGTCAGTCAGTCACCCTTGAGTTATATATATTTAGATTAAGGGTTTAGACGAATGTCTCAGAACCATGAAATATTAACCCTCTAGGCTTGGGTCCTTACTCTTTTTGAATTGTTTCTTTTATGGTGTTACATTGTAATTTAGATGAATCGACTTGGCTCTCGTAAAGGTCGCTTCTTTACGATCGGAGGTACTTCTGATTTTAAGACGTATGGTTACCGATAGATAAAACGTTTACAACCTTGAACGAAATAAAACTTACAATTTCTATTTATTACTTAGTAGTATTTACTTCCTACAAAAGTTGATAACTTGATACATTTATTTAAAAAAATATTGTAACTCGCTATTTTAATGAGCGCTTGATGCTGTAAAGTGCTTTACAACATAAATAAATTGAGCTTAATCATGCATTTTTAGTTTAGAAGAACCTTTGACCACATTCCGACTTCATCATCAAATCAAGTCTACTATAATATTGCATTGTCATACGATTTACATAAGTAAACAAAGCTCAATTAGTTCAGGTTTCGGTAAAGTGATTGATTGTTTCAAGATTTGACACAGATACATAATAAAGATTGCAAGTTAAAAAAGGCTGTAGGTACTTTTTTAAACTACAGTCTAGCTAAACAAAAATATAGCAAGAACTCTAGATAGTGTAAGGATTCCAACAATACCCTATCTTAATCTGTTCAGGCACTTTAGAGTTAAGGAAAAATTAAGCAACTCACTTACATATATATTTACATACTTACATACACTAATGAACTTTAAAAACATTACACTCCTTTTTTGGGTAGTCTTTAATAATAAAGCAAAATATAACGAATGAAACAAAATTTTATAAGAAAATCTGGGAAGCTTTTTCTTCTTTTTAGGGTTCCGTACGCAAAGGGCGCTTATTATATAAAACAGGACCCTATTAATATCGCTCCGTTATCCGTCTGGTTGTTTATCTGTCTGTCACTAGGCTGTATCTCATGAACCGTGATAGTTAGTCAGTTGAAATTTTCACAGATTATGTAGGTATTTCTATTACCACTATAACAACAAATACTAAAAAATACAATAAGATAAATATTTAGGGGAGCTCCCATACAACAGATTTGATTTTTTTGCCGTTTTTATAGAGAACGGTAGGGAACACTTCGTGCGCGAGTCCGACTCGCACTTGGCCGGCTTTATACTTTTTGGACTTGTAGTGTAAAGGAAGACTAGTTGAGCGAAAGCAACACGTGTCGCGTTTCATACAAAGTTTACATAGATCATGGAATCACATGGAGTTTACATCTTGTTAAAGACTTGCATTGTCTGAGAGAATATTACTTTTTATTATCATTTTGGTATCTACCTCCAAAGAACACAGATTATGAATGGAAGTCACATAGTCATACTTATTTTAGAATGCAATGAAAGACCACTGTAAAGAAGAATTTCTTCAAATCTTCATTAAAAAGTTTGTGCGTTAGAGATACAGAACTCGAAGGACGAAGTAGTTCATTTAGTTTGCGATCGTTATGTTCCAAATGTCATGACTCTACCTTAGCCAAATTCAGAAGAGATAGAAATCCTTATCCTTACTAATATTATAAATGCGAAAGTGAGTTTGTTTGTTTGTTTGTTACGCTTTCACGCCGTGACTACTGAACCGACCATCATGAAATTTTGCATACGAGTTCTCTGGAGTACGGAGAAGGACATAGGCTACCTTTTATCACGGGAAAAAGTACTATTCCCGTGGGATCGACATTAACGCGGGCGGAGCCGCGGGCGAAAGCTTATATTTCTATAATTTTAAAGCCATATTCCACAAGCCTTCTGAAACGAGACACGTTTACTAAAAGCGTGTGATATCCGTTTACCTTTCGATCCCGATATTCTATAACTCGCACCCAATCATCCATGAGAGATCGCGCTATTTCCTGCGAGTGCATCCATTCAAGGAAGTAATACGTTCACGCTCGCCCTATTACCCATATGACATAATGGGCCTCCAACTGATTGGACGAATTTCTATGGCGGCGAAAAAATCTCCGATAAATCGCGATCAATTTATTTTACGCCGATTCGGTGAAAACGCTATTGTAGATTGAACAATGCTGATAGAGTTCCGCTGATGTGTTATTTTAACTATATTGTCTTTTGTGTGTACAACTCGTTATATTTTTACGGACTGCTGCACAGTTTACGAATATTTTATTTGATTATGTAAGACAATGTTTATTCCTTTACACTACGTTCTGAAACTATATTTTTCATATCTTCTAGTATTATATTTTCTAGTCTTGGATGTTTATCTAAAAACGTATCATTATCCTTACTAATATTATAAATGCGAAAGTGAGTTTGTTTGTTCGTTTATTTGTTTGTTTGTTTGTTAGCTTTCACGCCGTAACTACTGTACCGATCATCATGAAATTTTGCATACAAGTTCTCTGGAGTACAGAGAAGGACATTTGCTACCTTTTATCTCGGGAAACCAATCCCGAGGGATCGACATTGACGCGGGCGGAGACGCGGGCAAAAGCTAGTCTATTATAAAATATAGTATCGATACTAAAATATAATATATGTAGTATCGTCAAAGTGGAAGTCCCATCAAGAGGCATATGTTCAGCAGTGGACGCAAATATGCTGGGAAGAAGTATCATGGAGTTAGTATCCTACGACACAAGTGCACAACTTACTGTGGGGCTAACTCAATTTGTGTGATATAGGGACACTATATATTTATTTATTTATTATTATATTCTTCAGTATCATCATATCAGCCGCAAGAAGTCCACTGCTGGACATAGGCCTCCCCCAAGGATTTCCAATACGACCGGTTGAAAGCGGCCTGCATCCAGCGTCTTCCTGCGACCTTAGTGAGGTCATTCTTCAGTATAAAACAAAATAATTGTTTATTTTACAATCCAAAACAAGCCTTTGCCTGCCTAATCTGAATGTTATTGATTCAGACTTGACATGACAAATCACACGCATTATAAAAAAAAATCATTATCAGACGTTCTGTCTAACAATGTACAGCGGACAACCACCAGCCAGCTAAGTAAATCTCACTGCAGCCGCACCATGACAGTTTATATTAGTTATTCCACACATTGTTCATAATCATTGGTATTTATAACACCAAATTACACAGATATCTCATTATAAAGTCCACTAGAAACAATTTGCAAAACAATCCAAAACAAAAACCGTGCATTCCGCCTAAATTCCCGCCAAGAACTCCCAGAAATCAAAGATTAATTAGTGATGTGACAGATTGTCCTACGTAGCCCATTCGCTCTTAAGGTCGTTTACGCCAACTCCCTTTGTCGCACTCAACTCTAGTTAAACTATTCTAACTTTTGAATTCACTCCTAGATTTCACCCATGCTGGACTCATACAGAATTCTAAAGCAAATACGCTCGTAATGGAAAACAAAGCAGCAGTCATGAGAGATTAGATCCAATAACCTGAGAGCAGCCATTCCCGCTATTGAATGAGCAAACAGATTCATGCGTTCCATTACACTTAACCCACGCGTGGATAGAGACTCTCGATTATAGGAAGCTGTACTGTACCTTTCGCAAAACGAATATGAGTTAAAAGTATACTAAGTAAATAATACAGAAGAAATGTTATTTAGAAAAAATGGAAAGACTTTTAACTGCCTCTGTAGTCCAGTGGTTAAGGCGTTTGCCTGTAGACCCGGGGGTCGTAGGTTCGATTCCCACGGGAAGCATACTTTATTTAGTTGCTTCCAGTTTGGTTAGGACATTGCAGGCTTGAATCACCTGATTGTCTGATAATAAAGATGATTCCGTGCTTCGGAAGGCACGTTAAGCCGTGGTCCCAGCTTCCATTTGGTAGTCGTTAAAGGAACCACGTCAGAGGCCGAGAGGCGGTCCCGAACAACTCTGACACCAGGGTGTTCATGGTCGATTGACCGTGTCACCTACACGAAATAATGAATGAAAAGAGACGAAACAGGGTGAGATATTACTGCTAACTGATAACGTATCAGTAATAGCCACTAGAGGCAAAATTCATTAATAGGTGTGTATTTAAAAACTCTTACCCAACTACGGCAAAGCCAAAAGGAGAGTTATGATTTTGGCCGCTAAGTATATATCTTTGTTTGTTAGTCACGTTAGGTAGCTTAGGGGATACAAGATCTCCTAGAGACTTATGAGATATCATTAGATGTCTTAGCCGTCCGCCGGTTATTGGCTAAGTAACACCGGATCCCGGGCTCTGACGCGCCACAGTTGAGGATACAACCGGGATAACGCACAGATGAGGAGAAACTGCGCTTGTGTCAAAATGCTGCCATGGACCGTAACAGAAACTGATATGACTGCCTGCTTATATCTACTGTCCCATATTGGTCTACAACTTCAAGGATAGATATCCCAATGATCTTCGTTATTTTCATGTTCTTTAAGGCTCAAATCATTGAGTATTGTAAGATGAGTGATATACTCACCCTTGACGTTGATACGAAATCCGTTTCATTTCAAGAACTTGAGAAGACATATTTCAAAGCAGCGGCGAACAGTTTTGGAGAAATAACGTCTCTCTGTCTCACCCTGTTCTGTTCCTGAACTCGGACTGACCCCTAGACTATTTAATGTCAATATATACTAATCTCTTTGATAAATTCATTCTAAGTGGTCTTTGTTCGTGAAAGTTCTATACATGTATACACTATACAGCCATAAAATACCACAAAATTGATTTGAAACAAATAATGTTGTAAATTATCTACATCACCCAATCGATCATAAATAAAAAATGTCATAAAACTTTTATAAAATGATTTTGAATTATTTACTTTTCTTGCCAGAATAAGTGGACTGTAGTATATTAATGACTCAAAGAGAAAGCATTTAATTCAGCTGCAATGAACGTAAAGTGGATGTCTTTTAGAAAATAACTCAGTCTTAAACTATCTCCACAAGTCCGTTAAAACTGACTTACAAAGTACCACTTAGTTACTTACACTTAAACACAGTTTGGAAATATTGTTTTCTAAAAAATATACTGAAGGCATTTTTTTTTTTGACATCATTCACATTATATTGATTTAAAGCATTAAACTGTTTAGACAGGCCTAATTCAGACAAGAAAAGAAATACCCATCTGGAGTATTCTACCTATACTGTTCGTGTTTGGAACTGTTCCACTGCACCAACAACAGTTCCAACCATGGAAAATTTATCCCTTATACTAAAGGTAGCACAATAAAAATAAACTAGCAAACAGCGGTGCTTTCTGAAGGCTCGTTAAGTTTTAAAGATAAAACTGAAACTCTCGCAAAATAAGCCACGGGCTCATCTATGACATACATTGAAATTACTATGTTAAGCCCAAGCCTAAAAATGTTTTGTTTGTCAGTAGTTAAAATTTATTTTTTAAATCTATGAGTTAAAGTGTACCACAAAATGCATAAACTGTATAGGGCTCGCTTCCTTCTTACTAATTTATACATTACTTCAAAAGGGTGACAAAAGGAAATTCTTCAATAACCTTTCTTGTGCTTTCACATGAGCCAGTCTTTCATAACTACAGGTTACTTGAATAATATACGACAATGGATCAGACGAAGGTTGTCCGCCGCTACCAGGTCACATTATTCAAATCTCGTATTAACAATATACAATGTACAATGTATAACCATTTACAATGTACAACCTTCTTCTTCGTTATTTATAAGCGTTTGAGCAAGATCTCATCCTCATCCGATCATTTTTCTTGGTGCTTGACTGATACCAATCTCCAAGTATCAGTTAGCTCGAGATGTTACTGTTTGTATATGACTCTAGGACAAGACAGAGTGGGTATAGGCCGGAATGCACATGATACAAGAGTAACTTATTCTCTAGATATACCAAAAATACAAATAATCTCTCACAATTGAGACATTAATCCCTCACAATTGAGACAAAAAATCCTGGATAAAACCTTTACTGCGCACTGACATTAGAATACGCCAATTGGCCATAAATACAGTTTGCTCGAATATATATGCGATGATTACTCATACGACCGTTGTCTGACACTCCTAGCCTACGTTATCCAATTCTTATGCAATAAACGATCTCAATATATAAAAGCCAAACCTGACTGACTAATCTATCAACGCACAGCCGAATTTCGCTGAAATTTGGCATACAGATAGTAGTAATGATGTAGGCATCCACTAAGAAAGGATTTTTATAAATTCGCCCCCTAAGCTGGTGAAAAGGATGTTACAATTCTGTATGGATGTCCGTCATTTTTAGACCTAGAAGCCTGAAACTTTGTTTTTAAATATTAAAATAAACAATTATAAGTCCTAGGGTTTTGAAAATTGAACCCCTAAGGGGGTAGAAAAGGGATTGTATGGGGAAACAAGATTAGTTAAACTATTTTATTTGAAACTCCACAAGAGTACTCCTATCAATAAATGAGCAATGAAGTGTTTCAAGCTCTTTTAGAATTCAACCCCTAAAAGGTAGAAAAGGGGTGACAAATTCTGAAAAACAACATGGGTATCGTTTTTATGGGTCGCTGACTACGAAAACAACAAAAATTGCACAAAAACATAAAACAAAATAGACAAGAAGATTTATACAAAGAGTTGCTCAAAATTACAACTGAACAATAAAATTATAATTTAATAATTAAAAAACAATGACAATAAACAACCAAACCAAATATATATTTTTTATAACCGAACTCCACGTGGACGAAGCGCGGGCAAAATCTAGTGAATAATAAGCATTACAAATTTTAACGTTTTTTTCCATTATCATCGTCATTACTGATCGAATCGTAACGAATCGCGTCACTGATGTGTCGATTGCGCTAGCACCAACATTATTCTGAGGATTATTAGCGATAAACCAGACTGTCCGAATGTTGGTCATTGGATACATACGCACATGCATGTCCCAGGATCTAACAATCGGCCAGGAAAGTATTTAAGGTAATAATTAATTAATATTTTTAAACTAACATAGGTTGTAGGTTATATTTTGTATTTTACTAACTCATTATGGACGCTATTAGTCTGAATTAAATGCATTTTATTTTTATTTATTGATTACATTCGTAAGACGTCCACTACTGGACAAAGGCCTCTCCTAAGTATCCTTCGTTCCATAGAAGGGTATTGCTATTCTCACCATGTAGATTCTTTGGCTTTTTGTGCTTCCTACGCTGCTGTCCAATGCTGGGGAAGGATAGGAATATGTAAATTATGTAGGTTCATTGGGATATTACTCAAGTAGTAGCTCGGAAGACCGGGCGCGCGTACCCGATGCTTTACCTGCAAACACCGGACAGGCAGTTTAGGATGACACCCCCTGACCTAAAACCTTTACTCTTCGTACCCTTTATAAGCGTTTTTGCAAGCAACCATTGAGACGAGTACAAGATACGTTCATATTTATTTATTAAGCTTTATTGTTCCAACAAAAAATTGTTACAATTGGCGGACTTAATGCTATGAGCATTTTCTCCCAGTCAATAAGTAGTATATACACCGTGTAAATAGACCCTCGACATTCCCTTAACGGGGTGACTCAGCCCACCAATATGAACAACTTTTCCTATGGGAACAATGCTGGGATTCCAAAAAAAAATTCGACCTTCCCATACAAACTGGCCGGGCGGCGGAACTCTTTTGTATGGAAATGACGAAATTTTTTTTGAGTTCCCAGCATTGGTCCCATAGGAAAAGTTGTTCATATTGATGGGCTGAGTCACCCCTTTAAGTAAATGTCGAGGGTACATTTACACGCTGTATATATCATATCATGATACCGGTTGCATGGTAAGGTATGGTCCTTCATAATAGTGCATTCGCAATACGGTAAGTTTGTAATATGCTTGCTATTACATGGTTTTTGCTGATTATAAGAGGCTGCTTCTACTCTAAGCAGAGCCCACAGGTTACAAGATTTATCTTGTATACATAAAGAATTATTAATACAATATTTCTTCAAAATTGTGACAAAAGGAAATTCCCCGATAAAACCTTTACTGCGCACTCACATTAGAGCGAGCCAGTCGGCCATAAATACATGGTGCTCGAATAATATGCGACGATAAATCAGACGACCGTTGTCCGATGTTCCCAGCCCACGTTATCCACACCCTGTATAAACAATGTGTAAGCATGCACAAGATTTAGCCTTTATTTTTCGTGTTATTTTATAAGCGCGTTAAAATATATCTTAGCCTTGGCAATATGAAAATGATATATTGCAAACTAGCAAAAGGGATGTGTAGGTGTGACCATAGGTGATGCGGCTAGCAACCTATTACTACTATTACTTTGATTCCATTTTCCACCTAATGCTCAACAACATCCTAAACGTGGCTTTAAGGTCTCAAAGACCTTGGCTCTGTCTACCCCGCAAGATTGAAAGACGTGATATTATGTATGTGAAAAAAAGACTCAGAAATGTTCTGTGTCTTGCTAGGCAGATATAAAAATATATTCGCTTAAGTTTTATTTTTCCTTTTTTTTTAGTTTTTAGTATGAATATAGTTAGGTTTATTTATAATTACTTAGTTTAATTTAAGTTATGTTATTCGTAGATATTTTAATTTTTAAAGATTGTATGTAAATATATTCATGCTATGGTTTTTAAATAATACCTATAGTAATTCGCTTCTCTTTTATAAAATAAACAAAGTTATACGAAGTTTTTTAAAGCTTTCAACAATAGATTTCTCATCTATGAATTTATGCAAGTAAGATGAGTATAAATCTCCTATTAAGTACTTTACTATAATAATTTGTTGTGGTAGAGCCCCACTACCGTCAAAATTCATTTTTGCTAGTAGCATGCACGGGCCGGCTCGTCCGGGGAAGTACCACACTTTCACAGAAAATCGACGTTTAAGTAGAAGCTTTACCGCTTCTATTCTATGCTTCGTCGGTGGGTGAGAGAGCCGGAGGTCCATCCTTCTCCCCCTTCCCCCATGTCCCCCATTTTTCCCTACTCCCAATGTCCTCCCCTCAACTCCTTGAAAGGCCGGCAATGCTTCTGTCACACTCTGGTGTTGCAGTTGTCTATGGACAGCGTTAATCGCTTACCATCAGGTGACTCGCTTGCTCTTTTGCCGCCCAATTACTTAAAAAAAGATGTTTAAATGCTTAGTACAAATTGAATTGATAAATCAACTACTGTCAAATTGATCCAATTTATTTATTAGACAAATCGACAAATTCAATCACCGTTCATTTAATTATCAGAATTGCATTCACCTGTTTGTTGCAATTGATTAATTTACTCGATGGATCATAGCGTTTACAGAGGAATAAGTAATAGCTTAGTTATAATAAGTCAAATGGTAAATAACAACGTGATTGGATTTCATACATATATAGTATCACGTCTTTTTCCCTTACGGGTTAGATAGAGCCTAGGTCTATAAGACCTTATGGCCACATTTAGCATGTTGGAGGGCGTGTAGATGGAAAACGGAATCAAATAGCGATGGGTTGCTAGCCACATCGCCTATCGACATGATTCCGTAGATATTAGCCCAATCCCTCGGTCGGCTTTTACGATCTGCGCGGGAAGAGAAGCTGCTGGCACATTCTACGTTTTTTCATTTCTCCCAGACCAGCGTGGAAGAGATTTCATACTATGGTAATATGTTGATAGATTTTTGAAAATCTATTTATTACAGCAATTATTCCGATCGAATATATACAGGGTGGTTTTCAAAACTCGACTGCCTTTTTGACAGTTTACGTCCGCCATATAAATTGTTTGCTAACGTCACACTCCGGGGAAGAATACGAATCTAATGATACCTCACACTTCAATCGGTCAAACCGTTTACTCTACAGGAGACGACAATGGAACAGAACTATATACATACATATGCGAGAAAAACATTACCCGCCTTCTGGGTAGGTCACAGACTTACCGAAAATTGACGTCTATGAGTAGAAGCTTTACCGCTTCTATGCTTCGCTCGGTGAGTGAGAGAGCCAGAGGCCCATCCTTCCCCCTCCCGTCCTCATTTCCTTCTCCCAACTCCTTGAAAGGCCGACAGCTCACCTGTCACACCCTGGTGTTGCAGTTGTCCATTAGGCAGCGGTGATCACCTACCATCAGGTGACCCGCTTGCTCGTTTGCCGTCCTATAGCATAAAAAAAAGGTCAATCGGGTAAAAAATTAGCCAATCCTCTCAAGCACTACCTAAACTTTCACCATAGTAATAAGTCTGACTGACAATTACAGCAATGCACGGCTATAGTTTAACACTGATTATCCCGGTGGTGCGAAGGGACAGACCGCAGGGTCAGAACCCTGGTCCAGTTTAATTGCGTCCGTAGTTATCCTCCCGTTAATGTCGAGGCGTTTAGTCTATTGCCCCAACTTACTTATTGCTGAAATAGTACTTTTGCAAAATATAAGGTAGCTTTAATTTTACTACATTCATTTAATTTTGTTAACTACATTTACATAGGTATAATATAAATATTCATTATAATTAAATATCGAATACAAGCGGCCCGTCCCTGCTTTGCACGGGAAGATATAGGTCTTTAAATAGCCTATGTTCATCAGGGATAATGTAGGATTCTAATGCAGAAAGAATTTTGCAAATCGGTCCAGTAGTTTCAGAGCCTATTCGAGTCAGGACACATGACCTGATCGAAAATTCGAAAGACAGACACGTGACCTGAGACCGCGGGCGTGGCGTAGGTATTAGGTATCCTTCAGGAAGTAATATTCCCCTCTCTTTCTACCGCGCGGAGTATTCACTTCTGCCGGCACTCCCGTAGTGTGAAACCCGTTGTTTTTTTTATTTTGTTACTCATCCATACTTACCGATAGGGTTCCCAACCCTCCCGGCTACTCCGGTAATAATAGTTAATCTCCCGACCACCCGGGGAACAATAATTTTTCCAGTTTTTCAAAAAATTATACGTATCCTTCGCTAACACGTCCGTACTCGCTCTAACAAGTAACACCACATGCCGCAGATAGACCTGCCAGCCTATTTGTTAACTCAGTGTACAAAGTTTTGATAGTCATTTCAAAGAACATCACATTTTATATAAGTTTAATAAAAATAGTCAATCATAGGAAACCCGCAATGTATTTCGAAGTGACTATCAAAACGTTGGTCACTGAGTATGCAAATAGGCCGGCTGATCGTCTCACCGTCGAGGTTGTTGGTTACGCGGTGTCTGACTCTATCACTGTCACGCACGTCATGTGCGCCTCGTCGTGACAATCATCGTGACAATCATCCAGTAAAAAACCGACAAATATAACGAAAACAAAATGAATATAAATTAAAACATTGAGATTTCCACGTACACTAGTAGTATTTGACTTTGAAGTCTAGAAAGCATCTAACTCTTTTCCCGTACCTAACCATCTTTTGAAACAGCAGAGCAAAGTGGTACTGGGCAGCGTGTTGACACAGACCATGTTAGTGGACACAGTAAACAAGCCCACTAGCCCACAGTCTACGTAATAAAAGCGCGAAAACATGTCTTAATAAGCTTTGGAACTAGTTTCCTTTTTAATAAAGAATACATAATTAGAAAATATTAGTAATAACTCCTTATATCAATATAATCACAGGAATATTGTACGTTTAAGAATGTGAAAATTTTAATATACGAGTATACTTTAATCGAATCAAAGCATATTTTAAATAAATCTTTTAAAATATATTTCTCAGGTCTTGACATCAGGCCTCTGCATAATCGCAAGAAAAGCCCTTATTTTTCAAATTTTATGAAACCACTTTTAATGTACTTTTAACATTTCATCATCATCATCATAATTCTTTTTAGGCTCTACTGCAGGAGTATAACCCTCATGTACTATCGGAGCCATACTTAGCCGGAGCAGACAGAGTATTTGGCCTACCCTCTCCTCGCTGGCCAGACGGGTTGGAGAGGTCTCATTGATGTTTATGAGCTTTAATAAATATATACGGACAAATCACACAGATTGAGCTAGCCCCAAAGTAAGTTCGAGACTTGTGTTATGTGATATCAACGATACTATATTTTATAACAAATACATATATAGATACACATCCAAGACCCAGGCCAATCTGAAAAAGATCATTTTCCATCTTGACCTGGCCGGGGATCGAACCCGGTCACTCCGTGTCGCAGGCTGGCGTGTTGACCGCTGCGCCACGGAGCTAGTCATGCTTTGTTTTGCTTGTATTTCCTAAGTCGCCTCTTACGACCTCCATGGGAAGACTAGGAGTGGTTCTATTCTACTCTGCCGAAACCACACGGCTTTTAACATTTACCCGACGCATATTACCATAAAAAATATACCAAACATTACAACCAACCCTTTAAACTGTTACTCTACGAATGGATTCCTGCAAGAATGAAACAACAGCCCGCCGCTGCGCTACTCTTCTCAGTAAAGTCAATGCAGAAACACTTATCAAATCCTTATTTAAACACATAATGGTTCTCTGAAAGACGATAGTTGGCAACAATAAAACTTGTTCACAAAGTGCTGCATTCAACATTAGACAACAGCTGTTGAATACTGAGCATATTTGCTTGAAGAGAGCTAATATTTTCAGGGCAAACATAACACCACGTTTATTTCAGCGAGACTGTAGAAAGTGCACAATTTACTTGCATTCCGCAAAAGTCTGGAACAGTCTTAGCTCGCGTCGGATTTACCGTCGCTTCAAAAAAGCTTTATACTCTTCTCCGAGAGCTTGTCTTGTTACAGAAACTGCAAACAGCAAAAATGTAATGCAATCTCCTGGAGCAACATTTTTCCTCTATTGAGAAAAGTGAATCAAATTTTCTAGTCATTTCGACGCGGGAATTTCTGCAAGTTTGTCTTACAATCTTTCTTCAATCCGACTTTTACGAGCTATGCTTAATCTTGAGTTAATTTGTTTAATCCTTTGTTAATGGACTGAGAAACCTATTTCATAGCTAAAACGATCTTTTGATCCTTTGATATTACTTTTAATAGCTGGCCATTTTACTAGAATTAATATGCAATTTGCATGCTAATCGTCCATTCGACGGAAAATCGTAATTTTCGTCAAGATGAAGTTTCTTAAGGTCGTTAATGAAATTTTCGTGAACGTAAATTATTCCTAATTGAAAGGTCTGAGGAGTGAATAATTTGACTTTGGGAGTCGAATAGTTTCGTTCCAGTATTCCAGACAGTCTACCATCTCTTTTGTTTGACCCAAGTTTGCCCTCAATATAAATTGCCAAATTAAAATTTGTACATATGTATTCTTTTTTATTATTTTGTATTTTAGCCTTTAGTCCTTGTTCTTAGATTTTATCACTTCATTTTTTCATTTTTATGACACTAGGGACAGATTATATATTAAATCTCTTTGCACTTAGATTACATATTTTGTCTCTCTGTAAATACGGTAGGTATTCAAAAAAATCTATTATAAAATGTGTAAATTCGATACAAAATTTATAAAAACCTCATATTTTAATCTTCTGCGGCTTGAGTCAGCTTTTTATCATTTGCTACAAAATGATCACCTCTAGAAACTTTGCAACTTAGATTGACTTCCCCGCAAAGTTCTTTAAACTTTGAAATTAATCTAGAGAATACTTATAGCGTCATTTTTATGTTATCTGAGCTTTCATCCTTGAAATGAAGTAAGAAAAATATAGCCCGTGAGCTTCAATCAACTACAAAAAAAGTAGTAAAAATTTGATGAAAAAAAAACATTAATATTATATGAATAACAATATTAGATATTAAAATATGTTGATAAGGTTTTATGTATAGAGTGTATGCAATTATTAGTAAATTGCCATCCTTCATTCTTCTTCTTCGTCAAATTAATTCTGACCAGTAATAGCAATCCTTCATTAATAGCAATTAGTATTCAGATCCTAGACTGATTGACCACAACTGAAGATACAACCGGATGTTGATAGGATATTTGTATGCAGTCATACATATAATGTCTTTTAACTCTACTAAAACTTGACAAAAACTATAGATGTAAACATTCTTAGAAATTCAAGCATTATTTTACAAACTTTTTTAGGGTTCCGTAAAGGTTAAAAACGGGACCCTATTAATATCGCTCCGCTGTCCATCTGTGTCTGTCTGTCTGTCTGTCCGTCTGTCACCAGGCTGTATCTCGTGAACCGTGGTAGTTAGACAGTTACAATTTGCACAGATGCTGTACCTATTTCTGTTGCCGCTATAACAACAAATATTAAAAAATTGAATAAAGTAAATATTTCAGGGGGCTCCTATGCAACAGTCATTATTTTTTGCCGTTTTTATAGATAACGGTACGGAACCCATTGTGCGTGAGTCCGACTCACACTTGGCCAGTTTTTTATGATTAATCAATACTTATTGCTGTTGTTAACTGGCCTATACAACGTGTAATAAACTTAAGGGACATGATCGACCCATGATATTGAACAACATTCTCCAAAAAAAAAACATTCCATAGAAACTCGATCAGCTGACTGCTTAATTTGAATGGCACGCATATTGAACATTTTTTTTTCTTTATTCGATCTATTTCCCCTGAGGAAAGTTGTTCAGTGTCATGAGATGAGTATTGTTACCTCAATTTTGTTACGCGTTGTATACTATTGAGATAAAAGAATCCTGACGGTACTCGTATGTACACGAGAATCTGAAGCTTACCAAACCTCTGTGAAAATTGGTGAAAATCCACAACTGTCGTGTTATAAATTATGAAGAAAACTTATAATTTAAAGAATGGAACGACTAGTTTGTTCTAAATTATGCAATCACGGAGGTAACTAAGGTTTTATCTAAAACTAGCTTTCGCACGCGACTCTGCTCGATTGAATGTATATCGGGAACAGTAGATTTTTCCGGGACTAAAGGTAGGTACATTATGTCTTTCCCTGGGCCTCTAACTACCTTATGAGACATCGCAATTGGTAACAGACAGACAGAGTTACTTTGCATCTATAATATTTGTATGTTATTCGAAGTGGCTTACAAATAAAAAAGATATTCTAGTAAATACTTAAATTGTCAGAAAATATTTAAAGAAAGCGCTATACAAACCTTGGCCGCAATCAAGCAATGATGGACTTACGTATGTGTGTCTCTGTATATGGTTTTGCCTTGCCCTTGGCCCATTCTCATGTTCGTCCATCAATTCCTTTATTTTTCTGGCTGCTGCAGTAATGTAGGTACCTACTAATGTTTATGACTAAACCGACACGATAATTTTTTCCTACTCGCTGCCCGCCCGGTATATACATATTTAATTCTATGGCCTACATATGTTCATCAGGGTCAATGTAGGATTCAAACGGTAAAAGAATTTTTCAAATCGGTGTAGTAGTTTCGGAGCCTATCCAATGCAAACAAACAACCCAAACCAAAATCTTTCCCTCTTTATAATATTATTATAGATAGTATAATATGTACAATGTATGTACATACATCTAAAGAATCACCCCAGTTATTTTAATATCTGTGTGTGTTGCACGGACTTGTGCGTAACTTTATTACCAACGCCAAGGTCGTAAAACATCTATGAATTCGAAGTTAATCCCATGACCCTTTTTCATGGCATAATAATAAGAAGGGTGCAGCAATTTATAGGTCTTGTTCTAACAAGCTTGTCTTTACAAAGCTTGTAATAAAATTTAGGACTTGGGTCTTAACGGGGCCAAAATTGGCTTGTTCCGTTTTATGTTTTCCTTGGCTGAGAACATTTATTTGAGTGGTATTTTGCAAGGCTTAACTTAGAAACCTATAAAATAGTTTATGATTAACGAAATGTAAAATACAAGTAATTAAGTCTCTCCATAGACGTCGTAAGAGGCGACTTAGGAAATACAAGCTAAACAAAGCTCACAAACATCAATGAGACCTCTCCAACCAGTCTGGACAGCGAGGAGAGTGTAGGCCAAATCCTATATCTGCTATGGCCAAGTATGGCTCCGGTAGTACAGAGAGGGTCATGCTCCTTCAGTGGAGACTAAAAAGACCTAATGATGATGATGTACAAAAATAAATCCATTTAAAATCTTTTAAGTGACGACGCCTCCGATGACATCGTGGCTGGTCTTACATCTTTATCATTAGCTTCTGGTAGATCAGGGACGCTTGCGCGCACAGTCAATCGTGTCGACATCTCGTATCGGTATGTTATCAGTCTTTCCGTCCCGTTTAATATAAAAATGATATCTCGCGTAATATAGTTACTCCTTTTTAAAGGTTTAAAATAAATAAACTCCATAGAACCGAGATATTTGAACTCCTGACATTTTCCTAGTATTGGAAAGAGATTGCACCTCCTTGAGGGTACGGTAATGCACATCGTTTGGCTACCATCCAACATTTGATACCAGCACTACTCGCAAAGAGACTTTAACTGCGCTTGCAAAAATCTTAAATGAAGAAAAAAAAATTCTAGACAAGTGGATAAAATCTCAGTGACCACTTCACTAGCTGGCCACCTCTGGCCGCGTAGCTTGGGATAAATCTGCCAACGATTGCTGACAAATCGATTAGACTGTCGAAAAAAGATGTCATATGAAGATTAATCGAGTAATTAATATAACAAGAACTATACACACAGCTAAAAGCTTCTATATAAAAAAGTTTATCAATTTTAAAGGTTTATAAATCAAATAAATAGAGCTTAGATATAACTCCTGACATTTTCCGGAATTGAAAATAGATTGCACCTCCTTGAGGGTACGGTAATGCGCATCGTTTGGCGACCGCCCAGCATTCGATACCGGCACTATTTACAGAACCATGCTCGCAAACATTATCTTAAATGGCAAAAAAAAAAGTTTTAGCTGACAAGGTCTAGCGGAGCGAATTTTGAAAATTTGCCAACTATCTGCATCTACTTTTTTCTTTTCTGGTCTAAAAAAATATTTGATAGCGCACGGGACATCCTCGGAAATAAATATTATTTGGAAAATAAATTCGATAATATCCAAATTATTTACAGTTATGTAAGGTTCATTTATATTATTATTATTATCATCATTAAATTCATTTTTAATTATTTAAAAATGAATTTAATGATGAAATTTATATATTTTTAAGAAGTAACTATTAAAATCATTTTTAAGAAGTCTTTATCTAGTTTAGCTTATAATATGCTTAAAGCGATTGAAATAATGAAAAGAAACACCCGTGTATTTTTGTTTTATAATACCGAATCTTCTATTATCCATAATACGATCTATTTCTTGTAAACAGAATAAAGCATTGTATTGTTGATGTCGATGTTGAATATAAATTTGATGAGATACAGAGCCGAGCTTTCAATATATTATATTGCAAGAGTAGCTACTTGACTCTTATGGTGTTCAAACAAAAAACAATTCTTTCTAGCATAGAATAGATACACTTTTCCTTGCCACCAAAAACCTATTGCTAACTCGGAGCTGACAAGAAATACTCAGCGGAACGATCCGTAAATCTGCCAACTAGATTTTACTAGAGAATTAAGTTCGCGTTCCGAATGCTACAGTGTAACTGATTTCCCTAGACGTATGCGATTCCGATACGAGATTACGTTTCCATTCGACTTAAACTCCGGATTTGGTTATGTATGATATGGACTAAATGATTAAAAGGTCACAATGAAAATGCCCATGCAGTTTGAAAATATCCAATAAGTATGAGCAGGCAATGTGCTAACAGCTATTGTTTTGGCTATTATCCGATTATCGTATATCTGGAGACAAAGCTAACAAATTTTTACTGCAATAGGAACAACTACTATAGGGATGTATCGTAGGAAAAAAAACAAATAGGTACTATTTTTCTTGTACACACATATTTCATATGAATTTATTTAAAAACATACATGACAATAAGTACAAGGACGAGGAGTTTTTTTACCTTACATTGTCTCTATTTAACAAGTTTTTCAATTTATAATAGTCCCACATTCATTTGTTAAAAATAATACAAAGACTTTTGAGACACAGTTATTAAATAAAAAAACCAACATTTACCGAGATTATGACTTCAGATTGTTGTAAATCGTTATAAAGAAAAAATAAAATAAATAGGTACTCGAACGATAATCATACCTGTCACGGCTTCCCATATTTTAGGGAGCCTTTCCCAAGCGGGGAACCCAGCGGGGGGGGGCACTGCGGGACGCGCGGGCAGCTACATCGACGCGGCCGCGGCTCGCAACGCTCTCTTCCACCCAAGTCAGCGCTGGCGCAAAGACGTATACATTCGAAAACACTCGCGCGCCACGCGTCCTTTAAATTGTATCTGTAAAATAACCTGTACTGTGATCTGTAAGCAACTTTCTTTTGATGCCGCAAAAGGGGCGGTTAAATAAGTATTATTTTATACAAAAACTAGTTTGAATTAACTCCTCCGGCATCCTCACCTGCGTCGAGGCTATAACACGGCGGCTTCGACATATTGGCGACCGTAAAAGGACATAAACGGATACAAGAGGAAGGCGCGTATGCTGAGGCTACGACTCGCAGCGGACTATCTACAACGGGAGAAAGGAGCTTTCACGACGGGACCTGCAGCATTTCATCTGGAGGCCTAACCTAAGTTAAGTGAAGTGCCCATTCCTTTCTACCTACCTATTTTATTCCCCGAGTTCAGTGTGCCTCTCTTTGTGCCAGCGTATTAATACCTATATTTAGGTGCCTACTTTGCATAGGTTCAGCTTTTTCGCAACCTACATGCGTGTACCCATGTATGTACATGGTGCAGGATTACCTAGGTACTTATTAGTGGAATCGAGCATAACTAACTACTATCAAAGGTATCTATTGCAAGAGCATATAGCTCATTTAACGTGTTTTTTCTAGTTTTGGGTCTAGCAATGCCTATTATTATTGGTTTCTAAATACAGTACCTACAACAACGCTGCGTGTTATTTACGAGTTATATGTGTCTATGTACCTATAGCTGCTTTTGGGTGCATAATTCATTGCAATTGCACTATTTCACACTAATCCAACAGCACGCAGGTTTGTACCTACAGCATACAGCAAGCTTTTCATTTTTTCGTGTGCACGCGGTAGCCATTTTGTTTTTGCAAACGTGGTCGAGCCACGCCCGTGTCACGCTTGGTACTTACTTACATACCTGTCCTACCTGCCTTGGTGAATACGAATTGGGAATCTCATACCTATCTATGTTTCAAAAAAAAAAAATACACACGCATGTTGCACCTAGCTTGAAAGACATATGCCGACTATTTCAGCTCTTCACGCAAGGAAGACGTGAAGCGAAGAGCCTAGATCAAAGGCGTCGGCTGATTTCCTGTCTGTTCTCCGTGGTGACGCTGACGGCACAGCGGTGCAGTGCAGTGCATCACGGCGCATCGTGTCTACCGAGATTCCTGGCACCGGCTGTTGACTGGATTGGGTTCGATTTCTGCACAATTCATTGTTTTTTTTTTTTTTATTTTACTCCATTTTCAATTAGTGTTGATCGAGTTTTTATATACGTACTAGTCGAGTTTATTGATACAATATGCCATTAAGCATGGAAACTGGAGATACCTCCGCAATCAAAAGGGATACCATATTGATTAGGAAGCGGGGTGTACTAAAGGGTCGTTTGACCAAATATGAGCAATATTTGAATACTATTAAAGACTCTGGAATTTCACTCACAGTTCAAAAGGAACTTGAATTAAAGCTCGATACTATTCAACGTTTAAGTTCTGAGTTTGAAGTAATTCAAAATGAAATTGATGAGTTGTCATCTGACATAGACGGAGAAATTGAAGAAAGAGATGCAATAGAATCTCGGATTTTATCATTGCTCGCAAAGGGTCAAGCGATCCTAGACACAAATAGCAAATCGGTTCCCGAACCAGTGACTGACATAGACAACCAGTCAGTCAGTCATTGCAGTCATTCAAATTCTATTAAATTACCTATTATTAAACTGCCCACGTTTGATGGCAACTATCTGACATGGTTGGAATTTAAAGATAGTTTCGAATCTATGATACACAATAATCAAAATATTCCACTAATTAATAAGTTCCATTATCTGCGCTCGGCATTAGAAGGCAGCGCTTCTACAATTTTAAAGTCTATCGAATTTACGAGTAAAAATTATGAGGCTGCCTGGGAGTTACTGTGTCAGCGTTTCAATAATAATAACATTTTAATTAATAATCATCTAAGAGCCTTGCTCACCATAGAAAGCTCTCCCAGGGAGTCATATAAAGCGCTAAAGTTTGTAATAGATCACGTTTCTAAACATCTGAGAGCGCTGAACACGCTCGGTCAACCGACTGATAAGTGGGACACACTGATAATATACATAGTTTCTGCTAGATTAGACACCACAACTGCTAGTAAGTGGGAGGAACATAAAAGTACACTCTCAGAGTTACCTACTTTAGATAATTTCTATTCATTTTTACGGTGCCGAGCTGATATTTTGGAAACGTCTTATATTAATCGTTTTGGCGAAAAATCTAATTTTAATCAATCTAAAAATACTAAATCATTCTTTATATCCTCTGATAACAAACCTAGTGGTAATGAATGTCCCTGTTGTAGTCAAGTACACCGCATTTATGATTGTGAGAAGTTGAAGGGTATGACGGTTGATAATAGGATATCTGAAATTATTAGGCTAAAACTTTGTAAGAATTGCTTGCGTGGTGGCCACATTACTGCTAAATGTCATGCTAAAGGTTCATGTCGCATATGTAAAAGGAGACATAACTCATTGTTGCATAAGACACAGGTGTCAACTGCTACAGAGCCATCAGTTGATCCAGTTCCTGTATCTCTTTCTGTTTTGTCACCACCGAGTAACCAAGTAAATCAAGTTTTGCTATGCACCGCCCTCGTCAACATTGAATATAATTACAAAATTTATACTGTAAGGGCTTTATTAGATACAGGTAGTCAATCATCATTTTTATCGGAGGATTTAAGAAAACGAATGGGCCTAACTAGTAATGATGCTAACATTAGTATTGCGGGCATAAACAATTCATTATGTCCCATATCAGGGACACGCAATCTTTTAATTAAATCTCGTGTGAATTCATTTAACACTAATGTAACGTTTTTATTTGTCCCATGTATAACTGGATTTTTACCCAATTTGGAGGTCAATATTAATGAACTTAATATACCTAAAAATATTCAACTTGCTGACCCCACCTTTTTTAAGCCCTCTAAGGTAGACATGTTACTCGGGTCTGATATTTACTGGGACATTGTAGGGTCCAAACAAATTAAACTAGATAATAATGCAACTGTATTATTAGATTCAAAACTAGGATGGTTGGTGGCAGGTCCCACAGCTAGGACATCGTGTACAGTGCCCCAATTATTTTGTAATTTTTCGAAAGAAATTAAAGACTCTTTAGAGCGTTTCTGGCAGATTGACGAACTGCCTAAGGTCAAGTCTCTCTCCCAAGAGGAGAAACAATGTGAAATTCATTTCAAAGAGAATACCAAGCGGCTTCCTAATGGTAGGTTTTCGGTTATGATACCATTCAAGGAATCGCCTGAGAGTGCATTAGGCGACTCTTATTATTTGGCCAAAAAACGTCTCATTAATTTAGAAAAAAGATTTCATCGTCAACCTGATTTAAAGGCTCAATATAGTTTATTTTTGAAGGAATATGCGGACCTAGGACACTTAACGAAAGTAGATAAGCCACACTTTGGCTATTACTTGCCGCATCATGCTGTTCTAAAATTAAAAAGTGAAACAACTCGCCTTAGAATCGTATTTGACGGGTCAGCAAAGTCATCCTCTAATAAATCCCTAAATGATATTCAATTAATAGGTCCAGTAGTGCAAAGCGATTTAATTTCTATACTGTTGAGATTTCGTAATTATAAATATGTGCTGACTGCTGATATAGAAAAAATGTACAGGCAGATTGAAATCGACGAGTCGCAGCGTCATTGGCAGCTTATATTATGGAGAGATAATGAGGATCAACCTATTCAAGTATTACAATTGAACACTGTCACTTACGGCACAGCATCAGCTCCATTTTTGAGTACTAGGTGTCTTTTACAATTATCTCAGGAGTGCCCTGATAAAGATATTTCTAATATTCTTAAAAACGATTTCTATATCGATGATCTTAGTACAGGAGCCCATGATATTAATGATTTAAAACGAATTTATGAGGGCATAGTATCAACATTAAATTCTGCTTGTTTACCCTTAAGAAAATTACGCTCAAATGTACCTAATTTAATAAATGACAGTGAATCGTTAACTGTACTGGAGTTAAACAAAGATTCTAGTGTTTTAGGACTAAATTGGTCTCCAGCATCCGATACATTAAATTTTCATACTGATATAGATCCACCTTCAAAGGTCACTAAACGCACTATTATTTCAATGACCTGTAAGATATTTGACCCACTAGGAATTTTATGTGCCTGTATAATTGTGCCTAAAATTATATTAAAGGAACTATGGGCGTCTAAACTAGACTGGGATACTCCAGTTCCCGATAACATTGCAAAACGATGGAACAGTTTTATAAACAATCTTCCAGTTCTATTTGCCATCAATATACCTAGAAGGGTTTTATGTGACACCCCACATGACATCCAGTTGCATTGTTTTGTTGATGCAAGCCAGCATGCCTTCGCAGCGTGTGTCTATTTGAGGTCTCGGGACAACAACCAAGAGTTCACTGTACGGCTATTAACTGCGAGAGCACGTGTAGCACCCATGAAACAGCTGACTATTCCTAGGTTAGAGTTGTCAGCGATGTTACTAGGAGCGCGTTTATGTAATAAGGTATTGCAGTCAATTCAGTCATATTCTAATATTACTGAGAAAATTATGTGGTCTGATTCCACCATTGCACTAGCATGGGTTAAGACACCCCCTAGGGATTTAAAAATGTTTGTATGCAACCGTGTAAATGAGATAAATGAACTTACAAATGATTTTATATTTCGTCACATACCTACAGATCAGAACCCAGCTGACTTAGCATCTCGAGGCGTTGAACCCAGTCAACTAAGGTCTTCTTCCCTTTGGTGGCAGGGTCCCTCCTTTCTGAGTGAGGAACAGTGCAATTGGCCTCAGAGTAAATGTCCATCTGTCTCACTACACGAATTGCCTGAACTTAAAAATAAGGAAAACACATTAACGTGTAATTTATTAATTGATAAAGATTCTAAACTTATTAAATTTGATAACTATTCTAATTACTTGAAATTACTAAGAGTATATGCATATGTCTTACGTTTTTTAAATAATTGCAAACCTACTAGCACTAAAAGTACTGGTCCCCTTGGCCCTGACGAGATAAATAATTCATTACATCTATTAGTTAAGTATAGTCAAGCTGAGTCATTTCAAAGAGACATAGTTTTAATTTCAAATAAAAGGAACTTACCAAGGGCATCTAAATTATTATCTCTTAATCCATTTCTTGACGACAAGGGTTTATTAAGAGTAGGAGGTCGTATTAGCAATTCGGATTACGCATATGACAAGAAGCATCCAATGATTTTAGATTCCAAACATTATTTTTGTAAATTAATCATGTCATATGAGCATCATCGTTTGTTTCATGCAGGTCCACAACTGCTTCTAGCATCTATTCGAGAAAAATTCTGGCCTATACTAGGAAGAAATTTTAGCTCGTAAAGTAACAAGACACTGTGTCATATGCACTCGTTTTAGAGGTAAAAATGTTCAGCCTATTATGGGTAACCTACCTCCTGAGAGAAATGTACCGACGTTTCCTTTTTATTATGTCGGAACTGACTATGGGGGACCTTTTAAGATTTCTAGTCGTAAGGGCAGAGGTAGCACTACGTCCAAATGTTATTTATGTTTATTTGTGTGTCTCACGACAAAGGCGGTTCATTTGGAGGTGGTCAGCGAGCTCAGTACACAAGCGTTCCTTCAATGCCTGCGTAGATTTGTTTCACGGCGCGGCAAGCCAGCTAAGATCTTTTGCGATAATGGCACTAATTTTAAGGGAGCAAACAATGAGTTGTGTAGAGTTGTGCGGTCCAGCAAGCAGTCGTTGACGGATTTCGGTACTAACGATGGTATTAAATTCTCATTTAGCCCTGCGTATTCGCCAAATTTTGGGGGAATTTTTGAAGCCGGCATTAAATCCGCTAAATATCATATGAAACGAATAGTAGGTAGTGCTAGCCTAACTTTTGAGGAACTAACGACAGTATTTGTACAAATTGAGGCTATACTGAACTCTCGCCCTCTCACGCCTCTATCATCCGATCCCAACGATCCTTTACCATTAACTCCTGGGCACTTCCTTATAGGGAGACCTCTAACTGCGGTCCCGTCCCTACCAATAATGGCATTGAGACCCAGCAGATTTGAGTTGGTGGAGAAACTTCGGCAGCAATTCTGGGCCCGCTGGAGTCGCGAGTTCGTCGCCGAGTTACAGCAGCGAACGAAGTGGCGCACGCAGCAAGGGTGTCTACGCATCGGTGACATCGTAGTGCTGAAGGACGACCAGCTGCCGCCCATGCAATGGCGGCTCGGGAGGATACAGCAGTTCTACCCGGGGCCTGACGGCGTCAATCGTGTGGCCGACGTCCATACAAGGCAAGGAGTCGTGAGGAGGGCTGTATCAAGAATGTGTCTGCTACCTACTTCAATGTTGTAAGCTACAGCTTGCAACGGGGCCGAGGATGTCACGGCTTCCCATATTTTAGGGAGCCTTTCCCAAGCGGGGAACCCAGCGGGGGGGGGCACTGCGGGACGCGCGGGCAGCTACATCGACGCGGCCGCGGCTCGCAACGCTCTCTTCCACCCAAGTCAGCGCTGGCGCAAAGACGTATACATTCGAAAACACTCGCGCGCCACGCGTCCTTTAAATTGTATCTGTAAAATAACCTGTACTGTGATCTGTAAGCAACTTTCTTTTGATGCCGCAAAAGGGGCGGTTAAATAAGTATTATTTTATACAAAAACTAGTTTGAATTAACTCCTCCGGCATCCTCACCTGCGTCGAGGCTATAACACGGCGGCTTCGACAATACCTATTCTTTATTGTGTAGTTACTTGCCTTTATTTAATTAGAGTTATTGAATTGTTTATACAATTTGAAATTTTGAATTATTTTAACAAACACTAATTTTATTCATAAATTCACACAAGCTTTATATTTATCACTAAAATTTATCATAGACATATTTTGAGTAGGTAACAATTTATAATAATATTTTTTATTCTTTGCGTTCTTCAAATAAGTTTAAATCGAATATTCTTTGCATAGTTTAGCGACATGGTGCGCAGCGACGGCGGCGCGGCGCGGCAATGTCGCGACGTCGTCACCGGTCGCAGGCCGCACGTTGAATGCTTGAAATCTTGACGTGCCAGCCATCATTCTTCCGATTATTCTGGATATTTATTAACCATTTAGTTAACAAGTTTAGAAAATAGTAGCTAAGTATACTGAGCTAAGAGCACGCCTTTCCTAATAATATAAATATTTTTTTCTGCAGTGGCGTCGTATTCAGAATAGTCCCTTTTTCAGGACTCTTGTAGAAAACAAAAGAATTCTAGCTACCCCAACTTAATTATTTTGTTATATGAACTGGAACTCATAAAAGAAAAATACCGGCATGTCTGCCGCTATTTTTATTAATATAAAGCGTGTCTACAAAAATTCTACATGAGTAAATAATTTAGTCGCAAAAGTATAAACGTTTTTACGGCCGATCATATTTTTCAAAAATGTATGCAACTGTGTTCAAATCTCTGCCTTCTTTTCACCATTCTTCCAATCGAGTGAA
Organism: Elegia similella; assembly: GCA_947532085.1. Taxonomy (NCBI): domain Eukaryota; kingdom Metazoa; phylum Arthropoda; class Insecta; order Lepidoptera; family Pyralidae; genus Elegia; species Elegia similella. The sequence goes on from OX383933.1 coordinate 9,695,880, forward strand.
ATATTCCGATAGGAATGGTGAGATATACGGATTGGAATTTATACTTCATCGCAGGTATGGCGCTTCGTACAAGCGAAGTAATATTTATACCTAATACTTCTGAAACTTTATATCCGTATATCGCCACCGCAGAATGAATTTAAGTTCTAACGTAGGTACGTATAAGAGACATCCCATAATGTGCGAAACGCTAGTAGTTTGTAGCTTTTAAACAAGAATTAATAATTTGAATATAATATAATAAGTATTATTTAATTTTAAAGGTGAATTGACGTGAAAAAGTGCCTGAAAAGGCCTATTTTCTGAATAAATCTTTGAATCTTTGAATCTTTGAATCTAGCAAGAGTAGCAGCTAACCCTGTTTTTCAAAGCTATCAAACGCATCCGAGAACGGCGTAGAGGTGCGGGGGGGACGCTGCGTGTTTCCGTTCTGTATGATCTGTATATAACTGTGTGCATAGTCGATTGACAGTGTCACCTACACGAAATGATGATGATGATGACGATCTGTAGATCATATTTATTCCACTGGTACTACGTCATTTTAATAACAATTTGGAGCGAGCATTTAATGATGTAGTCACAGAATTAATATAAGTCTACATCATTTAACACTGGCTCCAAATATTTATTAAAATGACGTAGAAGCACGGCGGGACACGTCTGCCGCATGCAAGAAGAAAGGTGGGCCAAGGTGGCCACCATGTGGAAACCGGATGGCCGCCGAAAACGTGGCAGACCTAGAAGGAGATGGCGCGATGACTTAGATGTTTATATAAGCGGCTGGCAAGTTATTGCCCGCGATAGGGATGATTGGAAACAAAAAGGGGAGGCCTTTGCCCAGCAGTGGGACACTGAAACAGGCTATTAAAAAAAAAAAAAAGAAGCACTTTGGTAGCCACTGGAATAAATATGATCTAAGACTGCTGAATACCTACGTGGTCGGCAAAAATGTTGGCAAATAGCGTTTTGCTACGTGTTAGTAATTAATAAATCACTAACACGTAGCAAAACGCAACATTGTAACAAAAACTGATAGTAACAATTATAAATGTTCATTCCCGGGTAAAAAGAAGGAAAATTTTTCACACAATACCTAGAAACTTTACAGTAAATTGTAAGAATCCCGTGCAAGCTGCCTAACTACCTGTTGCGCAAAAAATAAAAGGAGTTGAAACTATCTTTCATTGCTTTTCAAGAAGTTCGAAGTCTGGAAACTTTAAGTGGGCACTTAAAATATGCTGCTTCAATTTCAATTAGCTTATGAATACCTCCCTATATTGTGTCTTAATAAGAAAATCGTTCTGTTAACCTTTGGAGCGACTAGTGGGTCCGACAGATCCAGAACTTCACGAATTAGCCGATATTTTTTTAAAAATCTTAATCAAGCTATCTGAGCTCCTGAGTCGATATACACAAGCGACCATTTTGCCGTTCCTGCTGAGATCACGCGTTGCGGCAATTGCCGAGTCCAAGTAACACGCATTTGATGTGCTTTCGAACCTGAGAGACCCAACCAGAAACATGGCTTAACTGTTCATCAGTAAGAGTAACTCATAGTAGTATCATAGTATCACGGTTTTTCCCCTTGCAGGGTAGATAGAGCCTAGGTCTTAAGACCATATGGCCACATTTAGCATGTTAGAGGGCGTGTAGATGGAAAACGGAATCAAAATAGTGATGGATTGCTAACCGCATCGCCTATTGACATGATTCTTCAGACTTTAGCCCAATCCCTCGGTTGGTTTTTACGATCTGCGCGGGAAAAGGAGCAGCTACAACATTTTTCTTTTCTCCCAGACCAGCATGAAGAAAGTCATCATCATCATCATCATCATCATCTCAGCCCATCTTCCGCCCACTGCTGAGCAAAGGCCTCTCTTCGTTTCCGCCATCCATCTTGATCCTGTGCTGAACTCATCCAGGAGCGACCTGCGATTTTGACTATATCGTCAATCCATCTTATCGGAGGACGTCCGACGCTTCTTTTCCGGTTCTAGGCCACCACACGGTTAAGTTCTTGCTCCATCTGCCATCACTCCGTCTGGCCAGGTGTCCTGCCCAGTTCCATTTAAGGCTCATGACCGTTTCTCCGATATCCCGTAGTTTAATACGTTGTCGAATTACGGTGTTTGAAACACAATCTAGTTACTTGATGCCGAGCATGACTCGCTCCATGGCTCTCTGTGCGACTCTTAATTTGTACACAGTCTCCTTCGTGAGCGTCCATGTCTCTGCACCATAAGTCATAGTAGGCAGAACACATTGGTTGTATAAGCGGGTGGATATATTTAATACTATATTTTTATAGTAAATTGTTATGCAAACATATTGTTGCAGTTAAAACTGGTCAGACATTAATTCATGCCGAAATCTACATTTACTCCATTCTACATATTTAAGTCTTTCGAAAAAGCTGCTATGACTCTTATCTATCTCTATTTCACCAACGACATATCTTGAGGCAAAAAAAAAGGACCATAAACTCACCTAACGGTGCACGGAGGTTTGAGCTCGGGCAGCAGAAAATCCACTTCGTAATAGACGATTTGCATAGCTGGCCCGTTGTCGTCTCTCACTACCAGAATCTTGGCACAGGGCTCACCTGGTCTTATGTTCACGCATTTAGCTGGGAAGAGATTTGCATGATAATAAAATGATAAAAAAATAAAATGAGTATGTTTATCGTTATACATGTTAATTAATATTAAAGATTTAAATAAATCTTTTTTACATCCTTATTTAAATTATCTATCAAATGTGATTTTATCACTTTCAAACAATCATACGTGCAAACAAATATTCCCTTTATATAATATTAGTCTAGATAGCCAAAGCCAAATTTCTTTTAAGAATAAAATCATTGAACCGATGTTAAAATAAATTTCATAATAACATTTAAATAATCAGAGACGTGTCTAGAAACCCATTACTATGTTGATTCTATTTTCCTATAGGCCCACTGGCCCATTAATAAAGTAGCCTGAGGCAAAGACAAAATAATCCTAAGGATAAAGACTTGATAATATGTATACTGCTTAGTTACATCATAACTATAGAGATCACAATGCCGTATTTTTATGTTTCATACCGCTAATCTTGGGAAATTTAAGCAATTTTCTATATTATCTTTCTATTTCATCAATGGAAATATGACACGAATGCAAGCTAAAGTGTAATAAAGCTGTTGTATAAAACAAGCTATAAATAAATTTTACTTATTAGGATTTTTAACAGAATTATACGTTTCCCATTTCGTAATAAAACGCTATCTTTGAAGTATACGTTATTATTATATATAATATTACGTATAAACGTTATTCGCTTGTTAAAAATAAATGCCTGGAGAAAACATCACTTTAACACAAAATCAAAATGTGGAGCCTATTCGGTTCACTTGTTTTTGTGATTTGTAAAGCTAATACGATCTTTGTCAATAGTCCAAGTGTTCTCGTTTACGAAGTGAAATAAATCTAACTTGACATTTGTTTCAAGAAGAAACGCCTACTTGAATCTTGCTTTATGTTGTTTCGGAATAATTTAGTAGAATTTATATAAATATATCATTTTTGTTTCATACTCGCGACTCGAACCAAGGCTTCGTACCGGTGGAATGTGCCTATGGTTTATAGGCACATTCCTCTTGAATCATTCTGTCTATAAAAAAAGCCGCATAAAATCCGTTGCGTAGTGGTTGCGTAAAACAAAGTTCTCACATCACGTGTACGAATTCGTCTACCTGTAGCATTTTCAAAGCGCCTAATCTTTAGACTCATAGATTCATAACACAACCATAGCAACTGTGACCAATCCCACAATATTTATCCGGTAAGTAAGACTAAAAAAAACTGAAATTATTTCATCACCTGAAAACAAACAGAATTTGACCATAAGCTGAAATTGTTGTCTTCAGGTGATGGTCAAACTTAGATCACAAAAAATGGTAGGTAAGAATTCTGCTGCTGGACAAGGCCTCTCCCAAAGAATTTTCGTTCCACGGGTGGATATTTCCTCACCCACCACGATTGGGACGGGGTTGGAGATCGCAGTTTCTTCGGCTTCTTCAAGAAGAACAAGAAGCCTTCTTGTGCTTCCGACGCTGCTGGCCATTGGAAAAAAAAAATAATCTACTGAATAACAGGAGTTTGTTGGAATTGGGAAGGGAATGTAGTTACCTACATTACTGTAGGATACTACTTACGCCAATGAATAGGGGAACATTACCGTACCCGATTCTATATCTGCAACCACCGGCCAAGCAGTTGAGGATGAGACCTAGGTGGGTTAACACTTACCCACAATCTCATAAAGCACGTAGATGCCGATGTCCTGTAGTGCCTTGTGCCATTTGAGCACTTTTTCCACCGGGCCGGAGAATACCCGCGCGCCGCTCTTATGAAGCTCCTGGAACACGAGGATTAAATTATTAGATCATTTATCAATTGTAACTTTTACTTCCAGTCACTATGTGATGAAATGATTTAAGTAAAGTAATTAAAAACATATTCATCCTTTATCTTATCTTTCTTCTTAATTTATATAAATCTCGTGTCACAATGTTTGTCCTCAATGGACTCCTAAACCACTTAACCGATTATAATAAAATTCGCACACCATGTGCAGTTCGATCCAACTTGAGAGATAGGATAGTTTTTAACTTATGGCGAAACGAAGTTCGCCGGGGCAGCTAGTTAATTATAACTTTGTTTACAAAATTTTAAAAAGAACCATACATGTGCCTGTCAAACTCGCGCACCGAGTGTTCCGTGCAAATAAGTTATTTTTAGTTCTAAAATCATTTGCGACTTTTTCTTTTTTCATATCATAATTTATTTATCCTTGCTTTATATATATATGATATTTCCTTGCCGTGCCACCATTCGGTACCAAGACGCCATTATACCAAATAGTGGCTACGTTAACACTACTTTTTGATCCATCAACGGCCATATACATACTTTCGCATTAATTTTTTCACAGCTTCAAAGGACAGCAAATTTCAATATGTGGTATGAATTTCAACGTGGTATGTTTCCTCGCTACTGAGAAAAATGGTCTTAATATACAGACAATCGTCAACCGAGTGATTCTATAAGGGTTCTTCTTCACTTTTGAGGGGCTGAACCGTAAAAATGGCGTAATTTACATTTTGTTTTTGTTAGTTAAATTACTGTAAATCTCCTCACATTGTTTCGATCTTTGCAAAGTTTCCTTGAAATAAATTTTAATCTTTTTTTTTGAGTCAAAATAGCTATATATATATAATAAATGTTATATCAAGTTAGACCAAAATTTGGCCACTTCGACGGCACGAATAAAGTCCTCTACAATACAGGAAGTAGGACAGCTGGGGCAGTTCATTAGATGTGTCATCGTCTGACCAGCGCCGCAGCTGCACAGGTTGTCGCTAGAGAAACCCTACCTAACCCGGTTATCTCGGCATCTTTCAACACCAGCCCGAAATCTATTTAGCGACTTTCTGAGATCTCTTTACCCGCCAACTCGTCCCGCCAACCCTTTCACCTATAGAGAAACTACCACCGGGTGGTGAACTTTCCTGACCAGTCTGGAAGACACTAAATAAATTTTAATTGCATTACCGCCTTTTGCACAATTTGTTAATTTTATCTTGCTACGAGTATGTGAACTTTTTCTTTTTGTGCGATGTCAATACAATAATTATAGCATTAACTCTTTTCTCTCATTAGTTCTTAAAATTTTTACGCCTGAGGCCTACAAAAAGAACTATTTCCGAGACAAAGCGGCACGGACGATGGACGGATATTGCAACAGTAGGGCTCCGGAGTAGACTGTATTTACGCCGGCTAAATCACTAGCTATTACTTCTAAAGATGACTGGAAAAGTGCCTCCAGTTACTTTTATTACAGCGATTCTTAGGAGTTCCAGCTTTATGGCGGGAGTTGTAACACCTTTTGGCGCTGACATTCTTGTAGAATTCATTGTAGTAATTTTAAAGTGACATAACTAGAAGTAATTTTGAAAAAAATATTGAGCGAGTTTGTTCAGATAGGTTATTACCTGGATTTACATATAGGCTATCGCTACCTTTCATCCCGGAAAAAGTACTGTTCTCGCGGGATCGATATTTACAGTAGTAGCTCGCAATATACAAGGTCTCTTAGATCAAATTTTTTATTTTCGATTAAATTACGATGGATTTCTTTGGTTAAGAAATGCTTTGGTAGTCAATGTCCAGAAATCGACACGCTAGTTTTTACCCGTCTGACCTACCCAGAAGAAGGGTAATGTTTTCCGCGCGTTATGTAAGTATGTCTGTTCCATTGACGTCTCCTGTAGCCTAAACGGCTTGACCAATTTTGAAGTGCTAAGTATCATTCGATTCATATTCTACCCCGGAGTGTCATAGGCTATGTAAAGTTGGCAAAAAAATAATATTGCGGACATAAACTGTGAATAAGGCAGTTGTTTTTTTTTTTATTTTTTTAATTAACCACTTGTCGTTTTTAGGGTTCCGTACCCAAAGGATAAAAACGGGACGCTATTAATATCGCTCAGCTGTCTGTCACCAGGCTGTATCTCATGAACTGTGATAGATTGACAGTTTAAATTTTCACAGATGATGTATTTCTATTGCCGCTATAACAACAAATACTAAAAACGAGAATAAAATAAATATTTAAGGGGGGTCCCATACAACAAACGTGATTTTTTGCTTGTTTTTGCTCGATATTAATAACGGCAACAGGTAGACGCTTGAAATATTCACAGAATATTAAGTTATATATTAACTTTAAAAAGAAATAATTAATTGTAAATAAAATCAATATTAAAGGGGGACTCCCATACAACAGACATGACTTTTTTTGCTGTTTTTACAGATAACAAAAAAAAAAAAAAACTGGCCAGGTGTGAGTCCGACTCACACCTGGCCAGTTTTTTTTTTGTTTTTTCATACACATGATTATGTACATCAGTGACTTAGTATCCATAGTAGATAATAGTAAAAAGTTGTTCGCCAGGGAAGTGGTTTTTAATAATAAAAAATTAAGCGCAAAGCATTTTTCTTTGCGCTTAATTTAATCTCATATTAAGTGCAACACACTGATGTTATATTACCTTACAAAGTCAAGTTTGTTCGAACACGTTTTATAAGTATAATTTAAACATGGGTAAACCGGATTTTTATAATCTTTGAATTGTTCGTTTTTTTTGTCGCCTCTATTAGCAGAATAACCAATAAAATAAAATAAATATTTACGACAATTTTATAAAAAAACAGCTAAATATTTAATCTTCTGTATGTCCTCTCAACCACCAAGCGGTCCAATGAGGACGCATAATAACAATAGAAAATTCATTGTGTCAGCGTTTCTCGCGCTTGAAGGGCTAAGATAAATAAGTTGTTCTCTAACAAAATATTTATTCACATATAGGTACTGAAACAAACCTCGGATCTTGTATATCATAATTATCTTTACGAACGCATGTAGCTACGTTATTTCGCGTTCCCTTTTATCATGACTTCAAAACGACTCTTGTTTTAGGGGTAAACGAGTGTTAACGACAAAAGCGTACAATAAATTTTATGTACCCACCCCTTAAATCTGGTTGCTTTAAAGCTTTTGTGATATATGCGAGTGTATTTCCGATTACGCCGCCTATTGGATACACATTACAAGATAAAAAACATTCTTTTTACGATTTAGTATTTGCTAAGATTACAAAAGTAGGTATGAGTGTATCGTACAGTTGGTGAGATGAGATATTTCTGTTTCTTTTGTATATAATACTGTAATCAAAGTAATCTTTCTTGTTTACTATAAATTCCTGAATCAATTTCCTGTTAACAATACTATCAATAGGAAGAGCCGGATAGCCTAGTGGGCGTAAACATAATTAGCGCTTACGCATGTTAAGCAACTCCGGATGTTATCTCCACTGGGATGGGACCGCAAATGACATAAAAATATCTCGAGCTCCTCCGTGTTTCGGAAGACACATTAAGCTGGCTGTCATCATTGGTGGCAGACGTTAAGGTATGACAGATGCCCTTAGGCAGCTTGAAAAATCTGACATCAGTGTTGGCCACTTACACGAAAAACAAACATACAAATATTAGGACCGAGCTTTCATTATAATATTTCCAATCAAAGGTGCCAATAGAGTTTCATAAGGCTATATGTACATAATGGTAGGTACACTAAGTACTAAAGTCAATAATAATTTAAACTTCGTACCTACCTTAAGTTTATCCGCACGACTCATAATCTGATTCTGAATTTCGGTTTTGTGCACATCTAAAACCTCCGCCTTCTTAATCGGTGCTGAGGGTAAATTAAATGGAATCAAGTCAATAATAAGTATACCTGCTGAACTCCTAACCCATCGGGGCAAAAAGCTGAAAATCGAAAAATGTTTTCCCTAAGTACAAAGGTGCCGATCAGCTGGAAGAATTTCTATGGAAGGTGTATTTTTTCGTTTTTCACCTTTTTTTCTTGCAATTCTGTATTCCATTAGGGATTCTGATTCCAGGAATTCAATATGTTCAGAGGTTTAAAATCACGCGGCATACAGTGAGTTCCGCGAAGCGCATTAGCAAAAGTGATACTAAGTAAGTAGGTATATATTTTTGTAATTTTCCCTTGTAACTCGACCATCTTATTAAATGGAATATCAGAGAGAATATTTGGGAAATAAAGCGAAGTTTAAACTTAAAGCTTATTTTGCCACTGCATTATTTCTAACAAACAGAACTTACTTTGGTATCAAATAATCTAAATGTCGGGTAGATTTTGAAAAATCTAACTTTTTACTTAAGCGTTTATATAAGAGATTGTTGAGCATATTTTTAATTTACGTTTCATATTGGTTCAGTTTATAAAGTTGATTGGCCAAGTCCATTTTTAAAGTATAAAAAAGTCTCTATTCCCTCCCTAGCCTCACAACAGATGTTACTATATAAAAGTAACTTCTGTTGAGGTCATTCTAATAGACGCAATATTAAAGATAGCTGCCTCAAAAAGGTAGTTATCACGCGTACAAAAGTATAAAAATATGACATGTATAATTTCTTGGTAAACTAAGTATTTTAGTAATTAGATATTCATATCTATATTTTTGGCTCGAAAATGTAGCATTTCTTAAAATTCTGATTCATAATAACAAAAGAAAAAAATGTAAATCCTTTTTCCAGCTTATCCTTAACTTTATTCAAGAGATGCTAAATATACCTGAAGGTATTTTAGTCAACCTGTGCCGAGCTAAAGCTCCTTAACTCGTTCTAACAAGCTCATTACTCCGTATTTTCGAGAGAACTTAGTTCTGAGGGAAACTTCGTGATACTTGGTTGGATTCGCTCGCGAGCTTTGCCCCTATGGGTTAGGAGTTCAAAAGTGTCAGGTCGTACTAAAGCTTCACGCTGTTTAGATCACATATCGGCTGCTAAAGAATTAAGAATCATGGAACTATTTACGTTGGTAGTATCGTAAGCATTTCTGTTTCAAAATTGATACAGTAAAATATCGGATGTACCACAGATATAGATGTACATAGATGACGTAAATGCACCTACTTCGCGTGTCCGAACCCCGACCAAGCGTCAAGGTTGGCCGCGGCTACTGACAGTCTGCGAGCATCTGTTGTTGCAGCCGGAAGGCTGCGAAAACTAAAGAAATGCCTTATTGCGTGATAATTAACTGCAAGTTCAACTATACCAGTGTTAATACTGTGTAAAAAACTATATATATTTTTAAATGACCATACGTAAATAATATAACACGAAACTCAAATAAGATTGCGGTAAGTCCCGTAGGGAAAATAATAGTAAACGTGACCGAAAACGCTTAAAATCATAAAAATATAAGGACAACAATAACCAAAAATATTTGATTAGATTTTATTATAAAAATGTTCTAATAAGCGAAGGTTGCCAAATACTTATATGATTTTGGACTACATGTAATAAATTTGTGTTTATTGAGTGGAATTAAGAGGGTTGAGTAAATCGTGCTTATTTATTTTCGAGAGGGTGTTAACTTTCAATATTTTGATAACCCCTCTGGGGTTAAAATGAGTTGTGATCGATAAGAACTTACCTACTGTTGTACTACCAACCAACTTTGTTCTTTGTTTTATTGCACACCGCTTTAGCAAATTCAAATTGGAACGTGGATTAAACCACGAATTGCTGATTACTCGCTAGCTGATTGGACTATCTGCTGACTATCTTAATTTGTGGTGAATAATTAATGCTAATAGAATCAATTGAAACTTACTTGTACTTGAAGGCAATGGCTGCACATTAATTTGTGTTTCTTTTTTAAAGGGTTTTGGTGTTTCTAACATCATTGTTGACTCCTGTGCGCGTTCTGTAATATGTAAGTATATTAAAACAACAACAACTAGTTGCACTGCGGGAGTGCCGTCAGAAGTGAAAACTCGCCTTTGCGGCGGTCTCGGGGCACGTGTCCGTCTTACGGATTACCAATCAGGTCACGTGTCTATTTCAACGTTTCACGTAACATTTTTGCCCATTCCAAAAAGTGCACAACGCCGCTTAAGAAATTTTCACTTCTTAAATAGGATATGATTAGAAATATTTTAATTATTGGCATGAGTAAATTCTGTAAAATGACTCAGATTTCTACAAGTGTAATGAAATATCATCATCACAAGACAATCATGATCTATGCCTTTAGGTATTTGAAAAATCTAGCACCAGTAAAAGAAATAAATATGAAAATGTTTTCAACGATACCGTTTTCGTCCGGCTTAGAATATTTTTATGAAATATTAAATCCGGGGATTGCGGGACTGCATTGCATAACTTATCGGATGTATATTTACTTTACATACATACAAAGTATGACGTATTTCTTCCTTACGGGGTAGACAGAGCCTAGGTCTATAAGAACTTATGGCCACATTTAGCACGTTGGAGGGCGTGTAGATGGAAAACAGAATCAAAATAGGGAAGTGTTGCTAGCCGCATCGCCTATTGACATGATTCCGTAGATTTAAACCCGATCCCTCGATCGGCTTTTACGATCTGCGTGGGAAGAAAAGCAGCTGTCACACTCCAAGCTTTTTCTTTTCTTCTAGACCAGCATGGATGGAAGTGAATATGTGTGCATATGTAGGGTGTAATGTAAGTGAATGAGTGAAATAGTGTGGTAAATCAAAAAAGCTTCTAAAATATAAATATTTTTAATAAACTTTTTATGTAATCGTTATGTGAGTCAAACTACATTGTATTGTTTTATTATCTCACTCCATACACTTAAATTCGTGAATCTCGGAATCAGAGGATGTTTTCGATAAAAGTGCTTTCCATAATAGAAAACATCTAAACTTCAGGTAAATATGAATCCGAATATCCAATCTTTGGATATAAGTCAAACTAAATATAGGTTTAACAAATAATAAAAAAACATCTCAATACCTTTCGGCGTAAAGGGTTTAGCCATGTTACGTTCCGGTGGCATGCGATTTTGGTAATCGCCTCCGAAAGCTGTGTTAGCCGGGATAGTGCCCCTTTCTCTTTGTATCTGCTGGCCTTTAATGAGATAATGGAAAGGAAATTACTGTTGCAGCGTGATGTGCTGCGTAATTGTTGTTACACAATATTGGACACAACAAATATAAATATCTATCTTCTTTTTCTGCTTTTACCTTATCCCACTTTTTCATGTGGGGTCAACAAATTTATTCTTTACTCTATACACCTAAAATCTCAAAATCCGTTGTTAAGTTTCATGCTGCGACTGTCTCACAGGTGATTGTCCGGAGCCTAGATCTTATGATGATTAAAACAGTGAGGATAAAAGAAAGAAGCTTGGTCACATAATTTTACAAAATAAATTCGCTCATCAATACTTATAATAAATCTGCAAAGGTTGGTCTGGTTCTTTCGCAAAACATGTGAATTGGTCAGTGTGGTCCGAATGCAGTTTGGTAGTAGATAATAAATTTATCAAGGTATTCATTTTCACAAAAAAGAATTATCAATACATGTTGCAGTTGAGGCAGTGAGTTGGTTTGCTAAAAACATCGGCAGCAAGCAGTTCGTATGGATCGCGATCTGTCGGCGTGGAAATCTCTGTCTAGTGGTGTACCTCAAGGAGGAATCTTATCACCCCTACTTTTTTCTCTTTTTATAAATCTTCTTTCTTCTTTCATTGGTTGCTCTTATCATTTCTACGCAGACGATCTTCAAATTTATACACAGTCACCAGTCCAGGACATAGAGTTGAGTATAGCCGTAATTAACTCAGCCTTGTCATCTATATTATCTTGGTCCAATGATTATGGCATACAAGTTAATCCTACAAAGTGCCAGGCTATAATTGTGGGAAGCGTAAGGCAAATAAATCAGATTGACTTCGATACTCTCTCACCGGTGACGTTCGATAATAACGTAATTCCTTTTTGCAAATCCGTGAAGAACCTTGGCTTGCATATTGACTCCACACTTAGCTGGATCACTCATACAAAAGAAATCAGTCGCTCTGTTACTGCCACACTCCAACAACTCAACCGTCTTAGAAACTTCCTGCCTTTGAAGACCAAGATCTTACTTGTCCAAACTTTAATTTTTCCTATTATTGATTATGCAGATGTGTGTTGTCCTGATCTCAACGAATATCTTCTCAATAAGCTCGATCGTCTCGTCAACAATTGTATCCGTTTTATTTTCTGTCTTCGCAAGTACGATCACATTTCTGCCTATCGTTCTGAGTTAAAATGGCTTCCGATCCGTCAACGTAGGCAGCTACGTCTACTTTGCACTTTATTTTCTGTTCTAAATAATCCTCACTCTCCTGCTTACTTAAAATGTAAATTCAAATTTCTTTCTGAGACTCATGATCGACAGCTGCGTTCTACAGACACCCGTCTACTCTACACCCCCCTCTTTCGGACAAATTTTATGTTTAATTCATTTACCCTTCATGCTTCACGACTCTGGAATGCATTGCCTGTTGACATAAAAGAATCTTCAACAAAATTCTCCTTCAAGAGAAAAGTGCATTCTCACCTTCTAAACTCTCTATCTACTTAAAACTTCCATCTGTCACTATCTTTCTGTATTCATCATTAGCATATATATTTATATATATTTAATAGTTTAGTTTATATATGAATTATATAATTAAGTATATATTTATTTAAAATATGTATATTACTATTATACTTATATAATCAGTTTAACTTTTGCGCCGCACATCTTTCTCCGTTTTATCCTTATGGTTGACTGGGAGAGAATGCTCATAGCATTAAGTCCGCCAATTGTAACAATTTTATTTGGGTACAATAAAGTTTTAATAAATAAATAAACATTGACTAAATTATAACTCTTGAATAGATTTAAGAATTGAGTGCTTTTAGCAGTTGGTACTAATATGTCAAAATTAGACTCAGAATTAAACATTTTTTACTATTTAATGCAAATTTTAGAACTGATCCATAACTTTGTCAAAACCCCTAAAATCACTTTTGGGTGGACTGTATACGGAAACAAGAATGCACACCGCTCAACACAGATGCAATATAGCAGCATACCTACCGATCATGTTAAAGTAGAGATTTTGTCTCTAATTTAATTATTTCTTGAATAAAATATCTTGCCTTTAAATTTCTTTTATTTTTTTAACTAAGAGAATACCTTGGATTTTAAGATTTAGATTAAGTGGCAGCGACATTGAGATTTGACCATCACAGAGCCGAATAGTGATATTAGTGTTTTTTTTTCTATAACATAACGCGGCATAGTAAAAAATTAAACTTAAAAGATCAAACCCACCAATCCTAAAAATGATGATTTAACATGATTGGTGGATTTTCTCAAAAATACTTCTGTCACAATGCCACCACCTCGGGTTAGACATTCCTCAAAATTTTGTACACTATCTAGGGAATTTGCTTAAAATGTAACCAACCAGTTTCATAATAAATATCCTCTCATCGTTAAGATATTTGATTGGTTCACCAAACAAATTAACTATCATTATTTATTCATCACCATTTTCACAGCGGTGTTGTTCACTAATATAGATATATTTCTTTGGACCAATCACTTATTAGGCTTAGGCTTTGCTCTACGTTATAAACTTATTCGTAGGTTACATAACAAAACCGCAAAATATCGTGTGGATTTTCTTCTTAATCAAAGTGTTAATTATTTGTTTATCGCTGTGTTTGTTCGTATCTCGAAAATGCCAGGATTGGGAAAGATTAATTTACCTCTACGTAAGACGTCTTGTTTGCATTTTCTATTAAACCCGCAGTCGGCGACAACAACGTACCTATCTGCAATCTATTAATAAGGCAGTTTCATTTGGGAGGTACCGTCAGCAAAACAAATACACGATTTATGTTTAGTAGGTACGCGTATTACGGTTACAAAAATTAAAAGAGTGATAATGTTTTGTTTAAAAACTTGTTGAGACTCAAGATAATTATTACAATTTCAAACAAAACGTTAATAAGTTGCAAGGATCTAAAAAAAAGAGGTCGATAACAAGTTTTTCAAAGAAAAATAAATAGAAACGCGTCTGCCCTGCCGAAAATAATATAAACCATGTCATTTAGACTAATTTTAGGACACCAAAGGTACTTCATACATCCAAATCTGTTAAGGATAAAAGATTTAGAAGTTATGGTGGAATAAAAACTTACATTCATATTTTTTAAAAACATTCTCCATTTTGGCAATTGTGTAAAAAATAAACCAAAATTATTTAATATGTGTAAATTGTTATGAAATGCAGAAAATGCTACGAGTCTCGTAGCCTACGCTACGACTATTTACGACGTAGCACACTACAACTGATACAAGAAAATCGTAGCAATGTCGTAGCGAAACAAGTCGGGTTTGTTCGTTCGAACACTTAAAAATAACTTACCGACCGATATTTATAATCTTTGATTTGTTAGTTTAGTTATCAGTATGGCAAATAACTATTAAAATGTAACAAATATTTACAACACAAAAGGAAATGAAGTTCGCCGGGACATAGCGAGTAGTCTTACAAGAATTTAGTCATAGTAGGGTTTCTAAACAAAATGTTTAGTTTGTTTAATGTCGTGGTTTGCTAATGGGAACAAATGATGCTGCCTGCCTCGGGAAGTCGGGATATAATGAGTTTGCTGAGATCGTGCGTTCTAATTGTTCCGTGCAATTACTGCAACATGTTATGCTCTAGATTTAACTCTCAGACAAGAGTTTGCATTTTAACACAAATTTACTTACTGCCATAATTACTAGGTAACTTGTCCTAATCTACAAATGTAAAAAAATTACATTTGTAATATAGGACAAGTTACCTAGTTAAGTTAAGCCGTTAGTCTGTGTGAGATGCCTTTAATCAGCGTATAAAAATCTCATAGGTACCAGTGATGGCTAATTACAGATACGAAAAACAAAACAAACAATTTACTAATATTTTTTACTTATATTACTAAAAAACCGGCTAAGTGCGAGTCGGACTCGCTCACCAAAAATTCCGTCCCGCGATCTATAAAAACGGCAAAAATCCCCTTTAATAATTATTTTTATTTAATTATTTCTTTTTAAAGTGAATATAACTAAAAATTCTGTGAATATTTCAAGCGTCTACCTGTTTCCGTTATCAATATCGAGCAAAAACAAGCAAAAAACGTTTGTGTATGGGAGCCCCTTATATATTTATTTTATTCTGTTTTATAGTAAGTATTTGTTATTATAGAGACAACATAAATAAATCATTTGCAAAAAAAAAACGTTTGTTGTATGGGAGCCCTCTTAAATATTTATTTTTTTATATTTTCTAGTATTTGTTGTTATAGCGGCTATAGAAATACATCATCTAGGAAAGAATGAATTTCAGCTGTCTAACTATCACGGTTCATGAGTAGCCTGGTGATAGACGGCCAGACAGACAGACGGACAGCGGAGCGATATTAATAGGGTCCCGTTTTCACCCTTTGGGTACGAAACCCTAAAAAATTAAAAGAGATACTTACCGGCTATATAATTCGCATTGGGGTCGGCGTAAGTAGCTAAGTACCGGGGATCAATTCCAGACACCATCGGCCCTTGACCCGAAGGAAGCTAAGATAAAAAATGGTAAATACGCCGAACATAAATTTTAGTTTAAGACCTCAGTTTATCTATTGTAATTATCTATCCTGAATAGTGTTTCTGTAGAATATAACTGTGTGTATATAGCCATAACTCTTAAACAACATAGTCCAGGCACGGTCCCCACTTGGATGGGTGACCGTAAGTGACATAAAAATATCTCGAGCTCCTCCGTGCTTCGGAAGGCATGTTAAGCCGTTGGTCCAGGCTGTCATCGTTGATGGCAGTAATTAAGCTATGTCAGGTGCCTTTAGGCAGCCGGTTTCTACCACGGAGTAAGATACGGTCTGCGCGAGAAGAGAAGCAGCTAGTGCATTCTAAGTTTTCTTTCTGCCGAAACCGGCATGAAAGACCCCGATCCCTTACAAATATGACGAAAAATAAAGTGCTGCTAATATGGAGAAAATAGAACTAGATAAAAAAAAACCTAGTAAAAAACCCTTCAAAATGTATTTAGTATAGAGAAAACATTAAATCCTACATACTTACACAGATTGGTACGTAGCTTGGAGAATTCATTTGAACATTGCCAAAATCATGATTATTACTGGCTGGAGAGTATGGCATGTAAACAGTGTGTGTAAAATTTTGATTTTGACGAAGGGGCCTCTCCAAAAACATACTCGTATCATCAACAAGACTGAAACAAAAATATCCTACTAAGGAAGATCCTATCTTTCGCCCGACCATGTTAAATATGTACTTACAGATCAAACCAAAAAACTATTTCCAATTCTTTTTTGATAGCTGCAATAAATATTTAGACACAAAATTCATAATAGATCAGAACAGTCCGATTCCAAATCAGTTCCTTCTTAGGTCACTCTACATTCCAAACACCTACCTACTTATTCTGTAAAACTGTTCTGTAAAGCATTATGCACCCAATCTTTTTATTCAAGCGATACCGTAAAAATAAATTCAATAATCTTACCAATAAATAATTCATTTTGTCACTAAATTAAACCACTCAAAATAGGTGCCGAATTTACCTACCTTTCATTATTGAATCCTACGCTCGCAACCATTTGGTTTGAACTTTGCATTCCTTGGGGATAATCTGAAATAAATTTTCAACTTTTATATTGTACTAGCAACCCGGACCCGGGCTTCGCACGGGTGCAATGTACATATAAACCTTCCTCCTGAATCACTATATCTATTTAAAAAAACCGCATCAAAATCCGTTGCGTAGTTTTAAAGATCTAAGCATACATAGGGAAGAACAAACAGCGGAAAGCGACTTTGTTTTATACTATGTAATGATTTACATTGATTCAGTTATATCTTACTCGTACTTGCAATATTTACCTACCTACCTGATAACCTAGGCTCTCTAATAATGTATCTTTCCATTTTGTTATGTACCTAACAAGAAAAGTAACGTTGCGATTATTTCAAAAAAATCCGCGTGCAATGGATAAAGAAAGAGCGCGAAATTCAAAAATAGAATTAGATTGTTATTTTATCGGCACTGGCTCTAGTCTTTTGGCTTTTTCGTTTTTTTTTACAATAGACTCTATGTCATTTAATTCCATTCAATAAATTATCATCATTTTAGCCTGACAGGGTAGTCCTTGGTCCAGCGGTGGGCTTCTTGCTCCATTGCTGGACCAAGGACTCCCCTGTGCCTATTCTTAAAAGGCCCAAGAGACCACATTGGACAAATACTCTCAATTTTAGGCACTGAGAGGTATTTTAAACAAGAAGATATGCAGTGCAGAATCGAATTCGTCGTAGTGGTATAAAGTTTATGTAATAAGGATATGTAGATCATGGATCATAATAATCTCGGATTAAGCTGGCAATGGACTTCCGATTTTGCATCCGATTCGATTGTCTGTTATGACTATTGGACGCACATTGGAAGGCGTACTAACCTTATAGCTCAGAACAAGGTTCGTCCTTGTTCTGAGCCTTATACCTAGTTACGATTATCCATGGCACTTTCCAGACATTTAAATGGACATGAAATTACACGTCCGATCCGAATCCGATAGTCGAATCAGAGAATCGAATCAGAACTTTCTCAGATGGCAAAATCAGATATGTATTCCCAGCTTAATCCGAGATTTTATGATCCATGTCCATGATCTATCCTTAGTAATAAACCTTACACCAAGAATACATCACAGCCAGAAAATATCTTGTCTGTGTCGGTAGTAAATACCACAGACAAATATATGTCAACCGACTGTCAAAGTCAATCGACATTCTTGTGTTGCCAGAGTATAACTAGTGCCTGTAACAATTTACGTTATTTTTATAAATTATTTTCATGAAAATATTAATGATTCAGCAGTTTCAGCACGTTACATTTTAACAAACTGTTTAGAATATAAAACGTTTAAACAAGTTCTTTCAAAGATAAACAAAAACAGAACTGCCCTGCCAAACATTATGTATATAACCCTTGGGAGGTGTAAAGATTCTAACAACACTACTTATTCAAATCGGTTCAGATGTAGAAGTTATGGAGCAAATAAAAGACCCACGTACACTATAATTTACCTACCTTCATACTAAGAAAGGGTCCCCCCTATATATAAGACTGATAGTTAAACTTTTTATGTTATAATATTATTATGCATAACAGCGGTTTACAGAAACGTCATTTCGTAAATAATAGTTTGGCATCTACTCATATAACATAGATTTAAAACCAGTCGTGTTTAAAATCAGAATAATCGTAGAGCATAATTTTATAGCCATAATAATCGAAAAGTAGATTCATTACTTATATCGCAGAAAGTTCGCAGTCAGATTTGACAGAGTGTGGTATTTTATTCATACCCGACCCTAACCTAACCTAATATTCTGGTAGCAACTCGTTTCTGACAGCCAGGTAGTTGTATGCTATTGTACATTCAGACAAAAATATTAGGTCAAACAACAATTAGGTAAGCATATTACATATTTTTTATGCGAATAAAATGTTCTTTTAAATAAGATTCTGCCAGTTATGATATTCCAAATGAAATGCGGAGCATCAAGATTCTGCCAAATAGATGATGGAAGCCACATACAAAACAAGACCCCTGAAAATTGACACTTCTTTTTTGACAATCGTGTAAAAGGAAAGATTCCAAAATAAATAAGTTTTAGTCAACCATTAGGCATAATTATTATTATAAATATTTCTAACACCTGCTATTTTTCTGATACTGTATTAGTACTAGCGCTGTCATTTATAGGATTCGGCTACATAACAACTTAGTTAATAGATAGGTAGATATTAGGAAAAAGTTCACTCAGATGTTGCTAGATGGCAAGTTGCGTAAACTGAATGCATTGAGCGAGGCGAAATAAATGGATGTTAAATTCGCACGTATGAAATAGAAATTACACAAAATATATATTTAACCGTGATGTAACCAATAAACTTGAAAATAAATCTGGATTACCTATTTTCTGCTGTTGTTTTTACCTATTTTCGTGTAAAAACAACTTTTATTTTATACGAGTATCTAAAAAATTCTACAGTCATACGCGGTACGCCTGTTTAGAATGAAGGAAACTACATCGTTGAGTAGTTCTCCCAAATGGAGTTAATCCTTATCCCTGAATGTGAAATCACGTCACACATACATAACAGAAAAATACATTCTTATCATCACTAGACCAATTTATAAAATGCGTAAAATTAAAGAAAGTAGTTCTTATTCGGGTATTAGATATCTTTTTATAATTCTTTATAGACTTAAATGTGCCAATCTGACACTCTTTTCACGAAAGGGTGAATTTTAAGAAATTATATCAAGATTCATTTGTTGCGTCTAGCGACTCGACTCTTTCTTGATTCTATACATCAAAATTCATCATTTAGGAGTCAACTTAGTTATGACTATGACAAATATGGATGAAGAAGACAGATATAGATACGATACGTACTATTAAGGTTTTATTTATAATGTAACTTTTTCTTACTGACATACTGGTAACCCACTCATCACTGACAAATTTGACTTTGACAGTGACAGATTGAATTGACTCATCGCACCGAGTTATTAGTGTTGTTATATTATATTGTAAAAAGTACATCAAGAAGCTGTAAAAGCTGTAATTGTTAAATATTTTCACATGATTTAAGTAATTTATACACAATGGAACTCCAAGACACATATTACAACAAATCGGAATATGTTGAAACCGTGTGTTACTCATTTTTACTATATCTTTTCAATTGCTTTTATGAACAAAATAAATTCCTAATGAATATTTATTTCAATATTTTTCAGGCTTCAGGAAACAAAGTTAGTCGTCAAACGGTTTTATGCGGGTCACAAAATATAATATTACATGGAAAAGTAATTGTTCAAAGCGATGCCATTATAAGAGGAGACTTGGCCAATGTGAAGACTGGTAGATTTTGTATTATCAGCAAAGGATCTGTTATTAGGCCACCTTTCAAGAAATTCAGTAAAGGGTAAGTCTTTATGATTTAAAAACGAGGTTGGACAAATTATTGAAATGTTGCAGAGAAGTAGTGGATAGTGGATTTTTGGCCTGTATTATGGAAATCCACAAACAAAGTCCAAAAAAATGTAGGTAATTAAATACAAAAAAAGAATATGTAACATTATATTATCACTGTAAACAGATCTATAAAACTTCAGCATGCTTATCAGATGACTATTTGCTTGATCACATTCTTCATTCATGCGGCACACTTAAATAAAAAAAGTTGATTATTCAAAGTCCACAGTAAATTTGGAAGTGATGATGAAATTATTGTACACCTTTATTGTCAAAAGTTAGCAAAAGGCCAGCAGGACTGTGAAAAATAGTTAATATTTTTCACCTGTGTAGGTGGCCAACATTGGTGTCAGATTTTTCAGGCTACCTAAAGGCAAGCTGACATAGCTATTGACCGCCATTGACCGCTTTAGTTCCAAATTGGTTGTGTGACTGAGACTCCGATAACAAAGTCATTACAACTTTTTACTAGCCTGGCATCAGGGGTAAAGTAAAGTTAACATGCGCTGGCATGCAGAAGGCCATCAAACATGACAAGTAGAAAATAGTGTGAAAAAAGGTCAGTCTGAGGTTTATGACCAACAGTGGGTTTATGTGGGCTGAGAATGATAATGCTGATGACTGTTACGTATGCGTAACCCCAGCAGGAAAGTACCTCGTAGAGTTATATGAATAGGACGAATAATTAGTTCCCAATATGCTGTAAATGTGCCCTGAATAAAAAAATTGTGCCCTTTGTAATTTTGGAAAAAAATGGTAAAAACCATTCCTGCTGAGGTAACGTTGCTCCAGCAGGAAGATTCTAAATGAATAATCGGAGCGAGAAACAGTGTGCATGGGCAGACAGCTTATATTTGTGCTAGAATATGGGCCGAAAATATAATTTGTGCCTATTTAGGTTTTTACTTTATATACATATTACTCTACTAGGTACTTTCCTGCTGGGGTTACACACACTATGTTTACTGGCTTAGAGTATTAGCTATTGAGTTGATACGCATGCAGTTAACCATGAAATCATGGCAGCTGCCGCTAGCAGCCAGCAATGCCACTCATCTGTATGGACATTAACATAACTGAACTACTTCTTTCATAAAACAATATAAATTTCTTTTCAGTGTCGCTTTCTTTCCCCTACAAATGGGTGACCATGTGTTTGTTGGAGAAAACACAGTAGTTAATGCAGCTGTTGTTGGATCTTATGTGTATATTGGAAAGAATGTTGTTATTGTAAGTATGAGTGTATTGCCAATTAAGATTAACCAAGATTTGTAGTCAGTGGGCAGATAAAAATTAATATTAAAATAGACAATGAAAATCTTTGTACTTACAATTGATACAATGTTTGTCACATAATCATAAGTATTAATTCTAGAGGATATGACAGGTAGACTTAGACTGATTTTTAGATCGGTGGCACCAAGTTCCCTAAATCGCTTACCATCAGGTGACCCGCTTGCAAGTTTCCCGCACTATGCCATATAAAAAAAATCACGAATTTACTCAGCAGTGCAACCAAATAGGCTAGACAAAATATTTTTTATTGTGTAACTAGAACATTGCCAATACCAAAAAATAGTATATATAAAAAAGTGTTTTATGGAATTCATGAATCTGCAGTTTATTTCTGGGTGTGGCATTTCCTCCTCGATCTTTTCCTTAGTTTATCGGCAGCTTCTTTAAGGCAGCAGCTACTTACTTCAGAGCTATTTTAATATAAAATATGCCTAAGTCAATGTGAAAATGAACCAGAATCTTCTTTTAAATGCTTATAAATCCTTATCCTTACTATCCTTACTAATATTATAAAAGCGAAAGTGAGTTTGTTACGCTTTCACGCCGTAACTACTGAACCGATCATCATGAAATTTTGCATACAAGTTCTCTGGAGTACCGAGAAGGACATAGGCTTTTTATCCCAGGAAAAAGTACTATTCCCGAGGGATCGACATTGACGCGGGTGGAGCCGCGGGTGAAAGCTAGCTATCTGGTTCACCTGGTTCACCTGGTTCCGTGGGCATTTTTCCACACTTAGGCCTCTCATTTGGGCCCATTGTGTGTAAGCTGAAGACGTCTATTCTCCCAGTCTTCTGCCTTGGGGAGACTGCTCTCTCCCTCATTTTTTTTGTTGTTTTACTCGAGCCATCTCAAGCTAGCTATCTATAATTTATTTTAATTTCAGGGCAGGAGATGTGTACTTAAAGACTGCTGTATGATAGAAGACAACTCAGTCCTCCCTGCAGAGACAGTTGTCCCATCTTTTGCACGGTACTCGGGCAGTCCTGCACGGCTAATCACAACATTACCAGAAGCCATGCCTGATCTCATGACGGAGTTTACCAAGAGCTACTACCAGCATTTCTTACCCACCACTGTAAATTGATGCATCAAATTGTTTATTGTGATTTATTTTTTACTTACATATGATTTTAGAATATTGGTTTTTCTCGAGTTTGTTGGGACTGAATCGTTAGCTAGTTTTGATCTGTCACAACTTAAGTCTATGCATATATAATATAAGATATGCTCTTATGGCTTTAGGCTGCGTATGCTATGTAACAGAGGAAAATGGTCAGTCTTTGAATTATGTCCTGCATAAGAAGTAAAGCACAAGATCGAGATGGATGGCGTGCATTGAAAGAGGCCTATACCCAGCAGTGGGATATAGAAGACTGTCGATAATGACCATGATGATTTTTTTTTTAATTAACCTATATTGTGCCACTGCTGGGCAAAGGTCTCTCCCATCTTCTTCCACCTATCTCTGTCAGATGTTACTCCCGACCAGTTTTTCATAAAAGCATCTAGGTCGTCTTTCCAGCGCTTTCTCGGCCTACCGCGGCGACGATGACCATCTACAGGCGACCACTCTGTTGCTATCTTATCCCATCTATCGTGATTCATTCTGCTGACATGCCCCGCCCAGTTCCATTTTAGTACTGCGGCTTTGGTGCCCACATCAGTGATTCCCGTTTTTGAGCGGAGTGAAGCATTTGGGATATAGATCATGATGATAAGAAGTAAAATTTCTTATTTGAATTGAATAAACAAAACAGAAAACTCTAGGTGAAAGTGACAGGCTGCTGCCACTCTATTATTATAAGGTCCAATCGTTTTTCGTATTGTTAACATGATACATGCTGACTCTGTTAGTGGAAATTTGTCATAAAACTATAAACAAAAATTTATCACACGGACGGACGTACGAAAGAATTTTTGCCCAAGTGCTTTGCAGTCGGTCAATGAGGGTTTTCTGAATTACCGACGACAGTACTGAGGTGTCAGGTTTGGTAGGGTTTGGTAATCTGTTATTGGCCAACAATGTGCCAGTTGTCACTGCGTGTCAAATATTATCCAATGATAGTAGCTTACACACCTTGTTCTGAGCTTACACACTACGACACAGTGCTGCCCTCTGATGGTAACCATTTCTGAAAACCCTCAGCTAATACAAGACGGTAGCCCTGTTGTACTTAGTTATAGGACAATCGTCTGCATATCGTAAAAGCCAATTAAGGGAATGAGCGAAAATTATTTCATTAGGTGATGCGGCTAGCAACCAAGCAACCCATCACTATTTTGATTCCATTTTTCTCCTAATGCCCACCAACATGCTAAAAGTGGCTTATAGGTCTCAAAAACCTGGGCTCTGTCTACTGTGCAAGAGATAAAGACGTGATAGTATGTAGGTATGTATCAGGCTAAACTAGTGATTGATTCTAACCCACACATTGGAAGAAAACTGAAATTTTATATTTAAGCTTCCACCATGCAATAAATATTCAAATATTTGTATTATGGTAAACAGAGTATTGTTTGCACTATATGTTAATGTTATTACCATCATGTAATAATAGTATAATAAACTTATTTCTTTTACTTACGTTGTTTGCATATTTGTTCCTCACTCTTTGGTCCCCACGGATTCCCATTGGGCGCCCGTAGTATGACGCCCGCGACGCCGTTTATATCGCGCGATAAAACTATCCACATCTCGCTCTTTGATATTACGGGAAACAAGAATGGCGATAGTTGATAAACGTCGTTCGAGCCATGCTACGGGGACAGGAAATAAACATTAGGTAAGTACGCCAGCTGCTTCTACCGTGCAGATTAAAGATATCGATCAAGGGAGTGGGCGTTATTGTGGACATGAAGAGAGTAGGCGCGTGGACAGAGACTGCCTTTTTGGATTTTTTCTCCACTCTATCATTGCTGGCTGACAAAACAAAGTTCTCTCAATAAAGCCACTCTGTGGGCCTAGTCCGTGTCGCTTATTATGCCTTCCTACTTACGTACGAATAGCTTCCTACTATCAGCCTATTGGGATTCTTATACATAGTACTTACAGGATTATCTTATCTCTATGGTACTTACTAACTTTACAGCACTTAACACCAGTGATGCTAAAGCTGACCGTCTCACATGTGCTCACATGAAACGGTCAGCTTTCGAAAGATCTTCTTTATAAAGGAAAACCACGTAGGTATGGAAATGCATTTTTTACATTTGGCTGTATGTACTCGAATATACTTCAATATACTTTCAATAGAAAGTGCAATAGAATAGAAGTATAGAAAATACTTCTATTCATGAATACAAAACAAACCACCAAAAAAATAGAAAAAAAATTGCACTGTCTACCTTACAATGTTTCTGATTGGCGTGAGAAACGTCAAATTCAAATTTTTGACAGCTCATGCAGTATTGGTTTGCAGCAATGGCTGTCATTGCCTTTCAGGTAGACAGAAGATCAACAATCGAACAACCAGCTGAAGCTTTCTTTGGAGTTTTTGTTTACAAAAAATCGTAAATTATCTATTTAAAACCTTTTGTTTTTGTGATTCAATCAAAAACATTGTCCCAAATGTCGAAATAGTTATAATTGAATTACGTCCATGATGGAATATCATTACCCGGACCTTTGTATGCCAACAGATCACCTTCTGCCTGGTACGTAAACAAATTTCTCTCGACATCGATCGCTTTTCTAAATTTTCAAGTATGGTTTTGTGATTGAACAGCATTTTCTTTCACTATGTGTTCAATTCCCGAAACTTATAGATTTCTAATTTTCGTTCGCTGCGACGCCGGTTCCGTGACTTATTTATTTGACGAGATGGCGATACGAATTTAGACACGACTTTCCACGTCTTTACATTGACCTTTTGGATATTCGCTCTGTTAACACATTTTTTTGATCACCTATTTCCAAATTCTCAATACTTAAGAAATAAGTTAGGTACCTACTGTATGTTACTTGATATAGATTATGAACGTAAGTTCATACATAAAAATAGGTAACTACGTGATGTGATGATTTTGTGTATAATATCCGAAATAATAATATCTGTGCTATAAAATAATTGCAGGTCAGTTAAGATTTTGATTGAGTTAAAACTAGCAGTCTTCAGGTGTGCACTGGCATTTTAATTAATGAAAAAAAAAATGCATGTAATTTTCAGATCCATATGCAGCAGAATATACTCCACAATACTTGCTACCTACACATGAGGCTGAATATGAGGTCCGCAGTAGTGTACTGGTGGATGGAGGGGATAGATTTGGTGTGTCTGCTGTACAGTTTGATAAATTTGAAGAGCTGATATGGATGGGCAACCAGGGTGTAAGTTGTTTTTGATTTTTTAATCCTACATTTGTGTTGAACACAATATTTTCAAATACTCCATCGCTTGTCAGGTTTGTAGACACAATTGTAATTGGTAAATATTTACCTACTAACAATGAAGATAGTAAATATATTTGTTGTCCGTTCGGGAACTGTTCTAAGATTCTAAGATTTTCAGTTCTAAGATTTTTCATTATTCACAGTTCAGGTCTGATTGGTTGATTATACTATCAACAGTACAGAAAACTTAGTAATAAGTTTTCATTTAGTTGGCGGCGTGGTTTCCGGCAGAGTAGAATAAGACCACTCCAAGTCTTCCCATGGATGTTGTAAGAGGTGCCTTAGGAAAAACAAGCTAAACAAAGCTCATAAACATCAATGACACCTCTCCAACCCTCTGTCTGGCCAGCGAAGAGAGTGTAGGCCAAATCCTCTGTCTGCTCTGGCCAAGTATGGCTTCGGCAGTACAGAAAGAGTCATGCTCCTGTAGTGGAACTAAAAAGACCTGAAGATGAATATATTTGTAATTTTTTTAATCAGTCTATGCTAAAGTTTTTTTTTTAGCTTTTTGCCAAGATTGCGTTAGATACTCAAATTTTTGCCATATTTTTCAAATAAAATCTTCTATGTCACTTATTTGTGAATTTAAATCTATTAGGAATGATGAAGAACAGAAAAAACATAGAATGTACCAGCTGCTTCTCTTCCGGTGCAGATTGTAAAAGCAGTTCGAGAGAATGATTAAATCTGACAAATCATATTAGTAGGCGATGCGTCTAGCAACACATCACTACTTTGATTCCATTTTCCACGTAAAGCTTTTTTATTCAAAGTTGTAAATTTTTTCCTATAAGGTTATCTTAATATATTTTGTCTTATCTTATTTACCTTCTTGAAGATGTTAATTTCTTTTCTTTTTTGTGTATTCAGGCCCACTATATTTAATAATGTTTTCTAGTTTTTGCATACTTGCTCTCTAGTAGCATCTTTTTATGTAATTTAATAAATAATCTGTGAAAAATGTAGTTGGTTACAGAATAAGCCTTTTCTGTTAAAAGTCCATTCTGTAACTGTTTGTTTTTCCTAAATAAATAAATAAATAAAAAAAAAAGCTGACTAAACATGATAAACGTGGCTGTCAGGTCTTAATGCCTGAATTTCTATCTTTCCCGCTATTTAATCCTAGGAATGGATTTAAATAGCGGGAAAGACAGAAATTGTAAGTATGCATTAGGTATGAATTTAAATTCGCCAATATTTAAAAAGTAACTAATATCATGAATCTCTATCCCAAATTCACTTTGTTTTTACTACTCTTTAAAAATTTTAATGACTTGCAGGGTCATGTGACATCCTATTATGGTCCAAATATGCAAAAGTACACTTCCTTTCAAATCCACGAATCAGAAGAAGTAAGAGATATACTGACAGTTGAACAGGGAATATATGCGCTGACCAAAACAACACTACGGCATCAAATCCGGAGAGGCATTCCAAAGCATACCTTCAGGTAAAACCCACCAGAGATGTTCTGAACTAGCCATCTTTTATGAATAGTGGTTTTAAGTTTTTTTTTGCAATTAGACCAACAGTTCTGTTTCAATCAATTCAGTTGTCTTTATATGCTTAATATTTGAACATTCAAATTAAATTTTATATTTGACGCCAAGTTTCGTGAAAACACATTTTTTAATCGCGGAATATGTATGTTTGTTACTACACTATAACTCTGGAACCAATGCTAAAAATAGATGAACTTTGGAATGTATGTAGGTAATATTTGTACAATTTTCAAGGTCTTCACATCAAAATCGGGCTTTTTGAAGATATTCAACTGAACGTACGAAGTCCAAGTTAACAGAAAACTACTTGTTATTATCATCAACAAAAACTTATCTTTGAAGGAAAACTCCAGACTTTTTGAAGAAATGTGGTCCTAACAATTTTAATTTCAGGTCACCGAATATGACTGATATGCAATGCTTGTATCAAGCAAGTCCCACAAAGCTCATGATGGGTGGACATCAAGAGAAACTGATTGATTTAGATCTCACAAAGATGGTTGAGACTGTTTTGGTAAGTTTATGGTTGATTTTAGTTAGGAGGCTTATTTATTGAAGGTTTTCTAAACTGTTTTTTATGCTTAGCACTAAGACCAGTCTGTTGAGAGCTATTGTCCTAACTGACTACACCAATAACAGGTTATTGGAGGAGCTAACGTTCTATATAACTCTCATAGAGGAAAAATGAGGCACCCACACTATATTTAATAAATTGTTACTTACTTTACTAAGGACTTTAAACCAACTGATTGCTTTGAAAACGGAAAATCAGTTATGCGTAATTTGTGTCTTTTATTTCTTTTAGGAACAACTCTCAAGTTGGAGGAATTTGGTGTATATTTGCGGTTTACTTGCAAAAGATTTGTTTTAGTGATTTTTGAACTTGTTAAAAAAATATTGTATGAATATGCACTTTACAGCCTATACAAGCCGAAGGCTGTGCGGTGCTGCGAAGCGGTGGAGGCTCCCTTGTCGCTTGTGGTAGTGCCAGTGGCATGGTAGCTCTCCGAGACCTGAGATCACCAATAGCTTCAGAACAAGTCTTCAGGGCACATACTGCATGCTTGTCGGATTTAGATATGCAGGGTGACTTGCTCATTACTTGTGGATTTACTCAATCGTGAGTATTATTCTTGACTGACAATTGGGGGTTGTTGAATAAAAGAAGTTCAAACCTCTTAGTTAGAAATTTACCTAGGTGAGACTAAAAGAGGATTTTGTTAAATACACATAGGTCCTTTTTATACATTAACTAGACATGCCGATAGACCCAGTAGTAGTAGTACTACTACTAAATTATCCATCAACATAAAATCACCATGTGGGTGATATCCTCGATCTATTTCTGTGGTGATATCTATATTATAACAAAGTGCAATAAGCGTTTTCTTAAATATGTGCGAAGCACTGAGGCATCAAATCCGGGCGATAATATTGTCTATTGGTATTTCTGTTGCCGCTATATTATAACAACAAATACTAAAAAAAGAATAAAATATATATTTAAGGGGGCTCCCATACAACAAATGTTTTTTTTAGATCGTTTTGGCTCGATTTTCACTTTAAAAATAGATAATTAAATTAAAATAAAACAAATATTTAAGGGGGGGCTCCCATAAAACAAAACGTGATTTTTTTACCATTTATCATTGCCAAGTTCATTTATAGTATAGATCAATCCATATAATATTAACTTGCTTTCAGTGTCAATGGCGTCGCAGTAGCCGAGCCATATATAGTAGTGTGGGATGTGCGTTGTCTCCGCGGCAACAACAAAAACGTAGAAGGCGCCTGGTCCATACAAACTGCATCTCCACCGCTGTTGTTACATTTCCTACCAGCGTTCTCTGGCCGTGCTGTTGCGTTGTCGGGCGATGGTCATGTGGCATTACTACACGTGAACGCACCGAATGAAGAGCAGTCCGTGTTTCAAGTAAGAATATTATTATTTCTAGCTAAAGAACAATTTAATTACATGTTATACAACGTGTAGCCGTGTGGTTTCCGGCAGAGTAGAATAGGACCACTCCTAGTATTCCCATGGAGGTCGTAAGAGGCGACTTAAGAAAAACAAGCTAAACAAAGCTCATAAACATCAATGAAACCTCTCCAACTCGTCTGGCCAGCGAGGAGGGTGTAGGCCAAATCTCTGCCTGCTCTGGCCAAGTATGGTATATCTGGTAGTACAGAGAGGGTCATGTTCCTGCAGTGGAGACTAAAAAGACCTGATGAATGAATGAAAACAACGTGTAACGAAATAGGGGAATTGATACTTAAAGGGCCCAATAAGCCCATGATATTGATCAACTTTCTCAATGAAATAAGATTTTAATACTTCCCATAGGCCCAGCGTACACTTACAGAGGCGCGGCAAAGATACTGAGAGTAAATCAATTTAAAATAAAACTTAACTACTATGACTTGCGGTAGAATGTCATTTGTATTTGAAGCCATAATAAATAGAAGAAAGGGTATCCCCACTGGCATTCTGAATGCACTATGTATTAAGAATGCCAGGGGGTGTCATTCTTAACTGCTTGTCCGGCGGTTGTAGATATGGCTACGGGTACGCGCATGCTGCTCACTCATCCCCAAGTCATTCCACTGAGTAGTATCTATCCTAAATACCTTTATCCTATTCCTGAATCCACAAAACTCCCAAGCCCCATTCCAAATGCTTTCGATAGGCAGCAGCGTCGGAAACACGATAAGCCACAATAACTGCGCTCGCCAACACGCCTGCCAGGCCTGGCGAGTATGGCAAAAGGCAAAACCCTCCAATGAAAGAAAACTGTAGGATAGGCCCACGGAGGATAGGCCTATGTCCTGCAGTGAACTTCTTGTGGCTGACATGATAATGTAGTTCATACAAACTATAATCCATAATTTGACGTGATTTGGCTAAAATATATGTATGTTATATATTTTTATAGCATTTTTTTTTTAGGTGGAAACACACAGTTCACTATGCAGTGTCATGGACGTGTCATCTACTAGCCAAGCGCTGGTGTTTGGAGACCAAGCTGGTCACTTACATTTATTCTCTCCCCAACATAATCATGAACCTGTTTTTAATAATTTTTCCAGGTATGTATTATGATTTGATATGTCTATACTCCAAGTCTTCCCATGGATGTCGTAAGAGGCGACTTAGGAAATACAAGCTAAACAAAGCTCATAAACATCAAAGGGATCTCTTCAACCCGTCTGGCCAACGAGGAGAGTGTAGGCCAAATCCTCTGTCTGCTCTAGCCAAGTATGGCTCCGTTAGTACAGAGAGGGTCATGCTTCTGCAGTGGACAGTAAATAGACCTGATGATGATGATGATGTCTATATGCGTATGTCTTTTATTAGATACCGTACGTATTATTATAAGTTACGCGAGATGACATAATTAAATGGTAAAACAACGGTTTCACTCACGTATTTTTAGTCTGTAATGTCGACAAGTGATCGAAGGTCGGCTGGGCCGTGATCACCTCACTCGCCCTGACTGAAGATGACCTTCTGTATTGGCTAAAACAATGCGGCTATACCGACTAAAAATATGTGAGTGAAACCGCTGTATTAGCGTTTTAGACGTACGTATTATTAGCGTTTACACACGTAATGTTGTAACCTGGACGTTGCTTAAATGAGGGTGTTTTAAAATAAGTGGCGGCAGCACTGAGGCTTCGGGTCTGGTAAGCTGTTATTGGAGAACGCTGTGACAGATGTTGCTGCTTGTCCAATATTATCCAATGACAGCCGCTTGTCGTATTCTACGAATCAGTGTTGATAAGCATTTCAGAAAACCCTCATTGGTTGGTAACCAAGTATGTTAAATCAAAAGCCTTTACACAGTTTAAAAAGTCTGACACTAATGTTACCCTTCCAAATGAAAAAGTCGTAAATATAGTAAATGAAATTAAATGAAAAATATTCATTGTTGAAACACAAACAAAAAATAAAATTACAACATACAAAAATATAACTAATAAAAGTGTACTACAATAGGTGATGGCTCAGTGTTACGCTGGACACATTTGTGACCAGCAATGATTTTCAGCCGTCACCTTTTGTGACATCAAAGACGCTCCAATGCGCCTAATAATGATAATAATTAATAATAATATACATTTTATTCAAACTTTGATTTCATTTCAGAGCGACAGAATTCGCTGACCAAGTAGTTGGACTGCCATACGTCAGCTTTAACGAAACTACATTCCAATATTCCACCGTTCCCCTTCCGCCACTATCCACCGGCAGCAAATGGTTCAATGCGTTACCTGAAGAGTTCTTCAAGAAAATTTACAGGTAACCACGAATATTTGACGTATTCTGCCCAAGAAGAGCCAAATAATGGTGGTGATGGCATGATAAATTTCTTCAAGCGAATCTTACACTAGAGTTGGTAGTTCATAGACAAGAAAATGGGTGTCCATATATTAAGCGAGGTGTTGGCGGGGTGCGGGGGAGAAGAGAAAGAAATACGTGATATTTGTCGAGACCAAGTATTACGAGATCTCACCATGGGGGAAAGGGTGGTAGATGCAGGGTGGGCGAAAAATTGCCAAAATCGCCTCACGCAATTATGGACGCTTCCAAAGGAAACATACATTCATAGTATCACGTCTTTTTCCCTTGTGGGGTAGACAGAGCCTAGGTCTATAAGACCTGAAGGCCAACGTCTAGCATGTTGGTGGGCATTAGGTGGAAAACTGAATCAAAATAGTGATGGGTTGCTAGTTGCATCACCTATTAACATGATTTCTCAGATTTTACCCATTTCCTCGATCGGCTTTTATGCCAGGGAAGAGAAGCAGCTGGTACATTCTACGTTTTTTCTTTTCTTCCAGACCAGCATGGAAGTGAAATATTATTTTTTTCCAAATGAAAAACGAATTTCAAACGCCCGGCTTCATTAGGAAATAATCTGTTATAAAGGCCTATTTAGACAAATAGGAAAATAACACTTATTAGTCCTAGCGCTTCTGATTCTGTTCCTGAGGTGTGGAAGCGGCACGGGAGTGGTAACATGTGACGTCTCGACGATATCTCTGGTCTCGCCGTTCGCCCGACCTGACACGGCTCATTGGACGTAATGACCCAGGAAAAGACTCAGTTAGGCGTTAGGTTAATGATTAAAAATATTTTATGGGCATACCCAAGCAATTTTTAACTTCCAAATATCATACCTTAGTTAGTAGTACCGACCAATTATAGCACTAATCTATTTATAAGTATAAAAACTTACGCGAGATAAATTCATTATAGAAACACGATTTTACGCACGTTTATTTAGTCGGATTCGCCGACTAGTTTGGTTTGTTACGAAAACTATCATCAGGGCGAGTGTTAGGGGTGGCGACACAGCGGTTTCGCTTCCCTCAGCCGGCTGCCTCGCGCGTCGCCGCCCGCGCTGCCCGATTTGAAACGATGGCTGGAGGGGATGTCGATGTCGATAGTCGGCGATTCCGACAGAATAAACGTGAGTAAAACCGCGTTTCTATAACTAATGTATTTATTTAATATCAGGAAACCAAAACCAGTAGACACCGAAGTTCTCAAATCAATGAAAATGCAGGGTCCAATAGGATACGCGCCTAACCCGCGGACGTCCAAGCGTAATCAGGTATTAAGGATTTAAATATGGCGTCGATAAATTGAGGAGTATATACTCTTGACGCATGTAATGTTTGTAGATTCCGTACATTGAGGACAATCTGGAAGACTTGATGGCGGCGCGGCAGATTGAAAACAAGTTCCTATCGCAACCAGTGCCTAAACATTATCAGAAGGTAAGGACTTATGATTGTATTCGTTGCTATTTTTGACGTATATAAGACGTTATTGTAAATCGATCGACGCCGGCTGCACGCAGAAAAAGTATCACGTTCCGTATGCAAGCGAGAGCGCGGAACAAGCGATAGATAGACAAGATTGGCCTAAGCGTTCGGCTTGCGACGCCTCTATCCCTATTGCTGTGTGAATGCATAATAATAAGCTTTTATTTAGATAATTTCACAATAGTTACAATGTTTATAACACAATATTTTTTTTTCTTATTTCCATTTACTTCTCCTGTGTCTTTGTCTAGTGCCTTGTCGTTGTTGGCAAAGGAGGGTAAATGCATAAAATATATTTTTTTATAACTCTTAACATTACTGGTAAATTTATATTAAATTTAAGGGTTCAGGCGTTTAGGGTTTTCTGAGCATTGTCCGGTAACTTTTAACCCATAAATAATTTTAAGTCTTCCTGTTGACTAGTTATATGTAATATGATCAACTTTATTATTGTGGCCATAAGGTCTTATAGACCTAGGCCCTGTACCCCGCAAGGGAAAAAGACGTGATACTATGTATGTATGATCAACTTTATTTTGAATGTTTAAGTTGGACCTACGTTACAATAAGCACGCACCTAACGACGACCTGGAACTCTACAACAAGACTGGTCTACCAGGAGTCGAGTCTACATTACCGAATTCGTACTGCAATGCGATGCTACAGGTAAAGTTCTGTGAAAACTTTAAAAACTTTAGGAATAACTAAAGAATAGAGTACATCTTTCGGATCGAAAAAAACAAAAAAAACATTCTCATCACGAAAGCGTCTAAAAGTATTGTTAAGCACAGTGTTGGTTTGATATTTGTACAGTACTACCACTGTTGTAAGTCGCATCGGCTTTGTTCGGCGGCGTAGAACAGCACAATCTACCACCGAATTAAAATATTAGTGAAATAACGATCTTATAGCTACTACATAAGATTGAAATCCAGAAGTAACAGGACTGGTGCTGTCTTGCATAATACCCGTACGGCGTGGCGCCCCAGCGAACTCCAGATATGGCGCGAACACATCAGCCAATAGCAGGCGGATATTTTCGCGCCATGCAAAAATTTGATTTCTGCGCAGTTATATCGGTATAACTTATTAAAGTGATAGTACTGTACATACAATTTCTTATATGCTTACTCGCATGCCTTTTATATTTATAATCCTTGTTTCAATTGCAGGTTTTATATTACACAACGCCAGTCAAAGTGACGCTGTTAGCTCATTCCTGTACTAAAGAGTTCTGTCTCAGTTGTCAATTAGGTAAGTAGATATTTATGTACGTTACGCCCGAATACTTAAAAGCATTCACGAAAATTGTTCCAAAATCTGAATTTTTAGATGTCTCTAGACAGTCGCAACATCAGTGTTGCGACTGCCTAGACATCTTTATGTATCATATGCAATACTAATAATTACATTCCCATAGAGGATCATACTTACAATCATACTCAAGACAGAGATAACTGGCTCAGACAACTGAATGTTGACTTCCACTTACAAACATACATACTACGCCAACGCCGCCTTATTTTCTTTTTCTTATTAAATTAATTCTTTTTTATTGGATCCGCACCACACATCTCTTCCTTAGGTTACAGCTGAAAATCAGTGTTTTGCTTTCGGGCAATATTACCACTGAGC
Source organism: Elegia similella (assembly GCA_947532085.1). Classification (NCBI taxonomy): domain Eukaryota; kingdom Metazoa; phylum Arthropoda; class Insecta; order Lepidoptera; family Pyralidae; genus Elegia; species Elegia similella. Next base: position 9,731,114 of record OX383933.1, read on the forward strand.
TGTGTCCTTTTTGTATTGCTGTAGCACACGCATTGAGAAATGCGCAGGTAGGTATATATATATTTTAGTTAATTTTTGTACTTACTTTTTTCTTATTACTGTGTATTTTTTTTTGTATGTGTGTTATCATCATCATTTCGAGTAGGTGTCACGGTCAATCGACCACCCTGGTGTCAGAGTTCTTCGGAACCGCCTCTCGGCCTCTGACGTGGTTCCTTTAACGACTACCAGATGGCAGCCGGGACCACCGGCTTTAAGTGCCTTCCGAAGCACGGAATCATCTTTATTATCAGACAAATAATATGTGTGTTATGGCAGCAAATAAATGAATTATCTATCTATCTACTATCACGTCTTATTCCTACCCTTTGAACGCCGGAAGAAAAACTGACAAGCGTGCCTACTATGCCGCGATCAGTTTGAATATTGGCAACACAATGCCTGAATAGATTTGGATGTCGTTAGAATCTTTGCCCTATCACAAGTGAAAATGCCTTTTTTTGCATGGCATTCGTGTTATTTTATATTATAGAATCACGGTTTTGCCCACGTTATCGCGATTCGCCGAATAGTTTAGTCTGTTACGAAGACCATCATCGGGGCGAGTGTTAGGACTCTATAATGAATTTTCTCGCGTAAGTTTTAATATTATTAGTCGTTATTTATTTATTTTTGAAAAAGTTTAAGTTCTAATTCGACACGATAAAACATTGTGCAATAGTTTTCTATGTTGTTTTATTAACTTAATAACTTTTTAATTTGGTACCGTTTATACAGGTTTCCTGTTTAGAATGCTTGACTCTTCCGGAGGTACACCATGTCAGGCTAGCAACTTCTTACGTGCCTTTCGGACCATACCTGAAGCAGCCGCATTAGGTCTCATACTTCCAGATCGGGGAGCGGATACTAGAGTTGACTTAGTGGCGCTTATTCAGGTGAACCTCGTTAATCAATACACAACTGTGTTAACTACTAATGCCACCATTATCATTATCAACCCTTTTTACCTACCCTATCCACATAAAATCATAGATATAATTTTAACAGGAGTAGATATCTCATCCAGAGCTGGCAAGCTTAGTTCCAAAAGTCATCGTTGGATGGCGGTAGGTGCACTGTTAGTTAATTACGCTAAGTAGAATATGTTAAAGATTAAAACAGATGTTACGCATTTATTAATTATTAGCTTTCGCCCGCGGCTCCGCCCGTGTCAATGTCGATCCCTCGGGAACAGTACTTTTTCCCGGGATAAAATGTACCCTATGTCCTTCTCCGTACCCTAGATAACGTGTATGCAAAATTTCATGATGATCGGTTCAGTAGTTACAACGTGAAAGCGTAACAAACAAATAAACAAACAAACAAACTCACTTTCGCATTTATAATATTAGTTAGGATTAATGGTCATCGTTAACAACCCTTCTACGACTAGGCCATGTCAGAATCTGACATTACTGATAAAAATATCATTCCGATCCACGATCATAGATATTATAATTCTACAGGAATAAATACCTCATTCAGTGCTGGTAAGCTTAGTTCCAAAAGTAAGCGTTAGATGGCGGTCCACTGTTAGTTAACTAGGCTTAGTAGAATGTGTTAAAGCTCAAAACAGATATTGCGCGTTTATTTAAATCATTAAAATGTAATATGAATAAATGTAGTAATTAAAATTGCTTTTCATTGTTATTTCTAATGAAATTTCTGTTAAATATAGCACGTAGCGCCCTCTGTGTATAGTTGCCGCGCAACTTTAGCTTGTATGAAAAGTTGTGTAAACGCCAAAGCTGATGAGATGACTGACCATAGGTTACATCACATGAGAGCGTTAATTCTTTACCCGCAGTCTCCTTCCCTCCTGGAATTGAAAGTGCCAAGAAGTATCTAGACCAGCATCCGTCATTTTATTACCGCTCTGTTGACCCAATATCTTCTAGGATGTTAATTTGTATTCTAATTCTATATATAATATCTATATATTAATTTTTCAGAGCTGGAACCGCTTCATCCTCCACCAAATCCACTACGAAATCCTAGAAACGCGAAAGAAAGAGAAGGCGCTACTCGCTCAGAACGCAAACAGCCCGCCTAAAGCACGGATCATGCCCAAAGTCAGAAACCTAGCTACACCCAACATGAATGGGCAGTATGAAGAGTATCAGTATACAGAGTTGGAGTTTTTGGGTCCAACTACGGAGTTTGACCAAGTGGAGAGAGAGGATGGCTGGCCGCATAATAGGGATGGAGAAGGTAATATTGTAATATGAATTTCAATACAAACTTAACTAAGTCTGGGAATTCAATTCTTTTTTTTTACTTTTTCATATTAATCCGAACACTTTTGTAAGAAAATGAATTTTTTTTTAGCGTGGTCCCCTAGTTAAAGTTTTGACGGGTTGAGTGACCCCTTAACGGGGCGGTCGTTGGTTATGTTACACACTATTGATGTTGCCTATCTAATTAGATAATTAGCAGCTGTGGCCGCAGACCTAGCTGCGTTTTGGCCATGCTCTTTGTCAGCACCCCTCCCCCCTCAGATTTAGTGGAATGTGTAACAAATATCAAACACAGTTGCGGTGATTCGGATATTGACTCTTTTTCAAGCAACGGTCTCTCGTGCTCGTTCGGGCTCGTATATAAACTCTCATAAGTTTTTCGGTAGTATAATTAAATTAATTGTGTTTTTATTGTTTACAAGCAGTCCTATTTGGACCTGTTGAGTATATTGGTGGGTAAATTAATCTATCTAGCTGCCTATTGTCTATATGTTGTACTTTCAATACATACATTTTCGTTATCAGATAAACTATATGTATAAGTTATGTTTATTTAGTATCCCATAACACAAATCTCAAACTCTGGGGCTAGCTCAATCTGTGATTTGTCCGTATACATTTATTTATTATATACTTAATAATTAATTTTGCAATGGGAATGAAGTCAAATACAAAGTCGCAAAAATAACTATTTAATTATACATAAAGCTGCATTCTATAAATGAAAAATTTCATCCAGCGCGCCGACATCGAGGCTGCGTACCCAAAATACTGGTAGTATTTCCTCGCTGTAAAGCAAGGCTGCGCTGAGCAAAAAAAAACTGCCAGCAAGGGTCTGCTGTTGCCTCGAAAAGCCGCGCTGTGATATCAGTTTTAGCAACTATTTGAAAGCTAGATAATTAAAGACTCGCAACCGAATGTAACTATTTACGATAACGGGGTTGGTCTCATATAATTTATTATATGTATGTATGTTCTACTTTATCTGCTATGCAAAGAATTATCTAAAATATTTTGCCAGTGTTAGAAAACGAGCAAGTCCCAAACAATGAAAACCACGAGCTACCAAACAACCAACAAGCCGAGAGGGAAGAATCGGAAATATCCCAGCTGTTTGCCATCGGAAGACATCAGTTGAACAGGTGCCTCAAGTGTAACAAAGAGGTAATTCTTGTATTTTCAATATTTACTATTGTACCCATGAAATGCTGAAAGTCTAAAAGACAATCTAAAAAGAATCGATGTAGTAGTATATATACTGGGTGGCGCAAAAGTAAAGACCCTATTTGGTTCAGCTATAACATTTTTTCTAAATTAGAAAACTAGATTTAGGTTTTTTTAAATGTATATTTGTGCCATTAAATTTCGTACCATTAGGATTTAAAGATGATGTCTTTTAAATGGTGACCTCCAGAGTTGATACACATTTGAGCCCTATTTATGACATTTTGCATAACTTGCCGTAACACTTCCTGCGATATGTTCGTTATTTCTTGACGAATGTTTTCTTTTAGAGCTGCGAGAGTCTGTGGCTTGTTCACATACACCCGAGATTTCAAAAAACCCCAAAGAAAGAAGTCTGGACTGGTCAGATCGGGTGATCTTGCAGGCCAAGGCAAATCGCCAAAACGAGAGATAACTCGGCCTGGAAAAGCGTCCCTCACTAAGTCCATAGTGTCGCGCGCTGTGTGTGCCGTAGCGCCGTCTTGTTGAAACCAGATGTGCTCCAGCCCCAATTCGTCCAAACTGGGTATCAAAAACTCTCGTAACATGGTTCTGTAGCGTTCTCCAGTGACAGTTATCGCATTGCCTCCAGCGTCTTCGAAAAAATAGGGTCCGATCACTCTGTCAACACAGATGCCACACCATACAGTAACTTTTAGTGGGTGTAGAGGTGTTTCTTGAATAATGCGCGGATTATCAGTGCCCCAGAACCGAGTATTCTGCTTATTGACATGCCCTGAGAGATGGAAATGCGCTTCGTCACTCATAACCAATTTTGAAGGAAAATCATCCTCTTCAAGGTTGAGGTTTATGACGCGCTGGCAGTAATCTAGACGAGCTCGGTGGTCAGCAGGCAGCAGCTGATGAGTCATTTGAGTTTTATACGGGAACATCTTTAAGTCTTTCACCAAAATACGCTGCAGGGTCCGTCTGGAAATGCCCAATTGCGTGGCACGTCGCCTCGTTGATGTTTCTGGACACTCTTCCACATCTTCGCGCACAGCATCGATATTTTCAGCTGAACGGCCTGTTCTTGGTCTCCCAGACTTAGGTCTATCCAATGTTGAGCCAGTTGCTTCAAGGCGTGTGGCAAAGCGTCGAATTGTGCGACCAATCGGTGCCGGACGGTGGTGAAATCGTCGACGAAATTCACGTTGTGTTCTTATCACTGATGAATTATTCCGTAAGAACATTGACACAATTATTCCACGTTCTTGGGGAGTAAAACGGTCCATGTTTATTTTCAGTGTATTTTACATTTGTTCACTACACAATTTTCAAAAACAGAATGACAGAAAATGTCATATAAAAAAAATAAAAGTATTTTCTTTAGTGCCAGTACTTTTGCGCCACCCATTACATTTATATATTTTTTCACGCTAAGGCGATTTCCTTGCAAGTCCCGTGTTTTTCGTTTTCATAATCCTGCGATTTTCTCTATCGCTAATTTATCGCTTTTACCCGTCTTGGCTAATCATCCAAAGGAGTCAGTCACACATATATAATTCTGTTCTATACAATTGTATTCCATTTTAGATCTTATCACATTGATTTAAGAGCCGATGTGTATACATAGCAATCCTCGTGACTATACTGTATGTTATAGGACCGCAAACGAGCAAGCGAGTCACCTGATGGTAAGCGACCACCGCTGCCCATGGAAAAATGCAACACCAGGGTGTAACAGGAGCGTTGCCGGCCTTTGAAGGAATTGGGGAAAGGACATAGGGGGAGGATTTCCTCCCCCTATGTCCTTTCCCCAATTCGGTGAGTGAGAGAGCCGGAGGCCCATCTCTCCCTCATTTGAGGGAGAGATGGGCCTTCGATTTGATGATGAGAAGATGGGCCTCCGGCTCTCTCACTCACCGAACGAAGTATAGAAGCGGTAAAGCTCCTACTCAAACGTCGATTTTCTGTGAGAGTGTGGTACTTCCCCGGACGAGCCGGCCCATTCATGCTACTAGCAAAAATGAATTTTGCCGGTAGCGTGGCTCTGGAGCCACAACTAGAACTGTACATACAAAATGTATGCGACATTAGTAACATAAGTCTTTACACCTAGTTTGCTTTTAATATTTACAGGAAGAAAGAGAATCCGTTGTGCTTGCCTGTGCCCTGCAATACCCTACTGGAGCTCCAAGAGAGAACGAGCCTCGCGGTGGCTTCGTAGACCTAGTACGGGCTTCATTGGCCGCGAGACGAAGTACCCCGGCCTGGTGTGAGCAGTGCGGACGGTTTACACCGACGACTCAGCGAGGAAAGATTGTTAGGTACATATTCTCTCTCTGACGTTTAAGAGCTAAGCTCTTGCACAGAATAAGTACTTTTTTCATTCATTTCGAGTAGGCGTCACGGTCAATCGACCATGCACACCCTGGTGTCAGAATTCTTCGGGGCCGCCTCTCGGCCTCTGACGTGGTTCCTTTAACGGATACCAGATGGCAGCCGGGACCAACGGCTTATCGTGCCTTCCGAAGTACGAAATCATCTTTATTATAAGACAATCAGGTGATTCAAGCCTGCAATGTCCTAACCAAACTGGAAACAAGTAAACAAAGTATGCTTTGAATAAGTACTATTACCAGGCCAGTCTCACTTCCCGTGTAGGTATCGAAAACATACCTACGCGCGACGACACCTTCGAAGTTGGAATCCAAACAAATCCGGTAGGAACGACGAGCGTTTAGTCACATGTGTTTAGCAACTTCAACGAATTATAAATCATATGTTCAGAGCTATAAGTATAAAATTGACTTACTGTAGGTATCTTAAGTATAAGGCGAGCTAAATTGCACCGTATCATTAACTACATTGAGTTCTAATTAAATTAAGAAATAAAATATGGCGGGGTACATTGAGTTGATATTTCTTTCAATACCTTTGCAGAGTACGACTTCTCTACGTAGGTACTTATTATGTTCGTAAGTACTAGTATTAATTATACACATTTTTAAATTTGATATCTAATGAATATTAGTTAAAGTTTCCAAGATGGCGTGGGACAAGGGTTGCAATCCCACAAACTTGGATTTAACTTTACACTAACCCTAAATAATGTAAAAAAATTAATTGCGTCATCTGACAAACGCAATGTAACATTTCAATGGACTATTTCGTTTGGATGACAATGCATGGTGCATCTATTTAGTAAGCGGTTCCTTAGTACCCTGATAGAACTGTTTCAGATTTTGATATACGATATTAACCCTTAACGCTTCAAGAATAGAGAGCATAATACTGTGCAAAAAATTCTAGGGTAAAGTGAGACGGAAATACCTCGGCATTTTTTCCCTCTCGCACCCTTGCCATTGCATAAAAATGTAAATAATGGAAGAAAATGGTAGTAAAGCAAAACAGCAATATTTAATTAATAATGAAATAATTCCTGTTTTATTTTACATGGAATAATTAATTTAATAACTAAACTGTATGTTTACAGTTAATTTTGAATTTTTTCTTATCGAAAATAAAAGAGCAATCTTAATATAGTATTAAATTTAAATTTACTCTAGCAACCCTAGTACGATCTCAACATTGCCGCCATATTATTAATAAAACAATCCCGCAGCCTTCGAATTTTTTAAGCAGACTGAAAGAGTAAAATAATATAACTTGTTGTTTCAAGAGATCTCGAAGCGACAGTGCAGTGCATTGTGCATTATCCTTTCTCAGGTAAATAACATAACCGTTTTCAGTTAGTAAATGTTGTGCCTTGGCTAGGGTATCCATCTTATCTGCCGTGTTTGTTGAATCTGATTTATCAGTAATGTGTACTTATAGGTACTTCGTACATAAAATCCATATTTCCATACAAATATTATAAATGCGAGAGTAACTCTGTCTGTCTGTCTGTCCCCTTTTCACGCTTCAACCATTAAACCTATTTGGAAGAATTTTGGTATGGAGGTAGTTGCAGGCCAGGGGAAGAAATTCTACTGTTCCCGAGGGATCGTGACTAAACTCCCCTTGAAAGGGTAAAATAAGGGGGGTAAAGTTTGTATGGAATTTTTCTCATTTCTAGACTTAGAAGTATAAAAATAGATACATAAGTTCACGATTACATTAAAAAAAGATCTAAGTAGGTGAACTCTGTCTGTCTGTCTTTCGCATTTTCACGCTTCAACCATAGAACTGATTTGGATGAAATTTGATATGGAAGTAGTTTGGGGCCCGAGGAAGAACACAGGTTACCTTTCATTCCGGGAAATTCGACTGTTCCCGAGGGATCAACATTAATGCTGGTGGAGCCGCGGGTAACAGCTAGTTATAGAATAAAGTTTCAAAGGCGTACTACGAACATCTCTACTGTTGCTTTTCCCTTCTACAGTTGCTATTTGTCAATGAATGATCATAGCATAGGGTCTTATCAATGACACCGACATAGGTACCTACCACAGAAATATATCAGGATAGAATGGCTACGCGTGGACTTTGCAAAGGGAACGCGTCTGTCAGTTTTTCATAAACTACGCCACCACCATTACGTCATTACTATTGAAGTGTGTAGTAACTGCCTTCGTGGTCCAGTGGTTAAGGCGTTTGTATGTAGACCCGGAGGTTATGGGTTCGATTCCTACGGGAAGCATACTTTGTTCAGTTATTTCTAGATTGCAGGCTTGAATCACCGGATTGTCTGATAATAAAGATGATTCCGTGCTTCGGAAGGCACGTTAAGTCGTTGGTTCCGGCTGCCATCTGGTAGTCGTTAAAGGAACCACGTCAGAGGCTGAGAGGCGGTTTCGAAGAACTCTGACACCAGGGTGGGCATTGTCGATTGACCGTGACACCTACTCGAAATTATGATGATGATGAGCGAAATAATAATGTGACATCCACAGAAATAAATCGCGTCATTTCGATAAACAGTCATTTGTATTTGTCGATTGGCTTTCCTTTCATTCATGTACATCAAAACGCGACTTTTGATGTATTTTAACTTTTTGTATGCCAAAGTTCGAATTCTTTTCGTAACATGCATTCCATAATAGTTACTGATAAATATTTTAATCAAAACATGGGAGCAACCTAAAAAATCTGAGATAATAATGTTAACTATTAAATAAATATATACGGACAAATCACACAGATTGTGATCTGTCCGTATATATTTATTTATTTATTTATTATTGAGCTAGCTAGCCCCAAAGTAAGTTCGAGACTTGTGTTATGTATGGCATACTAACTCAACGATACTATATTTTATAACAAATACATATATAGAACATCCAAGACCCAGGCCAATCTGAAAAAGATCATTTTCCATCTTGACCTGGCCGGGGATCGAACCCGAAGGATCGAAACTCCGTGTCGCAGGCAGGCGTGTTGACCGCTGCGCCACGGAGCTAGTCTAACCTAAAAAATCTGAGATAATAATGTTAACTATTAAATATTATCGATAATATCAGTTCGAGTGCAACAACGCAATGCTAATGCAGCTTTCGTGTTGCTATCACACAATTGAATTTACATTGCGCGTTCTTCTTGGAACGAGCTTTATAATATGTTTTTAGAACGCGTATTGGATGTGAATTAGTTGTATTGTCGTTTTATATTGAAAATTGTGATAGGTCTTTTATTTTATCTTTTTTTGTTGTTATTCACGATTTTAGTTAAAAAAAAGTATTGATCCATGAAAAAAATACCTTGTTTCGACCTATTTACTTTCATACTTTTGTTTTTATAATTAAATACCGCTTAATAAAGCATATGTTCAAGTTGGGACGTGCGCGCTGACTGAATGAACGTTTAACGAATCTCGTACGATCGTACAAGATTGAGAAACGCGTATACCACCCACTTAGCCGTTCTATCCTGATATATTTCTGTGGTACCTACCTAAGTACTTCATGTCCGAGAAATCTATTCTATAGTTGGTCACCCTACTTTAGAGCGAGATAGAATTCCGAAGTTTGTCTTCGCTTTCTACTCCAATTATTACTATGAGAGCTCAGTCCTTCTACTATAACGTCCTTGGCATGGTGACGTAATTCTAAATCTAACCTAACATGGAAGAACACCCAAGATGGCAGAATAGCTATTTTTGATGCACTTTGACAATTTGTATATCAAATTAAAGGGCGCGCTGAAAATAACTCAAAACATAGTGATGTTCATAAAAGCCTGTTTTAAAAAGTTTTTTATTTTTAGTTCTGACAAAAACAACGACGTTACGTTTCTTCCCATACAGTAACACCAACAACAGACTAACCCTATTGAGAGAAAATTACACCATAATACCAGCGTTGTGTAATTGTTTCTATAAAAAACTAATATTTCCAGATTACCACCGATTTTGGCTGTCAACTGCGGGGGTGTGACGGCACACGAAAAAGCATATTGGGCAAAAGGAACGCAGAAAGACATGGTAAGCATGTTTTATCTTAGATGTAAATCTACACTGAACGGAGACGATAGACAGTGGCGAACAAAAAGTCCACGGCACGCTCTTATTAGTATTGGAATAAGTTTGCACTTTGTAGGCGTATATCCGCCAAGCGACATGCAATATTGTCGACGGCTGACTTATGTACGGTCACCTGCAAAAGTCCATACATAGCCTTAAGGTGAAAATCGACTGCACTGATTAGGGCGGCATATATATTTAACAATATCGTGAACTTTATGCCACACCTATAAGCTTGAAATTGCTGTTATTTTTAAATAGTATCCGTAGCTACACACGACTTTTTACGCAACTTCTATATGGACTTTTGCAGGCGACCGTACAGTTGCAGCGCAACTCTTGCTTGTATGAAATGTCGTGGAAACGTCAAGGAAACGTCAAAGAAGACACCACCATGGTACAAGTTTCAATAATATTTTTGCAAGGATTAAAATAATACTTTGAACTTTGCAGCCAGAAGTAGTGAAAAGAGGCGGCAGTGGCAAACCTTGTCGGTACGGACTACACTGCGCTCGACTTGGTTGCAGATTCAAACATCCAGACAGGTAAATGTAGTGTAAATTATGCTTAAATAAAATAAATACCACGAGCTCTTAGTGTATATGTCGTAGGCCGATCGTTTAATCGGGCTGATCGCGATAAGCCTGGCCAGATCGCTATGTGCCGCCATATTTCTTCTTCTTAGTCGGTCACTCTTGACAGAGTAGTCGTGGTTGTGTAGATGGCCCTGGTGCGAGATCTTTTATACTGCCCGTCCCTTGGGCGAGGGTTGCTGCTTTTGCAATGTATCTCCATCTCTGCTTGTTGGTAGCATTTCGAGTACATTGGACTATGGAAGAATGGGTCGCTGTTTTTTATTATGTCTGTCCAACGAGTTGGAGATTTGCCTTGAGCTCTTTTGTCTTCTACCCGGCCCTGGACCACAAGTCTCTCTATCGACGACTCATTTATACTAATGTATCCAAAGAACTTGAGTATTCGTAGCTGTACAATCGACGAAAGCCTCCAAGACAAAAGCTATATTTTGATTCGGCTAATTATTTCATGATGTGCCCAATGTAAAGTTTGGCAGATCGACGAAACTACTATTTGTCGATTTTCCCATTCAGTTACTTGGCCACATCGAGATATGGCTGGGCGTATCATGATATCATGATACGCCCAGCCATATCTCGATGTGGCCAAGTAACTGAATGGCCTAGGCACATCGTGATGTCGTTCCACTCTATGACGCTGTTGCGCCCTTTCACTTCATGTGGCGTTAACGTGCAGAGTAAAAGCGGCGTTACAAGAAACTGAAAATATCCTTCCTACGCAACATTTTCTTTCTTTCATTGGCTTTTATTCTAAAATATATTGAATTTAGACGTGTTTATCTCCATAGGCCGTCAAACCAGCCAAGTTCGTCAAAACTATCAAGCCAAGACTCGCATTGCGTGTTGCCTCATCACTTGCTGATCAGACTACAGTCAGACGGCGATGTTGTTATCAACGATAAGGTAAACGCTTTTTTTTAATATACACATAGCATCACGTCCTTGCGGGGTGGACAGAACCTAGGTCTATAAGACCTCAAGGCCACGCCTCGCATGTTGGTGGGCATTAGGTGGAGAAGGAAACTAAAATAGTGATCGGTAGTCGGCTAGCCGCATCGCCTATCAACATGATTCCTCAGATTTTACCCACTCTCTCCATCGGCTTTTATGATCTGCGCGGGAAGAGAAGCAGCTGGTACATTCTACGTTTTTTCTTTTCTCCCTGACCATCATGGATGTCTGTTTGGTCTTTTTTTAAGCTTTTATTGTTGTGTGTATAGATTGAGCTGAACATCGGATGATAATACAATATTATGGAATTGTTGCGCTGGTCTGATGATGGAGTCGGAAGGTTCTAAACAGGGTTTGTGCTAATCGTGTTTGGGCTCTTTTGATTTGTCTTGGAAAACACTTGACAGTGTGGATTCGTTTATAAGAGCTTGGCGTAAAAATATAATTTGTGCAAAAAAACTTATTTTACATATTACAGACCCATTACTCTCTACAAAAAAACCAAGACAATTGGTTAAAACTGCTGTCTATTACTTTCCAATTGATAAACTAACAAATTGTTAGGCGTATTAAGAGAAGAGATTTCATATTTGCTTGGGGAAACTACTTGGTTCACCAACATGCATGTCGGTGCCATGTTTGTTACAAAAAACTATTTAAAGTCCGACCGGAAATCGAAATAAACCTTACCTGGGTATATAGTTACTGCAAACCTGTATGTAGGAAGGTCCGTGATATTATATAGAGGAAAACAGTGCAATCCTTACGATTCTCACTTCGATAAACAACAAATGACATTTCAATGTTACGTTGCCAGTTGAAGAAATTAGTTTCAATAGTTTTCCGCAATATGGCGAGGTTTCAAATATTTTTGATTGGGTTTTATAGTTAGTTTTAGCCCTCGATCCACTTAAATCCATTGCAAAGATCCATTGATGGATCTTTTTGCACTTTTATGTGTGGATTACTATTATTAGGAGTTTAGGATTATAAGGAGTGGTCCTAATAATCCTAAACTACTAATAATAGTAATCCTTGCACACCCTTAGCGACATTTATCAACGGACCCGGGAAACAAAGCGAGTATAAAATCAAATTTCAAATTTAATGTATTTTTCGTCGACATTCCCAACTGTTCTCTTTCTCTATCTCATGGTTTCGTTTTACAGACCGACCAATCGCCATCAGAACCCAACACGCCGAACTCCCGATTAGACAAACATAAAAAGAAAGTCACCACTCAATCAGAAGAGGAATACACTCTGTTTGCGGCCGTCGTAGCTGTAGAGGACAACCCGAAGAATTTGGTGGCGTATATTCAAACGGGGCGGGAGGGCGACCAGTGGCACATGTTTAATGACTTGTGGTAAGAATGTACATATATGAGACAAGATATGAATCTTAGACTAATTTCAGAGTGACGTCGATGAGACGCGCCGTTGACCATCGCGTTTCGACAGCGCGCATTTGACCGGCGTGCGCTGTGAAACGAGTTTTAGTATCGCGCATTTCGTTGCAATGTACGGTTGTGTATAGTTGTAATCATTGGTATACGAATATAGTAACAGGATTAGCTGTTTATTTTCTATGGAAAAGAGTGCAACAGCGATGTAGTAAAACATTGCAAATTGATTATTGAGCATGTTTTCGGCAGCGCTTGACGGCGGCGCGCGTTTTCCGAGCGGTGCGTTTCAACTGTGCAACTATGAAAGGAGACTACTATCTAGTGTTATTGAAACCGCGCGCGTCTGCACGACGCTGTTCAAACGCGTCACTCTTAAATCAGCCTTAGTTCTTAAAAGTTATGGAAAGTTAAGGTTTTCTTACTACATGATAATAAAAATACCGGCCTGTTGCGAGTATGCGCGAATACTACTCGCAACTGGCCGGTATTTTTATTATCCTGTAGTAACAAAACCTTAACTTTCCATAACCGGTTTCGTAACCCCAAAAAACATTTAACTACAAAGTGAATATTGTTCTTAAAATAAAAATGTTTTTCAGCATCGTGCCTGTGAGTGCGGACGAAGTGGTGCAGTTCAACGCATGGTGGAAGTCGCCGTGCGTATTGTTCTACAGCACGCAGCGCGCGCTGTTTGATCTCGCCTCATAGCCGATGCCGTATGGGCCCTATAGCGACAGGTGAGTACAGTAACACATTCAGTGCGTGTTGTTCTACAGCACGCAGCGCGCGCTGTTTGATCTCGCCTCATAGCCGATGCCGTATGGGCCCTATAGCGACGGGTGAGTACAGTAACACATTCAGTGCGTGTTGTTTTACAGCACGCAGCGCGCGCTGTTTGATCTCGCCTCATAGCCGATGCCGTCTGGGCCCTATAGCGACGGGTGAGTACAGTAACACATTCAGTGCGTGTTGTTCTACAGCACGCAGCGCGCGCTGTTTGATCTCGCCTCATAGCCGATGCCGTATGGGCCCTATAGCGACGGGTGAGTATAGTAACACATTCAGTGCGTGATGTTCTACAGCACGCAGCGCGCGCTGTTTGATCTCGCCTCATAGCCGATGCCGTATGGGCCCTATAGCGACGGGTGAGTACAGTAACACATTCAGTGCGTGTTGTTCTACAGCACGCAGCGCGCGCTGTTTGATCTCGCCTCATAGCCGATGCCGTATGGGCCCTATAGCGACGGGTGAGTACAGTAACACATTCAGTGCGTGTTGTTCTACAGCACGCAGCGCGCGCTGTTTGATCTCGCCTCATAGCCGATGCCGTATGGGCCCTATAGCGACGGGTGAGTATAGTAACACATTCAGTGCGTGATGTTCTACAGCACGCAGCGCGCGCTGTTTGATCTCGCCTCATAGCCGATGCCGTATGGGCCCTATAGCGACGGGTGAGTACAGTAACACATTCAGTGCGTGTTGTTCTACAGCACGCAGCGCGCGCTGTTTGATCTCGCCTCATAGCCGATGCCGTATGGGCCCTATAGCGACGGGTGAGTACAGTAACACATTCAGTGCGTGTTGTTCTACAGCACGCAGCGCGCGCTGTTTGATCTCGCCTCATAGCCGATGCCGTATGGGCCCTATAGCGACGGGTGAGTATAGTAACACATTCAGTGCGTGATGTTCTACAGCACGCAGCGCGCGCTGTTTGATCTCGCCTCATAGCCGATGCCGTATGGGCCCTATAGCGACGGGTGAGTACAGTAACACATTCAGTGCGTGTTATTCTACAGCACGCAGCGCGCGTTGTTTGATCTCGCCTCATAGCCGATGACGTATGGGCCCTATAGCGACGGGTGAGTACAGTAACACATTCAGTGCGTGTTGTTCTACAGCACGCAGCGCGCGCTGTTTGATCTCGCCTCATAGCCGATGCCGTATGGGCCCTATAGCGACGGGTGAGTATAGTAACACATTCAGTGCGTGATGTTCTACAGCACGCAGCGCGCGCTGTTTGATCTCGCCTCATAGCCGATGCCGTATGGGCCCTATAGCGACGGGTGAGTACAGTAACACATTCAGTGCGTGTTGTTCTACAGCACGCAGCGCGCGCTTTTTGATCTCGCCTCATAGCCGATGCCGTATGGGCCCTATAGCGACGGGTGAGTATAGTAACACATTCAGTGCGTGATGTTCTACAGCACGCAGCGCGCGCTGTTTGATCTCGCCTCATAGCCGATGCCGTATGGGCCCTATAGCGACGGGTGAGTACAGTAACACATTCAGTGCGTGTTGTTCTACAGCACGCAGCGCGCGCTGTTTGATCACGCCTCATAGCCGATGCCGTATGGGCCCTATAGCGACGGGTGAGTATAGTAACACATTCAGTGCGTGATGCTCTACAGCACGCAGCGCGCGCTGTTTGATCTCGCCTCATAGCAGATGTCGTATGGGCCCTGTAGCGACGGGTGAGTATAGTAACACATTCAGTGCGTCTTGTTCTACAGCACACAGCGTGCGCTGTTTCACTTCACCTCATAGCCGATGTTGTATGGACACTCCCAGCCTTGTAGCAACGGTTAAAGTAGGGCTATTAACCTCACTCAGTCTAATGAATGGGTGATGAAATTTAGGCATTAGGCAGTGCTAATGATATTCAACTGCTAGGCCTCCCCTCCCCTAGCTCTAACGCCATTTATTCCTTCCTTCTTTTCTTTCAACAATATTCTTTGCAAATTGTTATTGATCATTCGCCCATGTTTTCTACCTCTGTTCGTAAATTTGGAGTCTAGCTAATTATATTATTCCTTTTTCAGGATGCATGGGACGGATGTGCCCCAACCAATCCCACTTAAATTTAACATCCGTGATTATTTTAATCAAGCGTAGATTGGTGTTTGTATAGTGTTCACTTGTTTCAGAGCTATGGGTCCATACGACATGAATGGAATCTACTACTCCCTACCAAGCGAAGAACACTACGAATACATTCATTAATTTATCTCTGAACTCAGTTTCGCTCGTATGCTGACAGGACTATCTTAACGGGTCTGTATCTTATATGTATACCGCGTGATTTTTACCCTCTGAACAATATTGAAATTCTGCAATCAGAATCCATAATGAAATATAGAATTGCAAGAAAAAATGCTGAAAATCGAGAAAGAAAGAAATTAGGGTCCCCATACAAAGTCGCCGATCAGCTCGACGAATTTCCATGGAATATAATTTTTTTCTTTTCTTCCTATATTCCATTAGGATTCTAATTCAAGGATTTTAGCATAGTTCAAAATGTTCAAAATCAAGCGGTTGTATACTTTTTCGTAAAGGACAAGTTTACTATTTCAAAACAAATAACTTTAGCTACAAGTCCAATTCTGAAATCTCGATAATAATCAGCTGCCCCAAGAATTTGTTCATGTTATTATATAGTATAGTATTTTTTTCGCATTTTCAGTGTTGGTGACAAAGTTCACAAAGCAATTAATAAATAATTTATCACATAAGTATAAAGTGTGTAAATTTACCCTCAACCTTCCCTTGAAGGGGTAACTCAGCCCAACAAAAGTAATCAACTTTTTCTAGGATCAATGCTGACTCAAGTGTTCGGCTGGCCCGCAAATGTGTATAATACCTTATGTCAATATAGAATAAATGTATAATACTCAAGTAGAATAAATGGGTATCTCTTGGATAGGCATGTAACATCCTCGTCTTCATCACTTACCATCAGGTGAGATCGGAGACAAATGCCTAATCCAACATTTAGTATAAAACAAACACAGCATTGGTCCCATATGAAAAGTGGTTCATGTAGATGGGCTCAGTTACCCCTTTAAGGGCATGTTGCGGGTAAATTTGCACACTGTATGCTACGTAAAGCTTCATTTTTCTAAATGTTGACAATATTTTTTGGTTTTCTATGTACAAATTTCGTACTAGTGAAATTGAGATCAGAATGAGAAACTTCCTAAGCACAAAGCGGCAAAAAATATAATGTACTGAACAAAAAACATATTTAAATTGTGATAGTTAAGCTAGACTTAGGTTAAGTTGTAATGGCATGGGTCAATAACTGAGCTAATGTACTTTA
The DNA here is from genome assembly GCA_947532085.1 of Elegia similella. Taxonomy (NCBI): domain Eukaryota; kingdom Metazoa; phylum Arthropoda; class Insecta; order Lepidoptera; family Pyralidae; genus Elegia; species Elegia similella. The sequence continues at coordinate 9,748,065 of OX383933.1, forward strand.
GGACTAACATGACATTATAAATAATTATTTCTAATAGTTTATAAGATTGAGTTTTGAATCAATCTATTTAATAAACCTTTAATAAATAAATAAAAAATGGTTTACTGTAAGGTCTGTTTACGGACGGTAATTTTGAAGCTATATTTAGTAAAGTAACTGTTTCATATTAGCCAGAGGTGCTTAAACCACGCAGTAAAGTCATCCTTAAAATATTTTAAGGATGCCTTTACTTTTCTTTATGAGTCGGCAACGCCTCCTCTGGTGTTGCAGATGTCCATGAGCGACGGTGACCACTTTCCATCAGGTGGCTCGTCTGCTCGTTTGCCGTCAAATATACATAAAAAAAAGATGGCAAAAATATCGTTGAGTTTGTTGTAATGGACAGATTTATCGGTGTCATATTTATATACGAAATTAAGTGAAGTTAGATAAAATGCCAAATCCTCTGTCTGCTCTGGCCAAGTATGGCTCCTGCAGTGGAGACTAAAAAGACATGATGATGATGATGATGATGATGTTAGAAAATCGGATACACCAATTAACAGATTTAATTTTGCCCATCGCCACCTAGTGGTTATATAACTATTTCGCATTGTCATTGGTTCTCGTTAGTACGGAGATAGAAAATAAAAATCATACTTACACACGGACGGCATCAATATTTTTGATACAGTTTTTCATGATCTGGTTAAGATTCCTTGCATAGTTAAAGACATAGTATTTAACGGTAATGTTATATGTTAAAATAAATATTAATATTTAATTATATTAGCTTAGTTATTGCCCCATGTTATGTAGCATGTAAAGGTAAAATTATACAAGATGAAATGTATTCTACGTACAGTCTTCATATAAATAATTTTTTAACTTATTACGATATCTAACAAAATGTGTCAGTTCCATCAGATTAGATTTAGTAGGAAAAACTAGACAAAAAAAAAAACTAATCATACTGTGAGAACAAAATAGAGTGATAAATCTTCTCGGCAAAGCGATTGTCATCGATAAAGTCTATATCGCGGTACGATCTATCGAAATCTTTTTCGTATGATTCTATAAAGCTATCCCGATTGTCGATATCGCAAAAAAATTGCCAGTATTATTTCGCTGATTAGATGTTTTTTTTTTATTTATAAATTTATCTCAGGCAACGCAGGCATATACAGAAAAAAAATGAACCAAAGTTTGTTGAGTATTGAAATAGGTACTCTTCCTCTGCTTTGAATGTTGACTGTACGTAAATACATCTTGTGGACATTGCCAAGTTTGGCGACTGTGTGAGTTCTGCTACGTCCATATATTGTGATGCAATTGATGAATGTACTTATGCATAAAGATAGAAACCTCCGCGCAACTGAAGCAATAAAATACAGTATAAATATACAGACATATTTCAAGATCGCTGTGTAATTGTAAATTATTTTGGACATGTCCACATAAAGCGATTTACGCTATGAACGAAATAAAACGATGTGTCAATGAGAAGTAAAAATAACATAACTTCCTTACCAATCAGTGGAATGTGTGTGACAGACCGACAGACAGACAGTCGTGAAAGACAACAGCTATCTCGGAACGTGCACCTTTAGGAAAGCTAAAATTTCTATTTATATCGTTAATAAAACAGCAATTTTAAAAGGATTTATGTGGCGAATTATTCGCCGAGCCGTGATCGATATGGGGTGTATTATGGGATATAAACTCAACGATACTATTTTTAAGTGTTATATTTCTGCATTTACAATGCTATTTTGATAAACTCTTATTAAAGCAAGAAATAAAATATGGTGAAAAAATTTCAAGCGGGCGGTATTTGAACCTGCGGCCTTAAGTCTATGTACAACTTAAGGTCGCAGGTTCAAATCCCGGCCGCTTGTTTTTTCACCATATTTTATTTCTTAATTTAATAAGACTATATCAACGATACTAACAAATCCATTTAAAGAAAAACAGCAGTGATTGTGTAAAACGTTTTATCTGGACAGTACCTATCTTTATGCTACAGCCAGAGCCTTGTCTAAATAGTGCCTAATAAATATTCAAGTATGAGTTATTTACACGGGGCGACGATAGATTCGAGGCCTTCAATTTTATCGCGAGCAACATAGCTTTATGCCACTTAAAAAATCACGTTTAGACTCATCGAGCAGCCATTTTGTGTCGGTATTCTTGTCGTCTATAGTAAATATAACAAGAATGGCAATAAAAATGGCCGTTAACCTATCGTATTACACGGTTTTGTCAACTTGCCTATGACAACCTTACCCGCCTTCGTAGATGCCTCTGTCTAGTTACTAGGCGAGGCGGGGCTTGATCAGAGGAAGTGGGCGGGATTATCATCAGTAAAATTGACGTGACCGTGTATAAGTCTATTTAGTAATGGTTGAGTTTCTCGCCACGATGGTTCGTCGTGCCTTTGACAATGAATTACAGGTTACAGTTCTATCACTTTTATAAGTTACACCGATGCACTTGTGCAGAAATAAAACTTTTGTATGGCACGAAAGTATTCGTCTGCTATTGGCTGATGCGTACGCGCGTCTGGAGTTCGCTGTGGCGCAGCGCCGTATAAGTATTATGAGCGAGACAGCACGAGTCCTGTTGTTTTTGTATTTCGAATCTTATGTAGTAGGAATAAATTCGTTTTTTCACTTATGTTTTCATTCGGTTTACGTTGGCGGTACGTTGCGCTATTCTGCCCCATGGAACAATGCCGAGGCGACTTAAAAACGTGGTATTACTGTGCCTAATTCAATAAAAAAAAAAATTTCACAGTTACATAGCCATCGAAATCTACTACTATGTTATACAGAGATACAAATGGAATCGATGCGATGCTTACCCTAATTACCTCCAGGCTTGACTTTAGCTTCCACCTCCATTTATCACTAAATCAACTTAAGACTACACGCAAACTACGGGGTAAAATCTACTGTCGATACAGTAGATTCGCTCTCAACCTTGGTTAGTATAAAAAAATATGTTTTATGTCATACGTGGTTGCCATCTTTAAATGATAGATCCAATAAATAATTGGGCAACATTTTGACGGTTGTTGCTTTAGATAAATATTACGCCAGCTCATCGAACCCAACGTTTGAGTTCCGCTATCTGGTGAAGGCATTACCGAAAACCCCAGCTAAGAAACGAATAGTCAATAAGTCACTGTAGTTTGCGATGTGTCTTAATTTTTATCAGTTTTGTTTCGGCAAAAGACATGAATCCTGTGATCGATCAAGAATAAGGCTTTCTTTTTTATTAAAACTAACTAGAAATTATTAAAATATGTAACAACGGGTTACTCACGTACGAAGTTAGCTACTGGCCGACATGTTTCGACCTCATCCGGAGGTCTTCCTCAGGGCGAATTTCCTAGTACATCCATGGGAATCACTCGAAGCTGAAAATCAGCAACCCCCACCAACCTCCGCACTGTCACAGCGAGCGCAGCGGGCGGCCGCTCGCGCTGCCCGCGCCGCCTACGTTATTATCAGTGCGGATCGGGACATCGGACGCGCGTCTCGATCTACATTCGCCCTGAGCAAGACTTCCGGATGAGGTCGAAACATGTCGGCCAGTAGACGACTTCGTACATGAGTAACCCGTTGTTACATATTTTAATAAGGCTTTTATTTTCAAAATTAAATCTTGAATCAGTAAGTTTCTGCGGTATGTCGGCAGCCGGACTGCCTAGCAGAAAAAAATATTAATAAATATTAAATTGCGATAGACCTGTAGTAAAAAAACTTGCGGTGTGTGAAAAGTGCTGGTTCGGATTTTACGCACCTAGATAGAATATTGTATGACATTTTTTTTTAATAATTCAATTAAACGGTTTTTTCTCGTTTATTAAGAACATTATTTTTTTACATTAATATAACATGATGGTCTGAAATTGCATTGGACAGAGACAAGTGGAAGGAAATGGGGGAGACCTTTGCCCAGCAGTGGGACAATAAAGGTTAGTTAAAAAAATATATTACACGATTTCGAAACGTTAGGTGTAATAATAAAAAACCATATTAAGTGATTAGATTTAACTTTGTAACAATCGCGAAACTTACGAAAAAATTCTTACTGCAGGAACTTACTTGGTTGAGTGAGAAGTATTTTATTCACTTATACAATTATTTCCAAACATTTTTTTGTTGAAAGCTTGTGACAATTTAATTTAAATACTCCTTAACCTAAGACATCATGATCATTCGATTCTCATTTGTAAATTATTTACGAGTATGTTATGATATAAGCATAGATTATGGTGGCTGGTTAAATAAAATTATAAGAATATAAAAAGTTTTTTATTTCAAACTTACAAAATAACCGCATTGCAACTTAAAATTATTTTAATAACTTTCCTAGTAACATAAAACTATTTTTCTTGTTAACACTTACAAACTTAACATAAAATTTTACATTTAATTGAAATAATGTTTTTAATCATGACGAAGAGAGTTAACACTAAGAAACAGCATATATAAATAATTGTATGTGCTTAAAGTACTTTAAGCACATACAATCACAATCTCACATTATACAATTATTGTATTGTTTATGTAAGATCATAAAAAACAAGAAGGAGAGACGCTCGGTCAAGAAACGTCAAAAAATAGGGACATTAATTGTCTTCAAAACTGATGAAGGGAATAGTTTTTGACGTGTATTTATATTTTTTACTATTTCTAAAATTATTAATTTAGATTAAATTTTCTATTTTCTTTAGATTAAATCTAAATTATTAATTAAGATTAAATTTTAGGGTCTGTTATAAAATACAGATAAGCGTCTTTATTACTGACATTACAAATCACTTCCGAGGACCACTCATCATCAGTAGCTCCGACTTGTGATGTTCATCCAAAACACAAGTTCTCTCATACCTGCTCGCCGCTAACTTCTTAAAATGTGCATAGACCGTCGGGTAGCAGGCCACGGAGCTCTCGAAGTCCTCCTTATCGAGTCTGAACAACTCACAGTTGGTCACAGCGACGCTGGAAGCCGCCCGGAACCTGTGCTTCATCACTAATGCTATTTCGCCGAAGAAGTCTCCGTCTTCCAAATGGCATATTTCTAGTCCCGACTCGGAATAGATGGCTACAGTCCCCTTATTGATGAAGTAAAGGCAGTCTCCTATGATGAAAGTAATCAAGTCGTTAAAAGATTGGTTCCGCCTGACATCATCAGATGGCAGCGGATAAGCTGCCTAACAGCCGTATACTCAGAAGCATTGTTACTGAGCACATTTTTAAATCTTATGCTGTCTTTGTCTTCACAATAACTAAGCGAGACAGTGACCTTGGAATGTTCTTAGTTTAAATGCTATTAACTATTAGGGCGTAAGCCGTTTAGCTTGAAAAAAATATGCTAATGTTGGATCACCAACACAATACTAAAAAAAGAATAAATTATACTAGTGAGTCGAAGATAGAAAAATAAAGGTATATTTTATCAAAATAACTACTGATGCATATCTTCTTCTCTTGTTTCATTCTACAGTACCCAGATAATCTTATCTGGGTACTGTAGAATGAAACAAGAGAAGTATATTTTTGTCATAGGTACATTTGTAGACACAAACAAAATTTGGCACCTCGCCCTCTAGACGGCCACGACCATGACCAGATGCCGCAACGACCACATAAAGAAATCATATGAACGCGCGCCCACTTTGCCGCAAAGGTGACGTCGTGGCAACGTACAACGGTGTTACGACTGATCGTAGTCGTGGCCGTCTAGTGTGCGAGGTACCTTAAACACGAAAACTAGATATTATCAAGTATATTGACCATGAGAATTTGTGAGTGCAATGTGAATTGGTATGCGCGAATATATGAAGATCATGAAGCATTCCTTTACCGATAGTATTAATCTTGTAAATGATGTCTCCAGCAATGAAGATGACGAGCTTCAGTTTCATACAGATCTGCAGGTGCAGCGAGCCGGGCAGCTGTTTGAGGAACTCCATCTCTCTGACCAGCTCACCGCTTGTGTGCATGATAATGTCTCCTCGAAGTTGCCCTGACACGCAGCTGAGCGTACGGGATTCCTTGAATTATCAATTTTTTTTACGTACAGTATTTTGAAACTACCAAGGAATTTATTAAATGCATTAACGGGAATTAGCGCGAACATGGATGGATGACTGATGCATCAGTCACCCAGTAACCACGGCCGGTGCAACCTGGAGTGCTATCTTTGAAATGACGCCGATCGTAAACAAGCCATTTTTCCATACAAAAAATCGCTTTTAGACGAGTGTCACGCTTTCAAAAATAGTACCCCCTGGTCGAAACGTCTGGAGAAAAACGGTATATTCGCACTTATTCCCGCATTTAATTTGCATTGCATTTAATAAATATTAATAAATATACAGCGCGAAAGTTTAAAAAAGTATTAACTACCAAGGTATTCGATCGTCCACTGGGCGCGGCGTTAGCATTATTCATCATTATCATCAAGTCGTTATAGTCTTCACTGCAGGAGCATGACCCTCTCTGTACTACCGGAGCCATTTTAGCCAGAGCAGACTGAGGAATTGGCCTACACTCTTCTCGCTGGCCAGACTCCGGTTGGAGAGGTCAAATTGATGTTTGAGCTTTGGTTAGCTTGTATTTCCTAAGTCGCCTCTTACGACATCCATGGAAAGATTAGGAGTGGTACTATTCTGCTTTGCCGGAAACCACACGGCTAACATTATTAACGTAGCATTATTAACGCTACTAATGTATTAAGGCAGTTTGATTAAAAAATCTGACACCAATGTTTTACACACAAAAAAAAACTTCGTCTATCTGGATCGACGGACTCAATATTAGGACACTTTTAAGATAAGTTTTTGAAAACAATCCATATACGTGAAAATGGTAACTATAGTAGTATACCTAGATATCGAATGTTTAGTTCCCTTGACCTTTATGTATGAAAATTACCTAAGATTCTTTAATCACCTAGGCTTTTAATGTCCATGAGCAAAAGTATGAACTCTGGTGCCACGGAGGATCTGTAAGAGCGAGACCTGACATAATTTCGTGGCTTGTGTTTTTGTGTTCTGTTTACGTTAATAACTGTTGAATGTTTGTGTAGGTAAACGCACCCTACGATATAGGTATACATCTAAGAAAAAGCACATACCACAAATCCTAGAGAAAAAGCACATACCACAAAAAAACTCGACTGAAATCTCAGAGCGTAGAACTTGAGTATTTTCTTCTTGATCCTCGGAGGGAATTTCCGTTGGTTCATGTACATTTCCACTTGCTTTATCATCGTGAAGTATTTAGCTTTGGCAGCTTCGGAACCGAGCATTGACATTATGTATTTCAATGTGCAGTGGATGAGTAGAAACTGAAAATTTAAAAAATATTACAAGAGGAGAATGCACGATGAAGGTAGGTAATGTCTCGAAATTAAAAAGCTATGCTCTTTATGGCTAATTGCATTCCTTATATTTGTGTTGCTATGGAAAGACCTTCCAAAATTATACATAGGTATTGGTGAAAAACAAAAAACCTTTTTAACAAAAAAAAAACTTTTTACTTTGACGGTTTAGAAACGCTTTGCTGAAATGCCTGTAAATACGTGACGTCACGAGCAAGCTATTTTTATGGAACTGTTTGTTAACTAGCTATATTCAATATTTAGTTTATGGCAATGGCTTCATAATCATAACAAAACTTGCTTTAAATTTTTATTCGATTTATTTTTCCTATTTATTCTACGGCATATGGCTTTCTATTTTAGATCATCATATGTTTTAACGTGTGTTATCTATCATAAACGAAATGATTGTATAATTCATTTCGTTGTTTCGAAGGAGCCCCTGCCGATATTCATTGGTTAGAAATGGATACACAAATCTTAAACTTTCACACACACTTTCAAACTTTTACATGATGTTACGCACTGATAATCTAGGCTACGTTTTGATATTGAGTACTTTTTTGCTGGCGTACCTAACGCACACTGATCATAAATGACGCAGCAAGCCGACAACAACCATCTGCTCAGTAAACATTACAGCCCCACCATGACAGTTTATTTTAGTTATTTCACACATTGTTCATAAACATATATAACACCAAATTACACCGATTACACATTAAAAAGTCCACTAGAAGCAATTTGCTTATCAATCCAAAACAAAAACTGTGCAGTCCGCCGAAATTCCCGCCAAGTATTCAGCGAATCGACATCAAATTAATAGTGGTATTGACAGTATTTTAGATAGACATCAGTAATATTTGACATGTTTTGTATAATTTAAACATCACTCCATACTATATCGTACCGTATAGATGAGCATAAAATCATATTTGCGATTTCTCCCTTTCAAGGAATTAACATTACAAAAGAAAACGTACCTACAATTATTTATTATTTACCTCTGTAGTGAACCATGACATGACGAAGAAAACTTCGATACATTCACTTGATCTGTACTGACTTTCAATATGATTCTTCCTGAACATACTCACTGAAAAATATGAAAACTTACTAAGTGCGTAGCGTACTACAAGCTTAAAGGTGCTTTTCCACCAGAGATGTGCTATGCTACGATGCTATGCGTTGCGTTTGATATCCACCATACCATATTCATTGGTGCACATAGCTTAGCACTGGTGAAAACGGATTCAACTAAGATATGTTTTTTATATGGAAAGATGTGTGCTATGGATGTGTGCTATGGATGCGTGCTAAGGATGTCTGTTATGGGCCACCGCAAGTGGTGAGCAAAATATCTACAGTATGCTCGCGTTTGTCGATACATGGCATAGCTCGAGCTGCGCATCTTTCTCGCACAGCTACTTTGCGGCGGCTCATCTTCGTAGCGCATCTTCCTCGCACAGCTACATAGCTTAGTATTGGTGGAAACTGTCACATATTTTCGTAGCGTAGATTACACATCTTAGCAGCATAGCTGCATAGCACATCTCTGGGGAAAAGCACCCTGGGCATGTCCCTCAATATACAGATTAAAAAACAAGCCAAGTGCGTGTCGGGCCACACAGTGTAGAGTGTCATAGATGCACGTCATTATATATGTTGGTTGAATATATTGCTACTGTGAAGCGAACACTGCAGCAGTATATAACAACATCACTGCTGTAGTAGAAGTCTTTAACTTTTGAACAGCAATAAATAATATAAATTTTACTAGATTAGATCCTTTAAACTGTGACTTGACATGAAAAGTACTTGTAAAGACTTATTTCTAAATAAACGTATTTAATTTTGATTTTGATACCTAGATGTATTCAAAAGTTAGGTATAGTAAGAACTATGACTTTGTGAATGTGTAATTAAACCATTAACCTGTTGAGTGGCTATTTATATTTTTAAGATCTTTCTCATCTGATCGTGTTTCCAAAATGGTTATAGGTACTTCGGAGCACAGATTCCGCTTAGGAAATGCTATTCCTCAATACTAACAGGATGGTAGATCACCCACCGGCTCTATCAAAAGCGAAGATGAAGCGAAGACTAGTAGTTTCGTTCCAGAGGTGTGCTTTGGATATCCAGGAACAGGCGGTTGGGTTCTCCGGCTGGAAGCTGCCCTCTCTGGCGTAGACCACGGCGAATTGGACGTAGAGGTTCCAGATCAAGTAGATGTATATCAGTACGATGATTTCTATGACCGTTTTGGATGCGAACTGATGGGGAAACGGGAAAAATCATAAATATTTTTAATTATATATATTTTTTTATTATAAAGACTGTAAAATAAAATTAAGGATTAATACTTGTAAAAGAAACACTAGGAGTCTTTTGAACAACATGGAATGTTAAAAATATCTAAATACCTTCTCTCGCGCAGGCCGCAGAGGTCGGCTGAGGTAATGATCTAAAATCTAAGCAATCGTGTCAATACGCAATGCGACTAGCGATCCATTTCTATTATACGATCCGTTTACCGCCTATACGCCTACAAAGGTCTTATAGCATTAAGCTCCGTCTAGCCCATAGTCCAATTAATGAATGAATTAACTCTTATTATTGTACACCAAAGAATGAGCTTATAAAATATTATCACTGCGACAATCGACGTAAATGAAATCTTACCTCAGTTCTAAAACTTGTACTTACACGAAATCGTTTCGCTGTCATAATGTTATTCAGGTATATCATCATAATCGGTATCCTGAAGAGTTTCATTGCGACCAGAGAGCAGATAACTGTTACATCTTCAATCTTCACTATTGCTGTTATAAAGCTTACAGCTGATAATAGATCGAATAACATCCACGTACAGGCGTAATGCTTCAGGATTTTTTTGATATCCAATATGGCGACTTGGTTCGTATATCCCTCGATGTAGCCGGTGATAATGTTAGCAAATATGTTTATTATGTTGACAAGATCAGACAAATACATTACTTCATCATGGTAGTCCTGAAACGCAGGAAAGAACTTTATTGTTAAAACTAGCTTTCGCTTGTACTTCGTTTTTTCGCGTAAAACTCCGTATAGTTAATGCGAGAAAACGCATAAGCGAAACCTTACAAAGCGAAGCTCTCTTTTCATGACCGTTTCCCGACGACCCTCGTGATGGTTGACATTGGTCAGAGGAGATAAGTCTAATTATATAAAAGAGAGTGAGACTCTTACAACTCTATTTTATGGATAAAGGTATCGTCTGTCGTCTGCAATGGCGGCCAAATTTGGAGTAAATCATAGTACCTATTATTGAATATCCCTCAGGAAAAATATGTTTTTTCTGTCTACATAACACTTGTGCGAAATTTTATAATAATTGGTTCAGTGGGTAGAGCGTAATAGTGTAACATGGAAACTCACTTTAGATACTTAATAAACGTCTGTCTTGGAAAGACTGCAATCATCAGTTGCTTCTGGCTCTTTTATTTATTTATTTAATTTATTTATATAATTAATACATACACTATCATTACAGATGTTCTCCATTGCAATAGCATACTTAATTAATGTTACATGCATAATACCTTATTAAAACTTAATACATACAAAGTTGCCCGTGTAAATTCAGTCAAGGAACAATTAAATATATCCACGCGATTAGCAAGTTCATTCAGAGTTTGAAGAGCTAGTGTTAGTGGGGCTTGTTTTAACAAATTCGTACGCGCATGGGGAATCGAGAATAGTGGAGGTTGCCGTCGTCGCCACACGTACTGATTCGGCACACAGAGCGCCATCCATTCAAACACGGTTGGGTTGCAGAGCCGTCCTCTCCATACTTTAAATAGGTACGTAGCCAAACTCAAATTCCGTCTTACTTGCAGTGTGTTTATACCCCACCATTCCAATCACAATCACTTTTTGCCTGCTTCATAATCTTTATACCGATATATATTTAGCCTTGTACTGTACCGTCAGTGTTATTGACCGAGCGAGCGAAGCGTCTCAGTTTCCACTGGCCCAAAATTCTTTTGTCCGTCTGTCTGTCTGTCTGTCTGTTCTCGCCTACAGGTCGCATTTCTCAACCGATTCTCATGAAATTTTGGTAATTATATAGAATTTTTATGTCGTGCCGGTTTTTCGAAATTTTAGAAAATGGCGGATATATGGGGGTCCGTAACTTAAAAAAATTCAAAGCACAGCTATTTGGAAAAAACATCAAAAATGTCAGTAGACTTTTTTGTTATTCTCATTAAGACGCAACTTTTTTGTCTGAACAACTTTTTTATACGATAAACTTGAACGTGTTTATTTATAGTCGGCAATTTGCCCAAAAGTTGTCTGAAATCGATTTTCTGTATATTTATGAAAGAAGTTGAAGTACGTGAAGTGGGAGAGTGAGTGAAATTGAACAACTTTCCCTAAGGAACAAAAATCAAAATATGAAAAATATTTTTTGGCTTAAATATGATACTGCGTATTACTTTTATAATTGAAAACACTGAATAAACTTAGAATCCTGAAATAAAAATTATAAATAAATAATAAAGATTCACATGCTATCCTGTGACTTGAACCCGGGGCTTATAGATGCCGGCCACTTCTTAACGTAAAGTTCGCATGTTTGTCTGCCATAATAGTTGAAAATTAACGTTCTATTAAAATTTTGACCAATTGGTAACAAAACAACTATGAAACCGGGTACTTAAATTTTGCCTCCCATTGACCCATGCCAATTTCGCTATTCCGATATTTCCGATCTTGAAGAGGATCACTCCAACTTAGTTAATGTGTACAAAAGCATACTAAACATGGTGCTCAAGGGCCGTGTTTCCATACAAGAGTAGTCCCCTGATTTCTCGCCGGATAGTACCAATAGAGTAATGATATTTTACTAAAAAAATCCGTATGTTAACATTTTTTCATAATTGAATTATTTAAAGAGATATGAACCTTCAAAACATGGAAAATTGGTACAAATTTCCGTTGTGTACAAACATTAAGAAAACAAATTTGGGCAATTATATAAGAAAAAAATAACAGCTCCGTGGCGCAGTGGTTAACACGCCAGCCTGTGACACGGAATGCCCGGGTTCGATCCCCGGCCAGCCGGCCTATTTGCTAACTCAGTGTCCAACGTTTTGATGGTCACTTTAAAAATACATTGCGGGTTTCGTATGATTGACTATTTTCATTTAAGATATATAAAAAGTAATGTATTTTGAAATGACTATCAAAACGTTGTACACTGGGTTAGCAAATAGGCCGGCAGGTCAAAATGGAAAATGATCTTTTTCAGATTAGCCTGGGTCTTGGATGTTTATCTATATATGTATTTGTTATAAAATATAGTATGTGCTTCTGCTTCTGCTTCTGTTTATGCTTATTTTTTGTTATTATACAAAATTATTGTATAACTACACAATTTTAACCTGATTGTCATTGTTTTAATACTAACGCCCAAATACTCAAAAACATTTAAACTAAAACATTGGCAAATCTCGTTCTGTCTCTCTAATATTTAAGAGCTAGGCTCTTGTTGGTGTCATTGTGTGGAATGAAACACACACAATGTCTATTTTGGCAGGAAATAATAGAGAATGCAGTACCTAGTGTACAGGTTCCCTCACGATGTTTTCCTTCACCGGAAGCAGTTAGTGGTCAATGAAAATGACCGTACTTAAGTCAGATCAAATTCAGAGGTACTGCCGGCCTCTTTGCAAATTTTTGCTAACCTTCACTTCAAGATACATTACGTTTTATATATATTAAATAAAAATAGTCAATCATAGGGAAGCCGCAATGTATCTTGAAGTGACTATATCAATGAGTTACAAAATAGGCCGGCAGGTCGGGCCGGGCAAAGTTTGAACTTCTCTCCATATCTATATCTAGACAATTACCTAGTAAGACAACGACAGCACGAGACTTAGTTGTTTTGTTTTAAGTTTTCGGGGACTACAAGTAACAGTTAGACTTCACTTTTAGGTTTTTGGGAACTACAAGTAAAAGGTAGACTCTTCAAAGATGACATCATTATCATCATCAGTTGCGTTTACGTGTTCTTGTTGTGTCGATAAATTCTATCTGGATCAAATCTCCGCGATTGAATAAGAATTATCAGGAATATTGGACAGCTCTTTGCGTATACAGGTATAAGGACACACAATGCAGAACAATAGATGCGTCAAGGTCTGATTAGAGTCAAAAAGGTATTGAAAAATCTATTTGAGTTACCGCTTCCAGAGGATTTGGCTCGCTGAAATGCAGTGCTAGCAACGTGTTCGAGATTATCATGGCTATAACGAAACCAGTTTCTAGCCACAGCCTGAGCTTGCTGTACGGGTGTATGGATGTAGGGTAGTACATGTACTGGCGGTATCGCTCTGCAGATAGCGCAGCGTAGGACCTACAACCAAAGATGTAATTATTAAGTTACTAGCTTCCGTCTGAAGCTCTGCTCGAGTTTGTCAAATCCCTTGTGAACAGAACTCTTTTCCGGGATGAAAGGTAGCCTATGTCTTTTTCCGAACCCCAGCCAACGTGTAAGTATATTAAATTTAATGATGATCGGTTTAGTGATTAAGGCGGGACAGCGTAAACAACAAACTCACTATCGCGTCTATATTAACTAGCTTCACTGCATTCATTCATTTTCGAGTAGGTGTCACGGTCAATCGACCATGCACACCCTGGTGTCAGAGTTCTTCGGAACCGCCTCTCGGCCTCTGACGTGGTTCCTTTAACGACTACCAGATGGCAGCCGGGACCACCGGCTTAACGTGCCTTCCGAAGCACGGAATCATCTTTATTATAAAACAATCAGGTGATTCAAGCCTGCAATGTCCTAACCAAACTGGCAACAACTAAACAAAGTATGCTTCCGGTGGGAATCGAACCCACGACCTCCGGGTCAACAGGCAAACGCCTTAACCACTGGACCACGGAGGCTGTTAGCAGCTTCACTGCAAGGAAGTGGAGACGCACCTTAAAACTTGTGTCTTCTATATCAACTACTTATTCCACAATACTTTTCCTGCCTTACCTGTATAGATTCCTAGCTCGAATATCATCTATATTCACAGTGATAAGGTCTAAGATCTTCTTCCGGTACTTGGAGCATTTGATCTTATAAACAGACAGTTTATTGGATGGCAAATGGCAAGGGTGTCCTTGGAAATACCCATGGGAGATCATGCTCTCCGATTCCGTTTCCTTTTTCATCATGATAATGTATTGTTAATCTAAGTAAGAATATGTTATATTAGTATTAGTACCAGTTGCATAGCTTGGTCTAGTGGGGCCCTATATCGACATATATCTGGGGCCTTTCAATCTTGCTACAGTAGTTTAAAATACAGGAGAAATGGAGCAAAAATGTCACACACTGGTATCCTAGAGATGGCAAGAGGAGCAGAGGAAGACAACATATAAGATGGGAGGATGAGTTAAAACTAACGGCAGGCCCGAACTGGAAGAGGGAACAGTGGAAAATGTTATAAGAGGCCTTTGTGAAGTGACACACTGAGCTTAAAGATATTCTATAACAATACACCGGAGGAAAATTAGCTCTGTATTAAAAGGCTAAATAGATAGAATAGATAGATAGTTTAAAATATTGAAAAAATCTTTTGATTCCCTAATGGTATACTACGGTCAAATCACAAAACCTCTAGACTAGAGGATGGTTACGAGAACCGAGGTAAGCTTAGGAAACTTCGGATTACAAGTTTTGAAAAGAAATGATCGATAGAAGTGCAAAATAAGTATCTAAGGATAAAGAAATGGGAAAGACTTATGTGCATGTTAGTATTCGTAAATAATAAACGTTCGGGGGCCCTGTAGCATGGGGGCCCCATATCCTGAATACGGCTTGTAGCTACGCCCCTGGTTCGTACGTTTTATTTGAATGGAATTTACGATCGCGTTACTATAATAATCTTGGGAACTATTTCTTCTCTACATGAATTTGATTACCTGTATGTAAAATGGTATGATGATCGGTTTACTCGTTATATATACAAACACAAGATATAAGATATGCGATAGCATTGTTGACATAAGTTATGAATTTCTTAATGTTAGTTTGGGAGAAGAAGCAAAAGCTTTACCTTATTTTGCATGCCCCAAAAACTCCTTGAGGTCTTAAACAAGGATACAAAGAACTCTTAGTGTTAAGAATAAAAAACCGTTAAAATTATCAAGTTTTAATAAAGGGGATTTATGTCATTATTTACCTGTCTTTAAAATATTTTATAGCGTCTATGCTCAGCGTCTATGACACAAATGATATTTTTTAATAAATATTATAAATATAAAAAGCATAGAGATAAGATAATACGATAAAAAGTCAAGGCACTAATTATCTTAGCATAATTATAGGGGTTTTCAAGTTTTCAACAAGAAATTTGTTTTTAAAAATAAAAGAAAGTATTTAGGTGAGAACCACGACGACAACAAAGAGTGATTAACAAAATAGACCAAAAAGTGATTAAAATCTGTTACCGTGGTCGTGGTGGACATTACTAAGTGTCCGATATATATTTTTTGAAATGTATAATTGCCAAACTTTACTCTTTCTAATACAATAAAAATTTGAATGATTGCTAACTAAATATTTGTCTTATTTTGAACTAAAAAAATAAAAGTTCTTATTGAAAAGCCCCTTACTTTACTTATATCAGCCGTCCTTCTTAATTAATTAAATACTTTCAAATTATTTGTGTAGTTTAGGTCGACCCTTATACAAGATCATTGCTTTATGTGAATTTGAAACATATTCAAAACACTTTTTCCTTTGAAAAGTTTGTAAATTTTACGTCTAAAACAATATTTCTCACATGAAAATATTTATATTTACATCACGCAGGTTCTTATTTTTTTTATAATAATATAAATATGAAAATATTAAGACTTTTCAATTCTTTATATAATCGCCTATTGGTTTGCGCAGCTTAATGGCTTGCGCAGAACTAACGTTCTTCTTTCGCGCAACCGTAACGGAAGTTGAATCACTTCAACGTCCGTTACGGACTTACGGCTTACACATCTAAATGGTCTCCCAATCAAACAAACCGATGTACATCGAGGTATCAAAACTAGACTGTGTAGGCTTGAAGATTATCGCACGCAAAAGGGACGACGGGAGAGAGGGGGACAGGGACAATATTATCTCTATGGCACGTATCGAAGTCATAGGCACTGTGCTGTAATAGTCATAGCATCTTACGGTTGATCTTTGGCTGCCCTTAGGCTGCGCCGAATATATTTCACAATAGTGTACATCATTTAAAAAAACCACATATATATAAAGTACTACGTAAGTAAATAAAAATGAAAATAAAGCACAACGTAATAATTTAATTTATATATATCTTACATATCAGACATTTTTACACTATCTATGGTGCTCAAAAGCTTTTACACTGATATTTTTCCATATTCATTTAACTAAAGTCCAAGGTATCACGGACTTCCCCGCTTTCCACTTGGTCGCACATTCCTTTGAGCAGCAAGCAGCACTGAGCAGGATTTCTTCCGAATTGTCGATCAAAATGAGTTTTCTGAAAAGTATTTTTTCATTAAGTTTGATAAACGCATTGAAAAGATTTCATGTACAAAATGATGACAGATTCCAGTACAAATACATGTTCTTAGTCAAACAGTACAAATAGGTAGTAGCCTCATATAGGTATTTTCCGTATTTATTTATTTGTTGGAAAAAAAAACTATAGCCATAGATCAGTTAATAAGTATTTTTAGGGTTCCTTATCCGAATGGCGAAAAACGAAACCCTTAGGCCTCGTTTACTGAGAGACATGGCGTTGTGCGAGCGTCGTGCGTCGCGTTGAGCGGCGTGTGGAGCGTTGCCGTTTACTCCTCACCCCGCATTTCCTCTATCACCGACGCAGCGTGCACTGCCACGTCCAACGCCGCGTTGCCCGCGGCGTGAGTCACGTATCCAAACGTCATTTCTCAAGCAAACGCCCGACAACAGACATCATATTATGTATGAAATTACATTTAGAACTTACCCAAGACAAAATTCGTAATATACGTAATCATATATTGGTCGTCTGCAAAGAACATTTTCACATCTCGATATTGGCCCATTACACAGATCAGACTTTATGAAGCCGGGGAGAAAATTATAATATTTTTCAACAACATCTGTTGGGACGTAATAGTCTTTTTTATATCTTTTAATCCTGTTACCAACGTCATTTGCGCTCGTTAATGGCTGGTTTATTTTACAATTATTCCCATTTTCGTCATATTCAGTAAGCTCACCATTATTTAAATTAAATTCTTCAAAATTTGTTTCTAAATCATCAATGTTTTTGTCATTATAATTATTAAGTCTATATGACACATTATTTTCTAAATTGTCTTCAATAGTTTTTGTTAGTTTGACAGCAGTATCGTAAATCATTTTGTAAAGTTGTCTTTTGCATAGTTCGAAGAGACTCGGCGCCGAGTGATAGTTATTTCCTAGAATATTTTCGTATTTTGATGGACAGTCTACATCTAGTTCCCATTCTCTGGATTCTTGGCATAGTTTTAACCGATATCGACAGTTTTGTGATATGCATTGATATGTTGGAATCTTCAAGCATCTGAAAATATAAATAACATTATCTACCTACATCTTATGTCTCTTCTTAAATAGAGATCTTGTAACTACAACGCTGTTAACATAAGCTAATTCTGACCTAACATATTTTTTAAAGAAGAACATCATCACTGTTGTTTTACACACAAAAAAAGTACTGAGCTACACGCAACAATATGAGCGTACATATAGACACAAGAACTTCAAGTTAAGTAGACTAAGTGAATTTGCTCTGAAAGTATATTCAGTATATTGAAAGAGGTAGGTACTCGTAGTTTATTTTAGGACAAAATATAGTTTGTACGTTTGTATTGCATTAAAAATACGTAATGGTCACTCATTTTTGTGATCGTTATCAACCGATTTCAAAACAGGAAGAGGTTTTAGTCGTGGTAGAGCCATTCTACCGGCAAAATGAACTGCTAGTAGCATGAATGGGACGGCTCGTCCTAGGAAGTACCACACTCTCACAGAAAATTGACATCTGAGTAGCTTTACCGCTTTTATGCTTCGTTCGGTGAGTGAGAGCCAGAGGCCCATCCTTCCTCCTCCACTCCCCAACTCCTTGAAAGCCCGACAACGCATCTGTCTCATCCTAATGTTGCAGTTGTCCATGTGCATCGGTGATCACTTACCATCAGGTGACCCGCTTGCTCGTTTGCCGGCCTATACCATAAAAAAAGGTTCTTAATACGTCATCCTAAGGACCAATTGTTATTTTTTTTTAATATTACGCTTTTCTCCGTTTACTCACAGATGCTTGGACCGATTTGTATATTTCAATAGTTTGGTTTAAGTCGGTTTTTGTCTGTCAATTTACCAATTAATTAAACTCAGTAGTTTGAAGTATTGAATACTCAGCCTTACCCGATATTCAGACTTCTAGTCATTTGATCTCGAAACATATGAAACCATAACGAATAAGGTATAAGTTTCAAGTTGATGTTCCTCCAAAATCTAAATTCGCAGTGGTAGTAATTGTAGACGGGTCTTTGCGGTAGCCATTGTAGTTTATTATCTGAAACACAAACAATAAGATATAAAAATATTGCTTGGTTAATAACTTTAAGTTCCTACTCCAATTTTCTTTCCAGGATTCTCAGGGATGAAGTAGTTTTAAATCGATCACAGCAAATATTAAGGAACTCTACTACTGTTAACATACGATATCTGAAAAACACAATAAGCAATCATCATTAAAATCATCATCATTACATCCCAGCCGTAAGAAATCCACTGCTGGACAAGGGCCTCTCCCAAGGATTATTCGGTCCATAGGAGAATGTTGCAATACTCATCATGCTAGCGGGTTGGCTTGCGCAGTTTCTATGGCTTCTTGTGCTTCCGATGCTGCTGCCCAACGGAAGCATTTTTAAGCTAGGGCAGCGTTTCTTAACCTTTTTCATTCCGCGGACCCCTAGCAAATCAAGCACAGTTTTAAGGACCCTTATTAGGGAATAAATTTAAGACTCTTTATTTCAGAACTTTAAACATATTTATATATTATAATTAATTATAACAATTAGTAGTATTCAGGTTGATGCTTTTACTTAGTTGTAAAAATAATAGTTGTAGCTGGCATTTAACGGCGGAGCCCCGATGCACATACTCGCGGACCCCCAAGGATCGGCGGACCACAGGTTAGGAAACACTGAGCTAGGGAAAAGCAGGATTTTTTTGGATCTGGAAAGGGCATGAAGCTATTGGAATACTATTCACTCGTATGAATTGGATAAAAGCAAGTGCTCTGGCCAAGTATGGCTCTAGTAGTACAGAGAGGGTCGTGCTCCTGTAGTGGAGACTGAAAAGGACCTGATGATGATGATGATGAAGTAGCAGCTCGGGAGGCCGGGCGCGGATAAGGATGACCCTGACCTGAGTCAATAAGCAATACAATATTTTTCAAATGGTAAAATATTGTATTGCTTTTATTTTAAGCAACGGAATTTTTAAAGAACGACTTTACTATATTTGTTGTTTTGGATATTGGAATAGAACAACGGGTGCCTAAATTATACGAATACTTTTGATGTATTTGATTAATTCAGCGCATAGTACTAGTGATTTGAAAACACGTCAATTTCCACAAGAACAAGTGAAATATTATTTTCTTTACATCTATAGCGCCCGTCTCTAATCAGCAACTAATTAAATTGTAATGTTTTTAGTTACATATTTATTTTGAAACAATTATCAAAGGTAGACACAACAACAATAAAAAAGCAACTGCACATTGAGTCCATTATAGATCTAACCTCATCGTTTACATAACCGAAGAATCCCAAACAAACACAGACACATACACAAATCCAAGTGGAACTGGGATAACATAACACTGTTTGTGCAAGTATTTGGTGCAGCCACCGGCTCCGTGGCTCGTCAAATCCATTGCATCACATAAACAACAGTAAGAGTTAATGGCTAAAGTTAGGCTACGAATTCACTGCGGCTAAATGTAGGTAAACAGTTTCAAAATATCACCGGGCAAACCTGGTTGAGGCCACCTACCAGGACATTTTACACACGGAAAACAAACCAAAATACATACATAGTATCAAGTTTTTTTCCTTTGCAGACAGACAGAGCCTAGGCCTAAGACCTGAAGGCCAAGTTTAGTATGTTTGTGGGCATTAAGTGGAAAACGGAATCAAATAGTGATGGGTTGCTAGCCGTATCGTCTTTTAACATGTTTCCTCAGGTTTTAACCATTCCCTCGGTCGGTTTTTACGATCTGCGCGGGAAGAGAAGCAGCAGGCCCATTCTACGTTTTTTCTTTCCAGCATGGAAGAAACCAAAATACATTTAAAGAATTTCGACAATTCTTGTTTTCATATCAACGCAGGTATAGATCGCCATTGGTGTCTTATGTACGATTTGTGTTCTGGTTTAAATGGGGCAAATCAATGGGGAAGAGCTAGCGGTGATTTATCCGATAGTTTATCAGGAAGCCTTTACGAGCGACAGTAAAACGCTAGTGGTACAGTGACCGCATTTTCTTACATCGGTTACAGTGAGCATTTGTTTACCGATGCTGTAACTTTGCCCGAGTATCTGAAATTGGAAGTATTGGAAGTATGTCCGTTGGGGCCCAGGGGTAAAGCCGCCATCTGGTCCTATTCGACGCCACGGTAATATTACCGTGCCGACGCAGTGTAGATTGTTACACTCCAGGTGAATCCCAGCTTGTATAGTGCAGTGCCGCGTATAGATTTATGTGACTCAAATATTTGGTGTGATACAAATACATGTTGTGTGATAAAACAAGTCATGGGTCACTTTTGGGTAAGAAATAGAAAATTAAAAAATATTGCTTGGTACAGACCAAGCGATAGTCAAATTAAAGGGCTAGTTACAAAAGTTTTAAACATATTTATTCCATTATTATTTTACGATATATCGTTTGAAAATTATTTAACTAAGAAGATGAAAATGGACCATTCCTGTACTTTATTTTCGAAACCAGGGATCCAATCCAAAGTGTAATATAGGCTTAAACTTATAGATTACAGGAAAACATATAAGAAATGTATGGCTTGATCAGAAAATTAAAATCGTACTAAACCTTTTCCGCGCGAGTTCGACTCACAATTTGTCGGTTTTTTTGTTTATTCTGCCGTCCTTTATTCTCGGTTCGAACATTGTCCCGTAACCAAACGGCACAAGATAGTAAAACTCTACTAGTGCAGTGATCGCATTCACTATTTGTCTGTTATGGTGTCGTTGCTATAAGCGGTTGTTTGAAAATGCAGACAGGCGTTTTTGCCTGACTGCGCATAAGGTGTTGTTTTACTATTGAACTGATGAAAAGTATACCAATAAACTTTTGGAAGTCTACAACGCCAATTTTGCGTGATACTAAGTACCCCGTAATTATTGGGCATCATAATATATTTTATTAGAAAACGTATTTACGTAGTACACGTATTTTTCCGTTGTGTTGTTGTCACAACTTGTTAATTATCATTGAGATTAAGACGTTTTTTTTTCTATGGAGAAAATGAAAATCAGTACTGAGCTTTCGTCCGCGTCTTTCCACTAACTATTATATATCTGTGATAAATATCTATGTTACAACTAAGTAGTTAAAGGAGTAAGTACATTTTCACAACAAGCTTATACTCCTATTAACTTAACTCGGTGGTTAGAATGAGGTTCATGTTTGTAACGAAGGTTATTAAACATAGATTTAAAAAAATGCATCTTTGATTATATTAGTAGCCAAAGAAATTAACATAATACCCCTCACTCGCATAGATAAAAAGAATCAAAAAACAACAAAACACAACATTGATAATCTCATACAAACAAAATTTACCACAAACCGAAAGATACCGAAGGCCGCGCAATTCCGCCAACCTAAGCGGCAATTCAGTCAACTCGTTCTCATCCAATATTAAGAACTTCAGATTCCTCACATTGCCAATCTCATCAGGGATCATTCTCAATCGATTTCCGCTTAAATCGAGACATTTCAGACATTTCAACATCGATATTTCTCGAGGTAAGTCAGTAATATCGTTTCCACTTAAATACAAACTTTCTAGGTGTTCCAATCTGTATATTTCCTTAGGCACTCGAGTTATAAGGTTGTCTTTTAGGTAGATATCAGTCACTTCAGATTCTTCTCCATTGAGTTGATGGATCGGAAATTCGGTGAATCCGCGGTAATTCCAATGAAGGACGTTGGCTGGTAATAGATCGTGGTAATCCATGTTTGTATTGTTATAAACTAAGCATAGAATAGCTGTTATTGTGATTTTTTGTACACCTATAGATACAGTTACAGTTTAAAACGACAGCAGAAAAAACGAAAATAAATTAAACTCAACAACTAAAGACACATATCATCGTTTGCATATTTGCAAAACCACAAATCCACGCACTGTTATGACAAGACAGTCATGTAAATATCTCTACATAAACATAAAATGGACGAGTTATCCCCAAAGGCGTCCCGAGAACACTGCAACGCATCAGCGCCGCCAACCTGGATATTTTTAACAACAAGGTCTCGCTATAAAAATGTGTAAAATTAACACATATTTCGCTCATAAATAATGATAGACCCAATTTTCGATACTATGATGTTGAGTTTTAAAAGGCGCTTAAATTATTCTTTAACTTTTTTTTTTAGTAAGTATTAGATACGGAAGTAACATAGAAAATAAAAGTCCTAATTTTTTTCGGTTCGACTACTTTGTCTTTATAGTGGTAAAAATACTTTGAGAGAATATTAAGCTTATATGTGATTATATAATTCCACTTTTTTGTTATTCATGTGCTCTAGTTAGACTTTGTAGACTTTGAAGTTGAGCGACTGCGACTAGCCTTACAATCTTTGTGTGTATGGAATGCAGTGCGTGTCGCTGTGATCATCGTTGTCACTTAATTTTAACGTCTTTTTTTAAACTTGAGTCTCGATATTTAAAGGGATACTCAGTCCATCAATATGAACAACTTTTCTTACGTGATTTGAAGCTTTCGCGGTCACAATGACTATTATTTTTACAACGGGACTTACCGCGATGGAATTTGAGTTTTGTCTTATATTTCGGCAACCAGTGACGTGCACAGACATTTATCATAGGGTAGACATAATTATAAAACTTACCTTATAATTAAACAACCTATATACCTTACCTTACTATACGGCTAGTTATCTACAACTCGTTTAATATTATGATAGTCTTTCGATCTTCGACCGCAAAAGTATTCAAAACAAGCGAAAAATTAGAGATATGATTACAACCTGCGAGCCACGTACACATATCATACGGTTTAAGATTAAACTTTAGAATAACTAACCATAACTAACCGGTTGCTTGATTTGTTCAAAAGCGTGTTCACATAACACTTTATATTTCGGTTTCGGCATGCAAACACTAAGCGTCACAACTTTCACATGAAAATATTTTTGTCACAAATGAAATTTAACTGTTATAGCATTTAATTTTAAAATAAAACTTTCCTCTTGGATTGTTTGTAAACACATAAATCAATGACATTGTTTATGACATTGACTTGACATAGTTCTTGGCGGGAATTTCGACGGAGAGCACGGCTTGTGTTTTGGATTGTTTTGTAAATTGTTTCTAGTGGACTTTATAATGTGAAATCGGTGTAATTTGGTGTTATAAATGCCCATGTTTATGAACAATGTATGGAATAACCGAAATAAACTGTCACGGTGTGGCTGTAGTGAGATTTACTTAGCGGGCTGGTGGACCGCCTCGCCTCGTTGCGTCTGTGATCAAGCCAGTGGATTCGTGGGAATTGTCGCCAGGGGCTCCGTAGAGTCAATGAAATGAACTACACCATCGTTTCATTGATAACAAGACTTAGAAAAAAGCGCGGGAAAACTCATTTATACTTGATACTGGCTAAATACGTAACGCGTGAAAGCCATAAATAAATAAAAAAAAAAAAAAAAAAATTACTTTACATAAGTATGAATCCTTAATGACATTGACAAGTGACGATGTCATTTACATCGCGCGCGACAGCCAATAGAAATCTCGTAGACAGTGTCTTATATTCACACACACAGCGCAAATTTGCTTTGCATGTGTGTGCCGATGAAAGATGTTTACTTGTACTACTACAAAAGCGATTTCCTGTCGGTGTATAATAGTTTTATATGTGTGCGTGTAAAGTTAGACCTTTGAAATTTTGTCTAACGCGGCTTACGCGTATAGATACTGGTTAGCGCGGACACGCGCCGGCCGCAAGACGTACTTGAACAAAATCGACTATAAAGTATTTGCTAGCAGAATTTTGCAGGCGCACAGACTATAATTTTTTGTTAGAAAAAAAATTGTATTTATTTAGCGACTGCAGGGTAGACAGTGTCTAACAGTCTATATGGACTGCACGTCACTGTCGGCAACCATAGTTGTTGGAACTGTTAAGGGCAAACGTATCGGTCTACCCTCTTACCGATTACTCAAGTTTTTACTCACACACCGACAGTATCCGTTAGGAAACTGTTCTCTGGCACGCGTACCCACCTTTTGCACAACTCAATCACATGATTCCTGATAAATAGAAGGGAAGCCGTCTTCCCGATTTAAATTAGGATGCTTCCTAATTTTGGTTTACCTAACTTTAGTTTCAAAAACGCAACTATTGGCACGTTCTAAGTTTTTTCATTGATCGCAGTTCAGGTATGATTGGCTGATATACTATCGACTGTACGATAAACTTGTATCCTAAGATCCTTATCAGGGCTTAATTGCGTGTTCATAGTTGCGTTTTCCGCACGGACCTTAGAAATAAATCAATCAGTTATATATACCTACATACATACCAGCTGTCGAAGCCACTTATGTTACCCGTAGCGACATCTACCGAAGAATACAGCAAGAGAGCGGTCCCCACACCCGTCGAAGGAAGACTTCTTATTCGATTATTAGGGGAGAAAGGGGTAATGGGAGTCAGCGGGCAATCGGGGTCAGGTGCCTCTAAGCAAAACTAAACGTTCGATACCTAGGTAAATGACATGTTCAGTTTGCTCTGTACCCAATGCCAATTGTACGAATGACTCGTGCTAGTAGCTCCACGCGTTTTTGAGTGACAATTATGTTTCGTTTTCACGCCTCGTCGATGTAAATATTCGTCAAAACAAACTTAACGGTGAGTATAGACGTTGTAGCTGTACCAAATTAATGACTATGGATAGATTTATCCTTGATATTCAAATTTTAAATAAGCATATTAGATTGCGATTAAATTTACTTTGTGTTATTAAATTTTACAGTTAACATGCAGTATAGATTTTGGGTAATGGGAGCCAAAGAGCCCGCTAGTGATTACCATTACCCGCAAGAAATATTCTAATTTTTTTCGCTTATATATGCCGATATTACAAGTCAAAAAAACAAATAGGCTAGCTGATCAACTGGCTTTTGTACTGGATGGCATACTGCCGAATGTAATGTCTGCGATTGTTTGACTCTGATTTCCCACATGTCTGATTCCCATTGCACTGAGGTTAGTGCAATGGGAGTCAAACTTGTTTTTTTTTAAAACGCGGAAATATATCCAAAGTTGATTGCCAAAGTGGTGAAAAGTGATAACAACTAGTAGATAAATAAGTAAAGTCTATTATTAAACAATTTTAATAAAGATATTATTTCGAAATAAGCTTATAATTGATAGCTCGCTTAAGCGACTCCCATTACCCCTTTCTCCCCTATTCGTCATCGTAACACACGTTTTTTAATAATTTAATTTGTAACGATCAAGAATATACGTTTATATTTGAATGTCAATAAACGAATTATTGAAGAAGAATGTCAATAAACAAAGTTTTGAAGCTATTGCTTTAAGTGAACCTTCATAAAACAAAAACGCTCTAATCTCTAAATAATCAAAGTTGCTCCTCAAATTCTTTTCATATTGACCAGGTCCATAGATAGCTATTTTATTTAGAGAAGTACCTTCACACACTGTCTCTGATAGAAGAATACCAAGTATTTTACTGTTTTATAACCATTTTTTTTATGTTTGCTACCTCATAACTTCGTAATTTATTAATCGATTAGAATTTGTTGTATATTCAAATGGTGTACCTACAAATTGGCTCCCATTTAATTTCCATCAAAATCGGTTCAGTAGATTGGTTGAAATTGTTTTTTATCTCAGTGTTTATCGATTATTTATCATGAAAACAGTCTGGCACAACGGCCTCGACCTACCACGCCTGGCGGCGCGCCAAACGGCAGGGATATCGCACAATAATATTGGTTTTTCGCCTTGAGCGGCTTTTGCTTATATAAATAACGATCACCTGTTATGCTTCACAATGGAAATATTTAAAAATACTTGTTCATATATTTTTACGAATTGGTCATCTTCACTTATGTATTAAGTTGGTCCCGGCTGCCATCTGGTAGTAATTAAGGAACCACGTCAGGGGCCGAGAGGTGGTTCCGAAGAACTCTGACATCAGGGTGTGCATGGTCGATTGACCGTGTCACCTACTCGAAATGAAGATGATGACTTATGTATTTTCATTTCTTTGTACCTGTTCTAATATCAAAATTTGAAATGCCATACATGCCCGCTCGTAAAACAAAGTTTTTTTGCAAAAAATAAATACTAGTGACAAGCTTTTATTATAAATTAATCCACACCGTAAAGTGTTTTCCAAGACATACCAAATGAGCCCAAACAATTGGTGTACCTTGTTTAGTTTAAGAGTTCCTATGGCCACCTTCCGTTTCCATCATCAGACCAACGCAACGATTCCATAATATTGTCATCCGATACACATATGTGTGCAAAATTTCAGCGCAATCGGTAACCAGGAAGTTAAATTTAACTTGCAAGATTTGATTACTGGCAAACATCGGAACATCATATCAGCCGCAAGAAGTCCACAGCTGGACATAGGCCTCCCAAGGATTTCCAATACGACCGGTTGGAAGCGACTTGCATCCAGCGTCTTCCTGCGACCTTAGGTCATCCGATCATCTGGTCATCGGAACACGTGAAACTAAATAAAAGCTTGTAAAAAAAACCGTGTTGCTAGCATAATTTTAATGAAATGTAATGATTTCTTTCAGAGTTACAAGTCCATATGATGTTAGTACAAAACTTATTCAATTATGTTAGTAAATCAGTAGCAAATATTAATTTAATCCAATAAACATTAAAATATAATTAAATGTTAGTAAATCTAATGTGTGGGTTAATTTCTTGGACATTTAAGGACGACCAATGTCTCAGAATTGGGCTGTCCACTGCCATCCCGGCTGCCATCTGGTTGTCGTTAAAGGAACCACGTCAGTCACCGTGACCTACTCGAAATGATGATGACACCACTTTCAAGGGTGTGTTGATGCTCCTTACCCATGATCACAAGGATGCAGCTGCGAAGCACGGTCTGGAAGCTGTCTGTGCTATGGTCTGCATACATCCCTGAGGCACTGCAGCGCCATTGCAGCCCCAACAGACTCCTCAAGCTATTGTTGTACTCTACTCGCAGGTTTAATAGGAAAAGTTGTTCTCATTGTGGGGCTGAACGACCTAACACCAAAATTGATTAAAAATATATTTCACCAATAAAATCTTATATTATAATCAAGTTAATAGGCAATATTTTATTTCAATAATAAAAATTCTGTCCTGCAAGAAACAGACAGCATATCTGAAAGGTCGGGTGTCATCCTCAACTTCTTGTAGTTGCAGGTTGGCTTCAAGTACGTATGCCCGGCCTCCCGAGCTGCTGCTTACTTTTCCCCCTTCACCCGAGTGAGTTGTATCCCAATACTTTTATTCCCCTCTAAGATCCAACAAATTCCTATCATTCCCCGGCTTAGAAATACTTCCGATGGGTAGCCAAAGAAACTGCGCTTGCCAACCCGCCTGCCAAGTGTGGTGTGGGATGTGTATCTATATATGTATTTGTTATAAAATATAGTATCGTTGAGTTAGTATCCCATAACACAAGTCTCGAACTTACTTTGGGGCTAGCTCAATCTGTGTGATTTGTCCGTATATATTTATTTATTATTTATTTATTTAAGTGTGGTGAGTATGATAATATCCTCCCATGAAACGAGCAATCTTTGGGAGAGGCCTTTGTCCAGCAGTGGACTTCTTACGGCTGCAATAATGATGATATCTGAAAATGTAGAAACAAATAAAAACAGTACGAAGTGTCATTGTTTATTAAGGAACATCTAAAATCGATTTTACACAAAGATATCTAAAATCAGGTGCTTAATTAAAAGGTAAAAGATATATATATTTATTTTATAATTATATAAATATTGTATATCACACGAAATCAGTACATAGATTAGGATCAGACTTTTTTGAAGTTTCTAGACCATGTTGGAGGTATATTATTTTTTAAAATTCTATAAGGAGTTATATTCTTAAAACTTACGCGAGATGACTTAATTAAACTTTATAAAACAACGGTTTACTCTCGTATTATTAGTCAGTTTTACCGACATGTTTCAGTTTATATGTCGTAGGCCGATCGCTTAATTGGGCCGATCTCGATAAGCCTGGCCAAATATCGACGAGAGCAGCCTATTTGTCGATTTTCCTATTCAGTTATTTCGCCGCATGAAGATATGGCTGGGCGTATCGAGATATGCCTGGGCGCATCGTGATGTCGTGCCACTTTCCGTCGCTTAGGCGCTGTTGTGCTCTTTCATTCCATATGGCAGTCAGCTGTGTGTTTATGTGCAAAAAAATGGCGGCATTACAAACAACTCAAAAGATTGGTAACTAGCTGTCCGCCCTAACCTTGCACGGATAGATATAGGTATTTAATTGACCGAGCGAGCGAAGCGAGCGAAGCGTCTCAGTTTCCACTGGCCCGAAATTCTTTTGTACGTCTGTCTGTCTGTCTGTCTGTTCTCGCCTACAGGTCGCATTTCCCAACCGATTGTCATGAAATTTTGTGAGCAGGTTCGGTAATTATATAGAATTTTTTTGTCGTGCCAGTTTTTCGAAATTTTAAAAAATGGCGGAAATATGGGGGTCCGAAACCTAAAAAAACTAATAGCACAGCTATTTGGAAAAAAAATCAAAAATGTCATTAGACTTTTTTGTTATTCTCATTAAGACGCAACTTTTTTGTCTAAACAACTTTTTTATACGATAAACTTGAACGTGTTTATTTATAGTCGGCAATTTGCCCAAAAGTTGTCTGAAATCGATTTTCTGTATATTTATGAAAGAAGTTAAAGTACGTGAAGTGGGAGAGTGAGTGAAATTGAACAACTTTCCCTAAGGAACAAATATCAAAATATGAAAAATATTTTTTGGCTTAAATATGATACCTATCGGCCACTTCTTAACGTAAAGTTCGCATGTTTGTCTGCCATAATAGTTGAAAATTACGTTCTATTAAAATTTTGACCAATTGGTAACAAAACAACTATGAAACCGGGTACTTAAATTTTGCCTCCCATTCACCCATGCCAAGTTCGCTATTCCGATATTTCCGATCTTGAAGAGGATCACTCCAACTTAGTTAATGTGTACAAAAGCATACTAAACATGGTGCTCAAGGGCCGTGTTTCCATACAAGAGTAGTCCCCTGATTTCTGGCCGGATAGTACCAATAGAGTAATGATTTTTTACTAAAAAAATACGTATGTTAAAATTTTTTCATAATTGAATTACCTATTTAAAGAGATATGAACCTTCAAAAACATGAAAAATTGGTACGAATTTCCGTTGTGTTCAAACATTAAGATAACAAATTTGGGCAATTATATAAGAAAAAAATGACAGCTCCGTGGCGCAGTGGTTAACACGCCAGCCTGTGACACGGAATGCCCGGGTTCGATCCCCGGCCAGCCGGCCTATTTGCTAACTCAGTGTCCAACGTTTTGATGGTCACTTTAAAATACATTGCGGGTTTCGTATGATTGACTA
Source organism: Elegia similella (assembly GCA_947532085.1). Taxonomy (NCBI): domain Eukaryota; kingdom Metazoa; phylum Arthropoda; class Insecta; order Lepidoptera; family Pyralidae; genus Elegia; species Elegia similella. The sequence goes on from OX383933.1 coordinate 9,778,450, forward strand.
TTTTCATTTAAGATATACAAAACGTAATGTATTTTGAAATGACTATCAAAACGTTGTACACTGAGTTAGCAAATAGGCCGGCAGGTCAAAATGGAAAATGATCTTTTTCAGATTGGCCTGGGTCTTGGATGTTTATCTATATATGTATTTGTTATAAAATATAGTATCGTTGAGTTAGTATCCCATAACACAAGTCTCGAACTTACCTTGGGGCTAGCTCAATCTGTAATTTGTCCGTACATATTTATATTATTATTTATTAAAAAAAGGGTCTGGTCGGGTCTTCTGGTAAGGAGAATGTAGGTTTAAATTTCCGTTTCCTCTGATACCTAATTACGAGCAGCGGGGATTGGGAAATAGTAACTGAAGGAAATAATCCTTTAGTCAATTAGCATATCAATAACAGATATATTTTAGAGCACTGGAGGGCAAATGTGGATATTGGTTGTAAGGGCTCGCGAGGTCTACTGTTCTTGCAGAACCACTAGTCTATAGCCTATGCTCATCAGGGATAATGTAGGATTCTAATGGTAAAAGGTTTTATCAAATCGGTCCAGTAGTTTCGGAGCCTATTCAATGCAAACAAACAAACAAACAATCAAATATTTCCTCTTTATAATATTAGTGTAGATGTAGATAGATAAATGTGTTAATAGTGAGTTGGTGGACGAAAAATGTTGATCACCCTACAAAATCGATTGGGCAAGATTGAACTATATGGCGGTTATTAGGCAGCCAAATCAAAATATGGCGGCACATATCGATTTGGCCAGGCTTATCGGGATCGGCCCAATTAAATCGGGCTACGACATATACATGGCCTTATGTATAGGCTGAAACATGTCGGTGATATCGACTAATAATACAGGAGTAAACCGTTGTTTTAGAGTTAATCTTTAAGAAGTTATTAGTTTTTTAGCTAAATGCTTGGAGATCGAGGGTTTATTCTAGATTAATATCAAAGAGATTAAATGTATAGGTTGATTTTATATTCCCTGGAATTTATAATGAATTTTTGGTTTTAAGATATATTTTTTTCTTACGGGTGATATTTATTCTATTAGAGATTGTGATTCCGACATCTATGTCTATAGGGGTGATTTTAAATTCCCTGGCAATATTATTAGAATATTACCAGGGAATTTAGGATCTTCCTGTATATATACGTTCCAGTATATATTTAATCTCTTTGATTAATATCATTAGTATTTGATTCTTATCTATACTTACAATGAGAGATGAAGCTAATTTAGGCATGGTTTATTTTTTAATAAATTACTTAATGTCTAAATATGATAATCAATTTTGAATTTTAAACTATATAAATTTTAAGTAATAATTTAGCAAAATAGGTTTCGTATTAAAAAGTATGTTTTTAAATTTTATGTTTACTAAGAATTATGATGATTAAGAATAATTTGATTAAAAGCACTGTTCATCAATATTTGGTTCTATCTTTACAATGAGAGGTGAAGCTAGTTCAGACATGTGTTTAGGTGTTCCGTACCTGAAAAAGAAATACGGAACCCTTATGGGATCACTTGGTTGTCAGATTTTTACTTACTGACAACCACTTTAAAGATTAGTAATAGGTTACCAAAACACTTTTCATATTAAAAAGTATGTTGCAAATATTTTTCATACTAAGTACTAAAAACCGGCCAAGTGCGAGTCGGAATCTCGAAGGGTTCCGTACCATTATCTAAAAATAATATCATGTTTGTTGTATGGGGGCCCCTTTAAATATTTATTTTATTCTATTTTTTTGTATTTGTTGTTATAGCGGCAACAGAAATACATCATCTGTGACAACTGTCTAACTATCACGGTTCATGATATACAGCCGGGTGTCAGACGGACAGACAAACAGACAGATGGACAGCGAAGCGATATTAATTGGGACCCGTTTTCACCCTTTGGGTACGGAACCTAAAAATTATGATGATGATGGATGATGAATATTTTGATTGTAATCTATGTAGCCCTCAATGATATCTATTCATAAAGATTTATGCAGAGCTCACTTTCTTTGGTGAAACTTCTATTACATTATATAAAATTTATCATTAATGAATTTGGTCTACCAAGAAATCTTCGGCAATAAAAAGTAACGGAAATTATTATTATCTATTAAAAATGACAATAGTAAAAGTTCAAAATATCTTAAAATTATCTAGCTCAGCTTAACGAGCGCATTTTTGAGCTCCTAACATTATGCCAATTTTTTTGAATCGTGTGTTTTATGTCATCAGCGAGCAGACAACTCAGCGCCTTATGGTATAACTTGACTTTTGAACGAACCCGATGTAATACGTTCAACGCAGACAACTCATTTGCTTTATCGTATAACTTGAGTTTTGAACGAACCCGATGTTATACGTTCAGTGCAAACAACTCAATCGCCGTATGGTGTTACTTGACTTTGGCACGAACTATAGTAATACGTTAAGCGCAGACAACTCATTCGCCGTATGGTATAACTTGAGTTTTGAACGAACCCGATGTAATACGTTCAACCCAGACAACTCATTCGCCGTATGGTATAACTTGAGTTTTGAACGAATCCGATGTAATACGTTCAACTCAGACAACTCATTCGCCGTATGGTATTACTTGAGTTTTGAACGAACCCGATGTTATACGTTCAGCGCAAACAACTCATTCGCCGTATGGTACAACTTGAGTTTTGAACGAACCCGATGTAAGACGTTCAGCGTAGACAACTCATTCACCGTATTCTATAACTTGACTTTGAATGAAACCGGACACATTGCGCATGCGAGTTGTTAGAGAGGATTAACATTGTCGACGTCGCGCCGTAGAGCATGTTACACAAAGAACACTGATGTTTCCATACTGTAATTAGATTTCACATTTAAATGGAATAAACTAAATCCAAGTTGGCTGGCGACGAATGTCACCGGCTTCGACTACGCTATTCAAATATTAAATTTATCACATACTCATAAGGTCCAATATCCCTTTCTGCACGTAACATGCGCTCCTGATACCCTTACTGAAAAATCACGCTCATTTGAGGTATTGGCTAGGAGTTGATGTTTTACTATTGAAACCGCGGTTATAATATTGCAATAGGAGGAAACGGTTATAGAGCTTCAATACACGGTGTAGTAAAGGCTGAAATAATATTGAAAGGCCATGGTCAGGTCACGCTGGGATATTAAACAAGTTTTTCTTGGGGATGTTAAATCGAATTACGAAACTTACTTTCTCTTTACAAAGCAAGTACTCAGCTCATCGAGTCTACTCAATTTATGTCTATATTTTTTTATCTTCCATTGAAAAAGTAGTTCTGTATCATTGACTAAGCATGCCCTTACATTATTATTTTTTATACTTAGTTAGTAGCCTTTTAACTAGTGAAATAGCTCATAATTATTTATTTTAACGGTACTTAGCACGAAACTTCTATTTATTTATTTCCAGTGACGTTTCTATGGAGTGAGATCGCCGGAAGCAAGTCTTTCTTCGACTACGATGTATGTAACTCCACCTACTGATGAGAGACGATGGGATGTAAGTCCATAGGAACGTCAGCGGAAATAAGTAAAAAAAAGGTTTATGCTCAGTCGCGTTATATAATAATTATTATGCATTTAAAGCGCGAAAGTATAAAACAAAAAAGTAAAGTAGCTCACTACTTAAAAGACCGTTCTCCTTCAAGACCTCAAATCTTAGAATCAGAACCACAAGTTTAGTATCTTCGGATGATCCTGACGCGTCGCCCTTTTCCATCTTCGTCATCGCTGTCAACGGAAGCCTGTCGGTGTCCCAGCATCAGAGCTTGGACTTCAGGGTTTATTGGCAGCGCGGGGAACGAAGATCGCCGCACCATCGGGACTGGCCGAGCTCCTGCAAGAAGTGGTACGAGATTAGTTCATTGAATTAATCAAGTGTAGGCAGAGAAATAGAACTTGTTAAGAATTATTGCAGGTTTGAAGATGTGAAATAAAGAGAGAAGTGGTTGTCCCCATTGCCTATTTCTAACCTGATATTCAGATATATTGTACATCCGAGTATTTAAAAAGGAGAAGCAGCTGATGCATTTTTAGTTTTTTTATACATTCATGTGGAGGACTTTCTGTGTTCAGATTATTTCCAATCGGAACGACCTTCCTATTTTGAAGGAAATAGTTTACAATGCAACTGCTGTTTATTTGTTTTTCACGGGTGTCAGATTTTTCAAGATGCCTAAAGGCATCTGACATAGTTTAACGACTGCTACAAAGTCATCATGAGTGCACGCTCAGACTTAATCATGTCTAAACGTATTTAATTTATATTTATGATCAAATGTCTTGAGCTCGAATAGAGAAATCATTTGCATACAATAATCATTACTTTTAAAATATTCTTTTTCGTCTAGTCGATTCACTGAGTGACTTTCAGAATAAGTTGTATGTTGTTGTATAGCAACGAATATCGATGCTGTTTTTTGAAAGCTAAGCGAGTTTATAAATTTATTTCATTTTCGTCTATTCGACTGTTCTTTTCTATCGCTATCATTCTGAATAAAATACTGAAGAGTTATATTTTGTAGTATATGTATGTCTATATGTTAACAATATATGATTTCTAAAAAATAGGTTATGAAGTACTTACGTCCTCATATTTTTTGAATAGCATGTGGAATAGAAAAGGCTACGGCAAATGACCTAATAGAAATTGTCTCAAACACAAGTCCATGCAAGAAATGCATATTTTCAGCTCTACAATCAACTAACTACTGTAACTTGCAAAATTAAGAAGGTCACGGAAGCAAAATCCTAAAAGATAATCTTTTGTATAAAAAAACCGACTACGAGCAAACTACTAAAACAATTTTTAAATTTAAATGGGATCAATTTTAAACCATACTTTAAAAAAAAATATTTTTATTCATTCATAAACATTTAAAAAGTACAACTGAAGTGATAAGTCATCCTTTTTTAAGTAAGTTAAAAGTGAAGATTATAAACGAGTGGATCGGACTACGCGTGATTAGATTTAATTTTGAGTCTCAAAAAGATATGTAGAGACGAATACTATACTAATGTTTACGAAACATTATGAAAAAAAAATATTTTGAGTTCTACGGTTGTCCTTATATTGTACAAATTTTATTTCTCCTGCCTTTGAGTTCCTAGTGGAACCAAGTTAAAAAAAAAATTAGTCACTGTTTGCGATAACAATATATGTTATTTTTCATTAGGATCACTAAAATCAAACACCTGATCTACACAGAAATCGATTATAAATAATAATAATTGTCAGTTCACATTTTACTTTTTAAGTTTATGTAGATTATTACCTAAATACCAACATATTACAATAAATTTTATAGTGTCTGTGTGTGAAAATGTGTCGTCGTTCACTTAAAAATTTTCCCTATTCAAATCTTCCTAAATCCGTTAAACGAGTATCATCAGGAAAAGCCTTTCATCAGACTTGGGGTCAAGGAGTTCAATAAATTGGTTGAAAGGATTCTTGGTAAACCGATTTGCTTGCTTCGAAGCCAATTAGTACGGCTAAGACTACCGCAGTGTCCGCAATTCTTGGTTTACTGAGATTTACGATTGAACCCTCATTTTGTGATGGTGTATCATTGGTAATCTATAATCTGTATCTACTGAGAGACCATGGAATTTAATAACGCTAGTGCGTTATTAAATTCCATAAATATTAAGCTGTAGTTCCTAAAGTTTAATCTGTAGTTACATAAATAGATATTTAAGCTGTAGTTCCTAAAGTTGGCTGGACCATGAGCCATTACTACAAAGTCTGATTAGTGGCTTATTATGGTTATAGAATGAACCTATTTTTTTTTGTTACTTTTCATTACATTTTTGGCAAGCTCCGTGGGCCTGCGACACGAGGGTGCCCGGGTACGATCCCCGGTCAGGTCAATATGAAATAATCTTTTTCAGATTGGTCTGGGTCTTGGATGTTTATCTATATATGTATTTGTTATAAAATATAGTATCGTTGAGTTAGTATTCCATAACACAAATCTCGAACTTGCTTTGGGGCTAGCTCAATCTGTGTGATTTGTCCATATATATTTATTTATTGCAACGAAATATTAAATATACCTTACAAGGTAAGACGTTAGCCCGATAGTCGATGCATCATTATTTTTTTCGTCTTCTTTAGAAAGTTTTGTAAACGAGTAGGTACATACTAAAACGGCGTAGGGGGGAAACAATATTCAAAAGACGCTAAAACGCTTTTATTGCTACAGAACGAAACGAAATCAAGAATATTTTAATATATTCTAGAAACTAGGAAAGAATGAGTTGATGGATGAAATACCTATGATATGAACCTATATCGTGTGTTCTCTGATACTTTATGATATTTTAAAAATTGTCTTGAATACTTTATTCATTAATAAGATCTCATTAATTCATTAGTATTTAGTGCCGATCGGTGTTACAAATGAACTGAACGAAGCTTTGACTACTCATTTGGAAGACAAATACGTGTTCAAACAGCCGTGAAGCAAATCAATGCAATGCTTTGATTGAAATGAGCATTCATTCAAACAAAAGAAAATAAACTATCGAAAAAATTAAAGTAAATAAATACGGCAAAATTCTACTTATTACAGCTAAGTCAACATTTCCAATAAACTTGATTAATAAAATTCGCAAAATCAACGTCTTATTTTCGTATCTAATAATTTTAAGTTTACCTATAACCTAAGCCCTAAGTTTACCTTTTATAAAGTCCCTATGTAATATCTTAAAAATATATAGTATACTTGTAATGTAGTATGTGCTGCATATATATTTATACTGATTAATACACGACTGAAGCCGAAAAGCTGTCAGTCTTACTAAAAGTAACAAAAAAAGTTACAGGGCACACAAAAGGAGCAATATAATAAAAAATATAATCGTATGCGTTTAACAATATGTAAAATTAGCTATAATTTGTTATGATTCTACTAGAAATTTTAGAGTTTATTTCTTTGAGTAAAGTAAAATAAGAGTAAGCCACATGCAGGTGATTAAATGGTATTGAGAAAGATTACGGCAGAGAGTTAAGATAGAACTAAGAAATGTGATTTTTCTAGCTACAAGGGTGATTTAATTACCTGAAATTCTTTTTCAGTCGTCAGACAGACCTTGTTTTTGAACAGAGATTAAAAAATAACAGAAGAGACAGTTAGAATTATGAAAAATCACAAATCATAAACATTTACATTCGTTTGAAGAAGTTATGAAGAAATCATTCTTATGCTCCATTGACATTATCTGCAGATTTATTAATGGCACATTCTTTCATGAAAAAAGAGAACTTTTAAATGTATATGAAAATTAACTTACCAATAAGTTTTGCTATTGACTGTCTTTTGACTAATTTGGGTTCTGAAGCGCTTTCACCAATCGATGCTGGTGCTGACCCTTCAGAATGAGTCTTTTTTTCACTGAAATATGATGTCGTTGAATCTCCCCTTGTATAAGGTCTAGACTCTCGGCTAGTTTTGTTTTCCTCCTCACCATTAACAAACGATTCAGCGATCTGAAAGAGTTGGAGTCCAAACTTGCTTGATTCTCTTCGTAAAGTTTTCTTATTGGCAAATTCTGCCAAAGATTGCCTTCTTTCTCCATCTGGATTTAACTTGAGCCGTGCTCTTTCTTCTTCTTTTACTTTAAGCACGTCCAACACAGCGTTTAACACTAATATCACTAGAAACACAGTGATTCCTATTACTGTTATCGTATTGCTATTGTTTTCCATGTTTTGGAATTTGTTTTGTTTGGGTTTAGCTGGAGGCTTTTTAGTAAACACTTCTAACACACTACAGGCATTTTTGTAATATAGCGGAATGATTTTTCTAATCACTTTTTTCTCTTTTATTTCATTTGGTACTGAAGGATTATTCAAAATCACTTCTGGCTGAATTTGTATATCCGGCGAAACGATGTCTGGTAATTTTGTATCAGTATTCTCTACATTTTCTTTCGCTAACCACATATGAACACTGTACAAACAGTAAATGATCACAGAGAGAATAAAAAGTAGGATCTTGTGCTCGTTCATGTTTACATCGCAAAAGCACTGGTTTGTTTTGACAGTCGGCCGCGCGTGCGTGTATTCTATTCGCGTTCTGGAAGAAATTGTAAAACAATGCTTAAAGTTTGCAATTGATTTATGTTCTTTTTGTTTGTGGGCAGTTTGAGGCTATTTTTAAGGAATGCGTGGTGTTGGACTGGTTCACTGCGTCAATTCTAGTTCTGTGAGAGGCGGTGCTGAGTGCGCATGTGCGGTTTCGGCCGGGTGGCTCGGGTCGAAGTGTTGGTAACCGTTGCTATACGCACTCAGACTACTGATCATTTGCTTGGGCGTAACAAGCATACACTTTTACCTTATGACATTTTTTAATTGGTCACCCCAAAATCAATTTCTGAAAAATAAAGGTAATACGTTATTAATCTTACAAAAAATAATTAGTTCAAAATCTATTTTTTGTGTGAGTTGCATGTGATTTAACTCACTCCACAATGTAAGATAGTGGTATTAATTTATGCCCTCATTACCAAGATTTACAATTACTTCTTAAGGGATTAATTCTAAATGCATGATTTTCATGTCAATTTAATTTTTCGCATAATGATTTAGGTAAATATGCTGCGGCATATCTGTTATTTGGGCTGTTCGTTAGTTCAAAGGTTTTAGTAGAATAAAATTAGACGCCATGAACGCCATTTAACATAATAAAGATTTGATAGACACGTATAATCCACTGATAAGTTGGGACTCCTAAAGCTTTCATTAGTGATATATTTCATAGGTACCCAGAGTTGATTACAGAAAGTAGATATGGTTAAGGTTATGCAGTGACTATTGCACCAGTAACAAGCCTACGGCGGAAGCGGTTCCTTTACTACCCTGACTTGGTTACGCAAGATGTGTTAGTTACATTGTTGTCCAGACTCGATTTTGGTAAGGTGGCTTTGGTTAATGTTAAGCAGTTACTATGACATGAGCGACGAGCTTGCGGTGAAAGCTGTTACAGTACCTTGTTACCATACACATACTTCGTATTCCATATACATACTTCCAGTCCAGTCCATACCAGTCCATATACATACTTCGTATTAAGTCAGTCTGGTGTACACTTCTATATGACTGCACCTCTAGAGTATATCTCTATCTACGTCAAAGATAAACTTTTGTTCAGTCGAGTAAGTTTATTAATATTTCCTATCAGATCACCAGATTTCTGTAATCAGCCCAAAAATATATTTAACAACTAGCTGTCCCCGCTACTCCGTTCGCGTACATTACGATTTCTCATCTAAACATGAGGTTCGTTAATAAGTGGAGAAAAAAATGAAGTAACCTATTCTGTGTCCTGTACGTCTAAATATTTAATTACCAAGTTTCATAAATTTTAGTAAATTCGTTTAAGAGTTATGAAGAAAATGTATAAATACAGAAAAAAATAAAATTGACGATTGAAGAATTCTGTCTACATATAAACACGATATCTCTGAAAACAAAGTAACTTACTCCACGACCTACCCTTAAAGATTTATTATTAGTCTTTCTTGATTGATGATTACAGAACAACAGAAAATGTTGTCCATTTAAGGGCCCATACTACCTCACACTGCTTTGTGTGAGTGTCTGTAATATCAATAATAATGAAATACTCAAGTTGAAATAAAAATACATCAACGTTCAGGACTAACTCTGGTAAATATCTGACTCAAAAACACAATTGTGTTAAATTTTTTCTATAGAAAAAAAATTGCAAAGTTACCTCCAAATCACGTCTAATTTACTCGGTTTTTCGAAAAGCCCTTGAGTATTTTTTAAAAACGAAAATATCAAAGTAGTCAACGCTTTTAAAACATCCGCATTTATACCGCCACGCCGCCTGGCCTATGACGGGCCGTTAAATTGACTGTTTGTTAGTGATGCATTTCAGTCAACCGTTAGAAGCTTGTAGCTTGTGCCCTTGACAACCAGCACTGTCTACGTCAACTATAATCCCTATATTGGACAATCACCTGATAACAAACCAATCTTTTTCCTGTTCGATTAGATCAGAAGTTAATTAATATATCCTACTAGATGTACGCCGTGTAAATTTAACACCAACATTAGATGGTACATTAGATAATTAAAAAAAATTACCTTCCATAGAAATTAGCCCAACTGATCAGCGACTTTGTGGGGACCCCTAATTTTTTTTATTGATTTTTACCTTTTATTCTTTGATGCTGATTCCAGGATTTCAGTATAGTACAGATGTTCAAATCACGCGGTACCTATATTAGAAATGAAATTTCAAAAGAAAATATGACATTCCGGGCCGTTAATAAAAATTTCGTAATTTTCATACAAATTGCTGGGCCAGATGAACGCTTTTGTATGGAAGTGATAATTTTTTCGAATTCTAACCATTGGTCCCATAGAAAAATATATTTATTTTGACGGACTGAGCCTCCCCTTCTAGTGGTAAATTAACACAGTATTATAGCAATAGCAAAAATGGACAAAAATTAAAGTTAAATGATTGAATTGACTGTTATTTACAGCTGCATTGCAGGCAACCTTAATTAGCTGGCAGGTTGTGTAGGAACATCAATGAGTAGAAGTATAATTTTACTTCACTACAAAGTACCAGCCGTGTGGTGCCCGGCAGAGTAGAATACGTGGGTAACTCGATAAGTTATGAGATAAGAAAAAAATATACAAGATATTTACAATATTTATTTTACATCTTTTCGAAATACTCTCCTTCATTATCTATGCAAAGTTCCATTCGCCTAAACCAACTATTAAAACACTTTTGCCAGTCTTGATCCGATAGGTCCGAAATTGTGACTTCGTAGGCGGCCAGGGCCGCTTCGGCGCACGAAAAAAATTTCCCTTTTATTTTTTCCTTGATTATGGGGAACAAAATGAAATCGCAGGGAGCCAAATCAGGACTGTACGGTGGATGGGGCAAGGTTTCAGCACTGGATTCTGCAAGAAACGCCTTTGTTCTGAGGGACGTATGTGACGAAGCGTTGTCGTGATGCAGCATGATTCCCCGAAGCCCGGTCCTTGGTCTCCTCTCTCGCAGAGCTTGGAAAACTTTTGGCAATGCTACTGTTGTATACCATTCCGAGTTAACAGATCTATGATTTTTCAACATTATTGTCGACACATGCCCACTGCGAGAAAAAAAAACTAGCCACCATTTTTTTACCAACATTACGAGGTCTTTGCAGTTGAAAAGACCCATACTGACGACTGTCTCTTATTTTCTGGATCATATTGATAAATCCACGTTTCGTCGCCTGTGACGATTTCCGAAACACGTCTTGATGATCCATTTTCAAAACGTAGGCGCATTTCGCGGCACCAATCCACACGGGCCTGTTTTTCAGTGTCTGAGAGCAAACGCGGAATCCAACGACAACAAAGCTTCCCCACTCCTAGATGCTGATGTAAAATAACACTAACACTCCCCGAACTATCGCCAAGAATCTTCTCAATGTCCGAGTATGTAATTCGTGGGTCTTCTCGCACCATCATTTCGGTGGTCCACACATTTTCTGCAGTTACTGACGTTTGTGGGCGACCACTTCTAGAGTCATCTTCGAGGTTTGTTTTACCCCTTTAAATTCACTGAACCATCTAAAAACTGTTGCTCGAGATGGAGCAGACTGCCCTAACGCTGCTTGTAATCGTTGAAGGCTAAGTTGTTCAGTTAAACCAAATTTATAATTATAAAAGATCATAGCGCGCAGATGTTCGCGGTAAAGCTCCATTGTTGCAAAGAAAAACGCGGGAAGCGTCGTAGTAAAATGACTGGCACATATTTCTTTTTTTTTTACCAGGCATCTGACTACATGCATTTTATGTCGTAATAAATTCGCTTTTTAAAAATATATAATGCAAATGCGTTCCATTTTTAAATTACGAGCATCTCAAAACTTATCGAGTGACCCACGTAGGACCACTCCAAGTCTTCCCGTGGATGTCGTAGAAGGCGTCTTAGGAAATACAAGGTAAACAAAGCTTATAAACATCTAAGAGACCTCTCCAACCCGTCTGGCCAGCGTGGAGAGTGTAGGCCAAGTCCTCTGGCTGCTCTGGCCAAGTGTGGCCCTAGTGGTACAGAGAGGGTCGAGCTCCTGTAGTGGAGACTAAAAAGGACCTGATGATGATGATGACAAAGTATAAAACAAAGTCGATCCCCGCTGTCTATATGTCCCTATGCATAGATCTTAAAACTACGCAACGGATTTTGATGCGGTTTTTTAAAGAGATAGTGATTCAAGAGGAAGGTTTATACGTACATTGCACCCGTGCAAAGCCGGGGTTCGGGTCGCTAGCGGGTCAGTAAATTTAATCGTCAAATGTATGGTCATAATTTTCCTGCGATCTAAATATGCCTACGACAGAATACGAAAATGCCAAAATGTGCAATCGACCTAATGAGTCATGATCAAATTGTCTTACAGCCTAAACAATCCTATGACAGAATACGCTATTGCCAAAATCCAGTAACTCAGACGTGTCACGGACTAGCAGGGTAGCACAACCGAAATTGTGCCAGCAATCCAGATGTTCAATGTTGCACCCCTGAAAAATAGCGCTATCTACGCCAACGATGGACATATTGGACTGTCACCTGATAACAAACCCATCTTTTTTGTGCCATTGGGTCAGCAGTTAATTAATATCTCGTATCAGCTCGCGGATTGCTTTATCAAATTAATTTGAGTGCACTGGAATGCACCGTATTGACGAGTGATAAACTTTTATATTTGCGAGTTTTATCTGAAGTCGATCGGGATTGTTGATAGCACTGAGTTCAGTTAAGCATAAGCTAAGGTTTATAATTTATATGTTGTGACATATAAACCTTAGCTTATGCTATACAATGTATTAGAATCCTAATAATATAAAAAATGCGAAAGTGAGTTTGTTTGTTTGTTACGGTTTCACGTTGTAACTACTGAACCGATCATCATGAATTTTTGCACACACGTTATCTGGGATACGAGAAAGGACATAGGGTACATTTATCCCGGGAAAAAGTACTGTTCCTGAGGGATCGACATTGACGCGGGCGGAGCCGCGGACGAAACGGCGGTGACTGTCTCCGATACATCTCAGGTATCATGTCATAGGCGATGGGATAGGACTTACCAGGTGAAAAGGGGAATCAAATTAGCAGGTAACGTGAGGCAGCAACACGTTACCTGCTAATTTGATTCCCCTTTTCACTTACACTCAATATTATGGTTAACGTAGTCTTCTTATAGCATTATGCTATCTAATTCGTAAGGTATGAAGACGAAACTTGACTAATGTCGCAGGAAGACGCTGGATGCAGGCCGTTCCCAACCGGTCGTATTGGAAATCCTTGGGGGAGGCCTATGTCCAGCAGTGGACTTTTTGCGGCTGATATGATGATGATGATGAAGATGTAACATGTACATCTTTTTTCTAATCCACCGGGCGAGCAACTAATTAATCATCACTACAGCGACTGGGCATAGGCCTCTCCCAAGAATTCGTTCCATAGGAGGATATTGCCGTACCCACCACGCTTAGCAGGTGAGTTGGTGAGTACAGCTTCTTTGGCTTGTCGGGCTGCTGACGAGGCTGCTCAAAAAGCATTTTTAAGCTGGGGGGGACCATAGAAATGTTCATGATTTAGGAAAGTTTCATTGTTCATTGGCATACTTTTCGCTCGGATAAATGGGTAAAAGAAAGTAGAAGTAAGTAACTTGGGAAGGTTGGGCGGCCAAGCAGTTGATGACATCCCTGTCCTCAACAACCCCGAGTTAATTTATAGCCCAGTACCCAAATATACCCAAAGTTTACGAATAAAAAGTGCTGGATTGCATTCATTACAAAAACGTCTACGAAGTTATTGTATTGTTAAGCTCGTCGATAGAAGTCGATTGTCGATCGTTCATAGAAGGTGACGATCACGGAAAGAAAGATTAATTTCATTAAAAAATACAGTTGCAATGCTTTTTAGAATAGTTACAAAATTCATCAAGATGGCTTAAGAGAATTTCCCAATCAAACTACATTGCTTTTGTTCATTAAGTAGTAGTATACCTAGTGCTGTGCTGACTGCTTTATCAAATTAATTTGAGTGCAATGAAGTGCACGGTATTGACGGGAGATAAACTTTTTAATTTGTGAGTTATCTGACATCGATCGGTAATATTGATAGCGCTAAGTTCAGTTAAGCTTAGGTTTGTAATTCTTTTTGTTAGACTGAATATATTTAGACATCCAGCGAAAGAAATATGTATTAAAATGTAAAGAAAGTGCGTGTCGTTAAGTTACTGGCCTATAATATTAACCATTTATTAAGGTAAAAACTTCGTTAACGACGTTGTGCACTTTTTGGGATGAGTAAAAAATGGTGAACTCTTGTCTGGACACGTGACCTGGTCGAAAATTAATTTTCTGTGAAAATATCGATTTATTTGCTTTGCCAGCGTTGGTCCCATAGGAATAGTTGTTCATTTTGACGGGCTTACTTAGGCAACCCTCGGTGATTTATTACACTATTATATAAAAGCTCGGAGCCCGTATTACTTTTTTCTTTAGCACATTGTGCACAACAAACGACAGCGAATTAGTCTAATATTTATATTGTAAGGTGCCCAGCCTAACACTAACCCGTCTAGAGTATGTTATGCACGATGTCAGTGCTAGTCATTTGATAAAGCATTCTCTTCTTATTATTTTCAGGTCTGGAGCCAAATAATAATCTACCATCAGCTACGCATCAGCCGGTGCAATTCATTTGAGTGCAGTGGGGCGCATCTTGTTCGAAACTTTTCTTAATATACGTCTGTCAAAAAAGGAAGTGTATTATTTCTCGACATAACGTCGTGTAATGTAGTATCGTAAGAGCCATTTTATTCTCCCGAGTGACATAGGCAATAATTTTTTTGTGGAAAAATATTATTGTTTTACATTTCTTTGAAAAAAAAAACCATTTCCTCGGTGGATGGCCAGACTCAATCTTTGACAAAAATGCGCGCCTGCCCTTAGGTCACCGGAAACGTGAATTAGGCGTGCGGAAATCTATTTAGAAATTTGTCGGGCCTCCGCACCCCAAGGCCCTAAAGTCTTCACGGCAAATGGCACTAATATATAAGGCTCGCTTAACGCTGCATATTTGCGCTTCTTACTGGGATGCGCCCACAGTATCCACGCAAGTGACATCCCATACAAGCGATGAAGCGACCGCTTTTCCATGGGATGAGTGTCATGCCATCGGGCTTCTTGCCATCATCTCGAATGATACCAGGGGGCTCAAGCACCGCTGGCACTTCCGCGGAGGTAAAGGCACGACGGATGACATCGTTTATAGCGGCATGTCGTGAAAACCGTCCCGCGCTGCGGCGGACGGTTGCGGCTTCTTTAATGAATCTTTCGGCACCTTTTATAATTCCTTGGTTAATTCCCGATCGATGTCTTAATTATATGCATGTAAAAGTCATGATTTGATTGGATTTGATGGAAAGGACAGAAAAACTATACTCTCATAATAACATAATAAGCGAATGATAACCTCCTTCTTGAAGCGTGTTAAAATAAACAAACAACGACTTTGATTTGAAATAAGTACTTATAAGTGAGTGATTTAAAAAAAAAAACAATAACCTTTAACAAAACTACTGAACCGATTGTGACAAAATTTAAATGGGACCGATTTAAAAGCATGTCATTATTAAAAATAGAATTTTTCAAATCATTTCAATAATTACGGAGTTATGGCGTAGCAAACATTTAAAAAAAATATACGACCAAATTCCGAACCTCTTGTTTTAAAGTCGGTTAAAACACTCTTTTACAGATCGTTTTTCGTGACATAAACTTGTCTTGCTTTGATTTTGAGGATGAAGAAAGCATTGTAGACACCGAAATAACACTTAAACCCAGAATTATATTGCTGGGATATTCGTTAAAGAAATGGCAAACAAGTGAAGCCGCGGGAAAAGGACTGGAGGATTTTCAATGTAGCATTGAACTGACGAGATAACATAGATGGTATCAAGGTACTTCCATATAATTTTAGAAACACTCTACACCACTCCCGAATATGACTTGTTGATTGAAATACGAACAATTAATGTAACTGCCGACGGAAATAAACTTGAGTAATAACTTACTATAAGGGAAATACAGAAGGATAATCATTACCCACAGCTCATGCCTTGTGTCGCTGTTTTTAGTGGAGAAAATTAAAGATTGTGTGGTTCAATGGACACAAAAACAATTAAGTTGCACAATAATTTGAAATCATTCTAATTTTCGATCATCTATTCGCCCCTACATAATTAAAAATGAGCTTAGGTATCATTATACAATATGTAAAGAAAACCCTGTCCGATCCTTGAAGGAGTGATTCAGCCCGTCGATATGAACAACTTTTTCTATAAGACCAATACTGGGAACTCAATTTTTTTTTGTAGAGTTTTGATGATTGTAGGAAATGCAATATTGCTTTATAAATGACCAGCTTTTGCCCGCGGCTCCGCCCGCGTCAATGTCGATCCCACGGGAATAGTACTTTTTCCCGGGATAAAAGGTAGCCCATGTCCTTCTCCGTACTCCAGAGAACTTGTATGCAAAATTTCATAAAGATCGGTTCAGTAGCTACGGCGTGAAAGCGTAACAAACAAACAAACAAACAAACTCACTTTCGCATTTATAATATTAGTAAGGATGAATACAGTGTTAAAGTTTCCATTTCGTATTATTTTTATTTTTTGGTAGTAATATGCTGCAATTTTGAAGAGAGCTTTGAAATGGCTTTGATACACGTGCTTTAGAAAATTAGTCTATTTTTGTGACGGCCAGATTGTTTTTATAATCAAATGTAATGTTTAAAATAAAAAAATATGAGTTTGGATGTTTAATTTCCTTACGTTCAAAAAAAAAAGGATCTTTCGTTGTTATCTCTAGTTTTAGTGTAGCTATGACTCATGTAGTGTTTTACACGACCACCTAAAAATTAAAGTCAGTATGTATTTATTTATTTGAGATTTGATTGCCACCATTTCTTCTAAGTACTTGAACAGATATGGATGTATCGTTGGAATCCCGCGAACAAAGAAGTATCCCGCGCTTTTTCTTAGTCTTGTTTCTTCCATGAATCCACTGGTTTGGTCACAGATGATGCAGCAAGGCGGACAACCATTAAGTAAATTTCACTATAGTCACACCATGACAGTTTATTTCAGTTATCGATTATTTAGGTACTTACTGCTCTGAGGGTACTTATTTCAAAGATCGTAGAACTTTGACTTATTTATAAACTGATATTAAAATTCAGGATTATCATATCTCTATGATTAAAATTCAAAATGTTAAACCACAGATAATTTGAAACAATAGCGTTTCGTGCTCAAAAGAGTTTGGTTACCTTCATAAGAGAGGTCACTTGGAAGAGGTTTTAAGGTCCATATAAGAAACGTTAGAAAGATTTTTGTAGTTGATATTGTACAGTAGTACGGAGCCCTTGATGTAAGTAATGCAACGGACACTTGACCAGTTTTTATATATTGTTCCATTATTATGTAGAAATACTTCTTTTTGAAACGCAGTTTTTATTTACATAAACATTTTCTGATTAGATTATAAAGTTTTCTGTTAGTTCTATTGAGGCTTCATCAATAAATGAAATAGAACCTAAATTGAATTTATGCAGCTGCGAATCTGTGCAACGTGCAACTTCTGTCGGTGTTGCGGTTGTAACGGGTGTACGTGCGTCGGCTTCCAAATACCTTCAATACGCGCAGAAGGGAAAAGTTACTTTGTTGTCTAGGTAATTACTTCGGCAAACAGTGTAGGAAGTAATGCTTTACGTTGTAGGGACACTTTGAGTTGCGAGTCTTGCTTGCTGATATAGCAGGGGTGGAGACAGTGGCGTAGCTTGCCCTATATCGACATTTTATGGGGCTCTTCAATCTTGCTACAGAAGTATAACATATTGAAAAAACACCGGGTTGCCTGCTCCTCCAATGTATGCCTGCTCCTGCTGTATCAACATTACAGCAGGAGCAGGCATACATTTTCGCCGCGGGACAGAAATAGAGGGGGATATTTCTTCCTATTCTATGCCGCGCCAGTGGTCTTAGGTCACGTGTCCGTCTTACGAATTTTCGATAAGGTCACGTGTCCTGACGCGAGATTAACATTTTTTACATAAAGTCCACAACGTCGCTAAAAAAGTTTTCTCTTCAAAGATATTTAAATCCTAATTCACTGATGGTCGACTACGGTCTAAATCACAAATCATACTCTAGCATAGAAGTATGAAGTCTCTAGAAGAGGCGTATTACTTGATACGTCATGTTACTGATACCCTTAAAAGTAGCGTATACTATACACTAGGCCTCAGTCCTCTGACGCCTGTCGAGGGGTATGTAACAGAGTGGAATTTAATTTTTAAAATTATAAACTGGCCAATTTCTGAAGTTCTGTCCTTCTAAAATACTAAAATGAATATTATAGTAAACTATCGCGCTGGCACTTTTCTCATTTAAGTAATGCAAGTTCATGTTATTTACAATATTATAAACGTATTTATCCTCCATTAAAAACGTCAAATTCCATTGTCAGTGAAAGGCGGAAAGACGCATTGTGATGCACTTTGTTATTTTTTGCCAAACATCGATAATTTACATGAATACAGATGAGTGTAATAATATAAGTAATAAAGTTAATGCCAAGAAATAAATAATAATAAATTCACTCTCCACGACTTTCCCGGAAATTTATTATTTTTAGTGTTCCGTTCCCTAAGAGTAAACACGGAAAGGTAACACTAAGCCTTCGACGTCCATCCGTCCATCCATCTGCCACATGAATAGATACACTATTGAACCGAAATAGATAATATTTCAAAAGGACAATGCCGGTTATTGGCGTCTTTCGTTTGATTGTTTTCACGCGGCCACTAACCATACCTTGTTTTCCCGATAGTCAATTACAAAATAAAGTTATAAGGGCATATATACCTCTAAACTCAGTCCGAACTGAGTTATAAGGATTAGATATTATATTCATAGGTATTTGCACTATTTTTCACTAAGTTCATTAAAAGTTGCAATTAAATAATAAATAAAATTATTTTGGACATTTTAATCACTACAGCAGCAGGCTCTTCTCCGCTACCTCCTTGAGGTTAAGAGTATATAGTAACTGTTTATTGGGGCAGTCTAAAGTAGCTTTGATAGATACTTGATACATTAAGTAGGTCTTTTTGTTCTTTGCTTGGCCGTCGTCTTCACTGTTTCGCTTCACAACACAAGTTTTGTAATGTAAGAGGTAAAGGGCTGTGTAAATGCAAGGCTGGGACTGTCTCTACTTCACTGTTACCTTTGAACAATAAACATATATGGAAATTAAAATTGGTCTTTTTCAGCCCTACCCTAAATAATGACTTGTCACCGTAAAAATAATGTACCACTGATACTACTCAACCCGATATTGACAATCTCCATGGTACAGTGGTTAACGAGCCAGGTACCGGGTTAAATTTCCGGCGCAGGCAAGAACTTGTACTTCAGTTTCATATTTATGTATGTCCGTGTTACTGGAGTTACATAAGGAGAATTGGCGTTGGGCCGTAAAACATACATACATTCTTCACCCTTACGGTGTAGGCCTCTGCCTGAAACCAAAAGCCACGTTTAGCGTGTTTGTGGGCGTGTTTAGGTCGAAATCTGAATCAAAGGTGTAATAGGTTGCTAGTCGCATTCCCTATCAGAGAAGCAACTGGTACATTCTCAATTTTTCCTTTTCATCTACACCAGCATGGAATATATACTTCTTATTACAGTATGAATGCTGTCATGATAGCGGACCCCGGGCTTGGACGCAGCACAACTGAAGATGCCAGGAGTATAAGGAACCAGGGAATCTCTTAGATGATTATGACTATATAATTATTACTACTTCTTATGTTGTTTACTTAAATGAAGTCATACTGAAACAAAATCTTGTTGTGGTTTTTTCTCGATATCGATATTACACGGTGTTGTTACATCTCTTATGACAGCGGCGTCAAACGTCATGAGTGCTATTTTCGAATCGACGTGTTTACTAAACGACCGATGATGTATGGAAAATTTGTACTTCTTCATTGAGTCACTCATTTACAAATAGCACCCCTGACACCACGACTCCCTTTCGTCTGCCTCACACCCCCGCTAATGACACACTAGGTTCCCATACAAAAATGGCTAAATGTGACATCTACTCAGAGACACAAAAATTTTTTTTTTAAATCTATGTACTCTAGACTAGACAGGAAGCGAGGTTGGTCTAGGAAGCGTCAGATTGACGTTTTAAAAAGAAATGGTTGATAGAAGAAATAAAAATGTTAATAAAAGAATAAGCATGTCCAGCAGCATATTATGTTAGTCAACAATACACGTTCGGGGGCTCTGTAACCTGGGGGGGGCATTTTGTATTGTCATGCTCTTGATAAATCTTTAAACTATTTAATTGATTTATTTTTACATTATAAAGTTTTACATGAGCGTTTTCATCTAAATCATCTATAATTTCATTAAAAGCTTATACATACATACATAGTATCACGTCTTTTTCCCTTGCGGGATAGACAGACTCTGTCTATCTGACTGGGCTCTGTCTGACAGAGCCCAGGGCTTTTAGAACTAAAAGCCATGTTTAGCATGTTGTTGGGCGTTAGGTGAAATAGTGATGGGTGATGAATATATATAAATAATTTAATGTATATAATTTAAATAATTTATTGATTATAAAAATCATTTAATGATTTAAGCTAGGGCTTCATGATACAAAATTTGCAATAACATCTCCGTTTTTCTTTTAATAATTAATTTAAATTAGGAGCAGTGCAGGACCTTGAAAATGCAGGAATCCCCTTGAGTGCCTTTGTTATGTCCTCATTTCCAAGTCATTTGATTTGCTTTTTTATTTTAAACTAGTGACCCGCCCCGGTCTTCGCATGAGTAGATATAGATATTTAATCTAAAGCTTATGTTCATCAGGTATAATGTATCTAATGGTGAAAGTATATTTCAAATCGGTCTCGTAGTTACGGAGCGTATTCATGTATATAAACAAAAATCTTTCCTCTTTGTAAAGTAAGTGTAGATAATTATTACTATTGACACTTCAAATAAACAAATTACGATATATATGAAGCCAACCTCAAAACTGTAGACCGTAAAAATATATCAGGGCAGTAAAGGCGGCGGTTGCGAGAAAGATTTCCATTCCTCGCTTCGTCGCATTAATGCTGCCGGGATGATATTCTTGGAATTCCCAGCGCACCAGGACTTGCATATCATGAGACTTAATTGCATTTCTCGGTTTTTATTGTACTGGTGTAGAAGGCTCAGCAGCTAACTCAAAACAGATTTATGGAAGTAATGAGATTAAACGGCTTCTTACAACTAGTACAGTCCGCGTCAAACTTTATTACGCATCTGAAGTTGGTCGCAAGACGTGTTAGTAACACAGTAGCTAACTTTGGGTGTCAGCGGGGCGTAAAGCGAAGAAAGGAGGGGCAAGACCGCCCACGCGCCATGCCTCATCCCCGCGCTTGTGTTTTTCAGTGTGTCAGTGCTGCATTCCTAAGGTAACACACGCGCTCTTTGCTCGTATCGGTGCACGCCAGCACTCGCATCAGACTTCCGCAATAAAGTTGGCCGTGAGCTGTAGATTTTGAGAGGATAAGTTCATTTTATTTAAGTTTCGTTATGAGGAGATACAATTATTAGCAATATTATTTTATTTCTATGCTCTGTCTTATTGGGCTAATTCGACTTTGTTGTTGACACTGTTACAAAACTCTCCTGAAATCTGTGTACCGTGTAAATAACAGGGCGGTTGCCAAAAAGATTTCCATTTCGTCGCATTGGTTAATTAATATACGCTGCCAGGATGGTATTCTTGGAATTCCCAGCGCACCAGGACTTTCATATCATGAGACTTAATTGCATTGCTCGGTTTTTATTACGCTGGTGTAAAAGGTTCAGCAGCTAGCTCGAAATAGATTTGTGGAAGTAATAAGTTTAAACAGATTCTTACAACTGGTATAGTTCGCACCAAACTTTATTATGGATCTGAAGTTGGTCGCAAGACGCGTTAGCGAAGAGAGGAGGGGGCAACACCGCCCATGTACCGCGCCCCATCCTCGCGCCTGTTTTTTCACGCGCTCGTTGCTTGTACCGGCGCACTGAAGCACTTGCATCTTACGTCACGTTCAGGTTTTGAGAGGGTCAAGTTTATTTTTACAAACTTCAAACACAGGACCAGGTTATCAATACGGTTGTATGTCTAATGACTATATTTTCAGTTAAACATTTTTGTTTAAACTTGTAATTGAACTATAAGTAGGTAAGTTTGTTTGATCCATAGAGATAAGATAATTCCGATGGTTTGATCACTTATTATACTTCAGCGCTTCGTTCTCGATATATATTAACCATGTAGATTAGAAATTTGGCCAGAGTTGACTTGACATATAACGCAGGACTTTTCCCAAAATGTCTATCAGAAAAATAAGAGAAAGATGTATGGGCTGATGAGCACTAAAGACCTGCCAGCCTATTTGCTTAGTGTACAACGTTTTGATAATCACTTCAAAATACATTGCGGCGTTCGCATGATTGACTATTTTTATTTAAGATATTAAAACGTAATGTATTTGAAGTGACTATCAAAACGTTGTTTACTAAGATAGTAAATAGGCCGGCTGGCTGGCTGCTGTACTTTACTATACGTGTGTATACGTGTGACACTGCGTCGCAAAACGACACCATATTGCGGAAATTTATGGCTGGGAGGAGCTTTTTAACCCTGTAAAAAATATTGAATATTCCTCATAGAAAAATACTTTTCAAGGAAATATTTAAAGTGAAATTATTATTATTCATTATTATTATTATTTCCAGATCTAGCATTTGAGTTTTTCGTTTGGTGTTTGTACTTCAGTTACGATGAAAATATAAAGAACTTTGGTTAATCCTATCTTATTCATACTAAGTTGTATTGTAAATAGTAGGTAGTTTAAAATTACTTTTTTTCTATTAATCAATAAATATTCTATTTCAACATAGGACATAGCCGTGTGGTTTCCGGCAGAGTAGAATAGGACCACTTCAAGTCTTCCTATGGATGTCGTAAGAGGAAACTTAGGAAACAAAAGGAAAGCTCATAAACATCAATGAGACCTCTCCTACCCGTCCGGCCAGCGAGGAGAGTGTAGGCCAAATCCTCTGTGTGCTCTGGTCAACTTTGGCTCTGGTAGTACAGAGAGGGTCATGCTCCTTCAGTGGAGAGACTAAAAAGACCTGACCATAGGACCTCGTAAAAATCTTAGTCTTAGAAGAGCTCGAAAGATAACGTAAGCCTTTTTTTAAGTGTTTATACATATTTTGCATTCACAATGCTATTTTGATATACTCTTATTAAATTAAGAAATAAAATATGGTGAAAAAATTCCAAGCGGGCGGGATTTGAACCTGCGACCTTAAGTAAGTCGTACATAGACTTAAGGTCGCAGGTTCAAATCCCGCCCGCTTGGATTTTTTTCACCATATTTTATTTCTTACTTTAATAAGAGTAACGTAAGCCTTTTACGCATTGGGGCATTCAAAAACATATGAAATTGTCGTTTTCATTCAGCTTGCCATTTAGTTCCTAATAACTATAATTTTCAGTTAAACATTTTTGTTTAAACTTGTAATTGAACTATATTACATTTAAACATATAAATATTAAATAATTGACATATAAATAATTCTAAACTAAAACTTAAATTAAAAATATAATGAATCTATAAACACATTAAATTAAATAAAATATGGATGTGAACTATATTATTAACATTCTTTATGCATTATTTTTTTTCCAAATTTTATTGTTGAAAAATGTTCATGAAAAAGTCTCGTTTCAGATGTTGTCCGTTTTGATCAAATATGTCGTAGCTTTTCTTTTTTGTTCTAACTTTTTGTAAATTTTAGGAAGCGTTAAGCTTACTGTTGTAACGTACGTACCATACGCAAATACATACAAAATTTAACTTTAACTTATCAAAACAATAAGTTACAAAGCCCGATGGTCTGAGCATAATTATCCCTTATATTTGTTAAGCAACCCTGGACGCGGTCTCCACTAGGATAGGTATCCGCAAGTGGCTAAAAATATCTCAAGCTCCTCCGTGATTCGTAAGGCACGTTAAGCCGTTGGTCCCGGCTGACATCATTGATGGCAGTCGTAAAGCTATATCAGATGCCTATAGGAAGCTTGAAAAAGCTGACACCAGTGTTGGCCACTTCCACAGACGAAATACAAACAATCCAATTTCGTCTGCTCTGCTAAATGTTATACCAGTGAAAACAGGTGCTATAAAACAATGTAGGTACTCCTAACAACGATTCCAAGCTTTGCTGTCGTTACTGTATTTTGAAAGCTCAGCATTTTAGTGGTCATTATAAAATTTTGCTGAATTTTTCTCTCATTATTTAAGAGCTGCTGCAGTGTTAATGTAGGAACTTTAGCAAAAAAGTGCTGAAGGTGCAACTTAACTGCTTAATATTTTTAATATTACATTTTTTGTTCTAAATTGGTACTTATGTGTTTACTTATAAATAAATAATAAATAAATATACACGGACTAACTTTAGGTTTCATGACGATCGGTTCAGTTGTTAGTAGTCTCTTGACAAGAACTGAATCACGAACCGAGTCTCACTTGATCATTTGTCGTCCTATATCATAAAAAAATCAGTTTCTCTTTCTGAATAGAGGCTTGGGAGATTATCGATGAATTCCGGAATTCTCGAATAACAACCTTAGTGGTCCTCATTTACGAAATCCGAAATTCCGGCAAGCGCACAACCTAATCAAGCTCACATGAGAACGCCAGGTGCTGTACGTTTCAAACCAGCATTTAATTTTTAGACCTACAGGGCCGCATACTGTGTTTCTCCAAGATTTTCTGTGTAATACTGCATCCTTATTCAGATTAAGAGAATAATAGTGATCTATTAGTGATACTGTCATATCCTGCTAGCATTTTTTTATTGAGTTTTTTAGGTGATACATACATACATAGTATCACGTCTCTTTCCCTTGCAGGGTAGATAGAGTCTAGGCCTATTAGGACCTTATGACCACAGTTACCATGTTGGAGGACGTGTAGATGGAAAACGGAATCAAATAGTGATGGGTTGCTAGCCGCATTTTGCCGCATTTGAGGTGATAACGTCTTATAAATGATGAACGGCGGCTGCACGCACAAAAAAGTGTCATGTTCAGTGACCAAGCAAGAGCGCGGAACAAGCGATAGAGAGGCACGATCGGCCTAGCGTTCGGCTTGTGACGCATCAAACTCCTTTCTACCGTTATCACGTAAAATTATCGTTCGTAAACCGACTTTACAGACAACCATTTTTTTTTACGTATTCCGCATCCCTTAATACAAAACGCAATAAAAGAGTACTCTTATAAAATTAAGAAATAAAATGATTGGTGGATTTGAACCTGCGACTAAAAGAGGCAATAAAAGAGGCTGGCAGATTTCCATATCCATTACAAACAACATAAAGGCTTTTAATCTATTTCAGGCCACGTGTCGCATACAAAAAGCGTCGTTTTTCGACGCCAATTACAATGATTGTCTGAGCCAATCACGGCCGCTGTATCCCGGCTTTCAGCTTTGTATCAATAAATTTGTTCTGAATAGGCAATTTGTTTTATAAAGAAGCTGCGGGCGTCAGGGCTGTCAAAACTCCGAAACAACCCCTTGAGTTTACTCTGCGTTACGCACTTTATTTTGAAAAAATCGAAAAGGAATTGTTGTTTCTAAGATAAGTACAGTCAGCCAACGAGATACCTGACCCCGCCATCTACCTATATCTTGAATTTTCTCTTAAACTTAAAGTCATATCAATATGAAAATTTATAATCAGAAAGTTTAATTAAAATCTTTCTGAATATATATTTTCATGTTAATATTACTTTTAGTTTTTTTTTATGTGATAGGGTGGCAAACGAGCAAGCGAGTCACCTGATGGTAAGCGATCAACGCTGCCCATGGACAACTGCAACACCAGAGTGAGACAGGAGTATTGTCGGCCTTTCAAGGAGTTGGGGGGAGGACATGGGAGAAGGGGCGAGAAGGATAGGTTTCCGTTTCTCTCACTCACCGAACAAAGCATAGAATCGGTAAAGCTTCTACTCAAACGTCGATTTTCTGTGAGAGTGTGGTACTTCCCCGGACGAGCCTGCCCATGTATGCTACTAGCAAAAATGAATATTGCCGGTGGCGTGGCTCTACCACAGCATTGAGTTTAAGAAAAAATCAAGATATAGGTAGATCGTGGGGTCAGGTATCTCGTTGGCTGACTGTACACATGTTATCATGCCAAGTAGCCCAAAGGTCCAGTGGGTCTGAGAACGATTAGCCCTCTGTTCTCCAGTGTCAGTCTCTGTTCTCCACTACTTCCTTATATGTGGGAACTCGACTAGAGTGCCGGGACAGGTCGAGGTCCCACACCCTTACGTATGTTAAGGTACCCTGGACATACGATCCCCACTGGGATGAATGACCGTAAGTGGCATAAAAATATCTCGAGCTCCTTCTGGCTTCGGTAGGCACGTTAAGCCGCTAGCCCCGGTCATCCTTGATGGCAGTCGTTAAGCTTTGTCAGATGCTGTAGTTTACTATTACTAGCACTATATACTAGCATTAGAACTGTTCGAACGGTTTGAAAATACGTAAAAACAGGACCACTCGTATCTTGACTCATATGCCTGAAGCAATTGCTGACGTCACAACCAGTTCAATTCAGTTTTTCATCATTACCTGTGGTAGATATATATGTCGTGGTTAAAAAACACCGGTCATACTTTGTTTAGTTGTTTTCAGTTTGGTCAGGACATTGCAGGCTTGAATCACCTGATTGTCATCTGAAAGATGATTCCGTGCTTCGGAAGGCACGTTAAGCCGTTGGTCCCGGCCACCACCAGGCAGTCGTTAAAGGAACCACGTCAGAGGCTGAGAGGCGGTTCCAAAGAACTCTGACACCAGGGTGTGCATGGTCGATTGACCGTGACTACTCGAAATGATGATGATGAGTACTATATTTACCAAAATTTACGAAGAGGATGTCGCGGGCAGCGCAGCTAGTAGGATATAAATTGACTTATAAAGCATCTATCTCTCATGAAAATTCTATCAGCAGGCAGCCCTACACGCCCGAGTTTTTCCGACGCATTTCCGAAAGCATGCTTAATGAACCTGAATGGTTTTATAATGAGATATCTCCCTAATTTGAGCGATTGTGTACCTTGTTGCCTTACGATAAGGGCTGGATGTAGCGGATATATCAATTCGACTTTAAATCAGTATGATGGATTAGGGCGAACGTAACTGTTTTCATCGATGGAAATAGTCTGCGATAAAGGGCGCGAAATTCGTGGTTTGATATTATAGATAACTAAGTCTTGCCCACGGTTTAAGCCACGTTAATGTAGATATCTCGGGAACAGTACATTTTATTAGAGTCCACATCAGATTCCATCGTAATTGGTCTACTAGTTGAAGCGTGAAGAGGTAACAAACAGACAGGCAGCGTTACTTTCGCATTTTTAATATTATAGTATGGATATTCTCTATCCGACTCCGCTATTAAGGAATGTCGGAAAATTTTGGATTTAGGCTAATCTTCGTACAAAAAAAAACAGGAAGAACACCACTAAGGCTATGTGAATTAGGAATTTTATAAAAATGAATTAGAATTAGCATTAACTAAATAGCTGAATCTGGGTTCACAGCATAGATATCAACTCTCTGATGCTAAATACTCGTATGTCGGTCTGCCTTCCTTAAGTGGTTACGGGCGATACATATTATGGTACCTGAAGAATGTGTTGTCGTGACAAAAAAGTAATAATAAGGTAAATAGCTGAAAATAGTACATAGAGTCTTCGATCAATATAATGGTAGATACACAGTCTCATACAAAATTAAGCCTTAATAATGGCCCCGAGTCTAACATCATGCATACTTACAAACAACGATAAAAACGGTACATACTGAAAGTATAACTCTATCTTTCTTTTTTCACTTTTGATGCGTAGTTTTTGTATCTTTTCTCTGTTTTTTCGTCATCGCGAGACGTGTGAGTGCTAGTGCGGTTTATTGAAACTGTGGACAAAACAGCTCCGAATCTCGATTAGTGCGCTGTTTTGCCGGTGCCACTATTCGAGCGCGAATCGCGTATCTACCATTACATTTGATCGAAACATAGATTATGTACTAGTCAA
Organism: Elegia similella; assembly: GCA_947532085.1. Taxonomy (NCBI): domain Eukaryota; kingdom Metazoa; phylum Arthropoda; class Insecta; order Lepidoptera; family Pyralidae; genus Elegia; species Elegia similella. Next base: position 9,806,779 of record OX383933.1, read on the forward strand.
CTAGTTGTACTGACGTTAATTGTACAAAACAAAAACTGAACAAAAATAAGGTTGCGTTATTAAGCTATGGTTATTAAGCTATTGCATAGCTTCTATCGCGGGCCTTGAGCGTGGAGACCGAATCCAGAAATTCCGTAGCGAAAATAACCTAACACCCCCCGACCGGCACAGCGGTGATACTTTGACTTGGGTGTCGCAACAGGCTCGACGGAGTTACTGTTAGAGTGTTACAGTAACGGAGTTACTGTTACAGTGATTTAACTTAGTAACAGTAAGTTAACTTAAGTTAACATAACTTAACTTAACTTACGTTAACTTAAGTTAAGTTAACATAACTTAATAGTAAGTTAAGTTACTAAGTTAAAGTAAGTTACAGTGACAGTAAGTTAACAGTGAGTTACAGTAACGGAGTTACTGCATAAATAAAATAATTAATAATTATAATTGCATTTAAGTTGATAAAAAATGCTATGTAATAGCTTTACCGGGGCAGTCCCCGAGTGCCATGGGTCTTTTTTAAAGATGGTGTATTGTGACCAAAAGCATGATAAAGTAAATATCTGAAAATTACGAAATATGAAAGTAACATCATACATCACCTTATTAATAAAGAAACTGAATAAATCTTTGTTTGGATTTGGTGGCAATTCATAGTGATAGGCGATTTAATTTAAAATTGGGGATTCCACTTATGTTAAAACTCATATTTGTGATTAATCAATTACAAACAAATTTAAAATATATACCACTACTAATAAATCAGTGGAAGAATTTTAAAACAGACATACAGCGTGTATGTCTGTTTTAAAATTCTTCCACTGACTTAATGAAAGTGTGAAGTTCCACTTTTACCTGGTTCAGAATTTCTGTTTTGTGTTGACCTAACTAAAGTAGAATCTCAATTTGTTGGTCAATTTGGTACCCAAAAGGTCAGATATTTGCGAAATAAGGAGTTATACGTTATCATAAATTTGGACGGCTGCCTGGTTTATGGAAATTAATCAGGTGAGTAAGACTTTTGTATAACGTGCCGTCTCGCTCACACTCGCGCCTTCGTAGCTGTAGCCGTCTCGCGTCGTAGCGACACGTGGGGGTCTACGCGTAGTGGTCGATGGTCAAGGGATTGTAGCAAGATCGTAGGTCACAAAACACAAAAGTTATTTTTGTCAATTCCCACATAGTAATGCACTTTGGTGATAATAACTAATTCCACAGTTTTATAGGCCGCGAAATAAGCTTGCAATTGAATTTAATTCGCACATTTCACTAAACTTCTCAATTTATTCCAATACATATTTACACGGATTAATAAAAAAGGCTTACTTTGTACTGCTTAACCGATTGCACTCCTTGCTTTGCTGAATGCCGTTTTACTTTTAACTTAAACCGGCCGTAAAACTTTCGCCAAATCATATCACAGCATGATTGACGTCATAATGGCCGATGAGAGAACGCTAGGATCAGAGGGAGAGAGAGAGAGACATAGGGTATCCTTTAAAATTTAAAGCATCTTTTATGTTCATACAAACGCATTTTGTAAAAGCTACTTTTAAACATATATGTATGTTTGAAGTATTGTATTATACAGTGATGAAGGGTGGAGGATGGCAAAAAGAGTTAGAGATCGTTTGGAGGGGTTTGAAATGTGGTTTTGGTGGCGTATGGAGGATATAAGTTGGAAAAAAAGACAAATGAAGAAGTGCTAGAAATATTAAACGAGAAAATAACACTATTAAAAACATTAGATATTAGGAGAGGAAAATGTTGTGTCACCTTTTTTTACTAAATATTGAAGTAGGCATTTGTTGTCTCCCATCTCACCTGATGGTTAGTGACGATGAAGACGAGGATGTTACATGCCTATCCAAGAGATACCCATTTATACTTATATGGGAATATAGACACAGGCAGTTCATTCCACAACTTAGATACTCGAACCATAAAGGAACTATCAAAGCGTTTAAGATCGACTCTTTGGTATTTCAAAGACAAAAGGGTGAAATTTCTGTCTGCGTCTCGTAGTCCGATGGAGGAATGGTGAGGGTTCTACTAGCTCGAAGAGCGCTTTTGCATACTCTCCATCTTATGCGACATAACCGTTTCATCAAAACCAAAATATTTAAGGGAAAATCAAGGTAATGAGAGGAAATGGAAGGCCTAGGAGAGCTTAAACGGACCAGATTAATGAGAAGGCAAAGGTCGTACAAGGATGGCAAAAGCTGAGAATAGGCAGGCATGGAAATTATTCCACCGACAAGAACAAAGTGCTTAAATAATAGAAAAAACAAGAAATGGAAAGAGCCATGCTTGGCATCAAATTGCAAGACCGAGTTCGCAACTTTGAGATCTGATGCCGATCGAAAGTTCACGATGTGCTCTAGGGTTGCAACTCTTAAATGGAACTAGGCAGGACACCTGGAGAAGGAATGATGGTAGGTGTAATAAAGTTATCACTGAGTGGTATCCCAGAAATGGGAAACGTAGTGTTCCGGGATCCCAGAAATGGGAAACGTGGGCGTCCGGCAGCTAGGTGGGTCGATGACATAAAGCAGATTGCTGGTAAGAGCTGGATTGCGAAGGCTAATGATAGGGAAGAATGGCAAAGACAAAAGGAGAATTATACCCAGCAGTGGGTAGTGGAAATCCGATGATGATGAGAAAAAGCAACCGGCGGCAACCAAATATTAGTGTCAAACAAGCTCCTAAGGCCAGAGTGGAACAATGGCTTAACAAATACCCGCCAACACCAAACCAGATACCGCCAGCTAAGAAACTACCACCGGGTGGCAATCTGCCTTGGCCACTCTGGAAGTCTTTAAACAGACTGCGGGCTGGTGTTGGTAGATGCCACGAAAATAGAGTCAGGTGGGGTTTCTCCAATAATAGTGAGTGCAACTGTGTTTTATCCAATCTATGTGTCACCTCTTGGTGTGCCCAGAAAGCCCAACTTCTTGTTCTCAACAAGATCTGACTGAGGCAAACGAACGGGCAATCACGGTAACAAAGCACTGGTCGAAACATATTTAATGTGAATGCATAGTCATTTTACAACTCGATAGAAGAAGAATAATAGAAAGATAGATATGTTCATGCAAAAGCGACATGTGTGACGTCTCTGTTTGGGCTTATCAAGGATGGCAGCGTGCACAGACTCGCCGAAATAAGTGACTTGCCAAAGTTTATATTTCAAAAAGTTTTTGCACTATTTATGAGAGCAGCAGCACCGTACCCTTGTACAGCGCGACGATTGTGGAATGGGCTCCTCTTCCCGAACTTTTCCCTGTGTACTATGACTTGGGGTCCTTCAAAAGGCGTGTTTACAGGTAAGAGTGGGTAAAGCATCAGCAGCTCCTCTGGTGTTGTAGATGCCCATGGGCGACGGTGACCATTTTCCATCAGATGGCTCGTCTTCTGCTCGTTTGCTGTCAAATATACATAAAATAAAACCGCGGACGGACAGACGGACTTTACTATAAGGGTTCCTACTTCGGAATCCTAAAAAGAGATCTTTCCATAGCACAACGAAAAAAAGGTATGCACGTTCTGGAATACAAAAGGGGCGAAAAATAAAACTCCTGTTTGGATTCAGGATTATCCAAATTCGCCCAACAAATTCTGAACATAACTTTGCCAATGAGTGTATTTCTAACCTACCTGCTACAATTATTGACAATGCTAATGTACATATCATGTTGTTGCACGGCATGAAATTGAAATTGAATTTGAAATGTATTGAATTTGTAATTGACGGGCTACGGTTTAGTTGATCAATATTCAGCTTCGGCGGTTTCGTGTTAGCGATGTAGCCAATTTAGGTTTCAAAACAGTTTTCAATTAGAATTAATTTTCAAATTAACTTAGGTGACGTACTATCTTATGTTATTTTTTACCTGTATATTGCAAAATCAAAATAATTATGAAGGAGTACCTAGTGAACAGTTGCTTCTGAATATTTAATATAGATTTGCGATCTAAAAGATAAATATGGTACAATTCGCGTTCAAGTTGATAAAAGTTTATTGATTTTTTTAAGTTTACGGTTAAGCTTTGCAGTTGGTGATTATTCCATATAAACACTATGCAATAAAAGTAATTTTCATCACACCGAGTTATAAAGTGTTTCTTATACGCCGATTTCACTACTAACCACGTGTAGTTTATAGAAAAAAATGCCGTAATGTAAATTAAAAAGCATTAGTGAGGTAAAGTAAATAACTTTTTAATTTTCCTTTCAAAAAAGAGTTCTTAGTTTCCAATAATTTAATGTAGAATACGAGTAGATACCGTCGGTCAGGTATATATAAGTAATAAGTATCTATGTAGTCTAAGTATTTGTAGGTACATACATTATATTTTAAAATCAAAAACAGTGTATTTTTATTACCTCTAAACCACCAAGCGGTGGCTTGATCGGGCCGCATAACAATAATAATCAATTGTGTCTGCGTTTTTCGCGATTGATGAGTTAAATTTTGAATTAATAGGATATAAAGAACTAGGTCTGTTTAAACATATTCCTATTTAAGATTGTTTTTTAAAGCTCGAAATAAGGCTGTATATAAAGACCGACCGGTTTGGGTCTCAGTTTCGGCCGAATCTGAAATCGAAACTTATACAAATGTGTGAGTATTAATAAGAATATCACCACGTTTCTAATGAAATCCTCTATAATTGGAACATATACAGAGAGATAAATGATGTTTAAAAAATCGACAATATTAATGCTTTCATATTAAGTATAGACCTACTACTACTACACTAGTCAATAGTCAGGTGGCTCGTCTGCTCGTTTGCCGTCAAATATAAATAAAAAAAAGGTCAGCCCAGTCCTCGCCCGGTGCCCGCTACAACTATTCACCGAAACCGTAAGTTTCAGCCAAGTCGAAGGTTCGGTTGATTATGTGCTGAAACCGGAACGCCGCCGAAACTATATATTTCCGCCGAAACTTGCCAAAACGGACCTTCGGCCGGAATCTTGTTGTATGTGACGATTTCTATTCCGCTCGGATATGGGACCTATTAAAAAGTTAACCGTCGGGAAAATAAAAAAAAAGTTAATACATTTTAAATTATTGATTACATTTTAATCTTTTGTCAAATTCGTTTAATAAATATAGTAGAATATTTAACAAAAATGCGCACTAAGTACTACTGCGTTTGTCTTGGTCTATTAGTAGGTCTCGCTATTAAGATGTCTTCGTACAAAATAAGGTAAATTTTGAGTTTTTATATTATTTTAGGTATATGTGAGTGGAAAAACAATATATTATGTATTATATAACGAATCATACCTCACTCGCCCTACGGCAGTGGATTGCAAGAATAATACAGATTATTCTTGCCAACCGTTGATAGCATATTTGTATCATATACTAATTTCTGCTGATATTAGTGTTATACAATATGCAAATAACTTTATTAAATCTACTTAAATCAGTAAATCCGAAAATAAAATCACTGATAATGCCGCTTTGGCTGGAGAATAAATTCAATAAGGCGGCATCGAGTCGGCGCAATATCATCGAAATCAAATTAGCCTCATTAAGGCCGCGTTCACATTCAAATGGGGCCTGAAAAACTCGGCTGCGATTGGCTATTCAAAACGATTTCAGAATGAACGAGTCGGTCGGTAAATATCGATTATAAAGTATCGATACTTTCAATGCTGCTTAATCTATATGTGTCTTAGGGTTCCGTACCTAAAATACTGAGTTTCTTTCGGTGTATTCTTCTCAGCAGTGGTCGTTCCGAAACGCTAGTAGTTTATCGATTTTGCAAATATTAAAAATAATAATATGACATTCAAAAATAAATAATAAATATATACGGACAAATCACACAGATTGAGCTAGCCCCAAAGTAAGTTCCAGACTTGTGTTATGGGATACTAACTCAACGATACTATATTTTATAACAAATACATATATAGATAAATAAAATATCTTTCACAGAATATGTTACACATTTAAATTAAATTATTTAATATGGTTTTATCGCGTTTATTTTAACACCTAACGTTTCGAAAACTTTGCAGTTATCATGGTCGCAGATAGACTAAAAAGAATGAAAAAAAATATGCGCGTTCATAAATCATGTTTTTGAGCGTTTTTGTTGATGATTATAATAATCGAGAGTTGTTGTTAATAAATTTAATTATTCTTGTTGAAGAATATTGCGGATACAGTTTTTCCTATATGACACTTTATTCAATAGTCAAAATAACACTAACTAACAACTAGAACTAAGTGTTATACTTAGTTAATCAAATGTCAAATCAACAAAAAGAATTACACCGTCATTTCGGTGATAAACAAGAATAACTCGCCTGAAATCAGAGAGACGCAATTTTTTTTTTAAATCTATGCCTGAAATGAATAAAGAATTTCTCTACAGGCCTTGTAGTAAGAGGCCGAAAAAAAAATTATAAAACGAAGAGATAGATTATGTTTGGCCTCATTTGATTTATCTTGGCAAGTACATTCTGTCAAATCTGAAATTATTTTACTTATAATAAAATATATAATGTCGCTCTGGCAGGAGAACTAATTCAAATAGATTGCTATCGAGTCGCGCAATATCATCAAAACCAAATTCGGCTCATTAAGGCTGCGTTCACATTCAAATGGGGCTGAAAAACTCTGCTGCGATTTGCGATTAAGGACGATTTCAGGCTAATAGAGTTGGCGTGATAACAACGGTAAAATATCAACTTCTTTGGAGTTGCTTATTATTTAAATAACTTTTTTATGGAACACACCAGAACGGAATAATTTATTGTGAACTTGAGGATTCGGAGGGTCAACTTCCAAATTTATTAATTCCTCGGTAATAAAATAACAAAGTGCCGTGTGGTTTCCGGCAGAGTAAAATAGGACCACACCTAGTCTTCCCATGGAGGTCGTAAGAGGCGACTTATGAAATACAAGCTAAACAAAGCTCATAAACATTAATGAGACCTCTCCAACCCGTCTGGCCAGCGAGGAGAGTGTGCAACGTTTTGATAGTCATTTCAAAGTACATAACGTTTTGTATATCTTTAATAAAAATAGTCAATCATAGGAAACCCGCAATGTATTTTGAAGTGACTATCAAAACGTTGGTCACTGAGTTAGCAAATAGGCCGTCTGGTAAGATCAAAGGAGGAATTAACACTGACGTCCATACTTATACTGTTAACCACTTACGCAGATTTGGCCAAGCGGGGCACGATTTTAAACTTTAATGTTTTATTTATAAAGTGCACGTTGTCCGAAAAATAAACTTGTCTTGCCGCTTAAGAGGTAAACCTGAGACTTAAAAACAGTATCCAGAGAGCTTAAAATTTAATATTACAGGTATGTTTTGATATACAGTGAATGAGACGATTATATTAAGTCAACAAATTCATTTAAACGAATTCATCACGTTGTTTGGAAAAGCGAAACACCGACTGAATAAAATTTATTGCTTCGTTTTGGTATTTCATAACTTTAAAGCGAGTGTTACTTTATTACAATTTATAAAACAGTGTACAACGTTTTGATAGTCACTTCATAATACATTACAGTTTTCGTATGATTGACTATTTTTATTTAAGGGATATAAAACGTAATGTATTTTGAAGTATCAAAACGCTGTACACTAAGTTAGCAAATCGGCCGGCTTGTCTTTTTCCTTTGCGGGGTTTACCGCGTTTAGCATATTGGTGGGCGTGCAGGTGGAAAACGGAATCAAAATAGTGATGAGTCACTATCCACATCGCCTACTGACATGATTCCTGATTTTAGCCTTATATTGATAGGCTTTTACGATTGTAAAATGAGTTGAATCAAATACCTCACTTGTAAAAGTCGGGTAGTTGTGTAGGTGACGTAAGCCTTGATAAGTATAAGGGGAATGGGATATGGTGGAGAATTTCGGCGCCGAGGTTAGAACAGGCGGTGGCTCAGTTGGAAGAGCGTAAGTCATACATAGGCTTAATGTTGCAGGTTCAAATCCCGCCCGCTTGGAATTTTTTTACCATATTTTATCTCTTAATTTAATAAGAGTATATCAAAATAGCATTGTGAATGCAAAATAAGTATAAACACTTAAAAAGGCTAGGCTTTTACGATCTGCGTGTAATTTTCTTCTTTCTTCTCGAGCACCACATTTCAAATGCTTCCAACTTTTTCCTTTCCTTCTGTGTTAAGGACCACGTCTCGCAGCTGTAAAGAGCAATGCTCCAGATGTACACCTTGATAAGCCGTTTTCGCGTATTTTTTAAAATATGTGATATTGGTAGATGTTTTTTGCTATTAATTTGTATTAATATTGTAGCGGACATCGCGCAATATTTTATATATTTGTGTCATACCTGTCGTCAGTCTCGGTTCAACTCCGTGTCTGCATTTTCGTGTTCATTTTCAATTTTAATTTAATTATTTAATAATTATAACCAAATATAGTATTTTGTATAGGTATCCATCTTGCTCATTTAGTTATACTTTTTAAAGACGTATAAAAGTTGGTAGTTGTCGCTGAAAATATCAAGTACTTAATTCGCGACGAAATTTTTTCTGGATATAGCTTTTTTGATATTTTATTTAGTTAGGTTTTAAATATTTTTTTGAACATATTTTGATGTAGCCATTTATTTTGATCTTTGAACTGTATTTCATATTTTTTTCATGCTAGTATTCTTTGAAAAATAAGGCTAACTGCGCGACGAAAAAATACACGTTTTACGGTATTCTTCTGATGCACAGCGCCTTAAGATTACTGTTTTATACTCATAAGCTTTTTGGCACAAACGAGCGACAATCCCAAGCTCAAGTAAGGCATCAGGGTGAATAGCATTAGAATATAAATCAAAGCACAAAGACGTTCACAAACAGTACTCAGCCATTGTTTTGTTGCGCTTGATATTTTCGCAGATACGACATTTAGAGAATGCTACATAAAGTAGCTGGTATATTCATTAATTTGGTGTATTAACAGGCAGGCCATCTTTTGTTTTTGCCATTGTTGTGTAGAGATTAGAGATTAGATAATTAGAGTCTGTGTTACTAGATTTGAAAATCCAAAGGGTCACATAAAAAGTTGATCGGTCAACCACCAAGCGGGCCGATCGGGCCATTTAACAATAAAAAATCCATTGTGCTGCGTTTTTCGCGCTTGATGAGTAAAGGTTATTTTTGAACATCTAGTGTCAGACCAACGAAGAACTAGACCGCGCGGCAGATCACCTATGCGCTGGACTGACCAAGTGAAATCTGCTGGAAATTGTGTTTCTGATTGCGTCAGACAGTCTGCCAACAGGGAGAGATGGCGGGAAATCGTGCGAAAAGCTGTGTCCGCCTCTACCACCGACGTGGACGCCTCAACGTGACCACGACCGCTCTGACAAGAGCGAAACGACAAAGAAGAAGAAAAAGTGTCAGACCAGACGATTTGAGGTCTACTATTTCGTTAAATATACAATTTTAAGCTTCCCGCGGCCACAATAACTAATGATTGACTTATGACTACCGTGCTTACCACGATTATTTTTGAGATTTGTCTGATATTTCGGCAACATTGCAGTTGCCACCTTCACAGACTAAAACTCAAACTGTGGCAATGGCCAATGGGGCAAAACGGTTCTCGAATAGCGACCACGTTGCGTTAGACACACACCGACCATTTGACCGTTGCCGATCTGACCAAGGTCTTAGGAAGGCGCTGGATGCAGACGGCTTCCAACTGGTGATATTGGAAATCCTTGGGGAGTCATATATCTAGCAATGGACTTCTTGCAATTGGGTTCAGCTTGTATGATCCCACAGATATACTCTACTAGCTTTCGCCCGCGGCTCCGCCCGCGGCTCCGCCCGCGGCTCCGCCCGCGTCAATGTCGATCCTTCGGTAATAGTAGTAATAAAAAGTAGCCTACGTCCTTCTCGGTACTCCAAAGAACTTGTATGCAAAATTTCATGATGATCGGTTCAGTAGTTACGGCGTGAAAGCGTAACAAACAAACAAACAAACTCACTTTCGCATTTATAATATTAGTTAGGATTAGGATTAGGATACACAGAATAACGTGTGCAACTAATAACACCTCTCTTTTTTTGTTTGAAGCTTATCTATTTGATGGACACTGAACGACTATGGTCAGGGGTGTCTTCATCAACTGCCTTCCCGGTGGTTGCCATACCTGCGTTAGACATACTTGCTTTCCCCCAACTTTTGTTCCCTGATGATGTACGTTTTATTCCCTTCCCAAAACCAATAAATTTCTATCCTGCCCCAGCTTAAAAGTGCTTGCGATGAGCAGCAACGACGGAAGCACTGCCAAAGAAACTGCTTTCGCCCACACACCTGCCAAGCGTGGTGAGTATGGAACGGGGAATCCTTGGAGGAGGCCCTTGTCTAGCAGTAAACTTTTTGTGGCTGCACCTAATGATAAATAAATAAATAAATATATACGGACAAATCACACAGATTAAGCTAGCCCCAAAGTAAGTTCGAGACTTGTGTTATGGGATACTAACTCAACGATACTATATTTTATAACAAATATATATATAGATATACATCCAAGACCCAGGCCAATCTGAAAAAGATCATTTTCCATCTTGACCTGGCCGGAGATCGAACCCGGTCACTCCGTGTTGCAGGCTGGCGTGTTGACCGCTGCGCGACGAAGCTAGTCAAATGATGATGATAATGATGATGAACGATTATACACGGTAAAATTTGTATCGTTTTGGACCCTTAAAGGGGTGACTCAGACCATCAATATAAACAACTTTTTCTATGGGACCAATGCTCTTAGCATTGGTCCCATAGAAAAAGTTGTTTATTATACTCAAGTTAAAAGTTGTCCAGTCCAGTCCAAAAAAAGTGTAAAAAAGTCGTTATAACAATAAAAACTCTATTGTATTTTGTTTGGAGTCCATCAAAGTATTAAAATGTGTATCTATCCCGAAAGTACAATATTTAACTTCGTGTACTTTGTTTAGGTAGCGAAAATATGAGCAGGATCACGGATATAGCTTTCGGTGGTTTATTAACCGAATAATTCATGAACTCGGTGTTAGCGCGATATATTAAGAACATATTTCACGTCGGCCGTTACTTGCTTGCCCAATATAAAATGTTACGATGTATTTTATTTACCAGATTTTTCTCATGACCTCTTTGTAATTTTAAGCCGATGTTCTATTGTGATGTATCAGCTAAAATATCGTAAAGTTGCATTTAAATCCATCAGGTTTTCATCAAGGTTTTGCTTGCAGGAGTTACGTGTACTAACATCTTCCCATATTTTATTTTATTTTATTTATTATGGAATAACAAACAGTTACATAATATATATTAAATATATAACAACATATTATAACACTTCTTATTAATTATGCAACCAACACCGTTATTCACAGTTTAATTTGATGAAATTGTTGCCACTAGAGTACCTAAATATGTAGATAACAAAAGAGAAGTATTAATAATTGTAGTTAATAGAGAGATAACAAGGAAGAAGTCATATATTACATTACAATATAGGTATGCGTATAATAATGCTTAGTAAGAAAATTATTTATATAATAAGACGGAAGGTAGATTGATAGTTAAACATAAATATTAAGAGTATAAAGACTTTGTGTCAAGCTCACTCAGTAATTTGCATAGTGTCTTTTTATAGTAATAAGGCTTGCTTTCAAAAATATCTAAATGTGCATTAAATAATTTATTGTGGGACTCAACCATACGATGTATAGGAGCACGTAAACCTGAGTTTGTTCGGCAAGTAAACGCAGCAAAAGGAGGACGAGAACGAACTGCACGAGGGATATTCCTTCTTGGAACAGAGTAATATAAACTGCTAGTGAGAGTGTTGGAGTCAATCTTGTTATGAACGATGTTGTATAAGACTGCAGCTTTGAGATACTTTCGCCTAGACTCCAAAGACAACAAATTATACCTAGTAAGAAGCTCGGGGTATCCAAGGTAATGACGAAAACACTTGAAATGCATGGTACGCAGAATTTTTTTCTGAATGTTCTCATTCGTGTGGGCATACTTTTTGTAGAAGGGGTTCCAGACAGGTACAGCATACTCCAGTTGGGATCTAACAAGGGTTTTGTAGAGATAGTGGAAAGTAGAGGGCTTTTTGATCATCACATCCAATCCGTCGCCAAAAAAGGGTTGAAAAGAGAGCTTCATTCAGCAACAGTTGGTCTGATTGCTCTTAGATATAGGATAGGTAGAGATAGTCAGGGGGTGCCATTCGCAACTGCTTGACCGGTGGTTGCAGGTAATGGCTACGGGTACGCGCGCCCGGCTCCCCGAGCTGCTGCTTACTCATCCCTGATTCATCCGAGTGAGTAGTATCCCAAAGACCTTTATCCCGTTTTCCCAAAATCCAACAAACTCCTTCCCATCCCTCGCTTAAAAACGTCTTCGATGGGCAGCAGCGTCGAAAGTCATATAGGCCAAATACACTGCGCTCACCAACCCGTCTGCCAAGCGTGGTGAGTATGGCAAAATCCCCCCATGGATTTAGAAAATATACCAAGGCCCCCAGTCCCCGGCGGCCCCGCTATTCCTGGCTCCGGTAGCGGTCATGGTAACGGCGGGGCAGGGGGTGCTAAGAATCTCCGGAAGAGATCCGGCTACCACCCCCAACGAAGACTGGCCCTGGTGACACACAACATTCGCACTATGAGGCTAGACGAGAAGGTCGAGGAAGTGGAAGAGGAAATGAGTAGGTTACGATGGGACATAGTGGGGTTGTCAGAAGTCCGAAGAGAGGGAGAGGGCACGACAACCCTAAAGTCTGGTAACCTACTCTATCACCGGGAGGGTGACTTTAAAAAGTCACAGCATGGTGTCGGGTTTCTCGTCCACAAGTCCCTCATTAACAACGTCATAACCATCGAGAGTGTTTCCAGTAGGGTAATATACCTGATACTCAGAGTATCTAAAAGATACTTGCTGAAGGTAATTCAGGTATATATGCCGACCGGGGAACGCTCAGATGAAGAGGTGGAAGTGGTGTATGAGGACATCAGTAGGGCCATACACGCTTCCCAAACCTATTTTACGGTTGTTATGGGGGATTTCAACGCAATACTTGGCAAGCGGAGCGACGGAGAGGCCAGAGTGGGGCAATTTGGGTATGGAAAGCGGAACGAAAGGGGCCATAGGCTGGCTGATTTCTTGGAGGAGGAGGGACTCTACGCGATGAACTCCTTCTTCAAGAAGCCGCCAAACAGAAAATGGACCTGGATGGGTCCAAGCAGAAAGGACCAGGCCCCTGTCAAAAATGAGATAGACTTCATCTTGTCGACGAGGAGAGAGATATTCAATGATGTCTCTGTGATCAACAGGATTAAAATCGGAAGTGATCACCGAATAGTAAGAGGCATCTTGAATATCGATCTCAGACGAGAGAGGACTCGCTTGATGAAGTCTACGCTCCGACCGTCTCCGGCCCATATCCAAAATGTCGAAAGTTTCCAACTGGAACTCTCGAATCGCTTCGATTGCTTGAAGGATTGCGTATCTGTGGACGAGTTAAATAATGGGTTCGTAGACACTGTCCAAGCGGCGGGAGCGAAGTTTTTTAAGTCTCGCCCGAAACAAAAGCTTCAAAAAATCTCGCCCCAGACCCTAAAATTGATGGCCACGCGACGATCTATGCCGCTGCAGACCTCCGAAGACGCGGACGTACATCGGCAGCTCAATAGACAAATCCAGAAGGCCTTGCGACACGACATTCGTTCCTTTAATACCAAGCGTATTAAGGAGACGATAGAGCAAAATAAAGGCTCCAAAGTGTTCGCAAGAGTGGAGTCTATTGGGCAGAGCCGATTGACTAAGCTGAAGAAGGAGGACGGCGGCGTGGTATCGTCAAAAGCCGAGGTGCTGGGCGAGATCGAGAGGTTTTATGGACAGCTGTTTACCTCAGTAGCCAAACCCATTATAAGTTTGGCCAAAGATCCTAGAGCCAAACTTACCCGACACTATACCGAAGATATCCCGGACATCAGCCTGTACGAGATTAGGATTGCTCTCAAACAGCTCAAGAATAACAAGGCGCCGGGCGAGGACGGAATCACAGCAGAGCTTCTGAAAGCGGGCGGAACGCCGGTACTGAAAGTCCTTCAGAGGCTCTTCAATTCCGTTCTGCTCGAGGGCGTGACGCCAGAGACGTGGAACAGGGGCGTGGTGGTACTGTTCTTCAAGAAGGGCGACAATACCCTACTGAAGAACTATAGACCCATCACGCTCCTGAGCCACGTCTATAAGCTGTTTTCGAGAGTAATCACGAATCGTCTCACGAACAGGCTCGATGCCTTCCAGCCTCCCGAACAAGCCGGTTTCCGAAAAGGCTATAGTACCATAGACCACATCCACACGCTGCGGCAGGTTATACAGAAGACCAGAGAGTATAACCGGCCACTATGCTTAGCGTTTGTGGACTATGAGAAGGCCTTTGATTCGATCGAAACATGGGCCGTACTTCGATCTCTCCAGCGATGCCGCATCGATCATCGGTATATCGAAGTGTTGAAGTGCCTATACAGCAACGCCACAATGTCAGTCCGAGTACAGGAGCAGAGTACGAGGGCTATCCGACTACAGAGAGGTGTGAGACAGGGAGATGTGATATCTCCAAAACTGTTCACCGCTGCTCTGGAGGATGCCTTCAAGCTGCTGGAATGGAAAGGACTTGGCATTAATATTAACGGCGAGTATATCACTCACCTTCGATTTGCCGATGATATTGTTATAATGGCGGAGTCGCTGGAGGATCTGAGTGCCATGCTCAATGACCTCAATGTCGTTTCCCAACAAGTGGGCCTTAAAATGAACATGGACAAGACGAAAATAATGTCGAATGTCCATGTTGCGCCTTCTCCAGTGCTTGTTGGGAGCTCCATACTTGAAGCTGTTGACCAATATATCTATCTGGGTCAATTGATCCAGGTTGGAAGTTCCAGCTTCAAGGATGAGGTCTTTCGACGAATCCGACTCGGCTGGGCAGCGTTCGGGAAGCTCCGAAGTGTCTTCTCGTCCAAAATACCTCAGTGCCTCAAGTCGAAAGTATTCGACCAATGTGTGTTGCCAGTGATGACTTACAGGTCCGAAACGTGGTCGTTTACTATGGGCCTCATAAGAAAGCTCAAGGTCGCTCAAAGAGCTATGGAGAGGGCTATGCTCGGTGTTTCTCTGCGAGATCGAATCAGAAACGAAGAGATCCGTAGAAGAACAAAGGTCACCGACATAGCTCAGCGGATTAGCTCTTTGAAGTGGCAGTGGGCGGGGCACATAGCTCGAAGAACCGATGGCCGATGGGGCAGAAAGGTGCTCGAATGGCGACCACGTACCGGCAAGCGCAGCGTTGGACACCCACCGACAAGGTGGTCGGACGACCTAACCAAGGTCGCAGGAAGACGCTGGATGCAGGCCGCTTCCAACCGGTCATATTGGAAATCCTTGGGGGAGGCCTATGTCCAGCAGTGGACTTCTTGCGGCTGAGATGATGATGATGATGATGATAGGATAGGTAAAACAACTTTACGGAGCGTCTAATGTGTTGCGTCTGTCCCCTTCTGCAACCCCTATAAACTTTCACATTTATAATATTAATACTATTAGTAGAAAGTTGTCTTGCCCTGCGTGTCCTAACACCTGCACACGCCACTGATATAGCTGTTTCAGTGGCAGAGTTTTGGTCAACACAAATATAATTCGCCCGAGCCGACACGATAAGAAGAAGTAGAAAGTTCTTTCAATATGTTGTGTATTTTGGTATGCTTACTTTAAGTGAATCAAAGAAACTCTTTGCCTGATCTAAAAAAAGACCTTTGCCGTACACCTCATTTAGATCTTTCATTGTGCAGGTGGAGGGATAATTAAGACACGTCATTAGATGAGCTACAATCTGAATGGCACTGTAGTCACATAGGTCATTGTTGGAGAAACTACACCTAACTTTTTCTTGGCATCTTCCTACACGAGCTTGGAATCTATTGAGGGACTTCCTAACTGCCCACGAGAGATCGCTTCCTGGTGGGAGTTTCTCTGCAGTTAGTAGTTCGAAGGAGTCTTCAACTCTTTATGAGGGCATCAAGTAGTATTATTTCGAAAATAAAAAACCGAAAACCGACTGCCCTTCCTTAACAAAAATAGCACGTGTCTCGTAAGGCTATTATATACATAAGGCTTTAGTTTCTATGTTTTGGCGGTGAAGGGCCTCATTATCAAAACTTGACTTCCTTTTGTCAAGTTACTCAACAGTCTTTAAAGTGAACTCTTCTTTGTGGGGAAATCCCCGTTTATAATTTCTTTTGTCCTTTTTCACACAATTTTAAAGTATTTACCTTTAAAGGTGCTTTTATTAATACAACAAGAACGGAATTTGGGATAATAGCGGAACCGCGGCCTGATGCATAGGTAGCTTACGGACACTTACTAGACATACTATGATGATGATGGGATAAAATTGATGTATGTTTCTGCTAGCTAGACATTTTTCTAAGGAGGAATTCTAAACGAAAAACATAGAAATGGTATACGGTGCAATAAGGTTTGAAAACCTCATATTAATTCTATCTAGGTATAAAGCAAGTGATGAGAAGAACAGAGAACACGTGCACATAGATTTTAACCTTTTTGTAGAGTTACGATCATTTTTATAGAGTAGTCATTAGTAATGTATTTTAGCCTATCAACGCCCAAGCGGTCGCGGCTACCGCATTTAGTATGAAATCATCATCATCATCATTTCGAGTAGGTGTCACGGTCAATCGACCATGCACACCCTGGTGTCAGAATTCTTCGGAACCGCCTCTCGGACTCTGATGTGGTTCCTTCAACGACTACCAGATGGCAGACGGGACCAACGGCTTAACGTGCCTTCCGAAGCACAGAATCATCTTTATTTTCAAACAATCAGGTAATTCAAGCCTGCAATGTCCTAATCCTAACTAAACTGGAAACAACTAAACAAAGTATGTTTCCCGTGGGAATCGAACCCACGACCCCCGGGTCTACAGGCAAACGCCTAAATCACTGGACCACGGAGGCAGTATGAAATAGTTGTTTATCTCACGAATGTTGGGTTAATTTATAAAACCTACTCTAAAGGCTATTTATTTTAACTTATGTTTGAATTCATCATAATAATTATATGCTCAATGACAGCGAAAGGGTCTTCATAATCATACGAATAAGTCCGTCCGTCTCAGGTGTCACCCAGTTAGACTGGTCTGTCAAGCATTAAACAAATTAACTGCCGTCGTTATATAAACCAAAAGGTTTGCTCGAAATGTTACATGTAACTGCTAGGCATATTGTATTAGCTAAGATACGCCTATATGAAAAAGTTTATGCAACATTTAACAATTCAGTTAAGATAGATACAGAAGCTTTAAGTAAAGATCAGGGGTGTGATCCCCAACTGCTTGGCCGGTAGTGGCAGTTATGGCTTCGAGATACACGCACCCGGCTTCCCGATCGCTACTTGATTTTCCTCCCTTCATCCAAGTGAGTAGTATCACAATACCTTCATATCCTTCCCAAATCCAACAAATTGCTATCCTTTCCCAGTTATTTAACGATTATTTCGATGGGCAGCAGCAACGGAAGCACATGAAGCTAAAGAAACTGCTTCTTTTTGAGTCGAAATGGATACATTTAATTATATTTATCTTGACCAGTATTTGGGTAATCACGAGTATGACAATATTCTCCTATGGCTCGAAGAATCCTTGGGAGAGGCCTTTGTCGGCACTGGTCTTCTTGCGGCTGTCATGATAATGATGGTGAGATACATAAAAGATGATAATGATTTCATCTTCTTATTTCATATTATCAATATTTTCTAGGATAGGTACATTTGATATATCATAATAAATATAGGGTTAGCTTATTTTTTTTCTTAAGTGTGGTCATTGTATGGATACAACATATAGACATTTTCACATAATATAGCAGATTTTTTGATGATAGAGATCTCAGGGATAAATAATTGTAAGGTTGTGTTCTTTCTGGGTTGCATTATTAGGGTTCCGTATCTCAAAAGGAAAAGAAACGGAACCCAGGATCACTTTGTTGTCCACGAGAAAAAGGGTCTTGACAGACAGACCGTCTGTCAAGACCCTTTTTCTCAGGAGCGTGTGGAGATATCAAGCTGAAATTTATATCAAATACTCAGGTCTACTGTTCCTTGGAGCTGTGAATTAACCTTCTAAGCCAAAGCAATCAGAAGATACAGCTGTTATGCCGCAAATTTTCGACATTTGCAAGGTAATCTAAATCTACAGGGTACTTCCGATAACAGAGAATCATTAAATTCGGCACGGAGCAACGTCATATAGCACAGTAAAACGAAAAATTGCGAAAAGTATAAATTTTTAGTAACATCTTATAATAAAAATATTTTCAATCATTTTCAACTTATTATAGAAAATTTCGCAGGTAGACTAAGTTAACATTTGTCTTTGTGTTATAAGAACTATACAAAACTACCGCCTACAATATTTATTGATAACGTTCCGGATGTACACAGTATTGGCTCACGGTATCTGAAGGTCTTGCAGTCTTGAGATGAGCTTGAGATTTTATTAAGTTAATGATAGGATCCCAAGGTGGTGGTAACTGCCAACCATCCTCTCTATAGAAATTAGGATGTTATTTTTTAAATTTAAATAGCCTCACGAAGCATTCTTGGAATGTATCTGTTTTCATTTGCAAGGACTTGAGGGTTATCAAAACGCATGCCACTACATGCGTTTTGATAACCCTCAAGTCGGGTTTGTCTAAGGCATGTTCACAGACTGCAGACTTGGTTGAGCGTCTATTCTTCATGTCAGCAATATGTTCTTTAATTCGGGTACCGATGCTTCTCTTTGTTTGCCCAATGTATGATAAACCGCACTCACAGTAAATTTTATATACTCCTGCATCTTGTAATGGGATATTGTATTTTCAAAGTTCTTAAAAGTTGGTTTGGTTGGTTATCAGAAACCATAATGGTACGGAACCCTTTGCGTGCGAGTCCGACTAGCACTTGGCTGGTTGTTAAGTTTTGAATGACTGGTTTGGTTCACAATATTTTTCCATCTAGTTTCTGTCATTCTACATCCTTATCCTTACTAATATTATAAATGCGAAAGTGAGTTTGTTTGTTTGTTTGTTACGCTTTCACGCCGTAACTACTGAACCGATCATCATGAAATTTTGTATACAAGTTCTCTGGAGTACGGAGAAGGACATAGGCTACCTTTTATCCCGGAAAAAAGTACTAATCCCGAGGGATCGACATTGACGCGGGCGGAGCCGCGGGCGAAAGCTAGTTACTAATACATATAAATTTAAAATACACACTTGAATTGCAGACCTCATCATGATCTTTAAAATAAATATTACCTAGGTATACCATTACTGTCTCATTTTAGAATAGTGCGGTCCCAATGAAAGTGATTCTTTTCAAGGTGACCCGCGTCCATAGGTCAGCCGTCGAGTTCACTTCGGGTCGAATTTTTTTGCATTGTGTTGCGCTAAAAATATGTCATGTCATTCAATTTGCGCACTTAATAATGTTTAAAACACTAAAAAAATGTGTTTTTATTTGTGTTTTTTGAGTATGTAAATCCGTCTTTGAGTAGTTAATCTTTATTTAATGAAGTACCTATTAGTTCCATATCGAAGATATTTAATATTAGTACATATGTCTTGTACTATTTCACTTCTCTTTTGATATCTTCTGTCCAAATTCTTCATTAATGATTGAAAAGGCTTACCTACACATAGTGACTAAGCGTTGTCTTAAATAATAGCCTAAAATAATGTGAAATCTATACGGAAATAAAACAAAATATATATACTAGAACAATTAACCTAAAACTAAAAATATAAAAACTAAAATATATTATTAAAAGGAGTCCCTTTAGGCAAGGTTCCGAAGATACTGGCAGCATTCCCCTTTTGAATAGCTAGACTAATTCTTTGTTCGAGGTAGCTGCCAGCTTTTCGGTCTCCTGTGATGCCGACTAATCTTTTTGCAATTTCCTTTAAAACCCTTATAGCGCTAGGACTCCACGGACTTAGGGTCTCGACACCGAATGGGACAAAATTATATTCGGAGCCGAGACCCCTGTATTTGCAAACTTTAGCTTTTCAGCCGCTTTACGAGCCGCACCAGCTCTGTGACTAAGTTGAATATAAACAGTGATATAAAATAAGAAGAACACTAAATACGTCAACCGTGATCCGATTTGTAAAATTATTTTACCATTAGAATTCTACATTATCCCTGATGAACATAGGCTATATAATTAAATACCTATATCTACCCGTGCAGAGCCGTGCCGTGCCGCGAGTACAAGATAAATTTTAATATTTTTTATCATCATCATCATTTCGAGTAGGTGGTACTGTCAATCGACTATGCACACCCTGGTGTCAGAGTTCTTCGGAACCGCCTCTCGGCCTCTAATGTGGTTTCTTTAACGATGTTACTAGATGGCAGCCGGCTTAAGTGCTATCCAATCCGCGCAGCCAGACAATCAGGTGTTTCAAGCCTGCAAAGTCCTAATTAAACTGGAAACAACTTAACAAATATGCTTCCCATGGGAATCAAACCCACGACCGCCGGGTCTATAGGCAAACGCCTTAATTAACTACGGAGGCAGTTATATATATTATTTATTATTTTTTGTAATTTTTGCATCCATATTTCATATTATCATGTCTTTTTCCCTGGAGGAGTAGACAGAGCCTAGGTTTATGAGACCTAAAAGCCACGATTAGCATGTTGGGGGGCGTGAAGGTGGAAAACGGAATCAAAAGAGTGATGGTTGCTAGCCGCATCGTATTCCCTCGATCGGCTTTTACGATCTGTGCGAGAAGAGAAGCAGCTGCGACATTCTATGTTTTTCCTTTCCTCTCAGACCAGCATGGAAGAGTAATCTTTGCGTTATTTGAAAATAGTTAAAAGAATGGTTGGCTAGCCTCTATTGTTCATTACATCATCATCACCATCATTACAGCCGCAAAAGTCCATAGCTGGACAAGGGTCTCTCCCAAGAAGTTCTTGTTCTATGGGAAGATATTACCCATTTACCTACGTAGACCCACTACATCATGGTCGCCTTATACAAGTGGGGAAATGAGTGGATGGCATATCCTATATTTTTAATCTGCATCCAGACCAGCACAGAAATTATGGATAAGTTCTAGATTAGCGAATTTATTACTCAAACTAGCTTACGCCCGCGGATGCGCTCGCGTCAATATTGATCCCTCGGGAACAGTACCTTATTCCGGGATGTCCTTCGCCGTATTCCAGAGATCGTGTATGCAAAATTTCTTGATAATTGGTTCTGTAGTTACAGCGTGAAAGCGTAAGAAACAAACAAACTCGCCAGAGGTAGTATTCAAATTAAATTTAAATAATATACCGAGCATTGTAATGCTGTATAAAAATAATTTAATTTATTGTACACTTTTTTGTACTTTATTGCATATTATACTATTTTTATCTACTTAATAAATGTTTTAAATAACCAGTTTAAAGTAACATTACAAACAAAATGACATTCATAAAAAGTGTAAAAATTGCCCTACTATATTACTTTTATTTGCCTTGTGTGGAGCCATGAAATCAGCGAATTTGATTTCATGTCATTATACCATATTCCATACCATACCATATACCATACTCGTATCAACAATCGTCATCATCATTTCAAGTAGGTGACACAGTCAATCGACCATGCACACTCTGGTGTCAGAGTTCTTCGGAACCGCCTCTCGGCCTCTGACGTGTTTCCTTTTTTAACGACTACCAGATGACAGCCGAGACCAACGGCTTAACGTGCCTTCCGAAGCACGGAATCATCTTCATAATCAGACAATCAGGTGTTTCAAGCCTGGAGTGTCCTAACCAAACTGGAAACAACTAAACAAAGTATGTGTGAATTGAACCCACGACCCCCGGGTCCAATACAACATTTAAGTTACTCTGGTAACAAGTTTGTTTTTATGTGTATTTTTATTCTTTTTTTATCGACAGCTATACCTACCTACCGAAGAAGTCTACCTCCGAACAAAAACGTAGCAAAATCTGTGTCGCTTGATTTTTTTGGGGTTGAAAATTTTTACGTTTTAGGTATCCCTAAAACGTAAAAATTTTGGTAGGTAGGAAATTTTCAACCCCAAAAAAATCAGGGTTTACCCTGATTTTAAAGCTATTTATGTATGTATCTATAATTATTTAAACGTAATATATCCACTGAACGTAAACTACTTAAACGTGTTCGGCACAACATCAACAAATCGCTTGTTTTATGACCACACTTATGAGCACGATATTAATTGCACTTTTATTTTTAAATTTTTACTATATAAGAATCAAAATTTCTTGATCTTACTCATCATAGTCTTAAATCAGACATACGATACACAATATGGTAAGTTTTTTTTTTTTAAATGTAGGATTAAAATTAATTGAATAACTCTCGTTATATACTAATTTTACGAAAATTTAATGCAAACGATTCTAAATTTGACCACAGGCCTATTGAGGACTTTTCAAAAATGCAATAATAAATAAAAAGTATTTCTAGCATTGCGAAGAAAAAGGATAACCTCGAGTTTCTTATTATAGTAGATAATAACGTAATGCGTATACTCGTAATGCTAGTTATTTTTAACGAGGTGATTTTTTTAATGAATTAGTTTTCCAAAGTCCATAATAACCGCTTTGATATTTCTGCTACGCACAACAATTAATCAAATATTTTTGTGCTCAACTGACAAGGTTCGGTTCCCGGGTTATTAAAAAGTTGAAGTACTTATTATAGTTTAATTTCACTTAGACTAAAATTCATATTATGGCTTAAAATACACTGATAATGTAAAGAAGCATATTACTGCGATGCCTTCTCACAAAAACTTTTGTTATTTACTACCATATCTATAAAAAACTGGCCAAGTGCTAGTGGGACTCGCGCACGAAGGTTTCCGTACCGTTATCTGTAAAACGGCAAAAAATCATGTCTGTTATATAGGAGCACCATTTAATATTAATTTTATTTTATTTAATTATTTATTTCTAAATTGAATAAATAACTTTATATATTTTGTGAATATTTCAAGCGTCTACCTGTTGCCGTTGTCAAAATCGGGCAAAAAAAAAATGAAAAAAAAATCACGTTAGTTGTATGGGAGCCCCCTTAAATATTTGTTTTATTCTATTTATTTGTAGTTCTTGTTATAGCGGCAACAGAAATACATCATCTGTGAAAACTTCAACTGTCTAGCTATCACGGTTCATGAGATACAGCCTGGTGACAGACGGACAGACAGACAGACAGACGGACAGCGGAGCGAAATTAATAGGGTCCCGTTTTTACCCTTTGGGTACGGAACCCTAAAAGCCTTAATAAAGGTGTAGGATGTGTAGGTATTCAACTAAATTCTGTAGAGCAAATTTCTTAAGTGATATTGATGGAATATGTGCTTCCGAATTCAGTTGAATAATTCATTGAGGTGAAGAGGTGTATATATATAATACGGATACGTATACTATAGCACTAATATAATTATTGTATGCACGGAACCCTCGGTTGGCGAGTTAGACCTGCACTTGGGCGCTTTTTTTAAATATTGTCCTTGGGAGAGGACATTACTTCTTGCCCAGTTTTAAACAGGACTAAAATATGTTTTTTATATATTATTATTTGGCGCATCAATTAACACAATATTTATAAGCGTACGATCTTCAAATTAATATCACGTCACGCCTATTAAGGATGTTATTATTATTCATTAAACATAGTTTTAGTCAAAATTGGAGATATGTTTTATGCATTAGTTTATCAGGTCTATTGGGATTTATTGTAACATATATCAGGTCAACAGGGTCAAGATGACAGATCTAATGTTAATTATTCAGACGTGATGAACTTAGTTTCTTGGTGCGGCTTGTGAAGCGGCTGAAAAAGCTAAAGTTTGCAAATACAGGGGTCTAGGCTCCGAATATGATTTTGTCCCATTTGGTGTCGAGACCCTTGGTCCGTGGGGTCCTAGCGCTATAAGGCTTTTTAAGGAAATTGGAAAAAGGTTAGTCGACATCACAGGAGACCGAAGAGCTGGCAGCTACCTCGGACAAAGAATTAGTCTAGCTATTCAAAGGGGAAATGCTGCCAGTATCTTCGGAACCTTGCCTACAGGGACTCCTTTTAATAATATATTTTAGTTTTTATATTTCAGGTTTTTAGTTTTAGGTTAATTGTTCTAGTATATATATTTTGTTTTATTTCTGTATAGATTTAATACCACCATATTTCAATAAATTCATTCCTCGCTTCTTGTCTTACGTTCATATACATGTTGTTGTTGTTGTTCGTGTGTAAGTGACTAAAACTGGTGTTAGATTTTTTGATCTTTTAACCCTCAAGCGGCCGGATCGGACCGCATAACAATAGGAAATCCATAGTGTCTGCGTTTCTCGCGCTTGATGGCCTAAAAGCATCTGACATAGTGACATGATCTTAAATGCGATTCATTCGAGTTAAGCAATAACATTCATTATTATGAATGTCATGATTCACCAATCTATTGATCATCATCATCATCATCACCAATCTATTGAACAACGTCAAAACTAAACCTACATTGAGCAATATTTTCCCACTTGACTTGGTATAATATAAACCATATTAATTTTTTCCTCGTATTCCAATTGTCATCAAATAAAACCGCATTCAAATCTATCCATTTGTTCGTTAAACACACCAACAGGTGAAGCTGTCATCATCAGGTCCTTTTTAGTCTCCACTACAGGAGCACGACCCTCTCTGTACTACTAGAGCCATACTTGGCCAGAGCAGCCAGTGGACATGGCCCCACGCTGGCCAGACGGGTTGGAGAGGTGAAGCTAATCCTTCTCCTTTCGGTGTTCTTTAAAAGTAGGCATTGGACGGGTTCATTAGGTTTTTGTACCTAAAGGTATGCATGCCAATGGAATCTTTAGTCCTTAGCACCGCAAGCATTTCGAACCGCGGGGCGAATCACCCAAGAGCTCGGGACATGTTATTAAAACTCCGCTATACATCTGGTAGTTAGTCTGATTGGAAGAGGCTACTCACACAGGTGCATCTTTCGAATATAAATTATCATCCTCCCTGTTTGGGAGGACAACAATGGAGGGCATTCAAATTCCTAAACTTATCTTTTTTCTGCAGAACTCCTTGTTAGTAGCTGCCTGTTTATTCGCCTGCGCGTACGCAGCGGTCGATGACGTTTCGGCGCCAGTTCTCAAGAATGACTTCCAGAGCGATCCCGAAGGAGGGTTCCAGTATGCATATGAAACAGGAAATGGCATTTCCGGACAAGTTGATGGCAAACTGAAACCTGTTGACAAGGTACAATATATTTCCTATTTATCCAAGAGCAAAAAGGAAAAAAAAACATTTAAGCAACTAAGAAGTCCACGCTAGGCGTTTCCCTAACTTCAAATACAGAGGCACATCTTTATATCCCACGTGGTACACAGAGTTAAAGGTTGTAAGACTAAAGATTGAAACGTGAATCGGATACAGTAACAGATGCCTAGTCCATTGTTAATCCATTTCCATTATAATAAGGGTGCCTTTCCACCAGAGATGTGAAATGTAGCTATGCTGCGAAGATGTGAAATATACGTTACAAAAATATGTGACCGTTTCCACTAATACTAAGCTTTGTAGCTGTGCGAGAAAGATGCGCAGCTCGAGCTAAGCTATGTATCGACAAACGCGGGCATGCTGTAGATACTCTGCTCTGCACATAGCTACACCACTCGCGATCGCCCACAGCAGGCATCTATAGCATATATTGATAGCACGCATCTTTCCATATAAAAAAACTTATATAAAATATCTTAGTTGAATCCGTTTCCACCAGTGCTAAGCTGTGTTCACCAATGAATATGATTAGTGGATATCAAATGCATCCATAGCATCGTAGCATAGCACATCTCTGGTGGAAAAGCACCCTAATCCCCAAGCTACAATCAAAGGGATTAAAAATATACTTTAGTATTTATACCGCGTGTAAATTAGCCACTGACATTCCCTTTCAGGGGTGCCTCGGCCCGTCAAAGTCAACAACTGTTCCTATGGAACCAATGCTGGAAACTCGAAAAACAAACGTCATTTCCATAGAAAAGTGTTCAACAACCTGGCAATTTGCATAAAATTGTCGCAAAATTCTTTTGAGTACCGAACTGATTGATCTCGCGGCTTATTTAAGCAGTTTGGTTACAATAGAAGCAGCTGCAATATTATATGATTTTGCAGCTCCCAGTCCAACATGTAAGGTTTTCTTTAGAGAATTTTCAAAAAGTGGATAAGAGAATCCAGCCTTTTCCTGTGACTAAATCGTAAGCCAGATAGTCGAACTCTGTGTTCGGACTCTTCGTTTAATTGGGGCCCTAGGCTGCACTTTTAGGTCATGCTACTGTTTAAGGACCCTGGTTCATATATTTTTGTGTTGTCAACAGGACGAAGTAGCCCTGGAAATTCAAGGATCCAGCCAATATCAGTCGCCTGAAGGAGAGAACATCCAGTTGACTTTCGTGGCCAATGAATTCGGATACCAGCCACAGGTAAATTGCTATGTTAATGAGTTAATCTGATGACAGAGAATTCCTGAACGAACTCTAAATTTTCTATTATCAGGTCAACTTTGTTTCGGAAAAAATGCAACAAAAAATGTTGGACCGTTCGAAGTAAGAGTTGGAGAGTAAAGAACTAGTCATACAAGTTATTTCAATGTAATAATGGTGATACAAGTTATGTCAATGTAATAAACGCTGCACTGCAAAATTATATCCTATGTTACTCGGGATAAGGCAAGAATTTATACGACTCCTTACACACGATATTTCTTTTGGCATTGAGAAGTTAGAAAGAAGAAAGAGAGAAGAAACAGACTTACATGTATGAACTATAAAGACATAACACTTCTTTGGAAAGTCGGAAAAAAGTTGATACATTATTTTACTTAAAATGAAACAGCTTAAGGGTAAACCGTTTAGCCTAATTAGACATCGAATCAAAACATCGAATTATATACTATCTCTTAAATAAATAATATCGCCGAATCAGGAGACGATCATAAAATAAAAGAGAAATTCGGAAAAATTGTTACTAAAATTGTGTTACTTTTTATTCACAGGGCGCTCATTTACCCACAACTCCAACACCGATGCCCATCCCAGACTACATCGCCAGAGCTCTGGAGTACATCGCAGCTCACCCCTATGAGGAGAAAAAGAAGTTTTAAACAAAGATCCTTCCACAACCGCTGCAATTCAGACCCTGTCCGAATGAAATGAATACATACCCAGCTGTAGTATAGGTAGCGGCATGGAACTAGACCCAATCTGCGCATGTACACACTAGTACGTACGTATGTACACAGCACGCGGGTGCACACTTCGATCATTTCCGTTTCCCCCCGCAAAACACACTTCCAACGACACCTATTTTTCGTTTCTGCGGAGAGTCTATTTCCGTGCCGCCGATTATACCACTAGTACTTATTCTATGTACCAAGTGCCTCTTTCATATGAGCGTTTTGCGATTGCATCATACATCATGGCGTTTGCTCAAGGTCATTTATATGTATGTGATGTCACAACTAGACATATAGCTGAGCTCGGCAGATAGACTCCCGTGGGTACACATTCTATGCAATATTGCCCTTATTGGTCATAATTACAGAATAGAAATGACATTAGGTACGCAACATATGTCGCCCGTTGGTCGCCCGTCTGGTCTATTGAATTTGGTTGTATTGCATGTGCCAAAGCGTTTAGCTACTGTAACGCTCTCGTTATCGGCCTTAGAAAGATCGTTGTGTGAGCAAAATAACTATATTTATTTCTTTCATTGTGTGTGAGGGGCTCACACTGGTGTCAGAGTTTTCAAGTCGTCTAACTGCTGTCTAATGATAGCCGGTATCAACAACGTGACTACCTAGGATGCAGTGAAGCTGGAGATCATTTTGCGTATCTATTGAGGTTTTTCTGAAATTAGCTGTACCTGCCTCCGTGGTCCAGTGGTAAAGGCGTTTGCCTGTAGACCAGGGGGTCGTGGTTCGATTCCCACGGAAAGTATACTTAAGTTGTTTCCAGTTTGGTTAGGACATTGCAGGCTTAAATCATCTGATTATCTGATAATCAAGATGATTCCGTGCTTCGGAAATCACGTTAAGCCGTTGGTCCCGGCTACCGTCTGGTAGTCGTTAAAGGAATCACGTCAGAGGCCGAAAGGCAGTTCCGAAGAACTCTGACACCAGGGTGTGCATGGTCGATTGACCGTGTCACCTACTCGAAATGATGATGAGCGGCGGTAGCAATGAGGCGTCGGGTTTGGCCAACAATGTTTCAGTTGCCATTTGCCATTGTATTCTACTCTACACAGTGCTGACACCTGAAGGATTTCTGAAAGCCCTCATTGGATAAGCAAAATGATCTTCAGCTTCAGTGCATCCTAGGAAGGCATGTTATTAACACCAATAACGTGCCTTCGTAGGATACATTAGATACTAGTAGACGACTTGAAAACTGAAAACAGTTGGGTCCTCACATACAAGAAAAGAAATATAAATGGCAATTTAGCTCACTTAATGATCTTTTCAAGGCCATCAATGTGAGCGTTATACTAAATGCTGTACCACAGACAATTCAACCAAATCCAATGCAACCAGACGAGCGAGATACGTTGCGTACCTAATGCCATTTCTATTGTGTGGTTATGGCCAAAATGGGCAATATTGCATAGAATGTCTACCCACGGGAGTGATATCACCATTTTGACGTCATTATGTGATCATAATCGTGCAACTAGGGACGTTTGCAGGATTTATTGCCTCTTCGTCTTTACTGAACACTAGATAAGAAAGTGATCAATTGTCTATTTATTTAGTATACATAGATTTACCGATTCAAAAAGTTTTATCCGGACAGTGTCTATGTTATTATTAAGACTTCAAAGTATTATTACATTAGGACACCGACGCATAATACTACACTAAATACTAATACGAGATGTAATATAAGCAATATAAGCTTTACTTTAGTACAACACGGTCGCATCAACTTTACTGATAACTAGTCCATAAAGCGATCGCATATTTATTAGGCGAGCGCGGAGGCGGAGGGAGGGAGAGGTGTTGACTTTTGTTATTGACGCGAACGTGTATAAAAAAGATGCAAACAACATGCATGCGGTGTAAATGATTGTATACCTAATGAATTTTCTCTTCAGAGAAATTAATTCTGCACTGTATTGTGTTATGACAGTACTTATTTAAACTACGCAAGAAAACAACAATCTGTTAAATTGTAACTGTAAATAAAGTGTTTTATGTTCATATTTTTTTTTATTTACATATTTCAGCTCACTTTCTTAAACTCCACTCAAGTCCTCACCATAAAGATAAAATTATATATCCCTATATATCCTGAATGGTCCTTCCTCACACAAGTACAGTCAGATACCGTAATATCAGACCAGACCCTTTACCTATGTCTACTCTACCTATGGTTCAGTAGTGAAAGCGTGACTAACAAAGAAACAAGCTTACTTTCGCATTTATAATATCACTAGCTTTCGCTCGCGGCTTCACTCGCATTAATATCAGCGAGCTCCGTGGCGCAGTGGTCAACACGTCTGCGACACGAGGGTGCCCGGGTTCGATCCCCGGCCAGGTCAAGATGGAAATTAATCTTTTTCAGATTGGCCTGTGTCTTGGATGTTTATCTATATATGTATTTGTTATAAAATAAAATATAGTATTGTTGAGTTAGTATCCCATAACACAAGTCTCGAAGTTACTTTGGGGCTAGCTCAATCTGTGTGATTTGTCAGTTTATAGTTATATTTATTTATTGACCGAGCGAGCGAAGCGAGCGAAGCGTCTCAGTGTCCACTGGCCCAAAATTCTTTTGTCCGTCTGTCTGTCTGTCTGTCTGTCTGTCTGTCTGTCTGTCTGTCTGTCTGTCTGTCTGTCTGTCTGTCTGTCTGTTCTCGCCTACAGGTCGCATTTCTTAACCGATTGTCATGAAATTTTGTAAGCAGGTTTGCACTATATATAGAATTTTTTTGTCGTACCAGTTTTTCGAAATTTTAAAAAAATGGCGGACATATGGGGGTCAGAAACTTAAAAAAACTTATAGCACAGCTATTTGAAAAAACATTCAAAAATGTCATTAGTCTTTTTGTTATTCTCATTTAGACGCAACTTTTTTGTCTGAACAAGTTTTTTATACGATAAACTTGAACGTGTTTATAGTCGGCAATTTGCCCAAAAGTTGTCTGAAATCGATTTTCTGTATATTTTTTTTGTATTAGTGCATTCAGTATGATGTCGTAAATACAAATCTATGGTATGATAAGTATGAATATGGTGCGTAGTAACTGTGACGTCGCCGACGTCAGAGAAAAAATGTTTATTTATATAAACATATTGTACCATGTGCAGTATCAAATAAAAGGGCTTTATGAGTAGATTACACAGAAATAAACTTTACCCATATTGCTCAAACCCACAGACTATATGTAGTACAAAAGTTAAATATAAATTGAAATGAAAGAAGTGGAAGTACGTGAAGAGGGAGAGGGAGTGAAATTGAACAATTTTCCCTAAGGAACATATATCAAAATATGAACAATATTTTTTGGCTTAAAGCATGATACTGCGAATTACTTTTATGATTGAAATGAAAACACTGAAAAAACATAGAATCCTGAAATAAAAATAAATAAAAAAGATTCACATGCTGTCCTGTGACTTAAACCTGGGCCTTATAGGTGCCGGCCTCTTCTTTACGTAAAATTCGCAGGTTTGTCTGCCATAGTAGTTGAAATTTGCGTCCTATTAAAATTTTGACCAATTGGTAACAACTATGAAACCGGGTACTTAAACTTTGCCTCCCATTCACCCATGCCAAGTTCGCTTTTCCTATATTTCCGATCTTGATGAGGATCACTCCAACTTAGTTAATGTGTACAAAAGCATACTAAACATGGTGCTCAAGGGCCGTGTTTCCATACAAGAGTAGTCCCCTGATTCCTCGCCGGATAGTACCAATAGAGCAATGATTTTGTACTAAAAAAATCCGTACGTTTAAATTTTTTCATAATTGAATTATTTAAAGAGATATGATCCTTTAAAAACATGAAAAATTGGTATGAATTTCCGTCGTGTTCAAACATCTAGAAAACAAATTTGGGCAATTATATAAGAAAAAGAAAACACAGAAACACAGCCATAGCGTATTTTAAATTTTTAATGTAAAAAGAAATTAAATCAGTTAAGTTTTGGAGAAGAAATCAGAGGACTACGAAGCGTTAATTTTGTGTACTTTATAAAGGTATGTATTTTTCGGCCGAGCTGCAGTTATCTTTATCGCACTCTGCGGGGTTTGTTTGGGCACGCGGCTCGACAGTAATAGATATTACATATACCTATTTTTTCAATTCTCTCTCGAGGTTAGTGTTTCCTCTTAAAAAAGGGTCTGGTCGGGTCTTCTGGTAAGAGGAATGTAGGTTTAAATTTCCGTTTCCTCTGGTACCTAATTAAGAGCAGCGGCGATTGGGAAATAGTTACTGAAGAAAATCATCCTTTAGTCAATTAGCATATCAGTAACAGATATATTTTAGAGCACTGGAGGGCAAATGTTGATGTTGGTTGTAAGGGCTCGCGAGGTCTACTGTTCTCGCAGAACCACTAGTTTATATAAACAGCACTTGTAGTATTGCGTATGTCGTTTTCCGTATACCAGACAGTGCATATCCGCGCGCCGTCCAGTGGGGCGTCCAAGATATCGTTGGAAGGTTGAAGATCGCCAAAGACCTGAAAGAGTTGGAAGTATCCGACTGGTCAGAGTTGGCACAGAATAGGGAAGAATAGTGCACTTTAATGTCGGAGGTCAAGATCCACTTCGGGTCGCTGAGTCAGCGAAGTAAGTAAGTAATACAACGCATATTCAAAATTTCAAGATTATCGGTTTAGTACGAGTTGTTACGGCGTGATAGCGTAATAAACAAATAAGTTCATCTTCAGATACCACAGGGCAGCTTGTGGCGAGCTGTTGGTGAGTAACGACACCACGAATCCGAGTGCTCCAGACAGCCTGAATGACAATAATATTGGTATTGAGCTTGGCGCAGACACCTCGTAGTTTTGTATATATGACTATATATTTGGTACATTCGGTACAAAATATTTTTAAAAATGACATTTATATAATTACAATATTTTGACATATTTTTTTTTATATATTCATATATTATTTTCTTAAACATATTTTTTTAAAATTCAATTTACAATGACTATAATAAGGACAATGTATACTCAGTCCACATGCCTAGTTTTTAAGATAAACTAAAATTGTAAGTTGACGTCGATTGGAGAAAATGCGCTGTGCAGTTTGTTGCCGCTTCTTCTGCACTCCGCTTTGGAAGCGGCATTAAACTTAGCCATAAGTAAATTACTGACGTCAACAATTCTCAGTTGAAAATATATGACAATTAATAAGTGTCCAAATGACCTATGTTAAATAAATGTTTTTGAATTTAAAAAAAAAAGCCAATCAGAGCCCTCGCCTCCGATGTGTTTAAGACCTTTTAATCTACTCAACGGATTTTAAATGCAGTTTTCACCAATAGATAGAGTGATTCAAGAGGAAGGTTTATATGTATAATTCATCATTTCGTGTGGGTGTCATGGTCAATCGACCATGCACACCCTGGTGTCAGAGTTATTCGGAACTGCCTTTCGGCCTTTGACATGGTTCCTTTAACGACTACCAGATGGCAGCCGGGACCAACGGCTACGTAACGTACCTTCCGAAGCACGGAATGAATGAATATTGCACCAAAAGGATACTCATAAAATAATTCATTATATATACAAATGAAGTACAAGAGGCAGCCTTATCGTTTAAAGCTTCAAATGATAATAAAGATGTCATCCCTTGAAGAGATGACATCTTTATTATCAGGTGATTCAAGCCTGCAATGTCCTAGCCAAACTGGAAACAACTAAACAAAGTATGCTTCCCGTAGGAATCGAACCCACGACCCTCGGGTCCCATACACGACGGCAGTTAAATATAACGGGTGGCGCAAAAGTAAAGACCCTATTTGGTTCAGCTATAACATTTTTTCTAAATTAGAAAACTAGATTTAGGTTTTTTTAAATGTATATTTGTGCCATTAAATTTCGTACCATTAGGATTTAAAGATGATGTCTTTTAAATGGTGACCTCCAGAGTTGATACACATTTGAGCCCTATTTATGACATTTTGCATAACTTGCCGTAACACTTCCTGCGATATGTTCGTTATTTCTTGACGAATGTTTTCTTTTAGAGCTGCGAGAGTCTGTGGCTTGTTCACATACACCCGAGATTTCAAAAAACCCCAAAGAAAGAAGTCTGGACTGGTCAGATCGGGTGATCTTGCAGGCCAAGGCAAATCGCCAAAACGAGAGATAACTATCACTGATGAATTATTCCGTAAGAACATTGACACAATTATTCCACGTTCTTGGGGAGTAAAACGGTCCATGTTTATTTTCAGTGTATTTTACATTTGTTCACTACACAATTTTCAAAAACAGAATGACAGAAAATGTCATATAAAAAAAATAAAAGTATTTTCTTTAGTGCCAGTACTTTTGCGCCACCCGTTATATGTATAATTAACTGCCCCGTATTAGTCTCTAAATTGCATCCGTAGAGCAGCAACTCTCATCTTTTGCCTTATGAGCCGAAAGCTACGTTGCCAGCTTTGGGTTCATAATGCAGATTATGACAGTTGCTGCTCTACAAAGGATTTTGAAATTATTTCTTAGATTAGTTCCGATCTCAGTGTAGTAGTAAGATCTAAATGTGCAAGCTCAAGATTTGCCAGCGCGCAATGGCGCCCAGCGTCTTGGGTGTCAAGTTAATGAACAAAATCTGTAACGAAAAAAATCAGCTTACGACCGGGAATTGCCGATGTAGTTCTAAAGGCTGATGAGACTAGGTTGGACACGTGTTACGTCGGTCAAACGACTCCTAAGCAAAGGCCAATTGGGCCGAAATCCAAAAGACGTCCTGGCATACCGAAAATTCGATGGTGAGATAAGCTTGACAAATTCATCCATGACTGGAAAACCCTGGCACAAGATCGGACCGAATGGTAAAATAAAATAGGAGGCCTACGTCTGTTTTGCCCAGCAGTAGGTCAGTTAATGGCTCAAAATGAAATTAATACATTTTATTCCTGACCGTATGGCCCTAGGCTATACGCCAGGTACAGCATTGGGCCATATAATGCCCCTTAACTACCGAACTGATCATCATAAAATTTTCCAGACACGGTATCTGGTATTCAGGGACGTATTTATCATCCCGAAAAACTGTTTCTGAGCTAGCGGAGCCGCGGGCGAAGCCTAGTCATAATATAATATATTTTTAATAATTACCGAAGCCTAAATGCTTTGTAATATTTTAGGTAATATTGACGCTTTACTGGTAAACTTACATTAATTGTACGTAGGATGTATTTTTTACTCTGTAATATGAATAATACGGAAAAATTTAACAGTCGGTATTTTTATTTTATTAGCAAATAATACATTTTTGTGATAAGCTTTTATTATAAACGATTCTACACTGTGTGTGTGTGTTTTCCAAGTCAAAACCTTGATTAGTTTAAGAGTTCCTATCTCCATCATCACACCAGCGCAACGATTCCATTATTATGGAATCGTTGCGCTGGTGTGATGATGGAGATACTGAGATGATGGGACAATATTTTGTATAATCATCCAATTTACACATGCACGCAAAATTTTTATCAGCTCAATCGGTAACCGGAAAGTGGACCAAATTTAACTTGCAAGATTTGATTACAGACCAAAAATATCGGACAGGTGAAACTAAGTTAAAGCTTGTAAAAGACAAAGAAAAGTTCTAGGGCTTTGACGCATCACAGCTAAAGATATGAGAGAGAGAGAGAGACATTTATATACAATTAAAACATTATGGAATCATTATGGAATCGTTGCGCTGGTGTGATGATGGAGATACTGAGATGATGGGACAATATTTTGTATAATCATCCAATTTACACATGCACGCAAAATTTTTATCAGCTCAATCGGTAACCGGAAAGTGGACCAAATTTAACTTGCAAGATTTGATTACAGACCAAAAATATCGGACAGGTGAAACTAAGTTAAAGCTTGTAAAAGACAAAGAAAAGTTCTAGGGCTTTGACGCATCACAGCTAAAGATATGAGAGAGAGAGAGAGACATTTATATACAATTAAAACCAGTATTTTCCCTCTGTCGCAGTTAATCGGCACAAATAAGTAAACAAAAATAAAGCTAGATCAGTCCGCCAAATACTTTTTGTGTCTTGACATTTTAGATTATAATAAATTCCATCCTCCTTGACCTTACAACTAGATGCTGCATTTTTGTAGCCTCTCGAATCCTCCATACTAATCAATGACATGCATTTTTTTATTTATTTTACTTCCTTCCCTAAGATTTAACACTGACTATCTTATAGTTGTTCGATGAATCGGTTAAGCATCTAAAACTCTATGCGTGGTTTTCAGGGAAATTGCTATTAAGTTTCTACATTCTGACGTAATAACGTCTAAAACTCGATAAACGCCGGCTGCATGAAAAAATTAGACGTTCCATGTCGATTTTGACGCTGTATACCGAAGGATATGGTCATAGGATACCGAAATCTAATTCAATATCTTAAACAGAAATGCCGCCGTGAATGACAATTTTTAGGATTCCGTACCCAAAGGGTAAAAAGGGGACGCCATTAATATGGCTCCGTTGTCCGTCCGTTTGTCTATCCGTATGTCACCAGGCTGTTTCTCATGAACCATGATAGTTAGACAGTTAAAATTTTCACAGATGATGTATTTCTGTTGCCGCTATAACAACAAATACTAAAAAACAGAATAAAGGAATTATTAAATAGGGCTCCCACACAAAAAACGTGAATTTTTTTAACGGCATATTCATATTGTTAACGGCAATAGGTAGATGCTTGAAATAGGCACAGAATATTGAGTTAAATGTATATTCACTTTAAAAATAAATATTTTTTTTTTTACTAAATATTGAATTAGGCATTTGTCTCCCATCTCACCTGATGGTAAGTGACGATAAAATAGATTAATATTAAAAATAATAATTAAAATAGATCAATATTTAAGGGGGGGGGGGGGGGGGGGAGGTTTATTTATTTTAAACGTCGAGGGTACATTTACATGCTGTATAACTTACACAAAGGGACCAAATTCGAAATATAAAAAAAAAGGTGATGGCTCATTTTGTATGTGGGGTTGATATTTTTTTGTATTTAGATGTATGTCACCTGGGGCAAGCTGTTTATTTTATGGGCTGATCATGTTCCTTAAGTATTGTTACCCCCATTTATTACACGTTGTATATCGTAATAATTTCCATATTCGATATTAGTTGACTGACAGACTCTACGTTTATACATACATAGTATCACGTCTTTATCCCTTACGGGGTAGAAAGAGCCTAAGGCCACAAGACCGAAAGGCGACGTTTAGCATATTGATGGGCTTAAAGATGGAATACTGAATCAAAATAGTGATAGGTTGCTAGCCGCACCGCCTATTTACATGATTCCTTAGTTTTGCGCCTATTCCCTGGGCCGGTTTCTATGGCCTGCGCAGGAAGAGAAGCAGCTGGTACATTCTACGTTTTTTCTTTTCTCCGAGACCAGTATTGAAGAGTTTATTATAATTTTAATTATTTCATAACTAAAAATAATGATTATTATTTACCTATCATTTATACGTGTGGAGATTTTTTAGTTCGGACATACAGGTAAATTCCTCAATGAATAAATTTTACTTGGCAACCGCAAAGTTCACTAGACGAGCGACTTTTCTGGAATGTCACCTAATTCATAAGAAACGTGTTTAAGATGGTCGTCGTGTATTTTTACATTCGGCAAGAACCTAACGTTGGGTATAGTTAACTCGTACAGTTAAAGTACCTAAGCTCCTAACTAACAAAAAATTCCCAACTAAGTATCCTACCTAACTAATATTATAAATGCGAAAGTGAGTTTGTTTGTTTGTTTTTTTACGCTTTCACGTGGTAACTACTGAACCGATCATCATAAAAAATATTGCATACACGTTATCTGGGGTACGAAGACATAAGGTTACATTTTATCCCAGTAAAAAGTACTGTACCCGAGGGATTGAAATTGACGCGGGCGGAGCCGCGGGCGAAAGCTATACTATACATATATGAATAAAAAGAAAAATAAAAAAAGATTTATACTAATATTATAAAGCTGAAGAGTTTGTTTGTTTGAACGCGCTAATCTCAGTAAAACCAGTAGTTCCTGAACTACTGGTTTTACATCACGCTGCGACCAATAGGAGCGAAGCATCAATAAAAAATGTTTTGAAAACGGGGGAAAATTATTCATCTATACTAATAAAAAAAAACTAATTAATCATAATAACAGTAATTGCCGCGGACGAAGTCTAGTACAAAAATAAAGCTCTAAAAATTTTTTTAAGTTATTTGAAACAAAATTGTATTAATTTTCGCAACCCTCTATATTGTAAACTTTTGAACCAATTTCGATCAAATATAGCTAAGAACAATGTCGATATAATTACCTTTCAAACAAAAAAAAACACTACATCAAAATCAGCCGTTAGGGAGCTACACACAGACAAACACACAAACAAATACAAATAAACACGTTCAACTTATAGGTACTCAAGGAGGGTTGGTGTCAGGCAGGCAATTGAATATAAATTGCTTAATCAAATTACTGCATGTATGTTGTCATAATAGCGGTCCCCAGGCTTCGACACACCACAGTTGAGAAAACGGTTAGGTGAGTAGGAAATAGGGTAATTTGTGCATTTATATATAAATACATATGATACAACGTGATTTTGAACCCCCTAGCTTTATT
The DNA here is from genome assembly GCA_947532085.1 of Elegia similella. Taxonomy (NCBI): domain Eukaryota; kingdom Metazoa; phylum Arthropoda; class Insecta; order Lepidoptera; family Pyralidae; genus Elegia; species Elegia similella. Next base: position 9,844,791 of record OX383933.1, read on the forward strand.
GAAATCTCAGAATCAGAATCCCTAATGAACTATAGAACTGCAAGATAAAGCTGAAAAAAAAAAAAATAAGGTTTCCCATACAAAGTCGCCGATCAGCTGGACGAATTTCTATGGAAAGTCAATTTTTTTATGGTTTTTCCCTTTTTTTCTTGAAATTCTGTATTCCATTAGGGATTCTGATTCCAAGATTTCAATATAGCTAGCTATGATGATGAATATAGCTAGGGGGTTCAAAATCACGCTATATAAGTAAAAGCCATGAAGAAACCTATAAGAAATAAAATACATAGTATTAAGTCTTTTTCCCTTGCCAGAGCCTAGGTCTTTAAGACCTAAAGGCCACGTTTAGCATGTTGTTGGGCATTAGCTGGAAAACGGAATCAAAATAGTGATGGATTGCTCGCCGCATCGCCTATTAAAATGATTCCTCAGATTTTACTCATTCCCTCGATCGGCTTTTACGATCTGCCCGGGAAGAGAAGCAGCTGGTACATTCTACGTTTTTTCTTTTCCCCCAGACCAGCGTGGAAGAGTAAAATATGGGGAAAAATTCCACGTGAGCAAGTTTTGAACCTGTCTTTGTACGACCTATGTTCTGCCACACCCCATTCCCTTTACAACTTAATGCTTGCGTTACCTAACAGAACTATCAAATACCCCACTTTTACTCATTTTACAATGAATTTGAAAATCAACTAATTATGTTTCCTACATATTAGTTGATTTTCAAATTCCTTGTATTCATTCAGTCCGTAGAATATTTTTGAGCTAGAGTCTTATCGGTGCCACTGTGTACAAAGCAACATACATAATGGCATTTTTGTACAGGAATAATATAATTTGCCATTGTCTTTTCCATTTTACAAACAAGTTTTTTTTTTATGTTAGACGGCGGCAAACGAGCAAGCGAGTCACATGATGGTAAGCGATCAACGCTGCCCATGGACAACTGCAACACAAGGGTGTGACAGAAGCATTGCCGGCCTTTCAAGGAGTTGGGGAGAGGACATTGGGAGTAGGGAAAAATGGGGGACATGGGGAAGGGGGTGAAAGGACGGGCCTCCGGCCCTCTCACTCACCGATTGAAGCTTCTACTCAAACGTCGATTTTCTGTGAGAGTGTGGTACTTCCCCGGAAGAGCCGGCCCATGCAAGTTACTAGCGAAATGAATTTTGCCGGTAGCGTGGCTCTACCACAACAAAATCGTGAACAACTCAATAGTGTGCAGGTTGTTAAATGAAAATGACCGTACTTGAGTTCGATTTCGGTACAAACACAAAGGTACCATCGGCCTTGGCGGTATTCGAACCGGGGACCCTTCGCTTATAGGTCCATTTCTTCAATGAAAGGCATTAGATAAAAAAAGAATTAGAACGTGTTACTTAATGTATTCTAATTTTCCCTTTCCATCGTCATTCAAAGAAGTACCATTCAACCTTGAAGATGGAACAGGTCCATCCCAACCTGACGTTTACTGTGAATAAATTATCAAAATGTTACATTTGATAGATAATAAAAGCAACTGATAATGTCGTGGCAAAGAATAAAAATATAGAATGGACATTGAAAATATTCATCATCATCATCATTCATCATCAGCTGTCAGAAGTCCACTGCTGGACAAAGGCCCTAGGATTCTTCGGTCTGTTGTAACTTAACAATAATAATTAAAAAATAATATGTTTGCAAACAAAAAAACGTGTTGTAAGTCATTTTTCGTAGTTAAATATTGTATGGTGGTACAGAACCCATCATTTGCGATATTGACTCGCACTTCGCCAGTTTTTATAATGCTCTTAAACTTTAATTCTTTAATTGTAAAAAAGCAAAATGAAAACAGCTACAGAAAGCACATCACAGCAACTTGCAAAAAAACCGGCCAAGTGCGAGTCGGACTCGCGCACGAAAGGTTCCGTACCGTTATCTATAAAAAGGTTCCGTACCGTTATTTATAAAAACGGCAAAAAATCATGCCTCCTGTATGGGAGCTCCCCTTTAATATTAATTTTATTTAATTATTTATTTTTAAAGTGAATTTATAACCAAATATTCTGTGAATATTTCGAGCATCTACATATCTATTGCCGTTATCAATGTCAAGTAGAAACTAGCAAAAAAAAAACAAGTTTATCGTATGGGAGCCCCCTTACATATTAATTTTATTCCAGTTTTTGTATTTGTTATTATAGCGGCAACAGAAATACATCATTCAGGTTGATATCGATCGACTATCATTAACATTGCCCCATCCTATAATAGCCAATAAAAATAGAATATTTTTATATCATATAGGAAAATAAAATCAAATACACCTAGGAAGTCATCTTTGTGAAGATGATGTAATATGCCTATAGTGTGTTGTGGCATTGTGATTTTTAATAAGTTAAATATTTTATAGAAATTTACATAACCAATCGATTGATTGGTATTATAAGCTATAAGAATGACAGCTCAGAGTTATATTTAATATACATTTTTGTCTCAGAGGTCGATATTGTGTGAAATTTAAAAATAAGTTTTTCCTGTTCGTGATTTCTGTATACAAAGTCAATGTGAATAGGTGGTCTGAATAAAATAGGCCGAAAGAAAGTCAAAGTTTTGAATGAACAACTATCATTATTGGACCAACAGGTTCCCTATATGTTTCGAAGTTTGTTGATGCGAGTTTCACACAATTAGTGGTCATCATCATCTGTCATCATCTGTTCTCGCCGTGTGGTATCCGGCAGAGTAGAATAGGACCACTCCAAGTCCCGTGGATGTCGTAGAAGGCGACTTAGGAAATACAAGCTAAACAAAGCTTATAAATATCTATGAGACCTCTCCAACCCGTCTGGCCAGCGTGGAGAGTGTAGGCCAAGTCCTCTGGCTGCTCTGGCCAAGTATGGCTCTAGTAGTACAGAGAGGGTCTCGCTCCTGTAGTGGAGACTAAAAAGACCTGATGATGATCATCTGTTCGTGTAGGTGACGCGGTCAATCGACCATGCACACCCTGGTGTCAGAGCTTTTCTTAACCGCCTCTTGGCCTCTGACGTGGTTCTTTTTACGACTATAGCAGCCAGGACCAAGGCAAATAGTGGTACGATGGTTTACGCCATCACTGGTGCTATGTAATATTTGTGTTAAACACCCCATTATGTCAAACTCTACAAGTTTCTCAAGATGATTTTTTGCATTGACAATGCTTTTCTGATATATATTTATTATGTAATAAGAGCGTTCACCTATGACTCGTTAGTTCGGTTATCCAGAGTAATCAAGGAAATAATATTTTTCATATATACATACACACATAGTATTACGTCTTCCTCCATTGCTGGGTAGACAGAGCCTAGGTCTATAAAACCTGAAGGCTATGTTTAGCATGTTGGTGGGCATTAGGTGGAAAACAGAATCAAAATAGTGATGGGTTGCTAGCCGCATCGTCTATTAACATGATTCCTCAGATTTTACCCATTCCCAATTGGCTTTTACAATCTGCACGGGAAGAGAAGTAGCTGGTACATTCTACGTTTTTTCTTTTCTTCCAGACCAGCATGGAAAAATATAATTTTAATATTGGATACAAACTTCTTGTGTTAGCTAGGTAGTAATGTTCAATCCGGTGATCGAGCCATGAAGTCTTGACGAGTTCTCCATCATCAGCACAATAATGTAATTGACATGCGAATCACTCTTGTGTATAAAGTTTCAGCTCTATTAGATACCGAGAAGGCGGTCAAATTTTACTTGCAAGAATTTATTATCAACATAAATTAACCGGGGCAGGTGAAACTAAATAAAAACTTGTATAAAATCTGTTAAGATGTAGGTAATAAAATTTATTTCACAGAACAGATGATTATTTGGATTTACGCGTTTTATGTTCTTATTTGTATACTATTTCGTTGCTGATTTTTATATACGTCAAAATCCTTCAATAATTGATGTCTCAAATTCCTGCGCTGACTCGTCTATTTATTGAATACTCTGTGACAAAACTACAAGACAAGTCGGTTGGGTCCAGAAAAAGTAGTATTATTCTCACATAGTATATAAAGACCGATAATAAACCTCAGAGACCAGACTGTTACAGGCTCCAGACACAAAATGGTAAGTAAGTATCATTTGTTATAAGTACATAAAGTGAAGTGAAAAATTGTGTACTTACCAAAATAGTAGATATACAGTATACACAATTATAAACAGTGAAATAATCAGGTTAATTAAACCTTATGTATAATTTATGAAAAGAATGTAGGAAACTTTGGATGGTAGATAATAGCGGAATGCGGTATCAAGAAAACACACCGGCTAAGTGCGAGTCGGACTCGCGCAAGAAGGGTTCCGTACCATGATATATAATAAGTTTAAAATTATTAAAAATATTTTATTATGCTGTGCAGGCGGATCTGCTACAGTTTTAAGCCATGACGTAATTCAATAATTTTCATCATTCTTAAGGTTCCGTAGTAAACAAGTAACCCTTGTAACTTAAAATTTTTGCTTTTCGCAATTTTTTTCTTCGTACCAATTTTCAAGATTCTTAGTTTATGGGAAATACCCTGAAGGTTTTGATTCCTACACTTCCCGGGAGTCACTAACTGAGGAACACGCAATACGCTTTCTACTTCTGTCCTTTGCGTTAACACCATTATCTTCTTATTATAAAGAGAACTAACCATAAACCTGGTATAAACCATTAACCGACCAAATTAAGTCAACACTTATCACTTTGACGTTTTCTCTATTGTCATAGTAAATTTGTTTTAGGCGGATAATGGCTTAAACCAGGTACCAAAGTAAGTCTTCATTTTATTATAAGACGGAGGGTCTTAAGATAAATATTTACTTTCATTATTCCAGAAATCCTTCATCGTACTCGCCGTCGCGTTCGCCGTCGCCCACGCAGACGTGTCTCACATCGCGCGCACTGCTGAAGCTGCCGCCGAAGTTCTGCGGTCTGGCTTCGACGTCAGTCCTGAGGGCGGCTACCATTACGAGTATGAAACATCCAACGGCATCGCCGCTCAAGTCCAGGGTGTTGTGAAGAACGCTAACTCTGTAAGTAGACCTTTATTGTATCGGAATAAAGAAGTGGAAGCAATTAGCCAGTTGAGCGAGATACAGAGGAATAGTTAATCGTTACGGCTAGCAACCCATGACTATTTTGATTCCTTTTTCGCGAATACGCTCACTTACACGCTAAACGCGGCCTTTGGGTTTTATGGTTCTAGGCTCTGTCTACCCCGTAAGGGACAGAGACGTCATAAAATATAAATATTGTATAAATCTAACATTTATGAATAATATAAACCTACTTAAAAAACTACTTATAAATAAACCTAACTATATTCATACTAAAATATCCTTAAATATAAAAGAATAACAAACTAAAAATTTAAATTAAGGTGTTGCCCGTGTGGCAAAGTGCCAAGAATACTAGCTGCATTCCCCCGCTGAATAGCAATTGCAATTCTTTGCGCGAGGAAAGAGCCTGCCCTCTTGTCACCAGCGGCGTCGATAAGCTTGGGCGCTAACCCCTTTCGACTTAGTTTCTTAATATTGTATAAGGGGTGACTCAGCCCGTCAGTATGAACAACTTCACCTAAGGGACTAATGCTATGTACTAAAAAAAATGGCTGTCTGTAAATTTAGTTTACGGATGACAATTTTACGTGATATCTGTGGAAGAGAGATAGATGTATCACAAGCCGAACGCTTAAGCCGCTCGGACCTCCATTGTTCCGCGCTCTCGCTTGCACGTGGAACGTGACACTTTTTCGTGCGTGCAGTCGGCGTTTATCGATTTATAAGACGTTATCGTGTCACAAATCGAAAATAACACGTCTTTTTAGGCCAGTCGTGGAAAAAGGAAGTGTCGCCATTATCTCTTCGAAATAACTCTTCGTCTCAAGGACGTGACACCGAACGACCTATGGACGTGACATTTGAGATTATAAATATGTATGCTAAAGTACATTATAATATTCAAATTATTTCGGCTTTGATAAGTTAGTCAAAACCTCCGTATCAGGCGCCTTCAGCATGTTAAAATTATCTTTTGCAAGCTGTCGCCCGCGACTCCACTCACGTTAATGTCGATCGGAAGATTTCTTTTTCCGGGATGAAAGGTAGCTATAACGTTTTGACGTGACTGAGTAACGAACATACATACATAGTCTTAAACATTCGCGTTTATAATATTGGTACAGATACTAAGTATAAAACAGGCGTAGTGCAAGTCATATTAACATCTACAATTAGGGTACCGTATCATAATAATAAACTACAACAACCACGCTTCTTGTATGGAAACCATGATGTATAAGTACGCATGATTATATAAATACCATAATATATAACAACCTATAGCCGTGTGGTTTCCAGCAGAGTAGAATAGGGCCACTCCAAGTCTTCCCATGGATGTCGTAAGAGGCGACTTAGGAAATACAAGCTAAACAAAGCTCATAAACATCAATGAGACCTCTCCAACCCATCTGGCCAGGGAGGAGAGTGTAGGTCAAATCCTCTGTCTGCTCTTGCCAAGTATGGTATATCCGGCAGTACAGGGTCATGCTCCTGCAGTGGAGACTATAAAAACCTGATGATGATGTTGATGAATATATAACCAATGAAATATATACAGGACGCATGTATTTCATTCTACTTCAGGTTCTTGTGAGATAAATAGATAGATAGATAATATCTTTATTCACCATCGAAAACACACAATTCACATTGATATAATATGAAGTTAACCTATAAGGAACTTATATAATTATATATGCAAGATAATCACATAAAGAAATAAGAAAGTGTTTCTAGATATAACAGAGGTAACTATGTAGCGTGCAGTGTGGTTGTACTGTGAATATTTCTACACTATGTGCTCGACAGTGAAAGGGTCCTGACTCAGCATATTGTCACAGACGAACTAGTCGAGCTGCGACGCTGATAATTCTGCCAGAACCAAGAGTGAGGCCGGACAAGCAACACGAATTTCAGAGAAGAAGGTGTACTTGATTATTAATGTTATATAAATATACAACTCAGTTACCCACAAAACGCTCACATTAATGTTAAGATAATCTCACCTCACCATTAATAATTATTACATATAGGTCGGTTGACTAAATGCAATTGTATTGTAACTCAAGACACAAATAGTAAAGCAAGTTTACTTCGTTAAATTATGGTTTTTTCATATGTATGTATATTATCAGTATATTTTAAGGGTAATAATAGTAAGTGTATGTTCATTTATTTCCTCACAGGGTCAGATGTTACATGTTAGCTACCAAAAGTGCATTGGCAAATAGATGTTTAAATGAAAAGAGTGACTTAAGGTTACGAATGGGAGGTGGAATATTGTTCCAGATTTTGGTAGCATTATATTTAAAACTACTGCGAAAAGCAGCTGTTCTATGTCGAGGCACGATGAGTGGAGGGACAGTAACACGCAGTCCACCGCATCCTCTCGGATTCCGCCATTTTAATTTGTTGAATAGATATAAAGGACACCGAGACCTAATAATACCAAACAATAGGATCGCCATGTACAGATTCTGTCTATCGCGCATCTTCAAAATTTTGGAAGCGTATAAGAAAGGAGTAACACTGGTGCGAGGGGGAATTTTAAAGCAGTACCTCGCACATGCATTCTGCACTCGCTGAATTAATTTTTGTGACCTTGCTAAGAGACAAGGACCGTAAACAGTTATACAGTAATTTAGCTTAGACAATACTAAAGCATCACAGAGGGAAATACGCAGATCAAGGGTTATGAAATCTCGAATCCTATAGAGTACTTTTAATCTATAAAAACAGTTACGCACTGTCTCAGTTACATAATTTTCAAAATGAAGCCTACCATCCATTAAAACTCCGAGGTTTCTGGCCTCTTCCACTCGATTAACGTGTGTTCCCTTGATTTTGATACTCGGGTGCCGCATAATAACCTTTGCTATTTGTTTCTGTGAACCAAGAACCATGTATTTAGTTTTTGAAGGATTCAAAACTAAACAGTTTTGTTTCAGACCATGCTACAACACCTTCCAGGTCCCTATTTAAATTTGCGATGGCAGTATCAAACTCATTATCACTAAATGAAATGTACATTTGCAGATCATCAGCATATAGTTGATATTTGCATGTTTTTATGTTGTCCGGAAGATCAGCCGTGTACAAAATAAACAACAAAGGTCCTAGTATCGACCCTTGAGGTACTCCCCTAGTCACAGGACTAATTTTAGATTTAAGTGTAGTGCCGTTACTAATAGGAATTTGAACCTGCTGTGAGCGACCACAGAGGTACGAGCTAAACCACTTGACCGTTGATGGATGAAAACCATAAAAGGACATCTTGGACAGAAGCAGTGAGATATTGATACAATCGAAAGCCCGCGAGTAATCGAGTAAGACAAGAAGAGTAGCTTCACCCTTGTCTTGACTGGTAAGGACATTGTCTACTACGTCTATCAATGCGGTAGCTGTACTGCGTCCCCTTCTGAATCCTGATTGTTGGTCAGGAAGGATGCCACAAGATTCACAGAATTTATACAATTGTAGGTATATAACTTTTTCCATAATTTTAGATAAGTAACAAAGCAGACTAATAGGGCGCAGGTCATTTAGATTCTGAGCACTGTTCACTTTGGGTATAGGTCGAACTATAGCAGTCTTCCACAGATCAGGAAAGGTGTTAGATGATATTGATAGATTAATGATCTGAGTAATCAAGGGCAATGTGAAAGGCATAGTTAATAGCGTCAAATCGAAGTGTTTTTAGCATCATCTGTTTCTTTTAATATTTTTAGTGTGTCAAAAGACGGGGAATTTGTATGATTATTCTGTACGGCTGGCTAGCTACCGTTGCCTTCCCTATAATTTCTTCTTCTTCTTTTACCTAATCAAACTTCTTCATGCGGGGTCGGCACAGTATGTAAGTCTTGCCTTTGGTACCTATATAAAGGAAAAAATACCTTAAAACTATTTATCATGTGTAATTTGACGTTTTGGCAATAAATTAACAGCACCTTCGACAGAATCTAGTAAGACGCCATTAAAAACACGTTCCGTGTCCCCACACACCCTCTATTTTTTTTTCTTTTTAATATTTAATGTTTATGATCAATCCGCGCGAGAAGAGGAGTAGGAATACTTACAGGATCAATTTCCAAAAGCCACGTTTAGCGTATTGGTGGGTGTACTGGTTATTAAATAATGATAAGTTGCTTGCGAAGCTGCTTGGTCAAGGGTGTCATCCTCAAGGTATAGCTTTGGGTACGCACGCCCGACCTCCCGAGCTGCTACTTGGTTTTCTTCCATTTATCTGAGTGATTAGTTTCTAAATATCTGCATTCCATTCCGAAATCAAACAAATTCCTATTCTTCCCCAGCTCAAAAATGCTTCTGATGGGCAGTAGCGTCGGAAGCCCAAGAAACCAAAGAAACTGAGTATGACAATATCTTCCCAAGGAACGAAAAATCCTTATGAAGGTATTTATCCAGCATTAGATTTCTTACAGCTGGAATGATGAATGATGAGTTACTAGCCGCAATAGATTCTTCCATGCTGATTGGGTCAAAGTCAAAGTCAAAGTCAAAGATTTTTATTCAAAATTGGATACATGTATCTCTTTTTGAACGTCATATTTTTATATCTTATATATTTTTTAATATATGCAAAATTGAAATACTACTAGCGTTTCGGAACGACCACTGGTGAGAAGAATACGCCGAAAGAAACTCAATCCAGACTTGGTCCCTACGTGCCTGAAGGGCTATGAATACATTGTTAACATTAAACACAATTTTTCATACTATAGATTAAATTGTAAACATTAAATAAATTTCCACGCATTTTTATCAGTTATATAATCAGTACGTACGGTCGTAGTATTTAGTAAAAAGATTAAAAAAATTCTTTACCATTTATTAATTTCTTGCCTTATAATTTCAGGACAACCCAGCCCTTGAAGTCAAAGGACAAGCGAGCTGGAGCGCCCCTGACGGCACGCCCGTCGAACTGACCTACGTCGCTAACGAAGACGGATACCAACCTTCGGTAAGACAGAAAAAGATCTAAAAAGGAAATTGTATAATTACAACAATTAAAAAAAACCTTGGGTTTTTGCGCGAACCTAACCATACCAACTAGATACGAGAGAAGATAAGATAGAATACAGAATTACAAATGTCAAAACAAAAAATATTTCAGACTGCTCATAGAAATTCGATCAGCTGATCGGTGAATTTGTATGGGTATCTATCTACGAGTATGTTTTTCGTTTTTTACTTAAGATTTTGTGTTTTGTTAGCGATCCTCATTCCAAGAGCAACACAGAGGATTCAGAATAATATTTAGAATATAATTATTAAATAGTTTTAATATGGAAGTATAGATATAATTTCGCAATCTAGTTAAGACGAGGCCTCAAATGTTTGGTACCATCGCTCGGCAAAGGCGTACGCAGACTAATCAAGTGCGCGCAAGGGATAGCGCTTGGCGGTTTAGCCCGTGAATGATGAGATAGGAGATAGTCTCGAGTCGCTCAAAGAAAAAAACGTAAGCGCCAAATTCGTTATTTCTATTTTATATAAAATCAGACCGGTTAATTGTATTTTCATATTTACATTTTGATGCATTACTAATAACCTATCTTTTAGTCTAAAAATCATTATTTCATTCGTCGCATTTGAGCTACAATAACAAAAACTCTACGAACGAAGACCATTTTTCAAAAAATATTTCTATCGAGAAAATTTTATCAAAACCTGTTTTCATCTTACATATTTGGAGATGAAATAGTCAAAAATTATATTACTTAGATTTGAAACTCCTAATTTAAGTATTTTGCGAGATAAATAAGGTTCAGAACGACCTTATTTACAGTGGTATCGCCTTAAGGTTTAATTTTCATAAGGTACGATGTTCAGAATAAAATAAAACTATGTCAAAGAGTTAAAATTATAACCAGGTATAACATCAGATTACCCGAGGGAAATCTTAGTCCGATTTCAACTCGCAAGAAATGTAATTATCCTGGAAAATTTAATTTGTAACTGATATGGTTCTGGATTGATTATGACTTAATTGTTGTGTTCGAAGTTATCCTAGATCTATTTTTATGTGTATATATTTTGCATTCACAATGCTATTTTATATAGGTACTCTTATTAAATTAGGAAATAAAATTCAAACAGGCGGGATTATACCCTTAAGTGTATGTACGACTTACATAATAAGTCGTACATAGACTTACATAATAGGTCGCAGGTTCAAATCGCACCCGCTTGAAATTTTCTCCTAATTTTATAAGATTATATCCTAGATCTAATTTAAGATTTATTAACTGATTCCATTCGCATATCCTTTGGGAATTTACACCCATATTATTATATCTTTACCCCTTACGGGACAGACAGAGCCAATGGCCTTTAGACCAAATGGACACGATTAGCGTGTTAGTAGGTGTATAGTGGATAGAGCTAGCCGCTTCATCGCCTATTGACATGCTTCCTTAGACTTTCTAGTCTAGTCCTGTGGTCTAGTCCGTTGGCCGGCTTTTACGGTCTGCGCGGGAAGAGAAGCAGCTGGTACATTTTACGTTATTTCTTTTCTCACATACCGACATGGTACGTAACTCGAATGATAATGTAATATTATGGTACCATAGACTTGATCTGATGATGAAGTCTGAAAGTTGCTATAGGTATTTCTAAACTAAAGAGGGGCTCATTTAATGATGACTAGCGATCCGGACCCCGGCTTCACGCGGGTAAAATGTGACCACTGTACGTATATTAAAAAAAACTGCATCAAAATCCGTTGCAAAGTTTTAAAGATCCAAACATACATAGGGACAGCCATACAGCGGGAAGCGACTTTGATTTATACTATGTAGTGCAGATTGTATCAAAAATGAAATCATTAAAAAACTGAAAAGATGCCCGTCCTTTTTTTGACTGATCTTACCTTTCATCTCTTCATACCGACAGATGTTTAAAATTGATTTCTTTTTCAGGGTAACATCCTCCCCGTCGCCCCACCGACCCCTGAAGCCATCCTCCGTAGCCTGGAGTACATCGCGGCTCACCCACCCCCAGTAGAGCGTGGAGTTAACCCCGTACCTGTCCAGCAAGCCAACTTCGGCAGGAACTTCGGATAAACCAACAACCAGAGCATAGTACAAACCACTGCCATATTAAGTTTTAAGAATAAATGTGTGATCAACAATTTTCTGTTCTTTATCTTCCTAAATAAATAAATATATAGGGACAAATCACACAGATAAAACGATCTTTTTCAGATTGACCTGGGTCATTATCGTCAACCTATACTAGTCCACAGCTGGACATAGGTCTATCCCATGGCACGCCACTGAGCTCGGTCTTGAGCTTTTCTTTTCCAATGACTGCCAGCAACCTTCTGTATATCGTCGCTCCATCTAGCCCTCTGACCTGGGTCTTGGATGGTCCTGGGTCTATAAAACGTAGTATCGTTGAGTTAGTATCCTACGACACAAGTTCACAACTTACTGTGGGGCTAGCTCAATTTGTATGATATATCCATATATATTTATTCAATTAGATTGCGCTAGCCCCACTGTAAGTTGTAAACTTGTGTTCATCATCATCATCATACAGCCACAACAAGTCCACTGCTGGACATGGGCCTCTCCCAATGGTTGTTCGTTCCATGGGAGGATATTGCCACGCTTGGCAGGCGGGTTGGCGAGCGCAGTTTCTTTGGTTTCTTGTGCTTCCGATGCTGCTGCCCATCGCGAGCATTTTGAAGCCGGGGAAGGATAGGAATTTGTTGGATTTGCGAAAGGAATAAAAGGTATTGGGATACTACTCACTCGATGAATGGGGGGAAAGCAAGTAGCAGCTCGGGAGGCCGGGCGCGCGTACCTGATGCCCATACCTGCCTGCAACCAGCAGATAGGCAGTTGAGGATGACACCCCTAACCAACTTGTGTTGTGGGATACTAACTCAACAATTACTTGACTTTATAATAGACTAGCTTTCGCCCGCGGCTCCGCCCGCATCAATGTCGATCCCTCGGGAATAGTACTTTTTCCCGGGATAAAAGGTAGCCTTCGCCAGGTAGTCCTTCTCCGTACCCTCTGGGGTACGGAGAAGGACATAGGCTACCTTGTATGCAACTTGAACTTGTATGCAAAATTTCATGATGATCGGTTCAGTAGTTACGGCGTGAAAGCGTAACAAACAAACAAACAAACTCACTTTCGCATTTATAATATTAGTAAGGATACATATGAAAATGATCGTTTTTTATCTTGACTTGACCGGAGATCGAACCCGGGATACTGCGGTTCAAAGGCATTGGTAGCACTAGACCCACAGAGGTCATCGTAGTCTTTCTGTTAGCACAGTCGGCGCCAAGACAATCTGTTTTGTTTTGAGTTATCGGACTATACCTACACCGTGAAATTTAACCAACGCGATTTCTGTGAAGGAGTGATTCGGCCTGTCAAAATGAACAACTTTTCATACATATAAGACCAATGCTAAAAATTAAAAAAAAAATCCATTTTCATACAAAAGTGTTCGGCCGGCCCGGCAATTAGTATAAAAATCTATACTAATATTATAAAGCTGAATAGTTTGTTTGTTTGTTTGAACGCGCTAATCTCAGGAACTACTGGTCCAAATTGGAAAATTCTTTTTGTGTTGGATAGTCCATTTATTGAGGAAAGCATCACGCTACGACCAATAAGAGCGGAGCATCAATAAAAAATGATTTGAAAACGGAGAAAAATTATTCATCTATACTAATTAATAATAATAACAGAAATTAACAGCTAGTGACAAATATATGAGAAAAATTATCAGATAATTATGTGTGTAAAACTCACGTACCAAAATTTTTTGCAAATCGAACAAACGTTAGTTTTCGATAAAATCGTGAATTTGATGATTGGAATAGCAATCTATACTAATATTATAAGGCTGAAGGGTTTGTTTCTTTAATTGTTTGAACGCGTTATATGATCAAATGGGAAAATTATTTTTGTGTTGGATAGTTCATTTATTGAGGAAGGCTTTAGGCTATAAAACATCACGCCGCGACCAATAGGAGCGAAGCATCAATAAAAAATGTTTTGAAAACGAGGGAAAATTATTGATAGTTGAAGACATCCGACGCGTGCGATGTGTGAACGGTACAAGTTACCCAAAAGTTTGTATTAAAAAAATATTCCTCTTTAAACGAACTAAAAATAAGTCCGCGACAGTACAATAACAGAAATTGCCGCGGACGAAGTCGCGGGCAACAGCTAGTAATTAATATAGTAGAAGCGAGTCAAAAGAAGAGCAACAGGTTACATAACGTCACCTCACATCTCGTGAACGCAATCATTTAGATTCATGGCAAACAGGTACATTATCATTTTGGTGTTATTTCTGACATTGACCGAGAGCAGTATGTGCATCAATTTAGAGCGATTATGCATCACTCTTAATTCGGGGTCAACTTAGGAACGTGTAATTTAAATTACTTATACTAGCCTACAAGCTGACTACAGTCAATGTCGATCCCTCGGGAACAGGACTTTTCCCGGGATAGAATACCCTATGTCCTTTTCCGTACTACAGATAACGTGCATGCGTGAAAGCGAAACAAACAAACAAATAAACCCACATTTGCATTAATGATTTTAGTTAGGATTTATACTAAATTAAAAATTATTGATTAGTTTAATTCAACTTAATATTAATCATAATTAATAAAAATATAAAAAAAATAATTATAAATAGCTTACAAATAAAAATCTTTTTCCAACGCCCGCATCGAGGCAAAGTACCCAAAATGCTGGCAGCATTTCGCCGTTGCACAGCGAGTCCGATACATTGTGCAAAAAAACTGCCAGCTCTTGGATCACCAGTTACCTCGATGAGATGCGTTGTCAATTCTTTATAGAATTTTTTGGCTTCAGTGCCCCAGGGACCCAAAGTTTCTACAGCAAAGGGCAAGAATATAAAGGTGTCGGTCAATCCCGCGTATTTTCGCTTTTTGCTAGCTTCAGTAGCACAGATAGCTGGTATGTGGGATGGAGCTACAGTATGTACAAAAGTGGCATCCCAATTACAAATACAATTGAAATATAACAATCTCTAAGACAACGACTTCCGATCCCACAGCCTAATTTAAGATTTGAGAAATACTCTTAAACGCGGGATCCCGAATCTCACAGGATCCTGAACACCGCTGGATCCCCAATCCCACCGGATCCCGCGTTCGTAACCCTATAACAAGCTAGACTTAAAACAGGTGCGGTGTACCTATACCGCCGGTAATCCGAGATCACAATATACTCGTACTTACCTAAGTACGAGTTTATTGTGATCTAGAATTACCGGTATAGGAAGCCCTAGCTACAATACATACACACATAGTATCAGGTCTTTCTACCTTGCGGGGTAGACAACAGCAACAACATCCCCTTTAAGACCCAAAAGCCACATTAAGCATGTTGGTGGGCGTTAGGTAGAATTTTCTACCTTGGGCGTTTGGTGTGCGTTACCCACCAACATGCTAAACGTGGCTTAAATAGTGATGGGTTGCTAGCCGCACCAAATGTTGGTGGGCGTTGGTGGGCGTCCATTTTCTACCTAACGCCCACCAACATGCTAAACGTGGCTTAAATAGTGATGGGTTGCTAGCCGCACCAAATGTTGGTGGGCGTTGGTGGGCGTCCATTTTCTACCTAACGCCCACCAACATGCTAAACGTGGCTTAAATAGTGATGGGTTGCTAGCCGCACCAAATGTTGGTGGGCGTCCATTTTCTACCTAACGCCCACCAACATGCTAAACGTGGCTTAAATAGTAATGGGTTGCTAGCCGCACCGTCTACTAATATGATTTGTCAGATCAAGGATAGTTTATTTATAATAGATACATGTATAGATAAACATGGCCAATCTGAAAATGATCGTTTCCCATTTTGACCTGACCGAGGATCCAACTTGGAACCTTGCGATTCAACTGCACTTGCGGTACCACTGAGCTGCAGATGTCATCAGATTTCCTAATAGGATATGGAATCTCAAAAATATAAATACAAAAAACAAAAAATAATGGAGCGAAATATTGCCAAATTCTGCCGCTAGGCGACCACGTCGTGGAGACTCCAATGACGCATGACAGACCACTCCACCTAGCGTGACAGTTTGGCAGTATTTCGCTCCATTGGACCTCCCATACAAATTCGGCGATCAGCTGGTCGAATAACTATAATAAGGCAAATTATTTTTCGTTAATATGGCTCCACTTTCCGTCTGCCTGTCTGTCCGTCCGTCTGTCACCAGTTGAAATTTTCACAGATGATATACATGGTGAATTTTTTATCTTTTTGGACGCTTAAAGGAGTCACTCAGATCATCAAAATTAACAACTTTTCCTATGGGAACAATGCTGGGAACATAAAAAAAATTCGACATTCCCATACAAACTGGCCGGGCGGCGGAACTCTTTTGTTTTTTGTTATTTTTTTTGTGTGTGTTTTTTTTTAGTTCCCAGCATTGGTCCCATAGAAAAATTTCTTCATATTGATGGTCTGAGTCTCCCCTTTAAAGGTCCAAAATGATCAACGTCTCACAATGTATATTTCCCGCTATAACAACAAATACTAAAAACAGGATAAAATAAATATTTAAGGGGCTTCTATACAACATATGTAAATGTATGCCGTTTTTGCTCGGTATTAATAACGGAAACAGGTAGATGCTTGAAATTTTCACAGAATATTTAGATTTATATTCATTTTAAAAATAAATGCCTACTTAATTCAAATAAAATATAATACAAAAAGGTTATGATATAGTGAATAACGTTGTATAGATAATGGTACGGAACCACTCGAGCGCGACTGACTCACACTTGGCCGATTTTTCTGTTTCCTTGCGATTCTCTTGAATGAAATACATTGAGGATTCTGATCCCTACTTAAAATGTTGCCTTTTTATTGAGGTTTAGAATCATCTTGTA
Organism: Elegia similella; assembly: GCA_947532085.1. Taxonomy (NCBI): domain Eukaryota; kingdom Metazoa; phylum Arthropoda; class Insecta; order Lepidoptera; family Pyralidae; genus Elegia; species Elegia similella. Next base: position 9,861,790 of record OX383933.1, read on the forward strand.
TACTTAGAGGTCCGTACATTATTAAGTAATACTTCTAGTTAACTACTCATTAAGTACATACTTAATTTTATTGGTGAACGATGTGCCATTTCAATATAAACATATAAATAAGTTATAGTCAAACATGTAGTGAGAATATCTGCAAGCACATTCCCAAGGATTACAAATACACTATATTTTATTTGTGACTGTTCGGTAACATGAAATTGAATTAAATGAAGTGAATATTTTTTATTTTATTAACTGCCTCCGTGGTCCAGTGGTTGAGGCATTTGCCTGTAGACCACTGGGTCGTCGGTTCGTTTCCCACGGGAAGCATCTTTATTTAGTTTTTTCTAATTTGGTTAGGACATTGCAAGCTTGAATCACCTGACTGTCTGACAATAAAGAAAATTCCATGGTTCGGAAGGCACGTTAAGCCGTTGGTCCCGGCTGCCATCTGGTAGTCGTTAAAGGAGCCATGTCAGAGGCCGAGAGACGGCTCCTAAGAACTATGACACTAGGGTGTGGATGGTCGATTGACCGTGTCACCTACACGAAATGTATTTCTTTTTGAAAGTCATCTTTTCTTTTTTATTAGATATTCTTTTATAATATTTGCAAAATCGGAAAAATACTACCGTTTAGAAAAAACCAAAACTTTGGCTAGCTCAGTGGCGCAGCGGTCAACACGCCAGCCTGCGACACGAGAGTGCCCGAGTTCGATCCCCGGCCAAGTCACGATGGAAAATGATCTTTTTCAGATTGCCCTGGGTCTTGGATGGTTATCTATATATGTATTTGTTATAAAATATATATATCGTTGAGTTAGTATCCCATAACACAAGTCGCGAACTTACTTTGGGGCTAGCTCAATCTGTGTGATTTGTCCGTATATATTTATTTATTTTACCACTGCTGACAATAATACGCCGAAAGAAACTCAGTATAGTATAGGTCCCTGCACGCCTGGTGATATTCCTCGGTAACTAAATAAATATATGACCTAACTATGTTACGCAACAAACATATAAACAAATAAGCCCACAAACCCGTATATTTTTAAAATTTCTTTAGTATAGTTTCATATTTTTACATTTTGACAATATTCCATTTTCTTAACTTACAACATAATAAATAGAACCGGCTAAGTGCGAGTCGGACTCGCGCACGAAGGGTTTCGTACCGTGATCTATAAAAACGGCAAAAAATTATGTCCGTTGTATGGGAGCCCCCCTTTAATATTAATTTTATTTAGATTTAATTATTTAAAAAGTAATTAAATCAAAATAAATAAAAATAACTATTTTAAAAGTGATTTTTTAAGTGAATTATTTATTTTTAAAGAGAACAGCGGTGCGATATTAATAGGGTTCCGTTTTAACCGTTTGGGTACGGAACCCTAAAAACAAACAAAAAATAAGTAGCTTTATTTGTTCAGTTCAGATGCCCTTTTAAAAGTATATATTAAGAGATATTTACAATTACATACACAATATCACGTCTTTATCCCTTAAAGAGTAGACAGAGTCTAAGGCCATAAGGCCTAAAGGCCATGTTTACCGAGTAAGTAAAATAGAGATGAATTGCTGGCCACTATTGACCTAATTTCTTAAATTTGGTCTTATCTGTCAGCCGGATTCTACGGTCTACGTTTTTACTTTTCGCGCAGACCATCAGGGAATTACATACATACATAGTATCACGTCGTTTTCCTTTGCCGGGTAGACAGAGCCTAGGTCTGTGAGACCTAAAGCCACGTAGCATGTTGGTGGACATTAGGTGGAAAACGGAATCAAAATAGTGATGGGTTCCTAGCCGCATCACCTACCAATATGATTCGTCAGATTTGCACCCATTTCCTCGATTGGCTAATACGATCTGCGCGGCAAGAGAAGCAGCTGTCACTTTCTACATTTTTGATCTCCCAGGCCAGCAACGAAGGGAATTATAATTCTCTAAAAATATGTATTTCGAGCCAAATTCAGTATTTAGTCACAGCACAGATGAGGATGTATATATGAGCACCCTAAAATGTAAGAAAGAGACAACGTGATATGCGTAACGTATGAAGAGCTATTAGAAAAAGTTCTTCTAAATATTTTTTAGCCAATGATATTTTTTTTTTATTTTACTAGCTTATTCCCTTTTAACCATTTTATAGATATAATATGTCAAATCCATATGTATAATCATATCTGTAACACGGCTTTATGAAATAGTACCAAACATGTTTACTAATCGCTGCCTTGACGGATATTGGAAATATTATGGCCTGAGAAGGTAAAAAATAATGAAATGGCATCTCTGTGGGGAAACACTTTCAAAAGGAGTCCACCAATATTCCTAGACAGGTACTAGAGTGGACTGCACGAGGAAAGAAGAAGCGTCCGGCCAAGTAGGCCTAAGTAGACCAGCCGGCCTATTTGCTAACTCAGTGTACAACGTTTTGATAACCATTTCAAAGTACATTACGTTTTATATATCTTTAATAAAAATAGTTAATCATAGGAAACCCGCAATGTATTTTGAAATGACTATCAAAACGTTGGTCACTGAGTTAGCAAATAGGCCGGCAGGCGATGCTCGGAAGCGGTGGAAATAGCCTGAGTTAAAGGCCATTTCCGCCGCAATGGCCCATCTCAGGATACCGCGAGATTGAGTAGGCCCCACCTGGGTGATGGAGGACATAAGGTAAAGAAGCTTACTTATATTTAAAACTATCTAAATATATATAACTTAAAGGTAACTGACTGACTGACATAGTGATCTATGAACGCACAGTCCAAACCACTGGACGGATCTAGCTGAAATTCGTATGAAAATTTGTAAATTTGAAACTGATCGGGCTGAGACTTTGCATGCATTAAGCTACTATGACTACTACTTCTTAACGCGAGCGAATCCGCGGCCTAAAGCTAGTTTATTTTATAAGTTCCAATACTAAACTACAAAAACTAACTATACATAAAAATTGTCCAAAAATTCGCTCAGCGGTAGAGCTTTACTTGATTGATTGTAAAATAACATTAGCAATATAAATTACTTAATCAGGATTATAATAAACACGGATGCGTTATGACAAGAAGAAACTTCCACCGCAGGCTCACCTTCACAACTGAATCATGAAGATCATGTGCTTTGTTACAAAATAATGTAAATGCCGATACGACTTAGTATGATATCTCGCCGAACCCGCTCGAGTATAAAATGGCCGGCGATTATTTGATAAGCACAGTTACAAGTCGACTCTTAACTGACAAGATGGTGAGTTATATCACTAGTTAGTACTTCAATCGCTATATTGAACTTTAGAAATAAAATTAAAACTTTTTTAAATATATATATTATGTTGAAATTAAAAAACAAAGTTTAATGTCATTGATTGAAATAAGAAAGTAATTTCATCATTGTATTTTAAATATTACTGGCTTCCGATTAGGACTTTGAATATCAGATTTTAAATTATTTAGCTCTTGAAATCTTAAATCAATTAAATGTATATTTATTGTCCCTAGTAGTTGGCACTTCAATCGTTACATCAGGTTTCTTTTTAGTAACAAAAATAAAAAAAATGTAACATTTATGAAATTTTAAAGTAATTTGATCCTATTTTTACTTCGAATTCCAAATTTGTTTTGCAGATTGTAGATTGTTTGCAGAAATGTATTTTTAGAATTCTTACATTGTATATAAATAATATTCATCGTCTTACACTTTGTTTGAAAAATACTTCTCAAATGAAGAAGTGACACCTTGTGACAAGATTATTGATAATAAATAAAAGTAATTTTATCTTTTTTAAAATATATTATGTTTTGGTTACAATTTTAAATTTCCAAATTTCCTTTATTGTCCTGCTACAATATTGTGTTTATAGTTCACACACATAATTATAGATATTATATTCACTGTCTTAAAAAAAAGATATCAAATTTGACTCAGAAGTTTTTGCGAGTCCGTTGAACTGATAAAAAACTCTTGGCTTTTTAACGTGCCATTTTTTATACTACTATATTTAAACTTTCATATAATACTTATTGTATAGTAGTTTATAAAAGAAAAATATAAGTATTTAATTTCTTATTATATCAGTAATGTTTCGCTATAAATTACCAACCATCCTTATCCTTACTAATATTATAAATGCGAAAGTGAGTTTGTTTGTTTGTTACGCTTTCACGCCGTAACTACTGCACCGATCATCACGAAATTTTTCATACAAGTTCTCTGAAGTACGGAAAAGGACATAGGCTACCTTTTATCCCGGGAAAAGGTACTATTCCCGAGGGATCGACATTGACGCAGAGCTGCGGGCGAAAGCTAGTCATTTATAAATCTGTAAAGTATTTTTTATAATACTTAGTACAAATACAAAAAATCTTATTTTATGATTAAATCTTCGAAGCGTTCCTTTATTGTCGTAACGTTAAAATTACCGCTCATATTCTAACATTTTTCTTAATATCCCCGTATGGTGTAATAAGTTTTAATTGTATTTGTATGACTCTATGTCAATCTATGACATTTCATCCTTAAACTTGTATTAGATTGTGCGGTCTACATCTTAGCTGTAATCTATATTTGGTAGAAATTTAACTACTGAAGCCAGGTCCAGCCAGGTCAGGTAGACAAGTATCCCATACTTCGTATGTCCAGGGTCAGGTCGGGACTGGAAATGACATTTTTAATATTGTTTCTAGAAATCCTTCGTTGCCATTCTTGCCCTCGTGGCCGTCGCCGCCGCCGACGTGTCCCACCTCCCCCAGGTCCGTGGTGCCTACAACGGACAAGACAGAGATGCTCAGATCCTCAGAGCAGAGGCTGATGTGCAACCCGAAGGCTTCAGCTATGCTTATGAAACCAGCAATGGAATCGCCGCCCAGGAATCTGGACAGCTGAAGAATCCTGGTCGCGTAAGTATTTAGATTATTTTTAACGTGTGATATTTGATATGCGACAAGCATACGGCTTGCCGATTGCCTATTGTGCATATGCATTATTAGCCTAAAGAATTGGAGTCTTTCTTTGATGGCTTTCCATGGTCTTGATGATCAATTTCTTTTTTCACCTCTTTGTTTCCCCTCAAAACATTTTATATATCGGTTACTTTACTAATTTTAGTTCTGAAAAAGAAATTTGCTGATTGTTGGTTGAGGAATTAAGAAACTTATCAAAACAAAATCAATTGTAATTTTTTAATATATAAGTAATACTATTTAAAACGGATATTAAAATTCACTAAGTTTTATTTAAAACATATTTGTTTCTAATTTATAGAAACGGCTTATACGAATTCAAAGACAAAAATGGATGTGTCTAGGTCTCATTTATGCAAAATAAGGGGAAAACAGTTATAATATTTCATATAGTTATAATATGTATTATATATCAAAATAGTTATAATATGTATTATATCCGATACCTTCATTACTGTTCCTTGGGGATCTTGAGGGTTTGCTTGATCTGCCTCATTAAAAATATATGTGCACTTAGCACAGATATCTTTTTTTAACTAACCTATATTGTCCCATTGCTGGGCAAATGTCTCCTCCATTTGTCTCTGTCCAAGATATCTTTTAGACAAGAAAAATAATCACGAATTAAAAAACTTTTATGCATTCAATGCTCTGAAATTTTGCTCAGAAATAAATATGTTATTGCTAACATGATCTTTCGTCCAAGAGAAGATTAATCGGTCTCATGCCGTCAAATCAATTTATTCACACTAATTTAATAGAGGATCTTCCGATGCCATAAATTAGCTATAGATCAATCCCAAGGCCACAGTCAAATGACATTTTCAATAGGTACTATATAAATATGTTAATTTTTCAAAGAAACCTTGATATTTCGTTTAAGGTCAGCCATTAACGTAATAATTTGAATAAAAATGATTTAGATTTACATCTCATCTGAGATGACTCTGGCCTTGATTTGAAAATAATGAAGCATTATATATCGAAGCGTATAATGAGGCGTGAAGCATTAATGACAAATTAAGACCAAAAATATGTTATAATACAAGTGAATATATATTTAAATTCTAATACAATTTATCCATTGAAATCTTAATTATATAATGGAACGGAAAAACAAAGTCGGGTTTGTTCGAACGATCGCGATTTTTTTTAAATCTGTTTGAACTTTTGAACCGATTTTTAAAATTTTTGTTTTGTTGATTTTGTTATAACCCCGAATACCAGAATAAATATTAAAATATAAAAAATATTTACAACAAAAATAATAGCAAAATGAAGTTTGCGGGGATAGCTAGTTATTTATATTTGTCTCTACTTTGTATGTTTATAAACAATTCTTTTTTACTTGTTTCATATGTGTTTGTTAACACATATGAAACAAGTAATCCTACAAGCAAAATTTTTTATCCCAGATCTGTCTAAAATACGGATGAAATTTAATTCACGTGATACATCTTTAAAAATCCACATTTTGTATTAAGTTTGGGCGTTTGGATATACTCACAAAGTTATGTTAAGAAGTAAAGAGCATTATTTTTTGTTTTTGTTAGGAGGATGAGGCCATCTCAGTCCAGGGCTCCAACCAGTACACCGCTCCCGATGGCCAGCCCATTTCTATCACTTACATCGCTGACGAGAACGGATACCAGCCACAGGTAAGAAGCAGTCTTTCCTACTAACGCTGAATAAAAAAATCTCAATTTTGGGGAGTAAGATCGGAATCTTACTCCCCAAAATTGAGGAATTTTTTCTTTAGTCGATTGACCGTGTCACCTACACGAAATGATGATGATGACTTATAATCTAAATACAATTTCTTACTCCGTATCACTGTATGTGACACTAAGCGAAGCTTTCAGGTACATGGTCAAATCAATCATTATCACATTACCAATACCATTATCACATTATAAAAAAATAATAAAAAGTTACATTAAACTAACACTCATAATGCTTTTCACATTTGTAACACGATTTTTTTCCTTTGTTCTAGGGCGCTCATTTGCCTACCCCCCCTCCACCTCAGCCTATCCCCGATTACATCCAGAGGTCTCTCGCATACATCGCAGCTCACCCACCAAAACCCGAGATCCAGAGATACTAATAAATGAAGCTTGATAACAATCAACACCATGACTATCAATAAATATCTAGTCGCAAGAAAATCGAAATAAAACATGTTACAGTTTGCGATGGTTTCATTATTTCAATCATCAAAGTATATTTCATCAATCATCAATATCTTTATTAACGCTTTCAACGTCACAGTCTGATATATTTATTGAGAAAACCAACAGCGTATACAATACAATCAAGTTTACAATTTTTTTTCATATACAGGGTTATAGTTAACTAACGCATAACATGCTAAAGACGACTTAGGTACATCATGACTATGACTTTTACCTAAACGCAATACATAGTAAGATTTTACATATATTAGCTTTTGTTAGCTTTTGTATTTCTATCAAACGTTAAGTCTATGTTTAATTCTACTATAGCTTTGAGCGTAGGTCCCTACTATTATTACCTCGGTGCGCTGATTACCATAGAGTTATGACAAGTAGAATTCCTTTTTCTCCATTTTATTTTATATTGTATGAAAAAAGCAAACATCGAATTACACAAAGTCATATAGCAAACGTAGTTAATCTTGATCTACCTAAGTGGCCTTTAGAAGGTTATGCATTAGATACCACTTACCCTGTATAAAGGGCCAATAAAAGGTTTCCCTTTGTATGACAGTAATTCAATCGATACATAAACTAATACAGTCTAAACAATCATAAAATTATTTTAAGTAACCTTAATTATGTTTTGACAATATTGTTATATGTGAAAAATCAATTTAGTGACAACGCATTCACAATCTGTGGCGCTATCAGACTGACCCTCACGGGCACGAAATTGATTTGTTTATAGGCGACTTAGGAAATACAATTTAAACAAAGCTAATAAACATCTGTCAGACCTCTCCAACCCATCTGGACAGCGTGGAGAGTGTAGGCCAAGTCTTCTGACTGCTCTGGCCAAGTATGGCTCTAGTACTACAGAGAGGGTCGTGCTCCTGTTGTGGAGACTAAAAAAGACCTGATGATATCAGACTGTGGCGTTTTGTTTCTTTTTCGTGTGTGTAAGTGGCCAACACTGGAGTCTTTTTTCAAGCTCCCTAAAGGCATCTGACATAGCTTAACGGCTGCCATCAATGATGATAGCCGGGACCAGCCGCTTAATGTGCCTTCCGAAGCACGGAAGAGCTCGAGAATTGTTTGCACCACTTGCGGTTATCCATCACATTGGGGACTGCGCCCAGGGTAGCTTAACTGACGTAAGCGTTTTAAATGCTCATGACCACTGGGCCATCGGGCTCCTCAACTCAACTGTGGCGTTGAAAATGTTAAATTGATTTATCTCTTTCTCTCATCAGTATTTTAAAGTTACAAGGCTAATTTAGAACAGCTTCAACAAATTAATTAAAACATGTAACATCGGGTCACTTATGTACAAAGTCAAAGGTAATGGCCGACATGTTTCGACCTCATCCGCAAGTCTTCCTCAGGGCGAATGTGAAGGCCAGTCACTGACTTAATACGTAAGTCATAAGTTGTTGCATTTTTAATAATATCTAATATCCCAGATTAGTTCTAATCAAAAATCTTAAAATATATGTTTTTGTAACCAACTTCAAAAAAGAGAAGATTCTTCATTCGATTTTTTTTTGCATTAATATTATGCGATTACTCGGCCAATAGATTTACATGATGAAGACGTTAAAAAAAATCAGGCAGAATTAAGCTTATTTTTAATTTGACTGGCACCGACTCCACTGAAACTGATAATAAATTGTAATTAAGTATGCTATTTGCTTTCAAGTAATTACAATATTATTTTCTTCTTTTTAGTTCCAGTTTGTATACTTATGTACTTTTTAGGGTTGAAATCTGTTTTTGTTTCTATTTTAAAAGTGTCTTGGTCCGTGAGCAAGCTAGAGCGCGAAAAAAGCGATAAAGAGACATAAACATCTGTATCTTTTGATTGCGTTGGCTAAGAAGTTTGATTATTTCAAAGCTCCAAGGGTCAGTAGACCTGAGTATTAGCTATGAATTTCAACTTGATACCTCCACACGTTTCTGAGAAAAAAGATTTAGACAGACAGACTGACAACAAAGTGATTCTATAAGGGTTCCGTTTTTTTCCATTTGCGGTACGGAAGCCTAAAAAGGTTATATGATGTTTTTCATTTCAACGGTGGGGAGAGAACTGCTCTACCAACAGACGCTTCAACAAAACAAAACAAATGTATCCCATGAAAATACTTGAACTCATCAAATTAAAGCAATCATGGGTTCGAATTTTTCCATTAAATTAGAGTATAGCAATAATCTGACGATTTCCAGTATGTGCGGGAGTGATGGGTTCAGTAGTTTCTGAGATAGAGAGTATTGAAGTCGGTTTTTAGGGTTCCGTATCCAAAGGGTAAAAACGGGACCCTATTTTTATTAATTTTGTCTTTGGGTCGTGTTATTGGTATAAAGGTTACATTTACACATAAGAATTATAAACATAGAAATAAGAATTTAAGAATAAGTTGAATTTTGCACTTTTTTTTTCAGGGTGCTCATCTGCCCACCCCCCCTCCAATCCCAGAGGCTATCGCCAGGGCTCTGCAGTACATCGCTGCCAACCCCCCCAGGCCAGAAGCTGTAACTTACCAGGCCCAAGCCCAGGCCCAGGTCAGGCCCATCCCCACCAGGTTCCAATCCGCCTTCGGAAAGTAGAAAAATAACAAATAAGCATCATATTAGGTATTCAGTGTTAAACCACATTAATATTCTTAAATTGTTCACCTTCTTTGTATATTGAAATCATTCTAGTCGCAGTCTTGAAATAAACTATAAATTACATGATTGTATGTTATTTTCTTCCTATAATCATCATCATCATCAGGTCATTTTAGTCTCCACTGCAGGAGAATGACCCTCTCTTTACTGCCGGAGCAGAGTACTTGGCCAGAGCAGATAGAGGATTTGGCCTACACGCTCCTCACTGGCCAGACGGGTTTGAGAGGTCTCATTGATGTTTATGAGCTTTGTTTAGCTTGTATTTACTAATTTGCCTCTTACGACCTCTATGGGAAGACTAGGAGTGGTCCTATTCTACTCTGCCGGAAACCACATGGTTATTCCTATAATACCTATAATACTTGATACAAATTATTAGTTGACGAGCTCTGTGGCCTAGTGGGCATCATGCCAGGCTGCCACTCGGGAGGTCCCGGGTTCTATCTCCAGTCAGGTCATGGAAAATGATCTTTTTCTGAATGACCTGGGTCTTGGATATTTATCTATATACGTATTTGTTATAAAATATAGTATCGTTGAGTTAGTATCCCATAACACAAGTCTCGAACTTACTTTACTCGAATATATTTATTTATTTATTAAAAAAATAGCGTACAGGACTGAAGATTCATGGAGCAAACTTCATTGTTTGCTGCATTTATGTGCCATAGATTTTTAAAAAAAAAATATAGTATCGAATAGTCTCAATCCTAAGTAGACTACTTAGGATTGCAACTTGCCTAAATTGTTAATGGTCTAAAAATCAAATTGATATAATCATAAGTGGTCTATAGTAATAAGTCGTAAAAACCTTCAAGGTCTAAATTAATGTATATATCTCTCCGTATTGAGTGAGACTACATGTCATAATATGAAGTGATCTTAAACTGAATGTCATCAAATATGAGGTGGTCTAAAGAATTATTTCAACATTAGTGAGCAATAAATAAGGATGCATGGAAAGTTGAAAAGATTTACAAAGTCGAATGAGGAATAGCAGAAGACGTAAGAAAAATCCATCACAGTGGGGATTGCGCCCGGGGTTTCCTTAAATGCGTAAGTGCTAATAATGCTCTCGCCCATTGGGCCATCGGGCTCCTCAAGCAGCAATCGCTCAAGGGATGGGCAGTATATCAGATCCCGCACCAGAACCATCTACACAACTACGGTCACTTTGTCAAGAGTAAACGACTAGGAAGGAATCTCTAATTTTAACTTAATCGGGCCAGTAGATTCGGAGCAAATTGGCTGACGGCCAGATAGATCCCGTAAGGATTCCGTTTGGCTCGCGGTCGTACGGATCCCTAAAAAGAGAAACGTTAACACTGTAGGCGAAAACCGTATGAATAATGGAATATACGAATAGTACGTACCTATTTGAGTAGAAAATATGTACCTACATATATATATATTGTCCTCCTTTCGGCCGTTGTTGATCAGGCCGAAATCCGATATAATTGTTGATCAACCTTTACCCGCCTCTAACTCTGAAAGTTTTGGGTCTATCGTGCTCTTTCTGCTATATATGAATTCTCCTAGTTACGACACTTTGCTTAATTGTGCCGTAAAGTCTTATACTCGTCATAAATTATTACGATAATTATTGATCTATTAACCGCCTTTTTTCATGCACTGAGGATACTTTTGTTGATCGAATATATACCGCGTTTGATCAATATTTGCTGCGAATTATTGCTTTCGAGCAACGCGGCGGCAGAGCGGCAACGTCGCAAAAAACGAAATGGAAGTATGTTAAAGTGAGATAGAAAGTGTGCCCGTGCAGTCGGTGTATTTCGTTCGTTGGATGACGTGTTTTTAAGGTTTTATGATTACGTATTTTTGTTTAGGAGACGGACGACATAAGTATGTAAGAACTTATTTTACTTTTATATTCCATACTACCAGTATCCATATCCATACTAATATTATAAATGCGAAAGTAACTCTGTCATTTGTCTAACTGTCTGTCTTCATAGACAATTCATCTGTCTTAATTTAGAAAATTTCCATAAAAAATTTCCCCCTGAACGGGTAAAACAGGGGGGAAAGTTTGTATGGAAATTTTCTCATTTCTATTTATTTATTTAATAACGCTACACCAGTACTTTCTACACTTGGAAGTATACAAATAAGTATATAAGTTCTCGATTACAATTAAAAAAGATTATGTAGGGGAAACTGGGCCAAATTCAACCCTAAAGCCACGAAGGGTAAAATGGTTTGAAGGCGAGGGCAAAGGCCGAGCCGTTGAGGATTCAGCACGACCCCTCCTTCTACCCCAAGTGTGATGCAGTGCCGCCGCAGGCCGAACTGCTGAACACTAGGGCCGTGAGGCCGTAGACCGAGCCCCAAGGCGAATGTGAAGCACGAGCCGTTGATGATGGTCTAGCTCCGTGGCGCAGCGGTCAACACGCCAGCCTGCGACACGGAGTGACCGGGTTCGATCCCCGGCCAGGTCAAGATGGAAAATGATCTTTTTCAGATTGGCCTGGGTTTTGGATGTGTATCTATATATGTATTTGTTATAAAATATAGTATCGTTGAGTTAGTATCCCATGACACAAGTCTCGAACTTACTTTGGGGCTAGCTCAATCTGTGTGATTTGTCCGTATATATATATTTATATATATATTTATATTTATGATTCAGCACGACCCGTTCCTCCTAACTCCCCACCCCCCACGACCAAGTGAGCTGCAGTGACGCCGCAGGCCGAACTGCCGGACACTTGGGACTGAAGGCCGAGCTCCAAGGTGAGGGTGAACCCCGAGCCGTTGAGGATTCAGTATGACTCCCCCCTCCCGGTGAGGTGTGTGAGGCGAAGACTATATGAATAATACGTTTATTATTGCACATTGCACAGGTGAACAAAGTTGCAGCAATGTCGGTTCTGTGAAAGCTGACTACAAACCGGCCAAGTGCGAGTCGGACTCGTGCACTAAGGGTTCCGTACCATTATCTATAAAAACGGTAAAAAAATGTCTGTTGTTTGGGAGCCCCCCTTAAATATTAAGTTTATATTAATTTAATTATTTATTTTTGAAGTGAATATATAACTTAATATTCCGTAAATATTTCAAACCTCAACATATTGCCGTTATCAATATCAAGCAAAACCGAGCAAAAAAATCACGTTTGTTGTATGGGAGTATACCTTAAATATTTATTTTATTCTGATTTTAGTATTTTTAGGGTTCCGTACCTCAAAAGGTTAAAAGGAACCCTTATAGGATCACTAGGTTGTCCATCTGTCTGTCGCTCTGTCAAGCCCCTTTTCCTCACGAACGCGTTGAGGTATCAAGCTAAAATTCATACCAAATACTCAAGTCTACTGTCCCTTGAAGCTGTAAAAAAATCTAACTTCTAAGCCAACGCAATCAAAAGATACAGCCGCTTATGCCGCAAATTTTCGTGTTTTTCGAACTCGCAAGGGAATCAAAACCTACAGGGTACTTCCCGTGAACTCAGAATCTTGGCATTTGGTATGAAGCAACATCATAAAGCACAGATAAAGAAAAAATTGCGAAAAGTATACATTTTTTGTAGCATCATGTAATCATTATATTATTAAATATTAATGCCGCAAATTTTCAACATTCGTAAGGGAATCAAAATCTATAGGGTACTTCCCGTGAACTCAGAATCTTAAAATTTGGTGCAAAGCAACGTCGTAAAGCACAAGTAAAAAAAAAATTGCGAAAAGTGTTAATATTTATTTACAACATATAATAAAAATATTTTAAATAATTAAATTTTAGCTTATTATAGATAACGGTACGGAACCCTACGTGTGCGAGTCCGAGTCGCACTTGATTGGTTTTTTTTTGTTATAGCGGCAACAGATATACATCGTCTGTAAAAATTTCACACTGGCTAACTATCACGGTTCATGAGATACAGTCTGGTAACAGACGGACGGACGGCAGACAGACAGACGGGCAACGGAGCCATATTAATAGGGTCCTGTTTTTACTCTTTGGGTACGGAACCCTTAAAAGGGTACATATCAATAACATCATATTAGGACCGACTGTTCAATTCTGCCATTTGAAAAAGTCATCAGAGAGATGTGATGACGCATTGATGTATCCTTATCCTTACTAGTATTATAAATGTGAAAGTGAGTTTGTTTGTTTATTTATTTGTTTGTTTGTTTGTTATGCTTTCACGCCGTCACTACTGAACCGATCATCATGAAATTTTGCATACAAGTTCTCTGGAGTACGGAGAAGGACAAAGGCTACCTTTTATCCCGAGAAAAAGTACTATTCCCGAGGGATTGACATTCACGCGGGCGGAGCCGCGGGCGATTGCTAGTTTTCTATAAACTTGCGTCTGCGACAGGTACCTGACTGTACGTCAAAATATTTATCTACCAATATTCATATAATTAACTGAATTCGTTAAAGAGTTATGGAGGAACATACATAGATGCATACAAAAAAATCTGAAAATCGTCAATTTAGTTTCAGTGTCATGTATAGAGCTTATAAACACATTATCTCTGAAAACAAAGTAACTTACTTCATGACCGACCCTTACAGGTTATTTATTAGTAGTGATATAATAGTTATAGGATTATAGGAAGGTACTTTAATCTTACCACAAAAAGGTATTAAAGTGACGTCATTACTTCGTAATTGTAGTAAATAATGTGTTTTACTTCGTTAATTAAGTAATTGTTATGACCTACCTGTCTTAGGTAGCTTGTTTTAGATTTTCCTTTAATTAAATGATTGATTACTCGTGTTATCTATCATTCATCGTTCATACCATAGGTAGGAAGGTAGCACTGATACACAGTCCTCATAGAAAAAAAAACACTTGCATACTTTGTAAATAGTAGTAAATCAATACATACAATATGTAAAGAAAACCCTGTCCGATCCTTGAAGGGATTCTCGATCCTAATTCAGCCCGTTGATATGAACAACTTTTCAACTATGGGACTAATGAATGCTGAGACAGTCGTTGGCGAGTTACATACTTTACTCCAAATTAAACATAGCATCGTTAGGACACTGTTGTAACACTGGTAAAGCAAGACGCAGCTGGGGCGGCCGGGTGCGCGTACCCAATGCCATTACTTTGACTACCGGATAGGCAGTTGAGGATGACACCTCTTACCTCCATTGTTTATCAGGCTAAAAACCGCATTAATTGTTGATCTACCTTTACCGGCCTCTCTCTTAGGAATTGTTAAGTTTAATGCAAAGAGAATTTATATGTTGCATCAGTCCTCGACGGGTCGGGGTTTGCCCTAGCCTCGTGGCCCAAGTGTTCGGAATTTCGGCCAGTGACCTTACTGCAGCACACTTGGGAGGGGAGTGGGGGTGGGGTCGTGCTGAATCTTCAATGGCTCGGGGTTCACCCTCGCCTTGGAGCTCGGCCTGGGGCCTCGTGGTCCAAGTGTTCGGAATTTCGGCCTGCGAACTTATTACAGCACACCTAGGGGGGAAGTGGGGGAGGGGTCGTGCTGAATCCTCAACGGCTTGGGGTTCACCCTCGCCTTGGAGCTAGGCCTGTGGCCTCGCGCCCCTAGTGTTCGGTAGTTCAGCCTGCGGTCTCACTGCAGCACACTTTCGCCTTGGAGCTCGGTCTACAGTAGTCTCGCGGCCAAAGTGTTTGGCATTTCGGCCTACGGCCTCACTGCAACACACTTGGGGGGGGGGGAGCAGGGGTCGTGCTGGATCCTCAACGGTTCGGGGATTACCCTCGCCTTGGAGCTCGGCCAACGGTCTTGTGGCCCTAGTGTTCGGCAGTTCAGCCTGCGGTCTCATTCCAGCACGCTTTGGGGGGGGGGGATGTTCGTGCTAAATCCTCAACGACATGGGCTTTGCCCTCGCCTTGGAGCTCGGTCTACAGGCTTGCGGCCCAAGTGTTCGGCATTTCGGCCTACGGCCTCACTGCAACACACTGGGGGGAGTGGAAGTCGTGCTGAATCCTCAATGGCTCGGGGTTTACCCTCGCCTTAGAGGTCGGCCTGCGGCCTCGCGGCTCTAGTGTTACGGCACACTTGGAGGAAGGGGGCTTACAACCCCCTACATGTTGGCAGAAAAATCCCCCACCACTCCTGTGGGGGGACAGGCTACTTCAATTTATGATAAGATATGGCCTCATAACATAATTACCTAATTAGTAATGTACGCGAACGAAGTCGCGGGCACTGCTAGTATTCTAAAATTTTAATAAATAGGTAACTATAGAATAGATGACATAGGTCGTCCCATCACAGCTGTTTAACTAACAGTTGTGATGCGATCTAGAGCGAAGTGGCAACAGCGCACAATGGACTCAGCCAACTCAGCTGTTCAATTCTGCCATTTGAAAAAGTCATAAGAGAGATGTGATGACGCATTGATGTATCCTTATCCTTACTAATATTATAAATGCGAAAGTAAGTTTGTTTGTTTATTTGTTTGTTTGTTACGCTTTCACGCCGTAACTACTGAACCGATCACCATGAAATTTTGCACACAAGTTCTCTGGAGTACGGAGAAGGACATAGGCTACCTTTTATCCCGGGAAAAGTACTATTCCCGAGGGATCGACATTAACGCGGGTGGAGCCGCGGGCGATAGCTAGTTTTCTATAAACTTGCGTCTGCGACAGGTACCTGACTGTACGTCAAAATATTTATCTACCAATATTCATATAATGAACTAAATTTGTTAAAGAGTTATGGAGGAGCATACATAGATGCATACAAAAAAAAATGTAAAAATCGTCAATTTAGTTTCAGTGTCATGTATAAAGCTTATAAACACGATATCTCTGAAAACAAAGTAACTTACTCCATGACCGACCCTTACAGGTTATTTATTAGTAGTGATATAATAGTTATAGGATTATAGGTAGGTACTTTAATCTTACCACAAAAAGGTAATAAAGTGACTTCATTACTTCGTAATTGTAGTAAATAATGTGTTTTACTTCGTTAATTAAGTAATTGTTATGACCTACCTGTCTTAGGTAGCTTGTTTTAGATTTCCCTTTAATTAAATGATTGATTACTCGTGTTATCTATCATTCATCCTTCGTACCATAGGTAGGAAGGTAGTAGGAAGGTGGGTATCAAACCCAATCCTCATAGAAAAAAAAAACACTTGCATACTTTATAAATATTTCAATTAATTCAGCCCGTTGATATGAACAACTTTTCAACTATGGGACCAATGAATGCCGAGACAGTCGTTGGCGAGTTACATACTTTACTCCAAATTAAACATAGCATCGTTAGGAATAGAATGCATATGTAGCAAAATTTGCAACATATGAATTCTCTTTGCTTTAAACTGAACACTTCCTAAGAAAGAGGCCGGTACAGGTGGATCAAAAATTAATGCGGATTTCAGCCTGATCAACAATGGAGGCAAGCGGTGTCATCCTCAACTGTATATCCGGTAGTTGAAGTAATGGCATCGGGTACGCGCACCCGGCCGCCCGAGCTGCGTCTTGCTTTACCAGTGTTAGTAGTATCCCAATACCTTTATATCCTTCCTTAATCCAATAAATTCGTATCCTTCCCCAGCTAAAAATTACTTCCGTTGGGTAGCAGCGTCGGACGCACAAGAAGCCAAAGAAACTGTGCTCGCAATCTCGTCTGCCAAGCATGGTGAGTATGCCAATATCCTCCCATTGAACGAATAAGTATCCTTGGGAGAGGCCTTCATCCAGCAATAGACTATTTGCTGCTGTATTGATGAATGATGATAATGAACAATAGCCGAAAGGAGGACAACACAGGAAAGGCGACTTCTGATTTTAGTATTTTTTTGTTACAGCAACAACAAAAATACATCATCTGTGGAAATTTCAACTGTCTAACTATCACGGTTCATGAGATACAGCCCGGTGATACACGGACGGATAGACGGACGGAAAGCGGAGCCATATTAATCGTTCGATACACTTCGATTTTGCAAAGAAAATATTTTTGTAACTATTTCTCTTTAGCCATGTCAAGAAAGAGATCAAATATTTTGCAATTTTAAAAGCAGCAAAAAGATTGGGAATCATTAGATCCCAAGATCACTCAAGAGAAGGTCGCTCAAAGAGCAATGGAGAGGGCTATGCTCGGTTTTTCTCTGCGAGACAAAATCAGAAATGAGGAGATCCGTAGAAGAACGAAAGTTACCGACATAGCTCAGCGAATTAGCTCTTTGCAGTGGCAGTGGGCGGGGCACATAGCACGTAGCACCGATGGCCGATGGGGCAAAGAGGTTCTCGAACGTTGACCACGTACCACGTACCGGCAAGCGAAGCGTCGAACACCCACCTACCAGGTGGTCGGACGACCTGAACAAGGACGCAGGGAAACGCTGGATGCAGGCCGCTTCCAACCGGTAATTTTGAAAATCATTGGGAGAGGCCTATGTCCAGCAATGGACTTCTGATATGATGATGATGATGAGATGCCAAGAATGTCAGGCAAGGCTTGATGCTGGTTGAGAACATCAGGCTGCATCTCGCTTAGCGGAATCCTATGCTACTCGCGAAGCTCACCTGAGCGCTGATTGTGAGCGTCATACGTCATCTCGCGATTCAGAAATTTACGTACAACGGGAATCACGCCGTATGCTGTCATAAAAGGCGATCTTTGCTAACAATCCATTCATAGATAATATATAACACTATCTATTATCTATGCTGTGATAAAAGGGAATCTTTGCGAACAATCCATCTAAAATAAATAGGTATATAGTATATTCTGTAGGCGTGTTATATTTGATTGCTAGCTGATGCCTGCGACTTCTTTCGCGTGGACTGACGTTCATGATCAGTACTCTGTAGTGCACTCTAAAACAAGTGAGGAACGTGGATCGCAACTGAGACCTAGACGTGGTTGTGCATATACCTACGGCAAGAAGTCAATCGCACATCACGTTCATCACTGGTCTCTAGATACCTAGACGTAGACGTGTTAATACGTTGAGAACTCAGGCGTGATTCTCGAATTATGTAAATTTCTGAATCGCGAGATGACGTATGACGCTCACGATCAGCGCTCAGATGTGCTTCGCAAGTCGAAGAGGATTCTGCTGAGCGAGATGCAGCCTGATGTTCTCGATCAGCATTAAGTCTTGTCTGAAATTTTTGGGATCTAATCATTCCCAATCTTTTTGGTGCTTTTAAAATTGCAAAAGATTTAATCTCTTTCTTGACATGGCTAAAGAGAAATAGATAAAAAATATTTTCTTTACAAAATCGAAGTGTATCGAACGATTAATATGGCTCCGCTATCCGTCCGTCTGTCTGTCCGTCCATCCGTACGTTTGTCAACAGGCTGTATCTGATGTACCGTGATAGTTAGATAGTTGAAATTTTCACAGATGATATATTTCTGTTGCCGCTATAACAAAATAAATATTAAAATCAGAAGTAGCCGTTCCTGTGTTGTCCTCATTTCGGCCATTGTTCATCATCATCATTCATCAATACAGCAGCAAATAGTGCATTGCTGGAACAAAGGCCTCTTCAAAGGATACTTATTCGTTCCATGGAAGGACATTACCATACTCACCATGATTGGCAGGCGAGATGGCGAGCGCAATTTCTTTGGCTTGAAATGAAATGAAATGAAATGATTTATTAATTTACATGAAACATGGTTAAAATGTGACAAACTAAAAACTTCTTGTGCGTCCGACGCTGCTGCCCATCGGAAGTAATTTTAAGCTGGAGAAGGATAGGAATTTGTTGGATTAGGAAGGGAATAAAGGAATTGGGATACTACTAACATTGATAAAGCAAGATGCAGCTCGGGCGGCCGGGTGCGCGTTCCCGATGCCATTACTTCGACTACTGGATAGGCAGTTGAGAACGACAACTCTTACTTCCATTGTTGATCAGGCTGAAATCCGCATTAAATATTGATCCTCCTTTACCAGCCTCTTACTTAGGAAGTGTCGAGTTTAAATTTTGCGACATGTAAATTCTCTTTCTAACGATGCTTTGTTTAATTAGGAGTAAAGTATGAACTCGCCAACGACTGTCACGGCATTCATTGGTCCCATAGTTGAAAAGTTGTTCATATCAACGGGCTGCATTAGGATCGAGAACCCCTTTAAGGATCGGACAGGGTTTTCTTTACATATTGTATGTATTGATTTACTACTATTTACAAAGTATGCAAGTGTTTTTTTTCTATGAGGACTGTGTATCAATGCTACCTTCCTACCTATGGTATGAACGATGAATGATAGATAACACGAGTAATCAATCATTTAATTTAAGGAAAATCTAAAACAAGCTACCTAAGACAGGTCGCAACAATTAATTAACGAAGTTAAACACATATTTCCTACAATTACGAACTAATGATGACACTTTAATACCTTTATGGTAGTATTGATTAGCTGGTAAGATTAAAGTACCTACCTATAATCCTATAGCTATTATATAACTACTAATGATAAATCTGTAAGGGTCGGTCATGGACTAAGTTACTTTGTTTTTCGAGATATCGTGTTTATAAGCTCTATGACATGAAACTAAATTGACGAATTTTAGATTTTTTTGTATACATGTATGTATGTATGTTTATCCATAACTGTTAAACAAATAAGTTCATTAAATGAAACTTGGTAGATAAACATTTCGATGTATAGCCAGGTACCTGTCGCAGACGCAAGTTCATAGAAAATACATCAACGCGTTATCACATTTCTCTGATGATTTTTTCGAATGACAGAATTGAACAGTCGGTCCAAATATTATGTAATTGGATATGTATACTTTTTAGGGTTCCGTTATTAAAGGGTAAAAACGGGACCCTATTAATATGGCTCCGCTGTCC
This sequence comes from Elegia similella, assembly GCA_947532085.1. Lineage (NCBI taxonomy): Eukaryota > Metazoa > Arthropoda > Insecta > Lepidoptera > Pyralidae > Elegia > Elegia similella. The sequence continues at coordinate 9,882,391 of OX383933.1, forward strand.
GTCCGTCTGTCCGTCCGTCCGTCTGTTACCAGACTGTTTCTCATGAATCATGATAGTTAGCCAGTTGAAATTTTTACAAATGATGTATTTCTGTTGCCACTATAACAAAAAAAAATTCTGAAAAAAATAAATTTTTAAGGTGGCTCCTATACAACAAACGTGTTTTTTTTTGCTCATTATTGCTCGATGTTGATACTGGCAATATGTAGATGTTGAAATATTCATAGAATATTTAATTATATATTAATTTCAAAAATAAATAAATAAATTGATATAAAATTTATATTTAAGGGGGGCTCCCATACAACAGAGATAATTTTTTGCCATTTTTATAGATAATGGTACGGAACCCTTAGTGCGCGAGTCCGACTCGCACTTGCCCGTTTTTTTTCTATAGTCATACAGATATTATAACAAATGACAATGTATTTGATGTTGCTGTCACTAGGAAGTCAGCTTTCACAGAACCGATATTGCTGCAACTTTGTTCACCTGTGCAACGTGCAATAATAAGCGTATTATTCATAATACTTTATCTTGTATCTCATGAACCGTGATAGTTAGCAGTTGAAATTTTCACAGATGATGTATTTCTGTTGCCACTATAACAAAAAATACTAAATTCAGAAGTAGCCTTTCCTGTGTTGTCCTCCTTTCGGCCATTGTTCATCATCATCATTCATCAATACAACAGCAAATAGTCCATTGCAAGACCTCTCCCAAGGATACTTATTCGTTCCATGGGAGTGTATTTCCATACTCACCATGCTTGGCAGGCGAGATGGCAAGCGCAGTTTCTTTGGCTTCTTGTGCGTCTGACGCTGCTGGCCATCGAAAGCAATTTTAAGCTGGAGAAGGATAGGAATTTGTTGAATTAAGGAAGGGAATATAGGTATTGGGATACTACTAACACTGGTAAAGCAAGACGCAGCTCGGGCGGCCGGGTGCGCGTACCCAATGCCATTACTTCGACTACCGGATAGGCAGTTGAGGATGACACTTCTTACTTTCATTGTTGATCAGGCTAAAATCCGCATTAATTGTTGATCCACCTTTACCGGCCTCTTACTTAGGAAGTGTTGAGTTTAAAGCGAAGAGAATTCATATGTTGCAAATTTTGCTACATGTCATACATACATCGTCGCAGATCGTAAGCCGATCAAGGGATTGGGATAAAATCTGCAGAATCATGTTAATAGGCGATGCGGCTAGCAACCCATGACTCATTTGACAACTAATTTGATTCCGTTTTCCACCTAATGCCAAACAACATGCTAAGCGTGGCCTTCAGGTCTTAAAACTTAGGCTCTGTCTACCCTGCAAGGGCAAAAGACGTGATACTAAAAATCGACAATTTAGTTTCAGTATCATGTATAGAGCTTATAAACACAATATCTCTGAAAACCAAGTAACTTACGCCATGACCAACCCTTACAGATTTATTATTATTACTAGCTGTCCCGACGAACATTGTTTCGCTATAAGATAAACACTTTTTAAAACAATCTTATCTTTTAATTTGGACCAAATTACAGATAGTTATAAAGTTTGTTCAAAATCTAAAAAAAATGTAGTTTTGGAGTTTATCCCGAACATACATCGTGATACTAGATTGTTATATACAAGAATTTCTCGTATATGCTATACTTTATTTACTAAACTTTCCAAGTCATTGTATGTCCTCTGTAAACTTTATTATTATTATTTCGAGCTCTTGTTTATGTTTTTCTTTTCCAATTTTTACCCATGACCAAGGCCAAGTGCAAATGAAAATAAAAAGGAAATGTCTATTTCTGTATGAATTTTATTATTATTATTTGTATCTCTTTTTAAGTCATGGGACATGCCCCGGTCCTTTGAGAATGAGCTGAATGAGCTTGCGTGGGAATATAGATCCAACACTTAAAGGCCCTTTGGAGAAGTTGATGTAATGTGTGTCTCCAGCCAGAACCCGTTCCTGGAAATAGTAATATATAACATGTTCTTAAACAGGTCTTGGCCGGAGGAGAAACTATTGCATTTTAAAGAGAAATTACTGGGTTATGTTATTGAAATGTGGTTGGACGTGTGTTGGGTTATTGCAAAGGGCCGGACACCTGCCATAATCATTGACGGTTGTCCTGAATCCTTAAAGGCTCAGGCTATGCCCTCGCCTTGGAGCTCGGTCTGCGGCTTCGCGGCCCCAGTGTTCGACAGTTCGGCCGGCGGCCTAAATGCAGCACCATCCTTGGTCATTCTGAATCCTCAACGGCTCAGGCTATGCCCTCGCCTTGGAACTCGGTCTGCGGCCACGCGGCCCAAGTCTTTGGCAGTTCAGCCTGCGGCCTCAATGCATCACACTTGGGGGAGTGGGGGGAGGGGGGGGGGGGTCGTGCTGAATCCTCAGCGGCTCGGGCTCCGCTCTGAGCTCGGCCTGCGAGCTCGCGGCCCAAGTCTTTGGCAGTTCGGCCTGCGGCCTCACTGCAGCACACTTGGGGAGTGGGGGGAGGGGGGGGTCGTGCTGAATCCTCAACGGCTCAGGCTATGCCCTCGCCTTGGAACTCGGTCTGCGGCCACGAGGCACAAGTCTTTGGCAGTTCGGTCTGCGGCCTCAATGCATCACACTTGGGGGAGGGTGGGGGAGGGGGGGGGGGGGGTCGTGCTGAATCCTCAACATCTCAGGCTATGCCCTCGCCATGGAGCTCGGTCTGCGGCCTCGCGGCCCAAGTGTTCGGCAGTTCGACCTGCGGTCTCATTGCAGCACATATAGGGGAATGGGGGGAGGAGGGGGGGGGGGGTCGTTCTGAATCCTCATCGGCTCAGGCTATGCCCTCGCCTTGGAGCTCGGTCTGCGGCCTTGCGGCACAAGTGTCTGGCAGGTTGGCCTGCGGCCTCATTGCAGCACACTTGGGGGAGGGGTCGTGCTGAATCCTCAGCGGCTCGGGCTCCGCTCTGAGCTCGGCCTGCGGGCTCGCGGCCCAAGTCTTTGGAAGTTCGGCCTGCGGCCTCACAGCAGCACACTTGGGGGAGTGGAAGGGGGGTGGGAGTCGGCTTTGCCCTTGACACTCCGATCGGTTCGGGCTGCGCCCTAGCCCCGAAGCTCATAACTTATTGCCTCCATACAAACATAACATAATTAATTAGTAATGTACGCGAACGGAGTCGCGGGCACTGCTTGCATTCTATAATCCTAATAAATAAGTAACTACAGAATAGATGACAGGTCGTTCCATCACAGCTGTTTAGCGAACAGTTGTGATGCGATCTAGAGCGAAGTGGCAACAGCGCACAATGGACTCAGCCAATCGTAGAGCAGGAAGCCTCTCATTGGCTCATTTGAATCAGATCAATAATTGACGGAGTGGAATTGTATAAAAAAGTTACATTTTCTGCCGCCAGAGGGCTGGCAATTATTGATCTAATCTGAGATCGGATTGCTCACAATGTACGCAAAATCCAGCATTAGATCAATAAATGCTGTCCTGATCAACAATTGCCAACTGATCAACAATTAACTGATGCCACGAGACGGTCGATCAACAAATGTCGAGTGGAGATATCTATATATATATATATATATATATTACTATTATCAAATTAAGCAGCAATCGACCTAAATTCAATATTTGACACCATAAAAATGTAATGAATATTTATTAAATCGAATTTCAGCTTAAAATTGGCTTATATTTCTGTAAGAGTGGTCGAAATCACGCGATTGGGCCATCAAACAGAAATAGTGTGAAACTATTGTGACTGTTTGTTTTAATTACTCGAGTCGACACCTAATTTAATTAAGAAATTAGCTGTAATTCTGTGAGAGCCTTGCTTAAGTCATTACATTGTTTAAATTGAACAGTTCTCTTTATTAGTGCAAATCTTAACGAATTATAACGGGAGTAGATAACGAAATAACAGACATTGTTATATGTAACAAAAAAACGTGACAATGTGCGAGTCAGACTCGCCCTTGAAGAGTTAGGTATTAAATATCTACTAAACGTACCGATTAGCTACACCTAGCCGAAATACCACTATCATTTTTCGCCAACAAAAATAACTGTGATATACTGTAATTAAATTGAAAAATGAAATAAATTCTACACGGGCGGGGTTCGAATCTGGGACCTCTGTACGACCTATGCTCTGACTCTGTCAATTGAGCTACTGCGTGTTCAAACCAACCTCGGCCTCGAAAATCTCCACCCATTCCATTATGCACCCTTATTACGCATAAGGCTGCTTTTTTTACCATATTTTATTTATCAATTTAATTACAGTATATCAGAATTTGAATGCAGCATTGTGAATGCAAAAAAAAACTTATAAAAAAATTGCTTTGTTTTTCATAGTGTTTTTGGGTGTAAATCACAAAGTTATATATGGTGACGGTACTGTGACGATGGGTATTTCTGTCTGTACTTTCAAAATCCACCAATCAGTTTTAACCATCATTTTTATATTAGAAGATTTTGACAGATGCTGTTCATCATCATTTTGAGTAGGTATAACAGTCAATCGACCATGCACACCATGGTGTCAGAGTTCTTCGGAACCGCCTCTCGGCCTCTGACGTGGTTCCTTTAACGACTACCAGGTGGCAGCCGGGACCACCGGCTTAACGTGCCTTCCGAAGCACGAAATCGTCTTTATTATCAGACAATCAGGTGATTCACGCCTGCAATGTCCTAACCAAACTGGAAACAACTAAACAAAGTATGCTTCCCGTGGGAATCGAACCCACGACCCCCGGGTCAACAGGCAAACGCCTTAACCGCCACCTAGGGGAATAAAAAGTAAAAAAATCCTAATTGTTTTGTGTTCTGTTGTCTAGCCAAACAAAGTAGAGACACATGATTAAGTCATAGTCTACGTTTGTGGGCAAAAGCTGTTATGAAAACAAAAACATCTCTTACATAACTAATTGTATTACGATAGCTTTCAATAGCCACAGTAGAGAATTTTGAAACACTTCAGATGTTTGACCTTTGACTTAAACATAATGGTCGTGTGTCAATCTATCCTAGGCTTAACCTGAATAACTAGGCGTTTTGTAACATATGTAATGATGTTGACTGATTGATAGAGCTTGTTACAAGAACACTGACATTTTTGTGACATTAAGTAAAAGTTGAGAGTGTATCCAGCAGTTAATCGTTCAAGGACGTATACACATGCTCTGGCGGAAAATGTTGTTGATGCTTTTCGTGTAAGTGGCCAACAAACTCACTTACACATTTTACATCATTAATATACTACCTTTCGCCCGCGGCTCCGCCCGCGTCAATGTCGATCCCTCGGGAATAATACTTTTTTCCCGCGATAAAAGGTCTATGTTCTTCTCCGCACTCCAGAGAACTTGTATGCAAAATTTCATGATGATCGGTGCATAACTACTGCACCGATCATCATGAAATTTTGCATACAAGTTCTCTGGATCGAACCCGACACCCTCGTGTCGCAGGCTAGCGTGTTAACTACTGCGCCACGGAACTCGCCAAATATATTCTTGTTATTTACGATGGCGATATATTACGGCTTTTCCTATAACTCTTAACACATCCTAGCTCCGTGGCGCAGCGGTCAACACGCCTGCCTGCGACACGGAGTGACCGGGTTCGATCCCCGGCCAGGTCAAGATGGAAAATGATCTTTTTCAGATTGGCCTGGGTCTTATATGTATATATATATATATGTATTTGTTATAAAATATAGTATCGTTGAGTTAGTATCCCATAACACAAGTCTCGAACTTACTTTGGGGCTAGCTCAATCTGTGTGATTTGTCCGTATATATTTATTTATTTATTTATTTATCCTACATTTATGTACATACAATCTCTCCTTCCACTTTGCAACCAGCACGATAATACAAATGGCCACGTCCGACAATAATTAGCCCAATCCGGCTAGCCGCAGAGCACTCGCGTAATTTCATTGAGCATGGCTCGCTCAAAGCACGGACTTATTGAGTTTGGCTTAATTTTCAATGCGTGTTCGATTCGAATTCATTGAGCCAAATATGCGTAGCATTGTTCGAGTAGTAATTGGTTCTAGTGGACAAGCTGCAGCTTTGTACGAATTACCACGACGTTGTCTACGTCACAGGCATTATTTGTGGTGTTGTGGTTAATGCAGATAGAGTTTTACTCTTCCTTATGAGATTGTTTACTGGTTATGTCTTCAGTTGTGATGGGTCCGGTATTATGCCAGCATTCGGGCCGTGGTATGATTTAGTACAATCTCTCCTTCCACTTTGCAACCAGCTCGAAAATACAAATGGCCATGTCCGACAATAATTAGTTCAATCCGACTAGCCGCAGAGCACTCACGTAATTTCATTGAGCATGGCTCGCTCAAAGCACGGACATAACGAGGTAGGCTTAATTTTCAATGCGTGTTCGATTCGAATTCATTGAGCCAAATATGCGTAGCATTGTTCGAGTCGTAATTGGTTCTAGTGGACAAGCTGCAGCTTTGTACGAGTTACCGCGACTTTGCCTACGTCACAAGTATTATTTGTGGTGTTATGGTTAATGCAGATTGAGTCTTACCCTTCCTTATGAGATTGTTTTCTCTGGTTACGTCTTCAGCTATGATGGGTCCGGTATTATGCCAGTATTCAGGCTGTCTACCTGACGCCAGCCCTACTTGGCTATCTCCCGAACCGTAGACCTGTGAAAAAGAAGTACAAGAATAGAAAGAGTAATACGTCACAGACCTAAGACCACAGAACGAAGGTCCGCAGGACCTAATGCACGGTAATCAATATGAATAGCCTAAAAAAACATTGTGGCAAAACAATTCTTAAAAACTAGACATATAGAAGTTGAATTTACTCCAACTGTTTAAGAGAACCTTAATATTTTGAAAACGGGTCTCTCACGTGCTATTTGTTGGGACTGCCGACTATAGTTATGTACGGGCCTGGGATTCTTCGGTCGGCGTCGCGCATCCCGAATTTGCCTTGAGAATAGACTTCTTAAAGGAGACTCCTTAAAAATAGCACGTGAGTGATCCATTTTTAAAATATAATGTATTTACTCACGTTAGTTTCAATGATATAAGTTTAAGATCCTCCTTTGGATAGCTTGATTTTTGCCGTATTTATACAATTTTTTCACTACTGTAATAAAATATAGGTACACCTTTTAATAATAACTATTTTGAACAGTGGCTGAACAGTCTCCTGAGTGCATTTTTTAGAATCAGTCAATTTTCATAGTCGTATGTACTGTGTGTATAGTGTGTGCATGACCTAAAATGTGGATAGTGGGAAGAATTGGTACACTTATTTTAAAAATGTGGGATGTGTGTGTGTACCTACGAAAGATTTTTTAATGAAAACTTAGTTAAATTTACTTTTATTACCTACTTATGCAAGCTAACCTGAGTATGAATCAAGTAATAATTAATTGTTAGTAAAATAATTTCATTTGTTTTTTTGTTTTTTTTTTTGCATTTACAAATTAACTATGCTATTTTGATATACTTACTTTAATTAATTTAGGAAATAAATATGGTGAAAAAACCCCGCCAGCGTGGAAATCTTTTGGTGTAGCGAACGTCGAGAATCGTGTGTTTGCGTCTTTGTTCGTAGGTATTGCAGGCGATATTAGATTTTAAAAGCAATTATCTAAATGTGTTGAGGTGGGTGATAACCTGTCACGTATACGCACTTTATGTGGATCTGCTAAAGGAAATATATTGTTCGGCAACAATGCAGGTACGCTTACATTGTTATACCAATCACATAACTTTTAAGAGAAAGGTGCGGTAATGCCATCTCACCTATATGATTTACTGCTGCTTAAGAAGTCACTAGAATCGTATTCTGAGGATGTTAGTATCAACAGGGCACAATGGGGTTATATTTGCAGTACATATAGGTATGTTTGCAGTATCGCCGGACATTCACTGAAAAATGTTGCATCATCTACATGAAGTGTTTCTCAAGGTAGGTCTTAGGGTCAACATGTATAAAACTAAAATTTTGGTATATCGACATAACTGTTTGAAGAAACAAAATCTTTCGCGTTTAATGATAAGCTGTGTCTCGGAGTTCTTGGCGGGAATTTCAGCGAACTGCACGGCTTTTATTTTGGATTGTTTTGCAAATTTGTTTCTACTGGACTTTATAATGTTTTTTCGGTGTAATTTGGTGTTATAAATACACATGTTTATGAACAATATGTTAAATAACTAAAATAAACTGTTATGGCGCGGCTAGTATGGCTAGTATGGCGTTATGGCGTAGTGAGATTTACTTAGCGGGCTGGTGGTTGTCCGCTTCGTTGCATCGTCTGTGATCAAGCCAGTGGATTCGTGGGAATTGTCGCATTCCGAATCAACGATGAACTACACCATCATCATTTCATTGATTAAAAAGACTAAGAATTCATAAATGGCGCCATTAACTTACTTGACACTGGCTCAAATAATCTTCGGAATTAAGTTTGATTGCATCATACGAGAAAAAAAAACATGTTGTACCTAGTGTCTTCATGTTGAGTTTATAATTTGCGACCAACATTATTATGTATTACTGTACTGGTTATATGTCGGTAAGGTAATGTAGTTTACCTCTAACCTTTGCAAATCTACGCTTTTCAAAATATTCGAATTAACAATGATTTAAAACAAATCTATGTGCCGATAGATTATTGTCATTCGACCCCATATTTTATAGTATACCATAAAATTATAACGAAGTTAGATCCGTCTATCATGGCCATTCTAGTCCTCATAAAACAAAAATCCATAATAACTCAATGAAAGCTATAAATAAGGCGACGTTCACGAAACGTAAGCCAAACGATTCACTTCTGTCGTAAATAAGAACTGACTTGATAGATTCACAGAATCACTGTAACTTGATTGCGGAAAACTTCGTAGATCAGGTTTCTACTCTTAGTTCTAACAAAAAAAAGTCAAATTTTCGCAACACCGTTTTCAGCAAATACCTACAAAATCCCATATAACGCACATTTCTACTTTAACAGGGCACATTATTTTAATTATGTAGGTACGTACGTACATGCAGACATATTATCACGTCTTTTTCCTTTACGGGGCATGTTTATGAGACCTAAAATGCACGTTTAGTATGATGGCGGCCGTGAAGGTGGAAAACGGAATTGAAATAGTGATGAGTTGCTAGCCGCATCGCCTACTTACATGATTACTCAGATTTTGCTGGAAGAGAATCAGTTGGTATTTTACATTTTTCTTTTCTCCCAGATCAGCATGCAAGAGCGAAGTAGGTATGTCTCTTTTAATGTAGGTTTCCTGAAATACCAGATGGCAGCACTAGAACGTCAGGGTCAGATAAACCGCTGTCATTGGATAATATTTGACAAGCAGCGACAACTGACATGGTCAGGGGCGTCATTCTCAATCCTGCCTGCTGAGTATGGTAAGTATGGCAATATCTTCTCATGGAACAAAGAATCCGTGAGAGAGCTATTTGTCCAGCAGTGGACTTCACTTGGCTGTAATAATGGTGATGATGAATAACTGACACTTTGCTTAATATCAACTTACCAGACCCGATGCCTCAATGCTGCCACCACTTATTCTGGAAATCCCTCATTGCTAATATCTACTCAAAATTCGTTATAATTACTCTTATATTTTGCTTCTCTTCCCGCGCAGAGTGTAGTCGTAAGCTCATCGAGCCTTCCTACCTCACTTTTACCTTGCGACATTATAGTAAATATGTATGGTCAATGTGTAAATCGAAACCTTCTCTTTCGAAATCAGTTATAACATTTCTGCCTTATATGAAACTAGCTTTCGCCCGCGGCTCCACCCGCGTCAATGTCGATCGAGATAGGATAGTTTTTAACGATCCCTCGGGAATAGTCCCGGGATAAAAGGTAGCCTATGTCCTTCGCCGTACTCCAGAGAACTTGTATGCAAAATTTCATGATGATCGGTTCAGTAGTTACGGCGTGAAAGCGTAACAAACAAACAAACACATAAACAAACAAACAAACTCACTTTCGCATTTATAATATTAGTAAGGATAAGGATGAGAGCCAAATCTATCATACATTCATTAACGGTCACCAATTGTTAGCAATAGCTACCAATTTTACTTGAACCGGGAGTAAATAAATTGTTTTCTCTGTAATGCACTTAAAAAAAATTAAAACAAGTAACGTGAGGAGGTCTAATTACAGTGGACGGAAAATGCGTTTGGATTTTTTAAGTCCAATGCAACAAGACCATTAAATATCAGTCGTTTCAGTCGCATGGAATACTTTTTAGAACTCCGGCTCATGTGCTGGGGCGCTAATTCTAAATGTATTCCTTTTTCGGTTTAGTTTTTAAAATTGAATAATTACGGTTTGTTGATATTTGTTATTTTTGTTGGTGTACGTACCACTGTAGTAAAATGAAGAGCGACATTATGGGAATGTAGTTAAAATACATAGCGACAGCGTGGGAAGCGAAGTAGTGGGAAGAAATAGCCACCAATCTTATTTAAACTCAATATTTTTTAAAAGGGTACCTTTTTTATTTACAATAAATACATAAATAAATATATACGGACAAACCACACAGATTGAGCTAGCCCCAAAGTAAGTTCGAGACTTGTGTTATGGGATACTAACTCAACGATACTATATTTTATAACAAATACATATATAGATAAACATCCAAGACCCAGGCCAATCTGAAAAAGATCATTTTTCCATCTTGACCTGACCGGGGATCGAACCCGGTCACTCCGTGTCGCAGTCTGGCGTGTTGACCACTGCGCCACGGAGCTAGTCCAATGTACTCGAGAAACTTATAAAGCCTCTAAATATTTGCTATCTGTCGTTTCAGTCGCATGGAAAAGTTACTTTTTAGAGCTCCGGCTCATGTGCTGGCGCTAATTCTAAGTGTTACTAGAATTTGTATTCTTATTTTGGTTTATTATAAAAACACTCACGTTCATTCAGTTGGCATCGCCAACTAGTTTCAGTCTGTTACGAAGACCATCATCAGGGCGAGTGTTGGAGGTGGTGGCACGGTGGTTTCGCATCCCTCAAAGCATTAAGGGCTGCCTTGCGCTTCGCCGCCTGCGCCGCTGTCCGCGCTGCACGGCCCGAAACGATGGCTGGAGTGGATGTCGAAATTTCGGTCGATGGTGCCTGTGGGTTCAATCCCCGGTCAGGTCAAGATGGAAAATGATTGTTTTCAAATTGGCCTGTGGTCTTGGATGTGCATCTATATATGTATTTGTTATAAAATATAGTATCGTTGAGTTAATATCCCATAACTCAAGTCTCGAACTTACTTTAGGGCTAGCTAAATCTGTGCGATTTGTCCGTATATATTTATTTATTAAATTACTGCTGACTCTTTTACCATGTGAACTAGAATGACTATGTTGTTAAAGTCACAAAATCGCAAGCAACAGCTAAACGTGCGATGTCGATATATCACGCTGTAGCAATTTCACAGTTGTCGTCTCATGTTCTGATCCCGCGTCCTTATTACGATACACCTGAGATACCGCCTCTACCGAGTTTCAGGAGTTACTACTGGAATCGATCAAGAACGGAGTGAATTGTCTATTTAGTACATACATACATACATACATAGTATCACGGCTTTTTCTCTTGCGGGGTAGACAGAGCCTAGGTCTATAAGACCTGATGGCCACATTTAGCATGTTTAGGGCGTATAGATGGAAAACGGAATCAAATAGTGTTGGGTTGCTAGCCGCATCGCCTATTGATATGATTCCGGAGATTTAAGCCCAATCCCTCGATCTTTTACGATCTGCGCGGGAAGCAGCTGGCACATTCTACATTTTTTCTTAACTCCCAGACCAGCATGGAAAAATCTATTTACCTACTATTTAGTTGCGTAAATACCGCGTGATTATGAACGTCTGAAATATACTGAAATCCTGGAACGTATTCCACTAGGGATTCTGATTTCCATTTACAATTGCAAGGTTCCATTATCAATTCTGTAGAAATGCAAGAAAATCGGTAAAAAACTAAATAAAAATTGACCTTCCATAGATTCGTCTTTCGCACCTAAATTACACACTCAGAACTTCGCCCATGCATAGGAAGCATATTTTTTCGATTTTCACCTTTTTTTCTTGCAATTCTATACTTTATTAGGGATTCTGATTCCACTATTTCAGTATAGTTTAGAGGTTCAAAATCAAAGGGAAATAAGGTCAATTAAAATTTAGTGCAAATAATATTTAAGGGCTAGCACCCATAACTGACGTCGGATTGTCGACGTCAGTTATGGGCGTAGTTTTTCGCCTACTCATCTTTCTATGGATATACTTAGAGATAGCGACTCCACAAACAATACGTGAACAAATGTATACCCAAGTAGGTTCGACGTCAAGCAAGTACCCGGTATAAAAAAAGAATTAATGTGTTGTGTCAATGAAGGACCCAGGGCTAAACTTAGAGTATAGCTTTCCGGCGAGGGCAATTACTTACATGTACTGTACTTTTACAGGTCCTTGTTTCTGGAGCTTTAGAAGGCGTCTGGAAGTGCCGGCAATAAAAACTTTCGCCAAATCATACAACAGCATGTATACGTACTGACATAATAGCGGATCTCAGGCTTTGACGCATCAGAGATGAAGGCGCAACTGAGAAAACGCTTAGATGACAGTAAGAGAGATAATCTTTTGTTTTCAGCCTGTAATATCCCACTGCAGGGCAAATGCCTCCCTTCCTTCCTTCCAACTCTCACGATCGAGAGCTTTTGAAGCCTAATCTTTGTAAAAAGCATCAAGGTCATCCCGCCATGGGCTTTCTTTTTCCGTTACGCGAAATCCAGGACGTACAATCCACTAAACCGATTTTGATGAAATTTTAATGGAACCGATATAAATTATTTTTATTTAAGTAGTAATGTGTCCCTTACTACTAAAATAAAAATAATTTATATCGGTTCATATTTTACGGAGTTATAATACTAAAAAAAATATTCACGGATTTAAAACCACCTTTTTAACACATAATTATGTATATAAACGGGACTTAACACGAACCTTTTTATTATTTGTTTCCATTGACGTTTCAATGGAGTTACATCCATCGTGGTCGCAACGAGACTGCTTAACCACCTTCTTAAGTCGGTTAAAAACAGTAGTAGGGCTACAGGTATGCAGCGACACGTTGCAGAGCGCGAAATTTCCGTCTAAAGTAAACTATCGCGATGCTGCAGATCGAAATGTATTTACACTCTACTAGGTGGATCTAGAAACGTAATCTGACGCTGCTGCTAATGGCATCAGAAGGATCCGCGTTGCCTGAGGGAATTTTAAGAATTAACACGTATATTTTACACACCTGATGTATTTAAATACCATAGAAGACTAGAAGATTCCCTGAGGTGATAAGGCGCTAGTATGTCGACGCATGTAGCGTCCCACACCAAAGCCCTACCACGTTCCCAAGGGAATGTGACTAATTCCATTGGGAAACTATGTGAATTTAGCTGGAAATTGTAAAGTTGATATTTTCTAATTGCTTTTCTTAAAGAGGTCCTCCAATAACGGGGCTCTATGAGAAACAAAGAATCTTTAAATATAACTTTTATATCAACAGAAATGTTGAAAAAAGAATCTAAAATGTTCTTTCTAATAGTTTCCGAGACTTTCACTGGAATGAATTATTCAATATTTGCCAGGTTATCTCCATAAACAGATTCTTTGCTTCCCAGCAGCGTTCGATTATCCAAGAACCAGGTGTTTAATTTAAAATTTAAGGATATAAAGAACACATACGAGTACATTCATGCATACTACCTACCACGTCTTTTTCCCTTGCTGGGTAGACAGAGCTTGATAACTGAGATAACGGTGGAATAGAGATAGATGCGTCACGTGCTGAACGCTTGGGCCGATCGTGCCTCTCTATCGTTTGGTCCGCGCCGTCGCTCACACACGGTACGTGACACTTTTTCGTGCGTGCATCTGGCATTCATCGATTTATAAGACGTTATCACGTCATAAAACAATATTTCTACTGAATAAGGTTTTTTTGTCGACTTGACTAGTTTTTAATATTAATCTATTTTTTTTTAATCTATTTATATAGTTGTTTAGGTATTTAACTTATGTATAGACCTTCAGATATACCTAACTAACTCATTACAGTTAAATAAGTTATCTTAATAACATTGGTCCTTATTATGTAACCCAATTCGTTATTTAAAAGTGTAAGATTATGCAATCTTAAAGGTTATTTCGCAGCCCCACCTTAACACATTCAGCAAAAATTGCTTTTAAAATCCAATATAGCCTGCAATTTCCTCCACGTGTCACGCACCCTTAATCTATGAACATCGCTGACATCGTAACGCTGCTTCCCAGTACTTCGGGCGGTTGCACCACCCACGGCAAGCGTTGCATGGATTCCCAGGCGCGGTTGCGCAAGTCCCCATTGTCTGCCGCCGGGCGACTTTTGCGAATTGGAAAGATGACTTCATTCCGTATCCTCACATCGGTTCGGTATCACTTTATAATTGTAATGATTAATTGTATCTAATGTAATTTCCTAATAAATAGTTTTTGAGATTTTGGTTTTTTTTGAAAACTGCGGCTATCACCCGCTTAATTGGCGCAGTCTTAAGGATAGTCAAAAACGCAGTGCGTGGCGCGAAAGGACTCAAAAATCGAATCCTGACGGTTCCGCATAGCCGCTGTGTGACTTTGAAACCTACGTGTACGGGAAGAAGCCGCGGTGATCCAGACATCGATCATCAAAGATACCAAAATCATGCTGTAAGTACTGTGAATCTTTCAAGTATTTGCTATTCCCTATCTTTAACATATTATCCTTACGATTATATCCTTACGTATATATACTTTATATGGTTAGTTCTATGCTATAGATTATATTGTATGTGTGATTATTAAATGCCTGGTTCTAAAATCTTTCATCCCCGTGAATCTCGAAGCTCTAGTCCTAATTTGAGAAAAGCAAGTAGGAAAGTTTTGATAGACGAGCATAGGAATATCAGCGAAACCATGGCTAACGATGGAATAGATACTATATATAAGTCTCTCAGACTTTTACCGGAATTTGATGGAAACCCGTATATACTTACACGGTTCCTTCACCTGTGCGATCAATTGGTAGTTAGACATTTTAAATCAGAGCCTGGTTATGAGTTAATAAACTCAGCTCTTATTAACGGTATATTAAACAAAGTCACAGGACAAGCCGCTAGGCTCATTAACTCCAGTGGCATACCAGAAAATTGGTCTAGCATACGGCAAGCCCTTATTAATAATTTTGCGGATCATCGTGATGAAACCGCCCTTTACAATGACTTATCACTACAGACTCAAGGCTCTAGTAGTCCCCAAGAATTTTATGAGCGCTGCCAAAGCCTCTTTAGTACTATTATGACTTACGTTAATTTGCACGAAACTGTTGAGACCACCATTGAAGCTAAAAGAAAGTTATATCAGAAATTAACCCTCCAGTGTTACCTACGAGGCCTTAAAGACCCGTTAGGAGCTAGGATTCGTTGCATGAGACCTGAGAGTATGGAAAAGGCGTTGGAGTTTGTGCAAGATGAAGTCAATACTCTCTATTTGCAACAACGCAACTCGGGAAGTCTTAATAAGAGTGAATGGCAACCTGTTCAGCCTAGGCAATTTAACTTACCGTTGAATAATTTCCATATGCCTAAGCCTACTACTAACCAGGGTTTCCAGATGCCTAAGCTGCCAAATAACTTATTTAACGCGCCCGGTACATCACGGCAGTTGCCACCCTCACAGCCGTTTCAGGGTTGGAGGCCTAACCAAACTCATTTTAATGGCCCGAGCCGTACCCAGCAGATGTTCCGCGCGCCACCACCGAATTATAGGCCCCAGAGTAATATGTTCCGACTACCCCCTAAACCTCAACCACAGCAATCTAATGCCAATAACTTTCCGCGTCCTATGAGTGGTGTCAGCCATTATGTCGCAAGACAATTACCACCATCAGGGCACGACTGGCGTAAATTTGGGAATCCACCACCCACAAACTATTTCAAAACCCGAGAAGTAAATTTTAACGAATTTGATCATGGGTGTGATGTCTTCGACTATGATAATACCTATAACGAAGACTATCATTACGACGCTATGTACTATGATTACGAATATCAGCCCGAATACTACTCCACCGATAACTATGAGTACCCTACTCACACCGAACCTGCTTCAGTTGAGGAAGTTACTCAAGTTCCGATTCCTGGTAATTGTGAAAATTTTCAGAAGGGTTCCAAGTCCGAAAAGCCAAAATAGAACTGAATCTTCAAACACAGAGGCAGCTTGTCTATGTCCAAACTAACAATCCCCCACTTAAATTCTTAATTGACACAGGAGCCAATCAATCTTTTATAAGCCCATTAGCAATAGAAAAATACTTCCGCCATATTCCATTAAACTACGAACCTTTTGAGGTAACCAGTATCCATGCCACTAGTAAGAATAACTATTCGATAACACTTCCAAGTTTTCCAGAATTTAATGAAGAAGGTAACATTACGTTATTCGTCTATGATTTTCATAAATTTTTCGATGGCCTCATAGGGTTAGATTTGCTTAATAGTTGGGAATCTAATATTGATCTGAAAAATAAAGTCATATCAACCAATAATGCCACTATTCCGATACAAATATACGACTCGCGTAATGTTAATCTCTATGAGGATATAATTCCGGCACAGTGTTCGAAATTAGTTAGGATACCAGTTAATGCAAAGGATGGAGAAGTATTGGTGTTAAACCAAACTATGTGTAACTGCTTGATTTCGGATTGCTTAACAGAGGTAAAAGATAGTCGCGGATGGGTTGAGGTTACTAACCCAACACCTAATGACATTATATTTTCTATGGACCACCCGGTGTCTGTAGAAATGTTCAGTGCAGAATTTGAGCATAGCTATTATACCAAAATGTCAGAACGGGCTAAACAAGTCCTTCCAAAACTCCGCACTGATCATTTAAACCCTGAAGAACTGGCTAATTTGAGAGCGTTATGTGAGCGTTACGCTGATGTGTTCTATCTTGAAGGTGAGCCTTTAACATTCACTAACAAGATAAAACACAGTATTAGAACCACGGATGAGGCCCCTGTTTATACCAAGAGTTACAGATACCCATATGTACATAGACAGGAAGTAAAAGATCAGATAGCTAAAATGTTAGAGCAGAATATTATACGTCCATCGGATTCTGCGTGGAGTTCGCCTATTTGGGTTGTCCCTAAAAAGGCCGATGCCTCGGGCAAAACCAAATGGCGGTTAGTAGTTGATTTCAGGAAAGTTAACGAGAAAACTATTGACGACAAATATCCGATCCCGAACATCACGGATGTGTTAGACAAATTAGGCAAGTGTCAATACTTTACAACACTAGACTTGGCAAGTGGTTTCTATCAGGTCGAAATGAGCCCCCAGGATATTCATAAAACTGCATTTAATGTGGAGAATGGGCATTATGAATTCCTTAGGATGCCGATGGGACTGAAGAATTCTCCATCAACATTTCAAAGAGTTATGGACAATGTGCTCAGGGACCTCCAAAATGATGTGTGCCTAGTATATTTAGATGATATAATAGTGTATAGTACATCCCTCCAGGAGCACATGGTAAATCTGGAAAAAGTATTCAAAAAACTACGAGACTCTAACTTTAAAATTCAACTGGATAAGTCTGAATTTTTGAAGCTAGAGACCGAATTTCTTGGCCATGTAATTAGTTCAGACGGTGTTAAACCTAACCCTAGTAAGATCGAAGCCATATCTAAGTACCCCTTGCCTAAAACCACAACTGAAATCAAACGTTTTCTCGGATTACTTGGGTATTACAGGAAATTCATCCCTGATTTTGCGCGCATCACAAAACCCCTAACTCAATGTCTGAAGAAGGGTAGTAAAATCACACTTAATCAAAATTATATAGACTGTTTTGAACATTGTAAAACCCTTTTAATAAATGATCCCATCCTTCAGTACCCTGATTTTAATAAGGAATTTTTACTAACTACCGATGCTTCAAATGTCGCAATAGGCGCAATTCTATCCCAAGGCCCTATTGGGTCAGATAAACCGATCTCATATGCATCGAGAACCTTGAACTCTAGTGAACTCAATTACAGTACTATTGAGAAAGAACTTTTGGCTATAGTCTGGGCGACTAAGTATTTTAGGCCTTATCTTTTTGGACGGAAATTTAAAATTATAACTGACCATAAACCCTTACAATGGGTTATGAGTCTAAAAGAACCTAATTCGAGACTTACAAGATGGCGACTAAAATTAAGTGAATACGATTTCACCGTAATATATAAAAAGGGAACAAGTAACACTAATGCGGACGCATTATCACGCGTAGAGATTAATAACGAGATCGCGAGCTCTATTGCGGTAAACCCATCTGAACAAGATCCGCTCGAAGACCCCAATAGATTAATAGTACCAGAAGTCGCTAGTAATTCTGAAACTCTAACGGCTCATACAGATGCTGAAAATCCCATCTTGGAAGTCCCTATTACGGATGATCCCTTAAATAAGTTCACTAGACAAATAGTTCTAACTGTAGTTAATGATATTAAAGGCAAAACTGTCGCCACTAAACCATTTGATACGCATTCTAGATTTTCTATTCAAGTGTCAGAGTCAAACCTACAGGAGGACGTTATTAACGCAATACGTGAATACGTTCACCCTAAAATTAAAACTGGACTCTTAATTCATCCACCCACAGCTATGTATTCTATAATACCAGTCATACAAAGCACTTTTAAGAACTCCGCTATGAGTCTTGTCTTAACTAAAATAGAATTAGAGAATGTCCGAGAATACCTTAAGCAGCAGGATATCATCTGTAAGTACCACGACGGAAAGACTAACCATCGTGGTATAAACGAATGCTATCTAGCACTATCCCACAAGTACTATTGGCCTAAAATGCGAGAGCACATAACCAAATTCATAAATGATTGCACCATTTGTGGGCAAGCGAAATACGATCGAAACCCTGTAAAACAGCAATTTCGTGTAGTACCGCCTGCTAGTAAACCCTTTGAGCTAGTTCATATGGATCTTTTATCCATACAAAATGAGAAATTTATGACAATAGTAGATGCATTTTCCAAATATGCTCAGGCCTACCACTTGCGAGATGGTACTGCGGTAAGCGTTGTCCAAGCATTACTTAAGTTTTCTACCCATCACGGCATACCTATAACACTAGTGTCAGATAACGGGCCAGAGTTCACTAATCAATTAGTATCTGAATTTGTTAAGCTACACAAAATCCAGCATCATAGGATAGCGCCCCACACTCCAAATGAAAATGGTATAGTTGAAAGATTTCATTCAACTATCCTAGAACACCTCCGTATTTTAAAAATCCAGCATAAAAATGATTCGACTATTAATTTGATGCCATACGCTCTTTTAGCTTACAACCATTCTATTCACAGTTTCACAAAGTGTAAGCCAATAGATTTAATTACTGGACACTTTGACCCTCGTGATCCAATTAATATTGATCTGTCAGCTCATTTGCTGCAACAGTATATTACAGATCATAGAAATAGAATGAACATAGTATATGATTTAATACATGAAGCTGGTGTTTCATCCCGTACGGAGTTAACTAATAAACGGAATGAATCGCGTGAGACAGAAGTCGAATATTCCCCAGATCAACAAATTTTCGTAAGAAACCCAATAGCTGCTAGACAAAAACTAGCCCCACGCTATACACACGATAAGGTTATGGCTAATCTTCCTATTCATATATATACTCGTAAGAAGAGCGGCCCTATTGCTAAATCCAGATTGAAAAGAGTACCAAGGAGTGCAAATTTGTTACAGGACCCTCCTGATGCTTCAGTTCCTCCTGCGCACAGCTCTAATGCAGGAGATAAAGCTTGAAAACCTTGGAGACGGCCCTGGTATACTTCCTTTCAAACTAGGTCCCTCTAGACTAACATCCCATCACCATTCGTTCATTCAGAGTATAAGCCTCTTAGAATTACAAAATAAGATTAGTTCAGTGAACGATCAAATAACTAGCATGAGCCCAGAACTAAATAATAAAACTTTATCCTTATTTGAGCCTCACATTATTTACTTAAGAAACAAGCTTCAAAGTGTGTCTGATCAGTTAGAATCATTTGAAACTAATCGCGTAAAAAGAGGACTTATTGATGGTCTTGGATCTGTGGTGAAAAGCATCACGGGTAACCTAGACTACACTGATGCTTTACATTATAATCAGGCTATTAAAGTGCTAGAAGACAATGAAAATAAAATGGCTACAGAATATAATAGTCATGTCAGTCTTACCAAAGACTGGATGACCCGTTATGCTAAGATAATTGAGAGTATAACTAAAGATCAAGATAGAATAGGAGAGTTGCTATCTAAGATTAGTGAGTCGGATGCCACTAGGGATAACGACTTAATTAAATATGCACATTTAGCACAAATGTTCCTTATCCTCGGAGATAACGTTGATTATATTGCACTAGAACTAGTTAAATTACAGAACGTTTTAGCTTTTATAAGAGCACGCACAATGCACCATTCTATTTTAAGTCTTAATTCATTACGTGAGTTGATAGTTAAACTACAGAATTTATATGGTATTGATAGAGTTTTAGACATAGATATGAGAGAATACTATAATATAATTAAAGTAGGGTCATATTATTTGAATAACGATATTATAATAGTATATAAATTCCCTATTATCTTTGCGCAAGTATATGACCTATATAAATTATCTATAGTTCCCAATAATCGCTCTGAAATCTTAGTCCCGCCTTCCCAATTCCTAGCAATACACGAGAAAGACTTCAGGTACATAGAGGCTGAATGCCCGAAGACCCATAAATGGTATCTTTGTGAAGAAATCCACAGCATGCAGAGTCACTCATCTGAAGATTGCATCCAGCATCTCATAAAAACTCAGAAGAAGACAGATGCCTGTAAACCAGCCAAGATCCTTCTTCAAAAGCCAGCATACGAAGAGTTAGACAATAGGCACTATACTATCAGCTTTCCAGCCCCAGCTAAAGTTCACCTATCCTGCGGACAAGACCTGTATAAGGAACTACAAGGCAGTTATCTTGCAGTCATTCCACGTACCTGTTACCTAGCAACCGAAGATTTCACCCTCATGAACTCGGATGATCATCTGAAAGGTCAAGCACTGAAAATAATCGATATTCCGGAAAGTAACCTAGCAACCCTGCAACCACCACCTGCATTCAAGCTGAATTCCATCAATCTCGATGAATTACACGCTGTCAGTACAAAGATCTCTATGCAACCACCTATATCTCTCAAGAGTGGTAACGATAACGTTTTATACCACACTACGATACCAATCTATATGGTATTACTCGGTGCATCTGCACTCATTATCGCTTTTGCGTATCGCAAGTATCGCCAAAACCACATTAAGACGAATGTTAATGACACCATACCAAAGCAGCCTGAGATGCCTGAATTGAGTACCATCGTAGACAGAACGAGAATAGATCCAGAGCAGCAGCCAGCTCCTTTCTTGACAAAAGTCTTCAATACTCGCTGTTCTACGGGGGGAGGTGTCACGCACCCTTAATCTATGAACATCGCTGACATCGTAACGCTGCTTCCCAGTACTTCGGGCGGTTGCACCACCCACGGCAAGCGTTGCATGGATTCCCAGGCGCGGTTGCGCAAGTCCCCATTGTCTGCCGCCGGGCGACTTTTGCGAATTGGAAAGATGACTTCATTCCGTATCCTCACATCGGTTCGGTATCACTTTATAATTGTAATGATTAATTGTATCTAATGTAATTTCCTAATAAATAGTTTTTGAGATTTTGGTTTTTTTTGAAAACTGCGGCTATCACCCGCTTAATTCACGGACAAATATTTACAAACAAACACGCAAACACATAACACGAATCTTGGCGTCGCCCGCCGCGCCGAAACATAGGAAATTATTCCGCTCACAATTAATTTTCATTTGCGAACATTTCCGCCTCTCGTCTGGGAAGTCTGGATTTGAAATATATTTTTATATTTCTCAACCTAGGAATCTCCACATCGCCTTGTAGTGAAAAATGTTCTTACCAGTGATTACGTCACCTCAAAGCTTGAGTGTTCAAACTACCAAAATTTCCAAAACTAAAGCTGTGATTATTCAACTTTTCTAACTATAGAAATAGTTTACAAACTAGCAGTGGCTTAGAGAAATTCATCAATGGATAGAAAAATTTTAGGAGTCAGTCTAAGCTAAGAGATAAAAAGAATAACCAGTGGCTTAGACAAAAAAAAAGTTACGGATATTGGCTAATATAAAAATAGCAAGACAAGTGGGAGTGGGCTAGTCATATATACAGAATAATGGACTCGTGGAGTAGACGATTGCTGGAGTGGAGACCATGGGACAAAAAGCATCCAGTAGGAAGACCCAACTGAGATGGAAAGATGACATCAAAATGATAGCGGGAACAACTGGGATTTAATTGCCCAAAATAAAGAAAAATGGCAAGAACTGAAGAAGGCCTAGACCAAATATTTGGTTGAGCAAGGCTGAAAATAAATAAAGAAAGAATTATTATTCACCCAGACATAAAAAGGCTCTTTTATGGTATAGGGTGACAAACGAGCAAGCGAGTCACCTGATGGTCTGCGATCATCGCTGCCCATGGAGAACTGCAACACCAGGGTGTAACAGGAGTGTTGCCGGCCTTTCAAGGAGTTGTGGGAAGGATTTGGGGATAAAATGGGTGAAGGATCACTGAACGAAGCATAGAAGCGGTAAAGCTTCTACTCCAACGTCGATTTTCTGTGACAGTGTGGTACTTCCCCGGACAAGCCGACCCATTAATGCTACTAGCAAAAATTACTTTTGCCGGTAGTATGGCTTGACCACAACTAAACTAGGCTTGAGCTTTCTTCTTGAACCTTAATATGTACTTTCCTATTATAAACTTTAGATATATGAGTTTAGAAATCAAAATATCATGCTTGTTTGTCCGACCTAGTTAGTTTTATGTCACACATTGTAATGGTAATTTTGTTAATGTAATTTTATTCAACCTCCGACTTCAAACTCAATAGATATAGTTAAAAAAAAAGTAAGAAACTCGCCTTTGTCCTACTAATAGATTTTATTAAATTATCGTATTGTCATCGGTCCTAGATAAGTCTACAAACTTTTAATTAGGTATAATATCTGACTGTTTAAAGTGGGTCAAAATCGAGTTCAAAGTGAAACAAACAAGCAAACATACAGGTGAATTTTATAAAAAGCGTGTAGAAATAAAAACTATGTTCCCATATTTTACACAACATTGTTTTGAGACTCATAAAGTATATAAAAAAATCAAAAGCAAACGCTTATTCAGAAAATAGGCCTCTGCAGGCACTTTTTAAACGTCAAATCACATTTTAAAGGAACTAATTTAGTAATATTATTATTATTAATTGATATGCAAAAGCTACATACAGACTACTAGCGTTTCGAAACCGACCACTGATTAGAAGAAACGCCAAAGGAAACTCTTTTCAACAGTATTGGTTGCCTACTCGCCTGAAGGGCTTTTTAATATTATGGCCATTTTTCTTTTCTTTTTGTTTTTCATTTCTAGTAATGATATCATTTTTTGTTATATACATGATTATTTTTGGAATATATTATGTTAGTAATCGAGTGTGCAATGATACAATAATACACATTATACACAGTAGTCTAAAAGAGACCATGCATACCTGTGCCCCCTAGCAGCACCCGTTCACGAGTTAACGCATAGATCAGCCATCGTTGAACTTAACCATATTAGAGGGAATTCAACGACCCGACACACGACGCCACCAGTTTAAACATTTGAGTGAGCATGACTTACTCGAGCTTAAATACTTTGTCGAAAAACTATAATTAAAAATACTTAAAACTTTCGCTGACACTGAACCAGACACAAAAGAAATAACAATAGAATTACGTCTACAGGCAGGCAGTGTCAACGAAAGTGTTAAGCATGAAAAATACTTAGCCTGTGCGAAAAATGAAAATAATTCCTCCTGTAGTATTCAATGAATGGTCGTTTGAACGTTCGACTATTACTATTAGGCTTCGCTGTATGTCCAATCAGAAAATTGGTTTCGTATAAGTTGGAAGGAATCTGCTTCTGGACTTTCTACGAGTAGACCATAAACTGAACTTACTGTAAAACTATTTCCTTCTTTAACATATTGCATAAAATTTGACATTGATAATGGTTTCGGGTTGCCCCATGTAAAAAAACATTTTCAGGTAATTGGCCAGACTTTAGTCTCATAGGAGTCCAGAAAATATATAAGCACAAGTGAAAATATATAAACACAAGTGAAAATATATATAAGCACGAGTAATAGTGGTGAAAACCTTAGGAAGTGAAACTATGATATTAGTGACATATTTCTATATCAACACTAATATTATGAAGAGGAAGGATTTGATTGCTTGTTAGCAGCTAATAGGCTCAGAAACTACTGGGCCGATCCGATTCTATCCATGATGAACATAGGCTATTGAATATTTTCAAAAAAAGTGATGGATATACGGATCCCTTCTACAAAAACTTCGATAATGTAACCAAAGGTACGAAAAAAATTCCAAAACAAAACCGAATATCTGTCTAGCCGTAGGAAGCCGAGCCGGCCGCTAGTACTAAGGGAGTAAAGCTTTCCTCAATATCCACAACCATCCCTAATCCTACCCATTACCTTACGGAACCAATCGTTAAAACCTAAAACAATCCTCAATACTTCTTAAACACCCTAAAATTATCATGAATACCATTTGGCCCTGAGTAACAGTGAATAATGCCAATTTATTAAAAAAAAAAACACATCCTACCTAGTAGCTGTCAAAAATATTTTTTATTAGTAGGTAGAAGTAAAATCATTCGGGCCAATAATACCCTAGAGTTTCTATCAAGTAATTAATCGGCCCACAATCGCGCCAACTGGGCATGATAACACGCAGTAATTTAAAAAAATTGTCTCTCTGTATAGTCGGTTTACGAACGATAATTTTACTTTATAACGATGGAAGAGAGATAAATGCATCACAACCCGAACGCTTCCGATAGATGCGTCA
This sequence comes from Elegia similella, assembly GCA_947532085.1. NCBI lineage: Eukaryota > Metazoa > Arthropoda > Insecta > Lepidoptera > Pyralidae > Elegia > Elegia similella. Next base: position 9,907,505 of record OX383933.1, read on the forward strand.
CGCCGAACGCTTAGGCCGTTCGTGCCTCTCTATCGCTTGTTCTGCGCTCTTGCTTGCACGCGGAACGTGACACATTTTTGTGCGTGCAACCGACGTTAATCGATTTATATGACGTTATCACGTCTAGAGTTATTACTTAACAGTCTGCGCACCGTTCTTCCATTGCCACTTAATATCTTATACTTACATCAGAGTGGCAGGTTAAACGTTCATGCTAACTGCTTACATGAATATTACGACGTATGTCTGTAGCCGTCAGCGGCTTAATAAAGTACAGTTCTGTGAGATGCAAATCACAACCGTCCGAGATAAGCGGCTGCAGCGCTTTATTCCATCGATTTTCTGTTTTCAGTCACGCGATGCGGCAATAAGGCAAGAAAGTATTTTTTCAAGTCGAATGAGAATTCTGTTTTATTGGTCTACGTGGAAACTGGGAATCGAAAAGTAAATGTGTTTTATGATTTGAATCTAAATCAAGACTACTTTATATGTAGTGTATTATTTGCGTCAATTTAGATTAAATTGGTATCAATAAGTAAGGACAAACACATTTTATAAGCTATTGTTTTAAAGCTAATGTTACTATCGATCTCAAGAGATCATTCGTTTTTTGCAGGACGAAAGGTATGTAGCCTATTAATGCGCATCTAAAAATACTATCTTAGCTACTGTATACATACCTATCGTCAATGTAAGCTACTGTTACGCTTCTAAGTTGGGGAAGCTCGCTCGCTTCTGTTTAGGTCACAAGGATACCTAACAAACCTAACCTACGCTCTGTAGGTCGGGACCCGTAGCATTAAAAAAACCGGTAGAGTGCTAGTCAGACTCGCGCACGAAGGGTTCCGTGCATTGTATATAATTTGAAATTATTAAAAATATTTTATTACTAGCTTTCGCCCGCGGCTCCGCCCGCGTCAATGTCGATCCCTCGGGAATAGTACTTTTTCCCGGGATAAAAGGAAGCCTATGTCCCTCTCCGTACTCCAGAGAACTTGTATGCAAAATTTCATAATGATCGGTTCAGTAGTTACGGCGTGAAAGCGTAACAAACAAACAAACAAACTCACTTTCGCATTTATAATATTAGTAAGGATAAGATGTGACTCAAAATTAAAGCTTTTCGCTACTTTTCGTTGACGTTGATCCTACCAATTTTCAAGATTCTGAGTTTCTAGGAAGTACCCTGTACCTTTTGATTCCCTTGCGAATGTCGAGAAAACACGAAAATTTGCGGCATAATCAACTGTATCTTTTTATTGCGTTAGCTTAGATGTTTATTTTTTCACAGCTGGAGCTGTGAAAAAATGACACTGTAGACCTGATTGATATGTATTTCAGCTTAAAACCTCTACGCGTTTCTGAGAAAAAGCCCCTTGACAGACCTACATACAGACAGACAGACGGACAACCAAGTGATCCTATAAGGGTTCCGTTTTTTCGTGGAATAAGAGGCTGATTTCCGTGGCTAATAAGTCCCACATAGTATTTTCCAATCTTGTATTTTCTATATCCATGAGAACCTTACCGAGTACTTTAATATTACTAATACTTTAAGATTCGACTTAATCTTTATTTCATTATTTTATTTCTTAGAGGAAACTATTTAATCTGGAATAGAACATTGCAAGTTAAATAAAAGTTGTAAAAAATCCTACTTCAAAATAAAAAGGCGAATAAAATACAGACTTTAATTAAATCTCTTTATCTAGACAAAACTAGTACAAACCAGTAGTTAAAATAACGCCAGCATATGAGTCCGGAGCTCTAAACTGTTCCATGCACGACAGAAACGGCAGATAGCGAATATTTAGTGCTTCTGTTGCATTTAAAAATCCAAACGCATTTTTGTCCACTTTAATCAGACCCACCCACCCTACATACGTAAAGTGTTTAGAGTATATTAAACAGGCGATTTTATAGCTACCAGGATCAAGTTAGATTGGATTTGATTTTAACAAATTGGTTACCGTTTATGACAGAAGCAGGTCGTTTGGCTCATGTTTTGTGAATAATTGTATATTTTCAACTGACTCAGAAGAAGCTCACTTGGAGCTAGTTATATTATTAAAAAATAAAAAAAGTATATCTATTCAGTCGTACCCAATAAGCTAGAAAAATGCTATTTTATACATAGTATCATACATACATAGTATCACGTCTTTTTCCTTGCGGTGTAGACAGAGCCTAGGTCTATAAGACCTTATGGCCACAGTTAGCATGTTAGAGCATGCTATTTTATTTATTTCTTAATGTTATAAGAGTGGAAAAATGCTTTAAAAGCAAAACAAAAAAATTACACATTCGTTTTCGAGATATCTTGACTTAAAAATGTAGAAAAACAGACGCAAAAAACACTCTGTGTACAAAAAACTACTTTCTTGTCTTACAACATTTTATACTTGAGACTTTCATGTCACTGGCGTCAATCTAAATCAAAACAACCAATTTTTATCAAAATAATTATTTTGTGTGAAAGAGCTAAAACAAAAATTTGCGTGTCGATTTCTTAAAATTTGCTACTAAAGGATTTTTTTGATCTATGGACGAAGGTCATTAAATCGCGCTTATTTTAAATGGAAGTAATAGCCATTCTTCTTTTTGAAGTCTGTTTTTTGTTTAGGTCGCATTTTTTTAAATTATACGTGTATTATAAATGCCCATGTCCACTTAAAAGACAGCCTCTCTTAAGTGGACATGGGCAGGACATATTATTAGGATGAATCTAAGCAGATGGGCCCGAAAGGCTACGTTATGGGAACCAGAGGGGCAAAGGAAGAGAGGCAGACCAAGGAGAAGATGGCGAGACGATATAGACGGCTTTTTAACTGGTTGGCAGCAAATAGCCCCGGATCGGGAAGTGTGGAAACAGAAAGGGGAGGCCTTTGCCCAGCAGTGGGACACAACAGGCTAATAAAAAAAAAAAATTATAAATGTATGTATGTTTTCGAGTAGGTGACACGGTCAATCGACCATGCGCACCCTGGTGTCAGAGTTCTTCGGAACCGCCTCTCGGAATATTATAAATGAAAAATATACTCTGTCTCTTCATACAGCGACTTGCCCTCTGGGCAGCTCACTAATTTTCAGCACTGAGCTATGACCTTTTTGTATTGCTGCAGCATACAGATACAAAGGTGCGTCTTTTCTGTATGTGCTGTTTTTCTTCTTCGTGTTATTTTGTATTTTTCCTGTGTATGTGTGTGATTTCAGCTACAAATAAACCATTTATCTATTTATCTAACATTTAGGAAAAAAAAGACAAAAAGACATCCTGTGTACAAAAAACACTACACCAACAGGCCAGGAAAAAAAAACCGGCCAAAAGCGAGTCGGACTCGCGCACGAAGGGTTCCATACCATTATCTTACCGTTTTATAAAAACGGCAAAAAAGCCATGTCTGTTGTATGGGAGCCCCCTTAAATATTTATTTTATTCTATTTTTCAGTATTTATTGTTATAGTGGCAACAGAAATACATCATCTGTGAAAATTTCAGCTGCCTAACTATCACGGTTAATGAAATACAGCCTGGTGGCAGACGGACAGACAGACAGACAGACAGACAGACATACAGATAGACAGACAGACAGACAGGCAGACGACAGACAGACAGACAGACAGACGGACGAGGAGCAATATTAATAGGGTCCCGTTTTTACCCTTTGAGTACGGAACCCTAAAAAAAGAGATAGCTCTTAAATGCGCTTAATTTATATGGCTCTTGTATACAAGCGGGCGTAATCCACCGGGCAAAAGCTAGTTTTATATCATCATCAGGTCTTTTTAGTCTCCACTACAGGAGCATGACCCTCTGTACTACCGGATATGTACTTGGCCGGAGCAGACAGGGGACAGTTTTGTAAAAAAAATCAAATTTGAAATCCCTTTAACATTAAGATAATACGAGGGCACTCATTGGAAGTGAGTAACGGGCGAATTCTGTGAAAATGCAGTTCGTGCCAGACAACTTTAATGAAATTCCAAGAAGCAGTTTTTGATAAACTCCCGCGATTGTGTCACTTTAATTAAAATATTTTATGACGGCTTTAAACACTTTTCATTTGGCTTTTCAACGAGGTTATTAACACGTGAGCTTATTAAATTTTGCTGTTTTCAGTTGAATATTTTGTTATTTTCAAAACTTTAATTTGAAGATTTTTGTTAAAGAGATGCAATACAATAAGGATACATTTCTTCTCTTTCTTAAATTTATACTTAGGTACCAACGCTAATATTTTCATATTATATATATATTCATTATTTCAGACATAAATTATAATTGTTTTTATTTATTTTAATAGATGGACGAAGGCGCAGGGACAGACCACGGGCAAGATGGCGGGATAACTTCGACTGTTTTTGGAGTGGCTGGCAGTAGGCTGCACTCGATAGGGATGAATGGAAGATGGGACTTTTGACCAGAAGTGGGACACAGATAAGGCTACTGCAGCTACAGCGGCAGCGGTGGCCAATATGAGGTGCAAATTTGCAGCTCTAAGCGAGCCATAGGTATATATTTGTGCCCTTCGCCGTGGAGGCTTTAGAGCCTTGGGGTGCGGAGGCCCGAAAATTTTTCAAAGAGATCTCCGCACGCCTAATCAACGTTTCCGGTGACCTAAGGGCAGGCGCGCATTTTAGTTTAGCAAATACTGAATCTGGCCATCCAGCGAGGAAATGCCGCCAGCCTTTTGGGCACCCTGCCAGCAGACCGCAGCGATTTGGCATCCATATTTTATTTAATTTGATGTGTTTTATAGATTTCATTTTTTTATTTAAGTTTTAGTTTATTATTTTAGTCTAAACAAATTACTTAATAAAGCAATAATGCTACTTAAAAATTTTTTAATACAAATTATAGGTACTACGTGCAGGCTTTCAGACAAATCCAAGTAGGTATGTAAGTAAAATTTTTTGAAATGATAATTATTTTTAAGAAGCAGTACTTCAAAATCGATTTTTTTTTTTTCAATTTGCATAAAAAGAATTAAATTCCGAAAGAAAACGAGAGAGATATTTAAGTAGGTTTTTCGTTTTCTTTAGATAACTTGAAAGTTAAATTTAGATTTTATTAATAATTTTATTTTTTAATAAGATTTTATTAATAATTTTATTTATTAATAATTTTATTTTTTAATTTAAGTTATTCTAGTGTTGTTTGAAAAGTAAACTGTGAGCCAACTAGATTCTATGAAAGTTGAGACCTGTATTCATACTGTACATCACAGTGTCCATGTCTACTCGTACCACCTCATACTCATAGTTTAATTTCCGTCAGGATTATCTTATCTCTATGGTTTAATTATATATAGCCAAAGTCGTTCCTTGTTTGATAACTCATGGGGAAGCTCTCTATTTATGTCCTTAAAGTTGGAGGCTTTCAGATGACCCCTTTAACCGTTAATACAAAAACTAAAAGGTTAATTTATAGACTAAATTGAACTATATATAATTACCATCCAAGAATTTAATCAATATTTGGAACCAAAATACTATGTAATATTTACAATATTTATAAAAGCTCGGGAGGCAAAGCGAAAAGCCTACTTCCTGTGTTTTCATAAATAATGCTCGATGTGAAGGCACCCTCATCTTTTGAGCATGCGCCGTGGAAAACCTCCGGCTACGCACGCGCTCCGTCCATGGCGTCAAACAAATGACAGTTTTGACAGCCAGTCCATGGGGGCACAACTATCCCATTATTTTCCCTAAAATATCGTCTTATTCCCCGATTTTATCAATTCCTACATTCGTATCACAACACCGATGGTATTAAAAACTGTAACGGAGTGGAATAAAAATTCTGGGAACGTTGAAAGTGACAATTTTAAAAGTGAAAGTTTTTAGGTTAGTGCAGGATATTGTGTTTATATTTTGTAAATATTGTTTTGTGTGAATGTGTTGTGAATATAGTGTTGTGGGTTTTTGTTGTAATAGTTGTTTAGCAGTCCAGTTGGAGGCGACTAAAATCTACAGCGGTTTTAAAGGTAAGTGTAGAACAAATGTTGTGTAGTGTATACCAAAGAGTACATGTGACAGTTCTTAAGTGGAAGACTTCTTGAGAGGAAGTATTTTTCCTTGATGAAAGTTGCAAATGTTAATACATTGTAAATAGGTTACTAAATCATACTGTAAGGATTTTAGGTGCGCTTTAGAACAGCCTAGCACGAATTTATAAAATCTGATAATTGAAACTCGCTTTGCTCTCTTTCACAATATGATTTAAAGCACGTCGACGTTATTTCTATTTACATATTAGTAAAAAAAGCAGGGGTTGGCTTTACAATAGCTTGGCATGAATTTAGATATTGTACGATTCGAAAGAACTCACTATTCTCTTTGTTACGACACAATTTCTAATGTTGCGAAGGTGCTTATTGTTAAATTATATGCATTTTAATTTAATACAGTTACCTATTTGTTGACATATTGATTTTTTATATTTTTTTAAATAAGAAGAATTGTAAGGGGGGGGGGGGGGGTGCGCAGCCCCCATTACAAGGAGACTTGAGGATGAAGCCGGAATATACATCAAAAAGCTTGACCACAAAGGGTAGGTTAGGTTCTATAGGTTTCCTTGTGACCAAAACATAAGCGAGCTTCCCAATTTAAAGCAAAACCACCAAATACCAACTTAAAATACCTAATGTTCATTTAGTGATTATAAATGACGTAACCGTACTCTAAGAAACATATTGTGAAGAAATTAAAAATGGTAGGTATAATAGATAGATAACTTGTTTATTTGGTTTGCCACAAACACACAGAATATTTAAATCTGCTAAGTGATTGTAAAACCTACCCCCGCGGTTTCTGCCCACGACACTGACTGAATAAGAAATACGAATGATATACAGTGACCATGCAAAACAGGTCAGCTGATAGGATTATATCAGTAAGGACAAAATTAGCTGATTGCGCTTCGTGCGACAAATGAGTTTTCCAATGTCATTATTATACAAGTTATTATAGAACCATATTCGCGGATTTAGCGAATACGGAAAATAAATGGAAAGTGCGATGCGAGACTTTTGACAAGAGTTAATGCCTTCTAGTCTACGAATAAGTAATAAGCTTCTATTCAAAATTATGCCACAAATTATATATAATAATATTTCATAAAAAAAGACTTTCATCAACTACTGAACCGATTTTGATGAAATTTAAATGAGGCAAACTTACAAGCATTTTTCAAATCTGTTCATAAATGACGGAGTTCTGAGGTAACAAACAAAAATAAAATACAATCGAATTGATAACCTCCTTTTTTTTTAATCGGTTAAAAACTTTATTCTTTTCAATTAAATCACTTATTACGGTTTTATCTTGTTTATAATTTTATTTTTAACACCTAAAGTTTCCAAAACTTTACAGTTCTATGGTCTCAGATAGACTAAGTTGACATTTGTCCATTGTGTTATAAGAACTACGCAAAACGACCGCCTACAATAACTTTTATTCTGTTTTTAGTATTTGTTGTTATAGAGACAACAGAAATACAACATTTGTCACGGTTTCGAAGATACAGCCTGGTGACAGACAGGCAGATCGCTGTTTTAACCCTTCGGGTACGGAACCGTAAAATTGCCTTTTTGGAAACAGTTTCATAATAAAAGTTGCTATAAATTTAAAAAATTATCCAGTTATATTAGTTCCAAAAATTTCATACTGTTGAAATAGGTTTACCAACTAATTATGGTATCTATATATAGAGGTATAACCACTCAATATATCGATATAAAAAATGACCATTACAATATTTTTTGATTAGATTAGTTTAAGACTAGCTTTCGCCCGCAGCTTCGCTCGAGTTAACGCCGTTCCCTCGGGAACAGTACTTTTTTCCGGGATGAAAGTAGCCTATGTCCTTTTCCGTACTCCAGAGAACTTGTATGCTAATTTCATGAAGATCGGTGAGTACTTTTTCCTGGATGAAAGTAGTTACGTCGTGAATGCGCCCATATCCTATTCCGTACGCAAAAGAACTTGTATGCAAAATTTTATAATGATCGCTTCAGTAGTTACGTCGTGAAAGCGTAACAAACAAACAAACAAGAAACAAATTCACTTTCGCATTTATAATAGTACTAGCTTTCGCCCGCGGCTCCGCCCGCGTCAATGTCGATCCCTCGGGAATAGTACTTTTTCCCGGGATAAAAGGTAGCCTATGTCCTTCTCCGCACTCCAAAGAACTTGTATGCAAAATTTCATGATGATCGGTTCAGTAGTTACGGCGTGAAAGCGTAACAAACAAACAAATAAACAAACAAACAAACTCACTTTCGCATTTATAATATTAGTAAGGATAAGGATAATAGTAGGACAAGAATTAGCTAGATGCTTACTACTATAAGAAACATTTTTCAAAATCTACTTCATCATGCAAGGGTCCTATTATTTTCACTTGATATTAAACTTTTAAGTGCTTTAATAGTGTAAGTAGATATATAGATTACAATTGAGTGATCACAAACGAATGCGAGCTAATTATCTGGTTCATTTCATTGAAATTTCGACGGTATAAATTGCACGGGTCGTTTGACCGCGTTGTACCGTGATGACATCAATCGTACATTTTAATAAAATTAATATTATTAATGGTGAATTAATTAAAATTTAAATATTATATCGATACGTCACCTCTGCAGCTCAGTGGTACCGCAAGTTTCTTTGAATCGCAGGGTGTTGGGTTGGAGCCCCGGTCAGGTCAACTTGGATAATGATCTTTTTCAGATTGGCCTTGGTCTTGGGTGCTTATTAATATCTCTTATAAAATATAGTATCGTTGAGTTAATTCTTGGTATTGAGTTAGTATCTCACGGCACAATTTCACAGCTTAGTAAGCGGCTAGGTCAATTTGTGTGGATTGTGCTAAGAGAACTTTTCACGATTTATTTATATTTAATTTTTATGCAATTCTGTGTTTCACTTGTGTTGTAGTGTATCACATTCATTAGTAATATTTCAGCTTTAAAATTAATATGCTACATTTATTCTTAAGTTCCGATCAAAAAATTGTAACTGTACTTTAAAGCTGTTACATACATATTGCTAAACAGCACAGTCAAAAATTTTATGTTGTCGGACTCACAGAGACTAGTAGAAAATTTCATTTTACACACTAGTGAATATTCCACTAGTGTGCAGGTTGCCTCACGATGTTTTCTTTCACCGGAAGCAACTAGTGGATGATGAGGATGACTACAAACAGAGATACAGATTGGGCCGGGCAGGGTTTGAATCCGGGACCTTTCGCTTTGGGTCTAACTCTAAGACCACTGAGCCCACAGACAATATAACTAAGCCACTACCACTTTAGCAAAATTATATTTTTGAAACAACCTACATAAGTTATTAACTTTATGTTGGTAACAATTGACTGGCCATAAACGAATGCATGCTTATTATTCGGCTCATTTCATCTGGCCGAAAATTTCGGCTGCGGCGTGCGCCATACAGTGTGGCTTATTGTGTGAGTGGGTTGTATTCCAGTACCTTAATTTCCTTCCCAAATTCAACAAATTCCAATCTTTCCCCAATTTAATTACGCTTCCGATGGACAGCAGCGTGGAAAGCACCAGAAGCCAAAGAAACTGTGCTTGCTAGCCCGTCTGCCGAGTCTGGTGAGTATGGCAATATCCTCCCATGGAACGAAGAATCCTTGGGAGAGGTCTATGCCTAGCAGTGGACTTCTTATGGCTGAATTGATGATGATGATGATGTTCAACTTATCATCATCTGAGCGTTTTTCCGGTTGCGTCATTAGCTGTGATCCGTTGGAGCCCGGGGTCCGTTATTATGACACCATGCATGCTGGGATTTGATTTGGCTTAAGTAATCTTCGTGTGGTACCCGGTAGAGTAGAATAGGACCACTCCTAGTCTTCCCGTGGATGTCGTAGAAGGCGACTTAGAAAATACAAGCTAAACAAAGCTTATAAACATCTGAGAATCCTCTCCAACCTGTCTGACCAGCGTGAAGAGTGTAGGCCAAGTCCTCTGGCTGCTCTGGCCAAGTATGGCTCTAGTAGTACAGAGAGGGTTAAGCTCCTGTAGTGGAGACTAAAAAGACCTGATGATGATGAAGTAATTACGGCCGGCTGCCAGCCTGACGCCAACCCTTCTTGAATACAATGTTTATAGCGGTATAACTATCAGTGTTTTAGCGGCCATGATTTACTAGAGCCATATTGCTTAGGAGAAATACAAGGCGCACAATTTAGATTTATTATATTTGACTTTTACAACCTTTTAAAGGCACCATTAAAGGATAATAAATAAGCAATCCATACACTGACATCCTCCGGCCACGCTACACATGTGGATACATAATATTATTAATATTAACAGCACCTCCTCTGGTGTTGCAGATGTCCATGGGTGACGGTGAGCACTTTCCATCAGGGGGCTCGTTTGCCGTCGGATATACATAAAAAAAATGAAGTTCTGTTTATATGAATAAGTCGTAAGTATAATGAGCCGGGAGAAAAGGAAAAACTTAGAATGTACCAGCGGCTTCTCTTACCGCGCAGATTATAAAAACCGAGATCGAGAGAACATAGGCGAAAATCTGACAAATTGTTAGAGGCGATGCGACTAGCAACCCATCACTATAATGATTCCGTGTATCTAGTTTCTTTGGCAAGGACCTGAGGATTATCAAAACGCATATAGTTGGGTTTGTCCAGGGCATTTTCACAGACTGCAGACTCGGTTGAGCGTCTATTCTTCATGTCAGCAATATGTTCTTTAATACCAATGCTTCTCTTTGTTTGCTCAATGTATGCTAAACCACACTTACTGCACTCCTGCATCTTGTAATGGGATATTGGCATATTGACAGGTCCTAAAAGTTGATTTATTTTCTTGTAATATGTCTTGATTGAAGCTCGAATATTACCAATTTTTTCCCCCTTTATATTTGGTCAGATGACAGGAAAACGATCGACGGTGTGAGGCCTTAGCCGGCTGCTGCGATATGTTCTTGAGAGGTTGAGATTGTTGCTTCTTAAGACTGATTTTACTCGTTGAAGCTCCTCCTTGATATAGTGGGTATCACAGATATCGCGTAATGATTATAAGCGCTCACGCATGGTAAGGAACCACGGCCGTTAGTAAGAGTATACCAGAATAGCATTGTCATAGCAAAAACTCTAGAGATTTTTGCATCACAATGTTTTCTTGAATTAAAGAATGACCCGATGAACTCTGACTGGTGTCAGAGTTTTTGAACTGCCTAATTGCCCTCTGAAACTTTGTGTCACAACCACTGTCCCAATAGAACCAGAATCGGCGGCACAACGTGCCCTCCAAAGCACGGATCACATTTTTTATCAGACAATCAGACGATCACCCTGCAATGTCCTTACCAAACTAGAACAACACAACCCTTATTCCCGCCGGGAATCAAGCCGAGACCGCAGCGAAAGCCGATCGCTCTTACCACTAATCCACGGAGGCAGTTATTTATCAGTCATGCAAATGAAAGCCAAATAGCGAGAAAAATGGTCATCCCAACGCCGACATGTCGGTTTTATCACGAAAACGATCAAGCATTACGATCCCATTCCACACGCCGCATTTCCATATGTGATATAAATAATGCCCGCTACCTTCCATTCACGTGTAGAATACGCGAGGATATATATTTCACCTGGATAGTGTATAATAAATAAGAATTTCACCTAGATGGTGTATAACAAATATAAATTTCACCTCGATTGTGTATAATAAATATAAATTTCGCTTAGATAGTGTATGTATAATAAATTGTAAAATTTCAAAAATCCTTATAACTGTAAACTGTAAAAGTTTGAGTACAAGTGTATGATAGTAAGTACCCTGTCAATTATTACACGACTGCTCAAAAAGAAGTGTACTGTTTTCAGGTGACATATGGAAAATCGTCAATATGAACAACCTTTCCAATTGTACCAAAGCTGGAAACTAAAAAAAAAACCGACCAAGTGCGAATCGGACTCGCGCATATAGGGTTCCGTACCACTATCATAAAAACGACAAAAAAATCATGTCTGTTGTATGGGAGAGCCCCCCTTAGCCATATATTTTCATAGAAAATGTATGTCGGATTTATCCGACGTTTCCGTTAAAAGGTTAAATATTTGCGTTATTTTATTTTGATTATTTATTTTAAAAGCGAATATAATAACTAAATAGTATGTGAACAAATCAAGCGTCTACCTGTTGCCGTTATCAATACCGCGCAAAAAATCATGTTTTTTTTTTGTATGGGAGTCCCTTTAGATATTTATTTTATTCGGCAACAAGTAATACATCATCTGTGAAAATGTCAACTGTCTAACTACCACGGTTCATGAGATACAGCCTGGTGACAGACGGACGAACAGACAGACGGACAACGGAGCCATATTTTTACATTTTGGGTACGGAACCCTAAAAATACATTTCCAAACAAAAATTTTTGGCCGCCCGGGAACACCAAAAACACATGTGGAGTTCCCACCATTGGTCCCATAGGAAAAGTTGTTCATATCGACGGGCTCAATCACCCCTTCAAGGATCGGACAGGGTTTTCTTTACATACCTATTGTACGGACAAATCACATAGTTTGAAGTAGCCCCAAAGTTAGTTCGAGACACGTGTTAAGATATACTAACGATACTATATTTTATAATAAATACATTATAGATAAACAGCCAAAACCCGGGTGAATTAAAAAAAGATGATTTTCCATCTTCCTGTCCTATTAGGAATATCATGCAATGTCATATTTTCAACTGCCAAGTTGTTGAGTCCCGAAATACGCTGGCTAACAATTTTTTTGGAGAGACGTGATTTTTAATGTGATACTAAAAATAGCTTGTTTTTAATTGTATTCTTATAAACCTATTCTTAATATATATAAATCTCGTGTCACAATGTTTGTCCTCAATGGACTCCTAAACCATTTAACCGATTATAATAAAATTCGCACACCATGTGCAGTTCGATCCAACTTGAGAAATAGGATAGTTTTTAACTTATGGCGAAACGAAGTTCGCCGGGGCAGCTAGTATTATTATAAACCTATACTAAGTTAACATGACCAGTAATCTTGTTTCAAAAATTGAGTTTTTAAGATCTTAGTATTATTTGTAGTTATTATCAAATTATTATTATTATTAGGCCAAATCCTCTGTCTGCTCTGGCCAAGTATGGTATATCCGGTAGTACAGAGGGTCATAATTTATACGGACAATATGTGTGATTTGCCCGTATTTAAATTTATATTGAACTTGTTTTGAGAAGCATTCAGACTCAGACATCATTAAATTAAATTGATTAGTACATGTCATCCAGCCAACACCGAAGTTCCAAGAATCGAGCGCCAAACGCAGCGCAAGACTTTTATCTAATAATTATAATATGAAAGCGGCTAAAGAATATAACAACATTATGAACAATACAGTTTCCATTACGTAAGTCATTACCTGTAAAATATTTAAATGCGAATTGAAATATATTGCTCGAGCGTGCACTGCTTAATGGCCAGCTCTGTCGCGTTGGTTAATGGATATCTACGTCGCCGTAAGAGGCTGCATTACAGGAATTACAGCCAAGCAATGCAACTTTATTAAGCCTACTAATATAGGAATTTAGGGTCGGTCGGTTGTTTAACCAAATATTACTTTCTAACCGAGACAATTTCAATTTTCAATTTATTTATTCATAAACAATAATACATTGCATTCGAATATCAACAGGTCAAGAGGAAAGATTTGACTTAAGTTATCTTAGTTGCTTGATAGTAAGCTCTGCTCAGTTGCATTGGACAATCGATATCTACGTCGCCATAAGAGGCTGCATTACAGGAATTACAGCCAGGCAATGCAACTCTTACTAATATAGGACTTTTGGGTCGGCCGGTTGTTTGACCAAATATTACTTTCTAACCGAGACTTAAGTTATCTTAGTTGCTTGATAGTAAGCTCTGCTCTGTTGCATTGGTTAATGGATATCTACGTCGCCGTCAGAGGTTGAATTACAGCCAGGCAATGCAACTTTATTCAGCCTACTAATACAGGACTTTAGGGTCAGTCCGTTGTTTGACCAAATATTAATTTCTAACCGAGACTTAAGTTATCTTAGTTGCTTGATAGTAAGCTCTGCTCTGTTGCATTGGTTAATGGATATCTACGTCGCCATCAGAGGTTGAATTACAGCCAGTCAATGCAACTTTATTCAGTCTACTAATACAGGACTTTAGGGTTGGTCGGTTGTTTGACCAAATATTACTTTCTAACCGAGACTTAAGTTATCTTAGTTGCTTGATAGTAAGCTCTGCTCTGTTAAATTGGATAATGGATATCTACGTCGCCGTCAGAGGTTGAATTACAGCCAGGCAATGCAACTTTATTCAGTCTACTAATACAGGACTTTAGGGTTGGTCGGTTGTTTGACCAAATATTACTTTCTAACCGAGACTTAAGTTATCTTAGTTGCTTGATAGTAAGCTCTGCTCTGTTAAATTGGATAATGGATATCTACGTCGCCGTCAGAGGTTGAATTACAGCCAGGCAATGCAACTTTATTCAGTCTACTAATACAGGACTTTAGGGTTGGTCGGTTGTTTGACCAAATATTACTTTCTAACCGAGACTTAAGTTATCTTAGTTGCTTGATAGTAAGCTCTGCTCTGTTGCATTGGATAATGGATATCTACGTCGCCGTCAGAGGTTGCGTTACAGGCATTACAGCCAGGCAATGCAATTTATTTCACCTTACTAATATACTGTTTTAGGGTCGGTCCGTTGTTTGACCAAATATTACTTTCTAATCGAGACTTATCTTAGTTGCTTGATAGTAAGCTCTGCTCTGTCGCGTTGGATAATGGATATCTACATCGCCGTAAGAGGCTGCATTACAGGTATTACGGCCAGGCAATGCAACATTATTAAGTCTACTAATATATGACTGTAGGACGGTTTCGAGACTTAAGTATCGAGATTTAAGTATTCTAATGGTAATATATTAATTGCTTAATCCATGCCGCTGGTAGTAATGCTTTGCAGTTTTTGGCCTACTCAGAACTCAGTAGCCTAGTGTCGGGCATACTAATAACTCATGTTATTAGAACCTTCGTAAGTTATTAAGTTCTATGCTAGGACTGACATGCATAAGTGGCATGAATACAATTATTTACTTTCATCCTTTTTATAGACAGACGCTCTACGATCGCTCAAAATTGAATCAGCTAAGAAAATTAATGTAATGTACAGTAAAATATTAAAATTTTAATTAAATCCCGAAATTTACACAGGTTAAATAATTGTAATCACTTTTATTCAAATAAACAATTCCATCCAGTAAAACAGATATCATTAACTCCGTGCAATACCCGAAAAATGTGAGTTTAGGTAAAAAGTCCCAAGGTAGTGCCGGCTAACGTCCCGAACCCCACTGGGATAAATGTATAGACCAACAATAATTTGGCAAGCTAACTTTTTTGAAGGTCATGATTTGATCTTTATTTCTAAAAGAAAACACCAGTTAAGGAACAAATTTCGTTATTTCGATACATAAACAAATAAATGAGTAAGCTGCTTCTCTTCCCGCGCAATATCTGCTACAGATGCTTATCTGTATAAACACGATTAAATCGAGGTTAGAAAAAATCGGTCCACGAATGACATCACAAAACGCAAAATTATTTATTGAATATTAGCTTTTGCCCGTGGCTTCGCCCGTGTTAGTGTCGATCCCGGAACAGTTGAATTTTCCAGAATTGAAGGTACCCTATGTCCTTCCCCGGGCCTCAAAAAACCTTCATACCAAATTTCATCCAAATTGGTTTAATTAATGGCTTAATTTTATAATATTAGTATGGATATCAGTAATTCCATGTTTTTTAAAATTTCAATATCGACGATGCTGTTATTTGAATTTGAACGTATATCTCGAAGTGGTTTTGGATTCAGTCAGTCAAAGGAAAAATTTTGCTTAGTGAATTAAGACTCATTATACTAGAAGTAGTGGGGGTTTTTGAGGCAACTTTTTTCAGAAACGCCTAGCGGTTTTACCGGTGCTGTGAGTGGAATTCATAATTTGTAATTAATGAGGAGACACGACTTTGATATACTCGAAATAGACAACGTAAATATATTGTCATGGCATTATTATATTGAACATCTTTGTAACAACCATAATAGTGGTATGCGGTTTCCAGCCGGCCTATTTGCTAACACAGTGTACAACGTTTTGATAGTCATTACAAAATATATTTTTTTTTTTATGTATATCCGACGGCAAACGAGCAGACGAGCCACCTGATGGAAAGTGGTCACCGTCGCCCATGGACATCTGCAACACCAGAGGAGCTGCTGATGCGTTGCCGACTCTTAAGATACCTGTAAACACGCCTTTTGAAGGACCTCAAGTCATAGCATACAGAGAAAACCTCGGGAGGGAGTCCATTCCACAATCTTGCTGTACGAGGAAAAAAACCACGTGACGCTCTGACATTTTTGGAGACCCAAGTGTCAAGGATGTGGGGATGGACTTTACTCCTGTGTCGAGCGGTGCGGTGGTGGAAAGGTGACGATGGCACCAATTCAAAAAGTTCTTCAGAACACTCCCCATAGTATAGACGGTAAAATACACACAGAGAGCCAACGTCTCTCCGTAGACTGAGGGTGTCTAAATCATCTGTGACTGAGGGTGTCTAAATCATCGTCGATAATACGAATTGCCCGGCGTTGGATGGAATCAAGAGGGAGGAGTTGGTATTGAGGTGCACCAGACCAGATATGAGAGCAGTACTCCATGTGGGGCCGGACTTGAGCTTTATATAACAAAAGTCTATGACCCGGAGTGAAGTACTGCCTCGCTCTATTGAGCACCCCAAGTTTTTTAGAAGCCATTTTGGCTTTACCTTCCAGATGACTCCGGAATTGGACCTCCTTCGTAATATTGACGCCAAGGATCCCAACACTCTTAGAAATGGTAAGAGAGGTGTCCCGGAACTTCGGTGCCATGTTAAATGGGGTCTTCTTAGCGGAAAACACGCAGACTTGTGTCTTAGTAGGGTTGAATTGAACTAGGTTTAGTTTACCCCATTCAGAGACCTGCTCCAGAGAGGTCTCAATGTCAGACACAAGTCTCTTTCTGTTCTCCTCCACCTGTGTTTGAGGGATATTTGCACGACCTGCATAATATATTAGGACTTTCGTATTATTGTCAATTTTATTTAAGATATGTAGCCATGTGGTCTCCGGCAGAATAGAATAGGACCACTCCAAGTCTTCCCATGGATGTCGTAAAAATTATAAACTTAGGAAATATAGTATAAACTAAGCTCATAAACATCAATGAGAGCTCTCCAACCCGTCTGGCAAGCAAGGAAAGTGTAGGCCAAATCCTCTGTCAACTCTGATCAAGTATGGCTCCGGTAGAGAGGGTCAAAAAACACCTGATGATGATATAAAACGCAAATATATTTTGAAGTGACTATCAAAACGTTGTATATCTACTAAATTAGCAAAGCAAGCCGGCTGGACATTACAGTATGATTTAACGTCACGTTTGGTAAAAAATAAATAAAGCAAGTGATGTATTCTTTAAAGAGAAACATGTTTCAATTGGTTTATTGTGAAAAATAAAGTGTATTAAGAAAAAATAAATAAAAGTTTTATCAAAAATACTCGAAGAACCATTAAACTTGTATAATTTTTTTGCATATTAAATAGAGAACACTCACTTTTGTCTATTTAAATATTAGGTCTATGGCACACACCTCCCAAAGAAATACGTCCGCGGTATGCATGCAAAAACATCTTTGAAGAAGGTCCTTTCGCATGATTAATGGGAGCAAGAAGTGAGATGCTTCGCTTGTATTATATTGTTTCCTCCTTGTTTACAATTTCGGTATTATTAGACATTCCGGGCGATTATGTCCTACTACGTGGCGTGAAATATGTTGATTTGTAAATTTTTAATTAAATTGCCTAGTGCTCTTAACTTTTTTGTAACTATAAGAACGTTGACATCAAACTTTTTAAATAATAAACATGATAGGCGCTTACGTTTGTTAAGCAACCAGCGTTTATAAAGCACATTTTATGAATTTAAGAGAGCTTTTGATACTGGCTCAAACAGCCTTAAATTATAAAAAAAAAACCTGGCAATCGTTACGCTGTGTTAGAGTACCATGCGGCAATTTGAAATCTGACACCTATATTTGGCCTCAAATACACACAAGAAAAAGGAAGTAGTCCACAAAATATTCAATGAAGGTATCCCATAATAATGACGACATATCCCCAACTCACAAGATCCATTGGAGAATTTTTATATACCTATAAATATATAATCATCCATACATAATATTATTAAACACATTTTATGAATTTAAGAGAGCTTTTGATACTGGCTCAAATAGTGTTAAATTATAGAAAAATTTGATAAAACGCTCGTTATATGGCAATCGTTACGCTTTGTCAGAATGCCATTCGGCAGCTTGAAAAATCTGACACCTATTAATGGCCCCAAATAAACACGAGAAAAGAAAGAAGTCTATAAAATATTTAATGAAGGTATCCCTTAATAATTACAACATAGCCCCAACTCACAAGATCCATTGGAGAATTTGTATATACTTATAAATATAAAATCATCCATACATAGCACTATTAAACATTTTATGAATTTAAGAGAGATTTTAATACTGGCTAATATGAAAAATTAACTAAATTGCACATTACATGGCAATCGTTACGCTTTGTCAGAATGCCATACGGCAGCTTGAAAAGTCTGACACCTAATATTGGCCCCAAATAAACACGAGAAAAAATAAGTAGTCCATAAAATATTCAATGAAGGTATCCCCTTAATAATTACTACACATTTGCCCCAACTCACAAGATCCATTGGGGAATTTTTATGCACCTATAAATATAAAATCATCCATGTTGTCGGGCCAAATAGCTGGAGGGATCAATGGTTTGATCACTCATTACTTATTCAAGGGGACGAATGCGGATCATTACGACGGCGGGGGATGAACGCTTC
The DNA here is from genome assembly GCA_947532085.1 of Elegia similella. NCBI lineage: Eukaryota > Metazoa > Arthropoda > Insecta > Lepidoptera > Pyralidae > Elegia > Elegia similella. The sequence goes on from OX383933.1 coordinate 9,926,531, forward strand.
TATAAATAATGCACGTGGGGTGACTAATAGCATCCTCAATAAAACAGAAACAAACCGCATTTGTAGCAATATCTATACTAATATTATAAAGCTGAAGAGTTTGTTACGCGCTTATCTCAGGAACTTCTGGTTCAAATTGGAAAACTATTTTTGTGTTGGATAGTCCATTTATTGAGGAAGGGTTTAGGCTATAAAACATCACGCTGCGTCTAACAGGAGTGAGACATCAATAAAAAATGATTTAATACGGGGGATCTTTTTTTTTTAATAGCCTATTCAGTGTCCCACTGCTGGGCAAAGACCTCCCCTTCTTATTTCCAGTCATCCCTATCGCGGTTAATAATTTGCCAACCTCTTTATATAATCGGATAAATACTTATAAAAGAAAACTAATCTATACAAATATTATAAAGCTGAAGAGTTTGTTTGTTTGTTTGAACGCGCTAATCTCAGGAACTACTGGTGCAAATTGAAAAATTCTTTTTGTGTTGGATAGTCCATTTATTGAGGAAGGCTTTAAGCTATAAAACATCACGCTTCGACCAATAGGAGCGAAGCATCAATAAAAAATGTTTTGAAAACGAGGGAAAATTATTCATCTATACCTTATAACAGAAATTTTCGCGGACGAAGTCGCGAGCAACAGCTAGTTAATCATAATAACATAAATTTCCGCGGATGAAGTCGCGTAAAGCTGAAGAGTTTGCTTGTTTAAACGCGCTAATCTCAGGAACTGCTAGTTCAAATTGAAAAACTCTATTTGGGTTGGATAGTCCAATTATTGCGGAATGCTTTAGGCTATAAAACATCACGCTGCGACTAACAGGAGTGAAGCATCAATAAAAAGTGTTTTGAAAACGGGGGAAAATTATTCATCTATGCTAATAAAAAAACTAACTAATCATAATAACAGAAATTGCCGCGGACGAAGTCGCGGGCAACAGTTAGTAACAGATAAATTGATATTTTTGCATATGTATTTGAGAGAGTTATTCTTTAATATTCGTCTAGAAGAAAAGAATATACCAGGCATGCGTCAGCTTTTTCTCGTTCCGGGCTAATCGTAGGTTCAGGTAGGTGACCTCTTTCTAAAAAAAAAAATAACGGCCCTTGACCGAGTGTACCCCATATAAAGACATTAATATCACTTACTATGTGTGTATGTATATGACAGTATTATTTAAAATGTCAATTAACGTGAAAAGGCCTATTTTCTGAATAAATCTTGAACTTAAATCTTTACTGCGTATGTTTTTGAAATACATTTTTTACAATTTGCATATAAAATCTACATTTCCGTGACAAGCCTTTATTATAAACAAATACACACTGTAAAGTGTTTTCGATTTGGTGTCCTTGTTTATTTTAATAGTTCCTATGGTCACATTTCGTCTCCATCATCAGACCAGCGCAACGATGACATAATATTGTATTGTAATCCAATTTACACATGCATGCAAAATTTCAGCTCAATCGGTAACCGGAAAGTGGATCAAATTTAGCTCGCAATATTTGATTACAGACAAAAATCGGGACAGTAGAAACTATATAAAGCTTATAAATAAAACATAGTCTGCCACCTTATCGTGCTTTTAGAACACAAATGAAGTAGACATATTGGCGCGCTACGTGGCGCAGTGGCTAACACGCCAGCCTGCGATACGAGAGTTCTTGAGTTAGGCCCCGGCCAGGTAACGATCTTTTTCAGATTGACTTGGGTCTTGGATGTTTATCTACATAAGTATCTTTTATAAAATATAGTATCGTTGAATTAGTATCCTCGGACACAAGTTCACAACTTACTGTGGGGCTAGCTCAATTTGTGTGATATGTCCCTATATAAGGTCAATTTAAATTAAGAACAAATATTTTAAAGGCTGACTCCCATAAGCTAGAAAAATGCTTTAGAAGCAAAATAAAAGAACATTTAAAATAAAAATTAAAAAAATACCCTGTGTACAAATAAACACTTTCTTGGCCAACAACTTTTTACTATTATCTACTATGGATACTAGGTCACTGACCTCGACGATGAAAACAGCTGATTTATCGATTTTAATAAAATAATTATTTTGTATAAAAAATGTAAAAACATCTAGCGTGTCGATTTCTTAAAATTTGCTACTAAAGCATTTTTTTGACCTCTGGAACCCAGCCCTTAAAATATTTGCGCTTAATTTAAATGGACCTTGTATATTTATAATAATGACACTTACGCCCTGATTTAACTGATTGATTCTATTATTGTTTCTCTGTTAAAATCATTCAAACATCGTGGCTGTTATACAGCAAAAATTTATAATAATAATGAATTTCTTGCCTCAGGAGCAATTCCTGAATCTGCAATAGGTATATTAACTTACTTTTGCGATGGCCGAATCTCTTCAGCCATCGTGTTTACTCACCAAGAAATTACTCAATCAAAAGTATAGTTCTTCTACACTACACTGTTATGTTTCCTGGTGCCCGTCGCTGGAGCTACTTTTCATAAATCTGCATAATAAATGCGACCAATTATGCCAACGGCCGATTCAGGCGGGATTGCATTAGCCACCTTCACAACTTTGTCTAGTATTCCTGCGCTGAATTTCTTCATCTATTTTGTTATGTTTGTTTCTTTCTAAATGATCTTTTTTTTCAGATGTGTTATAAAATATACGAGTAGTATCGTTGAGTTATTATCCCATAATAAAATCTCGAAGTTACTTTGGGGCTAGCTCAATCTGTGTGATTTGTATCTATGTATTGATGTATTAAAACCTATTATTTAATAATATTTTCGCGATTGTTACACATTTAAATTAAATCACTTAATACGTTTATATCGCCTTATTATATAATATATACCTATTTATCGCGTTATAGAACTCTGACACTAGGGTGTGTGAAATGATGATGATTAGGTATACCTCACTCTACATTAGCGCCTCTAGTGGAAAATGCAGACGCGATATTTCATTGAATTAGACTTTGCAACTTCATCTACATCAGTACCAATCTTTCCTTCAGTTCGATACTATTTGATAACTTGAAGTAACGAACGTCCTGTGAGTTATTTTGAGTTATTATAAAGTACGGCATTTAGCTCAGGAGCTATTTTTCCTCAATCTACATAATTAATGTAAAACCAATTAAGCCATCAGCAGATGTACACTAACTAGCGCGATTGCGTTAGCCGTCTTAGCAACTTTATTCATTCGGTTTGTGTACTCTCGCCGTCGCGCGGGCGGAATTTTAACACCAATTTAAGGGGTCGCGTGCAATTAGCACAGAGGTTTATAACATTTTTTCTTCAGAGATAATCAAAAATAATGAATCTTTATGAGGGATTTAGAAAGTCGAGCGGACTAATGCTGCGTGTGTGATAAATAAATAATGATGGTTTAAAAAAATAGTTATGGCTCTGTATGCTGTAGACCTTGCGAGTCTTTTATTGCAGGCATAACTACTTTATTCTTCCATGCTGATCTGGGAATAAAGAAAAAGCGCAGAATGTACCAGCTGCTTCCCTTTCGATTCAAATCGTAAAAGCCGATCGAGGGAATGGGCAAAAAATGGCATGCAGCTAGCAACTTATTACTTTTTTGATTTCGTTTCCCATTTTATGACCACCAATATGCTAAACATGGCTTCTAGGTATTAAAGTCCTGGGCTCTGTCTACCCCACAAGGGAAAGAGACGTGATAGTATGTATGTAAGTATACCTACTTTTAATTTTTTATCTCTTTTATATCTTCCACTTTATTAACAACTAAAAACAATTAAAAAGCAATTTTGTTTTATTGTCATCGTAAACCTACAATAGTCATAAGCCACTTACCTCAGTGGCGCTTAGAGCCTTTGTGCCAACATAGGCATTTTTAAAAGTTTTCCTAAAATCGAAGCGCCAAATAATCTATGCTAATATATAGCCCGAAAATTCACAAAATTAGACAAGAATCGGTTGAGAAATGTAGAGTAAAACAACTTGACAGCGGGACATACGAACTTTTTTTTCCGAAGCTGAAACGAAGAGACTGTTCATTAAAAAATAAAGTTTCCCATGCTTGTTTCCTAAAAAAACACCATTTAAAATAATTAGTCCGTCTTACAGATAATTAAAAAAATAATTAAAAAAAAATAATTGCGTATTTTTTCTTTTTCATCATACAAAAGATAAAGCGCATCAAAGTTCCGGAGTGGGGGCTCATGACGCAACAGGCCGGTAAAAAGTGTACCGTCAGTGACGTCACGGGGAACTTTAATGGGCTACAATCTTATTAATTTTTGTTTGATTGACAAAAGAAAAATACGTGTCCAATATTTTTTAATAATCTAGCAGACGGACTTATTATTTTGAAAAGTATTGTTTTAGAAAACATAACCATTGACCATTTAAGCATAATAAACTTAATATAACATTGTGTAATGATTATTTAAGATATTTAATGTTATTAGTTCTCTCATTAATGATTGTCGTGACGATGCCGTTTAACAGAGCCAGTTGTAATAATGTTGATCAACAGTTTCCTTGAATCTTCGCCTTAATCCGAATTTAATACTTTGAAAATTTGGTCCTTGCAATATTGTTGTTGCTGTTTATTTATTGTCCGTGCGGGAACTAATTAATTTTAGCACGAAATAATTCATACTTGAGAAGGAATTGCGATCGGGGAGCGGGCTTTGTTTTCTTTAACATTGTTTGTTCGTTATTTTATTGTTGGTTGCTATAAATTTTATGTATCTTAACTGAAATAATTATAAGATGAAGAGAGTTACTCACCAATATTATTATTTTATTTTATACTCATCAATATGGTAACTTAAATATGTTTACTGTATGTGTTTTATACTAACGATCTGCCTCGGCTTTGCCTGGATAGATATAGGTATTTAATTCTATAGCCTATGTTCATCAGGGATTATGTAGGATGCTATTGGTGAAAGAATTTTTCGAATCGGTCTAGTTGGTTCGGAGCCTATTTGATGCAAAAAAACAATCAAATCTTTCCTCTTTCTAATATTAGCGTATATGAGTTACTTACAGATATTGTTATTTTATTTTGTACTCAGCAATATGGTGACATAAATAGTTTTACTGTATGTATTTTATACTAGCGATCTGCCTCGGCTTTGCCTGGATAGATACAGGTATTGAATTCTATAGCCTATGTTCATCAGGGATTATGTAGGATGCTATAGGTGAAACAATTTTTCAGGTTCAGTAGTTTGAAGACTATTTCATGTGCTTTAATTTGAAGAGTAATAAATGGCATTTATTATTATTATTTGATGCAAACAAATAATCAAACAATGAAATCTTTCCTCTTTATTTTATTAGTGTAGAAGTGATGATTTATATATCATTATATAAAAAAAAGTTACAAAAATATACTTTAAACTATAAGTACTCAACATTATACATCGAAAAATGTAACCTAATTTTTTAAGAAAATGTTAAAATGTTCATATTATAAGATTTATGCCAACTGAGTATTATAAAACGTCATCCAAACAGTCGTGAGACGAAAATGGGATGTCTGGGGAATTCTCATATATTCATGGAAAATTCATGCGCATAATAATAGCAAGTTCTAAAATGCCTGAGCAGTCAACTAAGTCAACTGTAACTAAAGGTTTTCAAGAGATTTAATGCCTTTGAAATGTTATTGTTATATACTCAGGAATTCCGAACAAGTTTCTAGGTTTCTGATGTTTTCGCAATTGTTACACATTTAAATAAAATCACTTTAATACGGTATTATCGCGTATATTACATTATTTTTACACCTAACATTTCGAAAACTTTACAGTTTTTATGGTCGCAGGTAGACTAAGTTGACATTTGTCTATGTGTTATAAGAACTATACAAAACTATCGCCAACAATATTTATTGATAACGTTCCGCATGTACGCAGTATTGGATCACGGTGTCTGAAGGTCGTGCAGTCTTGTGAGAAGCTTGAGATTTTATTAAATTGATGATCGGATCCCAAGCTGGTGATAACTGCCAACCATCCTCTCTATTGAAATTAGGATGTTTTTTTAATTTCAATAGCCTCACGAAGCATTCTTGGAATGTATCTGTTTTCTTTTGCAAGGACTTGAGGATTGTCAAAACGCATGTAGTGGTTGGGTTTGTCTAAGGCATGTTCACAGATTGTAATATACGCGATAATACCGTATTAAAGTGATTTTATTTAAAAGTTTCTAGGTATTATCTTTGGGTTAGAATGTTTGAATTTCATGAATTTAGTGGCACATGTTAATAAGATCTTGTAAAAGTTGTTCGAGTGATAGAATTTGTGCTGTGCGGTGGCTATTCAGAGTAATTGGACGATTCGTCTCGTTTTCGTCTAAATTATTTATTTTTGCTTTATTTATGCCAAAAATACTATATATAAGATACTTAATAAAAATACGAATTCATTCAGAAGTGCAGAATAAAAAGTGGTCTAGTGTGGGTCGGACCCTCCTAGGAAGTGTTCCGTAGTCCATAGTAGAAAGCACAGATTAGGGATATAAAATAAACTCAATTAGGTATCCACTTAACGTACCATTACCCACACCTAGTCAAAACAGTAGTATCATTTATTGCAATTTTTATTTTGTTTTTCAAAGTGTTTGTTTAAAATGATAAAGTGATATTTGCGGTTTTTAAAACTATGCTATATCTCAAAAACTGCTGACGATATCTTGTTCAAACTAATCTTCGTTAAAAGTATTGATTGTTATCTACAACATTTTTTTTGTTTTGATTATCACAATCGTAATGCAATTCACAGAAATGGATGGGCGATTCAGACTTACACTTGGGCACTTTTTAATCTATTTGATATGATTTTTACTTCTTTTAGAATTTATTTTGCCCATTTACCTAATGGTCAAAATAAATTTGGCAATATTGATTGCCTGTCATTAAGACCCTGGACTTAATAATGTATTCATAGCAAAAATCAACTCTCTTTGCATTGATGTCAATGAGAATATTATTTTATTGAATTTATTGGATGTCCATTCATAATTTAATTAACAAATTATTGCTCAATATCACAAATGACTACAGTAAAGTAAGCTCATAGTATACGCTAAAATATTCAACGCAAAATAATGTGAAACGATAATCCAATGTTCATTTAAAAGACAAAGGACGTCATTAAACAAATTTATATGTAAATGAAAATTATGTCAAAATAAAAGTACCCAAATGAAACATCCGGACTGAAATTCGTTGTAGGACGCATCAATATGTCCAATTTGCAAAGCGAATATGAATTTTAATTGAAATTAACTTGCGCGGATGTTATTAAAAATTTTAACTGAAAAGATAATGGCAGGGATATTATCTAATTCTGTTATCTCGTTTAATTTTGTATTTTTTTAGACTTGCAAGTTAACGAAATCAAAGCTCTGTCTTTCCATTTTGGTTTTTATGGAGATAATTATAAACATTGATTCTTTTTATTCATATATATGAATGGGTGATTCGTTTGGATTTGAAAACATGAAAAAAGGTAGTCATCTTAGTAGATGAAGTGGTAATGATCGTTTATTATTTCTTACGTGAATCCGAGTATAAATTTGAGCTGAATCGAATATGTGTGTGCGAATAGCCGTGTGGTATCCGGCAGAGTAGAATAGGACCACTCCAAGTCTTCCCGTGGATGTCGTAGAAGGCGACTTAGGAAATACAAGCTAAACAAAGCTTATAAACATCTAAGACACCTCTCCAACCCGTCTGGCCAGCGTGGAGAGTGTAGGCCATGTCCTCTGGCTGCTCTGGCCAAGTATGGCCCTAGTAGTACAGAGAGGGTCGTGCTCCTGTAGTGGAGACTAAAAAGGACCTGATGATGATGATGATGAATCGAATATCGGGAAGAGGCCAAGTTTAACTTACGTTCCAGTTTTGCGTGATAAAACTGGTTTAAAATATGTCCAAGGAACACAGCATCAAAATATTCATCGATAAATGTATTTACTTGCTGCCAGTTAACGAAACAGCACCGTGTTAAATGAAAATTTAACCTTAATTGAATCAATATGTCCGAGGTATGAATAAACCGCGCGCCAATAAAAAATGAATTTTGTTTCATCGACATTTTTTTATGTGCAGACGTTCACTTTTGAACTGTCCGTTGTATTTTTAGGTTTTCGTACCCGAGGGGTAAACCGGGACTTTATTACTAAGCCTCCCCTGTCTGGCCGTCGACCCGTCCGAATGTCACAGGGCTATCTCTTGAACCGTAATAGGTAGACACTTCATATGTCAACAGAATGTGTACATGTATTGTCGATATTTTCGCCAGATATAGTAGATAGATGTGGAATAAATCATGAATTGTCCACGGTTCGAGTATTTTAAGCTACCGCACTATAACCGGAATTTGATCGTAAACCATCCAAAATAAACCCAATTAAAACCATCCAAACCTTTGGTGGCTGCAGTTTATAACACCTTTCTTTTTTGTCAGAGTTTAAAATAGTAATTATATATAATAACTAGCTGTTGCCCGCGGCTCCGCCCGCGTCAATGTCGTACCTTTGGGAACAGTAGAAATGATAAAAATTCCATACAAACCCCTCCTCCTCTGCTTTTTTCCCTTAAGGGGGAATTTAATACATTTTACCTGCATAGATCTTTAGCCCTTAAGGAGGGGATTTTGCCCATTTCACGTACACAGATATTTTTTTATTGTAATGGAGAACTTCTTATTGTCATATTTCTAAGTAAATAAAAAAAACATACAAACTTTACCCCGCCTATTTTACCCCTTCAAGGGAAAATTCCGTCCATTTAAACTACACAGATCTTTTTAATTGTAATGTTTACATATATTCTATGTCCAGAAATGAGAAAATTCCCATACAATCCCTCCTCCCCTTTATCCCTTAAGGGGGGAATTTTATACATTTCACCTACACAAACCTTTATAATTGTAATCTAGAACGTATACTTATTTTCATACTTCTAAGTCTACAAATGAAAAAAAATCCATACTAACTTTACTCCCCCTATTTTATCCCTTCAGGCGAAAATTTCGTCGGTTTTACCTACATACATCTTTTTATTTGTAATCCAGGACGTCCCGAAATGAGAAAATGTCCATACAAACTTTACCCCCTATTTACCCCTTCAAGTCTGGTTCACCTAAACAGATCTTTTTTAATTTTAATTGAGAACTTGTGTACCTACTTTTAAAACTTCTCTTTGATTTTCTAAAAATCCTTTCTTAGTGCTCATTTACATCATAAAAAGAATCCCTGTGCCAAATTTCAAGTTTCTGGGCACAGTAGTTTCGGCTGAATTTCATTCGACTAACTTCAAAAATGGTTAAGTTTAAAACTTACTTTGCACCCCTATTTTACCCCCTGAAGGGATGATTTTTTGAGTTAAATATTTTACTCGTGTTTCATACCTTTCAGTAAAGAATCTTCATGCTGAATTTAATTCGAATAATTTCAAAAACGACAAAGTTTCATACTAACTTTGCAACCCGTTTTACCCCCTTAGGAGATGAATTTCCAAAAATCATTTTCTTAGTGCTCCCCTACGTTATAAAAGGAACCCCTGTGCAAAATTTCAAGTTTCTAACCCTTATAGTTTAGGCCCTACGTTGATATGTCAGTCAGTCAGCTTCTCCATTTTTTTAGTATGGATTACTATGGATAGCATGGATAGGTATAATGCTGTCGTATAATGATGATGAATTGACTTTGGATTTTAATTTTCTTATGTCACTTATTATTTTATTTTATTTTTGCTATATGTTTGCAGGCAAACTCATGCCTTTAGTTCATTCAAATGACGATAACTTTTTTTTTAATGAACCGATTTGGATGAAACAAACTTTAAATGTTTTGCTGAGTTAAAACAAAGCAATTGGTGAAAGTTTGAAGTAAATCGGTTCAGTATTTTCGGAGATAATCGTGATCATACATACAGACAGACAGACAGACAGACAAGAAATTCGAGAAAAATTTTTTTGCTTTCTATTATTCTTTTCAAGTGTCCCTCTATCCATTTCAGTCAAAAATTCTAATTGTACAGACAAAATATTTTTACTGTTTTATTATATGTATAGATAATAATAATGATTTATTTCAGACTGTACAGTTCACAATACAAGTCCATATGGTACTAGTACAAAACTTACAAAACTTATGTTAGAAAAACATAAAGTGTAGGTTATTACCTTGCTTGTTTGCTATTCACCAGTTATAAGTGGTCAAAACAATCGTTTCTACCCTCCGTTCTAGTTTGATTTGTATCTATGGGTGAATTAGCACTGTCAACCACTTATGAAAAATTAGAAGTCTATTTTCGCGCCAGGCATAGAAGTGAAAAATCAATCATGAATTATCGATGGCTCGAGTTTTTTGAGCCGCTATACTTTAACCGAAATTCGATCGTACAGTAAACGCATGCAAAATTGTCAAAACTTTTGGTAGTTGCAGTGCCAAAGACGCCCAAAAACTTCCTGGATTAGGTATGATATTTATTACACCTCTTTTTTTGCCAGAGTTTAAAATAGGCTTTGGATAAATGGGTGAATTAGCACTGTCAAGCTTCTTCTTCCTCCTTTATCCTTCTCCCACTATTATGGGTCGACACAGCACGTTAATCTCTTCCATTTTGCTCTATCGCCTGTCAAGCAGTTACGCCCTTCCTATCCATATTCTGTTTGACGCACTCAAAAATATCAAAACCTTTGGTAGTTGCAATGCCGAGGACGGATAAAAACTTCCTGGAATACGAATGATATTTATAACCTATCTCTTTTTTGCCAGCGGTTAAAATAGGCTGTGGATTAAAGAGCGATCAAGCCCTGTCAAGCACTTATGAAAAATATGAAATCTATTTTTGCGCCAGACATAGAAGTGTGGAATCAATCATGAGTTCTCGTTGGCTCGAGTATTTTTAGCCACCGCATTATATCCGGAATTTAATCGTACAGTGGACGCCTACTCAAATATTTATGCATACTATTTTCAGATGACCAATTTCAATCTGATTATAGGTAAAATTAAAATTCAAAAACGTTTATTTAACATAGGTCATTTGGACACTTATTAATTGTCATATATTTTCATACATATTACTTTATCTTAATAACTAGGTATGTGGACTGAGTATACATTGTCCTTATTATAGTCATTGTAAATTGAATTTTTAAAAAAATTATGTTTTAGAACATAATATATGAATATAAAAAAAAATATGTCAAAATATTGAAATTTTATAAATGTCATCTTTAAAAATATTTTGTACCGAATGTACCAAATATATAGTCATATATACAAAACTACGAGGTGTCTGCACTAAGCTCAAGCCCAATATTATTGTCATTAAGGAAATCTTTAGTACTACATAACCTTTGAATTTTCTTTCAGGCATATTTGGTATTCAGGCATGATTGGTTTTGATAACTTGTTATAAAAACGTATACAGTTCCCCATGAACGAATCACTAACTCTGCTAAGCCGATACCGCGGTAGAAATAGTTTATGATCGTTACGCAAGGGTCTATCTCTTACATCACAATTTTTTTTGAATGACGAAATATTTTTCCTTACGTGCATTATGTTCTCAAGTGTCATGATTTTTTAAATAATTTAATACGAGTATATTTTTATTTTCTGGCAACACCTGTAATGATTTTTCTTTAAAAGCGAATTAATTTTGATATTTTATTTTTTGGCAACACCGGTATCGTGGCCTCTACCATCTCTCATTCGAGAGTGGGGGTGATGACCTAGTAAAGTAAGGAGCACAAGTTCATTCGTTACTCAGCACTTGCAAGCGTCGGTCGCATTATCTAAAGTATAGAAAAGTGAATTATTTACTTGTGATTATGATATGAGTTCTGTGTACAATTGAATTGTGAATAATAACTAAGTGTACTTCAATAAATAAAGTTATTACCGTATATATTGGCGTTTTATATAGTGGAAACAACTCACAAAGGTATGTTAAAATATTACATTTTCTATGGTAGTTAAAAAATAAAAATCTTCCTTTTAAAGTTTGTCTTACTTTATACATAAAATGAAGTAGTGCTTCAATAAATATAAATATTTTACAAAAACTTTAACAATTACAATGAAATATAGCATATGATCAGGGCAACTCTCTGATAGCATTTTACATCATAGACTGAGTTCAGGTTTTAGGTATCAATAGTTTTATAATCTATCAAAGCTGATTATGTGGATTTGTCGAAGCATTTGGCCGGGGTACTCCCCGGTAATGCTGTCGACGGGCCACATAATTATGTATAGTTGTTATCATTGAATGTATGATCGGGGTAACTCTCCGATTGCATTCCACGTAGATGTTATTTAAAATTTTATGAAATTATAGCTCACTATTGTTTTAAATACCTAACGGTAGGACAGATTTGAAAGGAAGACTTTAACAGTTGTAATGAAATTATCTAATGCTAGGTTAAGTGTGCCTATATAAATGTAGTGCAGGTTAAGTGCGCCTGTTGAAATTAAGTACAGATTAAGTGCGTCTGTTTAAATGCAGTGCAGGTTAAGTGCGCCTGTTGAAATAAAGTGCAGATTAAGTGAGTCTGTTTAAATGCAGTGCAGATTAAGTGTGTCTGTTTAAATGCAGTGCAGATTAAGTGCACCTGATCAAATGCAGTGTAGGTTAACTATGCCTGCTAAAATAAATTGATGATAAAACAGTTTAGGCCAAGTTTTCATAGTGGAATTATCAGCTGTTTAGCTGCCTAGTAAATATTCTAAAATAAAAGTTAGTTTTGAAAATATTTTTATTTTTACGTGGCAATTTTATTTCTTTTTCTTTCACAAAGCAAACTCGGATATTGTTTATTTTTAAAAAACTACACACCATTAAGATTATTATTTAGCTCTTGAATAACTTTAATCAAATTAAATATAGATGAATTGTAATTGGATATCGTTTGTTCATTCTTCTTTCAATTTCAGAAAATATTAAGATAATGAGACCTATGAGAAATGGTACTACTTCACCTGGCACTCCACCTGGTACGCCACCTAGAAAGAAACGAAGCAAAAGGAAATCCCGACGTCGCAGTTCCACCTCTTCAACTTCTAGTGACGAAGAGTTACCTAGAAAAACACGCAAAACTGCAAGTCGTCTTAGTGCAAAGGAGGTATTGGATCTGCTGTGACACAAGATTAAGTAATAATAGTTATAATAATGTTGTTCCCGAATTCGATCCTGCGAAAGGTACTCAAACCATTGATAGTTGGTTGCGTAAGGTCAATGAATGCTCAACCATTTATGTTTGGAATGAAAAACAGATAATCCATTTTTCATTGCAAAAACTCACTGGTCTCGCAAAGAAATGGTTTGAAGCCCTTCCAACAGTTGTTTATTCCTGGAAGGAGTGGCAGTCAAAACTAAGGAAAGCTTTCCCAAGTGGTGAAAATTATGGCCGTCTTTTAGAAGAAATGCTTGGCCGCACCTCCCGCAATGATGAAAATTTACGCGAATACTTTTATGAAAAATTAACACTACTGACTAGATGTGAGATCGAAGGCAAGAAGGCAGTAGAGTGTATCGTGTATGGTATTAGCGATAGGTCTATAAGAAATGGTGCTCAAGCGCTAAATTGTTCAGAGCCGGAGGACCTGTTAAATTTTCTCTGTTCACAAAAACCACAACAGTCTTTTACAAGTCATTACAAATCTCGGGATCGCGTACATAAATCTAATTTAACCAATGGTCCCGGATCCAGTTCAAGCTCTAACAGTTCTTTCAGTACTTTGTTATAATTGCCGTAGTAGAGGGCACCCGTTTTATAGATGCCCGAAGCCTTTGGTCAGGTGTAAGAAATGTAATAGGGTTGGTCATGATAACGATTCTTGTAAACTAGAACCAATACGCGCTGCTTCATCTTATAATGTCAATCGTTCTGATAATTCTTTGGAAAAGAAGACTCTAAAGAAGACTCTTCCAGCGATGGTAACAACAAATTCCATAAAGTTGTCATGGTTAACGGAAATCAATTTTCGGCATTTATTGATTTTGGCAGAAAATGTACGCTTCTCCGAAAAAAAGAAGCGGAGCTGCTTGGTCTTGAAAAGTGCTTTGACAATGTGCTCATTATCAAGGGATTTGGAGAATCATCTGTGGTACCAATTTATAAGTCTTATGTAAACATTAAAGTTGATGATGTTGAATCTAAAGTTGATATACTAGTTGTTGATAATAGATTTATGCAGAGTGCATTAATTCTTTGTCAAAACTTTACAGAATTACCTTTTGTTACCGTTTTAAAGGATAGTAAACGATTGACGTTTTTTAAGAGTCCGAATGATGATATTTTCGATGACAGATGTCGTAAATTGGAACTATTCGTATCCGAACCTACTATTGTATCTAATACTACCGTGGTACCTGTAAATGCAGAATCTAATTTTACTGGTGATATTATTGTAGACGGTTACACGGCTACCGACCCAGGGAATGAGTATAGCGTACTCCAAGGTGCTTATCACTTGTCTGAAGGCAAGGGTCAAGTTGTGATATGTAATCTAGCACATGCTATGGTTAAATTTGATAAGGGCCTATTGATAGCACGATCTATGCCCTTTGTGGAAAATAAGACTTGTCACGTAAATAAAATAGCAGAGGGAGTCTCTCAGTTGGAATCTCTCAACAAAGACGACATCAAAGTAGGACCTGGCTTAGATAATTCTCAATTAAATCGCCTCTATTCACTTTTACAAAACTATCGTGATTGTTTTGCAACAAATCTAGGTGAGGTGGGTTGTGCGGTCGATATGGAGATGAAAATTGAATTATTAGACAATAAACCGATTGTTTATCGGCCGTACCGTCTGTCACACTTGGAACGCGAGCAAGTTCGGGAGGCTATTGATGAATTGTTACGCCACGATATAATTCAAGAGTCCAGCTCTGATTATGCCAGTCCTATTTTGATGGTCAAAAAGAAAACTGGAGAACAAAGGCTTTGTGTTGATTTTAGGGTCCTTAACAACAAAACCATTAAAGATCGTTTTCCACTCCCTGTTATCGATGACCAAGTATCTAACCTTAGCGGGAATAGCCTTTTTACAACTCTCGACTTAGCTTCTGGATACTACCAGGTACCTATGGCTGTAGATTGTAGACACCTTACCGGCTTCGTGACACCTGACGGCCATTTTGAGTTCAAGCGCATGCCTTTCGGTCTAGCAAACGCGCCGGCCGTGTTCCAACGCATGATTAATAAAATTTTAGGCAACAGACGCTTTGAATACGCTTTAGCATATTTAGATGACGTGCTCATACCATCGAAAGATGTTGAACAGATGTTTGAACGACTGGAAGATATTCTGAAATTATTTAGACAAAACGGATTGACTTTAAAACTGCCTAAATGTCGTTTTTTCGATACTAGCGTTCATTACTTAGGATACGAGATCTCCTCACAGGGAGTTCAGCCTGGAGAAGCGAAGATTATGGCAGTCAAAGAGTTTCCAAGACCCAATAATATCCATGTAATACGTCAGTTTCTTGGACTGACAGGATATTTCCGGAAATTTGTAAGGGGGTATGGGGAGATTGCACAACCTCTTACGTCTTTGCTTAAAAAGGATGCTAAATGGCAGTGGTCCGAGAAACAAGACTCTTCATTTATTAAATTAAAAGAACAGCTTATTAATCGTCCCGTGTTGGCGTTATATGATCCCAAATTAGAAACGGAAGTCCACACTGATGCCAGTTCCTTGGGCATCGGTGGTATTCTCATGCAATGGCAAAGAGACACTCGTGTTCTAAAACCAGTAGCGTTCTTTAGCCGTCAGACTACACCTGAAGAGAAACACCTCCATTCTTACGAGTTGGAAACATTAGCGGTCGTATGTAGTTTAAAGAAATTTAGAGTGTATCTTTTAGGGATTCACTTTAAAGTATACACAGACTGTGCAGCACTTAGAACTACCTTAACCAAGCGGGATCTGATTCCGCGGATAGCAAGATGGTGGCTCCAAATAAGCGAATTCACATTTGACATTGAATATAGAGCAGGATTAAACATGCGTCACGTCGACGCTTTGAGTGGAAACACCACGCTGTCTGTGGATTCAGATGAAAATCTCTTGGTTAACGTGTACTCTATAGAAAAGGAAAATTGGTTGCTAACACTGCAACTGGCAGATCCTGATATTGCTAGAATTCTAAAGATCCTTAAACCAGAGGATGACGAAGAATGTAAGGACATCCGTAAGAATTACACCGTGAAAAATCATACAGTGTATAGGAAAGTGGGTGACGAATTTAGACTAGTTGTACCGCGGTGCGCGAGGTGGCAAATCTGCCGCGCCAACCATGACGATATCGGTCATCCAGGTTATGCCAAAACACTCGAGAAAATAAAGTCACAGTATTGGTTTTCAAAACAAAGGAAATTTATAAAAAAATATGTTGCCGCGTGCATTGAATGTGCTTATAACAAAGATACTGCGGCTAAACAGAAGTCTGGTTATCTCTATCCCATAGAAAAAGTAGATGTTCCTTTTCACACGGTTCACATGGACCATCTCGGGCCATTTGTCAGAAGTAAGGATGGTAATACCTACATTCTTACTGTCGTCGATGCTTTCACTAAATATGTATTTGTAAAGGCTGTGCGAGATCTGAAAACAAAAACCACTACAAAAACTCTAGATAGAATATTTTACGATTTCGGAATACCTGCCAGAATAATATCAGATCGTGGTACTTCATTTACTTCAAAAGCATTCAAGTCTTATTGCGACGGTCATGGAATTAAACATATCCTCAACGCTGTAGCTTGTCCCAGGGCTAATGGACAAGCCGAAAGATACAACCAAACAATATTGAACACATTAGCATCTCAGAATTCATCTGGCAATGAACGTGACTGGGATAAATGTTTAGGGAAAGTCCAATGGGGTATCAACAATACCATCCAAGCTTCCACACAAAAAACTGCAAGCGAAGCTTTATTTGGCGTAAGATTTCGTGACGAATTGACTAATAAATTAGACGTTTTAGATAATTCGAGTAATGAAGACGTGAACACAATCAGGCAAAATATTAAAAATAATATTGACAGTAGTCAAGCATTAATGAAAGCTAAATATGACCAGAATAGGGCTCCCGCAGCAAAGTATAAAGTAGGAGATCTGGTGAAAATAATGAGAAATAATTTTGATAATAGCGGTAAAAGTACAAAACTCATGTCGAAATTTGTTGGTCCCTACAAAATTACAGATGTATTAGGTAATGATAGATATAAAATTACAGATGTCCCAGGCTTTAACAAAATTGGCAAACCATATTCTACTACTATTGCGTCAGACAGAATGAGACCTTGGATCCATATAAAGGCTTTAGAAGTACACACTTCTGATTCTGGTAGTGAATCCAGTAATGATAATAATGACTCGACATAGAAATTAGTACTTATTTTATTATATTCTCACTTACCACACTTAAGTCTCTCTTGTCTTCGTTCTTTTGTATGTATTCAAAATTGTGCATGTATTGAAACCTTTACTTTATTTTATATTATTTATTATCAAACATTTTGTCCTGTAATATGGGAAAATCGTTAAAAATAATAAAAAAAGAAAATGCCGAATCAGGCCGAATGTCATAATTAGTATATTAATAATTTATTAATAGACAATAAATGGTTTTGTAAAATATGCACTAGATGTATGCAATTTAAGTTACTATATGTGGCACTAGTAATTTGCCACAAAATATTAACATGTAAAAGTTCTCTTTTTATTATTATTTTATTTTATACAATTATCATTTAACTTTAGATTAGATTTAACTATTTTGTAATATTTAATAACGTGCGCCAGGGGGCCGCACGATGCCGGATGGCCGAATGTCATGATTTTTTAAATAATTTAATATATTTTTATTTTCTGGCAACACCTGTAATGATTTTTCTTTAAAAGCGAATTAATTTTGATATTTTATTTTCTGGCAACACCTGTAATGATTTTTCTTTAAAAGCGAATTAATTTTGATATTTTATTTTCTGGCAACACCGGTATCGTGGCCTCTACCATCTCTCATTCGAGAGTGGGGGTGATGACCTAGTAAAGTAAGGAGCACAAGTTCATTCGTTACTCAGCACTTGCAAGCGTCGGTCGCATTATCTTAAGTATAGAAAAGTGAATTATTTACTTGTGATTATGATATGAGTTCTGTGTACAATTGAATTGTGAATAATAACTAAGTGTACTTCAATAAATAAAGTTATTACCGTATATATTGGCGTTTTATATTACAAGTATATACTGTGAGGCTACCGTTAAAATATTTATGTCTTTGAACAGTGTAGGCCGTTAAAATATTTTCTCTTCTTTGAACAACGGTAGGCGATGAGTTTTGTTGAATAAAGACAGCTCCGAGGCGCAGTGGTTAACACGCTAGCCTACGACACGGAGTGCCCGGGTTCGATCCCCGGCCAGGTTAAGATGGAAAATGATCTTTTTCAAATTGGCCTGGGTCTTGGATATTCATCTATATATGTAATTGTTATAAAATACTAGCTTTCGCCCGCGGCTTCGCCCGCGTCAATGTCGATCCCTCGGGAATAGTACTTTTTCCCGGGATAAAAGGTAGCATATGTCCTTCTCCGTACTCCAGAGTACTTGTATGCAAAATTTCATGATGATCGGTTCAGTAGTTACGGCGTGAATGCGTAACAAACAAATAAACAAACAAACTCACTTTCGCATTTATAATATTAGTAAGGATAGTATCGTTGAGTTAGTATCCCATAACACAAGTCTCGAACTTACCTTGGGGCTAGCTCAATCTGTGTGATTTGTCCGTATATTTTTTTTTATGAATGTTGGGTGAATGAAATTAGAGGTTACTTACTATCTTTACCAATGCTTCCGATGGGCAACAGTGTCGGAAGGACAAGGAGCCACAGAAACTGTGTTAGCCAACCCGCCTGCCAAGCGTGGTGAATATGGTAATATCCTGCCATGGAGAGAAAATCCTTGGAGCCTCCTTCAAGGATTTTTCTCTTCTTTGTCCCTCAGTCTCCTTTTGTCCAGTAGTGGTAATTATAAAGAAGAATTATTTGTGGATACGTAGAGACTTGAAATGTTCACAGATTATGCCGCTATATCAACAAATAATAAAAATATAATTGAATAAAAAATTAAGGTCCCCATACAAAAAAGCTTTTTCGTAGGTTATTTTGGAGTTGAATATTGTACGAAACTTTGCGTGGGTGATACCGACTCGCACTTGGCTGATTTTCTAAATGACTAAAATTAATAAACTCTAACTACTGAATCGATTTATTTATATCGATTTTTTTATTTTTCTCGTTTGGTTAGGACATTGCAGGCTTGAATCACCTGATTGTCTGATAATAAAGATGATTCCGTGCTTCGAAAGGCACGATAAGTCGGTGGTCCCGGCTGCCATCTGGTAGTCGTTAAAGGAACCACGTCAGAGGCCGAGAGGCGGTTCCGAAGAACTCTGACACCAGGGTGTGCATGGTCGATTGACCGTCCGACCTACACGAAATGATGATGATGATTTATAAAATTCTGTCACCTTTAGAAAGGTAGGTACAATGTTAACATAGGGTAGCATAGGTTAATTTACGCGAAGTCGCGGTAAATTAAATCATCATCATCATTGCAGCCGCAAAAAGTCCACAGCTGGACAAGGGCCTCTCCCAAGCATTTTTCGTTTCATGCCATACTGCCATACTCACTTGACTGCTCTATGAACAGCGCTCACCAACCCGCCCTGGGTTGGTGAGCGCAGTTCATAGAGTACTATATTTATTACATGGCGCAGTTTCTTTGGCTATTTATGGTTTCGACGCCGCTGCCCATTGCAAGCAGTTTCAAGCTGGGGTAGGATAGTTTTTTTTTATTGGTTTGGGAAAGGAATGAAAGGTATTGGGATACTCACTCGGATGAATAGGGGAAAAGCTAGTAGTAGCTCGGGAAGCCGGGCGCATCACGACCTTTTCCCGTACGGGGTAGACAGAGCCTAGATTTATAAGACCTAAAAGCCATGTTTGGCATATTGATGGGCGTGTCAGTTTAAAATGGAATCAAATAAGTGATGGGTTGCTTGCTGCTTCGCCTACTAACATGATTCCTCAGATTTTCTTCCATTTACTCCATGGGCTTTTACAATCTGCTTAAGATGAGAAGCAGCAGGTACATACTACGTTTTCACTATCAAACCATCTATAGGTATCTATACCTATTACCTGTGCTATTAGCTAAGGCATAATATCGAACACCTCGCTTTCATCTTGCTATAAACCTGTCGCTTTGAGACTGCTAATATAATTAATACACGTCTATTGTGCGGAGATAATTTGACGTATTCGCCGAAACTCGAGCCTTAGTCGAATATCTACTGGGATGTTGGCACCTTTATTATTGCTCTAGACAAGCAATTTGGAAACTGTCAGCTGGTCCCTGGATAGAATAATCTTATTACTCGAAAGGTAAATCTTATGTTGGTAGCTAACAAATTGTAGTAGTTACAAGCTAAATAAGTCTGAAATAATTGTCCGTTTGTAATAAGTCTTAAAATGGCAAATAGGTATGACACAGACTGTCACATATATAGGTCCTTATTAAGATTTAGTGCCAACACAGACTCATGGTGAATATCCGTGTCCGCCCATTTTTGAAATGTCAGTGTGGGTGGTTTTGATGTAAAATCTTACACTGTACAATCTTACGTGTAATTAATTGATACACAAGTTAACCAAATGAATACTTTTATTTTTCATTTGAAATCTCAAATGAAAAATAATAGTATTCATTTGGTTAACTTGTGTATCAATTAATTACACAGCTAAAGAACTTATCAATCAATATAACAGTGGTGACGAGGATGGGATACTGTTATATTTATTGATAAGGTCTTTAGCTGTGTAATTAATTGATACATGAGATAACCAAATGAATACTTTTATTTTTCATTTGACATCTTACATCTAAACTACACACAAGGGCGGGATTTGAACCAGTGACCTAGGTCTATGTACGACCTACGCTCTGCCAACTGAGCTACCAAATGTTTTAACCTCGTTGTAATGTTTTTCTTACTAATTAAGTATCTAATGATCTATGAAAATTATAGTACATTAGTCAGGTACAAACATATTATCACGTCATTTTCCCTTGTAGGGTAGACAAAGTCTGCGTCTATTAAACCCAAAAGCCACCCACGTATCCCATGGGTATCTCGGATAGGCATGTAACATCCTCGTCTTCATCGTCACTTACCATCAGGTGAGATGGGAGACAAATGCCTAATCCACTTTATAGTAAAAAAAAAAAACATTAGGCATGTTGGTAGGTGTGAACGTGGAAAACGAAATTAGAATAGTGACAGGTTGCTAGCCGTATCGCCTACTTACATGATTCTTCAGATTTTCGCCCATTCGATCGGCTTCTACGATGTGCGCGGAAAGAGAAACAGCTGGTACATTCTACGTTTTTCCTATTCTTCCAGACCAACATGGAAGAGATTAACAGATGTATTTTTGTTATAGGTCGATGAGGTAATTACAACTATAATTACGTCATTGCTAATGGAATTAGCGTGTCTATTTCGACGTTGACATGTCGAATTGCCACAGGAATTAGATATTAATTCGGTTCGAATATTGCCTAGCCAAAACCTATCGGTTAATTATAGCTTATGTAATAACTACCTAATGTATATTAAATTCGAAAATAGGCCAGTTATTATCGATATAAAGCGAGATCCGTGGCGCAGTGGTTAACACGCCAGCCTGCGACACGAGGGTGCCCGGATTCGATCCGCGGTCAGGTCAAGATGGAAAATGATCTTTTTCAGATTGGTTTAGGTCTTGGATGTTTATCTATTTATGTATTTGTTATAAAATAGAGTATTGTTGAGTTAGTATCCCATAACACAAGTCTCGAACTTACTTTGGGGCTAGCTCAATTTCTGTGCTTTGTCCGTATTTATTTAAATGAAAACTGCAAACATTGAAATACACCTGTAATGGTGACTTTGTAATACTTTTATATTGCAAAGATATACATGTTTACATTAGGCGATGCCAAGAATGAAAACGTTCGAGTGTCACTTACATAAATGAAGTGCTAAAATAGAAACCGCTGTTAAAATTCTACAAATAACTGAAAATCAGTGCATTATAGGTATATTATGCTAAAGCTAATGAAACAAACTTTCAAGTGAAATATGAAATAAGACGGAGCACAGAACAACTAATGGATGAAATGTAAAATATAATTCATTAAAAGAAGCGATGGTCTCTGAAATACATTTGAAACTGTCAGCCGCAGCTCCGCCCGTGTCAATGTCGATCCCTCGGGAACAGTACTTTTCCCCGGGATAAAATGTACCCTATGTTCTTCTCCGTACTCCAGATAACGTGTAAGCAAAATTTCATGACGATCGGTTAAGTAGATAGGGCGTGAAGGCGTCACAAACAAACAAACTTTCGCATTTATAATATTTGTTAAGATAACCTTTAAATGCACGTTTGCAACGGTATGGTATACATACTTACATGTCGCAGAAATACTCACATATTTTCCTCTACATCCAGTTTCTTAGAAGAAAAATATATTGTAGAAAACTGCTGTGTGCTGTTCAAGAGGTTTTGGATTGCCGCTTGTTACTGAAAAGTGTAAAAATATCCTAGACTTACTCCGCACGAACCGAGCTTTGAGATGATAGTACACACATACCTAGTGAGAAGTGTATTTTCAATTTCGGCGAAGTAAATTATAGGGGGTATATACCAACCTGCATGGCTTCTTGCGAACTTTTGATAACTACGGTGTAGCACTTTTCAATCGTCACTTCAAAATAACTCCTCCGTGGTCCAGTGGTTAAAGCGTCTGCCTGTAGACCCGGGGTCGTAGTTCGATTTCCACGGGAAGCATACTTTGAATAGTTGTTTCCAATTTGGTTAAGACATCGCGGGCTAGCATCACTTGATTGTCTGATAATAAAGATGATTCCGTGCTCCAGCAGGCACGTTAAGCTATTGGTCCCGGCTGCTATCAGGCCGAGAGGCGGTTCCGAAGAACTCTGACACCAGAGTGTGCATGGTCGATTGACCGTGACTTCCAAATACATTGTGGGTTTCATATGATTGACTACTTTTATTACAAATGTATAAATTTTATTGGGGAAGTGACCATTAAAACGTTATACACTTCGATCAAATATAATGGTAGATACACGATTCGCGCTCGAAAAGTGGCACCGGGTACTAATAGAGTTTCAAAGCTGTTTTGTCCACAAATTTAATAAACTGCACTAGCACTCACACGTCTCGCGATGACGAAGGTCAGTGAAAAGATGCAAAAACTAAGCGTCAAAAGTGAAAAAGAGGAGTGTCATACTTTCAGTATGTACCGTTTTTGTTGCATGATGTTTTAGCTCGGGGACATTATTTAGGCTTAATTTTGTATGAGACTGTGTTAATACCATAATATTATTACATATTTGATCCACAGATTTGATCGAAGGTTATACACCGTAGAATGTCAAAAGGCGAGTAGCCCTGCTGCATAGTAATGGTATGAGACTCAAGTGGTTTGGCTTATTTTTTCCATTAAACTTCATTATTTCTGAATGTTTATGTAAGTGTCACAAACAAATTCAATATTATTTAGCTACTTACTTTAAGGTACGAAGTTAAGCCACGTGGATAAGCCATACTTAATTTATAATTACATTAAAATTGATCATGTCATTATGATCGTCTTAAAATAATCCGGTTTATTATGAAAATTAAAAAATAATAATTATTTATAATTACTAATATAGTATTGAGAAATAATTGTTTCGATCTTTAATACTTTTGAAAATTAAAACTATTTAGTAAGCAAACTATCTTTCATATAAAAAAATAACATTTGATATTAGTTTAATCGACTTTCTAGAAAACGAAACATTCGTGAAATAAATTAATGTTTTGAATACAAGAGTATTTATTGCTTGCCAAATTATGAGAAATAATTTTGTATTCAAAACTTCCCTCGCTCTATTCGTTCATAAAAGTTTTGAAAGTATCTTCCACACTGGGTACAAATCTATTATGAACAAGCCTATTTTGCTAAACTTATTACCTAAATAGATGTCGCCCGCGGCTTTGCGTCGATCCCGCGGAAGCAGCACTTTTTCCGGGATGAAAGAAAGGTAGCATATGTGTCAATCCAGATAATAAGCTTTGTTTGTGCAAAATCTCATCAAAATTACCTACCATACTGGGTACAAATTTGTTACGAACAACCCTATTTTGCTAAACTTATTATCTAAATACTTGTCACCCGCGGCGTTGCACGTGGTAACATCGATCCCGCGGAAAACGCACTTTTTCCGGGATGAAAGTTGTGCCGTTTTGGCGTGATTGAGTCACAAATATCTAAATATTCATAGCAGGCAAAAAATATGCAAACTCTTTCGCATTTGTATTATGTGCTAACTAACAGAGGATAAGTCCTCTGTTAGTTTCATGGCCCATATTAGTTCTGTACCTAAAGGTTGAAATAATGGGACCCTATTACTAGCCTCCACTGTCCGTCCGTCTTGCTGTCCGTCTTTCCGTCCGCCTGTCATATGATCATCATTATCATCAGGTCTTTTTAGTCTCCACTGCAGGAGCATGACCCTCTCTGTACTACCGGAGCCACACTTGGCCAGAGCAGACACAGGATTTGGCCTACACTCTCCTCCTTGGCCAGACAGGTTGGTGAGGTCTCCTTGATGTTTATGAGCTTTGCTTAGCTTGTATTTCCTAAGTCACCTCTTACGACCTCCATTGGAATACTAAGAGTGGTCCTATTCTACTCTGCTGGAAACCACACGGCTTGTGTTTAGCACAAGCCGTGTAAGTAGTACGCAACCCTTCATTTGCAAATCCGACTCGCACTTGGCTGCTTTTTTAAGTCTTACTTGGACGTACTAATGGTTCAAATACGCATTTACGTCAGTCACCTGCCTGAAACTGTCATTATGATATGTTTGTACGCATCAAGGCATAATATCACTATTACTAGAGCAATTAATACCACTACGATGGTCCATTGAACATCAATTATTGGTCATAATGCGTTCCAGACGACGTTGTTTCAGTTTAGTAAATATGCTAATGCTATTGTCACAAAGTAAAGAACCTTAGATGGATCTCTTTATATAATGGAAGATTGAGCATCAAAACAATAGTTTGGTTCGGCCCATCGGTTGTTTGTGTTGTTTCTCGTGTGTGCAAGTAGCTAACACTGGTGTCAGAGTAAGATGCCGAAAGGCATTTATTAAAAAAAATATGTACACAAAAACAAGGTCACAAGATAAAATATTTACAAAAGAAATGAGTACGAGTACAAAGGCACTAACACGGTAATGATATACCATTACCGTGGCACTACTAATATCTTAAGAAATCTGGTTTAGTAGGCCTGTGAGAGGAGAATATATTACGAAAGGCATCTGACTGCCATCAATGATGACAAGTGGGGCCACGACTTAACGTGCCTTCCGAAGCACGGGGATCTTGATATATATTTCATGCCTCTTGCGGTCACCCATCCAAGTGGGGACCGCGCCCAGGGTTGCTTAAGATGCGTAAGCGCTAATAATGCTCACGTCCACTGGGCATCGGGCCCAATATGATGTTCTTCAATACAAAGCTCAAACACGGCCGCATATGGTATACGAGCTTTTGCCCGCGACTCATCTTAATGTAGATCTGTCAGGAACAGAAAATTTTTTCGGGATGAAAGGTTCCCTTTGTCCTTCCTTGAGCCTCAAACTGCCTACACATACAATATCATTGCAATAGGTTTGATTTAACTTTTTGCACGGCAGCTCTTGTTTACGTTACTTCACCTCCGACTCCAAACCAATACAAATTGTAATAACTTTAGTTGTCTATTCAGATGGGATGCAGCGTCGAAAGCACAAGGAGCCATTATACAATAGTAGTAGATAGAGTATAAGTTTATAAAGACTAAATTTATCAAGATAATAATGAATGTAAGTGTTGTTAGATATTTCTATGCATTAATTATTTTATGAGTTAGTACAGCAACACACACAAACTAATGGACTTGGCAAACAACGTTCACTGCACTAAACGCATTATGCATCAGAAGTACGTTTGGATAAACGCTGTACTGATGAGTTGATTATCGGTTTCTATTGACGATCTCTGTGGGGTACCGCAAGTGCCTTAAAATCGCAGGTTCCCCGGTTCGATAACCGGCCAGGTTATGGCGGAAAATTATCTTTTTCAAATTAGCCTGGGTCTTGGAAGTTTATTTATATAAGTATCTATTATAAAAAAACAGTATCGTTCAGTTAGTATCCTACCTCTACAATTCAAGTTTACAACTTACTATGAGGTTATCGCATTGTGTGTAATTTGTCCCTATATATTTGTTTAAAAAAACGTGATTCTGCTTTTCTTTCTTCTGGGAAAAATGTTCTACACTGTCTACTCCGTAAAGGATAAAGGCGTAATATGCAAGGACTTTTATTATATATGGCGTAAAAACTTATTTTTATCTATTATGGACCGATTTACTTTGGAGTGACTTCATTCAACTCTTTTATGACATATCTTTTTAAAATAAACAAGTCTGGCCTCTTCAAAAATGGTCTGTCCTGTCCTACTAAAATCGGTGGGTCACGATTTTTACAGCAAAGAAATTAAAGTTCTAATTTTAAGTTAAATCAATTAAACGATTTGATTGGGCCATGATACCTTTACAAAACGAAGAGTATAGTCGGAATGTTATAATATTTATGGATTCAATAATGCCATTCCCTTTCGGCCCCTGTGATTTAACGGTTTCATTTCCAACCCTTTGGATGAGGTGTTATTTAAACACCTCGTGTCTAAGTCCCTAATTGTGCTCAAGGGAGAGATTGTATGACGTCTTCATCACACCTAAAGTACAAAATTCTGATATTGTAGATGAGAAATTGTTGGTACTTATAGTACTTTGGTGTTTGACCAACATTTCCGATGAAGTGTCCATATTTTATGTAATTGCATCTGTTAAAGCATTTTTAATATATTAGCCGTGTGGTTTCCGGCAGTGGAATAGGACCACTCTTAGTCTTCTATCTAATGGATGTCGTAAGAGGCGACTAAGGAAATACAGGCTAAACAAAGCTCATAAACATCAATGAGACCTCTCTAACCCGTCTGGCCAGCGAGGAGAGTGTAGGCCAAATCCTCTGTCTGCTCTGGCCAAGTATGGCTCCGGTAGTACAGATAGGGTCATGCTCCTGCAGTGGAGACTAAAAACACCTGATGATGATGATGATGAAAGTATTTTTATAGTAATTTTGCATATCTCCTCCATTATTGAACTGATTAAGGATTCTGAGAACTGCTATTACATTTTACATTAAAACTACAGTAATGTTTTAGACTTAGTTTTCGTTCATTATTATGACGGTAAGGTTTAATATTATCTGTTAGATAATTTTAGATACATTAAATGGAGGAAAATAGGTAGATGCTTTATTTACTAATCCACAATATGGTCTAAAACCCTTTCTACACTTTAAATGCTCAGTCAGATACCGAGATATCTGACTCTATAAATTTTCATTTTAATTATCTAATTAAAATGAAAATTTATATTCAAAAAGATTCTAATGAAGACTTGCTGAATATACATTTTCATGTTAATTTTATTTCTAGTTTCTTTTAACTATACTAATATTATAACTCTGAATAATTTCTGAATTGTTTGTTCGCGCTAATATCAGGGACTACTGGTTCAAATTGAAAAATTATTTTTGTTTTGGATAGTCCATTTATTGAGGAAGGTTTTAGGCTATAAAACATCACGCTGCGACCAATAGGAGCGAAGCATCAATAAAAAATGTTAGGTAGAGGACCTGGTCAGGTATCATATATATCTCAGTCATCTGAATGAACATAATAATCGCTATATTATATTGTATCATTAACATTACGCCTGTACATTTTCCATGAGCAAATATTTAAAACAAAATAGACTTTTAATAGATCAGGCGTCGATATTCCGCCCAAAATTGTTGCTGAATTTTAAAATAAGCCAGAAATTCGATTGATTACCCAAATATACTGATTGCGATCCAATCCGTGCAAAATTCGTTACGGAACGCACGGAATCCAGTGAATACTTATTACATGATTAACTAGTGGAGTACGTTCGAACACACGCCACATGCTCGCACAGTAAAATTTTATGGACTCTGTCAGGAATCTAGCTAATTTGGGAATATAGTTCAATAAATATAAGTGCATAGCGTTGTCAGGCGTCCGGAATAAGCCGAAAACTGTCAGGCTATTTGGTTGCGCGTCCGGTCGAATTAGACTGCATCCGGGCGGTTCGGCTTTTGTTAGGCATTAGGCATTATTATCAAATCTTTTTTGAGACTCGGTATATTTTTAGATTTTTTATTGATTTCATGATATCAAACAGGGGTTTGAGAAGTAAATTAGGGGATTTACTTTCAAATAATGTCGTGTCCTTAAAAAATTAAGGATATCCCGCCTTTTTACCCAAATGTCCGGCTACACCGGGTGCTCCGTCCGGCTATTCACTACCCTAGGTGCAATATTCTGTTTTTGTTTTTTTATGACTTATGGTGGCAAACGAGCAAGCGGGTCACCTGATGGTAAGCGATCACCGCTGCCCATAGACTACTGCAACACCTAGGGTGCGAAAAGAGAGTTGCCGGCCTTTTAAAAAAACATAGACTCGTTTTTTGAAGGTTCCAATGTCGTATCGATTCGGGAAATTAATTATGTTTGCAGTAAAATAAGGTAAAATTACTTGTATCTTCTCATAATGTCGTAAGTAAGATTGGCAATGGTCATGGTTGTGTTTAACTTGCAAAGTTGCCGGATTAAATATTCTCTCTTTGGTAGGTGTTATAAGATATTTTTTTCTGTCAAAATACTAAATACCAACTTTGCAAACTGTGTTCTCAGACAGTTAGTTCTGGTTAAATAGTAATAAGTGCAAATTGGGACAACTTCATGTGCGCCTGAGACGCGTACTAGTTCATATTCGCCCTGAAGAAGACCTCCGGATGAGGATGAAACATGTCAGCTGACTTTGTACGAGAGTAACCCCTAATTCGCATATTAATAAGACTAATATTAAATATAATTATTAAAAACAACGCAACTTTGTAAAAAAAAAGTTCTACGTCATCCATCGTCCAGTGATGATGACGGTTTCGTTCGATATATTGATCACAAGTCGTACTCGTATTTGCGTATCTGATAACAGCGATAACCACGTTGACATTCGAGCACCAGTTTCGTATGAAACGATTCAGTGAATCGAGTAAATTGTGTAACAAGACAAAATATGTAACCCCTTTGACGACAATCTACACTAATATTATATTTGATTGTTTGTTTATTTACTTTGTTTATATTGAATAGGCT
Organism: Elegia similella; assembly: GCA_947532085.1. Lineage (NCBI taxonomy): Eukaryota > Metazoa > Arthropoda > Insecta > Lepidoptera > Pyralidae > Elegia > Elegia similella. Next base: position 9,955,970 of record OX383933.1, read on the forward strand.
CCTCCTGTTTCCTAACTGGCTCCGTGGTCCAGTGGTTAAGGCGTTTGCCTGTAGACCCGGAGGTCGTGGGTTCGATTCCCACGGGAAGCATACTTTGTTTAGTTGTTTCCAGTTTGGTTAGGACATTTCTGGCTTGAATCACCTGATTTTTTGATTCAGACAACCAGGTAATTCAAGCCTGCAATGTCCTTACCAAACTGGAAACAACTTAACAAAGTATACTTCCCGTGGGAATCGAACCCACGACCCACCCGGGTCTACAGGCAAACGCCTTAACCACTGCACCACGGAGGCCGACCCAGTGAATCGCGTAAATTTCGAACAAAACAAAATATCCCCTTTGACAACAATGCGTGATAAAATATCTTACAACGGAGCTACCGAAGCGTAAGAAGCGCCGAAATTGAATGAAATCTTCGTTAAGTGCACATTAGTCGAATTTACTTTACATAATTAATATAAACAGGTTTCTGACAAATGAAATTCGGGCTGTTCTTGGTGTAACATAAAATCATAACTTTAATGATGCTTTTCTTCCTGTGTAGTTCGTAAAATTCGGCCGAGGCAATAAGCGAATGACTCAGGATTCTTTTTATTGGCGATGGAAGCTACATTAAGTGCTTCTTTGTAGAATGTACTTAGGTTAATGAATAGAAAAAAAATGTAGGTAGGTCCCACGGGTAGGTTTACTATTTATAGACCTAGAGAAGGCCTTTGACCGAGTACCAAGGACAATATTATGGCAAACTCTGAGGGTAGAGGAAAGAGTCCCTGGATGCTATATAAGGCTTATATGGGAAATGTACAGCGATGTCCAAACGTTTCATATTCATTAAGGAAAAGTTATTTCAAATTTAAATATACATATTTAATCAACCTGAAACTTTGTATTTTATTTGCACTGTTAACTTAATATAACCAAAATTGGTAATTTTGATATGTATGATTTTGTTTTGTGAATTTCAGTAAGTAATTTTACATTTATATATGATATTTTTATTTTGTATATATATTAGAATAAAAATTTAATTTTTACAATAATCAACGTGAAAGCTATTAGGCGCCTACTTTAAATTTAAATATTATTGTTTTCTGATTTGATACAGTAATAATTATTTGATTTAGAGTTTTTGGTTTATTAATAAACAGTGTGTCTTTTACTTATGTATACATTATTAATATTATAATAGGGCGCGGGGCAAAAATTTTATTTATTTAAAAAAAGCGTTTGACGAATCAGAACTTTTTGTTGGCTTGACCAGTTGAAGCAAAGGTGAGGCTTGGCAAACCGAAACAAAATCGAGACTTGACGAATTATTACTTTTGCGTCAGAAACAAGCGGTTAAAACACGGTTGACAAATCGAAACTTTTTTTGTATTTGACGAATTAATTACTAAATCCGAACAAGAGCGCCAAGTAAGGCTTTCCTCACACCTGCCATTAACGCAAAAATCGATAGCTTCCAAGCAGATCTAATTACCCTCGTCTGCACACTTCATTAAGCTAAAGTGCTGTCTTAAAGCGACTGAAAGATTCCATTATATCACCGGACAAAAAGTAACGACTATACGATATTAATTTATGGGACGTACTAGTATTTTGATGCCCTATAAACAAGTAAATAAATATATACGGACAAATCACACAGATTGAGCTAGCCCCAAAGTAAGTTCGAGACTTGTGTTATGGGATACTAAATCAACGATACTATATTTTATAACAAATACATAATTATATAGATACACATCCAAGACCCAGGCCAACCTGCAAAAGATCATTTTCCATTTTGGCCTGGCCGGGGATCGAACCCGGTCACTCCGTGTCGCAGGCTGGCGTGTTGACCGCTGCGCCACGGAGCTAGTAAATATATAACATTAGTTTCATAGTTTCGAAGGTACATCCTTCGAAACTAATGTTAACGTAGACGTGTATAAAGGTACACACACACACAATCCGGTTGGCTTTCGTGTGGGTAATTGACGCGCTTGCTTATTTGCTGTCCCATGTCATAAAAAAGTTACTTTTTTAGAAACACAGTTGCAGATTATAAAAGAAGCTCGAGTCTATAGCATTACCTAGAAAGCGTCATTTTCACATTTGCCTCACAAATCAATATCTCTACTTAGACGCAATCAGCCCCTTTTCAACTGATATAACACTTCAATAAGACAAAGTGGTGCTTTAACCCGTCTGAAAGATACCATTATATTACCGAATGACGGACAGACGTATCGGACTGCCTGACAATTTTAAAACGCTATTTTGCGATACTGATAGTCGCGGGTTGTCAAAAGTTTGTGTTTAAAAATGAAGCTTGAAGGCTAAAGTCCAACACAATACTAGGACTCACACTTGCCATTAGCACAAAACAATATATAATAAAATAATAGTGTTCTTTATTTACTTTTGGATTTGTACACAATTTTAACAAGTTGATAGTTTATCACAAATATTGGTTGTTACAAATAGTACAAATTAGGTGTTAAACCCTAATTTTCAAACTAGGTACACATACCTGTATTTTGAAAGTCAGCGTTCGACTGTATTATGAGGTTCGTGGAATACAACTCAAGTTAAAAAAGATAAACAAGCTTAGGTGCTAGACTCGACTCAAGATATAAACATCTCAAACTAATATAGACACTTTTCTTAAAACTTAAAACGTCTACGTGATCGTAATTAGGTGCAGCTTAAATTAATTATGGCACTTTATTAGGACAAAGTGCTATCTTAAAGCGACTGAAAGACGCCATTATATTGCCTGATGGCGAATGCCGCGTTCGTTAAGCCACGCGACACTTTTTATCTGTTTCAGTTTAGCTGATTTGTTTCGCTGGAGTTTTCTTTGTGAATATACTTTGCGCTATTTTTGGCTGTGAAACAACAAAGACATTTCTGGAGGTGTTATGTTGGTTTATTGATAAAATAATATAAAAGATAAGTACTATTAGTCACTTGAAATATTCTAATTTTATTTTTTTTATTACATATCTATTTAATCATAAAGTTTATATTTATTATAGATAATGTAGAATTCTAATGGTGAGAGAATTTTCAAATCGGTTCAGTAGTTCTTTTTTACTAATTATTGAAGTAGGTATTTGTTCATTCGGAGCCTTTTCAATTCAGACAAACAATAAAACCTTTCTTCTTTATAATATTAGTGTAGATTACAGATTTGAAACAAAGGCTTTAGTATAAACATTATTGATTATATTCAAATATAACCTAATTATAAACAAAGCAACCTTTGTAAAGTCACACAGTGAGCAATTGAAAATATCCTAAAATATCAAATTCTGGAATTTGATATTTTGGGAATTTTGCAATTTGTAAATTTACTTGTCCAAGTATTGTTTTTTCGTGTTATAATAACTGCTAGTGACCCGGACCCGGCTTCGCATGGGTGCAATGTACATATTCGACAAACCTTCCTCTTGAATCACTGTATCTATTAAAAAAAGCCGCATCAAAATCCGTTGCGTATTTTTAAAGATCCAAGCATACATAGGGATAGACAGACAGCGGGCGGCTGTGATTTATACTATGTAGTGATGATTAATGATGTTACGACAGCTGCAAATGTCACGTGTCTAAATATCGATTAAAAACAAACGATCTTGTGTCATACAGGTTGTCAGTTTATAAGCAAAAAACTGTCAAGTGCGAGTCAGACTGGCGCACCGAGGCTTCTATTGCTTTATTGTTTGGGATGTAACTTGCTTATTTCAAAAATTCTTGATTCACTATTCATTTTAATAACATTTATTTTAAGAAGTTTAATTTGTTACAGCTTGTAACATTGCGCCATTACTTTTTAGGGTTCCGTAGAAAACAAGGTACCCTTATAGTTTCACCATGTCTGTCCATCTGTCCGTCCACAGCTTTCCTCAGAGACTATAAGTACAAGAAAATGTACTTATAGTCTCTGTAATTTGGTATCAATATAGAAATAATATTTAAAAAAAAATTGGTCGTATGTTGGTTGAATATGCTTTACAAATGTAGTGTATAAGTTTGTTATGCCAAATAAATTTCGGAGCGGCAAGATTCTACCAGATAGAGGGAACCCCTTCTAGGAACTACAGGCTGAAACCTTGCCGTCTCTTCGAGACGAGACGTAGCTGTATGTATTAGACGGATAAAAAAGTGATTTTGTGATGGTTCCTTTTGACTTTGTGAAGTATAGAACCTTAAAAAAACAATCTGCGTCTGACCATTAACTAATCAGATATAAACATATACTTGTAATATTAAACATGAAATTAGTAGTTTTAATTAACTATCTTATTTGGATTCAAAGTTTTACGCTGATCGAGCTACGGAAATTACGCCCATTTAGGTACCTATATAGCGAAAGTTAATTTAAAAACGCAGACCCTTGTAAAAAAGAGGTCGTAAAGTACTTACCTTAACGGCCCTTTTAGATCGTCGATAAGGAGCAATGATAACCAACCTCCGTGTAATAAAAACAGAGGTAGCGTTTAAATTTTATACTATAAATAGGTTGTTATGTAATCACACTTAAACAATGGATTATAAGGGTTTAAATCGGATGACAATACAATATTATAGAATCGTTGCGCTGGTCTGACGATGGAGTTGTAAGGTGGTAATAAATAAATCTTAAACTAAGCAAGGTACACCAATCGGTTTTGGGTTCATTTGATTTCAACAAGACAAAACAGCGATTCGTTTATAATTAAAGTTTGTTACAAAAAACTTGTTAAGCATTTAAAATGTTAAACATCTTTTCATTAAACGAAGATTTAAAGAGATTCAAAGATTTATTCAGAAAATAGGCATTTTTACGCACTTTTTCACGTCATTTTACTTTTGAAATAATACAAATTTACTCATATACAAATTTTTGATTATTGTTCAAAAGCTTTAAACTACTACGAAACTAAAAGGTCGTAATAGATCTCAGGTCGCCGGTTCAAACCCTGCCCGCGTGATTTTCTTTTATCACCGAATCTTATTTCTTTGTTTAATCAATAATCACAGTAAAACGGACAAGAAGGTATAAAACGGTAATGGAATTTTGAATTAAACGTAACGAAGTGTTTTGGAACGGTTAAATTTTCTTTAAAAAGTCTGATGTTTACAGCACTTTCTAAAATAGGGCTGGTCTAAAGAGTTCATGTATTATGTCTGCTCTTTATTCCATCATAACTTCTAAGTATACTCGATAAACATCTCGTTTGGCAGTTGTGTAATAAAAATACTATAACCTCAAATAATATTGAACGACTGAACAAATAAAATAGGATAGAAGAATAACCTTTATTGTAACACTTAGACTCACACACAAAACAATATAAGGTACAATTATTGAATAGTACAAAAAATAAAAGATCGGTGCCTTCAGTGTTACAAAAAGTGACGGCTCAGCGTTACGCTGGACTAGGGATACCCTAATCCAGGACTGATTTTCCGCCGTCACCTTCTGAGGCATCACGAGCTAAATCACGATACGGCACGCACATAAAAAATATAATATATACAAAACAAGTGTACACAAAAATAAATATATATAAATAAGATGAAATAAATTAGTATAAAGTTCATTGGATTTTGTACTAAATTACTTTATTTCGTATTAAGTGCTGTTTGTTTGTGATATCCTACAGGTAAAAAAAGAAACAAATAGACTTCCCATACAAACTCACCGTTCAATGTAACTCAGTGGTTCAAAATCAGCCCGTATTTAAATTATGAGTGAGGGTTCAAAAGCTACAGCTAGCGTTTCGGAACTCACCACTGTAGTGGAGCTATAACTTTCTCAACGAAGCAAAAAACTGCATAATGTAATTTTGGCTTAGTCCACAAAAATAACCCGGACATACGTAAAGCAACGAACATAGCAAATTGTAGAAGTGCTTCATTTAACCAGTATAGAAACCCATTATTAAAATCTGCGCCACCATTTTCAGTTATTAGCTAATCGAAGTAGGTTCTAGTGCGAGTGAAATCATAATGCTTGCACTTGCGACACGAATCTACTCTAAGAGATAAATATACTAGCTATCGAACAGAACGGAATGAAAGTTACTTTATTTACTTACTTTTACTGGTGGCAATGAATATTTTATTTAAACAAAGTAGTGGGAAAAAAGTGTATGAGCTGATATTTAAGCTAAGTCTACTAAAATTAGCGATACGTATGTAGAGCAACGAACATAGCAAATCGTGGAAGCGCTCCATTTAACCGGTTTACATCCCATTTTATTTAAACGCAGTAGTGGGAAAAAAGTGTATAAGCTGCCATTGAAGCTTAGTGTTCTCGAATTTGCGATACATACATTAGTACAACGAACACAGCTAATCGTAGAAGCGCTCCATTTAACCGGTTTAGATCCCATTACTTAATCTGCGCCACCGTTTTCGGCTATTAGCTAATCGATCTGTTGGCATAAATAGAACGATACACAAAGAAGGTTCAACTGCGAGTGAAATTATAATGCTTGCAGCGATACGAATCTGCTCTTAGAGATAAAAAAACTAGCTGTCGAACAGAATGGAACGAAAGTTATTTTTGTTTACCTACTTTTACTGGTGACAATCAATATTTTATTTAAACGAAGTAGTGGGAAAAAATATATACGCTGCCATTGAAGCTTAGTCTTCTCAAATTTGCGGTACATACGTAGAGCAACGAACATAGCAAATCGTAGAAGCGCTCTATTTAACCGGTTTACATCCCATTATTAAATCCGCACCATTACGGTTTCAGCTATTAGCTAATCGATTTGGCAGCACAAATAGAACAATACACAAAGTAGGTTCAACTGCGAGTGAAATTATAATGCTTGCAGCGACACGGATCTCCTCTTAGAGATAGAAAAACTAGCTGTCGAACAGAATGGAACGAAAGTTATTTTTGTTTACATACTTTTACTGGTGACAGTCAATATTTTATTTAGACGAAATAGTGTGAAAAAAGTGCTGCTATTTTAGTTAAGTATACTAAAATTAGCGATACATACATAGAGCAACGAACATAGCAAATCGTAGAAGCGCTCCATTTAACCGGTTTACATCCCATTATTAAATCCGCTCCATAACGTTTTCAGCTATTAGCTAATCGATCTGTCGGCACAAATAGAACGACACACTAAGCAGGTTCGACTGCGAGTGAAATCATAATGCTCGAAGCGACACGGATATCCTCTTAGAGATAAATAAACTAGCTGTCGAACAGAATGGAACGAAAGTTATTTTATTTACTTATATTACTTTTACCGGTTACAATGAATACTTAATTTAAATGTATAAGTTCTTTATTTTTTGTGTATGTTAGTGATGAACAAAGCATTAAGCAATAAGGCATCACAAATAGTCACACTAGGTACTTACTTATGTTTTCTTTACAAAATAAGAGGATGTACTGAAGTCAATTATGGTACCTATTACAGATACGTAATACGAAAATCAAACCTGAGGAAAGCAGTTAGTTAATTCGGGACTCTCCGCTGCGCGTCTTGTACTCACTTGAAAATAGGCTCCTGACGAGTCCGATACTATAGTCGGCAATCCCGACGAAATAGTACATAACGTTTTTATATCACGTCAGTTTCAATGATATAACTGAAAAACTAATTTGATACCGATATATGGTATATATGGTAATATATAGCACATAATAAATATATGGTAGCATTGCCTTATGTACAGGTTATACGACTGACCATAAACTGAAACAACACCCTTAACCATAGTATGACACTCCTGACCATGAAATGAAACATTAAGTAACGCTAAGCTTTTAGTCAATTAGATATTTGCAAAACGGGTAGACAGAAATTACCTGATGATGAGTCTTCCAGCTGATCTTTTTCTTGACCGAGTTAGCGCGAACCCCGAGCGAAACATCGTTGTTTCAGCTTAGGCAAAAGATTATTCGGATGTCCCGCTGTCCAGTTGTTCTCTTCTACAGGTCGCCTTCTCAACCGATAGCCGTAAAGTTTTGTCATCATCATCATTTCGAGTAGGTGTCACGGTCATGTCAGAGTTCTTCGGAACCGCCTCTCGGCCTCTGACGTGGTTCCTTTAACGACTACCAGATGGCAGCCGGGACCACCGGCTAAACGTGCCTTCCGAAGCACGGAATCATCTTTATTATCAGACAATCAGGTGATTCAAGCCTGCAATGTCCTAACCAGACTGAATACAACTAAACAAAGTATGCTTCCGGTGGGAATCGAACCCACGACCCCAACAGGCAAACGCCTAAACCACTGGACCACGGAGGCTGTCAAGTAAAGTTTTGTGAGCGGGTTCTATATTTTATTCAATACATGGATTATTTTTGTCGATGCACTTTTTAGAATTATTTGAAAATGGCGCAATTGGCATAAAGGTTGTAAGAGTCATTGGGATCTCTGGCGCTTAAGACTATTGTGAGTTTGACGTAATAAGACTCGTTATAAGACTACAGCACACAGAATCACAAGTTCTTTAGTAGTATGTGTGCAAATCACTACATATTATAAAACAAATTCCTCTGCCGCGTCTATCTGTCTGTTCGCGATAAACTCAAAAACGACTTATCGGATTTTCTTGCAGTTTTCACTCTTATAAATAGAATGAGAGGAATTCGAGGAAAGTTTAGCTATATAATTTGTCATGATTTTGTGTAAATTGGTTGAATTATAACTATCATTACTGGAAGTCTCGGAAAAAGTAAAGCCGCCTGGGAGATTTCATCGAAAACGCTGCCTCAGTCCCTTTGTGATATAGCAAAATAATGCATAGTGGGATATTCTTCTTTTATAGATGTACAAAAAAGATGAAATGTCATATATCTATCTTTAATGGATAGCATGCTATATTGTACGTATCTATTCACTACACGTATTACGTGTGTACACTGTTATAACTATTATAATTCTTCTAAAATAATAGTCATGTATAATGCGGTAATTGAAAGATATAATATAGAATACAGTTTTAATCTTTATCAACGTAAATACGTCAGTTATCTCAAGCATTTCATGCAATGCATATCATTTTAATCCACACTGTGTAATTTAAATGAATATCTTAAGAGATATTGCTAAGTTAAGGTGCGCGAAAAGAAATTCAAGTGCGTTTCACAACGATATGACGGGACATCAAGCTGATGCCATCCTAACATATGATACGAAAAATGTAGAAAGGTAGAATATGCTCTATAACCCGTAGGAAGCCGGGGCGGGTCGCTAGTTGATTGTATAAAAAAACCAGCCAAGTGCGAGTCGGACTCGCGCACGACGGGTTCCGTACCGTTATCTACAAAAACGGCAAAAAAATTGAAATTTTTTGTATGGTAGCCCCATTAAACATTTATTTTATTCTATTGTTTAGTATTTGTTGTTATAGCGGCAACAGAAATATATAATCTGTGAAAATTTCAATTGTCTAACTATCACGGTTCATGAGATATAGCCTGGTGGCAGACTGACAGACAGACAGACAGACGGACAGCAGAGCGATATTAATAGGGTACCCTAAAAACTAAAGGTACCTAAAATATATGATACTTACACAGTATAATATAATGGTGAGAATCAAAGTGAAAACAAAAAATAAGTTATTGGTCACATCGTATTAATACTACCTATGTGTGAAAACCATATTTGGCTTATAAAAACCACATTATGTTTAACTAAATATGTCACACAACATCCGACCGATTTACATAAAAAATTCACGCTGTTACGTACTACCTCGACAATCGATACTAAGCGTGATATGGGTAAGTTATTAGAGAAAACAATAAATTATCCGACGTCTATTACACATTTACGTACATTATTCACTACAATGAAGGCAATTTTGTTTATCGTTATGTGACATTTGACATAAAACCTATGACCTTTCGATATTCTGAAGTTAACATGCAACAATGGATCTAAGGGCTCGATTATGAAGAGGCGTGCGCGTCCTACAGCCGGCCTATTTGCTAACTCAGTGTACAACGTTTTGATAGTCATTTCAAAGTACGTTTCGTTTTATATAAAAAAAGTCAATCTTAGGGGAAATCCGCAATGTATATTGAAGTGATTATCAAAACGTTGGTCACTGAGTTAGCAAATAAGCCGGCAGGGCGTAACACGCAGTGGCGATCGCGGCGCTGCACGCTGTTTTTTTTTTTATTTTAATAACTAGCTTTCGCCCGCAGCTCCCTCCGCGTCAATGTTGATTCCTCGGGAGCAGTACTTTTTCCCGGGCAAAAAAAGGAACACTATGTCCGTATCCGTACCCCAGATAACGTGTTATCGGTTCAGTAGTAGAGGCGTGAATGCGTAACAAACAAACTCACTTTCGCATTTATAATATTAGTTAGGATTAGGATGTGTTTCGCGCGTTTCATATATGTTTGTAGATTTCTTTAAAATCCCGTATCTTCCGAACGGCTAGATGGATTTCCACAGTGTAGGCTATAGTTGAGGTATCGTTAAGTTCGTCTAAAAAACCCGTGTCTTTAGATAGGTGTTAAAAGACAAAGCAGTCGGGGTTTTTTGGACAATTGCAACGCCAGGGTGTCACAGGATCGTTGCTGGCCTTTCATGGAGTTGAGAGGGGAGGACGTGGAGGAGAAAATGGGGAGGGAGGAGGATGGGTCTCCGGTTTTCTCACTGACCAAACGAAGTATAGAAGCGGTCTACTCAAACGTCCATTTTCTGTGAGAGTATGGTGACAGGGACGAGCCGGGCATTCATAATACTAGCAAAAAAATTAATTTTGCTGGTAGTTAGAACCGTGATAGTTAGACGCTTTATCACAGATGATGTGTTTCTGTTGCCGCTAAACAACAAATACACAAAAATAAATATAAGGGGGCTCCCATACCACAGACGTGATTTTTTTTTGCTTGTTTTTGCTCGTTATTGATAACGGCAACAGGTAGACACTTGAAATATTCATAGAATATTTTGTTCTATATTCACATTAAAAATAAATAATTAAATAAAAATAAAATTAATAATAATAGATATTATCCCATACAAAAGACATGATTTTTTGCCGTTTTCATAGATAACGGTACGGAACCCTTCGTGCGCGAGTCCGACTCGCACTTGGCCGTTTTATTTAATAATACTACTTCATGTCTGTCATAGACCATTCGAAATACCAGCCGAAATTAATTTCCTGTGTGCAGTATCCAGCGCCGTCCATCCGCGTATATTTTTTGCGTTAGTTAGCTCCTGTTATGCTCTCGTTGTTTGCTAACAATGCGACATGGACTCCGGAAAATTAACTGAATGAATCCTCTTTCCGTAGAATTTACTGCGCATCCAAATCTATAGTAGGCTATTAGTCGGGGAAAATTTAATCGAAAATGGGCGATTTTAAGCAATGATTCGTGCAGTTTTGAAAAATTGGTAGAGCCGTTGCTTGAGGTGTCCTGAAGTACATATTAAAAGTCCTAGAAGATCTCTTCCATGCTGGTCTGGGAGAAAAGGAAAAACGTAAAATGTAAGATGCCTCCTTCCCGCACAAATCGTAAAAACCGACCGAGGTAATGGGCAAATATCAGGAATCATGTATCATGTTTTCCACCTGCACGTCCACTAACATGATAAACGTGGCTTGTCTTTAAGATCTAGGCTCTCTTTACCCCGCAAAGAAAAAAGACGTGATAGTATGTATGGTCTACTCGCGTTTTATTAGTCAGTATCCTATAGGAGTACAGAAGGCTATCTTCAATACGTGAATAAACCATTGTTTTAGAGTTTGATTAAGTCTTGCGTAAGTTTTAATAATATAATAAGCTTAGTTAGCTTAGATGATACTTTGTATAAATATTTTAGTCGGATGACAATGCAATATTATTCCTATTGTTCTCTCACGATATTTATTAACATTGCTTGGACTCCCCTAGTTTTATAACCTGAGTACTGTTTGGATTTAAAAAAATGATGCCTTAAGAATTACTCAAAAGGTATATGTAGTAGTAGTAAGTACAGTAGTATTTTTAATTGAGAGCTGACGGCTAGCATATTTTCCTCGATGGCAGATTAAAAAAACCGGCCAAGTGCAAGTCAGGGGTTCCGTAAAAATCATGTTTTCTAATATACATTATTCCTAATATACATAGGCTATAGGTAGACTATATCTACCAGTGTGAAACTTGGATGTGGGCAGCGTGTTGAACATTGAACAATTGAAAAGTTGAACAATAATCTTCTTTCTGTCATTTACCTTTGAGTATAAGAGACCAAGCAAAGATGAATTTGTAGCGCACGATTTATCTATTTCCACGTTTGAATCAGACTGGACCAGGGTGTTCTAAATGCAGCGCTCGCCTGCAGCAAGCGTGCTAGCAAACAATCGTCATAATGCAAGCGTCCGCACAAAAGGCAGTCGGACGCACACCGAAGACTTAATTGCTTCATTACACATTCGTGGCTTCAATTTGCTCGGCTGCGCCGAGATGTGACCGTCGATTATGGTTAGTTGCAATCGGGTGATTAGGGCATTATAGATGGGTACCAGTGACCAATAAGTAGGTAGTTAATATTGGAATGAAACCTACTTGCAAAGCTAATAACGGACATTTATATGGTGTTTAAGCGTACCTAAATCAAGCTAGGAAATATAAATTTACAACAGCAAAGACAGTTTAAACACATTACAGGTAGAATCACAGTTTTATTCGTCGGATTTGCCGACTAAGTTCAGTCTTTTTCGAAGACTATCATCGAGGCGAGTTTGAGTGGCCGATCCGATGATTTTGAAGAAAAACTTGAGTAAAACCTTGATTCTATAATAAGCTTCTTTGTGTCATTTACCTCGAGTATTGACAGCCTCTGTGGTCCAGTGGTTAAGGCGTTTGCCTGTTGACCCGGGGGTCGTGGGTTCGATTCTCACCGGAAGCATACTTTGGTTAGTTGTTTCCAGTTTGGTTAGGACATTGCAGGCTTGAATCACCTGATTGTCTGATAGTAAAGATGATTCCGGGCTTCGGAAGGCACGTTAAGCCGGTGGTCCCGGCTGCCATCTGGTAGTCGTTAAAAGAACCACGTCAGAGGCCGAGAGGCGGTTCCGAATAACTCTGACACCAGGGTATGAATGGTCAATTGACCGTGACACCTACTCGAAATGATGATGATGACCTCGAGTATAGCAGCAAGCGACGATGTATTTGCAGCGCACGCTTTACCTATTACCACTCCCACGTTAGAATTAGACGAGGCAAGGGTGTTCTGAATGCGGCGGTCGCCTACAGCAAGCGTGCTAGCAAACAATCGTCATAATGCAAGCGTCCGCACAAAAGGCAGAGTCGGACGCACACCGAGCACTTAATTGCTTTATTACACATTCGTAGCTTCAATTTGCTCGTCTGCGCTGATAATATGTGAGAAGTGATTGGGGCATTGTAGAAGTGTACCAGTAAATAGTAAGTATTTAATATTGTAATAAAAACGTAATTACAAAGCTAATGACGAACATTCATGTGGTGTTTAAAAGTACCTAATTTAAACTAGGAATTTACAATTAATATATGTACAGAGACAGTTTAAATACATCATAGGTAAATCACGTATTTACTCGTCGGATTTGCCGACAAGCTTTGGTCTGTTTCAAAGACCATCGTCGGAGTGTGTCTTAGGGGTGTGGCGACACGATGATTTCGCTTCCCTCAAAGCACTGAGGAGGAAAAATTGAGTAATATCGTAATTCTATAATGAATTTTATTAATATCATCATCATCATTTCGAGTAAGTGACACGGTCAATCGACCATGCACACCCTGGTGTCAGAGTTCTTCGGAACCGCCTCTCGGCCTCTGACGTGGTTCCTTTAACGACTACCAGATGGCAGCCGGGCGGGACCAACGGCTGCCATCTGGTATAATATTATATTTATTAATATAATTTGTACATTACATACCTACCAAATTTTACAAATACGTATTTATTTAACTCGCAGTATTTTTTGTATCTTTTGTGCATGTATTTGTTCGGGTCAAAAATGGTACTTAACTGAATTTTTAGGCAGTACCTATCCTCAACTCGAACTGAAGACAAGTCAGGTGACAATGCAATATTATAGAGCCGAAATCTGTTCTGATGATGCAGTCGGAAGGTGTTAGGAACCCTTAACACGTATACCAATTCATAATTTTTTTTTTAGTTCTAAAACCTTAGGGGTTATCTACGAAAACATTCTACTCATTCAGTAAAGTAAATATTCAAAAGAACGAAATTCAATATCCAGGAACAAAGTTGAGATTCTATTTGAGCAGTCTATTCTTGACCCCGAAAACATCTCAATCCCCTCGTATGTACCAATTTTAGTCAGAACGGGTGGGAGTTAAAACTTCTTACATAGGTGTTCAGTCGACCGTGCCGGGTTCCATCGAGATCCTATTCTGTACGATTTTTGAAGTGAAACCTTATTAGACGCGTTAAGCAATTTTTGGTTGGAAAATTTATGGGTATATTAAATACTAGCTTTCGCCCGCGGCTCCGCCCGCGTCAATGTCGATCCCTCGGGAATAGTATTTTTCCCGGGATAAAAGGTAGTCTATGTCCTTCTCCGCACTCCAGAGAACTTGTATGCAAAATTTCATGATGATCAGTTCAGTAGTTACGGCGTGAAAGCGTAACAAACAAACAAATAAACAAACAAACAAACTCACTTTCGCATTTATAATATTAGTAAGGATATGGTTGATCGCGTCACCGAAACGTGACATGCTCACGACGCTTTGAGTTTTCGCTTGAGTTCGAAGTATGACTGAGATTTTTGTTTATAAGTTTATAGAATTTGGAACAATTGGTATTTGACGTGGCTGATATGGTATTTGATGGTCCTATTCTCTACGATTTTTGAAGTTAAACCTTATTAGCCGCGTTGAGCAATTTTTGGTTGGAAAATTTATGGGTATAAATTAAATGTATGGTTGATCGCGTCACCGAAACGCGAAATGCTCACGTTGCTTTGTTTTGAGTTTTCGCTTGAGTTCGAAGTATGACTGAGATTTTTATTTATTTTTTAGTTTTTTTTTAAATTTGAAACAATAGGCTAGTTTCCTTAAAAAAAATTAATTAGTTCGTCAGTTAGATATTCAAAAAATATTGGACACGTATTTTTTCTTTTATTGATTTAACAAAAAAATATAAACATATAGCCCTTTGAAGTTCCGTGTGACGTCATAGTTTGCTACAATTTTTATCAAACTTTGACGTCACGAGCCCCCACTACTGAACTTTGACGCGCTTTATCTTTATTATTTTTTGTTTATTAGACAGAAGAAAAAATACGTGTCCAATATTTTTTGAATATCTAACTGACGGACTAATTGTTATGTTATTATTACGACCCAGGAAACTAGCCTATTGGTATTTGATGGAGAATAAAATAATTCTACTGAAACTTTAATACTCAAAAATGTCTGATACCGATTACTACTCGTGCGTGTATATTCTTGGTACTTATACATATTTGATTAAAAGCTTTTGTAACTTTTTGTAACCATTGAAGTGAAATATATATAGTAACTAGCTGCCCCGGCGAACTTCGTTTCGCCATAAGTTTAAAACTATCCTATCTCTCAAGTTGGATCGAACTGCACATGGTGTGCGAATTTTATTATAATCGGTTAAGTGGTTTAGGCGTCCATTGAGGACAAACATTGTGACACGAGATTTATATATATTAAGATGAATAGGACTAAGAGAAACAGTACTCCCTAACGGTCCCATTATTTCCATACTAATGGAACCACAAGAAACAGTTTGCCCTCGTGGTCCTATTATTTCCATACTAATGGGACCACAAGCCACAGTTCTTTTTCTGGTCCCAGTAATGGGTAAAACTCCTGGGACCACGAGAAAACAGGGAAATTAAGCAGAGGAAGTAGCCAAATACATATACAGTAAGATTTTGTAGCGCTTATTGTTACTTATTTTAATATTTGATGTCATATTACGTACCTGAGCACGCGATTCACAGATTAATTACTTTGAAATCAGCTTATTTGTTTTATATTGTTCTCTTTTATGCTTATTTATTTTTTGAAAAACATTAGTTTCACAATCTTTATTGTCACTTACTTAATATTTATATTTCTTCTTCTTTCACGGTAAAACTACAAAAAAATATTATATTTTCTCCTTCCAGTAGCTTGCGCCAGCTACGCCACTCATTGAGGCAGAGTAGCGGTCGTAATTTCTGCAGGTAGTAGACATGACAAAAGGTGTGACATGGTCTGATCTCCATGACCACATCCACACTGAACGTTGTGCTTACTTAGGCCTACCTCAGTTCGTAAGCGGTTGAGACATTTTCATGTAGCCTATGGGAATTGAGATCCCAGAGGTAACTTCAAATGGATATAGTTACACTAAAACATTAAATTAGCACTGGAGGAGTACTTGATTTTTGATGACGGAGATAAGGAGGGTGCGCTGAAGTAACGCATTAGAGTGATGCGTTACACACACGTAACAAGGCAGGGCGAACTTAGGAAAAGTTTGCTGAGCCAACGCGTTGATATGTCGTGTTCTTCTTCTTCTTCTTTTCGAGTCGTAATTTCTTTTAACTACAACAATTTTACCCAGTATGTGGCCCCAGCCACTGCCCTGTCGTTTACCTCCTCTAGATCCTTTTGTGTGCAGTGAATGGGGCATTTAGGGCACGTCAAAAGGTAGCTTATGCGCATGCGGTATGCATGCGCATATCAGCAGACACCGGGCTCTATATTTGAATAACATTCGATTGAATCATCTTTTCACCCTGACCCAAGACTTCAATTTTATTTTCATTTAAATTGAAAGGTCACTGGCTGAAAAAGTTTAAGAAGTGGTATCGATGAAAAGGCCGTAAAGAGGTAGGTAAGGTATGAATACTAAGCCATAATAATACTGTATCACTGCAATGAAAGATTGGAAAAGACGAATATATAATTTTAGGTTCCATTTACTTAAATTTAAATGCTGTCTGAAAAGATTTAAGAAGAAAAATTGATAAAGAGTTTACAACATTAAAAGACAAGAAATTACGTAAAATACGGATAAAAAGTATATAAGAATCTCATTCTCAGCACGCATGCTCAAAAGAAAAAATATAAATCAAGAAAACACTATTATAGAGGGGATAGTTAAATAAGGAGTTGAATAAAGATGGTGCACCTTCCGGAAGCTAGATAAAACGATTTCTTAACAGCAAGTCTGAGAGGAAAGCAAAAAAACGTAGAATGTACCAGCTACTTCCATTCTTTACAGACCTCAAGGGGCCATTGCTGAGGGAACGAATAAAAGGCTAAGAAATCATGCCAATAGGCGATATGTCTAGCCATATGCTAAACATAGCTTTTGAGCTACCAGGTTAATAATAAATGTATGAATAATTATGCATATGTATTGTATCATGTATTTTTAGGGTTCCGTACCTCAAAAGCAAAAAACGGAACTCTTATCACTCGGTTATCTGTTTGTCTGTCCATCTGTCTGTCTGTCTGTCTGTCAAGATCCTTTTTCTCAGGAACACGTAAAGGTGTTAAGTTGAAAATCATATCAAATACTCAGGTCTGGTGTCCCTTGCAGTTGTGAAAAAATCAGACTTCTAATGCCAACGCAATCAAAAAATACAGCTGGTTATGTCGCAAATTCTCGTGTTTGTCGATATTCGCAAGGGAATCAAAACCTACAGGGTACTTCACGTGACCTCAGAATCTTGAAATTTGGTGCGAAGCAACGTCTTATAGCACAGATATAGGAAAAATTGCAAAAAGTATAAACTTTTTGTCACATCATATAATACAAATATATTTAATAATTTCAAACTTATTGACCGAGCGAGCGAAGCGAGCGAAGCGTCTCAGTTTCCACTGGCCCAAAATTCTTTTGTCCGTCTGTCTGTCAGTCTGTCTGTCTGTTCTCGCCTACAGGTCGCATTTCTCAACCGATTCTCATGAAATTTTGTGAGCAGGTTCGATAATTATACAGAATTTATTTGTCGTGCCAGTTTTTCGAAATTTTAAAAAATGGCGGTTATATGGGGTGCTGAAACTTAAAAAAACTCATAGCAGAGTAATTTGGAAAAAAAATCAAAAATGTCATTAGATTTTTTTGTTATTCTCATTAAGACGCAGCTTTTTTGTCTGAACAACTTTTTTATACGATAAACTTGAACGTGTTTAAAGTCGGCAATTTGCCCAAAAGTTGTCTGAAATCGATTTTCTGTATATTTATGGAAGAAGTTGAAGTACGTGAAGTGAAGAGGGAGTAAAATTGAACAACTTTCCCTAAGGAACAAAAATCAAAATATGAAAAATATTTTTTGGCTTAAAGTATGATACTGCGTATTACTTTTATAATTGAAAACACTGAATAAACTTAGAATCCTGAAATAAAAATTAAAACTAAATAAAAAAAGATTCACATGCTATCCTGTGACTTGAACCCGGGGCTTATAGATGCCGGCCACTTCTTAACGTAAAGTTCGCATGTGTGTCTGCCATAATAGTTGAAAATTAGCGTCCTATTAAAATTTTGATATTAAAATTTTGACCAATTGGTAACATAACAACTATGAAACCGGGTACTTAAACTTTGCGTCCTATTCACCCATGCCAAGTTCGCTATTCCGATATTTCCGATCTTGAAGAGGATCACTCCAACTTAGTTAATGTGTAAAAAAAATCATACTAAACATGGTGCTCAAGGGCCGTGTTTCCATACAAGAGTAGAGTCCCCTGATTCCTCGCCGGATAGTACTAATAATGATTTTTTACAAAAACAATCCGTATGTTAAAATTTTGTGTGTGTTGCGAATTTCCGTTGTGTTCAAACATCAAGAAAACAAGTTTGGGCAATTATATAAGAAAAAGAGACGCAGAAAGATTTCCGGCCGAGCTGCAGTTATCTCTATCGTACTCTGCGGGGTTTGTTTGGGCAACGCGGCGCGACAGCAATAGATATAATAAATATCTATTTTTCAATTCTCTCGAGCTTAGTGTTTCCTCTTAAAAAAGGGTCTGGTCGGGTCTTCTGGTAAAGGGAATGTAGGTTTAAATTTCCGTTTCCTCTGGTACCTAATTAAGAGCAGCGGGGATTGGGAAATAATAACTGAAGGAAATCATCCTTTAATTAGCATATTAGTAACAGATATATTTTAGAGCACTGGAGGGCAAATGTGGATGTTGGTTGTAAGGGCTCGCGAGGTCTACTGTTCTCGCAGAACCACTAGTTATATCTAATGTACAGAACCCTTAGTGCGCGAGTCCGAATTGCATTTGGCCGGTTTTTTCTTTAATTCTGCTGTCACTGCACTGCTTATCAGAATAAGACCATTCGTTCGATCTCAAACAAAGTTGCTCAGCTACTGTCCGTTGGCATTCATGCTCGAACTGGGACGTGAAACCACCGGGATTTAAATAGAGGTGACATACAAAGGCACCCTATTGTTAAAAATCTTGTCATGTGTTTCCCTCGAATACGGCTAAATGGCAAAAATTCGCAAATCTGAAACTTGGGAAAAAATATAATACCAAATATTTTTGACTTATATATCTTTAAAGAAAATTAAACGATCGGCAGCACAACAAACGACACATATATTTTGAGCGTTGTGACTTTTTTTGAAATTGTAAAGCCATATTCTAATAAAATATGCCAAATGGCCGCCATGGCTGCGATGACAGGCCATTACTCTTTTCAAGAATTTTTCCTTGAAATGACTTTGATGACGCGTTGAACCCCGGATCCGAAAAAACATATGTGATAGCTGCGAAATTCAGAGTTGCCACTTGTTTAAAAAATACCGTCCAAGTGCGAGTCAGACTCGCGCACGAAGATTTCCGTACAGTTAGTAATCTATAAAAACGGCAAAAAATCATGTCTTTTGTATGGGGGGCCCCCTTTTATATTAATTTTATTTTTATTTAATTATTTATTTTTAAAGTGAATATATAACTAAATATTCTGTGAATTTTTCAAGCGTCTACCTGTTGCCATTATAAATATCGAGCAAAAACAAGAAAAAAAAATACGTTTATTGTATGGGAGCACCCTTTGATATTTATTTTATTATACATTTTAGTATTTGTTGTTATAGCGGCAACAGAAATACATCATCTGTGAAAATTTCAACTGTCCTATCACGGTTCATGGGATACAGCCTGGTGACAGGCGGATAGACAGACAGACAGATAGACAGACGGACAGTGGAGTGACATTAATAGTGTCCCGTTTTTACCCTTTGGGTACGGAATCCTAAAAAATAACACTTAATTTAAAAATTGCACATTGCCTTAACAATTAACGGGGTGCTTCCAAAGCTAAGGGGTCAAACTGAAATTATGTACCCCGGGCTGTGTAACACTTGAAGTAACTGGAAACACATCCATATGAAGAACAAAAGCCTGTTGGTACGTATAAACCTACTTATCAAGAACATAAATTGACAAATATCTTGAACATCACTTAATTTTCAAGCAAATGTTCAAGGGTTCGAGTGTGTTGTGAACTTTGCAACGAAATTCGCTTTCAAGCACTATTTCCAAGTTCGAATCTAATGAAGTTGTGTAATCCACGTGGTTAAGTCCTGAATCGCAACAATTTCGATTCGCAATGGTAAATAAATACCTGGCATTAATGTCCTGTTACCCACAAAAAATCAAAGAAATATTTTTGGTAGAAGACCAAAAATATTTAATTGTCTCTATGATTTCTTCAATTATTTTTTATATATTTAATAATAAATAAATATTTTGTATAGTCATAAAATAATTTATAATAGAGGCTATAGGTAACCTATGATAAATCCAAATTGTTTCGAATAGAAAAAACCTATGAAGGCAATCATTTCTAAGTGGAACGTATTCTTTTAAATTGGGTAACATCTTGTTTTATGAAAATATACATCAAACTGTTGTTAGTATATCATTAAAAAAAAATTTAAACCAATTCATTGGGTTGTGTGACACAACCCTTTATTTTAAAATATGTTTGATCTTCGTAAAAAATCATAAATAAAATAATTATGTTTTTACGTATGACCGTGTGATTGAAAACGCACGGGATTGGCTGAATCAAAAGTGGCGTCACGTGCTTGTAAACAGTAATATCGTCTTCATCGTCACTTACCATCAGGTGAGATGGGAGACAAATGTCTAATTCAATACTTAAAAAAAAAAAAAAAGTTTAATTTGACAGCTCCAACAGGGATTTACATGACAACACGTGACGGTCTGTAGCGTTTTGGTGGTTTCATTATTGAATTGCAAGGAAAGAAGCAAATTCACTAACAGTCCAGACTGCAATTGTGTTAATAATTATTATAAAAAAAAAATCTTGGAAAATACCCTATTATAATGTTGCTTATAGGACACAGTTATGCCTTTTGATTATAAAATTTTCTTGAGAAGGAATCTTTAGAAGTGAATATTCATCGTTTGTTCAATAAGTACAATTGTTATAAATAGATAAAATAAAATATCTTTATTTTAGACAACAACTCGTCCTTATTAATACTAAGAAAGATAAAGACACACGTATATAGACACTTTAGTCGGCAATCTCGACAAAATAGCACGAGAGTGACCCGTTTTCAAAATATAATATAGTGACAATATCCATTTTTGGTTAAGGTTTCATTTTGATACAGACGGCCAATGGTTTAAACAAAGAATTATGAGTAACTTTAGCTCACGTTTTATAATAAGACGTTATAATATGTATGATGATATCCATGTCACAAATTTTGTACCATAACGAATCAAAACTAATACAAACCGGGAACAAACGATCCACTTCTGGCTATGATAGTAGCTGAAGCCTAGTTCTTGCTGCTTTCACGGCAGTGGAACTTGTTATTAATAGCCTCGTAAATTCTCTTGTACACATTTTAGTTGAAGTAAGGTTAAATGAATTTCCTGCGACTTGGGTGAAGATGCGAGAACTCAGAGTGTTAATATAAGAGACAAGTCGTAGATTATACTTGACTTGAAAATAAGTGTTAGTTTGTGTTATTTAAAAGCAAAAAGTAATTTTGACTTAAATTTAAAGTATACTATTAATTGTACCTACATAGGCACGATAAGCCGTTGGTCCCGGCTGTCATAATTGATGGCAGTCATTGATCGATGTCAAATGCCTTTAGGCAGCTTGAAAAATCTGACACAAGTGTTGGCCACTTGCACACATGAAAAACATAACAAACAACCAAACCTACATAGTTTATATATATATGTTACGGCTAATAGGCGAAGTGCGGATACACCTAGTTCTAGCCGGCTACAACTAGGTGCAGCCGGGCACATGCGGTTAGACTAGGTGTATCCTACCTATCTTCGGTTAGAACTAGGTATAGTCTTCATCAGAGCAGCTAGAACTAGGTGCAGCCGCACATCAGCGGTTAAACTTATGTGCAGCCTATTTATTATCGGCTAGAACTATCTTTTCAGGTCAGTTATGGATTTTGTTTTTATTTTGAGATCCGGCTGAGGTATTCCCATTTCACCGGTGACCGGCTGAGGTATTCCCATCCCGACGAGGCTCAGCAAAGCCAGCATAGCCAGACATTTGTTCCCTATGCAATTTGCCGAGTTTCACAAAACGTAACTGGGGAACCATGGAGACAAAAAAAAAATACAAATACAAAATATCTTTATTGTGAACACAGGTTTAAAATGACAATATAATTTAACAATGTGAGTATCACTGTGTACTGCCCGGCATGGAATACTTAATTTACAATAATCAATCACATCACAATATGTATTGTTCATCTAATTGCAAATCCATCAGATTTCATGTGACACTTACATATAGTACATATTAACGGCACTTTAATAATCCTACCAAATCTCTACTCTATTATACAAACAATCGGGCATTCAGAATAACAAACAGCGATATTAAGAGAGGTAACGAACAGAAACACAAAATTGCTGTTATTATCATGGGCATGCTTATTATTTTGCTAAGTAGTCATAGCCCGGGGCGTTAGGTAATAATGCAGGGTGCACGTTATTTTGAAGGACATAGGGTACATTTCATCCCGGCCGCTTCCATGTCGATCGCTCGTTCCCGAGGGATCAACATTGAACACGCACATTGAAGTGGGTGAACCCGCGGGCGAAAGCTAGTATGTTTATAATACAAGATATTAAGGTAAACTCCTTTGTCCTTCAAACATTACATCAGCTTGTCATAATGAACAATTTTTCTTATTGACCAATGCTGGGCACTCGAAATTCTCGAAAACAGAGGTTTTTATCCGTTTTAAATCAGAAGTAATTGATATGGCTATTAAACAACCGATTAAACAACAAACCAAAATTAAACAACCGACATTAACATGTTTATTTATAAAATATAATAATTTTTGTGACAAGCTTTTATTATAGCTGAATCCACACTGTTATGTGTTTTCCAAGACAAATCAAATGAGCCCAAACACGATTGGTGTACCTTGTTTAGTTTAAATGTTCTTATGGCTGCCTTCTGACTCCATCATCAGACCAGCGCAACGATCCATAATATTGTATTGTCATACGATTTACACGTGCATAAAAAAATTCAGCTCAATCGGTATCCGGAAATTAGATTAAATTTAACTATAAAGATTTGATTACAGACATAGGTATTTAGTTTCACCTGTCCTGACGACAGGTGAAACTAAATAAAAGCATGTAAAAATAAAGATGCTATACAGTTTCCTTAAAGAGTAGGAGTCATAAACCTTACTTTTAATTCAGCTTTAGGGGCGGCAACTTAATATAACATATGGTTCACCAAACTTAAAAACATACGCCACTAGTTATTACACGATAGCCATCAGACTTAGTTGGAAATTGACGAAATGTACAAGCGTAATGGAAAAAAGAGTATGAGTTCTTTACAACTGTTGTTTAATTGAATAGTGTCTGCAATTTGTTAATGGCTTGTGAGGAAGATTAAGCGTGTATATCACAGAAAGCAAACAAATATCTTGAAAGTGTATTTTCCTACATAAGATTCATACATCTTTTAGACAGCTCCGTGGCGCAGTGGTTAACACGCCAGCCTGCAACATGAGGGTGCCCGGGTTCGATCCCCGGTCAGGTCAAGATGGAAAATGATCTTTTTCAGATAGGCCTGGGTCTTGGATTTTTATCTTTATTATGTATTTGTTATAAAATATAGTATCGTTGAGTTAGTATCCCTTATCACAAGTCTCGAACTTACATTGGGGCTAGCTCAATCTGTGTGATTTCCTTATATTTATTTATTATTATATTTATCTTTTATGCTGCTTTGGGAGAAAAGAAGAAACGTAGAATGTACCAGCTGCTTCTCTTCCCGGGCAAACCGGACTTAGGACTCATGTCAATGGGCGATGCGGCTAGTGACCTATCACTACTTTTTTTTACCTTTACACTCACTTACGCGCTAAACGTGGCTTTTGGGTCTTATAGCCTTTTATTTAAATTTTTAATAGGTTTCTTCTTTGATCAAAGATAATGGTAGATACACGATTCGTGTTTGAAAAGTGGCACCGGCAAAACAGCGCACTAATCGAGAAACTCACACGTCTCGCGATGACGAAGGTACAGGGAAAAGATGAAAAAACTACGCATCTAAAGTGAAAAAAGAATGGAGTTATACTTTCAGTATGTTCTGTTCTTGTCGCTGTTTGTAAGTATGCGTGATATTTTGACTCGGGGACAGTATAAAGGGTTCATTTTGTATGAGTCTGTGTACCTATCTACCATTATATTTGATCGAAGTGCTTCTACGATGATGCGAGCTTGTCTAAAAGATACCTGTCTTTGGCTCTGTCTTACCCGTGAGGGATAAAAACGTGACCAAATACATAAATACCCATATATAAGTATATGATTCATGCATTCACAACCAGATGAACTACATGGTACAACTAGCCCTACCACCGTATCCCTACCAGGGGAAAGAAGTGGAAAACAACACTCAAAGCTACTGGTGGGAATAAGTTTACACTCTGAGTTCATTTATCCCTACTATGTTTATCTATTGTAGAAAAAGAAGAAAAATGGATAGGTCAAAGAAATAATTCATCATCATTTCGAGTGCGTGTCACGGTCAATCGACCATGCACACCCTGGTGTCAGAGTTCTTCGGAACCGCCTCTCGGCCTCTGACGTGGTTCCTTTAACGACTACTAGATGGCAGCCGGGACCACCGGCTTAACGTGCCTTCCGAAGCACGGAATCAACTTTATTATTAGACAGTCAGATGATTCAAGCCTGGAATGTCCTAACCAAACTGGAAACAACTAAACAAAGCATTCTTCCTGTGGAAATCGAACCCACGACCTCCGGGTCAACAGGCAAACGCCTTAACCACTGGACCACGGAGGTTGTTAAATATAATGTTGTTTATATAGAAAGAAATAAGTAAAACCTGTTAAATATAATCTTCTTACAATCTGACACTGTATATATACATGCATATGACATCATAGCCCTTTCATTATTTCTAAGGGCAAACGAGCAAATCTATCTCTATTTTGATAATATATAGCGAGTAAATAAACTACTGATTTTCCCTAGATGAGGTAACTCAGCCAGACTAGACTTAAATAGATCAACTTTACCATTGAAACCGGCCAAGTGGGAGTCGGACTCGCGCACGAAGGGTTCCTTACCGTCATCTTTAAAAACGGCAAAAAAATCCTGTCTGTTGCATGGGCTTGAGCTGCTACTTGCTCTTATCAGTAAGTAGTATCTTTATTCCCATACCAAATCAAACAAATTCCTATCTTTCCCCAGCTTAAAAATGATTTCGATGGACAGCGTCAGAAGCCAAAGAATCTGCGCTCGCCAACCCGCCTGTCAACCGTGGTGAGTACGGCCATCTGTCCATGGAACGAAAAAACCTTGGGAGAGGCCTTCGTCTAGCAGTGAAAAACTAAAGAAAACCCTCTTCCACTTCTTATAGCTGAAATGGTGACTATTTGTAACTGTCACGCCCTGTCTAGTCACTGTTTTACTCAAAATTATAGTCGTAAAACAAATTGCATGAGATCATCTTATTTCGTAACGGCGATTACAATTAACATTAATTAAATTTGCGCAATCGCCACTCGCAAAAACTAATTAATTAATAATCAAACAAACGGACACCGCATTTATTTTAATGAATGGATAGTGATGACGACAATGACGAATGGGTTCGATTGTCCAATTGTCTCGATTTCATTTCGTCGAATACTGCATACTAAATCGATGGTTGCATTCACGCCTACCCGTTACATTGTGTACTGGTTGATAGTATAAGACCCCACTGCATGCTTTATAAATTTATGTATTTTTTTTATTGTAACCCTCAATAAAAAAATATCTGTATACATACAGTAGGTGAAACGGTTGGAACACGAACAAATGTTTGCCAACCTATTTGAATACTATAAAATGAAATCATTCGAAATTGTATTTTAAAAACAGAACTTATAAATATTTGTTATAAAGGTACCATTTCTAGTATGAAGTTACATAATTATTTTTTTTGCTTAAAAAAAAGTTCTGCAATGCTGACAACATTTTTAAATTGGTTACTATGGGTCATTATTGTACCTTAAATAAATAAATTTTAATTTTTTTTTAATGTAACTTAATTTAATTTTATAAATAACTGGCCCAAAAAGGAGTGTTTTATTTTCATAGTCCAAGTATTTATGTGTTTTCGAAATACAAGAATGTATAAGGCATGGTTACTTAGATCCATGGGTTATAGAAAAATTCCTAATATCATCCTGAGTAACAAAAGATATACAATTTTGTGGCAGGGCAGTCCTTTTTTACTATAAAAACTTGTGACTTTTATTTATTAAAAGCAATAATGCAGTCATACCCTTTTGAAACTAATAGTACAAACGAAGATATCATGCAGTAAGAGCCCTACTACGAGTATTTACCACAATGACTCAATTACGAACGTTCGATTCTCACGATATTTGTAATCGATTGTTTTAAGTCTTTATACGCTCCATTGACTTTAAATTTGTTACTATAAACAAAACTTGTTTAACTATAATATGCTGTCTAGACTATGTCATGCAATTACTTCATCAATTCACCGCCATTTAGTAACAACAAAATAAAAAAAAACAGTTGGTCCAGATCAGATTTTAGTTGTGGTAGAGCCACGCTACCGGCGCAAAATTCATTTTTGTTAGCAGCATGAATGGGCCGGCTCGTCCGGGGAAGTACCGCACTCTCACAGAAAATAGACGTTTGAGTAGAAGCTTTACCACTTCTATGAATCTTTCGGTGAGTGAAAGAGTCGGAGGCCATCCTTCTCCCATGTCCTTTCCCAAATACTGGCCCCAAGACCAGCAATGCTCCTGTTAAGTCCTGTTATACCCTGGTGTTGCAGTTTCGATCAGTGCTGCCCGTGGGGCAGCGCTGATCGCTTACCATCAGGTGGCTCGCTGCCTCGTATGCTGTCCTATACTATAAAAAAAGAAGATCCCTGGAAAACTCTTTAAAATACGCGAAGAAGAGTAGCTTATAATTATCCTTTGTTTATTTACGAGAGGGTGAAAAGAGGAACTTGTACCAACAGAGCTTACAGTGTCAGTACCTTGATATAAAAAAGCACTAATAAAATACGAAATGAAAATATGAATAATAAACTCGACCAGCTGATCAGTTAATAACTTTATAAGTATAGAAGGTCCAAAATTATATTATTTTGTAACTTATTTTATGACTTTGTTATCTACTACTATAACAGTTCCTGATTTCTGATCTGATTTCTGGTAAAGCTACGGAATTAATAAGCTAAGCGTTTCTTCATTATTTAATGGGTAATATTCATGCAACATATTTTCTTCCTTTTGCTCAATTTTTTTTACAGTGATCATCAGAGCTATAGAGAAGCGATGAAAAATGAAGCGATATTATTTTGACTTTTGAAACGCTAGCTCGTGTATCTATTGCTCAAAATGGCTTTCAGGTACTAATCGTCTCAGCACCGATTATCATTTCGCACGTAACAAATCATTACAACTGACGTCTCTCTTATTACATTTAGCGGTCGAAGGCCAAAGGGTGGGCCCGGAACGAGACAAGGAAACAGCTAGATAAAGTTGATTAATCCCTGTATCTATATTTAATAAATGAGGAAAATCACAAGATCAAAGCCCAGGCCAGCCAAGCACAAGATTTTGCTAAATGTGAAATTTGTTCTTACGGCCTATTCCTCTGTTTATTAAGGCTTCTCCTTCTTCAATCTTCTTTGTCTACCAATCCTTACTAATAGTATACACGTGAAAGTTTGAACGTATGTATGGATATTTGTTATCCAATCACGCCAAAACAGCTGAACGGATTTTGACGAAATTTTGCACATAGATATTTACGGATTAACACATGGACTACCTTTCATCACGGATAGAGTACTGTTCCCGCGGGATCGACATTTACGAGAGCGGAACTGCGGGCGACAGCTAGTAAGGAATAAAAATATATGCCTATCTGTTTTCCAGATGTTTGGTGATATTATTCATCTTCATACCCTCAAAGCTCAGAATCATGATCAAAATATTTAGCCATGGAGCATGTGACTGGGTCATAGAGCTCATCTACGCATTAAATCATCATTTCGTGTAGGTGACACGTTCAACGGACCATGCACACTGGTGTCAGAGTTCTACGGACTCAGACGTGGTTCCTTTAACAACTACCAGATGACAGCCGGGACCAACGGCTTAAGGTACCTTCCAAAGCACGGAATCATCTTTATTATCAGACAATCAGGTGATTCAAGCCTGCAATGTCCTAACCAAAGTGTAAACAACTAAACAAAGTATGTTTTCCGTGGGAATCTTTCCCAGGACCCCAGGGTCTACAGGCAAACGCCCTAACCACTGGACCACGGAGGCAGTTACGCATTAAATATCATTCAGGTAGAATGTCCCGGCTTTCATAATAATTTCGTAACCGATTATCGCTTCGCACCTAACAAATCATTACCACTGAAGTCTCCTAATTACATTTAGCGGTCGAAGGCCAAAGGGTAGGCCCGAAACGAGGCGAGGAGACAATTGGGGCTTGATTTAGTCGATTCCGATAACCGTAGGG
Organism: Elegia similella; assembly: GCA_947532085.1. Classification (NCBI taxonomy): domain Eukaryota; kingdom Metazoa; phylum Arthropoda; class Insecta; order Lepidoptera; family Pyralidae; genus Elegia; species Elegia similella. The sequence continues at coordinate 9,985,015 of OX383933.1, forward strand.
ACAATAAGATTGGCACAGATTACGGCCAGCACAGAGGCGGCGGCTACCGAGAAATGAACAGTGATATTCAATATACTTGGTTACTTTAAAGCGGGGAGGAACATAACGAGGTTATTTTTAACTTGGCCGTGGTTAGGAAAAGTTCTCAAGGTATTTTTATAAGAAGGAAACGTACTTTTAGCTGTTTGTACTTTTTTGATATGTGAGATTAGATATTACCTACGTCCAATTGGGATTGGGACTAGATTAAGTGGATTTCTTTAACGGAAGGGACTATGAGATTGGCACAGATTACGACCAGCACAGAGGCGACGACTTCTGAGAAATAAACAGTGAGATTCAATTTAATTGGTTATTTTAAAGCGAAAAAGAAGAGGACAAGCCTATTTTATTACTTGGCCGTGGATAGGAAAAATGCTTATGGTGTATTTAAATGAAACAATGTATTTTTAGCTGATTTAACTATTTTGATGTGTGAGGTTAGATATTAGGTACGATTGAGATTGAGGCTTGATTTAGTTGATTCCGTTAACGAAAGAGACTATACGATTGGCACAGGCTACGACTGTTTATTTCTGATAGATATAAACAGCTAGATTGAATATATTTGGTCATTTTAATGCGGAGACGAAGTGAATATACTATTATTCAATTAAAAGATTATCTCAACCTAGTTAGATTTACGAGTTTGTATAAACGTTTCTGAATTCGACTGCCATTTAAGATACAATTTCATTATTACCATTATCATGTTAGCCGCAAGAAATCCACTGCAGGATCCACGGCCTCTCTAAGATTTCCAAAATGAGCGGTTATTTCCCTGAGACCAGGTCGTCCGATCACCTAGTCGGTGGGTGTCCCACGCCTTGCCAGTAGATGGTTGTCATTCAGGGACCTTTCTGCCCTATCGCCATCGGTTCTACGCGTTATTTGCCGGGGCATATATAACGTGGCTACCATTTTAAAAAGCTAATCCGTTGATATTTATAAATAAATAAATATATACGGACAATTCTCTCATTTCTGATTCGGTTTCGTAGAGAAACACCCAGCAAAGCCCTCTCTCCTTAGCTTTTGAGCTGAAATACGATTAGGAAAAATATTTTTAAAAGGTAATATTATTAGGTAGATATCATCAAAATCACCATAATCTCGTAAGTACTTTGGAAGCAACCGTTGTTTTTTTTTATATATAATATTAATATTCCTTCCGAGTATCCTAAAACTATACTTATTACGCATTGAATCAAAATAGTACAGCCTTGTGTTTGAAACAAAATACGAACTTAACAAGTCTCATAACAAACTAATTTTAATTTGCAGCTAGCTTTATTATGACACCGTAACAGAGTTTACATAATCCAATAAACGAACCCTTCGGAAAAGCGAAACTTCGCACAATTGAGATTAAGGAAAGGCAGATTTAAGTCGTTCCGGTCGACGTATCGACCCGTGAAATTTTTAATCACGACACCAAACAAGGGTTTTGGGTTTGAGCGCCGATTGTCCAATTCGTAAAACGTCTGCTAAATAAAGGTGTTTTGAAAATGTCCGTCAGTCGTTCGTGTTATTTGATTCGCGGTTGGTTCATAAAATGCTAAATTATTCAATGCCTAGCGTTGTAAGGATTATACAAAATTACTTATATTACCAACTAGGAAATCTCTCTAAAACGTAAAGATTCATAGTGATTAGAAGAAGACCTATAGGAATATGTGATCCTTCAGATAAAATTTAATATTACTTACCTACTTAGTCTGAATTATAAATTTAAATTTAATTTATTGTTATAGTTTTTCAAGATGTAGTTTAACTTTCTCAATCTCAATTCACAGATCAATACTGGGGTATTTTACGTTTCCACTGTTTTATGAATCTCACGTGATACAAATTCGACCTTTATACGAAATAAGCATTCTGCGTCAAAACCCAAACAAGCTTGGGAACCTAGCGGAATGGGATTCAAACTTTGCAGTCATAAAATTTCATAGCCAACTGTTATATAATGCGATTCTGAATAATTTATCTTTATTATTCATTAATGTGGAACCCTTTCACGAACCAAGCAAACGGGAACTTGGAAGTTTTATTGTTTACCGCGTCTCTTCGGAAACGCGACACAATTATTTCTTTGTTCTATTCTCACCAAAGATATTGACATTTTCCGTCTTCGTCTAACTCCCGATTGCTTACGCGGAGGTTCCCGCTCTGGTCCTTTATTGGATTGATATCTCCCTGTTATTTTTTTTTCTTTACAAAATTGGTCGCGATATATTTTGCAGCGAGTTTTCCGGGTCGAATTGGGTTTTATTTGTTCTTATTCAATTTGAAAGTCGTTTACCTTGTTAACCTTGGAACTTGTCACTTCAGTGAAAACTATTTTTTGTATTTGATTTGACATTATCAGATACTTTACTCCTGCACATTTTTGTTTTCTTTTTTTATTTTATATTATTCTCAAATTATAGAAGTGTAGTTATAGAATCCAATATAAAAATATGTATATCGGGTTTTCAGCCCCATCCCTCCTATGGGCCTTAAATATTAATATCGTCTTAGTACAAATTGTCTGGCAATCTGATAGTGATTTTTTTATTTAGCTTGTTGTGTCTTGCAAGTGAATTCATCAGTAATTATCATTCCAGCCGTAAGAAGACCACTGCTGGACAAGACCTCTTCCAAAGAGTCTTCGTTTCATAGCAAGATATTGCCATACACGCTTGGCAGGCGCGTTGGCAAGCGCAGTTTTCTTAGCTTCTTGTGCTTCCAATGCCGCTGCCCATCAAAGCATTTTTAAGCCGGCGATGTATAGGAATTTGTTGGATTAGGCAAGGGAATGGAGGTATTGGTATACTACTTACTCGGATGAATGAGGGAATCTCGGAAAGCCGGGCGCGCGTACCCAATGACATACCTACAGCCATCGGGATGACATCCCAAACCTAAGCAAGACCTAAGCACGTTAATTATATAAAGCTACTACGAGCTGTCCCAGCGAACTTCGTTTCGTTATTATTTTTCTGTCCTAAATATGTTTTATATTTTATTAGTTATTCTGCTATTCGGGATGATAAACAAACCAACAAATCAAAGATAATAAATAAAATAAAATACATTTCACCTGTTCTTAAGTTATATTATAAGTGATCGAACAAACGTGATTTTATTTTATATAATAAGATTTAGTTAAGATATATCAGGAGAATAATTTATTCGCAATTAAAGTCATCATCATATCGTATGGCAAAGTCAACAAAACCTATAATATCTAAATTTTCTAATTTTAATGTTCTTCAGCCGGTATTCAACTAAATAAAAGAACACAGACTAAAACTTTATTTCTAAAATCATAGTTTAATTTTGCTGCCTATTGGCAGGAACTAAAGGAAATCCATAGAAATTGTATCTGAAAAATATTCAATATTCTAAGGCATAAAATGAGCGAGTGAGTGCCGATCGCGAATTCATTCAGATCTTATCGGATCGCTTGACCCCGGCTACCTTTCAGTTATTTCTGGGTTCTGTTGTAAAACTGCAAGTCTTTATGAGAAAAAATGTAACGAATATGTAACCAAACTATCTTTATTAAATCCTCGGCACTTGTGATATGCAGTCTTTTTTGTACATTACGTACATTATTATCACGTTCTTTTTTTTAAATGTATATTTTGTGCCTTACGGGGTCGATAGAGCCTGAAAACTCATGTTAAGTGTGTTGGTAGGCGTTTAGATGTAAAATGACTGTTAAATAGAATCTAAATAATGATTGTTGCTAGCCGCATCGCCTAATGTTTACGCCCATTCTCTCAACTCGGTTCATATTATGACTTAATTATAAGGTGACATAAATAAAAAATTTCGACGAATTGAGGACCCCAACCTCTGCCACTGTTAAATTCATACAAAAATAGTGACATTAGGTCTGTTACAAGCATCAAAGTAACCGGCAAGCATCTGCCGGCAGGCTATGGTAGTTGGTTCCACTAACTGCACTATGAAAGAAGGAGCTGCAGTGCAATGATTACAGACTTTTTTCACCCTAGACATGATGGCTTGGTAGTCATGGTAGAGTCACGCTACCGGCAAAATGAACTGCTAGTAGCATGTACGGGCCGGCTCGTCCGGGGAAGTACTACACTGTTACAAAAAATCGACGTCTGAGTAGAAGCTTTGCCGCTTCTTTGATTTGTTCGGTGTGTGACAGCCGGGGGCTAATCCTTCCCTCTCCCCTCCCCATTTCCTTCCCCCAACTCCTTGATAGGCCGAGAACGCACCTGACACATCTTGTTGTTGCAGTTGTCCATGGGCAGCTGTGATCACTTACCATCAGGTGACACGCTTGCTCGTTTGCCGTCCTATATCATAAAAAATAATGGCGTCAGCCCAAACTTGGTAAAACCAAGTAAAATTGAAAATTTTTTTTAATGTAAGTAAGCCGAAAATATGTTTTTCATCTTACATAAGACTTTTCGTGAATATTGATTTTATTTTCTCATAATATGGTGGATATTTCGCAGGGATAATATTTCTGCGAAATATTATTTTTAATTATTATAATATTATTATAAAAGCCGTGATATTATAATCTCTCTAGTGTTATTAAAATAACACGGTTTTTTGTCAATACGTTGTATTTCTTATAATATAATTGCCTTGTTTTAGTGACATTATAATTTTACTAGATCAATAGAGTTAAATTGATATTTTAACAATAACACTGGACATAAGAGGTCGTTAGATTAAAACACAAATTTTATTACTAACTGTGCCACAAAGTATAATCATGGAGTTACGAAATAATACGATAGGATTTTGAGGGTCACATATTTTTTAGTTTATTGATTCCGCGTTTGTTGCAGTTCTGATGGATGATTACAATTAAGGTGGGTTCTTGCAATTTGAATGTAATGAAAACAAAATATAACTTCAAAACAGCAAAATTTCTGTCAATTTTTATATTTTTTTTTTATGGTGACTGATTAACTCAACTAACCAATCAGAACGCGCGGATCCCCCACCACAAACAAACATCATAATATACCTAGGGTTATTAAAATATCAATGATGCGGTCCCGTTAAATTACAATATCACTGAAAAGAGATCGTGAAATTATGCAAACCGGTCGCTATTTACAATAATCTGTCTAATTATAAATTCATTTGTGAAATTAAACCAAACAAACAACGAAAAAAACGGTACATATTGAAAGTATAACTCCATCTTTTTTTTACTTTTGATGCATAGTTTTTGCATCTTTTCACTGTACTTTCGTCATCGCGAGACGTGTAAGTGGTAGCACGGTTTATTGAAACTGTGGAAAAAACAGCTCTGAAACTCGATTATTGCGCTGTTTTGCCGATGCCACTTTTCGAGCGCGAATCGTGTATCTACCATTATATCTGATCGAAGCCTACGACAGATACATAGTTATGAATAAACCTAATAAGCCATCTATGTGACGAGCCTGAAACAAATCGGACGCAACAGGCGTTGGGACCACGTGCCTATGAACAACTGTAACACTAGTATGACAAGAGCGTTGTAAGCCTTTCAATAAAACAAACTTCTTTTTTGATATCATCTGGAGGTAAATACGCGTACTGTATACTGTTATTGGCTGTTATTGGCATTCTTACAGTCTATAACCCTTTTATTAAACGTGTTCTTTATTCTTTGAAACCTTTTCCCCGCACATTGGCCTACGCTCCTTTGATACGAAAACTTTGGCGAACACATTAAATTTGATACGGAACCGCGCGGTAAAATAATCAAATAAAGTTCACGCTCCATCGCCTTTTTATTTCCCTCTCGTTAAAAAAGATGAAATATTAAGTACTTTTACGCAAACGGAATTTTTCAGCCTTATCGCGATTCTAAACAATGTTGTAACATAAATGTTACACAGGTTTTTGCAGGTTTTTTTTTAAATAATGTGCCATATTCGAGTAGAACTTGATTTTCGATTGGTTGTCAGTCATGCATTAGTCGATTTCACACTTTGCAATTAGAGATATATTGATTTGTGTGTAGAAAATTATTAATTGTTCAAGCTAGTTTTTCTTAATAATTTAATCTCTACTCTCTAATAGGTGTCTGTATGTTAAATTATTATAATACTAGCTTTCGCCCGCGGCTCCGCCCGCGTCAATGTCGATCCCTCGGGAATAGTTCTTTTTCCCGGGATAAAAGGTAGCCTATGTCCTTCTCCGTACTCCAGAGAACTTATATGCAAAATTTCATGCTGATCGGTCCAGTAGATACGGCGTGAAAGCGTAACAAACAAACAAACTTGTTTGTTTGTTTGTTTGTAACGCTTTCACTTTACAAACTCACTTTCGCATTTATAATATTAGTAAGGATTATCCAATACCAACCGTTCAAAATTATCAGTTTTCTATATAATATATAAACTTTTTAAATTCTATATATAAACTAGCGGCCCGTCCCGGCTTCTCTCGAGAATATATAGGTATTTAAATAGCCTATGTTCATCAGGGATAATGCAGGATTCTAATGGAGAAAGAATTTTGAAAATCGGTCCAGTAGTTTCAGAGACTATTCGATGCAAACAAACAATCAAATCTTTCCTCTTTATAATATTAGTATAGAAGTATAGATAGATATAGATTGTCTGGCTGGCTGTTACCACTTCAAACTTCAACAACTGAACCAAATTAGATGATTAATGGGGTATTTAAAACCCTGGGAAGGTCATAGGGTAATTTTCATCCCGAAAAACGTTAATCTATGCCCAATGGATTAGGCATAGTAAGTATTGTTGTTTGTTTAATTTGCCTCCAAATCATTTTTATTTTCTTTATTTTTTTCTTTCAACAAACGTCTTTACAGATCATTAGAGTATTCGATTGTTTATACGTTGCATCTACTAATAGCTTCATTTTAACAGTGCCATTGTTATATTTCACTAAAGAATATATGTACCGGGTCCTTTTTAATTATGTAAGCTATTTTTGAACTAAAAATGATTAACATGAGGACAGTGGGTAAAAGACTTAGATATAAAATAATAAAAAAATAAATTTAATCGTTACAGTAGGTAAAAGTAATGTAAATAATCTGTAAATTATTTTTATGTGCATCCGACTCTAAAGTTGTTTTGTTCGAATGCAAATACATACCTACTACAGTTAAACGACACTCGAGTTTCAAAAGAACCTGGCCAAGTGCGGATCAAATTCTAACACAAAAACCTAAAATAAATAAAACAGGCCATGGGAGTCTTATTTTGTTAAAGTTATAAAATAAATAAGTTAAAAAAAATATTTTTATTATATGATATGTAACTCAAAATTAATGCTTTTCGAAATTTTTCCTTGAGTTCATGGGACTCTGTAGGTACTGATTTCCTTGCTAATGTCAAAAAGACGCGGAAATTTGCGGCAAAACCAGCTGTATCTTTTGATTGCGTTGGCTAAGAAGTTTGAATTTTTTCACAGCTCCAAGGGACATAGAGTCTTGATAAACAGACAGACTGACAACCAAGTAATTCCTAGGGTTCCGTTTTTTCCTTTCGAGGTACGGAACCCAAAAAAAATGGCTTCTCACACACACTAAGAGTTCCGTGCCACCCTACAATATTTACGACAAAAATGCCAAAACCGCCACGTTTCTTGAATGGGGTGGGGACGTTGATCTCTAATACGCATGAAACTTCTCGCCCAAGCTCTTTCTTGTATAGACACAATTGTGCTTAATTATCTGAGGCTTGATGTCTCAGTAATAAATTAGAAGAACCTTTGACACAAACGCCAAAATAAAACTTGTGTAAGATTATTAGATTTTGTTATTATTATTTATGGTTATAGGGGTGTTATACTCTGTTTGTTTAGATATTTAAAAACATGTTAAAAATTTTGATACATCTTTTAATTTAAATGTACAATTTAAAAATCTAAATGTTATTTTACTTGAATTTCATGGAATTACTTTTAATTTAACATGGAATTGGTAAAGTGTAAAGTTTTTGGTTTAAAAAGTGTACATTTTAATAAAAAGACATATCAAGATTGTTTACCATGTTTTTAAATACCTAAACAAACAAAATATAGATAAATATATTCGCCCGCGGCTCCGCCCGCGTCAATGTCGATCCCTCGGGAATAGTACTTTTTCCCGGGATAAAAGGTAACCTATGTCCTTCTCCGCACTCCAGAGAACTTGTATGCAAAATTTCATGTTGATCGGTTCAGTATTTATGGCGTGAAAGCGTAACAAACAAATAAACAAACTCACTTTCGCATTTATAATATTAGTAAGGAAGTAAGGATAAGGATATACGACACATTCTGTGAAAATTTTAAAAGTTCATCTATTAAATTACACTAATATTACATAGCGGAAAGATTTGATTGTTCGTTTGTTAGCATTGAAGAAGCTCCGAAACGACGGACCGATTTGAAATATTCTTCCACCATTAAAATAAAGCCTGATGAATATATAGCCTATATCCATCAGGGGTAATGTAGGAACATTGTCCCTGATAAATATAGACTAAATAATATAAAGAATAAATACCTTTATCTACCCGTGCGAAACCGGGACTGGCCGCTTGTTATCTATACTGTACCAGATGGATGGACGGACGGTGAATGGTGCTTAGTAACAGGGGCGCTGTCACACTTTAGGTACGGGACCCTAGAAATGAAATGTAAACTTGCGTTCTACACTCAGTAATCAGTTAAAAGCTAAAACATTATCTCGTTAAAAACCAATCAATGTTTTACAAATACGATAAAGTAACAAAAAATCGAGAGCAGGTAAAATTGGATCCTGAACAAACAGATAAGGCATATCGTACACTGATTGCATGATGCGCTACAAACGTTGATGTGTGTAGACAACCATATATTCGTTAGTTCCAATAGTAGTTCAATTTATTCTTCAAAGATTTGAAATTTAAAAATGTATGTCATTAAATAGTATATGCAGGTGTTAGAAATGAAACCAATGAAAGAATAAGAATATCATTTATTTTATATTTCTCTATTCAAAACTTCTCTTATTATTTCTTTTAAATCAAAGCTAAATTTACCGGAGTTTCAAAACAACCACTGTTCAGGAAGAAACTCCAAGAAACCTAAACAGTGTCGGTTGCCTACTCGCCGTAAGGGCTTTTATTTGTACAATCACATTTTAATTATTACCTTTGAATACACAAGAAATTATTACAAAAGTTATTATGTACACACAAATTAGTCACTATTACACATCCAATAAATACCATCTAAGACCACAGTTATTACTACAACATAGTAACAGAAATATCAAAATAGTCTATTATCGAAATGAATTAAAACAAAGACAAATAAAATACTTAACTCAACTGTTCTCAGTCGCTGCACCATCAAGACTGACTTACAATTGCGAATCACTGCTTAATAAGCTGTTTCACCCGCCATCTTGGGTGTTGTCGTCATCGTAAATCGATTCAGTAACCAACATTTAATTAATCAATTACAATAAGTTAAAAGTATTGCCACAAATGTTTTAAAGTAGTTAAGTATTAATTATGTTTACAAGAAATATTAGATATTCATAAATAAAATAGATTAAGTAAACCGGAAGTGATACCAGATTTAAAAGGTAACTGATCGAAATGATCAGTAAATATTATAATCTATCACGGCCATACTGACAATGCTTCGTTCCCCGAAGCATTAACAAAAAAAAAAAGAAACATTCAAATTGCTTTCTATACATTATGTTAATCTTGTACCAATTCATATAATGCAACTTTGTGTACATTTAATTTCAAAAAACCAATTATTTTGACATCGCTCGGCCAGACTGACAATCTTATAAAAATATTTCAATTCCATTTGGCCAACTGACGTAACAAATCATCAGTAATAATTTTCGAAACAAAAATATAACGGGTATTTAGTTTTCACTATGACATCAATGCCTTATTTTAGATGTTGCTTAAAGTTATGATTAGAAAGGTACATTAATAAAAGCAAAGTTTCGAACAATTAAACAATCTAACCAAATCAATTATGCATTTTTTTAAAGTAGGTAATCGATATGGTTAAGTTACGCTTACATCAACATCTTTCTATTACACTTTTAAAGGCTCGATAATATTTTCGTATTATGCAGTTATCAATTTATCCATTAATTTGACAAAATATCACATGCTTTGGAATATAATGATCACCTGATACCATTATATCATTATAATGTAACAAAGGCATTCCAACTGTACTTCGCTACCGAAGTACAAAATGCTTCTTATTTTAGGCGAACATATCTCAGTTGTTCAGTTCAATTATAATTCCAGCAGTTTATATTTTGTCATATTATTACACATCAGTTAAATTGATATTCAATCATATATAAAATTTATAAGTCAATTTACTATTTTCTCGCTTTCAATATATGGTGATCGCAATTATCTCGTACTCATATACTATGACAATATTAATATCTATTCTTCCACATTTAAGAATCAGTATAACAAATTATACACTCTGCTACAAGTAGGGAATCAGTAAGCATAATCGTCTAAACATACATCATCATCAGTAAACATTATGCTTTGTCTCATCTTTGACTGTAGGAGACCATTAACACAATCATCTTTTACAGTATTACAGTCTCATCTTTCATAGTAATCACAATCAGTAAACACAATCATCTATAAACTTTATTACTGCCTCACCTTTAACAGTAGGGGATCAGTAAGCACAATCATATTATATTTTAATCTATGCTACTGTTTCGCTTTTCACAGTAGCAGACTAGTAAGCCAAACCATCTTATACTCTTTGCTACCGTCTCACCTTTAACAGTAGGGGATCAGTAAGCACAATCATTTTTAAGCTATACTTCTGTCTTGCTTTTCACAGTAGCAGACTAGAAAGCTTAACCATGTTATACACTTTGCTACTGTCTCACCTTTTACATCAAGGAACCAGAAAGCAACTTCTTTAAACTTAGGTATCGCATTATTTAACATTATATGTCTGAACTTAATGTACTTCTTATACCATATGTACAAACTATGTAAACACAAGAGATCGATTTTTTTTTTGTCAAGTAACCACCAATGTACGCCACTAACAGTCATTAAAGGACCTTACTTCAACATGTACCAATTTATATCATACTTGTCATAAGTCTCAATATTCTTAATATTCACACAATATTGTAACCGTCAGCTCAAACAATGGTTACTCTTATTATTATTACAAGTTGCTTAACCCTCTAGAAAAGACCTTCACATCATATAACAATGTGTCATCAATACAATATCAACAGAACTTTTACATTGGTAATCAAATATATCAAATATTGCAAATTTATTTGTTCCTTATATAAATATCAGACTTCACATTATCTCCACAGTTCTTATTAATAAACCCTTTAAGAATACCATAAAAAATCTCCACACGTCCTCCACATTAGCTTTATTAAGTAATAGTTACTCTTGAATGTTCCACAATATCCCGGGCCGGCCTGGTCAATTTATATTTAGTTATAAAATACAAGATTTCAATATGATATACAAAACAACTTCATCAAAACGCAGTATAACCATAATTTGATCCGCAAAAGGCTTTTTTTTTATATTTTATACCAAATATTACTTAATTCAGATTTAAAATAATTTATAAGAGTTGATAAACTAGTTTTAATGTAAGCAGCTGTACACTGTACTCCAATGTATCTCCAAAATTATATTAAAATCTGATGAAGATAACAAAATAAGTATCTGTACCACGGTAGAATTAGTACAACAACAAATATCTTAGCTTAATAATTGACGGAAGACTAAAATGGACTAAACACATTCATTTCATATGTGATAAGATACGGGCCATTTTAGCAAAACCACTCCGTGTGATACCGGAATATTTGCTCACAATTGTTATCACCTAACTTCACTAAATACGTGACCTTTTTTAGTTTATTACCCGGCAAGTAGCTGCCTCAAATACTACCTACATTTAATTCAATTAATATTACTTACATACTCGTAAAACTATTACGTTGGACATTCAAATTTAATAAAAGGTTTATTACACTATAGCAGATAAAACTCTGTAAAGATTTCTGTAAAGTTTGTTTAACTAAATAAATCTGTTTCCCTTGCGGGATAGACAGAGCCTAAGTCCATAAGACTTTATAGCCACATTTAGCATGATATATGCTGAGATAATAATCATTGAAAAATGAAAAATATATTCCCTATCTTCGATTCTAAAGATGAAATACGACGCACTGCATTTTTGTTTTAAATCGGAACACAGCTGTATCTTGCAAATATAATTTAAAACCAATCTGACCTGCGATAAATTTACAAGTACTAGTTTTTGACCAGTATATTCAAAGTATATAACTCACACATAATATAAAACGGTAAAAACTAATTTAAGGCGAGGACTCAAATGTTTGGTACCTTCGCTCGGCAAAGGACTGATCAAGTGCGCGCAAGGGATAGCGCTTGGCGGTTTAGCCCGTGAATGATGAGATAGGAGATAGTCTCGAGTCGCTCAAAGAAAAAAACGTAAGCGCCAAATTCGTTATTTCTATTTTATATAAAATCAGACCGGTTAATTGTATTTTCATATTTACATTTTGATGAATTACTAATAACCTATCTTTTAGTCTAAAAATCATTATTTCATTCGTCGCATTTGAGCTACAATAACAAAAACTCTGCGAACGAAGACCATTTTTCAAAAAATATTTCTATCGAGAAAATTTTATCAAAACGTGTTTTCATCTTCAATTTTTGGAGATGAAATAGTCAAAAATCATATTACTTAGATTTAAAACTCCTAATTTAAGTATTTTGCGAGATAAATAAGGTTCAGAACGACCTTATTTACAGTGGTATCACCTTAATATTGTAACGTCTCAAAACCGTTGATTTTTTAAAAATGTATGTAATTAATAATAATATATCAAAATACCAAACTATAGAACAAAGAATTTCTTGCAAGTCCCAAAAAATACCAATACATCAAAGTTATAAATTTGGGCTGCAGTTCATATGGCTTCCGAGATAAGGCTTCAGATTCATATTGAAAACATCACTACGTAATTTCTATACTTTTTGCCAAAACCACTGCCAAAACAATAACCCACCTAAGTGGTAGTTATCACAATACCATTGTATAAAAAATAATTTTCCAATTCTAATCTTATATGTCAGAATAATATTTTAAAACTCATCAAATAAGCAACGTAGTGCTTATAAGAAAATTCTTCAATTTCTTGAAATTAAGAAACTTCAATTGTCTGCCGATTTATAACTAGATGTATTATATATATACATATATATACATCAGACAAGTATGATTAAAACGGTACAAGCAATCGTTCTATATCAGCAAATATTGCAACTACTAATACTACCTTCACTTTTTTTTTTTTGCTCCAATATGAAGAACTTATTAATTGATTCTTATGATGTTCGATGTTTATAACAGCAAAAACTGTTTGCCTTATTCGAAAATATCTAGTACTCAAAGTAAGTGTAACTCAAGTATTACGGAAGACTTAGCGTTATAATTTGATGTGGCAAAACAAAATTTGTTACTTCTAGGTTCCTTCACTTCTTAAAGTAACGGAATAGCCTCGAAAGGCCTTACCTGCTTTTCTAGTAGTACAAGTACGTACTAGTTTAAATCTGCCTTTTCCAATCTACGAAGAAGCTGCATCACTTTCGAATCCTTGAAGAGCTGCTGTTCGTAGTTTTGTTCTTTTATACTAGTCAGCGGCTACGATCTTCTCGTGAGTAGAGCAGGGCTGGACGGTGTTCATCACGATTCACATGAAAAACAAAAAGAAATATTAATAATTGTACACGGAATCGTGTTATCCCACTTCTGATGTTAGAAATGAAACCAATGAAAGAATAAGAATATCATTTATTTTATATTTCTCTATTCAAAACTTCTCTTATTATTTCTTTTAAATCAAAGCTAAATTTACCGGAGTTTCAAAACAACCACTGTTCAGGAAGAAACTCCAAGAAACCTAAACAGTGTCGGTTGCCTACTCGCCGTAAGGGCTTTTATTTGTACAATCACATTTTAATTGTTACCTTTGAATACACAAGAAATTATTACAAAAGTTATTATGTACACACAAATTAGTCACTATTACACATCCAATAAATACCATCTAAGACCACAGTTATTACTACAACATAGTAACAGAAATATCAAAATAGTCTATTATCGAAATGAATTAAAACAAAGACAAATAAAATACTTAACTCAACTGTTCTCAGTCGCTGCACCATCAAGACTGACTTACAATTGCGAATCACTGCTTAATAAGCTGTTTCACCCGCCATCTTGGGTGTTGTCGTCATCGTAAATCGATTCAGTAACCAACATTTAATTAATCAATTACAATAAGTTAAAAGTATTGCCACAAATGTTTTAAAGTAGTTAAGTATTAATTATGTTTACAAGAAATATTAGATATTCATAAATAAAATAGATTAAGTGAACCGGAAGTGATACCAGATTTAAAAGGTAACTGATCGAAATGATCAGTAAATATTATAATCTATCACAGGCAACATATTAATTTAATTAAAAACAAAAACCGGCCAAGTGCGAGTAGGACTCGTGCACGAAGGGTTTCGTACCATTATTTAACGTCTAAAAACGAGTCCACATAAGACGGTGGTAAAAAAGATTTATAAAGTCTTACTTTACAAGGGTAATTAGAAAAAAATAATGCTATAACTATAAATCTCCTATTTTCCAACGAAATATTCAAAAGTCGCACCAAAAATACTGACTTGCACACTAAATGTGCACACAAAATAAATGTAATCCTATAACTAAAAATCACCTTTTTGCAAACAAAAAATTAAAATCTTACAGCAAAAATACTGACTAGCACACTAAATATGCACACAAAATAAATTTAATCCTATAACTATAAATTCTAACTTAACTTACCGAACCTACCTTTCCGGCAGCAGCTCGTTTCTGATGGCGATTCGTTTTCCCATGTGGTTGCAGTTCTAACCTAACCTAACCTACTTTTCTGGTAGCAACTCGTTTCTGATGGCGATTCGTTTTCTGGTGGGGTCGCAGTTCTAACCTTACCTACTTTTTCGGCAGCAGCTCGTTTCTGATGGAGATTCGTTAATGGAGAGATATATTATTGTAATGCATATTTAGAAACCAATTTTAGAAATTCAGTCGGAAGATTAGATGAATTAGTGTGCAAGTCAGTATTTTTGTTAGAAAATAAGTATTTTCGATGTAACACTGGTAAAAAAGGTCTAGTTTTTATACATATATTTTTTAGTTAAACATGTTTAGATATTTGAGTAGTTTATTTGTAGCTTATTCAGTTTTCTGGTATTCAGTAAGATAATTAGTGGAGCCACTTAGTTTGCATAAATTGTAATTAAAGGTGCAGTTAAAAATATCCCAAAAAATATTATCCATTTGAGTACCACCACGAGTAGAGGCAAGCGCTGGTAAAAAGATTTCGTAGGTATATTACCTTCTTTGATTCCCGAGCGCAATAGGTACCAAGCGGCCTCCTATCGTTCCGCCAAGTGCTTCGCGCTGCCGAACGTAAACACATTGCTTTAAAGCTGCTATGATTTTATATTTACTTGACTTTACGTAGTTCAGTAGTAAATTTATATTCAGTAGTTGTTTTACGTAACTAACAACTTAATCAATTTGTGTGAAATTTTACTTTAGCGAGTATGTTTATAAGTTGGTCGACTAACTCTTTAATTTATAAATTCTACTAAACTCTGATAGTTTTCCTTTAAACTTCGTTATATATACTACAGTCGTAAATTTTTTCACGTGTTCATATACAACCATTTAGTAGATAGAGTGAGGGGAAACTGGAACCTAACAAACATTTTGACTATACAACCAAATATTTCCGAAACGGACAAGTAAATCGAAAAATGATGTTTACAAGCTCACAATATTTTTCAAAGACCTATTCAACAACATCCTACAAGTTTGGTAAGTCACCTACACGCCTTCTAACACGCTAATTAAGGTTTTATGGTCCTGGGCTCTGTCTATCCTGCACGGGAAAAAGACGTGATACTATGTATGTATGTATATAGTAAAACAATGTGCTAAATAAAATATACTGAACAATAGGTAGGTAGGTAAGAGTAGAAAATGCCTATCCACTATACGTAACACACAATAAAGTTGTGACTAGTTCTGTTTGACCCACTTCAGCGTTTGAAGTGTTTGAATTAATCTATAAATTGTTATCAGCTGTATCTATGAGAATCATATTATCTTCGAGTATGACTATGTTATGTTTAAACTTAAAGTTACTGATATTATTAAAACTAACGCGTATTTTTACTGTCGGCATTTCTCCGACTAAAAATACGTGAGTTGAACCGTTTTGTGATATATTAAAGTTACTGGTTTATAGACGGTAAAGTACTAGCGGTCAAAATATATTACTTTGAGTCCGTATTGTATAACTGTATTTGCAGCACAATGTTCACAAGATCACAATATTTTTTAAATACCTATTCAATAATACCACACACGTTGGGTTAGCCGCGATAAAATTGACTCCCCTTTTCACTTGCATGGGAGAAACACTAAAAAAATATTTTTTTCAAAATTGTATATTACTATTTTTTCGCCATGATTATTATATCCATACCAAATTACAGCTCTCTAGTACTTATAGTCTCTAGTCTATAGATATTAAAAGGGTTCATTTTAACCCCTTGGGTACGGAACCCTAAAAAAGGAGAATGTACTAGCAGCTACAATAGAGAAGGTAAATCCATTTCGTCAGCGATGGATTAATTATTGTATGAGTCCTTTCCACACACGCAAATAGCCTATTGGAGATACGTTACATCTATAGCTAAAAAAACTTTTTTTTTCTTGTTGACGGAAATCTTCCATGGGAAGGAAAAAAAAGGAAAAAAAGCTGCTTCATTTTCGCCGCGAATGTACAAGCCCTCAGAGGAATAAGTTCTAAGAAATTATTTCAAAAGGCGATTCGGCGAGTAACTTATCGCTATTTTTATTCCGTTTTCTATTAAGAGCCCGACATATGCCAGGCGGCGTGGCCATACAAATGCGGATGGTCTAAACGCGTTGGCTACTTTGGATATTTTCGATTTTTAGGAATATTCAAGGGTTATTCGAAAAAGCAAAACATATGATGGCTGCCTTATCTGTAATGCAATAATAATCAAAAGTTTCAAGGTTAATTTCAATGTATTTGGTGAATAATGCTATATACCGAGTAAATTAGACGTGATTTGGAGGCAACTTTGCAATTTTTTTCTATCGAGAAAATTTAACGCAATCGTGTTTTTGAGTCATATAGTTACCAGAGTTAGTCCTGAACTTTGCTGCATTTTTATTTCAACTTGAGTATTTAATTATTATTGATATAACAGTCAATCTTGCAAAGCAGTGTGAGGTAGTATGGACCCTTAATAGGCAACAAGCTAAACGGGTGGCCTTATAACCCTGGGCTAGGTGTATCTAGCCGTGTGGTTTCCGGCAGAGTAGAATAGGACCACTCCAAGTCTTCCCATGGATGTCGTAAGAGGCGACTTAGGAAATACAAGCTAAACAAAGCTCATAAACATCAATGAGACCTCTCCAACCCGTCTGGCCAGCAAGGAGAGTGTAGGCCAAATCCTCTGTCTGCTCTGGCCAAGTTTGGCTCTGGTAATACTGAGAGGGTCATGCTCCTGCAGTGGAGACTAAAAAGACCTGATGATGATGATGATGAGGTGTATCCCGCGAGGGATAAAGACGTGACTAGGGTAGCGAAATTGCAAAGTCGGTTTACGGACGATAATTATACGTGATAACGGTGCAAGAGAGATAGATGCGTCACAAGCCGGATGTTTAGGCCGATCGTGCCTCTCTATCGCTTGTTCCGCGCTCTCGCTTGCACGCGGAACGTAACACTTTTTCGTGCGTGCAGCCAGCGTTCATCGATTTAACCCTTTGACCGTGAACGCCGGATAAATCCGACAAAAATGTTAATAGAAAATGTATGTCGGATTTTTCCGACGTTCGCGGTCAAAGGGTTAAAAGACGTTATCACGTCAAAAAAATGTTGTATTGGCAAGGGCGTTGACGTTGGCATAATAGCTGGTATGCACTGTTATCAAATGCCCACTGCCCTTATCTGTTCGGCGCGCCACATGTCTGGCTGGTTTGTTTGCGATTTATGGCTGAGCAGAACAGAAACATTTGTTGTTAAATATATAAATACTAGCTTTCACCCGCGGCTCCGCCCGCGTTAATGTCGATCCCTCGGGAATATTACTTTTTCCCGGGATAAAAGGTAGCCTTTGTCCTTCTCCGTACTCCAGAGAACTTGTATGCAAAATTTCATGATGATCGGTTCAGTAGTTACGGCGTGAAAGCGTAACAAACAAACAAACTAACAAACAAACTCACTTTCGCATTTATAATATTAGTTAGGATTAGAATATACAGAGATTCTTGGCAGAGATTGCTCCAAAGTAAGTTCGAGACTTATGTATGGGATAACAACTCAACGATACTATATTTCATAACAAATACTATAGATCAACATTCAAGACGCCAATCTGAAAAATATCATTTTTCTTCTTGCCCAGACCGGGGATCGAACCCGGAACCTCCGGTGTGGCATACTGGCATGACGACCACTAGGCCACAGAGCTTGTGAATATCTAGCTTTTTTGTCATAGACTATTATTTGGTATGGATTTTGATGTAATTTTATAAAGTTATAGGTTATATTGTTCTACCCAAAGAGCGTTAGCGTCAGACAAGCCGGTATCTGCCGAGCGTTACACAGATACCTAGTCATACAATAGAACTAACTATAAAAAGCATTTCGATTATTCAGTTTATTCAGATTACATTTATTACTACGCTTTAATACATTTTTAATAGATTATTTTTACATTATTACCATGCGTTGATGATAATTAAATATTATAATACAACATACATAAATAAAAACTAGTTGTACCGGCGAACTTCGTTTCGCTATAAGATAAAAACTGTCCTGTTTTTTTAGTGGACCAAATTACGTTTGTTCAAAATCGGTTCAGTAGTTCCAGAGTTCATCCCGAATATACATCGTGACACGAGATTTTTATAAGGTGATTTTTAATTACCTGGCAACATTTCAATGTTGGAATCAGAATCCCTAATAGAATATACATCCGCAAGTAAAAAAAGGTAATTTATGAAAAAAATAACTTAGACTCCATATAAATTTGGCCAGCTGTTCGGTAAATTTGTGTAGGAGGGTCAATTTATTTTATCATTTTTACCTTTTTTTCCTGCCGGCCTTATTAGGGATTCCGATTCCAACACCAAAACACTGCTAGGTAATTAAAAATGACCCTGTATATTATAGGTATACCTAACATACATAAAACAAGCTCTGTGGATTTTAAAACTTGTATAATAAAACGCATTGTGTAACATGGAAAGGATAATGGCAGCACGGACGATACAAGCGTACGTTATCAAGTGGGCATTTCCCTTATCAACACAACGCAACGCATGTATATTGAATGAACATATAGTAGGTACACAGCGAGTTAGATGTATTTGAACGGGAGAGTTGTGTCAATGTTTAGTTTCTCAGAAATTAAAACTTTAACATAGGGAATGTTATTATTTTAAATTTTTGAGGGCAGAAGAAATTTGAAAGTATTTTTGTAGGTATTGTCTGACCTGATATCTCGAATTTAACTAATCTTTGTGAATTACCTAATTGATTTATGAATAAGACTTGAATCATCACAATGATTAATAAAATAAACGCGTTTATAGGTTACCTTCTTACTAAAGCAATAAAAACCAGGTTTTCCCTTATGGTCATTAACGATAAAACTGGTTTTTAGTTCCCAACATTGGTCCCATAGGATAAGTTGTTCATTTCGACGGTCTGATGTTATGGTTTGAGGTACAATGGTGATTACCAAAACATCCTATGGATACATCCACAAGAAAAAAAAAGGGGGTTTAGGAAAAAAATAATAATACCCTATAGAAATTTAACCAGAGATGAATTTGTATGAGAGGCCCAATTTTTTTTTCCATTTTTTTCTCGCGGGTATTATATTCCATTAAGGATTCTGATTACGACATTTAAATATTGCCAGGGAATTTAAAATCACCTCTATATAGATAACTTTTTTTCTCGTCAGAAATCTAATCTAAAAATAAAATAAGTACATAGTTTCAAGTTTTCATGTATAGGTTTATACTATACATAATTAAGATAAAACATGCGATTAAATTTAATGTTAGATACAAAGTTTTGAAAGGAAACGACAAAATATGTAAAATAATATTTATATGAGGTGTCCCCACAAACATACAAATCAACTTCAGGATCGTTTAATCACACAGTAATAAAATACAAGGATCACTGCCACGCACACATAAGTACCTACATTATCAAACGAACCTGATAGCATAATCAGTGATATCGCTATTAAATAACTATCACATTCACAACACGACGTTTTAGCCGTACGTAGACAGGTCATAAATCCTTCTGCGGCACCGAAAATATGTCCATACGTAGCGCAATTATTTATCAAACGTGTCGAACGGAAGCTAGGCGATGCGCACATCTCGTGCCGCATCCCGTTTCAATCCGTCCTCCAATCGCCTCCGACCTCCGACCAAACGGACCTCCATACCTCAGGTCTCCTCAGTTTGAGTCGACGCGTCGCGACGCACGGACGTACGCGCCCTCTCTCCAATATTACTACGCGAGCTTTCGAATTTACCTGTGGATTTTCAGTGACGTGTGTTTCTTCAAATATTTGTGCCACATCGTTTTCTGGATTGGTCCTGGCTCTCATCAGGACGACAGGATTAAGGTCTGCACCCATATCCAAGGTTGGTGCATATGCCTTGCGAATAGTAATGCGATTCGATGCATTCGGAATGTCACTTAGCCGGTCTTATGATGATGGTGTGAAGAAGTTTCTTGAATCGTGGAATCTTCAAGTTCATCCAACGGGTTCATTGACTCAACGGCTGGAGCGCTTTTTTAATTGTTTTTTGTTGTTAGACCGGTGTGCGGCGTGGGAGACGATTCTGCGTATGGTCAGTTCACCGGTTAATAAAGAACAATAGGTGAAATTGAAGATCAGTTTACTATAAGTAGGTAGTTTCGCATTTCCTGCTATTCAAAGAAGAATAAGTACACAAAGAAAAGGATGAATCAATGATTCATATACGATTTTTAATCTACTTTGCAAAGTTCAGCGGCAAGGTTATTCCGGGTGTACTTATGGTCTATTTGGAATTAATAACAGCTATTACAGCTGGTATGGAATCACGAGGAGTAATTTGATACAATTCCATTAGTTCAGCTATATCATCGACATCTAAAACGTTTTCTGGTTTACGAAACGACTATCAAACTTGCATTTTGAATTTTAAATTAGTATTTTTATGGTTAGGTATTGAATATTTATCGCTCATACGAGTTTTGTGGCTATATGTAAATCGATTGCTTATCCAGTTAGGTTTCGGTTTATGTTCCTTTTACTATTTACATTTTCAAATAAAATTAGAGGAAATTTTATGCAAAATATAACAGTATATTTCCATTTCAAATATGAATAATTGTTCGATATGTTTCCTTGTTGTAGGTAACAAGGAAACATATCAGAGACTGTTAATCCTTACCACGAACTGGTCTGTAAATAAACTTAAAACCTATGAAGGACAGTATTATTGAATACAAAACTGCACATTTTCGAGTTTCATTAAGTTAAGTAATAAATAAATAAGTATATAGATAGGGACAAATGACACCAACCCAAAGTAGGTTCGAGATTTGTATTATAGGATACTACTCAACGATACTATATTTTATAACAAATGTACAAAATAGATAAGTAAATATGCCAGGTCAATGTGAAAAACATAATTTTTCATCTTGACATGATCGGGGATCAAACCCAGGACCTATGCCGTGACAGCCTAACATGGTAACCACAGAGGTCATTAAAATTAATGTACTGTTTCAATGACTAATAAATCTTCTGCACTCCACTTTGGAAGCGGCTCTAAACTTAGCTTTAAGTAAATTTACGTTAAAAATATTTTGTATTAAAATAAATGTTAACGTTCACCAAATGATATGCAAAGTATCTTATGATGAATAAATGATATTTGATTGATTGATCAAGACAATGCCTCTATCCTATTAGATTCAGCGTGAACCACTATTGAGAATTGCATAATTCTGCATTATTGTCTTATCTAATATCAAGATACGTAACACCCGTGTCTTCCTGGACATTGATGATGCAAAAGGTCATCTAAAATGAGATAACAGATAGAGAGTTCAACATAGAAGAATAATGAATAACTCTATAATTAAATCTCCAAGCCTAATAGATTGAAATGTATTCAGAACCAAATACATTTATCATACGTTCAAGATGAATATTTACCAGTTATATAAAATTATCTTTCACATTGTAAGTATTGTTGTACGCGTAGTCGTGACTCGGAACTCAGCACCTGCCTAATCATAAACTACGTCAAGCTGAGTACACAAATCGTAAACCATTGTTGGTTATTCCACAGGTTATTCTCCAAACCAACGTTAACTAAATACTCTTAGATTACTGTGATTATATGGCCGATGCGCTCGCGCACAATAAGCCGTATGGAGGTTACAACCATGTCAAGGAATACTGTATTAACCCACGCCGTACACAGTCAGTAAACTGATGGCATTTCAGAAATTTTGTTTCGAAACCGATGCGCATCATTATTTACATATTTCTTCACGCACAGTTGTTCAAACTGTGTGTGAAGAAATATGCTGCAGTAAAGCTGTTGAACATACAATTTACAAAGAATATGTCAACGAAAGCTCAATTAATGCACAATATCCATAAATTTGTAAAATTTTACTTAACTATTCCACTCTAATTGTTCCCTGAAAATGTTCAAAGAAATTGAAACGATTGTTCAAGTCATTAAGTACTTCTAATAGAATTAGAAATTTAACTACCCAGAGTCTTCAAACAATTCAGCACGTTGATAGTGCCTGTTCCTTTTGCTTCATTATAAGGCGAACTTTTGGAGTACCAGGCATTACTTGAAACACAAGAAAATTAGATTTGCAAAGTTACAAGGGTTAAAGATTGAGAGCCGAATAGTTTGTAAAACTTCCTAAAATGTGGAGGGCCTGGGGTGTAACTAATTATAAAGGTGAGACTGTTTGAGTCGTCGAATCGTGTCGGTTGGCTGTGGGCTTCCGTCAAGGAGCGGATGCTGTTTAATTTGTGGACGTAAATTGCAAACTCATGGTTGAAAACTCGTAAAGTAGACTTACGAGTAAATATAATTGCTACTTTGGAGCAGTTTCTATCTATGCTAATCCAAAATACTTATTGTATTATGTACCTATGAGCTTTATTTGAATCGAAGTGGTATTGATCTTTGTGGTTAAGCTTTTTATTTTTAATATTTAGGTGTACTTAAATAAATCAGTTATGAAAATTTTCAATTGTTATCACTTCTTAATAATAAAACCTCTGAATAATCATTTATTTTCTATAAAATAATAACAAATTGGCAATTTTGCTGGCATTAAATGAAGTTTAAACTAGTTACAACTTTTGTCAGAGCTCGCTCTGTAACAATTGAATCGTAATGTTCTTACGTATATTGTTATGTTAAAGTATAAAATGGCCTTGAACCATGTCGTTGACTGTAGAAAGACTGATGATTTTATGAAGTCCAGTGTGGTAAAACCTGTTGCACCTTAACAGATATATTTTGCGGATAAAATTAATCACTTATCAATTTTGAGCTTATCGTTAAAATTTCATGATGATCGGTTCTGTAGTTACAACGTGAAAGCGCAAACAAACAAACAAATAAACAAACAAACAAACTCACTTTCGCATTTATAATATTAATTAGGATTTACTTACGAGTATGTATTAACGATTACCAATGAGAAAATATATACTGTCAAAAAGTATTTATATCATATATCACGTATTTTTTTCTTGTGGGGTAGACAGAGCCCAGGTTTTAAAGACCTCAAAGCCACGTTTAGCATTTTGATGGGATCACTTATTACCGTATAATGAAATTTTCCTTTCCAAATTGTCAAATATCTTGAAAATTTTTAAATTTGTTATGTAATTAGGAAGTTTTTTGGTACGTGTATCTATTTGTATGTCATATTTGTTAAAGAACAGCGACTTAAAGACTTTCTTTAAAGCGTGAGTCATCTATGTACACGTGTTAACATTACTGTCGAATACAGAAGCGAAATGTGAAGGACGACAATTATTGTCCTTAATCTTTACATCCCGTCTCTTCTGTAGTTATTCCGAATGCATCGTACGAGTAACTACGAAGCTGGCATTTACTACAAAAGTCATACTTATTATACTCATGCAGTCTTATTATAAAATTAAGTTTTATCTTTAGTACCTGATTTAAACCATTATCCGTCCATAACCAATCAACATTGACGGTTGTCCACATGTCAAAGTGATAATTATAGTAATAACTTATTTTGGTCAGATAATGATTTATACCAGATACTAAAGTTATAGTCCTCGTTTTATTAGACAGTAAGTCCTCTTATATTCTACTTTTTTATGATAACTCTTCGACGGCGGCAACGGTCAATTTACCGCCGAGTTTATTTTTAACATTTTTTATCACATGTGGAATTATTTGTAGGTATTAAGCGTAAGTAACTTCTTAATATTAAGTAGTGATGTATCAATGAGAGTTTTCTTTATGGTCTATGTTATTTACAATTTTTTTACGTAAACTTGTTATTTTGCTAATTTCTTATTTGTATCATTTGTATTTTTATTTCATAAAAATCCTTTCAAAATATTACTCATGTTTCATTAAATTAGTAGATCTCTTGAACGAGATACAATTAAAACATACTGGTCGTTGTAATCGTTTCGCTCTAGATTCCAATGAATTTGTTTTAATAATTATTCTTAATTCTTAATCTCATTTTGAGTATTTGGTTGGAAGAAGAACGAGGAGAGTGTAGGCCAAATCCTCTGTCTGCTCTGGCCAAGTATGGCTCGGGTAGTACAGAGAGGGTCATGCTCCTGCAGTGGAGACCAAACAGACCTTATGATGAGTATTTGGTTAAGGTGAAATTATATTCGATAATCCTCACTAATATTATAAACGCGAAAGTGATGTATGGATGTTTGTAACTCTATCACGCCAAAACGGTTAAACGGATTTTGACGATATTCTGCACAGAGATAGGTTATAAATTGGATTAACACACATAAATTGGATACTATATTAGCGGAACCGCGGGCGACAGCCAGTGTACAATATATTTGACAATATAAAATATTCTCAAGATTTTTCTTAAACGGAAATATCGGAGAGAAAGATTTTGCTTAAATAAAATGACAGAGAAGAACATTACAGACAGATTAACGATACCACGTAAAAATTAACGTGACACATAAAAGACAGTTCTGGCATTTAGAAGTTATGTTTGGTATTAAGTAACTTACATACATACACGCATGCTCTTTTTTTTGGGTGGTAATGGATAGAAAGTTATTTGAAAAAACATCACTTGGTATAAAATTATTTATGTGCGGCAAGCTTCAGAATTCAGACTTCCGCGGCGAGAATTTTTCGACATTGTGTCTAGAACAAAATGTATACACGGAATTTTTTTTTGGCGACCGTCAGCATTTTAACATTAATTTCAGTTAATGGGCGCTTGGCAATCTTGCCGTTTAAGAAAAAGGAGCTCCCTAGAACTAGATTTAAGAGAAATTGTATGAAACACCCTCTAAACATCACGAAGTCACTGTAAGTAATTTAAGAAATGTATTAGGTACCTACATAAACTCTGCTGTGAGGGTGGATTGACGTGGTAAGCTGGGAAAAGTTGCCAAGCAATTAAAGGGGATTCTCCAAATAATCAAAAGAACCTTTTTTAAGATTCCGAAGAAACCTCAATCTCTAGTGATACTGCACAAAAGTCGCCAGAAGTCATTTCGTTAGATATTTTATGTAAATTGAAAAAGTAAGTTCCCAAAAACACCCAAATTCCCCTAGATCTAGCGACAAAATCTTTGGTGATACCTGCAACTGCAAAAAAGTCGCTAGAAGTAGCTAAATATTTTTGTCCCTAAATCGAAAAAGTAAGTTCCCACAGCCAAATTCTCCTAGATCTTGTGACAAAATTCCTAAAACGGCAACACTGCCTGGGCAAAACCGCCTTGCACCGTACGACCTCAGAGTCATACAATGGCATATGGAGGAGCCTTTGTTTAAGTGGCTATGAACATAATGCATGCTTTATGGCTGCGAAGTTAATGGCTTACCGATTTGTGTGTTATGCACTTACCACTAAAACTTGGGTCTTAAAGTACCTTTAAGGCTTCAATGAATGTGTTTCGATAAGAACTTCGACATTTGTGTTCGACAGTTAGAACTATCATACAGATTTTATCTAAATGTTTTGTTTTATGGAAACATAGGAATATTCATTGATACTTTTCTTTGCACTTGCTTAAATTGTTATGGCTTCATAATTGATCCAGTGTCCAGTATATAATACCGTTTAGAAAAAATCTTGGTGACTGAAATTAAAAAAAATAAATAAAAAGGTCACTTATTGTCAAACTTTACTCAAACAAGTAAAAATATCTACATTAAACTAAAAAGAAATGGCAAAGGAATGCCTCAGCTTGTGTTGCCACGTACCTAAGTTTTAAGAATAAAAATTTTGTAAATTTCCCTTGAACCTCCAATACGAATCAAACTCTGAGGTCAATATGTTAAATTTTTAGGTACTTCGTACAGTCGCCAGCTACAGCTACCAAATCATAATCTTATCACCTTACCTATTCTGAAAACAATGGCACGTTTGACAAACAAGGAGGCAAACAAACGGTCTGAATGTGCCTCACACATCGGTGGCTGCGAAAGATTTACGATTCTTGTGCTCAACGCATTCAGTGTTGCGGTCGCCACTGCATTTCCCCCAGTCTTATCTGCTTATATACATCTAGCTGTTGCCCGCGACTTCGTCCGCGGCAATTTCTGTTATTATGATTAATTAATTAGTATAGATGAATAATTTTCCCCCGTTTTCAAATAATTTTTTATTGATGCTTCGCGCGATAACAGCGTGATGTTTTATAGTCTAAAGCCTTCCTCAATAAATGGACTATCCAACACAAAAACAAAAACAAACAAACAAACAAACAAACTCTTCAGCTTTATAATATTAGTATAGATATGTGAAGAAAACCCTGTTCGATCCTTGCGGAAGTGATTCAGCTCGTCGATATGAACAACTTTCCTATGGGATCACAGCTGGTTTCCGACGCTGCTGCCCATCGGAACCATTTTAAAGAACCAAGAAATTTGTTGGATTTTGGCAGTGAATGACGGCATTGGGATACTTCTCGCCCGGATGAATAAAGATCAAAA